>OX387243.1:104051307-108851307 GCA_947561735.1 Cenchrus americanus
GAGTGCCGGGCAAGGCGCCAGTTTCAATTTCGTGTAGCCCTCTTCCAAATTGCGAAACTCTAAAAAGTGTCAACTAACTTTAAAATCTCCAAAGACAAAAGTTGTAGAAGAGCTATAGACCTACAACTTTCCCAAAGGGCGACATATGTTTTGAGCAATCGTTTACCCGGGAACGTCGGTCGAAGTTGGCAGAAATCTCGGCCCCAAGTTACTGTTCACAGCGCGTTCAACTCGATTTTTGGCCAATTTGCACTCAAAATTGGAATGTCTGCCAATTATGAAAAATGTGTTCATGGAAATAATGAACAACTTTCGTATTGACAGATTTTGAACTTCTATAGTGAAATTTGGAGAACGCGCAAAAAAACCAAATCAGCCTTAAAGGAGATCTAGGGTTTGACCGTGATTTGGGATTTTTACCAATGTCTTTTGTACAAATAGGTGACAATACATGTCAATCATGTTTAGACGTTAATTAACCTTGATTAACTCATCTAATTAATGTCATTAGTGCAATTAAACATTAGGGATGTTACAGCCTACCCCCTTAAAAGAAATCTCGTCCCGAGATTTAGGATTTAAAAGATGAAAGTAGGGGAAGGAGCTTACGTCACCTTGATTCAAGGAAACCCGGATAATTGTCATTGAGATAATGTTCAATTTCCCATGTAGCTTCTTCTACGGTATGATGACTCCATTGGATTCTATACATCTTTACGGATTGCCTTCGAGTTTTTCTTTCTTTTACATCAAGAACCCTCAAAGGATGTTCCACAACAGAGAGATCCGGTAGCCGGTTCATGTGCACATTTCCTCAATTGTGATACATGAAACACATTGTGCACGACAGAGAATCGTTCGGGCAACCGAATACGGTATGCTACTGGCCCACAAACTTGAATGATTTCATAAGGGCCAATGTAGCGAGAAGCTAACTTCCCTTTCACACTGAATCTTTGGACACCCTTTGTTGGCGAAACTTTTAAGTACACAAAGTCACCAACTTTGTATTCCCTAGGTGCCTTTCCCTTGTCATAGTGACTCTTTTGTCTTTCTTGAGCAATTCTCAACTTTTCCTTGATTACCCTCACCTTTTCTTCGGCATCCTCAACTAAGGCTGGACCAAAGAATTTCCTCTCCCCAGTCTGTGACCAGTTCAAGGGAGTACGACATCTCCGTCCATAAAGAGCCTCGAAAGGTGCCATTTTCAAGCTGGCTTGATAACTATTGTTGTAAGAAAATTCAGCCAAGGCGAGACACTTGTCCCAACTCTTATCAAAGTGAATTACACATGATCGCAACATGTCCTCTAGAATTTGGTTTACTCTTTCAGTTTGACCATCAGTCTGAGGACGATAAGCTGATCTGCGTATGATTTTTGTGCCAAGTGACTTATGTAACTGTTCCCAGAAACGTGACACAAAAAGAGATCCCCTATCAGAAATGATGGTTTCAGGAACACCATGCAAGCGAACAATGTGCTCAATATAAAGACTTGCATAATCTTTGGCATCATATTTAGTGTGGACTGGGATAAAGTGAGCTGTTTTTGTCAGTCTATCCACGATAACCCAGACGGAATCATGCTTCCTAGATGTGAGTGGCAATCCGGACACAAAGTCCATACTTATGTCATCCCACTTCTATGAAGGTATGGGTAGGGGTTGAAGAGTAGCAGAAGGTTTCAAGTGACTTGCTTTAATTCTTTGACAAGTATCGCATTCCGACACATATTTGGCAATGTCCACCTTCATATTGGACCACCAAAAATTCTCCTTTAAATCTTGATACATTTTACTACCCGGATGGATAGAGAATTTAGAGAGATGACCTTCATCAAAGATTTCCTTTTTCAACTCCCAATTATCTGGAACAACAAGGCGTTGCCCAAACCAGACTATGTCTTTCTCATCCTTCCGGAAGCAATCATGCTTAGGATCCTTTTCTAGCAAATTTTGTTTGATTAAAAGAATACCCTCATCTTGAATTTGAGCCTTAACAATTATATCAAATAGGTTAGACTCCGCGGAAAGAACATTTAGGCTTCCTTGTTCAACAATTTCCAAGTTTAGCCTTCTCAAATCCTCACATAGAGTGTCACTATAAGGTTCCATTGATAGGCAATTGCAGTGAGCCTTGCGGCTTAGAGCATCTGCAACTACATTCGCCTTTCCAGGATGGTAATGAACCTCAAGATCATAATCTTTGATTAACTCTAACCATCTTCTTTGCCTCATATTTAAATCAGATTGAGTGAAAATATATTTGAGGCTTTTGTGGTCAGTAAAGATATTGCAGCGGGTTCCCATAAGATAATGCCTCCACATTTTCAATGCATGAACAACCGCTGCTATCTCTAAGTCATGTGTGGGATAATTCTTTTCATGAGGGCAAAGCGCTCGTGAGGCATAGGCAATAACCCGATTTTCTTGCATAAGAACACAGCCAAGACCCGTGCCTGAAGCATCAGAATAAACTTCATATGGCTTTGAATTGTCCGGCTGCACTAGTACTGGGGCTGAAGTTAAATGTTCTCTTAATTTTTGGAAAGCCTTATCACAAGCCTCACTCCACACAAATTTCACGCCTTTCTTTAGCAACTCAGTCATAGGCTCAGCAATTCTAGAGAAATCCGGAATAAAACGACGATAATAACCAGCCAAGCCTAGAAAGCTGCGGATTTGATGAGCTGATTTAGGAGGTTGCCAATCCATAACCTCTTGCACTTTACTTGGATCGACAGATATGCCTTCATTGGAAATAGTGTGCCCCAGAAATTTAACACTATCCAACCAAAACTCACACTTGGAGAACTTAGCATAGAGTTTATGCTCTCTCAAGCGTTGTAGGACAATGCGAAGATGTTCCGCGTGTTCTTCCTCATTCTTGGAATAAATAAGGATGTCGTCAATGAAAACCACGACGAATTTATCCAACTCCATCATAAATACGGAATTCATAAGGTACATGAAGTAGGCTGGTGCATTTGTGAGACCGAAAGACATAACCAAGAATTCATATAGGTCATAGCGAGTAGAGAAAGCTGTCTTAGGTATATCACTAGGACAGATTTTAATTTGATGATATCCAGACCGAAGATCAATCTTAGAGAAGACCTTAGCTCCAGCCAACCGGTCAAATAGCACGTCAATGCGGGGCAACGGATATTTGTTTTTGATAGTCACCGCATTGAGAGGTCGGTAGTCCACACACAACCTCAGGCTATCATCTTTCTTTTTCACAAATAGGGCGGGACAGCCCCAAGGAGAAGGGTTTGGGCGGATATAGCCCTTATCAAGCAACTCTTGAAGTTGCTTCTTTAATTCAGCAAGTTCTTTGGGTGGCATTCTATAAGATCGTTTAGAAATAGGAGCGGTGCCAGGTTGTAGCTCAATGACAAACTCAATATCTCTGTCTGGCGGCAAGCCAGGCAATTCATCAGGAAAGACATCCATGTACTCGCATACCACTGGAATGTCCTCAAGTTGAGTAGTTATGGCCGCATACACACATGAGCCTTTATGGCCGGTTGGGGGAAGGTAAAGAATTGAAATCCCGACAAAAGGTGAGTTAATTTCTAACATTCTCTCAGAAATATCCAGGACAACTTTGTGATGAGTCATCCAATTCATTCCTAGGATAACATCTACCCCATCCAGACTTAATGTGACAAGATGGGTTGGAAAAGTCTTGCTACCTATTTCGAGTGGTACTCTCAAGGCTACTTGATTTGAAGCAACCTTTCCACCCGGTGTGGCAACCATATAGGCCTGATTAGTATGACACCACTTCAAATCCAAATTACTTACGGTTTTCACATTAATAAAGCTATGAGTAGCACCAGAATCAAATAATATAGTAACTGGACGACCGCGGATAGAAAATGTACCCGTCAATACTGGTGCTCCCTCTGGTAGATCAACCATTGTGGTGAAGTTTAAACGACCTTGCTTCACTTGCACAGTTTGTTTCTTTCCCTGATTTCCAGCCTTAGAGCCTTGCCCCTGACTTGGCTGATGTTGCTGTCGAGGGCGTGTGCACTTGTTAGCATAGTGCCCCAGCTGTCCGCAGTTATAGAAACGACGATCCTCATTATTGCGGACAGGTGGGGTGCACTAGGACTAGAAGCAGTCTGCTGAGTGCTGTGATAGCCAAAGTTGCCAGACAGCTTAGACTGAGATTGCTTCATCACCCAGCGTCTAGCTGAAGATGGCTGGGTGGCACCCTGCACATTCTTCTTTACAAACTTAAATTTCTTGCCTTGGCCACTGCCTGAAGCTTGATTGAACTTCCTCTTTCTATCCTGTTGATCTCTCTTCATGGCATCCTCCAGAGAGATGGCCAAATTCACCGGCTCAGGATAGCTATCAATTTTGATTAAGTTCAACCTTTCATAGAGCTCTCCATCAAGTCCCTCACGGAATCGCTCCATCTTTTTCTTATCAGTATCAACATGATAGTCCCCATACTGACAGAGACTATTAAACTTCTGGGCATACTGATAAAATGAGTCAGAGCCTTGCTTGAGATTCATTAGCTCTCTCATTTTCCTATCAACAAGCCCCTTAGGAATGTAATGCTCTTTAAAGGCTTTCTTGAATTCCGCCCAAGTAATCTGGTGATCCTGTGGCTGCATGGATTTGAAATGCTCCCACCAACATTAATGCTTCACCCCTCAGTTGCTGAGTAGCGAAACCTGCCTTATGTTCTTCTGAGCAAGGTAGTGTGAAGATGGAAAACATGGCCTCTAGGGCCCTGATGAAAGCATCAGCCTCTACGGGCTCCGCTGCCTTGGTGAAGAGGGGTGGCCTCATTGCCCTGAATTTCTCATAAGACATGACTGCATTAGGCCCATCCTGATTTTGGTCTTGATTGTGCATAGGCTGCTGCAACCTCTGTGCAATTTGCTGCTGAGTCTGAAGTATTTGGCGCAACACTTCAGTCTGAGCAGCAATGAAAGCTTCTGCGGGTGTCATGGGTGGAGGCGGAGGAAGAGGACCATCACCACTGCCTCCCACACCCCGAGAGTTATGTTGTGTGTTATCCGACATCTGAAAAGTTGAACTTTCATTAGATACATATTCATAGTTTGCTTAAAAGAATACAAGAAGAATATGCATGCAAAAATGCAGACTTATAGAAATTTTAGAATTCAGACAGCATCACAGTCCTGAGTAAATAAATCATAACTCTCTGTACAGAAGTCAAAAATTTCTAAAATTTGGTCAGCATGTGTAGAATTTTATAATCTTCAACTTTGGTATTCAACTCCAGATCAGATTCATCTTTTACAGGGGTTGAAAAATTCAGTTTCCAAAGTTTTGTCTAGCAGTTTGGACAAGAGCCAGTAGCTTACTAAAAATTCGATATTTCTTAAACTACACATGAAAAAATGCTGAATTTTGGTGAGAATGACCATTAAAATTTCAAACAACTTTGGTAGTCATTGCAAAATCCAGAAATGACCATAACTTTCTTCATTTCATTTCTTAGGCAGATTGCGGCCGGAAAGGTGTTTTTCCACCATAATTACAAGATTACAAAATTTGGTGGATCACCATTACATAGGGGTCACTATGTAGCTTCTAGCTACACAAAAGAATACTCTAAGTCAGCCTAGCACCAAAATCCAACCAAAAGGGCTAACAAAGAGTACATGTCAAGTTTTACTATTACAACATCTAGGATCTAGGTCCTATGTACACACTATGGAGAGTTCCCCGCGACATGTAGATACAGAGCGCTAAGCTCCTCTAATCGAGTCCGGGAACGTCCTGAACCTCCTCTGGGTCCAGCTGGATTTCCATCTGCTCATCTTCTCCAATAGCCGGTGGGTGGTGCATCTGCTGGAGCATACCCACAACACCCTCCAAGGCCTGTATATCGAGCTCGAGGTCCCCCAACCTGCTCCTGCAAATCCTGGATGTGCTCAAGGTGCACAAGCCTCTCAGCATCCCTGTCATCCAGTTGAGCCTGCAGCTCTTGTTGCCAAGCCTGCAAGTCCAGAATCTGCTGCAAGTGGTCACCTCGCTCAACCAGAAACTGTAGTATCTGCCCCTGGAGCTGCTGTACCTGACCCTGAAGGTCGGTAATAGTCTGCACAGCCTAAGTGTACTTAACATACTGCTCGGTGAAGAGACCGACAACCCCGTAGATGTACCAAGTAGCTCCAGTGAGACGACCAGCCAAGTCATCCGCGATAACTCGACAAAGGTCCTGTAGAGCGTACAAGGCCCTCAAGCACGTGCCCAAAGTCTGCACTGTGTCGTAGGGTGGCACAGTCTTGAGAAGTGTGGCTATATTGGCCATCCGGCCTGGCCACAAAGGGTTGTTGGGGTCCAAAGCTGGAACCAACCCCAACGGTGTCTGAAGCATCTCCCGCGGTCTGTGGGTGGAGAGAGTGTGGAGCACCATCAAGGCTGCCAACTCCACTGCCTCGAAAGTGCGGAAGCAGAGGAGCTCCATGCTCAAGTCTGCCCACTCGGGGTGGTCCGGGTGGGGGAGCACAGTCACTCGAACTTTGCAGCTAGGTACGCCCCGTCGGTGCGGAATATGGTCCCGACACTAACCGGTAGATAGCGCCGAGGTCTATCCCTCAATGGTTGATGCTAAGCAACAAGTGACACAAGGTTTTTATCCTGGTTCCGGCCGAGGGGGCCGTACGTCCAGCAGGGGTGTGCTCACGGCACTATATTGCTCGGCACCGGGGTGCTCGTAGTGGGGCTTCTACAAGCGAGGCGGGAGAGGGAGCGTGGCTTCCAAGTCCCTGGTGGAGTGGCTGAAGATGTTGTGGGAGAATTAGAGAGTGAGTGCACGGTGTATGTCAAGGGCTCCTGGTCTGTGGCCTTGAGCGTATTGCTATCTCTCCGTCCCCTGCGGCTGGGAGCTTCGTCCCCCTTTTATAGATCAAGGGGGAGGCGAATTACATGCATGCCGCGCTATCTAGCTACGTGCAGAAGCACGACGTGCTATGCTGTAGAGTGGGCGGCCGTCCGGGCGATCCTTGCAGCGATCTGGTCATCATGGCCTGACTTGTACCCGAACAGTGGTGGTTCGAGGGTAGGAGAGCAGCGAATGGCGGTGATGTCCTCTGATAGGCTCGAGGGAGGTGCGACGCGCGCGCGCCGTACGGTGTACGGGAGGTAGGCGGGACGGCGGCGTTCCTTCCCCGACGCGCTTCACGGGGCCGGAGTCGTTGCTACGGGGCTCGGCGTGCGCCCGCACGCGCGGGTACGGCGGCCACGCCGTTGCGGTGGCGGGGATGGCGGTCCACCGGCCTAGCGCCTCCACCCTAACCCCCCGTAGGGTCACAAGAAAGTGAATCGAGGGTGCGCCGGCCCCCTTTCGAGGGCTCGGCGCGTTAGCCGTCTTGGGGCGTGCGCACGGTGTCACGGGACCGACACCGACCGCGGCGCACGATCCCCTCCCACGGTGGCGGGGATGGGCTCCTCCCCGGGGAGTTGGTGCGGCGGCACCGGGGTGCGAGCCCCGGGCGTATGATGGCGCGCGTCCGCCGGCGTCGGGGTGTTAAATGCCCGTGTACGGGGGCCGGGCGCACGCGTGAGGGGCACCCTCGAGCGTGGCGGACCCCGGCCGAGGGCGGGGCGTACCCTCGAGCGAGGGCGGAGCCCGCTCGAGGGAAGTGCGCCCCTCGAGCGGGGCGAAGCCCGCCCGAAGGGTACACGCATCCTCGAACGGGGCGGAGCCCGTTCGAGGGGGTCTCTGCGTGGGCCGCCTCGATGGGCCGTCGGGGGTTCTTGCGGCGTGGGCCGTGTCCCGCATGGTTAGGCACCTACATGGTTAGGCTCGACGTGTTTTGGTTTCGTTGCGGATTTTAAGTGAGGTTTTCCCCATAGTTTAAGGGGACCCCTAGGGCTTTCCCCCGACGGTAGCCCCCGAGCATCCGTGGGTTTGCCATTGAGGCTCCCGCGGATGTTGGAAACTGCGATAGGACGTTCTTCCCTCCTTGTTCTACGAACGCTTTCCGTGGGGCCGCGTCGGCGGACCCGCGGGTCTAGCCCCGAAGCCCCGCAGAGGTGTGGGTGCTCTGCCAGGGGTTAACCGCGAGAATTTTGGTCAGAGGGCGTGGCACATATTCCAACCGGCATCGGCGGTGTTTCAGCCGGCTTCGGGGGTGCACGCGGCGGCGGCGGCTGTCTCCCGGCGGGTGCAATTTCAAGGAGGTGTAGCCGTGCGTCAAGCCCCCGAGCCTGGGCCCGTTCGAGGCGATCGGGTAGAGCTTTGCAACTTGTTTTTTAACGCGCCCTGGCCGTCCCTCCGCGGGACGGAGGGTGAGGTTTCCGCAACCCCCATCGAGCGGGTCGCGGATTGCGGATTCCTCGTCGAGCTGCTAGCGGGTGGTTCAAGTGGACGTCCATGCCCCGTTCGATAAGGGTAGGCCGCGCGGTCGGAGACACGTCCATGGAAGCGCTTGCGTGGGTTTGCTAGGTGGGGCTCGGTCCCGTTCGATAGGGACCGAGGGCGCGGAAGCTCTCCCTCGGTGGGATCCCCCCGGCTAGGCGCCCTCGGCGGCTCTCGAACACGACATGTGGGGCACCCTCGAGCCGACGGGCTCGAGGAACGGCTCGAATGCGCGTGCCCTCGTCGTCCCTAACTCGGTGATCGTGGCACCTGTTCAAACCCGTCGAGGGTCGGGCTTCGAACCTCGATCGGTAGGGCCGTGCGGGGGGCGGCGCAGGCGGCCCCGTCTTCTCGCGTTTGCGGCCGTCGAGGGGTCCGGGCGAGCCAACCCTCGAGGTGCTGGTCGGTAGCACGGCGCGGCATGGGTGCTTGCGGTGCCCCTTTACTTCAAGCGAGGCCACGGGAGACCCTCTCACGCGCGTGCCCTCTTTAGAGGGTTGATATTGTCTCGAGCGGGGGCTCGTGCCGCTCGAGGGTTTTATGCGGCATGGGTACCCGCGGTGCCCCGCTTTACATCAAGCAGGTCCCGGGCGGCCTTCTCGCGTCGATATCCCATCGAGGGCTGTTTTCGTTTTGAGCCGAGGGCTCGTGCCGCTCGAGGGTTTTACGTGGCATGGGTACCCGTGGTGCCCGCTTTACATCAAGCGAGGTCCCGGCGGCCTTCTCACGTCGATATCCCATCGAGGGTTGCCCTAGTCTCGAGCGGGGGTTCGCCCCGCTCGAGGGTTCTCCTTGCTTGGCAAGGGACCCGATCATTAAATGCCTCGCGATCCGAGGCCGTGGTTTTCGCAGCGCGGCGCGCCTTTTTAGGCGCGCGGCCGCGCGCGCGCGCGTAGTGGGCGGCGTGGCGGGTGGACGTGACGGCTTCACCTCGGTCCCTCGCGGGTCTTCGCCGTGATGATGGCCCGCCCGCGGTGATGTGCCGCCGCGGTCGTGGTGGGGCCCGTCCGTCGGTGTGAAGGGAAGATTCCCTGCAGTTAATGCGAGTGGGGCATCCGCTCCGGAGAGCTCGCCCCGTCGGCTTATAAATCTGAGGGGTGGAGGAGACGGCGGTTTTTTACCTTGACGCCTCACCATTTTCAGTCCCCCGCCCCTTCGTCTTCGCCTCACTCTTGCCACCGCGCGGTGTCACCGTTAGAGCTCGTCTTCCGTTTTTCGTCCTCCGTCCTCGCATTCCTTCGTCCTTCCTCATGGCGCCGCCTCAGCTTCCCCTCACGATCTTGGAGCCGTACGCTTGGGAGAGGTCGACGGTGACCTGGCTGGCCCTTGGTGAGCTGGTCGCCGCCGGCCAGCTGGCGGCCAATGAAGACGGACGTCCGTGGAGTGGATAGTGCCGCCGGCGGCGGGCCCGTGCGCCCAACCCGCCGGAGGGCTATGTGGTCGCCTTTATCCGCTACCACGAGCGGGGCTTCAACGCACCGGCGAGCCGCTTCATGAGGGCGATGTGCCACCACTATGGAGTGGAGCCGCACAACTTCGCCCCCAACGCGATTTCGCAGGCGGCTACGTTCGTCGGCGTCCGCGAAGGGTACCCCGGGGATCCCGGTCAATTGGGAGCTCTGGGTACACCTTTTCCGCGCGGAGCTCTTCACGCAGCCCACGACGGAGCCAAGGACCCGCCGCGCGGTGCGCGCCGGCGGGATGTCGCTTGCCCTGCGGGGGCAATTCAAGAACGTCTACATCCCCTGCACCATGACGACGAACAACGCCGGCTGGGAGCGGGGATGGTTTTATCTGCGCAACGCCGAGCCCGGCCTTCCCCCCTACACCGGCCGGGTGTTCAAGGAGAGGCCTGACTCCTGGGGCTACGGGGTGTCCACGGCCCAGCATCGGGCGCGGCAGGAGTCGGTCCTGGCCGCGCTGCAGCGCCTGGCGACGATGGGGCTGAGGGCGGTGGGCGTCCTCGCCTTCCTCCATCATAGGCGGGTCGTGCCTTTGATGGAGAGGCCGCTCGCATCTTCGAGATGACGCAGGCGGCCAACCCCATCGACACGGCGAGGTCGCGGATGCTCCCGACGCCCCTCGAGCGGCCATATGCGCTCACCCGGCGCGGAGCGCCGTCGACACCGGACGCCGCCGATGCTGCGCGGTCGGACCCCGTGGGACCTCGAGATGCTCCCCACCGGCCCGTTGGTGAGCGTAGTTCTTGATTTCGTTTTAGTTCTTTGTGTTGCCTTTGCCTCTCCGACGCGCCCTTGTTGCTCTTGTGTGCGGGCGGTGAACTTCACCATCGCCAAGTCCGTTCCGCCCACCCCCCCGACTCCCGCGCGCTTGGCGGGGCGGCGCGGCCGGCGGGAGCGAGGAGCGGGCGGCGCGCGGGAGGGAGCGCGCGAGGCGACATCAAGCGCGCCGCGACCGGCGGGCCGCGGAGTGCGCCCGCGGCGCGAAGAGCCGGGGGGCTCTCCTCCCCCCGGGGCCGAAGAGTACTCGTCCTCGGAGGAGGACGAAGAGGAAGAGGCCGAGGGGGAGGGCCCCTCCGACGGTGGCGGCCCTCGCGCCCCCGTCGCCGCAGCCGGCGCCGAGCCGGCGCCGCGCCGGCGGCGAGGGCGACATCGCCCGGGCGGGCGCAACGGCGCCCGCCGCCGGCCATCGACATCGGGGGCGGCGCGCGCCGCGGAGGTGCCGGCGCGCTCCTCGGGGGGCGCGCACGGCGGGCGCGCCCGTGCGCACATCGAGCGTGCTCGCGCGCGGGGGAAGCGTGCCGTGCGCGCGGCGGCGGCCGTCGGGGAGGCGCGACGGCGGGCGCACCCGCGCGCGGGGCGAGCGTACTGCGCGCGCGCGGCGCCGTCGGGAGGCGCGACGTCGGGCGTGACCGCGCGCGGGGCGGGGCGCGCCCACGCGCGCGGCGGCGCCGTCGGGGAGACGCGGCGGCGGGCGCGCCGGCCGCACCGGCCTCATCCGCTGAGGCTTCGAGGAAAAGGAAGCGTGCCTTTTCCTCCTCGAGGTAAGGGGTTTGATCCTTCGCTCGGTTTGATTTGTTGATGATCAGGCGTCCTAACCCTCCGTTCGTGCCTGCGCATGGTGGTGCCAATCGTGCCTCCTCTCGCACCTGCCAAGGTGCTGAGGACGGACGCGTCCATCCCCACTCGGCGGCGCTCGTCGAGGGCGCCGCGGGCGGGGGGCAAGCACGGCGGCGGCGGGCGAGAGCTCGCGGGGCGCGGGCGAGGCCTCGAGGCCTCGGCTAGCGGATCAACCCGCCGCGGCGCGGCCCGGCGGTCGGCGAGGGCGGCCGGCGCCGGCCGTCGTGGGGGGTGCGGGCCGCGGCGGCGGCGGTGGTGGAGGCGCGGCCGCGCGGGCGGTGTCGTGGAGGAGGCGGAGCGGGAGCAACCCGCGGCGCCCGTTGCGAGGAGGGCGGAGCGGGCGCAACTGCGGCGGCGCCCGTGGATGCGGCGGCACGGCCGAGAGGTGGTGGCCGTGGCGCCGTGTCGGGCGCCCGCGGCCACGGAGACGCAAGTGGAGGCGCCGGTGGAGGGCGGCACAAGCGGCGGCGCCCGCCGGCGTTCGCAGCGGAGGTGGTGGAGGTCTCGGACGACTCCCCGCCGCCCGGGTGGGATCGGTGGGCCGGCGGCCCA
The DNA here is from genome assembly GCA_947561735.1 of Cenchrus americanus. NCBI lineage: Eukaryota > Viridiplantae > Streptophyta > Magnoliopsida > Poales > Poaceae > Cenchrus > Cenchrus americanus. Next base: position 104,063,301 of record OX387243.1, read on the forward strand.
CGAATTCCCCCGAGCCCCGGGAGGGGGCCCTCGTGAGGCGGCGCGAGGGTCACCTCGGTGGTGGGGGTCGAGGGCACGGCGCCGAGGCCTCGTCCTCCGCGCCGGCCGCCCCCGCCCGGGTGGAGGGGGCCGTCAATGATCCCCCTGCGTTTGCCGACGCCAGGGGGGAGCAGGAGCTCTGGGACGAGCTCCGGAGCCACGGCGCTACGCTCAACCGTGCGCCGAACGAGGCGGCCGCGGGTCCATGGCGTCCCGGCATGGCTCGTCTTTCAGGTTAGCCGTGGTTGCTTGTTCTCTCCTTTCTTTCGTTTGTGTATGCTGCCTTCGTGTCACGGTACTTATGGGTTTTGATTCTGTGGTTGCCAGGAGCTCGAGCGTCGCGCCCACAACAAGTATGATGCGTTCGACCGGGTGAACGCCGAGGTCCACCAGCTCCGGGAGCGGTGCAGCGCTTTCGACGCGCTTGCCGACGCCCTCGGTCCCCGGACGGTGGGCCGGCGTACGGCCCCCGGCTCGGCTCGACGAGCTCCCCGAGAGCTCGAGGCGGGGACACGGCGCGCCGCTCGAGACTCGAGCGGGTGCGCGCAGCCCTCATCGACCGTGATGAGGCGCCGCGGCACGCGCGCTCGGACTTGGAGAAGACGCGGACGCCGGCCGCTAACCGGGAGGCGGAGGTGGCGACCGTCCGCGCCGAAACCCGGGAGCTTCGCTCGTCGCCCGAGGGGGCGCGGGCGCGGCGGCGCCGGGCGAGGAGCGGGCGCGCGGGGGCGGGAGCGACGGGCCAAGGAGGCCGACGATCCGAGGGCCGCCCTCGACGCCAAGGCCGCGGCCCTCGTCGTCGGCCGAGGAGCGGCTCCCGCAAGAGAGCACCGCCCGCCAAGGGGCCGAGGCGCGGCTCCGGCGGGGAGCGAGCCGCCCTCACCGACGCCCGTGCGCGTCGGGAGCAGAGCGCGCCGCCCACGAGGTGACGCAGAAGTCCTTGGCGGATCGGGACGCCAAGCTCTCCAAGGCCGAGGGCGAGGTGATTATGCTCAGCATCACCAACGCCAATCAGGAGATGTCCCTCCGGGAGCAAGGTGAGACCGTCGAGCGCCTCGAGCTGACGGTCGAGGCCGTGCGCCGCGACTTCGAGACGGAGAGGAAGCAGGTCGAAGGTGAGCCACAGTCTGACTCTCGTCTTGTTGGTTTTTCGATTGGGAACTCGCATTCCCTTTTTCTGATTTCTTTCTTGCCTTGGTGTTCCCAGGCTTGCGCACCGCCCTGGGGCACGCGGCTGAGCGGGCCGAGGCGCTGCAGGCCTCCTACAACTCCTCCGAGCAGGAGCTGCGGGAGCTGCGCGATGCGGCCCTCGAGACCTGCCGCGCCCGTCGAGGAGGGCGAGGCGCGGGCCGGCGGCCTCCCTCGGCCGCCCGTCTGCGTGCCCTTGGTGGCCATGTCACCGAGCGGATGCGTCGGGCGGCGCGGGCCGGGCGTCCGAAGGCCCTCGGAGTGGTGCGATCCCACTACGAGGTTAATTTCGAGGCGCTGGCGGAAGGCTACATCGTTCCTGAGGGCGTCGAGGACGAGGTGGCCATGGAGCGCGTGGATGCGCTCGCTGCCGACGCCGCCGGGTCGCTCGCCTAGGCCTTAGAGGAGTTCCTCTTCCGGGACGTCGCCGATGCTGCTGCTCCTCCCGCCTGAAAGCAGTTGGGCGCTAGGCCCGTTTTTTGATGTGTATCAATATTCTGGCCTCGTGGCCTTTTGTAAATAAACAAGTTGTTTCATGAACATGAGCATTTGCTGTAAATGAAGTCGTTTGTTTATCACGCTTTTTGTTTCTCCTTCTTCCTGAGTAGATTCTAGTTAGGGGAGTTCGGTTTTCGCAGGGGGCCTGCTGGGTTGGAGGCGAGAGAGAAGGGCCATGTCCACGCGGCGTAGGCTATCTCTGGCTCGCACGCTCCTTCCGCCGTGCCGCCTGCGCCCTGTTCGAATCGTGGCTCGAGGTTGAAGTAGGAAACAAACTTAGCGCGCGTTGTTATTTTTATTTTTGCGCGAAAAATGGGACCATTTTGGGGGGGGGATGCCCCCGCAGTAGCCCCCGAGGGTAACTTGGGTTTCAGGGGAAAGCCGAGTTGCCCTTTTTATTAAGCTTAAAGCTTTTACATAGTTGCAACCAACTGGGGCGTTGGCCGTGCGGTTTTTTCAACGAAAAATACTTGGAAATCCTAGCTAAGGGTAAAAGCGACGTAGCTGTTGGATGTTCCAAGCGTTGGTGAGCTCTTCACCGTCCTCGTTGGCCGCCTTGTATGTGCGGGCTTGAGTACCTTCACCACGACGTAGGGTCCCTCCCATGGGGGCGATAGCTTGTGGCGCCCTCGATTGTCTTGGCGTAGCCTTAGGACCGGTCCCCCTTCGGCGAAATCCCGCCGGCGTATCTTGCGTGCTTGATAGCGCCTGAGGGACTGCTGGTACCTCGCGGAATGCATCAAGGCTACGAGGCGTGCTTCGTCCGGTCGGTCCAACGAGTCCTCGCGGGCTCGTTGGTTAGCATCCTCGTTATAGCCTCGAACCTTGGGCGACCCGTATTCTAGGTCCGTGGGGAGGACGGCCTCCGCGCCGTGGACTAGGAAAACGGGGTGAACCCGGTGGCTCTGCTCGGGGGTGGTCCTTAGGCTCCACACAACCGCCGGTAGTTCTTGGATCCATTTCCACCCCGGATTTGTTCAACGGTCGAAAATTCGGGCTTTAGGCCTTGTAAGATCATGCCATTGGCACGTTCCACTTGGCCGTTGGTCCGTGGGTGCGCCGAGCTGCCCAATCCACACGGATGTGGAACTTGTCGCAGAACTCCAAGAACTTCTTGCCCGTGAATTGAGATCCATTGTCGGTGATGATGGAGTTTGGCACTCCAAAGCGGTAGACGATGTCGGTGAAGAATGTCACCGCCTGCTCTGCCCTTAGATTCGTGATGGGGCGCACCTCCACCCACTTGGAGAACTTGTCGATCGCGACCAACAAGTGGGTGAAGCCCCCGGGCGCCTTCCGCAGGGGCCCGACGATGTCCAGCCCCCACACGGCGAACGGCCATGTTACGGGGGATGGTACCGTAGGGCATGGGCGGGCAAGTTGGACTTGCGGGCGTAGAACGGCACCCCTCGCGGTGCGCACGATCTCGGCGGCGTCCGCGACCGCAATGGGCCGCAGAAGCCCGGCGGAACGCGTTGCCGACGAGGGTGCGGGGCGCGGCGTGGTGGCCACGGATCCCCGCGTGGATGTCCCGCGAGAGCTCGCGCCCCTCGGGAATGGGCACGCATTGCTTGTAGGATGCGGGAGGCGGCGCGCTTGTACAGCTCGCCGTCGACGAGGGCAAAAGACTTAGCCATCCTAGCGATGCGCCTAGCCGCGGCCCGGTCCGCGGGGAGTTCCCCCTTGAGCGATCCGGGCAATGTATTTTTCCCGCCAGTCCGCCTGGACGGGGGCCGGCTCGATGTCCATTACGTCGGCCTCGTGGGAGCCGTACCCCTCGAGAAGGGAAAGCACGTACGCCTCGTTCGAGGGGTCCTCGTCCATGGGCTCCGCACCCGCTGGATTCGAGGGAGCCCCCGAGGGTTCGTTGTGATTCGAGGGGTAGGGCTCGAAGGCGACCGAGGGTTGAGCGATGTCGCGTGCGAAAACGTTCGGGGGGACGGTGATCCGCCCGGACGCGATCTTGGCGAGTTCGTTCGCCTCTTCGTTGTACCTGCGGGGCACATGGTTGAGCTCGATGCCGTAGAACTTGTCCTCGAGGGCTCGCACGGCCTTGCAGTAGGCCTCCATCTTGTCGTTGTGGCAGCTCGCGTTCTTCATGACTTGATCAATCACGAGCTGCGAGTCGCCCCTTACGTCGAGGCGTTTGACGCCTAACTCAATGGCGATTTTGAGGCCGCAGAGGAGGGCCTCGTATTCGGCCATGTTGTTAGACGCGGGGAAGTGGAGGCGCACCGTGTACCGCATGTGTTCCCCGAGGGGTGACACGAAGAGCGAGGCCCGCGCCCGCCCTCGTTTTCATCACCGAGCCGTCGAAGAACGAGTCCGGCCTCCGCTTGGATGCGTGGCGGCGGCGGCTGCGTGTCCGTCCATTCGGCGACGAAATCCGCCGGGATTTGGGACTTGACGACCTTGCGCGGGGCGTAGGCGAGCGTCTCGCCCATCAGCTCCACGGACCACTTGGCGATCCTACCCGCGGCGTCGGGGTTGCGGATGATTTCTCCTAGTGGGAAGGAGGAAACCACCGTGACGGGGTGGGCCTCGAAGTAGTGGCAGAGTTTGCGCCGCGCAAGAACCACTGCGTACAGCAACTTCTGGACCTGGGGGTAGCGCGTCTTCGTGTCCGAGAGGACCTCGCTGATGTAGTAGACTGGCCGCTGCACAGGCAAGGCATGCCCTTCCTCCGTGCGCTCCACAACGATCACGACGCTCACCACCTGGGTGGTCGCGGCCACGTAGAGCGCGGGGGCTCGCCGGTCCCCGCGGCGGCGTGAGGATCGGGCGTGCGTTAGAGACGCCTTCAGCTTGTCGAGCGCATCCTGGGCCTCGGTGGTCCAGGAGAAGCGCTCGTGCTTCTTGAGTAGGCGGTAGAGGGGGAGGCCCTTCTCGCCGAGCCGCGAGATGAAACGGCTCAAGGCGGCAAGGCACCCCAACACCTTCTGCACCCCCTTGAGGTCCCGGATCGGACCCATCCGTTCGAGGGCCGCGACCTTTTCAGGGTTGGCCTCGATTCCCCGCTGGGAGACGATGTATCCCAGGAGCATGCCTCGCGGCACTCCGAAGACACATTTTTCGGGGTTTAATTTGACCCCATTGGCCCGTAGGCAGTTGAACGCGACGCCAAGGTCGCCAACCAGGTCGTCCGCCTTCCTGGTCTTCACGACGATGTCGTCCACGTACGCTTCGACCGTCCGCCCGATGTGATCCCCAAAAACGTGCTGCATGCAACGTTGGTATGTTGCACCCGCGTTTCTGAGGCCAAATGGCATCGTGACGTAGCAGAACGTCCCGAACGGTGTGATGAACGAGGTCGCGAGCTGGTCGGACTCTTTCATCTTTATCTGGTGGTACCCGGAATAGGCATCAAGGAAACAGAGCAGTTCGCACCCAACTGTTGAGTCAACGATTTGATCAATGTGTGGCAAAGGAAAAGGAACTTTAGGACATGCTTTATTGAGACTAGTGTAGTCTATACACATCCGCCACTTCCCATTCTTTTTCTTTACAAGCACGGGGTTTGCTAGCCATGTTGGGTGGAACACCTCCTTGATGAATCCGGCCTCGAGAAGCTTTCGCAGCTCCGCTCCGATTGCCCGTCGCCGCTCCTCGTCGAAGCGGCGGAGCCGTTGCTGCACGGCGCGAGCGTTTGGCAGGATGTCAAGGGAGTGCTCGGCGACTTCCCTCGGGATGCCTGGCATGTCCGAGGGGCTCCACGCGAAGATGTCGGCGTTGGCGCGGAGGAAGTCGACGAGCACCACTTCCTATTTGGGGTCGAGGGTGGAGCTGACCCTCAACGCCTTGCCCTCGGGGGCCGAAGGGTCGAGGGGGACCCCCTTGGTCTGCTCCGCAGCCTCGAAGGTGCCAGCGTGTTTGACAGCGGAGTCGAGGTCTTCGTTGACCATCTTCTCCAGCGTGTTCACCAGCGCTTCATCCAGCGCCAGTGCCTCTGCGTGCTCCACGCATTCGACATCGCAGTCGAACGCGTGCTCGATCGACGAGCCGACGGTGATGATGCCGTTTGGGTCGGGCATCTTCATCTTTAGGTAGGTGTAATTGGGGACCGCCATGAATTTGGTGTAGCAGGGTCGCCCAAGTATAGCATGGTAGGCCCCTTTGAACCCCACCACCTCGAAGGTGAGGGTCTCCTTGCGGAAGTTCTTAGGGGTGCCAAACCAGACCGGCAGGTCGATCTGCCCGAGGGGTTGAACCTGCTTGCCGGGCGCGATGCCGTGGAACGGCTTCGTGCTGGGCCGCAGCTGGTCCAATCCGATCCCCATCAGGCGCAGCGTATGTGCGTAGAGGATGTTGAGGCTGGCCGCCTCCGTCCATGAGGACCTTCGAGAACCGGGCGTTCCCGATGATGGGGTCAACCACCAGCGGGTACTGGCCCGGATTGGGGACGCGGTTTGGGTGGTCCTCCCGGCTGAATGTGATGGCGTCCTCCGACCAATTGAGGAAGGACGGAGGCGCCCTCTCAGCGGCGAGGACTTCGTGCCGCTCCTTCTTGCGTTGGCGTGTCGACATGTCGACAGTTGGTCCCCCAAAGATGAGGAACACATTTTCGACGGCGGGGAAGCCGCCCGCGTCGCCATCGCCTCCGTCTTTCTTGGCCTCTGCCTCCTTCGCGGCGGCACGGCCGTAGAATTTCTTGAGCATGTCGCACTGCTCAAGGGTGTGGTTCACGGGAGTCTTGTGGTAGGGACATGGCTTTTTCAGCATGTCATCGAACACCCCCGGGCCTCGAGGGGCCGGTCGAGGGCCCCGTCGAGCGGGTCGACGAGCCGAGGGCCTCGGCGTTGCTGCCGTCGCGCCCTTGCTCGCGCGCCTCGCGGCGCGGCTTTTTCCCCTTCTTGCCCCGCTTGTCGTTGCGGTGGGGCTCCTTGGACTTGCTGCCCTCCGCGGGTGCGTCCTCGGAGCGCTTGCCCTTCTTGCCGTCGAAGATCGCCCCCACGGCCTCCTCCCCGGAGGCGAAGCTGGTGGCGATGTCGAACAGCTCGTTGGAGTCCGCGGGCGGGCTGCGTCCCAGCTCCCGCACGAGGTCCCGGCACGTGGTGCCCTCGAGGAAGGCGTGCACGATCTCGGACCGTGCCACGGCCGGGGAGCTCCGTGCGGCGCTTGGAGAAGCGCCGTATGAAGTCCCGCGGCGACTCGCCGGGCTTCGCGTGCGGAGCGCGGGTCCCATGAGTTCCCGTGGGCGCACGTATGTGCCCCGGAGGTTGCCCACGAACGTGTGGACCGGGTCGTCCCGGTTATGGATCCGGGCGGCGGGCAAGTGCTCGAGCCATGTCGGGCCGCGTCGCCAAGATGTAGGGGCGGGTTGCGGATGATGACCTCGTCGGCCGGTGGCCCCGCCCGCCGCGCAAGCCAAGCGGTAGTCGTTGAGCCACACGCGGGGGTCCGTCTCCCCGTTGTACTTGACGATCGTCGAGGGTTGGCGGAAGCGTTGGGGGAACGCTGCCGCGCGGATCTCCCGGCTGAACACACGGGTGCCTGGGGGCTCCGGCGTCGGGGAGCGGTCCTCACCGCTGTCGTAGCGCCCACCCCGTCGAGGGTGGTAGCCCCTTGCTGCTCGTGCGTCCGCCTTGCTGGTGCGCCTGGCGTTGATGACGTTGCGGGCGTCGCCATCCAGCGCCCTGCGTGCGTCAAGGAGCCGCTCCTTGGCCGGCGTGCGCCCTTGCTCGGTGGGTCGCCCCCGCGTGCACCGAGGGTTCGCCTCCCGGTGCGGCTTCATCGCCTCGCGCATCCCCCCTTGTTGGCGGATGTGTGAGGCCGAGCTCTCGGCCCGCCGGACGGCCGCTTGCTCGATGAGAGTTTGCACCTCGCGGTGCATGTCTCGAGCCTCGGGGGTCGAGGGTGCCGGCATAGCCCGCGGCCCGGCGTCACGGTGGCGACGAGCTTCCGGCTCGCCGCGCGGGGGCACGTCCGCGTTTTCGACGTTGGGGACGGTGTTGATGCGGTCGCGGACTCGCCGGCCCGGCTCCCGTGCGCGTTCGCCGCGCGCGGAGGCTTCCCCCGCCATTGAGGCGCGGAGCAACCGCACCGTTCGGTATTCCTCCACCGGCTTGGCCTCGAGCTCGCGGGCTTGGGCTAGGCGCGCGTCGGCGTCCGCCCCGGCGGGAGCGCTTGGCCTCGCGGCCGGGCGCGGCCGCGATCCCCAGGGCGGGTGTGACTTCCCCGCCTCCGGCGCCCACCGCACCGGCGGCATTGGCCGTGTCGTTGGTGATGACGGCGCGGCACTTGAGGACCATGTGTGGTTCGAGGACCGGTGGATGGTCGCTTCCTTGTGTGATGAGTGATTGACAACGTTGTGTGGACCGATTCTTGGCTAAGTATTGCGAGGTGCGGGTTGCGGCTTGACTTGTGTTGGTGCGGGTGAAGAACAAGCGCGAAAGGTCGTTGCCGGTGAGGCCTCCGGGTGTGGAGAAGACAAGTAGGCTTCGTTCGAGGGACCCGATGGCCGGCGGGGGTCAAGTGCGGGCCGCATGGCGGCATGAACGACAAGATGAAGTCGTGGACGGTTTCTTGGTTGAGCCACAAAACCAAGGTCGAGCCGGGACTACGTGGGAGCCAAGTCATGAGTGGAGATTGGCGGAGGCTACACCGAGTTCGCGGGGTTTCCGGTGGTTCACCAGAAAACCACTGGGTTCCTTGGTTGATCCACAAAGCCAAGATCGGAGAACCGAAGACGGAGGTGCAGCAGCACCAGACCGGTCTGACCGGTGGGTCTGACCGGTCTGACCGGTGGGGACCGGTCTGACCGGTGAGGAGCACCGGTCTGACCGGTGTGCGACGACGCAGTCCGGAATCTTCGAAGCGGAGGACACGCGTCGGGATCGCATGGCTTGCGTCGTGGCTACGCAGGGTGCGGTCGCCGGGCATCCGTCCGATGGTGAAGACATCAAGAATTCCAAATCCGCCCTTGAGGGGCTTGTATCCCTAGTTAGTAGAGAGGGGCATTTTAGACATTCGGTTGCCGCCTATATAACCCAAGAGGTGAGAGGATGGCAGCCAACTCTTGGAACCCTAGCTCATTAGTTTTCCTATTTTCTACCTATTTTCTCTAGGTTTTCCTTAGGACTAGCAAGAGAGCTTCACGGAGAGATCTTGTAGAGAGGGATGGATGATCGGGCGGCTTGCTAGACCTTGTACGAATCCTTGTTTCATGTATAGATGATTCGGGGTGATTCCTCAAGGTTTGGATGTGTTTTCCCCGGTTGTTTTTGGTGGTGATTTTCGGAGCCCTCTTAGGTGATTTCTTTGGAGTGTTTTTGGGGCTTTTCTCTTGGTGATTCGGTGGGGGAAATTTGTGGGAACCCTTCGTGGTTCTTTGGGCTGTGATCCCCCTCCCAAATCCGTGAGAAAAGTTGCTCGAATTTCGGGGTTTCTTGAGTTCTTGGGTTGGAAGTGCTTTCGGCGGGATTTCTTCGATTCCTCCTTTTTGGACGAGATTTGGTGGGATTAAACTTGGCTATGGACTCCTCATGAGGTGCTCCCCGATATTCCCAAAGTCTTGTTCAAGTCCGTGGAGCGATTCGGGAGATCGAGATTTGGATTTGGGGGAGTTGACCCGCGGGTCTTGTTCATCCCGAGTCGCCCGTGCTACACCGGTCGACCGGTGCTCTTGGCCGGTCCGACCGGTGCAAGCCCTTGTGGGTTTTCGCTCGGGTGAGTGTCTTGGTGTGTTCTTTGTTGTCCCGTGGTGCTGCTTGTTTCGAGTTTGGGTTCGTTTGGTGGTCGGTTGGCTCTGTTTGGTGCCTTGGGGGCTTTCGGCCGCCATCGGTCCGACCGATGCGTCTCACCGGTCCGACCGGTGTAGAGCCACTTAGTGGAAGTTGCTCGGGTTCACCGGCGGGGACCGGTCGGCCGGTGGTGCTCACCGGTCTGACCGGTGTGGGTCTGTAGACTCGAGGTTTGTTGTTCCGCCGCGTTCTCGAGTCGGAAGGTTGTGTGTGTTGGTTCCTAGGTCCAGTGGCACTCCAGTGGCTACGTGGGCTTGGCCAACTTAGGTAGTGAGTCGGAGACGTGTGTTGGAAGTCGTGTTCATCTTGTTGGAGTTCTCATCTCCATCGAGAAGAATTTTTATCGGCTCCCATTCACTCCCCCCCCCTCTACGGTTCGCCGTATCGGTCCTTCAAGTGGTATCAGAGCCGGTTCGGGTCTTTGTTGACTCTAACCAGTCTAAGATCCAAGGATGGCGTACCGGAACGGGGTTCGGGTCCTCCACACTTCGATGGCAAGAACTACCGGATGTGGAGCAAGCGGATGGGTGCGTTCCTCCGCGGAAAGGGTCGGTGCTTTGGGATGTCACGGTGGACACGGGCTATGTCCGGCCGATGGATTTCCTTGCTCCGGGGTCGAGGGACGGATTCGACGCCAACAATAAGGCGGTCGACTACTTGTTTCGTGCTTTGTGTCGGCCCGAGTTCGATCGGGTGCACACCGAGCACTTGGCTTGTAGGATTTGGGCGGTGTTGAAGGAAGCTCATGTTGGGAACGCCCGGGTTCGAGGGCACGGTTGTATGCGACCTACGGAGAGAGTACGAGAACTTCACTCATCTCCCCGGTGAGTCCATCGATGCCTTGTTTCAGAGGTTCACGGTGGTGGTGAACAACATGAGGGCCAATGTGGACGTGCTCCCGTACGATGATCATGATAGAGCCGTCAAGCTCTTACACTCTTTGGATCGTACGATATGGGGCGGAAAGTTCGAGGCCATAGTCGAGTCGGAGAGGTATGATACTACGACGGTGAACGAGCCGTTCTCGAAGCTCAAGTCGGTCGAGGTGGATAGGGGCATGACTTGCCAAGCTCGAGGGACCGGCCGACTCCCATAGTCTTGCCCTCGTTGGTGGTTCCAAAGGAAAGACTAACTCTAACCCATCCACCGGGATGTTCTCGTTTTCCTCTTTGATGTCTATGCCGGATGAGGAGTTTGATGACCTTGGAGAGGACGAGCCGGCGCCGTTGACGAGGCGGTTCGAGAGGCCGCACGAGAACCGCGTGAACATGAGGAGGAACACGAGGACACCCTTCCCGGTGCGGCAAGCCGGGACACTTCGTCGCCGACCGCCGGAGAAGGCCGAGAGCAAGGACGGCTACAAGCACAAGCCGAGGATGAACGATGGCAAGTACCGTTCGAGGCGCGACCACAAGAGCAAGCACAAGAACAAGTACAAGGACGAGCGACGATCGAGGAAGAAGGAGGGCCGAGGCAAGGCCCGGGCGATGGTTGGAGCGAGCGACGTCGACTCCAGTTCCGCGTACTCCACCTCCGGCTCGAGCGGCGAAGACGAGGGAGATCGCCGCAAGAACAAGAAGTCGTCCAAGAACCTGAGCGGGCTGAGCTGCTTCGCGAGAGATGGCTTCTGCACCATGGCGGCGAGCTCCGGCGGCAAGAAGAGCACACGGAGCGACTCGGACTGCGAGTCCGATGACGAGGTGCGTGATGAACTTCCCTTCTTGCGCCGGGAGAATGAGAGGCTTGGCTCTTTGCTTGATAACCGTGATGACATGCTTAGAGAGGCCAAGAAAATGAGGAAAGAGCTTAGGGCTTCACTCGAGGATGCTAGGACTAGAGTGGCCGAGCTAGAGACACGGGTGCTTGATAGCAAGCTTGAGATTGATTCGCTTAAGGCTAGCCCCGTTGTGTCCGATGAGAATGATTGTCTTGATTGCTCCATATTCCTTGCCGATCTTGCTTTGTTTAAGGAGAAGCATGCCTCCAAGTGTGAGGAACTAGATGTGCTTAGGGTTGAGGTGGGCGAGCTTAAGTCTAGACCTGCTTCGCTAGGTGCTTGCACTTCTTGCCTCGTTTTGCATGCTAAGATTGATGAGATGCATGCTTACACTAGTTCGCTCGAGGCTAAATTGAAGGAACCCATGCCTACATCTTGCTCTACCCGTGAAATGCATGCATTGAAAAATTTGGAGCTTGCACATTATGTTGACCGTTTGCAGGATGAGAATGATGATTTGAGGAAGTTGATGGGTTGGTTGTCCGGTCACGAGCCTCAGTTGAGGATGATGATCGAGGCCTTTAAGAGGCAAGATGGTGAGGGGCTTGGGGCAAACAAGGTTGGTGAGGGAAGTGGAGAGAATATCCCGGAGCCACCAAAAACCCACCACAAGAATGATTTCCCACCAAAACCTAACCATCTAAGGAACCGACTAGACACAACCCCGGCTCCACCCGTGTTTCCTACACCCACAAATGACCTACAAAAGCCTATCAAGTTTGTGAGCACTTCGGGGAAAGTGTTCTTTGGCAAGGAGAATGAGAAGGCTAGTGGTGAGAAACCGGTGGAGGGTTTGAGTGGAGAGAAACCGAGTGAGCGACCACATCCCAAGCCAAAGCCTAAGCTTGTGAGGTTCCATTGTGGCTATTGTGGGAGAGATGGCCATAAGGAGGAGTTTTGCTTCAAGAGGAAGCGAGAGGAGAGAATGAAGAAGGAGTGGGCTAACAAGGACAAGTACCACCCTTCCGATGGTGTACTTGAGCCTCGTATGCGGATGCCCGGGGAAAGGCGATTGTGAGGACGAGTTCGGGCTTGGGGAGAAAAGAAGGCCGCAGGTGGTGCTTCTCTGTCCGAGTCACACCGGTCGGACCGGTGTGGGGCACCCGTCGGACCGGTGCGGTGCGGGCACAGACGGACGGATGTTCGGGTTTCGAGCTCGTACGGGTGCGAGGGTTGTTTACGGTGGTCGTGGTTACGGTGGTTGGGCCGGAAAGAGTGCGGGTGGTCGGTTGCTAGGCGTTCTCCTCCTCGTGCTCAATACGGGGATTCGAGGAGTCGTGGCGTTGAGTTGGAGAGGAAGGACGTTCCACGGGCTTTCTTGCGTGGTTTTGGTCCTCCTCCAGGCAGAGAGGGGTGGTTCCCTCAGGGTGGTTACCGTGGTGGTGTTCGTGGAGGTAGCTTTGGTAGGAGAGATACTTTGGTTGGTGCTAACCCCACTTTCGAGCAAATGGCTCGGCACTGGTTTTCCTCCTTTGGTACTAACCCCGAGTCTTTGGTCGTTTGTTCGCTCACGTGCCTATTTTTGATTTTCGGGTGGGAGACTTGAAGAACATTTGGTTGATTGACTCCGGTTGTTCGAGGCATATGACCGGAGACGGGGGGTGGTTCTCAAGTCTCGTCCGGTGGTGACGAAGAGGTACATCACTTTTGGGGACAATGGGCGTGGGCGTGTGCTTTCGAAGGTGAGATAAAAGTGAGTGACAAGATCACTCTGAGGCGTGTTGCTCTTGTTTAATCGCTGGGGTACAATTTGCTTTCTGTGTCTCAGTTGTTGGATGAGGGTTTTGAGGTGTTGTTTCGGCCTGGTGGTTCTCGGATTGTGGACTCTCGAGGGGACCTTGTTTGTGTGGTCGTTCCCGAGGGTCAGGTGTTTCGTGCTGATTTTTCTCAGTCTTCGGGTGTTGAGCGTTGTTTCTTGGCTGGTTCTTCGAGTGAGTTGTGGAAGTGGCATAGGAAGTTTGGTCACTTGAGCTTTGACCTTTTGTCTCGCTTGAGTAAACTCAATTTGGTCCGAGGATTGCCACGGTTGAAGCTAGAGAAAGAGTTGGTTTGTGCTCCGTGTAGGCATGCCAAGATGGTGGCCTCTTCTCACCCGCCTCTCACCGATGTGATGACTGAGCGTCCATGCGAGCTGCTCCATATGGACCTTGTTGGCCCAGCTCGTGTGCGATGCGGGTGGGAAGTGGTATGTCCTTGTTGTGGTGGATGACTATTCTCGGTATGCGTGGGTGTTCTTTACGGAGGATAAGGGGGAGACGTTTGGTTTTGTTCGAGATCTAGTCTTGAGGTTGAGGAACGAGAGGCACGGAGATGCCATACGAGCTATCCGCAGGGATAATGGCTCGGAATTCGGGAACTCTCGTTTTGAAACCTTTTGTCATGACTTGGGTCTTGAGCACCGGTTTTCGAGTCCGTATACGCCTCCCCGGAATGGTGTTGTGGAAAGGAAGAACGGGACCTTGTGCGAGATGGCTCGGACGATGCTTGATGAGCATAGGACTCCGAGGAGGTATTGGGGTGAGGCGGTGAATACCGCATGCTATGTGTCGAACGGAATATACCTCGAGTGCACAAGAAAAAGACATGCTATGAGTTGATGCATGGTCGCACACCCAAGGTGAGTCACTTCCATGTCTTTGGTTGCAAGTGTTTTATTCGAAGAAGGGCGGGGAAGTTGGATAAGTTTGAGGCTAGGTCTGTCGATGGCATTTTCTTTGGTTATGCATCTCATTCTAGAGCATATCGTGTGCTCAATCTTGAAACTAACCAAATCGTGGAGACTTGCGAGGTAACCTTCGACGAGACGAGCCACGTAGTCGGCTTGTCTTTGAGTGTGCGGGTGATGATGAGCTTGGCGAGGAGATCTTTCGGGGAGGAGGAGCATGAACATGGTGATGATGAAGATGGCGGTGTGGTGCCCCCGGCCGAACATGTACCCACTACTTCGACTACGATGATGGATGGACCCTCTGCTACACCTACGACGACAAATCAAGAACGAGGAGAAGGCGATGTTGAGGGGGAGGTAGCTTCGAGGCGAGAACCTCCCCGGCGAGTTCGGGTGGATCACCCGGCTTCGAGGATCATCGGCGACATGAATGAACGCACTACACGGTCGAGGTTTCGAAACAATTCCCATTTTTCTCATGCTGCATTTGTTGCTTCTTTCGAGCCCAAAGACATTGGACACGCACTATCGATCACAATTGGGTTAACTCGATGCATGAGGAGTTGGAGAACTTTGAGAGGAATCGGGTGTGGGAGTTGGTTGACCCTCCCCCCGGGGTGTAAGCCGATTGGTACAAAGTGGGTGTGGAAAAACAAAGAGGGAGAGAAGGGTGAGGTTGTGAGGAACAAGTCGAGACTTGTTGCTCGGGGGTTCGGTCGAAGGAGGGGATCGACTACGAGGAGACCTTTGCTCCCGTAGCCCGTTTGGAGGCGATTAGGATCCTTCTAGCCTTTTCTCGTGGCTAAAGGGTTCAAGTTGCACCAAATGGATGTGAAGAGTGCTTTTCCGAATGGAGTGTTGGAGGAAGAAGTGTATGTGAGACGACCTCTCCGGGGTTTGAGAGTGAGAAGTACCCCCACGGGGTGTACAAGTTGAGGAAGGCGCCGTATGGGTTGAAGCGGGCGCCTAGAGCTTGGTATGGCGAGGTTGAGGGGGTTCTTGTTTGAGAGAGGCTTTGAGATGGGGAAGGTCGATCAGACCTTGTTTTTGCTGAGGCAGGGCAGAGATATCCTGATTGTGCAGGTGTACGTGGATGATATTGTCTTTGGTGGCTCGTCTAACTCTCTTGTTGCGAGGTTTGCGGATGATATGAGCGGGGAGTTTGAGATGAGCATGATGGGCGAGTTGCAGTTCTTCCTCGGGCTTCAAATCAAGCAATCAAAGGAAGGAACATTTGTGCACCGGAGCTAAGTACACCAAGGACATTGTGAGAAAGTTCAAGATGGAGGACTCCAAGGCTATGACGACGCCGATGAGTACGACTACGGCTCTTGATGCGGACGAGGAAGGTGAACACGTGGACCGGAAGGAGTACCGAAGCATGATCGGGTCACTCCTCTACTTGACGGCGACGAGGCCGGACATACGATTCTCGGTGTGTCCGTGCGCTCGTTTTCAAGCGTCTCCGAGGACTTCGCATCGGCAAGCAGTGAAGAGAATTTTCAGGTACTTGCGTCACACTCCCGACTTCGGCCTTTGGTACTCCGCGTCCTCTTCTTTGGCGCTTCATGGCTTTTCAGACGCGGATTTTGCCGGGTGTCGGTTGGATAGGAAGTCCACTTCCGGGACTTGCCGCGTTTTTGGGTTCTTCGTTGGTGTCTTGGTCTTCTCGTAAGCGGTCGAGTGTTGCTCAATCCACGACCGAAGCCGAGTATGTTGCCGCCGCTAGTTGTTGCTCTCGGCTCCTTTGGATCACCTACACCATGAGTGACTTTGGTGAGGAGTATACCCATGTCCCACTTCAATGTGATAGCACCAGTGCCATAAGCGTTGCAAAGAACCCAGTGCTCCATTCTAAAACCAAGCACATAGAAGTGAGGTATCATTTCCTGAGAGACAACGTTGAGAAAGGAAAGATAGCGTTGATCCATGTACCCACACATCACCAACTAGCCGATATTTTCACCAAACCTCTAGATCAAGCAACTTTCACTCGTTTGCGGGGGAACTTGGTGTGTGTTTGATTTCCTGAGTTGGATGTGTGGGAGCTTTCTTTTGCCGGTGGTGTCGAGCCCGTTTTGCCTCCCCTCGAGGAGCCGGTTTGTAGCATATGTATAGCTTTCCTTTGTGCATTTCTTGCATTTTGGCATGGCATATGTAACATGATGTATAGGCATCCTTGTATCTTAGATTGCATGCATTTTGTATCATATGCATTGGTTAGGAAAAGCTTCTCTTATATACATTGTTCACCATGGAATGAGATATATGTCTTTGTGAGCTTGTTTGGTATGCTATGGTTAGTTTGGCTTAGCTCTTGATGATCTTGATGAATAATCCATGGTTGATAGCTATGCTTTTGAAAAATGTCACATGTATGCTCTCTCATGTGTATATGCCTTTACATGCTCTTGACATGTTTTTGTGGCCTTGCTATGCTTAATTTGTGGTTGGATAGCTAGTTTATTGATCATATGGGGCCAAAGGCTCATTTGCCATCATGAATGTTTAGCCCTCTAGATTTATCTTGTGGAGGAGCATAAGTTCCTTTTTGTCGCAAAGACATTTCATGTACCATTTACAAATCTGAAAATGAAATGAAAAATGCTTGGAAAATATGCTCCCATGTCATATGTGCTGAATTTAATTTGCTTTGGGTGCTAAACCGTTGCATGATGCCTACCAATGAGAAGTCTCATACATAGAAGTAGGCACATGGCTTGGTGGCTTTGACGTGACATGAGGTGCTTGTGGGTGTTTGTGATGGTCTTATGGTTAGAATAGCTGTCCTAGCATGAAGTTTGTGTGGCTTTGCCATTTTGATATGCTTTGATCATGTTTAGGTCTTTGCTCATGAGAGGCAAGTTTTTCGCAAAATTGCCAAAATCCATCTTAGCTTCGTCCAATGGTTGTGAAACTTGGTGATCATGTAGTTGAGATCGATACGAAGCCGTAGAGTACCTAACTTGCTCATTTGGACATGTGTAGCATTCTTTGTTGAATTTTGTATATTTGAGAAGCTCTAGGTTGAAAGTTTTGCATTTTTGGCTTGATTCATGCATTGCCAACAAGGGGGAGAAGTTTGAGCTTGAAATGGCTTGCTGGACGTGTTTGGAAGGTTTTCAGGTGGTTTCGAGCCATTTCTGGGCTCTGTTGTACACCGGTCTGACCGGTGAAGAGCACCGGTCTGACCGGTGTGAGTGCTGGTCTCAGTCCTGTACATATGTTAGGCACCGGTCGACCGGTGGTGATGACCGGTCCGACCGGTGTGAGTCGAAAGTGCTTTGCGGCTGTCCCGTTTCATGTGGTTTCTTGCATGCATTCGTCCGGGGGAGTTGCATTGGTTCGGGGGAGCTTGCATGTGTGCGGGGGGAGCTCTTTGTGAGTTTTCGAGCTTTGTTTCGGTGGTTTGTGCTCTTTGCTTGAGCTTTTCTTTGTCTCGGATGTGTCGAGCCGTTGCCCTTGCCTAAGGGGTCCGAGACTTGTCTTCTTCAAGTGATCTTGCTCTTTGCCTTTGTTTGGCTTTCGATCGCTTGTTGGAGTTTCTTTTTGTTCGTTTCTTTTCTTTTTCTTTTCTCTCTTGTTACTTTCGTGTGGGTGTTGTCAATGCACTCATCAAGGGGGAGATTGAGGACCATGTGTGGTTCGAGGACCGGTGGATGGTCGCTTCCTTGTGTGATGAGTGATTGACAACGTTGTGTGGACTGATTCTTGGCTAAGTATTGCGAGTGCAGGTTGCGGCTTGACTGGTGTTGGTGCAGGTGAAGAACAAGCGCGAAAGGTCATTGCCGGTGAGGCCTCCAGGTGTGGAGAAGACAAGTAGGCTTCGTTCGAGGGACCCGATGGCTAGCGGGGTCAAGTGCGGGCCGCATGGCGGCATGAACGGCAAGATGAAGTCGTGGACGGTTTCTTGGTTGAGCCACAAAACCAAGGTCGAGCCGGGACTACGTGGGAGCCAAGTCATGAGTGGAGATTGGCGGAGGCTACACCGAGTTCGCGGGGTTTCCGGTGGTTCACCCCGTAAAACCACCGGGTTCCTTGGTTGATCCACAAAGCCAAGATCGGAGAACCGAAGACGGAGGTGCGGCGGCACGGACCGGTCGACCGTGGGTCCGACCGGTCCGACCGGTGGGGACCGGTCGACCGGGCTCGACCGGTGGGGACCGGTCCCGACGGTGAGGAGCACCGGTCGACCGGTGTGCGACGACGCGGTCCGGAATCTTCGAAGCGGAGGACACGCGTCGGGATCGCATGGCTTGCGTCGTGGCTACGCGAGGTGCGGTCGCCGGCATCCGTCCGATGGTGAAGACATCAAGAATTCCAAATCCGCCCTTGAGGGGCTTGTATCCCTAGTTAGTAGAGAGGGGCATTTTAGACATTCGGTTGCCGCCTATATAACCCAAGAGGTGAGAGGATGGCAGCCAACTCTTGGAACCCTAGCTCATTAGTTTTCCTATTTTCTACCTATTTTCTCTAGGTTTTCCTTAGGACTAGCAAGAGAGCTTCACGGAGAGATCTTGTAGAGAGGGATGGATGATCGGGCGGCTTGCTAGACCTTGTACGAATCCTTGTTTCATGTATAGATGATTCGGGGTGATTCCTCAAGGTTTGGATGTGTTTTCCCCGGTTGTTTTTGGTGGTGATTTTCGGAGCCCTCTTCCGTGATTTCTTTGGAGTGTTTTTGGGGCTTTTCTCTTGGTGATTCGGTGGGGGAAATTTGTGGGAACCCTTCGTGGTTCTTTGGGCTGTGATCCCCCTCCCAAATCCGTGAGAAAAGTTGCTC
Organism: Cenchrus americanus; assembly: GCA_947561735.1. Lineage (NCBI taxonomy): Eukaryota > Viridiplantae > Streptophyta > Magnoliopsida > Poales > Poaceae > Cenchrus > Cenchrus americanus. Next base: position 104,081,993 of record OX387243.1, read on the forward strand.
GAATTTCGGGGTTTCTTGAGTTCTTGGGTTGGAAGTGCTTTCGGCGGGATTTCTTCGATTCCTCCTTTTTGGACGAGATTTGGTGGGATTAAACTTGGCTATGGACTCCTCATGAGGTGCTCCCGATATTCCCAAAGTCTTGTTCAAGTCCGTGGAGCGATTCGGGAGATCGAGATTTGGATTTGGGGGAGTTGACCCGCGGGTCTTGTTCATCCCGAGTCGCCCGTGCTACACCGGTCGACCGGTGCTCTTGACCGGTCCGACCGGTGCAAGCCCTTGTGGGTTTTCGCTCGGGTGAGTGTCTTGGTGTGTTCTTTGTTGTCCCGTGGTGCTGCTTGTTTCGAGTTTGGGTTCGTTTGGTGGTCGGTTGGCTTTGTTTGGTGCCTTGGGGGCTTTCGTCGCCATCGGTCCGACCGATGCGTCTCACCCGTCCGACCGGTGTAGAGCCACTTAGTGGAAGTTGCTCGGGTTCACCGACAGGGACCGGTCCGACCGGTGGTGCTCACCCGGTCGACCGGTGTGGGTCTGTAGACTCGAGGTTTGTTGTTCCGCCGCGTTCTCGAGTCGGAAGGTTGTGTGTGTTGGTTCCTAGGTCCGGTGGCACTCCGGTGGCTACGTGGGCTTGGCCAACTTAGGTAGTGAGTCGGAGACGTGTGTTGGAAGTCGTGTTCATCTTGTTGGAGTTCTCATCTCCATCGAGAAGAATTTTTATCGGCTCCCATTCACTCCCCCCCCTCTGCGGTTCGCCGTATCGGTCCTTCGGCACTCCCGCGCGGGGTCGTAGCTCCCGGTGCCGGAGTCGTCGGAGCGACCAAACCGCAGTCCGCGGCGTCGAGGAAACGACGGAACGCGACCGGGTCCGGCACGCCGGAGAAGTCCCACTCCGCGTATCCGTGGTGGTTGGCGGGTGGCAACGTGTCGACGGAGCCCAGAGATGACTCATCCCCTGCTGAGGCGCCGGGGTCCCTGGCGACGAAGACGTGGCGGCCAGGCGGAACCCTGCGCATCGTCGTGTTGACGTTGGCGTTGTAGGCCGTCGTAGCGCCACGCAGCCCGATGGGGATGCGCGGTCCCGAGATCGCGCGGCCGTCCCGTCGGGGCGGTGGCGGTCGTGATGGTGGGCGCACCGCGCCGGGCGGCGGCGCGCTCGGCCGCCGCCGCTCGGACCGCGCCCCGACGCGAACGCCGCCCGCAGCGACGGTGGCGCCGTGGCGCCGACGGGCCCGCGGCATCCGTGCCTGCGGCGCGCGCGCCGTGGTGGTGCGCGCGGCGGGGGCCGCAGGCCGACCTCGGCCCGGCGCCGCGCGTGGAGCTCCTCACGATTGGTGAGGCGCATGAGATAGCCGTTCCCCGTGGCCCGAAAGTTCGGTCCCCGAAGCGAATTTCGAACCCGCCGGGGAGGGGGTCCGAGCTACCCATGCGAGAGCGCATAGCACGGTACTCGGTGCGAATCACCATGGAGGGAGTTGACGGAATGACCTTAGGCGCTCGATTGCCCCACGGTGGGCGCCATCTGTCGGTGCGGAATATGGTCCCGACACTAACCAGTAGATAGCGCCGAGGTCTATCCCTCAATGGTCGATGCTAAGCAACAAGTGACACAAGGTTTTTATCCTGGTTCCGGCGAGGGGGCCGTACGTCCCGACAGGGGTGTGCTCACGGCACTATATTGCTCGGCGACCGGGGTGCTCGTAGTGGGGCTGCTACAAGCGAGGCGGGAGAGGAAGCGTGGCTTCCAAGTCCCTGGTGGAGTGGCTGAAGATGTTGTGGGAGAATTAGAGAGTGAGTGCACGGTGTATGTCAAGGGCTCCTGGTCTGTGGCCTTGAGCGTATTGCTATCTCTCCGTCCCCTGCGGCTGGGAGCTTCGTCCCCCTTTTATAGATCAAGGGGGAGGCGAATTACACGCATGTCGCGCTATCTAGCTACGTGGAGAAGCACGACGTGCTATGCTTGTAGAGTGGGCGGCGCGTCCGGCGATCCTTGTAGCGATCCGGTCATCATGGCCCGACTTGTACCCGAACGGTGGCGGCTCGAGGGTAGGAGAGCGAGAGAGCCGAATGGCGGTGATGTCCTCCGATAGGCTCGAGGGAGGTGCGCGCGACGCACGTGCGGCGTACGGGAGTAGGCGGGACGGCGTTCCTTCCCGACGCGCTTCACGGGGCCGGAGTCGTTGCTACGGGGCTCGGCGTGCGCCCGCACGCGCGGCACGGCGGCCACGCCGTTGCGGTGGCGGGGATGGCGGTCCACCGGCCTAGCGCCTCCACCTAACCCTGTAGGGTCACAAGAAAGTGAATCGAGGGTGCGCCGGCCCCCTTTCGAGGGCTCGGCGCGTTAGCCGTACTCGGGGCGTGCGCACGGTGTCACGGGGCCGACACCGACCGCGGCCGCACGGTCCCCTCCCACGGTGGCGGGGATGGGCTCCTCCCCGGGGAGTTGGTGCGGCGGCACGGGGTGCGAGCCCCGGGCGTATGATGGCGCCGTCTCCGCCGGCGTCGGGCGTTAAATGCCCGTGTACGGGGGCCGGCGCACGCGTGAGGGGCACCCTCGAGCGTGGCGGACCCCGCCGAGGGCGGGCGTACCCTCGAGCGAGGCGGAGCCCGCTCGAGGGAAGTGCTGCCCCTCGAGCGGGGCGAAGCCCGCCCGAAGGGTACACGCATCCTCGAACGAGGCGGAGCCCGTTCGAGGGGGTCTCTAAGTGGGCCGCCTCGATGGGCCGTCGGGGTTACTGCGGCGTGGGCCGTGTCCTGCATGGTTAGGCACCTGCATGGTTAGGCTTGACGTGTTTTGGTTTCGTTGAGGTTTTCCCCATTGTTTAAGGGGACCCCTAGGGGCGTCCCCCGAACGCTAGCCCCCGAGCATCCGTGGGTTTGCCATTGAGGCTCCCGCGGATGTTGGAAACTACCGATAGGACGTTCTTCCCTCCTTGTTCTCGCGAACGCTTTCCGTGGGGCCGCGTCGGCGGGCCCGCGGGTCTAGCCCCGAAGCCCCGCGGGGAGTGTGGGTGCTCTCGCAGGGGTTAACCGCGAGAATTTTGACTACTCTTGAGGACTTTTGACTACTCTTGAGGACTTTTGACTTTTAGCACTCGGGGACGCTTGAGGGCTACTCGTTAAAGCCGTCAAGACTACTTGAAGCTATCCTTCTCGACTACAAAGTACTCGGGGGCTTGTCGTATGGACCTCCCCGGGCCCACTTTGCCTAGGTGGGTACCGGGACCGACTACTCGGTGGGCCCCCCGGGACTACCGGCTTGCGCTACACGGCACCTGAAGGCGTGGAGCACAAGGACTACACAGGAGTAGTACTCGGTTAGGGAGCTGTACATGTTCCGCACTGTATAGAGGACTCCTAGACGTACTCGACTAGTACTCTCTCCCTACTCCGACTTGTAACCCTGCCTCCCGGACTATATAAGGCGAGGGCGGGGACCGATCCCCCTCATCCAATCTCCTCTCATACAACTCACGGCGCACCATTGCTCCATCTTGTAATCGTGCCCTATCAATCCAGAGCTACGCAAGCATACGGGACGTAGGGTATTACGCACCTCGCGGCCCGAACCCGTCTAAATTGTGTGCCACGTGTCTCTTCCTTCGAGTTACCGATCTCGGCGAGTCACAATCATCTACTTCGGGTACTCCCCGTAGTAGGTTGCCGGTCTAAAACACCGACAGCTGGCGCGCCAGGTAGGGGCTCTCGCTCGAGATCACATGGCGAACTCGACGGCTTCCGTCTACTTCAAGCCAACTATCGCTTTCAACCGTGGCGACACCTTCGTCTTCGGCGCCTGGGTCTGCACCGCTGATGGCGCGGGCTCCTTCCAGCGCCGCCCCGATCATGCGGCCCAACTCGAAGACGAGGCCTTGTGACGCTTCCCCGAAGTTTTCACGGGCGAACTCGCCGGCAAGTTCGGCGAAATTTCGCTCTTCAACCACCACGCCGACTTCGAGCTCGAGTCGAGTCTCCAACTCGAACCCGACGTCGCCATGGGCCATCGCATACGAGCCGGCCGTTCAGCCATCGCGAGCGGCCACCTCACCACTCGAGCCCTCCGCATGCGGCCCCCCGCACCCTCGGCCGGGCCCGCACGGGGGCTCCCACCTCGCGCCGGGCCGGCAAGGAGCCCGTGCCCGAGTACAACTCGGACTCCGACGCCGTCCCCAACCGCGCTTCGGACTCCAGCCCTCTCTCCAAGTTCTACTCGAACCCGGACTACGAGTTCGACTTCGGGTCGGACCCTGAGGAGCCCGAGTCCGAAGACGACCCCACTGAGCTTCCCTTGTCAGGGCCAGCCTCGGGGCTGGTTATAAAATCAACGCCGGCTGGGAGATCCGTAGACCAAGCCTGCTGACCTGGCAAAGGAGGACTCACGCTACGTCGCCTACATCGACTCGCTACCGTTCCAGGAGGGAACACCGCTAGCCCGGCCGACTCAAACACACCAACCGAGGTGGCACCCTCTCGAGTCCGGCCCTTGGCACCCCCGATCGCCAAGTCTTCATGGCTGCCGGCGACACCCCGGGACCTTCGAGCACGAGCCGAGGACGGTACACCGGAGGACATCTCTCGCGGACGAGCCGTCTGCCAATGCACCTGCAGATGAGACCGTCGCCAACAGGGACGCTCGACGCGAACGCAACAGGAAGCACAGCGAACGACGCCGGCGGCTCAGAGACAACCTCCCCATCCGCAACCTTGCAGAAGCTCTCGAGGCGGTCGAGAGCAGAGTACACACCACCCCTGAGCAGTGCCTCATGTCGATCACAACGATCGCACGCCAGGCTCAGGGCATACGCGCTGGAGAGGTCATCGCCAAGCTCGCTGAAGAAGCCTACTTCATGCGGGTCGACAACAGAGTCAACCAACCTCCTCCGGCCAAACCCCGCGACAACGAAGCTACTAGTCGCGAGCCGCCAACGCCGGCCCCAACCGTACTCGAGCCGACCTTCCGGTCGAGCCAAACCGCCCGCCGCCGCCGCTCCAACGCCGGCGGGCCCTCACGCGCAAGATCAAGGCAACCGAGAAGTTGTTCCCCACCGCGCTCCGGCCGGTGGCGGCGGCAACGACCCCGACGGCGGCGGCGGCCGACGGCGGCGCCTCCAACCACGGGGCCAACAGAGAGCCGGAGGCGGCGGCGCCGCGGCGGCCGAGGCCACGCGAACGGCCACACCTCCGGCGCCTCGCACGGCGGTACGACGCTCGCCGAAAGATTGAGGAGGCTGCGGCGGAAGAAGTCGACCACCGCCGCCGAGGGCGACGGCTTCCCCACCTTCTCACCTCGACTTCGCAACTTTGCTCCTCCCCGACAAGTTCAAACCTTTGGGGATCACCAAGTACGACGCAAAGCAGCGATCCTATCCAGTGGCTCCGATGCTACGCCCTCTCCATCGAGAACGCTGGCGGCAACAGCGACACCAAATGCCTCTACTTCCCCTTCTGCCTGGACCAAGCACCACTCACATGGCTCGAGTCGCTGGACAAGCACTCGATCGACAAGTGGGACCAGCTGAAGGAGCAGTTCACGAGTAACTTCGCGGGCGCCATGGGCCGTTCGGGTACTCGCATGGACCTGGCCATGATCAAGCAGGAACAGGGCGAGACCCTCCGCAAGTACATGCACCGCTTCTTCGACAAGCGCGCTACCGTCGTCGACGTCACCGACAAGGAGGTCATCGACCTCTTCTAGGACGGCCTCTACCATCGCCGCACCTTCGAGGACTTCGGTCGTCGCCGCCCCAGGTCCATCCCCCACCTCAAGGACATGATCACGTCCTGGGCGGATGAAGAGGACAAGGCCAACGCCAAGTACGACGCCATCCGCGGCAAGTCCAAGCGAGAACCGGGCGGCGGCGAAGCGGCAGCAATGCAAACCAAGGCGGCCACAACAACAACAACAACAACAACTACTCGGGTCCCAACCGCAAGCGCAAGCCGACAACACCGTCGCGGCTATCCAGCGCCCTGCGAAAGGGAACTCGAAGAAGAACTCGGCGGGTTCAAAGACCTGCTGAAGGAGAAGTGCCCGTGGCATCCAAACGGCAACCACACTACCGAGCAGTGCTACCAGCTCAGGCATGCACTCAAGGATACGCCGGAGCCACCGCACCCTCACGATCAAAAGGGCAAGAAGAAGGACGGCGACAACAACGACTTCCAAGAACCCGAGAAGACCGTCAACGTCCTCTTCGGCGGACCGCCGGCGAGGCGGGAGCGAGAAGGCTACCCGTCGTGAAGTGATGTCCATCGAGCCAGCGGTTCCGACCCCTCTCAGGTGGTCGGAGGTACCCATTACCTTCTCCCGCGCGGACCAATGGACCAGCTTCTCCGAACCAGGACGGTTCCCTCGTCCTAAAACCAACGGTGGCGGGCTCCAAGCTCAACAAGGTGCTCATCGACGGTGGAAGCGGGCTCAACGTCCTCTTCACCAAAACCTTGAAGAAAATGAAGCTCGACGTCACCCCCATGCTCACCAAGAGCAGACGCCCTTCTACGGCATCGTCCCGTGCAACGCGGCTATCCCACCGGACTCGGTGGTACCGCCGCTACCTTCGGGCGTCTCGGGACAACTACCGTACCAAGTACATCAAATTCGAGGTCGCGGATTTCGAGACCTCTTACCACGCCATCCTCGGCTGACCGGCCATCGCCAAGTTCATGGCGGTGCCCCACTACACCTACTTGGTACTCAAGATGCCAAGTCCAGATGGTGTACTCTCCCTCCAAGGGGACTTGAAGATCTCTGACGACTGCGACACAGAGGCCGTGGTGATCGCTTCCACGAACCAAGTACCCAACGCGATGATGGAGGTCTACGCCGCGTCGAAGAAGCTTGCCACGAGCGAACTCGACATCCCAGAGAAGTCTGACAGCGCCAACAAGCCTCAGCCACCTGAGGAGGTACTCGTCGGGACCGGCCGACCTCGGAACAGGCGACCCCAGCAAGACCACCACCATCGGGGCCGGCCTCGACCCCAAATAGGAAGACGCGCTCATCAGCTTCCTTCGGGCTAACCGCGACATCTTCGCGTGGAAACCACGGACATGCCGGGAGTGCCCCGGGGAGCCGATTGAGCACCGCCTTAACGTCGACCCGAAGGCCACCCCTAAGCGACAACACCTCCGACGTTTCGCCGACGACAGACGGGACGCCATCAAGAAGGAGCTCGCCAAGCTACTCGCGGCCGGCTTCATCAGAGAAGTCTTCCATCCTGAGTGGCTCGCCAACCCCGTCCTCGTCCGCAAGAAGAACTCGAACGAGTGGAGGATGTGCGTCGACTACACCGACCTCAACAAGCACTGCCCCAAGGACCCTTTCGGGTTGCCGCGGATTGATCAAGTCATCGACTCCACGGCGGCCGCGACCTCGCTCTGCTTCCTCGATCGCTACTCCGGTACCACCGCATCACAATCAAGGAGGAAGACCCGAAAAAGACCGCGTTCATTACCCCGTTTGGCGCGTCATCGCTACACGACCATGTCATTCGGGTTGAAGAACGCCGGCGCTACCTATCAACGGGCCATCCAGGCACCGCTTCAAGCGGCAACTCAACAAGAACGTCGAGGCTTACGTGGATGACGTAGTCGTCAAGACCGAGAACTCCGGTACCCTCATCGACGACCTTGAAGAGACCTTCGCATCGTTACGCGAGTACCGCCGGAAGCTCAACCCGAACAAGTGCGTCTTCGGCGTTCCTTCGGGCAAACTACTCGTCTTCATCATCGACCCGGCGCGGCATTGAAGCCAACCCCCGAGAAGATCTCCGCCATCACCAGCATGAAAGCTCCCACGAGCATCAAAGACGTCCGTGAAGCCGACGGGGTGCATGGCGGCATTGAACGTATTTATCTCGAGGCTAGAAGAACGGGGCCTCCCCTTCTTCAAACTACTCAAGCATCACGAGAAGTTCGTGTGGACTCCGGAGGCGGATCAAGCCCTTGCCCGGCTCAAGGACTTCCCCCGTCAAAGCCTCCAATCCTCACGGCTCCTCACAAGGGCGAGCAACATCGCTCTACCTAGCCGCGACTACTCACGTGGTCGCATCGCCATCGTTGTCGAGCGGCAAGAAGACGGCCACGCCTACCCGGTCCGGCGCCCGGTCTACTTCGTCGGCGAGGTTCTATCGAGTCCAAGGCTCGCTACCGGCCCGTGCGTGAAGCTCCCCGTACGCTCTACTCATCACCTCGCGGAAGCTACGACACTACTTCCCGTGGAGTACTCGGTCTCCGTCGTCACCGACTACCCGCTCGGCGACATCCCGAGGAACCAAGAAGCCACCGGAAGAATCTCCAAGTGGGTTGTCGAGCTTGGCGCCCTCACCATCGACTTCAAGCCATGCACGGCCATCAAGTCGCAAGCACTAGTCGACGTCATGGCGAGTGGCGGGGAGAACCGCCTACCTACTCCCACCGTGCGACCGAGCATTGGGTGATGTACTTTGACGGCTCACTCAACCTCGAGGGCGCAGGCACGGGGGTACTCCCGATCTCTCCAACGGGCGAACAACTCAAGTACGTCCCGCATCTTCCGGAAGGTCTCAAACAACGAAGCCGAGTACGAAGCCCTCCTACACGGGCTCCGCCTCGCGCGCTTCACTAGGCATCAAGCGGCTACTAGTCTACGCGCGACTCCGCAATGGTCATCAACCAAGTCAACAAGTCCCGGGACCGCAACAAGGAGAACATGGATGCCTACCGCCTAGAAGTCCGCAAGCTCGAGAACAAATTCTATGGTCTCGAGTTCCATCACATCGTCCGCGACAACAACGTTGCGGCGGACGTCCTTTCGAAGCTCGGATCCACCCGCGCTCAAGTACCGCGCGGCGTCTTCGTCCATGAGCTTCACGCGCCATCCATCCCGGAGCCGGCGCCATCGACCACCGCCCCGAGCACATCCACCGGTGGGCGAGGAGGTCATGATGATCGACGTGGACCGGAGGCAACCCTTCATCGACTACCTCGGCGAGCGCGAAGGTCCCCTCCGACAAGAACGCAGCCGAACAACTCGTCCGCCGCGCCAAGTCTTACGTCCTTGTCGGAGACAAGCTTTACAAGCGGGCGCATCTTCTCGGGAGTACTCATGAAGTGCGTCCCTCGCGAAGAAGGCAAGGACATCTTGGAGGAGATCCACAAGGGCGTGCGCGGCAACCACGCGTCCTCACGCACGCCGGTCGGCAAGGCCTTCCGCGAGCTTTCTACCGGCCCACGCCCCCGGGCGACGCCGAAGAACTCGTCGAAGGTGCCAAGGATGTCGGTCTTCGCCAAGCGACAACATGTCCCAGCCTACAAGCTAGTCACCATACCGCCAACCCGGCCCTTTGCCCGCCGGGGGCTCGACATGATTGGGCCACCGCCAACCGCGCCGGGGAGGATTCAACGGGTACCGGTGGCTATCGACAAGTTCACCAAGTGGATCGAGGTCAAGCCGGTCACATGCCCCAAGGCCGACAGAGTACTCGACTTCTCGGATGAACTCGTACACCGCTATGGGCTACCCCACCGCATCATCACGGACACGGGGGTCCAATTTCAACAACCACCGCGTTCCGGGAGTACCGCGAGAACAACTCGAATAGACGTCCGTACGTCTCCGTCGCCCATCCACGGGCCAACGGACAAGTCGAGCGCGCCAACGGGATGGTGCTCGACGCCCTCAAGAAGCGGCTACATGACGCTGCTAACTCCAAAGGGGGCAAGTGGATCAAGGAACTACCCAACGCACTCGGGGGCCGGCGGACTCAACCATCCAAGCCAACGGGGCAATCCCCCTACTTCTCGGTCTACGGCTCCGAAGCCATCCTCCCCGCCGACGTCATATGGAACTCGCCGGCGGTGGAGCACTACTACGAAGGCGTCTCGGAAGACAGCAGGACGAGCTAACATCGACGGCCTCGAAGAAGCTCGCCGCGCCGCCCTCGTCCAATCGCAAGGTACCCGGAGGGTATCCGACGCTACCATGATCGCAACGTCAAGGAACGCTCCTTCAACGTTGGAGATCTCGTCCTCCGCCGTATCCGAACACGGAAGGACTCCATAAGCTCGGCTCCCCCCGGGAAGGCCCCTTCACCGTGGCAAAAGTGACCGGGCCGGCTCCTACCGCCTCCAAACACTTGAAGGAGAAGACGTCAACAACTCGTGGAACGTCGACCAACTCTCGTCGATTCTACGCCTAGTCTACACGACTACTCCGGGTTCAAGTCCAATCGACTACATCAACACCCCTCGCCGCAAGCGACCCTCCGGTCCCGGCTCCGCCTCCGACTACTCTCCTCCGGGGTCCGGCCCCGTGCGGCTACCTACGGACCATGGGCCGCGACGAGCGTCAAGGACTCTAGCGGCGGTCTACCAAGAGACCACACTCCAAGATCCGGCCCGCGCGGCTACTTACGGATCTACGATCCGGCCTACACGGCTACCTACGGATCACTTGCTGCAAGCGGCTACCCGCTCCGCCGCCACTTAGGCGTAAGCGGCCTCCCGGTCCCGGCGACTACTTTGTAACTACGGCCACGGCCACCCGTGTGTACTTCTTCGAATACAGATTGATTGTTCATCAACTTATTTACTGCCTACTCCCTACAACGGGACTACTAAAGTCGAGTACCACTACTCGCACCTACTCCACGATGGGCGCTCCGCACTGCGAGATCGCGACTACGAGTACTCATTGTCTGGGAAAGTTTCATTTCATTGATACTTGAACAATTCATTACAAGTGTTTTCCTCGTACAACTATGGCTACTAGCTACCTATGCGGGGCTACCGGAGGTTCGGCTTCTCGGCTACTGCCTCCGCAATGGGAGCCATCTCGCTCCCGGCGGCTCCGCATCTTGCTCATCGGAAGCGGTTGGCGGCTACCCCGCCGGCGACCACCTCCACCGGATCCTTCGGGAAGTACGACTTCATGAAGGCCAAGACTTGTCTTGGGATCGACTTGGCCATATGCTTGACGTAGGCGGCCGGCCGCTTGGTGCTTCACGGAGTCGATCCACCGGAGGAGCGATCTTGGGGCCGCCCCCGGGTGCGGTACCGAAGCCTCGCGATCGGGAGAGCGGCTTCTTCAAGATCCTTCGATCCGGCCCGCCGCCGCCCTCGCAATCTTCATTCAACTTCGCAAAGATTTGTAGCAGGTTGACGAGATCTCTGTCGATGCAATCCGCGCCTCCATGTGCTTCTCGCACTCGAAGGCGAGTTCCTTGTAGTCGAGCTCGAGTACCCGGCGGGCTTTTCGCTCCCGTAGAAGAGGTTCTTCATGCTCACCTCCGAGGCCTTCAGTGCTCCACCCGGCCCTCAAGCTCGCGACACAAGCAACACAACAGCGGGTCGGACGCTTATCGGCTTTCAACAAGTACTCGACAAGTCGAAGGATGTACCTTTATTCTTGTCGGAGGCCCTTGTTCTTCCGCACCAAGTCGTCGCCTTTCGCCCGCGGCCTCCATGACGTCATTGTGGTACTTGGCGAAGGCGGCGTCGAGCTTCGATTGCATGGCGGCCGCGTGTTTCCGCGACTTCACGAGCTGCTCCTCCAGGGCCTCGGCTCGGAGCACGGTGTCGCCGTAACCCCCGCAAAGGTTCGACTTCTCGCGGGATCGCTCCGCGACGTCCTGCACAAGACAACTCAAGTCAAGAAGAGTACTCAACGACAAAGGATTGACTACCCGGGAGGCTACGGCTACGTACCTTCATCCATTGCTCGGCTTGACGGATCGCCTCCAGGTGCTTGGCTACCGTCGCTGGCTCGACGAGATCGTCCGCCAGAAGTTCTATCCCGCCGCGGCTACTCGAGGTAGCCTCTGTCATCGGCGCAGCGGATGGGCTCCGCGTCTTGGATCTCGGGGGGAGCGAACAGCCACCTCTAGAGCAACCTCTGCGGCGACGTGGTGACCGCCTCTCCCCCCGCGGCCTTCTCGACGACCTCTCCGCCATAGGCTCGGGGGCTCCTTCCGCAGCCTCCCGAGGCCTCGGTGTCAACTCCCGCATTGGCACCCCCGCGGGGGATGTCACCACCTTCAACGCCCCCGCCAACAAACGACAAGTGCATTAGCACCTACGACTACTTTTCCCGGAGCTCCGCGGCTTCACGAAGGGTACTCACCTTTGACTACACTCGCCTCCGGCGGCGGCGCTTCGGTGGCCGGGGCTCGGTCGCGGCTTGGGCATCGGGAGCGGCCTCCTCAACGGGCGGCGCGACTTCTTCCGCCACCGCCGATGAGGGCTCGTCCCCATCCCGGCTCGTATCCGTGGATTTTCGCGAGAAATATCCACGAGAGGGTCGTCGACAAAGATCGACTACTACGGCAAGTACTACTCGTGAGGATATGGTACTTACAAGTTCGACCGGACGATGGTCACGGACGGAGCACCGAGGATGCGGCAATATCAACCCGTCCACCCTCGGCGGGCGTCTCTTCCTCCGCCCCCGCGGCTACGGCCTCCTCCACGGCGACGGCGGCCGGCGCGGACGTCTCTCTCGCATACCCGAGGCCACCGCCTCTCCGACGGCGGCGGCCACGGGTCCTCTCGCTCTCCTCTGGAGCGGGGGGCCCGGTGCTCCGGCCGCGCCGGAGTTCTTCAACGGTGGGGGGCCGGACTACGGCCTCCGGCCGGCTTCCCCCACCGGGTCCCACACGCCCTCGTCGCCCTCTTCAACGGGCTCCGCCGGCGGCACCTCCCGCACACAAGGAAGACTACTCGTCAGCAATGTACTCGAACAACGGGTACTCGACTACTCTGCTCAAGACGACTTACCTCCTGAGGCGTGGTCTCCGAGACCTTTAGCTTCTTCGTCACCCGCTTCCCCGGCGGGGGTTGCGCGGCTTCCGTGGCGGCGCGGCAAGGCTAGCCTCCAGGCTAGCGGAGGGTCTTGAACCAGTGGCACATGAGGCAAGCCCGGGCGGCTAAACCTCGACCGCAACTCGGAAGCGGTCCCCGCAACGCTTCTTCGTCTTCGTCGTCGTCGCCGGAGGAATCTTCCACGACGACGGTGTCGTCGCCTTCACCGACTTCGCGGCGCTCCTTCACCTTCCCCTCCACCGGGATCTCGATCCCGCTCGGTGGCGGGCCGCGGCTCGGAGACGAACCGCTTCACATCATCCTCGCGCAAAGACACAAGACGTCAGCAACTCTACTACAAGTACTCACTACTCGACGAGGGGAGTACGACTACTCACCTCCTTGGGCGGGCGCGCGGCGGAGTACTCCTCGACTGGGCACGCCGTGTATGGCGGCATGTCCTTGAAGATCCGCGACAACCTCTCGACGATGTCGTTGTCGTCCAGCTCGCCCCCCGCATCCGCGACGTGTCGTCGTCGCCGGTGTACTCGAAGCCCGGGGTCTCCCCGAGCCATCGGCGCGCCGGATCCCGCGCTTCATGAAACCGAAGGCCACGTGCTCGGCCCTCAGTCCCGCCTCCCTGAGCACCTTGATGCGTGCTAGCAGCTCGGGGAGCTGGATCCCTTCTTGCATGGTGGGCTCCGTGTTCCACCAATCACGGTGCACCGGCCGCCGTCCGCTCGGCTTCGGCAGGCCAAGGTGGTGGTTCGTGATGTAGAACCATCTGGTCTTCCAGTCCGTGTTGGAGTCCACGAGCTTGTACGCCGTGCTTGCTCCCGCGGCGTCCTCCCTCGCTGGGATGCCGGCCCCTCCGACTACTGCGGGGTTGGAGGCACCGGGGCGCGGCCGACGCGGAAGAACTTCCGGAAGAGCACCCGGTGCGGCTTGATTCCGAGGAAGGCTTCGCGAGAAGTGGACGAAGACCGACGTGTGGAAGATGCCGTTGGGGTTCGGGTTCGGGTACTCGATCCCGTAGTACCCGAGCAGCCCCTTGAAGAAGTCGGCGGGCCGGGAGCGCAAGACCGCGCTCCACGAAGCGCGAGAACATCGGGATCTCGTCCTCGGCCTTCTCCATCGGATACGGATCTCCCACGGCGGATCTCCACATGTCGACTTCCTTCTCCCCGATGAACCCACCGTTCGGCGGGGGTCGGCGAGTCCTCCGTCTTCACCTTCGATTTCTTCCACTCGCGGCTCGGATCGGCGCGCGGTGGAGACATGGGCGGCGCCGCTCCGGTGGCGCCCGCGGCGGCCTCTCGCACGGCTCCTCTTCTTCCCGGCGGCCTTGGACGCCTTGGACGGTGACGGCTTCATCCTCCAAGTACAAGGTGTCTTCACTCGCATCCGCTCGGGGGCTACCCTAAAGGTCTCGGGTGGCGATGCGCGCGGATCTACTACGGCGGCGGCGGCGCCGGGAGTGGATTTGCTTCAAGATTCAAACGGAATGACCGTGGCTCGAATGGGTGAAAACCCTAAGGGTTTTGGCTTCTATTTATATGCCAAAACGGCTCCGTAACGGCGGCCGGATAAGTCCACGCACGGCTGACTCAGCGGCCGCGCGTGACTCTTCGTATTCTACTAGTCGACGCGCCTCACCTCGGGGGCTCGTCTACTTCTACTCGACTACCTGGGAAGCGGCTAGTCTCAAGAGCATCTCAGGACACATTCTCCAAGAAGACCCTTCAATTCGAGAGGGAGTACTCGACTCAAGGCTCGGGGGCTCCGTGCCACGTGTCCTCCGGTTTTTTCTCTCCGAATTTTTTGGGATTTTCTTGCCAAGACTTCGGATGGACCCTCGGCCCGAGCCCGCGGCTCGGGGCTCGGGGGCTACTCCATGTGGAGTGCGGTTTTGCAAATCGCACCTCCATGACAGCTCGGCTTCAAGACAAGACGGGCGGAGCAGCGCTTTCGAGGACGCTTGGGACTACTCGAGAAGACTTCAAGATTGTTCAAACATCGGTGGAGTACATTCCCGGCCTCGGGATGCTTCGACTACTCTTGAGGACTTTTGACTTGTAGCACTCGGGGACGCTTGAGGGCTACTCGTTAAAGCCGTCAAGACTACTTGAAGCTATCCTTCTCGTCTACAAAGTACTCGGGGGCTTGTCGTATGGACCTCCCCGGGCCCACTGCCTCGGTGGGTACCGGGACCGACTACTCGGTGGGCCCCCGGGACTACCGGCTTGCGCTACACGGCACACGAAGGCGTGGAGCACAAGGACTACACAGGAGTAGTACTCGGTTAGGGAGCTGTACATGTTCCGCACTGTATAGAGGACTCCTAGACGTACTCGACTAGTACTCTCTCCCTACTCCGACTTGTAACCCTGCCTCCCGGACTATATAAGGCGAGGCAGGGACCGATCCCCTCATCCAATCTCCTCTCATACAACTCACGGCGCACCATTGCACCATCTTGTAATCGTGCCCTATCAATCCAGAGCTACGCAGCATACAGGACGTAGGGTATTACGCACCTCGCGGCCCGAACCTGTCTAAATTGTGTGCCACGTGTCTCTTCCTTCGAGTTACCGATCTCGGCGAGTCACAATCATCTACTTCGGGTACTCCCCGTAGTAGGTTGCCGGTCTAAAACACCGACACAACCCATCCGTAAAACAATTACAAACACATGTTAGAACCTAAAAATATGAGTTTAACATGCAATATGTCAAAACTGGCAGTTCTGCACAAAAATTCATAACTGAAAAACCAGTACCCAAAAAATTCCAAATTTTTGTGAGCAACTTGACAATGTTATAACTCACATTTTTGGTATTCAAAGGTCGAACCTATTCAGATTGGAAAAGGGTGCAAAAGGTCCATTTTCAAAGTGCTGTTGCCCAGAAAATTCAGCAGGGCAGAGCTTCACTAAAAAGACCATAACTCAATCAATGAGCACCCAATTACCATGAAATTTTTACAGCATGATCTATGCTAGATAATGAACATTTTTGCTATAGATTCTCTGGTCAAATTCTTTTTGGAACAATAGGTAAAAATTCGAGTTTTCAGACTAACTCAGGAATTTGACAGCATTTCAGCATGACCTTGCCTAGCCAATTTAATCCTAACTTCAGTTTTAAGCATCCTAAAATCATGAGAAATTTAGGTAGCAAACTTAACTAGGTGATGAACAATTTCCCTAAAGAGCACCTTGCCAGAAATTTTCTAGATAATCCTTAGAAATATTTGGACAACAACTAGTTAAATATTTTGCTTAATCACCACAACAAAGCATCAAACTAGCATGATTGGTCCTTAAGAAACACAATTTAAATAAAGACCAAATACACATGATTTAAGTTCATTTTTAGTTTAATAGCTTTTACATGATGCAAAATGCGTCCTAAACTTTCTCACAAAGCTTTTTAAGCTTAAAAGCGAAGTTAGTGCTGGTGGCAGGGCATATATAAACGTCTCTCCCTGTAATAACTAGTCGAAAACTATTCGTTTCTTAATTACCGTACCTAACAACCGTGGTTAGTGTACCTACAGAAAATCACAGAACATTCAGAACCTTTCGTGCCAGCACTCACGAAAGTGTCCACATTCATTACTGTTCACTATAGAAACAGTATCCATGCATAAAGCCGCAGCATAGACAACGTCCTAATTAAGACTCTGACGCGACGTGAGTGCCCATTGGAATATGCCTCACTCATCCCTCACGGACTTTCCCGTGGTACCATCACGTATGAAACACGTGACGAGACTTAGACGCGACGTGGCACCCATTGGAATAGGTCCCACTAGTCCCTCACAGGACTTCCCTGTGGTACCACCACGTATGAAACACGTGATGAACTAGTATGGCTGTGCAAGAAAGTAAGTTTTGACAGGAATAAATGTGCTGGAAGTCAGACTAATTACACCATATAATACTAGCCACTTGAAAGAACCCAAAAATTCCCTCTAGGGCCTCTCGGACTAGATTAGACCTTAACGTCCTACTCTTTTAGCAAGATTATTAATCTTGGCAAATTTTATTCCAAAAACAAGTTTGTTAAGGTATTTTAATTACTCTGATGCATATCATCGCTCTAGTACCAGCTGTGACAGAACCGTCCAAAATAATTCCGTATTATCGCCTAAGCCTGTCCACGTGGCCATTAAGCAATAATAAAGAATTGTTAAGTCGCTTTCGCCGGGTAAGGCCCGGTGAATCTGTCGGTGTTTTAGACCGGCAACCTACCAAGGGGAGTACCCGAGGTAGATGAATGTGGCCTCGCCGAGATCGGTAACTCCAAGGAAGAGACACGTGGCACGCAATTTAGACAGGTTCGGGCCACGAGGTGCGTAATATCCTACGTCCTGTATGCTGCGTAGCTCTGGGTTGATTGGATGTGATTACAAGATGATGCGTAATAAGAGAGAAGGGTCCCTGCCTCGCCTTATATAGTCCGGGAGGTAGGGTTACAGGTCGGTTTAGGGAGAGAGTACTAGTCGTGTACGTCTAGGAGTCCTCTACACAGTACATGGTATGTATAGCTTCCTATCCGAGTACTTCTCCACAGTAGTCCTTGCGCCTCACGCCACCAGGTACCGTGCGGCACAAGTCGGGTAGTCCCAGGGGCCCACTGAGTAGTCAGTGCTGGTACCCACCGAGGTAGTGGGCCCAGGGAGGTCCATACGACAAGCCCCCGAGTACTTTGTAGTCGAGCAGGATAGCTTCGAGTAGTTTTGACGGCCTTGACGAGTAGTCCTCAAGCGTCCCCGAGTACTACAAGTCGAAAGTCCTCATGAATACTTGAAGCATCCCGAGGCTGAAAGGTACTCCAGCTGATCTTTGAGTAATCCGGAAGTCTTCTCGAGTAGTCCCCAAGCGTCCTCGAGTTCTGCTCTTGAAGGTCTTCAACAATACCCGTGTTGTCTTGAAGCCGAAATGTATATGGAAGTGCAATTGCAAAATCGCACTCCATATGGAGTAGCCCCCGAGCCTTAGGTTGAGTCGTAGACTCTGGCTGAGGGTCAATCTAGAGTTCTGGCAAGATTATCCCCGGAGCCTTGAGTCGAGTACTTCATCTTGAATTGAAGGGTCATCTTGTATGTAGAATGTGTCCTGAGTTGCTCTTGAATCTTTTCGCTACCCAGGGAATTGATATCCATCGACTACTGGAAGTTGAAGGGTCAGGCGCTGCCGCTGAGTCAGCCGTGTTGAATCATATCCATCCAGCCGTTAAGGACCCGTCTGTTGACTTATAAATAGAAGCCGAAACCCTTAGGGGTTTTCACCCCACGCACTTGCAGCCATTCAGAGCAAATCTCGCATAGAATCCACCGCCAGTGCACACTGCCACCTCGGTGTAGATCGTAGACCCAGGCGCGCCGCCGAGGATATCTACCACTGCAGCCCCCGAGCGAATGCGAGTGAAAACCCGGTGCACTTGGAGAATGAAGCCCTCACCATCCAAGAGCATGAAGACCGCCGGCGGGAAGAAAAGATCCCGGGAAGAAGCCGCTGGATCCGCCGGAGGGACGACGCCGCCAGTGTCTCCCCCGTGCCCAAATCCCAACAAGGAATGGAAGAAGTCAAAGGCCAAGACTGAGGACCTGCTGGCGCTGCTCAACAGCAGATTTCTTCAGGAGAAGGAGGTCGACATGTGGCGTGCCGCCGCGAGAGATTCATACCCAATGGAGAAGAATCCGGATGAGATCCCGATGTTCACGTGGTTCGTGGAGCGCGGGTTGGCCTTCCCGGCAAGCAACTTCTTCAAGGGGCTCTTGGAGTACTACGGTATTGAGTACCTCAATCTCAACCCCAACGGTATCTTCCACACCTCCGTCTTCGTACATTTTTGCGAAGCTTTCTTGGGGATCAAACCCCACTGGGTACTCTTCCAGAAGTTCTTCCACGTGAAGCCCCATCGAGCGCCAACGACCCCCGAGTAGTCGGAGGAGCCGGCATCCAGATGCGCGAGGACGCCGCGGAGCAGTACCTGGTGTACAAGTTGATCGACTCCAACGCCGATTGGAAGTCGAAGTGGTTCTACGTCACCAACCACCACCCGGAGCTGCCGAAGCCCAGCGGGAAGCAGCCGAAGCACCGGCCCTAGTGGAACACCGAGCCGACGATGCAGGAGGGTATCCAGCTACCCGAACTGCTGGCGAAGGTCAGGGCTTTGAGGGAAGTCGGGCTGAGGGCCGAGCATGTGGCCTTCAGCTTTATGAAGAGGAGGGTGCAACCGTTTATGGCTCGCGACACCCTCAGCTACTAGTACACCGGTGAGGGTGACTTGTCGCGGATGCCCGGCGGCGAGATTGATGACAACGACATCATCGACAGGCTGGGCAGGTTCTTTAAGGACATGCCGGCATACACGCCCTGCCCGGTGCTCGAGTACTCCACCGCGCGCCCACCGAACGAGGTCAGTAGCCGTACTTAGTGTCGAGTACTGATTATGTAGTAGTAGTCGTGCTCACCCAATGTGCTTCTTGCAGGATGACATAGTGAAGTTTGTCGCCGAGCCGGCTTCGCCTCCTCGACTTGTCGAAATCCTAGAGGAGGGGAAGGGCAAGACCAAGGAGCGCCGCGAAGTCGGCGAAGGGGACGACACTGTTGTTGTCGAAGACACGTCGGATGAGGATGGTGAGGAAACGCTTCAAGAGAGGTTCCAGCTGCGGTCGAGATTCAGCCGCCCTGGACTGCCCAATGTCCCTCTCATCCAAGATCCTCCGACTAGCTTGGAGGCTAGTTTGCCTGCGCAGTCGAGGAGGCCGCACATCGTGGCACGCAAGCGCGTGTCCAAGAAGCTCAAGGTCATTGAGACCACGTCTCAAGAGGTAAGCTTCCTTGAGTAGAGTAGTCGAGTACTTGTTTCTCGATGTTGAGTATGCTGACAACAAAATTCCGTTACTTGCAGGCGATTTCACCTTCCGACCCGTAGAACAAGGGGACGAAGGCAACTGGGAGACTGTGGGGGAGCTAGCTGAGAGAAGCAGCAACCCAGCCCCCGCCATGACAGAAGCCGTGCCGCAGGCGCCAGTTGCTGAGGGCAGGACTGAGCCAGCCGCAGCAGCTGCTGCTGCTGAAGAGCCAGCGGCTACTGAAGCTGAAGAGGAGGTGCCTGCTGAAGCTGGACTTGTCGACATCGCCAACATACTTGGCTCCCCAACCGTGACAGTAGTCCGGTCGATCCTGTAAGTGAAGATGTTTCCCGAGTAGTACATGTAGCTTGGTAGTCGTACTTGGTTGACAACCAGTTGTGTACTATGCAGGAAATCCACGGACTTATCCTGGGAGGGGGATGAACCCGTCGCGGCAGTAGCTGAAGAGGGTTTCGCGCCAGCCACTGAGGAGTCCAGTCCCGCCCCCCAAGTGGAGACCGTGGCGCCGGCCGTGGAGGCTACGCTGCCGGAGGCCAGCATTGTAGAAGGTGAGTACACTTGCGCAGACGTAGTCTTCCTCAAGGAGTAGTCGTGGCCGCCGAGAGATACTAATCCGTATGTCTTCTGTTGACAGGGGCCGAGGCTGAGGGGAGTACCATCCCCGAGGCGGTGCCTGTTGAAGCCTTGGCGCCGGAGACCCAAGGAGCTGCCGGAGCAGCCCCCGAGCCGGCAGAGGTAGCCAGCGGAGGAGCCCCCGCGATGGACGGAGAGGAGCGCGACGATGTACTGCCAGAGTCAGACCTGGAAGTAGTCGTCCGCTCACCGAAAATTCAAGATGCGGAGCCGATCCGTTCGGCACCGATGTCTGGAGCCGCCACAAGTAGTCGTGGTGGGATTGAACTCCTGGCGGACGACCTCATCGACCCGGCGGCAGTGGCGCGTCACTTGGAGGCGATGCGCCAGGCCGAGCAGTGGATGAAGGTAAGTTGTCGGTACCCTTGAGTAGTCAATCTGCCATAGATGCTGAGTACCCATATAACAGCTATTGTCTGCTGCAGGATGTCGTGGAGAGATCCAGACAAAAATCTGACATGCTCCAGGGATACGGTGACACAGTGCTCTGGGCGGAAGCATTGGAGGAGCAACTCGCAAAGGCCCGGAAGCACTCCTCCATGCTCCAGTCGAAACTTGACGGCGCCTTCACCCAGTATCATAACGAAGTCCAGGACATGCAGGCGAAGAGCGACGAGCTGGTGCGGAAGAACAAGTCGCTCTACAACAAGAACAAAGGTGCGCTGCTGTCTTGTCGAGTACCCATTGGAGATGTCTTGCAGTGGTCTAACCTCGCCTTGTTGATTGCAGAGCTTGAGACCCGGGTCGAGCAACTGAGAGCTTCAGAAGTCGACATGAAGAACCTCTTCTACCGGGAGAAGGAGGCCCGTGAGGTACTTGAATATGATTATAAGCAGTTGGCTTATGAGTGCGATAAACACATGGAGCTCTGAATTGCCTCGTACCGTGACCTCGTCAACTGCTACAAGTCCCTACATAAGTTGAACGAAGACTGCAAGAAGTTGCGGGCCCAGCTGAAAGAACTCAAAGAAGTCGCACTTCCCATTGCGAGGCTACTGGTGCCTCATCCGGGCGGGCCGAAGATAGCTCCATTGGTGGATCGGCTGAGAGAAGCTCCCACTCGACTGGCGACGTACGTCAAGCATTTGGCGAAGTTGCTCCCCAATAAAATCTTGGCGTACATGAAGTCGTACTTTCCGAAAGGCTCCAGTGGATGTAGTCGCAGGTGGACTAGCCGCCAACTGCACTGACGAGCAGTACGCGGAGCTCCTGGAGCAGATGGCGCTGATTGCTGAGCAGGTCGCCGAAAAGCTGAACCTTCAGTAGTCCTGTAGGGTTAGCTTGTAGCAGTATTTGTATATAAACAAATTTGTACTAAACTTGTTTAATTATGAATGAGAAAGCTTCTCAGAAATGAGTACTCGTTGTCGCGAGATGTGAATGCGGAGTTCTCATCATGGAGTTGTCACGAGTAGTAGTACTCGCCAGTAGGCCCGTTGAGGGAAACACAGTAAGTCAGTTGATAGATAATCAAACTTTATTACTGAGAGAAATACACCTGGATGGCCAGGGCCGTTTTACAAGAGTAGTCGCCAGGACCCGGAGGCCGCCTACGGCTAAGTGGTGCTAGGGCGTATAGCCGCTTACAGCAGTAGATCCGTTAGTAGCCGTATAGGCTGGATCTAGGAGTACATGGTCTCTTAGTAGACCGCTGCTGGAGTCCTTTGTCGCTCGGAGCAGCCCAAGATCCGTTGGTAGCCGTTAACGCTGGATTTTGGAGTAGAGTAGTCCAGAGACTAGTGCCTGGACCCGGAGGCCGCTTACAGCGAAGGGGTCTTGAAGTAGTCATGTAGACTTGAGCCCCCAGGGTAGTCGAGAGACTAGGCGTAGAATCGACAAAACTGGTCGATATTCCACGAGTTGTTGACGTCTTCACCTTCAAGCGTCTGGAGGCGGTAGGAGCCTGGTCCAGTCACCTTTGCGATTGTGAAGGGACCTTCCCAGGGCGAGCTGAGCTTGTGTAGTCCTTCCGTGTTCTGAATACGGCGGAGGACGAGATCACCAACGTTGAAGGAGTGTTCCTTGACGTTGCAATCGTGGTAGCGTCGGATACCCTCAAGGTATCTTGCTGACTGGACGAGGGCGGCGCAACGAGCTTCTTTGAGTCCGTCGATATCAACTCGTCTGCTATCTTCAGATATGCCTTCGTCGTATTACTCTACCGCTGGTGAATCTCACATGACATCGGTGGGGAGGATTGCTTCGGAGCTGTAGACCAGGAAGTATGGTGATTGACCTGTTGGCTTGGAGGGTTGAGTACGTAGCCCCCTGGGTGCATTGGGTAGTTCCTTGATCCACTTGCCTCCTTTTGAATTAGCAGCATCGTGCAGTCACTTCTTGAGAGCGTCGAGTACCATCCCATTGGCGCGCTCGACTTATTCATTGGCCCGAGGATGGGCAACTGAGACATATCAGACGTCAATCCCGCTGTTCTCGCAGTACTCCCAGAACTGGTGATTATTGAAATTGGAGCCCAGGTCTGTGATGATGCGGTGGGGTAGTCCGTAGCAATTCACGAGTTCATACAAGAAGTCGAGTACTCTGTCGGCCTTGAGGCATGTGACCGGCTTGACCTCGATCCACTTGGTGAACTTGTCGATGGCCACAAAGACTCTGTTGAATCCACCTGGTGCAATCAGGAGTGGCCCAATCATGTCGAGCCCCCAGCAGGCGAAAGGCCAGGTTGGCGGTATGGTGACGAGCTTGTAGGTCGGGACGTGTTGTTGCTTGGCGAAGTACAGGCATCCTTGGCACCTTCTGACGAGTTCTTCGGCATCGCCCAGAGCTGTGGGCCAGTAGAAGGCTCGTTGGAAGGCCTTGCTGACCAGCGTGCGTGAGGACGCGTGGTTGCAGCAGACGCCTTTATGGATCTCCTCCAAGATGCCCTTGCCTTCTTCTCGGGGGACGCACTTCATGAGTACTCCGGAAGATGCACCCCGCCTGTATAGCTTGTCTCCGACTAGGACGTAGGACTTGGCGCGGCGGATGAGTTGCTCGGCCAAGTTCTTGTCCGAGGGAACCTTCTGCTCGCGCATGTAGTCGATGAAGGGTTGCCTCCAGTCCACGTCTATCATCATGACCTCCTTGCCAGCTGGGGGATGTGCTGGATCAGTGGTCGGTGGCGCCGGCTCCGGGATGGATGGCGCGTGAAGCTCGTCGACGAAGACACCCGCTGGTACTTGAGCGCGAGTAGAACCAAGCTTCGACAGGACGTCCGCTGCAACATTGTTGTCGCGGACGACGTGATGGAACTCGATACTGTAGAACTTGGTCTCAAGCTTGCGGACTTCTAGGCAGTAGGCGTCCATGTTCTCCTTGTTGCGGTCCCAGGACTTGTTGACTTGGTTGATGACCACTGCGGAGTCGTCGTAGACTAGTAGCCGCTTGATGCTCAATGAAGCCGCAAGGCGGAGGAGCCCGTGTAATAGAGCTTCGTACTCAGCTTCGTTGTTTGAGACCTTCCAAAAGATCTACAGGATGTACTTGAGTTGTTCACCCATTGGGAAAATCAGGAGTACCCCTGCACCTGCACCTTCAATCTTGAGTGAGCCGTCGAAGTACATCACCCAGTGCTGTGGGCGCTCGATTGGAGTAGGTAGCTGATTTTCCCGCCACTTTGCCATGAAGTCGACTAGTGCCTGCAACTTGATGGCTGTTCGTGGCTTGAAGTTGATGTTGAGGGCGCCGAGTTCGACTGCCCACTTCGAGATCCTTCCAGTAGCATCTTGGTTCCGCAAGATGTCGCCGAGTGGGTAGTCGGTGATGACGGAGATTGAGTACTCCTGGAAGTAGTGTCGTAGCTTCCGCGAGGTGATGAGCACTGCGTACAGTAGCTTCTGTACGGGTTGATAGCGTGCCTTGGATTACGACGAACCTCGCCGACGAAGTAGGCGGGTCGGTCGCCGGACCGGGTAGGCGTGGCCATCTTCCCCGCCGCTCGACGACGATGGCGATGCCGACCACGTGAGTAGTCGCAGCGAGGTAGAGCAGTAGTTGCTCCTTTTTGCGAGGAGCCGTGAGGACTGGTGGCTTAGATAGGAAGTCCTTGAGCTGAGCAAGGGCTTGATCTGCCCCTGGAGTCCACGCAAACTTCTCTTGATGCTTGAGTAGTTTGAACAAGGGGAGCCCCCGTTCTCCAAGCTTCGAGATAAATCTGTTCAGGGCCGCCATGCACCCGGTTAGCTTCTGCACGTCTTTGATGCACGTGGGAGCTTTCATGCTGGTGATGGCGGAGATCTTCTCGGGATTGGCTTCGATGCCGTGGTGGCTGATGATGAAGCTGAGTAGTTTGCCCGACGGTACACCGAAGACGCACTTGTTCGGGTTGAGCTTCCAGCGGTACTCTCGCAGGGATGCGAAAGTCTCTTCAAGATCGACGATGAGTGTGTCGGAGTTTCTGGTCTTGACGACCACATCATCCATATAGGCTTCGACGTTCTTGTTGAGCTGCCTCTTGAAACAGGCCTGGATAGCTCGCTGGTAGGTAGCGCCGGCGTTCTTCAACCCGAAAGACATGGTCGTGTAGCAGTACGCGCCAAACGGGGTGATGAACGCGGTCTTCTCCTGGTCTTCTTCCTTGATTGCGATCTGGTGGTACCCGGAGTAGCAGTCGAGGAAGTAGAGCAAGTCGCGCAGCTCTCGCCGTGGAGTCAATGACTTGGTCTATCCGTGGCAACCCGAAGGGGTCCTTGGGGCAGTGCTTGTTGAGGTCGGTGTAGTCGACGCACATCCTCCACTCGTTTGAGTTCTTCTTGCGGACGAGGACGGGGTTGGTGAGCCACTCAGGATGGAAGACTTCTCTGATGAAGCCAGCCGTGAGTAGTTTGGCGAGTTCCTTCTTGATGGCATCTCATCTGTCGTCAGCGAAGCGGCGGAGGTGTTGTCGCTTCGGGGTAGTTTTAGGGTCGACGTTGAGTGAATGCTCGATCAGGTTCCTGGGCACCCCTGGCATGTCCGCTGGTTTCCACGCGAAGATGTCTTGGTTAGCCCGGAGGAAGCTGATGGGCGCGTCTTCCTATTTCGGGTCGAGGCCCGCCCCGATAGTGGTGGTCTTGCTGCTGTCGCCTGTCCCGAGGTCAATTGTCTTGACTTGAACCTCCTCAGCTGGCTGAGGCTTGTTGGCTTTGTTCGACTTCTCTGGGATGTCGAGTTCACTTGGGGCAAGCTTCTTGGATGCAGCGTAGATCTCCATCATTGCGTTGGGTACTTCATTCGTGGCTGTGAGTTCCACAGCTTCTGTGTCGCAGTCGAAGGATATCTTCAAGTCCCCTTGCAATGAGAGTACACCGGCCGGACTTGGCATCTTGAGTACCAACTACGTGTAGTGGGGTACCGCCATGAACTTGGCGATAGCTAGTCTGCCGAGGATTGCATGGTAGGAAGTTTCGAAGTCCGCGACTTCGAACTTAATGTACTCGGTGCGGTAGTTTTCCCTTATCTCCCCGAAGGTAACTGGCAGGACCACTAAGCCTAGTGGGATAGCCGCGTTCCCGGGGATGATGCCGTAGAAGGGAGAAGTGCTCTTGGTGAGCATGTGGGTGATGTCGAGCTTCATCTTCTTCAAGGTCTTGGTGAAAAGGACGTTGAGCCCGCTTCCACCATCGATGAGGACCTTGTTGAGTTTGGAGCCCGCGACCACCGGCTTCAGGATGAGTGGGAACCGTCCTGGTTCAGAGAAGCTCATCCATTGATCCGCACGGGAGAAGGTAATGGGTACCTCCGACCACCGGAGAGGGGTCGGAACCACTGGTTCAATGCTCATGACTTCTCGTCGAGTGGCTTTCTGAGCCCGTCAGTTGGGTAGTCCGCCGAAGAGGACATTCACCGTCTTGTCGGGTTCCTGTAAGTCGCCATTGCCCCCGTCGGCCTTCTTCTTGCCTTTCTTGTCATGAGGGTGTCGTGGCTCTGGAGTGTCCTTGAGTGCTCGCCGGAATTGGTAGCACTGCTCGGTGGTGTGGTTGCCGTACAGATGCCATGGGCACTTTTCTTTCAGCAAGTCTTTGAAGCCGCCGGAGGTCTTCTTCGAGTTGTCTTTCGCAGGGCGCTGGATAGACACGACGGTGTTGTCTGGCTTGCGCTTGCGATTGGGACCCGAGTAGTTGTTGCTGCGACCGCCTTGGTTCCTGTTGTTGTTGTTGTTGCCTCCCGTGTTCTGCTTACTCTTGCCACGGATGACATCGTACTTGGCGTTAGCCTTGTCTTTTTCATCAGCCCAGGAGGTGATCTTGTTTGAGGTGGGTGATGGAGCTCGGGCGGCGACGGCCGAAGTCTTCAAAGGTGCGACAGCGATAGAGACCGTCTTGGAAAAGGTCGATGACCTCCTTGTCGGAGACGTCGACTACGGTGGAGCGCTTGTCAAAGAAACACCGCATGTACTTGCGAAGGGTCTCTCCTTGTTCCTACTTCACCATTGCCAGGTCCATGCAAGTACCCGAGCGACCCATAGCGCCCGCGAAGTTGCTGGTGAACTGTTCCTTAAGCTGGTCCCACTTGTCGATCGAGTACTTCTCGAGTGACTCGAGCCATGTAAGCGGGGCTTGATCCAGACAGAAGGGGAAGTAGAGGCACTTCATGTCATTATTGCCACCAGCGTTCTCGATGGAGGGGGCGTAGCATCTGAGCCACTGCACTGGATCCTGCTTCGTGTTGTACTTGGTGATCCCCAGAGGTTTGAATTTCTCCGGGAGAAGTAGATTGCGAAGCCGTGCTGAGAAGGCGGGGAAGCCATCGTTGTCGCCTGTCGTGGAGGACTTCTTGCGTCGAAGTTCTTCGATTTTTTGGCGGGCGTCAAAGCCGCCACGTGAAGCGCCGGAGGCGTGGCTGTTCACGTGGCCTGGGCCGCCGCGGTCGCCTCTGCCCCCGGCTCTCCTGCCAGCCCCGTGGTTGGAGCTCCCACCGTCGCTGCCTCCGCCGCCAGGATCACGGTGAGGGATGATCTCACGGTTGCCGCCGGCACTGCCGGCGCTGTTTCCACCATGGGAGGGTCCATCTGCTGACGCCCGGGTACGGTTGGGGTTAGCCGGTAGCTCCCCTCGAGTACGGTTGCGACCGATGTCTGCACTGCGACTTGTGGCTTCGTTTTCTTGCTGGCGGTTCCTGACGGGGGGCACTTGAGTGACCCTGTTGTCGACTCGCATGAAGTAGGCGTCCTCCTCGAGCTTGGCGATGACTTCTCCCACGCGCATCCCCTGAGCCTTACGTGCTATCTGAAAGTGCATCTAGGCCCCTAAGTGGATTTTGGTGAATTGAATGACAAGGCGATTAAAGGACTAATGATTTTGTCTAAGATTGTGAGCAGGTTTTCATTATATATTCATAAGCAACCATTGAAGTATTTTAATTATGGATGAATATTTCGGCTCACATCTTTAAAGACATGTATATGGTGCAAGACTTCATGAGTTTATTGAAAGAGAACAAGATGATGAGTATACACACTATGGTTCTAAAAATGGAAGCTTGCATATCCGTTGTCAATCAAGATCAAGCATTTGAAGCGGGATTTTCAAATGAAGGTTAATTGCGTGTGAAGCAAAGTGAAACTCAAAGTGGATTGGATAAGTGATGAAGAGATCAACCGAGATGGCTAGGGTGAGGGACTAAGCAATCTTTGGGGCCGTAGCTAAGCCGCCATTCGTGTTTTGCTAGGGTGAAGGTCTAGCATCCGTGGGGTCTTCAAGTATCATATTCAAACCTTAACCGAGGGAAGCTTTGCAAGGCATCAACTCATTAAGATTGGCAACATGGAGTGACCATGGATCCAAGTGTGCATTCTTATGCTATATGGAAAGATCCTAAGTCACTAGCTCAAGTATGGACGTGCTCAGGTCAAAGGCTATGTTGAAAGCCCTCAAGTGGTTATTGATCAAGTATGGCAAGAATTGAAGTTGTTCAAGCTCAAGAGGTCTTCGAAGCTCTTTTACTCTTTCCTTGAGTATATGTATGCCGTACTATCAAGGGGGATGCAACTTAGCGAGTTGACCAAGTCAAAGTGCTCTTTAGTTGACCTAAGTGAGATCTAGCCTTTGAGTGTGCTAACATACCCTCCTAAACTTACCTGGGTCATTTCATCTTGGTGGTGAAGTACTAGTTTCTTTAAAAGAGGTTTTGGGGGTAACTCGGGCCTGACCGGTCTGACCGGTCAGAGGCACCGGTCTGACCGGTGCCGCTAGCCCAACGGCTAGTTTTTCGTACACCGGTCGCGCGCCGAGGTGAGGCACCGGCCTCGACCGGTGCTTTGCCCGGACTAACGGCTAGTTTTCTCCTTTGAGAGGTATAAATACCCCAAGCCCTCCTCAAGAGAGGGTTGCTCGCTTCTAGTGTTTTTGCCGAGGTCCCAAGCCATTTCTAATTAGCTCTAAGCCTTAGTGGCTCTCCCCAACCATCTCTTTGTGAGATTTGTGGATTCAAGCCATCATCTTTGTGTTGGGTTGAGGAAGTGAGCCTAGGAGTGACCTTGTGAGCTAACAAGAGCGATTTCCATAGCTTGAGCACTTTGGTTTCGAGTCTACAAACTTTGGAGCATTTGTTACTCTTGGAGGATTGCCTCCTAGACGGCTAGGTGTCGCCGGCTAGCTCCCAAGGTTGTGGTGAGCAGCGAGAAGTTTGTAAGGGCTGCGATCTTGTCTCTTCGTGGAAAAGATCCTCTTAGTGGAAAGGAGGAAAGTGGTTGAAATAGACCCGGCTTGTTGTGGGAATTGTCCCTTACAAGCTCCTCAAAGGAGACGTAGCCATTCCTCAGTGGGTGGTGAACTTCGGGAAACAAATCCTTGCTTCTTCGTGTGGTTCGACTCTCTAAGTTGTTTTTCTAGCATATTTCATTTGCTTCCGCTTCGATCTACTTGGGTGTGTTACTTGTGTGTGCGGGGGCTCATTACTGCGCTTGTGATCATCTACAAAAGCCACACCCTAAGTTTGGTTCGTGCTAGAAGCCAAGAGGTGCTTGAAGCCGTGTTTTTGCGGGTTCTCTTCGTGCTACACCGGCTACGGCCGCGTGAGGCGCACGGTCCGACCGGTGTCACTGTGAAGACCGGTTAACTTGACCGGTCACCACCACCGGTCCCGGCCGGTGGAGCACTTGTCGGCTCAAGTGTTTGGGGAGAAAGATTTTAAATTGGTCGTCTCGCCTATTCACCCCCCCTCTAGGCGACATCAAGGTCCTTTCAATTGGTATCAGAGCTTGGTGCTCCGATTCGAGCTTAACCGCTTGGAGTTCTTCGATGTCGACAACTTGTGAGGTACCGTTTGAGCCTCTAGCTCTAGATGGCTCAAACTATTCTTCTTGGTGCTCTAATGTTCTCATTGCACTTAAGGTTTTGGGCCCTACCGCTGAGAGCATTATGGTTGCGAGTATCCTTCCAAAGGATGAGACATGTGTCTCGCCAATGGACTTGGAGAAGAAGCAACTCAATGCCGTAATTGCTAACCTTTTGTGTAGCTGTGTATGTAGAGAACTAAAGTATATTATCTTGAAGAGCAAAAAGATTTCAGAAGATGCTCATCTCATTTGGAAATTACTACAAGAGTTGGTAAACACCAAATGGGATGAACTTGAGAGTGATGATGAAGATGAGTCGGTGGAGATGTGCCATACCTCTACAACATCCCGCGATCATCAAGCACCAACCCCCAAGCAACAAGACGATCAAAGAAGCGAAGTCGCTGTCCCTCTGCAGGGACCGGTCGGACCGGTGACACCCACGGTCGGACCGGTGCCGAGCGAGGGCACATCAACTTGCTCGATGGCCAAGAAGGAAAAGAAGAGCAAGAAGAAGAGACAAGCCAAAGGGGCTAAGGACCGGAAGATTGAAGCTTCAAGCTCTTCGTCAAGAGAACTTGAGCTTCTCAAATCCGAGCTCGCATCCTTGGTTTGTAAGTATGAAACATTGGCTAACAAATATGATCATGACATCAAATCCTTTGCTTGTAGAGCTAAATTAGAAGAAGATGCCAATGATGATCTAGAAGCCAAACTAGCGAAGCTCACTAGCGAGCATATGGTCCTACAAGCTAATCACAATGAACTTGAACTTTCCTATGAGAAGCTTGTTGATTCTTATGCAACACTAGAGATAGCCCATGAGGTTGTGCTTTCATCGGTAAAATCTATACAACCTCTATCTCACACATGCACATGCTCACAATTTCAATTTAATTTATCTTGCGCTAATGATTGTTCGTCTCAAGCAAGCCAATCTAGCATTGAGCATGTACTTGTAGAATCTTGTGAAGACCTCATTGCTTTGAAGAAAATGATAAACTAAAGCAAGAGGTTGAAAAGCTCCAAAAGGACTTGAATGTGTTGAGGGAGAAGAGCAAAGAGCAACCTTCTCAAGATAACCGTGAAAGCATGGTGAAGAAGCTTGGGAAGGGATCAACCGCAACTAGCTCAACCCCTCAACAACATACAACATCCCACAAGAACAAGATTCAAGAAAAGAGCGAGATTGGGCAAATCAAACCCCAATATTGCCCGATCAAGCACAAGGCACAAGAGTCACTCTCCAAGAAGCCTAGAAGCTCCAACAAGTGGAGGGTGTGCTACAAGTGCGAGAGAGAAGGGACACCTTGCCGACTCGTGCCCAAAAGCAACGGCGGCGGTGGCTCGACCGTGACCGGTCGACCGGTGCATGCCACCGGTCGGACCGTGCTTGCCGGGCGCCCCACTTCAAGCAAACAAGGCAAGGAAGCCACCTTCTCCAAGAACAAGACTCAGAAGCAAGTGTAGAAAAGAAATTGCAAGGAATGGTGTGACCAACAAGAACAAAAGTCGTATTTGCTACGAATGCCGTCAAAAGGGTCACTTGGGCAAGGATTGTCCAAATGGTAACATTCCTAAATCAAACCTTGTCCATTATGATTTCCATAAGCTTAGGAACGATAAGAATAGAACTTGTGCTATGAGGGAGATTAGTTCACCTCATTGTAGCATGAGAGCTATTTGGGTTCCTAAGCACCTTGTGACTAACCCAATAGGACCCAACAAGTGTTGGGTACCAAGAAATGCTTACTGAGCTTGCAGGTTGAAAGAGATGCATTGAGCACATGGTTGGAGGACTTGGAAATCTTGATGGATTCAATTGACCATGTGAAGAGCAAACTCATATAATTCGTGAAATCAATGTCATCTCGGTAACTAATGCGCTAAATTGAGTCTAAGTCACTTTTGGTCCTTGGCGAACACTCATGTGATGCTCTTCTTGCATGAGCAAAGCATGAGGTGGTGACTTTGACTATTTTTATGAAAATTTACTTTCTCATGCCATTCGATGCTTTTAATGGCTCTCTAGTAGAGCAATGCCTTATCCTTGATTGCAGGACTTAAATTAGTGATACATTCACTCACTCAAGGAAAAGGGAAGGAAAAATCACCAAAATGGTGTCGGGTGGTGGTCACCGGTTTGGCCGGTGATGTGAGCACCGGTCCGACCGGTGCCAACGCAGCAAGTGCAAATTGGGCGGGTGACCGGCACGAGTGCCGGGTGACCGCGTACGCCTCTCGCATCTTCACGAGTGACCCGCACGAGTGCCCGGGTGACCCGGGGTTGTCCAAACCCTCAAGAAGAAGGGTGATTTGGCATCAAAGGTTATGAGAAGCTAAACACATGTCAATTATCAAATCATTCATGTGTTGTGACCAAGTTTTGGAATGAGACTCAACAAGTTCTTAATTGAACAAAGTGCCTTGGTCGAGAAATTCAAATTCTCTAGCACTACTTAAGGGGGAGCTCATTACAACACTTGTGTCACTTGTGGGACTAACAATTTCTTCTAAGTGATCTTGTAGTCTCATTCGTTTGTGCATCTCAAAGGAAGCTCTCGATAAGCGTAACTTCCAAAAGAACAAAGTAAGAGCTAACACCGATCAAAATTTAATTTATGCACAAATGAAATGGTATTAAGGCAAATGCATGTTTTCACGAAACTCATTGAAATACCGTAATGCATCTAGGCCATAATATCATGCTAGTGTGCTTTCCTTAGCATGTAATTGCTTCAAGTGAACCTCTCGTGCTCCTCTCTAGATATTTGGTTGATATCTTTACTTCCACTTGTCTTTGTGTCTCGAGGATGAAGATATGAGCCAAATATGCTTGTTAGGGCATTCTCTTGAAGTGGATGCATGCACTTTGTGACATAGGATAGATTTTTCGAAAAATCGACTAGCATGTATAGGAAGTGTGCTCACTTTGAAAATATTTGGTTCTTGGTCTTAGTGACCCAATCAACTTAGTTGTGACTATAGTTCTCCTTGTTTGGTTGATGGCTAGTCACAATTAAGAAGATTTTCTCAAGTCCTTAAAATCCATTCTTATTTATCTCTCTCTCTCTCTCTCTCGGAAGGATCAAGAATTCTCGATTAAATTCGTTAATCCTTCCTTCTTCTAAGAATTGATGGTTTTTGGATCAATATCATCTTTCTATCTCATATCCAAAACATCTCTAAAGGTTGAAATGGAAATTCTTTGTTGTGGCTCAAAATCTGTTTCTCAAAGGCGCACGGTCGGAGGTGCAAAGCCACCGTCCGACCGGTGGTGACCTTGAAGTCACATAATCGTGTTTATGCAACCTAAGTGAATGAGAATTGTCCTATAACATATTTGGAGAAGTTTCAAGGAGCAAAATCTCAAAAAGGAGGAAAAGGGTCGGTACTACCGAGGGCGTGTCGGTTCTACCGATAAGGACTCTCTGTTGAATTTTATCAGGATCTTCGGTTCTACCGAGGGTGGGTCGGAAAAACCGATAAGGCCTCTCTGGCTTGACCAGCGGCTGTCACCGGTCTGACCGGTGACCGTCACCGGTCTGACCGGTGACGCCCGGCGTCAACCCGTGGGGCCACAGTAAAAGGAATCCTCTTTTACCCCCCTCCTTCTCTCTCCTCTATCATTCACCACCCACTCCCCGCCTCAAACCGTGAACACCTCCCCTCCCTCTTCTCTCTTTCACCTCTCTCAAAATCCATGGTGATTTGAAGATTGAACCAAGGAAAGGCCTCAAGATTGGAAGCAAAAGGATCTCCCAAGGCCCCTCTTCACTTTCCCCCTCGAGTTTGTTGGATTCAACTCGAGTTCATCTCTCCAAAGGTATTCAAACCTTTCTTTTGCCCGATCTCCTCACATGGTGCAAAGTTTTGAATTCCCTTTGGTAGAACATCTTCTGAGATCACCTAGAAGACATACCTATAGATCCATAAGGTTTTGTTGGACACATTGTGAGAACCCACGAATTGGGGTCGGACAGCCTTCACCTAGGTCCGACCGGTGGCGCATGTCCACCCCCAAATTGTGTTTTCTTCATGTTTTTCAACACATATCTATTCTAGGATGTCTTTTGTTCATCTAGACCAAATCTTAGATTGATAGCTGCTCAGATTGAATGTGGGAGCAATTGGCTCGTTTCGGGTGGCACCGGCTCGACCGTGCCCCCTCACCGGTCTGACCGGTGTGGCCCAGAACAGACCCAATTGTTCTGAACTTTCAAGATTCAATTCCATATCAATTCAATCTTTTTCCTAGAGTCTTATACACTCTTGTCATCCTATTTGTGACTCAGGACGGCGGCTATGGTACGGGAAAAGGAAGGGGCAAAGAAAAGAAGAGAAGAAGTGCTCACTCGTCGAGGAGCTATCCCCGGTGATTTTGGGGAAGGGGGCGCAAGCCTTGTCAACATCGGCGGCAAGAGATTGAGACGCCGCTCAACTCAAGCAAGTGCCGAGGATCCCGATCTAGGAGGTGACACCGGAACGAGCCGGCGATGACGATGTTGAAGATGAGACCTTTCGGGTCGCGTTTGAGTTGAGGAGGCACCAGGAGGCTGGGTCTGACAGTGATGAGGATGAGGACGAGGATGAGGAGGATGAGGAGGAGGATGTAGATGCTATGGAAGAAGATGACGATGATCAGGGTAGGTTGAGGATCATGCCACCTACTTATATTTACCCTGACAGGCCGGTGAAGTACCACGGGGCTGGCATGACCAAGGCCCTAAAGAAGCCGAGGGATAAGAACCCTTATGAGGAGGGCAAGACCGCGTCGGATCCGAGATTTTGGGCCAAATTTCAGCAAGATTACTATGCTACGGTGATTATAAAGAAGACCAAAATCACTCACAAGGAACAATATGTGGATTGGGAGCACATGGCAAGAAAAGGTGACCCTATATTTGATGAAGTCATTAGCAATTGTGAGAGGCAAAGGGTCAAGACACTTATGGGGTTCCGACAGGATTGGAACAAAGAGATCATCGCCCAGTTCTTTGCCACAGTGCACTTTGGTCACATTGAGGCCGACAGGGCTATGACTTGGATGACCAACGGCCAAAAGTACTCCATTACCTTCCACAGATTTTTGAGGTGCTTTGGGATCATGGCGGGAGATGGGGAGTTGAGGAAGCTCCATGATGAGGGGGAGCTGGAGAAGGATGCTTTGCATGTGATGTACCCTCGTGGTGAGCATGCCAACTTTGGGAAGGTGAAGAACCTCTATACCTACTTTGATTTGTCCTAAATAGGCTCCTTAGGGTGTCTATTACACCTAGAGATGGAAACCCCTCGGAAATCACAAAGTTCCGAGAAAAACTTGATGGTGGCTTTGAGGCCGGGAGCTCCGGAGTTCGGTGTTGGGGATTTCATTTGGCAAGAAATTAAGCATCTATCCGAGGACCCTAAGAAGATTTGCGGCTATAGTCCTTACATCATGTATATGATCGAAAAGGTTGCAAAGGCGGAGTTTCCGAAAAATGTGATACACAAGCCTCGAAGCTCAATCCTAGCAAGAACCCTCGGTTTCCATCTCCTAGAGTTGAGCATGCACCGGGTCATGAGGAAGAAATTCTTGAGGAGGGAGCGGCTCGGCCGGATCCGCCTCGGGCGGGGCTCGGACCGTCACCGGTCCGGCCGGTCCGAGCACCGGTCCGACCGGTGGGGTGGGCGCGACCGGACGAGCCACGTAGATCCACCTCCCCTTTGAAAAAAGTTTCTCAACTTCATTTTTGGGATGTGCGGGAGCCGGCATGACATCCAAGTTGAGCAACAAAGGTCGAGAAGGGCTAATAAGCAAATGAGGGACACAATGAAATTAATGCACAATGCCCAAGGTTTTCAACCTCCTCGCTCTCCACCATCTCCGAATCTCCACGGTTGAGATACCTTCCTTTGAGGAAAGGATGACGGGATGGGCCAACTCGGACTTGCTTAACCAATATGGCCCCATGTTCTTCGAGTCCGAGCAAGGACAAGGATCGTCCTCATCGGTTCCTCCTCCACCTCCACCATTTGTACCTCCTCCTCCGGATGTGGGCGGATCGTCTCATTTCATGGAAGAAGAGCAAGCACCCCCACCTCCTCCACCTCCCAAGAAAGTACAAGATTGGGGCGCTCGCTTCTCCGCCGAGATCTTTGGCTACACTCCGTATTACTACGGTAGACACGAGCGCACCCATAGCTCATCCATCTCAAATCACCGTCTCGGAGTCTATTTATCTAAACTCTCCTTTGCATTGGATTCTTGACAAATCTCAAATAGGAGGGAGCTCTCACCCGGAGACGGATCTCAAGGACGGTGATCGGCGGTAGCTTCTTCTCCGGGCCCTTCTTGGATGCTTGATGACAAAGGGGGAGAAGAATCGAGATTAAAGCCACAAGTTTGTCTTTGTCCG
The DNA here is from genome assembly GCA_947561735.1 of Cenchrus americanus. Classification (NCBI taxonomy): domain Eukaryota; kingdom Viridiplantae; phylum Streptophyta; class Magnoliopsida; order Poales; family Poaceae; genus Cenchrus; species Cenchrus americanus. Next base: position 104,117,936 of record OX387243.1, read on the forward strand.
AGCTGTGTCGTGTTGCACCGGTCTGACCGGTGCCCTGCACCGGTCTGACCGGTGCCCGTTGGCTGTTGAGAGAAGCCATGTAATAAGTTAGAACTTTATCTTAGTGGACTTGAGAACATTTGTGTGAGTGCTACTGTGTGTTTTAAACCTTAATGTAATATTTAAGCGACTTTATTGCTAGATTGTGATGCATGCTTTAATGGTGTTTGCTTGTGTTGGATAAATGGGGCAAAGTGATCTAAACCGAGCTTGCAACCCCGGCCCGATCACCTTGGACCAAATAGCACGCACTTCTCGTTGCTTTGTGCGTCGATGCGGACCTCGACCGGCTCCGACGGCCGAGGGCACCGTCCGACCGGTGCCGCCCGGTTGTGTGTGTTGGTCGACACTGACCGGTCCGACCGGTCGAAGGCACCGGTCCGACCGGTCTTTGCCTAGCCAATACATTTCCCTCTCGCTTTGTGCATATCTTGTCATACGCATCACGGGTTTTATTTTGTCGCTCACACATGTTGCACTCCACCGATTCTAAGATATAGGGGGAGCTCACACGTCTTTCCTTCCAAATTTGTGCTAATGGCATTTAAGGCCAATTTTTGAAATCCAACTCAAAGCACAAATTAAGGGGGAGCTCTAGCTATATCTAAGAATCGAACGCGCTTTCTTGTTTTATTTGTAAGCTTTAATCAAGTTGTCATCAATCACCAAAAAGGGGGAGATTGAAAGTGCATCTAGGCCCCTAAGTGGATTTTGGTGAATTGAATGACAAGGCGATTAAAGGACTAATGATTTTGTCTAAGATTGTGAGCAGGTTTTCATTATATATTCATAAGCAACCATTGAAGTATTTTAATTATGGATGAATATTTCGGCTCACATCTTTAAAGACATGTATATGGTGCAAGACTTCATGAGTTTATTGAAAGAGAACAAGATGATGAGTATACACACTATGGTTCTAAAAATGGAAGCTTGCATATCCGTTGTCAATCAAGATCAAGCATTTGAAGCGGGATTTTCAAATGAAGGTTAATTGCGTGTGAAGCAAAGTGAAACTCAAAGTGGATTGGATAAGTGATGAAGAGATCAACCGAGATGGCTAGGGTGAGGGACTAAGCAATCTTTGGGGCCGTAGCTAAGCCGCCATTCGTGTTTTGCTAGGGTGAAGGTCTAGCATCCGTGGGGTCTTCAAGTATCATATTCAAACCTTAACCGAGGGAAGCTTTGCAAGTCATCAACTCGTTAAGATTGGCAACATGGAGTGACCATGGATCCAAGTGTGCATTCTTATGCTATATGGAAAGATCCTAAGTCACTAGCTCAAGTATGGACGTGCTCAGGTCAAAGGCTATGTTGAAAGCCCTCAAGTGGTTATTGATCAAGTATTGCAAGAATTGAAGTTGTTCAAGCTCAAGAGGTCTTCAAAGCTCTTTTACTCTTTCCTTGAGTATAGGTATGCTTTGTACTATCAAGGGGATGCAACTTAGCGAGTTGACCAAGACAAAGTGCTCTTTAGTTGACCTAAGTGAGATCTAGCCTTTGAGTGTGCTAACAAACCCTCCTAACCTTACCTGGGTCATTTCATCTTGGTGGTGAAGTGCTAGTTTCTTTAAAAGAGGTTTTGGGGGTAACTCGGGCTCGATCGGTCGAGGCACCGGTCCGACCGGTGCCGCTAGCCCAACGGCTAGTTTTTCGTACACCGGTCTGACCGGTGTGAGGCACCGGTCCGACCGGTGCTTGCCCGGGACTAACGAGCTAGTTTTCTCCTTTGAGGGGTATAAATACCCCAAGCCCTCCTCAAGTGAGGGTTGCTGCTTCTAGTGTTTTTGCTGAGGTCCCAAGCCATTTCTAATTAGCTCTAAGCCTTAGTGGCTCTCCCCAACCATCTCTTTGTGAGATTTGTGGATTCAAGCCATCATCTTTGTGTTAGGTTGAGGAAGTGAGCCTAGGAGTGACCTTGTGAGCTAACAAGAGCAGTTTTCATAGCTTGAGCACTTTGGTTTCGAGTCTACAAACTTTGGAGCATTTGTTACTCTTGGAGGATTGCCTCCTAGACGGCTAGGTGTCGCCGGCTAGCTCCCAAGGTTGTGGTGAGCAGCGGGAAGTTTGTAAGGGCTGCGATCTTGCCTCTTCATGGAAAAGATCACCTTAGTGGAAAGGAGGAAAGTGGTTGAAAGAGACCCGGCTTGTTGTGGGAATTGTCCCTTACAAGCTCCTCAACGGAGACGTAGCCATTCCTCAGTGGGTGGTGAACTTCGGGAAACAAATCCTTGCTTCTTCGTGTGGTTCGACTCTCTAAGTTGTTTTTCTAGCATATTTCATTTGCTTCCGCTTCGATCTACTTGGGTGTGTTACTTGTGTGTGCAGGGCTCATTACTCTACTTGTGATCATCTACAAAAGCCACACCCTGAGTTTGGTTCGTGCTAGAAGCCAAGATGTGCTTGAAGTTGTTTTTGCAGGTTCTCTGTGCTACACCGGTATGACCGGTGAGGCGCACGGTCCCGACCGGTGTCACTCGTGAAGACCGAGTGCTTGACCGGTCGACGGCGGTCACCACCACCGGTCTGACCGGTGGAGCACTGTCAGCTCAAGTGTTTGGGGAGAAAGAGTTTAAATTGGTCGTCTCGCCTATTCACCCCCCCCCCCCCCCCCTCTAGGCGACATCAAGGTCCTTTCACTATCGTAGTGATAGACATGAGGCATTGCTCTGGGGTAGTGTGCACCCGTCTCTCGACTTAGTCGAGGGCTTCCGCGAGGTTCTGGATGGGAAGGGACTCGCGAAGACGTCGGCGCCGTTCGTTTCGCTTTCTGTTGCATTCACGTCGAGCGTCCCAGTTGGCGTCAGTCTCGTCGGCGGGTGCGTTGGCAGACAACTCGTCTGCTGAGATATCCTCGAGATATCGGTCATGGACTGTCCCTGAGGGCCCCGGCGTCTCGTTGGTAGTCATGAAGACTTGCCGATCAGGAGAGCCGAGGCTGGAGTCGCTGGTTGCCACCTCTGTTGGAGTGTGCTCCTCAGTTGGAGCTAGCGGTGTTCCCTCCTGGAAGGGAAGTGAGTCAAGGTAGGCGACGCAGCGTGAGTTCTCGTCTGTCAGGTCTGCAGGCTTGCGGTCTGGCCAATAGACGAATCTTCCGGTGGGTGTAGATGTTATAACCAGGCCGGATGCAGGTCCTGACAGCGGTTGCTCCATCGTGTAGGTCTCGGACTCGGGCTTGTCCGGGTCCGCTCCGAAGTCGAACTCGTAGGAGTCTGAGTAGTAGCCGGAGATGGGGTTGGAGTCCGAGTCGTACTCAGAGGCGATCTCCTTCCCAGCCCGGCGTGCGGAGAGAGTCTTCGCGTGGGCCTTGCTAGCGATGCAGAGGCCGTATGGGAAGTGCTCGTGGAGTGGGGAGTCCGCACACGATGGCTCGATAGCCGGCTCACATGCGATAGCCCACGGCAACGTCGAGTTCGAGTTGGAGTCGGATCTAAGCTCGAAGTCCGCGTGCTGGTTGTAGAGCGAAATTTCGCCGAATTTTCCAGCGAGGTCGCCCGTGACTACTTCGGGAAGCGTCACGAGGCCAGTCTTCGGGTTGGGCGGCATGGTGAGGCGGCACTGGAAGGATCCGGCACCGTCAGCAGTGCAGACCCAGGAGCCGAAGACGAAGGTGTCGCTGTGGTTGAAGGCGACGGTTGGCTTGATGAAGATTAAAGCCGTCGAAATCGCCATATGATCTTCGGCGAGATCCCCTACCCGACGCGCCAGCTGTCTGTGTTTTAGACCGGCAACCTACCAAGGGGAGTACCCGAGGTAGATGAATGTGGCCTTGCCGAGATTGGTAACTCGAAGGAAGAGACACGTGGCACACAATTTAGACATGTTCGGGCCGTGAGGTGCGTAATACCCTACGTCTTGTATGCTGCGTAGCTCTGGATTGATTGGATGTGATTACAAGATGATGCGTAATGAGAGAGAAGGGTCCCTGCCTCACCTTATATAGTCCGGGAGGCAGGGGGTTACGGTGTCGGTTTAGGGAGAGAGCACTAGTCGTGTACGTCTAGGAGTCCTCTACACAGTACATGGTATATATAGCTTCCTATCCGAGTACTTCTCCACCGTTGTCCTTGCGCCTCACGCCACCAGGTACCGTGCGGCACAAGTCGGGTAGTCCCAGGGGCCCGCCGAGTAGTCGGTCCTGGTACCCACCGAGGTAGTGGGCCCAGGGAGGTCCATACGATAGAATCACTTACAATAGAATCGAGATATGCGCTAAGCCCACACGAAGGCGGGACCAGAGTACAACATTACATTACATAAAAGGTTCACAAGTTCAACATTATTACAAACCAGGTTTTTCATACATAAAAGTAAACATGGTTCAGAGTTTAAACAACGGAAATAAAACTAGCGGAAGATACACATGGGAGGCCATCCATAGAGTATCACTCATCAACATCGTTCTCCCACTCAAGCTCCCAACCATTTGGAATAGAGCCAGGCCAGATGGGGTTACCTGAAAACCACAAATTAAGCAAGGCTGAGTACGAATACTCAGCAAGACTTACCCGACAAAAATAAAGTAAGACTAGACATGTGAGGCTTTTTTGGCTTGTGGGTTTGTTTTGCCAAAAGCGACTAAGAATTGATCCTTACTTTCATGTTTTAGCTCAAGTTCTAGTATGTTAACCATTCTATGTGAGCACCTGCACTAAACAAGCATGTTGTGCAAACAATATTAAACAGGTAACAGTATTAATACAAAATGTTCCATACATAAACATGGGGTAGCCAGTGGTCAAGCCGACTCAGATAACGGCGAGTGACTGACGATCGATCTATTTATATCCTTACAAGGTAAACCCAAGATACACAGAAGAAAGTAGACCCCAAGAAATCAAATAAAAGCGAATGCGGGGTCTACCCCGACCAGGCGGTTACCGTCATTCCCCAGATTAGGAAAAGATGCTACAGTCCTAAGTACAAGGTTACTGGAATGCCCTCACACGGCACGTCCAGGATCACACTTGCACTACCGGGAGCAAACCGGGAGACGCATCTCAAGCGTAGTAGCGATAAAGTTCCCGCACTGGTTCTCTAGGTACCAGGCTTACTGGTCCCATTCCCGACGAGCACTTGGTACGTTCAATAGCTTAAACAGCACAATGCTACTCGGTCGAGACCGAACCATTGCTCTTACCACATGAGCGAGTCAATTTAACCAACTTATGATTCCAACATAAGCATCCTATATCTCGCGAGCAATGAGTCATTACTCGACTTCTACCGTATCCTTAGAGCATGGCACTAGCGTTCCTAACATACTAGTAAAAGAGCATAGGAGTCCTAAGGATCATGCAACTAGGTTTCAAAACAACTCCTGAAACTTAAATGCACAAAGTAAAGCATAAGTACTGAAAGGTAAGGGATATGATTTTAATTTATAAAATGGGTTAGATGAAACCGGTGCTTGCCATCCTCAGACTCAGCACCATCACAAGCCTTGGGCTCTTCTGGACTTTGGTCCAGGTCTTGCTGCACACTAACTTGATTCAACTCTCCAGTAGCTGCTTCCTCCTCCTCCTAGGTGAGCGTATACGTCCCGTCTGGTAAATCTACACGTATACATGCAGATGCATTAATTAAAGTTAATCTTGATGGTGACTGTGTACATATAAGCAAATTAAGTTATTTAACTTCACCAAACAGTAAGGGGGTGTGTTTAAATTCATAAAAACAGGAACAAACACGATTTCACAATTTAACACTTTAATCGCTATTTCTTTAATTAATTAATTAGGACAAGCTTTATAACCATAAATCTGTATTAAATCAAAAACAACTCAAATGAGCCTAATCTTTTGCACACCGCAACATATGCATAATTTAATCTCTCAAACCAAAATTTAGCTTAAGATCATTTATATATTAATTTATACGAAAAAGACAAATTTCAGCCTAGTAAAACACCATTAATTCATATAAAAAGATTTCATAAACTTTTTGATCTCAACTTTCTCCGACAAGTCATGTATGTCAAATATGAGCTCCTGACCAAAGCATAAGTATAGATTCAAATTATTTTTGAGATTTTGAAATTAAACTCCTACACAAGATTAAATCCAAAACATCTATTAAACAATTCCCTAAAATCACATCCATCATACCAGAGGTGCTAGGGTGCACTTATGCTCCAAGAAAAGTTCATTAAAGAGGCTATAAAAAGCATCAAACTTAATCTAGCATAAAGCTTAAATAAATCATAACTGAATATATACATATCAAAATCATGCAAACTTTTGCCACAGATCTAGAAATGCCATAAAGAGTAACATATCCAAAAATCAAGTTCATAGCATGTGTATTTTTCAAACTACACTAACAACACTTCAAATTGAGTTTGAATTTTTAATTTAAAAACTACACAGAAAAACCCTATACATGTTTTCTAGAAAAGATAGGTTTCTTCACCACGAACCCAACAAAATTGGATTTGCATTTTTCTGTTTTTTCTACGATTTTTAGTGAATTTTCGAAGTTGTTGCAGAAACCCTAAAACAACTTTTACAGGGGGACCCTTATACTATTTTCACAAAATTATGCAGAGGTCCCTGGTTTACGAAAATCTCCCTGGAAGAACCAAATCGAAGCAATGTAGTCCTTGGGCCGGGAGGCCTCACCGGCGGCCGAATCCTCGGCCGGCGATGGCCGGACTTGGCCGGAGGGCGGCACCTGGAGCTGCTACGGACCTTGCTTGGGCGGGAGGGGGCCTTGGCCGGCCGGCGGCGGCCTCGCCGGCGCTCCCGGCGGCGCAACCCCGCCTGCCGTCCGGCGGTGGCGCGCCGCACGGCGACGGCGCCGCCCCGGCGGACGGGCGGCGGCTTGGAGGCGACGAGGAAGGAGCAAGGAAGGGACCGGGACGGGGAGGAGATGGCCGGCGGCGGCCGGTGGTGGGGCAAGGGAGCGGCGACGGCGGATTTGGTGTCTGGCGGCCGGCGGTTTCGACGCCCGGTGGCACTAGAGGACGGCCACGACGACGTTGCGGTTTTGCTTGGCGCAAGTGCACGTGTGCGCTTCGACGTAGGGGTGGTCAAGTGCTCGGCTTGGCCGGGGCGGCCCCCGCATGCATGCGCGCGCGCGCGCGCGGCGGGCGTGCGACGACGCGTGGCCGGGCGGGGGCCGCGACCGGTCCGTGGATTTGCACCCGGGCGCGGCGCGGGGGACCCGGGGTCGGGCGGAGCGCTCACGGAGGTGCGGGTCCACCGCGGAGCCCCCAAGGGACCGTATACCGGAGGAGGGGCGCGCGGCACGTGGCGACGCGGCCTGGGTGGCACCGCGCTCTGGAGCGCGAGTGCGCGCGAGTGTCGGGCAAGGCGCCAGTTTCAATTTCGTTTAGCCCTCTTCCAAATTGCGAAACTCCAAAAAGTGTCGACTAACTTTAAAATCTCCAAAAACAAAAGTTGTAGAAGAGCTATAGACCTACAACTTTCCCAAAGGGCGACATATGTTTTGATCAACCGTTTGCCCGGGAACGTCGGTCGAAGTTGGCAGAAATCTCGGTCCCAAGTTACTGTTCACAGCGCGTTCAACTCGATTTTTGGCCAATTTGCACTCAAAATTGGAATGTCCACCAATTACAAAAAATGTGTTCCCGGAAATATCGATATACTTTCGTATTGGCCTATTTTGAACTTCTATAGTGAAATTTGGAGAACGCGCAAGAAAACCAAATCAGCCTTAAAGGAGATCTAGGGTTTGACCGTGATTTGGGATTTTGACCAAGGTCTTTTGTGCAAATAGATGACAATACATGTCAAACATGTTCAGACGTTAATTAACCTTGATTAACTCATCTAATTAATGTCATTAACGCAATTAAACATCAGGGATGTTACACTTAGTTGCTTCAGCCCTAATTGTTGAGGCGAAGGCCCTAAGAGATGGAGTTCGACTTGTTCCCCCGGAAGAGTCGTCGTGGAGAGATACTCCAAGGAATTGGTATCCCTGTGGCGTTCAAGGCAAAGCGGAAGATTGGAGATTGCCTCAGTCCTTCTCGACGTCAAAGATCTTGCAACGGGCTTCTCCTCGTTCACAGTAAACCATGTACGTAGGTCCGCTAACTCAGCAGCTCACGCTTGTGCTAGAAATGCTCCTGTAACTGGCATAGTTTCTGTATGGGTGCAACAGCCTCCTAGCTTCTTGCAGGCATGCCTGCAGATCGATTGTAATGAATGAATGAAGCTTGGTTAAAAAAAAAACAGCTGTCGTTTTCTTTTGATTGATACGCTTCTGTCGGTTTTCGTCATGGGCTCGCTCTCACAGGCCCGGATGGCGGGTGGCTCATGGGCTTTAGTGAGTTGGGCTGAGCCCGTTATCGTATTGGATAAATACTTCTAGCTGCTGCTTTGTGACCATAGACGAAGAAATAGACAAATCCTACACCTTTATCTCTCGTGTTCTTCCTCCTCCCTCCCTCCATCCCCGAGCCGAGCCCCCAAATTCTGCTCCAATTTCTGTGATTGACCTCTAATTCCCTGTTGAGTTCCCCGAATCGAGTTAGGATTTTCACACCCATCCTCCACCGCACCCTCAGATCGATACCAAACCCCTCATCAGTCCTCACCCTGCCTACTACGCTGACCCCAACCCATAAATCCCTCAATCCCCGACCGAGCCCGCCTGCGGCCGGAGCCTGTCGATTCCATTCGGATTAGAGCTCCCGCCGCCGAGGCGATTCTCCTGAATCGGTTGATTCGATGCGAATTCGCGTGTTCCGGATGCGCGAGGAGCAGAGGCCCGCGGATCTAGGGTTGCTCCAGGCGATCTGGTGATGGTGGTGCACCGCGGCGCCGGAGCTCGGCGAGGAGGAGGGATCGGCAGCGGAAGCGTGGAAGATGCGGCAAGCCGGCTATGCATGGGTGGCGCGGCGGTGAGGGTTGCGACGGCAGGAGGCGGCGTCTCGTTCGGCTCATGTGGCCAGCCGCACGCGTAGAGGCAGAAGCTCCACCGCCACCGGCACAAGGACCAACTACTTCTCCTCCCCGTTCATCTGTTCTCCCCCCTCGGACGACTTCTTATCCGCCAGCAGCAGGGGCGGCGGCACGGGAGCAGGGGTGCGTCGATTCTCCCCGTCCAGGGTCACCTGGCTCCTTAATAAAGGTGCGTCTTTGTTTGGAATCGCTATGGAATTTGCTTGCTAACCTGGATGAGATTTGGTGGATTTGAGGATGCTATTTTTGTCATACGGGAATGCTAATTGCTAAGACACATACGGCGGAGAAGAAACATTGGACGCTCCAACATATGTTTCAATAGTTGATCATCGATGCTGCAACTATTGTTTTTGCATGGTGTTCATGTTGTGGCGGGAATTTTCTATTCGAGAGTCAAACGACTTAATTGTTTTTCACATATTTTCAATGTTGCACGTATAGATTTTTGATGCTGCAGATATTCTGTTTCGATGTTGCAACGGAGTGTCTGATGTCCGGGTGCTAGCAGCGCCCTTTGTCGACTCGTTATTATCTTTGTATAGCTTGGTCTGTATCTGCTATATGGAGTACAACTAGACTCAGTTTCACTGTAGCTGGGAAATTGGAGACAGTAGACTGAGATGTATCAGGAAAATTGTTTTGAGTAACTGATGCGTTAATCGCGCTTGTAACATGCTAGTATGTACATATTTAAATGGAGTTCACTTTGTATCATTGGATTCAATCTGTGGCTGTCTTACCCTCCGCTCAACAATTTTCGCACTTGACATCATTCCCTATTAGTTTGAGGAATGGTACAGCTTATTAAAAAAAACCAGTGGATTGTGAAGAACTAGCATCCAGTCAATACACATGTAAGATGTAAAACATTACTTGGTTTCATATTGATGAAGTGGTGCTTTTATTTGTGGCAAATAGTGTAAGCTATACCTTGCCCGTGCTGGTCTTCATAGAAATTGCTCGCTTTACTATTATTTGTTCATTCATTGTTTGATTGCAAATGTAAACGACAATTGAAGGTTGTAATGCTGAACTTCTGCTCAAAGTAACAAGAGCATGACATAACTAACATGAAAGGATGGTTTCCACTCCTTCAAAACATAATAAGTTACTTCTAATTTTCAGGACGGGCGTGAGATTCAAGTTGGTGATTGTGCTCTTTTTAGGGCTGTTAATGGTCCTCCGTTCATTGGATTGATACGTTGGATTGAGAAAAAAGAAGGCTATCCCAAACTACGTGTTAGTTGGCTTTATAGACCTGCCGACATCAAACTTAACAAGGGAACTCAACTCAGCGCTGCACCAAACGAGATCTTCTACTCTTTCCACCAGGACGAGGCATCTGCTGTTTCCCTGCTGCATCCTTGCAAAGTTGCCTTTTTACATAAAGGCGTTGAGCTCCCAGCTGGAATTTCTTCGTTTGTATGTTGGCGCGTATATGATATTGACAACAAGTGTTTATGGTGGCTTACCGATCGGGATTATATTAATGTAGGTCCATTATTTCTTTCATGTTTTATCTATCTGTTATATATATATTTATAGTGCTGTTTCATGCCTCTCTACCAGGAACGACAGGAAGAAGTGAATCGTCTTCTATATAGAACAAGGCTGGAAATGCATGCTGCGGTGCAGTCTGGTGGACGGTCTCCAAAACGTCTAAATGGTCCGTCAGCATCCCAGCAACTGAAGACTGCTCCAGATGGTGCACAGAATTGTGGTCTATCTAAAGGAAAGAAGAGAGAGAGAGGTGAGCAAGGAATTGATCCAGATAAGCGGGATCGAGATCGTCTGCTTGTCGATGACAGTGAGCCTCGAAGCAAGTTGGACGATATGAAGTCTGAAATAGAAAAGTTTGAAAAAGGTGGACTTCCAAATGCAGAAGCAGTTGAAAAGCTTGTGCGTCTTATGCAACTTGATCAGAGTGAACAGAGGATAGACCTAGCTGGTCGGATTATGCTTGCTGATGTTATTGCAGCTACAGAGAGTGCTGATTATCTTGGCAGATTTGTGCAATCAAGAGGCCTTCCCGTGTTGGATAGTTGGATTCAAGAGGCTCATAAAGGGAAGTCTGGTGATGGGAGTAAAGGAGATAAGCCCATTGACGACCTTCTCTTGTCCCTGCTTCGTGCACTAGCTAAATTGCCTATTAATCTCAGTGCCCTGCAAAGTTGTAGCATTGGCAAATCTGTCAATCATCTGCGCGGCCATAAAAATTTGGAGATTCAGAAGAAAGCTAAGTGTCTTGTTGAGAACTGGAAGAAGCGTGTTGATGCTGAAATGAAGTCAAATGATGCGAAGCATTTAGTCTCTGGTCAATCTGTTTCCTGGTCAGGAAAAACAGGCTTCCAAGAAATTTCAAATGCTGCAAACAAACGAGGTGGCTCAAGCGAGACCAGTCCGAAAAATCCGGTGCACACTGTTTCATCATCAAAAGTTCTGACTGATAAACCTGGTGGCACAGATGCTGCTGCGAAGTTGAATCCTGTGGTATCTGCCTCATCAAAACTACAACATGTGCAACCAACAAATGTTGCCACCAACTTGAAGGACCAGACCTGTAAATCAACTGGTGGGGCTGGTGGTTCTGAGCTACCTACTGTGAAAGAGGAGAAAAGCAGCAGTTCAAGCCAATCACCGAACAACAGCCAGTCATGCTCTAGTGAGCCATCAAAGGATGCGAGAAGTTCAACTGCTGCTTCTGGCGGTGCTAGTAAACCTTCTGGAAGTTCTTCCCGGAGCCATCGGAGGGCAAACAATGGTCTTGTTTCAGGGAACCTGAAGGAAGCATCCGCAGGAAGATCTGTCTCCCTTGATCGATCTTTGCTGCAGGATAAATCATCTCAAACTGGAACGGCTTCTGAAAAAGGAGTTGATGCTCCTGCTGATCACAGTAACAGTCATAGATTGATTGTTCGGTTTCCAAATCCTACTCGTAGTCCTGCTAGAAGCGCAAGTGGAGGATCTTTCGAGGACCCATCTGTTACTGGGGGTAGAGCTTCATCTCCTGTGATCGCAGATAGACATGAGCAGACTGATCGTAGAGTGAAAATGAAGACTGAAAGTTCCCGGCCTCATTTAGCTTCTGATGCTAATGCAGAGTCTTGGCATAGCAATGATATTAAAGGAGCCGAGGAAGGTGATAAATCACCATGTGCTATCTTAGATGATGACAACAGCAGGACTCCTGACGATTCTGTTAAGGATGCACATGTATCACGAGTTGCATGCTCATACATGAACGAAAAAGTTGTCTGCTCAAGTGAAACCAGGGTGGGAAATTCATTCAGCCCAATGAACGCTCTGATTGAAATTAAGTACTCCGAAGCTAGTCATTCCTTGCAAGCTGGAGATGACACGGCTATGAATCTTCTTGCTAGTGTGGCAGGAGAAATATCTAAATCTGAATTGGTTTCCCCATCTTCGTCCCCCAGAAGTTCATCTGCAAAGAAATTGGTCTGTGAGGGTGACAGTACTGGAAAGTGTAAAGTAGAAAGTGACATGGCTCCATCACAGGATCCAGGGCTGACAGATGCTAAGAAAGTAATTGTGGGGAAGGAAGTGAAAAATGATGCTCGTTTGATTGCAAAGGAGGAACAATGCCAAACTGTGCTGTCTCCTGAGGTAGCGGATCCTAAAGCAGCTGGATCTTCAGTCAAAGTTGAAATCCATGAAGGGCGTGCAAACAAATGCAACTCTCAACCTGCTTCAGTCGATTCCAAAGGTGAACATGATCATAACTTTAACTTGTACCCCTCAACTAATACTAAAGTTGTCTGTGTGTCTAATATTGAGTAATCTGCAGGTGAAAATCGGGATGCCTGCACTTTCCATAGAAAAGTTGAAGATCGTTGTACAGACAATGATGGTGCTGTTGAATCTGCATTGGGTAGCCCATGTAGCTTGGTTGTTTCAAATAGAAATTCAAGATTGATCCTTGCTGGGGAATCATCGTTGTCAGCTGCTGAGAAACAAGCCCAGGGTTTGTTAAAGTCAACTAATAATAAGCAGCTTCTGGGTGTATCAGACCACTCACGAGCCTTTGATAGACGTGACTGTATTGCTGGCAAATTAGATATGATGGCTGTGGAGGTGAAAAATGCTGATGCAGTGGGAGGTCGTAACACAGTCCAGAATGAGGATGAAAAGAAGGAACAAGCAACTTCCTCTTTGGCTGATGTTACCAAACTAGTAGGAGCAGCAGCCCCACTTGGTGTGGCAAATGTGATCAAGGAGATGAAAGAATCAAAAGACAGTTCCAGCGAATCAAATATCCATGTAAAATCAGAAGGTCTTAATTCTCAGCAAAGTGAGCATAGTGCAAAGCAGAGTTCGAAGAAATCCAGTGATGGTGTGAGTGGAAAAGAGGACGGAAAAGAAGACCTAGTGTCATCAGATGAGGGTTCTTCTCTAGCTGCTCGCACAAAGTCAAATGCTACAGCCAAGCTTGACTTTGACTTGAATGAAGGGATACCTGGGGATGATGGGAATCAGTCTGAGCTAGCTGTCTCACCTGTTACCTCAGTGATCCATTTACCTGGGCTGTCGCCATTCACAAGTGGGCTGCAGCCGGCTCCAATAACAGTAGCTGCTCCAGCTAAAGGACCCTTTGTTCCTCCTGATAACCTATTAAGAGCAAAACCTGAGATCGGGTGGAAAGGTTCAGCAGCTACAAGTGCATTTCGTCCTGCTGAACCGAGGAAGGTTTTGGAGATGCCTGTCACCACACGTGACATTCCAGTATCTCATGCTGCTGGGAAGCTGTCTCGTCCCACCCTAGGCTTTGATTTGAATGTTGCAGATGACCAAGCTCTTGAGGAAGATGTCCCGCAGAGTTCTGCACAGACTACTTGTTCTGAATCTGGAAATACCAGAAGTCGTGATGGCTCTTCACGAAGTGCTGGCATTGAGCTTGATTTGAACAGAACTGATGAAGTTGCAGACAATGGCCAATTTGTACCAAATGCTGCGTACAGAGTTGAAGTCCCGTTGTTACCAGCAAGAGCATTACCTGGAGTCTTCTCTAATACTAGCATGAGTAGCTCGAGAGACTTTGATCTTAATAGCGGGCCGGGCCTTGATGATGCTGGCACTGAACCCACACCAAAGAACGTACCTATTAAAAATACAGGCAGTATTCAATTCCTACCTCAAGTTCCTGGTGTTAGGATGAATAATGCTGCCATTAGTAATATATCACCATGGTTTGCCTCTGCCAGCCCTTGTGGTCCAGTACCGATGCAATCGTTTTTGCCTTCCAGAGGAGAACAGCATTACCCAGTTGAGGCAGCACCTGGAACCCAGCGGATTATTGTACCTACAGCTGAAAGTGGCCAATTTGGAGGTGATCCCAGCAGGGCTCCAGTTATTTCATCGTCTCCAACAATGGTTTTTCATCAGCCTGCATATCCACCGTATGCAGGATTTGCTTTTCCTCCTAGTGTTCACCTTCAAACGCCGGCATTTTCAATTGGCTCAACAACATTTGCCAATTCTGCACCTGCTGGAAGTCCGTTTTTTCCAACCATTCCTCCCTCGCTTGTTGGGCCAGCAGGTGCATTACCTGCCCATCATTCAAGGCAGTATGCAATTAATCTTGCTGAGGGCAGCAGCAGTGGACGCGACACTAATCGTAAATGGGAAAGTCAGGGCCTCGATCTTAACTCAGGCCCTGGAAGTATAGATCTGGAAGGAAAGGATGAACGGGCACATTTACAAATTAGGCAAAATTTGATCCAACCCCCACATGGCTTGGCAGAGGAGCAAGGAAGGATTTACCCAAGGCCAGTTGTAGGAACAAAGAGGAAAGAACCTGATGGCAGTTGGGACACAGAAAGATCACCATACAAGCAATTATCGTGGCAATGAGGGCTGTGAAGGAGATCAGTTTGCAACGACTTGTCCGCGGTGAGCATGTAAGTAGTTTGATTTTGACTTTTGAGACCTGTTTAATTTCTTACTGTAAGTTGCTAATCATGTGAAATTTGTGGAATTGTGCATACTTACAGAGGTACCTGCAATTAGAACTTTGGGCTGGGTGTTCTTCCTTCACTGGACTATTACTGATGGATTCATCCCAACGACGACAATGCGGGGTTGCGAGGCAAGAAGAAACTTTTCTGTAATTGTTGTAGATTTTTCTTAGCTGTTAGGCTTTTGGTTCTAATTTACTCAGGAGGGTATGGCTTTGGAGGTGGAATCTTGGTGATCCTGAGCTCTGGAGCCGCTGTAATTAGACCGTCCGCTCTGTTTGTTGGTGATAAACTGTTGAGCGCATGCTGCAGCTTTACATAAAAATTTAGATGTGACTTTGTTGGGGAAGGGTTACTTCAGCTGACCATGTAAGCACTGCTGCACTGGTGCAGCGGCTAGCGTGACGAGTTGGGGCGTCATGTATCTTGTGTTGCCGTGCTGGTGCAGCTGTATGTATAAGAAACAAAGAATCCTTTATTTGACACAGAGAAACATACGCATTCCTTCCTTGGCCCTCGAAAATTTTAACCATTTGACACTCAGTTGAAACATCATCACTCATATGACACTGTGGTCCATTTGACCCTCTAACAGTGTTAACTCTTAGTTGAAAAAACGATTTTGCCCATCTGTACTAAAAAATGAGACCTGACTGCACTTTTTTATCATCTGTAAACCAATGTTTGGAACAATTCTGTGTCAACTTTTTGGATTTTTTTTTTGCATTAACTTTTTGCATCATTTATGAATAACGAAATTTCCAATAATACATCTGTTTATAATGTGGAGATAAAAATTATGCCCAAAACATTATAATGACAGGCACACCATGAGCATCAATATGCATATACTTCCTCCTTCGGTTTGGTAAAAGAAGTTTTGGACAAGGTTTGGTTCAAACATTGAGAATATAAATGATGAATAACTTTTAAGTCATTGAGTTTACAAATGTGAAAATCATATCAATAGATTTGTTTTGAAATAAAAGTATACTTATATAATTTTTTAATAAATATTTTTATAGAAAAAGAAGTCAAAATTGTGTTTTGTAGACCGTGTCGCTGTCCTAAACGACTTCATTTACCAAACCGGAGGGAGTATATATCAAGTTTAAAACATCTCACATGGAAAATGCATATCTAGCAAATCACGAGCTTCACGAAATATAACGCCCCCTTGGCTCTAATCAAACGAGTCTGACCGAGGAGCCGAATCCTTGTCCCTCGCTATCCCTAATCACAAATCCCCAAGCACCTTTAGGGCAGTCCCAACGGTAGATCTAAGTGCAAAGTTCAAGATAACCACGTCAACAAAAATGAATACTAGAAACCGTCTCATACAATGGTATGAAGTATAAGACAATAAATGTAGTGAAATCATCTACTACAATGGCAGACGGGGCCGCGGCGGCGCAAGACTCCAGCCAGGTCTTCCCAATGGCGATTTTGCTAGGTCCTGCGGTCTTGATTCGCGTGAGGAGGTCAAGTCTAATGGAAGAAACCAGATCTTGTGTTTTCCTTCTCTTTCTTCATTAACTATGCTGTCATGTCACCAATTTGCTGATGTGTCATCTCATTTATTAGGATGGACTTTATCCTACGTGGACCATTGGGACTGCCCTTACTTAAAAAAAATCCCCAAGCACCACACTTCTCCTGTGCAATGAAGGCTCCATCGGTGTTTATTTTCAGGACGTCTGCAGGTGGAGGATTCCATCTCTTCGTATGATGCGTGCCATGCCTTCTACTTCCTCCGTCCCAGCATATAAGGTCATGAAGAGTTCGAAATTTGTACCAAAAATATAAGATCCTGTAAGGATGGGACAAATTGAACGAGGTTGGTGAGTAGGTGAAAAGTTGATGGATAGTGTAAAATGAGGGGTATAGATGTCATTTCCTCTCACTGTTGTTTCTTGAGTTTGAATCTTCAGGACCTTATATTTTGTGACGAAGGGAGTACTATATATCGGGGCTCCTATTGAACGACTGTGTGTCGTCAATGAATGGTGGAGTCCACCTTATCTTGTCACCGCCGACCTCCACCATCACGCCGCCGATCTCCATCACCCTCGCACATCCTAAGACCATCTCCAGCAAGGTTATGCATATGCATCTGCATAAAACCAGTTTTTGACATGGAGGATGCACGCAAAAGAACTCGGTCTCTAGCAGTTTTGCGCAAAGAGGTGGCGCATCTCCGGGGCAGTTAGCTCCCACGGGCAATGGGAATCGAGAGGAGCCACCTGGGAGCTCGCCGTCACGTACGACACGGAGCACAGGCGTCATCTAGGCCCTCCACATTCGTGCGCCGATGGCCCTCCTCTGCTCCGCACCCGCGCCGAGTGAGGACGAAGCTCCGGGATGCAACAGAGGAGGAAGAAAAGCAGGGCGACACGGAGGAGGGAGCTCCGGGGGAGGGCAACCACGATCGCTATGGAGGATGGCAGCCACGCCGAGGATGGAGGAGCTCCCAATTCCCCCTGCTCCACCGTCGCGGCCCGGCGTCAATGCTGCAGCTTGTGCCGGTAGATGTGGCGGCCTCGAGCTCCAACATTGTTGCTCTCCGGTGCTGACAGATCCGGCGGACGATGCCGGGGCGAAGGGAGATGTCACCGGCCTCGAGCTCCAGGCGCTGCTCCTCGCATATGTTGGCAGATCCGGCAACCTCGCGGAGTTCGTCGGGGAGGAGAACCTGTCGCCCGCCCGCCCGTGCCTCGATGTGACAACCCGGCCGAGGCTAATACCGTACTATCGCCTAAGACCGATCCACTTTGGTTGTTAAGCAATAGTAAAGTGTCATCCTGTCGTTAGTTGCCGGTTAACGCCCGGTAACTCACTTGGAATTCGTACGGAGGATCGACATATGCATTAAAACTCACGCGAAGGCGAGTCCACAGTACAACACGAGTTAAAAGCAATTTATTAAAAACTAGTGTTCATGACATGGAGTAAAGGTTCGAGTTCGAAAACGGTGGAAATAAATTAAGCTAGCGCAACGGTAAACATCACAGGAGGCCATCCGTGATGTCATCACTTGTCGTCACCCTTCGGTCAACAACACCTACAACAACAGTTTTAAAGCAAGGCTGAGTATACTAATACTCAGCAAGACTTAACCGTCAGGTGATAACTACATTACCAAACTCTAGACATGAGAGGCTTTTGGCCGGTGGGGTTTCTTTTGCTGAACAGCTACTACGAGTGGGTCCTTACTTTCAATATTTTAGCACAAGTTCTGATTGATTACCATTTCTAAGTGTGCCATCTAATTCGATCAAGAATTGGACAAGCAATTAATTCATACAACAATATTCACCGAGTTCCATCATTACGGGATATCATGGCCGAGTTGATTAAGCGATCTTGGATAACGGTTAGAGGCCGACAATCGATTGATTTAAACCTTGCAAGGTAAACCTAAACACACGGTGGGATGCCCCTCACGAGGACAACCACTAAGCGGTTCCCAAAAGTCCTCGGGTTGGGATCGAATCTTACAGTCCGGGTACAAGGTTAGCTGGCATACCCCGCGAGGCACCCAGTCTCACACATGCACCCCCCCCTTCCCGGTAGCTAGCCGGTTAGGTGATTCCTCAGGAGTAGTAATAGTAAGTTCCCACACCGTCTCATTAAGGTACTAGGCTTACCGGTCCCATTCCCGACAAGTGCTTAGTACGTTCAAAAGCTTAGCCCACGAAAGCCGCTGGACCGGAGCCCAAATCCCATGCTCTTACCACATGAGCAATCCATTTATAAAGATCTTAGGATTCCAACATAAGAACCTATTCTCGCGAGTGACGAACATCACTTGACTTGTACCGGTCCTATAGCAAGGCAGCTAGCGACCTAGCATACTAGTGATAGAGCATAGGTACCTAGGGATCATGCATCTAGGGTTTCAATTCAACTCCTGAAACGTAAATGCGCAATCATAGCAAACATAATAGCATAATTTTAAAAGATGGGGTCAATGATCCGGGGCTTGCCTTCGCTGGAAAGAGTGGCCTTGGGCCCTCCTGGACTTGGGTCCAGGTCTTGAGCTACGTCCACGTCTTGCCTCTTCGTCGCCACCTTCGTCTCCTCCTTCTCGGCACGAGCATACGTCTACCGTCGAAGGATCTACACGAAGATGCAAATGCAAGATTTATTCGACATTTTTTAATTTAATTAACCACAAACAATAGATGACAACCATGGGGTGCATCGGTTGGACACATTCACCTAGATAAGAAATACATTCAAGATACTCTTCCAAAAAGGAACAATATGTAGCTCTTTATTAAATATTCTTTTGATAGTGACTTGTGTACATATATATGTAAGTAATCTAATTTAACTTCACAAACAGTAGTGGGTGGGTATATTTAGCCTTTTAAAATGGTTTACAACCACACACAAGGTTATTAGGGATGGTTGGTGATTTTTCCCATTTAAAAGACCATTAAGCCCTTAATGGCCCCCATAGCTTTCATTCATGCAATTAATTAATAAAATTCAGTGGAAGGGCGTGTTAAACACTAAACACCTATAACAAGCCACTGGACATGCATGTGTGCTTGGGATAGCTAGAATTTAATTATTTTTGAAACTAACAAAAGCTAGTTAGAAGGACAAGGTAAATGCACACAAAAATAAATACTCAACAAATTGATCCAAACTTTCTCAAAAATGTTATATGGTCCAGAACTAACCTAGGAATGCAGCATATACACTTAGAACTATGATGAAACTTGAGTTATGTATTTTCAAAGAAAAACAAGCATAATTCAAGAATAATTATTTCCGGTAACTATACAATTGTGATTAATTCACCAGAGGTGTGTTTTAGAATAAAAAGACAGTATGAAGAAGTTGGTTGCAAAGATCTAAATATTTTTAGCTACAAAAATCATTTATGTAGATTTTGCAGAAATAGAAAACAATTTTTATAAAACGATTTTCATCATAAATTTGTGCAATTTTTGGTACAGGAGCTAGCCATGACATAACACACAACATATCCAAAAGTTAGCTTCAGAGGATTTATGGATTTTGAGATATAGCAGATCTAGGGTTTTCACATTCCTATTTTTCATGAAAAAACTATCGGGAACTAGCTCGGGCAAGAATAACAAAAGTTGTAGGATTTTTCACAACTAATCCAACAAAAGTGATTTTGAATTTTTATGATTTTTCTAGGATTTTCTACGGATTTTACAAGATTCTGCAAATGACAAACACTATTGAAGTTACGGCTTTGCGGTCGGCCCCCTAGTTTTCGCGCGGTTCACAACCGTGCCCTTATTTTGCGGTTAGGACCTCGGAACGTTTTATCACCTTGCAATGTCACCCACGGGGGCGGTGGCCGGCGCGGCTCGCCGGATTCCGGCGAGCTCGCCTACGCCCGCGGCGGGGAGAGGGCGGGGGAAATGGTCTCCAACCCCCAAGGGCCCAATTCGGGGGTCGGTTGGCCCCGGGAGGCGGCCGACATGCGGCGCACGCGGCGGCCGGCGGCGGTGGCCGCCATGAGCCGGCCGCGGCGCGGCGAGGCTTGATTGAGGGTCGGCGAGGCACGAGCAACCGTCCTAGGGGTCGGTGGTCGTGGCTAGACTCGCGGTGGTGCTTGGTGGCGGTCGGCTCGGGGAGGAACGCGCCGCACCATCCGGGAAGGTGCTTTGCGGCGCGGTCCGCTTCTCCTCGGCAGGGAACCGCCCCTTATATGGGCGCGGCGGCCTCCGGCCGCGCGCCCGCGACTACCAAGGCGGGCGTGAGGTCCCGGACCTCGGCCTTCGCACCGAGACGGTAGGGTCGCGGCGGACGGACCGGTGGGTAATGGGGTGCGCGGCGAGCGGCGACGAACCCGGGGGCTCCACGTGGCGGTCGGGACTCCGAGGGCGGCCTCGGTGCGCGCAACGACTTGGGAAGGCGCGGCCTCGGGTGGCGCGCACGCCGACGCCGAGAGGGCGGTGCCGGCGCGTGCGCGGGCGCGGCGGCGCGGCGCGGTGCGCGCGTCGGCTAGCCCGCGATTGTGTTGATGTTCCCCGCTTCGAACGCGTGCGAAAGGACCTTGTGATGCCTAGAGGGGGGGGTGAATAGGATCACTTCAAATTTACGAAACAAAAGCGACGGATTAAATATCCTCGCCGGTACTACCGACGTGGTGCCGGTTCTACCGACAGGGTCGGTACTACCGGTACCAGGTCGGTACTACCGACAGGCAGAGAAAACTTAGAACGAAATTTGAATTCTGTGCGGTTTCTAGCAATTCTACTTGAATCAAAGTTTAAGTTTAGATGCTAAGAACCACCTGCAATCACAGAAACACGTTGGATAGCAACCAAATGATAGATCGGGCTAAAAACAAGTTCTAGGGTTAGTTAGAAAAGAAGAAACGCAAGCAAGCAAAGGAGACACAGAATTTAATCCGAAGTTCACACCCACAAAGGATGCTACGTCTCCGTTGAGGATCCCACAAAGGGAGGGCTATCACCAAGAGCCTCTTTTCCTCTTCCAACCCCCACAAAGGAAGATTGGTGCTCACTAAGATTTCTCCACAAAGGAGAGGGCAATACAAACGATCCCGGTGCACCACACCAAGAGGGCACTCGCGGGCGACGCCTAACCGTCTAGAAGCAAGCTTCAAGAGTAACAAATGCAACACAACAACCCGAGATGCTTCAAGTGCTCTTGAGAAAGGGAAGAACGATGGGGCTCTCAAAGCTTGGTCACACTTCACTAGAAATCACCTCACTTCTCAAGTCCTAGCTCAAGGGAATCAAGGATTAGCTCTAGAGGAGGTGAGGGAGGTGGAGTGAATGCTCAAGGAAGTGTTTGTCCCGTGGTTGGTCGGCAATGAGTGAGGAGGGAGAAGAGGGGTTAAATACTAGGGGCCGAAAACTAGCCGTTCTTGTGCAAACTCGTATAACCTCGGTACTACCGACACGGTGTCGGTACTACCGAGGGGGTGAATTTTCGAAGAAAACAACGATGCGGCACCGGTAGTACCGACACAGGGTCGGTAGTACCGGCCCCCTGGCAAAACTGAGCCAGAGAACGCATATCGGTATACCGGCCCTGCGCCGGTACTACCGATGGGCTCTGGTCGGTAGAACCGACGTGGGGTCGGTAGAACCGGCCAGGACACAGATTTTTTAGAAAAGATAAGCATAAGTGCACGTGCCGACTCTCAACTCTTCTCACTCACTTAGAATCCCTTCTAGAGCACTTTTAGCATCTCTTGGTTATTGAATTGCATCCCCCTTTATAGTACGGTGTTTCCTATACTCAAATTCAAAAGTAAAAGTGAATTAAGCCTTGACTTGAATTAGAAAACATCATCTTGAAATTGGGGGGACTTCCTTTGATCATCCAAAAGGATTTCATTCGTTTAAGCCCTGCACACATCTTGTCGAAGCATTAAATACCTCAAATCGTGCTTGTCATTATCACCAAAATAATTAGGGGCCAAGATGCACTTTCAATCTCCCCCTTTTTGGTGATTGATGACAACCACAATTTGTTTATAAAAAGATGTGTGTATTCAACAAATTTGAAATTGAAACTCCCCCTAAATGTGTGCTTCAACTTCTATGAAGGCTTCAAATGCCCATCACACATTTAGAAGATTTTTCATTCTCAAATTACATACACAAGTGCATGAGTGTGATGTATAAACCGTGATGCATATGTCATGATATACAAAACAATAAAAGAGAGAAATAACAAGCATCACAAATAGATAACTAAGGTTCCTCACACCACAAGCACAACTTAAGACTTACAAATTTAAACGAGTTCTAGGTTCTTAAGTTCTTCGACAAGCATAACATCACACACATGAAACCACACATAGTCCTTACATGTCCACAAACACAAGGATAGATAGATAGATAAAGGAAGGTGCAAGCCCACACCACACATGAGTAAATTGTGAGCTCACTCCCCCTTTGGCATCAAGCGCCAAAAAGAGGAGGCCCTTCAATCGTCGTAGTCATGTGGAGAGTGGGCGGTGGAGGGGAGTCGTCGTCATCATCGTCGTCCTCTCGCACCACCAAAGTCCTCGTCGTCGATGTCGGCCGGAGGAGCTCCATACATCATGGAGGCGTCGCCGTAGATCTCCCAAGGGTTGTAGAAGTTTGGTGGAGGAGGAAAGTCCATGGGCTCGCGAACCGGAGAGTGCTCAATGTTGTGTTGAGCGAGCAAGGACTTTTGGCGCGTCTCAAGCTTGAGGAGCTGCTCATCGACGTGCTTCGCCTATGGGCACGAATCTCTTGTGCATTGTGTCGTCCCACATTGAAGCAAGCAAAAAGGCCTTGAGAGAGGAAGTTGAAGATGCTCTTTTTCTTGCCTGGGGGAACGGTGCCTCTAGATGCGGATGGCCCACGAGAGGAGGAGGGTGGCTCAAAAGAAGATGGGCCACCGGAGGAGGAGCCACCTGCGGTAGAAGGACGAGGAGGGGCATGCTTGCCTAACTTGAGGAGCCGCTCGATGTTCCCTTTGTTTGGCTTGTACCAAGAGTGAGTCTTGTCGGGAAGGATGTCAACGCCCGCCACCTCACATATCATCTGAAAAATCCAAGGGGCATACTGGCAGCTCTTGTTAGCGGACACGGAGCACACAATGATCTCTTCCCAAATGAAGTTGAAGATACTAAAGCTTTCCTTGCCCGGTGCCATCCTCACTAGGATCTCTTTTGCCACATTAGAGATATTGGTGTTGTCACCTATATTTGGAGTGAGAGTGTAGCGAAAGAGTTGGTTTAGCATCCGATAGACTGGCTTCATCCCGTGAGTAGTGCCAAATTCCACCTTGCCATAAGCTGAGTCATACATGAAAGCCATCTCGCCGTCAAGGGGAAATTCACCACCATGTAGCTTTGGAAGTGCGAGATCCTC
Source organism: Cenchrus americanus (assembly GCA_947561735.1). Taxonomy (NCBI): domain Eukaryota; kingdom Viridiplantae; phylum Streptophyta; class Magnoliopsida; order Poales; family Poaceae; genus Cenchrus; species Cenchrus americanus. The sequence goes on from OX387243.1 coordinate 104,141,753, forward strand.
CTCACCAAAGCCAAGAATCTGAGCGAAGCGCTCATAGGAGACGGAAAGAGGCTTGCCTTGAAGAAGCCAATGAAAAGTCCGGTCTCACGTCGGATATAGAGATTTGCATAGAACCGAGCGACCACCTCCTCATTCCAATCACGGTTGATTGACATAACATTTGTCATCCCTTTGGCATGGCATATATCGATAGCTTCATTGACAACTAGGAATGTCAAGTGACCTAAGGAGATCCCAATTGATAGATTTCATATCGATAGTCATGTGATCCTTGCTTAGAATGACGGACTCATACCAATCGGCATTGAACTTGAGCCAAAAACGGATGTCGGAATCAAACTCCTTTTGCCACAGAGCAGGGTCAGAGTACCTCTCCTTGTAGACATTGTGGGAGCCTCTAGTGTAGTCCACCATCCTTACAACCCCCATTTGAGTGGCAGGACGAGGAGGCCGTGATGGTCGAAGGACGAACGATGAGAGAGTTTCCAAAGAGATATCCTCATAGTCGTCATAATGATCATCGGGTTGATGTGCTTGCTTGGTGCGGGCACGATGACCTTGACCAATGGACCGACGAGGGGGCGCAGGAGGGTTGGTACGTCCACGACCACGAGGACCTTGAGAGCTAGCTCCTCCTTTCCTCTTCCTTTGAGCGAGAGGAACATCATCTTCGTCGGAGCCTTCACGTACAACTTGCTTGCCGAGACGACCCATCCGAAGATTTAGCAACGGTGTATAGGATAAGGGTTTTGAATATGAGGAGAAAAGGCTCAACCTAAGATGGGAAGCAGAGTTAACCGCCCCTCATCGGTACTACCGACATGGGGTCGGTACTACCGATGAGGGTCGGGTTTTGGTGAAAGAATTGGAATCTGCGGTTTTAGCCAACAAGAGTCTACGAAATCATGAGCACGGGTTCTATGGAGGTAAAGGTATTGATCCCCTAAAGCATTTCCTCTAGAAACGACTACATTGAGAGATCGATCCCGGAGATTTTGAATGAGTACCTTGACAAGCTTCCCGCGCGAATCGACGATCTTCCGGCGAGGAACGGATGTTCGGAGGGTGGAGAATTAAGAGATGTGAGCTAGGAGCACTTTCCACGGATGGGTGATGAGATTCCTTGGCGGATTTGGAGAGAAGGAGGAAGAGGGCGCTTCAACGGTTGAAAAGTTGAGAGTTAACCCTAGCTCCCGGCCGCGCCGTATATATAGACTTTTGGTTTTTATCGGTAGTACCGACGGAGCGTCGGTACTACCGGGTCCCCTAAGAATTGAAACGAGAAGGTCCTTATCGGTATACCGCCCCCGCGTCGGTAGTACGGGGGGGGTCCGGTGAGTACCGACACGGGGTCGGTAGTACCGGTGAGCGCCGGAAATCCAAACAGAGAGTCTATATCGGCTCGCCGACCCGGTGTCGGTAGTACCGTGAGTTTAGCGCTTTTAGGAATAATTGTGATTTAAGGAGAGATCTTGGATGAAAAGGAGTATGGACATGTAAAGAACTCATAGGAGATGGTGACTAGTTCACAAACAATCATTCAAAGCTATAGTCACCACCCTCTATGTGAAAATCCAACGTTTTGTAAAAACTCATACAAAGAAGTTAAGAAAAGAGGTTTTGCTTCCTATCTAGGCAACAAGCAAGTTTATGTGCAAAACATCAAGCCAAGTTACGAGAATCTAAGATGTTTAGCTCACTCCTCAAAGCACGTAACCTTTGCTCGTCTAGAGGCTTAGTGAAAATGTCGGCAAGTTGTTTTTCGGTGCAAACATGCCGTAAAGCAATGTCACCCTTAGCCTCATGATCCCGTAAGAAGTGATGTCTAATGTCTATGTGCTTTGTTCGAGAGTGTTGGACCGGATTGTTCGCTAGCTTGATAGCACTCTCATTGTCACATAAGAGTGGAATCTTACTAAACTTGCAACCATAATCACTCAACGTTTGCTTCATCCACAAGAGTTGTGCACAACAAGCACCGCCGCCACATATTCAGCTTCGGCCGTGGATAAAGCAACCGAGTTTTGCTTCTTTGAGCTCCAAGACACCAAGGACCGACCAAGAAATTGGCAAGTCCCGGTGGTACTCTTTCGATCTACCTTGCAACCGGCATAGTCCGAATCGGAGTATCCAAGTAGATCAAAAGTGGAGCCTTTGGGATACCACAAGCCTAGGTTAGGAGTATGAACCAAATATCTAAAGATTCTCTTAACGGCCATTAGATGACACTCCTTAGGATTGGCTTGAAATCTTGCACACATGCACACACTAAGCATTATATCGGGCCTAGATGCACAAAGGTAAAGGAGGGAGCCAATCATGGAACGGAATACCTTTTGGTCGACCGACTTCCCTTCTTCATTGAGATCAAGATGTCCATTTAGTGCCATGGGTGTTTTGATGGGCTTGGAATCGGCCATGTCAAACCTCTTGAGCATATCCTTCACATACTTGGTTTGACATAAGAAAGTCCCTTCTTTCATTTGCTTGATTTGAAACCCAAGAAAGAACTTCAATTCCCCCATCATAGACATCTCAAATCTCTTGGTCATGATCCTACTAAATTCTTCACAAAATTTATCATTAGTAGACCCAAAAATAATATCATCGACATAAATTTGACAAACAAAGATATCTTTTCCATTTCTTTGAATGAATAGAGTAGAATCGGCTTTGCCTATCTCAAAGCCGTTCTTGAGAAGAAAATCCTTAAAGCATTCATACCATGCTCTAGGAGCTTGCTTAAGCCCGTAGAGCGCCTTATGGAGCTTGTACACATGGTTTGGATATCTTGAATCTTCAAAGCCCGAGTGGTTGATCAACATAAACTTCTTCTTGGAGAGGTCCATTCAAGAATGCACTCTTTACATCCATTTGATGAAGCTTGAAATCATGATGAGTGGCATAGGCTAAAAGAATACGAATTGACTCTAGCCTTGCTACCGGTGCATACGTCTCTCCAAAATCTAAGCCTTCAACTTGTGTATAACCCTTGCCAACAAGTCTTGCCTTGTTCTTTGTGACGACACCAAATTCATCTTGCTTGTTCCTAAAAACCCATTTGGTGCCGATCACGTTTTGCTTGGGTCTTGGTACCAACTCCCAAACTTCATTTCTTTTGAAGTTGTTCAACTCTTCCTCCATGGCAATAATCCAATCCGGATCCTCAAGAGCTTGTTCCACACTAAGAGGTTCCAAAGAGGAAACAAACGAGTAAAATGCACAAAAATTTGACAATCTAGATCGAGTTGTTACCCCTCTTTGAATACTTCCGAGAATGTTGTTGACGGGATGATCCCGTTGAATCATTTGATGTACTCTTGGATGTGGCTCTTGAGATTGACGTTGAATAGGTCCATCATCATCATCTTCACTTTGCGGTGTTTCCTCTTGAGCTTCGTCGCTTAGTTCTCCCCCTTGATCAAAGCCCCGTTCACGATCGTCACCATGAACTTGACTCTCATCTTGGTGAACTTGAGAACTAGGTGGCTCCGCTCGTGTTGAAGATGATGGATCATGAGTGCTTGTGTCAACCGAGCTTGTGCTTGAACTTCCCGAGGCATCACTTCACCGGTTCCCATTCTAAAGATGGATACACTTGGGGGCTCTTCATCTTCTACAAGGTTTTCACTAACTTGCTCTCGTTGAGAGCCGTTGGATTCATCAAATTTCACGTCTACCGTGGTCTCAACACAACCGGTGGTTTTGTTGAAAACACGATAGGCATGCTCGTTAGTTCCATAACCAAGTAGAAAACCTTCATCAACCTTGGATGCAAACTTTGAGGCTTTGGGTTTCTTGTTAAGTATGAAACACTTACACCCAAAGACCCTAAAGTAATGCACACTAGGTTTCTTACCGTGATGATTTCGTAGGGAGTCTTGTTCAAGTACTTGTGGAGGTAGAGGCGGTTGGCGGCGTGACATGCGGTGTTGATGGCTTCCGCCCAAAATGAGTCCGGAGTCTTGTGTTCATTAAGCATTGTCCTTGCCGCTTCTATCAACGTGCGGTTCTTCCTCTCAACGATGCCATTTTGTTGAGGTGTATATGGAGCGGAGAGTTCATGCTTGATGCCTTCTTCATCTAGAAACTCTTCGACTTGTGTGTTCCTAAACTCCGAGCCGTTGTCACTTCTTATACTCTTGACCTTAAGCTCGAACTCATTTTGAACTCTTCTAATGAACTTCTTCACAATTCCCTTTGCCTCACTTTTATCTTGCAAAAAGAATACCCAAGTGAAACGGGAAAAGTCATCAACAATTACTAAACCATATTTATTACCACCGATGCTTATGTAGGCAATTGGTCCAAATAAATCCATGTGTAGCAACTTCAAGGGTCTTGATGAGGATAGAATGTTCTTGGCGGGATGATGAGCTCCAACTTGCTTCCCGGCTTGACATGCGCTACACAACCTATCTTTCTCAAAAACGACATTCGTTAGTCCTAGGATGTGCTCGTCTTTTTGAAGTTTGGCCAAGTTCCTCATGCCAACATGGGCTAGTCGGCGATGCCATAGCCAACCCAAGTCGGATTTTGCCACTAAGCAAGCCTTAGGATCCACCTTTACTTTTGTGAAGTCCACATAGTAAAGTTTTCCCCCGTAAGTGACCCGCAAAGACAATAGAGGAATCCTCCCTTCTAGAGACGGTCACACCCTCATGAGTAAAGAGACAATTGTAGCCTTTCTCACAAAGTTGTGAAACCGACAACAAGTTGTATCCCAACCCTTGCACATGATAAACATCTTCAATTGAATTTGTTGTTGAGATGGCAATTTTACCTAGACCAATGACATCTCCTTGACCATTATCTCCATAAATGATAGTTTCCGTAGGGTTATCATAACGGTCAAGAGATGCAAACAAGCCTTCCTCTCCGGTCATGTGATTTGTGGCACCACTATCAATCAACCATGCACTTCCACCGGAGGAGTAGGCCTACAAAACAAGTTTAAGCTCTTGGTTTAGGTACCCAAAGGGATTTGGGTCCTTGGAGGTTAGATGCAAAAACTTTTGGAACCCACACACTCTTTCTCATGGCCTTCATGGCATAGGCCCCAACATACTTGACCACTATTTTACCATTATGGTCCAAGGTTACAATGTAATCACAAGTGTAGTTGGGGGTTGGTTTATGCTCAACCACATTCTTCGATGCCTTGGGTGGAATGTTACTCCCACCAATTTCCTTTGTGGTTTTCACAATCTTTGGGACCTCCTTGGTTGTGGTGGATGTGGTGACTCCATGAGCAATATCCATAATTGTGTTGAGGTACCCTCCTTTGTTCCATAAGGGGACCTCATGCCCTTTCACGGCCACCCTACCATTTGCCTTGTTGTTCTTGCGGTGTCCAAGTCCTTGCTTGTCCACCACCTTGGGTATTGGCTTGGCACTTATGTTGCCTTGTGTAAACAACATGTTCAATCGGGCAATTTCCTTGTCCTTGCTCTTAATTTTCTCTTCAAGCTTTGTAAGGTTAGTCTTGATAGCATTCATATCAATATTAACACAAGAAGAGCAAATTTTGCTAGTGGAGGCACTAGAGTCCAAGTTTGCCGATGGAGTTGCTTTGGTGCTTTCCCAAAGACTATTAAAGTTGGCTTCAAGAGATTGGTATTTCTCGGTCAAGCATGAAAAGCTTGATTGAAGCTCACTATGAGTAGTTTTTAGGGAAGCTAAAGATTCATTTGCCAAGGTAAGATCCTTTGACATCTTCTTATTAGAGTCGCCAACCAAGGATAATTCCATGGTCAACTTCTCCACCTTAGCCTTCTCTTCGGCAAGAGATCTTTCTAAAGCAAGGTTTCTTTCCTTTTCAAGGATAAGCAAGTCTTCTTGCTCATGAAGGATCTCTTTCTTTTTCTCTAGTTTGTCCAATAGCCTTTTAATTTCCTTATGGCCCTTTTTACCAAATTTCTTTATCATGTTGTTCTCTAGTTCCTTTTCCTCATCTAAGTTTTCTATGTCACTACAAGAGGTGGAAGAAGAGGATGTTAGAGAGGATGAGATGGTTGATTCTTGTACCTTGCTCCCCCTTGCCATGAGGCAAAAATGAGAGTGGTCTTCATCATCGGAGAGGTTGTTGAAGAGGCGTGTTGAGGATGAACCTTGTGCCATGGCAATTGTTGCCATCCCTTGCTTCTTTGGTTCTTCATCTTCATCACTTGAGTCCCATTGTTGACCCACGTGCGCACGCCCTTGGTACTTGCTCTTGTACTCCTTGCTTCTCTCCTTGAACCTCTTCTCTTCCTCATTCTTGTTCTTGTTCTTGGGACACTCGGCAATGAAATGTCCATATTCTCCACACTCATAACACTTTCTTTGTGACTTCTTCCTTCTATCATCTCCACCTTTTCTTGAGTTTCTTGACTTCAAGAATTTCTTGTACTTCCGTATGGCAAAGGCGGTTTCTTCATCCGTGCTCTCTTCATCACTAGTGTCTTCTTTCTTGCTTTTGGATGGCTTGGGCTTTTCTTCAACTACTTCATTAGAGCTAGCTTTGAGAGCTAGACTCTTGCCCATCTTCAAAGTTAGAGACTTCTCCACATCTTGATCAACAAGTTCTTGGTGCAATATCTCTCCAAGGAGTTGAGTAGGTGTCATTGTTGGATATCTTGGATCTCTTCTTATCATTTGAGTCAAGTTCTTGTCCTTGGGGGCAAAGGCTCTTAGCAACTTCTTTGTGACCTTCGAGTCATCCCAATCTTTGCTCCCAAGGGCTCTAATATCCGATACAAGCACCATGAGCCTATCATACATCTCTTGAACGGTCTCTCCATCCTTCATGAAGAAAAGCTCAAGTTCTCCATTGATTAGGTCCATCTTGCCTTGTCTCACATGCTCGGTTCCTTCATGTGCTTCCTTGAGTGTGTCCCAAATCACCTTGGCAATTTGGATGTTCCGAACCTTGTTGAATTCTTGTGCACACAAGGATCCCGTGATAACTCTTGTGGCTTGTACATTGCGATGAAGATCTTGTTCATGCTCAATGGTGAGAGCTTCTCCTTCGGCGGGAATCGTTACACCTACAACCACAATCTTCCAAAGAGAGGGGTGAAGCCCGTAAAGATGCATTTGCATATCATAAGCCCATTTAGGATAGTCCTTCCCATCGAAATGAGGAGGCTTTCCCAAATGCACGGAATAGAATTTATCGTTAGAGTTGTTGCTCGGAATTTGCCCGTAGTGATGGGGTACTTCGTAGAAGCCGGAGTGAGAGTACTTGGCTTGCTCCTTCTTGATCATCTTCTTGAGGAGCTTCTTGGCCATCTTCTTGGCCTTCTTCTTCTTCTTAGCCTTTCTTCTCTTCTTGGCCGCTTTCCTTGCCGCAAGATCATCGTCCTTGGCGTCCTCATCACTTGAGTCGGAGTCCGAGTCGGAATCGGAATCCGATGAGGAGTCGTCGGAGCCGTCCACGTTGGATGGAGTACGGCTTGGTGCCCCGCCGATGAGGTCGCCGACTTGAGCCGCCGTGAGCTCTCTTTCTTGAGCTTCTTTCGCGGCAATTTCTTCGGCGGTTGGGTTGCTTCCAATCCCCGACATCTTGATCCCTTAGCGGTTAAGCCTAAATCAAGGGATTAGGCTCTGATACCAATTGAAAGGACCTTGTGATGCCTAGAGGGGGGGGTGAATAGGATCACTTCAAATTTCTGAAACAAAAGCAGCGGATTAAATATCCTGCCGGTACTACCGACGTGGTGCGGTTCTACCGACGGGGTCGGTACTACGGTACCGAGTCGGTACTACCGACGAGCGAGAGAAAACTTAAAACGAAATTTGAATTACGTGCGGTTTCTAGCAATTCTACTTGAATCAAAGTTTAAGTTTAGATGCTAAGAACCACCCGCAATCACGAAACAAGTTGGATAGCAACCAAAAGATAGATCGGGCTAAAAACAAGTTCTAGAGTTAGTTAGAAAAGAAGAAACGCAAGCAAGCAAAGGAGACACGAGAATTTAATCCGAAGTTCACACCCACAAAGGATGCTACGTCTCCGTTGAGGATCCCACAAAGGGAGGGCTATCACCAAGAGCCTCTTTTCCTCTTCCAACCCCCACAAAGGAGGATTGGTGCTCACTAAGATTTCTCCACAAAGGAGAGGGCAATACAAACGATCCCGGTGCACCACACCAAGAGGGCACTCGCGGGCGACGCCTAACCGTCTAGAAGCAAGCTTCAAGAGTAACAAATGCAACACAACAACCCGGAGATGCTTCAAGTGCTCTTGAGAAAGGGAAGAACGATGGGGCTCTCAAAGCTTGGTCACACTTCACTAGAAATCACCTCACTTCTCAAGTCCTAGCTCAAAGGAATCAAGGATTAGCTCTAGAGGAGGTGAGGGAGGTGGAGTGAATGCTCAAGGAAGTGTTTGTCCCGTGGTTGGTCAGCAATGAGTGAGGAGGGAGAAGAGGGGTTAAATACTAGGGGCTGAAAACTAGCCGTTACTGTGCAAACTCGTATAACCTCGGTACTACCGACACGGTGTCGGTACTACCGAGGGGGTGAATTTTCTCGAAGAAAAACGAAGACGGCACCGGTAGTACCGACACAGGGTCGGTAGTACCGGCCCCCTGGCAAAACTGAGCCAGAGAACGCATATCGGTATACCGGCCCTGCGCCGGTACTACCGATGGGCTCTGGTCGGTAGAACCGACCTGGGGTCGGTAGAACCGGCCAGGACACAGGTTTTTAGAAAAGATAAGCATAAGTGCACGTGCCGACTCTCAACTCTTCTCACTCACTTAGAATCCCTTCTAGAGCACTTTTAGCATCTCTTGGTTATTGAATTGCATCCCCCTTTATAGTACGGTGTTTCCTATACTCAAATTCAAAAGTAAAAGTGAATTAAGCCTTGACTTGAATTAGAAAACATCATCTTGGAATTGGGGGGACTTCCTTTGATCATCCAAAAGGATTTCATTCGTTTAAGCCCCGCACACATCTTGTCGAAGCATTAAATACCTCAAATCGTGCTTGTCATTATCACCAAAATAATTAGGGGCCAAGATGCACTTTCGGCGTCAAACTCCAAAAAATTGCATAGAAGTGCTCCAAGTGGTGAATAGGAAAGTTGTAGATCTCACTATCCTCTACAACTTTCACAAAGGCCGTATGGTGTTTTTCTCAATGGATTTTGCACCAACTGCAGCCAAACTTTGAATGTCGCCATGTTTCCGTGAACAGGAGGTACGCGCTTGACCAAGTTTTTCACCCTTTTCCGCTCAAAATTTGAAATGCCAATCTACATGAAAGTTGTGTCCCACAACAAGTTGGACAACTTTCATAAAGGTAGATTTTGAAGTGTTTAGGTAAAATTTGGAGAACGCGGCAAAAGTTCCGAAAGACATCCGCCGACGTCGGCGTTTAAGCGGGGTTTGACCATGTCTTTGACCAAGAGTTGACCACGGGTGCGTGTAGACTTGGTCAAAGGGTTCAATAGGGTTTGTCGGTGAGGTTTTCGAGGTGATGACCCGGTTGACCTAGGTTTGACCGGCGCCGGCCCGGTTTGACTCGGGCCGATTCGGTCATTACCATTAATGATGCTAAATAAAAACCCGGGGCGTCACACTCGACCTCACCCGCCTGTTCCTCAACCTCGTCTCGACCTCACTCGCCCGTGCCTCGACCTCGACCTGCACGGCGGGCATCCTGTGGAGGCGGGGGAGGTGGCCTCCAGGGTGCACAGCGGTGACGACCTCCGGCGCGCGCCCCTCCACGACGGATCCGAGCTCGAGCTCGGGCCGCCGCCGGCGGAGGGAGGCCGGGGCTCGTGGAGGCGCAACGGAGGTGGCGAGGAGGAGCGGTTGGTTTGTGGCAAAGGGAGAGAATCCCAGGAATGCGCGACGGGAGAGGGTAGATTGCATTTTGCATCTCGCGATGCAGCAGCTGTTGGAGCCCCAACATTACTGTGGCCTTCTTCAAAATGAAGATGCAGCATGCGCTGCAAAACCTGCTTGAGACGGTCTAACTGCTTCTCTTCATCAACCCCGCTGCTAGCACTACCCGCCATGGGTCCTTCACCACCCGGCTGGTGGTGCCTTTTTTTAAAGGCGTGCAAAACACATTTTTCATTAAGAGAAGAGAGTTTTACAAAACACAACTGTAGGAGAAACCCTAAAGAGCCAAGAAACAAGAAAGACAAACTAAACAAGAAGGAAAGAGGATCACCACACCACTAGCATAGCGGAAACAACCTATGACAACACACGCCTGCAGTAGATGAATACACCAAGGAAACACACACATCACCGCTAGCCTAACAAACTGGAGAAAGCGGAGGCAGAATGCAGAATGAAGCGATCTTGCAAGACGATGCCCTCAAGAAGGAAGTGACGTTGCCGCCGCCGTCGTTCACCCGTCCACGGATGGACAAGCCAAGTCTTAACCTGGGAGACCAAGATGATCTGGAGTTCACAACAACGCCCCCAGCGGGGTAAGTTACGCAAGAGCACACAACTATTGTCAGCACTAGCGAGGGCTAGGCTAAGCTTTTGCCAAATATCTCCAAATCCAACTTAACCCTGCATACCACCCGAACCAGGATGAGAGGCAAAACGATGGAATTGCAGCGGAAATCCCTAGTGATGGCAACAAGCAACATCTGCAGGCACATGAGAAGAGACGACCTCGGGTGAGGCGATCAGCAACAATGACGACGCTGAGCGAAGAGAGTCTGCGTTGGGACACGTGACCCAGACCTGAAAGGACCTTGATGTCCCCTAAAGGGGGGTGAATATGCGTGACAAACAACTTAAACTTTTCGTCCCCAAAAACTCGAACTGCCAGGCGTCACCAGTCAGACCGGTGATGCTGACCGGTCAGACCAGTCCCTAGCTCTGCTAAGCAGGTGGCACCGGTTAGACCATTGTCCTCCACCGGTCAGCCACAGACAACCTGCAAAAACAACATCAAGCTCCTCTTGACTTCTAGCATGAACCAAACTTGGCGAGTGGCCTTGGTGGATGATCACAAGCAAGGTAATGACCCCTGCACACACAAGTAGCACACCCAAGTAGATCGAAGCAGGAGCAAATCAAATATGCTAGAAAAATAGAAAATAACCTAGAGAGGCAAACCACAAAGAGATGCAAGGATTTGTTTCCCGAAGTTCACCTCCCACTAAGGAAAGGCTATGTCTTCATTGAGGGGCTTGTAAGGGAACTTTGCCACAACAAGTTGAATCTCTTTCAACCACTTTCCTCCTTTCCACTAAGGCGATCTTTTTCACGAAGAGGCAAGATCACAACCCTCACAAACTTACCGCTGCTCACCACAATCTTGGGAGCTAGCCGGCGACGCCTAACTGTCTAGGTTGCAAACCTCCAAGAGTAACAAATGCTTCAAAGCTTGTAGACGCGAAATCGAAGTGCTCAAGCTGTGGGAATGCCTCTTGTTAGCTCGCAAAGGCTCTCTAGAGCTCACTCTCTCAACCCAACACAAATAATATGGCCTGAATCCACAAATCTCACTAAGGCTTAGGGTTTGCAAGAAATGACTTAGGAGCTCAACAAAGTAACCAAGAACATCAACCCTCCATTGTAGGAGGCTTGGTATCTTTATACCCCTCAAAGGAGAAAACTAGTCATTAGCTGTCAGGCGGCACCGGTCAGACCGATGCCCCACACCGTTTAGACTGGTGTTTGAAAAACTAGCCGTTGGGCTAGCGGCATCGGTCAAGACCGAGGCACCCCCCAAAACCCTTTCTATGACACTAACACTTCACCAAAGAGATGAAGTGGCTCAGGTTAGGTTAGGAGGGTTTGTTAGCCGTGACGCCCCGGGTTTTTAATTAACCCTAACGAATAGGTCAAAGTAGTCAACAGTAGTCAAATCACGGTCAACCTGGGCCCTCACCTCGAAAAACTCACTAACCCACCCTAGTGACCCCATTTGACTAGTAAACACACTTGTGGGGCCAACCCATGGTCAAAGGCTTGGTCAAACCCCTTGCCACCCTAGTGTCCACAGGTGTCTCCTGGAACTTTTGCCGCGTTCTCCAAAATTCACCTAAACACTTAAAATTCTACCTTTATGAAAGTTGTCCATCTTGATGAGGGACACAACTTTCATGTAGATTGGCATTTCAAATTTTGAGAGGGAAAGCTTGGAAAATTTGTTGCAAGAGAGGATACATTCTTTGCAAAAACGGTCGACATTCAAAGTTGGCATTCTTGTAACTCAATTTCCGTGAGGAAAAACCCTATATAGCCTTTGTAGAAATTGTTAAGGGTAGCTAGATCTACAACTTTGGTATTCATCACTTGGTCGACTTCTATACAAAAATTTGGAGAAAAAGCGTGTCAAACACAAAGCACTAGCAAAACAAAAACGAGGCAAAGCACCGAGCCACCGCGGCGTCGCGCACCCGTGCGCCGCGCGCCGCCGCCCCGGCGTCCGCGCCCGCCCCGCCCGAGGCCGAGCCCCGCCCGAGGCGTGAGCCGCCCGAGGTTGTGCGCGCCCCGATGCGCTCCCCCGCCCCGTGGCGCGTCGAATCCGCGCCGCGCGCGCCGCCGCGCGCGCGCACGCGCCACGGACCGACGGTCCGTCGGCGGCGCGTCGCCGCCGTACGCGTGCCGCCCGAGCGCCGTAGCACGGAGGGTATCCCCGCCGTCACGCCTTCGTCACCGCGGACCCCGGGCCGAGGCTATTTAAGCCCCTCCCCGCTCCCCAACGCACCACCCCCGAGCCGCACCGCCGCCATTTCCGCCGTCGTCGTGTGCTCGCCTCCCCGCTCACGCTCGCCGCCGGCCGCCTGCTCCGTAGCTTCCCTAGGCCTCGGTGTAGCTCACACGCTCGCGTGTTGCCCGGCACGCCGCCTCCTCGCCGCCTTTCCCCGAGCCGCCGCCGAAACCCCCTCGTCGGCCGCCCCTCCGCCCCCAACGCCGGCTAGCCATCGCTCCTAGGTGAGCCTCGGTCGAGCCCGGCCGCTTGCCCGGCCGGCGGCCGCGCCGGCCTCGCCGGAGTTGGCCGCGCACACGCCGCCCACCCCCGGCCAAGGGCCGAATTGCATCGATTTCGATTTGTTTAGGGTGTTTTGTGTAAAAGCTAGGACTTGGTTGCTTGGAAACCTATCTAAGTTTTCTTACAAGTCAGTCCGGTGCACTAGAAATTCCCTAGAAAATTGTAAACAATTCGGACAAATGCCAAACCAATTTTGTTGGGTTCAAGGAGAGAAATCCCACAACTTTTGTTATTCTCACATGGCTTGATTCTAAATATTTTTAACATGAAAAATACAAATGTGAAAAACCTAGATCCGTCATAACTTTAAATCTACGGCTCCTCTCGTATCTAAATTTTGGATACGTTGTGTGTCTTGTTAGGACTAGCTCTCGTGCCAAAAATTGCACAAAGTTATGAAGTTAATCTTGTTAAATAAATTGTTGTACAATTCTGCGTAAACCGCCTAGACGATTTTTCTTGCTAAACATATTTATATTTTTGTGCCCAACTTGTGCACACTGTCTTTTATGTCAAAATACACCTCTTGTGAATTAATCATGATTTTTGGCTTAACGAAAATATTTATTCTTAAATTGTGCATGTTTTCCTTTGTAAATTAATGAAGTAAGATCAAGAGAGTTTCTAGGGAACATGCTGGTTTTTTAGGCTTGTTTAGGACCAGAGAGCATGCATGAGAAAGTTTGGATCATTTTGAGGCTTATTTATTTTTGTATGCATTTAATTGGAATCACTAGCTAGTCTTTGTTGTTTTCTCCAATATTTAATTTCCTAGCTTCGAAGCATCACATGTGGGTCCAATGGACCAAGATAGGTGCTAATATGCTTAATAAACACTTCTTTAATTTTTGGTAATTTAATTGCTTAATAAAAAGCTTAAAAGCCCTTTGAATATTAAAGAACAATTAAATAAGAAAAACCTCTATTTAATTCTTTTTCCTTTTTGAAAGTATTACTTAATGTAATTAAAGATAATTAAATATCCTTGCTGATAAGAAATTAATTCATGAATAAAAATATTATTCATACCTTTGCTTGTGAAGAGAAAAGGACCAAACATTCACATGAAATAACAAGTACAATAAAAACCTTTATTCAAATGTACAATAAAAGAATAACTCATGTACAACTAATAACCTTTCTAAAAGAGAAACACTATCTAGATGCTTGTTAAGGCGAATATGACCAACAAGAGTTGGATAAGATAACTACCTATCACATCACCCGAACTTGCATTGCATTCCGTGTAGATCTTCCGGACGGTGATTACTCGCTTGTCCCGAAAAACGAGGAAGGAGGAGCGGAAGCTTCGCCGCAAACGTGGAAGTGCTCAACGACACCGAGGGTGCCCGGGATAACCTAGTCGAAGAAGGCAAGCTCCCGTGCATCTAACCCGCTTTTTCAAATTCTTTATTCAATTATCTATGGATGATTGTGCATTTAAGTTCAGGACTTGAATGCAACCCTAGATGCATGATCCCTAGGTACCTTTGTCCTTACTAGTATGATAGGTCGATAGCTGCTAAGCTATAGGACTGTTACAAGTCGAGTGATGACCTCACTCGCGAGAATAGGTTCCTAGATAGGAATCAAAATGTATCCTTAAATGGATTGCTCATGTGGTAAGAGCATGGGATTTGGGCTCCGGTCCAGTGGTTATGTGGGTTAAGTGTTTGAACGTACTAAACATTTGTCGGGAATGGGACTTGTAAGCCTAATACCTTAATGAGACGGCTAGGGATGGAACTGTCACTACTCTTGGGGATTGTCTCACGGCTAGCTACCGGTGGTGTATGGTGACTCCGGGTATCTCGCGGGGTATGCCGGATAGCCTGCACCAAAGACTGTGGCCTTTCATCCCGACCCGAGGATTTTTGGAAACGGCCTGGGAAAGTTGTCCTTTCGGGGCAGCCTACCGTGTGTTTAGATCCACCTTGTAAGGTTTAATCAATCGATTATCGGACTCTCACCGTTATCCGAGACTACTTACTCCACTAGTCATGAGATCCCTAATGATGGAAGTTGATGAATATTATG
Organism: Cenchrus americanus; assembly: GCA_947561735.1. Classification (NCBI taxonomy): domain Eukaryota; kingdom Viridiplantae; phylum Streptophyta; class Magnoliopsida; order Poales; family Poaceae; genus Cenchrus; species Cenchrus americanus. The sequence continues at coordinate 104,156,753 of OX387243.1, forward strand.
CTTGATTAATCGTATTGTACAACCTTGTTTGTACTAGTTGGCTAATGTAGTAAAGATTAAACCACTAGAACTTGTGCTAAAATCTTGAAAGTAAGGACCTACTCTTTGTTACTTTTTAGCAAAAGCAACCAAGTAGCCAAAAAGCCTTTCATGGTCTAGAATTGGTGAAGTAGTTATCACCGACGGGTAAGACTTGCTGAGTATTAGTATACTCAGCCTTGCTATAATGTGTTGATCCAGGTAATGCTTTTGGTGATGTGTGGCCCGAGAGATCCCGCCAGGCTGGGAGCTGGAGTGGGTGGAGGACGACGACTGAAAGCATCATGGATGGCCTCCCGTGGTGTCTTCGCTTCAATTAGTTTAATTCCGCCGTTTTCAAAACTCGAACTATTTCCTTATGGCGAAACTATGGTTTGTAATAATTAAGCCCTTCGGGGTATGGATTTGGATATTAATGTTGATGTATCTCCGGACTCGCCTTCGAGTGAGTTTTAATGCATATATTCGATCCTTGCTCGCTATTCAAGTGATTTACCGGCGTTAACCCGCAACTAACGACAGGATGATACTTTATTATCGCTTAATGACCAAAGTGGATTGGTTTAGGCGATAGTACGGTATGTTCCCGGGCGGGTTGTCACATTAGCACACTCTAAGAATGTCAAGGCTAGATCTCACTTAGGTCAACTAATGAGCACTTTGACTTTGGTTAACTCTCTATTGTTGCATCCCTCTTGATAGTACAACATACCTATACTCAAGATAAAATAAAAACACTGTGACAACCTCTTGAGCTTGAATGTCTTTAATCTTACCCTACTTGAACAATTTCCACTTGAGGACTTTCAACTTAGCCTATGTCTTGAGCATGTCCATACTTGAGCTAGTGACTTAGGATCTTTCCATCTAGCATAAGAATGCACACTTGATCCACAAGTCACTCCATATTGCAAATCATAACATATAGATGACTTGCATTTCTTTCCTCGGCTAAGGCATCCTTGTGTCCTCTTTCAATTACCATATGAAGACTTGCACTTGATTTAGAGAATCACCATCTTCTCGTTTTATGATTCTTGTGCTTTAACCAAGCTACCATATTAACCGGAGACCATGAATTGACCTTCTCAAAATATCCCCAATATTTATCTTTCTTCATTGGTTGATATTTGCTATTATGCCTTAGGATCACTCATACATTTGTTTTCTCCAATGTGAGCCATATAATATCCATTCACCAATAAATATTCCAACAATAACTTATGAATATATAAATAAAACCCGCTCACAATCTTAGGCAAATATGTTAGACCTTTAATCGTTGTGTCATTCAATTCACCAAAATCCACCTAGGGGCCTAGATGCACTTTCAAGACCACCCGCCCATGACCACAACAACGCAAACCACCAGAGGGTGGGGGCCAATGCAGAAGTTGGCCCTGTCGCTACCGACGAAGTTGGATGAGGACATCGCCCGTATGAAGGTAGCACCTTTGGTGACTCAGGGGCGGCAGGGGAGGTCCCAGACCTCACCGCGACGTCAGAGATTGTCATGACCCACCTGAGCCAGTGTCGCTCGCATCCACCGTGTCGGCCGCAACAGCCCCGGGTCACCGGAGACGTGCCCATCACAGGTCAGAGCGAAGCCGAACCCGCTGTGGCAGCACATGCGCCCTGGTCCTACCGCGACCCGCTCGAGCTCGGAGGCCGGGGAGGAGCGGCGCAAGATGGAGAGGTGGCGTCGAGAGGGAGGAGAAAGGAGAGAGGCATCTGCAAAGGATGACGACTCCGCGATGACAGCACCGACGCGGAGGTGAAGGCTCTGCCCTACTTTGAGGTAGATGACGCTCACCGCAGCCCGACAACACTGAAGATGGGGGAGGCGGTGCGCACCATACGCAAGGAGGAGCTGGCCGCAAAAAACGCAGTTGGGCCCGACCCCAGCAACCCGCCGTCCGGCAACGAAGGTGGTGGCGGTGGGCGCGACTAGCCACAGATCGAGGTCTAGGGTTGGGGGATGGGAAGTGAAGAGAGAGGGGAGGGGTGAGCCGTAACAAGAAGGTAGTCGCAACAGTGGTACAACATGAGTAGACCGACGTTGGCAAAACCGAAACTGACCCGCCCAGATCTGGGTATTCCGATAGGTGCGTAGGACGAGGAAAGAGGGGAAAGGGAGCACGACCGACACCGAGGGAGATGCCGGCACCGGCCGGGGTCGGGAGAGGAGGCCAGTGGCGGACGACGACCAAGGTTCTACCAGGTGTGGCGAGGTGAGAGAGAAGAGAGGGGGACGAGAGAAGGAGGAGGAAGGGTAGAGGAGACAAAGGGGTAGGGGGAGGCGGAGGCGGAGGAGGCTGTCGCCGGCAGCGCCCGACAGGCTGGTTGTGCGGGGCCTTGAGCGACGGGGTTGAATCGCCCCGAATCGCCTCAACAACAAACCACGAGGGCCGAGAGCACTCGTTACCACCTTAGCTCGGCTAGTGGTGCCATTGCCGTCCGCAACCACCGTTAGATGGCCTGCAACTGCCCTGACCATCCCTTAAGAATGATAGCTATAAGAGTTCTCCAAATCCCAATCCCTAATCCTAATCCGCCACTCCTTTGGTGCTGAACGAGACATCATGGGTCAGAAGAAAGTTGATGTGCTCAAGGATGGAAGTCCGCTCGGAAGGATAAGGTTCTGCCCTCTTTTCTCTTCTCGTGCGACACGTGTCCATTCGTCCACTATTAGTTATCAGGTGCAAGTTTTTATGATTTTCACTTATTATACCCTACCGGGGGATTAGGGGAGGGAAGGGGACTGGGTAGTAAACCGCATATGGGTTCTGAGCAAGCAAACACGTGAGGCTCCTACGGCTCAACCTTGGGGAGGATACCAAGAATATTCAGAAGACCATCCAAGGCTCCAAGCCAAGGTCGTTCATAAGGAGATCCTCTGCAGCTGAGTCACTGTCACGTGGTTCCACATTGCACTGACTCAACTGCAGTCACTTAAACTACACAGGAAGCCCTTACGGGTCGTAAACAGGGATCCGTATAGGGCGCTCGTTCGTTGCGACGTCTTGGCAGAGAACGTGGTGGGTCCCACCTCGCTTTCCCTTCCTTATTCGTTTCTTCCTTCCATCTTCTTCTCCACTGGACCATCTTCTTCCTTCCATCTTCTCCTCCACCGAGCCACCCTGCCGCTGCCAGACTCGACCGCCGGCCCACGGCCGGTGGCGACCTCGCCGGTCGCCGCCGTGCCGCACCGTCCACCTCGCGCCCCTTCCCCGACGCCCCGCCCCTTCCCCCACGCCCCGCCCTTCCTAACATCTTCTACATCCGTACCGCACCGACGCCGCCCACCTCCGGCCTCCACCACCGACCGCGGCCGGCGGCGACCTCGCCGCCAACCGGCCGCTCACCAACCGTGACGCCCCGTGTTTTTAATTAACCCTAACGCTCGGCCAACCCAAATTCGACAAAGTGGTCAAATCACGGTCAACCCGGGCCCTCACCTCGAAACACTCACTAACCTACTCTATTGAACCCTTTTGACTCGTAGACACACTTGTGGGGCCAACCCATGGTCAAAGACTTGGTCAAACCCCCTTCACCCCTAGTTTCCATAGTCGTCTGTCGGAACATTTGCCGCGTTCTCCGAAATTCACCTAAACACTTAAAAATCTACCTTTATGAAAGTTGTCCATCTTGTTGAGGGACACAACTTTCATGTAGATTGGCATTTCAAATTTTGAGTGGAAAAGCTTGAAAATTTTGTTCTAAAGGCAGACATCTACCGTTCGTGCAAACAGTCGACATTCAAAGTTGGTAAATCGCTTATTTCAAAATCCGTGGAGAAAAATCCCATATAGCCTTTTTGGAATTGATAGAGGGTAGCTAGATCTGTAACTTTCATATTCAATGTTTGGTCGAGTTGTATTCAAATTTTTGGAGAAAATCAATTTCAAAGGCGAGGCCAAGCAAAACGGTGTTAGGCCGGCGCCGGCGTGCCGCGACGTCGCGCGCCCGCGCGCGCGCGCGTCGCCGGCCGGTGCCGCCGACCCTCGACGGCCGTGCCGCGCGCCTTCCCCGACGTTTTCTGCGCCCGAGGCCGTGCGCCGCCCGAGGTCCACACACCCCAACGCGCGCCTCCGCCCAAGACGCCTCGAGCCGCGTCGTCGTACGCGCGTCGTGCGCGCGGCGGACCCCCGATCCGTCCGCGGCGCCGGCCGTACGTGCGTCGGCCGAGGTGCCGTAGCACGGCGGATGCTCTCCCTTCGTCACCCGCCGTTACCCGAGCTCGCGCGTATAAAAAGGGCGCCCCGTTCTCCCCTCCCCCCATGCCATCCCGAGCCGCCATCCCCGCCGCGCCGCGCCATTGCCGCCGCCGCCTGTGAACTCCCTGCTCCGCTCGCACTCACCGTCGTCCAAGCCTCCCTAGACCTTCCCTAGACATCCCTCGAGCCTACCGAGTCGCGCATTGTGCTTCATCGCCGCGGGCCTCACTGGAGTCCGTGCGACCGCGGGCGCGCCGCCGCGGTCCCGTCGCCGCCGCTCGCCGGAGCTCACCCCGACCCCGCCATCGCCACCAATCGGCTAGGGGTGAGCCCAATTGCGCCCCCGTGCCGCTTGTTGCCCTGGCCCAGCCCTACCTCGCCGCCGGCGAACTCCCCCGCCGCCGCAAGGGCATAGTTGTGAAATCCAGGGGCATATGTGTGAACTAGGGACTTGTTTGCAACGAAAGTTATCTAGGTTTCTTTACCAGTTAGTCCAGCACATTAGAAAATCTCTAGAAAACCGTAGAAAACTCAGAAAATTGCAAAACCAATTTTGTTGGATTCGTTGTGAAGAATACTACAACTTTTGTTATTCTCACATGGTCCGAGTCCGGGTATTTTTAACATGAAAAATAGGAATGTGAAAAACCTAGATCTGCCATAACTCAAAAACTAAATATCCTCTGCATCCAAACTTTGGATATGTTGTGTGTCTTGTCATGACTAGCTTCTGTGCCAAAAATAGCACAAAGTTATGCAGTAAATCGTTTTATATAAATTGTTTTCCAATTATGCAAAATCTGCCTAGATGATTTTTGTAGCTACAAATATTTATGTTTTTGTGCCCAACTTGTGCATGCTGTCTTGTTATGTCAAAACACACCTCTGGTGAATTAATCATGATTTTTGGTTTGTCAGAAATAATTATTCTTTAATTGTGCATGTTTTCCATTGTAATTTAATAAAGCAAGTTCAGTAGAGATTCTAGGTATGCTTGCTGGTTCTTTAAGATTGTTTAGTACCAGAGGGAATGCATGAGAAAGATTGAAGCAGTTTGATGCTTATTTATTTTTGTATGCATTTAAATTGTTTTGCTAGCTAGTCTTTGTTATTTTCCAAAGTATTTTATTTTCTAGCTTCCAAGCCTTGCATGTGGGTCCAGTGGTTCAGTATGGGTGTTGTTATGCTTATGGAACACTTCTTTAAAATTTTAGTGATTTATTGCGTAATCAAAAGCGTTAAAGGCCTTTTAAAGATTAAAGATTAATTAAATAAGGAAAATGCTTTAAAGTATTTTCCCATTTTGGGAAGTGTTACCTAACTTAATTAAAGGTTAAACCCTTGCTGATAAAGGAACTAAGTTAAGTAAATATCCTTGTACACACCTTACTAGTGAATGGTAAAAGAAACAAAACCTCCACATGGAATAACAAGAATAAAAGAAACATTAATTCAAGGGTGTAATAAAAGAATGAAACACATAACAATAATAACCTTCCTAAAAGGAATGTAATATTTAAATATTTGTTAAGGTGAATATGACCAACAAGAGTTGAATAAGTTAAACAAACTGTCACATCACCTGAACCTTGCATTGCATTCTGTGTAGATCTTCCTGACGGTGACTACTCACTCGTCCCGGAATCCGAGGAAGGAGGAGCGAAGCTTCGCCGCAAAGACGTGGAAGTACTCGACGACACCGAGGGTGCTCCGGCTAACCTAGCTGACGAAGGCAAGCCCCGGTGCATCTAACCTAGTTTTCAAATTTTGATTATTCAATTATCTATGGATGCTTGTGCATTTAAGTTCAGGAGTTGTATGGAACCTTAGATGCATGATCCCTAGGTACCTTTGTCCTTACTAGTATGATAGGTCGATAGCTGCTAAGCTATAGGACCGTTACAAGACGGGTGATGATCTCACTCGCGACAATAGGTTCCTAGATAGGAATCACAATATATCCTTAATTGGATTGCTCATGTGGTAATAGCATGTGATTTGGGCTCCGGTCCAATGGCTATTGTGGGTTAAGTGTTTGAACGTACTAAACACTTGTCGGGAATGGGACCGGTAAGCCTAGTACCTTAATGAGCCGGCAAGGGATCCTACTATTACTACTCTTGGGATACGTCTCACGGCTAGCTACCGGTGGTGTACGGTGACTCCGGTGCCTCGCGGGGTATGCCGGATAGCCCGCACCAAAGACTCGTAAGACTCGATCCCGACCCGAAGAGTTTTGGGAACCGCTTGGTGGTTGTCCTCGCGGGGGCATCCCACCGTGTGTTTAAGTCTACCTTGCATGGTTTGAATCAATCGATTGTCGGCCTCTCACCGTTATCCGAGACTACTTACTCCACTAGCCATGAGATCCCTAATGATGGAAGTTGATGAATATTATGCTTGATTAATTGTATTGCACAACCTTGTCCGTACGAGATGGCTAATTTAGCAAAGATTAAACCCACTAGAACGTGTGCTAAAATCTTGAAAGTAAGGGCATACTTTTTGTTACTTTTCATAAAAAGAAACTCAGTGGCCAAAAGCCTTTCATGTCTAGAGTTGGTGAAGTAGTTATCACCGACGGGTAAGTATTGCTTGAGTAATAGTATACTCAGCCTTGCTATAATATGTTGATCCAGGTAATGCTTTCGGTGATGTGTGGCCCGGAGAGATCCCGCCCGGCTGGGAGCTGGAGTGGGTGGAGGATGGCGACTGAGTGCATCATGGATGGCCTCCCGTGGTGTTTCCACTTCCCGTTAGTTTAATTCCGTTGTTTTTGGAAAAACTCTGAACTACGTCATGGTGACAAAAACTTCGTTTGTAATAATTAAACCCTTCGGGGTACGAATTTGGATGTTAATGATGTTGTATCTCTGGACTCGCCTTCGAGTGAGTTGTAATGCATATATGTCGATCCTTGTTGCTATTCGAGTGATTTACCCGGCGTTAACCCGGCAACTAACGACAGGATGATACTTTATTACCGCTTAATGACCAAAGTGGACCGGTTTAGGCGATAGTACGGTATTTTCCCGGGCGGGTTGTCACACCAACCGCCCCCGCCACGCCAACCCGCCCTTCCGAACCTCTCCGACCTCTCGCCCGTGCCGCCGCCTCCACACCTTGCCGGAACCCTAGCCCACTCCGGCGAGCCTCTCCCCCCGCCCCGCCCCGGCTCGGGCGCCTCCAAGCACCGCTAGGGCCCTAAGGCCGCCTCGTGACCATCCCCACCATCCGGCCGGCCTGCCTCCCCCGGCCGGCCAACATTCTAAGGTCGCATGGAGGAGGAAGAAAATTCTCCTAGAGCCGCGTCCGTTCGCTGCTACACGATATCGGCACGCACCCAATAAGATTTTCGGTTGTAAACCCTGAAGTTATCGAGTCATCAGCCCCGCACAACCCACAGGCATGGCATGCAGCTGCAGCGGATGGAGCAATGCAATGCGCAGATACGATCAGCAAGGACGGGCCCTCGCGCCGTATACTACGTATACACATACATTGAGCATTCAGTGCGTACATATGCCGTGGATGCAGACTGCAGTCGTGTGCCCTACATACGGCTTTGCCTGCAGCTGGTACGTACGTGTTAAGAAATAATTATTAGGTGATCAATAGTCTAATTATGTAATTAACTTAATCATTAATATGTAGAGGCAGTTGTTCCCGTACGGGTGTGCCTCTCCCGTACGGGTGCGTCTCCTCCTTCCAAAGGGTGCTCGCATGCCCCTTCACCGTACATAAATAGTGGGGTCCACCCCCCACACAATCAATAAATTCAATCACTTTACAACACGTTATCACGCACACATGCTCTCCCGAGCACTCACGCACGCACGCACCCCGAGGATAGAAGCCTCATCGGCGTCCTCACCGGAATCCCTCCCAAGGTTAGCAAAATGGATCCAGAATCCCCATTTAGACTAGTAGAAACTGCATTTGCTACCTATCTAGTCATCCCCATCAAAACAAATCAAGGTCGCTGCTTCTTCTGTACCCGTGGTGCACGCCATGGCCGCCGCCGTGGTCGACGTGGAGGTCGAAGACGCCGCTTCGTGGCCGCCGTGGACCAAGGTCCCCTCCACCGCACTGTGCTTCGCCGGCTGCAAGCAGCAACCGCTCCTCCGAGCACGCCTGGACATCGACGCTGGCATACATCGCAGGGCTTGTATCCCGCAGCCCATCCCCGGCGGCACAGCGTCTTCCGACGCCGACACCTCCCGGAGGAACCACCTCGCCGCCGCCTCATCGTCCGCATACGCCGCCCTGCAACAAAAGAGGAAGGTGTTGGGGTCTTCCCCGATCTACACATACCTGCGCAGGCGACCGGCAACGCCGGATTTGGCCCTCAGGCCGGACCGGCGGCCATGTCTTCATTCACGGCCGCCACTTCAACTCCCGGTCTCACCGGGCCTTCGACGGCGGCACACCTGAGCTTCTCGGTCGGGACCATGGCGGCTCGCCGTGGTGCTCCGCCGTTCTTCACCGACGATGGCGGCCCGCCATCATCTTCTTCGACGCCGACGACCGAGGAGGCGGCCGCGCCCGCACCAAGCCTTTTCGGCCGCCGCGTGGGGACCGTCGAACCCGTACAACATGTTGCATACAAGGTAATTTTTCAAAATCTTGATGCCTTCAAGATTTGGCATGATCGCCTTGGTCATCCCGGCATAGGGATGATGAGAAAAATTATCGGAAATTCAATTGGTCACAAATTAAACACTTCAAAATTTCCCAAGCCATCAGACTTTGTGTGCACCGCATGTGCCACGGGAAAATTAATTTTAAGACCCTCTTATCTTAAAATAAAGGCTGAACCACTACAATTTCTTGAACGCATTCAAGGAGATATTTGTGGTCCTATACATCCATTAACTGGACCATTTAGGTACTTCATGGTACTTATTGATGCATCTACTAGATGGTCTCATGTATGTTTATTATCTACAAGAAACCATGCTTTTGCAAGGTTTATTGCTCAAATTATCAAATTAAGAGCACATCATCCTGAATATGCTATCAAAACCATCAGGATGGACAATGCCGCTGAATTTACTTCGCATGCCTTCAATGACTATTGTATGGCTCTAGGATAAATGTGGAACATTTTGTTCCATATGTACATACACAAAATGGATTAGCCGAGCCTCTTATCAAGAGAATAAAGTTAATTGCTAGACCATTACTACGAGAATTGCAAACTACCAACATCATGTTGGGGTCATGCGGTATTACATGCCGCCGATTTGATTCAAATTAGACCTACGCATACAACACGGTTTCCCCCGTTGCGGTTAGTACGTGGAAATCAACCAAGTATTTCCCATCCGCGAAAATTCGGTTGCGCCGTATACGTACCGATATCACCACCGCAGCGTACATCAATGGGCCCCCATCGAAAATTGGGAATATATGTAGGGTACAAATCACCGTCAATCATTAAGTACCTCGAACCCCTTACGGGGGATTTATTTACTTGCCGGTATGCGATTGCATCTTCGATGAGGACAATTTCCCGGCATTAGGGGGAGACAAGTACCAAACAGAATGCCAGGAAATAAATTGGAATACCACTGGTATCCAGTCCTATGACCCACGTACTATAGAATCGGAACGTGAAGTTCATAAAATTATCAATTTGCAAAACATTACGAATAATCTGCCAGAAGCATTTACTGGTGTCACAAAATCACATAATCCTGCTGCAAATGTACCAGAAAAAGTAGAAATTCCTACTCAAGAACTCCCAAATCAAAATAAGAGGGGGAGAGGTACGCAACAAAGGATAAGGCTATACAAAAGCCTCCGCGGAAAACTAGGAAGGTCACTTCCACAACAAGAAATGCGGATCAACATCAAGTTGATAGACATCAATTGGATATTGTAAATCCAAATAATATGGATGTTCAACGGATACATCACATACCTAGCACAAGGGCACAAAACAATATAAATGCTAGGACATCGGAAGACCCGGGCTCTATCGTTGTGGGAAATCATGATGAGTCACAAGGGGTACAAGAAATTTCCATTAATTACATTGATTCGGAGAATCATACAATAGAAAGACTACAAATGTCGACATTTACTTTGCCACTAAGATTGCAAGTGAACTTCGCATTGATCCGAACCTAAGTCCATGGCAGAGTGCATCAAGCGCTCCGACCGGGTCAAATGGAAGGAAGCAATCAAGGCGGAATTAGACTCGCTCAAGAAACGAGAGGTATTTTCCGTAGTGATACCTACTCCTCGTCATATTTTTACCGTGGGATCAAAATGGATTTTCGTCCGTAAAAGGAATGAAAGCAACGAGGTGGTGAGATACAAAGCGAGACTTGTAGCACAAGGGTTCACGCAGAAACCCGACATCGATTTCGATGAAACATATTCTCCGATTATGAGTGGTATAACATTCCGATATCTAATATCATTGGCAAGCACAAAAGGGTCTATCCATGCATCTCATGGATGTAGTGACAGCATATCTATATGGGTCACTAGATTCGGATATATACATGAAAGTTCCGGAAGGAATTGATATCCCGAACAAGAATCATTCACGCAACATGTATTGTGTAAAACTTCAAAAGTCATTATACGGCTTAAAACAGTCGGGAAGAATGTGGTACAACCGACTAAAGGAATTCCTTCTTCAGAAGGGTTTTTCCAACAATGATGATTACCCATGTATATTCATCAAGAAATCCTTAACTGGATTTTGTATTATATCCGTATATGTTGTTGATCTTAATATCATTGGAACTCAACAAGATATAGATGAAACACGCAACCATCTTAAGACGGAATTTGAAATGAAAGATTTGGGTAAAACCAAATTTTGTCCGGGTTTACAACTTGAGCATCTCCCAACAGGGGATTTTAGTACACCGATCGCTTATATCCAAAAGATTCTACGAAATTCAATATGGATAAATCATATCCATCCAAAACACCTATGGTCGTACGCTCTCTTGAAATTGATAAAGATCAATTCGGACCTAAAGGTGAAAATGAAGAGGTATTGGGACCAGAAGTTCCATATCTCAGTGCCATTGGGGCGTTGATGTATATCGCAAATTGTACCAGGCCCGATATTGTATTTGCGAAAAACTTACTAGCTAGATACAACGTTGCTCCAACACAACGCCATTGGGCGGGAGTTGAGAATATCTTCGGATATCTCATTGGCATAATAGATCTTGGATTATTTTACAAAATTAACCAAGATAAAACATTAATTGGATACACGATGTCGGCTATTTATCCGATCCCCATGAAGCCGGATCTCGGACGAGCTTTGTGTTCTCACATGGTGGAACGGCTATTTCATGGAAGTCATCAAAACAGGACTCTAATAGCCACATCCACAAACCATTCCGAAATAATTGCATTATTTGAAGCATCACGTGAATGTGTGTGGCTTCGCGAATGATAAAGCACATACAACGATCATGTGGTATAAGTTCAATCATGAACCCTACCATAATGTATGAAGATAATGCTGCTTGTATTGCACAAATGAGAGCAAAGTTATATAAAGAGTAATCTTACAAAACATATGGCTCCTAAATTATTCTATCCTCATCAACTACGAAAAGTAGGAGAGATAGAAATCTTGCAAACTAAATCTTGTGATAATCTTGCAGATTTATTCACAAAATCATTACCAACATCATTATTCCGTAAATATGTTTTTGGAATTGGTATGAGGCAACTCAAAGATTTGCAAGAATCGGGGGGAGACTCTCTTTGATATAACCTATATAAATAATCATCCGATTAGTGTACTCTTTTTCCTACATGAGTTTTTCCTCACAAGGTTTCTCATAAAAGGTTTTAATGAGGCAACAACAATACAAGACCATATCACCTAATTTTTCCATTAAGGTTTTAATGGTGATATACAAGACATATTCTATGTCATATCTTCTCGTTTTCTCTAAGAGTTTCTAAGAAGATATAAATCCTTTCTCATATTTTCCTATTAGGTTTTGGAGAAGGATATTCAAACATGATCCTCGGATCATTATTCTAATATATGAGTTTTTCCTTACCAAAGGTTTTCTCATACAAATATCTAACAAAGTCAATAATGCTATATCATTTTCTCCTAATATTTTCCCACCGGGTTTTAAAGGAGTTTTAGTGGCATATACATACGGATTGGTTTCTCGCTCAAGGTTTTCCCATAGGGTTTTTGGAGGAGTTTTACAAGATAATATCCAAGGAAGATTGAAGTCAAATTACATCAAGATCTCATGAAGCTATTGATCAAGGGGGAGTGTTAAGAAATAATTATTAGGTGATCAATAGCCTAATTATGTAATTAACTTAATCCTTAATGTGAAGAGGCAGTTGTTCCCGTACGGGTGTGCCTCTCCCGTACGGGTGCGTCTCCTCTTTCCAAAGGGTGCTTGCGTGCCCCTTCACCGTACATAAATAGTGGGGTCCACCCCCACACAATCAATAAATTCAATCACTTTACAACAGTACGTACCCTGTACATGTACCCAGGCTAGCTAGAGAGATCTGCCATGCATGCAGCGACCCCGTACGTACGTACAGTACGTGTTATGTATGGCTTCGTACGCACATCAACCTGTACGACTGTGCCGGCGCAAAAGGCGACGGCATTTACGCCGCGGGCGGGCGGGTCTGCAGGCTGCACGCAGGCATGCACACGCATGTGGCGTGAGCAATGAAATTTTTAAACGATGGATTGATGATAACTGTGCTGTATGGATCGGAGCCAGCACTCACACACGCTCGACGCCCAGCTCGCGTACGTACAGTATAGGACGTGGGAACACACAGTAGGGCCTCGGACCGGACCGCCCAAATCTTGCGCGTAAAAACTGGAATCAGGCTGCGCGAAGTACGCCCTGCGCTTTGCGTAATTACCCTCTTAATTCCGTTCTGAGTGCTGAGATCTGAGCATCTCGCTTCGCGTGGAGCGAGCGAGACAGTGTGTGAGGAGGTGCTGACTGCATGAAATGCGATGCACGTACGGGCCGGGCGGGAGGGTCCCCCCTGCCATGCCCAACATGTTGCCACCCGTACCGTACCGCACGCAACGCAACGCAACCCCTTTTGTTCTGATTTCTGAATGCGAGGAAGAGATCTCGGGGTTCCGAGGAAAAGGAATGGCGCGGCAGAAGGCAACACCGCGCGCGGCGGAGCAGGGGACGGTCTCGGACGTACGGACAGGAGGAGCGCGCCATGCCGTGTCGCCGTGCAATCCAATCCATCCACGTCCGTCCGTCCGTCCGTCCGTCGAGTGCGAGTGGTTGGGTCCGTGACCATCCCCCCAGTCCGGTCGGCCGCCACCGCCACCGCCGTCGCCGTCCGAGTCCGACCACCCACCACGAGACGGATCTTCCTCCTCACAGGTCAAGGTCAACGCACCCGCGCGGAGGGCGGTTCGATCGGCTGCCATGCTGGCGTTACATGCTTTGGAGAGTTCTCGGCAGGCGACACCGAGATGGGCAGAGGCCGCCGACCACCACGTCCTGTCTGCGGCTCTGCCCGCTATCTGCACGGAACCGTTGGAACGGGGCGGGGGCGGGGACGGGGATGTGACGGGGTCGCAGCTTCCGTCGTCTGCTTGCTATACTACTCCCCGTGCCGTGCAGCTGCAGGGCCAAGGGGAGCCCAGGATGCCGACCTCGACCGCTCGACGTGCCATGCCCGTGCCCTCACGCATGCTGCTATACCCCCGCACCGCACGCTATCCCCAACCAAAAAGGGGCGCTCGGACGAACGGGATCCGCAGCAGGTACGACCGCGCGTACTAGTAGTACTCCGTCCATAACAAACCCTGTCCCGATCACCGCGATACGTTCCCCTGTCGCTCGCCGCTCCACTACCTAAAACGACAGCGGCGTGCGACGGGGAGATCTTCTCAACTCCACCAACAACACATGGCCGCGCGCGGGCGTCTGGACTCTGGAGGGCCGACGTCACTTGGGTGGGCTTCGGATGCCCCGCTGAGCTGAACAGCCTGAACTGATTCGAAGGTTATCCATCCACGGTGCGCCGCCGACACGGACGGATCGATCCTCTATACGAGTACGTACCGTGCTGCGGAGGAGCTAGCATGAGTTGAAAGCCACGGATAACGTTAACGCAGAGGTTCGGGTCCACATGTCAGCTGGCACCTTTGGTTCAATCCTCCTGTTTGTGGTGCTAGCGTGGATCCGTTACTTGGATCAGCAATTCAGCAGAGCAGCCCCGGAGCTTCAATGCCGGTGCGCCTGCTCTCTGCTCCTAGTACTGCTGGGGATATTTTGCCGTTGGAGCGGCCCGGGCCGGAGGAAGTCTTTGAACGGATGGGATCTGCTGCTGCCGTCGGGGCCCCTGATTGTGAGGCGATCCGCGATCCCCACAAACTCCCCCTCTCGATCGCCCTCAATCGCAATCAATTCCCCCCGGCCCCACCCGCAGCGGCAAAGGAGCCCCCCCTGCATCCTCGGAAACCGGACCTCCAGCGGGGCCCACACATGTTCCTCGGCGGGCGGGACGCTCACGTGACAGGCCCTGGAATCGTGGCCGCCGGCCTCTCTCTCCCTGGCCTGCGTGTGCGTGCGCCCGCTCTCGGGCAACCCCGGGCCCCGCATGCCAGCCGCCCGCGGCCGGCCGCCGGCGCGGCATCCTCTTCGGCCACCGATGCACGCGCTCCAGAGTCCAGCCAGCCTCCCCCTCCCGGCCTCCCCTCCCCTCCAGCGGCGGCCTCGTCACCACACCCGGAGCTTACCCGCGAGCCTCCCACCTCCCTGACGCGGGGGCCCGGCCTGGGCACGTGTCCGTCCAAATTAGGCCGTTTTCTTCGCGCGGGCGCGGGGGAGGGGAAAGAGGCGAGGTGGCGGGAGTGAGGAAAAAAAGAGAGGAAAGCTGAGAGCGCAAGGGCGGGAAAGCAAAAGAAAACGCGGAAAAACAATTTGGCCCTCCGTCCGATTGATTCCTTCTTCCTCCTCCGCCGCGCAGCACGCCAAAAAAGACAAGCCCTTTTTTCTAATCGCCCCTCCCCCTCCCTGTCGATAATGCTAACAGCTGGATTAGCGGTGTAAACAATTCGGTTCCGGGTCTGGTGGTCTCGCTAACTCGCGGCGTTGGTTTGGTGCCGTTGGATTGATGGCCTCGTGCCACAGTTTTGTTTTTGCTGGGGGAGGATGAGGGGAAAAAAAGAAGGGCAACTGGTTTTTGAACGGGGAAATTGGCATCCATGATGTAGCTGGACCAGGTTTGATCGATATTTTTTTTAAAAAAATTAGAATATCATCACAAAAGGGAAACTTTTCTTCAGAGCCTTATGAAACTCCAGTAGATCGCCAGTTTTCAAGTTCGTAAAACCTAACGTGAGGTCGAATATCTCTCTCTCCACTAGTCCATGCTGTTTTTTTTTCCTTCCGTCATATGTTGTGGATGCTAAATTACTAATCGTACGTGATGTTTGCGTGTTTTCACGATGCCTTGCGCCGAAGGAGTCTTTATTTCCACATTAATTGTTGGGACACATTCGGTTAGGTTGAGTGACACATGTTGACACTACACTCAATGTCATAAACCAAATGGCGCAGCGATTTATACTGAGTGACACGCGTTGATACCTTGCTGCCACGTGCTCGTCATGCCGGGATTGGTTTTACCTTTACAGAATATTACACCTCACTGTCGTAAACCAAATGGCGCAGTGATTTACGTTGAGTGACACGTGTTGATACCTTGTTGCCACGCGCTCGTCATGCCGAGATTGGGTTTACCTCTGGAGAATACTACAGCTCACTACCGTGAACCGAATGGCGCGGTGATTTACGCTGAGTGACACGTGTTGATACCTTGTTGCCACGCGCTCGTCATGCCGGGATTGGTTTACCTCTGGAGAATACTACAGCTCACTACCGTGAACCAAATGGCGCAGCGATTTACGCTGAGTGACGCGTGTTGATACCTTGTTGCCACGCGCTCGTCATGCCGGGATTGGTTTACCTCTGGAGAATACTACAGCTCACTACCGTGAACCAAATGGCGCAGCGATTTACGCTGAGTGACGCGTGTTGATACCTTGTTGCCACGCGCTCGTCATGCCGGGATTGTTTTACCTCTGGAGAATACTACAACTCATCACAGTTAAAACAATACCACAACTCATTGACAGTGTAGTATCATATTAGATGCCAACTCATACTTTTTCGCGTGTCATTAATACATGGTCGGTTTCGTCATTGTTTTACGGAAGTCTGTTTCTCAATACATGTATAAAACTTAAAGCAGGTATACTTATCTTCTACATATACTTATCTTCTACTTACAAAGTTGTTGATCCTTATGCCATCCATGCACATCCTGTCATGAGCTTTGTTGCCTTCTCAAGGTGCAATGGCTCTCGTCTCTTTCTAACGTCTATGTGTCGCGCTTTCCTCTCCACCACCTCTTTATATTTCTCCTTGGACCCTGTTGAAACATTAAACCTTTTCTCATCGGCAGACTGAAAAACATCGAGGTATGTTATCCTTCCTCTCCTCTTCTCTCTACATCTCTACATTTCTTAAACTCAAAACCACGTATGCGTTCCCCTCAGCGGTAGTGCCAGTCGACTAGTTAATCTGATTGTTGTGTTTTTTTTTGCATCTTGTGGTGAGAAGTTTTGCTATATGTGCTGTCTCCTCGCGTTTTTGTTTGAAAGTCCATCTTCTCATTTTCTGATTGGAATTTCAATCTCTATTGAATAGTTTCACCTTGCTTTATCTGTCAACAGTATTCACAATTCCTTATGTCGCAAACACTATTTTGAAGACACAACTGTGGAGTTGTTTGGTTTTCGTCTCCTCTGCACTTTGCTAAGAAAGGAGAACCGAGAACATACCCTGTGCTGAAAACTTCTCCACCGTAATTCTTTTGATTTGCAATGACGTTTTCTTGATTCGGTCCTAAATTTTTTTAACAAACTTGTATGACATAATCCGTTTGACCTCCTCTTCCGGTTTTCGTACTCGTACCCACACGATAAGGTTGGAGTCGGAGCACCTGGTGGTAGGAGGGAGCATCGTGGACGTTAACAAACTGGTGTTTTGCATCTTTTCTCATATTTTAAAGCGGCGTTTCGAATTTAGGGGTAGGAGGTGGTAGCGGCTTTTTATTTTATTTGTGTGTGTTTTTCGGTGGAATGGTGGTGGATGGAGGAGTAAAAAGGTGGGAAAGCGTAGTTATGACTTGTCTCCCTTTCTCACGAACTCCGAGCCAAAAAGCGTCCCCACACCCTCCACCTCCGTCTTTATTGCTACCTTGCTGATACTAGCAGCAGCCATCAGCAGCAGCGAGCTGCACACACATCTTATCTCTCTCTACACGAGTCCACGCGTGTGTGTGTGCGCGTAGCAAATTTCTTTCTCGCTTGCTCCCTCCCTTTCTTTATTGCCCTCGCTTTTATTAATTTCCATTTCCCGTAATTTCCTCCTCCTTTTCCCACCTTGCTTCCGCTCCTCGCTTTGCTCACGCACACCACCCCTAGGCGGCAGCAGCAGCGAGGCTCTCCCACCCATCTCGTCCGTCCCCATTGCATGCGAAGCAAGCAAGCAAGAGGTCAAGAGGAGCAGTGAGCGAGGGAGTGGCGTTTGGTGTGAAGTGAGGACTCGAGGAGGGAGCCGAGGAGGAGGAGGAGGAGGACGACGGCGAAGCGATGGGAGTCATGGCTCTGCCGATCTAATCACTTTGCCCCTTAGGTACCGTACAGGCGTGCGCGCAGGCATCAGTCATCTCCCCCTCCTAACTCTCACCTAATCTCCCCTCCTCCGCTAGCTTCTCCCTCTCTCACGAGCTGCTTTCTTGATTTTTTAATCCGTCTTCTAGCTCCGGATTTTAAAAAATTATCTCCGGCGAGCAGGCCTTGTAGCTAACTACTCAGTCTGAGGGCGTGCTTTCTCGCTTAATTTGCATGTTACCACTAGTGCTCTAGTCTTAGCTACCCTTGCTGCTGAGTGCCCTTTGCAGTGCTGGGAGGAGAAGGACAAGGTCTCTGATCAGCTGAGCTTGTCTGGTCAAAGGCGAGAGCTTTGTTGTGCTGCGAGTCCAAGCTCGACAGGACCACTGCCACTGTGTGAAGCACAGCGGCAGCGGGGCGACAAGACGAGGAGGCGGCGGAAGCTGCCAAGCGGATAGATCTACGCAAATGGAGACCAAGGACGTGGCCCCGCTCCCCGCCACCACCGCCGCCGCCGCCGCGGCGCCCGTGCCTGCACCGGCCGCTCAGCCGCCGCCGTCTTCTATGCCGCCACCGCAGCAGCAGCAGCAGCAGCAGCACCCTCCGCCGCCGCCGTTCGCGCAGCAGCAGGCGGCCCCGGCGCCGTCGACCATGCCCGGCGGCATGCGCCTGTCGTTCGACCAGATGGCGCCGAAGCCGGAGCACCACCACCACGCGGCGCCCATGCTGTACGCGCCGCCGCCCCCGCCGCCGCAGTCCGCCGCGGGCTCTGGCGCGGGAGCGGCGGGCTCGCCGGGCGGCAATGTGCTGGGCATGGGCGAGCTGATGCGCAAGAAGCGCGGGCGCCCGCGCAAGTACGCGCCCGACGGCAGCATGGCCCTTGCCCTGGCCCCCATCTCATCGGCCTCCGCCGGCGGCGCTGCGGCCCCCGGCCAGCAGCAGCACGGCGGGTTCTCCATCAGCAGCCCCCCGTCCGACCCCAACGCCAAGCGCCGCGGCAGGCCCCCAGGCTCCGGCAAAAAGAAGCAGTTCGAAGCCCTGGGTACGTTTTCTTCCTCCCGTGTTCAGTTTCCCATCATGCTGCTTCTTGAGCACGTCTCGTCGGTTTAAATCTCACTGGTGTTGTGCTCGTGCCTTCTCTCGTGCAGGTTCTTGGGGCATCGCCTTCACCCCTCACATCCTCAGCGTCAAGGCCGGCGAGGTAAGTTTCACAGATCTCGTTCAACTCCCAGGGACCCAAACGGCTTGCGTTCGCCGTCTAATGTGCAGATCTGCGATTCCGCGCATCCCCTGCGCGCGCGCGGCTGTGTGGCGTTCTTGACAGAATGCCAAGTCACCGGTGTTGTGACCTTTGTGCTCTGTTCTGCCATGCCGTTGGGAAGCCCGGCAGGTTGCGAGCTCGCGTGGGTGTCTGTAAGATTCCCAGCACGGTTGTCAGTTGACCGGCCCCATGGTCAGCCACAGCAGCTGGTACTAGTGGGTGATGCACTCCTCGTCACTCCTGATCCTGACTGATAGTCCAGTGCAAGCTGTACGATCCTGAAAATCTGCTGTGTACGAGTGAGGGGCTGCAAGCCTGCAAGTAGCAACACCTTTTGGTTGCTCTACTGTGTACTGGAGTCTTCACCCGAGTGAGAGAGTGAACTATGGATTGTGCTGGGTGAAACAAATGCTCATGCAAGCACAGCAGTAAATGTTATTATCTGTTGACAGGCTCAACAATGATATCTGACCTAGATCGACTTATCTATCCTGGAACTTCATAATTTGATAGATCTTGAGTATTTGCCTGCATTTACTTTGACTGTTGTTCGAGTTGGAGTAATGGTGTGCATTCGCACATTTCCCCTCAGCAAGCTGCTTAGAGTTCTTCTCTACAAGATGTTAGCTAATTGTATAGCATGTTTGTTTTTCTCTTGTCTTTATGAAGTCAGTTGGGCCTTTGATTTGCACTGATTTATTACTACAATTTACAAGTATCAAGCTATTCTTTATTTTTTGTCAGTTGCGTAAGACTTGCATTTCATTTCTGAAATGTCTGCTTCTTGGCAGGATGTTGCATCCAAAATAATGACGTTCTCGCAACAAGGCCCTCGCACAGTCTGCATCCTTTCTGCTAATGGTGCAATTAGCAATGTGACTCTTCGCCAGCCAGCTACATCTGGTGGATTAGTTACTTATGAGGTATATGTTATACTGTTCTCGTGCCAGCGGAGATTATGACATTCTGAAGTACTAAATAATGGGTTCAATATTGATTTCTTTGTCATCCCATTTTTATTGGAAATACATGGTAATTTTATTATGCTTGAGAACTGTAGCTGAATCACACAAAGTCCTTATCCAATGTTCTGTAGAAAGTCAATGGTCCATCTTGCACTTTGTACTTCAACTAACAATTTGGCAGGTTGATGAGAATGTCACCTGGTTGGTAGGAAAGATTAAAGCATATATTGTTATTGGCTATGTTGTCCTATCTTTGCTCATCTGTCATTAGGGATTCAAAAGCACAGCAATTTGGATTTGAAGTTACACAGTGGTTCTTTTTTCCTTTTCTTGTGTTTGAATTTTAACTGTGTTGGTGGTTTGGAACTTTGTGAATACGAAGGGAGATTGGATGCCATATGGCGATATGTCTAGTTGGTGCTTGTGTAGAATGCCACTTAACACAAATTCAGAGTCCATGAAGCTAAAGACGTTACTTTGAGCAATTAACTGAACCAATTATGAATGATATCTATAATCTATCCACTTGACAATGGTATGCTTTCATCTTCTGATGATGTGCAATTTCTTGTGCAGGGCCGTTTTGAGATCATATCACTATCTGGTTCTTTCCTGCTTGCGGAGGATGGTGACACTCGTAGCAGAACTGGTGGTTTAAGTGTCGCACTCGCAGGATCTGATGGACGAGTTCTTGGAGGATGTGTTGCTGGAATGCTCATGGCAGCAACTCCTGTTCAGGTTTGATCAACCTGTAAAATTTCCTCCTCCTAGTTGATATTTGTTCAATTTCTTTATTTCGCTAACCACTTTTTAATTCTACCCTTTTTTGATTGGCCATCAGGTTGTGGTTGCCAGTTTCATCGCAGAGGGCAAGAAATCAAAGCCAGCTGAGGCACGGAAGGTTGAACCTATGTCTGCTCCTCCGCCACAGATGCCTACCTTTGTGCCACCTCCTGTGGCTACCAGCCCTCCATCGGAGGGCACATCCAGCGCTTCATCTGATGACTCTGGCAGCCCGATCAACCACGGCGCCATGCCATTCAACCACTCCGGCCAGCACCAGCACCAGCACTCTCACCAGCACCAGCACCAGCACCAGCACATGCCGCCTGCCTACGCATCCGGTGGTTGGTCCCTCTCTGCGCACCAGCAGAACAGGCATGACTCTGACATGAAGATGATGTCAAACTAACTGCTCAACCTTAAGTGCCCCATTTCCTGGTTGGGCTGGAGTGGAAGCTGCTGATGGTTGGTTGGTACTTCTGCCATGGATGATCCTTTTGCGTCGCCTGTTCTGATCAGTGACGGTGTATCTGCTATAGCTAAGCTAGCTAGGAGAGTTAGGGTTCATGGTCTCACCTGCTGTTGTTCCCCCCCAAGTAAGATTAATTTAATTCGAATTAGCCGCCGTTGTAATGCTGTAGCGTTGTCCTAAAGTCTGTCAGCCCCTAACGCCAGTTGTGATGGATGCCTGCTGAGATCGTCACCTCCTAGGCTAGTTAAAATACCATTCTCTAGTGTTATGGATCATGAATTTACTTGAATGCTTGGGTTTAATTCGGGATCATATCCTGTTTTGCTTTTGTTCTCTTCTATTCTACCGCTTATCATGTGTGCATTTTTACTGGAGCAGTCATTTGTGGGATGTTACCGACTAGCATGAGTCGATTTATGATTTCTTTGTCGAAATGTGATGTACTGTGTGAGCTTAGATGTTGCCTGAAGAGCACACCAGTTTTACCCAAATGTGTTTTATTCAGTCATACTGTGATCTGTCCGACAGTATAGATGGAGACTGAACCATCGACTGCCAGTTTGCAGATGGGGTTCTTGTTCTGTTTGTTGCCGTTTTGGATGATGTTTCGTTTTGAGGGTTGGAGCAGGGAGAAGTGGAGAACTTGGGAATTGGGATTAGGAGCAGATAGTGGTAGGATTCGTCGTTGATCATCTCAGATAGCACTACAGCATTGGCAGCAAGGTAAATTGGTCAGCAACGACTAAGTCTGAGTCGACTCCGTCAGTTATGTGCCGCATTTCGATTTTTTTCCTTGTCTATCTTCCGAGTAGGTCAATGACTCGCTATCGAGTTCAAATGGGAAAGATGATGTAGGGTATATTTGTTTGACCCGAACCTTTTGAGTTTTTCTGAAAGGAACTGCTGACGTTGTCGTTCTGAAAATCTAATATTAGCTTTTTGTTTAGAAAAGCTACGAAAAACTCTTAAAACTAAGCTTTTCATATATATTCATTTATGAGTTTGCATTTTTTAAAAGTTGCACGATAATTTCACTGCTTATTGGAGCTTCTAACACTTGAATTTGAAGTTGAAAATGAACCTGAAGAAGCCCTCACATACTTGATAAAATGAACTAGTATGACATTTCATGTAATTAATTTTGAGACAAAAATGAACTAAAGTAGTATGTTATCGTAAGTAATCAGCTGATTAAAAAACGTTATTGGTACCCACTTACGTCCCTATTAGAGGAATTAGAGCCCATGGACTTTGAGATGAGCTTAACATGGGCCGTGGGCTGCTGGCTGCGACGACGTGGCTTTTGTATCGACCCACAAGTGAGAGACACATGCGACTGTCGCATCTTTTACTGGATTTATTCCGTGATTTTCCGGAGTTATACGTTAAGTGGTAAGTGACGTTCCCGTCGACGATGAGACGCCAGTGTGGTGACTTCGAGGATTTCCAGATCTGCCGGTGCTCAGTCTTCGGAGGTACTCATAGGGGTAAGATTTGCGTACGTGTATTCATAAGGGTGAGTATGTGTGAGTGTTGTGAATATTTGCATTGTACTGTGTGAATTAAAAAAAGCAAGTAAGAGACACCAACTAGTTCCACCCTGCCGTTCCCGTTCGTCACGATCCCGTGCGGACTCCAACTAGTTCCGTTCCGTCACCACTCACCAAGGCGGCAGGCTTCTCGTCTACTCCGGACTCCCTGCCGTCCCTGGAGCCTCCAGCACCATCCTCGCGCCCGCTTGCCTGCAGCTCCCGAGGAAGGAATGGCCTCGCTTCCTCCCGCTGGCGCCGACTCCGACCAGGTCCCCTCCCCCCCCCCCCCCCCCCCCCGCCTATCAAACCCCCAAGTCGTTTACTCGGCGCGCAACCAATCGCCGTGCCACCATACGATCAGGGCCGCCTTCGCCTCGCAATTCGCCCTCAGGGTGTCGTACTAGACCTTCAGATTGGGAAAGTAACCACCCGGACACCCTTCTCACCTAGCCTACCGCCGCTTCGTTCGCCTCGGCGTTTGCTCCCTGCCGTTCTGGCTCGCTCTCTGCCTGTTCGTCGGTGCTGGATTAATTTCGTTTGCTTGCTTAACGTTAACCACAAGACTGTCATGTTATTTTTGAGGATGACATGATTCTCGGATACCTTGGCCACATATGATTGGTCTCCGCTTTCAGTTGCTGCTGATCGGTGGATTTCGCTAGTTGTAGCATTGATCGTTGCCTGCTTCCTTTTCTGTTGAATCCAGGAATGGTTAATTCGGCGTGCCCTGGAATGATTTAAAATCTATGATGGGGTGACTATAACCATTACCCAGAAGGTCATGTTGTAATTCCACGTTTAATTTGACTTGACTCTTTGACCTGTCCTTACTTAGCTCTGAGATCCAATCAGGCTGGTGAGGTTTCAGGAAACAATCAATCATTGAGTGCTGCTGTTACTTTTACTTATGATCTGTTTTTACAACAATTCACACTTGTTTTTGTCAAATATCATGCTTTTGTGATCTGTATCATTTCTGTATTCTGTATATTGTGCTCACCTCAACTTATTGTAACAACCATTTGATGGTTGTTTGTACGAGAAAAGTAAAAACAGTTTTTCCTATCCTCTATTTGACAGCTTTTGGTGGAAGCAAATGGCTCTACACGGACACTGATTTTGAACAGGCCAAAGCAGCTGAATGCACTCTCATCTGCAATGGTATTATAAGAGTTCACAGTATTTGAGTACCCAGATTTGCTGTTAGAATAGCGGGAGCAGGATGATTTTGCTTTCATGTTGCAGATTATGGGACTCTTGAGGTGTTTCACTGCTTACGAGAAAGATGATGGAGTTAAATTGTTGATTATGAAGGTATCTCATGCAACTGTGTTTCTATTATCATCTAATGTTGATGTGATTTAACTTGGAATATAGATATCTATGCCTTATTTTCTGCTCTTGTAATCTGAGCTCACTACTTGGGTGCCTTATATAGTGAACACATAGTAGTAATAGAAATCACCAAGTAACAAGGAAGTAGCAGGAACATGACAGCCTAGTTATTTCTTGAAAATCAACAAGAACAAAGAGTCTGATGGGGTTATTTGGTTCTGAAACATGTTATTGATTTGAAGTGCATAATTCTTAGAGAAACTATGTTCCACGAATGGATTTTGTTGTCCTAAGCGTTAAAAAAGAAGTTATTTGCAAATGTAACTGCTTCTCTTTTTTTACAATATACTCCGTATATTGAGAATCTTTTTTTTGTGCGAGGACCGTATATTGAGAATATAGCGAAGTGCCTTTGTCACTTTCTCTCAGAGCTTACTTCATCTTCCTTTTTTAGCTTATTTTTCATTTCTTTCTTCTAGATCGATATGATCATTATTCACGATCATATTGTCATTTCCTTGATGCATTCAATTGCTACTATTGTTTGTTACTCTATCCCATCATCATTTGTTTTTAGGGGAAAGGAAGAGCATTTTGTGCTGGAGGTGATGTTGCTGCAGTTGTCCGGGCTATAAACAATGGTATTTACAGCTTAAGCTTGTTTCTATGATATCAAAAAATTATCGAGAATGAATTCCTTTCTATGTTTTTTCACTGTCTTCCATTACCTTGTGTATTGCCTGTCGCATTGTTATCATGTAACATATGGATATAATGTAATTCCACATGTTTGGTTGACTGTATTGTGTAACTAATTCATGAATCAGGCAGCTGGAAGTATGGTGCTGATTTCTTCCGAAATGAGTTTTTGTTAAACTACATCATTGCCATGTATAGCAAACCCCAGGTAAGCCACGCCCTTTCAAAGTTATCCATGTAAATAATTCAACTCTCTGCTCCTTTGCCTCTAAGGGCTAGACCATCTGATTGTAGGTTTCTCTTCTTGCTGGAATTGTTATGGGTGGAGGTGCAGGTGTTTCCTTGCATGGAAGGTTTCGAGTTGCAACCGAGAACACGGTACATATAAGATCAAACTCTGGTGACATTGTTTTTTGTTACTATGTCATATGCAGCTTGAGATATCTTTGTTTAAGGTTCTGCTGCATGTTGCTCCATCCTTAAATAATTCAGCATTATGATATTTAAGCTCAGTAACTATAACTATGTTTTAATTGAGAAATCCAGAAGTTTAATCCAGCGTTTGGCTAGTCAGAAACTATAACCATGTTTTGATTGAGTATATAAACTACTCTGCTGGTATTTGGAGTGCACAGGCACTCACATTCGAAACTTCATTAGTCCTAGTTACATGACAGTGAAATATCTGATACCAAGTTCTGGAGGCTAGATTTCTTGTTGGCTCATACTTAGTTGATGTATTAGTTAGTTCATAGAGAACAGCCAATGCTTTGAAATTAAAACATGGCAGGAGCACTGCCTTTCACTTAGAAAAATATTTTACATGTTTTAACACAAAATATAATTTGGTCTTAGATTTGTAAAAAATGGAAAGGAGAAAACAATTCTTCCGCATGTGGGTTCTTGTGGCTTTACTCAACACAATTTTTTTGTACCTCTTATGATGAATTTAGGCCTGGATTTTTTCTGTTATCAGGTTTCAATTGTCACACAGGCTTTCTTTTCTTGTGTGCTTGATCTGTGATAGTAGTCTTATTCAATTGGGATATGTACAATCTAGCTTGGATTTTTCTTATAAGCAGAACACATTCAAAGTTTCAAGTACAATAATTTGATATTTGTGCAGGTTTTTGCAATGCCAGAGACAGCATTGGGGCTCTTTCCAGATATAGGGGCTTCTTATTTTCTGTCTCGGCTACCTGGATTCTATGGTTGTCTTCCTTCCTTCCTTCCTTCCTTCCTTCCTTCCTTCTTTATTTAGTTGAAGTGCATGTGATCATATCATTGTGATCTGTATGGTGTTGCTGCATATTATTCACAACCCTGAACTGCTATGCATCCTCCATTTACCTTTGCGGTTTTGTAGCGATCATATGTTGATTTGACTTTGGACTATGCTTATTCAATTGATCTATGGAGCCATGAAAGTGAATGTGGATACATAATCATAGAAAGGAACAGAAGTGTCAGAATTTCTGATTGTCTATTTAAGTTTATTGGTTGTATAAGATTAATTTGTTGAATATCAATAGGGAAACCTTTTACTCTTTTAGTTGATGCAAAGATATCTTGTGAGATCTTCCTTAACTTTTATCATGTGTCTTCTCCAGGAGAGTATGTTGCTCTTGCTGGTGCAAGATTGGATGGTGCGGAAATGCATGCGTGTGGTCTGGCAACTCATTTTGTCCAGATAAATGTAGGTTCACTTGTAATTTAAATTCTAACTCGTGGCTTTGGCATCACCATGCCCCTATTTTCTTGCATTCATGGAACAGAAGTTGGTTGATGTAGCTGCCACCTTTGTTTCAATATCGATATTTGCTGTTCCATTTGTGGTTTTGTTTACATCATCATTGTGTATCCTAACCTCATTGACAAAGCAATTGCATGCTCTCAATTATGGCTTCCATATATCATAAGTCTGTATATGTGTTATTTTATTCCTATTTATAATCTGTAGTAAATACTCTTTTCCCCCCAGAGGCTGCCATCACTGGAGGAATCACTTAAAAAGGTGGACACCTCCAATCCTTTTGTTGTATGTGGTATTATTGATCAATTTGCTCAACAGCCATCACTGAAAGAAAACAGCTCTCTGAACAGGTAAGACTTCTGATTGAGTGACTGCTTTATGCCCTAATTCATTATTTGTTTTTAAAATTTTCTGGTGCTCTGCAGGCTGGAAATCATCAACAAATGCTTTTCCAAAAGAACAGTTGAAGAAATCATATCTGCTCTTGTGAGTTCTGTTACATTTTTTCTTTTTCGATGGAAGAGCCGTTAGAGTTAACTGCAGTTTTTATGGGTTCACTGACTGCCAATGCTAAATTTTAGTATCTATTTTTGTCAGGAACAAGAAACTTCAAATTTGGCAGATGAATGGATTGCTTCTACAATCCAGTCCTTGAAAAAGGCCTCTCCTACCAGTCTGAAAATCTCTCTTAGATCGGTATCCCTCAGAAACTACCTATATTCAAAACTATACTATAATCTTACTGTCTATGTGTGCTCGTGGCAGTATAGTGTTTTATTGTTTTGTAACTCTGATTTTAGATAAGGGAAGGGAGAACACAAACTGTCGGGGAGTGCTTGCGTCGGGAATATAGAATGGTTTGCCATGTCATGCGTGGTGACTTCAGCCGTGACTTCTTTGAGGTAAATATAGACTCCAACAACACCTTTAATGTTCATTCATGATCTCTATACTATCTCATGGGCAAGAACTCTGTACTTAAGATCTAATTCCTGCTGCAGGGATGCAGGGCTATACTGGTAGATAAAGATCGAAACCCAAAGGTACAGATAATCTCATTCTCATAACATTGGTCAGAATCTCTTCCCGATAGCTAATTTCATATGACATGGCCTTTTGCTTTCTGGTAATTTTTTTTTGGGTAATTGCAGTGGATGCCACCAAGGTTGGAACAAGTGCATGATGAGGCTGTTGACCAATATTTCTCCAGAATCGATGACCCACAGTGGGAAGATTTGGACCTACCCGCAAGACCTTCCTATGGAAGAATTATTGAGTCCAAGCTTTGATTGAAAAGTATCACACTGCTGATAAAATAAAATCTGAATGTGTCAAACTTGTAATACAGAAGAAACCTATTGTTTATTGAAGAGAGCTTTTTTTAGAACCTAGAGCCTGTTCGGTTGGGCTGGTGGGCGATGGTAGATCTTGGTTTGTTTTGAGAGAAAATCTTCTTTGGTGGTTGCGGCTGGTTCTTTGGTGGCTGGTTCGTTACGAGAGAAAATCTTTTTGGCCGGTGGTGATAAGCCGAGCGAACAGGCTGCTATTGAAGAGATCTGTGGCTATTTAGAATTGGTGGAAAACTGTTCTCCTAGTCAGATCTTGCTTAAGCTGGTGTGTGTTACTGTTATCGCCCCCATCGTTGTACACTGGCGGCCCACCCACCTACCACTGGACCCACTGTCAAGCAAGGTGGGCGCGTAGGCCTGTGTTGTTGGCCCATTGTCGACAAGGTATTGGAATCCATATTCCTTTCAGAAAAACGGTGATCAGGTTGAAAGAGAGTACTAGTAATCTGGGAAACGGAACAGGGAGGTGGATGGCAATGGA
Source organism: Cenchrus americanus (assembly GCA_947561735.1). NCBI lineage: Eukaryota > Viridiplantae > Streptophyta > Magnoliopsida > Poales > Poaceae > Cenchrus > Cenchrus americanus. The sequence goes on from OX387243.1 coordinate 104,185,338, forward strand.
GGATCAGGATGGAACAGGGAGGTGGATGGCAATGGAGGATTCAAGATCGGATGCTCGCCAAGCTCCTCCAGCCCGCCTCCTGCAGGAAGTGGTCGTTTGCTCGCCATCTTCGCCGTCGAGGTAACTGAGGATCAGGAAACTCGCGCGCGCACCAGCTCCGTCCGCTGAGATTTTCAGTGGGCGCCGCCACCGCCAGCGGCAGCGGAAACGGCCGAGCCGCTCCACCTTTCGTAGCGAGCACGGCCGGCGCGACATCCCTGCTTGGTTGCTCCAGGCTCATGGCTTGCGGTCGTTAGCTGCCGCGGTCCCGAGACATTTGTCGTAGCCTCGTCGAGCACGAGCACTAGTATCAGAGAGGATCGATCACTTGGCACTACTAGTAGCATAGCAACAGACCAGGCCGTTCAGCTCCTCTGTCTCGATCTTCCTTTCCCTGGCGGCGGCAACTTGGCTTGGCTGGCCGCTGGCGCGCCCTTTGCCACCACTTTTTTTTTAAAAAAATTGCACAACTTCTTCACTTTGCTCGCGTGGCACGCCAGCTCCTCAATCTAGCTCAAATCCGAGTTAGCAGAACATGGGAAATGACCAAGCTGCCCCTCTTTCTCCCCCATCCACTCCCATTTCTCCCCTCTCCCGTCACCGACGCGTGGGAACCGTAGGTCAGACTCATCTTCAACCTCAGTCCCTTTCTTCCTTGGTAGTAGAGCGGAGCACGCGCAAGGCCAAGAGGAAGGGCGGGGACACAACACGCACGCGCGAGGGAGAGGCCACCACCGCAGCCGACGCCGCTCCCCGCGCCGCCACCGTAGCCGCACTACCACCGCCACGACCAGGCCGCCTCGCAGGCCTTCCTCTCCTCGGTGCCTACAGCCGGGATGGCGCCACACCTCGCGTTGCTGTACCATGCCGTGCCACCCAACACCATGGCGGTCCCATGGTGGAAGACGGACGGAGGAGCGCCCAAGTGCAATGCGCTTGCAGTGGAGGAGCAATGCACTTGCGCTGGCCAAAACAAACAAACGTCGAAATGAGTCTGACCTACTGGTCCCACATGTCGGTGACAGGAGAATGGAGAAAGATAAGGGAGAGAGAGGGGGGCAGCATGGTCATTTCCCATGTCCCTGCCGACTCGGATCCGAGCTGGACTGGGGAGCTGGCGTGCCATGCGAGCAAAGTGACAAATTCATATGCATTTTTTCTCTCCTATGGTAAAAATGCAGCGTCAACTAAGAAGATGCTATCTGGAGAGGCATCACACGTTATAATGGTAAAAAGTTAAATATCATCTTTGCCTGCGACGAACCCACTGTTTCTCTCGTCCCCGCCCTCCCTGAGTTCACCTTGTAATGACACTAACGTGCTTAAGCTAATTATCATCATATGCATCATTAAGCATTAATCAAGTTAGTTATTAATTAAAACATGCTAAGTGTTGACCTCAACTCTCTTTCTCACCTCCCATTCACACCCAAACTCTCCCTCCCACCCGAGAGCCATGTCGAGAGCCCCAAGATGATTCCACCATTGGAGCCCCTTCACCTTGTCGGAGTTTTGCTGGAGGCACGACGGAATTCCACACCGACGAGTGATCTTATCTTCCTCCATCCAAACACCCTGCTAAAGCTCAAGGTGAAGGATGACCTCAACTTGAGACTCTCAACGGAGTCATGCTCGTCGTCAGTGAGCTATCCCCATTGTCTAGGGATTTAAGTTCTTCAACCCATTTAGGGCCAAATCATTATTGAGGGCCTAAAACTTCTATTTTCCCCTTTCATTCTTGTGTTGTTGGACAAGTCACCTTTCATCCAGAAGTCCTTTTCGTTTAGATCTGCAATTTGAGCACATCACACTAAAACAAGCATAACTAATGCATCTCAACTCCCTTTGAATTTTTCTTGTGTTCAGTAGAAATCTTACTTGAAGAGTTATTAGAACAATGTATGCTTAAATTTTTAATCTTGAAGTTATATCTATATTAGGCCAAAAAATTTAGAATGCATTATAGCATCATATTTTAGTCTATTGAAACCATGTGCAAGGCCTTGCATGTTTACATCAAAAAGTTGTTTTTTATTTCTGAAAGTTGTTCAAATAGCAATCACTAATTTGGCTTGTCGATATCTGGTGTGCTGATCTCAATAGCAAAATAAGAAAGTGATAAAAAATCAAAGGGTTAACTGCTGAGATCACCACATTGATTGACTTTGCTCGATGTTGTTTAGTTTCACATATTCATGGTGCATTGTGACTTTGATTTTGCTTCATCTACCACTTTTGTTGTGTCTACTACCATCAAGGTGAGTACAACTCGCAATTAAACAAAGATGCATAAGGACTTCAGTGGTAAGAGAAGGCGAGATTGAGTGTTTCCACAAAGCCACATAACTTGAATGGTTTTACTTTCCCCCACTAATCATGGTAGGAGATGTTATGAAAGAAACAAATCATGCCACACAAGAGCAACTAGAAGAGGTCATGCAAAACTTCAATGCACAATTCAAAGCCAACATGAATAACATTCAGACCAACATTGCTGAAATTATTGTGGAGGCATTGAGAGAAGATGTGCATAGAAGAAACCTTGATGGTATTGCAAAGATGGTTGTTGCCCATGCTATACCATCCATGTGGCAAGGCATGTAGGAGGTAATGGTGGTGCTATCCATGGCCACATGATATTTCAAACAACAATGCATTTTCCAGCTTATGGTCATCATCCACTGCTTCCAATGTTGTGAAGTTTGACTTGCAAGAAATCTATTTTCAACTGGCAGTCAAATGGCTAATATTATTTCACCCTTATGACAACAATGCTATTACCATGTGATGAGGAATCAACTAGATTAGCCACAAGAATGAACAATTCAGAAAGTTTCACCTCAAATAGTTCTAGCAATCAATGTTTAAATTCTTTAGAACATAGTCATATCTTGAAGGAATGTTCCAACAATCTTTTGGTGATTAAAACTGAAAATGGTGAATGTGAATTAGTTAGTGAAGATGTGAGTGAATCTCTCACAAAATAAAAAGGTTTCTTGCCGCTCAAAGGATGAAGAAAATGAACGAATGTCGTACTCTTTTGATCTTGGGCATGACATTATTGAATTCAAAACATTGAGTGTTCATATCACGGGTGATGAACAAGAACAATGGTTCGTTTCCTACTACTCCAAAAACAAATTGAATGGCAGTTTGGGTAAGTTGCCAAGTGATGGTAGCATCTGCAATATTCTTCAAAGCATGTTCTCATTCGGTTCAAGTTCAAACTCTAATGGTCATTCCTCCACTGTTGAAAATGTTGATGCATCAACAAATGTGGAGAAATCATATAGACCTTCTCCAATGTTGCGAAGACAATAATTTCAAGTGCTTCTTTTTTTTGCAATTCAATAAGAAACTTGTCGTGCTGCCACAAGTTCAGCATCCCCTTCGGTTACTCGACTGATGCATCATCTTCATGTAGTAGAATCATTGAGCGTCACAAGTAGGACTTGTACATAACTCTGCTGAATGTCCTAGTAGAGTGACCATGGTTATGAATGAGAAAGGTGAGAAAGAATATGAAAGTGATGAGAAAGCCACTAATGCTTGTGAAACATCATGAACCAAGTTCTGAAGATGGAGATTCTACTTCTCATGTAGTGACTGATGTTTTGAGTGTCTAGTTGAATGGAGATGAGAATGGACAGTGCCACAATCATTTTAAGTAAGAGAAATTATTGAAGGCAAGAAAGAGTTGTTGCTGTTGATTTTCAAAGTGAAGGTGCTCATTTTATTCAACAAGAAAAGAAGAAAATCTTCTTAAATTCAGATTTTAAATCAATTGTTTCAACAAGTTATATGCCTTATTCTAGTGCCATTTGTGGTGAAATTCAGTGCACTAATTCAATTGAGAAAGGTTATATGCAATAAAATGTTGAATCTGTGGCGGTACAAGAGTGTGTATCTAGACCCATAGATGTGCATATAATGTGAATGAGAATGGAGTCCAAATATTTGGATTGAGGACTAAGTTGGAAAAGAAAACTTCTGCTGGTGCGTCACCAAGTGTGAGTGACAAGTCTATCCAAAAAAAAGTTGAGCCTGTTACACATTTAATACTCCTAATTAGTGTCCAGAGATTGATGTGATGGGTAGTTGGTGAAACTTTTGGGAACTAAACGGGGCCTTATCAACATTGCTAAAATGATTTTGCTCCTTGCTTGAATGAGTGGCCAACATATATTACACCTTCAACTCTAGTATGTGAGTAACCAACAAATATAGATGCTAAAATCAAGTATATTTATGTCCTAGATGAAGTGTGAAAGCATAATGAAAACTGATAGTTCTACTAAAATCGTTGGTGTCTCATTGCCATTGGAGGTTGCCACCTTTGGTAGTCAATTCTCACTTGAGGAGTTCATTATTGAAAGTTCTCATATACTTGTTGCCCCAAACATCGATTTGCAAGATTTACATCAAAATCCATGTCAGGTTGATAGCACCCACAGTGAGGCTGAGAGATATACATCACTGAAAAAGAGAACTTGAGTGCAATACGTCTGAGGATGCTTATGAATCAAATCCACTCATCCATACTTCTAGTGTTTTCTCTCAAAGTTTGTTGGTTTGCAAGAAAACTGATCTAGATTTGATTGCTCATCACACTACTCCACTTGATGTGAGAAGTAGATTTCCACTGTACATAACCAATTTGTTTCTGCCATAAACATGAAGCATGAAGATGGAGGTGATCGAAAATTCAGAAGTGCAATCTCTTGTACATACACAAATACTAACACTGAAAGGTAATAAAAGGTATTCTGATCTAAATTTGCAAGTTAAAATAGTGAGTAATCGGAATGAAACAAATAGTGAGTAAATGGAATAGCTATTGCAATTTTAATTGAAGCCACTTTTAAACTTTGTGTTTATTTAATATATTCACATATCGATTCAGGTGCTGAAATTTTGCAAGTTGATAATCATTATTCTAGCTTGCATAACTCATGTTCTATTTTGATTAAACATTGTGATCAAAATAATATCTATTGCTAATTGTTTAAGTTGCCCTTTACTTGATACCTACCCTTGTTGATATTGATCAAATGTTTGATAATGTTTCTATGATTACATCCATGGGATCTTTAATAATACTCATAGCTGCAAGTTTATTTTTAATTTGATTGTTGAACATAGAATACTTGTATGCTTACCTTGCCAATTGCATCTTTTACACCAGGGTGGTCTTTCTTGGCTTTGTTGTTTTAGCTGAACGCATGGAGCTCAATGAAGAAAAGATCAAAGTTATTCGTGGATTGTTCCATCCGCAATTTTGGTGAAGGAAATACAATTCCATTGTGGCGTAACACAAGAAAGGGCATTTGAGGATTTGACAACAACCCCACTCTTTGTAGTGAGGATATAACCTTATAAACTTCATAGGCACGACACTCAAGACATTCCATGTAGGGTTTTCTCTGAACTAAAACTAGGAATGTCAAGGCGTAGCAGCATTACTAATAAACTTCACCATGTTCAGTTGATCATTCACACTGATTTTTTGAAAAGAATATCTCCTACTAATTGTTTGAGTTGCTTTATACTTGATACCTTTAGGAGGAGGGAGGGCAGAAGCGCATGAGGAGGGATGGAGTGGGACGGAGAGGAAGAGTCTGCCGGACGGAAAGCTGGAGGTGCGAAGAGGTCGAAGGAGGCTGAGGTCTCTATAGCCGGCTCCCTCAGGTGGGCTCGGGCGCTCGCCGCCTTCAGGCGCAGCGGTGCGGATATAGCCTGTAAACAACCCTATAACACGTGGTAGGTCGACGTAACAAACTTCATAAGCACGACACTCAAGACATTCCATGCGGTTTTTTTCCTAGGAATGTCAAGGCGTAGCTGCAGCACTGCAGCAGCATACGGTCTCCCCACGCGCACGCACAGGCCTGCCTACACACTTATCACGGGGCTGCATGCATCACAAAATATAAATCCCCGCGACGTACTGTATGTACACCGGCACACTTACGACATACGCAAATCCGGCGTGAATGCGCGCATCCATCGCATCGCATGTGAAGCCATCATGAACCACCAAAGGCCGAGCAAGGCAGCAGGTACACACGCTCCTCTCCTCCGCCTTCTTGGACATACTCATGCCGCCGTACGGCGGGGCATACGCGCTCGGCCGGGGGCCTGCTGGCTGCCACGGTGACCGCGCCACCGCCCAAGTGCCGCAACCCGTCTCACGGTGCCGAATCCAATCGCCCACCGTGCAGGCTTTTACCACGGCGCACCTACCGACCGCGGGGTAAAGCGGCAGCAGAAGAACGCTCATCTGCCGCGCTGTGCTCCCAAGACCGGACCAGGGCCCATCCCTTCCATCTTAATAATCGCCCGCCCAGGTTGCTTGTCCTCCTCCTGCGCCACCCACGCAGGCACCCACACAGGCCACATCATCGATCACTCTGCTCTGCTCGCTTCACTTGCTCTTGCTCTTGCTCCAAGTCCCGTTTCCCAACACTGGCCACAGAAGCCGGCCGGTTGTCTTCTTCCCCGAGGCCGAGGCCACGCACATGGCGCTGCCTCCCATCCTCGCCGTCCTCCTCATCCTGCTCGGCTCGCGAGCGGCCTGGTCGGCGGCGCAGCAGCTGAATGCCGCCGCCACGCTGCACGAGCGCGACGCGGCGGCGCTCAGGGACGTCCGCGCGGGGCTGCGGGACATGCCGGGCTCCCGCTTCTTCGACTCGTGGGACGACGCGCGCAGCCCGTGCGCCTACGCCGGCGTCGTGTGCGCGCCCGACGAGGACGACCCGGCGTCGGGCGCGCTGCGCGTCGCCGTCCTCACGCTCGGCACCGGAATGGCCGATTCCCCCGGCCTGGCGGGCACGCTCCCGGCCTCGCTCGCCAGCCTCGCCGCGCTCACGGACCTCGTCCTCTACCCCGGCAGCGTCTCGGGGGCCATCCCCGCCGACATTGGCTCCGGGACCCGCCGCCTAAGGCTCCTCTCGCTCTCCGGCAACCGGCTCACCGGGCAGGTGCCCGAGTCGCTCGCCGGCCTACCCGATCTGCACACGCTCGACCTCGGCAACAACCGCCTCGAGGGCGCCATCCCCACCGGCTTGCTGCTGCCCTCCTCGCCCAGCCTCAAGGTGCTCATCCTCGCCAACAATGGCGGCCTCTCCGGCCAGATTCCCGCTCAATTCTCCAGCTCCCAGCTCTTCCACGTCGACCTCAGCCGGAACGCCATCACCGGCACGCTCCCGCCGCTGCCTCCGACCATCCGCTACTTCTCCGTTGCTGCCAATGCGATGGAAGGCAGCCTCGACGGCGTCTTCGGCGACGGTTCCAACAACCCAGCCGACCTCGCCTTCCTCGACCTGTCCATGAACAACTTCTCCGGCTCCATCCCGCCGGAGGTGTTCGCTCTCCCGAGCGCGACCTCGCTGCTCCTGTCCCGGAACAACTTCACCGGGCCGCTCACCGTGCCGGCGGCCGCCCCGGCGCCGTGGGCCATGGTGGACGTCAGCCACAACGGTATCTCGGGCGAGCTGCCGGAGGCGCTGTCGGTGTCGGCGAGCCTGTACGTGAACAACAACAGGATGTCCGGCGAGGTTCCCCGGGCGGTGGCGCGCAGCGTGTTCGCGGGCCGGATGACCACCTTCTACGCGCAGCACAACTTCCTGACCGGCTTCCCGGCGCCGCCGCTGCCGCTGCCGGACTCCGCGGCGCTGTGCCTGTCGTACAACTGCATGGAGCTGCCGTCCCCTTCCGCCGCCGAAGGGTGCCCCACCATCGGCGGGCCCCTGGAGGCCAGGCCCGCCGACCAGTGCCGGAGCACCGACGACGACGCCGGCAGCAGCGGAGGCGACGGCTGACATCCCCGTGGGGATGACAGGTGGGGGTGGTTGGTGACTTGGGGACGGCCGGACGGGACACCAGGCTGGAGCTGACCGCTGGCGTTACATTTTTTCTTTGTCAGTATGTTTCCGCTGTGGTTTTCATGTGATTGGGTTTGAATTAATTGCGTTTTGTCGTCCCACGGCAACGGTCACAGGTGAGGGGCAACACGGGTGTGCGCGGGTCTGTGTGCATGTGTGTTAAACTGTTAATGTGTGTGTGTGCTATTAGTAGTTTACAGGTTAATACCCGTGCGTTTCTAACGCAATGAACAGAAACATCCTGTTTTAAGGTACATTCAGAATCTCGAAACTTTAATAAGCATACTAAAAAATCACATACAGCAACACTTTGCTCACAGACACAGTTCACATGGACCTGGACGGACACAGATAATAGTGTGCAGTGGCTACCGTCACTGCAAGTTAATCGGATTAAAGCTCGTTTAGTTCGACAAATTAGGTGTATGAATAGTGTAAGAAAAAGTTGGGTGAGTTTGTCCAAGCATGTGATCCATCCGATTGACGAGAAGCGGCAAGGATGAGACTTCATGTTTCCTCTTTTTCTCTTCACTGCTAGCCACATGTTTTTGAGGGAAAAGCACTCTGCTTGGCGCCATTTTCTTCATCCAGGAGAGTGAACCGGCCGGCGTGAGGGAGGCCGGTGAGCTGCCGTGTCCATGGAACCTCCTCCATCCGTAGCTGCCGTCGTTGAAGGCCCTCATCCCACTGTTTCGGGAGGTGCCGCGATCTCAGCGCCGACGCCGAGTATTACGGCCATACGGGCACGTCAAGCAAGGCTAGCGCCGTGCAAGTCCCTCGTGCTCCATTGCATTCTTTTTTTTTTGAAAGATTGCTCCATTGCATTCTCACGTGGTTCCAAGCGCTCCAGCAAGCACCCCGTCAGGCACAACTGATGGCAACATGGAAGGCGCCCAGCAGGTGATCGACGAATTGCCTCCAAGGTTTGTGTCACATCTCGGAAACGTTTCTTAGTATTGTTTGGAAATCACATAGTTTTGATTGTTGTAGTTGACCCATGGATTTGGCACACTATTCATAAATCATAACTGTAGACTGGCTGCAACATTTTTGGCAACAAGCAACCTCAAACAACTTTTACAGATCAGGATATTGCGATGGGAAAGACTGTGTGGTCTTCAGTCTTCAATACTGCATGGCATGGTCTATATACTTGGCATTATGGCATATATCACATAATCCACTGAAGCACTTGTGTTCTCATAAAGAAAAAGAGAGTGAGAATGAAGAAGAGTACGAGAATGAAGAATAGATGAGTTTTCTATTAGATTTCAGTTCTTGCATGTATCAGTATGGAGAAAAGGAGGAATTTGAAAAGCCATTTGATGCTATGAGTGAAAAAAGTGGGCTGGACGACTCCCACTTATTGAAACATAAGTGGGCTGAGTGCTACATGCTAGGTGCGAAATCGAAGCAAACAGCTAAGTGAGAGCTTGAATATTCCATTGAAAGGCCATCTGAAATCAGATCTGGATATCATAAAATCTGTTTAGTTACCAAAAATTTCACCAATAAAGCTTGCTCTTTTCTCTACTGTGACGGGGGACAGCTACTGACCTTCTACATCTCTCATTGGCATTTTGTCTCCTCCCTCCATCTATCATCTCAGTCATTACAGCTAAGGTAATCTTACAATTGTCTGCTTAAAGTGCTTTGACGTCCGGGAAGTCTCCAGTAGGGACATGCTAGTCCCCCTCTGCACCTGTTCCACCAGACCGTGAGTAACTGTACAAGCATGGTCGTGGCGCAAAATAGAGAACTATTGTGCTTGTCCAAAAGCAACACCGGACAGATTCAAATGATGGTATGTAGTACAAAGTACTAAGCATCAACCAGAAGAAAACTGACCTTCCATCTTACAGCATCACACACTAAATCTCATTGCATGTTTTAAAATCAAAACTTACTTTTTGTTACAATTCCATCATTTACAACCGAAGTAAAAACCATACCATGAAAAAGTCATACTGTGCAAAAGCCACTCTGAAAGTAAAGGGCATATGATGCAAAATGCATACTGAATTCTGAAGCGAACTGCTAGCACAAACCATCAATTGGATCAGGAACTTTTTTCTAAAATAGCTGCTTAGATACAACATGGTGGAGTAAAGATAGCACAACAGAAGCAGCCAAAAGAAATACAAATACTGAACTTTCAGTTTCCAAAAAAAAATGCATGCAATCTATGTTACACTGATTTTTTCAGTTAACAGAGAGCAAAACATACATATAGGATGGTAAGACACACAGAAGAGCAGGCAAATGAGAACAACTCGCTTGAAAAACTTTACTAATAAACTGAATATAAGCTATCCGTCCATTTCATCCAAAATAATCAGCATGCTGCTTTCCATACTGAAATCAGAAGCCATACAGGTTTCGTAGGTCCTTACTAGTAATTTAATTGAATCCAGTGATTAGGCACTATAAAGAAACATCTGATGGGATTTACCCACTAACAACCCAAACCTCCCTTCAACAGTTTTTACCCATCCCGCGATTTTAATCTGTACATTTATAACTGTATCGGAATGGATACATTGTATCCCACCTGACAACATGCACTGAATCTCATTCGACAACATATCTAATTTTTTGTTTCTCTAAATTTTCATGCAAACAGAATTTGGCTGATCTCAAACCCTTTGGTATAATTTTTTTAAAATTCATGTGGCTCTCTGTGAGTGCGATCTCTGAATGTGCTGCAGTACCAAACACAATGGATCAATCAAGGAATAAGTAGGAAGCAGAGTTGTTTTTTACCAAACTGAAGAATTTACATACATGTAAAGTAGAACAGTGTAAAGAAATAAAAAATTCTACAAATTGTACCTTGAATGAATCAGATATCACCGCTAGGTGATCAACATTGTATGCCTCTATTTTACTCTAATCCAATAGCTCCTCCGTTCAAATAGTGATTAATTGGAACAGTGATAGGATGACTTGCATCTTTGTAATAAATCTGAACAATGAAAGGATGATTGTACACCTGCAGATTGTAATAAACATTAAAAATTTGAAGCTATTTTATTTTTCTATGAATGCACAGTAAATGCTTAATCGAAACAAATACTTTTGCTGCCTGACCTATTTCTCAAATAATATTTAGATATAGCTACGTGTCCGTGCTTTGCTATGAGCACCAAACTTTTACCACTGTAGATCATAATATCATGTTCAGTATCAAAATCCTAGAACCCATATACAGAAAATGGTAATAATTTGATGATGTGTACTTCATCTCTTAATGAGTCAATGAAATGTCTCACTGGTAGCCAGGGTTTTTTATACTGGCCGGTATATTTTTACCGCTACTCAGCGGTAAGGGTATACCGGAGCGGTATAAATACTGCTCAAATTCAAAATCCAAACCAAAATCGCCTATACAAACGGTAATCAGTAGTATACTGCGGTATAAAGTATTTATACCGCGCGGTAATGAATTAAAACCGGTGCCATGAAAAAGGGCCTCCGGCTTGAAATAAATGAAAATTTTGGCATGATGTTGGCACAAATTAGTGTTAAATACCACCCCCAAACAATAATTTATAGTTATGCATAGAAATACTACACCAAACACAATAATATTAGGCGTGCATAAGTGAGTTGATAGTTAAATACAAATAGTTCAAATACAAATAACTGCGGTATCATACAAGTCATACAACACAAGTTCAATGGTAGAAAGGAAAGATCCCGTTCAGTAGTTGTCTTCTTAGCCCTCTCAATATCTCGCTGAAAGTACTCCCGCACAGGTGGAGGCACCCTGCTGCAATGGAGCACCGATGATCCGCGCGCGGCCAAATGTTGTTTGAATCTAGTAGAACCACCACCACTTTTCTGCATACCACAATAGTTGCATCGCCATCCGGGAGCTAGATTGTCACCATGTTCCCATACGGGATCTTGAGGTCTGCCTGACATTGTCTACCTGCATAAATGCCAACATAAACAAAAGACTTACTTAATCGTATAACTAAAGAAAAAGTGCCTAAATCTGAAACAAATCCTAACTAAAATTGGATCCTACCACAAATCCTACATTCCTACCACAAATTATCCTACCTAAGCCAACAATTCTATTTCTACCTAAAGCAACAATTCTATTTCTACCTCTGCCTCACATCCTAAATCCTACCTAAAATCCTAAGCCAAAATAAACCTAAATCCTAACACGAATCCTAAATCCTAACACAAATCCTAAATCCTAAAGCTACACAAATGCAAAAAAAATACATACCTGTTCGCGGTATACCGCCGGCCTTGTCGCGGTATACCGCTCCTCTCGCGCGGTAAGCCGCCCCGCCGAGCGGGAGCGGGAGGGATCCGGCCGCGGGGCGGCTTACCGCGGCTCCGCGCGGTATACCGCGCCGGGCCGCGGTATATCGCCGGCGGCGCGCGGGCGGTGACTTGGGGCGGCGGACGAGCGCGAGCTCACTGCGGAGGGGGCGAATGAAGGCGAGTGAAGCCACAGGAGACCGGGTGGAGCTGCTTCTAGGGCCATCCAAGTCATCTGGGCTTCATGGGCCTTAACGGGCCGACCCATGATTTTTCTTTTTCTTTTTTATAACTTCTAAACCTCGAAATAAATACCAAATGCACTCAAATTTGAAAACTTGCAACACCATCAGACTCTACAAATCATGAACTATTTTTTGGAGATTTTTATTGATTTTTTTATTTTTTTGAATTCAAATTCAAATTTGAAAAATCGTAGCGGTTTCTTCGAAACGACAGTTGAGGGTTAGATTTGCAAATTTTAATGGTAAACAACTAACATTTATTTCTGGCAGTGTTTGTTTTTGAGGGACTAAATTTTAGATGGTGCTTGGATACCTTTTAGTCCCATGACTAAAACTAGTCATGCTAAAAGTTGCTAGTCTCACCTATGCTTGGACCCAAATCCTAAAGAGACTAAAATGTAGTAAATGAGCATTAATCATCTCTCTTCCTCTCTCCCTTTTCTCCCTCTCCCGCCAATAGATGAGACATGCTACAGATTTCTATGAGATTAAATAGAGAGAGATAAAACAAAGTTTAGTAGGGTTCCCCTTACTAAAATGTTTTAGTCCCAAGATTAGTTTTAGCCCCTCTTTAATCAGGGGTGCTTGGAACTTTAGAGCCTGATTGGGTCCAAGGGACTAATTATGACTTATTTTAGTCTATTTGAGGGGCTAAAGTTCCAAGCACCCCTGACTAAAGAGAGACTAAAACTAGGCTTGGGACTAAAATTCTTTAGTCAGGGGAACCCTACTAAAATGTGGATTAGTCCCCTCTCTCCTCAATTAACTCCCCTCATTTAATGCAGGCGATTCCCCTCATGGAAAGGATTTGGCAGGAGGGAGAGGTAGTATTAGGGGAGAGAGTGGATAATAGATGCTCATCAACTTGATTTTAGTCTCTTTAGTATTTGGATCCAAGCAAGCATGGGTGAGGCTAGCAAGTTTTAGTCTCACTACTTTTAGTCATGGGACTAAAACGTATCCAAGCACCCTCTTAGCCTCTCAAATATACTAATTTTAGTCAAACTAAATTTAGTCCCATGGATCCAAGCACTCCCTTAGTCTCAAGAAATCTTGCAGGTATTAAGTATTAAATGAAGTTTATTTACAAAACCTTTTCACACATAAGTGTAACTTTGCACGATAAATCTAATGAGCCTAATTAATTCACTATTTGCTAAAGTAAAGCTACAATAATTATCCTCTAATCGTGTGGCCAAAGTTGCGGAGTTATTTTTGTAAACTAACTTTATTTAATACCTGTAATTAGTGATCAAACTTGCATTTTAGTCCGGCTAATGTTTAGTCCGTCCGAAACAAACACGACCTGCAAAAAGTCACTGTTATTATATTTAAAAAATATATGATCATTTCAAAATTTACCAAAACTAACCTGCCACCGCCATACCCCATGGCGGTAGGGGTAAACCGTCATGGTCCATGGCGGTTGTAGGTGCTACGATGCCAAAAAGTCACTGTTATTATATTTAAAAAAATATACGACCATTTCAAAATTTACCAAAACTAACTTTGCCACCGCCATACCCCATGGCGGTAGGGGTAAACCATCGTGGCCCATAGCGGTTAGGGTGAGTCTGTTTTCAAAAAATCGTAACTTTTTTGTACGAACTCAGATGGAGATAAATGTTATACAAAACTTGTAGCTTTTGACGAGAATTACCACTTTGTAGTTCAAACTTTTTCATTTGAAGTCATCTTGGGGCTAAAAAAGGATATATTGTCCAGATCTCAGTGTTCGGTATCTAGATCTGGACAATATATCAATTGTTTGAACTCAAGATGACTTTCAATGAAAAAAGTTTGAACTACAAAGCTGTAGATCTCGTCGAAAGATACAAGTTTCGTATAAAGTTTATCTCCATCTGATTTCATACAAAAAAAATTTACGATTTTTTGAAAACAGACTGACCCGCCATGGGCCACGACGGTTGCGAGAGCTACACTACAACCGCCATGGCCCATGGCGGGTTGGTACTGTAGCACTTGTACCGCCGTGGCCCATGGCGGTTTGCACGTGATGGATTCAGATCGGATTTGCACGGTACGAATTCGGATGTCACTATTTACCACATTTTATTTCAAATACGAATATTATCGAATACGAATACAAAACGGATATTTTGAATTCGGATTCACATTCGAATACTTACTTGATTTATAGCATAGAGTCATAATGACTATCAATTTCATTTGCCGATGGTTTTATAATTGATCAAATCATGTTACAAGTAGAGAGTAAATTATGATCGTTACACATAATAAATATTTTATTGCAAATAACACATTAACTAATAAATAAATTAATTAGTATATAAAAATAAATATAAATAAGTAATTGTTGTAAATATATAAATGCCTTTTATTAGTAAAAAAAAGAACATAAATACATTTAAATATAATTTGTTTATTTGCTAAATAATATAATTGTTATGATCGGCAAGACCTTTGGGCGGCGCCCTCGACGTGGCTAGGGGCGCGCGCCGGCTTAGGCAGGGGGCAAGGGCCCAGTCTTTAATTTTCAGTAAATCTTAGGGGATTCGTTAGCAAATCGTGTGCTCACAAATACTCATGTAAACTCTTGGTTTTGATTAAGCAGAAACATCTCAATTGTTTCCGGCTTCCCTGAGGGAGCCGGGAGTCCAAACCCTAGCCGCCTCCTCCTCTTCCTCTCGCGTGCGTCGCTCGTCGGTGTTTTAGACCGGCAAACCTACCAAGGGGGTACCCGAGGTAGTAGATTGTGCGGTGAGGATCGTGATCGGTTGACCGAGAACTCGAAGGTATGCGCAAGGACACGGGACACAAGATTTATACGGGTTCGGGTCGCCAAGGTGGCGAGCCCTACGTCTCGTTTGGGGATCAAGTATGGCGCCTGCGCTTGGTGTTGGGTTGTCCCCGGAGGGATTGGGGATGTGCGGCTAGGTACCCGGCCCTCCTTTATATAGTCCGGGGGGCGGGTTCCTAGTCGGTTACAAGGCGAGTCCTAGTAGGAGTACACGGAGCGAGTCCTAGTAGGAGTACGGGGGGAATTCTACTAGGAGTCCGTCTTCTACTATTCTTCCTTCCTTGCATGAGTACCCGGGGTGTATGCCCGACAAGCCCCCGAGCACGTTGGAGTCGAGAGTAGTAGTTCGAGTAGTCTTGAAGCCTCTTCGAGTAGTTCTTGAGCGTCCTCGAGTACTGCTTGGAGAAGTCTTCAATAGTACTTGAACTGCCGCGAGGCTGGAAGGTGGTCCAGCTCATCAGTCTTGAAAAAATTTGAATGATGGGTGTAGCATAGCAGCCCCCGAGCCTTGAAATGATTAGGTAATCAATCCAAGGGTCTTCAGTGTTCGCGAAGCCATCATCCGAGTACTCTTGCAGCGTGTAGCCCCCGAGATAAGAGAGCCACATGAGCCACGTCGAGTAGTGATTGGTGAGGAGCCCCCGAGCTTGAGAGCGAGCGAAGCATGCTGAAGTTATCTTCAAGTAGCCCCCGAGCTGGAGAGATTCCAAGTAGCAGTTTGGCGTCGAGCCGTGGAGCTTGAGAAGTAGTCGTGCCGTCAGAGCGGACTTTAGAATGCGACTTAAAAACCGAAGTCGACTTTGTGCCACGCGGAGCGGACTTTGAGATGCGACTTGAAAACCGAAGTCGACTTTGTGCCGCGCGGAGCGGACTTTGAGATGCGACTTGAAAACCGAAGTCGACTTTGTGCCGCGCGGAGCGGACTTTGAGATGCGACTTTAGAAGTCGACTTTAGAATGCCGCGCGGAGCGGACTTTGATATGCGACTTTAGAAGTCGACTTTAGTTGCCGCGTAAAGCGGACTTTAGGTGCGGCTGCGGTAGTCGACTTTGTGCCACGCGGGGGTGGACTTAAGATGCAAAAAACGAAAAGCACTTTCCGTAAAGCCAAAGCGAATAAAAAATCGGAAAAAAACGAGTAGTTTTGCCGCCGGAGCGGGCTTAAGATTGCGGCCGGAGTCGGCTTGTGCCACGGAGTGGGCTTAAGTACCGAGCCATGGATTTCGGACCCAAGGTACGGTTGCCGCCGGAGCGGGCTTGTGCCACCGGAGTGGGCTTGAAGGTGCGACCGGAGTCGACTTGTGCCACCGGAGTGGGCTTAAGTACACGAGCCATGGATTTCGGACCCAAGGTACGATTGCCGCCGGAGCGGGCTTGAAGGTGCGGCCGGAGTCGGCTTGTGTACCTAGGCCATGGATTTCGGACCCAAGGTACGGGTGCCACCGTAGTGGACTTGAAGGTGCGGCCGGAGTCGACTTGCGTGCACCGGGCCATGGATTTCGGACCCAAGGTACGGAGCGCGAGTACTTAGGGCACTTGGACCCATGGTACGGAGCGTGAAGACCACGTGCGGCTAGGTTCCATCGTCGCCGGGGACCCGAGGGCCGCTTACGACTAGGTTCCATCGAAGCTTACACACGTAGTATGCCACCGAAGCAGGCGAAGATGCGGCCGGAGTCGACTTTAAGTTGCCGCATGGAGCGGACTTTAGAATGCGACTTTAGAAGTCGACTTTAGATTGCCGCGCGTAGCGACTTTAGAAACCGCCTCCTAGGGATAGCCCCCGAGTTGATGAAGTAGACTCGCGGCGACTTGATTGATATGCCACAAGAGTAGTCGGTAGAGTGTAGCTCCCGTGAAAACCCGCCGAGAAGCACACACGGATGAGTAGTCGGCAAGTAGTCCTACATGATGAGGAGAACAAGCCAAGAGAACAGTATGATTTAGATAAATGACTTAGTTGTTCTTTGCTGGGCGGACGATGATGAAGCCGTGGCGATCGGCGATGGAGCCGCGACGGTTGTTGTTGAAGTCGACTAGTCAGAGTTGATTCCAATTACTTGTTGGGGGCGTGACTGCCGTTCTCGACTAGTTTGGAAAACTAGTCGAGATGAATGGTCGACGCGATGCGACCGGAAGACGACGTTGTGGCGGCGCGCGGCATACTCGAAGTAGAGCTAGTGTTGCCGCGAGACAAGTAGTCGCGACGCACGGCGTGGATGAAGTAGAGCCGGTGTGGCCGCAAGACGAAGTCGCGGCGCACGGAGTAGTCGACGACGAGCACCGGGCGAGGCGGGTAGTCGATGACGAGCGCGCGAGGAGCCGCGTGACGAGCCGCGGGGCGTGCGAGGTACCCCGGCGCACGGCGTAGGCGAAATAGTCCGACGATGAGCCGGAGTAGTCGACGAGACGCGCGAGCGAGGCGCGTGACAAGCCGCGCGACGTCGCCGAGGCACCCCGACGCGCGGCGTAGGCGAAGTAGTCGACGACGACGAGCCGGCGCGAGGCGCAGTAGTCGACGACGAGCGGCGCGAGGAGCCGCGTGACGAGCCGCGCGGCGTGCCGAGGCACCCCGGGACGCGCGGCGTAGGCGAAGTAGTCGACGACGACGAGCCCGGAGTAGTCGACGACGAGCGGCGCGAGGAGCCGCGTGATGAGCCGCGCGACGTGCCGAGGCACCCCGGACGCGGCGCCGTAGGGCGAAGTAGTCGACGGCGACGAGCCCGGAGTAGTCGACGACGACGAGCTCGCGCGAGGCGCAGTAGTCGACGACAAGCGGCGCGAGGAACCGCGTGAGCGAGCCGCGCGGCGTGCCGAGGCACCGGGACGCGCGGCGTAGGCGAAGTAGTCGACGACGGCGAGCTGCGCGCGAGCGGCAGTAGTCGACGACGAGCGGCGCGAGGAGCCGCGTGACGAGCGCGCGCGACGTGCCGAGGCACCCCGGACGCGCGGCGAGGGCGAAGTAGTCGACGACGACGAGCCCGAGTAGTCGACGACGAGCGGCGCGAGGAGCCGCGTGATGAGCCGCGCGACGTGCCGAGGCACCCGGACGCGCGCGTAGGCGGCGAGTCGACGACGACGAGCCCGGAGCGCCGACGACGACGAGCCCGCGCGCGAGCCGCAGTAGTCGACGACAAGCGGCGCGAGGAACCGCGTGGCGAGCGCGCGGCGTGCCGAGGCACCCGGGACGCGCGCGTAGGGCGAAGTAGTCGACGACGACGAGCCCGCGCGAGGCAGCAGTCGACGACGAGCGGCGCGAGGAGCCGCGGACGAGCCGCGCGGACGTGCCGAGGCACCCGGGACGCGCGGCGTAGGCGAAGTCGGCGACGACGAGAGCTCGCGCGAGGCGAGTAGTCGACGACGAGCGGCGCGAGGAGCCGCGTGGACGAGCGCGCGACGTGCCGAGGCACCCGGACGCGCGGCGTAGGCGAAGTAGTCGACGACGACGAGCTCCGCGCGAGGCGCAGTAGTCGACGACGAGCGGCGCGACGAGCCGCATGACGAGCCGCGCGACGTGCCGACGCAACCGGAAGCGCGGCTTAGGAAAATTGATTCCGCTTTGACAAGAGCAAGGCGACTTGCTTCAATGGATCTCGGCGAGTCGACGAGTAGATTGATCTTGTTGACGAGGGTCCTTCGAATTCGCCCGGTGGTGATGATCACCCCTACCTGGCGCGCCAGCTGTCGGTGTTTTAGACCGGCAAACCTACCAAGGGGTACCCGAGGTAGTAGATTATGCGGTGAGGATCGTGATCGGTTGACCGAGAACTCGAAGGTATGCGCAAGGACACGGGACACAAGATTTATACAGGTTCGGGTCGCCAAGGTGGCGAGCCCTACGTCCTGTTTGGGGGATCAAGTATGGCGCCTGCGCTTGGTGTTGGGTTGTCCCCGGAGGGATTGGGGATGTGCGGCTAGGTATCCGGCCCTCCTTTATATAGTCCGGGGGGCGGGTTCCTAGTCGGTTACAAGGCAGAGTCCTAGTAGGAGTACACGGAGCGAGTCCCGGTAGGAGTACGGGGGAATTCTACTAGGAGTCCGTCTTCTACTATTCTTCCTTCCTTGCATGAGTACCGGGTGTATGCCCGACATCGCCGACCGACGCCGCCCCAGCGCCGTCCACGTCGCCGTCCGCCACCAGCTTCCCATCCCTATTCGCCGAGGGAAATCCCCGGTAGGATCCGTAATCCTATCAACCTGGTATCAGTGATGTCAGGCGCTCCTCCAACCGCTTCCCTGTCGCCGTCATCGCAGGCGCCGCCGCCATCCACGACGGAGCCGGCGCTCACCTCCGCGCTCCTGGCGGCCTCCACCGCCGTCTCGACCGCGACCTTCGACCCATTCGCCATGCCCATCATGACGAACGAACAGCTGACAGCGACCGTCCTCAAGCTGTGCCAGGGCATGGATACCCTAGGTCACGACCTGTCGGAAGTTCGCACATTCCTACTGGGCCCTCCACCACCGCCGCAGCTGCCGCCCACCGCGGCGCCCGTCACGCGCGCCGCCGGCCGGGGGACCGGTACAACCATGGCGCCGCCGCCCTCGCGGTGCCGATTCATCGCCCGTCGTTCACGCCCTCGCCCTCGCAACTCCCCGCCATGGGTGTTAGGGTCGACGACGGGCGCCACATTCTCCTCACCGCCACCGCGCACCACACCGAAGCGGCAGCCGGCCGCCACACGTCGCCGCCGTGGGGCCCGCGGGGGCACGCCCACCTCGGGCGTCATGTACGGCGAGGTCGACGAGAACTTTTTCTCGTCGGTCTCCGCCACCGCCGGGGAAGTCATGGAGTCATCCGCCAGGGGGGCGGCGCTGGGGGGTCCTCAGGGCCAAGCCACCCAGCGCTTCTACAAGCTGGAGTTCCCGACGTACGACGGCGCGGTCGACCCTCTGAACTGGCTCAATCAGTGCGAGTAGTTCTTCCGCGGCCAGCGCACCCTCGCCTCTGACCGGACGTGGCTGGCATCGTACCACCTCACCGGTGCGGCCCAGACATGGTACTTCGCCATCGAGCAGGACGAGGGGATGCCAAACTGGGATCGTTTCAAGGAGTTGTGCCATTTCCAGTTTGGTCCAGCCGTGCGCGGCTCTCGCCTGGCGGAACTCGGACGGCTCCAGTTCACGTCGACCGTCTAGGACTACGCCGACCGCTTCAATGCGGTGTTGTGCCATGCACGGAACCTCGACGTCGTCCAGAAAGCTGAGCTATTTGTGGGAGGCCTTCCTGATCACATACGGGTGGACGTCGAGCTGCGCGCACCACAGGACTTACTGACGGTGATGTACCTGGCCCACGCATTCGAGCTCCGCGCCACGACCGTAGCGGCACTGCGGCCGCTCGAACCCCCGCGCCCGGCACGCCGGCACCGGCGGCGTTTCCGGCGGGCGCCGGCCGCTCGCCGGTGTTGCCACCGCCGGCGGTGGTACCGGCGAGGGGCGCCCCACGAGGCTCCCGCCGCCGCCACCCCTCCACCGCCCATACGACAGTTATGCCATCTCAGGCCGGCGGAACAATTAGAGTGCCGACGCCAGGGCTTGTGCTACAACTGCGACGAGCCTTTCGTTCGCGATCACCAGTGCAAGCGGTTGTTCTACCTCGAGTCGGGCGACTACGCGGACGACGACGACACCCCCGGACCCTGAGGCAACCGGGGACGACACAGCGGCACTCCTGGACGTGACTGCTAATGCTCTGGTGGTCCCCCTACATGCTGTGGCAGGCTTACAGACGGAGAACAATATGGTGATATACGTCACAATCAAGGGCGAACGCTTGCTCGCCCTACTGGACACTGGCTCGACGCATAACTTCATCTAGGGGGCTACATTACGGCGGCTCGGCCTCCCATTGTCAGGGGGTGTCCAGCTCCGGGTCACGGTGGCCAACGGCGACCGCGGGATCGCCCGGGGCGTGGAGGTCTCCATCGCAGGTGTGCCCTACACAATCACGTGCGTCGGCATCGACCTGGGCTGCTTCGACTTCATCCTCGGTGTCGACTTCTTGCGCACGTTAGGTCTCATCACCTGGGACTTCGACGCACAGATGATCGCCTTCCAGCGCGACGGGCGACCAGTTGTGTGGCGCGGGGCCCCCGGTGCGGGCGCACCGCGGTCTACGGCGGCGGTCGCGGCGGCCCCCGAGCGGCCCATGCTCGACCGGCTTCTCCAGCACCACGTCGCAATCTTCGAGGAGCCACAGGGCCTTCCACCAGCCCGTCCGTACGACCACCGCATCCACCTACTACTGGGCACCGCACCCGTCGCCGTCAGGCCATACCGCTACCCCCAGCTGCAGAAGGACGCGCTGGAGCGCCAGGTCGCGGGCATGCTCGTGCAGGGCATCGTCTGCCCGAGCACGTCCCCGTTCTCTGCTCCGGTTCTCCTCGTTCATAAGGCGGACGGCTCCTGGCGTTTCTGCATCGACTACCGCGCCCTCAACGCGCGGACGTCCAAGGACAAGTTCCCCATCCCGGTGGTGGACGAGCTTCTGGACGAGCTGCATGGCGCCCTCTACTTCACCAAGATCGACCTGCGCTCGGGCTACCATCAGGTGCGCATGTTCACAAGAGACATCGACAAGACGACGTTTTGCACCCATCACGGCCACTACGAGTTCCTCGTCATGCCGTTTGGTCTCTCCAACGCCCCGACCACGTTCCAGGCTCTGATGAACGACGTGTTGCACCCGTACCTGCGAAGGTTCGTCCTGGTATTTTTCGATGATATTCTCATCTATAGTTCGTCGTGGGCAGAGCATCTCCAACACATCAGCATCGTCCTCAACGAACTTCGTGTGCACCAGCTACACCTTAAGCGCTCGAAGTGCTCGTTCGGGGTGCCTTCGGTGGCCTACCTGGGCCACGTCGTCTCCGAGGCGGGAGTCGCCATGGATGCGGACAAGGTTGTGGCGGTCTCCGCTTGGCTGCAGCCTCGATCCGCCCAAGGTCTTCGCGGCTTCTTGGGGCTTGCAGGATACTACAAGAAGTTCATCCGCGACTTTGGCCGTATCGCGGCGCCACTCACCCGACTCCTATGCCGAGACGCCTTCACCTGGGACAAGGAGGCGGAGGACGCGTTCCAGGCGCTTAAACACGCCCTCACGACAAGACCCGTTCTACAGATGCCGGACTTCGACAAGCTCTTCATCATCGACTGCGACGCATCCGACGTCGGGTTCGGTGCAGTGCTCCACCAGGGCGCCGGACCCGTCGCGTTCTTCAGCCACCCGTTCGCCGCTCGACATCTGAAGCTGGCAGCTTATGAGCGGGAGCTCATCGACCTGGTGCAGGCCGTGCGCCACTGGCGCCCCTACTTGTGGGGACGCCAGTTTCTCGTCCGGACCGACCACTTTAGTCTGAAGTACCTGCTGGACCAGCGCTTGTCCACCGTGCCGCAGCACCATTGGATCAAAAGTTCTTCGGGTCAATTTCACCGTGGAGTACCGACCGGGGCGGCTTAAGACGTGGCCGACGCTCTCTCTCGCCGCGACGCTGAGCACGCCCCGGAGGTCATCACTGAGCTTGGCGCTATGTGCGTCCGCTCGAGCTCGACCTTCGCCTTCCTCGACGACGTGCGCCAGGCGCCGGCACGGCGCCCCGACGCACAGGAGATGCTGCGGTGCCTGGGTGCCGGTGAGCTCCAGGCGCCCTGGCGCTTCGATGACGGCCTCCTCCTTCACGGCAGTCGCGTCTTCCTCCCCAACCACGACGACCTGCGCCAGCAGGCGCTACAGGTGGCGCACTCCGCAGGTCATGAAGGGGTCCAGAAAACCCTGCATCGCCTGCGCTCGGACTTCTACATTCTCGGCGACCGGGCCCTGGTCCAGGCCTGGGTTCGTACGTGCACCATGTGCCAGCGTAACAAGACTGAAACGCGCCAGCCGGCCGGCCTCCTGCAGCCACTCGAGGTCCCCTCCCAGGTGTGGGCGGACATCTCCATCGACTTCATCGAAGGCCTGCCAAAGGTGGTAGGCAAATCGGTGATCCTGACGGTGGTTGATCGCTTCTCCAAGTACGCCCACTTCATCCCGCTTGGCCACCCCTACACTGCGGCATCGATGGCCCGGGCGTTCTTCGACACCATCGTTCAGCTACACGGGTTTCCCTCGTCCATCGTGAGTGATCGGGACCCCATCTTCACTGGCCACGTCTGACGTGACCTATTTGGCTTGGCGGGAGTTAAGCTCCGCATGAGCACGACGTTTCACCCAAAGACGGATGGGCAGTCTGAGGTGGTGAACAAGGTGATTGCTATGTACTTGCGCTGTGTTACAGGTGATCGGCCGCGTTCGTGGGTGGATTGGCTCTCGTGGGCGGAGTACTGCTACAAACCTCCTTCCATACTGCGCTCCGCGCCACCCCGTTCGAGGTCGTCTACGGGCGCCCACCACCGCCGATCCTGCCTTACACGGTGGGGTCGGCCAAGACATAGGCGGCAGATGCGCTCCTCCGCAGCCGTGACGAGATGCCGCGCAGGTGCGCCGGCGCGCTTCTACGGGGCACAACAACTCTCCAAGAAGTACTACGACGCCAGCCATCGTGACGTGGAGCTTGACGTAGGCGCCTGGGTGTGGCTACGCCTCCTCCACCGGACCGCGCAGTCGCTCGACCCGCAGGCTCGGCGCAAGCTGGGTCCCCGCTATGCTGGCCCGTTCCAGGTGTTGGAGCGCGTCGGCAAGGTCGCTTACCGTCTACAGCTTCCAGACGTCGCCAGGATCCATGACGTTTTTCACGTGGGGTTGCTCAAGCCTCACCGCGGAGAGCCGCCGGCTGCGCCTGGGGTCATGTCGTCACTTCTCCGTGGCCGCATCCTTCCGGAGCCGGAGGCTGCTGTGCATGCCGAGCAGCGGCGTGGCGTCTGGCATGTCCGCATCAAGTGGCACGGGCTGCCTGACGAGGATGCCACATGGGAGCAGCTGGAGGAGTTTCGCAGCCACTATCCCGATTTCCAGCTCGAGGACGAGTCGTTTGCGCAGGCGGAGAGAGATGTTATGATCGGCAAGACCTTTGGGCGGCACCCTCGACGTGGCTAGGGGCGCGCGCCGGCTTAGGCAGGGGGCCAAGGACCCAGTCTTTCATTTTCAGTAAATCTTAGGGGGTTCGTTAGCAAATCGTGTGCTCATAAATACTCATGTAAACTCTTGGTTTGTTTCCGGCTTCCCTGAGGGAGCCGGGAGTCCAAACCCTAGCCGCCTCCTCCTCTTCCTCTCGCGTGCGCCGCCAGCCTGACGGCGCCCCAGCATCGTCCACGTCGCCGTCCGCCGCCAGCTTCTCATCCCTATTCGCTGAGGGAAATCCCCGGTAGGATCCGTAATCCTATCAATAATGTATTTAAAATTACTATGATTAGACACATCAAAATAAATAAAAAATATCATTATATAATTTAGTAATATTAGGTTGGAATAATTAGTTGGTTGTCACATATATAATTTTTAATAGTTAAAACGGTGTAAATAAATATTTTACTAGTGATATTAAAATTAACATCATTTGTAATTAGTATTTACTAATATAAATACATTTTAGATGGTTTCTATGGGTACTTTATTTTATGCGGATACAAATAATGTCGGATATGTCAAATTTTTGTCAGATAATTCGAATAATGTCGAATACCGATAATGTTGAAAATCGGATTAAAATACATCCATTTGACATACATATTAAAAACGAATACGAATACAGATATCGATATTAATGTTTTTAGCGGATACGAATATGGATAATTCGGATTTCCAGACATCCGAATCCATCCCTACTCCATGGGGTACGGCGGTGGTAGGTTAGTTTTGATAAATTTTGGAACGACAGTATATTTTCCAAAATAAAAAAATAGAAAATCCTGTTATTACATCTATGGTGTGAGAGTTAGGTGAGCTTTCTGCATTGCATCCTGTAGATTTGGCCTATTACGGCCCACGATACTTTTTCTAATAAGAGTACGGCCCACAATACTTGCTTGAGTTTCCTCTGCCATTTCTAGGCTGCTACTATTGGTGATAACTGCCTAACTGGTAAAGCAACAGATTCAGAAATCATTCATGCAACCCAAGAGCCGATCTCTATCCATCCGATCCACTCAGTACAACAGGTCGGTCACTTTCTCGGCTGCTTTTAACCGAGCCATAGCGACCACACCATTTTTTCCCTCTATATCCGAACATACAGCACTACCAAATTAGTAGCTATAGGCCTATAATCAAATTTGCATCAATCAAGATACATATACTTCCTCCCTTCTCGTTTATAAGGCGCGCACGTATAACAAGATTCAAACTTTACAATCTTGACTACTAATTTACTCATCATATTTTTTGTTTTGTAATGTAAATTTGACATGGTTGAATTTGTATTCAAATGTAGTTTCTAATGATTATACATTCATAACCACAAATAAAATAATATAAGAGGAATTATTGATCAAAGTATAGTTTGGAAGACAATGTCGTGTACTCGTGTCTACCCGCGCCTTATAAACGAGAAAGGAGGGAGTGTGTGTCTATATATATATGTGTGTGTGCTCCCTCCGTCCCCAAAAGAATGACGTTTTAGGATTCAAAATTTGTCCCAAAAAACAACATTTTTACTTAATTTGGCATGTGTGTATGTGCATGTAGGCATGCAACAATCAATTAACATCTAATATGACCAATAAATAGGGATATTTGAGATCATTTGACCTTCTTAATAATCTATCCTACAATTTGTAGAATGACAAGGGAGGAGACCTACCGTTCTACGCAGCATGCTTCGGTTGTATAAAACCGGCCAGTCAAAGTCACGAGCTCGTAAAAAGTCTCCACTTGCTTTTTCCTTGGCATGTAGCCCACCTCACAACCGCGCTTTTGCTCTTCGCCGTCAGCGTCCCCGGATGGATTCTTTTATCTTTCTCCTTTCACCTTTTCTTTTTGCGAGAAAGAAAAAACGGTTCTTTTTTTTACCGTGGCTCACCGAGATTCTTCATTCTTGGTGTGTGTGCAATAATGTATGTGATAGTCTGTACTTGTGCATATTTAACTTGAGCTACGTTTAGGCGATTAGGCATAAGTTAATGACCATGCGATGGAATACAGGAATAGTAGTTGCGCATATAGACATGACTGATCTACTAACCACAAATTAAACGGAGCACTGCACACATATCTCAACGATCGAATCAAAATTAAAATCTTGGCCGGGCGCGGTCCCAACCGCTAGCTGGACCACCACCCGGCCGGCACCAACCAATTCGTTCAGTTAAGCGCATTGCTGCTGCGTGCTCCAGTTCAGCACCAAACTGCTTCCGATATCTCGCTTTCAGTTTCAGCGTCATGCGTCATGTCCTTTGTTTTCAGCTGCTCTTGCCGCTCCGCATTCATCGCCACTACTGTTCCTCCGCTGTTGGGGATTCATGCATTTTTCTTGTCCATGGTGTCTGAAAACCGCGTGCCCAAATTGTGATATCGTTGGAGTATGCCTTTATGTACGCCACTACACTGTAGCTAGGATGGCTCATCAGGCCGGTGATCAGGTCACACAGAGCATTAGCTAGGCGTGTCTATACGATAAGGAATATCCCAAGACTGACAAAAGGTTGCAAAAAAAAAAATCTTTCAGGTCAGAACGATAGGATCTTTATAGAGAGAAAGACGGTAAGGATTTTTTCCCTTTTTTTGTGAAACGCGTAAATGTTGTATGTGCCCATCACTCATGGAGTCAGCATGGTTTGGAGGCGTGATCGGAGAAGCTTCAATCAGACGATCGTATATGTCATTACTTGATATATAATCTGCCAGATCTATGTGATATATGGTCCTGATGCTTGTATATATATGTGATGCCATAGCTCAACTGCTGCATCAACGACATCTTTTGGTAGTGTGTATATAGTGTACGTGTACCCTAGCTGCTGTACTGTATATTTATACATATAACGGGGGATGTATACGTTGAGCGTGAAAGCCTACATGACTTTTCTTTGAACAACGGAAGTACACTGAGCGACTTCGAAATTACAGTATAGAAAACAAAAGCTTTTTTTGTGAAAATAATTTTTTTTACATTTGTCTGCTTTCCCAAGATAGAGTTGTTTACTACTCCCTACGTTTCAAATTACTTGTCATTTTGGTTTTCCTTGGTACATTTTGTTATGTATCTAAACATAAATATATATCTAGGTATATACTAAAACAAATGTATCTAAAAAAAGTCAAAATAAAAGTAATCTGGCTGGTGATTACACTGCACAATTCCATCCATTTGAGAAAAAACAATTAAACCCCTCATGAATTTGATACACTCGAGCAGTGTTGAATATCTTGGTATAGGTTTGGTCGTTCATGCGTATAGTTCATTCATATATAGAATTTTTGTACGATCAATATGCAAGTCTTTTTAGTGATAAGTCTCTGTGCATGTGTTCGATCTGAATCTGAGATATACATATACTATACATTTCGAAAAGAGAACTTTATTTACAAGCAAAATTCTAAATATCTTCAGATTGTTTTGGGGTTAAAAAAATATATACTGCAATCTTCTTCTTCTTGTTCTTGACATATGATTTGCTATACTCGTTCCATATAAGGAGTAAGAAAACAGAAGTTGGTCTAACGACAAGAATAAGTAAACAAGCAAGTACTCATTTCCGTCTCAAATTAGTAGTGTTGACGTTTTTTTGGTCGAACACACGAGTGCGCTACATCGCGTGGTTGTCGAAAACTACCTCGTCGAAACCTCCAGCACCGGCCGGTCTAACCGCCTGGGGGAGGGCGGTACGACCGCCTTGGATAGAAGCATCATCGAAAACCTAAACTCACTGATCCGGGGTTCGGGAACAGTGCGCCTAGGGTTGGAAAAGCTAAGGTTTGGAGACATAAAATAGTAAATTGATATGTTCGATTGGATGATATGTCTCAATTGGCCACGACCATTTATATTTATAGGTGGGAGGTCTTGCCTTACAAGGAACGTTTTACATCTCGGAATTAGCTAAAACTCCTAATTCTATTCAGACTCGGGTGACCCGGTCTGACCGTCCCAGGGAGGCGGTTAGACCGCCTAGCGGCCTATTGCTACAGGCACCACCCGGTCAGACCGCCTGGCCCCGGCCTGATTAGGCTTCCGCCAATTTTGGGTGACAACAACTAGTCAATTTTTACCTTTCTTGATCTATCCCTCTTGTTATGGATCTAGACATAAGTATATATCTAGGTGTATAACAAAAGAGACGTATCTAAAAAAGCAAAAAGTAACGGAATGAATATTTTCACAATTAAATCCAAGCATGAAAATAACGAAGCCTAACAAAATATTGAACATGTTACAACAACTATTTGGTCCATAGCCACTTACGCCACTTTCTACCATGACCACACTCCACCACACCTAAATATATGCTGCTAACATAGTATTGTGCCATTTTCTCCTTGTTCTTCAATTCACCATGCGGATAATTAATTAAAGAAGTGTGTGCTTTTTGCAAAAAGAAAAAAGAAAATAAACACGAGGGCACTGGTACCCATTTTTCCTCACTGCCGAGCGCCTTGCTACATAGTTATTTTGTTTAATAGCCCAAAAGTAAATATTAAATAATGTTTTGAATTTGTTTGGTTGACGACGTATATGTAGCAGCCGCGCGCATGCCATGAAAAATCTTGTTGGAGTTTGACTCATCCACTCTCTTACGTGATCATCATCATATCACATCGAGAAGGAATTTCGGACCATTGCGTGTTTCTTTACCATCAAATGCAAACTTTCTGATATTTGGAAGAGATGTACGTTTAGATTTTGCAAAGAAAGTTTTGAAAGTGGGTGGATGGGAGGCCTACGGCCAATGTAGTTATATGTTTGGCCAGAATTTGCAAAAGGTATTTAGATCAGTTTGACAAATGACCTAAAAACACCTAAAGTTTATGCAAATTTTGTATAGCCCCGTTTAGTTGGCGGTGACCGGTGAGAGTACGCTGAGATCTACTGGCGGCCGGTGAGAGTACATGGGTAGCAGTAGCAGCGTTTGCGTTTGTCAATAGGTTTTGATTGCTTTCACACTTGCGGATCCGAGGCAGCAGCTAGCGCCTAGCGCGGCAGACAACATTGACGGATTCCGTGCACTGATACTCTACTACTGCAACCTTAATGCCACCACGTACGAACGAAGTTATTACTCTACGAACTTGCAAAACCACTAGTTGATCTTTGGATGTTGCGATTATTGTTTTCGTATGTTTCAGGAATTCAGGGTGAGTGCTGCATCAAACATACTCTCTTCGTTTCACAAGGAGTGTTGTTTAACTTTCAAATTTTGTCAGGGAACGAGTATTCAATTAGCTTTTAGTGAAACTTATCTAATTAAAAAGCAACACTCATGGCACTAATAAAAAGTATTGAAAAGTGTATAGAGCCAATGAAATGATCACTTGGCGTTTTTCTCTGATTCCAATGTACTACATTTACTCAGAAGTGGAATAATGAGGCCAGTCAACAACAATTAATAGACTGCCACATACTAAGGGCAGCCGCAATGGGTGTAGAGTGTAGGAAAGAGAAACAAGATAAATACTCCACGTAGGAAAGAGAAACACTCCATGTAGGAAAGAGAAACAAGAGATATAATTAGTTGCCGCTAGACTTGGCGAGAGCCGCTGGCACGCATCACGGTGCGGTGCGGGCCCCAACACATCTTCGCCTGCCTTCTTCTCTCTTTCCTCCTTGCGGTCCAGGCGTCCCAGTTGGGAGGACGCGGCGGCCGGTGCAAGGAGGCCGAGGCGCGGGGAGGAGGCGCAGGGCGGGCCGCCGGTTCGCTGGCGTAAGGCGAGCTGCGAGAGCTCTGGTGGATCTCGCCCAGCTCAGGACGACGACTAAATTTGGGAGGACATGGTGGCCGCCGTGGGTGGTGCTGGACGGCGCTGAGGCATCTAGAGCTCGGTGGCTCGAGGACATCGGAGGCAGGACAGCGGTGCTCGAGGCCGCCAGGTCGGAGCAAAGGCCTAGAGCGGCCGGTCAACCAGCGCAGTGGGAGGAGCCGGAGGCCGCCGGTCCGCCGGTCGGAGCACCTGCGACGGAGGTCATCCACAACTGCGCATGGGACAAAGGGCGAGCCGTCGGGGGTTCGGGCGTTGTCGGTATCCACTCGAGCTCGCCAGGGGAGGACCGAGGCGCACACGATGTCCAACGCGAGCAAGACAACCGAGGACGCTTTCGGTAGCAAGGGAGCAGGGAGATGCAGCTCGACAGGGAGTGATGCCATGTGGATCGGCAGGCTCATCTCCATGGCCGCGACGCCATGCACCAACAGCGGGGGAGTTGAGATGGAGAAGGGAGGGAGGGGAGGGGAGAGGATGAGAAGATTAAACAATTACAACACATGGATCCATTATTAATTGCTATAGCATGATTATCAGATAGATACTATATGCTACAAGTGCTTTCTATATCCTATGTGTACACTGTTATAGAAGGTAACATGGTATAAGCATTGTTGGTGCCCTAAGCTTTTTTTTGATGACATGACATCAAATTAATGAAGGGAGAGAAGATCACAGTGTCATGGTGATGATCCTAGGTAGGCACAATTACCAATACTCATGACTCTGCCATTGAGAGAATATCACAAAGTCATGGTGAAAAATGCAAGATTTAAATGTTGCATTCTATATCTAAACTGTGCCCATGAACCCAACCTGTTCAATTGGCTTATCAGTCACCAGCTGAGGACCATGTGTTGTTCGAGGACCAGTGGATGGTTGCTTTCTGGTGTGATGAGTGATTGACAACGTGGTGTGGACTGACTCCTGGCTAAGTATTGCAGGTGCAGGTTGCGGCTTGACTAGTGCTGGTGCAGGTGAAGAACAAGCGCGAAAGGTCGTTGCCGGTGAGGCCTCCAGGTGTGGAGAAGACAAGTAGGCTTAGTTCGAGGGACCCGGTGGCCAGCGGAGTTAAGTGCCGGCCGCATGGTGGCAAGAACAGCGGGACGAAGTCATGGACGATTTCTTGATTGAGCCTCAAAACCAAGGTCGAGCCGGGACTACGTGGGAGCCAAGTCATGAGTGGTGATTGGCGGAGGCTACACCGAGTTCGCGGAGTTTGTAGTGGTTTGAGGCCGAATACTCGACGAGGAGGTGCGACCACCCAGGCCGGTTCAACCGCCCAGGAGGGGCGGTCAGACACTGTCGCCGAGAAGCTTCGAAGCGGAGGACACGTGTCGGGATCGCAAGGCTTGCGTCGAGGCTAAGCAAGGTTGCGGTCGTTGGGCATCCGTCCGATGGAGAAAATCTGAAGACTTCCAAATTCGCCCTTGAGGGGCATGTATCCCTAGTTACCTAGTAAGGGTAGTTTAGTATTTTGGGTGCCTCCATATAAACACTTGAGGGGATGGATGGTAGCCAACTCTTGGAACCCTAGCCTATTTGTTTTCCCATTTTCGTTTCTATTTTCCTCTAGTTTTCTAGGACTAGATTGAGTGCTTCATGTGAGATCTAGAGAGAGGGATGGATGATCGGGTGGCAAGCTAGACCTTGTATGAACCTTCATGGTATGTGTAACGCCCGCGTTTTTAGCACCAAATAAATCACCTAATAAATCGTGCGTATTTTCAAAACTGTCCAGCCGAGCTCAATTACCCCCTTCAAACCCTAGTCACTGTCCCTCCCCCTCACCCCGGCGCGCGTGCCGCGAATCCCGCCGGCACCGCCCGCACCCGGGCCAGCACCCACGCGTGCCTTCCCAACGCCGCGGTCGGCCACCGTGCCGGGAATCCCGCGCACGCCGCGGTCCCGCCGGCCGGTCCGCCTCGCCATCACCGCCGTTCGGAATTGACGCCGGTATCCGAGAAACCCGGAAAAATCCGCAAAACTCCTTCTCCTAATTTTTCTAGAAATTCTCCTAATTTTTTAAATCCCTTTTCTATTTCTCTTCCCCGATTTTTCTTTTTTTCTATTTTCCTTTTCTTTCCCCTTTTCTCCTTTTTCTTTTTCCTTCTTTCCTTTTTCCCACCGCCCTCTTCTTCCTTCGGCCTCATACCGAGGACCCCGCGCGGCCCCCCCTCCCCCACGCGCGATGCGGGGAGGCCGCGGCTCCCCTCCCCACGCGCGGCACCCCGGCGCGCGCCCCTCTCCGGGGCGGCGGCCCCCTCCCCGGCCGGGCCGACCAAGCCCCCAAGGCGACACGCCAAGGGGCAGCCCCGCACCACGGCGAGCGGCGGCACCCTTTCCCTTCCATTGCTCGACAAACGAAGACCTCCATTACTCCGACCAGTCACCTCCACTACGGCGCGGCGTCGCTGCCTCCCTCCCCTCCACGGCCACGGCCGGCACCGCACGACGGGTCAATTCGCACGGTAGCAACCGAGAATCCCGCCGGCGGAGTCCACGCCGGGATTTTTCCCGAACCTCCATTGCCGGCCATTGAAGCTCGCGAAGCTCAAAATATCCTCGCCAAACCGACCTTCCCGCGCCTATAAAAGGGCCGGACCGGCTCCCCACCTCGCCCCGCACCTCCACGACCAACTCCCCCTCCTTCCCGAGCCCTCCATCGCCACCACCAGTGCCGCTCCGGTCACCACCACGAACAGCCTCACCACCGGCCGTCGATCCGCCTCTCCGGAGCACCCCAGCCCGAGGTAAGAAGCGGAATCGGTTGCCCTCGACCTCCTCTTCGTTTCGCCCCAATTCCCGGCCGTCGCCATGCACCAGGTCACCGGCGCCCCTCCCCCCTTTCACGGTCGGCCTCCTGACTTCCTGCGTTCTGTGTCGTGAGGGAGGGAGGAAGAAGAAGAAGGGCTTTTTGCCCAAAACCCCCTGCCCTTTTCCCACTTGTCCAAAACCGACCCCCCTCTATTTCCCCCACTCTTTTCTTCCAAAACAGACCCTATACTTTAAATTAAACCACAAAAACAACCCTGTCCCTTTACAATTATGCCCCTGGACTATTTAGTGACACCCCTGCCAGGTTTAAATATTATAATTAGGTCCTTTTCTCTTATAATAAAATACTAACAGGCCCCTAATTAACCCTAAACACCTCCTTTAACCCGGCATTTCATGCGCAATTTTAATCCAAATCGCGCCCAACCTCCATCACACCCGTGCCAGTTGCACCGCCACCCGTCCATCACCCAAAACCCCTACATAATATTTATTTCCCCTATTTTATTTAAATTACCTTCCGTGAGCTCAGCCGGAGAAATTGTGTGTGCTTATATTGATTTCATGCTTGCCTGTGTGTGCGCTATAGCCGACGAAGTAAACGAAGGAAGGTACCCCGAGCCGGAGTTTGGAGCCGACTACTGCGAGCAGGAGCCCGAGGTCCCGAACGCCGAGCCGGCACTCCCCGAAGACTTCGAAGACGGCAAGTCCAATCTCATCCTTTGATGCATACTTTTGTCCTAGTTTTATAAATACGCCCTACACCCGTTTTATAAATTGCATATTGTTTTACTGCAAAACATGGTAGGATAGCCACCCTTGATTGCTATGATTGAACCTTGTTTTGGCCTAAAGGAGTGCTTTAAAAACGTGTGAGTGCTTTCAAAATGTGTGAGTGCTTTAAAAATGGAAATGGGATATGTTTGGAAAATGAGTAAAGAACTGGGTAGACGGGATGGACGTGTGTGTCGGGAAGTATGGGTGAGCTCGAACCTGTGTGGTTGAGCGTGTTGGGAGTTTTCCATCTTGTCGGTTAAGGACCGGGTTGCGTGACATCTCACCTGACCCAAATCATCGTACAACCACTCGACCGTTGTATGTGGCAACGGCTTAGCATAAACCCCACTAGTTAATCTACTTGCCATCTGGTGTGCGGGTGAGCGGCGGGAGACCAAGGAGTAGGGGTACGCTCTGTGTGAGGTACGCCCTGGTTATGTGGGGTAACCCCTTGGGTGCTTCCGTGGTGGCTCGTAGTGTTAGCTAAGGTGGGTAATGGCTTTGATAGGATCCGTACCGGCACCGAGGTGTACGTGTGACGGTACCCTACTTGTGGGTAAAGATGTACAACCTCTCGCAGTGTCAAACCTATTCGAATAGCCGTGTCCACGGTATTGGACGAGTCACGGTGTGGTCACAAAAACTAGTGTTTGGGTATGGGATGTTTTACGGCATGAGTTGTTTTCCGGTGAAGTGTGTGGCTGTGTGCACAGGGCTACGACGGACGGGAAGTCCGATAGTTCCACAAAGTGGTTTCCCTACAACTATTGAGTTACTTGGGTTATGAAAATGATTTGCAAAAACCTTTTTGAAATGAACCCCCGCATGAGTAAGTTTGCAAAATGAACCATAACCCTGATCCTTGTTATACTTTGTGCATGATTCAACTTATAAGCCCCTCCGTGGGTGGGGTTGGATTT
The DNA here is from genome assembly GCA_947561735.1 of Cenchrus americanus. Taxonomy (NCBI): domain Eukaryota; kingdom Viridiplantae; phylum Streptophyta; class Magnoliopsida; order Poales; family Poaceae; genus Cenchrus; species Cenchrus americanus. The sequence goes on from OX387243.1 coordinate 104,219,893, forward strand.
GCGGAGTACGTATGTGCTCACCCTTGTTTTACTAACTATTTTTCGAGAGGAGGATCCCGATTATATTCCCGAAGACGTCGAGTAGGTCGCCGCCCTACACCCAACCGTGCTGTGTACCCGGGGCCCCTGCAAAAGCTTCCATGGTGTGGTACTCGAGGAGGCTACGGAAGCCTTTGCTATCGTAGTATGGTCGTTAGCGTTTGTGTTGTTCCTTGTAGCGTTGGCACTTCCGTGCCCTCTCGTGTCACCGTAATGTAAAAGGCGATCCACCTGTTGTAATAAATGTGTTGCCGGCCTCCCGGGGCCGGTATTTGTGTCACATTTAGTCACCTCTCGGCGGAAGTTGAGCTACACATCATGGAGCGAGACTACCTTAGGGAAAGAGAACGTTCGGAGATGTTCCACAAAAAGCTATGGGATGAGCTCCACGGGGAACGCCGAAGGAGAAGAGAAGAAGGCCGACTTGGATGAGGAAGAACCCGAAGAAACTCACCGGGACAAAGGGACCCGGACCGAGGATGAGATGCGGAGCAAGATCTCCCACTGAAGAAGCGCCGCATCCAGCTAGAGGAAGAATCACCATGAGGATAAGACTAGGGTGTTTAGGCTAGAAGCTGAGTTCTAGTAATAATAAGTGTACCCCGAAGAATGTACCCCAACCTTGCTACTAAATAAAGTTATCCATCTCTTGTACCCCACCACAACCTTGTTCAACTCTACCTTTGTTTTCGGATGGCGGAAGATGGATGGACCCGGGCGTGTGCCGGGGAGGAGCTCGGTTTTGCCCGCCTTCTCATCAACTCCCCGGAGCACCTCGGTATCACTGAGCGCCCTAGGTACTACAACAGAGAGTACGAGCAACTCGGCACTCTTCGCTGTAGGGTGGTCCTCTCCGTCGCTAGAAGCAACCGCCACACCAACATCAAGCCGTGGCGCGTAATCGCCACGAGATTTCGACACCGAGACACCTATCCTTTGGCCCTCAGAAAAGCCCTCCGCTACCTGTGCCGGATCTACGAAGAACACCTCGTCCCCACACCAATGAGGTACTTCCCTCCCGCCATCGAACCCCGGTTGGCAAGCCCGCATGAGAAACCCGGAACGACGCCGCCACCAAGAAGACCTGCGTACCACGTAGTCGCCTACCTTGTCTCCCTGGATAAGCTCTTCGATGACCGGGCCGGCACTTGAGGGAACAAATCGGTCGGGCCGAGCAAGGCGAAGTCACGGTAAGGATGCACCAAGTCCGAGTGGCTCAAGCCGAAGCAAGGACCGCGGCCGCCATAAGCGGTGAAGCCGTTGCCCGGGGAAAGCCTCGGGGAGAATCCGGGACCAACGCATGCAAGAATGGACCAACGGCGGAACACCCGTTCCAGCCATTGGAGAAGCTCAAGTCCTGCTGGGACCACCCCTTGTAGGATGGGGAGGAACTATCGAAGTCCCGCCAGCACCACCAACAGTCGCCGAACCCCCAACAGCGACCGGCCGAAGCCGAGCACGGCCTCGGAAAATGGAAACCCCGAAGGCGAGAATGATAACGAGCTGCTCATTCCGCTGGAAGAACACTCGACCCCAGAAGATGGCTCTCCTCGCGAGTAGCATGCCCCGGTGACCCCGAGCCGGGGAATTAAGCCGTCTTGGTCCAAGTCGCGCCCTTAGTCCTTAGTCGTGTAGTGTGTCCGCATAGTCGGGATGTATCCTCCTCGCCGGTTTGTAATAAAAACTTCTTTGTGCTTGCTTGTTTTCTATGTGCTTGTTGTGTGCTTACCGGCAGAGTAGACCCCGCCTTTTCAAAAAGAAATCCGATATAATCCACTTAAACATCACATAAAACTAGATCTCTTAGAAAACCCGCTTCTTTACAGATGGTTTCCAGGCGCCCTGTCAGGACCCACCGATCGGACGCTGAGGGATCGCAAGCCGATCGGAGGGAGTGTCTCCACGACCAGGAAGTTAACCAAAATGAAGATGGAGGAGAGAACGTGGTCCTGCCACCGCCACCCCCTCCCGTTGACTTGGCACAAGTCTTGGCCAACCAGACAGTCCTGATGGAGGCCATTTTCAACGCCGTCAACCGCCCAAGACCATGGGTTCTGGGCATGAACGAGAAGCTGATTGAGTTCCTCAGGACTAAGCCGCCCACCTTTGGCGGGTCGGTGAATCCCTTGGATGCTGACGATTGGCCGAGAGCCATCCCGAGGGAACTAGAGCCCTTCAACCGTGAGGACCGCGACAAGGTTCTCCCGGCGGCTCACCGACTCACCGGGACGGCCCTAGCCTAGTGGGAGAATTACTCGCGTAGCGACCAAGGATCCCTCGGCCATCACCCCGAGATGAATTCGTGGAAGAATTCCGCCGCTACCACATCCCGAAGCCACCACCGAAGCGGAAGGCGGATGAGTTCCGTGAACTCCGCCAAGGTAACATGTACGTGGAGGAGTACACGTACCGCTTCATAGAGCTGGCACGCTATGCCCCCGAGGAAGTGGACAAAGATTCCAAAAAGCAAGAAATGTTCAAGAAGGGGCGACTCGGGCGGAGGACACTGCTGACTCCTCAGATCTACCCGGACTTTAACACCCTCATGAACATGGCAATACTCACGGAGAGAGCAAGGGTCCGAAGAGAAGAAGGAAAACAAGCGCAAGTTTATGGAACACAAGGCCAAGCGAAGAAGAGCGGTCCCGGAGGTCGAGAAACTTTGGACACTCCATGTCCAGGTTCCAAGCTCCCATGCAGTACAGAACCCAATCCCAAGCCACGAGCTCGCAAGCCCCCAGAACCCAGTTCAAGCCCTACAACAACCAGAGTGCCATGAAACCCCCACAGAACAACACCAGCCAGATCACTGCCAACAACAACAACAGCTCCCGAGTGTGTTTCAACTGCCGAGAAACCGGGCACTTCATCGCCAACTGCCCGTATGCCAAAAAGCCAACCACCACCACCTACTCCAACTCGGTGAACGGGCCAAGGCCACTTGTGTCGGGAGCCAACCGCATGCCGGTGCGCAGCAACAATAACTTCGGCAACAACAACAGCAACCAGCAGGATGAGGCGGCCCCGGCGGTCGTATGGACGAGCCCGGTCAACCACATCAATGCGCGAGAGGCACGGGAAGCACAAGGCGTAGTGCTCGGTGAGTTCCTCGGTCGGCTCGCTCTTGGCTACCATACTATTCGATTCGGGAGCATCGCACTCATTCATATCCTCAAGCTTTGTGGAAAAGCATAGCATACCCACGGTACTACTAAAAGCACCCCTATTAACTCGAACGCCCGAAGGTGACATTAAGTGTCAACTCGGGATGCCCCCGGTAAGGATTATTTTAAGTGGGGTAGAGTTCCTAGCGACTCTGGTAGTACTAAAGTCCAAAGGGATAGATGTGATCCTTGGGATGGACTGGTTAAGCCGAGCACCATGGCCCGATAAGTTGCGCCGATAAAGTAGTGCACCTAACCAACCCGGACGGGATACAAGTGACTGCCACACCCGAGGGTACATGCCGGACCTAATGGTTTTCAACATAGAAGCCAAGTCCATAGAAGATGTCCCGAGTAGTGCGAGAATACCCGGATGTGTTCCCGAAGAACTCCCCCGAATGCCACCGGATAGGGACATAGAGTTCGTCATCGACCTTATCCCCGGACCTCTCCCATAGCCAAGAGACCCCGTAGGATGGCGGCACACGAGTTGGCGGAATTGAAGAAGCAGTTAGCAGAACTCCAGCAAAGTGGGTTCATCAGACCAAGCTCATCACCATGGGGAGCCCCGGTGCTTTTCGTGGAAAAGAAGGATAAGAGCATGAGGATGTGCGTGGACTATCGTTCGCTGAACGAGGTCACTATTAAAAACAAGTACCCTCTCCCCAGAATAGATGATCCGTTTGACCGGTGATGGGAGCCAAGTATTTCTCGAAGGTGGATCTAAGATCAGGGTACCACCAGCTCAAGATTAGGGAAAGTAACATCCCCAAGACTGCCTTTGTCACTCGCTACGGGCGGTATGAGTTCACGGTGATGTCCTTTGGACTAACCAATGCACCAGCATACTTCATGAACCTCATGAATAAGGTGTTTATGGAAGAGCTGGACAAGTTTGTCGTAGTCTTTATTGATGACATAGTTGTTTACTCCAAGAGCGTGGAGGAGCATGAGCAACATCTTCAAGTAGTCTTTGGGAAATTGAGGGCACACAAGCTATACGCCAAGTTCGGCAAGTGTGAATTTTGGCTAGAGAAAATATCCTTCCTTGGGCATATTCCGACCGCGAAGGAGTAGTCGTAGACCCCGGGAAAGTTGAAACGAGTCTCCAGCGCGGCAAAGAACCGACCAACGTGAGCGAGATCGGGAGTTTCCTTGGTTTAGCGAGGGTACTACCGGAGATTTATCGAGGAATTCTCCAAGATTGCCCGGCCCATGACGGAGCTGCTCAAGAAGGAGAAGAAGTTCAACCGGACCGAGTCTGCGAGAGGAGTTTCCAAGAGTTGAAGAAGAGGTTGACGACGGCCCCGGTCGACCCCCGCCGGACATTCAACGGGACTTTGTCGTGTATTGCGACGCCTCCCGGCAAGGGTTGGGATGTGTTCTCATGCAAGATGGGAAGGTAGTGGCATATGCTTCCCGTCGGCTCAAACCCCATGAGCGAGAATTATCCCACCCATGATCCGGAGTTTGCGGCCATAGTGCATGCCCCGAAGATGCGGAGACACTATCCGATTGGGAACAAGTGTGAAATCTACACAGACCACAAGAGTCTAAAGTACATCTTCACCCAGCCCGACCTGAACCTAAGGCAAAGAAGGTGGTTAGAGTTAGTTAAAGACTATAACCTAGAAATTCACTACCACCCAGGGAAGGCCAATGTAGTAGCAGACGCCCTGAGCCGGAAATCCTACGAGAAGGCAGCACCCAAGAGTGCCCGGTACCGCAAGAGGAGATGGCGCGACTCAACGTGCACATTGTCCCCCAAGGCTACGTCCACCACGGAGTGTTCGGCCTACCCTAGAGGAGAAGATCCGGAAGGCCCAAGAAACCGATGAGAATCTGATGAAGATCCGCAAGCATACAGGAGAGAACAAGGCCCCTGACTTTAGAGTGGATGACCAAGGCACCCTGTGGTACAAAAATAGGATATGCGTGCCTGAAGGCGAAGATTTCCGACAGACCATGATGGACGAGGCACACAACTCGGCATACTCTATTCACCCGAGATCCACCAAGATGTACATGGACTTAAAACAGAAGTGTTGGTGGAATGGGATGAAAGCAGATATTGCCCGATTCATCGCCCACTGTGATACTTGTCAGAGGATCAAAGCCGAACATCGAAGCCCACGGGACTATTGCGGCCTTTACCAATCCCGGTATGGAAGTGGGACGAGATAGGTATGAATTTCGTAGTAGGGTTACCAAGGACTCGGAAGGGACATGACTCCATATGGGTGATCGTGGACCGACTCACTAAAGTCGCTCACTTTCTACCCGTACGGACCACTTATGGTGGAGAGAAGTTGGCAAAACTCTACATAGAGAATAAGTAAAGCCGCATGGAGTGCCTAGCGAATAGTCTCGGATAGAGGAACCCAGTTCACCTCTAGGTTCGGAAAAGCCTGCACAAAGCCATGGGTACCAAGCTAGATTTCAGCTCAGCATACCACCCGCAGACAGACGGACAGACCGAAAGGGTGAATCAAATCTTAGAAGATATGTTGAGAGCATGCGTCCTCACATATGGCAAAGATTGGGAGCAGAGCCTGCCATATGCAGAATTTTCCTACAACAACGGCTACCAAGCAAGTCTGGGAATGTCACCATTCGAAGCATTATACGGGAGAAAATGTAGGACACCCCTGATGTGGTCCGAAGTAGGAGAGCGTGCCCTGGTTGGGCCCGCACTTATAAAGGAAGCCGAAGAGCGAGTAGCCGATATCCGAGAAAAGTTGAGAGCCGCCCAATCTCGACGAAGAGCTACGCGGACAAGAAAAGGCATGAAGCAAGCTTCAATCCGGAGATTTCGTCTACCTCAAGGTTTCACCCATCCGGGGGACTCGGAGATTTCAAGTACACGGGAAGTTGGCCCCTCGGTACATCGGACCGTATAAAGTGCTAAAGAGAGTCGGAGCGATAGCATACGGTTGGAGCTACCCGAAGAGATGTCGGATATACACCCAGTGTTCCATATCTCCCAGCTACGCCGATGTTTGAAGATTCTTGAAGAGAAGCGAGTACGGTGAAGACCATCGATCTACGGCCCGGACCTTATGTACCGGGAGGTGCCCGTCAAGATTTTGGACACGGTGGTCAAGCGGACAAGGACGACGAAGTACGGGTGTGCGAGAGTCCAATGGAGCGGACACGGAGTGGAAGAAGCCACGTGGGAGCGAGAGGACGCATTGAAGAAGGAGTTTCCCCTCCTATTCGAAACCTAGCCGAATCTCGAGGACGAGATTCATTTTAAGTGGGGGTAGGTTTGTAATGCCCGCGTTTTTAGCACCAAATAAATCACCTAATAAATCGTGCGTATTTTCAAAACCGTCCCGGCAGGAGCTCAATTACCCCCTTCAAACCCTAGTCACCGTCCCTCCCTCTCACCCCGCGCGCGTGCCGCGAATCCCGTCGCCACCGCCCGCACCCGACCAGCACCCACGCATGCCTTCCCAACGCCGCGGTCGGCCACCGTGCCGGGAATCTCGCGCACGCCGCGGTCCCGCCGGCCGGTCCGCCTCGCCATCACCGTCATTCGGAATTGACGCCGGTATCCGAGAAACCCGAAAAATCCGCAAAACTCCTTCTCCTAATTTTTCTAGAAATTCTCCTAATTTTCTAAATCCCTTTTCTATTTCTCTTCCCTGATTTTTCTTTTTTTTCTATTTTCCTTTTCCTTTCTTCCTTTTCTTTCCCCTTTTCTCCTTTTTCTTTTTCCTTCTTTTCTTTTTCCCACCGCCCTATTCTTCCTTCGGCCTCAGACCGAGGCCCCCGCGTGCCCCCCCTCCCCACGCGCGACGCAGGGAGGCCGCGGCTCCCCCTCCCCACGCGCGGCACCCCCGCGCGCCCCCCCCGGGCGCGGCCCCCTCCCTGGCCGGCCGACCAAGCCCCCAAGGCAGCACGCCAAGGGGCGGCCCCGCACCACAGCAGGCAGCAGCACCCTTTCCCTTCCATTGCTCTGACAAACGAAGACCTCCATTACTCCGACCGGTCACCTCCACTACGGCGCGACGTCGCTGCCTCCCTCCCCTCCACGGCCACAACAGCCTGCACGACGGGTCAATTCGCACAGCAGCAACCGAGAATCCCGCTGGCCGGAGTCCATGCCGGGATTTTTCCCGAACCTCCATTGCCGGCCATTGAAGCTCTGCGAAGCTCAAAATATCCTCGCCAAACCGACCTTCCCGCGCCTATAAAAGGGCCGGACCGGCTCCCCACCTCGCCCCGCACCTCCACGACCAACTCCCCCTCCTTCCCGAGCCCTCCATCGCCACCACCAGTGCCGCTCCGGTCACCACCACGAACAGCCTCACCACCGGCCGTCGATCCGCCTCTCCCGAGCACCCCGGCCCCGAGGTAAGAAGCGGAATCGGTTGCCCTCGACCTCCTCTTCGTTTCGCCCCAATTCCCGGCCGTCGCCGTGCACCGAGTCGCCGGCGCCCCCCCCTTCCATGGTCGGCCTCCCCGTCTTCCTGCGTTCGTGTCGTGAGGGAGGAGGAAGAAGAAGGGCTTTTAGCCCAAAACCCCCCGCCCTTTTCCCACTTGTCCAAAACCAACCCCCCTCTATTTCCCCCACTCTTTTCTTCCAAAACAGACCCTATACTTTAAATTAAACCACAAAAACAACCCCGTCCCTTTACAATTATGCCCCTGGACTATTCGGTGACACCCCCGCTAGGTTTAAATATTATAATTAGGTCCTTTTCTCTTATAATAAAATACTAACAGGCCCCTAATTAACCCTAAACACCTCCTTTAACCCGGCATTTCATGCGCAATTTTAATCCAAATCGCGCCCAACCTCCGTCACACCCGTGCCAGTTGCACCGCCACCCGTCCATCACCCAAAACCCCTACATAATATTTACCTTCCGTGAGCTCGGTAGGAGAAATTGTGTGTGCTTATATTGATTTCATGCTTGCCCGTGTGTGCGCTATAGCCGACGAAGTAAACGAAGGAAGGTACCCCGAGCCGGAGTTTGGAGCCGACTACTGCGAGCAGGAGCCCGAGGTCCCGAACGCCGAGCCGCACTCCCCGAAGACTTCGAAGACGGCAAGTCCAATCTCATCCTTTGATGCATACTTTTGTCCTAGTTTTATAAATACGCCCTACATCCGTTTTATAAATTGCATATTGTTTTACTGCAAAACATGGTAGGATAGCCACCCTTGATTGCTATGATTGAACCTTGTTTTGGCCTAAACGAGTGCTTTAAAAACGGGTGAGTGCTTTCAAAATGTGTGAGTGCTTTAAAAATGGAAATGGGATATGTTTGGAAAATGAGTAAAGAACTGGGTAGACGGGATGGACGTGTGTGTCAGGAGTATGGGTGAGCTCGAACCTGTGTGGTTGAGCGTGTTGGGAGTTTTCCATCTTGTCGGTTAAGGACCGGGTTGCGTGACATCTCACCTGACCCAAATCATCGTACAACCACTCGACCGTTGTATGTGGCAACGACTTAGCATAAACCCCACTAGTTAATCTACTTGCCATCTGGTGTGCGGGTGAGCGGCGGGAGACCAAGGAGTAGGGGTACGCTCTGTGTGAGGTACGCCCCCGGTTGTGTGGGATAACCCCTTGGGTGCTTCCGTGGTGGCTCGTAGTGTTAGCTAAGGTGGGTAATGGCTTTGATAGGATCCGTACCGCACCGAGGTGTCCGTGTGACGGTACCCTACTTGTGGGTAAAGATGTACAACCTCTCGCAGTGTCAAACCTATTCGAATAGCCGTGTCCACGGTATTGGACGAGTCACGGTGTGGTCACAAAAACTAGTGTTTGGGTATGGGATGTTTTCTGGCGTGAGTTGTTTTCCGGTGAAGTGTGTGGCTGTGTGCCTGGGCTACGACGGACGGGAAGTCCGGTAGTTCCACAGTGGTTTCCCTACAACTGTTGAGTTACTTGGGTTATGAAAATGATTTGCAAAAACCTTTTTGAAATGAACCCCTGCATGAGTAAGTTTGCAAAATGAACCATAACCTGATCCTTGTTATACTTTATGCATGATTCTGCTTATAAGCCCCTCCGTGGGTGGGGTTGGATTTGCTGAGTACGTATGTGCTCACCCTTGTTTTACTAACTATTTTTCAGAGGAGGATCCCGATTATATTCCCGAAGACGTCGAGTAGGTCGCTGCCCTACACCCAACCGTGCCTCGTGTACCCGTGGCCCCCGCGTAAAGCTTCCATGGTGTGGTACTGTGAGGAGGCTATGGAAGCCTTTGCTATCGTAGTATGGTCGTTAGCGTTTGTGTTGTTCCTTGTAGCGTTGGCACTTCCGTGCCCTCTGTGTCGCCGTAATGTAAAAGACTGATCCACCTGTTGTAATAAATGTGTTGCCAGCCTCCTGGGACTGGTATTTGTGTCACATTTAGTCACCTATGATGAGGGGACGCTTCAGTATGTATAGATGATTCGGCGTGGTTCCTCAAGGCCTTGTGTTCTCTCTCCCATTTTCGTTTTTGGTGTTTTCGGAGCTCTTTCTTGTGATCTTCTTGGAGGAGTTTTGAGGGCGATTTCTTGCGGGATTCTTGTTGGGTTTTCGAGTTGCTCGAGTTCTTGACCTAGAGGGCCTAAATCCGCGATTCCCTTTGATTGTGGGCGTTTCGGTTCGATTCCTTTGAGGGAGAGGTTGCCCAGGAGGTAACCCAGCCATCCCCGAAGTTTCGCCGCAATTCGTGGTGTGAATCGGGAGATCGGGCGATGGGAAGTTGAGGGTTGACCCGCGGCCAGATTTTCTGGGCACCGCCATAGGGGGGCGGTCTGGGTCATCCAGGTGAAGGTTTTGATTTTGCCGGATTTTCCTCTGTGAGTTTGTTCGCCTTGATCAGAGGAGCGTTCAGGTGAAATCTCGGCTAGTTTCGATGCTGTTTGCTAGGAGTTCTTGCTTGGAGTTCGTTGCTGGGTACAGGAGGTTAGACCGCCCCGTGGTAGCCGGTCTAACAGCCCCTAGGCCCTGAGGTGAAGTTTTGGTTTTCACCAAGATTTCCTGGTAGCTAGCTTATCCTTGACCAGAGATCTCTGTTGGTGAAATCGTGGTGCGTTTTGATGCTTGGAAGAGGTGTTTTGGAGGATTTCTCGCTTACCAGGTGTCGGTGTTTTGGACCGGCAACCTACCAAGGGGAGTACCCGAGGTAGATGAATGTGGCCTCGCCGATATCGGTAACTCGAAGGAAGAGACACGTGGCACACAATTTAGACAGGTTCGGACCGCGAGGTGCGTAATACCCTACGTCCTGTATGCTGCGTAGCTCTGGATTGATTGGAGGTGATTACAAGTTGATGTGTAATATGAGAGAGAAGGGTCCCTGCCTCACCTTATATAGTCCGGGAGGCAGGGTTACAGGTCGGTTTAGGGAGAGAGTACTAGCTGTGTACGTCTAGGAGTCCTCTACACAATACATGGTATGTATAGCTTCCTATCCGAGTACTTCTCCACCGTAGTCCTTGCGCCTCACGCCATCAAGTACCGTGCGGCACAAGTCAGGTAGTCCCAGGGGCCCACCGAGTAGTCGGTCCTAGTACCCACCGAGGTACTACCAGGTGGAGGCGGTCTAACCATCCCCAAACCCGGTCTAACCGCCCTCCCTCTAGACAGTCTGCTCTTGAGTAGTTTCCGCTGCTGTGTGCGTGTAGGAGTTGAGGCTGCTGGTAGTGTTTGTTCCTAGGACCAGTAGCACTTCAGTGGCTACGTGGTTTTGGCAAACGGAAGGTTGCATGCAGAGTGTGTGATTTTGGGTGTCCGACTGAGTTCGTCTTGCTTGGGAAGTCATCCCATTCGAGAAGAATTTTTATCGACTCCCGTCCACTCCCCCCTCTCTCTGGTCGCCTAATCGGTCCTTCAATTGGTATCAAAGCCGGTTTGGGTCTTTATTGACTCTAGCCAGTCTAATAACCAAAGATGGCGTACCACGAACGGGGTTTGGGTCCTCCACACTTCAATGGGAAGAACTACCAGATGTGGAGTAAGCGGATGGTTGCGTTCCTCCGCGGCAAGGGTCAGATCCTTTGGGATGTCACGGTGGACACAACTTATGTTCATCCGATGAACTTCCTTGCTCCAGGATTGAGGGACATGTTCGATGCCAACAACAAGGCGGTCGACTACTTGTTTCGTGCTCTGTGTCAATCCAAATTCGATCGGGTGCATACAGAGAACTTGGCTTGTAGAATTTGGACTCTGTTGAAGGAAGCTCATGTAGGAAATGCTCAGGTCCAGGCTCCGATGTATGTGACTTATCGGAGAGAGTACGAGAACTTCACTCATCTCCCCGGTGAGTCCATCGATGCCTTGTTCCAGTGGTTCACGGTTGTGGTGAACAACATGAGGGCCAATGTGGACATGCTCCCGTACGATGATCATGATAGAGCCGTCAAGCTCTTGCACTCACTGGATCATACAGTTTGGGGTGGAAAGTTCGAGGCCATTGTAGATTCTGAGAAGTTTGACACCTTGACTGTGAACGAGCTGTTCTCGAAGCTCAAGTCGGCTGAGGTGGATCGGGGTATGACATCCAAGATTGAGGGCCCGACTGATTCTCATAGTCTCGCCCTCATCGGTGGCTCGAAAGTAAAATCTAATGCTAACCCATCCACCAGGATGTTCTCCTTGTCCTCTTTGATGTCTCTACCAAATGAGGAGTTCGACGTGCTTGGAGAGGATGAGCTGGCGTTGCTGACCAGGCGGTTCGAGAGTATGCACGAGAACTGGGTGAACACGAGGAGGAACACGAGGACATGCTTCCAGTGCGGCAAGCCAGGACACTTCGTCGCTGACTGCCCCGAGAAGGTCAAGAACAAGCACAACTACAAGCACAAGTCGAAGACGGATGACAAGTACAGATCAAGGCGTGACCACAAGAACAAGCACAAGGACGAGCGACGATCGAGGAAGAAGGAGGGTCGAGGCAAGACCCGAGCGATGGTTGGAGCGAGCGACATCGACTCCAGTTCCGCGTACTCCACCTCGAGCTCGAGTAGCAGTGAAGATGAAGGTGATCGGCGCAAGGGCAGGAAGTCATCCAAGAACCTGAGTGGACTGAGCTGCTTCGCTAGCGATGGCTTCTGCACCATGGTGCTTAGCTCCGACAGCAAGAAGAGTCACCAGAGGGACTTGAACTCTGATTCCGAGGATGAGGTACGTGACGAGCTTCCCTTCTTGCGTCAGGAGGATGAACGACTTGGCTTATTGCTTGATAATCGTGATGATATGCTTAGAGGGTCTAAGAAGATGAGGAAGGATCTTAGGGCCTCACTTGAGGATACCAGGACTAGAGTGGCTGAGCTAAAAACACAGAACCTAGATGCTAAGCTTAAAATTGATTCACTTAAAGCTTCACTTGTTGTTTCTGATGAAGTTGAATGTGCTGATTGTCCTATCTTTCTAGCTGATCTTGCTTTGTTCAAGGAAAAGCATGCCTCCAAGTGTGAGGAACTAGATGTGCTTAGGGTTGAAGTAGCTGAGCTTAAATCTAGATCTGCTTTGCTAGGTGCTTGCACTTCTTGCCCTGTTTTGCATAAGAAAATTGATGAGATGCATGCTTACACTGTTTTGCTTGAGGTTAAGCTAAAAGAACCTATTCACACTTCTTGCTCTACATGTGAAGTACATGCTTTGAAAAAACTGGAACTTGCACATTATGTGGACCGCTTGCAGGATGAGAACGATGAGTTGAGGAAAATGATGGGTCGGTTGTCGGGTCATGAACCGCAGCTTAGGATGATGATTGAGGCATACAAGTGCTATGATGGGCAAGTGTCTGGTTCGGAGAAAGTTGGAGAGTCTAGTGGTGAGGGAGGAGAGAAAATTGGTGATATCCAAGCTCCACCAAAAACTTACCACAAAAATGCCTATGTTCGTAAGCCCAACCCACTGAGAAACAAACTTGACACAACCCCAGATTCCCCCATATTCTCTCATTCCACAGATGACTTTCAAAAGGCTATCAAGTTCAAGAGCAACTTGGAGAATGTGTTCTTTGGGAAAGAGAGTGACAAGTCTAGTGAGGAGAAACCGATTGAGCAACCGAGTGGAGAGAAACCAATGAGCAGCCCCAACCTAAGCCTAAACCAAAGCTTGTGCGGTTTCATTGTGACTATTGTGGGAGAGATGGTCACAAGGGTGAGTTTTGCTTCAAGAGGAAGCGTGAGGAGAGAATGGCGAAGGAGTGGGCCAACAAGGATAGGTACAACTCTTCCCAGGATGTACCTAAGCCTCGTATGCCACTGCCCAGGGGCAAGGCGGTCGTGAGAAGTGTTCTGGCATGGGGAGATGTGAGTTCCCGCAGCCGAGGTGGCTTTCTGGAGAGGGCCGTCAGACCGGCTGGAGGGGCGGTCAGACCGGCCCTGCCCAGAGGGGCGGTTAGACACTTAGACCAGCCTGGCTAGGCGGTCACCCCCCCCAAATTCTGGGCGGTTCGGTTTTCGAGGTGGTGAGTCGAGTGGTTTCTGCTCTGGAGGTCATGGTTCTGGTGGTTGGCATGGTGAGTCTACATGTGGTAAGTTTGCTAGACGTTCTCCCCCTCGTGCTCATATGGGGATGGGAGGAGTCGTAGTTTTGAGATTGAGAGGAGGAACTGTCCACAGTCTTCCTTTCGTGGTTTCGGTCCTCCTCCAGCTAGAGAGGGTTGGTTCCCTCATAGTGGTTACCGTGGTGGTGTTCGTGGAGGTAGCTTTGATAGGAGAAATGTTTTAGATTGTGCTAACCCCACTTTGGAGCAAATGGCCCAGTGCTGAGTCGTTTGTTCACTCACGTGCTCGCTTTTGAATTTCAGGTGGGAGATTGACTCTGGTTGGTCGAGGCATATGACCGGAGATAAGGGGTGGTTCTCAAGTCTTGTCCCGGTGGTGACAAAGAGGTATATCACCTTTGGGGACAATGGGCGAGGGCGTGTGCTATCAGAAGGTGAGATTAAGGTAAGTGACAAGATCACTCTCAAGCATGTTGCTCTTGTTCAATCGCTTGGGTACAATTTGCTTTCCGTGTCCTAACTATTGGTTGAGGGTTTTGAGGTGTTGTTTCGGCCTGGTGATTCTCAGATTTTGGACTCTCGAGGGGACCTTGTTTGTATGGTTGTCCCCGAGGGTCAAGTGTTTCGAGCTGAATTTTCACAGTCTTCTGGTGTTGAGAGTTGTTTCTTGGCTGGTTCTTCGAGTGAGTTGTGGAAGTGGCATAGGAAGTTGGGTCACTTGAGATTTGACCTTTTGTCTCGCTTGAGTAAACTCAACTTGGTCCGAGGATTGCCACGGTTGAGGTTTGAGAAAGAGTTAGTTCGGGTGCCGTGTAGGCATGCCAAGATGGTAGCCTCTTCTCACTGAAGGCATCTAGGCCCGTAAAGGGTGTTTTGGTAATTAATGACAATCATAGTAGACTAACATGTTCATCGAGATAAAAGAATAGGTTAGTCCTCGTGGTGTTGTGAGCTTCATAAGAATAAATTGCTATACTCGTGAGTATGTTGAACCAAAAAGGAGCTCAAGGCAAAGGTGTAACATAGGTTTTTCTTTTATCGGTCAAGAGGTGTTTAGAGGGTGCATATTGTAAAACCCCATATTTTCATAGAAAATCTGAATCCCTGTACCATCACGATAGTCCCTGGATCAGTGGCTATCGCGTACAGAACGTCTCATAGAATAATACACAAAGTCATACATCGCATCACATCAAAATAATAGTACACAATTTTATTACATGTCCTTTATGGAGTACATCAATACAAGCCTCTTGGCTGAATCAGAGTGAAAATTCTACGCAACGGTAGCTATCTTCTCAGAAGGGTCTCCATCTTTTATTCTTCCCGCCACAGGAACTCTTGAGCGAAGCGACGCATCCCTCAGTCGTACCATCCGTCGGCGTTGTAGTCGAACTCGGTCTCGTACCCTGCACACCCAAAGTCTTTCCCCAAAAAGTGGGATAAGTCCACGTCACCAACTGTATGCAGCTTTAAGTGGCCTAACATCTAAAGGGAGGAAAAGAGACAAGGAAGCGGCTTTCGTTTCCTGTGCAGCAGCAGCAGAGTATAAACAAGGTATCTCCGTCAATATCCCCGGATCCCAAGTCTCTCAACACAGCTCGGAACCACCTGGTCACCCAGGGGACCCGTCTCCACAACTTACTCCTGTCTAGGGTCGGTGCGATAACTTCCTCTCCTCACACCTCAATGATTGCAACCGGATCGACGAGGTAGATGGAGCCTCTCTCCTCTAGCCGGCTACAACCACGGCCGACCACACACTCTCCTATAGGGGGAAGGTAGAAATCCCAAAACATGAGGAACGAACATGTCGTCTAGGCGAGTGTCCATGACCGAGGACGCGGCTATAGCTATAGATCGAACAACTCGCGAGTGTGTACACCCGTACCCATCCCGGAATGGCACCGGCCGGTGTATGGCCGACCGAGCCCATCCTACCGGGCGAACTCTCGGTAGTTACGGTCCCATCCTGCATCCGGCCCTCAAAACGGTCCCCCCCTCAGAAGGGACGGTACCAGAACTGTGAAATGCTCCCGTGTGTCCACACGGGAGTCGCTCTGAGAGGGTGGTCTCACCTCCACCGCTCCCCCACTGATACTCCGCTATCCATCCTAAGCGGGTATGGTTCCGCACTTGCCGAGCTCAACTCGGCCCTAACCCCACGCTCGGTGGGGTGGTGTGTACGAAGTCCTATAGACAAGTTGATCCACTCAGTTTTAGACCGGGACGAGCTCATGTCCTCCATCCGCAAGTAAAACCCCAACACCTAGGCTCCGAAAACCGTCACAGTAGGGGTACACTGAGGAGTGCACCCCTGTCCCCGACCCCAGATCGGTTGTTTCAAGCTCACCCCCGCCAACGTACCCAAAACGCCTTCTCCTGCCGGTTTTTCCCACACACGCCAAGAACCACTATTCCCATCCCAACACATGCATCGCGAAGCTCGGTGTGTATACACGCTCACATAGACATATATATACAGTAGTAGTAGGGCAATCAAGGACAGGGTAAACAAAGAGGCGGTGCAAGGTTCATCATCATGCATACATAAAGTAAAGCGCTAGCAATTCTACTTAGCAATGCCTAATAGGTATTTCAGAATCAGTCGGGCGTGAACCTGGGGTCGGGTAGTCCTCCGCGGTGAAGTCGTCGGCGTAGTCATACTCCGGGATCACCTCCCCGGCTCCAGCTGCTCCTAATAGCGCGAAGGGAAAAATAAATAGCGATCCTATTGCAATAACTCCAAAGGAAAGCAATTAAGAACCAAAAGAGAGCAAACCCCACCCTAGCCCGGATTTAGGATTTTAGGAATTTTCTGGAAAAGGTTTCACAATTTTCGGAGTCAAAATGGATTTACTAGGGTTTTTCAAAGGGAAAATACGGTTTCTGAAAATAAAAAATACGTTTAAACCCTTAAAACTTCCCCAGCCACACCGGATCCCCCGATTTCGGATCGGATGCGGCCCGGCGCTCGCGGCCCGCGCGCGGCTAGGCGGCCATTGGCTGCCGCACGCGATCCCGCGAGGTGCTGTGCGGCTCGGCGCTGTGAGGGCCGGCGTGTGGCTCGAGAAAGGAGTGGCGGGCCGCACCGGATCCTGGCGGATCGGCTACGGCCACACCCACATGTGGCCCTCAGTGCACAGAACGACTCCCGTAGTTTCAATGGTGGCCCAAGGTGTTTGACGGAATGTCCCTTAAGAAGAACGGCGGCGCGTTATGACTTCACCGGCGGCGAGGTCCCACGGCGCCTGGGCGACCGACCCTTACACGATAGCCTCACGGGGCTCCCCTTGGGTTGCTGGGCTCGAAGGGACGCGCAACAAAGGGTAATGGCCGTCGCGGTGAGGCCGTCGCCGGTGTGGGCGCGGCGACGCCGGCGCGGTGGCGTGCTCACTAGGCGGTGTGTGTGCTCTCTCTGCGGGAGGAGGCGCCGTTAACACCAAAATTTGGTAAGGAGTCCGACTTGTAGGCCCGGTTCGATAAAGAGTCCGTCCGGTGGAAGGAAGGGTCTTTTCGAGAGATATTCGGCAAAGAGATCCGCGGTCGGCTATCCGCTCCGGTTCGGCAAAGGAACAAGAGAGCCGATTTTGCGGGATTGGACGGTGACGTGGCTCAATCAGGGAAGACGAATGGATGGATAGGCGATCGAGCTTAGAGATAAGTTAGGCAACGAATCCATTCAAAGTTGTACTCGACAGGGTATAAATATGACCCCTGAATGTATGTAAAAAAAGGACAATCATTCTTCAATACACACCGGCCTTACGCCAAACCCTAGAGTCCTTTGTCGTGTCGTCGAGTTCTTCGAGAGGGTTCATCGATCCGTCGACCTCCGTGAGTACCGGCAACCTTGTATCATGTCTAGTATCATGCGGTGGATTTAGATCTGATGCAAGTAGTCTTGTTACCATGCTTCGTGTCATGCGGTAGATTCAAGCTTGGTTCAAGAGGGTTTCTTGTTAGATCATGAGTCATGCGGTAGGCTAAGATCTAGCTTGAAGCTAGTTATCGGCTCTATTGGATTTTGGCAAGATCCGATAGATTCATTAAGTTACCCCGTGTTATCTTGAGTTTTTACTTTATGTCTTAATTCATGTAGCACACCTTTGCCCAATCTAGATGGGTTTGGATCGGCTCTATCTCTTTTATGATCCTTGTTCGAGTAGATTTCATATTTTGACACGTGGATCTTGTGTTTTCCGATAGCCGAAACCGAATCGATCTAGGTTGTTACGTGTTGCGGGTTCAAGCTTGCTAATGTTCGTATAAATCTTGAAAGAGCCGGGTATCATGCGGTAGATGCAGGTTTTTGGGTTGCTTTGGAGCTAATCATCCGGTGGATTAGATTCCCAAATCAATCTGATAGATTTATTCGCTTGGTAATGTTTGTTCCTTCTTCATGGACCCCGAATCGGTACGTTCGCCGTATTCGGTTATGGTTTCTTCACGAGTAGAACACGTGCGTTATTCATGCTTTGAATGATGTATGCTTTTAGCTTTCCATACTTAGATTGTATCATGCGGTGGATAGACCTATTTGTAGAAAGTGGTACGGTTTTTCATGCAAGTTGTATCATGCGGTGGATAGATTTGCTCGATATCGTACTCGACGGATTTTAAAGTAACTAGACATGCGGTAGACTAGTGCTTTGGATCTATGCATACTTGTTTAATACATGATCATGTCCGTGCTTTACTTTATTTATTTATTTAATGTTAATTCTCATGGGGATCGGTCATGGCCTCGTGCATATGTATTCTT
This sequence comes from Cenchrus americanus, assembly GCA_947561735.1. Lineage (NCBI taxonomy): Eukaryota > Viridiplantae > Streptophyta > Magnoliopsida > Poales > Poaceae > Cenchrus > Cenchrus americanus. The sequence continues at coordinate 104,238,330 of OX387243.1, forward strand.
GTTTAAACAAAGACCGATCGCCGTTGTGCTCACGTCATCCATTCGGCAGTGTTGCTTTTTCCCTTTGCGGTCTCCCGAATGGTTGTAGTTCGTTGGCAGATAGCTCCCTATAGCTATGTGCCATCTTGTTTGGCTTCTTAGCCGTAAATATGGAACTGTCTGGTACCACCCGGCAAGTTCCAAGCTTTGGTATTTAACTTCTTTATCTTTTGTTAATTTTCAGGAAAAATTGACTGGCACGTCATCTCTACTCTTTGCGCGTGCGAAGCCAGCTTTTCGGCTTGCTGTGTGTTTGGCGCTTGGTGCACTTTTTGCGTCAACACACTTTTTGGCACGCCCAGTGGGACCACAGCCGAATAGATTCAAGATGCCTGAAATCGCAGACCTCATGGATGTCAACCTTGAAGATCTGTCTCCGGAGCAAATGGCGGCAACTCCAAGACATCGTGGACCGGTTTCGGCGAAGTGTCCGCCGTCGTTCAAAAAGAATAGAAGCGGCGTCCCGTATCTGAAGAACGAGATGCCCAGGGTATTGCTGCCGGGGGAGAGTGATGCCACATCCCGACGGGAAAAGGAGGAGTGCATGCGGGTGTTCCGGAATCCGCAGATTACATGCTCGGCAAGGACAACAAGGCTTTCCTCGGTGCGCTCCACAGCGGATGATGGTGGCCGTCTTCGGCCCCGGCATGGAACAAGCGTTCGGCAAAGCGCCCGTCCGGGGGGCACCGTGGAACCGGGCGAATCAAGCTCTCGGCCGCCACTTCGGAGCCCGCCGGTGCGGCCTCCTCCCCAAAGCGCTGGAAGTCAAGCTTTCCGGCCTCCGCCACAGGCCGCTGGGAAACAGCCGGTTCAGCCTCCACCGCAGCCTCGGGACGGACAATCCGGCCACCACCGCAGGCGGCACAGGTCAACCTGTGCAACAGCCGAATCCGTACCAGCCCACGTACGGAGACTTAGCATTCGGCTCGACCGCGCCCCGCTCACTTCCGGTCAGAGGATTGCTCCGGCGACCAACTGGCTGCAGAGAAACTTGTACGGCGGTGGCTATCATGAGGTGGGGAACTACGGGGCGTTTGATGCTTTCCCACATCCAGGATACGCGCCAGCTGCGGGCGCGCAGGAGGACGACGCCCTGGCGCGGAAAATGGCCGAATTGATGCAAAATCAGTTCGGCCTCAAGCCAAAAATGCAAGGACCCGCCTATAAGCCGCCGTTCCCAGAATGGTACTACAATGTGCTCTTGTCGCCAAGGGTGAAGCCGCCAACGGAGTTCACAAAATTTTCGGGGCAAGACGACACGAGCACGGTCGAGCACATCGCTCGTTACCTCATGCAGCTCGGGGAGTGCTCGGCTGAGGAGACATTCAGGGTCCGCTACTTCGCCGCATCGGCCGACAGTCCGGCGTTTCGGTGGTTCTCGTCCCTGCCCCCTGAATCAGTTGCCAGATGGAAGGACTTAGAGCGGAAATTCCACGCTCATTACTTCGGCGGCGAGCTCGGAGAAGAAGCCGATTGACCTTGCGACCATGAAGCGAGAGGCATAGCGAGACGCCACCGGAGTTTCTCCGGAGGTTCGGGGAGGTCAAAGGCATGTGCTTCTCGCTTAACTTGCCGGATGACCAGTGGGCGACATGGTCGTCGCCGGGATGCTACCAGACCGTACGTGAAAAGTTGTTCGGGATGGAGTTTGAGAACCCGGGTCGGCCTATCACGAAGCTATCATTGATGAGCAATCGAGCGTATGGCTTTAAGAAGGACGCCAAATTTGGCAAGCGAAGCACGACGTCGCCGACGTCTACAACCGCTCTTGGACAAGGCCGATCCGTTCGAAGATTCGATGATGAATTGGATGTAGCCGCGGCAGAGATCATGTGGGGGAAGGAGCCTTTGACAATGAATCGGCCGGGTCAAGCGCACCAAGGGAACTTATGATTTTGATATCACGAAAGCCGATAAATTGTTTGAGCTCTTAGTGAAGGAAGGCCGAATCAAGTCGCCCGAGGGGCATTCCATGCTTCGGCCCGATGGAGTTAAAGCAAAACGTTACCGTGGCTTCCATGACAGGGATTCACACTTGTTGACGGTGAAAATCCGTCAACCTAGCCATGAGTTTAACTTCGGTGTTGGCATGAATTTTATACCTTATCCATTGGTACTAACCCCCGTGGTATAACAAGTTCACGTGTGCATGTCGGTTTTGGAGTTTAATGTTTTTGCAGGGTTTTAGTGTTGAATGCAAGACTTTCGGGATAAGTTCATCAAGCACTTCATGACAAGACCTTGAAGCCCCGTACAAGTCATGCAATGAAGCAAACTTAACTCCAAGAAGCCGGGGACTTGATCCGAGAAGACGACAGACTCCAGGGACCTGACCAGAAAAGTGTTGAATCTTGCAAGACAAAGAGTTGAGTCCAATTCGGAGAGAAACCGACGACATGGACCTACATGCAGAAGGTGGAAACATCCAGGAAGCAAGGGAACCGACGTGGAGCGAAGGAGCCCACGGGGCCGGGCCTAAATGGGCCCGGCCGCCGCCGGCCCCGATCCGGTCGGCCCGAGGCCCATTTTGGGCCCAAACACCCTCTCCTTTGCCCTAGCCGCCAATCGGGCTATTTATAGTCCCCCGACCGAGAGCCACGGGGAGGAGATTTCGTCTTCGGCCGCCGAGAAGCGAGAGAAGAGAGGGACACCATCTTGGAGAGGAGAGGGTCGAGCTAGTTGACTAGGGTTCCCCTAGCCGACGTGGGAACCTTGCACGGAAGACCACGTCGGAGTTCCCGAGCTAGAAGCAAGATCAAGGAAGGATCCCGGTGGTGATCTTGTGTATGTATCATTGTCATAGTTGAATTATCAAGTTGAATCTTTTCCTAGCGATCAAGTGTTTCCTCGAAGATTTCGTTTTTCGATCGGCTTTGCTTATTTCAATTCTATTCTCGAGATAGATTACATAGGGTGTTCTTGTAGCCGCGGTGGCTAGAGGTACACGCCGGATCTTCCGAAAGAATCTCGACTTGTCTTTTGACTCGCCCTAAGCTCCCCGCATGAATAGGGATACGTTGTGACGAACGGGGGTCTCGAAAGGCGGATGTTTTCGGATTTGGACGGGAAACCACGATTTAAAGAGGCTTCTATTAAGATTCGATTTGCTACTTCTTCTCTTGCTTGGAACTTCAACAAAAGGCTTACCCCGATCCCTCTAGATCGGTTTATCTACCCAATCTTACTTTGTTTTCTCCGGTTTTTAGTAGATTAGATTCGTTTTGTGTCTTTTACTTAGATGCATTAGGGTTTCTTTTATCGAAGATTGAAGTTACTTGGCTTTAATAGATTAAGTTTTGCGTCACACATTTGTTCCACGGATTCGATACCTTGGGTTCACCACTCGAGGGAAGAAGGGTCCCTTGACTACGACGGGAGACTTGTACGCTTGCGAGTCACGAACGAACTTTGATACAATTATTAACCGTCAACAAGCCCCTTTTTCTCGGCGCCGTTGCCGTGGAACAAGTGATCAAGATTTGATTTTTTATTGCCTTTTTGTAATTTTCAGTTTTCTTTTTTTTGTTTTTATTTTTGCATCTACTAAATTTTGATCATCCTCAAAATACATCTAATCTAGTTTGTCTAACTCTAGTTTTTATAGATTTGTTTTTACTTTCTAGTTTTTTTGCATACTTTGTTTATTGCTAACCCTAACAGAGATGGACGGCTACCTCTCCAACAAACCCAATAATTTTGTGGATGATCCGGAAAACTTTACGAGGCTAAGGAGACGCGAAGCACATCAAGCTAAAAAGCTGGATTTTGTAGATTCGGAGTCGGAAGACAAAGGATCGCAGGAATCTCCGAAGAATTCACCACCTCAAAGTCCGCGGGAGAATCGAGTTCCACCAATGGGTGACCAACCACCGGAAGAACGCAAGATTGGGGTGCTATGCACCCCGGACATCATCGACCTTCCAATCTTGAACCTCGAGGAGATCGGAAGACCGTTCGAGATCAAGACCTCAACCATCCGCATGGTGCAACATTCACCCTTCACCGGCAAAGAGGATCCGAACCTTCACCTCCAAGCATTCATTCAACTATGTCGACTTTCAACATGGATGGGGTGACTCAAGACCAAATGAGGGCAAGGCTTTTTCCGTTCTCACTACTCGGGAAGGCTTTGCAATGGTTCCACTCTCAACCGGCGGAGACGGTGCAAAATTGGAACACGTTGATGAAGGCTTTCATGAAGGAATACTACTCACCGGGTAAAACTCAAAGTTTGCGTAATAAGATTGCCACCTTTGTTCAATATCCTACGAAACTATCTCGGAGGCATTCGAGCGCTTCAACGAGTACACCGGGCAGTTCCACATCACAAGTTCCCGAAAGAAGACCTCGTGCAAAAGTTCTATCAAGGACTCACCATGGCGTCAAGGACGATCATCGATGCATCGGCGGGAGGATCTATCATCGAGCTTACACCGACGGAAGCTTTCACGCTATTCAAGAAGGTCGCGGATAATGACACGTGGGCGTCGTCCGGCGCCTACATCCGGTTCAACCCACGGGGAACGTCAAAGGAGTCTTGCAAGTGGAGAAGGAGAACATACTTGAAGGCAAGATCGACTCGCTCATGAGGAGGTTGGAGAAGATGGAGATGGAAAAGAAAGAGGCTCAAGACTTGAAGGCCGCCAAAGCAAGGTCCACATGCGAAGAATGTGGAGAGTATGGCCATGTCCGCAAAGATTGTCCGGAGGAAGCCAAAGTGCTCCACTACATGAGGAAGGGAGAATTGCCGAACTTCCGCTACGGCAAGGTAGGCCTCAATTCAATGCAAGCTCATCTATTCCTAACGTGGTTCCGCTTCGTATACAATTGAAGGAGTTCATGGATGAGCAAGCTAAGATCAACAAGGACACCGTCACCAAGTTCAAGACCATAGACAAGGTGTTGGAGAACATCGATAGCAAAGTGACGGAGGTCGGAAGTTCCAATCATCAAGTGCTTAACATGATGAAGATGCTCGAGACGCAAGTTGGACAACTTGCGGGGCGCCTCACTAATGATGAAGGGAAGCTTCCGGACAACCCAAATGTCCCGAATCGGCGAAGGCCATTCAAACACGTTCGGGGAAGGAGACCGAAGATCCGGAACGTTCGCGGGAGCAAGGAAGCTTAAACCATCCACCGAGGTGGAAGGAGTCTGCTAAAGAGAAGGTTACGAGGATCGTCACCGAGGAACCCGACTTCGAGATGCCGAGGATGACACGAGGATACCGCAACTCAAGCCACGCTACTTCCGAGGTAAACTTGACAACCACTTTGAGAAGTTTGTGGAAGTTGTGCGTAGACTTAGCATCAACATGCCATTACTAGATGCCCTACAAGTACCTACATATTCTCGTTACTTTAAAGATATACTTGCAAATAAATATGAGATAGCAACACTCGGGGTAGATCATGTCAAGATGTCCGAGGAGTGTAGTGCGGCTATTGCTTATGGGCTAGAGAAGCGAGGAAAGACCCCGGTGCCCTACAATTCCATGTTCAGTTGGTTCTTTCAACTTCGAGAAGGCATTATGCGACCTTGGAGCTAGTGTGAGCGTCATGCCGAGGGATGTGTTCGAGAAGCTACGCCTACCGATGGAGCCTACGGGAATATGTTTGGAGTTGGGAGACAACTCCATTCGCTATCCCTTGGGCATTGCCGAAGATGTACCCGTGAAGATTGGACACCACTTCATCCCCGTCGACTTCGTTGTGCTCGAGATGGGAGAGAGGGAGAAGCCGCCACTCATCCTAGGGAGGCCGTTCCTCAAGACCGTGGGAGCTACTATTGATGTTGGCAAGGGGGAGATCATGTTCGATATCAACGGAGAAAGGAGTTCCTTCAAGTTCCGTCCAAGGATTGAGGCATGCAACATGATTGGAGTGAAGGGAGAACCAAAACAAACGGAGGGGCTGAAAAAGAAGAAGGAGCCGAAAAAAATGAACGTAACGAAAATCAAAGAAGGTATTGCATCCGTCAAGACAAAGGAAGAGAAGCCGCTGCGAAGACCAAAAAAATGACTATGCCAATTAAGCCGGAAGACAAGCCCGCGCCCAAGATGGTGCGGAAGTGGGTACCCAAGATTGCAACGCCCGCAAAGAGCGTTGATCCGGAGTAATCAAGTGAAGAAGTCTAGCTATAGACTATAAACGAAGCGCTAGGCGGGAGGCAACCCGTTTCGTCAAGTCGAGTCAAGAATAAGCTACGGAGGACAACCCGATTCCGGGTTTTTCGAGTATTTTTAATAATTTAGTTTTTGAGTTTTATTACGCAAAGAAATTAGACTTAGAAGTGGTTGAACAATATTAGAGACATAATTCTTGATTGAATGTTTGCTTTATCATAAACCCTTTGCATGAACCCTCCTATGTGCTTGTTTGATTCTTTTCTCTTAGAGAAACCTCAACCAAATAATTTCAGAACCAAGCTCAACCTTTCACCCTCATTATGGTGCTGAGGTTGACTTATTTTTCATGCTAAAACCACACGAGCAGAGCCACGATTTATATTCAAGTGTTAAAAAAAATTCAGCACGTGGTAGGACTCGCGTGAACCTAGAAATCAAAGCTTTTGGTTGGTTTTAAAAAATCTTTATCCTTGGTTTCTCTAGGATTAGAATTTTTCTAAGCCTATTCTAATTTTGTTCTGTTCAAAATCTTTCTTATTTAGCCAAAATTAGAACCTAAACCTATGCCCCCATGATCAAGCCGGAAATGTTTGCTCTCAACCGATGAAGGCAAACTATACCGGTGAGACCGAAAATCGACGTAGTCGAAAAATATTTTCGACTTACATTTGTTTTTAATGGTTTAAAAACTTCTCTAAAATTATGTTTGAGCTCTTGCATGGCTCTGAAAAATATTTTAAATTTCGAATTAGAGGAGCGCTTAACCTTAAACACACCTAAATGGAGGCAATCTAGTTTGAAGTAATCATGCATGCACCATTGGATTCCCTTTTATCAACTTTCACCAATTCCACATGCAAAGGACAAGCATGGTGGGCAGCAAGCATCAACTTTGCAAGATTTTCATGGTGGCATGTGAAGCAAGTGGAGCTAGGGAGCATGGACATGACCCAAAGCATGGAGCATCAAGTGGGAGGACCAATAATTCAAGAAAAGGAGTGGACGAGAGCGTTTGGGCGGTGCAACTCGTGGAGCATGCGGGCAGGAAAGTTGCGAGAGGCGAAATGATCGTGCGGGAGAAAGACGCGCGGGGGAGGAGCCGGAAGACCCCCGGGCCGGCCGGCCCGGGCCGGCCGGCCCGACCTACTTAAGGAGCCCCCGGCTCCCCGTTTTCTGCGCAGCAAGCTTCCCTCTCCTTCCCTTGTTTGTGTGTTCAAGTTTGTGTGCTCAGAACCTCCGTAGACATAGCCAACCATCCCAAGCTTGATAGCTCAAGAAAAAAATCCACATCCTTAATCCACTCAAAGTCCACATCCGAAGCAAAGAGTTTAAGTGCCTAGTTTACCGGTTGCAACCCGGAGTTTTAGTTGAAGAAAGAGTGCAGCAACCATGTGGAAGAAGACCACAAGTCTCTTCTCCAAGAAGAAGAGTTCGTCGTCGTCCAAGCCGTCATCAACCACGTCTTCGAGGAGGCACTCGGTTTCCGAGTCTCCCCAGAGCATGGAGACGGATACGGCACCACCGAGGAGGAACGATGCTCTCCTCCTTGGTGGTATGAGGGCTGCGAGAAGCACTTCCATGAGGTTCACCGAACCTCGTGGGCACACGAGGAGCAGCCCGCGCCACCACGACGATCGACTCGCTCAACCGTGCCGCCTCCTTACACCCCGACACACTCTTCGTACGGCTTCATTATCTTGTCGGCGGAGGAGGAGGAGAGGCTCGCCAATCTTGAGAAGAGGCTTGTGCCGAACGTCGAGTTCGACGACCAAGCACTCTACACCTTGGGTTTTTGCACCGACATATACTATATGTTGGGGCACCTCGGATGGGTGCAGTTCTCCAACGGAATATCGGTGGACACCCATTTGGGTTACGCCTTGGAAATTTTAATGACTATTGCACCCATCGTTGATGATGATGGGGTGCAAAGCTTGTCATTCCGTTTGGAGGGAGTCCAACAAGTGGTTCCCTACGAGCACGTTAGGGGAGCTGCTTGGATTCCACAAGGGAGCTCCGGAGAAAGTTGACGTGCCACCCGGCATGTTAGCGGAATTTTTGGAACATGATCTCCGGAGAAGCCCATCAACAACGCAATTGCATCCGCAACCCCATTATCCGGATATTTCACTCTTGGATGTGCAAGAGGATATTGGGGAGGATGAAGGAAACAAAGGTGACCGACACGGAGTTGAATTGGCTATACTCGGCTTTAATTGCCAGGCAGCCAATAGACCCCTCTTACCTCATGATCAACCGTTGGTGTTGTGAAGCAACAATGGGGGCGGGTAATATTGGTTCGGGGTGTTACCTCTCCATGTTGGCCTTTTCCTTGCGGCCGGGGATCGCAAGAAACCCCGCTCACCTTTTGCGTGGTACCTCTCTCGGCTTTGAATATTTGCGGCAAGGCAAATACATTAGTGGAGATGAGAGAGGAGGTTATCGGTTGGCCATAGTGAACCTACCCCTTCCCAACGAGAGGCTTAGGCTTTTCAATGAGGGGAGAGAAGATTGGTTGGAAGAGGGACTACTTGTCCCCGCGAGGAAGAACAAGAGAGGAAGAATCGTAGAGGAGGGAACATCCTCCGCACAAGCGAGTGGAGCACAACCCAATGTGCAAACATTCGGCGGAGTTCCTCCTCCGCCAGGTTATTACGGAGGGCCACAAGAGCAAGCATGGGGGGGGTGGTGCACGGTACCCCCACAAAATTATGTTGTGCCCAACGCTAGCTTCGCGGAGTCCTACGCTCATCATCCCCAACCACAACAAAGCATGGCCATTATTGGAGGGTATGCTGCAAGAAATGCTCAAAACATCGCAGCCATCCAAGCTAACGCAGCTCAACTCGGTGAAGGCAACGCTAATATTGCCTTTGAACTTGGACGCCTTCACCTTGTGGAGCCAAATCAATTCGTCGGAGGGAATGTCCAATCGTATTATGAGAAAGGGTATTATTATCAAGATTATCAACATCAACCACCGGCGGAGGACTAGAAGATTTAGGAACTTTAGTTTTCTTTTCTTTTCTTTTTCTCTCGTAATTTTCAGCTTTTTCTTATGTGTGTTTGCGTAGTATTTTCTGTTTTTATTTAAATTTCAGCAAGCATGTTTGTTTATTTTCAGTATGTATTTCAACTTGATGTCATCATTAATAAAGACACCACCTTGATTATATCATTGGAAAAGTTACAAAATTCGTGCCATGATGATATATGATTATAATTGCAGCTTTGTTCATCTTTGTAATTGATTTATGCATGTTTAAGCTAGTGCTCTCTTAAAAATACAAATCTGAATTTATTTAAATGCTAGCTTCATTTTCAGCGGAGGTTATGATTAAAATAAAGACCCATAGTGTTTTATGTGCTCTCAAGTTATGAATAGATTAAAGATGTCTTTTATGCTCAAAAATATCGCTAACCTTGTCACGAATATCACTTGTGTGTTGCTCAACCTATCCAAAGCCTTATATATATTTGAGTGCATGAACCTTAGTGTACAAGATTTATTTTTGAGTGAGTTATTGCAGGCCATGATTTCTCTGGCCCGAGACTAAGAAGCTGGTCATTCCATTTGTGCGTATCTATCTTTTTGCTAGCCTCTTATCCGTGCATTGTGTATCCCCGCATCGGAGATCTCACAAACTTCGCCGGATATCCACCCTTAAACCAAATATCATTTTTTGTGATTACCTCCTTGACCACAACCTATCGTTGAGAATGGATCATCAATTCAAGGAAGATCGCAAGACGGTGCCAACGTTGAAGATTTCAAGTATCTCTCCAAGGAAAAATATTCCGGCACCTACCTTATTTTTCGCCTCTTTGCTCGAGGACGAGCAACGTCTAAGCATGGGGGAGGAGGTAGGTACGGTGCAGTTTTAGAGTTAAAAGGGGAATATTTAAAAAAATGATGATGAAAGAAAAAAAATATATATATATATATAATGAATGAATGAAAGAAAGAAAGAAAGAAAGAAAAGAATGAGAAATATGAGAAAGAGAAAAAATATATGTGCGTAAAGTGAACTCCCCGGTTCTCTAAAAGTGCATTCAAGGCTTCAAGTAAAAAAGATCCATTCTCATTTTTCCAACCATGTGCAATCCGATAACGAGGACTTCCTTTGTGCCTCGGGATCACTCTTTGCCATTTGCACATGTCCACTCATCTAAAAGTGTGTGTATTTTTCTCTTTCCCCTCCTTGATTTAACATTATTTTCCAATGACCTTTTTGACGAGTCTCGGTAAGACCATGAGAAGCTTGTCTTGTTTTGACAACACCTCATTTATAAAATCTTGTTAGGACTAAACTTTCCCAAAGCTCCATATAAGCCTACCACACATATATATAAGAGGGAAAGGAGTAGAATATATAGGCTTGAGAGACTAGTGAGATGAGAGTTCATGAGCAATATTCAAGATGATTTAAATTTGTGAATTTGGTTTAGCTTTTCTTCATCTCGTTCTTTATTTCAAAAATTCTGAGATCTATTTAAAACTTTGTGAGCATGTTAATACTTGTGGGATAAGCTTAATAAGAATCTACCCTCCGTAGAGATGAAGGCTAGCACATTATGGCACTTTAATGAATTAAAATTTTGAGAGCATTATGTTTTCTCATGTGTGATCAAGTGCAAAGTTTAAACATTGTTTAGCAATGATGATATCCATTGAAGGCTTACTCGAGGACGAGCAAGGTTTAAGCATGGGGGAGATGTTGACGGTGAAAATCCGTCAACCTAGCCATGAGTTTACCTTCGGTGTTGGCATGAATTTTATACCTTATCCATTGGTATTAACCCCCGTGGTATAACAAGTTCACGTGTGCATGTCGGTTTTGGAGTTTAATGTTTTTGCAGGGTTTTAGTGTTGAATGCAAGACTTTCGGGATAAGTTCATCAAGCACTTCATGACAAGACCTTGAAGCCCCGTACAAGTCATGCAATGAAGCAAACTTAACTCCAAGAAGCCGGGGACTTGATCCGAGAAGACGACGGACTCCGGGGACCCGACCGGAAAAGTGCCTGAATCTTGCAAGACAAGGAGTTGAGTCCAATTCGGAGAGAAACCGACGACATGGACCTACATGCGAAGGGGGAAACATCCGGGAAGCAAGGGAACCGACGTGGGGCAAAGGAGCCCACGGGCCGGGCCTAAATGGGCCCGGGCCGGCGGCCGGCCCGGGTCCGGTCGGCCCGTGCCCATTTTGGGCCCAAACACCCTCTCCTTTGCCCTAGCCGCCAATCGGGCTATTTATAGTCCCCTGACCGAGAGCCACGGGGAGGAGATTTCGTCTTCGGCCGCCGAGAAGCAGAGAAGAGAGGGACACCATCTTGGAGAGGAGAGGGTCGAGCTAGTTGACTAGGGTTCCCCTAGCCGACGTGGGAACCTTGCACGGAAGACCACGTCGGAGTTCCCGAGCTAGAAGCAAGATCAAGGAAGGATCCCGGTGGTGATCTTGTGTATGTATCATTGTCATAGTTGAATTATCAAGTTGAATCTTTTCCTAGCGATCAAGTGTTTCCTCGAAGATTTCGTTTTTCGATCGGCTTTGCTTATTTCAATTCTATTCTCGAGATAGATTACATAGGGTGTTCTTGTAGCCGCGGTGGCTAGAGGTACACGCTAGATCTTCCGAAAGAATCTCGACTTGTCTTTTGACTCGCCCTAAGCTCCCCGCATGAATAGGGATACGTTGTGACAGAACGGGGGTCTCGAAAGGCGGATGTTTTCGGATTTGGACGGGAAACCACGATTTAAAGAGGCTTCTATTAAGATTCGATTTGCTACTTCTTCTCTTGCTTGGAACTTCAACAAAAGGCTTACCCCGATCCCTCTAGATCGGTTTATCTACCCAATCTTACTTTGTTTTCTCCGGTTTTTAGTAGATTAGATTCGTTTTGTGTCTTTTACTTAGATGCATTAGGGTTTCTTTTATCGAAGATTGAAGTTACTTGGCTTTAATAGATTAAGTTTTGCGTCACACATTTGTTCCACGGATTCGATACCTTGGGTTCACCACTCGAGGGAAGAAGGGTCCCTTGACTACGACGGGAGACTTGTACGCTTGCGAGTCACGAACGAACTTTGATACAATTATTAACCGTCAACAACACTCCATCAATGATTGCGGGGTCTTCGGGATGAAGATCCAAAAGGCTATCAAGGAAGGTCACCTCAAGTTCGACAACAAAATGAAGCCGGATGGCCACCCCTTTCCTCGTAACATGGTGGGCTTTTCTCGTCAATGCGATAACCGCCGAGGAGAAGGGAAAAGTCAAGGTCTTGACCTCGGCCCGTGTCTAGACAATGTGGAGCAAAGTGGACCCGGAGCGCCAAGTGACTCGGGAACGGATGCAAGGTGACGCCCCCCCGTATTCTTAAGAGTCACATCGAAATTGGGGAGTCATCCCGCAGCCAAGCCCGGGGTGACATCGCGCATCCTCCTCAACAAGTGGCGCGCCGCATTGAGAAAGAGCACTACCGAAGAGGCGCTACGAGGAGGAGCAACGCAGCCGAAGAAGAGGCGCGCGAAGGGACCAGGAGCGAGACACGCGCGAGAAGGAGCGCGCACACCGGGGATGCACCTTCTTCGAGCATTGCTGGAATGAGGGTTTAAAGTTGCCCACGCCGAAGAACCGTCCGAATGCGGTGACGGGTATGTTGAGTACGGGCAGAAACCGCCAATCGCCGATCCGTCCACGAGAGAATTGGAAGGATCCACCCTAACGGGGATCGGCGCCAAAAAATTGAAGTCATCGATCATCCCAGGAAGCGCCAAGCTGACCTCAGATGGGCCGATCATGAGGAGGATGAAGATGACTACGTCTGGCAGAAGGGGCAATGGTGCCCGCCCGGCCTGAGGAGAAGCCAGAAGAGACGGGTCCAGCGCTTGAGGAACTGCGAGATGAGGCGGGCCGGGATCCGGACGAGGCGGTGTGTGGCGCCCCAAAGACCAACCGGAGGGATCGAAGCGTTCGGCTCCGAGCATGCATGGTATACTTTCCGCCAAACGAGTTCATGGCTCCTCGCTAACCGGGTTATGCGGGAGGAGGCTTCCTTCGATGATGAGCGGACCGAGGGGATGATGGCACAACTGGTGCTAGCCAAGCAGGCCATCTTCGACAAGCCGGCCAAGAATCGTCATATGAGGCCGCTGTACTTGAGGGGATACGTCAATGGCAAGCCATTGACCAAGATGTTCGTCGACGGTGGAGCGGCAGTCAACGTAATGCCGTACACCACCTTCAGGAAGCTTGGCATGGGCCCGAGCGATTTGACGCCTACAAGCATCATCTTGAACGATTTCGCCGGGAACCCCTCAGACACCAAGGGATGCGCCCACGTGGACTTGATGATCGGGTTCAAGACGCGCTCACCACCTTCTTTGTCATCGAAGGCAAAGGAGCCTACGGCGGCCCGCTTGGGCGGGACCGGATTCATGCTAACCGTTGCGTCCCATCCACCATGCATCAACAGCTTATCCAATTGGTAGACGATGAGATCGAGGTCGTCCAAGCAGATGACTCCGTGAGCGTGGCCAACATGGAACCGGCCTTCTGGGAATACCAAGGCATCGATTGTTTCTCAGGGAAAGACTGGGGAGAAGGTCCTGTTGAACCTGTCAGCAGTGATCAACAGCCGATTCAAGCAGTCGGCTCTTATAGCAATTTTTAATGGAGAACCCCGTAGATGGCACTGATGGCAAATTGGGGCGAGGATTCATGTCGGCTGATAAACTGGAAGAAGTTGACATTGGAAGCGGTGATAAGCCAAGGCCGACGTTCATCAGTGCAAATTTGCAACCGGACTTCAGGGGGAATTTGATTGAGCTTCTCAAAGAATACAAGGATTGCTTCGCCCGGGATTATTCGGAGATGCCTGGACTGGATCGTTCCATCGTCGAGCATCGGCTGCCAATCAAGCCTGGTTTCAAACCATATAAGCAACCACCCCGGAAAATCTATAAGGATAAAGTATTGGCCGATGTGAAGAAGGAAGTTGAAAGATTACTTGATGCAAACTTCGTTCGGCCATGCGGATATGCGGAGTGGATATCTAACATCGTCCCCGTGTACAAGAAGAATGGAAAAATGAGGGTTTGCATAGATTTCGGGGACCTAAACGAGCTACTCCGATGGATGGATACCCGATTCCTATTGCCGATTTGTTGATTGACGCCGCCGCCGGACACAAGGTGATCGGCTTCATGGATGGCAATGCGGGATACAATCGGATCTTCATGGCAATAGAAGACATTTCAAAGACGACCTTTAGATGCCCCGGTCATATATGCCTATTCAAGTGGATCGTCATGACATTTGGATTGAAAAATGCCGGTGCAACCTATCAGCGAGCCATGAATTACATTTTTCATGAGTTGATCGGCAAGATTGTGGAGATCTACATTGATGATGTGGTAATCAAGTCCCTAAGTCATGACACCCATTTGGAAGATGTGAAAAGGACCTTGGAGTGCACCCGGAAACACGGTTTGAAGATGAATCCAAACAAGTGCGCTTTTGGGGTTTCAGCTGGAGAATTCTTGGGGTTTTTGGTCCACGAAGGAGGGATTGAGGTTGGCAAAAAGAGCATGAAGGCCATTGATGAAGTTGTTCCTCCAACTAACTCCGAAGGAGTTGCGATCCAACACGCTCGGCAAGATCAATTTCGTAAGAAGATTCATATCAAATTTGTCACGAGAAGGTCTTGCCGTTTTCTCCGCCGTTAAAGTTAAAGAAAGATCGAAGTTTATTTGGGGCGACGAACAACAAAAGGCTTTCGATGAGATCAAGCGAGACATGAAGGAGCCACCAGTACTGGTTCCTCCCCAGCTGGACAAGCCTTTCAAGTTGTACGTGGCGGCCGATACCCAAACCATTGGATCGGCCCTTATTCAAGAATTTGAAGGAAAGGAGCGGGTAGTAGCTTATCTTAGCCGAAAACTACTTGATCCTGAAACCAGGTATTCGGCTGTAGAAAAACTGTGCCTTTGTGTGTACTACTCATGTACAAAGTTTCGGCACTACCTGTTGAATGCCGAATGCACTGTGTATTCCAAGTTTGATGTGATAAAACATATGTTGTCTATGCCAATTTTGAACGGCAGGATTGGCAAGTGGATTTTAGCTTTATCAGAGTTTGAGTTGAAGTTCGAATCGGCAAAAGCCATCAAAGGTCAGATCATTGCCGATTTCATAACTGAACATCGTGATCCGTCGATTGATTTGCTTGAGATCACCCCTTGGGCTTTGTTTTTTGATGGATCATCATGTGGTAAAGGTGGGGGAGTAGGGATCCTACTGATTTCGCCTAGAGGTGAGATGTTCGAATTCGCCATCCCTATACGAACCCACCGTCACAAATAATCAAGCGAGAATACGAGGCATTACTTCGAGGGCTTCGGTACTTGAGAGAAGCGGGGCCGTTTTGGTTGAAGTTTATGGAGATTCGAGCCGGTAATCAAGCAATTGAACGGCCAATATGAATGCAAAAGTGAAGCACCGAGGAGTTACTACGAAGAGTGCGGGGAAATCTTGAAAAGCTTCCCATTGGTAACTCTACAAAGACATTCCTAGAGAACATAACGAAGAAGCAAACAGTCGGCTCGGAGGGCTTCGGTTACAAAGAGAGTCAAGAAGCGTTTGCTGCAGAAGTGTGTGCACTAGGGGCGGATCTTGCAGAGGATGATTGGAGGAAAGAGATCGTTGATTACTTGAAGGATCCTTCCCGTAAAGTCTCTAGGAAGCTCAGGTACAAGGCCATAAAGTTCGTTCTTCTGGATGATAATTTATTCTATAAATCGTTGGACGGGGTATTACTACGATGCCTGGGTCCAGAAGAAGCCAAGAATATGATGAGCGAAGTGCATGATGGGATATGTGGAGCGCACCAATCGGCCTACCGTATGAAGTGGGTTATTAGACAAGCTGGATGCTTTTGGCCGACGACATTAGAGGACTGCTTTGAGTATTACAAGGGATGTCAGGATTGCCAAAGGTTTGGGAATATTCAAAGGGTCCCTGCATCGCATTGAATCCCATCATCAAGCCATGGCCATTCGGGGGTTGGGGCATCGACTTGATTGGCCAAATTAATCCACCATCTAGCAAGGGGCATAAGTTCGTGCTTTTGGCTACGATTATTTCACTAAATGGGTTGAGGCGATCCCACCGAAGAAGGTGACGTCGAAAAACATGATTGAATTCGTCAAGGAGCACATCATCTACCGATTTGGAATCCCTCGGACAATTACCACCGATCAAGGGGCACAATTCGTGTCACCGGAGTTCGCAGAATTTGCCGAAAGCATGGGGATCAAATTGTTTAATTCCTCTCCCTATTATGCCCGGCTAATGGTCAAGCGAGAGGCTTCTAATAAGATCATGATCAAGTTGATACAAAAGAAGATCGATCGAAGCCAAGAAGGTGGCATTCGGTTCTCAGCGAAGCACTGTGGGCTTACCAAATGGCCCCCCATGGAGCCACAAAGACTTCTCCTTACGAGTTGGTTTACGGGCATCACGCAATTCGCCTTGGGAGATGCAATCGGATTCGAGGAGAGTGGTGCTTGCAGAAGGATTTAAGCTCCAAAGATTACGGTGGCCTAATGATGGACGAGCCGGGAGGATTTACATATGATCCGTCTTAGAGCCCCGGAAAACATCGAGAAAAACAAACTCGCGGATTGCCAAGTACTACAATAAGAAGGTAAAAGTGAGGCAATTTGCGAGAAGGCGATCTAGTGTGGAAAGCATTATTGCCGATTGGAACTAAATACAGTGAATTCGGCAAATGGTCCCCTAACTGGGAAGGACCTTTTCGTGTGGTCAGATGCGTCCCTGGTAATGCATATATATTGAAAACTTTGCTAGGAGAAGAATTTTCCGCTGCAATAAATGGAAGATATCTGAAGACATATTATCCTAGCATTGAGATCGATCAGTGATTACACACATCTGGCAGAGATAGCCGGCACTCAAGGATGAGGCCGCCTTCAGAACAAAAATCCATGAGCAGGAGAAATGGCCAATGCCTAGATGCGTTGCCCTTAGCACAAAAACTACATTACAACTGCTTCTTGCAGGATTACATCTAACAACCCTGATGGTCAGATCTCCAAAGAGGTGGGAAGCAGAAGGCGTGGAGGAAGAAGCGAAAGTATGATTCGATCTTTTCTTTACTTCTTCGGCTGCTCCCTCTTCAGTTGTTCCAGGACCACCGTGACGGCAACTTGGAACGCACGGGGGTGACCATGGTTGGCGGCCTCTACCAAGCTATCCCCGGCCGTCTTCAGGTTGTTGTATCTGTCAAAGACATCTGAAGCAGAGGAATCAAGGTTAGGGGCAAGAAATCCAGATGCAAGCATAGAGAAGTCAGAAGAGTTTACCCCCTACTAGTGCTTCCAGAGCCATGCGACGCTCGCGCTCGGCTTGGCAGCGGGCGGTGATGTCCCTGAGATCGTGCTCCAGATGCCGAACGCGGCGGCGCAGTTGATGGTTGGCTATCTGTTCAGGCGTGGCCTCCTCTGCCTCGAGGGAGGAATCGGAGGAAATGTACTCCGGCACATCTTCGGTCCCAATGATCTCTTCAGGGAGCAAATCAAGGCTGAAAAAGGAAAAGAGGAGAACATGAAGCACGAGATCGTGCGGAAGAACGAGGAGTAGATCAAGGGAGAACTCACTTCCGAATCGTGTGCTTCTTTGATGAGTCGCTCTCCTAGGGGCTGCTTGCCCTTGTCCATGGCTTTGGGGTTTTCTCCTCTCGAGGACGGGGGAGGAGATGAGAAATGATGGGTGAGTGTGCGAGTGGATTTGCGAGCATCCCGGCAGGCTATTTTATTGACCGAAGGGGTGCATGGGGAGTGATGATCGCCGGTACACCCCGTTGGAATACCAAACGGCGGGGTTTTTTCACAAGTGCGAAGGGTTTTTGCTTGAACAGTGTTTATGGATTGCCGAATCGGGATCTTCTACGGATTTTGCGCCAAGGGGCAGTTGTTCTCGCGCGTTCGGCTCAAGATAGTTCCCGGATGCATTCAAAGAAAACGAAATTCGCGGATGCAAAATGCAAAGGGAGTCATCACAAAACAAGCACAGAATTCAAAAGCTCTTCATTTATTGCCGATATTTACACATCCCTAATACAATCTAGTCGAAGAGTCTGTTCAACACAGATTGGGGATGAGTAATTTCGGCAATGGCGTCGCCGTGGCCGTCGAGGCGCTCCAGGATGAGCTCGATCTCGTCAATGTCCTCCGGCGCGCCGCCCGAAGCCGCGCGGCCCGGTGGAGTAGTCGACGTCCGTATGCGTCGCCATGGCAGCCAGGCCCAAGGTGGTGCCCAGACGAACGCCATGGGTGGCCACCTCGTCGACGCGGTGCTTCACCGCGGCAAGGCGCTCCACCGGCGTGTCGCCGCGGGCATTCACCTTCTCGGCCGGCTGCTCTACCGGCGCCTTTAGCCGGTTGAGCTCGGCGTCGCGGGCCGCAAAGAGCAAGAAGAAAAGATTAGCATCAAAAGCGGGCCGGATCAAGAATTGCTTTCGCAGCCGTACCATCGATGGCTTCCGGCGGTGTTTGCGCCGGTCCTCCCCATTCCGGCTCGGCTATGCCCGCCTTCTTGGAGACGTCCTCTAGCTCACGCCGGACGCCTCCGGCTCCTCCTTGAAGCGGAGGGCATCGACTTCCCCCGTACGGCACGGGGGAGTGGCCGTCGGACTCCGAGGAGTCGTCCGGAAGGGGTTGATTGGCCGGCGCGGAGACGGATTCCACCGAATCAATCCGAAAAAGGGATGATCGTCAAGGCAAGAAGAAGATCAAAAGTCGAATCAAAGAGGAGGAATCGACGATCATTGCCTCCCGGCGCGCGTTGGCGCTCGCTCCCCTCTCGCCTCGTCGGAGGCGCGGAGGCGGTTGAGGCGGCGCACCATAATGGTTTGGGATGTGCCTTGTTTGCGAAAGGGCTAAGGTTGGCAAAGATTCGAGAGCTAGAAGGCCCGGTGGAGAGCTAGGGGCACCTATGGTTGCATTTATAGGCCCGGCGGGGATGAATCGTGGCTTCGAGTCGTGGTGTTGGATCGTGGCGCATATCCCAAGAAAATCGGAAGGTGGGAAAGTTTCCTTGGCCAACCCGCCGACGGGTCGCTTGGAGTTTTAGGGCCGAGCCGCGTTCGGTTGATTGGTTCGGCTAAAGAAAATCAAAGTGCCATTCGGGAGTTGGCGTTTCTTTGCCGAATGGGTCGATAAAGAAAATTTGGTAAGGAGTCCGACTTGTAGGCCCGGTTCGATAAAGAGTCCGTCCGGTGGAAGGAAGGGTCTTTTCGCAGATATTCGGCAAAGAGATGCGCGGTCGGCTATCCGCTCGGTTCGGCAAAGGAACAGTAGAGCTGATTTTGCGGGATTGGACGGTGACGTGGCTCAATCAGGGAAGACGAATGGATGGATAGGCGATCGAGCTTAGAGATAAGTTAGGCAACGAATCCATTCGAAGTTGTACTCAACAGGGTATAAATATGACCCCTGAATGTATGTAAAAAAGGACAATCATTCTTCAATACACACCGGCCTTACGCCAAACCCTAGAGTCCCTGTCGTGTCGTCGAGTTCTTCGAGAGGGCTAATCGATCCGTCGACCTCCGTGAGTACCGGCAACCTTGTATCATGTCTAGTATCATGCGGTGGATTTAGATCTCGATGCAAGTAGTCTTGTTACCATGCTTCGTGTCATGCGGTAGATTCAAGCTTGGTTCAAGAGGGTTTCTTGTTAGATCATGAGTCATGCGGTAGGCTAAGATCTAGCTTGAAGCTAGTTATCGGCTCTATTGGATTTTGGCAAGATCCGATAGATTCATTAAGTTACCCCGTGTTATCTTGAGTTTTTACTTTATGTCTTAATTCATGTAGCACACCTTTGCCCAATCTAGATGGGTTTGGATCGGCTCTATCTCTTTTATGATCCTTGTCCGAGTAGATTTCATATTTTGACACGTGGATCTTGTGTTTTCCGATAGCCGAAACCGAATCGATCTAGGTTGTTACGTGTTGCTTTGGTTCAAGCTTGCTAATGTTCGTATAAATCTTGAAAGAGCCGGGTATCATGCGGTAGATGCGAGGTTTTTGGGTTGCTTTGGAGCTAATCATCCGGTGGATTAGATTCCCAAATCAATCGATAGATTTATTCACTTGGTAATGTTTGTTCCTTCTTCATGGACCCCGAATCGGCTGTTCGCCGTATTCGGTTATGGTTTCTTCACGAGTAGAACACGTGCGTTATTCATGCTTTGAATGATGTATGCTTTTAGCTTTCCATACTTAGATTGTATCATGCGGTGGATAGACCTATTTGTAGAAAGTGGTACGTTTTTTCATGCAAGTTGTATCATGCGGTGGATAGATTTGCTTGATATCGTACCCGACGGGTTTTAAAGTAACTAGACATGCGGTAGACTAGTGCTTTGGATCTATGCATACTTGTTTAATACATGATCATGCCCGTGCTTTACTTTATTTATTTATTTAATGTTAATTCTCATGGGGATCGGTCATGGCCTCGTGCATATGTATTCTTGTTTAAACAAAGACCGATCGCCGTTGTGCTCACGTCATCCATTCGGCAGTGTTGCTTTTTCCCTTTGCGGTCTCCCGAATGGTTGTAGTTCGTTGGCAGATAGCTCTCTATAGCTATGTGTCATCTCGTTTGGCTTCTTAGCCGTAAATATGGAACTGTCTGGTACCACCCGGCAAGTTCCAAGCTTTGGTATTTAACTTCTTTATCTTTTGTTAATTTTCAGGAAAAATTGACTGGCACGTCATCTCTACTCTTTGCGCGTGCGAAGCCGCTTTTCGGCTTGCCGTGTGTTTGGCGCTCGGTGCACTTTTTGCGTCAACGGGCGCGTGAACGCGCGCGCAAGGGCGTGCGCTTGGGTGCGCTCGCGCGTAGGGTGCGGGACACGGGCTCAGGTCTGGCACCGACCGAAGAGGGGCGGCGCGGCGGAGTTCACTGCGAAGCCTGGCTCGATGCCATGGGCGGCGAGGGACAAGGCGACCGCAATCGGGTGCAAGCGCGCGTGTAAGAAAATAGCAACCGGTGGTGAGGCGTGCTCTCGCCGGTCAAGAGGGCAGCGCTCCCTTTCCTACGCCCGCGTGCGTGAAACGTCCAACCACGGCGAGGCCATGGTGGCACGGCGACAAGAGCACAACCTCGAGGTCCGGCGCAAGAAAAGGGCCAAGGTTCAACCTCGTCCCCCGGGTTAGGATGCACGCGTGCTGGGGTGCACACCTGTGCGAGGGCGACGCGCCCGCACGGACGCGCGCGTGAACGCGAACATGCCGGCGACGGGTGGCATCGGCGGCCAGGGCGGGGGTCTCACGACGGCTGGAAAGGCTAGGCTAGGCAAACGGCGCGCGTGCGTTGGTGAAGGCGGCGGCACCTGCAAGAAATTTCATCCCAGCCTGGCACGAAGACCGGCATCAGCAGCGGCGGCGCGGCGGTGCGGAGCATCGGTGCGTTCCACCTCGGCTCGATGGCCGGGGCAACCACAAGAGGGGAGAATCAGTTGTCCTCACCTCGGTGGCCACGGGCCGAAGTGCAGGCGTCGGTGTAGAGTGGGGTGCGGCTCGCCGGCGAGGAGGAAGAAGAGGAAGGCGGCGGCGCGGCGTTGGGGAAGTAGAGGAAGCAGGGGAAGTAGTCGTTCTCGGCGACGGCGGGTCCGGCTCCTCCCACGGGCGGCTCCGGTCTTCGCGGCGGACGGCGCTCCCACGGACGGCTCCAATTCCTCCTTCTCCCCCCTTCACTTCTCCTCCTCTGGCAGGTTGGTGGGCGGACAGGGGAGTGATTTCCCCCCGAGGCGGCTAGGGTTGGGACTCCCTCCCGGGGCTCGGCGGTGGCTTAAGTAGGGATGCGCGGCGGGGGACACGCGGACGGACGAGATGCGCCGGGGGGCACGCCTTTGGGCGTTAGCCAAAGGCCAAAGGTTAGGGATGACGCGCGCGCATCATCGTGGGGCCGGGTGACGCGGTGCGCGGGGCCCGCTTGCTAGTGACTCAGTGGCGTGCACGGTAGGTGGTGGCTTGGCGGGCGGCTGGTTGGGCCGGCGGATGGGCCTAAAGCGGGGATGGTCTGAATAGGAGGTTTGCGGCCCGCGAAGCAAAGAAGTGTTTCCTCTTTTCTATGAATTCTAGTTTTGATTCAAATTTGAATTTCCCACTTCAAATTTGAATCCACACAAGAAAATCCAAATAAAATCCAAATAAAGATCCATCTTATCACACTAACAAATTATGGACCTAAAGTTACTGGTGGTGCCAAATTAAATCTAGGAATTCTGGGGGAGAAACAAGAAGTCATCCTTATGTGTTGTATGAGCACTTCAAATACAAATCAAGTTTTAGAAATTTCCCTTTTTGCAATCAAACCTATTCTAAGGATGTTACAAAACTCCCCCTCACAAGAATCTCGTCCCCGAGATTAAGAAGTTACCTCCGTTTCGAAGAGATGAGGGTATTTCTCCCTCAAGGCGGACTCCTTCTCCCACTTTGCCTCGTGCTCGGAGTGATTACTCTATAGCACCTTGCAGAAGCGCGTGGTGGTGTTCTTGGTCGACTTCTCCGCCCAGTCCAGGATCCGAACTAGGTACTCCAAGTACTCCAGGGTCTCCTGGACGTCGAGTGCCTGAGCGGGCACTCTCTTCTCGATGACCACACACTTCCGCAGCTGGGATACGTGGAACACCGGATGCACTCCGGCAAGCTCCGTAGGTAGCTCGAGCTTGTAAGCCACCTTCCTGACCCTTTTCACAATAGGGTAGGGGCCAACGTACCTAGGGGATAGCTTCCCCCTGATGTGGAACCTCTTCGTCCCTCGGATGGGTGACACCTTCAAGTAGACGTGATCTCCCACTTCAAACGAGACGTCTCTCCGTTTTGGGTCCGCGTAGCTCTTCTGCCTACTCTGAGCTATCTTCAGGTTCTCTCTGACCTTGGCGACATTTTCTTCGGCCTCAAAAATGGCGGCGGGACCGAAAAAAGTTCGCTCCCCCACCTCGGACCACATGAACGGTGCCCAACACTTTCTGCTGTAAAGGGCTTCGAAGGGAGCCATCTTCAAGCTGGCCTGGTAGCCGTTGTTGTACGAGAACTCGGCATATGACAGACTCTTTTCCCAATCAGACCCGTAGGTCAACACGCAAGCCCTCAGTAAGTCTTCTAGGACTTGATTCACTCTCTCTGTCTGACCATTAGTTTGGGGGTGGAAAGCTGTGCTGTAGTTCAGCTCGGTGCCCATGGAAGCATGCAAACTTTTCCAGAACTGGGTGGTGAACTGAAGCCCTCTGTCCGACACAATGCTCCTCGGAGCTCCATGAAGCTTTAGAATATTGTCCACATACAGTTCCGCAAGCCGGCTCACGCTGTAGTTCGTTTTCACGGGCAAGAAGTGTGCTACTTTGGTCAACCGATCGACAATCACCCAAATGGAGTCGTTTCCTTTCTGTGTGCGTGGTAATCCCACAATGAAGTCCATACTGATATCAGCCCACTTCCACGTGGGTATCTCGAGCGGTTGCAGCAGACCGGTAGGTCTCTGGTGTTCTGCCTTCACTCTCTAACACGTGTCACATCGAGCGACGTACTCAACAATGTCTTCCCTCATATTTTCCCACCAGAACCATACCTTCAAATCCTTGTACATCTTGGTGCAACCGGGGTGGATCGAGTATCGAAATTCGTGAGCCTCTCTAAGAATCGAGCCCCGAATCTCCTTGTTCTGGGGTATGCATATACGGTCCTTCAGCCACAGCGTGCCCTGGTCATCGAGGCGATAGTCGGCTGCTTTGCCTCTCTCCATCTGGCGTTTTACCTCTTTAATCTCCGGGCACTCCTTCTGAGCTTGACGGAGCTGGTCTTCGAGTGTATATTTCACCCTCAACTCATTCAACTGCCCCTATTCTACTATCTCCAAACTCAGCCTCTCCAGCTCTTCATGCAATGCCGGCTGTTCTTCACGCACCATCAGGTTGTTGCAGTAGTGCTTGCGGCTCAGAGCGTCGGCTACGACGTTTGCCTTGCCGGGGTGGTAGTGAATGTTCAGGTCGTAGTCCTTGATCAGCTCCAGCCACCTTCTTTGTCTCAGGTTCAGTTCAGACTGGGTGAAGATATACTTCAGGCTCTTGTGATCAGTATAAATGTCGCACTTGTTTCCCATCAGATAGTGCCTCCATATCTTCAAAGCATGAATGACAGCGGCTAGCTCGAGGTCGTGTGTAGGGTAGTTCTCCTCATGCTTTCTAAGCTACCGCGAGGCATAGGCTACCACCTTGCCTCCCTGCATCAACACGCAGCCGAGTCCCTGCCTTGATGCGTCACAGTACACCACGAAGTCCTTGCTCGCATTGGGCAAGGTCAGACCGGCGTAGTGGTGAGGCGAGTCTTGAGCTCCTGGAAGCTGGCTTCACACTTGTCCGACCACACATACGGCGTGTTGCTCTTCAACAGTTCTGTCATGGGCTTGGCGATCTTCGAAAAGTTCTCGATAAACCAGCGGTAGTATCCGGCTAAACCGAGAAAACTGCGGATCTCTGTCACGGACTTTGGTGACTGCCACTTGGACACTGCTTCTATCTTGCTCGGGTCTACGGCCACCCCTTTGGCTGACAACACGTGACCAAAAAGGCGACTTCCTCCATCCAGAACTCACACTTGCTGAACTTGGCGTACAACTGATGCTGCCTGAGCTTCCCCAACACGATCCTCAGGTGCTTCTCGTGCTCTTCTGCGGCCTGGGAGTAGACCAGTATATCGTCGATGAAGACGACGATGCACTTGTCCAACTCATCCATGAAGACCTTGTTCATCATGTTCATGAAGTATGCCGGGGCATTTGTTAGGCCAAACGACACGAATGTGTATTCGTATTGCCCATATCGGGTTACAAACGTCGTCTTGTGGATGTCCTCCGGGCGAATCTTCATCTGGTGATAACCCGACCGGAGATCAATCTTGCTGAAGTATTTGGCTTGCCTTAGCTGATCCATCAGGTCATTGATCCTGGGTAGTGGGTACTTGTTCTTGATGGTCACCACATTTAGGGCGCGGTAGTCGACGCACAGACGTTGAGTTCCATCCTTTTTCGGAACGAACAGTGCCTGTGAACCCCAAGGTGAAGCACTTGGTCGGATGAACTTTTTCTCGAGCAGTGAGTCTAGCTCTGCCTTCAACAGTTTCAACTCAACTTCTGCCATACGATACGGACTCTGGGCTATCGGCGCCAGCCCCGGCACCAAGTTAATCACAAACTCTACATCACGATCGGGAGGTAGTCCAGGCAGGTCCTCTGGGAACACATCCTCGTACTCACAGACTACCGGCACATCCGATATGGCCTTCGTGTGAAGGCTTTACACCACCGGTATGTCTCGAGACTTCATCGGCTCGAAGGTAATCCTCGTCCCGTCAGGGTGCACTAGAGTCACAAGTCTCGGCGAAGTGGAGATGACACCTTTGTGGGCAGTGATCCAATCCATCCCCAGTATCACGTCAATACCATGGGAAGGCAGCACGGTCAGATCCCCATAGAACTTGTGGCCTTGGATGTCCACATCCACTCCATTGCACAGCAGGGTGCATCGGATATCCCCGAGCGGAGAGCTCGTGATAATGGGAATTGATCGGGTGGTTGTAGGGAGGGAGAGTTTGTTCACCAACCGGGAGGTAACATACGACCCGGTTGCACCGGTGTCGAAGAGAACCAGAGCAGAAGTACCACAAACTAAAAACTTACCGATCACGACGTCAGGGGCGTCAACAGCCTCCTCCTCCGTAAGGTGGTTCAGCCTCCCACGGCCGGCAGCCGGCGGCGGCGCGGCCTGAGAAGGTCGGCCTCCCGGAGCAGGTGCCCTCGCGGGGGTGGCAGCGGCCTTCTTGTCAGGGCAGTCGTAGGACTTGTGGCCGGGCTTGCCACACGCGAAGCAGGTGACGGTGAAGCCTCCCGCGGCGGGTCTCGCGGTGCTAGGTGGAGCACGAGGGTAGCCTCCAGTCTGCTGGGGATAGCCGGGGTTCCTCCCTCCGGGGAACGGGCTACGCCCACCTCCTCCGAAGCCACGCCCAGGCTGGTTGTGCCCCGGGCGGTAGCTCCCCCTCAGCATGTTGCTCTGTCCACTCCTCGGCTTCTGCAAGGATCGGTCAGGCTGGTCCTGATCTCCCATCCTCTTCTTGCCCCTCATGCACTCCTCGTGCCCCCTCCTCTCATCCTCGACCGCGATGGCGCGGTTGACGAGATGACGAAGGGACTTGTGCTCACTTGCCTTCAGCGCCTGGCGAAGGCCATGGTGAAGGCCTCGCAGGAACCGGAACTGCTTCTTCTGGTCGGTGTTGGTGTCGTCGGGGGTGTACTGCATCATCTTCATGAAGTGACGCTCGTACTCCTTGACCCTTATCGCACCCTGAGTCATGGTGCGGAACTCCTACGCCTTCTGAACCAGCAGCTCTCCGGGAAGGTACTGCTCGCAGAACGCCTCGCAGAACTCCAGCCAAGTGATGAAAGCTGGGTTCGGGTGGGTGGCAGTGTAGTTGTCCCACCATGCCTTGGCAGGACCCTCCAGCTGGTGCGCGGCGATAGCGATGCACTCCTGGTCGGAGCAGACGGTGAGGTCGAGCTTGGTCTCGATCACCCTCAGCCAATCGTCGGCCTCGAGCGGGTCATCCGAGTAGCTGAAGGTGGGGGTGTTCAGATGGATGAACCTCTCAATCTTCTTCGTGAGGTCCTCGTCCTGCGGAGCGACGCGGTTCCCACCGTTGCCACGGTGATCCATGGCTTCCGCCATCCTCTCGCATCGGCCGAGTCCGGAGCCAAGTTGGGTGGGGGTGGTGGGGGCTGGTCCAGCTCCGGCTGGCCTCTCTCGGCTCCTCCTTGCTCAACCTCGGCCTCAGGGTTCTCGGGTGGTGGTGGCGGTGCTCCGTCACCCCGGTCCCCAGCTCCCAAAGCTCCTCCACGCAGGGGTGGGCGTCCACGGCCACGTCCGCGTCCACGTCCCTGCGGGGCTTCTTCCTCAGCAGCTTCCTCCTCAAGGCGAGCCATCAGCCGGTTGGATCGGCGGATCGACATCCTTCTGAAAACATAAGAGAGGGGGGAAGTTTACACACGTCACTCACCAACACACATATGAGTCTAAGGCAAACATGAAAATAATTCTAATTATAACCTACACTCAAGGAGAAAAAGCATTAAGACGCGAATGACTCCATTAAGATCCAAGCATACATCAAGCATGAATAATACACTTGCTCCCCTGAGGCTAACTCAGACCTTGGGGGTACCGGCAACAAGTCGACGCTCTAATACATCGGTATAATCTCAAAAGGGTAGTGTCTACATGGTGTGGCATGACTCTCTTCATGCACCGGAACATGCTCGCGGCTGCATGGAACAACTCATGGAAACTACTAGCACACTACACTACTCTAGGTCATGCCCCTCGCTCAGCTCTCTACTCAGTGTGCGCCCTCTTGTACGAGACGGGGTAGCGGTCCTCAGTGGGGTAGTCCAGCGGAAAGATCCGGGACACCAAGGCGTGAGCCTCTCGAACCTCGGTCTCGGCGGGGGTCGGCAGACGGGCCATCGGGCATATGTGAATCTTGAGGCGGGACTGGTGTAGCTCGAAGGTCTCGGTGCGGATCTCACGCTGAGACTCGGGGGTAGCTCTCCGTTGAGCTTGAAGAGCTCGTCCACGCGAAGTGAGTCGGCGTCCTCCCAAGTCCTCCTCAGTCTCTCGGCCTTGTCTCTCAGGTAGACGGCCGTGCGTGTGAGCCACGCGAGGTTGGCGACATTGTCCGCCCGACTCTTCTCCAGCTTCTCCACCTTGAGCCGCTCACAACCGAGCAGGTGAGCGCGTACCGTGAGCAAGTCGCCCTTGCACTCGAGCTTGTCTTCAGCCTGTTCTGACTCGCTGTCAACCTGCAGAGGTCCTCCTTGACGTGCAGCATCTCCTCACGGGCGTCCACCCTCTCCCTCTCGGACTGCAGCAGGACAGTGGTCGCACGGTCGAGGCTCTGCTCGAGCTGGCGAACACAGTAGCGTAGGGCGTTGTTCTCTCTCTCTCCCGGTCGGACACGGCGTGGCCGGCATGCGGCGGGCGTCGACGGTGGTGTCTCCGATCCGTCCGAATAGGGTACGTGACTCGTACTCCGGGCGGTGTGCGTACTTGTCGAGGTCGACCAAGTAGGCGGCCGTCTCCACCGAGGTCTCGTCGGACTCGCGGAAGGGGAGCGGCGTCGACGTCGTCCCGGATCCCCTCGTACGAAGGGACTCCGGTCCACGAGCGGTGCGAGGCGCCGGTAGTCTCGGGGTAGCGGCCCGAAGCGTCCCGGACTCGAAGGAGGCGCGGTGCGCGAGAGGGCGGCCCGAGTGCCGGCGGCGGGGCGACGTCCCGGCGCGGTCGCGACGGTGAGTGCGGCGGCGCGCGGACCTCCCCCTTGAACC
Organism: Cenchrus americanus; assembly: GCA_947561735.1. Taxonomy (NCBI): domain Eukaryota; kingdom Viridiplantae; phylum Streptophyta; class Magnoliopsida; order Poales; family Poaceae; genus Cenchrus; species Cenchrus americanus. The sequence continues at coordinate 104,266,969 of OX387243.1, forward strand.
CCGGAAGACTCGGGTGAGGGAGCATGGCGACCGTGCAGAGCACCATCCGCCCAGTCACGGCGGGTACGTACTCGGCGCGGTACGTGACGTAGGTCGGAGGGACTCCAAGCCTGAGAAGGGCCCTCTCCATCCAGTGGCAGATCGCCCTGCACGTCTCAGGAGTGATCTCAGCGTCCTGGTGCTCCATCTCCTGTGAAACGCAAGAAATTTCTGTTAGCGCAGGTGAGTAAGAAGTTTTCAAAAAGGGGACGAGTTTTTATAACATAGCTCAAGGATATAACTATAAAAGTAGAGCATATAGAGTCCTATCTCTATCGACCTTTTCTAGGGATACGTGCTACGGTCAAGCATGGCTCTGGTACCACCTGTAAAACCCCGGATTTTCATAGAAAATCCGAATCCCTGTACCATCGCGGTAGTCCCTAGATCAGTGGCTATCGCGTACAGAACGTCTCACAGAATAATACACAAAGTCATACATCACATCACATCAAGATAATAGTACACAATTTTATTACATGTCCTTTATGGAGTACATCAATACAAGCCTCTTGGCTGAATCAGAGTGAAAATTCTATGCAACGGTAGCTATCTTCTCAGAAGGGTCTCCATCTTTTATTCTTCCCACCACAGGCACTCTTGAGCGAAGCGACGCATCCCTCAGCCGTACCATCCGTCGGCGTTGTAGTCGAACTCGGTCTTGTACCCTGCACACCCAAAGTCTATCCCCAAGGAGTGGGATAGGTCCACGTCACCAACTGTATGCAGCTTTAAGTGGCCTAACATCTAAAGGGAGGAAAAGAGACAAGGAAGCGGCTTTCGTTTCCTGTGCAGCAGCAGCAGAGTATAAACAAGGTATCTCCGTCAATATCCCCGGATCCCAAGTCTCTCAACACAGCTCGGAACCACCTGGTCACCCAGGGGACCCGTCTCCACAACCTACTCCTGTCTAGGGTCGGTGCGAGAACTTCCTCTCCTCGCACCTCAATGATTGCAACCGGATCGACGAGGTAGATGGAGCCTCTCTCCTCTAGCCGGCTACAACCACGGCTCACCACACACTCTCCTATAGGGGGAAGGTAGAAATCCCAAAACATGAGGAACGAACATGTCGTCTAGGCAGTGTCCATGACCGAGGACGCGGCTATAGCTATAAATCGAACAACTCTGCAGAGTGAGTACACCTGTACCCATCCCGGAATGGCACCCGGCTGGTGTACGGCCGACCGAGCCCATCCTACCGGGCGAACTCTCGGTAGTTACGGTCCCATCCTGCATCCGGCCCTCAAAATGGTCCCCCCCTCAGAAGGGACGATACCGGAACTGTGAAATGCTCCCGTGTGGCCACACAGGAGTCGCTCTGAGAGGGTGGTCTCACCTCCACCGCTCCCCCACTGATACCCCTCTATCCATCCTAAGCGGGTATGGTTCCGCACTTGCCGAGCTCAACTCGGCCCTAACCCCACGCTCGGTGGGGTGGTGTGTACGAAGTCCTATAGACAAGTTGATCCACTCGGTTTCAAACCGGGGCGAGCTCATGTCCTCCATCCGCAAGTAAAACCCCAACACCTAGGCTCCGAAAACCGTCACAGTAGGGGTATATATATGAGCGTGTATACACGCCGAGCTTCGCGATGTATGTGTTGGGATGGGAATAGTGGTTCTTGGCGTGTGTGGGAAAAACCGGCGGGAGAAGGCATTTTGGGTACGTTGTGTATATATATATATATATATATACACGGTAGTAGTAGGGAAATCAAGGACGGGGGTAAACAAAGAGGCGGTGCAAGGTTCATCATCATGCATACATAAAGTAAAGCGCTAGCAATTCTACTTAGCAATGCCTAATAGGTATTTCAGAATCAGTCGGGTGTGAACCTGGGGTCGGGTAATCCTCCACGGTGAAGTCGTCGGCGTAGTCGTACTCCGGGATCACCCCCCCGGCTCCAGCTGCTCCTAACAGCGCCAAGGGAAAAATAAATAGCGGTCCTATTGCAATAACTCCAAAGGAAAGCAATTAAGAACCAAAAGAGAGCAAACCCCACCCTAGCCCGGAGTTTAGGATTTTAGGAATTTTCTGGAAAAGGTTTCACAATTTTCGGAGTCAAAATGGATTTACTAGGGTTTTTCAAAGGGAAAATACGGTTTGTGAAAATAAAAAATATGTTTAAACCCTTAAAACTTCCCCAGCCACACCGGATCCCCCGATTTCGGATCGGATGCGGCCCGGCGCTCTGCGGCCCGCGTGCGGCTAGGCGGCCATTGGGCGCCGCACGCGATCCCGCGAGGGGGTGTGCGGCTCGGCACTGCGAGGGCCGGCGTGTGGCTCGAGAAAGGAGTGGCGGGCCGCACGGATCCTGGCGGATCAGCTACGTCCACACCCGCATGTGGCCCTCCGTGCACAGAACAACTCCCGTGGTTTCAATGGTGGCCCAAGGTGTTTGACGGAATGCCCCTAAAGAAGAACGGCGGCGCGTTATGACTTTGTCGGCGGCGAGGTCCCACGGCGCCTGGGCGACCGGCCCTTACACGATAGCCTCACGGGGCTCCCCTTGGGTTGCTGGGCTCGAAGGGACGCGCAACAAAGGGTGATGGCCATCGTGGCGAGGCCGTCGCCAGTGTGGGCACGACGACGCCGGCGCGGTGGCAGTGCTCACCAGGCGGTGTGTGTGCTCTCTCTCTGGGAGGAGGTGAGTGAATGCGCGCGCAAGGGCGTGCGCTTGGGTGCGCTCGCGCGTAGGGTGCACGACACGGGCTCAGGTCTGGCGCCGGCCGAAGAGGGGTAGCGCGGCGGAGTTCACTGCGGAGCCCGGCTCGATGCCATGGGCGGCGACGGACAAGGCGACCACAATCGGGTGCAAGCGCGCGTGTAAGAAAACGGCGACTGGTGGTGAGGCGTGCTCTCGCCGGTCAAGAGGACGGCGCTCCCTTTCCTGCGCCCGCGTGCGTGAAACGTCCAACCACGACAAGGCCATGGCGGCGCGGCCGACAGGAGCACAACCTCGAGGTCCGGCGCAAGAAAAGGGCCAAGGTTCAGCCTTGTCCCTCGGGTTAGGATGCACGCGTGCTGGGGTGCACACCTGTGCAAGGGCGACGTGCCTGCACGGACGCGGGCGTGAACGCGAACGCGCCGGCGACGGGTCGCATTGGCGGCCAGGACGGGGGTCTCACGACGGCTGGAAAGGCTAGGCTAGGCAAACGGCGCGCGCGCGTTGGTGAAGGCGGCGACACCTGCAAGAAATTTCATCCCAGCCTGGCACGAAGGCCGGCATCACCAGCGGCGGCGCGGAGCATCGGTGTGTTCCACCTCGGCTCGATGGCCGGGGCAACCACAAGAGGGGAGAAGCAGTTGTCCTCACCTCGGTGGCCATGGGCCGAAGTGCAGGCGTCGGTGTAGAGTGGGGTGCGGCTCGCCGGCGAGGAGGAAGAAGAGGAAGGCAGCGGCGCGGCGTCGGGGAAGTAGAGGAAGCAGGGGAAGTAGTCGTTCTCGGCGACGGCGGGTCCGGCTCCTCCCACGGGCGGCTTTGGTCTTCGCGGCGGACGACGCTCCCACGGACGGCTCGAATTTCTCCTTCTCCCCCTTCACTTCTCCTTCTCCTCCGGCGGGTTGGTGGGCGGACAGGGGAGTGATTTCCCCCAAGGCGGCTTGGGTTGGAACTCCCTCCCGGGGCTCGGCGGCGGCTTAAGTAGGGCTGCGCGGCGATGGGACACGCGGACGGACGAGATGCGCCGGGGGGCGCGACACGCCGCGTTGGCGAGCCCCGCGGCCGGCGCGCCCCCGCCTTTTCCTTTGGGCGTTAGCCAAAGGCCAAAGGTTAGGGATGACGCGCGCGCATCATCGTGGGGCCGGGTGACGCGGTGCGCGGGGCCCGCTTGCCAATGACCCGGTGGTGTGCGCGGTAGGTGGTGGCTTGGCGGGCGGCTGGTTGGGCCAGCGGATGGGCCTAAAGCGGGGATGGGCTGAATAGGAGGTTTGCGACCCGCGAAGCAAAGAAGTGTTTCCTCTTTTCTATGGATTCTAGTTTTGATTCGAATTTGAATTTCCCACTTCAAATTTGAATCCACACAAGAAAATCCAAATAAAGGTCCATCTGATCACACTAACAAATTATAGACCTAAAGTTACTGGTGGTGCCAAATTAAATCTAGGAATTCTGGGGGAGAAACAAGAAGTCATCCTTATGTGTTGTATGAGCACTTCAAATACAAATCAAGTTTTAGAAATTTCCCTTTTTGCAATCAAACCTATTCTAAGTATGTTACACAAATTGACCGGATTAATAGGCTAGATAGTTGTACAATCAAGAGGGGTCAATTGCTTTTGCTTGACAGTTCTATAGTGCCACTTTGCGCAAATACTTGCATTGCATGCATGAGAGTTAACAACGTTTGAGAAGTGCAAAAGGATGAAGAGAAAAAACTGTGTTTTGGAAAAGCTGACTGTCGAACTGCGGATGGTCCGCGCTCAGGGTGGCGGACGGTATGCAGGCTAATTGATCTCGAGAAAAATCGACTAAGTCCCAGACGGCAGCGCGACCTTTTACCGGCGGACTGTCCGGCCGTTGGTGGTGGACTGTCCGCGGTTCATTTCTTCTGAGGCGGACCGTTCAGCTGACCATTCTAACAGAACCGTGTTCTGGGGGTTAGAAAATACTTTTTGCCGGCGGACAGTCCGCGGTCAGTTTGACTGGTGTTTTAGCTTGTACGGCGGGCGGTCCGCTCCCTGGTGGCGGACGGTCCGCTCCCTGTAACGGTCAACTCTAACATGTTTTTCGAGCCATTGAAGTTGGGAGGCGGACTGTACGCCAAGTGTGGGGCGGATGTCCGCAGACCCTGTTTTAAACTGTTTTCAGCACAAAACGGCTAGTTGCGTGGGAAGCGGGTATATATACCCTATGTCCCGGTTGGGAGTACCTCTCTTGGCACTTTGGAAGGGTTCATATCCCTTGTAGAGCTCTCCCACTCCTATCTCTCACTCACTTGGCTTAGTGGTTGCATCTTTGGTGAGATTGAGAGCTTCTAGTGCATTGCATCCAGGTTTTGATCTTTGTGGCACTAGGGAATCATCAAGCAAGTGGTTGACTTCTTACTCTTGGAAGTTGCCACTTCCTAGATGGCTTGGTGGTGGAAGAATCCATTGAAGCTCGCAAGAAAATTGTGTGTGGCTCCAGATCTCTTGTTGTGAGAGGTCTTGTGCTCACCTCACGAGAGCGGTGAAGAGCAACTCTAGTGGAATCGAGGTGTGGAGTGGTTCTTTGGTTCTAACCGACTCAAGATCAAGCGGTGCCTTGATAGAGGAGCGGTTGAACATTGAATCCACCTCAACGTGGATTAGAGGTGACCGGCAACTCTAGTGAAATAACTGAGCACAAGAGACTCCTTATTTGAGATATTTAACCATCTCGGAGTAGGATAAATGGCTGAGGAAGATAAGTTTCATGTTGGGAAGCCACTGGTCTTTGATGGGAACAATTATGATTATTGGAAGAAAAGAATGGAGGTTCACTTCAAGGCCTTGGGAAAAGATTTATGGAGAATTGTAATGGAAGGATATGTAATTTCAGACCCTAAGAAGAAAACATATGATGATGATAAATAAAAAATTCAATGATAGAGCTTTGAGTGTACTCTACAATGCTCTTGCTATTAGTGAATTCAATAGAGTGAAGGGACTTGAAAAAGCAAATGAGATACGGGAGAAACTTATGGAAATCTGTGAGGGAACATCCACCGTTAAAGAAGCAAAGCTCTATGTGTACAAGGGAAAGTTCAATGAGTTCGCTATGAAGAATGATGAAGATGTTTCAACCATGTTCAACTGGTTGAATGATATTGTGAATGAACTTAGGTGTCTTGATTTTATTGTCACAAACAAAGACTTCTCTCATAAGTTCCTTAGATGCCTTCCAGAAAAATATGAGACAATTGTGACTTTGCTTGTGAGGACCGATTTGAATAAGATGACTCCTACGGAAGTGCTTGGTGAAGTGCAAACTCATGACTTGTTCAAGCAATCACAAAAGGAAGTCCAAGGTCAATCAATTAGTGAAGAGAAGAAAAATATTGCTCTCAAGGCCAAGGCTACTCAAGAATAAAATGATGATGAGAACCAAGAAATTGACTCCGATGAGGAAATGGCTATTATTGTAAGAGGGCTTAAAAGAATTATGAAAAAGAAGAAGTTTGACAAGACGGGACAATCATCAAAGAAGAATACTTTTAAGGGCAAATATTGCTTCAATTGTGGTGAAATTGGACATATCTAAATTAATTGTCCAAACAAGAAAGAAGACAAATATGACAAGAAGAAAGACAAGAAGAGTGTGCCTAAGAGGAAGAAATATTACAAGAAGGAGAAGAATGGCCAAGCCTACTTTGTTGAGTGGGATTCCGATGCAAGCTCTGATGAAGATGATGATGACAAGCCTTCAAGGGGTCTTGCCGGGGTTGCTATCAAGGAAGCTCCAAGTCATATTATCTCATGGCAAAAGGTGAATCAAAGGTAATAATCGAGGAAGATGATGATGATTGTAATAATCAAAGGTAATGCTTTATCTTATGATGATCTTGTTGCCATGGTCATTAAGTCTGATGACAAATTGCGCATAGAGAGATCAAAGTTGAGGGATTTGGAGGTGAAAAATGTTTCACTTCAAAATTATTTTGAGGAGCTAAAGACTACTCATGAAAATCTTAAGATTTCCCACGAAACACTTAACACTTCATGGGGAACTCTTAAAGAGAAGCATGAGGAGCTTAAGGAAGCTCACAACTCTCTCCTTGCACAAGAGGTCAAAGTAAAAATGAGCATGGGTGTTGAGTGTAATATATTGAATATTTCTCCATGTGCAACTAACTCATCTTGTAGCACAAGTACTAGCTCTTGCATTAATGAGGATATATCTGGTGATTGTCTATTATTAGAAAATGAATCTTTGAAGAAGAAGATTGAGTGTTTGTCAAAAGATCTTGCACAATATTTTGGGAGTCATGTTCGGTTTAATCATATTTGGACAAATAAAAAATTCACCTTAGACAAAGATGCTCTTGGTTATTTGCCCAACAAAGGAAAAGAGGCTTTCATTCCTAAGGAGAGTATTTTTTGTGAGTTCAAATGTGTCCTTTGAGGAAGAAGAAAAAATTAAAGATGTGTCATAAGTGCAAGGCAAAAGTTGATGTGAATCACCAATGCAAGAGCAAGAAGACCATATCCTTGGATCCTTCCTATATTCTTAAGAAAGATTCTAAGGGTGTTATTTGTGCTCAATATGTTGGTCGCTCTCTTGGTAGTAGTAAAAAGAAATCCATTTGGGTGCCAAAAATTTTGGTTACTAACATTGAAGGACCCAAGAAAATTTGGGTACCTAAAATAAAGTAATTTCCTTTGTAGGTGAACTATAAAGCCGAAGGAATACATTGGGTTATTGATAGTGGTTGTACAAACCACATAACCGGTGAAAGAAAAATATTCTCTTATCTTGATGAAGATATTTCTGATTTTGACAACATCACTTTTGGAGATGATAGCAAGGGAGGTGTAAAAGGCATTGGTGAAGTACCTATCTCTAAGGATTATAATCTCTCTAATGTCTTGTTAGTTGATTCTCTCAATTTCAATTTGCTATCTATTGCTCAAGTTTTTGACAATGGTTATAAATGCACATTCACTAGCAATGATTTTGAGGTCACCTCACTTGATGGGAAAAAATTATTTTCAAGGGTTTTGGTCATGAAAGTTTATATCTATTGGATTTCTCATCTAATAAGGCTAGTTTGACTACTTGCTTATTCTCAAAGGCCTCTATGGATTGGTTATGGCATAGAAGACTTGGTCATGTTGGCATGAAACAACTCAACCGATTAGTGAAGCATGACTTAGTTCTTGGCTTGAAATATGTCTTGAGAAAGATAAATTGTGTAGTGCTTGTCAAGCTGGAAAGCAAGTTGCCAACCCACATCCTAACAAGAGTATTATGTCAACCACAAGACCATTGGAATTATTACATATGGATTTATTTGGTCCCACTACCTATAGAAGTATTGGTGGAAATACCTATTGTCTTGTGATTGTGGATGATTATTTAAGATACACATGAGTATTCTTTCTTCATGACAAATCTCATACTTGTGACATTTTCAAGACTTTTGTGAGAAGAGCCGAAAATAAATTTGAACACAAATTGAAGAAAGTGAGAAGTGACAATGGTAGTGAATTTAAGAACACAAATGTTGAAGAGTTTTGTGATGAGAAAGGAATCAAGCATGAGTTCTCAACTACATATACACCAGAGCAGAATGGTGTGGTTGAGAGGAAAAATAGGACCTAAATTGAGATGGCAAGATCAATGCTAGATGAGTACAAAGTTTCGGATTCTTTTTGGGACGAAGCAATCAACACCGCTTTCCATGCCTCAAATAGGCTATATTGTCATAGATTCTTCAACAAGACACCATATGAACTTCTCAATGGAAGGAAGCCAAATATTTCCTATTTTCGGGTTTTTGGTTGCAAGTGCTATATTTGAGGAAAGGCTCTTAGTTATCTAAATTCCAAAGCAAGTGTGATGAGGGATTTCTTCTGGGATATTCTTCAAATTCCAAAGCTTATAGAGTAAACAACAAGTCCAAGGGATTTGTTGAGGAAGCATATGATGTGCAATTTGATGAAACAATGGGCTCTCAAGATGAGAAAGAAAATTTAGATGATGTGAGAGGTGAAGAATTTAGTAAAGCAATGAAGACCATGGCCATCAGGGATATCATGCCTAGAGAAGATGATGATGATGAAGATCCATCAATATCTATTCAAGAAAATCCATCTACTTCCACAACAAATGATCAAAATCAACAAGAGGGTAACTCAAGCAACAATGACTCACCTCAAGAAGATGATCAAATGGCCTCTATGACTACACCTTCTACGCCAACTCAAGAACCGGTTGATCAACCTAGAGTTCATCATCAAGTCGCCAAAGATCACCCCATTGACCAAATTATGGGTGACATTAGTAAGGGTGTTCAAAATCGATCTCGTGTTGCTTCATTTTGTCAACATTATTCTTTTGTATCTTTTCACGAGCCTAAGCGTGTAGATGAAGCACTTGATGATCCGGATTGGGTGATTTCCATGTAAGAAGAATTAAATAATTTCACTGGAAATGAAGTTTGGGAGTTGGTTGAAAGACCCAAGAATCACAATGTCATTGGTACTAAATGGGTCTACCGAAACAAAGAAAATGAAGATGGTATTGTTGTGAAGAACAAGTCTAGATTGATTGCTCAAGGTTATACTCAAGTGGAGGGATTGGATTTTGATGAAACTTTTGCTCCCGTAGCTAGACTTGAAGACATAAGGATCTTGCTTGCTTATGCTTGTTCTCCCAATATCAAGTTATATCAAATGGATGTCAAAAGTGCTTTCTTGAATGGGATAGTGAACTAGTATATGTTGAGCAACCTCCCGGTTTTGAAAATCCCACAAAGCCTAATTATGTGTACAAGCTCTCTAAGACTCTATATGGGTTGAAACAAGCTCCTCGTGCTTGGTATGAAAGGCTTAGGACTTTCTTCTTTCAAAGGGTTTCAAAATTGGAAAGGTTGATACTACATTGCTCACCAAGAAAATTGGAAATGACATCTTTATTTGTCAAATTTATGTTGATGATACCATCTTTGGTTCAGCAAATGAAGATTTTTGTAAATAATTTGGAGAAATGATGTCTAGGGAATTTGAAATGTCTATGATTGGTGAATTGAGTTTCTTCCTTGGTCTTCAAATCAAACAATTGAAGGAAGGCACTTTAGATGTGTGAAGGACATCTTGAAGAAATTTGGCATGGAAGATGCAAAACCCATCAAGACTCCTATGGCTACTAATGGACATCTTGATCTTGATGAGGGAGGCAAACCGGTTGATCTTAAGCTTTATAGGTCTATGATTGGTAGTTTGCTTTATCTTACCGCATCTAGGCCCGATATCATGTTTAGTGTGTGCATGTGTTCTAGATTTCAAGCCGCACCTAAAGAGTGTCATTTGACCGCCGTAAAGCGCATAATGAGATATTTGAAGTATTCTCCTAACAATTGTCTTTGGTATACAAAGGGTGCTCAATTTGAGTTAGTAGGCTTTTCCGACTCGGATTATGTCGGTTGCAAGGTTGATAGGAAAAGTACTTCCGGTGGTTGTCAATTGCTTGGACGTTCTCTTGTATTTTGGTCGCCTAAGAAGCAAAATTCAGTGGCCCTTTCTACCACCGAAGCGGAAAATATCTCGGCGAGAAGTTGTTGTGCTCAATTGTTGTGGATGAAGCAAACACTTCTTGACTATGGTGTGGAATTCAATGGAATTCCTCTCTTATGTGACAATGAAAGTGCCATCAAGATTGCCAACAATCCAGTTTAACGTTCTAGAACTACGCATATTGATATCCGACGTCATTTTCTTAGAGATCATGTGAGCAAAGGGGATATTAAAATTGATGGTGTTAACACGGATGATCAATTGGCGGATATCTTTACAAAGCCATTGGATGAATCTCATTTTTGCAAGTTGAGAAATGAGCTCAATGTCATTGATATCTCAAATGTGGCTTGAAGTCTCACACATATGTCTTTGCATACTAACCTTTCAATCCATTGTTTTTCGCATTTTCTTAAGCATCATGTTCTTTGCATTACCATCCATGATTCTTGGTCCAAAATGTGCGAAAATGATCAATGATGAATCAAATCAAAGTATCAAAGTCAGTGGATTTGATTGTGAGAAGAAACTACAAGTTGAAATTGAATAAAAAATTTCAAAGGTTTTGCTCGGGCTGTTTTCTGGTCGTGGCGGACTGTCTGGCTAATCCTGGCGGACCGTCCGCGTACCACGGATAGTCCGCTAAGGCAGGCACGGACCGTCCGCAGGTATCTGGACAGAAGGTGAAAATTTGACAGAATGAACAGCGGACAGTCCGCGCCTTCCCGACGGATAGTCCGCGCGTGTCGGGCGCAAATGGATCCGCTTGATTGGCCTTATCTGGATGGGGTCAACCCTTTTTCCTCCCACAAAGGCAGACCACATCTCCTACTTTTCTCTTCTCCCAACCACAAGAAACAAAGGAGAAAGGGACCTCTCTCCTAGGGGAGGATTTGGCGCTTCCCCGGACCATCCGAGCACATCCCCGGACACTCCGTACTCTCCTCCAACATGCTCTCTCGGTATTTCATTGATTCTCCTGTTGATTTTCATGGATTTCACTCATGAGCAAAGTTAGGGTTTGATGTTGGGATTTGGATTTCGTCAATGGAAACTTGCAAATAAGTAGGGGAATGAGTTACTAAGGTTTAGGGGAATGTCTACTAGTGATTTGGTTCAGTTTCATTGGCTATATTTGGAGATCGATCGATGAGTTCATTGGATAGAACTGTTGTGTTCGTCACTGAACAGTGCTTGCGGACCGTCCACCCGAACCTGACGGACGCTGGTCGCTGTTTTGTGAAGAATACAACGACATCCTTTCTTGGCAATACTTGTGCACTTCTATGCTATCAATGCTTACTCTTACGACATGTTCTTGATAGTGGTTCAAGGGGTGGAGGCCGTGGTGGTTGCAAAGCCGCTGTTTGAAGGTCCAAGCGCTCTTGCGGTGTTGAATAGGTGGAAGAGGAAAGTGAAGATGAACTTGTTAATGTCACCATTACTGAGGCTCCTAGGCAATGGTCCCTTAACACCTATCAAAGAGACCGTGCACCGCAACAATAGGAACGTGCAAGTGACACTAATGACCCTTTCTTTCACACTCAAGTTCAAAAAGATGCATTCTATGGTCACTTGCTAGACAAGGGGGTGTTTAAGCATCAACAGGTTGATTTCATTCATATGGCCGACTACAATGTCATGTATGAATTGGTGCAAAGGTTTGAAGATTTGGGGATTAAAGAGTTCATGGAGCATAAATGTGATTGGAATGACACGGTTATTCATTCGTTTTATGCTACGATTGAAATTGACTCAATAGAGGAGAAGCTCACATGGATGACCGGGAAGAATAGGTATGAGGCTACCTTTGAGGAGTTTGCTACCGTCAATAAGTTGAACTACAATGAAATCTCTCAAGGTGTTGACATCACGGATGAAACCTATCTTACTCTTCATGAGATCATTCCATACTATGAGCCACCTAGAACGGGAATTCATAGAGTGTTTGAGAAATTTCATCCTAAAGATTGCTAGAGCGATTGTGCTTCCTAAGAGTGGCTTCAAAGATGGGTTTGTAGGGTGGCATAGAAACTTTGTGAAGCATGTCATGAACAACACCAGGATGGATGTGGTAGCTCTCATCATGAGTGAACTCCAAAGGAAGAAAACAGACTTTGAGTCCAACATTTACTATGCTCCCTATATCATGTCTCTCATTTTGGATAAGACCAAGTTCAAAGGCCCATGTGATGTGAATCATACTCTCTACCGGCTCTACAAGAACGCTCCCGAATTTCTTAATCATCCTTTGACTGAATATCTAGAGGAGGATCTTCATCCACAAGATGCGCCCAACATTAATGATGACGAAGAAGCTGAGGATGATGATGAAGATGATGAGGATTATGAGGGAGAAGCACCTCAACAACCACCTCCAGTTCAGCCACAGTGGGAGCCCCCGGCAGATTATTTTGACTCATACTTTGCATCTTTGCAGCAGTCCATGACCACTCAGATTCAGCAGGTACAGACCGGGTTTACTAGCCATTTTGAGGCTTATGGACAGCAGGTCCAATAATTTTGAGGCTATGCAGCAAGGTTTTCAAACTGAACTTGACACACGCTTCACCAACTTTGGAAATGCCATGTACAACAACATGTATCACCCAATGATGAATAGATTGCAAGGTGTTCAACAAAGTCTTCATAATGATATTGAGACCTTAAGTGCTAGGCTTGATGGGTTAGCTACTTCTGAGCAATATGAGCAACTTAGTACCCATCAGACTCAGCTTGAGAACAACTTCAACACCTTCAACACAATTTTCCAAGAGTTCAATGGTCATTTCTATAGCATCTATCCTCCATCGCTCCACCTCCTCAGTTTCCGCCTTATGGACCACATTGTCCTCCTCCGCCACCGCCTCAGAATGACTAGTCATTTTGGGTTCTTGATGACAAAGGGGGAGAGAAAGGTGAAGAAAATAAGTGATCAAGATCATGCATATTTACTTTTATGGTATTGCATGAACTTTGGCATGTAATAATCGTTGCACTATGTGGTTGTGTGTGGCTTGCGAACTAGAACTAAATTTGTGGCTTGTTTATCTATGAACCTTGCTTGTGAGCTTAATGTTTTATCTCTTTGGCTTGTGGTTTAATTCTTATATTTTTGTGGCTAACTCCAGTTGCAAGTTGATGTTATCTTGGATATAGATACTCTTGTTGCCTCGATCTCCATTTTGTAGGGGACACTCCGCCAAAATTTATTATATCCATACATATGAAGAATTTCAAATGCAATTCTATATGCACATATGTAGGGGGAGTCATTCTCTATTCATTAAATCATGAAAGCTCATTTTATCTATCATTCCTTGATTATAATGAATTATGTGAGTATTCTCAAAAACTCTTTTGTCATATACCATCCTTTTCAAAATGGTTGTCATCAACTACCAAAAAGGGGGAGATTGAAGGCATCTAGGCCCCTAAAGCGTGTTTTGGTAATTAATGACAATCATAGTGGACTAACATGTTTATCGAGATAAAAGAATAGGTTAGTCCTCGCGGTGTTGTGAGCTTCATAAGAATGAATTGCTATACTCGTGAGTATGTTGAACCAAAAAGGAGCTCAAGGCAAAGGTATAACATAGGTTTTTCGTTTACCGGTCAAGAGGTGTTTAGAGGGTACAAATTGACCAGATTAATAGACTAGATAGTTGTTACCATCAAGAGGGGTCAATTGCATTTGCTTGACGGTTCTATAGTGCCACTTTGCTCAAATACTTGCATTGCATCCATGAGAGTTAACAACGTTTGAGAAAGTGCAAAAGGAAGAAGAGAAAAATCAATGTTTTGGAAAAGCTGACTGTCGAACTGCGGATAGTCCGTAGCCCTTGGGGCGGACAGTCCGTGACAAGCAGACGGTCCACGCTCATGGTGGCGGACGGTCTGCAGGCTGATTAATCTCGAGAAAAATCGACGAAGTCCCAGACGGCAGCGCCGACCTTTTACCGGCGGGCTGTCCGACCCTTGGTGGCGGACTGTCCGCGGTTCATTTCTTGTGAGGCGGACTGTTCAGCGGACCGTTCTAACAGGAGCGTATTCTAGGAGTTAGAAAATACTTTTTGCCAGCGGACAGTACGAGGTCAGTTTGACTGGTGTTTTAGCTTGTACGGCGGACGGTCCGCTCCCTGGTGGCGGACGGTCTGCGCCCTGTAACGGTCAACTCTGACCCATTTTTCGATCTGTTGAAGTTGGGAGGCGAACTGTCTGCCAAGTGTGGGGTGTACTGTCCGCGGACCCTGTTTTAAATTGTTTTCAGCACATAACGGCTAGCTGCGTGGGAAGGGGGTATATATACCCTATGTCCTGGTTGGGAGTACCTCTCTTGGCACTTTGAAAGGTTCATACTCCCTTGTAGAGCTTTCCCACTCCTCTCTCTCACTCACTGGGCTTAGTGGTTGCATCTTTCGTGAGATTGAGAGCTTCTAGTACATTGCATCAAGGTTTTGATCTTTGTGGCACTAGGGAATCATCAAGCAAGTGGTTTACTTGTTACTCTTGGAAGTTGCCGCTTCCTAGATGGCTTGGTGGTGGAAGAATCCGTTGAAGCTCGCAAGAAGATTGTGCGTGGCTCCGGGTCTCTAGTTGTGAGAGGTCTTGTGCTCACCTCACCGGAGCAGTGAAGAGCAACTCTAGTGGAATCGAGGTGTGGAGTGGCTCTTTGGTTCTAACCGGCTCAAGATCAAGCGGGCCTTGATAGAGGAGCGGTTGAACATTGAATCTACCTCAACATGGATTAGAGGTGACCAGCAAGTCATCGATACCACAGGATAAAATTCGTCTCTTGTGCTCGTGTACTTTTCCTTGAGAATTTACTTTATAGAGATTGAATTGTATTTTGTCACCCTAGGTTGCAAATCCCCAACATAGGAATAGAATAGCTAGAGAATTAATCCTCCTTGTGGTTTTAATTAAATTTCTCTAGTGTTGTGCTTTTAGATTTTAAACCGCCTATTCACCCCCCCTCTAGTCGGTATCCTAGATCCTACACTCACCCGCCTCTCACTAATGTGATGACTGAGCGTCCATGCGAGCTGCTCCATATGGACCTTGTTGGCCTAGCTCGTGTGCGATCTGCGGGTGGGAGGTGGTATGTCCTTGTTGTGGTGTGCGACTACTCTCAGTATGCGTGGGTGTTCTTTCTTGAGGAGAAAGGGGAGACGTTTGGTTTGGTTCGAGATCTTGTCTTGAGGTTGAGGAACGAGAGGCACGGAGATGCCATATGAGCGATCTGCAGTGACAATGGCTCGGAATTTGAAAACTCTCGCCTCAAAACCTTTTGCCATGACTTGGGTCTTGAACACCAGTTTTCGAGTCCGTATACGCCTCCCCAGAATCGTGTTTTGGAAAGGAAAAACAGAACCTTGTGTGAGATGGCTCGGACGATGCTCGATTAGCATAGGACTTCGAGAAGGTTCTGGGCTGAGGCAGTCAATACCGCATGCAATGTTTCGAACAGGATCTACCTCAGGGTTCACAAGAAGAAAACGTGCTATGAGTTGATGCACGGGCGCACACCCAAGCCGAGTCACTTCCATGTCTTTGGTTGCAAGTGCTTTATCCTTAAGAAAGGGAAGAAGTTGGACAAGTTCGAGGCTAGGTCAGTCGATGGTATTTTTTTTGGTTATGCATCTCATTCTAGAGCATATCGTGTGCTCAATATTGAAACTAACCAAATCGTGGAGACTTGCGAGGTAACCTTCGACGAGACACAACCATGTAGTCAGCTTGTTTTTTAGTGTGCAGGTGATGATGAACTTGGCGAGGAGATCTTTCAGGAGGAGGAGCATGAACATGGAGATGATTAAGATGACAGTATTGTGCCCGCGGCTGAGCATGTACATACTACTTTGACCACGGTGGTGCGGCCCTTCTCCCACACCTACGACGACAACCCAAGTTCAAGGAGAAGCTGCTGTTGAGGGGGAGGTAGCATCAAGGCGAGAACCTCTCCGGCAAGTTCAAGTGGATCATCTAGCTTCAAGGATCATCGACGACATCAATGAACGTACTACACGATCGAGGGTTCGAAACAATTCTCATTTCGCTCATGCTGCTTTTGTTGCCACCTTTGAGCCAAACACATTGGACACACACTATCTGATGCACTATCTGATCATAATTGGGTTAATTTGATGCATGAGGAGTTGGAGAACTTTGAGAGGAATCAAATTTGGGAATTGGTTGACCCTTCCCCAGGGTGTAAGTCGATTGGGAGAAAATGGGTGTGGAAGAACAAAGAGGGAGATAAAGGTGGAGTAGTGAGAAACAAGTCAAGGCTTGTTGCTCAAGGGTTCAGTCAGAAAGAGGGGATCGACTACGAGGAGACCTTTGCTCCCGTAGCTCTTTCGGAGGTGATCAGGATCCTTCTAGCTTTTTTCGTGGCTAAAGGGTTCAAGTTATACCATATGGATGTGAAGAGTGCCTTCTTGAATGGTGTGTTGGAGGAAGAAGTGTATGTGAGGCAGCCACCGGGGTTTGAGAGTGAGAAGTACCCCCACCGGGTGTACAAGTTGAGGAAGGTGTTGTATGGGTTGAAGCAGGCGCCTAGAGCTTGGTACTGTAGGTTGAGGAGATTCCTGTTTGAGAGAGGATTCGAGATGGGGAAGGTCGATCAAACCTTGGTAGGGCAGAGATATCCTGATTGTGCAGGTGTACGTAGATGATATTGTCTTTGGTGGCTCGTCTAACTCTCTTATTGCAAAGTTTGAAGAGGATATGAGCTGGGAATTTGAGATGAGCATGATGGGTGAGTTGCAGTTCTTCCTCAGGCTACAAATCAAGCAATCAAAGGAAGGAACATTTGTGCACCAAGCTAAATACACCAAAGACATTGTGAGGAAGTTCAAGATGGACTCCAAGGCCATGGCGACGCCTATGAGTACGACTACAGCTCTTGATGCGGATGAGGAAGGTGAACACATGGACCAGAAGGAGTACCGGAGCATGATCGGGTCACTCCTCTACTTGACGGCGACGAGGCCGGACATCCAGTTCTCGGTATGTCTGTGCGCTCGTTTTCAAGCGTCTCCAAGGACTTCGCATCGGCAAGCGGTCAAGCGCATATTCAGGTACTAGTGTCACATTCCCGACTTCGGCCTTTGGTACTCCACGTCTTCTTCTTTGGCGCCTCATGGTTTTACAGACGCGGATTTTGCTAGCTGTCGGTTGGATAAGAAGTCCACTTCTGGGACTTGCCAGTTCTTGGGATCTTCTTTGGTATCTTGGTCTTCCCGCAAACAGTCGAGTGTTGCTCAATCCACTACCGAGGCAGAGTATGTTGCCGCAGCTAGTTGTTGCTCTCGGCTCCTTTGGATCACATACACCATGAGTGACTTTGGTGAGGAATATACACTTGTCCCACTTAAATGTGATAGCACACGTGCCATAAGCGTTGCAAAGAACCCAGTGCTTCATTCCAAAACCAAGCACATAGAAGTGAGATACCATTTTCTGAGAGACAACGTAGAGAAAGGGAAGATAGCTTTGATCCATGTACCCACACATGACCAACTAGCCGATATTTTCACCAAAGCCCTAGATCAAGCAACTTTCACTCATTTGCGGGGGGAGCTTGGTGTTTGTTTGATTTCTTGAGTTGGTGTGTGGGAGCTCCTTTGTAGCATATGTATAGCTTTTCTTTGTTCATTTCTTGCATTTGGCATGGCATATGTAACATGATGTACATGCATCTTTGTATCTTAGGTTGCAGACATTTTGTATTATATGCATTGGTTAGGAAAAGCTTCTCCTATATACATTGTTCACCATGGAATGATACGTATGTCTTTGTGATCTTGTTTGTTAAGCTATGGTTAGTTTGGCTTAGCTCTTGATAATCTTGGTTTATATCCATGGTTGATGGCTATGTTTTTCAAAAATGTTTCATGTAAGCTCTATTGTGAGTAAATGCCTTTATATGATCTTGACATGTTTTAGTGGCTTGGTTATGCTTAATTTGTGGTTGGATAGCTATTTTGATCATATGGGGCCAAAGGCTCATTTGCCATCATGAATGTTTAGCCCCCATGCTTTATCTTGTGGAGGGGCATAAGTTCCTTTTTGTCGCAAAGACATTTCATGTACCAAATATGAATCTGAAAAAGAAATGTAAATTGCTTGAAAAATGTGCTCCCATGTCAAATGTGCTAAATTTAATTTGCTTTGGGTGCTAAACTGTTGCATGATGCCTACCGATGAGAAGTCTCATATATAGAAGTAGGCACATGGCTCGGTGGCTTTGACATGACATGAGGTGCTTGTGGGTGTTTGTGATGGTCTTATGGTTAGAATGGTTGTCCTAGCATGAAGTTTGTGTGGCTTTGCCATTTTGATATGTTTTGATCATGTTTAGGACTTTGCTCATGAGAGGGTAAATTTTCACAAAATTGCTAAATTTCATCTTAGCTTCGTCCAATGGTTGTGAAACTTGGTGATCATGTAGTTGATGTCATTACGAAGCTATAGAGTATCTAACTTGCTCATTTGGACATGTGTAGCATCTTGTGATGAATTTTGTATATTTGAGAAGCTCTATGTTGAAACTTTTTGCATTTTGCCTTGATTCATGCATTGTCAACAAGTGGGAGAAGTTTGTGCATGATTTGAGCACCTGGGAGCATTTGGAAGGTGTTCAAAGTGGTTCGGGCAATTTTCGAAAAGTTTGGTTCAGGGCCGGTTTCTTGGGGCGGTCTAACCGCCTCCCAGGCGGTCAGATCCCAGAGGGGCGGTCTAACCGCCCAGGGCATGCGGTCTAACCGCCCTGGGCAAAGTGAGCAGGCTTTTTCTCTTTGTGGCATTCCCATGTTGCATCACTGCATTGGTTCAGGGGGAGTGTGCTCTGGTTCAGGGGGAGCTCTTTGTGTAGTTCGAGCTTTGGACTGGTGGTTTGTGCTCTTTGCTTGAGCATGGTTTTGTCTCGGATGTGTCGAGCTGTTGCCCTTGCCTAAGGGGTCTGAGACTTGTTCTTCCTCAAGTGATCTTGCTCTTTGCTTCTCTTTTGGCTTTCGATCTCTTGTCGGGGTTTCTTTTAGTAGTTTCTTTTATTTTCCTTTTATCTTTGATTACCAAATCTTGTGTGTTGTCAATGCACTCATCAAGGGGGAGATTGAGGACCATGTGTGGTTTGAGGACCGGTGGATGGTCACTTCCTGGTGTGATGAGTGATTGACAACGTGGTGTGGACTGACTCCTGGCTAAGTATTGCAGGTGCAGGTTGCGGCTTGACTGGTGTTGGTGCAGGTGAAGAACAAGCACGGAAGGTCATTGCCGGTGAGGCCTCAAGGTGAGGAGAAGACAAGTAAGCTTGGTTCGAGGGACCCGGTGTCGGGGACAGCCCTAGGGGTCCCCTTAAACAACCGGGGAATCCCCACTTAAAACCCACAACAAGCCAAAGCCAAACGGCGCCTCGCTTAAGCACACAAGGCATGGCCCACGCCACGGTGGCCCTGGCGGCCCACCAAGGCGGCCCACTCAAAGATCCCCTCGAAGAAGCGGGGCTCGCCTCGCTCGAGGGCCGCGCACACCTCCCTCGGGCGGGCTCCCGCCCGTTCCAAGGGGGTGCGCTTACCTCGGCGAGGCTCCGCCTCGCTCGAGGGGTCCCGCCGCCCTCGGCCGAGGCTCCGTCTCGCTCGAAGGGGGCACTCACTGCCAACGCACGCTCGTTCCGTACACGGGATTTAGTGTTGTGACAACGGCGGGGCGGCGCCATCATGCGCTGGGGCACGCGCCACCGGATTCCAGATTGCACCGACTCCCCTAGGAGGAACCCATCCCCGCCGCGCGGGGGAGCGTACGACGTGGCCGGTGCCGGTCCGGGCGCGCCGCGCCGCCTGCTCGGTGCGGCTAACGCGCCGAGGAGCCCTCGAAGGGGGGCCGGCCACACCCTCGATTTGCTTTCTTGTGACTTTACGGGGTTAGGTCAAGGTGTTAGGCCGGCGGGGCGCCATCCTGCCCTTCGTCAGCGGCATGGTGGCGCCCCCGCGCGTACGATCCCACGCGGGCACTGGCGCTCCGTCTTGTGGAGCGTGCGGGGAACGAGGGCGCGCCCCCCTGCCCTCTGTGCCCCGTGGGACTAGCTGTCGCCAACTCCCTCGAACCCGCACGAAGACATCACGGTCGCCGCTGCACTCCTACCCTCGAGGGCTACCCTTTGTTGGTGCAAAGATGCGCCATGATGGCCGGATCGCGGCAAGGACGGTCAAGGCGGCCGCCTGCTCTACGGCACGACACACCACGCCTCCCCACGTAGCTAAATAGCGCGGCATACATGTGATTCGCTCTCTCCTTGGCCTATAAAAAAGGAAGACCGAACTCCCCCCCGCGGGGACAAGTCGAGGACACGACACAGGCGGAGACAACACGCAACACATCACGTACTCGCTCTCGATTCTCCCCTGATATCTTCGACCCACTCCACTAGGGACTTGGAATCCACACACTTCCTCTCCCGCCTTGCTTGTAGCCGCCCCACTACGGGAACCCTGGTCTTCCCGAGCAATATAGTGCCTCGAGCACACCGGCCTGGACGTACGTCCCCTCGGCGAGAACCGGGATAAACTACCGAGTCTGCGATTGTTGTATCGACCATTGAGGGATGAACCTTGGCGCTCATTGCGGATTTGAGTGTCGGGACCACATTCAGCACGGACCGGTTGGCGCCCACGGAGTGAGGCGAGCGGCGCTAAGGTCAATCCACCATCGACTCCCTCCATGGTGATCCGCCCGAGTACGCGGTACGCGCTACTCCATGGGCGGCTTGGATCCCCTCCCTGCCGGTTTTGAAATCTGGTCGGGGGCCTCAACTTTCGGGCTACGGGGAGCGGCTACCTAATGCGCCCACCTAACAGGCGGAGACTCTGTGTGCGTGGCGCGGGCGGGGTCCCTTTGTAGTTCCCCGGCTCGCGCGCCACCACCACACTGAGACACCCCAGCAGAGCACGGATGCGCGGGCCGTCAACGCCACGACGCGCGCCGCTCCGGCCCGGCGTTCACGCCGAGGGCGCGGTCCCGGCCGGCGGCAAGGGCGCGCGCCGCCTCCCAACGCGGCGCACCGTCGGCTCGACGACCACCACCCGGCGGGCGGCGCACGTGTCTCGGACCGCGCTTGCCCCGTCGGCTTTGCGCGGTGCCACGACGACCTACAACGCCATCGTCAACACCGCGATGCGCGAGGGTTCCCCCCACGACCGCCACGTCTTCGTCGCCGAGGACACGCTCCTCCCTCTGTGTGACGAGTCATCCCTGGGCTCCCTTGACGGCGTTGCCGCCTTCTTTGCATGGATACGCGGAATGGGACTTCTCGCTGCGGACCCGGGTGAGTGTTCGAGGGGCGTTTTCTTGATGCCACGGACTGCGGGTTGGTGTCCCGCCGCCGACTCCCGGCTGCGGAGCTGCGACCCCGCGCGGGGATGCGCGTCGTCCTCGCCAGCGACACGACAACGCCACCGGTGCGGTGGGCGCCGGCTGCCGGGAGGGTCCGCCGCCGCCCCGGGGATCGCTCGGTGCCGGGCGGGGGCGAGCACCCCCGTCCCGGGGCGGCGTCGACGCGCGATCGCCCGGGCTCGTGAGCTCGAGGCCAAGGCGGCGGAGGAATATCGAACGGTGCGGTTGCTCAGCGCCTCAATGTTGCTGAGGAAAGCCTACGCGCGCGGCGGAGATGCGCACGGGACCCCGGGCAAACGGGCCCGCGACCGCATCAACGCCGACTTCAACGTCGACAGCCGGGACACGCCTGCGCGGGCGAGTCGAAGCTCATTGCCGCCGCGTGGCCCCCGCTGCGGGCCATGCGGGGCCCCCTCGACGCCTAAGGCGCGAAGCACACGCACCACGAGGTGCGGGCCTCTCCTCGAAGCGAGGCGGCCGTCCGGCGGGCGAGAGCTCGGCATCACGCATTCGCCAACGAGGGGGGACGCACGAGGCGGCGGGGGCCACGCGGCGGGCGAACCCTCGGTCCATGCGGGTGAGCGGCGGGGCGACCGCCAACCGGGGCGCACGCCGGCCAAGGAGCGGCTCCTCGACACGCGCGGGGCGCGGAGCGGCGACGCCGCGCGTCATCAGCGCTCGGCGCACAAGCAAGGCGGATGCGCGGCGGTGGCGAGCTACCACCCTCGACGGGGGGTGGACGCTACGGCGGCGATGAGGACCGCTCCCCGACATCGGAACCACCGGGAACCGGGTGTGTTCAGCGAGAGATCCGCGCGGCGGCCTTCCCCCAACGCCCCCAGCCGGCCCACGACCATCGTCAAGTACGACGGGGGAAACGGACCCCGCCTGTATGGCTCAACGATTACGCGCGGCATGCCGGTGGGCGGGAGCCACCAGGCGGCAGGTCATCATCCGCAACTTGCCGCCCCTACACCTCGGCGATTCGGCCGGACGTGGCTCGAGCACCGCCGCCGGCCCGGATCCTGGCCAGGGATGATCGGGTCCGCACGTTCGTGGGCAACTTCCGGGGTCACGTACGTACGCCACCAGGGGTGCAGGACTGCGCTCCTGCACCCCGAGAAGCTCGGCGAGTCGCTCGGGACTTCATTCGGCGCTTCTCTAAGCGGCTGTACGGAGCTCCCAAGCGTGGCGCAATGCGAGATTGTGCACGCCTTCCTCGGGGCACCACATGCGCACGGGACCTCGTGCGGGCGCCAGGACGCATCGGCTGCGGACTCCAACGAGGCTGTTCGACATCGCCACCCGGCTTCGCCTCGGGGAGAAGAGGGGCGTGGGGGCGATCTTTGGCGGCAAGAAGGGCAAGCGCTCGGACGACGCGCGCCGGAGGGCGACAAGTCCGGGGGCCCCAGGAAGGACAAGCGGGGCAAGAAAGGGAAGAAGCCGCGCCGCGGCGCGCGGCGAGGGTGCGGCGGCGGCGATGCGAGGCCCCCCTAACATTGGCGACCCCGGCTCGACGAGGCCCTCGGCCAGGCCCCTCGAGGCTGAGGTGTTCGATGACATGCGCGAAAAAGCCATGTCCATATCATAAGGCCCCGAGTGAACCACACCCTTGAGCAATGCGACATGCTCAAGAAGTTCTACGGTCGCGCCGCCGCGGGGCGCGCGGAGGCCAAGAAGGACGGAGGAGATGGCAACGCCGGCGGCTTCCCCGCCGTGGAGAACGTGTTCCTCATCTTCGGGGGACCAACCGTCGACATGTCGAGCCGCCGGCGCAAGCGGGGAGCGGCACGAGGGTCCTCGGCTGCGAGAGGGCGTCTCCCTCCTTCCTCGGCGGGTCGGAGGACGCCATCACCTTCGGCGTGAAGACCACCGACCAGCATCCCCAACACAGGCCGGTACCCCTTGGTGGTCAACCCGATCATTGGGAACACGCGGTTCTCAAAAGTCACGATGGACGGGGGCGGCCGGCCTCAACATCCTCTACGTGCATACGTTGCGCTTGCGCTTTGTTGGGATCGGGTGAGACCGGTGGGCCCGACTCATGACGCCGTTCCATGGCGTCGCGCCGGTAGCAAGCGCGTCCGGCCCCTCGGGCGGTCGACACTGCCCGGTTTGGTTCGGCACCTCGAAGAATTTCCGCAAGGGAACGCTCACCTTCGAGGTGGTGGGGTTCGGCGCCTATCACGCCATACTTGGGCGGCCACGCTACGCCATGTTCATGGCGGTCCCCAGATACACCTACCTCAAGATGAAGATGTCGGGACGAAGCGGCGTCATCACCGTGGGCTCGTCCATCGAGCACGCGTTCGACTACGACGTCGAGTGCGTAGAGCACCCGGAGCGCAGCGGCGGGCGGCGGCGGTCACCACCTTGGAGAAGATGGTCAACGAGGACCTCGACTCCACGCCAAGCACAGAAGCAGCTTCGAGGCGCGGAGCGGACCAGGAGGTTCCCCTCGGCCTGCTGCCCCAGGGGCAAGGCGTTGAGGGTCGGCTCCACCCTTGACCCAAAATAGGGAAGTAGTGCTCGTCGACTTCCTCGGCGCCAACGCCGACATCTTCGCGTGGAGCCCCTCGGATATGCCGGGCATCCCGAGGGAGGTCGCCGAGGCACTCCCTTGACATCTGCCTCATGCCGTGCCGTGCGGCGGTGGCTCCGCCGTTTCGACGAGGAGCGGCGGCGGCCGATCGGAGCGGAGGCAGCGGAAGCTCCTCGAGGCGGGTTCATCAAGGAAGTGGCCCACCCTACGTGGCTAGCAAACCCTGTACTTGTAAAGAAAAAGAACGGGAAATGGCGGATGTGTATAGACTACACTAGCCTTAGTAAAGCATGTCCTAAAGTTCCTTTTCCTTTGCCACGCATTGATCAAATTGTTGATTCAACGAGTTTCAGGGTGTGGGCTACACAGCTTCCTTGATGCCTACTGCAGGTATCACCGGATAAAGATGAAGGAGTCCGACCGGCTCGCGACTTCGTTTATCACGCCGTTCGGGATGTTCGTTACGTCACAATGTTTGTTCGGCCTGCGAAAGCGGGTGCAACGTATCAACGCTGCATGCAACACGTTTTCGGAGATCACATCGGGCGAACGGTTGGGGGCGTACGTAGACGACATCGTCGTAAAGACCGAGGAAGGCGAACGACACAGTTGGCGATCTTAACATCGCGTTCGGCTGCCTACGGGCCAATGGGGTAAAACTAAACCCAGAAAAATGTGTCTTTGGGTGCGCGAGGCATGCTCCTAGGATCCATCGTCTCCCAACGGGGCATCGAGGCCAACCCGAGAAGGTTGCGGCCCTCGAGCGAATGGGCCCCCATGTCGGGACCTCAAGGGGGTGCAAAAGGTCTTTCGGGTGCCTTGCCGTCTTGAGCGCTTCATCTCGCGGCTCGGCGAAAGGGCTGCCCCTCTATCGCCTCCTCCAGAAGCACGAGCACTTCTCCTGGACCGCGAGGGCCAGACGCGCTCGACAAGATGAAGGCATCCTTGACCCACGCCCCGATCCTCACGCCGCCGCAGAACGGCGAGCCCCTGCAGCTCTACGTGGCCGCGACCACCCAGGTGGTCAGCGCCGTAATCGTGGCGGAGCGCACGGAGGAAGGGCACACCACCGCACGGTCCGCGGCGGTCTACTACATCAGCGAAGTCTTGTCTGACACCAAGACGCGCTATCCTCAAGTCCAAAAGCTGCTGTATGCGGTGGTCCTCGCGCGGTGCAAGCTCCACCACTACTTCGAGGCCCACCCCGTCACGGTGGTTTCCTCCTTTCCGCTAAGGAGATCATCCGCAGCCCGGACGCGGCGGGCGGGATCGCCAAGTGGTCGGTGGAGCAATGGGCGAGACGCTCGCCTCGCCCCGCGCAAGGCCATCAAGTCCCGGATCCTGGCGGATTTCGTCGGCGGTGTGGCCGGACACGCGGCCCCTACGCCGCCGCGGTCCAGCGAGCGGCGGACTGCGTATTTCGACGGCTCGGTGATGAAAGCGGGGCGGGGCGCGGGCACGCTCTTCGTGTCACCCCTCGGGGAGCACATGCGGTACGCGCGTGCGCCTCCACTTCCCGCGTCAAACAACATGGGCGACTACGAGGCCCTCCTTTGCGGCCTCAAGATCGCCATCGAGATAGGCGTCGAGCGCCTCGACGTGCGGGGGATTCGCGACTCGTGATTGATCAAGTCATGAAGAATGCGAGCTGCCACGACGACAAGATGGAAGCATGCGCAAAGCCGTGCGAGCCCTCGAGGACAAGTTCTACGGCATCGAGCTCCAATCCGTGCCCGTGGGTACAACGAGGAGGCGGACGAGGCGCTAAGATCGCGTCGGGCGGATTACCGTCCCCCCAAACGTTTTTGCCCAGTGACATCGCCCGGCCCTCCGGTCACCTTCGAGCCTCACCCCTCGAGCCACACGGAACCCTCGGGGGCTCCCTCGAATCCGGCGGGCGTGGAGCCCATGGACGGGGGACCCCTCGAACGAGGCATACGTGCTCTCCCTCCTCGAGGGGTATGGTGCCTACGAAGGGCGATGTGATGGATATCGAGCCGGCCCGTCAAGGGCGATTGGCGCGACAAGCATGTCGCCTGGATGGCTCGAGGGGAACTCCCCTCGGACGGGCCGAGGCGGGCGCATCGCCGGGGATGGCCAAGTCTTTCGTCCTCGTCGACGGCGAGGCGGCGCAAACGCGCGCCTCCGGCATCTGCGGCGGTGCGTGCCCATCCCGAGGGCGCGAGCTCTGCGGGACATCCACGCGGGGATGCTGTGGCCACCACGCGGGTGCCCGCACCCTCGTTGGCAACGCATTCCGTCAAGGCTTTTGCGGCCTACGCGGTCGCGGATGCCGGCGGATCGTGCGCACTGCGAGGGGGTGCCGGTTCTACGCCCGCAAATCCAACCTTCTGCTCATGTCCTGCGAGACCATCCCCATAACATGGCCGTTCGCCGTGTGGGGGGCTGGACATTGTCGGGCCCCTGCGAGAGGCGCCGGGGCTTCACCCCCTTGTTGGTCGCGATCGACAAGTTTTCCAAGTGGGTAGAAGTGCGCCCCATTACGAATCTCGGGCGAGCAAGCGGTGACGTTCTTCACCGAGTATCATCCATCGCTTCGGAGTGCCAAACTCCATCATCACCGACAACGGGTCCCGAGTTCACGGGCGGGAAATTCGCGGGTTACGCGACAAGTTCCACATCCGTGTGGATTGGGCGGGTGGCACACCCACGGACGAACGGCCAAGTAGAGCGTGCCAACGGCATGATCCTACAAGGCCTTAAGCCCGGAATTTCCGACCGAGTCGAATAAATGCGGTCGGAAATGGCTCCGGGGAGTTACCGGCGGTCGTGTGGAGCCTAAGGACCACCGAGTAGAGCCACGGGTTCCCCCGTTTTTCTAGTCCATGGCGCGAGAGGTCGTCCTCCCCACGGACTTAGAGTACGGGTCACCCGGGAGTTCGAGGCTACGACGAGGACGCCGACCGGCGAGCCCTCGAGGACTCCTTGGACCCAGTGGATGAAGCACGCCTCGTGGCCTTGATGCACTCCGCAAGATATCAACGATCCCTCGGGGCTACCGGGCACGGAAAATACGCGGCGAGACTTCGGTGAAAGGGATTTGGTCCTAAGGCTCCGCGAGACAACGAGGACGCCACAAGCTATCACCTCGTGGGGAGGGACCCTACGTCGTGGTAAAAGTGCTCAAGCCCGGCACGTACAAGGCAGCCAACGAGGACGGCGAAGAACTCACAACGCTTGGAACATCCAACGGCTACGTCGCTTTTATCCCTAGCTAGGATTTCCAAGTATTTTGTTGTAAAATCACGTAACCGAGCGCCGATTGGTGACAACCATGTAAACATCATCGAGTTTAATGAAAAAGGGCAACTCGGTTTTCCCCGGCCCGGTTACCCTCGGGGGCTACTACGGGGGGGCATCCCCCCCCAAAAAAATGGTCCCATTTTTTTCGCAAAAAAAAAAGAAACAACTCACGCGCGCTAAGTATGTTTCTACTTCGGCCTCGAGCAAAGATTCGAACGGGGGCGCGGGTAGCCTAGCGGAAGGGACGCGTGAGCCGAGGATAGCCTGCGCCTCCCGCGGGGCGGCCCTTCTCTCTTGCCTCCAACCCGGCCAGGCCACCGCGAAAATCAAACTCCCCTAACTAGAATTTACTCGGGAAGAAGGAGAAACAAAAAACGCAATGAGCAAAAGACATCATTTCACTATGACAAATGTTCATAGCAAAGTCATCCATTTATTTACAAGGCCACACGGCCAATACAACGTACATGAACAAAAAGGGCCTAGCGCCGTGGTCTTCGAGGGCGGAGGAGCGGCGGCATCGGTGGCATGCGGGAAGAGGAACTCCTCGAAGGCCTCGGCAAGCGCTCGGCGGCGTCGGCCGCTAGCGCGTCCACGCGCTCCATCGCCACCTCGTCCTCGACACCCTCGGGGCCGACGTAGCCCTCCGCCGGCGCCTCAAAGTTGACCTCGTGGTGAGATCGCACCACTCGGGGCCTGACCACCGACAGCGAGATGCGGCGCCGGCGCATGCGCCGGTGACGTGGATGCCCGAGGGCGCGCGGGCGGGCGGCGGCAGCTCCCGCCTGCGCCTCGCCCTCCTCCACGGCACGGCGAGGGTCTCGAGGGGCGCGGTGCGCAGCTCCGGCGCTCTGCTCGGAGGGGAGTTGTAGGAGGTGCCGGCGCCTCGGCCGCTCGGCCGTGTGCCCCGAGCGCGGTGCGCAAGCACTGAAAGTTGCCGGCAAGAAAGGGATTAGAAAAGAGGCGAACCCTCTAAGAGAAAACCGGCCAAACGAGGGTCAAACGGCGACTTACCTTCGACTTGCTTCCTCTCCATCCTCGAGGCGCGGCGCCGGCTCGGCCCCCTTTGCTCAAGGCCCTTGAGGGTCTCGCCTTGCTCTGGAGGGCCGGCTCTCGGCTCGCGCTCGTGATGCAGGGCACCATCGGCTCGCCCTCGAGCTTCGAGAGCTCGGTGTTCCGCTCCTCCGGTGACTTGCGCCGCCTCGCGGCGCGGCCCTCTGCTCCCGGCGCGGCCGGGCGTCGGCAAGGCGGCCCCTCTGGCTCGGAGCGCCCGCCCGGCCCCCGACGGGCGTGCGCTTACGCGGGGCGGTCCTCACCCGCGGTGAGCGCGCGACCTCTGGCGTCGAGGGCGGCTTTCGGATCGTCGGCCTCCTTGGACTTCTGCTCGGCGCGCGCGCCGCGGCTCCTCGGCGGCTCCTCGCCGAGCTGCGCCCCCGGAGCAACGAGTGGAGCTCCGGGTTGTCGTTGCGGAACGCGGCCACCTCGCCTCCCGAGTTGGCCACCGGGGTGCGCGTCTTCTCCCGGTCGCCCGCGCCGCCGCAGCGCCCTCATCCCGGTCGATGAGTGTTGTGCGGACCCGCTCGAGGATGGAGGGGTGCGCGGGTCTGCCTTGCGCTCTCATGGAGTTGATCGCGCGGGGCCATGGCCGTGCGGCGGCCGGCCGTCGGGGTCCTCGAGCGCGTCGGCAAGCGCGTCGACGGCGTCGCACCACTCCGGAGGGCGGCGGGCTCGGTGCTGACGGGGTCCAAAGCGGCGTGCTCGTCGCGGGCGCGGGCAGCGCCTCTTTGTCACCAACAAGTCAAAGCACAGCAAGCATCATGCTTGCGGGATCGCGCGCGAGCGAGAAAAAGAAAAAAACAAGCAACGGCACCCCACCGGAAGACGCGCCCACGCGGGGCGCCGTGGATCCTCGGCGCTTCGTTCGGCGCTCGGTCGAGCGCGCGCGGGGCGGTTGCGAGCTCTCCCCGCAAGCTCTGCTCCCCACGGGGCGTCGGCGGGGGGGGGGGCGGCGGGTCGCCGGCCGAACCCCTCTCCGGGGCGGAGCGGCCGGCGCGGGGAAGAGCGA
The DNA here is from genome assembly GCA_947561735.1 of Cenchrus americanus. NCBI lineage: Eukaryota > Viridiplantae > Streptophyta > Magnoliopsida > Poales > Poaceae > Cenchrus > Cenchrus americanus. The sequence continues at coordinate 104,296,474 of OX387243.1, forward strand.
GGCCTCGGCACGGGTGCCCTCGGCCTCCTGCCACCATGTGGCCCTCCGCCGCATCACGGGGGCCCCCTCTTGGGGCTTGGGGACGACGGCGTGGAAGCTCACCCACGGTCCCCACCGGCGGCGGGGAGTCGTCGTCGGGATCTCCACCACCGCCACCCCGGGAGCGGCGGCGGTGCCGACCCCCTGCGTCGCCTCCCGTCGCGCCTCGCCGCGGCTTCGTGGCCGCGAGCTCCCCGCCGCGGCCCCGCGGCCACGCACGGCCGCGCCCCGCGACCACGGGCGCCGAGCCTTCCTCCTCGGCGCCACGCTAGTTGCGCCTCCACCACGGCGGCACGCGGGGGGCGCCTCCACCACGGCCGGCGCGCGGGCCCTGCGCCCTCTACCACGGCCCCGCCGCGGGCGTGCGCCTCCGCCACGACGGGCGCTCGCGCTCCTCGACGAGCCGCCGGCGCGCCCGGCGGGATGATCCGCGGGGCGTGCCCTCGGGGCCTCGGCCCGCCCGCCGAGCTCTCGCCGCCGCGGCGCGCGCTGCGCCCGCGCGGCGCCCGCCCGCGGCGCCGCCGGGCGGGGACGGACGCGTCTGCCCTCAACACCTTGGCCGGTGCGAGGGGAGGCACGGTCGGCACCACCGCGCAAACACAGAACGAACGGTTAAGCCCACGGGCGTCGGGGAACGCGCCCGCAAAAGAGCGAACCCCTTACCTCGAAGAGAGAGAGGGCGTGCTTCCTCTTCCTCGAGGCCCGGTGGATGACGCCGACGCGGCCGGCGCGGCCGCCCTTGCCCGCCTCTGCCGTCTCTACGCGCGCATGGGCCCCGCCCGCGCGGCGCGCGCGCGCGCCCGCGCGGCCCCAAGCCCCCGGCGGCCCCAGCGTGGCCTCTTTGTCGTCGATTGCCTGGCGGCGGGCGCCTCCGCCACCCGCCGGCGATCTTCTCTTCTTGCCGCGGGCCCCGGCTCGGCGCGGGGCGCGGGCTCCCACCTATCGGGGAGGCCCTACCCCGGTCTCTTCCTCCTCCTCCTCCTCCCCAGGGGACGGTACTCCTCGGTCCCGGGAAAAGAGAGCCCTTTCGCTCGCGCGGCTCTGCCACTCCTCGTTCCGCGGCTCGCCGGCTCGCGTGCGCCTCGCGCGCTCCTTCTTGCGCGCGCGCCGCTCCCCGCGTCGTTCTTTGCGGCCGGCCGAGCGCGCGGGAGCGAGGAGTGGCGGATCGAGCCCCCGGCGCTCGGGCCACCATCACGCGAGCGAAATGTCAGGTGTGTCGAGAAACCCCGAAGTATCGTCAAGATCAAAGCGGGGCCGAGGATTCTGCCTACCGGCGGGTAGGTGGGGAGCATCTCGAGGTCCCACGGGGACCGGTCGGCCCCGACGCCGGGTGTCGACGGTGCTCGGTGCCGGGTGTGGACCGCATCCTCCCGTGGAGGGGGCTCGGAAGCTTCCGCGACCTCGCCGGCGCGACGGGGTTCGCGGGTCTCCATCATCTCAAAGATGCGGAGCGGCCTCTCCATCGAGGGCACGACCGTAGGTGGTGGAGGAAGGCGGGGACGGTTGCGCGGTCGGCCGCGCGCGCGGGTTCCTCGAGCGCGGCCGAGGCGGCGAGTCCAACGCTTCCCGATGCGGGCCGGAGACACCCGGTGGCTCCAAGAGTCGGGCTTCTCCGGAGAACGACGGACGGTGTAGGGGGGGGAGGCGGGGCTCGGCGTTGCGAAGGTGAACCACCCCGCTCCCGGCCGGCGTTGTTCGTCGTCATGGTACAAGGGATGTAGTCGTCCTTGTACGCGCACCTCAAGGCGAGCGACATGCGGCGGCGCGCCCCGCGGCGGGTCCTCTGCTCCGTCGTCGAGTTGCGTGAACGGCTCGCGTTGAAGAGGTGTATCCGAGAGATCCCAATTCAACCGGGATCCCCGGATTCCCCTCGCCGGACGCCCCACGGGCGCTGGCCGCACGCGAAATCGCGTTCGGCGCGAAGTTGTGCAACTCCACGCCGTAGTGGTGGCGGGGCGCCGCATGAAGCGGCTTACCGGCGGCTGCGAAGCCGCACTCGTGGAGGAAGCGGGTGAAGCTCACCACGTAGCCGTTCGGCGGGTTGGGCGCGTGGTCCCCTGCCGGCGGCACGATCCATTCCGCCGGCCGGCCCTCCTCGTTCGCCGCCCCGGTGGCGGCGGACACCGGGTCGCCTAAGGACGAGCCGCGTCACGCGAGCGCTCCCACGCGTACGGGTCGACGATCGTGAGGGGCGGAAGGGCGCCATGAGGAAACGCAAGGGATGCGGGAACAAGGGACGGGGAAGGAGAAGAAGAGCTCCAACGGCGAATGGGCGCGGTGGCAAGAACGAGACGGAGGCGAGGAGCGCGGGGGGCAAGAATGGCGGCCTATCTAAGGTAAAAGCCGCCGTTTTCCCTTCTCCTCGGGTTTATAAGCCGCGGGCGTGCTCTCGGAGCGCCGTCCGCGCGCGCGCTGCGCGGGGGAATCTTTTCTCAGCGACGAGCGGGCCCCACCACGGCCGGCGGCCACGCCACGGCGCCGACGGGCCATCATCACGGCGTGGAGCCCAGGAGGGGCCATGGCGGGCGGTCACGTCCGCACCCCCGCACGCCGCCGCGATGCGAGACGCGGCCTCGGCGCGCACTCTCAATGGCCGACCCCTTACCAAGTAAGGAGGGACCCTCGGCGGCACGAGCCCCGGCTCGGGGAAATTTCAACCCTCGAAAGGGTGTGGCGTGAGACGGTCACCTCGGGGCCGTTGGGGGAAACAAAACGAGCACGCGAGGCCCCAACCCGCCTGTTTCGGTCGGTGCCTCGAGGGGCAGCGCGCCCGGGCCCCTCAGGGATTCGCGGATGCCAAGACGGGAGCGCTTAGCCGCCCGCGCGCACCATTTGCGATCGGCGCCTCGAGGGGCGCGCCCCGAGCCCCTCAGGTTCGCGGATGCAAGACGGGGCCGCCCGCGCCACCCCGCACGGCCCTGCGATCCAAGGTTCGAAGCGACCCTCGACGGGTTCGAACGGGCGCCCCGTCACCGAGTCGGGGGACGACGAGGGCACGCGCATTCGAGCCGTTCCTCGAGCCCGCGGCTCGAGGGTGCCCCACATGTCGTGTTCGAGAGCCGGCGAGGGCGGGACTAGCGGGGGGATCCCAGGGGAGAGCTTTCGCGCCCTCGGTCCCTAGCGAGCGGGACCGAGCCCCACCTAGCAAACCCACGCAAGCGCTTTAATGGACGTGTCTCTGCGGACCACACGGCCTACCCTTATCGAGCCGGGGCATGGGCGTCCACTCGGGCCACCCACTAACGGCTCAATGAGGAATCGCAATCCGCGGCCGGCCAGATGGGGGTTGCGGAGGCCTCACCCTCGGGTCCGCCGGAGGGACGGCGGAAGCGCGTTAAAAAACAAGTCGTAGAGCTCTACCCGTCGCCTCGAACGGGCCCGGGCTCGGGGGCTTGACGCACGGCTTCACCTCTCGGATTGCACCGCGCGGATGGTGCCGGCGGCGCGTGCGTCACGCAGACGCGGTTGAAACATTGCCGGCGCGGTTGAAACATGTGCCACGCCCTCCGACCAAGTTTCGCGGTAAACCCCTACAAGAGCGCCCCTCGCTCTGCGGGGCTTCGGGGGGCTAGACCCGCGGGTCGGGCTGACGCGGCCCCCACGAAAGGCGTTCGCAAGCCAAGAGGGGAAGGACGTCTATCGGTAGGCTCCGGCATGCGGGGAGCCTTGCGGCGAGCCGCGGATGCTCGGGAGCTGCGTCGGGGGACAACCCTAGGGGTCCCCTTAAACAGGCGGGAATCCCCACGTAAAAAACCCCACAACGAAGCCAAAGCCAAACGCGCCTCGCTTAAGCACACAAGGCATGGCCCACGCCACGGTGGCCACGGCGGCCCACCAGCGGCCCACTCCAAAGATCCCCTCGGCGGGCTCGCCTCGCTCGAGGGCACCCTCCTCGGGCGGGCTCCGCCCGTTCAAGGGGTGCGCTTACCCCTCGGCGGGCTCGCCTCGCTCGAGGGGTCGCGCCGCCCTCGGCGAGCTCCGTCTCGCTCGAGGGCACTCCCTGCCGCGCACGCTCGTTCCGTACACGGGCATTTAATGTTGTGACGACGGCGGGGCGGCGCCATCATGCGCACAGGGCACGCGCCTGGTTCCGGTGCACCCACTCCCTAGGAGGGAACCCACTCCCCGCCCGCGTGGGGCCGCGTGCGGCGTGGCCGGTGCCGATCCGCGGCCCGCCGCGCCTACTCGTGCGGCTAACGCGCGGGCCAAGGCCCTCGAAGGGGGGGCGGCCACACCCTCGATTTGCTTTCTTGTGACTTTACGGGGTAAGGTCAAGGTGTTAGGCCGGCGGGGCGCCATCCCCGCCCCGTTAGCGGCATGGTGGCCGCCCCGCGCGTGCAATCCCACGCGGGCCGCGTGGCAATAGCTCGCGACGTTGTGCGGCATGCGGGAACGAGACGCTGCCTTACACCCCCCTTGTGCCGTACGGACCAACGTCGGCAACTCCCTCGAACACACTTTGAAGACATCATGGCCGCCCATTGCACTCCTACCCTCGAGGCTACCCTTGTTCGGGTACAAGATGCGCCATGATGGCTCGATCGCGGCAAGGACGGTCAAGGCGGCCGCCTACTCTACGGCACGACACACCATGCCTCCCCACGTAGCTAAATAGAGGCATACATGTGATTCGCTCTCTCCTTGGCCTATAAAGGAAGGACGAACTCCCCCGCCGCAAGGGACAAGTCGGGGAGACGACACAAGGCGGAACAACACGCAACACATCACGTACTCGCTCTCCAATTCTCCCACAATATCTTCGACCACTCCACTAGGGACTTGGAAGCCACGGCTTCCTCTCCCGCCTTGTCGGGGGACAGCCCTAGGGGTCCCCTTAAACAATGGGGGAAAACCTCACTTAAAACCCGCAACGAAACCAAAACACGTTAAGCAACCATGCGGGTGCCTAACCATGCGGGACACGGCCCACGGGGGGACTCCAACGGCCCATCGAGGCGGCCCCGGAGGATCCCCTCGAACGAGGCTCCGCCTCGTTCGAGGATGTGCGCTCCCTTCGAGCGGGTTTCGCCCGCTCGAGGGGCGGCACTTCCCTCGAGCGGGCTCCGCCACGCTCGAGGGTACGCTCCGCCCTCGGCGGGGTCCGCCACGCTCGAGGGTGCCCCTCACACGTGCGCCGACCCCACACACGGGCATTTAACGCCACGACGCCGCGCGGCTCGGACGGCGCCATCATGCGCCGGGCTCGCCCCGGTGCCGCCGCACCAACTCCCCGGGGAGGAGCCCATCCCCGCCCCCGGGGAGGGGGCGTGCGGCGCGGCGGGTGTCGGTCCGTGACACCGTGCGCACGCCCCGGTGCGGCTAACGCGCCGAGCCCTCGAAAGGGGCCGGCGCACCCTCGATTCACTTTCTTGTGACCCTACGGGGTTAGGTGGAGGCGCTAGGCCGGTGGACCGCCATCCCCGCCACGCGCGGCGTGGCCGCCGTGCCGCGCGTGCGGGGCGCACGGCGGGCCTATACAACGACTCCGGCCCCGTGAAGCGCGTCGGGAAGGAACGCCGTTCGCCCCACTCTGTGCGCCGCACGGGCTGCGTCGGCCCCTCCCCTCGAGCCTATCGAAGACATCACCGCCATTCGTTGCTCCTACCCTCGAACGCCCTCGTTCGGGACAAGTCGAGCCATGATGACCCGGATCGCTGCAAGGATCGCCGGACGGCCGCCCACTCTACGGCGTAGCACGTCGTGCTTCTCCACGTAGCTAGATAGCTTGGCATGCATGTAATTCGCTTCCCCCTTGGTCTATAAAAGGGGCGAACCCCCCGGCCGCGGGGGACGGAGACACGAGAGACGGGACAAGAGCACACCACGGTGCCCTCACTCTCTAATTCTCCCACAACATCTTCGGCCACTCCACCGGGGACTTGGAAGCCACGCTTCCTCTCCCGCCTCGCTTGTACGGCCCCACTACGGGCACCCCCGGTCTTCGAGCAATTTAGTGTCGTGAGCACACCCCGCTGGACGTACGGCCCCCTCGGCGGGAACCGGGATAAAAACCCGTGTCACTTGTTGCTTAGCATCGACCATTGAGGGATAGACCTCGGCGCTATCTCTTGGTTAAAGTGTCGGGACCATATTCGCGCACCGAGTTGGCGCCCACCGTGGGGCAAGCGAGTGCCTAAGGTCATTCCGTCAACTCCCTCCATGGTGATTCGCAGCGAGTACCGTGCTACACGCTACGCATGGGTAGCTCGGACCCCCTCCCGCCGGGTTCGAAATCCGCTTCGGGGACACGAACTTCCGGGCCACGGGGAACGGCTATCTCTCATGCGCCTCACCAACGGTGAGGAGCTCGCGCAGCGCGGCCGAAGCCAAGTCGGCTTTGGCCCCCGCCGCGCGCACCACCACGGTGCGAGGGCGCCGCCGGGCGCGGATGCGCGGGCCGTCGGCGCCACGGCACGCCACCGTCGCTGCAGGCGGCGTTCGCGTCGGCGCGCGGTCCCGGCGGCGGCGGGCGGCGCGTCGCCGCCCGGCGCGGTGCGCCGACCATCACGGCCGCCACCGCCCGGCGGGCGCTGCCACGGTCTCGGACCGCGCATCCCCATCTGGCCGCAGGCGCCACGGCGGCCTACAATGCCACCCGCCAACCGCCACGGATACGCGGAGTGGGACTTCTCGGCGTGCGGGGGACCCGGTCGCGTTCCGGCGCTTCCTCGACGCCGCGGACTACGGTCCGGGCCCCTCCCGGCGACTCCGGCACGAGGAGCTACGACCCCGCGGGAGGCCGCGCCGTCATCACCAACGACCGGCCAACGCCGCGGCCGGTGGGCGGCCGAGACGGGGAGGCCACGCACGCCCCCGGGGATCGCCGCGCGCGCCGGCCGCAGGGCCAAGCGCTCCCCGCTGGGGCCGCCGCCGACGCACGCCTTGCCCAAGCCCGCGAGCTCGAGGCCAAGCCGGCGGAGGAATACCCGAACGGTGCGGGCCGCTCCCGCGCCTCAATGGCGGGGGAAGCCTCGCGCGCGGCGAACGCGCGCGGGAGGGGCGGGCCGACGGTGTCCGCGACCGCATCAACCCCGTCCCCAACGTCGAAAACGCGGACGTGCCCCACGGGCGAGCCGCGCAGCTCGTCGCCGCCACGACGCTCGCTGCCCGAGTCATGCCGCACCCTCGACCCCGAGGCTCAAGACATGCACCCGCGAGGTGCAAACCCTCATCGAGCAAGCGGCGGCGTCCAGCGGGCGAGAGCTCGGCCTCACGCATCCGCCAACAGCGGGGGATGCGCGAGGGCGATGAAGCCGCACCGGGGAGGCGAACCCTCGGTGCACGCGCGGGGGGACCGGCGGGCGACCCACCGAGCAAGGGTGCACGCCGGCCAAGGAGCGACTCCTTGACGAGCGCGAGGGCGCCGGATGGCGACACTCGCAACGTCATCAACGCCGGGCGCACCGGCAAGGCGGACACACGAGCGGCAAAGGGGCTACCACCCTCGACGGGGGTGGGCGCTACGACGGCCAGCCGAGGACCGCTCCCCGACGCCGAGCCCCCGTGCACCCGCGTGTTCGGGCGGGAGATCCGCGCGGCGGCGTTCCCCCAACGCTTCGCCAACCCTCGACGATCGTCGTACAACGGGGAGACGGACCCCGCGTGTGGCTCAACGACTACCGCTTGGCTTGCCACTGGGTGGGGCCACCGGCCGACGAGGTCATCATCCGCAACCCCGACGCCGCGGGGCGGATCGCCAAGTGGTCCGTGAGCCGATGGGTGAGACACTCGCCTACTCCCCGCGCAAGGTCGTCCAAGTCCCAAATCTTGGCGGATTTCGTCGCCGAATGGACGGACACGCGAGCTGCCGCCGCCACGGATCCAAGCGGAGTGCGCGGACTCCGGTCTTCGACGGCTCGGTGATGAAAACGGGGGCGGGCGCGGGCCCTGCTCTTCGTGTCACCTCTCGGGGAACACATGCGGTACGCGGTGCGCCTCCACTTCCTCGTCTAACAACATGGCCGAATATGAGGCCCTCCTCTCGCGGCCTCAAAATCGCCATTGAGTTAGGCGTCAAACGCCTCGACGTGAGGGGCGACTCGCGACTCGTGATTGATCAAGTCATGAAGAACGCGAGCCGCCACGACGACAAGATGGAGGCCTCCGCAAGGCCGTGCGAGCCCTCGAGGACAAGTTCTACGGCATCGAGCTCCCAACCATGTGCCCCGCCGGTACAACGAAGAGGCGGACGAACTCGCCAAGATCGCGTCGGGCGGATCACCGTTCCCCCCGAACGTTTTCGCGCGCGACGTCGCTCGCCCCTCGGTTGCTTTCGAGCCCTACCCCCCCGAATCACAACGAACCCTCGGGGGGCTCCCTCGAACTCCGCCGGGTGCGGAGCCCATGGACGAGGACCCCTCGAACGAGGCGTACGTGCTTTCCCCTTCTCGAGGGGTACGGCTCCCACGAGGCCGACGTAATGGACATCGAGTCGGCCCCGCTCCGGGCGGACCGCGGGAGAAATACATTGCCCGGATCGCTCGAGGGGAACTCCCCGCGACCGGGCCGCGGCTAGGCGCATCGCTAGAATGGCTAAGTCTTTTGCCCTCATCGACGGCGAGCCGTACAAGCGCGCCGCCTCCCGGCATCCTACGGCCGATGCGTGCCCATTCCCCGAGGGGCGCGAGCTCCCCGTGGGACATCCACGCGGGGATATGTGGTCACCACGCCGCGCCCCGCACCCTCGTCGGTAACGCGTTCCGCCGTGGCTTTTGACCGGCCCACCGCGGTCGCGGACGCCGGCCGAGATCGTGCGCACCGCGAAGGGTGCCGCTCTACGCCCGAAAGTCCAACTTGCCCGCCCATGCCCTACGCACCATCCCCGTAACATGGCCGTTCGCCGTGTGGGGGCCGGACATCGTCGGGCCCCTGCGGAAGGCGCCGGGGGCTTCACCCACTTGTTGGTCGCGATCGACAAGTTCTCCAAGTGGGTGGAGGTGCGCCCCATCACGAATTTAAGGGCGAGCGGAGGGCGGTGACATTCTTCACCGACATCGTCTACCGCTTTGGAGTGCCAAACTCCATCATCACCGACAATGGATCCCAATTCACGGCAAGAAGTTCTTGGAGTTCTGCGACAAATTCCACATCCGTGTGGATTGGGCACCGTGGCGCACCCACGCACCAACGGCCAAGTGGAACGTGCCAATGGCATGATCTTACAAGGCCTAAAGCCCGGAATTTTTGACCGGTTGAACAAATGCGGCGGAAATGTCTCCAAGAGCTACCGGCGGTTGTGTGGAGGCCTAAGGACCACCCCCGAGCAGAGCCACTGGGTTCACCCCGTTTTTCCTAGTCCACGGCGCGGAGGCCGTCCTCCCCACGGACTTAGAATACGGGTTGCCCAAGGTTCGAGGCTATAACGAGGACGCTAACCAACGAGCCCGCGAGGACTCGTTGGACATCAGCTGGACGAGGCACGCCTCGTGGCCCTGATGCATTCCGCGAGGTACCAGCAGTCCCTCAGGCGCTATCAAGCACGCAAGATACGCCGGCGGGATTTCAGCGAAGGGGATCTGGTCCTAAGGCTACGCCAAGACAACCGAGGGCGCCACAAGCTGTCGCCCCCATGGGAGGGACCCTATGTCGTGGTGAAGGTACTCAAGCCCGCACATACAAGGCGCCAACGAGGATGGTGAAGAGCTCACCAACGCTTGGAACATCCAACAGCTACGTCGCTTTTACCCTTAGCTAGGATTTCCAAGTATTTTTGTTGTAAAAACCGCACGGCCAACGCCCCAGTTGGCTACAACTATGTAAAAGCTTTAAGCTCAATAAAAAGGGCAACTCGGCTTTCCTCTGAAACCCAAGTTACCCTCGGGGGCTACTGCGGGGGGCATCCCCCCCAAAATAGTCCCATTTTTTCGCGCAAAAAACGCAACAACCCACACGCGCTAAGTTTGTTTCCTACTTCAACCTCGAGCCACGATTCGAACAGGGTGCAGGCAGCACAGCGGAAGGAGCGTGCGAGCCAGAGATAGCCTACGCCGCGTGGATAAGGCCCTTCTCTCTCGCCTCCAACCCAGCGGGCCCCCTGCGAAAATCGAACTCCCCTAACTAGAATCTACTCAGGAAGAAGGAGAAACAAAAAGCGTGATAAACAAACGACTTCATTTACAGCAAATGCTTATGTTCATGAAACAACTTGTTTATTTACAAAAGGCCACGAGGCCAGAGTACTGATACACATAAACAAAAAACGGGCCTAGCGCCCAACTGCTTTCAGGCGGGAGGAGCAGCGCAGGCATCGCCGACGTCCGGAAGAGGAACTCCTCGAAGGCCTCGGCGAGCGACCCGCGGCGTCGGCGGCGAGCGCATCCACACGCTCCATGGCCACCTCGTCCTCGACGCCCTCGGGAACGATGTAGCCTTCCGCCGCCGTCTCGAAGTTAACCTCGTAGTGGGATCGCACCACTCCGAGGGCCCCTCCGGGACGCCCGGTGCGCCGCCCGGCGCATCCGCTCGGTGACATGGCCACCAAGGGCGCGCGGGCGGGCGGCCGGCCGAGCCGCCGGCCCGCGCCTCGCCCTCCTCGACGGCGCGGCGGTCTCGAGGGCCGCATCGCGCAACTCCCGCAACTCTCGCTCGGAGGAGTTGTAGGAGGCTGCGGCCGCCTCGGCCCGCTCGGCGCGTGCCCCGTGGCGGTGCGCAAGCACGGGAACACCAAGGCAAGAAAGAAATCGAGAAAAGGGAATGCGAGTTCCCAATCGAAAAACCAACAAGACGAGAGTCGACCGTGGCTCACCTTCGACCCGCTTCCTCTCCATCTCGAGGTCGCGGCGCACGGCCTCGACCGTCGGCCTCGAGGCGCTCGACGGTCTCGCCCTCGCTCCCCGAGGGACGCCTCCCGATTGGCGTTGGTGATGCCGAGCATAATCACCTCACCCTCGGCCCTTGGAGAGCTTGGCGTCCCGATCCGCCAAGGACTTTGCGTCACCTCGTGGGCGGCACGCTCCTCGCTCCCAAGACCGCACGGGCGTCGGTGAGGGCGGCCCCGCCCCTCGCCGGGAGCCGCTCCTCGGCCCCTTGGCGGGCGGTGCTCTCTTGCGGAGCCGCCCCTCGGCGACGACGAGGGCCGCGGCCTTGGCGTCGAGGGCGGCCTTCGTGTCGTCCGGGCCTCCTTGGCCCGCCGCTCCCGGCCGCGCGCGCCGCTCCTCGGCCGCGCGCCGCCGCGCGCGCCCCCCCTCGAGCGATGAGCGAAGCTCCCGGGCTTCGGCATGGACGGTCGCCACCTCCGCCTCCCGCTTGGCGGCCGGCGTCCGCGTCTTCTCCAAGTCCTCGCGCGCGTGCCACGCGCGCCTCATCACGATCGACGAGGGCCGCGCGCACCCGCTCGAGGCTCGAGCGGCGCGCCGTGTCTGCCCTCGAGCCCTCGGGCGGCTCGTCGAGCCGGGGCCGGGGCCGTACGCCGGCCCGGTGTCCGGGGACCCGAGAGCGTCGGCAAGCGCGTCGAAAGCGCCGCACCGCTCCCGGAGGCCGGTGGACCTCGGCGTTCACCCGGTCGAATGCATCATACTTGTCGTGGGCGCGACGCTCGAGCTCCCGGCAACCACGAGAATCAAAACCCATAAGTACCGCGACACGAAGGCGACATACACAAACGAAAGAAAGGGGAGAACAAGCAACCACGGCTAACCCGGAAGACGAGCCATGCCGGCCGCCGTGGACCCGCGGCGCCTCGTTCGGCGCGCGGTTGAGCGTAGCGCCGTGGCTCCGAGCTCGCCCCGCAGCTCTGCTCCCCCCCCGGCGTCGGCAAACGCGGGGGGATCATCGACGGCCCCCCTCCACCGGCGGGGGCGGCCGCGCGGGAGGACGAGGCCTCGGCGTCGTGTCCTCGACCCCCCACCACCAGGTGACCCTCGCGCCGCCTCACGAGGGCCCCCTCCCGGGGCTCGGGGGGGGATCGTGGGCCCCCGGCCCACCGATCCCACCCGGGCGGCGGGGAGTCGTCCGAGACCTCCACCACCTCCGCCGCTCGCGAACGCCGGCGGGCGCCGCCGCTCGTGCCGCCCTCCACCGCGCCTCCACTCGCGCCTCCGCGGCCGTGGGCGCCGGATGCGGCGCCACGGCCACCACCTCCCGGCCGCGCTCGCAGCCACGGGCGCCGCGGGTTGCTCCCGCTCCGCCTCCTCCACGGCGACAGCCCCCGCGGCCGCGCATCCACCACCGCGCCGCCGCGGCCCGCACCCCCCCCCCACGACGGCCGCGCCGGCCGCTCCTAGCGACCGCCGACCGCGCCGCGGCGGGCCGGCCGATCCGCTGGCCGAGGCCTCGGGGCCCCGCCCGCGCCCTCGCGAGCTCTCGCCCGCCGCCGCCGTGCTTGTCCCCGCCCGTGGTGCCCTCGACGAGCGCCGCCAGGTGGGGATGGACGCGTCCGTCCTCAGCACCTTGGCAGGTGCGAGAGGAGGCACGGTTGGCACCACCCTGCGCAGGCGCGAACGGAGGGTTAGAACGCCTAATCATCAACTAGTTAAACCGAGCGAAGCATCGAGCCCCTTACCTCGAGGAGGAAAAGGCACGCTTCCTCTTCCTCGAAGCCTCAGCGGATGAGGCCGGCGCCGCCGGCGCGCCCGCCGCCGCGTCTCCCGACGGCGCCGCCACGCGCGTGGGCGCGCCCCGCCCGCGCGCGGTCGCGCCCCGATGTCGCGCCTCCCGACGCGCGCCGCGCGCGCGCGCACGCTTGCCCCGCGTGCGGGCGCGCCCCGCCGCCACGCTCCCCGACGACGCCGCCGCGCGCGCGGACGCGCTTCCCCGCGCGCGAGCACGCTCGATGCGCGCGCGCCCGCGCTCGCCGTGCGCGCCCCCGACGAGCGCGCGCGGCACCTCTGCGGCACGCGCCGCCCTCGATGTCGATGGCCGGCGGCGGGCGCCGTTGCGCCCGCCCCGGCGATGCCGCCCTCGCCGCCGGCGCCGGCTCCGCGACGGGGGCGCGGCCGCCACCGTCGAGGGGCCCTCCCCCTCGGCCTCTTCCTCTTCGTCCTCCTCCGAGGACGAGAACTCTTCGGTCCCCGGGGAGGAGAGCCCCGGCTCTTCGCGCCGACGGTACTCCGCGGCCCGCCGATCGCGACGCGCTTGACGTCACCTCGCGTGCTCCCTCTTGCACGCCGCCCCCGCTCCCCGCGCCGGCCGCCGCGCCGCCCGGCCCGGCGCGCGCGGGAGTCGGGGGTAGGCGGAATGGACTTGGCGACGGTGAAAGTCACTAGGCGTACACGGGAGCAACAAGGGGCGCGTCGGAGGCAAAGGCAACACAAAGAACTAAAACGAAATCAAGAACCAAACTCACGAGCGGGCCGGTGGGAAGCATCTCGAGGTCCCACGGGGTCCGACCGCGAGCATCGGCGGCGTCCGGGTGTCGACGGCACTCCGCGCCGGGTGAGCGCATATGGCCGCTCGAGGGGCGTCGGGAGCATCCGCGACCTCGCCAGGTCGATGGGGTTGGCCGCCTCTGTCATCTCGAAGATGCAGAGCGGCCTCTCCATCAAGGGCACGACCCGCCTATGATGGAGGAAGGCGAGGACGCCCATCGCGTTCAGCCCCATCGTCGCCAGGCGATGCAGCGCGACCAGGACTGACTCCTGCCGCGCCCGATGCTGGGCCGTGGACACCCCGTAGCCCCAGGAGTCAGGCCTCTCCTTGAACACCGGACGGTGTAGGGGGGAAGGCCGGGCTCGGCGTTGCGCGAGATAAAACCATCCCCGCTCCCGGCCCGGCGTTGTTCGTCGTCATGGTGCAGGGGATGTAGACGTTCTTGAATTGCCCCCGCAGGGCAAGCGACATCCCGCCGGCGCGCACCGCGCGCGGGGGTCCTTGGCTCCGTCGTGGGCCGCGTGAAGAGCTCCGCACGGAAAAGGTGTACCCGCAGCTCCCAATTGATCGGGATCCCCGGGTACCCTTCGCGCACGCCGACGAACGTAGCCGCTGCGCGAAATAGCGTTGGGGGCGAAGTTGTGCGGCTCCACTCCGTAGTGGTGGCACATCGCCCGCATGAAGCGGCTCGCCGGTGCGTTGAAGCCCCGCTCGTGGTAGCGGATAAAGCCGACCACATAGCCCTCCCCGCGGGTTGGGCGCACGGTCCGCCGCCGGCGGCACTATCCACTCCGCCGGCGTCCATCTTCATTGGCCGCCGGTGGCCGGCGGCGACCGGCTCGCCAAGGGCCGGCGACGTCACCGTCGACCTCTCCCCGGGCATACGGCTCCCGGGATCGTAAGGGGAAGCCGAGGCGGCGCCATGAGGAAGGACGAAGGAATGCGAGGACGGAGAACAAGGAAAGGAAGAAAAGCTCTAACGGCGACACCGCGCGGTGGCAAGAGCGAGGCGAAGACGAAGGGGCGGGGGCCCGAAAATGGTGAGGCGTCAAGGTAAAAAACCGCCGTCTCCTCCACCCCTCAGATTTATAAGCCGACGGGGCGAGCTCTCGGAGCGGATGCCCCGCTCGCATTAACCGCAGGGAATCTTCCCTTCACGCGGACGGACGGGCCCCACCACGACTGCAGCGGCCACATCACCTTGCAGGGCGGGCCATCATCACGGCGGAGACCCGCGGGGACCGAGGCGAAGCCGTCACGTCCACCTGCCACGCCGCCCACTATGCGCGCGCGCGCGGCCGCAGCGCCTAAAAAGGTGCGCCCTCGCTGCAAAAACCGCAGCCTCGACTGCGAGGCATTAAATGATCGGGTCCCTTGCCAAACAAGGAGAACCCTCGAGCGGGACGAACCCCTGGCTCGAGACAAGGGCAACCCTCGATGGGATATCGACGTGAGAAGGCCGCCGGGACCTCGCTTGATGTAAAGCGGGCACCACGGGTACCCATGCCACGTAAAACCCTCGAGCGGCACGAACCCCCGGCTCGAGACAAGGGGAGCCCTCGATGGGATATCGACGTGAGAGGGTCGCCGGGACCCGCTTGATGTAAGCGGACACCGCGGGCACCCATGCCGCGTAAAACCCTCGAGCGGCACGAGCCCTCGACTCAAAACGAAACGCGAACGGCCCTCGATGGGATATCGACGCGAGAGGGTCGCCGGGACCCTCGCTTGATGTAAAGCGGGCACCGCGGGCACTCATGCCGCGTAAAACCCTCGAGCGGCACGAGCCCTCGACTCAAAACGAGAACGACCCTCGATGGGATATCGGCGCGAGAGGGTCGCCCGGACCCGCTTGATGTAAAGCGAGCACCGCGGGCACCCATGCCGCGTAAAACCCTCGAGCGGCACGAGCCCTCGACTCAAAACGAGAACGACCCTCGATGGGACATCGACGCGAGAAGGCCGCCGGGACCCCGCTTGATGTAAGCGAGGCACCGCGGTACCCATGCCGCGTAAAACCCTCGAGCGGCACGAGCCCCGTTGACGGATAAAAGACGTATCCCTCTACGATCCGCAAGCGTACGGACCCCACACCTTTTTCACCACGGGATTCCCAAGGTTCTTGTCAATCCGCGGAGCAAGGGGATTACAAGCGTTCGATCAACAACGACACACTAGCTACTAAAACCCTAACTATATTATACTAGAAAACAACTAAACACACTAGAGAGAATGATAAACGATCAAGATAGAAGACACTCGCCCACGGGTCTACGATACTAGAGCATGCAATCGCTTAAAGACATGAAAAACCAATCTAATCTATCGGGGTTGTGACCACGGTTTCGCCCTTTCCCTCCTCTCGTACTGTCACTACGCGAAGGTATTCATGACTAGACCTTTGATGGCCACGGCGTATTGAATGGATCCAAGGAAGCATTGAGGCCTATACTCCCTTTACGGCATGGTTGCAAGCCTTAAGCATTAAAGTATATTCAACACAAGATGATAGATAGATAATCCAACAAAGTGCGATTACATCTCAAGATCGATTACAACCCATGGACGAATGAGAAGATTACCCCATCAAGGTGCTGATCATGGCACCGTTGATCATGGTTTCCCTTCCGCCGTGTCTTCCTTCTTCTCCACGAGAGGGTGCTTCCTTCGAGGTGGTTGATCTCCAGCCGGAGATCCTCCTCCTCTCTCTCTAGCTTGTGGATGGCCTTCTGGTGCGAATAATTCCTCTCCCTGTGTTGGCGGCGCGTCGGGGGTTTTAGGGTCGAAGATCCTTCGAGGGCAAGGAAGACGGGACCGAACCGGTGCCCGAAGTGGGGGGCGGGCCGGCCCGCACGGGCCGGCCGGCCCAGGCCCAATTTCGGCCGGTTCGGTCGCCCTTTTTGCTCCGTGGGTCCTCGTGCACTTATCTACTTTGCCCCCTCCACTTGCATGATTTTGACGCCGTTATCCTCACGATCAAGATGGAGGCTCTCTTTGCATGAAGTTTGATCTTTTACGCTTCAATCCCGGGGTGTTCCTCGTAGCACTTCGGTCCTCGCCACCATTGGAAGTGATTTCAGGCAAGCTCATGAACACGAACAAGACTCCATGAATGCTCCTTTGAACTTGTTGCTAATCCGTCCTTTATGTCCATGTTTTCCTACATAAACACAACACTTCCAAATGCATGCACAAAGATGAACTTGTTATATGATTAGTGTGCCTAGTGGCGGGTTAGTTCCATAATCAAATCCAAACCAAAGTGTAATGAACATGCTAGGTGCACCAAAATACACCGTCAACATCTCCCCCACACTTAGCTCTTGCTCGTCCTCGAGCAAGTACTCGTAAAAGAACTTCGTCCAAGGAGTGTAATCGTGTACCACTTATCCTTCTTCACAAGTTAGTCAATCCCTTCATCTTTAATACATAAACACAAAGTAATGGTAATCAAACATAAACATGGGCGTTTAGAATTTTTACCACGTCAAGATTCACCCCACAACTCAAACTCTTCACTCGAAGCTTTCAATTTCAGCCATACTTACTTCTTTGCTTCCATCGGAGGGTTTTTATGATTTTCAAAACAAAAATTCCTGCAACAAGTATTAGACAAAAAACCTTTCTCCAAGCTCTCTCAAGTCACTCATATGAAGTGGCTATCCTAACCAAATTTTATAAAACTCTCACCTCCCATTAATCTCTCATATATCACGTAAAGTGGAGCTATAGGTAGGGCTAGCGCAATCAACACAAGTATTGTCAAACTAAGAACTTCCTCTAATGGTTGTCTACCTTTCAAAGCCAATGATCATGAGAATTAACCATATGTAGGGATATCAAGGATGAGAAGATTTAGAATGGTGGACATGTGCAAGGGCAAAAGAAAATTGTGACTTCAAGGCACCAATGATGTCCTCGTTGTCGGATTGCACATGGTTGGAAAAAGAGTAAAAGTTTCGTCTCACAATCAACGTGACATCCTTCCTTACACTTATTTTTTTTCTTTTCTTTCACTTGATCCATCCCTCTCATATCTTCATTGCTAACTCATCTTTCTCCTTTTTTTTCTTTTTCTTCTTTCATTCACATATGATTTTTCTTTCTTTCTTTCTTTCTTTTCCATACACATACTTTTTCTCTTTATTTTTCTCTCTCTTGACAACTTTTCAAAGCTTTCAATTCTCTCTTTCCTCGCATGCATACAATCTGAAATTTTTAAATAAATCATGCTAGAGACGAGAAGAAACTTTGTAAATAGGTTGTGTTCAAGGAATACGATGTACAAAAGAGATGTATAGGGTTGGGTATGGAATCCAGTGATACTCATGACTTTCGTTGTGAAAGTCATGGACTGAATATATGACGAGGCTAGCAACAAAAGATAAGCACAAGGACATGATCATTGCTTGAAATTAAAACTCACCAAGAGAGAAGGGTCCTAGCCTAACTCATTATGCTAATCACACTTATGGTGGAGCGAAAAAATAAACTTGGCTTTGGATAGGAATTTTTTTCTTACTCTCAACTTGGAAAAAGAGGTTTTGCTAACCTTTATTACAAGGGTTTTAAAATGATTTTCAGAACTGAAATCCTCCAATTTTTAGCATCGAACATAGCACAACTAACATGCGAAGCTCAAGATCGAAGTGCGGTATGGGTACTTTAAGTAGTAGCGATTCCACTAAGCACCACGGTAAACGATTTTCAAACCATATACCGGTGTTCATATATCAAGAATCGAAGATTAAACAAACAAGTAAATAAAGATAAACAATACATAAAACACAAAGATATATACAAAGACTCTTTTTATTTGGTTTTCTTGACTCAACACTAATTTAAGACACTTGCAAAAATTTAAAAACGGACTCGAAAACTAAAGACTCATTAAAAACACTAAGACTCTCACACGAAGATTAAACCGAACCTAAACTTGAAGTTCAAAAGCTAAGGCTAGCAAGCTAGCTCTCCCCCACACTTAAAGCATACGACGTCCTCGTCGTATCTTACAAAAATCCTAAGGGGAAAACTAGATCTAGTGGTACTTCAAGCAAGTTTTGCACCACTTGCCTCTCATGTTTCCAACCATGCCGAAAAGCTTGCGCACGTTGCGGTTAAGGAACTTGTAGTCATCTTCAACTACGCGCTCCAAGTCCTCCATACGGCGCTTCATCGCTTCCATGGCTTGGCAACATTCGTCGGCCGACGTGTAGAGATCCGCGATGGATTGACGGCAAAATCGACAACACACCGGATGCAATCCGAAGGGGTCGTCGTCGCCATAATCTCCACCCTTGTCACCACCGTCGTCGCCACCTCCATTGTTGTTGCCTTCGCCACCGCCGTTGCCGTCGCCGTTGGGGCCTTCGGGAGTCCTTTCATAGGGGTGCTCATCCCAATCATCATCATCTCTACGGCGGCCGCCCACGAGCTCGGGCTACGATCGTCGGAGTAGTCGCTATCCCCATAATCCTTAGGCTCCGGCGACACCTCCTTGTAATCTTTACGCTTGATGCCTTGGAGACGTGCCGACCTTCGAACGGGTGTAGGGACCTTCTCTCCTTTGACGGGGTTGCGAGATGCAAGAGCTCGGTCGGGACACGTCCTCCGCAACGGATACGTGCGGTCCTCTTGACGGGTAGCTTGAGCTTGCATCGCATCGCCTCCTCCATCGATGGCTTCTTGGCTTCTTGCTTCAACTCTAAGCTTTTTGGAGGCTCAATGGTCGCTACAAGGGTGCAACACATTGCTTGAAAGGTTTGATTCTCGAGCTCCCAATTCGGCCAAATATATAGTCCCGAGGGAAAAGCTGCGGAAACCTTATTTTCCTTTTTTACACTTCCCTTAAAATTTTCCGACCAAACAAGGAAGTCAAAAAAAGAGCGAGTTCGGGCGAAATTCGGGGTCATCGGGCGTCGGGCCACCCCCGGGCCGGTCCGCTCGGGCCGGCCGGCCCACCGCCTCGGGGGCGGGCCGGTCCGGTTTTGCACACCGCCCTATTTTTTTTTCTTCCTTAGCCCATGGGAAAAAGTTGGCCCGGTAAATCTTCGCGAAAAACTCCCGGAAAGCTAAAAGAAAAATTATTTACGAGAAGTTGGTGCCTTGTTTTTCGTCCTAGACGGGACGTTCGGGCTCTTCCTCCATGGTGAAGACGTCAACATGGTGAAGGGGCACGACATCGGGTTCGTAGTAAACCTTAAGCCGCTGTCCATTCACCACAAATTGATCGCCGTTTATATCCATAATGGTTACCGCTCCGTTGGAGAACACCGAATGCACAACATAAGGTCCGTCCCACTTGCTTTGCAATTTCCCCTTTCCGAAGGTTTTAAACCTCGAATTGTAGAGGAGGACCTTATCTCCTTCTTTGAATTCTTTTTTCTTCAATCTTTTATCATACCACCTTTTGATTCTCTCCTTGTATATGCTTGCGTTTTCATATGCTTTCAACCTCAACTCCTCTAGCTCGCTTATTTGAATCCTTCGTTTCACCACCGCGGCATCGAGATCAAGGTTCATCTCTTTTATCGCCCAATAGGCTTTATGTTCCAACTCAACCGGAAGGTGGCAAGCTTTTCCATAGACGAATTGATAAGGGGTCATACCTATCGGTGTTTTAAACGCCGTTCGATAAGCCCATAAAGCTCCGTCTAATTTCTTTGACCAATCCTTGCCTCCCTTCTCTATGGTTTTGTTGAGTATGCTTTTTAATTGCCTATTTGACGTCTCCGCTTGTCTGTTGGTTTGTGGGTGATAGGCCGTGGAGACCCTATGCTCAATTCCCAACTTGGACAAGCACCTTTTGAAGTTCTTCCCGGTGAAATGAGTTCCTACATCACTTATCAAGATTCTCGGTGTACCAAAACGGGGAAAAATCACGTTCTTGATCATAGTGATGGACTCCTCCGTGGAAGCTTTACGACATGGTATAGCCTCTACCCACTTGGATACATAATCAACCATAACAAGTATATACTCGAATCCAAATGAGTTTTTAAAAGGCCCCATGAAGTCTATGCCCCATACATCGAATATGTCGATTTGCAAGTTGTATTTCAAATGCATAGAATTTCTTTGAGAGATGTTTCCGGTTCTTTGACATTCGGGGCATGACGCAACATATCTTTTAGTGTCTTCATGCATCTCCGGCCAATAGAATCCGCTCGACCATACTTTTGCTTCGGTTCGAAAATGGCTATAGTGCCCACCGTACTCCGCCGAGTGGCACTTCCTTAGAATCTCAACCCTCTCTTCTCTTGGCACACATCTTCTCATCACTCCATCATTGCCAAGTTTGAAGAGGTATGGTGCATCCCAAAAATATTTCTTACTTTCGAGAGATTATCTTCCTTTGAGTGTTTTTATCTAGATGATCGAGGGGCATCTTTCGAATTGCTCGAATGATGTCGATCATCCAAGTGTCTTTATCAAGCACTCTATAGAGGTGGTCATCTCTCATCTTATCTTCTATGGGCTCTTTATCATCTTGTCCACGATTCATCCTAGACAAATGATCGGCCACAACATTTTCCACCCCCCTTTTTATCACGAATTTCAACATCAAACTCTTGGAGAAGAAGGATCCAACGAATCAAACGTGGTTTAGCTTCCTTCTTAGCCAAGAGATACTTGATGGCTGCGTGATCGGTGTAAACAATGACTTTCGAGTTCACGATGTAAGATCTGAATTTTTCGAAAGCGAATACCACCGCTAGCAACTCTTTTTCCGTAGTGGCGTAATTTAATTGTGCCCCACTAAGAGTTTTGCCGGCGTAGTAAACGGCGTGAACTCGGCCTTCCTTTCTTTGTCCCAAGACCGCGCCTACGGCGTAGTCACTTGCGTCACACATGATCTCGAAAGGTTGGCTCCAATCCGGAGGTTGGATGATGGGAGCACTCACCAACGCATTTTTCAAGGTCGAATCTTTGCTAGACACTTCTCATCAAAGTCGAAAGCCACGTCCTTTTGAAGAAGGTGCGTTAAAGGCTTAGTGATCTTCGAGAAGTCCTTTATAAATCTTCTATAGAATCCGGCATGGCCTATAAAGCTCCTTAAGGATTTGACATCCGTAGGAGGTGGGAGTTGCTCAACCGTCTCTACCTTAGCCTTGTCCACTTCGATTCCTCTCTCGGATACAACATGTCCTAGCACTATGCCTTGCTTAACCATGAAGTGGCACTTTTCCCAATTTAAAACCAAATCAACCTCCGCACACCTTGTAAGGACCTTTTCTAAGTTTGCTAAGCAATCCATGAACGTCTTCCCGTAAACGGAAAAATCATCCATAAACACTTCAACAATTTCTTCGATGAATTCCGAAAACACGGCCATCATGCAACGTTGAAAAGAGGCCGGAGCGTTGCATAGGCCGAAGGGCATCCTCCTATATGCAAACGTTACCGTAAGGACACGTAAACGTTGTCTTATGTTGATCTTCCGGGTGAATAGGAATTTGCATGAACCCCGAGTATCCATCGAGAAAGCAAAAATAAGCGTGGTTTGCTAACCTCTCGAGCATCTCGTCTACGAACGGTAGGGGGAAGTGATCTTTCTTCGTCGCTTTGTTAAGCTTACGATAATCGATACACATCCGCCACCCGGTCACGGTTCTTTGCGGTATCAACTCGTTCTTCTCATTCTTCACCACGGTCAAACCTCCTTTCTTCGGCACACAATGTACGGGCTCACCCATTCGCTATGCGGAACCGGGTAGATGATTCCGGCATCAAGTAACTTGATAACCTCTTTCTTTACTACCTCTCGCATGGCATGGGTTAGCCTCCTTTGATGGTCCACTACGGGCTTACATTGGTCTTCCATTGGTATACGATGAGTGCAAAAGGTGGGCTAATACCTTTGAGATCATTAATTGAATATCCAATCACCTTCCTATGTTTTTTTAATAAAATCAGCAATGCTTCATTTTCTTCGGGACTCAACTCGTCGCTCACAATGACTGGATAAGTTTTGTCTGGGCCCAAAAATTCATATTTTAATCCCTTGGGCAAAGGTTTAAGGTCTACTTCGGGCACTTGTGGCTCCTCGGGTTTGATTTCTCCTATGTCTTCGAACTTCTCTTCCTCCACGCTACCGTCATGCGGCTCTAAGCCTTTTGTCGCTTCCTCTAGTTCTTCATCTTGTTGATTACTAATTTGATTTTCCATCGCTCTTTGCAGCGGGTCTCTAAGGGTTTCAACAAAACAAAGACTATCTATCTCTTCTACTTCTTCATCTTCGGGAGGAAAAGGTGTAAGGTGTTTAGAAGCACGAAGAAAGTTATATGTGTACTTTGTTCCATTAAGGTTCATTGTTACTTTGCCTTCTCCGGCATCTAACACGGCATCAACCAACTTAAGAAAAGGCCTACCTAAGATTATATGATCAGAATTACTATGGTAAGCATCAATAACAAAGAAATCGGTTGGTATATAGTTTCTAGAGATTTTTACTTTCATGTTGCAAGCAATACCTAGAGGTTTGATAGTTCTACCATCTCCCATAATTAATTTCGTTGATGTTGGAGCTAAGTCTAGGTTGTGGTATTGAACTTTATCATAAATTTTAGAAGATAGAACACTTACTTGGGCTCCGATGTCGCATAAAGCTTTGCATTGAACTCCGTTGATCTCGCAACTCAAGTGCGGCGTCATCTTCTCTTCTTCTTCGGATCCTATCGAATAAATTTCAGCGAGGCGAGCGTATGGTGATGCTTCGGGCTTGATCCCCATGATTCTCTTCACCTCGGCAATATGTTCCGGATCTACCACGTCATCTCCAAAGAGCTTTTCAAAAATCTCACCGGTGGTTTCGAGGTCGTATGAATTTTCGGCTTTCTTCTCCGGTGGGAAATCCACTTCCAATGCTCTTGCCATTCCCTTTTGATTAGGGAACGGTCTTCTCTTGTCGAATACTTCTCCGTAATCAATAGGAACCCAATCCATTGGCTCGAACTCCCTTAGTGGCTTCGCGCTTGACATGCTTCTCTTGTTCGTCTCATTTGGCGCGGTGAAGTCGACGCTTGGTGTAGTTCTTGACTTGATGTGTTCTTGTTCAAGCTTTTCTATGGTTGGTTCCTCTTTTGTGACTTCCGGGGTTGCCTCTTTAGAAAAATCAGCAAGCTTCTTCTTCCTTGAATTGAATTCCGGCTCTTCCGCAAGTCTTGTTTCCCAATCTCTTCGCATGGCGGCCGCTTTACTAACTTTTTGTAGAAGTTGTGCGGCTTCCGTGAGTGTTTTCTCCATGAGATCCCCACCTGCACACATTTCGACGTGTCGCATGCAACTAGGGGTTAGGGAAAAGAAAAATGTATGCAAGAGTACGTCACCTAGGTGAAGCCGAGTTTTGGTCCTTGTTCGATTAATTCATTAAACCTATCCCGAGGCTTGGTCTATCCCTTCCTCTTCTCCTTGCATGAAAGTGATCACTTGCCTCCTTAGATGTTGAACCTTGCTAATTGGAAAGAACTTCTCGCAAAACTTCTTTGTCAACTTGTTCCAATTGCCTTCAACTTCAAAGGACGCAACCGAATACCATGTCTTTGCTTTGCCGGCAAGTGAGTAGGGGAAGAGATTCCATTTGAACCATTCCACGGGAACTCCTTCTTGACGTACCGTGTTGCATATTGTCGTGAAATCCCTTATGTGTCTATATGGGTTCTCCGTAACCATCCCTTCAAATGGGTTTTCCGCCACCATCTTGATGATCTTGGATTTAATTTCATACTTGGTCGCTTCGAGCTTCGAATCCGACTCTTGTACCTTTATGTCTTCACATCGAGGGCTAGTTTAATCCCTTAATGATTTCTCCGGTTCTTCCACGGGTTGATTAACGAACTCCATCTAGACAATAAGATAAAAACAAAACAAAAAAGAAACAAGTGTTTTTCTGATAATATATGTTAGATAAAGCAAACAAAAGATAAACTAAAATATAAAACTAAGTTAGATGCAAATCAAACGATGTAAACTAACTTGCTCCCCGGCAACGGCGCCAGAAAAAGGGGCTTGTTGACGGATAAAAGACGTATCCCTCTACGATCCGCAAGCGTACGGACCCCACACCTTTTTCACCACGGGATTCCCAAGGTTCTTGTCAATCCACGGAGCAAGGGGATTACAAGCGTTCGATCAACAACGACACACTAGCTACTAAAACCCTAACTATATTATACTAGAAAACAACTAAACACACTAGAGAGAATGATAAACGATCAAGATAGAAGACACTCGCCCACGGGTCTACGATACTAGAGCATGCAATCGCTTAAAGACATGAAAAACCAATCTAATCTATCGGGGTTGTGACCACGGTTTCGCCCTTTCCCTCCTCTCGTCTTGTCACTACGCGAAGGTATTCATGACTAGACCTTTGATGGCCACGGCGTATTGAATGGATCCAAGGAAGCATTGAGGCCTATACTCCCTTTACGGCATGGTTGCAAGCCTTAAGCATTAAAGTATATTCAACACAAGATGATAGATAGATAATCCGACAAAGTGCGATTACATCTCAAGATCGATTACAACCCATGGACGAATGAGAAGATTACCCCATCAAGGTGCTGATCATGGCACCGTTGATCATGGTTTCCCTTCCGCCGGTGTCTTCCTTCTTCTCCACGAGAGGGTGCTTCCTTCGAGGTGGTTGATCTCCCGCCGGAGATCCTCCTCCTCTCTCTCTAGCTTGTGGATGGCCTTCGGTGCGAATAATTCCTCTCCCCGTGTTGGCGGCGCGTCGGGGGTTTTAGGGTCGAAGATCCTTCGAGGGCAAGGAAGACGGGACCGAACCGGTGCCCGAAGTGGGCCGGGCGGCCCGCACGGGCCGGCCGGCCCGAGCCCAATTTCGGCCCGGTTCGGTCGCCCTTTTTGCTCCGTGGGTCCTCGTGCACTTATCTACTTTGCCCCCTCCACTTGCATGATTTTGACGCCGTTATCCTCACGATCAAGATGGAGGCTCTCTTTGCATGAAGTTTGATCTTTTACACTTCAATCCCGGGGGTGTTCCTCGTAGCACTTCGGTCCTCGCCACCATTGGAAGTGATTTCAGCAAGCTCATGAACACGAACAAGACTCCATGAATGCTCCTTTGAACTTGTTGCTAATCCGTCCTTTATGTCCATGTTTTCCTACATAAGCACAACACTTCCAAATGCATGCACAAAGATGAACTTGTTATATGATTAGTGTGCCTAGTGGCGGGTTAGTTCCATAATCAAATCCAAACCAAAGTGTAATGAACATGCTAGGTGCACCAAAATACACCGTCAACAAGCCCCCCGCTCGAGACAATATCAACCCTCTAAAGAGGGCACGCGCGTGAGAGGGTCGCCCGGGGCACCGCTTGAAGTAAAGCGAGGCACCGCAAGCACCCATGCCACGCCGTGCTACCAACCGACACCTCGAGGGCCGGCTCGCCCGGACCCCTCGACGGCCGCAAACGTGAAAAGACGGGGCCGCCCGGGCGCCACCCCCGCACGGCCCTACCGATCGAGGTCCGAAGCCCGACCCTCGACGGGTTCGAACGGTGCCACGGATCGCGAGTTAGGGACGACGAGGGCACGCGCATTCGAGCCGTTCCTCGAGCCCGTCGGCTCGAGGGTGCCCCACATGTCGTGTTCGAGAGCCGGCGAGGGCGCTAGCCGGGGGATCCCACCGAGGGAGAGCTTCCGCGCCCTCGGTCCCTATCGAACGGGACCGAGCCCCACCTAGCAAACCCACGCAAGCGCTTCCATGGACGTGTCTCCGGACCGCGCGGCCCTACCCTTATCGAACGGGGCATGGACGTCCACCTGAACCACCCGCTAGCGCTCGACGAGGAATCCGCAATCCGCGACCCGCTCGATGGGGGTTGCGGAAACCTCACCCTCCGTCCCGCGGAGGGACGGCGAGGGCGCGTTAAAAAACAAGTCGCCAAGCTCTACCCGATCGCCTCGAACGGGCCAAGGCTCGGGGGCTTGACGCACGGCTACACCTCCTTGAAATTGCACCCGCCGGAGACAGCGCCAGCAGTGCGTGCACCCCCGAAGCCGGCTGAAATACCGCCGATGCCGGTTGGCATATGTGCCACGCCCTCTGACCAAAATTCTCGCGGTTAACCCCTGCAGGAGTACCCACACTCTGCCCGGAGGCTTCGAGGCTAGACCCGCGG
Source organism: Cenchrus americanus (assembly GCA_947561735.1). Taxonomy (NCBI): domain Eukaryota; kingdom Viridiplantae; phylum Streptophyta; class Magnoliopsida; order Poales; family Poaceae; genus Cenchrus; species Cenchrus americanus. The sequence goes on from OX387243.1 coordinate 104,322,968, forward strand.
GTCCGCTGACGCGGCCCCACGGAAAGCGTTCGCAGAACAAGGAGGGAAGAACGTCCTATCAGTAGGTTCCAGCATCTGCGGGAGCCTCAATGGCAAACCCACAGATGCTCGGGGGCTGCGTCGGGGACGACCCTAGGGGTCCCCTTAAACAATGGGGGAGAACCTCACTTAAAACCCGCAACGAAACCAAAACACGTTAAGCTTAACCATGCGGTGCCTAACCATGCAGGACACAGCCCACAGGGACTCCGACGGCCCATCGAGGCGGCCCACGTAAGGATCCCCTCGAACAGGCTCCGCCTCATTCGAGGATGCGCGCTCCCTTCGAGCGGGTTTCACCCCGCTCGAGGGGCAGCACTTCCCTCGAGCAGGCTCCGCCACGCTCGAGGGTACACCCCACCCTCGGCCGGGGTCCGCCACGCTCGAGGGTGCCCCTCACGCGTGCGCCGACCCCGTACACGGGCATTTAACGCCCTGACGCCGCGGGGCGGCGCCATCATGCGCCGGGGCTCGCACCCCGGTGCCGCCGCACCAACTCCCCGGGGAGGAGCCCATCCCCGCCCGCGTGGGAGGGGACCGTGCGGCGCGGCCGGTGTCGGTCCCGTGACACCGTGCGCACGCCCCGAGTACGGCTAACGCGCCGAGCCCTCGAAAGGGGGCGGCGCACCCTCGATTCACTTTCTTGTGACCCTACGGGGGTTAGGTGGAGGCGCTAGGCCGGTGGACCGCCATCCCCGCCACCGCAACGGCGTGGCCGCCGTACCCGCGCGTGCGGGCGCACGCCGGCCCCCGTAGCAACGACTCCGGCCCCGTGAAGCGCGTCGGGGAAGGAACGCCGGGTTCGCCCACTCCCGTACGCCGTACGGGCTCGCGTCGACACCTCCCTCGAGCCTATCGAGAGACATCACCGCCATTCGCTGCTCTCCTACCCTCGAACCACCACCGTTCGGGTACAAGTCGAGCCATGATGACCGGATCGCCGCAAGGATCGCCGGACGGCCGCCCACTCTATAGCGTAGCACGTCGTGCTTCTCCACGTAGCTAGATAGCGCGGCATGCATGTAATTCGCTTCCCCCTTGGTCTATAAAAGGGGGGCGAACCCCCCGCCCGCGGGGGACGGAGACACGAGAGACGGGACAAGAGCACACCACCGTGCCCTCACTCTCTAATTCTCCCACAACATCTTCGGCCACTCCACTAGGGACTTGGAAGCCACGCTTCCTCTCCCGCCTCGCTTGTAGCAGCCCCACTACGAGCACCCCCGGTGCTTGAGCAATATAGTGCCGTGAGCACACCCCTGCTCGGACGTACGGCCCCCTCGGCGGGAACCGGGATAAAAACCCCGTGTCACTTGTTGCTTAGCATCGACCATTGAGGGATAGACCTCGGCGCTATCTACCGGTTAGTGTCGGGACCATATTCCGCACCGACACACCTTGCTTGTAGCCGCCCCACTACAGGCACCCCCAGTGCTGAGCAATATAGTGCCTCGAGCACACCGCTGCTGGACGTACGGCCCCTCGGCCGGAACCAAAATAAACTCTGAGTCTCTGATTGTTTAGCATCGACCATTGAGGGATAAACCTTGGCGCTCATTACTGGTTAGTGTCAGGACCACATTCCGCACCGACACCCGGTGGCCAGCGGAGTCAAGTGCGGGCCGCATGGTGGCAAGAACAGCGGGATGAAGTCATTGACATTTCTTGGTAGAGCCTCAAAACCAAGGTAGAGCCGGGACTACGTGGGAGCCGAGTCATGAGTGGTGATTGGCGGAGGCTACACCGAGTTGGCGGGGTTTGCAGTGGTTCACAAGAAAACCACTGGGTTACTCGGTTGAGCCACAAAACCGAGGCCGAAGACTCGACGAGGAGGTGCGACCACCCAGGCCGGTTCAACCGCCCAGGAGGGGCGGTCAGACCACCTGGGCCGGTCTAACCGCCCGGGGGCGGTCTAACCGCCCGGGTCGCTGCCCCCAAGAAGCTTCAAAGCAGAGGACACACGTCAGGATCGCAAGGCTTGCGTCGAGGCTAAGCAAGGTTGCGGTCGCTGGGCATTCATCCGATGGAGAAAAGTTGAAGACTTCCAAATTCACCCTTGAGGGGCATGTATCCCTAGATATCTAGTAAGGGTAGTTTAGTCTTTTGGGTGCCTCCATATAAACACTTGAGGGGATGGATGGCAACCAATTCTTGGAACCCTAGCCCATTTGTTTTCCCATTTTCGTTTCTATTTTCCTCTAGTTTTCTAGGACTAGCTTGAGTGCTTCATGTGAGATCTAGAGAGAGGGATGGATGATCGGGTGGCAAGCTAGACCTTGTATGAACCTTCATGGTTGGTATAGATGATTCGGCGTGGTTCCTCAAGACCTTGTGTTGTCTCTCTCGTTTTCCTTTTTGGTGTTTTTCAGAGCTCTTTCTTGTGATCTTCTTGGCGGAGTTTTGAGGGTGATTTCTTGCGGGATTCTTGTTGGGTGTCACGTATGAGGACCTTGTGCCTCTTTGGCTGGTGACTTTGCCCCAATAACTCTCTTGAATCAACCTCGATTTGGTGGTTTTTCGAGTTGCTCGAGTTCTTGACCTAGAGGGCCTAAATCCGCGATTTCCTTTGATTGTGGGCGTTTCGGTTCGATTCCTTTGAGGGAGAGGTTGCCCAGGAGGTAACCCAGCTATCACCAAAGTTTCGCCGCAATCCGTGGGGTGATTCAGGAGATCGGGCGATGGAAAGTTGAGGGTTGACCCGCGGCCAGATTTTCTGGGTAGGGTGGTCTAACCGCCATAGGGGGCGGTCTAACCGCCCTAGGTCATCCAGGTGAAACTTTTGATTTTGCCGGATTTTCCTCTATGAGTTTGTTCGCCTTGATCCGAGGAGCGTTCAGGTGAAATCTCGGCAAGTATTGGTGTTGTTTGCTAGGAGTTCTTGCTTGGAGTTCGTTGCTGGGTACAAGAGGTTAGACCACCCGTGGTAGCCGGTCTAACCGCCCCTAGCCCCTGGGTGAAGTTTTGGTTTTCGCCAAGATTTCCTGGTAGCTAGCTTAGCCTTGACCAGATATCTCTGTTGGTGAAACCGTGGTGCATTTTGGTGCTCGGAAGAGGTGTTTTGGAGGATTTCTCGGTTACCAGGTGGAGGCGGTCTAACCGCCCCCCATACCCGGTCTAACCGCCCCCCTCCAGATAGACTGCTCCCGAGTAGTTCCCACTGCCGTGTGCGTGTAGGAGTTGAGGCTACTGGTAGTGTTTGTTCCTAGGACCAGTAGCACTTTAGTGGCTACGTGGTTTTGGCAAACGGAAGGTTGCGTGCGGAGCGTGTGATTTTGGGTGTCCGACTGAGTTCGTCTTGCTTGGGAACTCATCCCATTCGAGAAGAATTTTTATCAGCTCCCATTCATTCTCCCCTCTCTGGTCGCCTAATCGGTCCTTCACCAGCCAACAGTACTTTTCTCTCAGAACAAACCAGCCATCAGTAACTAGCCAGTAGTACTTTTCTAATTCCCATGACACTGCCACTGAGATTGGCCTTAGGGTTAGTATGGTCGTGTGTCACAACTACCAGTGTGTCCAAAATTTTGTAAACGAACAGTCTATGGGACGAAGGGAGTAGTAGTGTTCATGTTGCAGTGGAAATTTTCTATCCCAAAGTCAAACGACTCAATTATTTCTTCACGTAATATCCGATGTTGCGCGTGTAGAATTTTTGATGTTGCGTTTGTTTTATTTCGATGTTGCAATGGAGCGTCCGATGAAAAAGCTTCCATCGGACGTTTGAGTGATAGTAGCACCATTTTAGATTCTCAAAAGTTAAATTTCGGATTAGATTTCAAAAGATGGATTTTGTTTGAATTTGATGTGGATGTTTGGAGTAGTAGATTTTGTGTGTTTGTCTCTTGATTTCAACAAGGGATGATTCTCTGTCAAATATTTTCCGAAAGGAGTGATACTCTACTGATTCTGTAAAGTGATTATCTAAAATGATCTAAAAGATTGAGAGCAGAAAAAGTAGTTTCTCCAAATTATGTGAAGTGTTTCTCCATCCTGATTTTAGGAGTTTATGCTAGAGAATCAGATTAAGCACATAATCACTTCTCTCAAAGAGAATCGCCTCAAATTAGAATCAGATGAAACACTACCAAATAAACATCAGATGAAACACTGTTTAGAACTTGGATTCTCATAATCGGTGGAATCCAAATGCAACGTAATAAGAATTCTAGGTGTAGACTCTATGGTTAATGGAAGATCAATCGAATTAATAAGCTACTCTCAGAGTACGCTCTTATTAGATTTCAGTAGTAGCTAGAAAACGCTCTCTTGGTTCTAGTATCAGTTTCACTTTTTAAATACATAATTTTTGTTATACATCTAGAAGTAATTACTAGATGCATATCAAAAGCTAAGTCCTAGAAGAACCAATACTAACAGTAATTTGGGAGGGAGGGAGTATCATGTGTAAGCTAGCATGTTCAATAAATTGCTGATGATGAGGTTTAGTTTAGATTGGATGTTTTTCCATACTAGAAGTATTAAACATATATTAATGACAAACATCATTTCATAAGGGCACTCACAATGGAGACTCTACATAGAGTCTAAAACTATCTATTACCTCGAAGTCATCATAGACTTGGAGTCTAAATAAGACTTGGAGTCTTGATTTTTTCCTCTCCCCCCCATAAATACACTGCCACATAAGCGCTACATCAGCAAAATGCAATAAATATGAATGTAATAAATAGATTTAGACTCTATGGTAGAATCTGGGTTGCGAGTGCCCTAACCCTAGGTAAATTCGCGAGACATCATCGGTAAACTCGATGTGAAATAACTTACTTAGGATTAATAGATTCATCTTATGATCTCCTTAATTAACCAGTCTCAGTAAACTCTATGGAGCTTTGGATTTAATAAAATTTCAAATCCAAAGCTCCATAGAGTTCACTTATGGCCAGTCTCAGTGGCAGGGTCATGGGCATTTAATAGACTGCCACATAGGTATTTTCGATGACATGACACCAAATAAATGAAGAAAGAGAATATCTCAGGGTCATGGTGATGAGACAAGGTCTACACAGGTACCAATGCTCACGACCCTCCACTGAGAGTCCATGCCTACATTTGACCACAACACATGCAGATTTAGATGCTACATTCTATCTTTGAAATTGAGTCAATGACCTGTTGCATTGAGAGTGACAGGGTCATCATGCTGGAAACTGATGTGACAAACTTGGTAACTGTGCTCGTGACCATTGGTCTAACATCAGTAAACTTGATGTGACATTTTCATAAGATTCTTCCTCCAACTAAACAAGTTTACTCCATAAACAAAGTTCCTCGTGGTGCTAAAAACTAGTCAGGTCCAGCCAATCCAAAGCTACGAGATCACAGATTCACGTCGAAGTCTTACATATCCACAGTATTTAATAGCAGCCACTGGTTTCGCTGACCTGTCTTAGTTTGTATCTAGCTTTATCGTTGGCCAGTGCCGGTCTTAATTATTAGAGGACCTAGCTGTCACTTTCTTCTCCAAGCCCCTCTTAAGTTACTCCATTTGATTAATCAAAATACAAATTATAAAGATCTATATTTATACAAGATAACACTTCAACCAATACACGTGTTAGTTATCTTCGATTGTTAATCTATATCTTTTTGTATATAGTAATGGACAAAGATATAAAATGTGACCAATAAAATCCATCACCGTGCGCATATTTTGAACCACAGTACTATCATGAATTCGTGACATGGATTCCCTACCTTATTGTTTGTCTTATAATAGATATACACCAGTTTATGCTAAGCTATGTATAGGCGCGACATATATCTTCTAACTAATAATAGAGTTAACAAGAAAATATTTTAGTCAAATCTCATAACAGAGGAACCACCTTGTGTGCTCATCCCTCCCCTCCCCTCCCGCAGTTGAAGGGGCATGTTGTGACAGAACCGCCCAAAATAATTTCGTATTATCGCCTAAGTCTGTTCACGTGGCCATTAAGTAATAATAAAGAACTATTATGTCGCCTCTGCCGGGTAAAACCCGGTAAATCACTTACAACAGGATCGAGATATGCGCTAAGCCCACACGAAGGCGGGACCAGAGTACATCATTACATTACATAAAAGTCCATAAGTACTTAAATTTTACAAACCAAGTTTTTTAGTACATAAAAGTAAACATAGTTCAGAGTTTTAGACAGCGGAAAGTAAACTAAACGCATGATACACACAGGAGGCCATACATGCATATCACTCCTCATCATCGTTCTCCTACTCAAGTTCTCAACCATCTGGATTTGAACCAGGCCAGATGGGATTACCTGAAAACAACAACAAAAGCAAGGTTGAGTATACTAATACTCAGCAAGACTGACCCGCCAAAATAAAAGACACGGCTAGACATGCAAGGCTTTTTGACTGGTGGGTTTGTTTTTGCCAAAAGCAACTAAGAGTTGATCCTTACTTTCAAATTTTAGCTCAAGTTCTAGTATGTTAGCCATTCTAGGTAAGCACCTAACTAAGCAAGCATGGTTGTACAAACAAGATTAATCATCCAACAATATTAATCTGAAATGTTCCATAAATAAACATGGGGTAGCCAGTGGTCAAGCCGACTCAGATAACGGCGAGTGACCGACGATCGATCCATTTATATCCTTGCAAGGTAAACCCAAAATACACGGAAGAAGGTAGACCAAGTGCAGTGTCTACCCCAACCAGGTGGTTCCCAACGTTCCACATTTTGGGATCAGACGCTACAAACTCTGGTACACAGTTATCCGGAGGGTCTAACCCGACCAGTCCGGAACTCACCCACTATACCATGGGTAGCTAGCCCGGAGACGCAACCCAAGCGGGTAGCTAGAAAGATCCCGCCCTGGTTCATAAGGTACTAGGCTTACCGGTCCCATTCCCGACAAGCACTTGGTACGTTCAATAGTTTAAACCTGCACAATGCTACTCGATCGACACCGAACCCATTACTCTTACCACATGAGCGAGTCATTTTAGCCAACTTATGATTCCAACATAAGCATCTTATATCTCGCGAGCAATGAGTCATTACTCGACTTCTACCGTATCCTTAGAGCATGGCACTAGCATCCTGACATACTAGTAAAAGAGCATAGGAGTCCTAAGGATCATGCATCTAGGTTTCAAACAACTCCTGAAACTTAAATACACAAAGTAAAACATAAATACTAAAATGTAAAAAGTATGAATTTTTAATAAAAAATGTTAGATGAAGCTGGTGCTTGCCTTTCAAGAGGAGAGTTAGTGCTAACTAGGCCTTGGGCCCTTCGAAACTTTGGTTTGGGTCTTGTTGTACTCCAACGTCATTCACTTCTCCCTCGAACGATCCTTTGTCTCGTTCCGGCACGAGCTTGCAGTCACCTTCAGGAATTCTACACGATATGCATATGCATAGACTTCATGTATTCATAAATAAACAAAAGAATTCAGTTTTGAATTTAAAGTTAAAACAACTGGGTTTAAAGTTGGTCATGTTCACCTTGACAAAGAATTATTAAACTTTTCTTCACAAAAGAAAAGTGGAGGTGTGTGTGAAACATTATGCTTATTTGATGGTGATTGTGTACACATTTGAGCAAATCAAATTACTTAACTTCACCAAACAGTAAGGGGGTGTGTATATTTTTTAAAAAACAAGAACAAACATGTTTTCACAATTTAACACTTTAATCTCCATTTCTTTATTTAATTACATAAAACAAGCCTTTCAACCATAAATCCATACAAAATCAAAAACACTTCAAATGAGCCTAAGCTTTTGAACACAGCAACATATTCCTATTTTAAGCTCTCAAACCAAAATATAGCTTAAGATCATTTATAATTAATTTATAAAAATACAAATTTCAGCCTAGTAAATCACCATTAGTTCATATAAAAAGATTTACTAAACTTTTTGATCTCAAATTTCTCCTACAAGTCATGTATGTCAAATATAAGCTTCTGACCAAGTTATGAGTGCAGATTCAAATTATTTTTCATCTTTTGAATTTAAACTCCTACACAAGATTAAATCCAAAACATAAATCAAAACACATTCTAAAATCACATCCATCCTACCAGAGGTACTACCCATCAAAGCAAAGCCCTAGGGTGCACTTGTGCTTAAAGAAAAGTTCACTAAAGGGGCTATAAAAAGCATCAAGCTTAATCTAGCATAAAGCTTACATAAATCATAACTGAAAATCTACACATCAAAATCATGCCAACTTTGCTCACAAATCTAGAAATGTCATAAAGAGCAACATATCAAAAATTCAAGTTCATAGCATGTGTGTATTTTAAACTACACTGAAAACACTTCAAACTGAATTTGAATTTTCATTCAAAAACTACACAGAAAAACCCTATACAACCTTTCTAGAAAAGGTAGATCTATTCACCAGGAAACCAACAAAATTTGGGTTTATATTTTTCTGATTTTTCTACTATTTTCTAGAGATTTTACAAGATTCAGCCTGAACACCCTAGATCTGAAAACTGGTTTCTTACATACAGGTCCCTGGGTTTTGCATCTAGCCCCTAGAAAGACCTCAGACCTCGCAATGTAGTCCCTGGCCGCGGCCAGCGACGGGAATCGCCGAAATCCGGCTAGGGGAAGGCCGGGCTTGGCCGAGATAGGGCGTGGAAGTGGGTGTAGGCTCACCTAGGGTCCCATTTGAAGCAGTCCGGAGGTCGGGGTCGGTCGGAACGGCGTCGGTGGCAGCTGACGGCAGCGCAGGGGCGACGCGCCCTGTCGGGGCTTGCCGCCCGGCGGCGGCGTCGTCCACGCGCGGCGTAGGAAGGTGGAGGAGGCTTCGGATGGACTCGGAGGAGGAGTGGGAGCAGTAGGGCGGCCTTGGTTGGGCGCAAGTGGAGGGTTCACGGCGGCTACGCCTACAGCTTGTGGCGGCGGACAGTAGGGGCGACAACGAGCTGTGGCTTCGCAAGTTTTGGCCGAGGCGTGTGTGCCTCACGATGCGGATGAGGCAGCGGGTGGCCATAAGGCATGGCGCGGCCAGCTAGGACTTGCATGCGCGTGGATACCAGGGCTGCGGCATGCGCGGCGCGTGGCCTCGCCGGGCCGCGGCCGGCCGTGCACCTGTCCTAGGCGCGGCGCACAACAGATGGACGAGGCGGAGGGTCCACGGCGAGGCGTCCATTCCATAGCGACGTTGCCCAGGCATCCGTACGCCGGATTGACCCACAGACACCACGTGGACCACCCGGAACGCGCGTTCTAACTCTGCGACGTCATCTGCGTCGTCTGCTTTAATTCCCAGTGCCAGTCTTCAAAATTTCTAAACTCCCAAAAATGACAACTAAGTGAAAAATCTCCAAAAGTAAAAGTTGTAGAGGAGCTATAGACCTACAACTTTTACAAAGGGTGTCCTATGTTTTGGTGAAAGGATTGGTGGGAAAATCGTGACGAAATTGCAGAAATTCTCGGCCTCGTGTTACTGTTCACAACACCTTCAACTCGAATTTTGGCCAATTTATACTCAAAATTGGAATGTCCGCCAATTACGAAAAATGTGTTCCCAAAAATAACGAAGAAGTTTTATATTGGCCGATTTTGAACTTCTATAGTGAAATTTGGAGAACGCGCAAGAAAACCAAATCAGCCTTTTAGAGATCTAGGGTTTTGACCACGATTTGGGATTTTGACTAAGGGTGTATGTGTAAATTTGGTCACACTCATGTTAAACATTCTTAGGGACTAATTACATAGGATTATCATGATTAATTAGGGTATTTAGCTTAACTAAACACCTAGGGTGTTACACATGTCAGGAACTTGCGTGGGCCCCTAGCTATGTGGCGGTGTGGCAGTGGAGCTCTTTGGATGTTCGCGTCGTCACTGAGGCGGAGGAGTGGCACATTGCGACCCGCCGACCATGGTGACTACAACGGCGCGGGGTTGGAAATTTGGCACCCCAGAGGTCGGAATCGGCCCTCCCCATGTCAGATCTAAAGCGAGCGAGCCCCATGAGGTAGGCGGTGCGAGCGAGCCCCATGAGGTAGCTGGTGCGGTCATGGGTGACGACTGTGGAAGAAACAAAGTTGGTGTGGAGATGAGGTAAGACGACCGTGTGGGGAGTGCATGAGGCAGCTGGGCTATGGCGACCGACGTAGGAAACGCAGTGGCGAGCAGGTGTGGCAGGGCTTGCGCATGGACCAATGCGGTGCCGAGCCGCACGATGGGTGGTGGTTGTGAGGAGCGGCAGAGGAGTGGAGTTTCAACTGCACGACACTTAGGGATGCGGCTGAGGCATCGCTATGATGGGGCAGTAATAATGGTAGTGCCACACCATGTGCGTGCTATGGTGTTTAGATACTTCGGGCGAAAGCTTTCGCCAATATAATGTTAGTGGAGTGGCGGCGACATCCTTGGACGCCATCGCTTTCCCCAGTGGAGACGCCATTCTGGAGGCACAACCCTCCTGCATGGGGTCTCTAAGTGAAAACCATGTCTAGCTCCTGGACGAGCGACGACAACACCATTGGTGTCAAGCGTCAAGCCCTCCTTGGTGGTGTCATCTCTAAAGACCCTGCTCGGTTTTCGATGGCATTGCCGGTCCACTACCTATGGCGTCTTCGGTCGTTGTTGGCGATTCCGTCGTGTGGCGAGCGGGAAAGCTGTTGGCTACTTCATGATTGTGGCGGCTGCTATCTTGTTAGTGTCCAAGGGTCGTCGCTATGTTTCTGTTTAGTTGTTTGTCGCAGACCACGTCGCCTGGTGTGGGACTGCGTTAGGGGACGGCGCTTGCGGCAGCAGCAATGGGGGCGACTCGGCTTGTAGCGAATCGCGACGGTTTGTTCAGACCCATCCGATGCGGTACAATGTCGGAAGATGGTGCATGCGACATCTTTGGTCTGCTGGTTCTTCGATGAAGACTCCATGTGAGGAGAAGCAATGAGGTGAAGTCATCCTACGACGGTGGTTTGGTTGTTTGATGAAGATCTTTGGGGGTGGGGCATCATTTTGGTTGTTTGATGAAGATCTTTGGGGGTGGGGCATCATTTGGGCGAGCGTGAGCGTAGCCAGGATCTGTGGCCATGAAACAATGCACTATTATTTATATTTAAATTTAGTGCTTGAACGCATAATTTATTTGCCATCCCGTTTGGTGGAAAATGTTTACGCGAAGATTCAGATCATTTTGGTTTTTTAGTCGGACGCCCAACTCTGTATATGGTAACGGTGGACGAAGACAGGAGCATTAATTGCTTTATTATTATTATTATTATTATTATTATTATTATTATTATTATTATTATTATTATTATTATTATTACTATTATTATTATTATTATTACTACTACTATTATTATTATTATTATTATTATTATTATTATGTAGAGAAAAGTTATTATTATTATCATTGTACTTTTCATGATGAAATCGCATCTACTAATGTTGCAAAACTATTTGGTTCCAGGTATTATATTGATGGTCGAAGGTTTAAAAATGACTTCAGAGACACACCAGCTCACTTTTTCTTGGCTCGGTTCTTTTTTTTGGTTTTTTTGGGTTGAACGTCCGGTTCACAATGGAGCGCGGCACTCGTTTTTTCGTGGCTCTGTTCTTTTTTGGTTTTTTTGTCAGACGTCTGGTTCACAACAGTTTTGAACCAGTTCTTCATGGTTTTGTGCGTTAATGACCGATTCCCGACTTTGTATGGTAAGGACGGATGAAGGCAAGATCATTCCTTGCTTTAGTATTAGTATATATTATCAGGTAGAGAAAAGGTATAAAAAAATTCATAGTACTTTTCATGATGAAATCGCATCAACTAATGTTGCAAAACTATTTGGATTTGAAGGTTAAAAAATGACTTCAGAGACACACCAGCTGATCGAGAGTATTGGGATAGGAAATATGATGGCAAAGAGATCGTGTGCCGACATCCAATAGAACATCTTGTTATACAAATAAGTAATAGTAATATTTTATGTTGCATGTGCAGTCAACTATTTTAAATTTATTTACGAATTACATTTATGTAAGTTTGGTTGTTTAATTTAAACACGAGTAGATTTATCTCAAAAAACTGTACCAGAGTTTTTTTTTTGCTGATTCGCTCTGCGTTAGAAAATGAAATCTATTTGTCTTAAGTCAAAATTTCCTAAGCTAAATACAAAAACATATACCAAAGACTTTGACATCAAATCAGTTTCGTTAAATCCATGTATTCTATTAGTATTTTTTTATTTGGTACTGTACATGTACTAATGAATCTTTTTATAAACTTGATTAAATTTGAAGTAGTTTGACTTAAGACAAAAAAAATCTACACTCTATGACGTATAACGACAGCTAGGCAATATGTGTGTATATAAAACGTTACTATAACCGCCAGTATGTTAGATCAGATGACCCACACACACCTCTATACTTATGTATATTACTCTCTGATCCCCTCCACGCATTGCTACGGGGATTTGAGAGAACTTTTCGACAAACTATTAGTCAATGTGATTGTTTAATTGATTGTATAAATGGTGCACTTGTACAAATTACGTTGAAAACCATGTGAGCAACCTATTGGACAAAAATCATAGACTTTTTAGTGAGTCTTTAGTTAAAGACAAATTTACTCATGAACACTCTACAAACATCAAATTGGGTAGGAGGCACCACTCAAGTCTGATTTTGCTGGTGGACACCGCTGCTTTGGCTTTCAATATGTGCATGGACACTGCACTAATGCAAAAAAAACTATTCATATTTCATTTTGAAGGAGAGAGAAAACATTTAAAAGATAAAAATACGGAAAAAAATTGGGTGCGCACCTGGGTCCCTCACATCCTTCGCTACTGTCGGGGACAGCCCTGGGGTCCCCTTAAACAACTGGGGAAACCCCACTTAAAACCTGCAAAAAGCCAAAGCCAAACACGTCTCGTTTAAACACACGGGGTATGGCCCACGCCACGATGGCCCCGACGGCCCACCAAGGCGGCCCACTCGAAGATCCCCTCGAGCGGGCTCCGCCTCGCTCGAGGGCACACGCCTCCCTTGGGTGGGCTCCGCCCCGTTCGAGGGAGTACGCTTACCTCGAGCAGGCTCCGCCTCGCTCGAGGATCCACGCTTACCTCGAGCGGGCTCCGCCCCGCTCGAGGGCGCTCCGCACACGCACGCCCGTTCCCGTACGCGGGCACGGGCATTTAATGCTCGACGACGGCGGGCGGCGCCATCATGCGCACCGTGACTCACGCCCGGTCTGTCGCACCAACTCCCTAGGAGGGAACCCATCCCCGCCACCGTGGGGGAGCGTGCGACGTGGCCGGTGCCGGCCCCGTGACGCCGCGCGCGCCTACTCCGGTACGGCTAACGCGTCGAGCCCTCGAAGGGGGCGGTCGCACCCTCGACTTGCTTTCCCGTGACTTTGCGGGGTTAGGGTCGAGATGCTAGGTCGGTGGGGCGCCATCCCCGCCACCTGTTAACGGAATGGCGGCCGCCCCCGCGCGTACAACCCCACGCCGGCACCGTGGTAACGGCTCGCGCCGTGGAGCGTGCGGGAACGGGACGCCGCCATGACCGCCACCGTATCCCGTACGGATCGACGTCAGCAACCCCCTCGAGCCCGCTCGGGGGACATCGCGACCATCCACCGCACGCCTACCCTCGAAGCTACCCGCCGTTCGGGTACAGGATACGCCATGATGGCCAGATCGCGGCAAGGACCGTCAAGGCGGCCGCCTACTCTACGGCGCGGCACACCACGCTTCCCCATGTAGCTTAATAGCGCGGCATGCATGTAATTCGCTCTCTCCTTAGCCTATAAAAGGAAGACGAACTCCCCCGCCGCAGGGGAGAGGACAGGGCAGAACGACAAGAGACAACAACGGACGACATACCACTAGCTTCCTAATTCTCCCACAATATCTTCAGCCACTTCACCAGGGACTTGGAAGCCACGCTTCCTCTCCCGCCTTGCTTGTAGCAGCCCCACTACAGGCACCCCAGTGCTGAGCAATATAGTGCCTCGAGCACACCACTGCTGGACGTACGGCCCCTCGGCCGGAACCAGGATAAAACTCTGTCTCTGATTGCTTAGCATCGACCATTAAGGGATAGACCTTGACGCTTTTTACTGGTTAGTGTCGGGACCACATTCCGCACCGACAGCTACAGCACGCCCGGCTTGCTCCGTGCGGCTCTCGCCCCGCAAAACACTCGCACGGCTCGCACTTAGTGCCTCGGCTCATTGCGGTAGCGCGCGTCGTCATGCCGCCGTCGAATCTGCACAGGGACCTAAGCAACCTGTTGTGGAAGAAGCAAGGTGTGGGCGTCGTGATTGATGTTGGCGGCGAGGCCACATTCAAGGCGCACGGCTGGCTGTTGGGGCGCGGGCGCGGGTCCTCAAGGCGGAAGCTCCACACCGCGGCAAGGAGAAGGAGCCCGGCGGCACCGTCCGCCGCCGCATGGAGGTGAACTGCTAAAGGGCATGGAGTCCAAGGTGTTCGAGGTGATGCTCCGGTTTGTGTACACGGACAAGTTGCCGGAGGTGGAGGAGGAGGACGGGGCCGACGACGCCGTCGCCATGGCCTGGGCCCTGCTCTTGCGGCGGTGCGGAGGTACAAGCTCGAGAGGCTAGGGGCTCTTGTGCGAGGAGGCGATGTGCGAGCGTGTCAACATGGACACGGTGGTCGGAAACATGGTGGCAGCGGAGGAGACGATTCCTTTCCTCCGAGGATGAGAAGACAATTTTGGCTCTGGGCAAACCTACACTTGCCTAGCCTACGTGAGCCGGAGCCGTGAGGGGGGCCGGGATGCGTGCAACGCAGGAGAGCCGAGGGAGCCGAGCGAGCCAATCGTCGCGAGCAAAGGAATCGCTGCATGCAGCATCGCGCGTCGACACATCGTCGGATCCCGCGCGTGCGGCATCGCGAGGGGGTGCGCACCGGGGCTCACGTGCGCCCGTGCGCACCCAATTGTTTTCCCAAAAATACCTCTTCTTGATGATGCCCATCCACCTCAGCGCCATGCATGTGTGCGTGCTCTTCCTCTCCTCCCTGGCCTCCCTCATGCTGCTGCCTAGCAATGAGCTCTTATTGGATTTTTTAAATTTAAAGGAACATGTATTGATGTTAACAACATTATAATTAATCTCCTCAATGATGCATACCAGGAGGCAGCACACCAAGGGGCAGCACGTAAGGGATTTATGACTTTAAACCCATCTAATGGCAGCTCCTAATAACAACCATTAGATGGTGATATAAAGTGCCACTATATGGTGTTATCAAGTCTCATCCTTATGACCTTGTAACTGATTATGTAATCTCCCTATAAAAGGGGACAATGAGATCAATGAGATTTGACCAGTTCACTATTCACTTGTCTCTACCCTACCTTGATTGGATACGCTGATGCTGGTTACATGTCTGACCCCCACAATGCCAATAAAAACCCCAAAAACGAAAGTTACAAAGAAGTTCAAAACTCATGATCATCTTCCTCGACGACTTCAGGGATCCGTTCGTCACTGCCATCCAAACTGCTTCCCAACCCTCGCCAAGACGCTAGAGCCAATCTCCACAAAGTAGAGGTCGCAGGGGAGGGCTTACTGCTAGGCGCAGATGCTGAGTACACTGCCTCCCAAGCGCATCGGCCAACTCTGGCACCCACGACGCAACCTTCAAATCTAACGTTGGCAACCCGAGCAAAACTCAAATTTCCACCAGAGATCATATTCCTCGAGATTAAACAGGTCAGCGACATCAACACCTAAAGACGACGATGTGCCGGCCCTGGAGCTCTATTTTGAGTTGAGTGGTAGCCTAACCTTCGGTGGCACCTGGGGCATGACCGTTTGTGTCGAGCATGCTCGTGCAGCGGTGGCCAGGATGATGCGCATAAAGGTTGTCGACGTTATGCTCAACCTAGCACCTCCACCTCGCCAGCGTCCATGGCTGCCCCTCAGGCCTCGATTCTCGATGTCCATCTTTGTTGGCCCACCTATGGCATTCCTTTCGCCTACGGTGGCAGCAACTCCCTGGTAGTCGAGGGTTGGTCGACACCCATGCACGGCGGCCCGCGCATGCCACCGATCGACACCCTAGTCGTCCGGCTTATCGCCCACTACCAACAATACTTTCTCTCATAGCAAATCATCACCAGTCAAATGAACAGACTGCGAGACGCAAGCAGGCACCGGTCGTTGAGCCGCGGCCGAGGGTGATTAAGACTCGAGCAGAAGCACACCGGCCGACCGCTTCCAAGAAGAGCGATGCTGCTGGTGTTGTGCCAGCTGTAGGAGGCAGTTGAAGTTATATAGATGCGTGCATACGCGCAGTTACGAATAAGAACTGGGAGGGGTTAGCTAGCGGAGAACTCGAGGGCCGAGAGGATGCCATTAGTGTTCGTCTATTGAGTTGTTGTGCTAAATATACTTGTGGGTAAAGTAAAGAAGTAGGCTAAGGGACTCGATCTACCGCTGATGACGTGGATCGTTGAGAAGGAAAAAAAGTCCTTTTGTGGACTCCGTCTATACAGTTGTACTAGGTGATACCCCGCGTGTTGCTGCGAGAATTTCTATAAAATTTGAACATGTAATTTGAAAGTAGAAACACTAAAATGATTGCATCACATTTTTTTTAAACAACTTCTTAGAAATTTGTAGCATGCTACTCGCAAAGACTAACATAATACATACATGATTGCTATTAGCCGCAGAAAATCAGTAGAAGATATAAATTCATGATTCTAGTGGATGGTGATATGGACAGCTTGCATGTTGAGAGAAGATCTAGTAGATGGTGACGTGTGGACTTATTACATTTTGAGAGAAGTCTATCCATGATGTGTAGTGGGTCTCACATATATAGTTGGTATAGATAGATAGACATGATGATGATGATTACCATAAACCGAAGTATATATATACAAAATCTCCAAAATCTATATAACATACTTGAGTCTTCTTGAAGAACGGCCAGGTTGAGCCGTTGTTATCGAGGAAACATCTACATATGCATAACACATGTTTGACAAGATCTGCGTAAGATAAGAATTATGAACACCGCAACCGTATAGAAAAAGTAGGCCTAGAAAGCGAAGGTGCGGACCGATCAAATCGCAGGAAAAAGGCTATGATACTCTATCGGCCTTCATTAATTCATCGCGAAAAATAATTAGAAGAGAAGACACGACGCTCGATTCGATATATCATCGCCATATTATTGCTGTCTTGCTGCAACGTTGTGGTGGTACACAGATGTCTAGTAGTCTTGACTTTTGCTTGGTACTGTTGGAATTGAAGGTTACCATCAGGCACACATCTTATCGTCCACAATGGCTGCCTGGCTAGCTAGCTGGCCGTATCGTCCGTAACCGTAGCCGGCCGGCATATATATAGTGCAAATGTGCAGGACACATAAGCCTGTTCGGCATATCTCGCTCTGACTTGTCTCGATTTATTTCTTCTCACGTAACATTATTTATTTTATCAGCAGAACACTATGCTAATAACGTCGTCTCTATCGCTATATAGCTCTCCACCATGTATTTTTCTGCGAGAAAGCAGTACTCGTATAGTACTAGGTAGTCTATTCGTAGGAAAACAAAAATAATCAATCGCAAAATTTCAGCTTACTCCAAGTCTCCAACCAGGAGCCAGCAGCTAGCATTCAATTATTATACACATCGTCCTGCACTCTCCTGCTCGTGTGCTAGCTAGATCGATCGATCGATCGTAGCAAGCAACGCGAGGTGTCGTACACTACACTTGTCGCCGGCTGCCAAAATGATGGTACGTAACGCTGGTAGTACATACTCCCTCCGTCCCTTAATGTTAGCGTTTACAGGGTTGAAAATTTTCTTCACAATATAAGCGTTCCCATGGATAAAGGCAAAAAATAGAGGAGTTGGTGGGTGGGTGGAGAGTTGGTGGATAGTGTAAAATGAAGGGTATAGATGTCTTTTAACAGTTCGTTATTTCTTGAGTTTGAATCTTTAGAAATCTTATATTTATTTCTCGAAATTGAATCTTTGTAAATCTTTATATTTAGGGACGGAGGGAGTACATACAGTGCCTCGACCCGTTAGGGTACGTCGCCGAGGACGTGCATGGGCGCGCCCATTTTCTTTTACCGCAGGTCCCCCGCTCCGTACGCCCGTGTCGTCATGCGCGCGTGCATGCATGCATGCAAAAAGCCAAGCAAAAACTAGCTAGCCACCAACCCCGCGCAGCGTGTGCGCCACCTGCCTGCGCCGAAGCCGTTTCCCCTTGGCTAGCTTGGCTGGTCTGGTCCCCCACCAGCCACCAGCCCACCACCCCATACCCATCCCACGCAAACGCGCACGGCGAACGAACGAGCGCGCACACTCGGGGAGGGAGAACGGAACGCTGTTCCGCGCGCCGCAGCGGATCCGAGCCGAGGCGTGCCCGGCACGGCCGCCTGCCTCCGCGCGTCCGCGTGGTGGGACCGGGCGGAGGGGAAGCTTCGAGAACGGGGGCCCAACAGAAGCCAGGCGGAGGCGCGCGGGGGGGCGGCGGCCGTCGGATCGGCGCGCTTCTCTCGATCGGCGGTGGCGGCGACCGACCGCGCCCGGTCGTGTCGGGGCCTGGGCGGCGCCGGTGGGTGCATGCATGCGTGGCGTGGCGGCCTTGCGGGTGGCTCTCCCAAGTGGCACGGCGCGGTGCCCCGCGCACGTGTAATCCCGGGAACCTCGTATAGCGGATAGGTGGGGGCAGGGGGCAGGGGCGTGACGTGCCGGACGGTCCAGCCGTCAGCAAAACTGCGACGTGCACTCATTCTTGCTCAGTTCCTCTGAATAAAGTGGGTGTGACGACGGTGGACGCGGTCGATGCATCACACGCTAACTAGTTAGTGTTAGTTCACCGCAGTGGTGGCCTGGGTGCTCATAATCTCTCTATTAGCTTCCAGGTCGGAGAGAGAGGGAAACATGGCTAGACCTCGCGGCATTCGCTAGCACACGTCCCCGTGTTGCATAGGCCCCACACCCTTTTCTCTCCCTCGCGGGTCGGGAGAAGAGCACACGGCCGCCGCGAGATCTAGCTGGAGAGGCCTCCGGCGATCGCGGACGGAGCTCAGCATCGGTGCCGTAGTCCCAGACTGGGGGAGCACGGCCACTACCACCGCAGTCCGCAGGCTGGGGAAGCACGGTCGGCTTCCAGCGCGGTAGGGCGGCGACGTGCTGCCACCGAGCTCCGCGGCAGGCTGGTAGTGGTGAGGTTAAAAACAATCAAATAATTTATAATTTGAAACGGGGGAGTACCCTCTCCGTGTCAGTAGTTTGCAGTGCATCAACTACTACTTCAGATGTACTAATTCCGTTCACTGAGAAATTAAATACCCTGTCACCTCACGTTGATGATGATGCCAAGAGGATCACAGGGGCACACACAAAGAGCCTGTGGAGCGCGTGGGTCCCAGGACTCCCACAGTTCGTCAGAATCACCTCCTTTGGCGTCAATTTCCTTCATGTTGCTGGGTTTGTGTGGCCATGGTTCCACCTCGCTCATTTGCGGTGCGCACTATTCGCGTGGACCGAGCTTTTTCAGCTGCCCGGACAGCCCCCACAGTCCGTGCACACCGCCGGCCGCAAATATCTACTCCAGCTAGTGCATCTCAACCGACCACGTGTCACACCGCACGGCCCCTTTTATGAGATCTGTGCCGGACAGCGGAATACCTTGTCAAACACGTATGATCCCTGACCCTGTTGTCCCCTACCACTAATTTCTTTCTCGCACGAAACATAAAGCCGGCTGACACGCGCGCGCAAGGACCAGACGACGGTGTCTTGGGTTTGTGTCACTGACAGGCAAGCCCCAGCACCATGTGGGACCAGGATGTCAGAGAGAAGATGAAGAACAGTAGCTACTACAATGCCAACTACTAGTACTACTATACAATAGTGCTCTGAAAAAAAGATAAGGTTGCTAATTCAGGAATGCCGTGCGCGAGCTAGAAAGCATCGAATTCGAGACTTTTTCACACAAGTATATATACAATAACATGTTCTCGATCTCACGAAAGAAAAAATAGAGGTAATTTTGTGCCCTTTCCCCCCTTTATCAAGGATCGATACAGATGGAGACAGAAAGATGCCTTCTTGCAATGCAATGCAAGGAGTATTACGTATAGTAGAACAGGTTCGGGGGAAAAGTGACGACCTCCTTCCCTAACGTGTAACTTCGTGTCACGCGTAACCTTGCATGTGACATGGAATCAGTTTCACGCATGGATCTTTCTCTGTCCCTCTTCCACCATATGAGGAATAGAGGTGGAACTAGCTACGTGCTTTTAGAGATCGGCTTTGCGTATGTAGGTATTATTGTTTACTGATCGAAGCGGCTAGCATCTATGCGTGATCTTGCGTGTGGAGGTAAATATTTCATGTTCTTAACCATGCAATGTACATATAGCTCTCTATTTTCATATGGCCATGTTGTTACGCCTATTATGTACGAGAATTAAGCAACGTCATTTCATGGTTCTGAAAGATTAAATTAAACTCGATCGACACAACAACGCTTCATCACCCTATCTAGCTAGCTTAATTGCGTAGAAGTATGCATCAGTGTATATAACGACGACTTTGAATGATTGACCGACTATATTTTCTATATGAACAATATGCTAATTTTCTTCGGACCAAATTAAACAAGAATAGAAATATATAGGAAGTCTTTAGATCGAGATGACGCGTTTGCTTTTGATTTGCTGCACAAACTTTCGTCAACTTTCAAACCGTACCACATCACGTATACATCATGTTTTGGAAAGTTCGTACGCTCCACGTCGTAACAACCAACCAAAAGCACTAGCTGTGTATATCATGCAAGTGCCAGTTAATTTAACAAGTTGCATGCTTTACATGCGATGTTACGCATTTTTGGCATGCAATATATCACATCAGCTGCGATACACAGATAATATAATTCATCTAATTTAATCTCCCGATGCCATTCCAATATCCGATTATTATTATTATTATTATTATTATTATTATTATTATTATTATTATTATAAATATAAATTGTCTAATTATCAATGAGAGTGTAATAATCTAGACAGTGACACATGCACGGTCTGCGGACGATGGCATGTCAAACACTGTGTCCTCTGTAGAGAACATTACTTACATGTTTACTTTGATGACTCACAAAGTTATTCATATGTGTTACGAAACCATTTCTCGGAAAAAACCCATCGATACTTTGTGAGACATATCCGGCAATAAATTTTGTACAAATAAAGAATAAATATAAATTATAAGATGTGATCAGCTTATTCTCCGAGTGCCCATCAAGTCTGGTAGGGTGTGCGTGCATGGGTTCAACGCTTATATATACGCATATCCATCTTTATTACATGTGTTTGAAAAAAGTTAAACTTTGTGCGGCTGTATGTGCATTATTCCTTGATGCACACAGAGGTACGAGTTAATTTACGCGTGAAGTTGTGCACCTGCAAAACCTTAATTATTATAGAAGTTATGCAATATAGGATTTGTGCCTCTACATTAAAGTGCAATTGTGTTTTTACCTTCATGTTTCTTTTTTTTTTTGCCCTCAACTATTAACATGTCATTGTGTTTTGTTTTGACCATTGACTAGGTGCAAAATAGCATTGACTTATGAATTGTCGAGGGCAAAATGCGGGGAAATCACAATTACGCTTCGAAATAGGGGTAAGGACAACACAACTGCCCCTACTATATAGATTGCTTTCTTCTCCTATCAAGGAACTGTACTTTTACTACAAGAATATAAAACACGTTAATAGTTATTACGAGGATTATGTAGATAATGAATTTGCAACAGTGTACCTACAACTGTGAATTAGTCTCGGCCGTTAGCCAAACTGGTCCAATTTCATGCATTTTGGCTCGCGACTAGCCAATTTCTGTTGAGGAGGAATCCTATGCACCTTATGCTAATTAATTTGCTAGGTATGATCGAGGGAGGCGGTCTACTTTACAACTGAAGGTGTGTCCCGCACTCTCCGACCCCTATCTATAGACTGGAAAACCTAACGATAGAGAAGAGAGCAGGGTACGCAACTTGTCTCTGTTGCCATATTATTTGTAAGATATCATTAGGGACTAAAATGCTTTGTTAGTTTACCTCTGTGATAATTGCAAATTTCATTATTATCCCATGCATACAGTCGGTATTTCCGTACTTGTTGGCGTGCTTAAGTTTGCTGCCACGAACACATCTATATTTTCCCCGTCTTATAATTTTCTATTCCATTTTTCATATGTCCCAAGACATTTTTAAAAGGACCTACGGAGTACATCCGCGTAGAACTTGAAGAAACTATGTAACACGATTGAATTAACCATTGTTGCGAAAAAGATCACAACAGAAAGAAGATCGAATTGAAATTTTATATTCCCTCCGTTCTTAAATATATGACACCGTTGACTTTTTACTCTAATTTTGACCACTAATATATATTGAACAGATTAGTTAACTAAAGTAAAATGTATACCATTATATCTATTATTCGAAGTACTTTTGATTTAACTTGTTGCCGATTTGCAAAGAAAATGTAGAAAAGACGGATGGTCAAACGAACAACAAAAATCAATGGTATCATATATTTAAGAACGGAGGCAGTATTACTTAAAAAGAAAAAGAATTAAAATCCAGAAAATTGATAAATACAGTACCTGTATCATACTATATAAAAGAGGTATACCAAGGAAAACAAATCCACCACAAAATTCTATCGAGCAACTCATAAATTGCTGCCAAGAAATGGCCAACGAAATCAGGAAAAGATTAAAGCCATTTATTACATGCATATCTATATCTATGCACACTTCAATTCTTGCAGATGCAGTACATGCAAAGGAGTATCTCCCTTAACTCACCAGCTGTCCACAATTACCACCGGCCAGCACTTTTAAGTACCCCCGGTAAGCGCCCAAGACTGACTTGTGGCTACGGCCGGCCCCCGGCTCCGCCGAACACCCGTGGGTCCCGGCAGTCAGCGACCTGGACTCACGACCCGTCTCGCGCGCTCCGTTCCATTCCGTTCCCATCTCGCCCGTCTCCCGTCGCGTCACCGTCACGCCCTCCCGGAGTCCAAATTTCTAAAGCACCACCAGTACCAGTCTCTCTCTCTTCCTCTCCTCTCCTCTCTCTCCCCTCCCCTGCTCTCCTCCGCGGCGCTGCTGCTTCCTCGCCACGCCATAGCTGAGCGAACCCCACCCAATCCAATCCCTCTCGTCTTCGCTTCCTCGTCCGCACCGGAGTCCGCCGCTCGCCGAAGCCTAGCTAGGATGGAGGAGGAGCCGCTCGCCGCCCGAGCCAGGAGGTAGGGGTGGGGGGACGCGGCCGATCGGCGGGGTGGGAGGGGAGGGGAATGAGGGCGCCGCAGCAGCGGACCATGAGGGATCTCTACGATCGTACGCACCACGAGGATCTGGCGGCCCCCGAGGTGCGTCGTGCCGCCACCCCACGCCTACGCGTTGTCGTTCCGGTGGTTGTTGAGTTTCCCCAAAGGATGAGATGGGGAATTGTTTTGATTCGATTGGGGGTGTTTGCATGCCTGCGCGTGCTCATTCGATTCCGGTTGTATTAGTTGCGTTCGGAGGTGTGACCGTTTTGCAAGGAGGCTAATCGAATTTGATTGAATACGGCGATTCCTTGTTCGCGTTTGATTTGGATGCTATTTTGGCGTGGATTCACTTCTCAATCGAAAAGATTTGTCGTGTTTTTTTGTGCGAGTTTTCCCACCGATACTGCGTTCCCGTTTTGGAGATTGACGCGTTTTGTTTGTGCTCTATAGGAATCTGCGGAAGGGCGCGGCGGAGGACGCGCGGAGGGGGCTGGGCACCGCGAACTGGTCGGAAAGGAGGTGAGCATTAGAGTCGTATGGTTTTCCTGCATATGCATGGAAGTATTCTGCTTGCTTGGAATATTGTTCGTCATGTTCCTCGTATGTTCAGTATGGATTGTTCCTCTTCTACTCAGTTTAGTGCTGTATAGATGCTTGGAGTGTGATTCTGATACCATCATGCTGCAGCTAAAGAATATGTCAGCACATGGATACCATCACCCCCTGCTTTTTGTAGGAACTATTCTCACTTTGGAAATGGCGGCATGGCCATTCATTAAATGGTTGTTTGATATGTTATTATGACACATTGGTGTTTTTACAAGTAAACCTAATATGTTGTAAATGGTATACAACGCCAGTTTTGTTGTCATGTGTAGGTTTTCGGTGAATACTCTTTTATCCACTGTCTAGATCTGAACTGCAAAGTAGCTTATATAGTTGAAGGACAGCACACCAATTAGAAGGAAAACTGTAATGGTCAAACCTTAGATTTGCTTATGGTAACAATTGTCTAGTCCTTTTACTGGTTTAAGCCATGATCTGTGCAGTTTATATCCCACTCTCTTCATGTCTTGACACATATGATGTAAGCTAAGAGTGCTACTCTTGCCTTTCAGGGCTTCATTCTTGTTTATGTTGTTGCATTAGTAATGGTTATAAGACTAATATTGTTTTATATTTGTAGGGCAAGGCAAGGAAAAGGTTGGTACCAAGCAATAACACTCATGTGCAGGCAGAGTCAGGCACCTGTAATGTCTGTTATGCTCCTTGCTCCTCTTGCCTACACCGAAGTCTTGAGGATTCAAATGTTGAATGCGGATCATCTCAAACATGCTCCACAAGGTCAGAAGTAAGAAACAAGTCACTCGTCTGTAGTGAGAAAGGACTCCGCAATAAAGGAGAAAATGAGGATGAATTTAGTGCAACCTCGGGTCCTGTTTCCTACTCTGTAACTGGTGGAAAAAATAAAGTGTTCGCTAGACCATCCATTGCAGATGACTCTTCAGAGGTTGACATGCCAGCAAAACGTAGGAGGCTATTAAATCAAGACAAAAGACCATCTAGAGCAGACCACCATGATGACAGCAACTCGTGTGTTACTGGTACATCAGCAGAAGGCAAGCTTCATGTGGATAAGAAAAAACTATCGACTTCTGCATCCAGTCGAGACCTGACTGCTAATGATTGTAAAGACAACAGCATGGTTTGCCGCAGCAGATTAAGAAATCAATGTGTTGATGAATCTAAGAAAGGATCTGATGCTCATGATATGCATCCTAGCTCATCTGGTAGACTATTTCCTGCAGATTCTCCTTCTATTTCAACTAAAAGGTTGATGCGAACCCAGTCTTCTGTCAATGTATCGAGTAGATTATCTCCTAAGAAGCAAGCTCATGAATGTGGGAAAACGCAAGATAGTTCATCTCATCAACCTTGTGAAAAGGTTTCTATTTCAAAGAACAACATTGAACAACTGCAAGGTGGAAAAGTGGATCCTTGTGCAGCTGGCGGTGACAACCAAGGCACAGTGGCAGGTTACAGGAACAGAAATGCAAACAAAGTCGGTTTCTCATCGAAGGATCTTGACAATGGCAGCTCACACCCAAAAGATGAAATTCAGGAACATGCTGGCATCCAATCTAATGATGGTGTTACTAGGAATGAGAGTGGCAAACAAGAATGGGATCAAGATTGTTCAATGGATATCTCTAGTGATGGAAAGCTGAATATACAACATGACGTGCCAACAGACTGCGGGAATTCGGAAGGCTTGATAGATGTAAGTAACTCCTTCATTATTTCTTTTGGCTGCTGCTTTAAATGCAATGCTTGCTGTTATCTTGGTGGCTAGTATTGCAACAAAGCTTAATTGACACTGGTGGTGATGTTTGGACAAAAGAAGGGAATCCATTATTTGTAATTACATTGTTCTTCAACAAGGTCCATTCTATGTAGTATTATGTTAGAATGTGAGGTTAACCTTAGTTTTATTGCATCTTTATTGACCATCTGGCATTTGTCTTGAAGTTACACCTGTAGCAGTTTGCTGCTCTTTTGTGTGGAAGATAGCTATAATTGGTCAAGTCTTATATTGAAGTCTGAACTCTCAAAAGTCTTTGGCACAATTTTTGCAAATCCTGAGTATCGTCTTTCATCTAGCATACCCATTGGCAGTTACTGAGTTTTTGTTTGGAGTCTACCTATGTCAATCTTGAGAATTCAAATTCCCACTGCCATGCTTTTAATTTCATGCACTATTAATCCAATGCGACAAGTTATTTAATATATAGATTTTCTTGTTTTAGATAATTTTGTGGGGTTCTAACAATCTCCTGGTTACTCAATATTGGAGTTTGCTGCACTTCATTGAATTGTTATTATCTAGGGAACACATGTATAATTTTTTTTGGTTAACCTAATTGCTGTCCTGCTAAGTGATAACTGGGTGGTTACCTGGTGATTACTCAGTTACCAGTCGCAGATTAAAAAGAAATCAATAACTGGTAACTGGAGTTTCTACAGGTTGGATATATTTATTGGGTGCATGGTTTTCCAATTACTGATTTGGGAGAAGTTAATGAAATAATAGGTCATCTTCCCTGATTGTTTCAAAAGTTTTAGTACTGAACAGTGAGAATTCTTTCATCAACTATAATCTTACAACTATCAAGTGATAACTGGTAGCCAACTCAACAGCCTACTTAATTATTCCTTCTTCTTGTAGATAATAACAAGACTATACTGTGCATGATTCAATTACATTTGTTGTAGCTATATTTTAAGGAGTTCTCCGTAAAATATAAGGCATGGTGTTTTTGCTCTTATTTGAGAGACATTAAATACTTCAAAGCATTTTCTTATTGTTTGTAATTAGGATGATTATGGCTATAATCATTATTTGGCTATGAACTCTCCCTTGCTTATTTTCTGACCAAGATCTTCCCTGCTTCTAATGAAAAAGGGAAACTTCATATGCAACTAGCTTGGTATTTGAATATACATAAGGAAATAGTTTCCCCCCTTTTTATCTGCCTTTATTTTTTGTTGTTTATCAATGTCTATGTGGCTATTTTGCACTGACTCTGCAATTTTAAGCATTTCTTGTACTATTTGTAATCAGCATATTCTTTTTGTCTACTTGTATGCTATATTCACTAGATAACATTTATGTGTCTGGTTTTTATCAACCCAGGTTAATGTTTGTGATATATGTGGAGATGTTGGTAGGGAGTATCTTCTAGCTACATGTACTAGATGCCTTGAGGGGGCGGAGCATATGTAAGTTATATTCTTTTATGACTCTAGTATTCAGAACTATCATGGCCAGTGTCCAGTCTTTTGTTTGGCCAAAGATCACTCATTTAGCAATCAAAGTCCTGTTGACTATACAAACCAGCAGTTTTCTTAGTTCATACAAACGAGGGACTTTAAATAATTTAATCTGGGGCTTTACTTACACTTATAATCTGCTCAGGTCCTAAACTCCTAATGCACCAAACAGTTGACTCATGTGAATATTTTCCTTAACTAAAGGGTGGTTGCATAATGTTTTAAAGGGTGTGTTAAAGAAAACAAAAAAAATGTTGTTGGTTATTTTGACTAGTGTAACGGCCGTTTCATAATTTCTTTAGTACAATATTTGTGCGGTAACATGCATATGCAACATACATTTTTCACATGGATATGTCATATGTAAGTGTTAACTTTTGATTTTTTTCTAGTTACTGCATGCGAGTGAAGTTGGATAAAGTCCCAGTTGGTGAATGGTTGTGTGAAGAATGCCAGCTTAGGGAGGAGCATAACAATACAAGAAGTAACTATGGCACATCGGCTAATTTGTCTGAAGGTAAGAAGAACCAAAGTGCAGAAATTCGAAGCAAGCCAAAGGCATTGCAAATTGTTGTGCCTGAATTGGATGCTCCGCAAAGCACATGCAGCACGCCAAAAGCTGATCAGTGTGATGGTAAGAATAAAAGATTGCACTTAGCTTCAGCTGATACACAAACAAGACAAGCAAAGGTTACTGCCGTAGCTGCTGACAGATTGGATGTGAAGAGCAAAAAGTTATTGAGCATGGCAAACCGTAACAAACTGCAAGTGCTTACATCTGATTTGGTCGCACGACCACACACTTATGAAACACCAACGGCTGGGGGCTCAAACAAGAAGAGTCATAGTTCAGAAGTTTTGTTAAATCGCAAGAAGTTGCGAGTTTCTACCGATATGGAGTCGCCGTCGTCAAGTGAAGGCCTACGGAGTCCACCTATGTCATGTAAGAGACAAGCAGAGAATACTTCGTCCCCTAAGCCTAGGCTCTTAAAGACGGACAGCTTTAGAAAACATGAGGTCATCTCTCATGAGAACTCGTTTAAGAAATCAGACAAGGGAGGTTTAGCTTTAGTTGATAATGCTCCAGTAAGAACTACTCAAGCAGTCAAAAATTCTCAGGCCTTGTCACGGTCATATTCCTTGGGTAACATGGTGAATGCTAAAACACCAGTTCCTTCACCAAGAGGTTTGGCCACATTCTTTTTGTGTTCTCTTTGCAAAGTATTATTTTTTTACTATCTGTTGTTACTTTTAATCTGGATCGTTCTTTTAACCTCCTAATTTTTTTTAACAGGTCTTTTATCGAAGCAACTGTCCTTCAACAGCTCCAACAATGGACCAAAGGTCAAGCAGTTGGCTGAAGGGGTGGCTAGCAAGTTGAGACCTGCAAAACATTCCCCAAGAGATCCTAGAGATAAGGGGCCCATAAAAAAGCTCGCACAATCTGGATCGTTCAAACGTGAGGATTCAGTTTGCTTAGATGCTGGCTCATCAAAACAAAAGCAAACATTTCATTTGTCTCAAGATGAAAAACCAGGAATATTGAAGGCAGTGAAGGAAAAGAATTTGATAGAAAGAAGGGCATCCTTTAGTTTTAAAAAACCAAGTATTCCTTCATCTCCTAGGCCAGATAGTTGTATGAAGTTAGGGGAAAGAAAGAACGACCAGGATATTTCAAGATCTGGATCAAGCATACTTAAAAGTAGCAAAAGGCCTGGTAAGTTCTTCATTTACTTAATTCTTTCTTTAGGGAAATTGAAAACTTTAGTTTCCTCCATTTTGATGAGCTTTGTTATGGTTTTCTCGAATAGGAAATATTGAAAAGAAGCAGAGCTCTGATTTTTCTAAAAGTGACAGTGACAAGCAAGATATTACTGTACATCTAAAATCAATGGGAGTTGTTTCTGGTAAAGATGCTCATGTATCTGATCCACCACTTCCATCTAAATGTGTCAAAAAGGAAAGCTCAAATGATGTGTCTAAAAGTGAAAATGACAAGCAAGATGTTACTGCACTTCCAAAATCAATGGGAGTTGTTTCTGGTAAAGATGCTCATGTATCTGGTCCACCAGTTCCGTCGAAATGTATCAAAAAGGAAAACTCAAATAATGTTGAGGATGAAGATTTATTCATTTCAGTGAAAGATGGTAACACAATGTCAAATGACTCTACCGAGGTGGTTCTCACATCGTCTACCACCATGACTTGCGAATCAGGTTTGCGAGATGCAGCAATAGCAAGCACCTCCGAAGATTCAGCTCCTAAATTGGTATGCTTCCAGCCAAAGCCTTTGGAAAGCACAGGAGATGACTCCTGTAAAATTGTAGAGGTAGCTCAGGCAACAGGAGGTACATTGAAT
Source organism: Cenchrus americanus (assembly GCA_947561735.1). Classification (NCBI taxonomy): domain Eukaryota; kingdom Viridiplantae; phylum Streptophyta; class Magnoliopsida; order Poales; family Poaceae; genus Cenchrus; species Cenchrus americanus. Next base: position 104,352,498 of record OX387243.1, read on the forward strand.
GAGATTCCACCTGGTGTTCAGATGTCACACAATGTATACCCCCCTGACGATAAATTGGATAAAGCTGATTTGAAGCAGGAAGGTTTTGTTGATCAATCTTCAGCTCTTGAAAATTCTTTAAGAGATATAGTAATTCCAGAGCAGTCTTACATCTGGCAGTATGACATCTTCTCTTCTCTTCTCTCTTTACTTCCCTTAACTAGTTAAGAATTTTAAGAGTTTAAGAGTGTTCCTTTTATTTCAGGGGCAGCTTTGAGGTTTCAAGACATGGAAACTCCCCTGAAATATTTGATGGGTTTCAGGCTTACTTTTCTATTTGTGCCTCATCCAAAGCACGTGAAGTAGGTGAACATCTACCCGACAAAATTCAGCTAGCAGAAGTCCCACGGCTTTCCTCATGGCCACTGCAATTTAAAGAAGTAAATCCAACTGAAGATAATATTGCTCTTTTTTTCTTTGCTAAAGATGATGAAAGGTACCACTTTCCTCTACATTTTACTGCTTGATGTATTTCAACCCTTGTATACTATGTATTTCAACCCTTGTATACTCACTGAGGTCTCCGGTCTCCTTGAACAGTTATGAAAGGGCATATATTAAACTTTTGGAAAACATGCTTCTTGGTGATTTATCCCTTACAGCAAATATTAGTGGCAATGAACTTCTCATTTTTCCGTCTGATAAATTACCAGAGAGGATTCAACGTAAGTTTATCTTTCTAATGCTAATGTCTCTTGGCAGGATTGCTCATCACCTCATTTTAATGTGTTCCATCTGTCATTTTACAGGTTGGAATGGTTTACTTTTCTTTTGGGGCATTTTTCATGCCCGGAAAGCAAGTAGCCCGCCAGAACTTCCTCTGACTGGGACAAATAATTGTTCATTACAAAAAGTCACTGGACCTGTTACCCAGCATGATATGGGTTCCCCTAAGGCACTTCAGTCTTTGGGTATAGATTTGAACGAGTGCCCTGATGATGATATACCTGACCCAGTTGTTTCACTTGGATCAGAGAGTGAGAAGTCTGGTGCATTTGTAGATCATAATACTTTTTTGGAGCCCAAACATGAGGATAAGAAGCTTAATGCAAGTGAAATACATCATGAAGATACAGCAGACATAAAACAAATTATACCAGGACATCCTACTGCACCTCCGTATGGAATTTATCCTGCCACATTATCAACAGGAGAAGGTCATGGCATGATTCGGAATTATTCAACTGCTGCAAAAGGTGGTGTACCTTTTCATGCAACGAAGCTACATACCAATTATGGATTTATCTTTGTTTTTTATATTTTTCTTATATTATTCTTTGCAGGTAGCACAGGAACAGAAGATAGAAACAAAATGGAGGAACATGATCAGAATGAAGTTCTCTTCTGCGCTGCACAGCAGCCAGGTGCCATCAGGTCAATTTCAGATGAGATAAAACCTATGAAACATGATCTTCTGCCCTCTATAGAAGCATCACAATATCATTTTATTGGATCAAAGATATGTGATGGTCCAAGCAAATTAATTCCAAATTCAGATATGGGTTCTTTGGATCCTGATCTCACCTACAAAAGGCAGAAGACTTCTTACGGAAAATACTCTGCTTGCAGTTTTGGAGATGAAATGCAACCTAGCAAATGCATGTCCAAGATACATCCCTTACCGGTTGGACAGCATAATCCATTTGTTGATTTACAATATAGTCACAAGGGTCCCTCAGGTCCTGGCTCCCTCAAAAATCCTGTACCTGATCATGTCATCCATGTTCTTTCATCTGACGATGAAGATTCCCCAGAACCTAGTTCTAGCTTAAATAAGGCATCACTGAAGGCAGATGAGAGCTCCTCCCCTTTGTTGTCACTTTCTCTGTCTATGGTGGCAACGAAGCATAATGTTTCTGGTTCAGATATTGTAGATGATGAACCACTGCCTCTCTCTCTTGGGCTCCCTAATGTTGTGGAAGGGAGTCGGGCCCTGGAGATGAAGCAATTTCTGCCGGAGAAGCCAGGCATAAACACTTAGTTTTTTTTAGGTTTGCGAGTGTACAGTTTTGTGCTATGTTTAGCTGTATGGAGTTTAGACAGGGTAGAAGTATGGTATAGTTTATAAATTATGAACATTTTGCCATTTCTTTTCTCACTGTTATATGCATCTGCTGCTGTGGATAGTGACGCTGGTCTGATGTTGTCACTGTCCACTTTATTTTATGTGATATATGGTGTTAGTTTCCCATGAACTCTATTGGTTTGGCTTAAAAGGATATATCAGAATGTGAATGTTTATAAATTCAATTTTGCATGGTTGAAGTTACAGTTTCTACCTGAGATGATTCTAAGGTGCATCCCAACTTGCATGTGCCATGTGTCATGACGACAAATGTAGTTTTGTGCAAGTCAGCTTTGCCAATCATTACAATGACAGTTTATTATTTGGTGTATTCTGCATTTTGTTTAATTTTCCATCAGGCTTGAAGATTAATTCTACGCTTCAGTATGGTACGTTTCCATGTCCTCTATAGCATCTGAATGTTTGCTTGCAGCTGGTAATCCATTAATCTTATTCATTAAATTTATATCTGAAAGGTCTTAACGGAAGAACATAGCATCTGGATTTCTGGATGAGGTACTGAAGGATCTCATCTTCTGAACTTAATTCAAGTTTTCCCCCTGAAAATGTTATTGAAGATAATCCGAGTATTGAGTATTCTGTTGGTGGGTATGGCAAGCTGCATTTTCCATTATGAATGGCAATTTTACACATGCCCTCTAGTTATGACAGGTTGTGATATGAAGGTATTTGCTTGGTTAGGATAAGTTGCTTGCACAGTTGGAGCTTTGTTGCTAGTTTCATAGTTTGCACTCAGCACAACTCAATTAATGACCCAAAAAATGTTATCAACTCATGCTTATTTCAATGTTGATTATGTATCTATTACCAAATTGATCCGCATCTCTTTGATCATTGCTAGCACTGTTTGATCTGCAGTTTTGTTTCTTCCAGCTTCATCAGTCTCCCAAGTGCTAAAAAATATGAGGAAATAACCTCAGATGCGTATGCACCGTGCTTAAATTTGAAGTTAAACCAAATGACTGGAACCTTCATTTATACCAAGAGTTTTCGCGTTCTTAGGGACACATGTTTGCTACTCTCTCCGTTCCAAATTGTAGTTCGTTTTGATATTTGTAGGTTCATAGTTTTTTTTGTCCTGTACCTATATATACACTTTATCTAGATACATAATAAAAAATATGAACCTTTAAATGCCAGCTTAAGCTTTAGTACACTGGTACAGTGTGCTTATGAATTTGACACCTAACAGTGTAGTATTTTGGACTAAGTTTAAGTACACCCAAAAAGCTGTGATTTCTTTCCCTTTTATTTTTCACTTTCTGTTATACGGATTGTAATTGAAAGTACTTGAACCAGGACAGTCTTCTGCATCATATTAGGTTGATGGTATATACATACACTTGAGTTGCACCGTTTACAATGGAGCTTTTTAAAATTTTACAGGACCGCATTGTTGTAAATGTAGAGACCAACTTGTAGATTTTTGTTGATTTGGATCTCTGGGTTATTTACATCTGCTAGGAAAGGAAATGATAGTCTGGGTTATTTACTTGAACCGTGCTTGATTAATCAAACAAATATGCACAATACATTTATTATTACAGTAGCAAACTCACAACAATACTTTCTTTTAGGAGGTACCTCGGTATCTTCACTGTTTTTATTTTGTGGGTTTTTATCATTTCAGTCCGGCAATCTTGATACAAACTACAAAGACTTTAGAGGCAGGACCTGGCCGATGTGCCATTGCCTGTTGATCTTACTGGTTCAAAACTAATAATCAGCTTTAACCTTTGTACTTAATAGTGATGCCAGGTTAAGGGAGAGGTGGTAGCAAATGCTTCTGCCCAGCAAAACAATTTCCCATCCCCATTCCGCTAGTGTTAAATTACAGACCGTGTCGTCAGTGAATCCGGCACTGGTTTACTGTTGCTGACTCTTGTTAGATTACCGTTGGAACCGACTTGATAGAGGATGGATGTTTTAGTTGCAGCATCAAATGATTTCAGCGATGCTAGGTCGCGGTGTTCGTCTTTCTGGGAGTGTTGGCTGTCATGCTGATTTGTTGTTCTTCATGTCCAAGTCAGGGGGAGTGAAGTATCTCTCTGGCAGCATAGCACGATGATATCGTCCTGTTAATGGAGGCCTTCCTAATGCTGAATTTTCCGTCTGCTCGTGTAACTACATTCAGATTTTTAAGTCAAACTTCAGCCTTAGAGCATGAAAACTGTCCCTGACGAATTGGCAAAAAAAGGAAAGAAAACTGTCCCTGACGAAACGCACGACGACCCCTCGAGCACGAGATGAAAATCATGAGATGAAACGACCCAAGCAAATGGAAAGAGGATGAAGAAGAGTAAAACACACCAGCCTTAAGAAGTTATGTCCACTGAGAGGATATGCACCTATGGGGTTTTGCTGGAGCTAGAGTTTCTCATCTCCTTGGGTTTTTTTCTTCTTTTTTTTCGAATACCTTTCTCAGGCACCTGTAACAGCTTAGATTAGTGCATGTGGGGTCTGGTCTTTCACTTTGTTAACAGGTGATTAGCGCGATGTATGTAATGTGACGCCAGCTGATACAGATTTGGAAATGACACCTTGAGTGAGATTAGTTTCTGATCTTCAACTCAAATACACAGATTGAATTTGTCATGATAGGCCTAGACCAAGATTAGCAAGGTAAACGACACGGTTCTGTCTGTTGCCAGGCGCAATCCAAGGTTAGGCGATGCTTTCATCAGAGTAAGCACTGACTTTTTCTAACACTGATGTGACCCTGCATCTGCCTCTCGAGTCTCAACACACAAACTGCTGTATGATCTATCTCTAGATAAGTACCAGAAGCTCAGATAGAGCCATCGGTCCTAATTACAATACAAAATTATCTACGAACAAACCACCTTGCGATCGAATCGCTCACTGATTCAACTTATGATTGACGTTTTGTAGTACCCGTGGCCGCCGATGATCACCGGCGACGTGAGCTTGACGGAATGGAAATCGAGAGAGAGATAGGCGAATCGAGGAGGAAAGGTTCCTCTCGAGTTCAAAGTTTTCTTCAAAGATAAGTTGTTGCGTTCTATTACAGCTGGAAGAGCTTATAGCTCTCAGCACCCTGACCAGCTGGGCCCACAGGCGGCACCCGCTTCCCTTACACGCACACACGCTAACACTTCTCTTCAGCGAAGACGTACTCCCCGAACTCCGTCTTCACTACAGTGGCGCATCACCTCTGGTGGCTGTGACACTTCCCCCCGCCGGACTGCTTGCTTGCCCACAAGCAAGGATGGAAGGAAAACTTGTCTTGAGCACATACCAATCTTCCTAGGTTGCAGATGCTTCAGGCAAATGACGCCACTTCACTAGTACCTGAGGAATAGCCTTGCTGCCCTTTTTAACAAGCCTCCTTTGCAAAATTGCCTCTGGCTGGAGATCCTTCACACTGAGATCAACTAGTATCTTGAAGTCTGAATACACTGGAGTATAATCAGCAACAAACGGTTTCAGCTGGGAGACATGAAAGACTGGGTGAACTTGACTTCCTTCTGGCAGCTTGAGCTTGTATGCTGTCAGACCAACACGCTGCAGGACCTCAAAGGGCCCAAAATACTTGAACGCAAGTTTGGGAAAAGGTCTATTCACCACTGAAGTCTGAGCATAAGGTTGCAGTTTAAGCAGAACCTACTCTCCCACCTGGAATTCTTTCTCCGTCCTGTGACGGTCAGCTTGGGTCTTCATTCTGTTCTGAGCTTTGATCAAGTTCTCTTTCAATAACAGCATGTGAGCATTCCTGTCCTTGATCAACTCAGCTGCATCAGACTGATGTGCATCATCAATTGGAAGCACCATGCCAGAATCAGAATCATAACCATACAATGCCTTAAATGGAGATCAACCAAGAGTTGTACGATGGCACGTGTTGTACCATATTTCAGCTAAAGACAGCCATGCTTTCCAGCGCTTACGGGACTCATGTATGGCACATCGTAGATACATCTCTAAGCATTGATTTACCCTCTCGGATTGTCCATCAGTCTGAGGATGGTATGCTGAACTCCGAAGTAGCGTGGTGTCAAACAAGGAGAAGAGTTCTTTCCAAAATGCACTAGTGAAAACTCTGTCTCTATCTGACACAATTGATCTTGGGAAACCATGTAATTTGACTACATTATCTAGCACTGCTCGAGCCACTGTGTGTGCTGTAAAAGGATGCTTAAGTGGAATAAATGTGCATATTTAGTGTACCTGTCCACCACCACCAATATAGAGTTGTAGCCCTCAGATGTTGGCAGTCCCTCTATGAAATCCATTGTCCATTCTTGCCACACTCCTTTAGGAATAGGTAAAGGCTGTAGCAAACCATAAGGATGTGTGTTGGAATGTTTAGCTTGCTGACGGGTCTGGCATTGCTTCACAAAGTTCTCAACATCAGCTTTAAGTCCCTTCCAGTGGAACAATTTCTTCACCCTGTAATAAGTAGCTTGAGTTCCAGAATGTCCCCCAATCACTGATGAGTGAAGAGCAAAGAATAATTCTCGGTTTGTAATGCTTGAATTTCTTGCAATCCAGACTTTCTCCTTGTATTTAATCACACCTTGCTGCAAAGAAAACCCCTGCTCATCAGGAGATCTGATGGCCAATCTCACCAACAAGTCTTGAGCATCAGGATCAGTAATATAGCTATTCAACACTTCTTGAAGCCAAACTGGTTGTACTTCTGAAACAGCCTGTATAGCCATCAAATGGTTCACCCTGGACAATGTATCAGCAGTCAAATTATCTTTGCCCTTCCTATAAATCACCTTAAACTGCAAGCCCATCAATCTTGTCATGGCCTTCTTCTGCATCTCAGAATGAAGATTTTGTTCAGTTAAGTATGCCAGGCTCTTGTGATCAGTCCTGATAAGAAACTCTTGCCTCTGTAGATAGGATCTCCATTTCTCCACGGCCATTATCAAAGCCAAGAATTCTTTTTCATAAATAGATAACTTTTGATGTGTTGCACCCAGTGCCTTACTCAGAAATGCCAAAGGTTGTTCCCCTTGCATCAATACAGCCCCCACTCCAATGTCACATGCATCAGTTTCCACAATGAACTGCTTGGTAAAGTATGGAAGTGCTAAAACTGGAGTAGTCATCATAGCTTGCTTGAGGTGATCAAAAGCTTGTTGAGCTGGCACAGACCAAGTAAACTGTATATGTTTCAGCAAATTTGTCAGTGGTTTAGCAAGAATACCATAGTGCTTGATAAACTTCCTGTAATAGCCTGTGAGACCAAGGAATCCCCTTAACTCAGTCACATTAGTAGGCACTGGCCAAGCAGCCATAGCTGTTGTCTTGGAAGGGTCTGTGGCCAGTCCTTCCTGAGAAATGATATGACCCAAATATTCCAAAGAAGTTTGAGCAAAAGAACATTTGCTAAGCTTCATATACAGCTTGTGCTCCCTTAATTTCTCCAACACCAGCCTCAAATGATCAATATGCTTCTCCAGAGTAGGACTATACACAAGGATGTCATCCAGAAAGACTAAGACAAACATTCTCAGAAATGGTTCCAAGATTTCATTCATAATGCATTGAAAGGTTGCTGGAGCATTCGTGAGTCCAAAAGGCATAACTCTAAACTGATAGTGGCCATGATGTGTCTTAAAAGTTGTTTTATGTTCATCTGGAGGGTACATTCTAACTTGATGATAACCAGATCTCATATCAAGTTTGGTAAAGTACTAAGTATTTGCTAACTCATCCAAGATTTCATCAATTACAGGCATAGGATATCTATTCTTAATGGTAATAGCATTTAATTTCCTATAATCCACACAAAACCTCCAAGCCCCATCTTTCTTTTGGACCAACAATACTGGTGAAGCAAAAGGGCTAGTACTAGGAGTAATCAACCTAGCTTGCAAAAGCAGTCTAACCTGGTTTTCAATCTCATCCTTATGTAAAGGTGAATACCTATAAGGTTTGGAATTGACAGGTATGGCATTTGGAAGTAAAGGAATATGATGGTCATGAAATCTAGATGGAGGTAAGGTTCTAGGATCCTCAAACACATCCTTATATTCATTGAGCAGTGACTGAACTTCTACAGGAGTATGAGGATTAGGAGTGGGGTCCAATACCTCAAGCACAGCATATGCACCAGTATCATTTCCGGCAATGCTTTTGACAAGTTGAGCAGATGGTATCTCCTCCAGGGTGAGTGGGTGAGACAGGACTCCTTGCAAGAAAATGTGTTTCCCCTGCTTTTGAAAACTGAGTGTCTTGTTCTCCCAATGACACATCATAGGACTTCTTGGTTTGAGCCAATCAAAACCCAAAATGGCATCATAAGGTCCCACATCTAGAACTTTCATGTCAGTGTGAAAAGTGAACCCTTGAATCCACCATTCCAATTGTTGAACTTGTTGGTCAGTAATTAGAGTGTCTCCATTAGCCACTTGAACTTGCTTGCCAGGCATGTGGGTAGGCTGGATGCCACACTTCATTAAAAATGAAGAACTAACAAAACTATGTGAACTCCCATTGTCAACTAGCACCAGCATGACTTTGTTCTGAACCATAGCTCTGAGTTTAATAGCTTCTCCTTTATCTGTTCCAGAAATGGCATTAAGTGACAGCTTGCAAAACTCTACATCTAATGCATCTTCCACATCCAATTGGTGCAGAACCTCATCTGTGAGCTGGACCTCAAGGTCCTTCACCACTAAAGCATTCACATGAGCTTTTGGTCTTTTTGTGCATTTAGTCAAATGACCTGAATCAAAAGGCTCAGAACAATAAAAGCATAAGTTATTGGCCTTACAGAAATCTCTCTTTTGCCTCTCCTTACTAAACTGGGTAGGTACAGATGCATGAGGTTTGTTATCCAGCCTTGGAGCATTGTTAGCATAACCTTTGGAAGCATATTATGGCTTGTTATACTTAAATTTCCCCCTCTCCATCAACTGTTCTTGAACTTTGGCAATCCTGACAGCAGTTTCCATGGTCTGTGGAAGTTGAGATTGGACCACAGCAGCTATGTCAGGTCTCAAGCCTCTTGTGAATTGAGTGATAAAGAACATCTTGTCATATCCTGTGTTATGCATTTCAATCAAGAACTGAAGCGCCTCAAAAGCTGAGACATATTCATCTAGAGCACCAGTTTGTTTCAATTCCAATAACTCACTCAATGCATGAGGGTAATCATAAGCACCAAATTTGTCCTCTACAGCTTCCATGAACTCCTCCCAATTGCTCAATGATCCCTTTAGTCGCTGCACTTCAGCCCATCTCCCTGCATTGTCTTTCATATGCGTAGTTGCTGAAGTGACCCAAAGATGATGAGGCACATTATAAATGTGAAAGAAATCCTCACACTTGTGTCTCCAAACCTTAGGGTCTTTGCCATAGAACTCGGGGAAAGAGAGTTTGGGCAACACATGTTTATATCCCCCCTGACCATCTTCTCCCGAGGTATGATGTGGAGATTTGGTCTGATAACTGTAATATCCTCCCCTAGTAGATGGTGGTGGTTTGTACTGTGGATGTATGGGCTTCTTAGGACAGTGTGGCATAGAATGAATAGACATCTCTTCCTCATCCTCCTGCCGTATATGCTCCAATGTCAGTTTTGCCACTGCCTGGCCTGTAACCTCGAGCTGCTTGGCGAGAAGAGACTGATCCCGTAACACCTGCTCAAGAGCTTTAGTCCCCAACTCTTGAGTCACCTTCATCTCCTCCTGTGCTCTGCCAATATCCCCCATCTGGGCAATCAGGAGATCAATGCTCTCATTCATGTGTTCCCACCGATCTGAATCCTGTTGCTGTGCGTCAGCCATGGCGTCTAGCACGAAACGCGTCTGCACTGATGGTTTGGGTGGCGCTGTGATGAATCCACTGAATGTTCCAAATCGTGCCCAAACTCACCACCAAGACACCGCAATCCCAACACCACGATCTGGTAAGCCGGTTCAGAATAAATTCCTCCCCAATCGCGTACCAAGATCCAACACTGCCGCTTGGAATCAGCGACCGATCAAGGAATTTTACACGTAGACTTGCTACGCAACCCGAACCGGGTCTGATTCCCCTCCTACGCCTCTGCGTTAGATCCTGCTTGGTTCTCGGAATTTTACACTCGAACACCGTAGAGCAACCCTCACCAACGCCGAATCTGCCGCTAATGGATGAATAATCGATACAATTGGAACGGATTCGGAGTCAACTCGCGCCGAAAATTAAGCCAACGGTAGCGTAGGACTTACAAGATCGAGATTCCGCACCGTATCACGCGGTACAGATTCACGAGAGCCAAACCTACCCTGTTTGTCGCGCTTAATCGAGGAAATATGCGAGCGCCTACCGAAAGCGAACCGAGGAACGACGAGTCTCTGATACCAACTGGCGTACCCGTGGCTGTCGATGATCACCGGCGACGTGAGCTTGACGGAATGGAAATCGAGAGAGAGAGATAGGCGGATCGAGGAGGAAAGGTTCCTCTCGAGTTCAAAGTTTTCTTCAAAGATAAGTTGTTGCGTTCTATTACAGCCGGAAGAGTTTATAGCTCTCAGCACCCTGACCAGCTGGGCCCACAGGCGGCACCCGCTTCCCTTACACGCACACATGCTAACACTTCTCTTCAGCGAAGACGTACTCCCCGAACTCCGTCTTCACTACAGTGGTGCATCACCTCTGGTGGCTGTGACACGTTTACCAAATTAGGGCACTGTTTGGATGGTAGGGGAAAATATTTACCCGAAGGAAAATGATTTGCCTCTCCTATTTGCCCCTACTAATATTTGCCCCTTGGGGTGTTTGGATGGAGGGGTAAATGTGGATGTGGATGAGAGAGGGAGAGCGGAACCCACCACAAATTTGCTCCAATTTGCTACCTTTTAGGGGTAAATGGAATTAGGGGGGCAAAACATTTGCTCCGCCACATTTGCCCCACATGTTTGACATCTTAGGGGTAAATTTGCCCCATTTACCACCCTATTTACCCCACCATCCAAACAGGCCCTAGGTGCCCATTCCACACTAACCATGAAGTCCATGATGGCATCTCAGTCAAGGAAATATCTCAAAGTTGCAGGCTAGTCACGCAACTGGCGGACTAATTGATCAGTAAAGAAAAGTACAAGGGGCCATGCAGCAAGCAATTGCAAATAAATCCGTCAACAAAACGTGTTAGTTCTCTGGGAACTCACTTTCCGTAGGGAGCTATTGTGCCCTCACATTTCGAACGATCTTGTTGTCGCATATGTACGTCTTCCATCTGTTGTCAGAAAAGAAAACACAAAAGTGATTCAGACGTCCGACATGATTTCAAACACAGAAGTTCATCCACGAAACACACACACAGAGGAAATGATTTCATATGGAAACATTATGCAACCATACTACTGGTGTGACATGCCAAGCTACTGGTTAATAAAAGAATTCAAGCTGTATCTTACCATATACTACAAATATCAAGACATGGGGGTTCATGTTCGGCACATTAATCTTACCATATACTACAAAGATCAAGACATGGGGGTTCATGTTCGGCACATTAGCTTCATCAGGATTCAAATCAGATGTCATTTAAGGCAGTGAAGCAACATCTTAATTACAACAGTTGAAATGGCTCTGTAATACTAATTCTTGGACCCTGAGAGAACACGAGTAATTATATGGATGCCAGCAGCTTGCCTCGGTGCAAATCTGACAAATTTTAAAAAAACGATGGACAGCTCGTGTTTCATATAAGAGGAGAGTGACACGAATACACGATAGTGTATTGAGTATCATACATATGAACTTACACACAAATGAACCTTATGTACAAGAAAGCTACAGACATCCTTTGTGCACACAATGACACAAACATGAGTGAAATAAAACCATCCATATCTCATTCCACTGCTGACCTGAGAGATGGACCAACACTGAACAATTCATGAGGGTACATACAGATGAATGCTTCAGCTAAACTGGAATTGATTCAATTCCTTGATCCTTCTTGCAACAACCGAACAGTGAGCGGAGCCAGGCCCAGAAGCTTCTCTTATCTGTTTCCTTGTGGCTTGCTCCCCTTGCACTTGCAGCAACCATATTCTTCATATAATTAACCACCTCCTGACATGTATAAGAAACAACATTCAGCCAGTGAAAGACAAAAGTTAATAAATATGGGAGAACAGCACTGTGATAGTGTGATGCATACCTGAGCTCCTAATTTGACAACTTCTTTAGGTGGTACTTCCAGTGGAGTTTCGTCAGCATGAAATACACGTAGATTTGAGAGGTTCCCGAATGAGTCTGGCAGTACTCGTATCTGGTTACTACTGATGTCCAACTCCTCTAGCATCTCAAGTTCCCCTATAGATCTTGGCAGTGCTCTTAAGTCCGCAAAGTTCCTGCTGACATTCAACTTTACAAGGCTGGCTGCAAAGCAAATGTTCTCGGGAATCATTTCAACTTCGTTGAAACTGACATCCAGCTCTCTCAATCTGGTAAGCTGGCCAATTGTTGTAGGCAGGCCTTTGATTCTGTTGTAGTGTAATGTGAGGATCTCTAGCTTTTCCAACTTCCCAATGGCTTGTGGAAGGGCTTTTAGCTGATTAAAATCTAATCTAAGCTCCACAAGAGAGGTGCAAGATCCAATAGTATAGGGTAGCTCCTCAAGCTCATTCGTCTCAGCAATTAACCTTCTCAAGTTTGTCAAATTTCCAAAACAATCAGGAAGGACCCTCAACATATTTGAGCCCAGGTCAAGATTTGCCAGGCTCATGAGATTTCCAAATGACGTAGGAAGAGATTTAAGCTGGTTTGCCCGCAAGTCAAGATCAATCAGGTTGGAAAGTTCCCCAAAGGTATCAGGTAGATTGGTCAGCTGGTTTGCGTGGAGGTCGAGCTTTGTCAAGTATCTGAGGCTACCTATTGTTGATGGGAGTGCCATGATCCTATTCTCAGATAGATCAAGCTCAGTAACATCTTGTAGTTTCCCAAGTGAGACAGGGAGCCACTCAACTTGGTCCACCAGCTTACCACGGAGATTGAGCTCTGTGGCCCCCTTCTTTGCTGATGACTCTATAAGACTGGCCACTTGGATAAGGCCCAACTTTTCTGTGTCGTTACCTGCAAAAAAAATTGAACTTAAGGATAACACAAATACTGAATTTTTTAATGGAACTGTACAGAAAAATTGTCTCACCTAGTATGACTAGCCTACTAAAAATACACCTCAAAACAACATGTCTCGTACCCATCTCCTATCTATCTAATTAGTAAACTGAAACCATCGGAGATAACACGTACAAAGAAAAAGAAAAGGATTAGGCTTACAGCCTTACACTAGAAAGCACCTCAGAAGTCAATAAAATCAATTGACAAACTGTTCAACATTCATATATTGGTAAGATAAATCACATCTCCTAGACTCCTATGTATCTATTAAAACTAAGCAAGTTTCTAGGTCCAAGTAGGAAAAAATACCCTTCGGTTCGGTAGAATTTTCTAGGTTGAACATTCATATCTTGGTTTGGTAGAAATGATTATCGTCACAAAACTAAGAGCTAACACCCATGATTATCACAAAATTGCAGTCCCTGCCCATATTCCAATTACCACCACTATTGTTGAGCTACTGAGAAGGATACTATGAATTATGAATATATCCTTTGCAAACTAATAGAAAAGGGGGCAAATAATTGTCATCGTCCATGTAGGGGAAAAACAAATTTAGTGACAGGCTGTGAAGTGAATGAGCTATTTGGTTCTGCTACCACATTCCGTGACAGTACCATGGCTAATAATGGCCATGCCACTCCAGCTTACTTGAGATTATTTTGGTGGTGCAAGGTGATCTTTTACCATTTCGTCCTTGATCCATAAAATAGATTATATAATAATATTCTATTTCAAACAAACAGGGCCAAACTACTGCAAAGAAAGTGTGATTGTTATAACTGAACTACCAGTGTGATGGTATCGTACAGCTAAGTCAAGTAGTCAACCAGTCCGTTTTTCTTAGAACAGACTGCATTATAATGGAGCTAGCCACTCAAAACATGTAAAAGTAAAAAAATGGAGTAACTAGCACAAACTATGCCTTTGGAACAATTAACATACTTTTCGGGTTTCTATCAATTAACATATTACCTTTCGAAAAAAACAAAAAAAATATATATTCTTGAGACGAAATCAGACAAGAGAGGCGTAATACCTGCAGAAGCAGCCCGACGCAGCGAGGAGACGGACTTGGGTTCCAATCCCAACCCGCCCTTGCTTCCGCGGTCTATCTCCGTTGCCGCGGCGGCCACCGCCACCGCCAGCTCCGGCTTCCGCCTTGCCTCCGCTACCTCCACGACCTCGTCGACGACGACGGCGCCACCACCCCCGCCCCCGCCTCCTCCATCGCCGCCGGGAGACACCACGCGCGACGCCCTCTGTATGAGGTCGTCGAAGATCTTGAACCTCCTCTCGAGCTCGACGACGTACGCGGCCTCCTTCCGCTGCTGCAGCGCGCGCAGCCCGACGGCGTTGCGCCTGGCCTCCCGCAGCACGTCGAGGAGCTCGGCGGGGACGCCCGGCCGCCCCCGCGCAGCCGCTGCCTCCTCCGCCGCGATCTCGGCGAGGCGCGCCTCCTCCTCGGCGTCCGCCGAGGCCAGCACCGCCGCCGCCGCCTCCACCTCCTCCACGGCCGGGCGCGGCGGCAGCTCCCGGTACAGCCGCGTGAGCTCCTCCACCGCCTCCGTCGTCGCCGGCGCCATCCCCGGCGCCTCCACCATCTCCGCACCCGCAAGCTTCCGAGAGAGAGAGAGAGAGAGAGAGAGGAGAGCAGAGAGTGGAAGCGAAGTGGCCGCAATAATGGCTCGGCGGCGACGGGAGCGAGAGGGAGTGTATAAAAAGTGGAAACGGGAGGGCTTAATTGCGAAGCCAGTTGCTTCGAAATGGCAATCGCGTAGGGTGGGGTTGGGACTGCGAATTAATGCGAGGGGCTCACGCGCAAAACGGACGGGGGTGGCGGCCGGCGCGGGGGCGTGGAGCCCAGCGATGAGCTGTCAGAGGACCCGGGACGTGTCCGGTAGGATCTGGAACGAGATGACCGTTTTCCCCACCGCGCTGCCTGTGGCCCCCTGCTGTGTCCGATTAGCGAAGAAGCCAATCATCCAAAGCATCCAACAATCGTTACTGATGATTTTACCTCTACTGTCACGAAGATTTGACACCTACCGCCACTTTACTTGCTCCGATTTGTTCCAGTACTACTGGTGATTGATTACGATCAGTTACAGCGAGGCACCGTAACTTTGCGAGGTGTCACTGTGTCAGCTCGATCTCATCCCTTTATCATTTATTGATAATAACTGGATTAGATCCATCCGAGAGAGCGCCGGCATGTGGTTATACAGCTTAGCGTTCGGTGGAATCGACGTGCTCAGCAGAAGATGACACATGAAACAAAGTTGTCAACGGACAAAACTGGAGGACACCGCGGCCGGTTTTGGACGTACCCGGCACCCAACCACCCTCGTGCATACCGGTGGTGTGAGTATTTGAATAATCTGAGACGCTAGCTGGTCAAACTACTCGCAGGTCGCAGCAGCAGCCAGCAGGGGGAGAAGAAGCTGGCATCATGGCGCTGTCGTCCGAGGAGGAAAAACTGCAGGGTCCGATGGTGCGGTGCGTTTCCTCCTCGAGTGCGGTCGTTGGCCGAGGCCGACTCGATCCAATGCTTTGTGTTTTTCTCTTCTTGGGTCGAGATGAACTGAGCTCTCGCCGGCCGACCGTCTTTCTCAATGGCTGCGTAGACTTCGTCGGATGAATGAACGGGAGCTCCAACAGGATTTCCTTATGTCATAGTACAAGTTGCTTCGCTCATTGCTCAAGTCATGGGGCGTACTCTAACCTGACTCCTGACTTTTATATACAGGGTGCAGACTGCAGAGTACTGCATGCAAGCCCAGACCAGAGAAGGAAGGAAGCCACGAACCAGCAAAAACAAAAGAAACCAGCAAAAACAAAAGAAATTTTATATACAGGGTGCAGACTGCAGAGTACTGCATGCAAGCCCAGACCAGAGAAGGAAGGAAGCCACGAACCAGCAAAAACAAAAGAAAAAAAAAACAACTAAAAATATGGAGATGCGGGGGATCGAACCCCGTGCCTCTCGCATGCAAAGCGAGCGCTCTACCATTTGAGCTACATCCCCTTTCGATTTTATTTCTCCGTTAATGCTATATATACATATTAACTACGCGTCACGCGTCCAAGGAGTAGCCTACAGTCCAAGGCCCACTTACACCTTTTCAGTCTTCGTTCAGTCAGAACGTGTCCAAACAGCTATAGGATTGTTCATTAGTCAAAACATTTTGCGGGAAAAATATATAGAAGAGCAATATCTTTGATTTTAAATATAACTTTCGGGTTGCAAAACAATGAATTCTTCATTTACTACTCAAAGCGCATCCAATCACTATCATCCCAAGTCGTGCTAATAATCGACCAATACACGATCACATAACGAGTAAGCCATGCTACAAGCCTGGCATCGCTTAGCCGCACGCAGCATGCAAGCAGCACCACCAATCATATAGTATTTAAGTTCAGTTCTTATTCAACCCGATATTTAAATTTTCTAGGTTAAATCAAAAGGTTTACATTAACAATGCAATTAAACAGTGTGAGATAATATGTACATGGTTGCCCTGTGATCAAGGTAGGCTAGCTAGCTATATAATTTGCTCGACTGCATTTGATCCACTGCTTGCAAGTTCTGTTATCGAGTGAGCTTGTCATGGACCGTTCGCCGAGAATCCTTACATATGTAACTAATTAACTAGGAGTATACTGTTGCGTCTCTGGCCGCATCATCTTCAAGCAGATCATGAACCATCATCTGGAACACAAGTAGCGTTGACCCTTTTGCCCGCGAAAGCTGCCGTTGTGTGTGTCGGATCATCTCTCCTGATGCCACTCCTTCCTATATATATCTCCCGATGCATCAAAGTGGAATAGGCCGGAGTATGCATGCATCATCCCAAGCACTAGGATATTGCTGGAAATGAAAAAAACTGATGTGTTGTATATGTATATATATATGGTAGGTGCCCTTAGTCACCTCTCACAAAGTCACCTCTGGGTAGATGTGACTGTAATTATTGTAGTAGCAGGTTACTGTTAACGAGCTACTCCATCCGTCCTAAACGATTGTCGTCGTTGGTGTGCGTGTCACAACTTTGACTCGATTTGTAGAAAATACGTGCAATATTTGTATCTCTAAATAAATTTATTAAAAAACTAGATTCAAATATCTTTCTAATGATACTAATTACATATCATAAATATTAATATTTTTAATATATATTTAATTGAAGTTGTTTCTCAGGAACCGCAAACGGCAGTCTTTCAGGGACCGAGTAGTATTACTAATATTACGTGAGTGGCTCGTACATGCACATGCATGTGAATCTAATTGCGATGTTGCTTAGAAAAGTTTAAATTGTTTTGCACTGTCGTCTATTTTTTCATATAAAGGAACAAGATGAGCTAATTAATTTTGTGCAACTTTGGATATATGCATATTGGAACTTTATTTGGTTCCTACCGTTGTATACGTTTTAATGAATGTTCACAAAGTTGGAATTTCTTTTTCTTTGTCATCATCTTGGGAGAACTATCTTTTATACTATCAACATCGTCCCTTGAAAAATGTGAATATTTAGAATGCTCGTATTCCCCTGTTATGAAATGCGATGCGAGGGGAAGGTGATTGGAGGATTTGGGGCTGATTTGTGGGGGAATTAGGGTTGTAAGCTACAGTACCCGCGGTGCTACAGTAACTGCGGGTACTGTTCACGTCCCAATGGTGGCAGCGGCTAGGGTTGTGAGGGCGTGGGGAACACGGCCGCGGGGCTTCGCCCACGTCCGGTAAGAGAGAAGGGTTTTCCTTCTAATCTCTCGCTTGAATAGATTGATACATCTTCTCTATTTAAATAGAGAGGATTACTTGACTCCTAAGCAAGGTTTCGATCTTATCCTTAAACCTAACCCTAACGGGCCTCCTGGCCCATTAGATCTTGACACCTGACATTACCCCGCCCTTTTCCGAGCAGCTCGTCCTCGAGCTGCAGCATGGGCAGCTTGACAATGACTCGACTCCACACAAACCTATGACATAAAAATAAGCCTTTTACATCTCGGCTTATTTGATTATTCTTAATCCGAAATAGACTCAACTTTTTATTGTGAGACTCCCCGACGGTAGGCACCATCTGCATGACGAAGTTGCATGTGTACGACCACCTGGATCCCATGGAGACCATCTGAACGAGAGAGGAGCAGGGGCACAACCACCTGGAAGCAGTCGCGACTCGCGACGAATACCAACGGAGACGTCCTCATGGTAGTCGGAGACGGAAAGCTGAGGCGCTAGGAAGTGCGTCCCTGCTAGTGACAAGGAGGAACACACCTCCCCTACCACCGTCCCCGCAGAGTTGAAGTACGCCGTCCGCGGGATAAACACCATGTGCACCCTTGGACACAACAGCGAATCGGCACAACTGCTGGTAGCCATCGAGCGACTCGAGGTCGCATCCCTCTGCATCGAAGGCGAAGGCGACCGCCGCCAAGGCTGCCTCCCGATCCCGCATCTGCTTGTGCGCCTTTTGTAACCGTCGTCCTGCTAGGAAGCCGCGCGCCGCCGCCTACAACCGCAACGCCGCCTGAAGTTGCGCTGTCGTGGTCGCCGCCTTTGTGTGGCGACGAACGGCCGAAGGAACCGCGACGGGCGGGGGCCGAATTAGGCGCGCAGATCGAGTAGCCGCCCCACCCGCCGGTGCGCCAGGAGGCCGCGTGCTGCAGCCTGCAACCGCACTGCTGCAGACACCTGTCGAGTAAGCATCTTCTCCGTCGTCTCCACTGCGAATGGTCCTGTAGATGGCGTCGGGAGTGCTGCCGCCGACGAGGCAAGGAGGGACGCACGCGGCGGTGGCAGCCTGCCTGTCAGGAGCTCGCGCAACAGCGCCAACTCCTCGTGAATCCTGCGGATGGCAGCACCGTGGTCGATGAGCATCCGCGTCACCTCCTCGGATGAGAGGGCGTGGGGGAGCGGAGGAGGGCCCGACGGCGCTGCGGAGAACAGGGTCGACACAGCCTAGGGATGAGCGCCGATAGTGTAGAATCCAGCCATGGTCTCTAATACCAGATTGTTATGAACTGCGATGCGAGGGGAAAGTGATTGGAGGATTTGGGGCTGATTTGTGGGGGAATTAGGGTTGTGAGCTACAGTACCCGCGGGTACTGTTCACGTCCCAATGGTGGCAGCGGCTAGGGTTGTGAGGGCGCGGGGAACACCGGCCCCGGGGCTTCGCCCACGGCTAGCAAGAGAGAAGGGTTTTCCTTCTAATCTCTTGCTTGAATAGATTAATACATCTCCTCTCTTTAAATAGAGAGAATTACTTGACCCCTAAGAAGGGTTTCGATCTTATCCCTAAAACTAACCCTAACGGGCCTCTGGCCCATTAGACCTTGACACCTGACATCCTCCTTTCTAATTTATAATTTATCTTAACTTTGTTTTAAAAAATATTATATAAACTTGTTCAATTTTAACTAAATTATTTACAGAAAATTACACAAGAAACTGTGATGTTGAACAACACTTTTTTTTTCCGAATGGAACAACACATTGTTGATTACTCAACAACAGGACACATACATGTGCTAGTATTGCCTTTTATTCCAGTGCCAAGAGCTAACCAAGATCAGCAGCTAGGCTCGATTCCACTACGCTTTTGATCTGAGTCCTCCGGAGGCAGATTCCGATTGTTCAACATGTGCTGTTCAAAGAAGCATGCTTTCCTGGCGCCGCTCAGTCCGGGATCGGGGGATCCCCTCCCAATAAGTTGATCAACATATATCTATCAGCAAGTAATGGGGAAACGAACGAGCAAGTGCTATGTCCCGTGTCTTTGGTCATTACGACTCACAAATTGAAGTAACAGAATCCTTTCTCTCGTATTGCTTTCTTCTCCCTAATTCGCTCATGCCAACTGTATGTGGGACGGGCTTTCAATAAAGTATGGTATATATATAGGGCATGGGCTTGAGTACAATAGTATGCATATTGATAAATTGGTAGATGATCGAACCCATAAATAGCCAGTGTAGCCTATTTGAGTGACATGGCGAAGTTAAGTTGCACCCACATTTTCCCTTGGATAGTACTGACAATGTTTTCTAATGAGGAAAGTTAGCTTTTATGTCAATATTAAATAAAGTGATCCGTCGTGGGGTTTCTCACATCGTTATTTCCCCCAAAAAAGTAAGCCATATAGAGAAGACCAAACGGTGATGCGATTCAACAAAATATATTATTGGAGTCAAATGTCTCAAGTTTGAATTATGAATAATAACTTTTAATGTGATTCATGATTGTTTATTTTTCCATTAGCTAGACATTCTCCTATTATTACTGGTCTGGGCATACAAATAATACCTAATCTGTGCATCATGGGAGAGCAATTGAGGTCAGGTATCTCATCTGCTTTTTGACAATGACTATTTGCTACTCCATCATTTCCAAATAGGTTGTTTTGAATTTTATTATTCCTTTAGATTCAGTTGTTTTGACTTTTCAAGATACCTTGATTTTGCTATGCATCTAGACATAGCAAATATTTATACCCAATGACTTGTTAACATCCGGCTGGAATCGAAACGCCGGGGGCAACCGTGTGAACGCGCGGCGTGCACGTGCACGCGCCCCCGCGTGCCCCCACTTGCGGCTGGAATCGAAACGCCGGGGGGGGGACTGTTTAAACATTGGGTCTCGCGCCCCCCACGCTCGGTTCCCATTCCTCCCGTTTAGTCTCTAGGGTTTCCCCCGCCTCTCTACATTCTGGAGATTTGGGGGGCGATTGTAACACCCGAAAATTCCATCACAATAAAATATTATTAGCAACATGGCTTAGTTTTATTTTTCTAAGGATTTAATAAATTTGAATAAATAAATTTGCCTTTAAATTAAATTAAACATCATTTAATAATTAGAATCAAACAAGTGTTTGTGCATCATGTTGAAATGCATGAGTTTGGTTGTGGTGTGGTTTTAAAAAGGTCTTAAAAAAAATGTTTGTGAAAAGTCTTTAAAATAATTGGTGTGAAAGTTTGAATTTAAAAATGCTTGAAAACTTGTTTAAAAGGTCTTCTAAAAAGTCTTAAAATAGTTGGTGAATTTGTGTTAAAATTTGATTTGAAAAAGATTTGAATTTGAAATAGGTTTGAAATTGAATTTGAAAAGAAAAGAAAAAGAAAAGAAAAAAAAAGAAAACAACAGACTAACCAAATCTAACCTAACCCCGCGGCCCAACTTTCCTTTTCGGCCCAACGGCCCACCCCGCCGCCCTCCCTCCCTCTCCTCTCTCTCTCGCCCACCGACGGTGGGGCCCGCCCCCGTCGGGGGCTTCTTCTTCCTCCGGCGCCGCGCCCCCTTCTCTCCCCGCGCCGCCGCCGGCATCCCCCTCCCTCCGCGCCGCCTTCCCCGCCCCGCGCCCGTCCGCCTTCGCCATCAATGCGCCGCTCCACCTCCCCCACCGCACTCACCCTTTCCCCTACTGTAACGGCCCGCACCGAGCCGAGCCGCCGCCGCCATTAATGGCCGGCCGGCGAGCTCCCAATCCACCGCCTCCGCGCCTTTCTACCTCCCCTTTCCGAGCTATAAAAGGGACAGCACCATCCCCCGCACCACCCGCACCACTCCCCCTCCTTTTCCCCGCGCGCAGCACCGCCACCCCCGTGAAGGTCGCCGGAGCTCCGCCGCCTGGCGTCGATCTCCTCCTCCGGCGCCGCTCCCACCCCCCTTCAAGCCCGTGGTAAAGATCCCCGCCTCCTCCTCTTCGTCCCGGTACTTTTCCCCGCCGCGAATGGTGCCGGGAGCCCTAGTTGGCCGTCGGCGGCGAGCCGGCCGGCCGAGACCGCCGCCCGTACGCGCCGCCGCCGCCCCTTCGCTCGCGTGCCACGGCGGCCGTCCGATCTAATCTACGGTCCAGATTAAAAAGGATCGCATACCCCTTCAGTGGTCCACCGTGGGCCGGTGGACCGGTCCACGGCGCCGGGTCCACGCCCTCGCGTCACCGCCGACGTCATGCTTACGTCATCGCTTGCGTCAGCCAGCCAACCACAAGCCGCCACGCGTCGCCGCACGCCCACCCGCCGGCCGCCCGGGCACTTTTGCAAAAAAAGACCCTGCAGTTTTTAATATTACAAATATATCCTTCCACCATATAAAAGCCTTGCAAGTTAGTCCCCGGTTTTTATAATCGGACCCTTGGCCTTTCAAAAAAATGCTCACCCACGGTCCAAAGCCCCTCTTTTGCACCAAAGACCTCTAGTTTATATCCATATTTATGTTTAGGTCCCTGAAATCTTCCAGAAAACCCCCTAAACTTCCAGTTCTTTTACAATTTAGTCCCGGAATCTTGTTTCAGCCATAACTTTTCCATCCTAGCTCCGTTTTACGCGTTCTTGATGTCCACGCGATCGTCTCTCCGAGCCTGTCATTTCTAAAAGCTTGTTTTAGCCTTTTGGTAATGTTTGATGTATTGTTTTATTTATTATATGTTTTCTTGCATGATCGTAGCCGACGCGCCGTTCGAGGAAGTTCAAGTGCAGAGCTTTGCAGATAAGGAAAGTAGCTTATCGTTGGAGAAAGGCAAGTGACCCTAACCATCCTTCTACCTATGCTTTAATCAAGAACACCGTAAGTTAATCGGAACATGGAGAACCACCCGGAAAACGGTGCAACCACAGTCCATATGGCTCGGCTTAGCCAATTAATTAGGTGTGCGATTGATCCGATGGCCCTTTTCCGAAAGGAGCAGAGGGGGGATCCGGGTTGCGGGGGTATAGCCCGGTCCTTTTGGGGTAGCGACCTTTGCTAAGGTGCGACCACTAGGGAGGGTTATGGTCCGCCCGATCCGTAACTATGCGGGTCGTTAGTCTTTTGTATATCTTTGTAAAGGCTTCGTAGCGTCCCTATGCAATCACACCTCGGAAGTGTGGTATTGTGCACGATCGGCACATGCGTGGTTGGGTTCAAAGTTCTTTGGAACTTTTACGCGAACCGTGGGAAAAGTGTGCAACCTCTCGCAGTGTTAAACTGATCGATCAGCCGTGCTCACGGTCAAGAGCGGCCTGGACCCTCACATGATTAATTGAACTTAAAGATGGATTAATATTGCTTCCGGTTATTTCTGTGGCCTTGCTGAGTACCAACCATAAGTGTACTCATCCTTGCTTACGCTCGTTCGCAGAAGAATCCCGGAGTGGAGTACTTCACCGACTACGAGGAGTTCTGAGGATGCGATCAACCGATCGAAGCTTCGTGGAAGATGAAGATGGAGTCGCGTCTTCATAGTTATCGTTGTTCGTGTAAAGACCTTTGTGTCTACCTTCGTGAGTGTAATAAAAGTTAATAAACCTTTTCCCGTACGTTTTTGAGCGGTGTCTTGTGATATTACACTCATGAGTCTATCATATGTGTGAAATTTTGATCCCGGCACACATATAAGATGCATTCGGTTTTCTACGGAAAATCGGGTGTGACAGAGTGGTATCGAGCATTGCCGATCGTAGGACGCGACCTCGGATAGAAATGGTCGATATTAAGGACTCTTTATCTAGAAAGCCTTTCCATCATTCAAAATATCTTATTTACGCTTAAAAAAATATATATTTTATTCTTTATTCTCTAAACAAAATCAAATCTTTTGTTTTCTTCTACACTGAGTCTGATTCTTGATCTTCCACCATGAATTACCACACGTGCTTTATAGGATAGATTCATAGGTTGCCTACCCTCCTATCAGTTTCGTTTCGATAGAGCCGTTCTTGTGAGGACGTGCGATGTTAATGCTTGTTGATTGTAAACATGCATGATTTGGATCTTTGACTTGATTGGAATGTTTTTGTGGAGTGATGGCCACAAATACATCAATAAAATAATTAAAGTTAAAATTTGAATCTTAGCCCCTTTTCTCGATTCACCTTTATCAATTCAACTCCCTATCGGAAAACTTTTCTCTCTAACAATCAAATGGTAAACATCGAGGTCGGGAGGTCCGGACGGGATATTCCGTTCGTCATCAATCGACCGAATCAAGTTCCCTCCTTCACAAAAATTAGCAATGGATCCCGCGATGCGGCGGTTCTTTACGGAACGGATGCGGTTGATACAGAACCTCACCGCCACCGTCCCGTAATCTACAAGCACGGCAGAACCCGCCCACCACCACAAGGACCTCCACCACCTCCACCACCGGTGAATAAGCATAGAGAGTTCATGAGCCACAACCCGCCCACTTACTCTCATTCTCGTAGATCCCCTCAATGCCGATGATTGGCTCAAGACCATCAACAAGATGTTGAATATCACCCAATGTAATGATCGTGAGAAGGTTTTGTATGCCTCGGGACGTCCGGCGGTGCGGCCTCGATTGGTGGGATGCTTACACCGTCGCGCATGCCGTCGCCGACACCATTACCCGGCGGAGTTCCAGGAGAGTTTTCGTACACATCACATCCCAGCCGGTGTGAAGAAGGCCGAAGAAGAAGGAATTTCTAGCTCTAAAGCAAGGCAACATGACCGTTAGTGAGTATCCGGATCGGTTTACTCATTTGTCCCGCTATGCACCGGATGAAGTCAACACGGATGCCAAGAAACAAGAACGCTTTCTCGATGGATTGATAGGGCCACTTAACTATCGGTTGCGAGCCACACATTTCTTAACTTTCGGATGTTGCTCAATAAGGCTATAGGCTTGGAAAATAAACGCAAGGAACTACGTGAACGAAGCGCAAGTTTCAACCTCAAGGTCAATCCAGCAGTAACACCCGCCCTCGTTACAACTCATCGCAAGACTCTCAGTTTCGTTCTAGCACACCAGGCAGAGGCCATGGACGAGTCGGCAGTATCGTTCGTTTGATGAACCCGAAGAATCCAACCCAATGACACCACAGGCTCCAAATCCTCATCAGAATCGCTCGGTGCACCAAGAAGGAACACTACTCCGCTTCACCCCAAAGGATGCTTCAACTGCGGAGAATTGGGACACTATGCCGAATTTGCCCTCGGCGCAATATGCGTACACCCCGAGAGAGATAACAGAGGTCAACGAACAATATGCATGGTAGGGTGAACCATGTGACGGTCGAAGAAGCTCAAGGAGACAAAGATGTTGTGCTTGGTACGTTTCTTATCAACTCGTACCGCAACAGCTTTATTTGATTCCGGGCATCACATTCATTTATTACCGAACGATTCGTGACAAAGCATGATGTACCCAAGAGTTCCATGAAGACACATTTGCTAATTAGTTCCCCAAACGGTGAAATGAAATCCACATATGTATGCCCACAGTCAATCTTAAGATCGGAGAGATAGATTTTGAAGCGGACTTAGTGATTCTAACATCCAATGGAATAGATGTGATCCTTGGTATGGATTGGTTAAGCAAGCATGATGGAATCATTTTGTGTGCCAAGAAGTCGGTGCTCTTAACTACCCCGCAAGGAGATAGGATTGAGTTTGCCGCTACAAGCCCGAAGAAAAAGGGGAAGTGAACAAGCTCGTGATAGTAACCCATCATCTATCAAGGACATCTTGTAACTCCTCTTGTTTCCCGATCCCTCCGAATCTCGGGACGAGATTCTTTTTAAGGGGGTAGGATTTGTAACACCCGAAAATTCCATCACAATAAAATATTATTAGCAACATGGCTTAGTTTTATTTTTCTAAGGATTTAATAAATTTGAATAAATAAATTTGCCTTTAAATTAAATTAAACATCATTTAATAATTAGAATCAAACAAGTGTTTGTGCATCATGTTGAAATGCATGAGTTTTGGTTGTGGTGTGATTTTAAAAAGTCTTAAAAAAATGTTTGTGAAAAGTCTTTAAAATAATTGGTGTGAAAGTTTGAATTTAAAAATGCTTGAAAACTTGTTTAAAAGGTCTTCTAAAAAGTCTTAAAATAGTTGGTGAATTTGTGTTAAAATTTGATTTGAAAAAGATTTGAATTTGAAATAGGTTTGAAATTGAATTTGAAAAGAAAAGAAAAAGAAAAGAAAAAAAAAAGAAAACAACAACTAACCAAATCTAACCTAACCCTCCGCGGCCCAACTTCCCTTTTCGGCCCAACGGCCCACCCCGCCGCCTCCCTCCCTCTCCTCTCTCTCTCGCCCACCGACAGGGGGCCCGCCCCGTCGTGGGCTTCTTCTTCCTCCGGCGCCGCGCCCCCTTCTCTCCCCGCGCCGCCGCCGGCATCCCCCTCCCTCCGCGCCGCCTTCCCCGCCCCGCGCCCCGTCCCGTCCGCCTTCGCCATCAATGCGCCGCTCCACCTCCCCCACCGCACTCACCCTTTCCCCCTACCGTAACGGCCCGCACCGAGCCGAGCCGCCGCCGCCATTAATGGCCGGCCGGCGAGCTCCCAATCCACCGCCTCCGCGCCTTTCTACCTCCCCTTTCCGAGCTATAAAAGGGACAAGACCATCCCCCCGCACCACCCGCACCACTCCCCCTCCTTTTCCCCGCGCGCGGACCGCCACCCCCCGTGAAGGTCGCCGGAGCTCCACCGCCCTCGGCGTCGATCTCCTCCTCCGGCGCCGCTCCCACCCCCTTCAAGCCCGTGGTAAAGATCCCCGCCTCCTCCTCTTCGTCCCGGTACTTTTCCCCGCCGCGAATGGTGCCCGGAGAGCCCTAGTTGGCCGTCGCCGGCGAGCCGGCCGGCGAGACCGCCGCCCGTACAGCCGCCGCCGCCGCCCCCTTCGCCCGCGTGCCACGGCAGCCGTCCGA
Source organism: Cenchrus americanus (assembly GCA_947561735.1). Classification (NCBI taxonomy): domain Eukaryota; kingdom Viridiplantae; phylum Streptophyta; class Magnoliopsida; order Poales; family Poaceae; genus Cenchrus; species Cenchrus americanus. The sequence continues at coordinate 104,379,390 of OX387243.1, forward strand.
TCTAATCTACGGTCCCGGATTAAAAAGGATCGCATACCCCTTCGCTGGTCCACCGTGGACCGGTGGACCGGTCCACGGCGCGCGGCCCACGCCCCCGCGTCACCGCCGACGTCATGCTTACGTCATCGCTTGCGTCGCCCGCCCAACCACAAGCCGCCACGCGTCGCCCAAGCACAGCCCACCCGCCGGCCGCCCGGGCACTTTTGCAAAAAAGACCCCCGCAGTTTTTAATATTACAAATATATCCTTCCACCATATAAAAGCCTTGCAAGTTAGTCCCCGGTTTTTATAATCGGACCCTTGGCCTTTCAAAAAAATGCTCACCCACGATCCAAAGCCCCTCTTTTGCACCAAAGACCTCTAGTTTATATCCATATTTATGTTTAGGTCCCCGAAATCTTCCGTAAAACCCCCTAAACTTCCGGTTCTTTTACAATTTAGTCCCCGAACCTTGTTTCACCCATAACTTTTCCATCCTAGCTCCGTTTTACGCGTTCTTGATGTCCACGCGATCGTCTCTCCGAGCCCGTCATTTCTAAAAGCTTGTTTTAGCCTTTTGGTAATGTTTGATGTATTGTTTTATTTATTGTATGTTTTCTTGCATGATCGTAGCCGACGCGCCGTTCGAGGAAGTTCAAGTGCGAGCTTTGCGTATAAGGAAAGTAGCTTATCGTTGGAGAAAGGCAAGTGACCCTAACCATCCTTCTACCTATGCTTTAATCAAGAACACCGTAAGTTAATCGGAACATGGAGAACCACCCAGAAAACAAAGTGCAACCACAGTCCATATGGCTCGGCTTAGCCAATTAATTAGGTGTGCGATTGATCCGATGGCCCTTTTCCGAAAGGAGCGAGGGGGGATCCGGGTTGCGGGGGTATAGCCCGGTCCTTTTGGGGTAGCGACCTTTGCTAAGGTGCTGACCACTAGGGAGGGTTATGGTCCGCCCTGATCTGTAACTATGCGGGTCGTTAGTCTTTTGTATATCTTTGTAAAGGCTTCGTAGCGTCCCTATGCAATCACACCTCGGAAGTGTGGTATTGTGCCTGATCAGCACATGCGTGGTTGGGTTCAAAGTTCTTTGGAACTTTTACGCGAACTGTGGGAAAAGTGTGCAACCTCTCGCAGTGTTAAACCGATCGATCGGCCCGTGCTCACGGTCAAGAGCGGCCCGGGACCCTCACATGATTAATTGAACTTAAAGATGGATTAATATTGCTTCCGGTTATTTCGTGGCCTTGCCGAGTACCAACCATAAGTGTACTCATCCTTGCTTACGCTATTCGCAGAAGAATCCCGGAGTGGAGTACTTCACCGACTACGAGGAGTTCGAGGATGCGATCAACCGATCGAAGCTCGTGGAAGATGAAGATGGAGTCGCGTCTTCATAGTTATCGTTGTTCGTGTAAAGACCTTTGTGTCTACCTTCGTGAGTGTAATAAAAGTTAATAAACCTTTTCCGTACGTTTTTGAGCGTTGTCTTGTGATATTACACTCATGAGTCTATCATATGTGTGAAATTTTGATCCCGGCACACATATAAGATGCATTCGGTTTTCTACGGAAAATCGGGTGTGACAACCGATTCCTCGCTTCTCCCGCCGCCGTCGCGGGACCCCCGCCGCCGACGGCGACCGGACGCGCACGGAGGTGAGTTCACGCGCACCGCCATGGCGTCGCCTGCTACGTCACGGATGGTGATGTTTTTCCCGTTCGTTTGTTTTGACAGGAGCACCTCGACGGGGGGAGGGAAGCCGCGAGGTGGGGTTTCAGGTCCCCGTCGGCGGAGGCGATCCGCGAGGGGGGGGGGGGGCGTTTCAAGCCCCCCCCCCGCGGCGGAGGGCGAAGCGCGAGGTGGGGCGGCTCCGTGCTCTCGGTGGTGGAGGATAACCGCGAGGTGGGGGCGGCCTCAAGATCTCCGCGGCGGAGGCGAACCACGGGTGGGGGGGCGCCGACGGCGGACCCGCGCTGCAACGAATCGAAGGTCAGTGCAGTTCTCGTCGGCAAGCGTTGATTGCATTTCTACAGGCATGTATGCATTTCGACGGGGAGGGGGATTTGGGGGCATTTTTTTCCGTTTGATTTGTGCATTAGTTGGCAACTGAAGTCATGTGCAATCTGTTCTAGGGTTTTCTAGGTGGATTTCGGGCGCGTTAGATCTCTGTTTGTTGTGCAATACTGTTCCCATGTTGGGGATCAGGTTGGGCTGTGGTGTGGATTTTCGACGCGGGTTTTGGTTAGTGTGTAGGGGGGAGGAGTTGCAAATTAGGGGTAAATCGAGACGTACAATCTTTGTTAGGGTTTGTAGATGCGGTTATGATTGTCTGCAAATTAGCCGAAAATTGGTCTGATTAGTAGTTTTTTGTGTTGTTGTGAATTATGGGAAACTGCATTTCTTAAATTTTTGGTCCGTACGTCGTCCAATCGACATCGTGCCCCCGTAAATCTTTGTTGTGAAAACCTATCTTCTTGATGGATTGGTTGATCGATTAGCTTCCTCCCCGAATGGTGTCAAAATTTAGCGCGTTCTCCTGGATTTGTTTGGTGTTTCTCCCCCCCATTGCGGTTCTCGGGCGTGATGGACGCTTTCAACGTTTACGACATCTCTAGCTCAACCGAGATTATGTGCTCTCAATTGAATCATAACTTGGCTATCAAATTAATTTAGGGAGTGCTTGAGATTTTTGCTTCCTAAATGAAGCATGAATCCTCTCCGTTCGCTTTCTTGTGGGAAATGCTCTTCTAGTAGTTGATTTTCCCGTGTACATAGCATTTAGGTGTGTCAGTTTTCCTTAGTGATAAAATTGCAATCTAATCAGTTTTCTAAACTTAGAATTGTTGCCTTAACTTTAACTAATGAATGATACAAATGCAATTAATTCCTTAATAATATAACTTTCTTTCAAGCTCAATGTAGAATGCCAATCTTCTTAGAATGACCTTTTTGCAATTTGTTTCTATTCCCTTGTTTTAGTGTCATCTTGGATTCACAAATTGCGCTTCTGCAAGAATAAACAGCTTTTGGCATTTAGGTTTTTGTTCTCTCAATTGAATCATAATTACGCCGTGATTTTTATTCAAGGATACATGCTTTTTTTGATATTTTTGCTTGAGAAATGAAGCATGAATTCACTATTCGCCTTTGTTGTGACAAATGTTCATCTATTTTTTTAGATGTGTCGGCTTTTTCCGTATGTGGCCAGTTATGGAAATGAAGGTTTTGCTGCTCGAAAAACACTGCCTTGTTAACTAATGAATTTTATGACACTAGTGCTCTCACTTTTTTGTGCTCATTCATGTCAGGGGGGCTCCATTTCTCTCACGCGATGCAGTGATCACTCCATTACGCACTCCATCGGAGGCAGTGCAACCTAATCCTTAGCTTAGGCCCGGGTCTCTCGCGACTGGTGTTATATAAGCATTGTGTCTGTCACCATCGGGGGGCACTAGCCACCCACTCCTCACTTCTCTCCCACCTACTTGCTCAGTAGTCGGCTTAGAAGTTACAAGGACGGAGCGTAGAGAGAGAGCACCCCCAATGACTAATTAAATCTTTTTTGATGTGTGTACTCGCCGTTCTGTCCAAACTAATTAAATCGATGTATAATCACCGTTAAATTGCACAATGAACAAGGTTAAGTTGCAGCACATCCGTATTATCGTAGTTTTGTCGCTAGTACCAACATCTCATTTTTAGATTTTTTTTGTCTTGCTAGTATTATTTTTGCTTCAAAAAAACACAGAACAACCGATTCGTTTACTACACATTAGTATCCCGCTTCATACCGCACGGAGCAACCATTTTTTACATTGATTATAGTAGCCCATTTTGTTCTTCCAAAACTAGGTGTTATTTTTTTAAGTCGAATAGAGCCTATCTATTTTTGATGTTCCTTGGCCTATTGATTAAGTCGAAACCATGTAAGCAAAGCCAACAAAAATCCACCAGAGTGGATTGGGCAGAGTGATTTTTCCCGTATCACTTGTGCGCTGTAACCCCGGTGTGATGGCACTACATGGTTCGCTTAATCATTAGGCTTAGGAAATCTCTATATATTTTTTCACTTTTTTTGTCTGTTTATTTTTACAATGTTTAGTTTGACTCTAACCCCAAAATTTTTTCTCCCCGTGCATGCACCTCCACAAATTGTCTTTCGTCGAAGGGTTTTCTTCGAGGAATGAAAAACAGTTGAGGGAGCGAAGGGGGGACCTGAAAAACACGTGCTAAGGTGAGACATGCACCAACAGCTTTTTTTTTGGGTTGTACCCAATTGCCTCGCTCCAACTAGTAAAATCGGCGGCCAATCAATGCCAAAGTTGCACACCGATTAATGCTAATTTGTTGTACATATGTATCCCTCGCTTTTTTTCTCGAATGATGATCCGTGAGGACGATTATGCCTATCCATCCTGCCTCAGTGTTCACAGTGCAACGAATTTTCACTTTTTATCATTTTTTTACCAGAGCAAAATTAATTTCTTTTTTCGCTACCCAAAATGTTGTGTGTCATTGATTACAACATTTAAAGTAGGCCCTACTTTATCTTTTTTTTTGCGCCATCTGTGTGTGTTTTTATTTTCTATGTTCCTTGGCCTATTGATTAAGTCGAAACCATGTAAGCAAAGCCAACAAAAATCCACCAGAGTGGATTGGGCAGAGTGATTTTTCCCGTATCACTTGTGCGCTGTAACCCCGGTGTGGTGGCACTACATGGTTCGCTTAATCATTAGGCTTAGGAAATCTCTATATTTTTTTCACTTTTTTTGTCTGTTTATTTTCACAATGTTTTAGTTTGACTCTAACCCCAAAATTTTTTCTCCCCGTGCATGCACCTCCACAAATTGTGCTGCTGCTGAAGGGTTTTCTTCGAGGAATGAAAAACAGTTGAGGGAGCGAGGGGGGGACCTGAAAAACACGTGCTAAGGTGAGACATGCACCAACAGTTTTTTTTGGTTGTACCCAATTGCCTGCTCCAACTAGTAAAATCGGCGGCCAATCAATGCCAAAGTTGCACACTGATTAATGCTAATTTGTTGTACATATGTATCCCTCAGTTTTTTTTCTCGCATGATGATCTGTGAGGACAGATTATGCCTATCCATCCTGCCTCAGTGTTCACAGTGCAACGAATTTTCACTTTTTATCATTTTTTTACCAGAGCAAAATTAATTTCTTTTTGCTACCCAAAATGTTGTGTGTCATTGATTACAACATTTAAAGTAGGCCCTACTTTATCTTTTTTTTGCGCCATCTGTGTGTGTTTTTATTTTCTATGTTCCTTGGCCTATTGATTAAGTCGAAACCATGTAAGCAAAGCCAACAAAAATCCACCAGAGTGGATTGGGCAGAGTGATTTTTCCCGTATCACTTGTGCGCTGTAACCCCGGTGTGGTGGCACTACATGGGTCGCTTAATCATTAGGCTTAGGAAACCTCTATATTTTTTTTCACGTTTTCTTTTGTCTGTTTTATTCACAATGTTTTAGTTTGACTCTAACCCCAAAATTTTTTCTCTTCCCCCGTGCATGAACACGTGCCCCTCCACAAAATTGTGTTGCTGCTGAAGGGTTTTCTTCGACGATCAAAACAGTTGAGAGGAGCGAAGGGAGACCTGAAAACACGCGCTAAGGTGAGACATGCACCAACAATTTTTTTTGATTGTACCCAATTGCCTGCTCCAACTAGTAATATCGGCGGCCAATCAATGCCAAAGTTGCACACTGATTAATGCTAATTTGTTGTACATATGTATCCCTCAGTTTTTTTTCTGCTAGTATGAGCACATCCAGTTTTTTGATTTTTATTTTTTTGCATTGATAGTAGTTTTTTGGTTTTTAAGCTGAATAGAGCCCATATTCGGGATGTTCCTTGGCCTATTGATTATGTCAAACCATGTAAGCAAAGCGACAAAAATCCACCGCAGTGGATTGGGCGAGCGATTTTCCCCCGTATCGCTTGTGCGCTGTAACCCCGGTGTGGTGGCACTACATGGTTCGCTTAATCACTAGGCTTAGGAATTCTTCTAGGTTTTTTACTTTTTTTAGGTCCTCACGTGTTATCAATTTTTTGAATCTAATCCATTTTTTTTGTGTTTTTGCGCGTGACACATAAAATGTGTTTTTTCATCTGGTGGGGGGTGTTGTTTTTTCCCGAAGTTGAAAAAAGAAGCAGTCCTGTTGCAATGACTAGAAGAAAGAAAAACGCTCCAGGACGCCCGCCAAGGACAAATGCGGTAAGTTTCACTCACAAAAAACGGTGCATCACTGGAAAGCACATTATTTTTGATTGGCACTCATTTTTTTATCGCTGTAATTTTTGTGTGTGTAGGGTCCGAGGAATCGGGCATCACCTTCCCGCTTGTCAAGCTCTACGAGCACATGTCGGCGGAGCAACCGGGCAATGGTGGAGGCCGTTAATTTTGGGGGGCTTCTCCGGATTGCATGCCACACCATCCCCGCGGACCTTGCAAAATGGCTGATCAAGGATTGCTTCCAGCCTGATACCATGGAGCTGGTGCTACCCGGGGAGGGGCAGATCGCGATGGATCGAACAATCGCTCTCACATACATTGGGGTTGACCGACAGTGGGGAGGAAGTAAAGTATGAACTTCAAGCAGAAGCAATCAAGTTCATCCATGACAAGTACGACATTGTGTTTGGGACGGCTCCAAGGATAGAAGCCATATGTGAAAGGGTCAGGAAAAACAAGGAAGCAAATGAAGATTTCCCGAGATCATTTCGATGGTTGCTATATCAACATTCTTATGCCCTCCAACAAGTTTGGGAATAAGCCCGAGATGCTACCCGAATTAGTTGATTTGTCACGTGTGAAGCATCTCAACTGGTCACAATTCGTCGTACGCCAGCTGAAGGATGCCGCTTCAAAGATTAACAAGAAAGCACCTGTCAGGGGATGCATCCTCGTCCTTGTGGTAAGTATCTCTTGTTTTTGCCATACATTTTTTCTCTTCTGCAAATCTACATAAAACTGCATTTTAATTTCAGCAGATAAGTCAGTCATTCATATAGTCATAGCTTATCAAAATTAAAAATGCAAATGTTTTTTTTGGTTGGACAGCCACTTTAGCACTGTTTGTAATCCAATTATACTCTTTTTTAGCCCTTATCTTTACTTTTTTGGATATCCAACTTACAACACACACCCTTTTTTTTATAAATCTTCTGTTTTTAAACACATCCAGCAGCACCCCGCGCATTTTTTGCCTGATTTGAATGGATCTGTTACTATTGTTGCCTTTTTTTATTCATGTATTTTATTTTTTGCTATCTTATATATGAGGCATGGATCTTTTTTTCAACAGTGCATCTAGGATCTTTTTTTCCTATATCCTATATATATATGGTGCATAGTATACATATAGTATATGATAAGGCACCTAATGTTTTTGACTAATGTAGAGAAGAAACTAGGGAGGGGGGAGTGCATCCCATGTGGATCAAAAAGGCAAAAACCAAATCCCCTTTTTGGGCCTTTTTTTAGTATACTTCATTAAACCATGCTAGTAAGAGAGCAACTTTATATCTTTCAGACACCAAGTTATCATTGCTGATTGCTCAAGTAGGATCATTTTAGTATCCAATTTTTTAGTTGGTTTTTTGAAACAGCCCGGATCCGAAGACCCAAACTCCCCCACACCCCCCACTTATTCTCATTTGTCATTCTTTGCGCAAACCCTCACGCATCCTATATGCCGATGCACCGGACGCTCCCACTTTGAGTATACCGGATACAACCCCCGCAGTAGCAAGATGGTCAAGGAAACTTTTGGATGAGCTTATCAAGCTAGATACTAACAATGATGGATCATTTGGGAAACTTAAGGTATGGAACAAGAACGCACATGCTATCTATTCCTATCGTTTTTTTTCGAGCCAACAAACACCGACCCCGATTATGATGTCATCTTTTCTTCTTTAACCTTTTCGCCTCAAGCGCTACCACATACAACAATCCAGGAGTCACTATTCGAGCCGGAAGACATTTTGCAATTCGTGACTTCAAAAGTACCGTAGGGAATACCAACTCGGGTAAACTTGGTCGGTTTTTTCCACCGCAAATTACCCCCCCCTACGCCGGCGGAGTGCTGATGGTTTTTTCGGTTTACCTCATGCGGGTTACAAGGAACATTTCTGATGCTGTAGGGAAATTGCTGTGCGGAATGACATTGTTGCTTGGGGTCATTTGTCAAAGAAGTTGGTGAAGCACGTATGCATGCACGGGATACAAATGGTCCTAGTTTAAGGAGATCAAAGAGGCAAAGGCCGATCCGGATCGAAGAGCCGAAGACGAGGAAGATTCGAACATGAACGAGAACTGGATGAAGAAGATGATGAATGGGAAGATATAGACACCGAAGAGGACGAAGATTATGAAGGAGAAGAAGACGGGCGGTCGGATGGAGAAGATGGAGAAGAAGAGGAAAACGAGGTAGAAGAAGAGAGAACAAAAAAGAGAAGTTATAGCGATGCACAAACCAACAATCCAAACCCAAAGCGCCACGGAGTCGATGAACAAGTGACACTATTAGGGAGGCAAGGCACCCCACATCGAGGGCAAGGATGATGGTCTCCCCGGAGGTCACAAAGTGTGATGCACACAACAGATGGAGATTCAAAGGACGACGACGAAGCGCACCACATGCCACCGATTAAGAGGTTAAGGATGCTCAATGAAGTGATTGAGCTCGTCCCTTTAGAGTCAATCCCACCACCCCTAGATAAGGACGGAAGGTCGAGGTTAAAGCTGCCTCGAAACTTCAACAGCTTCACGCCAATGACCCCCCGCCTTAGCAAAAATCGCTTAGTGACTCGCAGCCACAAGAGGAGCATGTCACCGTTGATGCATGCAAAAGAGAAACGCAGGAAGTCCCGATTGCAAGGAGCAATCACCTAGACTTCACACCACCTGAAATCAACTTAATGAAGTTTATTGATGAACAAGATCCAACCCCACCGGAAGGAGAGCCCTCAAAACCAATGCCACCTGTAGGACAGACCCCATACCAAACTCCAGCGCAAGACGCCTCTCTACCCAAAACCCTCCCCCCTCAAATGCTTTTTGGCTCAACGAGCCAGGCTCTGTGTGGTGTGTGGATGAACTAACAGAAGAGGATTTTCTGGAAATAGAAGAGAACGCTATCCAACAGCTCAAGATGAAGAAAGCTCAAGACACAGAAGCTCAAGCAAGTGAGCTCAACTCAAGCCACACGGGTCCAGTCCTAAGAAGTAGCGAACAGTCAGTGCAAATACTAAATGACAAAGGGGCAACACCTGTAGACGCAGCAGCAGTAGCGGCAAAAGGAAAGGAACCATTATCAGCAAACTCATCGGTGACACCAGCGTTCAAACCAAAGACCCACAAGGAGGCTAAGGAAGGCTGCTGCGTTGAAGTCACCGTATGATGATAATGCAACCAAAAGGCAATTTCACCGCAGCAAGGAAGTACGCCACTCTACGACTCAATTCCGCAAACACATGCACACCGGACGGATCAAGGGACCTAAAGAGCGAGGAGTATGTGCTCTTTTCTTTTCCCCTCTCCCCACATCGACCATATTTCCCAAATGCTCCAATTTTATGTATACTAACTTTTTTCTGATCTCTTCCTTGTTTTTCAATCATAGGATCATAATCATCAATTTCTGGCCCACACACATTTACCTGAATGAGCTTGCAGAATCAGTGAAGCCTGGCGGAGATCTAATCAACACAGTCGCAGAGGTTGGTATATATGCAATCAACCCTAAGGTCAGGGGTGCTGTGAAACGGGTCATGCCTCTACGCATTGCTGTGAGCACTCCTTGTTTACATGCATCTATTTTTTTATAAGGTGTTTTTTCAGAACCATATAACTGTGTAACAGATTTTTTTGCACACACCCGTACAACATAATTTTCCACCTTATATGTACAGGGTTACCTATTGAAAGACAATCTAGAGAAGGCAGAAATCAAACGTTTATTTAACAAAGGCACAAACCATCTTGACCACAGGCAAATGGTATGTGGTCTTTTTTTTCTATAATAATCTGAAAAAATGGTATAATGGTGTTTTCGCTAGGTAGAAATTTTGCCACTCCTGAAACATACAATCGGTAGACAATTTTAAGCAAACTTGCCTCCTGATTTAAATAAAATTTCCTAGAAGCAAAATCATGAAGGTTTAATCAAAAGGCTATTGAGTATTTTTTAGCAATTTTTCTAGTCATGTCTGGATACCTGTTTCTGAAATTACAGTATTAGTCATGCTAGGAGTATTATTGTCTTTTGGTAAGACTTTTGGATTATTTCTGGGAGATTTTTTGCTTTTTTCTGAAGATGACCACAATACAATTTTTTCAGTAATATGTGTATACACAGTACATGCTTTTTTATTTGCATCTAAAAACAGTATCACAAAAAACGCAGGTCATGTTCCCTGTGCTTCAAGTCAGCAAGGTAAAAAATCTTAGTGATGTTGGGCACTACTTTCTTTTGGTGCTCAACATACGCAACGCCCGTTTTGAAGTGCTCGACTCTATGAGAACTCTTGAAGACACCAACCTAAGGACTTGCCGCGACAAACCGATGGAAGCAATCAAGAAGCTTTGGAGCGAATACTACCCAGCATTCAAAAGTGCGGATCCAAAATTATGAAGCTATATCTATTGCTTGTCCCACAACGAACAACAAGTACACTCCATTCTTTTCTCAAATTGTTGTTTATGTATCAAAGATATAGGAAGACAAAGCTCGCTTTATAGAACAAAGCATAGCGATATGTCATTTTTTGTTGTTTTTTGCAGCCATGATTGCGGCTTCCACATGCTGATGCACGCTGAACATTGGGATGGACGTGCAGCTTGTAATTTCAGCCACAAAGACATGCCCAACATCCGAAAACTCCTCACACACAAGTGGTTTACACATGAAGAAAATGAGACAAAGTGGCGTCATAAATTCCTCGCCTAGACAAAGTGAGGTATGTATGCAATCCCATCCAACTTAACTTACTAAAGCGGCCAATCATAAGCATGTGTGTGTGCAATGTAGGTACTATAAGCATGTGTCCGTGCAATGTAGGGTACCATAAAGCATTCATGAGTTCATCATTTTTTCCATGCGTATAAAAGCAAATAAATTGTGCAAGATAAGCCGCACCTCTATTCTTTTTTGTGTTTGTACCGACCAACTTAACTTACTAAAGCGGCCAATCATATCCGTCCGATAGAGCAAATTTAACATAATGTATAACCAATTTCCCGACCACAACTACTTTTCTTACACATTCAATCGCAAATCCGTCTACTAAGCAGAACTAGGTTCAAGTCAAGGCCCCCCTCCTCTCGCTTTCTTAGGGCAACGTGCAATATTATGTTCCGTAGACTTGCACCCGCCGCACCCGTTCTTCCTCTTAGTAGACTGCGCATTCATCCCTTTCTTCAGCCTCTTTTCTTTCTTGCGACCTTTGACTCTTGATCTTGGGGGGTTATCCACCTGTATCGGCAAGCCCCTCTCCATATCAGCAGCACCTACATCATAAATCAATTTTTTCTAAGAAATCTATCGCAACATCAAGACCATACCGTAACCTCGCATTTTATTTTTTACACACATATAAGCAATTAGTATGATCAACACAACTACCTCCCTGGGCAGGGGCAACAGCAGCTGATCCCGACCCGCCAACATGTGCATCAACAACCTGTGTAGAGGTAGACGACGCAGATGCTGGCACTGCCCCAGTGCTCATGTGCTTACGAGACTTTCTTTTCTTCTTCAGCTCATTTAGCTTAGCCCGCATGATTTTTATATAGTCCCGCATAGCCTTATATGCTTCATTAGACATACAACCATCCGTCGCCAAACCCGCAAAAGCTCTAGACAGATTTGTGAACCACAAAGTCCTTCGCCCACTCAAAGGCATGCCATGGGCTACTAAGTCCGGTTCCGAACAAACACATTAGCAAAAGCATCTCCACCCTCCGTCTGGGGGCATAAGCGGATCCCGAGCCCACCTCTCAAGTATGTAGTTATCCGGAATGGTTTTAATTCCTAAGGTGACAAACACCTTCGTAATGTGGCAACAAAGAATACCATCCCTATCAAACTTGCAGCATTCACGTAGTAACTTTGCTCATCAACAATCGCCGTCACAATGTATTCTCTCCTCGCCATAGCCATACACACGCGTATTGTTAGGCACCAACTCCGTAGTGGATCTCGCTCTCTTGTTTCATGTCATATTCTCGCATGTTTTCAAACTCTTTCGAAAATCAGAGAAGAGCTTCTTCGTGTATATAGTAGCAAGATGACGCTCTATAGGAAATCTCGACCATCTCCTCCTCGTCTTTATCATCCGTTTTAAATTCCTCCCCGTCCTCGAAGAACATGGATTTTGTCTTGGATCTTCCGGTATTGCTCGACAAAATGTAATATTGACATATTTGGGTTCACATATGTCTTCAACACCGCATTGAAGCCCTCACCGCGCCGAGTTGATTGTAGGAATGGGAAAAACGAATGCATGAAGAACGCCGGGGCAAAAGTGCTTCGAGGGCATACAAGTGATGAAAATGTTCATTGCCCCGCAACCGTACTTGTCCAAGATAGCAGCCCATTTTGCCTCAAATTCGGTCGGAGTAACCGTGTGGTTCATGCATTCTTTGAAATCATCTTCCAACTCTTCATCTTGATCAAGCACCGGACCTATAGTCCCCGAAAATTTGTCCATAATGTGGAAGCGGCAGCTTCGTGTGTAGAGTTAGGGAACACAAGCGCAATGGCATATCTCATAGCAAAAAGATCCCGATCCGTTATAATGTTCATGGGAGTCTTCCCCCTCATAGCATCCAAGAATGCTTGAAATAGCCACACATAGCTAGGTTTTTTCTCATCCCTCGTAAACGCGCACCCCAACCGAATTGATTGCCCGTGCTTGTTTATTCCAATGAACGGAGCAAATGGCATATCATACATATTGGTCATGTAGGTAGCATCAAAAGACACACAATCATGGTACGGATCAATGTAAGCTCCGCCTTGCCGCACTATCAACCCAAAAAATACTTTCCACTCTGTCTCCGTCATCCAATTTTACCTTGCAGTAGAAATTTGGATCCTCCGCTTGTATCTCCCCGAATCGGTCTATGGCTTGCCGCATGTCTTTATACCTGTCGGTCCTTCGAATATTCGACCTAAAGTTGCCGATGTCTTTACTTCCATAAGGCACAATCCGTGCGTACCCGTACATTTCATTCATAAGTTGCATGATGCGTCCGGATGTTAAGTTGCACCCATGCCATAGGGTAATAAACTCCTTCTCTCGCTTGCGGGATCCCTTTGTGAGATCTTAGGAACTTTTTCAAAGAAGGTTTGACAACCACATCATGGTTGTGGTCGCCCAAAAAATAGGTCACATGCCACCTACTTTCTATGAGATTAACAACCATCCTTGCTTTGCATCCAATGTGCAACATCTTTTCCCTCTTCTTCTTTTTTCTACCATCAAGCTTCTTCTTCCTAAGATCTTCTCTCGTCACCATCATCTTCATCTTCGAATCGGACTCGTCCCAAGAGAGTCGTTATCATCCGCTTCTTCCTTGGCTTTTCTACCGCGACCCTCTTTATTGCACACATATATCACTTTGCGCCGCTCGCCTTGATGAAGTTGAGAGTCGTGTAGCACTTATGCAAATTGAGAAACCAATTCTCTTTGCATAAGAATTATAGTAAGATTTTGATTCCTCTTTAGTACCAAATGTCCGCCCAAGAAGTGGGACGGGGGTGTGCACCACACCTCTTCAAAGCAATATCATCAAGATTTCCATCACCTTCCGCTATACCATGCAATCCTTTTTCTTCAAAGAAACAAGGCACCTGGAGCAACATACCGACCGTCACAAGGGTTAGAGTTATCAACCACCCGTGGGTGCACATCGACGACGTCAACATTGTTGTTGGCACAAGGACATAGTTGTTGATCATTGGGTCCCCCAAAAGCAACTCGCCGACTCCTTTTGTGTAAAAAGTGTTGGTTCCGTTGACTTCCAAATCAATGAAGTCAATATCAAACTCAGGCGGCAATTGGTTCAAGTCCATTTTTCGCACCCTTGACAAAAAAACCCAACCAACATAAGACAGTTAGACAGCCAAGGAAATAAGAACGCGGAGGCATGTTTGCATAATAGTCTAGCCAACTATGTGGTTGTGTTCATAGATATATGTTCATTACCCCTTTCAGGTTAGTTAAACAGCCAAAAGAACAAAAAACATTCAGATATTTTTTTTGACAGCCAACACATAGGAAACTATACCGATCTAGAAAACCACACGGATCCAACCCAACATATTTTTACGACGGTTTCTCGCAGAGCTTTGTGTACTAATCTAGACAATTTATGGTTTTTTCTTGCAACAAACTAGATTACGCACACTAACTTTTTCCACCCCGTTTTTTTTGTGTTTTTTGCTGCAGTTTTTTGAAGAAAGGGGGGAACTACATGATGGCGCTGGAGAGAAAAGTCTTGGACATATGAAGTTGATGTACATACACAAAGCAGTAGTCAAGTTTAACAATTCCCAACCATGGCAGGCAAACCAAAAAAAAACCAAATTGTGCGCGGCGCATGTATGCACCAGGTTCTTTAACCAAATCGAACCAAGGAAATCTCTGGATATGTTGTGCATCTTTGACTTGAATCAATCTCGCCTATCTCCAGGGTTATTTTTGCCTGGATTTTCTCCTCCCGACTAAGCTGTCAAACTGATTTAAGAGTTGCTCAATCGTACCTGGAATGTTGATTTTCTTACACGCCTTGTCCTTTGATTTTTCTGCTCCGATTCTTGGTCTCCTGGGGGGATTTAGGTCTCCTGGGGGGATTTTTTAGGTCTCCTGGTGGGGATTTTTAGGTCTCCTGGTTTTTGCGCCGCCACCCGGCCGACTAGGGTTAAGATGGCGCGGGGGGGGGGGGGGGGGGGTGGGGGCGTGTGTTTTGCCGCCAAAAAACCGGGGGGGGGGGGGGCACCGGTGCCAAATAATAACGCGGGGGGAGGGGGACACGAGTCGTACAACCTATATGTACAGCCGGCTGCAACACAACCTAAAGTACAGCCGGCTGTACAATAGCCGCGTCCATATTTATATGCATAGCAAAAATCACTAGGTACAGAAGCTAAAACGACATACAATTTGAAAGAGGGAGTATTTTTCAGTTCGAGGCGGAGGTGTAGCAGGTTGTAAAAACCTGGGAAGCAATTTCTTGCTTTGAAAGAAGCACGGGGCAGCAAATTAGTCCAAGCAGGTGTTCTCTCCTATTGTTTAGTATAGTTCTGACTTCTGATAATATTAGGAAGGAAACTAAATCTGTGATACAAGTGCATACAAGAGTATTTGAGGCGAAGTAATTGGGTCTTCTTATTCACTACAGGAAACGCGAGCTTCGCCAACAGCGCTAAGCTGTTGGCGAACACTCCAACCCTGTTGACGAAGGCTTTCCCAACACGGTTTCCGAGTTCCTGTTGGGAAAGAACCGTTGGCGTTTTAAGTGATGGGAAAGAGCTCTTCGCCAACAGGAACGCGGGCCCTGTTGGGAAAGCTTTGCCAATAGCCATGTGTACCGTTGGTGAAGGGGGGACGCCGTCAGCTTGGCTGCCGTTACCTTCGCCAACAGGGAAGCGACGGCTGTTGGCAAAGACCGGTTGGCAAATTTTTTTCACGTTTAAAATACCCAAAAATCACAGGAATATCATATATATCATAATATTCATCACAGGAATCATATATATCATAATATTCATCACAGGCATCATATATATCACAATAATCATCACAGACATCACATATAGATAAATTCACACGTTACTCATCGACAAGTCCACTAGTACATCCAAGTTCATCGGAAAGTCCACAAGGTCATCGACAAGTCCACAAGGTCATCGACAAGTCCACAAGTACAACAACAAGCTCCACAATGTCCAGGAACTCAAACGACTAATCAACCTCGCTGCATATATTCATAACAGCTAGCACTACAATATATTTTTAAATAGTACTACAACTTATTTTGCTTATTTCGCTTATAATCTAAGCGTCCCCAAACAGACCCTATAAAGATGAGCAGGCACTTAAAGCCACTACACATGCCGCCCATGCATAACAAACATTACTGCTCAGTGCATTTTATCGATGGGAATAACCAAGCACTGAACCAACAAGAAAAAAAGTTTCAGCATATACAATATATGAATCAGAGAAGCAACATTATTCACTAATCATCAGCAACTAAATTGGCTAAAGGCTATTGGCGTAGATTTGATTAAAAGCTAAACCAGCAGCTGATAGGGCCTCCAGTTAGTAAGGTGCGGCCTAAGTACATAACCAAGCTCAAAGGTTCCAGAAAAATAATTCCACACTCAAATGCAGTAGATGATGCCACAGACACGGTGATGCCTGCATACTGCAGAAAAAGAGTGGAATTACCACTGAATTTAAAGTTTAAACCAAATGTAACAGGACCAAAGACACAATCAGACACTGAATGTAGCATGTAACAAAGAAAATTACTTGGAACAGGAGATTCAGATCCATTGATAAGCTCGAGATATGTATTACCATCAGAATTATCATTGCTGAACTAGGTTGCTGGCTCTAAGTGCCTTGCTTTGCTTACTGTAGAACAACAACAGTGTGAGCATGAAACGCTTGATGCCTTCATACTGTGGATCTACTGCTCTATTAGGGGAGTCAGGTGGTAACGCTAATGAACAGGGTTTGGACAGGAACATAGAATTCAATCTGATCTGCAAAAGAGAAAAGAAGTCCCTTAAGCCACAAGCATAGAAGTTAAACATATTGCTAATCAAACTTCATATCCTTGTCAAACGGAGTAATAAGTAGCAATGCATATCATATTCTCTCAGCGAACACACATCTTACACACCATAAGCTTAATCAAAACTTCATATCCTTGTCAAACGGAGTAATAAGTAGCAAGAAATATCCTATTGTTGTGATCTCTCAGCGAGCACACATCTTACAGACTATAAGCTTAAATAATATGTCACCTGCCTATGTCTATTCCTGAAGGCCATTGAGCAATCTAATGACAGCAAGGAGGAAATGCGCAATACGGTAGTCCTTAAACCAAGAAAACGGAAGCAACACAACATCTAAACAACCAGAACAACGGCAATGCAGAACCAGATCACTGCCATTTTGCATACTTTGATCCGATAAACAGAGTGCAAGCTTCATCTAGGAGCATTGAAGGATGCAAAACGAGCACCCCGCACAATCTTCCAGTACACAGAACACTACCAATTTGTACTACTAACCAATTTCCAGAACAACAAATCACACTGCAGGAGTTCTCATTTGTACCAAAAGTCAACCTTCCCTACACGAACAGGCCAGCAGAAACAGGTGATCCGGTTGCTACATACGTGGATACACAACAACCGCGGCCTAAAATACGCGACCTGAAATCACTTCCATCCCCAAGTCCCACTAGCTGCTCACAATAATGAACTAGCACTAACCACCCAGATCACACGGGCACACAGTGACCCCAAGTGATATGCACGATATGGGAGCGCTGCAGTACCTCGGGCCTCGGCCCGGCGGAAGCTGGGGCGGCTGCGCCGGAGCTGCGTGATGTGGCCGTGGAGGTGGATGCGGCGGCGGCGGAGGACTTGGCGAAGGTTCTCGCGAGGGATTGGAGAGGAGGCGGGACCGGAGGCAGCGAGGGAGCCTCGCAGGCCCTGGAGAGGACGCGGGACTCCGACGCGAGTTGCGGAACGCCGCGGCGGCGGAGATGCGGCATGCGGCCGCGCGCCACCGTGACATGGTCTCCTTCCGCTCGGGGCAATGGGGGCGGGGTCTTGGAGGCGGAGCGGAGGAGATGGCTATGGCTCACCGCCCGGGGGAAGCTTGGGGACGGGCGCGGTGGCGGATCGGGGGGGGGGGGGGGGCGGCGGTGCCGGGAGGAGGGGGGGGTGCGGCGGCGGCGGGAGGAAGGGCGCGGCGCGCGGCGGATCGGGGGGGGGGGGGGGGGCGCGCGAGAGGTGGGGCGGCGGCGTCCGGATGGGTGGGGTGGGGTGGCCTGGGGTTTAGGGTTGAGGCTAAGTAAATGGGCCAAGGGAATGGGCCTTCTGGCTTCTCTACTTGCTCGGCCTTTTTTGATTTTTTACTGCGCCAGCCTTCGCCAACAGCTGCGGTATTAAAGCTGTTGGTGAAGACACCTTTGCCAACAACATTACAAAGTTGTTGGGAAAGAATTTTTGCATTTTTGTTTTTTTCCTTTCAACTTTTTTGTGGGTCCTTCCTACTATAACTACATCTCAACTTCAAAACTTGGGGATGTTTTGAGTTATTTAGCTATATTTCGTTAATTATTTATGTTCACTTGAATTTTCCGGCATAATCCAAGTTTGAACTGCGGGTGCCTGAAATAATGAAACTTATGCGTTCGAAAAATGATATTCATGATGGGGAGTGTGTTTTGAGGCCGTGTCCCAAAGCTCACCCGAAATTTCGAAGTCCTTGTCCACATAACACGACGGTCCAGGCGTGGTACAACTAATTTTTAATTATATAAAATCCAAACGAAGTCGAAAAATCACGAAACTTGTCGGGGTGTCTTGTTATCGCATGTTGATGCTACGATAAAAATTTGAGAAAGTTTGAAGCAAGTTGCCGCGTCAAATGCTCAAAACTTAGACATCTGTGTCGTATGGACCTCCCTGGGCCCACTACCTCGGTGGGTACCAGGACCGACTACTCGGTGGGCCCCTGGGACTACCCGGCTTGCGCTACACGGCACCTGAAGGCGTGGAGCACAAGGACTACACAGGAGTAGTACTCGGTTGGGGAGCTGTACATGTTCCGCACTGTATAGAGGACTCCTAGACGTACTCGACTAGTACTCTCTCCCTACTCCGACTTGTAACCCTGCCTCCCGGACTATATAAGGCGAGGCAGGGACCGATCACCTCATCCAATCTCATCTCATACAACCCACGGCGCACTATTGCACCATCTTGTAATCGTGCCCAATCAATCCAGAGCTACGCAGCATACAGGACGTAGGGTATTACGCACCTCGCGGCCCGAACCTGTCTAAATTGTGTGCCACGTATCTCTTCCTTCGAGTTACCGATCTCGGCGAGTCACATTCATCTACTTCGGGTACTCCCCTTAGTAGGTTGCCGGTCTAAAACACCGACAGCTGGCGCGCCAGGTAGGGGATCTCGTCCGAGATCACATGGCGAACTCGGCGGCTTCCGTCCACTTCAAGCCAACCGTCGCCTTCAACCGCGGTGACACCTTCGTGTTCGGCGCCTGGGTCTGCACTGCTGATGGCGCGGGCTCCTTCCAGCGCCGCCAGACCATGCAGCCCAACCCGAAGACAGGCTTCGTGACGCTTCCCCGAAGTTGTCACGGTGGAACTCGCCGGCAAGTTCGGCGAAATTTCACTCTTCAACCACCACGGCCGACTTCGAGCTCGAGTCCGTCTCCAACCCGAACTCGACGTCGCCATGGGCCATCGCATGCGAGCCGGCCGCCGCGGCCATCGCAGCGGTCCCCTCATCTCGCGAGCGCCCGCGCGCGTGGCTCCCGCATCCTCAGCCGGGCCCACACGGGGGCTCCCACTTCGCGCCGGGCCGGCAAGGAGCCCGTACCCGAGTACAACTCGGACTCCGACGCCGCCCCCGTTCGCGCTTCGGACTCCAGCCCTCTCTCCGAGTTCTACTCAAACCCAGACTACGAGTTCGACTTCGGGTCGGACCCTGAGGAGCCCGAATCCGAGGACAACTCCACCGAGCTTCCCTTGTCGTGGCCGCCCTCGCGGGCCGGTTATAAAATCCACGCCGACCGAAGATACGTTTGCGGCCGGACCGCAAGCTCGCCGACCTCGGTAAAGGGGGACTCATGCTACGTCGCCTACATCGACTCGCTACCGTTCCAGAGGGAACACCCCTAGCCCGGCCGACTCGAGCACACCAACTGAGGTGGCACCTTCGAGTCCGGCCTTGGCACCCCTGATCGCCAAGTCTTCATGGCTGCCGGCGACACCCCGGGGTCTTCGAGCACGGCTCGGGACAAGTACCTGGAAGACATCTCCTCCGACGAGCTCTCTCGCCGATGCTCCACCGAACGAGAACCCTGCAGACAGAGACACTCGACGTGAGCATAACCGGAAGCGCAGCGAACGTCGCCGGCGCCTCCGCGACAACCTCCCCATCCGCAACCTTGCGGAAGCTCTCGAGGCGGTCGAGAGCAGAGTACACACCACCCCTGAGCAATGCCTCATGTCGATCACGCGCCGATCGCACGTCAGGCTCAGGGCATACGCGCTGGAGAGGTCATCGCCAAGCTCGCTGAAGACGCCTACTTCATGCGGGTCGACAACAGAGTCAACCAACCTCCCCCAGTCAGGCTCCGCGACAACGAAGCCACAAGTCGCAGTGCCAACAACGGTCCTAACCGTACTCGAGCTGACCTTCCAGCCGAGCCAAACCGTCGTCGCTCCAACGCCGGTGGACCCTCACAACGCGACCACAGCAACCGAGAAGTCGTTCCTCACCGTGCTCCGGCCGGCGGGGGCGGCAACGATCCCGACGGCGGCGGCGGCCGACGGCGGCGCCTCCAACCATGGGGCTAACGAAGGGGCGGAGGCGGCGGCGGTCGCGGCGGCCGAGGCCACGTGAACGACCACGCCTCCGGCGCCTCACATGGCGGGTACGACGCTCGCCGAAGATTGAGGAGCCGCGGCGGAAGAAGTCGACCACCGCCGCCGAAGGCGACGGCTTCCCCACCTTCTCACCTCGACTTCGCAACTTGCTCCTCCCCCGACAAGTTCAAGCCTTTGGGGATCACCAAGTATGACGCGAAGCAGATCCCATCCGGTGGCTCGATGCTACGCCCTCTCCATCGAGAACGCCGGCGGCAACAACGACACCAAGTGCCTCTACTTCCCCTTCGCCCGGACCAAGCACCACTCACATGGCTCGAGTCGCCGGACAAGCACTCGATCGACAAGTGGGACCACCGAAGGAGCAGCCACAAGCAATTTTGCGGCGCCATGGGCCGATCGGGTACTCGCATGGACCTGGCCATGATCAAGCAGGAACAAGGCGAGACCCTCCGCAAGTACATGCGCCGCTTTTTCGACAAGCGCGCTACCGTTGTCGACGTCACCGACAAGGAGGTCATCGACCTCTTCCAAGACGGTCTCTATCACCGTCGCACCTTTGAAGACTTCGGTCGTCGCCGCCCCAGGTCCATCCCCCACCTCAAGGACATGATCACGTCCTGGGCGGATGAAGAAGACAAGGCCAATGCCAAGTACGACGCCATCCGCGGCAAGACCAAGCAGAACCAGGGCGGCGGCAGCGGCAGCAACGCAAACCAAGGCGGCCGCAACAACAACAACAACAACAACAACAACTCGGGTCCCAACCGCAAGCGCAAGCCAGACAACACTGTCGCGGCTATCCAGCGCCCTGCGAAGGGGAACTCGAAGAAGAACTCCGGCGGCTTCAAAGACCTGCTGAAGGAGAAGTGCCCGTGGCATCCAAATGGCAACCACACTACCGAGCAGTGCTACCAACTCAGGCATGCACTCAAGGATACGCCAGAGCCACCGCACCCTCACGACCAAAAAGGCAAGAAGAAGGACGGCGACAACAACGACTTCCAGGAGCCGGACAAGACCGTCAACGTCCTCTTCGGCGGATTGCCCAGCAGGCGGGAGCGAGAGGCTACCCGTTGTGAAGTGATGTCCATTGAACCAGCGGTCCCGACCCCTCTCAGGTGGTCGGAGGTACCCATCACCTTCTCCCGCGCGGACCAATGGACCAGCTTCTCTGAACCAGGACGGTTCCCCCTCGTCCTGAAGCCAGTGGTGGCGGGCTCCAAGCTCAACAAGGTGCTCATCGACGGTGGGAGCGGGCTTAACGTCCTCTTCACCAAGACCTTGAAGAAAACGAAGCTCGACATCACTCATATGTTCACCAAGAGCAACACGCCCTTCTACGGCATCGTCCCCGGCAACGCGGCTATTCCACTGGGCTCAGTGGTCCTGCCAGTTACCTTCGGGGCGTCTCGGGACAACTACCGTACCGAGTACATCAAGTTCGAGGTCACGGACTTCGAGACCTCTTACCACGCCATCCTCGGCAGACCGGCCATCGCCAAGTTTATGGCGGTGCCCCACTACACCTACTTGGTACTCAAAATGCCAAGCCCAGCCGGTGTACTCTCCCTCCAAGGGGACTTGAAGACCTCCCATGACTGCGACACAGAAGCCGTGGAGATTGCCTCTACAAACCAAGTACCCAACGCGATGATGGAGGTCTACGCCGTGTCGAAGAAGCTTGCTACAAGTGAACTTGACATCCCAGAGAAGTCTGACAGCACCAACAAGCCTCAGCCACCTGAGGAGGTACTCGTCAAGACGGTCGACCTCGGAACAGGCGACCCCGAAGCCAAGACCACCACCATCGGGTCCGGCCTCGACCCCAAATAGGAAGACGCGCTCATCAGCTTCCTTCGGGCTAACCGCAACATCTTCGCGTGGAAGCCAGCGGACATGCCAAGAGTGCCCAGGGAGCTGATTGAGCACTGCCTCAACGTCGATCCTAAGGCCACCCCCAAGCGACAACACCTCCGACGCTTTGCCGACGACAGGCGGGACGCCATCAAGAAGGAACTCGCCAAGCTACTCGTAGCTGGCTTCATCAGAGAAGTCTTCCATCCTGAGTGGCTCGCCAACCCTGTCCTCGTCCGCAAGAAGAACTCGAACGAGTGGAGGATGTGCGTCGACTACACCGACCTCAACAAGCACTGCCCCAAGGACCCCTTTGGGTTGCCGCGGATTGATCAAGTCATCGACTCCACGGCGGGCCGCGACCGCTCTCGCTTCCTCGATCGCTACTCCGGTACCACCGGATCGCAATCAAGGAGGAATGCTAGGAGAAGACCGCGTTCATCACCCCGTTTGGCGCGTATCGCTACACGACCATGTCCTTCGGGTTGAAGAACGCCGGCGCTACCTACCAACGAGCTATCCGTGCCTCGCTTCAAGAGGCAACTCAACAAGAACGTCGAGGCCTACGTGGATGACGTGGTTGTCAAAACCAGAGACTCCGCTACCCTCATCGACGACCTTGAAGAGACCTTCGCATCACTACGCGAGTACCGCCGGAAGCTCAACCCGAACAAGTGCGTCTTCGGCGTCCCTTCGGGCAAACTACTCGGCTTCATCATCGGCCCGCCGTGGCATCGAAGCCAACCCCGAGAAGATCTCCGCCATCACCGAAGATGAAAGCTCCCACGAGCATCAAAGACGTCCGAAGCGACGGGGGTGCATGGCGGCGCCGAACGCATTCATCTCGAGGCTAGGAGAACGGGGCCTCCCCTTCTTCAAACTACTCAAGCATCAAGAGAAGTTCGTGTGGACTCCGGAGGCGGGTCAAGCCCTTGCCCAGCTCAAGGACTTCCTATCAAAGCTACCGATCCTCACGGCTCCTCACAAGGGCGAGCGCCTATTGCTCTACCTCGCCGCGACTACTCACGTGGTCGCATCGCCATCGTTGTCGAGCGGCAAGAAGACGGCCACGCTTACCCGGTCCGGGCCGCCCGCTCTACTTCGTCGGCGAGGTTCTATCGAGTCCAAGGCCCGCTATCGGCATGTGCGAGAAGCTCATGTACGCACTACTCATCACCTCGCGGAAGCTACGACACTACTTCCGGGAGTACTCGGTCTCCGTCGTCACCGACTACCCTCTTGGCGACATCTTGCGGAACCAAGATGCTACCGGAAGAATCTCCAAGTGGGGCGTCGAGCTCGGCGCCCTCACTATCGACTTCAAGCCACGCACGGCCATCAAGTCGCGGCACTAGTCGACTTCATGGCAAAGTGGCGGGAGAACCGCCTACCCACTCCCACCGTGCCACCGCAGCATTGGGTGATGTACTTCGACGACTCACTCAACCTCGAGGGCGCAGTGCGGGGGTACTCCCCGATCTCTCCAACGGGCGAACAACTCAAGTACGTCCCGCATCTTCCGGAAGGTCTCAAACAACGAAGCCGAGTACGAAGCCCTCCTACACGGGCTCCGCCTCGCGGCTTCACTGGGAATCAAGCGGCTACTAGTCTACGGCGACTCCGCAGTGGTCATCAACCAAGTCAACAAGTCCTGGGACCGCAACAAGGAGAACATGGACGCCTACTGCCTAGAAGTCCGCAAGCTCGAGAACAAGTTCTATGGTCTCGAGTTCCATCACATCGTTCGCGACAACAACGTTGCAGCGGACGTCCTCTCGAAGCTTGGATCCACCCGCGCTCAAGTACCAGCGGGTGTCTTCGTCCACGAGCTTCATGCGCCATCCATCCCGAGCCGCGCCACCGACCACCGTCCCAGCCCCATCCACCACTCGGGTAGGAGGTCATGATGATCGACGTGGACTGGAGGCAACCCTTCATCGACTACCTCAGCGAGCAGAAGGTCCCCTCCGACAAGAACGCGACCGAGCAACTCGTCCGCCGCGCCAAGTCCTACGTCCTCGTCGGAGACAAGATTTACAAGCGGGGCGCGTCTTCTGGAGTACTCATGAAGTGCGTCCCTCGTGAAGAAGGCAAGGACATCTTGTAGGAGATCCACAAGGGCGTCTGCGGCAACCACGCGTCCTCGCGTACGCTGGTCAGCAAGGCTATCCGACGAGCTTTCTACTGGCCCACGGCTTTGGGCGACGCCGAAGAACTCGTCAGAAAGTGCCAAGGATACCGCATTCGCCAAGCGACAACACGTCCCAGCCTACAATCTAGTCACCATACCGCCAACCTGGCCCTTTGCTTGCTGGGGGCTCGACATGATTGGGCCACTGCCAACTGCGCCAGGAGGATTCAACAGGGTATTGGTGGCTATCGACAAGTTCACCAAGTGGATCGAGGTCAAGCCAGTCACATGTCCCAAGGCCGACAGAGTACTCGACTTTCTGAATGAACTCGTACACCGCTATGGGCTACCCCACCGCATCATCACAGACCTGGGATCCAACTTCAACAACTACCAGTTCTGGGAGTATTGCGAGAACAGCGGGATCGACGTCTGATAGTCTCAGTTGCCCATCCACGGGCCAATGGACAAGTCGAGCGCGCCAACGGGATGGTACTCGACGCTCTCAAGAAGCGGCTACACGACGCTGCTAACTCCAAAGGGGGCAAGTGGATCAAGGAACTACCCAACGCACTCTGGGGGCTACGGACTCAGCCATCCAAGCCAACGGGGCAATCCCCTTACTTCCTGGTCTACGGCTCCGAAGCAATTCTCCCTGCCGACGTCATATGGAACTCACCAGCAGTGGAGCAATACGACGAAGGCGTCTCAGAAGACAGCAGACGAGTTGACATCGACAGCCTCGAAGAAGCTCGCTGCGCTGCCCTCGTCCAATCAGCAAGGTACCTGGAGGGTATCCGACGCTACCATGATCAAAACATCAAGGAACGCTCCTTCAACGTTGGAGATCTTGTCCTCCGCCGTATCCAGAACACGGAAGGACTTCACAAGCTCAGCTCCCCACCCTCGGGAAGGTCCCTTCACCGTGGCAAAGGTGACCGGGCCGGGCTCCTACCGCCTCCAAACACTTGAAGGCGAAGACATTAACAACTCGTGGAACGTCGACCGGCTCCGTGGATTCTACGCCTAGTCTACACGACTACTCTGGGGTTCAAGTCTACACGACTACATCAACACCCCCTTGCCGTAAGCGACCCCCCCCGGTCCCGGCTCCCGCTCTCCGGACTTCTCCTCTCCAGGATCCGGCCCCGTGCGGCTAACTACGGACCCTGGGCTGCGACGAGCGTCAAGGACTCTAGCAGACGGTCTACTAAGAGACCACACCCCAAGATCTAGCTCCGCACGGCTACCTACGGATCTACGATCCAGCCTACACGGCTACCTACGGATCAACTGATGTAAGCGGCTACCCGCTCCAGCGCTACTCAGCTGTAAGCGGCCTCCGGGTCCAAGCAACTACTCTGTAGCTACGGCCCTGGCCATCCAGGTGTACTTCTTCAGTAATAAAGTTTGATCGTTCATCAACTTCTTTACTGTCTACTCCCTACAATGGGACCACTACCGCCGAGTACTACTACTCGCATCCACTCCACGATGGGGGCTCCGCACTCTGAGATCGCGACTACGAGTACTCATTGCTGGAAAATTTCTTTCATTGATACTTAAACAATTCACTACAATTGTTTTCCTGTACAACCATGGCTACTAGCTATCTATTACAGGGCTACTGAAGGTTTAGCTTCTCAGCTACCTGCTCCGCGATGGGAGCCATCTGCTCCAGCAGCTCTGCATACCGCTCATCGGTGCGGTTGGCGGCTACCCCGCCGGCGACTACCTCCCACCGGGGCCTTCGAGAAGTACGACTTCATGAAGGCCAAGACTTGTCTTGGGATCGACCTCGCCATGTGCTTCACGTAGGCGGCCGGCCGGCTCGGAGCTTCCTTGAGGCGATCCACCGCAGGAGCAATCTTGGGGCCGCCCGGGTGCGGCACCGGGAGTCTTGCGATCGGCGGGCGGCTTCTTCTAGCTCCTTCGGCTTGGGCCCGCAATGCCTCGTAGTCTTCGTTCAACTTCGCAAGGATTTGTAGCGATTGACGAGATCTCGGTCGAAGCAATCCGAGCTCCATATGCTTCTCGCACTCGAAGGTGAGTTCTTTGTAGTCGAGCTCGAGTACCCGGCGGGCTTCTTGCTCCCGGTAGAAGAGGTTCTTCATGCTCGTCTCCGAGGACTTCGGCTCGCTCCACTCCGGCCCTCAAGCTCTGCAACATGACAACAGCACAGCGGGTCAGGGACTTCTTGACCTCCAACAAGTACCCGACCAGTTCAGCGGCGTACCTTTGTTCTTGTTGCGGAGGCCCTTATTCTTCCGCACCAAGTCGTCGCCCTTCGCCTGCAACTCTAGGACATCGTTGTGGTACTTGGCGAAGGCGGCGTCGAGCTTCGACTGCATGGCAGCCGCGTGCTTCCGCGACTTCACAAGTTGCTCTTCTAGCGCTTCAGCTCGGAGCACCGCGTCGCCATAGCCCTGCAGCATGCTCGACTTGTCGCGGGACCGTTCCGCAACGTCCTGCACAAGACAACTCAAGTCACAAGAGTACTCAATGACAGAGGATTGGCTACTCAGAAGCTATGGCTACTTACCTTCATCCACTGCTCGGCCTGACGGATCGCCTCGAGATGCTTGGCCACCGTCGCCGGCTCGACAAGATTGTCCGCGAGCAGCTCTATTCTGCCGCGACTACTCGCGGTGGCCTCCGTCATCGGCAGAGCGGATGGGCTCTGCGTCCTGGATCTCGGGGGAGTGGATAGCCACCTCCAGAGCGACCTCTGGCGACGTGGTGACCGCCTCTCCCCCGGCGGCCTCCTCGACGACCTCCTCCACGGGCTCGGGGGCTCCTCCCGCAGCCTCCGGGGCCCCTGGTGTCGACTTCTGCATCGGCACCCCTGCAGGGATGTCACCACCTTCAGCTTCAGCGCCTGTCAAAGATAAGACAAGTGCATCAGCGACTACGACTACTCCTCGAGGAGCCCTGTAGCTTCAGAAGGGTACTCACCTTCGACAACGCTGGCCTCCAGCAACGGTGCCTCGGCAGCCAGTGACTCGGGCACCGCCTGGGTAGCGGGAGTGGACTCCTCGGCGGGCGGCGCGACTTCTCCAGCCACCGCTGAAGAGGGTTCATCCCCCTCCCAGGACAGATCCGTGGATTTCCTGCAGAAGCACACATAATTGGTCGTCAGTCAACCTCGACTACTACAACAAGTACTACTCAGGAAGATGGGTACTTACAAGTTCGACCGGACTATTGTCACGGCCGGAGCACCGAGGATGCTGGCGATGTCAACCAGTCCACACTCGGCGGGCGCCTCCTCCGACGCTCCCGCGGATACCGTTTCCTCCACAGCAGTGGTGGCCGGCGCAGTGCTCTCCTGCGCTCCCAAAGCCACCACCTCTTCAACGGCGGCGCCTACGGGTTCCGTGCTCCCCCCGTGGAGCGGGGGCCGGCGCTCCGGGCCGCGCCAAGATCTCCTCAACAAGGGGGGGGGGCGGACTACGACTTCCGGCCGGCTCCCCCACCGTGTCCCACACGCCTTCGTCGCCCTCTTCGACGGGCTCCGTTGGCGGCACCTCCCCGCATACAAGGGAGACTACTCATCGGCAACCGTACTCGTATGGCGGGTACTCGACTACTCGTTCAAGACAACTTACCTCCCGAGGCGTGGTCTCCGAGACCTTAAGCTTCTTCGCCACCCGCTTCCCCGCGGGGTTGCGCGGCTTCCGTGGCGGCGCGGCCGTGCTAGCCTCCGGAGCTAGTCGGGGGGTCTTGTACCGAGGGAACATGAGGCAAGCCCGGGCGGCTAAACCTCGACCGCGCCTAGAAGCGGTCCCGCAACGTCTCGTCGTCGTCGTCGGTGGTATCCTCCACGACGACGGTGTCATCGCCTTCACCGACTTCTCGCCGCTCCTTAGCCTTCCCTTCCCTCGGGATCTCGATTCCGCTCGGAGGTGGCTGCGGCTCGGAGATGAACTTCTTCAAGTCCTCCAGCAAGACACGAAGACATCGGCACGACTACTCCAAGCAATGACTACTCGACTAAGAGGAGCACGACTACTCACCTCCTTGGGCGGGGCGCGCGGCGGAGTACTCTTGGACGGGCACGCCGTGTACGGCGGCATATCTTTGAAGATCCGCGACAACCTCTCGATGATGTCGCCGTCGTCCGGCCTCGCCTCCGGCATCCGCGACGTGTCGTCGTCGCCGGTGTACTCGAAGCCTAAGGTGTCTCGAGCCATCAAAGGCTGCACCCTCCGCTTCATGAAACTGAAGGCCACGTGCTCGGCCCTCAGTCCCGCCTCCCTGAGCACCTTGATGCGTGCCAGCAGCTCGGGAAGCTGGATCCCCTCTTGCATGGTGGGCTCCGTGTTCCACCATTTGAGAAACACCATGTGATCACTTGTGAGCACATGTGGAGATGTCTAGGTTTTGAGCATCCGACGCGGTAACTTGCTCCAAACTTTCTCAAATGTTTATCGTAGCCTCCACATGCGATAACAAGACACCCCGACAAGTTTCGTGATTTTTCGACTTTGTTTGGATTTTATATAATTAAAAAACAGTTGTACCACACCTGGACCATCGTGTTACGTGTACAAGGACTTCGAAATTTTGGGTGAGCTTTGGGACACGGCCTCAAAACACACTCCCCATCATGAATATCATTTTTCGAACGCCTAAGTTTCATTAATTCACGCACCTGCAGTTCAAAATTGGATTATGCCAGAAAATTCAAGTGAACGAAAATAATTAACGAAATATAGCTAAATGTTGCAAAAGGGCCCACATTTAACCATGTGCTTGTAAACAATGTAGCAAGGCTACCAAAAAAGTTTGAACTTAAAATTCGAAAAAAATGAAAATTCTTTGCCAACAGCATGCACATGCTGTTGGCAAAGAGCAATCTTCGCCAACAACACTATAAGGCTGTTGGGAAAGAAGGCTTTTCGCCAACAGCGTGGTAGCCCTGTTGGCGAAGGGTTGCTCCCTTTGCCAACAGCTAACAGCGAAGCTGTTGGCGAAGCAGACGACGTCGGCACCGTTTGGCCGCGCCGGGGCTTCACCAACAGCTTTTCTTTCCCAACAGCATTCCTGTTGGGAAAGAACCCCTTCGCCAACAGTCGAACTTTGCCATCAGTCCTTGGATTTTGGGCTGTTGGCGAAGATTTCTTTCCCGACAGCAGAGTTTTCCTGTTGGGAAAGAGTTTCTTCGCCTACAGCTCTCGTCTTGGCTGTTGGGAAAGATCTAGGCTGTTGGTGAAGCCACAGTTTCCTGTTGTGATTCCAGAGGGAAGGATGAAGGCGGCACGATTTCAGTTTCATCCCTAGCTAGAGACCGGGATTTATTATAGATACAACTAGCTAGAGATCGGGACTTATTTCCTGGTGCCACTCAGTCCGAGATAATGGGCATGCTGCGCATTAGGGCTTGTTTGGGAATTAGTGGAATGAACGGGAATGAAGGGCATTGGGGTGTAGGAATTTCCACTATAAGTCAAAATTTCCCAAAATCTCCTTCAATCCTCTTCCATCCACTTGAATCCTCCATTTCCAAACAAGCCTTTAGGGGATGACGTCCCAAATGACCATATATACCGGCAAGAGGTGGAAAAGGAAAAAGCAAGTGTCCTAGCTAGTTGGTATCTTTGACGATCACGACTCACAAAATAATAATCCTTTTTTTTTGCTTTCTTCTTCTCCCTAGTTTGCTCATGCCAAGTGTGCATGGGACGGGGTTTCTACACAAGTGAATGCGACATGGGATTGAGTATAACCAGTATGCATTGATAATTTGGTAGATGAACCCATAAGTTGATTTAATTTGCTTCATGAACCAGGCCGGTTGGGGCCAAGATTCAAAAATTTCCAGGTGGGGGATTCTCTCCCCCTCCACTGACCCCAAAAAAATTGCTTCATGAAGTTAAGTTGCACCCGCAGTTTCCTTCGTTCTGAAATGAGTGGAGTGATAATTTTGATATGTGGTCGGATTTATGATCATTGGATACTGACGTCCATATGACAGTTTTTTTATGGAGGAAGCTTTATGTCAATATTAAATACAGTTTTCTTGTGAGGCCATGGTGTTTCACATAATCTTTTAACAAATAAATCATACGAGGTGATATCCCGCGCGTTGCTGCGAGAATTTTTTAAACAAAATTTCAAGGTGAAATGTGAAAGTAGTGACACAAAAGATATTACATGGCAATATTCGTTTGTAAACTCATTATATATGAAAGCATGTTATTTTGTTGAGAGTGAATCCTTCTAAAATCGTCAGCAGAAATTTTGTGGTGTGATATACTCCCTCCGGTTCTTTATTAGAAGTCGTTTTGGACAAGGTTTGAGTCAAACACTGGGAATATAAATTATGAATAACTTTTAAGTCGTTGAGTTTGAAAATGTGAAAATCATATAAATAGATTTGTCTTGAAAATTACTTTCATAAGAATATACATATATAACTTTTCAATAAAGATTTTTATAGAAAAGATAAGTCAAAGTTGTGCTTTGGTGACCGTGTCGCTGTCCTAAACGACTTCTAAACGACTTCTTATATGGAACCGGAGGGAGTACATGCTATAAGCCACAGAAAATCGATTTAAGACATAAATATGTGATTTGGTGGATGATGACATGGTGTATAGTGGATGGTGACATGGCGCATAGTGGATGATGACGTGGAATGCTTGCATGTTGAGAGAAATTCAACCATGACTTGTAATGGGTCTCACCTATATAAGTTTTATAGATAAGGGCCGAACTGGAATCATGACCAGTGCAATATATTAATAAATAAAATTCTTGTGAGAGGGAGTGTTTAAATATAAGTTAATTGCCCATTTCCCCATTAATGTAGACGTTTTTCCATAACTGCTTAGTGCGAACAAAGGATATATATACACACCACGCAGCGTGGTGAATACTCCCTCCTTTTCTTTTTATAAGGCGTGACGTGACATGGCACGGTCTGTAAAATTAAACTTTGACTATCTATTTCTCTTATATTATATTTTTATGGTTATAAACATATAATCATTAGAAATTATATTTGATGACAATCCAACCATATCAAATTTACAGTATAAAAATAAAAAATTGATGCGTAAACTATTGGTCAAAGATCGTAAAGTTTGAATTTTAATTTGCGTGCGCACTTTATAAAAAGAAAAGGAGGGAGTACAATTTTGAACGCACCGCCTTTCCTGGCCGGAGCTCCGGTGAAGTACAAATCCTACTAATCACGTAATTACTTTGTTTTTATCTGGGGTAGTAAAGGTCGTATGACCTGCTATTCCTCCATCTATTTTGCATGCATATCGGTGTAACCATCTGGGCCCTTTCGCACCTTTAGTAAGGGCGTGTTTCGGTGATAAATGACAACCATGTGCTTGTGATTAACCTTTGTTTTCTAGCGGATTATATCTTGGGTTATTGTCATAAGTACTGAATGAAAAGAGACCCCTCAATTTGAATCTATGAACGATAAATGGACAAATACTACAAGGCTAAAGACTTTGTTAATTCCAAGTGTCACAAGCAGACGAAGGACACTTGGATTGCTAGTTTGTAGTGTTTAACCGTACTATTAAGAGAGGTTCATGCACTAGAAGCTTGATCATTCACCAAAAGCCATGAAAATATGCACACTCAAGTTCCTTGGGTGCTAAACAGCTCAAAGTACTCATGGAAATACATAAGCAAAAGAATCGACAGAAAACTCAAAGGCGATTGAATTGGACAAGTTAAATTTCAAAGCATAGTGTCGGATGAACCGACGCCAGCTTTTCTAAATGCGTCGGATGAGTTCTGCGGCTGGTATATTCAAAAGTGACCGTCGGATGAACCGATGGCCCTAGCATCGGTTCATCCGGTGACCTTGGGTTTGGTAACGATATGGATTGAAGTTCAGTCGCTTCAGCACCGGATGATCCGACGCCTTGACCAGCGGTTCATCCGACGCCCTCATTCAAATTAGATAGAGACGCACCAAGAATCTTGCTTCAGCACCAAATGAACCGACGCTTCATAAACTCCTCAGTGGTTCATCCGACACATGTTTTTGAACTACACAGTACTGCACCGAGTGGGTGCTCTGTAGCACCGGATAGACTGACGGTGTGTCGGTGCATAGCGTCGGTGCAATGTCTGGGTCACTTGTGTTCAATGGCTATATAGGGGCATGTGTGTGACCGGATGATCCGACGCATGCTTGGGGGAACCATTGGTTCATCCGACGATACTACTTTTCAGGGAAACTTTTCCAACGGCTAGCCACCCTTACTATGCCTTTAAATATGACCCCTGCGTCTCTTGTGGTCGGATTTATGATCTTTGGATACTGACGTCCATATGGTAGTTTTTTACGGAGGAAGCTTTATGTCAATATTAAATACAGTTTTCTTGTGAGGCCATGCTGTTTCACATAATTTTTTCACAAATAAATCATATGAGAGCCGACCTGGAATCATGACCAGTGCATATATTAATAAATAAAATTCTTGTGAGAGGGAGTGTTTAAATATAAGTTAATTGCCTATTTCCCCATTAACGTAGACATTTTTCCATAACTGTTCAGTGCGTACAAAGGATATACACACTGTTGAACAGTGATTCTGATTGATTGATGGAGTGGGGGTGGACCCCCACTATTTATGTACAAGGAAGGAGCACACAGGCACCCTTTTGGGGTGGAATAGACACCTGTACGGGAGAGACACCTTGACACTTGATGTTGACGGTGAAAATCCGTCAACCTAGCCATGAGTTTACCTTCGGTGTTGGCATGACTTTTGTATATTATCCATTGGTACTAACCCCCGTGGTATAACAAGTTCACTTGTGCATGTCGGTTTTGGAGTTATGTGTTTACGCAGGGTTTTAACGTTGAAAGCAAGACTTCCGGGATAAGTTCATTAAGCACCTCATGACAAGACCTTGAAGCCCGATACAAGTCAAGCAATGAAGTGAACATGACTCCAAGAGCCCAAGGACCAAGCCCGAGAAGACGATAAACTCCGAGGACTGAACCAGAAAAGTGCGTCGAATCTTGCAAGACAAGGAGTTGAGTCCAATTCGAGAGAGAAACCGACGTCAAGGGCCCACATGCAAAAGGGGAGAACATCTAGAAGACGTGGGAAGCAACACCGGCGAAGCAGCCGCGGGATGGGCCGACTGGGCCCGGGCCGGCCGGCCCGGCCGGCCGGCCCGCCCCACCCGGGGCCCAATCGGCCTCCCCTTTGACCTAATTGCTTCCCGGGCTATAAATAGCCCCCCGACCGAGAGCCACGCGAACCGAAGTCGTAATCCGCCGCCGAGGAGCAGAGAAGCTTGAGGGACACCATCTCGGAAATGAGGGTCGTGCTAGTTGTCTAGGGTTTCCCTAGCCGACGTGGGAACCTTGCATGGAAGACCACGTCGGAGCTCCGAGCGAGGATCAAGATCGAGGGAGGGCCCCGTGGTGATCTTGTTCATGTAATCATTCATGGTGAAGTTTGTAAGTGAACCCGATTCCTAGCGATTAAGTGCCTTCTCGATGATTTTGATTTCTTCTTGGTTTTGCTTCTTCTACGATCTAGTCTATAGCTAGATTACATAGGGTGCTCTTGTAGCCGCGGTGGCTAGAGGTGCATACCGGACCGGCCAAGTGATTTCAACTTGTTCTATCGAACTCGCCCTAGACTACCCGCATGAATAGGGATACGTTGTGACGAACGGGGGTCTCGAAAGGCGGATGTTTTCGGAGTCGGATGGGAAGGCCACGATTTAAAGATGCTTTTAATGTGATTCGCTTTTCTATCTTCATCTATCTTGTTTGGAGCTACAACATAAGCATGATCTAGATTCTCTAGATTGGTTATCTCTTGCTTTCTCTTGTTACCTCTTTAGTAGATTAGATTAGATTCGTTTACTTGATCATATCTTAGATTAGATGCATCTTTGTTCTTCAATAGATAGCTTTACCTTGCTTTACTAGATTGAATCCTTGCCTTGCACATTGTTCCACGGATTCGATACCTTGGGTTCACCACTCGAGGGAAGAAGGGTCCCTTGACTACGACGGGAGACTTGTTCGCTTGCAAGTCACAAACGAACTTTGATACAACTATTAACCGTCAACAAGCCCCTTTTTCTGGCGCCGTTGCCGGGGAACAAGCAATCAAGATCCAATCTAGTATCGCTTATCTTTCAGTTTTCTTTTGATTTTCTTTTGCATCTCTTATGTTTGATCATCCCCAAAAAGAAAAAAATCAATCTAATCTAGCTTTGATTAACCCTAATTTTTCTTTTGTTAGATTTTTGTTTTATCACTAACCCTAACCGGAGATGGTTGGCTACCTCTCCAAGAAACCCAAAACTTTTTTGTGGATTACCCAGGAAAACTTTACAGGCAAAGGTGACGTGCAACACAAGCTCGAAGGACCGTCAAAATCTCCAAGGGAATCACCACCTCCAAGTCCAAAGGAAGATCAACCTCAACCACCGGAGTGCTACGCACCCCGACATCGTTGATCTACCTATCATAAACCTTCAAGACGCCGGGAGGCCGTTCAAGATCAAGGTCTCAACTATCCGCATGACGATTGCGAGAGCTGAATGCATACGAGCCGGATTCCTTGAGTGGCATATCGGTTTACTTAAGAGGAGGATGGAGAAGATGGAGATGGAGAAAGAAGCTCAACACCTAAAGGCTGCCAAGGCAAGATCCACATGCGAAGTGTTCATCATGATGAAGATGCTAGACGCAAGTGGGACAACTTGCCGGGCGCCCGATGGGTAACAAAGAAGAATATCCGAGACAACTCCAAGGTCCCAAGACGGCGAAGGCTACTCAAACTCATTCGGGAGAGATGAAGGATCACACTAGAGACCATGAAGATCACGACCGAAGGACCGGAGTTCGAGATGCCGATCCACAAGGAAGATGTTGCATCCGTCAAGACCAAAGGACAAAGCCACCGTGAAGACCAAAAAAAATTGACTAAGCCAAAGTGGGTACCCAAGATTGCAACGCCCACAAAGAGCGTTGATCCGGAGTAATCAAGTGAAGAAGTCTAGCCATGGACTATAAACGAAGCGCTAGGCGAGAGGCAACCCGTTTCGTCGAGTCAAGAATAAGCTACCGGGACGACAACCCGATTCCAGGTTTTTCGAGTCTTTTTAATTCAGTCTTGAATTTTACTACGCAAAACATTAGACTTAGAATGGTTGAACAATATTAGAGACATAATCCTTGGTTGAATATTTTGCTTGATCATAAACCCTTTACATGAACCATCCTATGTGATTGTTTGCTTCTTTTTCGAGAAACCACAACCAAAACCAAAAAAATTTCAGAACCTAACTCAACCCTTCACCCTCATTATGGTGCTGTGGTTGACTTGTTTTTCATGCTAAAAACACTCGAGTAGAGCCACAACTTGTATCTAGATGTTATTTAAATTTCAGCGCGTGGTAGGACTCGCGTGAACCTAGAAACTTGATTTTTTGGTTGGTTTAAAAATCCATATCCTTGGTTTCTCTAAGATTAGAATTTTTCTAAGCCTCACTTAATTTTATTCCATTCAAAATCTCTCTCATCTAATCAAAATTAGGACCTAAACCTATGCCCCCATGATCAAGCCGGGAAAAGCTTGCTCTCAACTAATGAAGGCAAACAATACCGGCGAGACCGATATCGACGTAGTCGAAAAATATTTTCGACTTACATTTGTTTTTAATGGTTTAAAAACTTCTCTAAATTTATGCTTGAGCTCTTGCATGGCTCTGAAAAATATTTTAAATTTCGAAATAAGAGGAGTTCTTAGCCTTAAACACACTTAAAGGGAGGCAATCTAGTTAACCTAACCATGCATGCACCATGATACATCACGGGATGCCCCTCCAACATATTTAAACCACATGCAAAGTACAAGCATGGGGGGCAGCCAAGGCTTTGTTTTGTAGGAATATCATGGATGCATGTGAGGCAAGGGAGTATGGAAGTGAGTCAAAGCGAAAACATCAAGTGGAAGGAGCAATAATGCAAGCGAAGGAGTGGACGGGAACGTTTGGAAGGTGTACGCGATCACGGAGCAACATGCATTAGAGAAAAACCGAGCCAAGAGGAGGAGAGAGGTAAGTCTTTCATCCAACTCTTTGTTCGTGTGCTCTAGTTTGTAGGCCGGAATCACCTTAGACTTAGCCATCCACCGCGTTTGTTTCGTGCAACAAATCACATCCTTAATCCACTCAAAGTCCAGACTCCAAAATAATATTTGTGTACCTTGTTACCGGGTGAAAACCCCGGATATATATTTGTGAGGGAGAGTGCTGCAATCATGGAGGAAAACTACAAGCCTTTTCACCGAACAAGAAGGGATCATCGTCGTTTAAGCCATCAACCTCTTCGAGTAGGCACTCGGTTTCCGAGTTTCCTCGGGGGTATGGAGGAGGACACGGCACCGCCGAGGAGGAACCACTCTTCTCCTTGGTGGCACGAGGGCCACACGAAACTCGTTTATGAGGTTCACCAAACTTCAATAACATATGGAGGAGCCGCCCGTCCAACCTCACCACTTGACACGATCATCCGCTCCACCTCCATATGCTCCGCGGTATTCCGAGGGGTATGTCATCATGACGGAGGAGGAGAAGAAGCTCGCTCGCCTTAAGTAGAGGCTTGTAGCGAACGTCGACATCGACGACCAAGCTCTCCACATATTGGGTTTCACACGGGACACGGGTGCAATTCTCTAACGGAGTGTCGGCAAACACCCACAAGGAATTTGCCTAGGAAATTTTCATGACCATGGCGCATACCCTTGATGAAGGAGTGCCGAGTCTCTCATTCCGTTGGAGGGAGCCCACAAGTGGAGAAGAAGAAAGACATCGTCGGAAGGGTAACCTTGATCAATGATGCTATTTCTAGCACCTTGATGGGGTAATCTCCTTTCATCCATGGGTCGCAATCGATCTTGAGATGTAATCACACTTTGTTGGATTATCTATCTATCATCTTGTGTTGAAAATACTTTAATGCTTGAGGTTAGCTACCATGCCGTAAAGGGAGTAAGGGCTCTAATGCTTCCTTGGATCCATTCAACACAATCCCCGATAGATTAGATTGGCTTTCATGTTCGAAACGATTGCATGTTCTAATATCGTAGACCCATGGGCGAGTGTCTCCTATTTTCAAAAGGGAGCTCCAGAACAAGTATGTGCATGAAGGCACATGGGAAGGTTTTTGGAGTATGATCGCGGTAAGAGACCATCAATGAAGAAATACTATCCAGAACCCATCATCCAAGTGTGTCACTTTTGTGCAAATGGATTTTTGGGAGAACAAGAGAGACAAAGATAACCAACACGGAGTTGAATTGGCTTTACTCGGCTTTGATTGCCAAGTGGCCAATAGACCCCACTCACCTATGATCAACCGGTGGTGTTGTTAAGCAACATCGAGTTCGGAAGATATTGGTTCGGGGTGTTACCTCTCCATATTGGCTATCTCTTTAAAAAGCCGGGTATTACAAGGAACCCAAATCATCTCCTACCCCGGACTTCCCTAGGAATATATGAAGAAAGGAAAATATAAGAGTGAAGATGAGAGAGGAGGCTTCGAAGTGGCCTAGGTGATTTTGCCCCTTCCGGATTGAAGATTAAGACTTTCTCTTGAGGGGAAGAAGATTGGTTAGAGGAAGGACTTCTTGTGCCGGCGAAGAAAAAAAATAATAAAAGAGAAGGATTGTAGGAGAAGGATCTTCTATGGCCCAAGAAGGAGGTGCACAACAAAATTATGTCCCACCATTGGGAGGAACCCCGGCATCGCCAAATTACTACGGTGGTGTACCAATGCAAGCATGGGGGAGTGGTGCAGCCATACCCCCACCATTTTTGCGGTGCCCAACGTAGCCTTTGCGGAGCCATTTGCACACCTTCCTCAACCACAACAAAATGGAGCCACCATTGGAGGATACGCTGCAAGGAACATGCAAATTATTGCAGCCATCCAAACCAATGCCAACCAAATGGGTGAAGGAAATGCAAACGTCGCTTATGTGCTTGGACACCTTCACCTAGCACCGTCGACAATTCATAGGAGGAGAGGCGTATTCCTATTACAAGTAAGGGTACAACAACCAAGACTATCAATATCAACCACCGGCGGAAGATTAGAGAGAGGAGGAGCTTTAGTTATCTTTCCTTTACCCCCTTTTCTTTAATTTTCAGCTTGTTTGCACCTATGTATGCGTAGTGTTTTCAGTTTTTTTATTTAAATTTCAGAAAGTGTTTTAGTTTAATTTTCAGCATGTGTCTTAGTGTTTATTTTCATCATGAATAATGTCACCACCAAGTTTTTACCTTTGGTAAAGTTACAAAGTTTGTGCCATGATGATATATGATTATAATTGCCGCTTTGTTTATCTTTGTAATTGATTTATGCATGTTTGAACTAGTGCTCTCTTAAAAATACAAATCTGAAATTATTTAAATGCTAGCTTAATCTTCAGCGGAGGTTATGATTAAAATAAAGACCCATAGTGTTTTATGTGCTCTCAAGTTATGAATAGATTAAAGATGTCTTTTATGCTCAAAAATATTGCTAACCTTGTCACAAATATCACTTGTGTGTTGCTCAACCTATCCGAGCCTTATATATATTTGAGTGCATAAACCTTAGTGTACAAGATTTATTCTTGAGTGAGTTATTGCAGGCCATGATTTCTCTGGCCCGAGACTAAGAAGCTGGTCATTCCGTTTTTGCGTATCTATCTTTTTGCTAGCCTTTTATCCGTGCATTGTGTATCCCCGCATCGGAGATCTCACAAACCTCGCCGGATATCCACCCTTAAACCAAATATCATCTTTTGTGATTACCTCCTTGACCACAACCTATTGTTGAGAATGGATCATCAATTCAAGGAAGATCGCAAGACGGTGCCAACATTGAAGATTTCAAGTATCTCTCCAAGGAAGAATACCCCGGTACCTACCTTATTTTTCGCCTCTTTGCTCGAGGACGAGCAACGTCTAAGCATGGGGGAGGAGGTAGGTACGGTGCAGTTTTAGAGTTCAAAAAGGGAGTATTTTTAAAAAAATATATAATGAAATAATGATGAAAGAAAAAAAATTCGGCGATATGCATGACTTTCAAGAAAAAAAAATATATATATATAATGAAAGAAAGAAAGAAAGAAAGAAAGAAAAGAATGAGAAATATGAGAAAGAGAAAAAAAATATGAGTATGCGTAAAGTGAACTCCCCGGTTCTCTAAAAGTGCATTCAAGGCTTCAAGTTAAAAAGATCCATTCTCATTTTCCAACCATGTGCAATCCGATAACGAGGACTTCCTTTGTGCCTCGGGATCACTCTTTGCCATTTGCACATGTCCACTCATCTAAAAGTGTGTGTATTTTTCTCTTTCCCCTCCTTGATTTAACATTATTTTCCAATGACCTTTTTGACGAGTCTCGGTAAGACCATGAGAAGCTTGTCTTGTTTTGACAACACCTCATTTATAAAATCTTGTTAGGACTAAACTTTCCCAAAGCTCCATATAAAGCCTACCACACATATATGTTATGAGAGAGAAAGGAGTAGAATATATAGGCTTGAGAGACAAGTGAGATGAGAGTTCATGAGCAATATACTAGATGACTTAAATTTGTGAATTTGGTTTAGCTTTTCTTTATCTCGTTCTTTATTTCAAAAATTCTGAGATCTATTTAAACTTTGTGGGCATGTTAATACTTGCGGGATAAGCTTAATAAGAATCTACCCTCCGTAGAGGTGAAGGCTAGTACATTATGGAACTTTAACGAATTAAACTTTTGAGAGCATTATGTTTTTTTTCATGTATGATCAAGTGCAAGGTTTAAACATTGTTTGGCAACGATGATATCCATCGAAGGCTTACTCGAGGACGAGCAAGGTTTAAGCATGGGGGAGATGTTGACGGTGAAAATCCGTCAACCTAGCCATGAGTTTACCTTCGGTGTTGGCATGACTTTTGTATCTTATCCATTGGTACTAACCCCCGTGGTATAACAAGTTCACTTGTGCATGTCGGTTTTGGAGTTATGTGTTTACGCAGGGTTTTAACATTGAAAGCAAGACTTCCGGGATAAGTTCATTAAGCACCTCATGACAAGACCTTGAAGCCCGATACAAGTCAAGCAATGAAGTGAACATGACTCCAAGAGCCCAAGGACCAAGCCCGAGAAGACAATAAACTCCGAGGACCGAACCGTAAAAGTGCGTGAATCTTGCAAGACAAGGAGTTGAGTCCAATTCGGAGAGAAACCGACGTCAAGGGCCCACATGCAAAAGGGGAGAACATCTAGAAGACGTGGGAAGCAACACCGGCGAAGCGAGGCCGCGGGATGGGGACGACTCGGCCCGGGCCGGCCGGCCCGGCCCCAATTCGGGGCCCAATCGGCCTCCCCTTTGACCTAATTGCTTCCCGTGCTATAAATAGCCCCCTGACCGAGAGCCACGCGGAACCGAAGTCGTAATCCGCCGCCGAGGAGCAGAGAAGCTTGAGGGACACCATCTCGGAGATGAGGGTCGTGCTAGTTGTCTAGGGTTTCCCTAGCCGACGTGGGAACCTTGCATGGAAGACCACGTCGGAGCTCCGAGCGAGGATCAAGATCGAGGGAGGGCCC
This sequence comes from Cenchrus americanus, assembly GCA_947561735.1. Classification (NCBI taxonomy): domain Eukaryota; kingdom Viridiplantae; phylum Streptophyta; class Magnoliopsida; order Poales; family Poaceae; genus Cenchrus; species Cenchrus americanus. The sequence continues at coordinate 104,420,669 of OX387243.1, forward strand.
CGGTGGTGATCTTGTTCATGTAATCATTCATGGTGAAGTTTGTAAGTGAATCCGATTCCTAGCGATTAAGTGCCTTCTCGATGATTTTGATTTCTTCTTGGTTTTGCTTCTTCTACGATCTAGTCTATAGCTAGATTACATAGGGTGTCTTGTAGCCGCGGTGGCTAGAGGTGCATACGGACCGGCCAAGTGATTTCAACTTGTTCTATCGAACTCGCCCTAGACTACCCGCATGAATAGGGATACGTTGTGACGAACGGGGGTCTCTAAAGGCGGATGTTTTCGGAGTCGGATGGAAGGCCGCGATTTAAAGATGCTTTTAATGAGATTTTCTTTTCTATCTTCATCTATCTTGTTTGGAGCTACAACATAAGCATGATCTAGATTCTCTAGATTGGTTATCTCTTGCTTTCTCTTGTTACCTCTTTAGTAGATTAGATTAGATTCATTTACTTGATCATATCTTAGATTAGATGCATCTTTGTTCTTCAATAGATAGCTTTACCTTGCTTTACTAGATTGAATCCTTGCGTTGCACATTGTTCCACGGATTCGATACCTTGGGTTCACCACTCGAGGGAAGAAGGGTCCCTTGACTACGACGGGAGACTTGTCCGCTTGCAAGTCACAAACGAACTTTGATACAACTATTAACCGTCAACACCCGACATCCTCTTGATTAATCCTTTTGGTTATGAATTTTTATTCACAGCTGCCAGAACTTCACCATTTGACATGCCGTTCTCCTTGAGACCTGACATGTGTTACATTTTTGTACAGATGGCTTTCCCCGTGTTTCACGAGTTCGACGCTGACGGTACGATCCGTACCAACGGGTTGCACTGGGAGGGTTTTCCACGCCTTGCGTGGGAAGCACTCAGCGCCGCAGGCTACCTCACACCACCGACTTATGAGGTGTCCGAGTTCGAGCGCTATGGCGTTCCCCGTTGCAGAGTGATTGTCACTGTTCTACCACACCCGGACCACGCCGACTGGTTCGACTTGAGTTTTATCTACTAGGGATCAGTGGCGGAACCAGGAATTTTCAGTAGGGGGGCCGGCTGAACCAACATCATTGACATCTCGCCTATAATCTTTAATTTGCATCATAGTATTATCAACACCTTCCTGATCTCAAGTAGAATGGCAAATAACGCATGAGAATCAGTTAGTGAATCGCAGAGCGAAGCTGGTAGCAAACCCCAATGTAATTGTGGTCAGCAATAATTAGATACATGTTTTCTAGTTTTCATGTTACACAAAATTAATACATAGATCTAAAAAGATGAGATATAATGAGGAGGAAAATCAAATGGATACAAGTAGTAACTATGCCTAATTGTGTGTGTGTGTGTGTATATATATATATATATATATGTGATTGGAATGTATTGCCCAGCAATGCATTCCCCCACTGCAGGGGATTATTATGTCTAGAAGAGCCGGCGGTCCAACTGCTCAACAATGCTTCTATATAGAGCTTATTGATTGGAACTTAAGTCACATCTTAACATTTACATGTAATAAATACCTCAAATAGTTTATGTCTGACTTTGGACTTTGAATTGGATTGGAGGTGCAGTTCTAATCGTATCACTCAAATACTAGCTCATCACTCAAATACGCTCTGAAGCATGCATGTAATACAGGGGGTTTAGAGCTTTTTCAGTGTGATAGAGGGGCCGTGGCCCCTACCAGCCCCCCCTTGGTTCCGCAACTGCTAGGGATTCATTACCCATGAGGCCGTTGAGTCAGCAGCCCTCAGAGTACTGACAGACTTCTGTGACCACAACCCCACTGTGGTAGCTCTCTATCCGTTCGGGCTGTTTCCTGCTGTGAGTCCTCACGACCCGGCATGGTTGGACCATATGGATCACCTACGGGAGCTGTTGACACTAGCGGAGCCGCTGGATGTCACTCAGACGCTAGCTCGCTGTCTTAACGTGGTTTTCACACTTCAAGGGCTGCGCTATAATACCGCAGCGATTATTGGGCAGCGTTTGGAGGCATCTAGGCGAGATTGGCAGCAGCTATCAGCAGCACATCAGCAGCTGAACTTTACACTTACTCAGATGCAACAGGAGAATGACAGGCTGTGTGCCAGGAGATTCCAGTTAGAGCTAGAGAGAGGCGACCGCCTACAGAGGATTGTAGATCCGGAGTCGGAGAATCATACCCTAGAGGAGAATGCGATGCGTATGAGATTGAGATGTTGACGCTACTTCGTAACATTGCCGATATGCGAGCAGCAGATGGAGGAGGCCGAGGTACGGTGGCAGCCTTGCAGGCTATAGTGGCCTTACGACCCACGCCTCCAAAAGCAGCACACCCGGAGGAGCAGCAGGATTTGTCTGGTCTGGATCAGACGAGCCAGGAAGGACCACCGTTGCCGACTCCCCCAGCTTCGCCTACGGACAGTGGTGCTTCGGTGGGCAACTAGGTTGCCGGCAGCGAGAATAAGAAGGATGTCAATCCTATGGTGTTATCTTCGAGATGTTTAGAGTAGTTAACGTTTGAGCACGTCTTCGTGTAGAGTAACTGCTTGTAACCTTGTCGTATTGTGGTGTTTTCAAATTCAAGCCTTGTAATGTCCTTGGACCCGTCTTAAGCATGTGGTGTTTTAATTGAAATTCGCTTGTTCACCCCAGAAGTTGAAGTTTTATTGCGCATGATTGCCGAATTTTTGGGCAGATCGTTGCAATGACCGCGCTTGTCAAACCTTGCATTTCACATAAGCATTGGTAAATCAAAGCGTTTCTAAGGGCGTCACTCGTCTGCCAAACAATTAAGTGCTTGTTCGTATTCCACCTTCGTTGGTACCCGAAGTGGCAGAAGTTGCCGATAAGGAGCATTGGCTCGTGTATTCGAGTGGTTGCATTTCCTAGTTATGTCGAAGAACGATTCTATGAATCCTTGTTGACTATGTGATACCTTTCGACTGTTGCTGTCATCATCATATGAATGCTAATGAGCTGTGGTTATGTATAATCATACTTGTCATCATTTCCGAGTAAGCTTTTGGTTATGTAACTAACAAGGCTCGCATTTCAGATGGTGGGAACCACGCGCAGCTCTCCCAAGGGTTTGGAGCAAGCGGTAGCGGTGACTTGCCGCCACCACCGCCCATGACGCCGTCGGAGGCCTTCATGGCCACACAAACCGAGGTGTTGCGCCAGATCCTGCTGCACAGCAGCAGATCGCCCAGCAGATGTACCGAGGTCCGCCACACGGGGCCAACCACGAGGGGCCTAATCAGGTCACCACTTATGCTCAGTTCATCGCAATGAAGCCGCCGACCTTCTCCAAGGCGGAAGACCCCCTGGAAGCTGAAGCTTGGATCAAGGCCATAGAGGCGAAGTTCTCCACCTTTGTGCTGCCTTGCTCCGAGGAGAACAAAGCCAACTTCACAGCTCTGCAACTACGGGGAGAAGCTTTGATGTGGTGGGACCATTTCAAGTCGATGCAGTGAGGGCAGGCTGTAACTTGGGATGAGTTCAAGCAAGCCTTCAAGAGCCATCACATTCCCAAGGGACGGATAGGAAGATGAGAGAGCTGTTGGCCCTCAGGCAGGGGTCTGACACAGTGTACCGCTACGCCCAGAAGTTTAACAGCTTGTGCCAGCTTGGGGGGCATCACGTGGACACTGATGCGAAGAAGATGGAGAGATTCCGCGACGGGCTAGATGGCAAGTTGTACGAGCGACTGAACCTGCTCGAGCCCACAAACTTCCATGAGCTAGTAAACAAGGCTATCTCCCAAGAGGATGCCATGAAGAAGGCCCAAGGGGACAAAAACAGGATGTCTGGTTTTGCTCCGGGCAGCGGAACGGGTAAAAAGTTTCGCTTGTGAATGAGAGTGTTCCAAACCCAACCCAACAATCTTCAACTGGACGCTGGACGATGAAGCCATCCTAGAGCAAACCCGCAGGGAACTTCCAGTTCCGCAATGCTTAGCAGCAGGCTCCAAAGCCTAATTGTGACGCCCCAGGTTTTTAATTACTGTCATTAACGCTAATGACCGAATCAGCCGAGTCAAACCGGCCGACATCGGTCAAACACCGGTGAAACCTAGGTCAACCTGGGTCATCACCTCAAAAACCTCGCCAATGAACCCCAATGAACCCCTTAACCAAGTCTACACACACCCGTGGTGAACCCGTGGTCAAAGACACGGTCAAACCGGCTTAACCGTTGATGTCAGCGAATGTCGTCCGGAACTTTTGCCGCGTTCTCCAAAATTCACCTAAACACTTCAAAATCTACCTTTATGAAAGTTTTCCATCTTGTTGAGGGACACAACTTTCATGTAGAGTGGCATTTCAAATTTTGGGTGGAAATTGGTGAAAAACTTGATCGACTGACAGTACCTCCTGTTTTCCAGAACAGGCCGGCATTCAAAGTTGGCACGACGTTCCTGCAAAATCTGTTGAGAAAAACACCCTATAGCCTTTTTGAAAGTTGTAGAGGATGACTAGATCTACAACTTTCGTATTCAAAGCTTAGTCAACTTCTATTCAAAATTTTGGAGAAAATCTCGCTTGAACAGGGCCAGTCCGAAACAATTCCAGGCCGACGCGACGTCGCCCGCGCTCCGCCCGCGCCCGCCCGCGCTCCGCGCCCGCGCCCGCGCGCGCGCGCGCGCGCGCGGCGCCTGCCACCTCGGCGTCCGAACCCCTCGCGCCTTCCCGAGGCTCGTTCCTCGAGGCCACGCCCGTCCCAAGGCCGCCTCGAAGTCACCCCCCCTCCTCCTCGCGCCGCGCGCCGACCGGCCGGCGAACGCCCCAACGGACCGCCGGTCCGTTCGGTGCCGTCCCCTGTTGTTCGCTCCTCCCGAGGCCAGCTCGTGTTCCTAGATGTCGCCGTGGGTACCGTGTGGTCACTTGCAGGCTCCCTGGCTGCCCATAAAAGGGGCGCCGCCCTCCTGTCCTAGCCGAGCCGCGGTCGAGCCGCCGCCGGCGCCATTACTAGCCGCCGCGGCGAGCTCCAAGTCGGGCCGACTAGGCAATAAACCAAGCATTTGCCCACCTTCCCTTGCATCCACCAAAGCTCCTCAACCGCCCACGCCCTCTGCATCAAGCCTATCTCGCCGGTACAGCAGGCAGCCGCGGCCAACACCGCCGACGACCGCTGCACACCCCGCCGCCGGCCACCTCTACTCCCAAATCCAAACCAAACCGGTCCCTAGCCACCCTAGCACCCTTCCCCCGCCCTTCCCTGGCCAAGCCCGGTGGCGGCTCGCCGGAATTTGGCCTCCCCGCGCCGGCCAGCCGCGCCCAGGACCACATTGCAAAACGAAACTTCTTTCCAAGGGCCTCACTGCAAAAGGGTAACTCAAATAGTATTTGTGATGTGGCTGAAACTTGTAAATTGCGTAGAAAGTCATAGAAAAATCAGAAAAATGCAAAACCAATTCTGTTGGATTCGTGATGAATTATACTACAACTTTTGTTATTCTGGACTGAGCTAATTCCTTTTAGTTTTTGCATGAAAAATACAAATGTGAAAAACCTAGATCTGCAATATCTCAAAAACCATAAAACCTCTGTAGCTAATTTTTGGATATGTTGTGTGTTAGGTCATGGCTAGCTCCTATGCCAAAAATTGCACAGAGTTAGGATGTAAATCTTTTTATAAAAATGTTTGTCCATTTCTGCCAGATCTGCATAAATGATTTTTCTTGCTAAATATATTTAAATTTTTGAGCTCAACTTGTGCACATTGTCTTGATATGTTAAAATGCACATCTTGTGAATTAATCATGAGTTTGGGCTTCACAGAAATAATTATTCTTGATTTATGCATGTGTTCCTTTGTAAATTAATAAACCAAGTTCAGCAGAGGTTCCATGTGAACATGCTGGTTCTTTAGACTTGTTTAGGACCAGAGGGCATGCATGAGAGAAATTGGATCAGTTTGATGCTTATTTATTTTTGTATGCATTTAAATTGAATCACTAGCTAGCCTTTGTTATTTTCAAGAATATTTAATTTCCTAGCATCCAACACTTACATGTGGGTCCAATGGACCAGCATAGGTGCTAATAGACTTGAGAAACACTCATTTAATTTTTGGTAATTTAATTGATTAATAAAAAGCTTAAATGCCCTTTTAATATTAAAGGGATATTAAATAAAGAAAAATCCCTAATTAATTCTTTTTCCTTTTTGAAAAGTATTATTTAATATAATTAAAAGATAATTAAATATCATCACTGATAAGAAATTAATTCATAAATAAAAATATTAATTACACCTTTGTTGATGAAGATAAAAGGAAATGAAGCTTTCACATGAAATGATAAGCTTAATAAAAACCTTTATTCAAATGTGGAATAAAAGAGTAACCCATGTACAACCAATAACCTTCCTAAAAGAGAAACATTAGATGAATGCTTGTTAAGGTGAATATGACCAACCCAGAGATGGGTAAGACAACAAACTATCACATCACCTAAAGTGCATTGCATTCCGTGTAGATCTTCCGGACGGAGATTACTCCCTTGTCCCGGAAACCGAGGAAGGAGGAGCGGAAGCGTCGCTGCAGTACGTGGAAGTGCTCGACACCGAGGGTGCCCAAGCTAACATAGCTGACGAAGGCAAGCTCCGGTGCATCTAACCTAGTTTTAAAATTCTTTATTCAATTATCTATGAATGATTGTGCATTTACGTTCAGGAGTTGAATGAAACCCTAGATGCATGATCCATAGGTACCTTTGGTCCCTACTAGTATGATAGGTCGATAGCTGCTAAGCTATAGGACCGTTACAAGTCGGGTGATGACCTCACTCGCGAGAATAGGTTCCTAGATAGGAATCACAATGTATCCTTAAATGGATTGCTCACGTGGTAAGAGCATGGGATCGCCGGCTCCGGTCCGGTGGTTATGTGGGTTAAGTTTTTGAACGTACTAAGCACATGCCGGTTATGGGGCCGGTAAGCCTAGTACCTTAATGAGGCGGCAAGGGATCCTACCGTTACTACTCTTGGGATTCGCTCTCACGGCTCGCCACCGGTGGTGTATGGTGACTCCGGGTATCTCGCGGGGTATGCCGGATAGCCTGCACCAAAGACTGTAAGATTCGATCACGACCCGAGGATTTCTGGGGACGGCCTGGGAAAGTTGTCCTCGCGGGGACGGCCTACCGTGTGTTTGGGTCTACCTTGCAAGGTTTAAATCAATCGATTGTCGGCCTCTCACCGTTATCCGAGACTACTTACTCCACTAGTCATGTGATCCCTAATGATGGAAGTTGATGAATATTATGTTTGATTAATTGTATTGTACAACTTTGTTTGTACTAGTGGCTAATGTAGTAAAGATTAAACTACTAGAACTTGTGCTAAAATCTTGAAAGTAAGGACCTACTCTTTGTTACTTTTTAGCAAAGCAACCCAATGAGCCAAAAAGCCTTTCATGGTCTAGAATTGGTGAAGTAGATATCACCGACGGGTAAGACTTGCCGAGTATTAGTATACTCGGCCTTGCTATAATGTGTTGATCCAGGTAATGCCTTCAGTGATGTGTGGCCCGGAGAGATCCCGCCCGGCTGGGAGCTGGAGTGGGTGGAGGACGACTACTGAAAGCATCATGGATGGCCTCCCGTGGTGTCTTCGCTTCCGTTAGTTTATTTCCGCTGCTTTTCAAAACTCTGAACTATTTCATCATGGCAAAAACTATGGTTTGTAATAAATAAATCCCTCGGGGTACGAATTTGGATGTTAATGTTGTTGTATCTCTGGACTCGCCTTCGAGTGAGTTTTAACGCATATATTCGATCCTTGTTGCTTTTCAAGTGATTTACCGGGTGTTAACCTGGCAACTAACGACAGGATGATACTTTATTATTGCTTAATGACCAAAGTGGATCGGTCTTAGGCGATAGCACAGTATTTTCCTGGGCGGGTTGTCACAGTTGGCATCAGATCTTATATGCACCAGAGATTAATTAATAAACCTTAATCACTGATTTTTCAATAAAATATGCCAAGATTTTCCGATTTTCCAAAAATACGTTGGTCCGCTAAGGATAAACTAGACCGAGAGGCCCTAGAGGGAATTTTGGGTTCTTTCAGGTGGCTTATTAATCTATGGTTTATTTTGCTAACTTCCAGCACATTACTTTATGTCAGACTTACTTTCTTGCACAACCAAACTAGGAGCCATGTGTTTTATACGTGTGCTGTTCCGCATCACGGGAATTGCGAGGGTTGATGGAGTGATCCGTTCCACGGATCCCATCTTCGCGTCTGTTTGTGAGTTGTGTGTCGCCACGTGTTTCATACGTGTGCATTCCGCATGTCGCTCATGCGAGGCAAGGATACACTCCATTCAAACGGAGGGTGTCCGAGGTTGGACGCTGTCCATGCAGCGGCTTAACGCATGGATACCGTTTCTATAGTGAACGGTAATGAATGTGGACGCTTTCGTGACGTGCTGGCACGAAAGGTTCGTTTTCTGCAGGTACATAACAGCGCTCTGTTAGTTGTTAAGCGAGTACCGTATAGCTCTCGACTAGATATTATAGGGAGAGACGATTAAAAGCCTTGCCACCGGCACTAACCTCGATTTTTGGCTTGATTGCCAGTGAGGTCGAATAGGACGTCTTGCATGCATGTTAAAAATCGAAACAACTAAAATGGACCAAAAAAAAACGAATTTCCATATGTTCTCTAAGGAAGTTTATGCTAGTGTGTGCTTTTTATAAACTAAAGTACCTCTCATTCCTAGCTGTCATGCTGCCGAAATTTTGAAAAAGTTGTTTACCTTGTGCTAGGTTAATTAAACCAAATTTGTTAAAAACAATTACTCCTTAACTAGTTATCTTGTAATCGCAAGTCTCCATCCTAGTTCCGTTTGGGTTGGTTTACACTTTCCTAGGCACATCCAGGTTCAGGACCATCCACCTTGTTTTCTTGATCGATGCTGAACCTTAAAAATTAATTAAGTGTTAAAGAGTTTATTTTTTTGAACCGGGAAAACTTGGGAAAGTTTGAGGTTTCTGGATTTTTGGTTATGAATTTTGTTCACAACTGCCAGAACTTCGTGTCATTATGTATGTGAGCTCACTTCGAGTTCTAGCATACAACTGTGCCTTTGTGCACATGACTACCCAGCGTTACCCAACATGAGAAAAGAGAACTTTTGCCATTCTACCAGGCCGTGGGAATGTCTTGATCTTAGAATTCAATCTTCAATAGTTATTCTCCTATCATTAAGTCATTTCCGTCGACTTGTACTTTCCCTTCAACCCTTGTCCTCCGACATGATGAAGCACTAGGATATTCTTCGTATTGATATCCTTGTCATGGTCATTCCGAACATGCACTCATGAGCTTATTCCCCGTGGTCTTGCTCACAACCTTTTGAAAAATTAATAGATAATTATGTCCCTTCTTGAGCATGCATTTGCATAGCATTTGCATTGGGAACCTTGGGTGAACTAACATGCATACGCTTGGAGTGTTTTCAATATCTCCCACTCTATCCTTTGTGTTTGGTGAAGTTATCATCCCATAACTAAAGGTGCCGTGACGGAACCTAGGGCGTCATGTGCGCTGCAGCCACATGATTGCCACTAGGGGCGCACTAGGTATCTTAGTTGTGAGAATGCGACTCGCCGCGCACACCCCTTCTCAACCTATGATTGTCTTCTCAATCACTAACTCGTTTTGTGGGTAACCGAGTCATGCTAACATGCATCATAAGCACCCTACGACATGAGCATATGCATCGTGTCTCCATAAACATGTGCATCACATCACTTTTTGAAAAGCATTGCATCATAGTGGCACGGCCATGCCACATAAGATTGCAAACTAAATAACGCGTGAGCAAGATCGTTCAGAAGATCCTATACCAATTTATCTCTCTATACTTTCCGCTTGCATCCGCAAGTAAACTCCGTGCAAGCTTTCCATTCCTTGTCGCCCTTGACTACTCCTAGGGGCTAATCTTGAACCGATGGTGGTTATGCTCTTGCCCCATAATCCCATCGTGTTGCTCCCTCGTCACACCCGGTTTCTAAAACAAACCAAGTGCTACCTATATGTATGCCGGGATCTAGTTCCATACATATAGTGACATCATTAGTGAATAACGAAACAATATCACGTAAAGAAAGGGAGATTATCAGAGATTTACGGCAAAATCCTGGGAAGCAAAGGCTCCAAACTCCACGAGCAATCGATCGGGGGTTGCGTACGCCTAGCACCATCTTCTGGACATCATGTACCTTCTTCTTCTGAACAGCGGTTTAGCAAGGATGAGTACACTTATGGTTGGTACTCATCAAGGCCACGAAATAACCGAAAGCAATTTTAAATCCATCTTTAAGTTCATTAATCATGTGAGGGTCCAGGCCGCTCTTGACCGTGAGCACGGCCGTTATATAACAGCTTTACACTCGCGAGAGGTTGTACACTTTCACCACAAGTCGCGTAAAAGTTCCGTAGAACTTTGAACCCAACCATGCTGTGCAAAAGTAGGCACAATACCACACTTCCGAGGTGTGGTTGCATAGGGACGCTACGAGGCCTTTACAAAGAGTCCTCCAATGTGTATTAGTCCATAGTAGCACGTCCTAGAGGCTATCTTTCGTACCCTCCTTCTACCCTCGGACCAGGTTAGCCTAGAAGAGCACTTCCGTTCCAAAACCTGTCCGCAGTAGAAGAGTCATAAAAGCATTCCTCCGTACCCCAAGCTACTAAGGCTAATAACCACACAAGACTTCCCTAATTAATTGGCCAAGACAGAGCCATATGTCTTGTGATTGTACTTGTTTTCTGGGTGGTTCTCCATGTTCCAATTAATTCATAGTATTCTTGTTTAAAGCATAGGTAGAAGGATGGTTAGGGTCACTTGCCTTTCTCCAACAAAAATTAGTCTTGCTATTCTTCTCTTGCTCACTTGAACCTCTTGATCTTCATGACTTTCATACAACGACTCGTTCTTCTACTCGAAGCAAACATCGGGTACAAACATGCAAAAGCAAACAAGCACAACTAAGAACAATACACCAAACAAGAAAAAGGCTTAGAAAGAGGACGGGGTTTGGTTCTAGGAACGCAAACGCAAGAAACGGCGAGAACGGAACTATCGTTGAAGAAGCACATCTATCGATAAATTTAGATTATAACATGCAAGGCTATATGCTTGATATATTTTAATTGAATAAAATTGTGTTCATAGGTTACTTCATGGAAATAACCTATTTATAATTAATCAAGCTATATTTAGATATAAAAGAACGATGTAGAACTTAGGACAATTTTATTTATAATTATTCAAGTATGATTTATGCAAATTAAACATTTTATTTTAGAAGAAGCATGCAGAGCATCTAAGCGTGCAACTTTATATTTGTAGTTGAACTAAGCAATTTATAATTAAAAAACACATTTACATTCATATTAGTCAAATTAATATTTATTAAGAAAACTCGTGATAACCTAAGTAGCTTTTATTTAAAAACCAAATTGAATAAATATTAATCAATTTAATATTTATATTATGATTAACCGAAAGGTAGCTCTAATTACATTTTATTTAGAAAACATTATTAAATAATATTAGTCAATTTATCATTATCTATGAAAATCGTTATATAGAACCTACTCAAATGTTATTAAGAAAAGGCATTCTCATAGGCATTAATCAAATTAATTTAGGATAAATTCATAAAACACATTTATGTTGAACATCATGTCTAGCGCGTATTTTATTGTGAGACGGGACTAACGCACAAGAACGACCTTAAACGAAGCTAAAACCCGGGATCTATGGATTAAACAAGGATTAGGTATTTAATCATGATTAAGTGCAAATGTGAAGGGCTATCATAGAAGACCAAAGAAGACACAAAGATTCGGCCGGATATTACAAGATTCTTCAAGGGCTTAGATGGCAAGATGGACATTTGTAGAATTACATGATAGATATTTTCGGACCGTATATGACATCGGCATGATGAAATCCCGACATCAAGCAAGGTATGAACGTATAAGTGAAACCTCTACATATACTTGTCAAAAGGGAGTACATGTGCATGCCCGTACATGACCGGTAGTATAGAAAGATGAAGTGGACAGGAAATAGAGTATATATTTGATTCCACAAGATAACATGGTTTTGTATCTAAACTGTTTACTATCATGCGAGTTGTTTGCTTGGAACAAGTAGCATGCATGTAGAGCTATAGATTGCAAAATAAATATATACACGATGACATACTAATGGAGCCGGAGCTTCGCACCTTCTTGTGTGATGAAGACAGGTTGATAATGAACGTGATGTAGAGCCGATATGGAAGGAGCGCCGGCACTAGTTTGGTACGAAACGATGAGACTCCAATCATGGCATCGGCTTCATCGTGCCGATGAGGAGATAGTGACGGCCGGCGGTTCGGAAAGTGACGAAGGTGGCGGGGATGCGGATGACGAGCGACGGTGGCCGGGGCTCCGGCCTGACGCCGAGGTTCTTGTGATGGCGCCGGCTTGGTCTACACGCCGCGCGCGACGGTGTTGCTCGATGGCTTTTGGTGGTGATGATGCTACAACGAGCGGCGACGAGAAGGCTGCAGGGGGCCGGGTGTGCGGCTTCGGTTTGGCCCCGGGGACCTCCCCGGCCGGCGAAGGCGACGAAGGCCGGCGGTGGCGCACGGCCGACGAAAGAGACGGCGGCCGGCAGCTCGAGATCCTCGAGGGACGGCGTTCCGGCCGACGAGATGATGCCGACGGGCGACGGGCGGCGAACGCGCGGCTCGGCGTCTCGTGGTGGATTCGGCTTGTTCCGAAAGAGGATGGCGCTGCAAACCAGCCAGCCCGCGGCGCTCTACATCGGGCGTGGCGCATAGGTTCTGGTCACGGCAGGTCTTCACGGTCGGGACGGAGGTTCGGCATGACATTGTCGAGTTGCTTGGAGGCTGCGGCTTCTCCCTGTGGCTCTCTGGTATGGGGAAAACGGTGGGCGAGCTCCGGCGACAACACACGGCTTCGGCGAGCTCGGATGGGTGCCAGACAAGGGAGAAGGGCCTAGCGGCCTGGGTTGAGACGGCAGCATGAGCGAGCAGGGGATTGGGGCACTCTTTATAGGACGCAAACAAAGAGGATGAAGGGGCCGCAACATGGCCGGTGTCCATCCGTTACCTCGAGAGGGAGTGAAGGGTGGGAATCTGGGAATTAATAGAGGGAGTAGTGCCGGCATTTCACTGCTCTTTGATTGGGGCTCTTGAAGGACGGGAGAGCGTGCCGTGCGGAGGAAACGGCCTCGAGCTTTATAGGGACATGAAATGCATGCACGCCAGGAGAGAAAAACCACAGGGTGGTCATTAACTGGCGGATGGAGCACTGATGACGCACGCGGGAGAGAGGGAAACTAATGTGCAGCGGTCGTTGATGATGATAATCACTACAGCCGTTCTTGCAAAAAAAAAGAATAAAGGCATGTGGCCATTAGGTGGGAGGAAAAGAAAACAAGCAATTGATTGCAGGCTGGCGTTGCGGAGCGGAGCGGTCGGGCGTCGCGGGCACGGGTCGAGCTGGATTGGCGCCAGCCAAGGAGGCGGGCGGCGCGCGGGCACGGCCGAGGAGGCCGAGAGACACGGCCGGGCGGATGGCTGGGCGCACACGCCGAGATGGTGATGGCACACTGATCAGCTCGGGCACGGTCATGTGCGGCCGGAGATTGGAATTGGCCAAGCGCATGGGCACGGGGAAAGTAGACGCGACGACCGAGCGGCGCGACGCAGTGCACGAGTGCATGCGGCGCGAGAGCAGGCACAACGCATAGGCACGTGAGAGCGTGGAGCGTTGGCCAGAGGTGAGAGAGGGCCCGACGTATGGCGTTTGCATGACGATGAAGAGGAAGCAACGCGTCTGGGTGCACGGAGTTGACAGGCTCGGACACGAGCGAGCATATACGCGAGGGAGCCGGGCATATGCGGCATCACACGGCTCCACCAAGTTGGTCATGTGTGCGAGACGAGGGTGTCGGGCTTGACGGACGGAGCCCGGCAGGCAGCGAGATAGAGGAGAATGGTGAGCTGGCAGGTTAGACAGACAACAAACGTCATGGGAAGGCGAGCGCAAGGCCGGGGAGGCCAAGCGGCATGGGCGGGGCACATGCACGAGAGCCGAGTAGTGCTCGACATGAGTCTTGCTCGGGTCAGATCAGAAGGGGAGGGATGACATGTGGGGTCCACCCGTCAGTAGTACGAAAGAGGGAGACGGTGAGTTGGGCCGGCCGATGGATAATGGGGCGACGACTTGTGATTGCTCCCCGGGCCGAGCAAAGGTTTGAGCCGAGAAAAAGGAGATAGCCGGATGAGTTAGAAACATAGACCGAGAGAATGAGTTGGATGTACCATAAAAAGATAGAGAGATAGAGAGATAGATAGATTTTGATTGACCTTTTTATGATTTTGAAAACACTATATCAAACAAAACAAATGCAATCGAAATGAATGCAACACTCAAACAATCATTTTATTTAATTCCGAAAGACAATCAATTATTTTCCTACACTAAATTTCCTATAACAAAATAAATGTTGAGAAATTTTAAAATTATGAGAAAAACGTTGCTTAAATAATCTTCCTAATAACATCCCGACATCGAAAAATTTCGGGGTGTTACACTCCCTCGCAGTAATTCCGGAAAATCCGAGAGGACCACTTCTCTATTTCTCTATCTTGTCCGTGGAATTTCGAATCTCGGGACGAGATTCTTCTTAAGGGGGGTAGACTGTGACGCCCCAGGTTTTTAATTACCGTCATTAACGCTAATGACCGAATCAGCCGAGTCAAACCGGCCGACACTGGTCAAACACCGGTGAAACTTAGGTCAACCTGGGTCATCACCTCAAAAACCTCGCCAATGAACCCCAATGAACCCCTTGACCAAGTCTACACACACCCGTGGTGGACCCGTGGTCAAAGACACGGTCAAACCGGCTTAACCGTTGACGTCAGCGAATGTCGTCCGGAACTTTTGCCGCGTTCTCCAAAATTCACCTAAACACTTCAAAATATACCTTTATGAAAGTTGTCCATCTTGTTGATGGACACAACTTTCATGTAGAGTGACATTTCAAATTTTGGGTGGAAATTGGTGAAAAACTTGATCGACTGACAGTACCTCCTGTTTTCCAGAACAGACCGGCATTCAAAGTTCGCACGACGTTCTTGCAAAATCCGTTGAGAAAAACACCCTATAGCCTTTTGAAAGTTGTAGAGGATGACTAGATCTACAACTTTCGTATTCAAAGCTTAGTCAACTTCTATTCAAATTTTTGGAGAAAATCTCGCTTGAACAGGGCCAGTCCGAAACAATTCCAGGCCGACGCGACGTCGCCCGCGCTCCAGCGCGCATGCCCGCGCGGCGCCCGCCACCTCGGCGTCCGAACCCCTCGCGCCTTCCCGAGGTTCGTTCCTCGAGGCCACGCCCGTCCCAAGGCCGCCTCGAAGTCACCCCCTCCTCCTCGCACCGCGCGCCGACCGGCCGGCGAACGCCCCAACAGACCACCGGTCCGTTCAGTGTCGTCCCCTGTTGTTCGCTCCTCCCGAGGCCAGCTCGTGTTCCTACATATCGCTGTGGGTACCGTGTGGTCACTTGCAGGCTCCCTGGCCGCCCATAAAAGGGGCGCCGCCCTCCTGTCCCGGCCGAGCCGCGGTCAAGCCGCCGCCGGCGCTATTACTGGCCGCCGCGGCGAGCTCCAGGCCGGGCCGACTAGGCAAAACGAAACTTCTTTCCGAGGGCCTCACTGCAAAAGGGTAACTCAAATAGTATTTGTGATGTGGCTGAAACTTGTAAATTGCGTAGAAAGTCATAGAAAAATAAGAAAAATGCAAAACCAATTCTGTTGGATTCGTGATGAATTATACTACAACTTTTGTTATTCTGGCCTGAGCTAATTCCTTTTAGTGTTTGCATGAAAAATACAAATGTGAAAAACCTAGATCTGCAATATCTCAAAAACCATAAAACCTCTGTAGCTAATTTTTGGATATGTATGGCTAGCTCCTATGCCAAAAATTGCACAGAGTTATGATGTAAATCTTTTTATAAAAATGTTTGTCCATTTCTGCCAGATCTGCATAAATGATTTTTCTTGCTAAATATATTTATGTTTTTGAGCTCAACTTGTGCACACTGTCTTGATATGTTAAAATGCACATCTTGTGAATTAATCATGAGTTTTGGCTTCACAGAAATAATTATTCTTGATTTATGCATGTGTTCCTTTGTAAATTAATAAACCAAGTTGAGCAGAGGTTCCATGTGAACATGTTGGTTCTTTAGACTTGTTTAGAACCAGAGGGCATGCATGAGAGAAATTGGATCAGTTTGATGCTTATTTATTTTTGTATGCATTTAAATTGAATCACTAGCTAGCCTTTGTTATTTTCAAGAATATTTAATTTCCTAGCATCCAACACTTACATTTGGACCAATGGACCAGGATAGGTGCTAATACACTTGAGAAACACTCATTTAATTTTTGGTAATTTAATTAATTAATAAAAAGCTTAAATGCCCTTTTAATATTAAAGGGAGATTAAATAAAGAAAAATCCCTAATTAATTCTTTTTCCTTTTTGAAAAGTATTATTTAATATAATTAAAAGATAATTAAATATCATCAACGATAAGAAATTAATTCATAAATAAAAATATTAATTACACCTTTGTTGATGAAGATAAAAGGAAATGAAGCTTTCACATGAAATGATAAGCTTAATAAAAACCTTTATTCAAATGTGGAATAAAAGAGTAACCCATGTACAACCAATAACCTTCCTAAAAGAGAAACATTAGATGAATGCTTGTTAAGGTGAATATGACCAACCTAGAGATGGGTAAGACAACAAACTATCACATCACCTAAAGTGCATTGCATTCCGTGTAGATCTTCCGGACGGAGATTACTCCCTTGTCCCGGAAACCGAGGAAGGAGGAGCGGAAGCGTCGCTGCAGTACGTGGAAGTGCTCGACACCGAGGGTGCCCAAGCTAACATAGCTGACGAAGGCAAGCTCCGGTGCATCTAACCTAGTTTTAAAATTCTTATTTCAATTATCTATGAATGATTGTGCATTTACATTCAGGAGTTGAATGAAACCCTAGATGCATGATCCATAGGTACCTTTGGTCCCTACTAGTATGATAGGTCGATAGCTGCTAAGCTATAGGACCATTACAAGTCGGGTGATGACCTCACTCGCGAGAATAAGTTCCTAGATAGGAATCACAATGTATCCTTAAATGGATTGCTCACGTGGTAAGAGCATGGGATCTGGGCTCCGGTCCAGTGGTTATGTGGGTTAAGTTTTTGAACGTACTAAGCACATGCCGGTTATGGGGCCGGTAAGCCTAGTACCTTAATGAGGCGGCAAGGGATCCTACCGTTACTACTCTTGGGATTCGCTCTCACGGCTCGCCACCGGTGGTGTATGGTGACTCCGGGTATCTCGCGGGGTATGCGGATAGCCCGCACCAAATACCGTAAGATTCAATCATGACCCGAGGATTTCGGGGACGGCCCGGGGAAAGTTGTCCTCGCGGGGACGGCCTACCGTGTGTTTGGGTCTACCTTGCAAGGTTTAAATCAATCGATTGTCGGCCTCTCACCGTTATCCGAGACTACTTACTCCACTAGTCATGTGATCCCTAATGATGGAAGTTGATGAATATTATGTTTGATTAATTGTATTGTACAACTTTGTTTGTACTAGTGGCTAATGTAGTAAAGATTAAACTACTAGAACTTGTGCTAAAATCTTGAAAGTAAGGACCTACTCTTTGTTACTTTTTAGCAAAGCAACCCAGTAGCCAAAAAGCCTTTCATGGTCTAGAATTGGTGAAGTAGATATCACCGACGGGTAAGACTTGCTGAGTATTAGTATACTCAGCCTTGCTATAATGTGTTGATCCAGGTAATGCCTTCAGTGATGTGTGGCCCGGAGAGATCCTGCCGGTCGGGAGCCGGAGTGGGTGGAGGACGACTACTGAAAGCATCATGGATGGCCTCCCGTGGTGTCTTCGCTTCCGTTAGTTTATTTCCGCTGCTTTCCAAAACTCTGAACTATTTCTTCATGACAAAAACTATGGTTTGTAATAAATAAACCCCTCGGGGTACGAATTTGGATATTAATGTTGTTGTATCTCTGGACTCGCCTTCGAGTGAGTTTTAATGCATATATTCGATCCTTGTTGCTTTTCAAGTGATTTACCGGGCGTTAACCCGACAACTAACGACAGGATGATACTTTATTATTGCTTAATGACCAAAGTGGATCGGTCTTAGGCGATAGTACGATATTTTCCTGGGCGGGTTGTCACACTAATGCACCTCCTCGCAACGTTGGTGATCGTCGTTGCTTCAACTGTGGTCAGCCGGGGCATTACATCAGCGAGTGTCCCAAGCCTAGGCAGATCAAGACCAACCCATAGAATCAAGGTGCAGGAAACAAGCCTGCCACTCCGGCTAAGAAGCCTATGGTGCAAGTACGCCAAGGCAAGCTGAACTTCACCGCCATGAGTGATATTCCAAAGGGAGCTTCAGTGCTCACGGGTACATTTTCTATCAACAACACCCCTGTTAAGATTTTATTTGATTTGGGAGCCACCCGTAGTTTCATAAGTGAGAATCTTTTAGGCAAATTGGGTCTAAAAAGAATGCAAACCAAATCGGCTTATAAAATCACCACACCAGGTGGAAACATCTCTTCTCACCTAGTAACTTTTGGAGTTCCTTTGAGGTTAGGGAGTAAGGTTATTCAATCTAATCTCATAACCATAAAATTGGGAAGCATGGATGTTATCTTGGGTATGGAGTGGATGACCCAGCATAAGGTGATTCTAGATATATCAGATAGGGTCGTAGAGATCAATTCTCCTACGGTCGGGCACACTACCTTGTACCTACCTTTCAAGGACGGTACCGACTCTTGTGCCTATGTGACCATTATCTCCCCTCTTGATGAAATTCCAGTAGTGTGTGAGTATCCGGATGTCTTTCCTGATGAGTTGCCTGGTATGCCACCAGACAGAGATGTCGAGTTTGTAATCGAACTCCAACTGGGTACTGCACCCATTTCCAAAAGACCTTATCGTATGCCACCCAAAGAATTAGCCGAACTGAAAACTCAACTCCAGGAATTGTTAGATAAGGGTTATATTCGCCCAAGCTCATCTCCTTGGGCTTGCCATGCCCTTTTCGTCAAAAAGAAAGATGGTAGCTTGAGAATGTGTGTGGATTACCGACCGCTCAATGTAGTCACCATCAAGAACAAATATCCTCTTCCCCCGAATCGATGTTCTTTTTGATCAATTGGCTGGAGCCAAAGTGTTATCTAAGATTGACCTTCTTTCTGGGTATCATCAAATCAAAATTCGACCTTGTGACATTCCTAAAACCGCTTTCTCCACTTGTTATGGTCTTTACGAGTTCTTGGTAATGTCCTTTGGTCTCACGAATGCCCCAACCTACTTCATGTACCTCATTAACTTCGTGTTTATGAAGGAGCTCAACAAATTCGTCGTGGTCTTTATCGATGATATTCTCATCTATTCCAAAAGCGAGAAAGAACATGCCAAACACCTCCGATTTGTCCTTCAGTGTTTGCGAGATCATAAGCTTTATGCTAAGTTCTCCAAATGTGAATTCTGGTTGAAAAGTGTGAAATTCTTAGGGCACACCATTTCCCAAGATGGTATCTCCGTAGATCCTAGCAAAGTTCAAGAGGTGATGGATTGGAAACCACCCAAGTCCGTACACCAGATCCGCAGTTTCCTAGGATTGGCGGGATACTACCGTCGATTCATTCCTGACTTTTCTGGAATCGCAAAACCTATGAATGAACTACTCAAGAAAGGAGTGAAGTTCGTGTGGAGCGAAGCATGTGATAAAGCCTTCCACACCTTGTGGCAACATTTAACCTCAGCCCCAGTGCTAGTGCAACCGGATAATTCCAAACCTTTTGAAGTCTTCTGTGACGCATCAGGCACGGGTCTCGGCTGTGTCCTTATGCAAGAAGGTCGGATCATTGCCTATGCTTCACGGGCACTTCGACCTCATGAGCTCAATTATCCTACCCACGATCTTGTGTTAGCTGCTGTTGTTCACACTCTCAAGATATGGAGGCGTTATCTAATGGGTAATTGTTGTAACATCTTCACCGATCACAAGAGTCTCAAATACATCTTTACTCAGTCAGAGTTGAATATGAGGCAAAGAAGATGGCTTGAGTTGATTAAGGATTATGACCTAGAAGTGCACTACCACCCCGGCAAAGCGAATGTTGTTGCGGATGCTCTTAGCCGCAAAGATCACTGCAACCACCTAGAGTTGGAGCCAGTTAGTGACCCATTATGTGAAGAAATGAGAAGGCTCAACTTAGAAGTGGTACCGCAAGGAAGTCTTTATGCCTTAACGGAAGGGTCCAATCTTTATGATAGAATTGTCACTGCTCAACGCAATGATGAAGACATACAAACCATCAAACAGAAACTAGCAGAGGGAGACCCCAAGTATACTTGTTTCCAGAAGGATCACCAGGATGTGGTCTGGTTTGGGAAACGTGTTGGGGTCCCCGTTGATCCAGAAATTAAGAAGATCATCCTAGATGAGGCTCACAA
This sequence comes from Cenchrus americanus, assembly GCA_947561735.1. Classification (NCBI taxonomy): domain Eukaryota; kingdom Viridiplantae; phylum Streptophyta; class Magnoliopsida; order Poales; family Poaceae; genus Cenchrus; species Cenchrus americanus. The sequence continues at coordinate 104,441,298 of OX387243.1, forward strand.
GTCCAAGTTTTCTATTCATCCCGGCAGTACCAAGATGTACCAAGATCTGAAACAGAATTTCTGGTGGTCCAATATGAAGGTGGATATAGCCAAGTACGTAGCCGAGTGCGATACTTGCCACCGGATGAAAGCAAGCCATTTGAAATCGGCAGGTGTACTCCAACCCCTGTCGATACCCATGTGGAAGTGGGATGATATTAGTATGGATTTCATTGTGGGTTTACCCCTAACAGCTAGAAAGAAAGATTCTATTTGGGAAATCGTAGACAGACTCACCAAGACAGCTCACTTCATTGTCGTGCATACCACTTATTCAGTACAACAATATGCAGAGTTGTACATGGACCACATAGTTCGCTTGCATGGAATTCCGAAGACTATAATCTCTGATAGAGGAACTCAGTTTGTAGCTCGATTCTGGGAACAATTGCATGAGTGTTTAGGAACAAAACTAATCCGCAGTTCCAGTTATCATCCGCAGACCGATGGTCAGACGGAAAGAATAAATCAGATTTTGGAAGATATGCTGAGAGCAAGCATCTTGCATTTTGACAAGAGTTGGGACAAGTGTTTGTGTTTGGCAGAATTCTCTTACAACAATAGTTACCAAGCCAGTTTGAAGATGGCACCGTTCGATGCTCTTTACGGACGAAGATGCCGCACTCCGTTGAATTGGTCAGAAGCCGGAGAAAGAACACTCTTTGGTCCGGACTTAGTTAAAGATGCCGAAGAAAGAGTGCAAGTGATAAGAGAGAATTTGAAGATGGCTCAGATGAGGCAAAAGAGTTACCATGACAAGGGAACCGCACCCCGACACTTTGAAGTGGGAGATTACGTATATTTGAAGGTGTCCCCCACCAAAGGTGTGCAAAGATTCAGTGTCAAAGGAAAGTTAGCTCCACACTACATTGGACCCTATGAAGTTATAGAAGTATGTGGGCCAGTGGCTTATCGTATCCAGTTGCCAGAATGGTTTTCCACAGTCAACAACGTGTTTCATGTAACTCAATTGAAGAAGGGAATGCCTGTGCCGGAGAACGAAGTCAGCACAGAAGCAAATGCTTGGATTGAGCCGGATTTCTCGCTCATCGAGCACCTATTGAGAATATTAGACCAAAAAGAGCGAAAGACCCGAAGACAAACCGTACGGATGTACAAGATCCAATGGAGTCATCACACAGAAGAAGAAGCAACGTGGGAGACGGAGGACTACCTCAACAACTACGTATCCGGGCTTCCTACAATCTCAAAACCGTGAGTTCTTCTCCCCGTCTTATCGTTGTCGAATCGAATCTCGGGACGAGATTCCGTTTAAGGGGGTAGACTGTGACGCCCCAGGTTTTTAATTAACCCTAACAGCCGGTCAACCCAGCTGACAGTGGTCAAATCACGGTCAACCTGGGCCCTCACCTCGAAAAGCTCACTAACCTACCTTAGTGAACCATTTTGACTAGTAGACACACTTGTGGGGCCAACCCATGGTCAAAGACTTGGTCAAACCCCTTTCACCCCTAGTGTCCATAGATGTCTGCCGGAACTTTTGCCGCGTTCTCCAAAATTCACCTAAACACTTAAAATTCTACCTTTATGAAAGTTGTCCATCTTGTTGAGGGACACAACTTTCATATAGATTGGCATTTCAAATTTTGAGGGGAAAAGCTTGAAAAATTTGTGCCAAAGGCAGGATCTACTGTTCAGGCAAACATACTGACATTCAAAGTTGGCAACTGTTTATTTCAAAATCTGTGGAGAAAAACCCTATATAGACTTTTTGGAATTGATAGAGGGTAGATAGATCTGTAACTTTCGTATTCAAAGTTTGGTTGAGTTGTATTCAAAATTTTAGAGCAATTCGAATTCAAACTAGTGACCAGCGAAATAAAAAAAGGGGCAAGATGGCGCCGCGCCTGTGTGCCGGCCGCCCTCGGCGTCCATGCCGCACACCGCCCCGGCCGCACGCCGCCGAGGTGCTCCTTCCCCATGCGCTCGCGCCTCGAGGCATCCGGGAGTCCGCCCAACCACGCGCCGCCGCGACCGCACCGTACCGGCCGGTGCGCGCCACGGACCGCCGGTCCGACGGCGGCGGTGCTCCCGCCGTACGCGCCCCGCCGAGGGGCAAGTACCACGGAGGCATCTCAGTCGTCACCTCGTCGTCACCGTGAGCACGCGAGTATTTAAGGGCGTCGAGTCCCCCCCTCCCTCACGCCGGCCCCGAGCCGCCACCGCGCCGCGCCACGCCATTGCCGCCGCCGCTGGAGCACCGCCTCCTCCGGCCGTTCCCTTTACAACCTGCGCCCCTAGCACCTTCCCTAGGACCTATTGCACCCCCAGGGTCGCGCGTTGCCCAGCAAAACATCCTCCACGCCGTCACCCCGAGCCGCCGCGGCAGTCACCGCTGGCCGCCATCGCGCGCCCTCGTTGGTGCTCCTCCGCGCGAACCACGGCCACCCCCGCGCCCTAGGTGAGCTCCTAGTCGAGCCCAACCGCTTGCCAGGCCGGGAGTGCCGCCGGCTCGCCGGAATTGGCCGGAGCCGCGCCGCCCCCAAGGCCAAGGGTGGCATTGCAAGCCCCCAGGTCTTTTCAGGGAGTTTTGTGCGATCTAAGGGTATATGTGTGAGGCTTTGAAAAGTTACAGGGTCCCGGTGCAAATGTTCATCTTCTTTAGAGTTTCAATTTTGCAGGGAATTGTTAAATGTGTAGAAAATCTTAGAAAATTCAGAAAAATGCAAAATAAATTTTTTTGGATTAATGGTGGGAAATACTACAACTCTTGTTATTCTCACAAGTTCTGATTCTGGATATTTTTAACATGAAAAATAGGATTGTGAAATACCTAGATCTGCCATAACTCAAAAAATATAGCTCCTCTGCATCCAAATTTTGGATATGTTGTGTATCATGTCATGACTATCTCCTGTGCCAAATATTGCACAAAGTTATGGAGTAAATATTTTTATATAAATTGTTTTCCATTTGTGCAGAAACTGCCTAGATGATTTTTGTAGCTAAAAATATTTATGTTTTTGTGCCCAACTTGTGCATGCTGTCTTGTTATGTCAAAACACACCTCTGGTGAATTAATCATGATTTTTAGTTTAACAGAAATATTTATTCTTAATTTGTGCATGTTTTCCTTTGTAAATTAATGAAGCAAGATCAGTAGAGCTTCTAGGTGTACTTGCTGGTTCTTTAGGCTTGTTTAGGACCAGAGAGCATGCATGAGAAAGTTTGGATCATTTTGGTGCTTATTTATTTTTGTATGCATTTAATTTGAATCACTAGCTAGTCTTTGATTTTTTTCCAAAGTATTTTATTTTCTAGCTTCCAAGTCTTGCATGTGGGTCCAGTGGACCAGTATAGGTGCTGTTATGCTTAAGAAACACTTCTTTTATTTTTTAGTGATTTATTGCTTAATAAAAAGCTTTAAAGCCCTTTTAAAGATTAAAGAACAATTAAATAAAGAAAATCCCTTTTTATTCATTTCCCTTTTTGGAAAATATCACCTAACTTAATTAAAGGCTAAGAAAACATCCTTGCTGATAAGGAATTAATTTATGAATAAAAATCTTGTTCACACCCTTGCTAGTGAGAGGAAAAGGATTAAACCTTCACAAGAAATAACAAGTACAACAGAAACATTAATTCAAATGTGCAATAAAAGAATGAATCATATATAACTAATAACCTTCCTAAAAGAGATGTACTATCTAGATACTTGTTTAGGTGAATATGACCAACAAGAGTGGGATAAGATAACAAACTGTCACATCACCTGAGCCGTGCATTGCATTCCGTGTAGATCTTCCGGACGGTGACTACTCCCTCGTCCGGAATCCGAGGAAGGAGGAGCAGAAGCTTCGCTGCAGTACGTGGAAGTACTAGACGACACCGAGGGTGCCCAGGCTAACCTAGCTGACGAAGGCAAGCTCCGGTGCATCTAACCTAGTTTTCAAATTCTTTATTCAATTATCTATGGATGCTTGGGCATTTAAGTTCAAGAGTTGAATGGAACCTTAGATGCATGATCCCTAGGTACCTTTGTCCTTACTAGTATGATAGGTCGATAGCTGCTAAGATATAGGACCATTACAAGTCGGGTGATGACCTCACTCGCGAGAATAGGTTGCTAGATAGGAATCACAATATGTCCTTAATTGGATTGCTCATGTGGTAAGAGCATGGGATTTGGGCTCCAGTCCAATGGCTATTGTGGGTTAAGTGTTTGAACGTACTAAGCACTTGTCGGGAATGGGACCGGTAAGCCTAGTACCTTAATGAGGCGGCGAGGGATCCTACTATTACTACTCTTGGGATACGTCTCACGGCTAGCTACCGGTGGTGTACGGTGACTCCGGGTGCCTCGCGGGGTATGCGGATAGCTCGAACCAAAGACCGTAAGATTCGATCCCGACCCGAGGATTTTTGGGAACTGCTTGGGAAGTTGTCCTTGCGGGGGCAGCCTACCGTGTGTTTAGGTCTACCTTGCAAGGTTTGAATCAATCGATTGTCGGCCTCTCACCGTCATCTGAGACTACTTACTCCACTAGCCATGAGATCCCTAATGATGGAAGTTGATGAATACTATGTTTGATTAATTGTATTGTACAACTTGTTTGTACTAGATGGCTAATTTAGTAAAGATTAAACCCACTAGAACTTGTGCTAAAATCTTGAAAATAAGGACATACTCTTTGTTACTTTTCAGCAAAAGAAACAGAGTGGCCAAAAACCTCTCATGTCTAGAGTTGGTGAAGTAGATATCACTGACAGGTAAGTCTTGCTGAGTATTAGTATATTCAGTCTTGCTATAATATGTTGATCCAGGTAATGCTTTCGGTGATGTGTGGCCCGGAGAGATCCCGCCGGCTGGGAGCTGGAGTGGGTGGAGGATGACGACTGAAGGCATCATGGATGGCCTCCCGTGGTGTTTCCATTTCCCGTTAGTTTAATTCCGTTGTTTCAAAACTCTGAACTACGTCCTGGTGAAAAAACTTCGGTTTGTAATAATTAAACCCTTCGGGGTACGAATTTGGATGTTAATGATGATGTATATCTGGACTCGCCTTCGAGTGAGTTTTAATGCATATATGTCGATCCTTGTTGCTATTCAAGTGATTTACCGGGCGTTAACCCGGCGACTAACGACAGGATGATACTTTATTATCGCCTAATGACCAAAGTGGATTGGTTTAGGCGATAGTACGGTATTTTCCTGGGCGGGTTGTCACAATTTCTTGATGAATACACATGGGCAATCATCATTGTTGGAAACCCTTCTGAAGAAGGAATTCCTTTAGTTGGTTGTACCACATTCTTCTCGACTGTTTTAAGCCGTATAATGACTTGAAGTTTTACACAATACATGTTGCGTGAATGATTCTTGTTCGGGATATCAATTCCTTCCGTAACTTTCATGTATATATCCGAATCAAGTGACCCATATAGATATGTTGTCACTACATTCATGAGATGCATGGATAGACCTTTTTGTGCTGCCAATGATATTAGATATCCGAATGTTATACCACTCATAACTGGAGAATATGTTTCATCGAAATCGATGCCGGGTTTCTGCGTGAACCCTTGTGCTACAAGCCTCGCTTTGTATCTCACCACCTCGTTGTTTTCATTCCTTTTATGGACGAAAATCCATTTTGATCCCACAGGAAAAATATGATGAGGAGTAGGCATTACTTGCAGAATACCTCTCGTTTCTTGAGCGAGTCTAATTCTGCCTTGATTGCTTCCTTCCATTTGACCCAGTCGGAGCGCTTGATGCACTATGCCATGGACTTAGGTTCTGGATCAATGCAAAGTTCACTTGCAATCTTAGTGGCAAAGTAACTGTCGACATTTGTAGTCTTTCTATTGTATAATTCTCCAGAATCAATATAATTAATGGAAATTTCTTGTACCCCTTGTGACTCATCATGATTTCCCACAACGATAGAGCCTAGGTCTTCCAATGTCCTATCACTTATATTATTTTGTGCACTTGTGCTAGGTATGTGATGTATCTGTTGAACATCCATATTATTTGGATTTATAATATCCAGTTGGTGTCTATCAACTTGATCTTGATCTGCATTTACTGTTGTGGAAGTGACCTTCCTAGTTTTCCGCGGAGGCTTTTGTATAGCCTTATTCTTTGTTGCAGTACCTCTCCCCCTCTTATTTTGATTTGGGAGTTCTTGAGTAGGAATTTCTACTCTTTCTGGTACATTTGTAGTAGGATTATGTGATTTTGTGACACCCTTATAATCAGTAAATGCTTCTGGCAGATTATTCGCAATGTTTTGCAAATTGATAATTTTATGAACTTCACGTTCAGATTCTATAGTACGTGGATCATAGGACTGGATACCTGTGGTATTCCAATTTATTTCCTGGTATTCTGTTTGGTACTTGTATGTCTCCCCCTAATGCCGGGAAGTTGTCCTCATCGAAGATGCAATCAGCATAACGGGCAGTAAATAAATCCCCTGTAAGGGGTTCGAGGTACTTAATAATTGACGGTGATTTGTACCCTACATATATCCCCAATTTCCTATGGGGGCCCATTGATGTACTCTGCGGTGGTGATATCGGTACGTATACAGCGCAACCGAATTTTCGCAGATGGGAAATACTTGGTTGATTTCCACGTACTAACTGCAACGAGGAAACCGTGTTGTATGCAGTAGGTCTTATTTCAATCAAATCAGCGGCGTGTAATACCGCATGACCCCAACATGATGTCGGTAGATTGCAATTCTGTAGTAATGGTCTAGCAATTAATTTTATTCTCTTCATAATGAAAGGACCTTGATGTCGCCTAGAGGGGGGTGAATAGGTGAGACGACCAATTTAAACTCTTTCTCCCCAAACACTTGAGCTGACAGTGCTCCACCGGTCAGACAGGTGGTAGTGACCGGTCAGACCGGTCAGGCACTGAACTTCACAGGTGACACCGGTCAGACCGGTGCGCCTCACCGGTCAGACCGGTGTAGCACAGAGAACCTGCAAAAACAACTTCAAGCACCTCTTGGCTTCTAGCACGAACCAAACTTAGGGTGTGGCCTTTGTAGATGATCACAAGCAGAGTAATGAGCCCTGCACACACAAGTAACACACCCAAGTAGATCGAAGCGGAAGCAAATGTAATATGCTAGAATAAACAACTTAGAGAGTCGAACCACACGAAGAAGCAAAGATTTGTTTCCCGAAGTTCACCACCCACTGAGGAATGACTACGTCTCCGTTGAGGAGCTTGTAAGGGACAATTCCCACAACAAGCCGGGTCTCTTTCAACCACTTTCCTCCTTTCCACTAAGGTGATCTTTTCCACGAAGAGGCAAGATCACAACCCTTACAAACTTCCCGCTGCTCACCACAACCTTGGGAGCTAGCCGGCGACACCTAGCCGTCTAGGAGGCAAACCTCCAAGAGTAACAAATGCTTCAAAGTTTGTAGACGCAAAACCAAAGTGCTCAAGCTATGGAATTTGCTCTTGTTAGCTCACTAGGTCGCTCTTAAGCTCACTTTCTCAACCCAACACAAAGAAGATGGCTTGAATCCACAAATCTCACAAAGAGATGGTTGGGGAGAGCCACTAAGGCTTAGAGCTAGTTAGAAATGGCTTGGGACCTCAGCAAACTCACTAGAAACAGCAACACTCACTTGAAGAAGGCTTGGGGTATTTATACCCCTCAAAGGAGAAAACTAGTCGTTATTCCCCGGGTAGCACCGGTCAGACCGGTGTTCGAAAAACTAGCCGTTGGGCTAGCGGCACCGGTCAGACCGGTGCCTCTGACCGGTCAGACCGGTGCCTCAGACCGGTCAGGCCCGAGATAACCCCAAAACCTCTTTCCAAAGAAACTAGCACTTCACCTCCAAGATGAAGTGACCCAGGTTAGGTTAGGAGGGTTTGTTAGCACACTCTAAGGCTAGATCTCACTTAGGTCAACTAAAGAGCACTTTGACTTGGTCAACTCGCTAAGTTGCATCCCTCTTGATAGTACGGCATACCTATACTCAAGAAAGAAATAAAAGCTTCGTTGATCTCTTGAGCTTGAGCAACTTCAATTCTTGCCATACTTGAACAATATCCACTTGAGGGCTTTCAACATAGCCTTTGACTTGAGCACGTCCATACTTGAGCTAGTGACTTAGGATCTTTCCTTATAGCATTTGAATGCACACTTGGATCCATGGTCACTCCATATTGCCAATCTTAACAAGTTGATGACTCGCAAAGCTTCCCTCGGTTAAGGTTTGAATATGATACTTGAAGACCCCACGGATGCTAGACCTTCACCTTAGAAAAACACAAATGGCGGCTTAGCTACGGCCCCAAAGATTGCTTAGTCCCTCACCCTAGACATCTCAGTTGATCTCTTCATCACTTATCCAATCCACTTTGAGTTGCTTCATGCACAATTAACCTTTCATTTGAAAAACCTTGCTCCAAATGCTTGATCTTGATTGACAACGGATATGCAAGCTTCCAACTTTAGAACCATAGTGTGTACACTCATCATCTTGTTCTCTTTCAATAACCTCATGAAGTCTTGCATCATATACTTGTCTTTGTAAATGTGAGACATAATATACATCCATAATTAAATACTTCAATGGTAGCTCATGAATATATAAAAAAACTGCTCACAATCTTAGACAAATCATTAGTCCTTTAATCGCCTTGTCATTCAATTCACCAAAATCCACTTAGGGGCCTAGATGCACTTTCACATAAGAGATTCGGCTAATCCATTTTGTGTATGTACATATGGGACAGAATGTTCCACATCTATGCCTAGAGCCATACAATAGTCATTGAAGGCATGCAAAGTAAATTCAGCGGCATTGTCCATCCTGATGGTTTTGATAGCATATTCAGGATGATGTGCTCTTAATTTGATAATTTGAGCAATGAACCTTGCAAAAGCATGGTTTCTTGTAGATAATAAACATACATGGGACCATCTAGTAGATGCATCAATAAGTACCATGAAGTACCTAAATGGTCCAGTTGATGGATGTATAGGACCACAAATATCTCCTTGAATGCGTTCAAGAAATTGTAGTGGTTCAGCCTTTATTTTAAGATAAGAGTGTCTTAAAATAATTTTTCCCGTGGCACATGCGGTGCACACAAAGTCTGATGGCTTGTGACCAATTGAATTGCCGATAATTTTTCTCATCATCCCTATGCTTGGATGACCAAGGCGGTCATGCCAAATCTTGAAGACATCAAGATTTTGAAAAATTACCTTGTATGCAACATGTTGTATGGGTTTGATGTATGTGTAATACAATCTTGATGATAGTGAAGAAATTTTCTCAAGCAGTCGCTTGTTATATCTGTCATGTTTAGTGATGAATAGATATTCATCTTTGTTGTCACTATTTGTTTCTACATGGAAACCATTGCGACGGATGCCTTTGTAACTCAATAAGGTACGAGTTGAATCGGGATACAAGAGTGCATCCTCAATTACTATTTGAGTACCCATAGGGAGAACTATTGTGGCTCGTCCTGAACCAACAATTATAGCATCGTGTCCCGCGATGGTTGTGACATTTCCTTTACTCTTTGTGAGAGTTTGGAAATATTTAAGTTCTCTGAGTATGGTGTTAGTTGTGCAACTATCCACCAAACAAAGTTCTTCCTCCATTTGGATTGTTCCCGTAGGATAATCTAGAATGAGTAAAATAAATTATAAGTTTTGAACTCATAGATTATACAATACATACTTTATTCAATAATATTATAAGTAGCATATGTCTTACAATATTGTGTGACAACAATTATTACAACACAATTATTACATAAATATGGCTATAGAACGAAGTTCTTTGAAACTATAGAACGAAGTTCTTGTCGGGGAGCATAAAACTAAGACATGTCTCCGAACACGTCATTGGATGGTCCATCCACAAGCATGTTGTCGGTATCGTCGATGCTATCGATCATCATGTCGTCTGTGCCGAAGAATTCGTCCAACTGCATTGGATCCTTCTCCTTGTTGTGTTCCGCGGGAACATCCTTGTAGCAATCGGCACCCGGGGTGTGAATAGTGAAGTGCACTTCAAACTTTTCCCCACGAACTTGCTTTCCAGCATGCTTTTGGTAGAGATCAACCAAATGCTTAGCAGTGTGGCACTTTCTAGTGGTGTGATTGTGACAACCGCACCTCTGCAAGCTTGAGAGTTGTCATGAGCATTATTTTTCTTAAAAGTGTCCTTGTTGTTGCTAGAATCCTTGCCTTTCTTAAAATTCCGCTTCTTCCATTTCCCCTTGAAATTCCTTTTGAATTTCTTGCCACTGAACTTTTTATTATTATTCTGAGCATTGAAATGTACTTCTGGCAGAGGTGCTGCACCCATAGGGCGCATTTGATGATTCTTTGTTAAGAGCTCATCATGCTTTTCTGCTTGGAGTAAATCATATATTAAGTCAGAATATTTAGTATACCTGTGGCGACGGTATTGCCTTGTTGCAATATCCCGTTAGTAGAGAGAAAAGTAGATAGAGTCTTTTCTATCATTTCGCATCATCCAAAGGTTGATTGCAAAATCGAAGCTTGGTACAAATCTTGTGGATAACGAAATTGTATTCGCAACCGATTTGAAATCCATGAGACGAGTAGTGACCACTCCCGTCTTGCTTCAGGCAGAATTACGCCTTGTTGTTGATTATAGCGTTCTTTGAGAGAGTCCCAAAGTTTCTTAGGATCATCTTCCATCATGTATTCTGCTTTGAGGTCATGGTGGAGATGGTGTCGTAGGAAATGCAAGATTGCAAACTTTTGTGCCTCTGGGATAGGATTTTGTGGATTAGGTTCATTAATTGTATTAATGAAACCTTTGGCTGTTAGCACAATCTTGACATCCATAGCCCAGGTTAGGTAATTACTACCATCAGCAGCAAGTTCAGTGAAGTTTTTATTGATTAATTTAGCCATTTTACTACATGAAAGAACCATGTATAGGATTAATTTACTGATGTAAATTTGTGTTGTAAAAGTAGGCAAAATATATATGTAAAATGATTCTTACAAAATTAAGGTATATGATTTTTTTCTTTTTTTAATTCCTATAGGAATAAATTTGACTTGATAGTCATTTATATGAAATTTTGGATATACACTTTGAAGGTAATCATCATAAAGATGTAGACCTCACAATGATGAGCAAAAGCCTCCTAAAAGCGCGGATCTCAGGGCAAATAAGCTCTTAGGAAGAACTTATCGCAGCCAGCACCTAGGTCTCACCTTGTGTTATTCCAAATTATATGTATAAACCTTAATTTTAATTTTGTTTGATATTCTACTTGATGTAGAGAATTGATTTTTAAACCATGCAAATAAAATTAATTGCATAAGAATTGTTCTAATACCTAGAAATGATCTGAGGATCATAAACATGAATAATTACTGCGGTAATTATAACCTTTAAATTACATAGGTACATATACCGGATGGTACAAATAATATTGTTCGTCACAATATAAAAATTACAGAACAATTCGAAGTCTAAAACATAAATATACAACACTAATAAGTCTGAATATATAAAAGATAAAAGCCTGAGGGCTAAATTAAAGTTCAGGGGTTTTTTCTGGACTTTTTGAAAGTTCAGGGGGGTCCGACGGACTTTTGGAAACGGAGATGGGCAGTGCGGCCTATGGGCCGTTGTCCACAGGCTATGGGCCGGCTGGCCTGTTAACGGCCCGTCGTGGCCTGGTTGGCCCAGCAGGCCCAGGTGCCACCAAATAAGGGGAGGGGAGGGGAGGGGTGCGGTTAGGGTTTCCCCTAACCCGCAGCCGCCCCCTTGTGACCGATGCAGGGGCGCCCGGTGGCGTCACCGGCGCCGGCGGTGAGCCGCGGATGCGGATCTGCAGTCTCCCGGTGGTTCGCCGCCCCTTCTTATCTCCCCCTCTTCTATCTTCGTCCATGGCCCCCATGTGTGCCGGCGTGCGCCGCCGGCCGATGGCCGGCCTTCGGAGGTCGGCGGTGGAGAGCCCCGCCGCGGCCGGGCTCCGTGTGCCGTGCGGATTCCCGGGCGACGGTTGACGGCCCCCACGCGGCCGAAGTTGTTCGGTGCGGGCCGCGGGCCGCCTCCGGGGTCGCCGGCATCGAGGAGAAGAACGGCGGGGCACCATGGCGAGCCGCCATGGTCCCGACCGTGAAGCTCGGGTGTGCCGCCGTCGTAGGCCCGGCGAGGCCGGGAGTTGAGGTGGCGGCCGTGAAGGAAGAGATGGCCGCCGGTCTAGCCTGAGGGCCAAATCCGGTGTTGCCGGTAGCTGTCTCCGTTGCACCTGCAGGTATGTTTAAGTCGGGGAAGACCCCAACACCTTCTACTTGTGTTGCAGGGCGGCGAATGCAGACGACGAGGCAGCAGCGAGGTGGTTCCTCTGGAGGCGTCGGCGTCAGTAGACGCTGTGCCGCCGGGGATGGACTGCGAGAGACAAGTCCGGCGGTGTACAGCGGCGTCGAGGAGCGGTTGCTTCTAGCGGCCGGTGAAGCACAGCGTGGTGGAGGGGACCTTGGTCCATGGCGGCCACGGAAGCGGCGGCCTCGACCTCCACGTCGACCACGGCGGCGGCCATGGCATGCACCACCAGTGCAGAAGAAGCAGCGACCTCGGTGTGTATTGATGGGCATGACTAGATAGGTAACATGGGCAGTCTTTACTAGGCGAAATGGGGAATCCATTTTTGCTCACCTTGGAGGGATGTCGACGTTCTCACCGGCGGTGAGGCCTTCGAGCCTCTGTGTGGCGTGCGTGAGTTGCTCAGGAGAGCATGCGTGCATGATAACGTGTTGAACAGTGATTCTGATTGATTGATGGAGTGGGGGTGGACCCCCACTATTGATGTACAAGGAAGAGGCACACAGGCACCCTTTTGGGGTGGAATAGACACCTGTACGGGAGAGACACACCCGTACAGTGTGTAGGTGACTTTTCCCTAATTACACACTAATGAATATGTTAATTACATAATTAGGCTAATGATCACCACTAATTATTTCTTTAACACACACCACGCGGTCTGGTGAATATAATTTAGCGCGCACCACCAGTCCTGGCCGGAGCTCCGGTGAAGTACAAATCCTACTAATCACGTAATTACTTCGTTTTTATCTGGGGTATTAAAGGTCGTATGACCTGCTATTCCTCCATCCATTTTGCATGCATATCGGAACGCTACTCCTAGTTGACTACGAGTCTACGACCTCCGGCATCCCGGCGGGGCGGCGGGCTGCCTCCAAACTCCGACCTATTCATCGGAGTTGATGGGATTTCCACACTAGGAATTTAGGAATTGAGGCAGGGATGGAGTGCATCATAGACAAAGCTACGAAATCTGTCGAGGTTGTAGATCGAGAGCTTCGTGGAGCCGTGGAGGAGGATGGGAGCTGGAGTGCCGCGGCCGAGCTGCCACATAGTCAAATTCCTTTCTCATGGAACTTTGCATAGTTGGCCACCGTGTCGTGCCGGCACGACACGTGGCACGGCCATGGGCCACGGCCATTTTCGCCGTGCCGTGCCGACCCACGGCACCTCAACATGGTACACCGGAGGAGGAGGAGGAGGGAAGGCCGGAAAGGAGGTAGGAGAGGGACCGAGGGAGAAGGAGTGGCCGGCGAGGTGTTGACCGTCGAGGTCACCGGAGCAGGGGCCGGCGAGCTCAAGGCGAACGACGGCGGCGGATCAGATCGTATCGAGTTCGACTGTTCAAGAGACGAAAGCGAGAGGCGAGAGAGAGAGAGAGAGTTGCGGGCTGCCCGATGGGGGCGAAAATGATTTAGGGTTAGGGAGGGGGTTGCGGCCGGCGACTTTATATGACCGCATGGTGCTGGCCCGGCGGCCGTGCCGGCCATCGTGCCGCTCACTCGACCGGGTCGTGCCCGTGCCCGTGCTTGTGTCATGAGCCGGGGCGGCGGCCCATGCACCGCACCGGCCTTCGGCCGTGCCGGCATGGGCACGCCGCCCGCCGTGCCAAACCGGGGCGTGCCACCGGCTCATGGGCCGTTTGGAAATATATAGAACTTTGTTGGCTGGTTGACTGCTTCCTCGTTCGCGACATGACTGGTGTATATATAAAGAAAAAGATCAGGGTGCCTCCCGCAAAACACTTCATTCATAGAGCTCGACTTTCTCAAGTACGTGGTAAGGACATGAAGAAATTATTATTTATTTTTATATTTTTGAAATGTTAATTAATGGAGCTTTGCATGTTTTCTTTTGACTCTTTAGCAACGGTCACAAATCTGTCACTAGAAATTCTAAAAAAAAATGTCACCAGAAGCTAGCTTTAGGGTTGCATTACATTGACAGCTGTTCACTTTACACAATTGTGGATAGGAGGAAGAAAAAATAACACCAGCAACAACTGCCTCGGGACATGGAACAAATGTCTTGCAATAACCACTTCATTTATATGCTTAGTACTTCACAATTTATACAAACAACTACCAAGGCAGCATGAAAATGCCAGATCATATCAAGATACATAGGAACTCAAGCTCTACATCAGCCAATATCTGGGCCCTGGAAGATCCAATGAGGTGCTGTAACACCAACAATCTTTACAAGAGGACATCTAGTAGTGTCTGATCTCAACTTCAGCCAGAGATTTCGCATTAGCACACAACATGGTCGTAAGCACAGCAACCCTAGCATCACCTTCCTTGCAAAAGATGATTGCTTTCTTCAGGACAGATGAAAATGATCTCCCGTTCAAGCAAACTGCATCTATTTCCACACCATTGCCTGACTCCACCTAAGTTGAAGAGAGTAAGATTTCATTCGTAAGTCCTAAAAACATTGAAGAAAGTTACCTGTAAAAAGTAAAAGACATCATGATCTACCTTTAGCTTAAGCGTGAGCTTCTCTAGTTGAGGTGAGTGTAGAAGGAAGTAAACTAGTGGAGAAAAATTATCCAAAAGGGACCACTCCCCAAGAGAGAGGTTCTTTAAATTGTCAAACATCGGGCACCTCCGTGTTTCTTTGCCAAATCGAACCTTTTAAATATGTAAAGCAAAGAATGAACAAATGCAGCTTTAGTGGAAATAACTTAAGACAATAATCAGGAGCATGGGTGAGAACCACCTTTAGAGGCGTACCATACCTCTGCAATGGAAGATGTCAACTCTATATTCTTGGCACTTGAAGGATCACATAGAGTGACTGCTGCTGTTATTTTGGAAGAGTTACTGAATGAAGCACTTTGGTGTTGGGCAATGCACAAAGTGATCAGGTTAGGAAGACGAACCCTAAGATCCTTTGAGAAAGAGCAATTAATAATATCCAAATTCTTTAATGAATTTGAACAAATGTCAGATGCCTCAAAGAAGCTACATATCAACTGGAAAGTTTCCAAAGATGGGCATGCATGGCTGAGTGTGTCAAAGACAGTGGCTTCTAGAGCAACATTTGTAAGTTTCAAATATGTTAGGAATGTAGAAGTGAAAGCAATGAGTCGTGGATCCAAGTACAAAGGTTCCCATCTTGTACATTCGGTGAATTCAAGCACTCGGGCATTGTGCTTGATAGCATGATCAATCCAGTTATTGGCTCGATCTACAGCGAAAGAGTGAAGGCGAAATGTATCCAATGACACAGGTTCCCGCGATAGTAAAAGATGGTCCACAAACATACTGAACCGCACTCTGTCATTGCCAAACTGATCAAAAGAGATATGAAGACATGGTGCAGAGGTCCAAAGCAGGCGCCATCTCTGTGACAGCACACATGTGCGTGCAACCTCCTTAGCTAATAAAAATGACATAATGTGGTGAATCATTGCATCTGGAAGGTTACTGAGTCTATCATCCTTACAGAGCCTCTTGTGACTTCTTGGAGGATCTCTATCAAGTAAGCCCTCTGCATTTAGAGGCATTTGTCAAAATTCAGTTTTCAGATAGAGTGCTGGTACTGGTATACTAGTGACTGACCAGGGCCAGTAAATAGGTCCGTTTAAGGGCAAAAGAATGGTGCAGAAGCCAACAGGAAAATCCACAAGTGCAGCCTTTTACATTACACATGTGTGACTCCCTAGTACAACATAGAAGTTTGGAAGCAATATCATATGGTTGACCATACCCTACCGCCTACCCCCCACATGCCATTTACATCACTCTTACTCCAAGTCAGATTCACTGACAGCTACCCATACTTAGTTGCTTCTTGCTTGATTTTATTTAAATATTTTTTAGATAATGGATGAAACATCCGGCCTCTACGTCTGAAGACGTACACAGCCTAAGATTTTATTTAAATATGGAATTACATCTCTAGTAGTGGAAGGACCACGTGTAATCTCTTCCAGCCCCCCCCCCCCCCCCCACACACACACACACAATTGTTATTCTTTTGTTTCGACAGCGATTGAGGACGGCCTAGCTATCCTGCTGTCACTACAGCAATCCAAGGTGCTTTTGCCCTCATGGGCAAGCGTTTGTGAAGATCTGTGCGTATCCAGAATGTCAGAACTTCCAGTTCCTGCAGCAGCACAAGCAAGAAGTCTTCCTGCGGGCTGCATATGAGGTGCTTGTCTAAAGACACACCCTAGTGTCAGTAATTACCACACCAGTGTTCTACTAAAAATTAAATAATCACAGAATATGATAGTCGATCTAAATTAAATCTATTACAGTTTTAGTTTGGTGCACCTTGCACACTAAAAGAACACTGAAGTACCTTAAAATATCAGCTAGATTATTTTTATTTTTAAGGAAGAACAGTCTAGATCTCTCTTTTTTCCATGATTCGAGAGATGATTCAAGGATTCCTCATCAGATTAAGATAATTCGATGTGGTCATCATTGCAATTCTGTTTGTAAAGCATCGAAACTAAGGATCAGTCTGTACTGGGCACAGATACTTGCTGCATACCTTCAGTACCACTGTTATGAATATCCAGCCTATTATAGGCGTCTTGTGAAGGTAGGGGCAGTTGGGGTTGTTGATGTACTGGTGCAAAAGGAGATTCAGACTCGAAATAGAGCATTCTGAGGGAAATTGTTCGCAGATAATCGCTCTGTGCACACCAGAAGAAAATCAATCGAAGTATAACAAAAACATTGCTCCAAGCACACCAAAAAAAGAAAAGAAATGCTAATTATGGTGTCCATTCATAAAGTGCAAATATGCATTGTTAAGGGAAGAACATATCTGTCAGCTCCTTTGTGCTCTAGCACTGAATGGAAGAACATAGTTCTCTCACAAGGAAAGTAGCACATAACACACAACAAACAACAACGATTATATCGAAGTCGTTCCTAAAACACTATGCATTTGACAACAATGCTCGAAGCTCAAACTGAATGAAAATTGGCAATTTAACAATTTGTACAAATCTGCCAATGCTCATGCATGTGTACCAGACTAAGAGCTTTTCTTAATGCAAAGCAATCACACTCCTGTGGGACATGGGAGCTTTGCAAGAAAATTGTTATTTATCATTTACAATGAGCAATAAATACCATGATATTCAAATATAACAAACTTCAAAAATCACACAGCAGAAAGCAGTTAATGTGGAAAGCATCAAATGTGAACCTGGTTACGAGCTAGTGAATACATCCTCCACTCAAGTTTGTCAGCAACTCTGTGAAGATCAATCAGTCCCTCGGTCGAATTGCTTGGAAATGACCTCTTTAGCATGTCGATACTGAACATAACAGAAAAAAACATAATGAGATACTCAATGCCGTAGAATAAGTGAATAACTACAGTTCCAAATGTCAACAAGCTATAAAATTCACAAAATGGGGTAAGCTGTTACAAAGGCATCAGTCCATTGCATATCTATGTCTCCTTGTATGCACATGAATCAAACATAGTTGGACAACTATATGATGTCAGTTCCTACCTTTATCCTAGCTTTATTTAAGGTAAGGTAGCTGCAAAAGATATTGCACAGTAACTGACCTGAGAAAGTTCATAGTATCAGTTCTAATAAACACAAAAAAATATAGAATACAAAAAAAATGCAGGAACCTCACTTGACCCCCCCCCCCCCACCCACCCAACGAGGCAACGAGACCCACCGAACACACTAACAAATATTGGGAGTAACAGAACAAATTGTGGGCATTTCTCGCGGGGTCGCAGTACATATAAATCACCTTCACCAGAGCCGACACAAATTATGGATCGCAACCAGCCACAAACTAATAAATTGATTGAACTACAGGATTCAGACCCTAGTTGTGGCCTGGCGCCAGAATATGCTCCAGACGGATCGCCTCCTTGCACATCTTCGCGATGATCCTCTGGCGAGCCCCCAAAGGTAAGTGGGCTCTCCAGTCCCCACCGCCTCCTCCTTCCTCCATGGCGATTGGCAGAGCTGCAGGCCACGCGCGGGCTTAGAGGGGGGCAAGGTGACTACCTCGCACTGCACCTGCACTTCACGGCGACAATCGTGCCTAGTGCTAGTGGGTTTGCCGCTTGCGGCTGTGGATGAGGCCGAGAGCAGAGAAACAGAATCCCGCTGGCCTAGGAAGTTGCTTCTGGGAAAAGCTACCCCTCCGTGTTTGGGGCAGCCTCTCCGATTTGCTTCTGGGGCAGCAGGAAGGGAAGGGCTCGGAGCAGAGCGGTGCGGCGGTTAGGATGAGCAGCGTCGAGGGAAGGGGCGGCGTGGCGTCTGTCGAGGGAACTGGGAAAGGGGCGGGGCGGGGCCGCGGCCGTCGAGGGAAGGGCGGAGCGGCGGCCGTCGGGGGAAGGGGCGGACGTGGGGACGACGGACGAGGATGAGGCGGCGACGGCCGCGGGGGCGACGGGCTGGGTGGGGAGAAGGGTGGTGTGTCACACCGGCGAGTCCATGAAGAAGACGTATGGCGAGAAAGACGTTTTCAATCGTGAAAGTTGTAATACTTAATTATTCGTTTTTTTTTGAATGACGGGTGGCACCTTCACCGAGGTTGCTGGCTTATAAAAGCTAGAGCTCCTAGGCTATGGCTTCAGATTCGATATCTTTGTGACCAGTGACGGATCTAGGATTCAAATGTAGGGGGGCTGAACACCTTTTTCCACTTCTAAACACTAGAAAAACTTCATTTATAGCAAAAATATTTTACAGGAGAGTGAAAGAGGACTCCATTGTTGTGCAAGGAAGGGTATGAACACCTTTTTCTACCCCTAAACCCTCGTTTATAGCAGAAAATTTTAAAGAAGGCTGAAGAAGAGTTCCTTTATTACGCAGGCGGTAGGGGGGGCTGGAGCCCCCTCCGCCCCCCTGGCTGCCTCCGTCCCCGTTTGTGACGATTTATGTCCGACATCTATATAGAAGTGGTCTTTTGGTAACATGTTGTATCGATCGTCTTGTTTATATAAGTAATGGACGTTTGGACCCTGCACATTAATGCTCTATCTATGGGAATTTGGTAACCCCATGCATGCACGCTGGTTTCAATTTTGAGATTTTTTTTTGTCATGGATGCTTGTTTTAATGGAGTAGAAAAATATAAAGTAATTCTGTTTCAAAAAAATTTATTTGGCATAGGTAGAAAAATATGCATATTAATATATGTACCTAATACGTAATTATAATATTAATGTGTCATTGTTGCTTCTAAAAATGTCGCTCACTTTGACAATTGAGTCCTCAAGCAATAATAGTAAATTAACAAAGTAACGTTTGATGTGTCATATATGTAGAGTTATCTTGGTTCTATTATGTTGGAAGGTGCGTGGGTACTGGGGATCACGTTGCGACTGTGCAAGCTAAGGCGGGGGCGAACGAGAATGAGTAAGGTCAGGGTGGCGTCGGCATGACAATGAGGTCGGGAAGTCGAGGACGATGACATGACATGGTTGTATGACGACAATGCTGCGAAGCGCGGTCTACGGCGGGCGAGGTCGGGATGTGTTGTGCGCGCGATGGAAAAGATGACACAACTTGAGAAGGTGAGGTCGGGAAGACGACGACAAAGATAAAAAGGCACGGAGAACTGTGGCGTGAGCATAGGGTGGTGTGGGCTCAATGAGGTCGCAGAGGTGCGGGGGGGACAGGGTGATGGCGCGGTCGGGGTGGATGACGACGGACGAGGTCAGAGTGCCATGGTGAAGCCAATGAGGGAAGGATGACAATGAAGCTAGGGGGTGGATGATGGAGAGACTGGGTAGACATGATCGATAGTGGTGAGATTGGGGTGGTCCACACGGGAATGATAGTGCGGTGAGGGAAGGAGAGGTCGGGCCACAGAGGATGACAAGGTGCGGACGACAGTGAGGTTAGAGAGGCGCAAATGAGTGCGATCAGGATGACAATGAGGTTAGGATGATGTGAGTACGATGGGGATGCAGGTTGTGTAGGGTGACGATGCTACTAGGGTGGATGTTAATGAGATGAGTAATATGAATTTAGCTAGTCTAACCTAGTGAGTCGCTCGGATTTGCTGAAATTTCTTCACCACAGCATCTCCAAAGATGATATCGCTGGAATTGACTTGAAGGAACCAATGCAAATTCTCAAGTGCGCGTGCTTGGATGGCATCTAGGGCCGGGCCGAACACTTGAACAATGGGTATTAAAAATTGATTATACCTACATTATACCTATTTTTCTTGTATAGCTAATTATAGTATTGAATACCATGATTATATCTGCAAAAGAAGAATAGTACCATTGATTGGCAAAAAATCATGGGTATTCAATGTAGGGCTAGCTGCTAATGGTGCATGTTGAAATGGGTTTTATGAGGTGGGTTGTTGCATGTAATGTTTTTGGATTGATGGAAATGCATTTTAATATCTAATGGGTATGAGTGGGTTGGGTATAAGACAAATGCGAGTTGGGGCGGGTTGAAAGTGGATTTTTAAGGTCCGACTTGACGCGTGACCCACATATAAGTTCAAGCACACCACTTTGCACAAAGTATGGGGCTATAAAATTGAGTCATCTACATAAATTTCAACCAATATCTTTGAACTTTTCATGTGTGAACGTGAGGTTTTAGTTTTAGGGTTTGATTCTTGACACGGGGCCCATGTATAGGTCCAGCCGCACCATTTTGCACAAAGTAGCGGACTATCAAATTGAGTCAACTGCATAAATTTCAGTTGATTTCTCTAAAACTGTAAGGTTTAAACGCGAGCTTTTAGTTCTTTGACGCGAGACCTATGTATAGGTCCAACCAGAGTACTTTCACAAAGTAGCGGGCTACTCACCCCTTCTCGTTTATTAGGCGTGTGGAGTGCTGCTCGAAAGACCAAGGTGGGAGAGAAAAAGATGCACAAAAGTAAATTTTGCATTGATTGTAGCATATTGTTAACTTCATGCAGCATGAAAGGGAAAAAGAAAGTAGTTAACCAATCACGCACGCATGCAAATCCTTATTTTTCTCCATGTGAGTTAATGCAGTCATTGGAATATGGAGACATCTTACAAATTTAGCAAAAGTGAAAAAACATTATGCATCTTATAAACGAGAAGGGTGGGAGTATCAAATTAAGTAATGAGCATAAATTTCAGTCAATTTCTTTGAAATTTTAAGGTGTGAACACGAGATTTTAATATTAAGGTCCGACTATTGACGTAGATGTTGCAGCAACAAGAGTAAACAACTACAATCCATTTACACCCGCACACAATGGAGCCGAGCGGGGTGGGTAGATAAGTTAAATGGATGGAGCAGGTTGGATTGACATAATTAATTATTATTTATAGTGAATTATTAATTATATAGAGACCGGTGGGTTTGGAGTGGGTATCCCAACGGCAAGTCTCATTCATTGAATACCCTTCTCAGCCCGCCCCCAACCCCAACCCCAACCCCAACCCAATAGCAAGCTTTTTTAGATAGAAGGCCGATTTGACCCGGCTTTACTTAAAAAGTCCAGAAACAAGATGGGGATACCAGCTTTACATAAAAGTTCAAAAAATGAAATTACAAGCCATAAGATGAGAAAGATGGCTAGACATGCTTGTGAAAAATCTCCCTCTCTAAACTCGCTCTACTCAACCCATGATAGTCAGCACAGAACGAAAAGACAGTCTCAATCAAAGTAGAAAAAACGGCAAGTGTTACAAGCAAAAGATTTCAATCACCCCGGCACATTTTCAACTCTCAGATTCTAACAAAGACAGTCGATGTTATAGCTTGATGGTCACCGAATCTATCCAGCATTGTTCCTTCTCCTTGTGTAGGACTTTCCATTTCCGCATCAAAAATATTGTCCGATACAAGCTAACATTAGGAGAGGAAACTAGGACATTGTTAAAGACAAAGTCATTTCTGATGAGCCATAGGCTCCAAGATAAACATCCTAACAAGAACACAAAGTTTTTATTAGTTCTGTTAGACCCTTCTATCAGCTTCTCATGTATGTCCTCCAGATTTGTAGGTAAAGTTCCCCACTCTAACACATCTCTGAAAACACTCCAGCAAAATTTTGCTAGCACACACTGCACAAATATATGTTCAGCACTCTCCAGTTGACCACAGAGCTTGCACTCTGTTGGTTCTCGCCGGTTCTTTTTCGCTAGTTGTTTAGTAGATTACACCGTATAGCAAGCTTATTAGTCCTCCTCAGCCCGTCCCGCTGGCAGCCATCGCAAACCACACCACATGATTGTGGTGTTGTTTTCTAGCACCCCCACCCCGCTACAGTCCGTGGTTGGTGGTGGCTGAGAACCCTACAGTTGTACACCGTGGGAGAGAAAACAGAAGTCTGAGATGTCAGATGAGCAGGGAGTAACAAAAGTGCCGCACCGTCCCTCCGCGTAGGTGAATGGTCACATCCTCAACACCACCACCCCAGCAAGGCCGTCGATGGAGAATACATCAACAAACTCGCCTTTCTCTCATTTTGCATGGGGATTAGGTCAGGAGGAAATACGTAACGGCATTCCTGACGCCACTCATTCCAATTCGTGTGGCTCATATCAGGCATACGAGACTCGTGATTTTTCGTGCATGTGAACTTGTGAGTGAAATGCGGAGTACGGTGGACTCTGTCAAGAGCTGTAGGGAACGTTATATAAGGGCACTTCCAACCCAAACTCTACCATAGAGTCTAAGTCTATTAATTATCTTCATATTTATTGCATTTTGCTGATGTGGCGCTTATGTGACAGCATATTTATGGAAAAGAGAGGGAGAAAAACCAAGACTCCAAGTCTTATTTAGGGCATGTACAACCGTTTAGACGGTTGCTGTCTATTTGACACATACAGACAACTAAACAGACAGATTATACAATGAGTTGTCGATTTGGCTGTCTGCATGATATTTAATTCATCTATTAACACATAAATTATGGTAATCATGTGCACATGTGATCTTTGTAGCCATTTTGATACTCAACTAAAATTGCAATACCACTACAATGTACCCTAAACATCCTTCATACTTTATTTATACTATTGTCTATTTTAACGCATCCTAAATATCTATGATCAATGATCCATCTATACACGCAATTTGCCCATCCAAACGACCCATTTCATGTCCAATTTGCCTATCTAAAGGGCATATACGTGAAAAGCATATCTAGAAAGAGCTCAAACGTAAAAGTGCAAGAGAAACATCTCTCCCTTGCCGTGACCCGTGAGGCGGCCGATGCTCTCCTCCAAATTTCTCGATCTCTCTCCCCGGCGCTCCTGGATCCCTCCGCCAGCCAGCGCCCTTCCTCCCTCCACTCCGGTCTACGAGCTTCACCGCTGCTTCAACACTCCGGCAAGCTCCTCCCAGTCCCACCTCGGTCAACTCTCCCTCCCTAACTCCCCTCTGTTTGCGGCGGCTACGACGAGTCTTCCTGCTCCATGGCGCGGCGGAGCTTGATTCGGGGCGCGAAGGCCGCCCTGCCTCTGTTGGCGCAGCGCGGAGCTCGACGTAAGGACAGATCTGGGCCGACGCAGGGGCAGGGGCGGATTCAGAGCGAGGCGCGTGGGACCTCACCTGCTCCTGCTCCGTCGGTGAGCTATGGGGCGCGCGGCCCCTCCTCCGCCGGCGAGCGGCCCGACCTTCCACTCCCGAGCTGCAAGCACCGTCTCCCCTATATCGCTCTCTCTGCGGGTGTCCTCCTCACTTCTCTCGCGCTGGCTCAGATCCGGCGGCAGCGGTACGAGCTTGGGTTCCCGCCGCGCCATGGAGATTCCAGCTCTTCCTCTCTTGCGCCTGGATTGATTATTGGCGCCATATTCCCGCACGGGACCGACCTTTTCATCGACCGATCGCGCAACAGTGCTAGGCTCGACGATAAGGCCTGGGGGCACGAGCCCCTGTCGTCCTTTCGTGAGACGACGACGGGGTTGTCGCTTGCGTGAGGCGGGGGTGTTTCTAAAAAAACACCGGCTCGCAGACGGCTTGTAGGCGGGCGTTGTACGTGTCCTTAGACTCCAATTCTATGCTAGTTTCGAGGTAATAAATGCTCTTAGACTCTATGTGGAGTATGCACTGTGTGTGCCCTAAAAGGGATATGGGACACGTAATATTACTTGGTAGATGAACCAATAAGTTCTATCTATTAAATTAATTTATTACCTTGGATATCGATATCTTTATGAGAATTTGGATTAGAAATATATAAAAGTGGTCTTTTTAAAACGGGTATAAAAGTGGTCTTCGTTACCACTGTGTCATCTTGTTAATTACAAAAACATATACTATATATAAGAATAATAAAAAACAAAAAAAGTGACAGATCTGATTAAGTTAGTTACAAGTGAGAGGATCCATACATCTAACCTACTCGGACCTGTGTACCTACTGTTTATGTACAGACAAAATTGAAAACCATATCATTAGCGCTTATTTGGGAAGAAGAGTCTTGACTATTGAGGTGGACTAGAGGGAATGGATTGGAAATTAATTCATTTTGAGCTCAACCCTCTTCATTCCACTTCAATATGCTCTCTATGCAATCAAGCCCTTAGTAATGCCACCATCCCGCATTTGACCGTTTGACCGTTTGTGTCACTGAACTTTTTTTTCTACAACTTTGTCAGCCTACCACTGAACCTTCTGTTTCCAGGCGCGTTGAGTAAAACAAAATTCTTATTTGAACCATGTTGCTGTTCACTAGCAAATTTCTTACTGAAATTGTTTATGGCACCAGCAGTGTTACTGAAATTGCACTACGGATTGACCGACATTGAGATTCGGAATCCAAATGCAACCACATTACACATCCATCGTGGCCTCGCATTGCTAGGCACACTAAGCCGGGAGCCAACACACTATCATTAAGCAATGCCTAATTGTGCAACAATGTTTTTTCTCTTTGCTGTGCACCGACATTTTTTTTCTCTTTTGGATACAACAGTACATAATTATGCAACAACATTTGACATATTTTTACTCGAACGCAGAAGAGTCGCACGTCATTATTTCCTTAAGAAAGAAAAGAATAGTACAATGATCTGGGAAAATCTAGATCGAGATTAACACACCACACACACGTGACCAGTAGACCTACAAGGTTTCAAACCGCCGCGGTCAACGACCGAGCAAGGAGCTCCGATTTTGAAGCCTGGATCCTTCTGGCCCTGTTTAGTTCCCAGAAATTTCACCACGTTAATTCTTGGGCACTAATTAGGAGTATTAAATGTGGATTAATGACAAAACTCATTCCACAATCCCTAACTTAATTTTTGAGACGAATCTAACGAGCCTAATTATAGCATAATTGGACACCGTTGTGCTTCAGATAACCAATCTCTAATGATGAATTAATTAGTCTTCATGAATTCGTCTCGCGGTTTCCAATCCAATTGAGATTGAGTAGTTTTCACTGCTAGGGAAACACACTTCTGTCCAATTCAAAGCTACACATTTACATATATCTTCACTTTGATTCAAGGGAAACTTTGAAAACCTCCAGCAAGTGTACAAATTGGAGTCTACGAATTCACCTTGATTTCTAAGATCGCCGTTAAAAGATGATGTGGTCTCAAAAAACACTTGGCGCACAACCTTCATGCAGAATTGCAATAAAGCAGTGCATTCATTCATTATTTGATAGTAAAGTATCATTACATGCTGCTAGTACAATTTTAAATCGTTAGAAAATAGTTAAACCATTTTTATTAGTCCCAAGAAACTAACTCGTAGCCCACAATAATAAGGCATGATGTATGGTCCCTTTGGTATGGTAGCAATAAAAGGTGTATGAGTGATTATAGCACCGGTTGGGAGATGAAGCTTATCAAGAGGAACCAAATGGCCTGTTTCTTTTTTTTAAAAAAAAATGAACCAGGCAGGAATGCATGTTTCTTATTGCAGTAAATATTTTAATAAGAACAAATGAGTTTATGATGTATGCATTCCAATTTGTCAAACTTTGGTTATTAGTATATTGAATACTATAGATTAGACGTATGTCAATGTGATTTTTTCTTTGAATGTTGCCTAAACAACTTCAACCTAGATGATGGTCCGTTGTTTATGAAATTGTAAGACTAGTCAAATTGATGGGCAGATATATATATGAGTGCTACAGTATATAATTATGCAACATCTTATTGGCTCTGTTCTTGAGAGCCTCCAGACTCATACATCGGCATTATTCCTAACGCCGCTCATTCCAAATTAGCGTGAAACGGTGGAAGCCTATCCCAAGCCCGCTCCATGGCTCAATATCTGGTGTACGTGTGGCTGACATCGACAAGAGGTTACGAAAGGAACGAGAAGAGGTTGCGAAGATGTGAAGTACACAGGATGGGATCCGTCAAGAGCGTACCTGCAGCTAGCTCTTGACAGATCCCATCCCGTACTTCAGGGTATGCTTGGATAATTTTTTCATACATAATTCGGTTCAATCAATATATAAAATGGTACAGTCTATATATAATTTGACAAATAACTAAAATTTAATAAGAAGAGTTCGGCTTTGCTGTATGTTCTTGCAAAAGAGTGGCAATGTCTCCATTCTTCTCCATAGTTCAACAATAATTCTACATAGAAAATGATTCTTGTTTTAACTACAAGAGTATGAACGGAGAGGTTGAGAAAATCAAGCAACACAAGAGTACTGATTGCTGCCGCCTGCTGAGCTCTACGCATAGCGATGCTGAGATGGCCGGCCAGGCTACTGGCGGATGGTGCCCTGTGGACGCGTGGGCAGCGGGGGCACGCCGCGCGCAGACGGCAGATGGCAGATGGCCGGAAGCGTGGTCATTGTGATGGTGAGCGCACCCGCAATGGTTATAGTAAGAGTGTGTTTGGTACAGGTGTGGCTGTGGCAGTGCTGCGTGGCAATTTGTGGCTATGTTGGTAGAGCGGATTATCTTTGATGAATCGAAACCGTTTTTGAAAAATATTTGGCAAAACGAACACGCTATGTCACATGGATAAGAGGGTGAAATACCCATAATGCCCTATCTTTTTTTATTTTCTTCCTTTTCTTCTATTTTCTATTTTTCTTCTTTTTACTTCCTTTTCCCTTCTCATTTTTCATTTATTTTATTTTCCGCTCACCCTTCCCTTATCCTCACCTCCACCATCCGCTAGCCTTATCCATTCGTCAACACCCCCCGTGCCCCCAACGAGCGAGGCAACAACACATCCTCCACCGCGGCGCCGTGCGACCACCGCCGGCCGGCTATCTCCTTGCGCCGCCGCCGTCCATATCCTCGTGCTCGCGCCATCACCGTCCTCTAGTTACTCGCGACCGCGCCGACAACCTCCCCCCCCGCCGCCCGTTGGACGTGCTCGGGAACACTCGTTCGGCACCCGGCTCCTCCCCTCACGCGCTCAAGCTCACACAATCGCCGGCGACCCGAGGAGGAAGAAGAACATTGGATTTCGGCCGGGAATGCCGCGGAGCCGCTTGCTCCGGTATCTTGGCACTTGAATTGGCTCAATGGGTTCGGGGGGTACAGGGGGCCTCATATAGGCCGGTGAACGCGGCTCAACACCGACCCACCGCGCCACATCCACCGCGGAACGCGCTCGGCGATGACCACGAGCCACTACTCGTACCGGCCATGGCGGCTTCATCCGCATGACCCGCGCCACGCACACCACGTACTCTAACGGACTCGACTCTATCCTAACTACCTACGACTTAATCATAACGCACGAAGGGCGGAGCCAAATCCTCACGCACACCGGGTTGGTCCCGGATCGCGTCGCGGCCGCGCCCGACCTCGCCGCGGCCATCCCCGCAGCGCCCACGCGCACGAACACGACGCAATCGTCACACACACGGACCCACACACACCGGAACGGACCATGGCGTGATTATTTTCTAACAATCTCCCCCTAAACACGGCATGGGTGGAGATCGAACTTCACGGAGCGTCGGCTCCTCGTCGACACCGGCGAGCGAGCCTTCTCCTTCTTTGGGCACTCCTTCTCCATGTGCCCACGCGCGCGCGCGATCAAAGCACCGGCCTCGGTAGCGGCTCCCCTTGCGCCCGGAACTCGTGCTGCTCGCATCGTCGTCGTCGTACCCGCCATCACGAACGTCACCGCCGTGGCACTTGCTGCCTCCACGCCTCGAACGCGCCTCCCACTCAGCCTTGGTCAGCAGCAGCTGGTCACCGCCCCCGGGCTTGGCCACCTGCTCGACCTCAGCATCCGCCTCCTCAGCGACCTGCAGCTGGCCGACGAGTTCGTCTAGCGTCATGGCGTTGAGGTCGCCGTGGATCTCGATGGAGACCGCCACTTGCTTGAGCTTCCTTGGGACAGCACGCAGGACCTTCCGGACCACACGGGAGTCATCAAGCACCTCGCCGAGGTCGCCCAGGCGCGCGGTCAGGCGGTCGACCCGCACCGCGAACTCGGCCACCGTCTCGCCATCGCCGAAGCTCAGGAGCTCAAACTCCTTCATCAGCTGCTGCATGTTCGCCGCCTTCACACAGTCGTTGCCGCCGCGCACCTTCTTGACGGAGGCCCAGGCCTCCCTCACTGAATTCTTCACAGCGAGCCCGACCTTCATCTCCGGCGGAATGCCATGGAGGATCACAGCCAGCGCGCGCCGATCCTTAGCACAGTCCTCGCTCCCCTCCTCCACCGCGTCCCACAGCTCCAGGGCCTCCAGCGACACCTGCATCATAAGAGACCATTCCTGGTAGCCCCCTTTGGTCAGCATCGGCAGCTCCACCACACCGGAGCTGGGCACACGCTTCACGGCAGCGCCCGTGCTCGAGCTGTCGCCCTTCAATGGAGAGTCGCCGATCTTCATCTTCGCCCACCTGGCTCTGGTACCAAATGTTGGACGTGCTCGGGAACACTCGTTCCGGCACCCGGCCTCCTCCCCTCACGTGCTCAAGCTCACACAATCGCCGGCGACCCGAGGAGGAAGAAGAACGGTGGATTTCGGCCGGGGAATGCCGCGAGCCGCTTGCTCCGGTATCTTGGAACTTGAATTGGCTCAATGGGTTCGGGGGGTACGGGGGGCCTCATATAGGCCGATGAACGCGGCTCAACACCGGCCAACGCGCCACATCCACCGCGGAACGCGCTCATCGATGACCACGAGCCACTACTCGTACCGGCCATGGCGGCTTCATCCGCAGGACCCGCGCCACGCACACCACGTACTCTAACGGACTCGACTCTATCCTAACTACCTACGACTTAATCATAACGCACGAAGGGCGGAGCCAAATCCTCACGCACACCGAGGTTGGTCCCGGATCGCGTCGCGGCCGCGCGCCCGACCTCACCGCGGCCATCCCGCAGGCGCCCACGCGCACGAACACGATGCAATCGTCACACACACGGACCCACGCACGCCGGAACGGACCATGGCGTGATTATTTTCTAACATCGCCAACCTCCGGCTCCACCGGACCGCGTCGCCGCATCCACCGACCGCCGCGGTCGCGCCGTGGAGGGGAGAGCGGGGCCGACGAGCCCCGCGCCGCCGTGGAGGGGAAGAACCCGCCATCTCCCGCCGCGCCCCCGTTGAGCTTTCTCCCCCCCGGCCGCCGCGCCCGCCATCTCCCGCCGCGCCTTCTCTCCGGCCTTAGCCTCCGCCGTCGAGCTTCGTGCCGGCGCCGTCGTCGAGACTCGCGCTCGCACCGCGGCCTCTGTCTCCCACGCCCGCGCCGACCTCGCCCGTGGGCCCCTCCCCGAGGGCAAAGGACGGAAAGTGGCGGGCGGAGCTACGGTGGGAGCGGGTGAAGCCGGTGTTTTGCGGCTCCTCCCCACCAAAACGGCTCTAGAGAGCGGGATATCCGGCGGCTACTCGAGAGAAGGCGGTTTTTAGGCGTTTGGTAGAGCTTCACCAAAAACGGCTCCGGAGCGGCTGGAGAAGCTCTACCAAACGCACCCTAACTTGCTCTCTATAACAATGTACACGGAGGATATAGACACCTTGTTTGGATGGTAGGGGTAAATATTTACCCCAAGGCAAATGATTTGCCCCTCCCATTTGCTCCTACTAATATTTGCCCTTTGAGATGTTTGGATGGAGGGGTAAATATGGATGAAAGGGGGAGGGCGGGGCCCACCATAAATTTGCTTCAATTTGCTACCTTTTAAGGGTAAATGAAATTGAGGGGGCAAAACATTTGTCTCGCCACATTTGCCCCACATGTTTGGTACCTTAGAGGTAAATTAGGGGTAAATTTGCCCCATTTACCCCATTTAGATCGGCATTTCAATTTTTGAGGGGAAAAGCTTGGAAAATGAGTTGCAAGGCAAATTTTACTTGTTCGCCAAGACAGGCCGACATTCACTTTTGGCATTCAAATAACTTCAAATCCGTGCGAAAAACCCTATGTAGCCTTTGTATAAAATATTAAGGGTAACTAGATCTACAACTTTGGTATTCACCGCTTGGTCGACTTCGTACAAAAATCTTGAGTTTTGCAATTTCAAACACGACTCCAAGAAACCAAATCGGCGAGAGCGGCCGCGCGCCGCGACGCCGCGCGCTCGCCACGCCGCCCGTCGCCGGCCGTGCGCCGCCGCGCCCCCCAGCCGCGCGCGCCCGAGGCTCGCCCCCGCCCGAGGTCGCCCGCACCCCCGGTGCGCCCCCGCCCCCTAGGCACGCCGAGTCCGCGCGCGCGTGCGCGCCGCACGCGTGCACGCGCCACGGACCGGCGGTCCGTCGGCCGCGCCGCCGCCGTGCGCGCGCACGCGCTACGGACCGGCGGTTCGTCGGCCGCGTCGCCGCCGCCGCGCGCGCGCCCGAGCGTCGTAGTACGACGGGGTATCTCCGCCGTCACCCCCTCGTCACCCACGGACGCGCCGGCCGCGTATAAAAGCACCCCCATCGCCCCTCGCGCGCGCCGCCCGCCGCCATTGCCGCCGCCGCCGGGTGCTAGAGCTCGCCGCCCGTGCTCGCCGCCGTCCGGCTGTCCCGGTTAGCTCCACTAGGCTATAGTGAAGCTCACATGTTCGCTTGTGGCCACCCATTTCACCCCCTCGCCGGATTTCCCCCGAGCCGCCGCGGCCACCGCCGCCGGCCGCCGCCGAACCTCGTCGCCGGCCACCTTTCCGCCTCCACTCCGGCCACCTACCGCTCCTAGGTGAGCATGTGGTCGTGCTTAGCCGCTTGCCCGGCCGGCGGCGCCGCCGGCTCGCCGGTGATTGGCCGTGCCCGCGCCGCCCGGCCGGCCAAGGGCCGGATTGCTTTGATTTGAATAATTCTAGGGTGTTTCGCGTAAAAATCCGGGCCCGGTTGTGAAGATCCCTATCTAGGTTTTCTTGCGCTTTAGTCCGGCGTCTTAGAAAATTCCTAGAAATTTGTAGAAAAATCAGAAAAAATACCAAACAATTTTGTTGGGTTCGGGAAGAGAAATCCCATCATTTTTGTTATTTGCACATGATTGGATTCTAAATAGTTTTAGCATGAAAAATACAAGTGTGGAAAACCTAGATCTGTCATAACTTTAAATATACAACTTCTCTGTGTCCAATTTTTGGATATGTTGTGTGTTAGGTCATGACTAGCTCCTGTGCCAAAAATTGCACAAAGTTATTCAGTGGATCTTGTTAAATAAATTGTTTTCCATTCCTGCAGTAACTGCCTAGATGATTTTTCTTGCTAAATATATTTATGTTTTTGAGCTCAACTTGTGCACACTGTCTTGTAATACCAAAATGCACATCTTGTGAATTAATCATGATTGTTGGCTTACTAGAAATATTTATCCTCAATTTGTTCATGTTTTCCTTTGAAAATTAATGAACTAAGATCGAGAGTTCCTAGGTGAACATGCTTGGTTCTTTAGGCTTGTTTAGGACCGAGAGAGCATGCGGGAGAAAGTTTGGATCATTTTGATGCTTATTTATTTTTGTATGCATTTAATTTGAATCATTAGCTAGCCCTTGTTATTTTTCAATAGTATTTAATTTCCTCGCATCCAACACTTACATGTGGGTCCCATGGACCAGTATGGGTGCTAATACGATTAAGAAACATTTCCTTAATTTTTGGTAATTTAATTGCTTAATAAAAAGCTTAAAATCCCTTTTATGATTAAAGGGAAGTTAAATAAAGAAAAACCCCTAATTAATTCTATTTCCTTTTTGAAGGTATTATTTAATACAATTAAAAGATAATTAATTATCATTGCTGATAAGGCATTAATTCATGGATAAAGATATTATTTATACCCTTGCTTGTGAAAGGAAAAGGACTACACCTTCACATGAAATAACAAGTACAAAAGAAACATTAATTCAAATGTGCAATAAAAGAATAACCCATGTACAACCAATAACCTTCCAAAAAGAGAAACACTACCTAGATGCTTGTTAAGGTGAATATGACCAACCAGAGTTGGATAAGATAACAAACTATCACATCACCTAAACTTGCATTGCATTTCGTGTAGATCTTCCGGACGGAGATTACTCCCTTGTCCCGGAAACCGAGGAAGGAGGAGCGGAAGCTTCGGCCGCAAGACGTGGAAGTGCTCAACACCGAGGGTGCCCGAGCTAACCTAGGCGACGAAGGCAAGCTCCGGTGCATCTAACCTAGTTTTCAAATTCTTTATTCAACTATCTATGGATGATTGTGCATTTAAGTTCGGGAGTTGAATGAAACCATAGATGCATGATCCGTAGGTACCTTTGTCCCTACTAGTATGATAGGTCGGTAGCCGCTAAGCTATAGGACCGTTACAAGTCGAGTGATGACCTCACTCGCGAGAATAGGTTCCTCGGATAGGAATCACAATTTATCCGTAAATGGATTGCTCACGTGGTAAGAGCATGGGATGCGGGCTCCGGTCCGGTGGTTATGTGGGTTAAGCTTTTGAACGTACTAAGCACATGTCGGGTATGGGACCGGCAATCGTAGTACCTTAATGAGGCGGCGAGGGATCCTACCGTTACTACTCTTGGGATTCGATCTCACGGCTCGCCACCGGTGGTGTATGGTGACTCCGGGTATCTCGCGGGGTATGCCGGATAGCCCGCACCAAAGACCGTAAGATTCGATCCCGACCCGAGGATTTTTGGAAACGGCACGGGACAATCGTACCTCCGTTGACGGTGAATTTCCGTCAACCTAGAGTACTTGTTATACATTGGTTTCGATTATGATTTGCAACTAACCCGCCACTAGGCATACTAATGATGTAACAAGTTCACACTTGCATGTCGATTTTGGAGTTTGTTGTTTACGCAGAAATTAACGTTAAAGAGGAGACTTTCGGGATAAGTTCATCACGCACTTCAAGAGAAGATCAAGAAGCCCGTCACAAGTCAAGACACGAAGTGAACAAGACTCCAAACAACCCAAGGACTGAAGAATCAACACGCAAAACTCCGGGGACTTGGATGTTTACCAACGAGATCAACTCGGCTCGAGAGATATTCTCATGACTCGGACAGCATGATCTTTCGGTACAGATTCGGAGACTTAAACGGTCTTTAATGGCAAAAGTTTGACTACCAAAGTTGTGGGCCTCGACGATACCTTCGATTTGGACATGTGGAAGGCCCAATTTGGATAAGGGAGCTAGGAGATATGGCCCCCGAAATCCCTGCTGCGCAGTCAGTCCGAAATCAGAACAGATTATCTTCCAAGGCCGATTTGGAGATCTTATCTTCGTTTTTAAGGAAAGAAATGAATACCAAAGTTGAAGATAATTTCGTGGCACACAACCTGGACACCGAATTTGCATTATTTGGAGTCCGAACGTGGGAGATATGGTGTTGGCAAGGAAGGACTGCGAATCAGGAAAATCTGGCTGATTTTATGGAAACCAAGTTTGCTTCTCTCCCAAGGAGGATTTCGTGCAAGGCAAGGTGGAGCACGCCCAAAGGCACCTCAAGGACATAAATACAACCCCCCTAGGCGCCCCAATATGGTGACCCATCGAACAAATCATCCTACTGACACCAATCACCAGAAAACCGCCGCCGCAAGATGAGGGAGAGAGTTAGATGAGCTCGTCGCAAGGATCAACGCCGGCGGAGAGAAGGAAGCAAGAGGAGGACTCCAAGCCGCTGGCCTAGGGGTGTTCCCAAGCTCCATCGCCGCCATCTTCATCGACGACGTTCTCCGGAGTCTCCATCACCCCTATGTGCTTCAATCCGTGTAAGATGATGGGGTAATGTCTCCGTTCATCCCTAGGATTAGATGGATACATGCTATGTGATCGCTACTCGATTTGTGGTTTCAATCTATTGTTTTCATGTTGATGATGCTTTGATGATTAAGGTTAGCTACCATGTTTTCGGGCGTATGATATCCGCTACTCCCATAGATTCCATCAACATACCGTGTCCATCATAGGTCTAGTCACGAATACCTTCGCGTAGTGACAGTACGAGAGGAGGGAAAGGGCGAAACCGTGGTCACAACCCTCGGTAGATTGGTTTACCGCTTTCGTGTAGTAGATGCATACCATGTTATCCTAGATCCTAGGGAGGGAACGCTTATCTTTCTTGCTCACTCTCTTGTGTTCACCCCTTTACCATCTAGTTTAACCCTAGATTTGTTTGATCAACTTAACTTAGATTAACTTAGGTTAGATTGTCTTTACCATTAGATTAATACTCTCTTTAAAGGTTTCCTTAGTCAACTAGATTAGTACTTGGTTAAGCACTAGTAATCCCCTTGCTCCGCGGATTGACAAGAACCTTGGGAATCCCGTGGTGAAAAAGGTGTAGGTCCGTACGCTTGCGGATCGTAGGTGGATACGAGTTTTATCCGTCAACAAGCCCCTTTTTCTGGCGCCGTTGCCGGGGAGCAAGCCAGTTTGCTACGTTTGATCTAGTATTAATTTTGTTGATTACTAACACCTAACCCTTATTCTCTAAAAAAAAGAAAAAAAAATCTTTTTTGTTTTTCTTTCTACTTTTATTGTGCCTAGATGGATTTGTTCACCTCACCATTGGAAGACGAAGAGATGTCGCTAAGGGAGCTAGCAATGCCGTCAATGGAAGACATTGAGATGCAAAAATCAGATTTGACGTTTGCTACAACCCACTATGAAGTGAAGCCCGGAATCATCAAGTTAGTGGCGACAAAACCATTTAGAGGATTGGAGGATGACAACCCATATAGACACATTAAGGAATTCACGATGTTATGCAACACGGTGCAACAAAAAGGAGTTCCGCCGCTTGGTTCAAGTGGAATCTTTTTCCGTTCTCTCTCGAAGATGAAGCGCGAAGATGGTACACACTTGCGTCCGTTGAAGCAAAAGGAAATTGGGATGAGCTAGTGAAGAAATTTCTTTTGAAGTTCTTTCCCATAAGCAAGGTCCAAGACTTAAGGAGGCAAGTGCTCACTTTCAAGCAAGGAGAGGATGAAGGAATTGATGAAGCATGGGACCGTTTTAATGAACTACTTGAGCGAGGCCCGAACTTGGGATTTTCCGGTGACTTGATGTTGCATACCTTTTATTTTTCACTAACCCCTAACTCATCTCGTTTTGTAAGCATGTGTGCAGGCGGTGATATATTGGATAAAACAATTAGTGAAGCCGCACAAATCTTACAAAGGATAAGCAATGGACAAAGAACAATACGAGATTGGCAAAGATGTTGTCGAGAGGAGCAAAATGACAAAAGCAAGCCCAAGGTGCTTGCTGAAATTTCTGAAAAAGATGAACCGAAGGTCAAGGAAGATGAACCGACCATACAAAAAATTGAAGATCCACTTCCCAAGGTAAGAGAAGTCATTTCAGATGTTAAAAATGTTGAAACTAACATGAATGTAGGCCGAAGTATGTGGATTGCTAGACCATTGGCGGAGTTCAAGCAATCCGGTTGGGTTCAAGTTGATTTCGCCCCACTAATCAACTACCGAAGGAAGGAGGAACGCCGACATGTTGCCAAACTAATTGAAGATATATTTGATCAAGAGATGAGTGGAGAGTCAATCCAAAAGATGTTTGAAGAAGAAAGAGAAGAAGGAGATGAAGGATGGATCGACCGGTTTGACAACTCAAAGATTTATGATGAAGGAAGAGAAGAGTACAACCGTGATGAGCCTAGTGACTCAAAGGATAAATGGGAGGAGATAGGACTCAAGCTAGATGATAGCTTGTGTGCTATTGAAGCCTACACACTAGCAAATCAAGACATGGAAGTACTCAAGGATGAAGGAAAGAGTGAATCAACAATGAGTGATCTTGACGACATGTGGTACATGGAAGATAAAGAAAGCAACATACAAGTCTTTGAAGATGAAGATCTGGTTGATAAAGAAGACTTCAAAGAAGAGATGAATGCGTACATAGTTGAAGGATTACATGTTCCACATGATGAGATGGAGGGGATGCAAAAAGGTAACAAAGAGACACCTTCACTCGTTGAGATCGATTCGCCTTCAACACCGCTTGATGAACCAAATATCACTCTTGTTGAAAAATC
The DNA here is from genome assembly GCA_947561735.1 of Cenchrus americanus. Taxonomy (NCBI): domain Eukaryota; kingdom Viridiplantae; phylum Streptophyta; class Magnoliopsida; order Poales; family Poaceae; genus Cenchrus; species Cenchrus americanus. Next base: position 104,478,025 of record OX387243.1, read on the forward strand.
TCTAAGGCCAAGGTACGCGCTGAAATCTCAAGATATTATTGGTATTGATGTTGATAAATTCAAATACTCATGCTCAACCAATAGTATGAATGATAGTTTAAATTCTATGCCTTGTTCCAATAGTGATCATGTTGATAGGCTAGATTTTCTTGAGAATGAAAAAGAGGAAACATTTAAGTTTGATCCAATTAATCTCAAACCTAAAGAACCTTTGCCTAATAATGAGCTAAGTTCTATGCATGAAACATATGCTTCTTTTATTTACACCTTGACTTGTTGCTACAATTCACATGTGGTGTTAATTATGGACGCGTATGTTTACAATAAGTTTTGTAAATCTCGATCATGCTTTGCGCTTGGTCAAGCTAGTGACCTTAAAGAATCATATGTCGGGAAAGGCCCAATTTTCACTAACCATGTATACAAGGCTTGAATAATGAAAAAAAAGAAGTCATGCCTAAAAGAGTTGCAAGATAAATCATCAACCTCTCCGAATCCCGCGATGGATGCTGCTGTCTTCATCAATTTGAGAGCTTGTTCAGAGGTGTACAAATGAAGAAAATGAGATATTCAGAAGCTCCATCAAGTTGTCGTTCCAACACATCAAGAACCAACAAGTTTGAAGACCCGTGCAAGGAGTTATGGAGAAAACATTGAGCGTTGCGCGTTCTGAAATTTCAGGACAGATTTCATCGCCGAAGTAAAACGGACGTAACTCTCTTGTCCGGAGTCCGATTTGGGCAAATAAAGACTTGTTGGAAAGAAAATTTTGTGAACTGTGCAATTGAGTAGAGCTTGAGTATACTTTCTGTTCTGGACATTAAAAAAAATTCATGTAGTGAAGGCAGCACCGAAGGATGATAAAGAAGGAGATAGCGATGAAACAAAAGGATGCTTTGGGCAAGTCTTCTATAAGTGATCAAGCACAACATGGGAAGTAAATTAAAGCTGCATTGGTACCTTTTCTTCTTGCATGAAGGGCCATGGCTATGCAACGAAAAGAAGGTATGTGAGAAAGTCGAGCTCTATGACTTTAAATGAAGCGCTTTTCGGGAGGCAACCCGTTTCTTTATATTTTTACTACTTTCTTAGAGAAAATAAAAAAATGGCACCATCTTATGATGATCAACTTGTGGTTATTAATCTAAGTTTAGTTTTCTTTTTAGAACCACCATCATGTTCATGATCATATTTATTTATTTGCATGCATTGCATTTTGTTATCAACATGATGTTTCTTTGCATATACATGTTTTGCACATAGTTGGCTTGGTTGTTTTGTATACTTAATGATGTATGCTTCATTTTCCATGTTAATACTTCATAAGGCATTATGAGTATTTTCCTTTTGTGATCTTGTGTAAACGTGGTGTTTAAACATGATTTCGGACCATTATCATTAAGTTCGATAAACCTTGCTAGCTTTTCATATGTTTTCATGTTGCTTTGGTCAGTTTATAAGCTTTGCAATGCGCTTAATTTTTCTTGTGCTATAAGAGTTATTGATTTAGGGATAGACATGGTGTTTTAACCCTAGATATATAAACCTTTATGGCCATGGAGAAATTCGGCAACTTAGTTGTAAACGTGGTGTTTAGAACTAGGTGAAAACATTGTCTTGTTTATATGCTTTCCTATCATGTGCATACACACCTTGCACCACGTACACTCATTAGGTTTTTATTCCTCATTAAACTAATTATGCCACAAGTTAAGAATCTTAGGAGACATTGTTGGATTGTTGGCAATTCTATCTACTCCCAACCGTCACCTTGGGGGTAGAATGTGCGTTTAAAATGTCTTACAGGCAAGATAAAGACTCTCACTACAAGGAAATTGAAGGATGACTAAGAAGTGCTTTGTCTTCTTCTTCCATGACTAGCAAAATGCTAAGCATGGGGGAGACCCTGAATCTTCAACACGGAAGTGCAACATGACACTCTAGAAGATAGAATGATAAAGATCGTTAACATCTCCGGATCAATGCGCAAGAAGCCACCAATCTCATCAAAATTCTGCATGGTCTAGAAGGGAAAACACTGGATATTTTTGGATATTTAGAAGCCCTATGAAGTTACGATTCCAACAAATCAAGAATCAAGACAATCGGAGGTTCCTACAAGCGGTTATGTCCGAATCACCGAGTGCAACACGTCCTGAAATCAGTTTTGGACAGCACACAGCGCTGAAGTAAAACGGACATAGCTCCCTTGTTTGAACTCCGTTTTCGATGAATGACCACACGTTGGAAGGGTAATTTCATAAACTTTTCAATAGAGCTATATTTCGATATATGTTCTGTTCTGGACAGAGGGGGAAATCCATGAAAAAGAGACAGCAAGGAGACGATGAGAACAAGAAATAGGAGATGGTGATGACAACATTGAAGAGAAGGGTGACCAATGACTCCATTAAGCATACAAGATCAAATTCAGAAGTTTAGGAGCATTAATAAATCAAGACAAAAGCAAAAGCCACATCGATACATGGAAATGTCGGAAGGCAACGAAGAATTACAAAGGATGGTAACATCTCCATGGACCTTCTCTTTTCCAAACACAAATGCTTGTAAGTATGCCTTCAACCTCAACTAGGTGCAACCTTTTGTTTTTCTCTTCAAACAATAAAATGGATACTAGGAGGACAACCTAGGTTTCTTTTTACTTTCAATAGATAAGCATGACCATGTGTTCACCTCGATGTTCTATATTGCCTATGCTTACGGAAAGATGATGAAAGTTGCCGCTTTGTTTTACCTACATGAAGTTATACATGTCTTGGCTAATTGCTCTCTATAATATGATCTGAAATTAATTTAAATATCGGCTCTTTTATTTGTGGAGGTGAAATGACTGTGCTCTAGACCCACATACATATCTTTGCTCTTTGATTTAAGTTTATGGATAGCCGGATAACTTGTTGTTTTTATGAAAACTTAACTTTTATGCTATCTACATATTTGTGATGCTCTTGCAAAGTTCTACCTACCAAAGCCATATACATATATGTTTTATGATAACAAAACCCGTAGATTGCAAACTTATGTTTTGATGAGTTGGATTGGGATTGATTTCTATGGTTCGAGACTAAGAAGCTGGTCATTCCTTTGTGTAACTTTTTCATGCTAGCCTTTTTGTCCATGCATTGTGGGTTTTCACATTGAAAATTTCACAAACTTCGCTGGGCATCCACCCTAAACCAAAAACATCTTTTTGTGATCACCTCCTTGTCCACAACCCAATTTGAGTATGGAGTAAAATTCTCGATGGAGATTCAAATATTCCGCAAGATTTCGGAATTTATACTTACTTTAGCAGTCATTTCCCCTCTCTTTTATGCTCGAGGACGAGCATCGTTCAAGCATGGGGGAGGAGTCATTCTCTGACACAAATTCTATGTAAGTATTATGTTGCAAAAAGTTTTGAGGAGCAAAAAAAAAGAAGAAAAAAAATGAAAGAAGAAAAAATTATTATGAGAAGAAAAGAAAAGTAAGGAAAAAAGCAAGAATAAAGAAAAAAGAGAAAGAAAGAGAGAAAAACGGGAAGGAAATAGAATAAAAGTACAAAAAATAATAAAGATGCTCCTCGGATCTTTTTGCTTCATAAGTTCTCAAGTGCCTTGATGACACATCCATACTCAAATCTTCCAACCATGTGCAATCCGATAACGAGGACTTCACTTGTGCCTCGGGATCATCCATTTGCCACTTGCACATGTCCACTTATCTAAATGTGTGTGTTTCATCCCTCTCTCTTTCCAACATTTATTTTCCATGGCCTTTTTGACGAGTCTCGGTAATTCCAATAGATCTCTCTCTTAATTTGACAATATTTCGGATATATGTTTTGCTAGGATTGTTTTTAACCTTCCAAGCTCCACATAAGCCTTCCACTATCACATATGAGTAGAGTAGGTTGAAAATAATCTAGTATAGGCTTGAGTGACTTGATGAGATGAGTGTTCCATGAGCTTTTGCAAGAGATTTTCACTTATGTTGGATATGCATCTTTTTGAAAATCTTCCATGTGACAAGGTAATGGTTTGAAGTTCACTTAAGTTTGAGAGCATCATGTTTATTAAATGTGGCTTGTTCTTTATTGTTAGTCTATCTTCCATAATGAAAAAGAAGCCGGTCACAACTTGAACTTTAAAAATAAATTCTTAAGAGAGAGCAATTTGTCTCGTCATGAATGACTAAGTGCAGGGACAACATTGGAAGGCAACATTGATTTCCCTTTTAAGCAAGGATTACTTACTCGAGGACGAGCAAGGTTTAAGCATGGGGGAGATGTTGACGGTGAATTTCCGTCAACCTAGAGTACTTGTTATACATTGGTTTCGATTATGATTTGCAACTAACCCGCCACTAGGCATACTAATGATGTAACAAGTTCACACTTGCATGTCGATTTTGGAGTTTGTTGTTTACGCAGAAATTAACGCTAAAGAGGAGACTTTCGGGATAAGTTCATCAAGCACTTCAAGAGAAGATCATGAAGCCCGTCACAAGTCAAGACACGAAGTGAACAAGTCTCCAAACAACCCAAGGACTGAAGAATCGACACGCAGAACTCCGGGGAGTTGGATGTTTACCAACGAGATCAACTCAGCTCGAGAGATATTCTCGCAGCTCAGGACAGCATGATCTTTCGGTACAGATTCGGAGACTTAAACGGCCTTTAATGGCAAAAGTTTGACTACCAAAGTTGTGGGCCTTGACGATACCTTCGATTTGGACATGTGGAAGGCCCAATTTGGATAAGGGATCTAGGAGATATGGCCCCCAAAATCCCTGCTGCGCAGTCAGTCCGAAATCAGAACAGATTATCTTCCAAGGCCGATTTGGAGATCTTATCTTCGTTTTTAAGGAAAGAAATGAATACCAAAGTTGAAGATAATTTCGTGGCACACAACCTGGACACCGAATTTGCATTATTTGGAGTCCGAACGTGGGAGATATGGTGTTGGCAAGGAAGGACTGCGAATCAGGAAAATCTGGCTGATTTTATGGAAACCAAGTTTGCTTCTCTCCCAAGGAGGATTTCGTGCAAGGCAAGGTGGAGCACGCCCAAAGGCACCTCAAGGACATAAATACAACCCCCCTAGGCGCCCCAATATGGTGACCCATCGAACAAATCATCCTACCAACACCAATCACCGAAAACCGCCGCCGCAAGATGAGGGAGAGAGTTAGATGAGCTCGTCGCAAGGATCAACGCCGGCGGAGAGAAGGAAGCAAGAGGAGGACTCCAAGCCGCTGGCCTAGGGGTGTTCCCAAGCTCCATCGCCGCCATCTTCATCGACGATGTTCTCCGGAGTCTCCATCACCCCTATGTGCTTCAATCCGTGTAAGATGATGGGGTAATGTCTCCGTTCATCCCTAGGATTAGATGGATACATGCTATGTGATCGCTACTCGATTTGTGGTTTCAATCTATTGTTTTCATGTTGATGATGCTTTGATGATTAAGGTTAGCTACCATGTTTTCGGGCGTATGATATCCGCTACTCCCATAGATTCCATCAACATACCGTGTCCATCATAGGTCTAGTCACGAATACCTTCGCGTAGTGACGATGTACGAGAGGAGGGAAAGGGCGAAACCGTGGTCACAACCCTCGGTAGATTGGTTTACCGCTTTCGTGTAGTAGATGCATACCATGTTATCCTAGATCCTAGGGAGGGAATGCTTATCTTTCTTAATCACTCTCTTGTGTCCACCCTTTACCATCTAGTTTAACCCTAGATTTGTTTGATCAACTTAACTTAGATTAACTTAGGTTAGATTGTCTTTACCATTAGATTAATACTCTCCTTAAAGGTTTCCCTAGTCAACTAGATTAGTACTTTGTTAAGCGCTAGTAATCCCCTTGCTCCGCGGATTGACAAGAACCTTGGGAATCCCGTGGTGAAAAAGGTGTAGGTCTGTACGCTTGTGGATCGTAGGTGGATACGAGTTTTATCCGTCAACAACCTCTCGTGGGCAGCCTACCGTGTGTTTGGGTTTACCTTGCAAGGTTTAAATCAATCGATTGTCGGCCTCTCACCGTTATCCAAGACTGCTTAATCCACTAGTCATGAGATCCCTAATGATGGAAGATGATGAATACTGTGCTTGATTAATTGTATTGTACAACTTTGTTTGTACTATTTGGCTAATGTAGTAAAGATTAAACCTACTAGAACTTGTGCTAAAATCTTGAAAGTAAGGACCTACTCTTTGTTACTTTTTAGCAAGAGCACCCTAGTAGCCAAAAAGCCTTTCATGGTCTAGATTTGGTGAAGTAGTTATCACCGACGGGTAAGTCTTGCTGAGTATTAGTATACTCAGCCTTGCTATAATGTGTTGATCCAGGTAATGCCTTCAGTGATGTGTGGCCCGGAGAGATCCCGCCCGGCTGGGAGCTGGAGTGGGTGGAGGACGACTACTGAAAGCATCATGGATGGCCTCCTGTGGTGTCTTCGCTTCCGTTAGTTTATTTCCGCTGCTTTCGAAAACTCTGAACTATTTCTTCATGACAAAAACTATGGTTTGTAATAATTAACCCCCTTCGGGGTATGAATTTGGATATTAATGTTGTTGTACCTCTGGACTCGCCTTCGAGTGAGTTTTAATGCATATATTCAATCCTTGTTGCTTTTCAAGTGATTTACGGGCGTTAACCCAAAGAACTAACGAGAAGATGATACTTTATTATTGCTTAATGACCAAAGTGGATCGGTCTTAGGCGATAGTACGGTATTTTCCTGGGCGGGTTGTCACGCGTTGGCATCGTAGCTTATATGCACCGGAGATTAATTAATAAACTTAATCAATGGTTTTTGAATAAAATATGCCAAGATTGTCCGATTTCCAAAATACGATGGTCCGCTAAGGATAAACTAGACCGAGAGGCCCTAGAGGGAATTTTGGGTTCTTTCGAGCGGCTTAATTAACCTATGGTTTATTTTGCTAACTTCGAGCACATTATTTTATGTCGGACTTACTTTCTTGCACAACCAAACTAGGAGCCACGTGTTTTATACGTGTGCCGTTCGCATCACGGGAATTGCGTGGGTTGATGGAGTGATCCATTCCACGGGTCCCATCTTCGCGTCCGTTTATGAGTTGTGTGTCGCCACGTGTTTCATACGTGAGCATTCTGCATGTCGCTCATGCGAGGCAAGGATACACTCCATTCAAACGGAGGGTGTCCGAGGTTGGACACCTGTCCATGCAGCGGCTTAACGCATGGATGCCGTTTCTATAGTGAACGGTAATGTATGTGGACGCTTTCGTGATGTGCCGGGCACGAAAGGTTCGTTTTCTCGCAGTACATAACGGCGCTTCGTTAGTCGTTAAGTAAGTACCGTATAGCTTTCGACTAGATATTATAGGGAGAGACGAGTAAAAGCCTTGCCACCGGCACTAACTTCGATTTTTGGCTTGATTGTCGTGTGAGGTCGATTAGGACGTCTTGCATGCATACTAAAAATCGAAACAACTAAGATGGACCCAAAAATCGAAATTCCACATGCTCTCTAAGGAAAGTTATGCTAGTGTGTGCTTTTTATAAACTAGAGTACCTTTCATACCTAGCCGTCATGCTTCGCCGAAATTTTGAAAAAGTTGATACCTTGTGCCAGGTTAATTAAACCAATTTGTTAACAACAATTGCTCCTTAACTAGTTGTCTTGTAATAGAAAGTCAATCCTAGTTTCGTTTGGGTTGGTTTACACTCCCCTAGGCACATTTAGGTTCGGAATCATCCACCTTGTTCCTTGTTCGATGCTCAACCTTAAAATCTAATTAAGTATTAAGGATTGTTTTGAACCGGGAAACTTGGGAAGTTTTGAGGTTTATGGATTTTTGGTTATGAATGTTTATTCACAACTGCCGAACTTCACCCTTTGACATGCCGTTCTCTTTGAGATGTGACATGAGTTACATTTGTGTATAGATGGCTTTTGCCGTGTTCCACGAGTTCGACGCCGACGGTACGATCCGTACCAACGGGTTGCACCGGGAGGGTTTTCTCGCGCCTTGCGTGGGAAGCACTCAACGCCGCAGCTACCTCACCCCACCGACTTACGAGGTGAAGGAGTTCGAGCACCATGGTGTTCCCCGTGTGCGAGTGATCGTCACCGTTCGCCACACCGGACCACACCGACCGGTTCAACTTGAGTTTTATCTACCGGGGATTTATCACTCATGAGTCCGTTGAGTCGGCCGCCCTCGGAGTGCCGACCGATTTCGTGACCACAACCCCACCGTGGTAGCTCCTCTCCGTTTGGATTGTTTCCTGCTGTGAGTCCTCACGACCCAGCATGGTTGGACCGTATGGATCACCTACGGGAGCTATTGACACTAGCAGAGCCGTTGGATGTTACTCAGACGCTAGCTCGTTGTCTGAACGTGGTCTTCACACTTCAGGGGCTGCGCTATAATACCGCAGCGATTATTGGGCAGCGTTTGGAGGCATCTAGGTGTGATTGGCGGCGACTTTCGGCGAGCAGCACCAACGGCTGAACCGTACGCTTACTCGGGTGCGGCAGGAGAATGACGAGTCGCGTGCTAGGAGATTTCAGTTAGAGCTTGAGAGAGTCGACCGCCTACAGAGGATTGTAGATCTGGAGGCTGAGAACCATGCACTAGAGGAGGATGCCGATGCGCATGAGATTGAGAGGCTGACGCTACTTCAGAACATTGCTGATATGCGGCGGCGGGTGCGGGAGGCCGAGGTACGGGTGGCGGCCTTGCGGGCTATAGTGGCCCTACGGCCCATCGCCCCCGATGCGAGCACACCCGGAGGAGCGAGCGGGGTTTGTCCCGGTCCGGATCGGACGAGCCGAGCGGGACCACCGTTACCGACTCCCCCAGCTTCGCCTACGTACAGTGGTGCTTCAGTGGGCAACTAGGTTGCCGGCAGCAGGAATAAGAAGGATGTCTATCCTATCGAGTTATCTTGAGATGTTTAGAGTAGTTGGCTTGTGAGCACGTTTTCGTGCCAAGTAACTGCTTGTATCGTGTCATGTCATGTTGTTTCAAATTCGAGAGTTGTAATGTCCTTGAACCTTGTTCTATCGTATTGTAATAATGGATGCTTAAGCATGTGTGCTTTAAGTGGATTCGTTTGACATTCGAAATTGAAGTTTTGTTGCGTGTGATTACCAATTCGGAATAAACCGTTGCAAATGACCACGCTTGTCACTCTTGCACTTTCCCCTAAAAACGTTGGTAAACCAAAGCATTTCTAGGGGCATCACTCGTTGCCAGCGATTAAGCACTCGTTCGTATACCACCTTCGTTGGTACCCGAAGTGACAGGAATTGTCTGAGGGTAAATATGAGCCGTGCATTCGGGTGATCGCATTCCTAACCGTGTTAAGAAAACGATTTTATGAATCTTGGTGGCTATGGAATATTGTTCGACTGTTGCTGTCCTCATCATTTAAATGATAATGAGATGTGATTACGCATGATCATGCTTGTCATCATTTGGAGTAAGCTTTTAGCTATCTCACTAATAAAGCTCACTTTTCACATGGTGGGAACCACGCGCAGCTCTCCCAACGGTTTCGGAGCAAGTGGTAGCGGTGACCTGCCGCCACCCCCGCCCATGATGCCGTCGGAGGCCTTCATGGCCACCCTAACTGAGGTGCTGCGCCAGATCCTGCAGACGCGGCACAGCGATCGCCCAACGGATGAACCGAGGGCCACCACACGGGGCCAACCACGAGGGGCCCAACCGGTCACCGGTATGCCCGGTTCAACGCTATGAAGCCGCCGACCTTCGCTAAAGCGAAGACCCCCCGGAAGTTGAGGCTTGGGACAAGGCCATAGAGGCAAAATTCTCTCGCCTTTGTCTTGCCTTGCTCCGAGGAGAACAAAGCTAACTTCGCAGCCGCCGCAACCGTGAGTAGAAGCTTTGATGTGGTGGGATCACTTCAAGTCAATGCGGCGAGGGCACGCCGTGACTTGGGATGAGTTGAAGCAAGCTTTCAAGAGCCACCACATCCCTAAGGGACCGATGGATAGGAAGATGAGGGAGGCGTGGGCCCTCGGACAGGGATCTGACACAGTGTATCGCTATGCTCAGAAGTTTAATAGCTTGTGCCAATATGGCGGACATCACGTTGATACTGATGCGAAGAAGATGGAAAGGTTCCGTGACGGGCTTGATGGCAAATTGTACGAGCGTCTGAACCTGCTCGAGCCCGCAAACTTCCATGAGCTAGTGAACAAGGCTATCTCCCAAGAAGATGCTATGAAGAAAGCCCACGGGGACAACAAGAGGATGTTTGGTTTCACCCCAGGCAGTGGAACGGGCAAGAAGTTTCGCTTTGTGAAGAAGGAAGCTCCAGGCCCATCCCGGCAATCTTCAATTGGACGCCGGATGATGAAGCCACCTCGAAGCAAACCCACCGGAACTTCCGGTTCCGCGAAGTGCTCGACAGCGAGGCTCCAAAGCCTAATGCACCTCCTCGCAATGTCGGTGATCGCCGTTGCTACAACCGTGGCCGCCCGGGGCATTACATTAATGAGTGCCCCAAGCCCGGACGAGATCAAGCCCAACCCGCGGAATCGGGGTGCAAAAAGCAAGCCCGCCACTCCGGTTAAGAAGCCTATGGTGCAAGTACGCCGGGGCAAGCCGAACTTCACCGCAATGAGTGACATCCCGGAAGGAGCTTCGGTGCTCACGGGTACGTTCTCATCAACGACACTCCTCGTTAAGGTTTTATTTGATTCGGGAGCCACTCATAGTTTCATAAATGAGAGCCTACTAGACAAGTTGAGTCTAAAGGGAGTACAAACCAAATCGGTTTATAAAATCACCACACCGGTGGGAACATCACGTCCCGAGTTAGTAACTTTTGAAGTTCCTCTAAGACTAGGAAGTAAGGTTATTCGATCTAATCTTATAACCATCAAATTGGGAAGCATGGATGTTATCTTGGGTATGGAATGGATGAATCAACATAAGGTGATTCTAGACATATCGAATAGGGTCGTAGAGATCAATTCTCCTACGGTCGGGCACACTACCTTGTACCTACCTTTCGGGGACGCGTACCGATTCTTGTGCCTATGTGACCATTATCTCCCCTCTTGATGAAATTCCGGTAGTGTGCGAGTACCGGACGTCTTTCCGGATGAGTTGCCCGGTATGCCACCGAACGGAGATGTCGAGTTTGTGATCGAACTCCAACCCGTACCGCACCCATTTCCAAAAGACCTTATCGAATGCCGGCCAAAGAGTTAGCTAAACTAAAAACACAACTCCGGAATTGTTAGATAAGGGTTACAATCACCCGAGTTCTTCTCCTTGGGGTTGTCCTGCTCTCTTTGTCAAGAAGAAAGATGGTAGCTTGAGAATGTGCGTAGATTATTGACCACTCAATGCGGTCACCATCAAAAACAAATACCCGCTTCCCCGAATCGACGTTCTTTTTGATCAATTGGTCGGTGCCAAAGTCTTCTCTAAGATCAACCTTCGTTCTGGCTACCACCAAATCAAGATTCGACCTTGCGACATTCCCAAAACCACTTTTTCCACTCGTTATGGTCTTTACGAGTTCTTGGTAATGTCTTTCGGACTCACAAATGCCCCAGCCTACTTCATGTACCTCATGAACTCCGTGTTCATGACGGAGCTCGATAAATTCGTCGTGGTCTTTATCGATGATATCCTCATCTATTCCAAGAGCGAGAAAGAACACGCCGAACACCTCCGAGTTGTCCTTCAGCGTTTGCGAGATCACAAACTTTATGCTAAATTCTCCAAATGCGAATTCTGGTTGAAAAGTGTGAAATTCTTAGGGCACACCATTTCCCATGATGGTATCTCCGTCGATCCCAGCAAAGTTCAAGAGGTGATGGAGTGGAAACCACCCAAGTCCGTACATCAAATCCGCAGCTTTCCTAGGATTGGCGGGATATTACCGTCGATTCATTCCCGACTTTTCCGGAATCGCAAAACCCATGACCGAACTACTCAAGAAAGGAGTGAAATTTGTGTGGAGCGAAGCATGTGAGAAAGGTTTCCACACCCTAAGGCAACATCTCACTTCGGCTCCGGTGTTAGTGCAACCGGATAATTCCAAACCGTTTGAAGTCTTCGTGACGCATCGGGCACGGGTCTCGGCTGTGTCCTTATGCAAGAGGGCCGAGTCATTGCCTATGCTTCACGGGCACTTCGACCCCATGAGCTCAATTATCCTACCCATGATCTTGAGTTAGCTGCTGTTGTCCATGCTCTCAAGATATGGAGGCATTATCTAATGGGTAATCGCTGCAGTATCTTCACTGATCACAAGAGCCTCAAATACATCTTCACCTAGTCGAATTAAATATGAGGCGAGAGAAGATGGCTTGAGTTGATTAAGGATTATGATCTAGAAGTGCACTATCACCCCGACAAGGCAAATGTTGTTGCGGATGCTCTTAGCCGCAAAGATCATTGCAACCGCCTAGAGTTAGAGCCGCTTAGTGAACCGTTGTGTGAGGAAATGAGGAGGCTCAACTTAGAAGTGGTGCCGCGGGGAATTCTTTATGCCTTGACGGCGAGTCCGATCTTTATGACGGAATTGTCACCGCCCAGCCGCAATGATAAAGATATCCAAACCATCAAGCGAGAAACTAGCGAGAGGGAGACCCCAAGTACACTTGTTTCCCGGAAGGATCACCATGATGTGGTCTGGTTTGGGAAACGTCTAGTGGTCCCCGTTGATCCGGAAATTAAGAAAATCATTCTAGATGAAGCTCACATGTCCAAATTCTCTATCCATCCTGGTAGTACCAAGATGTACCAAGATCCGAAACGAACTATTGGTGGTCCAATATGAAGGTGGATGTAGCCAAGTATGTAGCCGAGTGCGATACTTGCCACCGAATGAAAGCAAGTCATTTGAAATCGGCGGGGGTACTCCAACCCCTGTCGATACCTATGTGGAAGTGGGACGGTATTAGTATGGATTTCATTGTGGGTTTACCCCTAACGGCTAGAAAGAAAGACTCCATTTGGGTAATTGTGGACGGACTCACCAAGACCGCTCACTTCATTCTTTGTGCACACCACTTACTCCGTACAACAATATGCGAGTTGTACGTGGACCACATAGTTCGTCCGCATGGAATCCCAAAGACTATAATCTCTCGATAGAGGGACTCGGTTGTAGCTCGTTTTTGGGAACAATTGCATGAGTGTTTGGGAACCCGGCCGATCCGCAGCCTCCGGTTATCATCCGCGGACCGATGGTCGGACGGAGAGGATAAATTAGATTTTGGAAGACATGTTGAGAGCAAGCATCTTGCACTTTGACAAGAGTTGGGACAAATGTTTGTCCTTGGCGAGTTCTCATACAATAACGACTATCAAGCCGCTTTGAAAATGGCACCGTTCGATGCTCTTTACGGACGTAGATGCCGTACTCCGCCGAATTGGTCGAGGCGGAGAGAGAACACTCTTTGGACCGGAATTAGTTAAAGAGGCCGAAGAAAGGGTGCAAGTGATAAGAGAGAATTTGAAGATGGCACGGATGAGGCAAAAGAGTTACCATGACAAGGGAACCGCACCTCGACACTTTGAAGTAGGAGATTATGTATATTTGAAAGTGTCCCCCACCAAAGGTGTGCAAAGGTTCGGAGTCAAGGGAAAGTTAGCTCCGCGCTACATTGGACCGGATGAAGTTATAGAAGTATGTGGACCCGTGGCTTACCGTATCCAATTGCCAAAACGGTTTGCCGCGATTCACAATGTGTTTCATGTAACTCAGTTGAAGAAGGGAATGCCTGTGCCGGAGAATGAAATCATCACAGAAGCTAATGCTTGGATTGAGCCGGATTTCTCACTCATTGAGCACCCATTGAAAGTACTAGACCAAAAAGAGCGAAAGACCCGAAGGCAGACCGTGCGAATGTATAAGATCCAATGGAGTCATCACACGGAGGAAGAAGCAACGTGGGAGACGGAGGACTATCTTAACACTAAGTACATGGGCTTCCTACAATCTCGAAATCGTGAGTTCTTCTCCCCATCTCTTCATTATCAAATCGAATCTCGGGGCGAGATTCCGTTTAAGGGGGGTAGGCTGTGACACCCCAGGTTTTTAATTAGCCCTAATAGCCGGTCAAATGGTTAACAGTGGTCAAACCACGGTCAACCTGGGCCCTCACCTCGAAAAACTCACTAACCCACCCTAGTGACCCTATTTGGCTAGTATACACACTTGTGGGGCCAACCCATGGTCAAAGGTTTGGTCAAACCCCTTGCCACCCTAGTGTCCACAGGTGTCTGCCGGAACTTTTGCCGCGTTCTCCAAAATTCACCTAAACACTTAAAATTCTACCTTTATGAAAGTTGTCCATCTTGATGAGGGACACAACTTTCATGTAGATTGGCATTTCAAATTTTGAGGGGAAAAGCTTGGAAAATGAGTTGCAAGGCAAATTTTATTGTTTGCCAAGACAGGCTGACATTCACTTTTGGCATTCAAATAACTTCAAATACGTGCGAGAAAACCCTATATAGCCTTTGTAGAAAATATTAAGGGTAACTAGATCTACAACTTTGGTATTCACCGCTTGGTCGACTTCGTACAAAAATCTTGAGTTTTGCAATTTCAAACACGGCTCCGGCAAAACAAAATCGGCGGAGCGTCGCGCGCCGCGACGTCGTGCGCTCGGCCACGCCGCCCGTCGCCGGCCTTGCGCCGCCGCCCGGCGGCCCGCGCCGCGCCTCCCGAGGCTCGCCCCCCGAGGTCGCTCGCACCCCCGGCCGCGCCCCCGCCCCTAGGCACGCCGAGTCCGCGCCGGCGTGCCGCCGCACGCGCCACGGACCGGCGGTCCGTCGGCCGCGTCGCCGCCGCACGCGCGCGCGCCCGAGCGCGGTGCACGGCGGGGTATCTCCGCCGTCACCCCCTCGTCACCCACGGACGCGCCGGCCGCGTATAAAAGCGCCCCCCATCGCCCCTCCATGCGCCCGGCGAGCCGCCCGCCGCCATTGCCGCCGTCGCCGGTGCTAGAGCTCGCCGCCCGTGCTCGCCGCCGTCCGGCCGTCCGGTTAGCTCCCCTAGGCTCTAGTGAAGCTCATGCGTTCGCTTGTGGACACCCATTTCGCCCCCTCGCCGGATTTCCCCGAGCCGCCGCGGCCACCGCCGCCGCCGCCGCCGAACCTCGTCGCCGGCCACCTCTCCGCCTCCATTCCGCCACCTACCGCTCCTAGGTGAGCATGTGGTCGTGCTTCGAGCCGCTTGCCGGCCGGCGCGCGCGCCCGGCTCGCCGGCGATTGGTCGTGCCCGCGCGCGCCCGCCCGCCGGCCAAGGGTCGGATTGCTTTGATTTGAATAATTCTAGGGTGCTTCGCGTAAAAATCCGGGGCCCGGTTGTGAAGATCCCTATCTAGGTTTTCTTGCGGTTTAGTCCGGCGCCTTAGAAAATTCCTAGAAATTCGTAGAAAAAATCAGAAAAATACCAAACCAATTTTGTTGGGTTCGGGAAGAGAAATCCCATCATTTTTGTTATTTGCACATGGCTGGATTCTAAATAGTTTTAGCATGAAAAATACAAGTGTGGAAAAACTAGATCTGTCATAACTTTAAACATGCAACTTCTCTGTGTCCAATATTTGGATATGTTGTGGGTTAGTTCATGACTAGCTCCTGTGCCAAAAATTGCACAAAGTTATTTAGTGGATCTTGTTAAATAAATTGTTTTCCATTCCTGCGTGACTTTCTAGATGATTTTTCTTGCTAAATATATTTATGTTTTTGAAATCAACTTGTGCACACTTGTCTTGTAACAACTCAATACACATCTTGTGAGTTAATCATGATTTTTGGCTTAGTAGAAATAATTATTCTCAATTTGTGCATGTTTTCCTTTGAAAATTAATGAACTAAGATTAGTAGAGTTCCTAGGTGAACATGCTTTGGTTCTTTAGGCTTGTATAGGACCAAAGGGCATGCGGGAGAAAGTTTGGATCATTTTGATGCTTATTTATTTTTGTATGCATTTAATTTGAATCATTAGATAGCCCTTGTTATTTTTCAATAGTATTTAATTTCCTCGCATCCAACACTTACATGTGGTTCCCATGGACCAAGATAGGTGCTAATATGATTAAGAAACATTTCCTTAATTTTTGGTAATTTAATTGCTTAATAAAAGCTTAAAAGCCCTTTTAATATTAAAGGGAATTTAAATAAAGAAAAACCCCTAATTAATTCTTTTCCTTTTTGAAAGTATTATTTAATACAATTAAAAGATAATTAATTATCATTGCTGAAAAGACATTAATTCATGGATAAAGATATTATTCATACCTTGCTTGTGAAAGAAAAAAGGGCTACATATTCACATGAAATAATAAGTAAAAAAACCTTTATTCAATTGTGCAATAAAAGAATAACCCATGTACAACCAATAACCTTCCTAAAAGAGAAACACTAGCTAGATGCTTGTTAAGGTGAATATGACCGACCCGAGTTGGATAAGACAACAAACTATCACATCACCTAAACTTGCATTGCATTTCGTGTAGATCTTCCGGACGGAGATTACTCCCTTGTCCCGAAACCGAGGAAGGAGGCGGAAGCTTCGCCGCAAGTACGTGGAAGTGCTCGACACCGAGGGTGCCCGAGCTAACCTAGCCGACGAAGGCAAGCTCCGGTGCATCTAACCTAGTTTTCAAATTCTTTATTCAATTATCCAAGGATGATTATGCATTTAAGTTCGGGAGTTGAATGAAACCATAGATGCATGATCCATAGGTACCTTTGTCCTTACTAGTATGATAGGTCGATAGGCGCTAAGCTATAGGACCATTACAAGTCGAGTGATGACCTCACTCACGAGAATAGGTTCCTAGATAGGAATCACAATTTATACGTAAATGGATTGCTCACGTGGTAAGAGCATGGGATGCGGGCTCCGGTCCGGTGGTTATGTGGGTTAAGCTTTTGAACATACTAAGCACATGTCGGGTATGGGACCAGTAAGCCTAGTACCTTAATGAGGCGGCGAGGGATCCTACCGTTACTACTCTTGGGATTCGCTCTCACGGCTCGTCACCGGTGGTGTATGGTGACTCCGGCTATCTCGCGGGGTATGCGGATAGCCCGCACCAAAGACTCGTAAGATTTGATCCCGACCCGAGGATTTTTGGAAACGGCCCGGGACAGCTTGTACCTCCGTGGGCAGCCTACCGTGTGTTTGGGTCTACCTTGCAAGGTTTAAATCAATCGATTGTCGGCCTCTCACCGTTATCCGAGACTCGCTTACTCCACTAGTCATGAGATCCCTAATGATGGAAGATGATGAATACTATGCTTGATTAATTGTATTGTACAACTTTGTTTGTACTAGTTCGCTAATGTAGTAAAGATTAAACCTACTAGAACTTGTGCTAAAATCTTGAAAGTAAGGACCTACTCTTTGTTACTTTTTAGCAAGAGCAACCCGAAGAGCCAAAAAGCCTTTCATGGTCTAGATTTGGTGAAGTAGTTATCACCGACGGCTAAGTCTTGCTGAGTATTAGTATACTCGGCCTTGCTATAATGTGTTGATCCGGGTAATGCCTTCGGTGATGTGTGGCCCGAGAGATCCCGCCGGCCGGGAGCTGGAGTGGGTGGAGGACGACTGCTGAAAGCATCATGGATGGCCTCCCGTGGTGTCTTCGCTTCCGTTAGTTTATTTCCGCTGCTTTCAAAAACTCTGAACTATTTCATCATGACAAAAACTATGGTTTGTAATAATTAACCCCTTCGGGGTACGAATTTGGATATTAATGTTGTTGTATCTCTGGACTCTCCTTCGAGTGAGTTTTAATGCATATATTCGAGCCTTGTTGCTTTTCAAGTGATTTAGCGGGCGTTAACCCGGCAACTAACGACGGGATGATACTTTATTATTGCTTAATGACCAAAGTGGATCGGTCTTAGGCGATAGTACGGTATTTTCCTCGGGCGGGTTGTCACGGACGCCGGCGCTTCGCGCG
This sequence comes from Cenchrus americanus, assembly GCA_947561735.1. Classification (NCBI taxonomy): domain Eukaryota; kingdom Viridiplantae; phylum Streptophyta; class Magnoliopsida; order Poales; family Poaceae; genus Cenchrus; species Cenchrus americanus. Next base: position 104,495,998 of record OX387243.1, read on the forward strand.
GCCGAGCTCGTATGGACGACCGATGGTCACCCGTGCAATGGAGCCCAGGCCCATGGCCGATGGCACCCCGCGCGGCGGAGCTTGTCCGGACGGCCCAAGGTCGGCGCGCACGGTGGATCTCGCACCCACAGCCGGCGGGGCCCGCGCGACCGAGCTCGTCCGGCCGGTCGGTGGTGGCGCGGTTGAGCTTGCGCCCATGACCGGTGGCGCTCGCGGCCGCGCGCGGCTCGCTTGGACGCTTGATGGTGTCGTGCGTGGTGCATCTTGTCCGGCGCGCCACGACCGGTGGTGCTGCGGTGGAGCTCGTCCGGACGGCCCGCCGGCGGCGGTGCCTCTATGCCGCGACGGTCGAGCTCGCCGACGGCCTCACGGAGACACTGAGCCCGCTCCGACCCTACATTTCAATCCCACTCGGCGCATTGATGACGTTGTGGGGCCCGTGCGTGGAATCGCGTGCTAACGCACGTCGCTGGGTCTGGCGACGATTTTCTTCTCTCTCCTTTTCTCTTTCCTACGTGGTTCCTTGTAGAAAGACTAACGGCACCCACTGCGGGTGCCCTGATATGATGGCGACGCGCCACAACGAAACCTTGTGAGACGAGGCGGCGTCTACGGAAGGGTTCATTGTATTTTTTTTCTTCAGGGCTGACAGGCTCATGTACTGTGTATTCTATTGGGCCAAAATGCAGGTCGGCATACCTGTAGCTACGCCCATGGCAGGCAGGTGAACAACATATAAAGGGCATGAGGTAGATGGATCAATAATTTCCGACTCACTAAGTGATCATAATATATAGTCAAATCTATTACTTTTTATTTAGATATCAATATCTTCATGATGATTTGTATCTGACATCTAATGGTCTTTGGTAACTATCATTCTGTTGCCAAATCTATATTGTAAAAAAAACAAGAAAACATTAGTTACAAAGGAGCGATTCCATATACAAAGTGGATGCTGCAAAGCAAATAAATTTCCAACAACTCCAGCCTGCTGGTTACCTATTGTGTTTATGTAGAGAGAAAATTGAAAAACCGTTGAGAACGTCACCATCTCATAAGCTGTGTAACCAACCCCTCTCATATCATGAGATGATGAGAGCTTTCGTACTCATCATATATATATATATATATATATATATATATATATATATATATATATATATATATATATATATAGAGTTTTGCTATAGTGCACCTGGGTGCATTCTGTATAGAGAATGCACCCACCCTTGTTGCAACTAAGTCTTGTCCGGTTGCAAGCGGGGCTCATTCGGTTGCAATTTGTTCACGTCGGGTTGCAACTAGGAGTCTATTTGCAATTGGTTTGTGTCCAATTGCAACGAGTCAGATTCGTTGTAATTATTTCCGTCGAGTTGCAATTAGTGTAGTGTCACGATTGCAATCGGTTACTCTCTTTGTTGCAATTCGTTCACGCCTAGTTGCGGCTCGGTGGGTCTAGTTGCAATTGGTTCGGCTACGAAGTTGCAACCGCGAGGTCCGTGCATTTGCTATACGAAATGCACCTAGGTGCATTTTAGTATATATATATATATATATATATATATATATATATATATATATATATATATATATATATATATATATATATATATATATATATATATATATATATCGGCATTGCTAGCGCCGGACGTCCGGAGGGACGCGGGCCTCCGGACGGGCGCGAGCCGTCGGATCAACCGTGGGCGTCGGATGCGCCACCGTAGCGTTAAAAAAAGAAAAGTAGAAAAAAATCCCGTCGCAACATCGGACCATATTGCATGCAACATGACGAAGGAAATTCGCAACATTCAAAAGCAACATACGCAACATTCAAAAAATAACACCCGCAAACATCAAACATCGAGATCTACTTTGCAACATTACAACATGGAAAAAATCATGGCGCAACATGATGAAAGAAATTCGCAACATTCAAAAAATAACACCCGCAACCATCGAGATCTACTTTTGCAACATTACAACATGAAAAAAACTATGACGCAACATCAACTTATGTTACGTGCAACATGGAGTAGAATTCCGCAACATTCAAAAACAACATCTGCAACATTCAAAAATAACATATGCAACATGGAGATCTTATTCTACAAACATTGCAACATCGAGATCTGCTTTTGCAACAACCAAATGAAACACTTGCAACATCGTTAAAAACCTGTTGCTGCTCGCCATCAGCGCCGCCCAAAGCTCCTTCGCCGGCCGGCGAGCTTCGCCCTGGCTTGACCGCTTGCCCAGCCGGGATGAAGCTGCAGGTGAGCCATGGACGCGCCCATCCGCACCTCGGCTCATGCGTCTGCCCACGCGTGGTGGTGGCGGGGGCGACCCGACCGAGGAATGGATGCATCGCCCGCCATGACGGCACCTCGGGGCGGCATGGCGCGACGGCACGCGCGGCGAGCCGCGGCCCTCACCTCTCGCCCCGACACTCGCATCGAAATATTGATGCAACATTCGTGTAAAGTCATTGCAACATATGCAACATCTATTCTACTTTTGCAACATTCGCAAGACTTACTTGCAACATATCCTGAAAACAACATGAACATTTCAAACATACGACGGGTGGGGGGGCACACGTTGGTGCCTACCCGTGCCTGCGGCGGCGAGCATGGCGGGTTCGTCGCCACGACCGACGTGGGTCTCCCACCGCGGGGAAGTGCGGCCGACACCGGAGCAGCTCCCAATCATGTTGCAACATCCCCAACGAAATCAACTCAAAATAAAAAAACATGGCTGCAACATGACGGAACCATGACTTCAACATGGCAAAACAATGTTTGCAACACCTCGATTAATTTCAAAAAACATAGCTGCAACATCACAAAAATCCAATTGCAACATCACAAAAAACATGGTTGAAACATAACAATTCGTCTCACCGAGAAGTGAGATCTAGCATGCTGCTTGACATTCATTGCTAGATCTGCACATGAGGAAGGAATGAGCAGCAAGGGGAGGGAGGACTGGCCGGCGACGAGCTCAAGGGAGGAGGAATGGATGGGTGGCCATGGGCTTCAGAGACACGGCGGCGGCAGGCTTCAGGGGGAGGGGAGGTCGTGCGGTGCCACCGTGCCACCGCATCTAGCCGCGCCACCACCTCCCACGGAGACGTCCCCGCCCCCCCGCCGGTCCGTGCCTCCCCGTGCGGCGCCGCGCGCGCGCGCTCCTCCCCGCGAGGACGTCGTGGCGGGAGGCCCGCGCCCCCGTACGCCGAGGGAGGCACCGGTGTTGGCGACGCATGGGGGCGGGAGCGAGGAGCTCGTGCCACTCCCTGCGGGGGTGCTCCATCGCCGGATACGGGGCTTGGGAGGGAAGAGGAGCCGGGCCGGCCACCGGAAGATGGCCGTGGAGGTGCATCGTCACCGGGATGGCACCTCATCGCGGCCTAGGGCCGGTTGTCTCGAGGTGGGCTACGAGAGAAGCGAGAGGGCGGGGGAATGGATGTGTGGCGTGTGAAGGAGGATGGGTGGATAAGGATGGAGGGAATTGTGGAAGAGGATGTGCCACGTGCGTGTCGACCGTGCGAGATCGGATGGTGGGCGGGGCGTCCGATTTTCCGGGTCCCTCCGGACGTCCTAACTAGAGCATTACCGATATGATATACATCCCCCTAATGGAACGATATTTCATTAATTGAATTGCAGTGAATCTGCATGTTACAAAGAACAACAAAACGGATGGAAAACGAGACGCAAACAAGTAGATGGAGAACCCTCCTTTGTAAATTCCCTGTGCTCCGAGATCCTCCTGCCGTGGACGTGGAGGCGTATTGCAGAAGCCAGGAAGCACCACCAAGCGCCGCCAATCGAACACCATCTCAAGATGTTGTCGCTGGAATTATTTGGCTCGGAGGAACCAAATCCTCATCTGTACGTACACCATGCGAGGACACCAAGGTCGACGCCAATCTCATCAGAGTTGAGACAGGGATGAACAGAAATCCATGTCGTCGCCGAACTGTCACATCCTCAACACCAACACCCCAGCCATCCCATCAATGCGGAACTCATCAGAAAAGCAATGCAGCATGGTAGAGGAACGAAAAAGATACTACTCCGTATGTGTCAGCATGCCTGATGCCACTCATTCGAATTAGCGTGGAAACACTACACCCAATTACCCAAGCCCGCACCCTAGCTGAATATCAGCGTGCATGTGACTAGCATCTACAAGAAGGTTGCAAGGGCATGAGAGGAACAAAGAGGAACAATATATAAAAGGAATATGGGACACATAATGTGACTTGGTAGATGAACCAACAAGTTGGTCTCATTGAATGATCTGTAGTCAAATTTATTACCTTTGATATTGATATCTTTACCAGGAATTGTTTTTTTAACACGTGCAAAGCACTTTTTTCATTAAGAGAAGAGAGAGTTTTACAACACGCCACGATGGGAGAAACCCAGCGAAGGAACAACAAGAATACAACGAAAACGAACAAAGAACAAAGAAAAGAGATCACACACCACCAACACAAGCTAGACTACCGCAAGAAAGCAGAGGAGGGTACAACGGAGAGGTCTCCAAGGACAGCCCTGGACCTGCACAGACGAACACCGAGGAGACCCGCACATCAACGCTTGCCAAACAACTTGCAACAGCATGGACCGAAGTGGAGGTTCCGCAAGACGATGCCTCCAGGAAGGGAGCGACGACGACGTCGCCATCGTCCACCCACTCGCGAAGGGGCAGGACAGGTCTTCACCTGGCAAACCAAGGTGATTGGAGGCCGCGACAATGCCCCCAGCAGGGTAAGTCCATTGTCGGCCTAGCAAAAGCTAGACAAGGCTTTCGCCCCAGCCTCGGATGTCAATCCACGACCGGCCAACGCAAACAAGGAGAGGGCAAGGCGGTGGAGAACGCAGCAGGAAGGCTCGGCGCAGGCAAGAAGAACAGGTGCAAGTGCAGGGACCCACCGCAACCAAGACGATGACAACAACTCCCCCGGGACCAAACGCAGTCGTCCGAACCACCTCGCCACCAAACCAGCGACTGCAACCTGAAGAAAGATCCAAACCGCGGGCCCCGAGAAGAGGGAGGAGCCGTGACCGCCGACAGGAGGAAGGGCAGCGACCATTAGCGAAGTGAAAGTGCATCTTGGCCCCCAATTGTTTTGGTGATAGTGACAAGTACAATTTGTAGTATTTAATGCTTGATCAAGATGTGTGCGGGACTTAGGTGAATGAAACTCTCATGATTTGACCAAAGGAAGGCCCCCAACTCCAAGTCGTCGTTTTCAACTCGAATCAAGGCTTAATTTATTTTTGATTTTGAATTTGAGTATAGGAAACACCGTACTATAAAGGGGGATGCGAATTGATAGCCAAGAGATGCTAAAAGTGCCCTAGGAAGTAACCCAAGTGAGTGAGAAGAGTTGAGAGTTGACACGTGCACGATTGCTATTCTTTTCTCAAATTCCCGGCCACCGTCGGTAGTACCGATATGGCTTCACTGGCGAGTTTTAGCCGGGGGGTCGGTACTACCGACCCGGTGTCGTACTACCGATAAAGCGAAAGATTTGTTAGGTTTCGAGAAACCCCTCGGTAGTACCAACACCGTGTCGGTTGTACCGAGGATGCCCGACTCGGCACGGTAATGGCTAGTTTTTGAGCCTTAGTATTTAAACCCCTTTCTCCCTCCTCACTCATTGCTGACCAACCACGAGACAAACACTTCCCCGAAGCATTCACTCTACCTCTCCCCTCTCCTCTAGAGCAAATCCTTGGTTCCCTTGAGCTAGGGTTTGAGTAGAGAGGTGATTTCTAGTGAAGTGTGCACAAGCTTTGAGAGCCCCATCGTTTCTCACCTTCTCAAGAGCACTTGAAGCATCTCCGGGCTTTCGGTTTGCATTTGTTACTCTTGAAGCTTGCTTCTAGACGGTTAGGCGTCGCCCATTGAGTTCCCTCTTTGTGTGGTGCACCCGGGATCATTTTTATTACCCTCTCCTTGGTGGAGAATTTTTAGTGAGCACCAATCTTCCTTTATGAGGGTTGGAAGAGGAAAAGAGGCTCTTGGTGATAGCCCTCCCTTTGTGGGATCCTCAACGGAGACGTAGCATCCTTTGTGGGTGTGAACTTCGGATTAAATCTTTGTGTCTCCTTTGCTTGATTGAATTCTTTGTCTCTATCTAACCCTAGAACTTGTTTTAACCCGATCTATCATTTGGTTTCTTTCCAACTCATCTCTATGGTTGCGGGTGGTTCTTAGCCTCTAATCCAAGACTTTGATTCAAATAGATTTGCTAGAATCTCTGCAGAATTCAAATTTTGTTTTAGTCAACTCTACCCTCGTCCGTAGTACCGCACCGTACGGAGTAGTACCGAGACCCTCGGTAGTACGGCACCACGTCGGTAGTACCGACGGAGTGATTTAACCGTTGCTTTTGTTTCGAAATTTGAAGTGATCCTACTTACCCCCCTCTCAGGCATCACAAGGTCCTTTCAATTGGTATCGAGCCTAATCCCTTGATTTAGGCTTAACCGCTAAGGGATCAAGATGTCGGGGATTGGGAGCAACCCAACCACCGAAGAAATTGCCGCAAAAGAGGCTCAAGAGAGAGAGCTCAAGGCAGCTCAAGTCGGCGACCTCATCGACAAGGCCCCAAGCCGAACACCATCCAATGTCGATAGCTCCGACGACTCATCATCGGATTCCGAATCCAACTCGGACTCCGACTCAAGCGATGAAGATGTCAAGGATGATGACCATGCGGCAAAGAAGGCGGCAAAGAAGAGAAGAAAGGCTAAGAAGAAGAAGAAGGCCAAGAAGATGGCCAAGAAGCTCCTCAAGAAGATGATCAAGAAGGAGCAAGCCAAGTACACTCACTCCGGCTTCTACGAAGTGCCCAACAACTACGCACAAATCCCGGGCAACAACTCTAACGATAAATTCTATTCCGTGCATTTGGGAAAGCCTCCTCATTTCGATGGGACGGACTATCCCAAATGGGCTTATGATATGCAAATACACCTTTACGGGCTTCACCCTTCTCTTTAGAAGATTGTGGTTGTAGGTGTTACAATACTCGCCGAAGGAGAAGCCCTCACCATTGAGCATGAGCAAGACCTCCACCGCAATGTGCAAGCAACAAGAGTCATCAGGGGATCCTTGCGTGCACAAGAGTTCAACAAGGTGCGGAACATCCAAATTGCCAAAGTGATTTGGGATACACTCAAGGAAGCACACGAGGGAACCGAACATGTGAGACAAGGAAAGATGGACCTACTCAACGGGGAACTTGAGCTTTTCTTCATGAAGGATGGAGAAACCGTACAAGAAATGTATGATAGGCTCATGGTTCTTGTCTCGGACATTAGAGCCCTTGGAAGTAAAGATTGAGATGATTCGAAGGGCACCAAGAAGTTGCTAAGAGCTTTTGCCCCTAAGGACAAGAACTTGACGGCAATGATAAGAAGGGATCCAAGATACCCAACAATGACACCCACTCAACTTCTTGGAGAAATTTTGCATCAAGAACTAGTTGGTCAAGATGTGGAGAAGTCTTTAACCTTGAAGATGGGCAAGAGCTTAGCCCTCAATGCTAGCTCTAGTGAAGTGGTGGAAGCAAAGCCCATGTCCTCCAAAAGCAAGAAGGAAGACTCAAGCGATGAAGGAAGCACGGATGAAAAAACCGCCTTTGCCATAAGTGTTGACACAAAATCCGCACCCTTCGTCAAGCACACGGCAAGCCGAACAAGCTAGCTTCACACACGAGCGATTCCAAAGCGTGTCGATCAATTTTCCCTAAAAATTAACAAAAGACAAAGTAGTTAAATACCAAAGCTTGGAACTTGCCGGGTGGTACCGAACGCAGTTCCATATTTACGGCTAGAAAGCCATGTAAGATGACATATAGCTATGAGAAGCTATACGCGCAAATTAGAAACCATTTGGGAGCTTTAAAGTGTAAAATAGAACATAGCCGAACGAGATGATGCAAGCATGACGATAGATTAGTCTTTATTTGGACAAAACAAACATGCACAAGACCATGACCGATCCTCGAGAACAAATAACAATAAACAATAAATGAAGCAAAGCATGATTACAAACATGTAATGAACAAGCATGCATAGGCCCAAAGCACTAGGCTACCGCGTGTCTAGATACTTCAAAACCCGTCAAGCATGAGACCAAACAAGTTTATCCACCGCATGATACAACTTGTTTAATATCATACCACCAACCATAAATAGATCTATCCACCACATGATACAATCTAAATATGGAAAGCTAAAAGCACACGTTATTTAAAACATAACTTATAAACACGTTTTTCTCGTGAAAGCATAACCGAATACGGGTGAAAAGCCGAATCGGGTCCATGGAGAAGGAACAAACATTGCCAAAGATGATATACCTACCGAGATTGAATTAAAGATCTAATCCACCGGATGATTAGCTCTAAGACAACCCAAAAACTCTGCATCTACCGCATGATAGCTGGTTCGTCAAGATTTACGCAAGATTAACAAGCTTGAACTCGCAACACGTTACAACCTAGGCGGGTTCGGTTTCGGCTATTTGGAAAACACGTGATCCATGTGCCTTTTAAGGCAAGATGGGAACGTACGATGTGAAGATCACTAAACAAGATAAAGCCGATCCAAATCAATCCAAATTGGGCAAAGGTGTGTTACATGAATTTAAACATAAAGTAAAAACTCAAAACAACACGAGGTAACTTAATGAATCTATTAGATCTTGCCAAAATCTAATAGAGCCGATAACTAACTCCAAGTTAGATCTTAGCCCACCGCATGGCTCATGACCTAACAAGAAACTTTCTTGAACCAAGCTTAAATCCACCGCATGATACTAAGCATGGTAACAAGACTACTTGCATCACGATCTAAATCCACCGCATGATACTAGACATGATACAAGGTTGCCGGTACTTACGGAGGTCGACGGATCGATGAACCCTCTCGAAGAACTCGACGACACGACTAAGGGACTCGAGAGTTTGGCGTAAAGCCGGTTTGTTATGAGAATGTTTCGATTCAATTACATACATCCGGGGGTCATATTTATACTCTGTCGTGGCATGACTCCTGGTGGACTACGAGCACAATATTTGATACCTAATTTATCGCCTAAATGCAAATGCTTATCCATCCATTCGCCCCTTCCGCTCGGGCCACGTCACCACGCAATCCCGCAAAATCAGTGCATACAGTCCCTTTGCCAAACGGAAGCAAATTGCCGACCGCAAACTCCTCTGCCGAATCTTCTGAAGAAATCTTCCTCCGCCAGACGAGGTTTTTTACCAAATTAGGCCCACAAATCAGACTCTCTCCTGTACCAAATTTTGGTGTTAACATATGCCCCTTCAGTTATGGGATAAAAGTGATTTTATTCCGAAATTGACTCCAATTGCCAACGTCTTCAAGTTAAATCTATTCAACACCTATTCTCTCTCCTCGCAATCCATCGGAGCCTCTGTCCAGATCCAAACCCTAGGTCATCCTTCCCCAAAGCTCGAATCTTCAATGACGGATCAAAATCAAGGCGCCTGGGTAAATTTCATCCCCATAAGTTTTATTCGGCATTACCCTTTTCGATTTTTACCTTAGATTTCTCCTTCGTCTTCCTTTGGTAGGAGCTTTCCACCGAGCTTTTGATTCGTGCGAGGCCAATTCGACGTCTTATTTCCTCGGACTCGTGGGAACTTCCGATCCCCGCGAGTTCATCGCGGCCGAATCCCAAAGAATCCCCTTCAAGGCGGCTTTATCGGGACCTCCCCTGTGGCAAGATGCTTTCAAGAAGCGGCCTTTGCCCCCAATTGCTTGGCCGGAGAAATTGGTATAAAAGGATACTTGCGGATAACGGCGCCAAGACCGAGAAGCGGGACGACCTCCGCATTGCTCAATGCATGGAGTTATCCTTGGCCGAGACCCCAAAGAATGAAAATCTTTTGATAGCGGCTTGCCATTTTTGGTCAAACGGCGTCAATGCCTTTCTCTTTGGTCATGGCCCAATGTCCCCAACTACGGCCGATGTGTACATGATCACCGGCCTCGACATTTCAAGATCCGTGTACCCTTGGGAATTCAAAGGCTCCACAAGGCGGACGGGGAGTGAAATCGGGAAGTGGATACAAATCATATATCCGAGAATCACATGAAAGATGGCCCTCCCGGTGAAGTCGAATACGGGGCATTCCCGAACATGTGGCTGTGCAGGTTCATTTTCTGTGGTAAAGCCAATGAGCCAACTTTGAATCATATTGCAATGGCTACGCGTTTGGCTGCTGGTAATCGCGTTCCTCTTGGAAAATATCTCCTGGGGAGTGTGTATCATATGCTTCATCAGACCATCTCCCAAATGCACACTGGCCAGAAGATACTATGTGTCAACGGCCCTTGGTGGTTTGTGCAGATGTGGCTGCAACTGTACATGCACCAGATTGTCAACATTGATCTCAACAACAGGCTTTTCCCTTCATCCAACTATAAAGAAGGGGAAGCTCAAATCACCAGAGGATGCCGGACCGATGGGGAAGGCCGCTTCAATCGTTTCCATTGATCATAATGTCGATCGGCTTTTCGAGCTCTTCTTCAGAGGCTTCCCTGATCCCCTTTGGCTCCCTTACCTGGACAATGACAATTTAACTCTCCCCTGTGAATTCTTCTTTGAAACTGGATGCCGTGATGCAAGGTCTGTAGAGATCTTCAACATCTTCATCCACCCATGTCCTTTGCCAGCTAAATTTTGTGAAGGAAGGTTAAATCACAGCACTTACGAATATTATCAGCCAAATATGATGGCCCGAAAGCTTGGATGTGGCCAAATGCCCCCAAGATTATTCCTTCATGAATTCCTCAAACCCAGAGAGGAAATCAAGGACAGCATACAAGCCAGAAGGGTTTTCGAGTATGAATGCAACCCAACGCTTTATACCTGGCCTTTCACACCCATAACAATAGCTCATCCCACCTTCATCCCCTGGTGGCAAGAATTTCATGACCATATCTTCAGTGAGCCAGTGCACTCATTCTGCTTGGAGTTGATGCCTGATTTCCAGCCAACCTCAGAGGTAACACACTTATTTTTTTCCCTTTGATCAGACATACCTTTCACCACTAATCATGATCTTGATCATTCCCTGCAGAATACAGTGTCTGCCCCTCGAGCCAGGACAATTGCTTACAATGTGGTATATTCAGTTTCAGCTCTGGGATTTAAATCCCCAACTTTGGCTCAGCTGATGGCCATGTATGCTACAATGGACCCAATTCTCTTCACTCTCTTGCTAATAAGAGAAAAGGCCTATCCCTAATTGCACCTCCAGCCGCCAAGAGAAAAAGAACCACCGAAAGGTCCCCGTGGAGGTAAGATTTTCCCCTTCTTGAACACAAGATTACTCTTATTCGACAAGTTTCATCTTGTGCAATTTCGAGCTAGAACCCGGCAGCCATCGGCTTGTAACACCGCCAATGCTTCATCCATTGGTATGACCTTTATTACTTTCCTTTTTTCTTCAAAGATCACTATCCACACCGGCATTTACCCCTACTCGGCACTTGCGAGAAGAAATATTGGTGAATCATCCTGTGGAAACCTCTCCTCCTCAGCATGCAAGTTCACCAAGGGCTGAACCACCTTCTGCTCAAGTGGAGATCTTATCTTCATCAGGGACCCAGTCACCCCCTTCTCAAATAGAAGTGCCAGCTTCACCAGAGATGAACCCATTAATTCAACCAGAAGCTTCAAGCCCTTTAAGGGTTCAATCTCCCCTTGGCCAAGCGAAACCCCGGTCTTAACATAGGTAAATCAACCTTCACCTCGGTCGGAAGCTCCAAGTTTGCCGGAGACAGGCACCGGCTTCCCCTCAAGTAGAAGCTTCAGCTTCACTAAGAATTCCTCAGACTCCTCTCCCACCAGTGGTCCAAGAAATCCCCTCTGAACCTGAACAAGTCCCTGCCCCAGTTCAGGGAATCAGGCATGAGGCAAGCACATGCACCCAACTCTGTTACCTTCTTTTAACAAACCATTCCTAACCCGACAATCTTTCTTTTTCAGGATCAAACTGCATCACCATCGAATTCATCTGTGGTGAATGATCCGATCACCGAAACGAGGAGATAGAGGAACTCAAAATACGGCTCTACCGGAGGAAATTCAGAAAAGGCTCAAAGAAATCTTTGCCTGGCTGCAAAAGGATGCTCGAGATCAAATTAGAGATGTTGATCATTTCGAGGAAATGCTTGAACCCATCAGCCAAAAGCTCCCTGAAGACGTCAAGGCTTCATTGGAGCCCATATCTGGTCTGGATATTCATTATGTGGCAAAAAGGTGAGCCTTGAAGAGTCAATCTACCTGACCAGCTGTTAAGCAAAAGAAAGCCAAAGCTGAACAAGCTGCGAAGGGAGCACAAAGCCGACCGAGATCCATAAGGAAATGTTGATCAATCCGCAATCCGCTCACGAATTGAAATTGCCGGAAAGATTGCCCTGGAAATATAGGCCGAAGAATTTGTCGGTGAAATAGAAGGCGACGACAAGAAAATAGCCGAGCTTCCTAGACCGATAGAGAAAACCCAAGAGGAAGCATCATCGGCCATAACGAAGCAAATAAGTGTGAGGCGAGCTCACCGTCTGTCCAACACTCAAAAAGATTATCGAGAACGGATGAGGAACATTAATCGGACAATATCAAATGCCTCCAATGTAATTGCAAAATATTTGAACATTTAGTTGTCTTGAGCAATGTGTAACCGAATTAACCGTCCTTGTAATATTTGCCATCTATAAATTTGTTTTCCTTTTCTCTGCGCATGACTTCGATTTGCAACTGCGAACGATCCATTTGGTAACTAGTGGTCAAACGGTGCCACACCCGAACGGCACTCCGGCCAGTAATTCGGCCCGAGCCGATCAACCGAATATGACTCAGCTTCGAATTCCAAACGACCCGACGACGAATCGGCTAAGGAAACCTCTCCACCTTCCAAGCTTCTCGGGATATGCACCACGATCTAAGGCCACGATCTTTTCACCAGTCCTATAAATAAAACCGCAGGTGCCCCCAGCTCTTTACCAAGCCTTTAGCCTTCAAATCTTTGCCAACTCAAGCTTTCTTTTCCAATCACCAGCGCAGCCCCAAGAACCATGGCGGGTAGCAACAACAGGCGCCGCGCCGCTGACAAGGCAGAAGGAAGCCGCGCCGGCGCGCGTCGGAGGCAGTGATCGCCAACTCTCTTCATGATTTGTCTTGGATTAGCCTCTGTTTCTGACGATCCTCTCTGTTTTAGGCCCATTCAATGGAATCCGTCCCTTGCGCCGGCCATGAATCAACCCCTGCCGGACGACTCCTCGGAGTCGGACCACTACTCCCCCGTGCCCTACGGGGAACTTGACGCCCTCCGCTTCAAGGCGGAGCTTGAGGTGGCCCAGCGCGAGCTGGAAGACGTCTCCAAGAAGGCCGGCATCGCCGAACTTGAGTGGGAGGACCAGCGCAAACAATTGTTGGCAACCATCGACGGTACACTCCTTAGATTGCTCCTCAATCCAATCCGGCTTTTGTTACTAATCATCACCGCCTTGTATTTTGCGGCCGTGACGCCGAACTCAATCAGCGAAAATGTTGGTGGAGCAATTGGGCGACAAGGTGGACGCCCGTGGAGACACGCGGCGGAGCGCCTTGCCGCGGTGAAAAACCGCGTGGACAAGGTAGCTACCCACGGCATCCGCCCGGGCACTACTTTGGGATTGGCCGCCATGGCGACACACATCGGCGTCGACTACTCCATTCGGCCGCGCGGCTTCCGGGCGGCGCACCGGAAGACATCGACAAGATCGAGGTCATCCCGGAGCGCCTCGATGGCCACGGCGACGCCATTGCTTCGAACTCACTCATCCCCGATCCGTGCTAAACCGGCTTTTCGATTAGATTGTACTAGGGATGTTTGATCTTCGGCAATAAATAAAGAATTTCAATTTCCATGCTTGTATTGTGATGATTCCTTCGTGCTTGCAACTGCGAGCCTCATTCTTCTTAAACGCATTCGGGAACTTTGCTTGAGCCGAACGCGCGAAAATAAATGCCCCTTGGCACAAAACCCGCAGAAAATCCTCAATTCGGGAAATCATAAGCACTGTTCAATGAAAACCCCCTCGCATTCGGGAACAAACTCTGCCGCTTGGTATTACAATAACGCACGCCAACCGGTCATCACTCCCAATGCATCCTCTCGGTCAATAAAATAGCCCCCCGGGATGCCACGCAAATGCACTCGCACACTCATCCATCACTTCACATCTTCTCCCTTGCTCTAGAAGAGAAAACCCCAAGGCCATGGACAAAGGCAAGCAACCCATCAAGGAGGACAGCACCCCACCAAAGAAGCGCACCATTCGAGAGTGAGTTTTCTTTTAATGCGCTTCTTGCTCTCGTATGCAATCTCATGTTTTACTCCTACTTGTTTTCTTCCAACCTTGATCCGCTTCCCGAAGAAATCTTTGGGACCGAAGAAATGCTTGAGTACATCTCCTCGACTCCTCCCTCGAAGCAGAGGACGCCATGCCAGAACAGAGGATCAACCACCAGTTACGCCGCCGCGTTCGGCATCTAGAGCATGATCTCCGGGACATCACCGCTCGCTGCCAGGCCGAACGCGAACGTCGCATGGCCTTGGAGGCGTTGGTTGGAGGTAAAAAATTTCCATCTTCACTTTGACTCCATGCTTGCGCTCGGATCTTTGTCTCTAACAACTGTCCTTCTGTCTCAGATGTTTCCGACAGGTACAGTAACCTGAAAGCTGCTTGGGATAGGCCGGATGGAAGCAACAAGCCATGTCATCCCCAAAGCTTCCAAGTTGCCGTCACGGTGGTCCCGGAACAATTGAAGAGGGAGGAGCTAAAGAAGCAAAGAAAAAAGGATTGCGGCATACTTTCGCTTCTTACGCCGGGCCTTCGCTTCCCACCCCTCGTAATCCCGAGCAACTGGGTTGTTAAATAAAAACCTGCAAGAAGCATCTGTAATGTAGTTTTGTGCTAAGGGCAATACATCTGAGTATTGGCCATTTCCCCTGTTTAGGATTTTTTTGTTCTAAAGGCGGCTTCTTTCTTGAACGCCGGCTGTCTCTGTGTCAAATGTTTGTGATCCTGGTACTTGTGATCAACGATCAATTTCAATACTAGGATAATATTTCTTCAAATATCTTCCATTTATTGCAGCAGAAAATTCTTCTCCTAGTAAAGTTTTCAACATGTAAGCATTACCGAGCACGCATCGACTACCCGAAAAGGGCCTTCCCAGTTCGGGGACCATTTGCCGAATGCACCGTATTTGGTTCCAATCGCCGGTAATGCTTTCCAAACCAAATCGCCTTCTCGCAAATTGCCCGACCTTTACTTTCTTGTTGTAATATTTAGCAACCCGCGGCTTGTTCTTTTCGATGTTTTCCAAGGCTCTAAGACGGGTCATATGCAAATCTTCTAACTCATCCATCATTAAGCTACGTAATCTTTGGAACTTACGTCCTTTTGTAAAACCACTCTCCTAGAATCTGATTACATTTCCCAAGGCAAAACAGCATGGTGCCCACAAACCAATTCATAAGGAGGAATCTTCGTAGCTCCATGAGGAGCCATTCGGTAAGCCCATAAAGCTTCATTGAGTACCGAATGCCACCTCTTTGGCTTCTGGTCGATCTTCTTTTGTATAAGCTTGATCATGATTTTGTTAGAAGTCTCTGCCTGACCATTATCTTGGGCATAATAGGGGGAAAAATTAAACAATTTGATCCCCATGCTTTCGGCAAACTCCCTGAACTCCAAGGACACAAACTGGGCTCCTTGATGAGTTGTGATTGTTTGAGGAATTCCAAACCTATAGATGATGTGTTCCTTGACAAACTCAACCATGTTCTCTGATGTTACTTTTTTCAATGGAATCGCCTCAACCCATTTGGTAAAATAATCCATTGCTAAAAGCACAAATTTATGCCCCTTGCTAGATGGTGGGTTAATCCGGCCAATCAAGTCTATACCCCGGCCTACGAATGGCCATGGCTTGATAATGGGATTCGATCTTGATCTTTGGGACCCTTTGAATATTTCCAAACTTCTGACAATCTTGACATCCCTTGTACTATTCAAAGCAATCCTCCAACATCGTCAGCCAAAAACATCCAGCTTGCCTAATAACCCATTTCATACGATAAGCCGACTGATGTGCTCCACATATCCCATCATGCACCTCACTCATCATTTTCTTTGCTTCTTCTAGACCCAGGCATCGCAGCAACACCCCATCCAATGATTTGTAGAATAAACTTCCATCCAGAAGAACAAATTTTATGGCTTTGTACATGAGCTTCCTAGAAACCTTTCGGGATGGATCTTCCAAATAATCAACAATTTCCTTTCTCCAATCATCCTCTGTGATATCCACTCCCAAAGCACACACCTCCATGGCAAACGCTTCTTGATTTTCCCTATAGCCTGAAGCACTTTGAGCCAACCTTGTTTGCCTCTTCATTGTGTTCTTTAGGAATATCTTTGTAGAATTACTAACCGAAAACTCTTTAATATTTCTCTGCATTCCTCATAGTAATTCCTCAGGGCATCACTCTTGCATTCATATTGGCCGTTCAATTGTTTTATAACCAACTACGAATCTCCATAAATCTCCGTAGAAACATGTTGACCTCTTTCAGATATTGAAGCCCTCTAAGCAATGCCTCGTACTCAGCTTGATTGTTTGTAACAGTGGGCTGAATAGGGATAGCAAACTCAAACATCTCGCCCCTGGGTGAAATTAATAGAATCCCTACTCCCCCACCTTTACCACATGATGATCCATCAAAGAACAAAGCCCAAGGAGTAATTTCAAGCAAATCAATCGATGGATCACGATGCTCAGTTATAAAATCGGCAATAATCTGACTTTTTATAGCCTTTGCCGATTTGAACTTCAACTCAAACTTAGATAAAGCTAAGATCCACTTGCCAATCTTTCCATTCAAAATTGGCATAGATAACATATGTTTTATTACATCGAACTTGGAGTATACAACGCATTCGGCATTCAACAAGTAGTGCCGAAATTTTGTACATGAGTAGTACACACATAGGCACGGCTTCTCTGCGGCCAAATACCTGGTCTCGGGGTCAAGTAATTTTCGGCTAAGATACGCTACTACCCGCTCCTTTCCTTCAAATTCTTGTATAAGGGCCGATCCAATGCGCCCCCCCGAGCAACGCATGGAGCTCCGGGTTGTCGTTGCGGACGGCGACCACCTCCGCCTCCCGGTTGGCCGCCGGGGGTGCGCGTCCTTTCCGGGTCCGCCCACGCCCGCCGCGGCGCCTCATCCCCGGTCGATGAGGGCCGTGCGGACCCGCTCGAGGGTGGAGGGGCGCGCGCGCGGCCCGCCCCCTCGCTCTCTTGGAGCCGGTCGCGTAGGGCCCCCGCCCGATACGACGGCCCGCCTGTCCGGGGTCCTCAAGGCGTCGGCAAGCCCGTCGAAGAGACGCACCGCTCCCGGAGCCGGCGAGGCTCGGCGCTCATCCGATCGAAGACGCCGTACTTGTCGCGGGCGCGGTGCTCGAGCTCCTGCCGCCAGCGGTTGAAACCGGTATGCGACGCGCGCAAGGATCGAGCGCGAAGACGAAAAAGTCATAGAGAAATAGACGACGGCGCCTCACCGGAAGACGTGCCACGCGGGGCCGCCATGATCCGCGGCGCCTCGTTCAACGCTCGGTTGAGCGCGGCGCGCGTGGTCGCGGAGCTCTCCCCACGGCTCTCCCGCTCCTCTCGGGCGTCGGAGAAGGCGGGCGCATCGCCAACGCGCCCCTCTCCCCGGGGCGGAGCGGCCGGCGCGCGGAAGAAGAAGCCTCGGCACCGTGCCCTCGGCCTCCCGCCACCATGTGGCCATCCCGCCGCCTCACAAGAGCCCCCTCCCGGGACTCGAAGGACGGCGTGGGGGAAACTCACCCCCGGTCCCACCCGGCGGTGGGGGGGTCGTCGTCCGGGATGTCCACCACCGCCGCCGGGAGCCGCCGGCGGATGCCGGCCCCTGCTGCGCCTCCACCGACGCCTCCGCCCGCGCCTCCGTGACCGCGGGCTCTCGCCACGCGCGCGCGGCCACCGCCTCGGCCGCGTCTCCGCAACCGCGAGCGCCGGCTCGCCGGCCCTCGGCGGTGACGGCGCCGGCGGCGCGCCACCGTGGCCGGCCGCGCCTCCACCACGGCCGGCGCCCGCCGCCCTCGACGGTCGCCGGGCCGCGGCGCGGCGGGGCGGATCCACCGGCCGTGGCCTCGGGGCCTCGGCCGCACCCTCCGCGAGCCCTCGCCCGCCGTGGCCGCCGTGCTCGCCCCCCCCGCGGCGCCCTCGATGAGCGCCGCCGGGTGGGAACGAATGCGTCCGCCCTCAACACCTTGGCCGGTGCGAGGGGGGCACGGTTGGCACCACCCTACGCAAACACGAACAAACAGTCAGGTCCCTGGTCGTCAAATATGCAACCCCACGAAAGAACAAGCCTCTCACCTCGAAGAAGAGAAGGCGCGCTTCCTCTTCCTCGAGGTCCCGGCCGACGACGCCGGCGCGGCCGGCGCGGTCGCCGCCGCGGTCGCCGCCGCGCCTTCGGCCATCTCCGCCCCGCGCGCGGACACCGCCCCGCGCGCGGGGCGCATCCGTCGCGCGCACCTCCGGGCGGCGCACCGGCGCCTCCACGGCTCGCGCCGCTCCCCGTCGTCGATTGCCCCGGCGGCGGGGGCCTCCGCACCCGCCCCGGGCGATGCTACTCTTCTTGCCGCCGGAGCGCCGGCTCGGCGGCGGGGCGCGAGGCTCCCACCTATCGGGGAGGCCACCGCCCCGGCCTCTTCCTCCTCTTCCTCCTCGTCCGAGGACGAGTACTCCCTCGGTCCCCGGAGAAGAAAGCCCCCTGCGCTCGCGCGGCGGTGCTCCTCGTTCCTCCGTTCGCGACGCTCGTGATGTCGCTTCGCGCGCTCCTTCTTGCGTGCCGCCTGCTCCCGCTCCCGTTGCTGCGCCGCTCAACCGAGCGCGTGAGAGCGGGGAGTGGGCGGATCGGACTTCGCGGCGCTCAAGCTCACCAGCTGCGAGCGAAACATCGATGCGCGTCAACAACCTGAAGTATCAGCAAAATCAAAAACGGAACCAAGAACTCCACTCACCAGCGGGCCGGTGGGGAGCATCTCGAGATCCCACAGGGATCGGTCGCTGCGCAGGGACCGGGAGTCGACGGCGCTCTGCGCCCGGGTGGCCGCGTACTCCCGCGGGGAGGGGGCTCGCGGCATCCGCGACCTCGCCGGCGCGATGGGGGTCCGCCGTCTCCGTCATCTCGAAGATGCGGAGCGGCCTCTCCATCGGGGGGACGACCCGCGGTGGTGGAGGAAGGCGAGGGCGGCCCCTGCGGTCGGCCCGCGGCCCGCCGGGGTTCCTCGGCGCGGCCGAAGCGAGTCCAACCGATTCCGATGCTGGACCGGGGACACCCCGTGGCTCCAGGAGTCGGGCCTCTCCCGGAGCACCGGACCGGTGTGGGGGGGAGCCGGGCTCGTCGTTGCAAAGGTAGAACCACCCCCGCTCCCGGCTGCGTTGTTGGTCGTCATGGTGCGGGGGGATGTAGTCATCCTTGTGCGGACCCCGCAAGGCGAGCGACATGCCGCCGGCGCGCACCGCGCGGCGGGTCCTCTGCTCCGACGTCGGCTGCGTAAACAGCTCCGCGCGGAAGAAGTGAATCCAGAGATCCCAATTCACTGCGATCCCTAGATATCCCTCGCAAACGCCCACGAACGTGGCAGCCTGCAAAATTGTGTTCGGCGCGAAGTTGTGCAGCTCCATGCCGTAGTGGTGGCAGAGCACCCGCATGAAGCGACTCGACGGCGCCGCGAAGCCGCACTCGTGGAAGCGGGTGAAGCTAACGACGTAGCCACTCGGCGGGTTGAGCGCGTGGTCCCCGGCCGGCGGCACGATCCACTCGGCCGGCCGGCCCTCCTCGTTCGCCACCGGTGGCGGCGGACACCGGCTCGTTCGGGGGCCGGCCGCGTTACCATCGAGCGCTCCCACACGTACGGGTTGACGATGACGAGAGGCGATAGAGGCGCCATGAGGAAAGACAAAGGGGCGAGGGACGAAGAACGGAAGAAGAAGAAGAGCTCCGAAGGCGGAAAGGCGCCGTGGCAAGAACGGCTCGGGGGGGTCGGAGCGCAAGGAGCGAGAATGGCGAATGCTAAGGTAAAAAACCGTCGTTTCCCCCCCTCGTCGGTTATAAGCCGCGGGCGTGCTCTCGGAGTGTGCACCCCGCGCGCGTGCTTGCGGGGGGGGAATCCTCACTCGGCCGAGGGGCGGGCCCCACCACGACCGCGGCGGCCACGCCACCGCCGACGGGCCATCATCACGGCGTAGAAGCAGGAGGGCCGTGGCGAGGCGGTCACGTCCGCCCGCCCCGCCGCCCACTACGCGCGCGGGCCGCGGCGCCTAAAAAGGCGCGCCCGCGGTGCGAAACCGCAGCCGCGACTGCAAAGCATTAAATGGCCCGGTCCCTTACCAAGTAAGGAAGACCCTCGAGCGGCGCGAGCCCCTGGCTCAGAAAAATTCAACCCTCAAAGGGTGCGAGCATCGGCCGGTCACCTCGGGGCCGGTTTGGAGTAAAACAGGCACCACAGGTACCTTCGATGCGCTATTTTGCGATCGGCGCCTCGAGGGCGACACGGTCGGGGACCCTCGAGGATTCGTAGATGCAAAGACGGGGGCGCTTACCCGCCACGCCACGCTATTTTGCGATCGGCGCCTCGAGGGCGACACGGTCGGGGACCCTCGAGGACTCGCGGATGCAAAGACGGGGGTCGCCTAGCCTCCACCCCGCGCTATTTTGCGGTCGGCGCCTCGAGGGCCGACACGGTCGGAGACCCTCGAGGACTCGCGGATGCAAAGACGGGGGCGCCCTAGCCGCCACCCCGCGCTATTTTACGGTCGGCGCCTCGAGGGCGGCACGGTCGAGAGACCCTCGAGGACTCGCGGATGCAAAGACGGGAGCGCCTGCCGCCACCCCGCACGGCCCTACGATCGGAGGTTCGAAGCCTAACCCTCTACGGGTTCGAACGGGCGCCCCGGATCACCGAGTCGGGGACGACGAGGGCACGCGCACTCGAGCCGTTCCTCGAGCCCGCCGCCGAGCTCGGGTGCCCCACATGTCGTGTTCGGGAGCCGGCGAGGGCGCTAGGCGGGGGATCCCACCGAGGGGAGAGCTTCCGCGCCCTCGGTCCCTAGCGAACGGGACCGAGCCCCACCTAGCAAACCCACGCAAGCGCTTTGATGGACGTGTCTCTGGACCACGCAGCCTACCCTTATCGAACGGGGCATGGGCGTCCACTCGAACCACCCACTAACAGCTCAATGAGGAATCCGCAATCCGCGACCCGATCGATGGGGGTTGCGGAAACCTCACCCTCCGTCCCGCGGAGGGATGGCGAGGGCGCATCGAAAACAAGTCGAAGAGCTCTGCCGATCGCCTCGAACGGGCCCGGAGCTCGGGGGCTCGACGCACGGCTACACCTCTCGGATTGCACCGGCCCGCGGACGGTGCCGGTTTGCGCGTGCGTCACCGAAGCCGGGGCGAAACATTGCCGACGCCGGTTGAGATAAGTACCACGCCCTCTAACCAAATCTCGCGGTAAAACCCCTGTAGGAGCACTCACGATCCTACAGGGCTTCGGGGGCTAGACCCGCGGGTCCGCTGACGCGGCCCCACGGAAAGCGCTCGCAAACCAGGGGGAAGGACGTCCTATCAGTAGGCTCCAGCATCTGCAGGAGCACTGGCCGGCGAACCCGCAGATGCTCGGGGGCTACTGTCGAGGACAGACCCGTGGGTCCCCTTAAACGAATGGGGAAATCCCACTTAGAACCTGCAAAAAGCCAAGGCCAAACACGTCTTGCTCAAACACGCACACGGGGCATGGCCCACGCCGCGGTGGCCGGCGGCCCACCGAGGCGGCCCACTCAAGGAACCCCTCGAGCAAGCTCCGCCTCGCTCGAGGGCACACACCTCCCTCGAGCGGGCTCCGCCCCGTTCGAGGACGCACGCTACCTCGAGCGGGCTCCGCCTCACTCGAGGGTCCATGCCGCCCTCGAGCGGGCTCCGCCTCGCTCGAGGGCGCTCCGCACGCCGCACGCCCGTTCCCATGCGCGGTACGGGCATTTAATGCTCGACAACGACGGGCGGCGCCATCATGCGGGCGGGACTCATGCCCCGGTCTGTTGCACCAACTCCCTAGGAGGGAACCCATCCCCGCCATTGTGGGGGACGTGCGACATGGCGGTGCCGGCCCCGTGACGCCGCGCCGCCTACTCTGTACGGCTAACGCGCCGAGCCCTCGAAGGGGGCCGGTCGCACCCTCGATTTGCTTTCCCGTGACCTTGCGGGGGTTAGGTCGTGATGTTAGGCCGGCGGGGGCGCCATCCCCCGCCACCTGGTAACGGCGGGCGGCCGCCCCCGCGCGTACAACCCCACGCCGGCACCGTGGTAACGGCTCCCGGCGCCGCGAAGCATGCGGGAACGGGACGCCGCCATGCTCGCCACCGTATCCCGTGCGGATCGACGTCGGCAATTCCCTCGAGCCCGCCCTGGGGACATCACGGCCATCCACCGCACTCCTACCCTCGAAGCCGCCTTCGTTCGGGTACAAGATACGCCATGATGGCCGATTGCGGCAAGGACCGTCAATGCGGCCGCCTACTCTACGGCGCGGCACACCACACTTCCCCATGTAGGCGAATAGTGCGGCATGCATGTAATTCGCTCTCTCCTTGGCCTATAAAAGGAAGGCGAACTCCCCCGGCCGGGGGACGGAGGAGAACGACAAGGGACAACAACGGACAACATACGACACACCACACACTCGCTTTCCAATTCTCCCACAACATCTTCGGCCACTTGACCGGAGACTTGGAGGCCACGCTTCCTCTCTCGCCTTGCTTGTGCGGCCCCACTACGAGGCACCCCGTGCTTGAGCAATATAGTGCCCCGAGCACACCACCGCTGTGGACGTACGGCCCCGGCGGGGAACCGGGATAAAACTATGTCTCCGATTGCTTGGCATCGACCATTGAGGGATAGACCTTGGCGCTTATTGCTGGTTAGTGTCGGGACCACATTCCGCACCGACACCTTGACCTTCCCCTTCTCTTCGGCGAGTCACCATATTGACGAAAAAGCCAATCATATTTTGAGGGAAAGGATGGCCATCCAGTTTCATCTTATTGTTAAATTTCAGGTGTCCCTCCTGGATAGCCTTTTGGATCCTCATCCTGAAGACCCTGCAGGTCATTGATGGAGTGAGAATTTCCGTCATGGAAGCCGCAATAACGTTTCTCTTTAACCCCATCGGGCCGAAGCATAGAATGCCCTTCAGGCAACTTGATTCGGCCTTCTTTTACCAAGAACTCAAAAGGTTTATCAACTTTGGTGACGTAGAAATCATATGTGCCCTTGGTTCATAGTCAAAGGTTCCTTGCCCCACATGATTTCAGCGGCGGCCACTTCCTCGTCATCATCAGAATCTCCCATCTGGTCGGCTCTCTCGAGGAACTGATTGTATATGTCAGCTATGTCATTGTGCTTGGCAAACCTTGTGTCCTTCTTGAACCCATAGGCCTGGTTGCTCAGTAGTGACAGCTTCTGAGACAATTGATCTAGGTTGTCAAATTCCATACCAAACAACTTCTCCCGTACGGCCGGCAACATTCCTGCAACGGCCATATCAGCCAACTGATCATCTGGTAGAGTCAAAGAGAAGCACATGCCCTTGACTTCCACGGATCTCCCCGAGGAACTCCGCAGGCGTCTCATTGTGCCTCTGTGTTAAGGTGGTCGGGTCGATCGGCTTCTTCTCTCGTGCTTTGCCACCGAAGTAATGGGCGTGGAACTTTTGTTCTAACTCCCTCCATGTACCAACCGACCGGGGAGGCAAAGAAGTAAACCACCGGAACGCCGGCCCGTCGGTGACAGAGGGGAAATATCTAACCACGAATGCCTCATCGGTTGAGGCCTCTCCAAGCTGCATCAAATAACGCGCAATGTGCTCCACCGTGCTCGTATCGTCTGCTCGGGAGAACTTCGTAAACTCCGTGGGAGGCTTTACCCTTGGCGGCGGGGATCACTCGTAGTACCATTCGGGAAGGGAGGCGTGTAAGGCGGTCATTGCATTTTAGGCTTGAGGTCGAATTGATTTTGTATCGGATCGGCCATCTTCGAACCAAAATATCATCTTCCCGCACTCCCCGGCTCGTGCCGTACCCGGGATTCGGGGAGAGCGTCAATAGCGCCATAGTCCATGACCGCGTGGTAACCCCCACCGTACATGTTTCTCTCGCAACCCGTTGTTGGCCGGGAGCTATCTTGTAAGTGGAATTGGGCGGTACTCTAGACGAGCCGAACGCCATTTCCCCATAGGTAGGTTGATATGGGTTTGGCCGTTGAATTGGTTGACTCGCATTGCCTTGTAGAGGTGGCCGGACCGGGCCGTCCTCCCGCGACTCGTAGAGGAGGTTGCATTGGGCGACTTCCCGGCCGTGTGTGGAGGAGGGCGGATTGGCCGGCTCCCAACGCTTTGTGGAGGCGGCTGGATCGGCTGTCCCCCAACGCTTTGTGGAGGAGGCTAGATTGGGCGGCTCCGCAATGGTGGTTGAGCTCTGTCGGTTGAGCGAGAACCGGTTTCCCCGACTTCTACGTAATATGCGTGAGGGGATACTCGACTAAAAACTCGTTCCATGCACCGGGCCAAACACACCCACCATCATTTGCTTGAACATGCTCAAGAAAGCCTTATGGTGCGTACCCGGCCACGCCTTCGGAATCCCGAAACACCTGTAGAGCCTCTTCCTTCTCCTGAAAAGATGTGGCATCAGTCTCCCTTGACAGCAGAACCCTGGGCATTTCGGTTTTAAGATATGGAACGCCACTTCTGTTCTTCTTGAACGACATCAAGCACTTCATCTGGAATTGGTCTGTAGCATCTTTCAGCTGTTCGCTTGTTCCCAGTGAGTTCATCAATGGTGACGTCCAAAATTTTGCCGATTTCGTGCATCTTGATTTCGGATATAGGGTCCCACCGGGTGTGCCAAAAAGTGTGTTGACACAAAATCCGCACCGCATCAAGCACACGGCAAGCCGAACAAGTTAGCTTCACACACGAGCGATTCCAAAGCGTGCCGGTCAATTTTCCCTGAAAATTAACAAAAGACAAAGTAGTTAAATACCAAAGCTTGGAACTTGCCGGGTGGTACCAGACAGTTCCATATTTACGGCTAGAAAGCCATGTAAGATGACATATAGCTATGAGAAGCTATCTGCAAAAAATTAGAAACCATTCGGGAGCTTTAAAGCGTAAAATAGAACATAGCCGAACGGATGACGCAAGCATGACGATAGATCGGTCTTTATTTGGACAAAATAAACATGCACAAGACCATGACCGATCCTCGAGAACAAATAACAATAAACAATAAATGAAGCAAAGCATGATTACAAACATGTAATGAACAAGCATGCATAGGCCCAAAGCACTAGTCTACCGCGTGTCTAGATACTTCAAAACCCGTCAAGCATGAGACCAAACAAGTTTATCCACCGCATGATACAACTTGTTTAATATCATACCACCAACCATAAATAGATCTATCCACCACATGATACAATCTAAATATGGAAAGCTAAAAGCACACGTTATTTAAAACATAACTTATAAACACGTTTTTCTCGTGAAAGCATAACCGAATACGGCTGAACAGCCGAATCAGGGTCCATGGAGAAGGAACAAACATTGCCAAAGATGATAAACCTATCAGATTGAATTAAAGATCTAATCCACCGGATGATTAGCTCTAAGACAACCCAAAAACCTGCATCTACCACATGATACCCGGTTATGTCAAGATTTACGCAAGATTAACAAGCTTGAACCCGCAACATGTTACAACTTGATTGGTTCGGTTTCGGCTATTTGGAAAACACGTGATCCATGTGCCTTTTAAGGCAAGATGGGAACGTACGATGTGAAGATCACTAAACAAGATAAAGCCGATCCAAATCAATCCAAATTGGGCAAAGGAGTGTCACATGAATTTAAACATAAAGTAAAAACTCAAAACAACACGAGGTAACTTAATGAATCTATTAGATCTTGCCAAAATCTAATAGAGCCGACAACTAGCTCCAAGTTAGATCTTAGCCCACCGCATGGCTCATGACCTAACAAGAAACTTTCTTGAACCAAGCTTAAATCCACCGCATGATACTAAGCAAGGTAACAAGACTACTTGCATCACGATCTGAATCCACCGCATGATACTAGACATGATACAAGGTTGCCGGTACTTACGGAGGTCGATGGATCGATGAACCCTCTCGAAGAACTCGACAACACGACTAAAGGACTCGAGAGTTTGGCGTAAAGCTCGGTTTGTTATGAGAATGTTTCGAATCAATTACATACATTCGGGGGTCATATTTATACCCCGTCGTGGCATGACTCCTCCGGTGGACTACGAGCACAATATTTGATACCTAATTTATCGCTCAAATGCGAATGCTTATCCATCCATTCGCCCATTCCGCTCGGGCCACATCACCACGCAATCCCGCAAAAATCAGCGCATACGTTCCCCTTTGCCGAACGGAAGCAACCCCCCCCCCCCCCCGCCGTTCATCGGTGGGGGCTGCCCATCATAGGGCCCTTGCGAAAGGCGCCGGGGGCTACACCCTGCTGAGTCCCCATAGATAACGTTCTCCAAGTGGGGAGGTGCGCCCAATCACAAATCTCGGGCGAGGAGAGCGGCCGTAACGTACATCACCATCACCCAGAGTTCGGGGTGCCTATTCCATCATCACCCAGCCGACGAGTCCCAATTTACGGTAGGAAATTCTCGGGTTACGGGACAAGTACCACATCCGCATGGATTGGGCGGCCCGTCGCACATCCATGGACCAATGGTCAAATGGAGCGAGCCCTCAAGCCTCGAAGGATCGGATGGCGACTAAAGAGGGGGGAGTGAATAGGAGCCGGAAAAAAATTCTTCCCAAAGAACCCGGCCTATGCCCTAGTCAAATCCCGTTCACACACAAGCGATGGATCAAATCACACACCAATCGCCAAGACAACGAGGTTATGGATCAACCTCTAGCCTTAGGAACGATTCCTTGAAGCACACGCGGAAGCACGAGAAAGGAAGGGAGGAATCGAACCAAGAATCAAAGCTCACGAGCTCTCGGCGGACCGTCCGGCCGAGGGGCGGACCGTCCGCATGGGCCTCGCGGGCCGTCCGACTGCGCGCGGACCGTCCGCGCACACCCGCGGGCCGTCCGCCCCCGCACGCGGACCGTCGGGTCGCGAATAGAACCACCGAACCACCCGAGAAAACGGACCGTCCGCAAAGGCCGGGCGGACCGTCCGCGCGGTCCCCGACCGTCCGCTACATAAGCCCGGACCGTCCGCAAACCGCCGCAACAAAAACCTAAAGCAAAACCGGATCGAAATGAAGACGAGACAAGAACAGGGAAGAACACCGCGACGGACGGAGCGGCCACGGACTGTCCGCCAAGGGGCTCGCGGACCGTCCGCGAGGCGCGGACGAGAGCGAGAAAACGCACGACCCCGAAAGTCAACTTCCCCAAATCATCATCAAATTTCCCAAACGGTTGAAGCTGTGGAGACAAGAGTTTGGGGACTTGAAAAGCATCACACAAGGATGCTATAGCCCAAAAATCTTTCCCTCCTAACTCCCTAAATCACCGGGAATCGCGAATCCTTTGAGCACCACCAAAAGCTAGAGCACCAAACGAAAATCCTCGAATCGAAGTGGTTTCCCGGCGTTTGAGGGTACAAGATCAATCACAAAGATGCACGAGACATCTATCCATGTTTCCCCCAAAGAAATGGAGGGAAAACCCACTCAAATCCGCGAATCGCACCGAGAACAAAGGCACGAAAACAAGCACAAAAAGACCCCGAAAAACACAACTTCGAATCTTCTATACAAACCGGGAAAGATTCACAAGGTCTAGCATGCCGCCCTAGCATCCATCCCTCTCAAAAAATCTCTCATGAAGCTCTCATGCTAGCCTAGAAAAAATGGAGAAGAAAATAGCTACGAAAATGAGAAATGGGAGGGAGGAAATGAAACCCTCGGTCGCGAGAGAGAGCCACTCACACACCCTCATGGCTTATATATCGGGTCCCGCCGGAGTGGTAAATGACTTGACTACCCCTAACTTAACTATTGGCAATACAACCCACGTAGGGGCATTTAGGTAATGTTTGTGGGTCTTGCCATCGGACGGCCACGCCTTTGCCGCACCCCCCGCGTCCTCCCGACGCAAGCCATGCGATCTCCGCCGCATGTCCTCCGCCTCGAAGCTTCCCGACACGCCGGATCCCGTCCCCATCGTGTTGGGCCCTCGGACTTGGTTTTGAGGCCCAAACCAAGAAACCGTCCTCCGATGGTTTTGTGGGCAAACCACGAACCCCGGCGTGCTCGGTCCGGCCTCCCGCCAAACCACTTGACTCGACCCGCCACCGTGCACCGGCTCGATTGTCCATGACTTCGTCTTGCTCGTGTCGCCACCATGTGGCCCGCACCCGATCCCCGCTCGTCCACCGGGTCCCTCGAACCGAGCCTACTTGTCTCTCCATCTCCCGAGGCCCCTCAAGGCGAAGACCTTTCGCGCCCGTTCTTCACCTCGCAACAACACGAACTAGGCCGCGGCCTACACCTCGCGCACTAAGCCAAGAGTCAGTCAACACCCGTTGTCAATCACTCATCAGCGAGGAGCGGTCATCCATCAACCAGGGGACGCTCCTGCTCCTCAATCTCCCCCCTTGATGAGTGCATTGACAACACACAACGCGAATCGAAATTCGGAGAAAGAGGGGAAAAGAAGAAAAAGAAAAACAAAGAAGCTCAACTCATGACCAAAACCAAAGAAAGGCAAAGAAAGGTCACAAGCCAAGCAAAGCACAAACTCCACACGGAAAACGGCAAGAAAGCTCCCCCTGAACAAATGCAAGCTCCCGCTGAACATGTGGATGCAAACTTCCAAATTTCAGCTCACCTCTTCTGAATTTTCATTAAGCTCACCTCTTCTCCCCCTTGTTGACAATGTATGAATCAAGGTGAAAATGCAGAAATGCAAAACAAAGCATATAAACAACTACATGAGCTTCTCAAATAGGCCAAATCTAGTGTCAAAGGCTAAAAATGAGACAAAGATCACACATATGAATCATAGCATAGTCAAAGCATCACCACATGTAATATATGAAAATACACGCATGTGACAAAGCAACATTTTCAGATTTAAGCAGTTTTACCAAAAGAAAGCTTGCTTCATATGTAAAAGCCTATCCATGTCACACTCGAGCCACAAACATGCATACCACTCAGAGATCATACAGGGATATCAAATTCTCAGCAAAAGATCATGGCAAACACCCATAAAGCAAAGCATGTCATGTCAAAGCTCATGAGCCATGTATCCATTTCGGGGAGACTTGTCCATCGGTGAACATCATGCAACATGTTTTGCACCCATATGTGAAAAATAAGACATTTTAAGCATAGACATGATGGATGGAGCATTTTTCAAGCATTATACACTTCTTTTCAAGATTAATTCAATTCATGGTACATGAAGTGCCTTTGCGGCAAAAAGAAGCTTATGCTCCTCCATGAATGCAACATAGGCTAAACATTCACAATGATATTCGGCCTTTGGCCCAAATGCAAGAAAAAGACATCCAAGCACAATCTAAGCATAGAAAGCACATTGAGACCAAAACGTGACATGGATACACTACTACACGTGAGTGGAGCACATTTCACTAGAAATTAGTCAAGATTTGCATTTATTTTAAAAAGGGCTATCTCACCACACATATATCTCAAATATTCCAAGAGCATAGCCTCACATCACCATTTCTCCACATATATGACCAATATCTCACATATAGCCAAAGAGACTCAAATAAGGCATATGAAGGAAGCTCATCATCCTAAAATGCAATATGATACAAATGCAACATGATACATGACAAAATGGCTACCCTACCATGGTTTATACATCAAGCAAAGCATGTATATACATCAAAGTAAACATGGTATGATACATATGATACAAAAGAAAATCCCTCAAGAATCAACTAGAAAGGGCAACAAACCCCAAGTTCCCCCCGCAAGCGCACAAATGTAGCTTGGTCGAGAGGCTTTGTAAAGATGCCGGCAAGCTGATCTTGGGTAGGGACATGACTCAACACAATGGTTCCTTTTTCCACGTTGTCCCTCAAGAAATGATACCTCACTTCTATGTGTTTGGTCTGAGTGAAGCACCGGTTTTTTGGCTACGCTTATGGCACCTTGGTGCTATCACAAAGAAGTGGGATCCGGGTGCACTCCTCACCAAAGTCTCTCAAAGTGTGTGAAATCCACAACAGTGCGGGAACAACAACTCGCGGTGCCGCAACATACTACGCCTCGGTGGTAGACCGAGCTACACTAGGCCGCGGGAAGACCATGAAACCAACGAAGAACCAAGAAACCGGCAAGTACCGTAAGTAGACTTCCTCTCGACTCGACAACCAGCAAAATCCGCATCGGAAAAACCATGAAGAGAGAGAGAGAGTCGTGGAGGAAGAATACCAAAGACCAAGACCGAGGGCAGGATCGTAGGTACCGAAAATCCTCTTGACGGCTCTGTTGATGTGATGTCCTCGGCGAAGCCCCGAAACGAGCGCACGGACACACACCGAACCGTATGTCCGGCCTCGTCGCCGTCAAGTAGAGGAGGGAGCCAATC
Source organism: Cenchrus americanus (assembly GCA_947561735.1). Lineage (NCBI taxonomy): Eukaryota > Viridiplantae > Streptophyta > Magnoliopsida > Poales > Poaceae > Cenchrus > Cenchrus americanus. The sequence continues at coordinate 104,526,839 of OX387243.1, forward strand.
ATGCTCCCGTACTCCCGCCGGTCCACCGGTTCTCCGTCCTCGTCCGCATCCAAAGTGGCCGTACTCCCCATGGGAGTCGACATCGGCTTCACATCTTACATCTGGAACTTACTCAGCATGTCTTTCGTGTACTTGGTCTGGTGCACAAAAGTTCCGTCCTTCACTTGCTTGATCTGCAGCCCGAGAAAGTACTGCACTCGCCCATCATGCTCATCTCGAACTCCCTGCTCATCTCATCTGCAAACTTGGCAACAAGGTTATGTGACGAGCCACCAAAGATAATATCATCCACGTATATCTGAACAATCAACAAGTCATTTCCATGCTTGGGGAGAAACAAGGTCCTATCCACGGTACCCATCACAAACCCTCTGCTCAACAGAAAACCTCTCAATCTCCCATACCAAGCACGGGCGCCCGTTTCAACCCACACGAGCCCTTTTCAACCCGTACACCCTGTGTGGGGTACGGCTCACTCTCAAACCCCGGTGGTCGCTTCACATACACCTCCTCCTCTATGACCCCATTCGTAAAAGCACTCTTCACGTCCATCCGAAACAACTTGAACCCTTTAGCCACGACAAAGGCTAGAAGGATCCGAATTGCCTCAAGACGGGCCACGGGAGCAAAGGTCTCCTCATAGTCGATCCCCTCCTTCGACTAAACCCCGAGCAACAAATTCGGACTTGTTCCTCACAACCATCCCATTCTCTCCCTTTTTGTTCTTATAAACCCACTTGGTTCCTATGGGATGGAAATTTGGAGGAGGTTCAACTAACTCCCACACTCCGGTTCCTCTCAAAGTTTTCCAACTCCTCATGCATAGAATTGACCCAGTTGCATCGGATAAAGCATGTCCAATGTCCTTGGGCTCAAAGGTGGCAACAAAAGCGGCATGAGCAAAATGAGAGGAATTCCCGGACCTTGACCGTGTAGTGCGTTCGTCGATGTCCCCAATGATCTTCGACGGGGGATGCACTTCTTGAATCCGCCGGAGAGCCTCACGCCTCGAGACTACCTCCCCCTCATCTTCGGCCTTCTCTCGCCCGGTCCTCTTGTCGCACCGTCGTTGTCCATGAGTAGACGGTCCACGCTCCGTAGTGGTCGTAGGGGAAGTAGTGGGTACACACTCAGCTTCGGGCGCATGGTTCTCCCCATCATCATCTCCAGCTTCATCCTTCTCCTCTTCAAAGAGGTCCTCGGCCATCTCCTCTTCACTTGCACATTCAAAGCCAAGAGAGGTACATGGAATTGTCTCGTCGAAGGTTACCTCGCAAGTCTCCATGATTTTGTTAGTCTCAAGGTTAAGCACCCTATAGGCTCTAGAGTGGTTAGCATATCCAAAGAAAATACCATCACTAGACCTAGCCTCAAACTTGTCGAGTTTTCCCTTCTTAAGAATAAAGCACTTGCGGCCAAAGACTCGGAAATGACTCACCTTGGGTGCCCGACCATGCATAAGCTTATAACGGTCTTCTTCTTGAAAGATCGCAATAAAATCCTATTGGAAACATGACAAGCGTATTGACCGCCTCGGCCCAATACCTCCTAGGAGTCCCGTGCTCATCGAGCATCGTCCTAGCCATCTCACAAAGAGTCCGATTTTTCCTTTCCCACAACTCCATTTTGAAGGGGCACATAAGGGGTCGAATACGATGTTCAAGACCTAGATCACGACAAAAGGCATCAAAACGAGAGTTCTTGAACTCGAGCCATTATCACCGGATAGCTCGAATAGCATTCCCATGCCTCTCGTTTTTCAACCTCACGATCGGATTTCGAACAAAACCAAATGTCTCACTCTTGTCTTCCAAGAAAAACACCCGAGCATAGCGAGAGTAATCGTCCACCACAACAAGGACATACCACTTCCCACCCACCGAGCGAACTCGAGGGCGGCCCAACAAGGTCCATATGCAACAGCTACGTCGGACGCTCGGTCATGACATCGGTCAGGGGTGGATGGGGAGTGGCTACCATCTTGCCATGCCTACATGGAGCACAAACCAAATCCTTCTCAAGCTTCAACCTCGGCAATCCTCGGACAAGGTCAAGGCCACTCAAGCGGGAAACCAAATCAAAGCTCAAGTGTCCCAACCGCCTATGCCATTTCCACAAATAAGAAGAAGGACCGGCCATCAAACAGCAAGCAAGACCCAAAGAACGAGAGAAATCAACTCTGAAAAATCTGACCCTCGGGGATGATCATACAGACAAGATCACCTCGAGAATCCAGCAAACGAGACTCACCAGACTTGAAACGCACCTCAAAACCCTCATCAAGCAACTGAGAAACCGAAAGCAAATTGAAACCCAAAGACTTCACAAGAGCCACTCTCTTCAACGTTACCTTGTCACTCACATGCACAACACCCTCAGAAATCACCCTTCCTCGTCCATTATCCCCAAATGTGATGTACATCTTTTCCTTCACTGGGGTGAGGCTGGAGAACCACTTCTTGTCTCCGGTCATGTGTCGGGAACATCCGGAGTCAATCAACCAAATGTTCTCCAAGCCTCCTGCCTGTAGTCAGAAACAAGAACGAGAGTGAGCTAGCGACTCGACATTCGGGGTTAGCACAAATAAAGTTAAACCGGTGTCCGGCCATCTCCGCTCAAAAGAGGGGTTAGCAAACATCATTCCCTTGCCACCAAACTTCCCATGTCCCATGGGAGGAGTACGAGCACCACGAGGGGGAAAACGTGGTCCGTAGTTCCTCTTCGGAACCCAAAGCCGTGATCATCTCCCCTAAACCCGTATTGAGGACGAGTAGGGGGACGTCCAGCAAAACCACCACGAGCCCGACCAAACCTCTCACCAGCACACACACCATCATCTCTCCTCACAAACCTACCACCCTGAGCTCCAATTCTACCAACACTCTTCACACTTCCTACACCCCGTGGAAGTGGCACCCTAGGCTCAGGAATACCATGAGATTGGCGATACTGTCTCCGGTTTGCTTGCTCCCCTAGCAAGCCTCTCATCCCTCTTCCTCTTGTAGCAAAACTCGCAAGATGCCTCTCCTTGCCACAATACTCACACCGAAGGGAATGGGTTTTGGTTTTGGCTCGCTTCTCTCTAGGCTTCTCACCTTTCTCACTCACATACCTCACCGGTTTCTGGAAGTCATTTGTCTTAGGTGGGAATTTGGGTGGATCTTGGGTTGTGTCAAGCTTGTTGCAAAGGTGGTTGGGCTTTGGTGTGAAAGAGTTCTTGGGTGCTTTTGGAAGTGGGACTTGGATGTCTCCGATCACCTCAAACTCGGGGTTAGACTCAACACACTTCTCATACACACTCTCCCCACTTCGTTCTCTCCCACTTTCTCACCCAACTTCTCAAAACCCAAACCACGACCATCCACTCTCTTGAACTCCTCAATCATGATTTTCAATTGAGGTTCCCCGCCGTACAACCAACCCAACACCTTACTCAAATAGTCATTCTCCTCATAGATGACATCCAAACGGGAAGTAAGTTCAAGATTGCGCAAAGTAACTTCATCACAGCTAGAGCATGCATTTGCAACAGGAGATTTCAAAGATGCTTCCAAAGAACTAATGGTAGAACGAGCATCAACAAGCTTAGCATGCAAAGTAGGACATGATTTACAAGCACCAAGCAAAGTTGGTCTAGCCTTAAGCTCATCATACTCAGTCCTAAGAGCATCTAGTTTAGCCAAAGTGATAGCATTCTTCTCATTAAGCGACTTGATCTCATTCAACCATGCATCACACTCAAGACACTCAACATCATCAGGAGTAGTAGGAGCAAGTTTCAACGAGTCATTCTCAAGTTTCAATTCAAGCAATTTGGACTCTAACTCTCCTACTTTCTCACTAGCATTCTCAAGTTGAGCCCTAAGATCTTCCTCATCTTTTTGGCATCTCTTAGCACACTATCACGGTTGTCAATCAAGCCATTCAACCTAGTGATCTCAGCAAGCAAAGAGTCGGGGTCACGATTTACCTCATCCTCCGAGTCGGAGTCGCTGTCTTCCTTCTCACTCTTCTTGCTGCTCGAGCTATGGGCCATCCCACAAAAGCCTTAAAGTGCCACACGGCTCAACCCACCGAGGTTCGGCTTGCACTCTTCTTGCCCTTGCGCCTCCCGGCGTCTTCATCTTCACTGCTTGAACTTGACTGCTCGTCACTTGAGCTTGAGTCGACGTCGCTTGCATCGGCCACCATAGCTCTTGCCTTGTTCTTCTTGTAGTCGCCCTTGCTCGGTCGCCGCTTTTCCTTGTCCTTGCTCTTGGACTTGCTGAAGTGCTTGCCCTTGGAGGAGTACTTGTCTTCACGCCTCGGGTGCGCCTTGTACTCGTTCATCTTGTACTTGTTCTCCTCCGCTTCCGGGCACTCGACGATGAAGTGGCCACGCTTGCCACACTTGTAGCACGTCCCTGAGCTCCACCTTGCATTCCTCCGATTCTCGTGTAGTCGATCAAACCTTCTTGAAAGCAAGGCCAGCTCCTCCTCGCCCAGCACATCAAACTCCTCATCTGGAATAGACATAAGAGACGACAAGGGAAATTGTCGACAGGAAGGGTTAGATTTGCCCTTTGATCCGCCCACAAGAGCAAGACTATGGTCAATCGAGCCCTCATGCTTGGATTGCAACTTCCTGTCAACCTCAGCCGACTTGAGCTTAGAGAAGAGGTCATCCAACTCAATAGTCAAATACTGCCCAAACTCCTTGATGGCCTCAACCTTAGCACCCCAAACATTTGGGTCCAAGACATGCAAGAGCTTCAAAGCCTGATCATGCTTGGTGTAAGGAAAATCCTCAACATTAGCCTTCATGTTGTTCACGATGGTGGTGAACCTCTGAAACATCGCATCGATGTCCTCACCGGGAAGTGGAGTGAAGTTCTCGTATTGCATCCGGTAAGAGACAAAGAGGCGAGCCTTCACATGGTTATCACCACCGTGAGCAACCAACAACTTTTCCCAAATTTGCCAAGCAAGATTCAAATGACGAACACGCTCAAACTCAGGATCACACAAGCTCCGGACCAACTGATCAACGGCTTTTGCATTTGCCTCATACTTGGCCTTAGCACCGGCATCGGTCACCATAATAGTATGGATGTTGACCGGAATAGCATAGGTCTTGTCAAGCACAATGAAATCCAACAACTTGCCACGAAGAAAGATCATCATACGAGCCGCCCACTTGTGGTAACCCTTGCCATCGAAGTGCGGCGGACCGCCCCCGCTCAACGTACGCCATCTTAGGATTCGAGACTTGTCAAAGTCACAAAGAATCCGACACCAAGCTACGATACCAATTGAAGGATCAGATGGCGACTAGAGAGGGGGGGGAGTGAATAGGAGCCGGTAAAAATTCTTCCCCAAGAACCCGCCTATACCCTAGTCAAATCCCTGTCACACACAAGCGATGGATCGAATCACACACCAATCGCCAAGACAACGAGGTTATGGATCAACCTCTAGCCTTAGGAACGATTCCTTGAAGCACACGCGGAAGCACGAGAAAGAAAGGAAGGAATCGAACCAAGAATCAAAGCACACAGGCTCGGCGGACCGTCCGGCCGGAGGGGCGGACCATCCGCACGGGCCTCGTGGACCGTCCGACCTGCTGCCACAGACCATCCGCACACACACCGCGGACTGTCCGCCCCTGCACCGCGGACCGTCCGTTAAAGCGAACAGAACCACAAGAACCAACCCGAGAAAACGGACCGTCCGCAAAGGCCAGGCGGACCGTCCGCGCGGGTCCCGGATCGTCCGCTACTTAAGCTCAGACCGTCCGCAAACCGGCTGCAATGAAAACCTAAAGCAAAACCGGATCGAAACGAAACGAAACAAGAACATGAATAACACTGCAACGAACTGGAGCGGCGCGAACTGTCCACCTGGTCCTCGTGGACCGTCCGCGAGGAGCGAGACAGAGCAGAAAACGCACGACCCCGAAAGTCAACTTCCCCAACTCATCATCGGATTTCCCAAACGGTTGAAGCTATGGAGACAAGAGTTTGGGGACTTGAAAAGCGTCACACAAGGATGCTATAGCCCAAAAATCTTGCCTCCTAACTCCCTAAATTACCGGGAATCGCGAATCCTTTGAGCACCACCAAAAGCTAGAGCACCGAACGAAAATCCTAGAATCGAAGTGGTTTCCCGGCGTTTGAGGGCACAAGATCAATCACAAAGATGCACGAGACATCTATCCATGTTTCCCTCAAAGAAATATGGGGAGAAACCCACTCAAATCCGCGGAACCACACCGACAACAAAGGCACGAAAACAAGCACACAAAGACCACGAAAAACACAACTCCGAATCTTCTATACAAACCAGGAACGATTCACAAGGTCTAGCATGCCGCCCTAGCATCCATCCCTCTCAACAAATCTCTCATGAAGCTCTCATGCTAGCCTAGAGAAAATGGAGAAGAAAATAGCTACGAAAATGAGAAATGGGAGGGAGGAAATGAAACCCTAAGTCGCGGAGAGAGAGTGCCACTCACACACCCTCATGGCTTATATATCGGGTCTCGCCGGAGTGGTAAATGACTCGACTACCCCTAACTTAACTATTGGAAATACAACCCATGTAGGGGCATTTAGGTAATGTTTGTGGGTCTTGCCATCGGACGGCCACGCCTTTGCCGCACCCCGCGTCCTCCCGACGCAAGCCATGCGATCTCGCCGCGTGTCCTCCGCCCTCGAAGCTTCCCGACACGCCCGGATCGCGTCTCCGTCGTGTTGGGCCCTTGGACTTGGTTTTGAGGCCCAAACCAAGAGACCGTCCTCCGATGGTTGTGTGGGCAAACCACCAAACCCTGCGTGCTTGGTCCGGCCTCCCGCCAAACCACTTGACTCGACCGCCACCGTGCACCGGCTCGATTGTCCATGACTTCGTCTTGCTCGTGTGGCCACCATGTGGCCCGCACCTAGTCCCGTTGTCCACCGGTCCCTCGAACCGAGCCTACTTGTCTCTCCATCTCCCGGAGGCCCCTCAAGGCCGAAGACCTTCCGCGCCCCGTTCTTCACCCTGCAACAACACGAACTAGGCCGCAGCCTACACCTGCGCACTAAGCCAAGAGTCAGTCCAACACCCGTTGTCAATCACTCATCACTGAGGAGCGGCCATCCATCGACCACTGGGACGCTCCTGGTCCTCAAAGCCTAGAATTTTTGACAAGCTGAACAAGCCTGGCTGAAAATGGCTCCGGGGGAGGCCGCCGACGGTCGTTTGGAGCCTCGGGGCCACCCGAGCGAGCCACGGGATTTACCCTATTCTTCCCTAGTCTACGAGCGCGGAGGCGGTCCTCCCCACGGACTTGGAGTACAGGTCGCCTAGGGCCAAAGGCTATGACAAAAACGCCAACCAGAGAAGCCCGCGAGGACCCCCCTTGGACCCCACATTGGACGAGGCGCGCACCGTGGCCCTGATGCACTCAGCAAGGTACCAACAGGCGCTAAGACGGTACCAAGCCCAAAAGATACGGCGCCGAGACTTCCACGAGGGGACCTAGTCCTAAGGCTGCGCCAAGACAATCGAGGCCACCACAAGCTATCGCCCCCACGGGAGGGACCCTACATCGTGGTCAAAGTGCTCAAGCCCGGCACCTACAAGCTGGCGAACGAGGACGGCGAGGAACTCACCAACGCTTGGAACATCCAACAGCTACGTCGCTTCTACCCTTTCCCCACCATATACAGAAAGGATTTCCAAGTCCCTTTTCGTAATTTACATACCCAACACCCCAGTTGGTTGTACAAATGTAAATTCCATCGAATTAATGAAGTAAAAGTGTCGGGGACCGCCCTAGGGGTCCCCTTAAACAACGGGGAATCCTCACTTAATCTCGGTATCAAAACACGCTAAGCCTAACCATGCAGGTAACTAACCATGCAGGACACGGCCTACGTCGGGATCCCGACGGCCCACCGAGACGGCCCACGGAGAAGACCCCTCGAGCAGGCTCCGCCTCGCTCGAGGACGCGCTCCCCCCTCGGGCGGGCTCCGCCCCGTTCGAGGGACAACCCTTTCCCTCGAGCGGTCCCGCCCCCGCTCGAGGGATCGCCCCCCCCCCCCCTCGAGCGGGTCTCGACTCGCTCGAGGGTCCGCTCCGCCCTCGGCCGGGGCCCGCCACGCTCACGGGCGCGCCGCACGCGTGCGCCGGCCCCGTACTTGGGCATTTAACGCCCGACACCGCAGACGGCGTCATCATGCGCCACGGGCTCACGCCCGGTGCCGCCGCACCAACTCCCCGAGGGAGGGAGCCCATCCCCACCACCTGTGGGGGATGGACCGTGCGGTACGGCCGGTGGCGGGTCCCCGTGACACCGCGCGCCCACTACGGTACGGCTAACGCGCCCGACCCTCGAAAGGGGGCCGGCGCACCCTCGATCTCACTTTTCCGTGACCCTACGGTTAGGTAGGGGCGCGCCGGGGCGGTGGACGGCCATCCCGGGCCACGTAACGGTGCGGCTGCCGTACCCACGCGTGCGGACGCACGCCCGCACCGCAGGCGCACGCCCGAGCACTTGCGAAGAACCACTCCGCCGCCGCGGAACGCATTGGGAAGGAACGCCGTTCGCCCGCGCCCCGTTCCCCGTACCGCCCATCATCGGCACCTCCCTCGAAGCCTATCAAAGGACACCACCGCCATCTGCCGCCTTCCTACCCTCGAACCGCCACTGTTCGGGTACGGGGTAGGCCATCATGGCCGGATCGCAGCGAAGATCGTCCGGACGGCCGCCCACTCTACACTGTAGCGCGACGTGCTCCCTCACGTAGCTAGGTAGCGCGGCGTGCATGTAACCCGTCGCCCCCTTGGCCTATAAAAGGGGGAGGCGAGCCCCCAGCCGCGGGGGAGAACAAGTTCGGGGAAGAACACAACACACCGTGCACTCACTCTCTTATTCTCCCATAACATCTTCAGCCACTCTCCAGGGACTTGGAAGCCACGCTTCCTCTCCCGCCTTGCTTGTACTTGCCCCACTACGAGCACCCCCGGTGCTGAGCAATATAGTGCCACGAGCACGCCCCTGCTGGACGTACGGCCCCCTCGGCCGGAACCAGGATAAAACCTTGTGTCATTTGTTGCTTAGCATCGACCATTGAGGGATAGACCTAGGCGTTATCTACTGGTTAGTGTCGGGACCATATTCCGCACCGACGGTTGGCGCCCACCGTGGGGGCAAACGAGCGCCTAAGGTCATTTCGCCAACTCCCTCCATGGTGATTCGCACTGAGTACCGTGCTACCCGCTACAACATGGGTAGCTCGGACCCTCTCCCCGGCCGGGTTCGAGATCCGCTTCGGAGACTTGAACTTCCAGGCCACGGGGAACGGCTATCTCATGCGCCTCACCAATCGTGAGGAGCTTCGCGCGCAACGCGAGGCCGGGTCCGCTGCGGTCTCCGCCGCACGCACGACACGGCGCAAACACCCGCAGCACGGATGCGCGGGTCCGTCGACGCCGCGACGCCGTCGTCGCTCCGGGGCTACGCTCGCGTCCAAGCGCGGTCCGAGCGGCGGCAAGCCGAGCGCGCGCGCCGCCCAACGCGGCACGCCCACCGTCACGACGACCGCCACCGCCCGGCGGGGACCGCGTGCGGTCTCGGGACCGCGCATCCCCATCGGGGTTGCGTGGCGCCACGACGGCCCATAACGCCAACGTGAACACGACGATGCGCCGGGTTCCACCCCGGCCGCCACGTCTTTGTCGCCGGGGACCCCGGCACCTCGGCGACGGACGAGTCATCCCTAGGCTCCGTCGACACGATGCCACCCGCCAACCGCCACGGGTACGCGGAGTGGGACTTCTCCGGCGTGCGGGACCCCGGCCGCGTTCGGGCGCTTCCTCGACGCCACGGACTACCGGTTTGGCCGCTCCCGACGACTCCCGGCACCGAGAGCTACGACCCCGCGCGGGAGTGTTGCGCCGTCATCACCAACGACCCGGCTAACGCTGCCGGTGCGGCGGGTGCGGAGACGGGGGAAGTCACGCCCGCCCCGGGATCGCCACGCGCCCGGCCGCGGGGCCGAGCGCTCTGCCGGGGCCGACGTCGACGCACGGGCGGCCCAAGCCCGCGAGCTCGAGGCCAGGCCGGCGGAGGAGTACGGACGGTGCGGGCCGCTCCGCGCCTCGATGGCGGGGGAGGCCTCCGCGCGCGGCGAACGCGCGCGGGAGCCGGGCCGACAGTCCGTGACCGCCCTCAACCCCGTCCCCAACGTCGACAACGCGGATACTCCACCACGGGCGAGCCAAAAACTCATCGCTGCCGCGACGTTGCTACGCGCCATGCCGGCACCCTCGACCCCCGAGGCTCGAGACATGCACCGCGAGGTGCAGACTCTCCTTGAGCAAGCGGCCGTCCAGCAGGCCGAGAGCTCGGCCTCACGCATCCGCCAACGGGGGGGACGCACGGGGGTGATGATCTCGCACCAGGAGGCGAACCCTCGGTGCACGTGGGTCAACCCGCCGACCGGGGCGCACGCCGGCCAAGGAACGGCTCCTCGACACGCGCAGGCGCCCCGGATGGTGATGCACCGCAACGCCATTAACGCCGGGCGCACCGGCAAGGCGGACGCGCGAGCGGCTAGGGGTTACCACCCTCGAAGGGGTGGACGCTACGACGGCGGTGAGGATCGCTCCCCGACACGGAGCCCCCCGGCACCCGTGTGTTCGGCCGGGAGATCCGCACGGCGGCGTTCCCCGCCGCTTCCGTCGGCCCTCGACAATCGTCAAGTACAACGGGGAGACGGACCCCCGCGTCTGGCTCAACGACTACCGCCTAGCTTGTCGGTGGGGCGGGGCCACTAACGACGAAGTGATCATCCGCAACTTGCCCCTACACCTGGGCGACGCGGCCCGAACATGGCTAGAGCACTTGCCCGCCGGTCGGATCCCATGATCGGGACGATCTAGTCCACACGTTCGTGGGCAACTTCCGGGGGCACATACGTGCGCCCGGGGAACTCCTCGGGATCCGCGCTCCCCGCACGCGAAGCCGGCGAGTCGCCGCGGGACTTCATACGGCGCTTTTCCAAGCGCCGCACGGAGCTACCCGCCGTGGCACGGTCCGAGATCGTGCACGCGTTCCTCGAGGGCACCACGTGCGGGACCTTGTGCGCGAGCCGGGACGCAGCCCGCCCACGGACTCGAACGAGCCGGTCGACATTGCCACCGGCTTCGCCTCGGAGAGGGAGGCCGTGGGGGCAATCTTCGATGGCAAGAAGGGCAAGCGCTCCGAGGACACGCCCGCGGAGGGCAGCGAGGTCCAAGGAGCCGCGCCGCAACGACAAGCGGGGCAAGAAGGGGAAGAAGCCGCGCGCGAGGCGCGCGAGCGGGGCGCAACGGCGGCAACGCCGAGGCCCTCGGCCCCCGTCGACGGGGCCCTCGACCGGCCCCTCGAAGGCCCGGGGGGTGTTTGACGACATGATGAAAAAGCCATGCCCCTACCACAAGACTCCCGTGAACCACACTCTTGAGCAATGCGACATGCTCAAGAAGTTCTACGGCCGTGCCGCCGCGAAGGAGGCAGAGGCCAAGAAAGATGGGGGCGATGGCGACGCGGGTGGTTTCTCGCCGTCGAAAATGTGTTCCTCATCTTTGGGGGACCTACTGTCGACATGTCGACCCGGCAACGCAAGAAGGAGCGGCACGAAGTCCTCGCTGCACAGAAGGCACCTCCGGCCTTCCTCAACTGGTCGAAGGACGCCATCACTTTTAGCCGGGATGATCACCCAAACCGCATCCCGAACCCGGGCCAGGATCCACCGGTGGTCGATCCCATCATTGGGAACGCCGGTTTTCGAAGGTCCTTATGGACGGAGGCGGTAGCCTCAATATCCTCTTCGCGCATACATTGCGCCCGATGGGGGATTGGGGTCGGACCCGCGGCCCAGACACAAAGCCGTTTCACGGCATCGCGCCGGCAAGCGGGTTCAACCCCTCGGGCGGATCGATCCGCCCGTCCGGTTTGGGACCCTCAAGAATTTCCGCAAGGAAACCCTCACCTTCGAGATGGTGGGATTCAAAGGGGCCTACCATGCCATCCTTGGGCGACCATGCTATGCCAAGTTCATGGCGGTCCCCAACTACACGTACTCGAAGATGAAGATGCCGGTCCAAACGGCGTCATCACCGTCGGGTCGTCGATCGAGCACGCATTCGACCGCGACGTCGAGTGCGTGGAACATGCGGAGGCACTAGCGCCGGATGAAGCGCCGGTGAACACGCCGCGGAGAAGATGGTCAACGACGACCTCGGCCTCCGCCACCAAGCACGTCGGCACCTTCGAGGCCGCCGAGCAAACCAAAGGGGTCCCCCTCGACCCGTCGGCCCCCGAGGGCGGGCGTTGAGGGTCGGCTCGACCCTCGACCCCAAATAGGAAGCGGTGCTCGTCGACTTCCTCCGCGCCAACGCCGACGTCTTCGCGTGGAGCCCCTCGGACATGCCGGGCATCCCGAGGGAGGTCGCCGAGCACTCCCTTGATATCTTGCCTAACGCTCGCGGCCGTGCGGCGGCCGGCCGCGCCGCTTCGACGAGGAGCGGTGACGGGCGATCGGAGCGGAGGCTGCGGAAGCTCCTCGAGGCCGGATTCATCAAGGAAGTGTTCCACCCTACATGGCTAGCTAATCCCGTGCTTGTAAAAAAAGAAAAATGGGAAGTGGAGGATGTGTATAGACTACACCAGTCTCAATAAAGCATGTCCAAAAGTTCCTTTTCCTTTGCCACGCATAGATCAAATCGTTGATTCTACAGCCGGGTGTGAACTACTCTGTTTCCTTGATGCCTATTCGGGATATCACCAAATAAAAATGAAGGAGTCGACCAGCTCGCGACTTCGTTCATCACACCGTTCGGGACGTTCGTTACGTCACGATGCCTTTTGGCCTCAGAAACGCGGGCGCGACATATCAGCGCTGCATGCAGCACGTTTTTGGGGACCATATCGGGCGGACGGTCGAGGCTTACGTGGACGACATCGTCGTCAAGACTAGGAAGGCGAACGACCCGGTTAACGACCTTGGCGTCGCGTTCGCGTTGCCCACGGGCAAACGGGGTCAAGCTAAACCCCGAAAAATGTGTCTTTGGAGTGCCGCGGGGCATGCTCCTAGGGTACATCGTCTCCCAGCGGGGGAATCGAGGCCAACCCTGAAAAGGTCGCGGCCCTCGAGCGAATGGGTCCAATTCGGGACCTCAAGGGAGTGCAGAAGGTGTTGGGGTGCCTCGCCGCCTTAAGCCGCTTCATCTCGAGGCTCGGTGAGAAGGGCCTGCCCCTCTACGGGCCGCTCAAGAAGCACGAGTGCTTCTCTTGGACCGCCGAGGCCCGGAAGCGCTCGACAAGCCGAAGGCGTCTCTGACGCACGCCCCAATCCTTACGCCGCCGCGAGACGGCGAACCCCTCCAACTCTACGTGGCCGCAACCACCCAGGTGGTCAGCGCCGTGATCGTTGTGGAGCGCACGGAGGAAGGGCATGCCTTGCCGTGCGAGAGGCCGGTCTACTACATCGGCGAAGTCTGTCGGACACGAAGACGCGCTACCCCCGTGTCGAGAAGGCTGTTGTACGCGGTAGTCCTCGCGCGGCGCAAGCTCCGCCACTACTTCGAGGCCCACCCGATTCACGGTGGTCTCTTCCTTCCCGCTAGGAGAGATCATCTCGCAACCCCCGACGCGGCGGCGGGCGAGATTGCCAAGTGGTCCGTGGAGTTGATGGGCGAGACGCTCGCCTACACTCCGCGCAAGGCCATCAAGTCGCGAGATCCTAGCCGATTTCGTCGGCCGAGTGGACGGACACGCAGTGCCGCCCCCTCGCATTCAGCGAGTGTCCGGACTCGTTCTTCGACGGCTCGGTGATGAAGACGGGGAGCGGGCGCGGGCTTGCTCTTCGTGTCACCCCTCGGGGAACACATGCGCTACGCAAGTGCGCCTCCACTTCCCCGCATCCAACAATATGGCGGAATACGAGGCCCTTCTCTCGCGGCCTCAAAATCGCCATTGAGTTGGGCGTCAAGCGCCTCGACGTACGAGGGGATTCGCGCCTCGTGATCGATCAAGTCATGAAGAACGCGAGCTGCCACGATGACAAGATGGAGGCCCTACTTGTAAAGCCATGCGGGCCCTCGAAGACAAGTTCTACGGCATCGAGCTTAATCATGTACCCCGCCGGTACAACGAGGAAGCAGATGAGTTGGCAAAAATAGCATCTGGACGGATCACCGTTCCCCCGAACGTTTTCGCGCGCGACATCGCGCAGCCCTCGGTCACCTTCGGGCCCTACCCCTCGAGCGACGGCGGACCCTCGGGGGCTCCCTCGAATCCAGCGGGTGCGGAACCCATGGAAGAGGACCCCTCGAACGAGGCGTACGTGCTCTCCCTTCTCGAGGGGTACGGCTCCCCACGAGGGCGTCGCGATGGACATCGAGCCGGCTCCCCGTCCGGGCGGACGGCGGGAGAAGTACATCGCCCGGATTGCTCGAGGGGAACTCCCCGCGGACCGGGCCGCGGCCGGACGCATCGCCGGGGATGGCCAAATCCTTCACCCTCGTCGACGGCGAGCCGTACAAGCGCGCCGCATCGAGCATCCTCCGGCGGTGTATACCCATTCCCGAGGGGCGCGAGCTCCTACGGGACATCCACGCGGGGATCCGTGGCCACCACGCCGCGCCGCGCACCCTCGTTGGCAACGCGTTCCGCCGGGGCTTCTACGGCCTACCGCGGTCGCGGATGCCGCCGAAATAGTGCGCCTTTGCGAAGGGTGCCGCTTCTACGCCCGCAAGTCCAATTTGCCCGCTCACGCCACTCGCAAACGATCCCCGTAACATGGCCGTTCGCCGTGTGGGGGTTGGACATCGTCGGGCCCTCGCGGAAGGCGCCGGGGGCTTCACCCACCCGCTTGTCGCGATTGACAAATTCTCCAAATGGGTGGAGGTGCGCCCCATCACGAATTTGAGGGCCGAGCAGGCGGTCACGTTCTTCACCGACATCGTCTACCGCTTTGGAGTGCCAAACTCCATCATCACGGACAATGGGTCCCGAGTTCACGGGCCGGAAGTTTTTGGAGTTCTCGCGACAAGTTCCACATCCGCGTGGATTGGGCCGGTGGCACACCCACAGACCAACGGCCAAGTAGAGCGTGCCAACGGCATGATTCTGCAAGGCCTCAAGCCCCGAATTTTTGACCAGCTCAACAAATCTGGCCGAAAATGGCTCCAAGAACTACCAGCGGTCGTGTGGAGCCTAAGGACAACCCCAAGCAGAGCCACCGGGTTCACCCCGTTTTTCCTAGTCCATGGCGCGGAGGCCGTCCTCCCCACGGACCTGGAATATGGGTCGCCCAGGATTCGAGGGTACGACGAAGATGCTAACCAGCCCGAGCCCGCGAGGACTCGCCGGACCGGCTAGACGAAGTACGCCTCGTGGCGTTGATGCACTCCGCAAGGTATCAACGGTCCCTACGACGTTACCAAGCACGCAAGATACGTCGGAGGGATTTCGCCGAAGGGGATTCGGTCCTAAGGCTACGCCAAGACAACCGAGGGCGCCACAAGCTATCGCCCCCATGGGAGGGACCCTATGTCGTGGTGAAAGTGCTCAAGCCGGGCACGTACAAGCTGGCCAACGAAGACGGCGAAGAACTCACCAACGCTTGGAACATCCAACAGCTACGTCGCTTCTACCCTTAGCTAGGATTTTCCAAGTGTTTTTTTTGTTGTCATAAAATCACATGGCCAACGCCCCAGTTGGTGTCAACTATGTAAATACTGCAAGTCTAATAAAAGGGCAACTCGGCTTTCCCCTGAAACCCAAGTTACCCTCGGGGGCTACTGCGGGGGGCAACCCCCCCCCCCCCCCAAAATGGTCCCATTTTTCGCGCAAAAAACATAACAACACGCGCAAGTTTGTTTCCTACTTCAACCTCGAGCCACGATTCGAACAGGGCGCAGGCGGCACAGTGGAAGGAGCGCGCGAGCCAGAGATAGCCTACGCCGCGTGGCTATGGCCCTTCTCTCTCGCCTCTAACCCAGCGGGCCCCCTACGAAAATCGAACTTCCCTAACTAGAATCTACTCAGGAAGAAGGAGAAACAAAAAGCGTGATTAACAAGCAGCATCATTTACAGCAGCTGTTTATGTTCGCGAAATAACTTGTCTATTTACAAAAGGCCACGAGGCCAGAATTCTGATACACGCAAACAAAAAATGGGCCTAGCGCCCAACTGCTTTCGGGCGGGGAGGAGCGAAAGGCATCGGCGGCGTCCGGAAGAGGAATTCTTCGAAGGCCTCGGCGAGCGACCCGGCGGCGTCGGCGGCAAGCGCGTCCGCGCGCTCCATGGCCACCTCGTCCTCGACGCCCTCGGGCACGATGTAGCCCCTCCGCCCGCCGCCTCGAGGTTGACCTCGTAGTGGGATCGCACCACTCCGAGGGCCTTCGGGACGCCTAGGTGCAACGCCCGGCGCATCCGCTCCGTGACGTGGCCGCTTAGGGCGCGCGCGGCGGGCGGCCGCCGAGCCGCCGGCCTCGGGCCTCGCCTTCCTCGACGACGCGGCGGTCTCGAGGGCCGCGTCACGCAGCTCCCCCCCCCGCAGGCCTCCCGCTCGCAGGAGTTGTAAGAAGCTGCGGGGGCCTCGGCCCGCCCGGCCGCCGTGCCCCAAGGCGGTGCGCAAGCTCCGGAGTTGACAAGACGACAAGAAATCGAGAAAGGAGAAACGAACCCTCTAAAGCAAAAAACCAACGAACGCAGTCAAAAAGTGACTCACCCTCGACTTGCTTCCTCTCCAAATCGAGGTCGCGGCGCGCGGACTCGAGCGCCAACTCGAGACGCCGGACGGTTTCGCCTCCGCTCGCGGAGGGCCGCCTCTGGTTGGCGTTGCGATGCGAGCACGAGCGCCTCGTCCTCAACTTTGGAGAGCGCGGTGCTCCCGCTCCTCCAACGACTTCCTCCGTCCCCTCGTGGGCGGCGCGCTCCGCTCCGGCGCCGCACGGGCATCGACGAGGGCGGCCCTGCCCTGCTTTGCGGCCGCTCCTCGGCCCCTTGGCGGGGCGGCGCTCTCTTGCGAGGAGCCGCTCCTCGGCGGCCGACGAGGGCCGCGGCCCTTGGCGTCGAGGGCGGCCTTCGTGTCATCGACCTCCTTGGTGCGGCTCGCTCCAACCCGCGCGCCCGCCCCCCCCGCCCCTCGCGGCCGCGCTCCGCGCCCCTCGAGCGACGTGCGGAGTTCCCGGGCTCGGCGCGAGCGGTGGCCACCTCCGCCTCCCGCCTGGCGGCCGCCGTCCGCGCCTTCTCTAGGTCCACGCGCGCATTCCACGGCGCCTCGTCGCGATCGACGAGGGCCGCACGAATCCGCTCGAGGCTCGAACGCCGCGGGCGTCTCCGTCCGAGCTCTCGGGAGCTCGTCGCACCACGCCATCGCCCGATACGCTAGCCGGCCGTCCCGCGTCCCAAGAGCGTCCGCAAGCGCGTCGAAAGCGTTGCATCGCTCCCGGAGGCCGGCGCGCCTCGGCGTTCACCCGGTCGAAGGCGTCGTACTTGTCATGGGCACGACGCTCGAGCTCCCGGCAATTACAAATCGAAGCCCGTAAGCGCCAAGACTTGAATGCGGTACACGAAAACGAAAGGGAAAAAGAGCGAGCGATCGTAGCCTACCCCGGAAGACGAGCCGGGCCGGGCCGCCATGGACTTGCGGCGCCTCGTTCGACGCGCGGTTAAGCGTGGCGCCATGGCTCGAGCTCGCCCCGCAGCTCCCGCTCCCCCCCGGCGTCAACGAACGCGGGGGGGATCCTCCACGCCCCCCCCCCCCGGGCGGGGCGGCCGCGTGGGAGGACGAGGCCTCGGCACCGTGTCCTCGCCCCCCACCACCATGTGACCCTCGTGCCGCCTCACGAGGGCCCCCTCTGGGGCTCGGGGGAAGTTCGTGGGCCGGCCCAGCCCACCGATTCCACCCGGGCGGCGGGGAGTCGTCCGAGAGCTCCACCACCTCCGCCCCGCGGATCGCCGGCGGGCGCGAGCCGCTTGCGCCGCCTCCGCCGGCACCTCCCCGCCCGCGCCTCCCGCGGCCACGGGCGCCCGCCGCGCCGCCGTGGCCGCCACCTCCGGCGGTACGCGGATCCACGGGCGCTCCCGCAAGTTGCGCCCGCTCCACCTCCTCCGCCGCAAGAGCGCCACCGCGGGGCGCACCTCCACCGTCGCCGCCGCCGCGCGCCCGTGCCTCCGTGGCGGCCGGCGCCGGCCGCCCCCGACGACCGGCGGCGGCGCCGCGGCGGGGGCGATCCGCCGGCCGGGGCCTCGAGGCCCCACCGGCCCTTGCGAGCTAGTGCCCGCCGCCACGCTTGTCCCCGGGCGTGACCCCCTCGACGAGCGCCGTCGGGTGGGGATCGATGCGTCTGTCCCTCGGCACCTTGGCGTCGGGCAAGAGGAGGAACGGTTGGGCACCGCCCGCGCGGTGCACGAACGGAGGGTTAGAGCACCTAATCACCGAAGAAACCAAACCAAACGAAGGAGGACAAGCTCCTTACCTCGCGGAGGAAAAGGCCCGCTTCCTTTTCCTCGATGCCTCTCGCGAAGAGGCCGGCGCGGTGGCCGCGCCGCCGCGGCGCCTCCCCGACGGCGCCTGCGCACGCACGGCGCGCGCCGCCCCGCGCGCGGGCGCGCCCGATGCCGCACCCCCCGAAGAAGCCACCGCGCGCGGGGGCACGCTCGCCCGCGCGCGCGCACGCCCGCCGACGCGCCCCCTCGACGACGACGCCGCGCGCGCGGATGCGCTCCCTCCGCGCGCGAGCACACTCGACGCGCGCACGGGCGCGTCCCGCCGCGCGTGCCCTCCGCGGCGCGCGCCGTCACCTCCGCGGCGCGCGCCGCCCCCGATGACGAGTGCCGGCGGCGGGCGCCGGTGCTCCCGCCCCGCACGAAGCCACCCCCGACGCGCGCGGGGTTCGGCCGACGGGGCGCGGCGCCACACCGTCCGAGGGGCCCTCCCCCCTCGCACTCCTCCTCCTCGTCTCGCTCCGAGGACGAGGGCTCCTCGATGTCCGGGAGGAGAGCCCCGCCTCCTCACGCCGCCGGTACTCCGCGGACCGTTGGGCGCGCTTGGCGGCGCCCGGCGTGCTCCCTCTTGCGCGCCGCCCGCTCCTGCTTGCTCCCCGGCGCCGCCCGCCGAGCGCACGGGGAGTCGGGGTGGGTGGAACGGACTTGGCGATGTTGAACTCCACCGAGCGCGCACAAGAGCGACAATGGCGAATCAAAGAGACGAAAGCAAGACCAAGAACTAAAACGAAATCGGGGAACCCAACTCACCCGCGGGCCCTAGGGGAGCATCTCGATGTCCCACGGGGTCCGACCCGCGGTGGCGGCGTCGGTGTCGACGGGCGCTCCGCGCCCGGTGAGCGCGTACGGCCGCTCCGCGGCGTCGGGAGCATCCGCGACCTCGCCGGGTCGACGGGGTTGGCCGCCTCCGTCATCTCAAAGATGCGCAGTGGCCTCTCGCATCGAGGCACGACCCGCCCGCGTGATGGAGGAAGGCGAGGACGCCCATCGCGTTGAGCTCGTCCTTCGCCGCCCGCCGCAGGGGCGGCGAGGACGGACTCTTGCCGCGCCCGATGTTGGGCCGTCGACACCCCGTAGCCCCGGGAGGCGGGCCTCTCCTTGAACACCCGCCGGTGTGGGGGGAAGGCCGGGCTCGGCGTTACGCGGGTAGAACCATCCTCGCTCCCGGCCGGCGTTGTTCGTCGTCATGGTGCGGGGGATGTAGAAATCCCTTGAGCTGCGCCCGCGGGGCAGCGACATCCCCGCCGGCGCGCACCGCACGGCGGGTCCTCGGCTCCGATGTGGGGGTCGCGTGACGAGCTCCCCGCGGGAAAGGTGAACCCGCGAGATCCCGCTTGACCGGGGATCCCCGTGGTACCCTCCCGCGGAGACGCCCACGAACGTGGCCGCCTGCGAGATCGCGTTGGGGGCGAAGTTGTGCAGCTCCACCCCGTAGTAGTAGCACATTGCCCGCATGAAGGTGCTCGCCGGTGCGTTGAAGCCGCGCTCGTGGTAGCGGAGGAAGCTCACCACGTAACCCTCCCGGCGGGTTGGGCTCGTGGTGCGCCGCCGGCGGCACGATCCACTCCCGCCGGGCGCCCTTCTTCGTTGGCCGACGGTGGCGGCGGCGACCGGCTCGCCAAGCGCGAGCCGAGTCACCGACCGGCACGAGCTGCAGACCACCGCTACCGACTCCCCCAGCCTTCGCCTTCGTACAAGGAGAAGCTCAAAGGCAACTAGGTTGCCGCGTAGGGAGTTGCATGATGTCGATCATATCGAGTTGTCTTCGAGATGTTCGAGTAGTTGGCTTGACAAAGACGCTTCCTTAAAGCAAGCAACTATTGTATCATGTGTTGCCTTAATGTTTCAAAATCGAGTTGTAATGACGTTGAACCTTGTTCCGTCATGTTGTAATAAGAATACTCAAGTTTGTATGCTTTAAGTGAATTCCGTTGTCTTTCAAATCGAATTTTCTTAAAGTTGAATACCATATCCTTGGATAATTCGTTAATGATCACGCTTATCAAAGAATGCATTGTTTATCTCCTAAGAGTGAGGGTAAACAAAAGCATCTTTACGAACATCACTCGTCGTCAAAGATATAAGTGCTCGTTCGTATACCATCTTCTTTGGCATTCGGATAACGACAATCGTTCGAAGTGATTAGGAGCCGCGCAACGGAGCAATCACCGTCCTAACCATATTAAGAGAAACGATTCTATGAATCTTGGTGGCTATAGAATGTTGTGCTTGTTGCTGTACTCATTATTTACATACTAATGAGATGTGATAATGCCTGATCGTGCTTGTCATCATTTGGGAGTAAGCTTCGGTTATCTCACTAATAACGCTCACTTTTCAGATGGTGGGAACCACGCGCAGCTCTCCCAACGGTTTTGGAGCGAGTGGTAGTGGTGACTTGCCGCCACCCCCGCCCATGAACCCGACGGAGGCTTTCATGGCCACCCAGACCGAGGTGCTGCGCCGCATCTTGCGTACACAAAGAAGAGATCGCCCAGCGATGAACCGAGGGCCGCCACATGGGGCCACCACGAGGGACCTAACCAGTCACCACGTATGCCCCGCCCACGCCATGAAGCCGCCAACCTTCGCGAAAGCAAGACCCTCTCGGAAGCCGAGGCTTGGGGTCAAGGCCATAGAGGCGAAATTCTCCGCCTTTGTGCCGCCTTGCTCGCAGGAGAACAAGCGAACTTCGCAGCTCTACAACCGCGAGGTGAAGCTTTGATGTAGGGACATTTCAAGTCTATGCGCCGAAATCAGTGCCGTGACTTGGGAAGAATTCAAGCAAGCTTTCAAGAGTCATCACATCCCCAAGGGTCTAATGGACCTGGAAGATGAGGGAGCTGCTAGCCCTTCGTCAAGGATCCGACTCCTGTACCGCTATGCTCGTAAATTCAATAGCTTATGCCAGCATTTATGGGCATCATGTTGATACTAGATGCCAAGAAGATGGAGAGAACTGCGGACTCGGCTTGATGGCAAGCCGTATGAGCGCCTAAATTTGTACTGAGCCCGCCAACTTCCATGAACTCTCAGAATAAAGCTATCTCGCAAGAAGATGCTATGAAGAAAGCCCATGGGGACAACAAGAGGATGTCCGGTTTCACCCTGTGCAGCGTAACAAACAAGAAGTTTCGCTTTGTGAAGAAGGAAGCTCCAGTCTATCCCAAGAATCTTCAACCTGACGCCGGACGAAGGAAGGAACGAAGGTAAACCCTCGCCGGGAACTCCCAGCCCGCCGTGCCTAGCAGCAAAGACTCCGAAGCCTAATGCACCCCCTCGTGATGTTGGTGATCGCCGTTGCTACAACCGTGGCCGCCCGTGGGCACTACATTAATGAGTGTCCCAAGCCCAGCAGATCAAGTCAAACCCGCAACTGCATCACGGGAAACAAGCCCGCCGCTCCGGCCAAGAAACCGATAGTGCAAGTGCGCCAGGGCAGCCGAACTTCACTACCATAAGTGACATTCCCGCTAGAGCTCCAAAAGACTACTTCGGTACATTCTCTATCAATAACACTCCCCGTCAAGGTCTTATTTGATTCGGAGCCACCCATAGTTTCATAAATGAGAGTCTACTAGACAAATTGGGTCTAAGAGGAGTACCAACCAAATCTACTTATAAAATTACCACACTCCGGTGGAAACATCACGTCTCAATTAGTGATTTTTGGGGTTCCCCTAAGACTAGGTAGCTCTGCCGTTCAATCTAATCTCGATAGTCATTCAGTTAGGAAGCATGAATGTTATCTTTGGGTATGGAAATCAACATAAGGTGGTTCTAGATATATCGTATAGGGTCATAGAGATCCACTCTCCTACTGGCCGAGGCACACTACCTTGTACCTACCTTCCGGACCCGTACCGACTCTTGTGCCTATGCGGCCATTATCTCCTCCCTTGATGAGATTCCGCACCGCATGTATTTCGACGAGTTGCCCGGTATGCCACCAGACAGAGATGTCGAGTTTGTGATCGAACTCCAACCGTACCGGCACCCATTTCCAAAAGACCTTATCGCATGCCACCCAAAGAGTTAGCCAAGCTAAAGACCCAACTCCAAGAATTGCTAGATATGGGTTACATTCGCCCGAGCTCTTCTCATTGGGGTTGCCCCCGCGTTCTCTTGGTCAAAAAGAAAGATGGTAGCTTGAGAATGTGCGTAGATTACCGACCACTACCTACCACCATCAAAACAAATACCCACTTCCTCGAATTGATGTACTATTTGATCAATTGGCCGGTGCCAAAGTCTTCTCTAAGATCGACCTTCGTTCGGGTTACCACTAAATCAAGATTCGACCATGCTAGTATTCCTAAAAAACCGCTTTTTCCACTCGTTATGGTCTTTACGAGTTCTTGGTCATGTCCTTCGGACTCACTAATGCACCTGCCTACTTCATGTACCTCATGAACTCCGTATTCATGACGGAGCTCGATAAGTTTGTCGTGGTCTTTATCGATGATATCCTCATGCGAATTCTGGCTGAAAAGTGTCAAATTCTTGGGGCACACCATTTCCCACGATGGTATTTCCGTAGACCCTAGCAAAGTTCAGGAGGTAATGGATTGGAAACCACCCAAGTCCGTACACCAAACTGCCAGCTTCCTAGGATTGGCGGGATATTACCGTCGATTCATTCCCGACTTCTCCGTAATTCTGCGAAATCGCATAATCGAATTACTCAAGAAGGGAGTGAAATTCGTGAGGAAGCATGAGAAAGCTTTTCACACCCTCGTGCAACATCTAACTTCAGCCCTGCTAGCTCAGCCCGATAACTCCAAGCCATTTGAAGTCTTCTCGTGACGCATTAGGCACCTGGCCTTAGCCGTGTCCTTATGCAAGAAGGCCGAGTCATTGCCTATGCTTCGCGAGCCCTTCGACCCCATGAACTCAACTATCCTACCCATGATCTTGAGTTAGTCGCCGTTGTTCATGCCCTCGATATGGAGACATTATCTAATGGGCAATCATTGCAATATTCATCGATCACAAGAGCCTCAAATATATCTTCACCCGGGCCGAATTGAATATGAGGCAGTAGAAGATGGCTTGAGTTGATCAAGGATTATGATCTAGAAGTGCACTATCATCCCGGCAAAGCAAATGTTGTGGCGGATGCTCTTAGCCGCAAGGATCATTGCAACCACCTAGAGTTGGTGCTGCCGTTGAACCCCGTGTGAGGAAATGAGAAAGCCCGGGGCCTAGGCGGTGCCGCAGGAATTCTTTTATGCCTTGACGGCGCAGTCCACCCTTTATGACAGAATTGTCACGGCCCGGCCAAGAATGATGCCGTTGACGGATAAAAGACGTATCCCTCTACGATCCGCAAGCGCACGACCCCACACACCTCACCACCGGGATTCCCAAGGTTCTTGTCAACTGGGCGGAGCAAGGGGATTACAAGCGTCTCACCTAACAACGACACACTAGCTACTAAAACCCTAACTACTATTATACTAGAAAACACTAAACTACACTAGAGAGAATGATAAACGATCAAGATAGAAGACACTCGCCCACTCGGTCTACGATAATAGAGCATGCAATCGCTTAAAGACATGAAAACCAATCTAATCTATCTAGGATGTGACCACGGCTTTCGCCCTTTCCCTCCTCTCGTACCGTCACTACGCGAAGGTATTCATGACTAGACCTTTGATGGCCACGGCGTATTGAATGGATCCAAGGAAGCATTGGAGCTCTACTCCCTCTACCATCCCGCTCGCAAGCCTTAAGCATTAAAGTATATTCAACACAAGATGATAGATAGATAATCCGACAAAGTGCGATTACATCTCAATATCGATTACAACAAATAGTCAACCCTAGGTCAACCCGGGCCCTCACCCATGAAAACTCCCTAACACACCCCTAGAGACCCCTAGTGAATAGTTAAAACACTTGTGGGGCCAACCCATGGTCAAAGGGTGGGTCAAACCCCCTTGCCATCCCATGTCCACAAAGTGTCCGCCGAATTTTTGCCGCGTTCTCCAAAATTCATCTAAACACTTAAAATTTTACCTTTGGGAAAGTTGTAGGTATTGTTGAGGGACACAACTTTCATGTAGAGTGGCATTGCCAAATTGTAAGGGAAAATTCTGAAAAACCCCTTGCAAACCAGATTTTACCCGTTGCCGAAACCCACCGACATTCAAAGTTGGCATTCATTTGGATTCAAATCTAGAGAGTTAAACCCTATACAGCCTTTGTGAAAGTTGTAGCCGGTACTTATATCTACAACTTTGGTATTCATTGCTTGATCGAGTTGTATTCAAAATTTTGGAGAAACAAGGGCTCAAACATAGCACCCAAGCATCACCGCTAGAGCCGCAGCGCGTCGCGCCGCGACGTCGCGCGCGCGCCCGTGCGCCGCCGTCGCCGCCCGCCGCCGGCCTTGCTCCGGCGTCCGCGCCCGCGCCTCCCGAGGCCGCGCCCGGCCCAAGGCGCTCCATCCCCGAGGTCCCGCGCCCACGGTCGCTCCATCCCGAGGCGCCCGGCGTCCGCGCCGTCGCACGCGCGCGCACGCCGGCGACCGCCGGTCCGTCGGGCGGTGTCGCCGCCGTACGCGCGCGCCGACGCGCCGTAGCACGGCAAGCATCTTGCGCCGTCACCCGTGCGCCGCCGGTGCCCGAGCGCCTACTTAAACCCCCCCCCCCCCCTCCCCGCGCCTCTCCGCGCGCCACCGCATGCTCTCCCCCGCCATCGCCGCCGCCGCCGCGGCCGAGCTCCTCCGCCCGTGCTCATCGCCGGCCAACCACCCCAATAGCTCCAAAGAGGGTGCTAGTGAAGCTCCAGGGCCCGCTTGTTGCCCAGCCCCCGCGCCTCCTTGCCGCTTTTCCCCGCGCCGCCGTGGGTGCCGCCGCCGCCGCCGCCGCGCGCCCCTCGCCGGAGCTCGCCTCGACCCCGCCACCACCGCCAATCAACCCCGGGTGAGGCCAATTGCACCCCCGTGCCGCGTGTTGCTCCGGCCCGGCCCCACATCGCCGCCGGCGAGCCCTCCCGCCGCCGCCGAGGGCATGGATGTGAATCCAAGGGCCTCGTTTGCAAAGAACCTTAACTTAGTTTTATTGCAGCATCGGGCCCAAGGTCTTAGGAAATTCCTAGAAATTCACAGAAAAATCAGAAAATTCCCAAACTAATTTTGTAGGTTTCAGGATGTTAAACCCCACCCCTGTGTGGTACACTTGTGGCTAGATTCAAAATAGTTTTGGTAGGAAAATTACAAATGTGTTATACTTGGATATGTTATAACTTGAAATGTATAGCTTTTCTGTAGCCAAGATTTGGATATGTTGTGAGTTAGGATATGACTAGATGCTGTGCCAAAAATTGCACAAAGTTATTATGCAAATCTTTTTATAAAAATGTTTTTATATCTCCGACAGAACTGCAAATGATTTTTCATGTTAAATATATTCATGTTCTTGAGCCCAACTTGTGCACACTGTCTTGTGATGTCAAAAGGCACATCTGGCGAATTAATCATGAATTTAGTATTAACAGAAATAATTATTCTTGATTTATGCATGTTTTCCTTTGTAAATTAATAAACCAAGTTCAGTAGAGGTTCCATGTGAACATGCTGGCTTTTTAGGCTTGTTTAGGATCAGAGAGCATGCACAAGAAAGTTTGGATCATTTTGAGGCTTATTTATTTTTATATGCATTTAAGTTGAATCACTAGTTAACCTTTGTTATTTTCAATAATATTTAATTTCCTAGCATCCAACACTTACATGTGGGTCCAATGGACCAGGATAGGTGCTAGTAGGCCTAAGAAACACTCATTTAATTTTTGGTAATTTAATTGTTTAATAAAAGGCCTAAATGCCCTTTTAATATTAAAGGGAAATTAATAAAAGAAAATCCTTAATTAAATCTTTTCCTTTTTGAAAACATCATTTAATATAATTAAAAGATAATTAATTATCATCACTGATAAGAAATTACTTCATAATAAAAAAAAGTTAATTATACCATGTTGGCAAGAATGAAATGAAATGAAGCTTTCACATGAAATGATAAGCTTAAATAAAAACCTTTCTTCAAATGTGGAATAAAAAGAGTAACCCATGTACAACTAATAACCTTCCTAAAACAAAACATTAAATGAATGCTTGTTAAGGTGAATATGACCAACTAGCGTTGGATAGGACAACAAACTATCACATCACCTAAAGTGCATTGCATTCCGTGTAGATCTTCCGGACGGAGATTACTCCCCGGTCCCGAAACCGAGGAAGGCGGAGCAGAAGGTTCTCTCGCAAGACGTGGACGTACTCGACACCGAGGGTGCCCAAGCTAACCTAGTCGACGAAGGCAAGCTCCGGTGCATCTAACCTAGTTTTTAAAGTTCTTTATTCGATTATCTATGAATGATTGTGCATTTACGTTCAGGAGTTGAATGAAACCCTAGATGCATGATCCCTAGGTACCTTTTGTCCCTACTAGTATGATAGGTCGATAGCTGCTAAGCTATAGGACCATTACAAGTCGAGTGATGACCTCACTCGCGAGAATAGGTTCCTAGATAGGAATCATACTATATCCTTAAATGGATTGCTCACGTGGTAAGAGCATGGGATCTGGGCTCCTGGTCCGTTGGTTATGTGGGTTAAGTTTTTGAACGTACCAAGCATATGCCGGTATGGGACCGGTAAGCCTAGTACCATAATGAGGCGGCGAGGGATCTTACTATTACTACTCTTGGGATTCGCTCTCACGGCTAGCTACCGGTGGTGTATGGTGACTCCGGGTATCTCGCGGGGTATGCCGGATAGCCTCGCACCAAAGACTCGTAAGATTCGATCCCAACCCGAGGATTTATGGGGACGGCCGGGGAGTTGTCCTCGCGGGGGCAGCCGACCGTGTGTTTGGGTCTACCTTGCAAGGTTTTAAATCAATCGATTGTCGGCCTCTCACCGTTACCCGAGACTACTTACTCCACTAGTCATGTGATCCCTAATGATGGAAGTTGATGAAGTTGATGTTTGATCAATTGTATTGTACAACCTTGTTTGTACTAGTTGGCTAATGTAGTAAGGATTAAACTACTAGAACTTGTGCTAAAATCTTGAAAGTAAGGACCTACTCGTTGTTACTTTTTGACAAAAGCAACCCAGTAGCCAAAAAGCCTTTCATGGTCTAGATTTTGGTGAAGTAGCTATCACCGACGGGTAAGTCTTGCCGAGTATTAGTATACTCAATTCCCTTGCTATAATGTGTTGATCCAGGTCATGCCTTCAGTGATGTGTGGCCCGGTGAGATCCCGCCCGGCTGGGAGCTGGAGTGGGTGGAGGACGACTACTGAAGCATCATGGATGGCCTCCCGTGGTGACTTCGCTGTCGCTAGTTAAATTCCGCTGTCTTTTCAAAACTCTGAACTATTCTGTCATGACAAAAACTATGGTTTGTAATAATTAAACCCTTCGGGGCACGAATTTGGATTTGAATGTTGATGTATCTCCGGACTCGCCTTCGAGTGAGTTTTAATGCATATATCGATCCTTGTGCTATTCAAGTGATTTACCGGCGTTAACCCGGCGACTTACGACAGGATGGTACCTTATTATTGCTTAATGACCAAAGTGGATCGGTCTTAGGCGATAGTACGGTACTTTCCCCGGGCGGGTTGTCACGCTGGCATCGTAGCTTATATGCACCGTAGATTAATTAATAAACCTTAATCAATGGTTTTTGAATAAAATATGCCAAGATTTTCTGATTTTCCAAAATACGTTGGTCCGCTAAGGATAAACTAGAACCGAGAGGCCCTAGAGGGAATTTTGGGTTCTTTCAGGTGGCTTATTTAACTTATGGTTTATTTTGCTAACTCCCAAAGACATTTCTTTCGTCGTCGACTTACTTTATTGCACAACCAAACTAGGAGCCACGTGTTTTATACGTGTGCTGTTCCGCATCACGGGAATTGCGAGGGTTGATGGAGTGATCCATTCCACGGATCCCATCTTCGCGTCTGTTTATGAGTTGTGTGTCGCCACGTGTTTCATATGTGTGCATTCCGCATGTCGCTCATGCGAGGCAAGGATACACTCCATTCAAACGG
This sequence comes from Cenchrus americanus, assembly GCA_947561735.1. Taxonomy (NCBI): domain Eukaryota; kingdom Viridiplantae; phylum Streptophyta; class Magnoliopsida; order Poales; family Poaceae; genus Cenchrus; species Cenchrus americanus. The sequence continues at coordinate 104,555,434 of OX387243.1, forward strand.
AGGGTGTCCGAGGTTGGACGCTGTCCATGCAGCGGCTTAACGCATGGATACCGTTTCTATAGTGAACGGTAATGTATGTGGACGCTTTCGTGACGTGCTGGCACGAAAGGTTCGTTTTCTCGCAGTACATAACGGCGCTTCGTTAGTGGTTAAGCAAGTACCGTGTAGCTCTCGACTAGATATTATAGGGAGTGACGAATATAAGCCTTGCCACCAAGACCGACTTTGATTTTTGGCTTGATTGCCATGTGAGGTCGAATAGGACGTCTTGCATGCATATTAAAAATCGAAATAACTAAAATGGACCCAAAAATCGGAATTCCATGTGTTCTCTAAGGAAGTTTATGATAGTGTGTGCTTTTTATAAATTAGAAGTACTCCTCATACCTAGCCGTCATGCTGCCGAAATTTTGTGCAAAACTGTTTACCCTGTGCTAGGTTTAATTTAAAACCAAATTGTTAATTGCTCCTCAACTAGTTATCTTGTGCTAGCAAGTCTCAATCCTAGTTCCGTTTGGGTTGGTTCACACTTTCCTAGGCACATTCAGGTTCTGACCATCCACCTTGTTTTCTTGTTCATGCTCAACCTTAAAATTTAGTTAATTGTTAAAGGATTTATTTTGAACCGGGAAGACTTGAGAAAGATTTGCGGTTTCTGGATTTTTGGTTATGAATGTTATTCACAACTGCCGTAACTTCACCATTTGTCATGCCGTTCTCTTTGAGATCCGACATGGGTTACCTTTGTGTACGCATGGATTTCCCCGTGTTCCACCGGGGCCGACGCCGACGCGTACGATCCGTACCAACGGGTTGCACCGGGAGGGTTTTCCGCGTTTGGCGTGGGAAGCACTCGCGCTGCCGCAGCTACCTTACCCCGCCGACGTACGAGGTGAAGGAGTTTGAGCGCTTTGGTGTTCCCCGCTGCAGGGTGATCGTTACTGTGCTGCCGCACCCAGATCACGCCGACTGGTTTGACCTGAGTTTTATTTACTGGGGATTTATCACGCACGAGTCCGTGGAGTCAGCCGCCCTCAGAGTGCTGACAGACTTTTGTGACCACAACCCTACTGTGGTAGCTCTTTCACCGTTTGGACTGTTTCCGGCTGTGAGTCCTCACGACCCAGCTTGGTTGGACCGTATGGACCATCTACGGGAGCTACTGACCCTAGCAGAGCCGTTGGATGTTACTCAGACACTTGCCCGTTGTCTGAACGTGGTTTTCACACTCCAGTGGGCCGCGTTTTAACACCGCAGCAGAATTATTGCACGCCGCTTGGAGGCATCTAGGCGCGATTGGGAGCAGCCAAGCAAAGACACCGGCCGCTCGAACTTCACGCTTACCCAGGTGCAGCAGGAGAACGACAGTCGCGTGCTAGGAGGTTCCGCTGGAGCTTGAGAGAGGTGACCGCCTCCAGAGGATCGTGGACCTAGAGGCGGAGAACCATGCACTAGAGGAGGATGCCGACGCACACGAGATAGAGAGGCTGACCCTGTTGCAGAACATTGCGGAGATGCAGGAGCACGTACAGGAGGCCGAGGTACAGGTGGCAGCCTTACAGGCTATAGTGGCCTTGCGCCCATCCGCCCCCAAGACATGCACACCCGAAGGAGCACAGGGGCCGTGTCCGGTCCGGGATCGACGAGCCAAAGGGACCACCGCTACCGACTCCCCCAGCTTCGCCTTCGTACAGTGGTGCTTCAGTGGGCAACTAGGTTGCCGACAGCAGGGAGCAGCAGGATATCGATCTTATCGAGTTGTCTTGAGATGTTAGAGTAGTTGGCTTGACAGCACGTCTTCATGCCAAGCAACTATTGTATTATGTGTTGTCTTGATGTTTCGAAATCGAGTTGTAATGACGTTGAACCTTGTTCTGTCATGTTGTAATAAGAATGCTTAAGCTCGTATGCTTTAAGTGAATTTCATTGTCTTTCAAATTGAATTTTCTTATGCTGGATGCCATATCCTTGGATAATTCGTTGCGAATGATCACACTTGTCAAAGATTGCATTGTTATCTCCTAAGAGCGTAGGTAAAACAAAGCATCTTTACGAACGTCACTCGTTGCCAGCATATAAGTGCTCGTTCGTATACCATCTTCTTTGGTATTCGGGATAACGACGATCGTTCGGAAGTGATTAGGAGCCGCGCAATTGAGCAATCACCGTCCTAACCATATTAAGAGAAACGATTCTATGAATCTTGGTGGCTATAGAATGTTGTGCTTGCCGCCGTACTCATTATTTATTACTAATGAGATGTGGTAATGCATGATCCCGCTTGTCATCATTTGGAAGTAAGCTTTGGGTTATCTCACTAATGACGCTCACTTTACGCATGGTGGGAACCACGCGCAGCCTCTCCCAACGATTTTGGAGCGAGTGGTAGTGGTGACTTGCCGCCAACCCCCGCCCATGAACCCGACGGAGGCTTTCATGGCCACCCGCACCGAGGTGCCGCGCCGCATCTTGCGTACACAACAAGCAGATCGCCCAAAGAAATGAACCGAGGGCCGCCACATGGGGCCAACCACGAGGGACCCAACCAGGTCACCACGTATGCCCGGGCTCATCGCCATGAAGCCGCCAACTTTCGCGAAAGCAAAAGACCCTCCGGAAGCCGAGGCTTGGGTCAAGGCCATAGAGGCGAAATTCTCTCGCCTTTGTGCCGCCTTGCTCGAGGAGAACAAAGCGAACTTCGCAGCCCTACAACTGCGAGGAGAAGCTTTGATGTGGTGGGACCACTTCAAGTCCATGCAACGAAATCACGCCGTGACTTGGGAAGAGTTTAAGCAAGCTTTCAAGAGTCACCACATCCCCAAGGGTCCGATGGACCGAAGATGAGGGAGCCGCTAGCCCTTCGTCAAGGATCCGACTCCGTGTACCGCTATGCTCGTAAATTCAATAGCTTATGCCGAGACGGTGGGCATCATGTTGATACCGATGCCAAGAAGATGGAGAGGTTCGGCGACGGACTTGATGGCAAGTTGTATGAGCGCCTAAATCCGCTCGAGCCCGCAAACTTCCATGAGCTCGTGAATAAAGCTATCTCGCAAGAGGATGCTATGAAGAAAGCCCATGGGGACAACAAGAGAGTGTCCGGTTTCACCCCAGCACGGAACAAACAAGAAGTTTCGTTTTGTGAAGAAGGAAGCTCCGTGCCCATCCCGAAGAAATCTTCAACCGGACGCCGGACGATGAAGCCATTCCAGGGCAACCCCGCCGGAACTTCCGCTTCCGCCGTGCCCCAGCCAGGCTCCAAAGCCTAATGCACCCCCTCGTGATGTTGGAGATCGTCGTTGCTACAACTGTGGCCAGCCAGGCACTATATTAATGAGTGTCCCAAGCCCAGGCAGATCAAGCCAAACCCACAGAACCAGAGTACGGGAAGCAAGCCTGCCACTCCGCCAAGAAACCCATGGTGCAAGTGCGCCAGGGCAAGTTGAACTTCACCACCCTGAGTGACATTCCCGCAGAGCTCCGCACTCACGGGTACATTCTCTATCAATAACACTCCCGTCAAGGTCTTATTTGATTCGGGAGCCACCCATAGTTTCATAAATGAGAGTCTACTAGACAAATTGGGTCTAAGAGGGGTACCAACCAAAGCTATTTATAAAATTACTACACCCTATGGAAACATCGCGTCTCGCTAGTAATTTTTGGAGTTCCCCCTAAGACTAGGAAGTCGGGTCATTCAATCTAATCCGATAGTCATCAAATTGGGGAGCATGGATGTTATTTTGGGTATGGAATGGATGAATCAACATAAGGTGGTTCTAGATATATCGATAGGGTCGTAGAGATCCACTCTCCTACGGTCGGGCACACTACCTTGTACCGCCTTTCCGGACGCGCACCGACTCTTGTGCCTATGCGACCATTATCTCTTCCCTTGATAAGATTCCGTAGTGTGTGAGTACCCGGATGTATTTCCCGACGAGTTGTCCGGTATGCCACCGTACGGAGATGTCGAGTTTGTGATCGAACTCCAACCCGGTACCGCACCCATTTCCAAAAGACCTTATCGCATGCCACCCAAAGAGTTAGCCGAGCTAAAAACCCAACTCCAAGAGTTGTTAGATAAGGGTTACATTCGCCCAAGATCTTCTCCTTGGGGTTTCCCCGCTCTATTTGTCAAAAAGAAAGATGGTAGCTTGAGGATGTGCGTAGATTATCGACCGCTCAATGCAGTCACTATCAAAAACAAATACCCACTTCCTCGAATTGATGTTCTGTTTGATCAATTGGCTGGTGCCAAAGTCTTCTCTAAGATCGACCTTCGTTCTGGCTACCACCAAATCAAGATTCGACCGTGCGACATTCCTAAAACCGTTTTTCCACTCGTTATGGTCTTTACGAGTTCTTGGTCATGTCCTTCGGACTCACTAATGCGCCCCGCCTACTTCATGTACCTCATGAACTCCGTATTCATGACGGAGCTCGATAAATTTGTCATAGTCTTCATCGATGATATCCTCATCTATTCTAAGAGTGAGGAAGAACACACCAACCATCTCCGAGTTGTCCTTCGCCGTTTGCGAGATCATCGCCTTTATGCTAAATTCTCCAAATGCGAATTCCGGTTGAAAAGTGTCAAATTCTTGGGGCACACCATTTCCCACGATGGTATCTCCGTAGATCCTAGCAAAGTTCGGAGGTGATGGATTGGAAACCACCCAAATCCGTACATCAAATCCGCAGCTTCCTAGGATTGGCGGGATATTATCGTCGATTCATTCCCGACTTTTCTAGAATCGCAAAACCCATGACCGAATTACTCAAGAAGGGAGTGAAATTCGTGTGGAGTGAAGCATGTGAGAAAGCTTTTCACACCCTCGCACAACATCTAACTTCAGCCCCGGTGCTAGCTCAACCCGATAATTCCAAACCGTTTGAAGTCTTCTCGTGACGCATCGAGCACCGGTCTTGGTTGTGTCCTTATGCAAGAAGGCCGAGTCATTGCCTATGCTTCACGAGCCCTTAGACCCCATGAGCTCAACTATCCTACTCATGATCTTGAGTTAGTCGCCGTTGTTCATGCCCTCAAGATATGGAGACATTATCTAATGGGCAATCATTGCAATATCTTCACCGATCACAAGAGCCTCAAATATATCTTCACCCAAATTAATTGAATATGAGACAGAGAAGATGGCTTGAGTTGATCAAGGATTATGATTTAGAAGTGCACTATCATCCCGCAAAGCAAATGTTGTTGCGGACGCTCTTAGCCGCAAGGACCATTGCAACCACCTAGAGTTAGAGCCGGCGGAACCCTTGTGTGAAGAAATGAGAAGGCTCAACCTAGAAGTGGTACCGCAGGACTTCTTTATGCCTTGACGGCGAGAGTCAAACCTTTATGACCGGATTGTCACCGCCCGGCCGCAATGACGCGATGTCCAAATCATCGTGCAGAAAACCGGTGGAAGGAGACCCGAAGTATGCGTGTTTCCGGAAGGATCACCAAGGTGTGGTCCGGTTTGGAAAACGTCTAGTGGTCCCCGTTGACCCGGAAATCAAGAAGATCATTCTAGATGAAGCTCACAAGTCCAAGTTCTCTATCCATCCCGTAGTACCAAGATGTACCAAGATCTAAAGCGTAACTTTTGGTGGTCTAATATGAAGGTGGATGTAGCCAAGTATGTAGCCGAGTGCGATACTTGCCACCGGATGAAAGCAAGTCATTTGAAATTGGCAGGAGTACTCCAACCTCTCGTCAATACCTATGTGGAAATGGGACGACATTAGTATGGATTTTATTGTGGGTTTACCCCCGACCCCTAGGAAGAAAGATTCTATTTGGGTAATCGTGGATAGACTCACCAAGATCGCTCACTTCATTGCCGTGCACACCACTTACTCCGTGCAACAAGATGCGCAGTTGTACGTGGACCATGTAGTTCGTCCGCATGGGATCCCAAAGACTATAATCTCCGATAGAGGAACTCGGCTTTGTAGCCCGTTTTTTGGAGCAGATTGCATGAGTGTTTGGGAACTCGCCTACTCGAAGTTCCGCTTATCATCTCCGGACCGATGGTCGACGGAGAGGATAAACCGCATTCTAGAGGACATGTTGAGAGCAAGCATCTTGCACTTTGACAAGAGTTGGGACAAGTGCTTGTCCTTGGCGAGTTCTCCTACAACAACAAATGCTATCGTGCCGCTTGAAAATGGCACCGTTCGATGCTCTATACGGACGCGGATGCCGCACCCCACCGAATTGGTCGGAGGTCGGAGAAAGAACACTCTTTGGACCGCAGTTAGTTAAAGAGGCCGAAGAGAAGGTACAAGTGATAACGAGAGAATTTAAAGATGGCCCGGATGAGACAAAAGAGTTACCATGATAAGGGAACCGCACCTCGACACTTTGAAGTGGGAGATCATGTGTATTTGAAAGTATCCCCCACCAAAGGTGTGCAAAGGTTCGGAGTCAAAGGAAAGTTAGCCCCGCGCTACATTGGACCCTACGAAGTCATAGAGGTATGTGGACCCGTGGCCTACCGTATCCGATTGCCAGAACGGTTTTCCGCGGTTCACAATGTATTCCATGTAACTCAGTTGAAGAAGGGAACGCCTGTTCCGGAGAACGAGATCATCACAGAAGCTAACGCTTGGATCGAGTCGGATTTCTCGCTCGTCGAGCATCCCTTAAAAGTACTAGATCAAAAAGAGCGAAAGACCCGAAGGCAAACCGTGCGAATGTACAAGATCCAATGGAGCCACCACACGGAAGAAGAAGCCACATGGGAGACGGAGGATTATCTTAACACCAAGTACCCGGGCTTCCTCCAATCCCGAAACAGTGAGTCTTTTTCCCCATCTCTTCGTTGTCAAATCGAATCTCGGGACGAGATTCCTTTTAAGGGGGTAGGCCGTGACGCCCCGTGTTTTTAATTACCGTCGTTAACGCTAATGACATGATTAGCCGGACAAATAGTCAACCCTAGGTCAACTCCGGGCCCTCACCCATGAAAACTCCCTAACACACCCCTAGAGACCCCTAGTGAATAGTTAAAACACTTGTGGGGCCAACCCATGGTCAAAGGGTGGGTCAAACCCCCTTGCCATCCCATGTCCACAGGTGTCTGCCGGAATTTTTGCCGCGTTCTCCAAAATTCACCTAAACACTTAAAATTCTACCTTTGGGAAAGTTGTAGGTCTTGTTGAGGGACACAACTTTCATGTAGAGTGGCATTGCCAATTTGGAAGGGAAATTTGTGAAAAAGCCCTTGCAAACCAGATTTTACTGTTGCCAGAAACCCACTGACATTCAAAGTTGGCATTCATTTAGATTCAAATCTAGAGAGTTAAACCCTATACAGCCTTTGTGAAAGTTGTAGCTGGTACTTAGATCTACAACTTTGGTATTCATTGCTTGGTCGAGTTGTATTCAAAATTTTGGAGAAACAGTGGCTCAAACATAGCACCAGCATCACTGCTAGAGCCAGAGCGCGTCGCGCCGCGACGTCGCGCGCGCCCGTGCGCCGCCGCCGCCGCCCGCCGCCGGCCTTGCTCCGCATCCGCGCCCGCGCCTCCCGAGGCCGCGCCCGGCCCAAGGCGCTCCATCCCGAGGTCCCGCGCCCCCGCCCTCGCTCCATCCCGAGGCGCCCGGCGTCCGCGCCCGCCGCACGCGCGCGCACGCCGCGGACCGCCGGTCCGTCGGCGGTGTCGCCGCCGTACGCGCGCGCCTCGACGCGCCGTAGCACGGCAAGCATCTTGCGCCGTCACCCGTGCGTCGCCGGTGCCCGAGCGCCTACTTAAACCCCCCCCCTCGCGCCTCTCCGCGCGCCACCGCATGCTCTCCCCCCGCCATCGCCGCCGCCGCCGTGGCCGAGCTCCTCCGCCCGTGCTCATCGCCGGCCAACCACCCCAATAGCTCCGGTAGGTGCTAGTGAAGCTCCGGGGCCCGCTTGTTGCCCAGCCCCGCGCCTCCTTGCCGCTTTTTCCCGCGCCGCCGTGGGTGCCGCCGCGGCCGCCGCCGCGCGCCCTCGCCGGAGCTCGCCTCGACCCCGCCACCACCGCCAATCAACCCAGGGTGAGGCCAATTGCACCCCTGTGCCGCGTGTTGCTCTGGCCCGGCCCCACATCGCCGCCGGCGAGCCCTCCCGCCGCCGCCGAGGGCATGGATGTGAATCCAAGGGCCTGTTTGCAAAAAACCTTAACTTAGTTTTATTACAGATCGGTCCAAGGTCTTAGGAAATTCCTAGAAATTCACAGAAAAATCAGAAAATTCCCAAACTAATTTTGTAGGTTTCAGGATGTTAAACCCCACCCCTGTGTGGTACACTTGTGGCTAGATTCAAAGTAGTTTTGGCAGGAAAATTACAAATGTGTTATACTTGGATCTGTTATAACTTGAAATGTATAGCTTCTCTGTAGCCAAGTTTTGGATATGTTGTGAGTTAGGATGTGACTAGATGCTGTGCCAAAAATTGCACAAAGTTATTATGAAATCTTTTTATAAAAATGTTTTTCTATCTCTGACAGAACTGCAGAAATGATTTTTCATGTTAAATATATTCATGTTCTTGAGCCCAACTTGTGCACACTGTCTTGTGATGTCAAAAGGCACATCTGGTGAATTAATCATGAATTTAGGATTAACAGAAATAATTATTCTTGATTTATGCATGTTTTCCTTTGTAAATTAATAAACCAAGTTCAGTAGAGGTTCCATGTGAACATGCTGGCTTTTTAGGCTTGTTTAGGATCAGAGAGCATGCACAAGAAAGTTTGGATCATTTTGAGGCTTATTTATTTTTATATGCATTTAAGTTGAATCACTAGTTAACCTTTGTTATTTTCAATAATATTTAATTTCCTAGCATCCAACACTTACATGTGGGTCCAATGGATCAGGATAGGTGCTAGTAGGCCTAAGAAACACTCATGTAATTTTTGGTAATTTAATTGTTTAATAAAAGGCCTAAATGCCCTTTTAATATTAAAGGGAAATTAATAAAAGAAAATCCTTAATTAAATCTTTTCCTTTTTGAAAACATCATTTAATATAATTAAAAGATAATTAATTATCATCACTGATAAGAAATTACTTCATAATAAAAAAAAGTTAATTATACCATGTTGGCAAGAATGAAATGAAATGAAGCTTTCACATGAAATGATAAGCTTAAATAAAAACCTTTCTTCAAATGTGGAATAAAAGAGTAACCCATGTACAACTAATAACCTTCCTAAAACAGAAACATTAAATGAATGCTTGTTAAGGTGAATATGACCAACTAGCGTTGGATAGGACAACAAACTATCACATCACCTAAAGTGCATTGCATTCCGTGTAGATCTTCCGGACGGAGATTACTCCCTGGTCCCGAAACCGAGGAAGGCGGAGCGAAGGTTCTCTCGCAAGACGTGGACGTACTCGACACCGAGGGTGCCCAAGCTAACCTAGTCGACGAAGGCAAGCTCCGGTGCATCTAACCTAGTTTTTAAAGTTCTTTATTCGATTATCTATGAATGATTGTGCATTTACGTTCAGGAGTTGAATGAAACCCTAGATGCATGATCCCTAGGTACCTTTTGTCCCTACTAGTATGATAGGTCGATAGCTACTAAGCTATAGGACCATTACAAGTCGGGTGATGGCCTCACTCGCGAGAATAGGTTCCTAGATAGGAATCATACTATATCCTTAAATGGATTGCTCACGTGGTAAGAGCATGGGATCTGGGCTCCGGTCCAGTGGTTATGTGGGTTAAGTTTTTGAACGTACCAAGCATATGCCGGGTATGGGACCGGTAAGCCTAGTACCATAATGAGGCGGCGAGGGATCTTACTATTACTACTCTTGGGATTCGCTCTCACGGCTAGCTACCGGTGGTGTATGGTGACTCCGGGTATCTCGCGGGGTATGCCGGATAGACCGCATCAAAGATCGTAAGATTCGATCCCAACCCGAGGATTTATGGGGACGGCCTGGGGAGTTGTCCTCGCGGGGGCAGCCGACCGTGTGTTTGGGTCTACCTTGCAAGGTTTTAAATCAATCGATTGTCGGCCTCTCACCGTTACCCGAGACTACTTACTCCACTAGTCATGTGATCCCTAATGATGGAAGTTGATGAAGTTGATGTTTGATCAATTGTATTGTACAACCTTGTTTGTACTAGTTGGCTAATGTAGTAAGGATTAAACTACTAGAACTTGTGCTAAAATCTTGAAAGTAAGGACCTACTCGTTGTTACTTTTTGACAAAAGCAACCCAGTAGCCAAAAAGCCTTTCATGGTCTAGATTTTGGTGAAGTAGCTATCACCGACGGGTAAGTCTTGCTGAGTATTAGTATACTCAGCCTTGCTATAATGTGTTGATCCAGGTCATGCCTTCAGTGATGTGTGGCCCGGTGAGATCCCGCCCGGCTGGGAGCTGGAGTGGGTGGAGGACGACTACTGAAGCATCATGGATGGCCTCCCGTGGTGACTTCGCTGTCGCTAGTTAAATTCCGCTGTCTTTTCAAAACTCTGAACTATTCTGTCATGACAAAAACTATGGTTTGTAATAATTAAACCCTTCGGGGCACGAATTTGGATTTGAATGTTGATGTATCTCTGGACTCGCCTTCGAGTGAGTTTTAATGCATATATCGATCCTTGTGCTATTCAAGTGATTTACCGGGCGTTAACCCGGCGACTTACGACAGGATGGTACCTTATTATTGCTTAATGACCAAAGTGGATCGGTCTTAGGCGATAGTACGGTACTTTCCTGGGCGGGTTGTCACAATCACTGGCGCGACTCCTTCACCAGTCGCGCCATGTGTCCTGGCGCGACTCAAGAAGGAGTCGCACCAAGATTCCTGGCGTGACTCATGAAGGAGTCGCGCCAGTGATGTTCCAACACCAGTACTGCCGTAGGTCATATGGCGGACAAGAGTCACGCCACGCCACTTGGCGCGACTCATGGAAGAGTCGCGCCAAGCCGCCTGGCGCGACTCATGCAGTAGTCACGCCAGTGATGTTCCAACACCAGTACTGCACCTTTCTGGGGGTGTTGCAATTTGGTTAAGTCTGGGAGGATTTTTTGTGAGTTCGAAATTTGATAAATTTGTGCCGTTTTTTGGAGTGAGTTCAAGAATACGACCACAAATATTTACATGGTTAAGAAACACCAATTCACACATAATTTAACACATATATACATCGATCGCAAACCGGCATAGTTCAATTCAATCACAAACCCCAAACCTACATAGTTCAAATACACCAAACATTCAACATGTCCTGAAGCCACAGTTTTCAAACATTCCATAAGGTCCACAACATAAGTTCATTACATGGCATATTTAAAATAATTTATGAGGTACACAACACAAGTTCACTACTCTGGCTCAAAATCAAACAATAATTCATCGTCACCCCAATCGTCATCCTCCACCTCAATTATATTGGCTTTGCCCTTGTAGTTGTCCTCCCCATCTTGCGCCTCGCCCTTGCCCTTATCCTCCACCTCTTGCGCCTTGCCCTTGCCCTTGTCCTCCACCTCTTGCGCCTTGGTAGCAAGTCTCTTTATCGCCTCCCATTGAAATTTGGTAGTCGCATCCACAATTTCCTCTACATTGTTGCTACACTTTTTTGTGCTGTAAATTTTGGCAATTCTCTCACAAGAGCTTTCATTGCCTGCAATTGTGCCATTTTTGCCTCAATTCTAGCCAACTTCAAATTAATCCCTCTTTTCTTTACTTCCGCCATTTGGAACCACTCGGCTATGGAATCATTTGCAAATATCCTTGATGGATCAAACTCACTCCAATCACGACGCCACTTTTCCCTCATGTTACGCATGCATGTCCCTCTTCTCTCCTTCTCCTCTTCCTCCTCCCTCAACCTCTTCCTCCTCCTCTCACTCGCACTTAGGGGCGGTGGATAATTCATCCTATTCCGCCTCCAAAATTCAATGAGGCCCTCTCTAATGCCCTCTCCAACACTAGTTTGTGAACATCCCTCCTCTCTAGCAAGTTTATCCTTTGCAATTTGTCCAAACAACTCTTTATCCGATGGAATTGGGACATCATATTTTTCTCTTAATTTATTTTTCCTCTTGGCTGTTTCCTTGATTTTCAAATACCCGGAACATTGCCCCAAATGTAGACGCAGTGCTTCCCTCCCTGCAAAGCTCTCCCAATCACATGTTCTCCCCTCCTACAAAATTAATGTCAATTTTTAGGCAACACAACCATTTAAGTGGGCACAACACATGGATAAAAAAGTTAGGAAAGTGACTTTACCCAATAATCTCCGTACAAGTTACCACAAAACCAACCATATCCAAGCTCAGATGGAACCACTCCCTTTCGAGCGAGTATTCCACACTTGCAACGAGGCCTATAAGGCTCATCACATGGCCATGGCTTCTCCCCACTCTCGAATGCTTGCACGTCTTCTTCTGACGGCCAATGAGACTTCGGCCCGTATATGTACTCTTGAAAATCACGTAGGGGTCATCCATCCTGCACAAAAAATTCAATAAAGTCCTCTATATATCAAAATATCGAGCACAATGAATTTGTCGGGAAGAGCAATGATGCTTACATGTGTTCTTTGGTTGCACCGAAAGAATGGTGTGAATTTATCGGGAAGGTCAAGATCAGGAAGTTGCAACTTGCTTGGCCTCCCACAATGACACAACGGAGGGTTGCTAACACGCTTGCATCCCGCCTCTTGTTTTTCTTGGAATGTCATTTCTGGTGGATTTGGTGGTGGTGGCACCCACCGTCTGAACTCATGATATGGTTGCACCACCGATTCTATCCACGGAAATAATCGGATCCTAGGGTCAAATTTTTCCGGTCCATCAATCCACTGGTGGAAAAAGCAAGGTGCCATGTTGTATTGACTTGGGCCGCCATCTTCATTTAGTATCCACTTTCTTGCACATGTGTAGAACGCCCTTCCACCGTTGACTCATCCCTTGATTGCTTCACTTGTGCCTGGAATGCCACAATGACACATAGGAACCGGAAGAGGTGGTGGGACGGGATCATCACGCCCGCCTTTGCTCGCCGCCATTTGCCCGAAAAAACATAAAATTTCATCGCATTATTTATACAAAAGGAAATGACAAAAATGTTATTTGCATAATTAAGAAATAGAGACATGAAATCCTAAGTAGCTACCGTATGCCCGCTTCCACTAGATTGTTTATGTCGTTCCTTCCGATGACCCTCCTCGTGGCAGACACTACATCGGATCTTCGACTTTTCTTGGTCAAACTCCCCGGCACCGTAAATATCCCTATCGTACCCACTTGTTTGGTCCATCTCATTGTGTAATCGCTTTTTCTTCCTCCTTCCCACACCAAGTTTCCTCTTCTCGTCATCTGGGACGTAGTCAGGACCATTGTACTCAGGCCAATGTGTCTCGTCTAGTATTGGCTCAAAACGAGCCGCCCATGTCTTCAATACTGAATCCTTAGAATACAATTGTGTCGTGTACGCCGGTGCTAGCCAAGACACCCCTCTAACAAGGCATGCAAAAGCAATCATATGAGAGCATGGAACATGTAGCAACCGAGGTATACAACAAGTGCAAGACACTCCGCAGAGGTCCACCTTATATATGCGTCCGCCCGTCATCTCACCTCCAACATTCAAAGCGAAAGTCGTCCTCACCGAGTACACATACAATGTGGGATCAAACAACTCGACCCTCATGCTCGCAGCCTTTTTTACCTTGCTCGTTTAAGTGCTTCTTTGCGGCTTTACCAAAAATATTCATCCCACGTAACCCTCTTTCTATTTGCACTTTTGCTTTTTTCCACCTATGCACAAAATATGAATTGATCTTGTAGAAAGTGTACTCCACAATAGCCGATACTGGCATAGCACGGATGCCTTTGAGGACCTTGTTGAGCACTTCCGAAAGATTTGTATTGTTCACACCATATCTCCAACCACCTTCATCAAATGCGTTGGCCCACTTATGTTTATTGACCATCTGCTCCTCCAACCACTCTTTTGCTTCCGGATTCATCATTTGTTTTAGTTTCTCTAGTCTAATATTAAACGTCCTCTCGGCTTTGGCTGCACACACCGATTTTAGTGCGTCTCTAACTTTCTTGTTAGCTTGCCTATGCCATATGTTCGCCGCAAAGTGTCGCGTGCACCAACGACTCACGACAGTTCGTACCCTTCCATGTAATCCTCAACCGCACTTAGTATTCCTTGATGGCGGTCCGAAACTATGCACACCCTCCCGAGACGTCCCACAACGTCCCGACGGACCAAATGCAAAAACCAAGACCAGTCGTCAATATTCTCACTTTCGCCTAAGGCAAATGCAAGGGGTACCAATCTATCCTCACCATCAACACCAGTGGCGATCAACAAAACACCCATGTACTTTCCAGTTAAGAATGTGCCATCGACACTTATCACCGGTCTGCAATGCTTGAATGCCTCTACACATTGGGGGAAACACCAATACACCCGCTCCATTACTGGCTTCATTACACCTTTGTGGAGCTCCTCCTTTCCCGTAGTATGAGTGCACAACTTCGTACCCGGGTTGAAGTGTGTTATTGCTTGTAGGATTTTTGGCACCCTACTGTAAGCATCCTTCCAATCACCCCACAACATGGATATTGCATACTGCTTACCTCTCCAGGCCTTTCCATAATTCACCGTGTAGTTGCTGAAAGCTTTGATGGACTCAATGAGGGCAGCTATAGAAACATCGGGATCCTTATAAACCATGCCAAGCAATCCGTCTAGAAATGTAACGAGCCGTGCATTGAGAATGTTCTTGTGCCACTTCCGACGTCCCACATGTATGAGGTTGGACAACTCTTACGATTCTCCATTTGTTCCTATCATCGAAAGTGGACGCGCCCACACCTTCCAAGCACAATCTTGTTGAAAAGCAATCGTGTATCTTGTTTTGGCCGATGAATGAATCACATTATATGGCCTATGGTGCCGCACCGAGTAATCCCTTAAGAAAAACTTTAATTCTTCCAAGTTATCAAATTGCATTCCCTTGGTTATAAACAATTCACCACTGTCGGGATCTACTTCACTAAGATGTAGCCCTGAATCACAATATGCCTTCCTCGGAACCGAATGGAAAACGGAAACTTCAGGTACATCAACATGTACAGCTTCCAATTGCCTCAACTCTGTTTGAGTCAATTCTAGCACTCGAAATCCAAATAGAGTGTACACCGACCCTATAGACGCCTCATCTACCCTCTCACCAAATAATGGAGTCTCTTCACCCAAAGAACTAAATTGGCGTATAGGATTTGCTCGAGCCATATGTGTTGGTTGGGTTGGTTGCCTAAGTGGAGTTGGGGTTGGTTGGCTAACTGGAGTTGGTTCTTCTTCTTCTGCTGCTTCAGAGCTCACAGATATATCATCCCCATCTTCTTCCTCATCATCCTGATACTCACCAAAATTATTATTCAACCCACATCTATCAAAGTCATCTTCCCCATCTGAACCATAAGAACATTCCTCATCATCACCACCTTCTTCATCATCCTCATTATCATGAACCTCATTGTGTGGTACCATATCTTCCTGAGTTAAGTGTTCCACGGGCTCATCATTATGCGGTGAATCAACCGGAGAGTGAACATCAACAACTAACTCAGCACAACGAACTTGAGATTCTTTCACACACTCTTTGTAAAATAACCAATCATCACCACAATTAATAGGCATCATCACATAGTGACTTCTTTTCTCACCGGAGTCAAACCTTCCATGAATCCTTAATTCCTCCCCCTCATTACCAACCTTGAACAAAGTATTCACTCGGGTTTTAATATCTTCAAATGTTGGAGGACTATCAAATCTTGCTACTTGTTGCCTCATGCTTTTAAACTCCCCATTGTCATCAACTATGCCACCCGAAAATATACGTACTAAACGATCCATCTACACACAACCACAAATTAAATTGATTATACCAACCCTCATCTCACATATCAATACCATCTACACTATCCAACATGGAAATGATGAAATCCTACCATGCAAGAGAAACTAGACGATAAGAAGAGGTTAACATCGGTCACTTGAACGATACACTACACTAAATCATACCCGATTCGTACTCAATCATGCTATCTATCTCAAATCATTCACTAAACCTAACCACCTCAAATCCAACGAAAACGATGGAATCCGCGAAAACTAATTGGTTAGAATGGAGGAGTTACCTTCCACGAGCAATTTCCCACACTTTCCTCTTCAAAACGGGTGAGGGATGGAGTGGATCTAGAGGGGGCGGAGGGGGACGACGCCATGGGAGAAGGGAGGGAGATCGGTTTGGGAGAAAGAAAGGAGGAGGAAGAAAGAAAAGGGGCCCGGCGGCCCCCTGTGTGTTAAGTGAGTCGCGCCAGGCCGCGTGGCGCGACTCCTCATTGAGTCGCGCCACATGCCCTGGCGCGACTCACTCGCCACCTCAGCAACGTCGGCGCGCGCCTGGCCGACGTGGCGCCTGAGTCGCGCCAGGGCATGTAGCGCGACTCAATGAGGAGTCGCGCCAGGGCATGTGGCGCGACCAAAAGGGCTACTTTTTGCAAATTTAGTTGGGCCCGGGTTATTTTTAATAAATTAGATTAAAAAGGATTAAAAAATAAAAAAAATCTTCTACAACATACTACATGAGCTGCTCACAATCACACGCTTGAGCTTTCCTTTCTCTGAACAGACAATATGCATTGGAATATTGCCATTGGATACAAACCGCAGTACAGAGCAGCAACGATAATAATCTGCATACATCACCTGCTGCCCCAATCCTCCCAGGCTCCCAATTTGATGCATTGCATTAGCAATGGCCGACTTCCCAGGACGAGTTCGACGAGAGGGAGGCGGGTGTGTGTGGCGCCCGTAACACGCGCCGGAGCGACACGGCCTCCGCAGCGGCCGCCGCCATCGGACGGAGGGAGGGAGACATGGAGCGTGGGGCAGTCGTTGGATGATGGGCTGGACCTTGTCTGCAGGCCCACCAGCGATCGGTCCACCACTACGTTCAAATCGTGGTGTCTGGAACTTTAGATGGAATATTGAGAATTTCAAACTCTGAATGAAGTCAACTCCAAATAAGATTTGTTGATTGTACAACTTGTTGAAATCTTGGTCTCACATGAAATCGAATTGCAACGTGAAACGAAGCAGAGTTATTATCTCGTTGGAACATGAAGATTTCTGATTTCACACGTGTCGACTGCCGAGAACTCGAGACAGCTTCGCTTCTTCTTCTTCTCCACTGCAAAAACCGCGCAGCCTAGACTCTGCAAGAGAAAAAAAAAAGGAGAGAGGAAAGAGCGCACTCGCGATTGATCAAGTGCCTCGAAATTAACAAGCTCGCCAGCGACGGCGGCCGCGGCTCGCCGTCCTCCTCTCCTTTCGCCGTGTCTGATTCTGGGGAATGACGGTGACCCCAATTTTCCTCGCGATTCTCTCCTCCCTTTCTGCAACTCCCACCACCGTGTCGTGCTGCGTTGTTTTCATTTCTTTTGTCGCTTCTCGTTGCTGTCGAGCTAGCTAGCCTGCACTGCGTGCACTTTCCTGGGCGGTCGGCAAAGCGTGATGCACTATGCACTATGCTTGGGAAACCGGTGCTGAAAAACAAGGTTCTTCCGCGTACATGTACGTGTATATTGGGAGTGAGTTGGAGGCGAAGATTCAGATGCTCCCGTGTGGTGAATGTTCAGTTGTGTGGTTGCTCGTCCTTGGCTGCTAAGTCATTCCTTTCCCCGGCCTTTTCACCACCTGAACTGAAGAAATGAAACTCAAACTACCTCAGCTGCTAAGTCATAGTCATTCCTTTCATCATCTCACCAGCTGAAGAAACTTTGCAGGCAGGAAATTGACACAGCCGTAAAATGTGCTCGCTGCTTTTTTTTAATTTTATATACTTTTCGGTATAGGGAAGATGAGTCAGGACCCAACATCACAAAGCAACATCAAGATGTAGTTGTAGTACTCGACAAGAACATCTGCATGCAACGCCCGTATTTGCAAATAGAGTCGGCAGCTGGAGAATTTTATATATTCACCATCCGTTCTTAAGTATAAATATATGCCGTCACTTTTATTCAGTTTTGACAATAATATCTATGTAAATATAAAATGAATTAGATAAATGAAATAAAATGAATTCCACTATAGTGTTTATTATGTTCAAAAGTACTTCACATCAAACTTTTACATTTATTTATGTGCATGAATATTTTAGAAAATATGAATGTCAATTATGTCACATATTTAAAAATTTGGTAGTAGCACGCATATAAAGAGTTGCAATACAGCATGCCGTGAAATTATCAAGGTTACAAAGCACTGCAGTACGTATTTGGTATTGCATTCTAGTGCTAGCTGGACCGTATACAGTACAGTCACGGCTAAGCCCAGTATTACATACGAAGGAGAAGACACGCACACACACTAGAGAAGTGAGACGGTACACCACCACGACGACCCTGCTACAGAGAAGACTGTACTAAAAAGATGCCATCACTCTGTAGACAAATAGCAATACCCAACAGCCTTTTATCTCAGTATCTTACCAACTTATAAAAGGCGTAGACACCCTCTGTATAAAACTAAAAATACGTATACATTAATATATACGCTAGCTCCGATCACCGTGGCTGAAAATATACCGCCATTTCGCGTTCTGGGAGCAAAGTCACCGAAAAGCCTTATTTCCCACAGTCCAACGCAAGGCACACCTTCAGGTGCATCCATGGCTTTGCCATTCCTGCAGGAGATCATCAGAACACGATCCTGGTCTCGTCCAAGAAGAAGTACGCCGCCAGTTCGTCGGCGCCGCCGCCGTCGCTCGCCTGCCTGCACAGCATCGGGCTCGCCGCCGTGTTCCACATGTCAGCACCTGCATCACGCACATTCGGACCGCGCCAGCCGTCATTCACACGCATCGATCATATACTGTTGCTGGTCGCCACATATCGGCATCGCTGACCACGAACATTCAGGTCGCGGTCGCGGTGATGCTGATGCAATGGATCGGAGGAGGAGCATCACTTACCATTATTCGAGAAGGCGCTTGCTTGGCAGGTTATCAAGTTGTCCCATCCCATGTCGTCGCCGCCGCCGCCGCCGAAGAGCGTCGCGTGCGAACGCGACTCGCTCGCGAACGCGGCGGGGAAGTCGTCGCCGATGAAAAACGTGTCGTGCGGGGACGGGTCGCTGCTGGGCACGAACAGGGGCGGGGGCAGCGGGCTCGACGGCAGCCCGGCGGTGGCCGTCGCTGTCGCGTCTCCGCCGCCGTACGCGAGGGGACTCTGCAGCAGAATCATTGTGCGTTTTAGGCCGCGTTAAGACATTCTTTCTGACATGGAAAGCAACAACACAATAGTAACACGAAGGAAATATTCTTCTTTTCTTTTTCCGTCTGTGGACGAGTGGCTATCTTTCCATGGTTTTGTTTGGACGAGTGGCGGCTGGGGAATTTGTACCTGGAACGTGTTGCTGATGTCCAGAGTCGGAGGCGGCGGGCTGGAATTGGTGGGTGTGAACGCGCTGAGCTGCTCGCTGCTGACGAGGGACGAGCTGCTGGAGACCTTGCTCATCTGCGCTCTCGCGCCGGCCCCGTTGCTTGCTCCTTTCGCCTTGGCCGCCGGCTCCCCCTGCAGCAGCCCTGCTTCGTGTCTTTTGATCACGCGGCACAGCGCGTACGCACCCTGCAATGGATGAACAATCCCATTAAGTTCGTCAGCAATGGCCGGCCGCCGCCATGGCAACAACATGGCATCAGAACGAATGGTGACTGATCAATCGGTCGACAAGGGAACTCGGAACGTACGATGAAGTTGCAGGCGCCGTGGGCGAGGTCCTGGCAGAGCCTGTACTCGTGCATGACCCAGTCGGTGCGCTCGCCGCCGGGGGCGCGGCCGCGGTAGAAGACGAGGGTCTTGCGGAGGCCGTAGATGCCGCCGTCGCAGGCGATGCGGCGGTCCTTGCCGGTGGCCTTCCAGTAGCCCGTGGCGGTGGCGCGGTTGGTGCGGGACCCGTTGGGGTACTTGCGGTCGCGCGGGCAGAAGAAGAACCACTCCAGGTCGCGCTTCGGCAGGAACGACTTGTCTGCAAATGATAATGCATGGAATTTGGCCGTGAGAGACAGCAATCAGACACCAATAGCTAACTTTTCAGAAGCAATCGATTCAGCCAAGAAAGAAAGAGAGATGCAGTGTCCGACGATTCTCATGTCTGTTAATGATGTGATAATTATAATCAATTGTCACAGAATATGAGAATCTGCATAGTTCTGAGGAACATGTATCTTTTTTGAAAAGGTGATACGAAGAACTTATCTGCAACCGGCCTAGGTCGAAAAAGGCCAGATGCCCGCCCGGGACAGAGAAAAAAAAAACAAAGGACAACATGTCTTTTCAGTCTGATTTCTCGCTAGGTAACAACGAAACATTTTCCAGCAGCTGAATGAAAATTCACCGGACATGCATGTTCCACTTCCTTTTCTATTCACGCGCGCCACTTTTACTTTTTTGCAACTAGAAAAGGCTAGCTAGTATAGGTCAAAAGAATTGACATTTACTCTGAAGGAGCATGCGGGTGGCAACACAAACGATGAACTGCACGCACGCACCTGGTAGCTCCCACGGCTCGGACTTGTAGAGGTCGATGACGGGGATGACCTCGAGCTCGATCTTGAGGTTGTCGACCTTGCGCTTGAGGTAGTAGCCGACGAGCTCGTCGTCGGTGGGGTGGAAGCGGAAGCCGGGAGGCAGGGTCATGGTGCCGGCCATTGTTAATATTGGCCGAAGTTCTATGAATGGACACTTGGACAGGAAGAAGAAGAAGAAGAAGCAAATGCAATGCTGCCGATGGAATGGAACAGTACGCTAGATGTAATGTAACTAGGAATGCCAACACGGCCCGGCAAATACTTGAGGCAGAGGATGGCGGAGCGAGAGGACTAGCTGGAGGTGTCAATGGTGGACAAGCCGGAGATATCTGTTGAAGATTTGGAAGATCCAGAAGTAAAAACTCTTCCTGGTGTGGTGGAGACCCAGCGGGGTGCAGGCGGCGGCGGTGGCGAAGTCGATGCAGCCGGCGGACTCCAAGATCATTATCAGGGCCTAGCTACCCAGATTAATCAAGCTACCAACTCAACAACCGGATTAAGTTGCACAGCAACGCCTGAAGACGAAAGAAGCAAGTGACCGATCCAGCCTTCGACTAATCAATCTGCTGAACCAGAGCTCGATGAGGAATTGTTGTTGCCAAGGCGAGGGAGAGGGAGAGAGAGCTGGGGAAGCAGGGGAAGTGTAGGAAGCCGCGGCGTGGTGGCGTTTTTATAGAGGCTGGAGGCAAGCAGGCAGCTGGCCTGGGAAAGCAGGGGAGAGAGGAAACTGGAAAGCGAGGGCGGGCGGAGGCCGGCGGGCGCGCGGCGGGCGGTCGTAGCAGGAGCGAAGCGATTCCAAGCGTCCGCGGCGCCGTTGTCCCGCCCCCACGCTGCCGCCGGGAGCCGCATGACTGTTTCACACGTTTATTTGTGGCCTTGACATCTCCACCAGCTAACAAACCGCTTGCTCTGAGGCTGAGCCTGAGCCTATGCTACGGATTCATTTTCCATTCAGCTAGCTGAACCAGCGGGCCAACGTGTCGAGCTGCCCTCAAGCAACTCCCTTCTCTAGTTTTTCTTCTTCAGATGGGAAACTATATCCTGAACTCCTGACTGACCTGGAGGGCATTGGCAGCAGGTACAGCACTCACTTTTCTGCTACTTGACTGTGACAGATGGATCTCGAGGTGACTTGTGTTTTTGGCGTTTTACCATTCCGGGAAGGGTCTTGACTAATGACTACTCTGATCTTGAGATCGGTCTCTTGCCTGCCTGCCTGCCTGTGGTTTTTGCCGTGCCGCCGGCCGCCGCCTCGCACAAAAAGCGCTAGTTTATTCTGCGTCACGTAGATCCGTGCTTAGCCCGCCGTCGGAGTAGCGACGATGAAGTCGGTCGTCGACACGGCGCTCCGGGTGGGTGCAGTTTCGTGCCTGGTTTTACCAGCTTAATTTGTTCGTGTTTCACACAGCTCGTGTTCAGACTGCCATACTCTGCATCTGGTGGATTAATTAACTTATCTTCAGCCGGATTATTACACCGTGTTTCAACTATAACGTAACATACGAGTACATCAACCCATCAACCCGTGCATCCGCAAATGCTATTATTGTTGACATATAATATTATAATTTATTGGGCGTGTTTGGAGAAATAGGCTAGAGCTATTTTGAGAGCCTAAAGTTTAAATTTTTAGCAGGAAAATAGCTTTCCTAATAAAATAAATCTTGAGTTGTTTGGATCAAGCGGCTATTTGAGCTATTTGACCTTCCCCTCTCTCTCTTACCCCTCTCTCCCTTACCCTTAGAAAAAATAGCCCAATTAGCATCTATTTTGGGGATAATTTTTTGGGTGAGCTAGTTGTAAATAGCCCTAAAATAGCCCAATTGTTTGGTTGCTATTTGAGCTATTTAGGCTAAAAAGGGGTGGGCTAAACAATAGCTCATGGATTCAAACACCCCCATTATTTAGATTAGAGAGAACAATCAAAAATATTTTTTACTTAAATAGTGTAAAATACATTAATGGCCATTGATCCTATGACAATAGATTCTTTTTACGATTTAAGTAGTGAAGATAGATTAATGACAAGAGATTAATTGCATGACCAGTAGGGTAGAATAGTTAGAAGATTTTTATTTTATTTGATTATATGCATGATGTGAGTATGTGACGTTTAGATTTAATTTTTTTATAAAGATATAAATATAGGGGTTAGTTTAATTCTTTATAATGACATATGTGGGTAATTTATTAGAAATAAAATTATTTTTTGAGAATTTCTCTTTTTGAAGTGTCCACTTTGTTCATGAGGAGACTTTCATGAGTTTTCTCTTTTTCTAAAGCGTCCATCTAGCATTCCACCAGCTTAACAAACCGCTTGCTGTGAGTCTCAGCCAAGCGGCCAAGCCTATGCTATGGATTCATTTTCCATTCAGCTAGCTGAACCAGCAGGCCAACGTGTCGAGCTGCCCTCAAGTAACTCCCTTCTCTAGTTTTTTTTTCCTTCAGTGGAGGGCAATGGCAGCAGGTACGCGTGATGTTCTTCATCGACTGCTACAAGGCAACAGAAAGCATGCGTGTTCCTGCTAGTTACTGTGTGACAGATGGATCTCGTGGTGACTTGTGTTTTTGGCGTTTTACGATTCCGGGAAGGGTCTTGACTCGTGAGGTCGGTCTCTTGCCCTGCCCCCTGCCTGTGGTTTTTTGCCGTGCCGCCAGCCGCCGGCCGCCTCGCTCAAAAAGCGCTAGTTTGTCTGTTCATATAAGGCCATACTATCTTTTTGGTTTGTCTATGTGTTTATTCCCCGTCACGTAGATCCGTGCTTAGCCCAGCCCGCTGTTGGATTAGCCCGGATGGGTGCGGTTTCGTGCCCAGTTTTACCATGCTTTGTTTCGTTTTTCACAGCTCGTGTTCAGACTGCAATACTCTGCATCTGGTTGATTAATTAACTTATCTTCAGCCGGATTGCTACGCCGTGTTTCTACTAGTATTACACGACCATGTCCTTGCAGTCGGTCAGTGTGTTTCCCTTTCCGGAAATGGAGATTAGGAGACTTGTACTGCTACCCTAGGCGGCTAGGTCTAAATGGTCTCAGTGGTCTCACACACCTCACTGGTCTTGGTTTTTGTTTTGAGCCATGTAGTACTTGCCTACCCTGCATGCTTGACCTCTGTTCTGATTTCTGAATTGACCTCCCCTCTCCTACTAGTCTCCTGCTACTGCCGTGCATGATACACGCACGCAGCACGCTTTGGCTCTTCCCTGCTGCCGAACCGTAATAACCCATGTGACTCCAAACGTGTGCAGCAGAATGGTGTTGACGTTTAAGTTCAAGAGAGAGAGAGAGAGAGAGAGAGAGAGAGAGAGAGAGAGAGAGAGAGAATGGTGTTGACGCAGCAACAGACTATGTGCACGAGTCTTTTTTATAAAAGACATGGCATATTTGTTCGTGGTGAAATTAATGCCACGGGAGAAGAACATTAAGTCGGGGGGTGCAGATCGCATCAGGTCGACCGACCATCCACACCAATCAATCATCATCAGGATCGGAACTAGGTTCTCCTTCACTTTATTTACTGATGATCAAAATCAGAGCTCACAAACCTCTTGCGCTCATTCATATTAACTCCACTCACAGAGTTCAGGCACAGATGCATGCAAGAATGGCTCCAGCACAATGGATATATGGCAGCTTCTTCTGAGTTCTGACATGAATCGTGCATGCATCTGCTTTAATTTGTTGCTTACTTCAATTATATTGATTCGATATTCTACCGGCTGGTGCAGTGAAGTATACTGTATACGACAAGCACAACAACAAAAATAATGTAGAAATGATTTACATGTAAAGTTATGAAACAGAGAAACATATATGTACTCGTAGCTAGGCAAAATGATTTCAGTTCGGAGAATAACTAAAGGTGCTTATTGTGAGTCAGTCGTCGTGACTCGTGACAAGCCATTGCGCGTATCAGCATCTGCAAATGCATGTGAATCCTAGTCAGACAGCTGATTCTGAAACAGCTACTAGTACATGCTCACAAAGTCCACCGGAAAAAATGTATTTTAAGATATACCCGAATTGTACATGTACAGTTGATTCAGCCGTACGTACGCCAGCTTTCAAACGGCTTTAGCTGCGGCCTGCAAAGCTATATATTTTCAGTCCCGCTCAGCCGTAGTATATATGACCTGAATCTTGAAACTTGTCCTGCCGACGCCACCCAAGTTGCTGAAACACAAAGTGATTAAAGTACATGCATGCATCTAATCAAACTTCATAGTGAATAACAACACGTTGGAGATGGTTTGCGCATGCATTTGTAACATTTACCATCTGATTCTTATTTTCCGAAAACCCTAATTGAAGTGAGTCATTGAAGTTAAGTGACTCTTTACACTTTCATCAGTATTTTCTCAAACTGATCACTAGCGACGACAAGATTTGTTCAAAGGCAAGTTAATTGATGAATGCTTTTCGCCTCAAATCAAGATTTGCTCACGCACTTACAAAGATACATCAAGTGCTGCACACGGGACAATGATGTGACGGCAGATCTTTTGACGAATGAAAACATCTTTTGTGGCCACGCCAACATGCCATATATATAGCTTCCGACCTTTTGGAATTCAACGAACCCTTCCAACTCTCCAGTGACATCAAGACCTCTTGATAGAGTGCTGAACTGCAACCGGCCTTGTCCTTTGTGAAATTGTGATGCATCGGTCCCTTTCATCCTAGCATGCATGCACTTTCACTTTTTAAAATTCGCTTCAACATGAACAAACCCCTGGCCCATAAGGGGCCCAAATGTACTTACTTCTCAGCTCACCAAACGCCAAATCTCCGTCTCCCCATGGCATGTTTCGTCAGTGATCTAGTCAAAAACAAAAAACTGTCTCCATCTTATCATCACTGCTTTGCCACTGCCAGAGGATTGTAGTTGGTGCTCAACTATCTACACCTCTCTCTTGTGTCTTGACCAAATGCCGGTGCTTTACCGCGGTGGTTTAGATCCATACATGGAGCAGAAGAAAATTAGAGCTCGCAATGGTTACTTTCTGACTAGGCTCAAGTGGTTAACATTAACTGCTTAATTAAGCACACTACTAAGAGTTTTCTTTGCTAACGACGTTGGTCACTGTCAGACCTTCCTGGTTACATGTCGTCAGTGAGACACATGACGCACAAAGAAACAATTGTTGCCTTTGTATCACGCACGGACGGCACACTAATACAATAATTATCAACTAAAGCAACGAGCTTTCCCGGGGGTGGTTAGTGGTTACCACTCGTGTCAAGGTCAGGAGTGGTTTAAGCAGGGCAGATGACGCAGGCGAGGAGCCCACACTCTAATTTCCAAGTCATTTCCAGGGATGAAGTGTGAACACGGATGAGTGCCATCCGAAGACTAGAATTGCTTTACGAGTTATGAACTGCTTGACTTGGGCAGGCCCGGCCGGCTGCGTGAGCAAGAATGCTTTGGGAGAGGCATCTCTGCACCGTCAGAACCTCATCAGCATGGCTACCATCCTGTGCAGCTAAGCCTACCACTTTTCTGATCTGAAATTATCCTGCAGTTGTTAAATCAGTTTAAAGCTAGAAAAATATGGTTTGACAGGACATCAGCATTTGAATTCCAAGCTCTCAGTAGCTTATCGTGTATGAACATTCACTTTTAGCAACGTCCTGCCATGTGATTTGCCATGCTAGATTATCCTTGTAATTAACTTAATTGCAGTTGCAAAGAGGATGGAATGATATGGTTATGATCATTGCTCAGACCTGTTACAGCATTGTCGTGTACACCAAGAAGATTTTCCTCTCACAACAAACCAGCCCATCAACAACCAAATGAAGAATACTCTTCTCTCGTAACAAACCAATACTAACCATCAACCACCACCAACCGAACAGGCACTCTCGTTCGTCGGCTTATCACCCACCACCAACACTACTTTTCTCTCGAACAAACAACCACCAAAGAACTAATGAAGAAGATTTTTTCTCGTAACAAACCAAAGACTACCCATCACCCACCAACCAACCGAACAGAGCCGAGCATCAGCAGTGGGAAATGCAAGTGCTGGTCCTAGTTTATAAAGGTGCCTTAGCCCTAGCAAAGGACCTTGCATGATTGGAGATTTTTTAGAGGCTCAGCTTAGAGGTGACAAGGGCGTCGTCATCTTATCTTGACTGCAAGTCTCTGCAAGGCCTTTAGCTGCTTCTAGCCAAAGGATCTCCTGTTTGCACTCTGTTCTGAATCTGGTCTAAAGAGGCTATAAACACGGTAGGGTCATTCATGTGCACTAAACCACCAACAGGCAACAGAGACCAAACATTAGTATACCCTTGGTTGATTTCACAATGATCCTGCTGCTAGTTAAGTACACAAATTAAAGATTCTGTACAGTGGAGATGAAACAGCACTTTATTGTGGCTTGTTGCCTCCTGACACACTGCATGCAAAAAGTATATATGGTGCAGTGTGTGTTTTGTCTGAGGTAGCTTCCTCGGTGCAGCTGGGGCAAAAGGCCAGTGCCCACTGCCCATTGATAATGTATAGAAGAAGAATGGCATAGCTAGAAAGAAAGGCCAGAACAAGAACAATTTAGAGGTCCATCGTCCTAATCAGCAAAGCAAGCACTTTGTTGCAAAAACAGAAGAAATAAATTAAAATAAGTACTGGAAAAAACAGTCAGTGGAGAGAACCTTCTCCTAGGTGCTGAACATACAAATCAGATGCCAACAGTAAGAGCAAAGGCAATTATATTGTAGTACTACGTAATGAGGAGAGAATCGGTCACCATAATGCGAGGGACGGGGAATGAAGCCATGTAGTTACAAGATATACCTTTCCTGGCTTACTGGATTCCTCATCAGAGTGCTTGCATATTAAACAATAAAAAGAGAATGTTTATGGACGCGGTACAACTGGGCAATTAGCAAAGAGATTCAAAGCTTATGCCGCAAGAGACCAAATAAAAGAGATTCAAAGCTTGGCAAGGGCCACTCAGGAAAGGAATCGTTAAAGAAAGTCAGTTGTGGCCATTTGCTTCTTGGTTGCTTGCCAACAATTTCAGCAGAGAAGAAAAGGTTGTATTTTGTTACCCCCCTCCGTTCTTAACATATGACGTTTAGGACAAACATATTAGATTATTTTTTAAACTACTTATCTAAACGTCGTATATTTATGGACGAAGATAGTACTAAATAATCGATCGTCATGTCTACGCAACAAATTAAAGTAGTCACTGATATTTACATTACATTCACCAAGTGGCAGAAATAATACAGATGATGCAAGCACAGATCTACGTGTGGTGATCGCGAAACCCACACACAACCTCACCACACGTGGTGCAGAAAACACGAAGAGCTAGCTTTGAGTCAGCGAGCTAGTTGTAGGATCACTTGCAGATGGCAACAGGTCTTGAATCTTTGGACATGGTCGGCAAGAGATAGATTGTCCGGGGCCTCCAAAAGTCTTCGCCGGCGGCGGATGGCGATCGCGGATCGCCACTCCTCGTTCAGCCGTTGAGGGAGGCATCGTCCGACTGGGCGAAACCAACTAGTGTCAGGGTATTTTCCGGTGACGTCCACTGCAGCATCCATGTCGTCGTCCTGTCACCGCACCCCTGTGTCTGTGTGTGCTCTTCTTCTTCTTCCAAACTAAGTAAACGTGGAACCGCCCGCTGCTGTCTCTGTACATGGACATCGTTTTCGACGGTTTAGATGGCCTCATCATCAGATACTTTTTTCGCAACGTATAATTGGGAGTAGTTGATGAGCAGCGACGAGAAGCCTCATGCAGGAGGGCAGGCTCAGCTCTTTGGTGAACTGAACGGAGAAGACGCGGGAAAGCTAGAGCTAGAGCTAGAGCGGCCAAGTTGCGACAAGCGTGCGCAGTCGTGCCGCGTGCATCACATCGTCCCGCCGTCCACATCGACATATGGGCGTGAATGAATGGCAGCTGGCGGCCATCGCGCGCTGAACGAAATAAAGCAAAGGGTCTCACTCACATTTGGTAGCTTAATTATTGTCAGCACCACACACTCACGGTGCTCTAGCGGTCTAGTTCATGCCATGCTGGACAGCAAAACTGTGCACCCACACGAAGAATCTAAATTTTTTACCGAGCGAGCTGCTCGGCCGGCTGCACTTGGATCACACAGCTTCAAATGGAAACAGAAGAAATAGGGATCCGTGCGTGGGTCCTTACTCCTTAGCAAATCAAGGTGGATCGGAAGTACTGAAACGTACACACCATTACAGTGCAGCCATAGTCATATCAGATCACTAGCCAAGTAGCCATCATCCATGTGAATATGTGATTAGTGGCATCTAGCTACCACACCAGTAACATCTGCCTCCTACATTTGTTTTTTGGCAAACCTGTATATCCAGCGTGTTGCCCGGGCTCCATATATATGGGGCATATGGCTGTTGCCCAACTTCATCTCATTGCCCACGCTCACTGCCCGGTAGCTTACATACTCGCACTATACAGAGTTGCATTGAGATATAATGAGGGATGAAATAGCAGAACGAATAAGCAGCAGGAGAGGCAACAATGCTTTATGAATGGAAGGTGTCGGGAGAAAGCCTCAAAGGCTACAAGAGTTCGTTAGTAGTTGCAGCCCAAACGTGGTGCCTTCATTTGATAGAAATGGTGTCGCTGACGATGGTAGGCTTACCATATGGAAACTTGATAGGCGAGTCCAGCTATTTTGGTGCATTTTGCACAATTTTAGTTGTGGTTGTAGCAGCTTCGGCTGTGATTGTGCTGGAGCAGCCGATTCTCTAGTGAATCTCAAATTGTTTTAGAGAAATGTTTGACAAAACAGTTTCTCATGATTGTGTAACATGGATAAGATGATAAAATGTCCATAATACCTATTCCTTTTCTTTTTCCTCCTATTTTTTCTATTATTTTTTCCTTCTCGTTTTTTTTTCATTTTTCATTTTCCCTCTCCACACTCTTATCTGCACCACAAGGTTCGCAAGCCTTATCCATCCACACCTAAGGATGTAAGCGGGCCTCTCTGTCGGCACCTGCATGCACCTGCATCAACAAATTATTCACTCTGCAGGAGCCTGATGACATTTACTTAATTACCAGCGCCATCCTGCTTGGTTTTTGCGGGAGTAGGGTGCGGGCTTGTCATGTGGGGAAACGTCTACACCCGTCGTAGACGTACGCGCGACGTACGTCGAGCCGCGGAGCGCGCGCGGCGCGTCGCCCCGGACGGAAAGCCCGATAGTGGCTAGGAGTAAATTTAGGAGATTTGGTTATTGCTTTCCATTCTTAGTCCTTAAGTCTAGGAGATTTGGTTGTGGCCGAGAGCGATATATTCTGTAACCGAACGATGAAAAAAAAGACATTACCTAATCTAATCTCCTTCCTCTCTCTTCTAATCGCGCGCACAGGGGCATAACCCGGCGAGTGCTCGCGGCGTGGGGGCATAACCCCGCCGTATTTACCACAAAGCGAGGGTACGAGCTCCGAAGTCGAGGTTCGGCGTCCCGGCCGTACACCGCCCTTGACAACCCGGTATCACGAGTCAACCGTTCCTCATCTTCCCACCGGTCCACCTCCAACGCCTCCACCGCCCAATCCATTCCGTAGCCATCACCCTCCACCTCTACCCTAGCCGCCATGGGTACCGGCCCCCCTCACCTTGGAGGACCTCATGAAGAAGCTCGAGGCCCTCACGACGGACATGTCGGCCATGAAGGAGGATATGGCCGGCCTCAAGGAGAAGTCGGCCACGTCGCCGGACAACGGCGGTGGCAACCGCACCGAAGGCTCCCGCGACACCGGAGCGCCCGCCTGTTCCGAAACTCGACTTCCCGCGCTTCGACGGCAAGACGGATCCGATGCTCTTCATCAACAAGTGCGAGTCCTACTTCAAGCGACGGCGCACCATGCGGAGGAGAGGGTATGGATGGCCTCGTATAACATGGAGGATGTTGCCCGGCTACGGTTCATCCAGGTGCGCGGACGACGAGGGTACTCCCCCATGGGAGCGATTCAAGGACCTCCTCAACCTCCGCTTCGGGCCTCCTCTCCGATCGGCACCGCCGTTCGAGCCGTCCGAGTGCCGCCGCACGGGAACGGTGGAGGAGTACTCCAACCGGTTCCGGGCCCCCGCTTCCCGGCGCGAGCCGACTCGACGAGGATCAACGCGTCCGGCTCTTCACGGGCGGCCTCCTCCCGCCGTTGAGTCATAGCGTCCGGATTCACCACCGGAGTCACTCGCGACGGCCATGAGCCCGGCACGACAACTCGAGCCGACGGAGCTCGATCGCCCGCAACATCCGCCTCCACGCGCCGTGCCTAGGGGCGCCTGCCGGTTCCTACACCGCGGCCACGGTTGCCGCGACTCCACCACTCCTAACGCTTCCGGTGCCACCCACGGCCCGGGCGCCCTTGGCGCTTCCGGCACCACCAACACGGCCGGCGGCGGCGCGAGGACGTGGCGGAGCGAGCCCGTCGAAGCGACTCTCGCCGGACGAGCAAGCGAGAGCGGCGTCGCCTCGGCCTCTCGCTACAACCGCAATGAGTCGTACTCCGGGGGGCCACAACCGCGTCTACCGCGGGATCTTCTACATCAACGGCATCGAACTCGCGGATGACGCGGCGGCGGATGGCGCAATCGAGCGAGGAGGCACCGGTGTTCTCCCTTCGCGCGGTCACCGGTATGCCCATCCGTGACACGATGCGAGGTCCGCATGGTGGTGGGCGCCGTCACCCTCACCGCCCTCCTCGACACCGGCTCCACCCACAACTTCATCACGGAGTCGGCCGCGCACACCACCGGCTTGGCAATACGTGCCGGGCCCGCGTCTCACGGCTACGGTGGCCAACGGAGAGTGCACCTCCTTCCCGGGGGTGATCCGCAACGCCTCCATCTCCATCGCCAAGGAGGCGTTCTCTATCGACCTCTACGTCATGCCCCTTGCCGGCTACGACCCGGTGCCGGGTACCTAATGGTTGGCCACCCCGGGGCCGATCGTCCGGGACTTCCGGTCTCGGACCCCGGCGTTCAAGCGTCACGGCAAGGAGATCCGTTGGCACGACGTGGCCGCACACCGGAGTCCGTCCTCGCGGCCATCACCTCGCCGGCCGGTCTCCTGGAGGAGCTATTGGCCGCGTTTGAGGGCATCTTCGCCGAGCCAACCGGGCCGCCGCCGCCACGGTCACACGACCACGGCATCGTCCTCAAGCCCGGGCGGCGCCGGTCGTTGTCCGGCCCTACCGCTACCCAACCGCGCACAAGGATGAGCCGGAACGCCGGTGCGCCGCCATGATGGCACGGGGCATCATCCGTCGCGGCGACTCCGTGTTCTCGTCCCCGGTCATCCTCGTCAAGAAGCCGGACGGGTCGTGGCGCTTCTCGCGTCGACTACGGGGCGCTCAACGCGCTCACCGTCAAGGACGCGTTCCCCATCCCGGTGGTCGACGAGCTCTTGGATGAGCTCCACGGGGCGCACTTCTTCACCAAGCTCGACTGCGTTCCGGCTACCACCGGTCCGCATGCGTCCCGCCGACATCCACAAGACGGCGTTCGGACTCACGATGGCCTTTATGAGTTCCTGGTCATGGCCTTTGGGCCGTGCAATGCCCGGCCACGTTCTCCGGCGCTCATGAACGATGTGCTACGGCCCTTCCTACGCCGGTTTGTCCTTGTCTTTTTTGACGACATTCTAATATATAGCAAGACGTGGACCGACCACCGCGTCACGTCCGCGCGGTCTTCGACAAGGCTGCGCGCCATCGCCTCTTCCTCAAGCGAGCCAAGTGCTCGTTCGCGGTGTCATCGGTCAAGTACCGGGACACGTCGTCTCGGCCCGGGGCGTGGCCATGGACCCGACCAAGGTCCAAGCCGTGCGGGACCGGCCGCCTCCACGCTCGGCGCGCGCGGTCCGCGGCTTCCTCGACTTGGCCGGATACTACGGCATTTCGTCCACAACTACGGCACCATTGCCGCGCCGCCGACCGCCCTCCTCAAGAAAGAGGGGTTCGGCCGGTCCGAGGGGGCGGCCGCGGCATTCGAGGCACTCAAGGATGCGGTCGCATCGGCGCCGGTACTCACAATGCCGGATTTCTCCAAGACCTTCGTCGTCGAATGTGACGCGTCGTCCCATGGCTTCGGGGCGGTGTTGGTCCAAGACCGTCACCCCGTCGCGTTCTTCGACGGGCGGTGGCTCCTCGGCATCGCGCTCTCGCCGCCTACGAACGCGAGCCGATGGGGCCGGTGCACGCCGTCCGCCATTGGCGGCCGTACCGTGGGGTCGACGGTTCATCGTGAAAACCGACCACTACGGCTTGAAGTTCTGCTCGACCGGCGCCCGGCCACGATTCCACAACACCACCGGGGTCGGCAAGGCGCTCGGCTTCGACTTCGCCGTCAAATACAAGCCGGGACGGACCAACTCGGTGGCGGATGCATTGTCCCGACGTGACACGCCCGAAGAGGGCATGGTGCTGCCTGTTGTCCGCCCCCCGCTTTGACTTCGTCGCGCGGCTCCGGCAAGCACGGTGGGCCGAGCCGGCCTTGGTCGCCCTCCGGGCGGACATCCGCGCCGGCAAGCGCTCCGCGCCATGGGCGCCGGTGGATGGGATGGTACAATACGGCGGGCGGCTGTACGTGCCTCCGCGTCTCCCCCTCTGCCCGAGAGATCATGGTGGCCGTGCACGAGGAGGGGCATGAAGGCGTGCAACGCACACTTTGCACCGGCTCCGGCGAGATTTCCATTTTCCTAACATGAAAAAGTTGGTGCGGGACATGGTGCGGGCTTGTTCCACGTGCCAAAAGAACAAGTCGAACACTTGCATCCGGCAGGCTGGTCCTCCCGCCGCCCATTCCGCGGGGGGGTGTGGATGGACATTGCCTTGGACTTCGTCGAGGCACTCCCGCGCGTCCGTGGCAAGTCCGTCATCTTGACGGTGGTCGACCGCTTCGGCAAGTACCGCCACTTCATCCCCCCCGGCGCACCCGTACTCGGCGAAAAGCGTGGCCCAAGCATTCTTCGCCGACATCGTTCGTCTCCATGGCGTGACTCGGTCGATAGTGTTGGATCGCGACTCGGTGTTCACCTCCAATTTTTTTTTGGGGGGGGGGGGGGAGCCGATGCGGCCGAGCGGCTCCAAGCTTCATATGACGACGACCTTTCATCCACGGTCGACGGGCGGTCGGAGTCCGCTAACCGGGTTATCATCATGTACCCGCGCCGTCTTACGGGGGATCGCCCTCG
Organism: Cenchrus americanus; assembly: GCA_947561735.1. NCBI lineage: Eukaryota > Viridiplantae > Streptophyta > Magnoliopsida > Poales > Poaceae > Cenchrus > Cenchrus americanus. The sequence continues at coordinate 104,589,271 of OX387243.1, forward strand.
TGATCGGCTACGTCGGCTTCCTTGGGCGGACTACATCTTCAACACCGCCTATCGGTCCTCGCTGCGGGACACGCCCTTCCGCGTCGTCTACGGGCGCGATCCACCATCTCTACGCTCTTATGAGCCGGGCGAGACTCGCGTGGCCGGCCGTCGCGCACACACTAGCCGAGCGCGCCGAGTTCATCGAGGACGTTCGGCTTCGGCTCAGCGGGCGTAGGCGGTCCGGAAGCAACATTACGACCGCGGCCACCGGGCCGTCTCCTATCGAGGTGGGCGGCCGGGTGCTTCCCCGACTTCGCCATCGCCCCGTCGCGTCCCTCGCCCCAAGCGTCTACGGGCAAGGCGAAGGCGCGCTACTACGGCCCTACCGCATCGTCGAGCTCATCAACGGCGTCGTCGTCCGCCTCGACTTGCCTCCCCAAGCTCGTCTCCACGACATGTTCCATGTAGGGCTGCTCAAGAAGTTCCATGGCGACCCTCCGGCGGCTCCTCCGACGCTCCCTCAAGTCCACCATGGCGCGGTGGTTCCCGAACCCGAGCGTGCTTTGTCAAGCTCCGCGAGGGCCGGCGGTGTACGTCGAGTGCTTGGTCTAGTGGAAGGGGTCCTCGCCGTCATCGGCTACACGGGAGGACGTTGAGGCCTTCCGCGCCAAGTATTCTTCGTTCCGGCTCGGGGGACGAGCCGCCTCTCGAGGAGCGGGAGAGATGTCATGTGGGGAAACGTCTAACCCTGTCGTAGACGTACGCGCGACGTACGTCGAGCCGCGGAGCGCGCGCGGCCGCGTCGCCCGGACGGAAAGCCCGATAGTGGCTAGGAGTAAATTTAGGAGATTTGGTTATTGCTTTCCATTCTTAGTCCTTAAGTCTAGGAGATTTGGTTGTGGCTGAGAGCGATATATTCTCGTAACCGAACGATGGAAAAAAAAAACATTACCTAATCTAATCTCCTTCCTCTCTCTTCTAATGGGGGCATAACCTCCGCCGTAGTTACCACGGAGCGAGGGTACGAGCTCCGAAGTCGAGGTCCGGCGTCCGGCCGTACACCGCCCTTGACAAGGCCGGCGGACACCTGTCGATGCCTGCGACTGTGAGCTGAATTTACTGATGCGAGAACGGATGAAGATGCCGGCATGCAGCGCGTAGAGTGGAAGGGGCAGGGGGCAGCCGGCCGGAGCAGATGGAGCACCAGAGCAACAGGCCGGAGACGAGTGGGACACTGGAGCATAGCAACAACACGGAGAAGAGTAGGCCAATGGAGCAGAGCAACAGGAGAGAGACGAGCCGACCGAATGGTGGCGTGCGATGGGCGGCAGGGATGGTGGCGCTCAGTGGCCCGCTAGTGGACTCAACGACATAGTTATGAGGACCGGACCGAACCGGCGGTTCAACTGGTAAAAGACCGACCAGAGCCTCCAACGGTCCGGTTCGCTTAGAAGATCGTTCATGCAATCGGACGGGAGAAAACTGGTAAAATCGGCCGGTTTTCCCTAGGACCGGCGAACCAGACAGTTTTATACGAACCGAGCGGTTTTTGTTCTTACCCCTCCCAGCTGCTTCGCTTTTCCCCACGTTGGCCCAAAAGGCCCAGCCAGCCCACCTTCTGCTCACGTAATCCATCCGCTCGGACGAACTCGCAGTCTCGCACACGACAGCGGCAGCGTGTCACAAAAAAAGGAGGAATTTCGAAATTTAATCCTGTCTCCGTGAGCCTCGCTTCATATGACCTTGAGTTCGCAAGCCTTTCACAAATTGACCCTGGCATGCGAAGTTCTTTGATCTGGGGGGTTTTTGATGTTTTTCCATGATTTCATTATTTCCTTTCTCATTTTCAATCTCAAACCCAACTGAAGAGACGGTTTTACCCTTGTCTTATCTCTTTGGTCGGCTGGAGGAACGGATCGTGCCCCTGCCGTTGACTTCCCATTCTTCGTTGTTCGCTTCGGTTTCCTGCGTGAGGACACCGGAGTCCGCCACTGTCTCCTCTGCCAGCGCCCTGCCCCTCTGCTTGCCGCGCCTTTCCCTTTGGTGGCTGGCGTACTCCCCTCGGCTGGCACCCTCCCTTAGTCGCGAGCTCGCGAGGAGGTCCATCATGCTCGCCGCCGCCCGCCGGCCATGGCGAGCACCACGGGGAGGTGCGACCGGCTTCGATGGATGGGAGGTGCGGCCGACCGGCTCCCTGGCAGGCCTCCTCGCGAGCTCGTGGATGGCGGCCGAACGGACCTTGCGGCCCGGCGATGGAGCGGCGTGGAGCAGTTGCCCGGTGTCTAGAGGTTGAAGAAGACCCATGACATGGGACCCACATGTCAGTGGTGGAGAAAGAGAGAAGGGCAGGGGTAAAATGGTCGGTTCAGTTGGGCTGGAGAAGGAAAAGGAAAAAGAAAATGTCAAAATCCAATAAAATGATGAAAAACCTCCGAATCGAAGAGTTCGCGTGACTCGGGGTTAAATTTTGAAAGCCTTGCGAACTTATGGTTATTTGACGTGAGGCTTCCGCAGAAATGGTTAAATTTCGAAATTTCTAAAAAAAAAAGGACGCCGGCGGCGGCGCGTCCCGCTCGATCTGTGGACAGGCCAGCAAGCCGGTAGTGCATCACTAGCAGGCGGCGGTCGCCTTCTCCTGCCGCATCACCTGCGCCCCCGCCCCTTTTTCGCTGGTTGTAGCCGCGGCACCTCATCTGCTGGTCAGTTCCTTCATCCCTGTCGACCCCTAGCTTGTCGTTTTTCGCAGGCAAAAGGCCCTCATCCGTGAGACCCTGACCCCTCTTCCCGTTCTTCACCAGGCGGAGAGGCCAAAGCTTCAAAGGTCAAGCAGACCGCGGGGCATTGCGTACGATCAGCATCCAAATTCCATACATAATAATTTGATTTGTATATTGCTGACCTGCTTGTATGGATTAAACACCGGAGTAGAGATCTAGGTAGGGTAGTATATTGACAACATGGAAATTTTTTATTCACTGTGATCTTCCAGTGGTGTTTCATTGGACTCTGAAGAAAGCTTTTGAGTTGTCGAGTTGTACTTTTGGTTGTGAACTTGTCTGTGTGGTTGTTTGTTGCGCGGCATTGCCCTGCCATAGTGTCATGCGGTGCTGTATAGCGCTATTAGTCCTGTTCTGCTCATGTTGTGAACTTATTATTTCATATGTGAATTGAGTTTTTTATGAAAATATTTTACTTAATATTCAGATATATATTGGACCGGTTCAATTGCACATGTGACCGGTTCGCTTCAACGGTTCACTATAATTGAACCGGCGGTTCATAATGGTTGAACCATTGAATCGAAGGCCTCGCCGGTTCGATTACTGGTTCAGTCCTAATAACTATGCTCAACGGTGGAGCTGGAGCTGCACGCGGGTGCGGCTGGTGACAGCGAGTATGATTTGGAACACAAGTTAATCGATGAGCCATGCGTTGAAAGTAAATTGCTTTGTGTATTGTGTTAGATTGGAGATTCTTCTCTTACCTTTGACCGCTCTAGATGCGGTTACTTATTTGTAACACAACTTAATAGATGAATCATACTTATAAAGTAATTTACTTTACTTTGTTTATTGTCTTAGATTTCAGATCCTTCTCTTACCTTGACCGCTCTAGATCCGGTTCTTGATTTGTAACTTCTTGTGTGCATGGCCTAGCATCCCACTCTTGCATTGTTGAGATTCAATCACATGTCATGGTATGTAACAGAACGTGTGATAATCCTGCTACTTTATTCTTAGGATTATTCTTAAATTTATTTGCTTGCTTTGTTTAAGGTTCAAGTTTGACTTCTCCTTTTATTTTAGGCTCAAAAAATGTTGAGGACAATCCTTGCGGTTCAAATATCAAATTCCTATCCCTCCAATGTGAAGTCAAAGTCATTCATTGATTACATGCCTCGAGATTATCTAGCTTTCGCTACATGCTCAAGACCTGAAGTTTCGTTGGAAGGGCTCGATGTAGCTACTGACCTTGGTGAAATATTTGTTGAACATGACCAAGTTTTGACAGACTTGAAGATCAGGCAGAAGTATCAGATGTAGCAATGAAAGTGCAGACTGACGAGATTAAGAGGTTGAAGAAACAAGTAGAAACTACAGAGACCCTCCTTCCTCAACTGCTAAGCTCGCGCCTTGGGTAAGACCACTGTGTTTCTTAGTCTTCTACTTGTGTCCTCCCAGCTAGTTGTGCTAGTTTGTGAGTACGGAGCTTTATTATCATAGTGGGTTCTATTTCAAAACCAGCTTTAATTATGAGCATGGAGATATCATGTGTATTGGTTTGTGAGCTCTTACTTACAATCTTCTTGTGGTTGTTCTGTGTTCATTGATAATAATGTGTCATGTGTGATCCGAAACATTAATTTGTATCAGTGGTATGGAAATATTGTATGTGATGTCTATTACTTAATGATTAGCATGTAATATGAGATTGACTTATATTTAATTAAGCACAACCTGGAGTGCAGTCCAAAATAACAGGAAAAAAAATATGTGAGCTTGCTCGAATTCAAAAACGATTTATTAATAAAATGGGTTGTATCAAAAATGATGTCGGAAATGGTGGGTGAGTCCAATATCGGTTGGGCCTTAATCATTTTATGACATCATCGAATATTGAACTCTATCCAACCAAGATCTTGGACCTCGATTATTGGGTCAGTCCAACCAAAATTAGGCCTAAAAGTGTCTATGACGGCAACAATTATTGGGCTCCATCCAACCATAAATAGGCCTTAAACATTCTATGACGCAAACAATATTGGGCTCCATCCAACCTTAATAAGGCCTAAAACCAATTTATGACCAAAGAAACATTGGGCTCAGTTTAATATTAAGTGGGCCAAATTCAATCTATGACGACAAGGTATTTGGACCTTGGCCCGTCAAAATATGGGCTGAATCACTTATTGACGAAACGGCAAAAAGGTCGTGCCACATCAGATTTTGGTCCGAGGTGGCAGGTACCTTATGACGCCTTTGTTTTACGAATTTATACGCGTCATTAAACTCATGACGTCGAGAAATAAGGTCTCGTCATTAATCGCGGTTTGTGACGCTCGATTAATGAAGACACGTTTTCGTAACAACTGGCGTCATTAATCGCTGTTTATGACGAGAAACGACTTTTTTTACGTCACTAGTCGACGTCTTTCTTGTACTGGGTTATGCAAAAATGATATCATCTTTAGAAACAAACATAACACTTTTTCACTGCAGTTTATCCACTTGATTATACACTTGCTCCGTACAGGGGCTATATGAAGGGATACGGGGTGGCTACGCTAGCGCAAAATAAAATTTTCGCCGCAAAACAGGCTAGCCGCCGTGAGAGATCACGGGATTACCACTAGACGCACGGATGCAACGAACCGTCTCGATGTAGACGAGCGCGTCGAGGGTAGCGAGCGGTGCGGTTGCTCACGTCCTTCTTGACTTGCACGTGCGGCTTGTCCGAACTAAGTGCTCCGGATGCGGCACCTCCAAGGTATCCACACGTACGGAGGAGGAAGCGACGCACACCGGACCGCTAGGTCCGCGAGTGCGACGAGGAGAGAGCGTTGGCGGCGCGGTCGCTACTTGAAAAAGTCATGCCTTTTCGGGAGGGGTGTGGTCCATATTTATTGGGAGGAAAACCCCCACACCATCGTCCATTAGCAATATGGGACTAATAGATGGACGTGTGGGGAAGGCGGCACGGCGGCGCTGCCGGCCGACAACGTGTCGATGTGCCCGTGCTTGAACCCGAAAAGCTCCAATTTTTTGAATAGAAGTGCACAAAGCTTTGAATACGAAAGGTGTAGATCTCACTACCCCTACAACTTTCACAAAGGCCATAAGGTGCTTTGCTCAACAGGTTTGGCATAAAATGTACCCAAAGTTTGAATGCCACTCAGTGTCAATGAACGGGAGGTCTTTGGCGGTTGACCAAGATTTCCACCCTTTTCCACTCAAAATTGGAAACGTGTAACACCCTAAAATTCCATCACTAAATTATGTAAGCAACATGGTGTTTTTGTTTTATTTTCTAAGGATTAATAAATTATCAAATAAATTTGGTCTCTAAATATTTTAATATCATTTTAATAATTTTAGAAGCGATAAGTGCTTGTGCATCATAATTTGAATGCATGGTTCTATTGCTTGTTTGTGTGGAGTTTTAAGAGTCTTTAAACTGATTTGAAATTTTTGGAAAAGAGTTTAAAAGATGAAAAGTTTTGAAAGAGTTTAAAACTTTTGAAAGTTTGAAAAAGGAGTTTGAAAAAAAATAAAAAAAAGAAGAAAGCTCCTTCCCAAACCTCTCTCTCCCTTTTCGGCCCACCGCCCACCTATCCCTCCTCGGCCCCGCGGCCAGAGCGAGCCGCCTTTCTCCCTCTCCCTTCGCTTGCGCGTTTTAGGCCCGGCGCCGCACACGCGGCCCACCAAACCCGCGGCCCGGCTCCCCTCTCCTCCCCTCTCTTCCGGTCCCGCGACCGACCGGCCCACATGTCGGCCCTTCCACTTCCTCCTCCCCACTCTTCTCTCTCGCTGCCAGCCCGGGCCCGCTTGTCAAGGCCCTTCCTCAACCTCCAGCCGCGCCCCTTTCTCTCCCATGGCCGTGCCGGCCACTGTCTCCTCTGGCGCCGCCCCTGCCCGCGCCTCCTCCCCTTCCCTCTTGCGCATTAGTGCGCCGATTCACTCGCGCTGCCCCACCCTTTTCCCTTTCCTCTAGCCTCCCTCCTCTCCTCTGCTTCGCGTGATGACGCATCAACCGCGCCCACCCGGCCGTTTCCCCCGCATACCTCGCCCTTCCGCCTTCAATTCTCGTCGTCAAGACGCACTGGAGCACCGACTGCCTCCTTTCCCTCCTTCAATTTCTCTTCCCATTACTCCCCTCACCCGAATTCAAATCGAAACCGCCACGGCCATCAATGGCCGGTCCTTGCCCATCGCCTCGGCCGCCGCTTTCCCCTCCATTCCCCTCTATAAAACCCGTGATCGAGCCCCGTGCGCACTCTTTCCACGCTCGTACATGCCCCGCACCGCTCTCCTCTCACGCGCACGCCGCCGCCAGGAGGATGCGGCCGCCGCGCCTTTGACGGGCCGGTGGAGAAGCTCGTCGCCGCCACCGGACGGGCCGCGCCCCCGAAGCCCCCGTCTTCTTCCCGAGCGCCGCCGGAGCTTCTCGTCGTCGAGCACCCTCTCCCGTTCTCCGGACCGAGCCGCGGACGGAGCGCCGCCGTCGTCTTCTACCTCCGGACGCCGACGTCGATCTCCACCACCGCCGCTTTCCCGGCGCCCAAGCCGTCTCCAACTCGTTGTCGTGGTGGTGAGCAAGCTCTCCCTCGCCTCCTTTTATGTTTCCCCGAGCCGTAGCACCCATCACCGCTCGCCGGCCTTGCGCCGCCCTCCACGGCCGCCGTGGTGCTCGCCGCCGTCACCCCGCCACCTCCCCGAGCCCTTGAGTTAGTTCGCCTCTCTCCTCTCTTCGTGCGAGTACGTTCGCGCGCCAAACCGAGCCCTAGAGCTCAAGTTCGACTCGCTCCGGTGAGCCGCCGCCGTCTCCGCCGCGCGCGCGCCTCCCCTCCGGCGTACCCGCCGCCGCGCTCCATCGCATGTAGGCGATGCGAGCCGCCCGATCCATAGGGGACGGCCCCGACAAATCGGGGCATAACCCCTTGGCCGGTCCACCATGGACCGGTGGACCCATTCCATGGCGCTGGTCCACGGCGGCGACCGCCGCCCGATCTGTGATCAACGGCGCGGATCGCGCCGTTCCCCGGTCCACCCAGAGCCCCGCCGGCTATTTTGCAGAAAACCCCCTGACGTTTTCTAATATCGTAACCACACCCTCCCACCTATAAAGATCATCACAAAGAGGTCCTGTTTTATCGTTTAAGCCCTTGATCTCTCCGGAAATCACACTCGAGATCCTAGAATTAACCTTTTGTGCTATAGACCTTAGGTTTATATGCATAATTATGTTTTAGCCCCCGGTTTATTGCGGTTAAGCCCCCGGAAGCACCTTGTTTCTTCGCGAAAAAGCCCCCGAAACTTGTTTTAGCCATATCTTTTCCGTCCTAACTCCGTTTTAAGCGTTCTTGGTGTCCACGCGACCGTCTTTTCAAGCCCGTCGGTTTTGGAACCTTGTTTTGGCCGTATCTTGCGCGTTTTAGCTCCGTTTCCACCGTTTCAAGTTGCGTTAGGTTCATATCAATTCAAACTCGCGTGTTAGTGCCAATGATGTACATGTTCTTTGTTTTATATTTTATTTAAAATATTAAATATGATTAAATCATATTACACATGCTTTTCTAATCTAATTAGAGTTGAACAAGTGTTTTCATAAGAAAGTTAATATGATTAATACTAATTAAATATTTCTTTTAATTAAAAGTTAATTAGATGTTTACCTCGGTTTTTATAATCAAACTTAATTTGAGTAAATGTTTATGCAATTTTCTTTCTACTAAAATGCAAAATAGGCTATATCCTGAGTTTTCTTAATTAAATGTTAATTTGATTAAAATGAATATGAATATTTTTAAATTATAATTTGATTAGAATAACTCGAAATACAAAGATAAGCGCCTAGATGCTTTTATATGCTTCTTCTAAATTAAATGTTTAATTTGCATAAATCATACTTGAATATTTATAAGTAAAATTGGAATAGGCTTACATCGTCTTTTAACTACAAATACAACTTGCTTAATGATAAATAGGGTATTTCTTTGAAATAACCTATACACATAACTTTATTTAATTAAAATATACCAAGCACATAGCTAGCTCTTGTTTGTGATCATCCAAATCTTCCGATAGTTCCTAGTGCTTTTGTGTTCGCGTTCCTAGAGCCAACCCTTGTCTTCTCTTTAAGCTTTTCATGCTTGGTGTATTGTTTTGTTTATTGTATGCTTTCTTGTGTGCTCGTAGACATCGTGCTCGGTTTCAAGTGAGCAGCCAGTTGGAGTGGATCAAGAGCAAGTGTTTGAAGAAGAAGAACCCCAGTGTTTAAGCAAGGAAGGCAAGTGGATTTCTCCCCCTGCATATTCTATTTTGTCCCACACAACTTGCATGATAACTAAGTTTACATTTAAATGTTGTACTGCATAAATTTGATGGGAATTACCTTTTTAAGGACATGACTAGACTTTTATCCCTCTACCTTGGACAACCCTTTTAAATAAATGTTTTGGGTAGAAATGCTTAGTTGCTATAACTTGGGATGGTTAAATTAATCTTTTGCAATATGTTGAATGATGATCATGATAACTTTGGTGATATATTTATTTGTGTGTGTGTGCTTATGGTTAATAACAAGATCATATATGATTTAATCGGAACATGGAGAACCACCTAGGAAAACAGTGCAAACACAAGACATATGGCTCTGTCTTGGCCAATTAATTAGGGAAGTCTTGTGTGGCTATTAGCCTTAGTAGCTTGGGGTACGGAGGAATGCTTTTATGACTCTTCTACTGCGGACGAGGTTTTGGAACGGAAGTGCTCTTCTAGGCTTACCTGGTCTGAGGGTAGAGAGAGGGTACGAAAGATAGCCTCTAGGCGTGCTACTATGGACTAATACACATAGGAGGACTCTTTGTAAAGGCCTCGTAGCGTCCCTATGCAACCACACCTCGGAAGTGTGGTATTGTGCCTACTTTTGCACAGCATGGTTGGGTTCAAAGTTCTTCGGGACTTTTACGCGACTTGTGGTGAAAGTGTACAACCTCTGCGAGTGTAAAGCTCGTTATAACGGCCGTGCTCACGGTCAAGAGCGTCCCGGACCCTCACATGATAATTAAACATAAAGATGGAATTAAATCGTGGTTTCTTGTGGGTTTTGAGAGGAGATGCTTTCCTATATGCTTAAGTGGGTTGGTATAAACTTACACCTAGTAATTAGGTGCTTGCTAATAAAATTTTGACCAACATTAAAATGCTAACCGCAGCGAAACTCTTACCCTATCCTTGATGGCCTTGCATCTTTCCCCCACTTGCTGAGCTCCAACCATAAGTGTGCTCACCCTTGCTTACCCGCTGTTCAAAGGAGAACACTGGAGAAGAGTACTTCAGCGACTACGAGGAGTTCTGAGGCTTGCGTGCCCCCAGTCAGATGCATGTGGAAGATGAAGATGGAGTTACGTCTTCATAGTTATCATTTGATCGTTGTAAAGACCTTCGAGTCTAACGTCTGAGTGTAATAAAGAGATAATGTAATGGTTTAACTCTTGTATGATTTTACTGCTGTTTATTGATAATTCAGTCATGACGTCTATCATATGTGTGTAAACTTGATCCTGGCGCACATATGAGATGCATTTGGTTTTCTTCGGAAAATCAGGTGTGACAGAGTGGTATCGGAGCGAAGAATGACCGTAGGACGCGGCCTTAAGTTAAAAATAGTCGAAAAGTAAGGATTCATGTTCTAGAAAGCCCGTCATCCTTCAAAATTGACTTATTTTACGTATAAAATCTAGTTTAATCTTTGTCTTCTTGTTAAAACACATCATTTTGTTTTGATCTATTCCGAGCTCGGTTTTGGTGTTATCACCTGAATCTTCACCACCGAGGATGTCCGATATAAGTTCTTAGATTACCTACCCCTTATCAAACTTCGATAGAAACGTTTCGTGAGGACGATCGTTGTGTTAATGTTTGTTGTTTGAACACATGTTTGATTTGGATCTTTGTTTGTGTGAGTTGTATTGTGGAGTGATGGCCACAAATGCAACAAGAAATAAATTGTTAGGTTAATAGAGATAGATTGGGTTCAAATCGTGTTATCCTTATACCGCCATTCGAGTTGGTTGGAGGATGTCAGAAGATCAAAGTCTAGAAGCAACACCAACATCAACAACAAGAAACCTACAAGCATATGAAGACATCAACACATAAAAGAAGTTGAAGAAAAGGGTGACCTATTTTCTTTCTTCTACCCCTTGCTATTCTACTTCCTACCATAATTTGATTACAATCACAACAACTAAGAAAAAAATGGATATGATATCAAGAATTCTACCACTTTTTAATTTATTTATCCTTGTTCTCTTCTGATCTTGATCTTTGTCCACTAACCAGATGGAAAAAGGCAACCAAGACAAGAGCAATGATAGCAGTTACAACCTTGGATGTGATCAATATGTATCACCATATCCAAACCCGGAGGATACACATACAAAGTTCGGAATACCGAGCCACCTATGTTCTCTAACACTATGGATCACCTAGAAGCTGATGAATGGATCACAACAATTGAACAGAAGCTAGACTTGGTGCAATGCAACGATAGAGAGAAAGTTTTGTTTGCATCAGGACAACTTGTAGGAGAAGCCTCAGAATGGTGAATTCCTACATCGACGAACATGAGCAACCACAGAGTATTGTTTGGAAGGAATTTAAGGACAACTTTATAACACACTTTATTCCCGTAAGTACGATGAAGCTTAAAAGGAAGGAGTTCCTTATCTTGAAGCAAGGGCAAATGACAAGTGAATGAGTATAGGGATAAATTTATTCGATTATCTATGTACGCACCAAGATCGTCTGAAAGTGATAAAAAGAAACGAGAACATTTCCTCAAAGGGGTGAATGAAGACCTTAAAAGTATACTAAGCTTACATGAATATTCTAGTTTACAAGATATCATAAACAAAGCTATTGAGTTAGAAAGCAAACTACAGGAAATCATAAGTAAGAAGAGGAAAATGAATTTTCCAGAGCAACATGAGAACAATTCACATCTTTACCAATTGACTCAAGAATCGAACATGAGTATGAAGATCCACCACGCAATCGTCGAAACATTAAAGAAAGTGGAGATTGTTTCTACTGCAAAGATCATGGACATTTTATTAGCAGGTGTCCTAAGAAACGTATTAATCGATATGAGAAGAAAGCTCAGCGGAGACAGAATAAGCAAATCAGTACCCAAGAAGCCTTTGGATCAAATGGAGAAGAATATTAAAAGTTGTGTATGAGGACCCGAAGTATGATTCGAGATGGCTAAGCTTAGGAAAAGAAACAATTATGGAGTCGATCCAGCTCTATTCAAATCACTTTATCAAGAAAAGAAGAAAAAATCCTACAAAGGCAAATCAACAGAGTCGAGAAAAGGAATGGACAGTTACAAATGAATTTAGATTGAATATGTCATGAGGTGTTTTATTTATAAAGTGAGTTGTGAAGAATAAATAATTATGTATATGGAGCTTGTGTAAAACGAATTATATGGAAGCAAGATAAGCAGTGTTGGATGCTAAACACCCGAACTCTTGTCTCATGCTAGCCTTTGTGAATCTCAGGATGAGAATTTGTCTTAAATTGGAAGTTCATGTTGTTTTATCTTTTTGAGTTCATCTCACCATGCATTAGTTCACTATTCGTATCTGAAATATCTTTCTCCAACAATCAGATGTTAAGCATCAAGTCAGGAGAAGGTCAAGACATTCTATCCGTAGTCCGTGCTCATATTGCTAATCGGCAAACTCAAGCATCACCCCCACCCCAACCCAAAGCAATGGGTCCAAAGTAACGCAACAATCTCTTGCCGCTCACATGCGGCTAATCCAAAACTTGTCCGCCACTAATCAAACATTCAAGCTCGGCGAAGTCGGCACCACCAACACCGGTGCACAAGTATAAGGAATTCATGAGCCACCATCCTCCCACATACTCCCACTCAACCGATCCATTGGATGCTAATGATGGATTAAAGACTGTTATCAAGAAGTTGAAGATGACGCAATGAACTAATCGAGAGATGATCTTGTATACAACAAAATGTTTGGAAGAATTAACAGCTGAATGATGGAATGTGTACACTGTCGCACATGCCGCACCTAACACCATCACATGGCCGAAATTCGGGGATAGTTTTAGCGCGCACCACATTCTCCCCGGTGTGATCAAGCTTAAGCAAAAGGAGTTCCTCACTCTAAAGTAAGGCAAGATCTTTGGTTAACAAGTATCCGGATAAGTTTACTCGGTTGTCTCGCTACGTATCGGATGAAGTTAATACCGACCCAAAGAGGCAAGAACATTTCCTGGATGGTCCGATAGGGCCACTCAACTATCAACTATAGAGTCACAACTTCTCGAGACTTCGCAACATTACTAAACAAAACATAGGTCTAGAGAATAAACTTGTGGAACCGGGTAAACGAAGCGCAAGTTCCAAACACATGGACAATCAGCAACGCACGTCCCCACTTCAACTCATCACGAGACCTCGCTTTAGTTCGGTGGATCAAGTGGAAATTATTTGCAAAATTCTCGGTTGCGGCGTTCAACCCAAATAGCCCAACATTTCAGCCAACAAACACCACATGTTCCAAATCATCATCGAGATCGCTTAGTTGCCCTAATGAGAAACGACTCTCAAGTTCACTCTAATGGTTGTTTCAATTGTGGAGAATTGGGACACTAAGCCAGCATCTGCCCAAATCATAACATCAAGATTCCCCAGAAAGACAATGGTCAAAGATTCGGACAACCAACATCTCAGATACACCATGGAAATGCAAATTCTCAGATCAATAAGGGTCAACGGAATTACGTGTGTGGCAGATTGAACCACGTGACAGCTGAACAAGTTCAAGACGCTTCTGGTATTGTGCTGGATAACATTTCCTGTCAACTCTGTGCCTGCAACAGTTTTATTTGATTCCAGAGCATCACATTCTTTCATTACTGAACAATTCGTGGCAAAGCATGATAAATGAAACGACCCCGGATTTTCGGAGAGGAAAACCCGAGTCCCCCGTACCTTTGCGATAGTCCCGGGATCGCAGCTATCGCGTACGGATCTCATCACGACGGGTAAATCACAACCGTATATCGCATCACACAAATATTAGTACATAATTTATTACATATCCGGAATGGAGTACGGCATTACAAGCCTCAAGGCCGAATCGAGTAAAATTCTACGCGGCGGTAGCTAGCATCTCGGATGGGTCTCCATCTTCTCGATCTTCAAGCCCACGAGGCATCCTTGAGCGAAGCGACGCATCCCTCGCCGTACCATCCACCAGTCTTGTCGTCGAACTCGTAACCCGCACACTCAAAGTCTATCCCCAAGGAGTGGGATAGGTTCACGTCACCGACCGTATGCGGCTTTAAGTGGCCTATCTTCTAAAGGGTAAGAAAAGAGGCAAGGTAGAAGCTCGGGTTTCCTATGCGAAAGGCAAAAGCATAAACAGAAATCATCTCCATATAGGTCCCAAACCAATCTCTCAAACACAGTTCGGAACCACCTGGTACCCCAGGGCCCCGTCTCCACAACCTATCTCCATCTAGGGTCGATGCGAGAACTTCCTCTCCTCGCACCTCAATGATTGCATTCGGATCGACGAGGTAGAGGGAGCCACTCTCCTCTAACCGACTGCAACCACGGCTCACCACACTCTCAACTACAGGGGGAGGTAGAAATCCCAAAACATGAGGAACAAGCATGTCTTCAAGGTTTGTCCATGACCGAGAACGCGGCTATACGTATAGATCGAAACTCGCAGCGTGTACACCTGTACCCAACTCGGGATGGTACCCGACGGTGATCGGCCAACCGAGCCCATCCTACCGTGCGAACTCTCGGTAGTTACGATCCCATCCTCCATCCGGCCCTCAAAACGAATCCCCCCTCGAAGGAATCGCACCGAGCGTGAAATGCTCCCGTGTGGCCACACGGGAGACGCTCTCCGAGAGGGTGGTCTCACCTCCACCGCTCCCCCACGGATACCCTCTATCCTTCCTAAGCAGGTATGGTTCCGCACTTGCCGAGCTCAACTCGGCCCTATCCTCACTCTCGGCGAGGTGGTGTGTACGAAAGTCCTATCGACAAGGTTGATCCACTCGCTTTCAGACAGGGGCATGCTCATGTCCTTCATCCGCAAGTAAAACCCCAACACTAGGCTCCGAAAACCGTCAAAGTAGGGATACACTGAGGAGTGCACCCCTATCCCCGATCCCAGATCGGTTGTTTCGAGCTCACCCCCGCCAAAGTACCCAAAACGCCTTCTCCTCGCCGGTTTTACCCCACTCACGCCAAGAACCGCTATTCCCATCCCAAACACATGCATTGCGAAGCTCGGCGCATATACACGCTTATATACACATATACGGTAGTAGGACAATCAAGGACAGGATAATAAAAGTAGGCGATTGCAAGGTTCATCATCATGCATTTAAAGTAAAGCGCTAGCATACTACATAGCAATGCCTAATAGGTATTCAGAATCAGTCGGGCGTGAACACCTGCGTGCGAGTAGTCGTCGGCGGCGTAGTCGTAGGTGTAGTCGATCTCCGAGCTCAGCTCCCCGGCTCCAACTGCTCCTATTAACGCGTAATCAAAATAAAGGCGGGTCCTATTGCAATTAACTCCAAATGAACAACAATTAAGAGCCAAAAGAGAGCGAACACTAGCCTAACACGGAGTTTATACTTTTAGAAGAGCTTTGGAAAAGGTTTCACAATTTTCGGAGTTGAAATAAGTTTTCTAGGATTTTCCAAAGATAAAATAAATTTCCGAAATTAAAATACACATACACAATACACTTAAATATAAGCTAACTACCGGTAGGCTCAAAAGAGCTCTAAGCTATCTACAAAGTCGGCCGCAAGCTAGCTCTTCGAGCTCACATGGCTGCCACATAGGTAGCTATAAGCTGACCCATGCACAAGTGGCCGCCCACATGGTCGAAGGTGTGGCCGCCACAAATGATCTCGGTCGGATCTCTGCGGCTCGCACCGAGCGCGAGGTGTGGTGCTTTTGTGGTTGGTCGACCGCACTAGATCCGGCAGGATCCACTACGGTAACAAAGGTGTGTGGGCGCGTGTGTGCAACTATCCCCTACGGGACTCTGGCGTGGGTGCCAGGTGCTCGATGGTAAGTCCCAGAGGAGCGACGGGTGGAAAGGGGCTCGTCGGCGGTGAGGTGGGTCGGTGACTCGACCTCACGCAACTCGACGCGGCTCGGGTACACCTAGGGATTCATCTAGGCAAAGAAAAGGGTTGCCTTGGTCGGAAGCTCGGCATGACGGTGACGGAGAGCAGCTTGGTGTGCGGTGCAAAGCAGAAGGTTTCGGCGACGAGGCTAGGGTGGTCGGCGTCGATGAGGTTGTATGCGCTCGCGTGCCTAAGAGTGAACGCGTACACGAGTTGGTTCGGCGCTCGCGCGCCTCGGCGGATTGGATGCTCTTGACGACGGGGTTCCGGTCACGACAGGCTGAGCGACGGTCAGGTTCGGCTCACACGCGTGAGCGTGTTGACCGGACTCGAGCAAGGAGAGCAAAGGCGACAGCTTGGTCGAGCTCATGCACGAGCGTGAGTCCGTGAGATGAAGCTCCCGGACGAGCACGACGGTGCGAAGGTAAACGGCTTGGTGCGGCTCGAGCTCCGCGGCGTCGCGACTGGGGTGTCCGCGGCGGCGTGGCGGCTCGCTTGCGAGGATGTGCGTGCGTGTGAACATGCGCATGCACCGCTTGGACAGAAGAGCGGGGGCTCGACTCCCGCGCGGTGCGGGTGTACGTGAGCGAACGCCGGCGGTGAAAGAGAGCATCCCGGCGCGGACAAGGTCGGGCGGCGAGGTTCGATAAGGGAGGCGCGAACGCCTCGACACGTGCTAGGTCGCGTCTTGGCTTCGCTTGAATGCGGAGAAGAAGCGTGCGCGGTGGTGAGCATTGGCCGGCCAAAGGCGGCGTCCATGTCCTCACTTGAGCGCGCGAGCATGTCGGTGGCTTGGCCACGGCGGCGAACTCCGCGGTGGCACGCCGGGGTGTTCGCTCGCGTGCATACGTGTGGACGAACCCGAGCACCGACTTGGCCTTGCGCTCGTGCGCCTAGGTGGAACGACGTCCTCGACAAAGGTGAAGTAGAGAGACGGGGTGGTCGCGATCCGGATGCTTTGGTTTCGCTCGCGGTGGGGAAGGCGACGACGGGGTTGGCGTGCTCATGCGCCGAGCATGTGTGCAAGAACGGGATCGAGTTGGCGCTCGCACTCCCGGGGAGGAAGGATCTCCATTGGCGGCAAAGCCGCGTCCCGTGGCGGGACGGAGTGCCGACAAGGTCTGGCGCGAAAGGGAGCCAAAGGTTTGGCCTTGACCTCTCCAGGCAAGCGCACGCATGGTTGCGCGGCTAGGCACGGGCACGTGCGTGCGTGGTTGCACAAGGCAAGGGCGAACGCTTGCGCATACCGGCGTCCAGGCCACGGCGGTGGGCCGGAACGGCGGCGGCGTGACCATGGCGACAACGCGACTGCGGCGGCGTGCCACAGTGACGGCGCAAAGAAAGGAGAGCGGCGACCGAGTGCTAAGGTCGGGAGGTGATGAGGATCAAGGCGGCCAAGATGGTTCGACCTCACATCCGATGGCTTCGGGGGAACAAACGTGTGCCGACACGTTGGGGTTCGCGGCGGCGGCAGAGCGCTGCGAGATGGGGCTCACCGACACAAACTCTTGTGCGGTGCCGGTGGGGATCACACGAATACGTGCAGAAACCGGGCGTGAGTGTGCGCACGGTTACGGGTGTGCGCGGTTGGTCAGGGAGAGCAGAGGGGTTCGACCCTTCGGGTGTATACGTTCGCACTTGAGCAAACGTCGGCGGCGTGGCCACGGGGGCGACGCAAAACCGACGGCGCGTGCACGGCGACGACACAGAGACAAGAGCTCAACGAGCAGATCTAGGCGAGGCGGTGTTCAGGGTCGAAGTGGCCGAAAGGTTCGACCTTGGGGTCGATGGCTCGACGGACACACGTGCGCCGGTGCGTTGGGGTTCGCGGCGACGGCACGGCGGAATGTCGAGTACGGTCACAGATAGGTGAAGCGGGGGCTCGGCCCCTTGGTTGCATGTGTTTGTGTGCGTGCCGAACGCCGACGGCGCGGCCATGGCAGCGACACGAATATGATGGCGTGCACTAGGCAAGGGAACAGAGAAAAGGAAAACGGCGAGGAACAGCCCGGCGGCGTTGGTTGGGGACATACGCCGGCGAACGACCTCGCGTGTGCGTGAGTGCGCGTGCACAGGTTCGGCCAGGAAGAACAGGGCCTCGATCCGGTGTTGGTGTGTGCGGGTAAAAGGTCGGCGGCACAGCCGTGGCGATGGCACAACGCCGACAACATGTGCACGACAAGGGTTTGTGCTCACACGACTCCAGGCCAAAGAAAGGCAGGGCCTTCGCTCGACGGTGGCGTGCTCAGTGTGTGGGTGCCGACGGCGAGCCGGAACTCGGCGTGCGCTCGTCGGGACAAGATCAACACGATGCCAAGCAAGGAGCGCGCGCGTTGCGGTAGGCAGCGGCACCTGCAAACGACCGGCTCGGCTCGATGGCCGGCTCTCAAGCGACGGCGGGTCTGCACGGCGGCGCGATGCGGGACAGCGGTCATCTCACAAACAGCGAGCCCATACGGCTCAGTCCAGCCTCGGCTCGAAGGCCGGGTCCACATCAAGGTGAAGGGTTCAGTGCTCACCTCGCGCTCCGGACACGGCGGCGAGGAGGTGGTGACGAGCAGCGGAACGGCCTGGAGCAGAGGAAGCAGGGCGGCGCGGTCCATGGCTTCATGGCCTCGTCGGCGCCTCCTTGAACGCGGCGACCTCCGGCTTCAGGCAGCGGCGGTCTCCTCGGTCCGGCGGCGTAGCGCGTGCGGGCCGGCGGCGACGTGGGGGTCCGGCGGCGCGGCGGCTTCGAGCTCCTCCATGGGCGGTGGACGGCGACGGCGTGCCGCTCCCCCGAATCCTCCACGGCCGGCCTTCCTTAGCGGCTCCGGCTCGGCGTGTCCCCCCCCCGTCCGGCGGCTCAGCCCGTCGGCCGGCGACATGGGGTCCGGGCCGGCGCGGCGACGACCTTCGACCGCACCGGTCGGCGGCGCGGCGGTGCGGCTCCCTCTCCTCCTTCTCTTCTTCTCCCCCCCCGCTTCTCCTTTCTTTTTCCTTCCCGAACAGCCGACTCGGGCATGGCGCTCGCGGATGCGCCCTCACCCCCGCCGGCTGCCAAGGGCTCGGCGCCGGGGCGGCGGCCCTGGCCTCCCCCTCTCCCTCCTTCTTCTTCCGCTCCTCCGGCTTCTCCTTCTCCCCCTCTTCTTCTCCTTCTTGCAGTGGACAGGGAGGATCTCCCATGGGCGGCGGCGCGGTACAGGGAGGAAGGGTTGGGCGGCTACTTGTAGGGGCGGCGCCTAGGGTTTGGGGCTCGAGAGCGGGCGGCGAGGATTCGATTGGGGGGCACGCGGAGGCCATCCCGTGGGCGCCGAGACACGGCGGGAGGGCCGGCGGCCATGGGGCCGGCGCTGGCGTCGCCCCTGCCTCGCGCGTCACGGTGGGGAAGACAGCTGGGTGAAAGGAGATAAGGTCTGACCGGCTGGGCCCACATGGCAGCGAGAGAAGAAGAGAGGTGAAGGGCAGGCGGGCCGGCTGGCTATGTTGGGCCGAAATGCACAGGCGGGCTGCGGCCTGGTGAACCCGTGAGAAGAGATTGGGGAGCTCTAGAGAACTTAGCGACTCGAGAAAAGGGCCCAGCAGGGACTAGGGTGTTTTCCTATTATCTAAACACCTACACTCCTAATTAAACTATGGTTCGAATTTGAATTAGAATTCAAATTTGAATCCCACACATTTAAGATGCAAAATAAATCCCATAAAATCCAAGGTTCCCACACTAGCAAATTATAATTCCTAAATTTTATGTTTTTGCTCAAAATAAATCTAGGAATTCAGGGAAGGTTCAAAGAAGACAGCCTTACTTATTAATTATGCACTCAATTTCAAATCGAAATTTTGAAATCCACATTTTCGCATTGCTAACATCCCGGAGGAAATTCCAGAATGTTACAATAAACCTATGAGTTCTATGAAGACACATTTGCTTGATTAGTTTCCCGAACGGTGAAATGAAATCCACTTAAGATCGGGGAATAGATTTTCAAGCTGATCTAGTAACTCTCACATTTAATGGAATAGATGTCATTCTTGGAATGGATTGGTGAGGCGAATGTGATGGAATAAATTTTGTGTGCTAAGAAGTCGGTATTCATAACCAAGGAGATAGGATTGAGGTTGTCTTGCCCCATCCAAAGAAGAAGGCAAAGTGAATCAAGATTAAGGAAAGTAGGTGAAGGAGCTATGCCTGTTGGAAGAACTCAGTGTACATGATGGACTCAAAATAATACCCTTAGTTCTTTTCAATCTCTCCGAATCTCGGGACGAGATTCTTTTTAAGGGGGGTAGATTTGTAACACCCTAAAATTCCATCACTAAATTATGTAAGCAACATGGTGTTTTTGTTTTATTTTCTAAGGATTAATAAATTATCAAATAAATGTGGTCTCTAAATATTTTAATATCATTTTAATAATTTTAGAAGCGATAAGTGCTTGTGCATCATAATTTGAATGCATGGTTCTATTGCTTGTTTGTGTGGAGTTTTAAGAGTCTTTAAACCGATTTGAAATTTTTGGAAAAGAGTTTAAAAGATGAAAAGTTTTGAAAGAGTTTAAAACTTTAGAAAGTTTAAAAAAGGAGTTTGAAAAAAAATAAAAAAAAGAAGAAAGCTCCTTCCCAAACCCCTCTCTCCCTTTTCGCACCCCACCGACCCACCTATCCCTCCTCGGCCCCGTCCGAGGAGGCCGCCTTTCTCCCTCTCCCTTCGCTTGCGCGTTTTCGGCCCAACGCCCGCACGTGCGGCCCACCAAACCCGCGGCCCAACTCCCCTCTCCTCCCCTCTCTTCCGTCATCGACCGACCGGGCCCACATGTCGGCCCTTTCCACTTCCTCCTCCCCACTCTTCTCTCTCTCTCTCGCCCCGGGGCCCGCTTGCCGTGGCCCTTCCTCAACCTCCAGCCGCGCCCCTTTCTCTCCCATGGCCGCGCCGACACCTGTCTTCTCCGTGCCGCCCCCCGCCCGCGCCTCCTCCCCCTTCCCTCTTGCGCATTAGTGCGCCGATTCACTTGCGCCGCCCCCACCCTTTTCCCCTTTCCTCTAGCCTCCCTCCTCTCCTCGCTTCTCGCGTGATGACGCATCAACCGCGCCGCCCGGCCGTTTCCCCCGCATACCTCGCCCTTCCGCCTTCAATTCTCGTCGTCAAGACGCACTGGAGCACCGGCCGCCTCCTTTCCCTCCTTAAATTACTCTTCCCATTACTCCCCTCACCCGAATTCAAGTTGAAACCGCCACGGCCATCAATGGCCGGTCCTTGCCCATCGCCTCGGTCGCCGCTTTCCCCTCCCTTCCCCTCTAAAAAACCCGTGATCGAGCCCCCGCGCGCACTCTTTCCACGCTCGTACATGCCCCGCACCGCTCTCCTCTCACGCACACGCCGCCGCCAGAGGATCCGGCCGCCGCCCTTGACGGCCGGCGGAGAAGCTCGTCGCCGCCACCGGACCGGCCGCGCCCCCGAAGCCCCCGTCTTCTTCCCCGAGCGCCGCCGGAGCTTCTCGTCGTCGAGCACCCTCTCCCGTTGCGTCGGACCGAGCCGCGGATGGAGCGCCGCCATCGTCTTCTACCTCGGACGCCGACGTCGATCTCCGCCACCGCCGCTTTCCCGCCCCAAGCCGTCTCCAACTCGTTGCCGTGGTGGTGAGCAAGCTCTCCCTCGCCTCCTTTTATGTTTCCCCGAGCCGTAGCACCCATCGCCGCTCGCCGCGCCGCCCGCCACGGCCGCCGTGGTGCCGCCGCCGTCACCCCGCCACCTCCCCCGAGCCCTTGAGTTAGTTCGCCTCTCTCCTCTCTTCGTGTAGAGCCTCGTTCGCACGCCAAACCGAGCCCTAGAGCTCAAGTTCGGCCTACTCCCGGTGAGCCGCCGCCGTCTCCGCCGCGCGCGCCTCCCTCCGGCGTACCCGCCGCTGCTCCATCGCATGTAGGCGATGCGAGCCGCCCGATCCATAGGGGACGGCCCAGATTAAATCGGGGCATAACCCCTTGGCCCCGGCCACCATGGACCAAAGGGACCCATTCCATGGCGCTGGTCCACGACTGCGACCGCCGCCCGATCTGTGATCAACGGCGCAGATCGCGCCCAGCCCCGGTCCACCCAGAGCCCCGCCGGCTATTTTGCAGAAAACCCCCTGACGTTTTCTAATATCGTAACCACACCCTCCCACGTATAAAGATCACAAAGAGGTCCTTTTTTTTATCGTTTAAGCCCTTGATCTCTCTGGAAATCCCACCCGAGATCCTAGAATTAACCTTTTGTGCTATAGACCTTAGGTTTATATGCATAATTATGTTTTAGCCCCTGGTTTCTTGCAGTTAAGCCCCCGGAAGCCCTGTTTCTTCGCGTAAAAGCCCCCGAAATTTGTTTTAGCCATATCTTTTCCGTCCTAACTCCGTTTTAAGCGTTCTTGGTGTCCATGCGACCGTCTTTTCAAGCCCGTCAGTTTTGGAACCTTGTTTTGGCCGTATCTTGTGCGTTTTAGCTACATTTCCACCGTTTCAAGTTGCATTAGGTTCATATCAATTCAAACCGCATGTTAGTGCCAATGATGTACATGTTCTTTGTTTTATAATTTATTTACATATTAAAGATGATTAAATCCTATTACACATGCTTTTCTAACCTAATTAGAGTTGAACAAGTGTTTTCATAAGAAAGTTAATATGATTAATACTAATTAAATATTTCTTTTAATTAAAAGTTAATTAGATGTTTACCTCGGTTTTTATAATCAAACTTAATTTGAGTAAATGTTTATGCAATTTGCTTTCTACTAAAATGCAAAATAGGCTATATCCTGAGTTTTCTTAATTAAATGTTAATTTGATTAAAATGAATATAAATATTTTTAAATTATAATTTGATTAGAATAACTCGAAAAACAAAGATAAGCGCCTAGATGCTTTTATATGCTTCTTCTAAATTAAATGTTTAATTTGCATAAATCATACTTGAATATTTATAAGTAAAATTGGAGTAGGCTTACATCGTCTTTTAAGTACAAATACAACTTGCTTAATTATTAATAGGGTATTTCTTTGAAATAACCTATACACATAACTTTATTTAATTAAAATATACCAAGCACATAGCTAGATCTTGTTTGTGATCATCCAAATCTTCCGATAGTTCCTAGTGCTTTTGTGTTCGCGTTCCTAGAGCCAACCCTTGTCTTCTCTTTAAGCTTTTCATGCTTGGTGTATTGTTTTGTTTATTGTATGCTTTCTTGTGTGCTCGTAGACATCGTGCCGGTTTCAAGTGAGCAGCCAGTTGGAGTGGATCAAGAGCAAGTGTTTGAAGAAGAAGAACCCCAGTGTTTAAGCAAGGAAGGCAAGTGGATTTCTCCCCCTGCATATTCTATTTTGTCCCACACAACTTGCATGATAACTAAGTTTACATTTAAATGTTGTACTGCATAAATTTGATGGGAATTACCTTTTTAAGGACATGACTAGACTTTTATCCCTCTACCTTGGACAACCCTTTTAAATAAATGTTTTGGGTAGAAATGCTTAGTTGCTATAACTTGGGATGGTTAAATGAATCTTTTGCAATATGTTGAATGATGATCATGATCTTTGGTGATATATTTATTTGTGTGTGTGCTTATGGTTAATAACAAGATCATATATGATTTAATCGAAACATGGAGAACCACCCAGAAAACAAGTGCAACCACAAGACATATGGCTCTGTCTTGGCCAATTAATTAGGGAAGTCTTGTGTGGCTATTAGCCTTAGTAGCTTGGGGTACGGAAGAATGCTTTTATGACTCTTCTACTCTGGACAGGTTTTGGAACGGAAGTGCTCTTCTAGGCTTACCTGGTCTGAGGGTAGAGAGAGGGTACGAAAGATAGCCTCTAGGCGTGCTACTATGGACTAATACACATAGGAGGACTCTTTGTAAAGGCCTCGTAGCGTCCCTATGCAACCACACCTCGGAAGTGTGGTATTGTGCCTACTTTTGCACAACATGGTTGGGTTCAAAGTTCTTCGGGACTTTTACGCGACTTGTGGTGAAAGTGTACAACCTCTGCAGAGTGTAAAACTGTTATAACAGCCGTGCTCACGGTCAAGAGCGGCCTGGACCCTCACATGATAATTAAACATAAAGATGGAATTAAATCGTGGTTTCTTGTGGGTTTTGAGAGGAGATGCTTTCCTATATGCTTAAGTGGGTTGGTATAAACTTACACCTAGTAATTAGGTGCTTGCTAATAAAATTTTGACCAACATTAAAATGCTAACCGCAGCAAAACTCTTACCCTATCCTTGATGGCCTCGCATCTTTCCCCCACTTGCCGAGCTCCAACCATAAGTGTGCTCACCCTTGCTTACCCGCCGTTCGCAGGAGAACACCGGAGGAGAGTACTTCGGCCGACTACGAGGAGTTCTGAGGCTTGCGTGCCCCCAGTCAGATGCCTGTGGAAGATGAAGATGGAGTTGCGTCTTCATAGTTATCGTTTGATCGTTGTAAAGACCTTCGAGTCTAACGTCCGAGTGTAATAAAGAGATAATGTAATGGTTTAACTCTTGTACGATTTTACTGTTGTTTATTGATATTTCACTCATGTCGTATATCATATGTGTGTAAACTTGCTCCTGGCACACATATGAGATGCATTTGGTTTTCTTCGGAAAATCAGGTGTGACAAAATGCCATCCTACATGAAAGTTGTGTCCCTCGACAAACTGGACAACTTTCATATTGGTAGATTTTGAAGTGTTTAGGTGAAATTTGGAGAACGCGACAAAATTTCCGGCAGACATTTAAGGTCACTAGGGTTTAGGTAGGGTTTGACCGTGCATTTAACCAATGTTTGAACACACATGTGTATTGACTTGACCAATAGGGTCATTAGGGTTGGTTGGTGAGGTTTTCGAGGTGAGGACCCAGGTTGACCGTGGTTTGACCACAGTTAGCAGATTTGACCGACTATTATGGTTAAGTAAAAACCTGGGGTGTCACACCATTGTTTGTGTAGGCTCCGGCGCCGGGGTCATCACGACATCTAGACTTCCCGACAGCGGGGGAGGTGTCGAGTCTTCGTCCAAGACCATCACCACGTCTCCACCGCTCGGGACGGCCTCGGCCGGCGGCTCCAGGGCCGCCTGAGGAGCGAACACCTCCATGGTCGTCTCACCCTCCTCAACGGCGGCGGCAGGAACTGGTGGCGGTGGCGCGATTGATGCCCTTGCCGCGGTGACTACCGCTGGCTCCTCTTCAGCCCGCAACGGTAGCGGCTCGGTGCTCGAGGGCTGGGGACGAGGCTCAGAAGACACCACCCGCACGCTCAACGTCAGGTGCTTCAGAGGCGCCAGGCTGAGCACGCCGGTGTCGGCATGCCTATGAGAAGACAGAAAGCGACGTCAGCAAGCAAATCAAGTCGGAAGAATCACGATAAAGAAGATCAGAAGTTTGAGGCTTATATATTGGAACGCACTCGGACCCTCTTCACCAAGCTGTCCGACGAGCCCTGCTCGGGGGCTGCGCGCTTTGAACCCGCCGTCTCGGGGGCTGTGCGTTTCGGGCCCGCCGTCTCAGGAGAGACTCCGCTTCGACCCACCACCTCAACGGCGGCAACACTCTCCCCCGCTCGCTCTGGGGCTGACACCCCGGCCTCCGCAACGGTCGGGGGTTGGACCGTGGCCCCCGCCGTGGACAAGGGACACATGAACATCCGGGGCTCCACCGCCCCGATAAGCAACGACCGCAAGTGTCGCGGGGCGGCGCTTGGCTCCGCCACCGCGGCGCGCTCGGTGTCGACACCGAGTCCGACAAATTCCCCCGTGACCGGCACCTTTGCAGGGAGTCGGAGTCGGGGCGGTCGGAGCCAACGCAAAGCTGGCGGGCGGGCGCCGGCAGCTCCTCCGACCTTCTGGGGGGATCGACTTGACGAGGCGCAGATCTCTGTGGCTCGGAAGCATCCGTATCGCTGGGCACCGCACGAGAGCGGACCGTCTGCTGGTCCTCTCGGGTGGGGCGAGTCGCCTATAGTGAGCTCGAGCCCACGGTCTTGTCACGCCCATCCGCCGGTGGCTGGCGTGATGATGACACTTCAGTTCCGTGAGGGGGCGACGACGAGGATGACCCCGACATGTTGCTCCAGTCGACCGCTGCACTAGCAACATCGCCGCTCCACGACGGCTCGGGCGACGGATCTTCATCGGAGGAGACACCCAACTCCCCCACCTTCCGCCTCTTGTTGCGGTTGTCATTACGATCACGCTTGGCGATCTGGCGCTTCTTGTGCTGCGCCTTGCGTGCAGCGCGCCTCTTCTCCGCCGCGACCTGTTTCTGGTTGAAAATCGCCTCCTCCGGGAGAGGCGCCTTGGCCGGAACAAGGTGGGCGCACTTCAACTGTGAAAACAAGAAATCACGAAGGTTAGTCGGGGAAGGCCAACTCCGAGAAGATCAACACCGCGACCAAAAAGCAAATACAACCCGACGAGAAGATGATCAATTTACAATTTTTTCCGTCCCCGTGTTGGGGAGCATCAGGAGTAGCCGCGACAGCGGCCACGAGTAGGTCGATCTCCCAATCACCTACGCCACACGACGCTGGACCTCGATGGACGACGGGAGCGACGGCGCGGTCACGGTCCCTCCCAGGGGGGGCCGATCGGCCGTCATCTCGAAGAGGCGAAGCGGCCGCCTACAGAGCGGCACGACTCCTCGGGCATGGTACTGCCCAATCACCTCTCGCCGCGGGTGACTCCGGCATCTCGGAGATGCCCCAAAACGGCCCAGTGGAGCTTGAGAATCTTCTCCCGCTCTTTCTTGATGGGGCCATCCGCTCAGTTCCTCTCCGACTTCGCGATTGAGCACCCGGTGTACGACGACAGCGTGAACTCGAGGTTGTTCCGCAAGTAGAACCACCCCTTGTGTCAGCCACTGTTCGAGCTAGTCATCATCACCGGGATGTAGTCATCACCGCGGCCTTGCTTCGTCCGGAGATTGGCGCAGCCGATTGTCGCCACACGGGAACCATCCCTCGGGCAGGTGAACCTGAAGAAGTACGGGAAGAGGTGCCAGTGGGCGCCGATGCCGAGGTACCCCTCGCACATCACTTCGAACGCAGCCATCTGTTGGATGTTGTTCGGGTTGAGGTGCTGGAGTTGCAGCCCGTACGCGAACAACACCCCGCGGATGAATCGGCCGGCAGGGACAGAGAAGCCGCGCTCGTGGAAGGCCATGAACGACACCACGTACCCCTTGGGAGGGCGCGACACGTACTCGTCACCAGGAACCCTCCACTCGACAGCGTCGGTGAGTGGAGGAAGCTAGCCCGCCTCGACCAAACGTAGGAACTGCTCGCGGGAGACATTGGAGCGCGTCTAGGTCGACATCGCGGCGACGAAGGCTTGGGCGGACTGGAAGCGCAAACAGCGGCGGTGCTATGGACGCGGAAGAACTCAGAGCGCAAAGGGCAAGTGTGAGAGGAAGAAGAAACAGATGGGAAGGCAAAGTCCTGAACCAACACCTGACGCACGGTTTTAAAGGGGGCAAGCCCGACTCCTCACCTTCGAAGCCGGGTCCGCCGTGTCAGCGAGACTTTCGCCCACGCACGCGCGCATCCCGGCGAAACAACCGCCCACTCACGTGATGGCTCGGTTCCCGCAGAATGCGGACTTGTAGAGTCTGTGCGCAGTCATGATGGGGCGGTCACGTCCGTCACGCCGGCCGAGATGCCCATGCCCATAACTACGCCCACGTCCACAACTACAGCCATAACTACCCCGACAAAACGACCCCGAGCTACAATGGCTACAATTACGAATCAAAGCTCGTGAGCGAGTCTCCAACTCACTCACGAGCTCGGGGGCTACATCCGGCGGATGCGCTCGCGCACACCCGCCATGAACATGAAGAACACCAACAACACCAAAGTCATCCGACTGAGCCTGAGTGCGACTCCTCGACTCCCTCTCAGGCTCGGGGGCTACTGACGAGGGCCCGGATTAGGGCCCCCCTTTGACAGCGAAATTACCACCCTTAAGACAACAAGACATTCCAACACAATTGACAATGTGAAGGCCAAGATCGACAATGTCAAGGCAAAGATTCAGGACAAGGAGGAGAGAAGATCCTGGTCAAGACCCACACTGGCAAGACGTCTAGTCTTCGGCCAGTTGGCTTCATCTCCGACCAGTTTCCCACTAGAGGAACCCCCACGACAAGTCTCTGCCTCGCACGATGAGTCTCCACCTCGCACGATAAGTCTCCGCCTCACACGACAAGTCTCGGCCACGAGAAGTCTCCGCCTCGCACGAGAAGTCCGGCCCCGACTGATACGTGGGCCCAGATGCACGGCACGAGCATCGCAACCGACGCGTGTGGAAGAACGAATCTCCATGTCATGTAGGGACAACAGCTGGCGGCCATGCAGACGGCCTGCCCCGGCAAGAGCCTTAATGTAGGTCTGATTGGCTGCGCGGCCATCACATCACCATCATCTCCCGCTCTGCCACACGCAAGCACAGCCCGAGGCACTCAAGCACCCTCTACAACACACACAAGCCTAGACTTAGGCTCAGGCATGGCAAACTAGGAAAGTACTCGGGTAGATCGAGACAAGCCCAAACTACTCGGGGAAGAGGCCAAGCATCCCGGGGTGAACAGGACAACCCGGCCACGCAGCAGCTCCCCTGACAAGGCACCGCGACTTAGCTTCAATACGCCCAGACGGACAGCAACGTGCGACGGGACGTGCCAGCTACCAGGCACTGTAACTCTTTTCTACTTCCCCTTGTGCCCCTCCCCTTGTGACTATAAAAGGGAAAGGAGGGTAACAGTTACAAGGGTTAGACCTCCATAGGATCGAACACCATCTCCTGTGACCTGGGAATAAACTCCCTCTCCCGACCAGCTTGTAACCCCTACTACGAGCACACCTGGCTCAGGAACATGGCTGCAACACACTAGACATAGGGTATTACTCCTCAGAGGCCCGAACCAGTATAAATCCTGTCATCTCCTGCGCTAACCATCCGAGCCCGATGCACGATCGATAGAAATTTACTGTCGCCGGTAGAGAACCCCCCCCCCACAACCTCACATGATTTGGTTCCTGCGGCATGACTATGTTTGATGCAGGTGGTCAAAGAGTTATTTACCCATGCACCTGGTGGCGGTCATAGTCTACAAACTGATTGTTATTAAAGTGTTTTGGGTTTCTCTCTTCTTTTTAGACTATGTGCATCACACTATGCAGAGGTCTGAAGTATTTTAAGACATTGTATCAATTCAATGTAATGACTTTGAAATTTAATAAAAAGTTTTCTTTATAAAAAACGAGAAAGTATCTTTTTGGCAAGAAACTGTACCGCATATGATTTATCCGTGGCAAGCACACAGTCAGAGTAGACACGAGAAATTGGAGAGCTAAGGTGGAAAGCAGGGGAGAGGAGCAGCGGGCGCGTCAGACGGACAAAAAAGTTGCAGTGGGTTGCCCTCACCCCTCCCGTGTCGCCACTCCAACAGGCGACCAGGAGGCGAACCCTAGATCTGCCCCACCTCTAACCTCCCCTCCCCTCCACCTCGTCGCCACCTGCCAACCGTGCGGGCTCCGAGGAAGGCGGCAGTGAGGCCCCTCCTTCCCTCCGCTCCGGTAAGCTCGCGCAGGCTCGGCAAGATTTGCCGTCAGGGCGGTGCCGCTGGCGTTGTGCTCGGGACTCAATGGCTGGTCCGGGCGAGCAGGGTACCTACAACGACGGCGGCGTTTCCTCTCCAGGTTGGATGGCAGCGGCGACCAGGGCCTTTCGGGCCGGATGGCAGCGGCGGCGGCCTGGCCTCTTTGGCCCGGTCGGCGGAGGCAGCGTCCGGCCCCCGTTGGGGGGCGTAGGCGCCTTGCGGGCGGGCCCGCCGAGGTTGGGCGGCGCGGTGGCTCCTCCCCGGACGGGCGCGCGCGGCGACTTGCCGGCCCCTCTTGGGGCTGGGCGGTGGCGGTGCCGGTCTGCTCCACCCTCGGCCCCTCCTGGGCGGTGCCGGTCTGCCCCCCCCCCCCCTGGGCAGCGATGGTTGGGTAGGGGATGCTAGATCAGGTGATTGTGTGGGTGAACCTGGCGTATCCTGCTCTGTCTCGTCCTCGATCTAGTGTCCTCTTCCTCAACAGTGCTGCAGGGTCGGCATCATCATGGTGGTGGAGTCGGGAGGCTTGCGCTGGGTCCCCAGCCTTGGAGTTCGCCTGCGGCGTCATGGTGGTGCCCATAGCTTCGCCGAGCTTCTTCCCCTGCATGGATGTTGCGGAGGCGGTGGGGGTGTGCTACTGTCACATGGTCGGGTGTGTTGCGGGGTTGGGGTTCAATCGGGCGAAAGCCTTCACCGACATTCCCGTTGGTGGCAATGGTGACAGCGCTCCTGATCGTCGTTTCCCTGTTGGGGGCCCCATTACGGAGCTCCCTGCCCCGCTACACTAGGTCTTCGGGGGTGAAAACCCTGCCCTTCGGGGCGAGTGACAGCGGCGCCACTCGGGCCGCGCCCTTGTTGGAGACATCGTCTCTTGAGACCTGCATCGGCTTGTGACAGTGGCGTTGGTGGAGCTACACTTGTTGTGTTGGTGGTCGTGTGCTGAGGATCCATGGGTGCTGGTTATCTTGGGTTGGCATGCAGGTTATAGTGGTGAGTTCGGTGTCAGCTTGGCGGAGGTGAAGCTCTCGTTGAGGTCTTAGATATCTGAGTCCTTGGCAGTGGAGTGACGCAGTGGATGTGGCGAGGCTCCCTGCAGAGAGGCCAAGTTTAGTGGTTGCCCCTGGTACTGAGATGGGAGTGTTTGCCGAAGCTACACTGGTTCTGAGTGATCGACGATCATGTACGCGCGGTTTGAGGGTAGCCCCATGGTGGAGGAGTTCAGGGGGCCGTTCGGGCTTGCAGTGGGTTGCGGCTTTGGCGGGACACAACGTCGGTGACGACGACACAGGTTTTGACGGCTTGTTTGATCTTCTCTCCCATTTGGTTCGGGATGGTGGTGTGCTTTGTTGGGTGCGTTTGTTTCTGTTCGGGGTTTGTTTGTGTGATGGTGTCCGCTTCAACGTGTTATATACTAATGCTACTTCTTATATGACATTCCTGATTTTAATTAAAAAAGTTGGAGAGCAGGGGTGACCGGGTGAGAAATTGGAGAGCTATCGACAGAGTAGACACGAGAGGAAGGAGTCCAATGCTGGCGTCTCCTGGCTGCTAGTCAGATTTGGTGCACGTTTTTTTGAGAAAATTACATATTTGGGACTTCTAACATGATGCTTCTCAGTTTTGTCATTCTAAATATGGATTTCACAAAAACAGGCATGAAACGTTGCTCTCTTGATTGTGTTTTCATTAACGGAAGTGGGCAAGGGTTTCACATTTGCTAGTTGATCATTAGCACCACTCACGGGCATGCGAGAAACTAACTTATTCCCTACTTTCGAAAAATATAATATGCTTTGATAAATTTTAGAGCAATTGAAACAAAATGAGAGCCGTCGGTTCCGAGAAATCAAATGGTGGTGGAAACAAAGTAAGTATTAGAAAGTGCAAGTACCCAAAGAGAAGTACCAATTTGGTGGGATCAAGTATTAAAAAATAGTGACAAATTACTATGATGTCCTTTTAATTATATGTAAATCTATTTAATTATTTTTGATAAGAATGATAAGAAAGAAAAGTAACTGCAAGCATCGCTGGTATTTTCAAAAGCATTGTAAGAAAGCTTGTGTGTTTTATTCATAAATATACACAATTTTGATTAACATTTGAAGAAAACTAAATTATCTTATTCCCTCTGTCGGCAAATGTAAAGAACTTAATCTAATCCATAAAAAGTATACACGATCTTCTTTGCTTCCTTCTTTGTTTCTTGATTGTATATTTGGGACGCACTGAATACAACGAAAACATTCATAACGCACTCACACTCATCATAACGCTCGCGCGCAAAGCTTACCTCCAGAATATCTTTGAAAACTGGACCGACAAAAACAGACGTCTCGTTGTTAATAGGAACACAGTCTAAAGCACAACATTGTTAAATTCTAAAAAATGCTTTCACAAGGAGTCAAACCTAGAACTTGAGGTGATATTGCGGCTCTGGTTGCTGGTAACCACTAGGCTACATCCCCAGTTTCGCCTATAACCACACTGAAGAGTAATAGAGTATGTCAGAGCCGAGTCACGATCACGAGTGAGATAGGAGATGCAACCGAGACGCAGTGTTTGTAGTTTGAAAGAAATTGTGCTGCGTGTGCATATATGCTAATGGACGCATTACTAATGACTATTGTACATCATGCCTCTCACCTGAACATATTCGTCGGCACCAGCTGTGGTATATGCCTCCTGCCTAGACTTCTTCATGGTTGAGCAATGCAATGATCAAAAATATTTCCACAGTGGGCATACTGGAGTAAATTAAATAGGAATGCCACTATTGATCTAAAATAAATTATATTAATTAATACTCCAGGACATATATGCAAGTTGCTACATTAATAAGATAAATGTATTATACTCAGCTGATACATTTGCAACTTGCAAGTGCTCCATCTTAGGCCCTCTCCAATTAATGAGCATCTTTTAGCTAGCTTATGGAGTTTTTTTATTTGATGAACAGTGGTAAAATCACCACGCTATCGCGCACAGCTCCCAAAATGCAGTTCTAAGCATAATCCACTCTCCTATTTTAGTGGCATTCTATTATCTCTCTCCTACTCCACGAGCTAGCAAGCAAGTAGCTCTAGCTTTTATTGTTGGAGGGGGGAAACAGAGAGAGCAACAAATCCAACCTTAGCACCTACCAGCACACTCTTGTCTTTTATATAAAAAAACTGCTGCCGACCCTGTCATATATACAGACTTACCTTGCCGCCCCAGTTTCATTCGTTCTCTTTTAGTCTGCATACTCCACCCTGTATACACAACTAAAAGAGTAGTATGATAGAACAGAATGAAGTAGGAGAGGACGGACGACAGATATTATTTGAAGGCATAAGAAGTTAGCTTTAGAGCTATGTGAGTGAAGCAAGCAGCATATATATACCCAAGATGATGTGTCTTTTTTCAAAGAAACAGTGTTGCGGATGGTAATAGACATCTGTATATTTTTCCCTTTAGCTCGCAGCACGGGACATGTCAGTCTTGGAACACCATCTCCCTCAACACCGTCTCACCTGAACTTAATGAAGTCGTCGCCACCAGCAGGCAGCAGCGGTCTATGGACTTCCAGAGATTCCAGAGGACATCTCGTCGGTCTCCGCGCATGCATTGTGATTTGGTCTAGAAGTTATGAATTGGAAATGTAACGAACCTCAGATAATTATCATAAGATGTAAATTTGGGCCATTGATTTTTGTGGTTGAGAAATAATGAAAACAAGTTTCCTTATTGAGCTACTTACGATTGTCAATATTAGTCTATGTTAAATTTTATTAATATATGAAATGACAAATAATTGTGAGAGCACTTCATTTTCAAAGAAAATTATGAGAGCACACTCATAGTTCTTTCATAGAGATAATTCAACATCTTGAGCCCTATGATGCGGAATGAACATCTATTCATGTCATTTTAATTAATTAAGTAGCAACTAATAGTGCAATCCAGGCCTAAAATACAAAATATTTTAATTTAACATGGGGGTAAAATCTTGTTACAAAATTATAGCAGGCAGCGTCACTGGTAATAATCCCAAATGTGAATTAATTGCCATGAAAAGTGAGCTGCAACAATGTGTCAACTCAAGCCAATGTTTAACTAAACACATATTGTGGACATGTGAAGCTGCAATATGCTAAGGAAAAGAGTATATGAATGGATTGCGAAAAAACATATGTTCAATAATTGGCAATCGAAGTCTAAACGAGAGATAATAAACATAAGCAATTTTATTAGCTGTGAACGAGAGATAATAAACATAAGCAATTTTATTAGCTGTGACGACCCTAACTTTATCTACAAACTTCAAATAACTGACACTTAAATTCCTAATCCGTATAGAAGTACAACGGATTAAATTTTTATCGTGTTTTTTTATCTGCTTGTTTTAAATGTATAAACCTAACTAATGAGTCCAACCTAGCATGAGAGCAGCACACTGTCATCACTCATCAGTCCATAACCATTAGTTAGGTTGGACTCATTTATTATGTGGTTGTGCTCATATATACGACTCGTCGTCCCAGTGAATTCATCTAGTTTCCTTCTTAAGGTCTGGCTTAACCGTAGCTAAATGTGTGGAGGAACAGATTTGAGGTAGGAGACGAAAGACATATGTTATGTGAGAACGGAGGGCATAGGGATGAATCTTGAGAGCCTTATGCAATTTCGAAGTAGTCAGCATAGACAGACAGGGGCGGAGTTGGGCTGAATCCACGTCTAGGGTCAGTTAATAAAGATAATGGGTCAATTTCACTAGCCCCTCTTGTAGCTACAGGAGCTACTACATTGTGGAGAATGCAGCCTAGCGCCTAGGGTTGTGGCCATAGTGACTCTAACGCTCCTCCACCACTCATATGAGCTGTGGTGTCCTTTTCTAGACAAACGGTTCCGCTAATGGTAGTGGGTCTATTGGTGTTCTTTTGAGCTCGTGGCCTAGGAAATGTCAGCCTTGGTACATCGTCATCACTCTCAATGAATAAGATCAAAATAGGTGCAACGAATACGATCATAAATAAATGTAAGTAAAATGTTATGAATATAAAGGATCGCCTACTTGTGGTCCAAATGTTAATTTGGGTGCACCTCTTAAATTCAAGAGAACACTATCTGAAAAGACATCGTCCCTACCGATGGCAATGGCCAAGCATGTTCTTCAGCACAAGGGTCTTCATAAATTATTTGTTTCAAAAACACTTGTCTCCCGTCCTAAGCGGAGAAGCGCGAAGCAAATTAAGCCTCGCGGAGAAGTCGATGAACCCTCGCCAACGAAGGTTTCGCATCCATGTATCGCCACAACACTAGCATTGCACGCCTCCGAATAAACCAGCGTCCTTCTCCATGCTGTGTGCGCTTCTCTAGATAGCTAGCTTAATTAAATGACGCCATACCATGCCCCATCCCCATGGATAGCAAACAAATTCCCTTCACACCAAAGAGACATCAAGCTATTCGCCAGGGAGGACTTCATCATGACATAATACAACAATCCACTAGTCTTGTAATTTTTCTTCTTGAGATCATTCTCGCTCCTGTCTTTCAATAAAACCCTCCAACAATTCACAAGTAGTAGTAAAGCAACTGTCATATTAGCTGTCGGTAAAATATTTTGTTACAAATTGTATCATATAGGGTCACTAGGAACCAAACATTGGATTTATAAAGCAATGAAAAAAAAGAGCTGCAACAACATGTCAACTCAAGCCAATGTTTTAACTAAATAAATGTTGCAAGCGCATGAAGGTGCAAAACTATGCTAAGGGTAAAAACTATATATATGAATGGGGATGGGAGAAACGTATAGAGTTAGCGGCAGCCAAATTATAAAAATTTAAATGAGAGAGTAAAAATAAGTAATTATACGAGCTGTGACTGACCCTAAATATTTATAAACTTCAAATATAAATGTCACTTAAAATTGCTAACTCGTATAGAAGCACAAATGATTAACTATATATCACTCTGAATGTTGTCACACCCGGCCCAATTTGGATGGCCCATGAGCGCGGTGCGCATGTTTAGTACCACATTGCTAGTTGAGCAAGGGTGGAGCCAACTTATAAGCCTTTGTCCACCAGCCATAACACCCTCGGGTTAACCCCTTTACACGAAGTGAGGACGAAAGTATAAGCATGGTGCTATGTGTACGTGTGCTCGCCCCTACGGAAGGGCCGGGCGGTGCGGCTTTGGTGGGCGGGGTGTTACAAATGGTATCGAGCCGACCCTCGCGGTTGCGCGTACGGGTCGGTGTGCGGGCATAGTGCGCATGACGCGTGTGGGCCCGGGATGGGACACACGGCATGGCATATGAGTCGGCACCGGATGGGTGAGTTGGACCGACGAGGACGTTGGGTTTTTTGAGGGGGGGTGAATGTCACACCCGACCCAATTTGGATGGCCCATGAGTGGCCCATGAGCGCAGTGCTTGCTAGTTGAGCAAGGGTGGAGCCAACTTATAAGCGCTTTGTCCACCAGCCCATAACACCCTCGAGTTAACCCTTTTACACGAAGCTAGGACGAAAGTGTAAGCGAGGTGCTATGTGTACGTGTGCTCGCCCCTACGAAGGGGCTGGGCGGTGCGGCTTTGGTGGGCGGGGTGTTACAAATGTTTGAATAATTGTTTTTTTCTGGCTGTTGTTTTAACTTAAACCTGACTAATAAGTCCAAAACATCTTTTGCCAACCCTGACATAGTGACATTTATGTTGCTGCCCAAATGCCCATATATACAACTTACTCCTCACCCCTTCAGTTTCACATTGTTCCCCTCCTAGTCTACATACTCCACGCTGTTGTTTCAGACCCGCTAACCGCAGATGAAAGGGTAGCAGAACACATTGAGGTCCGCGAGGACGGGTGGATATTTTTTGAGAATGGAGGGCATGGGGATGAAGCTCAAGATATTGGTGAGAGATACTCGTACTGCATATCCAAGTCCTAGTATCCTCTCTCGGCTTCACGGCAATGGGGCGAGCGATCTCGGTCTGCTCTCAAGTAAGGATTGGTTGAGCTTGCACGCGTGCGCTGCTTGACTACGCCTTCGGTCTTCCGTGAGTCGGAGGCGCAGCTAAACCCCAGGAGGAGTCTGTCCACAACCTACGTCAAACCGCTGCCGGTTGCTGGCAAAAATGAAGGTTTCAAATAGGCGAATCACCACAGCAGTCGGCATCGCAAGCCTCCAAATTAACCAGTGACCGTGCTTTTCTAGATACCTAGGTATGCCACACTGGATACAGGTTTGAGAACGGAAGTTGGGAGGTACGGTGATAAATCCTCCTTGAATAAATGAGCAGTGGCGAACCAAGGAGAGTAGTAATTGGTAGGCTACAGTCCCTTTAAAAATTAAAATACAGTAACAATTATATTCATGCACAAACTGAACATTTTGTTTCGATATTCATGTGATGATTCCTTTTAGAAGAAGTGAATGCAAAAAATATAAGCTAGAAACGTTATGTTAGCTAGGGCACAAAGTCGTGGATCAGCCACTTACAATTACTAACTAGCTCGTATAGAAGCACAAATGATAAATAATACTTTGAATGTTCAAATACTTGTTTGTTCTTTCTTTGTCTTACTGTTTTTTTTTACTTAAACCCAACTTAGCAGCAGCAGAAGGGCACCCGCAATGAGGTGCTACAAGCTCTCTACAGCAAGACACATCAGCCTTTTGTGAATAAAAAAACAAAGGAGAGAGAAATCGTCGCTACAGCCAACGCAAGCCGCTAGTATGCGCATCGATACTTGAATGGGACCCACTCCTTCTCTCCTCTTGCAATGTCGAGCAGCGGTGTAGTGAACATGGCCTCATATGCCATTTGTTCGGAGTTTGATTTTGGTGATTCATGACAACGTGATCATTGGGACTAACCATATTGTTTGAGCATGTCTTTGTAGACATTTCTAGGTCCCAAGGATGCAAGAAAACCCCATGCAAAAATGCCAAAACAAAGGGTCAAAACCGAGCAAGAAAAGGAAAAGAGAAGACACCGTCGGATGAACCGACGGTCCCTCAAATACAAGCGTCAGTGCAATCGTCGGACGAGTTGGTGCAAAGGGTCAAACCCTAGGTATCGTCGGATGAACCGACGGTCCATTATTTAGTAGTGTCGGACGAGTAGCGAGAGGAAGAGCAAGGAAGACGGTGGCATCGGATGATCCGACGGTCCGAGTGAGGACCACGTCGGTCTATCCGACGCGCGGTTGAATTCATACGAGAGACGCGCCAAGACGAAGCCTTCGAAAGACCGGATGATCCGACGCCTTGGTCAAGGCATAGCGTCGGTCTATCCGACGGTCCGTTGGAAGCTAACGATGCCGACTTGGACGCGAGGCATTCGACACGGATGATCCGTCGTAGCGTCGGAGCATAGCGTCGGAGCGGTTGTGTCGAGAGAACCTCAATGGCTACGTGACGTGGGAGGGGCACCGGATGAACCGACGCCCCGTAAAAACATAGCGTCGGATCATCCGACGCGTACCTTTTTCGGTGGACGTTAGCCAACGGCTAGTTTGATGCCTTGGGCTATTTATACCCCCTCCACTCACTCATTTGAGGAGGCTGGATTGTGTGGAAGTGCAGAGGAGTTCAAGACACATTCAAGATCATATCCAATCCTTCCAAGTGCTTAATTGCTCATCCTTAGACTAGTGCATGCTTTGTGTGTGTGCTTAGTGCTAGGCTTAGCTTAGAGCTGAGTGAGTGCAAGGTTGTGCCAACCTTGTGAGGTGATTCTTGAGTGAATCCGGTTGTACAAGGTTCGCCGGAAGCCTTGGGGCCTAAGTGGCTCACCGACAAATCGTCATCGACCCTCCCGGCTTGGTGTGGAGCGGCGAGGACACTTTGTGCGGGGGACGTGGAGACCCCCTTCCTTGGTGGAGAAGCTCCTTAGTGGAGGCGGCATCAAGGTGACCAAGGGAGCTTGACAAGTGCCTAAGTGGCTAGCCTTTGTGGCGAGTCAAGTGGTGCTCTTGGGAGAGACTTGGTGACCGGGAAGCAATACTCTTGTGTGAGTGCTTCAACAACGTGGACTAGGGGTGGCTTAGTGCCTACCGATACCACGGGATAAATCGCGTCTCAAGAGTTAGCTTCCTCTCATCCCCTTTACGTTTTGGCATTTACACTATTGCAATCTTTGTTTGCCTTTACTTTTCTAGAAGAGTATCATGCTAGGATTGGCTATAGGTTGCAAATCTTGTTTTGGGATGGGAGTTTCACACTAGAACAACCATAGTTGCACATATAGATAGCTTGTTCTAGTTTACTTTTGTGTAAAATTTAGTGAGCCATAGGTTAAGGTTTTAAGTTGCCTAATTCACCCCCTCCCCCTCTTAGGCTAACGGGCATCCGATTCCTTACAAGCGGACGCCAGGAATGGGCAGAGCAAGACGCCGGGAACTAAACAAATATTATATACGGGTCCACTTAAATTTAGGAAGTTGTGTTGTAGTAACATCATTGGACATACTATCTACAAGATTTACTATATCCTTCGTGTCAAAAGTCATAGAGAGTACCCTGCTATAACACTGCGGGTGCCCCAACAACGCTCTACAATCAGCCAAAAAAACATTTTTTTGCTACCCTGTCGTTCGAGAATTTGTGCTGCCTATAAACATCTTCCGCCAACAACCCTGTCATTTATGTTGCTGCCCGTAAACATCTTTCGCCAACCCTGCTATTTATGTTGCTGCCCATATATATGACTCACCTCACCACTCCAGTTTCACCTCGTCTTCACTCCCAGTCTACACAGTACTCCACGCTTTTGCTTCAGTCCCTCCCAAATTGAGGTAGGATATATAGGACGGACAAATACGAATACGATAGTCCATTCTGGCTGCTCGTAGCATATAGTGGTCCAAGTAAGTTCAGATTGGGATGGTGAGTTACACGAGTAGCAGAACAAATTGAGGTAGGATAGGACGGACAGATACGATAGTATTTGAGAATGGAGGGCATGGGGATGAAGCTTGAGAGCTTGCCGGGAGTTATCTGTATTGCGCGCCCGAGAGGCACCACGGCACGTGACGTCCGTGTCAGCCGGCGATCGCGTTGGTGTGAGCTAGACTAAGGTCGATCGTGATCTGGAGATACAAATTGGGAACTGAGGAAGGATTTCCCTTCTCCTTTTCTATTTCGGTAATAACATTCGATGCTTTGTTAATTATAGTAATTAAGTTGGGCTTAATAGCCACGGTCTACGTATGGTCCACATGTCATACCATGAGATAAACGTAATTTAAACTAATTGTTTCCCCTACCCGAAGACGCCTTTTAAACAGTGTGCTTTCCTCTATTTGAAGCCGTTGTCCATCTTCCGTCAGGAGTGGCGAACCAGATTCGGGTTATCAAATGAACATATAGCACATTTTTGCTTGTCAGCATAACATCATCCTTCAACTTTGTCTCAAATTTCCCATCTCAAATGTGGCTACTCGTGGTATAAATTTGTCTAAGTAAGTTGAGAATCGAGAATGAGACAGTGAGTTACACAAGAGTTGCGGGAACAAATAAAACGCACGGGTTGACTCCATTTGTGAAATAGGCTAAGAGCAACTCCCGCAGCCACTTGCAAATTGAGGCCTTCAAAACCTATTTGCAGACCCAACTGCAAAAAATAGAGGTCTAAAATTACATCTCAACTCCCGTAGGCAAATCAGCCTATGCCTCTATTTCTTCGCGGGTCCCATATGTCATAGAGAAGAGAGGGAGAAGGCTATCCTCCTGCATGTCCTCGGACTCCTCTCTTCCTCTCCCTCCCGTCTCTCCACCCTGATCTGTCCGTCTCCGGTCCCTCGTCGCCGCCGCGCCCCAATCCACTCCCCTTCCCTTCCTCCCAACGCGTCACAACCATCCCCGATTCGCCACAGCGAGCCATGACTAGGGGTGGCGACATGGAGTCCTTCTGGCAGTAATAGGCGCATTCCGCCACCAAGCCTACGGGCGACGTGTCCAAAAAGACGCGTCGGCAGCGCACCACCACCAGAAGGTCGTGCCCGCCCTACAGGTCCACACCTCCATAGGTTACAACCCCGATATCGATCCTGATCCCGAACCTTGTTCGCTCTTGCCGCGCCGCCGCTGACGGATTCGTTTGATTCGATCTAATTTGTCTTCTCGCCACTGTAGATCACAGGCGCCGGGAGGAGGCGGAGAAGCTAGAGCGCGCAGCCCAGGTGTTCGACATGGACATGCCCTGCCTCTGGGAGGTCCCCACCCCACGATGCCACCGCCGCACTTCATGTGTCGTCGATTGTGCTTCTCGTAGTGTTGTTGCGCGTGGTGTGCGCGGGCGCAAAGACGGAGGTCAAGGCGAAGTTGGGTGACGAGGACGCCACGGCGAGCTTCTCATCCGTGAAGGAGGAGCTGGCGGCGTTCGACGTCGAGCCCCACGCCACAACGGCAGTGGCCATGGCGGCGTAGGGCTCGTCCGACAACGACTCCAGCCTCCAACTCGAGGGTTCGCCGAAGCTTCGGGGGTCACCAAACCAAGGCAGCCCAAAGGCAAGCAATCGGAATCCCCCAAGAACTAGCTCTCAAAGTAGCTATAAATCCAGCACGACGCGAGATTGGAGGTCGTCTGTGACATGTCCGGCATCCGGGACACCCGAGCGCGGAGCCACGACGCAGAAGGAGCTGAGCACAAGGACAATGCAGCACGCGCATGGCGTCGGTGTCGTCACAGCACAAAGAGCACTACACCCGCACACCGTCGGAGAATGGGAACAACAGGGCAGCTCGTCGGCCTCATCGGCGTCTTGACAGTGCATCT
The DNA here is from genome assembly GCA_947561735.1 of Cenchrus americanus. NCBI lineage: Eukaryota > Viridiplantae > Streptophyta > Magnoliopsida > Poales > Poaceae > Cenchrus > Cenchrus americanus. The sequence goes on from OX387243.1 coordinate 104,630,556, forward strand.
AGGCCTCTAAGTGGATTTTGGTGAGTTGAATGACAAAGCGATTAAATGACTAACTCGTTTTTCTAAGAATGTGAGCAGGTTTTATGTTGTTTATTCATGAGCTATTGTTGACATGTGTTGAAAAATGAATATTATATGGCTCATACAGAAGAAGACAAACAAAAGAATGATACTAAGGCATAGTGGTAAATATCAAAGTAACAAATGAAAATAAATATTGGGGATATTTTGAGATGGATAATTCATTGTCTCCGATAGTTGTGGTGGCTCGATTGAAATACAAATGGATCATAAAAAGAGAATTTGGTGATTCTCTCTAAATTAAATGCTAGACTTCATGTGGTAAATGAAAGAGGACACAAGGATGAGTATAGACTTGATGGTCCTTAATTGGAAGCTTGCATATTCGTTGTTAATCAAAAACAAGCATTTGAAGTGGTATTTCAAATGAAAATTAATTGTGGATGAAGCAAAGCCAAACTCAACGTGGATTGGGTAAGTAATGAAGAGATCAACCGAGATGACTAGAGTGATGGACTAAGCAATCTTTGGTTCTAGCTAGGCTGCCATTGGTGTTTTGCTAAGGTGAAGTTCCATCATCCGTGACGTCTCGAAGTATCATATCCAAGCCTTAACCGAGGGGAGCAATGCAACTCATCTAAAAAAATTATGATTACGTTGGCAATATGGAGTGACTTGTGGATCTAAGTGTGCAATCTTATGCTAGATGGAAAGATCTTAAGTCACTAGCTCAAGTATGGACGTGCTCAAGACATTGGCTGAGCTGAAGTTCTCAAGTGGAAATTGTTCAAGTATGGCAAGATTGAAGACATTCAAGCTCAATAGGTTTACATATTGTTTTTATTTATTCTTGAGTACAGGTATATCATACTATCAAGAGGGATGCAACTTTAGCTTAATTACAAAGTCAAAGTGCTCTTAGAAAACCTTGTGAGAAAATAGCCTTGAGAGCCTTAGAGTGTGCTAACAAACCCTCCTAACCTAACATGAGCCACTTCATCTCTTTGGTGAAGTGTTAGAGGGTAAGAAATGGTTTTGGGGGTGCCTCGGGCCAGACCGGTCTAACCAGTCAAGGGCACCGGTCAGACCGATGCCGCTAGCCCAACGACTAGTTTTTCGAACATTAGTCTGACTGCTGCCGCCTGACAGCTAACGGTTAGTTTTCTCAATGTTTTCTCAATGTTCAGCCCTCTCCTACCGCAAATATAGCAGGCTGCCCATATATATCCAGAACATGTATACCACGCCATCTCAGGTTCATTTAATTATACCTGAGTCTGCGTATGTGTGCTTCATGGTACTGGCCAACGGTTTGGTCCCACTGTTGTAAAAAAAACGGTTTGGTCCCATAACAAAAATAACGGAACCGCAAAAGATTTATCGCAATCTTTATTGGAAGAAGGAAATGGAAAACACAAGACAAAATAGGCAAAAAAAATGTTGTGCATCCATATGATTGGTTAACACCTACTTTTTTTTTGAAGGGATGGTTAACACCTACTTGTACTTACTGAGAACAAACAGCTCCCTCAGCTCGCTTTCTGGCACGCAGTTTCCATCTTATTAACATGGATGTCTGCATTGTTGTCACAGAATCACATCCTTCATTTTGGTCTGAAGCCTCTAAAAAGTCCACAATTTTGGCTGCTCATAGGATGTGGTCCAAATAAGTTCAGATTGGGCTGGTCAGTTACACGAGTTGGGAGAGAGACAAAAATGCACGGGGAACAATGGACCGTCAGAACACATCACGCGAAATCCTCGAACAATTGAGCGTGGTGAACCAAATTGTAAGCCCTTTTTGGAAAAGAAGTGGTCTCCAGCACCATGTTCATTGTACAGATCAGTTGTGAATGTGTGTAGATCGCCCGATGCAAGTGCAACCACTATAACGTTGTAACCATTGTTGGTGTGCTTTTGCCAGAATATTTGGCAGTTTGTATAGGTTTTCGTTGTCTACTACTACAATGGAGCGAACAAATTTTTTTCTTTTTTATTTCAAAAATGAATCAGCAATTTTTCAAACCACCTCGTTCATGATTACATTAGTAACACCATATGAGTTATAGTCATGCATAAACTGAACATTTGTATTTGATATTCCTGTGATGATTCCACGTTAGGATAAATGATTGCAAAATGTAAGATTGAAGCATTCTGACAGGGTACAAAGTTGTGGATCAACCACTTAAAATTACTAACTCGTATATAAGCACAAAGGATTAAAAATATTACTTTGAATGTTTGAATACTTGTTCTTTCTGTCTGGTTGTCTTTTTTACTCAAACATAAATAATGAGTCCAACTTAATTAATAGCAGAAGAACGCACTACCATCAGCCCAAAACATGTTTTGTCAACCCTGTCATTTTTGTTGCTGCCCATAACATCTTCTGCCCACAATCCTGTCATTTATTTTTTGCCAACGCTGCTATGTTTCTGTCTATACATGACTTACCTCACAGCTCCGGTTTTACCTTTTATTTTTCCATGCTGTTGTTTCAGTAGCTAACCATAGCTGAAGAGTGTGGCAGAATAGATTGCGGTAGGAGAGGGCTGACAGAATAGTATTTGAGAATGGAGGGTATAAGGATGAAGCTTGAGAGCTTGTTTAATGTTTGGGATCCCAGGTACTTGGAATCCAAGAGCTAGTATCTTCTCTTAGCCTCGCGGCAGCGGCAGGGGACATGTCAAGCTTCATACACCGTTACTGTCTTGTACGCAAAGCCATCATCAGTGTAGCGGCTGGAGTCTTTTTCTCTAAACTATGACGAATCTTGAAGGAACTATTGGTATTTTTTGAAATTTGAAATGAAAATTTTCATTTTGAAATTTGAAAAGAATCGGCCATAACACTACAAAGAAATGAAAAAAATTGGAATATTTCATTTGTGCCATCAAGAAAATTTTGAAATGAAAAAAATGGGAAAATCATTTTTGAAATTTGAAATGAAAATCTTCATTTTTGAAATTTGAAGAAAAAATGGATATACAACCACAGGGAAATGAAATAAAGAAATCATATGTTTCGTTTGTGCCACTAAGAAAAAATGTCAATAATACCACTATACCACCGATGTATATCACCTTATACCACATGTTAAGTCGTGGTGGTATACAATTAATCTCAATCATCACGTCCATACTGGTCCTTTTCTAATAGTGGTATAGGGTGGTGTTCGAATTTGGTCCATGTGGCCCATTTAGTAAATTCTAAAGCATGCACAATTATAGTCCCGTATTGCCAAGACAAGGAGAGGTTGTCTTGCTTAAATATGGGAGTCTCCTATCATAGCAAAATAGATGCATGTGAGAGAAAAGGAGACTGTTGTTACACGCACGCGCAGCCCGCGTAAATTATCGCGCTCATCGCGTACGTGTACAACTGGCTGTTACAGGTGCATTTTTATTTTTGTGCTATGTTAATGACGTTTCAGTTTCGACTGCTTAATTGTGACAGTTTTACTGCAATCAAATAGGCGAGTTTCGGCACCGCTTGATAAAGGTGGCGGCTTTCGCTTGAATCAATTTAGCGATTATCGGTCCGATTGATGAGAGGAATATGAAACGTTGGTGGAGTCTATAAACACCGGAGACGTCTTGGTGGCTGGAATATAGAGTAGACATACACTTCATCTCCCACGCGTTCGCCGTTCTTACGCTAGCCGCTGCGCTTCGTCGACCTTCGACCTCGGCGTGCACCGGGCTTGGAGGAAGCGGGATCTCCGAAACCACTACCGCAACATTCCCGCACGGGGCGGTAATCGGGTTTTTGGGCGGCGTCACACGCGACCGCTTGGTGGATCTGCAACTACTTCTTCGACGCGTTCGTCAACTCACTGCGCAAGAACTGTGAGTAATTTCTTAGTATGTGGCTTGTTCATTTGTGTTGTGTGATTGCATCATTTTTAGTCAATATGCTTTTCCTCAAGATTAAATCTGGATTATTCATAATTAGACTGTTTTTTCCAACAGGTGGTACGATCCACCGTAAAAGAGCCTTAAGTCAAAGGTTCTAAACAATTAAATTAGCCTTTGTTTTTCCTGTTTATAAAACATCCTACCGAATAAGTGCTCTGAAATAAGGATCGGGCATGCACGCGTGAGCTCCTTGGTACACGAGAGTTGGGGGGGGATGCACAAAACGACTATGTTTGTGAACAAGGCTATTTTTTCGCGACCATGCCTTGTCACGTTTTTCATTAAGAGGAAGAGAAGAAATACAACTTAGTGCACCGTCATCAGAGTAACGACGTGTAGCAATTGTCGAAGTTAAGTTACATGAGGACGAGGTTGGCGACCTAGAGGCAGAACAGAATGGTATCTAGCTGCAATCCAAATAGAAATTTGATCGAAAACATGATCCAATACCTCCCTAGACAAATTTGAGGAAATAAAGGACCTGGAGGAATCGAAAACGGAACACGCAGCTTGAGAAATCCAAAACAATTCACAATGACTAGTGGGTTAGTGAGCCAAATTGCAAGTCCTTTTCTGCAAATAATTGGTCTCCAGCGTGATTTGTTGACTGTATGCATGTGTTGTAATATTTTGTAGCGAACATGGACTCATATGCCATTAGTCCGAGTTTGTTTTTGTGATTCATGACAACATGATCATTGGGACTAACCATATTGTTTTAAGCATGTCTTTGTAGTCACTTCTAGGTCCCAAGGATGCAAGAAATATCACATGCCAAAATGAGAAAATCAAGGGTCAAAACCGAGTAAGAAAAGGAAAAGAAAAGACACCGTCGGATGAACCGACGGTACCTTAAATACTAAGCGTCGGTGCAATCGTCGGACGAGTTGGTTTAAAGGCGGAAACCCTAGGCACCGTCGGATGAACTGACGGTCCATTTTTTAGTAGCGTCGGACGAGTTGCAGAGGAGCAGCAGCGAAGACAATAGCACCGGATGATCCGACGGTCTGAGTGAGGACACCGTCGGTCTATCCGACGCTCAGTTTGAATAAAGACAGAGACGCACCAAGATGAAGTCTTCAGCACCGGATGATCCGACGCCTTGGTCAAGAGGAAGCGTCGGTCTATCTGACGGTTGCATGAAAGCTAACAGAGATGACTTAGTCGCGGGGTCTTCAACACCGGATGATCCGACGCACCGTCGGTGTATAGCGTCGGAGCAGTTGTGTCAGCAGATCTTCAACGGTCATGTGCGGTGGAGGCAACGACTAGTAGCACCGGATGAACCGACGCCCGAAAAAAGTTAGCGTCGGATCATCCGACGGTACTACTTTCAGCAGCTTTTAGCCAACGGCTAGTTTGATGCCTTGGGCTATTTATACCTCCTCCACCCGCCCATTTGAGGTTGTTGGATTGTGTGGAAGTGAAGAGGAGTTCAAGACACATTGAAGATCATATCCAATCCTTCCAATTGCTTAATTGCTCATCCTTAGATTTGCATATGTTTAGTGTATGTGCTTAGTGCTAGGCTTAGCTTAGAGCTGATTGAGTGCAAGGTCGTGCCAACCTTGTGAGGTGATTCTTGAGTGAATCAAGTTGTACAAGGTTCGCCAGAAGCCTTGGGGCCTAAGTGGCTCACCGGCAATCGTCATCGACCCTCCGACTTGGTGTGGAGCGGCGAGGACACTTTGTGCGGGGGACGTGGAGACCCCCCTTCCTTGGTGGAGAAGCTCCTTAGTGGAGGCGGCATCAAGGTGACCAAGGGAGCTTGGCAAGTGGCTAAGTGGCTAGCCTTTGTGGCGAGTCAAGTGGTGCTCTTGGGAGAGATTTGGTGACCGAGAAGCAATACTCTTGTGTGAGTGCTTCAACAACGTGGACTAGGGGTGGCTTAGTGCCTACCAGTACCACGGGATAAATTGTGTGTCAAGAGTTTGCTTCCTCTCATCCCCTTTACGTTTCCGCATTTACTCTATTGCAATCTTTGCTTGCCTTTACTTTTCTAGAGAAGTATTATGCTAGGATTGACTATAGGCTGCAAACCTTGTTTTGGGATAGGAGTTTCACACTAGAATAACCCTAGTTGCACATCTAGATAGCATGGTCTAGTTTACCTTTGGGCAAAATTAGTGAAGCCATAGGTTAAGGTTTTTAGTAGCCTAATTCACCCCCTCCCCCTGTTAGACCGACGAGCATCCGATTCCTTACATATTTGTTGGTGTGTTTTGCTATCTGTCCTCAAGCCATGCATATTGTTGGAACCTGACATCTTGCTACCATAGCAATAACGTTTGCCTCCTGCATTTGTTGCCAACCATGCTGCCTACATAAACAAAACAAACCAAGCCATCTCAATTTACTCTCGTTTCATTGCTCCTGAGTCCGCTCCTCCATACTACTGGAGTCCTGTTACAGGCCAACGATTTTGATTTTTATTCCATTGTACAAAAGTATAAAGGATGAAATAGTAGAAATGAGGCAAGAGAGAGAGAGGATCTTTTAAAAAAAATAAGACTAGGAGACATCAGGAAAAGCCTGAAAACCTTTTCGAAATCGCAGTGGAATAGGAAGTGGAAGTCCACTGTACTGTACCAAGACGCAAGTTCAGGTGTCATTTCAGAAGGAAATGGAATTGCAGATGAATTTTTTATTAAGGAAAATATCCGATATTGGACAGTTACATATGAATGTCTAGGACCACAAATAGGGCATCCGGAAATATAGCTAAAAGATAAGACTCGAACTGAAGGGAAAAAGGTAAAAACAAGAAAGTTTGAAACTAAGAAAAAACACTAGTTTTTCTATGTTCTTGCTTAAACCTTGCTTTGATCTTCGTGCAGTAACAAACACCTCACATCTCTTATCTTCTTAGAAACTTTTGACGTTAGGATCATCCTACCAAGTAATCTCTGCTGCTTAGAAACCACACTAAGGCCTCATTCGTTTCCACGGGATCAATTCCGATCGGAATAGATAAATACAACAAGAAAATCATGATAGTTACTATAAGAGATCCGGATTTATTCCGGTCGAAAATTAATTTGCTCATGATAGGTACACCAAAAGGCTCGGAATCAATCCACCTTGGTCAAGAGGTGTGGAACCAATCCGGCTCTAGGGTCTCTTGTTCTACCTATCATGATTGGTAAATTAATTTTTGATCCGGAATAAATCCGAGTCCATATCATAATTTTCTTCATACATTTATTATTCCGGCCGGATTGAATCCCACGGAAGCGAACGGGCCCTAATTTGATATCTACCATGAACTCCAGCAACTCCACACCAAAGTCGCTACGTGGTTACCCCCTTGGAAGGGTTGGATGCTTAACCACAGTGGTCGACTGGTCGTCTTATTCTGGCCCGGTCCGCGCTTTGTGCCATCCCAGTGCACATCTTCATGGCCATGCGAATCGCACCTTGGGCTCTTCAGGCCACCGGCGGACCCAGCGCCCGGCCACCCTGGGCATCTGCCCAGGCTCCAATGAGCCAAAATGCACAACACCATAGCTTTGCTAAAAGCACATACCAAGGGCAGATCACACACAAAGCCGAAGACTTTAGCTTCTGCCCAAGCTAAGATAAAACTCTCGCTCCGCCATTGCTTCAGGCCATTGAGAAGCTCGTTCGTGATTTCTTATGGTGTAGGTCCGAAGTTGCGGCGGGAGGGAAGTGTGTCGTTGCCTCGGTTAATGCGGTCTGACCGAGACAATAAGGTGGCCTTGGAATCCGAACCTTCAGGTCATGGGACTTGCCTTGCGTCTCCGTTGGCTTTGGCCGGCTCGCGTGGATTCTGATAAGACATGGTCAGGGTACTGTTTCCGGACTGACAGGTCATCTCAAGAATTTTTCGACGCCTCGGTGACCGTTTAGGTGGGAGACGGGCCCCACACTCTATTCTGGATGGATCATTGGCTGAACGGATGTTCCATTCGCCAGTTATCACCTGAGCTCTGGAATGTTGTTCCTCCCAGAATCAGGAACTCCCGCATCGTCAAAGACGCGCTCCCGGGTCGGCGGTGGATTAGAGATATAGTGTTTGCTCGTATCGTTTTAGTGTTCGTCCAATATCTACATCTTTGGGATGCACTAAGAAAATTCTACTCGTCCGACCAACCGGACGGGTTCATCCGGAAGTGCTCGCCTACGGGAGAATTCACTTCGAGCTCAGCATATCGGGCGTTGTTTCCGGGGCGTACCCCTGTTGCTGGGGCCGAGCGCATTTGGAAGATTCAGGCGCCTGGTCGGTGTCGTTTCTTTGGCTGGCTTGTGCTGCATGGTCGTTGCTGGACTTCACATCGGTTGCGTCGGCATGGGCTTCAGGACTCGGATGACTGTGCTCTTTGCGCACAAGAGGTCGAAACCTTGGATCACCTACTCCTTGGGTGTGTCCACAATCGTGAGATGTGGTTTAGAGTTCTGCGCTACTATGGCCTGCAACACTTGACACCCCAGGAGGAGCTACCGTTTTTAAGTGGTGGTTGGCTATCAGGAAACAGGTTCATAAGCTCTAGCGCAAAGTTTTTGATTCTCTGGCTCTGTTGGTCGTCGGGTCGTTGTGGAAGGAGTGGAATCGGCGGATTCATGACAGAGCCGCACTTCAGCCCATTGCGCTTGCGCCATTGATCTTGGAGGAAGCTCGAAGATGGGCCAGGGCAGGGTTCGCAGGCATTGGTTCTCTTGGTCGCTTAGGCTTCGTTTGTAATCTTGGTCGGCTCTGTTTTGTTTTTTTCATCTTGGTCGCTTAGGCTTCGTTTGTAATCTTGGTCGGCTCTGTTTTGTTTTTTTCACTTCTGTGTATATCTCTCTTGAGGCCCCGGGCTGTTGTATATTTTGTTTTGTTGTATCTAAACACTTTCTCCCCTTCTTAATGAAAAACATGCTATGACGTCTTAAAAAAAGGACCCTGCAGTTAATGGTACAAGTATTGTCAAATTGGTTTGAGAATAAAGGTGTGGTTCATCACTTTCTCACTCCTCATATTTTTGTTTGGTTTGATGAATAAAATGAGTTGATCACAAGCATATAATTAGCTTCGTAAGAGCAACTCCAACAATTTGGCAAACCAACTTGGCATCCATATAATTTTGGCAAAACAAGAAAAATTGGCCTCCAACAGTTTGGCAAACCAACTTGGCAAAAATAGAAACTTGGCAAAACTCACCTCCCCACGCACATATATGCGCGCGGATCGTGGTTGCCATCGTTGTTTCCCTCTAGGTGGGAGAGTGAAAAAGAAATAAAGAATAGAGAAGGATTCCCGATGTAAGTTTTTCAAGAGGTGGAAGGGCACATACATAATTTTGTTTCTCTCGGATTCCCGATGTAAGTTAGATCCGGATTTGGCAAGTGAATTATGCCAAACTCGTTGGAGATGAATTATTTTTTTACTTTGCATAGCTTTTTAGAAGTTGACAAAACACGGGATTTACCAAGTAAATTTTGGCAAACTCTTGGAGATGCTCTAACGAGGAACAATTCATCTCATCAGTATTTATGGGATGACATATCTCTATGAATGTGGTGATTCCATTCTTTGTTTAGGGTGGACCATTCCATTCTAAACGTGGTGATTTCTCAAACCAAAAATTTAGCGCATGCTTGAGTTGCTAGCCACATTTTGCCAAAGTTAACTTTAGTCAAGAGTAGCAAACCACAAAAAAAGTGTGGCTAGTCATGTCAAAGGTAATCTTGCCACACTTTTTATCTTTCTAACATGTTGAGCTCAAAGAATCTTGCCAAGGTTAGTTGCCCAACCAAAAACTTGCCAACTTGATCAAAAACTAGCGTAAAGTGTGGTTGGGAACCAAACATCCCCTTAATTATTACCTCTTCACACTCTGTTTGCATGCAGTTTCGTTTACATAAACACAGCTGCTCTTTATTTGCATTGTTGTCTCAGCATCACATCACTCAATTTGGTCTGAAGTCTCTTAAGTCCACAATTTTGACTACTCATAGTATAAGTGGCGCAAAGTTCATATTGGGAATGCATGGGTCGATCTGTTCGTGAAAGAGATACAAAGGATATTTAAGATTAGAATTCAGAAGGCGTGGTGAGAAATCCTAACAACTCAAAAGGATCTTGAGCCAAATTGAAAGCCCTTCTTCAGAAAATATATACGGGTAATAATTACTTTGCATAAACTGAACATTTTTATGATGATTCCAAGCAAGTATAAGTTAGAAACTTAGAATCGTTATGATAAGGGACAAAAGTCGTGGATCATCCACTTATGGTCGGTGGCAAGTCTGCAAAGGTTACCCCGAGGCATTTTGTTTGTATGGTAGGGGTAAATATTTACCTCAAGGAAAATGATTTGCCCCTCCCATTTGCCCCTTACTAATATTTGCCCCTTGGGGTGTTTGGATGGAGGGGTAAATGTGGATGTGGATGAGCGAGGAGAGGGGGACCCACCACAAATTTGCTCCAATTTGCTACCTTTTAGGGGTAAATGGAATTAGGGGGCAAAACATTTGCCTGCCCACATTCGCCTTTGCATGTTTTAACAGACCTTGCAGGGTAAATTAGAGGTAAATTTGCCCCATTTACCCCACCATCGGGATGCGATGAGCAACAAAACGGCAAGAAAGAAGGTATTTATCGGTTGAAAACATAATAGGTCACTTTCTGTATCTGGTGCTACACTTTCGGCAAAACATACCTTTCTGAAAATGTGTGTTTTTGTTTTTTTGGTATTTGGATGCCAATTAGTGCACACGAAACAAACAGAACAAGTCTAGTAGCAGGAACCGTCGGGTTGAATTGTGAGGGGACGGGGACCCAGGCATCTCTCTCAAGTCTCAGTCGCTTTTGTTTTCTTCACCTTTTCTTTTAACCTTTCTACTCGTAGGCCACAAGTGACGACAAATAGTTCATTAGGAGCTTGTTTTTCGAAAAGGTAAAAGAGAGCCATCGTTGTAGCACAACGCGAAAGCCCTAAAAACGAAAATTGACCACCCCCTCTTCTTCTGGGACGAGCGGTCCGGCAACCTCCTCCTCTGCCGACGAGTTCAACTCCGCCGAGCTCCCCTTCGTATTATAGGTTTTGCGGTTGGGGTTGAGAACACATCATACTTGAAAACACGTGCTGCTTTGGAATGGTAAACAGCAAAGAAGCCTACAGTTCGCAGCATGCAAATAACCAACGATCTGTATAAACAAGAGTAGCACCTTTTTTTTTTCCAAAATAGCAGCACGTAAGAACAGTTCAAGAAGAGAGCAGCACATATGGTAGAATTGAATGGATTTCTGATGGCTCTAGTTTATTCTCCTTAGCTAATCACAAAAGAACCCGCCTTTTTGCACACCATTCATGTCCTCTGGGGCCCAAAGATTCCAATGGAAACGAAAAGGAGAAGAAATAGTTAGAAAGCATTCCCTTTAATTACAACAATCTACTCTCCAGAGGAGCACTGAAATTGCAATTATCAGCAGATCCTCTTGCAATCACTCGCGACGATACAAAGCGCAACTCGAGAGAAAATATGCATCGCATGCTCCTTCCTTTTCCCTTCCAGGCCACAACATTAGAGCAGAGAGTACGAAAAGCACGATAAAACAGTGCATTTTCAATCCCACTCACCTCAACATATGTCCCAGTGAACAATTTGGAGGACAACTCACCATTACACCTTTTTGTTTTAAAGGGCAATGGTATGGGGAACCTGCGAATTTGACCCCTAACTGCGCCAGCTGTTTTGCTTCTTGGCCTCAAACGTGGCTCCATCATTGAGCATGTCCTGTGCATCAGTTTCCATGCCAAGCTTTGACAGAGCAAGAGCTTGAAGGTAGAAAGCTGTAGGCCATTCCGGCATGCAAACCTGCGCCTGCATGGCATCCCGGAGGGCAAGTTCTGCTTGCTCATTCATCAGGTAGGAAAAACTGCGCCTAGCAAAAACTGTGGCTGAAGGTGCTGACATCATTGCAACTAGCTGCATTACAGTAAACGGGCTTGTCATATTTCAGGAGATCCAGAAGCAGAAAAGATAGACAAGTTATGATTTATAAATACAATGTTCCAGGGGTACTGAGCAACAGTAAGTACTTGAGATAGGCCAAGGACCCAACCACCTAGGAATATTGACTTGTGACCACTTTCACGATAACATGTTTTGAATTTTTCTGTGGCAGTCTCCTACCATATTTACAAAATAAAATGAAGAGAACAGGAATGTTGATACCTTAGAGTAGTAGTCAATTGCAGTCTTGAAATCCTTGTCTCTAAATGCGATGTCACCAAACTTCTTTGTGTTTAGCATCTCTTGAACTTGCTGGGTCCATTCTTGAAATGATAACTTCAATTTTTAACATGCACCAGACAAACAGGCTTAAGCAAAAAGGTAGATCTTCGTAATTTCTAAAAACTTGTGCAAACACAAAGGGAAGATCTGGAAGTACATAAAGTTGTGCCACAAAATGAAATACGAAAAGTAGATCCAAAGTCTAGCCAACAGTACAATCTCCTAAATCAAACATTGGTAAAAAGAAACCACAGTTATGCAAACAAAATTTTGACTTTTGGACTAAAACAAGCTATGACACCTTTATAATTCACTACATAGCCAAGAGAATATCATACAAACATATTTCAGATTCTGCACGCAGAGAATGAGGTAAACTTTTCTTCTAACCAAGCAATGCAACAAAGCTCAGGACTGCCAGGAAAGGGGAGCTTTACAACAACCTCAACAAATAAACCTTGATGAACAAGTTATGAATTTAGTCAGATGCATCTTTAATTTTGACTGTAAGTTACCTCGTTTTCTGCACCCTCATCATCTTTATAACCTGTTTTAAGCAATATATCATGCACCGCTGTAAGATCCATAACAGAGCAGGCCTTCCCAAGTGGAGAAAGAATAGCGGGCAATACTGATGTGGCTTTTGTAATACCCATTAAGACATGTGATGCTACCTAAATTAGGATTCAGAACAGGAATGGACAATGTTAGTAGAAGCAATGAAGGAGTAGGATACTAGGGAAAAAACTTGCTCGAGCTACTCACCTCCTTTTGCTTCTGAAGAGGACCAACAGAAGACAAGAGATACTTTATGTTTGGTCTATCCCTAGCTTCAAATTGCAAACACTTCGATGCAAGATCAACCAATTTCGAAGCATCCTCATTAGCATACTGCCCTTCTAAGGAGGAATCCATCAGCAACAGTATATTCTTCCCCCTTATCAAATCCAGCGCCTGGAATTCCCAAAAAGAACAAAATGAAATGAGGAATCATAGTCATAAATTAGCGATATATCACAATAAAACACCTAATAAAGTTTCTCTATCATCCCATTATGTCATGAGTGGCACTTCTTCAATGGTGCATGAAATCAAGCCCTAAGCAATTGCTGTCAGTTCTTTATTCAGAGCTCACAGCAGTCCATCAATAAAAATTAAAAATATTGTACCAAAATGGTGCAAGGGAATTGCTAAAAGATATTTCACAAATATATTCTTCTTGAGTAAAAGATAATGAAGCATACATGACTTGGAGGAATGTGCTTCCCGCTCAAAAGATCCAACAGGACAGTTCCATAGCTATATATCACACTCTCAGCAATTACTCTGCCTGCCATTCAAGATTCAAGCACTAAATATTCAGAGCAGTCCAAAATTGTGTTCTGTTAGTATGTGGTATAGTATAGAAGACAAAGTCACAAACTAGTCACCCCATCCCAAAAGGTATTTACTCAATGACAATCAGGAAACAGAAAGTTTCATTGTAGTTGTATTCTCAAGAGACATGGTTCACTAGATGTTCATTAATTAATTTCATAGATATCACAAATAATCTAACATACAACAATTGAGCTTATAATAAGTTCCCAAGTTGGTCTTCAGAGAGCACCGCCCTTAGTGCCAGCTAATCATGAATATGATAGCATCTGCTAGAGATTAGGTATTTCTTATAACCTGTTCGTAGAAACTCCGGTGGAGTGTAAGCCAGGTTGGTACTATAACTTTTTCCATCACGGCTATTCTTCATCAGTCCAAAACTAGACAAGCGAGGATCACCTTCCTGATAGGAAATAGTAATTGATTACAACAGGTAAAGAATTTCTTAGGCAGCTATAGAAATCAATTATAAAGGTGAAAAAATTCATAGACAAGGCAGCTACAGAGAACATAAAATTTACAAAATAAACCTTACAGATCAAAATTTGATTTCCAACAGAAGGAGAAAAATGTAGTTACAATGCAGAAGCTAGCAGGGGGGAAATAGTCACAGTGCAAAAGCCAGCAGGGCAAATGTAGTTAAAACTAAAAGGCTGTCAGCAAACTTGTGTCTACCTCATCAAAAAGTACTCTATAAGCATTCAAGTCATGATAGATTTTCCGGTTCTCTGCATTGCAATGGTCGAGTGCTTGAGCGATGAAATATGCTACCCTCAACCGCATTTCCCATGGCAATGGCTGCTTATCCCCTGCACAAAAAGGTGGGGAACAGCATAGTCAATCAAGTGAGAAAAAGTAGAAAGGGCGCAATCACACTTAGTCCGGGCAAACCACATTTTTTGCATGATCTGCACAGGTCAAATGCAGCTAAGGGTGAAGGACACAAGGTGCATTAAGTCATTGAGTTAATGCACAGGAGATTGAGATTCACGGTTGGTGCTATCCACCTGCTAGTATCATCATGAAGTACGTCACCACAGACGACACCACTAGACCGCAAGGCCCGTGACAGAAAAGGCTGGAGTACCAATAACAAGTGGATATGGATATGGAGGGGTTGGGGAGAAGACGTACAGTGGAAGAGGTGCTTGGAGAGGGTGTCGTTTGGCATGTACTCGGCGACGAGCAGCCTCTCGTCACCCTCGGAGCAGCAGCCAATGAGGTTGACGAGGCGCTTATGCCGCACCTTCCCGACGCCCGACGCCTCCGCCTGCAACAGCAGCCACGCGGCATCACATTGCGAGATCCGGGCGGGGATCAAATAAAGCGGAAGCAAGCGACCAACGCAAACCGTACGACGAACTGCTGCGGGTCGGGCCACGAGACGCGCGAAAATCGCTTGACGGCGATGAGCCGGCCGCCGTCGAGGCGGCCCCGGTAGACGACGTTGGGCGCCTTCTCGCCGCTCTCGGAGACGATGAGGTCGGCGCTGAACCCCTTGGTGGCGGCGCGCAGCTCTGCCAGCGCGAACTCCCTGAACACCGGCACCGCGCGCTTCGCCGCCTCCTTGTCATCGCCGGCGTCGCCGCCATCCGCACCGCCGTTCGCCGCCTCTGCCATTCGAAAACGGACGCAAGCGGCCGCGCCGCGGATTAGACGGATTCGTGGGGGTTAGGGTTTATGCAGTAGCGCCGGCGCCGGCGGCGGCGCGGGAGCGTGTCGCTTACCGGGATCTGCCGGGTTGTCGGCGGGGAGCGCGGCGGCGTCGTTGGGCGGCAGGGGCCCCGCCACCTTGGACTGGAAGCACCCCATGAGCGGAGTGGAGATCTAGGCTAGGCGATGTGGTCGCTGGTCGGTGGGAATGCGAATGCGGGAGCGTGCGCTCAACTCGACTCCAGTGCGGAGGAGTGCGGAGTGGAGCAGAGCGAGCTCGTGAAGGTGTGGGGAGAGGCAGGGCTCCGAGAGAAGCGCGGCAGCACACTGGTGGGGGTGGTGGGGGATCCGGTAGGTGCGCCCGCAACACCAAGCATCCCCACCTCCGGTGTTTAAAAAAACCCCCAAATCTCCTGCTACTTTACTTTTCTTTTCAATTTTCAAAATACAATTCGTAGGAGTATAGTAATTTAAAGTGGTGTTTATTTTTTATATTTTTAACACTGAGTAGTATTCCTTTTTCTTTTGATAGAAAAATCACACGATTTCCCATGGCCAATCAGAGAATGTAATGTTTTGATTTTCGAATGGAAGAGCAATAGATACGGATACCAAGGGATGCACCATGCATGCAGCTTTTGGACTCATGCCAAGAAAGATGCTTCGATTTTTGGTATGAATTCAAGGGTCACATTAATGTTGAGAAACTGAAGTACTATTTGTTTGGGTATATACAAATGGATTAAGCTTATACGGAGTACGGTTCTACGGCTGAAATAACTACTAAATTTAACATTTATAAATGATAATCATACTCCAAAAGGTACCACTATGTCACCCTCAAAAGAAATATTCAAATTTGCATTACAAATGCACTATTTACTCATCATATCGAGTTACATTTCTCTCACAAAGACACGCTGCAATACGCACTTATGCGACACTTTTACACTGCAAATGCATTATTCATGCGTACAAATTTGATTATATAAACATCCGGATGGTTTCCCGTACGCTGCAGGCACAACGAGCCCAATGACCGTTATTCTAGTGTTTTGGAGGGTGCCATCATTTGGCATGATGTGTGGCGAGAATGCAACTTATTTTGCTCTAGTTTACGTGTGATTGCTAAACTTGCTTATTAGATTAAGCGGCATCCAATCTTAATCTTTCTTATGGCAGTCACACCTATGACGTGTCGGATAATGGTGTGGAACCAAACACACCCAAAAGCTTCTCCAAAAGTCCAATGAATCGGACCTAACTAAACGTATGAACACAAGCTATTATTCTTGGGCATTGTTGAGCAGCAGACACACGACACTGCGGAATGCGCGGTTCTTCTGGCTCGTCGTTAGAGCACCTTAAAAGAGCTCTCTATATTTTTTTTCTAAATGATAGAAATAGAAGTTTTGGTGAAAAATGTTGTCCAACAACTTATATAAATGACCATCCAAATATAATCATCTTCTATTTCAGATTTTTCATTAATCAAATATAGAAAACGAGCATAGCTCTCTAGAGTGCGCATAAGAAATGAAATAACTGTTGGAAAATGAAAAATATATAGAAAACAATTTTTATACAAATGACTGTAAATGATGATTTAAAGAGTAAAATTTAGAAAGACTCTTGCAGATGCTCTTAAGATCGCTTTACGAGTATATTTGTTTTATCTTAGTATTTTTATAAGATGGAAATGAGCCCCATTAAACCATATATGTACCAAAAGTTGTGTAACTGAAAAATTAAATATCAGGTGCCTTTTTTGAAGTGGAAGTGCTAATTTTCTAAAAGAAAATCACTGCACATGAAGGCATGGATTGCAGTAGAGTTGACGAATAGTTTGACTTAGGACTACACCAAAATGAACAATAAATTTTGGGCTCCCTCAGTCCCTTAACTGGATGTGTCATTCATGAAATATCAAATGTTTTTTATAGGGCTATTTGACCTTAACATACAATAAACATGCTTATCAACTAATAAATGAAAATTACGTTTGTAAAATTAGTCATTCAATGTTGGCGCAGTGACTCGTTGTCAATGCAACTTGTTGCAGAGGCCCGTTAAGGATATATATGGAATTGTTATTGAAAGATGACGGAGGGAAGTATATCGTCGTCGGCAGCGATCGCCGACCAGCGAGCACGAGCATTTGCAAAACCTGCTACTCTGCCTGCAATAGTGCGCACGGCACACGAGCGAGCCGGCAGCAGCAGCATACAGCCAGGATGGTGAATCGCCCCCATGACTGACTGCCCGCGCCCCGGGTTCGCCAGCCAGCCGTCGATGGCGCGGCGTGGGGCAGCGACGGACCACCGCCGTCGCAGGCTCGACACGTGGGGTTGCTGACTCGCCGCGCTGTTCCTCTGTTCCGCCCGGCCCCACCCGCTCCCCCCTCGTCTCGCTCCGATGTGACGGCCTATCCGGGCCCGCACGCCAGGGGCCCGACGTGACGCCACTAGATGCGGGTCCCACCACGGCCTGCGGCTGCCGCCCCCCGCCGCATTCAAGTCAACTCGATGTCCGCACTGGCACCAGCCGCACCACTGTGGGGGTCGCCGCTGCAAGTGCTAGCGAGCGGAGCGCCTTTCTTTCCACCGGGCTCAGAGCATGTTTGGATCACCTTTAACATTTCTATGACTAAAATTAGTCGCTAAAAAACTTTAATCCCCCCCCCGTTTTGGGCAATTGCGCTAAACCGTATTAAAAGAAAGATTAATTACTTCGCATTTCTCTCCCCTAACTTCTCTCTCCTCTCCTTTTAGCCCCTTTAGCCCCTTTTTTTAGCTCCTCCCACCTCACTTTAAGTAAATTTTAGCCTCAAGGCTAAAATTAGTCTCACTTTAATCCCACCCATTTGGAAGATTAGGCTCTTGTTAGAGGCTAAAATTAGTCGAGCTAATTTTAGCCCCGTGATCCAAACATGCTCTCATTCACCGTTAGTCCTACTAGTACTAGTACCATTACGTAGGCCTACGCGGCCTAATTCACTAGGTTTCACTTTGAATCTTTGATCAAGTAGTAGTACTACTGGCACTAGTGCCTCACTAATCATGCCTCCGGGTTTTAGGACTTGTACCATAATTTGGTCAAGATCCGTGCCTGCTTTGCTTCCCAACTTTTGGTCGAGGCTAGATTTGTTTATTTAAAATCCCATGGAAATTGCATAGTACGAATTTCCTCTTAATTTCTACTTTCCAAGCGTAGCTTAATATCAGGTTTTGCAAAATTTGCATCACTCCAGTCTTGGAGACAAGTTAGGCACTTAGGCACGTTCGTGGCTATCAAAGCAACGAGTGCACGAAGGTGGGGCTTCAGAAGAAGCCAAGGCGCTCGAGCTTTTTGCAGGGGATCCTAGGTGATAGCAGCGCGAGCCTAGCAGCTCGTAGATCACCACGGTCCAGGCACTTTGCGATGGCGATGGGTACTACGAGCCACAGCAGATAGGTCCCGTGCCCAATCAGCTGGGGCACCACATCCGCTGCCATTGCTTATCACCTTGACATGATGAGCGGCAGCAAAGGCTAGCAGGTATCAATGCCCCCAACAACGACCATCACCCCCTGTCTCGGCAGAAAAGAGTACAGGCTCCTAGACCCATGCATGAATTGTCTTGCACGATATCATGACCAAACAGTAGTGCAGCACTTCAACCAGTTCTCGGAGTAAAAGAGGCTCCGTTTTACAAATTTACCACCACCACCCTTTTGTTGGGTCCTTTTCCAACAAGAAACTAAAATCAAGGTTCACAAGAAAGGGAGAACAGTAGAGGTGAAAAACATGTGATAATTAACGAATACAGAGTTAACGATTCAGTGCATGCGACACAAGATGTAACTCGGCGTAGCAATCTCCTCATAAAACATTAAAAGTTACTCGTTGTATGATGATAACACTTCTGGACGGCGCTATCAAAATTTCTCCATCCTGACGGGCACCTCAACCCTCAACTTTCCTCACTTGGATGTGGTGAGTGGATTCCTCTCTCCAGATTGAAGTCACTCCGCTCTGGACGAGGGTCACGTAGTCTCCCTTCTTCACATGTTGCGCTTTCTGTTC
Organism: Cenchrus americanus; assembly: GCA_947561735.1. Taxonomy (NCBI): domain Eukaryota; kingdom Viridiplantae; phylum Streptophyta; class Magnoliopsida; order Poales; family Poaceae; genus Cenchrus; species Cenchrus americanus. Next base: position 104,649,833 of record OX387243.1, read on the forward strand.
AACATTTAAACCACGAGTCAGCAAAACAAAATGAAAGGAGATAACAACTGAAACAGAGATGTGTAGTGTTAGAAACACAAGATTGAGATTGTCTGATGAATGGAAACTGCAAAAAGGTCAGCAGTGGAGCTTTCCAGCACATGGCCTTACCAGCAAGCTGCTAATTGCTCTGGAGAAAGTTTCTTCTGCATCGTCAGAGAATTGCATGTGAATAGGGACGACTCCCTGATAGAGTGCCAGCCGTTGCTTCACTCGTTCCCTGCAAAGATAGTTTCCTCCCAAGTGTCAGTGTACTACAGAGCATCTTTGCCTATTTCGATAACTTGATTCATGAAGGCAATCAATATGGATGCAAAGCATGCTCCAAAGGTCTCACTGAAGGAAAGATTAGCATGTCATGAAGGGGAATTGCAAAACAACATACTCGTTCGTAAATGCAAAGATCGTCGATGAGGGCCGATAGTGGCTCAGGAGGACAGCCATGGAGCCTGTCTGTGTAAATACAATGATGGGTGTGCGGAGGGTGTTCGCCATCATGGTTGAATGAGACCCAAACATTTTACTAAGCTGGCTTGGGGAAAACTCAGTGTGCAGAGCCTGCCAAAGGAATCATGTAATCATATAAACTCATGAGGAAACAGAGACCAGAATAAAAGGAGAGAATTTCAAGAACCAAATACTAACGAAAGCAGGTGCCATCTTCACCTTAAGAAAGCTAGTTAGCCATGACAAAGCAGTGAACATTTAGTTAAACAAAGTTAAGGTCACCACTCACCAATGTGGTGAATTTGAAAGACCAAAAAGGACAGAGAATAAAAAAGGACCTGACCATACCTGTGCAGGTGCGATAAGACCAGGAGAGGTTGTTGGGTTATAAAGGCTGGATTCTGTTCTAAGTGCCACAGTGTGCATCACCTTGACTGCCTTTAGTGGGTACCTAAACACAGAATATGCACAAACCAACTGAGCTACAAGACAAGATAATGGAGGCTGAAGCCGCCCCATCACAGAAAAAAACCAAGTCCTCAAATGGGTTTAAAGAAATGAATTGCCTGCATAGCACCATGAAACTACAATAGGAGGACATTTAAATCACAACACATGCTGAAACCTTACTTTCCATGTGCACTTTCACCAGATAACATGATGGCGTCAGCACCTTCTCGGACTGCAATGGCTATGTCAGAAACTTCTGCCCTAGTTGGAGTAGGATGGCTAATCATGCTTTCCAACATATTTGTGGCGACAATGACTGGTTTCTCCATGCTTCTACATGTTTGGATAATCTCTGCCTGAAAAAAAAAGTAAAAATCACAATTTATATCATGCTGCTGCTTGGATACATTTTCACACACAGTTCTTTCCTAGATACAGGAATAATGACAGATTAGTCCTCCTAAAACTGTACATGCAATATAATCTCACCTGCAGCAAAGGGACATCCTCAATCGGAAGCTCAGCACCAAGGTCTCCACGAGCCACCATTGCCTGAAAAGATTTGAAGAAGTTCAGCATGTAGCAGACTAGCATTATAATTAAGTAGTATTCCCTCCATCCCAAATCACGTCATTCTTGGTTTTTAGATACATTCCTTTTGTTATGTATCTAGACATAAGTATATATTTAAGTGCATAACAAAAGGAAAGTATCTAAAAAAAGCCAAGACAACTAGTAATTTGGGACGGAGAGATACATGACAGTAGATCTTTTTCCCTTTTTGTTTATCAGACCTAGACCCAGCATGCTTTTGCACACAGTATACATGAAGCCAGAGAAGACTAGTCCTTTTATGCTACATAGAAAGCCTCAAGAAAAAAGGCATGAACAATGCAGACCCGACAAGTTTCTCAATACAGATGGCTACATGCTCTTATCATGAGTTCATGGCAACTGGCCAAATTCCAAAAAGTATATTAACATTCTGCCATTTACAAGTCCTTTCTCTTTCTGTCAAATTACTTCCTTTTCTGGTATCAAAGAACACAGCTGATGTGAATGGTCTTACCCCATCTGAAGCAGCAATAATGGACTGCAGATTAGGTATCGAATCTGCACTTTCAATTTTTGGAATGATATGTATATCCGCATTAGCAGCTGGATATGAGAAGAGCACAAAAACACCAATTAGGTTCCTGTTTCCCAGCATATATAGCCACAACTAGCATAGATGATAGAATGCACATTACCTTTAAGGTAGTCCTTTAATTCATGAATAACTCTGGCATCTTTCACAAAGGAAACTGCATAGAAATCAACACCGTTTTCGACACCAAATTTTATGTCTTCCCAATCCTTTTCTGTTGGAACAGCATATTAGGATTTTTGATGCAACTGTGTGACAGCTAGACTAGTCAGGGGATAAACTTACCAGTGATAGATGGCAAAGTGGCACTCTTTCCACGGACATTTAGGTGGCGCCTTGATTTCAGTTCTCCACCATCAACTACTTCACACTTGACTGTATCAGCTGATTTAGACTTCACAGCAAGTGCCATCATACCTCCTGCAGCACAAACGGTAGAATGAATGATTGGAGTATGAAACATAATAATGTATAAATTGCAAATAAGTGAAACAATTCATGGAAGAAGACAACTAAAGAATCTGACAATACCATTACAGGATCTTATAGCAACACAAAGTCAACACAATCAAAATACTGAAAATAATGAAATAAAGCAGATTGAACAAAAAACATGATTTTAGGGATAACTTGAATAGGTATCACTATATGACATCAATGGCCACGGCATGAACAAGATTTTGCATCAAGAAGGAACTCATCATTCAGGCACATTCAAAGCAGAATATGACAATGGGAGTTTAGCTCACCATCCACTAACAATATGTCGCCAGCTTCAACATCATTTATGAAGTCATCATAATTCACACTGACGGTGTCTTCAGTGCTCACCCCTCTCTTAATTGTGAAGTTGAACTCTTGACCTTCCTTGAGCATGATTGGTTCTGGAACATCCCCACTTCTAACTTCAGGACCCTGCAACCCTCAAAGTCAGTCATAAGAACTTCTGTTGCTGTACCATTTGAATTTAACATATTTACTTTTCAGCCAAGATATACCTTGGTGTCCAGCATGATGGCGATAACATTGCCATCAGTGTTCTGTTCATTGTACTCCTTGACCAAATCAATAACCTTCTGGTGTGACCTATGGTCACCATGGGACATATTAAGGCGTGCGACATTCATTCCAGTCTCTGCAAGCTTCCAGATCATCTCGCGAGTGTCGGTTGAGGGCCCTATGGTGCAGACTATCTTTGTCTTCCTCTTAGAATTTGCAATAACCGCCTGTGAAGTGACAGTAGCAGCCTCGCTATTTGTCTGCATCAGGTATGTCAAATTTGTCACCACACGAAGTAACCACTTCGGAGCGGTTGACTATCCTATCATTCAGCAATTATTAACCAAAAAGTGTAAAATAAGCTAAACGCTGGTTACAAACAAACAGAGGCAGACATAGCATCAAAATCTGAAATCCTCTGTGGAGTCAGGTACTCAAACTCAACATCAGGGATCAGACACGGGCAGCAAATCAGATCAAGTAAAATTAAAATGAACAAAATGCTATGTAGTCACAGCTAAAATCTCCTGGAAATGCACTATACTGCAGCTATCTTCAGTATTGAAATGATAATAATCAAATCTCTGAGCCTGGCGCTCGGGATCAGGCGATGAACAGCTACTCCCTAACCAGTTTTCAGCAACGACCACACTACGATAACAAACGGGGACACAACGCTCGGGATCCAATCACCAAATACGAAACATGCGCGCAGGGACTAATCCGATGCAAGACACAACTGGCCGAAGCAAAAACCTGCGGCTAATCCCCTCTGAACCGAATCAGCAAGCACAAACGCACTCAGAAATAGAAAGTAGCAGCACGCTAGTTGCGCTGAGCGCCCAAGCGTGCAAGGATCCCGCTCACCTGAGCATGCACAGCACCGTTGGTCGCGCCGGCGAGATCCGCCGTCAGCGTCTCGGTGGCGACCGTACGCAGCGACCGCGCCGCCACGGCCCTCCTGGGCTGCGGTGGCGCCGCCGCCGCCGGTGCGTGAGCCGCAGCCGGCTTGAGCGCCGGCGCCGCCATTCTCGCCGCCGTGAAAGCCCCGATCTCCGCCGCCGCCGCCATTTGACACGCCCGCGCTCGAGAGAGTGATGCACAAGCACGAGCAGTCGTGGGGAGGCGGCTGCGTGGGTTGCGGCGCGCGTGTGTGTGGGAGAGAGAGAGAGAGAGCGCGCTCACCGCCGCGAGGGTTTTCGTAAGATATTCCGGCGAGGGCGAGGCGCTGTCCGTGGGCCGCGTCTTTATACGCCGCAGAGGGGCAGATGGCCAGATGGGAGAGAGGAGAAATTTGGAGAGGGAGAAGGCGGGCGGGCCCGCGCGCCAGGTGTACGGGGGCGCGGTCCACACGATGCATCCCAGTCCTCGTCCTCGGTTCATCCGCCCGCCCGAGAGAACCGGAGGAGCTTGGAAGGCCCGCTGCTGCAGCTTGCTAGCTAGCCTGGCACGCTGACAACAGGTGGGCCGCTGTTCTGTTGGGACCCAACGTCAGTCTCCGCGAGGGTTCATGGGCCCGCACGTCAGGACCGCAGATACTTGGATCGCTCTGTCTCTCGGTTTCCTGAAAAAAAAACTGTACTATCTCTGGGTTCGACAGGAATATGCTACGAGGAGAAGAGCCAGCAGGTGGCGATGCCAAGGGGAGAGGCTGACAAGTGGAGCCGGGACCAGGGGCGGAGATGGCGAGGCCAAGCGACGTTTTGCGTCGAGGCAACAATGCGAAAGCGATGCTCTCCGCTGCCCTCTCTTTCTCCAGCGGACCCAGAAAAAAGATCTCGTGTTTTGCCGTTAAGATCGGGGTCACGTCACGTGCGATTTCATTTTGTCCGGGAGGTTAGGGGTCACACCCAACCAAGCTGCTGCTGTGGAACGAATCTTCATCGTCTGGGGGTCATGAGGTAGGCTGTTCCTCTCTGTTCAAGCTCCGGCTGTAATCAGGACAACCAACACACAGCGCGCGAACGCAACCGGCCAACCGTGTCCGGGTCCTCGCTAGGCGGCTGCATATGCGACGGCATCGCTGCCGTCCCCATCGGCCCATTCCAACAGTTGCTTAGTACTAATTAGTATGATTGTGTCCTCAGCCACTAGACCGGAGTTTTTGCCTGTTGGAACTAGGAAAGTTGGCAAGAGAAAAGTTACCAAGAGGAAAAAAATATTTATTTTTGACATGAGACAGGGATTCCGAGAACAGCACGATCGAAACAAAGCGATAGGACAGGAACCACCACCTTTATTTTTGGTGTTATACCGCGTGAAACTTCGGTTCGTCCAAGATTACAACGAGAACAATACGCTACAAAACCAAGGTGGCCTTTCCTAGACAACAAAACAGCATTGTCGATGTTACAGACAAGTACATTTCAGCTCATTCCGTCATTGATCCAAAAGAGATGAAACGCCGGCTCAACTGGAGCGAGGTAAAAACATTAACAAGTAACCCCGAATGGAAGAACTGCAGCTGCCACCGGTCTGCCCTCCTCGTTCAGGATATTATATGTGGAAGCTGCATTCCTCTGCAAACAATGGAAGCATCGGATTACCTATTAGCAGAGGAGCAGCAGAAGTTTCCTTCCTCTTCAAATTGTTAACCTTTGTTTTTTTTGGAAAACAAGAAGATGATAAGGGTGCAAAGGGAGGCATCTGGAACATTAATATACGTACCGAATCAACAGCTTCCAGTTTCATCCCAGTCGACCGAATGAAGTTCCGCAGCTCAGGACTGACCGGGTGGATGTGTCTTCCACAACCAAGAATCAAGATCTCTGGAGAAGAATGGCGTACCAAATGGTGTCAACCAAAGCAAATTTTCTGCCTATGAGGAGGGTGCAATATACACAAAGTTGAAAACAGGATGTGAAGCACTAACTTGAGCCCCACCCTGAGAAATGTTTGCACAGCAGCAACGTGCATAACTAAGGATTGTCCATTGACTAAACAAACATAATCATGAAATCTCCAACCATGCAAGTCATCAATATTTTCTAGCTTTTCTTATAGGGTGGCACCAATGCCATTGGTCCCATGCAAAACATGGGATGATGAAATTAGCAAAAGAAGTGTGAAGGTTTACTGAGTAGCCGCCAAGATAAAATTACCTGGGATAGGGTGTACAACTTTGAAGATTGATAAACTGCATCATTGAAGCAAGGAAAAGTGTCATTAAATAACATATAAGTAGGAATATTATCACCACAAATACAAACAAAAAGTAACGGACACAAGAGTTCTAAAATACACAGTATCAAAGCAATCAATATTCATATATAGAATATTGACATATATAAGTATATAAGACTTGCACCAAAGACTTCACTTCAAGTGTGAGTCCTACCTTTCAGCAGTTATCTCAGAGAACATTTTGGGTGCCCATGTCATTATCATGTTCTCTACAATCAATAAGCTTCCTTCGTATTTTACATTGTTAATCTTGAATCCAGTGTCATCATACCTGCAAAAGACATGTGATTTAATGTTCCAGTTCAAACTGAAGCACAAAAGAAAACAGTACTGCTTATGTACTTTTCTTTGATAAATAACTAGAAAAAGAACACAACAGTGAAAACATAACATGAGAACTCCAAGCCTTCAAGGTTTTAACATTTGTGTGCTACTCTTGCGAATTGCAAATCAGTGAGGCTGACTAGCTGATCAAGGAAAGATCACAAAATTTGCAAACCAAATATAGGAAATACGAGAAACTCAGAACATTTTATCCTACACAACACCCATACGTGTAGTAGCAAAGTAATTTTTAGAGGAACAAGGAATATGATTAATTTAGAACATTTTGTCCTACACACCACTCATGCATGTAATGCTGATTGAATTTGTTAAAGGAATAGCCATAGATCTTCCGATGTCTTATTGACACTAAAAATAGCTCAACACATTACCTCTGTGCCCCTATTATATGTCTAAGAACAATTTTTTACTTTAGTTTATTAATGGAGGCTTTCTGGATTGACAGTTGGTGCATATGAAAGCAACCTTTTATAAGCTGCACTACCATGCAAGGTGGAAAAGACAATTTAAGGAGAAGATTATATCCTACATTCACATAGGATTAGAAACAGGTCTATATCAACATATTTTACGATGGATTGACACCCCTTTGTAAATTCTGGTATTTATCATTTCTTCCACTTGGGGCTGTTGTGTCAATGTAGCATCCCCTTAGGGTTGTCCCCCCTTTCTTCTCCACATGTACACATTTCGCCTTTTCATTTTAGTTAAAAAACACTGAACTAAAACACCGAAAACATAACAGGATAACTCCAAACGTCCTTATGGAGAAAATAAAACATATATGTTCAGTAGATTTTTCCATTTGTGTTAGTCCTGCAAATTTGACATATCAATGAGGCTGGCAAGGTTGATCCCAAGTAGTAAGAACCAAAATTAGAAGAAAATGGATGATAGAACTTCAGTACATTTAATTCTACACTTCACTCATGCCAGTAGTGTAAAAAAATCTTTTTGAGGAACAGGCAAATATCCCAATCTCATCAAAATAAGAAGCAGTTCAGTGCAATGCTTATCTCTACAGCCAGCAGCTTAACAGTGAAAGCGGATGTGCAATGTTTAACATACAATGCCAACCTTCACTCACCAGTACATTACAATAAGGGTGCTCAGAATCAATGAAAGCTCTGTGCATGCAGTACCAAACAGCAAAACACACTAAAAGGAAAAAAGTCACTCCTTGTTTTTCAAGAAAGCAATAATGATGGCCAACCAACCATATATTTCCAATTTGCTAGATGTCACATTCTTTTTCTTAGCATTCCAAAACAACTGAATCCTAGGTTTATTTCCCAATACCAATTGAATCAAGACAAATAACAATATTAGTGATGTAAATGTATTTCACAGATAAGATGGCTTATTGCAAGAGAGAAAAATGTAAGAACATGAACACATTAGGTCATCCATGTTTCCTATTTATTCAGAAAAGAATTAGTCAAATTTTCTGAAACAAGTAGTTATCAACATATATGCATAACAATTAGTTCCAACTTCCAATTCATCTCCCGACAAACTGAAGGATCATGAAATTGGCTTTGAGAATAAAAGTGAACAAGGACAGATGGGCCTAATGCCTCAAATCAATATTAGTTTCAAGACATACTCGGTCACAGGCTCACAGTCACAGACGTTTATTTGCTAATAAAAATATCACCAAAATGCACCCTCCCTATTCTATATGTGGTAGATCAATGACACAATCTGTGACTAGAAGAGAATATAACACACGGCCAAGAAATATTTCATAGGGACTTAGGAAGAGGGCAACTGTGACTAGAAGAGAATATAACACACGTCCGACTTACGAAGAGGGCAACTAAAGCAAAAATATTTGCCCATGTTCAACCAGAAAGAGATTGGTTAACTTTTATCAATGTCAGTTATGTACAAAGCTCGTAAAGTTTCATGTTCCAATTAATGTCCATAGAAGCTGAACGACCATGACATTGCCTTGACAGATGATCTTCATGCCTTGATCCTTTACCAATTTTAAAACTGCTACAACACATACTCCGCAAATTTCTGTGCAAGCAATACAATCAATTTCTGAGCTTCTGGCTTATGTTGAGGTGATCACTTCCCACCAAAGCACACATGTCTCTAACACAAGTAATCCGTCAGAGAAATAAAATCCAATTTCTACATGCATAATGGGTCTTCCAAAATCCATCCATCCCAAGCCATAACTATATAGCAGATTACACCCTTGCATTTGCATAGACATCATACCTCAAAATTAGCAAATATAGACTGCACCCTAACCCTTTAAAATTTCTGAAGTTGAACAACAACAAAGAAAAATAATGGGGCGAAAGGATGCAAGGATAGATTGCGTACGACTGGAATCGGAGCTGGTCTTCGGGGACGCTGTCGATGAGGTTGATCTGGTCGTACAGAGAGAAGGTCCTCCTGCTCACACCCGCATCCCAGTCAAATCAGATCCAATCAAGCACCAACAAGCACACGGGAACAACAATAGCAACTCCAGGCGGCCATGTACCTGAGAGAAGGGAGGCGCCTGAGCCGTGCGCCATCGGAGATGGGCTCGCTACGCAGTGACTTCACCAGCTGCGGCAGCGCCCCCAGCGCCTTCTGCCCCCGCGCGGCAGCCGCCATCGCCTCCCTCCCGCTTCGCCGGCCGGTGGCTTACTCGGTGGGGCGCGTTCTAGAGGTGTTGGATTATTTTCATGTAACACCTTGTAAATTGTTAGAAATTTCGAAAGAGACGATTTCGGAAGCCATTTGGCCCATATTGCTCATGGGTTGGGCTGGGCCTGGGGTTGTTTGCGTATTGTGCGACGGCGAGCTGCCGACGTGGACAGGAGGGGATGGCTGCAGCGGGCGGCGGCGGCAGAGGAGGGGGAGCGAAAGCGGCGGTGGCAGAGCAGATAGCGCAGGCGGTGCGGTCTACCTCCAACCTCCTCCAGCTCATGGAGCAGTCCTCCCCCGCGCAGGTCTCTGCCCCCTGTTACCATCTCCTCCTCCCTTCGACCTTGTTTATGTTCAATTTTGCGTGATTTCTATATCGTTTTGTTGATTAGAAAAGAATTACAATTTACTCGTTATTAGTACGGGCCGATTTGTCCGAATTCTGTCTTCAGAAACGGGGTTAGGAATCTTGTGATGGATTTCTATCATTGTTAAACTCACTTACCCTTAGGGGTCTGAACACCGAACTGATTGCCCCATTCTTATCAATATGTGTTGAATGTTACAATTCTGCATCTTACTAGTACATTCTAACATTCAACTGGCATCGTATGAGCAGTGTGTGCTTTGTTCAGCATTGAAAAACTTTAATAACACTGCTCTAATCTCGAATCAGAATGCTGCTCTGAACTTCCCAATCAGATGAAGCATTGTACATTTAGTGATAGATGGTTTGATTGTTTTCCGTCTGGTCCATCCATCATGAAGTAGAACCACTATACTCTACGTAACGCGAAAATGTTTCAGAGTTCTTCCGGCTTCTAGCCATCCTATGTACCGATATATAAGGGAAGAAAAAACTCTGGCTACAAGCCTACAATTACCAATAGGCGAATTCACTGAATTCAAGAGCATCAATAAATTTAATAAACTGCATCAAGTAGTATGAATTTATTGCAGTTTACTCATTTCTATCAAGGTACAAGCAACGAGGTGAGTTGGATGATCATCTAACAAGGGTGTAATTTTGGTCTCAGGTTCACTTGGCCAAACTCCCCAAGAATCTCTTGGCAAAAGCATCTTTTGCACAGAACACAGAGCAGGTAAGAAATGCACCATCAGATGCCAAACTAGTTGCAAGTTACCCATTAACATTTTTGTTCTGTTCTAGGTGCTACACCAACTACCACAAGTAATTGCTTCCTTGGATGCTTATATGGACAGGAGCTTGCAAAGGTGAGCTTCCCCACTTTATGTTTTATGCATATTATTATTATTCATTCTCTGCTGCACAGAAATTTCACAGTTTTCTCTAAAAGTTAGTCACGGAGCTTTTTGTATTTGTATTTTGTGATGTATTAATATAAAATGATATCCAGCTCTCCCGCAAGTTCGAGAGAGAATTATGTATACATTCCAACCAACGAGTTGAAGTTCATTTTTCTTGCTCTTTGTTTGGCCATAAAGGGCAACTTCACTTTTGTTCATAGCAAATCAAGTTCGAAACCATGCTCCTCAAAGCACAATGGTCATGCATTAATGATAGAAATAGGGGTCGTATACTTGTATGCTTCAATTCTTTACCACTTTCTTATTAAAGTGCTGCTAGACAGGAGGATCAATTTGTTTCTGAACAATATCAATTTCCAATCTTCCAGCTTGCATCAAAATAACCACATGAAAACACAATGATCTAGGCACACTCAGAAAAATAAAATTGGCGTTCTACATTCTGTAGCACACATAATGGTTCGTCCAATATCCATCAATCTAAGCCTGAACATTTTTACACACATTGTTCAGATTCCAACCAACTAGGTTGAAGTTTATTTTGTTCAATATCCTCTGATAAACTCCTCCATCTTTTTCTAAAAATAAAATGCAGTGCCTCTCAGATTAAGACTGTCACACAGCTCTTGTCAAATATGGAGAACACTCAGCTGAGATCCATCTTGCCTTCGTCTCAGACGAAGAAAGATATCAAGAATACAGAACCTGAAGAACTCAAGGTTGAATGACACATTAGCTGAGACGTAATAGGAGGCTTGGAGGTGACTTAGAAGTAACTGGAAGAAACTAGCAAAAGAATCCATTGTTGCATAGTGTTTGTTCCACATCTGCTCTATTCGGTCGGGCAATGGTATAACTATTCAGGTGCCATGTTTAGGCAACACAAGCTTGCTGATTACTGCACTTTCAGGGTCTGTATAACAACATTTTCATGTAATTGTATTGACTTGTTTTAGTGGAAAATTATGGTGTAAATGATCTCCCTTCGGCATTAAGAATTAAGCGATGAATTGTTTAAGGTGGTGCAGCTATTTGAAGCATCTTAATGGATTTTACCTGATGCGGTGTGAGGCAGATGACTGCCCTGATAATCAATGGTTTGTCCCTTCTCTCTATAAAAGGGGAGGGCAGGTCCTGATGACCCAATCGTGTCACCTTCTAGTGTCATGATGCTCGGCTTCAGTAGTAAATCAGCAGCAGCAGGTACCAGCGAAGATATATATTCAGGAATGAGAGGCGATTGGGAAGATGACAGGACATGAGTCTTCCACGGAAGCAGCATAGTGGCCCACGAATTCACACTTCCTGATATCTGACAGTGGTCTTGGTGCTGAACTGATAGGCTCCCGCCATTGCAGCACTTCTTCCTGCACGCCCCCAGTGCTAATTCTAATTCAAATCCTGCTCCTTGACGGTAGAAGTAATGAACACTACAAAAGTGACTGATGGGAGTGAAGAAGCCGTCAGCGGTGGTCGAGTTGTTGTGTGTTGGGTTGATTTTGTTTGGCTGTATTTTTTTCCTTCTAATAAAAATTACGCAAAACTTGCCGTTCCGTAAAAAAAAAGGAGTGAAGAAGCGGTCAGCGGAGTTCAACTTCATGAAGAAGGGTCAGTAGACAGATTGGCACATCGTGGCCATGGATTCGCCAGCGTCGGGAATGATGCTGGCGCCAGAGATGCAGCTTTGATTGGGTCGATCGAACCAACCATTATTAAAAACCACAAAGAATAGTCCTGTGAACACTCTATCTATTGGCAACACAAAGAATAATCTGCTGAACCCTGAACCATATGCATATCAGCATGGTACTTGTTAGGCAATAGAATATGCCGCATGCAAATCAGGGATTAGTTGCTATAGTTAGCATGTAAATCAGGAATTAGTTGCTATATTTAGCAGATATAAATCAAGGGAATTACCCTTGCCTTGTAAAGAAAGCCAACCGGCCCTATATAATAGAAGGCGTCCTCCTCCCATTGAGGTGCGACCAATTGCCCCAACTTCATGCTTCCACATGGTATCACGAGTTCAGGTCCTAATCCCGATCTAATCTCGCGATCCCTCCCTTTGGGTGCCGCCCTCCCCCCCATGGGAACCGAATCAGACACCTCTTCTGCCACCACCGGCGCCCTCACGAGCGATGTTGCCCCCGTGATCTGCCCCTTCGCCACCATCAACATCAAGCTCCACGTCCCCATGACCCTTGAGTTGAAGCCCTCAAACTTCACTAAGTGGTCGACGGTGTTCCAGGCCACCTGTGGGAAATTCGGGCTGCTGCACCATCTCGCCACCGCCTCCACCTCGCGCTCCGACGAGGCCTTGAAGCAGGCTGACTTCTGCGTCCGCGGATGGATGTACAGCACCGTCTCCGACGCCATCCTCAACCTCGCCATGACTGACGACACGCAGACGGCAAGCGGCCATCGGCACGGTGTTCCAGGCGAACAAAGTTCCTCGCGCCATCTTCTTGAGTCACGAGTTCCACTCGATGACTCAAGGGGATCTGTCCATTGATGCCCACTGTGTTCGCACGAAGGAGAAGGCCGACGAACTGTGCGACGTTGGGCAGCCCGTCTCTGAACCCAACCTCGTCCTCAGTTGCGAGGGCTCAACGAGGTCTACTCCAACGTCGCCGACAACATCGCCGGGACACAGCCCCTCTTCTTCGCTACTGCCAGGCACCAACTCCTCAAAGAAATGCGTCTGCAGAACGAGGAACAAGTGCGCGCCGCCACCGCACTCCTGGCTGCTGCCTCACAATTTGGTGGTCACCAGCAGCAGCAACAGCAGGACGGTCGGCGTCCTAACAACAAGAAGGGTGGCCAACAGCCCTTCCCCAACTCCTCCGGCGGCACCTCCGGCAGCACCAGCACCAACAAACGCGTTCCTTGGGGCTTCAATCCTTGGACCGGCGAACATGTAGCCCCTGGAGAGCGCGTCACCCCCCTGGACAGCGCCGCCAGGGAGGCTCTGGCGCCCCTGGAGGTCCTGGTGCCCAGGCTGGGCGCAACCCGGGCATACTCGGGCCTCCCCCACAGGCCAACACCGTTGTCGCTCCACTTCAGACCTCCTCCAACGGCTCCAACACCTCCACCAGCACCTGAGGTGCAGCCGGCCTCATCGCTGCCCTGCAGAACATGCAACTGCAAGGCGACTGGATAGTTGACTCCGGCGCCTCCACCCACATGACTTTCTCGGCTGGTATGCTTACCCAACGCCTCCCCCTCCATCTCCTTAATAACAGTAGGTAATGGCACCAGCATTCCTGTCACGTCTAGAGGTCATTCCATCCTTCCTACACCTACAACAAATTTCGCTCTTAATAACATTCTTGTCACACCGTCTATTGTCCGCAACCTGCTATCCGTCCGTCAATTCACTCGCAACAATAGTTGTTCCTTTGAATTTGACGCACATGGTTTTTCTGTTAAGGATCTCAGGACGGGACGCATAATTCTCCGCTGTAACTGCGACGGGGACCTATACACCATGCCTGCCTCCACAGCTGCCGCCCCACCTCATGCTCTCCTGGCTACTTCGTTGACTCTGTGGCATCAGTATCTCGGCCACCCTGCACCCGCTGCTCTAGAACGCCTCAATAAACTGCATGTTGTTTCCTGTAATAAAGTAGACCCCTCCCCATGTCATTCATGTCAGATAGGAAAGCATACGTGTCTACCTTTCAGTTCTTCGCAATCAATAACTCATGCCCCTTTCGAACTTGTTCACTGTGATGTTTGGACTTCCCCCGTCAACAATCTGTCTGGTTTTTCATATTACTTAGTATGTTTGGATGATTATAGCCACTACTATTGGTTTTTTCCACTCCGAAAAAAATCAGAGGTCCACCAACACTTACTTGAGCTTGCTGCGCTCGTCAAAACACAGTTCAGCTTTCCCATAAAATGTTTTCAGGCTGATAACGGCACTGAATTCATCAACACTACCACCACCAAATTCTTCGCTGCTCAAGGCACTCACCTCCGCTTCTCCTGTCCTTACACATCACCCCAAAATGGCAAAGCCGAACGCATCATCCACACACTCAACAATTCCATTCGTACCATGCTCCTCCATGCCTCCCTGCCTCCCACATATTGGGCCGAGGGACTCCTGACGGCCTGCTACCTCCATAATAGGTGCCCATCCTCCCCCATTCAGCATGAAATTCCATACACTCGCTTGCATAACCAGCAGCCAACCTATAGTCATCTGCGTGTTTTTGGGTGCTGTTAGGGGGTTCCCCGAAAAATTCGGATGATTCCCCTAACACGATATAGAGAGTTCTTAACACGTTCAAATACAAAGTGAGAGCGCTGAGAGACTGTGATCGCCTCAACAGATTGCACAAGTTCCCAAAAATCTGAATTCGTTTACACGTGCCCTCGCGCCCCCTTTTATAGGGAGATGAAGGGACTTTTACATTCCCAAAACACCCTCAAGCTCAGAGAATATTCCTAGTGTGAACACATACAAGAATGTCTTTCTCGTCTAACAAATTTACAAGTCTGCCACTAGTTCACACTCAAAACCCAGACTTTTTGGGACAACAACTTTGACTTTGCTTCTTCGTCGGTTCGTGAATGTCTTCACGCGTGACTCCCGAATTGGGTCCCCTGACAGATTCCCGAATCAACCTTCGCTTCCTCGTCAGTTCGTGAATGTCTTCACGCGTGACTCCCGAACTGGGTCCCCGACAGAGTCCCGAATCAGCCGCCCTCCGAAGTTCGCGCCACCGCTAGCTCGAGGTTCCGGGCTTCTGCATGTTCGCGACTCCACGTCTTCACCGAATCACGATCCCCGAACTTCACATATTTGCGAATACGATGCTTCGCAGGTTCCAGGCATCCGAAAATCATGAGTTCCCTGTTCCTGAAAAACATGTCTCAAGAACTTTGTCAAACCTAACGTTTCGAGGGTGACGGGTTTTCCTGAATTCCCCAACACTAGCCCCTCGGGGAAGCGGGTTGACTCTGATGATCCGATTCCACGAATATTTCGGAAATTTAGTAAAAAAACGTCACCCTCGGAACGTCGGAGGGGACACGCGTCGCCCGGAAACCCTGGAACGGTTAGATCGAGGCAGGTTTCGCGGAACTACCCCTCCCCGCCCCTATAAATAGGAGGCTCCCGCTGTTAAAAAATTTTACGTCTCTCCTGCTTTTTTTACGATTCGTGAATCTTTCTGCTCGCAGAATCTCGTCTTCTACTTAAAAGTTCGCGAACTTCCGGTTTTCTTCGGATCTCTCTAAGGTATTATTTATTTCTTTCTTTCAATTCTTGTCATTTTTGCTGCAATGGTATCTTTGTTCTGTGAACTTCATTCTCGAATGTTGTTCTCATTTCTTCGTACGTGTAACTCTGTTGGTTAGGTGGCTCGAGTCAAAAGCACCGCGAGACCCATGACTACCGAAGAACTTATCGCAGTTGGTCTCCCAGCTGATCCAATTGTCGAAGGTGTTGAGAATGCTGCACCAGCTGAAGATGCAGGCTCTCCTAGTGGCTCCAGGAGCCGCGAGGATGGGGAGGTTCAAACAGACGATGACGAAGATATCGGGGATGTGGACGCCGGCGTCGGTGATCTGGTTAAAGCAAAGACTGCAGGACCGCTGCCACCCTCTCTTGTCTTCGGAGAGGCCAAAGTCACGACCAATATGATTCGGGAATATGAGAAAGCCGGGTTCTTCCCTCCAGGCGCTGGGCGAGCCCCACTTGACGAACAAATCCCTACCCCTGAGGATGGAGAGGTTGTCGTCTTTCGTGATTTCTTCATCTGTGGACTCAGGTTCCCCCGCGACCCGATTTTGCCGGCGATTTTGGATGCCTTTTCGGTGAAGATCCACCAACTTTCGCCGATGTCTTTTCTTGAGGTGTCGAAATTTATTTGGATCATGAAGACCTTCGGCTGTAACCTTAGTGTTGACGCCTTTGCCAGATTCTACGAACTGGTAATTATTCCCGAGGTTATCAAGGTCAGCGACGGGCAGTTCTACCATGCTCAACATGCGTGCCGCACCTTCAACACCCGGCGCTAGAACACCCGAAAAGGGATCACTCGAATCCAGATTGCTCCCTGCAGCAAGACCAACCTCACCGACGACTGGAACTCTTATTGGTTCTATTTGAAAGTCAACATATCCGAAGTTTCTGGCTACACGGGCCCAGCTCACCCCTTGTCCTGCCCTATCGCGCCCCTGACTGCGGTTGTTGACGGTTAATAATTGTATCAAAGTTCGTTTATGACTTGCAAGCGGACAAGTCTCCCGTCGTAGTCAAGGGACCCTTCTTCCCCCAAGTGGTGAACCCAAGGTATCGAATCCGTGGAACAATGTGCAACGCAAGGATTCAATCTAGTAAAGCAAGGTAAGCTATCTTATGAAGGTAAGTTGCATCTAATCTACTAACTCATAAAGAAAACGAATCTAATCTAATCTACTAAAGAGGTAGCAAGAGAAAGCAAGAGATAACCAATCTAGAGAATCTAGATCATGCTTATATTGTAGCTCCAAACAAGATAGATGAAGATAGTAAAGCGAATCTCATTAAAAGCATCTTTAAATCGTGGCCTTCCCATCCGACTCCGAAAACGCCCGCCTTTCGGAACCCCGTTCGTCACAACGTATTCCTATTCATGCGAGTAGTCTAGGGCGAGTTCGATAGAACAAGTTGAAATCACTTGGCCGGTCCGTATGCACCTCTAGCCACCGCGGCTACAAGAGCACCCTATGTAATCTATCTTAAGTATAGATCGTAGAAGAAGAAAAACCAAGAAGAAAACAAAATCATCGAGAAGGCACTTGATCGCTAGAAATCGAATTCACTTACAAACTTCACCATGAATGATTACATGAACAAGATCACCACCGGGCCCTCCCTCGATCTTGATCCTCGCTCCGAGCTCCGACGTGGTCTTCCATGCAAGGTTCCCACGTCGGCTAGGGAAACCCTAGACAACTAGCACGACCCTCATCTCCGAGATGGTGTCCCTCAAGCTTCTCTCGCTCCTCGGCGGCGGATTACGACTTCCGTTCGCGTGGCTCTCGGTCGGGGGGCTATTTATAGCCTAAGAAGCAATTAGGTCAAAGGAGAGGCCGATTTGGCCCCGAATTGGGCGGCCGGCCGGGCCGGGCCGGCCGGCCCGGGCCCACCTCGGCCCATCCCGCGGCCCTCGCTTCGCCCGGTGTTGCTTCCCACGTCTTCTAGATGTTCTCCCCTTTTGCATGTGGGCCCTTGACGTCGGTTTCTCTCCGAATTGGACTCAATTCCTTGTCTTGCAAGATTCAAGCACTTTTCCGGTTCGGTCCTCGGAGTTTATCATCTTCTCGGGCTTGGTCCTTGGGCTCTTGGAGTCATGTTCACTTCATTGCTTGACTTGTATCGGGCTTCAAGGTCTTGTCATGAGGTGCTTAATGAACTTATCCCGGAAGTCTTGCTTTCAACGTTAAAACCCTGCGTAAACACTTAACTCCAAAACCGACATGCACAAGTGAACTTGTTATACCACGGGGGTTAGTACCAATGAATAAGATACAAAAGTTATGCCAACACCGAAGGTAAACTCATGGCTAGGTTGACGGATTTTCACCGTCAACATCTCTCCCATGCTTAAACCTTGCTCGTCCTCGAGTAAGCCTTCGATGGATATCATCATTGCCAAACAATGTTTAAACCTTGCACTTGATCATACATGAAAAAAAACATAATGCTCTCAAAAGTTTAATTCGTTAAAGTTCCATAATGTACTAGCCTTCACCTCTACGGAGGGTAGATTCTTATTAAGCTTATCCCACAAGTATTAACATGCTCACAAAGTTTAAATAGATCTCAGAATTTTTGAAATAAAGAACGAGATAAAGAAAAGCTAAACCAAGTTCACAAATTTAAATCATCTTATATATTGCTCATGAACTCTCATCTCACTTGTCTCTCAAGCCTATATATTCTACTCCTTTCCCTCTCATAACATATATGTGTGGTAGGCTTTATATGGAGCTTTGGGAAAGTTTAGTCCTAACAAGATTTTATAAATGAGGTGTTGTCAAAACAAGACAAGCTTCTCATGGTCTTACCGAGACTCGTCAAAAAGGTCATTGGAAAATAATGTTAAATCAAGGAGGGGAAAGAGAAAAATACACACGCTTTTAGATGAGTGGACATGTGCAAATGGCAAAGAGTGATCCCGAGGCACAAAGGAAGTCCTCGTTATCGGATTGCACATGGTTGGAAAATGAGAATGGATCTTTTTAACTTGAAGCCTTGAATGCACTCTTAGAGAACCGGGGAGTTTACTTTACGCATATATTTTTTTTCTCTTCCTCATATTTCTCATTCTTTTCTTTCTTTCTTTCTTTCTTTCATTCATTATATATATTTTTTTCTTTACCTTGAAAGTCATGATTATCACTGGATTTTTTTCTTTCATCATCATCATTTTTTTTAAATATTCCCCTTTTAACTCTAAAACTGCACCGTACCTACCTCCTCCCCCATGCTTAGACGTTGCTCGTCCTCGAGCAAAGAGGCGAAAAATAAGGTAGGTACCGGATATTTTTCCTTGGAGAGATACTTGAAATCTTCAATGTTGGCACCGTCTTGCGATCTTCCTTGAATTGATGATCCACTCTCAACAATAGGTTGTGGTCAAGGAGGTAATCACAAAAGATGATATTTGGTTTAAGGGTGGATATCCGGCGAGGTTTGTGAGATCTCCAATGCGGGGATACACAATGCACGGATAAAAGGCTAGCAAAAAGATAGATACGCAAAAACGAAATGACCAAATTTCTTAGTCTCGGGCCGGAGAAATCATGGCCTGCAATAACTCACTCAAAAATAAATCTTGTACACTAAGGTTTATGCACTCAAATATATATAAGGCTCTGGATAGGTTGAGCAACACACAAGTGATATTTATGACAAGGTTAGCAAAATTTTTGAGTATAAAAGACATCTTCAATCTATTCATAACTTGAGAGCACATAAAACACTATGGGTCTTTATTTTAATCATAACCTCCGCTGAAGATTGAGCTAGCATTTAGATAATTTCAGATTTGTATTTTTAAGAGAGCACTAGTTCAAACATGCATAAATCAATTACAAAGATAAACAAAGCGGCAATTATAATCATATATCATCATGGCACAAACTTTGTAACTTTACCAAAGGTAAAAACTTGGTGGTGACATTATTCATGATGAAAATAAAAACTAAGACACACGCTGAAAAATTAAACTAACACTAAAAATTAAAGCAAAGCTGAAAATACTACGCAAACATAGGCGCAAACAAGCTGAAAATTAAAGAAAAGGGGGTAAAGGAAAGATAACTAAAGCTCCTCCTCTCTCTAATCTTCCGCCGATGGTTGATATTGATAGTCTTGGTTGTTGTACCCTTACTTGCAATAGGAATGCACCACTCCTCCTATGAATTGTCCGACGGTGCTAGGTGAAGGTGTCAAAGCTCATAAGCGAATGTTGCATTACCTTCACCCATTTGGTTTGCATTGGTTTGGATGGCTGCAATATTTTGCATGTTTCTTGCAGCGTATCCTCCAATGGTGGCCACATTTTGTTGTGGTGGAGGAAGGTGTGCATATGGCTCCGCAAAGGCTACGTTGGGCACCGCAAAAATGGTGGGGGTATGGCTGCACCACTCCCCCATGCTTGCATTGGTACACCACCGTAGTAATTTGGCGATGCCGGAATTTCTCCGAATGGTGGGACATAATTTTGTTGTGCACCTCCTTCTTGGGCCATAGAAGATCCTTCTCCTATAATTCTTTTCTTTTATTATTTTTTTCTTCGCCGGCACAAGAAGTCCTTCCTCTAACCGATCTTCTTCCCCTCAAGAAAAGTCTTAATCTTCAATCCGGAAGGGGCAAATTCACCTAGGCCACTCCGAAGCCTCCTCTCTCATCTTCACTCTTATATTTTCCTTTCTTCATATATTCCTAGGGAAGTCCCGGGTAGGAGATGATTTGGGTTCCTTGTAATACCCGGCTTTTTAAAGAGATAGCCAATATGGATAGGTAACACCCCGAACCAATATCTTCCGAACTCGATGTTGCTTAACAACACCACCGGTTGATCATAGGTGAGTGGGGTCTATTGGCCACTTGGCAATCAAAGCCGAGTAAAGCCAATTCAACTCCGTGTTGGTTATCTTTGTCTCTCTTGTTCTCCCAAAAATCCATTTGCACAAAAGTGACACACTTGGATGATGGGTTCCGGATAGTATTTCTTCGTTGATGGTCTCTTCCCGTGATCATACTACAAAAACCTTCCCATGTGCCTTCATGCACATACTTGTTCCGAGCTCCCTTTTGAAAATAGGAGACACTCGCCCATGGGTCTACGATACTAGAACATGCAATCATTTCGAACATGAAAACCAATCTAATCTATCGGGGGTTGTGACCACGGTTTCGCCCTTTCCCTCCTCTCGTACTCTCACTACGCGAAGGTATTCATGACTAGACCTATGATGGTCACGGTGAAAGATGATAGATAGATAATCCAACAAAGTATGATCACATCTCAAGATCGATTGCAACCCATGGATGAAAGGAGATTACCCCATCAAGGTGCTAGAAATAGCATCGTTGATCAAGGTTACCCTTCCGACGGTGTCTTCCTTCTTCTCCACTTGTGGGCTCCCTCCAACGGAATGAGAGACTCAGCACTCCTTCATCAAGGGTATGCGCCATGGTCACGAAAATTTCCTAGGCGAATTCCTTGTGGGTGTTTGCCGACACTCCGTTAGAGAATTGCACCGGTGTCCCGTGTGAAACCCAATATGTGGAGAGCTTGGTCGTCGATGTCGACGTTCGCTACAAGCCTCTACTTAAGGCGAGCGAGCTTCTTCTCCTCCTCCGTCATGATGACATACCCCTCGGAATACCGCGGAGCATATGGAGGTGGAGCGGATGATCGTGTCAAGTGGTGAGGTTGGACAGGCGGCTCCTCCATATGTTATTGAAGTTTGGTGAACCTCATAAACGAGTTTCGTGCGGCCCTCATGCCACCAAGGAGAAGAGTGGTTCCTCCTCGGCGGTGCCGTGTCCTCCTCCATACTCCAAGGAAACTCGGAAACCGAGTGCCTCCTCGAAGAGGTTGTCGATGATGGCTTAGACGACGATGATCCCTTCTTCTTTGGTGAAAAGACTTGTAGTTTTGTTCCTTGATTGCAGCACTCTCCCTCACAAATATATATATCCGGGGTTTTCACCCGGTAACAAGGTACACAAATATTATTTTGGAGTCTGGACTTTGAGTGGATTAAGGATGTGATTTGTTGCACGAAACAAACGCGGTGGAAGGCTAAGTCTAAGGTGGTTCCGGCCTACAAACTAGAGCACACGAACAAAGAGTTGGATGAAAGACTTACCTCTCTCCTCCTCTTGGCTCGGTTCTTCTCTAGTGCATTCATGTTGCTTCGTGATCGCGTACACCTTCCAAACGTTCCCGTCCACTCCTTCGCTTGCATTATTGCTCCTTCCACTTGATGTTTTCGCTTGATTCACTTCCATACTCCCTTGCCTCCCATGCATCCAAGATATTCCTACAAAACAAAGCCTTGGCTGCCCCCCCATGCTTGTACTTTGCATGTGGTTTAAATATGTTGGAGGGGCATCCCGTGATGTATCATGGTGCATGCATGGTTAGGTTAACTAGATTGCCTCCCTTTAAGTGTGTTTAAGGCTAAGCACTCCTCTTATTTCGAAATTTAAAAATATTTTTCAGAGCCATGCAAGAGCTCAAGCATAAATTTAGAGAAGTTTTTAACCCATTAAAAACAAATGTAAGTCGAAAATATTTTTCGACTACGTCGATTTCGGTCTCACCGGTATAGTTTGCCTTCATTAGTTGAGAGCAAGCTTTTCCCGGCTTGATCATGGGGGCATAGGTTTAGGTCCTAATTTTGATTAGATGAGAGAGATTTTGAATGAAATAAAATTAAGTGAGGCTTAGAAAAATTCTAATCTTAGAGAAACCAAGGATATGGATTTTTTTAAATCAACCAAAAATCAAGATTCTAGGTTCACACGAGTCTCACCACGTGCTGAAATTTAAATAACATCTAGATACAAGTCGTGGCTACACTCGAGTGTTTTTAGCATGAAAAACAAGTCAACCACAGCATCATAAAGAGGATGAAAGGTTGAGTTAGGTTCTGAAATTTTTTCTTTTTGGTTGTGGTTTCTCGAAAAAGAAGCAAACAATCACATAGGATGGTTCATGTAAAGGGTTTATGATCAAGCAAAATATTCAACCAAGAATTATGTCTCTAATATTGATCAACCATTCTAAGTCTAAGGTTTTGCGTAGTAAAATTCAAAACTGAATTATATTTAAAAAGACTTGAAAAACCTGGAATCGGGTTGTCCTCCCGGTAGCTTATTCTTGACTTGACGAAACGGGTTGCCTCCCGCCTAGCGCTTCGTTTATAGTCCATGGCTAGACTTCTTCACTTGATTACTCCGGATCAACGCTCTTTGTGGGCGTTGCAATCTTGGGTACCCACTTTGGCTTAGTCAATTTTTTTGGTCTTCACAGGCTGGCTTTGTCCTTTGGTCTTGACGGATGCAACAACTTCCTTGTGGCTCGGCATCTCGAACCCCGGTCTTCGGTTGTGATCTTCATGGTCTCTAGTGTGATCCTTCATCTCTCCCGAATGAGCTTGAGTAGCCTTCGCCGTCTTGGGACCTTGGAGTTGTCTCGGATATTCTTCTTTGTCACCCATCGGGCGCCCGGCAAGTTGTCCCACTTGCGTCTAGCATCTTCATCACGATGAACACTTCACACTCCTTGCATGTGGATCTTGCTTTGGCGGCCTTTAGGTGTTGAGCTTCTTTCTCCATCTCCATCTTCTCCATCCTCCTCTTGATTTGAACGGCCTTCCGGCGTCTTGACTTGGAGGTGGTGATTCCCTTGGAGATTTTGATGGTCCTTCGAGTTTGACTTTTGAATCTAGGGTTTCCAACCCTTTAGCTTGTGTTGCACGTCACCTTTGCCTGTAAAGTTTTCCTGGATCATCCACAAAAAAGTTTTGGGTTTCTTGGAGAGGTAGCCAACCATCTCCGGTTAGGGTTAGCAATAAAACGAAAATCTAAAAATAAAAACTAGGGTTAATCAAAACTAGATTAGATTGAATTTTATTCTTTTTGAGGATGATCAAACATAAGAGATGCAAAAGAAGATCAAAAGAAAAACTGAAAAATAAGCGATACTAGATCGGATCATGATTGCTTGTTCCCCGGCAACGGCGCCAGAAAAAGGGGCTTGTTGACAGTTAATAATTGTATCAAAGTTCGTTTATGACTTGCAAGCGGACAAGTCTCCCGTCGTAGTCAAGGGACCCTTCTTCCCTCAAGTGGTGAACCCAAGGTATCGAATCCGTGGAACAATGTGCAACGCAAGGATTCAATCTAGTAAAGCAAGGTAAGCTATCTTATGAAGGTAAGTTGCATCTAATCTACTAACTCATAAAGAAAACGAATCTAATCTAATCTACTAAAGAGGTAGCAAGAGAAAGCAAGAGATAACCAATCTAGAGAATCTAGATCATGCTTATATTGTAGCTCCAAACAAGATAGATGAAGATAGTAAAGCGAATCTCATTAAAAGCATCTTTAAATCGTGGCCTTCCCATCCGACTCCGAAAACGCCCGCCTTTCGGAACCCCCGTTCTGTCACAACGTATTCCTATTCATGCGAGTAGTCTAGGGCGAGTTCGATAGAACAAGTTGAAATCACTTGGCCGGCCCGGTATGCACTTCTAGCCACCGCGGCTACAAGAGCACCCTGTGTAATCTATCTTAAGTATAGATCGTAGAAGAAGCAAAACCAAGAAGAAAACAAAATCATCGAGAAGGCACTTGATCGCTAGAAATCGAATTCACTTACAAACTTCACCATGAATGATTACATGAACAAGATCACCACCGGGCCCTCCCTCGATCTTGATCCTCGCTCCGAGCTCCGACGTGGTCTTCCATGCAAGGTTCCCACGTCGGCTAGGGAAACCCTAGACAACTAGCACGACCCTCATCTCCGAGATGGTGTCCCTCAAGCTTCTCTCGCTCCTCGGCGGCGGATTACGACTTCCGTTCGCGTGGCTCTCGGTCGGGGGGCTATTTATAGCCTAAGAAGCAATTAGGTCAAAGGAGAGGCCGATTTGGCCCCGAATTGGGCCGGGCCGGCCGGGCCGGGCCGGCCGGCCCGGGCCCACCCGGCCCATCCCGCGGCCTCGCTTCGCCCGTGTTGCTTCCCACGTCTTCTAGATGTTCTCCCCTTTTGCATGTGGGCCCTTGACGTCGGTTTCTCTCCGAATTGGACTCAATTCCTTGTCTTGCAAGATTCAAGCACTTTTCTCGGTTCGGTCCTCGGAGTTTATCATCTTCTCGGGCTTGGTCCTTGGGCTCTTGGAGTCATGTTCACTTCATTGCTTGACTTGTATCGGGATTCAAGGTCTTGTCATGAGGTGCTTAATGAACTTATCCCGAAGTCTTGCTTTCAACGTTAAAACCCTGCGTAAACACTTAACTCCAAAACCGACATGCACAAGTGAACTTGTTATACCACGGGGGTTAGTACCAATGAATAAGATACAAAAGTTATGCCAACACCGAAGGTAAACTCATGGCTAGGTTGACGGATTTTCACCGTCAACAGCGGTGAACACTGTCGAATTCAATCACCGGGCAGTGGGGATTAGAAACTGTGAGAGTGCTTTTCATCTCGCCAGTACTATACCTGGGGTCCGCGACATCATTGAAGAGTTTGTTGCTTCCCGGATCTGGCCGATTTCTAGCGGTTGGGCTCCCATTGAGATCGTATATTTCAACGTCAACTGGGCAGCTCGAGAAGTGCCTTTCCCGAAGTTTGGGATTAAGCTTCGTGAAAATCAGAGCGCTGATGCCTTCATGATCGAGATAGAAAAGAGGGTGAATGTCATGATAGGCGAATATACCATGAACGAATACAAGGCGTACAAGGCTCTTGTGAAACACAAGAAGAGGATCAATCGCGTGTTCACCGAGGTCTGTGGAGACAAGTCTTTCAGTTCTCGAAGTCCGGGTCCCAAGCTGAAGGTTCCCGCGGTTGCAGTGGCCAGTTGTTCGGCTGCCCCTATGAATGCCCCACGAATAAGATCTTCGAAGCGAGGCTCGTCGGCTGTCAGTGAAAGCACTTCCTCTGGGGTTAAGCCTTCCAGGACAAGATCTTTGGAATCGTCGAAGCGTAAGCGCAAGACCTCTGAACGAACTTCGGACGCTGAGCTTCAGGCGGCTTCCGGCCTAGCCCAGATGAGTCACAAGAAGTTGAAGAAGGCTGTGAAGAAGGTTTCTTCTTCCGGGGTTCGGCGAGTTCCATCTGCCTTCGACGACGATGTCTTCATGGGAGCGGATAGCCAGAAAGGTTTTTGCTTCTGGCCTCTGTTTAACTTTCGAGACAATTGTCCGTCGAGTTCTGAGAATGAGTTCATGGATATTGATTATTTTTCAGATGCTGCTCCCGAAGTTCGCAAAGAGGCTGTACTTGTCGCTGCCGCTGAGACCACTGTTGCTGCTGAAGTTGCTGCCCCTGTTGAAGCCCCCGCTGCTACTGAAGCCCCTACTGCCGATGTTCCTCTGCCCACTCGCTCCCGTGACGAGGCTTCCCCCGAATTCACCAAGGAACTTGAACACACCATTCAAAGGGGGGAGGATTGTACCGAACGTGCTCCCTTGCTCGAAGTTCGGGAGGTTGTTCCCGAAGATCAGGCTCCCTCTCCTTCTTTGGCTGCTTTTAATAAGAGTTTTGGTACGTCTCATCGCGGCAAGCTATTAAGTGTTGGTTTCAAGACAACTAGCGTCGGGAGCAAGACGTCCAAGATTTTAACACTATGGAAATCGCCTGTACTTGTTGATGAAACAGGAGGGGAGAGCTCGGAACAACCCGGAGGAGCTGCTCGGGACTTTGAGAAGGGGCCTCACCCTACTCCCGAAGCCACCCCTTCGTCTCAGGGTACGGCTTCTTCTGGTTCGACGAAAAAGGTCACCATGCATCACTTCAGCAAGCAAGGTTCGTTTCTTTTCACTACTTTTTCGCGTTTTTCTGATTCTCGAATTTTTGGTCTGAAACTTTAATCATGAATTTTTCAGAATTCAAGGATCTTCTCCGTTCTTACTCTCTGTCGAAGCTGGCGCGTTTTCAAGAAGACTACGCCCTTAAGCATTCTATGCTCGGGAAAGTTGCAGTTGAGTGGCTTGCTGAACAGGAGAAGGCAAACAAGAAACTTTCTCAGGAGTCCATGGAACTCAAGCGCAGCTTCGCCCTCGCTCAGTCCGTGAATATCGATCTTGAGAAAAAGGTGGCTGAACTGGCGGAGGCCTTGAAGACCAGTCAAGACGAGAAGAGGATTGCTGAGGCAGCGCTCGAGCAGTCCAAAAAGGAGTTGGAAAAGGTACAAAAAGCTCACGAAGACGATCTTAGTTTGGTCAAAAATCTTCAAGAGAAACACGAGAGGGCTGTAAAAAGTGTCGAAGGTCTTCACGTTAACAATGCTAATCTCCCTAAGTCTTTGAGCACAAAAGATCGAAAAATTCTGGATCTTGAGAAAGCGCTGTCGGAGCAGGATGAAACCTCGAAGAAGAACATGTCCGAAATTCTGGAGAAGCTGAAGCTCCTGTTTGAGGAATACAAGAAATCGCTGAACGAGTTTGGCGTTCGTCCTGCTCCTCTTCCGGCTGATATTGGAATTCCCGAATTCATGGACTGGATGGAGACTGAATTCCAGGCCCTCTCCGAGGTAATCTCCGGCGCCAGCGACTTCGCAGCTGCCTTCTCTGTGGAGAGCATATTGAAGATTCTTCATGACTTCGACTGTGCCGATCTGGAGAAGTTCCGCGATAAGATCTCTCAATTCCCCAGCGCCACGAGCACTTCGATAATACGAGCTAATGAAGATGTTCAGGCCATTAAGAACAAATTCGCGAGGGAATTCTGGTTTGCCAGTGGAAAGGAGACCGTCAAGGTCATTGCGCGTGCTAAACTTGCTGAGGTAAATTTTTGTACGATTTCGTCACTTGGACTGGCTATTGATATTTCAGTTTCTCGAGTTCCCTTTACATTTGCTTTCCCATCCTTCTCAGCTGAACGAGGAAGAAGATCGCGAGAATATCGCTGCGTCCCCCGAAGGGTCTACTTCCGGCGAAGATTCTAGCGATTCGGGCGAAGGGGGTTCGGGCGGCAGCAGCAGCAACAGCAGTAGCAGCGATGAGGGCAGCAACGACGGCCAAGCTTCTGGGCGCGATGAAAGTTCTCCGAAGGTGG
The DNA here is from genome assembly GCA_947561735.1 of Cenchrus americanus. Classification (NCBI taxonomy): domain Eukaryota; kingdom Viridiplantae; phylum Streptophyta; class Magnoliopsida; order Poales; family Poaceae; genus Cenchrus; species Cenchrus americanus. Next base: position 104,677,700 of record OX387243.1, read on the forward strand.
ACGTCACGGATTAGATGTCTTATCCGAACCTTGCACACCCTCAAGGCTGTCTGTATATTGTGTACATTCACTTAGCTTTTCTGAACAACTGTTTTGTAAACTTTAACCTGCGTAGGTCCTGCAAGCTGGGCCTGCGCAGGACGTGATGCCACTGCGAATTCATCGGGATAGGATGTTCGTTAGTAGCGAAGCGTGGCGCTTGTTCAAACAAGCTCATCCCGAACAGACTTCTTTGATTTTTGGCTCGAAACCTCGCTTAAATTTTCTATGGGCTGTTTCGATCTTTCTTCCCTTTTCTTGTTTTGTAAGAAGGAAAGTTCTGCATCCGCTACTTCGTGCTCCGCGAATATTCCGAAGACGGAGCCCCTTAGCCCCTTAGCAGGCGCGTCCGATTTCGCTTACGCTAGCGATGTTGCCGAAAACAATAGCTGTAAACCAGGACATGTTGTGGAGCTTTCATTCTAGATTTTTGCACTAACTGCTGTAATCGTTGATGAACTATTTCAAAGTTTTTATGCAAATAAGGCAATGAATACGTTTTTTTCTTGAAAAAACGTCACCCTCCCCCACCTTGCCGTTTTGCATGAAAACTTGAAGGCAAGTTGACGACGTTTACTATTCGAGTATTTCGATCGAGCATACTTTCAGGAAAAATCTTCGTTAGTTTTTGAAAATTTCAACCTTCGTTGCGCAAGTCGACAAATTTGTTTTCGAAGTTTTTGGACTTGATTCGATTGGCACTTGCCTTGGTTGATACTGCAACCCTCAATTGCTTCAACCATGATTTTCTACGAATTTCCGCACGAGCCCCTTGCTCTTTTATTACAACGATATTATCACGAAAAACTTTTCAGCAATTTGCGCTAAAGAAAAATTTGTAGGCAACTCCTTACACATTCACTTGATCGAGATTATCATGCAAACTTTTCGGTGGAAATCCCTTCGTGGACGGGATTCGGGGCCACAACTTATTGTTGTCTCGGGCCTTTTTTGATGGGAATCCCTTCGTGGGTGGGATTTTAGGCCACAACTTGTTGTTGTCTCGGGCCTTTTTCGGTGGGAATCCCTTCGTGGATGGGATTTTTAGGCCACAACTTGTTGTCTCGGGCCTTTTTTTACGATGGAATTCAGGCTATCATGAAGCCTTTCTCACGAACTTTTTTCTTTTTTCACGATGGAATTCTGGCTATCACGAAGCCTTTCTCACGAACTTTTTTCTTTTTTCACGATGGAATTCTGGCTATCACGAAGCCTTTCTCACGAACTTTTTTCTTTTTTCACGATGGAATTCTGGCCATCACGATTTGGGGGAAGACTCTTTTCATATATATCACAAAGAGTATTTACATAGGATCCGCCTCGTTAAAAACCTTGCCTCTTGATTTAGATCCCCCTTTGCAAGGAAAAGAGTACGGTCCTTCTTATTCTAATACAACTAGGAAAAGAAAATCTAATGTTTTTTCCTGAAATCACTTATAGACACGTGATTCAGATTTCTTAGTTTTTTTTAGAATACAAACTTGCAAAAATTGAAAAAACTACTATATATTACATCTAGCTACAACTGGGGTTTTCATGGGTAATACCTTTTTAGGCTGTCAGCATTCCACGAATACGGCAACTCTTCGCCAGTTTGCTCCATTAAGCGAAAAGCCCCTGGCATGTCTATTTCCCTGGCGATGTAAGGCCATTCCCAAGACTCGTGAAGTTTTCCTGGGTTCTCCCAATTTTTCTTCCTTTTCGACACAAGATCACCAGTTTTGATGTCCTTTCGGACCACCTTCTTGTCTCTCCAAGCCCTTGTTTCTTTTTGGTATTTCTCGATGTTTTCTGCGGCTTCAAGGATCGTCAGCTCGATCATGTCCTTTTCCACTTTCTTATCGATTTCCTCTATCTCTTTTCCTTTCAAGACCCTCATGCTTTCATTCTTAATTTCCTTCGGTGTCATAGCCTCAGTGCCGAAAAGTAGGCGAAAAGGCGTGAAACCTGTTGCTCTCGACACTGTGGTGTTGTGAGACCAGATCACCTTCGGTAATTCATCTACCCACTTTCCCTTCTTCTGGTCGAACAAGCATTTTTTGATTCCCGAAAAAATTAGGCCATTGGCTCTTTCAACTGCTCCGTTGGACTGCGGGTGATATACTGACGAAAATTTCGCCTGAGTGCCCAAGGTTTTGCAATACTCTTTGAAGGTGTAGCAGTCGAACTATTTGCCATTGTCAACCGTTAGTTCTCTAGGAACCCCGAACCTGCAGACTATGTTCTGCCAAAAGAATTTCTGAATTGTTGTTGCTTTGATGTTCGCAAGTGGTTTTGCCTCCACCCATTTTGTGAAATAATGGAATGCAACAGCTGCGAATCGGCAATTGCCCTGAGCCGTTGGCAACGGGCCCACTAGGTCCATTCCCCACCTTTGCAGAGGCCAAGTCGGTGGAATTAAGTGAACTGGCATTGAAGGCAAGTTCTGTTGATTCGCCGTTTTCTGGCATGCTTCACACTGCCGAACTAATGTCTTGGCATCAATGTTTATGGTGGGCCAATAGAATCCCTGCTTTATTGCCTTTCCGGCTAAAGCCCTGGTGCCTATGTGCGCCCCACAGAATCCACTGTGAATTTCCTTTAGAAGCTCCTGACCTTTTTCGGAGGTGATGCACCGCAGCCAAGGTTCAGTGACTCCTGATTTGTACAGTTCTCAATTCACTACTGTATAGCCCCGAACCCTTTGCTTCAATCTTTTCTCTTCTAACTCATCTTGTGGTTCGTAATATCCTCTCAGATAAGCCATGATTTCTGCTCTCCAATCGGGAGTCTCCACTACATTCACGATTTTGGCCTTCGAATCCTTGATGGACGGTTCTCTGATGATTTTGAAGAACACATCCAGGGGTAGTTCTTGATTTCTGGCTGCTGCTTTCGCCAGCTTGTCTGCCTCATTGTTGTCATCCCTTGGGATATGCTAGACTGAATAGCCTTTGAAGTGTTTTTCCATTTCCCTTACTTTTTCTAGATACTTCATGAGAACTGGATTTCTTGCTTCGCTTTCTTTCTCGATATGTTCTTGGATCACTTTTGAATCCGTTCTGATTATGAAGGTCTGCTGCCCAAGGCTCTCATCTTCCTTAATGCCAACAGAAGAGCTTCGTATTCCGTTGTGTTATTCGTGGAATGTTCGTTGTCCGTGACTACGAGCCGAGCTGCGTATCTTATGACTACACCCGTCGGGGACGTCACGACAGCCGAAATTCCGACCCCCTTGTAACACCAGGCCCCGTCGCACTGTACTATCCAAGGTTCAGGTGCATTTTCCTCGAAGTTCTGAGTAGGTGAAGTCCAGTCCACGACAAAATCTGCCAGAACTTGCGATTTTATTGCACTTCTTCTCTCAAAGTCCACCACATACTCAGAAAGTTCAGCGCCCACTTGATGATTCGGGTGGATGCCTCTCTATTTGCGAATAGATCATTCAGTGGCTGGTTGGTGATGACTCTTATCCTGTGACCCTCGAAGTAGTGCCTTAGCTTCTTTGCTGCCATAATGACCGCATATGCGATTTTTTTCTAGTTCGGAATAGAAGATCTTGGAGCCAGACAAAGCCTCAGAAGCAAAGTAAACAAGAATTTGTTTGAGTTTTCCTTCCTCTTCCTTTTCTTGCACTAGCACCGCACTTACTGCCGAATTTGATGCAGACACATATAGCAGAAGTGGCGATTTTGGTTCGGGAAGACAGAGCTTGGTCATATTGGACAAGTAATCTTTTAATTCTTGGAAGGCTCGCTTCTGAGGTTCGGACCACTGGAAGTTCTTGGCACTTCGGAGGACTTGGAAGAATGGTAGGCTTCTTTCTGCGACTTTGGGAATGAATCTATTAAGAGCAGCCACTCTCCCTGTCAGCTTTTGCACATCTTTCACTGAAACTGGGTCTTGCATTTCCACCAAAGCCCTGATCTTGTCGGGATTCGCCTCTATGCCTTTTGTTGAAACTAGACATCCGAGAACTTTCCCCTTGTGAATGTCGAATACACATTTCTCCGGATTCAGTTTCAGGTTCGCCGCTCTCATATTCGCGAATGTTTCCACCAAATCACTGATGTGATCTTTTCTCTGAACACTTTTGACGACTATATCGTCCACATACGCCAAGATGTTTCTCCGTAGCTGGGGATGAAGTATTATTGCTATCATTCTTGAGAATGTGCATCCTGCGTTCTTTAGCCCCTCTGGCATTCTCACAAAACAAAATGTTCCGAATGGGGTGATGAAACTTGTCTTTTCTTCGTCCTCTTTACGGACCCTTATCTGATGATACCCAGAGAACATGTCCAGGAGTGATAGCATTTCACTATTTGCTGCATCATCTACGATTTTGTCTACCCTTTCCAAGGGGAAATCATCTTTTTTGCATGCCTTGTTCAAATCTGTGAAGTCCACGCACATTCTCCACTTTCCATTTTTCTTCTTCACTGGTACTGTGTTGGCTAACCAGACCGGGTACTTCACCTCTCTGATTACTTGCGCGTCTTGCAATCTCTGAACTTCAGCTTCCACTGCTTTCACTTTTCTTCGGACATTTTCCGAAGTTTCTCGCTTCTTGGGAGATATTTTTTCGTCTCGTCTCCGTGGCATGTTCGATGATGTCTCTGTCTACACCCCGCAGGTCCTTAGCCGACCATGCGAAAACATCTTTGTTCTTGTTCGGAATTGTACGAGATCTCTCGTCCTCTTCGCACCGAGGTGCGCCCCTATTGTGACTGCTCTATCAGGCATGTCGTCCAGATACACTTTTTTGGTTTCGCCATCTGCAGCTATTTCAATTTTTTCTTTACCCCGCTTGGCCTCTTCGTAAGTTTCCTTCTTCTTGTCAGCTGTTTTCAACTGGTACACGTTGGTTTGGCCGGGCGTGTGGTCTTTTTCTATGTTTCTGGCCTCTTGTTGATTGCCGAACACCGTGATGACCCCCCTGGGCGCAGGCATTTTCATGCATAAGAACTGCTGCCTTATGACTGCGTCAAATTTGTTCGTGAAACCTCTGCCGAAAATTGCGAGATACGGGTGGTAAATGTCGACCACATCGAAAGTGAGACTCTCCATTCTGGCATTTTCGAGATCTCCGAAGGAAACCGAGAGTGATATCTTTCCAATCGGCTTGATGGGCTTTCCTCCGAACCCTTGCAGCGGGTACTCTGGGGGGTCCAACATGTGCTGGCTCAGATTCATCTTTTGGAAAGTCTTCAAGAACAAGATATCCGCTGAACTCCCATTGTCAACTAGGACTTTTCCTATGACCCACCTAGCTGTGTTCACCTCAATGACCATGGCATCATTGTGAATCGCGGATTTCAGCCTGAAATCTTCTTTTGTGAAGGTGATTGGCACCTTTGCCCACTCCGGACGTGCAACTGGGCCGTCATTGATGATGGTGTTTACAGACCTGAAGCAATTGCTTCTTTGCTTCTTGGTCTCGAATTCCATAGCTGACCCGCCTGTGATTGGCATGATAGCCCCGAACGATGGCAATGCTTTGGAGTTCTGAGGTCCCGAACTTGACTGAGGCCTTGACTAACTTTCTGGAGGTGGTGGCAAGATTTCTCGAATGGGTTGTGGTTGCTGGATTGACTTGATTGCTTGCGACTGAGGGAAAAATTGCTGCGACGGTTGCCACGCTGACTGTGGTTGCGGGAATTGCTGAACTGGGACAGAACTTGACTGTGAGTTCGCAAATTGCGGCTGCCAAAAATTCGGGCGAAATTGGCTTGGCATTGAGGATGCGATGGTCATTAGTGCCTTCTCTTGCTGAATTCTTGCCATGTTCTTCTTCGTTTCTGAGCACCCTTCGGTGTTATGGCCCCTCCCATGATACTGGCAATAGAAGTAAGGATCTTTTGGGTTATGGTTCGTGAGTCTCGGGGGTCCTCTTCCTCTCCCCCTTCATCTGGGATTGAACCCTCCCCTGGTGCTTGGCCTGTTGCTTTGTTCAGGTTGTGGATTTCCGACGTTGTTGACATTTCGCGGATGCTGGGATGGCGCTCTCCATGTCATCTCTCTGTTGCCCTGTCTTGCCTCGTTCCGCTCGGCTACTCTCTTGCGTTGGTCATCATCAGACAAAATGTACTCTTCCAATTCGCGAAAAAGTTCCTCAACCGACTTGGGTTTCTTTCTTGTGAGATGCGAAGCTGTTGGCCCTGGAGTGAGGCCCTTGATCAACGCATTGATTGTTGTTTTTCATCAGCTTCGGGGATTTGAGATCTTTGTTGCATGAACCTTCTGACGAAGTTCCGCAGTGGCTCTCTGTCTTTCTGCTTGCAGTTGTACAAATCTGATGCTTCCACAGTTGTGTCGTGGAACATCTGAAATGGTTGCATGAACTTTGTCTTGAGGTCTACCCAGCTGTAGACTGAGTGTGGAGGCAGTAGTGAGTACCAATTCAGTACTGGTCCTTCGCAAGCAATGATGAAGGATTTGGCCAGTGCAACATCATCCCCTCCTGCCGAATTCACAGCTGATTCATATCTCATGAGGAATTGCCTAGAGTTTCCGAAGCCGTTGTATTTGGGGAGAGAGACAGGTTTGAACTTCGGCGGTCAAGGTGCTGTTTGCAGCCCAATACACAGTGGCGATTCAGAATCCACGAAGTGTGAGATTCCGTTTCCCGCGAAGAAGTTTTCTTTCGGGGGTTCTCTTGCTGGCCCAGAGTTCTGGTGCGGTGATTCCTGCCACAGGGAACTGTTCTCTTGTTCTTTCATCTCATTGATTTCTCTCTGTATCACTTCGATTTGCTCTTTTGCTTTGTTTAGCTGCTCTAGCTTTTCAGAGATTTTTCTCTTCGCTTGCAATTGACTTGCGAATTTTTCCTTGTCTTTCTGCAGCTGCTGTATCTTTTGCTGAACCCTTTCTAGCTCCCTGTCTATGGTGTCATCATCTGTCGGTGTTTTAGACCGGCAAACCTACCAAGGGGGTACCCGAGGTAGTAGATTGTGCGGTGGGGATCGTGATCGGGAGACCGAGAACTCGAAGGTATGTGCAAGGACACGGGACACAAGATTTATACAGGTTCGGGTTGCCAAGGTGGTGAGCCCTACGTCCTATGTGGGGATCAAGTATGGCGCCCTGCGCTTGGTGTTGGGTGAGATCAGGTGCCCGGCCCTCCTTTATATAGTCCAGGGGGCGGGTTCCTAGTCGGTTACAAGGCAGGAGTCCTAGTAGGATTACACGGAACGAGTCCTAGTAGGATTACAGGGGAATTCTAATAGGAGTCCGTCTTCTTCCTTCCTTGCATGAGTACCCGGGGAGTATGCCCGACAAGCCCCCGAGCACGTTGTAGTCGAGAGTAGTAGTTCGAGTAGTCTTGAAGCCTCTTCGAGTAGTTCTTGAGCGTCCTCGAGTACTGCTTGGAGAAGTCTTCAATAGTATTTGAACTGCCGCGAGGCTGGAAGGTGGTCCAGCTCATCAGTCTTGAAGTCAAGATTATATGAAAGTGCGGTTGCAAAATCGCACTCCATATGGAGTAGCCCCCGAGCCTTAGGTTGAGTCGCAGACTCTAGCTGAGGGTCAATCTTGATTCCAAATCTTCCGTCTTGAAAAAATTGAACGATGGGTGTAGCATAGTAGCCCCCGAGCCTTGAAATGATTAGGTAATCAATCCAAGGGTCTTCAGTGTTCGCGAAAGCCATCATCTGAGTACTCTTGCAGCGTGTAGCCCTCGAGATAAGAGAGCCATATGAGCCACGTCGAGTAGTTGTTGATGCGGAGCCCCCGAGCTTGAGAGCGAGCGAAGTATGCTGAAGTTATCCTCGAGTAGTATGTTGAGTGCAGCCCCCGAGCTGGAGAGATTCCGAGTAGTAATTTGGCATCGAGCCATGGAGCTTGAGAAGTAGCCGTGCCGTCAGAGCGGACTTTAGGTGCGACCAAAGTCGACTTTAGATGCCGGCAGTGCGGACTATAGAATGCGACTTAAAAACCAAAGTCGACTTTGTGCCGCGCGGAGCGGACTTTGAGATGCGACTTGAAAACCGAAGTCGACTTTATGCCGTGCGGAGCGGACTTTGATATGCGACTTGAAAACCGAAGTCGACTTTGTGCCACGCAGAGCGGACTTTGATATGCGACTTTAGAAGTCGACTTTAGGATGCCGCGCGGAGCGGACTTTGAGTTGTGACTGAAGAAGTCGACTTTAGATTGCCGCGTAAAGCGGACTTCAGATGCGACTGCAGTAGTCGACTTTGTGCCACACGGGGTGGACTTAAGATGCAAAAAACGAAAAGCACTTTCCGGAAAGCCAAAGCGAATGAAAAATCAGAGAAAACGAATAGTTTTGCCGCCGGAGCGGGCTTAAGATTGCGACCGGAGTCGGCTTGTGCCACCGGAGTGGGCTTGGGTGCGACCGTTAGTGTCGACTTGTGCCACCGGAGTGGGCTTAAGTACCTGAGCCATGGATTTCAGACCCAATGTACAGTTGCCGCCGGAGCGGGCTTGAGTGCGACCATTAGCGTCGACTTGTGCCACCGTAGTGGGCTTGTGTACCTAGGCCATGGATTTCAGACCCAAGGTACGGGTGCCACCATAGTGGACTTGAAGGTGCGACCGGAGTCGACATGCGTACCTGGGCCATGGATTTCAGACCCAAGGTACGGAGCGCGAGTACTTAGGGTACTTTGACCCATGGTACAGAGTGTGAAGACCACGTGCAGCTAGGTTCCATCGTCGCCAGGACCCGAGGGCCGCTTACAGCTAGGTTCCATCGAAGCTTACACACGTAGTATGCCATCGAAGCAGGCGAAGATGCGACCGGAGTCGACTTTTAAGTTGCCGCACGGAGCGAACTTTAGAATGCGACTTTTGAAGTCGACTTTAGATTGCCGCGCGTAGCGGACTTTAGAAACTGCCTCCTAGGGATAGCCCCCGAGTTGATGAAGTAGACTCGTGGCGACTTGATTGATATACCCCAAGAGTAGTCATCAGAGTGTAGCTCCCGTGAAAACCCGCCGAGAAGCATACACAAATGAGTAGTCGGCAAGTAGTCCTACATGATGAGGAGAACAAGCCAAGAGAATAGTAATCATTTAAATAAATGACTTAGCTGTTGCTTCCTGGGCAGACTGATGATGAAGCCTGGGCGGTCGGCGATGGAGCCGCTACGGTTTTTGTTAAAGTTGACTAGTCAGAGTTGATTCCGACTAGTTGTTGGGGGCGTGACTGCTGTTCTCGACTAGTTTGGAAAACTAGTCAAGATGAATGGTCGACGTGATGTGACCGGAAGACGACGTCGTGGCGGCGCGCGGCATACTCGAAGTAGAGCCATTGTTGCCGCGAGACAAGTAGTCACGACGCATGGCGTGGATGAAGTAGAGCTAGCATGGCCGCAAGACGAAGTCGCGGCGCACGGAGTAGTCGACGACGAGCCTGGGCGAGGTGGAGTAGTCGACGACGAGCGCGTGACGAGCCGCGTGACGAGCCGCACGACGTGCCGAGGCACCCGACGTGCGGCGGAGGCGAAGTAGTCGACGACAAGCCCGAAGTAGTCGACGATGAGCGGCGCGACGAGCCGCGTGACGAGCCGCGCGACGTGCCGAGGCACCCGGGACGCGCGGCGGAGGCGAAGTAGTCGACGACGAGCTCGCGCGAGGCGCAGTAGTCGACGACGAGCGGCGCGACGAGCCGCGTGACGAGCCGCGCGACGTGCCGAGACACCCGACGCGCGCGGAGGCGAAGTAGTCCACGACGAGCCCGCGTGAGGCGGAGTAGTCGACGACGAGCGGTGCGACGAGCCGCGTGACGAGTCGCGCGACGTGCCGAGACACCCCGACGCGCGGCGGAGGCGAAGTAGTCGACGACGAGCCTGCACGAGGCGGAGTAGTCGACGACGAGCGACGCGACGAGCCGTATAACGAGCCACGCGATGTGCCGAGGCACCCGGACGCGCGGCGGAGGCAAAGTAGTCGACGATGATCCTGCGTGAGGCGGAGTAGTTGACGACGAGCGGCGCGATGAGCCGCGTGACGAGCCGCGCGACGTGCCGAGGCACCCCGGACGCGCGGCGAAGACGAAGTAGTCGACGACGACGAGCGGCGCGACGAGCCGCGTGACGAGCCGCGCGACGTGCCGAGGCACCCGGACGCGCGGCGGAGGCAAAGTAGTCGACAACGAGCCGCGCGAGGCGGAGTAGTCGATGACGAGCGGCGCGACGAGCCGCGTGACGAGCCGCGCGACGTGCCGAGGCACCCCGGACGCGCGGCGAAGACGAAGTAGTCGACGGCGACGAGCGGCACGGCGAGCCGCGTGACGTCCCGAGGCACCGGACGCGTGGCGGAGGCAAAGTAGTCGACGACGACGAGCGGCGCGACGAGCCGCATGGCGAGCCGCGCGACGTGCCGAGGCACCCGGACAATCGGAAGCGCGGCGTAGGAAAATTGATTCCGCTTTGACAAGAGCAAGGCGACTTGCTTCAATGGATCTCGGTGAGTCGACGAGTAGATTGATCTTGTTGACGAGGGTCCTTCGAATTCGCCCGGTGGTGATGATCACCCCTACCTGGCGCGCCAGCTGTCGGTGTTTTAGACCGGCAAACCTACCAAGGGGGTACCCGAGGTAGTAGATTGTGCGGTGGGGATCGTGATCGGGAGACCGAGAACTCGAAGGTATGCGCAAGGACACGGGACACAAGATTTATACAGGTTCGAGTTGCCAAGGTGGCGAGCCCTACGTCCTATGTGGGGATCAAGTATGGCGCCCTGCGCTTGGTGTTGGGTGAGATCAGGTGCCCGGCTAGGTACCCGGCCCTCCTTTATATAGTCCAGGGGGCGGGTTCCTAGTCGGTTACAAGGCAGGAGTCCTAGTAGGATTACATGGAACGAGTCCTAGTAGGATTACAGGGGAATTCTAATAGGAGTCCGTCTTCTTCCTTCCTTGCATGAGTACCCGGGGAGTATGCCCGACATCATCGTCCTCGACATTCTCAAATTCTTGCTGTTCAGGAAGTTGTTCTTGGGTGTGGGCCATCTTTTCTGCTCTTGCCTTCATCAGAGCTTCGAGCTTCGCTCTCCGCTCTTGGTCCGTTGTGTTAGAAGGTTCAGGAACGAAAGAGGTTTCATTCCTTTGGGTAGGATGGTGATTGTCTCGATTTGCCTCTGCTGGAACGTTCTTCTTGGATTTCTTCTGAGGTGGCATCGTGAGCTTTTCTTCGGCTGGAACATGGTGGGCGCCAATGTTGGGGGGTTCCCCGAAAAATTTGGATGATTCCCCTAACACGAGAGAGAGAGAGAGAGTTCTTAACACGTTCAAATACAAAGTGAGAGCGCTGAGAGACTGTGATCGCCTCAACAGATTGCACAAGTTCCCAAAAATCTGAATTCGTTTACACGTGCCCTCGCGCCCCCTTTTATAGGGAGATGAAGGGACTTTTACATTCCCAAAACACCCTCAAGCTCAGAGAATATTCCTAGTGTGAACACATACAAGAATGTCTTTCTCGTCTAACAAATTTACAAGTCTGCCACTAGTTCACACTCAAAACTCGGACTTTTTGGGACAACAACTTTGACTTTGCTTCTTCGTCGGTTCGTGAATGTCTTCACGCGTGACTCCCGAATTGGGTCCCCTGACAGATTCCCGAATCAGCCTTCGCTTCCTCGTCAGTTCGTGAACGTCTTCACGCGTGACTCCCGAACTGGGTCCCCGACATATTCCCGAATCAGCCCCCTCCGAAGTTCGCACCACCGCCAGCTCGAGGTTTCGGGCTCCTGCATGTTCCCGACTCCACGTCTTCACCGAATCACGATCCTCGAACTTCACATATTCGCGAATCCGAGGCTTCGCAGGTTCCAGGCCTCCGAAAATCGTGAGTTCTCTGTTCCTGAAAAACATGTCTCAAGAACTTTGTCAAACCTAACGTTTCGAGGGTGACGGGTTTTCCTGAATTCCCCAACAGGTGCCTCTGTTACCCCAACATGCAAGCAACCTCTAAACATAAACTTGCCCCTCGTTCCACGGCATGCGTCTTCCTCGGATATCCCCCTCGCACAGAGGTTACCGCTGCCTCGACCTATCGACACGTCGTATCATCATCTCTCGCCATGTCATATTCGACGAGACCGCTTTCCCCTTTGCAGCCACCTCAGACGCCTCCTCCCCCGCCTCCCATGACTTCCTCCTCGATGACGATATGGTTTCGGTGCCTTGCTCTACTGTTGTTGCAGGTGGGACTTCCTCCTCGATGCCCGTGGTCACTCCATCCCCCTCGGATGTTGAGCAGCCACCCCCCGACGCTGCGACATCACATGGATCGCCTCCTTCGACACCAGGAGGGCCTGGTCCCGTACCCTCGCTTGGACCCAGCGTGGTCCCCTTTCCATGGGTCTACATACACCGACCCCATCCCGAGTCGTTCGGAGAAGCGGCTGCCCCGACAGCCCCTGCTGACGCCCCAGGACCATCGACGGCGCCCTCACCTGCACCGGCGGCATCTCCTGCTCCGCCGCCGCCACTACCGCCCCCGGCCACCCGCACCATGACGGGTGCCATCTCTCGCGTCAGCTATAAAGGGCTGGCGGCCACTACATCATCCTCACCATCGCTGATTCCGACGAACTACCGCAGCGTGCTGGCCGACGCCAACTGGCGTGCTGCGATGATGGATGAGTACCAGGCGCTCATCGTCAACGACACCTGGCAGCTCATTCCGCGCCCCCTGGCGCCAACATCATGACGGGGAAGTGGATCTTACGACACAAGTTCCATGCCGATGGGTCCCTCGCGCGCCATAAGGCTCACTGGGTTGTTCGAGGCTTCTCCCAGCGCGAGGGCGTCGACTACGACGAGACCTTCAGCCCGGTTGTCAAACTGGCCACCATACGGCCTGTGCTCAGCATCGCCGCGTCCCGCGCCTAGCCGATTCACCAGCTGGACGTGAAGAACGCCTTTCTTCACGGCCACCTCGAGGAGAACGTCCACTATCAGCAGCCGCCAGGATCCGCCGACCATGGCGCCCCTGACCACGTCTGTCGCTTGCAGAAGTCATTGTATGTACTGAAGCAGGCTCCACGGGCCTGGTACCAGCGTTTCTCCACCTTCATCCGGCAGCTCGGCTTCGTCGCTTCCACCTCCAACACGTCCCTTTTCGTTTTACGAGAGGGGACGAGCCTCACCTACCTGCTGTTGTACGTCGACGAAATCGTGCTCACCGCCTCGTGCTCGGTCCTCCTTCGGCGCATTGTGGCCCAACTGAGCTCCGAGTTCGCCATGACGAATCTTGGCGCCCTCCACCACTTCCTCGGCATCGCTGTCACACGGTCGTCAGATGGCCTCTTCCTCTCCCAGCGACAGTACGCTGTCGAGCTCCTTCAACGCGCAGGCATGGCTGAGTGTCATCCCACATCGACAACTGTTGACACTCACGCCAAGCTCTCCGCGACCGAAGGGGTTCTGCTGTCAGCGAAGGACGCATCTGAGTACAGGAGCCTGACGGGGGCTCTTCAGTACCTGACACTCACTCGTCCTGACCTGGCCTATGCTGTTCAGCAAGTGTGCCTCTTCATGCACGCCCCGCGCGCGCCCCACCGTGCGCTTATCAAGCGCATTCTACGCTTCGTTCAGGGGACTCTCTCCTCGGGCCTTCACATTGGCACAGGCCCTGTTGACAGGCTGTCTGCCTACTCTGACGCTGACTGGGCAGGCTGTCCAGACTCTCGACGATCCACCTCCGGCTTCTACATCTATCTCGGTGACAATCTGGTTTCCTGGTCCTCCAAGCGCCAGACCACGGTGTCCCGCTCCAGCGCCGAGGCCGAATACCAGGCTGTGGCTCATGTTGTGGCCAAGTGCTGCTGGCTTCGACAGTTACTTCAGGAGATCCACATCTGGCTGCCCTCCGCCACCGTTGTCTTCTGCGACAACGTCAGCGCCGTCTACATGACGGCCAACCCCGTCCACCACAAGCGAACGAAGCACATCGAGATTGACATTCACTTCATCTGCGAAAAGGTGGCCCTTGGTGAGATTCGGGTTCTCCATGTGCCCTCCTCTCACCAGTTTGCCGACATCATGACTAAAGGGCTTCCGACAACACTCTTTCGAGAATTTTGATCCAGCCTTTGCGTACGAGAGCCTCCCGCTGCGACTGCGGGCGGGTGTTAGACAATAGAATATGCCGCATGCAAATCAGGGATTAGCTGCTATAGTTAGCATGTAAATCAGGGATTAATTGCTATAGTTAGCAGATATAAATCAAGGATTAGTTGCTATAGTTAGCAGATGTAAATCAAGGGAATTAACCTTGCCTTGTAAAGCAAGCCAACCGGCCCTATATAATAGAAGGCGCCCCCTCCCACTGAGGTGTGGCCAATTGCCCCAACTTTCAGCACACAGGGCAGAGAAACCAAAGCCTTCCATTTACGTACTAGAACAGACGGCACGCGTTGCGCGCCCTACAGTGTATATAAGTAAATGGTGGAGACCGAAAAATACACACACAAGTATCATACCAAAGCATATCAAATACAATATACGTATGGAACGACAACATATAAGGGGCTCAAGATCCGCATATCATGAAAGCACATGAGTACCATACAATCTTAAGCATCACCAAAGGTGGTTGTCTGCCTTCTAATTCGTCAAAGGTGTTTGTTCAGAATATAACATGGCAATATTACAACACATCCATCCACCTTGACTATTGGCAGAGGTATTTGTTCAGCATCTAATACACCAATATCATAGCGCCATTGTACTATGTTCATGATCTCTCGCACAGTTAAAGCCTATTCATTCACGATTCAACGCAACAACATCTGTAGGGAAATCCATCAAGGATCTTCCTCCTGTTTATTCCATTAAAGTGAAAGGCAGGTTTGTCCACCAAACACAACATCATGGGTCACATTCCATTGACAAGCTTGGAGTATGGAAATTAAAGGCATGAGCATGATAGAATCTAGTAATTTCTCCTATTACACTAATATTCAACACTCAGAAAATTGCTATAACTGAAAATAACATATACGAGGCGCCAGGCCCCCCACCCTCCCGCGCCGGCGACCTCTGTGGCTTGCTCTCGCCGTCGATGGAGCTCATGGTTCCCCCTAAGCTAAGTCCTCGGTGGCCGTCTCTCCTCTCCTCAGTCGCCCTTTCGTCTCTCTGGTGGTCTTTCTACCGCTGTTTCTCCCCTGGTCTGAGTTCTGGATTCTCTCTGGTGGTTCTTCGTCTTCTCATTTGCCGGTGCTTGTCATGGATCTGGTCTCGCTGGAGCCGCTTCTAGATTTTGATGTGGGCAAAAATTTTCGAACATGAGCTATGCAGATCTTTGGGTAAGGCTGTTCATGATTCTAGTTCTGGTGGTCACTTCCTTCTTCTTGCTACGTTCGTGCGCTACTTCTTTCAACTAAATGAGTTTTCGATTCTTCGTTGCTCTTCAATCCCGCTCGGGTGGATCCGTCGTCGCCTTTCAAGTGAGCTGCCAAAGCCATAACCACTACAGGTTCTCTGTTTCATGTAAAGATGTGGGTTTTGCCATTTACGAGCTTCGAAGATTCATTGGTCGTTCTTTTGATGTCTATTTACATCTTTGGAGTAATGGCGCTCCACACTGGGAGCGTGAGAAACGTCTCTGGGAGGAAGAAGAAGCTAAGCGCTGGTCTTTTGTTGTTTCTAGACAGCACAAAAGAACAAGCAAGAATCTGCCAGTCAAAAGAGTTCGCTTTGCAGAAAAGTTAATTCAGAGTCCTCCAGTTCATATCTCAAAGGCGTCTGAATCTCAAAATTCTGTCAAGATTGGTTCTTTCATGGTGAATCTTTCTAAGGGGCTCGATCAAGTCAGCGACAATGGTTATGTTCCTGGTACTCTCAAGTTCTCTAATTCCATCTCTTCGCTTGAACTTTCAGAAGATCAGCCTGATCAAAGCTCCTCTTCCCCGTGCAAAGGTACTTTTTCTCAGGCTTCAATTCCGTGTTCTAAGTTTAATTGGCCGCCGCCGTGTTTTGAGGTTATTAATCGCACCCGGTGCCTCGGAGGGTGCACTCGCTGTCTCGGCCTTAATCACAGCAAAGCTTCTTGTCGGGCCCAGTTCCGATGCGTGGCCTGCTTTAACTATGGTCATAAATTCAAATTCTGTTTAACGAGAAGTCGACCCGTCATTGCTTGGAAGCCCAAAGTCGTACCCCAATCTGAACGGCCCATCTCTGAATGTGAACGGGTCACCTCAACTAAAGCTCCACCAGAATCCCAAAGGGCGGGGGGTAACAGTGTTCCGCCCCCAAATAGCTCGGGTGCTACAGAAAACCCCACCTCTGCCTCCATTGCCGCTGCCCAAGAACTCGTTTCCCCTTCCCGCCCTCCACCCTCCGCCTCCCCTGTCGCTCCAGAGAGCGAGAGTGATCTCCCGGTGGACATGGCAAACTTTGCCGTTGATCCAGCGCCTTATGTTCCTGATGGTTTGGCCCTGGAGGATTGGGCGAGGCCGGCACGGGGAAGGATTGTCGTCAGTGGAAATCCGCCGTGCCGACATGATGAGTATGCCATTATCACTGTTCATCCCCCTCCTCAGCAAAATCTCTTGTACGAGACGATGGATGAAGTTATTGCCTATTTAGAGGAAGTGCAACATGTCAGAGTCCGGTCCAGTTGCCTATCCCCATTGGGCTTATGTTTGATTCAGTTCGCGACGCCAGTTGCTCGGCAGGCTATGGTGAATCTGAGTCCCCATCAGCTGGATGATGTGCGGGAAATTACTGTTGAAGAACATGATAAGGGTTTGAACTTAAGGAGCTGTCCTTTCACCAGGACCTGTTGGGTTATGTTTTTAGCATTCCCCCTGGATTTTCAGACTCGGAGTATCATCTCACAAGCTATCGGACTCTTTGGAGATGTCATCACCTGGACTGACAACTCCAGATGCAAGTCAAGAATCCTCCTTCGTTGCAAGGTCTCCCTGGTCAGCAGGATTCCCAGGAGCTTGATTATCAGTGAAGGAAGTACAGTTGGTGCCACTGGTAATTCTTGGACTGTGCCTGTGTTTGTCCTTGACAGTCATCTGAATGATATTGAGCCAGCTGATGAGGACCAAATCCCCCCCAATGGTAACCCTCACCCTGATAACCTGCATTTCAATGCTAATCCAGGGGATCATCTTCAGGGTCAGTTCGAGGATGTTGGTGACCTTGATCAAGTGCAGCAAGAGAATGTTAATCATGGCTGGGAGGTGCCTCCTGCCCCTCCTCAGGGGAACAATTTGGATTGGGAGCCGTGGCCGCAACAGGATGGCGAGCTAGTTGCAGAAAATGAGCTTGCTGATGTTCAGAATCTTGCAGATGCTGCTGTTGCAAATGCTGTTGCGGTTGGGCTTATGCAGCACTCGGATCAACCTCAGGACAGTCACTATGTGAGCAGTGAAACCAATGCTTTCTTCAGAGCTCAGGGTACTGCTGTCACCCTTGAACTGCCTTTGCCTGATACGTCCTCCTCGCGTGCTCTCACTGTCTTTCAACAGAACTCCATGACCTTTGACAGTGACTACCTTGTCAGAGAATTGGCTAAGAGTCTTGGGCTGCATCAGAGTTTTGGCCCAGTTCCTTCTGTGGAAATGCTTCTTCAGGACTTGGCTCTGAGAGCTCATGGATTGCACCATCGTCTTGCTCTTAAGACTCAGCTCCCTTGGCACAGCTGGAATACTGGCCCAATTAGAGTTACTCCAGATGCTTGGTTCCTCATTGTGGACCATCCCAGTTGGGGAAACAATGCTGAGGCCTCCACCTCGTCTGGTTACAGGAGACCTATTCTGGAACCTATCTCCAAAGAAACTAACAACCAGGTGCCCCAACTTTCAAGGCAGTCCTCTCCTGTCAACCTTGTGCAGCCCAATGAAGAAGACATTGCAAACTCTCCCCCAGATCCAAGTGGTCAGGAACAGCTATCCATTAACGCTGCATCCATGCAACCTGACTCTTCTGAAGGCATGGACCTTGATCAGTCCGAGGATTTTCTTGCTCCCTCTCCTATTGCTGTGATCACCCCTCCTTCTGCAGCTAAAAGAAAGTCTAGGGGTAAAACCCCTATTGTGGATGATGAAGTTAGAAGATGCTCGCGTTTCAGAAAGGAGGCAGAAGCCCTGGTCCAGCTTGATAATGAGCCCAGAAGGAAGAAAGGAGCCCCCAACAAAACTGTCTCCTTCTCTACTGTTGACGACCTCAAGACAGCAATAATCAGCAGGAGCCTAGAAGAAGAGATGGAAGATATAGTGGTTGAACCCCTCCAGATCACCACTCTAGTTGAGCTGGGAACATCTTTCTGTGGCGTTCCTCCTGAGGAGTTGAACGAGGCCACGCTGAACCAGAACAACAAAGATTAATTTATGGATCAGGCAGCCTTTCTTTTGGTTTTGGTGGGTTGCGTTGTTTGCTCCAGAACTTCTATATGCTTCTATGCTTCTCCTGTCTTTTGTTTGGCCCCTTACTTCTGCTGGTCCACTCTTAGCTTGTGGTGGCTGTGCCCCACTAGTTGCTCTGCTTGTTTTTGTTGGTGTCACCATGAATTGTAGATCTTGGAATATTTTGTGCTGGAATGTTCGTGGGCTGAATGATAAGGCTAAATGGGAGCCAATTCGAAACAAAATTGATGAAAGTAATGCTAATATTTTCTGTTTACAAGAAACAAAGAAGGATGATTTTGACTTACACTTTATCAGAAAATTTTCTCCAAAGAAGTTTGATAAATTTGAATTTTGTCCCTCAGTTGGGGCATCAGGTGGCATCTTAGTTTGCTGGGCTTCATCTTATTTCTCCATGCATATTATTGAAAAACAACAGTTCGCTATCAGACTTTCTGTCACCTCTTCTCACAATCTCGAGGCCTGGACTCTTGTTGTTGTTTATGGTCCCTGCAGACAACCGGCCAGAGATGATTTTGTTAATTGGCTTTTCAATCTTGATATTGATGAGGATGACCTTTGTCTTCTCATAGGAGACTTCAATTTCTATAGATCGTCAGACAACAGGAATAGACCTGGTGGTAATTTTAATGATACTATGGTGTTCAACAATATTATTAGTCATCTTGGACTCATTGAACTCCCTCTCAAAGGGCGAAGCTATACTTGGAGTAATATGCAGGAAATTCCTCTTCTCCAGCAAATTGATTGGTTCTTCACTTCTGTTGCTTGGACTACTCAATTCCCCCTCTCTCTAGTTCTACCTCTTGCAAAAAAAACTTCTGACCATTTGCCCTGTAAAGTTCAAATAGGCACCAACATTCCCAAGGCAAACATTTTTTGGTTTGAGAATTACTGGTTCAACCACCCCGGTTGTATGGAACAGATCACCAATGCTTGTCTTGCTCCGACCAGATCGACTAATAGTGCTCACGTGATTAGTGCCAAATTTAAACTTCTCCGAAAACGCTCGAAGACCCGGTCTCGAGGTCTCTCGAATCTCTCAAAGCTCATTGCCGGGCCTGGTAATATGACAATTGCCTTTCTTGACAAGCTTGAGGAAATCAGAGTTCTGCTCAGACATGAGGCCCTTTTTCGTAACATCATTAAGAATCATATCAATAATCTCCTTGCCATGCAAAATATTTATTGGAAACAAAGGTTCACCCAAAGAGTCACACAGTTCGGTGATGAAAATACTAAGTTCTTTCATGGGATGGCTACTGAGCGGTACAGGAAAAATGTAATTAGCCAAATTGTGGATGAATCCGGCAGGATGGTTACTGATCACAATGAAAAGAGTGCTTTGTTTTTCCAGGAGTTCAAACGTCGGCTTGGTACTACTGTAGATATCTCTATTCAGTTTGACCTTCAGTAAATCATCCATATGCATGATGATCTTGAGCATCTTGCCCTCCCATTCAGTGTGGAGGAAGTTGACAAGGTGGTTCTTGAGCTGCCTCATGACAAAGCTCCCGGCCCTGATGGCTTTAACACTTTGTTCTTTAAGAAAGCTTGGCCAACCATCAAACATGACATATACAAACTCTGTGAGGACTTCTACTTCCATCGAGCTGACCTTAAGAGTGTGAATCGTTCTTTTATCACCCTTGTTCCCAAGAAGGATAGCCCTGAAACCGTCAATGACTTCAGGCCCATTTCATTACTGAATTCAGCTCCAAAGCTGGTTTCTAAGCTCTTAGCTAACAGGTTACAATCAGTTGCTCTGCAGGTCATTCATGAAAACTAGTACGGATTTATTAAAGGCAGGACAATTCAAGATTGTCTAGGCTGGGCTTATGAGTATTTGCACCAATGTCACCACTCCAAAAGAGAGATTGTCATTTTGAAACTTGACTTTGAAAAAGCCTTTGATCTGATAGAACATGGTATTGTGTTGGAAATGCTTAAAGTCAAAGGCTTCCCACCTAGGTGGATTAGTTGGGTTGAGGACCTTCTCTCTTCTGCTACCTCGGCTGTCCTGCTCAATGGTACTGCTGGTAAAGAATTCAAATGCAAACGGGGCGTCAGGCAAGGTGACCCCTCTCCCCTCTGCTCTTTGCCATTGCTGCTGACCTGCTGCAAAGTGTGATCAATCATGAGTATGAGCTTGGCCGTCTGCTTCCCCCTTTCCCACAAAACCCTGATATGCCGTTTCCAATTGTCCAATATGCTGATGATACTATTTTGATCCTGCATGCAAGTGAATCTCAGCTTGGGGTGTTGAAGGATGTGTTGAGGAAAATAGAGTTATCAAGTGGTTTGATTGTCAATTACCACAAGTCCTGTCTGCTTCCAATTAACATTGATAATGACAAAGCTGGCCAGTTGGCTAATTTCTTTGGTTGCTCGGTAGGGGTTTTTCCCTTCACCTACCTTGGACTGCCAATGGGGCTTACTAAACCTCAAGTGAAAGATTATGCTCCTCTCATCTGCAGAATTGAGAGAAGGTTGTCGGCCACTTCCCAATTCCTATCTTATGCTGGTCGCTTACAGCTGGTAAACTCTGTTATCTCCTCGCTCCCCACCTACTATCTGTGTTCCCTTAAACTTCCTGTCACGGTAATCGAATTGATTGATAAGAATAGAAAAAATTGCCTCTGGAGAGGTAGGGATTTCAGAAACAAGGGCTATAATCTAGCTGCTTGGGACCTTGTCAGGTTGCCAAAAAAGAAGGGTGGGTTAGGGGTTATCAATTTGACTATTCAAAATGATGCCCTTCTTCTCAAGCAGCTGGACAAATTCTACAAGAAGGAAAATGTGCAATGGGTGAACCTCATTTGGCAGAAATATTACCCCTCTACTGCCCCGCACCTGGCAAGAGAGAAGGGCTCTTTTTGGTGGAAAGATATCCTTAGACTGCACATTCGCTATAGAGGTATTGCAGTTTGCACTCCTGGTATTGGTGACACTGTGGGCTTCTGGGAGGACTTGATCAATGGCCAACTCCATGCTGACTTATTCCCTAATCTCCTTGCTTTTGCGAAGGACACTTGTGTATCCCTTTCTAAGCTTAAAAATGCTGAAAACCTCCTAGACTTCTTCAGATTGCCTATGACAAGGCAGGCTTACAATGAGTTTCTTGAGTTGCAGCATTGTCTAGCAAATATTGCTCTCAACCGTGGGATTGAGAAGGATTCTTGGTCCTTCATTTGGGGTCAGCAAAAATACTCCTCTAGCAAGTACTACAATCTCCAGTTCAGTACCATTCAACCAAATAGAACTATTGTCTGGATTTGGGAAACTAAATGTGTGCCAAAAATCAAATTCTTTGCTTGGTTATTACTCAATGATAGACTCAACACTAGAAACATTCTGAGAAGAAGAAATAAAGTCTTGGAGGATGGTTACAATTGTGTTCTATGTCATGAGGAAGTTGAAGAAACACTGGAGCACCTTTTCTTCGACTGTCCTTCGGCGACTTGCAGGTGGTTAGCTCTTGGAATCAACTAGGCTAGCAATACTAATGTTCACCAAAAAGTTTATATTGCTAGACAAGCTTTTTCGGAGCCTTTCTTTATGGAGATCTTCCTTATTGGAGCCTGGTGCATCTGGAACGAGAGGAATGATTTCATCTTCAACAACAAACTGCCGAGTCTTGCTGCTTGGAAGGACTCATTCAAGTTGTTAGTTTCCAATCATTTCTGTAGAATTAAGAGCAACTTATATAATTCTTTATATTCCTGGCTTTCAACCCTGTAACTGCCCTTTCCCCCTCCCCTCCCCTCCCTTTCTCTTTGCCTAACTGCTGGTTAGGTCACAAGTTGTAAGTATCTCTGTAAACTTTTGTTCTGTTTTATTTATTCAAGTTGCCGGGGGGCTTTGCCTCACGGTGGTTGCTCAAAAATATAACATATAGAATGGCTCATGGGTTCCCAGGTATGAACCACACATAACAGACCTCTAAAAACAACAAAATAAATGGATGCATCTCATTCTAAGGCAGGTATGAGCACCTCACTAGACACCAGCTCTAAAAAAGATTTAAATCCCATGAACATAGGTTAGCAAACCCATTTTTGAAAGCTTTTGTCAGACGAGGAAGCGGTAGGAACTCTTGATCGGCCAACTTCCTTTCCACTAACAAAACAGGAAATATAGAAACCAATAAGAATGCTTGGATCAGCAGCATACAGAGTCAAACAAAATTGAGCTGGAGCATAGCCATGGCAGCAGCATCTGGTAAGAAGCCAGCCAGTAACAAGAATAACTTTAAAAAACAATAACAAAGGTCAGCCACACATGGTAATGATCCCCAAGCAAAGCTCTTCCCCATCAGCCCACCAACACCCAATGGACAGTAACTAATCCTATGATTTAAATCCCTAGGCACCCTCTAGATCTTCCACGGCAAAGCTGGCAGTTTTTAGGCTGCCTTCCATGGCATTTATTGGGTCCCAAACGCCTGAGGCAGTAGCAGGACATGGAAAAAATGAGGTCAGGAACACCAAACATACACAGCAAAAAACATAGCAGCCTTCAAATCAACCCAATCAGAATTTCGTCAAAGCTATAGTCCCCTGAACAATCACATATGAAGCAACATGTTCCCCCCAAAAAAATACACGGAAGCACCATGTGTCCATGTGTACCTAAAAAGCACACGGGAAGCACTTTGCCTGTATGATTAATTTTCAGAAAGACATCTAACATTTATAGATTCATTGACCCATCACGAGCCTTTTTTTAAATTAAAACTACAGCTAGACACGGTGGATAGCCAGATACTACATTCTAAAACGAGTTCAACTAATGATTAGAAAAATTAGCTACAACAATTATATGTTATGCTCAGCAAGTGTTAAGCACACAAGAAGGGAACCGCCACACAGGGGAAAAGCAGAACCCCACCACCCGGGGGCTATTTTTTGGAAACCAATGAAAAAAATCCCTGATCCAAAACAATGCAGACAGAGGCGATCACAAATATTTTCTTAAACAGCCAGCACTTATTTTAAACTACAGACAAAGATCAGGTGCCGTCATTCTTTGTAGGACAACGAACCAAATGCATCACAAAAGAGTGCAACAGCGGATGGTTCTACAGCCTCCCACTAAAAAATGATGGGCACAGAAGCATGAATCTACGACCACAAATCAAAGGACCATGCTCTATACAACCATTACTACAACATGAACACATGGAGCAGGAATGGAGCACAAAAGATCACATAAGCCACGCAAATCACTGAGTAAAGGAAGCAAGTATCCACATAACTTCTGAAACAAAGCACTAAAGAACATGTTGTGTACGCAAGATAAAGTTCTTAGCAGGCAGAAACTTACCCCAAGATTAATTAAACAAACCTCCTATGCTAGTGTGCTGCCTTGCCAGCCAGAAATGATTTGCTACTTTTGCTGTCGGTGTTGGTGGTAAGAGAGATAACCCAACCCAACCCAACCTCCGGGTAGGGGCAGCGGCATGCCTAAATGATTCCAATCCGATCACACCTGTTGCGCCTTTTATGCACCTGATCCTGATTTCGATCGATGCCGTCTCCTTAAGCAACCAGCAGCCCGGGATTAGGAGCCTGCAACCACAGAGACAAGACCATCAATCATAAGCCAACTCGTTTCATTTCATTCACTTCACTGCAGGTGCTCAACACTATGATGGTACCAGATGCATGCCGTAAATTATTCACCGGTAAAAAGGACTTGTTATTAACACCGACATCATATCCGGTCGGTGCTCACCGGCACTGTGGCACATTACATTGCATCACATTACAATCAAGGGGCTGCACGGTTTCAGAAACGAATAGCCAGCCATTCTGATTAGGAGGAACTCCATTTACACACAAGATCTGTCACCGATTCCATGGCCGCCTCTGCACCTACACTGAACAAGCAAGAATTGGCAGATCAGGTCAAGGCACGACGACAAATGCAAAGCAGCACAGAGATGAGGGCCCAAAGAACTGGAGCTCACAGATCCACAGGTAGGGGTTTCAATCGGGAACACGAGGAGTGAGGGAGATGCGGAACCAAAACGCTAGGGTTCATTAAACAGGGTGAAAGGATAGGGATGAGGAACTTATCTCGATCCCGACTATCGCACGCATCGATTTCCGGGAGCACACCGATGGGAATGGCCGTCCTCGCCAACTGCTCCGACGAGGGGACCGTCCTCGGCTCCTCGTCATGTTGCACGGTACCTCCTGGGTCAAGAGAGCGGCGGCGTGGGGAGGAGCGTCTGGGGCAGGGAGGGACGACGGCGAGAGGGAGGTGAGAGGCGAGCAGGGAGCGGGAGCTGTGGCGGTGGGGGGAGGAGGGCCGGGGCGTGTCGGGGCGGGGGTGGCGGGGTGAGAAGGAGAGAGAGCACGGGAGCGCCGGCTCGAGGAGGGAGAGAGGGGGGCGGCGGCCGGCGGGGGGATGGGAATGAGAGTGAGGGGTTAGGGTTTGGGCGTACGGGCGACGGAGCGAGCGGTCCGGTGGGGGGGGGGGGGTGTTAGCCAGGGAGTTGGGTGGTGGGAGGGGGCATTTGCAAAAGTAGCTGGGGGTATTTGCAAAACCACATTTTCCACTTCTTCAGGTAGAAGTAAAGTTTAGTTAGAGGGCATGTTGGTAAAAACATATGAACGCGGTTGCTGTATGGTTTGGACGTGGTGTACAGATTCGTGATTTCTAGAAACTTGGAGGGTTTTTTCGCAAAACAGCCAAATTCACGGCTGCGCGACACGTCAGCCATGGGATGCGGAGAGGAGAGGAAAGGGGGGCAGGTTTTAAGAATTCTGATCAGCGAACACGTTATCCACCCTGAGTTCACAGGTTGGTATTTTTGATATCTTTCTTTTAGCTGAGAGGAAGACAGACAAGATGGCTCTTCTCCATGTTTGACAAGAGCTGTGTGACATTCTTAATTTGAATCATTCAAATAGTAGTGTTAGCGAAGGGAGGCAAGACGGCATTCAAAACTAGCGCGACAGTCTTGATAATGGTACCTTTATGAATCCTGCGTGGAAGCTCTGATGTGAGGTAATGAGGTAATACTGCCTGCCCCGCGTACACATCAGTTACTTCACTTTTTTGAACGTAAATTTTTTTTGAACATACAGTTACTTCTCTTTGAATAATGCTATCTTTGAATTATGTTCGTCTATTCTCTCTATGACAGTCCTAATTTGAACCATATATTGCACTACTCTATAAAAGGAGTGGGCAGTCCCAAGCAATATTGACCCATCGTGTTCCTTTCTTCTACCTAGTGTCATGATGTTCGATCCCAGTGGCAATTAGCAGCAAGTAGAAACAAAGAAAGGAACAATGACGCAGTGTTGCTTGGGATGAGAGGCGATTGGGAAGAAGCGATCGGACGAATCTATACTCTGACTGTCTGACCAAGCGGGCAGCTGTCAAAAGATTTCCATACATCTTTCTTGTTTCTCTGCATCCGTGGGCGGCGGCAAGGAAGAAGGTTTCACTGTTCCGCTTCCACCACATTCCAAGCTCTTAGTAGTCATAATAGCTGAGCCTTACGGATGGATTTTGTTCATTGTTGAACTTGTACATGGATCTCGGGTGTAATTGATTATCCAACTACTATTAACTCATGATTTATTTCATGGCAGTATAGTTTGAATAAGTGTGCGTATATTCTTGCCTGCAAGCCTTTGATTCGGCATGCAAGTTGATGCTTTTGAGCGTCCCACAGACCAAAACAAAATTGATGAAGCTTGGACTGCTCAATTGCAAGGAAGAACAGGTTGGCAACGGCAATGACGCGCACAAGAACACGCACAAGCACAATGGCAGGCAGAAATAAAGATGAACAGAGGACGATGGCAATTCTTGTGATACATTGATGTTGAGAGGAACAGGCAAATTTGTATAGCAAGAGCATCATGCTTGAGTGCTCCAGGTCTGAATATAACCACTTTGTTCATCTGGTCTTGTCCAGCCCTGCTGGTTATCACATTTCGCAAGAAGTTTTCTTGTGTTCGGTTAGGCCCGTCTCAGTGAAAAGAGTCATGGAGGAGTTTTCAAGAATGACAATCATCTCTATTGTATTAGTTTGCGAGATGATCTACCCTCTCTCAATGCACAGGGTCATAACACAGTTTCATAGGTTCCTGTATATATTTAATTGCTGCATGTTGGTTGTTCAATTGTGCTTAAAAATTGTGTCAACCTATCTCAGTAGTAGGGTCATGTGGGTGTCATTCATAGGACTCCGCGCCGACCCGAGGTCATGAGGATGATCCTAGTTTCCTCTCTCTCCCATTAAATATCATGTCATGTCATTTTGTTTGCATACTCCTATGGGGTACCCTATTTAATGACTATGACCCTCCCATTAAGCCTGGATATGTCAGAAGTAATTTGGGGGAAAACCAACAGAGCATATGAAACTTCTTCGGTAGAGGGCAGAGAAACCAAAGTCTTTCATTCAGTGGACACGTTCTTTTAACTGAGATTACAATTAAGCTCCCCTTCGGCATTAAGAACTAAGTGATGTAATATTTAAGGTCGCACAGCTCTTTGAAGCATTTTATTGGATTTACCTGACGTGATGTGAGGTAAATTCCGACACTTAGCAAAAGATGTACCTCTACTGTAAAATGTACTCTGCTTTACTGTTATAGTATTTAATACTGCATGTGCCATCTTTGAATTGTAATATGCTTTTGATTCTAATTCCTACACATCCAGACAAGAGAAGGACACAGGGGACTAAAGGGATAATTAATCTTATAGGGATTGAGTGACATCAAGGGGATCCACCCAATCCCCCTATGGGTCTGCATAAGATACATCAAGGACATGCCCCTTCTCTCTATAAAAGGTGAGGGCAGGCCTGATGAGTGATGACCCATTTGCATTCTCTTCTTCTAGTGTCCTGATGCTCGACTTCAGTAGTGATCAGCAGCAGCAGGTACCAATGAAGAAAAGAGCACTGATATAGATTTAGGACTTGGAGATGATTGGGAAGAAGTAGCCCTGGGCATTCGGTTCTAACCGAACCGATCGGTTCGGTTCCTCGGTTCCCACACAAATTCGGTTCCCAAGAAATGAAGACCAATCGGTTCTTTTCAAAAGCCGGAACCGCATAAATTCGGTTTTGGTTAGTTCGGTTCGGTTCCGATTATAACCGACTAACCGAAGATAATACATTCAAAATTTTTTACATTTTCCCAATAGGAAATACAAAACCAAAAATGCAAAAAAAAATCACGCGCATGCCGAGCCGTCGGGCATGCCTCCACTGCTTCACCCTTCGCTGGAGGCAGAGCCCCCGCCCTTGTAGCTGGATGGAGGGAGGAGACGCAGTCGGATTGAGGAAGGGAGGAGGGGGGCCGCCCTGTGCCGCCACCGGTTGGAGACTTGAATTGGGGGACGACGGCGCGTGCCAGATCTGAGGAACAGAGGTGGAGAGGAGCCACCTGCCACCGGATTTGAGGAAGGGAGGGACAAAGGTGTAGACCGCCGCCGGATTTAAGAGTCAGAGCTTAGAGGAGGGGAGGAGTCGGGCAGCCATAGCTGGCGGGGCGACGGCAGGGAGGCAAAGGCGCTCATCTGCTGCTGCTTGGAGGCGAAGGCGTCGGGGAGGCGCAAGCGCGCAGCTTGGAGGCGGCGGTGGCGGGGAGGCGCAGGCGCGCAGCTTGGAGGCCGTGACGGCGTGTAGCATGGCTGCATAGGAGGGAGGGAGAGGAAATGATTTAGGGTTAGGGTTGTGGGCCGGCGGAGAGCTTTATATCTACGTGGAGGTGGGGTTATCAGGAGTTGGGCCAGTGCTACATGGGCCGCCTTGGGCTGAAAATGAATAGTGTTCGGTTCTTTCAGTTAACCGGGAACCGAACCGAACTAACCGAGGGAATTCGGTTCTTGAGAAACAGGAACCGAACAGGGAATCAATTTTGTCGGTTCCGGTTCCCAGTTCTTCGGTGTCGGTTTCCGGTTCTTTGTGCCTAGGGCTAGGAAGAAGTGCGAATTTAAATCTGGCACAAGAGCAGCATGGTGGCTCTCGACAGGGGCGAAGGTAGCGGTGGGGCGGGAGGGGCTGGAGCCCCTCCTACCGCCGGTGCCACCATGGCAGTCTCACCGAAGCCCCCTAGGAAGAAGAGGTGCGAGAATATGGAAAAGAAGGTCTGGATGTAGAAGATGCATGAGCAGCCCCCTAAGCTGATTTTCTAGCTTCGCCACTGGCTGTCGATAGATCGCACCTCCTGATAACCAGTAGTGTTCCTGGTGCTGATAGAGTGGTAGTGCTAATTGCAATTCAAATCCTGTCGACCAGGGATCACTTGCCTGTGGCCATCTGTCAGCATTTCAATTTGACTGGTGAAGGAAACACGCCAAGCTTGTTTAGTGGTAGAAACAATGAACATGAAAAAATGTGATTGGTTGGAGTTGGAGGCGTAAGGAAGAAGCAATCTACGGAGTGCAACTTATAGAAAAAGCTCAATGAACTGATTTGCACATCGTGACCCGCTTGACGTGCCATAAACCAATCATATCCTAGTGTCATTTTGTTGCCCCTCTTGTTGTCCAGATGTAAAGAAAACTTCAGTTTTCATTGAAATCTTTGGATGCGGGTGTCTCCCCTCTACCTAATTTGTGTCCACGTGAGGTCCTGGTTGATTACTTAGGAGCAAGAATCAGACATTGAGAACCTACCAGTGGGTACATGGCTCTTTTGCATTGACTTATTTCACTTACTTCATTGTTCATTGAGTAAGAAGAACCGCTGGTCCATTTGAGCCAGAGTTATTTTGTAGTTCTTCTCCAAATCCTGCAGCACAATAGTGATTAGTCAGAGTCATTAGCAGCAGCAAGTACCCTTTTAGCTTCTTCAGCACAGGGCAGAGAAACCAAAGTCTTCCATTCAGTGGACACGTTCTTTTAGCTGAGAGGGAGGCAAGATGGCTATTCACCATGCTTGACAAAAGCTGTGTGACGGTTTTAATTTGAATCATAGCAGAGAATCATAAAGAGTGGTATCGATGAAGGGAGGCAAGAGTGTTGACAGTCTTGATAATAATGGTATCTTTATGATTCCTTGCTACCATCATCAATTACTTCTCTTTGAATAATGCTATCTTTATGTTCGTCTCTTCTCTCTATGACGGTCCAAATTTGAACCATTGCACTACTCTATAAAAGGAGTGGTCAGTCCCAAGCAATATTGACCCCGTTGTGTTCCCTTCTACCTGGTGTCAATGTGTCATGATGTTCGACTTCAGTGGTATTTAGTAGGGAGCAACAAAGAAAAGGAACGATAATACTTAGACGATGTTGTTGCATGGAATGAGAGGCAATTGGGAAGAAGCGAGCAGGCGAATGTGTACTCCGAGTCTCTGACCAAGGGAGCAGCTTATCAGCCGACGGCAGACTGTCTTGTTTCACCGCATCTGTGGACGATAGCGGCGGCCTGGAAGGAAAGGTTACATGCTAGTCCGCATATTCGTCTAGTAGTCATGTACGTATCTCGGGTCTTGGCCTTTCAATCTCTGAATGTGTCCTGATTTCTCTTCAGAATCCACTGTTTTGTTTCGGATTCATTACTTGTGGTATTTGGTCAAGCGCCACAAGGCTATGAATCTTAAGCATTTGCTGTTGAAACTTGTCTGTGGATCTCGACTGTAAATTGATTATCATCCAATTATTAACTCTTGATTTCACGACAGTGCAGTTCTAATGTTTCCCAACGTGGAGAATTTCTTTCGGGATCAAATGTGTGCGTATTATTGCCTGTCTGCCTTTGATTGGCATTCATTAGGATTTGGAACAGTGTATGTTGATTGGCAACACATGCGTGTTGATTACTACACTCTCTAGGCCTGTAACAATGTTTTGATGTAATAATTTAAGTTATGGAATTAAGCTCCCATTTGGGATTAAGAAATTAAGCAAATAAATTCTTATGGTGGCACAGCTCTTTGAAGCGTTTTATTGGATTTACCTGATATGATGTGAGGTAAACGTGAACCCCCTAAGATACATCAACCATTTGTCCCTTTTCTATAAAAGGGGAGGGCAGGTCATGAGGATTCAATGGTGTTCCCTTCTTCAGTTCTAGTGTCATGATGCTCAACTTCAGTAATAACCAGCAGAGAAGGTAGTAGGGAAGAAAGGAGTGATCTAGGAACTAGAGACGGTTGGGACAAGTGAGGAGGCATGCCGGGGGCTGGGGTGGGGGACCATGGAATGTTTCTTTTCTTGTTGAACTACACATCTAACGCTGCGGGGGACGACGCAAGGGCCTACCGCCGTGGGGTAGGAGACGCGCGGTACTATAGCGCCCGCTACCGTCGTGGGCCACGCGCGGTACTATATGGTTTCGAAGTTGTAGATCTCGTCGAAAGCTTTAAAACGGATTGGACCCCTACCGCCGTGGTCCACGGCGGTAGCAAGCGCGCGCACCACGCCCCGCGGCGGTAGGTCCCCGCCGCCATCCCCCACGACGTTAGATGTATAGTTTTGCAAAATCAAATTTCAAACCATATATTTTTGCAAAATTGAGGGGATGTAAAAAAAATTCGAGACGATGCGAGGCGACGAATCTGTATCTGGCCCATGGAGCAGAAGGAAAATCTCCCTCCATTCTGATACATTTTTTTTTGCCCGTCTTGTGATATTTGCTCAAGCGCCACATGGCTACGATTCTTACTAGGGATGCAAGTTGAAAATGTAATAGGTTACCGAGTCAACCCCAAAAATTTTTTGATAAAATGAAATAGGATGACATTCTACGTAACTAATTTTGGGGTAATGAATTAGAGTGACATGTTATTGTAATTATTTTTTTAAAATTGTTATCGTAATTAATTAGGTGACTAAAAACCACCATTGGGTACTTACTGATGGATTTGTTCCTTGCTGCATCTCGAATGAAAATTGATTATCATCAGCTCTTGATTTGACCACGACAGTGCAATTTGAATGTTTCCCAATGTGGAAATTTCGTTTACCGATCAAATGTGTGATATTCTTGCCTTGGTGACTTTGATTATCATTTCGTTGGGATTTGGAAGTAGGTCCGCTAATGGGGTGGGTTGTAATGGGTTTTATGGTACAAATTGTTTCATAGGGTGTGTTTGGATGTGTGGAAATGAGTTTTTATATCTAATGAGTTGGGTATAAGACAAATGCGGGTTGAGTGGGTTGAATGTGAGGTTTTAAGATCCGATTTTTGACACAAGGCCCGGGTATAAGTTAAGGCGCATCATTTTGCACAGAGTAGTGGGCTATCAAATTGAGTCATCTCGCGATTGGGCTTGTAGTCCAATGGTATGACGGTCCGGTGGGACGCTACCCACCGGGTTCAAATCCCAGTGCTCGCACATTTTTCTGGATTTTTCAGGGTTTACCGCGTTATGCATTAGTGGTAAGCGGTGTTCCCATCACGATGAGGCGCCAATTGTGACTTTAGAAATCTCCAGATATACCGAGTGCTCGGTCCTTCGGAGATGCTCATAGGGGTAGGGTTTGCGTACGTGTATTCGTAGGGGTGACCGTGCGTGCGTATTGTGAGTGTCTCGCGTTGTATTGTGTAATTCTAAAAAAATCAAATTGAGTCATCTGCATAATTCAGCCAATTTCTCTAAAATTTTAAGGTGTGAATATGAGGTTTTAGTTTTAGGGTCCGGTTCTTGACGTGGGGCTCACGTAAAAGTCCAGCCCCACCACTTTGCACGGAGTAGTGGACCATCAAATTGAGTCATCCGCATAATTTTCAGCCAATTTCTCTAAAATTCTAAGGTGTGAACGCGAGGTTTTAGTTTTAGGGTCCGATTCTTGACGCGGGGCCCACGTGTAAGTCCACCTCACCACTTTGCACAGAGTAGCGGACCATCAAATTGAGTCTTCCGCATAAATTTCAGCCAATTTCTCTAAAATTTTAAGTTGTGGACGCGAGGTTTTAGTTTTAGGGTCCGGTTCTTGACGTGGGGCCCACGTGTAAGTCCGATCTCATCACTTTGCACGAGTAGCGGACCATCAAATTGAGTCATCCGCATAAATTTCAGTCAATTTTTCTAAAATTTTAAGGTGTAAACGCGAGATTTTAGTTTTAGGATCCGACTTTTAATGTAGATGCTACAAGCAATATAAACAAATAACTACAACACATTTCCACCCACACATAATGGGGCGGGGTGGGGCGGGTAGTAAGTTAAATGGGGTGGGCGGGTTGAGTTGACATAATTTAATTATTAAGTATGGGGAGGGGTGGGTTTGGGGCAGGTTTGCCCCATTAGCAGGCCTATTTGGAAGACATGCAAGTTGGAAATCAAAACTGTTGAAGCTTGGACTACTCGATTTGCAAGGAAGAGTAGGTCGGCAATGATGTGAACAAGTACACGCACAATGGCAGGTAAAAATAAAGATGAACAGGAGACAGTGCCAATTCTTGTGATACATTGATGTTGAGAGGAACGGGGAAATTTGTATGGAAAGAGCATAATGCTTGAGTGCCCCCGGTCTGAAGATAATCACTTTGTCCATCTGGTCTCTTCCAGCCCTGCTGGTTCTCTCAGTTCACAAGAAGTTCTTTTGTGTGCTGTTAGCGCATTAGAGAGGTCGGAAGCAATTTGATGGAAAACCAACAAAGTGCATTATTGGCATTGATAGTAGTATAGTACTATAGTAGTGGTTGGTTTCAGAAAATATCGATCTTATTTGTGGACTGGTGCGCAAGATGTTAACACGACTGATTAAGGGCCCCTTTGGCAGTGGCTTTTACTGTGGCTAAAACGGCCATGTGCGTGGGCAAGTAGAAATAATGGGCTTCTTTGGTGAAGTGACAAGCCATTTTGTAAAGTGTTTGGCAAAATGGCCGTGGGTTGTGGCATCTATGTCACATGTGGGGAAGAAGCCGCGGGAAGCCACTATTTTTGGCTTCACCTCCGTAGAGACAAATTGCAAAATGGCTTCTCCATGGCTTCAGCTTGGAAGCCGTTTTTTTGTTAGGGGTTTGGCGGGGCTTCCGTAAAAGCCAGTGGAGAAGCACTTGGAAAAGCCCCCGCCAAAGGGCCCCTAACTCAGGATCCTCATGATATCATGTATCAGATAAACACATGGATTCACAGGCACAGTTCCATCACTTTTGTCTATATATAAATGAGAAATGCTACCCATTACGATTATATAAAGACATGGATTCACAGGCAGCAGGGCATACCCCATTACCACCCATTTAGGAATCACTAGTACAATTCCAGAGGTGTCCATTCATCGTTCTTCCCCTGTCCGTATCAGTAAGAAACATGAGAAGTTACGTTAAAGAAAAAACAAAGAAAGAAAAAGAAACCTGGAAATTGGTAGGAATGGGTGGCGTCGAGAAGTTTCGCTGGGCAAAAGTTCATAAGACCTTCGGCAGTGTAGTAGTGAAGCTCAAATAAAATCGAGCCCCACCATGAAAAACTAGCGTCACTCTTCCAGAGGTGCAGTGCACAAGCATGCTGAAGGTGCAGTGCGTCAGGTATCTTCCGACCGCTCAACTGGATCTCTTAGCCATCGGTGGACGAGTAACTCCGAGTGCTGCACGCGGTGGGCAGGTGTGTGGTTAATGTTGAGCGGCAACACTGAAGTGGGACGACAATACAAGAACGTATATGTAATATATCATTTTCGCTGACAGTTCAAGAAGAGGAAGCGGCTGCCAAGAAAATGGAGCAGGAGTCCAAAATTATGCTTCAAGACTTAAATGGCCTCGATGAGACTCAGAGAGCTATTTCCTAGTAATGAGGGCTGAGATTATGGCATCAAGGACAAGAGGACCTAGTGGTAGTTCCAGTTCCATTGGATAGAGATTATTACTTTGTCAATCTTGAGAGGATACTAAGTTAATGCTGCTGCTGCTTAGTTCTTTTAATAATTAGTGCAGTTGGTTATGGTCTGTGAACAAGTGTAGCAGCCACTGGAATCTGATGAATGTGGTCTGAAATTAGTAGTGTGCCTTAGCTGTGATGGTTTTAGCTGTGATGAATCTGATGTAAGATGTTTATGGCACTAAAATTAAAGCTTTTTTGAAGCATATCATGTCTACAGTTTGTTTTTGAAGCAATGTGGCTGCTTCTTAGTAAATAATCCAAGACAGATATTATTACTGACCACCACTTTATGGTTTTTTTTCTATACTAGTATCTGAGAAATGAAAATGCAATAATAAAGAGACAGCACTAGCACAAAATATCTAGGACTAGTACTGAACTGCACAGCCTTGAGCTGAAGCTGCACCTAGAGTGAGTAAACAGAAAGTTAATCTGATGCTGGTTTTCACACACTTGGTTATTTCTGCAAACGACAAGTCGACTTCACCCAGCCAGGCAGCCAGTGTGACTCATGCATTGTCTCATCCAGCAACTTCAATTTAGACAAATGTAAGTATGTATGTAGCATGTATGTACCAATTTACCAAAGAGTGGCACCCAAGTAGATGAGAACAGCCGGGGAGGACTGTAATCATGTGCTGTTGCTGTTACAGGCCTGCAGCAGCAAATGAGAGATGGAGTTGGAATTGATTCAGATGTGTGAGTCACCTAATGCAGGCTGTAGAGATAACCGAATTGAGCAAACATAGGTTCCTCTCATCCAGCTCAAGAATGTTTAGAAGAGGCAAGTAACAGCTATATGCAAGAACAGAGATTTTAGCATAGGAATGCAAATGCACTGGGACTGAGCCCACTATGTGTTCTAGATTTAAGGTGGAACCACCATCAGAGTGACTGAATATACCTAGTCAATGCCACAATCTTGTACAATATTGATTTCTTTCAACCAAATCATGGCTACCATTGCCAGCCTCCCTGTCACAAAAAGCATTGATTTCTTTCAACCAGCTCAGTTCTGAATTGTGCATGAATCTTGTGTGTCCTCAAAGCAAACTTTCAGAACTGAGCTAAAGCAACTTAAATCTGAACTGTAACATGGATACAAAAGTATATATTTCACAGAAATTGTAACTTGGATACAAGAGTATTTCACAGAAATTGTAACTTGGATACAAAAGTATATATTTCACAGAAATTGTAACTGTAAATATTACAGAAACTTGGATACAAAAGTATAGGTTACAGAAACTCAAGGGGTTAACTGATTCACTGTCCTTTGCACTGGCCTTTCAGGTCTATATCCCAAATCTGAACCAAAGTTTCTTCAGAAAAGAAGCGGCAATGTCTCTAACAGTAAGTTCAGCTATGTTCATGTGTATCATATAATAACAGAAATAATACCATGAACGTGCATAATTTATAAATTAACATGCTTTTGTCTCAGTACAAAAGAGGCATGGCAACTCAGTACTGTTAACTCAGTACAACAATGAAACAGGTACCAAACTGTAAGGCATTGGAATCTTATTGATATGTTTTCCTGTGTACTAATAAAATCTGTCAGCCTTGCTCTATTTGCTTGCCTGGGTGGAAGTTTTGCTTAGCAGTCATTGCATTAGCAACCTGAAAAAAAGAAAGTTTTGATCAGTACGGGTTGCCGTGCAGAGGCTGAGGGAGGGGCACCCGCGGGTGCGGGTCGGCAGACGGCTCCGCGTTGCCGGCGGCCATCCCACCCGGCAGCACCTGTGACGCCGGCAAGGTTGCGAAAAGGGTCAGCAACGTGAGCCTCAGCGCCGGGATCGGGTACCTGCCAACCAAATTCGCGCAGGCCGAGCCTCCGGCGACGCGCTCCCGGCGCGCGGCGACCTCTGCTCCGCCAACTGCTCCTGCCTCGGCTTCTTCTACAGGAACTCCTCCAGGTCGGCGGCGAGGTGGACGCCGCGACGGACGGGTTCGAGTGGCACATCGAGCTTTTGTTTGGTTGGGGTGGAAAAAGATTCCCCCACTTTGACCACTAATTAAGGGTATTAAATAATGTCGGTTTTAAAAGTCCTCCACAGCCCGTATCAAAATCACGAAACAAATCTAATGAGGTATTTGACCGCATGATTAGAGGATGGTTACTTGTAGCATTACCGTAGCAAATCATTAATTAATTATGCTCATTAGATTCGTCGCGCGAGTTACACTCATATGTGAAAAGGTTTTGCAAATAAACTTCATTTAATACTCCATGCAAGCAAGATTCCCTAGACGTAAAAAATTTCGTTGCCCAATCAAACATGCGCCGAGTGCGACAGGTTCATCTGCTAGTTACTAACGAAAGTCAATATCTCGAAGACTCTATAAAAAACTAAATTCTCCAATGCAGATTTTCTATCATAGAGTCTATCCAAGCATTTCTCTCTCGGATCTTCTACTCCCACTTTATTAAATAAGAGCACACATCGCGCATGTAGCCGCCACATGGGATCCGTACGGGCTTCGTTTTGCGTGTAGACTTGGAGTCTAACTTAGACTTGGTTTATAAGTTTCCACCCATCTCTCATCATTAAATTGCTTGCCACATCAACAATTTGCCTATGTGGCGAGTGTAATTAATGACTCTAGACTCTACCATAAAGTCCGGGTTGAGAGAGCCCTAAGGGACTGTGGGAGAAGGTTTCGGCCTCTATATGACTATTTTTTTTCCTATTGGGGAGGGGGCGGGGAAGCGGACCCTATACACAATTTGATGCGACGGCTTCACTATTCCCCTTCCCTACTCGTGGGTCCCACCACGCCACATCGGCTTCTCCTCCCCCTCCCCCCAAATCTTTACCTTTACGCTACGCCGCCCGCCGCTTCCGTCCCCTCCCGCCGCTCCCATCGGCCGTCGAGGAGGGCGAGCCGTGGTGCCCAAATTGGAGGCCGCGACTTCCTCCTCCTCCGATCCACGCCGTCGATCGAGCACCGAACACTATCCGCACCACCTCCTCGGACGGCCGCTTCTCTCGACGCCGGCGGCCACCCTCCTCTACACCCACACGTCCGTGGTCGACGACCCCCGCCGCCGGTGAAGCCCGTCCACACCACGCGGCACCTCT
Organism: Cenchrus americanus; assembly: GCA_947561735.1. NCBI lineage: Eukaryota > Viridiplantae > Streptophyta > Magnoliopsida > Poales > Poaceae > Cenchrus > Cenchrus americanus. Next base: position 104,714,969 of record OX387243.1, read on the forward strand.
TCGACGAGCCCTACGGCCTCCTCCTCCTTGCCGCCGAGCACCACCCGCGGGCACGGCCGCACAATGACGGAGATCGAGGAGATCGGCGGCGGGTACGGCCACACTTCTCCCGTCTCCCACCTCGACCATGGCCCGCCCGCCGCCCTCTTTGCCGGCCTCCACCAAGGTCCAATGAGCACGGTAAGAACGCCATGTCGGTTTAGTTTCCCGACTTGAGATCTCTCATCCTGTCGCTTAATGCAATATCTTGCTTGGTGCTTTGGTGTGTAGTTTTTACATTATGATTGTAATTGCATCAATTCTTTGTGTTTTCGACGAGAAAAAAAATCCCCGATCAATAACGAGTGTTCTTAATGAACACGGTATGACCTACGATTGCAAAAGCTCGCCATGTTTTCTTTTCTTTCATGGAAAACATCATTCACTCACTTCTTTGTGCTTATGTTGCTCATCTTTTCCTGAAATGATTGCATAATTATGTAGACGAATTTACAAGCTACTATTCTGTACTGAAGATATGATTATGTTATGCTCCCTTCTGTTATGCTTATGTTAAGAAACTGAAGATGTGTAGACGAATCCATTCAGGTCCCTATATAGGAAAACATATTTGCAAGCTATTGAATATGTCCCATTTACCATCCTTTTAATTTCCTGGAAGCCTCTTCTGCCTTCCACTCATGTTTCCCTGCCAAGCCTTCCATTTCAATCTATCACTTGCAGTAACACAATTTAATCAACAAGTGGGCTCATTCTGTGGAACAACATTGTGTCATCACTCTTAGACATCACTAATGATCCAATTTAACGAGTGATGACACAATGTTGTTCCACGAAATGAGCCCACTTGTTGATTAAATTGTGTTACCGCAAGTGATAGATTGGAATGGAGGGCTTGGCAGGGGAACATGAGTGAAAGACGAAGAGGCATCCAGGAAATTAAAAGGATGGTAAATGGGATATTGTCGGGGGCAGCCACAAGGGTCCCCCGAATAACTAGGGGAAACCCGCTTAAAACTCACAAAAAACGCGAATCACGGACTAACCCACGAACCTAAAGCGCGCGCACGACGTGATCACCGTCCCGGTGGCCCCCGTGGCCGCCGGGCGCGCACGGTGGAACACCCCTCGAGTAAGGTCCGCCTTGCTCGAGGGCTCAACGCCCCCCTCGGCGGGGACCGCCTCGCTCGAGGGCACATGCACGCACATCGTCCACGCTCCTGCCCCCGTGTACGGGCATTTAATGCTCGACACCGGGACGCGCGCCACGACCCCGACACGCCGGGAATCGCGCCTCGGCGGCTGTTTCACCAACTCCCCGGGGAAGGCCATCCCCACCCCCGTGTAGCACGCGTGCGATGAGGCCGGTGTTAGCTCCGTGACACTATGCCGCCTACCCCCGTACGGCTAACACGCCGAGCCCTCGAATGGGGGCGGTGGCACCCTCGAATGCTTTTTCCGTGACTACACGGGGCCACGTCATGACGTCGGGCCTTGCGGGAGTGGTCTTTCCCGTCGGCCGTCAACCCCCGCGCGGCCATCCCCGCCACCGCCACGCCACGGCGAGCACCGTGACGACATCTCGACGCCGTTGGAGTGCACGAGGACAAGACGTCGCCAAGACGCCACCGTGCCGCGTACGGGCCCCCGTTGACGGCACCCTCGAATCGGCCGCGCGGCGGCGCCGGACGACCAACCACTACGCCGCCACCTTCGAAGCCGCTCTCGTACGAGCAAAGGACGCGTCGTGACGCCCTCGGCCGGAGCAGGATTTGCCGGGCGGCCGTCGGCTCCGTGGCACCGATCGCCACGCTTCGGCACGTAGGAAAACGGTGCGGCACGTATGTAAGCCTGCTCCCTCCTTGGCCTATAAAAGGAGGGGCGGTCCCCCGGCCGCGAGAGGACACGGGACGACGGACGGCGATCACCCACACGCTCTCCGCCTTCTCCATGATATTGACACTCACCTCAATCTATACCTGCGGGACTTGGAGGCCAAGCCTTCTCTCCTTCCACGCTTGTAGCCCCCCTCTACGAGCACCACGGTGCAACGCAATACAGTGCCCCGAGCACACCACTGCTGGACGTACGGCCCCGGCCAGAACCAGGATAAACTCAGTGTCATTAGTTGCTAGCACCAGCCCATCGAGAGGCAGATTTCAGCGCTCATTACTAGTTAGTGTCGGGACTACATTCCGCACCGACAGTTGGCGCGCCGTGTAGGCGGGTCGCGCTGAAGATCAGCTCGTCACCGGCCCTCTCGATGGTGATTCGCACCGAGTACCGCGTCCAGAGGTATTCCATGGGCAGCTCGGACCCCCTCCCAGCCAGGTTCGAAATCCGGTTCGGGAGCCTGAATTTTTAGGCCATGGGGAACGACTACCTCATGCGCATCACCAACTGTGACGAACTCCGTGTGCGGCGTTAGACCGGGGCCGACTCGGCCTCCGTCGCGCCCGCTACTCACGCCCCGGCGTCCGCCCGCATGGATGTTGTGGGCCCTTCGGCGCCTCGGCACCGTCGACGCTCGGCCGGCGCTTGCGACGGGCGCGGACGGAGCGCGCGACGCGCTACGCTCGCCGCCCTCACAACGCGACGCGACCACCGGCGAGATGGTCGCCGCCCCGACGGGGGAGCACTTGGTCTCGGGGCCACGCTTCCCCATCGGTCCGCGGCGCCACGACGGCGTACGCCGTCTCCGCCAACATCGACGAGGCGACGCGCGGGATTCGCCACGGCCGCCATGTTTCGGCCATCGGGGATCCCGGTGCTTCCGCCGCCGATGAGTCGTCACACGGCTCCGCTAGCGAGCGCCACCCGCCACCTCACACGGGTACGCGGAGTGGGACTTCTCCGCGTGCTTGACCCGGTGATGTTCGGCGGTTCCTCGACGCCACGGACTGCGGTTTGGCTACTCCAACAACTCCCGGTCTTTGGAAGCTACGATCCCGCACGGGAGTGCTTCGTCGTGCTCACCAACGACCAAGCAAATGCCGCGAACGCGACGAAGCGGGCGACGGAGAGGTTCCCCCGGCACGGGAACCGGACCACACCGGGGTGCGGGGCCAAGCACTCCTCCCTCCTCACCGCCGAGGGGGGCCGACATCAACGCGCGGTTGGCTCAAGCATGCGAGCTTGAAGCCAAGCTCGCGAAGGAGTACCGCGCGGTGCGGCCGCTTTGTGCCTCCATCGCCGGAGAAGCCTCCGCGCGCGGCGAACGCGCGCGTGAGCTAGGCAAGCGAGGCCCGCGAGCGCATCAACGTCGACTTCGACGCCGACAAACCGAACACGCCCCCGCGAACGAGCCGAAGCTCGTGGGCCGCCGCGACGTTGCGCGGGCCATGCCCGCCCCCCTCAACGCCCGAGGCGCGAAACCCGCACCGCGAGGCGCGGCGCTCATTGAGCAAGCGGCGGTTCGGCGGGCCGAAAGCTCGGCGTCCCGCATCCGTCGGCGGGGGAGCGCGCGGGACGATGGGGGAGCGCAAGGCCCCGAAGCATCGGTGCACGCGGGAGGCGCGGCGGAACAGCCCGCCAAACCAAGGCGCACGCCGGTCAGGGAGCGGATCCTTGACACGCGCGGACAGGCCCAAGACGGTGACGCTCGCAACGTCATCAATGCCTGGCGGACGGGCAACGCGGAAACGTGGGCGACGGCAGGCTACCACCCCCGGTGGGGTGGGCGCTATGATAGCCAAGAGGATTGCTCACCAACGCCGGAGCCCCCGGGAACCCGCGTGTTCAGTCGGGAGATCCGCACGGTGAGTTTCCCTCAGCGCTTCCGCCAGCCCACATCGATCAACGAATACAACGGGGAGACGGACCCCCGCGTATGGCTCAACGACTACCGCCTGGCATGCCAGCTGGGCGGAGCCAGCACCGACGAGGTCATCATTCGTAACTTGCCCCTGCACCTCGCCGAGTCGGCGCGGACGTGGCTTGAGCATTTACCGGCCAGCCAGATACACAACTGGGACGATCTGGTCCGCACCTTCGTGGGGAACTTCCGGAGCACATACGTACGCCACGGAAACTCCCGGGACTCGTGCGCATGCACCCGAAGCCGGCGAGTCGCTCCGGGACTTCATACGATGCTTCTCCAAGCGCGCACGGAGCTCCCGAGTGTGGCTCGGTCTAAGATCATGCACGCCTTCCTCGAGGGCACGACCTACGGGACCTCGTGCGCGAGCTTGGACGCGGCCCGCCCGTCGACTCGAACGAGCCGTTCGACATCGCCACCGGCTTCGCCTCGGCGAAGAAGCGGTGGGGGCGATCTTCGACGAGAAGAAAGGCAAGCTGCGTGGACGACGCACCCGCGGAGGGCGGCAAGTCCAAGGACCCCCGGCGAAGCATAAGCGGGGCAAGAAAGGGAAGAAGCCGCGCCACGAGGCGCGCGAGCGGGGCGCGACGACGTCGACGACGAAGCCCTTCTTCGTCGACCCGGCTCGACGGGGCCCTCGAGCGGCCCCTCGAGGACTCGGGGTGTTCGATGACATAATGAAAAAGCCATGTCCATACCACAAGACGGCGGTCAACCACACCCTCGAGCGAGTGCGACATGCTCAAGAAGTACTACGAGCCGCGCCGCGGCGAAGGAGGGTGAGGCCAAGAAGGACGGGGGTGATGGCGATGCCGGTGGCTTCCCGACGGTGGAGACGTCTTCCTCATCTTCGGGGGACCGACCGTGGACATGTCCAACGGCCCGGCGCAAGCGGGAGCGGCACGAGGTCCTCGCCGCGGACAAGGCGCCTCCCTCCTTCCTCGGCCCCGGTCGGAGGACGCCATCACCTTCAACCGCGAGGATCACCCGAACCGCATCCCCAACCCGAGTCGGTACCGCCGGTGGTCGACCGGTCATCGGGAACGCGCGGTTCTCAAAGGTGCTGATGGACAGAGGCAGCAGCCTCAACATCCTCTACGCGCACACTCTCGCCTGTTGGGGGTCGGATTGGACCAGCTGCGGCCCAGCACGACGCCGTTCCATGGTGTCACGCCGGGCAAGCGCGTCCAGCCCCTCGGGCAGATCGACTTGCCAGTCTGGTTTGGCACGCCAGACAATTTCCGCAAGGAAACACTCACCTTCGAGGTGGTGGGATTCCGGGGCACGTACCACGCCATCCTTGGGTGGCCATGCTACGCCAAGTTCATGGCGGTCCCCAACTACACCTACCTCAAGATGAAGATGACGGGGCCCAAGGGGCTCATCACCGTGGGCTCGTCGATCAAGCACGCATTCGGCTCGCGACGTCGAGTGCGTGGAGCACGCGAAGGCTCTAGTGCCGGGTGAAGTGCTCATGGTGAACTTGGAGAAGGCCGGTCAACGAGGACCTCGACTCCACCACCAAACACGCCGGCGCCTTCGAGGGCTGGCCGAGCGGACCAAAGAGGTGCCCCTCGTCCTTGCGCCCCCGAGGGCAAGGCGTTGAGGGTCGGTTCCACTCTCGATCCGAAATAGGAAGTGGTGCTCGTCGACTTCCTCCGCGCCAACACCGACATCTTTGCGTGGAGCCCCTCGGATATGCCGGGCATTCGAGGGAGGTCGCCGAGCACTCCCTTGACATCCTACCTAACTCCCGCGCCGTGCAAGGCAACGGCCGCACCGCTTTGACGAGGACCGACGCCGGCAATCGGAGTAGAGCCGCGGAAGCTCCTCGAGGCCGGGTTCATCAAGGAAGTGTTCCACCCTACGTGGCTAGCTAACCTTGTATTAGTGAAGAAAAAGAATAGGAAGTGTTGATGGATAAAAGACGTATCCCACTACGATCCGCAAGCGTACGGACCCCACACCTTTTTCACCACGGGTTCTTGTTAATCCACGGAGCAAGGGGATTACAAGCGTTCAATCTACTTTTACGCACTAGCTACTAAAACCCTAACTATTATTATACTAGAAAACAACTAAACTACACTAAAGAGAACGATAAACAATCGAGATAGGAGACACTCGCCCATGGGTCTACGATCATGCAATCAATTAAAGACATGAAAACCAATCTAATCTATCGGGGTTGTGACCACGGTTTCGCCCTTTCCCTCCTCTCGTACTGTCACTACGCGAAGGTATTCATGACCGGACGTATGATGGACACGGCGTATTGAATGGATCCAAGGAAGCATTGGAGCTCTTACTCCCTTTACGGTATGGTAACTAACCTTAAGCATCAAAGTATATTCAACACAAGATGATAGATAGATAATCCGACGAAGTATGATTACATCTCGAGAACGATTACAACCCATTGACGAATAAAGAGATTACCCCATCAAAGTGCTGGACATAGCACCGTTGATCATGGTTTCCCTTCCGACGGTGTCTTCCTTCTTCTCCACGTGAGGGTGCGTCCTTTGAGGTGGCTGATCTCCCTCCGGAGATCCTCCTCCTCTCTCTCTCTAGCTTGTGAATGGCCTCCTGGTGCGAATGACTCTCTCCTCTGTCGATGGCGGCGCCTCCAGGGTTTTAGGGTTGAAAATCCTTCGGGTGCAAGGAAAGGGGGGCCGAACCGGCCACCGAAGTGGGCTGGGCCGGCCGTCCTGGGCCGACCGGCCTGGGCCCACCTCGGCCCAGTTCGGTTGCCCCTTCACTCCCGTGGGTCCTCATGTAATTATGCACTTTGCCCCCTCCACTTGCATGATTTTGACGATGTCATCCTCGCGTCCAAGATGGAGGTTCTCTTCGCATGAAGTTCGGTATTTTATGCTTCAATCCTCGGGGGTGTTCCTCGTAGCACTTCAGTCCTTTCCACCATTGGAAGTGATTTCATCAAGCTCATGAACACGAACAAGACTCCGTAAATGCTCCTTTGAACTTGTTGCGAATCCGTCCTTTATGTCCATGTTTTCCAACATAAACACAACACTTCCAAATGCATGCACATAGATGAACTTGTTATATGATTAGTGTGCCTAGTGGTGGGTTAGTTCCATAATCAAATCCAAACCAAAGTGTAATGAATATGCTTGGTGCACAAAAATACACCGTCAACATCTCCCCCACGCTTAGCTCTTGCTCGTCCTCGAGCAAGTACTCGTAAAAGAACTTCGTCCAAAGCGTTGTAATCGTGTACTGCTACACAAGTTAGTCAACCCTTTCATATTTAATACATAAACACAAAGTAATGATCATCAAACATAAACATGGGTGTTTAGAATTTTTACCACGTCAAGATTTACCCCACAACTCAAACTCTTCACTCGAAGTCTTCAAATTCAGCCATACTTACTTCTTTGCTTCCATCGGAGGGTTTTTATGATTTTTTAAACAACATTCCTGCAACAAGTATTAGACAAAAACCTTTCTCCAAGCTCTCTCAAGTCACTCATATGAGGTGTCTATCCTAAACCAATTTTATAAAACTCTCACCTCCCATAAATCTCTCATATAACATGTAAAGTGGAGCTATAGGTAGGGCTAGCGCAATCAACACAAGTATTGTCAAACTAAGAACTTCCTCTAATGGTTGTTTACCTTTCAAAGCCAATGATCATGAGAATCAACCATATGTAGGGATATCAAGGATGAGAAGATTTAGAATGGTGGTCATGTGCAAGGGCAAAAGAAAATTATGACTACAAGGCACCGATGACGTCCTCGTTGTCGGATTGCACATTGTTGGAAAAGAATGAAAGTTTCGTCTCTCAACAACGTGACATCCTTCCTTACACTTTATTTTTTCTTTTCTTTCACTTGATCCATCCCTCTCATATCTTTATTGCTACCTCCTCTTTTTTTCTTTTCTTTTTCTTCTTCTTCATTCTTCTTTCTTTCATTCACATATTTTTTCTTTCTTTCTTTCTTTCTTTCTTTTCCATACTCATACTTTTCTCTTTATTTTTCCCTCTCTTGACAACTTTTCAAAGCTCTCAACTCCCCTCTTTCTTGCATGCATACAATCTGAAATTTTAATTAAATCATGCTAGAGACGAGACAAAACCCTTGAAAGTGGGTTGTGTTCAAGGAATGCGATGTACAAAAGAGATGTATAGGGTTGGGTATGGAATTCGGCGATGTACGGGACTTCCAATGTGAAAGTCACGTTACCGAATGTATGACGAGGCTAGCAACAAAAGATAAGCACAAGAACATGATCATTGCTCGAAATTAAAACTCCCAAGAGAGAAGGATCCTAGCCTAACTCATCGTGCTAATCACACTTATGGTGGAGCAAAAAAAATAAATTGGCCTTGTATAGGATTTTTTTCTTACTCTCAACTTGGAAAAAGAGGTTTTGCTAACCTTTATTACAAGGGTTTTAAGATAATTTTCAGAACTGAAATCCTCCAACTTTTAGCATTGAACATAGCACAACTAACATGTGAAACTCAAGATCGAAGTGGTATGGATACTTTAAGTAGTAGCAATTCCACTAAGCACCACGATAAACATTTTTCAAACCACACACTTATGTTCATATATCAAGAATCAAAGATAAACAAACAAGTGAATAGATAAGCATCACACAAGACACAAAATATATAAAGACTCTTTTTATTTGATTTTCTTTGACTCAACACTAATTTAAGACACTTTCAAACTTGCAAAAATTTAAAACACACTCGAAAACTAAGACTCATTAAACTCTAAGACTCGCGCTTGAAGATTAAACCGAACCTAAATTTTGAAACTTAAAAGCTAAGGCTAGCTAGCTAGCTCTCCCCCACGCTAAAAACATACGACGTCCTCGTCGTATCTTACAAAAATCCTAAGGGGAAAACTAGACCTAGTGGTACTTCAAGCAAGTATTGCACCACTTGCCTCTCATGTTTCCAACCATGCCAAAAAGTTTGCGCATGTTGCGGTTAAGGAACTTGTAGTCGTCTTCAACTACGCGCTCCAAATCCTCCAAACACTGCTTCATCGCTTCCATGGCTTGGAGACATTCATCGACCGACGCGTAGAGATCCGCGATGGATTGACGGCAAGCTTGACAACACATCGGATGCAATCTGAAGGGGTCGTCATCGCCATTATCTCCACCATCATCCCCACCGTCGTCGCCACCACCATTGTCGTTGCCGCCTTCGTTGCCATCGTTGCCGTCGTCGTTGGGGCCTTCGGGAGTCCTCTCTTTGGGCTGCTCATCCCAAATGTAGAGGTCGTTATCATCTCTTCCGGCGGCCGCCCACGAGCTGGGGGCTACGATCGTCGGAGTAGTCACTACCCCCATAATCCTTAGGCTCGGGCGACGCCTCCTTGTAGTCTTTGCGCTTCATGCCTTGGATGCGTGCCGACCTTCGAACGGGCGTAGGGACCTTCTCTCCTTCGACGGGGTTGCGAGATGCAAGAGCTCCGGTCGGGACACGCCCTCCGCAACGGATGCGGGCGGTCCTCTTGACGGGTAGCTTGAGCTCGCATCGCATCGCCTCCTCCATCGATGGCTCCTTGGCTTCTAGCTTCAACTCTAAGCTTCTTGGGGACACAATGGCTGCTGCAAGGGTGCAAAATATTGCTTGAAGGGGTTGATTCCCGAGCTCCCAATTCGGCCAAATAAATAGTCCGAGAGGGAAGCCACGAGAACCACATTTTCCTTTTTTAAACTTCCCTTAAAATTTTCTGACCGAAGAAGAAAGTCGAAAAGGAGCAATTCGGGCAAAAATCGGGGACGACGGTGGCCGGGACCCACCAGGGCCGGTCGGCTGGGCGGCCGGCCCCCCACCCTGTCTCGGGGGCGGACCGGTCCATTTTTTCGCGTACCGCGCTTATTTCACCTCCTTAGCCCATGGGAAAAAGTTGGCCCGGTAAATCTTCGCGAGAAACTCTAGAAAATTAAAAGAAAAAACTATTTACAAAAATTCATGCCTTGTTTTTCGTCCTAGGCGGGACGTTCGGGCTCTTCTTCCATGGTGAAGACATCAACATGGTGAAGGGGCACAACGTCGGGTTCGTAGTAAACCTTAAGCCGTTGACCATTCACCATAAATTGATCGCCTTTTATATCCATAATGGTTACCGCTCCATTGGAGAGCACCAAATGCACAATATAAGGTTCGTCCCACTTGCTTTGCAATTTCCCCTTTCCGAAGGTTTTAAACCTCGAATCGTAGAGGAGGAACTTATCTCCTTCTTTAAATTCTTTCTTTTTCAATCTTTTATCATACCACCTTTTGATTCTCTCCTTGTATATGCTTGCATTTTCATACGCTTTCAACCTCAACTCCTCTAGCTCGCTTATTTGGATTCTTCGTTTCACCACCGCGGCATCGAGATCGAGGTTCATCTCTTTAATCGCCCAATAGGATTTATGTTCCAACTCAACCGGAAGGTGGCAAGCTTTTCCATATACGAATTGATAAGGGGTCATACCTATCGGTGTTTTGAACGCCATTCGATAAGCCCATAAAGCTCCGTCTAATTTCTTTGACCAATCTTTGCCTCCCTTCTCAATGGTTTTGTTGAGGATGCTTTTTAATTACCTATTTGACGTTTCCGCTTGTCCGTTGGTTTGTGGGTGATAGGCCGTAGAGACCCTATGCTCAATTCCCAACTTGGACAAGCACCTTTTGAAATTCTTCCCAGTGAATTGAGTTCCTCCATCACTTATCAAGATTCTCGGTGTACCGAAACGAGGAAAAATCACGTTCTTCATCATAGTAATGGACTCCTCCGTGGAAGCTTTACGACATGGTATAGCCTCTACCCACTTGGATACATAATCAACCATGACTAGGATATACTCAAATCCAAATGAGTTTTTAAAAGGCCCCATGAAGTCTATACCCCATACATCGAATATGTCGATTTGTAGGTTGTATTTCAAAGGCATAGAATTTCTTTGAGAGATGTTTCCGATTCTTTGGCATTCGGGGCATGATGCAACATATCTTTTAGTATCTTCATGCATCTCCGGCCAAAAGAATCCGCTTGACCATACTTTTGCTTGGGTTCGAAAATGGCTATAGTGTCCACCGTACTCCGCCGAGTGGCACTTTCTCAAAATCTCTACCCTTTCTTCTCTTGGCACACATCTTCTCATTACTCCATTGCCAAGTTTGAAGAGGTATGGTGCATCCCAAAAGTACTTTCTACTTTCGGAGATTATTTTCTTTAGAGAGTTTTTATCTAGATGATCGAGAGGCATCTTTCGAATTGCTCGAATGATATCGATCATCCAAGTATCCTTATCAAGCACTCGATAGAGGTGGTCATCTCTCATATTATCTTCTATGGGCTCTTTATCATCTTGTCCACGATTCATCCTAGACAAATGATCGGCCACAACATTCTCCACCCCCTTTTTATCACGAATTTCAACATCAAATTCTTGGAGAAGAAGGATCCAATGAATCAAACGTGGTTTAGCTTCCTTCTTAGCCAAGAGATACTTGATGGCTGCGTGATCGGTGTAAACAATGACCTTCGAGTTCACGATGTAAGATCTGAATTTTTCGAAAGCGAAAACCACCACTAGCAACTCCTTTTCCGTAGTGGCATAATTTAATTGCGCCTCACTAAGAGTTTTGCTAGCATAGTAAACGGCGTGAACTCGACCTTCCTTTCTTTGACCCAAAACCGCGCCTACGGCGTAGTCAGTTGTGTCACACATGATCTCGAAAGGTTGGCTCCAATCCGGAGGTTGAATAATGGGAGCACTCACCAACGCACTTTTCAAGGTCCGGATGCCGCTAGGCACTTCCCATCAAAGTCGAAAGCCACATCCCTTTGAAGAAGATGCGTTAAAGGCTTAGTGATCTTTGTGAAGTCCTTAATAAATCTCCTATAGAATCCGGCATGGCCTAGAAAGCTCCTTAAGGACTTAACATCCGTCGGAGGTGGGAGTTGCTCAACCATATCTACCTTAGCCTTGTCCACTTCAATGCCTCTCTCGGATATAACATGTCCGAGCACTATGCCTTGTTTATCCATGAAGTGGCACTTTTCCCAATTTAACACCAAGTCTACCTCCACACACCTCGTGAGGACCTTTTCCAAGTTTGCCAAGCAATCCATGAACGTCTTCCCATAATCGGAAAAATCATCCATGAACACCTCGACAATTTCTTCGATGAATTCCGAAAATACGGCCATCATGCAATGTTGAAAAGAGGCGGAGCGTTGCATAGTCCGAAGGGCATCCTTCTATATGCAAACGTTCCATAAGGGCACGTAAATGTTGTCTTGTGTTGATCTTACCGGGTGAATGGGAATTTGCATGGACCCCGAGTACCCATCGAGAAAGCAAAAATAAGCGTGGTTTGCTAACCTCTCGAGCATCTCGTCAATGAATGGTAGAGGGAAGTGATCTTTCTTCGTCGCTTTGTTAAGCTTACGATAATCAATACACATCCGCCACCCGGTCACGGTTCTTTGTGGTATCAATTCGTTCTTCTCATTCTTCACCACGGTCGAACCTCCTTTCTTTGGTACACAATGTACGGGCTCACCCATTCGCTATGCGGAACCGGGTAAATGATTCCGGCATCAAGTAACTTGATGACCTCTTTCTTTACTACCTCTCACATGGCATGGGTTAGCCTCCTTTGGGGGTCCACTACGGGCTTACATTGGTCTTCCATTGGTATACGATGAGTGCAAAAGGCTGGGCTAATACCTTTGAGATCATTAATCAAATATCCAATCACCTTCCTATGTCTTCTCAATAAAATCAGCAACGCCTCATTTTCTTCGGGACTCAACTCGTCGCTCACGATGATTGGATAGGTCTTGTCGGGGCCAAAAATTCATACTTCAATCCTTTGGGCAAAGGTTTAAGGTCTACCTCGGGCGCTTGTGGCTCCTCGGGTTTTATTTCTCCTATGTCTTCGAATTTTCCTTCCTCCACGCTTCCATCATGTGGTTCCAAACCTTTTGTTGCTTCTTCTAGTTCTTCATCTTTTTGATCACTAATTTGATTTTTCATCGCTCTTTGCGGCGGGTCTCTAAGGGTTTCAACAAAACGAAGGCTATCTATCTCCTCTACTTCTTCATCCTCGGGAGGAAAGGGTGTAAGGTGTTTAGAAGCACGAAGAAAGTTATATGTGTACTTTGTTCCATTAAGGTTCATTGTTACTTTGCCTTATCCGGCATCTAACACGGCATCAACCAACTTAAGAAAGGTCCTACCTAGGATTATGTGATCATGATTACTATGGTAAGCATCAATAACAAAGAAATCGGTTGGTATATAATTTCTAGAGATTTTTACTTTCATGTTGCAAGCAATACCTAGAGGTTTGATAGTTCTACCATCTCCCATAATTAATTTCGTTGATGTTGGAGCTAAGTCTAGGTTGTGGTCTTGAACTTTATCATAAATTTTAGAAGATAGGACACTTACTTGGGCTCGATGTCGCATAAAGCCTTGCATTGAACTCCGTTGATCACGCAACTCAAGTGTGGTGTCATCTTCTCTTCTTCTTCGGATCCTATCGCGTAGACTTCGGCGAGGCGAGCGTATGGTGATGCTTCGAGCTTGATCCCCATGATTCTCTTCACCTCGGCTATGTGTTCCGGATCCACTATGTCATCTCCAATGAGTTTTTGGAAAATCTCACCGGTGGTTTCAAGGTCGTATGAATTTTCCGCTTTCTTCTCCGGTGGGAAGTCCACTTCCAATGCTCTCACCATTCCCTTTTGATTAGGGAACGGTCTTCTCTTGTCGAATACTTCTCCGTAATCGATGGGAACCCAATCCATTGGTTCGAACTCCCTTAGTGGCTCCGTGCTTGACATGCTTCTCTTGTTTGTCTTATTTGGTACGGCGAAGTCAACGCTCGGGGTAGTTCTTGACTTGATGTGTTCTTGTTCAAGCTTTTCCGAGATTGGTTCCCCTTTTGTGACTTCCGGGTTGCCTCTTTAGAAAATTCAGCACACTTCTTCTTCCTTGAATTATATTCCGGCTCTTCCTCAAGTCTTGTTTCTCAATCTCTTCGCAAGGCAGCCGCTTTACTAACTTTTTGTAGAAGTTGGGCGGCTTCCATGAGTGTTTTCTCCACGAGATCCCCACCCCGCACACATTTCGACGTGTTGCATGCAACTAGGGGTTAGGGAAAAGAAAAATGTATGCAAGAGTACGTCACGGAGAAGCCGAGTCTTGGTCCTTGTTCGATTAGCTCATTAAACCTATCCCAGGCTTAGTCTATCCCTTCCTCTTCTCCTTGCATGAAATTGACCACTTGCCTCCTTAGATGTTGAACCTTGCTAATTGGAAAGAACTTCTCGCAAAACTTCTTTGTCAACTTGTTCCAATTGCCTTCAACTTCAAAGGACGCAAACGAGTACCATGTCTTTGCATTGCCGCAAGTGAGATGGAAAGAGATTCCATTTGAACCATTCATCGGGGACTCCTTCTTGGCGCATCGTGTTGCATATCGTCGTGAAATGCCTTATGTGTCTATATGGGTTCTCCGTAACCATCCCTTCAAATGGGTTCGCCGCCACCATCTCGATGATGCGGGATTTAATCTCATACTTGGTCGCTTCGAGCTTCGAATCCGACTCTTGTACTTTTATGTCTTCACATCGAGGGCTAGCGTAATCCCTTAGTGATTTCTCTGGTTCTTCCACGGGTTGATTAACGAACGCCATCTAGACAATAAGATAAAAACAAAAACAAAAACAAAACAAAGCGTTTTTCTAGATAATAGGTGTTACATAAAACAAATAAAAGATAAACTAAATATAAAACTAAGTTAAATGCAAATCAAACGATGTAAACTAGCTTGCTCCCCGACAACGAGCGCCGAGAAAAAGGGGCTTGTTGACGGATAAAAGACGTATCCCTCTACGATCCGCAAGCGTACGGACCCCCACACCTTTTTCACCACGGGATTCCCAAGGTTCTTGTCATTCCGAAGAGCAAGGGGATTACAAGCGTTCAATCTACTTTTACGCACTAGCTACTAAAACCCTAACTATTATTATACTAGAAAACAACTAAACTACACTAAAGAGAACGATAAACAATCGAGATAGGAGACACTCACCCATGGGTCTACGATCATGCAATCAATTTAAGACATGAAAACTAATCTAATCTATCGGGGTTGTGACCACGGTTTTGCCCTTTCCCTCCTCTCGTCTTGTCACTACGCGAAGGTATTCATGACTAGACCTATGATGGACACGACGTATTGAATGGATCCAAGGAAGCATTGAGGCCTATACTCCCTTTACGGCATGATAGCTAACCTTAAGCATTAAAGTATATTCAACACAAGATGATAGATAGATAATCCGACAAAGTATGATTACATCTCAAGATCAATTACAACCATGGACGAATAAGGAGATTACCCCATCAAGGTGCTGGACATAGCACCGTTGATCATGGTTTCCCTTCCGACGATGTCTTCCTTCTTCTCCACGAGAGGGTGCTTCCTTCGAGGTGGTTGATCTCCCTCCGGAGATCCTCCTCCTCTCTCTCTAGCTTGTGGATGGCCTCCTGGTGCGAATGGCTCTCTCCCTGTCGATGGCGGCGCCTCCAGGGTTTTAGGGTTGAAAATCCTTCGGGTGCAAGGAAAGGGGGGCCGAACCGGCCACCGAAGTGGGCTGGGCCGGCCGGCCTGGGCCGACCGGCCTGGGCCCACCTCGGCCCGGTTCGGTCGCCCCTTCGCTCCCGTGGGTCCTCATGTAATTATGCACTTTGCCCCCTCCACTTGCATGATTTTGACGATGTCATCCTCGCGTCCAAGATGGAGGTTCTCTTCGCATGAAGTTCGGTCTTTTACGCTTCAATCCTCGGGGGTGTTCCTCGTAGCACTTCGGTCCTTGCCACCATTGGAAGTGATTTCATCAAGCTCATGAACACGAACAAGACTCCATAAATGCTCCTTTGAACTTGTTGCGAATCCGTCCTTTATGTCCATGTTTTCCTACATAAACACAACACTTCCAAATGCATGCACATAGATGAACTTGTCATATGATTAGTGTGCCTAGTGGCGGGTTAGTTCCATAATCAAATCCAAACCAAAGTGTAATGAACATGCTTGGTGCACCAAAATACACCGTCAACAAGAAGTGGCGGATGTGTGTAGACTATACTAGTTTAAATAAAGCATGTCCTAAAGTTCCTTTTACTTTGCCACGGATCGATCAAATCGTTGACTCGACCGCGGGGTGTCGGCTCTTGTGCTTCCTTGACGCCTATTCCGGGTACCGCCAAATAAAAATGAATGAGTCCGACCAGCTCGCGACTTCGTTCATCACGCCGTTCGAGATATATTGCTATGTGACAATGCCGTTCGGTCTCCGAAATGCGGGCGCTACATACCAACGATGTATGCAGCACATTTTCGGGGATCACATCGGGCGGACCATTGAGGCGTACGTAGACGATATAGTCGTGAAAACCAGGAAGGTGGACGACCGATTTGCGACCTCCGTATCGCGTTCGGCTGCCTACGGGCCAACAGGGTAAAGTTGAACCCCGAAAAATGCGTCTTCGGCGTGCCGCGAGGCATGCTGTTGGGGTACATTGTCTCCCAGCGAGGCATCGAGGCCAACCCCGAAAAGGTTGCTGCCCTCGAGCGAATGGGTCCAATTCGAGACCTGAAGGGGGTCCAAAAGGTGTTGGGGTGTCTTGCCGCCTTGAGCCGCTTCATTTCGAGGCTCAGCGAAAAGGGCCTACCCCTCTACCGGCTCCTAAAGAAACACGAGCGCTTCTCCTGGACCGTCGAGGCCCGGGGAGGCGCTTGACGAGTTGAAAGCGACGCTCGCCCACGCCCCGATTCTCACGCCGCCTCAGGACGGCGAGCCTCTGTACCTCTACGTTGCTGCGACCACTCAGGTGGTCAGCGCCGTCATCGTAGTAGAGCGCACGGAGGAGGGGCATGCCCTACCAGTCCAGCGGCCGGTATATTATGTCGGCGAGGTTCGTCCGAGACAAAGGCGTGTTATCCGCAGGTCCAAAAGCTGCTCTACGCGGTGGTCCTCGCGCGGCGCAAGCTCCGTCACTACTTCGAGGCTCACCCGGTCACGGTGGTCTCCTACTTTCCGTTGGGAGAGATCATCCGAACCGGATGTAGCGAGCGAGGATTGCCAAGTGGTCGGTAGAGCTGATGGGCGAGACACTCGCTTACGCGCCGCGCAAAGCAATCAAGTCCCGCATTTTGGCGGATTTCGTCGCCGAGTGGATGGACACGCGGTTGCCGCCGCCACGGATCCAGGCCGAGTTACGGACCCTCTACTTCGATGGGTCCGTAATGAAGACGGGGAGCGGGCGCGGGCCTACTTTTCGTGTCACCCCTCGGGGAGCACATGAGATACGCGGTGCATCTACACTTCCCCGCATCAAACAACATGGCCGAGTACGAGGCCCTCCTTTGCGGCCTCAAAATCTCCATTGAGACGGGCATCAAGCGCCTCGACGTGAGGGGAGACTCGCAGCTCGTGATCGACCAGGTCATGAAGAACGCGAGTTGTCACAATGACAAGATGGAGGCGTGCGCAAGGCCGTGCGAGCCCTCGAGGACAAGTTCTATGGCATAGAGCTCAACCACGTACCCCGCCGGTGCAACAAGGAGGCAGACTAGCTCACTAAAATCGCATCGGGGCGAATTACCGTTCCCCTGAACGTTTTCGCGCGAGACGTCGCCCAGCCGTCCGTCAACCTCGAGCCATGCCCCTCAAGCCACGAAGAACCCTCACCCTCGGGGGCTCCCTCGAGTCCAACAGGTGTGGAGCCTATGGACGAGGACCCCTCGAACGAGGCATATGTACTCTCCTTGCTCGAAGGGTATGGCGCCGACGAGGCCGATGCCATGGATACGAAGCCGGCCCCCATCAAGGGGGACCGGCGCGACAAATACATCGCCTGGATGGATCGAGGGGAGCCGCCCTCGGATCGATCCGAGGCCGACGCATCGCCGAAATGGCCAAGTGGTTCACCCTCGTCGACGGCGAGCTGTACAAGCGCGCCGCGTCAGGCGTCCTGCAGCGATGCATCCCCATCCCTCAGGGGCGCGAGCTCCTCCGCGACATCCACGCGGGCGTATGCGGTCACCACGCGGCGCCACGCACCCTCGTGGGCAACGCGTTCCGCCAAGGCTTCTACTGGCCCACCGCGGTCGCCGATGCCAGCGAGATCGTGCGCACCTGCGAAGGGTGCCAGTTCTACCCTTGCAAGTCCAACCTACCTGCACACGTCCTGCAGACCATACCCGTCACATGGCCCTTCGCCGTGTGGGGGCTGGATATCGTCGGGCCCTTACGGAAAGCGCCCGGGGGCTACACCCACCTACTGGTCGCCATCGACAAGTTTTCCAGCCGGGTGGAGGTGCGCCCCATCACGAATCTCGGGCGGAGCGAGCCGTGACGTTCTTCACCGACATCATCTACCGCTTTGGAGTGCCCAACTCCATCATCACCGACAACGGGTCCCGGTTCACGGGCGAGAAAATTCCGGGAGTTTTGCGACAAATTCCACATCCGCGTGGACCGGGCAGCCGTGGCGCATCCACGGACCAACGACCAAGTGGAGCGTGCCAACAAGCATGATCCTACAAGGCCTCAAGCCCGAGATTTTCGATCGGCCGAACAAGTCCGGTCAAAAATGGCTCCAAGAGCCGCCCGGCGGTTGTGTGGAGCCTCGGGACCACCCCAAGCGGGGCCACGGGTTCACCCCGTTCTTCCTTGTCTACGGCGCGGAGGCTATCCTCCCCACGGACTTGGAATACGGGTCGCCCGAGGGTTCGGGGGCTACGACGAGGGCGCCAACCGGCGAGCCCGCGAGGACTCGCCGGACCAACGGACGAGGCCCGCACCGTGGCCCCGATGCACTCCGCAAGGTACCGGCCAAGCCCTAAGGCGCTACCAAGACCGAAAAGTACGGCGCCGAGACTTCAACGAAGGGGACCCGGTCCCGAGGCCGCGCCGGGGAAAATCGAGGCCTCCACAAGCCGTCGCCCCCGTGGGAAGGACCCTACATCGTGGTGAAGGTGCTCAAGCCCGGCACATCGTGGTGAAGATGGAGAAGAACTCACCAACGCTTGGAACATCCGGCGGCTACATCGCTTCTACCCTTAGCAAGGATTTCCGAGTTATCTGTTGTAAATTACATGCCCAACACCCCGGTTGGCGGGTTCAAATGTAAATACATGCGGGTTAATAAAGTCAAAGGGCAACTTGGCTCTCCCCGAGAAAACCAAGTCACCCTCGGGGGCTACTACGGGGGGGGGCATCCCCCCCAAAAAAATGGTCCCATTTTTCGCAAAAATTCGCAAGTACGTCAACTACACCTCAACCTAAGCCTCGGGCAAGTTCGGATAGAGCGCGGCCGGCCGAGCGGGAAGGACGCGCGAGTCGGAGATAGCCTACGCCTCCCGCGGGATACGACCCTTCTCCCTCGCCTCCGGACCGGCGGGCCGCTCGTGAAAACGAAACTCTCTACTTCGGACTTGCCTAAGTCAAGGAAAGAGCGACGAGAACAACATGACAAGCGAAACAAAAAACCTTAATTATATTTACGAAATGTCTCAATTAAGTAATTGTACGGTACATGGCCACGAGGCCCGAATGCTAACATTCAAACAAAAAGGGCTCGACGCCCGGTGGTCTTCGAGCTTGAGGGTCGCCGGCGCGGGAGCGTCCGGGAACAAGAAGTCCATGAAGTCCTCGGCGAGCGCGTCAACGAGCGAGGGCGGCGCGTCCGCACGATTCATCGCCTCCTCATCCTCGACGCCGACCGGGACGACGTGGCCGGAGGACACGGCCTCAAAGTCCACCCGGTAGTGGGACCCCACCACGCCGAGGGCCTTCCCCGACGCCAAGATGGATGGCACGACGCATGCGCCGGGAGACATGCCCCCCGAGGGCACGCAGGCGGCTCGCCAGCGAGCTCCCCGCCCGTGCCTCGCCCTCCTCGATCTCTTGGTAGGTCTCGAGGGCGGCGGCTCGCACCGCCTCCAACTCCCGTTGAGAGGAGTTGTAGGCCGTCTGCCTTGCCTCGGCACGGGTGGTCATGTTCCCCGGGGCGGTCCGCAGCTCCGAAAGGCACAAACGAAGAAAAACAAAGTCGGGAGCGAATCCCCAAAGGACAAATCGACAAGCGAAAAAGCGGACGGAAGTAAACTCACCTTCGACACGCTTCTTCTCCCCCTCGAGGGATTTGCGCGCCTCCTCGGCACGGCGGCCGCGGGTCAAGGATCGTGGCCTCTTTATCCTCGAGGGACCGGCGCGGATCTTCGTGCGAAATGCGATCCGGACCCGCTCCCCCCGTTGAGCCTCGACACTTCGTCCTCCCGGCCGCTGAGGGCGGCTGCGCCCCCTCGAGCGCGGTGCGCTCTCGTCGGAGTTGACCCGGCGCCTCCTCCTCGCGCCAAGTGCTCCCGTTCGAATGCGGCCGGGCCTCGGCGAGAGCGACTGCTCTCGGCCGGAGCCGGGTCTTCTCTTGTTGGCACGCGGCCCCTTCCCCGACGGAGGCTGCTCCTCCGCCGCGGTGAGCGCGGCGGCCTTGCTTGCCGGGGTTGTCCTCAACCCCTCCGCCTCCTTGACCTTCTCCTCGGCCCCGGCTGCGCGGCCCGCGCCCCCTTGAGGGCCGCGCGGTCTCGTTGGAGCCGGGCGCGGCGGCGGCAATCTCGGCCTCCCACGCCGCGGCGACGGAGCGGGCCCCCGCCAGTCCTCGCGAGCCTCGCGCGGCACGTCGTCTCGCTCCACCGGCGTCGCCCTCACCCTCTCGACCGCGGAGGCGTCTCCCGCGGCACCGGGCATCTTGCTCGGAGGCAAGTCCGGCGGGGGCCTCGGCCACGTACGCCGGCCCACCGGTGCGGTGACCTTAGGGCCTCAACGAGGGAGCCGTCGCCCCCGGTACCGGTGGAGGTCGGTGTCGAGGCGGTCAAGGGCGTCGTATCTCTCCCGGGCACGGCGCTCCAGATCCTGCCGCCAACGAGCAAGGCGAGAAGAGCGAGGAGTCGGGGAAAAGCACGAACGCGAAAGAGAGCGGGAGGAGGAACTGCGAGACTTGACGAAATCCAACTAACCTGGAAGACGCGCCACGCGGGACCGCTGTGGATTCGCGGCGCCTCATTCAACACCGGTTGAGCGAAGCGCCGTGATCACGAGCTCCTTCCATAGCCCCTGCTCCGCTTGAGCCTCGACGAAGTGGGCGGCGGCGCGCGCGGCACGCTCCCGCTCTGCTCGGGACATGCCGCCGGTCGGCGTGCGACGACGAGGCCCCGGTACCAACGGCCGGGCCCCCCCGGCGCCGCGCCGTCGTCGTCTCTCACCACGAGTGCCCCCGTCGAGGCCTCGGGGGCCGACGCGGCGAGGCTCGCCCACCGATCCCGGCCGGGCGGCGGGACGTCGTCATCCGGGACCTCCCGGCCGCTCAAGGGCCGCCGGCAGGGGCGGGCACCGACGGAGTCGACGGCGCGGCGACCGCCGTGGCAATGGTTGCCGTCGTGACCGTCGTCGCGCCGTTGCGCCTCCGCGGCCGTCGCCGCTGTCGTGTCTCTCGCGCCGTCGCCGCTCGCGGAGGCTTCGTAGCCGCCACCGCCCGCCGCGGCTCCGAGGCCGTGGCCGCGCCATGCGAGCCCTCGCTCGCCGCCGTCGCCGTGCTCCCCGACCGCCCGCGACGCCCTCGACAAGCGCCGCCTAGTAGGGACGGCTATGTCCGACCTCGGCACCTTGGCGGGTGCCGGGGGAGGCACGGTGGGCGCTACCTCGCGAATGCGAAGACGAGAAAGTTAAGCTCTCGCCGATCTAAAAGACGCGGCTATGGGGGAGCGGTCGCCTACCTCGGGGTGGAGAATCCCCGCTTACTCTTCCTCGGGGGCTCGACGGACGTTGTGGCCACCGCCTCGCCCCCGGTCGTCCCCGCGGCGCGTGCGGCGCCTCCGCGGCGCGCATCGCCTCTTTCGTAAGGTGCACGGCGGCGGGCGCTCCCGCGCCCGCCCCGGGCGTTGTCTCCCTCCGCCGCCTCCGCGGCTCGGGTGAGAGGGTGAAGGCTCCCACCTCTCGGGTAGGGGCCGCCCCGTGACAACCCCATTCGAGATAATTCCGTACTATCACCTAAACCACTCCATTTGGTCATTAAGCGACAATAAAGAAGTATCCCGTTGAGTGTTGTCGGGTTTACACCCGTAAATCACTTGGAAACACAGAGAGGATCGAACGAATGCATTAAAACTCCCACGAAGGAGAGTCCAGAGTGCCTTGCAAATTAGACTATCACATCCCCGTAGGGGTCATTATTACAAACGTAGTTCTTTGACATGAAAGTAAATGGTTCAGAGTTTATTGAAAATAGCGGAAGATAACTAAACGGTACGATCACATCATGGGAGGCCTGTCCATGATGCAATCACTCTTCGTCATCCACCCATTCCAGCTCCCAGCCGGGTGGAAGTTCTCCGGTCACACATCGGATGCATTACCCGGAACAACATTTATAAAGCAAGGCCGAGTATACTAATACTCGGCAAGACTTAACCGTCTAAAAGAAAAGACTTTACCTCTAGTATGCAAGGCTTTTGGCTGGTGGGTTTGGTTTGCCAAAAAGTCGCTAAATGGTGAATCCTTACTTTCAATATTTTAGCTCATCTTCTAATAGAAGTAATCATTATTAGATAAGCAACTATTGCAACCAAAGTTGTACAAACAATTAATCAATGTAATAATCTTCACAAAGTTCCATCATAAAGGGATATCATGGCCAGTCGGGTAAGTAGTCTCTGATAATGGTGAGAGGCCGACAATCGATTGATTCATAACCTTGCAAGGTGGACCTAAACACACGAGAGGTGCCCTCACTAAGAGTTCACCAACCAGGTGGTTCCCGTCATTCTTCGGTTTGGGGATAATAGCTCACAGTCTTAAGTACAAGGTTTATCTGGGCTACGCCACTAAGGTCACCCAGCCTCACGCATGCACTCGGGTAGCAAGCCCGGGGCCGCAACCCTAAGAGTAGTGATAGTAAAACCCCGTACCACCTCATTTAGGTACTAGGCTTACCGTGCCCATTTCCGACAAGTGTTTAGTACTTTCAAACACTTAATCAACGAAGCCTTTGGCCGGAGCCCAAATCCCATGCTCTTACCACATGAGCAATCCATTTAAACATATGGTGATTCCATACAGGGGATCCTATTCTCGCGAGTGACGAACATCACTCGACTTGTACCGGATCCTTAAGCATAGCAACTAGCGACTTAACATGCTAGTAAAAGATAATAGGTACTTATTGATCATGCAACTAGGGTTTCATTTCAACTCCTGAACGTAAATGCACATACAATAACAAGAAGTAAATTCAGAAGTTTTAAATAAACACTGGGGTTATTGAATAAACCAGGGCTTGCCTTCATTGGCACAAGTAGTTAGACACACTTCCGGACTTTGGCCCGGGTCTTGCTCTATGGCGGCGTAGTGCACGTCTCCTCCAGCTCCCTCGTTCACGTCTGCCGGCACGAGCGTGTAGCTACCGTCGGGAACTTCTACACGGAGGATGCAATGCAAGACTTAAGTGATCATTTGAATTCAATTAATTTCAAACAACTTATGACAACCAAGAGGTGCATGTTTGAACACATTCACCTAGATAATAATACATTCAACATACTCTTCCTATAAAGGAACAATATGTGTTGCTTTATTATCTAGACTTTTACGGTGACTGTGTACATATATATAAATTAATTAATTTAATTCACATCAACCAAAACAGTAGCAAAGTTACAAGTTGGATAGGGTTGGTCATATTCACCTTAAGAAATGCATTTAAACATTTCTCTCTTTTAAAGATAATTAAAAGCCTTTTTAGCCTTTTCTTTAATGTAATTGTGTGCACATCTATTAAGGAATATCTTATTTAAATACAAACAACAAGGAATTTATTTTGCACCACCATCTTACTTTTCTAACTTATTCATTTCACTTATGCACAAAAGGAGGCATTTTTCCTATTTTCCTTTTACTAAATTAATCTAGTTTACACTCTTTTAGACAACCAAAAACACATCAAACTGTCCCAGCGGTACCCACCGGTTCTAATGACCAGGAGTACTCTCTTGGACAACAAGGAATTGATTTTGCACCACCGAATTTAATGTACTAAATTTAAATGCATTACTAGTTAGCATATAAGGGAATAATACATATTAAAATAAATACAACATAATTGAATCCCAACTTCCTCCTACACATGCTTTGGTCCAAAACAAGCCCAAAGAACCAAGAAACACACATATAGCCTTTATGAAACATGCTACACATATTTATGATTAAAAACAAGCATAAATCAAGAATAATTATTTCTAGTAGGGATACAATCATGATAAATTCACCAGAGGTGCATTTCAACAAAATAAGATGATATCCAGAAGTTGGGCTCAAAAATAATTATATCTGAAACTACAAAAATCATCTAGGCAGATTTGTCAATTTCACAAAATGATTTTTATAAAAAGATTTCTGCAGTAACTTTGTGCAATTTTTGATGTGGTGACCAGTCATGGCATGGTGTACAACATATACAAAATATAGCTCAAGAACATGTGTAGATTTTGCGAAACATAGATTTAGGGATTTTACATTTCTATTTTTCAAGCAAAAACGTAGCTCGAAAGTATATACATCTTTGGAGAAAGCCGTAGTTCTTATTACACCGAGCACAACAAAATTAGGTTTGCAATTTTTGGATTTTTCTACGATTTGTAATTGATTTTTGAAGTTCTAGCCAAAACATACCAATGCTTAAAGAATCTTTTTGCAAATAGGACCTCAAAAAGATTAAAACCTCACAACCATACCCTCAGTTTGCACAAAACTCCTCAGAAAGAGTTCAATCTTCGCAATGCGGCCCTTGGGCCATGGGGGTGGCGCGGCTGGCTGGAATTCGGCGGCCTCGCCGGCGGTCTCGGCCGGGGAAGAGGCTGGGGAGGTTCTAGGGTTCGTGAGGGACCCGCTTGTGGGCGGTTTCGGGGCGGAACGGCCGCTGGTGAGCGGCGCGGAGGAGACCGGGTGGCGGTGGCCGCGGGCGGCTTTGCTCCGGCGAGCTCGCGGTTCGCTCAAGGCAACGTGTGGGAGGGGGAGCTCCAGTGGGTCCTAGTGAGGCGGCCTAGAGGCGTGGTTGGCTGGGAAACAGAGTGGACACGGGAGCTCAGAGTCAATGGCCATGGCGGCGCGGCGGCTCTGGGCGTCGGCGAGGTGGCGGCCTAGGCGAGCAATGTGTAGCTCAGGGAACTTCACTAGACCGAGGGGGAGATGCCTGGAAGGTTAGGCGGCTGGGAAAACAAGCGCCACGGGAGCTCGTCGTCAATGGCAACCATGGTGCCGGCGGCGGCGCTCTGGTGGTCCCCCGCAAAGGGGGGGTCCTACCTTTTATGGCCGGCTAGTGCTTGCGGAGGCGGTTCGCGCACGTCAATCCACAGGCACGGCGAGGTATGGGCGGTGGCCTCCAGCGACGAGTGTGTCCTGTACGGCGGCGACGGCATTGGGTGGCCGACGCGGTCGGCGCGCACGGCCATGGCGCGCGCGGCACGTGGTGCCCGGGGAGTGGGAGAGGGGGCGGCGCGACGCACGGGAGGTCCACAACGCACGGTCCGGCGGGCCAAAGCCGGCCTCGGCGTGCGGTACGGCGGCGCACGGGCGGCTGCGTGGCGCCCGCGTCGCGACGTCGTGCGCGTCGGCGCGCGCTCTGGCGCTGGGAGCGCCAGCCCAATTTCACTTAGGCCTGTTCAACTGCAAATATCTCTAAATTTTTAAACAGAAGTGGCCCAAGCGGTGAATAGCAAAGTTGTAGATCTCCTAATCCTCTACAACTTTCACAAAGGGCGTATGGCCTTTTTCCCAACCATTTTTGCACAATTTGGATGCCAAGTTGCAGATTTTCTGGGCGTCAGTGAACTGTGCCGAACTGCATTGACTGAGGTTTTTCACCTATTTACGCTTCAATCTCAAATGCCACTCAACATGAAAGTTGTGTCCCCCGACAAAATACACAAATTTTGTATTGGGAGAATTTGAAGTGTTTAGGGAAAATATGGAGAACACGGCAAAAGTTCCGGTACGACAACGGTGGGTCAAAAGGGGTTCAAGGGTTTTGACTTGAGTTTTGACCCAACCTTGACCATGATCGACCAAGGGGTGCCATTAGGGATTGTCGGTGATGTTTTCGAGGTGATGGCCCGGGTTGACCGTCGTTTGACCAAAGTCAACTCGTTGACCGGATCATTAGGGTTAATTAACCCGGCCGAAAACTCCGGGGCGTCACACGCCCCCATCGCTCTCCTCCTCCTCGTCCGACGACGAGTACTCCGAAGTCGCCGGGGAGGAGAGCCCCGGCCTGCTCGCGCGGTCGAAACTCCACGCTCCTCTGTTCCCCGGCGTTCCCGTCGCCGGATCTTCTTCTCCTTCTTGCGCGCCTCCCGCTCTTGCTCCCGCCGCCGCGCGCGCGCGCCTCGCTCTCGTGGCCCTACTCACCGGCGAGTGAACTGCGGATTACGACGATGCTCCACGAATCGGTGGACCGAAGAGGGGTGGGAGCCCTACTCACCCGGCGGGCCCTCGAGGAGCATGGCGAACGACCGGAGCGAGGCGTCGTCGTTCCCGATGACCTTGAGGTTGACGACGCGCCTCGCCCTTGTGGTCGCATACTCCGCGGAAGGAGATCGGGCGATGGCCGTGACCGTGCCGGCGCCACGGGATCGGCCGTCTCCTCCCATCTCGAAGGCGCGGAGGCGCCTCTCCATGAGGGGGACGATCCGCGGGTGGTGGAGGTTGGCAAGAACCGAGGCCGCGGTCGGCCCGGCATGCCCGCAGCCTTCGCGCCTTCAAGGCCGAGTTCGGCCCGGTCTTGACGCGAGGAAGGTGACACGCCGTGCCACCAAGAATCGGCCTTCTCCCTCACGACCTTGCCGGTCCAAGGCAACCGGCGGGCTCGTCGTTGCGGAGGTAGAACCACCCCCCGCTCCCACTCGGCGTTGTTGGAGGTCATCGTGCGGGTGATGTAGAGCTCCCCGCGCGTCTCCCACAACGCGATCGTCATGCCGCCGGCGCGCACCGCACGGCACGTCTTCGGCTCCGGCGTGGTGACGGTGTGCGGCTCCGCGCGGAAGAGGTGGACCCGAGAGATCCCGGTTGCGGGATCCCTAGGAATCCCCTCGCGGACGCCGATGAACGTGGCCGCCGCGAGGTGGCGTTCTACGCGAAGTTGTGCGGCTCCACGCCGTAGTGGAAGCACAAACCACGCAAGAAGCGGCTCGCCGGCGCCGCGAAGTCGCGCTCGTGGAAGCGGATGAAGGCGACGACGTGCCCGAACGGCGGGTTGGGCTCCCGGTCCCTCGCCGGCGAGGTCAATCCACGCCGGGGGCCGCCCGGTCCTCGTTCGCCGCCGGCCTAGCCGGCGGTCACCAACTCGCTTAGGGCCGGCCTCGTCGCCGTCGAGCGCGGCCATGGCGGCGGGTCGATAATGGTGATGGACTATGGGGGAGCCATGCGGAACGGCAAAGGAGCGCGGAGCGCGAAGCAAATGCTAGGCGAAGGTGAAGGGGCACGCCGCTGCGGGACGGAAGCGGAAGGGACGAGGACGACGGGTGCTAAGTGTTGAGATAAAGAGCTCGCTTCGCCCTCCCCTCGGATTTATAAATCCATGGAGCCACGCTCCCCGAATCGCGCGCTCGCGCGCATTAACTGCGGGCGAGCGGCACCGCGTCACCGACCGGCCGGGCCCACCACGACCAGAGTGGCCGGACGCACGCACGCGCGCGATCATTACGGCGCGGCAACCGAAGAGCCGCGGCGGCCGTCATGTCCGCCGCCCACCTCGCCCACTACGCGCGCGGCCGCGATGCCCGAAAGGCGCGCCGCGCCGCACGGCCGTGGGCGTGACCGTGGGCATTAAATGGCCCGGTTCCTTACCAAGTAAGGATGACCCTTGAACGGCACCGAGCACAAGGCTCGAAAAGCCCGACCCTCGAAGGGTGCGATTACCGACCGGTGGTCTCGAAGCCCGCTCGGCGTGAACGGGTGCCGGAGGTGCCCTCGATCTACAAAGATTACCGATCGGCGGTTTGAGGGACGGCACCGGCGCGAACCCTCAAAACACAGTAGATGCAAAAAGTCGGGGGCACCCACCGCCACCCCGCGGTGGCCCCTGCGATCGGGGAGTTCGGAGCTTGACCATAGATGGGTTCGAAACAAGCGCCCCGGATCAACGAGTCGGGGGTGACGAGAGCACGCGCATTCGAGCCTATCCTCGAGCCCACCGGCTCGAGGGCGCCCCACATGTCGTGTTCAAGAACCGGTGAGGGCGGCTAGTCGGGGGGATCCCACCGAGGGAGAGCTTCCGCGCCTTCGGTCCCCGGCAAACGGGGCCGAGCCCCACCCTAGCAAACCCGCGCAAGCGCTTCCATGGACGAGTCTCCGGACCACGAGCCAACCCTTATCGAACGGGGCATGGGCGTCCACTTGAATTACCCGATAACAGCTCGACGAGGAATCCGCAATCCGCGACCCGATCGATGGGGGTTGTGGAAACCTCACCCTCCGTCCCGCGGAGGGACGGCGAGGGAGCGTACTAATGCAAGTCGGAGAGCTCGCCCCCAATCGGCTTTAACGGGGCCTAGGCTCGGGGGCCCGACGCATGGCTACACCTCCTAGGGTGCACCGAACGCAAGGAGTACCAGTCATGCGCGCGTGACCGAAGCCGGCTGGAACATCGCCGATGCCGGTTGAAACAAATACCCCGCACACTGGTAAAGACTCGCGAAAAAACCCCTGCAGGAGCACTCACGCTCTGCGGGGCTTCGGGCTGACCCGCGGGTCCGCTGACGCGGCCCCACGGAACGACATTAGCAACCGGGAGGGAAGAATGTCCCATCAACTAGCGTCGGCATCTACGGAACCCTAACGGGTACACCCGCGGATGCTCGGGGGCTCTTGTCGGGGACGACCACAAGGGTCCCCTAAATAACCCGGGAAACCCGCTTAAAACTCACAAAAAACGCGAATCACGGACTAACCCACGAACCTAAAGCGCGCGCACGACGCGATCACCGTCCCGGTGGCCCTTGTGGCCCGCTAGGGCGGCACGGCGGAACGCCCCTCGAGTAAGGTCCGCCTCGCTCGAGGGCTACGCGCCCCTTCGGGCGGAGCCCGCCTCGCTCAAGGGCTCAACGCCCCCTAGGGCGAGGTCCGCCTCGCTCGAGGGCTCAACGCCCCCTCGGCAGGGACCGCCTCGCTCGAGGGCACCTGCACGCACATCGTCCACGCTCCTGCCCCCGTGTACAGGCATTTAATGCTCGACACCGCAAGACGCGTGTTACGACCCCGACATGCCGGAAATCGCGCCCGGCGCTGTTTCACCAACTCCCTAGGGAAGGCCATCCCCGCCACTGTGTAGCACAGTGCGATGAGGTCGGTGTCAGATCCGTGACGCTGTGCCGCCTACCCCCGTATGGCTAACGCGCCGAGCCCTCGAAGGAGGGCCGGTGGCACCCTCGAATGCCTTTTCCGTGACTACACAGGGCCACGTCGTGACGTCAGGCCGGCGGGAGCGGTCTTTCCCGTCGCTGTCAACCCTGTGCGGCCATCCCCACCACTGCCGCGCCACGCCGAGCATTGTGACGACATCCCGATGCTGTTGGAGTGTACGGGGACAAGACGTCACCACGACTGCCACTGTGCCGCATACGGTCCCCCCGTTGACGACACCCTCGAATCGGCCCGCGGGGTGGCCGGACGACCAACCACTACGCCGCCACCCTCAAAGCCGCTCCCCGTACGAGCACAGGACGCGCCGTGACGCCTCGACCCCGGAGCGGGATTCGCCGGGACGGCCATCGGCTCCGTGGCACCGCTTGCCACGCTTCGGCACGTAGGAAAACAAGTGTGACACGTATGTAAACTCGCTCCCTCCTTGGCCTATAAAAGGAGGGGCGGTCCCCCCGCCGCGGGGGACACGGGACGACGGGGACGGCGATCACCCACACTCTCTCCGCCTTCTCCACGATATTGGTACTCGCCTCAATCTATACCTCGGGACTTAGAGGCCGGCCTCCTCTCCCACCACGCTTGTAGCCCCCCTCTATGAGCACCACGGTGCAACGCAATACGGTGCCCCGAGCACACCACCGCTCGGACATACGGCCCCGGCCGGAACAAGGATAAACTCGGTGTCATTAGTTGCTAGCACCGGCCCATCGAGAGGCGCATCTCGGTGCTCATTACTAGTTAGTGTCGGGACCACATTCCGCACCGACAAATATATTCAATAGCTTGCAAATATGTTTCCTATATAGGGACCCGAATGGATTCGTCTACACATCTTCAGTTTCTTAACATAAGCATAACAGAAGGGAGCATAACATAATCATATCTTCAGTACAGAATAGTAGCTTGTAAATTCGTCTACATAATTATGCAATCATTTCAGGAAAAGATGAGCAACATAAGCACAACAGAAGTGAGTGAATGATGTTTTCCATGAAAGAAAAGAAAACATGGCAGTTTTGTTACTGCAGTTCATACCGTGTTCATAAAGAACACCGTTATTGATCGAGGATTTTTTTTCGTCGAAAACACAAAGAATTGATGCAACTACAATCATAATGTAAAAACTACACACCATCACCAACAAGATATTGCATTAAGCGAGTAGCATGAGAGATCTCAAGCCGGGAAACTAAGCCGACATGGCAATTCTTACCGTGCTCATTGGACCTTGGTGGAGGCCGGCAAAGAGGGCGGCGGGCGGTCCATGGTCGAGGTGGGAGACGCGAGAAGTGCGGTCGTGCCCGCTGCCGATCTCCTCGACCTCTCGTCATTGTGCGGTCGTGCCCGCGGGTGGTGCTCGGCGGCAAGGAGGAGGAGGCCGTAGGGCTCGTTGAAGAGGTGTCGCATGGTGTGGACGGGCTTCACCGGCGGCGGGGGTCGTCGACCACGGACGTGTGGGTATAGAGGAGGGTGTCCACCGGCGTCGAGAGAAGCGGCCGTCCGAGGAGGTGGTGCGGATAGTGTTCGGTGCTCGATCGACGGCGTGGATCGGAGGAGGAGGAAGTCACGGCCTCCAATTTGGGCACGACAGCTCGCCCTCCTCGACGGCGATGGGAGCGGCGGGAGGGGACGGGAGCGGCGGGCGGCGTAGCGAAAGGTAAAGATTTGGGGGAGGGGGAGGAGAAGCCGATGTGGCGTGGTGAGACCCACGAGTAGGGAAGAAAAATAGGGAAGGCTGCAGCGAGCAAATTGTGTATAGGGTCTCGCTTCCCCGCCCCCTCACCAATAGGAAAAAAATAGTCACATAGAGGCTCAGACCTTCTCCCACAGGTCCCTTACAGCCCCTTTTTCCCACGACCACCGCTTGCGGCGCGATGCGTTCGTTAGGAACTCGCACCGCCCCTGCCCCGCGCCCAGCCCGTTCATCCGTGAACCTGTCGCACTCGACCTGCCACTTGAACCCGTCCGTCGCGGCGTCCACCTCGCCGCCGACCTAGACGAGTTCCTGTAGAAGGAGCCGAGGCAGGAGCAGTTGGCGGAGCAGAGGTCGCGGCACGCCGGGAGCGCGTCGCCGGAGGCTCGGCCTGCGCGAATTTGGTTGGCAGGTACCCGATCCCGGCGCTGAGGCTCACGTTGCTGACCCTTTTCGCAACCTTGCCGGCGTCACAGCTGCTGCCGGGTGGGGTGGCCGCCGGCAACGCGGAGCCGTCTGCCGACCCGCACCCGCGAGTTGCCGTGCAGAGGCTGAGTGAGGGGCACAACAGCGGGAGGTCGCAGTCGTGGAACTCGAGGTTCTGGATCTCCAGCCCGTACACCTGCGCTTGCAGCGCCTTGATCCTGCGGCCGAGCAAGCAGACGCATCACCACCAGCCGCGCCATCTGCGCCGCCCGCCGCCACGTGTATCCCAGCTTGGTGGCGGCGGCCGCAGCCTCCTCCCCGGCTGCCGACGCGTGGAGTGCCAGGCGCGCGTTCTTGCCCAGCAGCACCAGGCGCTCCGACTCGAGCACCTCCACGAGGCTCCCCAACAGCTTGATCTTCCACGCTGCCTCCGCGTGCCGGTGCTCGGCCTCGTCAGCCAAGACGTCGCGGTCCACCTACGCCAGCACCAGCTCCGCCACGACCAGCTCGGGGTCCTCGTCGGGAGGCTGCGGCGGCGGCTGCTGGGAATGCTGGAAGGAAAGAGAGCTGTCAGCGTCAGAGCAACGGTCATCGACGTCAGAGGAGGAGCAGTCGGAGACGGCGTGCGCGGTGGCATGGTGTTGCTGCTTGTTGGCGTGGAGGGTCTGGGCATAGCGTTCGGCGAGGTAGAGGTAGCTGTGGTGGAGCACGAGTAGCTGCGGGCGCTTGTGGTAGTAGTTCTCGGCGCGCTCGGCGAAGGAGTTATCGGCCGTGGCGGCGTCGGCGTCCACGGCGAGCGCGCGCACCCGCGAACGGAGGAGGATCAGGCGGGGGAGGAGATCACGCGGCAACGCCATGGGAGGGCCACGCGTGCTCCTGCGCGCATAGGAGGCTCCAATTGCAATTGGAGAGGGGGAGAGGGGGGGTCAGGGATGGGATTGAGAGTCATTTACATAGGTGCCATTAAAAAAGATCTCACTTACCTACATGCCATAAAAAAGTTTGGAGACACCTCCATGCCATGAGCTTAACTTTGGTTTACCTGTGTGCCATTCCGTCCACATTACGATCTAACGGTGTCAAACCGACAACTGAAATGACTATTTTGCCCCTGTGGGTCCCACCAGTCTCTTCCTTCTCTCTTCTCCTCCCTCCCACCCATTGTCTCTCTTCCCGAACCGAACCGGCGCAGACGCCCCATCCCTCCCGACCGAGCTTGGAGGCGGAGCTCCGGCGGCGCACGCGCGCGGGACGCCACAGCGGAACTCCACGGGCGGCTCCCCGGAGCTCCGCGCGGGGCGGCCTCCGACGCGCGCGGCCTCCGCGGCCGGGCCGACGCGGGCGAGCTCCGGCGCGGGGGAGCTCGCCGCGGCCGGGTGCGGGCGAGCCGCGGCCGGATGCGGGCGAGCTCCGACGCGGGGGAGCTCGCCGCGGTCGGGCCGACGCGGGCGAGCCGTCGCGGCCGGGTGCCAAGCGGGGCGGCTCCACCGCGCGCGCGCGAGCGCGCGGGGGAGCGCCGCCGCGCCGGTGCGGGGAGCGTAGCGGGCTCCGTCGTGGCCATGGATGAGAGGTTGAAGGTTGAAGAAGCAAGGGGTCCCACACTCGGGGGCAAAATTGCCATTTCCATACCGGGTCCCACATGTCGAGCAATGAAACCGTTAAATTCTAACTGGGCACGGACGGAATGGCACACAGGTAAACCAAAGTTGAGCTCATGGCATGGAGGTGTCTCCAAACTTTTTTATGGCATGTAGGTAACTGATATCTTTTTTAATGGCACCTACGTAAATGACTCGGGATTGATTGATTGATTGCAACTCGGCGAGGCGAGCGGCGTTGACTTGAGGCGCCGTGGCCGCGGAGGCCGCCGAGCTCGTCCCCCGCATCGACCGGTTTGCAAAGATTCTTTGTGTTTGGTTGGGGGAGCGCACTTTTTGCGTCGGGGAATCTTGCTTGCATGGAGTACTAAATGAAGTTTATTTGTAAAACCTTGTCACATATGAGTGTAACTTTGCGTGACGAATCTAATGAACACAATTAATTAGTGATTTGCTACGGTAATGCTACAATAATCATCCTCTAATCATGCGGTCAAATACCTTATTAGATCCGTCTCACGATTTTACACAGGTATGTGCGGTAGTTTTGAAAATTGACTTTGTTTATTTAATACCCTTAATTATTGGTCAAAGGGAGGAGGAAATTTTTTCTACTTCCAACCAAACACTACCCGCATTTGGGAGGGGGAAGGAGAAGATGACGTGATACGGTGGGACTCACGAGTTGGAGAGGAGAATAGGGAAAGCACTGGAGCAAATTACGTTTTGAGGATAAAAATAGTTTTACTCCACCCCAATAATCTTATATAGGAGATCAAATTTACTCCATCCGCCGGAGTTGCTCTAGTCAGACTCTTTGAATCCCTTAAGACCAACTCAAATCGGTATCAGTCGATCAACAGACATTTTGCAAGTGCGGTGTTTCGGGTGCCTGTCATCCTCGTTAGATAAACACGAATATATAATGACCATCGTTGAGCTTATCTGGATGTGTAAATCTTTTTTCTTTCTTGCATTTTGTAGTTTCATTTTTTTAAGCGTCAAGGGGGGGTGGAGCTCGCCCACGTGAACATTTATTACCAAGTCACTGGCCATAGGCCAGCGACGGAGTTACAAGGTGTGGTGTGGGCAAACCCACAGATTACAAAGGAAAGTTGCGGGCATAACGCAACAAGTACAGAGCGGAAACCGAAGATACAACCCAAAAAACACAGATATTAAAATCTACCGAAGTAAAAAAGTACGAGCGGAAACAGAAAACACAACACAAAGAACACAAAGATTACAAACTACCGATGTCAAACCATGCCACAACTGAACAACTTGCTTGCCAGATCCACAAGAGCCGAGGAGTATCCACCCCACCCATCGCAGCAACGCCGCCCTGTGTGCCACCCTCCAACGAATTGGGAGAGCTCGCACCGCAAGATGGGGGCTAAGGGTGGAGAGGGAAACGACTTGACTATAGTGTTGCCGGAGACGACGACCTCCTTTCGAGCCGAGGGCAACACCAATTGAGCACTTCCGAGCGTCGCATACCTCCATCCAACACCCTTTGAGGGGAGGAAGCCCCAAAGGAGGGAGGGCGGGCAAAAAGCGAGCTTCACCACCCGACATTTGAATTGGTATTTCCAACAACAAGGAGAACGCCGACGAAGTAGAGGCGCCGGTAGTGGACATGCAGAGCCACGGTAGAGGCGAACGTACGGATCCGTGGAGCAAGTGCAGGATAGAGTCCATTTTGGGATGACGGTGCCGCCCACTTGTGCGAATATGTTACAAAGCGCTTCTATTTAGACGAGAGCAAAACAGGGTTATGGTTGCATCACCCTATATATGCAGCTACTCAGTTCACGTAGCCCACGCACTACTCGCAGGGCATGACCCTATGGCCATGTTTGGATGGATGTGTTAGTGTTAGTTTGTAGCAAACTAACACCAAAACTAACACTTTGGAGTCAAACACATGTGTTAGTTTGGTGTTAGTTGGAATTAACACACCAAAAACTAACACCTCCAAGAGGTGGAAATTGGTGTTACTTTGGTGGACCCCACCCCTTTTCTCTCTCCCTCTCCTTTTTCAAATGATTGGAAAAGTTACTTTAAATGCAAACTAACACCTCCATCCAAACATCCAAGGTGTTAGTTTTTTATGGGTTAATTTGATGGTGTTAAAAACTACCACTACCACTAACACTAACATCTACCATCCAAACATGACCTATATATGTGTGTGTGTGTGTGTGTGCGCGCGCGCGCCGCTACAAAGGTTGGTTCTCTACCAGTGATACCAGTTGATCATGCTTCCAGTAGGCAACAGGGGTGCCAAAATTGCACGTCTCTCTCTCTCTCTCAAGATTTTTTAGTTTGATAAAAACTCTACACAAGGTCAATTAGTAGCCTGTTAAAAGCAAGGGCAAGGCAATGTCTTTGTCCCCTGACCATCGTTTTCTTTAGAGAGGATCCAAAAACAAACGTATGACAGGGAATCGGAGGCCTCAAGGAAAAACAGCAGTTGGTCACAGACCCTAATGATGTTCTTCAAGGCCGTAATGATGTTCTTCCAAGGCGCATGCCACTGGCCTTGATTCACTGGTAGTCCTAAGTCCTAACGAGCTGGCTGTTATGGAAGTGATACAATTAACAGGTGCTCAGCCTGCCGGCTGACTTATTTATTTCTCTAGATTAACAGGTGCACAGCCTGACGCGAGATTAGTTTTGTCGTGCCATTTGTAGCTGGGCTGCCTCGAAGGCAAAATGTGTGGCTGGCCTCAAGAGAAAATCTGTGCTCAGAATCATTCTTGAGAAAATGGCCCTTGTTTCGAAATGAATACATATGACTCCACTCAGACTTCCATGGAATTTGCGTGACTAATCAGTTCTTTGGTGATCATGATTGAACACCGAAGGTATATGAATTGGGCCTCATACAACTGATTTATTTGCTGGGGTAAAGGAGACTAGCACTAGTCGGATTATTTGAACTGATTTGTTATATAGATAGCCGGCTATTTTCCTCAAATCAGTATGAAGACTATGCTTTATAGCATAGGCATGAGCCAACCTAAATGTCCCAATGTTGTAAAATCTCTCTCTTTTTTTATAGGTTGTGTGCATCTTAGATATGCAGAGGCCGGGAAAAATCTAGTTCGATTGTATCACCTTGATATAATTGTCTAAGATTAATAAAGTTTTCCTTATTGAAAAAAATGTCCCAATGCTAAGAACAAGCTTACATGTAACACAGGCATGATCAGGCCGAAAACCATGTTGAAGCATTTCACAAAAAAGAAGAAAAAACTCAATGGACTCAACATACGTAGCAGGAGAGCATTGAATTCCATGATATGTAGTCTCTCATCGATCTGATGGAAAACTCTTAGAGCTCTATCCACCCATCCGCATTTGAGACAAGCGAAGCATTGAACTGGATGTCGAACTCATTGCTGCATTTGAGAGAAAAAGTGCTTCGTGTTGCTCCTTCACTGATACAGAAGAGCTAGCTCCGCACAAACTTGCAGGACCCCCACAGCCGTGTAGGAATTCATACCGATCCCGTAGCTCTGCATCCCTCGGAACAGCTCCAGGGCAGAGTTCCAGGACGCGATGCACATGATCTGTGTCCAGACATACATGAATCGACCAATGATGTACCCATGATGTCACAACTCACAAATGATTTATATTTCATAAAGATGAAGGCCATGCAAACATTTGTAAAGAAAAACAACTAAACGGATCGCTCACCCTAAAAATCGGGAGATGTATCCTTCATTTAATTGTCTGTAACAGATGCATAAAGCAACGTACTATGTAACCTATGTTATTCCATCATTCTACATTTTCAATTCCATGTCACGACAATGAAATATTTTGAAATTGTTTTAATGTCATTTTAACTGGAGTTGTTCAAATTGACCACAACATCAATATCTATGGGGCAGTTCCAGGTCAAAAAAAAAAGGAATAGCTATACGTATGGAGACACCAAAGTGAATACTCCTACAAGACGACACAGGTACCTGCCAAAGTGCCAAGTGTAACAACTTGAACCCAAGAAGTGAAGGTATTGGATGCCATGGCAACAACTATCACCCACGAACCAAGACGCAAGGGCACAGGCAGTAAAACAACAGTTCTCACACGAGATAGCACATCAACCACTTTTTTACATCCAGAGGACATTTTTTTACATCCAGAGGCTTTCTGTTTCAAGAGCATGATGTCACTCCCTCGTGATGTTTGATATCCGCTCGAAAAACTTGCAGCACATGTTCATACTGAACCTTATGTCCTGCTTCATCCAATCGACAGCTGTTCTTTCCAGGGTGCCCAATGAAGAGACCTTATACGACCATTCACCAGGTTTCTCTAACCATGTGAGATTGAAACTGTAACCTGCATCAATTTGAACAACTCGTCAAGGATCATAATCAGTTCATTTACACCACATGACTTGAGAGTCAGAGTAAATGTAACATCCTCGATGGAATGAAATCCATATGATTGGTGCTACTTTGTTAACATAATAG
Source organism: Cenchrus americanus (assembly GCA_947561735.1). Lineage (NCBI taxonomy): Eukaryota > Viridiplantae > Streptophyta > Magnoliopsida > Poales > Poaceae > Cenchrus > Cenchrus americanus. The sequence goes on from OX387243.1 coordinate 104,752,541, forward strand.
CTGTAGCAATCATAAAGTGTGCTGACTCTGCATTAATTAACAGAGGCCAACATCTTGAGCTACATATCAGTACTTACCAAGAAGGCTTACACCTCCCCTCCCCTCCCCTCCCCTATCACCAATATTTTCAAGGTATATTTGGGGTGCATAAAGAAATAAGTTAATATATCACCATATTATAAATTTTAGATGCTGACAATTTGAAAGTATTGCATTTATTTCAATTATCCATGATCTTGCATCACTATTGATATCATTACACATTTTTGGTAGCCAATAAGATCCAATATGCAGCAGTTCCATATAAAAAAGGCAAGGCCAAGTGACAAAGCAACAAAAACCAAATATGCTTTTTTTGGTAAAGACATTAACATCTACCTTTGATCATCTAAGTCAGTTTAAGATAATATTATTAAGTCTGCACATTTATGCTGGCAACATCCATAAGTAACATATCAAATTGGATAATGATAGTAACAGCAAAAGCATAAAAAGTATCTCGTATAATAGCTAATGTTATTCTAGTACTGAGCTGCAGTAAAAACAAGAGCATGAGACCCATCAGGAACAAGTACCACTAGCTTCATGGCAGACTGAAACTGAAAATCTTTCGGTCCCATCATCTACTGTGACTTTCATGCGAACTAATGATTGAAGCAGCAAATGAAGCATATGAGCTCTGGGACATTCGTTGGTCTCGTTCCCTGAATCAACAAGCACACTGGTCAATTTGAAGGCATGCAACAAATTAGTAACAACATTTATACTTTCACTAACCTAAGATGCATGTGTATCTTCTAGAGCATCCTAGCTGCAGGATCAGAACAATTCAAGCCATACGAACATGATTAGCAAACAAAGCTCACTCAAATACTTTTATATAACAAGGAACTAATTGGTCTTCCACAGACAAAAACCTCTTGAGATTCCTCCTCGAGGCCACTGTGAGGAATGGAAGCATTTTCGTTCAACTGCACCCTCTTTGAGTTGCTATTTGACACTGGTGACTTCCTTTTAGGCGACATATGAATTGGGTGGTCCACAGACCCAGTAGCAGTAGAATTGTTTTTTTCGATCTGCTCATCCAAGAGCTTCTTAAGCCTTAGATTTTCACTGTCCTTTGCTGCATGAAACAACAACGAAAAATAAGTGAATATTGTGGCACCTAAATCAACTTAGTTGAGGCCAAATAGATAAAAACAGGAAAAGGAGATATTATGTCAGCCTTAAAGTAAAGATGATGCAAAAGGACTGCTCCATCTCACAGATTGTGATGAATAATATTGTCATAACAAGGTGTATGCAAAATTACCACATCAAGATTAAATGATTAATGTAGGTTTGCAGAATAATTTGAAAGGGAAACATATTTTGGACCATAGCAAAAGGACAAGTGTATGAACACAAGGTATCATTTCGACGGGCCAGAAAATTTTATGAATGCAAAGTTGGCCAGTTGCATGACCATATCGCAAACAATACAAAACAGTTAAATTTTAACAAATGTACATGGCATAAATTATTCTTAATTTATCTAATATGCTAATAAGCTATACCCAGCAATCCAGTAATGCAAAGCAGTAAAGTCGTCACACAGCAAAATTAAATGTCCTTCAGTGTCCACAGTGCAGTAAGGTAGTATGCTCTGGCCTGAACTGTTTGACACACATATCTGTACATATGTTGTTATGACCAGTTGGATGGCCCCACCTTGTCCTAGGCCCAGGTCCACGGTACTGTAGCGTGAACAGTGCTGCAGGATAGGATTAGTAGTTTGTGGAGATAGGAATAGATAGATTCAGTTATAATGATATTTACTTAAGAGGCAAATCAGGGATCTCTATAAAAGGAGACCCTCTTGTATCAGTTGAAGGCAAGCAAGAAGAACCCTAAAAGTAGCCAGAGCCTCCCGCAGGAGGGCGACAAATAGGTTCTTCGGGCTATCCCTAGTTAGTCCATATCATGTTTTCTCCATTTCACAAATGTCACCTATCACTCAGGATTCTGTATTCAAGTATTTGTCCATCAAGCAACAGCATAGCTATCTCAAACATTTCCTCTCTCAGTTCATATTGTAGTGCTGTTAAAAACATTAAGTAATTGCAGAATGCCATCCAATAGGGCATGTGTGTCCATTTCTCATTAACAATTTTGTAGAGCCAATGTGTAGACGCCAAGACAGTCTTTGTGCATGTTGGTGAAAGGCATAATTACATCAAATTAAGGAGAATCAGCTGAAAAGGATTAACTCAACCCGTGCCTACTTGGCAACTTCTCATGACAAACTAGACAGGAAAAAATAAAAAGGATTAAAGGAAACATGGTTGCAGGCAGTAGAGTCTTACCCCTAAGAGCTTCAAGGAATTCCTCACGGGCCTTCTCAAGCTCATCCTCCTTGTCCGCCCTGGAATCATCAAATTAGCAAAAACAAAACTGGGACACAAGCAACAGTGTAGGCACCATTTCCACCCCTGGACAACAAAACCCTAACCCCACTCAATTGTAAATAGTCGAATCTTACAGCTTCTCACTGAGCTCCTCTTTATCCTTTTCGAGGCCGCTGACCCAATCCTTCATCGCTGCATCATCAAAACAAAATAAAATCAAAATGAAGGGAAAGAAAGCCATTTCTCCACAAAACAATTCTTCCCATAATCCAGCCCAAATTTAGCAGCCTGGCCTCACCATCGTAAAGCTCCTTGAGCTGCTCCCCCCGCTTCCGCTCCAACCCCTCATCGAGCAGCTTCCGCTTCTGCAGCACGACAAGGGATCCAACCAGAAAGAAAGTAATTGCAGCATCAAGCCACTGCGGGCGGGGTGCAGAAACGGGACAGGGAAGAAGCAGGCGGGCGGTACCTTGAGGGCGGTGTACTTCTCATAGAACTTCCGCTCCATCCACTCCAGGGAAGGATCGAGAAGCTTCTAGACACTCCAAGAGCAAGATTTGTGTCTGACAGGGAGTAAGCTGCACTAGACAGTAGAACAGAGGAAATAAAAATAAATCAAAGCATTAAGGATACGTTCAGTCAGATAGGGAAATTGTTGAACAGCTCAATTGTTATACTTGAAAGAAATTTGGCACGAGCGATGAAGCAAAACAAGTCCAAAGTACCACTAGGATGTCTGCTGGAACAAGAACTTTATTGCGAAAGTGACACGATACTGACATGAAGTAATATCTAAATGTTTTTGCAAAATTTGGCAACTTGCAAGTTATATCTGAGTATATTGATCATGGACCTTCAGTCAGGGTCAGCCATGCTACTTGCGCAGAAACTTTCACAAGCATAGCAGATGCAGCACTACCAAGTACCAGGTACAAGTCAAAGAAAGCATATATATTTTTGCATCTGGAAGCTGCAAATGTCAGCAACTCAAGTAAATATGGGTAAGTAATTTTGTTAACAAACCACTCAAGAAAGTATGCTCTTATTCCCAAAATCAAACATTGCCCAGGACAAGTTACCAGTCAGAAGGAAAAAAGGTGTTTGTGCTACTCAAACACCTTTTTTCCTAGTTACTAGTCAAACTGAATAAGGTACCTATGCTGCAATGCCCAGGACAAGATAATATGGTATGACAGGACATCAGCATCAGAATTCTTTCCTTGGCTTCTGGTGCAAAGAAAGTTGATCGATACTGATAAACTGATGAGTGATGACCATGAACTGACCATGCAGCCCAAACATTTCACTATGCGACCTAGGGGCAGAGCTATGTTGGCTGTTGTGGGTGCGGCCGCACCCAGATCCAAAACAAAATTCAGTGATTGCCAACGATTTTTCACCCTTTATGCACCTCCTCGGCCCAATGTGATGCACCCATAGCTCAGCAAAATCAGCACACAACCTAGCTAGAGAAGTCTTTTAATAAAGTGTTGCAGCCCCCACAAAATTACTCTAACTCCGCCCCTGTTTCAACCAAATGCATAAGAACTAAAGCTGCAGCTGATGATGTACACCTTATAATACTTGGAAAGAAAGAAACTGCAGGACCTTTGATATGTGCAATCGAACCAGGTCTGTAAAGCAAGGTCCCTTGATGTTCATATAATTTCTAGCCTGAAATTTTGTTCATGCAACCATGTAGCAAACACTAATACTCATGGTTGTGAGATGTCAAGTTAACTAAAATTCAGTTTAGTTAAGAAACAAGGCGTGCATTTTTATTGCAGTAAAGTTACCTAATTACTAGGATTGTGCAGCATCAATTTTTTAGAGTTTTAGGGCTGATGCCCCCGTCTTACTTAAAAGAAAGACCGTTTCAGTGGTTACAGCACAGTTTTGTTCGCCGGCCATCGGCTACCCAGATTACATTTCGTTTGCAACAGGGGAAACTCACACCTGACCAGAACCTTACAACGCAGCTACGACGACACCCCGAACGGACCATTTTTGTGCAGCATCAATGTAAACATTTTTTTTTCAATTCAGATAACCTACTGAAATGACATTACAAGCAAATGGATGCTTGACGGAATAAGCAAAATAAAATTTGATTCGTATATATCTGATTCATCTGGGACTTGAACCTAAAGTATATACATTAAACAACAAGTAAATGGTAAACATGACAGACACTAGGAGGATCTCCTCATCCGTTATTTAAAAAAAGAACATATCACAACATCACAGCAGAACCCATCTGCGAATGCATTAATGCAAGTGCTCTCTGCATCGGATGTAGCACAACTAAACTTCAAGTTGCATCGCCGGCACAGGAATGGAGATGCTAACTTCAAATCAAAGGTCATGGACGCAGGCACGACAAGTGCAAACCCTAGGGAACAGGTGAGGACGAATCGAAGAGAACTCACGTCACAGATGCGGAGGCGGCGGTCGAGGTAGAGATTTCGCAGGTCGAAATGTACGCGGCAGCGGTGTTGAGACAGAGGCCGGGGACAGAGGATGCGCGACGCCGCCGCGACGGAGATGGAGCGCACGGACGGGACGGAGATAGGGGCGCGCCACCGGGAAGGAGATGGAGTGGCGCGAGCGAGACAGCTAAGGGCCTGTTTGGTTGGGATGCTGGTTGATTGCATCAGTGAGCCAGGCCAAACAATGATAGTGTTTGGTTGACTGCATGTGCTCTAAATTTGAGAGTTTTACCTGTATGCTATTAAAAAATTTGGTGGTGACCTGTATGTCACTGGAAAGTTTGTTCGACCTCTATGCCATCGACTTGAACTTATGTGTCTCTTATGCCATTCCGTATTCTTCACTTGACGATGTCAAATGGAGGGGTGAAAGCACCAATTTACCCTTAGGTGGGGTCCGTTTGACAGTCACTTCTTTTTTCTCTATTTTATACCCCGTGAGAGCACGGATGGGCACACCGGAAACAGAGGCCAAAGCCGAGCAGGAGGAGGGAGAACTGAGGAGGTTGACCTCGGCGGCCGCCGCCTTGAGCGCACGCGGGGCAGCTCAACCCCCCCCTCCCCCGTCGTCGCCGCCAGGAGTGCCGCGTCGTCCGCCGCCGCGCGGGCGCGAGAGCTCGCCCCCGGTGAGCGGCGCAGGTCGACCCCATTCAAAGTCGCCATGGCGTGGGAGGGGGAAACTCGACCCCAGTGCCTCCATGATGCCGCTCTTTTTTCTGTCACCTGATGACTGATCGATCCGCTTAACTCACCGTCAACATATTCGATCTTTTGAGTTTCAACGATTGATTTTGAGAAGATTCGGGTCGATTTATTTGGGATCGACAGCCACGAGGGCGGCATGCCACTGCAAGAATGCCGCCGCTGGCTTCCTAGGCTTGTTGCCGCCAGCTGCTCTGGTGGAAAACTTCTTTCCAGGCGGCGGCCCTCTGATGGGACAGCGATGGAGGAGCTGCACGGCGAGGTGTGAGAGAGAAGGTGCAGGTGTCAAATGCATAGAGGCTTTTACCTGTATGCCACTAAAAAAACTGTATGCCACTAAAAAAGATAGTGCCGACCTGTGTGCAATTAAAAAAATTGCTCGCACCTGTGTGCCATCGGCTTAAACTTCCTTGACCTCTATGTCATTACGTCCAATTTTGCAAGTAATAGTGTTAAATGGATAGGGGAAATGACCATTGTACCCCTCCAACCATGAGCAACAAACTCACCTTTCTTTTACATGTATGCCACCCAATTTTCAAAATTACAACATGACCTTTCTTTTACCTTTATGCCACCCATTTCTCAAATTGACAAGAGCAGACTAACTGTTATCATTTTTATGGAAAAAACAAATTCATTTTTATTTAGGCCAAAAAAGCAAATTCATTTTTATTTAGGTCAGGAAAAAAAACACCTCACCTGTACATGTAAACTAATTATTGACAAAGTAACTAACACAACAAATACATCACTTTGTTTCAAATCCATTCATCACATAATAATCAACAAATACCCATCATATGTTCAAATTCATCTCATAATATCTAGGAGCATAATATCTAATAGGTTCAGATCCATTCGTCACATAAAAGTAACATGTTCTAGTCATGACAGAGCAACATGTTCTGTTCATAACATAGCAAAATACTAGAAAACAACACTTGTATTACATTAGCAAAAGAACATCGATACAGACACACATCACTGCAAAGAAGGGCATAGAGGTCAAAAGAAGTTTAGGTCGATGGCATACAGGTGCAAACAACTTTTTTAATGACAAACAGGACAGCACCATCTTTTTTAATGGCTTACAGGTAAAAGTCTCAAAGGCATAGGCAGGACCACATGGGTCTTCGCTTTTCGCTCCTGTCGAGCCGTCCTTCCTTCCCCGCCTTCTCCATACCATCATCAACATTGGAGAAACGGAAGCCGACGAAGTCGAGGACGGCGGCGCCATGACTTGACTGGCGTCGGGGTTCTCTAACCGCCAGCAGTAAATTTCTCGGATTGCGTGCCGGGCCTCGGACGGTTGCGCAAACAGCGGGTACACAGGATTTATACGGGTTCAGGCCTCCAGAGAGTAACACCCTACGTCCAGTTCGTGCTGATGTGCTATTTGCGCTGATTTGTAATAGGGGTTACAAAATGGGCGAGAGAGGGATGAGTTTCCAAGTCTCTGTAGTCTGTAGAAGCCATGGCTGGCTGGAGGTAGAAGAAGACAGGGAGTGCTCCCCCTTGGAGGAGAAGGAAGAAGTCAAAGAGTAAAAAGGCCAGCCCCCCTCGAGAGGGCCCTGCTCTCCCTTTTATCAGACAAGGGAGCATGTTACATTAATGAAGAGAGAGAAAAAGAGAGGTTGTGCATGCACAACAGGTGTATGGGGGAAGCTGGCTGCATGGTTGCTCGTGTCAGGTCCTGGTGCCACCTCATGCATGCAGCTTGGCCATTGAATGCTTCTGACACTTGGCATTTGCATGGGTGAATGAGAGAACCCAAACTTCTCGAGAGGACTCCAACTAGTAGGAGGCTGCATGTTGGAGGCCACATGGTGCCATAGCTTGACTTGTGGCCGTTTTCCCTCACAAAAATAATTTCCAGAAGCTACCAAAAATACCCCATGGGTCATTGTGGCTGTGATAGTTGTTCGTAATCGCCGTCTTTGGGTACCCATAATTTTGGGTCGCGTCAGTAGCCCCCGAGCCTGGGAGGGAGTTGTAGACTCGTTCCCAAGTTTAATTATTGTAGCGGAGGGGCAGATTGTCGTTTGTCTGATGGGGGCGCGCGAGCTCACCCGCCGGGTGTAGCCCCCGAGTTCGCGGAGGAGTTGGAGACTCGCTCGCGGGATTAACAATTTTAGAGCTGAACATCATTCGTCGGGGTGTCGTCACACCCGAGCCTGTGGGAGGAAGATGAATTTTTGGTGACCTCGCACGGCGCGAGCACTAGTCGGGGAGTCGGTTTCCCTTTTCGTCGCGTCTCCCTCGTGCATCCTTTTCGTCAGGAAGGAGGGGTTAGGTGACATCGAAGCTTGCCTCATTGGCCGAGCCTTGGCACCTCATGAGCTGCATGCGGGTGAGTTCGAGTGAAGCCTCAGAGCCCCATTCGTCAGGCTCCGAACGAATCAACTGGTGATCGACCTCATATTCCCGATGGTGAAGTCAACTAGTTACCGAGCCCGTTCGGTTGGACTCGACGGCTCGTCGCTTTTCCGCCGGGGGAAAAACCACGACCTCCTTTTCCATCAAGACTCGAACGTAGTTCAGGATGCCCGTGGGGCTCGTGCGCCCGGGTTCTGGCCGTTGGGGCCCATCCCTCACCACCCCTCACTCGGGTGTCTGGGAGCGGTTGTCAAACCCTTCGATGGGCCAACCTTCAAACTCCCGGTCATCGGTGAGTGGCGCCGACCCACGGGTGCAGAGCCACGAGGAGCCGTCGGTGCAGAGTGCGGTGATGTTGTTCCGACCGTCGAGTAGTTGTCGCCAGCTCCCAAGCGCGAGGGCCGAGTAGTAGTCGTCTAGCCGCCGAGTGTGAGGGTCAGGTGGTAGTCACCGTCCCCCAGACCCCGAGTGCGAGGGTCGAGTCTGCGGTCATGTTCCTACAAAAGGAAATCAGGGAACAACGGTACATAGTGCGACAAATACCAATTTTGAGGAAAGAGCATTTGACAGTTTGCAACAAGAAATCTAAGTCCAACTCTTTTCAGTCTATTTAATTTCTTCGGGAAGTGTTCCTGTTGCGTTTAAGCACCTAACCGCCGACAGCTACATCCGTAGCGCAGGGAGCAGGCCGTGTGCACGCGTAGGAAGTGTAGGCGTGGGGTCGAGGTTTCACGATTTAAGGCGTGTGCTTCCCGAGTACTTTTAGCGACTTGTGTGAGAGCAAAAAGATATTGCGCTGATGTGTCCCGACGACGCGTGCCGGGGTGTGTTATAGCTGGAGAAAACGGTGGCCCTAGGAGTATGCTTAGCTCGATTTATGTTCGCGTCGAGGGAGTCGGTGTGTCATTCCCGGGCTCATCCTTACAAGCCCGCAAGCTTCACTGTGACAACCCCATCCGAGATAATTCCGTACTATCACCTAAACCATTCCATTTGGTCACTAAGCGATAATAAGGAATCATCTCGTTGAGTGTTGCCGGGTTAATGTCCGGTAAATCACTTGACAACACAGAGAGGATCGAACGTATGCATTAAAACTCCCACAAAGGGGAGTCCAGAGTGCCTTACAAATTAACATCAAATTCCCCGTAGGGTCCATTATTACAACATAGTTCTTTGACATGAAAGTAAATGGTTCTGAGTTTATTAAGAACAGGAGACACTAAACGGTACGATCAACATCATAGGAGGCCTGTCTATGATGCAATCACTCGTCGTCATCCACCCATTCCAGCTTCCAGCCGAGTGGAAGTTCTCCGGGCCACACATCACATGCATTACCTGGAAACAACATTTATTGTTGACACCCAAAATTGGCAAAGGCCGACTCTGGCCAGGTAATCCGGTTAGACCGGGTCCCAGGGGCGGTCTAACCAGGTAGCCTGTGGCCGGTCTGGCGCGAAGGGGCCAGGCGGTCTAACCGCCTCCCGGGGGCGGTCTAACCGTGGTGTCCCGATTTCGGGTAGAATTAGGAGTTTGGCTTAATTCCGAGTTGTAAATTGTTGTTTCCAGGGCAAGACCTCCCACCCTATAAATATAAGGGGTCGTGGCCGATTGAGACCTATCATCCAATCATCATTATCAAGTTTTATCTTATTTTCTCCAAACCCTAGCTTTTCCAACCTCCTTTGCTCTCCTCCTTCGTCTCCACGGCGGTTGAGGGAGTTCTGAGTGGCATGCGGATCTCAGGACAACCCTAGGCGCGTTGTCCCTGACGGGGTCTCTCCCGGGGCAGCGATCTTAGGTTTTCGGCGACGTTCCTGTCCAAGGCGGTTAGACCCACCCCCCAGGGCGGTTAGACCGGCCCGTGCTGGGAACCTCGACGAGGTGATATCGACTACCGCGCGATCCAGCGCACTCATGTTTTTGACCGGAAAAAGCATCAACACACTTTTGGCGACTCCGCTGGGGATAGATCTGGTTTCACAACCGATCTTTCGATCTTTGCATGGGATCACAGTGCGACATCGACATGAAGAACGTGATCATGGTGAATATCGAAGAACTCAGTGAAGAGGACCAGAGGAAGTACACGGAGCTGCAAGAGTACATCAAGCAGCAGTTTCTCTCTGGCGCCAAAAAGGATCGTTCATGCAAGGTGACACTCAATCAAGATTTCGAGTTGCCGGCGATCAAACAAGGACAAGGTTGAGGTAATACCCACTGTAAGTCAAGCATCCCCTCCTGATCTAGATACGCAATTATCCAATATTACCGATAGGTTTGAACGTGCGTTTAATGATCAGAGTAGTTTGGTTGCTAGTGTTGTTACTCGCCTTGAAAAAATAGAGGGTAAACGTATTAATATATCTAATGACGGTATCCCTCAAGTAGATTCACAAGGGGTTCTGCATGCAACCACATCGGCATCGCAGGAAGCTTCTCCTGAGGTTCCTCTGTATGGTATGCCGATGGGGTTTTATCCGGAGCAATTTCCATTGCCAAAGCCGACCCCGATTAGACCGCCCCCTAGGCCGGTCTAACCGCCCCGTCTGGCCAGATGGTTATGACTCCGGAACAGCCGTTGCCTTTGCCGGTTGTGCCTAGTACATTGGTCCAGAGTCAAAATAATGCTTATGGTACTGTTTCACCAATGTATAGCACAATAACTCACACATCACCACCTATCCCTAATATTGCTCCATCTTATGGTGTGCCTAATGATGTGTTTACTGACTTGCATCGCATACAAAATCCTAATCAACCCCCTGTGAATAACTTAAGAATTGCTGCAATGCAATCTCATTTAGCTGCTAGGAATGAATTAGCTCAATTTAAGGAAGAGATAGCTAACATGATGAAAAATAAGCTCGGTGTTGATATGGGTAATACTAGATTGTATCAAAAACCATATAGAGCTGATTTTGATTATGTGGCTTTTCCCCTGGGTTGGCATATGCCTGATTTTATTAAATTCAGTGGTGATGACAACCGTGCAACCTGGGAACATATTAGCCAATATACTGCTCAACTAGGTGAAGCTGGTACTTATAATTCTTTAAAAGTTCGTTTGTTTTCTTTATCTTTGACTGGTACCGCTTTTGCTTAGTTCTCTTCGTTAGCTCCCAACTCTATTGATTCTTGGGATCAATTAGAGCAAAAGTTTCATGATCACTTTTTTAGCGGGAGTTACCAACTTAAATTAACAGATTTAACATCGGTTAGACAAAACAAAGAGGAATCAGTTTCTGATTACCTTAAGCGCTTTAAAGAAGTTAAAAACTGTTGTTTTAATCTGCCTCTTACTGATTCTGACCTTGCTGATCTTGCTGCTAGAGGCTTAATACCTGCTATTAGAGATAGATTAGAAGGTGTAGAATTTCATACGCTTGCTAATGTGCTTGTTAGAGGTATGGCACAAGAATTAAAACTGAATAAAGAAAAAGAGCACTCTAAATCTCATCAGTCTAATGTGCATGTTGTTGAATATGATTCTGATAATTCAGACGACGAGAATGAAGTGTATGTTGCTGAATTTGTATGGCCTTCAAAGTCTAAAGCTAGTTCTTGTGCATCTCTTAAGCCGGGTACTAAGGGTCGGCAAGAAGAATTGAAGTTTACTTTTGATGTTTCTAAATGTGATCGTATCTTTGATGAATTACTTAAACTTGGAAACATTAAAATTTCTTATACTATGCCTCCACTTGATGAAATTAAACGACGTGCATATTGTAAGTTTCATAATTCTTATTCTCATGCCACTAACGATTGCAATGTGTTTCGTCGTCAGATTCAATCGGCCATTAATGAAGGTCGTTTGATGCTTCATGAGATGCAAGTGGATAAGCAACCTTTTCCCATCAACACTATGGAGTTGCAGCAGCCTAAGGTTTTGGTTCGGCCGCATCAAGCCGAAGCTACTAAAGGCAAGAACGTGATGGTCGGGGAAGCCAAGCCCGATTTGAGGGGAAAAGAGTTGACAAGAGAAGTGGCATATGAAAATACCCCTGATGGTAGAGAAACTTTCAAGATTACTGTCAAAGCTTCTGGACATGGGGGGCAAGGATCGTCCACGCCGTCTGGTCAACACATAACCGAGCCTGTCCTGGACAGGGCGGTTAGACCGGGGGTACAGGGCGGTCAGACCGCCCCTGCACATGGTCGCCCAAAGATGCTTGTTCCGAAGCGGCCTGAGATAGGAAACTGGAAGCTTAACGTGGCAAAGAATCAGGGGAGTGTTCCAAAGCCAAAGGTCACGTTTGATATGCTGTTTGACAAATATTCTAAACAAAAGGCCGTTACAAGCGATCAGCCAGTAAAAAAAGGATGAGATCACCTCCACATCAAGAGAGACCAGCATTGTCTCCCAGAGAAGCCATCAGGTTCAGAGATTAATCATCTCAGAGGCAAGACTTTACTCCAGATTGGGCTCCTCCACTTCGCCCTATTTATGATGATACTGGAGTAATGTGGGTGCCGTATCAGCAATCTTTCCATCCTGGATGGGGAGGACCAAGGAGGTCAGCACTGGATCGAATCTCAAGACATACACAGGATCGCTGGGCTCCACGACAAACCGGGCAGGGTCATCTGGCTGACCCGGTTAGACCGCCCCCTACAGGCGGTCTGACCGCCCTGCCCAAAAAAGAAAGATTTTCTCCGAAGAAGGTATACATGCCCGAAATCAGAGAGGAGGAAGTTCAGGAGATGGACATCGACCCAGAGATGACTACTGGCCTTGATATTATTTAGATTGGGACAATGAACGTTCCCGTTGAGGAAAGTGGCAAAAGACCGGTTGCGCCAAGCAATCAGGTTGTGACACCAACTCAAAAGGGATCTGTTGCTAATGACTATGAGGCCAGCGAAAGCAAGTCTCGTCCGGAATGCTTTTTGCCAAGATGGTGCCCTCCCGGTTTAACTCATACTCGAAGACGGAAGCTTCAGCAGCTGAGGTTACGTGAGAAAAGAGAGAAGGAGTTAGAGAAGAAGAGGGTCAAAGATTTCAATAGCTACAGGCCCATGGTGCCACAGGGGAAAGAATGGAGAGTTAAAGCAGCTACTCAGCCAGGGGCGGTTACACCGCCAGAGGGTGAGGTTCAACCGCCAGGGGCAGTTAAACCTGGTGACCAGGCGGTCAGACCGGGGTCTCCAGAAACACTGCCCGGTTTCGCTTCTTCGATCCCCATGGTTTGTGATGACAAGGTTTCGTCTGTCCATACTCCAGAGGACCACGAACAGCTTGTGGACTACAGTTCTTCTCCAGAGCGGATGAACCTTGAGATCAATGTGGTTCATTTGTTTGTCGATGGTTTAGTGCCTACGGAGGAATACTTAGCTCACCTTGACTTTGGGCCCAAAGATGCTATATTTCAGAAGCCCAAGGACACTGATAATCATCTGAAGGCTTTGTATATGAAGGGTCATATCAATGGGAAGCCTATTTTTCGGATGCTGGTGGATGGAGGTGTGATTGTCAATTTGATGCTGTATTCTCTATTCAAGAAGCTTGGAGGTTCAGATGAGGAGTTGATCAAGACCAACATGACCGTCAGCGGGGTTGGAGAAGGTGAGCCGATGGGAGCTAAAGGCGTGATCTCCATGGAGCTCACTATTGGAAGCAAGACGCTTGCTACGACCTTCTTCGTCGCTGAGACACAAGGTAACTTCAGTCTTATCCTTGGTCGTGATTGGATTCATGCAAATAAATGTGTTCGGTGATAATTCTGCTTGTGTAGCTGTAGCCGATAGTCATTCTATAGGTATACATGATGATGTAAAGTGTTTATCTGGTTTGGACTTATCTGATTATGAGTTTGTAAGTTGTTCCAATAATGGTTTCATTCCTGCTGACATAAAGCCGTTTGATAATCGGCTAAATCACCTCATGTGACTCGATGAGTTCAACAAAAGAGTGGTTGCAGCAGAGAATTGATCATTATCGGGCACATAAGACCGATACATGTGAAGCCAGTGAGAATCTTGATGATTTGGGCAAGCTGGGACAAGGGTTTACGTCGGCTGATCCTCTTGAGGAGGTAGATATTGATGATGGCACTATACCTAGGCCGACATTTGTAAACAAGAATTTTGATCCTATTTTTAAGCTTGAGTTAATAAATATTTTAAAAGAGTATGTTGATTGCTTTGCTTGGAATTATAATGAGATGCCTGGTTTAAGTCGTGACTTGGTAGAACATAAATTGCCTATTAAACCTGGTTTCAAGCCTTATAAATAGCCTCGTAGAAATTTTAATCCTTATATTTATGACCGAGTGAAAGAAGAAATCAATCGGTTGCTCGATGCTAAGTTTATTAGGCCTTGTCGATATGCTGAATGGATCTCTAATATAGTGCCTGTTGAGAAAAAAGGAACAAAGAAACTTCGTGTTTGCATTGATTTTAGAGATCTTAATAAAGCAACTCCTAAAGATGAATATCCTATGCCTATAGCCGACTTTCTTGTTAATTCTGCATCTGGACATAGAGTACTTAGCTTTCTTGATGGTAATGCTGGTTACAATCAGATATTTATGGCCGAAGAGGATATCTCCAAAACGGCTTTCATATGTCTAGGATTTGTAGGCTTGTTTGAATGGGTAGTAATGACTTTTGGTTTGAAAAATGCTGGTGCTACTTATCAAAGAGCTATGAATTTGATTTTTCATGATTTGCTTGGTATTATCGTAGAAGTCTATATCGATGATATTATTGTTAAATCGGCTAGTCTAAACTCTCATTTAGCTGATTTAAGACTTGCATTTGAAAAAATGCGTCGATATGGTCTAAAGATGAATCCACTCAAATGTGCTTTTGGAGTGTCGGCTGGCAAGTTTTTGGGTTTCATTGTGCATGAGAAAGGTGTGGAGATTGATCCTAAAAAGAATGAGCTGATTAAGAAGGTTCAAGATCCTACTTCTAAAAAAGAGTTACAGAGATTCTTGGGCAAGGTTAATTACTTGAGGCGATTCATTAGCAACTTGTCTGGGAAGGTTGATGCTTTTACTCCTTTACTTCGGTTGAAAAGTGGAACTGAATTCACTTGGGGGGCAAAACAGCAAGAAGCTTTTGATGAGATTAAGAGTTATTTGACTTCACCGCCTGTTCTTCAAGCACCTAAAAGTGGTGTACCTTTCCAGCTTTATATTGCGGCAGAGCCAAGTGTAATTGGGGCTGTTTTGACTCAAGAGACCGATGGCAAGGAGTATGTTGTTGCTTATGAGAGTAGAAGATTGCTAGACGCCGAAATGAGGTACACTTTTATTGAAAAGCTTTGTTTATCCTTATATTATGCTTGTACCAAGTTAAGGCATTATTTGTTGTCTAGTACTTGTTATGTTGCATGCCAAATCGACATAATTAAATACATGTTGCAAAAACCTATTCTTAGTGGTAGAGTCGGCAAGTGGGCTTATGCTCTTGTTGAATATGATTTGCGTTGTGAATCTATTGGATCAATGAAGGGTCAAATAGTAGCCGACTTTATTATTCAACATAGGATTGATAAACAATTTGATATAGATGTCGGTTATGTAACATTTACCCCATGGAAATTACATTTTGATGGATCAGCTTGTAGAAGTGGTTGTGGTGTTGGAATTATTATTATATCACCTAGTGGAGCTGTTTTTGAAGCCCTTAGCCGGTTGGATCATAAATGTACTAATAATCAAATTGAGTATGAAGCTATCTTGTTTGGGTTGCAAATATTACATGACATGGGAGTAAAACATGTGGAAGCTTATGGTGATTCTTTACTGGTGGTACAGAAAGTATCCAAGGTATGTCAGTGTCTAAATGGTTCTTTAAATGCTTATCTTGATAGATGTCTAGACCTTATATCTTGTAAGGATGAATTTGTGATATATCATGTACCACGGGAGGAGAATCCTGAGGCTAACACTCTGGCTCAACAAGCATCTTGTTATAATGTTCAGAAAAGAAATTTTCATGAACAAAAATCGATGTTTGATGAAGCCGAGGGTTACGTTCTGGAAGACCCGGTTCAACCGCCTTCACAGGCCGGTCAAACCGGGTACCCCGGTCAGACCGCCCCCTCGGGCCGGTCAGACCGCCCCTCGGGGGACAACCCTGCTTCGGTCGTTATGTCTTACAAGATTGTTGAGGACAAAGTGGGAGATTGGAGAACGCCTTTGGTTAAGTATTTGCTGGATCCTAAAAGTATGAGTGACAGAAAAGTCCGACGATGGGCACTTAAGTTTATTTTAGATGCGAATGAATTGTATCGTCAGACGGCAGATGATTTGCTTTTAAAAGTGTTTAGGTCCTGATCAAGCGAGGCTAGCTATCGCAGAGGTGCATGAAGGAATTTGTGGTACTCATCAATCAGCTCCTAAAATGAAGTGGCTTCTTAGGTGAGCTTGCTTTTATTGGCCTACTATGATAGCCGATTGCTTTAGGTACTACAAGGGGTGTGAAGAGTGTCAAAAGCATGGAGATGTTCAGTTGGTGCCTGCTGCATTGTTGCATCCAATTATCAAGCCTTGGCCATTCAGAGGTTGAGAATTGGATTTCATTGGCAAGATACATCCTCCATCGGTTAAAGGACATTGCTTTGTGATTGTGGCGACTGATTATTTTACTAAGTGGACCGAAGCAATTCCTCTCAAGAATATGACACACAAGGAGGTGATTGGATTTATTACGGAGCATATTATACATAGGTTCGGCATTCCACAGACTTTAACTACGGATCAAGGTAGTTCATTTGTGGCTAAAGAGGTGCGTGATTTTGTCAAATCCTATGTTATTAGATTGCTTAATTCATCTCCATACTATGCTCAAGCTAATGGTCAGGCCGAGTCTAGTAATAAAACTCTACTTAAGCTCATTAAGAAGAAGATAGAAGATAATCCTAAAAGATGGCGTGAAGTATTATCTGAAGCTTTATGGGCTCATCGCATCTCTAGACATGGGGCTACTAAAGTTACTCCTTTTGAGCTTGTGTATGGTCAAGAGGCCGTTTTACCTGTCGAGGTGAATCTGGGCGCATATAGACTTGCAAAGCAAAATGATCTTAATGTTGATACTTATTATGCTTTGATGATGGATAATATTGATGAAGTGACTGACAAGCGTTTGGAAGCTTTGCAATTGAGAAAGATAAAAGGTGAGTTGCCAGAGCTTATAATAAAAGGGTTAAAGCTAAGTCTTTTCAAGTAGGAGATTTGGTTTGGAAAACTATTTTGCCTATAGGATCTAAGAGCAACAAATTTGGTAAGTGGTCTCAAAGTTGGGAAAGTCCATACAAAATTGTGAGAGTTTGCTCTAAAAATTCTTATATGGTGAAATCATTGCAAGGACAACAGCTGCCTAGGGCACTTAATGGAAGATATCTGAAGAAGTTTTATCCAAGCGTGTGGCAGGATGCTTGAAGATTCATGGCCGGTTTCTATGAAAATCGCCCTTAGTGTAAAAATGGCCGGCAACAACTTTGTCGTCCTTAGAATTTTTTTAGCACGCAAGCTTTACTAAAAAAACAGGGGGGCATGTGTTGACACCCAAAATTGGCAAAGGCCGACTCTGGCCAGGTAGGCCGGTTAGACCGGGTCCTAGGGGCGGTCTAACCGGGTAGCCTATGGCCGGTCTGGCATGAAGGGGCCAGGCGGTCTAACCGCCCCCCGGGGGCGGTCTAACCTGGGTGTCCCGATTTCGGGTAGAATTAGGAGTTTGGCTTAATTCCGAGTCGTAAATTGTTGTTTCCAAGGCAAGATCTCCCACCCTATAAATATAAGGGGTCGTGGCCGATTGAGACCTATCATCCAATCGTCATTATCAAGTTTTATCTTATTTTTTCCAAACCCTAGCTTTTCCAACCTCCTTTGCTCTCCTCCTTCGTCTCCACGACGGTTGAGGGAGTTCTGAGTGGCATGCCGATCTCAGGACAACCCTAGGCGCGTTGTCCCTGACGGGGTCCCTCCCGGGGCAGTGATCTTAGGTTTTCGGCGACGTTCCTGTCCAAGGCGATTAGACCGGCCCCCCAGGGCGGTTAGACCGGCCCATGCTGGGAACCACGACGAGGTGATATCGACTACCGCGCGATCCAGCGCACTCGTGTGTTTGACCGGAAAAGGCGTCAACATTTATAAAGCAAGGCTGAGTATACTAATACTCAGCAAGGCTTACCCGTCTAAAAGAAAGACTTTACCTCTAATCATGCAAGGCTTTTGGTTAGTGGGTTTGTTTGCCAAAAAGCTACTAAGTAGTGAATCCTTACTTTCACATTTTTAGCTCATGTTCTAGTAGAAGTAATCATTACTAGGTAAGCAACTATTGCAATCAAAGTTGTACAAACAATTAATCAACAATAATCTTCACAAAGTTCCATCATAAAGGGATATCATGGCCAGTAGGTTAAGTAGTCTCAGATAACGGTGAGAGGCCGACAATTGATTGAATCAAACTTGCAAGGTGGACCTAAACACACGGGAGGTGCCCTCACTAAGAGTTCACCAACCAGGCGGTTCCCATCATTTTTCGGTTTGGGGATAATAGCTCAGAGTCCTAAGTACAAGGTTTATCTAGCTACGCCACTAAGGTCACCCAGCCTCACGTATGCACTCGGGTGGCGAGCCCGGGGCCGCAACCCTAAGAGTAGTGATAGTAAAACCCCGTACCGCCTCATTTAGGCACTAGGCTTACCGTGCCCATTTCCGACAAGTGTTTAGTACTTTCAAACACTTAACCAACGAAGCCATTGGACCGGAGCCCAAATCCATGCTCTTACCACATGAGCAATCCATTTAAACATATGGTGATTCCATAAGGAGATCCTATTCTCGTGAGTGACGAACATCACCCGTCTTGTACCAGATCCTTAGAGCATAGCAACTAACAAACTAACATGCTAGTATAAGATCATGGTACTTAAGAATCATGCAACTAGGGTTTCAATCAACTCCTGAACGTAAATGCACATAGGATAGCAATAAAAAAATTCAGAAGATTGAAAGTAAACACATGGCTTAATGATTAAACTGGGGCTTGCCTTCGTCAGCACAAGCAGACACACAAACTTCCGGACTTTGGTCAGGGTTTTGCTCTACGGTCACGTAATGCACGTCTCCTCCTGCTCCCTCGTCCTTGTCAGCCGGCACGAGCGTATAGCTACCGTCGGGACTTGTATACGGGGAATGCAATGCAGTGATTAGGAGTGCAATTATTTTAATTTAATTCAAAAACAGTACCAAACATCCACAAGGAGTATATGATTGGCCATATTCACCTTAACAAAAGTATTTAAACATTTTCCCTTTAAAAGATAATCAAAAAGCTTAATTAGCCTTCTCTTTATGGTGATTGTGTGCACATCTATAAAAGATTAATTAGTTTAAAAAGCAAAACAGAAAGTCAATGCACTTTCATGCCACACACTATTCTCCTAATCCATTTATAGAGCCTAAGCACAAAAAGAATGAATTTCCCTATTTTTCCCTCACTAGATTCATCTAGTTTTCCTACTTTTAAAAAACCATCAAGCCTAAAAATTATCCAAACAATGCCCACTGGTCCTACTGACCAGGAACACTTATTTGGACAGCAAGCAACAAGTTTGCACCAATGAAAACTAATATATACAAATAAAGACATTTCTAGCTAGCAATAAAAGGATTAATGCACATAAAAATAAATATAACAGAAATGAAGCCAAACTTTCTCCTACACTTGCTTTGGTCCAAAACAAGCCTAAGGAACCAACAAACACACCTAGAACTATTATAGATCTTGATCTATACATTTATGATTAAAAACATGCATAAATTAGGAAATAATATTTCTAATAGATATAAAATCAGGGTAAATTCACCAGAGGTGAATTTTAGCATGACAAAACAACATCCAGAAGTAGGGCTCAAAAATAATTATATTATAAGCTACAAAAATCATCTAGGCAGTTTTGACAATAACACAAGTTAAATCATATAAAAAGATTCCTTCAGTAACTTTGTGCAAATTTTGTCACAGGA
Source organism: Cenchrus americanus (assembly GCA_947561735.1). Lineage (NCBI taxonomy): Eukaryota > Viridiplantae > Streptophyta > Magnoliopsida > Poales > Poaceae > Cenchrus > Cenchrus americanus. Next base: position 104,772,485 of record OX387243.1, read on the forward strand.
TCTGCACATGCTAGTATCTACAACATATCCAAAATCCAGCTCAAGATCATGTATGGATTTTGTAGAACAACAAATCCAGGTAAAAGGGATTTCTATTTTTCATGCAAAATTTAGAGCTCAGAAGCATACATATCTTTTGCAGAATTTGTAGTTCTAGTTACACAGAGCACAACAAAATTTGGTTTGCAATTTTTGGATTTTTCTACGATTTTATCTTGATTTTACAAGTTACTGATAAAACACTTAAAGGGTGAAGAAACTTCTTGCACACAGACCCCTGCAGGATTTAAAGATTCATAGATGTGCACTCGGCCCTCCCCAACCGTACCCCGACGGCAGTGGCACGCCTGCCGGCGGCGAGGTGGGGCCCGGGGAGGCAAACAAGCGAGCTGGGAGTTCGATTGGACTCACTAGGGGTCGATTGGTGACGGAGACTTGGCCGGGGAACGGCCCGGTGATGGCCGGCGGCGAGGCAACCGCGACACCTCCGCGACGGCGAGGTTCCCGGCGAATGTGAGGGGGAAGCTAAGCCATAAGTGATCGGGGAGGCTCTGGTGGAGGTTTGGGAAGGGGGCCAGAGACTCGGTCGGGCCGGAGAGCAAGCGGAAGGGCAGGCTCACTACGGCGGCGCTAATGGCGACGGCGGCGGACGGTGCGTTCTCGGGCGCGCGCAAGGAAGAGACCCAGGGGGGTTTTTATAGACCAGGAGCGTCGCAAGCAGCATCACCTGAGCGTCGTGACTACAGGAGCCACGACATGGGCGCCAAGGCGGTTGGCGACGTGCGGTGGGGCTCCGGCCAGTGGCGGATGGCGGTGCGCCCGCGCGCGTTTGCGTAGCGGCCACGTGTCGCCGGCCTAGGGGTAGGCGCGTGTCATGCCCGTAGGCATATAGTGCTCGCGGAGGCTTGCCATGAACCGGCGGTCGCGGGCACCTTTCCGGCGTGCGCGCCCCCGCGGTACGACAGTGAGCCGACGTGGCAAGTCGCGCACGACGTCGCGCGCAGACACGCCCAACCCCACAACAGTTCCACTTAGCCTATTTCCAAATGAGTTTTCTCAAATTTTTAAAATAGAAGTACTCCAAACTTTGAATACCAAAGTTGTCAAGCAAGTTACCCTCTTCAATAATGCCATAGGCTCCAAGGTTTTTATTCACTGGTTTGAACACAAATTGCAGGGAAAGTCAGGCAAAAACTCGGCGTCGGTGAATAGTAACGAAGTGCCTTGTGTCGTATGGACCTCCCTGGGCCCACTGCCTCGGTGGGTACCAGGACCGACTACTCGGTGGGCCCCTGGGACTACTCGACTTGCGCTACACGGCACCTGTTGGCGTGAAGCACACTACGGAGGAGAAGTACTTGAATAGGAAGCTGTACATGTTCTGCACTGTATAGAGGACTCCTAGACGTACTCGACTAGCACTCTCTCCCTGAACCGACTTGTAACCCTGCCTCCCGGACTATATAAGGCGAGGCAGGGACCCCTCTCTAGATCATCTTGCTCATACGCATCAGATTGCATCATCTTGTAATCGCACCCAATCAATCCAGAGCCACGCAGCATACAGGACGTAGGGTATTACGCACCTCGTGGCCCGAACCTGTCTAAATTGTGTGCCACGTGTCTCTTCCTCCGATCTCGGCGAGGCCACATTCATCTACTTCGGGTACTCCCCTTAGTAGGTTGCCGGTCTAAAACACCGACAGCTGGCGCGCCAGGTAGGGGCTCTCGCCCGAGATCACATGGCAAACTCGACGGCTTCCGTCTACATCAAGCCGACCGTCGCCTTCAACCGCGGTGACACCTTCGTCTTCGGTGCCTGGGTCTGCACTGCTGACGGCACTGGATCCTTCCAACGCCGCCCCACCATGCCGCCCAACCCGGAGACCGGCCTCGTGACACTTCCCGAAGTAGTCACGGGCGAACTCGCCGGCAAATTCAGCGAAATTTCGCTTTTGACCAACACGCCGACTTCGAGCTTGGATCCGCCTCCAACTCGAACTCGACATCCCCGTGGGCTGTCATATGCGAGCCGGCTACTCAGCCATCGCACCGGGCCGGCAAGGAGATCGTATCCGACTACGACCAGGACTCCGACACCGCCCCCGGCTACAACTCGGACTCCAACCCTCTCTCCGGTTTCTACTCGGATTCCTCTTATGAGTTCGACTTCGGGTCGGACCCTGATGAGCCCGAGTCCGAGAACAACTCCACGAGCGCCCCCGTCGGGACCCGGTGCCGCCGCTTGGTTATAACATCCACACCGGCCGGAAGATTTGTCTACTGGCGAGACCGCAAGCCCGCAGACCTGACAGGAGGGAACTCACGCTGCATCGCCTACCTTGACTCACTTCCCTTCCAGGAGGGGGCACCGCTTGCTCCAGCTGGGGAGCACACTCCTACAGAGGTGGCAACCAGTGACTCCAGCCTTGGCTCTCCCGACCGGCAAGTCTTCATGACTACCAACGAGACGCCAGGACCCTCAGGAACGGTCCCTGGCCAGTACCTTGAGGACATCTCAGCTGACGAGTTGTCCGCCAACGCGCCCGCCGACGAGACCGCCGCCAACAGAGACGCCCGACGTGAACGCAACAGAAAGCGGAGCGAACGGCGCCGACATCTCCGCGACTCCCTCCCCATCCGCAACCTCGCTGAAGCACTCGACCAAGTCGAGAGCCGGGTACACACTACCCCGGAGCAATGCCTCATGTCTATCACTACGATAGCACGTCAGGCTCAGGGGATGCGTGCGGGACAAGTCATCGCCAAGCTCGCAGAAGACGCCTACTTCATGCGAGTCAACACCAGGGTCGCTCAACCACATCCCGTCAGGAACCCGACAACGAAGCAACAAGTCGCAGTGCGGACCTCGGTCGTAACCGTACCCGAGCTGAGCTGCCGGCCAACCCCAACCGTACGCGTGCAACGGCCGGCGGACCCTCTCAAGGTGGCAACAACGCTGCAGCTGCCGGCGGCGATCGCGAGGTCGTCCCTCACCGCGACCCTGGCAGCGGTGGTAGCGACGGCGGAAGCTCCAACCATGGGGCTAACAGGAGGGCCGGTGGCGGAGGCGGTCGCGGCGGCCGAGGCCACGTGAATAGCCACGTCTCCGGAGCCTCACAGGGCGGTTTCGACGCCCGCCAGGAGATTGAAGAACTACGGCGCAAGAAGACTTCCACATCAAGCGACAACGACGGCTTCCCTGCCTTCTCTGCGCGACTTCGCAACCTACTCCTCCCAGAGAAATTCAAGCCTCTGGGAATCACCAAGTACGACGCGAAGCAAGACCCTGTGCAGTGGCTCAGATGCTACGCCCTCTCCATCGAGAATGCTGGTGGCAACAACGACACCAAGTGCCTCTACTTCCCCTTCTGCCTGGACCAAGCCCCGCTCACGTGGCTCGAGTCACTCGAAAAGTACTCGATCGACAAGTGGGACCAGCTGAAGCAGCAGTTCACCAGCAACTTCGCGGGCGCTATGGGCCGCTCGGGTACTCGCACGGACCTAGCCATGGTGAAGCAGGAACAAGGCGAGACCCTTCGCAAGTACATGCACCGCTTCTTCGACAAGCGCACCACAGTAGTCGATGTCTCTGACAAAGAAGTCATCGACCTCTTCCAAGACGGTCTCTACCACCGTCGCACTTTCGAAGACTTCGGCCGTCGCCGCTCAAGCTCCATCACCCACCTCAAGGACATGATCACGTCCTGGGCTAATGAAGAAGACAAGGCCAACGCCAAGTACGACGCCATCTGCGGCAAGTGCAAACAGAACACGGGCGGCGGCAGCAGCAACAACGGGAACCAAGGCGGTCGCAACAACAACAACTACTCGGGTCCCAATCGCATGCGCAAGCCAGACAACACTGTCGCAGCTGTCCAGCGCCCTGCGAAGGAGAACTCGAAGAAGACCTCTGACGGCTTCAAAGACTTGGTGAAGGAGAAGTGCCCGTGGTATCTGGACGGCAAACACACCACCGAGCAGTGCTACCAACTCAGGCGAGCACTCAAGGATACTCCAGAGCCGCGGCACCCTCATGACAAGAAAGGCAACAAGAAGAACGACGAAGGCAACGGTGACTTCCAGGAACCCGACAAAACGGTGAACGTCCTCTTCGGTGGACTACCCAGCAGACGGGTCCAAAAGGCTACCTGTCGAGAAGTCATGAGCATAGAACCAGCGGTTCCGACCCCTCTCAGATGGTCGGAGGTACCCATTACCTTCTCCCGCGCGGATCAATGGACTAGCTTCTCCGAACCAGGGCGGTTCCCACTCGTCCTGAAGCCGGTGGTCGCGGGCTCCAAGCTCAACGAGGTCCTCATCGACGGTGGAAGCGGGCTTAACATCCTTTTCACCAAGACCTTGAAGAAGATGAAGCTCGACATCACCCACATGCTCACCAAGAGCACCTCGCCCTTCTACGACATCGTCCCCGGGAATGCGGCTATCCCACTAGGCTCAGTGGTCTTGCCAGTTACCTTCGGGGAATCTCGGGACAACTATCGTACCGAGTACGTCAAGTTCGAAGTCACGGACTTCGAGACATCCTACCATGCCATCCTCGGCAGACCGGCTATCGCCAAGTTCATGGCGGTACCCCACTACACCTACTTGGTACTCAAGATGCCAAGTCCAGTAGGTGTACTCTCGCTGCAAGGGGACTTGAAGATATCGCACAACTGCGACACAGAAGCTGTGGAGATCGCCTCCACGAATCAAGTACCCAATGCAATGATGGAGATCTACGCTGCATCGAAGAAGCTTGCCCCAAGTGAACTCGACATCCCAGAGAAGTCGGATAAAGCTAACAAGCCTCAGCCAGTCGGGGAGGTTCTGGTCAAGACAATTGACCTTGGGACAGCGACGACGAAGAAGACCACCACCATCGGGGCAGGGCTTGACCCCAAATAGGAAGACGCGCTCATCAACTTCCTCCGGGCTAACTGCGATATCTTCGCGTGGAAACCAGCGGACATGCCAGGGGTGCCCAGGGAGTTGATTGAGCACTCACTCAACGTCGATCCTAAAGCTACCCCAAAGCGACAACACCTCCGCCGCTTCTCCGACGACAGACGGGACGCCATCAAGAAGGAACTCGCCAAACTACTCGCGGCTGGCTTCATCAGAGAAGTCTTCCATCCAGAGTGGCTCGCCAACCCTGTCCTTGTCCGCAAGAAGAACTCGAACGAGTGGAGGATGTGCGTCGACTACACCGACCTCAACAAGCCTTTGCCCCAAGGACCCCTTCGGGTTGCCGCGGATTGACCAAGTCATCGACTCCACGGCGGCTGCGACTCGCTCTGCCTCCTCGACCGCTACTCCGGGTACCACCAAATCGCGATCAAGGAAGAAGACCGGGGAAAAGACCGCGTTCATCACCCCGTTTGGCGCGTCTTCGCTACACGACCATGTCTTTCGGGTTGAAGAACGCCGGCGCCACCTACCAACGAGCTATCCGGGCACCGCTTCAAGAGGCAACTCAACAAGAATGTCGAAGCCTACGTGGATGACGTGATTGTCAAGACCAGAAACTCCAGCACACTCATCGACGATCTTGAAGAGACTTTCGCATCCCTGCGCGAGTACCGCTGGAAGCTCAACCCGAACAAGTGCGTCTTCGGCGTACCGTCGGGCAAACTACTCGGCTTCATCATCAGCCATCGCGGCATCGAAGCCAATCCCGAGAAGATCTCCTCCATCACCAGCATGAAAGCTCCCACATGCATCAAAGACGTGCAGAAGCTGACCGGGTGCATGGCGGCTCTGAACAGATTCATCTCGAAGCTTGGAGAACGGGGGCTCCCCTTCTTCAAACTACTCAAGCATCAAGAGAAGTTCGTGTGGACTCCAGAGGCAGACCAAGCCTTGCCCAGCTCAAGGACTTCCTATCGAAATCACCAATCCTCACGGCTCCTCGCAAAGGCGAGCAACTACTGCTCTACCTCGCTGCGACTACTCACGTGGTCCGTACTGCCATCGTCATCGAGCGGCAGGAAGACGGCCACGCCTACCCAGTCCAGCGACCAGTCTACTTCGTCAGCGAGGTCTTGTCAGAATCCAAGGCACGCTATCAACCAGTACAGAAGCTTCTTTACACAGTGCTCATCACCTCGCGGAAGCTACAAAACTACTTCCAGGAGTACTCGATTTCCGTCGTCACCGACTACCCGCTCGGCGACATCTTGCGGAACCAAGATGCTACTGGAAGAATCTCCAAGTGGGAAGTCGAACTCGGCACCCTCAACATCGACTTCAAGCCACGCACAACCATCAAGTTGCAGGCACTTGTCGACTTCATGGCGGAGTGGCACGAGAATCAGCTACCTGCTCCAACCGAGCGCCCAGAACATCGGGTGATGTACTTTGATGGCTCACTCAACCTCGAGGGCGCAGGTGCAGGAGTACTCTTGATCTCTCCAACAGGCGAACAACTCAAGTACATCCTGCAGATCTTCTGGAACGTCTCAAACAACGAAGCCGAGTATGAAGCTCTGCTACACGGGCTCCACCTCGCGGCTTCACTTGGCATCAAGCGGCTACTAGTCTACGGCGACTCCGCAGTGGTCATCAACCAAGTCAACAAGTCCTGGGACCGCAACAAGGAGAACATGGACGCCTACTACCTGGAAGTCCGCAAGCTTGAGAATAAGTTCTATGGTCTCGAGTTCCACCACGTCATACGCGACAACAACGTTGCAGCGGACGTCCTGTCGAAGCTTGGTTCTACTCACGCCCAAGTACCTGCTGGTGTTTTCGTCCACGAGCTTCACGCGCCATCCACCCCGGAGCCGGCGCCACCGACCACTGACCCAGCGCATCCCCCGGCTAGCTAGGTGGTCATGATGATCGACGTGGACTGGAGGCAGCCCTTCATCGACTACCTCAGCGAGCAGAAGGTTCCCTCAGACAAGAACTTGGCCGAGCAACTCATCCGCCGTGCCAAGTCCTACGTCCTAGTCGGAGACAAGCTCTACAGGCGGGGCGCATCTTCCGGAGTACTCATGAAGTGCGTTCCCCGACAAGAAGGCAAGGACATCTTGGAGGAGATCCATAAAGGCGTCTGCGGCAACCATGCGTCCTCACGCACGCTGGTCAGCAAGGCCTTCTGACTAGCTTTCTATTGGCCCACAGCTCTGGGCGACGCCGAAGAACTCGTCAGAAGGTGCCAAGGGTGCCAATACTTCGCCAAGCAACAACACGTCCCGGCCTACAAGCTAGTCACCATATCGCCAACTTGGCCTTTCACCTGCTGGGGGCTCGACATGATTGGGCCACTTCCAACTGCGCCAGGTGGATTCAACCGAGTATTGGTGGCCATCGACAAGTTCACCAAGTGGATCCGGGTCAAGCTTTGTCACATGCCCCAAGGCTGACAGAGTACTCGACTTCCTGGATGAACTCGTACACCGCTACGGACTACCCCATCGCATCATCACAGACTTGGGCTCCAACTTCAACAATCACCAGTTCTGGGAGTACTGCGAGAACAACAGGATCAACGTCCGATATGTCTCAGTTGCCCATCCTCGGGCCAATGGACAAGTCGAGCGCGCCAATGGGATGGTGCTCGACGCTCTCAAGAAGCGGCTACATGACGCCGCCAACACCAAAGGAGGCAAGTGGATCAAGGAACTACCCATGCACTCTGGGGGTTGCGTACTCAACCCTCCAAGCCAATGGGACAATCTCCATACTTCCTAGTCTACGGCTCCGAAGCAATCCTCCTTGCTGATGTCATGTGGGATTCACTAGCAGTGGAGCAATACGACGAAGGCGTCTCCGAAGACAGCAGACGAGTTGACATCAACGGACTCGAAGAAGCTCGCTATGCGCCCTTGTCCAATCAGCAAGGTACCTTGAGGGTATCCGATGCTACCACGATCGCAACGTCAAGGAACGCTCCTTCAACGTTGGCGATCTTGTCCTCCGCCGCATTCAGAACACGGAAGGACTACACAAGCTCAGCTCACCCTGGGAAGGTCCCTTCACAGTCGCAAAGGTGACCGGACCGGGCTCCTACCGCCTCCAGACGCTTGAAGGCGAAGACGTCGACAACTCGTGGACCATCGACCAACTCTGTCGATTCTACGCCTAGTCTACATGACTATACTGGGCGCTCCAGTCTATACGACTACTAGAGACCCCTTCGCCGTAAGCGGCCTTCAGGTCCAGGCCCTAGTCTCCAGACTACTCCACTCCAGGATCCAGCCCACGCGACTATTAACGGATCTTGGGCTGCGATGAGCGACAAAGGACTCCAGCAGCGGTCTACTGAGAGACCATGTACTTCAAGATCCAGCCTACACGGCTACTAACGGATCTACTGCTGTAAGCGGCCATGTGCCCTAGCATTACTTAGCCGTAGGCGGCCTCCGGGTCCTGGCGACTACTCTGTAACAACGGCCCTGGCCATCCAGGTGTACTTCTTCAGTAATAAAGTTTGATTATCTATCAACTACTTTACTGTCTCTTTCTCTCAACGGGACTACTGGTGAGTACGACTACTCGCGACGACTCCATGATGGGACTCCGCACTCACAGATCGTGATAACGAGTACTCATTTATGGAAGTTTCCTTCATTCATACTTAAACAAGTTCATTACAACTTTGTTTATACACAACTATTGCTACGAGCTAACTTGATAGGACTACTAGAGATTGAGCTTCTCGGCGACTTGTTCAGCAATGGGCGCCATCTGCTCCAGCAGCTCTGCATACTGCTCGTCGGTGCAGTTGGCGGCTAGCCCGCCAGCGACTACGTCCACAGGAGCCTTCGGGAAGTACGACTCCATGAACGCCAGGACCTGGTTGGGGATCGACTTCGCCAAGTGCTTGACGTACGTCGCCAGGCGGCTGGGGGCTTCCCTCAGCCGGTCCACCAATGGAGCTATCTTTGGTCCTCCAGGATGAGGCACGAGTAGCCTCACGATGGGAAGCGCGGCCTCCTCGAGTTCCTTCAGCTGGGCCCGCAGCTTCTCGCAGTCCTCGTTCAGCTTCTGCAAAGATTTGTAGCAGTTGACGAGGTCACGATCCGATGCAATGCGGAGCTCCATGTGCTTGTCGCACTCGTAAGCAAGCTGCTTATAATCATACTCCAGTACCTCGCGGGCCTCCTTCTCCCGGTAGAAGAGGTTCTTCATGTCGGTCTCTGAAGCCTTCAGCTGGTCGATGCGGGTCTCCAGCTCTGCAGTTGAACAAGGCAAAGCGAGTCAGACTCCTTCAAGGTACTATCAATGGGTACTCAACACTACAACGGCGTACCTTTATTCTTGTTGCGGAGAGACTTGTTCTTCCGCACCACCTCGTCGCTCTTCGCCTGCATATCTTGGATTTCATTATGATATTGGGCGAAGGCGCTGTCAAACTTTGATTGCATCGCGGCGGCGTGCTTCCGAGCCTTGACAAGCTGTTCTTCTAAGGCCTCGGCCCGGAGCACCGTGTCGCCGTACCCTTGAAGCATGTCAGATTTCTGCCGGGACCGCTCCGCGACGTCCTGCAACAGACAACACATGTCAAATGGGTACTCAACTCTAAAGGATTGACTACTCAAGGGTGTCGACTACTCACCTTCATCCATTGCTCGGCCTGGCGCACCACCTCCAGGTGATGAGATACCGTCGCTGGGTTGACTAGGTCATCTGCCAGCAGCTCGATCCCACCACGACTACTCGTCGTGGCTCCGGACATTGGCGCCGAGCGGATTGGCTCCGCGTTCTGGATCTCTGGCGAGCGAACGACTACTTCCATAGCCTGGTTCTGCTGGCACGTCATCGCGTTCCCCTCCAGCTGTTGCGGAGGCTTCTTCAACCGCCACCTCCATCGGCTCGGGGGCTCCTTCGGCAGCTCCCTGGGTTTCTGGTGCCAAGTCTTCAACAGGCACCGCCGACGGGATAGCACTTCCTTCAGCCTCGACCCCTGTCGACCAAAGGAGAACTGGATCAGTCTTACCTGGCGGCTACGACTACTCTCTGGGGTTACTTGCACCTGAGCAGAGTACTCACCCTCCACGATGTTGGCCTCTGGCAATGTAGCCTTGACGGACGGCGCTTCGGATTCTGCCTGAGGAGTGGGAGCAGACTCCTCAGCGGGTGGCGCGTTTTCCTCTCCAGCCACCGCTACGGCGGGTTCATCTTCCTCCCAGGTTATGTCCGTCGATTTCCTGCAGAGTACACAAGCTGGTTGTCAACCCAGTACAACTACCAAATCTAATGTACTACTCGGGAAGGATCACCACTTACAAGTTCGACCAGACTACCGTCACGATTGGGGCGCCGAGGATGCTGGCAATGTCGACCAGTCCAGCCTTGGCAGGCACTTCCTCTTGCGCCTCAGTAGTCGCTGCCTCCATAGCGACAACAGCGGTCGGTTCTGCGCTCCCCTCAGTAACAGAGGGCTGGCGCGACAACTGCGCCAAGAGCTCCTCCACGATGGGGGATGGGCTACAACTACCCCCAGCTGGCTCCCCCACTGTATCCCAATCGCCTTCGCACTACTAGAAAAGTTGCTATCTGTGACGATTTCCTCGTGACGCTGCTCACTTTCGTCACAGAATGGTATGTCTTATATGACGAATTCTCCAATTTCATCATAGGTGGCAAGTGACGAAGATTTGGCCTGGAAAATTATGACGAAAAAGAAAATAACGTCACAAAATTGTAAAAGGAGATCGTCATAAAACTTGTTTTGGGTATACCGTATTGGAATGACGAAACCTGATCGTCACAAATTAGTTTTGATATCATCACCATTTGTTGAAATTGTTTGACACACTTAATGATGAAACAAATTGGTCACAAATCAGTGGTGCACTTGACGGCGTGGGATGCGTGTTCCAAATGGGCCGCTCCGCTCCCTGTTTTTTTTGGAATTGGGCCACAAAAAATGGGCCACTCTTTTGGCTTTAATCAACGTGAAAAAAGAGCAACTAGGGGGATTTGAACCCTAGTCTGCACAATGGGAAGGGAGGGAGTTACCACTGAGCTATAACATGATTTTTGTTCCATTGGTGTATGTCATTCATCTTATCAACATTTTAATGGTACACCACCCACATTTAAATTTGCAAAACAATAACATGATTTTTGTCCCATTGGTGTATGTCATTCATCTTATCAACATTTTAATGGTACACCACCCACATTTAAATTTGCAAAACAAAAAAAGGTGCACCCATGGGATTTGAACCCTGGTCTGCACGATGGGAAGGGAGGGAGTTACCACTAAGCTATAACATGATTTCTGTCCTATTGGTGTATGTCATTCCTCTTATCAACATTTTAATGGAACACCACCCACATTTAAATTTGCAAAACAAAAAAAGGTGCACCCATGGGATTTGAACCCTGGTCTCCTTATTGGGAAGAGAGAGACTTACCACTAAGCTATAACATGAGTTGTGTCCTTTTAGTGTATGTTGTCCTTTTATAATAGTGTTTACCAAGCGATGGAGCTCCGCCGGGACCATGTGGCAGCACAGGGCTGGTCAAGTTGCTTCGCCGGGACCACGTGGCGCACGCTGAGCTGCTTTTCCCCTCGTTTTTTTCTTTTTAATCTACAATTAAAATTTAAAACTAGTGTTTCTCCGTCATATTAACTCCAAATTTATTGATTCTTTTTTCTGATTTTTTGTAAAATCACGATCTTTCATGTAATTTTGTTCGTTTACATATTAGTTACTATTTCATTTACCTTTTTAATACAACTTCTTTTCTTGTAGTGAAAGATAATAAATAAAACATATTTTGGCATAGCAAATGCTAACATAACTTCATATTTTCTAATGTTATGATAAACATAAGGTTGTAACAAAGTTTTAGATGCATACGACTTTGAAAATGTAAATCACCACTCAAATCTCAAAGTTTGTGTTGAGTTATTGGAAACTATGTCAGAGATGTAACCGTTTGTGAGCAGTGTATGTTGTCACTTCCTTGAAAGCACTTAAAATTTTTATGGCAAGATTGTGAAGCAAAAACATGTTGTTATGCCAATTTTTATGAGCTATACAAGACTTTAGTTGTTTGAAACTTCAAAGTTTAAGTTGAGTTGTATGAAACAATGTCACACACCTATATAGTTTGTGAATAATGTATACTCCAATTTTCACAAAATCTTATCAAACTTTTTTGTCAAGCTTGCACGTACATAAATTGGTTCTATAACCATTTTTAGAATTTCTAGAGAATATTTATGTATTATTATCATTATTTTATAACAAGTTGACTAATAGAAGTTTGAGCTGTCCATATAAGTCAATTGAATTTTTCATCAATCTCCTATATGTGGGCTAGAATAGATCATAAGTGCCTAAATATAGTTTTTGAATTTTTTTTATATTTTATTAGAGGTACATATAAGTAAGTTTGGAATTGTTTCGGTAAACATGCAGAAATTCATTTATATCGTGAAAAATAGCAAATCTACTGGAAAATTCTTGAAACTCCTAGATTGAAACTTAAATGTCATATGAGTCATGTGAAAATGTATTAATGGTATTTAAGGTAACTAATGTTTGAGTTGTTTCAAAGGGTGTGTTATTTAGGTATTTAAAAAAATAGAGAAATAACTTTTTCACAAGTGGCAATGTAACTCCCCAAATGTTATTAGGAGACTAAAGGTAAGTTTTCATCCAAATTTGATGTGTATATAAGGAAGTAAATGCTTTAGGGTGTATAAACTTAAAGGTTGAAGTTAGAGTTGTATGGAAGAATGTGAGAGGTGTCTTCTCTTTTGAGTTGCTATATGTCCCTTATTTTTGTGTTTGTTTGCTAATTTATGTGTCTTTGTGCTTTGGAACATTTAAAAACTCAAGTTGTAATGTCACAATTTATTTATGTGTTTGAGTTGTACCTTACATTTTTATGCCAATGTTTACACATGTCTTCAAGTGAGTCTGATGATTCTAGTGATGATGGGGAATTTTTTTTAAAACTGATTGAAACTGGTGCAAAACTAGTACAGAGTTATGTAGACTTGTATATGGACAAGGCACCACTGAGGTTTATGTTTACACAACAGATAAGAATGGGATGACTGACAGTAGGGGTGGGCATTTTTTTACCGAAGACCGAAAACCGGACCGAACCAAACCAAACCGAACCAAAATGTTGGTTTTTCGGTTGTTCGGTTCGGCTTCGGTTTTTGATTTTGCCTATTTCGGTGTTCGGCTTCGGTTTTTAACCACAACCGAACCAAACCACTGATTAAAACCGAACAAAATTAAGGCAGTCCAGACCACCGAGACCAGCGACCCCCATCTAAGGGCATGTACAACCCACAGACAGCAAGTCGTCTGTAGAATCTTGAAATTATCATACAGACAAATATAAAGACAGGTCATACAACCTTTAGGCAGAGAGTCTGTCTTTAAGCTATTTAATTCTTTATATGAGGTTATGATGAAGCACAAATGTATTTGTGTATATCATTGTGTGGCTAAATTTAGATCCTTTGAGTTGCATATGTATAGATCCAGCTTTGATAACTGAATTTCTACTAGGTTTTGTCGATAGTGTCCCCTACCTCCAATCACAAAGTTTTTTAGGCAGCTTCCCATCACAAAGTTCACTAAGGATTTTCTCTCTTTTATTTTTTCTCCTTTCTTCTTTCTTTTTTTTCTGAGGCTCTGAACCTTATCTATTCTGTCAGAAATCATATCTGTTCGCTGAGGCGAGGTGCTCTTCATCCTCACTCACTCTCATCTCTTCTCGTTCTTCAAATCCAGAGGAAGGTACCCAGCTCGATGGTTGGACCAGCGGGAAGCTTGTCCATGGTGGCGCTGCTGGGCGTAGGCGTGCCGCAAGCTTTCCCGGCGGCGCGTGTAGTTGAGCTGTGGCACGGAAGAGCAGCGAGCCGGTGCGGGGTGCCGGAATGCAAGCCGCAAGACTTGAGAGGGTCACGGCCAGGCAAGTAGCACATTCCACTCGATTTATGTGCGTTGTACGTACCCTAAAGCCGTAAGCCCAACACCAACCGCAGGCCCAAATAACTCAAGCCTACTACCACAAGCCTTCAAGTCAGGTAGCTAGCGAGCCTGGTATTCGAACCCTAACCTTATACTTCATCCACCTAACCGCGAGTCCATGACGGGCAGGCGGCGGCAGCCGGCGGCGGCGGCCGGTGGCTCCCGGCGCAAGCACGACGCCTCGACTTCACCTTCACGCCTCCACTTCCACGGGTCGACGAAGCCGCCTAGTGGGATCGAGTGGCGCAACCTCGCGGCACGGAGGGCGGGCGCGGCCGACCGGCGGGCGGACCGCAACAAAGCACGGCGGGCGGCGGCACCACCCTTGTCGACGGCCAACGACGAGGTGGGCCTCTTCCCCTCCTCCTGCTCCTACTCTTCCCCTCCTTGCTCTTTCGGATTGAGGCATGGTGGTGTCTGGGTTAGGGTTTCCGGTTCGATGGAGGGCTCCTGGGCTTCAGGCTGCTGTTTGCTCACCCGCGCCGCAACTGGTCGCTCCCGTAGCGGCGGCGACGCTGGTGTCCGCCCATGTGTCCTCCACTCCTCTTAGCATCTTGCTGCTGCTCGCACTTGGTGGCTATCACTGGATGGCATGGGGCGCTCCTTTACCCTCGGATTCGGCCGTCGACCTGATGCAGCTTGGCACTGAGATTTTCCATGTTTTGCATTCCATCATGTTGACTTTTGTTTCATCCGTGCTGATTTATGTTGACTCTGCTAATTAGGGTATTTTTCTGTGCTGATTTGCCAAGTCTGGTGTCATGGTTTCGTGATGCTTTTTTTTGTGTTCTCCAATAGCTCTGTTAGTTCAGGTGAGTCTGAGACTGAATCTGAACGCCACCCCTAGAATCATGGCCATGAGGAAGCTAAATCCCTACACTACTATTGTATTATGCCCATCAATTGTATCCATATGTCAAGTCCTAGACTTATTATCAGAACTAGAGTATACAGGTTCTGCAGTCTCCAAATCTTCATTCAGTCTATCTGTTTGCTCTTATGTATGATCTTATATTCGGCTTCCCTATATCTGTAATTCTGTATGGTCTTGGCTTCCAATTTATTCCACATAATCCTTGAATATGAACGAGTTGTATGCCTGTATCTGATTCAATCCTGTATCTAAATATGTAAAATAACTAGTAATACCTATGCAGAGCTCTTGGGGATAAACTAGTATGTCTTAAATCTTGGTTGATATACAATTTTATATTTCAAAATGCATTTGTTTCTTCTTGTCACAGAATGTTCTAGTGACAAATAATTAGATGATAGTTTGGATAAGTAAATGAACTGTGAACAACCATTGCCCCGTATGTGTATTCCTTTTTGTGTCATATACTTGTTCTTTCCTTGTAGTGTTAACTGGTTGCAGCATATCTAATTTGCAATATCTAATTAGTTTACTCATGTTTACTCATGCAATTTCTTGTTAGTTACATGAAATGGGTAATTGCAAGACAGAATCATTGTTGAATAATGCACCACCAAATATGTTCTTTCGTTGCCTTATGTTTACATGCATTTGCACCCACCTGACATAATTCTCCTTATCTTTGTGCAGGCCAGAATGAGTTAGGGACCTTTTGACTTTGAGTAGCTCCAATGGATCCTAAAGGTACAAAATTAATTGACTGCTGGAATGTGCACCAAGGCATCGATGCTGGAGCAGCCCACAAGTACTCTGATGTTCACTTGCAGTCTTCTTTTGTATAGATCTAGATTAGAGAACTAGAGATGATGGTGGGCGGAATCATATTACTGCAAGTGATTAGGCATTTATTGAAATTAGTGTGCCATTTGATGTTGCAGAAAAGAAAACCTTATCAATATGATCCACTTTGTTTTGACTCATTGCAGGTAAGTAATAACTGAAAATTTGTTGGGTAGTTATTGCTCTGTCTGCTTCTAATAGTTGTTTCACTATCTTTGCTTTATAACTCTTGTTTTCTTGGCAGGTCAGCTAGCTCATCTCCACTTTTTCTCGCAGGTCGGCTCGACGGCTCATGCACAAGCCGCAACAGATCAAGTTTGACGGTGAGAACAAGATCAAGGTCAGAATAACCCCTTTGCCTCTTTCTTCTCCCCTAATGCAAAGCAGCAACAATGTAAGAACTTTATTTTGAATGGCATGTGTGCAGGATGCTGAATGGAAGTGTGGTTTCTATGAGAAGTACAAGATGTAAAATAAGATGTGAAATAAGATGTAACTTGTAGTTAGAATCTGCTGTAATTTGTAGTTCGAATTTGTTGTAATGTTAATAATAATATGAATTGGGTTGAGTTATGGAGTTGTATGGTCATTGGAATACTGGATCTGTTAATTTATACAAGTTTTTGTTATTTCAGTATTATATGTAAATTGTATTGATAATTACCATTTGCACTTTTGAGACGAAATAAAACTGATCAGATCAAGCCACGTGGCTCAATAAAGGACAACCTGTGACCAAAACAATGGCAAATTTGTGACCATTTTATATCAAAAGGTGACAATGGCAAATATCATTCTGTGACGATAAAAACTTGTCTTCTATGATGATTCCAAAAAGATGACGTCATCTGCCACGTCATTGATGACGTCACCGCCACATCATAGCTGACATCAGCGCCACGTCAGATGCAAACGCCGTTAACGGGACATTATGACCAAAACATAGGAACATCTGTGACCAAATTTGATCGTCACACATCACAAACGGCGTTAATGGCGACGTCAGTTAGCCATACGAATGTGAAATTATGACGAAAACAGGGTATAATCTATGACCAAAAACGTTTGTCATAGAATGAATTTAAATGCATGACGACACAAAATTCGTCACAGATTGGAGACATATCTATGACGGAAAAACAAATTTCGTCACTGATGAACAAATGTGACGCCACCATAGTGACCAAAACAAAATCGTCACAAAATCGTCACAAAAGACTAATTGTGCACCATGCTCCACGGGGTCGAAAGGCGGCATCTCCTGCAAGCAAGGGAATTTCATCGTCAATACACAACATCGAGACATAAGTACTCGACTACCCTATTCAAGATGGCTTACCTCCTGGGATGTGGTCTCTGTGACCTTCAACTTCTTGGCCACGCGCTTGTGGGCCACGTTGCGCGGCCTCCTTGGCGGCGCGGGCAAACTAGCCTCCAGGCTAGTCGGCGGATCCTGAATGAGAGGAATATGCGGCAATTCAGGGCGGCTGAATCTCGACCGCAGCTGGAAGCGCTCCTGCAGCGTCTCCTCATCGTCGTCCTCCTCGGACGTGTCTTCAACGACTACTGTGTCATCTCCTTCACCAATCTCGCACCGCTCCTTGGCCTTGGCTTTCCCTTCTTCTAGGACCTCGACAAGTCGAGGAGGTGACGGCGGTTCAGAAACGAACTTCACTACGTCGTCCTGCAAGAAGCATATTGGATGAGTACGACTACTACTACATACTCAATACCCGACTTCAGTACGGTTACTGACCTCATTAGGTGGACCCGCGGCGGAGTACTCGGGCACAGGGCACGACGTGTACGCCGGCATATCTTTGAAGATTCTGCCCAACCTATCAACGATGTCATCGTCGTCAAATTCATCTCCGGGCATCTGCGATGTGTCGTCACCGCCTATGTACTGGTACACTAGGGTATCGCGGGCCATCAACGGCTGCACCCTTTGATTCATGAAGTTGAAGGCCACATGTTCGGCCCTCAGACTGGCTTCTCTCAAAGCCTTAATCTTCGCCAGTAGTTCGGGTAGCTAGATACCCTCCTGCATCGTTGGCTCCGAGTTCCACCACGGCCGGTGCTGAGGCTGCTTCCCGCTCGGCTTCGGCAGCTCCGGGTGGTGGTTGGTGATATAGAACCACTTTGACTTCCAATCTTTGTTGGAGTCGATCAGCTTGTACGAGAGGTATTGCTCTACGGCATCTTCACGCATCTAGATCCCGGCTCCCCCCACTACTCGGGGATTGTTGGTGCTGGGTTGGAGCTTCAGTTGGAAGATTTTTTGGAACAGAACCCAATGGGGCTTGATCCCCAAGAAAGCTTTGCATAAGTGCACGAAGACGGAGGTGTGGAAGATACCGTTGGGGTTGAGGTTGAGGTACTCAATGCCGTAGTACCCCAGCAGCCCCTTGAAGAAGTCGCTGGCCGGAAGAGACAGTCCTCGCTCCGCGAACCGGGTGAACATGGGGATCTCGTCCGGGTTCTTCTCCATGGTGTACGGATCCCCTGCAGCGGCTCTCCACATGTCAACCTCTTTCTCCCGCAGGAATCCACTATTGAGAAGCGCCAGCAGATCCTCGGTCTTGGCCTTGGATTTCTTCCACTCTTGATTCGAATTTGGTCGCGGCGGAGACACCGGTGGCGATGTCCCCGCAGCAGATACGGCGGCCTCCTCACGAGCCCTTTTCTTCCCACCGGCGGCCTTCGAGGTCTTCGATGGCGAGGGCTTCATTCTCCAAGTGCACGGTGTCTTCACTCGCATTTGCTCGGGGCTACGGTGGTGGTTTCCGACGGTGGCGCATTTGGATCTAAACTCCCCTCAACGGCGGCAGTGCGCGCTGGCGGTGGTTCCTGGCATGATCTGCTGGGAAGGGCTGCGAATGCGTGGGGTGAAAAACCCTAAGGGTTTTGGCTTCTATTTATAAGTCTACAGCGGCTCCTCCAACGGCCGAATGGATAAGTCTCCAGACGGCTGACTCAGCAGCGACGCCTAACTCTTCAACTTCTACTAGTCGATACGCCTCATCTCGGGGGCTCGGCTACTTCTACTCAACTTCCTGGGTAGTGACAAGACTCAAGAGCAACTCAGGACACATTCTACAAGATGACCCTTCAATTAGGGAGGAGGTACTCGACTCAAGGCTCGGGGGCTCCGTGCCACGTGTCCTTCGGTTTTTTCTCCGGATTTTGTGGGATATTCTTGACAAAACTTCAGATGGACCCTCAGCCAGAGTCTACAACTCAACCTAAGACTCGGGGGCTACTCCATATGGAGTGCGATTTTGCAATCGCACTTCCATATCAGTTTCGGCTTCAAGACAACACGGGCATTGCTGAAGACCTTCGAGAGCAGCACTCGAGGACGCTTGGGACTACTCGAGAAGACTTCAAGATTGCTCAAACATCAGCTGGAGTACATTCCAGCCTCGGGATGCTTCAACTATTCTTGAGGACTTTTGACTTGTAGTACCCGGGGACGCTTGAGGACTACTCGTTAAGGCCATCAAGACTACTCGAAGCTATCCTTCTCGACTACAAAGTACTCGGGGGCTTGTCGTATGGACCTCCCCGGGGCCCACTGCCTCGGTGGGTACCAGGACCGACTACTCGCTTGGCCCCCGGGACTACTCGACTTGCACTGCACGGCACCTGCTGGCGTGAAGCACAAGGACTACGGAGGAGAAGTACTCGGATAGGAAGCTGTACATGTCCCGCACTGTATAGAGGACTCCTAGACGTACTCGACTAGTACTCTCTCCCTGAACCGACTTGTAACCCTGCCTCCCGGACTATATAAGGCGAGGCAGGGACCCCTCTCTAGATCATCTCGCTCATACGCATCAGATTGCATCATCTTGTAATCGCACCCAATCAATCCAGAGCCACGCAACATACAGGACGTAGGGTATTACGCACCTCGCGGCCCGAACCTGTCTAAATTGTGTGCCACGTGTCTCTTCCTTCGAGTTACCGATCTCGGCGAGGCCACATTCATCTACTTCGGGTACTCCCCTTAGTAGGTTGCCGGTCTAAAACACCGACACCTTGTTTTGCAATTTTCACCCCTTTGCACTCAAAATCAGCAATGCCAATCTTTATGAAAGTTGTGTGCCTTGCAAAACTGCACATTTTTTCCTATTGGGTGATTTTGAAGTGTTTAGGGGAATTTTGGAGAACGTGCCAAAGTTCTAGAATGACACAAAGGGGTCAAAGGGGAAACTAGGGTTTTAGGCAAGGGGTTTGACCATGGGTTGACTTAGGGTACTCAAGGGTGGTTAGAGGAGTAGTTAAGAGGGTCATTAGCACAAATCACCACTGAGCAAAAACACGGGGTGTTACAGCCTACCCCCCTTAATGGCAATCTCATCCCGAGATTCGAAATCAAGGAGTAAGCGAGGAGAATTCACTTACGAGTCTGACTCGGACGAAAGTTTGGATACTAGGTGTTTAAGAATTTCTCGGTCTCCCACATTGCTTCTTCTTCGGTGTGGTGACTCCATTGTATCTTATACATCTTCACCCTTTGTCTCCTAGTTTGTCTTTCCTTCTGATCCAATATTCTCATTGGATACTCTGCTAGTGATAGATCTGGTTCTATTTCTGCATTGGTCTCCTCAATTATTTGTGCTTCCAGAATCTGCTCGCACTTCTTCAATTGTGAGATGTGAAACACGTCGTGCACTGTAGACAGTCGATCTGGAAGTCGAATACGGTATGCAACCGTACCAAACTTCTCAGTGACTTCATAAGGGCCAATATAGTGTGGGGCTAATTTCCCTTTCACTCCAAAGTGTTGCACACCTTTGGCTGGGGATACCTTTAGATATACATAATTGCCAACTTCAAACTCTCGAGGAGCTTTAGCTTTATCATGGTTGCTCTTTTGCCTCATCTTAGCTGCTTTCAAGTTTTCCCTAATCACACCCACTTTCTCTTCGGCTTCTTGTACTAGCTTAGGGACAAACAAGGTTCGCTCACCCGCTTGTGACCAATTCAAAGGGGTACGACACCTTCGTCCATACAAGGCTTCGAAAGGAGCCATCTTTAAGCTAGCTTGATAGCTTTTGTTATAAGCAAACTCTGCTAAGGCTAAGCATTTGTCCCAAGCCTTGTCAAAATGAATGACGCAAGCTCTCAACATATCCTCCACTATTTGATTTACTCTTTCTATCTGACCATCGGCCTATGGGTGATAGCTGGAGCTGTGGGTCAGCTTGGTTCCCAAAAAATCATGTACTTGTGCCCAAAAGCGAGCAACAAATTGAATGCCTCGATCTGACAAGATAGTCTTTGGAACACCATGCAAGTGCACTATGAGATCAACATAGATTTCCGCATAGCGATCGGCTGAATATTTAGTGTGAACGGGAATGAAATGAGCGGTCTTGGTAAGCCGGTCCACTATTACCCAAATGGAATCATGCTTCCGGGGTGTGAGAGGTAACCCGACAATGAAATCCATGCTTATATCGTCCCACTTCCATGAAGAAATGGACAATGGTTGCAATTGACCTGCGGTCTTTAGGTGACTAGCCTTGATCCTCTGACATGTATCACAACCGGACACATACATACTCGGTTATTTCACCCTTCATGTTTGACCACCAAAAATTTTCCCTACGGTCTCGGTACATTTTGGTGCTGCCTGGATGAATGGTGAATTTAGAGAGGTGGGCCTCATCCAAAATCTCCTTCCTTAGGTCCCGATCCTGGGGGATAACTAATCTCTGACTGAACCAAACAACTCCTTTATCATCCCCCCAGAAACAATCAAACTTGGGATCTCTTTCTTCTAACTTCTGTTTGATTTTCTGAACCTCTTCATCGATGAGTTGAGCCATAGCAATTCTTTCATGGAGAGGAGATTCGATCGAGACTGCATAAAGATTCCCATGCTCGACCAATTCCAAGTTAAGCTTCCTCATTTCTTCACATAAAGCCTTATTATACGGTGAAAGGATCTTGATGTCGCCTAGAGGGGGGGGGGGGGGTGAATAGGCGAATCCGCACACTTAAAAATAATTCAACCCACTTGTCGATCTTCGAAACCGGTCGGACGGTTTCCAAAACCGGTCGACCGGTTTTACACGAACGAACCAACAATAAGTAAAACCCCTCTACGAGTTCTAGCACAAACCAAACTTGGTGTGGGACTTCCACATGGGTTTCCCGGAGTACCAACAAAATCCCCGCACACAAGACAAGCACACCAAGGTAGATCGAAGCGGAAGCACAAGATATATGCTAGAAAGAGAGATAAACCAACATGCAAGATATATATGAAGTAAAGGCGCAATTGACACAAGGATTTATCCCGTGGTTCAGCTCGCCACAAAGGCTTGCTTACGTCCACGTTGTTGAGGTATCCACACAAGGATAGACTCGCCACACAAGGCTTGTCCTTTCCCTCGATCTCAAATCAAGAGAACAATCTCTTGAGATGAGAGGTTTTCCACTAGATTCACGGGGGTAATACAAACTTCTTGGAGCTTCCACAATCTCGGATTGGAGCTTCCAAGCAACCTCTAGCCGTCTAGGAGCAAATGCTCCAAGAGTAAAAGATGCTTCAATGATCTTCAACGAAATCGGCAGGTGCTCAAGTGTGGAATGCTCACTTTGGGCTTCTCAAAGCTCTCTAAAGCTCTCACACTAGTCACTCTCTTACCCCAACTCAAGGATATGGCACTAGAGGCTTAAGTCTCACTTAGAGAGGTTGGGAAGAGCTTTGCTATGGTTCCGGAATGTGTTGGGAGTAAAGAGAACCAAGGCAGCCCCTCAAAGAGGAGCTCATGGGTATAAATACCCACCTCACTCAAAACTAGCCGTTAGTCCGTCGAAGAAAAACGGTCGGACCGGTTTGCCAAACCGGTCAGACCGGTTTACAAACCAACTAGCCGTTGGACGGTGTCAGTGCCCAAACCGGTCAGACCGGTTTCCAAAACCGGTCGAGCCGGTTTTGGCCGTAGAGCTCAACTAAGGTTTTGATCTCACGGGTTAGTTTCTCTAGGTTTCACTTGAGCACTTTTTGATGTTTGTTGTCCAACCAATGATTCATCCCTCTTGATAGTGCGGCATACCTAAACTCAAGATAAAAGATAAATCCTAATAAATCCACTTGAGCTTGAACCTCCAAGTTATGCCGATAAATGATCTTCAATGGTTCGAGGGCTTCCAATGACGTGTACCAACTAAGCACATGCCGTAGATGAGCAAACATATGTATGTGCTTGAGCATGTCCACCTTGAGCTAGTGACCTAGAAATCTTCCATAGAGTAGAGATCAATAACTTTGAATTCTTAAGCCACTTGAATTTATCAATCATGACGTTAGATGCAATTTATCACTTTCCTCGGTAGGCTTGGATACGATTCTTCGAAATCCTTGATGCTCTTAACTTCACCCTAGCCACTTTGCTTATGGTCGCTATCCATAGCCTTAGCTTAGTTCCTCGTTTTAGCCATCTTGATTTCTTCATCACTTATCCTTGCCACAATTGAGTCAAGCCTTGCACCATAGAGATAAACCCATTTGAGATGCCACTCAATTTGTTTGTCCTTTGATTGATATCAATTATCCTTGCTTTTGCAATCTTTCAAATGTAGGTCCGAGTAATATAGATAGTCAAATGACCTTAGCTAAAATCCAACTCGAAGTCTTGCAAATCTCTTCTTTGAACAAGTCAATAATCTTCATGAAGTATAAGAGTGAAAACCATTTGATATTGAACTTGGTAAACTTATTGTCTAGATCATCAAGTTCCATCTTGTAGCAATAGTGAAATCACTTGATGTTTTCTTTGACAAACCTCACAACATTGGTCATCAATCTCTATCATGTGTCAATGGTGAAATCCCTTGATGCCATATTCATCTTAAATTTAATTCTCCCATCACTACACCACAAGCTTCTCCTTTCTTCAAAATATGCTTTGCCCAACATAGAAAAGCCAACCAATTATCATATATCATCATGCCTTTATATTTGCTTTTCTTTAGCTTAGGATCACTTGTTGTATGCTTTATGTAAAGATCAATGGGAAGGACATCCTTTCTTTATCATGACATTCACTCTTAGTACGCTTATAATCATTACATATACATTGTCATGATCCATTCTTGTCTTTATTTCAATGTGAGCCAAAAGCATGAATTTACTCATAAATATCATTTATCAATAATCATTAACCTGCTCACATGCTTCACAAGAGTGTTAGGGATTTAATCAAGTTGTCACTTAATTCACCAAAACCCACTTAAGGCTTGATTGCACTTACAATCTCCCCCTTTTTGGTGATTGATGACAACCTTGATTAAAGCTTACAAAAGATATAAAAATAAAGCTCATAAGAACCAAGATTTAGGTAAAGCTCCCCCTCAATTTGTGCAAAGAATGGAATTCCAAAATTTTGGCCTAAAAATGCCAATTTGCACGTATTTCAAGAAAGACATGGAGCTCCCCCTAAATCTCGGCAAAGTGGGGTGCAACGGTGTGTGTGACAAGATAAAACGAGTGTGTGATGCATATGACATGAGTTAACACAACGGAGAGACAAAACACAAAGGAGTGTGTCTTGTACGGGGCAAAACCGGTCAGACCGGTTTCAGAAACCAGTCAGACCGGTTTCACCCAATCAGCCTACAAAACAGGGAAAACAAGGAAACAAAACTCATTCACCATACAATCATGCATCACGGACTACCATTAAGTCGCTTAGAAACATTTAAGGTACATTACACACATTGTAGCACACAATACAGGAGTTCTCAAGTCCAACACGTAGATAAGGTTCAACGGTTAAATATTACGGATCCAAATCGCTCAACAAGTCTCTAAGATAACCGGATACGGGAGCTTGGGACTTGCTCGCCGCAAAACCGGTCAAACCGGTTTGGGAAACCTGGCGACCGGTTTCACCCCTACAAGACAAGACAGATAAGCTTTAATCGTCTATTCTTCTCCCCCTTTGTCATCCATCACTAAAAACTTGGAGAAGAGGTGCCTTGCCGAGCATCACCGAGCACCGTACTCCGGAGGAGGACCGCCATACGCCGGAGGAACACCACCATGTGGAGGAGGATAGTCATCAATGTTGCCGAAGAGAGATTGATAAGCTTGAGATACAATACTTTCTCCGCTAGTAGGAGGTCCCATAGGAGGAGGTGGAGGATTAGGGACTTGATAACCAAAGTGATGAGCATATTGTTGAAAATAACCCTCGGAGCCTAGCCGCGCCACCATGCTTGTCCACGAAGGAATCTCGGGCTCCTCCGTCTCGGGAGAGGGTGGAGATCTAGGAGGCTCAAATCCGTGGTGATTGTGCAAAAGCTTGAGAGTGTCCTTCATTTGCTTCCTCTCTCTCCTAGATCTTTGTCGCTCAACTAACACATCCCTCGGCTCTTACACATAGAAGTGAAAAAGTTCAAGAGCTTACGAATGGGAGAGGGTGGCTTGTCCCTTGGTCGGCTCGTCTGCTGCCCGCCCCAAACCGGTCGGGCCGGTTTTCCAAACCGGTCGGACCGGTTTGGCCCGACCGAGGCGGCGACTGGGCCGATCCCGCCGTCGTCCTTCTTCTTCCTCCATCAACTCGTCGTACCTTCCGGGTGAAGGTAACCTCATCCTCTTGGGTATAGGGACCTTGAAGGGCTCATGCTTTGAATCCTTTAGATATTTTCTATTAGACGCTTTCTCGATGATAAGCATGATATAGGGTGCATATCCACACAACCTCTGGGGGCTCTCGCTAATAGACTTGATTTCCTCCCAAATGAAATCACTCACAGAGAATGGAAGTCCAGGAGGCCTCATGTGAACGAGCAAGTCCTTAGCATAGTTAGAAATATCTGCCGGGTTTCCTCCCCTAGGTGTGAGGGTCAAGCGAAACATACGGTTCAGCACACTGTAATAGGAGTAAAGCCCTGCTGCAAAACCCGCATTTGCTTGCTTGTCCCTAGGATACATGAACTTCATTGCAGACGGCTCCATAGGACGAATGCCTCGGTGAATACAAGGAAGAGATAAATCAGCTGGACTGAGTCCAAGGAACCTAGCAAAGTTAGTGAAAGTGACACTGTATCTAGTCCCCTCGGTCATCCAATGCATTTTCCTAGCACTCTCATGTTCCTCAAAAGCAACAGTGGCATAGAACTGAGCAATTACCTCTGTGTTCCAACTGTGCCTAAAACCCATCAGAGGCTTGATCCTCACAGAAGTGCAAACACTTATGATATCTCTCGAAAACAGCATTGTCTGCCCTCTCCATGTGTGCCCAATCTATCCACCGAGCCTCTGCAATAATACCCTTCTTCTTAGCAATAATGGCGGTGGAATAGTAGTCCTGCTGAAAGAAAGTGTGAAATCGATAATCTATCCCACTGGCCATGTCCTTAGGCTCACCATAGGGCCATTCCCTTCTCTTCCTCCTAGCTGCCTCTGTCTTTCCCATACCAAGATAGTTCACAATCCGATGAGAGCTGGGATTGACAGGCCTACGGATCTCAAGCAACACCTCCTCCTCTTCTTCTTCTTCAACACCTCTTTCTCTTCCTCCTAAATCTTCTTCCTCATCATCATCATCGTCATCATCTGCCGGTCCTTTTCCATGTCTAAACCGCATTCCGTAGTTCTCATCACTCTCATTGTCATCACTAGACGTTTCATGCCCCTCTTCTTCTTCTTCAACAATCTCGTCCACGGCGGGTTGAGATGCCCCGGACGTCCTAGGTCTCAAGATAGGCCCACCGGAGGCACCGGATGCCTCGATCGAATCGGAACCGCCTTCGGGCTCATCAACCCTCTTTTTCTTCTTCGACCGAGTGTAGATCTTAGAGAAGTCCGACATGTTGTTCCTGACCAAGAAAATGTTGCAAAGAATGTATAAGGAACATAGGAATTGATTTGGGACTTGACGAGAAACGGATTTGAAGAGATTAAAGAAAATCAGGGTTTCTGTCCAGGCCAAACCGGTCAGACCGGTTTCAGAAACCGGTCGGACGGTTTCGTCTACCGAAACCCAAGATTAAGGAATTTGAAATGTAGCCATCCAAACTGATTCAAAACTTAAAGATAGCTTCCTGGGCATACTAGTTGATGATTGCTCAAAGGAATCCAAGAGATATGCATGGAGCTAAGAGATCGGGCAAAAAGAACCTTTGAATACCTTGAGAGGATGGGAGAAGTTGATTAAACCTTCAAAAACGGTCTCCAATCCGGTTAGGCCGAAGATTAGCACCTCTAGCCCTCAATCCCCAAAGGGAAAAGCTTTTCCTTGGCCCATTCTCAAGATTTCATGGTGGGAGAGTGAGAGAGAAGAGGTAGCACGGGAGAGGGGAGTGAGGCTCGAGCTAGGTCTGGTGAGGATGAAGTGAGGGTGGATTGAGAATATTCCACCGAGATGCCCCTTGAAGGGGTGGCCCGGGTAAAACCGGTCGGACCGGTTTCGAAACCGGTCGACCGGTTTCCCTCGAAACCAAAAGATGGTAGACTTAGAGATATTGAAGCTTGAATTGAGAACTAATAAGTGTGATATGTTCAAGAGGAGTCCAGCTTACTAGTTCTTTTAAAGTAACACCCGAAGCTTCAAATCTTTATCCAAAGACCCCCTTTTTCTCCGAGAGAGGTGATTAAGAAAAAGATAAGATATTGGAAGAATTTTGTTCTCTTATTCTTTTAAGACGAATCTAGTGAGCCGAGAAGATTAAGCAACAAACTTTGGTCACTAGATAAATCCCTTAGATAGATATTTCCATTTAGGTTCAAAAGCTCCTTGATACTTCCAAGAAACTTAAAGAGAAAAGGATATGAAGAATATGTTGGACTTTAAGAAGATTTCACCACTTGTGACTAGCCATCAATCAAGCACGTTTAACCATAGTCACATGTGGGTCAATCGGGTCAAGAGGACCAAACTCCAAATATTTTCAAAGTTCACACATGTCCTATCATGCTAGTTAAGTTTTTCAAAGAACTACCCCTATGTCACTCAAACATGTGGCTAAACTTGATTTAGGGCCTCATTAGTATATTTAACTCATGCCTCTCACATTACACGAAATAAAGTCGATATAAAGGTAGGCATCAATTAAATATCCAACTGAAATCCACAAGAGACCGTGAATAACCACATGCTAAGAAAATGCACACCCTAGCATGAATGAAACCTAGATGATAAAGGTAGAAAAAGAAATGAGTGTGAATCATACCTTTGCCTCTAGCTTATCACATCTTCACATTGGTGAATTGTGATTTCCCTTGACTTGTGCACTATCAAGTTAGGTCCATGTTCTAGCTCTCATTTTGATAAACCTCTATACACAACGAGAGAGAGAGAGAGATACTTAAGTAGCACAAGTACTAGTCTCAATCCTTGGTGACCTTTTGGGTTAGAGAGACAAAGAGTTCACCAAAAATTGAAACCTCACAATATAGATCAAATTCCCTTTGTTTATGGAGCACATGAATTGATATAAACAACTAGGGTCACATGCACCATGTTGACAATTAAGTCCAACTTGAGGAATTTAAACTATATTGTGGTGAGTAGCTATGCTTTAAGGTTAGTTCCATAATCCAAAGAAAAAGATTTGCTCAATAACACCCCTTTGGATTCAAGAATCATAGCATACTCCATGGAGAGAGAGACGAGCTCTCAATTTGAGACTACAAGAGATCACTAGATGAAGGCATTAGTCCCAAAACCACAAATTGTAGAGTGATCTCCCCCTAGATAGGTGCATCATGAATTTGAGTTGCATGAGACGAGCACTCGGTCAAATTAATGAACTAGGAGAGGTCACTTTACAATTTGCTCTAAGCACAAAAGAAAAGTAATTTATGAAAATTGAAATTGTGCCAAGAGTACTTACTACCACCAAGATAGTGTGTGTATGATGCTTAATCGAGGCCGAGGATATATGTTTGAAATTCTTGGGCTAATCTTGAAGTTCAATACCAGGTTGAATCGGATCGGGGCCGAAACCGGTCGAGCCCGGTTTGGCAAACCGGTCGACCGGTTTTACTAGTCGAGCTCAACCCCCATTTCTTCAAGTCTCCATCAGCTCCTAATGCGCACATCCTCATGTGTGTATCATTCTTGATAATCACCTTGATTCCGGAGACTTTGTAGGTCCGAACTTCCAAAAACTCGGAACCTCCGAAGGTTTTCCGGAGGTTGAGTTCCCGCAAAGAAACTTTGGAACCTCTCGAGGAAATTCTCGGAACCTCCGAGGTCCGTACCACCGAAACACAGGGCAAGTGTGTGGCCTTTGAAGTTTGTGTTAAAGCTTGGGATTTCTCTTCATCTTCTCATATGCTTCACTTGTTCTAACATCTCATACGACCAAACACTTGATTGACTTACAATTTTCTTCTCATTTGAACCTCGCACAAATTAAATTGAAATGCTCTACCGGAGAGCGATTACAAGCATCATATGGAAAGAGGAGCATATTTGTATAACAAATTACTTAGACAAGCCAAGTGCACAAAACCAAGGCCTTGAGCACAAGAAACCACTTAGGATCAATTGACTAAGATAAAAGATGAAGCTTATGTTACCAAGATGTCATTGGAGTAGAAAAAGAGAGTTTATACTTTATGCTCGGCATTACTCTAGTTCATTGATCTTCTCTTGAAATTTGCCAAGCCTCCAATGCATCTCCATGCTCCTACAACTCTAGCAAGCTCTTTTTGGTACCCAAACCATGTTGGGTCTCTTAAGGTTAGTCACAATGGATTTTGGAATCCAAATGGTTCTTATGCTAGGTTGAGATGAACTTATCACTCCATTAGCATAAGTATCATTCTTGTCATCCCTAAGCCTAGATAATGCACGATTGACAAGTTTTGACTTAGGAACATTACCATTTGGACACTTATTACTTTCATGTCCCTTTGACCGACAAGTGTAGCAAAGACGGCCCTTGATCTTTCTTGATGAGGCCTTGCACTTGTTATTGTTCACTTGCCCCTTCTTGATCTGAAGGCTTGCTTTAGAGGCTTGATTGTGCTTGATATGCACTCGAGGCGCTATCGTTCCCAAAACCGGTCTAACCGGTTTCCCAAACCGGGCGTACCGGTTTGGTACGAGACAAAGACTCCGGCCACTTGTGGACAATCACCAATGAAGTGTCCACGTTGCTTGCATTTGTAGCATATTCTTATCCTTAGCTTCCCTTGCCTTTTCTTGTTGTTTTTGAGCCGAGGAGAGCACATCGATGCATAATGCCCCTCGTTTGAGTGCTTGAATGATTGTATGTCATCAAGCACCTTTTTATTCATTTCTTGAGCCCCGTGATTTTTGCCTCGCTTCTTCTGGTCGAAAGGTTGAGCTAGTGCGGTTTGAACCCTTCTCAAGCTTCTTCACCATGTTGTCACGGTTATCTTGACAAGGTTGCACTTGACTCTTTCCCTTCAACTTACTCAAGTCAACTTTGAGCCTTTCGACCTCTTGCATGAGTTGATCATTTTCTTTCGCAATGAGGTCATCACAAGTCTCTACAAATACATGCTCAATACTAGATTGGCTTGCTTGAGAACAACAAGGTTTAGTACAAGGCAATTCAATATTGACACGTGAGCATGTGCATGTGTGTGAGAGAGGTTGAGTGGATTTTACCGACGAGAGAACAACCTCATGAGCCACTTCTAGACAAGAGTATGATTCTACAAGCATTCCATGAGAGCGTTCAAGCTCTTTGTGACGTGCTTGCAAAGCCATATGCTCGCTAGTGAGTTTTTCAAGCCTTTCATTGAGCACCTTCCTTTCTTGCTCCAAGGATGCTACACATGTAGACGTGTTAGTAGCACAAGCAACTTTGTCAAGCAAAATATCACATTTATTATCCAAGGCAGAGTAAGAGAGCTTGAAGGCTTCAAGTTTTTGAGTCAAAGTCTTTATGATGCCAACTTGATCTTCAACTCTCTTTGACATTTGATTGTCCTTGGTTTCCTTGCTTCTCTTGGCCATCAAGCACTTGTGATCATCAACACTGAGATTTGAGGATCTAGAAACTGTCGGTGTTTTTCTTGATCGCCTTCTTGAACGCTTGCAGCTTCTAGTTGCACTCATCCTGTGAAAACCGGTCAGACCGGTTTTGAAAACCGGTTGGACCGATTTCCCTACAGGGGTCACCCGTCTTGCCTTTCTTGTCTTGCTCGATCCTTGGGTGTGACAACTCGTAGCATCGGTGTGTACTCCGGAGGTAGAGCACCCTTCGAAGATGCACTTGCACCTTGATCCTCACTAGTTGACGGCTTATCATATTCAAACCCCAAATCTTCATTTTGGCCTATGATTTCTCTTTTCTCATCACACTTGGCCGAGATGTCATCATGAGTGCATGAAGATGATTGGTTTGACGCTGTGGCTTTACTTTGCATGCTTGCTCTTTGATTTTGATATTCATATTTGGGCATACCGTAGACCTCTTGAATAATTTCCCAAATGTCATGTGCATCAACTATGTCGTCATAAATCAATTCCTGCACATCACAACTCAAGGTACTACGAATGTAATCAGTAACTTGAGCGTTGAGATGCCAACATTCTAACTCCTCTCTAGATAAGTTTGACAAATCAAAGTTGTCTACTCTAGTGCAAGGAGGAAGAATGCTAGCGACTACAACCTGCTCGGCATATGGACCAAGGGTCCTAATTTTATTGAGTACATGAGCAGACCAAGAATCAAAGTTTGAACCACCTAGTGTCAATGGCTCAAGAGATACCTCAGACGTTATCGACATCTTTTCTCCAAGCGGTTAAGCTCGATTTCGGAGAACCTTGCTCTGATACCAATTGAAAGGATCTTGATGTCGCCTAGAGGGGGGGGTGAATAGGCGAATCTGCACACTTAAAAATAATTCAACCCACTTGTCGCATCGAAACCGGTCGGACCGGTTTCCAAAACCGACCGACCGGTTTTACACGTACGAACCAACAATAAGTAAAACCCCTCTACGAGTTCTAGCACAAACCAAACTTGGTGTGGGACTTCCACATGGGTTTCCCGGAGTACCAACAAAATCCCCGCACACAAAGACAAGCACACCAAGGTAGATCGAAGCGGAAGCACAAGATATATGCTAGAAAGAGAGATAAACCAACATGCAAGGTATATATGAAGTAAAGGCGCAATTGACACAAGGATTTATCCCGTGGTTCGGCTCGCCACAAAGGCTTGCTTACGTCCACGTTGTTGAGGTATCCACACAAGGATAGACTCGCCACACAAGGCTTGTCCTTTCCCTCGATCTCAAATCAAGAGAACAATCTCTTGAGATGAGAGGTTTTCCACTAGATTCACGGGGGTAATACAAACTTCTTGGAGCTTCCACAATCTCGGATTGGAGCTTCCAAGCAACCTCTAGCCGTCTAGGAGCAAATGCTCCAAGAGTAAAAGATGCTTCAATGATCTTCAACGAAATCGGCGGGTGCTCAAGTGTGGAATGCTCACCGGGCTTCTCAAAGCTCTCTAAAGCTCTCACACTAGTCACTCTCTTACCCCAACTCAAGGATATGGCACTAGAGGCTTAAGTCTCACTTAGAGAGGTTGGGAAGAGCTTTGCTATGGTTCGGGAATGTGTTGGGAGTAAAGAGAACCAGCAGCCCCTCAAAGAGGAGCTCATGGGTATAAATACCCACCTCACTCAAAACTAGCCGTTAGTCCGTCGAAGAAAAACGGTCGGACCGGTTTGCCAAACCGGTCGGACCGGTTTACAAACCAACTAGCCGTTGGACGGTGTCGGTGCCCAAACCGGTCGGACGGCTTTCCAAAACCGGTCGGCCGGTTTTGGCCGAGAGCTCAACTAAGGTTTTGATCTCACGGGTTAGTTTCTCTAGGTTTCACTTGAGCACTTTTTGATGTTTGTTGTCCAACCAATGATTCATCCCTCTTGATAGTGCGGCATACCTAAACTCAAGATAAAAGATAAATCCTAATAAATCCACTTGAGCTTGAACCTCCAAGTTATGCCGATAAATGATCTTCAATGGTTCGAGGGCTTCCAATGACGTGTACCAACTAAGCACATGCCGTAGATGAGCAAACATATGTATGTGCTTGAGCATGTCCACCTTGAGCTAGTGACCTAGAAATCTTCCATAGAGTAGAGATCAATAACTTTGAATTCTTAAGCCACTTGAATTTATCAATCATGACGTTAGATGCAATTTATCACTTTCCTCGGTAGGCTTGGATACGATTCTTCGAAATCCTTGATGCTCTTAACTTCACCCTAGCCACTTTGCTTATGGTCGCTATCCATAGCCTTAGCTTAGTTCCTCGTTTTAGCCATCTTGATTTCTTCATCACTTATCCTTGCCACAATTGAGTCAAGCCTTGCACCATAGAGATAAACCCATTTGAGATGCCACTCAATTTGTTTGTCCTTTGATTGATATCAATTATCCTTGCTTTTGCAATCTTTCAAATGTAGGTCCGGAGTAATATAGATAGTCAAATGACCTTAGCTAAAATCCAACTCGAAGTCTTGCAAATCTCTTCTTTGAACAAGTCAATAATCTTCATGAAGTATAAGAGTGAAAACCATTTGATATTGAACTTGGTAAACTTATTGTCTAGATCATCAAGTTCCATCTTGTAGCAATAGTGAAATCACTTGATGTTTTCTTTGACAAACCTCACAACATTGGTCATCAATCTCTATCATGTGTCAATGGTGAAATCCCTTGATGCCATATTCATCTTAAATTTAATTCTCCCATCACTACACCACAAGCTTCTCCTTTCTTCAAAATATGCTTTGCCCAACATAGAAAAGCCAACCAATTATCATATATCATCATGCCTTTATATTTGCTTTTCTTTAGCTTAGGATCACTTGTTGTATGCTTTATGTAAAGATCAATGGGAAGGACATCCTTTCTTTATCATGACATTCACTCTTAGTACGCTTATAATCATTACATATACATTGTCATGATCCATTCTTGTCTTTATTTCAATGTGAGCCAAAAGCATGAATTTACTCATAAATATCATTTATCAATAATCATTAACTCGCTCACATGCTTCACAAGAGTGTTAGGGATTTAATCAAGTTGTCACTTAATTCACCAAAACCCACTTAAGGCTTGATTGCACTTACAATCTCCCCCTTTTTGGTGATTGATGACAACCTTGATTAAAGCTTACAAAAGATATAAAAATAAAGCTCATAAGAACCAAGATTTAGGTAAAGCTCCCCCTCAATTTGTGCAAAGAATGGAATTCCAAAATTTTGGCCTAAAAATGCCAATTTGCACGTATTTCAAGAAAGACATGGAGCTCCCCCTAAATCTCAAGCAAAGTGGGGTGCAACGGTGTGTGTGACAAGATAAAACGAGTGTGTGATGCATATGACATGAGTTAACACAACGGAGAGACAAAACACAAAGGAGTGTGTGCTTTGTCGGGGCAAAACCGGTCGGACCGGTTTCGAAACCTACGGACCGGTTTCACCCAATCAGCCCTCAACACAGGGAAAACAAGGAAACAAAACTCATTCACCATACAATCATGCATCACGTACTACCATTAAGTCGCTTAGAAACATTTAAGGTACATTACACACATTGTAGCACACAATACGGAGTTCTCAAGTCCAACACGTAGATAAGGTTCAACGGTTAAATATTACGGATCCAAATCGCTCAACAAGTCTCTAAGATAACCGGATACGGGAGCTTGGGACTTGCTCGGCCGCAAAACCGGTCAAACCGGTTTGGGAAACCTACGACCGGTTTCACCCCTACAAGACAAGACAGATAAGCTTTAATCGTCTATTCTTCTCCCCCTTTGTCATCCATCACTAAAAACTTGGAGAAGAGGTGCCGCCGAGCATCACCGAGCACCGTACTCCGGAGGAGGACCGCCATACGCCGGAGGAACACCACCATGTGGAGGAGGATAGTCATCAATGTTGCCGAAGAGAGATTGATAAGCTTGAGATACAATACTTTCTCCGCTAGTAGGAGGTCCCATAGGAGGAGGTGGAGGATTAGGGACTTGATAACCAAAGTGATGAGCATATTGTTGAAAATAACCCTCGGAGCCTAGGCTGCGCCACCATGCTTGTCCACGAAGGAATCTCGGGCTCCTCCGTCTCGGGAGAGGGTGGAGATCTAGGAGGCTCAAATCCGTGGTGATTGTGCAAAAGCTTGAGAGTGTCCTTCATTTGCTTCCTCTCTCTCCTAGATCTTTGCTGCTCAACTAACACATCCCTCTGGCTCTTACACATAGAAGTGAAAAAGTTCAAGAGCTTACGAATGGGAGAGGGTGGCTTGTCCCTTGGTCGTTGCCTGTGCCGGCCCCAAACCGGTCAGGCCGGTTTTCCAAACCGGTCAGACCGGTTTGGCCCGACCGAGGCAGCACGGTGGGCCGATCCCCGCCGTCCTTCTTCTTCCTCCATCAACTCGTCGTACCTTCCGGGTGAAGGTAACCTCATCCTCTTGGGTATAGGGACCTTGAAGGGCTCATGCTTTGAATCCTTTAGATATTTTCTATTAGACGCTTTCTCGATGATAAGCATGATATAGGGTGCATATCCACACAACCTCTGGGGGCTCTCGCTAATAGACTTGATTTCCTCCCAAATGAAATCACTCACGAGAGAATGGAAGTCCGGAGGCCTCATGTGAACGAGCAAGTCCTTAGCATAGTTAGAAATATCTGCCGGGTTTCCTCCCCTAGGTGTGAGGGTCAAGCGAAACATACGGTTCAGACACCTTGTAATAGGAGTAAAGCCCCGCCGCAAAACCCGCATTTGCTTGCTTGTCCCTAGGATACATGAACTTCATTGCAGACGGCTCCATAGGACGAATGCCTCGGTGAATACAAGGAAGAGATAAATCAGTCGGACCGAGTCCAAGGAACCTAGCAAAGTTAGTGAAAGTGACACTGTATCTAGTCCCCTCGGTCATCCAATGCATTTTCCTAGCACTCTCATGTTCCTCAAAAGCAACAGTGGCATAGAACTGAGCAATTACCTCTGTGTTCCAACTGTGCCTAAAACCCATCAGAGGCTTGATCCTCAGAGAAGTGCAAACACTTATGATATCTCTGAAAACAGCATTGTCTGCCCTCTCCATGTGTGCCCAATCTATCCACCGAGCCTCTGCAATAATACCCTTCTTCTTAGCAATAATGGCGGTGGAATAGTAGTCCTGCTGAAAGAAAGTGTGAAATCGATAATCTATCCCACTGGCCATGTCCTTAGGCTCACCATAGGGCCATTCCCTTCTCTTCCTCCTAGCTGCCTCTGTCTTTCCCATACCAAGATAGTTCACAATCCGATGAGAGCTGGGATTGACAGGCCTACGGATCTCAAGCAACACCTCCTCCTCTTCTTCTTCTTCAACACCTCTTTCTCTTCCTCCTAAATCTTCTTCCTCATCATCATCATCGTCATCATCCGCCGGTCCTTTTCCATGTCTAAACTGCATTCTGTAGTTCTCATCACTCTCATTGTCATCACTAGACGTTTCATGCCCCTCTTCTTCTTCTTCAACAATCTCGTCCACAGCGGGTTGAGATGCCCTGGACGTCCTAGGTCTCAAGATAGGCCCACTGGAGGCACCGGATGCCTCGATCGAATCGGAACCGCCTTCGGGCTCATCAACCCTCTTTTTCTTCTTCGACCGAGTGTAGGTCTTAGAGAAGTCCGACATGTTGTTCCTGACCAAGAAAATGTTGCAAAGAATGTATAAGGAACATAGGAATTGATTTGGGACTTGACGAGAAACGAATTTGAAGAGATTAAAGAAAATCAGGGTTTCTGTCCAGGCCAAACCGGTCAGACCGGTTTCAGAAACCGGTCAGACCGGTTTCGTCGGCTGAAACCCAAGATTAAGGAATTTGAAATGTAGCCATCCAAACTGATTCAAAACTTAAAGATAGCTTCCTGGGCATACTAGTTGATGATTGCTCAAAGGAATCCAAGAGATATGCATGGAGCTAAGAGATCGGGCAAAAAGAACCTTTGAATACCTTGAGAGGATGGGAGAAGTTGATTAAACCTTCAAAAACGGTCTCCAATCCGGTTAGGCCGAAGATTAGCACCTCTAGCCCTCAATCCCCAAAGGGAAAAGCTTTTCCTTGGCCCATTCTCAAGATTTCATGGTGGGAGAGTGAGAGAGAAGAGGTAGCACGGGAGAGGGGAGTGAGGCTCGAGCTAGGTCTGGTGAGGATGAAGTGAGGGTGGATTGAGAATATTCCAGCTGAGATGCCCCTTGAAGGGGTGGCCCGGGGGTAAAACCGGTCGAGACCGTTTCGAAAACCGATCGTCGACCGGTTTCCCTCGAGAAACCAAAAGATGGTAGACTTAGAGATATTGAAGCTTGAATTGAGAACTAATAAGTGTGATATGTTCAAGAGGAGTCCGAGCTACTAGTTCTTTTAAAGTAACACCCGAAGCTTCAAATCTTTATCCAAAGACCCCCCTTTTTCTCCGAGAGAGGTGATTAAGAAAAAGATAAGATATTGGAAGAATTTTGTTCTCTTATTCTTTTAAGACGAATCTAGTGAGCCGAGAAGATTAAGCAACAAACTTTGGTCACTAGATAAATCCCTTAGATAGATATTTCCATTTAGGTTCAAAAGCTCCTTGATACTTCCAAGAAACTTAAAGAGAAAAGGATATGAAGAATATGTTGGACTTTAAGAAGATTTCACCACTTGTGACTAGCCATCAATCAAGCACGTTTAACCATAGTCACATGTGGGTCAATCGGGTCAAGAGGACCAAACTCCAAATATTTTCAAAGTTCACACATGTCCTATCATGCTAGTTAAGTTTTTCAAAGAACTACCCCTATGTCACTCAAACATGTGGCTAAACTTGATTTAGGGCCTCATTAGTATATTTAACTCATGCCTCTCACATTACACGAAATAAAGTCGATATAAAGGTAGGCATCAATTAAATATCCAACCGAAATCCACAAGAGACCGTGAATAACCACATGCTAAGAAAATGCACACCCTAGCATGAATGAAACCTAGATGATAAAGGTAGAAAAAGAAATGAGTGTGAATCATACCTTTGCCTCTAGCTTATCACATCTTCACATTGGTGAATTGTGATTTCCCTTGACTTGTGCACTATCAAGTTAGGTCCATGTTCTAGCTCTCATTTTGATAAACCTCTATACACAACGAGAGAGAGAGAGAGATACTTAAGTAGCACAAGTACTAGTCTCAATCCTTGGTGACCTTTTGGGTTAGAGAGACAAAGAGTTCACCAAAAATTGAAACCTCACAATATAGATCAAATTCCCTTTGTTTATGGAGCACATGAATTGATATAAACAACTAGGGTCACATGCACCATGTTGACAATTAAGTCCAACTTGAGGAATTTAAACTATATTGTGGTGAGTAGCTATGCTTTAAGGTTAGTTCCATAATCCAAAGAAAAAGATTTGCTCAATAACACCCCTTTGGATTCAAGAATCATAGCATACTCCATGGAGAGAGAGACGAGCTCTCAATTTGAGACTACAAGAGATCACTAGATGAAGGCATTAGTCCCAAAACCACAAATTGTAGAGTGATCTCCCCCTAGATAGGTGCATCATGAATTTGAGTTGCATGAGACGAGCACTCGGTCAAATTAATGAACTAGGAGAGGTCACTTTACAATTTGCTCTAAGCACAAAAGAAAAGTAATTTATGAAAATTGAAATTGTGCCAAGAGTACTTACTACCACCAAGATAGTGTGTGTATGATGCTTAATCAGAGGCTGAGGATATATGTTTGAAATTCTTGGGCTAATCTTGAAGTTCAATACCAGGTTGAACTGGACTGGGCCGAAACCGGTCGAGCCGGTTTGGCAAAACCGGTCGACCGGTTTTACCAGTCAGTTCAACCCCCATTTCTTCAAGTCTCCATCAGCTCCTAATGCAGGCACATCCTCATGTGTGTATCATTCTTGATAATCACCTTGATTCTGGAGACTTTGTAGGTCTGAACTTCCAAAAAACTCGGAACCTCCGAAGGTTTTCCCGAGGTTGAGTTCCCGCAAAGAAACTTTGGAACCTCTCGAGGAAATTCTCGGAACCTCCGAGGTCCGTACCACCGAAACACGAGCAAGTGTGTGGCCTTTGAAGTTTGTGTTAAAGCTTGGGATTTCTCTTCATCTTCTCATATGCTTCACTTGTTCTAACATCTCATACGGCCAAACACTTGATTGACTTACAATTTTCTTCTCATTTGAACCCGCACAAATTAAATTGAAATGCTCTACCGGAGAGCGATTACAAGCATCATATGGAAAGAGGAGCATATTTGTATAACAAATTACTTAGACAAGCCAAGTGCACAAAACCAAGGCCTTGAGCACAAGAAACCACTTAGGATCAATTGACTAAGATAAAAGATGAAGCTTATGTTACCAAGATGTCATTGGAGTAGAAAAAGAGAGTTTATACTTTATGCTCGGCATTACTCTAGTTCATTGATCTTCTCTTGAAATTTGCCAAGCCTCCAATGCATCTCCATGCTCCTACAACTCTAGCAAGCTCTTTTTGGTACCCAAACCATGTTGGGTCTCTTAAGGTTAGTCACAATGGATTTTGGAATCCAAATGGTTCTTATGCTAGGTTGAGATGAACTTATCACTCCATTAGCATAAGTATCATTTTTGTCATCCCTAAGCCTAGATAATGCACGATTGACAAGTTTTGACTTAGGAACATTACCATTTGGACACTTATTACTTTCATGTCCCTTTGACCGACAAGTGTAGCAAAGACGGCCCTTGATCTTTCTTGATGAGGCCTTGCACTTGTTATTGTTCACTTGCCCCTTCTTGATCTGAAGGCTTGCTTTAGAGGCTTGATTGTGCTTGATATGCACTCGAGGCGCTACTGTTCCCAAAACCGGTCTATCCGGTTTCCCAAACCGGTCAGACCGGTTTGGTACAGACAGCACCCCGGTTACTTGTGGACAATCACCAATGAAGTGTCCACGTTGCTTGCATTTGTAGCATATTCTTATCCTTAGCTTCCCTTGCCTTTTCTTGTTGTTTTTGAGCCGAGGAGAGCACATCGATGCATAATGCCCCTCGTTTGAGTGCTTGAATGATTGTATGTCATCAAGCACCTTTTTATTCATTTCTTGAGCCCCGTGATTTTTGCCTCGCTTCTTCGGCCGAAAGGTTGAGCTAGTGCGGTTTGAACCCTTCTCAAGCTTCTTCACCATGTTGTCACGGTTATCTTGACAAGGTTGCACTTGACTCTTTCCCTTCAACTTACTCAAGTCAACTTTGAGCCTTTCGACCTCTTGCATGAGTTGATCATTTTCTTTCGCAATGAGGTCATCACAAGTCTCTACAAATACATGCTCAATACTAGATTGGCTTGCTTGAGAACAACAAGGTTTAGTACAAGGCAATTCAATATTGACACGTGAGCATGTGCATGTGTGTGAGAGAGGTTGAGTGGATTTTACCGACGAGAGAACAACCTCATGAGCCACTTCTAGACAAGAGTATGATTCTACAAGCATTCCATGAGAGCGTTCAAGCTCTTTGTGACGTGCTTGCAAAGCCATATGCTCGCTAGTGAGTTTTTCAAGCCTTTCATTGAGCACCTTCCTTTCTTGCTCCAAGGATGCTACACATGTAGACGTGTTAGTAGCACAAGCAACTTTGTCAAGCAAAATATCACATTTATTATCCAAGGCGAGTAAGAGAGCTTGAAGGCTTCAAGTTTTTGAGTCAAAGTCTTTATGATGCCAACTTGATCTTCAACTCTCTTTGACATTTGATTGTCCTTGGTTTCCTTGCTTCTCTTGGCCATCAAGCACTTGTGATCATCAACACCGAGATTTGAGGATCTAGAAACCGCTCGGTGTTTTTCTTGATCGCCTTCTTGAACGCTTGCAGCTTCTAGTTGCACTCATCCTGTGAAAACCGGTCAGACCGGTTTTGAAAACCGGTTGGACCGATTTCCCTACAGGGTCACCCGTCTTGCCTTTCTTGTCTTGCTGATCCTTGGGTGTGACAACTGTAGCATCAGTGTGTACTCCAGAGGTAGAGCACCCTTCTGAAGATGCACTTGCACCTTGATCCTCACTAGTTGACGGCTTATCATATTCAAACCCCAAATCTTCATTTTGGCCTATGATTTCTCTTTTCTCATCACACTTGGCCGAGATGTCATCATGAGTGCATGAAGATGATTGGTTTGACGCTGTGGCTTTACTTTGCATGCTTGCTCTTTGATTTTGATATTCATATTTGGGCATACCGTAGACCTCTTGAATAATTTCCCAAATGTCATGTGCATCAACTATGTCGTCATAAATCAATTCCTGCACATCACAACTCAAGGTACTACGAATGTAATCGGGAACTTGAGCGTTGAGATGCCAACATTCTAACTCCTCTCTAGATAAGTTTGACAAATCAAAGTTGTCTACTCTAGTGCAAGGAGGAAGAATGCTAGCGACTACAACTTTGCTCGGCATATGGACCAAGGGTCCTAATTTTATTGAGTACATGAGCAGACCAAGAATCAAAGTTTGAACCACCTAGTGTCAATGGCTCAAGAGATACCTCAGACGTTATCGACATCTTTTCTCCAAGCGGTTAAGCTCGATTTCGGAGAACCTTGCTCTGATACCAATTGAAAGGATCTTGATGTCGCCTAGAGGGGGGGGGGGGGTGAATAGGCGAATCTGCACACTTAAAAATAATTCAACCCACTCGTCGCATCGAAACCGGTCGGGACCGGTTTCCAAAACCGGTCGACCGGTTTTACACGTACGTAACCAACAATAAGTAAAACCCCTCTACGAGTTCTAGCACAAACCAAACTTGGTGTGGGACTTCCACATGGGTTTCCCGGAGTACCAACAAAATCCCCGCACACAAGACAAGCACACCAAGGTAGATCGAAGCGGAAGCACAAGATATATGCTAGAAAGAGAGATAAACCAACATGCAAGATATATATGAAGTAAAGGCGCAATTGACACAAGGATTTATCCCGTGGTTCAGCTCGCCACAAAGGCTTGCTTACGTCCACGTTGTTGAGGTATCCACACAAGGATAGACTCGCCACACAAGGCTTGTCCTTTCCCTCGATCTCAAATCAAGAGAACAATCTCTTGAGATGAGAGGTTTTCCACTAGATTCACGGGGGTAATACAAACTTCTTGGAGCTTCCACAATCTCGGATTGGAGCTTCCAAGCAACCTCTAGCCGTCTAGGAGCAAATGCTCCAAGAGTAAAAGATGCTTCAATGATCTTCAACGAAATCGGCAGGTGCTCAAGTGTGGAATGCTCACCGGGCTTCTCAAAGCTCTCTAAAGCTCTCACACTAGTCACTCTCTTACCCCAACTCAAGGATATGGCACTAGAGGCTTAAGTCTCACTTAGAGAGGTTGGGAAGAGCTTTGCTAT
Organism: Cenchrus americanus; assembly: GCA_947561735.1. Lineage (NCBI taxonomy): Eukaryota > Viridiplantae > Streptophyta > Magnoliopsida > Poales > Poaceae > Cenchrus > Cenchrus americanus. The sequence goes on from OX387243.1 coordinate 104,814,565, forward strand.
GGTTCCGGAATGTGTTGGGAGTAAAGAGAACCAGCGGCCCCTCAAAGAGGAGCTCATGGGTATAAATACCCACCTCACTCAAAACTAGCCGTTAGTCCGTCGAAGAAAACGGTCGGACCGGTTTGCCAAACCGGTCGGACCGGTTTACAAACCAACTAGCCGTTGGACGGTGTCGGTGCCCAAACCGGTCGAGTACGGTTTCCAAAACCGGTCAAAGCCGGTTTTGGCCGGAGAGCTCAACTAAGGTTTTGATCTCACGGGTTAGTTTCTCTAGGTTTCACTTGAGCACTTTTTGATGTTTGTTGTCCAACCAATGATTCATCCCTCTTGATAGTGCGGCATACCTAAACTCAAGATAAAAGATAAATCCTAATAAATCCACTTGAGCTTGAACCTCCAAGTTATGCCGATAAATGATCTTCAATGGTTCGAGGGCTTCCAATGACGTGTACCAACTAAGCACATGCCGTAGATGAGCAAACATATGTATGTGCTTGAGCATGTCCACCTTGAGCTAGTGACCTAGAAATCTTCCATAGAGTAGAGATCAATAACTTTGAATTCTTAAGCCACTTGAATTTATCAATCATGACGTTAGATGCAATTTATCACTTTCCTCGGTAGGCTTGGATACGATTCTTCGAAATCCTTGATGCTCTTAACTTCACCCTAGCCACTTTGCTTATGGTCGCTATCCATAGCCTTAGCTTAGTTCCTCGTTTTAGCCATCTTGATTTCTTCATCACTTATCCTTGCCACAATTGAGTCAAGCCTTGCACCATAGAGATAAACCCATTTGAGATGCCACTCAATTTGTTTGTCCTTTGATTGATATCAATTATCCTTGCTTTTGCAATCTTTCAAATGTAGGTCCGCAGTAATATAGATAGTCAAATGACCTTAGCTAAAATCCAACTCGAAGTCTTGCAAATCTCTTCTTTGAACAAGTCAATAATCTTCATGAAGTATAAGAGTGAAAACCATTTGATATTGAACTTGGTAAACTTATTGTCTAGATCATCAAGTTCCATCTTGTAGCAATAGTGAAATCACTTGATGTTTTCTTTGACAAACCTCACAACATTGGTCATCAATCTCTATCATGTGTCAATGGTGAAATCCCTTGATGCCATATTCATCTTAAATTTAATTCTCCCATCACTACACCACAAGCTTCTCCTTTCTTCAAAATATGCTTTGCCCAACATAGAAAAGCCAACCAATTATCATATATCATCATGCCTTTATATTTGCTTTTCTTTAGCTTAGGATCACTTGTTGTATGCTTTATGTAAAGATCAATGGGAAGGACATCCTTTCTTTATCATGACATTCACTCTTAGTACGCTTATAATCATTACATATACATTGTCATGATCCATTCTTGTCTTTATTTCAATGTGAGCCAAAAGCATGAATTTACTCATAAATATCATTTATCAATAATCATTAACCTGCTCACATGCTTCACAAGAGTGTTAGGGATTTAATCAAGTTGTCACTTAATTCACCAAAACCCACTTAAGGCTTGATTGCACTTACATACGGCTCCAACGTCACATAGTTGCAATGCTTGCGGCTAAGCGCATCTGCAACCACGTTAGCTTTGCCTGGATGATAATGGACTTCCAAATCATAATCTTTTATCAATTCCAACCATCTTCTTTGCCTCATATTCATATCGGATTGATCTGTGAAGATATTGCAGCGATTACCCATCAAGTAATGCCACCAAATTTTAAGGCATGCACAACCGCTGCTAGCTCAAAATCGTGAGTAGGATAATTCTTCTCATGAGGTCGAAGTGCTCGCGAGGCATAGAAAATGACTCGGCTTTCTTGCATAAGCACGCGACCAAGACCAGTGCCCGTAGCATCACAAAGCACCTCAAACAGTTTGGACATATCTGGTTGTGTCAACACGTGAGCTGAGGTTAAATATTTCCTCAAGGTATGGAAGGCTTTATCACACTCATCACTCTATACAAACTTGACACCTTTCTTGAACAGTTCAGTCATGGGTTTAGTGATTCTAGAGAAATCCGGAATAAACCGACGGTAATAGCCAGCTAGACCCAGAAAACTGCAGATTTGATGTACCGACTTGGGTGGCTTCCAATCCATGACCTCCTGCACTTTGCTAGGATCCATGGAGATATCATCCTTTGAAATAGTGTGACCCAAGAATTTCACACTATCCAACCAGAATTCACATTAAGAGAATTTGGCATAGAGTTTGTGATCTCTCAATCGCTGCAAGACAATACGAAGATGCTTCGCATGCTCGGATTCATTCTTGGAATAAATGAGGATATCATCAATGAATACCACTACGAACTTTTCCAAAATTTAATGAGCTCCAACATTGGTATTCAACCCGAGGTCCAATTCCAACGTTAACCTGCCCGAAAAATTCCAACACCGAGGTTCTTCCTAGCTATTTTTATTGGAGGCCGAACTGCACAATTTCCGCTATAATTCTCGGTCCGCTTATGCAATGGTGGTGAATTTTGGTGAGCATAATATCCACAACATAAGACACAAGTTTGGTATTCAACACAAGACGAAACTTTGATCACAACAACCGTAATTCATTCATTGAAACATGACAACATCAAGGTGTTCATCCAAGCATTACATGATGCGGAGTCTTCGGATCGACTACACACTTATGTACAACAAAAGGTCATCATCCATACTCTCCGAGCAGCCTCTACCCTTACACAAAAGCTAGCTGAGGAGGCTAAACCAAGAGTACATGATATCCTTCCAAAGACAACTGCTAAACCCCTAATAGCCCACAGCGGAGCCAGTGCTAGTATCCGGAGAATCGGGTGGGGGACCACCCACGCTATCCTCGCTCAAGCCCGAAACGCCCTGTAGCTCGTCCGGAGCGGCAGGCGCAGCTGGTGGTGCAATCGGCGGCTACTTCCCCTGGTGGGCCATCGCCTGCCACACCTCCACCTCTATCTCCATCTCAGCTACCTAGTTTAGCATCTCCGCCACGTTCTGCACCAAGGCAAAACGCTGGGCCTCAGTGTGAACTAGCTGCAGCTGGGTCATCTCGAGAGCGTGGTCTCGGGCGTGCAGCTGCTCGGTGAACTCAGCACACTCCTGGTGCCGCTGGATACACTCGTCCTGCAGCGCAACAAGCTCCTGCTGGAGGTGAGCAATGATCTGTCGCTCATACTAAAGGTCGAGGGTGAGGATATCCCTCATCACTGTGGTCCATCAACACAACTGAGAGCATACCCTGAGTGGAAAGACGAAACACCAGCATGTTGTACACCGCCTCCAACAACCTCAGAAGCTGGCGCACAACGATCTCTGGAGGGTCCGTCGTGAGAAACACGTCGGTGAGCGAGATACGCTCACGCCAAGCCGGGTCGAGTGGGTCAATGGCCGGGAATAACCCCAGCGTAGTAAGCATCACCTCGTCCGGGTGCTGCTTGCAGAAGGTGTGAAGGATCTGCATGGCCGCGGACTCAACCGACTCGACACCACGGTGAGCAAAGAACATCATACTCAAGTCCGCCCACTCCGGGTGCTCGGGGTGGGGGAACACGGTAGCGGTCGTGCGGGTGTAGGGAACACCCTAGTCCCAAAAAGAGACCACCTCGTACAGTGGCGGCGTAGTGTAGCCCACCTCACTGAGGTTCTCCCACAAAATGCGAGGAAAACCCTCCCAGTGAAGGGCATCGGTACGAATGGTACCATCCGCGTCGATCTCGTAGATCGGTGGCTGCGCCATCTGTACAAAAATTACGGACTACACGTTAGACATCAAACGACATCAATACGAGCAAAAGGGGTAAAATCTGGTAGGTATGAACAAAAATTCATAACATAAAAACCAGGGCCCCAAAAATTCCCAAATTTTCGCAGCAACTCAACTATATAATTATGCACACTTTTGGTATTCAAAGGTGGATCTAGATTTGATTGGAACATGCTCGAAAAATTTCATTTGCAGAGGGATGCTGCTCTGAAAAACAACAGAACAGAGACTCACTAAACTGAGCATAAATCTCTGCAGAAAATTCCTAAAATCCTGGGAAATTCACAGTAGATGCTCAATTTGATAAGAAACAACTTTCCTAAAGGTTGACTAGTCAGATTCTTTACAGATTGGGCTACAAAAATTGAGAAATGACAGTATCAGAATCTGCCAGAAATTTCCTAAGATCAAAAGAGAGGTAAACCTTATCTAAGATCAAGCAATCACCCTAGAAAAATTATTCAAGCCAGCAAGGACCAATTTTAGGTTCAACAAGATTTTAATCATGAATGCACACGTCTTAAACGACCTCACACAACTGGATCCAAAACGACGTAGTTAGTGCCGGTGGCAAGCATATAATCGGCTCTCCTTATAACAACTAGTCGTTGCTACTCGATTCGCACTTAACGACTTACGAACGTTGTTAGTGTACCTACAGAAGACGAACCTTTCGTGCCAGCACATCACGAAAGCGTCCACATACATTACCGTTCACTATAGAAACGGTATCATTGCGTCAAGCCGCTGCATGGACAGCATCCAACCTCGGACACCCTCCGTTTGAATGGAGTGTATCCTTGCCTCGCATATTCGACATGCTGAATGCACACGTATGATAAATGTGGCGACACCACAACTCATAACTAGACGCGAAGATGGGATCCGTGGAAGGGATCACTCAATCAACCCTCGCAATTCCCGTGATGCGGAACAACACACGTATGAAACACGTGGCTCATCTAGTTTGATTGTGCAAGAAAGTAAGTCTGACATAAAGTAAGGTGCTGGAAGTTAGCAAAATAAACCATAGATTCTTATGCCACCTTAAAGAACCCAAAATTCCCTCTAGGGCCTCTCGATCTAGATCATTCCTTAACGATCCAACGGATTTTCAAAATCCAATCAATCTTGGCAAGTTTTATTGTAAATCACGTGATTAGTATTAATCTAATCACTCCGGTGCATACGGATGCTCTGGTACCAACTGTGACAACCCCATCCGAGATAATTCCTACTATCGCCTAAACCACTCCTTTTGATCATTAAGCGATGATAAACAATCATCTTGTTGAGTGTTGCTGGGTTAACGCCCGGTAAATCACTTGTCAACACAGAGAGGATCGAACGTATGCATTAAAACTCCCACGAAGGAGAGTTCAGAGTGCCTTACAAATTAATGTCAAATCCCCGTAGGGTCCATTATTACAACATAGATCCTTGACATGGAAGTAAACGGTCCAGAGTTTTATTGAAAACAGCGGAAGATAACTAAATGGTACGATCACATCATAGGAGGCCTGTCCATGATGCAATCACTCTTCGTCATCCACCCATTCCAGCTCCCAGTCGGGTGGGAGTTCTCCGGGCCACACATCACATGCATTACCTGGAAACAACAGGTATAAAGCAAGGCTGAGTATAATAATACTCAGCAAGACTTACCTGTCTAAAAGAAAGACTTTCACATTTTAGCTCATGTTCTAGTAGAAGTAATCATTACTAGATAAGCAACTATTGCAATCAAAATTGTACAAACAATTAATCAAAGTAATAATCTTCACAAAGTTCCATCATAAAAGGATATCATGGCCAGTAGATTAAGTAGTCTCAGATAACGGTGAGAGGCCGACAATCGATTGATTCATAACCTTGCAAGGGGGACCTAAACACACGGGAGGTGCGGTCACTAAGAGTTCACCAACCAGGCGGTTCTCATCATTATTTGGTTTGGGGATAATAGCTCACGATCTTAAGTACAAGGTTTATCCGGGCTACGCCACTAAGGTCACCCACCCTCACGCATGCACTCGGGTGGCGAGCCCCGGCCGCAACCCTTAGAGTAGTGATAGTAAAACCCCGTACCGCCTCATTTAGGTACTAGGCTTACCGTGCCCATTTCCGACGAGTGTTTAGTACTTTCAAACACTTAACCAACGAAGCCATTGGACCGAGGCCCAAATCCCATGCTCTTACCACATGAGCAATCCATTTAAAGATATGGTGATTCCATAAGGAGATCCTATTCTCGCGAGTGACGAACATCACTCGACTTGTACCGGATCCTTAGAGCATAGCCACTAGCGACCTAACATGCTAGTAAAAGATCATAGGTACTTAAGGATCATGCAACTAGGGTTTCAATCAACTCCTGAACGTAAATGCACATAAAATAATAATGATGAATTCAGAAGTTTAGAATTAAACACAAAAGGTTAATGAATAAACCGGGCTTGCCTTCGTCGGCACAAGCGAGACACACAAACTTCGGACTTTGGTCCGTGTCTTGCTCTACGGTCACGTAGTGTACGTCTCCTCCTCGCTCCCTCGTCCTCGTCGGCCCGCACGAGCGTGTAGCTACCGTCGGGGACTTCTACATGGGGAATGCAATGCGGTGATCGGGAGGGTGATTAATTTAATTTAGTTAACAAACGGTAGCAAACAGCCACTAGGAGTATATGGTTGGCCATATTCACCTTAACAAAAGTATTTAAACATTTTTCCTTTTAAAAGATAATCAAAAAGCTTATTTAGTCTTCTCTTTAAGGTGATTGTGTACACATCTATAAAAGAATATTTACTTTGAAAACAAACAGCAAGGAAAAGTTACTTTTATGCCACAAATTACTTTCCTAACTCATTTATATAACTCATGCATGAAGGGATTTGTTTTTCCTATTTTTCCTTCACTAGATTAATCTAGTTTGCACTCTTTTAATCAACTAATCACACTTCAAACTTGCCGAACAGTGCCCACTAGTCCTAATGACCAGGAGACACCCCTTTGGACTGCAAGCAATTAGTTTGCACCACTGAATTTAAATGCACATAAATAAATACATTTCTAGCTAGCATTTAAAGGATTAATACATATAAAAATAAATACAACAACAATGAGACCAATCTTTCTCCTACACATGCTTTGGCCTAAATATCCAAAAGTTGGGCTCAAAAATAATTATATTTTAAGCTACAAAAATCATTTAGGCAGATTTGCCAGTATCACAAGATAATTTATATAAAAAGATTCCTTCAGTAACTTTGTGCAACTTTTGGTGTGGTGAACAACCATGACATAGAGTATAACATATCCAAAGTTCAACTCATGGCTCCAAGTATATTAGGAGCTAGGGCACAAATGGGTTCCACTATTTTCTATTTATTATTCAAAATCTATAACTCAAAAGTATATCATGTCTTTCTAGGAAAGGTAGTGTTCATCACAACGCATCCAGCAAAATTGGTTTCAAATTTTTCTGATTTTTCTATGAATTTCTACGGATTTTACAAGTTGCAGGCAAAAATCAAATAGGGGTTAAAGAATCAATATGCACGAAACCCCCTGGAGCTAAAGGAGATCCAGCAATTGAGCCCTTGGGCTCCGCCGCGGGGTTTGCCGGCGCAATTCCGGCGAACGGCGACCGGAGGGGGACGGGACAGAGCTCGGACGTGACCAGTGACTCACCTGAAGTCGAGCCATGGGACGTGTGGACGTGGACGGAGCTCCGGTGATGGCCGGTGGCGACGCGAGGCTCGGTGGCCTGCGGCCGCGCTTGCTCCGGTGAACTGAGTGCAAATGCACACGTGCGTGCGGACTGGGCAACTCCACTAGTACCTAACCAACAGCCCAGAGTGCTCAGGGGTGAAAGAGGAGGAGGCGCGGGGCAAAAGCACTGCTGCGGCGGCAATGGCGACGGCGGAGCTCGGTGGCGGGTGTGTGTGCGCAATGCAGAGGCCGGGAAGGTCTACTTATAGTCGGGGAAGGTCAGTTTACAGTCGGTGAGGTCACACTGGTGACATAAGCACGCGTGGAGAGGCCGCGGCATGGCCGGCGACGTGCGTCGCCCCGGCGGCCAATGGCGCGCCATGGGCGGTGCGCCGGTCCGGCGGATTGGCGCCACCCCGGCGCCGTCCACTTGCCACGGACGTCACGGGGGAGTCCACACCGGCGTAGTGCGGCGACCGGCGGTCACTCGGTGCCTCGGTGTGCATGCCCAACATGGGTACGGCGCGCACGGCGGCGCGACGTCGCGGGCAGAGCGCGCTCCGGCGTTCCAAGGCAAATTCAGTTTGCGGAACAGGTTTTCAAACGCAATTTTCTTTAAATTTTGAAACTAAACTATACCTTTCACCCAATAGAAAAGATGCAGATCAAGTATCCCTCTTCAAGATTTACAAAGGCCGATAGGTGTTTTACTTAAAGGATTTGGCAGAATCTTCATGCCAACTTGGCACTTTTCTCGGCGCTGATGAACAGGGACAGTGCACGTTCAAAAGCATTTTTCACCAAGATTTACTTCGAATTTCAAATGCCAACCAACAACAAAGTTTTTTGTCTTGAGAAAATGCACAACTTTGGTATTTGGATATTTGGAAGTGTTTAAGGAAAATTTTGTGGAACGTGGCAAAGTCCTCACTGGCTCCAAGGTTCAAGGGGTGCTCTAAGGGTTTATGGGTTAGGGTTTGCATCCATGTGTGTACCCAATGGGTCTAGGAGGGTAATTAGGGTTCGACACACTTAATTGTGGTTAAGAAAAGATTAGTCACATCATTAACACTAGATTAAAACACAGGGTGTTACAATGTGCCATGATCTTGCTCAAGATGTGAGATGGCTTCAATTGTTCGAGCTTCTTCTCATAGATGATAGCTTTCACCAAGTTATAATCGGGCTTCCGGAGACTTTGTAGGATCTTGCGGTTGATGTTTAAGTCCGTGAAGTTCTTCACACCTAAAGCATTAATCTCATTGACAAGCACATTTAGGCGTGAGTACATTGATTCAACATTTTCATTTGCAAGTTGCTTAAAGCTATTGAATTCCTCAAGGAGACAACCGTAGCGTTCATTAGCAAATTCTTTTGAACCCTCATTTTGTTCCTTGATGGTTTTCCATAGCTCATGAGTATTTTCACAATTAAAAACTCTATTGAAAACGCCTACATCTAGTGAGGACAAAATGATACTCTTAGTAATCACATCAAATTGCCTTTCCTTCTTAGTACCACTTCTCATGCCCTCATCGGTGACTCTCCAAACATCAAGGTCCTTTGCTTGAAGATAGGCCTCCATGAGAACCTTCCACCGAGGATAGCCCGTGCCATCGAAATGTGGAGCCAAACCTAAGGTATCCACCCCTTTCATTCCTCTATAGAGCAACTCACTAGGCAGTTTAGCCTAACCGTTCCAATGAGTCGGTTTTCACAATTTACCAATCAAATTGGCGTTTCCTTGTGAAGGAAGTGAGTCCTGGCTCTGATACCACTTGTAAGGAATTGGATGCTCGTAGCCTAAGAGGGGGAAGGGGGTGAATTAGGCAATCTTAAAACCTTAGCCTATGGCTTCACTATTTTTGCACAAAGGTAAACTAGAACATACTATCTAGATGTGCAACTAGGGTTGTTCTAGTGTGAAAGTCCCATCCCAAAACAAGGTTTGCAACCTATAGCCAATCCTAGCAAGATACTACTCTAGGAAAGTAAAGGCAAGCAAAGATTGCAAAAGAGTAAATGCGGAAACGTAAAGGGGATGAGAGTAAGCAAAGTCTTGACACATGATTTATCCCGTGGTATCGGTAAGCACTAAGCCACCCCTAGTCCATGTTGTTGAAGCACTCACACAAGAGTATTGCTTCCCGGTCACCGAGTCTCTCCCAAGAGCACCACTTGACTAGCCACAAAGGCTCGCCACTTAGGCACTCACCAAGCTCCCTTGGTCACCTTGATGCTGCCTCTACTAAGGAGCTTCTCCACCAAGGAAGGGGATCTCCACGTCCCCCGCACAAAGTGTCCTCGCCGCTCCACACCAAGCCGGAGGGTCGATGACGATTGCCGGTGAGCCACTTATGCCCCAAGGCTTCCGGCGAACCTTGTACAACATGATTCACTCAAGAATCACCTCACAAGGTTGGCACAACCTTGCACTCACTCAGCTCTAAGCTAAGCCTAGCACTAAGCACATACACAAAGCATATGCAAGTCTAAAGATGAGCAATTAAGCACTTGGATGGATTGGATATAATCTTCTAGGTGTCTTGAACTCTCCTGCTCTTCCACACAATCCAGCAACCTCAAATGGGTGAGTGGAGGGGGTATAAATAGCCCAAGGCATCCGAAGAGCCGTTGGCTAACGGCTACTGAAAAAGGTAGCATCGAATGAACCGATGCTATGCTTTTTCTAGGCGTTGGTTCATCTGGTTCCCTCCATGTCACATAGTCGTTGAAGATCCACTGACACCACTGCTCCAACGCATTACACCGATGGTGCGTCGGCTCATCCGGTGTTGAAGACCCCGCGGCCAAAACGTCTCTGTTAGCTTCCATGCGACCGTCGGATAGACCGATGCTTCCCCATGACCAAGGCGTCGGTTCATCCGGTGCTGAAGACTTCGTCTTGGCGCGTCTCTGTCTTGATTCAAACTGACCGTCGGATAGACCGACGGCGTCCTCACTCAGACCGTCAGATCATCCGGTGCTACTGTCTTTCGCTGCTCTTCCTCTGCAATTCATCCGGCGCATATAGGAATTGGACCATCGGTTCATCCGATGGTGTCAACTTCATTTTGTCTGCTATGCAGTGTACCAACTACACCAATGCTATGCACCGATGGTACCGTTGGCTCATCCGATGGTGTGTTTTCTTTTCCTTTCTTTTGCCTGGTTTTGACCCTAGAAAAAGAGACTATCTTCTCAATTTGGCATGTGGTATTTTGGCATCCTTGGGACCTAGAAATGTCTACAAAAAACATGTTAAACAATATGGTTAGTCCCATTGATCATGTTGTCATGAATCACCAAAATCAAACTCGAACTAATGGCATATGGGGCCATGTTCGCTACACTCGTGACATGTCTTGGCTAGACACCTCAACTGTGTTAGTTGGGAAGGGGTGCTGATCAATCTTCATCGGCTTTTCAGCTTTGGTAGGAGTTTCAAACTTAAGCCTTCCTTGCTCAATAGCTGATTGGATCTGTTGTTTGAAGATCTTGCAATCATTAGTGTCGTGCGATGTTGCATTGTGCCACTTGCAATACTCCATCCTCTTCAGCTCCTCTGCAGATGGTATGGTATGGAATTGGGGGAGTTTGATCTGCCCTTGCTAAAGCAACAGATCAAACATCTTATCAGCCTTAGTGACATCAAAGCCTAATTTATCTGGCTCTTTCTTTCCAAAGGGACAAGATACTGTCTTTTTTGCCTTTGACCCATTCTGCGAGCCCTATCATATTATCTTCATCTTCTAAGTCAGAGTAGTCCACATACGACACCTTCTTCTGAAAGTTCCTTTTAGGCTCATAGGACTTTGCAGTTTCCTGACTCATTCGACTGACCAACTGGCTGAGGCTTTCAAAATCATGTGAAGCATATTTCTCTCTCAAGATTGGCAAGAGACCTTGGAAAGCTAGTTCAGCCAATTGCTTGTCTCCCAAGTTTAGACTATAGCACTTGTTCCTAACTTCTCTGAATCTTTGAACGAATCCAGCTATTGTTTCATCGTTCCTTTGCTTGAGACTGGTCATATTCGTGATCTTCATCTTGTTGATGCAAGAGAAGAAGTAATTATGGAACTTCTATTCCAAATTGGACCACTTGATTATGGAGTTTGCTGGCAATGAAGTGAACCATGAGAATGTTGGTCATGACAGAGATGAAGAAAACAGGCATATCCTGAGTGCATCAACATTCCCTGCTTCTCCACATTGGATGATAAACCGAGTGATATGCTCCATAGTGGACGTCTCATCTTGCCCACAGAACTTGGTGAAGTCTGGCACTTTGAACCTTGGAGGGAATGGTATCTGATCATAGCTAGAGGGATACAATGTCCTGTACATGCAGGACAACTGCTTGGGCTTTATCCCATATTGCTTCAGCAACATCTCCGAGAAGTGGTAGATCAACTCCTGTTTCATATGAGATTTTAATTCAGCAAATATCTGCTTAATTGCTTGTATCTCAGCTGGAGTTTCTAGAGGCCGTTTTCTAAGATTCTTGTCTTTGGATCTGGAGCTGTTAATGTCCTTGCCTCAATAGAACCTTGAGTGTTTGAATGACCTGTAACAGGTGGGGCCTGCTCAATCAGCTGACTAGCCGATGGGGCTGGTTGCTGCGTATTCAACTGGCTTGAAATAGCCAATTGATTCAGAAGTGTTTGCAGTAACTGCGCAGAATCCACCTGCAGAACCACTGGCTGCCTTGTTTCCCCTTGGTTGATCGGTTGCTGAGGCCATGATCTTGTATGAGCCACCGTATTAGACGGGGTTAAGACAACCTGCATTGTCGTTGATTATTGAAGCGGGGCTGTTTGTATGTGCATCCCGAGTGTTGGTTGTTGTAGTGGAGTAGTTTGCACAGGTATCCTGAGTATCGACTGCTGAGTCGATCTCTAAGCTGGAGTGGGATTTGGCCTCTGAGGTGGAATATGACCCCTTTTCTCTATTGGTATGACCATATGAGCATGAGCTGGGCTAATCTTGAATCTCTCAAAGGCTTTGGTCCCATGATTGAAGTAGACAAACACTACTCCTTCCCCATTCATATGCACAGTCCCTGGAGTACCCCCAAATGTAGCTTGGTAAGACTGTGGGTACTTCACTTCTGGAACTTCCTCAGGCACAACCTCAAAGAAGTTTGAGATATCCTTCTCAAAATGATCGTGAGGCAAGCTCCATCTTGTAAGCCTTTCGTCCTAATCTCTCATCGTAGGATATTTTTGATTCTGCACTGGAAGCACCTAATCCTGGACGACATATTGCACTGGTGTTGTGACGCTAGGGTCTTTAGCTTTACCGTCACCACTTTGGTTCTGAATCGGCTGGGCGTCTGATGAAGAATTATTAGCAGCTTGTGGAGATGGTGTGACTTTCACTGTTGGGTCATCAATCGGCAGGTTAACTGATTGGTTTTGCTGGAACACTAGAGGAGTTTGTTTCAGTTGAAAATATCAGGTCCCAGATATCCTCCTTCCGCTCCTTGCTTGAGTGCATCAATTATGACATTCTGAATAGTATTTGCTAATACCTTGGACTGATCAATCATTGTTTGATGCATGGCTTTGGTCATCATGTCTTGAAGCCCTTTAGGATCGGCTGAAAAGGTGACTTGCGTAGGCGTTGGCAGCGGACTCTTCTTGAAGACTCTACTTTTAGTCTGACCATATGATGCCAGACAAAGCTCTTCATAATGCTTCATATGAGCCTCGAGCTCAGCTTTGTCTGAATCTTTCAGCTGATCCTTGGTGATTGGTTGAACGTTCTTTGGATCAACTTCAGAAGGACCAGTCTTCGTAGGCTTCGTCATTGTTGACTTTTTCGGGTCCCACTGGGCGTGCCAAAAGTGTGTTGACGCAAAAATAGGACGTCACCCTTGTGTGCGACACGCGTGACTGCCCGGTCTGTAGCGAGGCGTGCACCGATGGCCTTTCAGCGGCACGTGTACCTGCCAATCGACCGATGCAAGGTAAAGCGGGATCGGTCGACTCGAAAGCGACCGAAGCGCGGGTATGCAAGTAGATCAATCGGCTAAAATCGGTCGATCGTGACGTCAATGCTTGGGTAGGTCGAAATCGGTTGCGGTGTTAGAAGCCAATAGGATCTAGATCAAGCAGATGGTAATGATAATAACTAAAACTACAAGAATTTGGTACGAAAACTTGTAGATCTAGCTAATATCGGTAAAGGGTGAATAAAGAACTAGACAAAACCTCAGCGATGCGCCTGGAGGTTAAAGCCTAGGATTATTCGGTAAAACGGTACTCACAAGCTTGCCGGAGATCAGTTGATGCAGCCCGACGAACCCGAAGAATGATGTTGTAGAAAAGAGAAAATCGCAATGGTGAAGTCACCGAAAAGTAGATGTTGTAAAGGTAGACGCTGTAAAGTAGATGCAGTAAAAGTAAAGGGTGGGTTTGCCCGGAGGAGGTTTGTTTGATATTGTTGTGTACAGATTTTCCGACTGCGCAGGGTCGCTATTTATGTCGTGAGGACAAACTCGACTCCTAGCCGATCACAACACTATTTACTTGCATCTAAAGATAAAAACTATTAAAAATAGAAAAGGACTCTCATAGGAGTCTAAGACCTTCTAAAAACTGACTCTTTGACCCATCGTCAATCGTAGACTGACCCGCCTCTACCATGCTTTCCTTTTGGCGTACTTCTTTGATTACCTCCTTCCCTTTTCCTTATAGGCCGATATCCCGGCTGACCATCGGCCGATTTCCTGGCTGACCATCGGTCGATCGCTTTGACCAACTGGCCCACTATCAAGGCTGACCCCATGTGACCATCGACGAATCTTGTTGACCGTTCTTCTCTTCTTCAATCGGCCGATTGTACTCTGTTCTTCATCAGTTGCTTCTCCTTATCCCTTTTGACCTGTTTTTTTCCAAAAAACGGTGTCAACAGCCAGCTCAAGCCTAGCTAGCTCTATATTTGACCTATTAGTCTATCAACCCATGCCTCCGCACGGGCTAGTTGGAAATAACTAATAATTATAATTATCTATATCATGCTCTCATTCATATATTACATAGTCTAATAATTATACTAGGTTTAGTTAGTAACCGTCTTTTCCCTTACCGTAGCATCTCCATATATGTTTCATTTGTATCTAATTGAACCCTTAACCCATGAACAACATAAAATTTGACATTCTTATCTGTCTCTCATTCATGAATGTATGAGTACATGACGACACACATTATAGAAAGTATTTTTTATATAAATAATAACATAAATAATATATTTTTGAGAAAAAAATAAACAATACATTAATAATTATAGAAAAAGTATTAAAATTTTATATTGGTGCACTTTAAGATCTTATTATAACTATATGATTTAGATTCAGATTTAGGGTTACTTTAAATTTAATAAACACATAAGTGGATAGTTTATATGCAAATTTAGGAGGTTATTTGATATTGTCTTTATAATAGCATAAATGGGTAATTTACATAAAAATTAAGGGTTAATTTACATTTTTATAATGGCATATGTTAGTAATTTATATACATGTTTAGGGGGTTACTTTAGTCTATTTTCATAATGGCAGAGGTGGGTAATTTATTATAAAGATAACAGATCTAATGACTATTATGATTAGAGATGTTGAATTGATGGCCGGATGTTTCTGATTTTTTGTGAGAATTTTAAGGATTTCTCTATTTTTTAGGCTGTCCACGTAGAATCCTAGGTGACATCACGTGGAGGCCTCAAAAGGAGCCTCCAATTAGTAATAGTAAGATGTTTGGTTAGGTGCATAAGGACTTTTGGCCGTACGAGCACGTGATTGGTAGGGTGCATATGTTGAATGGACTTACCACTTGCACAACCTGCCTAGGGAAGTTTACCATTCCCTCTCCTCTTCCCGAGCTATTTATCTCCCCTTTGCTCCCTGCGGCCACCCGTGGCGAGCTCTTTATCTCCCCTTTGCTCCCTACGGCCACCCGTGGAGCTCTCCTGAGCCGAGAAGCCTCCGCCCGTGGAGCTCACCGAGGCCTCAACCTGCTAGCTCTCCAACGTTGCCTCCTCCTCCTCCTCCTCCAACTCATCAGCCTCAATGGAGATCCGAGGCGGCCACAAGTCGACGTCCCACGGGCCCGGCTTGGACTCCTCTAGGCATGCGGGCGCCGCGGCATGGGTCTCCACCGCCGGCGGTCGAGGTAGGCGGCATCTGCCCTACCATGTCCTCCTACGCCCTAAGCTATTGCCGCCGGATCCTCCCCATCCTTCACCGCCCGAGCGAGTAGGGACGGAAATATGAAAATGGAATCCGAATTATCCGATATCCGTATCCGCTAAAATATAAATATGGATATCTGTATCCGTATTTGAATGCAAATGTGGTAATAGAGCGGATACATCTGAATTCATTTTTGTCGGTTTTTTTCTATCCGATTCCATCCATATTCGATAATATTCGACACTATCCGTATTCGACTATATAAAACTACAAATTATCTCTATTGTGCTCCTCCGGCCATGACGCCCTCCTCCGGTGCCTTGTACCTGACGCGCCCCCATCTATTGTGCTGCCACAGAGCTGCTGCCGGCCGTCGCGCCATTGCTAGCGGCTTCAGCCCGCCGCCGATCTGCTTCAACGACTTGTGGGAGTTGAAAGAAAAATGAAAGATGGTTTGACTCTGTGACAAGTGGGTCCCACATGTAAGGTAAAGAGGAAAGAAGATCTACTACGACACTTCTTCCCAATATCATCAAATTGTGAAGGGAAATGAGATTCTCAAGCCGTTGGAGTTGCTCTTTCAAACATTTCTTCCTCCATCGTCTTCATTTCATACATGCCATTTTAATTCACAGCGCTCATAAATCATAGTACACAGTACGTCGGTCCAACACAAAATCATGACTTAAAGAAAACAGAAAACGCACACATGAGTAAATGTGAGCGCTTGGCAGCTGGCCCGGTGGCCTCAAAGGTGGGGGTGTTCAAGTATAGCTCGTTAGCATTATGTGCGGGGGAGAGCATTCCGCCATTTTTTAGCTAACTTTCACTCTCAACGCGATTCACTGCCTGCGTAGCCTGTCCCTGCAGAAACAAAACACCATGCAGAGCAGGCATGACCAGAACATACAAGAGCATGGAAACAACAATTTATTGTACAGCCATCTCCGGGTGCGTTGCCATCTGTAGCGCCAACTGAGGGGAAAGCTGCATCGCCACCTGTTCCTGTAGTGCACCCGCTCCTTGAACCATCTTTCCTGGCAGTAAGCGTGATTAAACACGGCAGTTGTCAGAAGCCACACAATGGTGATGAAATCTCCGCCACTGTTGAGCTGCCTGGCATGGGAGTCCCTGCTGCAGTGATGTGCAGCGTAGCACAGCATCTCCACCCACACCCCAAACACCACCTTCAGTAGCTGCAGCAGTGGCACGTTGGGATTGTTCTTGATTGTTAGCAGCTGCTCGGCAAGGAGTACTCCTTGGGCACGGGCAACGACAGCCGAACCTTTCAATTCTTCTGGACTTATGCGCATCCAATTGCTGGAATTGTGCAACAACTCTTCTCTAGCTTTGTCATACAATCTTGGGCGAACAGGGGGTGGCAGCATATAAGGACGTTCCACAAAGAGGAACATCATGTAGTTTGAGAGTGCCTCGTTGCATTCACAAGGTCTGCAGCTTCTTCATCATTATTACATCGCCTAAGGAACTCGTGGGTGGCAAGGTGCCAGGAAAGGATGCTGTCATCAAACTCCATATCCGTGCACCATCTGAGATCCAGCATAAATTCGTATCTCTGAAGCACGCACTGACCACGGTAACGTCTCATCCGATTCACTTTACCTTCACAAGCTTGCACCATTCGCTCTATCTCACCCAACACTAACTTTTTTGTATCTGCCGAAATAATGCTGCTGCCTTTTTCCAGAAAAGAAGCCATGCTGCTGCCTCGACGTCTTGTATCATCAAGGCAGGAGTCCACCAGGTCGTGCTGCCCAATGGAACCTGACCATCGTTCTGTTTGTGCTGCCCCAATGCTCCGGCGAAGAGAAACAAGCAGCCTATGCAGCCGATTCCAACCCCTAGATTTGAACATGTTGCACGTCCATGTAGACCACATTGCTCTCAACACTGATGCCACCTCCAAGAGGGAAGCCCCAGCGAGCAGTATGTAAGTCACAACAACGTCGACTCTGATGTACCTATCTTTGACGGCGATGAAATGAAATAAGAAGAATGTTGTGGCAGTGCTGAATAACAAAACAGCACGGGTGCAGCATCCCCACCATGTGTGTATCACCCTTGCCTTGGTGTAAAAGATGTCATACATCAAAGATAGTTGCATCTCAATCAGCTCAAACGTACTGCCCTTCTCATGAAAAAGCCTTATGGCATCCATCTGAAACTTGGTTGGCCAGAATATGTCATCCACAAACTGTCCCATGCAAATGTAAAGCAGGTCATGAGCACCCTGTAGAACCACCTCAGCATCCATCTGCTCTGCGCGTGCGGAGTAAGGTGCTTCCTTTTGCCTAATATCAACATTGTCAAGCAAATTGCTGATGCTTTCCAAGCTGGAGGAGCTGAGCGCCCATACCCTCTCCCAAATCTTCAGAACACCAGCAAGAAACATTATGGCAGCGGCCACGGTCAACGGCCATTGCCTGCCTATATTCTTGTAGAGGACATAGATTGTTCCCAGGGCCTGCACGAAAAAAGTGAGGGCATGACGCAGCCAAAGTTGATTGTCCTCCATGGAATAGGCGGTGATGGTGTCCTGGCCACCGAGATGCACAAGAAGGAACGGTGCCCAGAACGCCATGAGCTTGTGGTGCTCATCTGGTTTGCAACTGATGGACATGTGACCTAGGGTGTATATAGCTGTGGTGTCAGCCAGCAAGTACATTAGCCAAAGTAGGATCCTCAGAATCTGAGAGATGCTGCGCCTGCGCATCCTTGCAAAGGTGAGTAGCAGCACTTGCAGCATGAAGCTGACAAGGACCAGGATATGGACCTCCCACTCGTTCCACAGGAACAACACTCGGGCCATAACTCGTAAGTTAACGATGGATTGCCCGAATAATGAGTAACTGAAATGCAGACAAGGATCAACATGATGAGCAAAATAACACCTGCAACAATAAAACTATGCACTCCAACCAACAAGGCAAATTATCTCTAAAGTCTACCTTGATATCAAGGAGGCCATAAAGGAGGATTGGTTAGATGGGGAGACACACTTTTTTTACAGTACACAATACAACTATGTATCACTGGTTGAAAATGACTCGTATGTAATAGATAATGATCTATATGTAAGGATCCGACAGTTGAGATTAATTTTATACCACCAATTTTTTTTTGTGTGGTATGGTATTCATAGGTGGTATGGGTAGTATACAGTTATTATCGGAAATGAAAAATGGTATTATTGTAATATATGAAATGAGGGGGGAGGAAAATTTCCTAAATAATATACATCGAGCAAATTACCATTTTACCTATAGCAAAAAACCGAAAAAATTGATAATACCACCGTACTACCGCTGAGTGGTATTGTGTACCGTAAAAGACCTCGTTTGGAATAGTTCCCCTTCCTTGGCCGTTCCTTGTTCTATTAGACGGATTACTAGTTGGACTGCCGTCCGCAACAACACGATGGTCATGTTTGGATGGTAGATGTTAGTGTTAGTCGCCCTGTTCGTTTGGCTTATCATCCACCAAACAACAAGATTTTCTCTCACAACAAACTAGCCACCAACAACCGGCCAAGAAGATTTTCTCTCGGAATAAACCAAAGACTAACCATCGGCCACCACCAAACGAACAGGTGAGTGTTAGTGGTAGTTTTTAACACCTTCAAATTAACAAATAAAAAATTAACACCTTGGATGTTTGGATGGAGGTGTTAGTTTGCATTTAAAGTAACTTTTCCAATCATTTGAAAAAGGAGAGGGAGAGAGAAAAGGGGTGGGGTCCACCAAACTAACATCAATTACCACCTCTTGGAGGTGTTAGTTTTTTGGGGTGCTAGTTCCAAGTAACACCAAACTAACACATGTGTTTGGCTCCAAAATGTTAGTTTTGGTGTTAGTTTGCTACAAACTAACACTAACACCTCCATCCAAACATGGCCGATGTGGCTTGCAGTACAAAATGACCCCTTTAGTACCAAATATTTTGGCCGATACTAAATAATGGTGTGGCACCAGTCAGGTGCTCTGTACGGAAGGAGGTTACCGACCGGTATGTAAGGTCAATTCTCCGGTAGTGTTTCATTAACAGGAAAATGAACAAACTTTGTTTGTTGAGGACGTACACACCTAGACCACCCAGGTGAAGTCATCGTTGAAAGACTTTGGGTGCCTATTTTCTTTGTCTATTTTCTTCTTATAATATTAATGTAAACCCACCATGTTTCGTCTAGGTTGGTCTAGTTTTTTAATACCTTTCTTTTTCAATTCAGCTATAATCAATACTAATGCAAATCTATGCAGTTCTCATGTGAATTCTCTAGAAGACTTACATTAGATTTAGGTCACGTAACTCAATGAAGGGAATTGTTGCTATATGGGGCGAAGACCTCACCTTCAAGTATTGAGACACCCCGCTTAGATCAGAGCTAAACAAGTTTAGAATTGCCCATTTTAAGAAAAGTTTTACTGAGCGCGAGCACCCTGCACAGACATATAGCACTAGTTCACACACTGTATCAGAGCAGATATTTCTTTGCCAATTGTAAGCAAATATGCAGACAAGTAAATGAAAAAGTGGCACGAAAACGAAGCACAATCATCAGGACTTTGCTGGGAACATTTTACAAATAGCTTTATGGTTCCTCTGTCCTCAACATGTATTCCACTGAAAGCTGACAATGAACTCAATAACCGACCTTTTTGATTCTTCAGGAAGGAATTAATTAGGAGAACTCCATTTAGCTGACAAGGAATTAATAGATGAGGTTTTTTACCGTACACAATACGGCCCAACGGTCGTATTGTCGGTGTTTTTCTATGGGTAAAATGGCAATTTGATAGATATATATTATTTGAAAAAAAATCTCTACTGCCCCCTTATACTATCTACAACATTACATATATTTCGTTTCTTATATACAACAATACCATTTTACATTTTCGATAATACCCTTATACTACCCATACGACCTTTGAATACTTTGAACACTACCATATGACAGCTAAAAAACCAGTCGTATAGAACTAATCTCAACCGGTCATTTTCTATTACATACGAGTCCGTTTTCAACCGGTCGTACAGATCATATTGTGTACCTAAAAAACCTCTAGATAGATATCCTTTTGGGAGGGCCTTCAATAGGCACCCTACTCTAGGCGCAACACAAGAAGAGAAGAAGTACTGTGCCAGTCGACTAAGATGGAGGTATCGTCGTCGCCACTTTTAAATTCAACGTCAAGTATTCATATATATTTCTCTTTGGTGGTTTGGTATGCTATTAGCTAGATTTTTTTCAGTAGAAAGCAGGTCAACATGTGAGTTGCAGTAGAATGCAATAGAACATGTGAGCGAAACTTACCTCAGTGCCAAAAGTGATGAGCATCCTTTGAACATAGTTGGATGTATTACCTATTATTTGCGGCAACCGTCACTTGGTATCTGGTTATAATTCTACAATATAAGGAGGTTAAGAAATGAGGTTCTTTGCACCAGAACCAGCACTCAACCACCTATATGTAAGGATTTGGCAATATGTTCCTTGCTAGTTGAAGAAAAGAATGATGGCTGGGCACACGCAATAACTATGCTCAAGTTTATGAATATATGCCTTGCTTAGATGTCATGCGACACCTGGATGTTCCTTTTGTTTCATGAAAAAGGATTTTATTTTTACGCTGCTTTCATGTTTACTGTCAGTAGACCTGCGCTGCATTCAGGTCAAGCGGTTCAAAGATGAGAATGGGTGGGGCGTTGGCACCATTTGGAAAGATCACGCGGAAGGAAAACACAAATTTTTTGCCTGGCTCCTAGTCCAGAGAAAAATCCTCACCGCAGACAAGCTCCTACCTAGCTATGAACTGGCCTTGCTCTGTGGAGTGTCCACTATGCGATGAAGAGGAGGAAACAGTCCATTTGTGTCTCCGATGCTGCTATTTTGCAAGGGAAGTATGGACCTTAGTGAAGGGATGGGTAGGAGATGATGTCAAAGATACCAAGCCTAGATGAAGAAGATGTCGAGAACTGCCTAACTGGTGGAGGAAATCGGTAGAACCACTCTCACCACCAAAGCGAAGAGCGATTGCTTCAATTCTGATGCTTACAACTTGGCACATTTGGAAGGAAATGAATAGCTATTCGAAAGACGATGACGCCAAGTCTTGGGATTAATTTAGATGTGTCTATTGTGCAGGCGGGCGTGTGGAAGTGGAACCTCAATCTTGGAAGTGAGTGTATCTGTCTGTATATTAATGTTAGTACTAGTAGAGTTCGAGACTTCCAATTTATGTAATTTCAACTTTCATTGTAACCTGAACTTCTATCTTTTTTTTGAGATTGGAGTTCTCCTAATTAAGAGAAGTGCTCCGGTGGTCCTTCCAAACAAAATTGCACAAATTTTTAAGCAGTCGCGTCATTAATTAAGATTTAATTCCTACGGCCCTACCTGTGCCCTAACAGAGCCAAGCCTTGTCCAGTCCAAATGCACCCAGTCCATCACATTGTGTGAGAACTGAGAAGCCCTCCTGTTTTACTCATGTGGAGACGGCGGAGCACCGCCGGACGGGCGGTGGTGGCTTCCTCGGTCGTCACCCTGGATCCCCGATACAATTTAATCGGCAACGAAAGTGGATCTTCCCTCCGCCATTTGCCATCAGCGCATCGAGTGGAGCTTCAATTTTGTCGGCGGCAGCGACCGGCGGCATCCCCAATCCGATCTCGGCGGCTGCGACCGGCGGCACCCCCGATCCGATCTCGGTGGCAACCCTGACCCTTATCCGATTTTGCTTTACACTTTGAGAGGATATGCTCAATGGTCCAATTTTGCAAGTCCTGAGCGAGTTACATATTGCCTAACCGAAATTCAACACTATTCTTCTTCTAACACTCTCTTTTCTAAATTGACAGAGGCGAATGGAGACTTGTTGTAACAGAAATTTGAATGATTTACCATGTGTGAATTTTCGCAAAAATTTAAAACTTTTTGGTTGAACATTTGTGCTACCAAATTTTAAGCCAAATTGCTAGCCTCTCATCTTAAATACCATATAAAATTAAAATCATATAAAATTATTTTCAAATTACGGTGTAAACTTGAGTTGGATCTTTATGAATTTCATTTGATGTCTTCAAATTGTGTGCTGTTTGAACTATAACCAAAGCTATTTTGAAAACTATTTTGGAAAGCTAACAACTAATTTGGGCCTGCTAACTTCCTCTAAGTCTAACTAACCCCCTTCAGTTTCGAGCCCGTGATCAAACCGGCCCCTCTGGCCTTTCTGCCCCGTCACGGGAACAGCCCAGCTCGGCCCACCTTACCTCTTCCCCGCGTCGGTCCCGCTGACAAGTGGGACCACCGCGTTGTTCTTATCCTCCCTGCGCCGGTCCACGCTTGCGCACCCCGCACCGCACCACCGTCGCACCCGTACGCGCGCGTGCGCACACCCGGCCAGGGGACAAGCCCCCCGACCGGTTGTGTGGTACAGACGTCGAGACAGGGGCGCTGTGCGCACGCACCAGCCGCACCGCCTCGCCTTTTCCCTTTTTACCCCCGAGCCGTGACACACTCTAGTGACCGCCGACCAATCCTCAGCGGCCAAGTCAGCTCCGCGTCACCCCGGTCGCCACCGAGACCATTCGGCCCTTGCTCAAGCCCTGCTAACCCCTGCAAACCCCTAGGCGAGGCCCCTAAGCAAGGCAACTCGCAATTGGGGATTTCCCCCTTTGGTTCCTCTGTTCGCCACCGGGAGGGGGAAAGGGAGAAGAGAGGAGGAGGGGGAAGGGAGAAGAGGAGTCAGCGCGCGTCGCCACCGCGCCGCCCTGCCGGAGTCGAGGACCCAGAAGCCGAAGCCACTCGTGAACTGGAGGAGGCCGTCCGCGACGAAGCTGTGCAGGAGCAGAGAAGCCGCCGCATCGCCGCGATCCCCACCGTCGCCTCTACACCAATGTGGCCTTCACTGCTATGTCTTCACCTCCGCCCCATCGTAAGCCTCTTCGCATCCTTCGCCTGACCCTGCTGACTACCCAAGGGAGCGTGCCCCAACGTCATGCTGCGCCGTGCGCTGAGCTCAGCTCGTCGTTCAGCCCCTGTTCGGCCTTCGCGCCGCCGTTTTTCTGCAGGGACCCATCTTCCAAACGCCGCCGTGCACCCCCGCGCGAGCAGGCTGGCCGTAGGCCACTAACCCGCTTCCAATCATTTCCACCGTGACACGCCGAAGCGCCGCCGCGCTGCGTGCCTGCTCATGTGTGTGAACCTGCCTTGTCGTCACGCTCGTGTGCGTGTGTGAGTCCGCGTGCACGCCCAAGTGTCCACCCCCATGAGCACTGACGCCACGCCTTGTGACCGTTCCGCCGCCGTGACGTGCGCAGCGCCGCGAACTCAGCTCGTCGAGGATTTGCGCCTCGGTCGGCCACGTTGCGGCCAGGTTCGACCCGAGTATGCGCAGGAACTCTGGTGAACACGCCCATGTGAACGTCGAGTCGCTCGCGCTGCATCTGCTAACATCCACACCACCTCTGTTACCCCTTCTTGCTTGCCGTGCCGCCGGCCTTCGCGTCGTGCCGCCGTCGTGGGCACTCTTGTGTCGTGCCGCTATGCTCGATCTCGCCGATGCATCGTGAACCGGCCTTCGTGTCGTGAAGTACCCTCTACAGGAGAACGCGCCACCGTCGTAGCCGAACCTCGTCGCCGGCGAGCCTTTGCCGCCTGCTGCTCCTTTGAGGAGTTTCGCCGAACACCTTGTGTGCGCCCCTCACCCAACATGGTTGGAGCCACACACTGACCCACACACGCGCCTGGCCACTCGAGCCACAGAAGATCCCGTGGCTGCTAGGCGAGCGAACCCCAGAAGAGATCAAGGATCGAATTTGGACTTCACCAGCAAAACCCTTAGGTGGACCTGCAGTGGCTTGTCGCATGTTAAGGCCCATGCAAGCCCATCTGATCCAGATGTTTACCCAGTCGAACTGTAGAAAGGAGTTCAGGGAGGTTCAGTAGACTTCGTCCTCTAGGCCAGTTGGGCCAAATCTGTTGGGCCACTTTTGTCCCACTAACTCTTCCGGCCCAATATCGGCCCACTAACTTGCTAATCGCTGACGTCATGCTGACATCAACATGCTTTTAATAAAATCCTTTTCTGTTTTAACAAAGGTTTTAATAAATGTTTTGTAAATCTTTTTTCCCTTCAAAAATCCATAACTAATTATCTGGAGCTCCGGAAAGTATGAAACCACTTGCGTGATTTCATAATTTCGAGATGCTCCCTGCCACCCTATCCTTATCCTCTTTTGCCCTTAAACCAAACCCTGTTTTGCCCCACGTACTAGGAGTAGGATCCGTGGCCGCTGCCCTCGCTAATGTGGGTTTGGGACGCCGGAGCCCCGCAACTAGCCATTGGCGTGCCGCGGACAAGAATCCTACCCCATGTTCGCATCACTTACCTTTCCTACACCTCTGCCTTCCCTTTGTGCTGCTTCGCGCATATCCACTCCCACTCTACTTGGCTCCGTGCAGTGAAGAGTGTACTGTGCCATGTGCTTGAAACCAGGATGTCGCACGTGATGGACGACCGTGTCATGAGTAGAGGCCTCCGCTTCACGCTCGCAACCCTGAGTCGCAACCTAGCTGCCTTGCCAGGGACGTCGCCGCAACACTAGTACATGCCTCGTAGCACTCTTCAGCGCACCTTACCTCATCACCACCCAATATCAGTCACAAGTTGACCCTTTCATCTCTTTTGAGCTGTCGCCGCATATCTTGGCATGGTAATGCCTTTTCTAGTTCATCTTTGTTTCGCTTTTCTATCATCATACTGCTTTGACCCTCTGCGAGCTAAAACCTAGCAAGTGCTTGATCGCATCCTCTCCGCCTTCCTGCTTGCAAGCTTGATCACCTATGATTTTAGCTGTGATACCCGTAAACTAACTTTGATCACTCTTGCTCCTACCTTGTTATCTAGTATATAAAAACTAGTTGCTTAAACTACTTTTGTTTTGAAATCTATTGCTCTATTTTCATTAATTAAACCAGTGCTGCTTGTATTTACTCTGGAGTTTATTTGGATCTTCTAAATTGGTTCTTATCGGTGTTTTTGCATTAGATGAATGCTCGTTATTTATTTTCGCATCGCATCTCTTGTAGGCTTGTGTTCTTGTTTGAAGACCCAAGCTGCGACGACTAAGGAGATGCGTCTACCCCGACTTTGCCCGAGAGGACACTCAACCTCTACTACTCTACGTCGACTATCGCGTAGGTGTCATGTCACTCCCAACCATGTAGAACCCATGCATGCTATTAGTTGCTAGTGCTATATTTATGTTACTTGACTTGATGGATTGCATAGCCATTTGTTTAGCCATGCCTTGATATTTGATATACCCTTTTCCTTGCTTTACCTACCTCGGGACTAGCTACAGACCCCAAGCTAGTCCCATATACACACTATCCATACTTTTGTTGCTTGATTATGGATGGTTCTCTAGGTTCGTACTGATATGTGGGAGATCTCGGTTTGTTCTAGCGTGAGTTCTGGGTGTGTTCTTCCTTGACGTGTTACTGGCGGGAGCGAGCCGTTTGGTTACTTGTGAACGCCTACCTCAGGGAGATGCGATCTGGCCTCTCGCCCGAGCGGAGTGTCGGACTGGTGGAGATGGGGAGTGCTCGCTCTCGGCCCTTAAAGACCGATTGTCAGTCTAACCATGCTTCTTTGGACTCTTACCGTACAAACCGTCCGCCTTGTATTGGGCAGGGGTGGGGTGAGACTCGTAGTGGATAGCACCCTGCCTGTAGGCGGATTGGTGTGATCGTGATGGGAGACAGTGTTCCTCTTTAGAAGACTTCACCCCGGTGAGGCCGGGGAAGGGTTCCACAGCTTCGAGGGACCCCTCGCTGGCAGTACGAGCTCTACAGCAGGGGCTACGCCAGACTCGGAGACACAGGAGGGTACTATCCACTTACTTGGACTCCAGTCGTATGGTAGAGTTTCGGGTGGTTCGCTACGGTCTGGGCCCTATTCGGGCGGGTACGGCTGTACAACCTCTGCAGAGTGTTTAAACATATAGCTATAGTCCGTGTCCACAGGTTATGGACAGTCCTCATATCTGTTATTTTGGCTAGACTCTTTTCTTGTGCTTCTTCTCCCTACCCCCCGAGTGAGTGAGCCCGGTCTGAGGCCGTTGAGATGTGGGGATAGGAGCAGGTGGGCCCCACATCGCAGATGAGAGTTGGGAGCTGGATCGCGGGTGTGATTCAGTGCTTTGGTGTGGACTTCCCTTGTTGAGGGGTGTGGACCTCCCGGAGGTGTGGACCTCACTGCTTATTCTGCATACCTTGATTGTTGCTTCTTTGTTGCTGCATGCATAGCTTTCTATAGCCAAATGTAGGTTTTATCCATGCGTATTAGATTCAACCACCGCTTTTGCTGTCACACCCGATTTTCCAAAGACAACCAAGTGCTACCTATATGTATGCCAGGATCTAGTTTCATACATATAGTGACATCATAGTGAATAACAGAAACAATATCATGTAAAGAAAGAGAGATTATCAGAGATTTACAGCAGAATCCTGGGAAACAATGGCTCCAAACTTCACAGGCAATCGACTAGGGCTTGCGTATGCCTAGCACCATCTTCTGGGCATCATACACCTTCTTCTTCTTCTCTGAACAACGGTTTAGCAAGGATGAGCACTCTTATGGTTGGAGCTCAGCAAAATGGGGGAAGATGCAAGGCTATCAAGGATAGGCTAAGGTTTTGCAGCGGTTAGCACTTTATTGTTGGTCAAATTATATTAGCAAGCACCTAGTTACTAGATGTAAGTTTATACCAACCCATTTAAGCATTTAGGAAAGCATCTCATTTCAAAACCATATGAAAACCACAATTTAATTCCATCTTTATGTTTGATTATCATGTGAGGGTCCAGGCCGCTCTTGACCGTGAGCACGACTGTTATAACAATTTCACACTCTGCAGAGGTTGTACACTTTCACCACAAGTCGCGTAAAATTTCCGAAGAACTTTGAACCCAACCATGCTGTGCAAAAGGAGGCACAATACCACACGTCTGAGGTGTGGTTGCATAGGGACGCTACGAGGCCTTTACAAAGAGTCCTCCTATGTGTATTAGTCCATAGTAGCATGCCTAGAGGCTATCTTTCGTACCCTCTCTCTACCCTCAGACCAGGTTAGCCTAGAAGAGCACTTCCGTTCCACAACCTGTCCAGAGTAGAAGAGTCATAACAACATTCCTCCGTACCCCAAGCTACTAAGGCTAATAGCCACACAAGACTTCCCTAATTAATTAGCCAAGACAACGCCATATGTCTCGTGGTTGCACTGTTTTCCTGGGTGGTTCTCCATGTTCCGATTAAATCTTATGTGATCTTGTTATTAACCATAAGCACACACATAGAAATATATCACCAAAGTTATCATGATCAACATTCATCATATTGCAAAAGATTCATTTTATCCATCGCAAGTTATAGCAAGCATTATCTGCCCAAAACATTTATTTAAAAGGGTTGTCCAAGGTAGTAGGGATAAAGTTCTAGTCATGTCCTTAAAAGGGTAATTTCCCATCAAGTTTATGCATATCAACATTTAAATGTAAACTTAGTTATCATGCAAGTTGTGTGGGACAAAATAGAATATGCAGGGGGAGAATTCTACTTGCCTTTCTCAACACAAAGCTACTCTTATGCTCTTCCGCTCTTGCTCACTTGAAACTTCCGGACTTCCGATCAACAGCTCGATCTTCTACTCGAAGCAAACATCGGACACAAACATGCAAAGCAGACAAACAAGAATAACTAAGAACAATACACCAATCAAGAAAAGGCTTAAAAGAGGACAAGGTTTGGTTCTAGGATCGCGAACGCAAGAAACGCTAAGAGCGGAACTATCGAGAGATTTGGATTATAACAAACAAGAGCTAGCCATGTGCTTGGTATATTTTAATTAAATAAAATCATGCACATAGGTTATTTCATAGAAATACCCTATGTTGAATTAAGCAAGTTATAATTATATTAAAAAGAGGATGTAAACCTAGCCCAATTTTATTTATAAATATTCAAGTTTAAATTATGCAAAGCTTTTAATTTAAAGGAAGCATGTAAAAGCATATAAGCGTTTATTTTTTATATTTCGGGTTGAACTAATCAAATTATAACTTAAAAACACATTTATATTCATCTTAATCAAATTAACAATTTAATTAAGAAAGAGCTCGGGATATAACCTATATTGCTTTTATTTAGGAAGCAAATTGCATAAACACTATTCAAATTAAGTTTGATTATGAAAACAAGGTACACATCTAATTAACTTTTATTTGAAAGAATTATTCAAATAGTGTTAATCATATTAACTTTCTTATGAAAACACGTGTTGAACTCTAATTAGATTTTAATTAGAAAAGCATGTGTATAAGGATATAATCATATTTAATATGTAAGTAATTGTAAAACAAAGAATATGTTCAACATTGGTCCTAACACGTAGTTTGAGTTGATATGAACCTAACACAACTTGAAATGGAGAAAACGGAGCTAAAACACACAATATACGACCAAAACAAGGTTCTAAAACTGACGGGCTCGCAGAGACAGTCGCGTGGACACCAAGAACGCTTAAAACGGAGTAAGGACGGAAAAGATATGGCTAAAACAAGGTTCAACGGCTTTTGTGTGAAGAAACTGGGCTTCAGGGGCTTTTCTGCAAGAAACCAGGGACTAAAACATAATTATACATATAAACCGAAGGTTTATAGTGTAAAAGACCAAAGATGGACTTTAGGTGGAAAAACCAGAGAGGTTAAGGTCCTAAGCGTTAAAAACAGGACCTCTCCGTAAGGATACTTAAAGGTGAAAGGGCATGGTTGTGAAACTGAAAACTAGAGGGCCTCTTGCAAAAAGACGGCGGCAGCACTGGGTTGATCAGGGATGCGCGCGGATCTATGTCATTTATCGCGTGATGGACGGCTGGCGGGACCGTGAACCGCGCCGTGGACTACGGTCCACGGGTCTACGGTGGACCGGGCTAAGGGTTTTCACCCGATCTAATCTGGGCCATTGATCGTGAATCGATCGGCAGGCGGAAAACCAACAAGATCAAGGGTCTAAACACAAAAGGGAAGGATCTGGATGAAAGGGTCCCTACTGGTGGAAGGGTATTCATGTGATTATAGAAAGCGCAGGGGGTTTTTTGCAAAATGGCGGCGGACGGCTAAGGGTTGACCGGTATGTGACCCATTGACTTGGGCAGGGCCGCGATCCACGTCGTCCGTGCTGGATCTAACAGCCAACATCGCCTGCAAGCGACGAGGCGGCGGCGCACGGCGGCATGCGGCGGTGCGCAGTAGCAGACCTCGCCGGCGATGCTCGTTTTTGAGTTTTCGAGCATGGAACGGGACGGGGTTGGGTCCTGGAGCTGGCTGGGGTGATGGCGAACTCAGGTCGGGAGTTCTTGTGGCGGAAGACGCGACATCGATGGCTCACCGCAGAGAGGGGCGGACGGCGGCAGTGCTTCGCACCCCGACGAGCGCGCGCGGGCGACAGGGTGGTCGAGGACACGCAGAAAAAGGCTCAAGGGAATCCTCACCTTGCCACGAAACCCTAAGTGGGAATGATGGAGTCCGAGACGCGGCATAGAGAGAGATCGACGGTGACGGCCGAAGATTGAAGATGAGGGCGGCGGCGCCTTGTGCAGCTCGGTCCGGCAACGGGAGAGGGTGCCCGACGACGAGAAGCTCCAGCGGCGCTCCGGGAAGAATACAGGGGCTCCGGAGCGCGGCCCGGTCCGGCGGCGGTGACGAGCTTCTTCACTGACTGCCAATGGCGCGGCGGCAGAGGAGCTACTGGCGGCGGTGCGTGCGCGAGGATGGAGAGGTGCCCGGCTCAAGCGGATGCGAAAAGGAGGTGTAGGGGATTGAGCTCAGGTTTTATAAAGAGGGGAGGGGAGGGGAAAGTGGCAGTCAGCATTGGCCATCAATGGCTAGGGGGCGACCGGTGGCTCAAGGCGTTCAAGGGGGTGGCTTGATGGGGAAGGAGTAACCGAAAGAGAAGTAAAAGAGGGGACGGGGCGGCTGGTGTTCCACTGCGCCATAAAGAGGAGGATTGAAGGCGGGTGGGCGAAGGAGGCAGGGAAAACTGACCGGCGGCGACGGCTTTGATGCGAGGTAGAGGAGGGCTGGAGGAAGGGGAAAGTGCCGACGAGTGGGCCCAGGTGTCGGCCGCTGATGAGAGAGGAGAGGGGTGAGTTGGGCCGCGGGGAAACTGGGCCGCGAGGGAGGGAAAACGGGCCGCGGAGAGGAAGGCTGGGCCGCTCGGGTGAGAAGGAAGAGGAGGAGGAAGATGGGCTGGCGGCGTGTTTGGGCCAGGAGGAAGAGAAGTGGGCCGCGGCTGAAATGGGAAAACGGGAACTGTTTGGGTTTGGAGTTTTGTTTTTTTTCCAAAACCTTTTCAAACTTTTAAACTTTTAAAACTTCACACATCAAAACATAAACATCATGCGACCAAAACAACACACAGACATATTTATTTTGTTTAATTTATAAAAACAATCAATTGGTTTTTCCTATACTAAATTTCATGTAAAGAGAATAATTATTGGTAAAATTTTAAATTATGATAAAATCGTTGATTAATTATTCCTCCTAATAACATCCTGAAATTTAGCAATTTCAGGGTGTTACATTTGCTCTTTGTTGGGAAGCTGACATGACCTACCCGCTTATCGGGTAGATGCTGGCGTTTCAGACTTGGTAACCGTCTACGACTACAACTTCAACGACGAAGGTGTGAAGACTAGAGCTGGTCCTATGCTCGAGTTTGCCTGTGGAGCCGGAGACGCTTCGCTTCGATAGATCCGCTGCGTAGGTGTTTTACCTTTCTTGATTCAGTCCTGTTGGACTTGTACCCCGCTTGTGCCGAAGAGTTGTACTCTGATGTTGTAATAATATTATGTAATCCTTCTTTTATTCCTGTGTTGTATGGATTTGTACCACTTGAGACAGGGATTGCACGTGATAGCCTCTTCCTGGGACTATCACGGAGGTGCAGAGAGTCGGGTTTCCGTTCGCGGAAATTCGGTTCGTTTCACTTGTCTAGATGTATTCTTCTTTTGTACCTTATATGGTTGCATTTTTTACAATATTTTGTCAATTTTGGTTTAATACTCTTGCTCCATTTCAGAAAGAGTTTGGCATCACACCGGAAGTGATGGTCCGGGAAGGGATGATGAAGAAGATTCGGGGAAAGAGTTTGGCAGCAAGGGAGTTGAAAAACTCCAAAAGAAAAAGGAATTACTAGTGTCGGTATTATTTAGGTGAAGTGTTAGTTTATTTGTAGATAATAAATTAGTATGCGCAGCCGGAACTCCTCACTCCTCCGATCTCGGCGCTCCCGTCGCCGGATGCTCCGCTCCTTCTTGCGCGCCGCCCGCTCTTGCTCCCGCCGCTGCGCCGCGCGCGCATGCGCTCGGGCTCGGGGCGTGGGCGGGTCGGACCGCGCGGCGTTCACGGCCATTATCTGCAAAGAACAGCAAGGCTTCAAAACACGCCGATATCCCGCGAACCGGCAGAACAAGGGGAGGCGGAAGTCCACTCACCAATGGGCGGACCGGGAGCATGGTAAATGCCCAGAGGGCCGCGTCGTCGCTCCGGGCAGCCCTGAGATCGATGCCGCATACTCCTGAGGGAAGAGGTCCGGCATCAACCGCGACTGCGCTAGCGCGACGGGGTCCGCGTCCTCGTGCATCTCGAAGATGCGGCGGCCTCTTCATCAGGGGAATGATCCGCCGGTGATGGAGATTCGCGAGGACGCACCCCGCGGTCAACCCGTCGTCCACCAGGGACTTCAACGCGGCCAGGAGCAAATCCAACTGTGCCTGGTGTGAAGACAGGGACACCCCGTGGTGACAGGAGTCGGCCTTCTCCATCTACACGTTGCTGGAGTAGGGGGGAGGCCGGCGCCGTCGTTGCGAAGGTAGAACCACCCCCGCTGCCACTCCGCGTTGTTGGAAGTCATCGTGCAGGGGATGTAGAGCTCCCTGCGCATGTTCTGCAACGCGATCGTCATGCCGCCGGCGCGCACCGCGCGGCGTGTCTTCGGCTCCGGCGTAGCAAGCGTGTGCAGCTTCGCGCGGAAGAGATGAACCCAGAGATCCCAGTTCACTGGGATCCCTAGAAAGCCCTTGCACACGCCGACGAACGTGGCCACCTGCGAAATCGCGTTCGGCGTGAAGTTGTGCAGCTCCACACCGTAGTGGTAGCACAGCGCGCGCATGAAGCGGCTCGCCGACGCCGCGAAGCCGCGCTTGTGAAAACATATGAAGCTGACGACGTAGCCGAACGGCGGGTTGGGCTCCCGGTCCCTCGCCGACGGCTCGATCCACGCCGCGGGACGCCCATCCTCGTTCGCCGCAAGTTGGCCGGTGGTCACCAGCTCGCTCAGGGCAAACCTTGTCGCCGTCTGCGCGGCCACGGCAACGGGTCGATGACGGTGATGGGCTGCGGGGGAGCCATGCGGATTGGCGAAGGAGCGTGGAGCGCGAAGCGAGTGCTACGCGACGGCAAAGGAGCAAGCGCACCTCTGGGTCAGAAGCGGAAGGGGCGAGGACGGCAGGCGCTAAGTGTCGAGGTAAAGATTCGCCTCACCCCCCCTCAGATTTATAGATCCACGGAGCTACGCCCCCCAGAACACACGCCCTGCGTGCATTAACTAGAGGCGAACGGCCCAACCGCTGACGGGCGGGACCCACCACGACCGGGGCAGCCGGGCGCACGCACGCGCACTATCATTATGGTGCGGACACCGAAGAGCCGCGGTGGGCCGTCACGTCCGCCCGCCCACGTCGCCCACTACGCGCGCGGCCGTGGCACCTGAAAAGGCGCGCCTGCGGCGCAGAACTGTGGCCACGACTGTGGGTATTAAATGGCCCGGTCCCTTACCAAGTAAGGATGACTCTCGAGTGGCCTGAGCACCAGGATCGAAAGACCTGACCCTCGAAGGGTGCGATTACCGACCAGTGACCTCGAAGCCCGCTCAGCATGAACGGGTGCCACAGGTGCCCTCGATCTACAAAGTTTACTGATCAGCGGTTCGAGGGCCGGCCCGGCTGAGAACCCTCGAAGCCTGCAGATGCGGAAAGTCAGGGGCACCCAGCTGCCACCCCGCAACGGCCCTACTGATCAGAGGTTCGAAACCTAACCCTCGAAGGGTTCGAACAGGTGCCCCAGATCGCCAGAGTCAGGGACGACGAGGGTACGCGCATTCAAGCCTTTCCTCGAGCCCACCGGCTCGAGGCCGCCCCACATGTCGTGTTCGAGAGCCAGCGAGGGCAGCTAGTCGGGGGGATCCCATCGAGGGAGATCTTCCGCGCCCTCAGCCCCTAGCGAATGGGACCGAGCCCCACCTAGCAAACCCGCGCAAGCGCTTTTATGGACGAGTCTCCGGACCACGAGCCAACCCTTATCGAACGGGGCATGGGCGTCCACTTGAACCACCCGATAGCAACTCAACGAGGAATCCGCAATCCGCGACCCGATCGATGGGGGTTGTGGAAACCTCACCCCCCGTCCCGCGGAGGGACGGCGTGGGCGCGTTTAAAACAAGACAGAGAGCCCGCCTCAATCGCCTCAAACGGGCCCAGGCTCGGGGGCTTGACGCATGGCTACACCTCCTGGGGTGCACCGAACGCGAGAGGTACCAGACGTGCGAGCGTGACCGAAGCCGGCTGAAACATCGCCGATGCCAGTTGAAACAAATACCCCGCACACTGGTAAAAATTTGCGAAAAAACCCCTGCAGGAGCACTCACGCTCCTGCAGGGCTTCGGGGGCTAGACCTACGGGTCCGCTGACGCGGCCCCACGGAAAGGCATTGGCAACCATGAGGGAAGAACGTCCCATCAGCAGGCTCCAGCATCTGCGGGGCCTTAACAGGTGCATCCACAGATGCTCAGGGGCTACTGTCGGGGATAGCCATAAGGGTCCCCTAAATAACCGGGGGACACCCGCTTAAAACCTGCAAAAAACGCAAAACACGAATCAACTCACGCACCTAAAACACACGCACAGCACGACCACGACCCTGGTGGCCCCCGCGGCCCGCCAGGGCGACACAGCGGATGCCCCTCGAGTGAGGTCTGCCTCGCTCGAGGGATAGACGCTCCCTCGGGTGAGGCCCGCCTCGCTCGAGGCCTTAACGCCCCTTCGGGCGGGGGTCCGCCTCGCTCGAGGGCTCAACCCCGCCCCTCGAGTGAGGCCCGCCTCGTTCGAGGGCTAAGCACCCCCTCGGGCGGGGTCCGCCTTGCTCGAGGGCACCCGCACGCACGTTGCCCGCGCTCCTGCCCCCGTGTACGGGCATTTAATGCTCTGACACTACAGGACGCACGCCGCGACTTTAGCATGCCCGAGAATCACGTCCCGACGCTGTTCCACCAACTCCCTGGGGGAGGCCATCCCCGCCGCTGTGTAGCACTGTGCGGCAAGGCCGGTGTCAGCTCCGTGACACTGTGCCTCCTACCCCCGTACAGCTAACACGCTGCACCCTCGAAGGGGGCTGGCGGCACCCTCGAATGTCTTTTCTGTGCTCACGCAGGGCCACACCGTTACGTCAGGCCGGCGGGATCGGTCATCCCCGTCACTGTCAACCCTGTGCGACCATCCCCGCCACTGCTGCACCACGCCGGACACTGTGGCGACATCCCGACGCTGTTGGGGCGCACGGGGACAAGACATCGCCACAACAGCCATTGTGCCACATACGGGCCCCCGTCAACGGCACCCTCGAATCGGCCCACTACGGCGGCCAGTCAACCAACCGTGCCACCGCC
The DNA here is from genome assembly GCA_947561735.1 of Cenchrus americanus. Lineage (NCBI taxonomy): Eukaryota > Viridiplantae > Streptophyta > Magnoliopsida > Poales > Poaceae > Cenchrus > Cenchrus americanus. The sequence goes on from OX387243.1 coordinate 104,850,056, forward strand.
ACCCTCGAAGCCGCTCCTGTACGAGCACAGGACGCACCACGACACCTCAACAGGAGCGGGATTCACCAGGATGGCCGTCAGCTCCATGGCGCTACTCGCCATACCTCTACACGTAGGGAAACAGTGCGGCATGCATGTAAACTGCTCCCTCCTTGACCTATAAAAGGGGGCAGTCTCCCAGCCGCGGGTACACGGGACGACGGACAACGATCGCTCACGCGTTCTCCGCCTCCTCCATGATATTGGTACTTGCCTCAATCAATACCTCTGGGACTTGCCACCCCTCTACGAGCACCACGGTGCAAGCAATACAGTGCCCCGAGCACACCACTGCTGGACGTACGGCCCTGGCCGGAACCAGGATAAACCCAGTGTCCTTAGTTGCTAGCACCGGACCATCGAGAGGCAGATCTCAGCGCTCATTACTAGTTACTGTCGGGACTACTTTCCGCACCGACACTAGGAGTGTAAAGTTTATAATGTGATGGTACAAAGTTTCTAAATCTTGTGGGCAAAGGTTTCTATTTACGACTGTAATATTTGTAATGTTCAAGTAGTGTAAAGTCAAGAAAAATGAAGGTTTGTAAGAGCTCTACAACCAAGAAATCCATAGCGCAAGGTTTTGGAATTACAAAGCTTTTTTGACCTTTTCTACGACCCAGTAGTGTTTTTAAATAGTACATGTGCAGCACAAAATGGAAGCTATGGAAGTTTTCAAATTTAGATTGCACAGTTTGAAATTACAAATGTGAGAGTAAAAAGTTTGTATGTTCAAAGTTTCAAAAAATAAAGTTTTGAATTTAAGAGTACAATATTTCAAATGTCCTAGTACATTGTTCATGGTATTTGGTCAAAACTGAAAAAATATATGTATGAAGTTCTTATTTGTAAAAGATCTAATATTATAAAGTTTTGTATTTGGGACCACAAAGTGTTAAGATATGCTACTATAATTAAAGTTTTGGAAATACAAAGTTTTTTAATGTGCTAGTAGAAAGTTCTTAAATTCAGAGTTCATAATTTTAATAATACTATTGTATAAAGTTCATAGTTATAATAATTTAAGTTCCCTAACAACAAGCTTTATGGCTAACTAGGAGCACAAATTTAATAATACTATTGTATAAGTTCATAGTTATAGAGTGCAAAGATAATAATGCTATGATATAAACTTTGTAATTATAGTGTGTAAAGTAAATAATATGATTGTATAAAGTTCCTAATTCTAAGCGCAAAGTTAGTATTGTTGAAGTTGATCAAATTTATTATTGATCTTTTCCACAGTTTTTCATGATCATCAATGGTATTAAAATGCTTGTCATTTCCTGAACTTATCAAGTTATAGGCATATAGAAAGTTTTTGATATACGACTACAAAGGTTTAGGCTTGAGCATATAAAGTTCTCAAAAGTGATGGTACAAAGTGCTAGTATTTTTGAAATGCAAAATTTGAGAACTTTGATACCAAAGTTTGTAATATGATCATACAAATTTTCTAGAGTCAAAGTTCAAAATTTTTAATTACAATTTTTTATTTTCATGAGTAGATATAGTTTTTTTAGTTGAAAGCTTATAGGCAAGCATAAGAAAGTCTTGTATGGTAGTACAAAGTTCTTTTTGCTCCATACAAATTGTTGTTTGTGAATATGGATATATTCAAAGGTACACAATAGTTTTTCATATTCTATTATGAAGTGTTGCTTGTAGAACTTCAAAGTTAAGGGGACACATTTTCTAATTATGCAATTTTTTTAGAAATCTAATCATGTCGTTCAAAATGTTTCATATATTGATCAAAAGCTCATGAGCATAGGAAGCCCCTAATCATATTGAATGAGGATTCCAAAATTACAGTGCAAAGTTTTGTAGATGTGTGTGAGGACCAGGAGCGTCCCGGTGGTCGATGGATGACCGCTCCTCAGTGATGAGTGATTGACAACGGGTGTTGGACTGACTCTTGGCTCAGTGCGCAGGTGTAGGCTGCGGCCTAGTTCATGTTGTTGCAGGTGAAGAACGGGCGCGAAAGGTCTTCAACCTTGAGGGGCCTCCGGGAGATAGAGAGACAAGTAGGCTCGGTTCGAGGGACACGGTGGACGTCGGGACTAGGGGCGGGGCACATGGTGGCGAGACGAGCAAGACGAAGTCGTGGACGATCGAGCCGGTGCACGGTGGCGGCCTTGTCAAGAGGCTTGGCGGGAGGCCGGGCCGAGCACACGGGGTTTGGTGGTTTGCCCACAAAACCATCGGAGGACGGTTTCTTGGTTTGGGCCTCAAAACCAAGTCCGAAGGCCCAACACGACGGAGACGGGATCCGGGCGTGTCGGGAAGCTTCGAAGCGGAGGACACGCGGCGGGATCGCATGGCTTGCATCGGAAGGACGCGGGGGTGCGGCAAAGGCGTGGCCGTCCGATGGCAAGACCCACAAGCATTACATAAATGCCCCTGCGTGGGTTGTATCGCCAGTAGTTGAGTTAGGGGTAGTCGAGTCATTTCCCACACCTAGGACCCGATATATAAGCCATGTGTGTGTGTGGATGGCTCCCTCTCTCCGCGACTTAGGGTCTCATTTTCTCCCTCCCATTTCTCTTTTTCCTAGACTATTTTCTTCTCCATTTTCTCTAGGCTAGCATGAGAGCTTCATGAGAGATTTGTTGAGAGGGATGTATGCTAGGGCAGCATGCTAGATTTGTTGAGAGATTTGTATAGAAGATTCGGCGTTGTGAATTTCGTGTTCTTTTTTCGTGCTTGTTTTTGGTGCCTTGGTTCTTGGTGTGATTCCGCGGATTTGAGTCGGTTTCTCTCCGGATTTCTTTGAGGGAAACATGGATGGATGTCTTGTGCATCTTTGGGATTGATCTTGTGCCCTCAAACGCCGGGAAACCACTTCGATTCAAGGATTTTCGTTCGGAGATCTAGCTTTTGGTGGTGTTCAAAAGATCCGCGATTCCCGATGATTTAGGAAGTTAGGAGGCGAAATTGTTGGGGTATATCATCCTTGGTTGACGCTTTTCATGTCCCCAAACTCTTGTCTCAATAGCTTCTACCGTTTGGAAGATCCGGTGATGGATTGGGAGTGTTGACTTTTGGGGTCGAGCAGTTTTCAATTCTGTTCGTGCCTCGCGGACGGTCCGCGAGGGCCTGGCGGACGGTCCGCGCACACAGTGTTCGTCGTGTGTTCTTCGTGTTCTTGCTCGTCTTCGCTTTCGATCCGTTGTGGCTTTGAGTTTTCGTTGGACGAGGTTTCGGACGGTTCGCGTGTGCGGGAGGACGGTGCGCGGGTGCACGGCGGACGGTCCCCGCGTGCTCCACGCGGACCGTCCGTTTTCGGGGTTCGCTCCGGAGGTTCCGTTGGATTTAACGGACGGTCCGCGGCTCTAGGCCGGACGGTCCGCGACACGGATGCGGACGGTCCGCGATACCCTACGGACGATCCGCGCGGCTGTGCGGACGGTCCGCCCCTCTCGGGCCGGACGGTCCGCCGCAGCCCGGCCGGGTTTGCTCTTTGATTCGATTCCTTCCTTCCTTCTTTCGTGCTTCCGCGTGTGCTTCAAGGAATCGTTCCTAAGACTTGAGGTTGATCCATAACCTTGTTGTCTTGGCGGTTGGTGTGTGATTCGATCCATCGCCCATGTGTGACCGGGATTTGTCTAGGGTATAGGCCGGGTTCTTCGAGAAGAATTTTTACCGACTCCTATTCACTCCCCCCTCTCTAGTCGCCATCCGATCCTTCAGTGTGAGTAAGTAAGTTAACCGTCGTGAATATTCCAAATTTAAAAGTTTGACATGCTAGCTAAGAGTTTTTGGTACATTTTTGTATTCGTGGTAGAAGCTTTCCTATCTAGAACCCAAAACTTAGAGATGTACAGATTGTTTTTTTCTTAGAGCAAGAGGTACTCCAGATGTGGTTTCAAGGTTATTTTATTTTTGTGCATTGCTGACACCTCTAAAGGTTTAGATAAAATTGGTTTATGCATAAACATTGGATAAAATATTTGTTGAGTGTCATTTTGTACACTGAAGTTATGAAACACATACTAAAAGCGCAATTGCAGTAGTGATTTTAATCATCTCTAGTTTACAGAGAAAAGTAGTTTTGGTAAATGGCTAATACATTGTTAGTTACACTTCCTCTTTTATAGATAACTTCAACTTTGACATAATAACTGAGAAATATTTTGTATGCAATTTAAAAGTATTAAGTGTCTTAGTAATAAGCTTTTAGCATACAACCTACGAGTTTTTGGTATATATCCTAAAAGTTTGTGTAATCACTTTAGTTAGAGCATTGCATGTTTCTCACAGTATTAGATTTAACAGTACAAAGTTTAAAATGTGTTAGTACTCAATTCCTAAATTTGATGTTCAAAGTTTGATACTAATAATGTTCGACATCTGAAGTATAAAGTTTATGATATGCTACTACAAAGTTTTCATATTTAGAGTGCAAAGTTTTGAATCTAGGAGTAAATTGCTTGAAGGGGATCCGATGCTCATGTACCTCATTGCTCTAGACGCGAACTACGAGAGGACTCGATCCTTTGTATACCTCATCATCAACATCGAATATGGTCACCATTGAGGGCCTTTTTCATTCTGATGAGCTGTACCCTTCTCATATCTGCCTTCCCCTTAAATTACATCATACGCCCTTCTATTTTGTTTGTGAGGTCAATCCATGGGCTCACCACAGGGAACAATTTTTAGGTTAATGAATGTTGGTGTGTAGGTAACATGTTAGGTGCTGGTTTTGGTTACACCGCTAAGCCTACACGCATTTCCATCCTACACATGCTCCTTTTTTCAGCACTACGAGTCATCATGGTTGGCACAAGCACCACTTGGACCACCTGTACACATTGGATTAATTTGTTTATTAGCTACAATTTTTAATGTTGCACTCAGTAGTTCTACAGTTTGTGATTGAGATCTATTGTAGTTATATTTATTTGGAGTCCTCAATTTTTCTTGATGGCGCATAAAGTTTTAGTGGCAGTCTGAAGCTCCAAGATTTGTATCTGTTTGAATTTTCAAAAATATTTAATGTGGATAGAAGGATACTTAAATCTACATGATGGATATCCAAGGCGTTTGATGTACGAAGTTATATATAGGTAGAGTCAAAGTTTTTACACACCAAGCAGAAACTTTTATTAATTCATATTGAAGGTTTTAATTGTACAGATATGAATTTATAGTTTTAAAAGATCAAATAGAAAGTTCTCAATCCGTGGGTTAAAAGTTAAGATTATATAATGTTCAAACTAATGGGTAGACAAAAGTTCAGATAGGAAGTTCTTCATATACAAATTCTTTTGATATCCATGTTTCTCTTTGTATTGTTGACTCTCACTTATCTCTTCATGTTTTTTTTCAATAATATTACTGACACTTGCCCTTATATTTACCATAGCGATATTATTAACTTTGTTTTAGTTCCTTACTCTTTATTTTTATGATATTCAATTTTAATATAAAATAGTTCCGCAAAGTTTCTTTCGGTAGCTTGCAACATTGATTCCATTTCGAATAGTTTTTTTCCAAACGCAAAAGGAAAATGAATAAACAATAAGTTTATAAAAATATCACATAATAGTATCTTCCACATTCATATGTATGTCAAACAATCTAAAGGGATACGGTGTGGCTACGCTAGTGCAAAACAAAATTTTCCCCGCAAAACAGAAGCTACCTGTTGTCGGAGATCATGGAATTACCACTAGACGCTCGGATGCGGCGGAACCGTCTCGATGTAGACGAACGCGTCGAGGGTAGTTGGCGGTGCGGTTGCTCACGTCCTTCTTGACTTGCACGTGCGGCTCGTCCGATCCAAGTGCTCCGGATGCAACACCTCCAAGGTATCCACACGTACGGAGAAGGAAGCGACGCACGCCGGACCGCTAGGTCCGGGAGTGCGACGAGGAGAGAGCGTTGGCGGCGCGGGCCGCTACTTGAGAAAGTTGTGTCTTTTCGGGAGGGGTGTGGTCCATATTTATTGTGAGGAAACCCCCCCACACCATCGTCCATTAGCAATACGGGACTAATAGATGGTGTCACACCCGATTTCCGGAGGGAAACGGATGTATCTCATATGTGTGCCGGGATCTAGTTCCACACATATGATAGACGAAATGAGTGTAATATCATAGACGGTAAAAACGTAACAAGGGGTTTAACAACTTACTACACTCATTCGGAAGACACGAAGGACTTTAACATCGGAAAACGATAACTACACGACGAGTCTTCGTCTTCCGCTTCCACGAGCACTTGACTCGGGGGAGACGCATGCCTTAGAACTCCTCAAGGTCGCAAGAGAACTCTTCACCATTGTTCTCTTCGAACGGTAAGCAAGGCCGAGTACACTTATGGTTGGTACTCAACAAGTGGGGGAAGATGCAAGGCTATCAAGGATAGGCTATGGTTTTGCGGCGGTTAGCATTTTAATGTTGGTCAAACTTTTAATTAGAGAACGCCTAATTACTAGATGTAAGTATATACCAACCCACTTAAAAAAAACTTTTAAGTCGAACAACCCAAGGCTCATCGAACCACGATTTAATCTCATCTTCAAGTTCATTAATCATGTGAGGGTCCAAGCCGCTCATGACCGTGAGCACGGCGATCGATCGGTTTTACACTCTGCGAGGTTTGCACACTTTACCCACGGCTCACGTAAAAGTTCCGAGAACTTTGAACCCAACCATGCGATGCCGATCGGGCATCATACCACACTTCCGAGGTGTGATTGCATAGGGACGCTACGAAGCCTTTACAAAGGTATACAAAAGACTAACGACCCGCATAGTTACGGATCGGGCGGACCATAACCCTCCCTAGTGGTCGGCACCTTAGCAAAGGTCGCTACCCCAAAAGGACCGGGCTATACCCCCGGAACCGGATCCCCCTCTCGCTCCTTTCGGAAACGGGCCATCGGATCAATCGCACACCTAATTAATTGGCTAAGGTCAGAGCCATGTAACACTGTGGTTGCGCATGTTTTCTTGGGTGGTTCTCCATGTTCCGATTAAACCATATGATCTTGTATTACCAAAAGCATCATCGTTCAACATACAAGCCTTTATCTTGGAAAACCATTTTTATCCAACCCAAGTTGAGCAACTAGCATATTCTACCCAAAAACATTTATTAAACAGGGTTGATCCAAGGATTGTGGGTAAAAGTCTAGGTAGGTCCTTAAAAAGGGTGTTCCCATCAATTTAATGCAATATCACCATAAAAGTAAACTTAATTGTAATGCGGTTATATAGGACAAAAATAGAACATGCGGGGGAGAAGACCACTTGCCTTCCTTGCTTAAACACTAAGGTTCTTCTTCTTCAAACACTTGCTCTTGATCTACTTCAAGTGGTTGCTCGCTTGAAACTGGCACGATGTCTACGAGCACACAAGAATACATACAATAAACAAAACAATACACCAAGCATGAAAAGCTTAAAGGGAAAACGGGGTTTGGGTTTAGGAAAGCGAACACAAGGAACACTCGGAACTATCGGGAGGTTTAGATGATCACAAACAAGAGCTAGCTATGCGTTTGATATCTTTTAATTAAGTAAAATCATGTGTATAGGTTATTTCAGAGAAATACCCTATTTATAATTAAGCAAGTTATATTTGTATTTAAAAGACGATGTAAGCTTAGTCCAATTTTACTTATAAATATTCAAGTATGATTTATGCAAATTAAACATTTAATTTTAAAAGGAGCATGTAAAGCATCTAAGCGTGTACTTCATGTTTCGAGTTGAACTAAGCAAATTATAATTCAAAAACATATTTGTATTCATCTTAGTCAAATTAATATTTTATTAAGAAAGCTCGGGATAGCCTATGTTGTTTTTATTTAGAAAGCGGTTTGAATCAATATTAATCCAATTTAACATTTATATTATGAAAAGCCGAAAGTTAGCTCTAATTACATTTTATACGTAAAACATCATTAAATAAGATTAGTCAATTTAACATTATATATAAAACCCGTTATGTAGGCCTAATCAAATATTATTAAGAAAAGACATTCTAATAGGCATTAATCAAATTAATTTAGGATAAAATTCTTAAAATAGATTTTATGGTAAACATCATGTCTAGTGCATATTTTATTGTGAGACGAAAAAAACGCAACAAGAACGAGGTTAAACAGATCTAAAACGAAGGTTCTATGGACTAAACAAGGCTGCAAGGACCTAAACGAGATTAAATATAGACCGGGAGGGTTAGGCGATAAGTTTTGCAAGACACTATAAATAGTGATCATGAAAAGAGTAAAAGACGGGGGCTAGCGGTAGTAGAAGAGGCGGGGTGGGATTTATGTGTGCATGGTGGGATTCTCGTAGGGGGTTTTCCGTGAATCTACCAAGACACAAGAGATATGCTAAGTATTACACGGTTTCCCGGGGGGCTAAGGACAAAGCGGCCTTATCTATTCGGGGAGACGATTTGCCTTGTTCGTGAACACACATGGCCGGCGGACGAAGCACTCTTGGCCGGCCAAAATCCCGGCGCTCCGGGCATGGAGAAGTGTGAGCGAGGAGGGTACGATCGAGGAGAGGCTGAGGGGATCCAGGGGGAGTCCTCACCTATGTTGGAAAGGCACTGAGGTTGCCGGATTTTGCAGGAGGGTGGACGGCGACGGAGAAGAAGTCTGGGCTCGGGCTCCACTGGCCGGCGGCGCTCCGGCAGTTCTCTGTCGACGGGAAGGGGCGAAACGGATGCTACTCGACGTCGTGGTACGTGTGGTGGTATTGGATTGCTCCGGGATGACTCCTGACCGGCGAATCAGGCAGCCAAACTCCGGCGGCGTCCGGCTCTGGTTCAGCTTATGCAGGTGGCGGATGGTGATGATGCTTTGCAGGGGCGTGAGGGCAAGGCGACGGCATAGCTCGAGACGGCGGCGGGGGCGCACGGGACCGGGGCTCACGTTTTTATAGGCCGAGGGAAGGGGGAGAGGTTAGCACTTGCGCGAGAGAAGGAAACGGCTGGCCATTGATGGGCATTAGGGGGCGCTTAATTAGGAGAAACGGAAGGGATTGATGGGCGGGGAGTGAAGGAGAGGTTTACCACGCATTGATTGAGGTCTTGAAGGAAGGGGGCGAGGCACACGGCGCGGGACACGGTGGCGGCGCGGCTCGTTTACGAACGAGGGGAGAGGGGAAGGGGTGCTGGAGGTAGGAGATGGCGCTGACCGGTGGGGCCGGCCTGTCAGTGAGAGAGGAGGCGAACGGGCGCTGGTGGGCCAGCGTGGGCCGAAAACAGGGATGGGCCGCGGGGGATTGGGTTGGGTTTGCTGTTTTCTTTTTTTTCCTTTTCTTTTTCAAATCCATTTTTAAACCAATTTCAAACCTTTTTAGATTCAAAACTTTTACATCTTTTCAAATTCAATTTTAACACAAATTTGTCCAACTATTTTAAAGGCTTTTCACAAACCATTTTTAACAACTTTTCAAACATATTTTAAATTCAAACCTTTACACAAATTTTCACAAACTATTTCACAATTATTTTTAAGGACTTTTTCACAAATATTTTAAGACTTTTAAAACCACATCACAACCAAAACTCATGCATTCAAATCATGATGCACAAGCACTTATTGCTTCTAAATTATTAAAATGATATTTAAATATTTTAGAGACCAAATTTATTTGGTAATTTAATTAATCCTTAGAAAATAAAATCTAAACACCATGTTGGTTACATTAATTTGGTGATGGAATTTTAGGGTGTTACAAATCTACCCCCCTTAAAAGAATCTCGTCCCGAGATTCGGAGAGATTGGAAAAGAAACTAAGGGTACTCTTCTATAAGTCCATCTTGCATGCTGAGTTCTTCTGGTAGTCATAGCTTCTTCTCTTATTTTCCTTCTTGGACGGGGCAGTCGTGGCAACTTCAATCCTATCTCCTTGCGGGCTGGTTATGAGTACTGACTTCTTGGCACACATAATTATTCCGTCACATTCACCTAACCAATCCATTCCAAGTATTACATCTAGTCCACTAGATGTAAGTACTACTAGATCAGCTTGAAAATCCATTCCCCCAATCTTAAGATTGACTCGTGGGCTTACATGAGTGGACTTCATTTCACCATTTGGGAAACCAATCAGCAAATGTGTCTTCATATAACTCATAGGTATATTATGCTTTGCCACAAATTATTCAGCAATGAATGAATGTGATGCTCCGGAATCAAATAAAATCGTTGCAGGCACAGATTTTGTCAGGAAACGTATCCAACACAAAATCAGGAGCGTCTTGAGCTTGTTCAGCTGTCATGTGGTTCACTCTGCCACGCACGTAATTCCGTTGACTCTCGTTGATCTGAGAATTAGCACTTCCATGGTGTATCTGAGATGTTGGTTGTCCGAACCTTTGACCATTGTCTTTTTGGGGAGTCTAGATGTTACGATTTGGGAAGATGCTGGTATATCGTTCCAATTCTCTACAATTGAAACAACCATTAGGGTGAACTGGAGAGTTGTTTCGTCCTGGTGCACCTGAGTGATCTTGATGATGACTTGCAACATGTGGTGTCTGTTGGCTAGAATGTTAGGACTGCTGGGTTGAACGCTGCAACTGAGAATTTTGCAAATAATTTCCACTTGATCTATCAGAACTAAACTGAGAACTCTGTGATGAGTTGAAGCGGGGGTGTGTGTTGCTAGACTGTCCATGAGACCTGAACTTGCGCTTCTGTTCTCCAAGTTCCATTTGTTTATTCTCCAAACCTATAGCTTTGTTCAGTAATATAGCGAAGTCCGGAAGCCGTGACTACGTAGTTGATAGTTGAGTGACCCTATCAGACCATCCAAGAAGCGTTCTTGCCTCTTTGGGCCAGTGTTAATTTCATCTGATGCATAGCTAGACAACTGAGTAAACTTGTCCAGATACTCGTTAACTGACATATTGGCTTGCTTTAGAGCGAGGAACTCCCTTTGCTTAAGCTTGATCACACCGAGAGAGAATGTGGTGCGTGCGAAAACTATACCCGAACTCCCCGCCAGGTGATGGTGCTACGTACAACATGTGCGACGGTGTACTCATTCCACCATTCAGCTATTAATCCTTACAAACGGCACATTTGTATACAAGACCATCTCTCGATCAGTGCATTGTGTCATCTCCAACTTCTTGGTGACAGTCTTTAACCAATCATCAACATCCAATGTATCGGTTGAGTAGAAGTATGTGGGAGGACGGTGACTCATGAATTCCTTATGCTTGTCCACCGGTGCTGGTGGTGCTGCTGGTGGTGACTGATTTTGCTGAGCTTGAATGTTTTGAATAGTGGCAGTCAGGTTTTGGATTAGCTGCATCTGAGTGACAAGGAACTGTTGCGTTACTGGATCCATTGCTGGGTTGAGGGGTGGGTGGTGCTTGATTCTGCTGATATGAACACAGACAACAGGTGAAATGTCTTGACCTTCTCCTGACCTAGTGCTTACCATTTGATTGTTAGACAAAGGTATTCCAGATATGAATAGTTAACTAATGCATGGAGAGATGAACTCAAAAAGATGAAGCAATTTGAACTTCCAATTTAAGACAGATTCTCATCCCGAGATTCACAAAGGCTAGCATGAAACAAGAGTTCGGGTGTTTAGCATCCAACACTGCTTATCTTGCTTCCATATAATTCGTCTTACACAAGCTCCATAAGTATAATTCTTTATTCTTCACAACTCACTTTATAAACATCATTGGAATACTCAACCTAACTCCACTTGTAACTGTCCATTCCTTTTTCTCGACTCTGTTGATTTGCCTTTGTAGGATTTTTCTTCTTTCCTTGATAAAGTGATTTGAATAGAGCTGGATCGACTCCATAATTGTTTCTTTTCCTAAGCTTAGCCATCTCGAATCATACTTCGGGTCCTCATACACAACTTTTAATATTCTTCTCCATTTGATCTAAGGCTTCTTGGGTATTGATTTGCTTATTCTGTCTCTGCTGAGCTTTCTTTTCATATTGGTCAGTGCGTTTCCTAGGACACCTACTAATAAAATGTCCATGATCTTTGCAGTAGAAACAATCTCCACTTTCTTTAATGTTTCGACGATTGCGTGGTGGATCTTCATACTCATGTTCTGATCCTTGAGTCAAATGGTAAAGATGTGAATTTTTCTCATGTTGCTCGGAAAATTCATTTTCCTCTTCTTACTTATGATTTCCCGTAGTTTGCTCTCTAACTCAATAGCTTTGTTGATGACATCTTGCAAACTAGAATATTCATGTAAGCTTAGTATACTCCCAAGGTCTTCATTCAACCCTTGAGGAAATGTTCTCGTTTCTTTTTGTCACTTTCGGACGATCTTGGTGCGTACATAGATAACCGAATAAATTTATCCCTATACTCATTCACCGTTATTTGCCCTTGCTTCAAGTTAAGGAACTCCTTCCTTTTGAGCTTCATCGTACTTACGGGAATGAAGTGTGTTATAAAGTTGTCCTTGAATTCTTCCCAAACAATACTTTGTGGTTGCTCATGTTCGTAGATGTAAGAATTCCACCATTCGAGGTTGCTCCTACAAGTTGTCCCGATGCAAACAAAACTTTCTCTCTATCGTTGAATTGCACCAAGTCTAGCTTCGTTCAATTGTTGTGATCCATTCATCGGCTTCTAGGTGATCCATAGTGTTAGAGAACATAGGTGGCTCGGTATTCCGAACTTTGTATGTGTATCCTCCGGGTTTGGATATGGTGACACATATTGATCACATCCCGGTTGTTCTTGCTATCATTTCTCTTGTCTTGGTTGCCTTGACTTTCTTCACTTGCATGCTTCTTGAGTTGTTTGATTCCGTCAGGCTGAAATTCATTGAAATTTATACTCCAATCCTCAAGGTTGATAATCTGATTACTATCTACAGCTTGAGCAACTTCTTCTGGGACTGGTTTTGGGTACATAACTTCCCTTTCTTATTGATATCCAAATGATAACATTGTCTAGCCTCATCTCTCATTAGACTGGCTTCTTTTTGGAGACGTGAACGACCATAATGCTCACGACATTGACATGTTCCTGTAATCTTCATATGTTCATGTTGTTCATTCATCCGCAATTCTTGTGCTCCATGACTTCTCTTATTATTTTGATGGTTCCATACTTCTACAACTTGCTTCTTTACTGCTTCGGCGGGAACTCCAGTTTTGGTTATCTCTGTGTTATGAGGGGATGACGTATTGTTCTACTTCTGTCCTTGTAAGACTTGAGCTTGCATGACTGATAGATTTTCTTTATCCAATGACGATGAAACAGTTGGAATCTGACGGTTTCACCCAAAACAAGGTTGGAATTCTTAGGATTTCATGCTTGCTCTATAATATACTAATGGATATTAACCATGGTTTGAGTCATTGCTTGTAGAGTCTGAGTTTGTGTTGCCATATACTCTAGCATTCCGTGTTCCATTCTTCGAGGTTGTAGATGGAATATCGATATTTTGTTTGTTGTCTTTATATTCGTGATTTCCATTGGGACTCGTCATCCGGTTGTGTGATAAAGATAAGCTCGGAGGGAGGTTGGAAATAAATAAATTGAGGAGCAAGGTAAAATCATTGATATCATATCCATCTTTTCTTGTTGTGATTGTAATCACACTGTGGTAGAGAGGAGAACAACAGGAGTGAAAGAAACTGACCATCTTTTTCTTTGACTTCTTTCATACATTGATGTCTGTATATGCTTGTAGATTTCTGGTTGTTGATGTTGTTGCTTCCAGACTTTGATCTTCAAACATCCTTCAACCAACTTGTATGGTAGATAAGGATAACCCAAATTCGAACCCAAACTATCTCTATTAACCTAACCATTTATTTCTTGTTGCATTTGTGGCCATCACTCCACAATACAACTCACACAATCAAAACTCCAAATCAAACATGTGTTCAAACAATCAAACATTTACATCGCACGTCCTCACAGGAACGATTCTATCGAAGTTGATAAGAGGGTAGGCCATCTAAGAACATATACTAGGAAACACTGGTGGTAGATCCAGCTGACAGAACAAGAACAGAACTCAGTATAGATAAAAAACAATTGATGGGTTTTGTCAAAGAACAAAGGATAAATTAGATTTTTATGCATAAATAAGATAATTTTGAAGGATGACATGGCTTTCTAGAACATGAATCCTTAATTTTCGACAATTTCTAGCTAAGGTTGCGCTCCTACGGTCAACAACACGCTCGATACCACTCTGTCACACCCGATTTCCGTGAGGGAAACGGATGCATCTCATATGTGTGCCGGATCTAGTTCCACACATATGATAGACGAAATGAGTGTAATATCATAGACGGTAAAAACGTAACAAGGGGTTTAACAACTTACTACACTCATTCGGAAGACACGAAGGACTTTAACATCGGAAAACGATAACTACACGACGAGTCTTCGTCTTCCGCTTCCACGAGGCACTTGACCCGGGGGAGACGCATGCCTTAGAACTCCTCAAGGTCGCAAGAGAACTCTTCACCATTGTTCTCTTCGAACGGTAAGCAAAGGCCGAGTACACTTATGGTTGGTACTCAACAAGTGGGGGAAGATGCAAGGCTATCAAGGATAGGCTATGGTTTTGCGGCGGTTAGCATTTTAATGTTGGTCAAACTTTTAATTAGAGAACGCCTAATTACTAGATGTAAGTATATACCAACCCACTTAAAAAAACTTTTAAAATTTGAGCAACCCAAGGCTCATCGAACCACGATTTAATCTCATCTTCAAGTTCATTAATCATGTGAGGGTCCAAGCCGCTCATGACCGTGAGCACAGCTGATCGATCAGGTTTACACTCTGCAGAGGTTTGCACACTTTACCCACAGCTCACGTAAAAGTTCAGAAGAACTTTGAACCCAACCATGCGATGCTTATCAGGCATCATACCACACTTCCGAGGTGTGATTGCATAGGGACGCTACGAAGCCTTTACAAAGGTATACAAAAGACTAACGACCCGCATAGTTACAGATCAGGGCGGACCATAACCCTCCCTAGTGGTCAGCACCTTAGCAAAGGCTGCTACCCCAAAAGGACCGGGCTATACCCCCCGGAACCCGGATCCCCCTCTGCTCCTTTCGGAAAAGGGCCATCAGATCAATCGCACACCTAATTAATTAGCTAAGGTCAGAGCCATGTAACACTATGGTTGCGCATGTTTTCTTGGGTGGTTCTCCATGTTCCGATTAAATCATATGATCTTGTATTACCAAAAGCATCATCATTCAACATACAAGCCTTTATCTTGGAAAACCATTTTTATCCAACCCAAGTTGAGCAACTAGCATATTCTACCCAAAAACATTTATTAAACGGGGTTGATCCAAGGATTGTGGGTAAAAGTCTAGGTAAGTCTTTAAAAAGGGTGTTCCCATCAATTTAATGCAATATCACCATAAAAGTAAACTTAATTGTAATGCGGTTATATAGGACAAAAATAGAACATGCGGGGGAGAAGACCACTTGCCTTCCTTGCTTAAACACTAAGGTTCTTCTTCTTCAAACACTTGCTCTTGATCTACTTCAAGTGGTTGCTCGCTTGAAACTGGCACGATGTCTACGAGCACACAAGAATACATACAATAAACAAAACAATACACCAAGCATGAAAAGCTTAAAGGGAAAACGGGGTTTGGGTTTAGGAAAGCGAACACAAGGAACACTCGGAACTATCGGGAGGTTTAGATGATCACAAACAAGAGCTAGCTATGCGTTTGATATCTTTTAATTAAGTAAAATCATGTGTATAGGTTATTTCAGAGAAATAGCCTATTTATAATTAAGCAAGTTATATTTGTATTTAAAAGACGATGTAAGCTTAGTCCAATTTTACTTATAAATATTCAAGTATGATTTATGCAAATTAAACATTTAATTTTAAAAGGAGCATGTAAAGCATCTAAGCGTGTACTTCATGTTTCGAGTTGAACTAAGCAAATTATAATTCAAAAACATATTTGTATTCATCTTAGTCAAATTAACATTTTATTAAGAAAGCTCGGGATAGCCTATGTTGTTTTTATTTAGAAAGCAGACTGAATCAATATTAATCCAATTTAACATTTATATTATGAAAAGCCGAAAGTTAGCTCTAATTACATTTTATACAGAAAACATCATTAAATAAGATTAGTCAATTTAACATTATATATAAAACCCGTTATGTAGGCCTAATCAAATATTATTAAGAAAAGACATTCTAATAGGCATTAATCAAATTAATTTAGGATAAAATTCTTAAAATAGATTTTATGGTAAACATCATGTCTAGTGCATATTTTATTGTGAGACGAAAAAAAAACGCAACAAGAACGAGGTTAAACGGATCTAAAACGAAGGTTCTATGGACTAAACAAGGCCGCAAGGACCTAAACGAGATTAAATATAGACCGGGAGGGTTAGGTGATAAGTTTTGCAAGACACTATAAATAGTGATCATGAAAAGAGTAAAAGACGAGGGGCTAGCGAGGTAGAAGAGGCGGGGTGGGATTTATGTGTGCATGGTGGGATTCTCGTAGGGGGTTTTCCGTGAATCTACCAAGACACAAGAGATATGCTAAGTATTACACGGTTTCCCGGGGGCTAAGGACAAAGCGGCCTTATCTATTCGGGGAGACGATTTGCCTTGTTCGTGAACACACATGGCCGGCGGACGAAGCACTCTTGGCCGGCCAAAATCCCGGCGCTCCGGGCATGGAGAAGTGTGAGCGAGGAGGGTACGATCGAGGAGAGGCCGAGGGGATCCGGGGGAGTCCTCACCTACGTTGGAAAGGCACCGAGGTTGTCGGATTTTGCGGGAGGGTGGACGGCGACGGAGAAGAACTCGGGCTCGGGCTCCACGGCCGGCGGCGCTCCGGCAGTTCTCTGTCGACGGGAAGGGGCGAAACGGATGCTACTCGACGTCGTGGTACGTGTGGTGGTATTGGATTGCTCCGGGATGACTCCTGACCGGCGAATCAGGCAGCCAAACTCCGGCGGCGTCCGGCTCTGGTTCAGCTTATGCAGGTGGCGGATGGTGATGATGCTGCAGGGGCGTGAGGGCAAGGCGACGGCACAGCTCGAGACAGCAGCAGGGGCGCACGGGACCGGGGCTCACGTTTTTATAGGCCGAGGGAAGGGGAGAGGTTAGCACTGGCGCGAGAGAAGGAAACGGCTGGCCATTGATGGCCATTAGGGGGCGCTTAATTAGGAGAAACGGAAGGGATTGATGGGCAGGGAGTGAAGGAGAGGTTTACCGCGCATTGATTGAGGTCTTGAAGGAAGGGGGCAGGCACACGGCGCGGGACACAGCCGGTGGCGCGGCTGTTTACTGAACGGGGAGAGGGGAAGGGGTCTTGGAGGTAGGAGATGGCGGCGACGGTGGGGGCCGGCCTCGTCGGTGAGAGAGGAGGGGAACGGCGGGCGGTGGGCCTGCGTGGGCCGAAAACGAGGATGGGCCGCGGGGGATTGGGTTGGGTTTCTTTGTTTTCTTTTTTTTTTTTTTTTTTTTTCAAATCCATTTTTAAACCAATTTCAAACCTTTTTAGATTCAAAACTTTTACATCTTTTCAAATTCAATTTTAACACAAATTTGTCCAACTATTTTAAAGGCTTTTCACAAACCATTTTTAACAACTTTTCAAACATATTTTAAATTCAAACCTTTACACAAATTTTCACAAACTATTTCACAATTATTTTTAAGGACTTTTTCACAAATATTTTAAGACTTTTAAAACCACATCACAACCAAAACTCATGCATTCAAATCATGATGCACAAGCACTTATTGCTTCTAAATTATTAAAATGATATTTAAATATTTTAGAGACCAAATTTATTTGGTAATTTAATTAATCCTTAGAAAATAAAATCTAAACACCATGTTGGTTACATTAATTTGGTGATGGAATTTTAGGGTGTTACGGATGGTGTACCCCTTCCAATATTGATGGGCTTTACAACATTTGTGGCACATTAGGACTTTTACACCATAATGGATCAAATCCATCTGAGCCCAGTAGTGGATCAAATCCAGTTGGCTCTAGGGCATATTTCCAACACAATCCTCCGCTCATCTATTCACCCACACACCCACTATCCCGAAAGAGAAAAAAATGAAGTCAGAGACTAAGATATGAGTACAACGGGAATAGGGAACAAAAGAAAGCTGACAAATGTGTGCGCTAGGAACGTTCATCCGCCGCTAATACCTAGCAGCGACTGTTCGCTGCTACCATGGCACAGCGAACGAGCGCCCAATAGGGTCGCAAGTGCAGCAAGATAACATCGATGTGGTGATCACAAAGTTTGTGAAACTTGTGAATTTATACTTAATTATGTGTTAAGAATCCATACTTTAGGCTGCCAAAAAAAATACACATTTGAAAAAAATTTGCATGCCAATAACAACTCAAATCCTGGGTCCACCCTTGTTTTCAGCGGGTTAGGGATGTGCTCGGAGCACGGTTTCCTTAAAAAAATCCTGCCGGTGCCAGTGGAGAGTAAGGGCAGTCCCAATGGGGAGTTTCTTGGAGGAGTTTCCAAGAGAGAAAAAGAGGAGTTAATGTAAATAGAAACCACTCTCCCCAACAACTTGGTTTATATACTAATCATTGTGACACAAATGACTTAAATGCAGCACACAAGGTAGATAGATTAGTTGTGGCAAATCACTCCGTAGAACACATGCTGCCACACGCAGCCATCTGCTCTTGCACTCTCACGTGCTGCACACTCTGTACAAGTAAAACGCTTGATATAACATGTACCACATATAGTTGGCATCCAGAAATAAAGTTCATGATAATGATAATATGATATGCATAGAAAAAAGGTGGAAGCATCTACCAAAAAATGTGGCAGACCCAAAACACTTTTCCACAACCATATCCCAGAATCATATAGCAGTCCATAACTTTGTATCCAGAACCAGATTGATAATAATAGCAATCCAGAAAGAAAGATAAACATGTAGCATATATAGTTCATAAAGATAAATAGCCAAGTCTCATAAGTTCATATAGCTAGGCAAGTATAAAATAATGAGGCATTATCAGGTCTCATGACAACATCTCAATTGCACACCATGATCAACATCAATCAGCATCCATCAGCCATCATCATCCATCAGCATCCATCTGTAAGGATATAACAGGCAACATTAGTCAGCATCCATTTGCAAGGACAAAACAGGTTAAGCATACAGTAAACAAATGAATATTAAAAACATGAATCAACATCAGTATTATTTCCACACAAAGATGCAGTGTTTGCACACAAAGATATATACCTAATTATTTTGGCTATATTTATGACCAAACTTTTGCCAAATATGCTCAATCAAATCTTCTTGGAGTTGTTTATGCGCTGAGCAATCACGTAATTCCTTATTTCTATTAAGCACTTCTTCCATCTGTGGGTTTACTCTACTAGATGATATTGTACCTCCCTGCACACTATAGGTGCTGGCTTCCTCATTCAAATCAAGTTGATCCTCCTCTATATCCCTCTCATCTTCAATGATCATGTTGTGGAGGATTATACAAGCCAGCATGATACTCTCAAAATCCCCTTGCTCATAGAGACGTGCTGGTCGTCGCAAAATACCAAAGCGAGACTGCAAAATGCCAAAGGCACATTCAACTTCCTTTCTTTCCCCTTCTTGCTTTTGTGCAAATAGTTTATGCTTATCAATTTGCGGTTCACGTATAGACTTCACGAAAATAGGACACTCTGGATATATACCATCAGCAAGGTAATAAGGAAGATTATATTTGTCGGGGACAGCCCTAGGGGTCCCCTTTAACAACAGGGAAATCCCCACTTAAAACCCGCAACAAAGCCAAAATACACTTTGCCTAACCATGCGGGATACGGCAAGTGGCGGACGTAAATGATATTGACGCCTAGGGCCACTTGGCGAAGCAATTAAAATACCAAAACACTCCCACATGACAATATAACAGTAATACGGTACGATAGCGCACAAAGGCAGCTAAAACCATGATTTCAAGTATAACTCAATTCAAAGTTGAAGCATACAATGAAATTTATTAAAAATTGCGGAAAAGTAATGCATTACTATATTACCTAATTAGTACCAATTCGTTAATCCTCGTCCTCGTCTACCATTTCTTCATCAATAGTAGGAAACGAAATTGAGCCTACACAAGTAGAAAGAAATTAGGGAAGCAATATAAAAAATAAATTAGTAAACAAAAGATAATGGCAATGCAACATATTGTCCATCGCTTCTTGCCTTCTTGCACTTCGGTTCTTCTTCTTCATTCACTCCTCCTTTCGGCCATCGGGCCTCCGGTGAATCAACGAGGTCGCGAGGTGGCCGGCGCCCGGCAAAAGACCGGGGGGCGCCGGGCCGACCGCGGCGCCGCCGCGGTGTGCGCCGGGGCGGCGGGCGCGGCCGGCCGGCCGGCGGCGGGCGGTGCGGGCCACGGCGAGCGAGCGGGCGCGCCGGTGCGGGCGTGCAACGGTGGCGCCACGGCGGCCGGCGGGGGCTAGGGTTAGGCGCGCGACGCTCGGGGCCGGGACGGGATGCGAGTCGGGCGACCGGCGAGGGGCGGCGCGGCTCGGCCGCAGAGGGAGGCGTGCATTGCTGGCTGGGCCAACCGATGAGTTGTGTGAGGGACCGAGGGATAGTTGGGCCGCTGCCTGTTGGAGTTGGACCGAGCGAATTTAGCCTGACGAGGACTAGGGCCAATTTGTATTTTATAGAGTTGGGCCATCTAAGTTTGATGGTACTATAAGGGGTTTTTGGGCGACGCCAGGGCCACGCGCCCCAGTGGCCCTAGGCACCGGGTCCGCCCCCGGTTAGATACGACGGTTTCACCCAAAACAAGGTTGGAATTCTTAGGATTTGATGTTGCTCTATAATATCTTGATGGATGTTAACCATGGTTTGAGTCATTTCTTGCGAGTCGAGTTTGTGTTGCCATATGCTCTAGCATCTTGCGTTCAATTGGCGAGGTTGTAGATGGAATATCGATCTTTCATTTGTTGTCTTTATCTTTGTGATTTCCATTAGAACTCGCCATCTTGTTGTGTGATAAGGGTAAGCTCAGAAGGGATTGGAAACAGATTGAAGAGCAGGGTAAAATTATTGATATCATATCCATCTTTTCTTGTTGTGATTGTAGCCACATTGTGGTAGATAGGAGAATAACAGGGATGAAAGAAATTGACCATTTTTTTTCTTTAACTTCTTTCATACGTTGATATCTGTATTCATTCGTAGATTTCTTGTTGTTGATGTTGGTGTTGCTTCTAGACTTTGATCTTTCGACATCAACCAACTTGAATAATAGAGATAAGGATAACTGAGATTTGAACCCAAACTATCTTATTAACCTAGCAATTTATTTCTCGTTGCATTTGTGGCCATCACTCACAATACAACTCACACAAACAAAAGATTCAAATCAATCATGTGTTCAAACAACAAACATTAGCACAACGATCGTCCTCACGAAACAATTCTATCGAAGTTGATAAGAGGGTAGGCAATCTAAGAACTTATATTAGACGATCTCGGTGGTGAAGATCTAGGCGGTAGCACGAAACGAGCTCGAGAATAGATCAAAACAAAACGATGTGTTTTAACGAAGACAATCTAAATTAGTTTTTATATGTAAAATAAGTCAATTTTGAAGGATGACGGGCTTTCTAGAGCATGAATCACTTTACTTTTATTAGTACAAGCTTGGGTTGCGTTCCTACGGTCAACCTTTGCTGCGATACCACTCTTGTCACACCCGATTCCGGGGAGGGAAACCGGATGCATCACATATGTGTGCCGGGATCTGGTTGCCACGTATGTTAGACGAAATGAGTGTAATATCGCCAAACTGATAAAAACGTAACAAGGGGTTTAACAACTTACTACACTCATTCGGAAGACACGAAGGTCTTTAACATCGGAAAACGATAACTACACGTAGTCTTCGTCTTAAAGCACCACGGGCACTTGGTAAGGGAGGCCTTAAGCCTAGCAGAACTCCTCAAGGTGAGTAGAACTCTTCACCATTGTTCTCTTCGAAGACGGCGATAAGCAAGGGTGAGTACACTTATGGTTGGTACTCAACAAGTGGGGGAAGATGCGAGGGCTGCGAGATGAGGTATGGTTTTGCGGCGGTTAGCATTTTAATGTTGGTCAAACTTTTAATTAAAGAACGCCTAATTACTAGATGTAAGTATATACCAACCCACTTAAGAAAAACTTTTAAACAAAACAACCCAAAATGATAGGAGCTTCACCCAAGCACGATTTATTCTCATCTTCGATTTATTAATCATGTGAGGGTCCAGCGCAGCTCATGACGCGAGCACGGGCGGTCGATCGGTTTACACTGCGGAGGTTGCACACTTTACCCACGGCTCGCGTAAAAGTTAGAACTTTGAACCCAACCATGCGATCTTTGATCGGGCATCATGCCAGAGGTGTGATTGCATAGGGACGCTACGAAAGCCTTTACGAAGGTATACGAAAGACTAACGACCGCCGCAGATTACGGATCGGGGCGGACCATAACTTCCTCTAGTGGTCGACACCTTAGCAAAGAGCACTACCCCAAAAGGGCCAGGGCCTATACCCCACGCAGCCGGATCCCCCTCATCCTTTCGGAAAAGGGCCATCAGATCAATCGCACACCTAATTAATTGGCTAAGGTCGGAGCCATGTAACAAACTGCTTGTGGTTGCGCATGTTTTCTTGGGTGGTTCTCCATGTTAGATTAAATCACATGATCTTGTATTACCAAAGCATCATCGTTAAACATACAAGCCTTTGTCATGAAAAACCATTTTTATCCAACCCAAGTTGAGCAACTAGCATATTCTACCCAAAAACATTTATTAAACGGGGTTGATCCAAGGATTGTTGGTAAAAGTCTAGGTAAGTCCTTAAAAAGGGTGTTCCCATCAATTTAATGCAATATCAATAAATATAAACTTAGTTGTCATGCAATTACATAGGATAAAATAGAATCATGCGGGGAGAAGACCACTTGCCTTCCTTGTAATCACTAAAGGTTCTTCTTCTTCAAACACTTGCTCTTGATCTACTTCAGGCGGTTGCTCGCTTGAAAGCTGACACGATGTCTACGAGCACACAAGAATACATACGATAAGCAAAACAATACACCAAGCATGAAAAGCAAAGGGAAAACGGGGTTTGGGTTTAGGAAAGCGACACAAGGAACACTCGGAACTATCGGGAGATTTGGATGATCACAAACGAAACTGGCCTAAGTGTTTGATATCTTTTAATTAAGTAAAATCATGTGTATAGGTTATTTCGGAGAGAAATACCCTATTTATAATTAAGCAAGTTATATTTGTGTTTAAAATACGATGTAGGCCTAGTTCAATTTGCTTATAATTATTCGGGTATGATTTATGCAAATTAAACATTTAATTTTTAAAAGAAGCATTTAAAAGCATCTGGCGTTTGTCTTTATATTTCGTGTTATTCTAATCAAATTATAATTTAAAAACACATTTATATTCACTTTAATCAAATTAACATTTAATTAAGAAAACTCGGGATATAGCCTATGTTACATTTTAGTAGAAAGCAAATTGCATAATCATTAATCAAATTAAGTTTGATTATAAAAGCCAAGGTATACATCTAATTAACTTTTAATTCAAAGAAATGTTCATTTAATATTAATCGTATTAACTTTCTTGTGAAAACACGTGTGAAACTTCTAATTAGATTTTAATTAGAAAAGCATGTGCAATAGGATTTAATCATATTTAATATTTAAATATAAAACAATGAACATGTACAACATTGGTCCTATCACGTAGTTTTAGTTGATATGGGCCTAACGCAACTTGAAACGGTGGAATCGAACTGCTTGTAAAAAGATATGGAGAAAACAAGATTCTGTTGTTGGGCTTTAAAAGGCGATCGCAAGGACACCAAGAACGCTTAAAACGGAGCTAGGACGGAAAAGATATAAGCTAAAACAAGATTCGGGGACTAATTTGTGAATGTACGGAAGTTTATGGAGTTTTCTGCAAGATTTAGGGGACCTAAACATAATTATGTGTGAAACTAGAGTCTTTGGTGCAAAAGAATAGGGCTTGGACCTTTTGTGGAAGAAATAGAGAAGCTCGGGGGCTTCAACTTTGCTAAAACACAGGCTAAATTGTAAGAAACTTTGGAGGTGGAAGGGTATATTTGTAATTTCCGAAACTCGGGGTTCTTTTGCAAAATTACCGGGGCGAGGTGGCGGAGAGGTTTGTGGAGGCGCCACGTGGCGGTCTACGGTTGGGTTTGTCTTCGACGCGGCCGACGCGGGCGCGCAAGCGGCGCGTCGGCGGTGGACGCGCCGTGGACCGGTCACGGTCCACGGTGGACCCTCGAGGGGTACACCCCTTCTTTTAGCTGCAGACCGCCCGCCTTGATCGGACGGCCCGGAGTGCACGGAAAGGAGCGGCCCCGGCGGCGGGAGGCGGCCGTGGCGGCGGCGCCCGGCCGGCGCTTGGCGGCGTCGGCCGGCGAGTGAGCAAATTGACTTCACGGGCACCAAACTCAGCGGGAGATTGACCAACGGCAAGAGAGGAGAACAGCAAGAACTCCTTGGGGGCCTTGGAAAGGAGGGAGGGAAAGGGTGGCGGGGGCGATTGGGGCGCAATCTCGCGACGGCCATTAGTGGCGGAAGCTCGGTGGGGAGGCGTGGGGGGAGGATGCGGGAGCGCGGGGAGGTACGAAGGGTAGCTACATGGACTCTTGGGTTGATTTTATAGAGCGAGGCGGTACTAGCTTCGGTGGCCTCGACCGGCGCGACGGCCGCGTCGCTGCCGCCGCCTTCGCGGGTCCTTCGCCGCACGGGGAACCGGCAGCAAGCGGCGTAGCCTCGAGCTCGCCTCATGCGCCACCTCCGAAGCATCCGCCGCGGCCGTCTTCTTCCGCGGGGGCCGCGGCCGCCACGGCATCGGCGGGGGGGGCGCGACCTCGAAGTTGCTTCGAGACCGGCGAGTGCCGAAGGGGCGCCCCTCGCGGCCGCCTCGGCTCGCTCCCCTTGGGTTGTGGGCCCGCGCGCGCCGCCCCCGTGCCCTTCTTCCGTGGGGGGAGCCGTCATGTCTCCCGGCGGCGCCGCCTTCGTCCACGGGTGCGACGGCGGCTTCACCTCCCTCCGCGCCGCGCTACGGAGCCACGGGCGGTGATAAGAGGAACACCGGCATGGCGATCCAATCCCCGTCCATCATGAGCGGGGCGAGGGGTGGAGCGCTGCCGTATCGAGCCAGGAGACGATCGTAGACACGTGCTTGCAGCCGAGGCCTTATTTGCAAAACAGCGAAGGCAATGTGTTAGAGTATCTACGAGGATGTGCTTTCAGCAAAAGGAAGACGCAGTTTCGGCGTACCTGGGCACTAAGGCGTTCGGATTCGTCCAAGGTGAGTTGATATCCGCGTCGGGCGAAGAAGGTGTTCATGAAGTTTTTCGCAAGATTCTTGGGGAGCACCGGGAGCTGACCAACTTCTAGCTCCGCGTCGCTAGGCCATTCGAAGTTCTCCTTCGTAAGACGACGGAGATCGCCCTTGCTGATCGTCTTCTCCGAAGATGGACGATCCGGGGGCACCAACGAGCACACCGAATACGCCAGCGTGCGAACCCCCACCGCAGCCCCAAGCTCTCCAAAGATCTTCGTGTTCATCGAGATGACGTCGAAGCAGGCATTCACCCACTCATAGAATGACTCAACGGAGCAATGGGGGAGCGGGACAGGCGGCGCACTCAGATTGCACTGATCCAGCAGCTGCAGAATGTCATCGCGAAGGGTTTCGGCGCTCCGGATGTGATCTGTGCGGTACCGCTCCAGCGCTCCGTTCAGCTCACTTGCTTCTCTCTGCACTTCGGCCAACTTGGCCTCCCTGTCGGCGAGCTGAACGCGCAAGTCCTCCTTGGCGCTGCTCAGGACCTCCACATCGTGGCGCAGCGTGTTGAGGAGGGCCTCAGAGGATTTCGCCGAAGTTTCCTTCTCCTGTTGCAGCTTTCGGCAGTGCTCCTGCTCCGCAGCCAGTCGCCCTTCCAGCTCCGCCACTCTGTTCTCAAGCGTCGAGACGGCGGCCACCGATTTCTCCTTCGCCTCCTTGCTCTCCTGCTCCAGCCTTCGGGAGAGGCACCGCGACGCGACGAAGGCCTTCAGAGACAGGTCCCCGCACGCCGTCGAGAGCTCCGCGGCGGTGAGCTTCCCAAAGTATTCCTCTTCATGCGGCATGGCGAAGCTTGCCCCGGCTTCTTCCAGAAACTTGCGCTCATGCCCGCCGCTCGTCAGTCCCAAAAAGCGGATCGTCTTCCCGCCAATCAGCTTGGCTTCGGCAGGGACTTGGAGGCGAACGGCGGCGGCCCGGGGCTCCTCAGGCGTCACCCGATAGCTGCTGCTCTCGGGCTCCTCGTCCCCCTCTTCCTCCGCTTCGGGGACGACATCATTTTTCTCGGAAGCAGGGGCCGAAGGGGAGGCGGACTGCTCGGTGCCATCGGAGGACGAGTCGGACGAGCTGCTGGAGGTGGAGCTGGGTTCATCTTTTTCTTGTGGGGCTTCGGCGCCGAGGGCGGCAGGGCTTGGCTTGCGCGGCGCATCACCGACGGAGGACATGATGCGAACGTTGCTATCGTCGTCCTTGTCTTTCTCCGGTGGGCTGAGGGGGACAAGTAGCGGCCCGGTGGCCCCTTGCCCAGCCCCCGCCGAAGGCGCGCCCGAAGGTACGTCCGAAGGCGCGGCCGCGCGCGGCGGTACGGCGGCTATCACGTCTTCGATGAGACCCGTCTCCACGTCAACGACGCGGGTCCTCTTGGGGGACGGGGGGCGAGTCCGCCGGCCGCCCGCCCCGTCTCTTCGGGCCTTCCCTTCGGCGGCGGCGGTGGCCGCGGCGGGCGCGCTCCTCCCTGCCGGTTTTCGCGGAGCAACGCGCGGCGAAGTCGCCGTCTCCTCGCCGTCCGCCGGCGGCTGCAACCGCCGCGGCTTTCTTCTCGGCTGCCTCGCGGTGCTTGGCAAAACCGACGCGCTCAGGTGGTGTGATCTTGAAAAATTCGAATATACGATTCGTCCGGGACCCGTTCAGCTCCGCGACGGTGTCCTTATACTCCTTCGGCGAAACGGGGCCGAGGATGAAGTCCCCGTGCGCCTCCACCTTCCTTCTCCTCAACACTGCAGGAAAACAGTCCATTCGGTCAACATTTCGTTTGCTAAAGTCATAGCTAAGAACAACTCAACGAAGGACGCAAGTAACTTACAATCGGCCGTAAAGCCGAAGACCTTCGTCCAGTCAGGGCAGGGGATGCCCCCGATATCCTCCGCCCACTCGTCTTCGGCCACGGACCAGCCCGTCCACCGGCGGGCACACGGGGATGCTGCGGTACTCCTCCACGATGTCGCGAGTGCCGTACTTCCGTGTGAACCGGCGCGGCATCATCACGAACTCGTCACCCTCTGGGACACGAAGGGTTCTTGGCGTAGGACTCGTGGAGGGGCGGGAGTTCCTTCGTCGCCAGTGGGTGAGAGCCTCCGGAAGTAGGCGGGCTCAAGGTGTAGTAGAACCAGTGCTGCTGCCAATCCGAAGGCCACTTGTTTCGGTAGGCGGTGACCGGGCTCACCACGCCAGCCTTGTAGGAGAAGTTGAGACAGCCGAACTGGCAGTCCTTCTCCACGGATTGGTCCCCCTCCTCCTCGAAGACCGTCCGCCGCTGGTGGTGCACCTGGTGCGCCGAAGCGAACCCCTCGGCGGAGGGCTTGATCTTTGTTGTCCGGCATATCCACATGTACACCGATAGCCGCAGCATGGCGTTTGGGGTGAGCTGGTGCAGGTAGATGTCGAAGTACCGGAGGATATCGACGACTGCGGGGTGCAGTGGGAACCGAAGCCCCGCATACAGCAGGTCGCGAAAGATGACAACTTCATTGTCCCGCGGCCGCGACACAGTCTCCCGGCCAGGGGCTCGGCCGGCCCCGACCATGCGGTTCTTCACCAGCGACTCCACGTCGGTCTTGTCGATCTGGCTCCGACCGAACGTGTAGGTCTTCGCAATCTCTCTTGCGACAACATCGCGTCTCCGCTTCGGCGCCATGAATGCTAACTAAGCACAAAGCGAAAACGAAACGAAGGGGCGGGAGGAAGTCTTTCAATAGACCTTCGGAGCTCTCGCGCGTCGTAGCCTTGGGGTCGCGGCTGCAAGTGTGGGGGCAACCCAAAGGGCGGCCTTCCCTTTTTATAGTAATGAGTCCCGATAATCGCGCCGACGACGACCGAAATTACCTTTTTACCCAGTAACAGCCCCTCACAACGGTAAATCTCCCAAGGGGCAGTGCGCGTCTTTTCTAGGGTCGCCAGATCAGCGCGGGCCGTCCGGGGGAGTTCCGAAGCCCATTCTTCACCCTGACAAGGAAAATCGTAAGTTCGGCCCATCGCGAGATCAGGACGGCCCTCACTGACGAGGGGCTACTGTTGGGGAAGTTGGTCTTCGGAAGCATCACCCTCGTTCGGCCACGCCGGCCACCTTCGGTCTGGGCACGGTTTTGGTCTCGCGGGGAAGTTTTCGCTGTACGGGCGCTAACGAAACGCTAATGCCGCTTATGCCATGAGAGTTTTTGCTGTGCAGGGATGATCCAACGTGGCGGCGCCTGCCTTCGGCGCCGAAGGCTCGGTTGGCCGTGCTCCGGCGACGAAGGTTCGTGAGGACCAGGAACGGGGCGCCGCCGGCCAAGGACATCGCGTCCGGGGCCGGTAGCGGCGCGGGCAAGGTATCCGAGGAGGCGTGACGCCCCCAGTCCAGGATCGCTACTTCGGCGCCGAAGGTGCGGCGATCCTGGACACGTGGCTGCCGCCAACGTGTAAAGTGGGCTCCGGTCAAGGCAGAGACAAGGGTGGCCGCGTGTAAAGGTATTTCGGCCGTACGAAGACACGTTGGAGGCCTGTACGACGTGGGGACTTACTGTTATACCCTTGTAAAGTGTTTAAAGCAGTTTGTCAGGAACGGAAAAGGTGTAATTGAGGCAGATGACCATGCCCAGGGGTCTCCTATAAATAGTGAACCCCTTTGTAATGAAACGGACACACTGTAATAAGAAGAGAGCACCGAAGGCGCCTGCTGGTCTTTCGGTCTTCGGTCTGTTGAGCGTTTACTTTGTTTCCTTTACTGTTCGGTTGAGTTTTAGCGTTCCCTCTCCTCGCGCAATTAGAAGTAGAGGCCTTACATAAGCAAGCGAAGGAAGGGGGAGAACTCAGGGGGCTGTTGTGTCGGCGTCCACCCTTCGGGCCCGATTTCCACCAACACATACTCCCTCGTATGATGTTGCACTTTATGCTTAATAAAATGAAATATTAATTTTTACACAAGAAAGTACTGATTAGTCATCCCGAATATCAAAAAGATTTGTTGACGAACTTAAAAGCAAAAGCAGTGGTGCGGCCCTTCGGTGCCGAAGCCAAATTTGCACCGATAAAAGCACGATACCAAAATAAAGCCTTGAACTAATACGTTAAGCTGACATCAGGATGCTAGAGATGATATCAGGACACCGTAGCTCTAAAAAACTAAAGTCACATCGCCACGTAAGACGAAGGGTGCTTGGGCTTCGTTTCCTGGCACAGGGGTAATAAATAGGAGGCTTGTGGGACGTTGCGCAAGGATTGAACTGGGCTTCGACGCAACTTAGCTGGTGAGCTGAAAAATGGACTTCGGAGCCGAAGCCAAAGTGGGCCTCGGAGCCGAAGCCGCCGAAGTGGGTCTTGGAGCTGCAGTGGATGTGCGTTGGTGCCTTTTTTTTGCTGGCTGAAAAACCCCAGATCCCGAGGCGGGCCAAAAAGCAGCCGGGAAGGTAAACGTAATATGGACATATCTTCCCTTCGGAGGAAATGTGTAACAAACTGATATTAACTTAGCATGCAAACAGTGCTAACATATTATAAATGCGCGCTGCCTCAAAAACTAACAACCATTCAAGCACTCTGCACTACGGGGTTAAATCTTAAATTGTGAAATCGGAAATTTACTGTGCCCCTTCCGAGCGGTTGTTGAACTAAAAACTAAAAGAAATAGAGGCTATCACGCTCGGAGCACCAGAAAGCATCTCGTTGAAAAGTTGCTGGTGATTCTACTGAGGCTTGGACTGAAGCAAAAGCTAAACACTTTATCCATGCGACCTTCGTTGCTTGTATACGAAGAGCAAAAATATCTTGTCGCCTGGCAACAATATCTAAACGCGCGTGCCACGTACCTGGGTCATCATGAGTCGAGGTGATTTCGAAGGTGGAAGAAATTCCCTAGGGCCCTTCCAAAGTGAAAAAATTTCAACTCGTGAAATCCCACTGAGATGATTCCGAAGGGTAAAAATTCACCGAAATGATTCCGAAGGTGAAAAAAATTAATCTCGTGAAATCCCACTGAGATGATTCCGAAGGGTAAAAAATTCACTGAAATGATTCCGAAGGTGAAAAAATCAATCTCGTGAAATCCCGTCATTATGAAAAGTTGCCTGAAATAGTTCCGGAGTACGAAAGAATGCATATCCTTCGAAGGGCCTTCGGTCATATTTGCACCTTCGGTCCTCCTGATCCCTCTCCCCGTTCCAAAAACAACGTGACCTCCTCTTTACTCTCTTTCTGGGTGATGATGAAGCTCAACGCCACCTTCGTCACCGAAGGTCAACAAAAGCCCTACTTCGTTTTTTGCACCGAAGCCCACTTCGTACTAGATACCGAGGGGAGGCTTCGTCTCGATTACGTACAATTGGAGCTCCGTAAGCCTGTTGGTGCTGCCCATTGGTCATCTTGGGCGACGATGATGGTGAGAACCCGCGTCCACCTTGGGCTCAGTGTTGGAAATCCACATCCACCTTCGCCAACCATTAAGAAGAAAAACACTTAGTCAGTTGTACGTCGGCATGTCGAACATTGAAAATGACAAGACGTGTTGCTTCCTTTCGTCAATCAGTAACTTTGCATAAAATAAAGGTGGGTATACGGGGACATAGCTTTTGTGCTATATGCGGTGTACTGCCTTGCTCCAGCTTCCGAAGGAGGCTTCGGAGGATAAGAATGCGTTGATAACCAGGATGAGTCGTCGATGATTTGATGAGCTGCTCCAAGGTTGTGTCGCCTCCTTGTCGAGAAAAATCATTTGTGACCTTTTCTTCCTCCAAAGGGTCTCAAACAAGATGCATGACCGTGAGCTTGTTGTCATGTACCCTTCTACTTTCTCGCTCCGGAGTGTACCCCTGCGGGTCTCTCATGAGCTTTCTCTTCGGATGTTTTCTCACCTTGTGGTCACAAATTTTTTCACGAGTTCTCACCTTGTGGTCACAAATCCTTCCACAAGGTGGACGTCAAACTGTTGGTGTAATTCGGGACCGAAGTGTACACCGATACAACAGTACTCTTCTCCTCCGAAGGGGCAAGGAGCCGAAGGGCCCCTTCGAAGAACTCCTTCCACCACACTGCTTGCTCTACTACTACTGCAACTATCTCTTCTACTTATTCTACTACAAGGCAGCAAGTAAAGAAACAACAGTAACTTGATACCTGGGAATCCTCTCCTCATTCAATGCCCTTTCCATCAGTTACAATGGCCCTCCTATATATAGGGATGGGGGTAGAGGACAATTTTCCCCAAGCCCCTAGTGGTTATTTTCTTCCGAGCCCCTAGTGGACGCGGTATTTACAAGAAACCCCCTGAGCTCATACAAAGGCCCACTAACCCTTACATGGGCTGGGCCACTCCCCCAACCGTCGTTTCATTTGATCCAAATAGCTCGAAGTCACCGTGTCCACAAGTACAATCCGCCTTGAATGCACATGAATTTACCTAATACTCTATCCGTTTTAAATCATATGTCATTTGACTTTTTAAACTCCAAATCAAACAACCCCCATTCTCTTTTGATTAATATAGTAAGTGGGGGCACCCCCCCTCCCCCCCATTTCCCTGATTTTTAATTCGTGCCTCACAATTCTACATGCACTTATTTTTAGTTTAGTTCGGTTGGAGACTGGAAGGCTCATTTGATACGGATGGCTCAAGCCTCAAACAAAAGCCACGTGGTGTTGCTTTGCTCTACAAAAGCAAACATGCGGCACCACAAACAAACGCCTCCATCATAGTTTCCATCTTGTTTCCAGACCACACTTGAGAGAGAGAGAGAGAGAGTGCCAGGATCCATACCAAGTTATCAACGGTAGGCAAGACCACGTAAGATGGCAAACAAATGATGATCGAGAAACAGAAGAATGATCATATGGCATGGGAATGGGCGGTGTATAGGAAGAAGCATCAACAGTGTTGCAATTAGCTTTATGTGTAGCGATGTCAGTGCCACTGTCCTGAACTCCTGATAGCACCGACGGCAACAACGACTGACGAAGGTCTTCATTGTGGACCGAGGATGAGCAAGAAAGCTTAGAGTGTGGACATCTGGGCGGGACAGCCTGGACTGCTGGAGTGGGTGAGGCGCATGTAAGTGTGTGCGAGGTGTCGGTTTACCGGCCATCCTACTCTAGGGCACGATGCGTATGCAACGGTGACCATTCTAGAACGGTGGAAGCACCTGGTGATGGCACAAACAGCACGATGGAGAGAAGGCGCGTCCTCCCTCTTCATGATCATAGCTTGGCACCTGTGCAAAGAGGAAACGCTAGGTTGTTTTCGGCACCCACCTCCGTCATTCTTTGCTAGAATTAAGATTTTAGAGTGTTTATTTTGCGTAGTCCGCATGAGGATCACACACTAAGTTCGCAGATCTGGATAATCAAGGCAAACAATGGGTGTCTAAGGTCAAGAAGGTCACGGGTAAGATCTAGATGACTGAAAGCCTCAGTTTTTTTACGACATCAAACCCGAAGTCGGGAAGCTCCCCAAGCATTGGGAGGGCTCCGTTCGTGAGAGCGTGATAGGTCACCAGCCTCATCGCACCACCTGGGTTGGCTTCCACTGTTCCACATGCCCATCTGATGAGGGAGACCCAGCCGATTCGTCCACCCGGGTCACATGTGCGTTGCATCTCACGCTGTCACGCATAGGCAAGAACAACAAGAGTTTGTGTTCCTCAATGAAGTAAAAGTGTGTGTTGGTGGAAATCGGGCCCGAAGGGTGGACGCCGACACAACAGCCCCTGAGTTCTCTCCCTCCCTTCGACTGCTTCTGTTAGGCTACTGCTTCTACTTGTGCGAGGAGAGGAAACGCTAATCTTAACAGAGCAGTAAAGAAAACAAGAAAATGCTCAACAGACCGAAGACCGCTCGACCTGCGGAAGCCTTCGGTGCTCTCTTCTCATTACAGTGTGTCCGTTTCATTACAAGGGGTTCACTATTTATAGGAGACCCCTGGGTATAGTCATTTGCCTCAATTACACCTTTTCCGTTCCTGACAAACCGCTTTAAACACTTTACAAGGGTATAACAGTAAGTCCCCGCGTCGTACAGGCCTCCAGCGTGTCTTCGTACGGCCGAAACGCCTTTACACGCGGCCGCCCCCGTCTCTCGCCTTGTCCGGAGCCCACTTTACACGTTGGCGGTGGCCACGTGTCCGGAGCCGTCGCACCTTCGGTAACGAAGCGGCGACCCCGGATCGGGGCGTCGAGCCTCCGCATACGCTTTGTACGCGCCACCGCCGGCCCCGGACGCGGTATTCTCGGCCGGCGCTCACCGCTCCTGGCCCTCCCGGGCCTTCGTCACCGGAGCACGGCCGTCAGCACCTTCGGCGCCGAAGGTAGGCGCCGCCACAAGGGGTCATTCCTGCACAACGAGACTCATGAGGCGCAAGCGGCGTTAGTGTTTCATTAGTGCCCTGTGCAGCGAAGGGTCGTCCCGCCAGACCGAAGCCGTAAGCGCACCGAGGGTGCCAGCGCGGGCGGACGGGGGCGATGCTTCCGAAGACCAACTTCCCCAACAGTAGCCCCTCGTCAGTGAGGGCCGTCCTGAATCTGCGAAGGGCCGAACTTACGATCAACTTTAGCCGGGTGAAGGACGGTTTTCGGAACTCCCGGACGGCCCACGCCGACATGGTGGTCCGGAAAAGACGCGCGCTGCCCTCTGCCAAATTTACCGTTGAGAGGGGCCGTTAGTGGGTAAAAAGGTAATTTTGGTCGTCGGCCCGGCGCGATTATCGAACTCATTACTATATAAAGGGGGGGCCGTCCTTTGGGTTACCCCACCCAGCGGCTGCAGCCCAGAGCTTACGACGCGCGAGAGCTCCGAAGGCCTACTGTAAGACTTGCTCCAGCCCCCTTGCTTCTGCTTTCGCTTCGTGCGTAGTTAGTATTGATGGCGTCGAAGCGTAGATGCGATGCTGTCGCGAGGGAGATCGCGAAGACCTACACGTTCGGTCGAAGCCAAATTGGAGGCGTTGGTGAAGAACCGCATGGTCGGGGCCGGCCGAGCCCCCGGCCGTGAGACCGTGCCGCGGCCACGGGACAACGAGGTCGTCATCTTCCGAGATCTTCGTACGCGGGGCTTCGGTTCCCGCCGCACCCCGCCGTCGTCGACATACTTCGGTACTTCGACATCTACCTTCATCGGCTCAACCCTAACGCCATCCTCCCGGCTGTCGGTATACATGTGGATATGCGGACAACGAAGATCGGGCCCTCCGCCGAAGGCTTCGCTTCGGCGCATCGGGTGCACCACCGGCGACGGACGGTCTTCGAGGAAGAAGGGGACCGGTCCGTGGAGAAGGACCGCCGGTTCGATCGTCTCAATTTCTCGTACAAGACGAGTGTGGTGAGCCCGGTCACCGCATACGGGGAACAAGTGGTCTTCGGACCGGGCAGAAGATCGGTTCTACTACACCTTGAGCCCCCCTTCTTCGGAGGCACCCACCCGCTAGCGACGAAGGAACTCCCGCCCCCGCACGAGTCCTACGAGAAGAACCCTTCGTGTCGGGAGGGGGGACGAATTCGTGATGATGCTGCGTCGGTTCGCGCGGAAGTACGGTACTCGCGACATTGTGGAAGAGTACCGCAGCATTCCCGTGTGTCCACTGGTTGACGGCTGGTCCGTGGCCGAAGACGAGTGGGCAGAGGACATCGGCGGCATCCCCTGCCCTGACTGGACAAAGGTCTTCGGCTTTACGGCCTAATATAAGTTGCTCTGCACCCTTCGGATAGTTGTCTTTTTCCACGTCCTTAGTAAGCACAGCGCTGACGAACTTGGCCGTCTTCCTGCAGTGTTGAGGAGAAGGAAGGTGGAGGCGCACGGGGACTTCATCCTCGGCCCCGTCTCACCGAAAGAGTACAAGGACACCGTCGCGGAGCTGAACGGGTCCCGGACAAACCGTGTATTCGAGTTTTTCAAGATCGCGCCGCCTGAGCGCGTCGGTTTTGCCAAGCACCGCGAGGCAGCCGAGAAGAAGGCCGCGGCGGTCGCAGCCGCCGAAGCGGACGTGGAGGAGACGGCGACTTCGCCGCGCGCTGCTCCACAAAAGACCAGCAGGAGGAGCGCGCCTGCGCCGCGGCCATCGCCGCCGCCGAAGGGAAGGCCCGAAGAAACGGGGCGGGCGACCAGCGGACTCGCCCCCGTCTCCCAAGAGAACTCGTGTCATCGACGTGGAGACGGGCGTCGTCGAAGATGTTATAGCCGCCGTGCCACCGCGCGCGGCCGCGCCTTCGGACGTGCCTTCGGCGACGGCGGGGGCAGGGGCCGCCGGGCCGCTGCTGGTTCCCCTCAGCCCGCAAGAAAAAGATAGTGATGATGAC
The DNA here is from genome assembly GCA_947561735.1 of Cenchrus americanus. NCBI lineage: Eukaryota > Viridiplantae > Streptophyta > Magnoliopsida > Poales > Poaceae > Cenchrus > Cenchrus americanus. The sequence goes on from OX387243.1 coordinate 104,885,769, forward strand.
AGCGATGTCCGCATAGTGTCTTCCGTTGGGGACGCGCCGCGCAAGCTGAGCCCCGCCGCCCTCGGCGCCGAAGCCCCCCAAGAGAAAGATGACTCCAGCTCCACCTCCAGCAGCTCGTCTGACACCTCCTCCGAAGGCACCGAGCAGTCGGCCTCCCCTTCAGCCCCTGCCTCCGAGAGAAACGACGTCGTCCCCGAAGCGGAGGAAGAGGAGGACGAAGGGCCCGAAAGCAGCAGCTATCGGGTGACGCCTGAGGAGCCCCGGGCCGCCGCTGTTCGTCTTCAAGTTCCCGCCGAAGCCAAACTGATTGGCGGGAAGACAATCCGCTTTTTGGGGCTGACGAGTGGTGGGCATGAGCGCCAGTTCCTGGAAGAAGCCGGAGCAAGCTTCTCCATCCCTCATGAAGAGGAATACTACGGGAAGCCGACCGCGGGCCGAGCCGACGACGCGTGCGGGGACCGTCCCTGAAGGCTTTTATTGCGTCGCGATGCCTCGCCCGAAGGTTGGAGCAGGAGAGCAAGGAGACCAAGGAAAGATCAGTGGCTGCTGTCTCCTCGCTCGAAAACCGAGTGGCGGAGCTGGAGGGTCGGCTGGCTGCGGAGCAAGAGCGCTCCCGAAGGCTGCAGGAGGAAAAAGGAGAGTCGGCGAAGAACTCCGAAGCCGCCCTCAACAAGCTGCGCCACGACGTTGAGACCCGGGCGGCGCTAAGGAAGACTTGCGGGCTCGGCTCGGCGCGGGGGGGAGGCAAAGTTGGCCGAAGCGCAGGAGAAGGCGAGCGAACTGAGTGGGACGCTGGAGCGATATCGCACAGATCACCTTCGGAGCGCGGAGGCCCTTCGCAATGACATACTGCAGGTGCTGGAGCAGTGTAACCTGGAAGCGCCACCTATCCGATTCCCCCGGTGCACCGTTGAGTCATACTACGAGTGGGTGAACGCGTGTTTCGATCTGATCACGATGAACACAAAGATCTTCGGAGAGCTCGCGGCTGCAGTGGGGGTTCGCACGCTGGCCTATTCGGTGTGCTCGCTGGTGCCTCCGGATCGCCCATCTACGGAGAAGACGATTAGCAAGGGGGATCTTCGTCGTCTTACGAAGGACAACTTTGCATGGCCCAGCGACGCGGACTTGGACGTTAGTCAGCTCCCAGTGCTCCCCAAGAATCTCGCAAAAAATTTCATGAACACCTTCTTCGCCCAGCGCGGGTACCAACTCACTTTGGACGAGTCCGCTCGCCTTAGTGCCCAGGTGCGACGAAGCTACTTCCTCCCTATGCTTATGATTGCATTAAAAATGCACTTTCGTGACTAACCTGGCATACTACCCACATTGTTTTGCAGATAAAGCCTCGACTGTAGGATCGTGTGTACGACCGTCTCCGGGTTCGGTTTGGCGGTACTCCGCCCTTGCCCCAGTTCATGAAGGAAGGAGAATGGATCGCCATGCCCGGCGTCCCTCTCATCACCGCCGAGGGCTCTATAGATGCAGCACCGCGGGGAGGCGAAGCCGCCGGCGTTCCCGAGGACGAAACTCGCGACGCCGAGGACACTACGGCTCCCACCACCGAAGAGGGGCGTGGGGGCGACGCGCCGGGAGCCGCAGCTGAAGAGGAGCAGGCCGAAGCGGCCACTGGGACTGCCCCTCCGGCACCCGCCGGCCTCGAAGCAGCCTCCGCCACCGAGGAAGAGGTCACACTTGCTCCTGTTGAAGCTGCGGCGGCTGCGGCCCCTACAGAAGAGAACGCTGCGGCAGATGCTTCGGAAGCGGCGCACGCGGCGGGGAACTTGGAAGCCGCGCCGCCGGCTGCCCGGCTCTCCCGGCGGCGAGGAACCCGCGGAGGCAGCAGTCACAACGACTGTCGCGTCGGTCGAGGCCACCGAAGCTAGCGCCGTGTTGAGCGAGGCCCCCGTCGTCGCCGAAGGTGCCGAGGTGTGAAACGCTTCGGTGTGGCACTTGCGATGGACTTGTAATCTCCCCTTAAAGGGATGAAAATTTTTGTAACGTAAACTGATGCACGGTGTCTCTGCGCAGGTTCCTTCGGTGGTTCCTGCGCAGAGATCCGAAGGTGCGAGCAACGCAACTCTGCCCCTTGACTCCCTTTTTGTCGCGCCAAATGTTTGGACGAAGTTTAGCATTCGCCATCCTGATGTTTCGTACGCCGAGTTTTTGTCGTATCGTGCGGAGCGTTACCGCCTTCACAATGAAGCGGCTAAGCGTTTTTTTGCGGATTTTTCGAAGGACCCCGCACGCCGGGATGCGATTCTTAGAGAGCGGGCCGCCCGTAGGGCGGCTAAGCGTAACTTAGCTGACCCCTTCGTGGCCGAAGGGGTCGTTCCAAAGGTAGAGCCGATCGAAGAGGGGGTTCTTGGGCCGCCCGAGTATGTGTATTTGATTCCTGACACCTCGTCGGAGAGCTTTGCGGCAGTGAAGGTGGAGACGGAGTAGTCGCCTCCACATGGACTCTAACCCCGTCTTCGGCGCAGGACGGATGCCTACCGACAGCGAACTTCGGGAGATGGCACTGGAGATTATGGACATGGCATATCTTCGGTTGATCGACGAGATCTGTGAAGACGTGCTGAACGAAGATTAATTGTTGAGTACGGCTATGGGCTGGCGCGAAGACTTGAAGCATAGGACTTCGGAACTCCCCCCCGGAAGTGTTCGCGGCATGCCCGGAGCCTACTTTGTACTTGTGTTGTTTTTCTCTTGTAAAGTTATACCATTTTTACGAAGGATGTTGTACATTGACAGAGTGAAGAGGCACAATAAACGAGGAGTGCTAGAGCCCGACTTTTTGCGTGCTGCGGTGGTTCGTTTGCTTTGACAAGATTATCCTAAGTGCACTGGGACGAAGCGGCACCGCGCTTCCCCTTCGAAGTCGATTTACGAACGGGTCGCCCACTCGGGCTAAAAAACGCCGCTATGTTTAAGACGTGCGTTTTCCGCAAGCCATTTTTAGCGTGCTTACTCGGACCGGGACGAGGACTTATACCACGCAGAGTGGGCTTCCCTTCGGTCGGATCAAGGCCGAAACGCTTGTTTCAAGTGCTCGCTTACGTTGGCCGAATCGTGGCCTTGCATCGCGTTAAGCAATTTTCCTCTTCGGTCAAATCGTGACCGACGCATCGCTCCAGGCGTGCGCTTACTCCCGGCCCAATCGCGGCCTCGCACCGCGTCAAGCGGTCCGCCTCTTCGGTCGAGTCGCGACCGACGCATCGCTCCGGGCGTGCGCTTACTCCGCCCAATCGTGGCCTCGCACCGCGTCAAGCGGTCCGCCTCTTTGGTCGAATCGTGACCGACGCATCGCTCCAGGCGTGCGCTTACTCCGGCCCAATCGTGGCCCCGCACCGCGTCAAGCGGTTTTCCTCTTCGGTCAAATCGTGACCGACGCATCGCTCCGGGCGTGCGCTTACTCCGCCCAATCGTGGCCCCGCACCGCGTCAAGCGGTTTTCCTCTTCGGTCAAGTCGCGACCGACGCATCGCTCCAGGCGTGCGCTTACTCCGGCCCAATCGTGGCCTCGCACCGCGTCAGCGGTCCGCCTCTTTGGTCGAATCGTGACCGACGCATCGCTCCAGGAGTGCGCTTACTCCGGCCCAATCGTGGCCCCGCACCGCGTCAAGCGGTTTGTCTCTTCGGTCACGACAATAAGTGACAGGCTTGGTGCGCGCGCTCCCAAGGTGATCCGTGCCTAGGCTGTCACTTACTGCGCCGAAGGCCACCTCGGAGACTAGGCCCCCCTCGAAGGCGGTGGCCTAGCTTCGACAGAGTGGCGAAAGCATTCTATGTAAAAAAAGTAAATTGCATACGAAGGGGTGGGGGAACACTGACTTATATTACATGTCAGGAATGAAAAGGGGTACAAGGGTTCGCCTCGTTAAAAACCTCACACTTCGCGGATCCGGAGGGGAACCGCGAAGTCTCCCCCGTGAGGAAAAGAGTACGCCCCCCGCTACTTAATGTACATAGAATACAAAGTCGGTAACTTTACATAGAATACAAAGCTTCAAAGACTAAGCTAAAGAGTTGCCACTGCTTCAGACGAAGTATTTCTGAAGCATGTCCACATTCCAGGTGTATGGCTCTTCGTCGCCCGTCAGCCGACGCAGTTTGAAGGCTGCTTCGTTTGCGGTTGCCGTCGCTATGAACGGGCCTTCCCATTTCCCATGCATCTTGCCCTTCAGTTTGCCCTTCGGCACCTTGCGTAGAACCAGGTCCCCGGACCGTATGAGCTTCGGTCTGATCTTTTTGTTTTTCCACCTTCGGGTCTCGTCTTGGTAGTCTGAAAGGTTTCTGGCCGCCTGTAAGCGGACCTCCTCGATGTTCTGAACCGAAGCCTTAAGGTCTTCGTCTCCGGAGGGTGTGCTCCTCCAGGTGCCCAGACACAGCTCTTCAGGCAGCATGGCTTCCTCCCCGTATAGCAATTTGAAGGGGGAGAACTGGGTAGTTCTGGAAGTGGTGGTGTTGTGGGACCAGACTACCCTCTGTAGCTCCTCGGCCCATTTGCTCTTGGGTAAGTCAGTGATGTTTCTCTTGATTCCGGCGAAGATGATCCCATTGGCCCGCTCCACCGCCCCATTGGACCGAGGGTGGTAGACCGAAGCGAAGCACAACTTTGTTCCCAAGTACGCACGAATTCCTTGAACTCCGTCTTTGTCAAGCGCTTGCCGTTATCTACTGTGACCTCGTGGGGGACACCGAAGCGGCATACTATATTCTGCCAAAAGAACTTCTGAATTGTTGCCGAAGTGATGCTCAACAACGGCTTCGCTTCGACCCACTTGGAGAAATATTCAACCGCCACCACCGCGTGAGTGTAGTTTCCAGGCGCCGTGGGCAGTGGGCCGACGATGTCGATACCCCACCGTGCGAAGGGCCAGACCGGCGGCAACAACTGTATCTCATTGGAGGCGAACTTGCTGTAGGGCGCGTGGCGTTGGCACTCTGGACAATGGCGCACAATGTCATGGGCATCCGCGACCGCCGAAGGCCGTAGAAACCCCGGCGGAAGGCTTTTCGCACCGCAGCCCTGGTGCCGAGGTGATGTGAGCACATGCCACTATGGACTTCGTGGAGCAGTTGTTTTCCCTCGGTGACCGAAATGCACCTTAACATTGGGGCACACACCCCTCTTCGGTACAGGTTGCCGTCGACGAGGTGATAGTTCCTCGCCCTGATGGCCACTCGCTTGGCGATGACCCCATCTTCGGCCTCATAGTAACCTTTGAGCGCTGCAACTATTGGGGCGCGCCAGTCCTCGCTCTGTATGGCGTTCACGAATTTGGGGGGTGCTGCTTCGTCGACTGCGGACCTCGATGTGATTGTTTCATAAAAGACATCCAGTGGCAGAGGCTCAAGTAGTGCGGTTGCCTTCGCGATGGCATCGGCCTCCTTGTTGTGGTTCCTTGGAAAACTTCTCACTGTGATGCCGATGAAGAACTTTTCCATGCTCCGGACGGCTGCAGGTACTTCATCATGCCGGGTTCTTTGCCTTGTAGGTTTTTGCAATGTGGCAGGCGACGAGTTCGGAGTCCGTCAGGATGACGAGCCTCCTTGCGCCTACAGCCCTGGCCTTCCGAAGCGCGAGTAGCAGGCCTTCGTACTCTGCCACGTTGTTTGTGCAGTTATCGTAATTCAGCCGCAAGGCATATCGGAGTTTGATGCCCGAAGGGGACTTTAAGACCGCTGCGGCCGCCGAACCAAGGTGGCAGTATGCGCCATCACACTGGACTTCCCATATTGGCTCTATGACTACTGCTTCCCCCTTCGGTGCCGAAGGCGTCCAATCAGCTACAAAGTCAGCGAGGACTTGAGATTTTATTGCGCTGCGGGCGACGAAGCTTATGACATGCTCCGCCAATTCCGAGGCCCACTTGCCCATCCTGCCTGTTGACTCCTTGTTCTCGAACATGTCCCGAAGGGGGAAAGCTGTGGGTACCGAGACGTTGTGGCTCTGGAAGTAATGCCGAAGCTTCCTTTTTGCCATCACAACCGCATATGCCATCTTTTCCATTTCGGAGTAGAGCAGCTTTGAGCCGCTCAGAGCTTCGGAGACATAGTATATAGGAAATTGCCTCAGGACATCTGCCTCCCTGCGCTCTTCCACGAGCACCGCACTAATCGTGTCGGTCGCCGCGATGTACAACAAGCGAGTCGGCCTTCGGCGACGGTTTGGTCATGATTGCTTCGCATCTTCAAGGTATTTCTTGAGTTCATCGAAGGCTTGCTTGCTGCTCCGGGCCCCATTGGAAGGCTGAGTTTGCTCGGAGGACCTTGAAAAAAGGGAGGCTTCGCTCGGCGGCTCTTGAGATGAAACGGTTCGGGCCGAGGCGATTCTCGCTCGTAAGCCTTTGGACTTCCTTTCGGGTGGCTGGGGGCTGCATCCTTCGTAGGGCTTCGATTTTTTGGGGGTTCGCCTGGATGCCCCGCTTAGAAACCATGCAGCCCAGCAGTTGCCCTTTCCGGATGCCGAAGATGCATTTCTCTGGGTTGAGTTTGAGGCCATTTTGCCTCATGTTGTCAAAGGTCTCCGTTAGATCTGCAATGTCATCTTGCTCTTTCTCGCTCATGATGACGATGTCGTCGACGTACGCCGAAGCGTTGCGCCCCGCCCGGTTGCCCGGGGATCGGCTTCATCATGCGGTTGAAGGTGGACCCGGCGTTGCACAAGCCTTCGGGCATTCGACGAAGCGAGAAGACACCGAAGGGGGTTGTAAATCCGGTTTTTGCTTTGTCCTCCCTTCGCATCCACACTTGGTGATAGCCGGAGAAGCGATCTAGGAGGCTCAACATGTCACGGCCGGCGGCCCGATCAATAATGACGTCGATCCTTGGCGGTGGAAAGGGGTCCTTCGGGCATGCCTTGTTGAGTTCGGTGAAGTCAATACACATTCTCATGTTGCCGTTCTTCTTCGGTACCATGACCACGTTTGCCACCCGGATGGGGTATTCGACTTCTCCGATGATTCTTGCGTCGAGCAACTTTTGCACTTCGGCCTCCGCGGACTTGACCCTATCCGCCGACATGGGCCGCTGCCTCTGCAACTTCGGTTTAACTCTTGGGTCGGTATTGAGCGCATGCTCTATGACCGAGCGATGAACGCCTGTCAAGTCGGACTTGGACCATGCGAAGACATCTTGGTTGTTACGAAGGAACCGCAAGAGTCGGCCTTCGTCTTCCGTGCTGATCTCAGCGCCTATCATCACGGTTCGCTTGGCACATCCGCGCATAAGGGGACGCGTCTTTGTGACATCGACGGCCTTCATGCGTTCGGCTTCGGCCCCCCTTCATGGACCGCCTCATTTGGGCTTCGGCCTTGTGCTCTTCGCCACCGGCAGCCTTCGTTGCTCTCGTCTTCATTGATGACATGGACTTGTTTGTTGTGGACCGAAGTGTTGCGCTCGGCTCTTCGGGCCTCCTCCCGGCCGCCGTAGACCGATATTACTCCCGCCGCCGTCGGTATCTTCATTAGCGGTACCCTTGGTGGATAACCGCCGCGAACTTGTTTATGGTGTTGCGGCCGAAGATGGCATTGTACGGGTACGCGAAGTCCACAACATCGAATGTTATGACCTCGAGTTCTCATGGTGGCGTCTTGGCCGAAGGATACATTGACATCAATTTTGCCCAGGGCTTCGATTTTCTTGTTGTCGAAGCCGTATAACGGGTGCTCTGCCTTCTTCAAGTCTTCCTTCTTGAACCCCATACCGGTGAAACACTGCCAGGTCAGGATATCTGCCGAGCTGCCGTTATCCACCAAGATCATCCCCACGTCGTTACCGAAGTAGTACTTGGTGTTTTTGCCAATGTTGGCCCTTATGACGAGCGGGTCGTTGTGAGGGTAGTGCTGCAGCCGGATGTCAGCTGCCGTGAAGGTTATGGGGACATGGGACCATGGCAGGTGAAAATACTTGCCGGAGCAAATATGTGATACGCTTCGGTAGTAATCTTGGCGCTGCCTCTTTGTCTCGTGGGTCGGCTCATTGGATCCGCCGGAGATCGCATTGATGATGTTGAGCATGCCCGTCATCCCCGAGCTGCTGGGGTCAGGGATCTCTTGCTTTGGTGGGGGTGGGGGTGGGGGTTGGTTATGGGTGTAGTGTGCTTGGTGGTGGGTAGCTGGGTTCGGCCACGAAGGCACGAAGACCGAAGGCTGTTGCGTGAGCGGTGGAGGAGGTGGGAGCAACTGCGGCGCGGGGGATGCGTAAGGCTGTGGTGGGTGGAAAGCATGTGCAGGTGCCGAAGGTTGGTAGGGCTGGTGATGGTATGGTGGTGGCAGGGCCCTGAACTGGCCCGCATTTTGGTACTTCATGACATGGTTCACGGCCATGCCTGCTGCCTTCGCCTTCTCCTCCGCCTCCCACTCCAATTTCATCTTGACCGCCGAAGGGCACTGGTGCGTGTGGTGCTGGGCGTCAATTCCATGGAGCCAGCAGAAAAACCGCTCACCGCCCGGCCCGCCGCGGGCCGGCTATGTTGCCGTGGTTTCGGCCCCCTGTTATGCTTGTATCCGCCCTTGTGCCCGCCGCCCTTGTTCGGTGCGATCGGGGGGCGCGGACACGTTGTTGATCCGACGGTTCGCTTGCTTGCGGCGGCGGTTATGCCACCCCTTCGGTTGGTCCCACCGCCCCTGTTGCTTCTCGCTTCTTTCTTTGCGTTCGCTCGGTCGATCCTTCGGCGGCGGCCCTTGTCGACTTGCGGTATTCTTGCATGACTTCAAATAACTCTTGCAGAGACTTCGGCTTGACCTGTCGAGCACATCTTGGCGTTTCCAACCCTCGGGCCCCCAACGATGGCGTCGATGATGCTACTTTCGGACACCGTGGGCGCACGTGCTCGTCAACTTGACAATCCTGTGCATGTACTCTTGTAGCGACTCGCGGTCCCCCGGACACACATGTTGACAAGGTCGTTGGAGTCTAGCTCTTCGACCCGCATGCCTTTGAAGCCGGGAGAGCGACTTGTTCCGCACTGGAACCAAGATGTTATGTGCCCCTTCGGTATGTTGGCATACCAATACTGGACTTCTCCCTTGAGCGCGAGTACGAGGGCCTTCGCCTTTGTGGTGGCGTCACCTCCGTTAGACTCAACCGCCGCTTCGAACTTCATCAGGAACTCCTTGGGATCGTAGTCTCCGTCATACTGGGGCAGGGTGTTGGCGTTGAATCGACGAGGCCACGGCGCGCTCTCAAGCTCGACCGAGAGCGGGGACACCGGGACCACGTTACGGAGTGGAGCGTCGTCGGGAGCGAAGTGCTCGTGCACCCGCCCTTTGTCCGGCGGTGCCCTATGCTCCGTCCTTCGGAGGCATCCTTCGCTGCCTCCATTGATCCACCGAGCCCTCGCATGGCCTCGCGGGGTGAGCCGAGCATCTTCTGGCCGGGCCGCCGGCGCGGCGATGCGCGGCGGGCGTCGGTGTCGGTGCGGGCGGCGTCGGAGCGACTGGCCGTGGCGGCGTCGCGCCGGCGATCCGGCTTTGCGGCATGGCGAGGTAGCGCTCGCCGCGCCGATGTTGAAGTCGATGGCGTCGGAGGCGGTGTGGGGCGGAGCCGCATCCTGGTGCTGGGATGGCTGCACCTGCGACGAGGATGGACGCGTCTCCGCTCGGGGCCGAGCGGCACGGACTTGCCAGCGATGAGGGCCCGGATCCTTCGGAGGGCCTCGATGTCTTGCGCCGAAGCCCCCAGCCCCTCAAGGCTGACCTCGAACATCCCCGAAGCCGTATGCTCTACCTCCGGGGCGCTCGGCCCGGCGCCAGTCCCCGCCGAAGGCTGGACGGCCGAAGCAGATGGGTTGGCGGGCTCCGATGCGAGTGGAGGGATGGACGCCTGAGCCGTTGTGGCTTCGGCGCCTGCCGAACGTGTCCTAGCCATGTGGTCTTGAATTCTTCCACGAGGTGGGCGCCAAACTGTTGGTGGAAATCGGGCCCGAAGGGTGCCGGCGCGGGCGGACGGGGGCGATGCTTCCGAAGACCAACTTCCCCAACAAGTGTGCCGGAGCTGCACACCGAGGAGCATGTAGCAACACCAAAAGTGATTATCGATGGCTCGATAATAATAGAGCAAGCAACCACATGTCTGTCTAGAGACAAGATGGAGGTTTGTGAACTTGATGAAATCGTCACCAATAATGTCAAATTTGGCGATGGTCCACAACCCAAAAAACTAACATGTTGGGTGAGGACTGCCCCCACCTATATGTTGCGCTCCCCATCATCAAGTTCCGATGTGGGACTTAACCTAACACGCGCGATGCTGCTCTACAAAAGCAAGGGTGGGGGGGGGGGGGGGGGCACCACAAAACACCTCCATCTGAGATTGCATTTGTTCCCACACACACTTAAGTAGTAGCGTAGTGCACCAACATCATTGTCAGCAGTGGACAGGCAAGAACATGAAAGAATACAAATGGACAAGGAAATGGATGATGATCGAGAGGAAGAGTAAAAAATGGTTGGCACGTGAATGGGTGGCGTCCAAGAAGGAATCAACTTTTCTTACTTCTCACCCGCATCACAACGGAATCATGACACTTCTTGGGCGCAGGTAGGGCTCCAAGGGGAAGGCGAGAACAAAGACCGGTAAGGACATCCACTGGAATTATGATGTCCCTACATAAAGCTTCCCGTATGCAGATCTTGACTATACTAACCTACCCCCGAAGCAACATGAGCCTGAAATTGTGAATGTCTCTACAAAAATAGGCAGAACGAGCTTGACCTGGGCTATACTAACCTGCCCCTGAAGCAGCATGAGCTAAGTAGTATATGTGTTAATTTTGTCATGTATGTTCCTGGATGAATTCACAGAAATTTGATAACAACAATCATTTTACCAGTTATTTAAATTGTGAATAATGTCCCTACACAAATGGGTAGAACAAGCTTGGTGTATGTAGACCTAGGCTATACTAATAACCTGCCTCTGAAGCAACATGAGCATGGAAGTGTGAATGTCCCTACACAAATGAGCAAACCTGGTCTATAATGACATGCTCCTGAAGCAACATGAGTTGGGTAGTACAAGTGTTAATTTTCTCATGTATGTTCATGGATGGATTCACAGAAATTGGATGACTACAATCATTTTACCTATTCTTATTTTTTTGGATTGTGAATGTCTCTGCACGAGTGGGCAGAACGAGCTTGTTGTATGCAGATCTGGGCTATACTAACCTGCCCCTAATGTACCATGAGCCTAGAATTGTGAATGTCCTTACAAAATGGGCAAAATCGAGCTTGTTGTATGCAGACCTGGGCACTGACTTGCCCATGAAGCAACATGAGCCGGGTAGTATAAGTGTTAATTTTCTCATGTATGTTCTTGATCAATTCACAGAAATTGCATGACTACAATCATTTTACAATTTTTTGAATTATACAATACATTAGAAACACTCATAATGCACACACACTCATCCCTATGAACATAAGTATGCAAACCCTACTTTAGGAGCATCTTCGAAAACCGAGTCGATGAATCCTTAAGATGAGTGTTAATTTTCTCATGTATGTTCCTGAATTAATGAATTCACATAAATTGCATGATTGCAACAATGTTACCAGTTTTTATTTTTTGCGAATTACACAGTACAATGGAGATACTTACAACGTACGCACACTATCCTTATGAACACAAGTGCGCAAACCCTACCCCTAGGAGCATCTTCGAAGACCGAACCGATTGATCCTCAAGAGTGACGAAGTCACCACAAGTGACTCGTTGTGGAAGGAAACACCGCTTAGAGCATCTCCAAGAGTTTGCCAGATTTTACTTGGCAAATCTTGTATTTTTCTAAATTCTAAAAACATATGGTAAGAGCATCTCTAAGAGTGCCAAAATTTACTTGGCAAATTCCGTGTTTTGCCAACTTCTAAAAACATATGCTAAGTAAAAAATGAGCTCATCACCAACAGTTTGGCATAATTCACTTACCAAACCTCAATCTAACTTACATAGGAACCCTGAGAGACAAACAAAATTATGTATGTCCCCTTCCACCTCTTAAAAAATTTACATCAGGAATCCTTCTCTATTCTTTATTTCTTTTTCACCCTCCCACCTAGAGGGAAACAACGATGGCAACCACAATCCGCGCGCGCATATATGCGCGTGGGGAGGTGAGTATTGCCAAGTTTCTATTTTTACCAAGTTGGTTTGCCAAACTGTTGGAGACCATTTTTTCATGTTTTGCCAAAATTATATGGATGCCGAGTTAGTTTGCCAAACTGTTGGAGTTGCTCTAAGTAAAAGAAAAAGTTCATCTCCAACAGTTTGGCATATTTCACTTGTCAAATCCAGATCTAATTTACAATGTGAATCCCGAGAGAAACAAAATTTTATCTCGTGTCCTTCCACCTCTTGAAAACTTACACCAGGAATCCTTCCTATTCTTTATTTCTTTTTTTCACCCTCCCACCTAGAGGGAAACGCCGATGGGCGATGGCAACCACGATCCGCGCGCGCATATATACGCGTCGGGAGGTGAGTTTTGCCAAGTTTCTATTTTTGCCAAGTTGATTTGTCAAACTATTGGAGACTAATTTTCTTGTTTTGCCAAAGTTAGATGGATGTCAAGTTGATTTGTCAAACTGTTTGAGTTGCTCTTACCACTGAAATAACAAACATCGTTAAATCTTGAGAAATTCACTTGCATTAGGAGTCGAACCTAGGACCTAAGATGCTACCGAGGCTCTCGAAACCATTAAGCTACGAATCCTTTCGCTATCTGTTCTTTATTCACTCACGCCTCACAAATTATACCTCCAATTATTTGTTAACTTATTTCTTCTTCGGCGTAACATATCAAAGAGTTAGAATTCTTTGTTTTGAGGAACAAAGAGTTTTTTTATTCTTGTGTCTTCTTGTGGGAAACGCTTTTTGTAAGAACCTCACATGTTGGCTGTTGTGATGGTTTCAGCTCCACCACACCATTCACTGCACGCTGAGATATGTATCTGCAACTTTTTATTGTTGCAGGTACCAAACTAGTCTTGGTATCCTGTAAAAAAAAACTAGTCTTGGTAATAAGATGACTATTGGATTATTTAATTTGATACTGGTAAGGATCAAGTGGTTGAGGAAACAGCACTTTTTCAAATGGCATCAATCAGGTGGTCATCAGTAACTTATAATAATGTTACTAGTAATTCCTTTTGAGACATTATAGGTCTCAATACTCAATTTTCCCATTAGTGTTCCTGGGTGATTTATAGAATTTGCATGAGTACGTGCTGTCATTTTACCGGTTTTTTTTATTCACACCTCAAATTCTACATGCACTTATTTTTACTTTAGATATATGGCTCATGTTTTTTCTTGTATTTGAGCTACACCATTCTACTCTTTACCATTTTATATGCTCATTTTTTTGTGTTTCCCTCGGTTTGTTAAAGATTACAGTCATACGGACAGAATGCATATTAGGGGCCGGAGGCTAGCGTAGCCCCCCGCGTCTACGATGCTAGGTACCAGGTTCTCTCTATGATACTCCTTCCTCACGCCAGCGAGAGGCCACCGCGGGGGTTCGAACCCGGGTTGCTTGGCAGAGATCGAGCTCAGCTAGCCACCCAAGAATCCCCCCCCCCCCCTACATTGTTTCTAGCATATGTGAATGCATATTTCCTATGTAGAACACTATTTATATATTTTTAGCTTGAGGTTAAGCCAAATACTCATGTCTTATCCATGAGTTCAAGTAATTAAAAGTTTCTTTTTCGCAGTAATTAAAAGTTTCTTTTTTTGCGAAAGAAGTAATTAGAAGTTTCTTTGAATGAACCGACTAGCAGTTACGCACACAACATTGTTTCTAGCATATGTGAATTCACTAGTGGACAGTATAAAACACCGACATACGCCTCAAGTATATGTGGGTGTGTAATGTGCGAGAGGTTTCGCCAGCAGACTAGGCTCTGTTTGGCAGATATCATCTGATTTGTATTACATATTTGTTGTGAGAGAAAAGTATTGTACACTGATTTGTATGACATCGGGATGCAAGCAGGCGCGCCTGCAGGCGCCCGCAGAGCACCTGCGTCACCACGCATGCAGAAATTGCCTAGCCTGCAGGAGCCTGCCGGCGTTTTGACTGATCTCTGCGTTATCCTGCCGGGTTATGCAGCACAAGGAAAGCAGAGTTGCAGGTGTCTGCCAGAGTCTGCGAGTGAAAATAGCTTCACATCCTGGCGGCGGGGACCGAGCTGGGGTCCTCGGGCGGCGGCGAAGAAGAAGCCGCTGGAGACCTCCTCCACCAGCTCGCCGTCCTCCCCGGAGCACCTAGCACCAAACCCGAAGTGGCAGCAATGGCAGGGGACGCTCCCTGTCCGCCGAGGCATCGCCGCAGGAGTAAACGATGGTCCTGCGGGTCGCGCCGCGCTCGACTGCTCGAGCTAGCCGTGGCTGTAAGCAAGAAGACGACGACGTGCGGACATACACACACATTTCCTGGATATATTCTACTACTACAATGGGAGTCTGCAACTCGTACGAGGCCGCGGCGGTGGCGGCGGCGCCGGGGTCGACGTCGGCGGAGGCGCGGGTGGTGCTTGCGGACGGCGCGCGCCGCGGCGGTTCCCGGCGGCACACGCGTGTCGCAGGCCGTGAAGGCCGTGGCGGCCGCGGGGCGCGTGGTTCCCTGTGCGGCGCGGACGGGCCGGAGCTCGGCGGCGCGGTGGCAGGCGTGGGGCCCGAGGAGGCGCTGCAGCCAGGGCATTAGGGTTCGCACATTTTTGCAGGCCGTTGCGGGCTTAGCAGGCTTGCCTGCGGAAGCCCACCGGGCTTTGAATGCTTTCCTGCGAAAGCCCACTTCCAAAACATGGGCTGCTGCAGGAGCCCGCGAGGCCGAATTTGGCAGGCGGGCTTGGCAGGCTTGCGGGTTGTGCTGCGCCCACTTACATCCCTAGTACGACATATTTGTCATGAAAGAAAAATATCGCGGAAGAAGTCCAAATAAAACAAATCTAATGGAGCCCAGGCACTACTCACTTCAGGGTACGGTGTAGCCCACGCACTACTCACTTCATTGATAATACCATCTACTTATGCTTCCGGTAGGCGGCAACAGGGGTGCCAAAATGGCATGTCTTTTTCTTTTTTTAAGACGGCACACAAGATTATTAGTCTGATCAAAACTCCATCACGAGCTCACTTAGTAGCCTAACCGTGAACCTAAGTGAGAAGTGAATGCTCGGTTGTTACGGGAATTAATTAAACAGTAGAGGCCTGGTCGATTGGAAATGTGGAAATCTATAAAAGAAAGGGAAAGCTGTGGCTCACCCATGTGATTTAGGGACCTCCCTCACACGAATTTTGCTCACCTCCATCTTCACTTCCACCCACCTTCTTCTCCAACTGCGGCGACACTCCGACGAGGTTAGGGTTCGGGGTTAGGGGTTCGGGGTTGCTGGGGGCTGCTGTCCCCGCCGGCCATGGAAGGAGGGTCGGCGGCGGCGGGCCGACCCGGCGGTGGTGGCGGGCGGCGGGGGCGGTGAGGCTAGGCGGCGAGGGCGCCGCCGGCCGGCGGCGGCGGGGGAAGGCGGTCGGGCGGGGGCGTCACGGCCGCGCCGGCGGGGGACCGGAGGTGGGGGCGGCGGTTGGAGGCGGCGGCGGGAGGGGCGCGAGGGTGGCGGCGCCGGCGGGGGTAGGGTCCGGTCGGAGCTCCGGGCCGGCGGTGGCCGGCGGAGCGGCCGGCCGGACCCTACCCCACCGGCGCGCGGAGGGGTGGCCGGGTGGGGGTGGTCCGGGCGGCGGGTGGCGGACGGCGGGCGCGAGGAGGAAGACGGGTCCGGTCTTGGATGGGGGAAGAGGGAGGTGAAGAGATAAGGTGGAGAGAGAAGGAGAGGTTAGATCCGAGATTCGACGGTCCAAAAATTCATGTGAGGGAGGTCCCTAAATCACATGGGTGAGCTAAGAAAGGGCACGTCAAGGTTCTCGTCCCCGGCTATCATTTTCTTCTAGTGCGAACGAAAACCGACGATGATGTTTCATGCATGGTACAATAGGATCACGAAAAGCCGAAAACGTAGGACTCGGGAGTTGTGGAGGCTTCAAGGAAAAAAGCGGGGAGTTGGAGACCTCAAGGAAAAGCGATCGGGTAGAGTTTTGGATACATTTCTTTGAGGTTTTGCATGATCAATGACTCGTATAAGGGGGTTGAATATGTGCCTTCTGTTGAATTTCTAATGCATTTAGAAAACCTTAGCCTATCAACTAGTGTTGCCCATCTAAAATGGTTTTTTCTCTACTACTAAACACACTAACAAGAGTCCTTAGCAAATATCACACTAAGAGATATGGAACACCCTAGTCAAGATATGAAGCAAACAAGCAACATAACAAGAACAAGGGCAAGAAAACTTAATTGCGGAAATTAGGTGCTGAAATTTAAATGCAAGAAAGTAGAGAGATGCACAACAGACGACCGAATTTTTTCCCGTGGTATCGAGAAGTTAATTTTTTCCCGTGGTATCGAGAAGTTGACGCTTCCCCCTAATCCACGTTGGAGCACTCACTTAGAGTATTGCTCCCCCTCGAGACACCAAGACTCAAGTGCTCATTAAGAGTACCCGTTTTCCATCTCCGGTATGGTGGGTCTCGAACCGTGTACACCAAGCTTTTCTTGAGGCTCCCACAATCTCCAAGAGCTCACCAAAAACCCCCAAAGCACCAAGACCGTCTAGGAGCCGTCAAACTCCAAGAGTAACAAGCCCGCACACTTTCACTTGACATGAGCACTCAGCTAAGCCATATATGCACCTTGAAAACCCTTGATCACTAAGAAAGAGCTCCTCAATGAAGAGGAAGAGAATCCCAATTGGCAAGAACACACTCTCCTTCTATCCTTGGCTGTAGTAGATCTTCAGAATGGCAAAGGCAGCTCAAGAGATGCAAGGGGGTCATATTTATAGGCCTAGCAAGGGAGGTTAGCTGTTGGAAAAGTTTCCCTGAAAAGTAGTATTGTCGGATGAACTGATGGTTCCCTCCGCGCTAGCGTCGGATCATCCGGTCACTCACGGGAGCGAAATAGCCGTTGAACCAAGTAACCCGGACAATGCACCGACGCCCCGTCGAACCATCCGTCGTCGAAGAGCACCCACTCGGTGCGATCGTGTAGTTTGAACGTAGGCGTCAAATGAACCACTTGGTTGGATCTGAAGCGTCGGTTCATCTGGTGCTGAAGCAAATGTTTTGGCGCGTCTCTGTATGATTTAAATGCAAGCGTCGGATAGACCGTGGGTAGAGCATCGGATCATCCGGTCTTTCGAAGAGGCCGGGCTCGACCTTTCTGTTGTCAAACCCTAAGCATCGGATGAATCGTTGCCTATACCATCGGTTCATCCGACGGTCTCTTTTGAAAACTTTGGCCGCTAAACTCATCCGACGAATGTAGAAATGATGGTGTCGGTTCATCCGACGCTATAACTTGAATTACAACTCATTCAATTCAAACGTCTTTGAGTTTTCCGTCGATTCTTTTGCTTCTACTTTGCTTCCATGAACTCTTTGAACTTAATAACATCCAAAGAACTTGAGTGTGCATATTTTCATGGCTTTTGATGCATGGTCAAGCTACTAGTGCATGAATCCCTCTTAATAGTACGCTCAAACAGTACAAACTAGCAATCCAAGTGTCCTTCATCTCCTTGTGACACTTGGAACTAACAAAGTCCTTAGCCTTGTAGTATTTGTCCATTGATCGTCCATAAATTCAAATTGAGGGGTCTCTTTTCATTCGATACTCATGGCAATAACCCAATGTACAATCCGCTACAAAACAAAGGTTAGTCATAAGTATATGGTTGTTATTTATCACCGAAACACACCCTTACCAAAGGTGCGAAAGGGCCTAGATGGTTACAATCTCCCCTTTTTGGTGATAAATGACAACACGAGTAGAGATATATGAAAATTTGAATTAAAAAAGCATATAAACTCTACTTCTAATGCATGAAACAAGATAAAAGCGATAACACACATGCATTAAGGTAAACAAGCACCACAATCATGATTAGACATGTAAACCAACGACATACACAAGATCTAAATACATGTCTCATCATGAAACTCCACAAAACCGAGAGAGGCAACAAAAACAAAAACTCAAACTCCCGCACTCTCCCCTAACTCCCCCTATCTATCTACCCCTTTAGCAACGGGCACCAAAAATGTATCTAATCCCGCCGAGGTGGAGAGGAAGGATCCGGCGGCGAGGTAGAGATAGCCTTCGAAGGCTCAAGCGAGAAACTAGAGACGTCGTCCTCGTCAAAGTCGTCGCGAGACACGACCAAGCCGGAGAAGAGGAACCTCGCGGAGGTGGAGGAGGTGGAGTCGTACTCGTCCGGTGCCGAAGTAGGAGCCCGAGTGGCCTCGGGACACGGAAGCTCTTGGTCGGAGGCGATCGGCGAAGAGATCTCGCTCAATGACAACGCGAATGTAGTGATCCTCCCGACCCAAACCCCGTGTCCGCGATGTAGTGAAGCTCGAAAGAGGAGAAGACATCCGCGAACTAGGTAGTGAGGTGCGGGCCGGCATCTCAAAAACGAGAGGTCCTGTGGTGACCGGTGAGTGGCGACGGCAGTTGTGATAATGTTGGAGTGGCCATGCGAAGTCGCTCAAGGAAGGTGGTAGCCGCCACCGACCGAGGTGTCGTTGTCTATGGTACCGTGAACATCCCCGTCCGGAGAAGTGGCGAGCGAGGAAAGGACGCTATAGGGATGTTCCCGAACCCACCGACAAGTCGGTAGAGGTGCGGTCGGGTCGACCGGGAGCTACCGAGTGGTAGGAAGCCGAGGTAGCTGCATCCCCGATCGCTAAAAGAGCCGACCGAGGCAACCGGACATGAAGGTAAACATCCGAGTAGTCAACATCTCGTCTTGTTGTAGTTGTTGCATTTGTGCCTCCCGGTGCTTCGCTGGAACCGTGCCTCGCATCCGCCGCTGGACCTGGAGGGTGGCCTGAGTCTGAGCTGCTAAAGTCTGGATCAAGGTTGTGAGCTGATCCGGCTGCGTCACCTGAGTAGTGGTGATCTGTGGAGGGATTGGTGACTTGGCCTCTCGCCGACCAGGGAAAGGAAGAACCTCCGGCCTTGTCGTCGTGAGCACGGTGAACTTTGAACACGGGCTCGGGGAGCGAGGAACGAAGTCGTCGTCGTCGTTGGAAGACTCGTCGTCGGTCGCAAAGTACCGTGGGAGAGGTGCCTCGACCGCCGCAAGGGTAGCGTCTGTCGGGCCGCCTCATCCATCACCGCCTCTGCTGCTCGCTCGTGCCGAATAGTCTCCTCGGCATGCCCCATACCCCTCGGACCCCGCCTCCCGTCACCTCGGCATCGAAGGCCGATAGGTCGGGAAGATAAAACTTTGATCGCTCCAACATCCACATGTACCTGCGAGCCTCAAGACGGGACAACAACCAGCCGATCCAGGTGTGCAAACGGCCGCTGTCATGTCATCCCCATGCCATCCATAATGGCGTCCTCAAACTCGCCGATCGGGATATCCACTATGTCAAACGGGCGCTTCGCCATCACATACATCGGTAGCCACCGCCGAACCCCCGTGAGCGACTCGACGTTTCCCATCGTGTAGAGCACGGACCTCCAGAGCGCGTAGTGTACCACGTACACCTCACGAGTCAGACGGTCTGGAGTCCTGGGAGTACCGGGAAGGAACGGCTGGAGGAACAAGAAACTGATCTCGTCGTCAGAGGGTAGCACTGGAGAGTGAGCACGACGAGGAGCCTCGACATCAGGGTAAGCAAGGTAGTGGATCGAGTCGTCGTGAAGGTCTACCCCAAGTAACTCTGCTATCCCCTCTCTGGTGAGCCGCTGTTGCTGTCCCATGAACATGAAGTGGAGTGACAGCCGGTCAGCCTCAACGTACACTGTAGCGTAGAACACCCGAACCAAGTTGGGGACGTAGTGAGATCTCCTGCTCACCAAGTCTGCCAGGCCTCAAAGGTAGTCAAAGAAAGGCAGTATGGGCTCCCCGACTACTGCTGCTTTGAGTGCTGTGAACTGAAGCATCCTGTGCTGACTCAGCTGTGAACCCTGGTGAATGTAAGAGGCATAGAAGCTCTCATGCAAGATAGTCCAGAACCTGGGGTCACACTCCTCACGTCCACGAGGAAACTACTGATCCTCTGGCACACTCCTCAACCTCCTAATCTTCGGTCCAGGAAAGTTTTGCAAGTCGCGGAGATAAACACCAAAAGCCTCTGCTTGTGGACCTCTGGGAACCTGAGGCTCGTGAGCCTGCTGCTCACGCTCCACGATCGCCTCAACTGCTGCTCTCCTCTGTCTCGGAGTCAGCTGTGTGTGTGTCCTCCACGAGTCTGAGGACCAGACCTACCAAGTGAAGGAGGTGTTTCTGTCGGCTCGGCCGCCGACTCCGCCCGAGCGCCGTAACCGCTTGTTGTGGCCGCTCTTCGCTCACTCGGGGCCGCTCCCCCCTGCCTTTGTGCACTCTCTCCAATCCTGACGCCCCTCTGTGACTGACCTTGAGTGTCTGGCACTGCAAATACTCTCTCCCACTCCTTCTCTTGTCGAGTCTTCTTCTTCTTTGGCTCAGCTGCCGCCTTACCATTCCTCTTGTCGCCTGCCATCTGTCAAAGAAACGGTAGAAGATTATAGAATGGCGAGAGACGATTAAACAGGATAAGTAACTAGGGATAAGAGGTCCTTAAGAATAGCAAAAGAATAGATATGAGCCTAATTATGAAAAACTAGGAGATTTACTACCACATGATAATGAAAGGAAATGCTAGGTAGGTCCTTAGGTGAGCTCGATATGTGAGTGTGTGAGATCAGGTTACTATTTTAGAGAACAAGACATAAATGAAACAGTGACCTAAGTGCTCTAATCCATGACGAATTAGTGAATGGAGCACAAAGCTTATGAACATGAGCAAAAGATGGCTGAGTAAACAACTATTCATGATCACAAGGCAATCCATAGAAGATTTTCACCAATTCACCCCTAAGATAACTGTAACAGAGCACATGACAAGATGAACAGGGGGAATCCTCACCACAACAGCGAAAGGATGACGACAAGTAGTCGTGGAAGGGGAAGAGAGCCTTGCGCACCCCCAGATGGACGCCGGCGAATCACCGCGGTGGCGCACGACCGGAAAATTGCGGCGGCAGACGCAAACCCTAGCCTGGATGGCGGTGGCACGCGCGTGCGAAAATGGCTCAGAGAAGTGGAGCGGGCGGCCAGTGTCGGACGTGGAGGGACGGCGGAGGGCGTAGGGAGGCGTGTGCACGCGTAAGAAGGCCGGAGGTGGAGGGAACGGAGGCGCACGAGCGGCAGACGCGGCGGCGGGCTGTTAGGGTTGGAATGGAGACGAAGCCGCGCTGAACCGTTATGACGGATGGGACCCACGCGTCAGTGTAGAATCGGATGAACTGACAGCAAAAAAAAGTGAGCGTCAGTCGAACCGTCGGAATGGTTCTTCTCCGCAGTGAATCAATGCACCGGATGAACCGATGGCCCGATTTTTAGATTTGTTAGAGCAGTTTGGAAAGAGTCTATGAAAGAGGTGATTTTCCTTTAGCATTGGATGAACCGCTAGTTAGAAACGCGTTAGCGTCGGTTCATCCAACGGTAGGAAAAACTCTACCAGAGACGAACTGAGTGCACAGACCCCTTAAACGGATGGACCGACGCCGGAACCTATTAGGGAGCGGTTCTTCCGACGGTGACATTTTTTATTTGCTGAACTAAATCTCATTCATGAATCAATTCGAGTGACAACCTCACCCCTCAAGCACTTCTTTGTAAAATACTTATAGATACACAATTAGCTCCCTAAAAAGGGATAAACCATATATAAAATAGGCAAAATAAGAACCAAAGGAGAGGAGGGAAGCTGTTGACGGTGTAAAACCGTGCTCAAGTTCACCGCAAGCCTACGGGTGACTTGGTGCCTTTTTCACCAAGGAGGGTCCTCCCAAGATTTGTCAATCCAAGGATCGGAAGCAAACCACTAAGGTTCTCTATCTAACCTACCGGTCTAACCCTATGTGAAGCATTGATTGCATAAAGGTAACATACAAACACGAAGGGATGTATGGATCACATCCACCTAGCCATAAAGGTAAGCAAACCAAAGGTAAACCTAGCCTATTGTCTTCTTGTTGCCGTTCCGACCAAGGTGATAAACCAATATAAACATATACTATGATAAGGATTACACTCGATATGGAGTAACCCGATATGGAGTGGTCTGATACACGTTCACTCGCCGCTTTCTCCTCTCTCGTACCATCACTACGCGAGGATAATCATCACCGAGCGATAAACCTCGGTCCGTGCACTACTACGGTGTATCCGCAAGACAAGACTAATCACCATGATTCGATCTAGTCCTACTAAAGGCATATGGTGGCTACACATATGAATAAGTATAACTCGTAGTAGATCAAAGTATGACAAGATATAGTTACATCACCGAATGTTGAAGGTACAAACGACTTGACGAATTCAAGTCGCGGCTCGGGAACTCCACCATGGCTTCACCACGCAGGGCCAACCATGGCGGCTAGGGCATGGCCTAAGCCATCTCCTAGGCAACTTGAGGACTCGCGGCGGCCGTCGGCTTCCTCCCGTGCTTCTCCTTTGTGTCGGCGGCTCTCTGATGAATGGATGGATGTGGCGGCCGGCGGAGGCAGAGGCAATAAATAGACAAGCACCTAGGGCAAAAGGGGGGCGCGAACCAAGCCCGAGTGGGCTGGGCCGGTCGGCCCAAGCCGGCCAACCCCGGGCCCATTTCGGCCGGTTCGGCCCCGGCTTCCTCCCGGTTGCTTCTCGCATGATCCCTTATTTGTGTGCACTTGCATGTGGGCGTTTGATGTCGTTTCCTTCACGGTTAAGGCTTGAATCCTTGCTATGCAAGCTTCGCCGTTTTCCGGTTGAGTCCCCGAAGACTTGCACGTTGACGCTTCGGTCCTCGGGTCATTTGGAGTCATGTTCATCGCGTGTCTTGACTCTTGTCGGGCTTCATGATCTTCTTCCAAAGTGCTTGGTGAACTTATCCCGAAAGTCTCCTTTTTAGCGTAGATTTCCTGCGTAAACAATGAACTCCAAAATCGACATGCAAGTGTGAACTTATTACATCATTAATATGCCTAGTGGTGGGTTAGTTGCAAATCATAATCGAAACCAATGTATAATAAGTACTCTAGGTTGACGGAAATTCACAGTCAACAAAAACTCCAAAAAGGGAATGTATGAGTTAATTGCCTTTGAACTTAGAGATAGACACCTTAAGCTCGTTGGGACTTAACTCAATAGGCATTAAGCACAATCATTTGTCTCATCACACCTTAAGAGTTGTTGATTTGCATTGAGCGCTAAGCAACTTTCTCATAGTGTGAGTTTCCTTTGTGACTTTTCTCACGCAATTCTATGCAAGAACAAATGCATGAAATTAAACATGAGTGCAACCTACATGACAAGCATAAGTGCAAAGCGAAAAGATAAACTATCTTGCCAAGTTTTAACCCTTGATAAGCTTATTCATGGTGATCCTTCCAACATGCCTTGAGCGAAACAAGAGAACCACCGGCTCAAGCAAGACCCATACTCACCACTATCTCATCAAGGTTAGACAAGCCCTTAATCATGTACATATGCAAATGCAAACTATATGACAAGCATTACATGATGTTGGACGCATCAAGCACATTTAGTTCACTCCGAAGCCTACAAAAAGTGTTTTCATCAAGAGGCTTGGTGAATATATCCGCCAATTGCTCCTCGGAGCGAACACCATAAAGGACAATGTCCCCTTTAGCAACATGGTCTCGCAAGAAGTGATGACAGATAGCAATGTGCTTGGTGCACGAGTGTTGAACCGGGTTGTTAGCAATTTTTACGGCACTTTCATTGTCACAAAGGAGGGGAACCCTATCTAGAACCACACCATAATCCAAGAGGCTTTGCTTCATATAGAGGATTTGAGCACAACAAGCCCCCGCGAAAATGTATTCCACCTCTGTGGTGGATAAGGCCATAGAGTTTTGCTTCTTAGAGGACCAAGCAACCAAAGAGCGACCTAGCAAATGGTACCCACCCGAAGTACTCTTCTCGTCTACTCGACATCTGGCAAAGTCCGAATCTGAATAACCCAAGAGCTCAAAACAAGCACCATGGGGGTACCACAAGCCAATGCTAGGTATGTATTTTAAATATCTAAGGATCCTTTTCAAAGCACTTAGGTGAGATTCTTTAGGGTTGGCTTGAAACCGAGCACACATACAAACACTAAACATGATATCGGGCCTAGATGCGGTAAGATAAAGAAGAGAATCGATCATAGAGAGGTAAAGCTTTTGGTCAACCGATTTACCTCCCTTATCTAGGTTGAGATGTCCATTGGTAGGCGTTGGAGTCTTGATCAACTTACAATCATCCATCTTGAACTTCTTGAGAATATCATTAGTGTACTTCTCTTGATGAATGAAAGTCCCTTCCTTCAATTGCTTGATTTGAAACCCAAGGAAGAAGTTGAGCTCTCCAATCATTGACATCTCGAATTCCCTAGTCATGAGATCACTAAAGTCCTTGCACACTTTGAGGTTAGTGGAGTCAAAGATAATATCATCAACATAAATTTGACAAATGTAAAGCTCATTGTTTATTATCTTTGTGAATAGCGTGTTGTCCACTCTACCAATTTTGAATCCCGCTTCAATGAGAAAATCCCGGAGCCTCTCATACCATGCCCTAGAAGCTTGCTTGAGTCCATACAAAGCCTTGTGCAACCTATAGACATGGTTAGTATATGTAGTATCTTCAAAACCGGGAGGTTGCTCCACATAGACTTCTTCAATGATGAAGCTATTCAAGAAAGCACTCTTAACATATATTTGAAGTAATTTCATTTTATGACTAGATGCATATGCAAGGAGGATACGGATAGCTTCAAGACGTGCCACCGGAGCGAAGGTCTCTCCATAGTCCAAGCCTTTTACTTGAGAGTACCCTTTGGTGATAAGTCTTGCCTTGTTCTTCACCACAATGCCATGTTCATCTTGCTTGTTCCGGTAGACCCACTTAGTGCCAATCACATTCTTGTTCTTGGGGCGCTCTAACAACTCCCACACTTGATTTCTTGTGAAGTTGTTGAGCTCATCTTGCATAGCTAAGATCCAATCCGGTTCCCCAAGAGCTTCATCTATAGTTGTGGGTTCTACAAAAGAGACAAAAGCATGATGTTTACAAAATGAGGCATATTGCTTGCGGTGAGTCCTTGTACCCCCTTGGGATCACCCAAGACAAGATCAATTGGATGGTTTGTTGGAGTCTTTGTGCGCCTTCTAAATGTTGTAGAGGTAGGATCATCTTGAGATTGAACTTCCTCCGTTTCCTCTACTTGATCTTGAGTGTCTTGTGATATAGGAGGTGGTTCTTGTGAGGAATAGATGGACTATCTTGTCTTGTGGGTGTGATGTTGCACGCCTTAGTTGATCATCATTGTCATCATCATCGGAGGAGGAATCTTCATGAATGGAGTGAGAATCATCCTCCTCCTTTGGCTTGATGTCCCAATAGTCATCTTCTTCATTGCTTCTCGAAGAGGTTCTTTTCCTACATCATCACAACAAAAACCATCTCCTTGGGATCCATTAGATTCATCAAACTCCATGTCACATGTTTTTTCAATCACTCATGTAGAGTTATTAAATACTCTATATGCCTTGGAGTTAGATGCATAACCAACAAGCATGCCCTCATCTACTCTACTCTCAAACTTCCCTAGATGTTTTCTCTTATTGAATATGAAACACTTACAACCAAACACCCGGAAGTAGGAGATGTTGGGCTTTCTCCCAGTGAGTAGCTCATACGGTGTCTTCATCAATAGTCGGTGGAGATACACTCTATTTGAAGCATGACATGCCGTGTTGATAGCTTCCGCCCAAAACCTTTGTGAAACTCCATAGTCATCCAACATAGCTCTTGCAAGAGTGATGAGTGTCTTGTTCTTTCTCTTCTCTCTACCACACCATTTTGTTGTGGTGTATAGGTTGAAGAGAATTCATGCTTTATGCCTTCACCATCACAATACTCTTCCACTCTTGTGTTGCGAAATTCCGATCCATTGTCACTTCTAATCTTCGCCATGGATGACCCAAACTCATTTTGGGCCCTAGCAGCAAACTTCTTAAAGATGTCAAATGTCTTGCCCTTATCCTCCAAAAAGAATAATGTCCAAGTATAGCGTGAGTAATCATCAACAATGACAAGACAATAGAGATTACCACCAAGACTCTTGTATGTAGTTGGTCCGAAGAGGTCCATGTGCATAAGCTCCAATGGTCTTGTGGTAGATATATAAGCCTTCATAGGATGGTGACTTGCAACTTGCTTGCCGGCTTGACATGCACTACATAACTTGTCCTTCCCAAATGTGACATCCTTCACACCAAGTACCATACCCTTCTTGAAAGCTTTCTTGAGTTTTCTCATGCCTACATGTGCAATGTGTCGATGCCATAGCCAACCCTTGGATGTCTTGGAGATGAGGCAAGTAGTCAAGTTTGCTTCATGGGATGCAAGGTCTACAAGGTAAATATTGCCATAGTTGAATCCCTTGAAAACAACTTAATTAGTTTTCTTGTTAGTAATTGTGACCCCTTCATCATCAAAGGTGCATGAAAGACCAAGGTCACAAAATTGTGCAATGGAAAGTAAGTTATAACTACAAGAATCCACAAAGAGAACATTGGAGAGGGATAGATCATTTGTTAGAGAGATTTCACCAAATCCGGAGATCCTTCCTTTAGAGTTATCACCAAATGAAACTTGTTCATGATCTCTCGCATCATCCACTAGAGAGATGAACATTTTTACTTGGTCGGTCATGTGTTGAGTGCAACCACTATCAAGTATCCAATGACTCCCTCCAGCCTTGTAGTTCACCTACACACAAGAAATTAGGATTGAGATTTATGAACCCAAGCTAGTTTGGTCCCCTTGATGTGAGTGACAAGAGCTTTCGGAATCCATAAGCTTCTAGGTGGATTGACTTTTGGTTTGGCACCAATGAACTTAACTGCAACCTTGCCATTGTTTTTCTTCATCAACAAGAAATGATTATCATTGTACATAGACTTGAAATTGTTAGGCAAGGTGGGCAAAGGGCGAGTAGGTGTTGGGCACTCCCTTGTGTGATGACCGGTGACCTTGCAATGTTGACAATAAGATCCAACCTCATTGATGAAACACCCATATAGCTCCTTAGACCTAGGAGTTTCCTTGATGGGATTTGGGAAGGAACCAAGTCCCCTTGTCCCATAATCTTTTGCATTGTAGTAGAGTATTTCCTTGTGTAACTCCTCACCCTTGGCTAAAGTCTTCACACAAGACCTTAGGCTTCTCACTTCTTTTTCAAGAGCTTTCACCCTAGCATGGTTAGTCTTTGAGGAAGATGCAATATTTTCATCATTAAGCAAGACCTTAGGTTCTTCAATTAGATCATCACATGAGGTAGAAGCATTGGTTTTAGTGACTTCTCTAGCATTTTCATGCCCATTAGAGCCAATGTTCTCATTTGCAAGCTCAAGCTCTTGATATTTCATCTCTAAGATCACATGTTCTTTATTAAGCTTCATATGATTTGACTCAAGAGACTTTTTAAGCATGGTTATGTCGTCATGCTTGACGATTAGCTCATTGTGCTTATCAAGCAACTTGTTGTGGTCATCTCTAAGTGACTTGTTGGACACTACCAAAGCATTATGTTCTTTGCTACGGTCATTGTGCTTCACAAGCAACTCATCATTTTATAGCTTAAGTTTCTCATGGGTCTCTTCAAGTGCCTTGAGCTTACTCTTTTGTTTCTTAATCATGGAAGTGTATTCATCAAGAAGACCCGCAAGTGGTGAGAGATCATCATCACTACTAGAAGATCCACTACTATCGCTATCGCTCACCTTGGAGTGCTTTGCCATGAAGCACATAGGTGGAGGTGGGAGTGGAGGCTCTTCATCATCCATGATAGATATACCGGCAATCTTCTTATTCTTTTATTCTTCACTTTCACTTGATTCACTTGAAGTTTCACCACCGGTTACCCATTCATTGACCAAGAGAGAACGATGTTCGCCCTTCTTCTTGTGGTAAGTCTTGTTTGATGACTTCTTCTTGGATGAGCTCTTCTTGTAGTACTTGGTATCTTTCTCATCCTCATCGTTCTTCTTGCTTGAGCTTGATACTCGCTTGTCAGGTTTGGGGCAATCATATGACAGATGATCATAACTTCCGCAGTTATAGCACTTTCTATTGCTTCCTTCACCATTTCTTCTTGATGCCCAAAACTTTTGCTTCTTGGGATCATAGTTGTAACCCTTCTTGCAAATCTTGGAGAGCATTCTTGTAGTTCTCTTCATGAGGAGGGCAAGCTTTGCATCATCGCTCTCCACTTCACTTGAATCACTTTTGCCTTAGCTCTCACTTGAGGAAGGAGGCTTTGCATTGGTCTTCTTGGACTTGATCTTCTCACTAGCCTTGAGTGCAAGATCTTTCTTTGTGCTTGAGTTGGAGGTAGATGATTCCATGTCTTCCATCATGAACATCTCGTGGGAGCGGATCTTGTTCACAACCTCGGTGATGGTGAGGGTAGTGAAATCCTTGTCAAAGAGAAGTGCCTTGACAATGTTGTATCTAGTCTTGGGGAGCATTTGAAGGATTTTTTGGATGATTTCCTGCTCGGAAAGGTTAGCAAAATCGAGAGCATTGATACTTTGAATGAGCACACCCATCCTAGAATACATTTGCTCTACACCCTCATCATTATTCATTTTGAACTCACTGAGTTCCACCTTAAGCAACTCATATTTTTCCTCATGGATATTTTTGTTACCCACATGGATTTCTTTGAGTTGCATTCACACTTCATGGGCAGTTTCCAAAGCAAAGACCCGATCAAACAACTCCTCATCTAGCGCCTCAAAAATATGGTTTCTAGCACGCGCATTCCACTTAGCCTCACTCTCGGTGGGAACTCTAGGCAACGGATACATGGTAGTGCACCACAAATCATGGTGTTGTGCTTGAAGGTAGCTAGCCATTCTATGTGCCCAAAAGGTAAACCATTTCCCCACCAACTTGGGAGGGGCGCCATTGCCACTACCTTTCCCCATCTCCCTAGGCGGTTAAGCCAAGCTAAAGGGAGCCTATCTCTGATACCACTTGTAGGATCAATGGCCCGTATAACGGGGGGTTGAATATGAGCCTTCTTTTGAATTTCTAAAGCATTAAGAACACATTAGCCTATCAACTAGTGTTGCCCATCTAAAAAGGTTTTTCTCTACTACTAAGCACACTAACAAAAGTTTCCTTAGCAAATATCACACTAAGAGATATGGAACACCCTAGTCAAGATATGAAGCAAACAGGCAACTTAACAAGAACAAGGGCAAGAAAACTTAAGTGCGGAAATTAGGTGCTAAAATTTGAATGCAAGAAAGTAGAGAGAGATGACAAGAGACGACCGATTTTTTTCCCGTGGTATCGAGAAGTTAATTTTTTCCCGTGGTATCGAGAAGTTGACGCTTCCCCCTAATCCACGTTGGAGCACTCACTTAGAGTATTGCTCCCCCTTGAGTCACCAAGACTCAAGTGCTCACTAAGAGTACCCGTTCTCCATCTCCGGAATGGTGGGTCTTGAACCGTGTACACCAAGCTTTTCTTGTGGCTCCCACAATCTCCAAGAGCTCACCAAGAACCCCCCAAAGCACCAAAACCATCTAGGAGCCGTCAAACTCCAAGAGTAACAAGCCCGCACACTTTCACTTGACCTGAGCACTCAGCTAAGCCATGTATGCACCTTGAAAACCCTTGATCACTAAGAAAGAGCTCCTCAAAGATGAGGAAGAAAATCCCAAATGGCAAGAACACACTCTCCTTCTCTCCTTAGCTGCAGTAGATCTTCAGAATGGCAAAGGCAGCTCAAGAGAGGCAAGGGGTCATATTTATAGGCCTAGCAAGGGAGGCTAGCAGTTGGAAAAGTTTCCCTGAAAAGTAGTACCGTCGGATGAACCGATGGTCCCCCCTGCGCTAGCATCGGATCATATGGTCACTCACAGGAGCAGAAATAGCCGTTGAACCAAGTAACCCAGACAATGCATCGACGCATTGCACTGACGCCCCGTCGGACCATCCGGTGCTGAAGAGCACCCACTCAGTGCAGTACTGTGTAGTTTGAACGTAGGCGTCGGATGAACCGCTGGTTTGGATCTGAAGGCGTTGGTTCATCCGGTGCTGAAGTAAATGTTTTGGCGCATCTCTGTATGATTTGAATGCATGCGTCGGATAGACCACTGGTCAGAGCATCGGATCATCCGGTGCTGAAGAGGCTGGGCTCCGACCTTTACTGTTGTCAAACCCTAAGGCATCAGATGAACCGCTGCCTATACCGTCGGTTCATTCAACGGTCTCTTTTTGAAAACTTTGGCCGCTAAACTCATTCGACGAATGTAGAAATGGTGGCGTCGGTTCATCCGACGCTAATAACTTGAATTCCAACTCATCCAATTCAAATGTTTTTGAGTTTTCCATCGATTCTTTTGCTTCTACTTTGCTTCCATGAACTCTTTGAAGTTAATAACATCCAAGGAACTTGAGTGTGCATATTTTCATGGCTTTTGGTGCATGGTCAAGCTACTAGTGCATGAGCCCCTCTTAATAGTACGGCTAAACACTACAAACTAGCAATCCAAGTGTCCTTCATCTCCTTGTGACACTTGGAACTAACAAAGTCCTTAGCCTTGTAGTATTTGTCCATTGATCGTTCATAAATTCAAATTGAGGGGTCTCTTTTCATTCGATACTCATGACAATAACCCAATGTATAATCTGCTACAAAACAAAGGTTAGTCACAAGCATATGGTTGTCATTTATCACTGAAACACACCCTTACCAAAGGTGCGAAAGGGCCTAGATGGTTACGGAGTTTTCTTTAATCGGCCTAGATGGTTACGGAGTTTTCTTTAACCGGCCTAGATGGTTACGGAGGTTTTCTTTAAGTGGCCTTGATTCATCTGTAGTAATCCTAAGCCCAAAGGAGTTGGCCTGTTGTGACAGTGACATAATCAATGACTGTTCAGTCTATCAGCTGGCTAATCTAAAGAACCGTTTTGTTAAAAAGAAAAGTGCTTGTTCTTTTACCATGAACAGCTATGAACAAACACATACTACACCAATAAACACCCAAGGACGCCCCTACCTGTAAACTATACATAATGTCATTCCAGATATCGATGAAGTCGTAGGTGATGAGAACGTCATAGTTACCATTTTAGCCCTACATATAATTATACTATGGATGCGCTCATTACGCTCACTACTAGAGAATCAGACATTTGTCAATGTGCTGATTTTTCATTTGTACCGGTTGTTGACGGATAAAAGACGTATCCGTTTATGATCCGCAAGTGTACAGACCCACACCTTTTTCACCATGGGATTCCCAAGGTTCTTGTCAATCCACGGAGCAAGGGGATTACAAGCGTTCGATCTACCTTTACACTCTAGCTACTCAAACCCTAACTATAATTAAACTAGAAAACAACTAAACTGCACTAGAGAGAATGATTAAGCAATCAAGATAAAAGACACTCGCCCATGGGTCTACGATACTAGAGCATGCAATCACTAAACAAGAAAACCAATCTAATCTATCAGGGGTTGTGATCTGTCGGTGTTTTAGACCGGCAACCTACTAAGGGGAGTACCCGAAGTAGATGAATGTGGCCTCGCCGAGATCGGTAACTCGATGTAAGAGACACGTGGCACACAATTTAGACAGGTTCGGACCGCGAGGTGCGTAATACCCTACGTCCTGTATGCTGTGTAGCTCTGGATTGATTGGGTGCGATTACAAGATGATGCAATCAGATGCGTATGAGAGAGGAGGGGTCCCTGCCTCGCCTTATATAGTCCGGGAGGCAGGGTTACAAGTCGGTTCAGGGAGAGAGTACTAGTCGAGTACGTCTAGGAGTCCTCTATACGGTGTGGGACATGTACGGCTTCCTATCCGAGTACTTCTCCTCGTAGTCCTTGTGCTTCACGCCATCGGGTGCTTTGTGCGGCGCAAGTCGGGTAGTCCCAGGGGCCCACCGAGTAGTCGGTCCTGGTACCCACCGAGGTAGTGGGCCCAGGGAGGTCCATACGACAAGCCCCCGAGTACATTGTAGTCGAGAAGGATAGCTTCGAGTAGTCTTGACGGCCTAAACGAGTAGTCCTCAAGCGTCCCCGAGTACTACAAGTCAAAGGTCTTCAAGAATAGTTGAAGCATCCCGAGGCTGGAATGTACTCCAGCTGATGTTTGAGCAATCCTGAAGTCTTCTCGAGTAGTCCCAAGAGTCCTCGAGTGCTACCCTTGAAGGTCTTCAACAATGCCCGCGTTGTCTTGAAGTCGAAATTGATATGGAAGTGCGATTGCAAAATCGCACTCCATATGGAGTAGCCCCCGAGCCTTAGGTTGAGTTGTAGACTCTGGCTGAGGGTCCATCTGAAGTTCTGGCAAGAATATCCTGAAAAATCCGGAGAAAAAACCGAAGGACACGTGGCACGGAGCCCTCGAGCCTTGAGTCGAGTACTTCCTCTCGAATTGAAGGGTCACCTTGTAGAATGTGTCCCGAGTTGCTCTTGAGTCTTGTCACTCCCCGGGAAGTTGAATAGAAGTAGCCGAGCCCCCGAGGTGAAACGCGTCGACTAGTAGAAGTTGAAGAGTCACGCGCCGCCGCTGAGTCAGCCGAGCGCAGACTTATCCATCCGGCCGTTGGAGGGGCCGCTATTGACTTATAAATAGAAGCCAAAACCCTTGGGGTTTTTCACCTTACGCATTCGCAGCCATTCCCAGTAGATCGGGCTAGAAATCGCCACTGGTGCGCACTGCCACCGTTGAGAGGTTGTAGATTCAAGCGCGTCGCCGTAGGAAGCCACCACCGTAGCCCCCGAACGAATGCGAGTGAAGACATCGTGCACCTGGAGAATGAAGCCCTCACCGTCGATGACCGCGAAGGCCGCCGGCGGGAAGAAGAGGGCTCGTGAGGAGGCCGCCGGATCTGCTGCGGGGACATCGCCGCTGGTGTCTCCGCCGCGGCCAGATCCGAATCGCGAATGGAAGAAGTCCAAGGCCAAGACCGAAGATCTGCTGGCCCTTCTCAACAGCGGATTCTTGCGGGAGAAAGAAGTGGACATGTGGAGAGCCGCCGCAGGGGATCCATACCCCATGGAGAAGAACCCAGATGAGATTCCAATGTTCACCCGATTCGCGGAGTGCGGACTGTCTCTCCCAGCCGCGACTTCTTCAAGGGGCTCGCCGGGGGTACTACGGCATCGAGTACCTCAACCTCAACCCCAACGGTATCTTCCGGACCTCGGTCTTCGTTCATTTCGCGAAGCCTTCTTGGGGATCAAGCCCCATTGGATCTTGTTCCGGAAGTTCTTCCGGGTGAAGCCTCAGCCCAGCGCCAGCAATCCCCGAGTAGTCAGAGGAGCAGGGATCCAGATGAGGGAGGATGCCACCGAGCAGTACCTCTCCTACAAGCTGATAGATTCCAACCAGGATTGGAAAGCGAAGTGGTTCTACGTGACCAACCACCACCCCGAGCTGCCGAAGCCAAGCGGGAAGCAGTGCAAGCACCGGCCGTGGTGGAACTCGGAGCCAACAATGCAGGAAGGCTTCCAGTTGCCCGAGCTGCTGGCGAAGATCAAGGCGCTGAGAGAAGCCGGGCTGAGGGCCGAACATGTGGCCTTCTGCTTCATGAAGCGTAGGGTGCAGCCGCTGATGGCCCGCGACACCCTGGGGTACAAGTACACCGGCGACGACGACACGTCGTGGATGCCCGGTGATGAAGTCGACGACAACGACGACATCGTAGATCGGCTGGGTAGGATTTTCAAAGACATGTCGGCGTACACGCCGTGCCCTGTGCCCGAGTACTCCACCGCGCGCCCACCAAAAGAGGTTGGTAGCCGCATCCATTGTCGAGTACTCATTGCATAAGAGTAATCGAACTGACGCGTTGTACTTCTTGCAGGATGACTTAGCGAAGTTCGTCTCCGAGCCGGCGTCGCCTCCTCAACTTGTCGAGGTCCCAGAGGAAGGGAAGGCCAAGGCCAAGGAGCGGCGCGAAGTTGGTGAAGGAGACGAGACAGTTGTTGTCGAAGACACGTCTGAGGAGGACGACGATGAAAAGACGCTGTAGGAGCGCTTCCAGCTGCGGTCGCGGTTTAGCCACCCTGGGCTGCCGCACATACCTCTCGTTCAGGATCAGCCGACTAGCCTGGAGGCTAGTTTGCCCGCGCCGCCAAGGAGGCCGCGCAACGTGGCCCGCAAGCGCGTGGCCAAGAAGTTGAAGATCACGGAGACCACGTCCCAGGAGGTAAGCCGTCTTCGCCAGGGTAGTCGAGTACTCTTGTCTCGATGCTATGTGTTGACGACAAAGTTTCCTTGCTTGCAGGAAATGCCGCCTTCCGACCCCGTTGAGCAGGGTGACGAAGGCGATTGGGTAACCGTGGGGGAGCCACCGGGGGTAGTCATAGCCCGGCCCCCACCGTAGAAGAGCTCTTGGCACGGTTGGAGCGACGGCCCCCGTTGCTCGGGGGAGCACGAGAATCGGCCACTTCGCTACTACCGAAGAGGCGGCGGCCACCGAGGCGCGAGGAGGAGGCGCCGCCGAGGCGGGGGACCGGTCGACATGGCCGGTATCCTCGGCACCCCAACCGTGACGGTGGTCCGGTCGAGCTTGTAAGTGTTTATCCTTCCCGAGTAGTGCTTTGGACGTGGTAGTCGTACTAGGTTGACAACCGGCTTGTACACTGCGGCAGAAATCGACGGACTTGACCCCGGGAGGGTGATGAACCCGCCACGGCGGTGGCGGAAGAGGAAGCTGTGCCACCCACCGAGGAGTCCGCTCCCGCCCCTCGGGGAGGAGTCCGAGGCACCGGCCGTGGAGGCTATGTTGCCCGAGGCCGGTGTCATTGAAGGTGAGTGCTCGCTCGGGTGCGAATAATCCCAAGAGTAGTCGTAGCCGCCGGTATGACCGATCTAGTTGTCATTTGATGACAGGTGTTGAAGCCGAGGGAAGCGATATCCCATCGGCGGTGCCCGTCGAAGACGTGATGCCGGAGACTCAAAGAGCCGTCGGAGGAGCCCCCGAGCCGATGGAGGTGGCCGTCGGAGAAGCCGCCGCGACGACTGGAGGAGAGGGCGGCGACGCGGCCGCGAACCCACTGCGGGAGGTAGTCGTGCGCTCACCGGAGATCCGGGACACGGAACCAATCCGCTCGGCACCAATGTCCGAAGCCGCGACAAGTAGTCGTGGCGAGACGAGTTGTTGGCAGATGATCTAGTCGACCCAGCGACGGTGGCTCGTCACCTGGAGGTGGTGCGCCAGGCCGAGCAATGGATGAAGGTGAGTAGTTGACACCTTTGAGTGTCAATCCTTTAGTGTTGAGTACCCGAGTTGATGTTGTCTGTTGCAGGACGTCGCAGAGAGGTCCCAGCGGAAGTCTGAGATGCTTCAAGGGTACGGCGACGCGGTGCTCCGGGCTGAAGCCTTAGAGGAGCAACTCGTGAAGTCCTGAAAGCATGCCGCCGCAATGCAGTCGAAGCTGGACACCACCTTCTCCCAATATCACAATGACATCCAAGAGATGCAAGCGAAGAGCGACGATCTGGTGCGGAAGAGAAAGTCTCTCCTCAACAAGAATAAAGGTACGCGACCGCCTTGTCGAGAACTTGTTGATGGTAGCTTGGGGTAGTCTGACCCACTTTGCCTTTGTTGGTTGCAGAGCTTGAGACCCGCGTCAATCAGCTGAAGGCCTCAGAGACCGATCTGAAGAACCTCTTCAATCGGGAGCAAGAGGCCCGCCAGGTACTGGAGTACGATTATAAGGAGCTTGCTTACAAGTGCGACAAGCACATGGAGCTCCGTATTGCATCAGATCGTGACCTCGTCAATCGCTACAAATCCTTGCGAAGGCCGAACGAGGATCGCGAGAAGCGCGCGGCTCAACTCAAGGAACTCGAGGAAGCCGCGCTCCCCATCGCGAGGCTGCTGGTGCCCCACCCTGGCGGTCCGAAGATTGCTCCTTTGGTGGATTGACTGAGGGAAGCCCCCCAGCCGCTTGGCGACCTACGTCAAGCACTTGGCGAAGTCGATCCCCAACCAGGTTCTAGCGTTCATGAAGTCGTACTTCCCGAAGGCTCCCGTGGACGTAGTCGCCGGCGGATTAGCCGCCAACTGCACCGACGAGCAGTACACGGAGCTTCTGGAAGAGATGGCGCCCATTGCTGAACAAGTCGCCGAGAAGCTCAACCTCCAGTAGTCCTGTAAAGTTAGCTCGTAGCAGTATTTTTATATAAACAAGGTTGTAATGAACTTGTTTAAGCATGAATGAAGGAAACTTCCATAAATGAGTACTCGTTGTCGCGTTCTGTGAGTGCGGAGTCCCATCATGGAGTCATCGCGAGTAATCGTACTCGCCAGTAGTCCCGTTGAGGGGAAAAGACAGTAAAGCAGTTGATAGATAATCAAACTTTATTACTGAAGAAGTACACCTGAATGGCCAGGGCCGTTGTTACAGAGTAGTCGCCAGGACCCGAAGGCCGCCTACGGCTAAGTAGTGCTAGGGCGTACAGCCGCTTACAGCAGTAGATCCGTTAGTAGCCACATGGGCTGGATCTAGGAGTGCTTGGTCTCTTAGTAGACCGCTGCTAGAGTCCTTTGTCGCTCATCGCAGCCCAGAGATCCGTTAGTAGCCGCATGGGCCGGATCCGGAGAGGAGTAGTCCGAGAGACCGGTGCCTAGACCGGAGGCCGCTTACAGCGAAGGGGTCTTGATGTAGTCGTATAGACTTGAGCTCCCAGGGTAGTCGTGTAGACTAGGCGTAGAACCGACAGAGTTGGTCGACGTTCCACAAGTTGTTGATGTCTTCGCCTTCAAGCGTCCGGGAGGCGGAGGGAGCCCGGTCCGGTCACCTTTGCAATTGTGAAGGGGCCTTCCCGGGGTGAGCCGAGCTTGTGTAGTCCTTCCGTGTTCGGGATGCGACGGAGGACAAGATCACCAACGTTGAAGGAGAGTTCCTTGACGTTGCGATCATGGTAGCGTTGAATACCCTCTAGGTACCTTGCCGATTGGACGAGGGTGGCGCGGCAAGCTTCTTCGAGTCCATCGATGTCAACTCGTCTCGTTGTCTTCGGAGACGCCTTCGTCGTAGTGCTCCACCGCCGGTGAATCCCACATGACATCGGCGGGGAGGATTGCTTCGGAGCCATAGACCGGGAAGTATGGAGATTGCCCCGTTGGCTTAGAGGGTTGAGTACGTAGCCCCGGAGAGCATTGGGTAGTTCCTTGATCCACTTGCCTCCTTTGGAGTTGGCGGCGTCGTGTAGCCGCTTTTTGAGGGTGTCGAGCACCATCCCATTGGCGCGCTCGACTTGTCCATTGGCCCGAGGATGGGCAAGCGAGACATATCGGACGTCAATCCCGCCGTTCTCGCGGTACTCCCCGGAACCGGTGGTTGTTGAAGTTGGAGCCCGTGTCCGTGATGATGCGGTGGGGTAGTCCGTAGCGATGCACGAGTTCATCCGAGAAGTCGAGTACTCGTCGGCCTTGGGGCATGTAACCGGCTTGACCTCGATCCACTTGGTGAACTTGTCGATGCCACCGGTACTCCGTTGAATCCCCCCGGCGCAGCTTGGAAGTGGCCCAATCATGTCGAGCCCCCGGCAAGCGAAGGGCCGGGTTGGCGTATGGTGACTAGCTTGTAGGCCGGGACGTGTTCTTCGCTTGGCGAAGTATTGTCACCCTTGGCACCTTCGACGAGTTCTTCGGCGTCGCCCGGAGCCGTGGGCCAAAAGAAAGCTCGTCGGAAGGCCTTGCCGACCAGCGTGCGTGAGGACGCGTGGTTGCCGCAGACGCCTTTGTGGATCTCCTCCAAGATGTCTTTGCCTTCTTGTCTGGGAACGCACTTCATGAGTACTCCTGAAGATGCACCCCACCTGTAGAGCTTGTCGCCGACGAGGACGTAGGACTTGGCACGGCGGATGAGCTGCTCGGCCAAGTTCTTGTCCGAGGGAACCTTCTGCTCGCTGAGGTAGTCGATGAAGGGCTGCCTCCAGTCCACGTCGATCATCATGACCTCCCCGACCCGGCCGGGGGATGCGCTGGGACAGTGGTCGGTGGCACCGGCTCCGGGATGGATGGCGCGTGAAGCTCGTGGACGAAGACACCCGCTGGTACTTGAGCGCGAGTAGAACCAAGCTTCGACAGGACGTCCGCTGCAACGTTGTTGTCGCGGACGACGTGGTGGAACTCGAGACCATAGAACTTGTTCTCGAGCTTGCGAACTTCTAGGCGTAGGCGTCCATGTTCTCCTTGTTGCGGTCCCGGGACTTGTTGACTTGGTTGATGACCACCGCGGAGTCACCGTAGACTAGTAGCCGCTTGATGCCCGGTGAAGCCGCGAGGCGGAGCCCGTGTAGCGAGCTTCGCACTCGGCTTCGTTGTTTGAGACCTCCGGAAGATCCGCGGGACGTACTTGAGTTGTTCACCCATTGGAGATATCAATAGTACCCCGCACTTGCGCCCTCGAGGTTGAGTGAGCCGTCGAAGTACATCACCCAGTGCTCTGGGCGCTCGGTTGGAGTAGGTAGCTGATTCTCCCGCCACTCCGCCATGAAGTCGACTAGTGCCTGCGACTTGATGGTTGTGCGTGGCTTGAAGTCGATGTTGAGGGCACCGAGTTCGACTGCCCACTTGGAGATTCTTCCAATAGCATCTTGGTTCCGTAGGATGTCGCCAAGAGGGTAGTCGGTGACGACGGAGATCGAGTACTCCTGGAAGTAGTGTTGTAGCTTCCGCGAGGTGATGAGCACTGCGTACAGAAGCTTTTGTACGGGCCGGTAGCGTGCCTTGGATTCTCGACGGGACCTCGCCGACGAAGTAGACCGGTCGCCGGTCTAGGTAGGCGTGGCCGTTTTCCCGTTGCTCGACGACGATGGCAAGGCCGACCACGTGAGTAGTCGCGGCGAGGTAGAGCAAGAGTTGCTCGCCTTTGTGAGGAGCCGTGAGGATCGGTGGCTTTGATAGGAAGTCCTTGAGCTGGGCAAGGGCTTGGTCTGCCTCTGGAGTCCACACGAACTTCTCTTGGTGCTTGAGTAATTTGAAGAAGGGGAGTCCCCGTTCTCCAAGCTTTGAGATAAATCTGTTCAATGCCGCCATGCACCCGGTCTGCTTCTGGATGTCTTTGATGCATGTGGCGGCTTTCATGCTGGTGATAGCGGAGATCTTCTCGAGATTGGCTTCGATGCCGCGATGGCTGATGATGAAGCCGAGTAGTTTGCCCGAAGGTACACCGAAGACGCACTTGTTCGGGTTGAGATTCCAGCGGTACTCGCGTAGGGATGCGAAAGTCTCTTCAAGATCATCGATGAGCGTGCTGGAGTTTCGGTCTTGACGACCACGTCATCCACGTAGGCTTCGGCATTCTTGTTGAGTTGCCTCTTGAAGTAGGCCTCGGATAGCTCGTTGGTATGTGGCGCCGGCGTTCTTCAACTAGAAGGACATGGTCGTGTAGCAAGACACGCCAAACGGGGTGATGAACGCGGTCTTTTCCCGGTCTTCTTCCTTGATCGCGATCCGGTGGTACCCGAAGTAGCGTCGAGGAAGCAGAGCGGGTCGCGGCCCGCCGTGGAGTCGATGACTTGGTCAATCCGCGGCAACCCGAAGGGGTCCTTGGGCGCGTGCTTGTTGAGGTCGGTGTAGTCGACTCACATCCTCCACTCATTCGAGTTCTTCTTGCGGACGAGGACGAGGTTGGTGAGCCACTCGGGATGAAAGACTTCTTTGATGAAGCCGGCCGCGAGTAGTTTGGCGAGTTCCTTCTTGATGGCGTCCCGTCCGTCGTCGGCGAAGCGACGGAGGTGTTGTCGCTTCGGGGTAGCTTTAGGATCGACGTTGAGGGAATGCTCAATCAACTCCCCGGGCACCCCGGCATGTCCACCGGCTTCCATGAAGATGTCACGGTTATCCGGAGGAAGTTGATGAGCGTGTCTTCCTATTTGGGGTCGAGACCCGCCCCGATGGTGGTGGTCTTCTCGTCGTCGCCGTCCCAAGGTCGATTGTCTTGACGCGAACCTCCTCACCGGGCCGAGGCTTGTTAGCTTTGTCGACTTCTCGGGGATGTCGAGTTCACTTGGGGCAAGCTTCTTCGACGCGGCGTAGATCTCCATCATTGCATTGGGTACTTGATTTGTGGAGGCAATCTCCACGGCTTCCGTGTCGCGGTCGTGCGAGGTCTTCAAGTCCCCTTGCGGTGAGAGTACACCCTCGGACTTGGCATCTTGAGTACCAAGTAGGTGTAGTGGGGTACCGCCATGAACTTGGCGATAGCCGTCCGCCGAGGATGGCATGGTAGGAGGTCTCGAAGTTCACGACTTTGAACTTGATGTACTCGGCACGATAGTTGTCCCGAGATTCCCCGAAGGTAACTGGCAGGACCACTGAGCCCAGTGGGATAGTCGCGTTCTCGGGGACGATGCCGTAGAAGGGCGAGGTGCTCTTGGTGAGCATGTGGGTGATGTCAAGCTTCATCTTCTTCAAGGTCTTGGTGAAAAGGACGTTAAGCCCGCTTCCACCGTCGATGAGGACCTTGTTGAGTTT
This sequence comes from Cenchrus americanus, assembly GCA_947561735.1. Taxonomy (NCBI): domain Eukaryota; kingdom Viridiplantae; phylum Streptophyta; class Magnoliopsida; order Poales; family Poaceae; genus Cenchrus; species Cenchrus americanus. Next base: position 104,926,450 of record OX387243.1, read on the forward strand.
GGAGCCCACGACCACCAGCTTCAGGATGAGTGGGAACCACCCCTGGTTCGGAGAAGCTAGTCCATTGATCCACGCGGGAGAAGGTAATGGGTACCTCCGACCACTTGAGAGGGGTCGGAACCGCCGGTTCAATGCTCATGACTTCTCGACGGGTTGCCTTTTGTTCCTGTCTCGCCGGGTAGTCCGCCGAAGAGGACGTTGACCGTCTTGTCGGGTTCCCCGGAAATCGCCATTGCCTTCGTCATTCTTCTTCTTGCCTTTCTTGTCATGAGGGTGCGGTGGCTGCGGGGTACCCTTGAGTGCTCGCCCGAGTTGGTAGCACCTTGCTCGGTGGTGTGGTTGCCGTCCGGATACCACGGGCACTTCTCTTTCGGCAAGTCTTTGAAGCCGCCGGAGGTCTTCTTCGAGTTCTCCTTCGCAGGGCACCGGATAGCCGCGACGGTGTTGTACGGCTTGCGCTTGCGGTTGGGACCCGAGTAGTCGTTGTTGTTGCGACCGCCTTGGTTCCCATTGTTGCCGCCGCCACCGCCCGTGTTTTTTTTTTGCTCTTGCCACGGATGGCATCGTACTTGGCGTTGGCTTTGTCTTCTTCATCCGCCCAGGAGGTGATCATATCCTTGAGATGGGTGATGGACCTGGGGCGGCGTCGACCGAAGTCTTCGAAGGTGCGACGGTGGTAGAGACCATCTTGGAAGAGGTCGATGACCTCCTTGTCGGTGACGTCGACTACGGTGGCGCGCTTGTCGAAGAAGCACCGCATGTACTTGCGAAGGGTCTCGCCTTGTTCCTGCTTCACCATAGCCAGGTCCATGCGAGTACCCGAGCGGCCCATAGCGCCCGCGAAGTTGCTGGTGAACTGCTCCTTCGGTGGTCCCACGTGTCGATCGAGTGCTTGTCCGGTGACTCGAGCCATGTGAGCGGGGCTTGGTCCAGGCAGAAGGGGAAGTAGAGGCACTTGGTGTCGTTGTTGCCGCCGCCGTTCTCGATGGAGAGGGCGTGACATCCGAGCCACCGGATGGGGTCTTGCTTCGCGTCGTACTTGGTGATTCCCGGGGCTTTGAACTTGTCCGGGAGGAGTAAGTTGCGAAGCCGAGGAGAGAAGGCGGGGAAGCCGTCGTTGTCACCTACGGTGGCGGACTTCTTCCGCCTCGGTTCTTCGATCTTCGGCGGTGTCGAAGCCGCCTTGTGAGGCTCGGAGGCGTGGTCGTTCGTGTGGCCTCGGCCGCCGCGATCGCCTCCGCCACCGGCCCTCCCCGTTGGCCCCATGGTTGGAGCTTCCGCCGTCGCCGCCTCCGCCGCCAGGGTCGCGGTGGGGGATGATCTCACGATCGCCGCCGGCAGCTGCGGCGCTGTTGCCAGCTTGAGAGGGTCCGCCGGCGTTTGCACGAGTACGGTTGGGCTGGGCCGGCAGCTCGGCTCGAGTACGGTTACGGCCAAGGTCTGCGCTGCGACTTGTGGCTTCGTTGTCGCGGTTCCTGGCGGGGGGCGGCTGAGCGACCCTATTGTCGACTCGCATGAAGTAAGCATCTTCCGCAAGCTTGGCGATGACTTGTCCCGCGCGCATCCCTTGGGCCTGACGTGCTATCGTAGTGATAGACATGAGGCATTGCTGCGGGTAGTGTGTACCCGGCTCTCGACTTGGTCGAGTGCTTCCGCGAGGTTGCGGATGGGGAGGGAGTCTCGAAGACGCCGGTGTCGTTCGTTCCTCTTTTTGTTATGCTCACGTCGAGCGTCCCTGTTGGCATCAGTCTCATCCGCGGGTGCTTCAGCAGACAGCTCGTCCGCGGAGATGTCCTCAAGGTATCGGTCGTCTGCCGTCCCTGAGGGTCCTGGCGTGTCACCGGCAGCCAGACTTGGCGGTCGGGGTTGCCAAGACTGGAGTCAGAGCTCGCCACCTCAGTTGGAGTGTACTCCTCAGCTCGAGCGAGTGGTGTTCCCTCCTGGAAGGGAAGCGAGTCGAGGTAGGCGACGTAGTGTGAGTTCCCGTCTATCAGGTCGGCGGGCTTGCGGTCTGGCCAGTAGACGAATCACCCGACGGGTGTGGATGTTATAACCAGCCCGAAGCCGGTCCTGATAAGGGTTGCTCAGGAGAGTTGTCCTTGGACTCGGGATCCTCAGGGTCTGACCCGAAGTCGAACTCGTACGCGGAGTCCGAGTAGAAGCCGAAGAGGGGGTTGGAGTCCGAGGCGTGGCCGGGGCGGTGTTGGAGTCCGAGTTGTACTCGGGTACGGGCTCCTTGCCGGCCCGGCGTGCAGTGGGAGCCTCCGCGCGGGCCCTGCTGACGTTGTGGGGGCCACGCGTGAGGCGCTCGCGGGGTGGGGGATCCACATGTGATGGCTGAGTAGCCGGCTCGCATACGGTGGCCCACGGGGACGTCGAGTTCGAGTTGGAGGCGGATCCAAGCTTGAAGTCGGCGTGTTGGTCAAAAAGCGAAATTTCACCGAACTTGCCACCGAGTTCACCCGTGACTACTTCGGGAAGCGTCACGAGGCCGGTCTCGGGTTGGGCGGCATGGTGAGGCGGTGTTGGAAAGATCCGGGCGCCGTCAACGGTGCATACCCGGCGCGCCGAAGACGAAGGTGTCGCCGCGGTTGAAGGCGGCGGTTGGCTTGATGTAGAAGGGAGCCGTCGAGTTCGCCATGTGATCTCGGGCGAGATCCCCTACCGGGCGCGCCGGTGTCGGTGTTTTAGACCGGCAACCTACTAAGGGGAGTGCCCGAAGTAGATGAATGTGGCCTCGCCGAGATCGGTAACTCGAAGGAAGAGACACGTGGCACACAATTTAGAAGGTTCGGGCCACGAGGTGCGTAATACCCTACGTCTTGTATGCTGCGTAGCTCTGGATTGATTGGGTGCGATTACAAGATGATGCAATCGGATGCGTATGAGAGAGGAGGGGTCCCCGCCTCGCCTTATATAGTCCGGGAGGCGGGGTTATAAGTCGGTTCAGGGAGAGAGTACTAGTCGAGTACGTCTAGGAGTCCTCTATATAGTGCGGGACATGTACAGCTTCCTATCCAAGTACTTCTCCTCTGTAGTCCTTGTGCTTCACGCCATCAGGTGCCGTGCAGCGCAAGTCGGGTAGTCCCAGGGGCCCACCGAGTAGTCGGTCCTGGTACCCACCGAGGTAGTGGGCCCAGGGAGGTCCATACGACGGGTGACCACGGTTTCGCCCTTTCCCTCCTCTCGTATCGTCACTACGCGAAGGTATTCGTGACTAAAGCTATGATGGACACGGCGTATTGAATGGATCCAAGGGAGCATTGGAGCTCTACTCCCTTTACGGCATGGTAGCTAACCTTAAGCAATAAAGTATATTCAACACAAGATGATAGATAGATAATCCAACAAAGTATGATTACATCTCAAGATCGATTACAACCCATGGAAGAATAAGGAGATTACCCCATCAAGGTGCTAGGCATAGCACCGTTGATCATGGTCACCCTTCTGACGGTGTCTTCCTTCTTCTCCACTTGTGGGTGCTTCCTTCGAGGTGGACGATCTCCCTCCGAAGATCTCTCTCCTCTCTCTCTAGCTTGTGGATGACCTCTTGGTGCGAATGGCTCTCTCCCTTGCGAATGGCGACGCCTCTAGGGTTTTAGGGTTGAAGATCCTTCGGGTGCAAGGAAAGGGGGGCCGAACCGACGCCGGAAGTGGGCCGGGCCGGCCAGCCGGGCCGACCGGCCCAAGGCCCATTTCGGCCTGGTTCGGTCGCCCCTTCGCTCCCGTGGGTCCTCAGGTGATTATGCACTTTGCCCCTTCCACTTGCATGATTTTGACGATGTCATCCTCGCGTCCAAGATGGAGGTTCTCCGTGCATGAATTCGGTCTTTTACGCTTCAATCCCAGGGGGTGTTCCTTCGTAACACTTCGGTCCTTGCCATCATTGGAAGTGATTTCATCATGCTCATAAACACGAACAAGACTCCGTAAATGCTTCTTTGAACTTATTGTGAATCCGTCCTTTATGTCCATGTTTTCCTACATAAACACAACACTTCCAAATGCATGCACAAAAATGAACTTGTTATATGATTAGTGTGCCTAGTGGCGGGTTAGTTCCATAAACAAATCCAAACCAAAGTATAATGAACATGTTTGGTGTACCAAAATACAACGTCAACACCGGTTATTTTTGCCCTTGGTACAAATGAGGGCATTTGTACCAGGAGGGGAGGATGAGGCCCCAACACGCCGCCGTGAGGGGACATTTGTACCGGGTGGTGGCTCCGCTCGGTACATTTATACCGATTTAAACGAAGACCCGATATAAATGTCATTCCATCGATCCTGCGGGGAAGACTTAGAAAAGTTTTTGTTGCCGCCTCTAGCTCCCTCTGCGTCCCTAGCCCTCCTTTAATTCTCCAACACCACCCTCCATCCTTATCCTTTTCTCATTCTTTCTCTTCCTTTCTTTTCTCTCCTGATTCCTTCTTCGATTCTCTCCCATGCAGGAGGTAGAGGCCGGCGACCGTGGCTGGGGCGGCGTGGTGCAGCGCGCCCCACCGCGCCGGGCCATGCCGGGGCCTCCCGACGCGCAAAGCACGGGGCTAGGCCGCGGCCTCCCGGCGTGGGGTGGCCACCAAGCACGCGCATGAGCTTGTGGCCGGCCGGACGCGGGCGCGTGGCCGCCACCGAGCGACTGCGGGGGGGAGCGCGCATCGTCCTACAGGTGGAGATGTGAGTTCTTGTGCAATTCTTGTGAGATATATAGATGTGAATTTTGTGTTGTGAATTGAATCTTGTGAATTTTATGTTGTGAATCTTGTGAACTTTGTGCATGTAAATCTTGGATTGTGAATTTTTGTGATGTGAATGAGATGAGATAAATCTTGTGTTTTTTGTTGTGAGATGAGTTGAATCTTGTGTTTGAGATGAGATGGGAAAGAAGAAAAGAAAAGAAAAGAAAAGAGAAGGGTAGGAAAGGCAACGACGGCAGATGGAGTTGACGGTAAAATCACATTTGTACCAGCTAGGATACCCGATACAAATGTGATCCCTTATTTGTACCGGAAAACCTGCAATGGTTTAATAACCGGTACGAACGAGGGTTATGGACTGGTATAATGAGCATTTTTTCAAGTAGTGGCTCCCCACTAAGATTTATTGTAGTAGAAACCATCATTAGTGTTGTTCATCGGTAATATACACATTAATTACTGGGTATTTGTCCAAACCGTTTTGTTATTTTTTTCAAAAACCCCAAAACAATTGTCGTGTTATATTAACAAATGGAAAAAGAACACAAAACAAAAGTAAAAGGAAAGAGACAAGAACTAAACAGCTGTGGAGAGACCTAAAGAACGCTACACATACAACCGAACTCAATAAAACACTATCTTTTTTAATTGCAGAATGCAGAGTGATTGTGTTTTGGTAGTGCACATGAGAAAAAATTACCCTCACACGCCTTCGGTCTGTTCGCTTGGCTTATCGACCACCAGCTAGCAAGATCTTTTCTCTCACAACAAATCAGCACCAAAGAACCAACCAAGTGAAGACTTTTCTCTCGGAACAAATCAGCACCAACCATCGGCCACCGGCCAAACGAACAGGCATCATAACCCCACTAACCACACTTGAGCGCACGCAGTGTTGCTATTAGGGGTGGTAATAATGGACCCTCCAATTTAGTCTAGCAAATTTATGAATCAAACATGATCATGATCGAGGAATAGTAAAATGGTCTGGTGGTGGATCATATTTACCCCAAGGCAAATGTTTTGTCCATTCAATTTGCCTCTAATAATATTTACCCCAAGGCAAATGTTTTGCCCCTTCAATTTGCCTCTAATAATATTTACTCCTTGGGGTTTGAATTGAGGGGTAAATGTGGATGTGGATAGAAGAGAGAGCTGGGGTCCATCATAATTTTGCTTTAATTTACAACTTTCCAAGGGTAAATGGAATTAGAGAGGCAAAACATTTGCCCCATCACATTTGTCTCACATGTTTGACACCTTAGGGGTAAATTTAGGATAAATTTGCCGTATTTACCCTATTACCCCTCCATCCCTACACCCCAGCCCCCAGGATCACCAGCTTCCCAGTCGCCTCTCACAACAGAATGTTGAGGCTTCTTAAGCACGGGCAGGGCTCAAAGGTGAAGTGGAGAACACAGATCAGTAGGGATTTTCAGGAGAGTAGTGAAATGTTCCTGCATGTCATTTATCTCAACAAGCGACCTCACGTACACAATATCAGGATATACTAACGTGCGCCTCGAGCGAAATGAGTCGATGGTAATCTTCTTTTGAGATCGTATTAGAGTTAGTTTTCACATTAATGTTCCTAAACGATTTTACAGAAATTGTTTGAGTGTTCTATCATTTTACATTATTTTACTAGTTTTCATTCGTACCTCGTAAATTCTACCTGCAATTATCTGATAACATTTCTTTACCAGATCAAATAATAGTTTCTTGTGTCTCCTTGTGGGAAACGCAAGTGAAAAATATTTTCATTATTGTTACTATGCCCTCGATCCATCATATGCATATCTTCGCCTAACCGTTGGCTGTTGTGATGTTTTCAGCTCCACCACATAATACATTGAACGCTGAGACATGTATCTATCTGCAACTTTTTATTTTTTTTTCAAAGCCGAGAGATCTCCCCCATTCCCATTACAAAACGGAAATACCGGTGTTTTGTTACATAAAGAGGGAAGTTACCCGGTCAAAGCTAACCTGACTCAAGCTAGCCGAACTAATAAGTAAGAAAAGCCACAGGATTCCTAGGGAAAAGTTCTGTTTTTACATCACAGAGCAACTTTTTATTGTTGCAGGTACTAAAGTAATAGTCTTGTAAACTTTGAATGCTCACGAGCAAGCTTTGTCTAGCATAGAAACTTTTTTGTTCTTAATCACAAACTGAGTCATGAACACTGGTAGGTGCAATTGTACCCTCGCGTCATCATAACCACACCAAGAGATGCCTCCATGAGCATACGAGTTCGTTCACCCTTTTTTTCGAAACATACGAGTTCGTTCACGTGCCCACATATATGGTGTTGCTTTGCTGTACAAAAGCATGAAGGTCGGCAACGCAAAAGGCCTCCTTGTGAGTTAGGCCCCGTTTGGTTCCCATAAGTAGGGTGACTTATAAGTCGGGCGACTTATAAGTCACGCCACTTTAAGTCGGTCTGTTTGGTTGCGGTGACTTACACCCTCCGTCCCAAAATATTTGCACTGTTTGACTTTTACAGGGCACGTTTGACCATTCGTCTTATTCAAAAAATTAGTGCAAATGTAAAAACAATTATGATATACTTAAAATATATATGATGATAAAACATGTAATAGCAAATTAAATAATATTTTCACAATTTTTTCAAATAAGACGAATGGTCAAAAGTGAATAGCAGAAGTCAACAAGTGCAATTATTTTGGGACGGAGGGAGTATAAGTCAGTGGGCTCCACATAGGGTGGTAGAGGGAAAAGTGAAAATAAGTCACTTTAAGTAGAGGTGGAGCTACTTATGCAACTTATAAGTTAGAGCACTTTAAGTCAGAGTTTTTTGATTTCACATGTGACTTATTTTATACTTTTTATACTTTAAGTCACCCTACTTATAAGAACCAAACGGCGCCTTAGTTTTGCACAGTTTAGGAATAGATGTCGACTCATTTTTAGCCCCCGTCAGCGTGTGCGTGCACTAGCATCCATCATTCCATATCCATAAAGCGGAGGAGATGCACGGTGGCAATGGGGAAGCAAAAAGGATGATAACGGTCGAGGAAGGGTAAATTGGTTGGGTGGCAAGGGAATGGGAGGCGTGAGGAAGAAGCAGCAGCGGCTCCTCAGTCAGCGGCATGGGTACGAGAACCAGCATCTCGGGATCACAGCAGAAAATGACACATCCAAGGCGCAATTAGGGCGAGGATCTTATTGTTCACGGCGAGAGCAGTCATCTCGCATGTTGCCAAGCCTTTGACCCTCTATTGACTGTCAAAGTGTCAAGCCGACTAAGCGAGGGGCAGTGCTGCGACGCGGTGGCTCGGTGAAATTGGCGCACCTCCGGCTTTGGCAGAGGAAGCGATGGAGAATTTATTTCGTGAAGGGCCTCTGTCGCACCACATGGACGCATCGCAGGCTAAGATCTCTCATCTCGTATGATGGACCGTCGGCGAAGGGCTAGGCTTAGAGCCAATCGTTTAGGTTGTGTGAGATGTGAGTAATTCATGTTAGAGCTTAAAGTTCAGGTTGTGCTTGGTTTGTCAGTTTGTGTACATCTGAAGCCAGTTTCATTTGAATCGAAACCGAATATTGTCATTTTCATTTTTCGTCTTGATAAATTATGTTACCCGTACTGCCCGTAGAGAAATGTTTTCCTGCATCTCTTGGGCCTGATGGGCCCGGTCCACCGAAGTTCTCGATTGTGGTTGCGCCTTCAAGCCCATGTCATCTAGGGTTTGCTCTCCCCACCGTTCCGGTCTATAAAACGAAGGGTGCAATCGACCCTCTTCAACCGCCGCCGCCACGCACGCGCGCACGCAATCGCTTGCTTATTCGCTTCTCTTTCGGTGCCGATGTCGCTTCCTCCCTGTTCATTCGTCGGCTTATGTTTATGTTTGGTTTCGATTCCTCTGCTTCTTTTTGGTTTTCTATTCCATTCGAACTGCTAGGGAAGATGAAAGGTGTTGTGGCGATGAGGAAAGAAATCCGTGTGCCGGAGGCGTCCATCGGGCGCCGCTGTCGGTTCCACAAATCCTCTAAGAAGTTCTGAGCCATTCGATATGTTTGCTCTTCATCTTCCCCTCTCAGATCTAGAGATCCAATCTTGTTTTTTTCTTATTGGAGATCTTGTTCTCGTGGTTCGTGCTATGCGTTTAGTGTTGATGCGAGGTGATGATGCATGTATGATAGTCTGTCAATCCCCTGATGTCACAAAGTGATGACTCCTCATACATCCCGACAGGCTCTGATCGCATCTTCTACGATTTGGGATCTCATCCATTCGTTCGCTGTTTATTTGTTTTCATGCTACCTCATAAACAGTGCATAACCGTTCCTTTTTTTGTCATCTTAACATTATCTTTGGTAATGATTTCAAAATCTAACTCTTTTTTACAGCTTAAAACTGTAATTGTGGTGTTTTGCTACATGCTCTAAACGATCAAATTATTTGTACAGTGCGATTATATCTGCAATTATCTTTATGCATGTAAAAATTTATATGATTTTCGGGGAAAAAAGAATGGATAGTGTTTTGAATAAAATGAATACAATAATTGGATTTCATTTGAGCGGAATCTCACTGCTAGATAATTCCTTAGTCCATGAACAAAAATGTTAACATGTTCACCAGAGAATAAATAAATTATCTGGACACGATGCTTCATTATCATGGAACCGAACTGAGTATTGAGCATGCATCAGTAGTGAAGCGGTTGATGAGCTCACTGGCTAAATTATTGTGTTGCAAATGCTTGTCAACATTTTTGTTTGGGCCTACTTGTTCTTTCATAATTAAAGCATGCCCTGATCTATCAAATGCATTTGTGGAGGTCAGACTTTAGAAAACGAGTTGCAAGCGGTAAAGAAAACTACTACAGTAAAATGCCTCACAAGTCTTAACCCACAGCCCCGTAGAGTATTATTGATGTGAGGTGATGATGCATGTATGGAAGTCTGTCAATCCCCTGATGTCACAAAGTGATGACTCCTCGTACATCACGACAGGTTCTGATCACATCGCTTGTTTCTTGTTTTTCAATCTCTTGTGGACGCAGTTCTTTGGACCTGAATTGACGGTAGGGGAAAATGGTTATGATTTCAGTATGTACTTTCTTTTCTTCAACTTAAAAACTGTGATTGTGACGCATTAATACAGCTCTAAATATTCAAATAATTTAGTGATTGCATGATTATATCTATTCATGGAAGAATTGCTATTTTTTTTAAAAAAGTGCAAAACATGTGAATGAGAGTTATACAAGGTTGAGATACAAAACTGAAGGACCAACAATGGTCACAAAAGGATATAAAGGGACACATCAAAACTGCCTATTCTCTACCCTTAAAAAAACTGTAACCACAACGTCCCACATGTGGTTCTGCCCCCTCGGCGTTTTGCCGGCAGAACCAAGGGTGAGTCCGCGCCTCGACCGGTGGGTCCAAGTTCTCCCTCCTTCGCGACACCCCCACGCCTCGGTCAACTCGGCGGAGGGAGAGACTTGGGGGCAGCCACACAGGGGAGAGGGGAGCTCCAAGCAGAGGAACACCGCTCGCCGTCGTCATCGTGGGCTTGCCGTCGGTCACCCCTGGCTCGTTGGGGATGCCTCTGCGCCCCATGGTGGCGGAGCTCGCCGAGGCCACCACCTTTCCATGCCTCTGCGCCCCATGGTGGCGGAGCTCGCCGAGGCCACCACCTTTCCACGGCCGCGGATCTTGATCGGGCACACGCCGTCGCTACCTCGTTGGATTGGTGCGCGTCCCACGAGCTCGGGGATCTCGTCGGCAGCCCCACTCGAGCGCACCCTAGATCCGTCTCCTCTGCCTCCACAACCCCCATCCTGCCCTCGTTCGCTTGGCTTATCGGCCACCACCAACAAGACTTTTCTCTCGAAGCAAACCAACCACCAAAGAACCGGCCCGAACCGGCCCACAAAGAAGATCTTCTCTCGTAACAAACCAAAGACCGGCCATCGCCCACCGCCCAACCGAACAAAGCTTGTCGCCTCCTCCCTCGCACCTTATCCATTTGGTTGCTAGGTGCGGGGCGGAGCTTAGAGGTCGAGAGGGATAATGTCGCTGCTCCCTCCCACCGGAGGTGAAAGAAGTTGGACGTCGCGTTCGTCCGCCGACGGGAGCGACAGCGGCGGCGCCGGCCCCGAGTCGCCGGTCCACGTCCCCCGCCGCCTCGTCCTCCGGCCGTGCCTCTACAGGGCTTTGCGCACTCGACCTTGTTCAGCTGCGGCTACTCGTGCGTGAGCCACGGGAGTAGTCGGCCCCGCGCTGACCGCGCTACCGGGGAGCTCGCCACCGACCTTGTGCCGCTAGGTGAGAGGCACAAGCACCACGAGACGAGCACCACCATGAGGGGAGCCGTGATGGCCCCGACGAGCGCCGCCCCCAGCGAGAGAGGCAGCAAATCATGACGAGTACCGCCATGGGCAGCCGCGATGGCCCCTGACGAGCGTTGCCCCCAATGGGAGAGGCCTCTGCTGCCAGTGCCTCTGCAACCCCATGCTGCCGCCGCTCACTCCGGGGAGGCTGCTGGATAGATGCTCTGCCCCACGCCGCCACTCCCTACGATGTCCCCAATAGTGATTTGGGTCGGGAGGGAACCAGAGGAGAGAGAAACTGAAGCGGAGATATTCTTGGCGAGGAAAAAAAGACGGCGTGTGTGGTGGCCGGATGGATAACGCAGGATGCTATTTTTTTAAAAAAAACTAATGACCATCTTCCATGGGCCTGCGCTATGGGCCTCCTCCATCTAGTCTAACAACATCCTGAAGATAAGTTTACTAATTTTGTGATTAACCCTTGAATATTAATTTCTTACTGCAATTGCTATAGGGAAAAATCGTATAAAAAGATGATTTGACGTCAATTTTATTGCATTGCCAATTACTATCACTAAACCAAAACATTAGATATAATCAGATTAGAGATGACTTTGCATTACTTCCAAAAATTGCTCAAAATCGCGGTCTTGGTCGCGCAGAGCTGGCCGTGGACTGAACACGCACCTAGACCTGAGCATTGCACGGGCCGGGGGGGGGGGAAAAACTCGTTTTTTCTGAGAAAATCCTGCCCACGACCGTCCCATGGGACGCGTCGGGCCTCAGTTTTTGGGCCGGGCTCAGGTTGGGCTCGGCCTTGGACGGGCCGCTCGCCAATTTTGTAGTGTAAAATGGCTAAAAACAACATTTCGGGCCAGACTCGGGTCAAAAACATTTTTTGCGGGCTTTAAGATCTCTACCCACGCCCGTCCAGTAAGATCCGTGGGCGGGCCTGGTTCGAACCGGGCTAAAAATGCTCAGATATACACGCACCCAACACTACTTGTCGATGGCTGAGCTGCAACTACGAGTTAGTCGTGCTCGGGAACCCATGGTGCTAAATGCCACCAACTAAAGATGCCAGCCAAGGGATCGAGACGCCCGAGGTCCACATGAGTTGGTTTCAGTTATTGCCACTCATAAATTGTTGAAAAGGTTATAATTCAATGCTTTGCAGAACATAGGTAATGCACAAATTAGAAACATCATGCTAGACCTTCATTGGAACACGCCGGTAACTTTCACTATGAAGATAAATGTTGGGTGAGATCTCATATTGATATATATTTTGCATTTTAAGAGCATGCTCCTCTAGATTTTTCTATTATTATATTTACTAAATTTAACTAAATTGATCAATTTGAAATTTTAAATAAATTAGCACGTAGCAACGCACGGGCATAGACCTAGTCCCTAACAAAGCCGCAACCCCACGAAAGCCAACCGTAGCCCAAAGCCTGTCTTTGTCGAGGATGTGCTCGAAAGGCAATTATAAATCGATCAACTAATCCTATTCCAATATCTTAGATTTGGAGCAGTAATACATCGTGAACCAATATATATCGTACCAACTAGTGTTTGGACAAAATGTTTTGCTGTCATCCCACTTTGAGGATGAGTGGGAAAGAGCGACCGGAATAATTGCTATAATTTTTCTTACAAAAAAATGTCCAGTGTATCAGATAAAACGATTACAATAATTGGATTTCATTATGACTGGATTCCCAATGCTAGATAATATTTTCCTTAGTGCCAAGTGTCTGTGTATATAGTTTGACATCCTATTCAATAGTGATCAATGTTAACATATTCTCCAGAGTATAAATTGTTTATCCAGACGCCAGAATCGGTTACCATGAATCTGAAGATTCAAGAACACATGCTTCAGTCAAACGGCTAACAAGCACGTATCGACGAGCTCTCTGATGGAGAGATATGAGTTCCAAATGCTTGTCATCATTTCTCTGGATACTTATGGGAAGGATATCAGTTGGATCGAAATTTTCTGCTGAGTGGGTTCAAAGGTCTACTATCAAAACTATGTTTCATTGCATTTCATTTTTTTCGAACTATATTCCATTTCAAAATTGAAACACAGCCTGATCTTTCAAATGCATTTGTGGAGTAGGTAAAGCGAGACTTTGAAAATGAGTTGCAAAGTGATGAAAGAAACCTATTGTAAAATGCCTCACAAGCCCCTCGTGTACAGTGAACTTATATATAAACTCAATGAAATCATACGGTGGCTCACTCAGGTCTTTTTCTGTATTGGAGGAATGGATGGTTTTGAAAATGAAGGCCAGCTCCTACCATTTTGCTTATAAAAGGGGACAATGGTCTGATTGGTTGTTTTTAAATCGGCTAAGAGTGAGGAAAGTGCTAACTGCTAAACTTAGGATTATTATGAGAAAAGCGTAATTTTGAATCAGGCCCCTGGTGCCACAAAAGATCATCAATTGAATGTCAATCACTGACCCAAACTATTTTTTTGGTAGATGAAATGTCTTCCATTCTGTTTATGCGTTGGTGAAACAGAATAAGATGCATCCAGTTAAATCCTATAATATTGCTCTCAGATTAAAGTGCAACCCAAACATCTATCTTTTATAAGGTCGTGTAACTACAGCTGAATGTCCCAACTAACCTTGGCATGCATCTTGCCATATATACATTCTACTCTCAAGCAATATGACACATCATTCTTCTGTACCCGTACCAAATACATAGAGGGGGATAGATCACGAAATACTTGTTATGCGATGGGAATGAGAAGCACATGGGAAGGTGCAACGGCTTTTCCTCTGTAACTAATAACAAGTCTTTTCAGAACGTTGGATCTAAATCTAAAGACCATAGAGAGATGTGGAAACTATGGAAACTCTGATCTGGAACGTTGGATCTAAATCTAAAGATTAGAGAGAGATGTGAGAGCATTTTACACAGAACCGCCCGCCAGCCCCCACCAATCGATGCAGTTTTGCAAAAATACCCCGCCCCCTCATCCTCGTGCTGGACCCTCGCACGCACGCCGCCGCCGCATTTACTGACCGCTGCCCGTGCAGTCGAGTCCCCGCCGCTTCTACCGAACTCCCCTGCCTACCCTACCGCCGCCGGTCGAGCAGTGGAGTCCCCGCTCGCCGCCACCCCTAGAGTGGAGTCCCTGTGCTCCGCAGCCTCTAGAGTCCCCATGCGCCGTCATCCACCGAGCTCACAGTGGCGGCCTGGATTCCCCGCACGCCGCCATTGGAGTCCCGCCACCCCTGGAGTCCCTCGCGCCGCCCCCTGGACTCCTGCAGTCTGTGAGTCTGTCTGCAGTGTCTGTCCGCGCTGGATTAGTAGCAGAGGCAAGATTTGGAGTTGGGTATTCCCCGTCTCCTAAAAAAATCATACAGGAATGCATTAATTCCTTCATGTTTGCCACTCTATGACGTCAATCTCTCCACATGAATTGTCTTTTCTTCATTTTGCAAAGCTCTTGTTGCAATACACGGTAATTAAGTAAACGATACTACATCAATTGTGCTATGAAATTGAAAATAGCAAAAGCTACAGTATAGCTCACCCACCTGCTGCTGTTGTTTGGGGGTTCCACTGCCGGGTGGCAGCAACTCTCCGTCCGGGCGTGAGGCTCATCCCCCTCCTGCTGGCTTGCTCATGTTCGATGTCGTCGCCAACGCCTAATGTCCTGTCCCTGTGAGCAGCGCATCAGCACAACAGCTGCAGCACAGAGTAGTCAGTTTGCTCGTCACACAGACTGCTCGGCCCGCTCCCCTGCGGCCTTGCTCTACAACATCTGCTTCCTCCACCTCTATAAATCAGGCCAGGTGGCCGGCGGAGTAAGCGCGCTAGCTAGGATTCGCTGGCTGACTCGCGAATTCGGCGATGCGGTGGCAGCGTGCGGTCATGCGGAAAGACGATGCGGGCACGCAGCCGATGGGGATGAGGATGGCGCAAGCAGGCGTGCGATGCGAGGGAGGGTCCAGCGCAGGAGCGGGGGTGTTTTTGCAAAAATGCATCGACCGGTGGGGGGCTGGCGGGCGGTTTTGTGTAAAATGCTCTCACATCTCTCTTTAGCCTCTAGATTTAGATCCAACGTTCCTGATCAGAGTTTCCATAGTTTGCACAAGTACCCTAGTTTCCACCTAATACGCTCCCTTTCAAAACAGTATGATGCGAAAGCATCGACCTGAAAGAATGGAATTCTTTGCTTGCGCATGAGGAAGAAGCTAAAATTGAAGGTGTCAGTGTTGAGATTAGTCCCGACACTAACTAGTGAAATGCGCTGTGATCGATCTCTCGATGGCCGGTGCTAAGCAATGCGGGGACACAAATTTATCCTGGTTCCGACCGCGGGGCCGTACGTCCAGCAGATTGCGCTCGTGCGCTGTATTGCAATGCACCGTGGTGCCTGCAGATGGGGGCTACAAGCTAGGCGGGAGATGAGGAAAGACCTCCAAGTCCTTGCTGAATGGTTGAGGCAAGTGCCAATATCAGGGGAACGAGTGTGCGGGTGAGTGCGGATGACCGGCGATCCCCCTGCGGCCGGGCGACCGCCTCCTCCTTTTATAAACCAAGGGGAGGTGGCTTACAGACGTGCCACATGGGCCTTTATACACAGTATTGCAGTACTGGTACACATCGCTTGTGATCTGATGGTGTCCTGACAAGTCTCGGCTCTTGCGGGTGTCGTGGCAGCCTTGTACTCGCCGGGAGCAGCTTCGAGGGTAGTTCGTCCATCGTTCACGTCTGTCCGCCTTTCGTACATCAATTCGAGGGTCTTGCTGATGTGGGTGCTCGTGCTACATAGAGATTGGCGTGGTGGCGCCCCACCGGAATAGGGCGCCACAACCTCGGGGATAGTTCCACAGCAACGGGCTGTCCGCACAGCGCTGGGGATGGCCGCACAGGGTCGGAGGTGACGGAGAGGACGTGCTCCGTTCACCCTGCGTCACGGCGCTGTCCTGGGCGAGCGTCGGGTCGGTGGCGTACGCTCCTCGAGGGTGTCGTCATCCTATTTCGAGGGGGTGCCACATGGAGGAAGGACGGGAGTGGGTAGCACAACGTCAAGGAATGATGCACGCCACTCCGCACAGTACTCACACAGCGTCGGTGATGGCCGCACAGTGGCGGGTTGTCCGCACAACGTCGAGGTCGGATTCCCAGGCCGTGTCAGAAGATCGGCGTGGTGGGGATTTTCCCTTTGACCCGGGCGCCCACGGCGTGTCAGGGCATTTAATGCTCCAGTCAGGGGAGCAGGTGAGGTGTCGTGGGTCAAGGGGAAGCCTCGAGCGAGGCGGAGATTCGCTCGAGGGGCTGGAGACCCTGGAATCAGGCGGAAACTCGCTCGAGGGGGGCGTCGTGCCCCGAGCGGGGCGGGGGTAGCGAGGCGGTGATCCGCTCGAGGGCGACTGAGGATGACCATTTAATGGGCTATGGAAGTTGTTGGGCCGCACCGGACCGTGGACCTTTTTCATATTCGGGTCGTGGTTGGTTCAGATGTTATTCCGGTCTGTGTCCATTTTTGGGAGGGGTAGTTTCCCCCATAGTTAGGGGGGTCCCTTTAGCTGTCCCTGACAAAAGGTGTACAGTCTTTTGGGCTGCAAAACACTTGATATTATGCTCAAGAGAATAAATCGCTAGTCAGCACCAATAGCTGAGATAAGCACTGGATTCACAGGATGTTGGCGCCGCTGTCAGTCTGTGGTATTACGCAAAAAAGCCGGTGATGTTCGAATAGTGTTGGCCTACATGGGCAAGGTGGAGACTGGTTCAGATTCAGACATCTTGACTATGAAGAAATTCGATACGACCACACGCCATGTGTTATCATAATATCGTCGTATAGGAAATTTTTTATTTTGAGAATTCGTTTAGGCAAAATTGTGATATGGAAATACAGGCAAGCTGGCCATATGGTTCAGAACTGACACTAAATTCCCTTTCCATGGATTGATGAATAAGCTCAAACATGTTGCCTTGGGAGCAAATTTATCCTTAACAAAATTGGGTTGTATAGTTTCCTAGAAATGCATTAATATTATTATTTCCATCGTTCCTTCTTTATTTCCTTTATTTACTTCTACCTCGGATTCGAGTTCCATTCTTTTCCCTTTTCAATAAGCTGAACATTTTGCATGTTTTTAATTTTAGTTCTCATGTAGGGCTGTCAACGAGCCGAGCTCGAGCGAGCCTACAACCTCAAGCTCGAGCTCGGTAGAAGTTCGAGCCGAGCTCGAGCCGAGCCTGAGATCCTTGCGAGCTTAAAGACAGGCTCGAGCTCGGCTCGTGAGAAGATCGTTAAAGCTCGAGCTCGGCTCGACTAAGCTCGTCAACAACTAACACTCAAACTTTCAGATTTCAGAGGTGAAGCAAGCAAGAAGTTGTTTGCTCAGGTGACGAGCTCACATCAAATTTACAAAGTACATGACAGAAATGATGTCTTATACGATTATATTGATTACAAATAGCAGCAGCAGCATTCGTCTTAAATAAGTCTCAATTAATATCACTACTATAGTTAGCAAAAGAGGCTTCGTCGACAGGCTACCCAAAATACTACTAGCCATTGACGCAATTGGACTCTATGCAAAATCTGTCCAAGTCCAAGTAACTTGCCAAAATACTTCAACTATCACGACCTCCAAGGTCTTCGTTCCAATCAATTAGTGCTGACTTGCTGCTATCCTGCATGGTAATTTCAAACCTCAGAACTGATACAAGAGGAGTAAATAATTAACATGACCTCAAGTTCTCAAGTGCATACCTGATAAACTAGTAACTAATTGTTACCCACATTTAAACTTCCATAGGAGTTTCACCTGTTGCTAGAGCAATGGATTTAACATCCCCCTCCTATGCAAGAGCATGAAGTAATCAGATCAGACAATAAATATGCACAGCCACACCATAGCCATGTACAAACAGGAGATTCAGTTATTGTCACAAAAAAACTCACCACATCGATAGCTTTGTGGTGACCTCGCCTAATCCAGCTTGATGTACACACCAAGGCTTGCACTGTTGTTGGGAGTAGAGAGCTACGATAAGCATCAATGACTCTGCCTCCAGTGCTAAAAGAAGACTCAGATGAGACCGTGGTAATTGGGATAGTGAGAACATCTTTTTCCAACCTAGCCACAGCTGGATACTTAAGTTCATTCATCCTCCACCACTGAAGTATATTGAAATTTTCCGAAGGAATAACCTCAACTGGATCATCCAAGTATTTTCTTAAACCAGACTTGGAAGGGTTGGATGCATTCTGGGCTTTCACAAACTCTTCCCATTCACTATCAGCAGAGACCACACCAGAAGTGTTAACAGATGTACTGTTATGCTGAGAAGCTTGATCATTTTCCTTTGCAACTGACATGATTTTGTTATAGTCACTTTCATATGAGGCATACAAAGCATTCAATGTGGATTCCACTTTTTCAAGTTTGTCTGGAAGCTCACTTTCTTCATACAAGGACGGAAATGTGAACTTGATCATGCCCATTTTTCTTCTTGGGTCTAGAATTGCAGCTATAGCAAACAAAGTATTGCATTCTGGCCCCCAATACTTATCATACTTTTCTTGCATTGCATCTGCCATTTTCTTAAGCACTATGGTTTCTGACTTCTTTAGTTGTCCTAGCACCTTCTTGACATTGACAATGTGAGGATAGAATAGATTAGAGGTAGGGTAGAGTGAACCTGAAAACTCCTCTATAACCTCGTGAATAACAGATAGGACATCATTGACTTTGGTATAAAGATTCCATTCCTCTTCTGTTGGTAGCCACTTATAGTTAGCATCTCCAGTAGCATAAACATCAAAGGCAGCACGATAATGAAAAGCAGATTGTAGCATTTTGAAGGTTGAACCCCACCTAGTGCAGCAATCTAGAACTAGTCCCATTTTGCGTCCAAGGTTGAGAGAATCAACATCAGAATTGAACTTATAGTAACGACTGTTTGATTTTTTGATATATTTGATAGTCTCCCTAACCTTTTCAATCAGAGAACTGATCACTTCAAGACCATCTTGCACAACCAGATTCAGAATATGAGCACAACAACGGATATGAAGGAACCTTCCATCAAACCAAAGTGAACCATGCTTGTTAAACTTGGCACGCAACAAAGTTACAACAGTATTGTTACTCGAAGCATTATCAAATGTGATGCTAGCTATCTTATCCTCAATTTTCCATCCAGCCAGGCAATCAGAAATGGCGTTCGAAATAACAACACCAGAGTGGGGAGGTTCAAGTTCCAGGAAGTTAATAACACGACAATGCATTGACCAATTTTCATCTATATAATGGGCAACCAGGCTCATATAACAAATTGTTTGATTAGAGGTCAAAAGATCACATGTAAGGCCGAACTTTCTGATATCCTTAAAGCTCTTCTTTAGCACCTCCTTTTCAGATTCATAGAGCTTCATACAATCAGCCTTGATAGTGTTTCTAGAAACCTTTTTGTATGAAGGATTGAGAGCCTTAAGCAAAAGAGTAAACCATGTGTACTCCGCAATGATAAATGGCAGCTCATGAACAATTATCATTTTGCAAATAAGCTCACGTATTTTTAGGGGATCATAATAACCAGCTTTCACAACACAAGGAGAGTCAAGGTCGGCATCAACATCACCTTCATTAATTGGGAAATTGATGACCTGTTGTTTCTTGGACTTTTGCTGAAGCTTGAAGTTATCACACTGCTCCAAATGCCTCTTCCAAGATGATGTAGTTCCGCTGTTGTTCCGTACTAGAAGAGCTCCACATGCAATGCACTTTACCTTGTTTTCCATTTCTCCTCTTTTCTTCTTTGATGGGACAGTGCATTCTTCAAAGAATGTCCACAAAAGGGATTTCCTCTTTCTCTTGGACTTAGGTGCATTACCCTCCTGAGAACCATGAATATTTGTATCTTCACCTTGGTTCTCTGCCGACTGTTGGCCTGGCTCTGTTGTTATTGTGCCATCTCTCAGGCCTGCTGACTCAACCTCAATAGGCTGTTCCATTTGAAGAATCTACAAAATTATTACAGTGCCATTAGAAATTACCTGAGTGCAAAAGGTCTCTATCCCTAAAGCATACACATATTTCTCAGATCTCGCTATCGTAGTTATGAAAGCATACACAATAATAGTTCAATTCTACCAACGAGAATAAGATTTGTGTGGATCTATAAAATAAAACAAGATAGGGGAGCACTAAGTGAAGAGGAAAGGGAATGTGTTACCTTCAGTTGCTTTCTTGCTTGTTGATGACTTACTACTGCGATCGAGCTGCCGACTTTGTGCAAAGGCAAGCAGATAGAGGTTCGAGTTCTTGGAGCTTCAGGAAGACAGGAACTCAAGGTAGAGCAGGAGGGGTTCTGTGCTCCATGGTGGTCAGCGGATCCGACCTCGAGCTTGCTGCCGCTTGAAGGGAGCACGAGATTTGTGGAGGGGCGACGGCCGATGGGGTGCAAGATGGTGCCGGCGGGCGGCGGCCGCCTCACCAAGGAGGCCTGAGAAGAGGAACGAGAGATCGGGGACTAGGTCAGGGGGGACCGCAGTCTGCAGACTGCTTTTGGTGGACTTCGTGACTGTCTTGTGGGACCCCTGTGGGTGGTGGAAATATCTGCCGATTCGGCCACCCCGCTTCCTGGATTCGATTTTTTTAGTCAGAAGGTGGGGGCATGAGCGCACGAGGGAGGGAAAATTAGGTGTGATTTCTGTTGGCTCTCTACTGTTGAGCCTTGACGAATAGCTCGAGATCGGCTCGCCGAAGCTCGCGAGCCTCAAGTCAGGCTCGAGCTCGGCTCGACAAGCAAACGAGCCAATCTCGAATCAAGCTTTTAGAGAGCCGAATTCGATCGATTCACGAGCCTCGAGCTTTTTTTGACAGCCCTATTCTCATGTAACGCGCTCCCACTACGTGAAAACCTCAAATAGGTCACGCAACATTTGTAACGGGCCCTTAACGCTCGTTACATCCGCCCACATATGTAATGGTTGTTGTTTGGTGCCCGTTACCTATAAGGCGCCAAGACGACCACAGGGTTGGCCTCCACAACACCCGTTACCAATGTGGACTTCTGGTAACGGGCTTCTTAAACGCCCGTTACATAAATTCTTTGTAATAGATGTTAAAGGAGTCCGTTACAAATGTCAAACCTATCGGTCACGGGCTTGCAAAGCCCGTTACCGATCAATGCTCCATCGAACCCGGCCGCTTAAGTCCGTTACCGATTCTTCGCCGTATTGGTAACGGACTATAAAGTCCGTTACCGATAAGTTTGTACCGGAGACACATGCTTGTAAGATGCGTCTCTTTTGATTGGCACCCAAGGTCACCTTTTTTCTCACATCGGAGACGCATGTTGTTATCTCGTCCGTGTGTCCGTGTCTTATCCTTTTGACACCACTCGCTCTCTCTCTCCGCGAAGCTAGGCCACTCCCGTTCTAACAACAACACTCGCTTTCTCTCTCCTCGAAGGTCACTCGCTCGATCCGTGTGCTCGGATGTCCCCGCCGGTCCGTCCCGTTCGCCGCCGCAAGTTGCGCGCTCTTTGAGGATTGTGCGACGACGAAAGGGGCCGGAGCGGATGTCGACCGTGCCGTCCTCCACGCCGTAGCCGAGGCCGCGCCGCCGCCTCCGATCCTCCTCCTCGGCCGCGCTCGCCTCGTAGAAAGTCCTCGTCAAGGTGGAAATTAATTGGTCAATTTTATTGAAATTCTTCAGCTGTCTTTTTGTGTGATGAATTATACTCATTTGGTGTATGAAATGCAGATGGCGTCTGCTGCTCGGGCTTAGATGTACAAACAGCCCCAAGAAGATTGGGAGAATTTCTTAAGCGAGGTCAATGGTTTTCTAAATCAAGCAGAGGTGGATATGAGAAACCGTGGTGTTCAGACAATGCTTTGCCCCTGTATTGATTGTTCAACCAAAAGAAATTCGCACAACGAGAAATCATTTTTCATCATTTGGTCACACATGGTTTCACAAAATATTACACGTGTTGGAATAAACATGGTGAGGAAGGCCTTAATGAACTCGAACCAGGCTGCCTAAATGAAGGTGAAGTGCGACACCATGCTAACCATGATGAAGACCTTGATGATAGTGGACTTTTTAAGGGAAATGGACCATTATTCCCACCAAATGTGTTGAGGCCTGAGGATATCACTGATCAAGAAGTTAGGGGCTTCGATGATGGTGAGGTGTTGCAACGTGTGCACAATGTTGATCAAATGTTGCGGGATATTGAGTTTCAACGAGTGTACACACCTTCGAATTAGCGAGACCGGCGGCTCATTGAAGATTCAAAGAAACCCCTCTATCCTGATTGCCAGAAGTACTCTCGCCTTTCTGGTGATCTAAAACTTCTGCAGCTTAAGGCAGATCATGGTTGGAGCAACAAAAGTTTCAAACATCTATTGGATGCGCTTAGAGACATGCTACCTGAAGGAAACCAAATAGCAGAGTCTGTCTATAAGGCGAAGAAGATAATCTGTCCTCTGGTAATAGAGGTTGAAAAAAATCCATACATGCAAGAACAATTGTGTATTGTTTCGTGGAGATTATGCAAACCTTGACAAGTGCCCCAAGTGTGGCTATGATCGGTACAAGAGGAAAAAGGATGGTGGAGATGATAATAATGTTGATGACGAGAACGAGCCTGGCGAGATCAGAGGCAAGAAGAAGAAGGCTAACATAGGGGCTCCTATGAGGGTGGCATGGTATTTTTGCATCATTCCTCGGTTGAGAAGATGGTTCGCAACACGAAAGGAGGCCCAACTCTTGCCTTGGCATGCTGAAGACCGAAAGGAGCTTAATTATAAGAAAGATGGCAAGTTTAGGCACCTCGCAGATGCAGCGCAATGGGGTAACATTAATACCCACTTCCCATGGTATGATGACACAAGGAGCATACGGTTTGCTATGAGCACAGATGGCGTGAACCCATTTGGTAACTAGAGCTCAACACATGGCACCTGGCCTGTTGTGCTGTCGTTGTACAACCTTCCACCCTGGCTATGCAAGAAACAAAAATATATGATGCTGACAATATTGGTTTCCGGGCCAAAGCAACCTGGCGACCGTATTGATGTCTACTTGAGGCCACTAGTTGATGACTTGAAGATATTGTGGAAGCCTGGTGTGCCAGAGGTTTGGGATGAGTACCAGCGTGAGGAGTTCACAATGCATGGCATGTTGTTTACCACCATCAATGACAACCCGGCTCAGCGCAACCTCTCTGGCCAGAGTAAAAGGAAAGGTGCAGCTTGCCCACACTGCTTGGAAGATACTTGCACAATATGGCTAATACATTCAAAGAAATACGTATTTATGGGGCATCGTCGTTTCCTCGGCAAGAAACATCCATACCGGGCCATGGATTGTCAGTTTAATGGGGAAAAGGAGAATCGAGAGGCGCTGTTGCATGTGACTGGAGATCTGGTCCACTTAAAAGTCAAGGACATCAAAACTATCGAGGAGTTACCCAAACTGACTGAAAAAACTGTTGGTAAAAGAAAGAAACGAGATGGTGAAGAAGAAGAAGAAGGAATGTGGAACAAGAAATCAATTCTGTGGGTGCTAGAGTATTGGCCGATGTTGGATGTGCGTCATTCGATTGACAACATGCACGTCAAGAAGAATGTGTGTGAAGCTACTTGTGGAACCTTTCTACAACAGAAGTCCAAAGGAAAAGATCATAAAAATGCAAGGGAGGATCTTAAAGAGTTGGGCATTAGGCCGGAGCTCTATGCAGAGGAAACAGAGACGGGGACAAACCTTCCCGTTGCTGCAACCACCTTGTCAAAGGTAGAGAGAAAAAAATTCTGTCAGTTTTTGCATGATTTGAAAGTACCTTCGGGCTACTCATCAAACTTCAAGAGGCTAGTGTCACCGAAGGACATGAAAATGAATTTCAACTTGATGAAATCTCATGATTTCCATGTTTTGATGATAGCTCTTCTTCATGTTGCACTTAGAGGTATCAAGACAAAATTGGTTCGCGACGCGGTCACGAGCTTGTGTTTATTCTTCAATGCAATAGAACAAAAGGTGATTGATGAGGAAAAACTATTGGACTTAGAGAGGAGGCATTTCGAGACCCTATGCCCGCTTGAAGCTACCGTCCCACCGTCATTGTTTGATCTCATGCTGCATCTAACAGCACACCTCGCGAGGGAAATCTGGATCCTTGGACCATCTTACCTTTATCAGATGTTTCTATATGAGAGGTTCTATGGATTCCTAAAATCATTGGTACATAACCGGTTATTTTCGGAGGGAGCCATTGTTCGTGGCTATGAGGCCATTGAAGCGGTGGAATGGTCCATGGGTTATATGGACCCACAAAACCCCATTGGTGGGCCTCGCTCACAGCATGAAGGTAGGCTTTCGGGTGTTGGGACCATGGGGAAAAGGTCGGTCTCTCCGGATGTAGATGCCTTCGAAAAGGCTCATTTCACCGTGATACAACACGGCTTGCACCTAATTACACGGTTGCCAATGAGCACAAACGACAACTACGTGAACACAACCCTAACCGTGGTAGGGCTTGGCTTGCAAAAATGCAAATGCAAGGTTTCGGTAGGTGGCTCCGAGATTATGTCGAGACATGCAAAGCAATAATGCAACGAGATAAGGAATCTAGTAGTGGGGCCATTGTTCATCGTTACAAGATACGAAGGAATGGATATCAATGGATACACGTTCTATACCATGACCCAGGATAAAAAGTGCGTCTATCAAAATAGTGGTGTGCGTGTACGGGTCGTCATTGACGACAATCATGACGATGATGATGACACGGAGACGGACACATATTATTGTCAAATAGAGAAGATATGGGAGTTTGATTATGTAGGATTGAAGGTAGCCTTGTTTCGGTGTAGATGGGTCACCAATGGGAAGAGAGCTATGAGCAAGGACAAATATGGTTATGTTAGTGTTGATCTCCGGACCTTTGGTTACAAAAACGAACCGTTTGTCTTCGCCAACGATGTTGAGCAAGTGTTCTATGTACCTGACCTTGCAAAGAAGAACTGGTCCGTGGTTATGCCCGGAAAAAAGGATTGTGGGGATTGAAATGTTGTTGAGGAAGAGGAATACAACCAGTTTGACGAAATTCCATCCTTTGACACTTCATACAAGTCCCAACTCTTCGGAACTAACAAAACACCGTACTTGCGAAGCGACCATAGTGAAAAAATCTATATACGGGAATCAAGGAAGAAAAAGCAAGCCTCGATTTCGCTAAATTTTTGTAATGTCGGAGGATGTGTCTATTGGTGGAAATGGAATCCGTTTTGTAATATAAAGGATGCGATGTATTGGTGGAATTTCAATCCTTTTTGTAATATATGGGATGTGGTGGAATTTGAATCATGCTTGTAATATATTCTGCCAAAGATACTATATATATTCTGTTTATATATATTCAGCTTCAGTTCAGTAACAGGCAAGAGACAAGGATTAACGAACCCGCGTCGCCATTGTTACGGGCAAGAGACGAGGACTAACGAACCAGCGTCGCCTTTGTTATGGGAAAGATATGCGAAATCACGAACAGATTACATCCAAGAGTTTGCCAAATTTTACTTGGCAAATCTTGTGCTTTGCCAACTTCTAAAAAGATATGCCAAGTAAAAAAAGAGTTCATCTCCAACAATCTGGCATAATTTCACTTGCCAATTCCGGATCTAACTTACATCGGGATCCCGAGAGAAAAAAGTTGATTTGCCAAACTGTTGGAGTTGCTCTTAGCCAGCCCCCGTCAGCTTGTTCTTCAAGCTTTGCAAGTGAGTAGGTAAATCATACAAAAAATTGTACTGCACAGAGATAATCACAAAAGCATGTCTCTTGAGATGCAAAATCACACACACATATTACAGTCATCATTGATACATCAGAACAAGGTAACAATGCGGCCATATCTTCATGACGAGATATGCAAAATCACATACACACACATCGATCTTGCTCGCAGGTCGTCGATCTTGCTGCACGTGGTCATCGAACAAGCTCCATTTCTGCTGACGACTTAGAGACTTGATTCCTGGCATGACTAATTAAAGAAAGCTTCTGTCTTGCAATGACTAATTAAGGAAAGATTCTGTCTTGCAACCCTAATTTTGGTTTGCAAGACAGAAGCTTTCCTTAATTATGCTCATCTTACAAGAAAAAATAATGAGATATGCTCCATCCAGATTTTGGCTGCTTCCTCATCTTACAAGTGAACACAAGAGAAAGATACAGAGCGGGTGGAAACATATCCCTTAAAAAATCCCTCCTCCTAGAGGAGAAGGGGAAAGCAAAAGGAAGTCCAAGTGTGACGGAAAAGCTGCAACAAGCTTTCCGTCGGCTTGTTTATCCTGATGCCAGGAGGTTCTGGGCTACCTTCCCCGGACACAGCTGCGAGCAAGGGGTATGTCACAAGGATTCTTCTGGCAGCTGTGTTCGAGGGATGAACAACCCAACCACCCCCTATCACAAGAATTCTTCTAGCAACTGAGAGATCGAGGAGGAAGAAGAGAGAAAAGCAAAAGCTTGCGCCCTACAAGATCTATTCTTTGCGCCATAGCTAGATCTAGATCTAGAGAAGAAGGAAGCCAATGACTCGCTTTATCGTATCAGAAGAAGGAACCATATAGATAGATCTAGATCTAGAGAAGAAGGAAGCAACTTGAAGTGAGGAGGACCGATAGGCGTCAGTGACTTTTTATAGAAAAAACAAGGAAGAGATAAGATCAAGAGCACAAGAACGACTGGGAAGGTTCCCAAGACGGTCAATGGCGAAATTGTTGCTAGTCAATGGCTGAGAGCAGAGCTGCAGAGGTAGTGATTCCAATGTAGAATTGAATGATACACGGAGTAAGCAAACATCGTCTCCAATGGCCGTGTTTGGATGGTAGATGTTAGTGTTACTATTAGTGGTAGTTTTTAACACCTCCAAATTAACAAATGTGTTTGGTTCCAAAGTGTTAGTTTTGGTGTTAGTTTGCTACAAACTAACACTAACACCTTCATCCAAACATCCAATGTAGTCACCATATCCAAAAAAAAGAGAGGAAGGGATAAGATCAAGAGCACAGGAAACGGGAAGAGGTTCCCAAGATGGTCAATGACGAAACTGTTGCCATTTAATGGCTGAGAGAAGAGCTGTAGAGGTAGTGATTCCAATGTAGAAGTAAATGATACGCGGGGTAACGAAACGTCATCTCCATTGCATACTTAAACTATGTTTGGAAACAAATCTCCTGTATCTTCTCCTTCCAAAACAATTAGATCCCCTGACCCTTCATCTCTACCCACGAAAAACAGAAACTGCCTACTCCTCATCGTCACCATTCCCGGTCGGAGATGGATAGCATGCCGGGAAGAAGCACGCGGCACCAGCCGTCATTGCTGCTGCTGGGCCTCCCTCAAGACCTCCGCATTGAGATTGCGGCGCGTGTCGGTGCGACCTCAGAGCGGCCCTTGGCTGACCTCCGCATCCTACGCGGTACTTGCTCGACCATGCGCCGCGTGTGTGGCCACGGCGATGTCGGCCGGCGTTTGTCGATAGAGGGGATACGAGATGAGATTTCTTGGGTGTCTCTGACGCCCCAGGTTTTTAATTAACCTTAATTGACGGTCAACTCTGCTGACAGTGGTCAAATCACGGTCAACCTGGCTCCTCACCTAGAAAATCTCACCAACCAACCCTAATGACCCCATTGATCAAGTTGATACACATGTGTGGTCAATCCTTGGTCAAAGTCATGGTCAAACCCTACCTAAACCCTAGTGACCCTGATTGTCTTCCGGAACTTTTGCCGCGTTCTCCAAAATTCACCTAAACACGTAAAAATCTACCTTTATGAAAGTTGTCCAGTTTGTTGAGGGACACAACTTTCATGTAGAGTGACATTTCAAATTTTGAGAGGAAAAAGGTAAAAACTTGGTCAACTGACAGTACCTCCTGTTCACTGACACCAGTTGGCATTCAAAGTTGGCAAGCCTGTTGTGCAAAATCTGTTGAGAAAAACACTAGGTGGCCTTTGTGAAAGTTTAGAGGATAGCTAGATCTACAACTTTCATATTCATCACTTGATGCACTTCAGTACAAATTTTGGAGTTATTCAATTTCAAACCGATGATCAACAAAACATAATAGGCCGGCCGCGCTTTGCGCCGCGACGTCACGCCGCGCCCGCGGCCCTCGGAGTCCGCGCCCGTGCGCCACCCGAGGCCACCTTCGCCCGAGGCCACCCGCCATCCCAAGCCGCACGGCTCCCTAGGCCGCCCGCGCCCGGGACGCGCGGGGAGTCCGCACCCGCGCCACGCGCCGGCGTGCCGCCCGCACCGTGCCCGCGGCCTCCCCGCCCTCTTGCGCCATACTACGACCGGAGCGTCACCCCACCATCACCACAGGTTGAGCACGCGACCTATAAAAGGTGCCATTGCCTCCCCGCGGGCGAGCACCGAGCCGCCGGCCGCCATTGTCGCCCTCGCGCCGAGCTCGACCCTCCACAAGTGCCCCGAGCCGTCCAACCACCTTTCCCCCTTCCTTAGGCCTTGCTAACGCTCAAGCACTCACGCATTGCCCAGCCAAGCGCCTCTCCTCGCCGTCACCCGAGCCGCCGCGGCCGCCACCGCCGGCCGTCGCCGCGCGCCCTCGCCAGAGCCGCCTCCGCTCGAACCCCCGGCCTCACCCGCGCCCTAGGTGAGTATGTGGTCGTGCCCCACTGCCTCCCCGGCCGGGAGCGCGGCCGGCTCGCCGGAATTCGGCCGGCGCCACCGCCTCCGCATGCCCAAAGCCCCAATTGCAAGGCCCCCATTTTTTCTAAGGTGTTTTTGATAAACTAGCGGCATAGTTGTGACGTTTTAGTTCTTTGCAGGGTCCTCAGTGCAAAAGAACATCTTCAATAGTGAATGCAAATTGCTGAAACTTGTAAAATCTCTAGAAAATCTTAGAAAATTTGAAAAATTGCAAACTCAATTTTCCTAGACTCTTGGTGAGGAACACTACAACATTTGGTATACTCACCTAGGCTGTTTACAAATATTTTTGGCATGAAAAATAGAAATGTGAAAAACCTAGATCTATGATATCTCAAAATCCATAAATCCTCTATATCAAATTTTTGGATATGTTGTGTGTGGTCTTATGACTAGCTCCCGTAGAAAAAATTGCACAAAGTTATGATGTAAATCTTTTTATATGAATTGTTTTCCATTTATGCAGAATCTGTCTAGATGATTTTTGTAGCTAAAATTAATTATATTTTTGTGCTCAACTTCTGCATGTGGTCTTGTTATGCCAAGTTGCACCTCTGGTGAATTAATCCCAATTTTTGAATGATGAGTATTTATTCTTAATATATGCATGTTTTCCTTTGTAATTTAATAATGCTAGATCAGTAGTGGTTCTAGGTGTGCATGCTGCTTCCCTAGGATGGTTTTTCACTAGAGAACATGTGTGAGGAAATTTGGAGCAATTGGATGCTTATTTATTTTTGTATGCATTTACCTTGTTTTGCTAGCTAGCTTTTGTTATTTTCAAAATAATTAATTTTCTAGCTTTCCAAGCACGCATGTGTGTTCAGTGGCATAGTATAGGTGTGTTGTTGCTTAAGAAACCCTCCATTTGAAATTTTGAATGATTTATTATTTAAATAAAAGCTTTGGAGGCTTTTATAGATTTAATGTTTTGTTAAATAGGAAAATGCCTTTTTATTCTTTATACCCCTTTTTGAGAAATGGTTGCAAAGCTTATTTAAGATCCAAGAATACACCCTTGCTGTTTAAAGAATTAAATGTGAAAGTACTCGAACACACCGAGGGTGCTCAGGCTAACACCACTGACGAAGGCAAGCCCCGGTGCATTTAACCTAGTATTTAAAAATTATATTGCAACTATCTATGGATGCTTGTGCATTTAAGTTCAGGAGTTGTATGGAACCTTAGGTGCATGATCCCTAGGTACCTGTGTCCTTACTAGTATGTTGGGTCGATAGCTGCCATGCTATATGACCGTTACAAGTTGGGTGATGATGTCACTCGCGAGAATAGGTTCCTAGGTAGGAATCATAAGATCTCCTTAAATGGATTGCTCATGTGGTAAGAGCATAGGATGCGGGCTCCGGTCCGATGGCTATTGTGGGTTAAGTGTTTGAACGTACTAAGCACTTGTCGGGAATGGGACCGGTAAGCCTAGCACCTTAATGAGGCGGTGAGGGATCTTACTATTACTCACCTTGGGATGCGTCTCACGACTAGCTACCGGTGGTGTACGGTGAGTCCGGTGCCTCGCGGGGTATGCCGGGTAGCCTACATCAAAGATCGTAAGATTCGATCCAGATCCGAAGAGTTTTGGGAACCGCTTGGTGGTTGTCCTCGCGGGGGCATCCCATCATGTGTTTAGGTCTACCTTGCAAGGTTTGAATCAATCGATTGTCGGCCTCTCACCGTTATCTGAGACTACTTACTCCACTGGCCATGAGATCCTTAATGATGGAAGTTGTTGAATATTATGCTTGATTAATTGTATTGCACAACTTTGTTGTAATAGATGGCTAACTTAGAAAAGAATAAACCCGGTAGAACTTGTGCTAAAATCTTGAAAGTAAGGACATACTCTTTGTTACTTTTCAAAGCAAAAGAAACCCAGTGGCCAAAAAGCTTATCATGTTTAGAGTTGGTGAAGTAGATATCACCGACGGGTGAGTCTTGCCGAGTATTAGTATACTCGGCCTTGCTATAACTGTTGCTCTAGGTAATGCCTTTGGTGATGTGTGGCCCGGAGAGATCCCACGGGCCGGGAGCTGGAGTGGGTGGAGGATGACGCATGAAGGCATCATGGTTGGCCTCCCGTGGTGTTCTCGCTTTCCGCTTAGTTTAATTTCGCTGTTTTAAAAACTCTGAACTGCATTGTCATGTCAAAGACTTTGTTTTGTAATAATTAAACCCTTCGGGGTGAATTTCTGTAGTTAATCATGCTGTATCTCTGGACTCGCCTTCGCGTGAGTTTAATGCATATACGACAAGATGATACTTTATTATTGCTTAATGACCAAAGTGGTTGGTTTAGGCGATAGTACGGTATTTTCCTAGGCGGGTTGTCATAGTTGGTATCAGAGCAATTATATGCACCAGAGGTTAATTAATAACCTTAATCACTGGTTTTTGAATAAAAGTTACCAAGATTGTTTGATTTTCCAAAACAAGTTGGTCCGTTAATGATAAACTAGACTGAGAGGCCCTAGAGGGAATTTTTGGGTTATTTCAGGTGGCTTATTAACTTATGGTTTATCTTTCTAACTCCCAGCACATTTTATTTTATGTCAGACTTACTTTCTTGCACAACCAAACTAGATGAGCCATGTGTTTTATACGTGTGCTGTGCCGCATCACAAGAATTGCGAGGGTTGATGGAGTGATCCATTCCACGGATCCCATCTTCACATCTGATTATGAGTTGTGCTGTCGCCACGTTTTGCCATACGTGTGCATTCCGCATGTAGAATATACGAGACAAGGATACACTCCATTCAAACGGAGGGTGTCCGAGGTTGGACGTTGTCCATGCAGCGGCTTAACGCATGGATGCCGTTTCTATAGTGAACGGTAATGTATGTGGATGCTTCCGTGACGTGCTGGCACGGAAGGTTATTTTTCTGCAGGTACATAACAACGCTTCGTTAGTCGCTAAGTGTGTACCGTATAGTTCTCGACTAGATATTATAAGGAGAGATGAATAAAAGCCTTTCCACCGGCACTGACTTCGATTTTTGGCTCGATTGCCATGTGAGGTCGAATAGAACGTCTTGCATGCATGTTAAAAATCGAAACAACAAAAATGGACCCAAAACAGGACTTCTAAATGCTCTCTAAGGAAGATTTTGCTAGTGTGTGTTTTCTAAACAAGAATACCTCTCATGCATAGGTGTTATGCTGCCCAAGTTTTGCAAAAGTTTGTTCGTCTTGCTTTTGCACCATGTTCTAGGAGTAATTAAATTAGGTGTGTTAAACAAAAGTTGCTTCGTGCCTAATCTAGTTGTTGCTCGCAAAAATTTTCGATCATAGCTTTTTTCAATCTTAAGTTGCAGCTTTCTAAGCGACCCTAGGTTTTGCTGTTTTTCCGAATCAGCACCTAGACTTGCATCCTTTCACCATTTGACATGTGGTTCTCTTTGAGACCTAACATGTGTTACATCTTTTGCACAGATGGTTTTCCCCGTGTATCACGAGTACGACGCTGATGGTACGATCCGTACCAACGGGTTGCACCGGGAGGGTTTTCCACGCCTTGCGTGGGAAGCACTCAGGCCGCTGGCTACACCACTCTGCCGACTTACGAGGTGTCCGAGTTCGAGCGCTTGGGCGTTCGCCGTTGTAGGGTGATCATCACTGTGCTACCACACCCGGACCACGCCGACTGGTTCGACTTGAGCTTTGTCTACTGGGGTTTTTGTAGCCACGAGACTGTCGAGTCAGCTGCTCTTCGGGTGTTGACGGACTTTTGCGACCACAACCCTACTGTGGTGGCTCTCTCTCCGTTCGGGTTGTTCCCCGCTGTGAGTCCTCACGACCCAGTGTGGCTGGATCTTATGGATCACCTTCGGGAGCTGCTGTTGTTAGCTGAGCCGCTGGATGTCACTCAGACGCTGGCATGTTGTCTCAACGTAGTGTTCACACTTCAGGGGCTGCGTTACAACACCGCAGCAATGATCAGACAACGTTTGGAGGCAGCTAGGCGGGATTGGTAGCAACTTTCAGCTGCTCACCAGCAACTGAACTTTACACTTACCTAGATGCAGCAGGAGAATGACCTGCTGTGTGTCAGGAAATTCCAGTTAGAGTTAGAGAGAGGCGACCGTCTGCAGAGGATCGTGGACCTTGAGGCGGAGGTTCACACCCTCGAGGAGAACGCCGATGCTCACGAGATTGAGAGGTTGACGCTGCTACAGAACATTGCTGATATGCAGCAGCAGGTTGAGGAGGTCGAGGTGCAGGTTGCAGCCTTGCAGTCCATAGTGGCTTTATAGCCACTACCTCTAGTGCAGGCACCTCCCGAGGAGCAATAGGGACAGTCCGGTCTGGACCAGATGAGTCAGGCAGGACCACCGTTACCAACCCCACCAGCTTCGCCTGCTGGTAGTGGTGCTTCCGTTGGCATCTAGGTTACCAGGGTGCGGCAATAAGAAGAATTGTGCTCCTAGGTGTAACTTTCGGGATGATTGGGATAGTCAGCTTTGGAGTATGCTTTCGTGCAGTGTGACTGCAATGTAACACTATTGTACTGTGGTGTTTTCGGACTTTGAGTCTTGTAGTGTCCTTGGACCCTTTTATCCGTCATGTTGTAATAAAGAATGCTTAAGCTTATTGCGTTTCGAATTGGGTTCGATGTGCTTAACCAAATTGTTGGAATCTTGTTACGTGTTGTATGCCCAAGTTGAGCAAAATGTTACAACAACCGCACTCGCCAAAATTCAGCATTTCTGCATAAGTAATGAGAGAACTACGGTGTTTCTGTGAGTGTCGGTCGGTTGCCGAAACAGCTAGGTAGCTTCCCGCACATTGCCTTCTGGGGCACGCGAATTGGAAAAATTCGCCGCGAGGTTGAAAGCCAGCTCAAGGCACTTGAGTTGGCGTATCTACTAACTATGTGAAAGAACAATTCGATGAATCTACGGTTGGATACG
Source organism: Cenchrus americanus (assembly GCA_947561735.1). Lineage (NCBI taxonomy): Eukaryota > Viridiplantae > Streptophyta > Magnoliopsida > Poales > Poaceae > Cenchrus > Cenchrus americanus. Next base: position 104,960,137 of record OX387243.1, read on the forward strand.
AGATATTGTGACCGTGTTGCCACCATTGTCATGTGAATGCACAAATGAGCTATTGTCCTGCATGATTGCACTTGTCATCATTTTCTAAGTAAGATTTTGGCTATGTGTCTAATAAAGGCTCGCATTTCAGATGGTGGGACCCACACGCGCTCTCCCAATGGGTTTGGAGCAACCGGTAGCAGTGACCTGCCGCCACCGCCGCCCATGATGCCGTCGGAGGCCTTCATGGCCACTCAAACTGAGGTGCTGCGCCAGATCCTACAGACGCAGCAGCAGATCGCCCAGCATATGAACCGAGGGCCGCCACATGGGGCCAATCACGACGGGCCTAATCAGGTCACCACGTACACCCAGTTCATTGGGATGAAGCCACCGACCTTTTCCAAGGCAGATGACCCCTTGGAAGCTGAGGCTTGGATCAAGGCAATTGAGGCCAAGTTCTCTGCCTTCGTGATGCCTTGCTCTGAGGAGAACAAAGCCAACTTCGCAGCTCTGCAACTGCGAGGAGAAGCCTTAATGTGGTGGGATCACTTCAAGACTATGCAGCAAGGGCGTGCTGTCACTTGGAATGATTTCAAGCAAGCTTTCAAGAGCCATCACATTCCTAAGGGGTTAATGGATAGAAAGATGAGGGAGTTACTGGCCCTCAGACAGGGATCTGATACAGTGTACCGTTACGCCCAGAAGTTCAACAACCTTTGCCAATACAGTGGACATCACGTAGATACTGATGCAAAGAAGATGGAAAGGTTCCGTGATGGGCTAGATGGCAAGTTGTATGAACGACTTAACCTGCTCGAGCCCGAGAATTTCCATGAGCTTGTGAACAAGGCTATATCCCAAGAGGATGCCATGAAAAAGGCCCATAGAGACAAGAAGAGGCCGTCTGGTTTTGCTCCCGGTAGCGGAACTAACAAGAAATTTCGCTTTGTGAAAAGGAATGTTCCACACTCTCCCCAGCAATCTTCAACTGGACGTTGGACGATGAAGCCACCCCAGGGCAAACCTTCAGGGAACTTCCCGTTCCGCAATGCTCAACAGCAGACTCCAAAGCCTAATGCACCCCCACGTAACATCGGTGATCGCCGTTGCTACAACTGTGGTCAGCTAGGGCACTACATCAGTGATTTCCCCAAGCCCAAGCAGAACAAGCCCAACCCACAAGGTGCAGGGAACAAGCCTGCCAATCCGGCCAAGAAGCCGATGGTGCAAGTCCGCCAAGGCAAGCTGAGCTTCACCACCATAAGTGACATTCCAGAGGGAGCTTCAGTACTCACGGGTACATTCTCTATCAACGACACTCTTGTTAAGATTTTGTTTGATTCTAGAGCTCCCACAGTTTCCTAAGTGAAAACTTATTAAGCAAATTGGGTTTAAGGGGATCGCATACCAAATCGGCTTATAAAATTATCACGCCAGGTGGAAACATCTCCTCTCACATAGTAGCTTTTGGAGTTCCTTTAAAATTGGGAAGTAAGAATATTTAATCAAATCTTATCACCATAAGTTTGGAAGGTATGGATGTTATCTTGGGTATGGACTGGATGACCCAACATAAGGTGGTTCTAGATATATCAGATAGAGTTGTAGAGATCAATTCACCTACGGTCGGGCACACTACCTTGTACTTACCTATCAAGGACGGTACATACTCTTGTGCCTATGTGACCATTAGCTCTCATCTTGATGAGATTCCAGTAGTGTGTGAGTATCGTGATGTCTTTCCTGATGAATTGCCTGGTATGCCACCAGACAGAGATGTCGAGTTTGTGATTGAACTCCAACCGGGTATTGCACCCATTTCTAAACGACCTTACCGTATACATCCCAAAGAACTAGCCGAATTGAAAAACCAACTCCAGGAGCTGTTAGATAAGGGTTATATTCGCCCGAGTTCTTCTCCTTGGGGTTGTCTTGCTCTCTTTGTCAAAAAGAAAGATGGTAGCTTGAGGCTATGTGTAGATTACAGACCGCTCACTGCAGTAACCATCAAGAACAAATATCCTCTTCCCCAGATCGATGTTCTTTTTGATCAATTAGCTGGAGCCAAAGTTTTCTCCAAGATCGATCTTCGTTCTGGTTACCACCAAATCAAAATTCGACCTTGTGACATTCCTGAAACTGCCTTCTCCACTCGTTATGGTCTTTACGAGTTCTTAGTAATGTCCTTTGGTCTCACAAATGCCCCATCCTACTTCATGTACCTCATGAACTCCGTGTTTATGACGGAGCTCAACAAATTCGTAGTGGTCTTTATCGATGGTATCCTTATCTATTCCAAAAATGAGAAGGAGCATGCCAAACATCTCCGAATTGTCCTACAACATTTGCGAGATCATAAGCTCTATGCTAAGTTCTCCAAATGTGAATTCTGGTTGAATAGTGTGAAATATTTGGGGCACACTATTTCCAAAGCTGGTATCTCCATAGATCCTAGCAAAGTCCAAGAGGTGATGGATTGGAAACCACCCAAGTCCGTACACCAGATCCGCAGTTTCTTAGGGTTGGCAGGATACTACCATCGATTCATTCCAAACTTCTCTAGAATCGCTAAACCTATGACCGAACTGCTTAAGAAAGGAGTGAAGTTCGTGTGGAGCGAAGCATGTGAGAAAGCCTTCCACACCCCGAGGCAACACTTAACTTCAGCACCAGTGCTAGTGCAACCAGATAATTCCAAACCTTTTGAAGTTTTCTGTGACGCGTCAGGCACGGGTCTCGGTTGTGTTCTTATGCAAGAAGGCCGAGTCATTACCTGTGCTTCACGGGCACTTCGACCTCATGGGATCAATTATCCCACTCATGATCTTGAGTTAGCAGCTGTTGTCCACGCTCTCAAGATATGGAGACATTATCTGATGGGTAATCCTTGTAACATCTTCACTGACCACAAGAGTCTCAAATACATCTTTACTCAGTCAGAGCTGAATATGAGGCAAAGGAGATGGCTTGAGTTAATTAATGATTATGACCTAGAAGTGCACTATCACCACGGGAAAGCTAATATTGTTGCGGATGCTCTTAGCCGCAAAGTTCACTGCAATCATCTAGAGTTGGAGCCAGTTAGTGACCCATTATGTGAAGAGATGAGGAGACTCAACTTGGAAGTAATAGACCAAAGAAATATGTATGCCTTAGCTGCCAAATCCAATCTTTATGATAGAATTATCACTGCTCAACGCAATGACGAAGACATACAAATCATCAAATAGAAACTAGCAGAGGGAGATCCTAAGTATACATGTTTCCAGAAGGATCACAAGGATGTGTTTTGGTTTGGAAAACGCCTTGTAGTTCCTTTCGATCCAGAAATTGAGAAGACCATCTTTGATGAGGCTCATATGTCCAAGTTCTCTATTCACCCCGGCAGTACCAAGATGTACCAAGATTTGAAACATAATTTCTGGTGGTCCAACATGAAAGTCGATATAGCCAAGTATGTAGCCGAGTGCGATACTTGCCACCGGATGAAAGCAAGCCATTTGAAATCGGCAGGTGTACTTCAATCGTTGTCGATACCCATGTGGAAGTGGGATGACATTAGTATGGACTTCATTGTGGGTTTACCCCTGACATTAGTATGGACTTCATTGTGGGTTTACCCCTGACGGCTAGAAAGAAAGATTCAATCTGGGTTATCGTGGACAGACTTACCAAGACCGCCCGTTTCATTGCAGTGCATACCACTTATTCAGTGCAACAATATGCAGAGATATACATGGATCAAATAGTTCGTTTGCATAGAATTCTGAAGACCATAATTTCCGATAGAGGGACTCAGTTTGTAGCTCGTTTCTGGGAGCAGTTACATGAGTGCTTAGGAACCAAATTGATTCGTAGTTCCAGCTGTCATCCGCAGACCGATGGTCAGACCGAAAGGACAAACCAAAATTTGGAAGACATGCTGCGAGCAAGCATCTTACATTTTGATAAGAGTTGGGACAAGTGTTTGTCCTTGGCAGAATTCTCTTATAACAATAGCTATCAAGCTAGTTTGAAGATGGCACCATTCGATGCTCTTTACGGACGGAGATGTCGCCCCCTATTGAACTGGTCAGAAGCCGAGAAAAGGACACTCTTTGGTCTGGATTTAGTTAAAGATGCCGAAGAAAAAGTGCAAGTGATAAGGGATAATTTGAAGATGGCTTAGATGAGGCAAAAAAGTTATCATGATAAGGGAACGACACCCCGACACTTTGAAGTGGGAGATTATGTGTATCTAAAGGTTTCCTTCACCAAAGGTGTGCAAAGGTTCAGTGTTAAAGGGAAATTAGCTCCACGCTACATTGGACCTTATGAAGTCATAGAAGTATGTGGGTCAGTGGCTTATCTATTCGATTACCGGAATGATTTTCCGCAGTCCACAATGTGTTTCATGTGACCCAATTAAAGAAGGGAATGCTTGTGCCAGAGAATGAAGTAATCACAGAAGCTAATGCTTGGATTGAGCTGGATTTCTCACTCGTCGAGCATCCATTGAGAGTGTTGAACCTAAAGGAGAGAAAGACCCAAAGACAGACCGTAAGAATGTACAAGATATAGTGGAGTCACCACACGGAAGAAGAAGTGACTTGGGAGACGGAAGAATACCTCAACACCAAGTACCTGGGCTTCCTGCAATCTCGAAACTGTGAGTTTCTACTGCCTATCTTTTCGTTCTTAAATCGAATCTCGGGACGAGATTCTGTTTAAGGGGGGTAGGCTGTGACACCCCAGGTCTTTAATTAACCTTAATTAACGGTCAACTCTGCTGATAGTAGTTAAATCACGGTCAACCTGGGTCCTCACCTAGAAAATCTCACCAACCAACCCTAATGACCTATCAATCAAGTTGACACACATGTGTGGTCAATCCTTGGTCAAAGTCATGGTCTAACCCTACCTAAACCCTAGTGACCCTGATTGTCTTCCGAAACTTTTGCCGCGTTCTCCAAAATTCACCTAAACACTTAAGAATCTATCTTTATGAAAGTTGTCCAATTTGTTGAGGGACACAACTTTCATGTAGAGTGGCGTTTCAAATTTTTAGAGGAAAAAGGTGAAAAACTTGGTCAACTGACTGTACCTCCTGTTCACTGACACCAGTTGGCATTTAAAGTTGGCAAGCCTGTTGTGCAAATTCTGTTGAGAAAAACACTAGGTGGCCTTTGTGAAAGTTATAGAGGATAACTAGATCTACAACTTTCATATTCATCACTTGATGCAATTCAGTACAAATTTTTGGAGTTATTCAATTTCAAACCGATACTCAGCAAAACAAAATAGGCCGGTCGCGCTCTGCGCCGCGACGCTACACCCCTCGGCATCCGCGCCCGTGCGCCGCCCGAGGCCACCTTCGCCCGAGGCCGCCCGCCATCCCAAGCCGCGCAGCTCCCTAGGCCGCCCGCGCCCCGCGACACGCGAAGTCCGCGCCCGCGCCACGCGCGTCGGCGTGCCGCCCGCACCGTGCCGGCCGAACGCGCACCGCTCGGACCGGCAGTCCGTCCGCGGCCTCCCGCCCTCGTGCGTCGTACTACGGCCGGAGCGTCACCCTGACGTCACCGCAGGTCAAGCACGCGACCTATAAAAGGCGCCATTGCCTCCCCGCAGGCGAGCACCGAGCCGCCGACTGCCATTGCCGCCCTCGCGCCGAGCTCGACCCTCCACAAGTGCCCCGAGCCGTCCAACCACCTTTTCCCCTCCTTAGGCCTTGATAACGCTCAAGCACTCATGCATTGCCAAACCAAGCGCCTCCCCTCGCCGTCACCCGAGCCGCCGCGGCCGCCACCGCCGGTCGTCGCCACGTGCCCTCACCGAGCCGCCTCCGCTCGAACCCCGACCTCACCCGCGCCCTAGGTGAGCATGTGGTCGTGCCCCACTGCCTCCCCGGTCGGGAGCGCGACCGGTTCGTCGGAATTCAGCCGGCGCCGCCGCCTCCCCATGTCCAAGGCCCCGATTGCAAGGCCCCATTCTTTCTAGGGTGTTTTCTGTAGACCAGGGGCATAGTTGTGATGTTTTAGTTCTTTGCAGGGTCCTCAATGCAAAAGAACATCTTCAATAGTGAATGCAAATTGCCGAAAATTGTAAAATCTCTAGAAAATCTTAGAAAATTCAAACAATTGCAAACTCAATTTTCTTAGACTCCTGGTGAGGAACACTACAACTTTTGGTATACTCACCTAGGCTGTTTACAAATATTTTTGGCATGAAAAATAGAAATGTGAAAAACCTAGATCTATGATATCTCAAAATCCATAAGTCCTCTGCATCTAATTTTTGGATATGTTGTGTGTGATGTTATGACTAGCTCCTGTACCAAAAATTGCACAATGTTATGATGTAAATCTTTTTATATGAATTGTTTTCCATTTATGCAGAATCTATCTAAATGTTTTTTGTAGCTAAAATTAATTATATTTTTGTGCTCAACTTCTGCATGTGGTCTTGTTATGGCAAGTTGCACCTCTGGTGAATTAATCCCAATTTTTGAATGATCAGTATTTTTTCTTAATATATGCATGTTTTCCTTTGTAATTTACTAATGCTAGATCAGCAGTGGCTCTAGGTTTGCATGCTGCTTCCCTAGGACGGTTTTGCACCAGAGAACATGTGTGAGGAAATTTGGAGCAATTGGATGCTTATTTATTTTTGTATGCATTTACCTTGTTTTGCTAGCTAGCTTTTGTTATTTTCAAAATAATTAATTTTCTAGCTTTCCAAGCATGCATGTGTGTTGAGTGGCATAGTATAGGTGTGTTGTTGCTTAAGAAACCCTCCACTGAAATTTTGAATGATTTATTGTTTAAATAAAAGCTTTGGAGGCTTTTACAGATTTAATGTTTTGTTAAATAGGAAAATGCCTCTTTATTCTTTCTTACCCCTTTTTGAGAAATGGTTGCAAAGCTTATTTAAGATCTAAGAATACACCCTTGCTGTTTAAAGAATTAAATGTGATTATTTATCTTTTGTACACACCTTTACCAGTAAAAGGTGAATTATTAAATCTTCACATGAGATAACATTTATAAAAGGAAACATTGATTAAGTGTTATTTAAAAGGATAAGCACACACCAATTATAACCTTCATAAAAAGGAATTAATAATTAATTTTTGTTAAGGTGAATGTGTCCAACAAGGGTTGGATTAAATAATTAATCTATCACATCGCCTCAAACCTGCATTGCATTCCGTGTAGACCTTCTCAACGGTGACTACTCGCTCGTGCCGGAAGCCGAGGAAGGAGGAGCGGAAGCTGCACTGCAGTACGTGGAAGTACTCGAAGACACCGAGGGTGCTCAGGCTAACACCGCTGACGAAGGCAAGCCCCGGTGCATTTAACCTAGTATTTAAAAATTATATTGCAACTATTTATGGATGCTTGTGCATTTAAGTTCATAAGTTGTATGGAACCTTAGGTACATGATCCCTAGGTACCTGTGTCCTTACTAGTATGTTGGGTCGATAGCTTCCATGCTAGGACCGTTACAAGTCGGGTGATGATGTCACTCGCGAGAATAGGTTCCTAGGTAGGAATCATAAGATCTCCTTAAATGGATTGCTCATGTGGTAAGAGCATGGGATGCAGGCTCCGGTCCGATGGCTATTGTGGGTTAAGTGTTTGAACGTACTAAGCACTTGTTGGGAATGGGACCGGTAAGCCTAGTACCTTAATGAGGCGGTGAGGGATCTTACTATTACTCATCTTGGGATGCGTCTCACGACTAGCTACCGGTGGTGTACGGTGAGTCCGGGTGCCTCGCGGGGTATGCTGGATAGCCTACACCAAAGACTGTAAGATTCGATCCAGATCCGAAGAGTTTTGGGAACCGCTTGGTGGTTGTCCTCGCGGGGGCATCCCATCATGTGTTTAGGTCTACCTTGCAAGGTTTGAATCAATCGATTGTCGGCCTCTCACCGTTATCTGAGACTACTTACTCCACTGGCCATGAGATCCTTAATGATGGAAGTTGTTGAATATTATGCTTGATTAATTGTATTGCACAACTTTGTTGTAATAGATGGCTAACTTAGAAAAGAATAAACCCACTAGAACTTGTGCTAAAATCTTGAAAGTAAGGACATACTCTTTGTTACTTTTCAGCAAAAGAAACCTAGTGGCCAAAAAGCCTATCATGTCTAGAGTTGGCGAAGTAGATATCACCGACGGGTGAGTCTTGCTGAGTATTAGTATACTCAGCCTTGCTATAATCTGTTGCTCCAGGTAATGCCTTTGGTGATGTGTGGCCCGGAGAGATCCCGCCCGGCTGGGAGCTAGAGTGGGTGGAAGACGACGAATGAAGGCATCATGGCTGGCCTCCCGTGGTGTTCTCGCTTTCCACTTAGTTTAATTCCGCTGTTTTAAAAACTCTGAACTACATTGTCATGTCAAAGACTTTGTTTTGTAATAATTAAACCCTTCGGGGTGAATTTCTGTTGTTAATCATGTTGTATCTCTGGACTCTCCTTCGCGTGAGTTTAATGCATATATGTCGATCCTTGTTGCTATTTAAGTGATTTACCGGGCGTTAACCCGGCGACTAGCGATAGTATGATATTTTATTATTGCTTAATGACCAAAGTGGATTGGTTTCTGATAGTACGGTATTTTCCTGGGCGGGTTGTCATAGTTGGTACTCAATTACTCCATTACTGCCAGTACGTGCCACTCGATTGCGCATCGGGTTCCGTCTCGGGCGCGAAACCACGCGTCACCTTTCACTTACGCGGGAAGGAGAAGGGGCGGGGCAATGATGTCGGGCCAACTTGTCAACGGTAGCTGCCAAACTGCGACGCCTTTTCAATTTCCATTTATTATTTTATTACGACATGGTTGAGGTGCCATCTTCAACCTTCAACCCACGAGCTCGTTGCCTCTCTCCTTCAACTTCAATCCTCGTCGCAAACTTCATCCCTCTTCAACTTCAATCCTCCTTGCCAACTTCATCCCTCGTCGCCGCCAACTTCAACCCTCATCGCCATTCAAATTCCAAACCCCGTCGCTGTGCTATTTCCTCCCTTCTCCTTGATGGCCGCCGCAGTGTGCTTGATGCTGCTGCTGCCAGATGAACTTCTCACCAAGATCATCATCCACTCCATCAAGGATGTGGCCGTTTTCCAGTTTCTGAACCTTCGCAATAAAATATGTGGCACCTTCCGGCGCATCAGCAACTCTGATGAGGTACTACTGCACGTGTCGTTGCGTGATCTTCGTGAGGCATTGTTGACGGTTCAAAACCGTGCTCAAGTTCACCGCAAGGCTACGGGTGACTTGGTGCCTTTTTCACCAAGGAGGGTCCTCCATAGATTTGTCAATCCAAGGATCGGAAGCAAACTCCTAGGATTCTCCATCTAACCTATTGATCTAGCCTAACATGAAGCATTGATTGCATAAAGGTAATCATACAAACACGAAGGGATGTATGGATCACATCCACCTAGCCATAAAGATAAGCAAACCAAAAGTATACCTAGCCTATCGTCTTCTAGTCGTAGTTCTAGCCAAAAGAGCAAGCGCGACATGCATCTCATCCAAAGCCATCTTTAAACTACTATCCTCTGGTCTGATTCCGAAAACGTCCGCCTTTCGGTGCAATCGTTCTGTCACAACGGACTCCTATTCATGCGGGTAGTCTAGGGCGAGTCCAAAAGAACCAGTTGAAATCACTTGGTCGGTCTGGTATGCACCTCTAGCCACCGCGGCTACAAGAGCATCATATGCAATCTATCTTAAGTATAGATTAAGGAATAAGCAAAACCAAGCGAGAGCTCAAACCTGCATTGCATTCCATGTAGACCTTCTCGACGGTGACTACTCGCTCGTGCCGGAAGCCGAGGAAGGAGGAGCGGAAGCTGCACTGCAGTACGTGGAAGTACTCGAAGACACCGAGGGTGCTCAGGCTATCACCGCTGACGAAGGCAAGCCCCGGTGCATTTAACCTAGTATTTAAAAATTATATTGCAACTATTTATGGATGCTTGTGCATTTAAGTTCAGGAGTTGTATGGAACCTTAGGTGCATGATCCCTAGGTACCTGTGTCCTTACTAGTATGTTAGGTCGATAGCTGCCATGCTAGGACCGTTACAAGTCGGGTGATGACGTCACTCGCGAGAATAGGTTCCTAGGTAGGAATCATAAGATCTCCTTAAATGGATTGCTCATGTGGTAAGAGCATGGGATGCGGGCTCCGGTCCGATGGCTATTGTGGGTTAAGTGTTTGAACGTACTAAGCACTTGTCGGGAATGGGACCGGTAAGCCTAGCACCTTAATGAGGCGGTGAGGGATCTTACTATTACTCATCTTGGGATGCGTCTCACGACTAGCTACCGGTGGTGTACAGTGAGTCCGGGTGCCTCGCGGGGTATGCTGGATAGCCTAAACCAAAGACTGTAAGATTCGATCCAGATCCGAAGAGTTTTGGGAACCGCTTGGTGGTTGTCCTCGCGGGGGCATCCCATCATGTGTTTAGGTCTACCTTGCAAGGTTTGAATCAATCGATTGTCGGCCTCTCACCGTTATCTGAGACTACTTACTCCAATGGCCATGAGATCCTTAATGATGGAAGTTGTTGAATATTATGCTTGATTAATTGTATTGCACAACTTTGTTGTAATAGATGGCTAACGTAGAAAAGAATAAACCCACTAGAACTTGTGCTAAAATCTTGAAAGTAAGGACATACTCTTTGTTACTTTTCAGCAAAAGAAACCTAGTGGCCAAAAAGCCTATCATGTCTAGAGTTGGTGAAGTAGATATCACCGACGGGTGAGTCTTGCTGAGTATTAGTATACTCAGCCTTGCTATAATATGTTGCTCCAGGTAATGCCTTTGGTGATGTGTGGCCCGGAGAGATCCCGCCCGGCTGGGAGCTGGAGTGGGTGGAAGACGACGAATGAAGGCATCATGGCTGGCCTCCCGTGGTGTTCTCGCTTTCCGCTTAGTTTAATTCCGCTGTTTTAAAAACTCTAAACTACATTATCATGTCAAAGACTTTGTTTTGTAATAATTAAACCCTTCGGGGTGAATTTCTGTTGTTAATCATGTTGTATCTCTAGACTCGCCTTCGCGTGAGTTTAATGCATATATGTCGATCCTTGTTGCTATTTAAGTGATTTACCGGGCGTTAACGCGGCGACTAACGATAGTATGATACTTTATTATTGCTTAATGACCAAAGTGGATTGGTTTATGATAGTACGGTATTTTCCTGGGTGGGTTGTCACAGTTGGTACTCAATTACTCCATTACTGCCAGTACCTGCCACTCGATTGCGCATCGGGCTCGGTCTCGGGCGCGAAACCACGCATCACCTTTCACTTACGCGGGAAGGAGAAGGGGCGGGGCAATGATGTCGGGCCAACTTGTCAACGGCAGCAGCCAAACTGCGATGCCTTTTCAATTTCCATTTATTATTTTATTACGACATGGTTGACGCGCCATCTTCAACCTTCAACCCACGAGCTCGTTGCCTCTCTCCTTCAACTTCAGTCCTCGTCGCAAACTTCATCCCTCTTCAACTTCAATCCTCCTTGCCAACTTCATCCCTCGTCGCCGCCAACTTCAACCCTCGTCGCCATTCAAATTCCAAACCCCGTCGTTGTGCTATTTCCTCCCTTCTCCTTGATGGTCGCCGTGGTGTGCTTGATGCTGCTGCTGCCAGATGAACTTCTCACCAAGATCATCATCCACTCCATCAAGGATGTGGCCGTTTTCCAGTTTCTGAACCTTCGCAATAAAATATGTGGCACCTTCCGGCGCATCTGCAACTCTGATGAGGTACTACTGCACGTGTCGCTGCGTGATCTTCGTGAGGCATTGTTGACGGTTCAAAACCATGCTCAAGTTCACCGCAAGGCTACGGGTGACTTGGTGCCTTTTTCACCAAGGAGGGTCCTCCCTAGATTTGTCAATCCAAGGATCGGAAGCAAACTCCTAGGATTCTCCATCTAACCTATTGATCTAGCCTAACATGAAGCATTGATTGCATAAAGGTAATCATACAAATACGAAGGGATGTATGGATCACATCCACCTAGCCATAAAGGTAAGCAAACCAAAAGTAAACCGAGCCTATCGTCTTCTAGTCGTAGTTCCGGCCAAAAGAGCAAGAGCGACATGCATCTCATCCAAAGCCATCTTTAAACTACTATCCTCTCGGTTCGATTCCGAAAACGTCCGCCTTTCGGGGCAATCGTTCGTCACAACGGACTCCTATTCATGCGGGTAGTCTAGGGCGACTCCAAAAGAACCAGCTTGAAATCACTTGGTCGGTCCGGTATGCACCTCTAGACACCGCGGCTACAAGAGCACCATATGCAATCTATCTTAAGTATAGATTAAGGAATATGCAAAACCAAGCGAGAGTAAAATCATAAAGGGAGGAATCGAGTCGCTAAAAGATCGATGACATTTAGTACTTTACTCACATAATAAATGCGTTTAGATCATCTCCACCGAGTATATACCGTTGATGACCTCAACTAGCTTCGGAACTCCGCCATGGATCAACCGTGCAAGGCGGCCATGGCGGCTAGGGTAGGCCTAGGCCATCTCCTAGACGACTTCGAGGACTCACGGCGGCCGGCGGCTTCCTCCGGGTGCTTCTCCTTCGTGTCGGCGGCTCTCTGATGAATGGATGGATGGATCACCCCTCCTCGGGCGCCCAAGGGGGTGTATTTATGCCCTTGGGGAGCCTTGGGGCGTGCTCCACCTTGCCTTGCACGAGATCTTCCTTGGGAGAGAAGGGAACTTGGTTTCCATAAAACCAGCCTCGTCCAGATTTTTCTGATTCGCAGTCCTTCCTTGCCGGCACCATATCTCCCACGTCTGGACTCCAAATAATGCAAATTCGGTGTCCTGGTTGTATGGCACGAAATTTCCTCCAACTTTGGTATTCATTTCTTTCTTTGAAAACGAAGATAAGATCTCCAAATCGGCCTTGGAAGATAATCTGTTCTGATTTCAGACTGACTGTGCAGCAGGGATTTCGAGGGTCATATCTCCTAGCTCCCTTATCTGAATTGGGCCTTCCACATATCCAAATCGAAGGTATTGTCTAGCACACAACTTTGGTAGTCAAACTTTTGCCATTAGACGACATTTAAGTCTCTGAATCTGCACCGAAAGATCATGCTGTCCTGGGTTGCGAGAATATCTCTCGGGCTGAGTTGATCTCGTTGGTAAACATCCAAGTCCCCGGAGTTTTACATGTTGATGCTTCGGTCCTTGGATCATTTGGAGTCGTGTTTACTTAATGTCTTGACTTGTGACGGGCTTCATGATCTTCTCATAAAGTGCTTGATGAACTTATCCCGAAAGTCTCCTCTTTAACGTTAAATTCCTGTGTAAACAACAAACTCCAAAATCGACATACGGGAGTGAACTTGATACCTCGGGGGGTTAGTACCATTGGTTAGAATATCAAATACGTGCAAATGTTGACGGTAAACTCATAGCTAGGTGTACCAAAATCGACCGTCAACTGGCATGCAAGAATCGGTACGTCAGGTCGTGCTTTGAGCGGCTCTTTCGTGAGGCCAATCATCCGGAGGCATTGTGCTTCGAGGGGATGGAGAGGTTGATGAGGCGGCGGAACCCCGATAAGGGTCCGAAGCTCATCGGAGATGCCGCTGCTGAAGACTCCGGTGCTGAGTACTTCTTAGCGATGCTGAAGTACCGTTGCAACCCGGCGGACCACGAAGCCATGGCACTGCTCCAGGAAATCAGCGGCGGCCCGTCACCCCCTGACGACCGGTGGAAGAACCCCAACCTGCGGCGGCTGCGCTACCTCGTCAAGCAGGATCTCGACAACATTGTGTGGTGGTACTGGCTTGATGACGACGACGACGACATTCCGTTGCTGCCCATCCAGAATCCCCACATCTGCACTTGGGAAGCGGGATGTAGGCGCTACGGTTCGGATACCAAAGAGATCATCCACTACTACAACACCGAGTGTCGCATCCGTCATGAGTTCGACCTCTGGACACGTAGCTTCGGCCGCCCCACCGTGGAGTACACCGTCAGCAGCATGAACATCGGGATGTAGGCGCAAGCATATATCAACGAACATTATCTATCTTGAATGTAAATTATTAGATATATTACTAAACGCGGATTTGATTTTACCGGGATGTTGGTTTTAATCAGTTTTTGATAAATAATATTTGATTTGTCACGTTTGTGAGTCAAATCGAAAGTTGCGGTGGTCTCATTTGCCGCTGACGAGGTCTGGGATGCCCTCTTGGGTGTCAAAACCGCCGAAGCAGGCACGGCGGAGACGGCGGCAACGATGCCCTCTCCTTCCTCCTTTGTTCTATTCAAGTGACTGTGTGGGCCAGTTCTATTCAAATGAAGAACAATTCTCATTTCTCCTTTTAATCTGCAATCAAATGTTGTAACAAGTATTTCTTTGTCGTTATTAGTCCAAATTTGATATTTTTTCTAATTTTTTCTAAAATCACCATCTATTCATTAATTTCATTGTTTAGTGTACATTCCGTTTGTTGAGTGATGTTTAAATGCCTTATTTTGTTCTTTGTAAGTACAACATACAAATAATATTTGTTTTACACAACCATTAGTGATGGAACTTTACATTTCGTAAGCTTAAGGTCAACACAAGGTTTTGTTAAGTTTTCAAATGCATATGAGTTCGAACATGTTGCAAAGTGTGGAAAACTTCAATGTTCAAGCAAACATTCTAGGAAACTATGTGAGAGATGTAGACATTTGTACACAAGTATATTATTCCTTCATCAAAACCATTTGAAATTTTAATGACAAGTCTAGGTACCCAAATTATGTTGGCAAGTCAATTTGTAGATTTTTTAGAGCACACTAGATGTTAGTAGAATTATTACAAAGCATTAACATGGGATGTAAAAACAGATTCTAAGAATCTTGGGCACACAAGTGTGACTGTTGATATTTTATTCAAATACTAAATGTCCAAATATGAATTGCTTGTATTTTTTATGATTTTTTAAGTGCTGTTTTATGGGCTCTAATATTTTAGGGAAGCACGTTTCATTCGAAAGAAAATAGTGGTTGTCCAACGCGTCAGCGTCAGCAGCCAAAATAAAAAGAAAACCGCTGACCCAACTCCCAATAAAGGTGATCCGGGTTCATTAACCATCGTCACCCATGACATTGGCCGACTCGTCAGCGTTAGCAGGCAAACCGTTCGCGGGCTGCTCAAAATTTCCCACCTATATTTACTATAGTACCCATGAAATTTCAATTGCTGCACAGAGCCGTCAAGGGCACGCCAGTAGTTTCATTAAACACAGTTATGCGCGCCGTTCATATTCGGCTCCTCGCTAGACAGATCCACAACGCCCGCATTCTCCCCACCGTCGCCGCCACTCGCCCCGCTCGCCTTCGCCGCTCTCTCCCCGCCGTAGCCCTCGCTCTTCTCCGGCCCCCACCGCTCCTCGCGTGACGACGAGGACGAGGACGCGAGTCTCGGCGTGTGGACGTACGTCCGACCAACCTAAATACGGTTGACGCGGATCCATCGACGTCGTCCCCGGTCACGATGACGAGCCGACCGCCTTAGGCCATGAGCCGCCGTAGAACAACTACTTCATTCGCGACAGAGGTTAGTCCTGCTTGAACCCCCAACACCCTCTCTCTCATCGGCCACCAAAATCGATCTGCTATATATTCATGTGAATGTGGATTAATTAGGGAGACATGCCTAAATAGTTCATCTTTAATTGATTGACTGTGGTTTTGATTCATGGATTTTGTTGCCCCAAGTCTGTGTGAATAAATTGTTGCTAACAGATGTAGTTATATGAATTGTTGAAATTCATTTTCATGTTCTTGGTGCTACAATTTTTGCCTTCGTAAATTCATGAAAAACATAGAGGATGTTAGCATACTTTAATTCTCGCTATGCTTTGAATGTACCGGATCGACGAGTTATGCTTTAGACCCGTTAGCATATACTTTAATTCTCGCTATGCTCGGATCGACGGTTATGCTTTGGACCGTTAGCATATTTTAATTTCGATGGCCACATAATGTCATTGGGAATTGCATCGTAGTGGTTTATAATGTAGTCCACCCAATCTGCTATATATTCATGTCAAGGTGGATTAGGGAGACATGCCTTGATAGTTCATCTTTAATTGATTGATTGTGGTTTTGATTGATGGATTTTGTTGCCCCAAATCTGTGTGAATAAATTGTTGCTAACAGATGTAGTTATATGAACTGTTGAAATTCATTTTCATGTTCCTGGTGCTACAATTTTTGCACTGTAAATTCATGAAAAGCATCGAGGATGTTAGCATACTTTAATTCTGCTATGCTTTGAATGTACTAGATCGACAGTTATGCTTTGGACCTGTTAGCATATACTTTAATTCTGCTATGCTCAGATCGACAGTTATGCTTTGGACCTGTTAGCATATTTTAATTCTGATGGCCACATAATGTCATTAAGAATTGCATCGTAGTGGTTTATAATGTAGTCCACCTAATCTGCTATATATTCATGTCAAGGTGGATTAGGGAGACATACCTTGATAGTTCATCTTTAATTGATTAACTATGGTTTTGATTGATGGATTTTGTTGCCCTGTGTGAATAAATTGTTGCTGACAGATGTAGTTATATGAACTGTTGAAATTCATTTTCATGTTCCTGGTGCTATAATTTTTGCATTGTAAATTTATGAAAAACATAGAGGATGTTAGCATACTTTAATTCTGTTATGCTTTGAATGTACCAGATCGACATTTATGCTTTGGACCTGTTAGCATATACTTTAATTCTACTATGCTCAGATCGACAATTATGATTTGGACCTGTTAGTATATTTTAATTCTGATGGCCACATAATGTCATTAGGAATTGCGTCGCAGTGGTTTATAATGTAGTCCATCCAATCTGCTATATATTCATATCAAGGTGGATTAGGGAGACATGCCTTGATAGTTCATCTTAAATTGATTGACTGTGGTTTTGATTGATGGATTTTGTTACCCCAAGTCTGTGTGAATAAATTGTTGCTAACAGATGTAGTTATATGAACTGTTGAAATTCATTTTCATGTTCCTGGTGCTACAATTTTTGCACTGTAAATTTATGAAAAGCATCGAAGATGTTAGCATACTTTAATTCTACTATTTTTTGAATGTACCAGATCGACAGTTATGCTTTGGACCTGTTAGTCTACTTTAATTCTGATGGCCACATAATGTCAGTGGGAATTGCATCGCAGTGGTTTATAAGGTAGTGATAACTAGACTGTCTTATGCTTTGTTCTGAGTGTTAATTTTTCACTTCTGTCATAAATATTGTTATTATTGGTGTCATATATATATGTGATCTTTCTTTGCCTATATCTGTGGTGTGAGAATGTGTTTGTGATGTCTCCTTGCTGTGGTGGCTGCCAAATCCTGGCTGGTTCCAGGATGCAGCCCCTGGTGGCGGCCAAATCCTGGCTGGTTCCAGGATGCCGCCAACAACCGGGCATGTTACTTTAGGGGTGGCCGCTGTATCTGTAACGAGCATTAATTAAAACTCGTTACAAACACTGGTCAGTGAGTAACGGGCTTCATTCGTAAAGCCCATTACAGCAATGCCCACAATGTAACGGGCACTGTAAAAGCCCGTTACCAGTCCTGACTGGTGGGCCCCAGTACCTGGCCGTTCATCGAGATATAGGAGACGCAGTTGAAAGGAAGCGTCTCCTTTAATATAGAGAAAGCAGACGCGCGTAGAAACAGATGCGTCTCATTTCATCGAGACAGTGGAGACGCCGGTTCAGAGAATGCGTCTCTGATGTTAATTTCACAGTAACGGTCTCTGTTTTATGTCCGTTACCAAAGTTCCATGTGGGCCTAGAGAAACAGTCATTTCACGTGACCGGTGATTAGTTGTGGTAACGGTCGTTGTTTGATGCCCGTTACGAATCCTATATGTACTGAGACACACGTGAAGTAGACATGTCTCAGTTCGTCAAGATAGTGGAGACGCGGTGGACATCAGGCGTCTCTGATATTAAGCTTCTGTAACGGGTTTTGCTTTGGTGCCCGTTACGAAAGTTCCATGTGGGCCCAGAAAAACAACCATTTCACGTGACCGGTGGCTAGTTGTGGTAACGGTCGTTTTTTATACTCGTTACGAATATGTCTTATCAGTAACGGGCATCTGTCCGTTACCTTTCTTGGCTTATTTGTAACACTTGATCTGTAACGGGCGCATTGCCCGTTACCAAAGGCGATCTACGCCCATTACCAAAGCCAGTTTTTCACGTAGTGTCCGACATGGTGCTGGAAGCCTACCAGACGGTATCAGAAAATGGTTTAATGTGTAACCTTTTTCCTTACGAATCGTCGATTTTTCATTAGGAATTGAAATGTCAATTAACAGGCGATAACCCTAGCCCTGCAGATTTATTAACAGGCGATAACCCTATCCCTGCATATTTATCAATTATTTAGATAATGGAAAAACATCCAGCCTCTAGATCCACACCTGGATATATATAGCCAAAAATTACAAGAGTTCTTAGACTCTAGACTCTTAATTCTCAACACTGAGAAAACTAACAAGCAAGAGAAGAACAAAGAACATAAAAGAAAGCTAAGCAGATTAAGCTTCAAACTTGTCTTGTCATGCAACACGTATCTTCACATCGCTCATCTACTTGAAATACTAGATGTTAGAAACATCCTGCAACAAAATGATCATCTCATGCTTGCTGATCCACGTCGTCGTGTAGGAACCAAGCTGAGTCGATATCAATCATGACCACAGAACATCACATCAGACCTGAACACCTCCACAAACCCTCAAAAGTGCTGCAGCGACAAATGCAACCGAAAAGCTACCAAGACAATGCCTCAAAGGAGATGACGACACCATTGTGCCGCCATTGTCTGACCAACATGGTCAAGGTCCTCACCTGAAAAGCTCATCGGAGAGGAGGAAGAGGAGCCACAGATGACGTCTTCAAGAAGGTAAACGGCGCCGTAGGCGTCGCAATCATCTACCTGCAACTGCAAGCAGGCAAAAGCTTTTGCCAGCTTCAATTCCCCCGAATCCCTGCGGCACACCTTCGCGAGAGGGGTCAGGGTAGTAGGGCAGAAGGCCAACCATTATGGGTTAATGTAAGGTTCTACTTGTGAGTGAAATATAATCTGTGATTGACATGTGTGCTGCAGATTCATATCTCTAGTTTTTCAGACGCATTCATTGTTGCAGTGCGCTACGGGGAAAACCACTCATTGAAAAAAAAGCAACACTGAGCAATGTTCTCGGGAACATAAAAAACATCCTAGCTGGACGAGAGAATGCATTAGCATATTGAAGTGTAGATTCAAGAATATGCATGCATGGTATGAACAAGTGCATTCAACACACGATGTTAGTAGCTCACACGGGTGTGAACTGACTGAGAGAAAACTTAGGACTGGCCGGCGGAACTGGTTTGCAAATGCTTGTCAACATTTCTGGTCTACCTACGGTAATTGGGCTTAGTCGAAACGTGTTCTGCATAGTGATCAGCTGAACTTCAAGGTACGCTTGTTCTTCCCCTGTTGCTCCCCAAACCTAAAAAACTCAAAGATGCTCCATTTCATTTCAAAGTTCAAACACTGGGTGATCTTTTTGTGGAGGTACTTTTAAAATGAGTTGCGAAGTGGTGGAAGAATCCTATATTACAATGCCTAGATCACAAGTCCCATGTACCCTGTGAACTTAAAAACGCAATGACCACATGGTTCACTCAGGTTACGGACGGTTTTGAAAAGGAAAGGCAGCTCCTACCAATTTGCTAAGAAACATGCAGAGCTATTACAAGGGAAAAATATTGTTAGGGGGGCCATGGCCCCTGCCAGCACCCCCCCCCCCCCCCGAATTCAGAAGACAATGCAATAACCAATTCTGGGTTGTTTATAACTCTGGTAGGTGTGAGGAAAGTGATTAGCAGCATAGCATCATGTGGGACATCTAGAATTAAGAGATCTTAAAGCTTGTCATGGATAATTTAATTTTTGAGTGGAAATTATCCTGGGCTTTGCTAAGGTACTCCCCATTCCCTCCTAAGAGGTAATACTTCAAATATAAAATAATCAAAATGGTAACTAAAATGAGAGAAACAACGGCCTATATCCTGGTCAACGCCCTCTTTCCTTGCATGTAGGAGAACTGAACAGATATGCATGTGTGTGTACAATTTATTTTTCTTTTGATTTGAAACATTTGGATTACTATTTTTTTCATGTTGCAAAAAGAATGAGTGTTTGTTTCACGTTTCTTTAGTCACGTTTAAATGAACAAAGTATTAAAAAAATCATAGCCAGTATCAATTACTTTTTTGTTACAGGGAATACATTATGGAAAAAATATCACAGATCAACCATGTGTCACATTACATTTTTCTGATTAAAGTTAGATCATGTATACACACTTGCATTACATAGTTAATTTCTGGAACAAATTACAGGTATGCATATCACAACTCTACACGTCCAAAAGAAAAGAAATAAAAAATTGTTACATGTGTGCACCATATTTGTCACGTTCAAATGATCATATCATAGGAAGGAGAGAAAATGTGTATCACCTTCTTCAACTTATTATGCCAAAGAGAGGAAAACGGATTTAAGTGCATGGCGGTTAAGATACAATATAATGAAGACAGTTTCTATTTTCAGAATAAAAATATATAAAATAAATATTGGATCTATTACCTCCTTACAGGTAATATTTCACTAGATATTTCACTAGATCGACGGTCAATAGTCATTTGGGAGTACCTTAGCAAAGCCCATCCTGAGAAAAAGTGTAATTTTGAACCAGGCAGGTGATGTCACCAAAAAAAAATCGTCAGCTACATGTCAATCACTGACCCAAACTTTTTTTTGGGTAGGTGAATTATCTTCTCATTCTATTTATGTTGAATCAGAATAGATGCTGATGCTATTAAATCTTATAACAATTTTTCAAAAGTTCAATGAAAACATGCATAAGTCATTTATAACATCGAGTAACCTCAATTGAATGTCCCAACTAACCTTGACATGAGTGTCGACATATATAGTAGATTCTACTATTAAGCAACATGCCATATCTTTGGTTCACTCAATTTCTCACTGTCTGTAATAGTACTAATCGTCTTGTTCATACTTCATACCATGCAACAAGCAATAATACTAACCGTATTGTCCAATCCATACCGGTAGCAAATGTTTGTATAGTATCGAAAAGAGAGACAAATAGATGGAATGCAAGTTCTACGATGGGAATGAGAAGCACACAGGAAGAAACAAACGGTTTTTGTGAGATTTGGCGCGCCAGAGAGGCCATCTGTGGTTCTAGTCTGGATGGAACTCTGGATACATCATACATCCCTGCAGCTGGTACCTCGAGGCCCATTCAGACGATGGGAAATCATCGAACAGACTGTGAGTGTAGCACATATATATGCGAGTTAAATATCATCCACATTCCGTAGCAGTAGTGGTGGGCAAATCTGTTGCATGGCTGGGTTGGATTCACTCACCACTGTTGTTTCGGGGATATTTAACTTTTTACCATTATAACGGATGACGACTCTCCGATTGACACTTTAACGGTGTTAATTATTTTTTTGCCCTTCGTGTTGCGATTTGGATACATATTTACCAAGGAGCGTTCAACGGTGGATTCAGGTCACTCATGCGTGTAAAATGACCTTGCCTGCCCCCTTGCCCCTGCCTTCTTCCTCGTCGTCTTTCCCCTTCTTCCCGCAAGCTCCGCCGTTGCCGGGTCACCGCATATCGTCGACTGTCACGCCCTACTCCGCGGCCCCACCGGCGAGCCTGCATGCCTGTTCGATGCACGAGTTCATGGACGCCCCCTCTCCAGCGTCTTGTGCCTGTGTGCCTGCCCGAGTTCATGGCAGGTCGACGGCTCGGGCGGCCGGAAATTCAGCGATTGCCGGCGGAGCTGTAACTTGAGCTCATCAATAAGTGGCAGAGGCTGGAGCCTAGGATGTTAGGGAGTCTTGTGTGGAGGTGATTTGATTTTCATAGATTGTAGAAGACCGCGCCCCTGGTTCCGGACGGTCTGACTCGCCGCCGGTGGCGGCGGTGAGGACCCCATCGGCCCGTGCAGTCCGTGACACCGACGGCTGAACAGTTGAAGCGCCCCCTCATCAGAGGTGACCAAATGTGACACAAATACCAGTCTCAGGAGGCTGGCAACACATTTATTACAACAGGTGGTTCAGTCCCTTACATCACGACGGCATAGTGGGCACGGAAGTGCCAATGCCACGAGGAACAACACAAAAGCTAAAGACCAAACTACGATAGCGAAGGCTTCTAAGGCCTCATCAGAGTACCACGCCATGGAAGCTCTCTGGGGAGACCCTGAGTCCACAGGCACGGGTTGGGTGTAGGGCAGCGACCTACTCGACGTCTTCGGGAACGAAGTCGGGATCCTCCTCTGAAAAACAGTTAGTTAAGCAAGGGTGAGCACAAACGTACTCAACAAGTTCAACCCCACCCACGGAGGGGCTTATAAGCAGATCATGCACATGATATATCAAGGATCAGGTTAAAGTTTATTTGTAAGCACATTTACTCATGCTGGGGTTTATTTTCGAAAAGGTTTTCGCAAACAATTTTTATAACCCAAGTAACTCAGCTGTTTTGAGAAAAACCAATTAGGGACTACCAGACTCCTCGTCCGCAGTAGCCCAGGCACACAGCCACACACTTTCCAGAAAACAACTCACGCCATGAAATCATCCCAACCCAAACACTAGTTTTGTGACCACACCGTGACTCGTCCAATACCATGGACACGGCTATTCGAATAGGTTTTACATTCTGCAGAGGTTGTACATATTTACCCACAAGTAGGGTACCGCCACACGAACACCTTAGTGTCGGCGTTGATCCCATCAAAGCCATTACCCACCTTAGCTAACCCTACGAGCCACCACGGAAGCAACCAAGGGGTTATCTCAAATAACCAGGGCGTACCTCACACAGATCGTATCCCTACTCCTTGGTCTTCCGCTGCTCACCCACACACCAGATGGCAAGTAGATTTACTACTGGGATTTATGCTAAGCCGTTGCCACATACAACGGTCGAGTGGTTGTACGATAATTGGGTCAGGTGAGATGTCACGCAACCCGGTCCTTAACGACAAGATGGACATCTCCAAACATGCTCAACCACAAAGGTACGAGCTCACCCATACTCCTGACACACACGTCCATCCCGTCTATACAGTTCCTTACTCATTTCCCAAAATATCACATTCCCATTTTCAAAGCACTCACACCATTTTAAAGAAATCATTTTGGCCAAACAAGGTTCAATCATAGCAATCAAGGGTGGCTATCCTACCATTTTTTTCAGTAAAATAATATGCAATTTATAAAACGGGTCATAGGGTTGTGTTTATAAAACTAGGACCAAAGCATGCATCAAAGGATGAGATTGAACTTGCCGTCTTCGAAGTCCTCGGGGAGTTCCTGCTCGCGGTTCGGGACTCTGGTCTCCTGCTCGCAGTACTTAGCTCCAAGCTCCGGCTCGCGGTACTCTTCCTCGTTCACTCCGTCGGCTATAGCGTACACCAACAAGCATGCAATCAATACAAGCACACAAATTTACCGGCTGAGCTCGAGGGGAAATAAATAGATAGTGAGGGAGTAAATATATTTATGGATATATGGCTCGGCGGAATTAATCCCGGAAAAGATGTGGCAAAGTTTGAGACTAAGAGCTAGAACCATTCATACATGATAAGTTAAAGAGGGAGGAAAAATAGTTGGAATTGCTAAAATATGATTTTATAGAAATTTAGGAAAAAGAATCAAGTGAATCGGAGTTGGAACGTGGGAGATACGACTGTGTAAAGATTGAGTGCTAATTAAATTCCGAAAATGATTTAACATAATCAGAATAGACTAATTGCAGGGGCTTCCTGGTGAAAAGAACTTAAGAGAGAGGAAAAGGTCTTAGTTGGAAAAGGAAAAGAGGGAGGGGGTTATGGACAAAATGTCCATCTTCTTCCTCTCGATACAGAATAGAACAGAGGAGGGGGCGCACAGGGGCGACCTGCCGGTGGCGGACGGCGGTCGTCCCGGGTATGGCGGCGGCCGGGAGTGGGGGAACACAGAGAGGAGGTCGAGGGCGACTCGTTCCTGTCCTCACCTCGGGTTGGGGCGGCTTGTGGAGGGAGATCGACGACGGCGGGCGGTCTGTAACACGGGCGGCTTGTGGAGGGCGGCGGTGGGAGCTCAGGGGAGAGAGAGAGTGAAGTGCCTGGGAGGTGCGGGGCGAGGCGGCGAGCGATGTTGGCTATTTATAGGCGCGGGAAGGCGATGGCTTGGCCGGGAGCCGCGCACGCGGAGCTCGTGCTTGCCTGTCAATGGAGGTTCAGGCAGCTCGGCCGGCGGGATTCGCGACGGGGAGTCGACGCGACGCGACGGCGGTGCTGTTGGACAAGACCCGACGGGCAGCGATGCAATGGACAGCGAGCCGGGGCAGCGGCAGGCACGAGGTGGCCGGCGGCTTGCGGCAACGACGCACTGTTGGCCGGCGATGGCGTGCTTGCGCGGCCTTGCGCGTGGAGCGTGTGACGGCGCAGGTGACGAGGCCGTGTCACGGTCGGGCACGCGCGGCTTGGCGCGGCGAGCAGACAGGTGGGGTGATGGGATGGCACAGCGGGTCGGCGGCAGCAGCTTAGCGCGGTGCTGCTGGCATGGAGCTGGCAGGCAAAGCTGTGCGTCGCGTACGCCATCAGGCTGCTGCATCGCGTGTGTGCCTGTTCCTGGTGTCAGTGCATGGCGTGGCAAAGGATTTGTGTTGCAAGCTTGCATGCATACTGGATGGCGAGGTGTGCCTGGCATGCGAGCTTGCTTGCTGCTGTAGCATGTTGTTTTGTGCGTGCATGGCAAGGTTCTTGGCATTGCGAGCTGCTGTTACATCTACTAGACAATTTGGCGCGCGTTGCGCGTCCTATCCATATGCGAAAGAACAAAGACATAATAAACACTTAACAACAATATTAAATAGATTCCCTCCACCATGCTCAGACTCTATGTGTTGCTACTTGCTTGCTTATATAAATAGATGGTTAAAGATGAAGTACAATCAATGATCTTCTTTTTCTCACACAATTCAAGGATCTTCCATTTTTTGCTGATTAAGATAAGAGCACAAAGCAATTGCAAACACATGAAAAAGATCAGAGGATGGTAATCAAGATCTACCAATACAAATGAGGATAATCACTTGGCGCGCGTTGCGCGCCCTATCGTGCCAACAATCAAATATAAGTGAATAGAAGCAACATCTAATAGATACCGGATAACATCTGTGGATATATGTAACCAAAAATTACATGCCGACTCCAATTCAATCTCAACATCTAGTAAACATGACCTCAAGAGGTGTTTAACACAAGTAAAATGCGACCTTTGCACAGCCACCATTGTCTCGCCAGGCTCTTGTACAGACTTGTAATGTAATGTTTGCTAGGCAAATGCAAACATATGGAAAGCACCAGGACAAGGAACCAACTCACTTTGAGAAGTTGTTTAAGCCCACAAAGCCTCCTACAGCCATAAGAATATACAGGGGTGTATAACATTAGGCACAACATACAACTTAAGGTGAAACGGTCCAACTAAAATACAACTTATCTGAATGTTTCATTAGCAAAACCCTAAACAAAAGTTGGGTGGCCTTAAAACAGTACAATCAAGTAGTAACTGGCAATTTAAGATCAAGATAATAGCTATAGACATAGCTTCAGCAGATTCAGATCATCAGTCATCATGATGTGGATTAACAAAGCTTGACAATCTCAATACAATCACCAATACAACAAATAAAATCCAACAACACATACATATGTAAAAGAAAGTAAAGGGTACAAAGGATTGTCACATAAACAACCAGAGAAAAACAAGCAAATTGATCCATGATACCAAAACAAACTCAAATTACTCATATATAGCCAAACAAAGTTTTGAAACATGAAAACACAGGACAAAAACAGATGTTAACTACAGTATGGAGATTCATGTTCACAGCTAACATCCATGAAACTCTAGGAGATCCATGCAAACACAGAAGTCAAATTCACCACCAGATTTTAATAAAAAGAAACAAAAATCATATTGCCAGTGTAATTTGCAAACGCACAATTAATTCCATCCAAACAATATACCAATCAATGCACATTTCACTACATTTCTAGGTTTCAAAAGGCACACTACAACAGTAGTAAGCTATAAAACTACAAAGATGTACTAAGAGTGTAAAATATACCTTAGAAGTAAGGCGACACATTGGGATACATAGGAGGAGCCCTGCCACCTGGTGGTGACATCCCACCTTGAGGGTCCTGGTACGGAAGCCAGACCCTGGAAGGGGGTAGTTCCCTCCTTCACCAAAGGCCCCTGCAGGCAGTCCACCTCCTCCCTGTTGCATGCGGTACATGGAACCTCCACCCATTCCAAGGCCGCCATAAGCCCCCATCCCACCAGCACTAAATGATGATCCACCAAACGAGCCACCACCCATTCCACCAGGCCCAAATGGGCCAGGTCCAGCACCACCCAACCCGGCAGGCACCTGGCCTCCCATTGAGCCTAAACCACCTGCGCCACCTCCACCCATGGAAGATGGCATGTTTCCGTATGGGTTTGGACCCCCAAACCCACCGCCAACACCACCAAATGCACCAAATGATGACAGTCCACTCCCAGGGCCACCATAATGCGCTCCCATCTGCGGGCCAGGCCCAAGCCCAAGCCCTCCCTGCATGTCTTGTGGACCACCCTGCAACATCTGCTACTGCTGTTGCTGATTGCCAGGCCCAGATTGCTGTGATTGCCCCTGCTTGCCCTTCTTCCCCTCTATCGCGAGCTTACATACAAGCTGGTGGCCATCAATTACTTTAACTGAGTCAACTAACGAAGCCTGAGCACCCTCTGGCGTCTTGTACACAAAGAGGGCAAAGCCACGGAATTCACACCATGGCTCTGAAAGCTTGACCCGAGAAAAAAGGATAGCTTATTATAAGTTCAGAGTTTACAGAAATTTATTAATCTTAACAACACTTCTCTATGCTTAGTGATCTTTTCCCTCTACATTTTTAAAAAGTGAGACAATTCTACATTAAATATCGTACGTAATGGCTTTTAGAAAGTGGTACATCACCTGGTGGAGAGGCAGCTTCAACAACACCTAAAACCACATAGCCGCAACACCACCACTGACCCATATATAGCTGAAAACCAAAATCAGAAACTATCGCCACAAATGCAATGGATTTGTACTGTCTAGAGTATCCTACAACACTAACCTACTTGGATTCTGCACCTTGGCCACAAAGATCATCACACATTCACACCTGACTGCATCACGGACTGCTAACTGAAGCATTCAGGTTGCTTCGAAAAAATAAAGTCACTATTGCAGTAACAGAGGTAAACAACGTTGGAAGCCTGCGTGTCAACAGGGTTACTGAACCATCTCACTCATCTTTCCTTCAGTCCTTGCTTCAGTTTCATCGGTCGATATTTCCTAAGCTGCCGCTGCGGTCCACCACGACCATCTCCACCATCGCCGTTCGTGGCCCCCACCTGTGCCGGATCTATGAGAGAAAAGGAGACAGTGAGGAGGAGAGGGAGAGAGCGGGCGACGGGGTTGCGCACATATGGAGGTGGGGGTGAGATGAAAGCCGACGTCGAGATCCATGGGAAGGACCTCGCCCCTCCGCCCAATCAACCAGACACGCCCACCTCCTTGCTCCCCGGCTGCTACAGCTCCACTGTGGACTCGGCCAGCTGGCGGGCGGAGACCGGAGAGTCGCTCCCCGTGTTGGTCGGCGGAGAGACCGCACGAAGCAGCCTGCCGCCACGCTATAGCAGCCGCCGCTCCCGAAACCTAGCAAGGAAAAAGAAGATGAGGAGAAAGGAAATAGGAGGGAATAAAGCAGAGGAGATGGAGGGAAGGGGAGGAGGAGACGTATCTACCGGCATGTGCCACCGCTGGCTCGCCAGGGTTGCGCCGCCGGAGAAATGGAGAGGATCAGAGGAGGAGGCAGTGGCGGTGGAGGTGGAGAGCGGGGAGGGAGCGGGCGGCGGTGGGGAGGAGTGGGGCGAGAGGGTGCGGCGGGGGCGGGGAGTGAGGGTCTGAGGGATTAGGGTTCGGGGACTGCGGGTGGGGGGTGGGGTGGGGGGTTATTAGCCGGGGGTGGGTGGTGGGAGGGGGCATTCGCAAAATTGGTTGGCTTTGATTTCTTCTTCCTCTCGTATAAAATAATTATAGTTTGAGGATTTATATGAAAATATTTTGAACATTGTTTCTTTGCGGTAGGGACTTGACTCACAATTTCGAGAAGCATAGAGGTTTTTTTTTGCAAAAAAATGCACAGCGGGGATGCGGGAGCGCGGCTGTGTATCTAGCTTGTAAGTGCAAACGGGAGGAGCTTTTAAGAATTTTGATGTGTATCTAGCTTGTAAGTGCTTACGTACGGTGTATGTTGTGTGCGTGCCTAGCTAGGAGATGCTAGCAGAGAGGTGGCAGTTTGTGCATGCGGGAGAGCAAGGGTTAGGAATAAACAAAGGTTAAAAGAAAATCATGAGCGCTGATTTGGGGAGGCAAAGGGATTAAGGAGAGATTAGACATTGAATGGATTATGAATGGACAAGAATTGAGCTCAAACTATGAAAAGATTTTGAAATAATTTTTTTCGAATGATTTAACAGGTGATTTATTTGGAAGAATTTTCCAGGCGTCAGCGTGATTTTCGGGACGACGGTGATGGCGAGGCAGACTGGCCGGCGGGACCGCGGCGTGCGGGGGGGATCCCGGCGTGGTGGGGCCGACGGCGGCGGGGCGGCACACGATGGGCGATGGCCCGAGTGCGGGCGGTGCCGGCGGGATTCGCGGCACGCGCGCCGAGGGTGAGAGAGGGAGAAGATGACTGGGGTTTCGAAGGGAATAATTGAGCTCAGCGGGAAAATTTGAAAACACACGTGATTTAGTAGGTGATTTATTAGTAGCTAAAACATGTGGGTGTTACAGCGGTGCCGCACCGAGCTCGGCGTCGTCCTAACAACGCCGACCGTGAGTGTCGTCCTTACTCCTGAGCGCGCGCACTGGGGGAAAGGTGTGGCCACAGCAGCGCTGAAGCGCACGGTCGCCGCGGTGTTCGGCGACCTCGAGGGCGTGGAGTGCGTCGAGGCGGACGTTGACAACGCGGCATCCCGGCGGGCACTCAAGAAGGCCGGGTTCCAGCGGCAGGCCGTGCTGCGGGGCTACTGCGTGGTCAAGGGAAGGCTCAGGGACATGGGCATCTACAACATCATCTCCGCCGCCGCGAGAGCTCTTCCGAGGGCGTCGCTGAGGGAGCCTCGCTGTGACCGTTCGCCTTGGCCGCCACTCGCCGGACACAGGAGCTCCACCCGAGCGAGCTCCGTTGAGGGTGCTCCGCACGAGGGAGCATTGCCGCAACTGTGCGCTATGCCACCTCATCAACGAGGAGGCGGACGGCGGCTCGTCGGTTGTGAGACAGGCGGCGGCAAGGATAACCGCCCGTTCGTTTGGCTTATCGGCCACCGGCCAAGAAGATGCTTTTCTCTCACAACAAACCGACCACCGAAGAACCGGCCAACAAGATCTCTTCTCTCGAACAAACCAAAGCACCGACCATCGGCCACCGGCCAACCGAACAGGCCCAACGTCCGGAGGTTGGATTAATCTAACAATGTGGATCCCACATGTATGTGGCAGCAGAGAGAATGAGGATGAAGAGGATAAAGGGCATTTGAGACATTTTACACGCACGAGTGCACTCGTTCCAGCGTGGACTGCTCGGCTGGCCTGCCACGCAAGCAAAAATGTATCACTTTCGCAACATTTATTTATTTATATAATGGATAATTAAATCCGGCCTCTACATCCGAAGATGTACACATCCAATTATTACAGAGTTGAAAAGAATAGTTCACGAAAGGGTAAAACAAGCAGCAACGAGCAACATGCCCCCGACTAAATAAATGATAAAAATTGTTCCATCCTCCATTGACAATCTGTAGAGTAACGACTTCTAATTTCCTGCTCATGGCGATGAGGGTATCCTTAGTCTGCTCCTTACGCTGCAACTAAGCCCAGAAGCATAACCAGTAAGCTCCCCTGAAAATAACCTGCAAAATCGAGTTAAACTTCGTCTTTTTGAAAACTATATCATTCCGGCATATCCAAATAGCCCAGCAAATGGCAACGACACCAACCCAAATCAGAGGCTTAAAGTCCTTATGTTGATTATTAAGCCACATACCAAACATATGGCTAATAGATCTAGGCTGGGTCAAATTAGTAGCATAGAAACTAAACCTCCAAATCATTTTTGCGGAAGGACAATCTATAAACAGGTGCTATATGGTTTCATTTATATTGCAGCACACACATTGCTGGCTCCCTTTCCAATTTTTCTTCGCAAGGTTATCTTTTGTCAAAACAACCCCCATCTGAAGAAACCAAAGAAAAATCTTGATCTTTAGAGGTACTTTCCACTTCCAGACCTTCCTATGCTGAAAAAGTGGATGAGTATCTATGCCATCTAGATACATTGACCGAACAGTGAAAAAAACCACTTTTTGTCAGTAGCCATTTAAAATAATCTTTATCATCCACCAGTACAACATTAGAGACCCGAGCTACTAGGTAAAGCCATTAACTTAGGTTATTATCCACCAGCGACCGCCTAAATGAAATATTAAGGGGTCTAGAGGACATAACCTTAGAAACCGTAACATGCCTATCTCGTGCTATATGGTATAAGCACAGGTAGGTATCCTTGAGCGGCTTATCACCTATCCACGTATCATCCCAAAATCTCGTGTTGGTTCCATTTTTAATAATGAAAGAACCTTTAGACAGAACCTCATCTTTAATACGCATGTCCTCTCCAAAAGTGAGAGTCATTTGGTTTTGATGATACTTGCGTCAGGGTTTTGGTTCTCAAATACTTGTTCCTTAGCAAAGATTGCCAGGTCCCATCAGTGTTCAAAAGGTTTACTATCCACTTAGCCAACAGGTATTTGTTTTGGAGCTGTAAATTCAAAATCCCAAGGCCACCTTGATCTTCGGGGCGACACAAGATGTCCCATCTAGCACGCCTGTATTTGTGCTTATTAGCAGAGCCTTGCCAAAAAAAATCTAGATCTGAAATGATCAAGGTTCTTAATAACTCCCTTAGGGACCTAAAAAAAGGACATCATGAACATAGAAAGGCTACTTAACACCGAGTTTAGCAGAACTAACCTCCCCCATAGGATAGATATTTTGCTTTCCAACACGAGAGCTTCTGGTGGAAGCGTTCTTCGACTTTACTCTATTCGGAATTTAGGAGTTGTCTATGGTGCATCGGGATACCTAAATATGTGAAAGGGTAATTCCCCGAATTACAACCAAAGAGAGAAGTATAGAAAGACTCCATCTCTCTGGCCGCACCATAACAGAAGACTTCACTCTTGTGGAAATTAATCTTCAGCCCCGATAGCTGCTCAAAAGCACATAAAAGGAGCTTAAGATTTTTTGCTTGCTCAAGGTCATGGTCTAGGAAGATAATGGTGTTGCCTGCGTATTGTAAAATAGACAAACCATCATCAACTAGATGGGGTATCACCCCTCTTATTTGCTCATCTGTTTTTGCTCGATTAATAAGCAGGTCTAACATGTCAGCGACAATGTTAAATAAGATAGGGGACATAGGATCCCCTTGTCTGAGCCCCCGTTTCGTTTGGAAGTAGGGTCCAATGTCATCATTAACTTTGATTCCCACACTCCCTCCCGAAACCATGTTTTGAATCCATCTGCACCACTTAGGTGAGAAACCTTTCATGCGTAAAGTTTGTTGGAGAAAGAACCATTTAACTTTATCATAGGCCTTTTCAAAGTCAATCTTAAAATAACTCCATTAGCTTTTTTGGTGTGGAGTTCATGGATGGTCTCGTGTAGAATAACAACACCTTCCATAATATTCCTACCAGGCACGAAGGTAGTTTGTGTTGGGCTTACCACCGTCTTTGCTACTTTATTCAGCCTGCTAGTTCCAACTTTTGTAAAAATCTTGAACTAACGTTGAGGACACAAATAGGTTCATATTGCTGAATCTTAGTGGCATTCTCAATTTTTGAAATTAAAGTAATGATCCCAAAATTGAGGCTAAAGAGATCAAGAGTGTCCTTGTGGAATTCATGGAACATAGCCAAAAGGTCATCTTTGATCACCCCCAGAAAACTTGATAGAATTCAGCTGGGAAGCCATCTGGTCCAGGAGCCTTATTATGCTCCATTTAGAAGATAGCCTCTCTCACCTCATTTTCAGTGAATTCGGCAATGAGGATCTCATTTTCCTCATCGGATACTTGTGGAATATCATGAATCTGATCCTGCAGCAAGGCGATTTCCGTCTGTTCTGGGATCCCGAACAGATTTTTGTAATAATTCGTAATGTGGCTTTTAAGACGGTCAAAACTAACAACAACAACATTGTCATCTTCAAGTCTATAAATCTGCTGCTTACGGTGTTTGCCATTGGCGACAACGTGAAAGAACCTTGTATTAGCATCCCCTTCCAAGAGAGTTTTGACCTTAGCCCTTTCATACCACTTAAGCTCTTCCTCCCTCAAAAGCGAAACTAACCGCTCCTTAAGATAGTGCTTTAAATTGATCTCATGATCAGTTAGCCTATTATTTTCTGCTTTTTTATCAAGATTATGCAGAAGGGTCGGAAGAGTTTTTTCTCCTTTTTATAGGACCCCGCCATATTAGACGCCTAGCCTCTAAGATGTTGCCTCAGTCTACGGATCTTGGATTGCCACCGCTGTAGTGGAGAAGATCCAGAGTTTTCTGATCGCCATATATTTTCAACCATATCATAAAAACCCTCCTTTAGGAGCCATCCCCTTTCAAATCTAAAAGGTCTGTTTCCGGACTGGAGAGTGGATGCGTCTATGGACACGTCTAGTGGAGTATGATCTGATATGTTCTGGTCTCTAGCTTCGACCTTGGCTAAGAGGAAATTAATTTCCCATTCCGTACTAACTAAAACTCTATCAAGTTTTTCATAAGTCGGATTATCCCCTGAACCCGCCCAAATATATTGGCGACCTGTCATGACAATTTCCCTAAGATCAAGGGACTAAATGACAACATTAAAAAGGGTTGGCCATTTATTATCAAAGTCTCCACTGCTTTTGTCCTCGGGTTTTCGCATAATATTAAAATCCCCGCCAATGAGAAAAGGAAGGGTCTCCTTTGAGCAGGTATTAGCGAGTTCGGCAAGAAAAGCACCTTTGTTTTGTAATTGGGTTGGTCCATAAATAGAATAAATGACAAATTTGAAGTCAGTTGACTTGTATCTAAGGGTAAATTTCACATAGAAATCCCCCTCATTGATGGCACCAATATCAAACACACTAAGGTCCACCCCAAGCAAGATCCCACCTGATCTACCATGTGGAGTCATAGCATGCCAAAGAAAATGACGTCCAACACATAAATTTTTGAGGACATGATCAGGAAAGGACTCACGACCAGTTTCAGAGAGAGAAATAAAATTAATCTGCTCTTCTCTAACTAGTTCAGCCAAAATTCTGTGTTTAGCCAAGTTTGCAAGACCTCTGCTATTCCAGAATACACATTTCATTTTATAATAATCTTTGAAGGGGTTTTTGGCTTTTTGGGAAGGTTGCGTCTTTGTTTCTTGGCATTATTAAATTTTTTCTTACGACTGATAGGAGAGAGATCTAGAATATGATCATTCTCTACATCAAGCAAGCTCTCATTTAGGAAACCACCAGCGTGGTTGAGAGCTTCCTCCAGTTTTTCTTCCCTTTCATCATCACTTGTTAGATCAGTAGTGTTTACTTTAATATTTTTATTAGCACAGACAACTAATCTATCTACCTCTAAGTTTTTAATACGAACAACACCTGAGGTATTAGTATTGATGCCTACGCTACCAAGGTTTGAAATAATGCGGGAATTTGAAAAGCTAGAAAAAGGAAATACCTTCGAGGTTCTTTTTCTTTGCCAAACGTTACGCCTTGAGTAGGGTATGTTCGTCAGCCTTTCCCGCGTTCCTGCTGCTCCGACGTAGCGTCCTAGGTGCGTCCTCCTCAGGTGGAGTAGGCGCGGGTGCCACCACCCGCAGCAGTGCCGCGCTGGTGACCAGCTCGGTCTCCCCCATAGCAGTGAGTAAGCCCCCCTCAGGGGTGGCTACAGCAGTGTCCCCCGCAGCCACCACGGTCACCACCTCAGTGGCAACAGTGGAGAGGGAAGCACCCCCCAGCCTTAGGGTGAGACGACCCGTCCGAAGCGGCTGCAGCCACCACGGTCACCACCTCAGTGGCAACAGTGGAGAGGGAAGCATCCCCCCCCAGCCGTAGGGTGAGACGGCCCGTCCGAAGCGGCCGAGTCCCCCGCGTCATCCGACCCCCCTCGTCGGCGAGGAGAGGGACAACAGTGCCCTCCACGGTGACTGGAGGATGCAGCGTGGCGGCCCCCACCGGAGACCCTGCCCCTCCTGATATAATGGGGGCGGACGCGCCTCCGTCCTCCTCCTCTGTGGGGTGTGTCGTAGACTCCGGGTAGTAGAAGATCGGTGTTCCCCCGACCGAAGAGAGGTGAGTTACACCAGCCTGCTCAAAATCATCAGAGAAAAAAGGTTGAGGGTTAACAGGAGGTGACATCATAGTATTGTACATACTTCGCTCTTCGTCAGTCAACGGGCTGTAGGATTTCCACCCCACAGAATCCTTCTCCAACATGACCTTGATGCTAATCTCATCCAACAGCTGCTCACATGCCATATCCAGAGCCTCTTGGATCATAGTAGCCTGCCTGTGAGATTTCCTTCTCTGGGGTGCAGATGGCTGGGGGTTTGCAAAAGAAGACACCTTGTCACCACCCTGTGGGTTCGGAGAGGGGTTAGCATTCCTCATATTCCTATCCCCATCCGCATCATTACCCATCTCATCATCTGTGAGCAGGTCCTCATCATCATCCTGATCTGCAACTTTCAACACGTCCTCATCGGGCTTGAAAAAAAGCGGTACATGCATCCCTTCACACAAACATCAGCGAATTTTGGGATTTTTATGTCCAAAGCTGCTACAAGGATCCGAACCTCCCCAGTACGCCGTAAGTGGTGAACATCCACCTTGTGAGTAGCTCCGATCATAGTACCAACAGCCCACAAAGGAAGGAAAGAGGGAAGTGCTCGCGGTACCTTGATGACAGTCACCCGAACCTGATCCAGGACTTTTATTGGTTGAACATCATCAACAAATTCTTCAATCGAGAAGGTACCTTATTTTTTGTCGTGATTATTCCAATAGGCACCATACGGGTCAACTCCTCCTTGCTAGGAAAGGGCACAATAAAGCACTTGTGCCCCTCTTCTTGCGCTTCCCAGCGCCAAGGGACCAGAACGATCCGTGCAAGCGTAGCCAGTAGCAGCTGTTTGGAGACATCACCAGACTCGACCTTGATGAGGGCGGCGGCAGGAGAGAAATCTGTTGAGACAATGTCATCCTCATTTGCTGCTTGAATATGGAAAAATCCTCCATTGTCATCCGATGCGACACAATATGCAACAGACGCTTTTGGACCACGGAGAAGAGGGCACTGGTTAGTGTAATGGTTATCTGTGCAAATCACACACTCCACTGTGCGTTCCCGCTTCCCTTTGCCGCCCTCAACGGTCACCACCGTCGCCGAAGCATCGACATCACGACCGACGGGGGCTGCAGCGTCCTCGACACGACTTTCGCAACATGAAGGGCAAATAAATATTTGTCACCGTTAAGATGCTAAACAAAGAGTGACTATCTGTTATAATGGTAAAAAGTTAAAAATCCCGTTGTTTCGGGTGCTTGTCTTTAGGAATTAGGACCGGAAGGTGGCCGGTGGCCGTATCTACGATTTCTCTTCCAGGCTCTGGCTGTCTCTGGCATATGGCAGGCATCTTTTTTAAAAAAATGGAGTATTGTGCTTGTGCTTCGTCACTGAGTTTTTTCATTTAAGACGATTATAACTTCGTAAGTACTATATTTGATTACATTCTGATCTGCACCGATGCTTGCTGAGGTTGTTAATTGGCCTATAAGGTGCGGGGGTCCATGTTGTGAGCTACCAGCGCACCACCCGTCGGCCAATGTCTCTACATGGAGGCAAAACACAGATGATGCTTTAGAAGTAATATATATGTACAATAATATCCTTTCCGCCATGATGATCATGTTAAGAAATAATTAGTGGTGATCATTAGTCTAATTGTGTAATTAACATATTCATTAGTGTGTAATTAGGGAAAAGGCACCTGCACACTGTACGGGTGTGTCTCTCCCGTACATGTGCCTATTCCACCCCGAAAGGGTGCCTGTGTGCCCCTTCCTTGTACATAAATAGTGGGGTCCACCCCACTCCATTAATGAATCACAAAAATTGTTTCAACACGTTATCACGCACGCATGCTCTCGTGAGCAACACACGCACAACAGGAAAAGGCCAAAAGGCCTCACCGCCGACAAGAACTCGCCGGCATCCCTCCAGGGTGAGAAAAATGGATCCCCCATTTCGCCTAGTAGAAACTGCCTTTGCTACATATCTAGTCATGCCCATAAAAACAAACCGAGGCTGCTGCTTCTTCTGCACTGGAGGTGCACGCCATGGCCGTCGTGGTGGTCGACGTGGAGGTTGAGGCCGCCGCTTCCGTGGCCGCCGTGGACCAAGGTCCCCTCCACCACGCCGCGCTTCGCCGGCCGCAAGCAGCAACCGCTCCTCTGAGCATGCCTGGATGTCGACGCCGTCGTACACTGCCGGACTTGTCTCCCGTTGCCCATCCCCGGCGACACAGCGTCTTCCGACACCACCTCCAGAGGAACCACCTCGTCGCCGCCTCATCGTTCGCATTCACGGTCCTGCAACACAAGTAGAAGGTGTTGGAGTCTTCCCCGACTTAAACATACCTGCACATGCGACGAAGACAGCGACCGGCAATGCCAGATTTGGCCCTCAGGCCGGACCGGCGGCCATCTCTTCCTTCACGGCCGCCACCTCAACTCCCGGCCTCACCAGGCCTACGACAGCGGCACACCCGAGCTTCACGGCCGGGACCATGGCGGATCGCCGTGGTGCCCCGCCGTTCTTCTCTGACGACGGCGGCCTACCATCAGCTTCTTCGATGCTGGCGACCGAGGAGGCAGCCACAGCCGCACCGAGCCCATTCGGCCACGTGGGGGCCGTTGACCGCCGCCGGGGATCCGCGCGGCACCCGGAGCTCGCCCGCACTGGGGCTCCCCTCCTTCAACCACTGACGGCCGGCCATCTGCCGGCGGCGCACGCCGGCGCACACGGGGCGGTGGACGAAGAACAGCAAAGGGGGAGGAGAGAAGAGCGGCGGAGCACACCACGAACCTGCTGTTGACGCAAAACGTGCACCTAGCGCCAAACACACAGCAAGCCGAACAAGCTGGCTTCACACGCGCAGAGAGTCACGAGACGTGCCAGTCAATTTTTCCTGAAAATTAACAAAAGACAAAACAGTTAAATACCAAAACTTGGAACTTGCCGGGTGGTACCAGACAGTTCCATATTTACGGCTACAAAGCCAGATGAGATGACACATAGCTATAGAAAGCTATCTGCCAATAAACTGAAAGCCATTCGGGAACTTATAAAAGGAAGAATAACATAGCCGAATGGATGGCGTAAGCATGACAGTGATCGGTCTTTGTTTGAGCAAAGATGCACATGCACGAAGCCATGACCGATCCCCATGATGATTAACATTAAATAAATGAATAAAGTAAAGCGCGAGCATAAACATGTAATAAACAAGTATGCATAGATCCAAAGCACTAGTCTACCGCATGTCTAGGTACTTTAAAACCCGTCGGGTACGATGCCAAGCAAATCTATCCACCGCATGATACAACTTGCATGAAAACCGTACCACTTTCAACAAATAGATCTATCCACCGCATGATACAATCTAAATATGGGAAGCTAAAAGCATACGTTATTTAAAGCATGAATTACGCACGTGTTCTACTCGTGAAGAAA
The DNA here is from genome assembly GCA_947561735.1 of Cenchrus americanus. Taxonomy (NCBI): domain Eukaryota; kingdom Viridiplantae; phylum Streptophyta; class Magnoliopsida; order Poales; family Poaceae; genus Cenchrus; species Cenchrus americanus. The sequence goes on from OX387243.1 coordinate 104,998,230, forward strand.
CATAACCGAATACGGCCGAAGTCGATTCGAGGTCCATGAAGAAGGAACGAGCATTACCAAGCGAATAAATCTATCGATTGGTTTGAAATCTAATCCACCGAATGACTAGCTTCAAAGCAACCCAAAAACCTGCATCTACCGCATGATACTCAGCTCTTTCAAGATTTATATCGATGTTGGCAAGCCTGAACCCGCAACACGTAACAACCTAGATCGATCCGGTTTCGGCTATCGGAGAGAACGTGATCCATGCGTCAAAATACGAATTCTACTCTCATAAGGATCACAAAAGGGATAAAGCCGATCCAAACCTATCTAGATTGGGCAAAAGGTGTTACATGAATCTAAACATAAAGTAAAAACTCAAAGCAACACGAGGTAACTTAATGAATCTATTGGATCTTGCCAAAACCCAATAGAGCCGATAACTAGCTTCAAGCTAGATCTTAGCCTACCGCATTGCTCATGACCTAACAAGAAACCCTCTTGAACTAAGCTTGAATCTACCGCATGACACGAAGAATGGTAACAAGACTACTTGCATCAGATCTAAATCCACCGCATGATACTAGACATGATACAAGGTTGCTGGTACTCACGGAGGTCGACGGATCGATGAACCCTCTCGAAGAACTCGACGACACGACAAAAGGACTCTAGGGTTTGGCGTAAGGCCGGTGTGTATTGAAGAATGATTGTGTGTATTACATACATTCAGGGCTCATATTTATACCCTGCCAAGTACAATCTCGAATGGATTCGCTGCCTAACTTATCTCTAAGCTTGATCGCCTATCCATCCATTCGTCCTTCCTGCTTGAGCCACGTCACCGTCCAATCCCGCAAAATCGGCTCAAGCTTGTTCCTTTGCCGAACGGGAGCGGATAGCCGACCACGGATCTCTTTGCCGAATATCTCTCGAAAAGATCCTTCCTTCCACTAGACGGACTCCTCATCGAGCCGGGACCCACAAGTCGACTCCTTACCAAATTTTGGTGTTAACACATGCCCCTTCAATTGCGGGATAAAAGTGATTTTGTTCCGCAATTGACTCCACCACGAACATTTTCAAACCGAATCGTCAACACCTGTTCTTCTTTCTTCGCAATCCGCCGGAATCCTCGTCTAGATCCAAACCCTAGATCCCCTTGTTCTAAGCTCAAATCCCCAATGGCGGCTCAAAACCAAGATGCTCAGGTAAATTCCCCTCCCGTAAGCTTCATTCGGCATTTAGGTTTTCAATTTTACCTGAGATTTCTCTTCCGTTTTTCTTCGAGAGCCTTCCACCGAGCTTTTGATTCGCACCGAGACCAATTTAAGATCCTATTACCTTGGTCCCGTGGGAAACTCTGATCCTCGAGATTTCATCGCGGCTGAATCTCAAAGGATCCCTTTCAAAGCGGATCTGTCCCCACCTCCTCGGTGGCAAGATGCTTTCAAGAACTGGCCCTTGCCTCCAATCGCAGGCTGGAAAACTTGGTACCGGAGGACTCTCGCAGACAAAAGTGCATTAACCCAAAACTGGGATACCCTCCGCATTGCTCAGTGCTTGGAGTTATCCTTGGACGAGACCCCCAAGAATGAAGACCTCCTGATAGCAGCTTGCCATTTTTGGTCAAACAGCGTCAACGCCTTCCTCTTCGGCCACGGCCCGATGTCTCCAACTCGGCCGATGTGTATATGATCACCGGCCTTGACATTACGGGATCCGTTCAACCCCGGGATTTCAGAAGCTCTTCACGGCAAACAGGGGTGAAACCAGGGAGCGGATACAAGAACTACATCTTGAAACACATGAAGGACAGTCCCCTTGGTGAAATTGAATACAGGGCTTTTCTGAACATGTGGCTATGCAGGTTCGTCTTCTGTGGTAAAGCCAATGAGCCTACCCTGAATCACATTGCAATGGCTTCTCATTTGGTCAGTGGCAACCGCCTCCCCCTTAGGAAATTCCTCCTAGGCAGTGTGTACCATATGCTTCACCAAACTGTCACCCAGATGTATACTAGCCAGAGGATAACATGTGTCAACGGTCCTTGGTGGTTTGTTCAAATGTGGCTGCAGCTTCACATGCATCAGATCGTTGGTGTTGATTTGAACACCAGGCTCTTCCCTTCATCCAATCACCCTGAAGGGGAACCCCAAGCCACCAGAGGATGCCAGAATTATGGAGAAGTCGCTTCCAATCGTTCTTATTCGACGAGACATCGGCCCGGCCTTTTGAGTCGTTCTTCAAATGTTTCCGAATCCTCTCCGGCTCCCTTATCCGGATAATGACACTTTGATTTTCCCCGTGAATTCTCTTTTGAATCCGAACGCCAAGATGGGAGATTCCTAGAGATCCTCAACATCATAATCCGCCCATGCATGCCGCCGCCGAATTCAATGGAGGAAGGCCGACCCCGTAGCACTTATGAATATTATCGGCCCAATGTAATGGCTCGGCAACTTGGGTGTGGCCGGATGCCCCCAAGATCGTTTTCGCATGAATTCCTCAAGCCCAGAGAGGAAATCAAAGAACTCATGCACAGTAGCAGAGTCTTCCGTTATGTGTGCAGTCCCACTGTCTACACTGGCCTTTTGTACCCATAACCATAGCTCACTCCACCTTTAACTCCTGGTGGCAAGAACTCCATGATCATATCTTCAGCGAGCCTGTACACTTGTTACGTGCGAGTTGATGCCTGATTTTCATCCAACTTCAGAGGTAACATGATGAACCATTGAATCGACATATCCTCTTTCAATCATGATTCCGACCTTACTTCTCTTACCCACGAACACGGTGCCGCCCCTCGAGCCGGGAATATTACCTACAATGCCGTAAGCCCGGTCTCGCCGCCGGGATTCGGGTCTCCAACCCCGGCTCGCCTAATGGCTAGGTTTGCCACAACGGACCCAAGCCTTTCCGGCCTTGCCGCCGACGGGGGGAGGCAAGGCTTGTCTCTAATAGCTCCCCCAAATGCCAAGAGGAGAAGAACTGTTAAGAAAGTCCTTGTTGAGGTAAAAACCTTTTCTTTTCTTGATCACAAGATTACTCGATTCCGAGAAATCATATCTTGTGCATTTTCGTACCGAGCCCAAGAACCTTCGGTGCCGGAACACCGCCAATGCCCCATCCATCGGTATGACCTTTACCGTCCTCTTTTGAGGATGAACACCGGCATTTATCTTTTAATTTGACACTTGCGAAGAAACAATGGAAGAACAACTTGTGGACGTCCCGTTGTCTCAACAAGCAAGTCCACCCCGTGGTTGAATTACCTATCCCGGTGGAGGTCTCATCTTCATCGGGGACTCAATCACCCTCTCGTAGAAGTAATGAATTCTCCGGAGATGAGTCTCCGGTCCCGATCGAACCATCAAGTCCTCCAAGGGTACAATCACCCGCTGGTCATGCGGAGACACCAACCCCAACGAGAGGTGAACCCATCTCCTCTTCGACCCGAAGCCCATGAGTTGCCAAGAATCGCATCAACACCTTCTCACTTAGAAGCTTCGGCTCTACCCGGAACACCTTCTTCACCTGTGATTGCCCCTGAACAAAATCCTGCCCCAGCTCATGAGGTACTCATTTGCACTTAACTCTGCTACCTTTACTTTTAGCACTCCTAACTCGGCAATACTGCCTTCTTAGGATCAGGCCCCATCATCATCAAGTCTGTCAATGGGGAACAATCCAGTTGCCGAGGCGATGGAAGGAGTGCATCAAACTCTGTCAGAGGCAGTGCTAGAAAAGCTCAGAGAAATTGTTGCTTGGCTAGAAAGAGACGCACAAGATCAGTTCAAGGATCTCGATCACTTTGAATAGATGCTTGAATCTATTAGCCAAGAACTCCCTGAGGACATCAGTGCTTCTCTTGCATCTATCTGTGGCCTGGAAATCCACTATGTGCCCATAAGGCAGGCTTTGAGGAAGGTGCGCTCCCGCCCGGCCATTGAAAAGAAGAGAGCCAGTGCTGAACAAGCCATGAACGGGGCACAATCTCAGACCGAGAACCATAAAGATACATTGGCCAATCTACATGCTTCTTGTGATTTAAAAATTGCCAGGAAAGCTGCTCTGGAGGCGGAACCGAGAAGACCGTCGACCGAGATAGAGGCCGATAACAAGAAAATAGCCGAGCTCCCTGGATTGATAGAGAAGACCCAAGAGGAAGCAAAATCTGCTATAGCCAAGATGGAACAATGCGATGCGGAACTCACCACCTTGTCTAGTGCCCAAAAAGATTGCCAAGAGCGGTTGGACAATTTCCGTCAAGCAACATCAAATGTCCGTAGTGTGATTGCGAAATACTTGAACATTTAGACGCTTCAATTGATGTATAACCGAATTGGTCGCTCCTGTAATATTCGTTCTCGCAATTTTATCTCCTTTTTCTTCTGCGCACCTCCAAGTGTAATGCTGAACGACCTATTCGGCAAAGAAATGCCAACACCCGAATGGCACTTTGACTCTTCTCAGCCGAGCCAGTCAACTGAATGTGACTCAGCCTAGAACTCCAAGCGACCCGTTAGCGGGCTGGCCAAGGAAACCTTTCCACCTTCCGATTTTCTTGGGATATGCGCCACGATCCAGAGCCACGACTCGAGGCCACGATCTGTCTTGCCAGGCCTATAAATGAAACCGTAGGTGCCCCTAGCTCTCCACCAAGCCTTTTAGCTCTCGAATCTTTGCCAATCTCAGTTCTTCTTCTTTCCAAACAGTGCACATCCCAAAGCAACATGGTGCGCCGCCTCAACCGCCGCCGTGCCTCTGATGAGGCAGAGGGGAGCAGCGCCAATGCGCGCCGGAGGCAATGATCGTCGATTCCTCTTCTTTGCTTCACCTTTGATCTTTTCTTGTTTTGACGATCATCTCCCTTTCAGGTTGATTCAGTGGAATCCGTCTCCTGCGCCGGCCAATCAGCCCCTTCCGGACGACTCCTCGGAGTCCGACGGCCACTCCCCCGTGCCCTACGGGGAACTCGACGCCCTCCGCTTCAAGGTGGAGCTGGAGACGGCCCAGCGCGAGTTGGAGGACGTCTCCAAAAAGGCGGGCATAGCCGAGCCGGAGTGGGAGGACCGGCGCAAGCACCGCCGGAAACCATCGACGGTACGGCTACGAAATCAAATCTTTGATCCAACACGGCTTTTGATGCTAATCTCCTTTCTTCTTGCTCCTTGCGGCCCGCGATGCCGAGCTCAACCACCGAAGGCGCCGGTGGAGCACATGGGGCCGACAAGGTGAACGCTCGCGGTGACACGCCGGCGGAGCGCCTTGCGCGGTGGAGCACCGCGTTGACGAGGTGGCCACCCATGGCGTTCGCTTGGGCACTACCCTGGGCCTGGCTGCCATGGCGACGCACACGGACGTCGACTACTCCACCGAGCCGCGCGGCTTCGGGCGGCGCGCCAGAGGACATTGAGGAGATCGAGCTCATCCTGGAGCGCCTCGATGGCCACGGCGACGCCATTGCCGAAATCACTCATCCCCTATCCGTGCCGAATGTGCTTTTTGACTAAATTGTATTAGGGATGTTTGAATATTGGCAATAAATGAAGAACTTTTGAATTCTGTGCTTGCTCGTGATGATTTTCTTTACATTTGCATCCGTGAATCTTGTTTTTCCTTAAACGTATCCGGGAACTGTCTTGAGCCGAATACGCGAGAACAGATGCCCCTTGGCGCAAAATCCACAGAAGATCCCTGAATCGGCAATCCGTAAGCACTGTTCAAGCAAAAACCCTTCGCATCCGGGAGAAAACCCTGCCGTTTGGTATTCCAACAAGGTGTACCGACCAATCATCACTCCCAATGCACCCCTTCGGTCAATAAAATAGCCTGCTGAGATGCCCTGCAAATCCACTCGCACACTCATCCATCACTTCTCATCTCCTCCCCCGTCTCTAGAGGAAAAAACCCCAAGGCCATGGATAAGGGCAAGCAACCCCGGGAGAGCGACCCTCCAAAGAAACGCACGATTGGAAGGTGAGTTTTCCCTTGATTTACCTCCCGTTTCTCACATGATCTTGCGCTTTACCTCCTCTTCTTTTCCCCTTTCGGCCTCGATTTGCTTCCCCGAAGAAATCATCGGGACCGAAGACGTTCCCGAGTACATCTCCTCCGATTCCTCCCTCGAAGCGAGAGGACGCCACGCCCGAACGAGAGGACCGGCCATCAACCGCGCCGCCGCGTTCGGCACCCTGGAGCACGGCCTCGGGGACATCTCCGCTCGTTGCCAAGCCGAACGCGAGTGTCGCATGGCTCGGGAGGCATTAGTAGGGGGTAAATGTTTACGATTTCTTCTTGACTTTGTGCCCGCATCTGGATCTCTCGCCCCTAACATCCATTCCTCTCGTTTTAGATGTCTCCGACAGTACAACAACCTCGAAAGCGGCCTGGGACAGCTTGGTGGAGGCCGCAAATCATGGTCACCCCCGTGCATTCCAAGTTGTCGTCACGCTGGTCCTGGAACAACTGAAGAGGGAGCAACCGGAGAAGAAGCAAAGAAAAGATTGAATCATACTTTCGCTTCTTCCTCCACGCCTTCTGCTTCCCACCTCCTTGAGGTCCTGATCACCAGGGTTGTCGGATGTAAACCAGCAAGAAGCAGTTGTAATGTAGTTTTATGCTAAGGGCAATGCATCTAGGCACTGGCCATTTCTTCTGTTTGTGAATTTTGTTCTAAAGGCGGCCCCGTTCTTGAGCGCCTACGTTCCGTGTCGATGTGTGTAATCCCACCGCTAGTGATCATCGATCGATCTCAATACTAGGATAATATTTCTTCGATATCTTCCATTTATCGCGGCGGAAAATTCTTCTCCTAGTAAAGTTTTCAATATGTATGCATTACCAGGGACGCATCCGACCACACGAAAAGGCCCCTCCCGGTTAGGGGACCATTTGCCGAATTCATCGTATTTAGTTCCAATCGGCAATAGCGCTTTCCAAACCAAATCTCCTTCGCGAATGGCCCGACTTTTACTTTCTTGTTATAGTACTTGGCCACCCGCGGCTTGTTTTTCTCGATGTTTTCCGGTGGCCCTAAGACGGATCATGTGTAAATCCTCTAGCTCATCCATCATTAGGCCACCGTAATCTTTGGAGCTCAAATCTTTCGTAACACAACTCTCCTTGAATCTCGATTGCATCTCCCAAGGTAGAACCGCGTGGTGTCCATAAACCAATTCATAAGGAGAGGTCTTTGTAGCTCCATGGGGGGCCATTTGATAAGCCCACGGTGTCTCACCGAGTACCGAATGCCACCTTCTTGACTTCGGTCGATCTTCTTTTGTATCAGCTTGATCATGATCTTATTAGAAGCCTCCGCTTGACCATTAGCTTGGGCATAATAGGGAGAAGAGTTAAACAATTTGATTCCCATGCTTTCGGCAAACTCTCTGAACTCCAGTGACACGAATTGTGCCCCTTGATCAGTTGTGATTGTCTGAGGGATTCCAAACCGATAGATGATGTGCTCCTTGACAAATTCAACCATGTTTTCCGACGTCACCTTCTTCGGTGGGATCGCCTCGACCCATTTAGTAAAATAATCCGTAGCCAAAAGCACGAACTTATGCCCCTTACTAGATGGTGGATTAATCCGGCCAATCAAGTCTATACCCCGGCCCCCCCGAATGGCCATGGCTTGATGATGGGATTCAATGCCGACGCGGGGACCCTTTGAATATTTCCAAACCCTCGGCGATCCCGACATCCCTTGTAATACTCAAAGCAATCCTCTAATATCGTCGGCCAAAAGCACCCAGCTTGTCTAATAACCCATTTCATACGGTAGGCCGATTGGTGTGCTCCACATATCCCATCGTGCACTTCTCTCATCATGTTCTTGGCTTCTTCTGGACCCAGGCATCGTAATAATACCCCATCTAATGATTTATAGAACAAATTGTCATCCAGAAGAACGAATTTTATGGCCCTGTACCTGAGCTTCCTAGAGACCTTTCGGGATGGATCCCTCAAGTAATCAACGATCTCTTTCCTCCAATCTTCTTCTGCAAGATCCGTCCCCAGTGCACATACCTCTGCAGCAAACGCTTCTTGACTCTCTTTGTAACCGGAGGCGCTTTGAGCCACCGTTTGCTTCTTCATTATGTTCCCTAGGAATATCTTCGTAGAGTTACCAACGGAAGCTCTTCAAGATTTCCCCGCATTCTTCGTAGTAACTCCTCAACGCTTCACTTTTGCATTCGTATTGGCCGTTCAATTGCTTGATCACCAGCTCCGAATCTCCATAAACTTCAACCGAAACGACCCCGCCTTCTCTCAAATATTGAAGCCCTCGGCGCGTGCCTCGTACTCGGCCTGATTGTTTGTAACAGTGGGCTGTATAGGGATAGCAAATTCAAACATCTCACCCCTAGGTGAAATTAGTAGGATCCCTACTCCCCCACCTTTACCACATGATGATCCATCAAAAAATAAAGCCTAGGGGGTAATTTCAAGCAAATCAATTGACGGATCGCGATGTTCAGTTATAAAATCGGCAATGATTTGTCCCTTGATAGCCTTTGCCGATTCGAACTTCAACTCGAACTCTGATAAGGCCAAGATCCATTTGCCAATCCTGCCATTCAAAATTGGCATGGATAACATATGTTTTATTACATCGAACTTGGAATACACAGTGCATTCGGCATTCAACAAGTAGTGCCGAAACTTTGTACACGAGTAGTACACGCACAAGCACGCCTTTTCGTAGCCGAATACCGGTCTCGGGATCAAGCGAGTTTTCGGCTAAGATATGCTACTACCCGCTCCTTCCCTTCGAATTCTTGAATAAGGGACGATCCAATGGTTTGGGTATCGGCCGCCACGTACAACCCGAAAGGCTTATCCATTCGAGGAGGGACCAAGACGGTGGCTCCTTCATGTATTGCTTGATCTCATCGAAAGCCTTTTGTTGTTCGTCGCCCCACGTGAACTTCGATCTTTCTTTAGCTTCAACAGTGGAGAGAATGGCAAAACCTTCGTGACAAATTTGAAATGAATCTTCTCACGAAATTAATTTTGTCGAGTTGATTGCAACTCCTTGAGATTAGTTGGAGGAACAACTTCATCGATGGCCTTCATGCTCTTCTTGCCAACTTCAATCCCCCCTCGTGGACTAAAAATCCCAAGAACTCTCCACTCGATACCCCAAAAGCGCACTTGTTTGGATTCATCTTTAAACCATGCTTCCGGGTGCACTCCAAGGTCTTCTTCACATCTTCCAAATGTGTGTCATGACTTAGGGACTTGATTACCACATCATCAATGTAGATTTCCACAACTTTGCCGATCAACTCGTGAAAAATGTAATTCATGGCTCGCTGATAAGTTGCACCGGCATTTTTAACCCAAATGTCATGACTATCCATTCGAACAGGCCTATATGACCAGGACATCTGAAGGCCGTCTTCGATATGTCTTCTATTGCCATGAATATTTGGTTGTATCCCGCATTGACATCCATGAAACCGATCACTTTGTGTACGGGCGCGGCGTCAATCAACAAATCGGCAATAGGCATGGGGTAACCGTCCATCGGAGTAGCTCTATTCGGGTCCACGAAATCTATGCGGACCCTCATCTTTCCATTCTTCTTGTACACGGGTACAATGTTAGAAATCCACTCCGCATATCTGCATGGCCGAACGAAGTTTGCATCAAGTAATCTTTCAACTTCTTTCTTCACATCGGCCAATACTTCATCCTTGTAGACCGGGGTGGTTGCTTGTATGGTTTGAAACCAGATTTGATTGGCAACCGATGCTCAGCGATAGAACGATCCAATCCAGGCATCTCCGAATAATCCCAGGCGAAGCAATCTTTGTATTCCTTGAGCAGCTTGATTAATTCTTCCCTGGAGTCTGGCTGCAAGTCTGCGCTGATGAACGTCGGCCTTGGCTTATCATCGCTTCCAATGTCAACCTCTTCTAATTTATCAGCCGACATAAAACCTCGCCCCAACTTGCCATCAGTGCCATCTACGGGGTTCTCCATTAAAAATTACTATAAGAGCCGACTGCTTGAATCGGCTGTTGATCGCTGCTGACAGGTTCAACAGGACCTTCTCCCCAGTCTTTCCCTGAGAAACAGTCAATGCCTTGATACTCCCAGAAAGCTGGTTCCATGTTTGCGACACTCACGGAGTCATCTGCTTGGACAACCTCGATATCATCATCCACCCACTGGATGAGCTGTTGGTGCATGGTAGATGGGACACAGCAATTGGCATGAATCCAGTCCCGTCCAAGCGAGAGGGTCGTAGGCTCCTTTACCTTCTATAACAAAGAAGGTCGTGAGCAGTGTCTTGGACCCGATCATCAGATCCACGTGAGCGCATCCCTTGGTGTCCGAAGGATTTCCGGCGAAATCGTTCAGTATTATACTTGTAGGCGTCAGATCGCTGGGGCCCATGCCAAGTTTCCTGAAGGTGGTGTACGGCATTACGTTGACTGCCGCTCCCCCGTCGACAAACATCTTGGTCAATGGCTTGCCATTGACGTATCCTCTCAAGTACAGCGGCCTCATGTGTCGATTTTTGGCCGGTTTGTCGAAGATTGCCTGCTTGGCCAGCACCAGCTGCGCCATCATGCCCTCGATCTGCTCATCATCTAGGGACGCTTCCTCCTGCACAACCTGGTTAGCGGGAGCCATGAATTCGTTCGGCAGAAAATATACCATGCATGTTGGAGCCGAACGCCTTGACCCTTCGAGTTGATCCTTTGGATGCCACACACGCTTGGTCCGGATCCCGACTGCCTCGGCTCACGGTTCCTCAAGCGTTGAACCCGTCTCTTCGACTCTTCCGTAGGCCGGGCGGGCACCATTGCCCCTTCGCCGGATGTACTCGTCCTCGTCCTCTTCTTGATCGGCCCACCTTAAATCGGCTTGCCGTTTCCGGGATGATCAATGATTTCAATTTTTTGGCGCCGATCCTCGTTAGGGTGGATCCTTCCAATTCTCTCATGTACGGATCGGCGGCGGCGTCTCCCGCCCGTACTCAAAATATCCGTCACCGCACTCGGGCGGTTCCTCGGCCGTGGGCGCTTCAAACCCTCGTTCCAACAAGGTGCTCGAAGAACACACATCCCCGGTGCGCGCGCGCCGCCGCGCGTGTCCGCTCCGAGTCCCTTCTGTGTGCTTCCTCTTCGGCTCTGCGCTTCTCCTCCTCGTATCTGCGCTTCTGGTAACGCTCCTTCTCCATCTGGCGCTGCCACTTGTTGAGGAGGATACGCGTGGTCACCCTGGGCTTGGCTTTGGATGATTCCCCGATTTCGATGTGGCTTTTGAGAATGCGGGGGGCTTCACCATGCATCTGCTCCAAAGTTACTTGACGCCCCGGGTCCACTGTTCCATCCTGCCTAGCCCTGGCTGAGGTCAAGACTTTGACCTTTCCCTTTTCCTCAGCCGTCACCATGTTGACAGAGAAGCCCACCATGTTCTGAGGGAAGGGGTGGCCGTCCAGCTTCATCTTATTGTCAAATTTGAGGTGCCCCTCCTGGATGGCTTTCTAGACCTTCATCCTGAAGACCCTGCAGTCGTTGATGGAGTGCGAGTCTCTATCGTGGAAGCCACAGTAACGTTTCCCCTTGACTCCATCGGGCCGAAGCATGGAATGCCCTTCAGGCAGTCTGATTCGGCCTTCCTTCACTAGGAGCTCAAACAGCTTGTCAGCCTTCGTGATATCGAAATCGTAGGTGCCCTTGGTCTGTTTGACCCAGCGCTGATTCATCGTTAAAGGCTCTTTCCCCCACATGATTTCGGCTGCGGCCACATCCAGTTCATCATCAGAATCCTCAATCAGGTCGGCCTTGTCCAAGAACTGGTTGTAGATGTCCGCCACGTCATGCTGCTTGCCAAACCTGGCATCCTTCTTGAAGCCATACGCCTGGTTGCTCATTAACGACAGCTTTTGAGACAGCTGTCCCAGGTTTTCAAACTCCATGCCGAACAGCTTCTCACGCACGGCCGGCAGCATCCCGGCGACGGCCATATCGGCCAACTGGTCATCTGGCAAGTTGAGCGAGAAGCACATGCCCTTAACCTCCCTGAATCTCCTGAGAAATTCCAATGGCATCTCGTTGTGCCTCTCGTTTCAAGGTGGCAAGGTCGATCGGCTTCTTCTCCGAGCCGCCACCGAAGTAGTGGGCGTGGAATTTTCGTTCCGGGTCCTTCCATCCGCTAACCGACTCGGGGGTAGGGACGAGAACCACCGGAATGCGGGCCGTCGGTGACGCGGGGAAGTATCTCGACCCCCGAATGTTTCCTCAGCTGAGCATTCCCCGAGCTGCATCAGGTAACGAGCAATGTGCTCCACTGTGCTTGTGTCGTCTTGCCCGAAAACTTCGTGAACTCCGTCGGAGGTTTCACCCTTGGCGGAAGGAGCACGTTGAAGTACCATTCTGGGAACGGCGGCTTGTAGGCAGGTCCCTGCATTTTTGGCTTGAGGCCAAAGCCGATTTTGCATCAACTCGGCCATCTTCCGTGCCAGGGCGTCGTCCTCTTGTGCGCCTGCAGCTGGCGCGTAACCTGGATGCGGGAAAGCGTCAAATGCTCCATAGTTTCCCACTTCGTGGTAGCCTCCGCCGTATAGGTTCCTCTGCAGCCGGTTGTTTGCGGAGCAATCCCGTGGCCGGAGGCAAGCGGGGCCCGTGCGAGCCGAACGCTAGGTCTCCGTACGTGGGCCGGCACGGATTCGGCCGCGTTGCACGGTGTTGACCCGTGCCGCCCGCGGTGGTGGCTGGATTGGCCGCCCTCCCCGAGGCCCGTAGTGGGGGCCGAACCGGCCGACCCCCGGCGCCCGCGGAGGAGGCCGGAAAGCTTGACTTCCGGCGCTCCGAGGAGGAGGCCGAATTGGCCGGCTCCGTAATGGTGGTTGAGAGCTTGACTCGCCCGGCCCACGGTGCCCCCTTGGACGGGTGCCTTGCCGAATGCCCGTTCCATGCCCGGGCCAAAGACAACCACCATCATTTGCCGGAGCGCACCAAGGAAAGCTTTGTGGTGCTTGCTCAACATGTTGTCCGTGCGATTCCCGAATGCTTGCATGCACTCCTCTTTCTCCGCTGTGTCGTGGCATCGCTCTCCCCCGGTAGCAATACCCCGGGCATCTCATTCTTCGTGCACGGGACGCCACTTCGTTTTTCTTGAAGGACAGCGGACATTTCGCCGGAACCGGTCCATGGCGTCCTGGAGCTGCCGCCGTTGTTCGGGAGAGAGGTCCTCAATGTTGACATCCATGATGTCCGCGATTTCGTGCATCTTGATCTCTTCAGCTGTGGTCCCACCGGGCGTGCCAAAAAGTGTGTTGACGCAAAACGTGCACCTAGCGCCAAACACACAGCAAGCCGAACAAGCTGGCTTCACACGCGCAGAGAGTCACGAGACGTGCCAGTCAATTTTTCCTGAAAATTAACAAAAGACAAAACAGTTAAATACCAAAACTTGGAACTTGCCGGGTGGTACCAGACAGTTCCATATTTACGGCTACAAAGCCAGATGAGATGACACATAGCTATAGAAAGCTATCTGCCAATAAACTGAAAGCCATTCGGGAACTTATAAAAGGAAGAATAACATAGCCGAATGGATGGCGTAAGCATGACAGTGATCGGTCTTTGTTTGAGCAAAGATGCACATGCACGAAGCCATGACCGATCCCCATGATGATTAACATTAAATAAATGAATAAAGTAAAGCGCGAGCATAAACATGTAATAAACAAGTATGCATAGATCCAAAGCACTAGTCTACCGCATGTCTAGGTACTTTAAAACCCGTCGGGTACGATGCCAAGCAAATCTACCCACCACATGATACAACTTGCATGAAAACCGTACCACTTTCCACAAATAGATCTATCCACCGCATGATACGATCTAAATATGGGAAGCTAAAAGCATACGTTATTTAAAGCATGAATTACGCACGTGTTCTACTCGTGAAGAAACATAACCGAATACGGCCGAATGTGCACTCGATTCGGGGTCCATGAAGAAGGAACGAGCATTACCAAGTGAATAAATCTATCAGATTGGTTTGAAATCTAATCCACCGGATGACTAGCTTCAAAGCAACCCAAAAACCTGCATCTACCGCATGATACTCAGCTCTTTCAAGATTTATATCGACGTTGGCAAGCCTGAACCCGCAACACGTAACAACCTAGATCGATCCGGTTTCGGCTATCGGAGAGCACGTGATCCATGCGTCAAAATACAAATTCTACTCTCATAAGGATCACAAAAGGGATAAAGCCGATCCAAACCTATCTAGATTGGGCAAAAGGTGTTACATGAATCTAAACATAAAGTAAAAACTCAAAGCAACACGAGGTAACTTAATGAATCTATTGGATCTTGCCAAAACCCAATAGAGCCGATAACTAGCTTCAAGCTAGATCTTAGCCTACCGCATGGCTCATGACCTAACAAGAAACCCTCTTGAACCAAGCTTGAATCTACCGCATGACACGAAGCATGGTAACAAGACTACTTGCATCGCATCTAAATCCACCGTATGATACTAGATATGATACAAGGTTGCCGGTACTCACGGAGGTCGACGGATCGATGAACCCTCTCGAAGAACTCGACGACACGACAAAAGGACTCTAGGGTTTGGCGTAAGGCCGGGGTGTGTATTGAAGAATGATTGTGTGTATTACATACATTCGGGGCTCATATTTATACCCCGCTAAGTACAATCTCGAATGGATTCGCCGCCTAACTTATCTCTAAGCTTGATCGCCTATCCATCCATTCATCCTTCCCGCTTGAGCCACGTCACCGTTCAATCTCGCAAAATCAGCCTCAATCGTTCCTTTGCCGAACGGGGAGCGAATAGCCGACCGCGGATCTCTTTGCGGATATCTCCGAAAAGATCCTTCCTTCCACCGGACGGACTCCTCATCGAGCCGGGACCCACAAGTCGACTCCTTACCAAATTTTGGTGTTAACACCTGCGCATCCGCTTTCGGGGATCACCGCCGGCCGGGCGGCCGGCCACCGCCGCGCCGGCGACGCCACCGGGCGCCCTTGCATCAGGCACAAGGGGGCGACTGCAGGTTAAGGGAAACCCTAACCGCAACCCCCTCCCCTCCTTTATGCGGTGCCGCATGGGTCGGCTGGGCCACCCAGGCCTTGACGGGCCATTCGCAGGCCGGCCGGCCCACAGGCCGCACAGCCCCTCAATTTCCAGAAGTTCGTCGGACCCCCCTGAACTTTCAAAAATTCCAGAAAACCCCCTGAACGTGAATTTAGCCCTCAGGCTTTTATCTGTTATATATTCAGACTTATTAGTGCTGTATATTTATGTTTTAGACCTCGAATTGTTCTGTAATTTTTATGTTGTGACGAACAATATTATTTGTACCATCTGGTATATATACCTATGTAATTTAAATGTTATAATTACCGCAGTAATTATTTATGTTTATGATCCGCAGATCATTTCTAGGTATTAGAACAATTCTTATGCAATTTATTTTATTTGCATGGTTTAAAAATCAATTCTCTACATCAAGTAGAATATGAAGCAAAAACTAAAATTAACGTTTGTACATATAATTTGGAATAACACAAGGTCATGTGACCTAGGCGCTGGCTGCGATAAGTTCTTCCTAAGAGCTTATTTGCCCTGAGATCCGCGCTTTTAGGCAGCTTTTGCTCATCATTGTGAGGTCTACATCTTTATGATGATTACCTTCAAAGTGTATATCCAAAATTTCATATAAATGACTATCAAGTCAAATTTATTCCTACAGGAATTAAAAATCATATACCTTAATTTTGTAGAATCATCTTACACATATATTTTGCCTACTTTTACAACACAAATTTATATCAGTAAATTAATCCTATACATGGTTCTTTCATGTAGGAAATGGCTAAATTAATCAATAAAGACTTCACAAAACTTGCTGCTGATGGTAGTAATTACCTAACCTGGGCTATGGATGTCAAGATTGTGCTAACAGCCAAAGGTTACATTAATACAATTAATGAACCTAATCCACAAAATCCTATCCCAGAGGCACAAAAGTTTGCAACCTTGCATTTCCTACGACACCATCTCCACAATGACCTCAAAGCAGAATACATGATGGAAGATGATCCTAAGAAACTTTGGGACTCTCTCAAAGAACGCTATAATCAACAACAAGGCGTCATTACGTTCGAAGCAAGACGGGAGTGGTCACTACTCCGTCTCATGGATTTCAAATCGTTGCGAATACAGTTCGGCTATCCATAAGATTTGTACCAAGCTTCGATTTTGCAATCAACCTTTGGATGATGCAGAAATGATAGAAAAGACTCTATCTACATTTCTCCCTGCTAACAGGATATTGCAACAGCAATACCGTCGCCACAAGTATACTAAATATTCTAACTTAATATATGATTTAGTCCAAGCAGAAAAGCATGATGAGCTCTTAACAAAGAATCATCAAATGCGCCCTGTGGGTGCAACACCTCTGCCAGAAGTACATTTCAATGCTCAGAATAATAATAAAAAGTTCAGTGGCAAAAAATTCAAAAGGAATTTCAAAGGGAAATGGAAGAAGCAGAATTTTAAGAAAGGCAAGGGTTCTAGCAATAGCAAGGACACTTTCAAGAAAAAGAATGCTCATGACAACTCTCAAACTTGTCAGAGGTGTGGTTGTCACAATCACACCACTAGAAAGTGCCACACTGCTAAGCATTTGGGTGATCTCTACCAAAAGCATGCTGGAAAGCAAGTTCATGGGGACAAGTTTGAAGCGCACTTCACTACTCACACTCCGGGTGCCGGTTGCTCCAAGGATGTTCCCGCGGAACACAACAAGGAGAAGGATCCAATGCAGTTGGACGAATTCTTCGGCACGGACGACATGATGATCGATAGCATTGACGATACCGACAACATGCTTGTGGATGGACCATCCAATGACGTGTTCGGAGACATGTCTTAGTTTTACGCTCCCCGACAAGAACTTCGTTCTATAGTTTCAAAGAACTTCGTTCTATAGCCATATTTATGTAATAATTGTGTTGTAATAATTGTTGTCACACAATATTGTAAGACATATGCTAGTTATAATATTATTGAATAAAGTATGTATTGTATAATCTATGAGTTCAAAACTTATAATTTATTTTACTCATTCTAGATTATCCTACGGGAACAATCCAAATGGAGGAAGAACTTTGTTTGGTGGATAGTTGCACAACTAACACCATACTCAGAGAACTTAAATATTTCCAAACTCTCAAAAAGAGTAAAGGAAATGTCACAACCATCGCGAGACGCGATGCTATAATTGTTGGTTCAGGACGAACCACAATAGTTCTCCCTATGGGTACTCAAATAGTAATTGAGAATGCACTCCTGTATCCTGATTCAACTCGTACCTTATTGAGTTACAAAGACATCCGTCGCAATGGTTTCCATGTAGAAACAAATAGTGACAACAAAGATGAATATCTATTCATCACTAAACATGACGGATATAACAAGCGACTACTTGAGAAAATTACTTCACTATCATCAGGATTGTATTACACATACATCAAACCCGTACAACATGTTGCATACAAGGTAATTTTTCAAAATCTTGATGTCTTCAAAATTTGGCATGATCGCCTTGGTCATCCCGGCATAGGGATGATGAGAAAAATTATCGGCAATTCAATTGGTCACAAATTAAACACTTCAAAATTTCCAAAGTCATCAGACTTTGTGTGCACCGCATGTGCCACAGGAAAATTAATTTTAAGACCCTCTTATCTTAAAATAAAGGCTGAACCACTACAATTTCTTGAACACATTCAAGGAGATATTTGTGGTCCTATACATCCATCAACTGGACCATTTAGGTACTTCATGGTACTTATTGATGCATCTACTAGATGGTCCCATGTATGTTTATTATCTACAAGAAACCATGCTTTTGCAAGGTTCATTGCTCAAATTATCAAATTAAGAGCACATCATCCTGAATATGCTATAAAAACCATCAGGATGGACAATGCCACTGAATTTACTTCGCATACCTTCAATGACTATTGTATGGCTCTAGGCATAAATGTGGAACATTCTGTTCCATATGTACATACACAAAATGGATTACCCGAATCTCTTATCAAGAGAATAAAGTTAATTGCTAGACCATTACTACATAATTGCAATCTACCAACATCATGTTGGGGTCATGCGGTATTACACGCCGCTGATTTGATTCAAATAAGACCTACTGCATACAACACGATTTCTCCGTTGCCGTTAGTACGTGGAAATCAACCAAGTATTTCCCATCTGCGAAAATTCGGTTGCGTTGTATACGTACCGATATCACCACTGCAGCGTACATCAATGGGCCCCCATAGGAAATTGGGGATATATGTAGGGTACAAATCACTGTCAATCATTAAGTACCTCGAACCCCTTACAGGGGATTTATTTACTGCCCGGTATGCTGATTACATCTTTGATGAGGACAATTTCCTGGCATTAGGGGGAGACAAGTACCAAACAGAATGCCAGTAATTAAATTGGAATACCACTGGTATCCAGTCCTATGATCCACGTACTATAGAATCTGAACGTGAAGTTCAGAAAATTATCAATTTGCAAAACATTGCGAATAATCTGCCAGAAGCATTTACTGATTATAAGGGTGTCACAAAATCACACAATCCTGCTGCAAATGTACCAAAAAGAGTAGAAATTCCTACTCAAGAACTCCCAAATCAAAATAAGAGGGGGAGAGGTACTGGAACAAAGGATAAGGCTATACAAAAGCCTCCGCGGAAAACTAGGAAGGTCACTTCCACAACAATAAATGCAGATCAACATCAAGTTGACAGACACCAATTGGATATTATAAATCCAAATAACATGGATGTTCAACAGATACATCACACACGTAGCACAAGTGCACAAAATAATATAAGTACTAGGACATCGGAAGACCCGGACTCTATCGTTGTTGGAAATCATGATGAGTCATAAGAGGTACAAGAAATTTCCATTAATTACATTGATTCTAGAGAATCATACAATAGAAAGACTACAAATGTCGACATTTACTTTGCCACTAAGATTGCAAGTGAACTTCGCATTGATCCAGAACCTAAGTCCATGGTAGAGTGCATCAAGCGCTCCGACTGGGTCAAATGGAAGGAAGCAATCAAGGCAGAATTAGACTCGCTCAAGGAACGAGAGGTATTCTCTGCAGTGATGCCTACTCCTCGTCATATTTTTCCTGTGGGATCAAAATGGATTTTCATCCGTAAAAGGAATGAAAACAACAAGGTGGTGATATATAAAGCGAGGCTTATAGCACAAGGGTTCACACAGAAATCTGGCATCGATTTCGATAAAACATATTCTCCAGTTATGAGTGGTATAACATTCCGATATTTAATATCATTGGCAGCACAAAAAGGTTTATCCATGCATCTCATGGATGTAGTGACAGCATACCTACATGGGTCACTAGATTCGGATATATATATATGAAAGTTCCGGAAGGAATTGATATCCCGAACAAGAATCGTTCACGCAACATGTATTGTGTAAAACTTCAAAAGTTATTATACGGCTTAAAACAGTCGGGAAGAATGTGGTACAACCGACTAAAGGAATTCCTTCTTCAGAAGGGTTTTTCCAACAATGATGATTGCCCATGTGTATTCATCAAGAAATCCTCAACTAGATTTTGTATTATATCTGTATATGTTGATGACCTTAATATCATTGGAACTCAACGAGATATAGATGAAACACGCAACCATCTTAACACAGAATTTGAAATGAAAGATTTGGGTAAAACCAAATTTTGCTTGGGTTAACAACTTGAGCATTTCCCAACAGGGATTTTAGTACACCAGTCTGCTTATATCCAAAAGATTCTACAGAAATTCAATATGGATAAATCATATCCATCCAAAACACCTATGGTCGTACGCTCTCTTGAAATTGATAAAGATCAATTCAGACCTAAAGGTGAAAATGAAGAGGTATTGGGACCAGAAGTTCCATATCTCAGTGCCATTGGGCGTTGATGTATATCGCAAATTGCACCAGGCCTGATATTGCATTTGCGGTAAACTTGCTAGCTAGATACAGCGCTGCTCCAACACAACACCATTGGGCGGGAGTTAAGAATATCTTCAAATATCTCATTAGCACAATAGATCTTGGATTATTTTACAAAATTAACCAAGATAAGACATTAATTGGATACTCAGATGCTAGCTATTTATCCGATCCCCATGAAGCCAGATCTCAGACAGGTTTTGTATTCTTACATGGTGGAACAGCTATTTCATGGAAGTCATCAAAACAGACTCTAATAGCCACATCCACAAACCATTCTGAAATAATTGCATTATTTGAAGCATCACATGAATGTGTATGGCTTCGCAGAATGATAAAGCACATACAACAATCATGTGGTATAAATTCAATCATGAACCCTACCATAATGTATGAAGATAATGCTGCTTGTATTGCACAAATGAGAGCAGGTTATATAAAGAGTAATCTTACAAAACATATGGCTCCTAAATTATTCTATCCTCATCAACTACAGAAGGTAGGAGAGATAGAAATCTTACAAACTAAATCTTGTGATAATCTTGCAGATTTATTCACAAAATCATTGCCAACATCATTATTCCAGAAATATGTTTTTGGGATTGGTATGAGACAACTCAAAGATTTGCAAGAATCAGGGGGAGACTCTCTTTGATATAACCTATATAAATAATCATCTGATTATTGTACTCTTTTTTCTGTATGAGTTTTTCCTCATAAGGTTTCTCATAAAAGGTTTTAATGAGGCAACAACAATATAAGACCATACCTTATATCACCTAATTTTTCCATTAAGGTTTTAAGGGTGATATACAAGACATATTCTATGTCATATCTTTTGTTTTCTCTATAAGAGTTTTTAAGAAGATATAAGTCCTTTCTCATATTTTCCTATTAGGTTTTGGAGAAGGATGTTCAAACATGATCCTAAGATCATTATTCTAATTGATGAGTTTTTCCTTACCAAAGGTTTTCTCATACAAATATTTAACAAGACAATAATGCCATATCATTTTCTCCTAATATTTTCCCACTGGGTTTAAAGGAGTTTTAGTAGCATATACACACAGATTGGTTTCTCCTCAAGATTTTCCCATGTTTTTGGAGGAGTTTTACAAGATAATATCCAAGGAAGATTGAAGTCAAATTACATCAAGATCTCATGAAGCTATTGATCAAGGGGGAGTGTTAAGAAATAATTAGTGGTGATCATTAGCCTAATTATGTAATTAACATATTCATTAGTGTGTAATTAGGGAAAAGGCACCTGCACACTATACGGGTGTGTCTCTCCCGTACAGGTGCCTATTCCACCCCGAAAGGGTGCCTGTGTGCCCCTTCCTTGTACATAACTAGTGGGGTCCACCCCACTCCATTAATGAATCACAATCACTGTTTCAACAGATCATTAGCATTTCGCCTAATGGAGACAGTTGATGCAGTTATATCAATGTCTTCAATTGTTCAATCAAAACATCACTCTTTAATAGCATCGAGTAGCAACAATTGAGTGTCCCAACTAACGTGGACATGGGTCTCGACATATATGCATATTCTTAATTACTGTGTGTATTCCTACGAACGTCATGCCATTAAGGGCAGTCCCAATGCTAGACCTAAGTGCAAAGTTCAAGACAACGTCAGGAAAAATGAACACTAGAAATCATCACCTACAATGGTACAAAGTCCAAGATAATAAATGTAGTGAAATAATCTCCTACAATGGCACGTGGGGCTGTGGCGGCGCAAGACTCCAGTCATGTCTTCTCAATGGTGATTTTGGTAGGTCTTGTTGTCTTGATTCGCGTGAGGAGGTTGAGTCTAGGGAAGAAACCAGGTCTTGTGTTTTCCTTCTCTTTCTTCATTAACTATGCTGTCATGTCACCAATTTGCTGATGTGTCATCTCATTTATTAGGGATGTACTCCATCCTACGTGGACCATTGGGACTGCCCTAACCAGCAACATACTAGCCATGCCTCCGTACATATATTGAGCAACACGACCTCACCATCAAGTCGTTTACCAGAATTTTGTTTAAGCATGTGAAAAGAGAAATATTATTCTTCCTGAAACCATGCCATTTTAGAAAAATAGAGTCAGACGGCTATGGTAGAGCGAGAGGTCGATGAAATATCGATGTGGTTATGGAAGGTGTACATGAAGCGACACATTATGAGTAGTACATGGTCTGAGCAACTTGTCCAACCCAACCAAACCAAATCAGCCCAAACTTTACTTAGAGCAGAGGGATGTCAAACCAATGTCATCCGCCGTGGTGCCCTATGCGAGTCCCATTGGGGTGTTGTGCACGGTTGACAACATCGCTAGAGATTTGCCTATTAGATTGACCTCTCCACCAATGGACCCAACGACCCATTGGGGCCTTGATTCTTGTCCGGATCGGGGACGCCCAGCCCGTTAGAAGGCTGGTGGGCCCCTGTCGCGCAGTACTATAAGAGAGAGTGGGGGCTACAGGCTCAGGACACGAGGTTTGCCGCCGCCACTGTAGCTCCCCACTGCAAACCCTAACCGATCCAGAGGGTCGCGCTGAAGAGACGGGATGCTCCACCACTCCACCACACTCGACCTCTACTCCAACCGTCACTGCCCGTGTGTAGATCTTCACCAACGAACCAGTGAAGGAGACAACAGTAGAGATATAGGTATGTCATACACAGTGTTTACCCACTCGATCTACTCCTAGTCGATCCGGCAAGTGTATCAATGGTAGTAGAGCTTTGTCTAGTGAGTAGACAGTTGGGAAAGGATCAAACTGGGAAATCAATCTCGAATCGACAAAGACAGAATCACCAAACCCTAACCCTAGATCTGAAAAGCAAAGGGCGAACGGGAAGGAGGACCTATCTGTGGGGCCTACCTCGCCGTTGACACCACAACTGTTGTGCGGAAATGGATCCGTTGTTGCCGCCGTGCGGGTCACAGACAGGAGCCGCCGCTCAACGTCTTCTCGTAGGCGCTCGGGGAGGGGCTCAGGGCGCCACGGTGAAACCACTCGACGGCGGCGCGCTCTCCCTCGTGGGGAACGAGCTCGCCAGCGAGAGGACTCATGGCGGCGCCACCACCCTCCCGATCACCATCTCTCTGGATCTCGCCATCGCGAGACTAAGAGGAAAAGGGGAGGAGACATAAAACAGAGGAAAGGAGAGTTGACCTCAACGACTGAGTGCCAAGCGGTGCTGCTCCTCGCCGTCGCCGGCGAGGGGGCCTGCGGCAGCACCACCTCCATCTCTGGACACTTCTCTGGATCTTGCGGTTGCAGGGCTAGAGAACATGGAAAGGGGAAAGAAAGAGAGAAAGGAGGAAGGGAGGAGCAGGCCGCGGCCGCGTGCCGGGCGGCGCTGCCCTTCACCATCGCTGGCCACGGCAAGACCGAATCTGCCGCCGCCACTCAGAGATGCATGCGTGAGGCGCGGGGAGGAGAAGGGAGAAATGATCTAGGGTTTCCAGGGGAGCATCCGGCCGCAGGGGGTTTTGTATCTGTGAAATGCACGACAGCCGTTGGATTGCCGATCTGCGCGACGGACGGTTGCGAGCGTCCGGGTGTTGATGGGCCAGTTTCGGCTCAGGTGGGTGCGGAGCACGGGCCGCTTTGGTGGCCTACCCATTGGTTGTTGGGCTGCGAGCCCAAGCGGACGTGAGGAGACCGGCCGTGGGCCGCATTCTGTCGCGGACCAAAAGAACAGTGTAGCACAATATCTTTTGTGAATTGTTGTACTCAGTTTTAGAAGCAAATTTTGTATGAATTGTGATGATTTTCATCTATTTTTATTTCTATTCAAATTGAACCAACGAGATATTTGTTTAAAGAATAGAAAAGTGATATAATGCTTCTAAGTAGTATGTTTTTCATGGATTTAATTCATGTATTCTGCTACATAAGTTTAAAGTGTTGCTCCTTTTAATTTTAATTTGAAGATTAAATTAAAGGGAAAAGTTGAGTAGAGAAAAGAAATGTAAAAAGGAAAATTATTCCGATGGAATATTAATTCAAGGCAGAGTTTTGGTAAGTTTGTCAAAGTTTGGCAAATTTGTCAAGGTTTTAACCTCTACTCAATTTTGAACCAACGGGATAAATTGTATAGAGAGTTAACCGATGTAAAGAAAAGTTTAGAAGTTTGATTGCTTCTGAAAAGAAAGAAAAGTTTGCCACTGCAAAGTGAAAGTTTCACCCTCTAATTAAATTGGAACCAACAAGAAAATTTAATTAGTGGAGTATAAACACATTTATTTAAAGTTATTATGGTATTGTTATTTTCTGACCAACGTTGATGATAATAATATTATAATTATATGTGTCTTATGTTTAAAGTTAAAGTTTCTGATGAATTTTGCATCAAAGTGATCAATTCTCAGAGAATAAAGATCAAGAAATGTTGTTTTTATTTCTTGTTTATGTTGTATAATGATACTTATCTTTCAATTAAATTGGAACCAACTAGAAGATTTAATTGAAAGATCAGCTTGAAAAGTTTTCCTCGTGGGTTATATCCACGTTACAGTTAAAGTCAGCTTCCGCTGTATCAAGTTCAAGATAAAGTTACATTGGCTTTGGTTGCCAATTTTTTGTACAAAGTTTATGTCTCTACTCAATTATGGGCAAAGAGGATATTTTAGAAATACTTTTGATAAGTATTAATTCTAAATATAAAGTTTCATGATGTTGTCATTTTCTGACCAATGTTGATGATGGTAATATTATGATATGATGGATTAATTCTAATTCAGTGGATGATGACTTGGAATTAATATAGATGAATGATGTTTTATTCTATTTTCTGCCCAACGGTGATATAGAATAGAACATAAATTTTTAAAAGTTTTGTAAGATTAAAGTTTGGATTATTATAGAATATTTTATCAGAGAAAAGATCTTTCTACTTTCATTCATGAAAGCATTAAGAATAGTGAGTTGAGCACTTGTGACTCAGGAGATGACAAAGAAAGAATGCCATAATATGAGGGACTGCGTTCTCTTTGAAAGAATGGCTTCAAAAGTAAAGATTCTCGGATATTAATCCAAGAAAAGAGATAGATCATTGAGAGTCTTGAGAAATATTTTTCATGTACTCTTTATGAAGAGGAATTTATTTCCAGTTCAGTCATCATAATAAAAGTTGCAATAATTCATATGCAAGTTTACTTTGATTA
This sequence comes from Cenchrus americanus, assembly GCA_947561735.1. NCBI lineage: Eukaryota > Viridiplantae > Streptophyta > Magnoliopsida > Poales > Poaceae > Cenchrus > Cenchrus americanus. The sequence goes on from OX387243.1 coordinate 105,023,468, forward strand.
ATGTTGGATTAAGCATGTGTGTGTTACAGTTTATTCAGATTTATTTCTGAATTTGATGATTAAATGCAAGCCAATCTTGGCATGCATGTCCTTTCCAGAGAATTACCTGAATGAAGAGAAAAGTTTGTGATATTCTCGTACGACGAGAAAAGTTTGTAACTATATTCGCATGACGAGGGAGAGCTCTGAGAAAATACCCGCTTTATGGGCTAAAGTTGGCATAATGCTTATGTTAGACAATCCTAAGTGGCGGGAAAAGTTTTGGCAAAGGACTCATCTTTCATGGCGGGAGAAAGATATAATGACTCATGTGCTTATTTTGTATCCCACACTGGGAAAGAGAATTTTTTGGAGTAGCTCTTATGCTATTCTAGTATCGATTGTACATATTGTACTATAGTCATTGAGCACTCTATGAGTTTAAAGAGAACAAAAAGTAATGTGCGAACCTAAAGATAAAGCATGTTATACAAGCTTGAGTTTGCTTGAGTTTTCAAAAGCACTGAAATAAAGGACTCTATTGAGTTCTTAAAGTGAAATGAGGAAAATGTACTCCCATATATGAGTTAAGAAACAACCTTGTTTTGTATGATATAATCATGCAGATAAAGGAAGTAATTGAAAGTTTTCTCAAAGTTTCCTCACTGATAGTTTTGAATGATTTCGAAATTGTGGCAAGAAAGTTCATACCACATTTAGAGGGGGAGAAAGGTGAGAAAGGTGAAAATCCCCTATACTTCAGGAAAGTAATGCATTGTATGCATTTAGAGTGTGATTTATAGAAGATAAATGTGATTTCTGGGGGAGTACGACAGTCATAAATGTGATACTCCTAAAGAAAGGAATAGATAAAATCCTAGACTTTTATAAGTCCGATAGGATGATAGCGATGTGACCAAAATGGTGAAAGAAAAAACCCAAAATGAGAAAGTTTAACGATACTCTATTATTCATAGTAGATGGTAAGATCTGGGGGATCCATTTAGTTGGCCATCCAGATAAAAGAAAAGGTTGATCTGGGGAGCCATTTTATTGGCAATTCAGATAAAAGAAAAGGTTTTATTTCTAATGAGACACATTGTCTTCTTGGAATATGAGAGCAAACAGGGGGCGCATGGTGGCTCGAGAAATTGACTTCGAGGAGAAGTGGGTATATATTCTCACTCTGATGATTCGGTAGCTATTTCTCTTGGCACTCGTGGCAACAATATGGTAGATGATATGGAACCTGTCCTTCAGGAGCCATTGAAACTCATTGTTGTACATGGGGAGAGCTGTTGTTGCCCCATATGGTAGATGTACCAAAAGATGAGGCACACAATGTGCCAGAGGTTGAGGCCTCTAGTAGGTCTCAAAGAGTCAAAAGTCTAATGACTGCAAAGTTTGTAATATAGAAATGTTCACATTGAGGTTTACTCCATCTCATGTGAAGAAACCATATGAAGCGCTTGTTCGTTGAAAGTGGAACTGATGAATCCCGAGGAAGCTTGGGACTCATAAGTAATTCTCAATGGAGCCAAAATAGTAGGCCGTAATGGGTCTACAAGTCGTGACGTGACTCCAAAGGGAATATGTGAACACGCAAAGCGCATCTTAAATCAAAAGTATTGTACAAACAGAATGAATGGACTATAATGAATCTAGTGGCACGTCATGATCTGAGTTACATCGGATGAAAGTATTGCATGATACAACCTAAGGATTTTGTTATGTAAGTAAACGAAGAAAAGGAATTGTGCCTAAAGAAATCATTTAAGAATGATAACATTCAAAGATAAAGGTTGTTATTTTTTTGGGTTTTAAAAGAGAATAAGAGGACAACATTTATACAAAGTTATAGAATGGGAAATTCATTTCCTAAACGTGCATAAGTGATTGACATCTTGCATGGTAGCAATAATGTCAATCTATTGTAAAAGGAAAAGAGGTTCTTGTCCTCAAAGTTCAAAAGGAAATTTTCGATGAATGACTCTCAATTATAAGGATCGAGATTCACCGAGATAAAAGAAAATGGGTATTAGGACTATCGCAAGATGGATACTTATAATAGTTGCAAAGAAATATAGTATGCATGCGAGTAAACCTACGCCTGTTCCCATCGTCAAGGGTAATGGTTTTGGGAACTTTTATGTTCCAAGAATCAATATGAAATGGATTAAAGGAATATGGTACCATATGCTTCAGCTATTGTAAGCTTAATGAAAGCAAAGAATAGAACTTACCCTGACATAGTTCGTATGTATGGGTTGTTTTGGCAATATCTAATCCAGCTATAGATCACTGGAATGGAGTTAAGTGTATCAACTCATGCTAAGTTGGAAAGATCAAGTGCTCTCAAAGTTTTTGAGTATAAGGTATTTTGTGAAATGTGTAGCGAAATCCACAATTGTCGCTAACTTTCACACTTGGAGTTTTTGTGTAGAAATGCTCCAAAGAGTAAAACAATTAGCATCAATGTGATGCAAAGATATGATATAGCATGATACAAGGCTGAGGGACAGGCAAAATGGTTAATGGAACCTGTACCCGAAGTTGATAATGGTTGACAACAACAATAACCATTAAAGTGGTTCACTCCTATGACAACAAGTCAAGTGTGCTGCCAAACACATTGACACAAAGTTTTATGTTGTAAAAGAGTAAGTCTGGAATAACACTAAAGATATTGCGCATATAATAGACAAGCAAGTGCTTGAGGATCCTCTTACGAAAAGTATATCACCCAGTGCGCTTAGAGAACACATGTGCAACATGGGTTTATAGCATAGTTTACGATTTCGGACAATAAAAGGGCCCAAGGCTAAAGAATTTGTTTCGGTATAGAGATGTGTATTGTAGTTGTTGAATCTATCGGGGATTGACAGAATCGATATTGACCGTGACGATAAAACATGCTCTATACATTGATCTGTAATGGAACGAGAAAAGAAGTTAAAAGTATATGGTGAGATCAAGAGGGAGAATGTTAGATTGATCTCTCCACCAATGGGCCCTTGACTCGCGTCCGGAACGGGGACGCCCAGCTCGTTAGAAGGCTGGTGGATCCCTATCGCGCAGCTCTATAAGAGGGAGTGGGGGCCACAGGCTCAGGACACGAGGTTCGCCATCGCCATTGTAACTCCCCACTCCAAATCCCAACCAATCCAGAGGGTCGCGCTAAAGCGACGGGATGCTCTACCGCGCCACCACACTCGACCTCTACTCCGACCGTCGCTGCCCGTGTGCAGATCTTCACCGACGAACCAGTGAAGGAGACAACAGTAGAGGTAAAGGTATGTCATACACAGTGTTTACCCACTCGATCTACTCCTAGTCGATCCGGCAAGCTATCATTGCCGAGCGTGTCGTCAGGAGATCACTGTGTTTCTTCATCCTCTTGTGTTATATCTCCTCGTACTGTTTCTCAATAAGACAGCAACTTAGCACGTGAGATCTACAATGGCGCAAACGATAACTGGTGCAACCGCTCCCTAAGCTAGATGAATTTCTGTGGCCGTCAACATCAAAATTGTCATTTGCTGAATGATTAGGCATGATTATATTGCATTTTTTAATTGTGAAGCAATTAACTTCATAGTTTATACAATGCTTATTGGACAATGGAAACAATGAAGAATCTTTCAGGTTCCTTGAGAATGAAAACAAGATAAATGGTCAGAATACTAATTCATGCAATCATGTTTGATACTTTCAGTTACAGGTTTCAATTGTTTATTTACCGACCAAAGACTGAATTTTTAAAATGGTGGTACTTCAAGAATATATTCGAATACAATCTGATCCGGCAGTGCCCCGGTGGAAATAATTTTGGTAACCTCTCAGGCTGCTTGCGGCCACTTTTCATTTTGTTACAGTATTAGCATAGTATCAGGAAGCGTGAAGCGGATTGCCTTTCATTCAGTTTTGTTGGCAGAGTATCAGGCACTACACAGTCAAATTTCAGCAACCTTTATTTTCTAGAAGTTCAAGCAAAACACGTTGACTGTACACCTTCCAAAACATCACTCTAGCTCTTTTATGATACCAAATAGCCATGAATGAATGCCAAGCTAACCTGACATATATACATATTTCCCATGCAGGTGTTGGACCCGCCGGCCACAATAACACTAATGAAAATTTTATTAGTCGTATTCAAACCATCACATGCTTTTATACCTTTTCCAACACCAGTATAGCCTAGTATAAGTTAAGGTACCGAAGAAGACATCGTCATCCTCAGCTCGTACAGGCAACAAAGACTAGTGTTATCCATGGAAACGAATCCTTAGTAACAGCTCACAAGATTTCATCGTTCTACAGATATCGTTCAATCCCACCAACTGAATGCGTGGATGAGATTCAAAAGCTCGCCGTGCATGTCCAGCAGGTTACTACGTGCGATTCTGAATTTATGATACATCACTCCTTTAGAGCCTTAATAACAACTGATGATGATGAAAACAACGGCAGTTTTCGGCTTCCTTCTGGATCTGTGTCTACAACGTTCGAGTAACGTGGTTGAATGTTGCCACCTACTATTTAATCCACCCGTGCGGCCATTCCTCCATGCATATATATTGAGCAACACAACCTCACCCCCCTTTGTCTACCAGAAAAACATTTAAATGTGCGGAAAGGGAGAATGTTATTCTCCCTGGGAAAGGTCGAGAAAATATGGATATGGGTATGAAAAGTGTATAAGAATGACCAAATTATGAGTTTAGAGTTTAGGATTCAGAATTTATGGTTACCGTGAATGTCGTCAGGAGATTACTCCTTGACTCCGTGCATCTTCATCGTTTCGATTTTTCTGTGTCGTACTATTTCTCAATCAGACAACAACTTAGTATATATGTGAGATCTACAATGGCTCGAGTGAGCACTGATGCAGCATCCAATTTTTCATTTATTGGATGATTTAGCACCATAATAGCTATATAAATTTAGTCATGATTATCTTGCATTTTTTACGGTACACAATACCAGCATGTACCACCGGTTGAAAAAGACTCGTGTGTAATAAAAAAAGGACTTATATGTAAGGATCCGACGGTTGAGATTAATTCTGTACCACTGTTTTTTAGTGTGGTATGAGTGTTATTCATCGGTGGTATGGGTAGTATATGAGTATTAGCGGAAATATACAAAATAATATTGTTGTAATATATGAAATCAAGTCTTTTTTTGTAATCTTGGCAGCGGGGAAATTTTTTTCCAAATAATATACATCAAGCAAATTACCATTTTACCCATAGTACAAAATTAGAAAAACCGATAATACTACCGTACTACTGTTGGGTGGTATTGTATACAGTAAACAATTATAACTTCTAAACGGCTTAGTTGAGAATAGAATCAATGAAGAGTCTTTCGGAAATTCTTGAGAGCCAAAACATGTAAGATGATTGGTCGGAATACCGCCGGCTTGGGGGCCTGCCGGTTAAAGGTCTGGCGGTGACACAATTAGGCCTTCGATGTCACTAACCCAGACTACTTTTTACTAGATGAAATGTCTTCCATTCTGTTCAATTATGTTGAAAGATAATAACATAAGATATATGATCAAAAGTGCTTCTACGTCCAAACATCACTCTGTTATAGTAACATTGAGTAACTTCACTTGAGTGTCCAACTAATCCATACACGAAGTCTCACCATATATACTATGAAGCAACATGAATGGTTCTGACTCTGGGTCTTTGCTTAAATATAATGCTACTGATACAATTGGCCTTTCTTTCACCAACTTAATGCCTGGATCAGAATCAAAAGCTATCTGTACATGGGCAGCAGGTGCGTTGTTATAAGGTTTACCACATGTGATCCTGATCCATCTCTAGCAGTGAATGCAGGCCTTAAGGGTTTTAACTTAACGAGATCATCTACATTTTGCTCTGCTACATTCTATTCTTGATCGTTGAGTAACACATAGTATAAGATAACGTTGCCACACTGAGGCACCAAGCCCACATGTTCCTCCGCATATATAATGTATGCACGCTAGTGTCATTGTGCAATATTATATTAACACTCCGTAGCGAATTGTTAGAAGAGAAGTTTTCTATGAAGCTAAGACCAATAGTTGGAATCTGGGTTAGGATGAGCCATGCCAGAGAGAGTTCAAGGAATATGAATGTGGGTATGGAAGGTGTACGGAAGCATCACATTACATGGATGGTTTTATGAGGTTTGAAAAACCCTAGCATCTTGTTCTTTTTTTTAGATCACATAGTACAACGCAGACGCTTAAACACGCACGCATACTCACCCCTATGAATACGCGTACGTAAACCCTACCCCTTTGAGCACCTCCGAAGGATTGAGTATCGGCTGATCTGGAGATTCTCGAAGTCACCACTAGCGCCTCGTCGTCGACGGGAACGTCGCTTACCACTTAACGCATAACGCCGGAAAATCACGGAATAAATTCAGGAAATGGTGCGAGCACCAGGATTTGAACCCTGGTGGGTAGCGTCCCACTGGACCGTCCTACCATTGGACTACAAGCCATTCGCAGCGTCTTGTTCTACTTGGCTCCGTTGGTAAACACGGAGGAAACTGAATGTTGTGATTCCATGATAATCTAGACTACCTAGTAGCAAGAGTTCTTTTACGGTACACAATACCACCCAACGGTAGTACGGTGGTATTATCAGGTTTTTTTCAGTTTTTTGCTATGTGTAAAATGGTAATTTGCTCGATGTATATTGTTTGGAAAAAAATTTCCCTGCTGCCAAGGTTACATAAAAAGACTTGATTTCATATATTACAACAATATTATTTTGTATATTTCCGATAATACCCATATATTACCCATACCGCTTATGAATACCACCCGTGCCACGCTAGAAAAACCGGTGGTATAGAATTATGCTCAACCGTTGGATCTTTACATATAGGTCCTTTTATATTACATATGAGTCCTTTTCAACCGGTAGTATAGGGTGGTATTGTGTACCGTAAAAAACCTCTAGCAGCAAACAGCCACCATTCATTGTGGTGCACCAGGCAACCACTAGTGCGCCAAGAGCCAAAGATGTCATGGTTGAGAAGGAGAGGAGCCGCTGCTAGGACTGGCAGAAATTGTGAGATGACTCAACTTGTTCATAGGTTTAGCTCAGTTCGTCTCGGCTCGGCTTTCAAACAAACTGAGTCAATCTTCAAAATCATCTTGTCTCTTAACGAGTCAGCCTGTGAACTGCTCGTGAGATATTCAATTAGCTCATTAGTCATTAGGCTTGATAAAAAAGGTGAAATATCAAAATTATTTTTTACCAATATAGTTGTATTAGCTCCCCTGGATCTTTATTTGACCAAATAGCAGTAATGCAACCTCGGGAAGCAACTGTTACTTTGCCGCTCTCGCCAGATCACCTCCAGTCTTTGTCCCCGCTTGGGTTTATTCAAGCCTTCCTCCGTCGAGATGAATGGTCAGAACATTATCATTTTTTGAATGTTTGGTACTTCCAGTTTCAGTTTTCAATTATTTATTGACTGATTAAAGAAGAATATATTTGATTACAAAATCTGATCCAGCAGTGCTTCGGTGCAAATAATTTTTTTTGACAGTCAACGGAGGGATCATCCCCATCTGAGTGCATTGATATAAAAGGGTTGGACCAAAGTCCGCCCATCAATGGTTACAAAGTTTGTGGCGGACCACATATTACAACAGCATGCCCAAGACACTATGGGCACAAACAGTAGGGGCACCGAGAGCTAAGGAAACAACAACAGACGCTAAACAGATTAGCCCTAATCTTGAACAAGTTGAAGACTACCACCAATGGTCGACGAATCGTCACTACCAAACAACATGCTTGCCTTCACCACAATAGCCATGTCACTGCCATCTAATCTTCGTAGCTACGCCGCCCTGTTGTCACCCTCCACCTTCCAACAAGGGGAGGAATCCTTGAGCGACGAAAGGGCCGCCCAACAGGATGAGGACTAAGGGTGGGGGGGAGCACGATGATCACTGCGAATCAGAAAACCCCGACCTCCCTTGAAGCTGACGGAGATACCTTTAAGAGAACATCCGGTCTCCATGAACCACCATCCTACACCCTTTGTGGGGAGGAATCCACATAGGAGGGATGTCCAGTAGCATGAACGCACACGACATTTGATTTGATGTCTATGCCAACAAGCAGTCCGACGACGAAGCAGAGGCGCCAGCAATGAACGCTCGCCAAACCACAATGGGAACCGACACCAGGGCCAACACCAGAGGCTGAATCCGTGGAGTAGCGTATGAGAGAACGGTCATAGAACACTCACAGTGCCGACAGGGAGGCTCCAAAATGATGCCTCCAAGGAGGTCCCGACATCGAGGACGTCGCCATTGCTTGTCCGTTAGCCGGACTAGGTTTTCACCCGGAAAAGACCATGGTGGGTACGGATGGAACACGGCAACATCTCCAAGGAGAGGAACGGCGCCCATAGGCGTCGCCATTGTCGGCACCGGCAAGGAGCCGGGGCAAGGCTTTCGCCCGAAACAATCCCCCACACCACCACCTACATGGACAGGAGGGTTCGCTGTTGGGGAATTAGGCAAAAACCTTACACCCTCGAAACGTCGGGTTTGCCGAAATTCGTGAGATAAATTCGTGAATAACATTCGGGATGAAAAACGTTCGTCCTGATGAGTCTCAAGTGTTTTTCAGGCTTTCAAGTAATATGCAAAAATAATAGCCGAATCTGGCTTCTATGCATGAATCTGTTGTCTATTTCAGAATGGTTGAAATCTGCGAAGTTCTGGAATCAGGAACCTGCGAAGTTCTGGAATCAGAAATCTGCGAAGTTCGGGAATTTGGTGAAGTCTTGATTCGGGAACTACAATGAGCGGTGATTTTCATGAATAAGAGATTCGGAGATCAGGAAGAAGCGAAGTCAAAGACGTCATCTCAAAAGTCCAGGTTTAAAGTGTGAACTTGGCAGGCTTGTAAATGTATGAAATTAGCCCCGTAAATCACAGGATGTAAAAGACATTCATGTACATGTCCACACTAGGAATATTCCTTAGATTCGAGGGTATTCTCGGAATGTAAAAGTCCATTTGTCTCCCTATAAAAGGGGGCGCGAGCGCATGTGTAAAGGGGTTCACAACTTTTGAGGTGAGTACAGACTTTCGGAGATTCCTTGTCTCCCTGACTTTCGTGAATCGCGTGTCTTCCTTCGTAGCTTACGTGTTTGGGGACTCCTTCCGATTTTCGGATCCCCCAACATTGGCGCCCACCGTGGGTTCAGCCAAAGAACAGCTCACGATGCCTCCACAAAAGAGATCCAAGAAGAATGTTCCCACCGAGACTGACCAAGGAGAGCACCATCATGACGAAGATAATGGAATCTATCTCACTCCAGAACCTTCACACACCACAGATCAAGAACGAAGAGCAAAACTCGAGGCTCTTCAGAAAGCAAGAGCCGAGAAGACAGCACACACCCTAGAAAAGTTCACAGAACAAGAAGCTCATGAAGATGAGATGAGGCTATAGACAGAGAACTAGAGATAGTACAACAGAAAATATAGCAGCTTCAGAAAGAGAAAGAAAGATTCACGAACCACCTGCAAGCAAAAAGAAAGGCTTCAGAAAAGCTAGAAAAACTTAATCAAGCAAAAGAGCAAATTGAGATAATACAAAGAGACATTGAAGAAATGAAAGAACAAGAGAACAGCTCATTGTGGCAAGACTCACCACACCAGAATTCTGGACAAAACAAAAGAACCCCGAAAGAAAACTTCTTCGCGGGTAATGGAATCTCACAATTCGTGGATCCTGAATCATCACTTTCCATAGGGCTGCAAACTGTACCATGGCCACCAAAGTTCAAACCAGTATCTCCCGAAATACAATGGTTTCGGAAACTCTAGACAGTTCCTCATGAGGTACGAATCAGCCGTAAACTCATCTGGAGGTTGCGCTGGCCAAATCCTTCATCATTACCTGTGAAGTTTTAGTTCTGAACTGGTACTCTCTGCTGCAACCACACTTAGTCTGCAGTTGAGTCGATCTTAAGACAAAATTCATGCAAGCATTCCAGATATTCCACGAAACAACAGCCGAGTCATCAGATCTGTACAACTGCAAGCAGAAAGATAGAGAAACCACTACGGAACTTTGTAAGAAGATTCATGCAGCAGAGATCCCATATCCCCGAAGCGGATGATAAAACAACGATTCAAGCATAGATCAAGGGTCTGACTCTAGGACCAACAGCTTCGCATTTGACACGAAAGAAACCCAAAACAATTTTTCATGAACTCGAAGAATACATCATGTCTGATGACGATCAACGCAGAAGAGTCGCTGAATGAAATGAAGCAAGAAAAGGCAACAGAGAAATGACATGGAGATCTCAATTCCAAAATCTACGAAACATCAATAACGTAGAAAATCCCCAATCCAGTCAGAACAATAGACCAAGCACAAGAGGAGGAATTGCACCCAGGGGAAGAGGAAGGGGAAGAGGACCCCCGAAGCTCACAAACCATAACCCAAGAGATCCATACTTTTACTGTCAATATCACGGAAGAGGTCATAGCACCGAAGGGTGCCCAGAGACCAAGAAGAACATTGCTAGAATTCAACAAGAGAAAGCCATGATGAGTATCGCCTCCTCAATGCCGAATCAACTTCGCCCAAACTTCTCACAACCACAATTCGTTAATTCTCAACCAAGCCTAGTCACAATGCAGCAATTTCAGCAAACACAACCATCTTGGCAACCTTCTCAACAGTTCTACCCTCAATCGCAAGCAATTAAGTCACTTCAACAGCCGCAGCAAAATCCAAGAAATATTGCCACCACCACCTGATAATACGTTAAGACCAGAATCGAGTTTAAGAACTCAGAACTCGAAAGCTTTGCCATCTTTCGGAACAATCATGCCCATCACAGGAGGATCAGCTATGGAGTTCGAAACCAAAAGGCAGATAAACAACTATTTCAGATCCGTGAATACAATCATAAACGATGGTCCAGTTGCATGACCAGAATGGGCCAAGGTGCCGATAACATTTACAGAAGAAGATTTCAAGATGAAATCCACGAACCACAATGATGCCATGGTCATCGAGGTGAACATAGCTGGATGGGTCATTGGAAAAATCCTAGTAGACAATGGAAGTTCAACATATATCTTGTTCCTGGAAACCATCGAGAAGATGAACTTGACTCAGCACATGTTGCATCCACCAGAATACCCATTGCAAGGTTTCTGAGGAAAGCCAATCAAGCCAGTTGGAAAAGTATCTCATCCAGTATCTTTCGGAGATCTTGTCAACTCCAGAATAGAAACTCTCACTTTCAATGTGGTTGATACATCATCCATATCTAGCGATTTTCAGCAGAGGATTCATGAACAAATTCGACACCGTCATAAGACAACAGTTCTTGTGCATGAAGATACCAGCGCCCAAAGGAGTTATCACCGTGTTCGGTAATCAGCAAGAAGCTAGAAACATAGAAAAGGGTCATAACCCAGGGTATACCAATGTATATTAGTTGAACTCTCCTGAAGAAAAGAGAGAACCTTACATCGAGGTTAGGCAAGACAAAGAGAAAACTGAGATAGCTGCCAATGGAGAAACCATGAAAGTATATACCTGGATGACATGCCGGATAGAGCAGTCACGATAGGGGCTCATCTTAGCCCCGAAGAAGAAAAAGAGCTCATACAATTCTTGAACAAGAACAAGGACGTCTTCACCTGGTCAGCTAAAGACCTACAAGGTGTTGACAGAGACATCATCGAACATACCCTGGAAACAGATGAAAAAATAACGCTGAAAAAGCAAAAACTTAGAAAAATGTCCGAAGAAAAGGTAAAGGCGGTAGAAGCTGAAGTACAAAGGCTCCAAGACGCGAAAGTAATCAAAGAAGTCTTGTATCCAGTCTGGCTGGCCAACACTATACCAGTGAAGAAGAAAAACAGAAAATAGAGAATGTGTGTAGTCTTCACAGATCTGAATAAGGCATGTAAGCAGGACGATTTTCCCTTGGAAAGGGTAGACAAAATCATGGATGATGTGGCCAATAGTGAAATGCTCTCACTCCTGGACATGTTCTCATGATATCACCAAATAAGGGTGCAGAGAGAAGACGAAGAGAAAACAAGCTTCATCACTCCTTTCGGAACATTCTGTTTCGTGAGAATGCCAGAGGGGCTGAAGAATGCAGGGTGTACATTTTCGAGAATCATAGCAATAATTCTTCACCCTCAACTTCACAGGAACATTTTAGCATATGTTGATGACATAGTAGTCAAAAGCATCTAAAGAAGAGATCACATTGGCGATCTGGCAGAAACTTTCGCGAATCTCAGAGTAGCGAACCTCAAATTGAATCCTGAGAAATGTGTCTTCGGCATTCACAAGGGAAAAGTTCTTGGGTATCTTGTTTCAACAAAGGACATAGAGGCGAACCCATACAAAATCAAAGCGCTAATTGAAATGCAAGACCTAGTTTCGGTAAAGGATGTGCAAAAATTAACAGGGAGAGTTGCTGCTCTCAACAGGTTCATTCCCAGGGCTGCGGAAAGAAGTTTGCCTTTTCTTTCAAGTTCTCGGAAGTTTCAAGAACTTTCAATGGTCCGAAACTCAGAAACAAGCTTTTCAAGAACTCAAAAACTACTTGTCAAATATGACTAAGTTGTGCCCTCCCGAGCCAAAACACCACTTCTATTATATCTGTCTGCCTCAAATTTGGTTGTAAGTGTCGTGCTAGTGCAAGAGAAAGAAGAAGAAGGGAAGTTCAAACAAATTCCAGTATACTTCGCTTCAGAAGTGCTCTCAGGGTCAAAATTATTTTATTCTGAATTGGAAAAAAATAGCAAATGCAGTTGTAATGTCTGCGAGAAAACTAAGACACTACTTCGAGGGTCACAAAGTAAGAGTCATCACAAATCAATCGTTGAATGATTTGTTCGCGAACAAAGAAGCATCCACCTGAATCATCAAGTGGGGTGCTGAATTATCAGAATACACTGTAGACTTCGAGAGAAGAAGCGCAATAAAATCGCAAGTCTTGGCAGATTTTATTGTAGACTGGACTTCACCAACTCACAATCCTGGCGAAGAAATGCTTGCACCATGGGTAGTGCAGTGTGATGGGCTTGGTGTCACAAGGGGGTTGGAATTTTAGCAGTTCTAACATCTCCAACGGGAATCGTGATAAGATATGCAGCTCGCCTCATATTCGTGAATGACGAGCATTCCACCAACAACACAACTGAGTATGAAGCTCTACTTTTGGCACTAAGGAAGATGAAAGCTTTGGGTCAGCAAAAATTCATCATTAAGACAGATTCCAAAGTTATTCAGGAACATATAGAAAAAGAGAGCGAAGCAAGAAATCCTGTTTTGATGAAATACCTTGAGAAGGTCAGGGAAATGGAAAGGCATTTCAAAGGTTATTCAGTGCAACACATACCAAGTTACGACAATAATGAAGCAGACAAGCTGGCCAAAGCAGCAGCCAGAAATCAAGCAATGCCTCCTGACGTGTTCTTCAAAATCATCAAAGAACCGTCCATCAAGGAAACAAAGCCGAAAATCATGAATGTTGTGGAGACTCCCGATTGGAGATCCGAAATTATGGCATACTTGAGGGGTCACTATGAACCACAAGATGAATTGGAGGAAAAAAGATTGAAGCAAAGGGCAAGGGGCTATGCGGTAGTCAATGGAGAGCTATACAAGTCAGGAGTTACTGAACCATGGCTAAGATGCATCACCTCCGAAAAAGGTCTCAAACTTCTCAAGGAAATCCACAGCGGATTCTGCGGTGCACACATAGGCACAAGGGCTCTAGCGGGCAAAGCAATAAAGCAGGGATTCTACTGGCCTACCATAAACATTGATGCGAAGAAACTAGTTCGAGAATGTGAAGCATGTCAAAAAAAAGTGAATCAACAAAACTTACCATCCATGCCAATTCACTTAATTCCACCATCATGGCCTTTGCAAAGGTGGGGAATGGATCTAGTTGGACCACTACCAATGGCTCAAGGAAACTGCAAATTCGCAGCTGTCGCCGTGGACTACTTCACCAAATGGGTGGAAGCGAAAGCTTTGGCGAATATCACGGCACCAACAATTCAGAAATTCTTCTGGCAAAATATAGTCTCAGATTCGGGGTTCCAAGAGAACTGACTATGGACAATGGGAAACAATTCGATTGTTATTCCTTCAAAGAATACTACAAAACTTTGGGCACTCACACGAAGTTTTCGACGGTATATCATCCTCAGTCTAATGGGGCTGTCGAAAGAGCAAATGGGCTGATATTTTCAGGAATCAAGAAGTGCTTGTTCGACCAGAAAAAAGGCAAGTGGACTGACGAATTGCCGAAAGTAATCTGGTCCCACAATACCAAAGTATCAAGAGAAACGGGTTTCACACCTTTTCGCTTACTCTTTGGCGTAATATGGAACTCGCCAAAGCGGTGGAGCACTACGACGAAGGCGTCTCGAAGACAACGAGACGAGTTGACATCGACGGCCTCGAAGAAGCTCGCCGTGCCGCCCTAGTCCAATCGGCAAGGTACCCGGAGGGTATCCGACGCTACCACGATCGCAACGTCAAGGAACGCTCCTTCAACGTTGGAGATCTTGTCCTCCGCCGTATCCGAACACGGAAGGACTTCACAAACTCGCGCTCCCCCTGGGAAGGGCCCTTCACCGTGGCTAAGGTGACCGGGCCAGGCTCCTACCGCCTCCAAACACTTGAAGGCGAAGAAGTCAACAACTCGTGGAACGTCGACCAGCTCTGTCGATTCTACGCCTAGTCTACTCGACTACTCCGGGGTTCAAGTCTACACGACTACATCAACACCCCTTGCCGCAAACGACCCCCCGGGTCCTGGCTCCAAGTCTCCGGACTACTCTTCTCCAGGTCCAGCCCGTGCGGCTACCTACGGACCCTGGGCTGCGACGAGCGCCAAGGACTCTAGCAGCGGTCTACCAAGAGACCACACTCCAAGATCCAGCCCCGCACGGCTACCTACGGATCTGCGATCCAGCCTACACGGCTACCTACGGATCACTCACCGTAAGCGGCTACCCGCTCCGGCACTACTCGACCGTAAGCGGCCTTCGGTCCAGGCGACTACTTGTAACTACGGCCCCGGCCACCTGTGTGTACTTCTTCAGTAATAAAGTTTGATTGTTTTATCAACTTCTTTATCGTCCACTCCCCGCGACGGGACCACTAAGCCGAGTACTACTACTCTCACCTACTCCACGATGGGCGCTCCGCACTCCGAGATCGCGGTTACGAGTACTCATTGATGGAACATCACATTTCATTTATATATGAAAGAGTTCATTACAATCGTTTCCTATACAACTACGGCTACTAGCTATCTATGCGGGGCTACTAGAGGTTCAACTTATCGGCTACTCGCTCCGCGATGGGAGCCATCTCGCTCCGAAGAACTCGCGCATCGCTCATCCGAGCAGTTGGCGGCTACCCCGCCGGCGACTACCTCCACCGGGGCCTTCGGGAAGTACGACTTCATGAAGGCCGGCACCGGCTTCGGGATTGACTTGGCCATGTGCTTCACGTAGGCGGCCGGCCGGCTTGGCGCCTCACGAAGTCGATCCGCCAACGGAGCGATCTTGGGGCCGCCCGGGTGCGGCACCGGGAGCCTCGCGATCGGGAGGGCGCCTCTTCAAGGTCCTTCGACCGGGGCCCGAGCGCCTCGCGATCTTCGTTCAACTTCTCGCAAAGATTTGTAGCAATTGACGAGATCCCGGTCGGATGCAATTCGCAACTCCATGTGCTTCTCGCACTCGAAGGCCGGCTCCTTGTAGTCGAGTTCAAGTACCGGCGGGCTTCTTGCTCCCGGTAGAAGAGATTCTTCATGCCGATCTCCGAGCCTTTCGCTTGCTCCACCCGGCCTTCGAGTTCGCAACACCGAACACAACAACGGGTCGAGCTTGATGACCCCCAACAAGTACCCGACAAGTCAAGAGACATACCTTTATTCTTGTTGCGGAGGCCCTTGTTCTTCCGCACCGGCTCGTCGCTCTTCGCCCGCAAGTCCATCACATCGTTGTGGTACTTGGCGAAGGCGGCGTCAAGCTTCGACCGCATGGCGGCCGCGTGCTTCCTCGACTTCATGAGCTGCTCCTCCGGGGCTTCGGCTCGCGAGCCGTGTCGCCGTAGCCTTGCGAGATTCGACTTCTCGCGGGATCGCTCCGCGACGTCCCGCACAAGACAAATTCAAGTCAGCGCAGTACTCAACGAAAGGATTGACTACTCGGGAGGCAATGGCTACGTACCTTCATCCATTGTTCGGCTCGTCGCATCGCCTCCGGATGCCGCGCCAACATCGCCGGTTCGACGAGATCGTCGGCAAGCGGCTCGATCCCCGCCACGACTACTCGTTGTAGCCTCCGTCATTGGCGCCGAGCGGATAGGCTCCGCATCTTGGATCTCGGGAGATCGGATCGCCACCTCCAGGGCAACCCCTGGCGACGTGGTAGCCGCCTCCTCCTCGACGGACTTCTCGACGGTTTCCCCCATGGGCTCGGGGGCTCCTACCGCAGCCTCTGGGGCTTCTGGTGTCAACTCCTGCATGGGCACCCCTGCAGGGATGTCACCTCCTTCGGCGCCTGTCACCAAGGAACACGCGCATCAGCATCTACGACTACTCTTTTTGGGGCTCCATAGCTTCAGGAGGAGTACTCACCTTCGACTACGACCGCCTCTGGCAGCGGCGCTTCGGCAGCTGGGGGCTCGGTCGCGGCTTGGGCTTCTGGAGCGGGCTCCTCGACGGGCGGCGCGGCCTTTTCTCGCCTCTCTGTGCGCCGTGGGCTCCTCTCCGTCCCGGCCTCAAGTCCGTGGATTTTCTCGCACAAGTATCCACAGAGGGTCGTCAGATAAAAATCGACTACTACAACAAGTACTACTCATGAAGGCGTGGTACTTACAAGTTCGACCGGACGATAGTCACGGCCGGAGCACCGAGGATGCTGGCGATATCAACCAGTCCACCCTCGGCGGGCGTTTCTTCCTCCGCCTCTCCGACTACCGCCTCCTCTACGGCGGCGGCGGCCGGCGCAGAAGTTCTCTGCGCCCCTGCGGCTTCCACCTCTTCGGCGGCGGCGGTCGCGGGTACTCGCTCCCTTCGGGGGCGGGGGCCGGCGCTCCACCGCGCCGGGAGTTCTTCGACGGTGGGGGCCGGACTTCGGCTTCCGGCCCGGTTCCCCCACCGTGGGCCACATGCCCTCATCGCCCTCCTCAACGGGTTCGCCGGCGGCCTCTCCCGCACACAAGGACGACTACTCGTCGGCATCGTACTCGATCACCGGTACTCGACTACTTCGCTCAAGATGACTTACTTCCGGAGGCGTGGTCTCCGAGACCTTCATCTTCTTGGCTACCCGCTTCTTGGCGGGGGTTGCGCGGCTTCCTCGGCGGCGCAAGGAAGGCTAGCCTCCCGGTGCTAGCCGGAGGGTCTTGGATGAGAGGCACATGAGGCAAGCCCGGACGGCTAAACCTCGACCCGCACCGGAAGCGGTCCCCTGCGGCGTCTCCTCGTCTTCTTCGTCATCGGAGGTATCCTCCACAATGACGGGATCGTCGTCGTCTCTGACTATTCGGCGCTCCTTCACCTTCTCCACCGTTGGGACCTCAATTCCGCTCGGCGGTGGTTGCGGCTCGGAGACAAACCGCTTCACATCATCCTGCGCAAAAGACACAAAAGCGTCAGCAACTCTGCTACAAGTGCCTACAACTCGACGAGGCGGATACGGCTACTTACCTCGTTGGGCGGGCCCGCGGCGGAGAACTCCTCGACAGGCACGCCGTGTACTCCGCATGTCCTTGAAGATCCTCGACAACCTCTCGATGATGTCGTTGTCTTCAATTTCGCCCCCGCATCCGCGACGTGTCGTCGTCGCCGGTGTACTCGAAGCCCATCGTATCTCGCGCCGACGGCCGGGCCGGATCCGGCGCTTCATGAAACCGAAGGCCACATGCTCGGCCCTCGGTCCCGCATCCCGCGGGGTCTTGATGCGTGCCGGCAACTCCGGGAGCCGGATCCCCTCTTGCATGGTGGGTTCCGTGTTCCACCACTCTTGGTGCTTGGGCCGCCGTCCGCTCGGCTTCGGCGGCTCGGGATGGTGGTTCGTGGTGTAGAACCACCTCGTCTTCCGGTCCGTGTTGGAGTCCACGAGCTTGTACGCCGTGTGCGCTCGGCGGCATCTTCCCTCAAGCCGGATCCCGGCCCCTCCGACTACTGCGGGGTTGGAGGCGCCGGGCCGCGGCTTCACGCGGAAGAATTTCCGGAAGAGAACCCAGTGTGGCTTGATCCCCAAGAATGCTTCGCAGAAATGGACGAAGACAGAAGTATGGAATATTCCGTTGGGGTTCAAGTTGAGGTACTCGATGCCATAGTACCTGAGAAGCCCTTTGAAGAAGTCACTCGCTGGGAGCGCAAGACCGCGCTCCACGAAGCGCGAGAACATCGGGATCTCGTCTTGTGCCTTCTCCATTGGATAGGGATCTCCCCGCGGCGGATCTCCACATATCGATCTCCTTCTCCCCGATGAACCCGCCGTTCAACGGGGGTCGCAAGTCTTCGGTCTTCACCTTCGACTTTTTCCACTCGCGGCTTGGGTCGGCGCGCGGTGGAGATGTGGGCGGCGGCCGCTCCGGCGCCGGCCGCGGCGGCCTTCGCATGGCTCCTCTTCTTCCCGCCGGCCTTCGACGTCTTCGACGGGGACGGCTTCATCCTCCAAGAACAGGGAGTCTTCACTCGCATTCGCTCGGGGGCTACCCTACAGCTTTCGGGTGGCGATGCGCTCGGATCTACTACGGCGGCAGTGCTCGCTGGAGTGGATCTACTTCAAGATTCAAGTGGCGAATGACTGCGGCTCACTTGGGTGAAAAACCCTAAGGGTTTCGGCTTGAATTTATAAGCCAAAATGCCTCCGTAACGGGCGGCTGGATAAGTCCACGCGCGGCTGACTCAGCGGCTGCGCGTGACTCTTCGTATTCTACTAGTCGACGCGCCTCACCTCGGGGGCTCGGCTACTTCTACTCGACTACCTGGGACGCGGCTAGTCTCAAGAGCATCTCAGGACACATTCTCCAAGAAGACCCTTCAATTCGAGAGGAAGTACTCGACTCAAGGCTCGGGGGCTCCGTGCCACGTGTCCTTCGGTTTTTTCTCTCCGGATTTTTCGGGATTTTCTCGCCAAGGCTTCGGATAGATCCTCAGCCCGAGCCCGTGGCTCGAGGCTCGGGGGCTACTCCACATGGATGGCGGCTCCGCAAATCGCATTTTCTTGATGGCTCCGGCTTCAAGACAAAGCGAGCATTTTTGAAGACCTTCGAAGGCGTATTTCAAGGACGCTTGGGACTACTCGAGAAGACTTCAAGATTGCTCAAACATCGACCGGAGTACATTCCGGCCTCGGGATGCTTCGACTACTCTTGAGGACTTTTGACTTGTAGCACTCGGGGACGCTTGAGGACTACTTGTTAAGGCCGTCAAGACTACTTGAAGCTATCCTTCTCGACTACAAAGTACTCGGGGGCTTGTCGTATGGACCTCCCCGGGCCCACTACCTCGGTGGGTACCGGGACCGACTACTCGGTGGGCCCCCGGGACTACCGGCTTGCGCTACACGGCACCGAAGGCGTGGAGCACAAGGACAAGACACGGGAGTAGTACTCGGTTAGGACTCGTACACGTTCTCGCTCCGTGTAGAGGTCTCCTAGACGTACTCGACTAGTACTCCTTCCCTACTCCGACTTGTAACCCCGCCTCCCGGACTATATAAGGCGAGGCGGGGGCCGATCTCGGGATCACCTCATCCAATCTCAACTCACGGCGCACTATTGCACCATCCCGTAATCGTGCCCCATCAATCCGAGCTACGCAAGGCATACGAGACGTAGGGTATTACGCACCTCGCGGCCCGAACCTCGTCTAAATTGTGTGCCACGTGTCTCTTCCTTCGAGTTACCGATCTCGGCGAGTCACATTCATCTACTCCGGTACTCCCCGTAGTAGGTTGCCGGTCTAAAACACCGACAAAGAATGACCCCAGAAGAAATCAAGAATGAAAGCATGAGAGTTCTAAAGGGAAAAGAAATTGAGGAAGTCGACCAAAAAGTAGAGAAAGATATGATCGAATTAACGATTCTTGAAGCTGCTGAAAACATTGAGAAGTACCAGAAAGAAATTAAGACATGGAAGGATAGAAAAGTGGTCAGAAAAGACATCAAGACCAGAGATTTAGTTCTGAAAAGAAAGAAGAATTGGGAGAACCCTAGAAAACTCCAGGAACCATGGGAAGGGTTGTTCATAGCCAAGGAAACAAGCATGCCAGGGGCTTTTCGCCTGTTAAGTCAAACTAGTGAAGAACTACCATATTCGTGTACTGCCGATAGCTTGAAGAGGTATTATCTTTGAGAGTCTTGAAGTTAACTAGATTTATTTTTGTTTAGCATTTCTTTTCATAGGTTTACATTCTGTAAAAATTCAAAAAGCCCGAACCACGAGTCTATAAGTGGTTTCGGAAATAAAAACATTTACTTTTTTCGCAATTTCCTTAGAATAAGGAGGATCGTACTCTTTTCCTTGCAAAGGGGGCTCTAAATCAAGAGGCAAGATTTTTAACGAGGCGGATCCTATGTGAATACTCTTTGTGATATATATGAAAAGAGTCTTCCCCCAGATCATGTGTCTCGTGAATTCCATCATGTGAAAGAAAAATTCGTGAAAGGCTCCGTGATAGCCAGAATTCCATCGTGTGAAAGAAAAATTCATGAAAGGCTCCGTGATAGCCAGAATTCCATCGTGTGAAAGAAAAATTCATGAAAGGCTTCATGATAGCCGAAAATTCCATTACAAGAAAGGAAAGATTGCAAAGGGGCTCCATGATAGCCGATGGCTCCGTGAAAGCCTAAATCCCACCGTTAAAGGTATTCCCACCGAAAGGTCGGAGACAACAACATGTTGTGGACTAAATCCCACTGTTAAAGGGATTCCCACCGAAAGGCCGGAGACAACAACAAGTTGTGGCCTAAATCCCATCGTTGAAGGGATTCCCATCAAGAGGCCTGAGACAACAAGTTGTGGCCCAATTCCCATCACGAAGGGATGGTTCATCAAAAGTTCGGAAATAATTAAGGATTGCGACTAACAAACTACATGTGTTTTCGTTGCGAATTTTCATGTGTGAAGAATCTGAAACAAGAATCGCAAATCGTATTTAACAATGGTTTATTCAAGAATCATCAGAAAAAGTTCCCCCAAGAGGCCAAGGGGCTGGATTCTTCGCGAAAGCTAACGTTCGCAAGATAAGATGGTTGAAGCAACTGAAAGTTGTGATATCAATTGGGGCAAGTATGCCAAGTGAGTAAAGTCCACAAAATTCGTAAAACAAATTTTGTGGACTTACACCATAATCGTCGTGATCTCAGGATTCGTGAAGCAATTTGTAGCAGGTTCGCAGAAAAGACGGTAGCGAGGAGTATTCAACATAAGATAACCGCGAAATTTTGTGTGCAAAACGGCAAGGTGGGGGAGGGTGACATTTTTTCATCAGCAAAAACGTCTTTACTGCCTTAATTACACACAAAATTTCGCACACAAAGTTAATTACATGTTACTGTTGAAATTAGAATGAAAGCTCGACAATGTGCCCGGGGTCGCGGCTATTGTTTTCTACAATATCACTTGCATAAGCGAAATCGTGTTCGCCAGTCTTCGGGGTAAGGGGCTCCGTCTTCATAAGACTTGAAGAACTTGAAGTCGCAGCAGCAGGAGTGTCGCCTTGACGAAGAAGAAAAACAGGGAAAGATCAAAGCTACATAATGAAACATTTAGAGAAGCTTCAAGCCAAAAATCGGAAAAATCTCGATCAGGATGAGCCTCCTTAAACAAACGCCAAGCTTCACCACTAACAACTTGATTTCCACGATGAATTCGTAAGGGTATCACGTCCTGCGCAGGCCCACCTTGCAGGACCTGCGCAGGTTAAAATTTACAAGACAATTGTTTGGAGAAGGGTTCACAACCCACGAATTTATAAGTTTCACACAAATTGCCTCAAAGGCAAAGTTTCAAGCATCTCAGCCCGTGATGTCAACCTTCGAGGAAGACTCGTCGTGGTCAAAACTATCCTCAACATCACCACTGTTGCTGCCGTCTCCGTCGTCTTCACTAGAATCTTCTTCACCATCATCAGTGTCCTCATTATCCTCAGCTTCAGACGAAGGCTCCGGAGCCTCGATGCCTTTTCCTCGCATCTCTTATTGAATCAACTGGAAAGAACAAACGAAAAAACTTCAGAAAACTAAAGAGGGGAAATTCGCGAATTTACAAAAAAATCAACAAGTCTTCGAGAAACTAACCAGGTCCAGCTTAGAACGGACGACATTCTTCGCAACCTCCTTCCCACTTGCGAACCAGAATTCCCTTGCAAATTTAGCCTTGATAGCCAAGACATCTTCGTTGGGGTGAATTCTTGAAGTACTCGAAGCATCGGAAAATTGTGAAAGTTTCTCACGAAACTTCACAAAGTCAGCACAGTCGAAATCATGAAGTAGCTTCAAGACACTTTCAACCGAGAAAGCGGCAGCGAAATTGCTTGCACCAGATATAACCCCAGGAAGCGCCTTAAACTCTGTGTCGGTCCACTTCATGAAATCGGAAATCTCTGCACCAGCAGGAAGCGGAGCAGGATGAACACCAAACTCCCTTAAGGCTTTCTTGTACTCCTCGAACAAAAGCTTCAACTTGTTTTTGATCTCTAAAACCTCTTTCCCAGAAGCCTCGTCTCGGTCAGCCAATGCCTTCTCAAGATCTTGAATCTTCTGTTCTTTGCTGCTCAACATCTTTGCGAGATCGGCGTTGTTGATTCGAAGATCCTCGGCAGCCTTAGGGACTTGTCATGATCCTTGCGAAGATTTTCAATCAATCTCAAGTCATCATCATGAGTTTTCTGTAGCTTTTTGAGATACCTTTTTGAACTTTCAAGGGCTTCTTCGACAATCCTCTTCCCATCTTCTGCGATTTTCTTTTCATCCTAGCACCTCTTCAGAGCTTCAGCCAGTTCAGCGACTTTCTTCTCCAAGTCTAAGTTCGCAGCCTGAGCTAAATTGAAGTCGCACTTCAGTTTTCTGGACTCCTTAGACAACTTCTTAGTAACTTCCTCCTGCTCCACCAAGCGTTCGGAAACAATCTTTCCAAGAAGCGAAGCCTTCTGATATTCTTTGATCTTGGAAGCTGGGTATGACCGGAGAAGTGCTTCGAAATCTGGAAAATTTATAACAACAAATAATAAGTAAAGAGTCACAAAATTCAGAAATGACAAGGAAACTGAAGCTAAGTAGAGGAAATAGTTCACAAACTTTTCTTGCTAAGGGTTTCCACAGTAATTCGGCCACCAGGTACTGAATCTGCCGAGGTTTTCTTCAAGGAAGTAGAGGAACGCTTTCCCGAATCGTGCACAGTCTTGCTGAGGTCCTTCTCCTGCTTTTGTGGTGGAGGTGCCTATTCTGAAGCTCCTTCTCCTGTTTCATCCACAAATTTAGACGAGTTCCACAGCGTTAAAAGCTTAGACGCGTCATCTCCCGCGGCAGCCTTTTCGCAACTAACACTTAGCAGTTCCCCCCGATATGACGTACCAAAACTTTTATTGAAGGCAACGATTAAGGGAGAGTGGTCCTGGCCTTTAGGAAGATCTTCGCGAGTCTCGACCAAAGGAGCATTGTGCACAGGACTTTCACCCCCTTGAACAGTCATCTCTAAATCCTTGGTGAACTCGGGAGAGGCCTCATCTTGAGGACCAGAAGGCTGAGGGTAAGAAACTTCATCAACAGTAGCAGCAGCGACTGGCGCTGTAACCTCCTTCCGAACTTCAACCACATCATCTGAAAAAGTTTCAACATCCACGAATTCATTCTCAGATCCTGGAGTATAATGTCTACGAACATTGAATCTTAAGTCAGGCCACAGGCAAGATAAAAAACCTTTGTGGCTGGGTTCGATGATCATGTCATCGTCAAAGGCAGAAGGGACATGACGAACTTCAGCAATAGCAATCTTCTTCACAGCCTTTTTAGTCTTCTTTCGGCTCAGTTGAGCGAGGCTGGAAGCCGCCTGAAGTTTGATGTCTGAAACGACTTCAGATGATTTTTGCTTCCGTTTACTTGATTCAAGAGATCTGGTCTTCTCAGGACGAACTGCGGAAGAGGATGTTTCATCTGTGTCTCCTTTTCCTTTTTTCGAAGATTTTCTTCTGGGGGCCTTCAGAGGTGCGGCCGAGCAGCTGGCCACAGCAACAGCTGGAGCTTTCACGACAATGCCTGGGCGACGAGAGCGGAAAGATTTCTCACCACAAACTTCAGAGAATACTCGATCGATCCTTCTTTTATGCTTTACCAAATTTTTAGAAGCCTTGTACTCATTCCTGGTAGATTCGCCAATCATGGCGTTCACTTTATTCTCCACTTCATCCATGAACTCTTCGGCACTTTGGCCTTCTTTCAGCTGAAGGCCGAATCAGGGAAAGGGCACTTCTTGTGCCGCCCAGTTCACATTGAAGCCCACAATTTCAGTAGGGGTCATCCATAAGAAATCGGCCAAATTTCTGCGGCAACGAATTCTTCAATAATGTCACGGCTGCCGAGAATTGTGCCGGCCAAGTGGAATGCACTTTCGCAATTCCTGAATCTAACTGCTTGATGATTGTAAGGGGCAGTGCAAGTTGCAGTTAATGCTTCGATTGGCGAGCAGACAGGGTAAGCTGGTCCATGTAGCCAGGGATCTTGGACATATCCACCTTCACGTAGAACCAGAAAGAACTCCAATCTTTGGAGAAATTAGTCTTGCAGCACGGTGCGATCTGAATTCGTGTAAGGCCTTTTCGCGTATTTTGCCTACGCGTGTTGAAGGTGCAGCACGTGTAGTGCGCTTCATAATGTTGGTCATCATCAAGTTTGATGATGTCTGGCTCGATGACTAGCTCGAATAATCGTGCGAACACATCGGCACCAAAATTACACCTGAAGGTCTTCATAACCCAGAAAAACTTGGACAACTCCAGAAATGAACTCGGTGATAGTTGATGAATCTTCACGGAAAACTTATCCAGGATTGCAGGCACAAGGGGATCGCAAGGAAACCTGAGTCCGCAGGTGAAGGAGTCGTGAAACACGACGACTTCATCGGCTTCGGGAGTAGGAATCTGCTCATCGAGGGGAGTGCGACCGTCGCCTGCGGGAAAGAACCCGGCCGCCTCATATTCCCTGATCATATTGGTGGTGACCTTAGATTCACCAAAAACAAAGGATGGAGGGAGCAATTTTGAACGTTTCGCAGCAATGAGTTCCCTTGGATCAGCATCCACATCTCCAAGATCTTCTTCCTCGGATCTGATCTCCCCATCTTCACAATTCTCAGATTCAGGAACGGCGGCAGGAACTGGGTTACCCTCCTGAGGTTGAGCGTTCTCAGATCCTTGAACTTCTTCCCCGGTAGACGAAATACTAGCAGCGGCTTACTCTTTCGAAGTCATGGGTCTAGCAGTACTTTTAGTACGAGCCACCTAATTAAGAACAATGCGAATACAAACTGTAAGGTAATTCGGATGTTCAAGAATGAAAGAAAATAATATAAAAGCAAAGAAAGCAATACCTTTGAATCGAGGAAGTCTCGGAACTTCAGACTTTTTGTCGCGAAGAGTTCTTTTGCGAAAATACTTGCAAACTTTCGGAGAAAGCGAGGAAATGGTGAAAAAAATTTACGGTGCAAGCTCTCTATTTATAGGGGTGAGGGGGTAGTTTCAAGAAACTGCCTCGATATGACCGTTGAAAGTATTCCGGAGGACGTGTGTCCACTCCGACATTCCGAGGGTGACATTTTTTACAAGAATTCGAAAGTTTTCGCGGAATCGGATCGTCGGAGTCAACCGGCTTCCCCGAGGGGCTAGTGTTGGCGAATTAGGCAAAAACCTTACACCCTCGAAATGTCAGGTTTTCCGAAATTCGTGAGATAAATTCGTGAATAACATTCGGGATGAAAAATTTTCGTCCTGATGAGTCTCAAGTGTTTTTCAGGCTTTCAAGTAATATGCAAAAATAATAGCTGAATCTGGCTTCTATGCGTGAATCTACTATCTATTTCAGGATGGTTGAAATCTGCGAAGTTCTGGAATTAGGAACCTGCGAAGTTCTGGAATCTGGAACCTGCGAAGTTCTGGAATCAGAAATCTGCGAAGTTCGGGAATTTGGTGAAGTCTTGGTACGGGAACTACAATGAGCGGTGATTTTCATGAATAAGAGATTCGGAGATCAGGAAGAAGCCAAGTCAAAGATGTCATCTCAAAAGTCCGGGATTAAAGTGTGAACTAGTGGCAGGATTGTAAATGTATGAAATTAGCACCCTAAATCACGGGATGTAAAAGACATTCGTGTACATATTCACACTAGGAATATTCCTCAGATTCGAGGGTATTCTCAGAATGTAAAAGTCCCTTCGTCTCCCTATAAAAGGGGGCGCGAGGGCACGTGTAAAGGGGTTCACAACTTTTGAGGCGAGCACAGACTTTCAGAGATTCCTTGTCTCCATGACTTTCGTGAATCGCGTGTCTTTCTTCGTAGCTTACATGTTTTGGAACTCCTTCCGATTTTCGGACCCCCCAACATTCGCCATTGTTGCCGCCAACCCAGAACCTAGGGTGGTGTAAAAGGATGCCTTCAAGAAGGGAGCGGCACCCGTAGGCGTCACCGTCCAAGGTTTCGCCATCACCTTTGCCAAGTCCGTCGATGCTGTCACACCCTGAAATTCCCAAATTTCAGGATGTGAATAGGAATAAAAAATTAAACAATGATTTCCCTTAATTTCAAAAATTTTGCCCAACATTTAATTCTTTACTGGGAATATAGTATAGGAAAATCCTTGTTTGATTTTCTGAATTAAATAAAAGTTGTGAGTGTTGCATTCATGCCGATGCACCGTGGTGTTTTTGAGTGAAAAGGTGTTTAGATGCGCTTAGGTGCTGACCGAATCCTTTTGAGAATTTTCCGAACTTTTCTGAAATTTATTCTCATTTTCCTTTGAGCTATTTCTATTTATTAGAAGGATCTTAAATCTTTTTCATGAGCTCCAAACACTTTATTTGGATAGCTCATGTCCCAATGTGTCTCTCGGAATTTTCCTGGAATTTTCGGGATTTTTAGAATATTTTCGTGGCTTTATTGATTTATCTAGATATTTCTGGATTTATCTTTGCACAGGAAAATATTTCAAAAAAAAGCAAAAAAAACATTTCTTTCCTCCTGGGTCGAGCCCGAAGGCCCGACCTGCACCAGTGCCAGCCCAGCAATGGCCCAACGCAGCTGCGACCCGCGTCCCTCTCCCGCGGTCGCCGACAGGTGGGGGCCACCTGTCATCCCCCACCTCCGGTCGCACCGAGCCCGACCCGATCTCGGGTCCGTGCCGCATCGCGCCCGTGCGCGCTCCTGGCCATGGGCCCGCATGCCGAGGCCGCCTCCGGTCCCTATAAAACTGGCGCCCCCCCCCTCTTCAAGTCCTTCCCCCCAAAACCCTAGCCCCAAGCCCGGCGCCGCCACCGTAAACCCTAGGACTCGTCATCGCTGTCGATCTCCTCGGTGGCCGTCGTTCCGCCGACGAGAAGCACCTCTGGAGCTTCGCAAGAAGGTGAGAAGGACCATGGTGCCACTTGAACTCGAGCTTGTGCCCCGCATCGCCCTAACGCGCTCGCCGGAGTAGCCGTCGCCGCGCCGACCGCCGCATCGAGCCGCACGCCGCCGTCTGCGCCTGTGCATCTGCCCTGATGACCTAGATCAATCCACTGTGTCACAAGGCGCATTCCAGGCTAGTCTGCACGCCAATCTGAGCACCATAGCTCGAGATCTAAGGAGCTCGTCGGAGCTCTGCCGCGCGCCGCCGCTCGCCGGTGTTGTCGCCGCCGCTCGCGCGCCCACGAGTTACCACAGCCGCCCGATCTCGATCCTGCGGTGTAGATCGCTTCTGGGTTGAGTCAACAGCGCCGCTTACTGGTCAACCCAGTTTGGTGCTGCGCGTTTTGCATAAAAGCCCCTCTGTTTTATGGTTTCACAAGTATACCCTTCCGCGGTTCAAAGATCCTCACGATTATGTCCTTTCTTTTATGTTTTAAACCCTAGCCTTCCTGGTTTTTCCACCGAGGCCAGCCCTAGTGTTTTTGCACCGTAGCCCCTGAGTTTTTATGTGTAATTAGGTTTTAACCCTCGGTTTCTTCAGATAGGCCCCTGTAAGCTAAGTTTTCCTGCAGAAAATCCCCTATATCTTGTTTTGGCCTAGAATGCACGTTTTAGCTCCGTTTTTAGTGTTCTTTATATCCACGCGATCGTCTCGACGAGTAGAACAGTTTTGTACCCCTGTTTTGTTATGTTAGTACTATTTGGTGATTGTTTCTTATTTTATTCTATTGTATGCTTGTATGTGAATGATGTGCGTAGAAGACGGTTCGTACGTGGAATACGTCGGAGTTGAAGATTTCCAAGACCTTGAGCAGCAAGAGTTGGTAGAAGGCAAGTCCTTGTTGCATTCCCATGATCCTATTACAATATGCATTTCAATTACACCGTTATTTATTATTGCTTTGCATTGAATTGAAGGGCCCTACTATTAAGGTTTGACTAGCTTTGTTTATCTGTGTGTCTTGATCAACCTGGGTTTATGATTATGTTGGGTAGACCTTGCTTAGTTGCTCAACTTGGGATCATGGTGGTTCTAATGAACAACAATGCTAATTTTGCTTTACTTATGATATACCTTCATTAAACAAGATCACTTTTGTTCATCGGAACATGGAGAACCACCCAGGAAAACAGTACTACCACAAGACATATTGCTCTGTCTTGGCCAATTAATTAGAAACTTTAGTTTTGTGGTATGCTTTACCTGAAAGGGGTTGGGGGCTGACGGTAGATGGTGTATAGTCCAACCCTCAGACTGATCTGCTCTATGGTAGCTTCGCAGCTAAGAGAGGGGTTTATGCGCTGCACTGATCAGGTAACCTAGCGAGCAGCCTGTGCTAGGGAATCTTTGTAAAGGCCTCGTAGCGTCCCTATGCAATCACACCTCGGTAGTGTGGCATGATGCTTGGCCGGCATCGCATGGTTGGATCTAAAGTTCTTCAGGACTTTTACGCGACTTGTGGGTGAAGATTTACAACCTCTGCAGAGTGTAAAACTAACTAGTTAGCTGTGCCCACGGTCACGGGCGGCCTGGACCCTCACATGAGTAAACTATGGAAGATGGATTAAACTTGTTGCATTTACTTTTGTTCATGATGATGATGTTTATGTTAATCTCTGGGATGATATAAACTTACATTTGCTAATAATTCAGCTTGCTTAATAAAATTTGACCAACTAAAATGCTGACCTGCTATGCAACCACAAGCTTCCATCATAAAGCCTTGCATATTGTTATAGAGTTTTTCCCTTGTTGAATATTACATGTGCTCATGCTTGTTGTTATTTTATATTGCATCTACACAACCCGGTTGCTACTCAGAAGTACGCTTTGAAGACTTTCGTGGAGAGTTCAACAGTTTCTAGGCGAGCGTGCCACCAGTCAGCTGCCTATGGAGACGTCCTTTTCCACTGCTAGTACTCGCTTTTGATACGATTTTGAGACATTCGGTCATGTAATAAATGTTTAATGCTCTCTATACGCTTTTGGCACTGTTTTCGGTATTCACTGAGTCGATGCATGTGTGTAACTTGATCCTAGCGCACATGTATTCTATGAATTCGGGTTTGCTTTTAAATTCAGGTGTGACAGATGCCGACATGGGGCGGTCGTTGGACGCGGAGGCGTCATCGCGTGGAGCCCCGTTGTGCCGGCCTGACGAGCCAAGCCCCGACGCACAGTCCGCTTGCGCTGTGACGCCGACCGCGCCGCCGCGGGGGGCCTCCCCGCCGCCGCAAGGCCCCGCCGCGTGGAGGCCCCAGGGGAGCGGATCCATCCGACCGCAGAACACCGGGTAGGCGCCGTCGTCGCCATGGACGGAACCACCCCAGGAGTGCGCGAAGAGAGGAAGGAGGACGAGGGGCGCTAGATCCGCCTGGGAAGGGGCCGGATCTGCCCGCCGCCGACCTGCAAGACACCCTCCAGCGTGGAGCTCGAGGTAGCCATGGTGACCGATTTGTCGGCGGAGGTAGCTCTGGGGAAGGGGTGCGGTAGGAGGAAGGAGAAGAGGGTGTCGCGGACGGGGGGCCTTTTTTCGGCACCGCGCCGCCGCCGCATCTCCCGGCGACGGCGACGGCCGGAGGAGGTGGGGGGGCAGGCGGTGTTTGGGCGCGGGGGGCAGTCGCCCTCGAGTCACCTCGCGAGGGCCTGTCACGGGCCGTCCGGTGCAAATAATTTCGGGAACATCAGGCTGTTTGCATTGTGCCTCGTTTCATTTTGTTGTAGTACGAGCACAATATCAGGAAGAGTGGTGGATTCTGCCATTCATTCAGTTTTGTTGGCACACGAGTATACACAGTCAAATTTCAGCAACCTTTATTTTCTGGAAGCTCAAGCAGAACAGGTTGACTGTACGTACACCTTCCAAAACATCACTCTTTTATGATACCAAATAGCCATGAATGAATGCCAAGCTAACCCTGACACACAGATGTCCCATGCAGGAAATCCAAATACTTTTTGTATAATAAATCAGTAAACTCAGAAAGATATAAGTTGAAAAGTAAGAAAAAATTCTTTTTTAGGGCAGTAAATAAAAAAATATTCTAGCAGTACCAAAGTAACAAGGAACATAAATGTCCCGGCAAACTTCGTCCGCGTGATTTTGCTGTATATATTGAAGTTTCTGATTGAGCAACCCGCCCCGTCATTCGCATAACATCAATCTCGTAGTCCATGTCAATACTAGGTAGTGTTATTTGGTACTAGGCCGGCAACATTAACAAGTTGGATGATATCAGTGGATGGTGGGGTTGCTGGGGATGGGAGGCGCCTGGGAAGGTCCTGCAGCTTATCCTTTCTGTTACGCCAGAAGCCTCAGGAAATTGATTCGGCTGCACGCGGACACTGCTGTGCTGGCAACGCGGACTTGCCATCCACTTGTAGGACACTCCACGCTTCGCCCATTATCACCTACCGGCATGACCAAACTTCGCAGTTCGCAACTTCACATGCTGCCGGATGGCAGCGCTGCACTCTTCCAGCTTCGTAGGAGCTTCACCGCTTTCCAGCTTCGTAGGTAAGGTTCGTTGCTTATAGTTTACCATGTGTGGTTCTG
The DNA here is from genome assembly GCA_947561735.1 of Cenchrus americanus. Taxonomy (NCBI): domain Eukaryota; kingdom Viridiplantae; phylum Streptophyta; class Magnoliopsida; order Poales; family Poaceae; genus Cenchrus; species Cenchrus americanus. The sequence continues at coordinate 105,054,741 of OX387243.1, forward strand.
ATCCATCACTCTCGGTAAATGCATTTTTGCTCTGCTTCCTTCTCGATCTGCCTGCATCATCCGAGCAACGCGGTTATAAGTGGATGTTGCGGCCTAATAAAAACCACCCAAGCCTCCGTGCATATATTGAGCAACACGACATCACCACCCACCCACTCGTTTACCAGAACATTGTTAATATGCGCGGAAAAGGAGAAATGTTATTCTTCCAGAGAGAGGTCGACAAAATATGAATGTGGATATGGAAGGTGCGCACAGGAAGCAACGCATATGAGCAGTACATGATGTACTCAAACCAACCGACCCAAATCAGGCCAAGCTTTGTTTGCAGCAAGGGGGTGTCAAACGATCGCAGTTCGCCGTGGTGCGCTGGGTGAGTGCCACTGTAGTGTTGTGCATATGGTCGACAACATCGCTAGAACAGAGGGGCTAGAGTTGCCGAGATGATTAAGCATCAGAACTGCTGTAAAACTTTAGTCATGATTATATTGCATTTCCTACTGTCAAACAATTACTTCTAAAAGCCTAAGTTGAGAATCGAACAGAGTTTCTTAAGAACAAAAACATGATGGATGATCAGAATACTAATTCATTTTCGATACACTACAACAGAGTCGGACGGATCCAGCGGTGGGGCGGGCGGGGCTCAAGCCCCCTACTTCTGGAAATCCAATGGAGCCCCTCTAAGTCCCTCCTACGAACGTGAGGAAGGAGAGAATGAGAGGCCAGAGGAAGAAGGAGAAAGCCCTCCCTAAATTTATCTGTAGACTCGTCACTAGTCCTGTATCACCGCCAGCTCGGGGCCCATCAGATAAAGGTCTGTCCATGATGCAGATTAAGAACCGGTGATGATGGTTGTTATTGAATAATAACAAGAAAAGAAACCCCCGCCATCATCACAAATTCACAATCACCGCAGCACCTTGCGATTGTCGTCACCACCGCAACCCCAAGTCCCCAAGAACCCCAAGAGGCCAAGACCATCACTGACCCAAACTGTTCTTTTAGTAGACGAAATGTCTTCCATTTTGTTTGACGTCTTTTACAGTACACAATACCACTCAGTAGTACGGTGGTATTATTGGTTTTTCTGTTTTTAACTATGGGTACAATGGTAATTTGCTGGATGTATATTATTTGAAAAAATACTGCCTACAATACCTAAACCATTTCATATATATCATTTCATATATTACAACAATACCTTTTTTGCATTTCTGATAATAGCCGTATACTACTCATACCACCTATGAATACCACCCATACCAAAAACCCAAAAAAATTAATCTCAGTCGTCGGATCCTTACATATAGATTACATACGAGTCCTTTTCGACTGGTGGTACAAGGTGGTACTGTGTAACTAAAAAAATCTCTGTTTGTCTATGTTGAAACACAATGAGATATATTACCAAAAGTGCTGATGCGTCCAAACATCGCTTTGTATTATAACATTGAGTAACCACACTTTGAGTGTCCAACTATCTCAGGCGCGAAGTCTCACCATATATACGTTTTACTATGAAGCAACCTGCTTCTAGCTCCGGGTCTTTGCTTCAATGCTGCTGATAAAATTAGCCTTTCTTTGATTGTTTCACCAACTTAACGCGTGGATCAGAATCAAAAGCTATCTGTGCATGGGCCACAGGTGCGTTGTTATTAAGTTTACCACATGTGATCCTGATCCATTTCCAGCAATGAATGCATGACTTACGAGATTTTGCTCTGCTCCCTTGATCCGTAGCGTGGAGTACCGAGGCACCGAACCCACCTGTGCCTCCATTTATGTGTGCACGCTAGTGTCATTAATATTACCACTCTACTCCATTCACCATAAGAAATTAAGAGTGCCAAATAACAAGTAACGAATTGAGTAAAATACACCAAAGGTCCATCAACTAGTAAGGAGGTGTCATTTAGGTTCATCAACTCTCAAAATGCATTTCTGAGTCCATGAACTTGTTGAGTCATTCACCGCAGGTTCATAACTGTCCAGATATACTTATACTGGACATGATGACTTGGCTCAAGAAGCATCTTTTAGCTGAGTCATTTCAATAAGTAGGTTACAAATGAGCGACACATATACTTAGACATTCCTTGGGTTGAATTACGATAGCCTCCTCGCGTGTACAACATGAGTAGGTTGTTGTCGTTTAGCTCTAGAAATATCAAGCATGTGTCACTCATGAGTTGCTTGATGAAATGCCTCAATTAGGATATATTTCTTCTAGCCAAGTAATCATGTCACGTCGCTAGTAAAAGTATATGTGGACAATTATGGACTTGCGGTGAACGACTCAGCAAATTTATGAACCTAAAAATGCATTTTCAAAATTGATGGACCTAAGTGACACCTTCTTACAAGTTGATGGACCTCCGGTACATTTTACTCTAACGAATTGTTAGAAGATAAATATTCTATGAAGCCAAGAGCAATTTTTGAAAACAGGGTTTGGATGGGCCATGCCAGAGCGAGTTCAAGGAATATGAATGTGGGTATGGAAGGCGTACGGAAGCATCACATTACAAGATGGTCTTACGACCATTGAGAAACCTTGACTTGTTCCGCTCAGCTCCGTTGGTAAACACTTGAGGAACTGAATGTTGCGACTCCATTCAGATTTCCAACTGAGCTTGCCTCGCACCAATGAGCCTGGCTATCTAGAGCCAGGCTATGCGTATGCAAGAGGTTCGTGTTTGGGTGCTTGTATGCGCTTAGCTTGGATGAGATGAGATTGTGTTTGGTTTACTGTATAAGCACTAGTAGAGGATATAAAATTATCAAAATAACAACTTAAAAATAATAATTGTACAATATTACAACATAATAATATTTACTTTATCTAATCAAATCTTAATCTTCTTTGAAATAAATTAAAATAACTTAATATACATTAATAATGTGCTTATACTATCATTAACTAAACTAATGTCGCATGGCTCCAGCCTGGCTTCGCGGAAACGCTCGATTCTCTCATTTCGTGTGAGCTAGGCCCAGGGGTGCCTTTTGCATGCAGCCAGCCAGGCTCTTAGGCCTTGTTTAGATCGCTAGAATTCCTCCTTTTCACTCTCTCTCCACCACATTAAGTATAGCAAAAGACACATGTTCGGAATACTAAATGTAGATGAAATCAAAAACTAATTACACGATTGTGATGGCCTTTGCGACACGAATCTTTTGAGTCTAATTAGGTCATTGTAGGACAATATTTACAAAAGGCGAAATTTACCTTTTGCTACAGTGCATTAAAAAGGCAAATTTTCTGGCATCTAAACAGACCCTTAGAGTGGAGCAGCCAACCAAAATGGCGAAGGCTGCATGTGGTGAGTCTGGCTCAGCCAGATGTAGGACACCAAACGCCCCCTAGGAGATCGCTACTACGCTACGCGCACTGCCAATTCAAGATCATCACCGAATGGAGAGAGGGCTCCGCTGCCGAGGATTACACTACTAGTCGTGCTCCCTATCTTGATACAACTGGCTTCATTTGGTTCTGAATCTGATGGCAACTTATTGCATGATGTAGAGAAAAGTGTTAGCGTGTTTGAGTATCTTGTAAATCATAACAACTCAAGTATGTCAGGATTGAGCCTTGTAGATTTCAAGAATTTGTTGTAGAGTCCGATCTGTTGTAAACTAGATTGGCTCAATCCTAACAACTCGAGATTGTTTCCTTGTAAGCCACACAAGGGGCTATTCCTTGTATATATTAACACGCAAGGCGGTCCGAGAGGGTTCAACGCTTCCCATCTTTCATGGTATCCGAGTCAATTCCTCCAAACAATTCTAATCACCCAACCCCTTGCCATGTCGAGCTCCACCGGCGCCCTTCCGGCCACCTTCGGTCATCCTGTGACCGAAAAACTCACCAAATCCAACTTTGCACTATGGAAGCTCCAGGTCCTGCCTGCAATCTGTGGAGCTCAACTCACGGGCTTCATTGACGGGACCTTTGCGGCTCCTCCCGAGGAGATCGATGGCAAGGACGACACGAAGGTGCCAAACCCGGCATACTCCACCTGGCTGGCGCTCGACCAGTAGGTCTTCAGCTACATCGTGGCGTCGCTCACGAAGGACGTCCTCAAGCAGGTCGCCTCGTGTGGTACCGCAGCTGCGCTGTGGAAAACCCTTGAAGAGATGGGTGCCTCCCAGACTAGGGCGCGCAAGGTTAACACCAGGATCACGCTCGCTACAACAAAGAAAGGTGCCATGACCGTCGATGAATACATCGACAAGATGCGCTCCCTGGCTGACAAGATGGCATCGGCGGGAAAGCCCATTGATGATGAAGACCTCGTCTCATACATCTGCACCGGCCTCGTCGTCGAGTTCAACCCGGTCGTCTCCACCATCCTCGCGCGTGTCGAGCCCATCTACGTCACTAAGCTCGCGACGCAGCTGAATGCATTCGAGCAGCGTATGGATCTGTTGCACGGGTCTTCCTCAACAAACTCGTCGTCATCTGCCAACATGGCATCCCGCGGTCGTGGCAATAGTCGTGGAGGTTGTGGCCGTGGCTATGGAGGTCGCGGCTGTGGAAGCAACACTCCTGGACAAGGACATGGAGGAAACTCCAACTCCGGCAAGCCAAAGGTCAGGTTCCAACTCTGCAAGAAGGAGGGGCACCCCGTGATAGACTGCTAGTACAGGTTCGACGAGAACTTCGTTGTCCCTGATGAGAAGAGCGCCAACTCGGAAAATCATGGTGGGTATGGTGTGGATTCCAATTGGTATACAGATACCGGAGCCGCAGACCATATCACAGGAGAGCTGGACAAGATGGTGATGAGGGACCGCTACGAGGGAGGAGAACAGATCCACACTGCAAACGGCTCAGGTATGGATATTGCCCATGTTGGTCGTGTAATTTGTCATACTCCCCAGCGAAAATTGTTCCTCAACAATGTTTTACATGTCCCTAGCACCAAAAAGAATCTAGTTTCTGTTCATAAACTTGCTCATGACAACAATGCCTTTTTTGAGTTTCATCCCAATTTCTTTTTTATAAAGGACCAAGCAACGAGGAGAACTCTTCTGGACGGAACATGTAGGGGAGGCCTTTATCCCCTACCAGCCGCTGCCCTCACCAATAAACAAGCCCTCGGTATCTCTAGTGGTGACTAACCATCCGTGGAGAGGTGGCATCACCGCCTAGGGCATCCTTCCTTTCAAATAGTCAAGCAAGTAATAAGGGGGAACAATTTGTCATGTTCCTCAGAGTCTAAGATAGGTTCAGTGTGTGATTCATGTCAAATGGCCAAGAGCCATCAGCTACCTTATCCCAAGTCAAGTGAGTCTAGTTCTCCATTGGAGTTAGTTTTTTCAGATATGTGGGGGCCAGCTTGTGATTCTTTTGGACGAAATAAATATTATGTGAGTTTCATTGACGACTATAGCAAGTTTACCTGCATCTATCTTCTCAAACACAAATCTGAAGTTTTTCAGTGTTTTCATGAGTTTCAGAGTCTTGTTGAAAGACAATTTAACAAGAAAATTCTTGTGTTACAATCCGATTGGGGGGTATGAGAAACTCAGCTCCTTTTTCACAAAAATTGAAATTGTTCATCATGTTTCATGTCCTCATGCCCGTCAACAAAACGGTGCTGCACAAAGGAAGCACAGACACATAGTAGAAGTTGGTCTCTCTCTCTCCTTGCTCAATCCTCTATGCCTCTCAAATATTGGGATCAAGCTTTCCTAGCCGCCACCTATCTTATCAACAGACTCCCTAGTAAAGTCATTGGGCATAGAACTTCCCTTGAGAAACTCATGAAGATGGAAGTTGACTATAACTCCTTGAGAGTATTCGGGTGTGCTTGTTAGCCAAATTTACGACCATATAATTCCAACAAATTAGCCTTCTGATCCAAACAATGCGCCTTCCTTGGCTATAGCAATCTTCACAAAGGGTTTAAATGCTTAGATATTGCATCTGGGCGTATCTATATTTCACGTGATGTAGTATTCGATGAAAGTATTTTTCCTTTTGCCAAACTAAATCCTAATGCAGGAGCACGACTACGGTCCCAACTCCTTCTCCTACCTCCTGATCTCCTAAATAATTCTAGGGGTGTGCAAATACATGACAACAGTGGAAATATCTAGCTTGATAATTTGTCTAATGAAATTTCAAGTGTGCAGGAAGAAACGGTGCAAAATTTGGCTCAATATCCTGGTGGAAATCATCATTTTATGCAGGGTGTACAAGGGGCATCCGGCGGCACAAATTCTGAAGACGATCTCCCTGCGGTCTGAGGTTGCAGTGGATCAGGCGGATCCACCTTGGAGTCAGGGCTGCCGGCTCCCGGGTCGGTGCTGTCTCCCGAGCGCGCGCGGGGGGGGGGGGGGGCAGGATCCTCTACGGTGCAAAACGACGAGGCGCTCGGCTCGCTCACTGCTGCAGCGGCCACGGACGGATCCGGTGCGGATCCTGAGTCGGGATCAGATGCGGCAGGTATGCCTGCAGCTTCTCCTACACATAGTGCTGAGGGTCAGGAGACCCCCTCACCTTCACCATCACTACCAACCTTGCCCTCGTACACGTCTGCAAGATGGGATCCTCAAGCCGAAACAATACACTGATGGTACAATCAGGTATGGATTATTGACTTCTAATGGAGAACCCAATAACTTGGATGAAGCACTTGGGAACAAAAATTGGAAGGCCGCCATGGATGCTGAAATTCTTGCGCTGAACAAGAATCAAACCTGGTCTCTTGTGCCACCAAGGAAAGGAAGCAACATCATTGACTGCATGTGGGTATTCAAGATCAAGCGAAAGGCAGATGGAAGCATAGATCGATACAAAGGGAGACTAGTTGCCAAAGGGTACAAGCAAAGGTATGGCATCGATTACGAAGGTACCTTTAGTCCAGTTGTGAAAGCAGCTACTATTTTTTTGAAAGCAACTATGGGGCAAAGCCCCCCAGCAACAAAATATATTAATAGAAGAGGGAGAACCAACAAACTTACAAAAGTGCCTCAAAGGAGGGAAGAGAGCACCTAACTAGCAGTTAGGGAGAGGAGGAGCTAACAGAATGAACTATACAAGTGGAAAGGGGAGCTCCGCAAAGAAGAAAAGAAGGAGGGAAAACAGAAAAGACAAGAGCTGGAGAGCCTCAGGCCAAACTCAAGAAGAGAGCGCTATCCTAGAGAGCCTCAAGCCAAGCTAAGATACACTGATGCAGGGAGCTTTTTATTCTGATCATGTGTCGAAGAACTTCCTCCTTGAAAGAAAGCTTCCAAGTGGAGATACCAGGGGGCTTATTACTGAAGATGAGCCTATTCCTTTCAGTCCAAATGCACCAAGCAGCAATCATAAAGATTTCCATGAAGAAGGAACGAGGAAAGACTTGCTTGGCCAAGTAAATCTTCTGATGAGAACTGCCGGAATTGCTCCAAGAAATCCCCAACGCAAACCACCAACAAACAGCAACAGAACACTTAAAGAACAGATGCTCAGAAATCTCCTCAATCCCCTCTTGGCATAAAACACAGTTATATCCTTCCTCAAGGAATTTTTTCCTTCTTCTCAGAAAGTTTCTCGTATTTAGTCTATCATTCAGAAGGAGCCAAGCAAAGAATTTTATTGTGGGAGTACACTTTGATTTCCAAACCCAAAGGATCACCCTGCTAGGCAGCAAGTTTTTGAATTGATACTGGTAGTATTTGCTGGAAGAGTAAACTTGCTGCCCCCAAATAAACTGCCAAGAGTCCTTTTCACAAAGGTCAAGGGGTGGTAGTGAATCAAAGTATTACTGTAATAGGAGGTATACATTGTATGTAGCTCTAGACATGGGTATATTGAAGCAGTTAATTAGATTGCCTTCATTTTTGAGCTTCCAAACGGAATCCTTAGGATCCTTTGCATAGCCAACAAGGTTTGGGAAGGTGACAGATTGCAGAGCTCCATTGATAATATCATCCCAGAAAGCAACAGTATCACCCCTGGAAGGCGAGCAGATTGCAACCCCTCTATAAAGAACATGTAGTCTGAGAATGTCCTTCCACCAAAAGGACCCTTTTTCTCTATCCAGATGAGGGACTGCATTCTGATAGTACTTTTGCCATATGAGACGAACCCATTGCACATCAGCTTTCCTATAAAACTTATCAAGTTGTTTCAGAAGAAGAGCATTATTCTGAACACTAAGGTTAACCACACCAAGCCCCCCTTTGCTCTTTGGCCTTCTGACTAGGTCCCATGCTGCAAGATTATATTTCTTTTGGTTGAACTCTTTCCCTCTCCAAAGGCAGTTTTTCCTGTATCTATCCATGACATCAATCACAGTGATAGGGAGCTTGAGGGAGCACATGTAATAGGTTGGCAAAGAGGAGAGCACTGAATTTATCAGCTGAAGCCTTCAAGCATACGACAGAAATTGAGAAGAAGTCGCCAACCTCCTTTCCATTCTATAGATGAGAGGGGCAAAGTCTCTGACCAAAGGCTTAGTAAGTCCCAAAGGCAAACCTAGGTACATGAAAGGAAAGGATCCCACAATACATCCAAAAGATGCAGCCGACAATTCAGTCTTCTGAGCATCAATATTAATAGGCACAAGATAGGACTTGTGGTAATTCACCTTCAGACCACTGGAAATCACAATTTTTTGGAGAATGTCTTTTAGAATGAGCAACTGCTGTTCATCCCCCTGCATAACAATGATGGTGTCATCTGCATATTGGACCACAGGAAAGGGGAGACCAACATTCTGGGGAAATGGTGGGACCAATCTACCCAGCTGATATTCATGGTTTATGGCACACTGGATTAAGTCAGCAGCAATAGCAAACAAGATAGGGGAGAGAGGATCCCCCTGACGAACACCACTTTTACACATAATATCTTTCCCAGCAGTGCCATTAAGCAGAACTGAAGTAGTGGCTGAGTTCATGAGGGATTCAACCCACAAGATCCATTTGGCGGGAAAGCCTTTGGCTCTGAGCATATCCAACACAATTGAGAATTCTACAAGATCAAACGCCTTTTCAAAGTCAAGCTTCAGAATAACATTTTCTCTTTTAGACTGGTGGCATTGGTGCAGAAATTCAAAATCCCATCCTAGACAATCATGTATGGTTTTACCCTTGACAAAACCATACTGATTCTCATGCACAACCTGAATAGCCACCTTTTGTAATCTATTCGCCAGGAGCTTGGCAACCAGCTTGGGAGCAGAATTGATAAGAGAAATGGGCCTGAAGTCATAAACCTTCTTAGGATTATCAACCTTTGGGACCAGAGTGATATATGAGTGGTTAATGCTCTTTAAGTCAACAACATGATTATAGAAATCTGTGCACAACTTAAAGAAATCTTTCCTTATGATATGCCAAGCTCGCTTAAAGAACATATTGCTAAATCCATCAGGCCCTGGGGCTTTGTCGGAGGGAAAGTCTAGAATAATATTATCAATTTCCTCCTGGCTAAAAGGCAGACAACGATGATCCAAATTGTCACAGAGGGGAACAATGTTGCGAAGCTGGAACTGCAACATGGTGGGAACAGAACATCCCATTCTACTTTTAAATTCATGATAGAAAAGTGCACTTTTCTCTGTATGGTCTGAAATCATTCTACCAGAGTTATCCACAATTTGGCTAATTACATTTTTCCTGTATCTCTCAGAGGCCATAGCATGAAAAAATTTAGTGCTCTCATCCCCAAACTGAACCAACCTCTGAGTAAATCTTTGCCTCCAGTAAGTATTCTGCATGGCAAGAAGATTATGAATTTGTCCCTTAATGATCACCCTGAACTTGAATTCATGATGGGATAGGGGCCTGAACTCCTCAAGCTTATCAAAAAAAGCGATGGTCATGTTACAGTTGGCTATCAAATTGGAGAGGTTGGAGAGATTTCTAGCCCATAGCTTAAGCATTCTTCTAAGCAGTTTAAACATTGCACTTATGGTCCTGGCACTATCCAGAGTGCCAATAGTGGGGGTGGACCATGCATTCTTGATCAGGTCAAAGCAAGACGGATGACTAAGCCAATAGTTTTCAAATCTAAAGATATTATCCTTGGGGATATTGGTACCAATCTGAATTTTACAGGGTAAGTGATCAGAGGTGGTCTTGGCTAAAGGAAGCACCATTTTCAAAGGGAACTGAGTAGTCCAGGAGGGGGAGGTGAAAAACCAGTCAAGTTGCTCCAGAAGCAGGCTTGATTGCATATTGCTCCAGGTGAAGCTCCGGCCCTTGATTGGGATCTCAACAAGACCCAAATGGCTTATAATGTTGTTGAAAACCAGTGAATCATTGAAATTTCCTCTCGACCTATTTCTATTTTCAGCATACCTGTAGAAGTTGAAATCACCCATGAACATCCACAAATCCTCCTCATCCAAGTCCAGATTATAAAGCCAGTTGACAAATTCATCACGATCTGGTTGTCTACAGGGACCATAGACAACAACCAAGTTCCAGGAAATAGAGTTGATAACAGAAGTGATCGTGAGTCTGAAAGCGAAAGAGTGCTTTTCATGAACAGTCACAGTGAAGAACCGGGAGACCCAAGCCACCAGAATGCCCCCAGAAGCACCGAAGGAGGGACAAAACTCAAAATTATCAAACCTCTTGGGGGCAAAGTTTTTTAGAAAACGAATATCAATAAGCTCTCTTTTGGTTTCCTGAAAACAGAAATATTCGCCCCACTCTCTTCAATTTTGTTTCTCAGCAAGCTCCATTTGTCCTTATCATTTAGCCCTCGAACATTCCAGCATAAAATATTCCAAAATTTATTCATTATTAGGCAACATAGAAAGGAGAAAGCAAAACGCGAGGGGGCAAAGCCTCCAAGACGACCAAAAAATACAGAACATAAAGTAAACGCACAGCCAACAGATAATGTTCCAAGTTTGCAGGCCAACAAACCCACCATGGACAGATACAAGAGATGTTCCACAAAGCATGCGCCAGACAAAATAAAGTCACTCCAGAGCCCAAAATAACAAGATCGTTTGTAGTTCATTGGGTCAATCTTCAGAAGAATCCTGCAAAGTGGAGGTGTTCAGCTCCAAAGGAGGAACCCCACAAAAGCCAGTCCCCAACTCCACAAGGAGGGGTGCATTGATGTGTTCAATCTCCCAGTCTTCAGCATCATGGTATTCAATCTTCCTAGTGATGATGGCAGCTTTGAGTTCCTCGACCTCCGAGTATCTAACAGTCTTTCTTGCAGCTCCCCTTCTTTTCTTGGGCACGTTCTCCAACTGAATATGAATGGTAAGCATTTCTTTTGAGCCTATCACTCCTTCTCACCTCATCCTCAACAACAGGCATCTTGGCCCTTGTCTTCCTCTTATGGTGCTGCGGGGAGGGGGTGCTAATAGGAGGAGCAGAGTTCAGTGGCAAAACCAAGCCACTATTTGCATCAGCTGAGCCATTCTGCTCAGCTATGTCCTCAATCAGAGGCACAGTGCTTAAAAGACCATCTTCAATCTCAGATGTGGACTGTCCAGTCTTTACAACATTATGCTATGGGTCATGCTCATCAGGACTATGTTGTAGCTATTGACTGGTGCCAGGATTAGCCACTTCATTTTCTTCTGTGATCTGATGGGTGTTATGGATATCAATCCCAATCCCACAGGAAGAGGTTTGCAACTCGAGATGTGCTGGGCCTAAAAGCTGAAGCCTAGGTACTCTAATTCCTGAGGAGCTGATCCTTTTTGAAGCTAGAAACAGAGCCATAGCCATACAATGGAGACCCTAACCTAAAGGGGTGGGTCGAAGGTAGATCATAACTAAAGGTGACAAGTCGATCTATTTTTTTTTTAGAAGAGCTAGAGCTGTTGACTGCTCACTAAGGAGTCTGTCTCGTCTAGTAGAGCTATTATCCAATTTCCTTGCCCTTTTGCCCTTTCCGGACCGCTACCTGGTTTCGGTCGTTTCGGCCATCGCCAATATTTTTGAGGAAATAGCCGTTGTCCCCGGATCCTTCTAGTCGGGGGAGAGCCTTTATTACACCTAGAAATAAGGTAACGGGGCACACCATGCATTATTCCCCCAATTAGGATTGTTAACATTAAAGAACTAATTTCCTAGCACAAACCATGACTGAGGAAAAGAATTCCACTCATGGGCTTTCAAAGGTGCTTTCAGTGGGAGCATAGCCTGAAGAGAAGAGGCCCTCTGGGCCAATTCCCTAATTAACATATCAACTGAAGGACTTGGGCCGAAGCCAGGATGGAGCCCAATTCTATCTGCCATTTGCCTGATGAGGAAATCACTGTCAAACTCAATGCCAGTTAACTGAGGCAGATTAGCAGTTCTTGAAACATCCCCATTAGAGGGGAGAGGAAGTTCAAGTGTGACAGGAACCCCTTGTGCTCTGAAAAAAGTTGTAGTCTCACTGCTGATAGATCGATTGTCTTGTGGGACTTTGGGGTGCTGCATAATACCATTTGCTATGGCATTCACAACAACTTGATTAGCAAGATTGTTAACAAGATTCAGCTCATTATCACCCACCAGCTCCCCTTCTTGCTGCGGCCACTCATCCCATCCAACATTTTGGGCAGGATGGGGGAGATGAGATTTGCCAACCCTGATCAAGATTAGCTTGTTGCACTTCTTGTAAATCCCCAACATCTTCAAAATGCTACTGGTGATCCTCATCCATCTGCTGATTAATCCCAGGGTGGGGGTTCCCATTGGGGGGAATGGGGTCCTCATCTCCAGGAAGGACATCATTTGGGTTGCTATCCAGCACAAAAACAGGCACAGTCCAAGAGTGCCCACCATCAGCCACCATGCCACTTTCAGAGATGACAATGCTTCGAGGGATCCTGCTAACAAAAGTAACTCGGCATCTGAGTAAGATTCTAGAACGAAACCTGGTGTTATCTGTCCAAGTGACAACTGAACCAAAAAGACCAACAGCTTGCTGCAATATTTCCCAGGTCTGAAAATCCAGCGGGAAAGCGAGGAACATGACCCAGCAGGTTCGAGAAAACGGAGAGTTCCTCAGATTAATCCCCCTGTCATGCTCTACCACCCTCAACACTCTGCCATTTCCAAAACGATGCGGACTCAAGTTGATCATGGCCCGCCGAGCAATGGCCGAAGGAAATTGGGCAAGACAAAGACCCAGCGGAGACGGGCAGCAAGAACGGAAACGTACACGATGCTCATATTCGAAATAATCCAGTTGCTTCATAAATCTGATTTGCTGGAGGAGGGGGGTCAATCGAGATGATAGCATACTCTTCATGACGACGCAGAGGATTGGCCATGATGACGATCCTTCCACGAGCTGACGGGCCCAATCTTCAACATTCATCCCCTCCGGGACGAATGGAGCATGGTCGACTTCAAAGTTTGCCATCTCCTCAGTAGTTTTTCCACCCGAAGCTTTAGTGCTAGAAGGGCGGGATGTTTCTGGCTCTAATGGCGGGGCGAGTTCTCCATTGTTGTTGGGGTTTTCTACAGATGCACTGTATATTGGCGGCGAAACACTGTTAACCCCCGACTCATCGTCTTCCACCGGCGGTCGTTGAGTTTCGTCACACCCGATTTCCCGAGGGAAACCAGATGCAACTCATATGTGTGCCAGGATCTAGTTCCACACATATGATAGACGAAATGAGTGTATTATCATAGACAGTAAAAACGTAACAAGGGGTTTAACAACTTACTACACTCATTCGGAAGACACGAAGGTCTTTAACATCGGCAAACGATAACTACACAACGAGTCTTCGTCTTCCGCTTCCACAGGCACTTGACTGGGGGAGACGCAAGCCTCAGAACTCCTCAAAGTCGTTGTAGAACTCTTCACCATTGGTCTCTTCTGAACAGCGGTAAGCAAGGCTGAGTACACTTATGGTTGGTACTCAACAAGTGGGGGAAGATGCAAGGCTATCAAGGATAGGCTATGGTTTTGCAGCGGTTAGCATTTTAATGTTGGTCAAACTTTTAATTAAAGAACGCCTAATTACTAGATGTAAGTATATACCAACCCACTTAAGAAACTTTTAAGCAAAACAACCCAAAGCTCATCGAGCTTCACCAAAGCACGATTTATTCTCATCTTCAAGTTCATTAATCATGTGAGGGTCCAAGCCGCTCATGACCGTGAGCACGGCTGATCGATCAGTTTTACACTCTGCAGAGGTTTGCACACTTTACCCACAGCTCGCGTAAAAGTTCCGAAGAACTTTGAACCCAACCATGCGATGCTGATCAGGCATCATACCACACTTCCGAGGTGTGATTGCATAGGGACGCCACGAAGCCTTTACAAAGGTATACGAAAGACTAACGACCCGCATAGTTACGGATCGGGGCGGACCATAACCCTCCCTAGTGGTCGGCACCTTAGCAAAGGTCGCTACCCCAAAAGGACCGGGCTATACTCCCGCAACCCGGATCCCCCTCCGCTCCTTTCGGAAAAGGGCCATCGGATCAATCGCACACCTAATTAATTGGCTAAGGTCAGAGCCATGTAACACTGTGGTTGCGCATGTTTTCTTGGGTGGTTCTCCATGTTCCGATTAAATCACATGATCTTGTATTACCAAAAGCATCATCGTCATAAAACATATAAGCATTTATCTTGGAAACCATTTTTTTTATCCAACCCAAGTTGAGCAACTAGCATATTCTACCCAAAAACATTTGTTAAACCGGGTTGATCCAAGGATTGTGGATAAAAGTCTAGGTAAGTCCTTAAAAAGGGTGTTCCCATCAATTTAATGCAATAACATAATAAATATAAACTTAGTTGTCATGCAATTACATAGGATAAAATAGAATCATGCAGGGGGAGAAGACCACTTGCCTTCCTTGCTTAATCACTAAGGTTCTTCTTCTTCAAACACTTGCTCTTGATCTACTTCAAGCGATTGCTCGCTTGAAACCGGCACGATGTCTACGAGCACACAAGAATACATACAATAAACAAAACAATACACCAAGCATGAAAAGCTTAAAGGGAAAACAGGGTTTGGGTCTAGGAAAGCGAACACAAGGAACACTCGGAACTATCGGGAGATTTGGATGATCACATACAAGAGCTAGCTATGCGTTTGATATCTTTTAATTAAGTAAAATCATGTGTATAGGTTATTTCAGAGAAATACCCTATTTATAATTAAGCAAGTTATATTTGTGTTTAAAATACGATGTAGGCCTAGTTCAATTTTACTTATAAATATTCAAGTATGATTTATGCAAATTAAACATTTAATTTTAAAAGAAGCATGTAAAAGCATCTAGGCATTTGTCTTTATATCTCGAGTTATTCTAATCAAATTATGATTTAAAAATACATTTATATTCGTTTTAATCAAATTAACATTTAATTAAGAAAACCCGGGATATAGCCTATGTTACATTTTAGTAAAAAGCAAATTGCATAATCATTAATCAAATTAAGTTTGATTATAAAAACCGAGATATACATCCGATTAACTTTTAATTAAAAGAAATATTTAATTAGTATTAATCATATTAACTTTCTTATGAAAACACGTGTTAAACTTCTAATTAGATTTTAATTAGAAAAGCATGTGTAATAGGATTTAATCATATTTAATATGTAAATAAAAGATAAAACATTGAACATGTACATCATTGGTCCTATCACGTAGTTTTAGTTGATACGAGCCTAACGCAACTTGAAACGGTGGAATCGGAGCTACAACGCAGAAGATATGGAGAAAACAAGATTCTAGAACTGCCGGGCTTGAAAAGACGGTCGCGTGGATACCAAGAACGCTTAAAACGGAGCTAGGACGAAAAAGATATGGCTAAAACAAGATTCGGGGACTAATTTGGGAATATCCGGGAAGTTTAGGGGGTTTTTCGCAAGATTTCGGGGACCTAAACATAAATATGTGTGAAACTAGGAGGTCTAACATGTAAAAGGTCAAGGGTAGGCTATTTAACGAGAAAAACTAAAGAGATCGGGGGCCTAGACATAAGAATCGGGGGACCGAATTGTAAGGGTTCGATAGGTGGAAGGGTATATTTGTAATTTCCGAAACTCGGGGTTCTTTTTTTTGCAAAATTACCGGGGCGGCCGACGGAGAGGCTGTGGAGGCGCCACGTGGCGGGCTATGATTGGTTGTGCCGACGCGAGCATGACGCGGTGCCGACGCAAGCGATGACGCAGCCGCCGACGTCGGCGGTGGACCGCGCCCGTGGACCGGTCCACCGGTCCACGGTGGGCCACCGAAGGGGTACACCCCTTCGTTTAATCCGGACCGCCCGCCTTGATCGGACGGCCCGGGTGCGCCACGGGCGACGGGCGGCGGCGGGCGGCGGATACGGGCGGCGGGAAACGGCGGCGGAGCGGCGGCGGCTCGCCGGCGATGGCCGAAAAGAGCTCCGGTGTGCCAAAATCCACGGCAAGAGCATAGAGAGGAAGAGGAGGAGACGAGGAATCTTCCGGCGGCTTGAAGAGGAAGGAGAAGCGCCGGTAGGGGAGATCGGCGGCGAGGGCGGCGGCGGCGGCGGTGTTCGTGGCGGCGGCGCCCGTGGAGAGGGAGGAGAGGAAAGGAGGGGCGCGGGGTGGAGAGGAGACGGTGCCCATCCTTTATAGGGCGGAGGGGGGAAAGGGAGGAGGCGCGGTGAGGCGGTGACGGTTGCTCGCCGGTGGCGGCCATCAATGGCGGCGGCGGCGGCGGCTGCGGGATCGGGCGACGCCCGAAGGGGAGGGTGAGGGAGGCACGGGGGGAGTGAAAGGGCGGCCCAAGAGCTCTCGGTGTGTGCTTTATAGGGTGAGAAGGGGGAAGGAGGGGCGACGGCGGGGCTATGGCCATTAATGTCTATGGCGGCGGCCGGTCTTCAATGCATTCGGGGGAGGGAGCCTTGATTAGGGAGAAACGGAGAGGAATTGATGGCCGGGGAGTGAAAGAGGGTTATTACCGCGCCTTGATGGGGAGGATTGAAGAAGGGGGGAGCGCGGGGGACGCGGGCTATGGCCGGCGGCGGCGTGGTACCGAAGCGGGGGGGGAGGGGCCGGAGGTAGAGGACCGGGGCGACGGGCGGGCCCCGTCGGTCGGCGGGGAGAGAAGGAGAGAGGGGGAGCGCGGGTGGGCGGTGCGGCTTCGTGGGCGGAAAGGAATGTGGGCCGTGCGGGGAAAAAAAAAGAAAAAGAAAGGATGGAGAAAGGGAGGTGGGCCGGCGGTGGCCGTTTGGGCCGAGGGGAGAGATGGGCCGCGCGGGCCGGAAAGAGAAATGAGGGAGGGGAGGCGGGCGCGGGGGTTGGGGCGGGGCGGCGGTAAGTTTGAGTTTGTTTAGTTTTTTTTTTCTTTTTTTTCAAAACCATTTCAAACCGATTTCAAACCCTTTTAAATTCAATTCTTTTACATGTTTTCAAATTCAAATTTTAACACAAATTTCTCCAACTATTTTAAAGGCTTTTCACAAACCATTTTTAACAACTTTTCAAACATATTTTAAATTCAAACCTTTGCACAAATTTTCACAAACTATTTCACAATTATTTTTAAGGACTTTTTCACAAATAATTTAAGACTTTTAAAACCACATCACAACCAAAACTCATGCATTCAAATCATGATGCACAAGCACTTATCGCTTCTAAATTATTAAAATGATATTAAAATATTCTAAAGGCCAAATTTATTTGATAATTTAATTAATCCTTAGAAAATAAAATCTAGACACCATGTTGCTTACATTGTTTTGGTGATGGAATTTTAGGGTGTTACAATTTCCTCCCTGGGCCTTAAAACGTGGGTGGGCTTAGGCCTCCAATTGATCTTGGGCCGGTCTGCCGTAGAACAAAATTTGAACACATGACCATATTTGAAACAGGCAGCGCATCTGAACGACGCACGACAATCCATTCACCGGTGATTAAAGCCAAAGCAACGAGTGCACTTTCCAAGACGGCGTGCATTATCAATGACCTCGAGAGAAACAGGAGTCTTAATGTTCCTGTTGGTAGCAAAACAGTTGGACTTTAGGAAGCTTCTGGAGTCTTCCAAGGGAGACGAACCATTGCCTGAACAATTGGCATTAGGGAAGTTTCTAGAACCTTCTAAAGAAAAAGAGACATTGCTAGAGCCTTGAGCCTTAGAACAATCCGAGGACAGAAGCTGAGTAGTGTTACCCTCTTTGTGAAAACACACCTCTTCATCAGGAAGAAAACCAGGCATCTTGAGAATGCCACAACGCTCGTGAGTGGATCGCTCAGTTTCTGCTTCAGAATGGAGATCAAAAACAAAACTACCAAACTTAATGGTCGAGGGCTTCAGCGGGGATAGATTTAACAATTGGAGAATCCAAAATGAGTTTATCAGCAAAGCGAACTTTCTTGGTATGCTTTCTGGGAGATCTGGAAGACTTGGAGATCAGACGTTTTTGATTTCTAAACATGACCTTCTTCTATTTCCTAGCCTCCTCAGCTTCCCACAATCTCTTTTCACGCTCCCAATGAGGGGCACCACTACTCCAGAGATTAAAATACACATCAAAAGAAGTCCCAATGAATCTTCTCAGCTTATAAATGGAAAAACCCACTTTCTTACAAGAGACTGTGAATCTGAAATGGTTATGGCTCTGATATGAAACACAGTAATGCTGAGCAAGGCCACCAAGACAAGATTGGAGAGTAATAGCAACCGATTCTTCGTTAAGCTGGAACAGATATCGCCAGAAGGTGGCCAAAAGATGAAACCCACTATCATCACGAACCGAGTCATGGATACATCTGCCAGTTGATCATAGAATGTTCTTTTCAAAATCCATACCAATCTCAAAGTCCAGCTTTGACCATAAGAAATCCATGGCCAAAAACAAAACCCAGGGAGAAATGAAGAGCAACTACCAGGAAGAAACATCGAACGCGGAGCAAAGAAGGACAGGAGCAGCAATCCAAACCAAACCACAGCGCCAGAGAGCAGGAAGAAGCGAAGGAGAACTCACAAGGGGCACAGCTTAGATTAGGGCTCCACATACCACCGACCGTAGGGAAGACGCGCCGCAGGAGCTAGCTCGCCAATGGGGGAGACCGGAGCAGAGGAGGGGAGCGACATTCCCAGAAATATTTATTCTTGTTTTATGCTTATCAACCAGTGGTAAAGCAGCTACTATTCGATTGGTACTTTCCATTGTCGTGTCAAAACGTTGGAGCCTTCGTCAGTTGGATGTTCAGAATGCGTTTCTCCATGGCATTCTAGAGGAAGAGGTTTACATGAGACAACCTCCTGGGTATGAAGATAAGCGTTATACAAACTATGTCTGCAAACTCAACAAAGCCCTCTATGGTCTGAAACAAGCACCACATGTGTGGTATTATCGTTTAAGTGAGAAGCTTCAAGCTCTGGGTTTCAAACCGTCTAAAGGTGACACCTCTCTCTTCTTTTACAGGAAAGGTGATCTAGTGATGTTTATTCTCATCTGTGTTGATGATATTATTGTGGCAAGTTCAGCACCAGAAGGAACTAGAGTACTCCTTCAAGCTCTCAAATCTGATTTTGCTCTTAAAGATTTGGGTGAGTTACATTATTTCCTTGGAATTGAGGTGTCCAAGATAAGGAATGGGATATTATTATCTCAAGGAAAATATTCAGGTGATCTTTTGATAAGAACTGGTATGATAAATTGCAAGGCCGTTAGCACACCCATGTCCACCTCGGAAAAATTGTCAGCACATGAGGGGACACGTCTTGGACCAGAAGATGCTACTCGCTACAGAAGTGTCATTGGAGGGTTACAATTCTTAACCCTAACAAGACCAAATATTTCCTTTGCAGTCAACAAGGTGTGTTAGTACCTTCATGCACCCACTACAATACATTGGGCAGCAGCCAAGCGCATCCTAAGATATGTTAAACATACCTTGAGAGATGGCTGAAGATTGTGAGGTCCCCGTCTACACTTGTTAGTGGATTCTCGGACGTAGATTGGGCTGGATGTCTAGATGACAGACGCTCCACTGGAGGGTTTGCCATCTTTTTCGGTTGTAACTTGATCTCTTGGAGTGCCAGAAAACAAACTACGGTGTCTCAGTCCAGTACTGAAGCTGAATATAAAGCCATGGCAAATGCTACAGCCGAAATGATTTGGATCCAGTCCCTTCTCAGAGAACTTGGAGTAAAATCTCATCCGGCAGCAAGGCTTTGGTGTGATAACATTGGAGCGACATATCTCTCAGCAAACCCAGTGTTTCATGCCCGGACAAAGCATATAGAAATTCATTATCACTTTGTACGAGAAAGAGTTGCACAGAAACTACTTGATGTGCGATTCATTGGAACCAATGATCAGATAGCAATGGCCTCACCAAACCCTTGCCTATTCGGAAGCTAGAGTTATTCAGAAGCAATCTCAACCTTGAAGATCACCAAGTTTAGATTGAGGGAGGATGTTAGCGTGTTTGAGTATCTTGTAAATCATAACAACTCAAGTATGTTAGGATTGAGCCTTGTAGATTTCAGGAATTTGTTGTAGAGTCCGTTCTGTTGTAAACTAGATTGGCTCAATCCTAACAACTCGATATTGTTTCCTTGTAAGCCACACAAGGGGCTATTCCTTGTATATATTAACACGCAAGGCGGCCTGAGAGGGTTCAACGCTTCCCATCTTTCAAAAAGTCCTTATTTGACACTAGAAGATACTAATTTTTTTACACTGTAATCTCCCATCCCATATGTGACATCGAGTTCTATATTTTATTCCCTATCTGATAGTTTCTTCACTTTTGTCACACAAATCGAACAAAGCAACAACCAAATAAATTTGACAAAAAATCATGTTTTTTAAAATAATAGAACAAATGATGATGTGCCCATATTGATAACAAATGTGGATGTACCTTTACAATTTTAAAATTAAAATTCACCAAATCTAACTACCTTTGTAGCTTATTTGAAATTTTATGGTATCACTTAAAAATTGGAAAAATAAATAATATTTTGAAATGAGATGTAGTCATTTATAAAATTATTTCTACCATAAGTTACATAGATAATTACAATGCTTTTTAAAATGTTCCCAAATTTATGTTTCTTTATAAATCTTTATGTAAATTTTTCTAGCAACAATTTAACAAGTTCGTTTATATGAGAAATATTAGCGATTTTATTATAAACTTTAAAAATGTTTTAGTGCCATAATATTCAAATAGTTTATAAATGTAACCTAAGTTGACGAATTTTAACCTAAAGTTACATGTTTCCTTTTAATAAATATGAGTTCATATTGATTTATTGTATCACTACCAAAGTTTCAGGATTTTGTGAGGTAATTTGGAAATCAACTCACTTGACTTAACCAATACAAGTGATAGAAATATCAAATGAGGAATGAAAGTTAGGACGTGGTGTCATATTAGGAAGGAAAAACTTTTTAGGGTCTACGAAAACGTAACTAATCTTCCTGTATCAAATAATGAATTCCGAATGTGTTTAGATCCTTGGTTTAAAGTTTAGGTCTTGTCACATTGAATGTTTGGATAGTAATTAGGAGTACTAAACAAAGAGTTAATTATAAAACTATTGATAGAAGCTCTATTAGGCTTAATAGATTCGTTTCGCGAACGAACCACCATCTATGTAATTAATTTTATAATTAGTGAATGCTTAATACCCCTAATAGTATCCAAACATCCGATGTGATAGAGGTTGAAGTTTGGCACCTAGTATCCAAACAAGACCTTCCTCTAACAAGTATTACGATAACGAGTGAGAGTTGAGCTCCAAATTGTGGGCCGAACAAACACTGCAGTACATTACCCTCCATCTTTTTAGATAACGGATATAAAATCCGGCCTCTATGCACGAATGCATACACAGCCCAGTAATACAACTTTAGTTCAAAACCAAAGATAAAGAGCAAGCCAGTGACTCAGATACATACGGAAAACTAAAGCAAACGATAGATATTTTGCCATCCTCCTTTCACCATCTCCAAGGAAGTTGTCTCCAGATTCCTGCTAATCAAGGAAATAGTGTCCTTGGCTTGCTCGCTACGCTGCAACTGGGCCCAAAAACGTAGCCAGTACGTCCCTCTGAAGATTACCTGCAAAATCGAATTAAGTTTGATCTTGTGAAAAATAATGTCATTTCGGCATCTCCAAATGGCCCAGCAAACCGCCGCCACACCTACCCGGATCAAGTTCCTAACCTTACCTGGATTGATTAGATAACCAAGAGCCAAACATGTCTTATTGAACTAGGTGGTGTCAACCCCGTAGCATAAAAAATTATCCTCCAAATCATTCTCGCATAAGGGCACTCGATAAAAAGATGTTTCATAGTTTCATTACTACTACAGCCAACACATTTTTGGCTACCCTTCCAATTCTTCCTAGCGAGATTATCTTTGGTTAGGATCACTCCTTTTTGTAGATACCAAAGGAAGATCTTAATTTTTAGAGGAATCTTTAATTTCCAAATCTTCTTATGATGAAACGGTGGCGATGTATTAATAAGATACGAGTACATCGATTTAACAGAGAACTTTCCAGTTTGGGTAAGATCCCATCTAAAAGTATCTGACCCCTCCCCAATTTCAACATTAACAATTTGTGCTACAAGATTGTTCCACGCATTCAGATTATTATCCACTAGTGCCCTCCTGAAAGAAACATTGAGGGGTGATGTAGCCATGACCTTGGCTACCGTTGCATGAGGATCACACACTATGTTATAGATTGATGGGTATCTAAATCTGAAAGGAGTGCTACCAACCCAAGTGTCTTCCTATAATCTAGTTTTCTCTCCATCCTTAACAGAAAAGGATCCAAGCTGCAACACCTCATCTTTAATTTTCATAAGGCCTCTCCAAAATGAGAGTCATCGACTTAGCTTTAACTTGAGAGAGGGACTTTGAATTAAGATATTTGTTTGTTAGTAGTTTTTGCCATATCCCATCGGTATTCAGCAAACTCACTATCCACTTAGCCAAATCTAGAATTCCAAGTCCCCCTTGATCCTTAGGTCGACATAAGATGTCCCATTTAGCAAGTCTATACTTATGTTTATCAGAAGATCCTTGCCAATAAAACCTTGATCGAAAGTAGTCAAGATTTTTCAAAACACCTTTCGGAATTTCGAAAAAGGACATCATAAACATGGGTAGGCTACTAAGTACCGAATTAAGTAAAACTAAACGTCCTCCGTATGACAGGTACTTAGCTTTCCAACAAGAGAGTTTCTTTTGAAACCGTTCTTCCACTTTACTCCATTGTGAATTAAGGAGTTGTCTATGATGCATTGGTATTCCGAGGTAAGTAAATGGATATTCCCCCGCGTTACAGCCAAAGAGCTCAGTATAGATATCCTCCATCTCTCTTGCTGCACCATAGCAAAAAATCTCACTCTTGTGAAAATTGATCTTAAGACCAGAGAGCTGCTCAAAAGCACAAAGCAGCAGCTTGAGATTCTTAGGCTGATCCAAGTCATGATCCAGGAAGAGAATAGTATCATCGGCATATTGCAAGATCGACAGACCGTCATCTACCAGATGAGGGATGACACCTCTTATTTGCCCATCGGCTTTTGCTCTTCGGATAAGCAGAGCAAGTATATCAGCCACTATGTTAAATAAGATAGGTGACATTGGATCTCCTTGGCGGAGCCCTCTTTTCGTTTGGAAGCAGGGACCAATTTCATCATTTACTTTGATTCCCACACTTCCACCCGAGACCATTCCTTCAACCCATCGGCACCACTTTGGTGAGAAGCCTTTCATTCGTAGTGTCTGTTGAAGGAAAGACCATTTAACCTTGTCATATGCCTTTTTAAAGTCGATTTTAAAATTAACCCCATCGTGCTTTCTGTTCAATTAATTCTATAATTAGACAATGTTTAATACTTTTAAGTAGTATCCGACCATGCCTCCACACATATATTGAGCAACACGACCTCTTTATCCCTTCACTTACCAGAAACTCGATTAAGAGTGCGAAAACGGAGAAATGTTAATGATTCTTCTGAACCTATGGCAATTGTATTTGGGGGGGGGCATGAGAGAGTAAGCCAGCAAGGTCGAGGAATATATGTGGATGTGGGCATGGAAGGTGCACAGGAAGTAGGGCATTGTAAGTAGGGAGACTGTACATGGTCTGACGAGAAACTTAGCATGTGAGATTACTCCTTGACTACGTAGACCTTCATCCTATCAGTTTCCATTCTGTTCTACCTTGTACTGTTTCTCAATCATACAACAATGTGAAATCTTCAATGGCATGAAGAATATGACGAGCACTGGTGCAACCGCTACCTAGTTGAACTTCGAGTTCGAAATTATATTGCATTTTTTAGTTGTACAACAATTAACTTCATAAAATGCTTAGCTGAGAATGGAAGCAATGAAGAATATTTCAGGTTTTCTTGAGAACGTAAACAAGTAAAATGAATGGTCAGAATACTAATTGATGTTTGCGACTTCCAGTTCCGGGTTTAGTTTCACTGTTTATTAACTGATCAGAGACTGAATTTTTAAACTGTGGTACTTCAAGAATATATTTGGTTACGTTCTGGCCCAGCAGTGCCCCGGTGCAAATAACTTCAGTAACCTCAGGCTGTTTGCGGGCAGGTGTGTTGCTTAAAGTTCATATAACATGCATTGATGCGCATCAAGGTGGTAACCAGCAAAGAAAAATGGACGTGGATGAAACATATAGGGTGTGTTTGATTTGGGCCAAAAACAGCCAGCCAGGCTCCTCAGGTGCACGCTCCCGTGTTTGATTTACTGAGCCCACTCGCAAGCCAGGCCCACGGGATGCAAAAGACTCTCTCTCCTGGCTCCCATCCAACACAAAATTTTCTCGTTTCTCCAGAGCCAGCTCGTGGCCGAGCTCCCACGAGCTCTCGTTCGGATCGTGTCACCTCCTCACCTCTTCTCGTTTTGGCGGTCCCGACGCTCGCACCGCGGTCACGGCGGCGGTGGGGCGGAGGTCGCCCGCGCCCGCGACGACCGGCGCGGAGCTCCCCCGCGCCGCGGCGGCCGGGGCGGAGGTCGCCCGCGGCGGCGGTGGACGGGGGCGGAGCTCCCCCGCGCTCGCGGTGACGGTCGGGGGCGAGGTCGCCCGCGGCGGCGGTGGCCGGGGACGAGCTCCCCCGCGCCGCGCGCCGGGCTCGCGGCGGCCGGGCGGAGGTCGCCCGCGGCGGCGGTGGCCGGGGGCGGAGCTCCCCCGCGCCCGCGACCGTGGTCGGGGCGAGGTCGCCCGCGGCGGCGATGGCCGGGGGCGGAGCTCCCCCGCGCCCGCGGCGACGCCGGAGCGAGGCCCCCCGCGTCCGTGCCACGCTCGCGGCGGCAGCGGCCGGGGCGGAGTTCCCCCACGCCCATGCCGAAGACCTCGCGCGTCGCAGTGAGGGAGAGAGGGTGGTAAGGCCACCATGTTCTAGATGCAAGGTTACCCTATCTATCTTTGGCCCATATCAAACACAAATACTTGTCTTAGTCTGTCTCACATGAGAAAACAAATCAAACATGAGACTTGCATGGTTGGAGGCTGGCTCTGGCTGGCCACAGCCAGGCTTATCGGCCAGGCTAGCTAGGGCCGTGAAATCAAACACGCCCATAGTGAAATTGAGCGGCTTCGAGGAATACCTTGCACAGTGTCAAATAAATTTCGACCTTGATGTAAAATGTATACGTGAAATTATGGCCTTTTTTAATTTCTTATTTAGTCATATATATAGTAAAATGTAGCTTTACGAAAAAAAATGCAGCCAATGTCAAATAAATCTAATTTTTCGTTTGCATGTTAAATCAACGTACATTCAGAAATATATGATTTGAGAAGTTAAAAGATAATAACCACACTTGTAGTGCAACTAGGATTCTAGCTAGGAACATAAATGTCCTGCCAAATTAAACTTTCACATAGTTCTACTACTTATACTGCGTATTGAACTTCTCGATTGAGCAACCCATACGGTTGTGTTCGGTTCGGTTCGGTTTGCTGGGAATGGGAGGCTCAAGGAAGATCATGCAACTTTCTCACCCTATTTAGCTTGAAGCCTCAGCCAATTGATTTGGCTAACACACATATGGGCAAGTACTGCTCTCCTCTGTCGGGCACATCGATCACAAATTCATCTCGCCAGGACTCAGTCCTCAGAAGAAGATCAGTCCGACCTCGTCCTCTTTCTTCATCTTGCTCGTCGGGACTGTGCAGCTTAGCCTTGACCTCGTCTCTGGAGGACTACCAGACCTTGTTGACCTACTGCCTAAGCCCTAAGCTGTGCTATGTACTTGTGTTCACGACGTGCTGTTATGATCCACCATTCTCAGAGAATGCTGAATGCTTGCATGCCTTCAAGTGCATCTTAAACCTGGAGCTAATGAAAACGTCTGCATTTTGCTCTGCTTGCTTCTCGGGTCAAGTAACGCCGGCCTCCTGGAGTGAATGTTGCCACCTACTCCACCCATGCCTCCATATATATTGGACAGCAACACGACCTCACCATCCCACCATTTACCAGCAAAATTCGTTAAAGAGTGCGAAAAAACAAAAATGAACTATTGCCAGAAAATTTTCTTGAACCAAGCGATTCGCTTTGCTGGGAATGGGAGGCGTTAGGATCATGCAACTTCCTCACCCTGTTTAGCTTGAAGCCTCAGCCAATTGATTTGGCAACAATGCTCACCATAGTTTATGATAGTTACCATGCATTTTGGGCTCCTGCATTGTCATGCCACATCGATCACAACTTCAGCTGGCCAGGACTCGGTTCCCAGAAGAAGATCAGCCCGAGCAAGACGAAGAAGGATGCCTGGATGAGTGAGGATTGAGTCGTCGGGCTCGCTGTGCTCGTCTGAGGACTATCAGACCTTGACGACACCACATAATCTATGTTATATGTAGTCCTTACGAAAAATAGTATCAGTGTCAAATTTATTTTTAACCAATACATTGAGAAATATATATGAGTTGAAAAGTTAAAAAAAATACATACTCTAGTACCGATCAAGTAGTTGGATACATAAATGTTCCTGTAGGAGAAGAAGATTCAAGGAAGAAGAAGAAGCAATGAAGATCAACTCGCATCCTTCATTGTTCATCAGAGGTTTACACATATATAGTGTACAAGACCCCTGGCGAACTTCTCCGATGGCAACCTTCTCACGAAGAAAATGGATGTCGAGCTCGATGTGCTTGGTGCGCTTGTGGTGGACTGGGTTGCGGAACATGTACACCGTGGTGACGTTGTCGCAGAACACCATTATCGCCTTGTCAACCTTGCAGTGGAACTCACCGAGGAGGTTCTGCAGCCATGAGCACTCCGCGATGGCATTCACCACGCATCGGTACTTAGCTTCTGCGCTTGAACGTGACACGGTCGTCTGCCTCTTGGAGAACCAGGACTTGAGAGATTCACCGAGGAAGACGCAAAATCCTGATGTAGAGTGTCTGGTGTTGGGGCAGCCGGCCTAGTCCGTGTCGGTGTACGCCATGAGCATGTGCGACGTGGTGGCACGCAGTATAATTCCCAGCTGCGGCATTCCCTTGATGTATCGCAGGAGCCGCTTGAGCATGGCGAGGTGGACGTCACGGCCGGGGTGCGTGCATGTGCAAGCACACCTGTTGAACGACAAATGAGATGTCGGGACGAGTCACGATGAGGTACTATAGTGTGCTGGCCATGATGTTGCAGAAGGTACCATCAGTGAGCGGCGGCGGAGAGAAGACGTGCAGTCTGAGGCCGAACTTGCGGAGGACAGAGTCGAAGAAGCATCGCCATTGGGACTAATTGGGCTTCTTAGGGCGTGTTTGGAAACGTGACTGTGGCCAGCCGGCCCAGCATCCAGGCCATGGCCAGACTTATGCCGTTTAAAACAGGCCACCCACTCTTGTTTGGGTTATTGGCCCAACCCAGCCTGGTCGCGCTGAGCTGGTGTTTAGGCACCACCTGGGAGCCGAGCTGGTAGCCCAACTGCCACCAACCGCTGAAGCGGGATGGTGTTTGGTGCCAGGCCAGGCCGCCCAAGCACCAGGTTTCATCCCAATATCACACACACAAGATCAAAACCAACAATTTGACACACAATTTCATATATGATTTCATCGTCACATTTATAAAATCTTACAATTGTTCTTACAATTACAATACCATAAGTTCATCATCACAATTAAAGTTTGCCTCACAATTACAATATCATAAGTTCATCATCACAATTACAGTTTGCCTCAGAGAAATAATTTGTATCACTACAAGTAACATATTGGAAGAGGTAGCCTCAGATTCATGGCAACAAGTCAGAGTCCTGGCAACCATGGAAACATGTGAGGTATCCATCCCATGTTTGAGAGCATGGGCATGGATGTCTCACATGTTTTGATGGGAGATATGAGAAACAGGATCAGTCAATATATGGAGCTCAAATTGAATCATCATAGGCAAGACATATATATGTATGAAATGAGGCCTCAGCTTTATGTGATTGGGTGGACTCATTGCATGTTTTCTATCATTGGTGGTTGCTACCAAATGAATAAAGAAGACAGAACAAAACATCCAAGAACAAGCAATTCAGAAATCAACAAAACCATCATTCAGTGCCATCATCTGAAGCACCAGCTTTGTGTTGCAACTGAGTGATGGTTCACCAAAGTTTTTTTGACACTCATAAGAAGCAGTAAACATATGAAAATAGCATCCACCTCAAGTATATGTTGCATCATAGTCTAGTTGTAATCCCTATCCACCAAGTAATTAACAGAAATGCAACAGAATAAGTGAAACATAAGAGACAACATTGCATTTAGTTGTTCATGCAGCCAACTAAGGCTGCAAATAGTCTTACAACACAACAATTGTATATCAAATAGTTAGCCACCCTCTCAGCAAAACAAAACCCCAAAAGGACAGCAGAAAGTTAGCCAAACTACCTGCACATGCTCTACAGCCCAGTGTGTCAACTGTAGTCAAAAGAAGAGAGTGGAGGAGGCAGCTCTAGTCCTCATCTAGACATAGAAGTTTTTGGAGAGGAAGGTCCTGAGCCAAAGGCCTCTATGGTTGTCACTCATACCAACAAAGCCCCTACCCTGGGCCTTGTTGTCCAGCAGGTAAGTGTAGGCAACAATTAGTGCCTCCTCACTAAAACCAGGGGTCTCCATCACAACTAGGTATAAGTTTGCATCAACATGGGCAGGGCCAGTCTCTCTAAGGGCATTGTCCACATTGTTGACAACATCAGACATGCTACTCAGTAGCAACTTCTCATCCTCACTAAAGGCTCCCCTCTTCCTTTTCCCACAACCAACAGAGTTGGTTATGAGCTCAGTTGGCTTGGTGCTGCTGCTGGGTATGTCAATGGTCTCACCAGCCCCTTCAGTCTTTACAGCTGCACCAAGTGCTTCACCAGACCCTACAATATACTTCTCAGTGGCCATAGAATGGCCAAAGATGGCTTCCATCTCAGTGTAGAACCTAATGGGACAGTTAAGGAACTCAGCATCCTTAGGGTGGTCCTGCACAAGGGTAACAAGGTTGGCTCACTCACATAAACTGAACTGGATATGGAACCTAAGTAAAGAGAGGAGGATATGATTTTTACCTTGATGTGGTTAGAGTAGTGCTCCACATCCAACATGATGGCACTAAGGTCAGTATCCCAAAGAGCCCCACTCAAATCTTGAGCTTAGCAACATTTGCCCACTTCTGCCTTCCACTTCCTTAGGTGGTTGTACACGTGAGTGGGGTTGACAACCTCACCACTGAACTCAAATAGTTGCTTGGAAACCAAGTTCACATCCTTGTCCTTGAAGACTTTGTCGGGCCTACTCGTCATCACTCACTAGTTGTGCCATCCTCCTAAGCACAAAGCCAGATGTTGCATTGTTCCACCTCATAGGACCCGGCGGGGTTGCTGCAGTGTGCCGGTGTTGGGAGCCGCCGATGGTGCTTCTTTGGAGCAACAACGAGGATCGCCTAAACACCAACACCAACAGCAACACCACCCACAACCTCCTCAACACTAGCAGATGCCATCCTAGTATAGTTGCAGCCAAGAAATAATACATTGAGGATAATATGTAAATAACACAGGAATAACACTCATGAACAAATAAATAATACATATAGGATAAAATAGGTCTCAGATTTGTCCAACAATTATTACAACAACATCACAAATCCAAGAGTTCTAGATCAGGGCTACCAAATTAGATAATACAATGAACAACTACTCATGCATCAAGTCCTATGAACATCCCTCCCATCCCACATAGCATTGCAGATGCTGTCCCTCTTGGCTGTCATGGCATGAGAATCTTGGGAGAACATCTCATCAATATGTGAAGTGTCCTGGTCCATAGGTGGTACCCAGTTTTCATTAGGCACAACTTCATCTAACCCAAAGCCTATGATCCAGTTGTGCAAGATGCAACAAGCAAGGACAAGCTTCACTTGTGTTTTAGATGGGTGGAATGGCTTGTTGTCTAGGATCCTGAACCTGTTCTTCAGTGCACCAAAGGTCCTTTCAATTGTGACCCTAAGTGAAGAGTGTCTCAGGTTGAACATCTCCATTGCATTGGTTAGTCTGTTCCTTGGGCCATACTCTGATAGATGGTACCTCACCCCCCTGGAGGGAGGAAGAAAACCATTACGACACCCATACCCAGCATCTACAAGGTAGAATTTACCTACAGGGACTACAGGGACATCAAATAAATCCTAAGGCCTCTAAATTATAATAGGACAGTGATAACTACATTGGAAATGTTGGCTTCTTATCTTTAGGTACAACAAACCCATCATTCCTCTCAAGTGCATCAACAAGTATGAGGGCATCATGTGTTGAGCCCTCCCAATGTTGGGGGGACTCGAAATCGAGCCTTCGCATATCCAAAAAAATAAAGAGCGGTTCGCGAAGGATGCCGGTAGCAAACCCCCGAAATAACGATTCCATTTCCATCCTCGGGTATTGCATTTTTATCTAGCATCCTTCGCCGCTACTAGAGCCTCCCGCACGAATCCTCTAGGGCGATTCCACGACGAAACCTCTAGGGCGAATGCTATTCTCCCGAAGGTTTCGGCCGGGATTCGAACGGGGGGTTTCGTCGCTTCTAACATTTAACGAATCCGAACTTGAGTATGGTTTTGTTTCGGGTGGTGAAGAATGCTAGGCGAAAGGGGGGATCTCCAAAAGGTCCGAGGGCTTTTTCTCCGACGGGCGCACGTGATGGAAGCCGGAAAGACGCCGCGATTTGCGGCGTGACGTCATGGAGCGCCGATTACGTGGAGACCTAATTGGAGATTACCCGAAGATAGCCTAGCACATTCCGTTTTGATTCTTTTTACACGAGGGTGTTCTCGGAATGTAAAAAGTCCGCCCGCCTCCCTATAAAAGGAGACGGACCGGCGCATGTAAAGGGGATCGACTTTTGAGAGATCAACTGTTGAGTAAAGAGCTTTTGGTTGTCCTTTGTCCTGAGTTTTGGTTTTGGTTCTTGAGCTTTTGTCTTCTCTCATTGTTCGTGTGCGAGAGCTGCGGCTTTCCCCACAACAATTGGCGCCCACCGTGTGTGTTTGGCTCGAGTATCAAACCCAGAATGTCCACAAGGAAGAAGAGAACCACCGTCAATTCCACCAAAGGAGCGTCGTCCTCCTTGGACGAGGAGCTCAATCTCTCAGCTATGCTCACCCAGGGAGAGGCGCTCCCGGATCCCGACCCAACGCAGGAAGCGGAGCTGGCCAAACTGCGCAAGGAGGCTGAGGAATTGGCCAGGACCAAGAAACGGCTCTTGGCAATCCAACACGAAGCCGAGATTCAAAAACAGAAAGCAGAAATAGCTACCCTAAAGGAGGAACTGCGCGCTCTAAAAGCAAAACAATCCTTAAGTTTCACCCAACCTTCACCTGAATACACAGTTCCTAATCAGCCTAATTTCAGCGAGCGCACCGAGTTTTTCACCCAGCCCCCTCCGCACACTACATTCACCCGCAACCCTTTCGCGAGCCATTTTGAGTCTGGTCCTTCGCACCAAGACATTCACACCATTCGCACGAGACCATGGGACCCTAAATCCCCCTTGTCTCAAGAGATCCAAATCACCCCATGGCCGCAAACTTACAGGCCAGTTCCACTGCCTAGATTCTCGGGCCAGTCTGACCCAAGGCAATTCCTAATGAGCTACGAAGCCGCCATCCTTTCAGCCGGCGGTGACGACTCTGTGCTAGTGAAATCTTTCATCATCGCCGCTGATGACGCGGCAGCACAGTGGTATTCTCTCCTGAGCCCAGGCGTGATTCACGGATGGGATGATGCGAAGCGACGAATTCTCTCAAACTTTCAAGGGTTCCGGCGTCCGGAACTTACGAGAGAGTGACCTTTTCTCCCGTAAGCGAAGGACAAGGAACCCCTTCAAAACTACTTCAGAAGATTCGTCCACTTAAGAGCCCAGGCACCAAACGTGTTGGACGCCGTCGCCATCAACGCCGCCATCGTCGGTCTAAGAGCCGGTCAATTCCGCTCACATCTCATGCGCGAAAGGCCCAAAACTATCCAGCGCCTTTACGAAGAATTCGAGAAGTATTGTCGCTCAGACAATGACTTCAGAATGTGCATGGAAGAACAATCCCAGCAGAAAAAGTCTGCGAAAGCCAACCAACCCAGCGAAAGGGAGTGGTCCAATCCCAGAAACACCTCTCATACTAATCCTCGAAGCGTTTTCGGCACGGAGGGCGAAAACACCCAGAGAATCCCCGCCCGCAGTCGATCCACGAGTCCGGTTCCAAACCCACCTAGTCCTCCTCATCCCAACCAGGGGGGAGGTCGTAGGGGTGGAAGAGGTGGAGGCAGGGGTAGAGGCCGAGGCAGAGGCCGAGGCCATAACGAGAAAAGAAAATGGTACTGCATCTTTCACAAGGAAAACGATGACCATAGCTCAAACTATTGTCCAGATAAGAAGAGGTTCGAAGCTATCCTCGAAGAAGAGAGGAAGGAGAAGGAAAGAGCGAGCGCTGTAAACCATTCTGCCCCGGCTTGGCAAAACCCCAGTTTTGGGAGAAACCCCTTCGCAAATCCATTCCAACCACCTCAATACCAGCCACTACCCAATTACCCACAGCCTCCGCCTTGGCAATCACAAACCTTCCAAGCTCAAAATATCGAGCGCAGGCCCATCGAGCAACATCCAATTCCGCCCCCTCCCCCTCCTTACAAAGGTCCTTCAGCTCCACCGCTCCCAGCCAAGCTCGAGGGCCAAAACGACCCTGCGCATCTGTCGGCACCATAATGCCTATTTCAGGGGGCTCCGCCCTGGAGTTTGAAACCAAGAAGGAGCGAAAACACTACTTTCGCGAGGTGCGAAACATCTGTGTGGAAGGAAGAGTGGAAAAAACAAGATGGTCTCACATCCCGATCACCTTCTCGGAGGAAGACGTAAGGCTGCAAGGTTTCCCTCACAACGATGCTCTTGTGATAGAAGCCAATATAGCGAGCTGGACTCTCGGAAAACTTTTGGTGGACAACGGTTCATCAGCAGACATCATTTTTGCCGATGCCTTCGACAAGATGGGGCTCAATAGAGACTTGCTGCAACCACCAGACACACCTCTGTATGGCTTCGGGGGGCGTGTCATCCACGCAGTGGGCAAGGTGGTCCTCCCTGTATCTTTCGGCACAGTACAAAATGCCAGAACTGAATACCTATCCTTCGACGTTGTGGAAATGTACTACCCATACAACGGTATCCTAGGCGAGAGGATTCCTCAACAAGTTTGAAGCAAGTCATCCACCAAGCGTTCCTATGCATCAAGATCCCGGCGACGCTGGGGGTCATCACGATATGGGGTCATCAAAACGATGGCCGCAACCTAGAAAGAGGCCGCACCCCAGGGCAGCGAAACGTGCACGCCCTCGACGAGGCAGTCGAACGCAACGACGTAGAAAAGCAGCCGAAGGCAGACAAAGAAAAAATCAACATCCAGCCAGACTGCGAGACCAAGCGAGTTCCGCTGGACGCGATGATCCTTGATCAGGCCGTCGTCATCGGCTCGGATCTTTCAGCTGATGAGGAAGCAAGTCTAGTTCTTTTCCTCCGGAAAAACAAAGATGTTTTTGCATGGTCCGCCAAAGATCTCACTGGCGTCGACCGGAGTTTCATCGAACACAAATTGAACATCGACCCTTCAGTCAAGCCACGCAAACAGAAGTTAAGAAAGATGTCAGACGACAAGGTGGTAGCCGTCAAGTCGAGGTCCAAAGGCTACTTGACGCCACCGTCATCCGCGAAGTCATGTACCCCAAATGGTCGGCAAACACAGAGACTTCGTCAAGAAAAAGAATGGCAAATGGCGCATGTGCATCGATTTCACCGATCTAAACAAGGCAACGCCAAAGGATAACTATCCATTGCCTCGGATGGATCAAGTGGTGGATTCGCGGCCAACGCCGCGATCATGTCTCTCTTTGGATTGTTTCTCTGGTTACCATCAATGTTGGATGGCGAAGGAGGACGAGGAGAAAACCAGTTTCATCACACCTTTCGGAACCTTTTGCTTCGTCCGCATGCCAGAAGGGTTGAAAAACGCCGGCTCAACATTCACCAGAATGACCGGAACAGTATTCAAGCCACAGATCGGCAAGAATATTCAGGCCTACGTCGATGACCTCATGGTCAAAAGCTCGACGGGGGCTAGCCACATAAATGATTTGGCCGAAACCTTCGCCAACATGAGGAGGGCCGGTTTGAAATTAAACCCGGACAAATGTGTGTTTGGGGTTACAAAAGGAAAAATTCTAGGGTGCCTCATTTCCGCTAAGAGAATCGAAGCCAATCCCGACAAGATTAAAGCAATCGGGGAAATGGAGGAACCCGGAACAAAGAAAGACATCCGGAAATTGAACGGCCGAGTAGCGGCCTTGAACAGGGTTCATCTCAAAGTCGCGAGAGCGAAGCCTTCCATTCTTCAAGGCACCGAAAGGCAAGGGCGCAATCGAATGGGGCCCCGAGCAAAGCAAGGCTTTCGCCGAGCTCAAGGATTACATAGAAAAGATGGCAATCTTGTCCCCACCCTCACCTTCGAAGCCACTACTCCTCTATGTAGCCGCCTCAAAAGCCGCGATGCGGCCGCTCCGGTCCGAGAGGTCGAAACTGAAAAAGGAAAATTCCAATCCCCGGTTTATTTCGTCTCGGAAGCCTTAGCAGGGTCAAAGCTACACTATTCAGAGCTAGAGAAAATCGCCTATGCCGTAGTCATGACCACAAGAAAGCTCAGGCATTACTTCGAAGCCCACAAAGTCACGGTGCTTACAGATCAACCTCTGAACGATCTGTTCATTAACAAGGAGGCCTCATCCAGAATTGCCAAGTGGGCAACCGAGCTGTCAGAGTACACAATAGATTTTGGAAAAAGATCAGCAATCAAATCCCAAGTCCTAGCAGACTTCATCGTAGACTGGACTTCACCTAGCAATGTTACTACTGACGAAGAGCTAGTGCCAATCTGGGAAATCAGATGCGACGGAGCACCGGGGGCGCAAGGGCGCTGGCATTGCAGCTATCATCACATCCCCGGCAGGCATCAAGCTAAGATATGCCGCCCGGCTTGATTACAAGGATCCATCCGACAGATGCACCAACAACACCACTGAGTACGAAGCCTTGCTGCTAGGCCTTCGCAAAGTAAGAGCTCTAGGGGCCAGCAATTTCCTAGTCAAGTGCGACGCCAAGGTCATCAAAGACCACGTGGAAAAAGAAAGTGAGGCCAAGGAGCCAGACCTGATCAAATACCTAGCGGAGGTGCGCAAAATGGAAAGGCACTTTCGGGGGTTCACCATCGAGCACCTGCCCAGGAAACACAACGGCGAAGCCGACGAGCTCGCCAAGAAAGCTGCCAGGGGGGAGGCGATGCCCTCAGATGTATTTTTCGAAATTCTAGTTGCTCCATCCACAAAGCCAGACAAGCAACCCCTCAGCACCATCAACGCGATCGCAAGCCTGGACTGGAGAGCCCCCATAATTGCTTTCCTTCGCGGACACTATGAACCTGTCGAAACCCACGACCTCAAAAGAATGCAGGCACGAGCCAAGGGTTACATTCTCAAGGACGATGTCCTGTTCAAGCTGGGCGTATGTGCACCACTACTCAAATGCATTTCCCAAGATCAAGGAATCGAGCTCATGAGAGAAATCCATGGAGGGATGTGCGGCTCGCACATCGCAGCGAGAGCATTGGCAGGAAAAGCCTTCAGGCAAGGTTTTTATTGGCCAATGGCCATAAAAGATGCAGAGCACATCGTGAAAACTTGCAAGGCATGCCAGTTCGCCGCAAAGCACCAGCGAAGGCCCGGAGCGCCATCGCAGCTCATCACACCAACCTGGCCGTTGCAGCGATGGGGAATGGACATCGTTGGGCCGCTCCCCACTGCCCAGGGCAACTTCAAGTTCGCAGTGGTAGCAGTCGAATACTTCACAAAATGGATCGAGGCGAGACCTCTCGCTACCATCACCTCAGCCACTATCAGGAAATTCTTTTGGCAGCAAATCATTTGCAGATTTGGAGTACCCAAGGAACTCACTGTCGACAATGGAAAGCAAT
Source organism: Cenchrus americanus (assembly GCA_947561735.1). Lineage (NCBI taxonomy): Eukaryota > Viridiplantae > Streptophyta > Magnoliopsida > Poales > Poaceae > Cenchrus > Cenchrus americanus. Next base: position 105,091,220 of record OX387243.1, read on the forward strand.
TTGACTGTCAAGATTTCAGGGAATACTGTCGATCAATTGGAACGAAACTATGCTTCGCATCCGTGTATCACCCCCAATCCAATGGCGCTCGTGGAAAGGGCCAATGGGCAAATTTTCTCTCGCTATCAAGAAATGCCTTTTTGAGCGAGAAGAAAGGAAAATGGGCGGATGAGCTCTCGCGAGTCGTCCGGTCGCACAACACTACGAGTCAAGAACAACTAAATTCACACCATTCGATCGCTATATGGAGCCGAAGCAATGTGCCCCGAAGAGTTATCCAACGAAAGCGCCGTAGTTTTTTGGTGGCGGCTCTCGCGAAAGCGAAGAAGCCGACAAGGACTTGGTGGAAATCGACGGACTTGATGCGGTCCAAAACCTGTTGAAGTATCAAGAGGAAACCGGGGAAGTGGAGGAACAAGAAAGTATCCCTCAAGAACATCAAAGTGGGAGACTTCGTCCTGAAAAGAAAGAAGAACGCCGACGCTGTAGGAAAATTCCAGTTCGCTTGGGAAGGTCCCTACGTGGTCTCAAGCTCAGTTCGAGACGGGGCTTTTCGTCTCAAAGACGAAGCAGGTGTGGAGTTGCCTTTTTCATGGAATGTGGACAACTTGTGTAAGTTTTTTCCGTAGTTTACTTTCAGTAGGAGCCTTTCGCACGTTACTATAAGTGCGAAGGATTCATCTTAGATTTGCTTTTTCTAGCATTTATTTTCGCAGTTTACAATTCAATAACAAGGCGGGTACTCTTTTCCTCACATAGGGAGGACTCCACTCTGGAGCGTGAGGTTTTTAACGAGGCAGCCTTGATGTAAAATTTATTCCCAAAATGAATGGAATACTTCCTCCCTAAAATTTTATTGTGTCTCTTTCGCATGGTTTAAAGTGCTATCTTAATATAGCCCATCCCAAAAGAGGATGAATTGAAGTGCTATTTCAAAATAGCCCTCTCCGAAAGCGAGAGCATCAAAGTGCTACTCATTAGTAGCCCACCCACAAGTGGTGCAATCATAACGATTCACAAGAATCAATTTTTTAAAGAGCTGCCCTCTCGTCGCCCCCGTCCAGGTAGGACGTTTAAAAGCGATTCAATCTCGAATCGAAACAATTTGGTAGCCGAAACGCTACAGTCCTTAACTTGTGCGAAACTACGTCGCAAGTGCTAAGGCATGCTTCAAAGACGACCTTTTCTTAAAAAAGAAGAAGCGAGCAAGTGCCTCGTCAAAAAACAGCTTAAAAGCTGTAAAATTTGACAAAACGGCTCCTAGTCCTTCGACACGTTCCACGCCTAGGCGTCGCGTCGAAGGCTAGCTTTCTATTTACTTCTCACCAAAAGGAAAAAACAGCAAGCAACAAACGAGAAAATTCAACACTCAGCATCGTGAAACATCTAAACGAACCAACAAGTTCTAAGCTCGACGACATAACAATCCCAAACAAGTTCTAAGCTTAAGTCATCCCTACTTCCGAAGGGGGAAGACGTTTTCTTTCGAAACCCGTAACTCGAAAGCAGCGATAACTTAAGCTCTAAACGTTCAAAAGCCTTAAATATGACAAAAAATTATGATCGACGGTTACAAGACACACTACAGTGGCATACAAGTTTACACTTCATCCTTCAAATGTTTAAATTGGCCAACACGCCATTTTCAGTTTCTGTTCAAAGCATTAATCCACCAGTTCAGAGCCGAAGGGGAGCCAACGCTTCCCCGGTGACGGGATCCACATGACTGCTTTCGCCTTGAGGCGCTTCACGAACTGGGGCTCCGGGGATCGCCTGCTCAGGGGCATCATCAGCTGGCTTCGGCGGCCAGTCTCTAGGGGGTCCGTAGGGCCCCAAAGTTGCCTCCGGACCATGCGCCACGCGATGCTCTCGAAGTTCCAAAGCTTGTTTTGCCTGCCCAAAATGGAGCTGTGAGAAGGAAGAAACCATTAACAACCACCATAAACAATCGATCAGCAAAAAGTGGCCGAAGTCGAAGTAAACCAGAAAGACTTACCTTCGCCAAACGATCCACCGCTTTCTTTCGTGCGTGTGCTCGCCCACTTTTGGCCCAGAAATTGCGGAGGACGATCTTGTTTATCAAATCGACCGTCTTACTTGGGGCTGGAGCGTCCTCGGGTGAAGGAAACACGAAACCTCGGCTCCCAAAAGCTTTAAAATGCTCACATCCCTGTCGCTCGAGAAGATTCAACAACATTTCAGAGCAGGTAGCGGCGCCATAGTCTCCAATTTTGCTCATGGTATCGGGCAGAAGCTTCAATTCACTATGTAACCATTCCACGAAGCTAGAGATGTTGTCAGTAATCTTGAAATCTTGGGCCTCGGCACCAAAGCTTTCCAAAGCTCGACGATACTCAGTCGCCAAATACGCCCCCCATTGGTGGCAGTAAGCCTCATTCTTCTCTAGGGTATCCTCAAGCTCACCTTTTACCTTCTTCAATTCTGTAATGAGGTCAGCATTGGCGGTTAGCAAGATGTTTTGTGCATCGTATTGCGTCACCATATCTTTCAATTCTTGACGACACTCCTCATAGCATTTTACGCTCAATTCAAGCTCTCTTTTCAAAGCGTCAAGGGCTTCTTGATGCTTGACGCGCTGACTCGCCCAACCATCAGCGTCGCGTCTTAGCTTTTCATTCTCTTCCCTCAAACGCCGATTCTCATCTTCCAGCATTTTTTGCTTGTCAACTGAGGTTTTCGCTTCCGATGCAGCCCTCTCGAAGCCCTTACGGGCAGCAACGATACCTCTTGAAAGATACGCTCGAACAACTTTCATAAGGTCATCAGCGCTTAAATCCTCCAAGGTTTGTTCAAAATCTGCAAAGTAATCAACAGCCACATTATCTAACGCATACCCTTCACACCGCCAGTACGACGAAGGCAAAAAATCAAAAATCAAAAGGCAAGATGATAAGCGAAACTTCTCACCATGCTCCCCCGGCATTGACGCAAGACCCGATCTTGACGCGGAAGGCTCCGCCTCATTCGGGAAATCCCTCTTTCCCGGTCCTTAATGCTCAAGGTGACCAAAGTTTTCGCGCCAAGATTAACAAGAAAGCAAAACGCGTAAGCAAGCAAAACGCACGATGGAAAGAAAGCGCACAAAAATATCGCTCTGAGGTTAAAACACCATACCAGCATCTTCGGGCTGGAGACTCTCGGGCGCCGTCAATTTTTTCGACGCCGCGGCTTCAATGGGCTTTGCGACACCGAGGTCAGCATCTCGTGACACCGGAGCCGGCGAACGAGATGTCTGCGCCGCCGAAGTCTCAATTTCTGGAGCATCCAGGTCAATCAGATCCTGGGGCTTCGCACCTGGGCCTTCGTTCAAATCATTCGTGACTTCACATTGGGGCTGCGGCAGCGATACGTCTCCACCTTTCTCCGATCGAGTGGCGTCGTCATCAATATAACAAAGTGATTCCGAGTCATCCACGATATCCACCAGACCGGCCACTCGCCCCTTTGGGGGCTGCCTCGGCCATGGCAATGTCTTTTTGGATTAACTCGGCCCACACACCTACCTCTCGCTTCCCTTGCTTCCAACTCCCCTGCCTCGGCCGATGCACCGCGAAACCCCTTCGACCAATTTCCGCGCGAGCCTTTCGGCGGGTATTTAGTACAAGGCCGAATCCGAGGTGTCGTCATGATATCGACGTCTTCATCGTTTCAAGCAACCGGATCAACCCGTGCTCTTTTAGCGAAACTTCAAGCATCTTCAGGTTCTTTTTCCTTAATTGCAAGCTGTTTCACCTTTTCAACGGTGTCCAGCGGTCTTTTCTTCAGGGCCAGCCCCTTGTCTGTTTCCACAGCGACGACGGGGTCCCGCGTTTTCTTCTTCTCCCTTTCGGCCGCGCGGCCACCTTCGCCGCTTCAACCTTGCGACGGGCCGGGGTCTCGCTAACTTTCGACAATTTTGTAGACTTTTCGGCAAGCGGTGGCGGGGGTTGCTTTCGCGGCGTCCGCCTTCCGCTTGGCCAAGATATCTTGGGCTTTATTGCTCTTTACGGTACTTTCAACAACCGAGCTGGTCTTACTCAACTTCACCTTTCGTGAGGCCTCGACGGCCTCGGAGCCAACATTGCCTCGGGGGTTGCATTTTCTTGCCGGCCGTCGGAGGCACGGGCGAGGAGAATATGTCACGCCCATCTCATCAAAAACCCGGTTAACACGGCCTTGATGTTTCAAAATTCTCTGGGCACATTCCCATTCCTTGTGAGTAAAGTTTCCTATCATCTGTACAACTTTTCTCTCCACTTCAGCAACGACCTCTTCGTCAGTCATATCTTCCGGTCGCTTGACATTGAAAATGGGGCTTCGTACATCATTATCGAGCCCGGGTAGCCACTGCACCTTAAATGCCCACGACCCCCATCGGGGCTGGCACGGCCAAATATCAGCCGCCACAAACTCTTCCAGGGCATCGCGCGTAGTGATCACACGCGTCGCCTGGTAAAATGCCGTTGTACTTGCTGAAGACCGGCTAGCTTTCGTCAACTACGGTGACAACTCAACCTCTAGATCAACCATGCGACTAGCCAAATCATATGTCGTCACCTCTTCTTGCTTTGAATTCCGACCAACTACTTCAATGGGAACGTAAAACCAATATGAAGTCCACCGGTTAGCCCACTTGTTCTTGTATGCGGGGCCGGTTCCACCGGAGCTCGATTTTTGGCCAAGCGGCGGGTCCGAAAGGTGCGGCGGCCATATTGAGCTTCTCTATCTTCATCGTCAACCTTCACCGGCCGCCTAGCCCAATGAATCTCAAAATGTCGAACAAAGGTTTCGACATCATTATCCCCGGCGAAAGTCGCGCGTGCCCACAAAAACTTCAAAACTTGAGGGATAGAGTTGGGAGTCACCGATGAATTTGAACGCTATAGGCCGCCAAAATATCCGCAAACTTCTTGGATACCGGCAATCGAAGGCCCGCGGTGAAAAAATCCCGAACACCACACTCTCATTCTTCGGGGGTTTCGGTGTGGTTTCTTTCCCGGGCAATCGACACGCCCCCGCTCGAAGCATCCCTCTAACCGTAAGGCATCCAAATCAGCCTGTGTCATCAAGGACCGGCCAATATAACAAGTCCGGGCCTTTGCTCCCGGCAGGTTCCCCTCAGATTCTTCTATAGATGCGTCAGTCTCCACTCCTATTTCGCCCTCCTCCACGTCCACAGGCACTCGTTTTTCAACATCTGTGTCGCTAGGCATTATTTCGACATAACTTCCATCCGAACCACTATTTGCATCGCTACTAGAAGAAGACGAGGTATTGCCACTCTCACGAGAGCTGGCAGACCAATCCAAACCAGAAATCTTACCAGACTCCGAGCTAGACGTCGAGGTGGAGGAGGTCGTGGTAGCTTCCGCAACTGCTGGTGCAATTTGTTTCCCACGGTTCGACGATGATCCTTCGTCCTCCATGTTTTCGCAAGAGCGCTTGACACAAACAATTAAGTTTCCTCAGTAACATAGATTCAAGCGCGCAATACCGGAAATTGAAGTGCGAAAGCGAGTGCGAAAACGGAAGCGAGCCGACCTCGAAAATTGGGCCGGGGCTTCGCCGAAGCGACTCGCCGTAAACAAAGGCGAAAACAAAGCAATCACAAGCCACAAGGGAAAAATGAGAACGCGAACGGTGGGGCCGCACCGGCGGCGGTCCCCGGCTATTTATAGGCGGTAAAACCCAACGGTCGAAAATTTCAAACTCAACGGTAAAAAACACCCGTTCGAGGGCAGTCTAGGTATTTCCGGAGAGACCCTGGGGGCACCGCCGCCGTGGAAGACGTTTTCTTCCGCCTCGATTCTCGATCCCAGGGTTTCGCTGGCTCGGGTTTGCAATCGGGGCAAGCACTTCGCCATCGAGGGGCTTCGTTGGGGGGACTCGAAATCGAGCCTTCGCATATCCAAAAAAATAAAGAGCGGTTCCGCGAAGGATGCGGTAGCAAAACCCCCGAAATAACGGATTCCATTTCCATCCTCTCGGGTATTGCATATTTATCTAGCATCCTTCGTCGCTACTAGAGCCTCCCCGCACGAATCCTCTAGGGCGATTCCACGACGAAACCTCTAGGGCGAATGCTATTCTCCCGAAGGTTTCGGCACGGGGATTCGAACGAGGGGGTTTCGTCGCTTCTAACATTTAACGAATCCGAACTTGAGTATGGTTTTGTTTCGGGTGGTGAAGAATGCTAGGCGAAAGGGGGGATCTCCAAAAGGTCCGAGGGCTTTTTCTCCGACGGGCGCACGTGATGGAAGCCGGAAAGACGCCGCGATTTGCGGCGTGACGTCATGGAGCGCCGATTACGTGGAGACCTAATTGGAGATTACCCGAAGATAGCCTAGCATATTCCGTTTTGATTCGTTTTACACGAGGGTGTTCTCGGAATGTAAAAAGTCCGCCCGCCTCCCTATAAAAGGAGACGGACGGCGCATGTAAAGGGGATCGACTTTTGAGAAATCAACCGTTGAGTAAAGAGCTTTTGGTTGTCCTTTGTCCCGTGTTTTGGTTTTGGTTCTTGAGCTTTTGTCTTCTCTCATTGTTCGTGTGCGAGAGCTGCGGCTTTCCCCACAACACCCAACTAGCTAGGACATAGGTGAACTTCATGTCAAAGTCCACAACGGCCATGACATTTGTGTGGGGTCTTTGTGCCTACCCTCGAATGGTTGTTGTTCGCTTCTAGGAACCCTTGCTAACACATGAGTTCCATCTATTGCACCAACACGAGTCCTAAAAAAATGTGCATATGTAGTTAAAACAAGTCAGGACAACCACACTCTCTACTACTATTGTTCATGTGTACCTGCAAGTATGGGTTCCATCTGTGGCTCCCAAGGATTTTTGGATGGGTAGTCGTAGAAGGAGGCTTGATCATCTCAGACCTAAGCTCACCAACAACAAACAGAACTTAGTGGAAGTGTTTGTGAACTGTCTCAATGGACCTCCTAAAAGACTGGTGCACCACCCTAAATCTCTAATTGTGCCCAACAACATGAAGAAACATTGCAACCTATTCCTCAACACTAATACCAGCATTGTCATGCAAAGCCCCCTGGTTCTAAATGTCTCACATAAACAAAAAAGGGTGTCCTCTCATTCTTAACATAGAGACACATTCTACATATGTGGAACTATAGATGGCCTGCAGGGTTCTCTGTCTATGCTGCTCAGCATCAGCTCTAAGGCTATACAGGAGAGGGTTTGGCTCCGTATCAAGCTCAGGTTCATCCCTCAATCTGTAGCTTGCCTCACCATCATTTCACGGGTCTCAGGAACATCCATCTACATGCATAGTAATTCAAATAATATCTAAGTAAGGTAACCCTGACTAGCATGAACAAAGAAATGCATGCTTCGTAATGTTTTTGCACGGCTGCTTGATTCAACAAGCCTCCCAGCGCAAAGGACATCATCATCGACCACAAGAATAACCGCACTGCATAGAAACAAGAACAACCGCACCGAATCGAAACAAGAATAACTGCACCGAATCGAAACAAGAACAACCGGACCACATCGAGACAAGAACAACCGCACCACATCAGAACAAGAATATCTGCATCGCATCGAAACAAGAATGAACACACAACAGAAATCCATAACAAGGATGGGGATTCAGGGGTCGATTTCACCTTGGGGAGCTCGGAGGAGGCACAGGAAGCAGAGCAGAAGACCAGGCGGAAGAGGAAGCAGTTCCGGTCGACAACAAACCCTAGGTCAACGCCGGCATTGAGGAAGAAGAACCGCACCGCCCGGAGTCCCAGCAAGGAAGTGAGGCGCATCGACGAGTCAGAGCAGATCCGCAGTGGGAGAACGGAGAGGAAGCCCGCCGGTCGTAGACTAGAGCTCGCCGCACACCACCACGAAACCCTAGCTAGTGTCTCACGGGATCAAGGGGGAAAGAAAAGAGGAGGCGACGGTGGTCGCCTTTATAGGCCATGGATTTCGCGACGGAGAAGGGCGGGAGGAACTTTCCATTCTCCCACGCGAGCCCGCCAAGGCCACCTGCCGCCAGCGCAAATCGCCCCAAATCGCCCGCCCAGCACCGCGTAGAGCCGAGCCCTTGAGCTACGATGGAAAATGGCGTACGAGAGGAGCCAGGCGGAGGGGTGGTTTTGCCTCTAGCGGGCCAGGCCGGGGGAGGGGAAAAGGAGGCCAAACACGAAAATGGGCTCCCGGGAGCGCAGTCGAGCCCACGGGCCACCCCTTCAAACACGCCCTTAAGGTCGAGGATGATCGGAACGTGGTTCCGGATGTTGAGTTGCTGGATGACAGTGGTGGGGCGGGTGGGATGACGACATTGGGTGCGCCGTCGGAGGAAGCAGATGAGTCAGAGGATGAGCAAGGGAATGGGCCATGGTAGCGGAAGCAGATGGGGATGCGAAAGGATTTTCGAGGTTCGATCGATCGATCACTGATACCATACAGGAGAAGAAGATTCAAGGAAGAAGAAGCAATGGAGATCAACCCACATCCTTCATTGATCATTAGAGGTTTACATATATAGTGTACAAGACCCCTACGAGGCTAACCGCCATGACGCGTATCGCGGGAGCGTGGGCGAGCGTGCCGCGTGCGCGAGACGTGCAGGCGCGGAGCTCTGGAATGCCCGCAGTGAGCGGGTCGTGCGTGTTCCAAGTCAAGGCAGTTAACCCGTTCGCTAACAGTCCCAGGAAACTTCCACATACATATGCCTACTTATGCTGGGTGTGGTGCTTCCGAGTGAGCAACACGCTCCGTCATTTGCATACATTTCCCAACCCAGGTCAATACTTTTTAAAGACGTGCAAAGCATGTTTTCATTAAGAGGAGAGCGAACAAAGTCTTAGTATCTGCATTTATAAGTGTCTGTGGGGCGAAACAACAAACAAGGGTGCAAAACCTTGAATAATTACATCATCGGCCTCGATGTGTTTGTGTGTGTGTGGTGTGGGGGGGTTGCTGGGAAGGGGAGGCGCCTGGGAAGATGATGCCTCAACCAATTGATTTGACACACTTACACTGGCACTCCTCATCATATTTGGTATTTCCGGCTCGTGCTGTCCTGCATCCTTCCGCCAGCTCTAGCAGCACTTCTTCAGCTACAGGATCTATGAAGCAATCTGTCCCCCCGGAACCGGAGTTGAAGAAATCGGCGCTCTATGTTCCGAAGAGTCGACAGCCCCCACGTACGTTGGAGAGAGTTCTTCATTTTAGTAAAAAAAATCAAACAAGATTGGAGCTTACTGTTTTGTGACGAGCATGGCCGGGATGAAAAAATTGAATCGGTGGCACATATGGAACAAAAATTTGGAAGACATGCGTCTAAGCTTAGAACATACTTGAGGGAAATGCACTACCAACCATGCATGAACGATGAAGCCCTCAAGCTAATGCCATCCCTATTCGAGCCCTCGTTCACTCTCTGATACCATGCATACAAATAAATGCGCCGAGGAGGTATTATTGCAAGCTTTGTACTAATAGAGATGATGTAGCATTGCACTGGCCTGTAGAATATCTTGACGACGCGTGGAGCAGATTGTGAGTTGTGAGTTTGTGACCCATCAGTGCAAATCATAGTAGTAATAGTAACTTCTCCCACGTTGGATGTTGGTCTTTACTGCAGAAGCGCTTGCACCACTCTCCTGCTGTCTTCATCGCACTTCATAGTACAAATACATACCCACTATATGTGTAACTACCGAGCAAGATCATTCGTGCATAGCATCCTTTTTCAACCGTGCGAAAGGCATGTAGTAGAAAAGAAAGGAAACACATCCATAGTGTTGAAGAACGCAAACGTGAACTGGGATTGGGTATGGGAGGCACGCAGGAAGCAGTAGGCAATCTGCATTCTTGTTCTTGAAGAATCAGGGTGCAAGTCCTCACATGGAGTAGTGTTGAAACTAGAGCAATTTGGAGGGAGCGCGTTTGCCATGTGGGTGCATAGAGATCTGTCACGGCCAGTAGCAGAGGCCAGATCAAAACCTAGGGGGGTCTCAGTTCTTTGTTCTTCATCTTCACTTCTTCTTTCTCTTCTTCTTCTTGTTTTCCCTCTTTTTTGTTCTCATTTTCTCCCTTTAATTTCAATGGAGGTCTTGGCAGTAGAGAGGGCTAAAGCCCTCTGGCCCCCCTTAGATCCACTCTGGTCACAGGTGCAAATATGGTGAAAATAATTTTGAATCTATCCACAGTTTTTCAATTTTTCTGGGGGGTGCATTAGCACCCCCTAATCAACCTGCAGCTTCACCCCGTTGGAGTGTATACTGATTTGCAAAGGTCCTGCTATCAGCTCCCATTCTAACCATGTCCATGATTCTCTGTATACCATGTCGACGGCGTATGTGGACAGCCCACAGAAGGAGACAGGGACTGGATGCACACGACACCCTGCTTCATGTGCGATCAGTCCAACGAAACAGCAGACCACCTGCTGGTCTCCTGTCCAGTACAAAAAAACGGCGCACTTCGCATAAAGCATTACGGGAACAAATTAAAGCATCGCATTTCAATAGTGTATGAATGTGGAAGAACTTTTCAGTTTTGAATCGAAGAAGGAACCTGATGTCCATGGACTGATCGTGCATAAAAGTGTTGTAAGGAATCGGATGTTCATAGCCTAAGAGGGGGAGGGGGTGAATTAGGCAATCTTAAAACCTTAACCTATGGCTTCACTATTTTTGCACAAAGGTAAACTAGAACATACTATCTAGATGTGCAACTAGGGTTGTTCTAGTGTGAAACTCACATCCCAAAACAAGGTTTGCAACCTATACCCAATCTTAGCATGATACTACTCTAGGAAAGTAAAGGCAAGCAAAGATTGCAATAGAGTAAATGCGGAAACGTAAAGGGGATGAGAGGAAGCAAACTCTTGACACGCGATTTATCCCGTGGTATCGGTAGGCACTAAGCCACCCGTAGTCCACGTTGTTGAAGCACTCACACAAGAGTAGTGCTTCCCGGTCACGAAGTCTCTCCCAAGAGCACCACTTGACTCGCCACAAAGGCTAGCCACTTAGGCACTTGCCAAGCTCCCTTGGTCACCTTGATGCCGCCTCCACTAAGGAGCTTCTCCACCAGGGAAGGGGGTCTCCACATCCCCCGCACAAAGTGTCCCCGCCACTCCACACCAAACCGGAGGATCGATGACGATTGCCGGTGAGGCACTTAGGCCCCAAGGCTTCTGGCGAACCTTGTACAACTTGATTCACTCAAGAATCACCTCACAATGTTGGCACAACCTTGCACTCACTCAGCTCTAAGCTAAGCCTAGCACTAAGCACATACACAAAGCATATGCAAGTCTAAGGATGAGCAATTAAGCACTTGGATGGATTGGATATGATCTTCAATGTGTCTTGAACTCCTCTGCACTTCCACACAATCCAGCAACCTCAAATGGGTGAGTGGAGGGGGTATAAATAGCCCAAGGCATCAAACTAGCCGTCGGCTAATGGCCACTGATAAAGTAAGCGTCGGGTGAACCGATGCTATCTTTTTCAAGGCGTCGGTTCATCCGATGCCCCTTCCACGTCACTTAGCCGTTTGAGATTCTCTAACACAACTGCTCCGACGCTATACACCGACGGTGCGTTGGTTCTTCCGGTGTTGAAGACCCCGCGACCAAGTCGTCTCTGTTAGCTTCCACACGACTGTCGAATAGACCGACGCTTCCCCTTGACCAAGGCGTCGGATCATCCGGTGCTAAAGACTTCGTCTTGGCGCGTCTATGTCTTGATTCAAACTGAGCGTCGGATAGATCGACGGTGTTCTCACTCAAATCGTCGGATCATCCGGTGCTACTGTCTTCGCTGCTCTTCCACTGCAACTCATCCGACGCTACTAGAAAATGGACCATCGGTTCATCCGACGGTGCCTAGGGTTTCACCAGTGTACCAACTCGTCCGACGATTGCACTGACGCTTGCTATTTTGGTACTGTCGATTCATCCGACGGTGTCCTTTTCGTTCTTTTTCTTCGCGTCTTCAACTTGGATTTTTGCTTCAACTTAACATACTTAACATGCCATTACTTATAGCCTCAAAATATATACTAAGTCCTCAATTTTGCTGTAAGTAACCTAACATGTTCATGGTATGTTAACTTGTGGTATGACATGTTATCTTGGGCATGGTATGTTAACATGTGGTAATATCCATGGGACCTAGAAATGTCTACAAGGACATGCTCGACAAAGTGGTTAGTCTCATTGCTTGTGTTAACATGAATCACCAAAATCAACTCGAACAAATGGCAAATGGGGCCATGTTCGCTACAAGTGTACACTAAGATAATATCTTATTATAGTAAATGTAACAGATTTGCAGATGCTATCATGAAGAATAAGAAATTATATTTTTTTTCTCAACAACTTAACTAAGAAGGTGGAGAATATAGCACCATGATTTTTAAATAGTGTATTTCGAGTCATGGACTCGATATTGGTGTTTGCATTTTTCTAAATGTAATTCAAGATTTAATCGGTGCTATGCTTTCAGTGCTAGGTGACGTGTCCTTCGACAATGTGTTGACTTTACTAATATTGAGAATTTTTTCGGACTAGTCTTTCGGATCTCATGGAGATGGAGTGTGTGCCTGTGTTTGTATGAGTGAGTGTAGGTACATGTCTCATGTTTGTGAGTATCTGCGTATATATTGTGTAATTCCATAGGAGAAATAAAAGAACGTGTGATTCAATAGGAGAAAAAACAGTAAAAAGGAAAAATAATAATAATAATAATAAGAAGAAGAAGAAGAAGTCGTGTACAGAATCTCTCCTATGCGTCCAATTGTTGGATTATTATTGGACTTGGCCCATTTAATGACTAATAATCCTAATATCTCTTTGGTTTAAAACAAATAACACCGGCATGACATTTGACGTGGCGCAAGACTCAACTTATATGCTGGACATTATACCATGTCTATTTTGAGAAGTTGAGAAGGGGATGGCACGGTGCCACACGCGCGCGTCGCCGCCGCCGGCCGAGCCGTGGGCGAGGCAGGCCGACAGGCGGCGTGCGGGAAGGGAAAGGCGTGCATGCGTGAAGGGAAAGGTTTTCCACTTTCTTTTTAATGCGAAGAGTTGCCATAAGTGCTTGTCAGATGGTGAGATCTGGACAGCCCACGGGGGTGTTAATCCCTGTGGTTTAGTTATTCAGCGGGGAGATCGGGAGCTAAGAACGCGATGGTTATGCTAGTGTAGCACACGGAAATTACGACGAGACACAAGGACAATGCGATTTTATACTGGTTCGGGCCTCCGGAGAGTAATACCCTACGTCCAGTTGTCGGTGTAGATTTCTTGGGGATTGGTCGAGGTGTTGAGTTACAAGGGGGATCGCCTCGTCCACCTTATATTGGCCAGCGGATGAGGTCGGTTCCCGGACTCCGGGGAGACCTAAGTCTACTTTACACATCTTGCCATATCCCGTCGATCTGCTTTTAGGCGAAGTCCACCGAGGTCTTTGTCTTGTCTTGTACGCCAAGTCTTGAGGTCGTGTTGGATTAGGTCGTCTGGGGGAATCTTTTGGAAGGTCTTCAGGAGGTCGTATGGGCTGCCAATTAGGTCGATTGGGCCCACTGACAGGTCGGCGGGTCTTCTAGTAGGCCGGACTCACTTGTCGGGGACGGCCGTGAGCCTGGTCGGTGGGGACCCAGGGGTACCCATGTCTCACAAGCCCCCGAGCGAGGTGTAGGCGCAACGATCTTAGAAAGGTCATGACAAAGTCGTAGAGCTATCGATAGGTCGAATAGCATGCACGTCGGTCCAAAAAAAAACAAATCGACTTGGCAGCCGACCTGTTTGTAGTCTTTGCCGAATGAAGGGAGGTCGAGTGACGACCTATAGGAAGCAGGCTTCTAATAGATCGAAACGACGATGAAAAAATTCAGAGGGCATCGAAAATGCACTCATGAGTAGTATCCGAGCATCATGGCGGGCAGGATGGCCGGTATGATGGTCCAAAAAAGAAAAAGAGAAAAAAAGTAGGTCGAGTAGCGATGTGATAAGAAACGAGTTTCTCAACAAGTCGGTACGACGATGAAAACAAGAGGGCGTCGAAGACCCACTCGTAGAGTAGTCCCCGAGCATTGAAGCAGACAGCATGGCTGGTTTGATGCTCCAAAAAAGAGAAGAAAACTGAGTCATGGTCTTGATCAAACGAAGTGTAGAGACACCCAGATCTCCTAGCTTGGCTGCAAGGAGTCTAGCAGGGCCGACCTCGTGGAGGCCTTGTAGGCGTGCCGACCTCAAAGAGGCCTTAAACAACAATGCCTAGTATCCGAGGATATCCAGCAAGGTCTTGAAAGGTGCCTCGAATGAAGAAATCGTTGATGATGTCGTAGCTGTAGTTGCAATGTTGGGAGTCGATCGACGATGAAGCTGGCGAAATAACATCGATCTTGATCGTATGGAGTGTAGAGACACCCAGATATCCTGCATAGCTGCAAAGAGTCTGGCAGAGCCACTCGAGGCATGCCAACCAAAGGAAGGTCTCAAATCTATAGCGCCCAAGCACCCAGAGGTACTTGGCAGGGCCATTAGGCGCGCACCCCACAAGGAGGCCTTCGTTCCGACGTAAAACTCCTTGTTGTCCAGAGCAGGCTGGCAGGGCTTACAAAAGCACACCGACCTCAGAAGGTCACGCTTCCGGGGCGCCCAACTAGGTTGGCAGGGCCGTAGTCATACCAAGATATTGCAAGACCTAGGTATTTAAGGCACACCAACCTCGAGGAGGTCGTTTTGGTGTCTAGACTGTTGGGGGGTATCCGAAAGCTCGATCAGATTCCCCGAACACAAAAGAGAGGAGGAGTAGTAACACGTTCGAGCGCAGTTAAGACAGGAGAAGAGACTGAGATTCTCCCACAGAATGCTTGAGTTTTCAACAGTGATCAATGAATTTACACGTGCCCTCACACCCCCCTTTTATAAGGAGACGAAGGACTTTTACATTCCGAAAACACCCTCGAGCTCGAAGAATATTCTTAATGTGAACACATACAAGAATGTCCTTTTCGCCTCATATATTTATAAGCCTGCCACTAGTTCACACTCTAAACCCGGACTTTTTGGGACGACAACATTGACTTTGTTTCTCACTGGTTCGTGAATTTCCCCGTTCGAGACTTCCGAACTTGACTTCCGACAGATTCCCGAATTGGCCATCCTCCAAAATTCGTGACTTCGCCGATTCGAGATTCCAGGCTTTCGCATGTTCACGACTCCGAGACTTCGCAGGTTCAAGATTCCCGAAGATCGCATGTTCGCGACCCTGAAGCTTCGCAGGCTCAAGATTCCCAAAGATCGCATGTTCGCGACCCTGAAGCTTCGCAGGCTCAAGATTCCCGAAGATCGCATGTTCGCGACCCTGAGGCTTCGCAGGTTCAAGATTCCTGAAAACCGCATGTTTGCGACCTTGAAAAACATATCTCAAGAACTTTGTTAAACTCGATTTTTTGAGGGTGACGGGTTTTCCTGAATTCCCCAACACTAGCCCCTCGGGGAAGCGGGTTGACTCCGACGATCCGGTTCCACGAAAATTTCGGAAATTTAGTAAAAAATGTCACCCTCGGAACGTCGGAGTGGACACGCGTCACCCAGAAACCCTACAACGGTCTGATCGAGGCAGGTTTCACGGAACTACCCCCCGGCCCTATAAATAGGAGTCTTCCGCTGTTAAATTTTTTCACCACTCTCTCGCTTTTTACGCGAATCGTAATTCTTCCTCTTTGCGGAATCTCATTTTGTGCTTCAAAGTCCGCGACCTTCCAGTTTTCTTCGAACTTTTCTAAGGTATTGTTCCTTTAGCTCCTTAGTTCTTATTTGTTCTTTTTATTGCAATAGGTTTTTTATTTTTTAAACTTCATTCGCGAAAGTTGTTCTTATTTCTTCTTCTTTGTAAAACTGTCGAATAGGTGGCTCGAGTCAAAAGCACTGCGAGACCCATGACGACTTAAGAACTTGTCGCTGCTGGTCTCCTAGTCGAGGCGATTGTCGAGGGTCCTGATAATGCTCCACCTCCCGAAGATGGAGGTTCTTCCGCCGCCAGTGGCTCCAAGAGTCACGAGGATAGCGAAGTCAAAACGGACGACGAAGATGTCGGAGATGTAGATGCCGGCGTCGGGGATCTGGTCAGGGCAAGGGCTGGCGGACCTCTTCCTCCCTCTCTCGTTTTTGGAGAATCTAAGGTCACGGCCAATATGATTCGGGAATATGAAGCGGCTGGGTTCTTTCCCTCGGGCACTGGGCGAGCCCCACTAGACGAACAAATCCCTACTCCCGAAGATGGAGAGATTGTCGTGTTTCGGGACTTCTTCATCTGCGGCCTTAGGTTTCCTTGTGATCCCATTCTGCCCGCGATCTTGGATGCTTTTTCAGTGAAGATTCATTAGCAATCGCCGACTTCCTTTCTTGAGGTGTCAAAAATTATTTGGATCATGAAGACCTTCGGCCGTAATCTTAGTGTCGACGCTTTTGCCAGATTTTTCGAACTGGTCATCGTCCCCGGTGTCATCAAGGTCGACGAAGGGCAATTCTACGAAGCTCAGCATGCATGCTGCACCTTCAACACCCGACGCCAAAACACCCGAAAAGGGATTACGTGAATTCGGATCGCTCCCTGTTGCAAGACCAACCTTACTGATGACTGGAATTCGTACTGGTTCTACGTGAAGGTCAACATGTGTGAAGTTCCTGGCTACGAAGGACCAGCTTACCCCTTGTCCTGTTCTATCGCACCCCTGACTGCTGTGAACACTGCCGAATTCAATCATCGAGCAGTAGGGATTAGAAATTGTGAAAGTGCTTTTCACCTTGCCAGCACTATACTTGGGGGCCGCGACATTATCGAGGAATTCGTTGCTGCACAAATTTGGCCAATTTCTTGTGGCAAGGCCCCCAACGAGATCGTGCATTTCAATGTGAACTGGGCGACTCAGGAAGTACCTTTCCCGAAGTTCGGTATTAAACTGAGGGAGGGCCAAAGTGCTGATGATTTCATGGTCGAGATTGAGAAGAGAGTTACTTTGATGATAGGCGAGTATACCATGAACAAATACAAGGCGTACAAGTTTCTGGTGAAGCACAAAAGGAGAATTAATCGTGTGTTTGCTGAAGTCTGTGGTGACAAGTCCTTTAATTCTCGACGCCCTGGTCGCAAATTGAAGGTTCATGCGGTTGCTGTCGCTAGTTGTTCAGCGGCTCCTATTAGTGCCCCGCGAAGAAGATCTTCGAAACGGGGTCTGTCAGTTATTGAAGAGAGCACTTCCTCTGGCATCCAACCTTGCAAGACGAAATCTCTAGAATCGACTAAACGCAAGCGCAGGACCTCCGAACAACTTTCGGACGCCGAACTCCA
Source organism: Cenchrus americanus (assembly GCA_947561735.1). Lineage (NCBI taxonomy): Eukaryota > Viridiplantae > Streptophyta > Magnoliopsida > Poales > Poaceae > Cenchrus > Cenchrus americanus. Next base: position 105,108,565 of record OX387243.1, read on the forward strand.
AGCAGCCTCCGGCCTCGCTCGAATGATTCGCAAAAAATCCAAGAAGGCTGTCAAGAAAGTTGTCTCTTCGGGTGTTCAGCGAGTTCCCTCTGCGTTTGACGATGTCTTCGTGGAACCTGAGCCGAAAGGTCCCTTCTTTTGGCCCTTGTTGAGATTTGACTTTCATGCACATTGCCCATCAGGTTCTGAAAGTGAGTTCGTGGATATTGACTCCTTTTCAGATGTCGGGCCCGAAGTTCGGAAGGAGGTTATTCCCGACGCCGGCGCTGCACCTTCTGCTGCGGCCCCCGAAGCTGTTGTTTCCCAGCTTGCTGATCCGGTGGGAGAGGCATCCGCCGAATTCGTCAGAGAACTTGAGCTCACAATTCGTAAAGATGAAGATCCTGCCGCCAACGTCCCTCTGGTTGAAGTTCGTGAATCTTTGCCCGAAGGTCAAGATCCTTCTCCCTCCATCGCCGCATTCAACAAAAGCTTCAGTACGTCACATCACGGTGAATTGCTAAGCGTTGGCCGCGAAGTGACTAAAAATAGAGATGGCACCCCCCGGATTTTAACGCTTTGGGAATCGCCTGCACTTATTGATGAAAAGGGGAGGAAGGTTCGGACGATTCGCTCGAAGGAATTGCATGCATCTCCAGGAAAGTGGCTGAATCTTCCCAGAAGAATGCTTCTGCCTCTGCGGGTAAATCTTCTTCGAGTTCTGGGAAGGTCATCATGAAAAACTACAGCAGACAAGGTTCGTTCCTCTTTCCAATGATTCTTGATTCTCGCTATTTTATGATTTCTTGCTTGTGACTTTGCCTGTAACGATTTTTTTAGAGTTCAAGGATCTTCTTCGCTCATATCCTTCATCCAAACTTTTGAGAACTCAAGACACTTATGCGGTTAAGTCTTCACTGATCGGGAGAATTGCTGTTGAGCGGCTTGTGGAGCAAGAGAAGGTTAATGCACAGTTTTCCCAAGAATCTAAGGAGATCAAGCGCAATTTTGCTATTGCTCAATCTGCGAATCTGGATCTCGAGAAAAAGGTGGCCAAACTTGCAAAAACTCTGAAGCGTTGCCAAGACGAGAGGAAGGCTGCTGGGAAAGAAGCTGAGAATTCTCGAAAAGAGCTCGAGAGACTTCAGAAAACTCATGACGAAGATCTGCGAATGATTGAAAATCTTCGCCGAGATCATGACAAGTCTCTGAAGACTATCGAAGATCTTCGTGCGAACAACTCTAATTTGGCTAAGTCTCTGAGAACGAAGGACTGAAGAGTTCATGATCTTGAAAAGGCACTGGCTGAACAGAAGGAGGCTTCAGAAAAGAACGTTTCTGATCTCTTGAACAAGTTGAAGCTCTTGTTCGTAGAATACGAGAAATCTTTAAATGAATTTGGCGTTCGCCCTGCACCTCTCCCTGCTGAACTCGGGGATTCTGGATTCATGGAATGGATCGACGCTGAGTTTAAGGAGCTCCCCGACGTTATCTCTGGTGTTAGCGATTTCGCAGCAGCTTTTTCGGTGGAAAGCATTCTGAAACTTCTGCACGACTTCGACTGCGCAGATATCGCGAAGTTTCGCGAAAAAATCTCGTAGTTTCCCGGCGCCATGAGTACCTCGATAATTCGGCCGAATGAAGATGTTCAAGTTATCAAGTCCAAATTCGCGAGGGAATTTTGGCTAGCCAGCGGGAAAGAAGCCATTAAGACCATTGCACGTGCTAAACTTGCTCAGGTAAATTTTTGCACGATTTCACCACCGCTGTTAGTTTGTGACACTTTTGCTTCTTGACTTTCCTTACATTTGCTTCACTACCTCTCTTAGCTGATCGAGGAAGAAAGTCGCGGAAAGGGCGCTGCGTCTCCTGAATCCTCTACTGGCGACGAAGAATCTACCGATTCGGGAGAGGAGGGCTCGAGCGACAGCAGTGACAGTGGGAGTGATGATGACCAAGCTCCCGGGCACAAAGAGAACTCTCCGAAGGTTGATATTGCGGATTAGATGTCTCTCAGAATTATTCGCACCCTCGAGGCTGCTTTTGTATATTTGTACATTCACCTAGTTTGTCTGAACAGCTGTTTTGTAAACTTTAACCTGCGCGCAGGTGATATGCACACGCCAGCGTCATCGACCATTCCAACCACTTTGCCGACGGCATCGACCACTCCAACCACTTTGCCGACCTCATCGACTACATTGCCGACCTCTACACCAACACCTACAGGACCAATCACACGTAGCCGAGCTAAAAAGATACAACAAGAGGTGCACGCGCTACTTTGTGAACTTAAACTCAATTCTAATGACAATTTTGTGCTACCTAAGTCTTGTATGTTGATATTACTTAGGTTTACACAAGAGGCTACACCATCGAGCTACATGAAGAACACAACGGATCAGTCAGCGGACAAGGGCAGTAAAAACGGACCAGTTGAAGAAACGGCCATAACTTTTGATTCCCAAAAGCTATGAAGGCATATGAGTACTCGTTGAAACCGGCTGGAAGTCTAGTTTCCAAAGAGTCTAGCCTCGACCAGTTTGGAGTTTCGAGCTAAGAGTTATTTCTGGTCGAGTGCACACTGGTCAAGAGGTCGACAGCCTACATGAAGTTCAAGTTCCCATGTTAAACTGTACCATTCTACAATAATTCGTGGTGCATGGTATACATGGTTGGAACGGGGATCGAGTTAGCTTTCAAACGCATCTGGCCGTTCGTCATTTGGAGTTCCCTAGAAGAATTTATGGTCAAAACATTGAAGACTACTCGGAAGCCAAACAGCCACGCGGGAAAAGCTCGAAGACCATTTCGAGGAGCCCTTTCACATTGACGAACCAAACACTTTGTTTTCATGTTTTCACGGATCCTAGAGGCTTGTTCCATGTATAAATAGACCCCTACACCTCAGATATAAACAACTTTGAATGATTTGAGATTAATCCGGTGAGATTGCAGCCGAGCTGCCGCAGTGCTTACTCAACCCTTGTTCTTCCTTGTTCTTCTTGGACTTGTGAAGAGATTCCTCCGGGATCCACTAGTTCGTGCTCCGAGAGTTCCAAGACGGCTGCCTCTCTTTGTGTGGATTAGCTCCGGTTGTGGTTCTGCGGTCGTTCGGAGATCGAGTCGAAGTCTTCGCGGTTTCGGTGCCTCTCTCCCCGTCGCTTGGTCGCATCCAACCTTGGCCAGGTATAAAGCTAGTTACCCGCTGCTTTGCAGCAAGTTATCTTGATCCGCCGTTACTTTACATCTATTACCTTGTTCGTGACCTACCGCCGTGAAGATCGGGTCATCCCTTGTGCTAATCCTAGATTAGTACTCATCATCCGGTATCGAGCTTTCGTTGACACGGTAGGTCTTACCATCATCATACATTTATCCCTTTGATCATTTATCACATATATTTTGTTTTATCCTACAAGACAGCAGCCATAAAAATTACCTATAACCCTTTGGCGGTACTGTTTTTCCTTGTGTTTGTGTTCATCTAGTTGCTAGTCAGCATCATTTATATATATTGTGTTGTTCATTTGTTTCTTCGCATCCCTGTTAGTATTATAAAAAAGAGAGTTCTGAAAAAAAGGAAGAGAAAGTAAAGAGTCAAAAAAAGAAAGAAGAAGAAAAGAGTTTGAAGGGGAATCGTGTTGCTGTGTGTTGCTGAAATTTTCAGATTGCATATTTTTAGTGGTGTTCTTGATAGCAGCAATTCATATCTTTTGAGCACAACAACCACTTGGTTTACAGTACCGTAAGCCCTCCTTGTTAACCACCTATAGCTCCACCTCAAACGGAACCGTGATAGACAATTTTTACAATCCTTACGACCTCGTTACCACTTCCGTTGAGACCGCCACACCAAAGACCGTCACGGTCCTTGAGACCATTTAAGAACTTGGGTAAGTAAGAGGCGAGATTGAGTATTTTCCACAAATAATTTCATATTCCACTTTTTCTTGCTGCCCACTAACATGGCAGAATCGTACGCAAGTATCCATGGTGGAAACCGTGGAGATGGAGAAGCCCCCGTCTCTCGGGCCGAAATGCGCCGCATGGCGATGCTCTTGTGGAGGCCATGGGGAGGTTGCTCGATGAGCGAATCCCTCGCGGCGAGAGGTCGAGGACCACCTCATCGAGATCCAGGAGGAGTTCACGATGAAGAATCCGGAGGTGAGAATTCGGTTTAGACCATGGATTTGATCGCTTGGCGGAAGGCGTGGTGGACATGGTAGTGAACGCCGTGCTGATTTCCATCATCGCCGTGGTGGCCGTCGGGATCGTGAACGACGTGTAAGATTTGAAGATGAAGAGTTTGAAGATCGTGATGAAGAGGAAGGATCCTATGATGATGAGAATCCTTTCGACCATGGTGGAAGATTTGATCGGCGCCATCGGCAAAGGCGTGCTGATTTTGCCGATAGGGGTTTCCATCGTGGTCGCCGTCAATATGACGACCCCGATAATATTGCTCGTGTCAAGTTGAATATCCCTAAATTCACCGGAAAGGAGAATGCGGATGAGTTCCTTGAATGGGCCGAACAATGCGATCAGATTTTTAGAGTGCATAATTTCTCCGATCGCCGCCGCGTGAATTTAGCCTCGCTGAGTTCTCCGGATATGCTCGACTTGGTGGAATCAAGTGCAAGAGAATCAGCTTGAGTTGGGTCTTGGATACATCAATACTTGGGAAAGAATGAAGCAAGTAATGAGAAGGAGGTTTGTTCCATCTAGCCATCGGTGTGATCTTCAAAACCGATTGCGTATGTTGAAGCAAGGAAAGAGGATTGTTGATGAATATTTCAAGGAGATGGAGTTGTCGTTGGTACGGACCGGAATCGGAGAAGATGCGAGAGTCCAAGATGGAAAGATTGTTGGGAGGTCTTAATGAAGATATTGTTGGTTTTGTTGAGATGTTTCCGTATCGTACTTTGCAAGATCTAGTTGATCAAGCCATGCGTACGGGAGAAGAAAATTCAGCAAGAGTCTCGGGGAAAATCTTATGGCAGTCAATCTATCGCCGCCCCATGGCGCAAGCACGGTCCGGCACTTCTTATGGCGGACACCGATCCCAAGGGACTTCGGCTAAACCTTCTACATCTCATGGTGCATCAAAGATGGCTGTTTCTAGCGCATCTTCACCTGCAAATCAGCAACGACCTGTTGCCGGTTCAGCAGCCCCAACTCATGCTTCAGCCGCTACATCATCTACCCGAAGCAGGGAAATTGTATGCCATAAGTGCCACGGGCGTGGCCATATTGCTGCTCAATGTCCTAGTAGGAGGACAATGTTGCTGAATGACAAAGGAGAATGGGAGTCTGAAAGTGATCCGGAAGATGAGGGTCCAAAATTTGATGAAGAAATTGAAGAAGAGGAGAATGAAATTCAGCCCGACGAAGGGGAACATAATTGTTTTATTTCTCTTCGTGTGCTTAGTGTCACCGCTGAGAAGGAAAATAATGGACAACGACACAACTGTTCCACACCGAGGCATGATCAAGGACAAGCTTTGCCGCATCATTGTTGATAATGGAAGTTGCAATAATATTGCTAGCCAAGAATTGGTGGACAGATTGGGGCTGAAACCAAGGCGTCATCCCAGTCCATATAAGATGCAATGGCTGAATGATTGTGGTGCATCGCGTGTCGATCATGTGGTGAATGTTCCTTTCTCTCGTTGGAAAGTATACGGATCATGTGGAGTGTGACGTGGTACCTATGCAAGCGTGCCAATTGCTGCTAGGAAGACCATGGTTATATGATCGAGATGTTCAGATTTTTGGAAGAACCAACAAGCTGTCTTTTGTGTACAAAGGAGAGCGAATTTCTTTGCTTCCTTTGACCCCAGTAGAAATATTGAAGGATGATCTCAAGAAGAAACAGCGAGAGAGTGAAAATCACCTTAGAGTGACCCACAAAAATGGTGAGGAAGAGTGTCCAAAGCCAAAGAAAAACCCACAGCCCACAAAGAACCCAAAAACCGGGAAAAGAGGGTTTAGTAATGATGGCTAGGAAGGGGGACTTAAAAGAATTGAGTGAACCTAATGCTATGTTCTTTGTACTCATGTACAAGAACACCCTTCTTTCTACTAACACCTTACCTTCTACTTTGCCAAGTGTTGTTCTTGATGTGTAACGGGGCTTTGAGGATGTTTTCCGGATGAGGTGCCACCAGGTTTGCCACCCAAGAGAGGGATCGAGCATCAAATTGACTTGGTTCCCGATGCTTCACTCCCAAACCGAGCAGCCTACCGCACAAATCCCGAGGAGACAAAAGAAATTCGGAGGCAAGTGGAAGATTTGATTAAAAAAGGGTATGTACAGTAAAAGTCTTTCACCTTGTGTTGTCCCCGTTTTATTAGTTCCTAAAAAGGATGGATCTTGGAGAATGTGTGTGGATTGTCGTGCTATTAATAACATTACAAGAAGGTATAGGCATCCAATTCCAAGATTAGATGACATGCTCGATGAGCTTAGTGGTGCTATCATTTTTACTAAGATTGATTTAAGAAGTGGATATCATCAAATTCGCATGAAAGATGGAGATGAATGGAAAACTGCTTTTAAAATAAAATTTGGTTTATATGAATGGTTAGAGATGCCCTTTGGTTTAACCAATGCACCAAGTACATTTATGAGATTGATGAATCATGTGCTTAGAGCTTTCATCGGCAAATTTGTTGTGGTCTATTTTGATGATATCTTGATTTACAAGCAAGTCTCTTGAAGAACATGTTGAACATATTCAGTGCGTGCTTGCTGTCCTACGTGAGCAAAAATTATATGCTAACCTTGAGAAGTGCACCTTTTGCACCGACAAGGTAGTTTTTCTTGGTTTTGTTGTTTCGTGTCAAGGAGTGGAGGTGGATGAAGAAAAGGTCAAGGCCGTACGAGACTGGACGCCTCCACAGAACGTGAGCCAAGTGCGAAGTTTCCTTGGACTCGCTGGTTTCTACCGGCGGTTTGTGAAGGAGATTTCAGCACTATTGCTGCTCCCATCAATGAGTTGACCAAGAAGGAAGTACCATTCAAGTGGGGAGATGTTCAACAGAAGGCATTTGAAGAATTAAAGATGAAGCTTACAACAGCCCCTCGTCCTTGCACTCCCGCATTTCGGCAAAACATTTGAAATAGAATGTGATGCAAGTGGAGTTGGGATTGGAGGCGTGCCGATGCAAGAACGAAGGCCAATTGCATACTTCGGTGAAAAGCTAAGTGGTCCAACTCTTAATTATTCAGTTTATGACAAAGAATTATATGCCCTTGTTAGGAATTTGGAAACTTGGCAAGACTATCTTTTTCCTAAAGAGTTTGTGATACATTCGGACCATGAATCTTTGAAACATCTTAAAGGACAATTAAAACTGAATAGGAGACATGCTAAATGGTGTGAATTTATTGAGTCATTTCCTTATGTTGTTAAATACAAGAAAGGAAAAGAAAATGTCGTAGCCGATGCCTTGTCACGACGTCATGTTTTGTTAAATCAACTTGATGCTAAAATTCTTGGATTAGAAAGTATAAAAGAATTATACACAACTGATCCATGTTTTGCCGAGCCATATTCCAAGTGTCATGATGGCAAAGGATGGGAAAAATATCATGTACAAGATGGATTTTTATTTCGAGCTAACAAGCTGTGCATTCCAGCATTGCTCGTTCGTATTTTGCTTGTACAGAAGCACATTCGGGAGGACTCATGGGTCATTTTGGAGCTAAGAAGACGGAGCAAGTGCTTGCTGGCCATTTCTTTTGGCCAAAGATGAGAAGAGATGTGGAGAGGCATGTCCTTCGCTGCGAATCATGCCACAAAGCTAAGTCCCGTCCGTTTATACACCCCTCTTCCTATTCCTAGTGCACCATGGGAGGATATTTCTATGTATTTTGTTCTTAGTTTACCTCGAACCAAAAAGGGAAGTGATTCAATTTTTGTTGTGGTTGATCGATTTAGCAAAATGGCACATTTTATTCCTTGCCACAAAAGTGATGATGCTTCGCATATTGCTGAATTATTTTTCGGAGAAGTTGTGCGATTACATGGGGTGCCACGAACTATTGTTTCGATCATGACACAAAATTTTTGAGTTACTTTTGGAAAACTTTATGGGGAAAACTTGGAACACGCTTGTTATTTTCCACTACATGTCACCCACAAACGGATGGACAAACCGAAGTTGTAAATCGAACTTTGTCCATGTTGCCGAGAGATGTTCTCAAAAAGAATTTGAAACTTTGGGAAGAAAGTTTGCCGCATGTTGAGTTTGCCTACAATAGAGCCGTTCACTCAACCACTAAATTTTGTCCATTTGAAATTGTGTATGGTTACAAACCCACTCGCTCCCATAGATCTTTTGCCTTTGCTCGTGCAGAGCGAGTGAACTTTGATGCAAGCAAGCGAGCCGAGTTTGTGAAGAATCTCCACGATAGAGCTCGCACAAACATTGAGAAGATGACCAAACAAAGATGAGAAGCAAGCCAACAAGGGAAGACGGAAGATGATCTTTGAAGAAGGTGACCTTGTTTGGGTGCATCTACGCAAAGACAGATTTCCCGAGCAAAGCAAGAGCAAGCTGCAGCCCCGGGCCGATGGTCCTTTCGCAGTGCTTTGCAAGATCAACGACAACGCCTATGAGATCGATCGCCAAGTACTTATGGAGTGAGTACCGCTTCAATGTGTCGATCTCTCTCCATTCTTTGGATTGGAAGAGTCGAGGATGACTCTTTTTGAAGGGGGGAGGATGATATGCACACGCCAGCGTCATTGACCATTCCAACCACTTTGCCGACGTCATCGACCACTCCAACCACTTTGCCTACCTCATCGACTACATTGCCGACCTCTACACCAACACCTACGGGACCAATCACATGTAGCCGAGCTAAAAAGATACAACAAGAGGTGCACGCGCTACTTTGTGAACTTAAACTCAATTATAATGACAATTTTGTGCTACCTAAGTCTTGTATGTTGATATTACTTAGGTTTACACAAGAGGCTACACCATCGAGCTACATGAAGAACACAACGGATCAGTCGGCGGACAAGGGCAAGTAAAAACGGACCAGTTGAAGAAACGGCCATAACTTTTGATTCCCAAAAGCTATGAAGGCATATGAGTACTCGTTGGAACCGGCTGGAAGTCTAGTTTCCAAAGAGTCTAGCCTCGACCAGTTTGGAGTTTCGAGCTAAGAGTTATTCTGGTCGAGTGCACACTGGTCAAGAGGTCGACAGCCTACATGAAGTTCAAGTTCCCATGTTAAACTGTACCATTCGAAAATAATTCGTGGTGCATGGTATACATGGTTGGAACGGGGATCAAGTTAGCTTTCAAACGCATCTGGCCGTTCGTCATTTGGAGTTCCCTAGAAGAAGTTATGTTCAAAACATTGAAGACTACTCGAAGCCAAACAGCCACGCGGGAAAAGCTCGAAGACCATTTCGAGGAGCCCTTTCACATTGACGAACCAAACACTTTGTTTTCATGTTTTCACGGATCCTAGAGGCTTGTTCCATGTATAAATAGACCCCTACACCTCAGATATAAACAAATTTGAATTATTTGAGATTAATCCAGTGAGATTGCAGCCGAGCCGCCGCAGTGCTTACTCAACCCTTGTTCTTCCTTGTTCTTCTTGGACTTGTGAAGAGATTCCTCCGGGATCCACTAGTTCGTGCTCCGAGAGTCCCAAGACGGCTGCCTCTCTTTGTGTGGATTAGCTCCGGTTGTGGTTCTCGCGGTCGTTCGAAGATCGAGTCGAAGTCTTCGCGGTTTCGGTGCCTCTCTCCCCGTCGCTTGGTCGCATCCAACCTTGGCCGGGTATAAAGCTAGTTACCCGCTCGCTTTGCAGCAAGTTATCTTGATCTCCTTCGTTACTTTACATCTATTACCTTGTTCGTGACCTACCGCCGTGAAGATCGGGCCATCCCTTGTGCTAATCCTAGATTAGTACTCATCGCCAGGTCCCGCAAGCCGGGCTCGCGCAGACGTGATGCCACTACGGATTCATCGTGACAAAATGTTTGTTAGTGGCGAAGCGTGGCGTTTGTTCAAAAGAGCTCATCCCGAACAGGATTTTTCCGACGTTTGGCTCGAAAGTTCGCTTAAGTTTTCTATGGGATGCTTTGATCTTGCTTCCTGTTTCTTGCTTTGTAACAGGGAAGGTTCTACATCTGCGAACTCGAGTTCCACGAAGATTCCGAAGACGGAGCCCCTTAGCCCAACTGCCGGCGAGCTCAATTTTGCTTACGCTAGCGATATTGCGGAAGATGGCAGTTGCGAACCCGGATATGTTGTCGAACTTCTGTTCTAGATTTTTGTACTTATCAATGTAATTGGTGTTGAACTGTTTCGAAATTTTGATGCAAATAAGGCAATTATGACGTTTTCTTTTGAAAAAACATCACCCTCCCCCACCTTGCTGTTTTGCATGAAAATTTGTTGACAAATTAGAGAAGCTCTACTGTTCCTCGAATACTTTGATCAGACGCGCTTTTGTGGAAATTTTCGCAAATTCTTTAAAACTTCAATCGCTGTTAGACAAGTCGACAAAACTTGTTCTTGAATTTTGTGGACTTGACCCTGTTGGCATACTTGCCCTGGTTGATATTGCAACCCTCAGTTGCTTCAACCATGAACTTCTACGAATTCTTACACGAGCCCCTTGCCCTTTCTGCCGGAACGATTTTTTCGCGAAAATTTTTTAGTAGTTTTCAAAGGAACGAGAACTTCGGAACAATGCCGCGCACATTCACTTAACCTGAATCGTCATTGTTTATCACGATGGAAACTGAGGCTGCAACTCATCGTTGTCTCGAGCCTTTTCGATGGGAATCCCTTCGTGGATGGGATTTTAGGCCACAACTTATTGTTGTCTCGGGCCTTTTCGGTGGGAATCCCTTCGTGGATGGGATTTTAGGCCACAACTTATTGTTGTCTCGGGCCTTTTTGGTGGGAATCCCTTCGTGGATGGGATTTTAGGCCACAACTTATTGTTGTCTCGGGCCTTTCTTCACAACCTCTTCTTTTTTTTCATGGTGGAATTCTGGCTATCAGAAAGCCTTTTTCACGAACTTTCCTTTTTCACGATGGAATTCTGGCTATCGGGAAGCCTTTCTCACGAACTTTTTCTTTTTCACGATGGAATTCTGGCTATCAGGAAGCCTTTCTCACAAACTTTTTCTTTTTTCACGATGGAATTTTGGCTATCAGGAAGCCTTTCTCACGAACTTTTTCTTTTTCACGATGGAATTCTGGCTATCAGGAAGCCTTTCTCACGAACTTTTTCTTTTTCACGATGGAATTCTCGAAATACGCGATTTGGGGGAAGACTCTTTATATATATATATATATATCACAAAGAGTATTTACACAGGATCCGCCTCATTAAAAACCTTGCCTCTTGATTTAGAGCCCCCTTTGCAAGGAAAAGAGTACGGTCCTCCTTATTCTAATGCAACTAGGAAAAGAAAAGCTAATGTTTTTCCCCGAAATCACTTATAGACACGTGATTCGGATTTTTATTTTTCAGAATACAAATTTGCGAAAATGGAAAAAATACTCTATATTACATCTAACTACAACTGGAATTTTCAAGGGTAATACCTTTTCAGGCTGTCAGCATTCCACGAATATGGCAACTCTTCGCCAGTTTGCTCCATTAAGCGAAAAGCCCCTGGCATGTCTGTTTCCTTTGCAATGTAAGGCCCTTCCCAAGACTCATGAAGTTTTCCTGGGTTCTCCCAGTTTTTCTTCCTTTTCAATACAAGATCGCCAGTTTTGATGTCCTTTCGGACCACTTTCTTGTCTCTCCAAGCCCTAGTCTCTTTTTGGTACTTCTCGATGTTTTCAGCAGCTTCAAGGATTGTTAGCTCGATCATGTCCTTTTCCACTTTCTTATCAATTTCAATCTCTTTTGCTTTCAAGACTCTCATGCTTTTATTTTTGATTTCCTCTGGTGTCATTGCCTCAGTGCCGAAAAGTAGGCGAAAAGGCGTGAAACCCGTTGCTCTTGACACTTTAGTGTTGTGAGACCAGATCACTTTCGGTAATTCATCCACCCATTTTCCCTTCTTCTGGTCGAACAAGCATTTTTTTGATTCCCGAAAAATCAGGTCATTTGCCCTCTCCACTGCTCCGTTGGACTGTGGGTGATATACTGACGAAAATTTGGCCTGTGTGCCTAATGTTTTGCAATATTCTTTGAAAGTGTAGCAGTCAAACTGTTTTCCATTGTCAACAGTCAACTCTCTGGGGACCCCAAACCTGCAGACTATGTTCTGCCAAAAGAACTTCTGAATTGTTGGTGCTCTGATGTTCACCAGTGGCTTTGCCTCCACCCATTTTGTGAAATAATCGACTGCAACAGCTGCGAATCGGCAATTCCCCTGAGCCGTTGGCAATGTCCCTACTAGGTCCATTCCCCACCTTTGCAATGGCCACGACGGTGGAATTAAGTGAACTGGCATTGAAGGTAAGTTCTGTTGGTTCGCTGTTTTCTGGCATGCTTCACATTGCCGAACTAATGCCTTGACGTCTATGTTTATGGTGGGCCAATAGAATCCTTGCTTTATTGCCTTTCCAGCCAAAGCCCTGGTGCCTATGTGCGCACCACAAAATCCACTGTGAATTTCCTTTAGAAGCTCTAGGCCTTTTTCGGAAGTGATGCACCGCAGCCAAGACTCAGTGACTCCTGATTTGTATAGTTCTCTGTTTACCATTGTATAGCCCCGTGCCCTTTGTTTCAATCTTTTTTCTTATAACTCATCTTATGGCTCGTAGTGTCCTCTCAGATAAGCCATGATTTCTGCTCTCCAATCGGGAGTGTCCACTACATTCACAATTTTTGGCCTTGAATCTTTGATGGATGGTTCCCTGATGATTTCGAAAAACACATCAGGAGGTAGCTCTTGATTTCTCGTCACGCTTTCGCCGCCTTGTCTGCCTCATTGTTGTCATCTCTTGGGATATGCTGGACTGAGTAACTTTTGAAGTGCTTTTCTATTTGCCTGACTTTTTCCAGATACTTCATGAGAACAAGATTTCTTGCTTCACTTTCTTTCTCGATGTGTTCTTGAATTACTTTCGAATCCGTTCTGATTATGAAGGTCCGTCGCTCTAAGGCTTTCATTTTCCTTAATGCCAACAGAAGAGCTCTGTATTCTGTTGTGTTGTTCATGGAATGGTTGTTCGCGAATACGAGCCGAGCTGCATATCTTATCACTACGCCTGTTGGGGACGTTACGACAGCCGAAATTCCAACCCCCTTGTAACACCAAGCCCCATCACACTGTACTATCCAAGGTTCAGGTACATTTTCCTCGAAGTTCTGAGTAGGTGAAGTCCAATCCACGACAAAATCTGCCAGAACTTGCGACTTTATTGCACTTCTTCTCTCGAAGTCTACCACATATTCAGAGAGTTCAGCGCCCCACTTGATTATTCGGGTGGATGCCTCTCTATTTGCGAACAAATCGTTCAACATCTGGTTGGTGATGACTCTTATCCTGTGACCCTCAAAATAGTGCCTTAGCTTCCTTGCTGCCATGATGACTGCATATGCGATTTTTTCCAGTTCGGAATAGAAGATCTTGGAGCCAGACAAAGCTTCAGAAGCAAAGTATACAGGAATTTGTTTGAGCTTCCCTTCTTCCTCCTTTTCTTGCACTAGCACCGCACTTACTGCCGAATTTGATGCAGACACATATAGCAGAAGTGGCGATTTCGGTTCGGGAGGACAGAGCTTGGTCACATTGGACAAGTAATCTTTCAATTCTTGGAAGGCTCGCTTCTGAGGTTCAGACCACTGGAAATTCTTGGCAATTCTCAGGACTTGGAAGAATGGTAAGCTTCTTTCTGCGGCTTTGGGAATGAATCTGTTAAGGGCAGCCACTCTCCCTGTCAGCTTCTGCACATCTTTCACTGAAACTGGATCTTGCATTTCCACTAAAGCCCTGATTTTGTCAGGATTCGCCTCTATGCCTTTTGTTGAAACTAGGTATCCGAGAACTTTTCCCTTGTGAATGTCGAATACACATTTCTCCGGATTCAGCTTTAGATTTGCTGCTCTCATGTTCGCGAATGTTTCTGCCAGGTCACTGATGTGGTCTTTCCTCTGAACACTTTTGACGACTATATCGTCCACATACGCCAAGATATTCCTCCGTATCTGGGGATGAAGTACTATTGCTATCATTCTTGAGAATGTACATCCTGCGTTCTTTAGCCCCTCTGGCATTCTCACGAAACAGAATGTTCCGAAGGGAGTGATGAAACTTGTTTTTTCTTCGTCCTCTTTGCGAACCCTGATCTGATGATACCCAGAGAACATGTCCAGGAGCGAGAGCATTTCACTGTTGGCTGCATCATCTACGATTTTGTCTACCCTTTCCAAGGGGAAATCGTCTTTCTTGCATGCCTTGTTCAAATCGTGAAGTCCACACACATTCTCCACTTTCCATTTTTCTTCTTGATCGGTACATGTGTTGGCTAGCCGGACCGGATACTTTACTTCTCCGATTACTTGCGCGTCTTGCAATCTCCGAACTTCGGCTTCCATCGCTTTCACTTTTTCCTCGGACATCTTCCGAAGTTTCGTTTCTTGGGAGGTATTTTTTCGTCTGTTTCCGTGGCATGTTCAATGATGTCCCCGTCCACACCTTGCGGTGTCCTTAGCCGACCATGCGAAAACATCCTTGTTTTTGTTCAGGAATTGTAGGAGATCTCTGTCCTCTTCGGCACTGAGGTGAGCCCCTATTGTGACTGCTCTATCGGGCATGTCATCCAGATACACTTTCTTGGTTTCACCATCTGTAGCTGTTTGAATTTTCTCTTTGGGCCGCTTGGCCTCTTCGTAAGTTTCCTTCTTCTCGTCAGCTGTTTTCAGCTGGTACACGTTCGTCTGGCCGGGCGTGTGGCCTTTTTCTATGTTTCTGGCCTCTTGTTGATTGCCGAATACTGTAATGACCCCCTTAGGTGCAGGCATCTTCATGCATAAGAACTGCTGCCTTATGACTGCATCGAATTTGTTCATGAAACCTCTGCCGAAAATCGCGAGATACAGATGATAGATGTCAACCACATCAAAGATGAGACTCTTTGTTCTGGCATTTTCGAGATCTCCGAAGGAAACAGGGAGTGATATCTTTCCAACCGGCTTGATTGGTTTTCCTCTGAACCCTTGCAATGGGTACTCTGGTGGGTCCAACATGTGTTGGCTCAGATTCATCTTTTCAAAAGTTTTCAAGAACAAGATATCTGCTGAACTTCCATTGTCAACTAGGACTTTTCCGATGACCCACCCGCTATGTTTACCTCAATGACCATAGCATCATTATGAATTGCAGAAATCTTCTTCTGTGAAGGTGATTGGCACCTTTGCCCACTCCGGACGTGCAGCTGGACCGTCATTGATGATGGTGTTCACAGACCTGAAGTAATTGCTTCTTTGCTTCTTAGTCTCGAACTCCATGGCTGACCCTCCTGTGATTGGCATGATAGTCCCGAAAGACGGCGATGCTTTGGAGTTCTGAGGTCCTGCACTTGTCTGAGGCCTTGAGAAATTTTCTTCGGGGGTGGTGGCAAGATTTCTCGAATCGGTTGTGGTTGCCGGATTGATCGGATTGCTTGTGACCGGGAAAAAAACTACCGCGATGGTTGCCATGATGACCGTGGTTGTGAGAATTGCGAACCGAGACCGAACTTGATTGAGAGTTCGCGAATTGCGGGCGCCGAAATTCGGGCGAAATTGGCTTGGCATTGAGGATGCAATGCTCATTAGCGCTTTCTCTTACTGGATTCTTGCCATGTTTTTCTTTGTTTCTGGGCACCCTTCGGTGCTGTGTCCCCTCCCATGATACTGGCAATAGAAGTAAGGGTCTTTCGGGTTATGGTTCGTGAGCCTCGGTGGTCCTCTTCCTCTTCCCCTTCCTCTGGGCGCAAACCCTCCTCTGGTACTTGGCCTGCTGTTTTGGTCAGGTTGTGGATTTTCGACATTGTTGACATTTCGTGGATTCTGAGATTGTGCTCTCCAGGTCATCTCTCTGTTTCCCTGCCTTTCTTCGTTTCGTTCGGCTACTCTCTTGCGATGATCATCATCAGACAAGATGTATTCCTCCAATTCACAAAAAAGTTCCTCAACCGTCTTGGGTTTCTTTCTAGTCGATGTGAAGCCGTTGGCCCCGGAGTCGGGCCCTTGATTAGCGCATTGATCGTTGTTCTTTCATCGGCTTCGGAATTTGAGATCTCTGCTGCATGAATCTTCTCACGAAGTTCCGCAGTGGCTCTCTCGTCTTTCTCGCTTGCGTTGTACAAATACGATGCTTCACCGTTGTGTCATGGAACATCCGAAATGCTTGCATGAACTTTGTCTTGAGATCCGCCTTACCGTAGACCGAGTGCGGCGGCAAAGCAAAGAGTACCAATTCCGCATTGGTCCTTCGCAAGCAATGATGAAGGATTTGGCTAGTGCAACATCATCTCCTCCTGCTGAATTTACGGCCGATTCGTACCTCATTAGGAACTGCCTGGAGTTTCCGAAGCCATTATATTTCGGGAGAGAAACTGGTTTGAACTTCGGTGGCCACGGTGCAGTTTGCAGCCCAATGGACAGTGGCGATTCAGAATCTACGAAGTGTGAGATTACGTTTCCTGCAAAGAAGTTTTCTTTCGGGGGTTCTCTTGCTGGCCCAGAGTTCTGATGTGGTGATTCCTGCCACAGGGAACTGTTTTCTTGTTCTTTCATCTCATCTATTTCTCTCTGTATTATTTCAATTTGTTCTTTTGCTTTGTTCAGTTGTTCTAACTTTTCGGAGATCTTTCTTTTTGCTTGCAACTGACTCGCGAATTTTTCCTTGTCTTTTTGCAGCTGCTGTATTTTTTGCTGAACTCTTTCTAGTTCCCTGTCTATGGTGCCATCATCATCATCGACGTTCTCAAATGCTTGCTGTTCAGCAGGTTGTTCTTGGGTGTGAGCTGTCTTCTCAGCTCTTGCCTTCATCAGAGCTTAGAGCTTTGCTCTCCGCTCTTGATCTGTGGTGTTAGAAGGTTCAGGGACGAAGGGGATTTCATTCCCTAGAGGAGGATGGTGGTCATCTCGATTTGTCTCTGCTGGAACGTTCTTCTTGGATTTCTTCTGTGGTGGCATCGTGACCTTTTCTTTGGCTGAAACACGGTGGGCGCCAATGTTGGGGGCTATCCGAAAGCTCGATCAGATTCCCCAAACACAAAAGAGAGGAGGAGCAGTAACACGTTCGAGCGCAGTTAAGACAGGACAAGAGACTGAGATTCTCCCACAGAATGCTTGAGTTTTCAACAATGATCAATCAATTTACACGTGCCCTCACACCCCCCTTTTATAGGGAGACGAAGGGACTTTTACATTCCGAAAACACCCTCGAGCTCGAAGAATATTCTTAATGTGAACACATACAAGAATGTCTTTTTTGCCTCACATATTTACAAGCCTGCCACTAGTTCACACTCTAAACCTGGACTTTTTGGGACGACAACTTTGACTTTGCTTCTCACTGGTTCGTGAATTTCCCCGTTCGAGATTTCCGAACTTGACTTCCGACAGATTCCCGAATTGGCCATCCTCCGAAATTCGTGACTTCGCCGATTCGAGATTCCAGGCTTTCGCATGTTCACGACTCCAAGACTTCGCAGGTTCAAGATTCCCGAAGATCGCATGTTCGCGACCCTGAAGCTTCACAGGCTCAAGATTCCCGAAGATCGCATGTTCGCGGCCCTGAAGCTTCGCATGCTCAAGATTCCCGAAGATCGCATGTTCGCGACCTAGAGGCTTCGCAGGTTCAAGATTCCTGAAAACCGCATGTTTGCAACCCTGAAAACATATCTCAAGAACTTTGTTAAACTCGATGTTTCGAGGGTGACGGGTTTTCCTGAATTCCCCAACACAGACGACCAACATAGCTGTTGGCCACCCAGCAGAGCCGTGATACTAAGGTATTTGTCGACCTTAGCAACAGTAGGCACACCGACCACGGGGGCCCAACGAAAATTGTAGATCTCCTTAACACTTCTGATCTCCATGGTATTGTTGATTTCTAGACGCCCAGAATGATCTGGTAGAGCAGCGAGGCACGCCTACCTCGGAAGGTCTTCAATCGAACCTACGACCATTCTGCTTAGGAAACAGAAATATAGGCTGATTGGAATAGGTCCGTTTACGTACAGAGCCATAGCGGGTGCACCAGGACACAGAGCCCTAGCGGGTGCAAATAACATTCATCAGGTCGTAGAAGAAGGTCGTGGAGTCGTCGTCGAGGGGGGCTAAGTTAGGCGCAGAGCCCTCTGACATGGAGTCAGTTTTTGTCTTGTAGCGTAGACTGCAGGGTCACGGGTCAACAGTGGTCGGAGATGCTCTTGCCACCCAGAAAACGACAAGCTGCCCACTGATCGAAGGGATTACTGTAGCCATGTGACCTCTGCGGTGGGGCTCAGGCATCATTGATGCACAAATGACAAAGACGTCGTGAGTCAGAAAGAGTAATGTCGTCGCCTTTAATGATGCACAGGCTACAGACCCCATTGCCACGTGGTGACAGTGTCATCACTTCGCCAACTTCCCGAAGTGTGGCGTCGGCTATAAATAGCACCGTGAGGCTGGAGGAGGCAAGCACCGAGCATTGTTGAGCTATGAAGCCGCAGGGTAGTTGTGAGGCCATGCCATGGGCATGCGACCGTCCACCAGAGTGTAGAGTTGTGTTCTTGTAGATACTTGAAGCTAGGAGAATTCTCGCGAAGTGCAGGCAACATCTCTATCTGCTGGGCCCTGCCTCTGCGTGGTACCAGGCAGAGTTTGGAGGTGCTGCTGGCCGAGCTGGAGCTATATCGGGACGTCTCTGGTGAGCATCGGGAGCTCACCGGGGTTTGGTGTTCCGCAGCGAAGTGCAAGCTCGTGTCTCCATTCCAATAGTTTGAGCCGAGCATGCCTTAGATTACATGTTGTCCTGAAGTAGTCTCCCGCAAGGCCGCCATCAAGGTCCTGATACTAGGAGAAGTCTCGCGACATGCCCTGTTTTGGCAGAGTAGGTCGTGGTGACCGCTCTGAGTAGCTCAGGCCTTGTAGTGCGTTTATCTTGTGTGCCGGGTTCTGGACCCAATGAGGTCACAGGCGACTTGTGTACCTTCAGATTCTAGATCCAGTAAGGTCGTCGGTGGCTTGTATCTTCGGGTTCTGGATCCGATAAGGTTGTAGGCCGATATACACCCTTGGGTTCTGGATCCAGTGAGGTCGTAGGCGACTTGTAACTTTGGGTGGTCCATGTAACGTTCGCTCTCTTCTGTCATGTACTTGGTCGATTTGGCAAAAATTTTCGCCAAAGACCTTATTTTATATGATGTGGGGGCTTGCAAATCGTGTTTGCCATCAGGACGACCTGATGTTATCTTCCTGTTTTGGCTGACGACCTAAATTCATATTTAGGTCGCAGCGCTTGGTCTGTTAGCGAAAAATCCGCCTCAATCTTCTCGCGAACTTCTCGGGATAGACCCGTTGGGGCGTGTTGTACGGAGCAAGGAGCCGCAACGGATAGATTCGGTGGTCCCCTCTATAAATAGAGTGAGTCGGGGCAGTGCTGACCCCATTCCTCTCATTTTCTTCCTCTCGCTCTCGTCGCTCTCGCTCTTTCTCGTGCTACAGCGACCGTGTGACCGCCGTGCTCTCGCGCCCACTCACCGAGCGCCCACCTCCGGTTAGACTTGTGCTAGCACCGCCGTTCCGCGCCGTGCTCCTCCAGCGCATGCGCGTCAAGACCCTTTGCCACATTAGATCCAGCTCAAACCCTAGCAGTGAGATGGTGGCGGAAGCGGCTTGCATCCCGGACCCGTAGGTGGCGTGGGTCAGGTCGACGATGACCGAGGCCAAGATCCAAGCGCTGGTGGACCGGGGGCTGCTCCGGCCGAAGACGGAGGTGGAGTGGAGAGCCACCGCTGGGGAAGAGTTCCCGAGCGAGGACGTCAAGGAGCAGGTCGTCTTCGCTTCCTTCTTCGAGCGTGGCTTCAACCCTCCCGGCGGGAGACTTTTTCCGCGGCATGTCGTACTACTACAGCCGGAGTTAGTACACCCCGTTCCTAACTCCATCACTGTAGTGTCGACTTTCATTCATCTTTGTGAGGTGTATCCGGGGATACCGCCTCACTTCGCATTGTGGAGGCATTTTTATCCGTGTCAAAAGTAATGGCAAAAGGTCGGGGCTAGTGGGGGCTGTGATGTTCAATTTGAAGTCAGGCCTCAAAGCAGAATGGATAGACACCGACCTTCCTGACAACACCGCCGGGTGGAGATCGGAGTGGTTTACATTGCGGACCAAATTCCAGGTCTTCCGCGGCGAACTGGCCATAAGCCAGTGAAAATTAGCGAGTGGGGTCTAGGACTCTCCACCCGCGAACTCGAGGACCTAAAGGAGGTCCTGGAGCTAGTTAGCGACATGAAGAGCCGAGGAGTGACAGGAGCGGCGGTGGCGAGGTCGTTCTGCCGGCGGATGATCTAGCCGATCAAAGATCGGGTCCACCCGGCGTATGAGTACTGTGGGAAATCAGACCCCACACGCGAGGTGAACCGCAAGGTCTCCAAGGAGGAGATGGCAGCTAGAGTTTCCCAGATATATTCTGGGAAGGTCAAGGTGAAGAAGTGCCCGAGGGCACACTCGTCGAAGAGACCGGCTGATCCGGTAAGATCCTGAGATCTGTATTTAGGTTGTTGTGCTTTGCTTTCTTGATTCACTTAGGTTGTATAGCATTTTATGTCATCTGTTTCATAGATGCGCGAGCTCCGCAGTTGGTGCCCGGCCGCCTCTCCCCCGAGGGGGAGATACATCGGAGGAAGCTGAGGTCGGACAAGTACAAGCCTCCAGCGGGTCGTCTGCTGGAGAATTATGAGTCTGACTCGTCGGTGGAGGCCGATGAAGACACCGACGCGGAGGCCGGGCAGATCCGATCATCGGCGCCGCAAAATCCCGACACGAGACCGGGTCGACGGTGGCGAAGAAGTCCGCTTCGGCCGCCGCCACCGCAATCTCTCGCAGGTGAAAGCCGCCGAGCGAAGAAAACGAGGAAGAGGAGGGTTGCATCCCCTCTCGGTCGTCGCTACTCCAACGACCCCGACGCCTCGCTCGCAGGAGGTCGGGTCGGAGAATGAGGAGGAGGAGGAGAGGAGAAGGAGAAGGAGAAGGAGAAGGATGATGTCGTCGAAGAGTTGCCGGTCCCCGAAGACCGGGCGGTGGGGAGGCCGGGGAAAGTCCTCGCCGCCAAGAGGCGGCCGAGAGTTGGTGCGAGAAGACGTCGGAGGAAGCTCTCCGACGTGGTTTAGAGGCGCGGCACGGTCGGCCGCGGCGTGGGCGAAGATACCGCGGCTATTAAGCCTCGGGTGTTTTGACCGAAGACTCGGCTTCCGGTTGTGCCGAGGTATGGACTTAAGAGCCGATGCTATCTTTATGTTTTTTATCCGAGCTCAATCTTGACGTGGTATTTTTCCGTGCGGTGCCGGCGGAAAGACCACAAGGGGTGTCGGTTACCCCATCATCTCCCTCCCGCACAAGGTCGCCCGAGCCACGGGTCGCGGGAGAGGCGTTGGTAGATGATGCCCGTACCGCTACCCCGACGCGAGGGATGGCGAAGGGGTTGACGACTTCGCCACCCGTGACCGACACGAGGGCGAGTGTTCTTCCCTACACACCGCCGAGGGTGTTGAGACCTCGTTGACCTCTCCAACGGTCGTAGACATTGACCCTATCGGGGCCGTTCCCGATGGGGCGAAGGATATGGCCGAGGACCGCCTCGCATCGACCTCGGCACGGGGAGGTCCGGGAAGCGTCCGGCGCACGGTACCTCCATCTTCAACTTCGAGCCTAAGGTTTCCACGTCGATCAATTAATTGGGATCACACCCCTTGGTAGGATGATTGGTTCGAGGATAATGAGGACATGCGGCCTTTGCGGCACCAAAGATAGTCACCATCAACCACACACTCGTTGTGAGTAGCCCGTGATGTATTATCACCGCTTGATTATTTTGCTTTTGAAGCATCGCCGACAACCTTGTGATTTTGCAATAGTCGCTAGCGAGAGAGGGCCAAGGGCCGGGCCGATCGACTGCGGCATGCCGAGGAGAAGGAACGACATATTACCGACCTTGAGCGAGAGCTCAGGGAGGTTCGTGAGGTGGCAGCCGCCGACAAGAAGAGGCTCGAGGACGAGCTTACTGAGGAAAGGCGCAAGGCCGTGGAGGCCACTACGCGCTTTAACGTTGTTGACGGATAAAATACGTATCCCTCTACGATCCGCAAGCGTACGGACCCCACACCTTTTTCACCACGAGATTCCCAAGGTTCTTGTCAATCCGCCGAGCAAGGGGATTACAAGCGTTCAATCTACTTTTACGCACTAGCAACTAAAACCCTAACTAATATTATACTAGAAAACAACTAAACTACACTAGAGAGAACGATAAACAATCGAGATAGGAGACACTCGCCCATGGGTCGACGATACTAGAGCATGCAATCAATTAAAGACATGAAAACCAATCTAATCTATCGGGGTTGTGACCACGGTTTCGCCCTTTCCCTCCTCTCGTATCGTCACTACGCGAAGGTATTCATGACTAGACCTATGATGGACACGGCGTAATGAATGGATCCAAGGAAGCATTGAGGCCTATACTCCCTTTACAGCATGGTAGCTAACCTTAAGCATTAAAGTATATTCAACACAAGATGATAGATAGATAATCCAACAAAGTATGATTACATCTCAAGATCAATTACAACCCATGGACGAATAAGAAGATTACCCCATCAAGGTGCTGGGCATAGCACCGTTGATCATGGTTTCCCTTCTGCCGGTGTCTTCCTTCTTCCCCACGAGAGGGTGCTTCCTTCGAGGTGGTTGATCTCCCTCCGAAGATCCTCCTCCTCTCTCTCTAGCTTGTGGATGGCCTCCTGATGCGAATGGCTCTCTCCCTGTCGAATGGCGGTGCCTCCGGGGTTTTAGGGTTGAAGATCCTTCGGGTGCAAGGAAAGGGGGTCGAACCGGCCACCGTAGTGGGCCGGGCCGGCCGGCTCGGGCCGACCGGCCCGGACCCACCTCGGCCCGGTTCGGCCGCCCCTTCGTTCCCGTGGGTCCTCGGGTGATTATGCACTTTGCCCCCTCCACTTGCATGATTTTGACGATGTCATCATCACGTCCAAGATGGAGGTTCTCTTCGCATGAAGTTCGCCTTTTACGCTTCAATCCCCGGGGGTGTTCCTCGTAGCACTTCGGTCCTTGCCACCATTGGAAGTGATTTCATCAAGCTCATGAACACGAACAAGACTCCGTAAATGCTCCTTTGAACTTGTTGTGAATCTGTCCTTTATGTCCATGTTTTCCTACATAAACACAACACTTCCAAATGCATGCACATAGATGAACTTGTTATATGATTAGTGTGCCTAGTGGCGGGTTAGTTCCATAATCAAATCCAAACCAAAGTGTAATGAACATGCTTGGTGTACCAAAATACACCTTCAACATCTCCCCCACGCTTAGCTCTTGCTCGTCCTCGAGCAAGTACTCGTAAAAGAAATTCGTCCAAAGCGTTGTAATCGTGTATCGCTAATCCTTCTTCACAAGTTAGTCAACCCTTTCATCTTTAATACATAAACACAAAGTAGTGATCTTCAAACATAAACATGGGCGTTTAGAATTTTTACAACATCAAGATTTACCCCACAACTCAAACTCTTCACTCGAAGTCTTCAATTTCAGCCATGCTTACTTCTTTGCTTCCATCGAGGGTTTTTCTTATGATTTTCAAAACAAAAATTCCTGCAACAAGTATTAGACAAAAACCTTTCTCCAAGCTCTCTCAATTCACTCATATGAGGTGGCTATCCTAAACCAATTTTATAAAACTCTCACCTCCCATAAGTCTCTCATATAACATGTAAAGTGGAGCTATAGGTAGGGCTAGCGCAATCAACACAAGTATTGTCAAACTAAGAACTTCCTCTAATGGTTGTTTACCTTTCAAAGCCAATGATCATGAGAATTAACCATATGTAGGGATATCAAGGATGAGAAGATTTAGAGTGGTGGACATGTGCAAGGGCAAAAGAGAATTATGACTACGAGGCACCGATGACGTCCTCGTTGTCGGATTGCACATGGTTGGAAAAAGAATGAAAGTTTGGTCTCTCAACAACGTGACATCCTTCCTTACACTTTATTTTTTTTTTCTTTCACTTGATCCATCCCTCTCATATCTTTATTGCTACCTCCTCTTTTCTCTTTTCTTTTTCTATCATTCTTCTTTCTTCTTTCTTTCATTCACATATATTTTTCTTTCTTTCTTTCTTTTCCATACTCATACTTTTTCTTTTTATTTTTCCCTGTCTTGACAACTTTTCAAAGCTCTCAACTCCCCTCTTTCTCGCATGCATACAATCTGAAATTTTAATTAAACCATGCTAGAGACGAGACGAAACTTTGAGAATAGGTTGTGATCAAGGAATGCGATGTACAAAAGAGATGTATAGGGTTGGGTATGGAATTCGGCGATGTACGGGACTTCCAATGTGAAAGTCACGTTACCGAATGTATGACGAGGCTAGCAACAAAAGATAAGCACAAGAACATGATCATTGCTCGAAATTAAAACTCCCAAGAGAGAAGGATCCTAGCCTAACTCATCGTGCTAATCACACTTATGGTGGAGCAAAAAATAAATTGGCTTTGTATAGGATTTTTTTCTTACTCTCATCTTGGAAAAAGAGGTTTTGCTAACCTTTATTACAAGGGTTTTAAGATAATTTTCAGAACTGAAATCCTCCAACTTTTAGCATTGAACATAGCACAACTAACATGTGAAGCTCAAGATCGAAGTGTGGTATGGGTACTTTAAGTAGTAGCAATTCCACTAAGCACCACGGTAAACATTTTTCAAACCACACACTTATGTTCATATATCAAGAATCAAAGATAAACAAACAAGTGAATAAAGATAAGCATCACACAAGACACAAAAATATATAAAGACTCTTTTTATTTTATTTTCTTTCACTCAACACTAATTTAAGACACTTTCAAACTTGCAAAAATTTAAAAACACACTCGAAAACTAAGACTCATTAAACTCTAAGACTCTCGCTTGAAGATTAAACCGAACCTAAATTTTGAAACTCAAAAGCTAAGGCTAGCTAGCTAGCTCTCCCACACTAAAAACATACGACGTCCTCGTCGTATCTTACAAAATTCCTAAGGGGAAAACTAGACCTAGTGGTACTTCAAGCAAGTATTGCACCACTTGCTTCTCATGTTTCCAACCATGCCAAAAAGTTTGCGCACGTTGTGGTTAAGGAACTTGTAGTCGTCTTCAACTACGCGCTCCAAATCCTCCACACGCCGCTTCATTGCTTCCATGGCTTGGAGACATTCATCGACCAACGCGTAGAGATCCGCGATGGATTGACGACAAACTCGACAACACATCGGATGCAATCCGAAGGGGTCGTCGTCGCCATTATCTCCACCATCATCCCCACCGTCGTCGCCACCACCATTGTTGTTGCCGCCTTCGTTGCCGTCGCCGTTGGGGCCTTCGGGAGTCCTCTCTTTGGGCTGCTCATCCCAAATGTAGAGGTCGTTATCATAACTTCCAGCGGCCGCCCACGAGCTCGGGCTACGATCGTCGGAGTAGTCACTACCCCCATAATCCTTAGGCTCGGGCGACGCCTCCTTGTAGTCTTTGCACTTCATGCCTTGGATGCATGCCGACCTTCGAACGGGCGTAGGGACCTTCTCTCCTTCGATGGGGTTGCGAGATGCAAGAGCTCCAGTCGGGACACGCCCTCCGCAACGGATGCGGGCGGTCCTCTTGACGGGTAGCTTGAGCTCGCATCGCATCGCCTCCTCCATCGATGGCTCCTTGGCTTCTAGCTTCAACTCTAAGCTTCTTGGGGACACAATGACCGCCGCAAGGGTGCAAAATATTGTATGAAGGGGTTGATTCCCGAGCTTCCAATTCTCGCCAAATAAATAGTCCGAGAGGGAAGCCCCGAGAACCACATTTTCCTTTTTTAAACTTCCCTTAAAATTTTCTCGACCAAAGAAGGAAGTCGAAAAGGAGCAATTCGGGCAAAAATCGGGGACGCCGGCCGCCGGGACCCGGACCTGGGCCGGTCGGCTCGGGCCGGCCGGCCCACCCCGTCTCGAGGGTCGGGCCGGTCCGGGCTTTTCGCGTACCGCCCTTATTTCGCCTCCTTAGCCCATGGGAAAAGGTTGGCCCAAGTAAATCTTCACGAGAAACTCCGGAAAACTAAAAGAAAAACTATTTACGTAAATTCATGCCTTATTTTTCGTCCTAGGCGGGACGTTCGGGCTCTTCCTCCATGGTGAAGACATCAACATGATGAAGGGGCACAACATTGGGTTTGTAGTAAACTTTAAGACACCGACCAGTCACCATAAATTGATCGCCTTTTATATCCATAATGGTTACCGCTCCGTTGGAGAACACCGAATGCACAACATAAGGTCCGTCCCACTTGCTTTGCAATTTCCCCTTTCTGAAGGTTTTAAACCTCAAATTGTAGAGGAGGACCTTATCTCCTTCTTTAAATTTTTTCTTTTTCAATCTTTTATCATACCACCTTTTGATTCTCTCCTTGTATATTCTTGCATTTTCATATGCTTTCAACCTCAACTCCTCTAGCTCGCTTATTTGGATCCTTCGTTTTACCACCGCGGCATCGAGATCGAGGTTCATCTCTTTAATCGCCCAATAGGCTTTATGTTCCAACTCAACCGGAAGGTGGCAAGCTTTTCCATAGACGAATTGATAAGGGGTCATACCTATCGGTGTTTTGTCGATAAGCCCATAAAGCTCCGTCTAATTTCTTTGACCAATCTTTGCCTCCCTTCTCTATGGTTTTGTTGAGGATGCTTTTTAATTGCCTATTTGACATTTCCTCTTGTCCGTTGGTTTGTGGGTGACGGGCGTAGAGACCCTATGCTCAATTCCCAACTTGGACAAGCACTTTTTGAAATTCATCCGGTGAAGTGAGTTCCTCCATCACTTATCAAGATTCTCGGTGTACCGAAACGAGGAAAAATCATGTTCTTGATCATAGTAATGGACTCCTCCGTGGAAGCTTTACGACATGGTATAGCCTCTACCCACTTGGATACATAATCAACCATGACTAGGATATACTCAAATCCAAATGAGTTTTTAAAAGGCCCCATGAAGTCTATACCCCATACATCGAATATGTCGATTTGTAAGTTGTATTTCAAAGGCATAAAATTTCTTTGAGAGATGTTTCCGGTTCTTTGGCATTCGGGGCATGATGCAACATATCTTTTAGTATCTTCATGCATCTCCGGCCAAAATAATCCGCTCGAGCATACTTTTGCTTGGGTTCGAAAATGACTATAGTGTCCACCGTACTCCGCCGAGTGGCACTTTCTCAAAATCTCTACCCTTTCTTCTCTTGGCACACATCTTCTCATTACTCCATCATTGCCAAGTTTGAAGAGGTATGGTGCATCCCAAAAGTACTTTCTACTTTCGGAGATTATCTTCTTTTGAGAGTTTTTATCTAGATGATTGAGAGGCATCTTCCGAATCGCTCGAATGATATCAATCATCCAAGTATCTTTATCAAGCACTCGATAGAGGTGGTCATCGCTCATCTTATCTTCTATGGGCTCTTTATCATCTTGTCCACGATTCATCCTAGACAAATGATCGGTCACAACATTCTCCACCCCCTTTTATCACGAATTTCAACATCAAATTCTTGGAGAAGAAGGATCCAACGAATCAAACGTGGTTTAGCTTCCTTCTTAGCCAAGAGATATTTGATGGCTGCGTGATCGGTGTAAACAATGACTTTCGAATTCACGATGTAAGATCTGATTTTTTCGAAAGCGAATACAACCGCTAGAAACTCCTTTTCCATAGTGGCATAATTTAATTGCGCCCCGCTAAGAGTTTTGCTAGCATAGTAAACGGCATGAACTCAGCCTTCCTTTCTTTGACCCAAAACCGTGCCTACGGCGTAGTCACTTGCGTCACACATGATCTCAAAAGGTTGGCTCCAATCCGGAGGTTGGATGATGGGAGCACTCACTAACGCACTTTTCAAGGTCCGAATGCCGCTAGGCACTTCTCATCAAAGTCGAAAGTCACATCCTTTTGAAGAAGATGTGTTAAAGGCTTAGTGATCTTTGAGAGGTCCTTAATAAATCTTCTATAGAATCCAAGCATGGCCTAGAAAGCTCCTTAAGGACTTAACATCCGTAGGAGGTGGGAGTTGCTCAATCGTCTCTACCTTAGCCTTGTCTACTTCAATTCCTCTCTCGGATATAACATGTCCGAGCACTATGCCTTGCTTAACCATGAAGTGGCACTTTTCCCAATTTAACACCAAGTCTACCTCCACACAACTCGTGAGGACCTTTTCCAAGTTTGCCAAGCAATCCATGAACGTCTTCCCATAAACGGAAAAATCATCCATGAACACCTCGACAATTTCTTCGATGAATTCCGAAAATACGGCCATCATGCAACGTTGAAAAGAGGCCGGAGCGTTGCATAGACCGAAGGGCATCCTTCTATATGCAAACGTTCCGTAAGGGCATGTAAACGTTGTCTTGTGTTGATCTTCCGGGTGAATGGGAATTTGCATGAACCCCGAGTACCCATCGAGAAAGCAAAAATAAGCGTGGTTTGCTAACCTCTCGAGCATCTCGTCAATGAACGGTAGGGGGAAGTGATCTTTCTTCGTCGCTTTGTTAAGCTTACGATAATCGATACACATCCGCCACCCGATCACGGTTCTTTGCGGTATCAATTCGTTTTTCTCATTCTTCACCACAGTCAAACCTCCTTTCTTTGGTACACAATGTACGGGCTCACCCATTCGCTATGCGGAACCGGTAGATGATTCGGCATCAAGTAACTTGATGACCTCTTTCTTTACTACCTCTCGCATGGCATGGGTTAGCCTCCTTTGGTGGTCCACTACGAGCTTACATTGGTCTTCCATTGGTATACGATGAGTGCAAAAGGTGGGCTAATACCTTTGAGATCATTAATCGAATATCCAATCACCTTCCTATGTTTTTTCAATAAAATCAGCAACGCCTCATTTTCTTCGGGACTCAACTCGTCGCTCACGATGATTGGATAGGTCTTGTCGGGGCCCAAAAATTCATACTTTAATCCTTTGGGCAAAGGTTTAAGGTCTACCTCGGGCGCTTGTGGCTCCTCGGGTTCAATCTCTCCTATGTCTTCAAATTTTTCTTCCTCCACGCTTCCATCATGTGGTTCCAAGCCTTTTGTTGCTTCTTCTAGTTTTTCATCTTGTTGATCACTAATTTGATTTTCCATCGCTCTTTGCAGTAGGTCTCTAAGGGTTTCAACAAAACAAAGACTATCCATCTCTTCTACTTCTTCATCTTCAGGAGGAAAGGGTGTAAGGTGTTTAGAAGCACGAAGAAAGTTATATGTGTACTTTGTTCCATTAAGGTTCATTGTTACTTTGCCTTCTCCGCATCTAACACGGCATCAACCAACTTAAGAAAGGGCCTACCTAGGATTATGTGATCATGATTACTATGGTGAGCATCAATAACAAAAAAATCGGTTGGTATACAATTTCTATACATTTTTTCTTTCATGTTACAAGCAATACCTAGAGGTTTGATAGTTCTACCATCTCCCATAATTAATTTCGTTGATGTTGGAGCTAAGTCTAGGTTGTGGTCTTGAACTTTATCATAAATTTTAGAAGACAGGACACTTACTTGGGCTCCGATGTCGCATAGAGCTTTGCATTGAACTCCGTTGATCTTGCAACTCAAGTGTGGTGTCATCTTCTCTTCTTCTTCGGATCCTATCGCGTAGACTTCGGCGAGGCGAGCGTATGGTGATGCTTCGGGCTTGATCCCCATGATTCTCTTCACCTCGCCTATGTGTTCCGGATCCACTATGTCATCTCCAAAGAGTTTTTGGAAAATCTCACCGGTGGTTTCAAGGTCGTATGAATTTTCCTCTTTCTTTTCCGGTGGGAAATCCACTTCCAATGCTCTTGCCATTCCTTTTTGATTAGGGAACGGTCTTCTCTTGTCGAATACTTCTTCGTAATCGATAGGAACCCAATGCATTGGTTCGAACTCCCTTAGTGGCTTCGCGCTTGACATGCTTCTCTTGTTTGTCTCATTTGGTACAACGAAGTCAACGCTCGGGGTAGTTCTTGACTTGATGTGTTCTTCAAGCTTTTCTAGGATTGGCTCCTCTTTTGTGACTTCCGGGTTGCCTCTTTAGAAAATTCAGCACGCTTCTTCTTCCTTGAATTGTATTCCGGCTCTTCCGCAAGTCTTGTTTCCCAATCTCTTCGTAAGGCAGCCGCTTTACTAATTTTTTGTAGAAGTTGGGCGGCTTCCGTGAGTGTTTTCTCCATGAGATCCCCGCCTACACACATTTCGACGTGTTGCATGCAACTAGGGGTTAGGGAAAAGAAAAATGTATGCAAGAGTACGTCACCGGTAGAAGCCGAGTTTTGGTACTTGTTCGATCAACCCATTAAACCTATCCCGGGCTTGGTCTATCCCTTCCTCTTCTCCTTGCATGAAATTGATCACTTGCCTCCTTAGATGTTGAACCTTGCTAATTGGAAAGAACTTCTCGCAAAACTTCTTTGTCAACTTGTTCCAATTGCCTTCAACTTCAAAGGACGCAAACGAGTACCATGTCTTTGCATTGCCGGCAAGTGAGTAGGGAAAGAGATTCCATTTGAAACCATTCATCGGGGACTCCTTCTTGATGCACCGTGTTGCATATCGTCGTGAAATTCCTTATGTGTCTATATGGGTTCTCTCCGTAACCATCCCTTCAAACGGGTTTGCCGCCACCATCTCGATGATCTTGGATTTAATCTCATACTTGGTCGCTTCGAGCTTTGAATCCGACTCTTGTACTTTTATGTCTTCACATCGAGGGCTAGCGTAATCCCTTAGTGATTTATCCGGTTCTTCCATGGGTTGATTAACGAACGCCATCTAGACAATAAGATAAAAACCAAAAACAAAAATGAAACAAGTGTTTTTCTAGATAATATATGTTAGATATAGCAAACGAAAGACAAACTAAAATATAAAACTAAGTTAAATGCAAATCAAACGATGTAAATTAGTTTGCTCCCCGGCAACGGCGCCGAGAAAAAGGGGCTTGTTGACGGATAAAAGACGTATCCCTCTACGATCCGCAAGCGTACGGACCTCACACCTTTTTCACCACGGGATTCCCAAGGTTCTTGTCAATCCGCGGAGAAAGGGGATTACAAGCGTTCAATCTACTCTTACGCACTAGCAACTAAAACCCTAACTAATATTATACTAGAAAACAACTAAACTACACTAGAGAGAACGATAAACAATCGAGATAGGAGACACTCACCCATGGGTCTACGATACTAGAGCATGCAATCAATTAAAGACATGAAAACCAATCTAATCTATCGGGGTTGTGACCACGGTTTCGCCCTTTCCCTCCTCTCGCATCGTCACTACGCGAAGGTATTCATGACTAGACCTATGATGGATACGGCGTATTGAATGGATCCAAGGAAGCATTGAGGCCTATACTCCCTTTACAAAGCATGGTAGCTAACCTTAAGCATTAAAGTATATTCAACACAAGATGATAGATAGATAATCCAACAAAGTATGATTACATCTTAAGATCGATTACAACCCATGGACGAATAAGAAGATTACCCCATCAAGGTGCTGGACATAGCACCGTTGATCATGGTTTCCCTTCCGACGGTGTCTTCCTTCTTGTCCACGAGAGGGTGCTTCCTTCGAGGTGGTTGATCTCCCTCCGAGATCCTCCTCCTCTCTCTCTCTCTAGCTTGTGGATGGCCTCCGGTGCGAATGGCTCTCTCCCTGGCCGAATGGCGGCGCCTCCGGGGTTTTAGGGTTGAAGATCCTTCGGGTGCAAGGAAAGGGGGGTCGAACCGGCCACCGGAGTGGGCCGGGCCCGGCGGCCTCGGGCCGACCGGCCCGGGCTCACCTCGGCCCGGTTCGGTCGCCCCTTCGTTCTCGTGGGTCCTCGGGTGATTATGCACTTTGCCCCCTCCACTTGCATGATTTTGATGATGTCATCCTCAGTCCAAGATGGAGGTTCTCTTCGCATGAAGTTTAGTCTTTTACGCTTCAATCCCCGAGGGTGTTCCTCGTAGCACTGCGGTCCTTGCCACCATTGGAAGTGATTTCATCAAGCTCATGAATATGAACAAGACTCCGTAAATGCTCCTTTGAACTTGTTGTGAATCCGTCCTTTATGTCCATGTTTTCCTACCTAAACACAACACTTCCAAATGCATGCACATAGATGAACTTGTTATATGATTAGTGTGCCTAGTGACGGGTTAGTTCCATAATGAAATCCAAACCAAAGTGTAATGAACATGCTAGGTGAACCAAAATACACCATCAACAAACGTTGCGGCTACCGGTGAGTTTTAGTCTTTGTCCCTTTTTGAACGAAGGTCATTAGCCGGTCGCCTAACCGTTGTGTGTGCAGATTTCTGTAACCGCGAAGAAGAGCTGAAAAATGCTTTGGCGACCTCCAGGAGAAAGATTCATGGCCTGGAGGGCAAGGTCCAGGAGATCGAGGGCCGGAGGCCCGGAACTCAAACGGGCGATGAAGGAGGCCACCGAGAGTGAGTACGCCATATCTCAAAAGCCGGCTTATGAGACCACACCTCATCGAGGCCTTGAAGTCAAGTTCGAGGTTGTTTTGAAGTCATTGCGAGTGACCAAATCACCATTGCGGGGTATGAGGTGGAGCCGAACGACCTCAAGGGTGTCGCCAACTATGCAATGTCTTGCATACCCGTTCGGAGGAAGGGGAACAACGAAGCAGTCCATCGTTGATCGCCCGGTAGACACTCCTAACGAGCCGTTGCTTTTATTGAGGGCAACCGGCTTGGCGGTACCGCAACCGATGCGTTGGTGAGAGTCAAGTCCCTCTATCCCGAGGTCGACATGACCAAGATCAAGGGTGGTGCCGACACCGCGAAGGACCTTCACGCCCGGAGCTTGAAGTTGATGAAGTCGCCACCGAGGTGGCGAGAGAGCATCGACTTTGAAGGCGATGGCGGAGCCGGTGGTGAAGGTGGCGACAACCGAGTAGTAGCTAGGAGCCGTACCTCCCCCTCCTCTCATGACTTGTAAAACTTTGAAGAAATCAGCAACGAAGTACTTGCCTTTTGCCTCGCACGAGTTTGGTTGGTCTTGTAGATGACGATGCATTACGTTCTTGACTCGCTAACCACTACTCACGGAGAGGTCGGCTACCGACCTCTACGGCTCGCCGTGGAGGCTTACGAGAGGTTGGCGCGCGAGGGAGGAGCCTAGGGATCGGATCCGTCGACCTTCTTGACCAAGCATACTCGTGGCGGCAGGAGGCTTCGTACTCATTCGCGACGATGTCCTTAGGTCGGACGACCTTTAGGTTGGCTTTAGCCAAGCCCCCGAGTATGTCGAGGGGAATGGATAAAGAGGAGCTAGAACCCCAAGGTCTTGCGACCCAGATGTTGGCTTTAGCCAAGCCCCCGAGCATGTCGAGGGGGGGTTTATGGTATGAGGAAGGAGGAGGTAGTGCTCGACTCATAGCAGAGGACTGCTTGAAATAGTTTTTATTTACTCGTAGCGAGAGGACTCGGGCGGCATTGGCATTTTAACGCTCTTGACGCCGCGTGTCCGTTTCTCCGTCTTGCGGTGGTACATCTGCAGAGACGACCAAGATCCGGCGATCTAGGGTTTCGGACTCTTCTCTCGGATAGTTCGGGGAGATCGTTGTGTGAGCAACCCGGAACGCAAGGCGGTCCGGGAGACGACTCTTGCTTCAACCGGCGGCGGTGAGCCGCGGTAAGAGGCCGAGGAAACTTTTTGAGGACACGGCACCGGCGTGCGGTGTGCTTGGAATTCTCGTGTATAGGACGGGGCTCATCGAGGTGATTCCTGCAGCCTTCCACGATCTTGAGAATTGAGTCCCGCATTCGATCTAGATCCCGCGCTTCATGTAGCGGGATGCTACTTGAGCGAAGCATTGCGCAAGCCAAGAGGCATGCCTTGGAGGTCGAAGAAGTCATGCGAGGGCGTTTGACGTGCTCACGGACTTTGATTGTGTCGGAGAGCATACCCTCGACACGATCGATCCCGCCGATCGGGTCGCTAGGAGTGGGTGGGTGGGTTTTCTTCGACGGATCCGTTTCGATCCGTTGGTTGGTGGTGACCGCGTTGCCTTCGATGATGAGGCGGGTGGCCGGAGCGGTGGATGTCGCCGGCATCGAGCCGAATCGGATGTCGACGAGGTTGGCGAGGAAGTCCGCCATGCTCTCGGGAAGATGACGCCGTTGGTCGAAGCCATCGAGTTGCACGAAGAACCTTGACTTTCCCCTACCGCGGCGCGCCAACCGTCGATGGTGAGATCCGGAGCCGCCCACGGGGGTGTTAATCCCCGTGGTTTAGTTGTTCGGCGGGGAGATCGGGAGCTAAGAACGCGATGGTTATGCTAGTGTAGCACACGAAATTACGACGAGACACAAGGACAAGACGATTTTATACCGGTTCGGGCCTCTAGAGAGTAATACCCTACGTCCAGTTGTCGGTGTAGATTTCTTGGGGATTGGTCGAGGTGTTGAGTTACAAGGGGGATCGCCTCGTCCACCTTATATTGGCCAGCGGATGAGGTCGGTTCCCAGACTCCTGGTCGGTTACGACCAAGAGACCTAAGTCTACTTTACACATCTTGCCATATCCCGTCGATCTGCTTTTAGGCGAAGTCCACCGAGGTCTTTGTCTTGTCTTGTACGCCAAGTCTTGAGGTCGTGTTGGATTAGGTCGTCCGGGGGATTCTTCGGAAGGTCTTCGGGAGGTCGTATGGGATGCCAATTAGGTTGGTTGGAACAACCGAAAGTTCGCGGGTCTTCTAGTAGGCCGGGACTCACTTGTCGGGGACGGCCATGAGCTCGGTCGGTGGGGACCCGGGGGTACCCATGTCTCACAAGGTCGAAGCACTTCAACTCCTAGCATCTTCACCGCCGACGCCCTTTCCCCTCCTCGGCTCTTGGCTTACCCGAGAAACCCTATATAAGGCTCCGTCCGGTCATCCTCTCGGTTGCGAGACACAACACACCGTACACAAATATTCCCATCCCATGGCTTGCGCGCACAGGACCTTGGGAGAGTAGAAGCCTCCGAGATGTTCGTCGGAGTTGGAGTTCGCCCGCTCGGGTGAAGACCGGCGATCATGTTTTTGGGGAGTGCCTTCAAGACGACTACTCGTCTTCGTTTTCCTCGGTTCGACTACCGTTCGTCTTCCCGTATCGTTATAGAGCCGCGGAAAGAAGATCGGAGATCGCTACCTCTCCGCACCGCATCGAGCGGGACGACTACACCGACAAAGTGCTATGTCGACTAGCACCGCATGAATGCCGCCGGGTATAATCTTAATCCGCTTCATCGTTTATATGATCTACATATTTGCATACTATGGTATATCAGTTTTGGTCATGAACGTTGTCTCTTTTGCCTCTCGTTATGATTGTACTTTTAATTTCTGGATTAAATTACTCGTTAATTTTCCTAAATTTCCAACAATCCAAAAACGTGATAGGCCTTTTATGAGTACCGGCTTTGCGAGCATGTTGAAACCCAATGTTTTTGAAGCGTCCCCTCATCGAGGTGACTAAATGTGACACAAATACCGGTCCCGAGAGGCCGGCAACACATTTTTTACAACGGGTGGATCGTCTTTTACATTACGGCGGCATAGTGGGCACGGGAGTGCCAACGCCACAAGGAACAACACAAGTGCTAAAGACCAAACTACGATAGTGAAGGCTTCCAAAGCCTCATCGAGTACCACACCATGGAAGCTCTCTCGTGGAGGCCCTAGGTACACAGACACGGTTGGGTGTAGGTCGGCGACCTACTCGACGTCTTCGGGAACGAAATCGGGATCCTCCTCTCGAAAAAAACGGCTAGTTAAACAAGGGTGAGCACAAACGTACTCAACAAGTCCAACCCCACCCACGGAGGGGCTTATAAGCGGGATCATGCACATGATAAATATAACAAGGAACAGGTTAAGGTTTATTTGCAAACTCATTTACCCATGCAGGGGTTCATTTTCAAAAAGGTTTTCGCAAACCAATTTTATAACCAAAGTGACTCAGCTGTTTTAAGAAAATCACTATGGAACTACCAGACTCCCCATCCGCAGTAGCCCCTGGGCACACAGCCACACATCTTACCCAAAAACAACTCACACCAAGATAACATCCCAACCCCAAACACTAGTTTTTGTGACCACATCGTGACTCGTCCAATACCGTGGACACGGCTATTCGAATAGGTTTGACACTCTGCAGAGGTTGTACATCTTTACCCACAAGTAGGGTACCGTCACACGGACACCTCGGTGCGGTGTGGATCCTATCAAAGCCATTACCCACCTTAGCTAACCCTACGAGCCACCACGGAAGCAACCAAGGGGTTATCCCACATAACCGGGGTGTACCTCACACGAGCGTACCCCTACTCCTTGGTCTCCCGCCGCTCACCCGCACACCAGATGGCAAGTAGATTAACTAGTGGGGTTTATGCTAAGCTGTTGCCACATACAACGGTCGAGTGGTTGTACGATGATTTGGGTCAGGTGAGATGTCACGCAACCCGGTCCTTAACGACAAGATGGACAACTCCCAACATGCTCAACCACACAGGTACGAGCTCACCCATACTCCTGACACACACGTCCATCCCGTCTACCCAGTTCTTTACTCATTTTCCGAAATACCCCAGTCCCGTTTTTTTAAGCACTCACACATTTTTAAAGCAATCATTTTGGCCAAACAGATTCAATCATAGCAATCAAGGGTGGCTATCCTACCATGTTTTGTAGTAAAACAATTTGTAATTTGTAAAACGGGTATAGGGTTATATTTATAAAACTAGGACCAAAGCATGCATCAAAGGATGAGATTGAACTTCGTCTTCAAAGTCCTCGGGGAGTTCGGCTCGGCGTTCGGGATCTCGGGCTCCCGCTCGCAATACTCGATTCCAAGCTCCGGCTCGGGGTACCCTCCTTCGTCACTCCGTCGGTTATAGCGCACACACAAGCAAGCATGCAATCAATATAGGCATACACAATTTCTCGCCGAGCTCGAGGAAGGTAATTAGATAAAATAGAGAAATAAATATTATGCGGGGGTTTTGGGTGACGGATTGGTAACGGTATACCGGTACGGGAGTGAGGAAGTTTGGGCACGATTTGAATTAAAATCACGCATGAAATGATGGGTTAAAGGAGGTGTTTAGGGTTAATTAGGGGCCTGTTAGTATTTTATTTTAAAATAAAAGGACCTAATTATAATATTTAGATATAGTGAGGGTTTAATTAAATATCCTAGGGGTATAATTGTAAGGGGCAGGGGGTTATTTTGGTGATTAGTTTTAAGGTATAGGGTCTCGATTAAAAATAAGAAGAGAGAGGGAATAGAGAAGGGGGGTTCGGTTGGATAGTGGGAAAGGCGGGGGGGTATGGGCAAAATGCCCTTTCTTCTTCCTCCCCTCCCTCCCGATCCGGACAGGGGAGGGGGCCAAGCGGCCGGCGGCCGGTGATGGGCACCCGGCGCCGCGGGGGGTCGGCGGCGGCGGGGAGGGGAAAACGAGAGAGGAAGGCGAGGGGATTCGATTCCCCTACCCGATTTGGGCTATGATGTTGTGCAGGGACGGCTCGGCGGCGGCGGCCAGAGGGTGGTGGTGCCGGCTTATGGCGGCGGCAGCCGGGGAGGTCAAGAGGGAGAGGGAGGTGGTTGCTAAGATGCGGGGCGAGAGGTGGGGAGCCGGTCCGGCCCTTTTATAGGCGCGGGAAGGTCGGTTTGGGTGAGGATTTTTGAGCTCTAGGAGCTTCGATGGCCGGCAATGGCGGTGGGGAAAATATCTTGGTGTAGACCTTCGGCCGGCGAGCTTCTGTGCGGCGCGGTGCTGTGGGACGCGACCCTTGGTGTAGGAGGCCGCTGTGGCTGTGGGGGAGGAGAACGGTCGGGGGGGAAGAGTAATGGTGGAGGTGACCGTTTGGTCGTCGCCTGTCAGAGCAAGGGAGGGGGCGACGCGGCTCTGCAGGCTTCTGGCGCGGGGCCGGCTTTGGCGTGCCGCGCCGCGCGAGCCTGTCGGCCAGGCGCAACTAGAGGAGAGGGAAGGGGGGCGCCGGTCCTGGAGACCAGGGGCGCGCGAGGGAGGTCGTCGACTTGGAGGCCAACCGAAGGAAGAAGAAAGGGGGAAGAAAAGAAGGAGGGAAAAAGAAAAGGGAGAAAAGAGAAAAGGAAAAGGAGAAAAGGAAATAAGAAAACGGAAAATAAGAGAAGAAAAATAGAAAAGAGATTTAGAAAATTAGGAGAAATTTCTAGGAAAATTAGAAGGGTTTTTGCGGATTTTTTCGGGTTTCTCGTGTACCGGCGTCAATTCGGGACGGCGGTGATGGCGAGGCGGACCGGCCGACGGACCGCGGCGATGTGGGATTCCCGTCGTGGTGGCCGACCGCGGCGATGGGGGCGGCGCGCGTGGGCGATGGCCGGGTGCGGGTGGTGCCGGCGGGATTCGCGGCACGCGCACCGAGGGGAAAAGAATCGACCGGGGTTTCGAAAGGGGGTAAATGAGCTCAGCGGAAAGGGTTTTGAAAACACGCGTGATTTAGTAGGTGTTTTATTAGGAGCTAAAAACGCGGGCATTACAGTTTTTGATGCCTCGAATTACAAGAGATGGCGCCAGAGGTGCATATTATGGATGACCTCCATGCACTGCTTTTTTGTGGTCGAACCTAGAGCTGTTGGTCTGCATACTCCTGAGGAGGAGAATGCATTCCATGATGCTGATGTGAGGTTCAGAGTAGGACTACTGAGCGTGCTTGGTGACACCATAGTTGATGCATATGTACCTCTGCAGTTTGGTAAAGAAATATGTGATGCACTTGAACAACGCTATGGAGTTTCTGATGTTGGCTCTGAGTTGTATATCATGGAGCAGTTTCATGACTATCGGATGGTCGATGACCGTTCGGTAGTAGCAAGTTCATGAGATACAAGCGCTAGTAAAAGATCTCGAGATGCATGGTTGTGAACTCCCTGACAAGTTTGTAGCTGGATGCATGATTGCAAAACTGCCACCTTCTTGGACTGAATTTGCAACCTCTCTGAAACACAAGAGACGGGAGTTTGATGTCACTCAACTCATTGGTACTCTTGATGAGGAAGATAAGGCAAGGGCAAAAGATGTCAAGGGAAAGAAAGTTGCAGAGGGTGGTTCTAGCGCACATGTGGTACAAACGAATCGTCCTAAACCACAGAAGAAGAAAAACCAGCAAGATGACCAAAGAACACTACTTCTTTCAAGAAGAAGAAGAAGGACAAGGAGAAAGGCAACTGCTTCACGTGTGGCAAGACCGGGCATTTTGCTAGAGATTGCCCGGATGCGAAGTGGAAGCCGAATCGAAGAAATCGATAAACATGGTTGAGGCCGAAGGAGGAACCTCGGGGTATGGTAATTCACTCCATACAGTTCTTTCAGTTTTTAATTCACCTGATTGGTGGATTGATACAGGAGCCAATATACATGTATGTGCTGATAAATCCTTGTTTTCTTCTTACCAAGTCGGGCGGGCTGCCTCCTTGTTGATGGGAAATGGAGCACATGCTTCTGTTCGTGGTGTTGGTACGGTCGATCTGAAGCTTACTTCGGGAAAGACCGTGCAGCTGAAGAACGTGCAGCATGTCCCCTCAATAAGGAAGAAATTGATTAGTGGCTCTTTACTTTGTCGTGATGGTTATAAACTTGTTTTTGAGTCAAATAAATGTGGCTTATCAAAGTTTGGAACTTTCATTGGGAAGGGCTATGAGAGCGGAGGCTTGTTCCGCTTGTCATTATGTGAGAACAATGTTAAGTATGTGAACCATATTAATAATCATGATGAGGCGAATGTGTGGCATTCGCGATTATGTCATATTAATTTTGGTTGCATGTCTCGCTTAGTTGGTTTAAATTTAATCCCGAAATTTAATTTAGTCAAAAATTTTAAGTGCCATGTGTGTGTTGAATCGAAACAACCTCGCAAGCCTCACAAGGCTGCTGTGGCGAGGAACTTGGCACCTCTAGAATTAATTCATTCCGATTTGTGCGAGATGAATGGTGAGTTGACTAAAGGTGGCAAAAGATATTTCATGATATTCATAGATGATTGCACTAGATTTTGCTACGTATATTTGTAAAATCAAAGGATGAAGCACTACATTACTTTAAAATCTATAAGGTCAAGGTAAAAAATCAACTTGAGAGAAAAACCAAAAGGTTGTTGTCCGACCGCGAGGGAGAGTACTTCTCAAATGATTTTTTCGAGTTCCGTGTGGAGCATGATACTCCCCACGGTCAATGGGATTGC
This sequence comes from Cenchrus americanus, assembly GCA_947561735.1. Taxonomy (NCBI): domain Eukaryota; kingdom Viridiplantae; phylum Streptophyta; class Magnoliopsida; order Poales; family Poaceae; genus Cenchrus; species Cenchrus americanus. The sequence continues at coordinate 105,149,053 of OX387243.1, forward strand.
CGAAAGAAAGAACCGCACTCTAACAGATTTGGTCAACGCCATGTTAGACACTGCGGGACTATCTAAGGAATGGTGGGGTGAAGCAATATTGACAGCATGTCATGTTCTAAACCGAGTGCCCATGAAGAACAAAGAAATCACACCATCCGAGGAATGGGAGAAAAGGAGATTAAATCTCTCATATCTACGGACATGGGGTTGTTTGGCAAAGGTGAATGTGCCAATCAACAAAAAGCGAAAGCTTGATCCCAAAACAGTTGATTGTGTCTTTCTCGACTATGTCATTCATAGTGTGGGCTATAGATTTTTAATTATTAATTCCAAAGTGCCTGATATGGTGGAAGGCACAATCATGGAATCAAGAGACGCTACATTCTTTGAAGATGAATTTCCCATGAAAAATGTACCTAGCACTTCTAGTCATGATTCTGTATCACTTGAGACACCTGAACCTGGAAATATTGTTGCTGATGAATCTCATGAGAATATTCCTGAGGAGGACAATGGTATAGTCACTCGAAAGCATAAGAGGCACAGGGTTGCAAAATCCTTTGGCGATGACTATATCATATACCTTGTGGATGACACCCCCAAAACCATAGAAGAAGCTTATTCTTCTCCTGATGCGAACTTATGGAAAGAAGCAGTTCAAAGTGAGATGGATTCCATAATGTCAAATGGTACTTGGAGGTGGTTGATCGTCCTTATGGGTGCAAACCTGTAGGATGTAAATGGGTGTTCAAAAAGAAGCTCAGTCCTGATGGTACTATTGAGACGTACAAAGCAAGGCTTGTTGCAAAAGGCTATACCCAGAAAGAAGGGGAAGATTATTTTGATACTTATTCACTTGTAGCCCGTCTTACGACTATTAGTGTGCTACTATCCTTGGCTGTCTCACATGGTCTTTTCGTCCATCAAATGGATGTTAAGACAGCTTTCCTAAATGGAGAGCTTGAGGAAGAGATCTATATGGATCAGCCAGATGGGTTTATAGCAAAAGGTCAAGAGGGAAAGGTGTGCGAGTTATTAAAATCTCTGTATGGCCTAAAGTAAGCACCTAAACAGTGGCATGAGAAATTTGATAAAACACTAACATCAGCAGGCTTTGTTGTGAATGAAGTTGATAAATGTGTATATTATCGGTTTGATGGTGGAGAAGGTGTGATTTTGTGCTTATATGTAGATGATATTCTAATATTTGGTAACAATGATAATGTGATCAAAGAAGTAAAAGATTTTCTGTCTAAAAATTTTGAGATGAAAGACTTGGGAGTGGCTGATGTTATTCTTAACATAAAGCTACATAGAGAAGAAGGAAATGGTGGGATTACTCTTGTGCAAAACCACTATGTGGAAAAGGTGTTCGGTCGCTTTGGTTATAGCGAGTGCTCACCTGCTCCAACTTCTTATGACCCAAGTGTTTCTTTGAGAAAGAATCGGAGAATTGCACGAGATAAATTGAGATATTCTCAAATAATTAGTTCACTTATGTATTTAGCCAGCGTAACGAGGCCTGGTATCTCCTATGCTGTGAGCAAATTGAGTCGGTTTGTTTCAAACCCGGGAGAGGTTCATTGGCAAGCTATTGAAAGAGTATTATGCTATCTAAAAGGAACCATGAGTTATGGAATTCACTATACCGGGTACCCTAGGGTACTTGAAGGGTGTTGTGATGCCAACTGGATCTCTGATGCTGATGAGATTTATGCCACTAGTGGATATGTTTTCTCACTTGGAGGTGGCATTGTTTCATGGAAGTATTACAAGCAAACCATCTTAACGAGGCCAACAATGGAAGCAGAACTCACATCATTGGATACTGCCACAGTTGAAGCTGAATGGCTTTGTGAGCTCCTGATGGACTTACCGGTGGTTGAAAAACCCATACTGGCTATTTCCATGAACTGTGACAATCAAACAGTGATAGTCAAAGTGAAAAGTTCCAAGGATAACATGAAGTTCACAAGGCATGTGAAAAGGTGGTTGAAGTCTGTCAGAAAATTGAGAAACTCCGGAGTAATAGCATTGAACTATGTCAATACGTCCAAAAATCTGGCAGATCAATTTACCAAGGGTCTTTCACGCAATGTGATAGAAGGTGCATCGAGGGAGTTGGGCTTAAGACCCATTTGAAGTCACACCATAGTGGTAACCTATTCTATGTGATCGGAGATCCCGTGAAGTAGGATGGTGAAACAAGCTAGTGGTTGGCGGAGGGAGAAACTCCTTATTCAAGCTCAAACTCATTAGAGATGCACTGTTTCTCCTATTCTGTATGGAAGGTTGGATGAGTCCTTAATATGACCCGAGTGGCTTACTAAAGCGGGGATGTCGTCCTACGAACATCCTAAAAGGGACACCGAAAGGACCTTGATGCCGCCTAGAGGGGGGTGAATAGGCGCGACGACCAAATAAAACCCTTTTTCCCGAAAAACTTGAGCTTCACTGGCCAAGGCGGTTAGACCGCCCGTACCAACGGCGGTTAGACCGCCCCCGATGTGCGTAACCACAGGGGGCGGTTAGACCGGGTCGGGGGCGGTTAGACCGCCTTGCCCAGTAAACCTGCAAAACAACTCAAGTCTTCTCTTGACTTCTAGCACGAACCGAAATTCTTGAGTAGCTCCTGTAGATGATCACGAGCACGGGGTAATGATCCCTGCACTCAAAGACAAGCACACCCAAGTAGATCGAGCGGAAGTAAAGTAAATGTGCTAGAGATCAAAACAAGTGAGGCAAACCACAAAGGAGAGACGAGGATTTGTTTCCCGAAGTTCACCGCCCACAAAGGAACGGCTACGTCTCCGTTGAGGAGCTTGTAAGGGAATTCTCCCACAACAAGCCGGGTCTCTTTCAACCGCTTTCCTCACTTCCACTAAGGCGATCTTTTCCACCAAGAGGCAAGATCACAGCCCTTACAAACTTGCCGCAGCTCACCACAACCTTGGGAGCTATCCGGCGACGCCTAGCCGTCTAGGAGGCAAACCTCCAAGAGTAACAAATGCTTCAAAGGCTTTCCGACGTGAATCACAAGTGCTCAAGCTATGGGATGCTCTTGCTCGGCTCACACAAGCTCACAAAGGCTTAAACTCTCAACCCAACACAAGGATATGGCTTGAATAGCTAATCTCACAAAGAGAGAGTTGGGGAGGGTTTATTTGGCTTTGGCTTATGAAAAACAAGCAGGGGAAGCACCTCGGCAACCCTAGAATCGGCGGCCCCAACAAGTGGAGCTCGTGGGGTACTTATACCCCTCACAAGGAAAACTAGCCGTTAGATCTCGACAAAGGCGGTTAGACCGCCCGGTCGTGGCGGTTAGACCGCCCCCCAACGGTCGGTTTGAAAACTAGCCGTTGGGTCGCTAGGGGCGGTTAGACCGCCCCCCTTGGGCGGTTAGACCGCCCGGCGCAGAGAGCCCCAAAACCCTTCTCTCTTCTCACAAGCACTTCAACACGAGTTGAAATGGCAAAGGCCGGGTTAGAGGTTTGTTAGACTACTCGAGAGACTTTCTCAAGGCTGGTTCTCGCTTAGGTCAACTAATGAGCACTATTGATCTTTTGTCTTAGAGCTAATGTTGCATCCCTCTTGATAGTACGGCATACTAAACTCAAGAATAAATATAAAACCGGTTGATCACTTGAGTTTGTAGATCTTCAATCTTGTCGTACTTTTGTAAATCCAATGTGAGGGCTTTTTAACATAGCCGATGTCTTGAGCAACTCCATACTTGAGCTAGTGACTTAGGATTTTCCCTCTTTGCATGAGAGTGAACATTTTAATCCTTAAGTCACTCCATATTGCCAATCATAACATTTTGATATGTTGCAACGCTTCCCTCGCTTAAGGCTTGGATATGATACTTGAAGACCCCACGGATGCTAGAACTTCACCCTAGCAAAACACTAATGGCGGCGGGCCAAGACCCCAAAGATTGCTTAGTCCCTCACCCTAGACATCTCGGTTGGTCTCTTCATCACTTATCCAATCCACTTTGAGTTCCACTTTGCTTCATACACAATTAACCTTTCATTTGAAAACCCCGCTTCAAATGCTTGATCTTGATTGACAACGGATATGCAAGCTTCCATTTTTAGAACCATGGTGTGTACACTCATCATCTTGTTCTCTTTCAATAAACTCATGAAGTCTTGCACCATATACATGTCTTTAAAGATGTGAGCCGAAATATTCATCCACAATTAAGTACATCAAAGATTGCTTGTGAATATATAGAGAAAACCTGCTCACAATCTTAGATAAACTCATTAGTCCTTTAATCGCCTTGTCATTCAATTCACCAAAATCCACTTAGGGGCCTAGATGCACTTTCAATCTCCCCCTTTTTGGTGATTGATGACAACTCGATTAAAGCTTACAAATACAACAGTAAAGCGCGTTTAGATTCTTAGATATAGCTAGAGCTCCCCCTTAATTTTGTGCTTTGAGTTGGATTTCACAAAGTTGGCCTTAAATGCCAATAGCACAAATTTGGAAGTAAGCGTGTGAGCTCCCCCTATATCTTAGAATCAGTGGAGTGCAACATGTGAGAGTGACAAAAATAAAAGCCGTGATGCATATGGCAAGGCAAGCACTCAACAAAGAGAAGTGTAGGCTGTTTGGGCAGGGGCGGTCAGACCGGGGTTGCAGGCCGGTTAGACCGCCTCCCCCATTCAGCTTACAAAAACATTCATCAAACAAGCTATGCATCACAAACTATCACAAATGTCACTTAAGATACATAACGAAGTTCTTCACACTCAGTAGCACTCATACAAATACTCAAGTCCACAAGATAAGGTAGAGATCCAATTATTACAAGCCACTCACTCTCAACTCATAGGGGCAGGGCGGTTAGACCGCCAGCCTTGGGCGGTTAGACCGCCGCCTACAGAGTAGCTATCTCAACCCAGGGGTAGGGCGGTTAGACCGGCCCCTTGGGCGGTTAGACCGCACCCTACAGAATAGCTACAAACACAAAGCTTTAATCCATCTCTTCTCCCCCTTTGTCATCAAACATCCATAAAGGGCTTGGAGAAGGAATCTCTCTTCGCCAAATTACCGCCGCCGCCACCGATCCCAAGTGTCACCTCCGGTGCTCGGATTTGCAACTAGGCACCCACAAAAGAGAAGCTAGGATAAGAAAGAGCTAAATATGGATGGATCTCGAAATAGAGACAAAAGTGAATTATCCATACCATAGGAAGTGGCAAAGTCGATCAAAGAATTCATGTGAGACACGTGCCGCCCACTCATCGGTCGATGGAGGAGGAAACCATGGAGGTGGGGCAGTAGTGTCACCTTCAAACATTGAATCAAAGCCAGTAGGGGGTGGAGGAGGAGGAGCCGAGGAGGAAGATGTACCAATGTCTGATCTAAAGTTGCTCCCATACTGATTGTAAAGATCGGAGTTGAGAAAAGCATTCACCCTATCATCCACGGAGGGTATCTCAACCTCTGGAGGGGATGGAGAGATGGGAGACCTAGGTGGCCGACAACCGGCTCGATTATGAAGAGCTTTCATTGTATCCCTCATCTTCTTATTCTTCTTCCTTTCATCTTGCTGGGCAACTTCAATGTCCCTCTCGTGTTTTGCACATACCAAGGAAGATACCGATCAATTTGCGAAGAGGCGATGTGTGCTTCCTCTCTTCCCGCCAAGGGCGGTTAGACCGCCCCGGGGGCGGTTGAACCGCCCCCAGCCGGTAAGCCTCCCAGCCCGCGCGCGCCTCCCTTTCTTCAAAAATTTCTTGCTCCTCTTGCATATCATCCCGTGGAGAGGGCACCCTCACCGTCCTCTCGGGTTTAGGTTGCAACGGACGATGCTTTGTGTCACTTGGATAAGCTCTTTGTGTTACTTTCTTGATGATGTAGCTAATGTAGGGGCCATAGCTACATAACCTTTGTGGATTTTCGGATGAGATCTTTATTTCTTGCCACAAGAAGTCACCAACATGAAATGCCGGCTCACGGGCTTCATAGCCACCATCAAGTTCCTCCGAAAAGCGGTGATGTCTGAGGTGTTGCCATCCCTAGGAGTGAGCGTTTTTCTGAATAGACGGTTGAGGATGGAGTAGTATGTGTATAGGCCCTTCACATGTCCCCAACTGTCCCTTGCATTTCTGGGATACATAAATGCCATCCTTTTTGCCTCAAGCGGACCCTCATCATGAAGAAATCTAGCAAACCCATCATCAGGTAACCTGAATAGAGTGAGAAAGTTGGAGAATGAGAGGTGGTGACTCTCACCCTCAGTCATCCAAAACATGGCTCTGTCACTCTGCCCATCCTCTTTTGGCACATAGCCAAAATATACTGTCGCATAAAACTGGGTGATGAGTTCTTTGTTCCAATGCTGCTTGAACCCCATGAGGGCCTTAATCCCTTTAGCCTCACAAGCCTGAATCACCTCATCAAAGATCGGATTATTCTTCCTCTCCATAAACTCCCAATCCACAACCGAGCATCATTAGTGATTTTTGATTTTCTCGCCGTTGATGATAGTCGTGGTGTAGTAGTCCCGCTCGAAAGATGGTACGAAACCCGTATCTGTAGCGATCCTTTCCTCATTAGCCGGGTTAGTCCTTCTCAAGTTCACTACGGTGTCCGCCATCCCCGCCCGATAATAATCAATGGGCCCTCTCGTAGGAAGGATAGTTAGGCTCTCCGATGTATGGCCTACCAAGCTGCTCGCCGCCGACCACCTTGCTTGCTCTTCTTCCTCATCCTCTTCCTCATCCGTCATCATTGCTATCATTTCCTCCACCTACAACTCCCCGGTTTCTCAGTGAGTTCAAAGTTGAGAGAGGGATCCTCAACATCATCATCACTACTCTCCACCCCGTCACTCATCTCAATATCATCCCCATAGTAAACATGAGGTGGTGGCGGTCCTCTTGGTCTCAAATTAATGCTAGGACCGGAGGATGGTCCAAAGATCACCACTACCTCTTTTCTTCCTTTTCCGAACACCTCGCACCCTTTGGCATTCTTCGTCGTTCCTGGATCACAAGATGTGAAAAAGTAGTGTGTGAGATACCGGGAACAAGATTGGCTTGAATGAGCGTCGAGGCTCGGCAATCCAAAGCAATTGGCACAAAGCGGCCGGGCGGTTAAACCGCCACCGGGGGCCGGTTAGACGGCCCTCGCTAGTTTTGAGCCAATGGCTTCTTTCGGCCAAACATAGCAACACGGATTTTGAATATGCAGATTCTTGTTCATGAGGCGACCCTAAAGTGATTGAGGATTCAAGTACATGCAGAGATCAACAAATGGCTCACCAATGCGCGGGCGGTTAGACCGCCGTGCGGGGGCGGTTAGACCGCCCCCCCCCCGCATGATCAACCAAAAATTGAGTTCATGACAATGTACTAAAGGAAATGGAGCCAAACTTTAGGAATGTCTTCTAGGGGTTGCCAGGATATGTTCTACCAAAGGATATTCAAAACTACTCATGGAGTTGGTAGATCGGGTAAAAACAAGATTTGAATACCTTTGGAGAGATGGAACCGGGATGAAATCCAAAGAACCGGGTGGGGAGCCGGTTCAGCCGCCTTAGGGGAGTGCTTTCCACGGATTGGATTTGATTTTTAGGGGTGGAAACTTGAAATCTCCATGGGAGGGTGTGAGAGCTTGAGGAGGAAGAAGGAGTTGAAGCTCGGGTCGAAAATGACCTCGTTCTCGGTCGCCGGAGAGAGATAGGAGTGAGAGGATAGGGTTGAGGGGGTGTTGAGTCACGGGTTGGGGTGAAAACGAAAGACCCGTGGCACCGGCCTAACCGGGTATGGGACCCGGTTAGATCGCCCCCCGCCGCCGACCGAGCGGGTTGTGTTGCGGGCTTAGGATTCGACTCCTTTTTCCATATAGGTCCCATGGGATGCCTGAGATTTCACTTAGAAAAGAGAAGGAGGACAGGATAGAAAACTTGGGGGGCGGTTAGACCGCCCCAACCCCTGGTTAAACCGCCCTCTAGAAAAATTCCTCCAGAGATGCCATATCGGTAATACCGACGTGGTGTCGGAAGTACAGAGAAATTCCCGCATTTTGAACAGAGAGCTCTTATCGGTAGTTCCGCCCTAAGGTCGGTAGATCCGGAAAACACCTTTTTCAGCAATAGTGGATTTGATCCTTTATTTCCATGGAATGTTTGGATAAAAGATATAGAGTAGAGTTTGATCCAACATTCACTAATCTTAGAAGAATTTGAGATAATCCAAATGAGTCATATTCTTGATTCTTCCAAAAGATTTTGAGAGAGAGAGAGAGATAAAGATATGGATCTAGGGATAATATGGACTTGAGTAAAATATCACCACTTGTGACTAGCCATCAAACAAACACGGAGAACTATAGTCACAAATGGATCAATAGGGTCACAAAGACCAAGAACCAAGTATATTTTTTAAAAATAAGCACACTTCCTACACATGCTAGTTGGATTTTTGAGAAATCTATCCTATTTCACAAAGTGCATGCATCCACTTCAAATGAATGGCTTTTCAAGAATATTTGACTCATACCTCCATCCTCGAGACACAAAGACGAGTGATAGAAAGATATCAACCAAATATCTAGAGTAGCCCACAAGGATTCATTTGAGGCAATTACAAGCTAAAGGAGGCACACTAGCATGGTATTATGGCCTAGATGCATTTCGGTAAACAAATGAGTTCATGATGACACACCTGTGCATTTAGACCACTTGAATTTGTGCATAAGTAATGTTTGCGAACAAATAGCTCTTACTTGATTATTTGAGATTTATCGATGGAGTCAAGCGCTCGCTTAAGATGCACAAACATATGAGACTACAAGTTTACTAGAAGAAATTGTTAGTCCCACAAGAGACACAACCTTTGAAGTAAACTCCCCCTTGATTAGTGCGTAGAGAATTTTGAATTTCTCAGACTTAGCACATATTTCAATAAAGAATAAGGGAGATTGCTACAAAGGCATGTCTTTGGCATAAAATGGTTTACAATAATCAAATATGTCGATGGTCTCATTACCACTGCCTTGTAATCACCAAAATGTCGACGATCCGCTCCAAGTCGGGTTACCCGGCATAGGTGCCGGTCACCCCGCCACACCTGAGGCGCATCGGGTCACCCTGCCACTGGTGCCGGGTCACTCGTGAAACACACCTCTGGGGGCTAGGCGGTTAGACCGCCCCCTTGGGGCGGTTAGACCGCCCTGCTCTTCCTTGGTCGTTTTGGTGATCTTTTGGCTCTAGATTTTTTATAAGCCTCTATTTTAACTGTAATACACCCTGCAAAGCTTATCAAAACAAGTGCTCTTCTAGAGAGCCATTAGGAGCATCGAATGGCACGAGACAATGAAATTATTGAAAGTGTCAAGGTCACTTCCTCATGCTTCACAAACCTAGGTCTAGTGATTCATGAGTGTTCACAAAGGACTAAGAGTGACTAAGGCAGAACTCAAGTACCGGTTACCGAGATTGCATTGGTTGAGTGATGCTCTCTTGCTAGTCCGTCTCATGGCAAGTTATCAAGTAACTAATTATTTCTCCATTGCCATGACTTCAATGCAACTCGATTAACCTACAAGCTCAGCAAGCACCTTTTGGTACCCAACGCTTGTTGGGTCCTACAAGATTAGTCACAATGTGCTTTGGAACCCATATGGCCCTTGTACTGACTTGAGGTGAACAAATCAACCTCATAGTACAATTGTCCACCTTGTCATTCCTAAGCTTATGACACTCATAATGGACAAGGTTGGATTGAGGAGTGTTACCATTTGGGCAATTATTGCCCAAGTGACCCTTCTTACGACATGTGTAGCAAATGCGGCCTTTGGCACTTCTGGGCTTGGGATCCATTCGCTTGTCTTGTCTTGGCTTGCATAGAGGCTTCTTGCTTGAAGGGTGAACTTTCTTCTCATCGCTGCGTTGGTGCACCGGACCGGTTTAACCGCCCCCGGGGGGCGGTTAGACCACCCTCGTGTCCGTGCAAACTGTCTTGTTTGCAATCCGCGCCCAAATGACCCTTCTCTTTACATATATAGCACAATCTCCCTCTCGGTTGATTTTCTTTTCTTCTTGGAGATTGTTTCTTGAGCCTTGAGCTTGGTGGGGCGATGTGCGGTGTCATGCCCCGTTTTCTTTGCTTGAATGTTGCCTTTGATTATCTTGATATGTTGTTGGGGAGTTGAGCTTGTGACGGTTGAACCCTTCTCAAGCTTCTTCACCATGTTGTCACGGTTATCTTGAGAAGGTTGCACTTGGCTCTCTTCCTTCAACACATGCAAGTCTCTTTTAAGTTTTTCAACTTCTTGCTTGAGTTCATCATTTTCTTGGGCAATGAGGTCATCACAGGTTTCTACAAATACATGCTCAATACTAGATTGGCTTGCTTGGATACAACAAGGTTTAGTACAAGCAAATTCATTATTGACAAGTGAGCATGTGCAAATGGGTGTGAGAGGTTGTAGATATTTTACCGATGAGAGGACAACCTCATGAGCAATTTCTAGTGAGGCATATGAATCCACAAGCTTCTCATGTGAACACTTAAGTTCTTTGTGAGTTTCTTGCAAAGTCATATGCTCACTAGTGAGATTTGCTAGTTGAGCTTCTAGCACATCATTGGCTTCTTCTTCTATCTTCGTTCTAGATGAGAAAGACTTGATATCATGATCATATTTGTTAGCCAACAATTCATACTTACAAACCAAGGAGGCAAGTTCGGATTTGAGAAGATCAAGTTCTTTTGTCGAAGATCTTGAATTTTCAATCTTTTGACTCTTTGCACCCTTGGCCCGCCTCTTTTTCTTGCTTTTCTTCTTGGCCACGAGACAAGCGCCTTCATCGCGGAAGGTAGAGGCTTCTCTCGCCGGGGGCGGTTGAACCGCCTCCTCCAGAGAGACTCTTCTTTCGCTTCTCTTGTCTCCTTCTTGCTTGAAAGTTGATGTTTGATGTTCAGTGGTTGTTGTAGAGGTTGTCGGGCACATCTCCACTGGTTCATCATCATCCTCACTTTCAACTTCATCCCATTTGATGTGTGCTATCCCAAACAGCAATTTCCAAATGAGATGAGCATCCTTGCTAATTCCTTTACTTGTTAGAAGAAGATGCTTTAGTTCACTACATACACAACTACACAAAAGGTTAGTAACAGTGGCAATGAGTCGCTTCTTCTCCAATTCCGTTGGTAAGACACAAGTCTCATCCTCCGGAAGGATACTCGCAACCATAATGCCCTCAGCGGTGGGACCCAAAAGCTTAAGTGCAATGAGAACATTTGAATACCAAGAAGAGTAGTTTGAGCCATCAAAAGCTAGAGGCTCAAACGGTACCTCACATGTAGTCGACATCGAAAAACTCCGAGCGGTTAAGCTCGAATCGGAGCACGAGGCTCTGATACCAATTGAAAGGACCTTGATGCCGCCTAGAGGGGGGGGTGAATAGGCGCGACGACCAAATAAAACCCTTTTTCCCGAAAAACTTGAGCTTCACTGGCCAAGGCGGTTAGACCGCCCGTACCAGCGGTTAGACCGCCCCCGATGTGCGAGCAACCACGGGGGGCGGTTAGACCGGTCCGGGCGGTTAGACCGCCTTGCCCAAGAAACCCGCAAAACAACTCAAGTCTTCTCTTGACTTCTAGCACGAACCGAAATTCTTGAGTAGCTCCTGTAGATGATCACGAGCAGGGTAATGATCCCTGCACTCAAAGACAAGCACACCCAAGTAGATCGAGCGGAAGTAAAGTAAATGTGCTAGAGATCAAAACAAGTGAGGCAAACCACAAAGGAGAGACGAGGATTTGTTTCCCGAAGTTCACCGCCCACAAAGGAACGGCTACGTCTCCGTTGAGGAGCTTGTAAGGGAATTCTCCCACAACAAGTCGGGTCTCTTTCAACCGCTTTCCTCACTTCCACTAAGGCGATCTTTTCCACCAAGAGGCAAGATCACAGCCCTTACAAACTTGCCGCTGCTCACCACAACCTTGGGAGCTATCCGGCGACGCCTAGCCGTCTAGGAGGCAAACCTCCAAGAGTAACAAATGCTTCAAAGGCTTTCCGACGTGAATCACAAGTGCTCAAGCTATGGGATGCTCTTGCTCGGCTCACACATGCTCACAAAGGCTTAAACTCGAACCCAACACAAGGATATGGCTTGAATAGCTAATCTCACAAAGAGAGAGTTGGGGAGGGTTTATTTGGCTTTGGCTTATGAAAAAAAGCAGGGGAAGCACCTCGGCAACCCTAGAATCGAGCAGCCCCAACAAGTGGAGCTCGTGGGGTACTTATACCCCTCACAAGGAAAACTAGCCGTTAGATCTCGACAAAGGCGGTTAGACCGCCCGGTCGTGGCGGTTAGACCGCCCCCCAACGGTCGGCTTGAAAACTAGCCGTTGGCGCTAGGGGCGGTTAGACCGCCCCCCTTGGGCGGCTAGGGACCGCCCGCGCAGAGAGCCCCAAAACCCTTCTCTCTTCTCACGAGCACTTCAACACGAGTTGAAATGGCAAAGGCTGGGTTAGAGGTTTGTTAGACTACTCGGAGACTTTCTCAAGGCCGGTTCTCGCTTAGGTCAACTAATGAGCACTATTGATCTTTTGTCTTAGAGCTAATGTTGCATCCCTCTTGATAGTACGGCATACCTAAACTCAAGAATAAATATAAAACCGGTTGATCACTTGAGTTTGTAGATCTTCAATCTTGTCGTACTTTTGTAAATCCAATGTGAGGGCTTTTTAACATAGCCGATGTCTTGAGCAACTCCATACTTGAGCTAGTGACTTAGGATTTTCCCTCTTTGCATGAGAGTGAACACTTTAATCCTTAAGTCACTCCATATTGCCAATCATAACATTTTGATATGTTGCAACGCTTCCCTCGCTTAAGGCTTGGATATGATACTTGAAGACCCCACAGATGCTAGAACTTCACCCTAGCAAAACACTAATCGCGGCCGGGCCAAGACCCCAAAGATTGCTTAGTCCCTCACCCTAGACATCTCGGTTGGTCTCTTCATCACTTATCCAATCCACTTTGAGTTCCACTTTGCTTCATACACAATTAACCTTCATTTGAAAACCCCGCTTCAAATGCTTGATCTTTATTGACAACGGATATGCAAGCTTTCATTTTTAGAACCATGGTGTGTACACTCATCATCTTGTTCTCTTTCAATAAACTCATGAAGTCTTGCACCATATACATGTCTTTAAAGATGTGAGCCGAAATATTCATCCACAATTAAGTACATCAAAGATTGCTTGTGAATATATAGAGAAAACTCCGCTCACAATCTTAGACAAACTCATTAGTCCTTTAATCGCCTTGTCATTCAATTCACCAAAATCCACTTAGGGGCCTAGATGCACTTTCGGACACACCTATATGAGTTCGACTGCTAGTCACAGTCTATGAGATGTGGGAAATCTCTAAATACTCATGAAAGGCTCAGGAAGTGTGACTTATATGCTTCAAAACATATGGAATGTTTGTAGCAGCCTTGTACCATGAGATGAACTTTGTTAAAACTCATCTTCATGCAAAACTCTCAATTCAAGGCTCAGTCCATTGATCAGTTGTGAGTGAGTGGATTCATTGTTCTAGACGGAAGTTCAACTTCACAGTCTCCGTTGAAACTCTGGTATATCAAAAGTTGTGATATTTGAGATTATTTACTTAAACCCTAGAGATAGGTGGGGATTGTTGGATTATTATTGGGCTTGGCCCATTTAATGACTAATAATCCTAATATCTCTTTGGTTTAAAACAAATAACACCAGCATGACATTTGACAGGCACAAGACTCAACTTATATGCTGGACATTATACCATGTCTATTGAGAAGTTGAGAAGGGGATGGCACGGTGCCACACACATCAATCTCTGTGTAGTTGTTCAGATGTTCGACAGCAGAGAATGCATATGCATCATGTACCCAACAAGTATATGCAGTATGAATCAACGTCTCTGATAATCACGCATGGCTAGGGTTTCCCTTGAACTTAATGCCTTGTGTCCCAAATAGGATAACATCATATGTGACATTGTGAGGAATGTGACACTATTTCCAAACACTGTAGAGAATGCAACGAGACTATGAATTGATTCAAGAACCAAACTCATTTGCAAAATACGCATCTTATTACTTCGCGTACGAGTGCAAACATCAGTACTTACATAAAGGATATATATATACAAGAAACAAACATCAATAAATGAAAAATGAAGATGACATGTCAATGGCTAATACAAGCAAATTAAGGGCCCCTTTGGGGGGAAAGGATTCACTGAGGAATTTTGTAGGATTTGATTCCAAATGTTTCCTTCATTCTGAAAATACATGTAGAATTACCAAAGCCCTCTAGTCCTAGTTGGCTAGTGGAGCTGAGGTATGGTCGCAACCACCCAGGTTTGATTCCTCGTTGGAGCGAATTATGGGGTGTAACCATCTAGGCCCTTTCGCATCTTTGGTAAGGGTGTGTTTCGGTGATAAATGACAACCATATGCTTGTGACTAACCTTTGTTTTGTAGCGGATTTCATATTGGGTTATTGTCACAAGTATTGAATGAAATGAGACCCCTCAATTTGAATTCAAGGACTAAAAATGGATGAATACTACAAGGCTAAGGACTTTGTTAGTTGCAAGTGTCACAAGGAGATGAAGGACACTTAGATTGCTAGTTTGTAGTGTTCGACCGTACTATTAAGAGGAGTTCGTACACTAGTAGCTTGACCATGCACTCAAAAGCCATAAATATATGCACACTCAAGTTCCTTGGTTGTCAACTAGCTCAGAGAGTTCATGGAAGCAAGGTTGAAGCAAAAGAATCAACGGAAAACTCAAAGGCGTTGAATTGGACGAGTTAAAATCAAGTTTATAGTGTTGGATGATCTGACGCCCTCATTTCTAGATGCGTCGGATGAATTCTGTGGCCAAGGGATTCAAAACGGACCGTCGGATGAACCGACGGTACAGGCATCGGTTCATCCGACGCCTTAGGGTTTGGCTACAGTGTGGGTCAAGGCTCAACGCTTAAGCACCGAACGATCCGACATCTTGACCATCGGTTCATCCGACGGTTGCATTTAAATCATACAAAGACGCGCCAAGACAACTGCTTCAGCACCAGATGAACCGATGCTTGGATAGAGGACTCAGCGGTTCATCTGATGGTTATATTCAAATCATACAGTACCGCCCCGAGTGTGGAGTCTTCAGCACCGGATGATCTGACGGGGCGTCGGTGCATTGCCTGGGTTTCTTGGTTCAACGGCTATATTGGGCGCTATGAGACACCGAATGATTCGACGCTTCGCAGGGGGAGACCATCGGTTCATCTGACGGTACTACTTTTTCAGGAAACTTTTCCAATTGCTAGCCTCCCTTACTAGGCCTATAAATATGACCCCCTGCCTCTCTTGAGCTGCCTTTGCCATTCTGAAGATCCATTGCAGCCAGGAAGAGAAGGAGAGTGTGTTCTTGCCATTGGGGATTCTCTTCCTCTTGTTTGAGGGCCTCTTTCTTAGTGATCAAGAGTTTTCAAGGTGCATACATGGCTTAGCTGAGTGCTCAGGTCAAGCGAAGGTGTGCGGGCTTGTTACTCTTGGAGTTTGACGGCTCCTAGACGGTCTCGGTGTTTGGAGGGTTCTTGGTGAGCTCTTGGAGATTGTGGGAGCCTCAAGACAAGCTTGGTGTAAACGGTTCGAGACCCACCGTTTCGAAGATGGAGAATGGATACTCTTAGTGGGAACTTGTGTCTTGGTGACTCAAGGGGGAGCAATACTCTAAGTGAGTGCTCCAACGTGGATTAGGGGGGGCGTCAACTTCTCGATACCACGGGAAAAAATTCGGTCGTCTCTTGTGCCTCTCTATTTACTTTCTAGCATTTAAATTCAGCACCTATTTCCGCACTTAAGTTTCCTTGTCTTTGCTCTTGTCTTTTGTTTGTGTGCTTTATATCTTGCCTAGGTTGTTTTTTATCTCCTAGTGTGTTATTTGCTAAGGAAACTTTTGTTAGTGTGCTCTAGTAGTAGAGAAAATTTGTTTTTAGATGGGCAACACTGGTTGATAGGCTAAGATTTCTTCATTGGTGTAGAAATTGAAAAGAAGTCTCATATTCAACCCCCTTCCCCCCTCTATGTGACTAGGATCCTAGATGGGGTTGATTTTCAAAAAAATCCCCTCGCCAGTGAAACCAGGGTTCGGGGTTTTCTAAGCCGTGAGAAGGTTTCTTCTTCTTAATGAAAACCGTGGGGGCGGTCTTACCCCCACCGGCTTAGTTTTTTTTGAAAATACATGTAGAATTTCAACTGTTAGGCAACTCAATTCATGCATTTTTTCTGTTCTTGTATTTTGATAATCTTATGTTCCAGGGGCCTAAAAACATTTGCAGTTATCTAAGATGCTCAAATGATTAAACCATGTGCTTCTTTTTCCGAGGATGAAATTGTACGCTTCTAATGGGAGGTTTCTTAAGAAACAACCATGAAAATTGAAAAGACGATATGATTCTCTATCTTTGAACCACAGGAGCCAGCAAAAGTTTGGAACATGGCAATTTACTGAAGTACATCAACGGTTTGATGGTCCGATGGATGGAAGGCAGGCATGCAGCGTCGATTGCCGGTGAAATATTGATCTGAAGGCTGTAGCCACAGTGTCCTCGGCTTCCTGAAGTTTGTGTTAGTAATCAGCTTTAGCTGACCAGCGGAAACAAATTTCACTATTAGAAGAAACAGGAAAAAATTTCAGCACACTGTCGCACATGTGCTGTGTGCATCATTTCCTTGTGAGATTTTTGCACAGACATTTGCAGCGGCACCTAAAAGCTATGGTTTATTCGATATATGCCATTACAACTTTTCGCATTCGGAGATATGTCATTACAATTCGTGTATTCGGAAATATGCCATTATAATTTCTTCTTTCCTTGAGATCTGCCATTTTGTACGTACAAGAATGCCCCCTACATCTCTACTCTTGACTCACTGACTCGTGGGCCCCACATGCCATACCCTTTCTCTTCCCCTTCTTTCCCAATCGTTCAATCCTTCAAGGTGGTTTGGTCGGGTCGCGTGTACAGCCAACAGCACAGGGACGGGGTTGTCGGACGACGGCACACGCGAGAGGTCCCACCGACGCAGGAAGCCCTCCACCCCGAGGCGTGGCGCACCGGCTCGGCAGAGACCTCTCCAAGCTTCAGGAGCCTGCCATGGATGAGATCCCAGACCCACACACAGAGAGCTCGCTGCCGCACGAGCTCTTTGCCACCATCCCTCTCTCGTCGGCGACCGCCACCGCCTCCGCCGCCAACCGGAGGACCTCGTCATGCTCGTCGCTGGTGTGAAGACTGAAGCACCAGGCATCGAGGACCTATGAACGGGCTTGCCTCCATGCGTTGAGGGCGACGCTCTGCCGTGAAGTTTCGAGGGGGGCCGTGGTGGAGCTACATCTCCCCTTCCCTCCTTCCACACTCGCGCCATGGAGCCCACGACGACGCCATGCCTGATCCCGCGCCTCTTTCTTCCATGGTCATAGCGATTGGGGAAGGAAGGAGGAAGAAGGCCGTGGAGCCGCCGGCGATGGAGCTTGCACTCATCTGTCGGAGCTTGAGCCCACGGCTGCGCACGAGTAGGAGCACGGCGGCGGCGGCGGCGCCATACACGGGCTGAGATGCAGGAAGAATGGGAAAATGATGTGGGGGAAGAAGGGGAAGAGGAAGGAGATGGCATGTGGGGCCCACGAGTCAGTGAGTCAAGAGTAGAGATGTTGAGGGTATTCTTGTCCATACGAAAATATCAGTGCCTGCAAATGGGTCCAAGGGCATCAAATACGTACAAAATGGTAGATATCAAGAAAAGAAGAAATTGTAATGACATATTTCCGAATACACGAATTGTAATGGCATATCTCTGAAACGTGAAAGTTGTAATGGCATATATAGAATAAACCCTAAAATCTAGTAAGCATGCAGTTAATTGCCTTCAATTCAGTTTTTATTGGAACACTAGTAGTATCACAGAGTACCGATGCAATCGATCTCAACGAACTTTAGTTTAAGCTTAATGAAAAACTGTACACCTCCCGCAATATAATTCTTTTTTATACCAAATGGTAATGAATGAATACCAAAAATAACCTATTAACATCCTTTCTAAAAACACTCTTTTTTGCGAGTTCTAAAAAAAACTCTTGACACACACATCTCACCAAGCCGCTATATATACAAGGTTGCGGATGGTCCATACCAACACTGAACTGATAGCAATGGAAAAACAACAAATACATAATTATATAAGAGAAACGCATAGTTTTAGGTTTGGAAGGCTGCAGGAGGAGATCATGAACGTAGAAGAAGCCTGGATGCTCAACATCTCACATCGCGTGTTGCTATCTGTATCTCATGAGCAGCCAGGGAAATTCGTGCTGTTCATTGCTCTTCATCTCTCGCTGGAGCAGAGGCATTCAGATCAAACCAGCGTTGCATACTAACATGGTAGCTTACTGTTAGGACCCAGCCTCCTATTGGGCCGCTACTACTGGACTTGTGCTTGTGTGGACCTGCGTGCCATCTTGTAAGTGGGCCTGCGAGCCTATCATCTCTGGGCCTGCGAGCCTATCATCTGCTACTACTTATACACAGAGATAGAAAGAGGGGGGCATCGGATTGTAACTGAACAATACTGTTCTTCGTCCTGCAGTGACCGGCCATGGAGCCGTGATCCGCTTCTCCTCCATTGCTACTTGTCCTTGTTCCTTGCTTCCTACCCCGAATTTCATTCTCTCTTCTACCCTCACTACCCTGTTGCTAACATTTGGTATCAGAGCCTGGTTCCGCCTTATGGGGGTGGTGCCGGGGTCACCACCTTATGGGAGTGGGATGTCAGGGTACCTGCCTTATGGGGGGTAGGCCACTCAAGTTTAGTACCACCTTGCTTAGGGGAGGGGGCCATGACCACCTTATAAGGGAGAGCATCCCTCTCCCACCAGTCCGAGCTTTTGGGAGGTAATGGGCCTCTTGCCTTATAAGTGGGTCGTGATGCGCATGAACGTCCGAACCTATGGTAGAGTGTTTGGCTGAATTGAGTGGATGCTAACATCTGGTATCAGACTAGATCGGTCCTGGTGTTGTTTGCGCGAATTCGTCCCTTCGATTCCTGCTACTTGTGCTATTGGATCGTGTTGGTGAGCGCGATTTGTCGTGGCCAGTGGTATCCCAGCACATTGCGGTAGGGTTCGTCCGGATTCGCTGCAGCGTTCGTTGATTGGGCAGCAACGGATTCGGTAGGGTGCGCACTGGCTCGAGTTCCTTGATTCATAGCTGTGCCCTGTAAATCCTGTCCAGCTGCCTGATCCGAGCACCAGTGCTTTCAATCCCAACTCCATCCTCACCCTGGATCAAGAAATCCAAGCCATCGCAGATATGATTGACAGGAAATTCGAGGAGATTAAGTCTCAGACCCAGAGTAGCTATAAGGAACTGGATGAGAAGCTTGAAGCCCGATTCGAAGAAATCAAGTCCCAGACTGAGAGCAGTTACAAGGAACTCGACGGGACTCTCGATGCCAGATTCTCACTCTACGAAGATGCCTGGGAGCGGCGCTTTGCGGATCTGCAGATCTCCCATGACACAAGGATGCGTGTGCTGGAGCGCGCAGCGTCGTCCTTCGATGACTGGAGCGCGAGCATGGAAGGTACCGTGGATGACATCAAGCTGGAGGTGGGGAAGCTGTCCAAGCACTGGGAGCGTTCGTTACGTGAACACTCTCCACCTCTGATTCTGTCGGGTGCCTCTCCAGCGGTCGATCCCAAGAATACCCCGGTCATCCACAAGCCGCTGCTGCCGTCTGGCGATCTCTGTCCTTCGTCGGCGTCCGGGCGCCCATCTGCTGCGGACATTGCCGACAGGCCCCATGGGCACAGCCTCGACAATCTGTACCGGGAGGGTGGCTATGGTTCAGTCACCACCATAGTTCATCCCCCGGTCAAGGGTGTGTGTCGCCTTCCAACCCCTCCTCCTAAGTGCTCTATTCCTTTATTTAGTCAAGAGATTTCTACTAGGCCTGTTGTTCATGCTGGTAGTGGTCAGGGTAGGCTGCCCAAATTGAATTTCCCTTCGTTCGATGGCACCGACCCTAAACTGTGGCTTAGCAGATGTGTTGACTATTTTGAATTATATGATGTTGAGCGGCCTAGATGGATTATGGTGGCGACGATGCATTTTATTCCACCTGCTTCTCACTGGTTGCCATCTGTAGAGAGTAAATTGAAATCTTGCTCTTGGCTTGAGTTTTCCTCTATGATCCTTGACCGATTTGGTCGTGATCAACATGAGCTTCTTGTTAGGCAACTCCTTAGTATTAAGCAATCAGGGACTGTAGTGGAATACATAGAGAAATTTGCTGGCCTTATTGACCAGTTAGCTGCTTACGAGGGATTGGGTAACACTTTGCACTATACTATGAGATTCATTGATGGGTTAAAAGATGAATTGAAAGGTGTTGTTCTTATACAACGTCCAAAAGAGCTAGATGCTGCTTATGTTCTTGCTCAGTTGCAGGAAGAGCTGGTGGACTCTACCAGGAAGAAAGATTACAGGAAGTCAGAGTATCCAAGCAAGTCTTACTTCAAGCAACCGAATACTTCTCCATCCGCTCCTCCTCGCCAATTCAAGCCATCAATGTTTCCTCGCTCGAGGATAGAAGATCTTCGGGAGAAGGCTGCCAGGCTTCTTCTGCAGATGATAAATGGTGTTCTTTAAAAGCTTTTAGAAGGGCCAAGGGTCTTTGCCAATATTGTGCTGAAAAATGGACAAAGGAGCACAAGTGTGCTGATAATGTCCAAGTTCATATAGTGCAAGAGTTGATGATCATATTGCAACCTGAAGAGGATTCTAATGATGTCGGTGAGGATGACCAGGATGCTTCAGAGCAAATTTACCTTACATTATCGGTGTCCGGTCTTCAATCTCCCAAGACTCTTTGTTTGAGTGGCACTATTCAAGACCATGCTATCAAGATTCTTATAGATTCTGGAAGTTCTCACTCTTTTATTGCATCTTCCCTGGCCTCTCAGTTGTCAGGTGTTTTCCCTCTATCCACAGCTATGTCCGTCCAGGTGGCTAATGGTGCTCAGTTAAAATGTACTCAGCAGCTGGTGCAAGCCAAGTGGTCAGTGGACCATTATGAATTCTTCTCTGACCTGAAGGTTCTAGATTTATCAGCTTATGATGTTATTTTGGGTATGGGCTGGCTGGAGGCTCACAGTCCCATGAAGGTGCATTGGAAAGAGTGGTTGGCAATTCCTTATCAGTCCTCCACAGCTATTCTCCATGGCAACTTATCTGCTACCCCAATTGGTACTGTGGTGTATGTTTGTGCTGTGGAGACTTCTGTGGTTGATGACACAGTTCTTGCATCTTTACCAGGAGAAATTCAGGACCTCATTCAGGAGTTTGCCACACTGTTTGAGGTACCTTCAGATTTTCCTCTTCCTAGGGCTTGTGATCACTCCATTCCTCTGATTGAAGGTGGTGCTCCAATTCAAGTGAGACCTTACAGATATGCCCCTGCTTTGAAAGATGAGATTGAAGTGCAGATTAAGGAGATGCTGAGAAATGGCTTGATTCAAAAAAGCACCAGCCCCTTCTCCTCCTCAGTCCTTCTTGTGAAGAAAAAAGACAATACCTGGAGATTTTGTGTGGACTATAAGCATCTTAATGCCATTACTGTCAAAAGCAAATACCCTGTTCCAGTTATTGAAGAATTCTTGGATGAATTGGCTAATGCTTCTTGGTTCACTAGCCTTGACCTCAGGGCTGGGTTTCACCAGATCAGATTGAAGCCAGGAGAGGAATATAAGACAACCTTCCAAACCCATTGTGGCCAATATGAATTCAGAGTCATGGCATTCGGTCTCACAGGGGCACCTGGGTCATTCCAGGGAGCAATGAATTCTACCTCGGCACCATACTTAAGGAAATTTGTGTTAGTTTTCTTTGATGATATCCTGATCTACAGCAGATCATATGAAGAGCACATTCATCATATCAAGTTAGTCCTGGAGTTGTTGAATAGAGATCATTGGAAAATCAAGTTGTCTAAATGTGCCTTTGCCCAAAGACAGGTGTCTTACTTGGGATATGTCATCAGTGAAAAAGGTGTCAGCACTGACCCAGGCAAAGTGTCTGCTATCTCCCAATGGCCCACACCTACTTCAGAAAAAGAGTTAAGGAGTTTCCTGGGATTGGCTGGGTACTATAGAAAGTTTGTGAAAGGATTTGGTATTATCAGTAAACCACTTACAGACCTTCTCAAGAAGAACACTTTGTTTATATGGACACCTATCCACCAAGCATCCTTCCAGGATTTGCAAACTGCCTTGTGTACTGCTCCTGTGTTGGCACTACCAAATTTTTCCAAACCATTCTGTATTGAAACAGATGCATGCAGTACAGGGTGGGTGCAGTATTACTTCAAGAGGGGCATCCTTTGGCTTATATCAGCAAGGCCTTGGGCCCTAAATCTCAAGGGTTGTCTACATATGAAAAAGAATATCTGGCTATTGTCATGGCCATGCGGCAGTGGAGAGCATACCTCCAACACTCTGAGTTTATCATATTTACAGATCAAAAAAGCCTAACTCAGTTGACTGAACAAAGGCTTCACACTCATTGGCAATAGAGAGTCTTCTCCAAGTTATTGGGCCTCCAATATAAAGTGGTCTATAAGCCAGGCATGGAGAATAGGGTGGCTGATGCTCTGTCAAGGAAGTCTTCACATGACCTTGAATGTTCTGCTATGTTTGCTGCTTCTCCACAATGGATTCAAGAAGTTGTCATGGGTTATCAAGCTGATCACCATGCTCAGTCACTTATATCCAAACTTGCTGTTGACTCAGGGGTTGTACCAGATTTTACTCTTGTCAGTGGCCTTTTGAGGTACAAAGGAAGAATATGGATTGGGAATAATCCCGACCTTCAAAAGAAGTTGCCTATTGTATGCCATAGTAGTGCTCTTGGGGGCCATTCAGGCATTCCAGTAACCCACATGAGGATGAGGAAATTTTTTGCTTGGAAGGGTATGAAATCTGATATATCCAGGTTCATCAGGCATTGTCTTGTTTGCCAACAGGCTAAACCAGACAGGAGTAAGCTCCCTGATCTTCTGCAACCTTTAGAGGTTCCTTCTGAAGCATGGCAAATTGTGTCCTTGGACTTTGTTGAGGGTCTTCCTACATCCGGATTTTGGTCTTACCGGTAAAGTCCGCTTTCATCGGTTGAGAGCGAACGTTTTCCGGCTTGATCATGGGGGCATAGGTTTAGGTTCTAATTTTGGCTAAATAAGAAAGATTTTGAATAAAACAAAATTAGAATGGGCTTAGAAAAATTCTAATCCTAGAGAAACCAAGGATAAAGATTTTTAAGACCAACCAAAAGCTTTGATTTCTAGGTTCACGCGAGTCCTACCACGTGCTGAATTTTTATAACACTTGAATATAAATCGTGGCTCTACTCGTGTGGTTTTAGCATGAAAAATAAGCCAACCTCAGCACCATAATGAGGGTGGAAGGTTGAGCTAAGGTTCTGAAATTATTTGGTTGAGGGGTTTCTCGAAAAGAAAAGAATCAAACAAGCACATAGGAGGGTTCATGCAAAGGGTTTATGATAAAGCAAACATTCAATCAAGAATTATGTCTCTAATATTGTTCAACCACTTCT
This sequence comes from Cenchrus americanus, assembly GCA_947561735.1. Taxonomy (NCBI): domain Eukaryota; kingdom Viridiplantae; phylum Streptophyta; class Magnoliopsida; order Poales; family Poaceae; genus Cenchrus; species Cenchrus americanus. Next base: position 105,172,746 of record OX387243.1, read on the forward strand.
AAGTCTAATGTCTTTGCGTAGTAAAACTCAAAAACTAAATTATTAAAAATACTCGAAAAACCTGGAATCGGGTTGTCCTCCCGTAGCTTATTCTTGACTTGACTTGACGAAACGGGTTGCCTCCCGCCTAGCGCTTCGTTTATAGTCTATAGCTAGACTTCTTCACTTGATTACTCCGGATCAACGCTCTTTGCGGGCGTTGCAATCTTGGGTACCCACTTCCGCACCATCTTGGGCGCGGGCTTGTCTTTTGGCTTGGTCGGCTTAGTCATTTTTTTGGTCTTCACGGGCGGCTTCTCTTCCTTTGTCTTGACGGATGCAACACCTTCTTTAATTTTCGTTACGTTCACTTTTTTCGGCTCCTTCTTCTTTTTCAGCCCCTCCGTTTGTTTTGGTTCTATCTTCACTCCAATCATGTTGCATGCCTCAATCCTTGGACGGAACTTGAAGGAACTCCTTTCTCCGTTGATATCGAACATGATCTCCCCCTTGCCAACATCAATAGTTGCTCCCACGGTCTTGAGGAACGGCCTCCCTAGGATGAGCGGCGGCTTCTCCCTCTCTCCCATCTCGAGCACAACGAAGTCGACGGGGATGAAGTGGTGTCCAATCTTCACGGGTACATCTTCGGCAATGCCCAAGGGATAGCGAATGGAGTTGTCACCCGGCTCCAAACATATTCCCGTAGGCTCCATCGGTAGGCGTAACTTCTCGAACACATCCCTCGGCATGACACTCACACTAGCTCCAAGGTCGCATAACGCCTTCTCGAAGTTGAAAGAACCAACCGAACATGGAATTGTAGGGCACCGGGGGTCTTTTTGCTTCTCCGGCCCATAAGCAATAGCGCACTACACTCCTCGGACATCTTGACATGATCTACCCCGAGTGTTGCTATCTCATATTTATTTGCAAGTATGTCTTTAAAGTAACGAGAATATGTAGGTACTTGTAGGGCATCTAGTAACGGCATGTTGATGCTAAGTCTACGCACAACTTCCACAAACTTCTCAAAGTGGTTGTCAAGTTTACCTCGGAAGTAGCGTGGCTTGAGTTGCGGTATCCTCGTGTCATCTTCGGCATCTCAAATTCGGGTTCCTCGGTGACGATCCCCGTAACCTTCTCTTTAGCAGCTCCTTCCACCTCGGTGGACGGTTTCGGCTTTCTTGCTCCCGCGGTACGTTCGGATCTTCGGTCTCCTTCCCCGAACGTGTTTGAATGGCCTTCGCCGATTCGGGACATTTGGGTTGTCCGGAAGCTTCCCTTCATCATTAGTGAGGGCGCCCGCAAGTTGTCCAACTTGCGTCTCGAGCATCTTCATCATGTTGAGCACTTGATGATTGGAACTTCCGACCTCCGTCACTTTGCTATCGATGTTCTCCAACACCTTGTCTATGGTCTTGAACTTGGTGACGGTGTCCTTGTTGATCTTAGCTTGCTCATCCATGAACTCCTTCAATTGTATCCGAAGTGGAACCGCGTTAGGAATAGATGAGCTTGCATTAAATTGAGGCCTACCTTGCTCGTAGCGGAAGTTCGGCAATTCTCCCTTCCTCATGTAGTCGAGCACTTTGGCTTCCTCCGGACAATCTTTGCGGACATGGCCATACTCTCCACATTCTTCGCATGTGGACCTTGCTTCGGCGGCCTTCAAGTCTTGAGCCTCTTTCTTTTCTATCTCCATCTTCTCCAACCTCCTCATGAGCGAGTCGATCTTGCCTTCAAGTATGTCTTCCTTCTCCACTTGCAAAACTCCTTTGACGTTCCCCATAGGTTGAGCCGGGTGTAGGCGCCGGATGACGCCCACGTGTCATTATCCGCGACCTTCTTGAATAGCGTGAAAGCTTCCGTCGGTGTAAGCTCGATGATAGATCCTCCCGCCGATGCATCGATGATCGTCCTTGACGCCATGGTGAGTCCTTGATAGAACTTTTGCACGAGGTCTTCTTTCGGGAACTTGTGATGTGGAACCGCCCGGTGTACTCGTTGAAGCGCTCGAATGCCTCCGAGATAGTTTCGTAGGATATTGAACAAAGGTGGCAATCTTATTACGCAAGCTTTGAGTTTTACCCGGTGAGTAGTATTCCTTCATGAAAGCCTTCATCAACGTGTTCCAATTTTGCCTTGTCTCCGCCGGTTGAGAGTGGAACCATTGCAACGCCTTCCCGAGTAGTGAAAACGGAAAAAGCCTTGCCCTCATTTGATCTTGAGTCACCCCCTCCATATTGAAAGTCGACATAGTTGAATGAATGCTTGGAGGTGAAGGTTCGGATCCTCTTTGCCGGTGAAGGGTGAATGTTGCACCATGCGGATGGTTGAGGTCTTGATCTCGAACGGTCTTCCGATCTCGTCGAGGTTCAAGATTGGTAGGTCGATGATGTACGGGGTGCATAGCTCCCCAATCTTGCGTTCTTCGGTGGTTGGTCACCCATCGGTGGACGTCGGTTCTCCCGCGGACTTTGAGGTGGTGAATTCTCCGGAGATTCTGCGATCCTTCGTCTTCCGACTCCGAATCTACAAAATCCGGCTTTTTAGCTTGATGTGCTTCGCGTCTCCTTAGCCTCGTAAAGTTTTTCCGGATCATCCACAAAATTATTGGGTTTGTTGGAGAGGTAGCCGTCCATCTCCTGTTAGGGTTAGCAATAAACAAAATATGCAAAAGAAACTAGAAAACAAAACAAATCTATAAAGACTAGAGTTAGACAAACTAGATTAGATGTATTTTGAGGATGATTGAAGCTTATTAGATGCAAAAATAAAACAAAATCAGTACTGAAAATTACAAAAAAAAGCAATAAAAAATCAAATCTTGATCACTTGTTCCCGAGCAACGGCGCCGGAAAAAGGGGCTTGTTGACGGTTAATAATTGTATCAAAGTTCGTTCGTGACTCGCAAGCGTACAAGTCTCCCGTCGTAGTCAAGGGACCCTTCTTCCCTCGAGTGGTGAACCCAAGGTATCGAATCCGTGGAACAAATGTGTGACGCAAGAATTAATCTATTAAAGCCAAGTAATCTTCAATAATCGATAAAAGACCTAATGCATCTAAGTAAAAGACACAAAACGAATCTAATCTACTAAAAACCGGAGAAAACAAAGTAAGATTAGGTAGATAAACCGATCTAGAGGGATCGGGGTAAGCCTTTCGTTGAAGTTCCAAGCAAAAGAAGAAGTAGCAAATCGAATCTTAATAAAAGCCTCTTTAAATCGTGGTTTCCGTCCAAATCCGAAAACATCCGCCTTTCGAGACCCCCGTTCGTCACAACGTATCCCTATTCATGCGGGGAGCTTAGGGCGAGTCAAAAGACAAGTCGAGATTCTTTCGGAGGATCCGGCGTGTACCTCTAGCCACCGCGGCTACAAGAACACCCTATGTAATCTATCTCGAGAATAGAATTGGAATAAGCAAATCCGATCGAAAAACGAAATCTTCGAGGAAACACTTGATCGCTGAGAAAAGATTCAACTTGATAATTCAACTATAACAATGATACATACACAAGATCACCACGGGATCCTTCCTTGATCTTGCTTCTAGCTCGGGAACTCCGACGTGGTCTTCCTTGCAAGGTTCCCACGTCGGCTAGGGAAACCCTAGTCAACTAGCTCGACCCTCTCCTCTCCTAGATGGTGTCCCTCTCTTCTCTCGCTTCTCGGCGGCCGAAGACGAAATCCTCTCTGCGTGGCTCTCGGTCGGGGGACTATAAATAGCCCGATTAGCGGCTAGGGCAAAGGACGACGCATTTGGGCCCTAAATGGGCTCGGGCCGACCGGGCCCGGGCCGGCGGCCCGGGCCCATTTAGGCCCGGCCCGCGCGGGCTCCTTTGCCGAGGTCGGTTCCCTTGCTTCCGGATGCTTCCCCCTTCGCATACGGGTCCATGTCGTCGGTTTCTCTCCGAATTGGACTCAACTCCTTGTCTTGGAAGATTCAAGACTTTTCCGGTCGGGTCCCCGGAGTATGTCGTCTTCTCGGATCAAGTCCCCCGCTTCTTGGAGTTAATTTTACTTCATTGCATGACTTGTTCGGGGCTTCAAAGTCTTGTCATGAGGTGCTTGATGAACTTACCCCGAAAGTCTTGCATTCAACACTAAATCCCTGCATAAACATTAAACTCCAAAAACGACATGCACACGTGAACTTGTTATACCACGGGGGTTAGTACCAATGAATAAAGTATAAAACTCATGCCAACACCGAAGGTAAACTCATGGCTAGGTTGACGGATTTTCACCGTCAACATCTCCCCCATGCTTAAACCTTGCTCGTCCTCGAGTAAGCCTTCGATGAATATCATTATTGCTAAACAATGTTTAAACTTTGCACTTGATTACACATGAGTAAACATAATGCTCTCAAAATTTAATTCATTAAAGTACCATAATGTACTAGCCTTCATCTCTACGGAGGGTAGATTCTTATTAAGCTTATCCCACAAGTATTAACATGCTCACAAAGTTTTAAATAGATCTCAGAATTTTTTTTTTGAAATGAAGAACGGGATAAAGAAAAGCTAAACCAAATTCACAAATTTAAATCATCTCGTGTATTGCTCATAAACTCTCATCTCACTTGTCTCTCAAGCCTATATATTCTACTCCTTTCCCTCTCATATATATGTGGTAGGCTTTATATGGAGCTTTGGGAAAGTTCAGTCCTAACAAGAATTTATAAATGAGGTGTTGTCAAAACAAGACAAGCTTCTCATGGTCTTACCGAGACTCGTCAAAAAGGTCATTGGAAAATAATGTTAAATCAAGGAGGGGAAAGAGAACAATACACACACTTTAGATGAGTGGACATGTGCAAATGGCAAAGAGTGATCCCGAGGCACAAAGAAAGTCCTCGTTATCGGATTGCACATGGTTGGAAAATTGAGAATGGATCTTTTTATCTTGAAGCCTTGAATGCACTCTTAGAGAACCGGGGAGTTCACTTTACGCACAAATATATATTTTTTTTTCTTTCTCATTCTTTTCTTTCTTTCATTCATTCATTTTTTCTTGCCTCGTCATATATTCGGTCCATGACTTTCACAATGAAGTTTTGATTTTTTGATACCTTGAAAGTCATGCATATCACCGGATTTTTTTTCTTTCACCATTATATATATATATTTTTTTTTAAATACTCCCTTTTGAACTCTAAAACTGCACCGTACCTACCTCCTCCCCCATGCTTAGACGTTGCTCGTCCTCGAGCAAAGAGGCGAAAAATAAGGTAGGTACCGGATATTTTTCCTTGGAGAGATACTTGAAATCTTCAACGTTGGCACCGTCTTGCGATCTTCCTTGAATTGATGATCCATCCTCAATGATAGGTTGTGGTCAAGGAGGTGATCACAAAAAGATGATATTTGGTTTAAGGGTGGATATCCGGCGAAGTTTGTGAGATCACCGATGCGGGGATACACAATGCACGGATAAAAGGCTAGCAAAAAGATAGATACGCAAAAACGGAATGACCAGCTTCTTAGTCTCGGGCCGGAGAAATCATGGCCTGCAATAACTCACTCAAAAATAAATCTTGTACACTAAGGTTTATGCACTCAAATATATATAAGGCTTTGGATAGGTTGAGCAACACACAAGTGATATTTGTGACAAGGTTAGCAATATTTTTGAGCATAAAAGACATCTTCAATCCATTCATAACTTGAGAGCACATAAAACACTATGGGTCTTTATTTTAATCATAACCTCCGCTGAAAATTAAGCTAGCATTTAAATAAATTCAGATCTGTATTTTTAAGAGAGCACTAGCTTAAACATGCATAAATCAACTACAAAGATGAACAAAGCTGCAATTTTAATCATATATCAACATGGCACGAATTTTGTAACTTTTCCAATGATATAATCAAGGTGGTGACTTTATTAATGGTGATATCAAGTTGAAATACACACTGAAAATAAACATACATGCTTGCTGAAAATTAAATAAAAACAGAAAAATACTAAGCAAACACACATAAGCAAAAGCTGAAAATTACGAGAGAAATAGAAAAGAAAAGAAAACTAAAGTTCCTAAATCTTCTAGTCCTCCGCCGGTGGTTGATGTTGATAGTCTTGATAGTAATACCCTTGCTCATAATATGCATGAACGCTTCCTCCGTCGAATTGACTTGGCTCCACAAGGTGAAGGCGTCCAAGTTCAAAGGCAATATTTGCGTTGCCTTCACCGAGTTGAGCTGCGTTGGATTGGATGGCTGCTATATTTTGAGCATTTCTTGCAGCATATCCTCCAATAATAGCCATGCTTTGTTGTGGTTGGGGATGATGAGCGTAGGACTCCGCGAAGTTAGCGTTGGGCACAACATAATTTTGTGGGGGTACCGGTGCACCACCCCCCCATGCTTGTTGTTGAGACCCTCCGTAATAACTTGGCGGAGGAGGAACCCCCGCCGGATGGTTGCACATTGGGTTGTGCTCCACCCTCTTGTGCGGAGGATGTTCCCTCTTCTACGATCCTTCCTCTTTTGTTCTTCCTTGCGGGGACAAGTATTCCCTCTTCCAACCAATCTTCCCTTCCTTCGGTGAAAAGCCTAAGCCTCTCATCCGGAAGAGGGAGGTTCACAATGGCCAATCGGTAACCTCTTCTCTCATCTCCACTAATGTACTTGCCTTGCCGCAAGTACTCAAAACCGAGAGAGGTACCGCGCAAAAGGTGAGCGGGGTTTCTTGCGATCCCCGGTCGCAAGGAAAAGGCCAACATGGAGAGGTAACACCCCGAACCAATATCACTAGCCCCCCGATGTTGCTTCACAACACCAACGGTTGATCATGAGGTAAGAGGGGTCAATTGGCTGCCCGGCAATCAAAGCCGAGTATAGCCAATTTAACTCCGTGTCGGTCACCTTTGTTTCCCTCATCCTTCCCAATACCCTCTTGCACATCCAAGAGTGAAATATCCGGATAATGGGGTTGCGGATGCTTTTGCGTTGTTGATGGGCATCTCCGGAGATCATGCCCCAAAATTCCGCCAACATGCGGGAGGCACGTCGACTTTCTCGGAGCGCCCTTGTGGAATCCAAGCAGCTCCCTTACGTGCTCGTAGGGAACCACTTGTTGGATTCCCTCCAAACGGAATGACAAGCATTGCACCCCATCATCATCAACGATGGGTGCCATAGTCATTAGAATTTCCAAGGTGTAACCCAAGTGGGTGTCCACCGAGATTCCGTTGGAGAAGCCGAATCCACCCGAGGTGCCCCAACATGTAGTTTATGTCGGTGCGAAAACCCAAGGTGTGGAGTGCTTGGTCGTCGATCTCGACGTTTGGCACAAGCCTCTTCTCAAGATTGGCGAGCCTATCCTCCTCCTCCGCCGACATGATGATGAAGCCGTACGAAGATTGTGTCGGGGTGTAAGGAGGTGGTGCGGTTGAGCGAGTCGATCGTCGTGGTGGCGCGGGTTGCTCCTCCGTGTGCCCACGAGGTTCGGTGAACCTCATGGAAGTGCTTCTCGCAGCCCTCATCCCACCAAGGAGGAGAGCGTCGTTCCTCCTCGGTGGTGCCGTGTCCGTCTCCATGCTCCGGGGAGACTCGGAAACCGAGTGCCTCCTCGAAGACGTGGTTGATGACGGCTTGGACGACGACGAACTCTTCTTCTTAGAGAAGAGACTTGTGGTCTTCTTCCACATGCTTGCTGCACTCTCTCTTCAACTAAAAATCCGGGTTGCAACCGGTAAACTAGGCACTTAAACTCTTTGCTTCGGATGTGGACTTTGAGTGGATTAGGGAGGTGGATTTTTTTTTCTTGAGCTCTCAAGCTTGGGTGGTTGGCTAAGTCTACGGAGGTTCTGAGCACACAAACTTGAACACACAAACAAGGGAAGGAGAGGGAAGCTTGCCTGCAGAAGACGGGCGCCGGGGGACGCCATTTATAGGGCGGCCGGCCGGCCTAGGCCGGCCGGCCCAGGGGTGCTCCGGCTCCTCCTCGGCGCGTCTTTCTCCCAAAGCACGATCATTTCGCCTCCGCAACTTTCCCGCCCGCGTGCTCCACGAGTTGCACCGCCCAAACGCTCTCGTCCACTCCTTTTCTTGAATTATTGGTCCTCCCACTTGATGCTCCATGCTTTGGGTCATGTCCATGCTCCCTAGCTCCACTTGCTTCACATGCCACCATTGAAATCCTGCAAAGTTGATGCTTGCTGCCCACCATGCTTGTCCTTTGCATGTGGAATTGGTGAAAGTTGATAAAAGGGAATCCAATGGTGCATGCATGATTAATTCAAACTTGATTGCCTCCATTTAGGTGTGTTTAAGGTTAAGCACTCCTCTAATTCGAATTTTAAAATATTTTTCAGAGCCATGCAAGAGCTTGAGCATAATTTTAGAGAAGTTTTTAAACCATTAAAAACAGATGTAAGTCGAAAATATTTTTCGACTACGTCGATTTTGGTCTTACCGGTAAAGTCCGCTTTCATCGGTTGAGAGCGAACGTTTTCCCGGCTTGATCATGGGGGCATAGGTTTAGGTTCTAATTTTGGCTAAATAAGAAAGATTTTGAATAAAACAAAATTAGAATGGGCTTAGAAAAATTCTAATCCTAGAGAAACCAAGGATAAAGATTTTTAAGACCAACCAAAAGCTTTGATTTCTAGGTTCACGCGAGTCCTACCACGTGCTGAATTTTTATAACACTTGAATATAAATCGTGGCTCTACTCGTGTGGTTTTAGCATGAAAAATAAGCCAACCTCAGCACCATAATGAGGGTGGAAGGTTGAGCTAAGGTTCTGAAATTATTTGGTTGAGGGGTTTCTCGAAAAGAAAAGAATCAAACAAGCACATAGGAGGGTTCATGCAAAGGGTTTATGATAAAGCAAACATTCAATCAAGAATTATGTCTCTAATATTGTTCAACCACTTCTAAGTCTAATGTCTTTGCGTAGTAAAACTCAAAAACTAAATTATTAAAAATACTCGAAAAACCGGAATCGGGTTGTCCTCCCGTAGCTTATTCTTGACTTGACTTGACGAAACGGGTTGCCTCCCGCCTAGCGCTTCGTTTATAGTCTATAGCTAGACTTCTTCACTTGATTACTCCGGATCAACGCTCTTTGCGGGCGTTGCAATCTTGGGTACCCACTTCCGCACCATCTTGGGCGCGGGCTTGTCTTTTGGCTTGGCGGCTTAGTCATTTTTTTGGTCTTCACGGGCGGCTTCTCTTCCTTTGTCTTGACGGATGCAACACCTTCTTTAATTTTCGTTACGTTCACTTTTTTCGGCTCCTTCTTCTTTTTCAGCCCCTCCGTTTGTTTTGGTTCTATCTTCACTCCAATCATGTTGCATGCCTCAATCCTTGGACGGAACTTGAAGGAACTCCTTTCTCCGTTGATATCGAACATGATCTCCCCCTTGCCAACATCAATAGTTGCTCCCACGGTCTTGAGGAACGGCCTCCCTAGGATGAGCGGCGGCTTCTCCCTCTCTCCCATCTCGAGCACAACGAAGTCGACGGGGATGAAGTGGTGTCCAATCTTCACGGGTACATCTTCGCAATGCCCAAGGGATAGCGAATGGAGTTGTCACCCGGCTCCAAACATATTCCCGTAGGCTCCATCGGTAGGCGTAACTTCTCGAACACATCCCTCGGCATGACACTCACACTAGCTCCAAGGTCGCATAACGCCTTCTCGAAGTTGAAAGAACCAACCGAACATGGAATTGTAGGGCACCGGGGTCTTTTTGCTTCTCCGGCCCATAAGCAATAGCCGCACTACACTCCTCGGACATCTTGACATGATCTACCCCGAGTGTTGCTATCTCATATTTATTTGCAAGTATGTCTTTAAAGTAACGAGAATATGTAGGTACTTGTAGGGCATCTAGTAACGGCATGTTGATGCTAAGTCTACGCACAACTTCCACAAACTTCTCAAAGTGGTTGTCAAGTTTACCTCGGAAGTAGCGTGGCTTGAGTTGCGGTATCCTCGTGTCATCTTCCGGCATCTCAAATTCGGGTTCCTCGGTGACGATCCCCGTAACCTTCTCTTTAGCGGCTCCTTCCACCTCGGTGGACGGTTTCGGCTTTCTTGCTCCCGCGGTACGTTCGGATCTTCGGTCTCCTTCCCCGAACGTGTTTGAATGGCCTTCGCCGATTCGGGACATTTGGGTTGTCCCGAAGCTTCCCTTCATCATTAGTGAGGCGCCCCGCAAGTTGTCCAACTTGCGTCTCGAGCATCTTCATCATGTTGAGCACTTGATGATTGGAACTTCCGACCTCCGTCACTTTGCTATCGATGTTCTCCAACACCTTGTCTATGGTCTTGAACTTGGTGACGGTGTCCTTGTTGATCTTAGCTTGCTCATCCATGAACTCCTTCAATTGTATCCGAAGTGGAACCGCGTTAGGAATAGATGAGCTTGCATTAAATTGAGGCCTACCTTGCCCGTAGCGGAAGTTCGGCAATTCTCCCTTCCTCATGTAGTCGAGCACTTTGGCTTCCTCCGGACAATCTTTGCGGACATGGCCATACTCTCCACATTCTTCGCATGTGGACCTTGCTTCGGCGGCCTTCAAGTCTTGAGCCTCTTTCTTTTCTATCTCCATCTTCTCCAACCTCCTCATGAGCGAGTCGATCTTGCCTTCAAGTATGTCTTCCTTCTCCACTTGCAAAACTCCTTTGACGTTCCCCATAGGTTGAGCCGGGTGTAGGCGCCCGGATGACGCCCACGTGTCATTATCCGCGACCTTCTTGAATAGCGTGAAAGCTTCCGTCGGTGTAAGCTCGATGATAGATCCTCCCGCCGATGCATCGATGATCGTCCTTGACGCCATGGTGAGTCCTTGATAGAACTTTTGCACGAGGTCTTCTTTCGGGAACTTGTGATGTGGAACCGCCGGTGTACTCGTTGAAGCGCTCGAATGCCTCCGAGATAGTTTCGTAGGATATTGAACAAAGGTGGCAATCTTATTACGCAAGCTTTGAGTTTTACCCGGTGAGTAGTATTCCTTCATGAAAGCCTTCATCAACGTGTTCCAATTTTGCAATCGTCTCCGCCGGTTGAGAGTGGAACCATTGCAACGCCTTCCCGAGTAGTGAAAACGGAAAAAGCCTTGCCCTCATTTGATCTTGAGTCACCCCCTCCATATTGAAAGTCGACATAGTTGAATGAATGCTTGGAGGTGAAGGTTCGGATCCTCTTTGCCGGTGAAGGGTGAATGTTGCACCATGCGGATGGTTGAGGTCTTGATCTCGAACGGTCTTCCGATCTCGTCGAGGTTCAAGATTGGTAGGTCGATGATGTCTGGGGTGCATAGCTCCCCAATCTTGCGTTCTTCCGGTGGTTGGTCACCCATCGGTGGACGTCGGTTCTCCGCGGACTTTGAGGTGGTGAATTCTCGGAGATTCTCGCGATCCTTCATCTTCCGACTCCGAATCTACAAAATCCGGCTTTTTAGCTTGATGTGCTTCGCGTCTCCTTAGCCTGTAAAGTTTTTCTGGATCATCCACAAAATTATTGGGTTTGTTGGAGAGGTAGCCGTCCATCTCCTGTTAGGGTTAGCAATAAACAAAATATGCAAAAGAAACTAGAAAACAAAACAAATCTATAAAGACTAGAGTTAGACAAACTAGATTAGATGTATTTTGAGGATGATTGAAGCTTATTAGATGCAAAAATAAAACAAAATCAGTACTGAAAATTACAAAAAAAAGCAATAAAAAATCAAATCTTGATCACTTGTTCCCCGGCAACGGCGCCAGAAAAAGGGGCTTGTTGACGGTTAATAATTGTATCAAAGTTCGTTCGTGACTCGCAAGCGTACAAGTCTCCCGTCGTAGTCAAGGGACCCTTCTTCCCTCGAGTGGTGAACCCAAGGTATCGAATCCGTGGAACAAATGTGTGACGCAAGAATTAATCTATTAAAGCCAAGTAATCTTCAATAATCGATAAAAGACCTAATGCATCTAAGTAAAAGACACAAAACGAATCTAATCTACTAAAAACCGGAGAAAACAAAGTAAGATTAGGTAGATAAACCGATCTAGAGGGATCGGGGTAAGCCTTTCGTTGAAGTTCCAAGCAAAAGAAGAAGTAGCAAATCGAATCTTAATAAAAGCCTCTTTAAATCGTGGTTTCCCGTCCAAATCCGAAAACATCCGCCTTTCGAGACCCCCGTTCGTCACAACGTATCCCTATTCATGCGGGGAGCTTAGGGCGAGTCAAAAGACAAGTCGAGATTCTTTCGGAGGATCCGGCGTGTACCTCTAGCCACCGCGGCTACAAGAACACCCTATGTAATCTATCTCGAGAATAGAATTGGAATAAGCAAATCCGATCGAAAAACGAAATCTTCGAGGAAACACTTGATCGGCGAGAAAAGATTCAACTTGATAATTCAACTATAACAATGATACATACACAAGATCACCACCGGGATCCTTCCTTGATCTTGCTTCTAGCTCGGGAACTCCGACGTGGTCTTCCTTGCAAGGTTCCCACGTCGGCTAGGGAAACCCTAGTCAACTAGCTCGACCCTCTCCTCTCCTAGATGGTGTCCCTCTCTTCTCTGCTTCTCGGCGGCCGAAGACGAAATCCTCTCTCGCGTGGCTCTCGGTCGGGGGACTATAAATAGCCCGATTAGCGGCTAGGGCAAAGGACGACGCATTTGGGCCCTAAATGGGCTCGGGGGCCGACCGGATCGGGCGGCCGGCCCGGGCCCATTTAGGCCCCGGCCGCGGGCTCCTTTGCCCGAGGTCGGTTCCCCTTGCTTCCCGGATGCTTCCCCCTTCGCATACGGGTCCATGTCGTCGGTTTCTCTCCGAATTGGACTCAACTCCTTGTCTTGGAAGATTCAAGCACTTTTACGGTCGGGTCCCCGGAGTATGTCGTCTTCTCGGATCAAGTCCCCGGCTTCTTGGAGTTAATTTTACTTCATTGCATGACTTGTTCGGGGCTTCAAAGTCTTGTCATGAGGTGCTTGATGAACTTACCCCGAAAGTCTTGCATTCAACACTAAATCCCGCATAAACATTAAACTCCAAAAACGACATGCACACGTGAACTTGTTATACCACGGGGGTTAGTACCAATGAATAAAGTATAAAACTCATGCCAACACCGAAGGTAAACTCATGGCTAGGTTGACGGATTTTCACCGTCAACGGTCCAATGTCTACAAATTGCATGGAATGCCTATGGCTATTGTTTCTGATCGTGACAAAGTATTCACCAGTAATTGGTGGCGGGAACTATTTTGTTTGGCTGGAGTATCTCTTCGCATGAGTACGTCTTATCACCCCCAAACAGACGGTCAAACTGAACGCTTGAACCAGACAATGGAGACATATTTGCGATGCTTTGCTAACTCCTGTCCTGCTCGTTGGTCTCATTGGCTGCCTCTTGCTGAGTTTTGGTACAACACCTGTGATCACTCAGCTATTGGTATGTCTCCTTTCAAGGCCTTGTATGGATATGAACCTAAACATTTTGACATCAGTGCTCAAACCTCTATGGTTGTACCGGAGTTGGGGGTCTAGCTCCAAGATAGGCAGATGATGAACAAGCTCCTACAGCTGCATTTGGCCAGATCTCGCCTAAGGATGAAGAAATAAGAGGATCAGCATAGATCTGAGAGGGAGTTCGCAGTTGGTGATTGGGTTTTTCTTAAACTGCAACCTTATGTTCAGACCTCTTTGGCTCCTTGTGCTAATCAAAAATTGGCATTCAAGTACTTTGGTCCCTTTAAGGTGCTGAGCAGGGTGGGCAAAGTAGCTTACAAGTTACAGTTGCCTGATTCTTCATCTATTCATCCAGTGTTTCACGTCAGTCAGTTGAAACAGGCAATGACAGATCAAACTGAAGTGGTGCCTTCACTTCCTTCTGACATCTGCTCTCCTCGCGTGCCTGAGAAGATTCTGCAACATAAGTTCATCACTAAAGGTATTGAACAGTCTCTGTTGACGGTTAATAGTTGTATCAAAGTTCGTTTATGACTTGCAAGCGGACAAGTCTCCCGTCATAGTCAAGGGACCCTTCTTCCCTCGAGTGGTGAACCCAAGGTATCGAATCTGTGGAACAAATGTGTGACGCAAAAGTTGATCTAGTAAAGCCAAGTAACTCCAATCTTCGGTAAAAGAGAAACCCTAATGCATCTAGGTAAAAGACACGAAACTAATCTAATCTACTAAAGACCGGAGATAACAAAGTAAGATTGGGTAGATAAACCGATCTAGAGAGATCGGGGTTGTAACACCCCGGGTGTTTATTAAAGCTAACTAACTTAATTAGTGGCATTAATCGTGTTTAAATTGGCTCATAAACATGTTTGACATGTTTTGTCACGAATTTGCACAAAAGACCTTGGTCAAAATCCCAAATCACGGTCAAACCCTAGATCTACTTTAAAGGCCGAAATGGTTTTCTTGCGCGTTCTCCAAATTTCACTATAGAAGTTCAAAATCGGCCAACACGAAAGTTGTTCGTTATTTCCGGAACACATTTTTCGTAATTGGCGGACATTCCAATTTTGAGTGCAAATTGGCCAAAAATCGAGTTGATCGCGCTTTAACAAGTAACTTGAGCCCTGGAAAAACTGCAACTTCGGCCGACGTTCCCGGACAAACCATTGATCAAAACATATGACGCCCTTTGGGAAAGTTGTAGGTCTATAGCTCCTCTACAACTTTTGTTTTTGGAGAGTTTCAAGTTTGTTGACAATTTTTGGAGTTTTACAATTTCGAAGAGGCTTAAACGAAATAGAACTAGAGACGGGCGACGTCGTTGCGCGCCCAGCGCGTCGCGCGCGCGTCTGGACCGCGCGGCCACGTGTTGCCCCCGCGATTCTCCGGTGTACGACTCCTCGGCAACTCCGTACCGTGAACTCGTGCACCGGTGTTTGGGCCAAGGCATCGACCGGAGGAGGGGTGTGCCGCCCGACCGTGACGAGCGCATGCGCCACGCGCCAAGCGCCGCCGCGACCCCCGGCCGCCGAGCATGCAAGCCGCCCACCGGCCGCGCCCTCGCTAGCCTTGCCTTGAAGGCTCGTCGGTCCGCCCTCCCTTAATTCACACTCGAGCAAATGAACCGGGCGTTCTTCCTCACATGCACGCAACGGAGCCGCCGAGCGCCATTGTTGTCCACCACGACGAGCTCCCTATCCCGGCCACCTCTTACCCGCCCGAGCCTTCCTCCACCTCGCCACGGCGCCGCTGCAGCTCCCGAGACGCCGGTTGCCAAGTCTCGGCATCCTCCCCCGCCGGAGAAGGAGCGAGAGGCGGCGGTAGATCCACCGCACCACCAAGAACCACCACCGGCGCCCTCTCCAATGCGTCCAACCCTCAAAACGGAGCCCTAGGTGAGCAAGGACCCTTCCCCCACCCTTTCCCGGCCAAGCACGGCCTCCTCCTCGCCGGATTCCGGCCATCTTCATCTATGTCCGCGGTCTGGACTACATTGCGAGGTCTGAGGTCTTTCCAGGGGCTGGAACGCAAAATCCAGGGACCTGTTCGTAAGAAATCAGTTTTCAGATCTAGGGTGTCCAGGCTGAACCTTTGAAAAATCGTTAAAAATCGTAGAAAAATCAGAAAAATGCAAAACCAATTTTGTTGGTTTCCTGGTGAAGAAACCTATCTTTTCTAGAAAACATGTATAGGGTTTTTCTGTACAGTTTTTGAATTAAAAATTCAAACGCAGTTTGGAGTGTTTTTAGTGCAGTTTAAAATATACACATGCTATGAACTTGAATTTTGGATATGTTACTCTTTATAACATGTCTAGATCTGTGACAAAAGTTTGCATGAATTTGATGTATATATTTTCAGTTATGATTTATTTAAATTTTATGCTAGAATAAGTTTGATGCTTTTTATAGCCCCTTAAATGAACTTTTCTTTGAGCACAAGTGCACCCTAGGGCTTTTACTTGATGATTAGTACCTCTGGTAGGATGTATGTGATTTTAGGGAATTGTTTAATAGGTGTTTTGGATTTAATCTTGTGTAGGAGCTTAAATTCAAAATCTGAAAAATAAATTGATTTTGCAACCATGCTTTGGTCAGAAACTCATTTTTAACATACATGACCTGTAGGAGAAAGTTGAGATCAAAAAGTTTATTAAATATTTTTATATGAATTAATGTTGATTTACTAGGCTGAAATTTGTCTTTTTCGTATAAATTAATTTGTAAATGATGTTAAGCCAAATTTTGGTTTGAGAGCTTAATTTAAGCATATGTTGCTGTGTGCAAAAGATTAGGTTCATTGGAAGTGTTTTTGATTTAATTTAGATGTATGGTTGAAAGTCTTGTGTAAATAATTAAAGAAAGAAATGGAAATTAAAAGTGCTAAATTGTAAAATCATGTTTGTTTCTGTTTTTATTAAATTAAACACACCCCCTTGCTGTTTGGTGAAGTTAAGTAACTTAAATTGCTTAGATGTGCACACAATCACCATCAAAAGAGAGTTTTGTTTATTATCACACACACTAATAATTTCTGTAAGAAAATAATGTTGTTTGGATGAATGTGTCCAACAAGAGTTGGTTTTGTGGTAATTCTCCCACCTTCACCATAATCTAATGCATGTGCATGTAAACGTGTAGATCTTCCCGACGGGACGTACACGCTCACCCGGGAGGAGGAGGGAGCGAGTTAGTGGAGAGTTGAATCAAGCTAGTGGGCGAGAAGACCCGGACCAAAGTCCGGAAGAGCCAAAGGCTAGTTTAGGAACTGAGTCTGAGGAAGGCAAGCACCGGTGTCATCTAACCCATCTTTTATAAATGAAAACCATGTCTTTTACTTTTCAGTACTTTATTGCTTTACTTGTGCATTTAAGTTTCAGGAGTTGTTTTGAAACCTAGTTGCATGATCCTTAGGACTCCTATGCTCTTTTACTAGTATGTTAGGAACGCTAGTGCCATGCTCTAAGGATACGGTAGAAGTCGAGTAATGACTCATTGCTCGCGAGATATAGGATGCTTATGTTGGAATCATAAGTTGGTTAAATTGACTCGCTCATGTGGTAAGAGCAATGGGTTCGGTCTCGACCGAGTAGCATGGTGCTTGGTCCTAAGCTATTGAACGTACCAAGTACTTGTCGGGAATGGGACCGGTAAGCCTAGTACCTTCGAACCGGGGCGGGATCTTTCTAGCTACCCGCTTGGGATGTGTCTCGGGCTAGCTACCCGTGGTATAGTGTGTGAGTCCGGACCGGTCGGGTTAGACCCTCCGGATAACCGTGTACCGCAGTTTGTAGCGTACGATCCTAAAGCGTGGGATGTTGGGAACCGCCCGGTTGGGGTAGACACTGCACTTGGTCTACTTTCTTCCGTGTATCTTGGGTTTACCTTGCAAGGATATAAATCGATCGATCGTCGGTCACTCGCCGTTATCTGAGTCGGCTTGACCACTGGCTACCCCATGTTTATTTATGGAACATTTTGGATTAATAGTGTTACTTGTTTAATATTGTTTGCACAACATACTTGTTTAGTACAGGTGCTCACCTAGACTGATTAACATACTAGAATATGAGCTAAAACTTGAAAATAAGGATCCACTCTTAGTCGCTTTTGGCAAAACAAACCCAGCAGCCAAAAAGCCTTGCATGTCTAGTCGTACTTTACTTTTTGTCGGGTAAGTCTTGCTGAGTATTAGTACTCAGCCTTGCTTAATTTGTGGTTTTCAGGTAATCCCATCTGGCTTGGCTCTATTCCAGATGGTTGGGAGCTTGAGTGGGAGCAGGTTGACGATGAGTGATACTCTATGGATGGCCTCCCATGTGTATCTTCCGCTAGTTTTATTTCCGCTGTTTAAACTCCGATCACCTTTACTTTTATGTATGAAAAACCTGGTTTGTAATAATATTGAACTTGTGAACTTTAATGTAATGTGATGTTGTACTGCGGTCCCGCCTTCATGTGGGCTTAGCGCATATCGGCGATCCGTTGTATGTGATTTACCGGGCTTTACCGGCGGAAGCGACGGAATAGTTCTTTATTATTGCTTAATGGCCACGTGGACCGGCTTAGGCGATAATACGGAACTATTTTGGGCGGTTCGTCACAAATTTCGGTACCGAGCGATGATATGCACCGCAGTAATTAAAATACCTTAAGAAACTTGTTTTTGGAATAAAATTTGCCAAGATTAATAATCTTGCTAAAAGAATAGGACGTTAAGGTTTAATCTAGTCCGAGAGGCCCTAGAGGGAATTTTTGGGTTCTTTCAGGTGGCTAGTATTCTATGGTGTATTTGTCCGACTTACGAGACATTTATTCCTGTCAAAACTTACTTTCATGCACAACCATACTAGTTCATCACGTTTTGCCATACGTGGTGGTACCACAGGGAAGTCCTGTGAGGGACTAGTGGGACCTATTCCAATGGGTGCCATGTCGCGTCTGCGTCTCATCACGTTTTGCCATACGTGGTGGTACCACAGGGAAGTCCTGTGAGGGACCAGTGAGACCTATTCCAATGGGTGTCACGTCGCGTCTGAGTCTCGTCGCGTTTTGCCATACGTGATGGTACCACGGGAAAGTCCGTGAGGGATGAGTGGGGCCTATTCCAATGGGCACTCACGTCGCGTCAGAGTCTTAAATAGGACGCTGTCCATGCAGCGGCTTTACGCATGGATACCGTTTCTATAAGCGAACGGTAATGAATGTGAACGCTTTTGTGAGTGCTGGCACAAAAGGTCTTGAATATCTGTGATTTTCTGCAGGTACACTAACCACGGTTGTTAGGCACGGTAATTAAGAAACGAATAGCTTCCGACTAGTTATTATAGTGAGAGACGTTTATATATGCCCTGCCACCGGCACTAACTTCGTTCTTAAGCTTAAAAGCTTTGTGAGGAAGTTTAGAACGTTTTCTGCATCATGTAAAAGCTATTGAACCAAAAATGAACTTAAATCATGTGTCTTTTCGTCTTTAATTAAATTGTGTTTCTTAAGGACCAATCATGCTAGTTTGATGCTTTGATGTGTGATTAAGCAAAATTTAACTAGCTGCTGTCCAAATCTTCCTAAGGATTATCTAGAAAATTTCCGGCTAGGTGTTCTTTAGGGAAATTGTTCATCACCTAGTTAAGTTTGCTCCCTAAATTTTTCATGAGTTTAGGATGTTTAAAACTGAAGTTAGGATCAAAATGGCTAGCCTAAGTCTTGTTGAAATGCTGTCAAAATCCTGAGTTAGGTAGAAAACTCAATTCTTACCTATAGTTCCAAACAGATCCTTCCCAGAGAATCTATACCAAAAATGTTTATTATACAGCATACCTTGTGCTGCCAAAATCTCATGGTCACCGGGTTCTTAATCTTAGAGGTATGATCTTTTTAGTGAAGCGCTGTCCTGCTGAAATTTCTGGGCAACAACACTCTGAAAATGGATCTTTTGCACCTTTTTCCAATACGATATTATTCAACCTTTGAATACCAAAACTACTCCTTAGGTATCTATCTACCTCCTGTAGAAATCTCATGGTCACTAGATTTTTAGTTTGAGAGTTATACCTAAAACACTAGGTCTCTGTCCTGCTGAATTTCAGAACTAGTGATCTCTGAAATTCACATTTTTAGGTCATCTTCCTTTGGGATATAGAGCAAACCTTGAATATCAAAATGATTCATAATTTTGTGGTAGCAATGCTCACAAAATTTCAGCATTCATGCATGTGTATATTGAGAAATATCGAATTTTAGTCAGCTACTGTTTGCTGTCCAAACTGCTAGACAGAGCTTTGGTAAATGAATTTTTCAACCCCAGTAAAAGTTAAATTTGTTCTGGAGTTGAATACCAAAGTTGTGGATTATGAAATTCTACATATGCTTACCAAAATTTAGAAATTTTTGACACTTGAGGCGAGAGATATGAATTTATTTCTAAGAGCTATTGCTGTCCAAATTCTGAAAACTTCCAATAGAAGTCTCTTTAGACATGCCTATTTGCCATTTTGTTGGCAAAACTATGGATGCATATCTAATGGAATATCACATGGTTTCGATGGACGAAAATCCTCTCCTCAGTTTCGGAGGAGTAGTGATATAGAGTCAAGCGGTAACAATCCGTCACCGCCATCGAACTTGTGCCATGCATGTGGCTATTGCCTCCCATTTGGTGTGGTGATCCATGCATGAGGCTAGCTCAGTTTGAATATGCTCCCGCGTAGCAAATGCGTTATTAGCACCATGAGAGCATGGCCCAAGCAGTGGGTACCAAATGAAATCATTTGATAGCTGGGATTTTTCTTCCAGCGGTATCATGATAAGGTCTTCTTTTAATTTCCTTGAAAATTTTGGGAATAATTAAAAAATATATAAGCGTGGGTTGAAACTTTGTATTCGGCACGCTCATCAAAATTCAGCCTCCTCGTGTTCCTACTCTAAGAGTTGTGAACATGTTTGTGAACCTTGGCTTGCTGCACAACCGCCAAGGCAGAGTAGAGGTTTTCGGATTCGTGAGTATGATTTCTTAGTTGACATGTTCACTCCCGTATCATGCGGGTATGCTCTCTGAAGCACTCAACTATTCCTGGTTGTTGACATCATGGGTTCGATCAATATTGATCTCCCAACCTTGAAAATGTTTTATTTTGACCTTGCTCATCGATTTTGAGGGCAATAAAATGAATACGAAGTATCGACACCTTCTTACCTACATAAGGAACATATCATATCTTTTGTCAAGTCAACTAAAACTCCGTTGTGCTCTTTTTCTTTGGTCGTTTTCCCCACACTCTCTCTAGATAGGAGACAACAATTCAACTCCTTATAGCCATGAAACGCTGGTCCCACAACTTTCTGGCGTTGGTATCCCTACTTTTCTCGCTCTAAAATTCCTTGCCTCAAACTTGATTTTTTTTTCCCTATGCTTGCTCACAAACAAATAAATAAATTCATGTTTATAAGTGTGAAGAATCAGGTGACATGCAAATTGGAGCATTTTATCACAATGCATATGCATACCTTAACAACACAGTTTCATTGCGCATTATATAACTTGTGCATTTGGGAAATCTTGGGTGACTAACTTGCATAAGTATTAAAAAAAAAATCCTTATACTCTACATTCCTTGTGGTTGATGATGTTTCCCTAACTAAAGGTGCCACGACGGAACCTAGGGTATCATGTGGTCCGTGACCATGTGATTATCACAAGGAGCGCGCCGGGTATCTTGGGTTATGGAAAATTACTCACCACAATTTTGTTCCTTACTCTTTGATTGCTTCGCCTTTCTTAACTAACTCCATGGGTGCAATAAAGCATACTGACTATGCACCATGAGCAACATATCTCATGAGCATATGCATCAACGCATTTCATCAACATGTGCATCAGCATGTGTGCACTACATCATGCACGCATCATGTGCATCACTCATTATGCATCATTACATAAGCATCATATGCTCATGTGCATATACATCATACTATATGCACCTCATCATAAGCATCATTATGTGCACCATTCCACTAATGCACAACTCATCTATATGCATTAATATTGCAAGCATGTCTCATTGGTGCACCACATATCCAGTTAAAAGTCATTGCACCACCAATGGGATGAAGGATGTCGCTAATACTCATAACATAAGTGACATGTGAGCAAGCCTTTACGAAATTCCCGTACTAGCTTTGTCTTTGTATATCTTTCCCACTAAATATCTGTAAGAACTCCTGGTAACGGCTCTCTATGACTTTACCATCCTTAACTATTCTTATGAACTAACATCAGAGCTATGATGGTAGAACCCTTAAGCCATCATCGAACCCTTGTTATTCTCAAAAAAAGAAAAATTCTTTTAGCAATCTTAGTATGATCAATTGCTAAGATTCCCATTCCTTATAGAGATCCTTATGAAAACTTTTCAACTCGGTCTTCTTTCGATTTCTCACACCAGTTGCCCGACATCAACTTAACCGAGTTAAGGTGAAGGTGTATAAACAGAGATGTTTCATGAGCAATCAAGGTTCTCCAAAAGTCAAGATATGAGGAGCTTCTGAGAACTCAGTGATTTGTGATCCTTTTTAATGTTTCTTTCAAATTAATGAAATCAGGATATAAGAAAACAAAAGTTTGGCAAATCCTTCGATAAACCTTCTCAAAGCAACTCTGATTCTAAAATGAGGTTACCTCGAGACCTTTTCGATTTCTCCAATACCACAGTTAATTCTCTCGAGTCATTTATCTCATCCTCTTCAGAGCCATGACGACATTACACAACATCATCTCTCTACCATCTCTTCTCACTGTAGTGTCGTTGCCAAGTTGCCAAGGGCATCTCGATGGTAGTGCACCCTCTTGTCGACATACCAATGGTTATCATCTATGACAACTGTCAGATCACTACCCAAATGGGTGGCCTACGTATGGCATGAATTAGATAAAGATAGAACCCTCCATCCGTCTTCTTCTCTGAGTTGGTTAAACTCGGGAAACGATTTGCTCTTTCTGAAATTCCTTTGGAGGATGAGGAATGTTCTAAGGATATGAAAAGAATCGGCATTCTTATGGATGAACGGGACGACGATCTCCACCAAAGCAAATCCCATAAACCTACAACTGAATACTAACGATCTTTGGACCACCTACATATTCGTGCTCGATCGAATCTGTGCCACTCCATTACCGCTGTGTTTCACTACAGCGGCCAACGCTGTATTAATCTACTGGTCCTGTCTCTAACACCAAGCGTTCCATCATTACTACACTGTGGCGACCATCAGTGAAGAGGGGAGTATCGATCTTTAATCACCCGACCACCCTTTGTAGAACATGGCTAATAGCTTCTTTCTTCAAAACAAACCCCTATAAAACCTTCGGATCGAGTTCTCTAACTTTCTAACCTGTTGATATGCTTGTTCATCAATAACTACCATACTCGAATTTTTGTACTCTTAGGGAGTCTAATTGGATCGTCATGAACTTTCAGGGAAATGGAATCCACCACGGGAGATCCAGTCAATCTTCGACCCAATGAGATGTCCCCATCTCTTCCACCAACACAGGAGGTGGTGGATATCTTTGCCAACACCATGAAAATTTTGGAGGGCCAAAATTTGGTGTTAAGCCAACTAGTGCAAAATGTCATCCATAATCGTTATCAAGGACTATCGCAAACTAGTCTATCCGACGGTCTTTCCCAAGCAATTTCGAATCTATTATGGAGCAAGTCTATCTATTCAATCTATTGATGAATCATGAAGCTCAAAATCAACGAGAATCAAGATTCCAATCAGCAACTCCTAGATTCACTAATGCCACCGTCGCAACTTCCTATGGAACTTAGGGAGGAAGAAAGAAGGAATAAGAGTCACAAGCGAGATTTGCCAAAGATTGACTTGAATGAATGGGAAATTACATGCACCGAACTTCCCTCCCGTGAGAAAAAGCCAAGCAACCCAGCTAGTGTTGTGGATCAGCCCATCAAAACCCAGTGGGTCCCAAGGTCCAATACACCCACACCTCGTCTCTGCTTCAATTGTAGAGATCCGGGACATTTTGTGAGGGAGTGCCCGAAAACTGAGCAGAACAAAACAAATCGGCACGGTCGAGGCTCAAGAGCCAAGCAGGGAAGTCATGGCAAACGACCAAAACCCCAAGTGGAACAAGGCAAACATAACTTCACGGGTATACATTTCTATTTGAGAACAACCTCCCCTAAGCTAGTTTTGAAATTCCTAATCTCGGGACGAGATTTCTTTTAAGGGGGGTAGACTGTAACACCCCAGGTGTTTATTAAAGCTAACTAACTTAATTAGTGGCATTAATCGTGTTTAAATTGGCTCATAAACATGTTTGACATGTTTTGTCACGAATTTGCACAAAAGACCTTGGTCAAAATCCCAAATCACGGTCAAACCCTAGATCTACTTTAAAGGCTGAAATGGTTTTCTTGCGCGTTCTCCAAATTTCACTATAGAAGTTCAAAATCGGCCAACACGAAAGTTGTTCGTTATTTCCGGGAACACATTTTTCGTAATTGGCGGACATTCCAATTTTGAGTGCAAATTGGCCAAAAATCGAGTTGACTGCGCTTTAACAGTAACTTGAGCCCTGGAAAAACTGCAACTTCGGCCGACGTTCCCGGACAAACCATTGATCAAAACATATGACGCCCTTTGGGAAAGTTGTAGGTCTATAGCTCCTCTACAACTTTTGTTTTTGGAGAGTTTCAAGTTTGTTGACAATTTTTGGAGTTTTACAATTTCGAAGAGGCTTAAACGAAATAGAACTAGAGACGGGCGACGTCGTTGCGCGCCCAGCGCGTCGCGCGCGCGTCTGGACCGCGCGGCCACGTGTTGCCCCCGCGATTCTCCGGTGTACGACTCCTCGGCAACTCCGCACCGTGAACTCGTGCACCGGTGTTTGGGCCAAGGCATCGACCGGAGGAGGGGTGTGCCGCCCGACCGTGACGGGCGCATGCGCCACGCGCCAAGCGCCGCCGCGACCCCCCGGCCGCCGAGCATGCAAGCCGCCCCGCCGGCCGCGCTCGCTAGCCTTGCCTTGAAGGCTGCGTCGGTCCGCCCTCCCTTAATTCACACTCGAGCAAATGAACCGGGCGTTCTTCCTCACATGCACGCAACGAGCCGCCGAGCGCCATTGTTGTCCACCACGACGAGCTCCCTATCCCGGCCACCTCTTACCCGCCCGAGCCTTCCTCCACCTCGCCACGGCGCCGCTGCGGGCTCCCGAGACGCCGGTTGCCAAGTCTCGGCATCCTCCCCGCCGGAGAAGGAGCGAGAGGCGGCGGTAGATCCACCGCACCACCAAGAACCACCACCGCGCCCTCTCCAATGCGTCCAACCCTCAAAACGGAGCCCTAGGTGAGCAAGGACCCTTCCCCCACCCTTTCCCGGCCAAGCACGGCCTCCTCCTCGCCGGATTCCGGCCATCTTCATCTATGTCCGCGGTCTGGACTACATTGCGAGGTCTGAGGTCTTTCCGGGGGCTGGAACGCAAAATCCAGGGACCTGTTCGTAAGAAATCAGTTTTCAGATCTAGGGTGTCCAGGCTGAACCTTTGAAAAATCGTTAAAAATCGTAGAAAAATCAGAAAAATGCAAAACCAATTTTGTTGGTTTCCTGGTGAAGAAACCTATCTTTTCTAGAAAACATGTATAGGGTTTTTCTGTACAGTTTTTGAATTAAAAATTCAAACGCAGTTTGGAGTGTTTTTAGTGCAGTTTAAAATATACACATGCTATGAACTTGAATTTTGGATATGTTACTCTTTATAACATGTCTAGATCTGTGACAAAAGTTTGCATGAATTTGATGTATATATTTTCAGTTATGATTTATTTAAATTTTATGCTAGAATAAGTTTGATGCTTTTTATAGCCCCTTAAATGAACTTTTCTTTGAGCACAAGTGCACCCTAGGGCTTTTACTTGATGATTAGTACCTCTGGTAGGATGTATGTGATTTTAGGGAATTGTTTAATAGGTGTTTTGGATTTAATCTTGTGTAGGAGCTTAAATTCAAAATCTGAAAAATAAATTGATTTTGCAACCATGCTTTGGTCAGAAACTCATTTTTAACATACATGACCTGTAGGAGAAAGTTGAGATCAAAAAGTTTATTAAATATTTTTATATGAATTAATGTTGATTTACTAGGCTGAAATTTGTCTTTTTCGTATAAATTAATTTGTAAATGATGTTAAGCCAAATTTTGGTTTGAGAGCTTAATTTAAGCATAGGTTGCTGTGTGCAAAAGATTAGGTTCATTGGAAGTGTTTTTGATTTAATTTAGATGTATGGTTGAAAGTCTTGTTGTAAATAATTAAAGAAAGAAATGGAAATTAAAAGTGCTAAATTGTAAAATCATGTTTGTTTCTGTTTTTATTAAATTAAACACACCCCCTTGCTGTTTGGTGAAGTTAAGTAACTTAAATTGCTTAGATGTGCACACAATCACCATCAAAAGAGAGTTTTGTTTATTATCACACACACTAATAATTTCTGTAAGAAAATAATGTTGTTTGGATGAATGTGTCCAACAAGAGTTGGTTTTGTGGTAATTCTCCCACCTTCACCATAATCTAATGCATGTGCATGTAAACGTGTAGATCTTCCCGACGGGACGTACACGCTCACCCGGGAGGAGGAGGGAGCGAGTTAGTGGAGAGTTGAATCAAGCTAGTGGGCAAGAAGACCCGGACCAAAGTCCGGAAGAGCCAAAGGCTAGTTTAGGAACCGAGGCCGAGGAAGGCAAGCACCGGTGTCATCTAACCCATCTTTTATAAATGAAAACCATGTCTTTTACTTTTCAGTACTTTATTGCTTTACTTGTGCATTTAAGTTTCAGGAGTTGTTTTGAAACCTAGTTGCATGATCCTTAGGACTCCTATGCTCTTTTACTAGTATGTTAGGAACGCTAGTGCCATGCTCTAAGGATACGGTAGAAGTCGAGTAATGACTCATTGCTCGCGAGATATAGGATGCTTATGTTGGAATCATAAGTTGGTTAAATTGACTCGCTCATGTGGTAAGAGCAATGGGTTCGGTCTCGACCGAGTAGCATGGTGCTGGTCCTAAGCTATTGAACGTACCAAGTACTTGTCGGGAATGGGACCAGTAAGCCTAGTACCTTCTGAACCGGGCGGGATCTTTCTAGCTACCCGCTTGGGATGTGTCTCCGGGCTAGCTACCCGTGGTATAGTGTGTGAGTCCGGACCGGTCGGGTTAGACCCTCCGGATAACCGTGTACCAGAGTTTGTAGCGTCTGATCCTAAACTGTGGGATGTTGGGAACCGCCTGGTTGGGGTAGACACTGCACTTGGTCTACTTTCTTCCGTGTATCTTGGGTTTACCTTGCAAGGATATAAATCGATCGATCGTCGGTCACTCGCCGTTATCTGAGTCGGCTTGACCACTGGCTACCCCATGTTTATTTATGGAACATTTTGGATTAATAGTGTTACTTGTTTAATATTGTTTGCACAACATACTTGTTTAGTACGGTGCTCACCTAGAGCGATTAACATACTAGAATATGAGCTAAAACTTGAAAATAAGGATCCACTCTTAGTCGCTTTTGGCAAAACAAACCCGGCAGCCCAAAAAGCCTTGCATGTCTAGTCGTACTTTACTTTTTGTCGGGTAAGTCTTGCCGAGTATTAGTACTCGGCCTTGCTTAATTTGTGGTTTTCGAGGTAATCCCATCCGGCTTGGCTCTATTCCGGATGGTTGGGAGCTTGAGTGGGAGCGAGGTTGACGATGAGTGATACTCTATGGATGGCCTCCCATGTGTATCTTCTCGCTAGTTTTATTTCCGCCGTTTAAACTCCGATCACCTTTACTTTTATGTATGAAAAACCCGGTTTGTAATAATATTGAACTTGTGAACTTTAATGTAATGTGATGTTGTACTCGGTCCCGCCTTCATGTGGGCTTAGCGCATATCGGCGATCCCGTTGTATGTGATTTACCGGGCTTTACCGGCGGAAGCGACGGGAGAATAGTTCTTTATTATTGCTTAATGGCCACGTGGACCGGCTTAGGCGATAATACGGAACTATTTTGGGCGGTTCGTCACGGGGGTAAGCCTTTTGTTGAAGTTCCAAGCAAGAGAAGAAGTAGCTAATCGAATCTTATAAGAAGCCTCTTTAAATCGTGGTTTCCCATCCAAATCCGAAAACATCCGCCTTTCGGAACCCCCCGTTCGTCACAACGTATCCCTACTCATGCGGGGAGTCTAGGGCGAGTCAAAAGACAAGTCGAGATTCTTTCGGAAGATCCGGCGTGTACCTCTAGCCACCGCGGCTACAAGAACACCCTATGTAATCTATCTCGAGAATAGAATTGGAATAAGCAAAGCCGATCGAAAAACGAAATCTTCGAGGAAACACTTGATCGCTAGGAAAAGATTCAACTTGATAATTCAACTATAACAATGATACATACACAAGATCACCACCGGAATCCTTCCTTGATCTTGCTTCTAGCTCCGGGAACTCCGACGTGGTCTTCCGTGCAAGGTTCCCACGTCGGCTAGGGAAACCCTAGTCAACTAGCTCGACCCTCTCCTCTCCGAGATGGTGTCCCTCTCTTCTCTGCTCCTCGGCGGCCGATGACGAATTGTATGATGCGTGGCTCTCGGTCAGGGGGCTATAAATAGCTCGAATGGCGGCTAGGGCAAAGGAGGGGGCAAACGGGCCCGGACGGATGGCCGGGCCGACCGGCACCGGCCGGCCGACCCCGGGCCCATCTAGGCCTAGCCCTATGCCTCCTTTGCTCTACGTCGGTTACCTTGCTTCCCGGATGTTTCCCCCTTCGCATGTAGGTCCATGTCGTCGGTTTCTCTCCGAATTGGGCATAACTCCTTGTCTTGCAAGATTCGGAAGACTTTTCTGGTCAGGTCCTCGGAGTTTGTCATCTTCTCGGATCAAATCCCTGGCTTTTTGGAGTTAAGTTTGCTTCATTGCATGACTTGTACGGGGCTTCAAGGTCTTGTCATAAGGTGCTTGATGAACTTGTCCCGAAAGTCTTGCTTTCAACGCTAAAACCCTGCATAAACACTAAACTCCAAAACCGACATGCACACGTGAACTTGTTATACCACGGGGGTTAGTACCGGTGGATAAGGTATAAAACTTATGCCAACACCGAAGGTAAACTCATGGCTAGGTTGACGAATTTTCACCGTCAACATCTCCCCCATGCTTAAACCTTGCTCGTCCTCGAGTAAGCCTTCGATGGATATCATCATTGCCAAACAGTGTTTAAACCTTGCGCTTGATCATACATGAGAAAACATAATGCTCTCAAAATTTTAATTCATTAAAGTTCAATAATGTACTAGCCTTCATCTCTACGGAGGGTAGATTCTTAATTAAGCTTATCCCACAAGTATTCATATGCTCACAAAGTTTAAATAGATCTCAGAATTTTTGAAATAAAGAACGAGATAAAGAAAAGCTAAACCAAGTTCACAAATTTAAATCATCTTGTATATTGCTCATGAACTCTCAACTCGCTTGTCTCTCAAGCCTATATATTCTACTCCTTTCCCCCTCATAACATATATGTGTGGTAGGCTTTATATGGAACTTTTTGGGAAAGTTTAGTCCTAACAAGATTTTATAAATGAGGTGTTGTCAAAACAAGACAAGCTTCTCATGGTCTTACCGAGACTCGTCAAAAAGGTCATTGCAAAATAATGTTAAATCAAGGAGGGGAAAGAGAAAAATACACACACTTGAGATGAGTGGACAAGTGCAAAGGGCAAAGGGTGATCCCGAGGCACAAAGAAAGTCCTTGTTATCGGATTGCACATGGTTGGAAAATGAGAATGGATCTTATAATCTTGAAGCCTTGGATTTCCTAATGCACTTTAGAGAACCGGGGAGTTCACTTTACACATACTCATATATATTTTTTTATCTTTCTCATATTTCTCCTTCTTTTCTTTCTTTCTTTCTTTCTTTCTTTTTCTCATTCATTCATTTTTTTCTTGTCATTCATTCGGTCACAAGACTTTCACATCGGAGTTTTGATTTTTTTTAATTTAAACCCTTTTGAAAAATTTTTAATTGCTCCCCTTTGAACTCTAAAATTGCATCGTACCTACCTCCTCCCCCATGCTTAGACGTTGCTCGTCCTCGAGCAAAGAGGCGATAAATAAGGTAGGTACCGGAAATATTTTTCCTTGGAGAGATACTTGAATTCTTCAATGTTGGCACCGTCTTGCGATCTTCCTTGAATTGATGATCCATTCTCAATAATAGGTTGTGGTCAAGGAGGTAATCACAAAAGACGATATTTGGTTTAAGGGTGGATATCCGGCGAGGTTTGTGAGATCTCCGATCTTTGGGATACACAATGCACGGATAAAAGGCTAGCAAAAAGATAGATACGCAAAAACGGAATGACCGGCTTCTTAGTCTCGGGCCGTAGAAATTATGTCCCGCAATAACTCACTCAAGAATAAATCTTGTACACTAAGGTTTATGCACTCAAATATATATTAGGCTCTGGATAGGTTGAGCAACACACAAGAGATATTTATGACAAGGTTAGCGATATTTTTGAGCATAAAAACCATCTTCAATCTATTCATTACTTGAGAACACATAAAACACTATGGGTCTTTATTTTAATCATAACCTCCGCTAAAGATTAAGCTAGCATTTAAATAAATTCAGATTCGTATTTTAAGAGAGCTCTAGCTTTAACATGCATAAATCAATTACAAAGGTAAACAAAGCGGCAATTATAATCGTATATCATTATGGCACAAATTTTTGTAACTTTTCCAAAGGTGAGAACAAGGTGGTATCTTTATTAATGATGAAATCAAGTTGAAATACAAACTGAAAATAAACAAACACACTTGCTGAAATTTAAATAAAAACAGAAATATTACGCAACCACACAAAAACAAAAGCTGAAAATTACGAGAGAAAGGGAAAAGAAAAGAAAACTAAAGTTCCTTAATCTTCCTAGTCCTCCGCCGGTGATTGGTGTTGATGATCTTGATAGTAATACGCTTGCTCGTAGTAGGGTTGGACATTCCCTCCAACGAATTGATTCGGCTCCACTAGGTGAAGGCGTCCAAGCTCATAGGCAATATTTGCATTGCCCTCACCAAGTTGAGCCGCGTTGGCTTGGATGGGCCGCGACATTTTGGGCGTTTCTCACAACATACCCTCCAATTATGGTCATGCTTTGTTGTGGTTGGGGATATTGTGCGTAGGGCTCCGCGAAGTTTGTGTTGGGCACCACATAATTTGGTGGGGGTACCAGTGCACCAGCCCCCCATGCTTGCTCTTGTGTCCCTCCGTAATAACTTGGCGGAGGAGGGATCCCGCCGAATGGTAGCACATTGGGTTGTGCACCACTCGCTTGTGCGGAGGATGTTCCCTCCTCTATGATTCTTCCTCTTTTATTTTTCCTTGTCGGGACAAGGAGTCCCTCTTCCAACCAATCTTCCCTCCCTTCGATGAAAAGCCTAAGCCTTGCATCTAGAAGGGGGAGGGTTCACCATGGCCAAACGAAAACCTCCTCTCTCATCTCCACTAATGTATTTGCCTTGTCGCAAATATTCAATGCCGAGAGAGGTACCACGCAAAAGATGGTCGGGGTTTCTTGTGATCCCCGGTCGTAAGGAGAAGGCCAACATAGAGAGGTAGCACCCCGAACCAATATGTCCCGCCCCCGATGTTGCCTCGCAACACCAACGGTTGATCATAAGGTATGAGGGGTCTATTGGTCGCTTGGCAATTAAAGCCGAGTAGAGCCAATTCCTCCGTGTCGGTCACCTTCGTCTCCCTCATCCTCCCCAATACCCTCTTGCACATCCAAGAGTGAAATATCCGGATAATGGGGTTGCGGATGTAATTGCGTTGTTGGTGGGCTTCTCCGGAGATTAAATTCCAAAATCCATCTAACATGTCGGGTGGCACGTCAACTTTCTCTGGAGCTCCCTTATGGAATCCAAGTAGCCCACTTGTAGGGAACCACTTGTTGGACTCCCTCCAAACGGAATGATAAGCTTTGCACCCCATCATCAAGGATAGGTGCAATGGTCATCAAGATATCCAAGGCGAACTCCTTGTGGGTGTCCGCCGATACTCCGTTGGAGAATTGCACCCATCCAAGGTGCCCCAACATGTAGTATATGTCGGTGCCGAAACCCAAGCCGAAGAGTGCTTGGTCGTCGAACTCGACGTTGGGCACGAGCCTCTTCTCAAGAAAGGAGAGCCTCTCCTCCTCCGACGACGACAAAATGATGAAGCCGTACGAGGAATATATCGGAGTGTATGGAGGTGGCGCGGTCGAACGGGTCGATCGTCGTGGTGGCACGGGCGGCTCCTCCGTGTTCCCTTGAGGTTCGGTAAACCTCATGGACGTGCTCCTTGCATCCCTCATACCACCAAGGAGGAGAGCATCATTCCTCCTTGGTGGTGCCGTATCCGTCTCCATGCTCGGGGGGAGACTCGGAAACCGAGTGCCTCCTCGAAGACGTCGTCGATGACGGCTTGGATGACGACGAACCCTTCTTCTTGGAGAAGAGACTTGTGGTTTTCTTCCACATGGTTGCTTGCACTCTTTTCTCTACTAAAACTCCGGGTTGCAACCGTAACTAGGCACTTAAACTCTTACTTCGGGATGTGGACTTTGAGTGGATTAAGGTGGTGGATTTTTTTGAGCTATCAAGCTTGGGAAGGTTGGCTATGTCTACGAGAGGTTTTGGGCACACAAACTTGAACACACAAACTAAGGAAGGAGAGGGAAGCTTGCTGCAGAAAACGGGAGCCGGGGGGCTCCTTAAGTAGGGGAGGCCGGCCGGGCCGGGCCGACCGGCCGGGTGGCTTCGGCTCCTCCCCGCCTCGGCTTTCTTCCAAGACGATCATTTCTCCTCTCGCAACTTTCCCCGCCCGCGTGCTCCACGAGTTGCACCACCCAAACGCTCTCGTCAACTCCTTTTCTTGCATTATTGGTCCTTCCACTTGATGCTTCATGCTTTGGGTCATGTCCATGCTCCCTTGCTCCACTTGCTTCACATGCCACCATGAAATTCCTGCAAAGTTTATGCTTGCTGCCCACCATGCTTGTCCTTTGCATGTGGACTTGGTGAAAGTTGATGAAAGGGTATCCAATGGTGCATGCATGATTAATTCAAACTAGATTGTTTCCCTTTAGGTGTGTTTAAGGTTAAGCACTCCTCTAATTCGAAATTTAAAAATATTTTTCAGAGCCATGCAAGAGCTCAAGAATAAATTTAGAGAAGTTTTTAAACCATTAAAAACAAATGTAAGTCGAAAATATTTTTCGACTACGTTGATATCGGTCTCACCGGTATAGTTTGCCTTCATCGGTTGAGAGCAAACTTTTCCCGCTTGATCATGGGGGCATAGGTTTAGGTTCTAATTTTGGCTAAATGAGAGAGATTTTGAATAAAACAAAATTAAATAAGGCTTAGAAAAATTCTAATCTTAGAGAAACCAAGGATATGGATTTTTAAATCAACCAAAAGTTTTAATTTCTAGGTTCACGCGAGTCCTACCACGTGCTGAAATTTAATTAACACTTAGGTATAAGTCGTGGCTCTACTCGTATGGTTTTATCATGAAAAATAAGTCAACCACAAGCACCATAATAGGGGTGAAAGGTTGAGTTAGGTTCTGAAATTATTTGGTTGTGGTTTCTCGAAAAGAATCAAACAAGCACATAGGAGGGTTCATGCAAAGGGTTTATGATAAAGCAAAGTATTCAATCAAGAATTATGTCTCTAATATTGTTCAACCACTTCTAAGTCTAATGTCTTTGCGTAATAAAACTCAAAACTAAATTATTAAAAAGACTCGAAAAACCTGGAATCGGGTTGTCCTCCCGTAGCTTATTCTTGACTCGACGAAACGGGTTGCCTTCCGCCTAGCGCTTCGTTTATAATCTATAGCTAGACTTCTTCACTTGATTACTTCGGATCAACGCTCTTTGCGGGCGTTGCAATCTTGGGTACCCACTTACGCACCATCTTGGGCACGGGCTTGTCTTCGGCTTAGTCATTTTTTTTGGTCTTCACGGGCGGCTTCTCTTCCTTTGTCTTGACGGATGCAACACCTTCTTTGATTTTCTTTACGTTCATTTTTTTCGGCTCCTTCTTCTTTTTCGGCCCCTCCTTTTGCTTTGGTTCTCCCTTCACTCCAATCATGTTGCATGCCTCGATTCTTGGACGGAACTTGAAGGAACTCCTTTCTCCGTTGATATCGAACATGATCTCCCCCTTGCCAACATCAATAGTAGCTCCTACGGTCTTGAGGAAAGACCTCCCAAGGATGAGCGGCGGCTCTCTCTCTCTCTCCCATCTCGAGCACAACGAAGTCGACGGGGGATGAGTGGTGTCCGACCTTCACGGGTACATCTTCGGCAATGCCCAAGGGATAGCGAATGGAGTTATCTCCCAACTCCAAACATATACCCGTAGGCTCCATTGGTAGGCGTAGCTTCCGGAACACATCCCTCGGCATGACGCTCACACTTTCTCCAAGGTCGCATAACGCCTTCTCGAAGTTGAAAGAACCAACCGAACATGGAATAGTAGGGCACCCGGGGTCCTTTTGCTTCTCTAGCCCATTAGAAATAGCGGCACTACACTCCTCGGACATCTTAACATGATCTACCCCGAGTGTTGCTATCTCATATTTATTTGCAAGTATGTATTTAAAGTAACGAGAATATGTAGGTACTTGTAGGGCATCTAGTAATGGCATGTTGATGATAAGTCTACGCACAACTTCCACAAACTTCTCAAAGTGGTTGTCAAGTTTACCTCGAAGTAGCGTGGCTTGAGTTGTGGTATCCTCGTGTCTTCCTCCGCATCTCAAATTCGGGCTCTTCGGTGACGATCCCCGTAACCTTCTCTTTAGCAACTCCTTCCACCTCGGTGGATGGTTTAAGCTTCCTTGCTCCCGCGGAATGTTCGGGTCTTCGGTCTCCTTCCCCGAACGTGTTTGAATGACCTTCGCCGATTCGGGACTTTTGGGTTGTCCCGAAGCTTCCCTTCATTATTAGTGAGGGCGCCCCGCAAGTTGTCCCACTTGCGTCTCGAGCATCTTCATCATGTTGAGCACTTGATGATTGGAACTTCCGACCTCCGTCACTTTGCTATCGATGTTCTCCAACACCTTGTCTATGGTCTTGAACTTGGTGACGGTGTCCTTGTTGATCTTAGCTTGCTCATCCATGAACTCCTTCAATTGTATACGAAGCGGAACCGCACTAGGAATAGATGAGCTTGCATTAAATTGAGGTCTACCTTGCCGTAGCGGAAGTTCGGCAATTCTCCCTTCCTCATGTAGTCGAGCGTTTTGGCTTCCTCGGACAATCTTTGCGGACATGGCCATACTCTCCACATTCTTCGCATGTGGACCTTGCTTCGGCGGCCTTCAAGTCTTGAGCCTCTTTTTTTTCCATCTCCATCTTCTCCAACCGCCTCATGAGCGATCTTGCCTTCAAGTATGTTCTCCTTCTCCACTTGCAAGACTCCTTTGACGTTCCCCGTGGGTTGAACCGGATGTAGGCGCCGGATGACGCCCATGTGTCGTTATCCGCGACCTTCTTGAATAGCGTGAAAGCTTCCATCGGTGTAAGCTCGATGATAGATCCTCCCGCCGATGCATCGATGATCGTCCTTGATGCCATGGTGAGTCCTTGATAGAACTTTTGCACGAGGTATTCCTTCAGGAACTTGTGATGTGGAACCGCCTGAGTGTACTCGTTGAAGCGCTCGAATGCCTCCGAGATAGTTTCCGTAGGATATTGAACAAAGGTGGCAATCTTATTACGCAAGCTTTGAGTTTTACTCTGCGAGAAGTATTCCTTCATGAAAGCCTTCATCAACGTGTTCCAATTTTGCACCGTCTCTGCGGTTGAGAGTGGAACCGTTGCAACGCCTTCCCGAGTAGTGAGAACGAGAAAAAGCCTTGCCCTCATTTGATCTTGAGTCACCCCATCCATGTTGAAAGTCCGACATAGTTGAATGAACACTTGGAGATGAAGGTTCGGATCCTCTTTACCGGTGAAGGGTGAATGTTGCACCATGCGGATTGTTGAGGTCTTGATCTCGAACGGTCTTCGATCTCCTCAAGGTTCAAGATTGGTAGGTCGATGATGTCCGGGGTGCATAGCTCCCCACTCTTTCGTTCTTGCGGTGGTTGGTCACCCATCGGTGGAAGTCGATTCTCCCGAGGACTTTGACCCGGTGAATTCTTCGGAGATTCCTGCGATCCTTTGTCTTCCGACTCCGAATCTACAAAATCCGGCTTTTTAGCTTGATGTGCTTCGCGTCTCCTTAGCTCGTAAAGTTTTTCCGGATCATCCACAAAATTATCGGGTTTGTTGGAGAGGTAGCCGTCCATCTTCTCGTTAGGGTTAGCAATAAACAAAATATGCAAAAACTAGAAAGTAAAAACAAATCTATAAACACTAGGGTTAGACAAACTAGATTAGATGTATTTTGAGGATGATCAAAATTTAGTAGATGCAAAGAGAAAAACAAAAATAAAACTGAAAATTACAAGAAAAGGCAATAAAAACTCAAATCTTGATCACTTGTTCCCAACAACGGCGCCGGAAAAAAGGGGCTTGTTGACGGTTAATAGTTATATAAAAGTTCGTTTATAACTTGCAAGCGGACAAGTCTCCCGTCGTAGTCAAGGGACCCTTCTTCCCTCGAGTGGTGAACCCAAGGTATCGAATCCGTGGAACAAATGTGTGACGCAAAAGTTGATCTAGTAAAGCCAAGTAACTCCAATCTTCGGTAAAAGAGAAACCCTAATGCATCTAGGTAAAAGAACACGAAACTAATCTAATCTACTAAAGACCGGAGATAACAAAGTAAGATTGGGTAGATAAACCGATCTAGAGAGATCGGGTTAAGCATTTTGTTGAAGTTCCAAGCAAGAGAAGAAGTAGCTAATCGAATCTTATAAGAAGACTCTTTAAACCGTGGTTTCCCGTCCAAATCCGAAAACATCCGCCTTTCGGAACCCCCGTTCTGTCACAACGTATCCCTACTCATGCGGGGGAGTCTAGGGTGAGTCAAAAGACAAGTCGAGATTCTTTCGGAAGATCCGGCGTGTACCTCTAGCCACCGCGGCTACAAGAACACCCTATGTAATCTATCTCGAGAATAGAATTGGAATAAGCAAAGCCGATCGAAAAACGAAATCTTCGAGGAAACACTTGATCGCTAGGAAAAGATTCAACTTGATAATTCAACTATAACAATGATACATACACAAGATCACCACCGAATCCTTCCTTGATCTTGCTTCTAGCTCCGGGAACTCCGACGTGGTCTTCCGTGCAAGGTTCCCATGTCGGCTAGGGAAACCCTAGTCAACTTGCTCGACCCTCTCCTCTCCGAGATGGTGTCCCTCTCTTCTCTGCTCCTCGGCGGCCGATCACGAATTGTATGATGCGTGGCTCTCGGTCGGGGGGGCTATAAATAGCCCGAATGGCGGCTAGGGCAAAGGAGGGGGCAAACGGGCCCCGGACGGGGGCCGGGCCGACCGGCACCGGGCCCATCCGAGCCCGGCCCCGAGGGCTCCTTTGCTCTACGTCGGTTCCCTTGCTTCCGGATGTTTCCCCCTTCGCATGTAGGTCCATGTCGTCGGTTTCTCTCCGAATTGGGCATAACTCCTTGTCTTGCAAGATTCGACACTTTTACGGTCGAGGTCCTCGGAGTTTTTCATCTTCTCGGATCAAATCCCTGGCTTTTTGGAGTTAAGTTTGCTTCATTGCATGACTTGTACGGGGCTTCAAGGTCTTGTCATAAGGTGCTTGATGAACTTGTCCCGAAAGTCTTGCTTTCAACGCTAAAACCCTGCATAAACACTAAACTCCAAAACCGACATGCACACGTGAACTTGTTATACCACGGGGGTTAGTACCAATGGATAAGGTATAAAAATTATGCCAACACCGAAGGTAAACTCATGGCTAGGTTGACGAATTTTCACCGTCAACAGTCTCGCCAAGTTCTTGTCAAATGGACTGGTTGGCCTTTGGAGCTATCTACTTGGGAGATTGAGACTGCTCTCAAACAGATGTATCCATCAGCGCCGGCTTGCGGTCAAGCGGCGTCTCAAGGAAGGGGGAATGTCACTACTGCCAGTGAGGAGCAATTGCAAGCCCAGGAACCAGTTACAGAGAAGCGACCCAGGAAGGCAAACCCAAGGATGACAGGCCCAGAGTGGACTACTTGAAGCCCGTCGGGCTCAGCCCATGTAGTTGACTTGCCTTCTTCTTTATGTAGCTAGTTGTGTGAGTAGGAAGGGATCATGATGAATCATAAGAACAAACTCAATACCCTGTATCCCTCCTTCCTCTTTTAGCAGATCCTCGACGGATCTATGCTGCCTTCTCTATCTTGTATCCTGAACTCCTTAATTATTCTCCCTGTTTATCTCGGATTTCCTCTTATCTTCCCGGATTCTACTCGTGTATCTGTATTAGCAAGTGAGTACACTAGGCCAGGACTCCATTCAGGAAAAGACAACCAAAATATTGGCCTAGAGGCTTGCAAGTACTTGATGGAGATCACAATTAAGGCAATTAGTAGAAACTTGCTAGATATGAACAGAAATTCAGCAACGGACCCCTTGACAATCCCCCAAACTGGAGATGCATATATCCAGCTGATTTTCTGGCTCTTGGTCACCACAATTTCAAGGAATTGCAGCCACTGTCCGGAACACTTGCAAATGATGCCACAAGCAAGAGGCCAATTCATTTGACAGAATCCTAAAGCATGAACAGCTGATGCAGACTTGGCACATACCATTGGTAGTTGATTAGGCAGCCCAACAGCACACTCCTAGAAAAATGGCTAATGAATTGCTCTTAATTGGACTATACCATCAGTGGCCTCAAATTGTACAGGTTGTAGATCTATAATTTCAGCAATTGCAATTTCACGCTGGAGTCTCGAACTGAAACGAAGGGCTTGACAAATAGAGTATGCCCAGCAACAATTGATATGCCACACCGGAGAAAGGTTTGAACATTTAGGCTTGACAATAGGCAGCCTAATGAACATCAGGAAATCCTCTACTTGCAAGGCAACTGAATGATAACAAAAGGATGGCTAGGGTATTGGTCGGAGTTGATCACTCGTAATTGGCATAACCCACTGTGTCGGCGGAGGCCATGGCGGTCTTAGCTGCACAACTTCTCGACCAAAACTGAATGACATGCCTAACTTAATGATGACAGTAAGCAATGCTGTCAAATTTTTCAGAGAGGGTGGCCAAGGTTCTATGCTCTTCAACACCATCAGGTACTCATGACCATATGCAGAAACACACAATTGAGCAAGACCACTTGAGAGAATTGTGTAATTTGTAGAGATGTACCTTCCCTGATAGTGCTCTTGTAAGCAATCCTTGTTGACGTCCAGTGTAAAACCATCCATGAATATGCCCACAGGCATGAGCACATCGATGTCTCGGCTGAGACATTCTGCTGAACACCTGACGAGCGAGGTGGTGACCGTTGCCGTGTCTGCCCTGCGGGCCGCAGGAACTGGGGAGCAAGCCAAAATCCCTAGAGCGGAGCGTCGAGGTCGACGAAGCCATGGTGGGCAGTGGGCACGGAGGAGCACGCCACGGTCGATGGAGCCGAGGAGGACGACACCACGGGCGGCGAAGCCGAATCCAACGAGGTGGAGCGCGCCGCAGACATTGAGATTGAGGCGGGCGCGGTAGAACTCGCCGCAGTCGTCGAAGCCGAGGCGCATGCAGAGGAGCTCGACGGGCACGTCCAGGCCGGGGTGGGCGCGGTGGAGCTCGCCGAGGTGGACGCGGCGGACGACGCCACGGGCAGCGAAGCCGAATCGGACGCGGTGGGGCTCGCCGCGGTCGCCGAAGCTGATGCACGTGCGGAGGAACCGACGTCGACGGTGCCGCAGGAGAGGTCGACAGTGGAGCCAGTGTTGTGCTCACAGGAACAAGAGTGCTCCCGCCATGAGTGAGACCAGTGTCGAACACCTTGTGGGCGGCGGTTGTAGAGGTGTCCTGGTGATGGCGGAGCTGAGCGTCGTAGTGTCCTCGCTGCCGGTGCTAGTGAAGACTGCCTCGCGGGGCGCCGTGGCGCAGGCGGCTGCTGCCGGAGACGTTGTGGTGGTCGAGGTCAGCGAATCGGAGGAGGTGGAGGCGGCGACTGCAAGGGACGTCGCGGTGGTCGAGGCGAGCTGCTTCCCCATCCTCATCCCGCACTCATCGATGCGCTGGGACAGCTTGCGAATCTCATCGAGCAGGAGCTGGGCAACCTCAGGATCCATGGCGGCGGCGAGTGGAGGTACAAATCGTGGAGATGAGAAATTCAGTGGAGAAACCCCGAGAATCGGTGTCTCTGATACCAAATGTTAGCAGCAGGGTAGTGAGGGTAGAAGAGAGAATGGAATTCGGGGTAGGAAGCAAGGAACAAGGACAAGTAGCAATGGAGAAGAAGCGGATCACGGCTCCATGGCCGGTCACTCCAAGAAGAAGAACAGTATTGTTCAGTTACAGTTCGATGCCTCCCCTCTTTCTATCTCTCCGTATAAGTAGTAGCAGATGATAGGCTCGCAGGCCCAGAGATAACAGGCCGCAGGCCCACTTACAAGATGGCACGCAGGCCCACACAAGCACAAGTCCAGTAGTAGCGGCCCAATAGGAGGCTGGGTCCTAACACTTACGTAACTAGATCCAGTTCCCCATCATACGCATGTTGGCCTATCAATTTGCACTGTGAACCTTTTACTGGTGGGAGTGGAAGGCACATTGGACGAACCAAACTATTTCACCCCAAGTACAGAGTTTGCACTTGTCATTCCACTAAATACATGGGGCAAAGAAGAAATATCATCCTAACAGACATCTGGTTTTCTCATTTGTAATTCTCCTTTCTTTTCTTCTCTTTTTTTCTGCTTTGTACACAGTACTTTTTTATTTTAATATATAACTAGTAGGGGCACGCCGCTTCTGTTGCATAAAAAAAGGTTCCTTCACTTAGTATTAGTTAAGTCAGCTGAAATGATATCCGAACCACCTCCAAAAATCATGCCTTAAAGAACACGTGTACATTTTTTTCATATAAAGGATTGAAAAAATTTTAGGGCCAAGAAAATAATTGAGTAATCTCAGCGTCAAGTAATGTTTTTTTTCATCTTGACTTTTATGAGCTGATTTTTTTTTGAAGGCTGGAGCTGATATTCTTCTTGAAAGCTTGAGTGAATTGAGGCCTTTTATTACAAACAGTAAAAATAAATAGAGTGCTTCATGGTTTCCATCATATGAGATAATCAAAATTTGCAGTCTCGTTCTTGGACAAGAATAACACGGTCTGCATCCGTGTGGCCCAACAGAAAGCGTTTTTTTTTTAGCCAAGCCCAACAGAAAGCGTTGTTCATTGAGTTTCTCGTGTATGATCGCGAGTCGAGTTCTACCCTCTCTTTTTTTTCTCGATCAGAACGCTGGAAACGAGTTCTTCAATTCTGAGAGAAGCTAATTGATCTTTAAGGATGCTCAGTGTCTTGCTGCCACAGTGGCACAGTATACAGTATGCAGCAACTGTCGGCATTCGGCAATAGTTACCTTTCATGAGCATATGGGTTCAAACTTCAAACATAATTTTAAAATGTAGCACTAGAAGAATAAAAAATAGTGCCAGTTTCAAATTTATCCCAACAGCCTTCTGCACGTTCAAGAATGCATTAGAAACATATGAGCTGACATCTAAAAACTTATAACCGTGCACGCCAAAAAGTCATTCTATTTTATAATAGCACTGAGAAACTACGAACATAAATAATAGCACTGAGAAACTACGAACATAAATTTCCCATCCAACCTCTGCAGATGCCTCCCTACATATACATGGTATTGAACAACACATCTATCATCGCAGTCCAGGTCAGTACTAATAAGGTACTCCCTCCGTCCCGCAAAGAGTGTCCACTTTGACTTTTTTCAGTCAAACTATTTGAAATTTGACTAAGTTTATAATGAAGAGTATGAATATTTATAACGTTAAATAGGTATGGTATGAAAATATATTTCATAATGAATCTAATAAAACTTGTTACACATAAAAAGCATTGATATATTTTATATAAACTTAGTCAAACATAAAATGGTTTGACTGAAAAAAGTCAAAGTGGACACTCATTGCGGGACGGAGGGAGTAGTAGGCATACAAGAATGAACAAAAGATTCATGTTGGGGCGTTGTTGGGAATGGGAGGCACTTGGAAGATGAGCTTCGCTTTCCACTTCCCTTCCTTTCTTGTTTCGTTGAGGTCAAGACGCTAATTGGGAAAGCCAATCGACTTCAATGTATTCCAGCGTAGAGAATGCAAAACTACTGTCCGGGTCGCACTTTTTGTGAAGACCAGTTTGTTTAATCTTCTTGTGATAAACCTAAGAAAACTTTGTTCAGCAACAGGATCTGCACAGAAGGCGGTGGTGCAGATCCAGTTATTCCGCTGGACACACAAACACACGGGGTTTCATGAAAATCCTGTGGAAACTTGTTTACAAAAAACGAAATTTAGTCTGACGATCCAAGCAATCACTATTAATTGCTTCAATAGCTAAATGGCAATCTTTATAGAATTGTCAGGAGGAAAAATATGTTAGTGGCTCAGGTACTAAGTACCACTCCACTGAACGTCTCTTTTAGACGTGCACTAGTGGGAGAGAATTGGGAGGGTTGGCTTGATCTCGTGGGCAAGGTCATGACGGT
This sequence comes from Cenchrus americanus, assembly GCA_947561735.1. Taxonomy (NCBI): domain Eukaryota; kingdom Viridiplantae; phylum Streptophyta; class Magnoliopsida; order Poales; family Poaceae; genus Cenchrus; species Cenchrus americanus. The sequence continues at coordinate 105,214,931 of OX387243.1, forward strand.
GACTCTTACGGAGCACAGGGATTGTTTCCTTTGGACGGCCAATAAGACGTTCTCGGTTAAGAACTTGTATAATGGCATAATTTTGAGTGGGGGCACGGGCTAATTGTTGGGCTTGGAAAGCTAAGATACCTTTGAAGATTAAAATCTTCCTCTGATTTCTTAAAAATGGGGTGGTACTTACTAAAGATAACTTAGTGAAGCGAAGGTGGAAGGGGTGTACAAAGTGTTGCTTTTGCGCGCAGCAGGAAACAGTCAAACACCTCTTTTTCGATTGTCCTGGCTAAGCTTGTGTGGGAATGCGTTGCCTTTGCGTTTGGGATTAACAAACTCATTGATGTGCAGCACCTTTTTTGTCCTTGGCTTAGAAGTTTTTCGAAAGAGCAAAGGAACCTTGTTTTGATTGGAATGACAGCTCTATGTTGGGCTATTTGGATCAGTAGGAATGATCTGGTTTTTAATAAATCACAATATTTATCTATTTTGCAGGTGATCTTTAGGAGAGTTTTCTGGATCAGAAGTTAGTCTGTCCTCTCTAAAGAAGAGGCAAGAAACATTTTGAAAGCTGGATGTCTTCTGTTGGAGTCTGTCGCCCTGGCGTTCTTTCATGCGTCTGGTTGGAATACTCTTAAGCGCATTGAGGACTAGACTTTGATGTTTGAGATACTTTGTATGTTCCCGTGGTTATCTTGCGTCCTTGTTCGGCGTAATACTGTTTTGTTGTTTGGGCCTTTGTTGTGATCCTTAGTGTCGGAGAGTGTGTTTACTCTTGCAGTTTAAGAGAGTGTGTTTACTCTTGCAGTTTAAGTGCTGCTCGATTTGTAACTTGGCTATAGACGGTTTTGATTACCGTCGAGGCCAGAACTCGTTTCCTTAATTAAAAAAAAAGCTAAATGGCAAGTAGAACCAAATTGAACTAATTGCAAAATTAATCAGTGATTCCTTCTAATCAATCTTACTTCCCAGCACAACCAATTCTTACAAACTCAAGTACAGCATCGAAATTAAAACGAGGTGAGCAATCTGGAAATGGATTTGCAAGGGTGGAACGGGGCAAAATACAAACAAGAAATAACCCCCGATAAGGAGATGTCAATGGCTAACAGTTCATCATTCACAAGAAAATTACAGGTGCATCGAGCATTTGCAGAGAAGACGTATCAGGCAGAGTAAACATTATGGTAGCAACTCCCTATCACAAGCACCACTACGACCAACACAATAACATCAAGCTACACAAGCTGAGATAGCCCATTCAAGAAATCCATTATCTCAGAGGACCTGATGAAGAATTCTTCACATTATGGTGCAACGACCCCTTTCTTCAGCCTGAGGCGCACCATTCTGCTGATACCTGCTTGGGTCTGAAGGGTTGTAGGTGAACTGGCTCGTGTCCAGACCGTACTGCATTAGGCACAATTACAACCATTGAAACAACCATGAGAACAGACCAAGGGTAGCACATATTAACGAATGATGCTGAAAATGATCCAACAAGTAATGTACCTTCTCTCGCATCCTTTGGCTCCATGCATCATGTCTACTTGTACGTTGATCAAGTGTTGGGACAGGAACACCAGTGGCAGGAGCATTTTGTCCATGGACCAATGGCTGCCGCAAGGTAGGGCTTCTGCCAATTGCGATGATTTCATCATCACTGTCATACTCAGCAGGTTTGTTCATTGCCCTGACAACCAGAGCTAAGAGGAAAAGCACTGCCTGTTGCATGTCAGTCGGCATCAGGTTTAGTGACAGTTACTACTTACAGAACTGTACTGGACAAGGTACAGAAAGGATTATGGCTAAACAGAATTAAGTTGTCAGTAGTTTCTAACCCAGGCCCATGCTGATTTTAAAATTGGCTACAATTTTGTATATAATCAGCTGATTACAACAAACATAAGGGCAGAACATATCAGCATTGGACAAACATCTAAGCATCTTAAAATAAGACAGGAAGTGATCGTACTTGAGCAAAAATGTATAGTTTGGGATGATGGAAAATTAGAAAGGGAGGATTGGTTCAGATGTGGAAAGCATTTACATGAATATGATGATGACAACCTATGGATTAGGATAAGTTTAAGAAACAAATTCCTAGTGGCATTGGAAAAAAAGGACAGATGAGCGCGTGATTAGTTGAATCATCACCCACCTCAAAAACAACAACACCAAGAGCAACCCATCTTGCAATCTCCCAGTTGCCCTTCAGAAAGTCATACATAACATCAAAGTTATGTGTCTTGTCCTTTGGAATTACCTGTAAAAGAAGTTTATGGATAACTACAGCAACTCGAGAAAATGGTAAAATAGTTACATTGTATTATTATAGTTCCCAAACCAACAACCAAAAAAATATACTCACATCTTTCCAGCTATTGTCAAAGAAAATGAATGCAGCAGCTCCAGCCTCAGCAAGGATCAATAACAAGACCAAGAAAGCGTACTTTATAGAAGTCAAAGGAAACAAACATATTAAAAGTATTGATTCCTATGATCCTATCAGCTATACTGCCTTGGATGAGACACCATGTGCTCCAGAAAAAATTAAAAACATAACACGTACTGCTACTACTGTTTTCAAGATTGGTGTTCAGAGCAGTGAAGAATTTTTTTAAAAAAAAATGTTGGTTTAGCATGTTCCGTGAATTAATAGCTCGTGCAGAAATTTGATGTCTAACATAATTACAAGATTTTTTTTAGCATCTTGTGCATAGCAAATGGCATCTTCTTCAAAAAGGAGAACGAGTGATGTCTAATAGGCACCCAAAACAGGATACGAAGCACAAGCAGCAGGTGTTTCTTGTCCCTGCTCCGATGCAGCCAAACAGAGACACGAGGAAGACGATGGCACCAACACCAATGAAGAAATAAATAAACCTGCAGGAAACAGAGGAGATTCCATGTCAAACACGCTCGTCTATCTAGGCAGTAAAAATAAACAAAGAACAAACCCACGCTTGCCAGGCTAGAGTCAATCGAAAGGAGGAATGACTTCAGACAGAATTAACCCCCTACTCCGTACCTCCCAAGGCTCGTCAATCCAAAGGAATGCAAAAAAGGGGGGGAAACTTGATGAATTTTGGCTATCATGGCGTGTTGTTTCACGTTTGCGTCTGAGGTCATCCATGAAAAAGAAAATCAGAGTAACGCCTGTCCCATTGACAATCCCGATTGCCGCCACTACTCAACAAACCTTAGAATTTCCTCTCAATCCTACTCCATAGTAACCACTAGTATAATCACAGGGATTAAACAACAGTAACATCGATTTATCAGACATGAAGACAAAAGGAAAAGAAAAGAAATCGGTTCATGCGCATGCGACGTCTTACCATGCTTTGGGCAGCTTATCGAGGAAGCTGTCACCGAGCGCGACGGCTCCGAGCAACGGCCTGCCGAGGACGAGCACCTCCGCGGGCGATCCCCCGCCGCCGCCGCCCTTGGATATCTTCATCCACTCGACGAGCAGGTAGATCCCGTAGCCGACCATGGCGAGGCCGGCGACGGTGAGGACGAAATTGAGCAGCCTGAGCAGGCACTCGAAGAATCCCCGGCACGCCGCCATCTCCCCCACCTCCTCCTCCCTCCCTCCCTCCCTCCCTCTCCTTCCTCCGCCTCCGACCAACCAACCGATCGATCGACCAATACCCAATCTATCTATACCAGTCAAAAAAAAAAGCTCCGATTCTCAGGGGAGTTCCAACGAATCCGCGCGGCGGACGAGGAGGAGGGGACGAAGGAGGAGGGCAGGAAGGAGGAGGCGGAGGAGGGTGATTACCTGGCGATGCTTCTTCGGGTGCAGTTCTAATTCCGTTTTTTTTTCTTTTCTGCGCGTGAATAAACATTATTCGGGTGGATTGGGGGAAAGTAGGCGGCGGACGTGGGACCCACCAAGTGGCGCGAGGGCGGGCCGTCCGCGGCCGCGATGGACGGCACGGATCGGTTGGGCCCGCTGGGTTAGGAATTCTTTTCCCCCGTTTTTTATATCGCAACGGCGGCCGTGCTGACGGTGTACGCGGGCGGGGACGGGGGTGCGCTGGCGGGTAGTGCCCGCCATTATCCCCGTGCTCGGAGGATATGCGCTGGCGGTCGGGTGGAACGGGAATGGTCCGAACTGCCCCTGCCCCGGGCGTTTCTTCTGTTGAACTTGAACCAGTTTGTCAGGCACGCTCATTCAGGGTTCAGGGTAGCAGCTACTACACAGAGAGTCACAGCCAGGATATAATTAAATAAAGTGAGGTGGGTTATCGAAAGAATAATAAATTGGGGGTGGATGATGGCATGTTTTGTAGGTTGATTAGGAAGGGGGTTTGGTGTGACGCTGACACGGCGACGGCTTGGTTTGGCATTGTGCAGATTTTGTTTGAGCTGAGGAACTCGATCGAAGAGAACAAACTAGATGATCACGGCGAGTCATGTTCGGCCTCTCAGCTAATTTTTATATATTCATAATAATGAACATGATAGCAGGCACGGGCGCACGGCGTCATGGCCTCCCATGGGAACTTGGGAAAGATGCGTTTGTTCCTTTCTCTTTTCCTTCACAAATCGGGATAACGCTTGTTTTCAGGAAAAGGAAACAAAGAGAGGTGTCTCTTGATCTCCTCTCTCCACGCAGCCATGGCCACGATCCAGGAGTAACTTTAGCAGCTCCCCTTTCTCATCCCCAATACAAAAAAAAAGTGATATAGGGGATCGGATGATAAAAAAACCTCTCCAAACAGCCCCTCCCTATCCCCTTCCCTCTTTTTCTCCACGCGACTAAAAACTCCCTCTCCATCCCCTTTATAAAGGGAACCTCTCCTCCACTCCCTATCAGTGGGACCCACTCACTTTATAAAGAAGATAATGATGTGGCGTTGTGAGACCCACGAGTTGGGAAGGAAAATAGGGAATCATTTGGAAGCGAAGTTGTGTTTTAGGGATGAAAATATTTTTACTCCACCCCCAATAACATCATATAGGGGATGAAATTTACTCCATCTGGTGGAGTTGCTCTAACAAGTGAAGCATGAAAAGTTTGCATCAAAACTTCTGACTACGCTCTGCCTCTGATAAGCGGAATACGTAATGAGAGCTGTAGAGGGTCATTTCATTGGCGAAAACGTTGGTTGAAAACGTAATGGCATGGTAGTATGTGGACAACCAGGACGCGAAGATGCCCACTCGATCGTATGGTCACCGGATGTAACAAAAGCACATGCATACGATTCGGCTAGGATGCACAGTGCCAGTGCTGCTAGCTGTCTTTATTCTAGTTCATCGAGGATCTAGGAAGCACAACTGTTCCACGTTATTCTTCTTCTTTGCGGGTAGCTACCTCTGTTCTTGATAAATTACTCTCTTCGTTCCTACAGTATATATAAGACGCACATGCATATTAAGATTCAAACACCCTGTTCGCTTGGGCTTTATCACCACCAACAAAGTAATTTTTTCTCTCACAACAAATACCACCAAAGAAAGAAATACCAAGAAGATTTTCTCTCAACAAACCACCACCAAGAATCAACCACCACCAACCGAACAAGTTGAAAGTTTGCAATCTTTGGCAGTAATTTAGTTAATATTTTTTATTTTTAAAGTGTAAATTTGACATAATTGAATTTATAATTAAATGTACTATTCAACTATCATAAATCTACACCACATCATATAAACAATTGAGAAATTAATTTCGAAGCTTGTGACATGCCATACCACATCATATAGACGAGAAGAGTGGTAACATGTTTTTTTTAAAAAAACTAATGAAATCCACGTGTAATAAAATTGGTACAGACTACTAAATTGATAACTAAATTTGATGTTGTATTGTTGTCATCTTTTATCTTTTCATTCATGTTATCTCTGTGCGTCATGCAGGGAAAAGGAAATACTAGTGCTATAAGATAATGCGCCATGAGGCAGGGGAGGTACATACCGTTGTTAAAAGTGTGCACAATTGACTTTATAATGAACTTAACTTTATGGAAACTATACGGGCATTTGGGGGGTGTTTTTTAAAAGTACGAAGATTTAAATTGATGAAATGCTTACGAAAATTGTAAAATATTCGCTGCCATCGGATGGACCTCCCTATCTCACAGTGGAGGGGGGCAGCGTGACAGCGGAATTTTTTTATGCATATTTTTTCTATCACGATTTTGCAAAAATATATGGTCTGTCCGAAATTTTGCAAAACTATACATCTGCTGTCGTGGCCTACGGCGTTAGGGACATAATGTCGTGACCCACGGCGGTATGAGCCGCCATCAGTGGGCCCTTGCGTGGGACAGACATAGCGCCGTAACCCACGGCGTTAGAAACATAGCGTTGTGGGCTACGGCGTTATGTCCTAGCGTCGTGAGCCACGGCGACAGCAGGCCTGCTGTCGCTGTGGCTCACAGCGCTAGGATCTGGTTGCCTATATAACACCGAAATTCATGCGTGATGTTAGAAAGTATGCATCAAATCAAGCGGTGAACTGGTCAAGGTGTGCACACGGTGAGTTCTGTGTGATGCAGGTTTATCAAGGATGGGACAACTCTGGTCGACGCTTCTGGCATTGCTCACGAAACTCCATGACCTCTGTCCTTCATCATTTTATGATTTACTAATGTAATCACGATTTCTACAGTACTCCGAACAACCAGATAACTGCGGTTTCATGCAATGGGTGGATCCCCCTGCTATTCACTCGTATCAAGAGTACATCAACTACCTCGAGGATGTTGTCATCTTCAACCTGAGGCAAGAACTCGCGTCGGCATTGGCATCTCCATATCCGACATCTACCAACGACAATGACGAACCGGTGACCGGACCAATGGTGGTGAAGACGAACACCGGCTGTGAGGACGAGTGCTGCTGTTGTCTGTGCCATGAAAAGAAGGACGACACTCCACCAGCAACTCCACCCCCACCACCATCTGATCCAACTCCACCCCCGTCGGGGTGCTACATGTCCTCCCAGCACTCCGGCAGGTCTATGATGTCCGGGTTCTCCGGGTACTATTCGTACAACTAGACTACAATTATTGTAACCGTTTATCTAAATTCGCTAAGGCACGTTAGGACTAGCAGCAGCGGCACAAAGTTAGGGTAATTGTGTCGCACGTGCCATTGCAAATGTTGTAATCGTATCTAAATTCGTTGTTAAGTATTAATGGTTCGCTGTTTTATCAATGCTTCAAAAATTGAAATTTAAAAAAAAAATCCTACTGCCGCAGCACACGGTGGTAGGTCCATAAATACTGTCGTGGCCTGCGGCGTTACCTAGGGGCCACACTGCCGCCTGGCGGTAGGCTCCTACTGTGGGCCACGGTGTTATGTCCCTCACGCCGTGGCCCACGACGGCAGATGTATAGTTTTGCAAATTCCGGGAGGACCATATATTTTTTGCAAAATCGAGATAGAAAAAATATTTTAAAAAATCGTGACAGCGAGCAGGTCGTTTGGGCCTCTTTTCCTTCTCGGTCTTCTGCAGTTCGTTTGGGCCTCTTTTCAGCCTTTCGCGTGCAGTTTGTTTGTGCTCTTCAGGATTTTTTTTCGGTCACACTTCTTGGTGGTGCGCGCGCGCGTCCTTCTCACAAAGTTTACTTAAAACACGAATCCTATATATCAACAAAATTTACTTAATATAAACACGAAACGTATCGAGAACCGACGACGTGGTACAAACTTTGCCTCGATGGCAAACTGAGCATTATTTCAGGGTTTAAGCACGTACTACACATACATGCATGAGTACACACAAGAAAGCCACACAGACAATTCAGCTAGGCTTTTACACATCATATTTTTACCTCCCAACGTTTGGGATTATTCATTGTCTTATATATTCCATGCCTACTGAGATCTGAGACCATGTAGTTTCATCAGAAACACCCATGCAGTGTACTGGCCAGAGACCAAGCTGTCACTAGAACGAAAGCAGGCTCATGGCGTTGCAGCAGTACTTGCAGCAGGCGGGTCTGGGCACTGGTAGATGTGTTTGCAGTCGGGCCTGGTGTATGGGCGGCCTGGACCCGTAGAAGGCGTGCTGCCTGGGTTCAGCGGGTCGAAGCCGAAGCCAATCGATGTTCTCCCTGCAAATTAAGAGATGAAACGATATTGGATGGCACATGTGGCCGCTGCGTGGCTGTAACTGTAACCTACCTGCCTGTGCAGGGACAGCGTGCATGGCCGTGACGACGAGCATGGCCACCAGCAGGAACGCCGTGCAAAGAGGCAGAGCCTGCTGCTGCTGTTTCTTCGCCATTATTGATATCTTCTTGATTGATCTCCGGCTGATTATATAAAGGCACGCTAGCTGCGAGATGTGAAATCTATTCAGGCTCTGTTTGCAATTATATAGAGGCGCGCGTCAAGCCAGCGCTAGCTGGACCTGGAGAATGGAGATCGATGTGCCAGCCGGGGTGGACCCAACTCGTCGATGGGTCAAGCGAGCTGCTGGTGCTGGGTGCTTCACTTTTGTTCTCCGACTACTGTGACAGCGTCCTAATTCCCTTGACCAATGTTTTCACTCCTGCCGCCTAAATTTTCTATAGCATCCGATGTAGTGCTTTCTTTCTGTTGGTGCCATTCTTATCTCTACCGCTCCATCCTGCAGGTGTATTGACTAACTACAGTGAAATCCACTACACTCGTAAGTCATCGTAGAATTGTAAACGACGGATAACAACGTCCAATTAATTTGCAAACGGGATTTGTGAGTTTGATTGCGAGGTCTCATGGGTGCGAAACATATGCAGCATCATGGAGGAGGACATATCACGGATCTGCTGCTCCTTTTGGAAAGGACTAGGTGCGCATGCCCGTGCGTTCACATGCGCCCAAATATATATAATACAATACGGGTAACGTTCAACAAATATAACCGTATAATACGAAAGTAATGCCGAGAAAATCATAATAGTGATTTTCAATATACATCTACCCACATCATTCAATATAACAATAGCAATATGATAACGATAATTTCCCTACATCATCTCGCCCATCTATCATATTTTTCTTCCTATGATGCGCGACGGATAATATTTAACGATGATAGGTAGGTTTTTCCTCCAGGCATTTGCTTCATGCGCCAAAAGATTGATGAAGAAATGACGCCTCATCTTAATAGCATCATGTATGTAAGACTCGTTTGAATTTATCATACATTTTGGTAATCATAATGGAACGTGAGTACATATACTTACCGTACAAATGTTCACATTCGTAGCATTATCCCATCCCGTCATGTATTGCTTAATAAGCCATGGACTCAAAGATCTGTATTATAAAAGTTGTCAGCTACATCTAAGTATGACATATATTTTAAAATATGTATTATGCAAAGTTTAGGTTTGAGGTGGTCTTACCCGTCAGTGTCTTCCGCAATCCCTTCTGCACGCTCAAATTTAAATGTATGAACATCCACCCATGCATTAGGATTAAGTTGTCTAAATGCAGACTGAAAATGTAGGCGAAACCCTACAATCGGTATTGCATACGCTTTATAGGGAACATCTAAAGCATATTCAGGAATAGGCTTAGGGTCAATGACAATAAGTTTCTTCTGCTCCATGTCGAGTATATAAAGCACATATGACGCGGCGCCTTTCCATGGCAAGAGAAACTGCAAATTACACGGTATTAGGACCACAAAAGTTAATTACATAGGCAAGGAAAAAATAACGACGATTGGTACTTACGTATCTGCAACCTACTACATCATATTGTACAATTTCCCATCCTCCAATCGCTTTACCCAACTCTTTAGCAGTGAATGGTTTACGATACTTTTCGCCACGCAGTAGATCCAACGTTAGCTGATGTGCAGTACCGCAAGATCAATTCGATCAAAATGCTTACAAATAGACAATATATGTGTGTGTGATAGACTTTAACCATGAAAATATAACTTACACAGAAGCGCGATCCATGTTGTGTTTGACAACTTTTTTGTTGTGCCATTTCATTCCTTTAGCCTCTCTCGTATGCGAGAAACCGAACACCAAGGTTGAAAAAGCTTTCGGGCATGGATGCACCTCGCTTCAATAAAGTCTGTAGTTCGCTAAGTTTATGCACAATTTTGTACGGGCAATCACTTCTTACCCAGACCATACTGCAAAACAATAAATGAAGATGATGCATACATATGAAACGTAATAAAGGGCAACTCCGACCGATCTCTCAAATTCGGAACCCTACTTCTTCATATGATGATCATTTGTATTTGCGGCCTTATTTTTCTCCCAACAAGCAACCCAATTCTCATATACCCCCTTACTTCCAACTATTTTTTCTTTTCTGTTTCTTTTTATACTTGTGGACCCCACCTGTTAGAGGCTATTTTCAAAACCCCCTTCCCGCCCCACCCTTCCCTCAGTCTCTCACGGTCTCTACCCCTCTCTCTCGAATCGTCATCCTCCACCCTCCTTGTCGATGGCTCCACGAGTGCGGTCTCTTGCGCGGACCGCCGCCGGCCACGGGTGCAGCCGCGAGGCAGGGAGCCGGCGGACCAACGGGGCGCGGCCGCAAGGCGGGCGGAGAGGCAACATAATCGCAAGGTACGAGAAGGCCGCTATCCGCCCCCCATGGAGCCGGCCGCGGGGACGTGGCGCCGCCGGCCCCCATTTCCATGGATGAGGCGGGTCTACAAGGTACGATATCCGCCTCTCTCTCCCTTGACCGCATCACCTCTCTCTACCCACCGACCGGCTCTCCCGGATTAATCCCGTCCGAGGAGTTTAATGACACGTTTAAAAAAATCCTTCTACGCATTTAAAAAAATCCGTTCTACCCCACATTTAAAAAAAATTCCCCTAACCCCCCTACCCCACATTTAAAAAAAAATCCTTCTACGCATTTAAAAAAATTCGTCGGCCCCCCGTCGAGAAGTGGGACCGCCCCCGCCGCCCCCCCCACCCAACCCCGAGGCTGCGGAGCCTTCCGCCCGCTCCCCCCGTCGGGGAGAAGGCGGACCCCCCCCCCCCCCCCCCCCCGCCGCCCACCCCAAGCCTGCGGAGGCTTCCCCACGCTCCCCCCATTCCATTTCTCACCGGACTCCGCGTTGACCCGCCCCCGATCTCTTTCGTCGAGCGGCCGGGCGCACCGAAGGCGGCCGTTGGGGCGCCGCTTGCGCGGCAACCGGGGCCGGGTGGTCGCTCCTCCGGCGGCCGGCGGTGGCGGCGGCGGGATGAGGAGGAGGTCGGTGGCGGCGGCGTGATGAAGTCGTCGGCCGCGAGGCTGCCGAGAGCCGCGGCGGGTCAGCAACGGCGCTCATCGGTGCCATACTGCTCTCGATCTGCATCCTCAGCACCGTCAAGGTCAAATACTGCACCACTTCTCACTCTTCTCAGCTCCATAATGACCAAATCCCACTTCTCAGGCGGAGGAAGGCGGAGGAAAAAGATCCAAGAACCTTCGCATCCTCTAGGCTCCCCGCCGCGTCGCGGCCCGTCCTCCCGGCTCAAAAGCTCGGGCTCCGGCCTCCGGGCGCGCCGGCCACGGCACTCGAGTACCGGCCCGCCGCCGCTCGACGTCAACGCGGTGAGCCGGGGCCGACGTCTAACGCCGTGTTGCGTCGCGGCCGCGCGACCCCCGGCGGTTACCGTCGCAAGCCCGGGTTGCTTCCCCTTCCCTTCCTTGCGCCTCCCCCTCTCCCCTCCTCGATTCGTTTCGAATTCATTCGATTCGATTCGATTTGGTTCCCGGGTCGGCCTCGTCGTCGGCAAGCTCAGCGCTTCCTCCGACCGTGCCCTCGTCTACTCCCTCCTTCCCACGCCCCCCACCGAGGACGCAGGACCCGCATGCTCCCTACGCGCCGCCCCCAAGCCCAAGACCTCCAAGCCCAAAGCCAGTTCTTCATCTGACGCCTCCCTTGAGTTCGATGTCGATTGGATCGCCGAGCACGCGCGCCGGTGCACACACTCAATAACTAACACACCCACCGTTTCAAATCCTACTCCTAATAATTATTAAAAAAATCGACCCACCCATCCGCTTACTTTTCGGTGTCGAGGATGCTACTCGAAGGAATGAGTGTCATAGGTATTTACATATGGGCTTCCGAGGCATCCTTCAAGGCTACATCCCCCGCCGATCTCGTCGCGAGGTTCCACTTCTCGCTTCATCCACTTGCTCATTGCTCCTCCGACGAATACTCTACTCACGCCATCTTTTCTTTCGGGTCATCGGAGAGCGAGTTTCCCAAGCATGGTATGGCCGTGCGTTCACTAAGAGGTCTGCTCATTCACATCTCCTACGGTCCTCGAAGGTGCTTGTCTCATTTTCCTACTCCCGGGAATATGTTTTGTTTGTTTCTCCGGTCATCCGCCTATAGCAAGTATCGGTAGTTGATTAGCTTGTGCTTAGTTTTGGCATTCGGTGTGGTTAGGTGGTTTTGTCTAGTATTTCGGTTGCCGTGCTTTTTAATATCAACGGTTAGTGTGTGTGAAAAAACTCGTTTCTTCGATCAATTTCATTTCTTTGCGGGGTTATCGATTAATAGTGTTAACTTTATTGCAAAAATATATGTTTTGATGTGTAACGAGATGGGCTCGTCGTGTATGTGAACTTGCATCAGGAAGTCTGCGTCTGTGCGATTTCAAATACAGCAAACTACTATCTTCTCTTCAAACTGTCCATTTAGTTTATACGAGGGGCAAAACACATATTAGTGAAATTCACTGCATTTTCCTTTAGTGTTCATACAATTTTAATGCTGCATACAGGCAGAATATGCCAATAGTTAACTATGGCTTGTTCCCACTGCGAAATATGATCTGGTACGATGTGCTTATTTAAGTTCTTCGTGCGGTGTATGATTTGTGAGTGCCGCCGTGAATTTGAGCGCACAAGTTCCTTTTCAAGGTAGAAATGCATTGAGAAAACTCGCGAAAAAAACATTTTGCTATGGTCGTTTCCCCCAACATCATTTTTTTTGGAATGAATATGAAGGTTGTTTCATTTAGGCTTACTGAACGGGAAATTCATTCAAAATTTCACAGGTTGAAATGAGATGATCACCAAAGGCTAGTTCCTTCAGCAATGGTTTATTGTACTCACTGTGCTTTCTATATTATTCTAGTAGCTGAAGAAGGTGACGGCGGCGGGGTGCGATGGCAGCGGCGCTGGCTCCGGGGGTGTCCCGGAAGTTGAAGAAGGTGCTGGAGACGCGGACGGACAGCCCGGATCTGCTGTCCTCGCTGGGCGCGCTCTCCACCTACGTGCAGAACACCCCGCAGGCGCGCCGCAACCTCAAGTCCTTAAGGTAATCATATTGCTCTTGATTTTTGACTTTAGTTGTCTGTTGTACGTTGATCGCGCTTGGGTGGAAGAGAGGGGAACTGTGGAACCTTTGGGTGAAGGGAGAGCCAGAGAGAGTATGCACGCACATGCATCTGCCGCTGCTGCCGGCAAGCCCAAACTAATTATGCATATTCCGAGTAAGCTGGTTGCTGCTAATTATGGTAACAAATTTCGTAGTAACAAAATATGTGCATGGTCGAGTAAGTTGTATTAATTTGATGTATATGTATGTATCGTTCGTAGAATTATGCATCATACTCCGTAGAGTCCTAGCATTAGCTTGATCCTCAATTATTTAAGTTATAAAATTAGTTTGAATTAAATGATATGTAAATCATATGGGAATGCCCCAGTGGCGACAAGTTCACAGCATAAGCTGGATCTTGAATTAAGTGTTGGTGTTGCATTTAGAGGGCTGTAATATAGTTGTAATGGCCTTCTATCATGAAATGTTCTTAATTTGTACTTAGCAATTATGTTTTTCCATTAGCACTTTTTTTTGCCTTCCCTGAGTACATAGATAAACAAATTTTGTACAAAAACCTTAAACTGCCACGAAGCAGATACTTATGCTACCCAAGTTTGATTTGTCGATTCTCCTTTTCATCTCAAGGTCTGCTTTCATTTGCTATTCCTTTACATTTATTTCTAATTATTTTAGGACCGAGGAAGCATTGAACAGTTGCAGTGCAAGCACCGGGGATATCATTAGTACAACAGAGAGGATGCAACAGGAACTTGAAGTTATCACTCAACGGCAAGAAATTGTGTCATGTTTCTGCGGGATTACCGCCTACCAAACGAAGAGGTACCGTTTCCTATCTGAACAAAATTAGTTGAATTATCAGATGATATTTGGCTCCTAGATTTGATGCTTCAGTCATTGTATTAAGGCAGATATCATGATGGTATCTGTTAACAATTTTTATGTGTTTCTCTTTTGCTAATGATTAATAGATAAATGCAGATTCGCGGCGTCGATTTGTGTGATCTACCTTTTCTTGTGGTGATGGGTGAGACGTCTTCTTTTTCCTGTGCATGCAATGAAGTTCGTGACTTTGGTCACCGGTATTTCACGTGAGTTCCTCCTTCCATTGCATCCGCGAGTTCGTAAGATGTGATCTATGCTTGTTAGTGTGCTCGTATGTGTCTTGCGGCTCGCCAAGCACCGCCACCCGCCGCCATGCCTCCGCCGCCCTCCGAGGACCTCGCCGTCGCTCCCAACGCGCCGCCCTTCCTCCCCCCCCACCCAACCGGGGCTAGAAGCGCAAGGCGCCGCCGCCGCCGCCTACCCGGCCCCCTCCACTCGGCGACCTCCGGGTGCGTAACCGCGGCAAGGCACGCCGCCGGTTCAAGAGCGAAGCAACCCTAACCCCAACAACCCCCGCAAGTACTTCCCCAAGAACGAGAACATGGTGGTCGTCGCCGCCGCAACGGTGGCGGCACGCGCCCGAATCGAGGAGATGGCGAGGGAGCCGCCGACGAGGGAGAGCGGCGCATCAAGCGAAGATTTCTTACCCGTGGACGGCGCCGGTGGAGCGGAGAGGGACCGAAGGGTTGCGAGAGGAGGGCGCTCGTGGCTTTCGCGCATCCCGGCAGGCCGTGGGGATGGAGATCAAAGGCGGCACCGGCGAGCCGCGGACCGGTCGCGTGGAGGCGGAGCCGCGAAGGCGGCGGCGGGATGGGGGCGGGCCGGCGAGTAGCTCGCTTGGAGCGAGGGCGGCGACGGAGAGGGATGAGAGGGATGGATGGTGGGGAGGTGAGGGGCGGGCATGCGGAGTGGAGGCCGCGAGGGAGAGAGAGGTCGACGCGCGTGCGGGCCGGGATGGGGGGCGGCGGCGCGGCGGCTCGGATGGGGGTGAGGCGGCGGCGGCTCCTCTTCCGTGGATCGCGTGGGTGGGGGGAGACGCGAGAGGGAGCGAGAGGGCGTAGGGGGCGGATTCACGGGGTGACGCGGGGGAGGCGATTCACGTCGACCGGAAAAAGTAGGAACAAGTTTTTGTCTCCACTTCATACTTTTTAGTAGTAGAGATAGTGTGCCACACCTCAAAAGATGCGTGCTTACGGAATTTTGCTTATCCTTTCTTTTGTTCTTAATTCCGCGGCAATGAACTTTTATCACATTTCACTGTCTTTGGATTTTTCATGAGAAGAAAGAAGCATCTCGATCACCTATAGCTAGTGGCGTTGATCCCAGATCCCACCAATGCAAGGTAATATGTTCTTTGGTGTCTCTCGTTTCGTATATTCACAGAATCACAGCCTAGACAGAGGAATACTGCTTACTAATTAATTAATTAGTAAGAAGAGAAGCGTGCAAGAATTTACATTAGGGTCTATTACAGTGACAAAAGCACGAAAAACGTTTATTGGCAGCAGCTTATTGGCAAGGAGAGCCTTATTGGCAGCAGCTAGGCTTTTAGCTCGACTTGTTTGAAATATAATTAAACACACTAAAAGTAAACTAGTACAGTTTTCTTATTACATTAGTGGAAATAATGTAATCCTAATTCTTAATTGTGTAAACTCCATTAGAACTAGATTAATAGGTTCAGTCCATTTTCATTCATAAGTGACCAACAACACCAAGTGGAGGTGTGGTGCCTCTTATCTCTTGGTTGTAGAGATGTACAAATGAGTTGTATATGTCTTCATATTTATGCCTTGAAGTTTTTTGCCCGTGATTCCTTCAAAGTCTTCTTCCATCTCCGGAATCACTCGGGATTGGCACATGCAAGGATTTCCGAACTTTGGATCAAGGTCCTCGTTATGAATGGCGGCCGGCGAAATCCCCGAAATGTTCTTCGAAGGCCCATTGTTCTCAGCGCTTTGCAAATGCCGTTCGTGATGGGATTCTAGCTTCGGATACAATTTTCTCCCGCATTGGATTTCAGCTCCATTCCGGATTCAAGCACTTTGTTCAAATGTTCGCTCGTGTTCTTCGGATCATCAACATCCTCCAATCACGGCCTGGTTCAAAGCGGGGGTTTTCAAATGTGCCCTTAATCGGCGCAAATGCCATTCCGGTGCTACCACGGAAATATCCTAATCGGCCGACTTTCTTGAGCTAATTGTTCTTAGTGTTTTTCGAATTTTCATTCGGAGCCTAATGTCGTTCCTCGGTTAGATGTTCGGCCGCTTACGTTTTGGCCATATTGCACGGACTTGCGATTTCCACCTCGTTTCCGGGTCTATCTTCCAAAAGGTTATTTTCCTCGCATATGGATGAGTCAAAATGGAAAGATGTCAACTACCATACCTGGTTCAAGTCCATGATCGGTGGCCCCATGTTGCAAGAGGCCCCGCAGCCGCCCCGCGTTATTGTTGCCGCCTCTTCAACTTCGATTCCTTGGATTTTATCGGAAGTTCCCTTCCTTGCTCGCAAGCAATCCGACGCCGCCGGACGGGCGCCCCGCTTGTGAGTTCTCGCCGGACCTTGTGCTTGGTCTACATCCTAGATCCTCGCACCCCCCCCCCCCCCCCCCGCTCGAATACCGCAGCCCCCGCCTCTCAACACCGCCACCGCCCATCCTCGGAAGGCTCGCCGGGCGGCAACATGGCCTTCCGGCTCATTGATCCATCACCTTTCATTCCTCGAGGCTACAATCGGGTGATGATTCCCGGACGCCGGCCTATGTCTCGAGTCATTTTAGGAAGGCCAAGTCAACGTAACCTGGACCTCGCCATCGCTTCGTTCACCCCCTCCCTCAACATCGGTACATTTCAATGTCATCCGTGATGTGTTGGTCGACTTCCGGGAGTCCAAGCTCGGGTTGGCTTCGGATCAATTCAACCTTGCCCCCTTGGCCAAGCTTTTGTTCGCTTCAACACTTGATCGAGATCGGTTGATACAAAATAGCCCTCATGCTTTTGGGGATGTTTTTATTTCTTTTACGGAACATGATAGAGGAAGAAATCATCGTCTTTGTCACGCTTAACCATGAAGTTTGGTTGATGTTGCTTGGGTACAAATGTGGATTTCGGTCCGATGCTCACATTCATAAAATTATTGGTGATCATGACCAAGTCATTACCCGGGAAGAGAATCATAACAACCTTGTAAGAGTTCTAGTTAAAGCTAGAGTGGTCAATCCGGAGGATATCCCTTGGTTTATTGTCGACCGAAGGACTAGGTTTTGAGAGTGATTCTTGGACCATCCAAACTGAAATCATTTATACAAGGATGTTGGGAGTAAATGCTGCCGATGAGGAGGATCCTCCAGGACCCGATGATCCGCAACAATAAGTCTTTGATTTCTTTGGTTTTGGGTAGCCACACTTGGAGCCTGTTCCGAACATGATCAAAATATGGAAGAACAACAGGATGTTCGGGGGGCTTGGGGACTTTGGCCTAAACAGCCGGCAAATCAAAATGGGCGGCAAGGTTTGAATGTGCAGCATGAAGTTGCTTTTGATCTGAATGAGCCAGGTGAGGCTCCTTTGGAAGACCCTGGTTTAGTAGAAAATGTGCCCGGACATGTGGATGAACCCTTGCCCCGCACATGGTTGATGAGGATGTCATTGTAGCTAGCGGTGACTCGGAAGGACATAATGAGGAGGTTGCCTCAGTTGCTAATCGGATACCCATTTTACCGGACTTGAATGCTCAAGTGGAGGTTTTCATTCCAATGGATGATGGTCAACCTCTACAATTAATCCCTAATGAAATCCCGAGAGGAGGATCTAATGCCCGGTGTCAATGGATTGGACAATGCGAGCAGAGCAACCCCACCCACCGAAGCCCCCGATGCCATGCACCTTGGCTTTGTATCCCTACCCGATGACTTGGGTGATCCGGTGTATATTGATAAGATTCAAGCAAAAATTGCAATCCGATGTCTTCAAGCAAAACCCCGATGCAATACGTTGGGCTCGTTTTCTAGCTCTAGGTCCGGGGGCATCTTCGGTGAGGGTACTCGGAATGTGGGCTGATTTTTTTACGGCTCTCCTACTCAACCCTGGTAGTTATGAGTGGGCAAAAAACTTGCTTTGTAATCTCAAGCCCGGGAGTTCTTTCGGGAAAACCAGTTGTGAGTCGGTGCATTTTTGCTTCCTTCCGCCCGGTTGCCGGATAAGAGCTTCTTTCGTGATACTCATGCCTCTCGTTGGCATTGCCTCTCCACCGACCGGCTTCAAACTCCGGAGGGTACACCCTCCCAAACTCTATTCTCTATCACTCCACCGGATAAAATTAAAGACAAAGTGGTTGCAACCCCTGGACCTTGGTCCCAACGGTTACTTGATTTGGTCGCTCGGAATAAGGTTAGTGACCAAGCTTTATGTCTAGCAAGCCGTCGTAGTGCTCGTAAGAAAGATTAGCTAAAAGGGTACAAAGGTTCGGCTTGTGCCGGCAAAAACTCGCCTTGGTTGTGATGTGGTACCTCCAACAATTTCTCCCTCCATCATAAAGAATGCGGGTGCTTCCTTTTGCAAAGTTGATGCGGACAAACCGATAGTTGAAGCTTTAGCCAAAAAAACAAGGTTGCGGCCTCTAGAGGGAAAACACGGCCCAAGAAGCCTTCTTCACAAGAGCCTTCCAATGAAGATGTTTCCAAGCCCTCCAAGAAGAAGCCCAAGAAGTGAGCGAGAGAGCTCTCTTATGGCAAGACTCTCTTTGTGGAAATTTCACTTTTACCCGCCTTTTCTTTTGGTCCGTAATTCTAAATATTACCTCCGCACCGAACTCGCTTTTGGACCCTAGTGTCTTTGCCCCCACTTCGGTAGTTCCATACATGTTAAGCATTTTATGGTCTTTTGGTTATTTTTCATGGGTATCAAATGAATCATTCTCAAACATCTAAGTTGTGGAAGGTTTTATGTTGGAATATCGAGGTATTAACTCCCAATTGAAATGGGATGCTCTCGGAGACAAAATAGTGGACAATTAGTGTGACATAATGCATTCAAGAAACAAAAAGGGAACTCTTTGATTTAAACTATATTAAGAATTTCTCGCCCATCCTCTTTTGATTGTTTTGAATACCTACCTTCAATAGGTGCTTCGGGGGGTGTCCTAACCATTTGGAAGTCTCAGCTCTTCTCCGGCACTCGGCTTTCATGAATAAATTTTCATTGTCCGTGGAGTTTATTTCTAAGCACAAGAATCAAACATGGGTCTTAACTAATGTTTATGCTCCCCGCACTAGTGAAGAAAAGAGGGATTTTCTTAATTGGTTCAAGAATATCCATATGCCCGACAACATAGATTGGTTAATTGTGGATGACTTTAACTTACTTCGAAGCCCGGACAATAGAAACAGAGCCGGAGGAGACACACGGGAGATGTTTCTATTTAATGCAACTATTAGCTCCTTTTAGTAGAACCGCCCTTACATGGAAGAAAGTTCAATTGGTCAAATAAACGGGACCTGACCCTCTTAGAACGCTTGGATTGGTTTTTCACCTCTCGCTTGTTGGACTTTATCCTATCCCACCACATCCGTCTCCCCGGTAATGGATCCATCCGACCATGTGTCTTGTGTCATAACTATCGGTACTAAGGTACCTAAAGGGAAAATCTTTAGATTTGAAAACTTTTGGATGGAGCATGAGCATTTTATGGACATTGTGGCTCATGGCCGGAACATTCCAGGTGCTTCAAACCGACAAAGCCAAATGTCTATCTCGCTAAGTTCAAAAACTTGAGAAGAGTACTTAAAGCTTGGCAATCACAACTGTCTAATCTCAAATCAAACATTGCTAATGTTAAACCGATTTTGTGCCTTCGGATGTCCTAGAAGAATTTAGGGATCTCTATGTTATAGAATGGAATTTCGGGAAACTTCTTCGGGAAAAGTTGGCCAATCCGCTTAGGCAACAACAGATTTATTGGAAACGGAGAGCGATTGTCAAATGGGTCAAGTTTGGGGATGAGGGCACCAAATTTTTCCATGCCAATGCAATAATAAAGCACGAAGAAACCTCATAACATCTCTTGTAGATGATAATGGTCTGGAACATTTTGATCACACTTCGAAGGCTGATCTCCTTTGGACAGCATATAAAGAAAGGCTGGGAACCACTGACAATATATCCATGCAATTTGATCTTGGAGCTCTCCTACACAGTTCAACTGAGTTAGTTTGCCTCTCTGAAGCCTTCTCTCATGAAGAAATTGATGATGTTGTAAAAAGCCTCCCACTTGATAAATCTCCTGGCCGGATGGTTTTAACATAGACTTTGTCAAAAGATGCTTTGGTCCATCATCAAGCAGGATTTTTATGGGTTGTGTGATGATTTTCATCAAGGGCAAATTACACCGCAAAGCATAAATGGGTCTCACATCACTCTTTTGCCCAAAGCGGTGGTCTTAGAAGGGTTTCGAGTAAAGGCCCATTTCCCTCCTCAACACTTCAATCAAGATCATCACTAAGCTTCCGGCAAATAGATTGCAAAGAGTTATTTTAGGCCTCATTCATAAAAATCAATATGGCTTCATCAAAGGCAGAACCATCCAAGCCAGGGTAGTACTCCTTAATCGGCGGGGAGAGGATGCCATTGATATAGCGTGCACCGGTACCCCCCTCCGTAAACACCCGTGCCCCGCACGAGTCATTAACAAAAATTATTAGTCCGAAATTCGGTTTTCAACATGCTATGTGAACAATATGAAAAAAGTAGTTTACTTACTCTTTCCCGACGGGCGCAATCACCTAGCGCCGGTGGGGGAGCGGCTTTTGGGTAGGGAGCGTCTAGGGCCCGCGCTCGTAGGGCTTCCTCAAACTCGAGGAAGGCACCACGGCGCCGTGACACTCGTCGTCGTCGTCGTGGCCGCCACCGCCACCGCCACACCGGCGTTGTGGCCCTCGTCGTCGTCGTCGTCGCCGCCGCCACCGCCGCCACCGATGCCACCGTCCTCGGTCATCGTCGTCGTCGTCGTCCTCATCACGAACTCCAGCCTCCTCCGCCGGAGACGTCGGCCGCGGGCCGGCTCCTCCGTCCGGCCGTCGGGGACAGCCATGAGGGTCCCCTAAATAACCGAGGGGGAAACCCGCTTAAAACCTCGCAAAAACGTGAAACGCAAATCAACTTGCACACCTAAAACACATACACGGCACAACCACGACTTTGGCGGCCCCCGCGGCCCGCCGGTGCAACGCAGCGGATCCCCCTCGAGCGAAGTTCGCCTCGCTCGAGGGATAGACGCTCCCTCGGGCGGGGTCCGCCTCGCTCGAGGCTTTCGCGCCCCCTCGGGCGGAGTCCGCCTCGCTCGATGGCTCAACCCCGCCCCTCGAGCGAGGTCCGCCTCGCTCGAGGGCCGAGCGCCCCCTCGAGCGGGGCCCGCTCCGCTCGAGGGCACCCACGCGTGCCTTTCCCACGCCCCCGCGCGCACCGTTCCCGCACGCGCGTACGGGCATTTAATGCTCGACGCCACGGGGTCGCGCCACTACCACCGACACGCCCGGGAATCACGCCCCGGCGCCGTTTCGCCAACTCCCGGGGGAGGCCATCCCCGCCGCCGGTTCGAAGACCGTGCGGCAAGGCCGTGTCGGCTCCGTGACACCGTGTCGCCTACCCCCGTACGGCTAACACGCCGCGCCCTCGAAGGGGGGGGCGGCGACACCCTCGAATATCTTCTACGTGCTTATACAGGACCACACTGTGACGTCAGGCCGGCGGGATCGGTCATCCCCGTCGCTGTCAGCCCTGTGCGGCCATCCCCGCCACTACCGCACCACGCCGGACGCTGTGGTGACATCCCAATGTTGTTGGGACGTACGGGGACAAGACATCGCCACAACGGTCACTGTGCCACGTACGGGCTTCCCGTCAACGGCACCCTCGAATTGGCCCACCACGGCGGTCGGTCGACCAACCACTGCACCGACACCCTCGAAGCCGCTCCCCGTACGAGCACGGGACGCGCCACGACGCCTCTACGGGAGTGGGATTCACCCAGATGGTCGTCGGCTCGCAAAGACCGTTCGCCATACCTCCACACGTAGGGAAATAGTGCGGCATGCATGTGAGCTGCTCCCTCCTTGGCCTATAAAAGGAGGGGCGGCCCCCGGCCGCGGGGAGAGACGGGACGACGACAAGCAATCACTCACTCGCTCTCCGCCTTCTCCACGATATTGGCACTCGCCTCAATCAAACCTCTCGGGACTCGGAGGCCACGCCTCCTCTCCCGCCTTGCTTGTAGCCACCCCTCTACGAGCACCACGGTGCAAGCAATACGGTGCCCCCGAGCACACCACCGGCCGGACGTACGGCCCCGGTCGGAACCGGGATAATCGGTGTCCTTAGTTGCTTAGCACCGGCCATCGAGAGGCAGATCTCAGCGCTCATTACTAGTTAGTGTCGGGACTACTTTCCGCACCGACAGTTGGCGCGCCAGGTAGGGGGTCGCGCTGAAGATCGGCTCGTCACCAGCCCTCTCGATGGTGATTCGCACCGAGTACCACGACCAGAGGTATTCCATGGGCAGCTCGGACCCCCTCCCGACCGGATTCGAAATCCGGTTCGGGAGCTCGAACTTCCGTGCTACGAGGAATGGCTACCTCATGCGCCTCACCAACCGTGAAGAACTCCGTGTTCGGCGCCAAGCCGGGTTAGTCCCGGTCGCCGCCGCACGCGTCGCCGCGACGCCAACGCCCGCCAGCACGGACGCCGCGGGCCCCTCGCGCCACGGCGCGCCGACGCTCCGGCCGGCGCTCGCGACGGGCGCGGACGGAGCGCCGACATGCCGCGCGCGTCGCCCCGCAACGCGACGCGCCCTCCGGTGGAGACGACGGCCGCTCCGGCGGGGGAGCGCTCGGTCTCGGGACCGCGCTTCCCCATCGGGCCGCGCGGCGCGACGATGGCGTACGTCGCCTGCGCCAACACCAACGCAGCAACGCGCGGGGTTCGCCCGGCCGCCATGTCCCGGCCGCCGGGGACCCCGGCGCCTCCGCCGGCGACGAGTCATCCCAAGGCTCCGCCGGCGAGCCGCCACCCGCGACTTCGCACGGTACGCGGAGTGGGATGACTACCGGTTCGGCTACTCCGACGACTCTAGCGCCGGGAGCTACGACCCCGTGCGGGAGTGTTGCGTTGTGATCACCAATGATCAGGCGAATGCCGCTAACGTAGAAGAAGCAGACGACGGAGAGGTTACCCCCGGTACGGGAACTGGACCACGCCTGGCTGTGGGGCCAAGCACCCCTCCCTCCTCGCCACCAAGGGGGGCCAACGTCAACACACAGTTGGCTCAAGCGCGAGAGCTTGAGTCCAAACTCGCGGAGGAGTACCGCGCGGTGCGGCTACTTCGAGCCTCCATCGCCGGGGAAGCCTCCGCGCGCGGCGAACGCGCGCGCTAGTTGGGCCGACGGCCCGCGATTGCATCAACGCCGACTTTAACGTCGACGATCCGAGCACACCCCCGCGAGCGAGCCGTAAGCTCATTGCCGCCGCGACACCGTTGCGGGCCATGCCGCCCCCTCGACGCCCGAGGCACGAAACCCGCACCGCGAGCCGCGGGGCGCTTATCGAGCAAGAGGCCGTCCAACAAAGCCGAAAGTTCGGCGTCCCGCATCCGTCGGTAGGGAAGTGCATGGGATGACGGGGGGCGCGCAAGGCCCCGAGCCCTCGGTGCACACGGGCGGCGCGGCGGAGCGTCCCGCCAACCGGGGCGCACGCCGGCCAAGGAGTGGCTCCTCGACACGCGTGAGTGTTGACGGTTAATAGTTGTATCAAAGTTCGTTTAGACTTGCAAGCGGACAAGTCTCCCGTCATAGTCAAGGGACCCTTCTTCCCTCGAGTGGTGAACCCAAGGTATCGAATCCGTGGAACAATGTGCAACGCAAGGATTGAATCTAGTAAAGCAAGGTAGGCTATCTTATGAAGACAAGTTGCATCTAATCTACTAAATCATAAAGAAAATGAATCTAATCTAATCTACTAAAGAGGTAGCAAGAGAAAGCAAGAGATAACCGATCTAGAGAGTCTAGATCATGCTTATGTTGTAGCTCCAAACAAGAT
Source organism: Cenchrus americanus (assembly GCA_947561735.1). NCBI lineage: Eukaryota > Viridiplantae > Streptophyta > Magnoliopsida > Poales > Poaceae > Cenchrus > Cenchrus americanus. The sequence goes on from OX387243.1 coordinate 105,239,171, forward strand.
AGATGAAGATAGAAAAGCGAATCTCATTAAAAGCATCTTTAAATCGTGGCCTTCCATCCGACTCCGAAAACGCCCGCCTTTCGGAACCCCGTTCGTCACAACGTATCCCTACTCATGCGGGTAGTCTAGGGCGAGTTCGATAAGAAAAAGTTGAAAGCACTTGGCCGGTCCGTATGCACCTCTAGCCACCGCGGCTACAAGAGCACTCTATGTAATCTATCTTAAGTATAGATCGTAGAAGAAGCAAAACCAAGAAGAAAACAAAATCATCGAGAAGGCACTTGATTGCTAGAAATCGGATTTACTTGAAGACTTCACCATGAATGATTACATGAACAAGATCACCACTAGGGCCCTACCTCGATCTTAATCCTCACTCCGAGCTCCGACGTGGTCTTCCATGCAAGATTCCCACGTCGGCTAGGGAGACCCTAGACAACTAGCACGACCCTCATCTCTCGAGATGGTGTCCCTCAAGCTTCTCTCGCTCTTCGGCGGCGGATGACGAATTGGATTGATGCGTGGCTCTCGGTCGGGGGGCTATAAATAGCACAATTGGCGGCTAGGGCAAAGGGGAGCATCCCGGGCCCCGGACGAGGCCGGGCCGGCCGGCCCGGGCCCATCCGAGGCCCGGCCCCGAGGCCTCCTTTGCTCTACGTCGGTTCCCTTGCTTCCCGGATCCTTCATCCTTCCGCATGTAGGCCCTTGACGTCGGTTTCTCTCCGAATTGGACTCAACTCCTTGTCTTGCAAGATTCGAAGACTTTTCTCGGTTCGGTCCTCGGAGTTTATCATCTTCTCGGGCTTGGTCCTTGGGCTCTTGGAGTCATGTTCACTTCATTGCTTGACTTGTATCGGGCTTCAAGGTCTTGTCATGAGGTGCTTAATGAACTTATCCCGGAAGTCTTGCTTTCAACGTTAAAACCCGCGTAAACACTTAACTCCAAAACCGACATGCACAAGTGAACTTGTTATACCACGAGGGTTAGTACCAATGGATAATATACAAAAGTCATGCCAACACCGAAGGTAAATTCATGGCTAGGTTGACGGATTTTCACCGCAACGGCGGGCAAGCCCAAGATGGCGACGCCCGCAACGTCATCAACGCCGGCGGACGGGCAACGCGGAGACACGCGCAACGACGGGCTACCACCCTCGACGGGGTGGGCACTACGACAGCCCGGGAGGACCGCTCACCGACGCCGAGCCACGGGGAACCCGTGTGTTCGGGCGGGAGATCCGCACGGTGAGCTTCCCCCGAGCGCTTCCGCCGGCCCACGTCAATCGTCAAGTGCAACGGGGAGACGGACCCCCACGTGTGGCTCAACGACTACCGCCCGGCGTGTCGACCGGGCGGGGCTACCACCGACGAGGTTATCATCCGTAACCTCCCCCCCGCACCTCGCCGACTCGGCGCGGACGTGGCTCGAGCACCTACCGGCCGGTCGGATCCACAACTGGGACGATCTGGTCCGCACGTTTGTGGGGAACTTCCAGGGCACGTATGTGCGCCCTCGAAACTCCCGGGACCTGCGCACGTGCACCCGAAGCCGGAGAGTCACTCCGGACTTCATACGACGCTTCTCCAAGCGCTATACGGAGCTCCCAAGCACGGCCCAATCCGAAATCGTACACGCGTTCCTCGAGGGCACCACGTGCCGGGATCTTGTGCGCGAGCTCAGGCGGAGCCCGCCGGCCGATTCGAACGAGCTGTTCGACATCGCCACCAGCTTTGCCTCGGGCGAAGAAGCAGTGGGGGTGATCTTCGACGCCAGGAAAGGCAAACGCGTGGACGACGTGCCCGCGGAGGGTAGCAAGTCCAAGGAGCCCCACCAGAAGAACAAGCGGTGCAAGAAGGGAAAGAAGCCGCGCCGCGAGGTGCGCAAGCAGGGGCGTGACGACGATGGCGACGAAGCTCTTGCTGTTGACCCAGCTCGACGGGGCCCTCGACCGGCCCCTCGAGGCACTAGGGTTTTCGACGACATGCTGAAGAAGCTATGTCCCTATCACAAGACGCCGGTCAACCACACCCTCGAGTAGTGTGACATGCTCAAGCGAGTTATATGGCCGTGCCGCCGCGAAAGACGGTGAGGCCAAGAAGGATGGGGTGACGGCGACGTCGGTGGCTTCCCCGCCATGGAAAACGTCTTCCCCATCTTCGGGGGGGGGCGACCGTCGACATGTCCGGCCACCAACGCAAGTGGGAACGGCACGAGGTCCTCGCCGCGGAGAAGGCGCCTCCCTCTTTCCTCGGCGGTCGGAAGAGGACGCCATCACATTCGGCCGCGAGGATCACCCGAACCGCATCCCCAACCCGGGTTAGTACCTGCGGTGGTCGACCGGTCATCGGGAGCGCGCGGTTCTCGAAGGTGCCGATGAACGGAGGCGGCAGCCCTCAACATCCTTTACGCGCACACCCGCGCTTGTTGGGGATCGGGTTGGACCGGTTGTGGCCCGGCACGACGTCGTTCCATGGCGTCGCGCCGGGCAAGCGCGTCCGGCCCCTCGGGCGAACGACCGCCGTCCGGTTCGGCACACCGGACAATTTCCGCAAGGAAACACTCACCTTCGAGGTTGTGGGATCTGCGGGGCGCGTACCACGCCATACTTGGGCGGTCGTGCTACACCAAGTTCATGGCGGTCCCCCAACTACACCTACCTCAAGATGAAGATGTCGGGGCCCAATGGCGTCATCACCGTGGGCTCGTCAATCGAGCACGCATTCGACTGCAACGTCGAGTGCGTGGAGCATGCCGAGGCGCTGGCGCTGGATGAAGCGCTCATGGCCAACCTGGAGAAGCTGGTCAACGAGGACCTCAACTCCACCGCCAAGCACGCCGACAATTTCGAGGCCGTCGAACGGACCAAGGAGGTACCCCTCGACCCCTGCCCGCCCCCGAGGGCAAGGCGTTGAGGGTCAGTTCCACCCTCGACCCGAAATAGGAAGTGGTGCTCGTCGACTTTCTCCGCGCCAACGCTGATATTTTTGCGTGGAGCCCCTCGGATATGCCAGGCATTCCGAGGGAGGTCGCCGAGCACTCCCTTGGCATCCTACCTCACTCCCGCGCCGTGCAGCAATGGCTGCGCTGCTTTGACGAAGAGCGGCGCCGCGCGATCGGAGAAGAGCTGCGGAAGCTCCTCGAGGCTGGGTTCATCAAGGAAGTGTTCCACCCTACGTGGCTACCTAATCCTGTATTAGTAAAGAAAAAGAATGGGAAGTGGCGGATGTGTGTAGACTATACTAGTTTAAATAAAGCATGTCCTAAAGTTCCTTTTCCTTTGCCACGGATGGATCAAATCGTTGATTCGACCGCCGGGTGCGAACTTTTGTGTTTCCTTGACGCCTATTCCGGGTTCCACCAAATAAAAATGAAGGAGTCCGACCAGCTCGCGACTTCATTCATCACGCCTTTCGGGATGTATTGCTACGTAACAATGTCGTTCGGCCTCCGAAACACGGGGGCTACATACCGCCGATGTATGCGGCATGTCTTCGGGGATCACATCGGGCGAACCGTTGAGGCATACGTAGACGATATAGTCATGAAAACCGGGAAGGTGGACGACACGGTTAACGACTTTCACATCGCGTTCGGCCGCCTACGGGCCAACGGGGTTAAGTTGAACCCCGAAAAGTGTGTCTTTGGCGTGTCGCGGGGCATGCTTTTAGGATACATTGTCTCCCAGCGAGGCATTGAGGCCAACCCCAAAAAGTTTGCAGCCCTCGAGAGAATGGGTCGGATTCGAGACCTCAAGGGGGTCCAAAAGATGTTGGGGTGCCTTGCTGTCTTGAGCCGCTTCATCTCGCGGCTCGGCGAGAAAGGCCTGCCCCTCTACCGGCTCCTGAAGAAACACGAGCGGTTCTCCTGGACCGTCGAGGCCCAGGAGGCGCTTGACAAGCTGCAGGCAACCCTCGCCCACGCTCCAATCCTTACACCGCCTCAGGACGGCGAACCTCTGCACCTCTACGTAGCTGCGACCACCCAGGTGGTCAGTGCCGTCATCGTAGTAGAGCGCACGGAGGAGGGGCACACCCTACCGGTCCAGCGGCCGGTGTACTACATCGGGCGAAGTCTTGTCCAAAACCAAGGCGCGCTACCCACAAGTCCAGAAGCTGCTTTACGCAGTGGTCCTCGCGCGGCGCAAACTCCGCCACTACTTCGAGGCTCACTCGGTCACGGTGATTTCCTCCCTTCCGTTGGGAGAAATCATCCGGAACCCGGATGTAGCGAGCGGGGACCGCCAAGTGGTCGGTGGAGCCGATGGGCGAAACGCTCGCCTACGCACCGCGCAAGGCCATTAAGTCCCAAATCTTGGCACATTTTGTTGCCGAATGGACGGACACGCGATCTTGCCGCCGACGTAGATCCAGGCTGAGTGCTGGACTCGTACTTCGACGGGTCGGTGATGAAGACACACGCGGGCGCGGGCCTCGCTTTTCGTCTCACCCCTCGGGGAGCACATGAGATACGCCGTACGTCTCCACTTCCCCGCGTCAAACAACATGGCCGAATACGAGGCCCTCCTTTGTGGCCTCAAAATCGCCATCGAAACGGGCATCAATTGCCTCGACATGAGGGGAGACTCACAACTCGTGATCGACCGGGTCATGAAGAACGCGAGCCGTCACAACGACAAGATGGAGGCGTATCGCAAAGCCGTGCGAGCCCTCGAGGACAAGTTCTACAACATAGAGCTTAACCACGTGCCCCGCCGGTACAACGAGGAGGCGGATGAGCTCGCCAAAATCGCGTCGGGGTGGATCACTTGTTCCCCCGAATGTTTTTGCGCGAGACATTGCCCGGCCGTCCGTCAACCTCGAGCCCCGCCCCTCGAGCCACGAAGAACCCTCGGGGGCTCCCTCGAATCCGGCAGGCGCAAAGCCCATGAAGACCCCTCGAACGAGGCGTACGTGCTCTCCCCGCTCGAGGGGTACGGGCGCCAACGAGGCCGAGGCCACGGACATAGAGTCGGCCCACAACAAGGGGGACCGGCGCGACAAATACATCGCCTTAATGGGTCGAGGGGAACTCCCCTCGGACCGGTCCGAGGCTAGGCGCATCGCCGGGATGGCCAAGTCATTCGCCCTCGTTGACGGCGAGCCGTACAAGCGTCGCGTCCGCATCCTGCGGCGATGCGTGCCAATCCCTCGGGGGCACGAGCTCCTCCGGGATATACATGCGGGCGTATGCGGCCATCACGCGGCACCCCGCACCCTCGTGGGCAATGCGTTCCGCCGGGGCTTCTACCGGCCCACCGCGGTCGCCTACGCCGGCCGAGATCGTGCGCACGGCGAAGGGTGCCAATTCTACGCCCGCAAGTCCAATCTCCCCGCGCACGTCCCCGCGGACCATCCCCGTCACATGGCCTTTCGCCGTGTGGGGACCGGACATCGTTGGGCCCCTCGCGAAAGGCGCCGGGGGCTACACCCACCTTTTGGTCTCTATTGACAAGTTCTCCAAGTGGTTGGAGGTGCGCCCCATCACGAATCTCGGGGCGAGCAGGGCGGTGACGTTCTTCACCGACATCGTCTACCGCTTCGGAGTGCCCAACTCCATCATCACCGACAACGGGTCCCAATTCACGGGCGGGAAGTTCCCGGAATTCTCGCGGCAAGTTCCACATCCGCGTGGACCGGGCAACCGTAGCGCATCCACGGACCAACGGTCGGGTGGAACGCACTAATGGCATGATCCTACAAGGCCTCAAGCCCGGGATTTTTGATCGGCCGAATAAGTCCGGTCGGAAATGGCTCCGGGAGCCGCCGGCGGTCGTGTGGAGCCTCGGGACTACCCCAAGCGGGGCCACGGGTTCACCCCGTTCTTCCCGGTCTATGGCGCGGAAGCCATCCTCCCCACGGACTTGGAGTACGGGTCGCCCAGAGTTCGGGGCTACGACGAAGGCGCCAACCGGCGATCCCGCGAAGACTCGCCCGGACCAATTGGATGAGGCGCGCACCGTGGCCCCGATGCACTCCGCAAGGTACCGGCGAGCCCTAAGGCGCTACCAAGCCGGAAGGTGTGGCGATGAGACTTCGGCCGAGGGGGACCTTGTCCTAAGGCTACGCCAAGACAACACGAGCCGCCACAAGGTGTCACCCCCTTGGGAAGGACCCTACGTCGTGGTGAAGGTGCTCAAGCCCGCACGTACAAGGCGGCCAACGAGGACGGCGAGGAACTCACCAACGCTTGGAACATCCAACGCCTACGTCGCTTCTACCCTTAGCAAGGATTTCCAAGTTTTTTGTTGTAAATTACATGCCCAACACCCCAGTTGGTACCCTAGATGTAAAAATCAACAATTCAATAAAGTAAAAGGGCAACTCGGCTTTCCCCCGAAAACCAAGTCACACTCGGGGCTACTGCGGGGGGCATCCCCCCCCCCAAAAAAATGGTCCCATTTTTTCGCAAAAAGTTCACAAGCGTGCTAAGTACGATTTGATCTGAGCCTCGAGCGGATTCGGGCGGGGCACGGGCGGCCAAGCGGAAAGGACGCGCGAGCCGTAAATAGCCTACGCCTCCGCGAGGATATGGCCCTTCTCTCTCGCCTCCGCCCGGTGGGCTACTCGCGAAAATGAACTTCCCCAACCCGAAGTCACCCGGGCAAAGAAAAGAAACGAACGGCGTGACAAGCGAAATAAGAAACACAACTTACATTCAAGCGTTTAAACATCTCAAAAGAATACTTGTTTATTTACATGGCCACACGGCCCGGATTCTAACACTAAAACAAAAAAGGGCTCGGTGCCCAGTGGTCTTTTAGGCTTAGGGCTCACCGGCGTCAGGGGCATCGAGGAACAAGAAGTCCACGAAGTCTTCGGCAAGCGTCTCAGCGGCAGCAGCAGCAAGCGCGTCCGCGCTCTCCATCGCCACTTCGTCTTCGACGCCGACCGGGACGACGTAGCCGGACGCCACAGCCTCGAAGTTCACTTGGTAGTGAGACCCCACTACGCCAAGGGCCTTACGGACGCCCTGTGTGAAGGGCGCGGCGCATCCGCCTCGAGACGTGCCCACCAAGGGCACGCGGGTGACTCGCCGGCGAGCTCCCGGCTTGCGCTTCGCCTTCCTTGACCGCCCGACGGGTCTCGAGCGCGGCGGCCCGCAGCTCTTCCAACTCTTGTTGAGAGGAGTTGTAGGCCGTCCGCAACATCTCGGCCGGGGTGGTTGCATGCCCGGGGTGGTCCGCAGGCCTGGAGACCACGAACAGGGAAGATCAAGATGGGAGCGGATCCCTGAAAGGAAGATCAACGAAACGGACAACGAATCGGCAAAACAAAAACCGGACGAAAACAAGCTTACCTTCAACCTGCTTCTTCTCCACTTCGAGGGACCGGCGCGTCTCCTCATCCTCGCGCGCGCCTTGAGGTACGAGGCCTCCCTGCTCCTTGAGGGACCGGCGCCGATCCTTGTGCGAGATGTCGATCCGCACCGGCCCCCGTTGAGGCGCGATACCTCCTCCTCCTCCTTCTTGAGCGTGGCCCGCGCCTCCTCGAGCGCGGCACACCCCGCCGGGAGTTGGCCCGGCCGCCTCCTCACGCGCCGGTCGCCCCTCGCTCGAGCGCGGCCCGCTCCCCGCCGAAGCCGGCCATCCGCCTCTTGGCGGGCGGCTCGCTCCTCGCCGGAGCCGCTCCTCCTCCATGGTGAGCGCGGCGCCCTTGTCCGCCGGGCGGTCTTCGGCCCCTCGGCCTCATCGAGCGTCGCGCGGCCCCGTTGGAGCCGGACGCGGGCGGCGACGACCTCCGCCTCCCCCCCGTCGACGCGAGGGAGCGTGCCCCCTCCGGGTCCTCGCGAGCCCGGCGCGGCGCGTCGTCTCGCTCCACCGCCGCCGTACGCACCCTCTCGACCGCGGAGGCGCCTTCCGCGGCTCGGGCGCCCGCTCCGGGGGCGAGGTCCGGCGGGGCCTCGGCCCCGCACGCCGCCCACCGATCGGGTGACCTCGGGGCCTCGACGAGGGCGTCCGGGGCCTCGATCGCCCCCGTGCCGGTGAAAGTCGGCGTCAAGGCGGTCGAGGACGACGTACCGCTCCCGGGCTCGGCGCTCCAGCTCCTGCCACCAATAAGCAAAGCGAGAGGGACGGGCGTCAGAAAAGACACGAACGAAGAGAAAGCTGGGGAAGGAATTGCGAAACTCCACGAAACTCAGCTGACCTGGAAGGCGCGCCACGCCGGACCGCTGTGGATCCACAACGCTTTGTTCAGCGCCCGGTTGAGCGAGGCGCCGTGGTCGCGGAGCTCCTTCCAGAGCCCCTGCTCCGCCTGAGCATCAATGAAGTGGGTCGGCGGGGCGTCGGCATTCTCTCGCCCCTACTCCGGGCGCGTCGCGGGTCCGGCACACGATGACGAGGGCCCGGCGCCGTCCGCCGGGCGCCCCCGCCGCGCGCGGCGTCGCCCGGGCCACGAGCGCCCCCGCCAAGGCCTCGGAGTAGGGATGGCAATGGGTTTAAACCCACCGGGTTTTGCCATCCCAAACCCATGCCTCGCGAATATAAATGTTGCCCACGAAAAAACCCATGACCCGCGATGGGTTCAAAATTTGACCCAAACCCATGCCCATCGGGTTTGCGGGTTTTTGCGGGTCGCCCGTGCCCGCGAATAACATAAACAATCAACTATCATCGTCACAACAAAATATACAACTAATATGACCATTGGTACAAAAAATAGCTTAAAATAGTACTAAAGCCATCACATTAAATGTTCGGCTCATGATGAGCAAGATCCAACCACAATTTCAATGTCTTAATGATCACAGTCACCGCCTAATGATGCTAAATAAAGTGTCTCGACCAACCATCACCATACAAGCATTATTACAAGTTCACAATAGACAATAATAATAAAGCATAGCGAGGGCATATTTCATCAATTGATCCTTGCTCTTGACTTGTTCGGGCTATTTATATGATGTTAAATGGGCCAAGTTTGGGATAAATTTTGGAATAATATATGGCTGGTGGACCGTATTTGTATATTGGATCGGGTTTGAAAAACCCATGGGTTTGCGGGCGTGGGTACCTTAATCCCGGACCCATGCCCATAAACCCGCCGGGTCCAATATTTTACACAATGATAAACCCATGGGTCTAGAAATGGACCCATGCCCGCACCCTAATGGAGCAAAAACCCATGGGTTTGCGGGTTGCGGGCACCCATTGCCATCCCTACCTCGGAGGCCGACACGGGCACGCTCACCCACCGGTCCCGGCCGGCGGTGGGGACGTCGTCGTCGTCGGGGATCTCCACCACCGCCGCCCCCGGCCGCCAACCGCGGCGGGCACCGGCGAAGTTGGCGCGCGCGACGACCGCCGCGGCCGTGGTCGCCACCGTCATTGACGCGCGCGGCTGCGGCTCCACCTCGGCCCGCCGGCCGCCGCGGCTCCACTTCGATTGCCGGCCGCCGCGGCTCCACGACCGCCGCCGCCCGCCGCGCCTCCGCGGCCGCCGAGGTGGCTCCGTAGTCGTCGCCACCGGCCGCGGCTCCGTGGCCTCGGCCCGCGCCGTGCAAGCCGCCGCTCGCCGCCGACGCCGTGCTCGCGGCCGCCCGCGACGCCCTCGACGACGGCCGCCTTGTGGGGACGGCCGTATCCGTCCTCGGCACCTTAGCGAGGGCGCGAGAGGAGGCACGGTGGGCGCCACCGCGAACGCGAAGACGAGAAACTTAGGCCTTGGCCAATCTAAAAAGCGTGATTAAGGGGGAAGTAATTGCCCACCTTAGGATGGAAAATCCTCGCTTCCTTTTCCTTGGGGGGCTTGGCGGACGTCGTTGCCGCCACCGGTGTGGCCGCCGCCGCACCCCGGCCATCTCCGCGGCGCGCGGCGCCTCCCTCGTAGGTTGCCCGGCGGCGGGCGCTCCGTGCCCGCCCCAGGCGTCATCTCCTCCGCCGCCTCCGCGGCTCTGGGCGAAGGGGGTGAGGGCTCCCACCTCTCCGGGGGAGCCCGGCCCCCGTCTCTCTCCTCCTCCTCCTCCTCGCCCGACGACGAGTATTCCTCGGTCCCGGGAGAGGAGAGCCCCTGCTGCTCGCGCAGCCGGAACTCCTCACTCCTCCGTTCCCGGCGCTCCCGTCGCCGGATGCTCCGCTCCCTCTTGCGCGCCGCCCGCTCCTCGTTCCCGCCCGCCGCGCGCGCGCGCGTGTGCTCGAGATCGGGGCGTAGGCGGGTCGGACCGCGCGGCGTTCACGACCCTTATCTACAAGGAACAGGCAAAACTTCAAAACACGTTGATATCCCGCGAACCGGCCGAGCAAGGGAAGGCGGGAGTCCACTCACCAACGGCCCGACGGGGAGCATGGTGAACGCCCAAAGGGCCACGTCATCATTCCGGTCGGTCCTGAGGTCGATGACGCGTCGCGCCCGTGTGGCCGCGTACTCCCGTGGGAAGAGGCCCGGCACCAACCGCAACTCCGCCAACGCGATGGGGTCCGCGTCCTCGTGCATTTTGTAGATGCGGAGCGGCCTCTCCATCAGGGGGACAATCCGCCGGTGATGGAGGTTCGCGAGGACGCACCCTGCGGTCAGGCCATCGTCCGCCAGGGCCTTCAACGCGGCCAGGAGCAAATCCAGCAGCGTCTAGTGCGAAGGCGGGGACACCCCGTGATGCCAGGAGTCGGCCTTCTCCTTCAGCACCTTGCCGGAGTAGGGGGAAGGCCGGCGCCGTCGTTGCGGAGGTAGAACCACCCCCACTCCCACTCCGCGTTGTTGGAGGTCATCGTGCAGGGGATGTAGAGCTCCCTGCGCGTGTTCTCGCGCGCGATCATCATGCCGCCGGCGCGCACCACGCGGCGAATCTTCGGCTCGGCGTAGTCGGCGTGTGCGGCTCCGCGCGGAAGAGGTGAACCCGAGAGATCCCGACCGACGGGGATCCCCAGGAAGCCCTCGCACACGCCGACGAATGTCGCCACTTGCGAAATCGCGTTCGGTGTGAAGTTGTGCAACTCCACACCGTAGTGGTAGCATAATGCGCACATAAAGCGACTCGCCGGCGCCACGAAGCCCCGCTCGTGAAAGCGGATGAAACTGACGACGTAGTCGTATGGCGGGTTAGGCTCCCGCTCGTTCGGCTGCGGCACGATCCACGCCGCGGGGCGCCCATCCTCGTTTGCCGCGAGCTGGCCGGCGGTAACCAGCTCGCTCAGGGAAAGCCTCGTCGCCATCGAGCGCGGGCATGGCAGCGGGTCGATGATGGTGATGGGCTGAGGAGGAGCCATGCGGATTGGCGAAGGAGCGCGGAGCGTGGAGCAAGAGCGGTGCGCCGGTGAGAGAGCAAGTGCGGCTCTGGGACGGAAGCGCAAGGGGCGAGGACGGCAAACGCTAAGTGCAGAGGTAAAGATTCGCCTCGCCTCCCTCCTTCGGATTTATAGATCCACGAGGTTGTACTCCCCAGAACGCACGCCTCGCATGCATTAACTGCAGGCGAAGACCTCGGTCACTGACGGGCGGGACCCACCACGACCGAGGCGGCCGTGCGCACGCACGCGCGCTATCATTACGGCGTGGCAACCGAAGAGCCGCGGCAGGTAGTCACGTCCGCCTGCCCACGTCGCCCACTACGTGCGCGGCCACGGCGCTCGAAAAGGCGCGCCGCGGCGCGAGACCGTGGTCGCGACCGTGCGCATTAAATGGTCCGGTCCCTTACCCGCAAGGATGACCCTCGAGCGGCCCAAGTCCCGGTGCTCAAAAACCCGACCCTCGAAGGGTCGATTACCGACCGGTGGCCTCGAAACCCGTTCAACATGAACGGGCACCACGAGTGCCCTCGATCTACAAAAAATTGCGATCGGCGGTTCGAGGACCGGCACGGCCGAGAACCCTCGAAACTCTCGGATGCGAAAAGACGGGGGCACTCACTGCCACCCCGCACGGCCCCTCCGATCGGTGGTTCGAAACCCGACCCTCGAAGGGTTCGAATAGGTGCCCCGCATCACCGAGTCGGGGACGACGAGAGCGCGCGCATTCGAGCCTTTCCTCGAGCCCACCGGCTCGAGGGCGCCCCCATGTCGTGTTCGAGAGCCGGCGAGGGCGACTAGTCGGGGGGATCCCACCGAGGGAGAGCTTCCGCGCCCTCGGTCCCTAGCGAACGGGACCGAGCCCCACCTAGCAAACCCACGCAAGCATTTTAATGGATGAGTCTCCGGGACCACGAGCTTACCCTTATCAAACGGGGCATGGGCGTCCACTTGAACCACCCGCTAGCGGCTCGAAGAGGAATCCGCAATCCGCGACCCGGTCGATGGGGGTTGTGGAAACCTCACCATCCGTCCCGCGGAGGGACGTCGACGGCGCGTTTAGAACAAGACGGAGAGCTCGCCCCGATCGCCTCGAATGGGCCCGGGCTCGGGGGCTCGACGCGCGGCTACACCTCTCGGGGTGCACCGAACGTGAAAGGTACCGGTCGCGCGTGTGTGACCGAAGCCGGGCCGAAACATCACCGATGCCGGTTGAAACAAATACCACGTCCACTGGTAAAATTTCGTGAGAAAACCCCCCGGCAGAGCACTCACGCTCCTACGAGCTTCGGGGGGCTAGACCCGCGGGACCGCTGACGCGGCCCCACGGAAAGGCACTAGCAACCAGGAGGGAAGAACGTCCTATCAGCAGGCTCCAGCATCCGCGGGAACCCGACGGCACACCCGGATGCTCGGGGGCTACCGTCGGGGACGACCATGAGGGTCCCCTAAATAACCGGGGGGGAAACCCGCTTAAAACCCGCAACAAACGTGAAACGCAAATCAACTAGCACACCTAAAACACATACACGGCACAACCACGACTGCGGCGGCCCCCGCGGCCCGCCGGTGCAACGCGAGCGGATCCCCCTCGAGCAAAGTTCGCCTCGCTCGAGGGATAGACGCTCCCTCGGGCGGGGTCCGCCTCGCTCGAGGCTTTCGCGCCCCCTCGGGCGGAGTCCGCCTCGCTCGAGGGCTCAACCCCGCCCCTCGAGCGAGGTCCGCCTCGCTCGAGGGCCGAGCGCCCCCTCGGGCGGGGCCCGCTCCGCTCGAGGGCACCCACGCGCGCCTTTCCCACGCCCCCGCGCGCACCGTTTCCGCACACACGTACGAGCATTTAATTCTCGACACCACGGTGCCGCGCCACTACCATGCGACACGCACGGGAATCACGCCCCGGCGCTGTTTCGCCAACTCCCGGGGGAGGCCATCCCCGCCGCTGTTCAGCACTGTGCGGCAAGGCCAGTGTCAGCTCTGTGACACTGTGCCGCCTACCCCCGTACGGCTAACACGCCGCGCCCTCGAAGGGGGGCCGGCGACACCCTCAAATATCTTCTACGTGCTTATACAGGATCACATCGTGACGTCAGGCCGGCGGGATCGGTCACCCCCGTCGCTGTCAGCCCTGTGCGGCCATCCCCGCCACTGCCGCACCACGCCGGACGCTGTGGCGACATCCCAGTATTGTTGGGGCGTACGGGGACGAGACATCGCCACGACGGCCACTGTGCCACGTATGGGCCTCCCGTCAACGGCACCCTCGAACTGACCCACCATGGTGGTCGGTCAACCAACTACCGCACCGACACCCTCGAAGCCGCTCCTGTTCGAGTACAGGTCGCACCACGACGCCCCAACGGGGAGCGGGATTCACCGGGACGGTCGTCGGCTCGCAAAGCACCGTTCGCCATACCTCCACACGTAGGGAAATAGTGCGGCATGAATGTGAACTCGCTCCCTCCTTGGCCTATAAAAGGAGGGGCGGCCCCCCCGGCCGCGGGGGAGACGGGACGACGGACGAGAAATCACTCACTCGCTCTCCGCCTTCTCCACGATATTGGCACTCACCTCAATCAAACCTGCGGGACTTGGAGGCCACGCCTCCTCTCCCACCTCGCTTGTAGCCACCCCTCTACGAGCACCACGGTGCAAGCAATACGGTCCCCGAGCACACCACCGCCGGGACGTACGGCCCCGGCGGGAACCGGTATATTCGGGTGTCCTTAGTTGCTTAGCACTAGCCATCGAGAGGCGGATCTCGGCGCTCATTACTAGTTAGTGTCGGGACTACTTTCCGCACCAACACGGGCCGGCTCCTCCTCCCTACCAGCCTGCTCCTCCACGTCTAGCTCCTGCTCGCCGCGACCGCCGTAGAGCGAGGGGTAGGTCTGCTTCGGCAGCCTCTTCCTGCCGCCTGGCATTTCGTCGAGTGCCTGCAATGACAACGATTAAAACAATTAGTATTTATTGCAAGGTGACAATAATAATTGTAAATAAAGAAACATAATTGTAAATGACAACTAGTTGTAAAAAAAGAAATATAATTGTAAATGACAAGTAGTTGTATTACGTGGAGGCGACATAATCTCCGCGTATGGCAATACGACTTGTGCGACTTCATCACCAATGTCCTCGTCATCACTATCAATATTGTCGAGCTCTCGATCATCATCATCGTCATCACCATCGTCATCGTCACGCCCGAACGCCTCCATCGCGCTTCCTCTCGCCATCGCTCAAGGAGTTGTAAGTCCTTAGCATCCAAAGCACGTCATCACCCTCATCCTCATCGATGTCGTTGTCTTCTTCCATGCTCATCGTCATTAGCGCGAAATGTCTATCTCAAATCGCCCATCTAGCCCCTCGGGTTGATAGAACTCATCCGTCGTTGGGTCAAAGTTGTAATCATCATCGTTTGGGAGAGGTGCTTTCCGCGCGGCGATACCATGTGCACAAGGCTCCAACCCGCAAGCCTTGGGTCGGTTTGGCACGCCCATGGAAGGCAATAAACTTGTGTGCCGTCTCGGTTAGCCACAATATAGACATCATCTCCATTATATTTGGAATCCTGTCGAATTTCGGTTAGCCCAATCTTAAGGTCTTCTTTCGGGACATTAGGATCGAACCAATGGCATTTGAATACCACCGGCTTCAAAGAACTCGCCACCCTTGAATTCGAGCTCGTATATCTCTTCGACTATGTCGTAATAGTTCTTCTTATCATTGCGGGCGTACAAACACCGCCGCACATGGTTTTCTCGTTGGGGCCTGCTCTCCTCGTAGCTCTAGTGCGAAAGCGATAGCCATTGACATCATAAACGGTGAATGACTTGACCTTACGGTTGATGCCAAGGCCCAACTCTCTCAATTCGGCACTCATTAGCGCATCTTCCCGGGCTGCGGGGGTTACGACGGTTCGATCATTAAATTACTCGCTCCTAGGAGCAAAGTGGAAACGTGGTTACTTGGATGGTACCTTTGAACAGAACTAGGAAACGAAGTTGGGCTTGCCATGTCTAAGAAGATGGTCCTCTTGTTCCGAGGTAGGAGCAGTATTTTCGCTCCAATGAATATTAATGAATTCCCTGAAAAACAAGAGACAAGGGGGTTGAATCGATAGGTAAGAGGATATAGTGACGGCGTATGAAACAAGCATACTGAGAACTTACTTCTGATAATCCAGGCACTCATCAAGGTTCAACAACAAGTACATCATGATACTGGTCCACTCCTCATGGGTCAAGTTCTTGTTGACACCCGCACTTCCTTTTCCGAGATCCCCTTTGAAAAGGCTAAGGGTCGATGAGTTCTCCTCGACGTTGTAACGAGAGGTTGGATTATGCACACTAGGAAGTTTCTCAGTATAGTACGCCTGTGCGAAGGTCGACACCTCCTCAATAACGAATGCCTCCGCCACGGAAGCCTCAATTTTGGCTTTATTTTTACACTTTTGCCAAAGAAACTTCAGACACCTCTCGATTGGATAGCACCAACGGGCCTGCACGGGACCCCCGAGCCGTGCCTCGCGGGGTAGGTGCAGAATCGGATCGTTGCATAGATAGGAAGAAGCCGGTGGAAATATCATCTCCAACTTGCAGAGCAACGAGAGGTGCGGCCTTCTCCGAGTTCAAGACACACTTCTCGAGATAACCGCTTGGCACAAAGTTGTCGAAAGAAATAGCTCAACTCGCCGGGACGCGCCACACCGGCTCGGGGAGGTATCCACGGGTCATCGCGGGAAGGATCCGCTAAATCCATATGTGGAAGTCGTGACTCTTCATCCCTAGCACTTTCATAGTGTCCACGTTCACTCCCCGAGCCGGATTCGCAAGATACCCATCGGGGAACCGCACCGTCTTCATCCATCTCGGTATGTCCTTCCTAAGCGGCCTTTTGAGGACATAATCGGCCGGGCCCCTTTTCCACCTCTTGCCCGGCACAGGGGTCTCATCACAAGCTTTGGTCTATCACACATCGTTTCGATGTCCAGTCTAGCCTTAACGTTGTCCTTCGACTTCTTATCGGTGTCCATGAGTGTTGCCCCGAGTGCCTCGGCGGCATTCTTTTCTCGTGTGCATTACATCGATGTTGTGTGGAAGAAGAAGGTGCTTGAAGTACTTCGTAGCTTATGCAAGCCCGATATATGAGTCCACATGTGCATGATACCATATCCAATAAAACCACCGTTCACTTCATCAACTTGGAGAGCCTCTAACTCAAGAAGAACATCCTCGGGGCTCCTAGGCTCGGTAATGGGGTCGGTGACTTGAACACCTTTCATGAAGTGCTTTTCATCTCGCCTCAATTCATGGTCCTCGGGCAGAATTGCCGATGTTTGTCGAAAGAAGAATACTTGCCACCCTTTTTTAGCCAGGTGAACATCACATCCGTCTTGCATGTTGGGCAAGGGAACTTCCCGTGAACACACCGCGCGCCGAACAAGCCATACGCCAAGAAGTCATGCAACGAATACCGGTACCACACATGCATTGTGAAGTTACTCTTCGTAGTTCGATCATACGTCCGCACCCCCTCGTCCCAAGCATGTTGCAATTCATCCCACACCGGCCGCATGAACACACCCATATTTTTGCCCGGGTGTCCGGGTATTATCGGCGTTAAGAACACGTTCCCGGGTTCGAACATGACGCGGGGGGGGGGGGGGAGATTGAGGGGGGATCACGAACACCGCCAACAAGTGTACGGGGCCGCCATCATTCCAAACGGGTTGAACCCATCCGTCGCCGGTGCTACGCGTACATTCCGGGCATCCTCTGCCTTGTCAGGATACATGGCATCGAAGTACCTCCATGCATCACCATCCGATGGGTGTACCATCTTGTTAGTGTACCTCTTGCCTTTCATGTGCCACATCATCATTTTCGCGGTATCCTCTGTCATAAACATCCGTTGGAGCCGATGTGTGAAAGGAAGGTGCCGGATGACCATCTCGGGGATCTTTGACTGTCTCTTGATGCCATCACTGCCTTCTACCTCCACATACCTAGAGACTTTGCACGTTGGACAGTGTGTTGCGTCCTCGTGGTCGTCCCTGAACAAGACGCACCCATTCGGACAAGCATGGATCGACTCGTACGACATCTTAAGTGCACGAAGGAGCCTCCGTGACTCGTACGTGTTCATCGGTAGGATGTGGTCGGAAGCGATCCACCAAAAACTGACAACACGAGATCGAAGTCGTCTCGACTAATCCCAAGCCGCGACTTCAACGCTATTAGGTGTGATATGCCATCTAGCCGTGAAACCCTTGTCTTCTCGTGAAGGGGCTTCGTGCCGAGTCCAAGCATGGTGTAGAACTCCTTTGTGGTTTCCTCCGGATCCTCCTCCGCCTCCATTCCTCGAGGGAATGCCCCTTCCCGGAAGTCTTCAAACATGTCCGCCATCCCGCATCCGCATCCAACTCCTCGAGGAGGGGTCTCACCGACTCTTGCCTAATAACATAGGGTTCACCATGGTGGACCCAGCGTGTATAGTTTCGAATGTATCCATTCTTGAAAAGATCTTGCATAACAATACGCCTTTCTCTCCATTTCTTGTTCTTACACTGGCTGCACGGACACCGCATCCGAATCGACCCTCTAGCAGCTGGGCCAAATGCCTGGTCCAAGAAAGCGCTAGTCCCCCTAACCCATTCATTGCTCGTTTCTCCCTTGTCCGGCCAATGTACATCCACCGACGGTCAGCCATCCTCTTTCATGCGCCAAGGTAAGCGAGCAATAAAACCACCATCTGCATCTACAAGGCGTTCCTACCATCTAATAGGTGAAGGATAGGTCCTAATCCCACCCGACGATGCGTAGATGAGGTTAGCTTCCATGCTTCGTGCCCGTCCGAGACGGAATTTCGGCAGCACCTCCACGCCGTTTTCCCGATACACGTCCCGGCGGGGAGAGTGTTCATCCGAAGAACAACGGGGAGGTGCTCGTCGAAACTCCGACTATGACGGGGGCGGAACATGGAAGCTAACCCATCTACGCATCCTCGGAGCCGTCCAAAAGACGTGGACAATGCGAAAGAGATACCGTCGCGAATATGCACCGATCGAAGCATACCAACGACCGCGTATCACTTTCGGACGGGAGACGCCTAACTCGGCCTACGCAACCTAAGACCATGATACGGATAGAGCGGTTATACCTAGGGGGCCGGTGAAGCTAGCGGGTCCTTTGGGTCCTCCGAATCCCCTCCGGTAGCTCCCGCTCCGCAAAAGAAGAAAAACAATACTATAAGTAAAATTTTCGGCGTAACCTCCCCCGTGTGCCCAAAACCTGCAAGAAAAGTCGACACGAAGGCCGACATCCACAATTCACGGCACGAAGGCCCACACATCCAAAAATTTGACAACCATCACATTTTGGAGGTGACATTTCAAAAGGACCAAAAACTATGATTTTCACCTAAAAGGATCCATTCGCGACTCTTTGAACTTACAATGTATCAGTGCCTCAAAGATATCAGTTCCTTGCACCCTTCTTGAAGCTGCCCAGCAACACCTTAACAAGTACCTAGCAAAAGAGAAAATAATCCGAGATAGTGAAATAATTGGCCTTAAGTAACAAATATAGAAGCATCAGCAGCCTAATTTATAACTAATTTATAACAAGATACAAAATATCCTTTGCAATTTAATTTCTGCCACATACATGCAAGTTCCTGTTCTTTACTTCAGACATGTGACCAGTTATCCCAATTGACCCTCCAGATTAACTTCAAAACCGCCACACACTTGTTTAGCTTGCACATGACAAACTACTATGTACCATACGAAATGGCTACAGGACAACACATTTTCCTGCCATTTGTCCAAACACACCACAAAATCATGTCACCGTCCAAGCAAGCTACCATGTCGTGTACTCATATTCATTTCATGGTGAAGATATGGCATTGCTGTATAGACTAAAAACAAACTACCTATATAGTATGACAGGAGAAAGAAAGTTGAGCCCTATATATAATTACTGCATTACGCACTAATGGATGCGAGCAGTGTGTCATAGAAAATTTTGAGCAGTGTCGCATAGCCAATTTTTTCTATCTAATACACACCAACATTGATGTTAGAAGAAATAAAGTTGTTGAGCCCTATGTATCAGTCCTCCATTACACACCAATGAATGTCCAAGGGGGCCGCGCGGGGAGGGAGGAGCAGCACCACCGTCTTGGCGGCGTGGTGGCCGGGCGGGGCGGGGCCGACCGGGCGGGGTGGGGGTGGGGGCGGGGCCGGCGGGCGTGGCCGGCGGGCGCGGCGGGGCGGGCGGGAGCGGATCCGCCGGCCGCGCGGCGCGCGGTTGGGCGGGGTGGGCGGCGGCGCGCGGGTTGGGCGGGTTGGGTGGGGAGGGAGGGGCCGATGGTTTTAGGGTTAATGTTCTTTGCCAACGCCTATAGGTGCGGCCGTTGGCAAAGCCTTTTTTTGATTTTTTTATCGCACCGGCCTTTGCCAACGGTCGAGGTATTGAAGTCGTTGGCGAAGACACCTTTGCCAACAAGATTACAAAGTCGTTGGGAAAGAATTTTTGCATTTTTGTTTTTTTTTCTTTCAACTTTTTTGTGAGCCCTTCCTACTATAACTACATCTCAACTTCAAAACTTGGGGATGTTTTGAGTTATTTAGCTATATTTCGTTAATTATTTTCGTTCACTTGAATTTTTCGGCATAATCCAAGTTTGAACCGCAGTGCATGAATTAATGAAACTTAGGCGTTCGAAAAATGGTATTCATGATGGGGAGTGTGTTTTGAGGCCGTGTCCCATAGCTCACCCGAAACTTCGAAGTCCTCGTCCACGTAACACGACGGGCTTGGCTCTGGTACAACTGTTTTTTAATTATATAAAATTCAAACGAAGTCGAAAAATCACGAAACTTGTCGGGGTGTCTTGTTATCGCATGTGGAGGCTACGATAAACATTTGAGAAAGTTTGGAGCAAGTTGCCGCGTCAAATGCTCAAAACCTAGACATCTCCACCATTTGATCACTTGTGAGCACATGTGGAGATGTCTAGGTTTTGAGCATCCGACGCGGTAACTTGCTCCAAACTTTCTCAAATGTTTATCGTAGCCTCCAGATGCGATAACAAGACACCCCGACAAGTTTCGTGATTTTTCGACTTCGTTTGGATTTTATATAGTTAAAAAACAGTTGTACCACGCTTGGACCGTCGTGTTACGTGTACAAGGACTTCGAAATTTTGGGTGAGCTTTGGGACACGGCCTCAAAACACACTCCCCATCATGAATATCATTTTTCGAACGCCTAAGTTTCATCAATTCACGCACCCGCAGTTCAAATTTGGATTATGCCGGAAAATTCAAGTGAACGTAAATAATTAAAGAAATATAGCTAAATGTTGCAAAAATGGCCCACATTTAACCATGTGCTTGTAAACAATGTAGCAAGGCTACCAAAAAAGTTTGAACTCAAAATTCGAAAAAAATGAAAATTCTTTGCCAACAGCATGCACATGCTGTTGGCAAAGAGCAATCTTCACCAACAGCACTATAAGGCCGTTGGGAAAGAAGGCTCTTCACCAACAGCGTGGTAGCCCTGTTGGCGAAGGGTTGCTCCCTTTGCCAACAGCAAACGGCGAAGCTGTTGGCGAAGCGGACGGCGTCGGCACCGTTTGGCCACGCCGGGGCTTCGCCAACAGCCGAACTTTGCCATCGGTCCTTGGATTTTGAGTTGTTGGCGAAGATTTCTTTCCCAACAGCAGAGTTTTTCTCGTTGGGAAATAGTTTCTTCGCCAACAGCTCTGGTCTTGGTTGTTGAGAAAGATCCGGGTTGTTGGCGAAGCCACGCTTTCCTGTTGTGAGTTACTCTGTTTTGCACATGGTGCTCCAGATAAAATAACAATATTAACATGACCGTTTGCTCTTGCTCTTGTGAGCGTTACATTCAACACAGGCACACAACCTTAACTACAAATATGCATATTACACTCCATGGACTCCAGTTAATCCCTCTCAAAAAAAAAGCTACAGGCCACACACTCTAATGGATGATACAAACCCACACAACCCTTCCAATCCTGTGAGCTCCTGTCCTCAAGAGCAAGGAGACACAAGCCACCAATCCAACCTAGGAAACTAGCCATCCGAGTTTGCAAGTTTTCACCAATTCAATTAGCAATTCCAATCTCAAATTCCTAGAAAACTTTAGTCCATACGGCATGCCTCCAAACTACCACCACTCATATGGAGGGTTTCACCTTGATATGACATATGAAGCCAACTTTAGCTTTCCTCCCACTGCAATGTTTGGAAGAGGAGTTGCAATTGAAGGTGCTCGGTCTTCATCACCAGTGGAGTCCATGTCTTACAGCCAACGTCTTATCGGGTCAGGTCCGGCTTCACCAGTATCTCCTCCTATACCACAAAACAATTTACAAGATATTAGCAATCAAGAGTGGAGTGATGCTAGTGATGGTGGAGAAAAGAAGACAAGACGTATGAATCGGACTGAGGAAAAGAATTTGAAACTAGTCAGTGCATGGTTGCATCATTATGTTGACCCAGTGAAGAAGAAAATCGTGGAAGAATCCAATAGTTATGTTACATTAGAAAGAAGAAGGACATTGCACAATGCAAAACCCATTACGGCAAGACAAACAAGCTCGTGGTCCATTTCAATGAATGCTAGATCAGAATGCATCATGCACATGGTAACGGTGAATCTGATGACCAGATCATGACAAAAGCCCATGCAATTTACAAATCAAAAGAAAAAAAGGGAGAGCATTCACTCTAGAGTATTGATTGAGAGCAGTAAAGGATCAACCAAAATGGGCAAAGAGAAGTGAGAACCAAGCAGTAGTTCCAAACGAGAGATTGAAGCAGGCTGCATCGGGGGCTTGCACATCTTCTTCAAACCAAGATAGTGAAGATAGAGCAAAAGGTACATGCTTTCTTTTGACCTTTTGGCCGACACCGTTCTCTAGGCTCTGTGTCTTCATGATACGTTCTAAGCCTTAGCAATTACATCTCCAATGCTCACTCTCTTGCAGGTATGACCTCCCTCTACGTTGATGAGGTCCTTGAATCGTTGATGGGCTTGATATAGAAGAACATATAGGTCGTCCACATGACCACAACCTCCTCTCCACTGCATGAAAATAAGCATCACAGGTAAGCAGAGCTGCAGAGTGTGTAGAAGTGCGAAGGCAGCAGTTCAGTGTCCCTCGGCACTTAATTTACACGTCATCTAGCTGGCTTGTAGAAAGCAAAGGTGTTGAGGTGAGGCTCTGGCACTGAACAAGACAACTGAAAACCTCATTAGGTGATGCTTGTTGCCTAATGATCTATCACAAGTACATGTCTAAAAGCACATCTGTTCCACATTGTAAGCAATAAAAAAAATCAAAAGCCTGCCCCATCGGGGCCTTCATTTCCTCTATTTTAATATAGCTGCAGCTCTCCTGCAGACTTTTCCAAAAAAAAACTGTTTTTTCAGAAATAGGAAAAGCATGCTTTATTTGCTATTGAACCTTCCCTAAAATTGAAAAGGCTAAGTTAAGTTCCTGCTGTTAGCTATGCCAATATTCAGAAGCTACGTGGTAGTTATTTGTTATTCCAGTCCAGCACTCCAGCTAGGTAATTTTCCTTTTTGTGAACAAAAATATAAGAATTAATTATTAACCAAATGCTTTTTTTTCAAAACAAAATCTTAACTGAATGCAAAACAGCTCATCCTTGATGCATTCAGGACACACAAGAACCTAACTATCATGCTAGAAAGGTTGACTTTGAAATTTATGCCTGATTGAGCCTTGTCACTATATGGAGATAGTCTGAAATTTCAAAAGATCAGTTTTCATGTTTTACATCTAAGGTTAATCGGGAATGTTTTTCCCCTTCTAGCTCTGGTAATTCGAGACGTGTTTTTTTATCCTGAAACAAATCACGTTCCTCCACCTAGTTTGGTGATTTCCGTTGCATATTTTCAAGAGCAAATATTTCTGCACGGCTAATTATTTCTGTTCAGTTTAGTCCATGTATAAGATAGACATAGCGAATGGAACGAGGTTCGAGCTCAAGAGGAGGAAGCTCCGAAGCACGATTCATCGTGCTAGACACAGCCAGTTCTGAAATTGCCTATATAGTAGCATATAACTTGGTTTGATCCCCAGGCTTAACATCTCTTCCCACATGATACACAACGCAA
Organism: Cenchrus americanus; assembly: GCA_947561735.1. Classification (NCBI taxonomy): domain Eukaryota; kingdom Viridiplantae; phylum Streptophyta; class Magnoliopsida; order Poales; family Poaceae; genus Cenchrus; species Cenchrus americanus. The sequence continues at coordinate 105,262,572 of OX387243.1, forward strand.
CGCCGGGCACACACAAATACAAGGCTACACAACGCAGTACAGCCACCATGTAGTTATTCACTTTGCCGTGTGCCCGATAAGAAGCACACGACGAACTACGACACACAGTGAAGTTCGGTTTTCAGGTAGTGGCAGTAGTTGTTATACAGCCAGACACACCATATACGTGTGCAGTTATTATATCGTCACTCTCGTAGGCGTGCGTCTTGGTCTGCACCGGAAATTTTCAGTCGTGGGAGCTGGGGGTCATGGCGCCCCAGCCGAAGGTGGTTGACGACATGCGTAGACACTGGAGCACCCGCGGCCAGTGTACGGCTGGCCACGAGGCACGGACGGCGTGCGGCCGGGGTCCAGGGCTCCGTAGCTCACCTGCGCCAGCGCCCTCCCTGCATGGTCGGAGTTTAGTTGCGGAATGCGGATTGCTGCAACTATCGTAAGAGGAGGCTGAGCCGCATAAGTGTAACACCCAAAAATTTTAATTAATGTTTTAATAAAATTTTGCTTAGCAACAAATGCTTGTTTAAGGATTCTTAAGGTTTTATTTAATTTTTATAGGCATTTAATTAATTTTTCTCAATTAAATTAATGAACTATAGGAGTTTACTGTTGCACACATGCTGTTGCATTGTTTTTATTTGTTTGAATTCAAATTTGTGTTTGAATTCAAGTTTTGTGAACTCTTTTGAAAAATAGCTAAGGGTTTCTTTTCCCTCCTTTCTACTTCTTTGCTTCTGGCCCAGCTCTCCTTAGTCAGCGCCGTGGCCCAGCTCGTTATCGCTCGCGTGCGACCCAGCTTCCGGCAGCCCAACAGCGGCCCACTGCAGCCCGTTCCGCCTCCCTCCTCCTGTGACTCGCCGACAGGTGGGACCCGGCGGTCATCCCCCACCTCGCGTGCCCGAGCCGGCCGCACGCCGCACCGGTCGCACCCCCGCAAGCGCCGCCGGCCCCGCACCCGCGCGCCCCCGCTCATCCCTTGGCCCCGCGCATCCGTGCCGCCCCTTGGCCTATTTAGCCGCCGCCGCCGCGCCTCCCTAGGGTTTTTGCCCCTAGCCGCAGCGCCCAAGCCGCCGCCCGACCTCCAAACCGTAGGGCGCCGCCGACCGTCGATTTCCCTCGGTCTTTGCCTCTCCGCCGACGAGGAGTAGTGCTGGAGCTTCGCACGGTCGTGAGGAAGCCACAGGTGCCGCATTGGGTGTCGTCGAGTCCTACGCCGCTGGGACGCCATCGCCGGAAGTTTTCCCGCCGCCGCTATCCGCCCCTTTGAGATTCTTGCCGTCGTCGTCGCACGTCGGTCCACGCCTGTGCTGCAGTTAGGATCGAAGCGCTGCGTGCTCGCCCCGTTGTATTCCGCGTCGCAAACCGTGCCTTGGGGCTCCTTTCCGAGCCACGCCGGCGATCCCCGCCGCCGCGCGCCGTCTCGCCGGCGAGCCGCCCGCCGCCGGCCGACCGCTGGTGGATGTTCCCGACCGTCCACCGTGAGATCTGTGGTCCAGATCGCTTCTAGCCGCGGGGTCAACCGGCGGCATACCGGTCAACCGCCGGCCGCCGGTCATTTTTTTGCAAAGAGACCCTGTTCTTTTTAAGTTTCGCAGGCCGGCCCTCCCACCATAGAGAAGTCCTTACAAGTAGGTCCTGTTCTTTATGGTTTTAACCCTAACTTTTCTAGGATTTGTGCCCGCAATCCAGCCCTTGAAGTTTTGTGCTTTAGACCCTGTGTTTTTAAGCATAATTCTGTTTTAGCCCCCGAGTTTTTGCAGTTAGGCCCCTGTAAGCTTAGTTTTCCTGCAGAATAGCCCCTGTATCTTGTTTTGGCCGTAGATTACGCGTTCTAGCTCCGTTTTTAGCGTTCTTTATATCCATTTGTTCGTCTCGACGAGTAGATCAGTTTAGTGAAGCTTTTGTTCCTATTTGAAGTGATTGGTGAATTGTTTTCTTATTTTATTGTTTTGTCTCTTGCATGTGAATGCGTGATGCGTAGAGAACGAGCAAATCGAAGATTTTCTCGTGGTGAAGACTTGAAGACTCCGAGCAAACCCGAATCTTGTGAGAGGCAAGTGTCCTTGGTCATACCCGTTTTATCCTATATGAACATGCATTTAATCACCGTATTTATCTTCTTGCTTGCATTAATTTTGACGGGTTCCTATTAAGGACTATGCCTAGATTCTTTTGACCGTTGCCTTGTAGTCGGGTTACTTAATTAATATTGATGGTAGATGCTTGCTTAGTTGCTCAACCGGGTTGGTAATAAACAACATGATATCCGTTTATGCTCTATGTTCTTTGATGGTAATTTAATTGCAAGACCATATGCTTAATTGGAACATGGAGAACCACCCAGACAACAAGACAACCACAAGGCTATATGGCTCGGCTTGGCGGCCGAATAATTAGAGACCTTGGTGTTGTGGTGATCTTACCCGAAAGGGACAAATGGGGAGGCGTTGACGGAGTATAGACCCGCTCTAGCGGGGAGTTGGGCTTTGCTAAGACACGGTACCCGCTAGGGAGCTTTATGCCCCGCTTCGTCCCGAAACCTAGTGGGTTACCGCACATTAGGGAATCTTTGTAAAGGCCTCGTAGCGTCCCTATGCAATCACACCTCGGTAGTGTGGTATGATGCCCGATCGCATCGCGTGGTTGGGTCTAAAGCTCTTCGGAGTTTTTACGCGACTTGTGGGTAATGATGTACAACCTCTCGCAGAGTGTTTAAAACTAATCGATTAGCCGTGCTCACGGTCAAGAGCGGCCCGGACCCTCACATGATTAATCTATCGGAAGATGAATTTAATTTATTCTTTACTTTATGTTCGTGGTTATGATGTTATACATTAATTGTGGGATGGTATACACTTACATTTGCTAGTAAGTAAGTTGCTTAATAAAATTTGACCAACTAAAATGCTAACCTCGCTTAAACCCCTTGGCCATCCACTTATACGACCTTGCATGTTTACTATGATATTCCCCCCTTCTTTGAGTACGACATGTGCTCACGCTTGTTTATTTATTGCATCTACACAACCCGGATTGCTCGCTCGACTTGAAGATGATGTTGAGTGCTAGGCGTGCGTGCCACCGTCACCGCACTGTGGAGTTCCTTTCGAAGATCCGCTCGCTAGTTGCTCGCTCCGATGATACGATGTTGAGACTCTCGGTCATGTAATGGTTTTAATACTCCCTTTACGCTTTGGCACCGTATCGATATTCACCGAGTCATTACGTGTGTGTATCTTGATCCCGCCGCGCACATGTAATTTGCATTCGAGTTTGCCTTCAAATTCGGGTGTGACAATAAGATGCGCCTACCTGCGTCCACGTGGACAGTGTTCATGGCAGAGACGACGAGGAACGCCATCAGGAGCGCCACGCAAAGCTGCTGCTGCTGCTGCTGCTGCTTCGCCATCTCTTCTGCTACTTTCTGCTTCTCTCGATCGAACTCTGCGTCTGCGGGATGAAGATGCGCACGCTGAGCCGAGCCTTTATATAGAGAAGAGAGGACAGCCTCCGCTGCCATTCGCCAAGGCGTGCGTCGACCCTGAGTCAACCCCGATCCGATTTCTTCGTCGTCTCGTCGACTCGTCGTCGGCCCTCATCGGTCAGTCCTGGGGGGCGTGACTAACTGCAGACTCGCGGCAACATCCAGGATCGATCACAGAGGATGCAATGCAACAATCCGTAGTGCTTCTTTAGCCTGTTATTGAGGCACTGCGTCTTGTATCATGGGATCGGTATATGATCTCTTTCGCGTACAATGTTTTACCACAACAACAAGAGAGGGAGAGGGAGAGGGAGAGGGAGAGGGAGAGAGAGAGGAAATATCCACTAAAACACTGCAACAGCTCAAGGAAAATTCAGCCTTTGTAAACACCTTATCAGTTCATGCAGAAAAACACTGCAAGGACGGTTCAAAATGATCTCATCATCAAAAGATGGTGTGCAGAAACAGTAAAACAAAACTTTCTGTATACATCTGTAAAATGAATTCCCGCACAATGAAGCATGTTTAAGTAATGTCTTTATGCCTATAAAACATGAACCGGCAAATCGCCGGTGTTTCCGTTAATGCTCTGATACTAAGTATGCACAACAGAAAAAAAAATAGGGTGCCCAAATCCTGATCTGTCTATGGGGCGAATGGCGAGGTCTGGGTCTGTAGCACTATACCGTATGGAGTATGAACATCATCTATTAACTGACCGAACAGCATCAGGGGTTCGCATCACAGTGAAAGATGCTGTCGTGAAGTACCATCAAGCATCAGGGGTTGTGTATCTGTCAACTGTTCTCTTCTTCGCTGCCAACCCAATACTCTTTTACTGAGATCAGAATCTTCTCAGGAACATGGGGGCCATCTTCGTGATCAAGTAACTTGGACTTCCACCGCATTCCCGCCACTGTGCTTCTAACCTTGTTCAGTACATCAACACTGTCCCGAAGTATGACTGCACCCTCGGGCCGTAAGATCCTATCCATCTCCAGAAGAATGTCTTCCACATCACACCTGAGCAATTTTGACATAATAAGCATATTAACAGACAACATGAGTCGCCTTTGTATTACCAAGATGGATGAAAGAACAGAACACATACTTGTTCTGATATAAACTGAAGATGTCATAGCCATGTATCAGGTCATATGTCCTAGGGTATGTAGAGAAGGCTTCGCACCTGCCAATGATGACATCACAAATAACACAGGATCAATTTTCATACACATATCTCATTTAACACACAGTGAATGACAGATCAGAAAGCATCAAAACGCACCAATCATGGTATATGCCGATGAGGCCTCGCTCATAAATGATACCAAGAGTGTTCTTCTCTGATATTGTGGGCACAACATTCATCACCCAGGAGCTGGGAGAATCAAGGGCTGCAGCGAAACTTCCAAGGCCAGCATTCATGTCCAGAATATTCCTGTACCTCGAAGAACCTATCAGTTTGTTCACCCTCTTGTAAGTACTGACATGCTTCCTCCACAACTTATTATCCTCCTCGTACTCTTCTTCTGTAACACCTGGGGCATGGCCTTCCAGAATTCTGGGAGGGATGGCAGATAGTCTCTCTGGAAACTTCTTTAATTGTGCTGCCTCTTTGGGAGGTGTTATACAAGATTCCATTTTCTTATACCTAAAATGAGAAACCAAATTTAAAACAGAATCAGAAACTGGTGCAATCAGAGCATAGGAAATTGACCAAATCTAGAAGTGATTCCCAGAAAAGCAACGCATGTTGCTTCCACTATGAAGAGCATGTCTGCACGTATGAGTAATAGTTCCTTTAATATGCAAGCGCTACTCATCTCAACTTGCCCTCTAAAAGGAAATCAATTCTTGACCCTATATACTCTTTTGCCGCGTCAAAATATTAACTCTTATATGTATGGAATTTCTTATGATGATTATGACTATGCATTAGCCAAGTTCACACAAAATTGACATTAGAAGTTGCAAACATGCAAATAAAGCTTTCAGATAACTTAAAGAGTGCATAAATTTGTATGAACAAGAGGCCATACCAAACGTCATCTACATCTTGAACTTTGCACATACTGGTAGCATGACCACTCATTTGATGGCATGAATGTGAATTTGCTTTCTTCTGCCAAATAGCAATATCCTCCTTCTCATGGATTTTATCCCAGCAAAGCATTTTAGCAATGTTTTCAATTCTTTGCTGATCTCCCTCGGCGTCTTGTTTAGACCTTTTCCATGTTTGGTAGTATTTGTTCCAATTGATGGGAGGTCCAGAAAGTATCCAATAACCCCCAGGCCTCAGAACCCGGTCTACTTCCATCATATACATCCCACCTGCAGGAAGGAAAATAACATAGCACATTAGTCATTACATACATAAACAAAAAGGTCAGCGCAAATATTGCAGGCTTATGAATATGAATATTTGTTACTACTCACCATTTGATTCCCATGGGATCAAGCAGCGTGAGCAATGGGCCATATCAAAAGATCCAGAGGGGAATGGGAGCTTTATAGTTCCCAGTACTCCAATTACTGCAGGAACACCTCGCTCCAAGGCAAATTGAACCTGAGCTTCATGTGAGTCTCGGGGCGCAAATGACATGGTTAATATATTCCTATCCATTAGGTAAGCACCAAAGCTTGCAACCTGTACGTGATCAGAAATATTACTCCCATCTATGGAGGGGATCAAGACATTAAGGTAAATTTATGTGAACATGCAGAGAAGTCTTTCCAAGACTAACATCTAATTTCCTTGGAACTATGAAGCGTATTAGCTATATGCTAGCACATTGTCAAGGGAGTAAATGATAACAAGATTTAGTTAGAGGACATACCCCACATCCAGTATCAAGTGCAGTTCTTATGGTACCATCAGCAAGTGGGATGATGGATGCAAGTTCGTCAAGGTAAGCACTTGCTCCATTGGGGAACATCGTCCCTCCTCCTGGAAATTTGAACACATCTCCCTGAAACTGGATCCAGTTCTGAACAGCTTTCTCGACTGTCAAACTCTTATATGGAGCATTCGCAAACGGGACATAGTCGCGGCTCTTGGGCCAAGGGAAAGGGGTGACATAGCCTTTTGGTGCTGGGATTAGACAGTGCAGTTTCTCATTCTCTGCAGGGCAATGCCTTTCTCTGTATGTCATATTTTCTCTAGGAAAGGCCATTGCTCGGTTCTGGTCTTGACAAGGAGTATAGTCACTGTATCGGATGTGGCATGGCTCAATCACTTTGTGGGTCATGATCAATGGATTGCCACTTAGGCTATGATGGGTCTCAAAGTGCAAATTTGGCAAGATTGTACAGTCGGTTTCTTGGTTGACCCTCAAGGCTATACTATCACCCCTTCCCGTCCCACTTTTCTGCCAAGCACCTAATATGTAAAAGAAGCAGCACAAACCCATCACAATTACTATTGTCATTGTGCTCCGCGTTCTCCGGTCGCCTGGATTCATTCTTGAGCCCCTCATGAATCTGAATCGTCAACAGCAAAAATATTAGGTGACTTTAAATGATTTTTTTTGCAGAAAGGTGACTTAAAATGATTTGAACCACTTTGGTATACACTTATTTTATGAACAGGATATTCAGATCAAACAAATGAGACATCAAGAACATAAGTGATGGATCAATTAAATGTAACATTATTAGATCTGAAATTTTAGGTGAGGCGTGATCCCCCTGAGTCTGCTCTTGTTCCGACAGATCATGGTCAACAATAAATTAGTGAGTGGGCTGTTAGTGCCAGAATAAATATTAACAGTTGGTAACTTGAGCCCCTCATAAATCTGATACTGTCACAGGAAAACCATTAGGCACTTATTTCAAATGAAGCTGGCATTTGTGGTAAACCTATGAAGGAGATACCAATGTCTAATAAATTAGATTTCAAAAGGACAATCAACAGGCAATAAAATGAACCATGAACTAAGTACTAGATCTGGATCTTATGTGAGGTGTCAACTCTTTGACTTCGCTTTTGTTCCAATAGGGTGGTTCTAATTATAAACTAGTGAATCGCCTCAAACTTGTTACTATCAAACACATGTTATCAGACCATGACTTGAGATGCCAATTCCCATGCATGCTCAAATTCCGTGAGAGAAGCGCCTGGGACAACTATAAATGATAATATACACAGCAAAGCCAGCACACTGGTTCTGAGCACCATGTTTGGCACTCTGTCATGTGCATCAACATCATCCATGTGACTACGCCTAACCATATGAGATCCCTATATCATTTGTTTAGCCCTGTAGCTAGCAGTCAGCCCGTCCTGGAGATTTTCAGTTTTAAAAGAGCACGAGGCCATGAACTAATATCAGTAATCGATTGATCCATGGAATTCGAATTGGAGGTAAACAAGCACAAATTGCGGATGATTGCTTGGCAGGCGATCGATCCCAGCATAAACCTGATTGGAACGGAAACAAAACAGCAGCAGCAGCAGCAGGAGGAGGAGGAGGAGGCCAGCAGCCCCTCAACGATGCCTAAGGCTACCATTACCAACCCCTACTACACGCATCACAGGATGCTATGCGGATCGAAGCATAGAACAGATAGGAAAACAAGGCCAATCGCAGAAACAACGGTGGAGCTACAGCTAGAACCCCACGGACGAGGCAGCCGAAGAGCCGAACGAGCCGGATCGAATTTCAAAACGGAGGGGCGCGGGAGGAGGAGGAGGAGGAAGCAAACCTCTCTCTATGCAGGGAGCGGCGGGGGACTGGTTGAGCGGGGGCAGCTTCGAGCTCGCCCCGGCGGCGGCGGGGTCGCCTGCAAGCTCGCCGCGCCTGCCTGCGGCCGGCGGAGAGAGAGGGGGCCGCGGGTGGGTTGGGCTGCGCTGGGGATTTTGTGGGGTTGGTCGCGGCCGGCGCGCTGCGGCTTTGACTTTCTATTGACGCGCGCTGCTGCTGCGGCAGCGCGGCGTCATCATGGTGGAGCGAGTCGTCGTGTGGTGCTCCCCTCCCCCCTTCCGACTCCGAGGCAGAAGGGGGCGCAAAGGAAAAGGGAGGGGAACGAAACGAATCGCTGGGGTGCCGTCGTGTCGAGGGGGACGCGGCGGGAATGGACGAGGGGGAAGGCGAGCCGGACGTGCTTGGCCGCTTGGCGTGGCCCGGCCCGGCCCGACCGAGTTGGCTGGTTGCAGTTACAGACGTGTCTTCCTGGTCAGTCGCCCCACACGCGCCTCTGCCTCGCGGTGTACCGCGGCACACCGCACACGGACAATCACCACGGCCATGTCGCCATCTACCCCAATAGTTTATCTGAAGTCTGCCGGGAGGCCACGATTAGACGCTGCCGGCCGGCCCCGGCCGGCAAGCAAAGTAATTTTCAAAATATAATAATATGACGCGACATTCCTACAACATCTGTGCATATGCAAACTCAAAGCGAGGGCATCCCTTCTAGCTATTGCACAGTATGTGGTGTTGTGCATTTGAGAGCATGGAAATGAAACGGACTTTGGTAAATGTTATACACAGTCCCATTACGATAGAAACTGGAGTCGTATTTAGAAAATAATATATATAGTTCGTGTTAAACTCCGTAACTCGAGCTTCTTCGTAAATAAAAGAGAAGGGTTGCAAAATATATTAACATGCGAACTGGAATCTACGAACTTTTGCCAACATTTTACAACATTTGTTCATCAAGAATAAATGAATTTACGTATTTAAAATGAGGTTCTAAAATTGAAAGTAGTATTGACTTATGCACTAAAAAATTACAAGTGCCGGGAACCCTTAAAATATAAATAGGTATGTAACTTTGAAATTATGTTCTGCAAGTTTTTTCATGTATACATTGAAAGATTTTGGATCCCAAATGTAGTATGATGTGTAGTAAACTTTTTGTGCGTGTTGTTGGCCATGAAAACATACAAATTTCCTTACAAAAGAATTTCAAAGTAGGGTAACTGATATTGTTTTCAGGCCTGAGACCTCGGCGTCAGTGTCTCTGGCATCGAGCTCGGGGTCCATTTTTCGAATTCTTTCCATCAGAAACCTATTTGTGAACATCTTTCGCGAAAAGGGTTAAAAACAAAACAAAACAGTCTCGATGCCAGGACTTGGAGCGACCGACATTGTGATACTGGGTCGTGGCAGAGTAAGAATCAAAATCTAGCTATGACGAAGTTACTACTAATTATAAATATAGTCATCAAATATGTATAAACTAAAAAGGCAACACAACACCTTACATTTATTCATTTTTTTAAATTGAGGAGTTACAACTTTATCTGTCGGTAGTTTGGATATTTATTCGTAATGGTGGGCAATAGGTTAATTTGTGTAAAGTTGAGGGGTTAATTTGGAAGCATAGGATCATTTGTAGAAATGTATGGACTACGTAGTGATTGTTGTAGAAGTTCAGAATTTTTTCAATACGTTCAGTTTGTGCGTAGGCTTTTGGAAAAATCGATGGTCGTTTCCGATATAAGCTTGACACTTTGTTTCGACTGTTTCAGAGTGTGGTTCCTTTTGTGTAAAATCATGTACGTGAAGGGTGTTTTTCAAAAAATTTAGGGGGTGCTATGTAAAAATCTATGGACTGCAGAATCGATTTTCAGTAAATAGAAGGGTCTTTGCAAGAAGTCATTACTTGGTTGATTCGAGTCGCGTTGAGGTAGTTATTGGAACAGGGTTTCGTTACGATAGGTTATATATTAATTTTAGTAAAGTTAGGGGTTAGTTTGTGAGGGAACGTGAGATTCAAATCTGCTATGAGTATTGGGTATTTTCGTATAAATGTACGGGAAGTAGATTTTCACATAAGTTTATGTCCCTTTTGTAAAAAAAATGTGAACTACATGATCATTTAATGGTAAATGAAACACCTATTTTTACTATAGGTTTAGTTTTTTAAGTATAGGGTCTTCTTTATGAAAGTGTGGAGTAAGGAGTGGTTGTTGTAAAGTTTAAGGTTGACTTAGTAAGTTTTGAGTGTTTTGCTGATTTGTGGTAAATCAGATGTCTTTCGTAAAATTCTAGGACTTTCATGTGGATTATTGTGAAGTTTGATAACTTTTAAAAATTATGGACTGTGTGCATATTTTACCAAAAGTTTAAGGGCTTATCTATAAAAATTTGTGGATTGGATTAAGTCAAGGGCCTTTTTGAAATCGTGGACTGCAAACATATTTTCTGAAAGTTTAGTGCTCATTTGTAAAAATTTGTGGACCAAGGGTTTAATTTTTGCTAAATAAAAAGACTTCTTTGCAAAATGTTTGTTACTTGGCCAACCTGAGCCGTTAGCGTGGCTGATACAACGATCGTGAAAAGCTGGCGACGTGGCCAGCTTCTTTGGCCTCAGTATTAGCCAGGAATCATAGTTAAAAATATACTAGAGATCGTCATGTGAATCATGATTATATATGAAAAATTAAAACATTGATAAAAATAGATACTTGGATGAACATAACTATAGACGCACTAAGTGCGGCGAAATGTCCGATGAAATTTCATTATAAACAAAAATGTTGAACGTGACAAGACAACAATAGCTAGTGGCCGGTGGCAGCAAGAAAGCTCTGATGTTGGACGCGATCTCCTTTCATGCTGCAGGAAGGATGTAATTAGACTTCAATTTTCCGAACTCATTAGTGACTAAGTATAGTACTAATTGGTGATTAGGTGGTCCTATGTTAGCGGTTCACGTGTGACAGCTGTTGTGGCTTGCCATAGTGGTGGCTCCATCACTGATATTGGGGAAGTGCTTATAGTCATAACAGGGGATGTAAGCCTCGGCTGGACCTCGTCAACAAAGATCGTGTCTCTGTTGTCATCGTGCAGGTTTATCACAGATTCAATCGACAATTCACATTATTGGAGATCATCGGGCAGCTAGTCGTCTTGAGGCTAATTTTCTAACATGGTAGAGTTGACAGCTTAATAACAAAGCATAAGCGATTACTCCTAAATAGAAATGCAGACCGAAAAAAGTGAAAGATTGAAGCCCGAGTCCCCTTTATAAAAAAGTGAAAGATTGAAGCCCGAGTCCCCTTTATTTACAACCCAGGAATCAGCCTGCCACTGGGGAGGGTATGGATAAATCCACTCTTGCTAATACCCAAATCCAAATCATTATTATCCACTTCTTACCCTCCCCAATCCCACCCATACCCAATGGATAATTAGTTTTATACTAAATTATATACATACCCAATGGATTATTTGTACCCTCCCCACACCCACCCTACCCATTTCTTCAATGGATAATTATTTTCTACCCATACCCTCCCCATTTGAGATGGGTGTGGATTTGAATGTGGATAGTGGATAAAAACAACAGGCCTACCCGGGAATGCAACTGTATTCAGCAATGGTGTATAGAGGCCTAGGCCACTCGGGCCATGGCCCTAGGTTGGAATTCTCCACACTGCAGATCACTGTAGCAAAGCAGCCTAACATTTATTCACATACTGGCCCATGGAGTGGCCCTAGACCTTAAGCTAAATTCTGTCCACCACTGTTCAACACGTCACGACAACTTGTAATACTGATCGATATACCTACAGAGGTTCAAGCAATGATAATGAGATTTCTGCTAGGAAAGGACAACTCGAACTTTACAGCCTGTTCGTTTGGCTAGTGGTTGTGAATTGAGCGTAGCTCAACAGATAAGGTTCGTTGTAGTTGAATTTGCCCACCTAGATTTGAGTCCTCGACTTAGTACGTGTGCTTGCATTTTTGGATTTATTACAAGATTTAATCGATACTATTATTTCAGCAGTAGGCGACGTGACGTTGATAGCAAGTTGTCAATGTTGACTTTGTCAATCACGAGGGTCTACCCATATGTTCATAGGGAAAAGTGTGACAATCTCAAGGATTTACCGACTCAGTTTTTGTGTGACTATATGTGTCTCTACTGTGCGGTTACAAAAGTTTGAGTGTGCAGATACTTGATAAATTTGTTATATTCAAGTGTAATAAGAAAACGTGGCACCTTGTTTGGTTGCCTGGTACATAGTTTGACTGGTGATATATTGTGAGAGAAAATATTCGCCCTGTTCGTTTGGCTTATCAGCCATCAACCAGCAGTACTTTTCTCTCAGAACAACCACCGGTACTTTTATCTCAGAACAAACCAGCACCAGCCATCAGCCACCAGCCAAACGAACAGGTTGATTGTGGACTAGCTAGTGGTTGGTGGCTAGTGCTTACCGTTGACCGGTGGTTGACAAGTCAGTCTGCCGCCAACTCAACAGAAGAGTTCTGCTGATGGGCTGTTTGAACCGTATGCGTGAATTAAAAAAGTTTGAGGTCTTAAACGCAACAGTGCACTCCAACACTCGAGATGCACACTAACTGGATTCGCTGGAGCTTAGACTGTCTCCAGCAGATGCTTCAAACGGATCTGCATCTTCAAAATGAGCAACGAAGAGCACCGTTTCCCCCTCCAGCAGGTGCTTCAACCGGATCTGCAAAATGAAGATCACCTCTCCGCCTACCGCGTTCCTGGGGGATTCTCCCTCGTTTGCGCAACGCTCCCCGGGCAACCGTCGCCACCATGTTCCCCTCCTCCCTCCGTCCTCGCGTCCCCTTCTCCCTCTCACGCGGTGGCCACAGGACCCCACGGTGTGGAGGTTGCGGCGGTCATGGTCGGGCAAGGATCCCGGTCATGGTCCTCCCTCTCTCCGTCAAGCTCGAATCCAGCAGAGCTGCGGCTGCCTCCCTCTCCCCTCGCCATGCCCGAGCTCGAGGTCGCGACGAAGCTGGAGGTTGTTGTCGCGGAGCCGCACCGTCGAGGTCGCCGCCGTGGGTACCCTGCTCCGCCTTGCCTCGATTCCCACCGCTCCTCTTCTCCGACCCTGGTCGATTCCCACCGCCGCGGGAGAAACTACCCCGGGAGATGCACAACCGCTTGCGCGCGACTGTTGGAAGCCCTCCTCTTTTGCGTGTGCTCTGCGTCTGAATCCTGTGCGCAAAACTGGTGTATGCAGATGCGGATCCACATCCTTTGTTGGAGACCGTCTTAGAGCACGACATTTTTCTCTCTTTCGCTCCTTTCATTCATTTAATTTATATTTATATTTTTTTTATTTTGACAAATAATTTGCAAATGAAGTTGCTTTTGCATTTTTCGCGTTATAGAGGACGAAAGTTTTCATAATTTCTGACGTGCTAAATTCAAATTATTCAAGGATTTTAACGAAACTTTCCGAAGAAGAGACGAGAGGCAACGAGGGTTGCGGATCCTGTGCATGGCCCACCTGTCGGCTCGGTCATAAGAAGAGCGCCCCTCCTCGCGACTCCAATAAACCCCAGCTCCATCTATCCCAGCCCTACGCACCTCCTCTCCCCCCCGCGCCGCCACCACTGCCGCCGCCACGCAGCGCGAGCACCCCCACCTCCTCCTTCTCCTCCTCTCTCGTTCTAGCAGAGGGTTTGAAGCGTCGCATGTAGGAGAAGATGGCGCTGGCAATCTCCATGGAAGGGATCGAGGCGCGGGCGCGGGACCTCGGGGTGGACCTCTCCGCCGTCGATCTGGATTCAATCACCCTCCCGGCCGGCGAGGACTTCGGCATCCTCAGGTAGACCCATGCGCTGCTTCACGCTGTATCCCAATCCGTCGCCAACAATAGCTCATCGGGGTTGCAGTATGTGGTGGCCTTAGTAGCCCTAATTCCGCTTTACCCAGATGCGAACGTCTGCGGTGGGATTTTTTAGATTCGGTGCCATATGAGTGTTGTTCCGTAGGTTCCGGTAGCAGTTTGTGCGCAGGGCAGATTTTAGGTATTTTTTTCGCATCTCGATTGATATGCTTCTACTGCTACTGAATTGGTACTCATATGTTCTGTTGTGGTTGCGAAATATGCTTTTAAGTTTATGTGTTTTGTAGTGTTAGCTAAAGAACCTACCAACCATGCAGTGTTAAATTTGATTTCTGCAGCTGCAAACTTATGTGGCGAGTTTGTGTTGATTTGTCTTGTTTGTTGGTGTTGTTATATGCTACTTTTTGTGTACATGGAATTGTAGGCTAGCTATGATATAGGTTAACCAGGCGAGGTTAATATTTATCAGCACAGATATTGCCTTTGCTTGCTTCCATCAAGAATCTGTAGCGTTATGAGATATGCAAATTGGTTTCGAGTTACTTGATTGTGCTTTTCTTAGTTACAGTACTTGGTATGTTTTCATTGTTGCTGATTACTTATAATTTGTAGTGACGACGAGGAGGTACTTCGGAATGAGGACCCCCCTGAACTTGAAATGGGTTTATCCAACATTATTGTCGTGGACAATCTGCCGGTTGTTCCTCCAGAAAAGTTTGAGAAGCTGGAGAATGTAATTCGCAAGATCTACAGCCAAATTGGAGCTATAAAAGAAAATGGTCTATGGATGCCAGTAAACCCAGAGACAAAGAAGACATATGGATACTGTTTCATCGAGTACAATACCCCTCAGGTAGTTCTTGTTGCATTTCTCTTTTATCATCACAATGATTCTCTTAAGTCTTAGAATGTTTTAGTGAAATCATTTTATCCAAACATACCAGTAGACCTTTTTCTCATAATTTGGACCATGATACTTTTCCTATTGTTTTAGGCCCCTTTTTAACCTCTTGAGTTGATTGAAACAGAAAAATATCTTAATTCAAAGCATTGAGTTAATTATAATTATCTTTGTTTCACATACTGCTAGGAAGCTGAGCTTGCAAGGGAAAAAACAAATGGGTACAAACTCGACAAATCTCATATCTTTGCAGTTAATATGCTTGATGATTTTGAGAAGTACATGAAGGTTCCTGACACATGGACGCCTGCTGAAATAAAGCCATACACTCCTGGAGTAAGTCTCTATTGCTTCTCTACTCCCTGATAGCCTCTTTCTTTTTAGTGCTAACACTTTTTAAGCAGCTAATTATCATGCAACATTACTATCTTGATTTGCATTGCAGGAAAATCTTCTGAAGTGGCTAACTGATGAAAAGGCCCGTGATCAATTCGTCATCCGTGCTGGTACATTGACTGAAGTTTACTGGAATGATGCTAGAAAGCAGGCACCAGAACTTGTGTTTCAAAAACCGGTGTGCATTTACTTGTAGCTGATTAAATAAAATTAAAGTTGATGCTCGTCAACTTCCATTTAGAAGAAAATCCATGTCGATACTTATCATGTTATCACTTCATTCTCTTTCCAGTACTGGACAGATAGTTTCATTCAGTGGTCCCCTCTTGGAACATACTTGGCTACCGTTCATAGGCAGGGAGCACAGGTGTGGGGTGGTGAACATGGCTTTGAGCGGCTGATGCGTTTTGCTCATCCAATGGTACTGGTTTTCACCACTCCAAATTCTACCCAGTGTTAGTGTTTAATGTTGTATAGCTGACAGTGGTTTGTACCAGGTAAAACTGATTGACTTTTCTCCTGGTGAGAGATATTTGGTTACATACAGCAGCCATGAGCCCAGCAACCCTCGAGACACACATGTAAGAGATTGTCAGTTGTCAGACTTCATATATCTTCCTTAACTACCCCCCCCCCCTCCCCCACACACAACTAATAAATGGTTTTCCTTTCTGACTATAGTGTTCTTAATTTTGTAGAGGGTTGTCCTGAATATCTTTGATGTAAGGACCGGGAAAGTGATGCGAGACTTCAAGGGAAGTGCTGATGAGTTTACCGCTGGCAGTAATATTGGTGTTTCAGGTGTCTCATGGCCCATATTTAGGTGAAATCGCAGTGCAGTGTTTGTGAAACAATGTATACATCTTTGTTAAGTTGTCCTGGTTAGATGCTTATACTATATTTGTTTTCATAGGTGGGGTGGTGGAAAAGATGATAAATATTTTGCAAGGCTTGGGAAGAACATAATATCTGTATATGAAACTGATACGTTCTCCCTTCTTGATAAGAAGTCCCTGAAGATAGAAAATGTAGTGGACTTCAGCTGGTCTCCCGCGGATCCAATCATATCCCTTTTTGTGCCTGAAATGGGTGGTGGGAATCAGCCTGCAAGGGTGAGCATAGATTTATGCATCAAACCTCATTATAATATAATTCAATATTTTTGTTGTGAAGCTAAAATTTATCTCTCTGTTGAAAGGTGAGCCTTGTGCAAATTCCAGGCAAAGAGGAGCTGCGTCAGAAAAACCTTTTCAGTGTCAGTGACTGCAAGATGTATTGGCAGAATAATGGAGAATATCTTGCTGTCCAGGTTGATAGGTATACAAAAACGAAGAAGAGCATCTACACTGGGTTTGAGTTGTTTAGAATTAAGGAGAGAGACATCCCAATTGAGGTCCTTGAACTTGAGAATAAGAATGACAAGATTATTGCATTCGCCTGGGAACCTAAAGGGCATCGTTTTGCTATAATTCATGGCGATGGCCCTAAGCCTGATGTCAGTTTCTACACCATGCGAACAGCGAACAACACTAGTCGTGTCTCAAAGCTCACAACTCTCAAGGCAAAGCAAGCTAATGCATTGTTTTGGTCTCCTGCTGGCCGCTTCATTGTTCTTGCTGGGCTGAAGGGATTTAATGGGCAGCTAGAATTCTACAATGTTGATGAGCTTGAAACTATGGCAACAGGAGAGCATTTTATGGCAACAGACATAATGTGGGATCCTACTGGAAGGTGAGTTAATCACTGAGTTTAGAAATTTGATGATTCTTTCTTTGGCACTGGTATTTCTGCTATCATGTGAAGGTTGAAACATTAGTCAGTTTTCGTGCAGATTGCCTCCATTTTAAAAGAATTTATTAGAATTTGTCAAATCCCAGGCCTCTTGTATGCATGAAGTTCTAAACTTGTGCCAAGCATTTTAGTGGCAAAGATTTAAAAATGAACTGAAATGGTTTTGCAATTCCTTTTGTTCAGGTATCTTGCAACTGCAGTTACCTCAGTCCATGAGATGGAGAATGGATTTCAAATATGGTCCTTCAATGGCAAGCATCTTTACAAGGTGTCAAAGGATCACTTCTATCAGGTAAAATGTTCAGCAACTTTCTGCTTGGAAACATTTTCCATGATGTATGATTGTCCTTTGTTGTAATGTTTGTCTTGTACACGGACTGATGGACTGAATGATGCAGTTTATATGGCGTCCGAGACCGCCATCACTTTTGACTCCTGAGAAGGAAGAGGAGATCTCGAAGAACCTGAAGAAGTACAGCAAGAAGTACGAGCAAGAAGACCAGGATGCGTTCAACCAGCTGAGCGAGCAGGAACGCAAGAGGCGGACACAGCTCCAGGAAGAATGGGACTCATGGGTTGCCAAGTGGAAGACGATGCATGAGGAGGAGCGTGCATATAGGAGGGAGCTTAGGGATGGGGAGGCCAGTGACGAGGAGGAAGAGTATGAGGCCAAGGAGGTTGAGGTGGAGGAAGTGGTGGATGTCACGGAGGAAGTTCTTGCATTTGACCTGGATCAGGAGTGAAAGGCTTATGATAGAATCTGCTGAGTTACTTTTAGTTTTCTGTTGTGTCAAGTTCATCGCTGTTGCTTTGCATAATAGGCTCAGTGATCAAGCGCACAGTTTGCTGATCGTTTTACTTGTCGTCTGTACACTTGCTGCTTGAATTTGCGGATCATGTATTCAGATATCAAATTTTGCTGCTGGATTACTAATCTTTGGCTCTAGCACTAACAATGTGTTTGGTCACAACTAAGGTCCCAATTTGATTGATCTTATCTATATCAAGCCTTCTAGTTTTGAAAAGAACACTTGCTGCCCTATCTGTTGATTCGATTGTCGACTCTGGAACTGTCCCATTTGTGTCCACTTTGTTTATTTTTACTACTTTCCTTTCTTCAAAACATTGTGGCTCACACACGCACACTTGTCCATGAACATTGGATGTATTTAGTTGCTAGACATCATGTGGTGCAAGTAAACAATGCAGAAACATTGCATTATCTGTTGGACCTAAATTATGTCAACGTGCTGAAAGTTATGTTCTGTATCGAAAACCGACCCTTTCGTGCAAACTATGGAAACTTCAATCTGAGCCAAATGATGTTGATCCAAAGGAGGGCTCATGGGAGGTGGGAGGGGTGATTTGCAAAAGTGCATTTGCAAATCATCCCTCCCACCTCTCGTGAGTTTTGCACATCACCCCTTCCACCTTCAATAAGTCTTCCCTTGGATCAACATCATGTGGATCAGATTGAAGTTTCCATAGTTTGCACGGAGGTGTTGGTTTCCGTTCCCCTGTAAGATATCTAAACTTGCAAACTGTTTTGTTTCATTTTTGTGAGCTTTGATTTTTGTAACATTGCTTAGACAATAGACCAATGGACACCTGTTTTTGTGTGGGATCTATACTTTTTTGAATGATGAAAATTGTACCTTTGGGACAGCTGATTTTATTCGTTAACACATCATTTTTTACTATCTCATGAATTTATTTGAAATGCTGATAACATAGCAATAACTTTCTTTTTTTACATCTCTAAAAATATGAATTGGTAATTTAAAACCCATTGCGTTAGCACGGGTAATATACTAGTGAATGTAACTGTCCTGTGAGGACCTCAGTAGGTATTGATGTTGACACCACGAGAAGACTAACAGGCTTGCATGCATGCTTGTTAGACGATGATGAACGCTGAGAACTCAGGCGGTCAGGCGCCGAAACAGCTCCATTCGAACCAGGGAAAGGACCGGCCTGATTGCAACCAAATATTCAATGAAGATGTAGGTTTAACTGATTATTTTGGTCAACAACGTTAGCATTAACATGCTTGGCAAAATTGGCATCACGAAGGGTGTACAGTGTCTTCCGTTTGTTTCTTTTATGTGCTCCACCGACCTTTTTTTCTCTCCAAAGGAGCACATAATGTACAACACATACTGAAACATCTACAAACAGCCTGTGTCTAAGCCCTGGTTCTTCCGCCCCCTGATTCATGGTGTGCCAAAATGATCTTACTTCTCCTCGTATTCTACATCAATCACATCAGCTTCTGCTCTTCGTGAACTTCTAGCACCACCGAAGGAGCTGTTACTTGGCTGCCATACAATGTTTTGGCAGTTCATGCACCGGATCACTTGGTTGCGGTAGCCCACAAACCGCCTTTTGCATGCTGGGCATGTTCCCTGCAAATGAACCTGCTCAGTAACTAGGAATAGCTAATATGTTCAAAGCATAATTGGCCTATAGTTGACTACTACATTTGTTCCAAATTGTAAGTCTTTTTGGCTTTTCTAGTTTTTTTTTGCGAGGAGCTTTTCTAGCTATATAGTTTTTGTTATGCGCCTAGATATGTCATGTCAAAAGCCAAAATGACTTACAAACTGTAACAGAGGACAGAGGAGTACTACAGAAGGATATGAAGATTGAACACAAACAGTAGCTATGAGGCTAATGCATGAGCTGATGCTGAGATGGTCACTTCAACCATCGAAAAAGACAGCAGGCAAGCTCAACGTAAGAGTAAGCAGTGACCATCAAAATTATTGACACATCAAATGGCTAATCATATGAGACAATTTGCATTCAACTTCAACAGCTTTATTAAATGCCAGGGATGCTGGGAACCCAATTCAAATATCAGTATAGCCAGAGGTATGACAAAACTCTTGCTCAATTAGTTTTCGCTTGAGATAAAATAAGCTAATGGAAGTTTAGACCATGATGCAAACAAAAATGCAAGATGATTGGAGAATCTTTTCAAGAATCCTTCAAAAAGCATCTAAACCATGATCACACACACAATATTCTGCTATGACTCTCAGCAGGCAAGTAAAAAGTGCACGATAAGCCAATAACAAGCTGAAGTCAGAAGGAAGTGCATTGTTACCTCAATGGCAACCCTGTTAGCAAAGGTCCCAAGGAAAAGAGGGGCAGCAAAAGGCAGCACAAATGTACCAAAAATGAAAATTCTGAATAGCCACCCTGACAGTGCAAGCCATAGAAAAAACAGTGTCTGCATAAGAAGGGATAGTTAAAGCACATCAGATACAATGATAAGGATTCTACTATTATTGGCATAAGAATGATCAAATGTAACGATGAAACAAATAATATATTCTCGAAACAAAATTGTACTATGATAAATGACAACCTGACCATATACAGAGTGATACAAGTATATGTGTGTTCAAGCAACATCTGACTTTATGCCCTAGAGTTTTATATAGTTTCATTTCCTAGACAGGTAGACTGGTTAACATCCGTGTTGATGCAAATTTGTCACAGCTTTGCATCAATCATATCCCTCTTTCATGATCCTTTTTCCTTACAAAGCACAAAGAGAGAAATAATAATTCAACATTAGTAGCCCATCAGAACACATTTCCTGGTGCCACAATGAAACTTGCAGAATTTTCAGGTTCTTATGAGTCATGATTACATTTCGATTTAATCAAGCTTCAAATATACAGAAGAAATCCTGGGCTCCGAAAGATGGTCATCACTAACCTCAACTAGACTAATCACTGCTAGGCCGTAACATCATTGTTCATCATTGCTTGCAAACATACAGCAGTAACAATTATACTAAACTAATTAAGACCTAGAATTGAGACCACGAGCGATAGTTGTATGCATCATCAGATGGGAGACATGAACGAGCTAGTAAGCAGTAGCACGACATCAAAATGCCACAATAATCTAAGCTATGATCTCTTTGATCAAGTATTAAGAACCTTAATTTGAGCTATGTCAGCAAGCTAATCTAAGTGAATTTGAGCTATCAGTAAACTCACAGCTAAGGCTCTCCCGATAGGAGTTGCCATGAAGTCATTGAGCTCCCTCCGATACTGCACATCAGAAACCAAATTAGCCGCAGATTAGAGCGCGACGAAGCAATACACACCTCGACACGACTACCGAGCGTAGAGAATCCGAACCCTGGGCCAGTTGCGGGAGAAGTCGACGGAGAAGGTGCGCCACCGCCGGCCGATGCCGAGCTCGGCGTCGATCTCCATGGCGCGCTCGCGGGCGGTGCGGGAGGCCTCCGCGAGCCTCCGGGAGATAGAGAACCTCTCCTCCAGGCGCTGCGCGGCCTGCCGCGCCTCGAAGGCGAGCCGCTCGGCGCCCGCGTTGGCGCCCTGCCACGCGCGCCGCACGAAGCCGTCGAAGTCCGCGCGGCCGAACGCGCGCGGGGATACCACGGTCGCGGCCCGGCGCGGGATCCGCCGGCGAGAGAGAGGGCGGGCAGCAGGAGCGGCGGCGGGCCCAGCGGCCGGTGGGACTGGTGGTGGTGGTGGAAGCCACCGCGCGAGCGTCGCCATTGCCGGCGCGTGACGTGCGACTCGAGTGCGAGGAAATGTGCGAAGGGAAGTCGCTGGATTTTCGTGCGGATGGGGTTGCTCGGCTCGTGGGCTGTGTGGGGGGGCACTTGTTGGGCCTATTCTTCACGTTTGTGGTCTAATTTTTGGGCTTCTTATGTGGCCCAAATTCTTTGAGTAAAAACAACCGGGGAGTTCGTCGAATGGAAAATTTTTGATCGTGTTTACTATCCTAAAAGTGTTTAGTTTTGACAAGAAGTTTACCTTCGTGCAGAACAGATCATGCACGGAAAGTTTTAGTCCACACAGAAATTGCTTGGAAGCATGATCTTTTTGACTTCTGCAGAGCCTGTTCGGTTGGCTACTTACATTGATGGTAGTCTTTGGTTTGTTCACGAGAAAAAAAAGTCTTGTTACATTTGGTTACTTGAATTTGGTTTGTTGTGAGAGAAAAATACTGGTGGCTAAGCCAAGCGAGAAGAGGGGAGGAGGGGAGGGGATCAGGGGAGCATATACCCTGCCGGCTGCCGTGGTACCTTCTGCCATCTCGGGAAGGTGACAGTCAGTCAAGCCCAGGTAGCAGCAGAGAGGCCACTCCGCTGCCACTTGTTACAGCCACAAGCCGGGACCTGAGAGGAGGACAAGCCGCCGACGCCTCCACCTCTCCCCGCGGTGGTCGTGGCACGCAGCCTCACGCGCTTCCATTTCCGTTAGCTCATCACCGTCAGATGTTGCCGCGCGCCTCCTGCTGAGCCACTCGTCGTCGAACGGAGATTGAATTATTAGTAAAAAACAGGGATTGAGCAGCAGAAAGCGACTCGTCGGTGGGAAAGGAACGAAGCTCCGACGAATTCAATTCGAGCATCGCATCACATGCTGTCTCCGCGTGCACCTGCCCCTCTTCCTCGCCGCCGCCTCCTCTCTATATCAGCGCCGTCTCCAGGAAGAATCGGCATCGGCAACAGCGACGGCATCGGCTTCAGCGGAGGTGAGGACAAGAGGCGCCGCCGCATTTCTTGGACGAGGAGGAGCGCGGCGGGCATGGCGACCGACAGGTGAGCCGCCGGAACACCTCTGGTCGTGCGCGACGTCTCTTGTTGCTGTACCGCTGTTTCGCTCTGTGGGTCTGAACTCTTTGGCGGCAGCGCCCTGACGAAGCTGGCGCCGCTGGAAGCCATCCTCTTCGACATCGACGGCACGCTCTGCGATTCCGACCCCATCCACTTCTGCGCATTCCGCGAGCTCCTGCAGCAGGTACGTACCGCTGCCCGGCGTCGCTTTCGATGCTTGCCACCTCTGAATTGCTTGCGCTATTGCCTACCTTGAGTGTGTCTGAATGTCTGATCCAAGCGTCTCCGGTGTGGCTGCAGATCGGTTTCAACGGCGGCGTTCCCATCACCGAGGAGTTCTACAGCGCCAACATCAGCGGTGGGCACAATGACCACCTCGCCCGGTCTTTGTTCCCGGACATGGACCACGACAAGGCTATGCAGTTCATGGACGACAAGGAAGCGTTATTCAGAAAGTAGGCCACTCGCCTTTATCTCGCTCATTGCTATCTTCTTCCATGTCAATTCATCTTTTTCAGAATTTTCGTTGGCAGGTTTAGTTATATTTAAAATTCTAATGCAAGCTTTTCTCAGAATTTCAAATTCACGTCCAGGTTTACTTTTCTTTGGACTTTTAACTTTTTCAGGTTTTAGTTGTTTTGTCTGACATAATGTTCCTAGGCATTAGCAATTAACTCATGTTTTGGTACAATACATTCTCGAATTTCTAGCACTAAGAGGCATCCATGTTACTATCTTTTCACCGCATGGTCACGTCAATCGGTCAACGCGATACAAAACTGCAATCAGGTGCTATTTGGATGCTTTTTTTATAGCACCTGGATGCTTGCTGAATGCTAACCTGAAACTGAAAGCCACGCAGGTTGGCTCCAGGGCAGTTGAAGCCCGTGGATGGGCTGCCCGACCTCTGCAAATGGATCGAAGGCCGCAACCTGAAGCGCGCGGCGGTGACGAACGCTCCCAGGGCGAACGCCGAGCTGATGCTGTCGCTGCTCGGACTCGCCGACTTCTTTCCGGTGCTCGTGATCGGGGGCGAGTGCGACCGGGCCAAGCCCTTCCCGGACCCCTACCTCAAGGCCCTCGAGCTCATCGGCGCATCACCTGACCACACCTTCATATTCGAAGTATACGCATTTGTTTTTCTTGTTTCGGAATAGAAAGATTTCTGAAAAGTTTTCGATAACGTTGTGCTCATTTGCTGGTTGCTGTGATGTCAAGGACTCCGCGTCAGGGATCCGAGCTGGTGTGGCTGCAGGCGTGCCTGTGGTTGGCCTGACGACTAGGAACCCTGGGAAGGCGCTGAGCGATGCAGGAGCGAGCCTGCTGATCGAAGATTTCCAGGACCCGAAGCTGCTGTCCGTGCTTGAAGAGATCAAACCCGGGAAGGAAAATGGGCAAGTCTGATCGGTGATTGCAGTGCAGTCATAATAAGAATCACTACAAATAACTTGGCTGGAACCTTGGAAGTGACAACTGACAAGTGACCATGCAGCTGACATTTCTGGGGAAGCTCCTGCTCCAACAGAACAAATTTTTAAATAATGTCCCTTCCAAATTACTTTTTTTTTTCTTCTCTGTATGCATTCTTTTTGTTATGTATTTAAACAAAAATATATATCAATGTGCACAACAAAACGAATGTATCTAAGAAAACCAAAACGAAAGTAATTTAGGATGGAGAGAGTATTGGTCTGAAAATTTGTCGTGTTGGGACCTGCTCCAACATTATGCTTGGTTCAGTTCATATGTTGCTGCATTTTCTCTAATCATCTGTCCCTGAACCCTGCTCCCTGCATGTTAAACTTAACAAAAGGCCGTTAAGTTTTGTTCCTTTGCTTGTTTGTTATTTTGCCGTCAAACAGTAAATTGCTGCAAGAGAGGCCAGATGTTAGCGTAGCCCCCTGCGTCGGGACGCTAGGGACCGAGTAAATTGGTGCGTAAACTCATCCTAGTATCCCGCGTGGCTGTATTCCTATGCAATGATTTTGTGGATGTAAGTTAAATCTGTTAAAAAGATTCGGTAGCATATATTCCATTTTTGTACTGAACTTGTTGGAGCGCAGACACTATCAAATCGTTGGGCGCCATGGAACTGTCAGCTAGATGTCTTATGCAACAACGTACTAGATGTCTAGATCTTTTGCAAACAGAGAAAATCTGTGTGATGACAGAGGGATTAGGTTTGAGCATATCCCTGTAACACTTATCTTAGACCTGAAGGACAGGGCTCCAGAAGGTTTCAGTACTTGTTTACGTCGTAACTGTAAGTACTCAATTTGCTTGCTACCGTGCTACGGGCGACGTACTTCTCGTGTACGGCAGTTGCACGCGCGGTCTTGATGCAGTGCAGGTTCTCTTGCTCCTAATCCTTGGGATGGAAGAAGCTTGTCCTGCAGAAACGTTTTGAGCTGAGCCCCCGAACCAATGCAAACTGCAACTTCTTCGACTCGATTTCTTGCTACAGATCGTCCCCATTCCTGTTCCTGTTCATATACCCCGTACGAGTGTGACGACAACACCTCTGCAAAAACACTCTCACTCTTCTCTTGTGATTAAAAATGGAGCCGTGGAGTTGTTCTGATCCAGGTGTTAGGTGTTAGAGGACAACACACCGGTCGGTCGGTCAGTCAGACACGGCCATGTGGGCCGCGGCCCCCCGGTTCCATTCTGAATCTCTCCGAGAAACGGCCACACGATTCCGTGCCCTGAAACCCGCGATTACGGCAACGATTAGAAATTAATACCAGTTTTGATTTTTGGCAAGTGTAACCGCGCTCCCTGCTTCGCTTCGCCACTCCATCACAACAGCAGCAGCAGCAGCAGCAGCAGAGATTCACCGAGGGCGAGGCCCTCGATCGCCTGGACAATCTGATCCGCTCGCAAAGGGAGAAGCCAGCAGAAAGGTCAGTTCCGATACCTCCTCCCCTTGTCTGATCTCTGACGCCGCCTCCGTCGTTCACCCCTGCCCGCGCGAGGGGCTTAAGAATTTGGCCAACTAGGAGCAGACAAGATGATCTCTTCTGATCTCCAGAAGACGCGTCGATTAGGGCGCAGGGAGCATGTGATTCCTCCCTGATCGCTGGATCACGAGCCGCGCTGATCCAATGAGCTCCCTGATCGAACAACAGTGCTGCAGTCTTTAGGAAACTATTTCGCCTCCCTCGGTTTGGGGTACTCTTCCAGGTTACAACTAGTGGTACCCGTGATCGTACCGTAAATAGTATACTGTATAATACCACAAGCAGGAAGCTTCGAAACTTAACAAGATCGCCACTGGCCATAGATGTCCTGACAGATTGACGGTACATTTTGAAGAAACAAAATTCCTCCACTTGGGTGAATCGTGGAATATCCACCCCCCCAGGTATAGTGGAGGAGGTCACTAGTTAATTGCCTTTTTTGTTCAAATTTTTCTGACTGTTAAAAAGCTGGTTAATTGCTTTCCGCTAAAGCTATCGTTATGTCTCTCCTCTTCACCTTTTGGCTGCACACTCATTCACAATCACTACTGATCCATCATTCTCCATTCGGCATCACAATCATTATCCATCCCTGTCTGGGAAATTTCTCTGCATGAAGTTATTGTCAGAACTTGTGAACTGATTCCCACGTCGTGTGACGTTCACCCCATTTATTATGATTTTTCTCAGACACGGGATTAAACCCGCGTTACATATTTTTCACTACTCATTTGCTATAAGTGGCAATCATAAACCATATCCCCAATTGCCATTAGCAGGACCATCTCCTTGATCCACCCACACTAGTTTAGTTCTAGTTGGTTAGTTTTGTCAAGGTCCATTCCAAAACAAGCAATGTGCTTCACCTCATGTTGGTGTAAATAGAATCTATGTAAAGGACTAATATGCAAAGTAGTTGAATAGAAAAGATGAGGGTGTGGGTAGCCATTGAAGCACCACACCAGTTTTCCCAAATCCACAATATGGTATACAGAGCTAGGGTTAGGGCGTCCGGTGGCTGACCTTCGATCCCGACGAGTCCGAGCTTCTCTTGCCGGCGTGAGCAGCGGTGAGCCTCGAAGGGCGTGCGTGGGCGCTCGTCGCGGGCGGCGTGCGGGCGTCGCACGGCGGGAGTGCAGGGGAGCAGGCACGGGCGCGCGTGCACGTGCAGGAGCAGGGGCGCGCCGGCGCGTGGAGCAAGAGCGGCGTGGCGAGCTTGACTGCGTGCGTGGAGGAGCAGCTGGAAGGAAGTGCGGCTCGGGGCTGCCTTGGTTGGAGTCTGTTGCCCTGCTGTCCGTGTAAGGAGGAAGGTGCTGGGTTTTTTGTTGTCCTGCTCGATTGCTGTTTGTGCAAGGAGGAAGGTGCTGGAGCCTCTGTTGCAAGTTGGTCCTCTCTGTTTGGTTGCCATCCGTGGAAGAGAAGGGGATCAAGGAACCTGCTGGTTGTGGTCTGGAATTGCTGCTTCCGGGTTGTTATTTGGCGAGTGTTGTTGACTCTTTGCCGTCAATTGATCTGCTGGAACGAAGCCTGGTCCGATGGCAACTCCGGAAGAGGAGAAGAGGAAGGCGGAAGAAGATGCAAGGAAGGCATCGATTGGAACTACTGGAGATAGTTCACTGGTTACAAAGGGTGACATGAGGAGTATGATCCTTGAGCTTATGGAGTTGGGCCTGATTGGTGCCAAGACAAGTACAAGTTCTTCTAAGGTGAAGGAGTTGAAGCTGGAGCTTGTACCTAATGATGTGAAATTAGAGGGCAAGCAAGAATTATTTGAGTGGTCTAGGAGAGTGCGAAGGCTTCTAGGGGGAAAAGGAGTGGAGCATTACCTAGAGGAGACATGTGTTGAGCCTACGATAGGCTTAGTGCAGAATGGAAGGTGTGGCACACTACAAATGAGACTATTGTGGCATGGTTGCTGGCATCTATGTCACCGGCAAACTGCAAGATGGTGGAGGCCATGGATACTGCTGCACGGATATGGAAGTTCTTGAGTACTATGTACTCCAGGAAAGGAAATGTCATGATGATGGTGGAAATTGAAAGTAAGGTGAATGCAGTGAGACAAGCGGGAAGGTCAGTTGAGGAGTATGCTAGTGAGCTTCAGTCTTTGTGGGGTGAATTGGATCACTATGATCCACTTCAAATGGAGACTCCCCAAGATGCCCATGCTGGTCAGAAATGGTTGGAACGCAGGAGAGTGATTCATTTTCTGACAAATCTTGATTCTGAATTTGAGAACAGAAGGGGTGGCTTCTTTCACCAAGAGAGCCTTCCTAGCCCGGAAGAGGCTATCTCGGCCATGGTCAATGAGGAGAGCAGGCTTAGAGTGATGAGTGGCAACAATCCTGTGAAACCGGCCTATGTTGCAGTTGATGATAGAGAGTGCTATAATTGTGGGGAGAAGGGGCACTTGAGCTATAATTGCCCTAAGCCAAAAGGTAGTGGTGGCCGGGGTGGAGGTAGAGGCCGAAGTGGTACCCGTGGAGGTTATGTAGGAGGACGGGGCAGCCGTGGTGGAGGCCGAGGTAGAGGACGTGGTGGTGGCCCTAGAGCCAATGTGGCTGCAACCGAGGAGACTTCTTCTCTTACTCGACGGGGGAAGAAATCAAACAGTGGGAACAATGGAAGAAGAACAAAGCTTCTGAAAATTCTACTGACACTTCTGTTGATCCTAGTACAGCAACATCTACCAGCCACTTCGGTAACTTCGCCAACTACGCCCACTTGGGCGAAGGTACTCAGGCGCAGGCACTTGCATCCTCATGTAGGCATTCTATAGATTGGGTGATAGACTCAGGGGCATCTAAACATGTTACGGGTGTGTCTCAGTCCTTTAGAACATACACTGCATATGCTTATCCTGAAACTATTCAGATTGCTGATGGTACCTCCCAACCCATCCATGGTGTAGGTTCTGTAGAGTGCACACCATCCATTAGTCTCTCATCTGTCTTGCATGTTCCCTCATTTCCTGTCAACCTCCTCTCTGTCAGCTCTATCATTGATCAATTTAAGTGCTATGTTATATTTGATGAACACTCTTGTGTCTTTCAGGAGAAGGGAACTGGGAGAAGGATTGGGACTGGAGTCAGGCGTAATGGACTGTGGTACATCAACCATGAGGAGTCAGCATTGGCGACAATTGCAGAAGGAGCGGAAAGGGACATCGTCTTTGCTTCATTGTCGGTTAGGCCATGTTTCTTTTGAGAGCCTTAGTAGAGTGTATCCCAAGATGTTTG
This sequence comes from Cenchrus americanus, assembly GCA_947561735.1. Classification (NCBI taxonomy): domain Eukaryota; kingdom Viridiplantae; phylum Streptophyta; class Magnoliopsida; order Poales; family Poaceae; genus Cenchrus; species Cenchrus americanus. The sequence goes on from OX387243.1 coordinate 105,291,521, forward strand.
TGGAAGTGGACAAGAGTAGACTTGTATGTGATGCATGTGAACTTGGAAAGCATACAAGATCTACATATCCTAGTATTGGTCTTCGTAGCTATGAACCTTTCATATTGATACACTCTGATGTATGGGGCCCTTGTTCAGTTACTTCTGTGAGTGGTGCCAAGTGGTTTGTTACCTTTATTGATTGCTATACACGTATGACTTGGATTTATATGCTTAAACATAAGAGTGAAGTTCTCAGGTGCTTTCAAGACTTCCACAAATTGGTTTCTAATCAATTTAATGCAAAGGTACGCATCATACGCACCGATAATGGGACAGAGTATGTGAATAATGAGTTCATGTCATACATTTCAGATCACGGGATTATTCATCAAACCACTTGCCCTAGTACCCCACCTCAGAATGGTGTAGCTGAGAGGAAGAACCGACACTTGTTGGAGGTAGCAAGGTCTATGATGTTTCATATGAATGTGCCAAAGTATTTATGGAGTGAAGCGGTGATGACTGCGGCATATCTCATCAACCGTATGCCATCAAGGATTTTAGGTATGAAGTCCCCTGCTGAGTTACTATTTGGGAGACAAGAGTTTAAAGTTCCACCTCGAGTGTTTGGATGTGTATGCTTTGTGCGGGATCATCGGCCTGGTGTGGGAAAATTGGATCCTCAAGCAGTTAAATGTGTATTTGTTGGTTATTCTTCTACTCAGAAAGGGTACAAGTGTTATGATCCCGTTGGAAGGAGATTGTTTGTTAGCATGGATGTCACATTTAGGGAATTTGAGCCATACTACACAAAGAAACATGATCTTGATCAGTTCTTGGAAGAATTCTCTCCTGTCAATGACAGTAGAGAGGGGGAGAAAATTGAAAATGGAAGTGTCACTCAGGGGGAGCAAAGTGGAGGTGTTACTCAGGAGGAGGTAATTGTTGGGACAATCCCATGTCCAGTGGATGAGTCTGTTGAGACTATTGATTATGATGCTAATGGTGGCATTGTAGGAGATGGTGACATTGACATTGTGGAAGATAATGTGAGAGGTGATAGCAGCGTGGAAAATAATGTGGGAAGTGGTGACAATGTGGAGAATAAGGAGCAGGAGACCGGGAATAAGAGGTTTGGTGATATTGTTTATCAAAGGAAGCGATTTAAAAGACAGGTTGAACAACCACCAGTACAACAAAGTGACACCGACTCTCCAGCTCCGATCCTCCCTTCGTATCCCTCTCCACCAAGCTCACGGACCTCGATGGTAATATCTCTCCTACCCTTGATCATGTAGAGTTACCTCTTGCACAACGTAGAGATTCTAGAGTCAATCTTTCGGAAAACCTCCTTCCCGTTATGGCTTTGAAAATGACATTGCAAATTTCCCTGTCATACTCTCATGTCTCACCCGCATATAGGTCTTTCATTGCATCTTTACAAACAAGGCCTATTCCGAAGGATTGGAGGTGTGCTAAACGAGATCCAAAATGGAAGGACGCAATGAAAGAAGAGTTACTTGCCCTTCAAAAGAACAGGACATGGGAACTTGTTCAGCTTCCAGAAGGGAAGAAGGCAGTTGGTTGCAAATGGGTCTTCACAGTGAAACAGACCCCTGAAGGAAAGGTGGAAAGGTATAAGGCAAGACTAGTTGCGAAGGGATATAGTCAAACATATGGAATTGACTATGATGAAACCTTTGCACCTGTGGCAAGGATGGGCACAGTGAGGACCTTGATCTCATGTGCAGCTAATTTCGGTTGGCCTCTTCATCAGTTGGATGTAAAGAATGCATTTCTTCATGGTGATTTACAAGAGGAGGTCTATATGGAGATTCCACCTGGATTTGAAAATAATCAAACAAAGGGTAAGGTGTGCAAATTGAAGAAGTCACTTTATGGTTTGAAGCAATCACCACGGGCATGGTTTGATAGATTCAGACGAGCTGTGTGTGATATGGGTTATTCTCAATGCAATGGAGATCATACATTATTTTACAAACATAATGGCTCTCGTATCACTATCTTGGCGGTCTATGTTGATGATATAGTGATAACTGGGGATGATGTGAAGGAAATCAAATATTTGAAGGAAAGGTTGGGGAAGACCTTTGAGGTAAAAGATCTTGGACCACTTCGATACTTTCTTGGAATTGAAATTGCCAGATCATCAAAGGGTATTATTCTCTCTCAAAGGAAGTATGTCCTTGATCTATTGGCTGAAACGGGAATGCTTGGGTGTCGTCCATGTGGCTCTCCCATTGATAGAAATCACCAACTTTGTGCTCAATCCGGTGACCCTGTGGATCGTGAAAGATATCAAAGGCTAGTCGGTCGGTTGATATATCTTTGCCACACAAGACCTGACATCTCATATGCAGTGGGTGTGGTAAGTAGATATATGCATGATCCTAGAACAGGGCATATGGAGGTGGTTTATCAAATTCTGAGATATTTAAAGGGAAACCCAGGTAAAGGGTTGTGGTTCAAGGCAAATCGACATCTAAATGTGGAAGGTTACTGTGATGCTGATTGGGCAAGTTCTAGAGACGATCGAAGATCCACAACTGGTTATTGTGTGTTTGTGGGAGGTAATCTTGTCTCATGGCGGAGCAAGAAGCAAGCAGTGGTGTCTAAATCTACTGCAGAGGCTGAGTATAGAGCAATGGCATTAGCTCTATGTGAAATGATGTGGCTAAAAGGTCTCCTAAAGGAGCTTCGGGTGTTGAGGAATGAGACTTTGTCGCTGCATTGTGACAATGTAGCAGCGATCAACATTGCTAACAACCCAGTCCAGTTTGATCGAATGAAACATGTGGAGATTGATAGATTCTTCATCAAGGAGAAGATGGATAGTGGAGCTCTAAAGCTGGAATATGTCAAGTCTCGTGATCAACTAGCTGATTGTCTTACAAAGGGTTTAGGTCCTAAGGATAATGAGTTGGCATGTAACAAGATGGGCATGTTGAATATATTTCGCCCATCTTGAGGGGGAGTGTTGGTGTAAATAGAATCTATGTAAAGGACTAATATGCAAAGTAGTTGAATAGAAAAGATGAGGGTGTGGGTAGCCATTGAAGCACCACACCAGTTTTCCCAAATCCACAATACCTCATTATTGCCGTTTACTAGTCTACCTGGGCAGCACGAGTTCTCGAAGGGGAAATTCTAGCCCGAAAGATATATATATCGAAGCGATAAGTACTCGGAGTATAATACATCGAAGGGGGATTTTGTGGGGATGGTAATTATAATACTGAGTCCTTCTGACTCCCAGTGCATTGTGAATGCCGCATGCTTCTGCTTTTTTGGGTATGCTATCTCAATATAAAGACTTGGAGCCATGCAGGTGTCACAAGGTCAGTCCATCCAGGGCTTCCTACTAAGGTAACCTCCTCTCCTCCCCTCCTTTTCCCTGGAGTGCTTATCTTCAGGCTACATTCATTTGCCTGATACTGTACTCTCTTTGTCCTTATTCCTCCTCCACTTTGTCTTTTTGTTTCCTTGAAAATTAGTTTAGCAACGTACCCAAGATATTATCGTTAAATCGTCTGAACAATATGTGGTTTGTAGTTATTATAGACTATTGAAAAATTTCAGTGATCAGCAACTCATGAATGAAGCTGCTGGAAATAGTTCCTTTTAGCTTCCTCCAGTCCATCTTAACATGGGAAAGCAGAGTCTTCTAACATGAAACAAACTTCTTAAATCATACTGTGTTTACAGTCAAGTAGGCAATGCCTTTTTGATTCAATAATTGCCATTGTTGTCTACTGGTTGTTTCCTAGTGGATTGTCCAGAGTAACGGAATGCGAATCGCCAAACAGTGAAGAACTTACACTGCAGGTAGGACTTTGATATCACATTTAGTGGACGATAGGAACCTGCCCCCCCCATCGATCAAATATCAACTATAAATACACGGCGGCAGGGTGATCTTTTCTCGTCACTACTTTCTCATCGAACCATTTCGGTTTTATCGTTCAGTGCAGAGGCCAGCCTTGATTTGAGCAGTCCTGATGGAGCATTTCAGGAGAGGGGTGGAGCTTGGAATGGCCTCCTTCCAGAGATGCCATCCGCTGTCATGTCAAATGGTTGGTGATCATGCAAAACCTTTCTTTTATGATTCTTAGTTATGTAATAGAACCAACCATAGATGTCGGCTAAGGCTACAATAATCTGACCGATATAAGTTCTCAGCACTGCTATGTCTTTGGCTTAACTATATCTTGTGACAAATTCAGAGAAAGACTAAACTGCTGTTCTGATTAGCTCCTAGCGCCTACATGTATATGTTTTTGCATCACGCTGTTGCATCTCTAACTCTCTCTTTTAGCTTTGTTTTGGGTCCTCTTTCATTTGGTGTGAACATATATATCGCTGTTTCTGAATGTTCAAACAGGCAGAGAGCACACCATTCGAGGCGCAGAAGGCAGCTATGCGCTGTAAAGACAAATCACAGCGCTCCAAGTACCGCCTGCCCGAAGAGATGCCGGTCATCCCTGAGCAGGCCATGGAGTTCCTCTCTCGGACATGGAGCCCCACCTCCTCGGATCTCTTCCAAATACTCTCCCCCAGTGTATGTTTATGTAGATGGACCACAGCTTCAGTTTTCTTTTCAGTATTCACCAACAGAGTGCCGACACCTGCTCTCAAGTAACATCATTGTTTTGCAATCCACATACTTGCACAAGCTCAGAACACAGTACTAAGGTCACTTCATCTTTATCTATTAGGTGTAGTATACATCTTCCATGGAAAAGTACACACCCTTTTTCCACGTTTTCATTGTAAAAGATGTTCTTACCTTGTAACTCTTAACTCTTGTGCTAATCCAGAGCCTGGGAATGTCACCTGAGGACTCTGAGCAAGACGAAGCAAGAGGAGACAGAGGCGAAGACGAAGAGAATTGTCTTGACACGATTCATTCCAATGGAGGAACAAGCCAATTGTTCAATCAGACTTGGGTAAGCCTTCCATTGAGCTCACGTCCCAGCAATTAGCTACAGAAATTTTGTCTCGGTATGATTGACCACTTAATTCTTTGCCTGACAGAGAGTTCTAGCCAATGGCAAGCCTAGCTCCAGACAGCACCGGCACAAGCTTGTCCAGCCTGCCTGGGTAAGCAAGGACATAGCACAATGCACTAATCAAATACGAGATTTCGTTTGGAACCTTTTCGCGTTCGAAACTGGTCTCATGGCATAGAAGAGTACTCCGTAGTAGACCGAAATAGTGCACCTCACTGTAACTGCAGTAACAGAACAGTGTAGCACAGTTGGTGTCTTGTCGGAATTGGCACAGTGATTGCATTGTCTGATTCTGCTGGCTTAAAAAATAATTTGCAGCTCAACGTTGGGAACATGAAGGCGATGCTGCGAGGGTTCATTCTGGACAGCGTTCCGGTCACCGGAAGCCGGCGGAGGAGGCGGAGGGACGAGCTCCGGCTGCACTCGGCGCAGGCGCACGCGGCCGTGTCGGTGGCGCAGCTCGCTGCTGCCGTCGCGGGTATCGTGTCGGTCTATGACCTGAGGCCGGCCGCCCCGGCCAGCGCCGGCGACAGGAGGCTGGGCACGGTGCTCGCATCCGCCGCGGCGCTGGTGGCGACCGTGTGCGCGGAGGCCGCGGAGACCGCCGGCGCCAACCGCGGGCGCGTCACGTCCGCCGTGAGGACTGGCCTCGAGAGCCGCTCCTCCGCGGAGCTACTCACCCTCACGGCCACCGCCGCCACATGTAAGCAATTGCAAACCAGGGCTAGAACAACGGGAGATTCAACGTGGGACTTGAGAATCCGTTGGTGTTAATTGCGTGTTCTTGGCTTCTTGGCTTATTCTTCTGTCAGGTCTGAGGGGAGCTGCAGCGCTGAAGCGGAGGGCAGCCGACCTCAGGGGGATCAGCAGCAGCACCACCAGCAGCAACGCCATGGCCATGAGCATCAGCGCTGGCATCCAAAAGGGCACGACTCTCAGAGTCTGCCTGCCTTGTGGTGAGAGAGACGTCAAATCATATATACAGTACTTGCAGGTTGCATTGTTGCGCCGTACGTGCAGATCGAAACTGCAACTGATGATTACTGCTTTTGCATATATGCAGGGAGGGTGCGGATGAGGACGGTGTCCGTCTTCCCTCAGCGCGGCGGCGGCGGCGGCGCTGTGGCGCTGAGGCTGGGGAAGAAGCGCCTGGGCGGCGCGTTCGCCACCTACAAGGACTGTAAGTAACAGCTCGTCAGCTCGTGCACGCGCAGTCAAAAACGCTATTCGTCGTCGTCGCGCGCACGCGCATGCGCGTGGGTGTGCCAGCGCACTGTTTGTCGCCTCGCGCGCGTCGCCCCTTGGCCCTGTGGCTCGCCGGGGAATGAAGACGGCGACGAGGCGCGCGCTCCTCCCCGTACCGCGGCAGCACTGCACCGTAACACCTGAGCCGTTTGGCCGGTTGCCCCGGCCGACACGCTTGTCTCTTAATAACGACCCAATGATCAATCGACACGCTAGGGCCGGCCGGTCCGGTCCCATCACGTTGTTCTCTGTTTGTACCTTCGTACTGGCGGCGCTGTCGTGATTTGGCTCCGAGCTGCTTGGCCGCGCACTGTGTTGAGTTGGTACCGGCCCGCCGGCTTCATTGACAGGCCGGAGCCTGATCGGTCTGCCGTTTTTGGTGGTGACTTCCAGATGTGGTCTCGGCGGTCGGGGAGGGTGGCGGCGAGGCGGTGGTGGAGGGGCGGCCGGCGTTCCCGGTGGCGCTGGTCACAGAGGGGGAGGGGGCGACGGTGCAGCTGCTGTTCGAGCACCAGACGCACTGCAAGGTCTGGAAGGCCGCCATCGAGGGCATGCTGGCCGAGCAGAAGCTCAAGCGCGACGGGAACTGATTGCTCTGGAACATGTACGAATCGACCACGCATCTGTACTGTACTAGCCGTACCGATCTTTCTACACTTGTACTTGATGGGTAGATTTGGAAAGCAGTTGTTCTTTTTATACTTGCACTGAAGTTGTTCTTTCTATACTTGTACTGTATGAGAGAATTCCCTATAGCACTTTAAAAAACTGCTTTCCAATATAGCATTAGCACCGGAAATATTCAGTCCCACTGTCCCAATTTTACACCTAAAATTTCATTTCCTTCCTTTCTTGTCACTTAAGTTAGATCTGTTAGCTAACACCATTAAAAATCACTGTTGAACACATTTCGTGGACCAAAATACCCTCACCCTCTTGACCTGCCCGCCACTCGGGACCTTTTTCTTGCGCATCCCCGATCGATCTCGTCTGTCGCCCTCGGTCTTTCTCTCATCCTTACCCTCCCCATACCCTAGATCCACCACAAGAGGCCGCAGTAGCCATACCACACCTGCGGGCGGCATAGGCCTAAGAAGGGTCCTTGCACTAGTAGAGAGCGAGGCTTTTGTTCGGGCCTTTAGTCCCGGTTCTACTTTGGAACCGGGACTAAAGGCCTTTCGTCGACGTGGCCTTAAATGGCAGCGAATCCCCATAGCATTTTGTCCCTGTTGGTATTACCAACCGAGACTAAAGGGGGGTGCGCAGCCACTGCTTCGAGACAATTATTGGTGCCAAGTTTTAGTCCCGGGTGGTATTACCACCCGAGATAGAGTGCTCATTTAGTCTCGGGTGATAACGCCACCCGGGACTAAATATTCAGTCCCGAGTGGTGTTTTCACCTGATACTAAAGCCACCCTTTAGTCCCGGGTCGAATACCCACCCGAGACAAAAATAGTCCACCGACAGCCTCCTCTCTCTCCCTTCTGTTAACACCAAAATTTGGTAAGGAGTCTGACTTGTGGGTCCAGCTCGATGAGGAGTCCGTCTGGCGGAAGGGAGGTTTCCTCAGGTGCATTCGGCAGAAAGATCTGCGGTCGGCTATCTGCTTCCGTTCGGCAAGGGAACAGTTGAGCTGATTTTGCGGGATTGAACGGTGACGTGGCTCAAGCAGGAAGGGCGAATGGATGGATAAGCGATCAAGCTTAGAGATAAAATAGGCATCAAATCCATTCGAGGTTGTACCTGGCAGGGTATAAATATGAGCCCTGAATGTATGTAAAAGATAGACAATCATTCTCAATACAAAATCGGCCTTACGCCAAACCCTAGAGTCCATTTGTCGTGTCGTCGAGTTCTTCGAGAGGGTTCATCGATCCGTCGACCTCCGTGAGTACCGGCAACCTTGTATCATATCTAGTATCATGCGGTGGATTTAGATCTGATGCAAGTAGTCTTGTTACCATGCTTCGTGTCATGCGGTAGATTCAAGCTTGGTCCAAGAGGGTTTCTTGTTAGGTCATGAGCCATGCGGTAGGCTAAGATCTAGCTCGAAGCTAGTTATTGGTTCTATTGGATTTTGGCAAGATCCAGTAGATTCATTAAGTTACCCCGTGTTGCTTTGAGTTTTTACTTTATGTTTAAATTCATGTAACACCTTTTGCCCAATCTAGATGGGTTTGGATCGGCTTTATCCCTTTTGTGATCCTTATGCGAGTCGAGTTCGTGCCTTGGGTTAATTTTACACGTGGATCACGTGCTTTTCGATAGCCGAAACCGAATCGATCTAGGTTGTTTACGTGTTGCGGGTTCAAGCTTGCCAACGTTGATATAAATCTTGAAAGAACTGAGTATCACGCGGTAGATGCAGGTTTTTGGGTTGCTTTGGGGCTAGTCATCCGGTGGATTAGATTTCAAATCAATCTGATAGATTTATTTCGCTTGGTAATGTTCGTTCCTTCTTCATGGACCCCGAATCGGTACATTCAGCCGTATTCGGTTATATTTCTCACGAGTAGAATCTGTGCGTAATTCATGCTTTAAATAATGTATGCTTTTAGCTTTCCATATTTAGATTGTATCATGCGGTGGATAGATCTATTTGTGGAAAGTGGTACGATCCCCATGCAAGTTGTATCATGCGGTGGATAGATTTGTTTGGCGTCGTACCCGACGGGTTTCAAAGTACCTAGACATGCGGTAGACTAGTGCTTTAGACCTATGCATGCTTGTTTATTACATGTTTATGCTCATGCTTTACTCTATTTATTTATTTAACGTTGATTATCATGGGGATCGGTCATGGTCTTGCGCACGTGCATCTTTGCTAAAACAAAGACCGATCGTCGTCATGCTTACGTCACTCATTCGGCTATGTTACTTTTCCTTTCATAAGATCCCGAATGGTTTTCAGTTTATTGGCAGATAGCTTTCTATAGCTATGTGTCATCCCGTTTGGCTTCGTAGCCGTAAATATGGAACTGTCTGGTACCACCCGACAAGTTCCAAGCTTTGGTATCTAACTATTTTGTCTTTTGTTAATTTTCAGAGAAAATTGACTGGCACGTCTTGTGATTCTTTGCACGTGTGAAGCCAGCTTGTTCGGCTTGCTGTGTGCTTGGCGCTAGGTGCACATTTTACGTCAACACACTTTTTGGCACGCCTGGTGGGACCACAGCCGAAAAATCAAGATGCCTGACATTGGGGACATCATGGATGTCAACATTGAAGACCTCTCTCCTGAACAACGGCAACAACTCCAGGACGCCGTGGACCAAATCCAGCAGAAGTGCATGCTATCCTTCAAGAAGAACAGGAGCGGCGTCCCGTACTTGAAGAATGAGATGCCCAGGGTATTGTTGCCAGGGGAGAGCGACGCCACCACCCAGCAGGAAAGGGAGGAATGCCTACAAGCGTTCCGAGATACCGCGGACCACGTCTTGAGCAGGCACCACAAAGCTTTCCTTGGTGCATTCAAGCAAATGATGGTGGTTGTCTTTGGTCCAGGCATGGAGCAGGCATTCAGCAAGACACCCTTTCAAGGGGGCACCGTGGAGTTGGGCGAATCCAGTTCTCAGCCACCGTTGCAGAGCCAGCCGGCCCAGCCTCCTCCTCAGAGCGCTGGGAGTCAAGCTTTCCAGCCTCCTCCGCAAGGTGCCGGGGGTCGCCGGTTCGGCCCCCCCACCGCAGGCCGCGAGAGGGCGACCGGTTCGGCCCACCACCGCGGGCGCACGAGTCGGCCGTGCAACGGCCCGAACCCGTACCAGCCCACGTACGGGGAGTTGGCATTCGGCTCGCCTGGGGCCCTGCTTGCTCCCGGCCACAGGATCGCTCCAGCAAGCAACTGGCTACAGAGGAATCTATACGGCGGAGGCTACCACGAGGTGGGAAACTACGGAGCCATCGACGCTTTCCCGCATCCGGGTTACGCACCAGCTGCAGGCACACAGGAAGACGACGCCCTGGCGCAGAAGATGGCCGAGTTGATGCAGAATCAGTTCGGCCTCAAGCCGAAAATGCAGGGACCAGCCTACACGCCGCCGTTCCCGGAGTGGTACTTCAACGTGCTCCTTCCGCCAAGGGTAAAACCTCCGACGGAGTTCACAAAGTTTTCCGGGCAGGATGACACGAGCACGGTGGAGCACATTGCTCGCTACCTGATGCAGCTTGGAGAATGCTCAGCTGAAGAAGCATTCAGAGTCCGATACTTCCCCGCGGCACTGACGGGCCCGGCATTCCAGTGGTTTTCATCTTTGCCCCCAAAGTCAGTTAGCACATGGAAGGAGCTGGAACGGAAATTCCACGCCCACTATTTCAGCGGCAGCTCAGAAAAGAAGCTGATTGACCTTGCTACCCTGAAGCAGAGGCACAGTGAAACGCCGTTGGAATTTCTCAGGAGGTTCAGGGAAGTTAAGGGCATGTGCTTTTCGCTCAACCTGCCAGACGATCAGTTGGTCGACATGGCCGTTGCCGGGATGCTGCCGGCCATGCGTGAGAAGCTGTTTGGCATGGAGTTCGAAAACCTGGGCCAGCTGTCCCAAAAGGCGTCGTTAATGAGCAACCAAGCATATGGTTTCAAGAAGGACGCCAGGTTCGGGAAACAGCATGACGTCGCGGATATCTACAACCAGTTCCTGGACAAGGCCGACCTGTTGGAAGATTCTGATGATGAGCAGGACGTGGCTGCGACCGAAATCATGTGGGGAAAGGAGCCATTGACGATGAATCAGCGCTGGGTCAAACAGACCAAAGGCACTTACGATTTCGACATCACGAAAGCTGATAAGCTGTTTGAGCTCCTAGTGAAGGAAGGCCGAATCAGATTGCCTGAAGGGCATTCCATGCTTCGGCCCGATGGAGTAAAAGAGAAACGTTACTGTGGCTTCCACGACAAGAACTCGCACTCCATCAACGACTGCCGGGTCTTCAGGATGAGGATCCAGAAAGCCATCCAGGAAGGGCACCTCAAATTTGATAACAAGATGAAGCTGGATAGCCACCCCTTCCCTCAGAACATGGTGGGTTTCTCCGTCAACGTGGTGACAGCTGAGGAGAAGGGTAAGGTCAAAGTCTTGACCTCAGCCAGGGCCAGGCACGATGGAGCAGTGGACCCGGAGCGTCAAGTAACTTTGGAGCAGGTGCATGGTGAAGCCCCACGCGTTCTCAAGAGCCACATCGAAATCGGGGAATCATCCAAGGCCAAACCCAGGGTAACCACGCGTATACTCCTCAATAAGTGGCAGCACTAGATGGAAAAGGAGCGTTACCAGAAGCGAAAATACGAGGAGGAAAGACGCAGAGCCGAAGAGGAGGCACACAGAAGAGACCTGGAGCAATACACGCGCGAGCAGAGCACGCGCAGCGGGGATGTGCGTTCTTCGTGCACCGTTGGAACGAAGGTTTGAAGCTGCCCACGCTGAGGAACTGCCCTGAGTGCAGTGACAGGTATTTTGAGTACGGGCGAGAGATCGCCAATCGCCGATCCGTCCATGAGAGAATTGGAAGGATACATCCTAGCGAGGATCGGCGCCAAAAAATTGAAATCATTGATCATCCCGAGAAAAGGCAAGCCGATTTAAGGTGGGCCGATCAAGAGGAGGACGAGGACGAGTACATCCGGCAAAAGGGGCAATGGTGCCCGCCCTGGCCTAAGGAAAAGTCGAAGAGACGGGTTCAACGCTTGAGGAACCGTGAACCGAGGCGGGGCCGGGATCCGGACGAAGCGGTGTGTGGCGTCCAAAGGATCAACCCGAAGGGTCAAAGCGTTCGGCTCCAACATGCATGGTATATTTTCTGCCGAACGAATTCATGGCTCCTGCTAATCAGGTTGTGCAGGAAGAGGCGTCCCTAGATGATGAGCAAGTTGAGGGGCTGATGGCGCAGCTGGTGTTGGCCAAGCAAGCCATCTTCAACAAACCGGCCAGAAATCGACACATGAGGCCGATGTACTTGAAGGGATATGTCAATGGCACGCCATTGACCAAGATGTTTGTCGACGGTGGAGCGGCGGTCAATGTAATGTCGTACACCACCTTCAGGAAACTTGGCATGGGCCCTGGCGATCTGACGCCTACAAGCATAATACTGAACGATTTCGCCGGAAATCCTTCAGACACCAAGGGATGCGCTCACGTGGATCTGATGATCGGGTCCAAGACGCTGCTCACGACCTTCTTTGTTATCGAAGGCAAAGGAGCCTACAGCCTACTGCTTGGAAGGGACTGGATTCATGCCAACTGCTGCGTCCCGTCCACCATGCATCAGCAGCTCATCCAATGGGTGGATGATGATATCGAGGTGGTCCAGGCAGATGACTCCGTGAGCGTTGCAAACATGGAACCAGCTTTCTGGGAGTATCAAGGCATTGACTGTTTCTCACGGAAAGACTGGGGAGAAGGTCCTGTTGAACCTGTCAGCAGTGATCAACAGCCGATTCAAGCAGTCGGCTCTTATAGTAATTTTTAATGGAGAACCCCGTCGATGGCACTGATGGCAAGTTGGGGCGAGGATTTATGTCGGCTGGTAAATTAGAAGAAGTTGATATTGGAAGCGGTGATAAACCAAGGCCGACGTTCATCAGCGCAAACTTGCAACCCAACTTCAGGGAGGAATTAATCAAGCTGCTCAAGGAATATAAAGATTGCTTCGCCTGGGATTATTCGGAGATGCCTGGACTGGATCGTTCCATCGTTGAGCATCGGTTGCCAATCAAATCTGGTTTCAAACCATACAAGCAAATACCCCGGAAAATCTACAAGGATGAGGTATTGGCCGATGTGAAGAAAGAAGTTGAAAGATTACTTGATGCAAACTTCGTTCGGCCATGCAGATATGCGGAGTGGATTTCTAACATTGTCCCCGTTTACAAGAAGAATGGAAAGATGAGGGCCTGCAGAGATTTCAGGGATCTGAACAGAGCTACTCCGATGGATGGTTACCCCATGCCTATTGCCGATTTGTTGATTGACGTCGCAGCTGGACACAAAGTGATCAGTTTCATGGATGGCAATGCGGGATACAACCAAATCTTCATGGCAATAGAGAATATATCAAAGACGACCTTCAGATGTCCTGGTCATATAGGCCTGTTTGAATGGATAGTCATGACATTTGGGTTGAAAAATGCCGGTGCAACTTATCAGCGAGCCATGAATTACATTTTTCACGAGTTGATCGGCAAAATTGTGGAAATTTACATTGATGACGTCGTGATCAAGTCCCTAAGTCATGACACACATTTGGAAGATGTGAAAAGGATCTTGGAGTGCACCCGAAAGCATGGTTTAAAGATGAATCCAAACAAGTGCGCTTTTGGGGTATCAGCTGGAGAGTTCTTGGGATTTTTGGTCCACGAATGGGGGATTGAAGTTGGCAAGAAGAGCATGAAGGCCATTGATGAAGTTGTCCCTCCAACTAATCTCAAGGAGTTACAATCACTGCTCGGCAAAATTAATTTCGTGAGGAGATTCATTTCAAATTTGTCACAGAGAGTTTTGCCATTTTCTCCACTGTTGAAGCTAAAGAAAGATCAGAAGTTCACATGGGGCGACGAACAACAAAAGGCTTTCGATGAGATCAAGCAATACATGAAGGAGCCACCAGTGCTGGTCCCTCAGCTGGATAAGCCTTTCAAGTTGTACGTGGCGGCCGATACCCAAACCATTGGATCGGCCCTTATTCAAGAATTCGAAGGAAAGGAGCGGGTAGTAGCATATCTTAGCCGAAAACTACTTGATCCTGAGACCAGGTATTCGAGTTGCAGAGAAGCCGTGCTCGTGCGTGTACTACTCGTGTACAAAGTTTCGGCACTACTTGTTGAATGCCGAATGCACTGTGTATTCCAAGTTTGATGTAATAAAACATATGTTATCTATGCCAATTTTGAATGGCAGGATTGGCAAATGGATCTTGGCTCTATCAGAGTTTGAGTTAAAGTTCGAAGCGGCAAAGGCTATTAAGGGACAGATCATTGCCGATTTTATAACTGAACATCGCGATCCGTCAATTGATTTGCTTGAAATTACTCCTTGGGCGTTATTTTTTGATGGATCATCATGTGGTAAAGGTGGGGGAGTAAGGATTCTACTAATTTCGCCTAGAGGTGAGATGTTTGAATTTGCCATCCCTATACAGCCCACTGTTACAAACAATCAGGCCGAGTACGAGGCACTGCTTCGAGGGCTTCAATATTTGAGAGAAGTCGGGGCCGTTTCGGTTGAAGTTTATGGAGACTCGAGTTGTTAATCAAGCAATTGAACGGCCAATACGAATGCAAAAGCGAAGCACCGAGGAGTTACTATGAAGAATGCGGGGAAATCTTGAAGAGCTTCCCGTTGGTAATCTGTGGCAAAGATATTCCTAGGGAGCACAATGAAGAAGCAAACAGGTTGGCTCAGAGCGCCTCTGGTTACAAAGAGAGTCAAGAAGCGTTTGCTGCAGATATATGTGCACTGGGGACGGATCTTGTGGAAGATGATTGGAGAAAAGAGATCGTTGACTATTTGAAGGATCCATCCCGAAAGGTCTCTAGGAAGCTCAGGTACAAGGCCATAAAATTCGTTCTTCTGGACGACAATTTGTTCTATAAATCATTAGATGGGGTATTGTTACGATGCCTGGGTCCAGAAGAAGCCAAGAACATGATGGGTGAAGTGCATGATGGGATATGTGGAGCACACCAATCGGCCTACCGCATGAAATGGGTTATCAGGCAAGCTGGGGGTTTTTGGCCGACGATATTAGAGGATTGCTTTGAGTATTACAAAGGATGTCAAGATCGTCAGAGGTTTGGAAATATTCAAAGGGTCCCCGCGTCAGCATTAAATCCCATTATCAAGCCATGGCCATTCAGGGGCTGGGGTATAGACTTGATTGGCCAGATTAATCCACCATCTAGCAAGGGGCATAAGTTTGTGCTTTTGGCTACGGACTATTTTACTAAATGGGTTGAGGTGATCCCACTGAAGAAGGTGACGTCGGAAAACATGGTTGAATTTGTCAAAGAGCACATCATCTATCGGTTTGGAATCCCTCAGACAATCACAACTGATCAAGGGGCCCAATTCGTGTCCCTGGAGTTCAGAGAGTTTGCCGAAAGCATGGGGATCAAATTGTTCAACTCTTCTCCTTATTATGCCCAAGATAATGGTCAGGCGGAGGCTTCTAATAAGATCATGATCAAGCTGATACAAAAGAAGATCGACCAGAAGCCAAGAAGGTGGCATTCGGTACTCAGTGAGGCACCGTGGGCTTACCGAATGGCCCCTCATGGAGCTACAAAAACCTCTCCTTATGAACTCGGTTTATGGGCATCATGCGGTTCTACCTTGGGAGATGCGGTCGGATTCAAGGAGAGTTGTGTTACGTAAAGATTTGAGCTCCAAGGATTACGGTGGCCTAATGATGGATGAGCTAGAGGATTTACACATGATCCGTCTTAGGGCCCGGAAAACATCGAGAAGAACAAACTGCGGGTTGCCAAGTACTATAACAAGAAAGTAAAAGTCAGGCAATTTGCAGAAGGGGATTTGGTTTGGAAAGCGCTATTGCCGATTGGAACTAAATATAGCGAATTCGGCAAATGGTCCCCTAACTGGGAAGGGCCTTTTCGTGTGGTCAGATGTGTCCCTGGTAATGCATACATATTGAAAACTTTACTAGGAGAAGAATTTTCCGCTGCAATAAATGGAAGATATTTGAAGAAATATTATCCTAGTATTGAAATCGATCGATGATCACCAGCAGTGGGATTGCATGCATCTGACACAGCAGCCGGCGCTCAAGAACGAGTCCGCCTTTAGAACAAAAATTCACAAACAAAAGAAATGGCCAGTGCCTAGATGCATTGCCCTTAGCACAAAACTACATTACAACTGCTTCTTGCAGGTTTACATCCAACAACCCTGGTGATCAGGAACTCAAGGAGGTGGGAAGCAGAAGGCGTGGAGAAAGAAGCGAAAGTATAATTCAATCTTTTCTTTGCTTCTTCGGCTGCTCCCTCTTCAATTGCTCCAGGACCACCGTCACAGCAACTTGGAATGCACAGGGGTGACCATGATTTGCGGCCTCCACCAAGCTGTCCCAAGCCGCTTTCTGGTTGTTGTACCTGTCAGAGACATCTGAAACAGAGGAGTGGGTGTTAGGGGCAAGAAATCCGGATGTGGGCACGAAATCAAGAAGAAGTCGAAACATTTACCCCCCACTAGTGCCTCCCGAGCCATGCGACGCTCGCGTTCGGCCCGGCAACGAGCGGTGATGTCCCCGAGGCCGTGCTCCGTGTGCCGAACGCGGCGGCGCGCTTGATGGCCGGTCCTCTCGTTCGGGCGTGGCGTCCTCTCGCTTCGAGGGAGGAATCGGAGGAGATGTACTCAGGCACGTCTTCGGTCCTGATGATTTCTTCAGGAAGCAAATCAAGGCTGAAAGAGGAAAAGAAGAGGAGGTAAAGCGCAAGATCATATGGGAAACAAGGAGTAAATCAAGGGAAAACTCACCTTCGAATCATGCGTTTCTTTATAGGGCTGCTCTCCTGGGGTTGCTTGCCTTTGTCCATGGCCTTGGGGTTTTTTCCTCTGGAGACAGGGGAGGAAATGATAAGTGATGGATGAGTGTGCGAGTGGATTTGCAGGGCATCTCAGCAGGCTATTTTATTGACCGAAGGGTGCATTGGGAGTGATGACTGTCCAGCGTACACTGTTGGAATACCAAACAACAGGGCTTTTCTTCCCGAATGCGAAGGGTTTTCGCTTGAACAGTGCTTATGGATTTCCGATTCAGGGATCTTCTGTGGATTTTGTGCCAAGGGGCATCTGTTCTCGCGTATTCAGCTCAAGACAGTTCCCGGATACGCTTAAGGAAAAACAAGATTCACGGATGCAAACATAAAGGAAAATCATCGCAGTGCAAGCACAGAATTCAAAAGTTCTTTATTTATTGCCGATATTCAAACATCCCTAATACAATCTAGTCAAAAAGCCTGTTCAGCACAGATTAGGGATGAGTGATTTCGGCAATGGCGTCGCCGTGGCCATCGAGGCGCTCCAAGATGAGCTCAATCTCCTCGATGTCTTCTGGCGCGCCGCCCCGAAGCCGCGCGGCCTGGTGGAGTAGTCGACGTCCGTGTGCGTCGCCATGGCAGACAGGCCCAGGTTGGTGCCCAAGCGGACGCCATGGGTGGCCACCTCATCAACGCGGTGCTCCACCGCAGCAAGGCGCTCCGCCGGCGAGCTGCTCCACCAGCATCTTTAGCTGGTTGAGCTCGGCATCGCGGGCTGCAAGGTGCAAAGAAAAAGGAGATTAGCATCAAAAGCCGGGTTGGATCAAAAAGTGGTTTCAGAGCCGTACAGTCGATGGTCTCCAGCAGCTGCTTGCGCTGATCCTCCCACTCCAACTCGGCTATACCAGCCTTTTTGGAGACCTCCTCCAGCTCGCGCTAGGCCGTCTCCAGCTCCACCTTGAAGCGGAGAGCGTCGAGTTCCCCGTAGGGCACGGGGGAGTGGCCGTCAGACTCCGAGGAGTCGTCCGGAAGGGGCTGACCGGCCGGCGCAGGAGATGGATTCCACTGAATCAACCTGAAAAAGGGATGATCGTCAAAACAAAAGAAGATCAAAGATGAATCAAGGAAGGGGAATTGACGATCATTGCCTCCGGCGCGTAGTGGCGCTACTCCCCTCCGCCTCATCAGAGGTGCGGCGTCGGTTGAGGCGGCGCACCATGCTGCTCTGGGATGTGTACTGTTTGGAAAGAAGAAGAAGAGTTGATATTGGTAAAGATTCGAGAGCTAAAGGCTTGGTGGAGAGCTAGGGGCACCTACAGTTTCATTTATAGGCCTGGCAAGACAGATCGTGGCCTCAAGTCATGGCTCTGGATCGTGGCGCATATCCCAAGAAAATCGGAAGGTGGAAAGGTTTCCTTGACCAGTCCGCCAATGGGTCGTTTGGAGTTCTAGGCTGAGTCATGTTCAGTTGACTGGCTCGGCTGAGAGGAGTCAAAGTGCCATTCGGGTGTTGGCATTTCTTTGCCGAATGGGTCGTTCAGCATTACATTTAAGGTTACGCAGAAGAAAAAGGAAATAAAATTGCAAGAACAAATATTACAAGAGCGACCAATTCGGTTATACATCAATTGAAGCATCTAAATGTTCAAGTATTTCGCAATTACACTACGGACATTTGATGTTGCTTGGCGAAAATTGTCCAACCGCTCCTGATAATCTTTCTGGGCACTAGACAAGGTGGTAAGTTCTGCATCACATTGTTTCACCTTGGCTATAGCCGATATTGCTTCCTCTTGGGTCTTCTCTATCAATCCAGGGAGCTCGGCTATTTTCTTGTCATCGGCCTCTATCTCAGCTGACAGGCTTCTCAGTTCTGCCTCCAGAGCAGCTTTTCTGGCAATTTTCAATTCACGAGAAGCTTGCAGATTGGCCAATGCATCTTTATGGCTCTCGGTCTGAGATTGTGCCCCTTTCATGGCTTGTTCAGCGCTGGCCCTCTTCTTTTCAACGGCTGGGCGGGAGGACACCTTCCTCAAAGCTTGTCTTATGGGCACGTAGTGGAATTCCAGGCCGGAGATAGATGCAAGAGAAGCACTGATGTTCTCAGGGAGTTCTTGGCTAATGGGTTCGAGCATTTCTTCAAAATGATCGAGATCTTTGAACTGATCTCGTGCATCTCTTTCCAGCCAGGCAAAGACCTCCTTGAGCTTTTCTAACACTTCCTCTGACAAAGTTTGATGCACTCCTTCCCTTGCCTCGGCAACTGGATTGTTCCCCATTGATAGACTTGATGATGATGGGGCCTGATCCTAAGGAAGCAGTATTGCCGAGTCAGGAGTGCTGAGAGTAAAAGGTAGCAGAGTTAAGTGCAAATGAGTACCTCATGTCTGATTTCTTGAGCTGGGGCAGGACTTTGTTCAGGGGCAACCACTGGTAAAGGAGGTGTTCCGGGCGTAGCCGAAGCTTCGTGTGAGAAGGCACCGGCGCGAGCTTGCCGGCAACTCAGGAGCTTCTGGCTGAAGAGGAGATGGGTTCACCTCTGCTGGGGTTGATGTCTCTGCATGACCAGTAGGTGATTGGGCCCTTGGAGGACTTGATGGTTCTGGTTGGATTGGGAAATTCATCTCTGGAGAGTTTGTTGCTTCTGTTTGAACAGGGGGTGATTGAGTCCCTGATGAAGATGAGATTTCCACTTGGACAGGTAGCTCGACCCTAGGTGGACTTGTTTGTTGAGACACTGGGACGTCCACAAGTTGTTCTTCCATTGTTTCTTCTGCAAGTGCCAAATTAAAAATAAATGCCAGTGTTCATCCTCAAGAAAGAGGACAGTGAAGGTCATACCAGTGGATGGGGCATTGGCAGGTTCTGGAACTGAAGATTGCTGGGCTCTAGTCTGAAAAGGCACAAGATATGGTTTATCAGAAATAGAGTAATCTTGTGATCAAGAAAGGAAAAGATTTTACCTCAACAAGGACTTTCTTGATAGTTCTCCTCCTCTTGGCATTTGGAGGGGCAATCAGAGACAAGCCTTGCCTCCTGTCAGCAGCAAGGCTGGATAGACTTGGGTCTGTTGTGGCAAACCTAGCCATTAGCTGAGCCAGGGTTGGTGACTTGAATCCCAATGCTGAGATTGGGCCCACTGCATTATAAGCAATATCCCTGGCTCGAGGGGCAGGCACTGTGTTCTGTGGGTAAAAGAAATAAGATCAGAATCATGATTGGAAGAGGAAATGTCTGATCCAAGGGTTAATCATATTACCTCTGAGGTTGGCTGGAAATCAGGCATCAACTCTGCACAGAACAAGTGTACAGGCTCACTGAAGATATGATCATGGAATTCTTGCCACCAGGAGTTGAAGGTGGGGTGAGCTATTGTTGTGGGTACAAAAGGCCAGGTGTAGACAAGTGGGGACCGCACACATAATGAAAGACTCGCTACTCGTGCATGAGTTCTTTGATTTCCTCTCGGGCTTGAGGAATTCATGCGAAACAGTCTTGGGGGCATCTGGCCACATACAAGTTGCCGAGCCATTATGTTGGGCTGATAATATTCATAAGTGCTATAGGTCAGCCTTCCTCCACTGAATTCAGCCTGCAGACTGCATGGGCGGATTATGATATTGAGGATCTCCAGGAATCTCCCATCTTGGCGTCCAGTTTCAAAAGAGAATTCACAAGGGAAAGTCAAATTGTCATTGTCCAGATAAGAGAGCCAGAGAGGATTTTTGGAAACCTTTGAAGAATAGCTCGAAAAGCTGGCTGATATCCTGCTGGATAAGAACAGTTGAAGCAGCTTCTCCATAAGTCTGGCATCCTCTGGTGGCTTGGGGTTCCCCTTCAGGATGATTGGATGAAGGGAAGAGCCGGGTGTTCAAATCAACACCAACAATCGATGCATGTGCAAATTGCGGTGCCACATTTGAACAAACCACCAGGGACCGTTGACACATGCTATCCTCTGGCTGGTGTACATCTGGGTGACAGTTTGATGAAGCATATGGTATACACTGCCTAGGAGGTATTTCCCAAGAGGGAAGCGATTGCCATTGACCAGGTGAGAAGCCTGTGATTGGGGGCAAAGGCCAGTTCTTGAAAGCATCCTGCCACTGAGGAGGTGTGGACAGAGCCGCTTTAAAGGGGATCCTTTGAGATTCAGCTGCGATGAAATCTCGAGGATCAGAGTTTCCCACGGGACCAAGGTAGTAGGATCTTGAATTGGCCTCGGTGCGAATCAAAAGCTCGGTGGAAGGCTCCTGAAGGAAAGCGGAAAAGAAATCTCAGGTAAAAATTGAAAACCTAAATGCCGAATGAAGCTTACGGGAGGAGAATTTACCTGAGCAGCTTGGTTTTGAGCCGCCATTGGGGATTTGAGCTCAGAACAAGGGGATCTAGGGTTTGGATCTAGACGAAGATTCTGGCGGATTGCGAAGAGAGAGAATAGGTGTTGAACAGATTTGATTCGAAGACGTTGGTGGCTGGAGTCAATTCCGGAATAAAATCACTTTTATCCCGCAATTGAAGGGGCATGTGTTAACACCAAAATTTGGTAAGGAGTCTGACTTGTGGGTCCAGCTCGATGAGGAGTCCGTCTGGCGGAAGGGAGGTTTCCTCAGGTGCATTCGGCAGAAAGATCTGCGGTCGGCTATCTGCTTCCGTTCGGCAAGGGAACAGTTGAGCTGATTTTGCGGGATTGAACGGTGACGTGGCTCAAGCAGGAAGGGCGAATGGATGGATAAGCGATCAAGGTTAGAGATAAAATAGGCATCAAATCCATTCGAGGTTGTACCGGCGGGGGTATAAATATGAGCCCTGAATGTATGTAAAAGATAGACAATCATTCTCAATACAAAATCGGCCTTACGCCAAACCCTAGAGTCCATTTGTCGTGTCGTCGAGTTCTTCGAGAGGGTTCATCGATCCGTCGACCTCCGTGAGTACCGGCAACCTTGTATCATATCTAGTATCATGCGGTGGATTTAGATCGATGCAAGTAGTCTTGTTACCATGCTTCGTGTCATGCGGTAGATTCAAGCTTGGTCCAAGAGGGTTTCTTGTTAGGTCATGAGCCATGCGGTAGGCTAAGATCTAGCTCGAAGCTAGTTATCGGTTCTATTGGATTTTGGCAAGATCCAATAGATTCATTAAGTTACCCCGTGTTGCTTTGAGTTTTTATTTAATGTTTAAATTCATGTAACACCTTTTGCCCAATCTAGATGGGTTTGGATCGGCTTTATCCCTTTTGTGATCCTTATGCGAGTCGAGTTCGTGCCTTGGGTTAATTTTACACGTGGATCACGTGCTTTTCGATAGCCGAAACCGAATCGATCTAGGTTGTTACGTGTTGCGGGTTCAAGCTTGCCAACGTTGATATAAATCTTGAAAGAACTGAGTATCACGCGGTAGATGCAGGTTTTTGGGTTGCTTTGGGGCTAGTCATCCGGTGGATTAGATTTCAAATCAATCTGATAGATTTATTTCGCTTGGTAATGTTCGTTCCTTCTTCATGGACCCCGAATCGGCTGTTCAGCCGTATTCGGTTATATTTCTCACGAGTAGAATCTGTGCGTAATTCATGCTTTAAATAATGTATGCTTTTAGCTTTCCATATTTAGATTGTATCATGCGGTGGATAGATCTATTTGTGTAAAGTGGTACGATCCCCATGCAAGTTGTATCATGCGGTGGATAGATTTGTTTGGCATCGTACCCGACGGGTTTCAAAGTACCTAGACATGCGGTAGACTAGTGCTTTAGACCTATGCATGCTTGTTTATTACATGTTTATGCTCATGCTTTACTCTATTTATTTATTTAACGTTGATTATCATGGGGATCGGTCATGGTCTTGCGCACGTGCATCTTTGCTAAAACAAAGACCGATCGTCGTCATGCTTACGTCACTCATTCGGCTATGTTACTTTTCCTTTCATAAGATCCCGAATGGTTTTCAGTTTATTGGCAGATAGCTTTCTATAGCTATGTGTCATCCCGTTTGGCTTCGTAGCCGTAAATATGGAAATGTCTGGTACCACCCGGCAAGTTCCAAGCTTTGGTATCTAACTATTTTGTCTTTTGTTAATTTTCAGGGAAAATTGACTGGCACGTCTTGTCATTCTTTGCACGTGTGAAGCCAGCTTGTTCAGCTTGTTGTGTGCTTGGCGCTAGGTGCACATTTTGCGTCAACACCTTCCTTTATTTTCTCTCGTTGCCCAACACTTAGTCAATTCAGTCATTCTTTCTCTTCTTTTCTTCATCTTCCTCTCTAGATCTCATCCTTTCTTCTTCCTTGCGCAGGGGAGAGGAGGCCCTGAGTTCCCTGGAGGCGGAGCGGACGCAGGCGCGGCCTCCCGGTGCGACCCCTGCGCGGCCCCCACGCGGCCGGCCGCGTGTGGTCCCGGAGGCGCGGGCGCGCGGCCCGGCGGGAGCGAGCGGCGCGGCCTCACCGCGCGGCCCCTGCGTTGCGGCCCGGAGGCGCGGGCGCCCGGCGGAGCGGGCGGCGTGCCCCCGCGCGGCCTCCCGAGCGGCCCTGCGCCCGCCGCCGCGCGGCGGGCGCGTGCGGCCCCGAGGCGCGGGCGCCGGGCGGAGCGGGCGCGCGGCCCCCCGGAGGCAAGTTTTTTTTAATTTCTTTTCCTGCATGAATGGAGTTGTATTGTGATGAGATTTTTCTGGTGATAGATCGGTTCTACGGTGATAAATCGAGTTGAATGAAGATGAATTGTATGATGATGTGATTTTTCTTTGGAACAAGATGATGATGAGATTGAGATGAACATGTGTGATAGTGATATGATTTTGATTCGATTTGGGTATGTGGTGATAAATCTAAGTTGTATGATGATGAATGAATTTGTGCATGATTTTTATTATTTTTGATTTGAACGTGACGAGGACAAGGACAGAGAAGGGTACAGGGGTAGGTATTTTTTTTCTAATAAACACTTTAGTTAGGTGCTGGCGTGCCCCCTTAGTCTCGGTTTGTAATACCACCCGGGACTAAAGGATCCTTTAGTCCCGGGGGGCTTTTGTCTCTGAACTTTAGTTCCGATTGGACTTGAGAGACCTATACCCCTCTCCAACCGGGACTAAAGTCCCTCTCCCTACCAGTGTTGGGTGGCCCATTTGCGTCTCCCTGTCGGCACGTGGAGTGGCAGGCAAGGGGCACCTGGCAAGTCGATGTCCCTAGGGGGTCGAGCCGACGGGCACACAACGTGCTTGAGGATGGCGCAGGGGCAAGGGCGCATGGAGGGTGAGGGTGCGCGGAGGCTCGACTGAGGGTGAGGGCGAAATTGTGACTCCTTGATGAGATGAGGGGTAAAAATGTCTTTTTAGGACACACTTAACAACATAACTGCAACAGGTGACAAGAAAGGGAGGAAAGAAAATTTTAGGTGTCACATTGGGTTGAAAAATATTTTCAGTACCATATAGGAAAGATTTTTTTGCTATATATGGAATTTTCTCAATATGAATTAGAGTAAATTGAGTGTTCGTAAAAAAAATGAAAGAGGGCGAAAGAGCCCTGGTAGCATCTCAGTACCTGGATTCGACTCTTGGGGAGAGATTTTTTAGGATTTAACGGTGTTTGTGCTTTCAGTGGTAGGCGACGTTCCCGTCGACAATAAAGCGCCTGTCGTGACTTCATCAACTTTGAGGATTTGACGACCCCGTTTTCGAAGATGCTCCTAGAGGCAAGGGCAACCAAAGGGGCGTACAGGGCCTGCCCCATGATACCTCCCTAACCACAATGTGTGTATATTCTAATTATTTTCTTAATTACCCTAAATAGCTTATGTGGGCCAAATCATAGTCATAATAGCCCAACATTAATCAACCACAAGAGGCGCATTGAGAAGGTGTGACTAAAACTAGTTTAGTCTCTAGTCACCCCTCACCCAACTTCTAGCGACTAAAAACTCCTCTCTCACCTAAATAATTGCTCCTTCTATTAATTCTGTGGACCCAACAAGAACGAGAGATAGGAGAGGAGAGAAAAGGGGGGAGAAAGAACAATTTAATGTTAAGAACAATTAATACTGACTAATTTTAGTCACCATCCAAATAGGGGTTCACTAAAAAGTTTTAGTCTGACTAAACCCTAGTCAGATGACTAAACGGATCCAAACACCCTGTGAGTTTGTAGAAATGCAAGCTCCAAAATTAGAATAAAATACACATGCACCATGTCATGTTAGGCTACGCCCCTGCCTAGAGGTAGAGTTTGCGCACATGTATTCATAGAAATGAGTGTGCGTACATTGTGAGTGCTTGCTTGTGTAATTTGTTTGAGTGGAAGAGGTAATTTGTTTGAGTGGAAAGAGGGAAAACGGAAAGGCTATATGTACCGGACAGCGGGACAGGTATACAGAAAACGTCATTTTGGCCCAGTTTTGCTTTACACAGGCACAGGGTATTTCCTTTAGGCCCAATTTGGCTAACTCTCTCCTGTTGGGTGGTGGGTGGCCCACCGTCCGTCCACTAACAAAGGTTTTTGAAATCTTTGGGGCAGGAATTTTGAAAGACATTCGAACCGACCGTTCGGTCTTTGTCATCCACAGTGCTAGGCCCACCGTCCTTATCCGCTCGCCGTCTCATCTTTTAATTCCGAAACTATCCTTGCGACTTCTAGCGTTGCGCGTTGCTGAAGCTTGGAAAAAACTAACAGCATGTTGGTTTGGCAGTATGGTGATGGATGGTCTTTATTGTTTTTCGGAGATAAGATCTTGTTGTTCTTGTCATTGATGATCGATTTGTTCCGAAAGAAAAGATTGGTTACGCATACCGATAAAGCTCAAACGAACAGGCGATAAAAGCGTTGCTAAAGCTTAGAAAAAAAACTAAAAGTCACGCATAGAGACAGTCGTTTTATGCACTCATTTCTTTACTTCGTACCAGCCCACCCTGTCCTGAGGTGACCACCACTGTAAAACAATTACTAGTACCAAAATCTCATTGCCTAAGGAACTAAGGATAAAATAGTACGGGCACATGACACAAATAAAAATGATTTTAGGAAATGCGAGCCTAATGTCACCTCATTCTAAGCTAGTTAAAAGGTAGTATTTTTTGCAAGAAAGTTAAAATATGACACACCGATATACTTTTATAGATTATTTCATGCACATACACCAAGCCGATTTGGAACACAAAAGGCAAAAACAAAAATGTCGAATTTCATCATATCAATAGTATTAGCGTAGTTCTACTTTCAAAATTTCTTGTGGTGGAATCTGTTCACCCATGTGCATTTTCTGAAAATTTATTTCAGAATTTAGCCACGTCATATTGTGTTTGTTTTTTTGTAAGTACAAGTGTGCGCGTGTGTATATGCATGTCTACTTTCATGTTGTGTACTCCTTTCATTATCTTTTGATAGACATATTTCACCTTAACACAGTGATAAGAAATCTTTTTTTATTTATCATTTATTAAATGCAAACGAGCTTTTCTCGCTAGTATTCTAATAATTGCCTCCATGGCTCGTTCTTGTCGATGGTGCGCATGCTCAGTTGCTCAAAATGTTGGCAAACAGAACAATTATTTGTGAATTTTGAAAATATACCTACCAAAAGATAATTCAAAAAAATGGCATAATTCATGTTTTACATCATCTCTTTCTGCTCTCAGGAAATTCAATAAGTTTTTTTTCTTTTGAAGATGCAGCGCAAAAGAAAAACTTTCCGTGAACCAAGCCAGTTCCCGCCCGACGACTTGAAAAAGGAGGGGCAAAATCGGAAGATGAATGACAAAAAAGGTGGCAGTTACCACCGCAGCAGTGACGGTGACGCCCTCTATCTGCTCAGTGCTCGGACACACCTCAGAGACAGAGGAGCGGCTCTCCCCTCTTTCTTCCGCTTCCTTTCCTTCTAGAATCTTCCGCGCCCCTCCGTCGCAGCACAGCGCTTCCTCCTGCTCCTCCTCCCGCCCCGAGATGGCGACCATGGAGAACGTGATCGTGCTCGTCAACCGCATCCAGCGCGCCTGCACCGTCCTCGGCGACCACGGCGGCGGGGACGGCGCCGCCTCCCTCCCCACCCTGTGGGAAGCGCTCCCGTCCGTCGCCGTCGTCGGTGGCCAGGTCTGCGTCTTCCTATCACCTCATAGTTTCTAGGCGATTGCGCACCTAGGTTTTTGTTCCGCCGCTTGATTACGAGGACGCTTAATTGCGCGGTGACGTACAGAGTTCGGGGAAATCATCGGTGCTGGAGAGCATCGTGGGACGGGACTTCCTGCCTCGAGGGTCAGGTAGGCCCTGAATTTTGGGTTCGTCGCTGATTTTTTTGGCTTTTGGTGATGGATTGTTTTATGGTTTCGTGGTTTGGGCCAAAAGGGATCGTGACGCGGAGGCCACTGGTGCTGCAGCTGCACAAGACACAGGACGGGGCGCAAGAGTACGCCGAGTTCCTGCACATGCCCAGACGCCGTTTTACTGATTTTGGTGAGCACCCAACGTCTTCAGTGATCTGTAGTTGTTGGGGGGTTATTCTGAAGTCTGGACACATCTGCTTTGAAATTCATTTATTGGTAATGGTAACTAGATTGTATAATAGAATGCATGTTTGCCCACTTTTGCTGTCAGAAATTGCGCATTTTCCATGAATAGTGAGATGATCATGGATTAGTATTTCTGCCTGCGGAAGCTGTGTGTACGACTATCTGTTTCACATAAGTTCTGTTAGAGAGATGCATAATTGTATTGCCTACTTATTTAGGTTCTCTTCTAATTTCTACTCCACGAGGATAATGTTTTCTTGCCTTGCCTACTTGCTGTGTTGCATTTTCAGTTGACACCATCTATAGGGATCTAGGAAGACTGAAATGTTTTTTATTTTTCTGTAGCACAAATGGAATGATCAACATTCTGTTCCACATATTGCGCTGCTAGTCTAAATATTATGTTTATCAGAGTTTACAGCATGTATGCAAGACTAACATACAACAAGTCAACAATGGCCACCAAACCTTTGAATCTGAAGCACTTTAGCAGGCTAGAGGTCAAACCCAACAAGTGTCACTAATAAAGAGGGTATAAAAAAGCACCATACGGAACATTATCGAAGACATTTGCCATTAGTGATCTCGAAATAGATTTTGAATGTTTCAGTATATGGAAATGACTGAAGGTAAACATATAGACTAACAACAGATGCCAACAACAATTATTTCCTGCAGCTCTTGTGCGAAAGGAAATCGAAGATGAAACTGACAGGTTGACAGGAAAGACAAAGCAGATATCTCCAGTTCCGATTCATCTCAGCATATATTCTCCAAATGGTATTGAGGCCCTGGCCACAACCTACTGTTGTTTCCCTTTTAGAAAAAATGTCGTTCAGAGAATATTAACGGTCCCTTTATTTGATATAATCTGAATATGTCCATGGCACTATATTGTTTCTGTTTGACAAAAGTAGCATTAGTTTTGTATTTGCTTTTATTTCATAGCCTGTTTCCTTACTTGATAATTACACTAGTAGAAGTCTCTTGTTGACTCCTACTTTATAGGGCAGTTGAATCTTTATGACAAATATTTACTCAGTTCAGTTGATTGTTGCAGTGGTCAACTTAACATTGATTGATCTGCCGGGTCTAACAAAAGTTGCTGTAGGTATGTAAATAACTACATTGCTTTTGTTGTTCACAAGTTTTGGTAATTTGTGTCAGGAAAATGTTTCACTGAGCATGTTTTCTTTTTCAGAGGGGCAACCTGAAACAATCGTCCAGGATATTGAGAATATGGTGCGCTCATATGTTGACAAGGTATGAATGATGCAGACATCAATAGAAGTAGCTATGACTTTGACATATTGTATATGATGAAAATGATGTAATACTTAATGCATTTGTAACAGCACCTCTGGTTGTCCTTCCAATACTATTCCAAGCTTCAGCTTTAACACCTAAGTCCTATGGTTTCAATTTATTAGATATCTCATCTCAATGTCTTAGTAGTACACTAGTAATTAGTGCTGACTGCTGACAGGTCTACTAAGAACAGATTTGAAAAGCACATCTGTTTCACCTTGTATTTAGTTGAGAAGAGTCAGCAAATACCTCTATGTCAATTCAAGATCAGTTAATTCATTGCATGTTTTGCAGCCCCTTGCCTCCTTTGATTTTTTCCATTTTAAAAACTCTAGTTTTAAACAAATTTCCTCAAGAATGGACCATATTTTTATGCTCACTCTCTTCGAATTCAGTTTCCTATGCACGCGCAATGTTTTTGCTTGCATATTGAATATGGGTATACTATGTTACATGAACAAGGTGTCCAAATTAATTTTTTACTTATGCGGTTGTATTTCCATAATTTATTTTGTAGCCGAATTGTATTATATTGGCAATATCCCCCGCCAACCAAGATATAGCAACATCGGATGCCATCAAGCTTGCTCGGGATGTTGATCCATCTGGTATATATCAAGATTCTACACTTATTTTGCTGTGATATATTATTGCTATTAGCTGTTGATACCTGCTTCGATTGTGAGGTTGAATACTTTTTTATTTGCATATGCCTTATAAAATTGTCTACTAGTTTGCTTCAAATTTCTCCACATCATCTGTGCTTGGCAGCAGTAATTGCATGCATGTTTTTGAGGACAGACAACATTTGCATTTCAATGTTAGTGTGTTGGACATAACCTGAAGTGCTTTTGTGGTGAGCAATTTCCTAGGTTGAAGAAAACTGTGTCCCAGCAACGCCATATGGGGAGTTTTGTAATCTATACCTTACCAACTGATTTTAGATTTCCCTTTCCTCCTAGTCATTCTAAATGAGTATCATCACATCCCATTCCGTTTGTACATTAGAACAATGGGAGAACTTGCAAACCTCATTCGCAGTATGATTGTTGTCTTCATGTCTGCAAATCCAGTACAGTTAGTTTTTGTTGAGGCCAGCTGAACCTTTGTTTATAATGGATATGGTATGCACGGCATGAAACATACAGGTCAGAAACATCATTAGAATAAGAGAATGAAAACTCAAATGTCAGCTACCAGATCAGCTTTGGATGTTGTTATGTATATAAATGCAGAATGATAATTTATAAGGTCGAACTTTGGTAGGACTTAAGAGTAGAGAAGCATGATTCAGGTCTTCAGGAGCCTTTGGGAGTCAGTGACTTTGTGGCTGATGACACTACGTCACTGATTTAGCCAATGGATAAATTACTGTTTGCTATTTCCTAGATTAAGTCTACTTTTCATTTGACATGTTATCCATACCAACACAGTTCCATTTTTTTTGCTAGTTATTTCTTAACCGGGGGGTATCTTAAGGTGGCGTTTGGTTGGGCAAAATGTAACACATAGGATTATGGGTGCTGATGAATTGCATTACAGCTATTTGTTTGCACCCGTCAGTAATTGGTTAATGCTGCAATCAAATCCCACCACTACACAAGCCTGTTACCACCCCTTCCCCTCCATAATCAGAAAACATATTATCTGATTGCATTACCATAGTTGAACCAAACAAAGAGTGTAATTGCCCATTATGTAGTTGAAAGCACTACAATCCCATTCCATTTACGTTTATATTACCGTTCTCTGAAGTAAATACCATCTAAATTTCTTCAGGTGAAAGGACATTTGGAGTGTTGACTAAGCTTGATTTGATGGACAAGGGAACAAATGCACTTGATGTAAGTGTTCATTGCTCTATTGGTCTTGCTCTGTGTGGATTTTGTATGTAATTAGAAACATTATTGCCTTTGGACTCTGTAACAATTGGTGCTTCTTTCCTCTCGCTTAGGTTCTTGAAGGAAGATCTTACAGACTGCAGCATCCTTGGGTGGGAATTGTAAACCGTTCACAAGCAGATATCAACAAGAATGTTGACATGATTATTGCTAGGAGAAAAGAGCAGGAGTTCTTTGCTTCCAGTCCTGACTACTCCCATCTAGCCAGCAGGATGGGTTCAGAATATCTTGCTAAACTTCTTTCACAGGTTTAAAAATTCTTCTGTTCTTTTCATTTCTATTGTTTGTGGGCTGAAAATGGTGTAGTGATCTAATGTTGTTTCTAATATTCAGGAATTAGAGGCTGTGATCAGAGCACGCATTCCAAGCATAACATCTTTGATAAACAAAACAATTGATGAACTTGAATCCGAGATGGATCACCTTGGTAGACCTATTGCCTCTGATGCTGGGGTACACTTACTGAACATTTGAGCTAGATTGAATTAAATTCAATTGGACAAAGGAACATCATGCCTTGCTTTTGCAGGCTCAACTGTACCTCATATTGGAGCTTTGCCGTGCATTTGACAAAATATTTAAGGAACATCTTGAAGGAGGGTAACTGCATTTACGTTATTTCATTTTTTTATTTTTCTAGACCATACCCATCTATTGGTTATTCAAGACTGCCTGGATGTCTGAATGTGAATGTAAATATTGCAGACGTCCTGGTGGTGATCGAATTTATGGAGTTTTTGACAATCAACTCCCTTCTGCTCTGCGCAAGCTTCCATTTGACCGTCACCTCTCCGTGCAAAATGTTAAGCGGGTTGTTTCACAAGCAGATGGATATCAGCCACATTTAGTTGCTCCTGAGCAAGGGTACCGTCGTCTGATTGAATCTTCTCTCAATTATTTTAGAGGACCAGCTGAAGCTTCTGTAGATGCTGTAAGATACCTTCTTCCTGCGCTGATTACATTAGTACTTCCTTTCATCAACTGAAGAACCTCTTACCCTCACTGCAGGTGCATTTTGTTTTGAAAGAGTTGGTCAGGATTTCCATTGGGGAGACTCAGGTTGGTCCTTTTGTTTCTTGGATACCAAAGTACCAGTTACACCTTTTTTCCCATGTACTCCAGTTGCAAAAGTTACTATCCTACATCTTTAGGAGTTGAAAAGATTTCCAACTCTTCAAGCGGAGCTTGCTGCTGCATGCTATGCAGCCCTCGAGAGATTCCGTGAAGATGGACGGAAAACTACTCTGCGGCTGGTTGATATGGAGTCAGCATATTTGACGGTGGAGTTCTTCCGCAAGCTCCCGCAGGAAGTTGATAAGGCTGGACCTGAAAATCCCAGAACCGCAAACCCTCCTCCTGCTCCTCCTTCAGATGATCGTTACACTGATGCACACTTCAGGAGGATTGCTTCTAATGTGTCCTCATACATTGGCATGGTGTCTGAAACGCTGAAGAATACTATCCCCAAGTCTGTTGTTCACTGTCAAGTCCGTGAAGCTAAGCGGTCCCTGCTTAACTATTTCTATACTCAAGTGGGCAGGAAAGATGTGAGTTAACCTTCATTGTTATCATACTCTCTTCATCTCTCCTTAGCAAAACCTTCTCATGATAACATTTGTTTTTTGCAGGCGAAGCAACTTGCAGTGCTCCTCGACGAGGATCCTGCACTCATGGAGCGCAGGCTGCAATGCTTCAAGAGGCTTGAGCTGTACAAGTCTGCACGTGATGAGATCGATGCCGTGGCATGGACACGATGAAGGTAACATCTGACGTGCTTATTAGTCAGTCTCCTTTTTAATTAGATTTGCTTGATGCAACAACTGCAGAATTAACCGTCAGCTATTATGCACTTTTGTTGTGGAATCTTAGTAGATTGATCACCTGTCTTGCATATTAGCCTGTTAATATCAGTTGTTATGTGCTTGTGTTATATCTATGTCTCAGCTCTCAACCACCCTTATGAGACGTAAATCTAATAGTCTTTTGTAACCCATGTGCAGACTTATCTGCACGAATGAGAATGAAGTATTTCTTGACGCCTAGATTCTGTAGAATGCACATGTTGATTCTTCAGCCCTAGTGGTTCCATTCAGTGGTAGGTGTAGGCGTGTAGCCGTCTAGACTGCAGAATTTGGACTTTCAGGTAATGCATTTTGGTGCAGCCGTGCAGGTTCAATATTGTTTTATGCAACTTGCCGTCAGTCAAACATATAGATAACAAATCGGCGATGTTGGCCGCGAGCACTACCATGCAACTGAATCCGGGAAGTTATCAGGCGCAGTCCACCGTTAACATATACTATTAGGTGTTGGATAAGAGCCGTCCGATAAACAATACAGGCATTGCATCTGAACAACCTTGGCCTACTCGACCTGCAAGACCCGTCTGCCGTCTACAACCTTTATTTGTTAGCATTGCTGACATCTTCCACTTCGGGGTCGAGGATGCATGACGCGTCCGGGAATTAATTCCTCGCCTGCCGGTGCTGGCCACGGATTCACGCTTTCTAGACGGCGTTTTTTCGCACCGTGTGAGTGTGTGACCTTCCATGACTTCCCCGCATATGCAGAACAGGTCTTCTGGAACAGAAATGCAGAATGCGTGACGTGTTGTCCGGATTTTGACAAGTTCAGGCACATTCAGCTGACCGGAAATAGTCGTGGCAACAAACTGCGAAGCATACACGTCATATGCTGGGGTTTCCGTTGAAGTTTTTGCCTGGCTAGTCAGAAGAAATGTGCTGCTCTCGATTAGGTTCTGAGCCGTCGTCCTCATTGCCGGGTGTCCACATTATGTACAGGTACCAAACCGGCATCGGTGCCGATCCATAGTACCTGTGCGTAATATGAGGGCGAGATTTTCCGACCAGTATTGATTGGTGGTAGTAACATGAGCTGATTATTGCTTACTCCACGGTCGTGGTGCTAATGCCCGAACAACAACCAGGGCCGCACCTTGGACTTCAGAAATCAGAATCGACCACATTAGGCCGGTAGCCGTTGGCCATTACTTTGCAAGGCAATACGCTCATTCCCCACCGTGGCTACTACGCGTCAGCGTAGCGGTAGCGCTTGTTTACGCCCGTGCAGGCCTTCGTCTTCCAGCCTTGTCTCTTGTCTTGTGCTGCCGCTGGCGCACTCTTCCACCCGGCCGGACCCTGGGCGTGGGCGAGCCGCCGCTCTCGATGGCCTAAACTAAGGGTTTGGTCCGTGGAGCGCCTGCCTGCTCGCAGCTCGCCACATGCCGGGCAGGGGGCGGCGCACACGTACCCGCTCCGACGGTGGACGACCGCGGCTTGATTGCGATGCCCCCTGGTGGAACAAGCAAAATGATGCGACGATCTCCCTGTCTCTACCTGTGCCTGTGCCTGTGCCTGCTTCCTCTCCGTCGTGTGCGTGTCTGGTGTGTCGGCGTCCCCCCGCCGCTCTCCTCGGAACAGGAGACTCTGCTCCCCGCGTCAGCTCCTGTTGCTGTCCGCCGTCGAACCTGGACAAGGGGCGTGGGTACTGTGCGCCTGGGCCGCTGACGTGTAACAACATAGTACACGCGTACAGGAAGCTTCTCCCGTCAGCCCCGTCTCTCTCGGCCGTTTGGCACTGTTCAGGGAGACCCTGAGACAGTATATAGCGAACACTACTCCAAGGACTGGGGGGTGGGGGTGGGGGGAAGGGGGCTGGAAAAATGCACGGCGAAAATTCAATGGTGAAAAACAGCTCCATCTCAAGCAATTTCACAGAAAATGGTTAGTATTTGCTCTCCAGCAACTTTCTGTACCGACTGCACCGGCAGTGTGTTCATGGCATCAGGGTTTTTTTTACCGACCGTTGACTTTTTACCGGTACCCAGCGGTAACGGTTTCTACCGCGGTATACCGCTAAATACCGCTCGAATTCAAATTTCAAACCAAAACCGCTTGTTACCGCTAGTTCAAACGGTATGGAACGGTATACCGCGGTATAAATAGTTTTTACCGCGGTATAAACTATTTTTACCGCTGCAAATAAAAAACCACCCGGCTTCGAATAAATGAAAATTTTGGCATGGTGTTGGCACAAATTAGTGTTAAATAGCACCCCCAATCAATGATTTATAGTTATACATAGAAATACTACACCAAACACAATAATACTAGCCGTGCATAAGTGAGTTGGTAGTTCAAATATAAATAGTTCATACAAATAATTCATACAAATAGTTCATACAAATAGTTCATACAACACAAGTTCAATGGTACACATCCTAACTAAAATCGGATCCTACACAAATCCTACATCATGCCACAAATTATCCTCCTAAACCTAAAAGCTAAAGCAACAATTCCATTTCTACCTAAAGCAGCAATTCTATTTCTACCTCTACCTCACATCCTAAATCCTACCAATAATCCTAAACCAAAGTAAACCTAAATCCTAACACAAATTCTAGATCCTAACACAATTCCTAAAGCCTAAATCTACTCAAAAGCAAAAAAACCTAACCGCGTATACCGCGCGTCGCCCGCGGTATACCGCGCTTCCGCGCGCGGCTAACAGCCGCCGACCGCGCGGTAGGGCGTAGATCCGCCCGCGCGCGGCGACGCGCCGCTACCGCGCGTAAACCGCGGCCGGGCGCGGTGAAGCCGCCGGCGGCGCGCGCGGTAGGGGCGAGCGGCGGCGGACGGGGAGTGGTGGCTTGCGGACGGGGAAGCTCGGACGCCGGGGGGGCGGGGGGCACGCGGTTGGGCACGGGGTAGGTTATCTACTTCATTTGGGCTTCATGGGCATTAACGGCCGACCCATGTTTTTTCTTTTTCTTTTTTGTTTCAACTTCTAAAGCTCCAAATAAATACCAAATGCGCTCAAATTTGAAAACATTCAACACCATAAGACTCTACAAATCATGAACTATTTTTTGGTGATTTTTATTGATTTTTTCATTTTTTAATTCAAATTCAAATTTGAATTTTGGGGCCGGTTCCTACCGCTGGGTACCGTTACTAAGCCGCGCGGTAACCAACGGTAAAAAAACCCTGCATGGCATCCGCGGGCGTTTTGTGCTTGTGCGCCATATTTTCGGCGTCTGACTTGAGCCCAATCGACCTAGCTCTACTCTACATAACAAGTAGAGCTGTCGCGATGCCAGCACCACCCTATACTATGCGCGCAGGACATGAATTTCGATCCCGAACCAAACCCGCCAAAAGGACGGGGGACAACGAGAGGGGATGATAAAACCGTTGCCCCATGATTCTCCTACCAAAGAGCATGCATGCTTGTGTGCCCGCCCTCCGCGCATTGAAAACCTGTCCTTCGGAGAGAACGGGGGCAATAAAATGGACGTCCTAGGGAGCAATAACTCCGGCTTTCGTTTTTGGATCGTAGCAATTCCATGCACACGCAGCGTGGTTTTCTCCATCGGACGAAATTCATCTCTTGTCAGTCAGGCTGTGGTATATATGGAACGAGTAGGCCCACAATGTCATCCACCGGGATGGTGTGAATGCTGTAGTTTTTTTTGTCTTGTGCAGAGTGTGAAAATTCTGCAACGCGTGCCAATTATGTGATTTTTATGGGCCAATTGGTTTACTTTTTTTTTCAAGTGTGCAGTTCATGGGAAATAAAATCACATAGACATGCCATTTGCAAATCTGTACAACAGACCGTACTCCAGCAAGTTGTCTTTCTGGCTCTTCATTTTGGGAAGGCCCAAATTTTCTCCTTTCATCCTCCATTCCCGGGTATTGTTGGAGTTTAAAATGTCTTTATAACCCTAAAAAAGTAAGAGAGAATCACAATTACAGTAATCTTTAAGAGCTTTTGCTTGAGGGCTACTGATGGAGTTTGCTCTCACGAGAGTACATTCTTGCTAAATATGGTCTCTAAATATGTGCTTCGACAAGAACATCTGAACATGTAGATATACTTGAGCCGAGGCCTTTTCTTCTATTATTTGTTGGAGAAAAAAAAAGAAACGAAAGAAATGAAACAAGACCGCAGACCGCACACCGTTTCCTGCAGTGTCACCCGACGCGGCCTCCCGCGTCCTCCTCCCTTCCCCCCCCGAATAAATCCCCAGCCATTACGGCGCCATTGCCCAGCCCAACCACTCCCCCCCTCCTTTCCTTCGCCTACAGCGGAGCTGAGGCCGGAGGAAGGACGAACGGGGGCAAAAAAGGCCAAGGAAAATCCAAGCTGCACAGCGCGGTACAACGCTGGTGGTATACTAGAAAGCCACGCCAAAAATCCAAACCCAACCAACCCAACCAACCGCGCCGCTCCTTCCTGTCCCTGCTTCTTCTGGTGGTGCGTCGTCTCGTGCAGCAGGAGCGGCCTCGCGATCTGCCTCCGCCCGGCCGCCTCCGTTGTCCCCCGGCCGGCCGCCGTGATGAGCGCGCGGAGATGAGGTGCAAGCTCCACCCCTACGCCAACGCGGTGGGCGTCTGCGCGCCCTGCCTCCGCGACCGCCTCCTCGCGCTCGCCGCCGAGCGCGCGCAGGCCGCCGAGGCGGCCAGCAGCGACGGCTGCGGGAGCAGCCGCAGCAGCTGCGGAAGCTCGCCCCCGCACCACCTGCCCGCGCGGCGGCACCACCACCAGCACCAGCAGCAGCAAGCGGAGGCCGCCGGGGGCCTGTTCCCGCGCTCTGTCTCGCCGTACGCCGCGCACCGGCGCTCCGACGCCGGCGCGTACGCGACCTCCTCGTCGTCGTCGCAGCTGCAGCACCAGCCGAACCTGCTCTTCTTCCGCACGCCGCAGGTCGGCCCCGCTTCGGCCGCGGCCTCTGCCGCCTTCCGCGCCGACGAGCCCGCGGGGGAGAAGAAGGCCCCGCGGAGGCGGTCCTTCCTGTCGGCGATCTTCGGCGGCGGTGGAGGCAGGCGGCACGGCCGGGAGGAGGCGGGCAGGAAGGAGAAGGACCCTCCCCGGCGGTCCACCTCGTGGCTCTCCGCGATCATCCGCCGCAAGCGGAGGCCGGTGGACCTGTCCGCGGCGGCGTCCTTCCCGGCGCCGCCGGACGAGGAGCCCGAGTCCCCCGGCGGCGGAAGCAGCAGCAGCAGCTGGTGGTTCCCCTCGCCGTCGCCGGCCAGGCAGCACCACCACCGGCGCGGCCGCCACGGCGTCGGCGGCGGTGGCGGAGCGGGCGCCGGCGGGGACGGGATCTCGGGGTTCGCGGTGTGCCTGAGCCCGCTGGTCCGGCCGAGCTCCGCGGGGGGCCGGCGCCGGTGCCAGCCCCCCGACCCGTCATCCCTCGGGGACAGCCACCGGCGCCACGCGTCAGCTGGGGGCGCCGCGTCCTTCGGCCGCAACACCTCCCGGAAGCTCGCCGATATGGGCAGGTTCCGATGACGCACGCGGGCTCGCCTCGCTGGCCGGTCAAAAAAATCTCTTCTCCTCTTTTTCTTTTTCTTCTTTTCTCCGTTCTTCTTTCCTTGTTTGCTACAAATTAAAATTGGTCGAACTTTTGTTAATCTCCAAGATGATACTATGATATGTATGTTATTAGGCACTAGCTGCTAGGCGGCATGAGAGCGAAATCAAATTGAAAAAAAAACAAAAGAAGTTCAATGGTGGTTTGGGTGGATTTGTTTTTGGTTCGCAGCTAATCTTGTCAGTTCTCTAGCAGCACATTCGCTCATGGCATTGGATTGGATTAGCGCGAACAGTTAAAATACTTTTTTTTTGAAAAAAAAACAGTTAAAATACTTGGTGCGAGCTTTGAAATCTGTTGGGGGAGGAAGGAAGACATCAATTGCGACGACTTGCGCCCGCGATTCCAATTTTGTCCGTTGCTGTGCCTGTCAGCCTGTGTGGGTTCAGTAATTCGGTTGCGCGTGATGAGTTGTCATCGGCCGCTGATGAGCTCGGCCGGCCGGGCCGGCGTCTGCTCGCGCATTCACTCGCTGGGGTGGTTGTCGGTTGCGAGTTGCAACGGGCCTGGCCTCTGCTGCTCTGTTGGATCCTTCCTCTTCCGTCAGCGGCGTACTTGTTTCTGCTCGTCAGTGGTTGGTTTCTTCTTCGGACAGTTCGATCTGCTGACCTCCTCCTGCTGTAGGTAGCAGTCTGTAGCGGCCGGCTAGCAGCCATGTCTAGCGGCCGGCTCTGTTCTCTACAACTGATTTGTTTAGAGAGAAAAATGTTGTGTGCTGATGCTCAAATGAGTAGGAAGGAGCTCTTGGTCGTATGTGGCGGAGCGGACGCGGCAGCGCAGGATATTACTAGCTAGCCGCGTCACGTCAAGGGATGCCTGATGATCAATCAGCTAACGAACTCAACAGTTAACACCCCGGCCGTGTGGCGACAGGACCCAACTAGTTAAGTCTGCTCCTCCGTTTGATAATACTTGTTGTTTTAATTTTTTTTATACATACATTCATTTTGTTACACACATAGATATACATATATGTCTAAATACATAATAAAAAGAAATGTGTCTGGAACGGAAGGAGCAGTACATACGCTCGCTACTGGGAGCAACACGGCCACGCGTCCTGAGCCGCGGTCGTCACCTGTGTTGCCGCCCTTGTCAAGGCAGAGCTGCAGGCGATGAGACGATCGTTTTCAGGCAGAGACGAAATGATATGGTTGACGCTCCGACACCGTACCCGCGAGACGCAGGTGCCGCGGCACGAGCGAGCGATCGGCAGCTCTGCACGTACGCTGCCATCTCCCATGTAATCCAACAAGCCGGATCGGAGTCCAACCAACGGCAGGCGATCCGACGAGCAGAAAATCCAAGTATCCAACGCCATGGCAGATCTAGCGATGCACACCTGCATGAGTACAGCATGAATTATGATGCGATTCGGCCCTGATGATGGGCGGCATGAGATGATGGTCCAAGGGTCGGCGGAGGTCGATCGAGGCGCGCATGGTCCGGTGTTGGTGACCTCCGCCAAAAGGGAGCGAGCGTGTGGGCGAATAGGGCGATCGATGCCGTTGGCCGTTGCCGCGAGGAGCCGAGAGGCCTCCCTCTGTGATTGCTCGCGGCGTTAGGGATAGGGTAGCCTAGCCCTAGCATTTAGCAGCGCCATGGGAATGCGAGACGGAGGGGAGATGATGGAAAAGGCCGCACGCCCTGGTGCGCGCGGATCATGACGGCCACCGTCGCGCATGGCAACGGCTCCATCATCATCCGCCCCCGCCCATTTTTAGCGGGGGAGGGCCAGGGGGAAATACTCCTATGTACAGCAGCAAGATTACCAAAAGCCACTAGCCGGCTCACGTCTGCCTGCCTGCCTGGGCGACAGCTCGCTCCTCCGCCCCGACGTCCCCGTCGGCCGTCGGATCAGCCGGTCAGTGTTGGAGGCACACCAGCATCTGCATCAGGTCCTTGACTGTGACCTGCCTACCTCGGCGGTCGGCGCTGCACATTGTTGGGTGCCAGTCGATTCCGTTCCTTTCCCCGAATCATGCCAACTCCTCGTCGTCGTTTCTGATCACGCATTCACGCCTCGCTTTTTTCCCCCGGTCACGATCAGGCGAGCCTCACGACACTACTGCAAGCAGACACCGTACGCCATTCGCCTTTTTATTATTACTATATCGGTGCGCCGACGGCTCCCCTACCGACTGAGTCCATCTTTCTCCCCTATCAGATTGTGAACTGCTGAAAAGAGTGAGACGACTCGACTCGACTGACTCGGGCTTGTTGCATGCACGGGGCATGGTGGCGGTACCCAACACAAAGACACGGTCAAATTGCGCTCGGCGTTTCCCATCGCTTTTCCCCGTCTTTCTCCGGCTGCCGGAGCGCCCATGCCAAAAGGCTCTTCTTCGACGTCGGCGAAAGCAACCCTCCCCCCTGCGCAACACACACACAGAGAGACAGCCAGACAGCTCATGTAAAACAAATTTTTAGCGGCGCAAAGTTTCTGGCCTTCTGGGGACGGACCGGATCGGAGGAATGCATAGCAGTAGCGCAGCCCCGTCCAGCACGCGGTCGTTGATGGCGATCGGTGCCGCGGTAAAGGTCCAGTAAAGGAGAGACATATATACTCACGTACATGGAGGTGTAGCCGTGCCCTCTCACACACATATTCATGTTGCAGACTCGAGTGAAGTTCAGGTTTTGTCTGCCATTCGTGGCCCGGGTAGAGAGGTTATGCTTTGTCCAACCGTGCAGCAGATCTTGTCCTCAGCTGCGTCATCAGCAATCCAGCACCCATCATTTTCTTCTCCAGCAATTTAGCATATGAAAGCATTTCATGCAAACTGCTGCTCATCGGTGAAATGCGAGACTCCGAAGCGAATCCAAAATTATGCAAAATGCCTTTTCTACCATGTACCCAAGGAAAACCATGGGGAAAAAAAAGAAACCGTGCAGTGTGAAATGTCCTACAGCTTGCTCTCGCGTTAGTGCTGCACGGTGCAAGTCAACTGTGCAGTGTGCAGTGGGGCAGCAGCCAGGGTGCTCAGCTTTTGGGCGTTGAAAGAAACTTCGACACAGCAGAATGAAACCTACTGTGAGCAGCGGGTAGTGGTTGGTGCTCGATGGCATGCTGGAACAACAAATAAATAAAGCTGGGCAGGGCAGCTCCCACATCCAACATCTTACTCGCTCTCCTCTACCAACCGCGAAAAAATATGAAGCCAAATCATTATTTATATAAGAAAAACTGAAACGACAAATGAGTGGGACTGTGGGAGCGTCTTGTCAAAGGGAATATTAGTGGTAGATTGCCAGTCTTTCCACATAAGTAACCACCCTTCCTCCTCACGCGAAAGTGCCAGGCTAAAAGCCTGATTTCATAGCAAGTTGGTGCTGGTCAGATACCAAACTTGCAGGGGAGCAATCTACCAGTGGTGGCCTGAGACTCTGAGAGTGATGGCACTGGATTGATCAAGCAATCAGATGGCCCAACTGTTGAAAGCTCTATTGAGAATCATATGGCATAGAGAGTCAAGACGATACAGAACCTTGATGTCGGCACTAAGCCCCCTTGTTAGATGCTAGGTCACAAATTCGATTCCTGCTTATCTGTGCGGCCTAGCTCTATTTGTCTAAACTAAAAAAAACTTCTAGAAATTGTAAAATACTCTCTCCATCCTAAATTGCAAGTCGTTTTAACATTTCTAGGTTCAAAGTTTTTTGCTATTCATCTAGATATACGACATGTTTAGATATATAATACTATATACATTATGAATCTAAAAATAACAAAACTACTACAATTTGGACGGAAGAAATACTAAGGAGACAAGCTATTCCATTTTTTATAACCCAGAGGTAGATGCAATACTTATAATTTGTTAAATATTGATCAGCAAACCATGTTGTGTTATATCAGGAAACTTCAGACTCTGACCTATAAGAGGGTTTTCTAGGAACCGAGTAAAAATAGTAATAAAAAGGTAACATTGGACAACTCTAAAGACTGGATTGCAAGTGCCTCACATGACACATCAGTCTATAGTGGGAAACAATATCATGGCAACTGTTGAGAGCCTTCATGTCCACCACCATATCGATTGGCACAACAGAAAACTAGTAAAGTGGACGATTGTCATACCTCAATGTGCTCCATGGGACCCAAGTTTTACGTCAAAATCCATACTGACATTTAGATCTGGAAGTGGATGTTAGCATCAATGTTAGGAAGATTGATACAGCAGTACGATAGCATGGAACAAAATAACCCACAAATAACTGCAAACAGTAACAGGAAGCACAAACTACAGCACGCAGGCACCAGTCCCCTGTAGTGTAAAACACAGAAGAAGACAAAAAGGAAATTATTAAAATATTGCTGACGCAAAAGGAATTTTGAAACACTACAGATTGGTATAACTTGGAGCTCAGATACCTATGTACACTACTTAAGATATGTTTGCCACCAGATATAAATTACCATAATAATACCACAAGCTAATTTTACACAGCATGATTTATCAGAATTCACCAAAGAGAATATTATTTTATTTTCTGAGGTCAGTGGAACGGCTGTAGAAAATGACAAATGTGATTCCCATATACCACTATATATTGGAGAGAACAGTCAGGATAATGAGCACACGGAGCCAAATAAATTATCATTCAACATTGCTTCTGTGCTGTTCTGCAAGCCAGTTTGTCACAGTTATAATATTTCGTCATGCTATCATGCAATCCTCAACAATTCCCTTAAAAAACAGTATACATTACAAAGTCAGATTTAGGATTAGCAGTACAACGTCATGTATGCTTCTACCTCTGTTCGTTTGCCTTTCCTAGCAACTTTTCAAAATACAGTTGAAACTATGGTCAGTTCAGTGCTGATTGCAAGATAGTAAATGCAAAAGAACAGAATTGCAAAACTTATGCAAGAAATGATTGCTCCAAGGAGCAAACTTATGACTTTACGCAGATATGTGTGTTCCTTGCAGCTGTTCAAGTATAAGCAACAATAGAATATTGCTTGTACCAACAAATTTTGTTGATCATAAACCATGTTTAGCGAATTGAAGTATGGCTAACAACGGGACAGCTTTGGAATAGTACTATTTATTTTACCAAACTATTCAGCCAACAGTAGACTTGGGTGGAGAATTAATAGTTAAACACAATAAACACAGGACAAGGAGATATGAGAAATTATCAGGGGCTCTGAACACATCATAAGGCTCATAAATGCTAAAACACCATGCTTCTTTTCCTCTTCATTGCAAGGTCTGCTTCTGATAAAAGATTCAACAGTGTGCATAAGCAGGGCACATGGATATAATGTGTACATGATGATTCCTTTTTCTATGTAACTTTTTAAATGCATGAATAGGCTTGGTAAAATCTTACTAAACATCAGGATTGATATATGAGCAGTGAGCTCTGCATGTACCACACAATTTGTCTCCAAAATGTAATCTCCACTAATTCCATGAATGTTATGCTGGGTCAAAGTTCACCAGAAAAAATTCACCATAGTCTGCAGCATTAAGGAATGGACTTGACTGACGCAGCTGCACACTCGTTGAGCAGGAAGCAGCCATCTACTTAGGTCACCATGATCCGGTCAACCAAGAGACCTCAATGGTTTTGGCAAATGCAGCTGTCATCTCCTTGAGCGTGAAGCAGTGAAGCATTTGGTTTCATGTAATTTCGTTGTCACCATCCAGTCAAATGTTGCTTGGTAAGTTTACAGAGATCATCAATACTCATGACATCTCGGCAAACTTTGGGAAACCCTCACGGCCCTCGTTTCCTAGCTCCTTTTCATCCAATTCATCAGTATCTGAACCAAGGTCATCCATAGATCCTTGGGTGATACTCTCTTTTGAAGAAGGAAGTAAAACTGCATTTTTCTTGTAGCCCCATACAAGCATTGAAATATAGTCCTGCGGTGTTATAAGCCCCTCCTCTCTAATGCAAGTTCGCTGCTCCTCCAACGTCTGTTGATTTGTGAGCTTTATGTACTCCAGCAAAATCTTCTCATGGTCAGGACGCCATCCACTAGGTAACGGTGTATAATCAGGATCTGGAACCATTGACATCCTTGTATACTGAAGACCATCAATCGAATCCACAAGGCCCATTCTCAGCAAATTGTGATACTCTGGTGACTGCCCTTTCTTATCTTTCAATGGCCGACTAAGGTTCCTTGATGCGATCTTATAGACCTTTGCCCTTGACCGCAGCTTGTATTTGGCAGCATATAGCTTTGCCAAAGACCCCCTTATAATGTAAGAGCAGAAGTTGACCACCTTCTTGCGGTTATCAGCATAGCG
Source organism: Cenchrus americanus (assembly GCA_947561735.1). Taxonomy (NCBI): domain Eukaryota; kingdom Viridiplantae; phylum Streptophyta; class Magnoliopsida; order Poales; family Poaceae; genus Cenchrus; species Cenchrus americanus. The sequence goes on from OX387243.1 coordinate 105,335,639, forward strand.
GTACCACTCCGCCATTGTCAGTAAAAGCTTATTCATCTGAGAATTTGTGTGAGCTTGTGTGGCATGGAACATACGGAAGCATGGTTGTGGGTCTGGTTCCCGGTCTCCTTTTAAAAACTCGAGCTTTCGGAACTGTTTGATGCACTGTTTCAGACTAGCTGTCACAGATAGCAGTGTACCAACTCCCTTCTCACTTATGATCTTGCCACCCGTGGCTGTGTAACGCAGCGTTGGGTACACAACTCGACGACACAGCACATGATCAAGGAACATGATCCCTTTAGTGATGTGCTCAATAGGGAGGCTTTCGTTATCAAGTTTGACCCGGAACCGCTGATCACAAAATTCAACTAACTGCTTCCGGAGCACTGCTGCATCGGCTCTTGGCCCCCTCACACCGATCAAGAAATGCCCGCCGTATCGAATGTAGTCCACCTTCCTTGTCTTGTCAGGTCCACTCGTGGGAACAAACTCCGGCCACGATGTATTACCTTGCTCAACACCATCATCCCCTCCCACAACATCCGATTTGGATGGTTTGTAAAACTCCTTAATCTTCTCTTCCATCCACTTATCAAGCTCATCCAGGCACACATTGGCAAGCAATGGACTCAGCACCCCACAATGTCCCCAATCTGGCTGCGTCATCGCCTCCTCTGGTGCAAACCCAAAGAACGTCTGCAACCAGTAAGGGTCAGGCTTCGGCTCCCCCTCTGGCAGCACCTTCTTCTTCTGGTACTTCCTCTTTGTCTTCTTCTTCCTTATTGCAGCATCATCACTTGCAGTCACCACCGGGGTGAGCAACGCCGAGCGGATCAAATCCACCACCTTCTTATCACGCACATCACGGATTAGCGCACCAACGACAAGTGCAGGATCAGGCGAGTGCAGGAGTGGGGAGAGGTCGCCCTTGATATACCAAAGGTATGGCGCAAAGCTGCGGCGAATGGTGCGGATTGCGGCATGAGGTGATCGACCGGGGCGGAAGGCGAATGACTTTGGCGAGAACCTGGCCTCGTACACGGGCTCGAGCAGGAGCAGGAGCAGCTCCTGCACGACGCGGTCCTGGAAAGGCGGCGGACCGGGGGTTGTGAGGAGGGCGCGGAGCTTACGCTTGGAGAGGGTGGCGGGGTCCGGCGCGTTGGCGGCACGCGGGGACTGGATGAAGGGGGTGAGGCGGTTTCCGAACCGGAAGCGAGCGTCGAGGACGGCGTTGCGGAGCGTGAGGAGGGAGGCGAGCGTGGAGGCCGGGATGGAGGAGCGCGGCAGGTAGGAGCCGGTCTCGTCGGCGTACGCCTTCTGGTAAGCGAGCACCCACAGCTCGAGGCGCGAGAGGAAGGGGGCGAGTGACTGCGGCGGCGCGGGGGTGGACGAGGCGGAGACGGAATCGGCGGCGGCGGCGGCGGCGGCGCGGAAGGAAGAGACCCAGAGGGAAGCGGTGATTGCCACAGGGTCGTCGCGGAGGAGCTGCGTCGGGTCCAAGGGGTTCCCGCTCCCGGCACCGGCGCCGCCGATGCCCCCGAGGACGCTTCGGCTTGTGGAGGCGGTGGGGTCGGCGACAAACTGGTGCCGCCGCAGGGGAGCGGGTGGGTGGGGGCGAGGGTGGGGAGAGGCGAAGGAGGAGAAGGTGCGGAGACGGAGGAGGGAGGTGAGAAGCGCGCGGCGAGGCGGCGGCATCGGAGGAGGATAAAACCCTCTCGGTGGCCGGCGGCGTGGTGGGGTTTTTGGCCGTGTTTGGTGGCGGGGTGGGGAAGTGCCGAAGGAGTGGCGTGTGCACGGCGACGGCGGCGGCGGAGAGCAGCGGGGAGGGATGCCGGGCCAGTGGCTGGAGAGACAGAGAGATTTTGGGCTTGGATGGGTGGCGGTCCAGTGGGCTTTGCCCCAAAATGACGAGATTTTTCGAAATATCTCCAAAATGACCCGACGTGGGCGAAAATGACCCCAGCCAGCCATGCTAATATGCTGTGTTCGTTGTAGTAGTATTCATCTCCTTTCGGCACCAAACTGAGCCACTCAGAAAAGGTACGAAAAAGAAAAAAAATCTGCAGATAGATGAATCATCAGCATATGTACATGTAAAATAGACCAACTCAGAAAACCTCTGGTTTCGAGGCACCTGATCGCTGATGTTACTGTTAGTTCTGATTTCTGAAGCAACTAGACTAGATCTCGCTAGTATTGACAACATCCTCTCTTTGTACGACGGGGCCGATTTACAGGTTGTACAGGGTAACGGCAGGCAACAGATATGGGCTATGGTTCTTGGATGACAAAGAATTTGCATGCAGTGAGCTGCCGACTTCTCATCGCTCATGGCATCCAGACTCAGGTTCTTGGATCATCCCCGGATGGCGGTTGGGAGCCGATCAACCCTGCGTTTGAATGGAATTAGAATGAGAACATCTTTAATCGTTTTGCAAGTATGGTACCGGAAGGAGCAGCACTTGCACAATTCAGAGTTTAGAATGCTTTACCTGCCCAATTGCGATAGTTCAGGTTCCTGCAGCAGCAAATCTTGCAGGTTCTCAGCCCTAGCAAAACTGTGCCCAGTAGAAAAAGAGTATGATTCAGCAGCTTTACTGCCAACAGAATATAGAGGACAGGGAAACATGCCAATCATAACACACCTGGAATCAAGAGAGAGTAGTCTATGATGAATGGAGTTATCGGAGCCTATGTAGGTGACAACCAGGTTTCCTGCATCTGGATGTGGCCAGCTTCGGGTGGTAGGAAATCTGAGAACAAACGTTCCTGGCTCCTTCAGTAGTTCCCTGGAACTTCTTAGCGCATTCTCAGCTTCCTGTACAGTAATCAATCCCTCTATCCATCTTGGTGATGTGCAATCCCACAGCTTTTTAACTTTGTCTCTTGTCAACGAAGCAGCCACTGGGTATAACCAGCACCATAGCCGATCAAATTCATCTCTTCCGATATCCTCACCACAACCAGCAATTCCTCTCAAGACCTCCAGGTCCTGAAGCAATAAACAGCAGGCAATTGAACTTTATTTCTTGTGCTAATTACAAAAGTTGAGAGTAGGGGTACAGAGGCCATGTGTAGGAGTAAAATTCTACCTGCTCTGACAAACCCCGATTCACAGAATGGGAAATGTCTGTAAATTTTGTTATGATCCCAGGAATGGCAGATGACCAGAGAGCACGTTCATTGTTATTTGAGATCATGCTCCAAGTATCAGCACCCTCTCTGAGCAATCGCTTAGACATTAATATTTGGTTTCTGGAAGGTAAGAAGAACATAAAAATTAATTACAATGATACAAGGGATGAGGAAACACTTTAAAAAAAATGTAGGGCCCAAGAATTTAGTAACCTGTGGTGGGAGCATCCACTGTACAATGAGACCTGATCTGCAAGCTTTACTAAGTCATCTTTGTTAAAAGTAGGAGCTGCAACTCTAAGAAACTTTGACCGGTCATAGGTGCTATCTAGACAGTATCTGAAAACTACAGCATCTGAAAAGGTTTCGACGTCATCTCCATCTGACCCACTCCAAGAACTTCCTGAATCAAAGCTGTCGTAGTTGGATGTTGAAGAGTCTGTCACCATGACATCCTGCGCTTCTTTGCTTACCACCATCTTTCTGGCATTCTTATTCTGTAAGCCGATGATAAACTATCAAATCAAGAAATCACAAACTAAACACAACTGAGCGAGTACTTTACTCTAGTTGATTCATTACCTGTGATAGTATTTTGTTTGACTCTACTACCTTCGCCATTCCATCACCTTCTATCTTCGAAAACTTGGGCTTATGAAAACGCACGGCTGAACTTTGGCCATGAGAATGTAGGCAACCATTTACTCTGCCAGCATTAACTAAACCATGGTCATTATTGAGCACGTCAGTTTCATCTGCCGTTGTAGAATTCACCCGCTTTCCAGAACCCAGTGGGCGGATGGTGCGGGTTCGAGATATACATCGAATTGTTTTGGAATATGCCACCGTAAAAGGATATCTCCGCATGTGCAGTGTAGAGAATTGAATACGGAAGAGCTTATTATCGCATTTGGAGGAGAGCTGTAAAGAATCAGATTTATGTCATGGACAAAAATCAAGCGACTAAAAAAAGGTATGGATATGCATGTGCTTTATATAGAGCGCAATCAGTTCAACTCTTGTTTTTTTTTTGGATATGAGCATCACTTGTAGATTGTGGATGCTGTTGTGGGTATATGCAACTGCTGGGCTGCATGCAGCTACTGCTATTGTAAGAAGAACATTTTATTTTCTTTAGCAGTCAAATTTGATACTAGAGATAAGTTTTTCCATTGCACCTCAAACCAAACTGTACAGAAGTAGTTGATATGTGGTATTAGCGTACCATACTAGGTAGGGAACATATCAGGTGCAAACCAGATTCCCTGTGCAAATTTAGAAACTTTCAATCAAGGCCATAAGATGCTCATCCAAGGGGCAGAGGGGAGGGGTGTTATTTTGCACATAACTGCCCACTACCAACATCTCCAATGAAATTTTACGATAACCCCCCTCCACCCTGGCCCTTGGATGAGCATCTTGCGGCCTTGATTGAAAGTTTCTAAGTTTGCATAGGGTATCTGGTTTGCACTAGATATGTTCCCTACTAGGTATAGCATATCACAACCCTTTTTATGGGCTTTCCTACCTTCAACTTTCTCTACCTGATCATTGCTAAAGGTCCAACAGCTACAACTGTGCTGGATGGATCTAAAAAGTGTCAATGATGACATACATAGCACTATGTTGAGCCGTTTTATTTATAAATTTAGCATTGCATGCCCACTATATTGGATCTTTGGAGGCTACATTGCTCCTAGGAATGGATAGAGGAGAGAAGCTGAGAGTAGAGAACCTCATTTGGAATTATGTAATATTTATCAACCACAGACGGGAATGGGAACCATATTGTGGCACTGAGCCAGGTTTCACGAACAGTTTGGGTGACCATTTAACACAAACATGAAACATGCCAAAACAGATAACTGCCGTAGAGCAGTTGGTAGAGGCTCCTAGTGAGAGCCCAGCCACCCAGGTTCGAACCAGGCTGCTCACAAATTTTAGGACGGATCAAATCATCCTTTGACACCTCAAAAAGAAATAAGGGTATAAAAGGGATGAGCATTTCTTCATATGGAAGTGTCATGCCAAAGGGTGCTAGACCACTTGACCAAAGCACGCGAGCGGCAACCCACAGGTCGTGACTTCGAACCCCGGGTGGAGCGAATTTCCGTGTGTGGGTAAAAAAATCCCCTAGCTAGCCCTGTGTGCTAAAGCACTAGTTAAGAGAGGGCCCAGGTCGGCCTGAGGACCGTGTATGGCCCAGGTAGTTTCCCACGAGTTACGACTCCCAGTGTCAGGACAGGGCCAGGGTTCGGGGATTTTCTCAGTCGGGCAAGCCGAGGCTTCTTCTTAGTTAACACCGTGGGGGCGGTCTTTCCCTCACCGGCCAAGTTTTATATGCAAGTGCCATTCTGTAGATAATTCTAGCAATTGGCACTGTTGAAGCGAACCATTCAAAACTCTGCTTCCAACAGTGACATGGCAAAGACGAAAACTGTATGCTCCACCAGGGGGCATCCAGATAATTAAATGAAATTCCTTATATGTACTGAAGAAATTTTACATCCGGGGAAACCCACCTGTGATATTTTGAGTTTAAATATTGCGCGTCCACGAATAATTGGTAGAGGCCTGCTTACAGCTGGGTATTCAAGTCCTTCAGAAGTAATAAGCAAGGGAGGCTCTGAATCATCCCTTGATTTTTCAACAGCCGTTCCATTGTCAGCATAGACAAGCGAAGCAACAACCTAGAAGATGTATAAACTGATAAGAACACTATACAAACAAATAAAGCAGTATGCAATTTTGAAATTATTAAGCAAACAAAGAACCTCTTTATCCTTCACAGGTTCACCAAAAGCATTGCTTAGTACTACTTCCAATATGAAGTTTCTCCTGCAAGATGCCTGCATCAATAAGTTTCATTAGGGAATGTTTTGTTGTCATTTCTGATTGAATACATATTTCAATATATGGAATAATAATAATAATAATTATTGTTTTCTTCAACTCAAGTGTGATTTCTCAAGCTGTTTGGCATATTTTACTGAAACACCGCTGATTTCTTGATTTGTATAGCATAATTAAAACAAACAAATAACAAATCCCACCAGGAAATGACATTACAGGCATCTTCCTTACCTTCCCACCCACAATGTTCCAAATGCCATCATCACCCTCTTCGATTCCATCAGAGCTTGAGTAGTCAATAGATAACTTAATTGGTGAGTTCTGCAATTCAGTGAGAATATTACCAAATCAGCACCTTCACAGGCAAAATACTGGCCATGGCATTAGCTTAGATGAATCACCTTTGCATGTTGTTCTTTTATAGTTCCTAGTACAGATGATACCTCAATATTACAGATATAACCTTCAAGCTTGCTATCGTTTCCAACTAAGCTAATTTTGTTTGTATGATCGTCATGATGGTGCTGCTCATCAGATAGGGAACAAAGATGAGTCTCAGCCATTAGGTTACCATTGATGTGAAGACGCATAAGATTTTCAGTAACCTGGCACAGGTAGATACAAAGCAATGTTAAATAATCCACTGATTCTGAAAGGTGGAGGAAAGACGACACAGCAGGAAACAAAGACATGCTACATGTAACAGTTTTTCAATAAATACATCTACACAAAAGAAATAAGAGCGAGGGAAAATATCAACTGTGTGGTCAACCTGTCATGCATATATTCATCTGGGGCTACAAATGCAGAGGTATAAAATACAGGGGAGTCTATGGTTGTTTATCATACCTCACACCCAATGTGAAACCATTGCTCGAGAGGGCATTCACTTGTGGATGATAGATTGGTTGTGTCAGTCCATGGATAGGAACTAGCAGGAGCAGGAGCTTCTCTGTGCAGCTTCATCAAAGGGAAGAGAAGCAGTTTATTTCCTTCGCCTAAAGCAAGAAATGGCAACTTATTGTCATCTCCCATGGTGACCTGCGCAATCCAGAAATCCAACAAATTTAGCACCAGTTCTGATCACGAGAAAAATCCAAGAATACCCTTTCAACAAAGAAATTTCCTGAAACTGTAAGCACAAAATTCCCTCAAACTACCACAAATTGGGGAAAAAATACAGTACTCGCTCCTGATGAAGATTTTGCTATGCACAGTGCGCTGCTGGAAGAACAGCCTAGATCGAACATCAACCGAGTGGTTTTGAGAGATATAACCGAACTTAACACCTAAGAAATGTAACAGTCGACACAGCAATTCAGACCACAAAAGCAGCGCACTGTTGCAGTCTCCTCCTACTCCTAAGGAAACAATTCCTACAGAAGCCATCGCCTGGAAACCGCGCAAAACCCGTGGAGGGGAAAGAATCCATCCAACCTGGTGGAGGATCACCGAGGACGGCCTCGCGGAGCTGGACAGGTAGAGCCAGAAGCAGACGGCGAAGCCTCCTCCCCCGCTGCCTCGGGCCGTTCCCGAGTCTACCTCGACGCTCACGTCGCGGAGGTCTTGGTAGCCGGCATCTCCCCCGCCGCATTCCGATTCCGGCGCCGCCATCACGCCCAGGGGGGTCGCGGGTGAGGGTTTGCTTGCCCCCTTTCGGCGCGTCGGCTCTCGGGCGACGAACTGAAGGATGGTCCGGTAACGGTTTGCTCTTCTTCGGTTCGGTGATGACTGGTGGGGTTGTGGGAACTGGGAAGTGTGGGGAGAAAAAAATCTGGAGCCGTCCGTTTGGGGTTGGGCTGCTCTTGTTCGTCAGATCGGTCGAACAGAAATATGTTGGGCTTTCCTTTTTCTTTTTATTATTCTTATATATATATATATATATCGATATATACACAGAGAGAAATGTTTATCTGCCCTTACAATTTATTTACAAAGCTGAAAAGGTGTTGCAAAAGAATGAATTAGTAATTTGATAAAATATCACCCAATCTCACAGTTGCAAAATCACTTATTTTGGGTGAGAATATTTCACTTATTTTATTTGTCGAATCTGTACCTCCAAGCACTTGTCTCTTGTGCAGTGCATGATAGATTGATAGAGCGTTAAACACCGGCACGCTTGAAGTTAAATACTCCAGCTTTCTACGTTTTTTATATAGTGGTGTAGATTCATGTTTCCTCTCTGAACTATTCATGCAAATTTAGAATCAATAGTTCAGTAATATTTTCGCTTTACAGTGCCTTTTCTCTGACGCTTCTGATTTTATGTGCACCATACCGTCTAGGTTCATTAAGCTTTGTCGATTATTAAAAAAAGGTGATGATTTTGAGGATTTATATTTTACAACAAGATCAAAGTTGCACATCACGTCAGGCTAGTCTGAGCAAGAGAAAAAACACGCAGAATCTCTGAACGAATGGAGGTATAAGCCCAAACTAAAAGACTGAAGTGATACCACTGGAGCACGCTCAGGAAAAATGTTTTCGTAAAAATAAAAAATTATAATTAAAATGGAGATGCGGGGTATCGATCCCCGTACCTCTCGCATGCTAAGCGAGCGCTCTACCATCTGAGCTACATCCCCTTTTGTGTCGTGAGCACATCAAACAATAATTAGTACCTTGTTCTACCTCATGATCCACAGTGTTATACGAATATAAAACTAACTAGTTAGAATGGCGCGCCATGTTCACGATTGAAAATGCTAACCTTAAGTATTTGCTATCTTAAATACCATTGCATCTATGTTCTTAATTAAATTAAGAAATCACTCAAACCAATAATAATTGGCGACACTTGAACCTAAATGCACTTCAAATTGACTATGGTTTTATGCCCTGAGAATTCTCCAATTTTTAGATGATTTATATATTGCATTGATGCCTGGTTGAGATGGAAAAAATAAAAGCCAAATCAGTTATAAGCAATTACAAGAATTTTGCAAATTTATGTTTCTTTGAAGAAATAAATCAGAAATATGCTAGAATACCACTGTACAACAAATACATTAGAAAAGGAAATCAAGAAACAAAATAAAAACATAGTTACAATATCATAGTATAAATAATCTGAGCTTTGTCAAGTACTGAAAGAGTAGCATAGTAAATTTTCATTATTGTTTAGATACCTTTTGATACTGCCATTACATTTTGTTGAATCGGCGGTTCTTCTTAATTTGACTATCTACATGGATAAGTGTAAATTGTACTGCCTTCATTCTTTTTTACTTGACGCCGTATACGAGAACGGAGGGAGTAGTGGTCAGGCAGCTTACATGACTTCAATTCAGCCTCGGCCAGGCCATGCGAGAAGATCCAGAAGAGGTCAATTGTGTCCTCGGGCCGTATTTGGGCCATAACATGAAATGAAATCTCCTCTTCCGTTGACTAAAAAATAAAAGCTCAAGTGGTGGCGACTGGCGACTCACCCTCCGTTCCTGATTTATTTAGGACCCAGTTGCAATTTGAACTTTCTACTTGAAAGAAGGGTTAATTGGATCTGTGCCATTATTATTTGCACGATTTTGAAGGACACTATTACTATTCAAGTAACCGCGCTGTTGCCATTACAATTCTGCACTTGTTTGAAATACGCCATTTTGTACGTTAGACGCCGTCGGTGACCCACCTGCAGGCATATAGGAGGCCACCGTACTTCCGTATGGACGGGTTTGCCCCCCCCCCCCCCCCCCAAAGGATAAGGCCGCTGACGCCCTCTGTCTTCGTCTTCCTCAGGCCCGTTCCTCAGCTCCTCCCTCCCCAACTGCTAACCCTAGAACTCCAGGACCGCTGGCGGCTCCCCTCCGTTGTGCATCATCGGCGGCCGGGCCGGGAGAGCGGACACAATCGATCTGACGGATAAGCAAGCCGGCGCCAGCGGCCACGAACGCTGCACAGAGATCTTCTAAACGGCGCGGGGCTTGTTCGCTTCCGACGATGGCATCCTCCCATGCTTGCGAGCCAAGTGCGGCGGCGCGCGCAGGCCCAGCACCACGGCTCGCTTATCCGTGGGCGCCGGCGGCGGCGCGCGCGGCGGCGGCGGGCGCCGGCGGCCGCCACGGCCGGAAGACGCGCGCGCGCGCGCGGCTCGCTCCTCCTCGTCCCCGTTGTCCTTGCCGTCCCCCTCCTCCTTCCGGCGCGCGGCGGCGGTACTCGCGCGCGGGTGTCCGCGGCCAGCGCGTCGAAGAAGAGCTCCTTGGCGGCGTCCGGGTCCTGGTCGAACAGGTCCTCCCAGCGACGCACCAGCTCGGCCCCCGACTCCGGCGGCGGCGCTGCACGGGTGAGAGTGGGGAACGGGGAGGGTGAATGAACGGAGAGACGAGTGGATAAGGCGTCGGCGGCGTCTATCCTTTGGAGGGGAGGGCAAACCCGTCCATACGGAAGTACGGTGGCCTCCTATATGCCTGCAGGTGGGCCACGGACGGCGTCTGGCGTACAAAATGGCGTATTTCAAACAAGTGCAGAATTGTAATGGCACCAGCGCGGTTACTTGAATAGTAATGGTGTCCTTCAAAATCGTGCAAATAGTAATGGCACAGATCCAATCAACGCAAAATGTTAACACTACTCCAGTTTCCAAAGGTGTGTTTAGCTTTCTGAGCTAACAAAGTTGCGCTTATAAAAATAAGCTTTCCAACCTTTCATATAAATTCAATTTTTTTTAGAGTTTTAGCTTTTCAGAATTTACACGTGAAGTTCGTTATTTATTTGAGCTTTTGACTTTTAGACATCATTGTTCGTGAAACTATCTGTTGGATGAAGAGGTAGTTATTCCGGAATGATCGTCGTTGTAACTTGGAAACCATTCACCTAATCTTTTGAATATGCTCGTCATCATTTCATTCGCTTCCCATGTGCACCAAACCAAACATAAAAAAAGATCTCAGACTTGCGCTTCTACTGTTATACAGGTTGGCGAATCATTACAACTTATTACAAGTAGGAATATAAGAGGAAAAATAAAAGGGCAGCAGCACATATAAAACCTGCTACCTGCCTTGCCTAGTGACAACCTCTGGGTCGCGGAGCTGGAGGCTGGACGATCCTCAACGCCAGACGCCCCCAGACGAGAGTTGGGGAGACGAAACCAAAAGCAACAAACTCCAGACGCACCGGCCGCGCCGCCCCAACCGTCGCCTCGACTCCTCTCCCTCCTCTCCGAATCCCTGCCCAACCAAGGTAACAATTTCTTCCCATCACCTTCCCCTGTTCTCTCCTCTTCCCCATTCTTCCAACCCTCCGAAGGTCTCACGGATCTTCTTCACCCCCTCCGCCCCCGCGCCTCCCATGCATGCATCGGAGCTGGTAGCCGCTGGGTCCGTCTCCGTCCACCGTCCTGCTGATCTTCCTCCCACCTTTTGTTGACCGCGGAACCTCTGCAGCTAAAAGCCTAAAAGGCCCCTCAGATTTATTAGACTGGCCTAGTTGTTGCTAATTAACAAATGGTATCGAGATTAGACTAAAGTCATTGGTAACCATCAGCGTCGAGATGTCAAAGGCCGGCACCTTTCTCACGGGATAGATACTTTTCTATAGTTTATTCAGGAGCAGCCTAATCAGCAGACGCCACTTGTTTTTTGTTTCCTCATCGCACCGGCGCCTGTCACTGTTCCGGACACGCTTGTTTTCTCTTTTTTCCTTTTCCCCACTACTTTTTGATTCTTGCAACAACTAGTTATTTTCTGGTATCGGTTTTCGTTTGTTCTGTCACCCGCACACGTTTTCGGCTTGTGCCATGTGTGTCACAGGGAAAGTTTCCTGAACCTTTCATGAACTCTGGACGGCCCCTATTTTTCTTTCTTTCACAAAAGTTCCATTTGGATGTTTGGGGAGGAGGACAGTACTAATACTTGTAGAAATATTCGGTTTCGATATGTGGAGGAGAGCAATGTGAACTAATTGATGCTGACTGCAGGGGAAAACAATTATATCTGTAAGATTTTGAACACAACTCTGCAGTCTCCTCAGCCATGTATTGAGCTGACCTGTGATGTGATCTGTCCAGATACAGCCTCCGAAAACACACCAAATCTTATCTACTTGTCCTACTCATTGTTTGGTTCCCATGCTTCATGATTTTATACGGCCTACAATTTTTATATGAAGAGAAGGAAGGAAATTTACGAGTCATGAAGTCATACATACTGATGCCATAAATAAGACTTTCTGACTTTTCGTTGACGGTTGTTACCAGGCTTTGTAGCTGAAGAAACAATCCTGCAACAGAAATGGAGAGCTCCTCAGCTAGAAGCCATAATGCTTCTGCGGAGAACCGCTTGGGTTATACAAGAAGTGCATCCATGGATTCAGTAGATCCTCCTTTAGCTGTTAGGTCTGGCTCAATGTTAAGTAGGGGAAGCAGCAGACAGGTATCAAGGGGATCCACCAGCCTCTCCCGCGAGATGGGGGACTCCATACTGAACTCAATGAGGCATTCTCTTCAGTCAGCGGATCAATTGCTGGGAGACGTCGATAGCTCGGTTCTAGCTCAGCTAATCGAAAGTGGTCGAATTTCAGCACCCGAAGTTGATGCTAATGAAGATATAGCAAATGGCTTAGAGCATCATAAGGTTGGTCCGCTTCCAGATGATGCAATAATGCGAAACAATGGGAAAATTGCAGCAGCACCTGTATCTTCAGTTGAAATGAAAGATATTATTTCTAGTGCTGCAGAAGATTCATCTACCAAGGTACATATAATAGTTGAGTAGAGCAGCTGCTCGTCATTCTCAAACAAATGATTGCTGTGTTGTTGAAGGTGCTGACATGAAATTGTCTTGTTTTCCATGTAGGTTGAACCATATAAGCTTTCTCTGAGGCTTGACTATGCTGCTTACATGATCCATTTAGCCGTCTTTGGATTTTTCGGGGTAACTTTTTTATATCTTTCATGAGGTTGTTTGTAGTAATCATTGGTTAACCTATGCTTGTCTAATGAAATACCAATATTTGTTTTTTGATGCTATTACTCATGGAAGTCTGGATCATTGGTATTCAGTGAAATTTACTTTTGATATTGCTTTAGCCAGTTCTGTTCCAACTTAGGTGTCTGCCAGCACCAAGTTTTGGTGTGTGGTTGTTTGATTGAAGGATCTGACAAAGGGTGCTATTACAGCATGACTACCTTTTATGCATGATTCCCAATTTCCTTGGAGTAATTATGCTTTTGCTACTGATGATAAGGTATTCACAAGATATGGACTCCAAAAGCTGTTTGGCCCAGACTGCTTGGCACTCACCTCAGACCAAAGCCCACTATACCCTGATCTTCCTTCTAATATGGTATGTTATATCCTTTTAGTGCTCAAGTCACAACACTACACCGAATCACAGAATTCTTGAAGAGAGATAAACCACAAGAGATTTTATTTGTACTAATTACTAACTCAGGATGATTGCTAAATTGCACGGGCCAGCTTGGATCTTTCTTGATGGGCTGGTTTGGGATCATCTTCAAGGCTGATATACGACACATATCTGATCATCTTATTGTCGGAATCACAACAGGCTACATGGGAAGCCTTACCACTTTCAGTGGGTGGAACCAGAAAATGGTTGGCTTGTCTTCCAAAGGCCACTGGGTATATGCTATAGCAGGCATTGTACTAGGTATGCCATCATATTTTTATGATAAAGTGCAATATGTCAATGGATTGGTTTGATAAAAAAACTTGAGATAAAGGATTATAAATTAGATGTTAATATGTTATCTAACCAAACTTAAAACAAAAGTCATCTTCTGATGGTTAACAGCACTGATTCAGGAATGTTCATTGTCAATGAGTCCATCACGGTTGGTGCCGAGACAGGCGAGCGCCTACGGAGTGTGATCCTGAAATACATCAGGGAGAGGAGTTCGATAGGTCACAAATATGACTGGGAGCAGTGGAGGGTTGATACCAGGACTAAGCAGTCTGTGCTTCTGTCAGTGATGATGATTTTGATGTCTTTCTTATGGATTCTGAGCATTGTGTTGGCTGTAGTAAAGGCCCGTAGTCTTGCTGACGGTGCTGTACTCTGGATGGGCTGCTCGGTAGTGCCTCCAGGTGTTTGGCTACGCTGGTACCTGGCAAGGCTCAATGGCCAGGGAATTGGAAAGCAACAATCCTTCAAATGGCTACCCATAGGGACCCTTGCAGCCAATGTTCTTGCTGCAGGCATCATGGCAGCACTTGCTGTAACATCCAAAGTGGTATGACCAAACAATTCTGCTGCATAAGTTTATACAATGAGAAGTGGGTACATCTGATTCATTTGATTTTTGTTACAGGTACATACAAAACAAGCAACAACAATTCTTAGTGGCATACAGCTTGGTTTCCTTGGTTGCTTAAGCACAGTGTCTACTTTTGCTGCTGAAGTTTACACCATGAGAAGAAGCGGACAGATTGCGAGGGCCTTTGTTTATGCTGCTTCCACTTTCTTGCTCTCTTTTGTGCTGGGAACTCTAATATACTCCGTGCCAGTTTGGGAAAAGCATTATGGATGATCTTTGGCAAATACATCATGTTAGCAGATAGCTCAAACACGCAATGCAACTTTTGAGAACATGTAAGATTGTGTCATGGTACTTAGAAAGAATGTCAAAACCTAAACAGGAGTAGAAGGCACAGAGCCAAAGAGCTTGAAGGCTCATGGCTACAGTAGAGAAACATGGTCAGATATGTAATTTAGCTGCGCATTTTCTGCAGAATACACCAAGAATTACGATACCTAGCTAGGGAAAAGGAATTCAGCTTTGCCAGTAGAATTCATGTAGCATGGATCAATTTTTGACTAGGAGATATGTTCAAAATTTGTACATCTGTATGTATGAACCAAATGGTATCATTAATATGTGAGATGTACATATATGGTGCTCCGATTTGTGTGGGATTAGCTCCAGTTGTGTTGTGATGCTGTCCCGTAGCATTGCATCTGGCCATGTCGTTTAGGGAAAGACCTATTAGTCTGATTAGTTTTAAGCAGAAAAGATTAATTTTTATAACACCATGTAGTCTTGTACTCTTGCAAAAAGAAACAGTACATACTGAAATAAAAAGATATGTTGTTTTTGTGATGTTGAGTGATGTTGAGCATTATTACATGCCATATGGGCCTGTTTGGTTCAGGGAGCAATGTGCTGTCGCATCACATGATGCATCATCTAATCTGTCGAACAAAAGAACAATATCCTTCCTTGAGGTTATTTCTGCTGAGTACTTTTGTCACCAATTTTTTCTAGGGCCAGTAGCTTTGTCACATCTTTCCCTCGTTCACAACAAAAGATTTATGCAAATAGCTCGAACCCAGAAGCATATCATACGATAATTTGCAATCAAAGTGACTATTTGTTTCATACACAATAAAAGAATTATTTTTCTTCCTGTAAATGCGAGTAATTGAGAATCTCTACACCATTCCTGAACAGGAGTGTTGGAACATACAGCTGTAACATGTATATGAAACTATTGAATAAAAAATTGAAATGCCCTCATCATTCCTAAGAAGATTAGTTGAAAGATAGTGCGAATTTCCTGTTTCATATATCTGGTGGCATCTGATGCGTCAGCACATTGCTTGAGAAAAGTTCTAGCAATGCTGAAGTTAACACTTTTTTTTTTGTTCAAGTTAGCAGAAAAACAGCAGAACATTATTCACTTGAGAAGATTCCTTGAACAATGCTTACAATGATCTATTCCTTCAATTGTGCCAAACACATTATAACAAAGTTCACTTGACCCCCTCATTGCCATTTCTTTCTGATGCAGCTACAGTTTTGGACTCAGTGCAGGGGTACAGCTATAGTTGTCTTATTCTCTGCTTTGCCAAAATGAGTGGCTCCTGTGCAACGAACAAGCATCCTGACTATGCCAAAAGTCCTTGAAAGCATGACCATCATTCAGCCTCACAGAACAAGGTAAGAACAACCGTCCATTTATTATGGATGGTCCAATTCTGCCAGTTGATCCTCTACCTTATTCAACAATTCTCTGTTCCCATGTATGGTGCAATTCCTAACCAGAATTTCCCAAACTTGTTTGTTAAAACTAAACGGTGAGCTTTTGATCCATTCAACTACTTTATCATCAGATGATGTGCGGCTAACCAAATCTACCATACACAAAAAGTGGTCTTGTCCAGGCACAATCCTGTAACTCTCATTCATCAAATCGAAGAATTTCATCCCTTCTTCAACTAGGCTGCAATGGCAGCAAGCTGTCAAAACCAGCAAGAATGTATTAGCATCAGGTTTCTGTTTCTCACGAATCATCTGAACAAACAATGCAATTGCATCCTTTGAATGACCATGATGACACAGAGCAGATAGCATGCTGTTCCATAACATAGCACCCTTCATTTCCCTGCCTGTTAGTTCAAACACTTGTATGGCGCCATCCAAATAGCCACATTTTGAATACATGTCAATGAGTGAGCTAATGATGATTACACTTAGATCAAAGCCACTTCTTAGTAACATTCCATGGATCTGCTGCCCAAGTTTCAGTGAATGCATAGGCATAGTTGCACAAGCACTCAGACAACTACCAAAGGTGAACTGATCTGGCTGCAAACATTCCCTCATCGAGTGTTGAAATATATCCAGCGCTTCCACAGGCTTCCCGTGGCAAACATATCCCTTGATGAGGGCATTCCACGAAGATACATTCTTCTCTGGCATCTGATCGAAAAGCTGACAAGCAGTAGCCAATTGGCCATCTTCAGCACATGCACAAACTATCGTTGTCCACATATGCCCATCTTTGATAAGCATTTCGTCAAACAGATTCCTAGCATCATCAACACAACCACATTTTCTGTACACATCAAGAAGAGAGCTGGCAATGTTGACATCAGACAATAACCCAAGAACCACCAAATGGCCATGGAATTGCTTGGCAAGCTCCCTGTCCATGAGCTCAGCACAAGCCACAAGGAGTGCTAAGAAGGTGTGATGGTTGTACCCAAGGGAAGGGTACATGTTCCGGAGCTCGGAGTACAGCTCCACGGCTCCCCGCGCCTCGCCACCGCGCCCCAGCGCAAGCATAACGGTGTTGTAGGAGACGAGCTCCCGGTGCGGCATAGCAGCAAATACCTCAACAGCAGGTGCCGCAAGTGCCAGGCGCGCGTAACCGGCGAGCATGGCGTTGTAGGAGTGGGCGCTGGGGCGGGGCATTTTGGCGAACAGCCGGCGGGCGTCGCGCGGCCGGCCGAGGAGGAAGTGCAGCGACAGGAGGCGGTCGGCCAGCTGAGTGGAGCAGGGGACGAGGCGCTTGAGACCCGCGAGGCGGACGTAGAGGACGAGGCGGCTAGCAAGGGAAGGGAAGGACGGGGCGGACGGGCGGAGCAGGAGCAGGCCCGCGAGGGAGGAGAGGAGCGGGAACGGCGCGCGCAGGCCGGCGCGGGCGAGGGTGGGCAGGAGGGAGACGGCGGCGGGGGCGTTGCCACCCGATATACAGTGGTGGAGCGCGCCGAGGAGGCCGGAGTACTGCCGTGGCGAGGCCGGAGGAAGCGGCTCGCCGGGGACGCGCATTGGGAGGGATCGTGTCCTCGTGGGGTTGGTGAAGCCAGCTGAGCTCGCTGGGGTCTGGGGAGCCGGCGGCCGGGGCGGAGCTCGTGCGTGCTGGCTGGCTGCCGCGGACGTGCGCCGTCCAATTCAAAAACGGACGGCTGTGGTCAGTGTGATAGACCATATCCTGCCGATCGGATCATGCTGAGAAACAAATTCAAGATTCAGTAATATGATGATGAAAAGCCGCAACTTGTTCGCTCTTGCAAATCTGTCAGGCGCCCTCCTTCATCACAGTCTCAGTTTACGATTTGCGTTGCAAATTTCGCAATGTATCTGAATCCTGAACCCATATCGTTTGGGTTAATTAGATCCGTGCCATTATAATTTCGCGTTTTTGAAGAATGCCATTACTATTCGACTAACTGTCCTGGTGCCATTACAATTGTTCAGTTCTTTGAAGCACGCCATTTTGTACGCCCGACGCCGTCGGAGGCCCACCTGCAGGCGTATAGGGGGCTTTGTAGATTCGTATGGACAGTTATGCCCTCCCTCCAAAGGATAAGGCCGCATCGTCGTCTTCCTCATGAGTTCATCCCCGTGCCCATCCCCGCTCTCCCGTGCCCATCCCCGCTCTCCCGTGCCCATCCCCGCCGACGGCTCTCCTAACCCTAGCCGACGGCTCTCCCTAACCCTAGCCGACGGCTCTCCCGTGCCCATCCCCGCTCCTTTGCCCATCGCTGGCGCCCACAGGAGATGAATAGTGCCGGCACCTCAAGCTCTTCCCAGATGGGTGACCTCCCAAGGGTGGAGTGCCCTAGGTGCCACATCAAGGTGATTAAAACGAAGACGAGGAAGGGCGAGGTGTACTACAAGTGCCCAAACCATTTCACAACGGTATGTTGGTTGATGTGATTTAGATTGGATTTGTGTTCGTTTTTGAGTTGATTTGCTATTGGATTGAAGCAGGACAGAAGCACCTGCCCATACTATCGGTATGAGGGACGCTATTTGCGTTTTTGCTCTCCAATCATCCCGAGTTGTCGAATTCGGGCCGTAGAAGAAGAGGATTCAATTGCCGAAAATCTTGCGAGAGGAGGTCAATGGCGACTTGAGCCTCAGATGTATAAGTTGAAGCTTGAGTTCAATGAGATGAAGGGCAAGCTTGGTGAGGTGATGCGAGAGATCTAGGAAACAATGAAAGAGATGAAGCAAGCAAAGAAAGAGATGAAGAAAGAGATCATGGAGGAGATGAAGGTTGCTTGCACCGTTGTTAACTTGTCACATTAGTTAGGCAACTGAACCAGCTTGCCGAATTATGTTAGTTTAGTTGGTGAATCCGTTAGTTGCTTGAACCGGTGTTTCATTGTTAAGTTGTTACCCGAATGCATGAATGTATTAATGTTGGTAAAATGTTTGTTATCAATTGGTGAAGGAACCCATTGGTGAATGCATGAATGTAGTCCAGCTTTGTTCCATGACTAGCTTGATGAAATTTTACAATCTTGATGAATGCATGAATGCATGGAATGCATGAAATTTTACAATCTTGTTCCATGACTAGCTTGATGTAGTCCAGTTTGTTCCATGACTAGTCCAGTTAGATATCATCAATCTTGATGAATGAATGAGAATCATATAGACAAGCATCACAATTTGAGAAACCTCAGATACACAAGTTCACTAGCATTCCCAACCACCACAGGTTCACAAACACCAGCACAAGTTCACTAAACTAAGTTCAAGTTCAACACAACCATCTGAACTGAATGTACATCAGCACAAGTTCACAACCACCACAAAGTTGACAACCACCAGCACAAGTTCAAAAGCATCAAGTTCACACCAACCACAAAGTTCACAACCACCGGCCTACAGAACCGTAGCACAAGTTCAAAAGCACGGACACCAAAAGAAGTGGAGACAACAGCCTACTCCATTCCCGGCCCGGCTCTTGAGGCTTCTCACCACCCTTGCTTCGAGAGCACTTTCTCGCCCTCTTTAGCTTCTTCTTGAGAGGAGTCTTTTTCTTCTTCTTTGCATCCTCGCTTTGTTCCACTTTTCTTCGCTTCTTTTTTGGAGTACTTGGTCCTTCAACTTCTTCTCTCGACCACTGAAGTACATGTACATTGTTAGTTGAAGCTTGATGAATGTAATACAAATGTAGAGTAATATGCAATGTACCTTTTCGGTGAAGCATGTGTAGATGCCTCATCAACCCCATCATCATCTTCGTTGGTTCGGCCTAGCTTGCGTGTGTCTTGGCAAAGTGCCCAAAACCTTTGCACCTATGGCATCCGACTTTTTTCCCGTTTGCCCTTTGTTCCGCACTACCCCCGATCCCGACCACTCTAGGTCCGCCTCGCCGCCCTCTTCTCGCTTTGGTGGCAACAATTTGAACTCTAGTTCCACTTGAGGCCGATCCGACTCCGTCGTGCATTGGAGGAACTATTGCTGCATAGGTCGCTTTGAACCCGTCCACGCAGTAGTATTCATGCACATAATCTTTAATTTCCAAGCCTCTCGTTGGACAAGATCCAAGCCGGTGGCATGCCTCGCAAGGTTTCCCCGTAACTCGACATGCTCTACTAACGCGCACTTGTGGTTCACAAGGTCCACCGTGTGCCTCTTGGTGTTGTTCCAGTCATCCAAGAGAGTTACCTCAAGCAAAATCATCATCACTAGCTTTTATTTTGACTACCTTCAAATGGTTACTTACTAGGTTCGGCTTCTTGATGACATTTGGCAAAATTCCATCGGTCATTTCCCTTGCTACTTTTCTCCTCGAAACCTCTTCTCCATAATCAATTCCCTAATGCCATCAACTAACTCATGAACTAGCAGTCATTTCAAGTGTTTCACCCGATTATTGAAGCTCTCGAAACATTGTTTGTCCGATAATCACATTTGCTATCCTCTGAGAAGCCACACCTATACCAAATGCGGCTGTGGTTTTTCTGCAACCACTCAATTGCTTCAGGACCAAACTCATGTATCTTCTGCATGTGCCACTTGGATAGACCTTCAGTGTAGCTCCTAGCAGCTGGATACAAATGAGTTGTGAAAACATCTCCTGTGAAGTGCTCCATGAAGTTCCCATATAGATGTCTCATACACTCTCTGTACTCAGCCTCAGGATACACATCACCAACAGCAGTCTCCAAACCCTTGCATGCATCAGAACATATCACTAGACCTTGAGGGCCGCCAACACCATTCTCACCGCTTCATGAACCAGTCCAGCTTGTCCTTATCCTCACTGTCAAAAATTGCATATGCAATGTGATACAACCAATTGTGCCCATCAACTCCAGTAGCAGATGCCAGTTGGCCTGTGTATTTACCATTTAGACTAGAGGCATCTACACCAATGAATGGCCTACAACCAGCAAGAAATCCATCCACACAGGGTTTAAGAGCTACAAATATCCTCTTAAACCTTCTTCTCTTGCCAACTTTCTTCACATCTATCTTTATAATGCTACCAGACAAGTTATCTCCATCCGAGCTTGCCAATTGAATAACAATTTGAATGACTCTTCATATTTACCATGAATATGCTTTGCAAGGCTTTGCCGCATGCCCGAATATGCCTTGCTATACTTGAGCTTTATTCCATAGTCTTCCTCAAGCTTCTCCTTTGCTGCCTTTGGCCCCTTGTTTGGATTCTTCTTGAGCCAGTCTTTCAATCTATCTGCCACCCATCCTTGAGATGCCATTTTTCCTTCCACAAGCTTTGTGGTTGGACAGTTGTGGTCTTGTCCTAGAACCTTTATCTGCACAAGACAATCATGAATTAGTAGTATGCACATTCAAACAGGAATAAACTGGAGCAAGCCAATCATAAACAAGTATGTACCTGTATAGTTTTTCGATCATGAAGCCTTGAAGCATGAATCCTCCAATGACAAGTAGGGTGCTTACACTTTGCAATAAATCTGGTAGGGTCAGTCTTCAGACCAGGAGCAAACTCAAAACCTTTCTTCACAGCCCAGTGCCTTATAGCTTTCCTGAATGTTGCAATATCAGGAAACAAAGCACCAACTTCTATTGTTGGGTTCTCAGGATCATGGAGGACCCTTATCTCCTCGGATCCGCATCATCAACCTCTCGCCTCGAGAGGAATAGCTCCTTCAAAGAAGAAGCAGCATTATCATTTTCATCATTAGCAGTACGAGATGAGTCATTTTGTGCATTGACGGATGGTTGTGTGGGTGGAATTGGAATGTACATATGCTCATCATTCACACCAACATACTCTTCTTCATTATCAAAGATGTCAACTGGATCAGGCTGATTTGGTGGTTCAGCCGCACCGCCGGATCGGCCGCCGCACCGCTTGGATCGGGGCCGCTTTGGTGGCTCAGGCTGCTTAGGTGGTATGATACACAAGGGTTCTACGAAATCAAACTCATGCTCTTCCACAGCCTTGATTCACCACAACTAAGAGGAGTTGGCAATGCATCTCTGACTTATACATTTCAAACAAATTTTGGAACTGTGCTTCATCTACAAGCAGGACATCCTCACCCACAGTCTTGTCAAAGAACCAAAATGTGGCCTTCGGTTTGAGCTCCAATTGACCACACCGGATAGGCTAGAATTCAAGCAAATCAAATGTAATGGTGCCTACCTCCCAAGAAAAATTAACAACCTTTCCCTTACAAGAGGTTTTTTCTCATCACTGTCCTTTGTCACAAATGCCTGAACTTTGACCTCTAACGAAAACATAGAAAGCCTAGCACAAAACAAATGAGAATGAAAGCAGATTTCAAACACCATCACAATTATAAGACAATTTCCTAATTTCAACCCTAACAATGCATAGACCTAACTAGGCAGGGTATTCATATGGGTATTCAACAGCAAGGTCACAACAAGCAGGGTCACTAGATCACAACGAGCAAGTCAAGCACATCTTAGCCATAGTCTACCAGTGAACACACCTGGAGTCGTCGGTCTCTTCAGGCGTCGAGGCCGCAGCCCCCGCCCCCGCCGCCGCAGGGATGTCCCCGCACTTCATGGCCGCTGCAACCCTAATCCGCCGCCGCACCGGTGCATACCTTCATGTGTGGAAGATCGTCAGTGAAGAAGAGAGGCGTCGCCGTCGATAGGGATTAGGGTTTTGCCGAGTGGATGGCGGCGGGTGAGAGTGGGGAATGGGAGAGGCCAAATGAAACGGGGTACGATAGCCTCAGGTGTTGGCGGCCCTATCCTTTCGAGCGGGGGGGGGGGGGGGGGGAGGGGGCATAACTGTCCATACGAATCTACAGAGCCCCCTATACGCCCGCAGTGGGCCTCGACGGCGTCGGACGTACAAAATGGAGTGCTTCAAAGAACCGAACAATTGTAATGACACCGGGACGGTTAGACGAATAGTAATGGCATTCTTCAAAAATGCAGAAATTATAATGGCACAGATCTAATTAACCCATATCGTTTCCATCAGGGGAACGTTGTGCCTTAGTGCAGCTCATCGCATATCCATACCACTTTTCAAGTGACAGCAAAGCATTCTACATGCACAACATTTGAGGCAGTAGCACCAGAGTTCAAAGCTACCGAATGTCTGTCTGCTTGAGTTAATTCTCCTTTCCAATACTACCTCTGTTTTCATATAGTTGATGCCGGCATATGCAAACCAAGGCCATTTTACACCAGCACTGTTGTCGGAAACGACATCTAAATAAAAATAGAGGTAATAATTTACAGAGGTGCATTACAACTGACACTGCGAAGATACCCAATGCAACAAATAGAACAATATATATGGTCAATGAGGAAACGAGAAATGAGAATAGTTGCAAAATATTGCTGGTTTTGGTCAGTGCTGGTATGGAAACATTCCACATGTCTTTGTACCTGCAGCCTGTCTACCAGACTATCAATGTATATTGCTGAGATCCTGAGATTCAACCAGGCCATACCAAGTGGGAAATGGCATAAAATGTCATTTGCAATATGGTATGAACTACAATGTAGATTGGCTTCCTATGCTTCAGAAGTTAACCATGGCAGCTCCAAGTCTTCAGCCACTGTTTGCTCGCTTCCAGGTCTTCAACCACTGTTTGCTCATGGAAACAAAGACACCGCTTCCAGGTCTTCAATCACTGTTGCTGCTGGAAACAAAGACAAGGCTTGGATGCACTGCTTCAACAATCAGGTTCATCGAAAATGGAGTTTCAGACTGAATGAGGCACCATTTGGGTGGACAGTTAGATAAGTACACAGGGCCCAAGGCTTCAACAATTCAAATATGAGCCGGTTAACAAATTTCATCTGCAAATATAACATCAAATATGGATTGAACTGCAAAATGGGGGGAAAAGAATGTAACAGTCAGCTCTGTATTTGGACACTTACAATGACATTACTGAAAGTATAACCAGATAATTTATTTTTACTCTATTTATATCTATCCCTTACCTTCATCTTTTGGTATGTTTGGCTGGTCTACTAAGAGTTGCCGGAGTACAGCAATGTCACTGGAACTGCAAAAGAATGAAAACCACCATTGCTCTAGTTAATAAAGCACCAATGAAAATGTATGAATTGCAAGCGTTCTAAGTACTAAATTAAGAAATAAACATCACACGATTATTTACGATCTCAAGGGAGAATGAATTGAATAGGGTAAGCTGAGTCTATCAAACTTGCCTGCTCTTCCATGTCAACAAGGAGATAATGGATGACTTTAGTGCAAACCTATGAAATGGAAATCAGGATAAGTTCAGAGGAAAACAAAAGGGAATGCAAAATCTATTGCAGAAAAACTAAGGTTACATGCATTGCGAGAGTGGGGGCATAACATATATCTGACATCTTTTTTTGGGGGGAGCATATATATCTGACATCTTAAACATATTATTAAATATAAAGAATATAAATCATGTCTCAATTGGTAGATTGGCAAATCATGTCTCTATATCAACTGAATGCATAAACCAGCATGAACTGAGCCTTCAAATCATAGTTACTGCTATGCTTGGATTGGGTCATAAGGATTAAGGTCCAGAAAGATGATGTTACGAAACACAACTTAAAATGTACCAACACAACAACAAATTTACCATAAGAGCAAATAGAAGCTACACATGGTTAATTCGGGAAATTGCAAATGGGGCCTAAAAAGAATTCCTTTCTTACTCGGCCTGGTGCATCTCACATAATGTTCGAAGCCCATCCAAGCATTCTGCAATAGTTGGCAAAATTCCCACTTGTAACTGCATCTGTTTCGCCGTGAGCGCCGAACCACCTCTCACCATCTGGTTGGTATCACGCAGAGCCTTATTTAGAGATTTCACAACGCCATTTAACTTCTCCCTGAGCAGTTTGCAGCATTATCATCAGATTTAACTGAACTAGAATTTTACCTTTGCTTGCTCACACCGAAATTGAAGGGAATCACAACAAAAGTGAAGCAGCTTACATTGTCTCCCTCATAGAATCGAAGATGAGTTCAAGACTCTCTATCTGCTTCCCCATGAGGTCCTTTTGGATGTTAACCACACCACACAAGGCACCATAATTCTTGTCCTCTCCAAGCACCTTTCATCAAACGATGCAAGAAATCAAATTTTAGTTACGCCAGATAGTTGGGACGGTAACATCTCAACACAACCGCATGTCTGCAGGTTAACACTAGAAACTTGCGGTCTTGATCACGGAGTCACAATCACAAAATTGTAGGCTACCATCAGTAAAAGAATCACTGCAGGTTCTACGAGGCCTTAAAATGTGCTGTTGCAATCTCATACAAATGGCGCGGAACAATTACGATAATAAAAACTCTCCAATTGCATTGCTGTTGTGAAACCTTGCCCTGCAATACCAGCTGTTACAAATTGGGATTGCTCAAGAGGATGATGCAAGAAGGTACCGGAAGGCGGTCGATGACCGAGGTGGCCCTGTTGAAGTTAGTGAGGAGGCGAGAGTTGAGGTCGTCCCACAGGTCCATCTCCTCCCGCGCCTTCCTCACTCGCTGCTGAACCTTCCGCACTACCGCCTCCATCTAGTTGTTCGCTCGCTTGTCCGGATTCCTTCGTCCCCCCACGACTTCTTGAAGCCTGTGGAGTGACGCGTCGGGGGCTTGGGTCGTCGGGCGGCCGGAGCACAGGATGCTCGCTTGGAGATGGAAACGGAGGGACGGGCACCGGGCGGGGGTGGGCGGCGCGCCGGCGCCCCGGCTGCGTAGCTGGCGCGTTGGGCGGCTGCCGGGAGTGGAGGAAGAGGAGTCGGCGGCGTCTCAGGTCTCAGCGAAGGGGCGCTGGCGGACTGGGCCCGTTTGGCCGTGCTATTTGTTTAGATGTACTTACAAAAAGAGGGGAGGCCCATGCCCATACGATCAAACGCTAAGCCCAATTGATTCGGGAATCCTATCCATCTATCTTCCAGAAGGTAGATAACTACGGTTGAAACTAGCACAATAACAACCCACAATGGCCCAACATAACCAAACTCTAATTTTCCCCAACATAACCAAACTCTAATTTTTCCTCACACATTTCCTCTCCCTCCTCTCTCCCCCGCTGCCGCGAGGCCACATTTGTTGGCTAACCTAACCCCGCACGCCGGCACACCTCCTCGCGTCATCGTGCAGCCCCCTGCGGGTCCACTGTCGGCCTCGTTGTCACGCTGTGCGCGGGTGCCGAAGTGCTGTCGCGGTCCACCAGCGTGCTAGCTCGCGCACCTCCAAGTAGGGGTGGCTCACGAGCCAAGCTCGTTAAGGCTCGGCTTGTTTAATAACAAGCCGAGCCCGTTTGGCTTGTTAAAGTAAGGTCGCTTCGTTTGAAAGTTCGAGCCGGCTCGTTAAGCTCGCGAGCTTATTATTATTAAACATTAATGTTATGATCAAAATAATATTAATCAATATATGATAGCTTAAGTATGGTAACAACATTTAAAATTTTAATTTATATTTATCAAAAAATATGTAACATAAGTCAATAAAGTATGATAATATAGAAATTTGAGAGCTCAAATAGACTTAATTAGTATCACATTTGACTTACAAGTTAAATAATACGATTATTGTAACCAAATAATAGTAATAGGACTCTATTCATAAAAAACAATTTTGGTATTTTCATCTTTATCAAGCCTAACAAGCTAATCGAACATATCACGAGGAACTCATGAGCCGGTTTGTTAAGAAAACAAGCTGAAATTGAGGCTTGGCTCGTTTAAAGATCGAGGCGAGCTGAACCGAGTCAAACCTGTGAACGAGCAAAGTTAAGTCATGAGCCTCGAGTTTTATGCCAACTCTACCTTTGAGGGCCGGGCGGCGGGGCTGCTCCCTCTCTCCCCCTGCTCCCCGCGCGCCTAGTGTCACCGCGACCAGCTGGCTCACCGCCGTGGTCGGTCAGCTTTCCACATCCGTCATCGGCTGGCGGAGTTGGAAGGGGAGAAAATTGTTAAGTTTTATAAAAAATGTTAAAATATTTAAGAAAAATTTTGACCATGGGTTCGAGAAAAATGTTGGTGCAACCTGTGAAAAAGGTTGGATCCAACATTGCCTCCAAAGAAATGTTGACAACATTGGTGAAAAATAGGTCAATATTGACAAATTATTGATCCAACATTTCCTCGAAAGATTTTAGTCCAACATTTACTAAAAACTATTGAAAATATTGGGTCAACATTCCTAAAAATATGTTGTTCAAAATTTTTCAACTTTGAAAAAAATTATTAAAAAATATCGGTCCGACATTTACCCAAAAATATTGGATGTTAACAACATTTTTAAAAAATGCTGGTCAACATTTTTATTTTAAATCAGTTGAAAATGTTGAATGAGTTATTACTGGAGGGATATTAATAATGAGTCGGTAGCTTTGCTGTGTAGTCTTTAGTAGACTAATAAGTGGATTTATAGTTTAAATTATTATCAACCCTCCCGTAGGTATATAGGAGCCCCCAATTGATTGAGCCTCCACCGTCTTGTCGTCTATGGTGTGTGTGGGCTATGCAATGAAGTTTCTTTCAAGGCGACTACGATGTTTAAACAGAGGACATATCATGGCTCGCACGCAGGGATGAATCCCAATGTGAGGGCTGGTTGGGTGGGTGGGTGTGTGTGTGTGTGGGGGGGGGGGGGGGGTTGTTGGGCGCACTCCATAGGCGCCCACCTCACCCTCCTCCTTTGACATATTGGGTCTGCCCCTACTCGCAAGTCACTGCCCACTGGTGAGTGCATGGAAATGGGATGGTGCTCACATTCACGATGTGAAATGAATTTCTTCACCTGTATACCAATATCATGCATAAAACGGGGCACATTAAACCATCGTGTATGTTACTCTCTCTGTTCTTAAATATATGACACCGTTGATTTTTTACTTCAATTCTGACCATTAATATCTGTTGAATAAGTTAGTTAATACTAAAGTAAAATGTGGATTCTTACGTCTACTAGTAATATTGCACGTGCGACACGCACGTGCTGCAAAAAAATATTGTGCAATGCTCACTTTAAAATGACAAGAAATCTGGAGTTGGGTTTTTTACTTCCTAGATATACATGTGCTTGTCTTTGTTCATATTAGCGGAGACTATCCGGATGTTTACATCTGGAAGTGTACCATTAGAAGCCTGACTGAAGACAACTAGATATGTAGTGATCGTCTCATCGGATTCTTTTAAGACAAAGCAACCTTGCCAAATATTGATGTCTTCAAGGAGATTCACTATTGTGACCCATCTCTCAAGGATATTAAGTGACCAATGTGTATAGAATAACACTTCTTTTTGCTTCAAATGATAAATGGTAATATGGTACCACACGGCCAGCAAGATTAAACATCAAGAAGTCTGCAAAATTTTGGTTTTAGGTGAGCATGGACATATGATCATGAGTAGATAAAGATGGTCGCCGGAACAGGTAATTCAGCAAAATAGTTTCCTTAGTTTGCTGTAGACAACTTCGTATTTCTCATCTTGAGAATAGAAAGAAATAATTCCAAATCCTTCACATTTGTACTTCCAACACAACAGGAAACGCGCGCTTCGCCAACAGCCGCTAAGTCGTTGGCGAAGACTCCAACCCCGTTGGCGAAGGCTTTCCCAACAGGGGTTTCCGAGTTCCCGTTGGGAAAGAACCGTTGGCGTTTTAAGTGATGGGAAAGAGCTCTTCGCCAACGAGAATGCGGGCCCCGTTGGGAAAGCTTCGCCAACAGCCCATGTGTACCGTTGGCGAAGGGGGGACGCCGTCGCCTCGGCCGCCGTTACCTTCGCCAACAGGGAAACGACGGCCGTTGGCAAAGACCGGTTGGCAAAGGAGCCCGGCTTTTGCCAACGATGCCGCTTTGCCAACAGCATGGGCCGAAGCTGTTGGCAAAGTCGGCACGCGCTTCGGGGGGAAGCCCAGCTTTGCCAACAGCTTTGGCCAATGCTATTGGCAAAGCTGGGAATTTTTTCCCCTTTCTTTTGCTGTTTTCTAGCCTTTAATTTACACATCAAATCCACACATCAACATATGAACCAGAATACCACATATATATCAACAATATAGCATATGAACCACATTTCTGCATCGGTTTCGATCTCAACATGAATCCAACATTATAACTTAATTTTCATTGAATCCAACATGAATACAGCCCATAACTTTTAATTGTAGCCGATAGACATCAAACACATAAGAGAACACATTATAACTTAAATTTCATTGAATCCAACATCATTGGTTTATTTAGTCACTAAACACAGGCCATAAGTTTGACTTGTCACAACACAACAAACGACACAACATGTCTAAAAACCAATCAAACGCAAAATCTGCTTGATGACGATATGATCGAGCATCAGGCTACCACTATAGGACCTCCCACCTGAAAAGGTAAACAATTTAAATTGTTCAAAAAATTTGCTGCATATAGATATGATGTGGACAGGTTGAAGTTAGTCTGCAAAAGAATGCTTTGTGACACCTACTATTTTCATGGGTCAGCAGGCCTTGCAGCATTCAGGGAGATGGTCCATGGAGTATACTTTTAGTTGTTGTCCATCTTTATCTAGTGATTGCCTAAAAAAATGTGACAAGACATTAACAACACACAAGCAGCCCAACCCAAGCCTAGAGTTCGAAAATGGCTACCATGTATGGAGTTCATACAACTAAGGTTACTTAAAGAACCATCACTAAATGAAACTAAAGTTTGGGCGCGCCGAGGCGCGCCTATTTTCCGACATACAGCAGCTTGAGATACGGGGGTACGTTGTAACATTTATTCAGACACCGGACTGATTTTATATACCCTAAAACACATAAGTTTATATGAGTCGGTTATCACTTTATTTTTCTTCACAATGGCCCATGTGCAACACCTAAGGACCTTCGTCGCCCCCGAACAGAAACAAAGTGTACTTTTAAAGCACGGTATGTTTTCATTTGATGACAAGCATGCACGACAAAGGTCGGGCAGATCTTAAGAAATGCGGAAATGATGGTGTGTGCACAAACAAACATACCGGATATATCGGCTTTGCGGTCACGAAGGTAACAAAGATAGGTCCCCGAATAGAGTGAGACCGTGAGGCAAATATGTTGGCTAGAGCAGACAATTAGGACCGTTGATTAAGTTGTTAAACACATTTCTTTGGTTTTCCTTTTTGTAAGGATCCGGTATGATCATAAACAAGATAGTAGAGGCAATGCAGATTTTAGGAGTGGTAGTGGCTTACCACTTTCCCATTGTTTTTCAGAAGTAATTAATACACTAATATCAAGAGCCTCAGTTGCCCTTTTGGTTTTAGTAGCTAGTAATAACTATAGCATATTAATATTTCCTCTTGTGTAAAAAAAAATGTGTTCATCTAAGACAAAAGATCTTGTTGTGGGCTATAGTACACAAACCATGCCTTATGACACAAGGTCAAAGTATTGCGTTACAAATGACTTACCTAAATATAATTTGATATAAGGACAATACAATCATCAGTTTTCTAGCGCAGACAGTAATCTTGCCAATACATGCATTTTCCCAGATAGTTACCAGATAGTTCTACCCACATTCCTCCTCCACCAGTCTATGATCCAGATCCTTGCATAAAATAAATAGTGTTTGTAAGTTGGTTCAGCAAAATAGAAGTATAGACAAGTGTGAATGGTCCTGAAAACAGTTCAGGTGGGAAAAAGTGCAGACAATCATCAAAACAAGAGCCACCTGACTTGCTATTTTTTATAGTGTCATAGATCAACTGCAATATGAAGACATGCAACCGACAAATATATCATGGATTTTTCTTATAACAAATAAAGAAGAATTACAAATCCATATTACCCAGAAAACAACAGTAATACAAGCTCACTGCCCAGAGTTCTAGCCTGTTTTCCTATTTTGTGGAGTGATATCACTATCGATCTGTTAGAGAGCACACTTTTATGGAACAATTATATACCATCAAGAGGCTAGAATTATGAGAATTCCAGAATAAAATACATAACAGTATGTGTTCATAATCAGAGGAGAAATTTACATTGTTCTTGTTTAACTTATTGTTTGAAAAAATTATAGTGGACACCAAATTTTTCCACAGAAAGTGAATTTTTACGATACTTAAAGTGAAACACTAAAATTAATTACCTTGGGATGGTTGCATAATTTCTTAAGTGCGGTGATGTATGTCAAAATTTTGGATTGCTTTGCTTCCTCAGATATCAGGCGTTTAACCTGACAGGATCAGTAACAGACATGTAACTACAGTATAGCAAATAATGCATGACTTAAAATTAGAAGATTAGAATAACAAAATTCGGTTGTCTAACCATTAACCTGTGATTCTAACCATTAAAACTGCAGCCAAATAACCATTAACCCGTGATTCTAACCATTAAAACTGCAGCCAAATAAAATTGGGGACCATTCCTGACCAAACCCTAGATTAGGGATCAAATCAAAAATTGTACCATTCCTGACCAAACCCTAGATTAGGGATCAAATCAAAAAATGTAAGAAATCAGAGAGAGATAGGGTAGAGATGTACCTCCAAAGCACCGAGTCGGAGCCGCAAGCTAGAGCGCAAGAAGGCTACCGCGGGGGCGGCGGGTCGGCGCGAGCCGGCGGCGCGGCCGTCGGGGGGCGGGGCCGCGGCGAGGCGGGCGGCGCGAGCCGGCGCGCGCGGCGCGGCCGAGGGGCAGCGGAGGGGGGAGGGCGGGGGCGGCCGGATTCGCCGGCGGGTAGGCCCGGGGGGCGACGCGGGGGGGAGGGGGCGGCAGGAGCAGGTGGCGGCGGGGGTGGGTGATGTGTGTTGAACCGGGGAAGGGGCTCGGGGATTTTTAGGGTTAATGTTCTTTGCCAACAGCCTATGGGTGCGGCTGTTGGCAAAGAATTTGTTCAATTTTTTATCGCGCCATCCTTCGCCAACAGCTGCGGTATTAAAGCTGTTGGCGAAGACACTTTGCCAACAAGATCGCAAAGTCGTTGGGAAAGAATTTTTCCATTTTTTTGTTTTTTCTTTCCACTTTTTTGTGGGTCCTTCCTACTATATCTACATCTCAACTTCAAAATTTGGGGATGTTTTGAGTTATCTAGCTATATTTCGTTAATTATTTTTGTTCACTTGAATTTTCGACATAATCCAAATTTGATCGCAGGTGCGTGAAATAATGAAACTTAGGCGTTCGAAAATGATATTCATGTTGGGGAGTGCGTTTTGAGGCCGTTTCCCAAAGCTCACCCAAAATTTCGAAGTCTTTGTCCACGTAACACGACGGTCCAGGCGTGGTACAACTGTTTTTTAATTATATAAAATCCAAACGAAGTCGAAAAATTACGAAACTTGTCGGGGTGTCTCGTTATCTCATGTGGAGGCTACGATAAAAATTTGAGAAAGTTTGGAGCAAGTTGCCGCGTCAGATGCTCAAAACCCACACATCTCTACATGTGAGTGACTAGTGATCACATGTGGAGATGTCTGGATTTTGAGCATCCGACGCGGCAACTTGCTCCAAACTTTCTCAAATTTTTATCGTAGCCTCCACATGAGATAACAAGACACCCCGACAAGTTTGGTGATATTTCGACTTCGTTTGAATTTTATATAATTAAAAACAGTTGTACCACGCCTTGACAAGGACTTCGAAATTTTGGGTGAGCTTTGGGATACGGCCTCAAAACACACTCCCCAACATGAATATCATTTTTGAACGCCTAAGTTTCATTATTTCATGCACCTGCAGTTCAAATTTGGATTATGCTGGAAAATTCAAGTGAACGAAAATAATTAACGAAATATAGTTAAATGTTGCAAAAAGGGCCCACATTTAACCATGTGCTTGTAAACAATGTAGCAAGACTACCAAAAAAGTTTGAATTCAAAATTCGAAAAAATGAAAATTCTTTGCCAACGGCCGCAATCTTCCCCAACGACCCCTACAAGGCTGTTGGGAAAGAAAGCTCTTCGCCAACGGCTTGGTAGCCCCGTTGGCGAAGGGTCGCTCCCTTTGCCAACGGCCTAACGGCGAAGTTGTTGGCGAAGCGGACGGCGTCGGTACCGTTTGGCCGCGCCGGGGCTTCGCCAACGGCCTTTTCTTTCCCAATAGGAATGCTTGTTGGGAAAGAACCCCCTTCGCCAACAACCGGACTTTGCCATCGGTCATTGGATTTTGGGTGTTGGCGAAGATTTCTTTCCCGACGGCAGAATTTTCCCCGTTGGGAAAGAGTTTTTCGCCAACACTCGGGTCTTGGCTGTTGGGAAAGCTCGGGCTGTTGGCTAAGCCACGGGTTTCTGTTGTGCACATCAGTAAAGCACATGCCATGCCACCCGCTTCTGCTATCTAATATCAAGCTTCAGCAAGCCTCGACTATCTCTGTTTTTCTCCACAAGCAGAGCAAGCAAGCAGGCTATATAAACCACACGTCCATACTATCAGCCTGCATCACTGCTAGTCGCACGCACCTGCCTGATGTATCCTAACCTAAAAGAACTTAAATATATCCCATAACAAAATAAGTATAAATAACAAAAATCCTAGTAAATATAGTAGAACCATTTCAGAATTATCATCCAGTTATTATTAGCAAGGCATGAAGGTCTTGGCGAAAATGAAATTTCATTTTTTGTCCTTAAAAGTTTGGACTTTGCATCCCAACCTTGACCGGTAAAGATGGGAAACTGGATAGCAAGTAGATACTTCATCTGGATTAGCAGAAAAGGCTCAGACTAAAAATAAATTGATTGGTAAAGATGGGAAACTGGATAACAAGTAAATACTTCATCTGGATAAGCATGCAATGCTCAGCCTAAAAATTAAAGGTTAAATCTTTGCATGAGCTTTTTGTTAAGGGTGAAATATCAAGCACATGAACTATAATATCATTCCCTTGCTAAATAGAATTAACAAGTCTGTCAAACATTCTTTTCATCCATGTTGCAATGTGGAATTAGACGTTAGAAATAGCTTGTTCCATGTTTACAGTTAAGAACAAAGCTTGACACAGGTTACTTCTCCCCACCATCATTTTTCACCCTGAAACACAAGAAAGTGTGACTTTATTAATGTGTATCGGCATGAAATAACCAAGTCAACATTATGCTTGTGTGTGAATAACCTGCTGAACTACATCATAAGTCTTGATTGATAGGTGTGGGAAGAAATTATTTAAGCAAAACAATGAATACAAACAGGGGATAAAATGTTTCTTGTGCTTTGGCTTCCACCATACCAAGTATTCATTGAGGGTTGTGGTTAGCTACATCCGACCAAAGCTCATGCTTATTATAAGAGTCACTCCTTCGTGCTAAGGAAGGAATCATAAGTGATCTAAAATCAATTAAAACTTCAAAGTATAGCTGCTTCAAACATTGAAATGTTGAATTCTTATCAAATTTTCTGATAAGATAAGCATGTAATCCATGGTGAGGATGGTCAACGGTTTACACATTTTGTCAAACAAGAACAAGTATCAAGCAAACACCATACATGCAATGGCAGAGCGGCGCTGAGGCCAGGTTGTAGGAGAACTGGGTGTCGCGCTACACGTATCGTCACCGGCGGAAGTTGTCGTTGAGCACGGTGACGAGGTCGGTCTCTGAGAACGTGGAGACACGCGGGGGACCTCGCTGCCACGGCAGGTCGCTGGCGACACCAACAGTGCGAGCAGGCCGAGCACGGCCCCCCCATGGACGAGCAGGCACCAGGCAGTATGGCCGCCGCCGGCCCCATCAGAGTGGTGAGAGGGACGGAACAGGTGCAGGGTCCCCTTGGCTCATGGTCAGGACGGTCTAGGCATCACCAAGAGGGAGGGATGGACACCGAGGGTAAGGGCGGCCAAGCCCGTCGCTAGTCAGAGTCGGTGGCGATGGAGACAGGGGCAGCGTTGCGTGAGGGAGACGAGTGCTGCGGGAATCGGGTGGATGCGGGTACGCAGGTGGGTAAGGAGGGTTGGGAAGCCGGCGGATGAATGGCGGCGAAGAGAGGCGACGTTCGTCTCACTGCATGATGTCTGTTTGACGGTTGCACGGGGGTCAATTTGAAGGAATCGGGGTTCGCGGCGAAGGAGCTTCCATGATTCCGGCAAATTGGAGAAGGGGGTACTCGTCCTTCCCATCTGACCGCCGTGCTGGGGAGGCCCAGGAGATGCCCGTGCTGCCATCCCGCGCAGGCGCCATTTTTAGCTCAAAGGCTACACTGAGTCACTGACCCTGCAATCTTTACACCTACAAATTCATGGCACTGCACAAATCAATTATCAATATCATAAATCAACCTCCATAATCGTACCATCATTAACTTAAAAAATCATCAGTTCAGTTCACAGGATCACACTCAAACTCTAGAGCTGACACGCTGACACCTATACTACAACTACTCCATTCGTTCATTCGAACGGTTGTTGAATCAACCCCAATGGTCGAAGGAAGCTCCGGCTGTTCTACGACGCAGCGACACAGGCATCGGCCACCTTCTCCATCCAGTGGATAAGCAAGGCGACGGCCACGTAGTGCGTGGCGGCGCCGACGAGCACGAGCACATGGTGCGTCGTCCCTCCCGGGGCGACACGGGCGGAACCCGTAGCTGTCGCTACCACCAACCTCCCGCCTCCCCCTTCTCGGTCGCGCTGGTACCGGAGCCGCTCGCCGGCGAGGACGGCGGTGGCGCGGCCTCCTCTCCCCCTTCCCTCTCCTTCTCTCTCCCCTGCTCTCCGTCCTCGCGCTCAACCCTAACCCTAGGTTGCGCCGCCGAACGTCGCAGCCGCCGGCCGCCCCTAGGAATGTCAACGGGTCGGGTTCAGGTCTGGTGGAGTGTCTGGGCACCCAAAACCAAAACCCGAACTTAAAACCCGAAACCGACCCGAACACCGATTCAGGTGAAAATTTGTGCCCAAAACCAAACCCGCGGATATCCGAAACCCGATTGGATACCCGAAACCCGCTTTGTATGTCAACATATGAAGAGAAATCAAGACTTTTATAAACATATGCACATATATATACATATTCACATGTATAAATAAGAGGCAACGAAATAGTAAATAATTACATGAGTCAACTTAAAATAGTATATAAGTAAAAAAGTATTATTAGTATATAATAAAACATGAATTTTAATTCATAATGACTTGTTTCGGTTATCCATTGGATATCCACGGGTGAAAAACCAGATCCGAAACCGAACCCGATAAGTTTCGGGGCTCCGAACCCGAAAACCGTGGGCGAAAAATCCAAACCAAACCCAAACCCGCGGATATCCGACCCGAAACCGCCCCATTGCCATCCTTATCCGCTCCTCGGGTCCATTGCGGTGGTGTTGATCCATGCCTCGGGACCTCAGGGCCCTCCTCCGCCGCCCGCGACACCCCTTTGCTGCCGGCCGACATCCCTACGTCGTCTCTTCCTCGTCGCCGGCGAGGACTCCTCTGCCCCCCCCGGTCGCCAGATCCACACCTCGCAGTGTCAGATCCACTCTCTTGGGACCCGAATCTGGGTCCCCGGGCTGGAGTTACCCTCATCGGCCTCTGGGCTTGGCGGCGTGACGGGCTGCTGTGCTCGGTGGGATGTCCCGCATGGGTGCGACTCTCGGTTGCCTACGTGCGGGCGCCCGTGGACACATGCTCAGGCTTGACGACGCGGCCCTTCGTCCAGGACACGGGTTCCTGGTGGCCTGCTTCATCGCCTCCGTTCCGCCGCCGGCCTCGTCTTCGTCGCCCATGTGCTGTGGTTGTTGGTTGGTCGTCGCCATCATTTGGTTGTCGCGGTCATTCGTCATCATGTTGGCGGTCGTTGGCGGTTCCGATGACATGCTTGGTGCTTGGCGCGCGTGGTGGTTGTCTTCTCGAGCCATCTTGGCCCGTTTGGTCATCTTGTTCCGCGGTCGGTCCAAACTCTCGCATGTCGTCACTTCGTCGTTGTCGGGATTGGTGGTGGCGTAGCTTGTCGCCTCTTCGTGGCTTGTCGGCAGCTTATGGATCTGTGCTTTCACCTGTCTCTCTTCGCTGGTGGGATGGGAGGATGGGTCTCGTCCTCCCCCTGGTTTCTCAGGCTGTCGGTGCTTCACGTCAAGCTTCTTTGCTTCGGTGCCTACTCTCGTCGTCTTCTAGTGTTGCTGGATGCGCCGGTCGTGGGGAGTGGGGATGCGTGTGAGCTCCTTCCCCCTCCTTGTAGTTGTGGTTGCTCTTGGCCGCCCTTCGCGAAGCTTTTTGTCGGGGACAGCCCCCGGGGTCCCCTTAAACAACCAGGGAAACCCCCGCTTAAAACCCGCAAAAAACCAAAGCTAAGCGCACCTTTCTTAAGCGCGCACACAGGGCACGGTCCACGCCGCGGCGGCCCCGGCGGCCCACCAAGGCGCCCCACTCAAAGATCCCCTCGAGCAGAGCTCCGCCTCGCTCGAGGGCACACACCCCGTTCGAGGGTGTACGCTTACCTCGAGCGGGCTCCGCCTCGCTCGAGGGTTCACGTCGCCCTCGAGCAGGCTCCGCTTCGCTCGAGGGCGCCCGCACGCGCACGCCCGTCCCCACATGCGGGTACGGGCATTTAATGCTCGACAAACGGCGGGGCGGTGCCATCATGCGCACGGGACTCACGCCCGGTCCTGTCGCACCAACTCCCTAGGAGGGAACCCATCCCCGCCACTGTGGGGGACTGTGCGACGTGGCCGGTGCCAGCCCCGTGACGCCGCACCGCCTACTCTTGTACGGCTAACGCGCCGAGCCCT
Organism: Cenchrus americanus; assembly: GCA_947561735.1. Taxonomy (NCBI): domain Eukaryota; kingdom Viridiplantae; phylum Streptophyta; class Magnoliopsida; order Poales; family Poaceae; genus Cenchrus; species Cenchrus americanus. Next base: position 105,373,252 of record OX387243.1, read on the forward strand.
CGAAGGGGGGCCGGCCGCACCCTCGATTTGCTTTCCCGTGACTTTGCAGGGTTAGGTCGTGATGCTAGGCCGGCGGGGCGCCATCCCTGCCACTGCTAACAGTAGGCGGCCGCCCCCGCGCGTGCAACCCCACGTCAGGCACCGTGACAACAAAGCCGGCGCTGTGAAGAGTGCGGGAACGGGACGCCGCCACGACTGCCACTGTATCCCGTACGGATCGACATCAGCAACCCCCTCGAGCCCGCCCGGGGAACATCACGGCCAACCATTGCATTCCTACCCTCGAAGCTACCACTGTTCGGGTACAAGATACGCCATAATGACCGGATCGCGACAAGGACCGTCGGGGCGGCCGCCTACTCCACCGCGCGGCGCACCATACCTCCCCATGTAGCCGAATAGTGCGGCGTGCATGTAATCCGCCCTCTCCTTGGCATATAAAAGGAAGGCGAACTCCCCCGCCGCGGGGACGTAAGACACACACGACGAGGAACAAACAACAGACAACACACGACACACCACATACTTGCTCTCCAATTCTCCCATAACATCTTCGCCCACTTCACCGGGGACTTGGAGGCCACACTTCCTCTCCCGCCTTGCTTGTAGCGGCCCCACTACGAGGCACCCCCGGTGCCGAGCAATATAGTGCCTCGAGCACACCACCTGGGGACGTACGGCCCTCGGCCGGAACCAGATAAACCTTGTGTTTCGATTGCTTGGCATCGACCATTGAGGGATAGACCTTGGCGCTTATTACCGGTTAGTGTCGGGACCACATTCCGCACCGACGTTGGCGCCCACCGTGGGGCATCGAGCGCCTAAGGTCAATCCACCGTCAACTCCCTCCATGGTGATTCGCACCGAGTACCGCGGCACGCGCTACCCACGGGCGCTCGGACCCCCTCCCCGCCGGGTTCGAAATCCGGTTCGGGGGCCCGAACTTTCGGGCCACCGGGGAACGGCCATTCGATGCGCCTCACCAACCGTGAGGAGCTCCATGCGCGGCGCCAAGCCGGTCCGCCCCGGTCACCGCCGCGCGCGTCACCACGACGCAAATGCCCGCCGGCACGGACGCCGCGGGTCCATCGCATCACGGCGTCCTCGCCGCTCCGGTCGCCGCTCACGCCGTGCGGCGCGTCGAACGGCGGCAAGCCGAACGCGCCGCTTCCCCAACGCGGCGCGCCCGTCGCCACGGCGGCCGCCGCCCCGGCGGGGGAACGCGCGGTCTCCCGGCCACGTTTCCCCATCGACCGCGCGGCGCGACGACGGCCTACAACGCCAACGTCAACACCACGATGCGCAGGGTTCCCCCCCGGCCGTCACATCTACGTTGCCGGGGATCCCGGCGCCCTCCGGCGGCGACGAATCATCCCCGAGCTCTCTCGACGCGTTGCCACCCGCCAACCCGCACGGGTACGCGGAGTGGGACTTTCCGGCGTGCGGACCCGGCGGATGTTCGGGCGTTTTCTTGACGCCACGGACTACTGGTTCGGTTGCTCGACGATTCCAGCGACGGGAGCTATGACCCCGCGCGGGAATGCCGCGTCATCATCGCCAACGACCGGCAAACGCCACCGGCGCGGCGGGCGCCGCGACGGGGAAGTCACGCCGCGCCCCATGGATCGCTCCACGCCCGCGGCGGGACCAAGCACCCCCGCCCGGGGCCGACATCGACACACACGCCTAGCCCAAGCCCGCGAACTCGAAGCCAAGCTGGCGGAGGAGTATCGGACGGTGCGGTTGCTCCGCACCTCTATGGCGGGGGGAAGCCTCCGCGCGCGGCGAACGCGCGCGGGAGCTGGGCATACAAGCCCGCGACCGCATCAACACCGACTTCAACGTCGACAACCCGGACACGCCTCCGCGAGCGAGCCAGAAGCTTATTGCCGCTGCAACGCTGCTGCGGGCCATGCCAGCCCCCTCGACGCCGAGGCGCGGAACCCGCACCGTGAGGCGCAGCGCTCATCGAGCAAGCGGCCGTCCAACGAGCCGAGAGCTCGGCGTCCCGCGTCCGCCAAGGGGGGGGGACGCACCGGGCGATGGGGGTGCACAGAGGGCCGAGCCCTCGGTGCACGCGAGCGGAGCGGCAGAGCGACCCGCCAACCGGGACGCACACCGGCTAAGGAACGACTCCTCGACACGCGCGGGCGCGGGACGGCGACGCCCGCAACGTCATCAATGCTCGGCGGACGAGCAAGGCGGACGCGCGGCGGCGGCGGCGAGCTACCACCCTCGGCGGGGGGTGGACGCTACGACGGCGATGAAGACCGCTCTCCGACGCCGGAACCCCCGGGGACCCGTGTGTTCGCCCGGGAGATCCGCGCGGCGGCCTTCCCCGGCCGCTTCCGCCCCCCCGCGACCATCGTCAAGTACAACGGGGGAAACGGACCCTCGAATGTGGCTCAACGATTACCGCCTAGCATGCCGGCCCGGGTGGGGCCACCGGCCGACGAGGTCATCATCCGCAACCTCCCCCCGCACCTCGGCGATTCGGCCGGACGTGGCTCGAGCATCCGCTCGGCCGGCCGGATCCATAATCGGGATGATTTGGTACGCAGTTCGTGGGCAATTTCCGGGGCACGTACGTGCGCCCCGGGAATTCTCCGGGACCCGCGCTCCCGCACCTGCAGGCCCGAGGAGTCGCTCCGGATTTGATACGGCGGTTCTCCAAGCGCCGCACGGAGCTCCCAAGCGTGGCGCAATCCGAGATTGTGCATGCCTTCCTCGAGGGCACCACGTGCTAGGATCTCGTGCGCGAGTTGGGGCGCAGCCCGCCGGCGGACTCGAACGAAGCGTTCGACATCGCCACCGCCCTCGCTTCGAGGTGAAGAGGTCGTTGGGGGCGATCTTCGACGCAAGAAGGGCAAGCGCTCGGACGACGTGCCCGCGGAGGGCGGCAAGTCCGGGGAGCCCCCACCGAAGGACAAGAGGGGCAAGAAAGGGAAGAAGCCGCGCCGCGAGGCGCGCGAGCGAGGACGCGATGGCGACGACGGCGAGGCCCTTGTCGTTGACCCGGCTCGACGGGGCCCTCGACCGGCCCCTCGAGGTCCGGGGTGTTCGATGACATGCTGAAAAAGCCATGTCCTTATCACAAAACCCCGGTGAACCACACCCTCGAGCAGTGTGATATGCTCAAGAAATTCTACGGCTGCGCCACCGCGAAGCACGCTGAGGCCAAGAGGGATGGAGAAGATGGCGACGCCGGCGGCTTCCCCGCCGTGGAGAACGTGTTCCTCATCTTTGGGAGACCGACCGTCGACATGTCGAGCCGCCGGCGCGGTGGGAGCGGCACGAGGTCCTCGCCGCGGAGAGGGCGCCTCCCTCCTTCCTTGACCGGTCGGAGGATGCCATCACCTTCGCCCGAGAAGACCACCCGAACCGCATCCCCAACCGGGCCGCACCCACCGGTGGTCGACCCGGTCATTGGGAACGCGCGGTTCTCAAAGGTCCCGATGGACGGAGGCGGCGGCCTCAACATCCTCTATGCGCACACGCCGCGCATGCCGGGGATCGGGTTGGACCGAGCTGCGGCCCGGACCACGACGCCGTTCCACGGCGTCGCGCCGGCAAGCGCGTCCGGCCCCTCGGACGGATCGACCTCGCCGGTTTGGTTTGGCACTTCGAAGAATTTCCACAAGGAAACGCTCACCATCGAGGTGGTGGGGTTCAGGGGTGCCTATCACGCCATACTTGGGCGGCCCTGCTACGCCAAGTTCATGGCGGTCCCCAACTACACCTACCTCAAAATGAAGATGCCGGGACCAAATGGCGTCATCACCGTGGGCTCGTCCATCGAGCACGCGTTCGACTGCGACGTCGAGTGCGTAGAACACGCGAAGCACCGGCGCCGGGACGAAGCGCTGGTGACCACCTTGGAGAAGATGGTCAACGAAGACCTCAACTCCCCCGCCAAGCACGCCGGCAATTTCGAGGCCGCGGAGGAGACCAAGGAGGTGCCCCTCGACCCCGTCGCCCCCGAGGGCAAGGCGTTGCGGGTCGGCTCCACCCTCGACCCAAAATAGGAAGTGGTGCTCGTCGACTTCCTCCGCGCCAACGCCGACATCTTCGCGTGGAGCCCCTCGAATATGCCGGTGCATCCGGAGGGAGGTCGCCGAGCACTCCCTTGACATCCTCGCCTCATTCCCGCACCATACAAAGCAACGGCTCCGCCGCTTCGACGAGGAGCGGCGGCGGCGATCGGAGCGGAGCCGCGGAAGCTTCTCGAGGGCCGGGTTCATCAAGGAAGTGTTCCACCCTACGTGGCTAGCCAATCCCGTACTAGTAAAGAAAAAAGAACGGAAATGGCGGATGTGTATAGACTACACTAGTCTTAATAAAGCATGTCCTAAAGTTCCCTTTCCCTTGCCATGTATCGATCAAATTGTTGATTCAACAGGGGGTGTGAGCTACTTTGCTTCCTTGATACCTACTCCGGGTACCACCAAATCAAGATGAAGGAGTCCGACCAGCTCGTGACTTCATTCATCACGCCGTTCAGGATGTTTTGCTACGTCAGGATGTCGTTCGGCCTTCGGAACGCAGGTGCAACGTACCAACGCTGCATGCAGCATGTTTTCGGAGACCACATCGGGCGGACCGTCGAGGCGTACGTAGCCGACATCGTCGTAAAAACCAGGAAGGCGGACGACCTGGTTGGCGATCTAAGCGTCGCGTTCGGCTGCCTACGGGCCAACGGGGTAAAATTGAACCCCCAAAAATGTGTCTTTGGGGTGCCGCGCGGTATGCTTCTAGGCTACATAGTCTCCCGGCCGAGGCATTGAGGCCAACCCCGAGAAAGTTGCAGCCCTCGAGCGAATGGGTCCAATTCGAGACCTCAAAGGGGTACAAAAGGTGTTGGGGTGCCTCGCCGCCTGGAGCCGCTTCGTCTCGCGGCTCGGCAAAAAAGGGTTGCCCCTATATCGCATCCTCAAAAAGCACGAGCGCTTCTCCCGGACCTCCGAGGCCCAAGACGCGCTCGACAAGCCGAAGACATCCTTGACCCACGCCCCGATCCTCACACCGCCGCGAGACGACAAACCTCGCGGCTCTACGTGGCCGCGACCACCGAGTGGTCGCCGCCGTAATCGTGGTAGAACGCACGGAAGAAGGGCACGCCCCGCCGGTCCAACGGCCGGTGTACTACATCGCCGAAGTCTTGTCCGACACCAAGACACGCTACCCTCAAGTCCGAAGCCGCCGTATGCAAGGGGTCCTTGCACGACGCAAGCTTCGCCACTACTTCGAGGCCCACCCCGTCACGCGTGGTCTCCTCCTTCCCCGCCGGGGGAGATCATCCGCAATCCGGACGCGGCGGGCGGGGATCGCCAAGTGGTCGGTGGAGCCGATGGGCGAGATGCTCGCCTACACCCCGCGCAAGGCCATCAAGTCCCGGGTCCCGGCGGATTTCGTCGTAGAGTGGACGGACACGCAACCGCCGCCACCGCAAATCCGGAGCAGAGGCCGGACTGCGTATTTCGACGGCTCGGTGATGAAGACCGGGGCGGGCGCGGGCCTGCTCTTCGTGTCACCCCTCGGGGAACACATGCGGTACGTAGTGCGTCTTCACTTCCCCGCGTCAAACAACATGGCTGAATACGAGGCCCTTCTTTGCGACCTCAAGATCGCCATCGAGATAGGCGTCAAACGCCTCAACGCACGGGGGGACTCGCAGCTCGTGATCGACCAAGTCATGAAAAATACGAGCTGCCACGACGATAAGATGGAGGCCTACTGCAAGGCCGTGCGCGCTCTCGAGGACAAGTTCTACGGCATAGAGCTCAACCACGTGCCCCGCCGTTACAACGAGGAGGCGAACGAGCTGGCAAAGATCGCGTCCGGGCGGATCACTGTCCCCCCGAACGTTTTCGCCTGAGACATCGCCCAGCCCTCCGTCACCGTCGAGCCGCACCCCTCGAACCACACAGAACCCTGGGGGGCTCCCTCGAATCCGGCAGGCGCGTAGCCCATGGATGAGGACCCCTCGAACGAGGCGTACGTGCTCTCCCTCCTCGAGGGGTATGGCGCCGACGAGGCCGAAATGATGGATGTCGAGCCAGCCCCCATCAGGGCGGATTGGCGTGACAAGTACATCGCTTGGATGGACCGAGGGGAGCTCCCCTCGGATCGGTCCGAGGCCAGGCGCATCGCCAGGATGGCCAAGTCTTTCGCCCTCGTCGACGGCGAGTTGTACAAGCGCGCCGCTTCCGGCATCCCGCAGCGATGCGTGCCAATCCCCGAGGGGCGCGAGCTCCTTCGGGACATACATGCAGGGATATGCGGCCACCATGCCGCGCCCCGCACCCTCGTGGGTAACGCGTTCCGCCAAGGCTTTTACTGGCCCACGGCGGTCGCAGACGCCAGCGAAATCGTGTGCACCTGCGAGGGATGCCAATTTTACGCCCGCAAATCCAACCTCCCCGCTCACGTCCTGCAGACCATCCCCATCACATGGCCCTTTGCCGTGTGGGGGCTGAACATCGTCGGGCCCTTGCGAAAGGCGCCCGGGGGCTTCACCCACTTGTTGGTCGCAATCGACAAATTTTCCAAGTGGGTAGAGGTGCGCCCCATCACCAATCTCAGGGCTGAGCAAGCGGTGACGTTCTTCACCGACATCGTCCACCGTTTTGGAGTGCCGAACTCCATCATCACCGACAACGGGTCCCAGTTCACGGGCAGGAAATTCCTGGAATTTTGCGACAAATTCCACATCCGTGTGGATTGGGCAGCTGTGGCACACCCACAGACCAACGGTCAAGTAGAGCGTGCCAACGGCATGATCCTACAAGGCCTCAAGCCCAGAATTTTCGACCAGCTGAACAAGTCTGGTCGAAAATGGCTCCAAGAATTGCCTGCGGTCGTGTGGAGCCTAAGGACCACCCCAAGCAGAGCCACTGGGTTCACCCCGTTTTTTCTGGTCCATGGCGCGGAGGCCGTCCTCCCCACGGACTTAGAATATGGGTCGCCCAGGGTGCGAGGCTATGACGAGGACGCCAACCAGCGAGCCCGCGAGGACTCACTGGACCAGCTAGACGAAGCGCGCCTCGTGGCCTTAATGCACTCCGCAAGGTACCCGGCGATCCCTCAGGCGCTACCAGGCACGGAAGATACGCCGGCGGGACTTCAGCGAGGGGGATTTGGTCCTAAGGCTACGCCAAGACAACCGAGGACGCCACAAGCTATCGCCTCCGTGGGAGGGACCCTACGTCGTGGTGAAGGTGCTCAAGCCCGGCACATACAAGCTGGCAAACGAGGACGGCGAAGAACTCACCAACGCTTGGAACATCCAACAGCTACGTCGCTTCTATCCCTAGCTAGGATTTCCAAGCCTTTTGTTGTAAATCACGTGCCCAACACCCCAGTTGGCGACGACCATGTAAACAACACCAGTCTAATAAAAAGGGCAACTCGGCTTTCCCCTGAAAACCAAGTCACGCTCGGGGGCTACTACGGGGGGCATCCCCCCCAAAAAAATGGTCCCATTTTTTCGCAAAAATCCACCCGCGCTAAGTACGTTTCGACTTCGGCCTCGAGCATAATTTGAACGGGCGCGGGCAGCCTAGCGGGAAAGGATGTGCGAGTCAGAGATAGCCTACGCCTCCGCGAGGATACGGCCCTTCTCTCTCGCCTCCGGCCCAGCAGGCAGCTAGCGAAAATCGAACTTCCCTAACTCGAATTTACTCAGGAAGAAGGAGAAACAAAATAGTGCGATGAATTAAAGAACATCGTTTCACTGTCACAAATGTTTAGAGCAAAACAACTGTTTATTTACATGGCCACGTGGCCCACATACAAACATACAAACAAAAAGGGCCTGGCGCGCAGCAATCTTTAGGCCTGAGGAGCATCGACATCGGCGGCGTCCGGGAATAGGAACTCCTCGAAGGCTTCGGCGAGCGCCTCGGCGGCGTCAGCAGCCAGCGCGTCCATGCGCTCCATCGCCACCTCGTCCTCGACGCCCTCGGGGACGATGTAGCCCTCCGCCACGGCTTCGAAGTTGATCTCGTAGTGAGACCGCACCACTCCGAGAGCCTTCGGACGCCGAGGTGCGAGCCCGCGCATGCGCCCGTGACGTGCCCACCAAGGGCGCGCGCGGGCGGGCGGCCGCCAAGCTCCCGCCCGCGCCTCGCCCTCCTCCACGACCGCGGCAGGTCTTGGAGGGCCGCGGAGCGCGCCTCCGGCAGCCCTCTGCTCGGAGGAGTTGTAGGAGGGTCCGCGCCGCCTCGCCCGCTCGGCCGCGTGCCCCGGCGCGGTGCGCGAGCACGAACGTTACCGGCAAGAAAGAAATCGAAAAGGGGACGAACCCTCTAAGGGAAAATCAGCAAAACGAGAAGACGCAGACGCCGACTCACCCTCAACCTGCTTCTTCTCCACCTCGAGGGCGCGGCGCTCGGCCTCGACCGCCTGCTGAAGGCCGTTGACGGCGTCGCTCTGCTCCCTGAGGGCCTGCTCTTGGCTCGCGCTCGTGATGCTGAGCACCACCAGCTCGCCCTCGAGCTCTGAGAACTCCGCGCTCCGCTCCTCCGGCCGACTTCGTGCCGCCTCGCGAGCGACGTGCTCCCGCTCGAGCACCGACCGGCGTCGGCAAGAGCAGCCCGCTCCCGTTGAAGCCGCCCCCTCGGCCCCCGCCGGGCGGTACGCTCTTGCAAGAGCCGGTCCTCCGCGATGGCGAGCGCCGCAACCTTGGTGTCGAGGGTGGCCCTCGGCTCGTCGGCCTCCTTGGCCCCTCCGCTTGGTCGCGCGCGCTCGCTCCCTCCGCCCGGCTCGCCGGGGCTCGCGCGCCCCGAGCAACGAGTGGAGCTCCAAGTTGTCGCTGCGGACGGCGGCCACCTCCGCCTCCCAGTTGGTCGCCAGGGTGCGCATCCTCTCCAGGTCTCCCCGCGCTTGCGCGCGTGCCTCATCTCGCTCGATGAGGGCTGTACAAACCCGCTCGAGAGTGGAGGGGCGCGTCGGGGCCTCCCTTTCACACTCCTGAAGCTGGTCGCGCAGGGCCTCCGCCCGGTATGACAGCCAGCTGTCTGGCGTCCTCAGGGCCTCCGCAAGCGCGGTGAAGGCGTCACCCTGCTCCTGGAGATGGCGGAGCTCGGCGCTCATCTCGTCGAGGGCGCCATACTTGTTACGGGCGCGATGCTCGAGCTCCTGCCGCCAACAAACCGAACCCGGTGAGCGCCGCGCCGCTGGGAACAAACGTGAAGACGACGAGATCAAAGAAAATAAACAACGGCGCCTCACCGGAGGACGCGTCACACCGGGTCGCCGTGGATCCGCCGCGCCTCGTTCAATGCCGGTTGAGCACGGCGCCGTGGTCGCGGAGCTCCTCCCACGCCCCCGCTCCTCCCGGGCATCGGCAAAGGCGGGCGGACCGTCAACGCGCCCCTCTCCGGAGCGGGGCGGTCGACGCGGGGAAGAAGAGGCCTCGGCGCCGTGCCCTCGGCCTCCCGCCACCATGTGGCCATCCCGCCGCCTCACAAGAGCCCCCTCTTGGGACTCGCAGGACCGGCGTGGCGAAGATCACCCATCGGTCCCACCGGCGGCGGGGAGTCGTCGTCCGGGATCTCCACCACCACCGCCGGGAGCCGCCGGCGGGTGCGTGCCCCCCGCCGCGCCTCCACCCGCGCCTCCGTGGCCGCAGGGGTCCTGCCACGCACCGCGACCGCCGCCTCCGCCGCGTCTCGCAATCGCGGGCGCCGGGCGGCCCTCCACGGCGGCCGCAGCCCGGCCAGCCGCCACCGCAAGCGGCGCCGCCGGCCGCGCCTCCACCACGACCGGCGCTCGCGGCCCCTCGACGGCCGCCGGCCGCGGTGCGAGGGGTGAAGCCACCGGGTGCGGCCTCGAGGCCCTCAACCGCGCCTTGCGAGCGCTCGCCGCCGCCGCCGCCGCGCTCGTCCCCGCCCGTGGCGCCAACGCCGCCGGGTGGGAACGGACGCGTCCGCCCTCAACACCTTGGCCGGTGCGAGGGGAGGCACGGTTGGCACCACCCTGCGCAAATACGAGAAAATCGTCAAATCGATACCTATTAGGCACGCAACTTCTCAAGAAGGCGAATCCCGCTCCTCGAAGAATAGAAGGCGCGCTTCCTCATCCTTGAGGCCCCGGCCGACGATGCGGGCGCGGCCGGCGTGGTCACCGCCGCACCTCCGGCCGCCTCCACCGCGCGCGCGGGCCTCGCCCGTGCGCGGGCGCATCGCCCGTACGCGCCTCCGAGGCGCGCGCGCCGGCGCCCCTCGCGGCCCGCGCCGCCCCCGCTATCGATGGCCCGGCGGCGGGGCGCCTCCGCGCCCGCCCAGGGCGATGTCGCTCCCCGTCCACGGAGCCGGCTCCGGCGACGGGGGTGCGAGCTCCCACCGTCGGGGAGGCCCCGCCCCTCTCCTCTTCCTCCTCTTCCTCCTCGTCCGATGACGAGTACTCCTCGGTCCCCGACGAGGAGAGCCCCCGCTGCTCGCGCGGCGTACTCATCGCTCCTCCGCTCGCGGCGCTCCCCCGTGTCGCGTCGCGCGCTCCCTCTTGCGAGCCACTCGCTCGCGCTCGCGGCTGGCCGCGCCGTGCGCGCGAGTGAGCGAGAATGGGCGGCACGGACTTCGCGGCGCTCACGCTCACCAGCTGCAGACGAAATGTTAAAAGGAGTCAGCAACCCAGGGAACCGGCGAAATCGAAACGAAATCGAGAACCCCACTCACCAGCGGGCCGGTGGGCAACATCTCGAGATCCCACGGAGACCGGTCGGCGCGCACGGTCCTGGAGTCGACGGCGCTCCGCGCCCAGGTGACCGCGTAATCCCGCAGGAGGGGACTCGGCGCCATCCGCGATCTCGCCAACGCGACGGGATCCGCCGGCTTGGTCATCTCGAAGATGCGGAGCGGCCTCTCCATCAGGGGGACGATCCGCCGGTGGTGGAGATGGGCGAGGACGACTTCCGCGGTCAGCCCGCGGCCCGCTAGGTCCCTCAGCGCCTCCAGGAGCGATTCCAACCGCCTCCGGTCTTTGGGGGCGGGGAGACACCCCGTGGTGCCAGGAGTCGGGCCTCTCCCGGAGCACCAAGCCAGTGTAGGGGGAGGCGCCCGGGCTCGTCATTGCGGAGGTAGAACCACCCCCGCTACCAGCCGGAGTTGTTGGTCGTCATCGTGCAAGGGATTTAGTCGTCCTTGTGCTGGACCCGCAAGGCGAGCGACAGGCCGCCGGCGCGCACCGCGCGGCGAGTCCTCGGCTCCGACGTCGGACCGCATGAACGGCTCCCTGCGGAAGAGGTGAATCCAGAGATCCCCGCCATCGGGATCCCCAGAAAGCCCTCGCAGACGCCGACAAACGTGGCCGCCTGCGAGATCGCGTTGGGCGCGAAATTGTGGAGCTCCACGCCGTAGTGGAAGCAGAGAGCCCGCATGAAGCGGCTCGCCGGCGCCATGAAGCCCCGCTCGTGGAAGCGGATGAAGCTAACCACGTAGCCGCTCGGGGGGTTGGACGCATGGTCCCTTGCTGGCGGCACGATCCACTCCGCCGGTCGTCCATCCACGTTCTCCGCCAGCTGCCCGGCGGTTACGAACTGGCCAAGGGCCAGCCGCGTCGCCGACGAGCGCTCCCACGGCAACGGATCGACGATGGTGAGGGGCTGCTGGGGCGCCATACGAGCGGGCGAGGAAGTGAGGCGCAAGGAACAAGAAGAACTCCAAGAGGAGAAAGATGCGATGGCAAGAACGGCTCGAGGGCTGGAGCGTGGGGAGCGGAGATGGCGAATGCTAAGGTAAAAACCGTCGTCGCCCCCTCCTCATCTGATTTAAAGGCCGCGGGCGTGCTCTCCGGAGTGTGCGCTCCGTGCGCATTAATTGCGGGCGGAATCTTCCCCCGCCGATGAACAAGGCCTCACCGCGACCGCGGCGGCCACGCAACCGCTCCCGGCCATCATCACGGCGTAGAAACGGGAGGGCCGTGGCGTACGGTCACATCCGCCTAGGGATGACAATCCCGCCGCGCGGTGCGGGTATCCGCGGATACCCGACCCGCGGGCGCGGATTCGGGCGGATATTTTCACCCGCGGGCGCGGATTCGGGCGGACATTTTTACCCGCGGGTAGTTAGCGGGCGGATATTTTCACCCGCGGATATATCCGCTACCCGCTTAGTCTTATTAGCCCATAGAATTCAGCCCATCCCAGGCTTTTCAGCCCACATCCTAACCCTAGCCCAACAACTCTCCCTGCTATAGTGCTATCCCCAACCGGCCAACCCCCGGCCGCGGCCCCGCCCCGGTCCGCTCCCTCTCTCTCAGTCTCTCTCCCCAATCGGCCAATCCCACATTCCCACCCCATCCCCCGGCGGCGGCGGCGCGCGCGCGCGCACGGCGCGCGCCCCCCGGCTCCCCGGCGGTGCGCGCATAGGCGCAACGGCGGGCGGGCGCGCCGCGTGCGCGGGTGCGGCGGGCGCGAGCTAGCGGCGGCACGGCGGGCGGCGGGCGGGGGGTGCGACGGGCAAGACGGCAAGAGGAGGACTGGAGGACCCGACGCTCGGCGGCAACATCCCTGTTTCAACTTCGATCTGCAAGGTAACCTTGGCACCTTGCTACTTTGTTACTGCTAGTCGATTGGTCGATTCGTTGTTAGTCGATTTGCTAGGTAACGGATCTGCTAATCCATTTCAGCATTGGTGATTGCTATTCAAAATGTCGACTCCTAGAGATAGTGGAAGTGCTGGGCCTACTGCTGGAACTGGTGGTGGACGTGGTTCCAGAGCTCCAACTCCATCGTCTGCACCATCTGATGTGCCAGCGCCAACACCTACTGGTACTGATGCTCAAGGTACAGACGCTGATGTGATTGAAATAGATGATGATGTTCAAGTAGGGAGTAAGAGGAAACTCAAATCTGATGTATGGAATGACTTTGAAAAAATAAAAGTACATGGTGTTCCGAAAGCTGAATGCAATTGGTGTAAAAAACATCTATCGACTGTTGGTAGAAATGGTACAACTCATTTGCGTAACCATTTAGCTAGTTGTCAAGATCGACAAGTTAGAAAAGGTCTAAAGCGAGTCCACTTTGAAATTGGCTAAAACACAAGATGGAAGTGTTGTTGTGGAGAAGTATGTGTTTGATCAAGGTGTTGCTAGGAAAGAACTTGCATTGATGATATGTGTCCATGAGTACCGACTTTCTATTGTTGATCATGTTGGTTTTAGAAGGTTTTGTGCTGCGTTGCAACCTTTATTTAAGGTTGTGTCAAGAAATACAATTACAAAGGATATTTTGGACATGTATCAAGTGCAAAAGCTGTCCATGATGAATCAGTTCAAGCAGCAACAATCTCGTATTGCCATCACCACGGATATGTGGACAGCAAACCATCAAAAAAAGGGTTACATGGCTGTGACAGTGCATTATGTTGATGAGACTTGGAATCTGAAAAGCTATTTGTTGAGGTAATAATAAGCTTCTTTGTTGTCTCTCATTTGTTTCTACATTACTTAACTTCGTATACTAGTCGATCTCTCTTTTTTATTCATTCTACTTGTAGGTTCATGTATGTACCACACCCACACACAAATTGAAGTTATAAGTGAAGTCCTTCATGATGTACTGCTGGATTGGCATATCGACAAGAAGGTATCGACGATCACACTTGACAACTGCAGCAGCAATGATAATGCTATGAAAGATCTCGAAGATAAGATGCCTCTTCCCTCTCTCATGCTTAAGGGTAAATTATTGCACATGCGTTGTGCTGCACATATTATCAACCTTATTGTGAAAGATGGAATTGGTGCAAAAGATGCATTGGGTGTTAAAGTTGTAGAAGAGGGAATAGGGAGGATCCGTGATACTGTTGCATTTTGGTCAGCCACACCCAAAAGGCATGAACGATTTGAAAGGGCTGTTTTACAAGAAGGCATTAAGTATGAGAAAAAATAGCTCTAGATGTTAAAACTAGTTGGAATTCCACCTACCTAATGCTTAGTGTTGCACTGGATTACATACCTGTGTTTGATCGCCTTGCAAAGAAAGAAAAATTGTGTTTTACTTTTCGGCCTACAGAAGAAGATTGGGAATTTGCTAGGTATCTGTGTGATAGGTTAAAGCTGTTCTATGAGACAACTGAATTACTATCTGGCACTTCTTATGTCACATCAAGCTTGTTTTTTCCCAAGATATGTGGTATTTATCTAGCTATTAAAAAGTGGGAAGCTAGTGATAACCCCATCATAGAAAGCATGTCATCAGCCATGATAGAGAAGTTTATGAAATATTGGTCAGATATCCATGGTCTGATGGCAGTTGCCACTGTTCTAGATCCTAGACGTAAAATGAAGTTTTTGTATGCCATGTACATGCAAATATATGGACTCGAACGCATGGTTAGAAGTTCAAAAAGTTAAAGATTTACTGATAGATTTGGTGAAGGAATATGAAAATTCTATGGAAGGTTTTGGTGCAACAGATGGTAATTTGGCTAGTAGCAGTAAACCAGCAAATGAGGGTGATGCTGAAGTTGATGAAATATTTGATAAGTACATGGCTTCTGAACCAGTTGTGCCAACAACTAAAGTGTGCACAGAGTTGGATATGTACCTGGAAGAGGAGTTGCTGCCAAGAACGCTTGATTTGGATGTCATTGATTGGTGGAAAGTTGGAGGGTTTAAGTACACTGCTTTGAGAAAGGTAGCTACAGATATCCTAGCAATTCCTGTGACTACAGTGGCATCAGAGTCCGTTTTTAGTACTAGTGGGAGAATCATTAGCCCAAATCGCAGCAGACTTGCCCCAAATATGGTTGAAGCTCTGATGTGTATGCAAGCTTGGGCCCGAGCTGATATGTTAGGTATAACATTTATTTATTTCAGTTTTGTTTCCCTTCTTTCACGTACGGGAACACTAACTTTTGAATGGTTTGTTCTCGTTAGGGGCGGAATCACAAGCTCTCAATGCATTGTTGACATGTCTTGATGATGAAGAAGAAGGCCGGTAATTACTCTTCTTAGAATTAGCTTACTTTCTAAATTATCTAATTGTACTTGTCCGAAACTTGAAAGCCGTATTCCATTTCCTTTGTTCTTAGGATGATCTCGAGTCCGAAATCATTGAGCCATGCGAATAGGGGCATACATGAACTGATGAACATGAGAGCAACGCTTCGTTGGATGGGGATGAGAATGGCAAGAATGAGTTACGCACTTTTTCCATTTTACTTGTGTAATTGTGTGTGGTTCCCTTGGACAACTTGTTATTTGAATTGTAATAATCGTGTGTGGTGTGGCTGCCTGGTGGGACAACTTGACAACTTGTGGATGAACTGTAATAATTGTTGAACTATGTTTGTTTTTATATTGCATGGATGTCAAATTGTTGTTCTTCTTATTGAACTGAACATGGTGATATGTTATTTGCTCGCGGGTAACGGGTAACCCGATATCCGCGGATATCCGTCGGGCGCGGGTGCGGGCATGATTTTGTACCCGCGGGCAGCCTCGCGGGCGGGTTTAGGTTGGAGGTGCGGGTAGGGCGCGGGTGGGTTTTTGCTCTACCCGCACCTAACCCGACCCGCCGCCATCCCTACATCCGCCTGCCCACGCCGCCCACTACGCGCGCGGTTGCAGCGCCTAAAAAGACGCGCCCGCGGCGCGAGATCGCAGCCGCGGCCGTGAAGCATTAAATGGCCTAGTCCCTTACTAAGTAAGGAAGACCCTCGAGCGGCGCGAGCCACTGGCTCAGAAAAAATTCGACCCTTAAAGGGTGCAAGCATCGGCGGGTCACCACGGGGCCCGTTTGAAGTAAAACAGACACCACAGGTACCTTCGATGCGCTATTTTACCGATCAACGTCTCGAGGGCTGACACGGTCAGGGACCCACGAGACTCGCAGATGCAAAGACGGGAGCGCCTAGCCGCTACCCCGCACTATTTATCGATTAGCGCCTCGAGGGCTGACACGGTCAGGGACCCTCGAGGACTCGCGGATGCAAAGACGGGAGCGCCTAGACGCCACCCCCGCACGGCCCTGCGATCGGAGGTTCGAAGCCCGACCCTCGACGGGTTCGAACGGGCGCCCGGATCACCGAGTCGGGGACGACGAGGGCACGCGCATTCGAGCCGTTCCTCGAGCCCGCCGGCTCGAGGGTGCCCCGCATGTCGTGTTCGATAGCCGGCGAGGGCGGCTAGCCGGGGGGGATCCCACCGAGGGAGAGCTTCGCGCCCTCGGTCCCTAGCGAATGGGACCGAGCCCCACCTAGCAAACCCACGCAAGCGCTTTAATGGACGTGTCCCCCGGACCGCGCAGCCTACCCTTATTGAACGGGGCATGGGCGTCCACTCGAACCACCCACTAACAGCTCAACGAGGAATCCGCAATCCGCGACCCGACCGATGGGGGTTGTGGAAACCTCACCCTCCGTCCCGCGGAGGGACGGCGAGGGCGCGTTAAAAACAAGTCGTGGAGCTCTACCCGATCGCCTCGAACGGGCCCAGGCTCGGGGGCTCGGCGCACGGCTACACCCCCTGGATTGCGCCGGACGCGGATGGTGCCAGCTGCGCGTGCGTCACCGAAGCCGGCTGAAACATCACCGACGCCGGTTGGAATATGCACCATGCCCTCGACCAATTCTCGCGGTAAAACCCACTCACGCTCCTACGGGGCTTCGGGGGCTAGACCCGCGGGTCCCGCCGACGCGGCCCCACGAAAGCGTTTGCGAACCGGGGGAGAAGGACGTCCTATCAATAGGCTCCGGCATCCGCGGGAGCCCGGCCGGCGGACCCACGGATGCTCGGGGGCTGCGCCGTCGGGGACGGCCCGGGGGGTCCCCTTAAACAACCGGGGAAACCCCCGCTTAAAACCCGCAAAAAAAACCAAAGCTAAGCGCACCTTTCTTAAGCGCGCACACGAGGCACGGTCCACGCCACGGCGGCCCGGCTTCCCACCAAGGCGGCCCACTCAAAGATCCCCTCGAGCGGGGCTCCGCTCGCTCGAGGGCACACACCTCTCTCGAATGGGCTCCGCCCCGTTCGAGGGTGTACGCTACCTCGAGCGGGCTCCGCCTCGCTCGAGGGTTCACGTCGCCCTCGAGCAGGCTCCGCTTCGCTCGAGGGCGCCCCGCACGCGCACGCCCGTCCCCACATGCGGGTACGGGCATTTAATGCTCGACAAACGGCGGGGCGGCGCCATCATGCGCACGGGACTCACGCCCCGGTTCGTCGCACCAACTCCCTAGGAGGGAACCCATCCCCGCCACTGTGGGGGACTGTGCGACGTGGCCGGTGCCAGCCCCGTGACGCCGCACCGCCTACTCTTGTACGGCTAACGCGCCGAGCCCTCGAAGGGGGGCCGGCCGCACCCTCGATTTGCTTTCCCGTGACTTTGCAGGGTTAGGTCGTGATGCTAGGCCGGCGGGGTGCCATCCCCGCCCCGCTAACGAGCGGGCGACCGCCCCCGCGCGTGCAACCCCACGTCAGGCACTGTGACAACAGGCTTCGGCGCTGTGAAGAGTGCGGGAACGGGACGCCGCCACGACTGCCACTGTATCCCGTACGGATCGACATCAGCAACCCCCTCGAACCCGCCTGGGGAACATCACGGCCAACCATCGCATTCCTACCCTCGAAGCTACCACTGTTCGGGTACAAGATACGCCATGATGACCAGATCGCGGCAAGGACCGTCAAGGCGGCTGCCTACTCCACCGCGCGGCGCACCATACCTCCCCATGTAGCTGAATAGTGCGGCATGCATGTAATCCGCCCTCTCCTTGGCCTATAAAAGGAAGGCGAACTCCCCCGCCGCGGGGACGAGAAGACACACACGACGAGGAACAAACAACGGACAACACACGACACACCACATACTTGCTCTCCAATTCTCCCACAACATCTTCAGCCACTTCACCAGGGACTTGGAGGCCACATTTCCTCTCCCGCCTTGCTTGTAGCGGCCCCACTACGAGCACCCCGGTTGCCGAGCAATATAGTGCCTCGAGCACACCACCGTCGGATGTACGACCCTCGGCGGGAACCGGGATAAACCTTGTGTTTCGATTGCTTGGCATCGACCATTGAGGGATAGACCTTGGCGCTTATTACCGGTTAGTGTCGGGACCACATTCCGCACCGACACTTTTCATAGTCTCCATCTAGAGTTGCTTGCTGCCTTTCCATCGATTGACTTCTCCTAGGCTTTGGCGGTGAGCTGCATGAAGTTGGCTCCGGAGGCCTGCGAAAGCTTGGTCCGGTCTCGTCGGGCCGACAACGGGTGCGTTTTTTGGAACGTACCTCACCTCGTTGGAGGCGTTGTTTCGGCCTCCGTTCATTTGTCTTGCCAAGTGAAAACTTGGTCTGCTTCTGTGTGGGTAGACGGATGATGGCGGCGTTGACGTCGTTCCCCTCCTTGGAGGCATCATCTTGCATGTCCTTCATGCTCTTCTCCCATTGGCACCTAGGTGTGAGTCTGTCGTTGATGTGCTTGCGCTCTTGATGTTCTCTTTTCATGCAGGTTTAGGCATTACCGGTAGTTCTGTGTTTTCTTTTGTTGGGTTCCTCTGACCATGTTGGTCATCATGGTTGTTACCTTTCTAGTTGTGCTTGCTTGTAACTCCGCGCCTTAGGGGTTCTCCTAAGGTTGCTTGGTTGTAACTCTCTTCTTCTTAATGAAAAACGTGTTATGCACGTCTTAAAAAAAGCACGAGCACATGGAAGATCTGGTGGCTACGATGTCATGCGAGCCCCAGTGCCAGGTAGCACGCGGGGTATCCCCAGTTGAGCCACAGCGCGTGCAGCGCCGAGAGCACTCCCGACAGGCCCATGCCGAGGAAGAGTGGTGGCGCGTGGTGGGCCCGGCGGGTACGAGGGGTGGGTACATGTGGGGTGGGTGACAAAACATTACGTTTTTGGCAGAAATGGTCCCTAAATTGCGTTTCAATAGTCATTCCACTTTTTTTTGTCATCACGCAACTTGACGGGTGGGTCCGGCGTGAGGGGTAAGGCAGACCCAAATTGGGTGAGAAAAGTTTTCAATTGTCTTCGCTCCTTATAAGTATAGATAGATAGATTATTGAATGTACTTACTTAACTTGTATGTTTATCGATTTGCACAAATATTTGTAGAAAAGACGAATAGGCAATGGTGATAACACAGGTAGTACCATGGCTACAAATTGGCATGTTACAAAAAGAATGGATCAAACTTCAGGTACAAATTAAGGAACTCATTCTGAAACGATAATGGCGCAGCGTGAGACGATCAAACAAAAACCAAGCAAGAATGCTGCACTGAACAATGGCAGCCGGCCGGGTCGATCTGGATCAGTTGAACCTGTTGCAGACCTTGCGGATCTCCCCCTGCGTGCCGGTGAGCACGTTGACCTCGCTGAGCTTGATGAGCGCCTGCGGGAAGGCCCAGGTGAAGAGGCCGTTGTTGTTGGCAAGCAGGTCCACGATCCACTTGGTGGAGCCGTCGTTGTACAGGTTCTGGTCGCAGGGGAGCACCCCCCGCCGGAGTTGGATGTTCTTGTAGTAGTGGTTGTCCACCTTGAGCGCGCTCCACTGGTCGTCCAGGAACACCATGTTGTTGTCCGACGAGGGCACGTTGGGGCACACGTACCTCTTGTACACGGACGCGAGGACCGGGTCCATGCCGGGGTCCGTCGCGCCGGGGCGGCCGCCGTACCCGTAGAGCCTGCTCTTGATGACGCCGCAGCGCGTGGCGCCGACGGTGTGCGCGCCCAGCAGCAGCACCGTGTCGAACGCGCCCAGCCCCAGCCGCCCGTAGTATGCCGTCGTTTGCTGCGCCGTGTACTCGGGCGCCGGGAGCTTCACGTCGGAGGCCTGCGACCGGCGGCGGTCCCTCCGCCCCGTGCGCACCTGGTAGGCGGCGCCACCGGCGAGCGCGACGGCGTCCCTGGTGGCGAGGATCTGGATGTCGGCGCAGGACACCACGCCGGGGCACCGCCGCTCCAGCTCCGCCTTGATGGCCGCGATTACGTCGTAGCCCTTGACGCTCAGGTTCGGCGGCGCCGTCTTCTCCGTGCCGGGGCCGTCGATCAGGAGACCGCCGTCGCAGCCCTGCATGTATATGGTAGTTAATTAGTTGTCAGTTCATCAGTTGCCACGTTAGTTGATTAATTAACCACCCCGTACGGTACGTGCGACATGGACACCGGGTAGCTCGCTCGCTGGCACGTACGTTGATGACGCACTCGTGGAACTGCATGCGGAGGAGGTAGGCGACGATGGGGTTCTCGCGCGCGAACCGGGCCCTGACGATGCTCTGCACCACCGCCTCCACGTCGCTGCCGTTGCACTTGCCCTTGTAGAACCCGTGCTGCAGCTGGGCGCTGCCGCCGCCGGCCAGGGCCAACACGGCTACGGCCACCGTTAGCGCCGCCGCCGCGGCACCATTGCGCGCTGCTGAGGCCATACCGATCCTTGCTGCTGCTTTCACTAGTTAGCTTGATTTGCTGTTCTGAGTGCAGCCCGGATCGGTACGGTGAGAAGGAAATGGATCATGGCAGCCTATTTATAGGTGATCGTCGTTGGGGAGAAGATATAGTTGACACAGGACAGGGGTAATGCGGGCTTAGTTGTTTACTGTTTTCATGTGGTCATGGAGATCACGTACTAGCTGTGCCAGAAAAATGCAGTATGATCGTTTGGGTGTTTTGTTCAACTGACCTGGCTGGAATTCGGGGTTTTCAAATTTGCGTGCGCACTTCGATGTTAATTGAATAGCATATGCGCTAGATAGATACGGAGTACTCCTACTACTGCATTAGTGGGCTTGCACTAACCCACTCATCCGAATTGGATTGCTCAACATAGTCGTGTAGCAGTACTCTTCAGACTTCATTCAGAGCCGTGTTTTCAAACATTTTTTATGCTCTTCAGACAAGCGTTCGATCTGCATTCAAAATTCCCGAAGACAATATGTGAGGAAAAAAGGTAGTTGACAGCACCCACTTTGAATTTTCTGTCGTTCTTTTAAATTATCCCTCTGTGAAACTACTCTTTCTGCTCGGAAAACAGATATTGCAATATGAGAAGTGAAGTCAAAACCTTCATGATCAACCCAGCAACAATCTGACCCGTTCAGTTTGGATAATTAAGCACAAGTTGCATCGTCTGTTTGCTCTGCTCAGCTGTTGTACACTGTTTTCAGTTTTTCCTTTGTTGGCCAATGTTTAATTATTTTGGCATCTTGTGACTCTATCCACTGGAAATGGGAGTGTGTTAACGCGCCGTTGCGCTTTATCAAAGCGTATGACATGGCCTAAAGGTGGGCGTGATCGACCCACAGTGGGAACCGCAGTTGAACGAACCATTTATCAGAAATAGGGGCACCGGACAATCAATTTTGAGTTATATGATTGTTAGTATGTATCGGTCCCATGCATGCGCGCAACAAGCAATTAATCATATACAACTATATATAGAGATGGAACCCACTGCAAGTTATAGACATATTTCTCTCAACATGCAAGTCACCGTCCATTAGATCATGTATTTATGAGTAGCGTGCCACAAATTCTTATAGTAGAAAAATAATGTAGGATCAATAATTCAAAATGGTTCTCTCAACAAAATTATCATGCTTCCATGTATAATATTTTTTTAAAAAATATTGTCATGTAATCACTTTGGTATTTCTAATTCCTTAAAATTTTGTTTAAAAAAAATCGTGTGGGTACCACCCAGAACAATCCGCCCTCCCAGTCCCGTGACTTTCCGCTCTGCAACTCCAACCAAACAAGCAGGCTACCACTCAAACGTTGGCTTTTCTAAGAAAAAAACAAACAAACAGAGATATAACAGAGTGAACACGTCAAAACTGGAGCCATGCCCCCCTGAAAAAACCGCGTGGAGTGTGGTTATAGTTTTTCCTAAGTGTTGAGTTAGTTTATTCTGAAATGTTGGGTCAATTTGATAAAATTATAGAATATGGTTTTACTAGGATTAGAGGATTAAAGCAAAAACATAAGAAAATATAAGAAGCGAAAAATAAAACACCATACTCGTGGGCTGACTCTCCCTCTTTCGATTTTTTATATATTTTTTAATCAATCATTTTGCAAAAATATACTACGGTTTCAAAATTTTACAATTTTGACAACCATTCGCCGTGTCCCACGACAGCCGCTGTGGCCCACAGCGGTTTCAGGCCTAACTGATGTGGGCCACAGCGGTTCGGCAGTCGCTGTGGGCTACGACGGTGGCAGACGGCGGTTGCAGTGCCCCCGACGGCGGCATGAAGCCGCCTTGCAACCGCCGTGGGCCACGACGGTTGCATGTGGTCAATCGCCGTGGGCCACGGCGGTTAGTTTTTTTTGTTAACGAGTGAAAACACACACATTTGCAATGACATGTACGGTGCTAGTATCCTAACGAAGCACCTTACATACAGATAAATGCCTTGGGGAATTTAGAAATTTCATTCCTAATGAATCTAATTGTACGAGAACTGCCCAGAGAGCATAGAGCCGCCGGAGTGTGCGACGGTATGTAGTACCCCGGTGGGGGTGGAGATGGTGAAGGTAGTGGGGACCAATCTTTCTTGTGGCATTCACAAGTACAGGTCAAACATTTGTAGCACCGGTCTTCTCCTGTGCTAGACGATGGATCTGGAGAAGCCAATGCCTCCGACAGCTCCCGCTTCAAGTTATAGATGACGACGTCCTCGAGGTAGTCGATGTACTGTTAATAGAGATCAATAGCTGGTGGATGCACCCATTGCGAGAAACCGCAGTTCTCAGCTTGGGTGGAGTGCTGGAAAAGGCAAGAACACGTTACCAATCGTAAGAAAGATGATGAGGAAATTTATGGACATTTCTTACCCATGCATATGGGTAGTGCCAGAAGCGACGGCCGGAGTTGTTTCATCCCTTGTACACTTGCATCACGCAGAACTCACCATGTGAACACCTAGGCCACAACACCATTTGCTTCGGTGCGTAGCTTCTAACATCACGCATCGATCTCAAGTCACTCTTGCCTTTCAGTGGGAAATTGGCTTCGAAATCTTCTGATGGCTGATGCCACTACTCAGGATCGAAACCGCGTCCATCCCTACTCCACGAAGCCGGCCAGACGATCCGTGGGAGGGGAACGTGTAAGTGACTCAGAGGAAACACAACAACTCTGCATATTATAGTCACTGTAACGAAACACGCGTAATGGATAAAACACACTCTAATGATGTTCGATTAAAGTTCTAACGATACAAACCGAGGACCCTAGTTGACGATGTCATGAAATCTGACATTATTTGATACAGTCCGGCTAATACTCTAGGTCTACTGAGTACAACGGGGGTATACCCTTCCTGATGGCATCCGGCCCAACTGCCTTGGCCCGGCGAGCCCTCTCCCTCTTCCTCTCTCTGTCGGCTTCACGGGCCTGGGCCGCTTCACGTTCTCTCATCTCCTGATGATGGCGCATTTCCTTCTGCTCCTCCTTTTTTCCTCTCTCTTTTCCCACTCAACCATGCACAACCACCTCTCCCTTGCATCACGAGATTCTCTCTCGACGTAGCTTTTGTCGAAGTCGGACTACTCGGTATCTAGCCACTGCATGAAATCACAAATAGGAGGTGGAGTCTTTTTTCCAAAGACATGTTAGCAAATATTAAATCACAAATGACAAATGAATAACTGAGAAATGTAGTAAGTCTTTACTTTGGATCTAAGGTTGTGACAACCCCA
Organism: Cenchrus americanus; assembly: GCA_947561735.1. Lineage (NCBI taxonomy): Eukaryota > Viridiplantae > Streptophyta > Magnoliopsida > Poales > Poaceae > Cenchrus > Cenchrus americanus. Next base: position 105,396,909 of record OX387243.1, read on the forward strand.
CCCGAGATAATTCCGTACTATCACCTAAACCACTCCTTTTGGTCATTAAGCGATAATAAAGAAGCATCTGTTGAGTGTTGCCGGGTTTACACCCGGTAAATCACTTGACATCACGGAGAGGATCGAACGTATGCATTAAAACTCCCACGAAGGAGAGTACGAGTGCCTTACAAATTAACGTCGAATCCCCGTAGGGTTCATTTATTACAAACATAGTTCTTTGACATGAAGTAAATAGTTCAGAGTTTATTTAAAACAGCGGAAGATAACTAAACGATGCGATCACATCATAGGAGGCCTGTCCATGATGCAATCACTCCTCGTCATCCACCCATTCCAACTCCCGGTAGGGTGGAAGTTCTCAGGGCCACACATCACATGCATTACCGGAAACAACATTTATAAAGCAAGGCCGAGTATACTAATACCCAACAAGACTTACCCGTCTAAAAGAAAGACTTTACCTCTAATCATGCATGGCTTTTGGCTAATGGGTTTGTTTGCCAAAAAGTCTGCTAAGTAGTGAATCCTTACTTTCAATATTTTAGCTCATGTTCTAGTAGAAGTAACCATTACTAGATAAGCAACTATTACAATCAAGTTGTACAAACAATTAATCAAAGTAATAATCTTCACAAAATTCCATCATAAAGGGATATCATGGCCAATCGAGTAAGCAGTCTCAGATGACGGTGAGAGGCCGAAAATTGATTGATTCATAACCTTGCAAGGTGGACCTAAGCACACGGGAGGTGCCCTCACCAAGAGTTCACCAACCAGGCGGTTCCCATCATTCCTCAGATTAGGATCAGATGCTACTGTCTCAAGTACGAGGTTTACTGGGCTACGCCACCAAGGTCACGAAGCCTCACGCAAGTACTCGGGTGGCGAGCCCGGGGCCGCAACCCTAAGTTTAGTAGCGCAAAGTTTCCGCCCGTCTCATTTAGGTACTAGGCTTATCGTACCCATTTCCGACAAGTGCTTAGTACGTTCAAAAACTTAACCAACGAAGCCATTGGACCGGAGCCCACTCCCATGCTCTTACCTCATGAGCAATCCACTTAATCCATAATGTGATCCATAAAGGAGATCTGTTCTCGCGAGTGACGAACATCACTCGACTTGTACCGGATCCTTAAAGCATAGCAAATAGCGACCTAACATGCTAGTAAAAGATCATAGGTGCTTAAGGATCGTGCAATCTAGGGTTTCAATCAACTCCCGAACGTAAATGCACATAAGATAGCAATAATAAATTCGGGAGCTTGAAAGTAACACATGGGTTAAATGATTAAAGCGGGGCTTTACTTCATCGGCACAAGCAGACACACCCACTTCCGGACTTTGGTCCGGTCTTGCTCTACGGTCACGTAGTGCACGTCTCCTCCTGCTCCCTCGTCCTCGTCGGCCGGCACGAGCGTATAGCTACCGTCGGGGGACTTCTACACGGAGAATGCAAATGCAAGACTTAATTAGCAGATTGAGTTAATTCATCACAAAACCACTTTTGGCAACCATGGGGTGCATGTTTGACCACATTCACCTAGATAAAGATACATTCAACATACTCTTCCTATAAAGGAGCATTGTGGGGTGCTTTATTAGCTAGACTTTTTAACGGGGGTTGTGTACATATATATACAAATGAACTAATTTAATGCACATAATAAAACAGTAGCAACAACCACAAGATGTATAGGGTTGGCCATATTCACTTAAAAGAAAGCATCTAAACCTTTACTCATTTAAAGTAAACACAAAAAGACTATACAACACTTTCATGATGGTGATTGTGTACACATCTATAAAGAATATTTTATTCAATTACAAACAGCAAGGAAATTTACTTTTGTGCCACAAATTTACTTTCCTAACTCATTTATTTAACTTATGCACAAAAGGATGTATGTTTCCTATTTTTCCTTTACTAGATTAATCTAGTTTGCCCTCTTCTAATCAACCAATCATACTTCAAACTTTCCCAACAGTGCCCACTGGTCCTAATGACCAGGAAACACTCCTCTAGACAGCAAGCAACTGGTTTGCACCATTGAATTTAAATGCACATAAATAAAAGCATTTCTAGCTAGTGTTTAAGGGATTAATGCATATAAAAATGAATATAACAGAAATGTAGTCAAACTTTCTCCTACATCTACTCTGGCCTAAAACAAGCCTAAAGAGCCAACAAACACACCTATAGCTATTATGGATCTTGCTATACACATTTATGATTAAAGACAAGCATAAATTAGAAAATAATATTTATAACAGATATAAAATCAGGGTAAATTCACCAAAGATGCATTTTAGCATAACTGACAATATCCAGAAGATGGGCTCAAGAGTAAATATATTTTAAGCTACAAAAATCATCTAGGCATATTTATCAATATCACAATATAATTTATAAAAAAAGATTCCTTCAGTAACTTTGTGCAAATTTTCGTACAGAAACTAAACATGCTAGTTCCCACAACATATCCAAAATCCAGCTCAAGCTCATGTGTGGATTTTGCAGAATCATAGATCTAGGTATTTTGCTTTTCAATTTTTCAAGCAAAAACTATAGCTCAAAAGTATACACATATTTGGAGAAAGCTGTAGTTCTTGTTACACAGAGCACCACAAAACTGAATTTGCCATTTTTGGATTTTTCTGCGATTTTATATCGATTTTACAAGTTTCAGGCGACACGCATAGGAGGGGGTAGAATCTTTATGCACGCGAGCCCCCGGAACTCTTAAATCTTCACAACGCTACCCTTCTCTTTTACGTCCAGACCCCCGAGTCCCAAATTTCCCCCACATCCGGGACCTCGACGGCGGAGGGGAGGCCGCCGCCGGTGATGTGGGTCCGACGCGAGCAAACAAATGGCATGGGAGCTGCGATTGGCCTTACCCTCTATCGATTGGTGGTGGAGGTTCGGCGGGGGAGGTCACTGCGAGCGGCGGCGGCGGAGCGAGAGGCGGCGCTACCGCGGAAGCTCGGACGGCGGTGAGGATAGGGACGAAGCTTGACAAGTGTTGCCCTGGTAGCTCCTAGGTGTCCTAGGGAAGGCGCTAGATGGGTCGGCGGGCTCGGAGAACCGGCGGAGAGGCGATGCCCGCCGGGCGGCGGCTGCGGGAACTCGGATTCGGGAAACTACCGGCGAGGCTAGGCCATCACGTGTGTGCGGGAGCTCAAGTGGGTACTAGGGAAGAGCTAAGGGTCACCGGTTTGACACGGCGGCGAGCGGAGCGACAATGTCGCCGGCGGCGCTAATGGCGGGCGGTGGCGGACGGTGTGTTCTCGGGCGCGCGCGGGGAGTGACCGGGGAGGGGTTTTTATAGGCCGGGGAGCGTCACAAGCAACTCCGCTCGACCGTCGTGCCTACGGGAACCACGGCATGGGCGCCAAGGCGGTTGGCGACGTGCGGCGGTGCTCCGACCAATGGCGGATGGCGGTGTGCGCGGCGGCCGCGTGTCGCCGGCCTAGGTGTAGGCGGCGTGTCACGCCCGTAGGCACACGGTGCTCGCGAGGCGGCCATGGACCGGCGGTTGCGGCTGCTCCGGCGTGCGCGCCGGCGGTACGGCGGCGAGCCGACGTTGCAAGTCGCGCACGACGTCGCGCGCGGCGCGTCTAGCCCAAAAACGGTTTCACATGCTTTGTTTCAAAATGAGTTTTCTCACGATTTGCAAACAAAAGTGCTCTCAACTTTGAATACCAAAGTTGTCAAGCAAGTTGCCGTCTTCAAAAATGCCAAAGGCTCGACGGGGGTTTTGCTCCTTTGGTTTGAGCGAGAACGTCGGTGCAACATGGACAAAAACTCGGCGCCGATGAACAATGATCCAACACCTTGATTTGAATTTTTCACCATCCTACACTCCAAACTAGCAATGCCACTCAACGGAGAAGTTGTGTGCCTTGAAATTCTGCACAATTTTCCCATTGGGCGATTTTGAAGTGTTTAGTGAAATTTTGGAGAACGTGCCAAAGTTCTAGATTGGCACAAGGAGGTTTGAGCTAGGGTTTTAAGCTAGGGTTTTGACCATGGGTTAACCTAGGGTTCTCAAGAGTAGTTAGAAGAGATGTTAATAGGATCATTAGCACAAATCACCACCGAGCAAAGACACGAGGTGTTACAAAGGTTACGGTCGAATTGCTGGATCAGGTCATGCGCATAGTTAGTGCACATGAAGAACCTCACCCCGTAGGCGTACCCCAGAACCTTGCACCTAACAAGCTTGCAATTGTCACCGCAGAAGCACATAGGAGTGTCAATTCCCTGTGGCACCTCGACATTGTCCTTTCTCTTCGTGAGGAAGTCCAAGTCCAACTCAGGACCTAAGGAGGCCATTGCAAACCTGCAAAACAAGATTAGAACAATTGGAGGCCAAAAATAATACGACTGAAATCGGCATAAATTATTAAAAAAAGAATAGAACAATCACCAGGAAAATAATACAAATAGAAGTTCAATTATTACAATACAGTACCATGCATAAGTTCATACAACAAATATAGTTCAAATATTGCAAATTTCGAAATTAAATGCCCTAACATTACAAGTAATTGTGATCATCTGAATCCTGCGTTGGTCCTATGCCCACGTCCGCGTCCGCGTCCACGTCCGGATGGGGGTTGAGATGGTCTTGAAGTTGCTGATGAGCCCACACTGGCCGTAGGTGGTGTATTGCAATCATAACTTGTGGTTGTGCGCCTCTTGTATGTGTGACCCGTGTTGAGGCACTTGTAGCACATCACTACCTGCAGCTCCAACTTCTACTTCATCCATGTTGTTCCTAATCCTCTTCTTCTTCCGTCTTCCAACATCTTGGCACAACTGAGGATCTGGATTTGGTATGTGCACAACATTTTCTTTAGGGTTCTCAATAAAAGAACCCTGCACGAGGTAACCCTGAATTGTTTGGTTCCAAATGTTTCGAACAGTTTGTTTGCTGTAGTACCATGGTACCTATGGAAGGTGAATTGTTGTAGTTCATAGCATACGGCGACCACATGTGAGCGGGAGATGTGTAGTAGCAGTGGCTTCCAGCATGTACATCTGCATATTTGGTTGCCAACTTGAAAAACTTGAAATGTCTTTTCACACTACGGCCCTTGGCGCATTTTCCCTTCGCACTCAACCTCATAGCTCCACATAATTTCATTGTCATCAAACTAGGGCCAAGGCTGCGCTGTGACCTTGTGTTTAAGTGCTTTGCCCTGAGCCTTGGTCAGATACCCAGTCCTATTTGTGCAGTATCTCATTTGAGTGTTCCTCATAACCTCATCCCCTATCTGGTTCCTAGTGTGAAAGTACAACATTGTACGATACATAAAGAACTCAATGATGCCAACTAGAGGAAGAGATCTTGCACCGCGGAGCACACAATTGTAAGACTCAGCAAAATTAGTGGTCTTTATTCCATGTCTTGCTCCGCCTTCGTCAAACATGAGGCACCACTTATTCTTAGGCTCATTCTGAATCCATTGGCTGAAGATTTTCACAGCACACCCTCTTCTGCACCTGACTTGAGGGCCATCTAATTCCACATCCTCAAGAGAAATTGACTCCTCTCCAGGTTCGGGATTAACTGGCTTCTTTGCTATCTTCTCTGATGCCTTCTTTGCCAGCTCATCTAATTTCTTCCAGATGGCATCAAACTTCTTCTGCTGAGTCTGGTCACACAACCACTCAAACAATTTATCCAGGTCTTGTTCTTGAACTGGCTATGGAAGTTTGCTTTCATGTGCCTAACGCACCACCTGTTCTTAACATCTGGCCACAATGGAGCTCTGTATCGCTCTTTGCTGCCCTCTTTCATGCCATTGATTGCTTGCAAAATACCTTTGTGCCTATTGTGTATCACACACACATTCTGCACATCCTGGACCACCATGTTCTTCAACCTCTCAAGGAAGCAGTACCAACTGTCATCGTTCTTCCCTTCAGCAAATGCAATGACCAAAGGAAGCAACTGATTGTTACTATCAGCTGCCACAGTTGTCAAGATTGTTCCTTTGTAATTACCTGTGATAAAAGTGCCATCTATGCAAATGACTGGTCCACACAATTTGAAAGCCTCAACGCAGGCACCCAATGCCAAGAATGACCGCTGAAGCACAAGCTTGCTTGATTTCTCCACACAAGGATAGTCCTTGATATCATAGTAGCTGCCAGGATTCATCTGAACTATTATGTCTAGCAAGCTACACAAATTGTGGTAGGATGCTTCATAAGTACCCCACCTATGCTCCAACACCTTCTTTTTTGCTTGGTATGCCTTGCCGTAACCGATTGTGTACCCAAACTTTTCCTTAATTGCACCGATAATTGCCTTCGGTGCATATTCAGGGCTATTCACTATGTGAGGGTACATGTGGCTTGCAACAAAATTGGCTGAAATGTTTCGGTGCCTTGCATCAATACGATCAAGGGTACAAGTGTGGCCTTTCACTTCTTTCACCTGTATGTAATTGTCCCACTTTCCCATATATGCATACACTCGAAAAGAATAATCATCCTTGATGCAACACACATCATATATCCTAGGAGAGCTCTTGACTACCCTAAACTCCCTGTGTAGAGTTAAGGTGGACCACTGCTTCACTGCATCCTTCAGATGTGCAATACTGGGGTACATAGCGCCTACACAAACCTCATTCTCCATGTACTCCCATGGCACATTCTCACCAGTATTAATAGTACAACGGGAGAAATTGTAGTTCCGCCAATGCAAGGACACATCATCCTCAGTCTCATCATTAATCATCATCATCATAATCATCATCATCATCATCATCATAATCATCATCATCATCTGAAGAGTTCTCTTCCAATGCACGTTCATTGGCTTCCAACTCTCTCTGATATTGTCTCATCACCTCTGGGTTTACTTCTTCCTCATCAATAACACCAGTGACAACATAACATCTAGAAGCATGCTCACCCTCAGAATCCCCTTCTTCCTCCTCTTCTTGTTCACCTTCTTCAGCATCTTCAGCACCTTCCCCTTCTTCAACACCTTCCCCTCGTCCACATCCTCAACTTCCTCATGCACTTGACTGCTAGACCCACCCTTCTGGTAAACTTGAACAAACAAAATCACAGGCAAACTAACTTGGCATGCATTTCTGATAAAACCCCTCCACCGTGGAGTCCCTTCAAGTGGCACGAGCTCCCAATACACTGGTGTACTTTTGTTGATTAGTGCCATCACCGAAATGCATTGGTGCTCTAAATCTACTGGAAAATGCCTTGATCAACCAGTTGGTTATAGCCTCCCAATTTCTTTCTCCTGCTCTTGGAACATTTTTCTTAACTGAACTATAATTTGACAAGTCAACTCCTTGTGGACCATATATAATCTCTCCAATTCCATTATATATTTTGATTGTGACTGACTCCGACATGTCTGATTTATAATAAAAAGCAGTAACTACTATTAAATGCTACATCCAGGGACTAAGAAACAAATAAACTTATCTAAACTACATTAACAAACTAATCAACCGCAATCTACACACTTAACGATAATTATGTTACGTAATATAAACTACAACTACAGATCTATAAACTACACTACAACTACAGATCTATAACTACAACTACATATCTATAAACTAAACTACAACTACATATCTACAGAAATCTACATTACACCGAATTAGAAATTATTGGAATTAGTGAAATCAGTGAACTACATGCAATGAAGCGAAAAAGTAGCAGAGCTTCACTGCTCCGCACCCTCCACCTCCCCTCTTGTGCTCCTCAACCCTAACCCTACAAACAGGACATTTTTAATACTACAGATCTAAAGAAACACAGTGGATCACTAAATATAGTTTCTAAGTAGCCGCTAAAAGAGTTTAAATCGATGAAATACTTACAATGAAGCGAAGAACCGGCAGAGCTTCGCTACTCAGCCCCCTCACTCTCCTCCCCTCTCCTTCCCAACCCTTTCTTTCTTTTTTCCCGAATTTTATGACATTTCCAAGCGAATTTTCAGCTTACATAGAGGGCAACAAACCTGCCGCCGTACGCCACGGCGGCTGCACAGGCCCTACCGCCGTGCGCTACGGCGGCAAGGCCAACCACCGTAGCACACAGCGGTTTGTCGGTAACCACCGTGGCTTACAACGGCTGACCTCCATGCTCGTGGGGGCCCACGGGCGACTACCCAGCCGTCGTGGCCCACGTCGGTTAGACCTGAAACCGCTGTGGGCCACGGCGAATGGTTGTCAAAACTGTAAAATTTTGAAACCATCGTATATTTTTGCAAAATGATTAAAAAATATATATATAAAAATTCCCCTCTCTCTGTTTGGTAGATGGGCTATGGTGGGTCATACGATTGCCTTCTACAACCCATTTTTGTGTGTCATCACCGACCGAGAGACCAGTCTTTTTATCTTCATTAGTAATGTAAAGGGACAAGCATATTTTGCATCGTCCAAGTATTGTTAAAGTGTAATATCCATCCTTTATATTTTACTAGTAATTATGCTCGTGCGTTACAATGGAAGGAAATATTACCGCCTCGTCGTCGTCTGTTTCCGTTGCCCTGCCACCCCCGCAGCTCTCAGACCTCACCGCCATCCCCGTCGCGCCACCCTAACCTCACTTCTTCATTCATCATCGATCATTTCTACACCTCTCAAACATCCGCTACGAATCAATTCCTCAACTAACTAATTTGGTGTATTTATCATCTCACCTTTTAATTTAACAATGGTTTAGTAAAATTTATTGACGGTTTATGCCACATAATCATTTGACTAATCAATAATCACTACCTAGGAATGCAATATGCTAAGTCTAAAACATAAAGGTCACATTTTTAAAAGTAAATTCTCTAAATTGGATCCTCCATAATTCTTTATGAAAACAGTTAATGACACTGATCTACACTCAATCATTATAGAAATTGACTCCACATAAGGTGTGATTAAGTAGTAATTAGCAAGATGATTGCATGATCTAAAATACTAGTATATGATACTAAATCATTATTAAACTAATATGGTGATGGTTACTGCACCAGTTCAGATGAAAAATACTCAAGCCCAATACCTGTCATCATCAAGCCCAATACCTGTTCGGACCAGCCCCCGGCCCATTTGAATCAAGTTGCCCCCTCTACCTGTCTGTCTGTTCATTTGACTTGGCGACTCCGCTGCACATGACGCTGTTGCTTAACCTACAATGCTCTTTGACTTGTCCAGCAGCAGCTAGGTAGGTAGCGGTTTGGAAAGATCCATCACATGAGAATATATGTGCGCAGCTGATCGCTCCGGTTTGTATATATGGCCATCTTCAACTGAATGTCTCGTTGCTTCAACTGCAGAAAACTTTTCTCACAGCATGCTATTCAGGTCAGAGACCGAGCCTAGCTCGGGTGGTTGGCGGCCTGCGTTCAAAGACTCTGGGTGCAGGGTTTCTCTACCGTGGATTTATTTTTTTTATAAAAAAAATCCTTTCGCCCATGAATTCGAGGTTCGAATGTTTTATAAGTCAGGAGTTAATTTTATTCTCTTAATGAAAACAGTAGGGACGATCTTGCCCCCACCAGCTTAGTTTTAGCATGCTATTTAGGTCAAATCAGATCAAGGTACTCTATCTTTAGTGCAGGTAGGTAGAGCCATTGGATACGTAGGATATCGATTAACTCGCTTGTAGACTGGTTAACATATATGTGAATCGAAGCAAGGTTCCAAATGAGAACCGTAGGTAGTAGCTAGTACTAGACTACTAGTAGAGGAGGTATCACTTCAGTTCACGATAACAGGAACATGCCTGCCGTTCTACTCATCTTGTAACATGCCCCGGGTCGTCGATGCATCTAGGTTTGGAGACCCTACGAAATATATGCAGCTAGCGCTTGCTTTAGGGCGTCTCCAATCGTATGAGCTAGCACTAGTTCTAAACTGATGAATTTAAACGAGAAAAGAGTGCAACAACTAACTTTGAATATTGTGCAGTGAGAGAACAGTGTATTGGGAATTAAGCGAGCTTATCTCTTCTCTCCTAGTTAGTCTCTTGTCTTTTGCAATGTTTCATAATTAAAAAATTAGTTTCACTAGCTCCAAGCTAGATTGTTGGAGACGCCTTTATAATTACACGATTGGAACCCGCGCTTCCGACGAACAACTGCCCATGTCCGAGCATGGCGTGATTACATCTCAACTTGCTGCTGATTTTATTGTAATTCTTTCCTGCCATGGTAGGAGCAAAGCCTGTAATTACACTATTTCGATCAATTTATGAAAAGTAGGTCGGTATCTTCTCCTGATATTGTTCGTTTTTTTTTTCATTTTTGCCACCTTCACTGTGCGGTGGCCAAGATCAACCGGCCGGCAAGTTGCTGTCGGCTCTCGGCATGAAAAGGAAATATGCTGGAGGTCCAACTGAAGCAAGGTTTTCAGCAACTTTCTGCTTAAAGAACTACAAGAAGGCTTTAAAGATTGAGAAGTCAGAAAAGGACACGCTTCACAGTGCTACATCTAGCATGCGATGATTCTATATCCTTTGCATTGGAGAAACTCGATCGCGCGGCAATCTAGGCAGTAAACGTGACCAAACCTTTGAACTACGGCAGAATACGATGACAGTTACAGAGACTCGTATAGGTCACCCACAAATCAGACGCAGACACAAAGAGGCCACACCCTCGCTTTTTGGGAGCTGCATTTTGAATTTGCCAGCGCATCGGAAGGGTCGGTCCATGTCTTGAATCTGAGCACATGCTCAACTAATGGAGCCACTTGATCATCACATGTTTAGTGTTTACAGCGCGCGCTGCGAGTGCGCGATATACCTTTCTTCGATGAATGCGGAATCCATATGTGTAACCATTTGACTAGCCGGATTTTATTAAGTGTCTCGCTAAGTATTTAAATAACTCCTCCGATCCATAATCAAATGAAGCAAATGCATATGCATTAGCTTTAATTTTAGCAGAAGAAAATGCTTTATTTTCTCAAGTACTTCATCAGATGCATTAGTGTTAGCTACTTGCACAGTTTTGCATGTGGTTTTTATTTTGCTGATCTGGCTATGGTACGGTGGTGATGGGGAATATAGTGTGCATATGCTATGCAGCGGGGGGGTTAGCTAGATAGCGCGTATACATGATCGATCGAACGAAAGTCGACTATCATTTGTTCCTTCATTCGCGGATCTAGTGTGTGTACAGTACATGGGTCAAATGATTAGGCGATTTGAGCATCATTTGTATTCATGTTGAGGTTGGTGCAGTGTCTGTCGACCAATAAGGTGACTCGAAAGTGCGTCTGGGGGAAGAGCTCCGAGCACAGGTGAAATGGAGAGAAATTGGTCAATGCAAGAGCAACGTCAACATGTAGGGAAAAAAGTAGTTGAACATTATTCCCAGCCCCATACCAGCTGTTATAAGTCTGTTCGTTTGGCTTAATCAGCCACCAGACAACAGTACTTTTCTTTTAGAACTATCTCGCCAGTGAGACATTTATGATGGTTTCTATGTCTATTAATTATCTTGCCAACTAAGCAAAATGGTGATGTGGCAGCCTAATTAATGAGGAAAGAGAGCACAAATCATAGAAATGGTTTTCTCATGGGGAAACCATGTCTACTCTTGACCCAATGCATAAGAATCCTTGAATTTGCCATTGAGAAGAAACCACTAGCTAGTTTCTATGGGATTAATGCAACGCTCCCCATTGGTCAAATTGGGAGAGAGAAAGAGAAAACAATTGTTATGTGAAAGCACTGCCACTGTGAAATATAGTTTCTATAGATGATTTATTATGCTATGGAAACCGTGTCAGTTTCCTCCATTGGGACTGCCCTTAGACACCAAGTCTACACACAAAACGAGGTCCGTTTGGATCTTGTGGGGCTACCCCCATGCTCAATGTGTCTGCTTATTTAATAAAAAGGGAGCAGAAGATTCGAGAGAAATATTAGATTGACTTCATAATACAAAATCTGCATTTGAAACTATGGTTTCTTGTTATAGAGTCTTCAACACATAGACTCCATGGGTAAAGTTTCGATTGGGAGTGCCCTCAGGATGACACTCTTTATACACAGTTACAACTTGTGTCTTTCATGTAACTAAAAAACAATAATAGATGAAACTACGCAGTGAGAGAGAGGTGCTTCATTATAGTTCAAACATTTTTAGATGATGTGTCATTTTAGGTAATTGTGTTCATGACATCTCCACTAAGAATGTCCTAATGGAGTATTAATGCTAATTTCTATCCCTATTAAATAACTTACCCACTAAGAAAAATGGTGACGTGACCGCCTAATTAATGAGAAAAGAGAGCACAAAACATAGAAATGGTTTCCTCATGGAGACCATGTCTACTATTGACCCAATGCACAAGAAACCATACATTTGTCATTGGGAAGAAACCACTAATTTCTATGGGGTTAATACAACAATCCCCATTGGTGAGATTGGGAGAGAAAGAGAAAACAACTATTACTTGAAGACACTACCACTATGAGAATATAATAGTTTCTATAGATAATTTCTTGTGCTATGAAAACCGTGTTAGTTTCCTGCATTGGGACTGCATATGCATCCATGCAGTTATTATCTCCTATGCCTGTGTGCATGCAACATTATATTAAAAAAATTTCCATGAGTTTTTTGTAATGAACTTTGAAAAGCTAAATTATTAAACTATCTGCTTCTTGCTCCCCCCACAAGATTCATCTACATATGAACAAAATTAAATTTTAGTAAACTTCCCTATATAATTGGCATGGAAGATGTTACAAATTTGGATCATACTTGCATGTCACATACATCTAAAAATCTTCCAGATTAAAATTCAGCACTAAGACAGCAGTTACACATTTTTATCCATCTTGCATGTAGCATGCATGTTTGATCTAGCTAAAATATATTTTTCCACATTTCAAAATAATAAATACACATTTCTTTTATTACCTCTTAGGAGTTAATATGTGATATAAATCATCCTGATACATGGTCATTTGGAAGTGCCTTAGCAAAGCTCTTATTCAAACACAAGCTAAACTGAGCTGCCTGAGGCCAGTCTCAGTGGCAGAATCATCGACAATTAAGGGCAGTCCCAATGATAGAAATCATTCTAGTTTCTACAGCATAGGATATTGCATCAAGAAACTGCTCTCCCCATTGCAAAAAATTCACCTAAAGTTCATATTGGCAATTGACCAATCATACACTTGATTTCTTCTGTATCCTCTCCATATTGTCTGTGCAGACCACACCATAGTCCAAATCTCCACAACCTCCTCCCGAGCACACCACACAGCGGTCAGCGGGGCGCTCGCGACAAGCTGGGATGCGAGTAGGATGGGGCTGCTCGCGGCGGCCCGAGCTCGCCCGGCCCGGCCGCGGCCCGTCGGGGTCGCCCGCCTTGGTGTGGCAGCCGGATCTCACAGGCTTGGGCACATCGACTTGGGTGCGACAACCAAATCTCGCTGGCCTGGGCTCATCCGCCTAAGCTCGGCGGCGGACTGGACTCGCCCCGAGGGGGCGGCGGTCAGATTTCCGCCATCTGGGCTCGTTGGCGTTGCGCGTTGAATGGGGATGCGAGCGAGGCAGGGATATTTGTGTTGATGCAAAATCTGCACCCTGCGCCAAGCACACAGCAAGCCGAACAAAGCTGGCTTAACACGCGAACAGATTCCAAAGCGTGCCAGTCAATTTTCCTGAAATTAACAAAGGGTAACGCAGTTAGATGCCAAAGCTTGGAACTTGCCGGGTGGTACCAGACAGTTCCATATTTGCAGCTAGGAAGCCATGTAAGATGACATATAGCTATGAGAAGCTATCTGTCAACAGATTTGAAAATCATTCAGGATCGCTAGAATATAAAATAGAGCATAGCCGAATGGATGACGTGAGCATGACAAAAGATCGGTCTTTGTTTAAATAACGCTGCACGAGCATGATCATGACCGATTTTTTATGATAAATAACAAATAAAAATTAATAAAGTAAAGCATACTCATAAATATGAAGTAAACAAGCATGCATAGGCCAAAAGCACTAGTCTACCGCATCTCTAGGTACTTTAAAACCCGTCAAGCATGGATCCAAACAAGTTAATCCACCGCATGATACAACTTGTTTGAAATCACACCACCAACCACAAAGAAATCAATCCACCGCATGATACAATCTAAATATGGAAGGCTAAAAGCACACATCATTTAAAACATAACTTATGAGCACGTTTTACTCAGGAAAGTATAGCCGAATACAGTTGTACAGCCGAATCGGGATCCGTGGAGAAGGAACAAACATTTGCCAAGGATGATATATCTATCAGATTGAATCAAAATCTAATCCACCGGATGATTAGCTCTAAAACAATCCAAAAACCTGCATCTACCGCATGATACTCGGTTCTTTCAAGATTCACACAAGATTAGCAAGCTTGAACCCACAACATGTGACAACTTAGATTGATTCGGGTTCGGCTATTAAATAACATGTGATCCGCGTGCCGTATCAAGCCAAAAATATGAACGTGTGACGTAAAGATCACCAAACGAGATAAAGCCGATTCAAACCAATCTAAATTGGGCAAAAGAGTGTTACATGAATTTAAACATAAAGTAAAAACTCAAAGCAACACGTGGTAACTTAATGAATCTATTAGATCTTGCCAAATCTAATAGAGCCGATAACTAGCTCCAAGCTAGATCTTAGCCTACCGCATGGCTCATGATCTAACAAGAAACCCTCTTGAACCAAGCTTAAATCCACCGCATGATACTAAGCATGGTAACAAGACTACTTGCATCACGATCTAAATCCACCGCATGATACTAGACATGATACAAGGTTGCCGGTACTTACGGAGGTCGACGGATCGATGAACCCTCTCGAAGAACTCGACGACACGACTAGAGGACTCGAGAGTTTGGCGTAAAGCCGGTTTGTTTTGAGAATGTTCGATTACCATTACATACACCAAGGGTTCGTATTTATACCCTGTCCTAGCACGACTCCTGGTGCACTACGAGCACAATATTTGATACCTAATTTAATGCCCAAGTGTGAATGCCTATCCATTCGTCCCTTCCTTCTGTTCGGGCCACGTCACCACGCGATCCCGCAAATCCAGCGCAAACAGTCCTTTTGCCGAACAGAAGCAAACTGCCGACCACAGGTATCTCTGCCGAATCTTCTGAAGAAACCTTTCCCTGCCGAACGGGATTTGTTACCAAGTCAGGCCCACAAATCAGCCTCCTTCCTGTTACCAATTTTTGGTGTTAATATAGGCCCCTTCAATTACGGGATAAAAGTGATTTTATTCCGAAATTGACTGCAAACGCCAACGTCTTCAAATCAAATCTGTGCAACACCTATTCTCTCTCCCTGCAATCCATCGGAGTCTCCGTTCAGATCCAAACCCTAGGTCATCTTTCCCCAAGCTCAAATCTTCAATGGCGGATCAAAATCAAGCTACTCAGGTAAATTTCATCCTCTTAAGGTTCATTCGACATTATTCTTTTCGACTCCTACCTCAGATTTCTTCTCCCGTCTTTTCTTGATAGGAGCTTTCCACCGAGCTTTTGATTCACACCGAGGCCAACTCAACATCATATTTCCTCGGACCTGTGGAAACTTCTGATCCCCTCGAGTTCATTGAAGCCGAATCCAAGAGAATCCCTTTCAAAGCGGCTTTATCAGGGCCCCCTCTGTGGCAAGATGCTTTCAAGAACTGTCCTTTGCCCCCAATTGCAGGTTGGAGAAATTGGTACAAGAGGATACTTGTGACGGAACCGCCCAAAATAGTTCCGTATTATCGCCTAAGCTTTGTCCACGTGGCCATTAAGCAATAATAAAGAACTATTCTCGTTGCTTCCGCCGGGTAAAGCCCGGTAAATCACATACAACGAGATCGCCGATATGCGCTAAGCCCACACGAAGGCGGGACCGAGTACAACATTAAATTACATTAAAGGTTCAAAAGTTCAACATTATTACAAAACGGGTTTTTCGTACATAAAAGTAAAAGTGATTCGAGTTTAAACGGCGGAAAGTAAACTAACGCGTGATACACAAAGGAGGCCATCCATGCATATCACTCATCATCATCGTTCTCCCATTCAAGCTCCCAACCATCCGGGATAGAACCAGGCCGAGAGGGGATTACCCGAAAACATCAAATTAAGCAAGGCTGAGTACTAATACTCAAGAAGACTTACCCGATAAAAGAAAATACAACCGGACATGCAAGGCTTTTTGGCCGCGGGGTTTGTTTTTGCCAAAAGCGACTAAGAGTTGATCCTTGTTTTCGGATTTTAGCTCAAGTTCTAGTATGCTAACCATTCTATATGAGCACCCGCATTAAACAAGCATGTTGTTCAAACAATATTAAACAAGTAACAATATTAATCCAAAATGTTCCATAAATAAACATGGGGTAGCCGGTGGTCAAGCCGACTCGGATAACGGCGAGTGACCGACGATCGATCGATTTATAACCTTGCAAGGTAAACCCAAGATACACGGAAGAAGGTAGACCAAGTGCGTGTCTACCCCAACCAGGCGGTTCCCAACATCCCACGAGTTTAGGATCGGACGCTACAAACTGCGGTACACGGTTATCCGGAGAGTCTAACCCGACCAGTCCGGACTCACACACTATACCACGAGTAGCTAGCCCGGAGACACATCCCAAGCGGGTAGCTAAAAAGATCCCGCCCCGGTTCGAAGGTACTAGGCTTACCGGTCCCATTCCCGACAAGTACTTGGTACGTTCAATAGCTTAGGACCAAGCACCATGCTACTCGGTCGAGACCCAACCCATTGCTCTTACCACATGAGCGAGTCAATTTAACCAACTTATGATTCCAACATAAGCATCCTATATCTCGCGAGCAATGAGTCATTACTCGACTTCTACCGTATCCTTAGAGCATGACACTAGCGTTCCTAACATACTAGTAAAAGAGCATAGGAGTCCTAAGGATAATGCAACTAGGTTTCAAAACAACTCCTGAAACTTAAATGCACAAGTAAAACAATAAAGTACTGAAAGGTAAAGGACATGATTTCAATTTATAAAAAAAGGGTTAGATGAAACCGGTGCTTGCCTTCCTCAGACTCAGTACCAAAACAAGCCTTGGGCTCTTCTGGACTTTGGTCCAGGTCTTGCTGCACACTCAACTGATTCACCTCTCCGCTAGCTGCTCCCTCCTCCTCCTGGGTGAGCGTGTATGTCCCGTCGGGAAGATCTACACGTTTACATGCACATGCATTAGGTTATGGTGAAGGTGGGAGAATTACCACAAAACCAACTCTTGTTGGACACATTCATCCAAACATTATTAGTTTCTCACAGAAATTATTAGGGTGTGTGATAAATAACAAAACACTATTTTGATGGTGATTGTGTGCACATCTAAGCAATTTAAGTTACTTAACTTCACCAAACAGCAAGGGGGTGTGTTTAAATTCATACAAACAGAAATACACATGATTTCACAATTTAGCACTTTTCTTTTCCATTTCTTTCTTTAATTACTTAAAACAAGCCTTTCAACCATAATTACAAATTAAATAAAAAACACTTCAAATGAGTCTATTCTTTTGCACACAGCAACATATGCTTAAATTAAGCTCTCAAACCAAAATTTGGCTTAAGATCATTTATAAATTAATTTATGCGAAAAAGACTAATTTCAGCCTAGTAAAGCAACATTAATTCATATAAAAAGATTTAATAAACTTTTTGATCTCAACTTTATCCTGCAGGTAATGTATGCCAAAAATGAGTTTCTGACCAAAGCATGGTTGCAAAATCAATTTATTTTTCAGATTTTGAATTTAAGCTCCTACACAAGATTAAATCCAAAACACCTAGTAAACAATTCCCTAAATTCACATCCACCACACCAGGGGTACTAATCATCAAGTCAAAGCCCTAGGGTGCACTTGTGCTCAAAGAAAAGTTCATAAAAGGGGCTATAAAAAGCACCAAACTTAATCTAGCATAAAGCTTAAATAAATAATAACTGAAGATATATACATCAAAACCCTGCAAATTTTTGTCACCGATCTATACAAGTCATAAAGAGCAACATATCCAAAATTCAAGTCCATAGCATGTGTATATTTTAAACTACACTAAAAACACTTCAAGCTGAATATGAATTTTCATTCAAAAACTACACAGAAAAACCCTATACATGTTTTCTAGAAAAGATAGGTTTATTTACCAGAAACCCAACAAAATTGGATTTGCATTTTTCTGATTTTTCTACGATTTTTAACGATTTTTGAAAGGTTCAGCCTGGACACCCTAGATCTGAAAACTGATTTCTTACGAACAGGTCCCCGGGTTTTGCGATCCAGCCCCCTGGAAAGACCTCAGACCTCGCAATGTGGTCCAGACCGCGGACAGGGGATGAAGATGGCCGGAATCCGGCGAGGGGGAAGGCCGGGCTTGGCCGGGAAAGGGCCTAGGAGAGGTCTAGGCTTACCTAGGGTCCCATTTGAGGCGGTCCAGAGGTTGGAGGAGGTGCCGGAGGGGGTCCTTGGCGGCTCGGTGGATCTGAAGACCGCCTCTGCTCCTGCTCCGGTGAACTGAGCGGTCGTGCTCGGCCACGTGCTGCTCGGGATGCTTCAGCGGGGCTACATGGAAGCGGTGGAGGGGGTTGTGCCGGGAGGCGCGCCTGCGGCGCGCGCGGCCTTGCGGGAGAGCGGCGGCGGCTGCGCTCGCGTGCACGGGTTACGGCGGCGCGAAGTACGGCGAGTGATGCGAGGTGAGGGAGGCCGGCCGGCTTGGGTGCGCCGGGGAGGCAGCATGGCCAAGCGGACCGCGCGGCCGCGCGTGGCGCGGCTCGACGCGCCCGACCGCCCGCACCGGCGTGCGGCACGGCCACGGGCGGAGTCTCCGCAGTCAGTCCACCCTCGGGTCCACAACGACGGACGCGACGAGTCTGTACACTGGACGGCCGTGGGGACGCCACGTAGACGTGCCAGGCTGCGGGCACGCACGCGCGTGAACGACGCGCTGTGCGCAACGACGCCGGTGGCAGTGCCTTGTTAATTCCAGTTACCCTGTTTAAAAATTGTGTAACTCTCAAAACTGTCAACTAAGTCGAAAATATCCAAAAAGCAAAGTTGTAGCGGAGCTATAGACCTACAACTTTCCCAAAGGGCGACATATGTTTTGATCAACTGTTTGCCCGGGAACGTCGACCGAAGTTGCAGATTTTCCACGGCTCGAATTCATCGTTCACGGCGCAATCAAACCGATTTTTGGCCAGTTTGCACTCAAAATTGGAATGTCCGCCAATTACGAAAAATGTGTTCCCGGAAATAACGAACAACTTTCGTATTGGCCGATTTTGAACTTCTATAGTGAAATTTGGAGAACGCGCAAGAAAACCGTTTCAGCCTTAAAGGAGATCTAGGGTTTGACCGTGGTTTGAGATTTTGACCGAGGTCTTTTGTGCAAATTTGTGACAAAACATGTCAAACATGTTTATGAGCCAATTTAAACATGATTAACGCAACTAATTAAGTTAGTTATCTTTAACAAACACCTGGGGTGTTACAGTCTACCCCCCTTAAAAGAAATCTCGTCCCGAGATTAGGAATTTAAAAAGGCTAGCTTAGGGAAGGTTGTTCTAAAATAGAAATGTATACCCGTGAAGTTATGTTTGCCTTGTTTCACTTGGGGTTTTGGTCGTTTGCCTTGACTTCCCTGCTTGGCTCTTGAGTCTCGACCGTGTCGTTTTGGCTTGTTCTCGCTCGGTTTCGGGCACTCCCTCACAAAATGCCCGGGGTCTCTACAATTGAAGCGAGAGACGAGGTGTGGGTGTATTGGACCTTGGGAACCACTTGGTTTTGATGGGATGATTCACAACACTAGCTGGGTTGCTTGGCTTTTTCTCACGGGAGGGGAGTTCGGTGCATGTAATTTCCCATCCATTTAAATCAATCTTTGGCAAATCTCGCTTGTGACTATTACTCCTTCTTTCTTCCTCCCTAAGGTCCATAAGAAGTTGAGACGGTGACAAGAGTGAATCTAGGAGTTGCTGATTGGAATCTTGGTTCCGTTGATTTTGAGCTTCATGATTCATCAATAGATTGAATAGATAGACTTGCTCCACAATAGATTCGATATTGCTTGGGAAAGACCGTCGGATAGAATAGTTTGCGATAGCCCTTGATAATGATTATGGATGACATTTTGCACCGGTTGGCTTAACACCAAATTTTGGCCCTCCAAAATTTTCATGGTGTCGGCAAAGATATCCACCACCTCCTGTGTTGGTGGAAGAGACGGGAACATCTCATTGGGTCGAAGATTGACCGGATCTCCCGTGGTGGATTCCATTCCCCCGAAATTCCATGAGGATCCGATCGGTTCCCCCCCCAAGAGAACAAAAACCCAAATATAGAAACAATTAATAAGGAAACGTAGCAATAGATCGGGAGGTCGAGAGAGCTGAACCGTGGATGTGACAATGATTTCCTTAACTAAAGGATCGTCAATAAACACGTTCTGCAAGGGCTCTAAGATTTCCATAATTTCCTTTGAGAGTAACCAGAAGTGGGGTGGTAACTCAAAGAGTCAAAAGTTAACTTAAAAGGATATTTTAAGGATACCAAAATTGTAGAGAGCAGTTAGCAACAAGTTTCCTATGAGTAACAAAAATGGAAGATAGGAAAAAGGCACATGGAGGCCAAAAATCTCAAAACAAACTTGCTCATAGTTTATTGAGTTAGTGATTTAGGGTGATATCCTTCCTGTTATTAAATGTGTAATGTTTTATTATTATTATTATTTTTATTTATTTATTTTTTTTGAAAAGAAGCACCGATCAGGTAGGATTGCAATATTAATGCATATAAATGATTGGTGCACCATGGGATGGTGCACATGATGATGCTCAGTTGATGAGTGCATGGGAATGATGCACGTGCATATGATGATTGTGCATATGATGAATATGCATACACACATATGGTGCCGATATCATGATGCCTAAGGAGAGATGCACATGATGTGGGGATGATGCAGTGCACCCATGATGTTGCCCATGTTTATTAATGCGTGATGCATATGCTCATGAGATATGTTGCTCATGGTGCATAGTCAGTATGCTTTATTGCACCCATGGAGTTAGTTAAGAAAAGGGGGAAGCAATCAAAGAGTAGGGGACAAAATTGTGGTGAGTCATTTTCTATAACCCAAGATACACAGCGCGCTCCTTGTGATAATCACATGGCTGCAGACCACATGATACCCTAGGTTCCGTCGCGGCACCTTTAGTTAGGGAAACATCATCAACCACAAGGAAGGTAGAGAAAAAGGATTTTTTTTATATACCTATGCAAGTTAGTCACCCAAGATTTCCCAAATGCACAAGTTATATAATGCGTAATGAAAATGTGTTGTTAAGGTAAGCATATGCATTGTGATAAAATGCTCCAACTTGCATGCCACAAGATTCTTCACACTTATAAATAAGAATTTATTTATTTGTTTGTGAGCAAGCATAAGGAAAAAAAATCAAGTTTGAGGCAAGGAACTTTAGAGCGAGAAAAGTAGGGATACCAACGCCAGAAAGTTGTGGAACCAACGTTTCATGGCTATAAGGAGTTGAAGTGTTGTCTCCTATCTAAAGAAAGTGTGGGGAAAACGACCAAAGAAAAAAGAGCACAACGGAGTTTTAGTTGACTTGACAAAAGATATGATATGTTCCTTATGTAGGTAAGAAGGTGTCGATACTTCGTATTCATTTTATTGCCCTCAAAAACGATGAGCAAGGTCAAAAAGAAACCTTTTCAAAGTTGGGAGATCGATAGTGATCGAACCCATGATGTCAACATCCGGGAATAGTTGAGTGCTTCGTAGAGAATACGCACATGATACGGGAGTGAACACGTCGGCTAAGAAATCATACTCACGAATCCGAAAACCCCTACTCGCCTTGGCGGTTGTGCAGCAAGCCAAGGTTCACAAACATGTTCACAACTCTTAGAGTAGGAACACGAGGAGGCTGAATTTTGATGAACGTGCCGAATACAAAGTTTCAACCCACGCTTATATTTTTTTTAATTATTCCCAAATTTTTCAAGGAAATTAAAAGAAGACCTTATCATGATACCGCTGGAAGAAAAATCCCAGCTATCAAATGATTTCATTTGGTACCCACTGCTTGGGCCATGCTCTCATGGTGCTAATAACGCATTTGCTACGCGGGAGCATATTCAAACTGAGCTAGCCTCATGCATGGATCACCACACCAAATGGGAGGCAATAGCCACATGCATGGCACAAGTTCGATGGCGGTGACGGATTGTTACCGCTTGACTCTATATCACTACTCCTCTGAAACTGAGGAGAGGATTTCCGTCCATCGAAACCATGTGATATTCCATTAGATATGCATCCATAGTTTTGCCAACAAAATGGCAAATAGGCATGTCTAAAGAGACTTCTATTGGAAGTTTTCAGAATATGGACAGCAATAGCTCTTAGAAATAAATTCATATCTCTCGCCTCAAGTGTCAAAAATTTCTAAATTTTGGTAAGCATATGTAGAATTTCATAATCCACAACTTTGGTATTCAACTCCAGAACAGATTTAACTTTTACTGGGGTTGAAAAATTCATTTACCAAAGCTCTGTCTAGCAGTTTGGACAGCAAACAGTAGCTGACTAAAATTCGATATTTCTCAATATACACATGCATGAATGCTGAAATTTTGTGAGCATTGCTATCACAAAATTATGAATCATTTTGATATTCAAGGTTTGCTCTATATCCCAAAGGAAGATGACCTAAAAATTTGAATTTCAGAGATCACTAGTTCTGAAATTCAGCAGGACAGAGACCTATTGTTTTGGGTATAACTCCCAAATTAAAAATCTAGTGACCTTGAGATTTCTACAGGAGGTATATAAATACCTAAGGAGTAGTTTTGGTATTCAAAGGTTGAATAATATCGTATTGGAAAAAGGTGCAAAAGATCCATTTTCAGAGTGTTGTTGCCCAGAAATTTCAGCAGGACAGCGCTTCACTAAAAAGATCATATCTCTAAGATTAAGAACCCGGTGACCATGAGATTTTGGCAGCACAAGGTATGCTGTATAATAAACATTTTTGGTATAGATTCTCTGGGAAGGATCTGTTTGGAACTATAGGTAAGAATTGAGTTTTCTACCTAACTCAGGATTTTGACAGCATTTCAACAAGACTTAGGCTAGCCATTTTGATCCTAACTTCAGTTTTAAACATCCTAAACTCATGAAAAATTTAGGGAGCAAACTTAACTAGGTGATGAACAATTTCCCTAAAGAACACCTAGCCAGAAATTTTCTAGATAATCCTTAGGAAGATTTGGACAGCAGCTAGTTAAATTTTGCTTAATCACACATCAAAGCATCAAACTAGCATGATTGGTCCTTAAGAAACACAATTTAATTAAAGACCAAAAGACACATGATTTAAGTTCATTTTTGGTTCAATAGCTTTTACATGATGCAGAAAACGTCCTAAACTTCCTCACAAAGCTTTTAAGCTTAAGAACGAAGTTAGTGCCGGTGGCAGGGCATATATAAACGTCTCTCACTATAATAACTAGTCGGAAGCTATTCGTTTCTTAATTACCGTGCCTAACAACCGTGGTTAGTGTACCTGCAGAAAATCACAGATATTCAAGACCTTTTGTGCCAAAGACTCACAAAAGCGTCCACATTCATTACCGTTCTCTTATAGAAACGGTATCCATGCGTAAAGCCGCTGCATGGACGGCGTCCTATTTAAGACTCGACGCGACGTGAGTGCCCATTGGAATAGGCCTCACTCATCCCTCACGGACTTTCCCGTGGTACCATCACGTATGGCAAAACATGACGAGACTCGGACGCGACGTGACACCCATTGGAATAGGTCTCACCGGTCCCTCACGGGACTTCCCCGTGGTACCACCACGTATGGCAAAACGTGATGAGACGCGGACGCGACGTGGCACCCATTGGAATAGGTCCCACTAGTCCCTCACGAGACTTCCCCGTGGTACCACCACGTATGGCAAAACGTGATGAACTAGTATGGTTGTGCATGAAAGTAAGTTTCGACAGGAATAAATGTGCTGGAAGTCAGACTAAATACACCATAGAATACTAGCCACCTGAAAGAACCCAAAAATTCCCTCTAGGGCCTCTCGGACTAGATTAGACCTTAACGTCCTACTCTTTTAGCAATATTATTAATCTTGGCAATTTTATTCCAAAAACAAATTTGTTAAGGTATTTTAATTACTCGGTGCATATCATCGCTGCGGTACCAGTTTGTGACGGAACCGCCCAAAATAGTTCCGTATTATCGCCTAAGCCCGTCCACGTGGCCATTAAGCAATAATAAAGAACTATTCTCGTCGCTTCCGCCGGTAAAGCCCGGTAAATCACATACAACAGATCGCCGATATGCGCTAAGCCCACACGAAGGCGGGACCGAGTACAACATTAAATTACATTAAAGGTTCACAAGTTCAACATTATTACAAAACAGGTTTTTCGTACATAAAAGTAAAAGTGATTTAGAGTTTAAACGGCGGAAAGTAAACTAACGCGTGATACACAAAGGAGGCCATCCATGCATATCACTCATCATCATCGTTCTCCCATTCAAGCTCCCAACCATCCGGGATAGAACCAGGCCGGAGGGGATTACCCGAAAACATCAAATTAAGCAAGGCCGAGTACTAATACTCAGCAAGACTTACCCGATAAAAGAAAATACAACCGGACATGCAAGGCTTTTTGGCCGCGGGGTTTGTTTTTGCCAAAAGCGACTAAGAGTTGATCCTTGTTTTCAGATTTTAGCTCAAGTTCTAGTATGCTAACCATTCTATATGAGCACCGCATTAAACAAGCATGTTGTTCAAACAATATTAAACAAGTAACAATATTAATCCAAAATGTTCCATAAATAAACATGGGGTAGCCAGTGGTCAAGCCGACTCAGATAACGGCGAGTGACCGACGATCGATCGATTTATAACCTTGCAAGGTAAACCCAAGATACACGGAAGAAGGTAGACCAAGTGCAGTGTCTACCCCAACCAGGCGGTTCCCAACATCCCACAGTTTAGGATCAGACGCTACAAACTCTGGTACACGGTTATCCGGAGAGTCTAACCCGACCAGTCCGACTCACACACTATACCACGAGTAGCTAGCCCGAGACACATCCCAAGCGGGTAGCTAAAAAGATCCCCGCCCCGGTTCGAAGGTACTAGGCTTACCGGTCCCATTCCCGACAAGTACTTGGTACGTTCAATAGCTTAGGACCAAAGACCATGCTACTTGGCCGAGACCGAACCCATTGCTCTTACCACATGAGCGAGTCAATTTAACCAACTTATGATTCCAACATAAGCATCCTATATCTCGCGAGCAATGAGTCATTACTCGACTTCTACCGTATCCTTAGAGCATGGCACTAGCGTTCCTAACATACTAGTAAAAGAGCATAGGAGTCCTAAGGATCATGCAACTTGGTTTCAAAACAACTCCTGAAACTTAAATGCACAAGTAAAGCAATAAAGTACCGAAAGGTAAAGGACATGATTTCAATTTATAAAAAAAGGTTAGATGAAACCGGTGCTTGCCTTCCTCGGACTCGCACCAAAACAAGCCTTGGGCTCTTCTCGGACTTTGGTCCAGGTCTTGCCGCACACTCAACCGATTCACCTCTCCGCTAGTCGCTCCCTCCTCCTCTCGGGTGAGCGTGTATGTCCCGTCGGGAAGACCTACACGTTTACATGCACATGCATTAGGTTATGGTGAAGGTGGGAGAATTACCACAAAACCAACTCTTGTTGGACACATTCATCCAAACATTATTAGTTTCTCACGTAAATTATTAGGGTGTGTGATAAATAACAAAACACTATTTTGATGGTGATTGTGTGCACATCTAAGCAATTTAAGTTACTTAACTTCACCAAACAGCAAGGGGGTGTGTTTAAATTCATACAAACAGAAATACACATGATTTCACAATTTAGCACTTTTCTTTTCCATTTCTTTCTTTAATTACTTAAAACAAGCCTTTCAACCATAATTACAAATTAAATCAAAAACACTTCAAATGAGTCTAATCTTTTGCACACAGCAACATATGCTTAAATTAAGATCTCAACCCAAAATTTGGCTTAAGATCATTTATAAATTAATTTATGCGAAAAAGACAAATTTCAGCCTAGTAAAGCAACATTAATTCATATAAAAAGATTTAATAAACTTTTTGATCTCAACTTTCTCCTTCAGGTCATGTATGCCGAAAATGAGTTTCTGACCAAAGCATGGTTGCAAATTCAATTTATTTTTCAGATTTTGAATTTAAGCTACTACACAAGATTAAATCCAAAACACCTAGTAAACAATTCCCTAAATTCACATCCACCACACCAGGGGTACTAATCATCAAGTCAAAGCCCTAGGGTGCACTTGTGCTCAAAGAAAAGTTTATAAAAGGGGCTATAAAAAGCATCAAACTTATTCTAGCATAAAGCTTAAATAAATCATAACTGAAAATATATACATCAAAATCATGCAAATTTTTGTCACAGATCTAGACATTCCATAAAGAGCAACATATCCAAAATTCAAGTCCATAGCATGTGTATATTTTAAAGTACACTAAAAACACTTCAAACTGAATTTGAATTTTCATTCAAAAACTACACAGAAAAACCCTATACATGTTTTCTAGAAAAGATAGGTTTCTTCACCAGAAACCAAACAAAATTGCATTTGCATTTTTCTGATTTTTCTATGATTTTTAACGATTTTTGAAAGGTTCAGCCTCGACACCCTAGATCTGAAAACTGATTTCTTACGAACAGGTCCCTGGGTTTTGCGTTCCAGCCCCTGGAAAGACCTCAGACCTCGCAATGTGGTCCAGACCGCTGTCAGGGATGAAGATGGCCGGAATCCGGCGAGGGGAAGGCCGGGCTTGGCCGGGAAAGGGCCTAGGAGAGGTCTAGGCTTACCTAGCGTCCCATTTGAGGCGGTCCAGAGGTCGGAGGAGGTGCCGGAGGGGGTCCTTGGCGGCTCGGTGGATCTGAAGACCGCCTCTGCTCCTGCTCCGGTGAACTGAGCGGTCGTGCTCGGCCACGTGCTACTCGGGATGCTTCAGCGGGGCTACATGGAAGCGGTGGAGGGGGTTGTGCCGGGAGGCGCGCCCTGCGGCGGCGCAGCACTTGGAGAGCAGCGGCGGCTCTGCTCTGCGTGCACAGGTTACGGCGCGCGCGAAGTACGGCGAGTGATGCGAGGTGAGGGAGGCTGGCTGGCTTGGGGGCAGGCCGCAGGGGCTTTAGCACTCGGCCGGCCGGTGGCGGTGCGCCAGGGAGGCAGCATGGCCAAGCGGACCGCGCGGCCGCGCGCGTGGCGCAGCCGCGCGCGCGCGACCGCCCGCACCCGCGCGTACGCGCACGGCCACGGGCGGAGTCTCCGGTCGGTCCACCCTCGGGTCCACGGGCCGACGGACGCGACGAGTCCGTACACCGGACGGCCGTGGGGACGCCACGTAGACGTGCCGGCCGCGGGCACGCACGCGCGTGAACGACGCGCCGTGCGCGGCGACGCCGGTGGCGCGTGCCTTGTTAATTCCGGTTACCCCGTTTAAAAATTGTGTAACTCTCAAAACTCGTCAACTAAGTCGAAAATATCCAAAAAGCAAAGTTGTAGCGGAGCTATAGACCTACAACTTTCCCAAAGGGCGACATATGTTTTGATCAACCGTTTGCCCGGAACGTCGACCGAAGTTGCAGATTTTCCACGGCTCGAATTATCGTCACAAAGTGCGGTCAAACCGATTTTTGGCCAATTTGCACTCAAAATTGGAATGTCCGCCAATTACGAAAAATGTGTTCCCGGAAATAACGAACAACTTTCGTATTGGCCGATTTTGAACTTCTATAGTGAAATTTGGAGAACGCGCAAGAAAACCGTTTCAGCCTTAAAGGAGATCTAGGGTTTGACCGTGGTTTGAGATTTTGACCGAGGTCTTTTGTGCAAATTTGTGACAAAACATGTCAAACATGTTTATGAGCCAATTTAAACATGATTAACGCAACTAATTAAGTTAGTTATCTTTAACAAACACCTAGGGTGTTACAATACTTGCAGATAACAGCGCCAAAACCAGTAATTGGGACAGCCTTCGCATCACCCAGTGCTTGGAGTTATCTCTAGCCGAGACCCCCAAGAATGAAAATCTTTTGATAGCAGCCTGCCACTTCCGGTCAAATGGTGTCAACACTTTCCTCTTTGGTCATGGACTAATGTCTCCTACTTTGGCCGATGTATATATGATGACCGGCCTTGATATCTCAGGACCCATGTATCCCTTCCAATACAAAGGCTCCACTAGGTAGAAAGGAGTGAAGACAGGAAGTGGATACAAGTCATATATCCAGAATCATATGAAAGATGGCCCTCTGAGTGAAGTTGAATACAGAGCATTCCTGCACATGTGGCTGTGTAGATTCATCTTCTGTGGTAAAGACAATGAGCCCACTTTGAATCACATTGCAATGGCTACAGATTTGGCTACTGGTCATCGCGCCCCCTTGGCAAATATCTCCTAGGGAGTGTATATCATATGCTCCATCAGACTATTTCTCAAATGCACACCGGCCAGAAGATATCTTGTGTGAACAGCCCTTGGTGGTTTGTGCAAATGTGGCTGCAACTGTATATGCACCGGATTGTTAACATCAATCTCAACAATCGGCATTTCCCTTCATCCAGCCACAATGAAGGAGAAGCTCGGATTACCAGAGGATGCCAAACCCATGGAGAAGCTGCTTCAACCATATCTATTGACCAGAATGTCAGTCAACTTTTTGAGCTCTTCTTCAGAGGTTTTACTGATCCCCTTTGGCTCCCTTATCTGAACAATGATAACTTGACCCTCCCCTTTGAATTCTCTTTTGAAACTGAATGCCATGATGCAAGATCTATAGAAATTTTCAATATCTTTATCCATCCATGCGCCTTGCCAGCAGAATTCTGTGGAGGAAGGTTAAATCACAGCACCTATGAATATTATCAGCCAAATATGATGGCCCGACAGCTAGGATGTGGCCAAATGCCTCCAAGGCTATTTCTTCATGAATTCCTCAAACCTAGAGAGGAAATCACAAAGAACATTCAAGCCAGAAGGGTCTTTGAGTACAAATGCAGTCCAACTATTTATACCTGGCTTTTCACACCAACAATAATAGCTCACCCTCTCTTCATCTCCTGGTGGCAAGAATTCCATGACCACATCTTCAATGAGCCAGTGCACTCATTCTGTCTTGAGCTGATGCCTGACTTTCAGCCAACTTCAGAGGTAACACACTTATCCTTTCTTTGACCAGGCATACTCTTCACTACTAATCATGATTTTGGCCACCCCTTGCAGAATACAGTACCTGCCCCTCGAGCCAGGGAAATTGCTTATAATGTGGTAGGCCCAATCTCTGCCTTGGGATTCAAGTCCATAACTCTGGCTCAGCTGATGGCCAGATATGCTACAATGGACCCTACTCTCATCAGCTCAACTTCTGATAAGAGAAAAGCTCTACCCTTGGTTGCACCTCCAGCTGCCAAGAAGAAAAGAACTACTAAAAAGGTCCCCATTGAAGTAACATCTTTTCTTTCTTGAACACAAGACCACTCTTAATCTGACATATTTCATCTTGTGCAATTCCAGACTAGAACCCAGCAACCATCAACAGCTTCAGAATCTGCCAATGCTCCATCTGTTGGTTTGACCTTCATTGCTTCTTCCTTTGCAAAGATCATAACTCACACTGGCATTTACTCTTTATTTAGTATCTACAGAAGAAACATTGGTGAATGAACCCATGGAGACTTCCTCTCCATGTTCACCAAGGGCTCAACCATATCCTGCTCAAGTAGAGACCTTAACTTCACCAGGGATCCAATCACCCCCTCCTCAAGCAAAAGTTCCAGCTTCACCAGAAATGAACCCATCAGTCCAACCAGAAGCTTTAAGCTCCCCAAGGGTCCAATCTCCCCCTTGCCAAGCAGAAATTACAGTCTCACCAGGGATGACTCTACCTTCATCTCAGCCAGAAGCTCAGGTAGAAGCTTCCCCTCAAGTAGAAGCTTCAGCTTTGCCAAGAACTCTTCAGACTCTTCTTCCCCTGGTTGCTCAAGAAATCCCCCCTGAACCTGAACAAGTCCATGTTCCAATTCAGGGAATCAGGCATGAGGTAAGTGCAGGCACCCAACTCTGTTATCTCCCTTTAATAAACTATCCCTAATTCGGCAATCCTTCTCTCTCAGGATCAAACTTCATCACCACCAAGCTCTTCATTTATGGTGAATGATCCAAACGCCGAAACAGGGGATGGAGAAACTCCAAATCAGGTTCTGTCGGAGGAAAACCACGCAAGGCTCAGAGAAATCTTTTCCTGGCTGCAAAAAGATGCCCGAGATCAAGTCAGAGATGTTGACCATTTCGAGGAAATGCTTGAATCCATCGATCAAGAGCTCCCTGAAGACATCAAAGCTTCCCTGGAGCCCATCTCAGATCTGGACATTCATTATGTGGCAATAAGGCGAGCCTTGAAAAGCCAATCCTCTCAACCTGTTCTCGAGCAAAAGAAAGCCAGAGCTGAGTATGCTGTGAAAGGATCACAAGCCCAAATCGAGAGCAACAAGGAAATGTTGACCCAACTGCAGTCCGCTCTTGAGTTGAAAATTGCCAGAAAAACTACACTGGAAACTGAGCTGAGGAATTTGTCAGCTGAAATTGGAGCTGACGAGATAAAGATAGCCGAGCTCCCTGGATTAATAGAGAAAACCCAAGAGGAAGCATCAGCAGCCATGGTTGAAGCAAACCAGCTCGAGGCACAACTCTCCGCCCTGTCCAATACTCAAAGAGATTACCAGGAACGACCGGAGAATATCCATCAGATAATATCAACTGCCTCTAGCGCAATCGCAAAGTACTTGAACATTTGATTGTACTAAGCAATGTATAAATGAACCAATCGTCCTTGTAACTTTGCCTTTTATAAACTTCATTCCCTTTTTCTGTATTACCTTGTTTGCAATTTTTCTGGATGATTCATTCAGTAACTACGATCAAACAGTGCCATACCCGAACAACACCCCGACCGCAACTCAGCCGAGCCAGTTAACCGAATATGACTCAGCTTGAATTCCAAACGACCCGACAGCAATTCGGTTAAGGAAACCTCTCCACTTTCCAAGTTTCTCGGGATATGCACCACGATCCAAGGCCACGATCTCCTCATCATCCCTATAAATAAAACCGTAGGTGCCCCCAGCCTTTCATCAAGCCTTTAGCCTCCAAACCTTTGCCAATCCAAGCCTGCTTTTTCACCACCAGCGCAGCTCCAAGAACCAATGGCAGGTAGCAGCAACAGACGCCGCGCCACCGACGAGGTAGAAGGAAGCCGCGCCGGCGCGCGTCAGAGGCAGTGATCGTCAACTTCCCTCATGATTCTTCCTAGATCTTCCTCTGTTTCTGACGATCTTCTCTGTTTCAGGCTCATCCAATGGAACCCGGCCCCCGCGTCGGCCATGAACCAGGCTCTGCCGGACGACTCCTCGGAGTCGAACAACTACTCCCCCGTGCCCTACGGGGAGCTCGACGCCCTCCGCTTCAAGGCGGAGCTTGAGGTGGCCCGGCGCGAGCTGGAGGATGTCTCCAAGAAAGCTGGAATCGCCGAACTCGAGTGGGAGGACCAGCGCAAACAGTTGCTGGCGACCATCGATGGTATATCCCTTAGATTAGCCTTCAATCCAATTCAACTTTGATACTAACCATCATTGCCTTGCACTTTTCAGCCCGCGACGCCGAGCTTGACCAGCTGAAAATGCTGGTGAAGCAATTGGCGACAAGGTGAACGCCCACGGAGACACGCGGCGGAGCGCCTCGCCGCGGTACAAGATCGCGTGGACAAGGTGGCTGTCCACGGCATCCGCCTCGGCACCACCCTGGGCTTGGCCGCCATGGCGACGCATACCGGCGTCGACTACTCCATCCAGCCGCGCGGCTTCCAGGGCGGCGCACCAGAAGACATCGACGAGATCGAAGTCATCTTGGAGCGCCTCGATGGCCACGGCGATGCCATTGCCGAACTCACTCATCCCCAGTCTGTGCTAAACAGGCTTTTCGATTAGATTGTACTAGGGATGTTTGATCTTTGACAATAAATAAAGAATTTTAATTTCCATGCTTGTGTTATGATGATCCCTCTGTCTGTAGATGCGAAATTTACCGTTTTCAAACGAATTCGGGAACTTTACTTGAGCCGAATACGTGAAAACAACTGCCCCTTGGCGCAAAATCCACAGAAAACCCCCGCCTTTTGGTATCCCAATAACGTACGCCAACCAGTCATCACTCCAAATGCGCTCTCTCAATCAATAAAATAGCCCTCTGGGATGCCCTGCAAATCCACTCGCATACTCCTCCATCACTTCACATCTTCTTCCCCCCTGCTCAGAGTAGAAAACCCCAAAGCCATGGCGGACATGGGAAAGCAACCCATCGAGGAGGACAACATCCCACCAAAGAAGCGTACCATTCAAGAGTGAGTAATCTGTTTCTTGCTCTCATTTGCAATCTCATGTTTGCCCCTTCTTGTTTTCTCCAGCCTTGATCTGCTTCCTGAAGAAATCCTTGGGACTGAAGAAACACCTGAGTACATCTCCTCTAACTCCTCCCTTGAAGAAGAGGACGCCACGCCGGAACAGAGGGTCAATCACCAGTTGCGCCGCCGCGTTCGTCATCTGGAGCATGATCTGCGAGACATCACCGCCCGCTGCCGTGCCGAACGCGAACGCCGCATGAGCTTGGAGGCGTTAGTAGGGGGTAAAACTTCCATCTTTACTTGACTCCATGCTTAGGCTCAGATCTTCGCATTCTAACAACTGTTCTTCTCCTTTAGATGTCTCCGATAGGTACAGTAACCTGAAGGCTGCCTGGGATAGCCTGATAGAGGCTGCAAGCCACGGTCATCTTCGAAGCTTCCAAGTTGCCGTAATGGTGGTCCTGGAACAGTTGAAGAGGGAGGAGCTGAAGAAGCAAAACAAGAAAGATGAATGAAGCGTACTTTCGCTTCTTCCTCCAGGCCTTCTGCTTCCCACCCCCTTGTAATCTCGAGTAGCTGGATTGTCAAATAAAAGCCTGCAAGAAACAATTGGAATGTGTAATATTTTTTGTG
This sequence comes from Cenchrus americanus, assembly GCA_947561735.1. Classification (NCBI taxonomy): domain Eukaryota; kingdom Viridiplantae; phylum Streptophyta; class Magnoliopsida; order Poales; family Poaceae; genus Cenchrus; species Cenchrus americanus. Next base: position 105,430,145 of record OX387243.1, read on the forward strand.
CTAAGGGCAATACACATTAGTATTGGCCATTTCCTGTTGGGATTTTTGTTCTAAAGATGACTTCCTTCATGAATGCCAACTGTTTCTGTCCATTAGATGTTTGTAATCCTGGTACTCGTGATCAATGATCAATTTCAACACTAGGATAATATTTCTTCAAATATCTTCCATTTATTGCAGCAGAAAATTCTTCTCTCAGTAAAGTTTTTAACATGTAAGCATTACCAGGCACACATCTGACTACCCGAAAACGTCCTTCCCAATTCGGGGACCATTTGCCGAACACAGTATATTTAGTTCCAATCGGCAATAACGCTTTCCAAACCAAATCTCCTTCTGCAAATTGCTTGACCTTCACTTTCTTGTTGTAATATTTAGCAACTCGCAACTTGTTCTTTTCAATGTTTTCCAAGGCTCTAAGACGAATCATATGCAAATCTTCTAACTCATCCATCATTAAGCCGCTATAATCTTTGGAGCTTAAGTCCTTTTGTAAAACCACTCTCCTAGAATCTGATTGTATTTCCTAGGGCAAAACAGCATGATGCCCATAAACCAACTCATAAGGAGAAGTCTTTGTAGCTCCATGAGGAGCCATTCGGTAAGCCCATAAAGCCTCATTGAGTACCGAATGCCACCTCTTTGGCTTCTGATCGATTTTCCTTTGTATAAGCTTGATCATGATCTTGTTAGAAGCCTCTGCCTGACCATTAGCTTGGGCATAATAAGGAGAAGAATTAAACAATTTGATTCCCATGCTTTCGGCAAACTCCCTGAACTCCAAGGATACAAATTGAGCTCCTTGATCAGTTGTAATTGTTTGAGGAATTCCAAACCTGTAGATGATGTGTTCTTTAACAAACTCAATCATGTTTTCTGATGTTACTTTCTTCAGTGGAATTGCCTCAACCCATTTGGTGAAGTATTCGTTGCTAAAAGCACAAACTTATGCCCCTTGCTAGATGGTGGGTTTATCTCGTCCAATCAAATCTATACCCCGACCTCCGAATGGCCATGGCTTGATAATTGGATTCAGATCGACGCTGGAACCCTTTGAATATTTCCAAACTTCTGACAATCTTGACATCCCTTGTAATACTCAAAGCAATCTTCGAACATCGTCGGCCAAAAACATCCAGCTTGCATAATAACCCATTTCATACGATAGGCCGATTGATGTGCTCCACATAGCCCATCATGCACCTCACTCATCATTTTCTTTGCTTCCTATGGACCCAGGCATTGCAGCAACACCCCATCTAACGATTTGTAAAACAAACGTCCATCCAGAAGAACGAATTTTATAGCTTTATACCTGAGCTTCCTAGAAACCTTTCGGAACGGATTCTCCAGATAATCAACAATCTCTTTTCTCCAATCATCCTCAGCTAGATCGCTCCCGAAAGCACACACCTCCATGGCAAATGCTTCTTGATTCTCTCTATAACCTGAAGCACTTTGAGCCAATCTGTTTGCCTCCTCATTGTGTTCTCTAGGAATATGCTGTAGAATTACTAACTGAAAACTTTTCAAGATTTCCCTGCACTCCTCGTAATAACTCCTCAGGGCGTCACTCTTACATTCATATTGTCCGTTCAATTGCTTTATAACCAACTCTGAATCTCCATAAATTTCAACTGAAACAGCCCCGACTTCTCTTAGGTATTGAAGCCCTCTAAGTAACGCCTCGTACTCAGCTTGATTGTTTGTGACAGTAGGCTGAATAGGGATAGCAAACTCAAACATCTCACCCCTGGGTGAAATTAATAAAATCCCTACTCCTCCACCTTTACCACATGAGGATCCATCAAAGAACAAAGCCCACAGAGTAATTTCAAGCAAATCAATTGATGGATCACGATGCTCAGTAATAAAATTGGCAATAATCTGACCTTTAATGGCTTTTGCCGATTCGAACTTCAGCTCAAACTCAGATAAGGCCAAAATCCACTTGCCAATCCTTCCATTCAAAATTGGCATATGAAGGATCGGATGGCGACTAGAGAGGGGGGGGGGGGAGTGAATAGGAGCCGGTAAAAATTCTTCTCAAAGAACCCGGCCTATACCCTAGTCAAAACCCGGTCACACACAAGCGTTGGAACGAATCACACACCAATCAACAAAACAACGAGTCCTAGAAACACACGCGGAAGCACGAATGAAGGAGGGAGGAATCGAACCAAAGAGCAAAGCGGCCGGGCTCGGCGGACCGTCCGGACGGAGAGGGGCGGACCGTCCGCGCAGCCTCGCGGACCGTCCGGCCGCCCTCGCGGACCGTCCGCGCCAACCCCGCGGACCGTCCGGTCGTACACCGCGGACCGTCCGTTAAAGCACACAGAACACCAGAAGCGACCCGAGAAAAACGGACCATCCGCCGAGGCCGGGCGGACCGTCCGCGCCACCCGCGGACCGTCCGCTACTCAAGCCCGGACCGTCCGCAACCGGGCGCAACAAAAAGCAAAAGCCAAACCGGATCGAAAACAAAGGCGCGCAAGAACACGAAGAACACGCGAAGAACACTGTACACGCGGACCGTCCGCCTGGCCCTCGCGGACCGTCCGCCGGGTGCGGGACAGTAGCCGAAAACGCCCGACCCCGAAAGTCAACTCCCCCAAATCATCATCGGATTTCCCAAACGGTTGAAGTCGTAGAGACAAGGGTTTGGGTACTTGAAAAGCGTCACACAAGGATGCTATAACCCAAAAATCTTGCCTCCTAACTCCCTAAATCACCGGGAATCGCGAATCCTTTGAGCACCACCAAAAGCTAGAGCACCGAACGAAAACTCACGAATCGAAGTGGTTTCCGGCGTTTGAGGGCACAAGATCAAGCACAAAGATGCACAAGGCATCTATCCATGTTTCCCTCGGAGAAATCCGGGGAGAAATCCACTCAAATCCGCGGAATCACACCAAGAACAAAGGCACCAAAAACAAGCACGAAAATAGCACAAAAGAGCTCCGAAAAGGCAATAAAAGAAATTCGGGAATAGAAAGATTGGCACAAGATTTAGAGGATGAAATCACTATGAATATCTTGTCCAATCGATTACAAGCCACTCCTAGAAACCAAATCTAAGATGGCAAAAAGCTCCAATCAAAGAGCCACTCTCTCCTCTCTCCCTCTCTCCCAAAGCACTCCAAAATGAAAGAGTACCGCAGCCTCTAGCCCAAGAGTTGGCTGAAATTTCAGCCCTCTCCTCCTATATATAGGCCCTCCGGAAAAGACCGAAGTGCCCCTACACTAGGAGTACAACACAAGCCCTCACGGGGGCATTTTGGTCAACACATGAAGTTCACCATCGGTCGGCCGCGCATCCATCGTGCCTTCACGTCCTCCCGACGCAAGCACCTAGATCATGCCGCGTGTCGCCCGCCTCGAAGCTTCCCGACGCACCCGGATACCGTCTCCGTCACGCCGGGCCCTCGGGCTCGGTTTTGAGGCCCAAACCGAGAAACCCTCCTCCGATGGTTTTGTGGCCAAACCACCAAACCCCGCGTACACGGCCCGGCCTCACCACGCCAAGCGTCGAGCCCGCCAAGCCTTTCACCTCCGGCGCCGGACGGTCTACTCAGTCTTGCCTCGTTCCTTGACTTGGCCACCACCGATGCACCGGCTCCATGTCCACGACTTCGTCTTGCTCTTCTTGCACCATGCGGCTCGCACTTGATCCCGTCGGCCACCGGTTCCTCGAACCAAGCCTACTTGTCTCTCCACTCCTCGGAGGCCCCGCAAGGCTAAGACCTTTCGCGCCTGTTCTTCACCGCACCAACGCAAACCAAGCCGCAACCAACACCTGCAATACTAGGCCAAGAGTCAGTCCACACAACGTTGTCAACCACTCCTCACGAGTGCATTGACAACACACCACATAAACAATAAGGTAAATACACAAAATAAAACACACACAACACAACTCAACACTACACACACAAAGCTTCAAACCATCCGGTCAATCACTCATCACACACGAACCAAGGTACTTCTCAACTTGGTTCCTCAAAGCATAGATAACATATGTTTTATTACATCAAACTTCGAATATACAACGCATTCGACATTCAACAAGTAGTGCCGAAACTTTGTACACGAGTAGTAAACACACAAGCACAGCTTCTCCGCAGCCGAATACCTGGTCTCAGGATCAAGTAATTTTCGGCTAAGGTACGCTACTACCCGCTCCTTTCCTTCAAATTCTTGTATAAGGGCTGATCCAATGGTTTGGGTATCGGCCGCCACGTACAACTTGAAAGGCTTGTTCAACTGCGGAGGCACCAATACTTGTGGTTCCTTCATGTATCGCTTGATTTCATCAAAAGCCTTTTGTTGTTCGTCACCCCATATAAACTTCTGATCCCTCTTGATCTTCAACAGCGGAGAAAAGGGCAAAACCTTTTGTGACAAATTTGAAATGAACCTTCTCACAAAATTGATCTTGCCAAGCAGTGATTGCAACTCCTTGAGATTGGTTGGAGGAACAACTTCATCGATGCTTTCATGCTTTTCTTGTCAACTTCAATCCCTATTCATGTACCAGAAATCCCAAGAATTCTCCAGCTGATACTCCAAAGGCACACTTGTTTGGATTCATCTTCAATCCGTGCTTTCGGGTGCACTCCAGAGTTCTCTTACATCCTCCAAGTGCGAGTCATGATTCAAAGATTTGATCACAACAACATCAATATAAATTACAACAATTTTGCCGATCAACTCATGAAAGATATAATTCATGGCTCGTTGATAAGTTGCACCGGCATTTTTCAACCCAAATGTCATGACTATCCACTCAAACAGACCTATATGACCAGGACATCTGAAGGCTATCTTCGATATGTCTTCTATTGCCATAAATATTTTGTTATACCCTGCATGGACGAATGAAGTTTGCATCAAGCAATCTTTCAACTTCTTTCTTCACGTCGGCCAATACTTCATCTTTGTAGATTTTCTGGGGAGGTTGCTTATAAGGTCTAAAACCAGGCTTGATTGGCAACCTATGCTCAACAATAGAACGATCCAAACCAGGCATCTCCGAATAATCCCAAGTGAAGCAATCTTTGTATTCTTTTAACAGCTTGATTAACCTGTCTCTGAAACTAGACTCCAAGTTAGCACTGATAAATGTCGGCCTTGGCTTATCACCTTCTCCAATGTCAATTTCTTCTAATTTGTCAGCCGACATGAACCCACGCCCTAACTTTCCATCAGTTCCATCAACTGGATTATCCATTTAAAAATTACTATAAGAGCCGACTCCTTGAATCGGCTGTTGGTCACTGCTGACAGGTTCAACAGGACCTTCACCCCAGTCTTTTCCTGAGAAGCAATCGATGCCTTGATATTCCCAGAAAGCTGGTTCGACGTTTGCCACGCTCACTGAATCATCTGCTTGGACCACTTCAATGTCGTCATCTACCCACTGAACAAGCTGTTGGTGCATGGTAGATGGAATGCAGCAATTGACATGGATCCAGTCGCGTCCAAGCAGCAAGCTATAAGCTCCCTTGCCTTCAATGACAAAGAAGGTTGTGAGCAAAGTTTTGGACCCGATCATCAAGTCCATGTCCACGCAGCCCTTGGTATCTGAAGGATTCCCAGCAAAATCATTCAGAATTATGCTTGTTGGCGTCAAATCTCCAGGGCCCATGCCAAGCTTCCTGAAGGTAGTGTACGGCATCACGTTGACCGCAGCTCCGCCATCAATAAACATCTTGGTCAATGGATTGCCATTGACGTATCCCTTCAAATACAACGACCTCATGTGTTGATTCTTGGCCGGTTTGTCAAAGGTGGCCTGCTTAGCCAATACCAGTTGCGCCATTAACCCCCCAAGCTGCTCATCCTCATTGATATCTGGAGATGTTTCCTCCTGCACAACTTGGTTAGCGGGAGCCATGAACTCATTCGGCAAAAAGTATACCATGCATGCTAGAGCCGAACGACCCGATCCTTCAGGCTTGTCTTTTGGGCGCCACACTTGCTTTTTCTGGATTCCCGCCTGCTTCAATTCCCGGTTCCTCAAGCGTTGAACCCTTCTCTTTTGACTTTTCCTTAAGCCGGGCGGGCACCACTGCCCTTCTTGCCAGATGTACTCGCGCTCCTCTTCTTCTTGATCAACCCATCTTTGATCAGCTTGTCTTTTCCTTGGGTGATCAATGACTTCATTTATTTTTAGACGCCGACCGTCATTAAGATGCATCCTTCCAATTCTCTCATGGACGGATCGGCGATTGACAGTTTCCTGCCTGTACTCAAAATATTTACTACTGCACTTAGGGCAATTTCTCAATGTGGGAAGCTTCAAGCCTTCGTTCCAGCAGTGCCTAAAGAATGCGCATCCCCAATGTGCACGCTCCTGTTCCCGCGCGTGCTCTTCTAGTTCTCTTCTGCGCGCCCCTTCTTCAGACCTGCGCCTCTCCTCTTCATATCTTTGCTTCTGGTACCATTCCTTTTCCTGCCGATGCTGCCATTTGTTGAAAAGAATGCATGTGGTAACCCTGGGCTTGGACCTGGATGATTCCCCAACTTCAACCTGGCTCTTGAGGATGCGGGGAGCTTCTCTGTGGAGTTGATCCACCGTCACTTGTCGTGTAGGATCCACTGATCCATCCTATTTTGCTCTAGCCGAAGTCAGGACCTTCACTTTCCCCTTCTCTTCGGCAGTTACCATGTTGACAGAAAAGCCAACCATGTTTTGAGGGAAAGGGTGACCATCTAGTTTCATCTTGTTATCAAATTTCAAATGCCCTTCCTGGATAGCCTTTTGGATCCTCATCCTGAAGACCCTGCAATCATTGATGGAGTGAGAGTTTCTATCATGAAAACCACAGTAACGTTTCTCTTTAACTCCATCGGGCCGAAGCATAGAATGCCCTTCAGGCAACTTGATTCGGCCTTCCTTCACCAAGAACTCGAAAAGCTTGTCAGCTTTGGTGACATCAAAGTCGTACGTGCCCTTGGTTTGCTTTATCCACCGCTGGTTTACAGTTAAAGGCTCCTTGCCCCACATAATCTCAGCAGTGACCACTTCCTCGTCATCGTCAAATTCTTCCACTTGATCAACTTTTTCGAGGAACTGGTTGTAAATATTAGCTATGTCATGGTGCTTGGCAAACCTGGAATCCTTCTTGAACCCGTAAGCTTGATTACTCATCAATGATAGCTTCTGGGACAACTGACCAAGGTTATCAAATTCCATGCCAAACAGCTTCTCCCGAATAGCTGGCAGCATCCCTGCAACAGCCATGTCAGCCAGTTGATCGTCCGGCAGGGTCAAAGAGAAGCACATGCCCTTGACCTCCCTAAATCTTCTGAGGAATTCCAGAGGTGTCTCATTTGCCTTTGTTTCAAAGTTGCCAGACCAATCAGCTTCTTCTCAGTGCTACCACTAAAGTAATGGGCGTGGAACTTTTGCTCCAGATCCTTCCATGTGCCGATTGACTGAGGAGGCAAAGAAGTAAACCATTGAAATGCTGACCTGTTAATGACAGAGGGAAATATCTGACCCTGAATGCCTCATCAGCTGAAGCCTCTCCAAGCTGCATTAGATATCGGGCGATATGCTCTACAGTGCTTGTATCGTCCTGCCTAGAGAACTTTGTGAATTCTGTAGGAGGCTTCACCCTTGGCGGTAAGATCACCCTGTAGTACCACTCTGGGAAGGGGGGTGTATAAGCTAGTCCTTGCATTTTAGGTTTAAGGCCGAATTGATTTTGCATCAGATCGGCCATTTTCTGTACCAGAATATCATCATCTTGCATTCCTGCAGCTGTACCATACCCAGGATTTGGGAGAGCATCTATAGCGCCATAATCCATAACCTCATGATATCCCCCACCATACATATTTTTCTGCAACCTGTTATTAGCCGGGGCTATCTTGTAAGTAGAGTTAGGCGGCATCCCAGACGAACCAAACGCCATGTCCCCATAAGTAGGCTGATACGGGTTCGGCTGTTGAACTGGTTGACCTCTATTGTTTTGTAGAGGCGGCTGGACTAGCTGACTCCCCATGCTTTGTGGAGGAGGCTAGATCGGCTGACTCCCAATGCTTTGTGGAGGAGGCTGGATTGGCTGGCTCTACAGTGGTGGTTGGGCGCCTGTTGGCTGAGCAGAACTGGTTTCTCCAACCTCTGTAGAAGATATGTGAGGGGATACTTGACTAAACATTTTTTCCATGCCTGGGCCGAATACGCCGATCATCATCTGCTTGAACATGTTCAGGAAAGCCGTATGATGCCTACCCATCACAGCTTCTATAGTCTCCCGGAAAGCATTTAGATCCTCTTCTTTCTCTTGAAAAGATGTGGTATCAGGCTCCCCCGGCAACAGAACCCTGGGCATTTCCGATTTAAGGTATGGGACGCCGCTTCTGTTCTTGCTGAATGACATCAAGCACTTCTGCTGGAATTGATCAATGGCGTCCTTCAGCTGCGCTTGTTGTTCTGGTGACATGTCATCAATGGTGACGTCCATGACGTCGCCAATTTCAGGCATCTTGATTCGACTAGATTAGTCCCACCGGGCGTGCCAAAAAGTGTGTTGACGCAAAATCTGCACCCTGCGCCAAGCACACAGCAAGCCGAACAAAGCTGGCTTAACACACGAACAGATTCCAAAGCGTGTCAGTCAATTTTCCTGAAATTAACAAAGGGTAACACAGTTAGATGCCAAAGCTTGGAACTTGCCGGGTGGTACCAGACAGTTCCATATTTGCGGCTAGGAAGCCATGTAAGATGACATATAGCTATGAGACGCTATCTGTCAACAGATTTGAAAATCATTCGGGATCACTAGAATATAAAACAGAGCATAGTCGAATGGATGACGTGAGCATGACAAAAGATCGGTCTTTGTTTAAATAACGCTGCACGAGCATGATCATGACCGATTTTTGATGATAAATAACAAATAAAAATAAATAAAGTAAAGCATACTCATAAATATGAAGTAAACAAGCATGCATAGGCCAAAAGCACTAGTCTACCGCATGTCTAGGTACTTTAAAACCCGTCAAGCATGGATCCAAACAAGTTAATCCACCGCATGATACAGCTTGTTTGAAATCACACCACCAACCACAAAGAAATCAATCCACCGCATGATACAATCTAAATATGGAAGGCTAAAAGCACACATCATTTAAAACATAACTTATGAGCACGTTTTACTCGGGAAAGCATAGCCGAATACAGCTGTACAGCCGAATCGGGATCCGTGGAGAAGGAACAAACATTTGCCAAGGATGATAAATCTATCAGATTGAATCAAAATCTAATCCACCGGATGATTAGCTCTAAAACAATCCAAAAACCTGCATCTACCGCATGGTACTCGGTTCTTTCAAGATTCACACAAGATTAGCAAGCTTGAACCCACAACACGTGACAACTTTGATTGATTCGGGTTCGGCTATTAAAGAACATGTGATCCGCGTGCCGTATCAAGCCAAAAATATGAACGTGTGACGTAAAGATCACCAAACGAGATAAAGCCAATTCAAACCAATCTAAATTGGGAAAAAGAGTGTTACATGAATTTAAACATAAAGTAAAAACTCAAAGCAACACGTGGTAACTTAATGAATCTATTAGATCTTGCTAAATCTAATAGAGCCGATAACTAGCTCCAAGCTAGATCTTAGCCTACCGCATGGCTCATGATCTAACAAGAAACCCTCTTGAACCAAGCTTAAATCCACCGCATGATACTAAGCATGGTAACAAGACTACTTGCATCACGATCTAAATCCACCGCATGATACTAGACATGATACAAGGTTACCGGTACTTACGGAGATCGACAGATCGATGAACCCTCTCGAAGAACTCGACGACACGACTAGAGGACTCGAGAGTTTGGCGTAAAGCCGGTTTGTTATGAGAATGTTCGATTACCATTACATACACCCAGGGTTCGTATTTATACCCTGTCCTAGCATGACTCCTGGTGCACTACGAGCACAATATTTGATACCTAATTTAATGCCCAAGTGCGAGTGCCTATCCATTCGTCCCTTCCTTGCGTTCGGGCCACGTCACCACGCGATCCCGCAAATCCAGCGCAAACAGTCCTTTTGCCGAACAGAAGCAAACTGCCGACCGCAGGTATCTCTGCCGAATCTTCTGAAGAAACCTTTCCCTGCCGAACGGGATTTGTTACCAAGTCAGGCCCACAAATCAGCCTCCTTCATGTTACCAATTTTTGGTGTTAACAGTTTGGCGGCCTGAGCTCGCAGGCCTGGGTGCAGCATCCCAAGCTCGCCGACCTAGGCGCGGCAGCTCGGACTCACTGGTCTAGCGGCGGCGGCCGAGGCTCACTGGCCGGGCCGTGGCGGCCCGAGCTCCCCGGCCGAAGCGCGGTGGCCTAGGCTGGCCCGACCGGAGCTCACCGACGGGGGTGCACCATGCTGGCCTGGGCTGGGCCGACCAGAGCTCGCCGGCTCGTCGTCGTCGAGCCTGCGCAACTGCGATGAAGAAGGTAGGGGCTGCAGGCTAGCACACCGGATCCAGAAACCGCGTTGGAAAGAGGTCGTTTCTCCCCAATGCATTTTCTCGCGTTTCTTCCCGTCTCGGTACAAGCGAGGACGTCGTTTCTCCGTGAAGAAACATTTTCTTCCCTTCACGCTCTCTCTCTCCCCGTGATAACTCCAGTGCCACATCAGCAAATTGCTAAGTTGTCAGCGTAATTAAGAGGTATATAAACTATCATAAATGTGCCATTTGGACTGCCTTATAGATTGCTACATAACTTTTTTCAATGACATGACACCAAATTAATGAAGGGAGATAAGATCATAGAGTCATGGTGATGACCTTAGGTGGGCACATTTACCAATACTCATGATTCTGTATTAAGAGTATCACAAGGTCATGGTGAAATGTAAGATTTAAATGCTTGGTAATTGTGCTCATGACACCGTCACCATGCTGAAAAACAGATGTGAGATAGTTGATAACTGTGGCCATGACATCGCCACTGAAATTGGCCTGAGCACCGGCCGGACTGCATGCACGTGTGGCGGCACGGCTACTCAGGCGCAACTGAGCCCCAGCCGCACAAGATCCGAACGACGCCACACGACTCACCACGCAATCTCACTGACTCCTCTCTGCCCCCCGTGGTTCGCGATCTCTATGTGCCAGGCTGCCAGCTTCTTCTCTGCCAGTGACAGGTGCTCCGATGCTCTGACCTATATAACCCCACCACCATTCTGCGTGCGGCGTCTTGAGACCTCATCACCTCCGATGCTCGCAGCTGAGAGACGCAGAGGAGACAGAAGCAGACAGGAGAGAGCAGAGCCGCCCACCGATCCACCCCTGCGAAGTGCGAAGGCCTTAGAGGGTTACAGGCAGCACATGCCCTGTGCTGTGCTGGCCAAGGATACACTTCCATTCTTTCTTGTACACAGTCAGATCAGGATCCAGCTAGCGGCATAGTATATAGCCAACTTCTTCGATCGGCCGAGACCGGACGAGATGCAGCCGGCCCGCTCCGCCGCGCTGCTCGCCGCCGTCGCTGTCGTCGTGCTGGCTTCCGCCGCGAGCTGCCGCGGTCAGCTGGCCAACAACTACTACGCCGGCAAGTGCGGCAACGCCAGCGTGGAGACCATCATTCGGGACGCCGTCAAGGCCCGCCTCGTCTGGGACAATCGGATGGTCGCCGGCCTCCTCCACCTGCAGTTCCACGACTGCTTCGTCGCCGTACGCACACGCCACTGCCTGCTTCTTCTTCTTCTTCTTGAATCGTGTCGTCGTCATCAGTAGTTTGATTTGATTTGTTGCTTGCTGATCGACCGATCTGTTCACCGCTGCCTAATGAAGGGATGCGACGCGTCGATCCTGCTGGACGGGCCCAACACGGAGAAGACGGCGGTGCAGAACAGCGGCCTCTTCGGCTACGACTTCATCGACGACGTCAAGACAGCGCTCGAGAGCGTGTGCCCCGGCGTTGTCTCCTGCGCTGACATCATCATCGCCGCGACAAGGGACGCCGTTGGCATGGTGAGTCGTCGTCGCTTGGCACATATACATCATCATCATATATTTGTTAGTGCTACTTGCCGTGAGCAAGCAATGCCGATTATATTGATTTTTCTTTATTTCTTGGGGAACAGCAATGTGGAATGACGACTTGATTTGCTTCTTGGCATTTGCCTCTACCTTCAAATTAATTTGCTCTCTTGTCACACTCATGTAGATGCAGTTTGGCAAGAAGCGAAATTATTGCAATCCGTTAGGAATGTCACAAATTATCCATGTACTAATCTGTATGTGGTATATATGTCCAGTGCGGAGGCCCGAATTACCAAGTGCAACTAGGAAGAAGGGACGGCATGGTGTCACAAGCGTCCATGGCGAGCATTCTGCCAGGCCCCAATGTCGACATCCCCACCGCCATCAGTATGTTCTCCAAGAAGGGCCTCAACAGCTTCGACATGGCCATCCTCATGGGTACGCCTGCCGCCTACGCTACGCTGCCATTTCTAAATTAAATCTGATGATGACCTAAATCATGAAAAATAACACAACTTTGTTTAATTTACTATAGCTTGTTACCACACTTATATTGCTGCTGCCGAAAGTTTTACCATGACCCGTATAGTACATGTGTCCTCCTCGACTACCTCAAGACTGCGGTTTTACTAATTAAGTTAGCCTCTCTTTGACCTAGAAAGCTTATTGACTCAACAACGTGCCTACTCCTTGATCGAGAGGCTTAACACATGGAATGTCACGTACATTAGTGTTGGTGTACATAAAATAGCATTTTAGTATATTTTGATATGCGTTAATTTATTGAGCTACTTGCGGGTCTTAACGTTATACTAATGTACTAGATATATGATACTTATTAAGTTCTTTCCCCTTTCAATGTACCGTCATGATGATCAGCCAGATTCGTATATTTATATATGTGCTAAATCAGGTCGATAGAGAGATCTTAGACTGACACACATTGGTTATGTGAGAAGAGTAAAAGCTACTAATAAGAACCCCTTTTGTTTCTGTCGATCAGGCGCGCACACGGTAGGGGTGACACACTGCTCGGTGATCCGCGACCGGCTCTACGACTTCAACGGCACGGGGTTGCCGGACCCGTCCATGGATCCGCTGTACGTCTGGATCCTGACGACGTTCGCGTGCCCCAAGGGGCAGGCCTTCGACAACATCGTCTACCTCGACGACCCCTCCAGCATCCTTCTCGTCGACAAGAGCTACTACGCGCAGATCATGAAGCGCCACGGCGTGCTCGCCGTCGACCAGGCGCTGGGCGACCACAGCTCCACCGCGTGGATGGTCAACTTCCTGGCCACCACCGACTTCTTCCCCTCCATGTTCAGCTACGCGCTCAACAAGCTCGCCGCGCTCGACGTCCTGACCGGCACCGCCGGCGAGATCAGGACAAACTGCCGGAGGACCAACTGATCGATCGGTCTGGCAAATTACAATATACATACACAAAATCCAGACTAATTAATTAACAGTAGCTTGCTAGCTAGCTAGGCGGCCGGGCAGCTAGCTGCTGCAAGAGAAACAGAGAAAGAAAGAAAGAAGAGAGGAGCGGCATACATGGCGAAACGATTGGGAGCATTGTCGGTGATAGATCAGAAGAACGATTGTGGCTTTACCATAGTTCATTGAGTAAAGATTCAATTTACTGGAGTAGCACAAATTAAAGGGTCATTTTTTCGTTTGTGTACTTTGATTCTTTTGTACGTGGCTCGTATAAAAATAAACGTTCCATATATGCGTGTGATGTAACAGTACACTAGCTTGTCCTTTAATTTTTCCCAACAGAGAAGGCGTATACAGCACTACTAGTTTATATTAGGATTTTCAAATATCTGATGGCGCTTCAATAAAAGGAGATATTTTCTAGTGCTGTGCAATAGAAAGATAAGAGAAATGCAAACTGAAGATAGTACTAGCAGTAGCAGCTAGAAATGCAGCTGTGGGTTACTAGTATTCACTTGGGAGCTTAATTAAAGGCCAAGCATCAGTTAGGTCTAATTATGAGCACCTTGGAGAGAGCGTCAGCCAGCCTATGACAAAGCTGGGTAGAGTGCATCCCGAGAGGGCTTTGCCCCCTCCCCGGGATGCCAACGGGGCTCCCGTTTCGTGCAGCGCTCTGCTCTGGAATCTTCGGCCTCACGGGAAGATCAGGACATTTTCTTATTACAAGTCGTCTTGAATCAGCAGCCGCACGCGGAACGGCATCTTGCTACAGTGCAGCAGCAGTATTCCCTCCGCCTCTGTACGTAGTACGTGTGAGTATAACAGACAGTTAGATACGCTAATGACCAGCTCCAGTATTCACCTTTTTATTCTGCGCAGACCCCAAATTGAGTTTTCAGTTCTTAATAGTACATGCGCTTCTGGCTAGTGACTTTTACATCCCTCCATAAGCAAGGGAGAACGGGCTGGATAGTCGGTTACTTTCAACTCTACTCCACCAACTCCGATACTCCATCATGGAGTACCTTTACTTTGAAGTTTTTAGAGCAAGGGTCCTGTTTGGCACGCAAGCTAGCTCCAACTCCAGGAACACAAGGTTCCTCTAAGAATATAAATGGGTCCACATGCCAGTCTCTTCTCTTTCCCCTTCTTCTCTCTTCTCCTTTACTAGTTTTCCTACGCTCACCACTAGCAAGGGTCCTATTTTGCACGCAGAATGTAACACCCTAAAATTCCATCACCAAATTAATGTAAGCAACATGGTGTTTAGATTTTATTTTCTAAGGATTAATTAAATTATCAAATAAATTTGACCTTTAAAATATTTAAATATCATTTTAATAATTTAGAAGCAACAAGTGCTTGCACATCATGATTTGAATGCATGATGTTTTTGTTTGTTGGTGTGAAGCTTTAAAATGTTTTAAAAATCTTGAAAAGTTCGAAAAGAGTTCAATTTCAACATTTTGAGTTTGAAAAGGTTTGAAAAGAAAAGAAAAAAGAGTTTGAAAAAAAACCCCAACCCTCTCCCCCTTCCCCTTTCGGCCCGCTTGGCCCAACCTCACCCGGTCGGCCTCTCTCCTTCCAGCCCACCAACCCGGGCGCGGCCCACCTCCACTTTCCCCTCTCTCTTCTCTCCCGCCGACAAACCGGGCCCACATGTCAGGACCGCCTCCCACCTCTAGCCGATCCCCTTTCACTTCCCCTGCCCGAGTCAACCGCGCCGCCGCCGGCCGTTTCTCCA
The DNA here is from genome assembly GCA_947561735.1 of Cenchrus americanus. NCBI lineage: Eukaryota > Viridiplantae > Streptophyta > Magnoliopsida > Poales > Poaceae > Cenchrus > Cenchrus americanus. The sequence continues at coordinate 105,445,345 of OX387243.1, forward strand.
TCTCCCACGCCTCTCCCTCCTTAAAGCTTGCTATCAAGGCACAATAAAACCACCGGCCACCGTCTTCCTCCTTTACACCCAACCGTTTCTCCTTCATCAAGACCCCTCCCCCTTGATTGTCATCAAGACCGGCCGCCGCCATGGCATTGATGGCCATTGTAGCCCTGGCCGTCGCCCCCTCTCGCCCTCCTCGCACTATAAAGTCGACCCTATAGCCCCTGCAGTTGCCCTTTTGCACGCTCCCGCGCTCCCACATCTCTCCCCTCCCCTACATGCACCGCCGCCCGAAGCTCACCGCCGCTGGAGCTCCACCGGCCTCGATCTACGCCGGTGCCTCATCTCCTCCGCCGTGTGCTACACCGAAGATTCGCGTGAGGGTGAGCAACTCAACCGCCCCTTTCTTTTATACCCTGGACCTCCCTAGCCCCTAGCGTCGCTCGCCGGACTTGGGCCGTCCGTCGTGGCCGCCGCGGTGCCTTCTCCGCTGCCCAGCTAGCCAGCGCAAGTAGCTCGTTGAATCCCTCATGCGCCCCTCATCATTTTGCTACTTTCCCCGTCAAGTTTGGTGCACGGGAAGCCGTGTTTGTGTGTCGCCGGTGAGAATCCGGCGAGCCGCCGCCGTGGGCCGCCAACCCGCCGCCGGGGCGCCGCTGCCCGCCGCCGCTCTCGCATGCATGCGTTCCAGGCCACCCGATGTGCGGTCAACGACTCAGATTAAACCGGGGCGTAACCCCCTTGGCCCGGTCCACCATGGACCCGTGGACCACGTCCACCACCCGGTGCACAGCCGCGCTAGCCGTCCATTAGCAGATCGACGGCCCAGACCGCCCCAAGCCTCGAGTCAAACTTGTCTCCGCCGTCAGTTTTTCTAAAAAGCCCCTGCGGTTTTATAATATATCATGCCGGTCCTTCCACCTTTAAGTTTCCTCGCATTTAGGTCCCTGTTTTTATGATCTAGCCCCTGTTTTCCTTAGATTCTTCCACCAAAGATCCTTTTCACTCTTTTCACACATAAACCCCTCTGTTTATATATGAAATTGTGTATCAAGTCCCTGGTTTCTTGCAGATAAGCCCCTGGAAGTCCTGTTTATTCACAGAAAAACCCTTGAACCTTGTTTTAGCCATATCTTTTCCGTCCTAGCTCCGTTTTAAGCGTTCTTGGTGTCCATGCGACCGTATTTTCAAGCCCGTCGGTTTTAGAACCTTGTTTAGTCCATAGATCTAGCGTTTTAGCCCCGTTTCCACCGTTTCAAGTTGCGTTAGGCTCATATCAACTAAAACTACGTGATAGGACCAATGTTGTATATGTTCTTTGTTTTATAATTTGTTTAAGTATTAAATATGATTAAATCCTATTACACATGCTTTTCTAATCTAATTAGAGTTCAACACGTGTTTTCATAAGAAAGTTAATATGATTAATACTAATTAAATATTTCTTTTAATTAAAAGTTAATTAGATGTTTACCTCGGTTTTTATAATCAAACTTAAATTGAGTAATGTTTATGCAATTTGCTTCCTAAATAAAAGCAACATATGCTTTATCCCGAGTTTTCTAATTTAATTGTTAATTTGATTAATATGAATATAAATGTGTTTTTAAATTGTAATTTGACTAGAATAACTCGAAATATAAAAATAAACGGCTAGATGCTTTTACATGCTTCTTTTGAAATTAAATGTTTAATTTGCATAAATCATACTTGAATATTTATAAGTAAAATTGGACTAAGCTTACATCGTCTTTTAAATACAAATATAACTTGCTTAATTATAAATAGGGTATTTGTCTGAAATAACCTATACACATGATTTTACTTAATTAAAAGATATCAAACGCATAGCTAGCTCTTGTTTGTGATCATCCAAATCTCCCGCTAGTTCCGAGTGTACCTTGTGTTCTCTTTCCTAGACCCAAACCTTGTTTTCCCTTAAGCTTTTCATGGCTGGTGTATTGTTTTGTTTATTGTATGTATTCTTGTGTGCTTGTAGACATCGTGCCAGTTTCAAGCGAGCAACCAGTTGAAGTAGATCAAGAGCAAGTGTTTGAAGAAGAAGAACCTTAGTGTTCAAGCAAGGAAGGCAAGTGGTCTTCTCCCCCTACATGATTCTATTTTATCCTATGTAATTGCATGACAATTAAGTTTGTACTTATTATGTTATTGCATTAAATTGATGGGAACACCCTTTTTAAGGACTCGCCTAGACTTTTATCCACAATCCTTGGATCAACCCGGTTTAACAAATGCTTTGGGTAGAATATGCTAGTTGCTCAACTTGGGTTGGATAAAAATGGTTTTCGAAGATAAATGCTTATATGTTTTATGACGATGATGCTTTTGGTAAGACAAGATCATGTGATTTAATCGGAACATGGAGAACCACCCAAGAAAACATGCGCAACCACAGTGTTACATGGCTCTGACCTTAGCCAATTAATTTTGTGTGCGATTGATCTGATGGCCCTTTTCCGAAAGGAGCAGAGGGGGATCCGGGTTGCAGGGGTATAGCCCGGTCCTTTTGGGGTAGCATCCTTTGCTAAGGTGCTGACCACTAGGGAGGGTTATGGTCCGTCCTGATCTGTAACTATGCGGGTCATTAGTCTTTTGTATGCCTTTGTAAAGTCTTTGTAGCGTCCCTATGCAATCACACCTCGGAAGTGTGGTATGATGCCTGATCAGCATCGCATGGTTGGGTTCAAAGTTCTTCGGAACTTTTACGCGAGCTGTGGGTAAAGTGTGCAAACCTCTGCAGAGTGTAAACTGATCGATCAGCCGTGCTCACGGTCATGAGCGGCTTGGACCCTCACATGATTAATAAACTTGAAGATGAGAATAAATCGTGGTTTGGTGAAGCTCGATGAGCTTTGGGTTGTTTTGCTTAAAAGTTTCTTAAGTGGGTTGGTATACACTTGCATCTAGTAACTAGGTGTTCTTTAAATAAAAGTTTGACCAACATTAAAATGCTAACCGCTGCAAAACCATAGCCTATCCTTGATAGCCTTGCATATTCCCCCACTTGTTGAGTACCAACCATAAGTGTACTCAGCCTTGCTTACCGCTGTTCAGAAGAGAACAATGGTGAAGAGTTCTACTGCGACCTTGAGGAGTTCTGAGGCATGCGTCTCCCCCAGTCAAGTGCCTGTGGAAGCGGAAGACGAAGACTCGACGTGTAGTTATCGTTTTCCGATGTTAAAGACCTTCGTGTCTTCCGAATGAGTGTAGTAAGTTGTTAAACCCCTTGTTACGTTTTTACTGTCTATGATATTACACTCATTTCGTCTATCATATGTGTGGAACTAGATCCTGGCACACATATGAGATGCATCTGGTTTCTCTCCGGAAATCGGGTGTGACACAGCCTAGCTCCAGCTCCAGCTCCAGGACACAAGGTTTCTCTAATAATATAAATGGGTGCACGTGTCAGTCTCTTCTATTTCCCCTTCTTGTCTCTTCTCTTGTACCCCTTTTCCTCCGCTCACTGTTGGCGAGAGACCCGTAGGCCATCATGGTGTTTAGGGGTGGGCATTTTTTCACCGAAGGCCGAAAACTGAACCGAACCGAGCCGAACCGAACCGAAATGTCGTTTTTTCGGTTTTTCGGTTCGGCTTCGGTTTTCAATTCTGCATACTTCGGTCTTCGGCTTCGGTTTTCACCCCCAACCAAACTGAAATACCGAAATAACCGAAATATATGTAAATCCTTCCCAACCTGGCAACCTTGCCCAAGTAACAATAGCAGCCCGCCAGCCCACACAAGCCCACCGCGCCCCCTTCATTTTTCTTCCTTACAGCGCATGCGCCGCGCCCCCAAGCCGAAAGCCACCAACCCTAATCCGTTCGTTCCCCATTCCTAGGCCTGGGCGGTGGTAGCTTCACTGCAACACTGCTCGTCTGCTCGTCGATCTGCACGCCTCTTGCCTCCAACACAGCCGCGTCTCCAGCTCTAGGCCTCCCGCAGTTGCGCCTCCAGGCCTCCATGCAGCCGCGCCTCCACTGGCCACCTCAGGCCTCCAGGCGCCTAGGCGGCCAGGCCAAAGCACAGCATATCGATGAGCAGAGTAGGAGGATGCAAGAGCGCCACCACGGCGGGCCGGCGGGCGGTGGCACCATCCACGGCGACATCTCTGACCGGTACAACGTCATCAACTACAGAGGAGTCCTCCAACGTATGTTGTGTCCTATTTTTTCAATCAATGCATATGAATAGCCAGATACTACTCTGATTGATTACTGAATGGCTATCTCCATCTTTCTCATTTGAATTGAATCAATTGCTATATGTACTTTGTAGATGGGGGACACTGAAGAAACAGTGGCAAATCAAGTGATAGAAAAAGAAGTGACAGATGTGGACAAGGACCAGCCAGAAGCAGCAGAGGAACAACCACAAAGCAAGAAAAGGAAACCCATGGCTCCAAGATCAGATGTCTGGAACCACTTTACCAAGGTCAAGAATGAGTCTGGGGAGGAAAAGGCCAAGTGCAAGTACTGTGGACAACTATATGCATGCCGCTCAAAGAACAATGGTACGTCCTCTCTGGGTGCTCATCTAAAAATCTGCAGAAAGAATCCTAACAAGGAAGTAGTTGATAAACAAGGCACTTTGCAACTGATAGCTAGTCCTAGGAATAGTAGTGTTGGTACTATATCTGCATGGAATTTTGATCTTGATGAACTGATGAAACATAGTTTCGCTGAGATGTTAATTGAAGATGAGTTGCCATTTGCTACTACTGAATGCTCTGGTCTTAGAAAGTTTTTGGCTAAAGCATGTCCAAAATTTGTTTTGCCATCTAGAAGAACTGCAGCTAGAAATTGTGTGAAAGTGTATGATGTCCAGAAAGAAAAGCTATAGAATTTTTTGAAAGAACACGGTGAAAGAGTTAGCCTCACAACTGATACATGGACAGCTAACACCAAGCAAAAGTACATGTGTGTCACTACACATTTTATTGATAAAAACTGGAACCTGCATAAGAAAATCATAGGGTTTTCCCCTCAAAGGGACATGCAGGGGATGACATTGGAAAGCAATTAGAGAGTTGCTTAGCTTCTTAGGGGATTGATAAAGTGTTCACTATAGCTATAGACAATGCAAGTGCAAATAACAATGCAATAAATTACATGAGAAGGGTATTGAATAAGTCTAAGGGCACCTTTGTTGAAGGGGAATATTTACATATGAGATGTGTTGCACATGTTATCAACTTGATTGTGAATGAGGGTCTAAAGGAAATTGATACATCTATTTCTCGTGTCCGTGCTGCTGTCAAGTACATCAAAAGTGGGACATCTAGACTAGTTAATTTCAAGAAATGTGCTGAATTAGCAAAGGTTCAGTCCAAAGCTTTTTTAATCCTAGATGTTTGCACTTGTTGGAACTCAACGTACCTTATGTTAAGTGCTGCAGAAAAGTATGAAAAGGCATTTCAAAGGTACTGTAATGAGGACCCATACTATAAGCTAGAATTAGAAAAGGATGGTGTTGGAGTTCCTAAAAAATCAGATTGGGAGAGAGTTAGTAAGATGGCTGAATTTCTTGAGCGACAAAGCACCCAACATCTCACAACTTCTTCCATGAGATTGCGGATGTTTTGGTCTTGCTGCGAAACTGGTGCCATAGTGAAGATAGATTGTGTCAAGAAATGGGTAAGAGGATGCTAGTGAAGTATTACAAGTATTTTGGGGAGAAGTATGGAGAAAAAAGGTCTAACAGAGAGAAGAGAGGTGAGAAAGACAAGGAAAATCAGTTGCTTAACTTCGTTATTTTCTTTTGTGTGGCTGTTGATCCAAGGTATAAACTTTCAAATTACATAAAGATGGCTACTATGGTTATGTTTGGTGCTGAAATAGGAGAGAAGTTGTGGGCAACAGTCATCTCTTCTTTTCGCGACTTGTTCGAAGAGTACAAAAATATTTATGCTCCAAGTGAAAAGGCACAGACACCTAATGATTCTCGAGAATTAGTATCAAAGGGAAGAAACCTGAGGAGGTCCATTATTGATCAACAAATGAGTGAAAATAGTGGTGGAAGTGTCACAACCAAGTCTGAAATTGAGAAGTACTTCTCAGAAGAAAATGAGGAGGATAAGCAAGGGTTTGACATTCTCAAGCACTGGAAGGACAATGAAAATAGATTTCCAGTTCTACCTCACATGGATCGAGATCTCTTAGCTATCCCTATCTCCACAGTTGCCTCAGAGTCTGCATTCAGTTTAGGTGGACGAATTCTTGATGACTTAAGAAGCTCCCTCACCTCAACAATGGTTGAGAAACTCATTTGTGCAAGTGATTTCTGAATATGTTACTGTTGAAGAGGACACTGAACAATTGGTCAAGCTTGAAGAAGGTAAATCAATTTGTTATTTTTATTCCAATACATTTTTTGTTCTACCTTTTGCATTACTAAACTGCTGTCCTATTTTTTTGTTTTGCAGAGCTAGGTGGTCTGAACATCTCTTCATCCAAGGACAAGGAAAAAGAAAGCACACATGGCACCTGAGGGCTGAAACCTGTTGGCTGCTGCAGTGCTACATGCCTACACCTGAAACCATTTTATTTATGTTGCTATTTGCATAGTGCAGACTCATGTATTTGTGATTTGAACTTTGGACTAATGTATTTGTGTACTGAATATGTGATGAACTGGTGGCAATTTGTGAACTTTGTGATGTGCATGTGCTGCTATGTAAGTGTGGAATGCTTGAATAATATATTTTTGAACTCATGTAATTTTTTTGCTTTAATCTGCTAATCTGTTACTCTATTATGTCTGTTACTCTGTTGTATCTGCTGGAATAAAGTTGTACCACTGTTAATCTATTATGTCTGTTGGAAAGAAACAATCTGTTACTCTGTTATAATAGAAAAACCAAACCGAATAAACCGAAACCGAACATGTCGGTTTTTGATTTTCTGAATAACCGATCGGCTGACGAAGTCTGGAAAACCAAAATTTTCAAAAACCGAAAAACCGAACCGAATTGTCGGTTTAAACCGAATGCACAAGTCTAATGGTGTTGCGACCGGGAGTGGGGCAGTGACCAACAACGCCAACAGGTTGGCACGTGCGGGGGAGGGGGGAGGGAGGTCGACAGGTCCTATAGGCCGGCACAGACCGCAGACCGCAGGGGCTAAGGCACATGTGTTTGAACTCCAGCGGTGGACGAGGGAGGAGGACACCTCTCTCGAACGACGTCTGGGATCCGACACTGAATTGGAACCTCACGGTTCGGTTTCGACTTTCGAGAGGTGACTGATTTATAGCTTTGTGCTTGCAAGAGGCGGCGGCGGCCGGGAGGGGGGGAGGGGCTAAGGTTGGGCTACCGACGCTGGCCGTGGTGCTCATGGTCCCGTAGGACATGTCGATGTCCCTCTACCTGCTCGTTGGTGAGCCCCTTGGCAAGGCTGCCATGGGCCATGTAGCACTGGTGGCGGTGCCACTACCGCACGGTGATGGGTGCGCATGGAGCTCCCGCAGCAGACGAAGGCACGCGACATCGGTGGTGGTGGCATAGCTCGATGACGGCGGACGAAGCTTCTGCGATGGCTTGATGACGAAGGGGGTGTGCAACCTTGACGACTGTTGCTGGGTGGGGGACACATGGAAAAGAAGCATCGGTGTGAGAAGAGAAAAGAAAATGTATCATTATGTTGTGTAATGGGTTCCATTGATGAATAATTACCTCCTAACTACATGAAGACATAGGAATCTTTGATTTCTGGAGTACCTCTTGAAGAGCTTCCTAAAAAACGTGTAGTTGGGCTCAACTTCACCTTTTTTAGAGCATAGTTTTTGGAGTTAGACCTATTTGGCTTGGTAGTTTGAGAGCAGAGTTGTAAAAGGTGGAGTTGAGTAGTCCCGAATAGGCCTTTAATTGGCAGTCATGATGAAATAGGATGAGAAAAGGTGAGATGTTAGCCACTCAAAAATCCCAAAAGCATGTCTCTTCGGTGACATCTGATTAAAAATCCATAAGGCGTGAGAAATGTTTAGAAATAGTGGGTTTTCCGGATCACAAAGTACAATTGCAGACGTTTACATAGACGCACGCACACTCACCCATACAACCACGTGCACGCAACTCTACTCCTATAAGCACCTTCGAAAGACCGAGCTGACAAACTCTTGAGATTGAAAAAGTCACCACTGACACCTCGCTATCAATGAACATGTCACCTACCGCTAAAAGAAAAGCACCGGCTAAATCCTGAAATAAATCTAGAAAAATGCGAGCACTAGTGCTGAGTTCAGGACTCGAATGCATACCCAAAAGAGGAGCCATGCATGTCCTACCATATTAGCTCTTGCTCAGGCTCATATTTTTAGTACACATCATTTTCTCAGGACGAGCAAAGTTTTATGCATGGGGGTGTTGGCAGCTATTATCTCACGATCAACTACATCTCACAAAAATGCATGTTCAGTGTTGGGATAAGAGATCTCAAACATGTTATGAGAGAAGAAAATAAACAAGCCAGATGAACAAATGGTCAAAAGTTCTTTTTGCCAAACCCTAGGACTAGGAAGAAAGATGTTGTGGCTATGTATATTATTTCAATAATTGATCACATATTACATATAGGTCCTAAACTTTATAAAAAGATCCATGTATGTAACAACTAAGTGCCTAAACTTCACAAAGAAGTGCTTAAACTCCCTGTTGGAGATATGGGGTAGGGCCCCCATTGTGCGTGCCCTCCTACACGACGAAGAGGACGTTGGGTTGACATCACCAACGGGTCCCAAACACTCCGACACCCAAGTGAACTGTAGGATCGAGGAGGATGACTAGAGGGGGGGGTTGAAGAAGTCGGTTCTAACAAATCTAGCAAGAATTAACCGATAAAGATCTGGAGTCAAAAAGATCGGCTAAAAAATGACTACACCCCCAAATATCATTGTCTCAACTATGTGCTACAACACCCTATGTCTAGATCAAGATTTGCAATCCTAGGGTGACAAGCAAGCAATTAAAGTTTCTCTACTAAGGTAAGTTGCTTGAAAGTAATTGCACAAAGTAAATAGGCTCAAGTGGACAAACCACAATGGAGACACCGATTTTTTCCCTGTGGTCTCAGTGACTTGCCGGTCAACCCTAATCCACGTTGAGGTGGATTCAACGTTCCAACCGCTCCTCTATCAAGACTCTGCTTGATTTTGAGCCAACTTGAACCAAAGAATCACTCCACACCCCGATTTCACTAGAGTTTCTCTTCATCATTCCGGTGAGGTGAGCACAAAGCCTCTCACAAGCATATCAGGCCTTCTCACAATCTTCACTTGAGAAGATCACCATATCACATCACCACCACGCTATCTAGATGTTGGCAAACACCAAGAGTAACAAGTCAAGACACACTTGACCCTCCACCAAGTTCCTAAATCTAAATCTCTTATGAAAATGTCATACTTGAATCTTGCCTCTCACCCTCACTTATTGGCAACACATGCACAAACTCATGGGGGGGGGACTTGCACAAGATCAAGGATGCTCAAAGCACTAACCAAACTCACTAAAAATCGGATATATATAGGCCACCTCTCCAAAACTAGCAATTATGTTCAAAATACATGAAAACAAGGCATTATCGAACTGTCTGCCAAGTCAAAACTGTGTCAGAACTAACCGTTGGAGGCTGATCGGTCTGTCTGAACCCAAAGATTAGACGTCTGTCCCTCTAGAACAATAGGAAACATCTCTGTCTAAAACCGAGCGAAGTTATACGGACCGTCCGACCACATTTATCGGGCTGTCAGCATCTCTATTTTCAGCACAACTGAGGCTCGGTAAAATGGCTATAACTTTTTGCTCTGATGACCAAATTAGGTGATATTAGACTCTATGAAACGATCTCTATTTTTCAGCACAACCAAGACTCGGTAAAACGGCTATAACCTTTTGCTCTGATGACCTAATTAGGTGATCTTAGACTCTATGGAAAGCTTATTCAGAGGAGCACACATCCCAACTTAGTTATTGACCCAAAACACTTTAGATCAAAGCAGAATTCCAATCCAAGATCCACCATAAGACAATATCTTCAACCATGATCTAATCGATTTTGGCAAACTGCTGGTTCCATGACAAGACTAGAATGCATAAGAAAAATTGATCTTTTCAACACCTAGTGAAGACTCAAGCATCATCAAGACCCCTCTTAATAGCACGACATTCTATCTTATCAATCCGGTCTTTTCTCCACTAATCACCGAGACCAGCAAATTGAACCCCCTACATTTCATACCTTTGCCTTACGCAAATCCATTTTGGTCTTGCTTGATGCTCATATGCATATTATGTCCATCACCATCGTAAATCCACTTGTGTCTTGCTTGATGCTCAAATGCATATTATCTCCATCACCATTGTTTCTTTAGGACACATGATGTTCTTCAACATATAGATAGCTCATTTCAATCTTCTAACACATCACCACATCATTTGACTCTCATCGGCACATGATGGTCCTTCATTTTCATTCCTTCAAGACACGTGATGTCCTTCACCATGTGAAGCATATCATTTGCTTTCACTATATCTTCTTTCATTCTTCATAAAATTGATCCAGATTACTCATAGCTTCAATATGATATTTATGGTCCATCAGTTTGAAGCCTTTAGTCATTATTCACTAGTGATTTGGTCCCTGTGCCAAGCCTCTTGCTTGCCCTTCACCCTTGCACGGTCCATCGTAGTCGAGCCTTGCTTTCCCTTCACCATGACACCATATGAAACCACTTTGTTTCCCACATCTTTAGTGTATTCACTTTCTCATTCACTTCATCCCACACAATAGACTTTGTTGATCAATCATCATGCCCATGCTTTTGATCTTCATCAACTCATGATGTTCATATTTCTTCACACCTTCTCAGCAATTGTCCATCAACACATGGTGTCTTTCCGTCAATCACAACCTCAACTTGTTGTTCATCACAACCTCAATTTGTTGTCAATCACAACCATAACTTGTTTCTCCTCAATCAGTGAGCTATCAACCCTTGTCTTGATGCTGGAACTCAACCTAACAATCAACTCATGTAAATAGTTAGTCCCACACATCTGGTTGTCATTAATCACCAAAACTCAACATACCACAATGCTTCGGGGACTAGATCATTCATGAACCACGCCGACGGAAGACCCCCAGAGGACAGAACCTCCTTAGAACCCCCAGGACGGAGGACCTCCGAATGTAGGGACCTTTGGAGGACCTTCCGCCTGAGAAGACCCGGAACAAAGGCTGGGTTAAGATGGGGCCAAGAGGGACCCTACCCATAGGATCCCAGTTTCCCCTGTCGGGTGCACATGGGGGCGCCGTACAACAAGGGAAAACATGGATATACCCCTCAACATTTAGGGAGAGACTCCCATTGCCGTAATGGTGCCATGTTGAGGGTAGAATGAACATTGTACTAAGGGAGGCCTTGAGGCCTATAAAAGGACATGCCTGTGACAGAACCACCCAAAATAATTCCATATTATCGCCTAAGCCTGTCCACGTGGCCATTAAGCAATAATAAATAACTGTTCTGTCACCTCTGCCGGGTCATGCCCGGTGAATCACTTACAACAGAATCGTTGATATGCGCAAAGCCCACACGAAGGCGGGACCAGAGTACAAGTTCAATATTACAAATAGAGTCCACATGATCACATTATTACAAACCAGGTTTTTCGTACATAAAAGTAAAGTGATTCGAAGTTTAAACAACAGAAATAAAACTAGTGGAAGATACACATGGGAGGCCATTCATAGAGTATCACTCATCAACATCGTTCTCCCACTCAAGCTCCCAACCATCTGGAATAGAACCAGGCCAGATGGGGTTACCTGAAAACCACAACAAAAGCAAGACTGAGTATACTAATACTCAACAAGACTTACCCGACACAAAATAAAATAAAACTATACATGCAAGGCTTTTTGGCTGTTGGATTTGTTTTGCCAAAAGCGACTAAGAGTTGATCCTTATTTCCAAATTTTAGCTCCAATTCTAGTATGTTAACCATTCTAGGTGAGCACCTGCACTAAACAAGCATGTTGTGCAGACAATATTAAACAGACAACAATATTAATCCAATTGTTCCATAAATACATGGGGTAGCCAGTGGTCGAGCCGACTCAGATAATGATGAGTGACTGACGATTGATCGATTTGTATCCTTACAAGGTAAACCCAAAATACACGGAAGAAGGTAGACCACAAGAAATCAAATAAAAGCGAATGTGGGGTCTACCCCGACCAGGCGGTTCCTGTCATTCCCCAGATTAGGGACAGACGCTACAGTCCTAAGTACAAGGTTACTGGAACACCCTCACACAACACTTCCAGGATCACACTTGCACTACTGGGATCAAACTAGGAGAAGCATTTCGAGAGTATTAGCGATAAAGTCCCCGCACTGGTTCATTAGGTACTAGGCTTACCAGTCCCATTCCCGACAAGCACTTGGTACGTTCAATAGCTTAAACCAGCACAATGCTACTCGGTCAAGACCGAACCCATTGCTCTTACCACACGAGGGACTCAATTTAACCAACTTATGATTCCAACATAATCAACCTATATCTCGCGAGCAATGAGTCATTACTCGACTTGTATCGTGTCCTTAAAGCATGGCACTAGCGTCCTAACATACTAGTATAAGAGCATAGGAACCTAAGGATCATGCATCTAGGTTTCAAAACAACTCCTGAAACGTAAATGTACAAAACATAACATAAATACTGAAAAGTAAAAGAGACGAGTTTATCCAAAAAGGTTATATGCACTCTAGTGCTTGCCTTCTTCTATTTCAACACTAGCCTTGGGATCTTCTGGACTTTGTCCTGGTCTTGCTGCACACTAGGCTGGTTCACCTCTCCACTAGCTGCTCCCTCCTCCTCCTAAGTGAGCGTGTAAGTCCCGCCCGGTAAATCTACACGTTCACATGCATATGCATTAGGTGAGGGTGTGAGAGGTTAATTAAAGGTTAACTTTGATGGTGACTGTGTACGTATTTAAGCAAATTAAATTATTTAACTTTACAAAACAGCAAGGGGTGTGTCCTACTGATATTGAACAGATCCACACCACCATATTTCAAAGATAAAACAAAAACATGACGGTTTGCTATTTACTTGAAATTTATCTAACCTTTCATCAAAAATTCATATAAAACTAAATACACATCCATTGGTCTTAAATTTTGGTACACAGCAACATATACCTAAACTGAGATCACATGCCAAAATTTAGCTCCAGATCACATATAAATTAATTTATACAAAAAAGACAAATTTCAGCCTAGCTTTACTTAGTTAAATCTTAGAAAAATATTTACTAATATTTTTGATCTCAACCGTTTACTTCAACTCATATATGTCAAATCTAAGCCTCTGACTGAAGCATAGGTGCATGTTCAAATTATTTTTCAAATTTTTAATTTAAACTCCTACACAAGATTAAATCCAATACATAGATCAAACAAAGTCCTAAAATCATGTCCATCCTACCAAAGGTGCTATTCATCAATACAAAGCCCTAGGGTGCACTTGTGCTTAAAGAAAAGTTTATTAAAGGGGCTATAAAAAGCATCAAGTTTAATCTAGCATAAAGCCTAAATAAATCATAAATCAAACTCCTGTCAACTTTGGTCACAAATCTAAACATTCCATTAAGAACAACATATCCAAAGTTCACTTCCATATCGTGTGTGCATTTTAAACTACAACAAAACACTTCAAACTGAGTTTGATTTTTCATTTAACAACCACACAAAAAAGCCCTATACAAGGTATATTTCTTCACCAGGAAAGCAAAAAAAATTGGATTTTCATTTTTATGATTTTTCTATGATTTTAATGATTTTTATAAATTTCTGTGAAAACCTAAAAATATCTTTTACAACCGGGTCCCTGGAATCTCGCACTGGGAACCCTAAAAAGAGTTCAATCTTCGCATATATGCCCCTGGCGGCGGAGGGAGCTCGCCGGCGGTGACCGGTGGCCAGAGAAGGGTGGGGAAATGGCTAGGGTTGGGATTGGGCCTACCCTCGACCGATTCTTGGCGGTAGTTGTGGTGGTGGAGCCTCCGGTGATGGCCGACGGTGGCGAGGTGCGTGGTAGTCTGCCTCGGTTCCAATTGCCGGCGAAGCAAGGGTTCTGCTGGGCAATGGCTTGCTTGTGGAGTTCTAGGGAGTAGATGGGATGGCCCTGGGGTGCTTCACTGCCTCACTGGCGGTAGTGTCGAGCCGAGGAAAGAGCTCAGGCGGCGGTGGTAATTGGCGGTGGCGGGGTGGACAGGGCACCATCGGCTCGGCTCGGTTTGCAAATGAGGGAGAGGGGCACGAGATGTGGTGACCAGGGACTCCAATTCGCAGGCGGGACCAGCTGGCATGGCCAGCTACTTTGCAGCAAGGACACAAGGCGCAGGGTAGGGCGCATGTCACCAGGACTGCACAACGCGAGGCACAGGGCCCGTCGGTCCGCTTCCCTGGGCGTGGTGCATGACCTACGGTCAAGCGGAGGGTCCACAGTGCGTGGGTCCATAACGACGGACGTGAGGCATCTGTATGCCAAAGGGCCGCACGGGCGACACGTGGGCAGAGCAGTACGTGTGCGCGCGTGCGAGAGTGCGGCGACGCCGGCGCCCATTTTATTTCCTGGAGCACTTTTCAAAAATGCAAAACTCTAAATTTCCAAAACAAAGTTGAAAATCTCCAAATACGAAAGTTGTAGAGAAACTATAGAACAACAACTTTGACAAAGTGGGATCTATGTTTTGGTGAATGGATTGAAGGGGAAAATGTTGACGGTTGATTTTGGTACACCTAGCTATGAGTTTACCGTCAACATTTGCACGTATTTGATATTCTTGCTAATGGTACTAAGCCCCCGGAGGTATCAAGTTGACTCTTGCATGTCGATTTTGGAGTTTATTGTTTACGTAGGAAAATAACGTTAAAGAGGAGACTTTCAGGATAAGTTCATCAAGTACTTCAAGAGAAGATCATAAAGCCCAGCACAAGTCAAGACACATGATTAACATGACTCCAAATGGCCCAGAGACCGAATCATGAAGCCGTAAAACTCCAGGCCTGTTTTGAGCCCGATTCGCGCCCCCGGCCCTTTGACCTACGTGTTCCTCTATATATTGCCTCTGGCTCCGCTGGCCGCCACATCCATCCATTCATCAGAGAGTCGCCGACACGAAGGAGAAGCACCGGGAGGAAGCCGCCGGCCGCCGCAAGTACTCGAGTTGCCTAAGAGATGACTTAGGCCATGCCCTGCCGCCATGGTTGGCCCTATGTGGTGAAGCCATGGTGGAGTTCGAGAGCCCATGTCTTGATTCCATCAAGGCAATTGTACATTCTACATTCGATGGTGATATAAATCATGTCTTTTCTTTACTTTGATCTACATCGATGAGTGCTTTATTCATATGTATAGCTAGCATATGCTTTTAGTAGGAATAGATCTAATCGTGGTGGTTAGTCTATCTCTTGCAGATACATCGTTGTAGTGCACGGACCGAGGTTGTCATTCGGTGATGATTATCCTTGCGCCGTGACAATACGGTGGAGGAGAAAGCGGCGAATGAACGTGCATCAGATCACTCCATATCGGGTTACTCCATATCGAGTGTACTCCTTATCATAGTATAGGATTGGAATGGTTTGTTATCGTGGCTGGAGCAGTAACAAGAAGATGATAGTCTAGGGTTACCCTTGGTTTGCTTACCTTTATGGCTAGGTGGATGTGATCCATACATTCTTTTATGTATGATTAACCTTTATGCAATCAACACTTCACATAGGGTTAGACCGATAGGTTAGATAGAGAACCTTAGTGGTTTGCTTTCGATCCTTGGATTGACAAATCTAGGGAGGACCCTCCTTAGTGAAAAAGGCATCAAGTCACCCGTAGGCTTGCAGTGAACTTGAGCACGGTTTTGCATCGTCAACAAGCCCCTTTTTCTAGCACCGTTGCCGGGGATCGACAACTCGAACCCTAGGGAGATCTATCTTTCTTTTAACTAACCCTAATTATTAGTATTGCATATATGCTTGTTTTCTTGTTTGTGTCCTTGAAAGCAGGTGAAAAGCTTGACACAAGACGTTCGAGAAGTTCTCAACATCCGCACCCCATCAAGATGATCGCAACATCAAGATCCACTCTTTAGTGGTAGGTGCTAACTTTTGTTAGTGGCCCATCATCCGCTATCGAGCCCACACCTTACACAAGAGCACATGAACAAGGTAAGTCAATGTGTCAATTAAAATTTTAATACTAATTTTTTGTGGAGTTTTGTTTGATCAAGCAATAGGTATTGGAAGCAATCGCGATGCCCCTAAGACCACAAGATCAAGCTCGTCAACATCTTCGAAGTTTCTATTCGCATCAAGTTTTGCACAGCCTCATGGGAAGAACAACAGAATATACTTGGATATTTATAATCCCTACAAAGTTATGCTTCCAACGAGTCAAGAATCAAGTCAATCGGAGGTTCCTACAAGCGGATATGGCCGAATCACCGATGGTTGCACGTCCTGAAATTTCTGGACAGCAAGCAAAGCTGAAGTGAAACAGCCATAACTCCCTCATATGAACTCCAATTAAGATGGATGAGTACCCGTTGGAAAGTTAATTTTATAAATTTTTCAATAGAAATATATTTTGGTATATGTTCTGTTATGTATACAGGGGAAAATCCACGAGGAAGAGGCAGCAGCAACACGATGAGAACTAGAGAGTGGAGATGACGACGACAACAACAAAGAGAAGTTTGGGCAATGCTTCCACTAGACCACACATGAAGAAATTCAGAAGCTTGGAACAAAACAAAGACCCCTGGAGCATTGGCAAATGAAGACACATGTTGGTGACATCCGATGCAAGGAGATGTTTGGAGCAAACCACGAAGGAGTACACATAAAGGACAACATCCAATGACGTAGACTCTCACACGAAGGCTCATGGAGTTACATGAAGACACTTAAGAGTTGTGTGATCCCACAGATGAAGAGGAGTGATCCTACATAAAGTGACCTTGATGACATGTGGTACGAAGGGAGAGATTGAAGAAGTCTACGCGAGCCACCTCCGATCATCAAGGATTGTTCGTTTTCATCTCTAAAGGACCACTCACAATGAAAAGCTCGAAGGCTAAGTTACACATTAAGCTCTCAAGGTACTTTTGGATATGATATCTTTCTTTTGAAATATTCATGTTCATGACCAATAGTATGTTTGATTCTATGCCTTGCACTTTTGATGATCATGATAGGCTAGAATTTCTTGAGACTGACAAAGAGGCTATGTTGTGCTTTAACTTTGTTAATTGCATGACAAAGAGGCTAGAGTTTCTTGAGAATGACACTGCTATTTTCATCAGTTTTGAGCACCTGATCAGATATGTAGAAGAAGGATAAAGTTGAAAATCAGAAGCTCCATCAAATACTGATTCCAACTCCTCTGAGATCAACAAATTTGAAGACCCGTACAAGGAGCTATGGCAAAAACATTAGGCGCTGCGCAGTCTGAACTCTTTGGACAGATTGCAGCGTTGGAGTAAAACGGGCGTAACTCACTTGTTTGGAGTCCGTTGGGGGTCAACAAAGGCTTGATGGAAATATAATTTCATGCGCCACGCGTGGAAGTTATTGTTTGCTACATGATCTGATCTGGACAAAGAGTAAAATTCATGAAAAGAGAGGCAACGATGAAGAGCAAAGGAGAAGGATCAGAGGGGATGATGATGCAAGAACGATCGGGCAAGCCTCTCATCAAGCAAAATGATTATGTCAAGCATGGAGAGTGGATCAAATCTGCATGGACATCTTCAAATCTTGCATGAAGGACCATGGCTTCACGACCATGAGTTGGTATGTAAGAAAGTCAAGCTCTATGACTCCAAATGAAGCACTTTGCGGGATGCAACCCGTTTTCTTTTGTTTATGTTTATATATATTATGACTGTCTACATTGTGATCTCCAAAAGAAACATCAAGTAACATTGTACCATTGCTCTAATAAATACCACAACACCATGTTGTTTAATTTAATTGCTATTGAGGGAGCACTTTGTTATTTGATCTTGGAAAGCTTGTAGACCCTTTTTTGTGCCGTTTAGAATCATTTTTTGTGTCTTTTTAGAGAGAAATATGAAGTTGGCACCATCCTTTAATTCCAAACCTTGTGGCTAGTTAATTTAGGCTAACTTTTGTTTTTGTTTTAGACAACCACCATATCATGTTGTTTGGTTCATCCATGTTATATTGCATTGCATGATGTGTTGGTCTAACTCTTTGCCAACCAACCTAGGCCTTCCCATAGCCCCCACCAAAAACCATAGCCAATAGAGGTAGGATTGATTGTGTTGACCGTTTGCCATCACCATCCGGCTTGAACAAGTCTATCTCTTTCCTCTCTTCTAACTAAAAACTTTGACTAGCCTCCCCATAAAATCCTTAGGAAAACCTTTCACACCTTTAGCCATCCTAAAACCATATGTTTGTTTTTCTTAAAAGACTCATAGCACCACCTTAGTTAGATTTTCTATACTTGACTTCCTCTCTTCAAAATCCTTGTTTGAGCCAAAAATATAGGATACCCATAACCTACCCTTGAACCTTATTAGTTTGGTTGATTGATTCTTTTCGATGGGTGACTTCCTTGTTGACAATGCTTACTTCGTATGAAGTAGAGCTCAAGCTTTGCCTATTACTTATTATAGACCACATCAAAAGTGTTTTTCAAACCTTTCTAATGTTTGATTGAGCTAACTTCTTTCATTTGCATTTTGCATCCATCTTTTTGTCATCATCCACGTTACATTAGCTTCGGACCTTTTGTGAAGCTTTATGATGAATGCTTTCGTACCTATGTTAATGCTTCATATGACGATATGGGCATTTTTCTTTTTGCAATTTTGTGTAAACATGGTGTTTAGACGTGATTGGAGACCCACATCATTCAGTTATATACCTTGTTATCATATTGCATTGGATTGTTTATAAACTTTGCAATGTTCTCTACTTATGTGACACCATGAAGAGTTGTTAATCTTGGGATAAGCATGGTGTTTTGACCTTGGTTAATAAATTTTTTATTGTGAGGGAGAAATTTGGCAACCACTTTGTAAGCATGGAGCTTAGAATTTGGCATAAACATTGATTTGTTTTTATACTATCCTCTCATTTGCATACACACTTGCACACACGTACACCCATTAGGTTTTAATTTTTCTTTCAGTAGCTTAACTATGCCACAAGTTAAGATCTTAGGGGATGTCTTTGGTTGTTAGCATAGAGTGAGTATTCCCAACCGTCACCTCGGGGGTACTTTGTGCTTTAGAGTTGTTTTGTAGACATGAAGAATCGCTCCCATTAGTGAGCAATGAAAGATGAAAATAAGATCGTCAACACCTCCAAAATCCTAGAAGAAACACTGCTGCCTTCATCAAGATTAGGCGCATGTTCAGAGATGTACAAAATAAGAAAATTTGGATATTCAGGAGCTCCACTAAGTCTTATTTTCAACGCATTGAGATTCAATATTTTAGGAGACCCGTGCAAGGAGTTACAACCAAATCATTGGGTGTCACACGTTCTGAAATCAGCCGGGACAGTTTGCATTGATGGAGTAAAAAGGGTGTAACTCTCTTGTTCGGAGTCCGATTGGGGTGAATGACCACTCGTTGGATAGATAATTTCAAGAAATTTACAATGGAGCAATGGTTAGGTACATGTTCGTTTCTAAAAGTTGAAGAAAAATTCGTGAAAGTTGAATCAGTGATAAAGGACAACATAGAAGGAGGTGAAGACGTTGAGAGACGATTGGGACTAAGGCTTGTGACAAAAGGGTGGACGTTGAAGGACGATCAAGGCAACAAAAGTGAAGAGTACATGATGGTCTTTACATATGGCGGTAGGACTTCAATAAATACATGATGATTAATCATCTTCCATGCCTAGCAACATGCTAAGCATGGGGGAGGACTTGGTGGACGTAAGGAGACCGCATGGAGAACAAAGATCATGGTTGCCACGGGATGCCAATTTTCTTCTTCCATGTTAAGCACAATGCTTAAGCATGAGGGAGGCACACTACACTTAAAGCATCAAAGACGGTAACAATTATTCAACTCTCTTTTGTTCTTGTCTTTTCTATATGTCTGCATTTATGTATGTGCTTTCCACAACCTTAGATACAACCTTTATATATCTCTCTTTAGAATAACATGTCTACTAGGAGTACAACCTAGTTTTGTTTTTATTTTTAATAATAATCACCATTACCTTGAGCATACCATGATGATATCTTGTATGCTCTTACTTATGAATATATGATGATCGTTGCCACCTTACTCATTATTGTGCTTGGTTTGCATATGATTAAGCTAGTGCTCTCTTTAAATATGATCTGAAAATTTAATTAATGCTAGCCTAATCTTTTGTGGAGGTTATGATAACTTGAGACCAACAGTTTTTTTTGTTGCTCTCACTTTTGAATGAATCAAAGATCATTTATTTTTGTTCTTAAAAGATACGCTAACCTTGTCTTTGATACCACTTGTATTTTGCTCAACCTATCCAAAGCCTTATATTCATTGAGTGCAAAACCTTAGTATACAAGATTTATTTTTGGGTGCATTAATTCAAGGCTTGATTTCTCTGGCTCAAGACTAAGAAGCTGGTCATTCCGTTTTTGCGTATCTATCTTTATGCTATCCCTTTCTATCTGTGCATTGTGAGTTTCCACATCAGGAATTTTGCAAACCTCGCCGGATGTCCACCCACAAACCTAAAATATCTTTTTGTGTATACCTCCTTGACCACAACCCAAAACTTTGAGTATGGATGAATATTTCGAAGAAGATTATAAAGAATGTGTCATCAAGTGGAGCAAGATTGGGAGACCTCCATAAAAGGATCCCTAGAAGGTTTCAAGTATATCTCTTCATGAAAATACAAGAATTTCAGCACTTACCTTGGCACAATCATCACCTCTTTACTTCGGAACGAGCAATGTCTAAGCATGGGGGGGTTGCCAAGGAAGTACTAGTGTAGTCTAGAGTTCAAGGGGAGAAAAAAAGAAGAGAGAAAAAAATAAGAGAAAAAGTGATGATATATATATATATATATATAAAGAAGAAAAAGTATGATGAGAAAAAGAAGAAAAGAAAGAAAAGAGTGAAGAAAAATAATATAATAAAGCTCCTCGAATCTCTAGTTACAATTGGAAATTTGAAAAGGATCTCAAGATCAAGACCCATATTCATCTTTCCAACCATGTGCAATCCGATAACGAGGACTTCTTTTGTGCCTCGGGATCACTCTTTGCCATTTGCACATGTCCACCTATCTAAAAAGTCTGTGTTTTTCTCTCCCCTCTCCGCGGAACATTATTTTCCAATGACCTTTTTGACGAGTCTTGGTAAGTCCATGAGAAGCTTGTCTTGTTTTAATAATATCTCAACTATAATATCTTGGTAGGACTAAACTTTCCCATAGCTCCATATAAAGCCTTCCACCAAATATTTGAGAGAGGAAAGGAGTAGAACAAGTAGGCTTGAGAGACAAGATGAGATGAGAGTTCATGAGCAAGATGCAAGGAGGTTTATTATTGATCTTGGTAAAGCAATTTTTCTTCATCCTGCTCTTTATTTTCAAAATTTCTAACATTTGTTTAAAATTTGAGAGCAAGATTAGTTACTTGTGGAAAGAGCTTAAAAGATATCTACCTTCCATAGTCATGAAAGCTAGCTACATTATGGAACTTTAACAAATATAAACTTGGAGAGCATTATGTTTTCTCATGTATGATCAAGTGTAAGGTATGTATATTAAAAGGCAATAATTATGTCCATTAAAGGCTTACTCGAGGACAAGCAAGGTTTAAGCATGGGGTATGTTGACGGTCGATTTTGGTACACCTAGCTATGAGTTTACCATAAACATTTGCACATATTTGATATTCGAACTAATGGTACTAATCCCCCGGAGGTATTAAGTTCACTCTTGCATGTCGATTTTGGAGTTTATTGTTTACGCAGGAAAATAACATTAAAGAAAAGACTTTCGGGATAAGTTCATTAACCACTTCAAGAGAAGATCATAAAGCCCAACACAAGTCAAGACACATGATGAACATGACTCCAAATGCCCCAGGGACCGAAGCATGAAGCCGTAAAACTCTAGGGACATGAATGGAAGATGCTGAAGCTTGCGCGACAAGGAGCTCTATCTAAACCGTGGAGAAGACGACGTCAAGGGCCCACATGCAGGAGGGACCAAGTCAGCAATTGACCGAGAAGCATCAGGGAGCGAGATGGGACCAAACCGGGCCTATGCTGGCCGGCCTGGCCTCTTCTGAGCCCAGTTCGCGCCCCCCTTTGACCGACGTGCTCCTCTATATATTGCCTCTGCCTCTGCCGGCTGCCACATCCATCCATTCATCAGAGAGCCGCCGACACGAAGGAGAAGCACCGGGAGGAAGCTGATGGCCGCCACAAGTACTCAAGTTGCCTAGGAGATGGCTTAGGCGATGCCCTAGACACCATGGTTGGCCCTGCGTGATGAAGCCATGGTGGAGTTCTGAAGCCCGTGTCTTGATTCCATCAAGGCAATTGTACATTCTACATTCGATGGTGATATAGATCATGTCTTTTCTTTACTTTGATCTACATCGATGAGTGCTTTATTCATATGTATAGCTAGCATATGCTTTTAGTAGGAATAGATCTAATCGTGGTGGTTAGTCTATCTCTTGTGGATACATCGTCATCTTCGTCAGGTCGCTCGACCTCCCTTCAGCTTCATCGCCGCCGGCTTCAGGTCGCTAGACCTTGCTCTAGCTCTGTCGTCATCTTCATCAGGTCGCTCGACCTCCCTTCAGCTTCATCGTCGTCGGCTTCAGGTCACTAGACCTTGCTCCAGCTCAGTCGTCGTCTCCATCAGGTCGCTCGACCTCCCTCCGGCTTCTCCATCGTTGCTTTCGTCAGGTCGCTAGACCTCCCTCTGGCTCAGTCGTCGCCTTCATCAAGACCAAGACCTCCCTGCATCTCCATCATCACCTTCGCCAGTTCAGAAGACCTCCTCAGCGACTTCGTTAATCTAGCTCCAAGAGCTTCTACAATTTTGCATCGTACGCTTTGGTGGATGGACACAAGCCCATGGCATGGCCTCAAAACAACCCTGCGGCTTCGTAGCTCAACAATGCTCGGTGGCAAGGGAATCTCCGACCACTGTTGACCTGTAACCCTGCAGTATACGCTACAAGACAAAAAACTGACCTAGTGTCAGATGGCTCAGCGCCTAATTTAACCCCCCCTTCAACAACGACTCCACGACCTTCTTCTACGACCTGATGAATGTTATTTGCACCCGCTAGGCTCTGCATCCTGGTGCACCCGCTATGGCTCTGTACGTAAACAGACCTATTCCAATCAGCCTATATTTTTGTTTCCTGAGCAGAATGGTCGTAGGTTCGATTGAAGACCTTCCGAGGTAGGCGTGCCTCGCTGCTCTGCCAGATCATTCTGGGCGCCTAGAAATCAGCAATACCATGGAGATCAGAAGTATTAAGGAGATCTACAATTTTCGTCAGGCCTCCGTGGTCGGTGTGCCTATTGCTGCTAAGGTCGACAATACCTTAGTATCACGGCTCCGCTGGGTGGCCAGCAGCTATGTTGGTCGTCTGGACACCAAAACGACCTCCTCGAGGTTGGCGTTCCTTAAATACCTAGGTCTTGCAATACCATTGTATGTTTACGGCCCTGCCAACCTAGTTATGTGCCTCGGATGCGTGACCTTCTGAGGTCGGTGTGCTCAAGTAGCCCTGCCAGCCTGCTCTGGACACCTTGGATTTTATGTGGGAATGAAGGCCTCCCTGGGGGTGCGCGCCTGATGGCCCTGCCAAGTACTTCTGGGTACTTGGGCGCTTGGATTTGAGACATTCTTGAGGTCGGCATGCCTCGGGTGGCTCTGCCAGTCTCTTTGCAGCTATGCAAGATATCTGGGTGTCTCTACACTCCATGCGTTCAAGATCAACAGATTTTTGGCTTCATCGTCGACCAAACGTGGACATTGCAAACTTCAGCTACGACATCTTCAACAACCTCTTCATTCGATGCACCCTTTCAAAACCTTGTTGGGTATCCTCGGATACTGGGCATTGTTATTTAAGGCCTCTTCGAGGTCGGCACGCCTACAAGGCCTCCACGAGGTCGGCCCTGCTAGACTCCTTGCAGCCATGCTGGAAGATCTAGGTGTCTCTACACTTCGTTCGATCAAGACCATGACTCAGTTTTCTTCTCTTTTTGGAGCATCAAACCAGCCATGCTGTCTGCTTCAATGCTCGGGGACTACTCTACGAGTGTGTCTTCGACGCCCTCTTGTTTTCTTCGTCATACCGACCTGTTGGGAAACCTGTTTCTCATCACGTCGTTACTCGACCTACGTTTTCTTTTCTTCTTTTTGGATCATCATACCGGCCATCCCGCCCGCCATGATGCTCAGATACTACTCATGAGTGCATCTTCGATGACCTCTGAATTTTTTCATCGTCGTTTCGATCTATTGGAAGTCTGCTTCCTATAGGTCGTCACTCGACCTCTCTTCATTCGGCAAGATTGTAAACAGGTCGGCTGCTAAGCTGATTTGTTTCTTTTTCTTTTGGACCGACGTGCATGCTATTCGACCTGTCGATAGCTCTACGACTTTGTCATGACCTTTCTAAGGTCGTTGCGCCTACACCTCGCTCGGGGGCTTGTGGGACATGGGTACCCCTGGGTCCCCACCGACCAGGCTCAAGACCGTCGCCGACAAGTAGGTCCGGCCTACTAGAAGACCCGCCGACCTGTCAGTGGGCCCAACCGACCAAGTTGGCAGCCCACACGACCTCAAGAAGACCTTCCAGAAGATTCCCCAGACGACCTCATTCAGAACGACCACAAGACTTGACATGCAAGATATGGCAGTCCAAACGGATTAAGGCAGCTCGAATAAGCTTTCCATGTTGTAATTGACTAGACATAGGTTCCCCTGTTGTAACCGACCTGGACTCCGGTCCACCGACCTTGTCCGTCGCCCAATATAAGGCGGGCAAGGGTGTCCCCAGGAACAGGTAACCCGCAGACCACCACCACCTCCGCATCAACACAAGTCGCCATGTAATCTCACCACGCCAGCAATACAAACCGAAGAACTAGACGTAGGGTTTTACTCTCCGGAGGCCCGAACCAGTATAAAATCGCCTTGTCCTTGTGTGTCGTCGTGATTTCTGTGTGCTACACTAGCACAACCATCGCGTTCTTAGCTCTTGATCTCCCCGCCAAACAAATAAACAACAGGGATTAACACCCCCGTGGGCTGTCCAGATCTCACCATCTGACAATCGTTGTAGTGCACGGACCGAGGTTGTCGTTCGGTGATGATTATCCTTGCGTAGTGACAGTACGGTGGAGGAGAAAGCGGCGAATGAACGTGCATCGGACCACTCCATATCGAGTGTACTCCTCATCATAGTATAGGATTAGATTGGTTTGTCATCATGCCCGGAGCGGAAACAAGAAGACGATAGGCTAGAGTTACCCTTGGTTTGCTTACCTTTATGGCTAGGTGGATGTGATCCATACATCCTTTTATGTATGATTAACCTTTATGCAATCAACACTTCACATAGGGTTAGACCGGTAGGTTAGATAGAGAACCTTAGTGGTTTGTTTCTGATCCTTGGATTGACAAATCTAGTAGGACCCTCCTTGGTGAAAAAGGCATCAAGTCACCCGTAGTCTTGTGATGAACTTGAGCACGGTTTTGCACCGTCAACAGAAAACGTGGTGAACTTGCAGAAATTCTCGACCCCGATTTACTGCGCACAAGAACTTCAACTCAAATTTAAGTGAGTTTGCATTCAAAATTTGAATGTCCGCTAAATATGAAAATTGTGTTCCGGAAAACAACAAAGAACTTTTATATTGTCATATTTTGAACTTCTATAGTGAAATTTGGAGAACGCGCAAGAAAACCATTTCAGCTTTAAGGAGTACTTAGTGTTTGACCATGAATTGGGATTTTGACCAAGGGTTGATGTGCAAAAGTGAGCATAATCATGTTAAACATGCTAAGGGACTAATTAATCTTTATTATCATGATTAATTAGGGTATTTAGCTTAACCAAACACCTAGGGTGTTAGAACCTACCCCCCTTAAAAAGAATCTCGTCGTGAGATTCGAAATTTAAAAGACCAACTTAGTAGAGAGTGTTCTAAAATAGAAATGTATACCCGTGAAGTTAAGTTTGCCTTGTTTCACTTTGGGTATTGGCCCTTTGACTTGATTGCTCTGCTTGGCTTCGGAGCCTCGACCGTGCCAATTTGGCCTGGTCTGCTCAGTTTTCGGGCACTTCCTGACAAAATGCTCAGGCTGTCTACAATTGTAGTAGAGACGGGGTGTGGGTGCATTGGACCTTGGGACCCGCTGGGTTTTGGTGGGCTGATCCACAACACTAGCAGTGTTGCTTGGCTTTTTCTCACGGGAGGGGAGTTCGGTGCAGGTAATTTCCCATCCACTTAAATCAATCTTGGGCCATGCCCACTTGTTGCTCCTACTTCTGTTCTCCTCCTCCCTGAGGTTCATGGGAAGTTGCAATGATGGTAGGAGTGATTCTAGGAATTGCTGGTTGGAATCTTGACTTTGTTGATTTTGAGCTTCATGATTCCTCAATAGATTCAATAGACAGACTTGCTCCACAATAGATTCCAATAGTGCCTAGGAAAGACTATCAGTTAAGCTAGTTTGCGATAGCCCTTGACATTGATCATGAACGACACCATGCACTAGCTGCCTCATCACCAAATTTTGTCTCTCCAATATTTCCATAGTATTGGCAAAGATATCCACCTCATCCTGTGGTGGTGGTAGGAATGGGGACGTTTCTTTGGGTCGAGGATTGACCAGACCTCCTCTAGTGTTCATTGCCCTGAAATTTCATGAGGATCCGATCAGTTTCCCTAAGAGAACAAAAATCAAGTATAGAAACAATTAATAAGGAATCGTAGCAATAGATCGGGAGATCGGGAGGTCAGAGAACTCGATCCGGGGATTACATAAGGATTTCCTTAACTAAAGGATCGTCGTCAACAAACATGTTCTGCAAGGGTGGTTCTCTTAAGATTGCAACAATTTGTAAACAATCATAACAATAGGTCAGAAATTTAGAGATATCGAGCCGAAGGTTGCATAGAGATTTTTCTGAAGAAGTCTGGTAAACATTCATGTTGTGAAGCTCGTTTACTAAGATTTATGAACTTTACTTTTAGAAGAGCAATAAGGATTTCAACTCTGGGATTGTCTTTGGCTGTATAAATTGTCAAATGGCAAGAACAAGACTTTGGAGAAAGATGTGCTGGGAGTTAGGAATTTTACTCTTGCTCAAGGTTATTCCTAATGAAGTATTTTAATTACTTTATGCACCACACCAGGGCGTAATGATTTTGAGTTGGGTCTCATGCACTTGATGAGTCATAGGATGACAATGCTTATGCATATGGGAAATGACTTGTGCAGCAATGGGATGGTGCACATGTGGATGCTCATGATGAAGTGCATACAGTATGATGCACATGTATATGAGCATATGATGTCTATGCATATGAACTTATAGTGTATATGTCATGATGCATAGTGAGAGATGCACATGATATGTGCTTGATGTTGTGCACACTCGATGATGCATATGTTGATGAATGCGCGATGCATATGCTTATGAGGTATTGTGCTCATGATGCAATGTCAGCATGACTTGCTTCACCCATGAAATTAGTCAAGACAAGGAGGACAAACATAGAGTTTGAGAACAAAACTATGGTGGGTCACTTTCCCATAACCCAAGATACCTAGCGCGCTCCTGGTGGTAATCACATGGCTGCAGCACACATGATACCCTAGGTTCCGTCGCGACACCCTTGGTTATGAAATAACATTTTCCCAACCACAAGAAAGGTGAGTAGAAAGGGTCGAAATCTTCAGTGTAAATGCAAGTTAGTTCACCCAAGATTCCCAAATGCACATGTCATTTAGTCCATTTCAATGCTCATGCATCCTTTTGTTAAAGATGCAGCATATGCATGTTGTGATGATGCTCAAAATACATGCCAAAAGATTTTGACACTTGTATACATGTTTTTATTTATTTGTTTGTGAGGAAGCATAAGAATTCTTATGTTAAGGATAGGGGGGTTTAGAGTACTAGAGTAGGGACATTAATGCCAGAAAGTTGTGTGCTCAACAATTTGTAGCCAAAAGAAGTTGGGGGAGTTGTCTCCTTTCTAGTGAAAGTGGGTAGAAGCAACAGCTCTGAGAAATAAATTCATATCTCTCAGCTCAAGTGTCTAAAAATTCTAAATTTTGGTCAGCATGTGTAGAATTTCATAATCCAAAACTTTGGTATTCAACTCATAGCCAATTTCCAAAGTCAAAGTGGTTAAAAAATTCAAAAACTCATCCTCTGTCTAGCTGTCAAAACAGCAGATAGGTGTAGATCAAAAATTCGATACTGATCATTATACTCATGCATAAATGCTGAAATTTTGTGAGCATTGCCACCACAAAATTATGAACCAATATAGTTTTAACCCATCATCCCAAAGTAGTTACAAAATGACTAACTTTAATCATTATGCAGATTGCTGCCATAAAGTATATTCAAAGGATTTCATTCCAAGTTAATAATTTAGGGATCACCATTGCATTAGGGATTTCCATATAGCCACACGAGGTACATACTACTGATCAACCTAACATATACAATTGCATGTTAGACCCAA
Source organism: Cenchrus americanus (assembly GCA_947561735.1). NCBI lineage: Eukaryota > Viridiplantae > Streptophyta > Magnoliopsida > Poales > Poaceae > Cenchrus > Cenchrus americanus. Next base: position 105,474,166 of record OX387243.1, read on the forward strand.
AATGAGTTTAGCACGCCAATGGCAAAACTGACAGTTCTGAAAAAAACTCATAACTGAAAAACCAGTACCCAAAAATTCTAATTTTTTGTGAGCAACACAACAATGTTATAACTCACATTTTTGGTATAACTCACATTCCAAGTTAAGAATTTTGGGATCACCATTGCATTAGGGATTTCCATGTAGCCACACAAGGTACACACTCCTGGTCAACCTAACATATACAATTGCATGTTAGACCCAAAATGAGTTTAACACGCCAATGACAAAACTGACAGTTCTGAACAAAAACTCATAACTGAAAAACCGGTATCCCAAAAATTCCAAATTTTTATGAGAAATACAACAATCTTATAACTCACATTTGTGGTATTCAAAGGTTGAATCAAATCAGATTGGAAAAGGGTCTAATAGATCCATTTTCAGAGTGTTATTGCCCCAAAAATTTTAGCAGGGTAGAGCTTCCCTAAAAGATCATATCTCAAAAACTGAGAACCCAATGACCATGAAATTTTTACAGTACAAACTAGGCTATATATGAAACATTTTTGGTATAGATTGTCTAGGCAAAAACTGTCGGTGTTTTAGACCGGCAACCTACTAAGGGGAGTACCCAAAGTAGATGAATGTGGCCTCGCTGAGATCGGTAACTCGAAGGAAGAGACACGTGGCACACAATTTAGACAGGTTCAGGCCGCGAGGTGCGTAATACCCTACGTCCTGTATGCTGCGTAGCTCTGGATTGATTGGGTGTGATTACAAGATGGCGTAATCTGATGCGTATGAGAAAGGAAGGGTCCCTGCCTCGCCTTATATAGTCCGGGAGGCAGGGTTACAAGTCGGTTTATGGAGAGAATACTAGTCGTATACGTCTAGGAGTCCTCTACACAGTACATGGTATGCGTAGCTTCCTATCCGAGTACTTCTCCACCGTAGTCCTTGCGCCTCACGCCAACAGGTACCGTGCGGCACAAGTCGGGTAGTCCCAGGGGCCCACCGAGTAGTCGGTCCTGGTACCCACCGAGGTAGTGGGCCCAGGGAGGTCCATACGACAAGCCCCCGAGTACTTTGTAGTCGAGTAGGATAGCTTCGAGTAGTCTTGACGGCCTTAACGAGTAGTCCTCAAGCGTCCCCGAGTACTACAAGCCAAAAGTCCTCAAGAATATTTGAAGCATCCCGAGGCTGGAATGTACTCCAGCTGATATTTGAGTAATCCTGAAGTCTTCTCGAGTAGTCCCAAGCGTCCTCGAGTGTCGCTTTTGAAGGTCTTCAACAATACCCGTGTTGTCTTGAAGCCGAAGGCGATATGGAAGTGCAATTGCAAAATCGCACTCCATATGGAGTAGCCCCCGAGCCTTAGGTTGAGTTGTAGACTGCGGGCCGAGGGTCCATCCGAAGTTCCGGCAAGATTATCCTAAAAAATCCGGAGAAAAACCGAAGGACATGTGGCACCGCACGGAGCCCCCGAGCCTTGAGTCGAGTACTTCCTCTCGAATTGAAGGGTCATCTTGTGTGTAGAAAGTGTCTTGAGTTGCTCTTGGATCTTGTCGCTACCCGGGGAATTGAGTAGAAGTAGCCGAGCCCCCGAGACGAGGCGCGTCGACTAGTAGAAGTTGAAGGGTCGGGCGCGCGCCGAGTCGGCCGTCCGGGGACTTATCCATCCGGCCATTGGAGGAGCCGCCGTTGACTTATAAATAGAAGCCAAAACCCACGAGGGTTTTTCACCCCCGCGCACTTGCGGCCATTCGGCGAGATCATGCCCAAAACACCACCGCTCGTGCACACTGTCACCTCAGAGGAGAGCGTAGATCCAAGCGCGCCGCCGCCAGAAACCACCGCCATAGCCCCCGAGCGAATGCGAGTGAAGACCCGGTGCACTTGGAGGATGAAGCCTTCGTCGTCGAAGAGCCTGAAGACCGCTGGTGGGAAGAAAAGGTCCCGCGAGGAAGCCGCCGGATCCGCCGCGGGGACATCGCCGCCGGTGTCTCCGCCGCGGCCAAATCCCAACCAGGAGTGGAAGAAGTCAAAAGCGAAGACTGAAGATCTGCTGGCGCTCCTCAACAGTGGGTTTCTGCGGGAGAAGGAAGTCGATATGTGGCGTGCCGCTGCGGGAGATCCGTATCCCATGGAGAAGAACCCAGATGAGATCCCCATGTTCACGCGATTCGCGGAGCGAGGGTTGTCTCTCCCGGCCAGCGATTTCTTCAAGGGGCTTCGAAGTACTACGACATCGAGTACCTCAACCTCAACCCCAACGGTATCTTCCACACTTCGTCTTCGTTCACTTATGTGAAGCCTTCTTAGGGATCCCCCCCCACCGGGTACTTTTCGGAAATTTTTCCGAGTGAAGCCCCGACCGAGCGCCAACAACCCCCGAGTAGTTGGGGGAGCCGGCATCCGGATGCGCGAGCGATACCTCGCGTACAAGCTAATCGACTCCAATCAAGATTGGAAGTCAAAGTGGTTCTACATCACCAATCACCACCGGAGAGCCGCCGAAGCCGAGCGGGAAGTAGCCGAAGCACCGGCCCCGGTGGAACTCGAGCCAACGATGCGGGGAGGGTATCCGGCTACTCGAGCTGGCGGCGAAGATCAAGGCTTTGAGAGAAGCGGGCTAAGGGCCGAACATGTGGCCTTCAGCTTCATGAAGCGAAGGGTGCAGCCGCTGATGGCCCGCGACACCTTGGGCTACCAGTACACCGGCGACGGTGACTCGTCGCGGATGCTCGGGGGTGAAGTCGACGACGACAACATCGTTGATAGGCGGGCGGGGATCTTCAAGGACATGCCCGCGTACACGTCGTGCCCCATGCCCGAGTACTCGCCACGCGTCCACCCAATGAGGTCGATGGCCGTACCGAAGTCGGGTGCGATTATGTAGTAGTAGTCGTACTCATCCAATGTGCTTCTTGCGGGACGACATAGTGAAGTTCATCTCCGAGCCGGCGTTGCCTCCTCGACTTGTTGAGATCCGGATGAGGGGAAGGGGAAGGCCAAGGAGCACCGCGAAGTCGGTGAAGGGGACGACACCGTAGTCGTTGAATACACTTAGGAAGAAGATGATGAGGAGACGCTGCAGGAGCGCTTCCAGCTGCGGTCGAGATTCAGCCGCCTTGGACTGCCGCATGTCCCCCTCGTTCAGGATCCGCCAACTAGCCTGGAGGCTAGTTTGCCTGCGCCGCCAAGGAAGCCGTGCAACGTGGCCCGCAAACGCGTGGCCAAGAAGGTTAAAGTCACGGAGACCACATCTCAAGAGGTAAGCTTCCTTGAGTAGGGTAATTTAGTACTTGTCTCTCGATGTAGTGTATGCTGACGATGAAACTCCATTGCTTGCAGGAGATTCCGCCTTCCGACCCCGTGGAGCAGGGGGACGAAGGCGACCGGGATACGGTGGGACGGCCGGGCCGGGAGGTAGCCGCGGCCCGGCCCCCACCGTGGAGGAGCTCGTGGCGCGGTCGACGTGCCGGCCCCCGTTGTTGAGGGGAGCACGGAACCAACCACTCGCCGCCGTTGAAGAGCAAGCGGCTGCGAGGCGCAAGAGGAGGCGCTGCCGAGGGCCGGGAGCGGTCGACATCGCCGGCATCCTCGGTGCCCCAACCGTGACGGTAGTCCCGGCCGAGCTCGTAAGTGAAGATCTTTCCGAGTAGTACATTTGGTTTGGTAGTCTTCTTGGTTGACAACTAGTTGTGTACTGCGAGAAATCAACGGACTTGACCTAGGATGGGGATGAACCCACCGCGGCGGTGGCGGAAGAGGAATCCGCGCCGCCGCCGAGGGAGTCCGCTCCCGCCCCTCGGGCGAGAATCCGGTCGTGGAGGCCGCATTGCCGGAGGCCGGCATCGTAGAGGGTGAGTACACTACGCAAGTGCGGGTAACCTCAACGAGTAGTCGTAGCCACCGATGGTGACTAATCCCATGTCTTCTTGTTGACAGGTGCCGAAGCCGAGGGAAGCACTATTCCCGAAGTGGTGCCCGTTGAAGGCCTGGCACCGGAGACCCAAGGAGCTACTGGAGGAGCCCCCGAGCCGATGGAGGTAGCCGGTGGAGAAGCCCCCGCGGTGGCCGAAGGAGAATGCGACGACATACGCGCCGAATCAACTCTGGAAGTAGTCGTCCGTTCACCGGAGATCCAAGATGCGGAACCAATCCGTTCGCGCCAATGTTCGGAGCCGCCACGAGTAGTCGTGGTGGGATTGACTTTGCTAGCAGATGACCTTGTTGACCGGGCGGCGGTAGCTCTCCACTTGGAGGCGATGCGCCAAGCCGAGCAATGGATGAAGGTGAGTTGTTGATACTGCGAAGTAGTCGATCCGCCGTAGAGTGCGACTACCCAATTGACATCCGCGTTGCCTGCTGCAGGATGTCGTGGAGAGATCCCGCCGAAGTCCGGCATGCTCCGGGGGGTACGGCGACGCGGTGCTCCGGGCGAAGCCTTAGAAGAACAACTCGTGAAGGCCGGAAGCACTCCGCCGCGCTTCGATCAAAGTTGGACGGTGCCTTCGCCCGGTACCACAACGAAGTCCGGGACATGCGGGCGAAGAGTGACGAGCTTGTGCGGAAGAACAAGTGGCTCCGCACTAAGAATAAGGGTACGTGTTGTCTTGTCGAGTACCCATTGGAAGTAGCTTGTAGTAGTCGACCGCCTTGCTTTGTTGATTGTAGAGCTTGAGACTCGTGTCGAGCGGCCGAGGGCCTCGAAGTCGACATGAAGAACATCTTATACCGGGAGAAGGAGGCTCGTGAGGTACTTGAGTATGACTACAAGCAGTTGGCTTACGAGTGCGATAAGCACATGGAGCCGCGCATTGCTTCGGATCGTGACCTTGTCAATCGCTACAAATCTTTGCGAGAAGCCGAACGAGGACTTGCGAGAAGGCTGCGGGCCCGGATGAAGGAACTCGAGGAGGCCGCACTTCCCATTGCGAGGCTACCGGTGCCTCACCGGGCGGACCGAAGATAGCTCCGTTGGTGGACCGGCCGAGAGAAGCACCCGGCCATCCGGCACGTACGTCAAGCACTTGGCGAAGTCGATCCCCAACCGGATCCGGCGTATATGAAGTCGTACTTCCCGAAGGCTCCGGTTGACGTGGTCGCTAGCGGACTAGCCGCCAACCGCACGGACGAGCGATGCGGTTGACGGTGAAATTCCGTCAACCTAGCCATGAGTTTACCTTCGGTGTTGGCATGACTTTTGCATCTTATCCATTGGTACTAACCCCCGTGGTATAACAAGTTCACTTGTGCATGTCGGTTTTGGAGTTTAGTGTTTATGCGGGGTTTTAGCGTTGAAAGAAAGACTTCCGGGATAAGTTCATTAAGCACCTCAATACAAGACCTTGAAGCCGGTACAAGTCAAGCAATGAAGTGAACTCGACTCCAAGAAGCCCAAGGACCCAACCCGAGAAGATGGAAAACTCCGAGGACCTAGCCGGAAAAGTCTTGAATCTTGCAAGACAAGGAGCTTCGTCCAATTCGGAGAGAACGACGACAAGGGCCCACATGCAAAAGGGGAGAGGATCTAGAAGACTCGGGAAGCAACACCTAGAAAAGGAGGCCACGGACTGGGCCGAGATGGGCCCAGGCCGGCCGGCCCAGCCCATTTCAAGGCCCAGTCGCCCCCCTTTGACCTAGATGCATCTCGGGCTATTTATAGCCCCCTGACCGAGAGCCACGCATCAATCAATTCGTCATCCGCCACCGAGGAGTAGAGAAGCTTGAGGGACACCATCTCGGAGATGAGGGTCGTGCTAGTTGTCTAGGGTCTCCCTAGCCGATGTGGGAACCTTGCATGGAAGACCACGTCGGAGCTCCAGAGCAAGGATCAAGATCTCGGTAGGATCCCGGTGGTGATCTTGTTCATGTAATCATTCATGGTGAAGTTTTTATAGTGAATCCGATTTCTACCGATCAAGTGCCTTCTCGATGATTTTGTTTTCTTCTTGGTTTTTCTTCTTCCCCAATCTAGTATATAGCTAGATTGCATAGGGTGCTCTTGTAGCCGCGGTGGCTAGAGGTGCATACGGGACCGACCAAGTGATTTCAACTTGTTCTTATCGAACTCGCCCTAGACTACCCGCATGAATAGGGATACATTGTGATAGAATGGGGGTTCCGAAAGGCGGGTGTTTTCGGAGTCGGACCGAGAGGCCACGATTTAAAGATGCTTTTAATGAGATTCGCTTTTCTATCTTCATCTATCTTGTTTGGAGCTACAACATAAGCATGATCTAGACTCTCTAGATCGGTTATCTCTTGTTTTCTTTTGCTACCTCTTTAGTAGATTGGATTAGATTCGTTTCCTTTATGATATCTTAGATTAGATGCAATTTGATTCATCAAAGATAGCTTACCTTGCTTTACTAGATTGAATCCTTGCGTTGCACATTGTTCCACGGATTCGATACCTTGGGTTCACCACTCGAGGGAAGAAGGGTCCCTTGACTACGATGAGAGACTTGTCCGCTTGCAAGTCTAAACAAACTTTGATACAACTATTAACCGTCAATAAGCCCCTTTTTTGGCGCCGTTGCCAGGGAACAAGCAATCAAGACCCAATCTAGTATCGCTTATTTTTCAGTTTTTCTTTTGATTTTCTTTTGCATATCTTAAGTTTGATCATCCTCAAAAATGGAAAAAATCAATCTAATCTAGTTATTGTCTAACCCTAATTTTTCTTTTTAGATTTTTTTTATTGCTAACCCTAACCGGAGATGGTTGGCTACCTCTCCAAGAAACCAAAACTTTTTTTGTGGATGATCCAGGAAAACTTTACAGGCAACGGAGACGTGCAACACAAGCTAAAGGGTTGGAAACCCTAGATTCAAAATCCAAAGTCGAAGGACCGTCAAAATCTCCAAGGGAATCACCACCTCCAAGTCCAAAGGAAGATCAACCTCAACCACCACCCATGGAACAACTACAACCGGAGCGCAAGATCGATCTATGCACCCCAGACATCGTTGATCTACCTATCATAAACCTTTAAGATGTTTACTTAAGAGGAGGATGGAGAAGATGGAGATAGAGAAAGAAGCTCAACACCTAAAGGCTGTCGAAGCAAGATCCACATGCAAGGAGTGCTCATTGTGATGAAGATGCTAGAGACGCAAGTGGGACAACTTGTCGGGCGCCCGATGGGTAGCAAAAGAGAATATCTGAGATAACCTCAAAGTCCCAAGACGGTGAAGGCTACTCAAACTCATTCGGGAGATATGGAGGATCGCACTAAGGAGACCATGAAGATCACGACCGAAGGACCGGAGTTTGAGATGCCAAGCCACTACATGAAGGAAGTTGTTGCAACTGTCAAGACCAAAGGACAAAGCCAGCCTGTGAAGCCCAAAAATATGACTAAGCCGAAGAATAATCCCGTGCCCCAGATGGTGCAGAAGTGGGTAGCCAAGATTGCAACGCCCGCAAAGAGCGTTGATCCGAAGTAATCAAGTGAAGAAGTCTAGCCATGGACTATAAACGAAGCGCTAGGCGGGAGGCAACCCGTTTCGTCGAGTCAAGAATAAGCTACCGGGAGGACAACTCGATTCCAGGTTTTTCGATTATTTTCAAGTAATTTAGTTTTTAATTTTACTACACAAGACATTAGACTTAGAATGGTTGAATAACATTAGAGACATAATTCTTGGTTGAATATTTTGTTTTGATCATAAACCCTTTACATGAACCATCCTATATTGTTTGCTTCTTTTCAAGAAACCACAACCAAAAAATTTCAGAACCTATCTCAACCTTTCATCCTCTTTATGATGTTATGATTGACTTGTTTTACATGCTAAAAACACATGAGTAGAGCCACGACATATATCTAGATGTTATTTAAATTTCAGCACGTGGTAGGACTCGCGTGAACCTAGAAACTTGACTTTTGGTTGATTTAAAAATCTATATCCTTGGTTTCTCTAGAGTTAGAATTTTCTAAGCCTCATTTAATTTTATTTTATCCAAAATCTCTCTCATCTAACCAAAATTAGAACCTAAACCTATGCCCCCATGATCAAGCCGGGAAAAGTTTGCTCTCAACTAATGAAGGCAAACGATACCGGTGAGACCAACATAAAAGTAGTCGGAAATATTTTTCGACTTACATTTGTTTTTAATGCTTTAAAACCCCTCTAAATTTATATTTAAACTCACTAATAGCTCTGATTTTATTTTTTTATTTTCAAAATTAGAGGAGTGCTTAGCTTAAAGCAAGCTTAGAGGGAGACAATCTAGTTAACCTAACCATATATGCACCATGATACATCATGGGGTGCCCTTTAACATCTTTTCAAAACACATGCAAGGACAAGAATGGGGGGGCAGCCAAGGCTTTGTTTTGTAGGAAAATAATGGAGGCATGTGAGGCAAGGGAGTATGGAAGTGACTCAAAGCGAAAACATCAAGTGGAAGGAGCAATAATGCAAGCAAAGGAGTGGACGAGAACGTTTGGAAGGTGCACGCGGTCACGAAGCAAAATAAGTGCGCTAGAGAAGAACCGAGCCAAGAGTAGGAGAGAGGTAAGTCTCCCATCCAGCTCTTTGTTCGTGTGCTCTAGTTTGTAGTCCGGAACCACCTTAGACTTAGCCATCCACCCCGCTTGTTTCGTGCAACAAATCACATCCTTAATCCACTCAAAGTCCAGACTCCAAAATAATATTTGTGTACCTTGTTACTGGTTGAAAACCCCAGATATATATTTGTGAGGGAGAGTGCTGCAATCATGGAAGAAACCTACAAGCTTTTTCACCAAAGAAGGTATCATCGTCGTCTAAGCCATCTTCGACAACCTCTTCGAGGAGGCGCTCGGTTTCCGAGTCTCCTCGGAGTATTGAGGAGGACACGGCACTGCCGAGGAGGAACCACACTCTTCTCCTCAGTGGCATGAGGGCCACATGAAACTCGTTTATGAGGTTCACCAGACCTCAAGGACATATGGAGGAGCCGCCCGTCCGACCTCACCACTCGACACGTTCATCCGCTCCACCCCCACACACTCCATGGTATTCTAATGGGTTTATCATCATGACGGAGGAGGAGGAGAAGAAGCTTGCTCGCCTTGAGTAGAGGCTTGTAGCGAACGTCGACTTCAACGACCAAGCTCTCCACATATTGGGTTTTCATACGGGACACCGAGGTTGGATGCAATTCTCTAACGGAGTGTCGGCAAACACCCACAAGGAATTCGCCTAGGAAATTCTCATGACCATGGCGCATATCCTTGATGAAGGAGTGCTGAGTCTCTCATTCCGTTTTGAGAGAGCCATTCGCACCAGGAGGCCATCCACAAACTGGAGAATGAGGAGGGAGATCTCCAGAGGGAGATCAAACACCTCGAAGGAAGCACCCACAAGTGGAGAAGAAGGAAGTCGCCGTCGGAAGGGTAACCATGATCAATGGTGCTATGTCTAGCACCTTGATGGGTTAATCTCCTTTCATCCATGGGTTGTAATGATCTTGATATGTAATCATACTTTGTTGGATTATCTATCTATCATCTTGTGTTGAATATACTTTAATGCTTATGGTTAGCTACCATGCCGTAAAGGGAGTAAGAGCTCCAATGCTTCCTTGGATCCATTCAATACACCGTGTCCATCATAGGTCTAGTCATGAATACCTTCTGAAGGACCGATTAGGCGACTAGAGAGGGGGGGGGAGTGAATGGGAGCCGATAAAAATTCTTCTCGAAGGAGATTGAAACTCTGACAAGATGAACTAGCTCGGTCGAACCCCCAAAATCACACGCTCCGCACTTCTACCTTCCGTTTGCCAAAACCACGTAGCCACTGGAGTGCTACTGGTCCTAGGAACAAACACTACCAGCTACCTCAACACACACGCACCCACGACAGCGGAAACAACTCGAAAGTCGGCTGTCCAGAGGGGGGCGGTTAGACCGGGTATAGGGGGCGGTTAGACCGCCTCCACCAGGCAACCAAGAAATCCTCTGAAACACCTCTTCCGAGCACCAAAACGCACCACGGTTTCACCAACAGAGATCTCTAGTCAAGGCCATGCAAGCTACCAGAAAATCTTGGCGAAAACCAAAACTCCACCCAGGGGCCTAGGGGTGGTTAGACCAGCTACCAGGGGCGGTCTAACCTCCTATACCCTGCAACGAACTCCACACAAGAACTCCTAGCAAACGGCACGAGAACGACCCGAAATTTCACCCAGACGCTCCTCTGATCAAGGCGAACAAACTCACAGAGGAAAATCCAGTGAAACAAAACTTTGACCTGGAAAGACCCAGGGCGGTTAGACCGCCCCCTCCAGGCGGTTGGACCGCCTCTCCCAGAAAAACAACCCGCAGGTCAAACCCGAACTTCCTCGCGCCCGATCTCCCGAATCACTCCACGGATTGCAGCGAAACTTCGGGATTAGCTGGGTTACCTCCTGGGCAACCTCTACCTCAAAGGAATCGACCCGAAACGCTCACAATCAAGAGGAATCGAAGAAATCGCTTCTCTAGGTTAAGAACTCGCCCAACTCGAAAAACCACCAAATCGAGTCTGATTCAAGAGAGATTTGGGGGCAAAGTCACCAGACAAAGAGGCACAAGATCCTCATACGTGACACCCACCAAAAACCCCAAGAAATCGTTCTCAAAATATCACCAACAAAGAGCTCCGAAAATCAACACAAAAGAGGACTGGAAAACCACCTTGAGGAACAACGCCGAACCATCTATACATACCATGAAGGTTCGTACAAGGTCTAGCTTGCCACCCAAACATCCATCCCTCTCTCTAGATCTCACATGAAGCTCTCAAGCTAGTCCTAGGAAAAACTAGGGAAAATGGAGAACGAAAATGGAAAAACAAGTGAGCTAGGGTTCCAAGAGTTGGCTGCCATCCATCCCCTCAAAGAGTATATATGGAGGCACCCAAAAGACTAAACTACCCTCACCTAATAACTAGGGATACAAGCCCCTCAAGTGCGGATTTGGAAGTCTTCGGAATTTCTTCATCGGACGGATGCCCGGCGACCGCAACCTGCTTAGCCTCGACGCAAGCCTTGCGATCCCGACGCGTGTCCTCCGCTTCGAAGCATCTCGGCGCCGGCGGCCAGGGAAGTCAGACCGCCCCCCTGGGTGGTTAGACCGGCCCAGGCAGTATGACCGGCCCCGGGCGGTCTGACCGCCCCTCCTGGGCGGTTGAACCGGCCTGGGTGGCCGCACCTCCTCGTCGAGTCTTCGGCCTCGGTTTTGTGGCTCAACCGAGTAACCTAGTGGTTTTCTGGTGAACCACTGCAAACCCCGCGAACTCGGTGAAGCTTCTGCCAATCTCCACTCATGACTCGTGTCCCACGTAGTCCCAGCTCGACCTTGGTTTTGAGGCTCTACCAAGAAACCGTCCACGACTTCATCTTGCTGTTCATGCCACCATGCGGCCCGCACTTGACCCCACTGACCACCGGGTCCCTCGAACAAAGCCTACTTGTCTTCTCCACACTTGGAGGCCTCATCGGCAACGACCTTTCGCGCTTGTTCTTCACCTGCACCAACACGAGTCAAGCCGCAACCTGCACCTGCAATACTTAGCCAAGAATCAGTCCACACAACGTTGTCAATCACTCATCACACAAGGAAGCGACCAACCACCGGTCCTCGAACCACACATGGTCCTCACCTTCGCGTACTGAGTACGAGAGAAGGGAAAGGGCGAAACTGTGGTCACAGCCCCCGATAGATTAGATTGGTTTTCATGTTCGAAACGACTGCATGTTCTAGTATCGTAGACCCATGGGCGAGTGTCTCCTATCTTGATTGAACAAGTGGTTCCCTATGTATTAGGGAATAGCTCGGTTTTCAAAAAGGGAGCCCTGGAACAAGTGGATGTGCATGAGGCACATTGGAAGTTTTTTTGGAGTATGATCGCGGGAGAAGACTATCAACGAAGAAATACTATCCGGAACCCCATCATCTAAGTGTTTCACTGCAAAAGGATTTGGGGAGAATGAGAGAAACAAAGGTAATCGACACGGAGTTGAGTTGGCTTTACTCGGATTTGATTGCCAGGCAGCCAATCGACCCCACTCACCTATGGTCAACCGGTGGTGTTGTGAAGCAACATCGAGTTCGGGAGATATTGGTTCGGGGTGTTACCTCTCCATGTTGGCTATCTCTTTAATACCGGATATTACAAGGAACCCCGAGCATCTCTTACCCGGGACTTCCCATTTGAATATATGAAGGGAAGCAAGAACATAAGTGGAGATGAGAGAGGAGGCTTTAAAGTGGCCAAAGTAAACTTACCCCTTCCAGATGAAAGATTAAGACTTTTTCTTGAGGGGAAAGAAGATAGGTTAGAGGAAGGACTTCTTGTGCCGGTGAAGAAAAATAAAAGAGAAGGATTATAGGAGAAGGATCTTCTATGGCCCAAGAAGGAGGTGCACAACAAAATTATGTGCCACCATTTGGAGAAATTCCGGCACCGCCAAGTTACTACGGTGGTGTACCAATGCAAGCATGGGGGAGTGGTGCAGCCATACCCCCACCAAATTTTGCGGTGCCCAACGTAGCCTTTGCGGAGCCATATGCACACCTTCCTTAACCACAACAAAATGTGGCCACCATTAGAGGATCCGCTGCAAGAAACATGCAAATTATTGCAGCCATCCTAACCAATGCAAACCAAATGGGTGAAGGTAATGCAAACATCGCTTATGAGCTTTGACACCTTCACTTAGCACCGTCATACAATTCATAGGAGAAGCGGTGCAATCCTATTATGAGCAAGGGTGCAACAACCAAGACTATCAATATCAACCACCGGCGGAAGATTAGAGAGAGGAGGAGCTTTAGTTATCTTTCCTTTACCCCCTCTTCTTTAATTTTCAGCTTGTATGCGCCTATGTATGCGTAGTGTTTTTAGTTTTTATTTAAATTTTCAGCATGTGTGTTAGTTTTTATTTTCATCATGAATAAAGTCACCACCAAGTTTTTACCTTTGGTAAAGTTATAAAATTTATGCCATGATGATATATGATTATAATTGCCGCTTGGTTTATCTTTGTAATTCATTTATGCATGTTTAAGCTAGTGCTCTCTTAAAATACAAATCTGAATTTATCTAAATGCTAGCTTAATCTTTAGCAGAGGTTATGATAAAAATAAAGACCCATAGTGTTTTATGTGCTCTCAAGTTTTAGATGGATTAAATGTGATTTATTTTTGTTCTTAAAAGTAATGCTGACCTTGTCATAAATACCTCTTGTGTGTTGCTCTACCTATCCAGAGCCATATAAATATTTGAGTGCAAAAACTTAGTATACAAGGTTTATTTTTGGGTGAGTTATTTCAGGCCTTGATTTCTTTGGCCCAAGACTAAGAAGCTGGTCATTCCGTTTTTGCGTATCTATCTTATTGCTAGCCTCTTATCCGTGCATTGTGTATCCCCACATCGGAGATCTCACAAACCTCGCCGGATATCCACCCTTAAAACCAAATATCATCTTTTGTGTTTACCTCCTTGACCACAACCTATCGTTGAGTATGGATCATTTCAAGGAAGACAGCAAGACGATGCCACGATTGAAGACTTCAAGTATCTCTCCAAAGGAAAAGTATTTCCGGTACCTACCTTATCTTTATCACCTCTTTGCCCGAGGACGAGCAAACATCTAAGCATGGGGGAGGAGGTAGGTACAATGCAATTTTAGAGTTCAAAGGGGAGCAAATAAAAAAATTTGATGAGAAAGAAAAAGAAATAAAGAAGAAAAAGTATATGTATGAGGGAAAAAAGAAAAGAAAAAATATGAGTATGTGTAAAAATAAAAATAAAGTGAACTCCCCGGTTCTCTAAAGTGCATTAGGAGTTTCAAGGCTTCAAGATTAAAAGATCCATACTCATTTTCCAACCATGTGCAATCCGATAACGAGGACTTCCTTTGTGCCTCGGGATCACTCTTTGCCATTTGCACATGTCCACCCATCTCAAGTGTGTGTATTTTTCTCTTTCCCCTCTTTGATATAACATCATTTTCCAATGACCTTTTTGACGAGTCTCGGTAAGACCATGAGAAGCTTGTCTTGTTTTGACAACATCCCATTTATAATATCTTGGTAGGACTAAACTTTCTCAAAAAGCTCCATATAAAGCCTACCACATAAATGAATGTTATGAGAGGGAAAGGAGTAGAATAAATAGGCTTGAGAGACAAGATGAGATGAGAGTTCATGAGCAAGATGCAAGGCGGTTTAAATTTGTGAACTTGGTTTAGCTCTTTTTCATCTCGTTCTTTATTTCAAAATTTCTGAGATCCATTTGAATTTTGGGAGCATGTTAATACTTGTGGGATAAGCTTAATTATTAATCTACCCTCTATAGGGATGAAGGCTAGTACATTATGGCACTTTAACGAACTAAACTTTTGAGAGCATTATGTTTTCTCGTGTATGATCAAGTGCAAGTTTTAAACAATGAAGGGCAACGATGATATCCATCGAAGGCTTACTCGAGGACGAGCAAGGTTTAAGCATGGGGGAGCTGTTGACGGTGAAATTCCGTCAACCTAGCCATGAGTTTACCTTCGGTGTTGGCATGACTTTTGTATCTTATCCATTGGTACTAACCCCCGTGGTATAACAAGTTCACTTGTGCATGTCGGTTTTGGAGTTTAGTGTTTATGCAGGGTTTTAGCGTTGAAATCAAGACTTCCGGGATAAGTTCATTAAGCACCTCATGACAAGACCTTGAAGCCCGGTACAAGTCAAGCAATGAAGTGAACATGACTCCAAGAAGCCCAAGGACCCAACCCGAGAAGATGGAAAACTCCGAGGACCTAGCCAGAAAAGTGCTGAATCTTGCAAGATAAGGAGCTTCGTCCAATTCGGAGAGAAACTGACGACAAGGGCCCACATGCAAAAGGGGAAAGGATCTAGAAGACTCGGGAAGCAACACCGGGCGAAGGAGGCCACTGACTGGGCCGAGATGGGCCCAGGCCGGTTGACCGAGGCCGGCCGGCCCAGCCCATTTCGAGGCCCAATCGCCCCCCCCTTGACCTAGATGCATCTCAGGCTATTTATAGCCCCCTGACCGAGAGCCACACACCAATCAATTCGTCATCCGCCGCCGAGGAGAAGAGAAGCTTGAGGGACACCATCTCGAAGATGAGGGTCGTGCTAGTTGTCTAGGGTCTCCCTAGCCGACGTGGGAACCTTGCATGGTAGACCACGTCGGAGCTCCGGAGCAAGGATCAAGATCGAGGTAGGATCCCGGTGGTGATCTTGTTCATGTAATCATTCATGGTGAAGTTTTTATAGTGAATCCGATTTCTAGCAATCAAGTGCCTTCTCGATGATTTTGTTTTCTTCTTGGTTTTGCTTCTTCCCCAATCTAGTCTATAGCTAGATTGCATAGGGTGCTCTTGTAGCCGCGGTGGCTAGAGGTGCATACCGGACCGACCAAGTGATTTCAACTTGTTCTTATCGAACTCGCCCTAGACTACCCGCATGAATAGGGATACGTTGTGACAGAACGGGGGTTCCGAAAGGCGGGCATTTTCAGAGTCGTACCGGAGGCCACGATTTAAAGATGCTTTTAATGAGATTCACTTTTCTATCTTCATCTATCTTGTTTGGAGCTACAACCTAAGCATGATCTAGACTCTCTAGATCGGTTATCTCTTGTTTTCTTTTGCTACCTCTTTAGTAGATTGGATTAGATTCGTTTCCTTTATGATATATTAGATTTGATGCAATTTGATTCATCAAAGATAGCTTACCTTGCTTTACTAGATTGAATCCTTGCATTGCACATTGTTCCACGGATTCGATACCTTGGGTTCACCACTCGAGGGAAGAAGGGTCCCTTAAATACGACGGGAGACTTGTCTGCTTGCAAGTCTAAACGAACTTTGATACAACTATTAACCGTCAACAAGTACGCGAAGCTGCTGGAGCAGATGGCGCCGATTGCTGAACAAGTCGCCGAGAAGCTCAACCTCCAGTAGTCCTGTAGGGTTAGCTCGTAGCAGTAGTTGTATATAAACAAAGTTGTAATGAACTTGTTTGAGTATGAATGAGAAAAACTTCCATAAATGAGTACTCGTTGTCGCGATGTGTGTATGCGGAGTCCCATCATGGAGTTGTCACGAGTAGTCGTACTCGCCAGTAGACCCGTTGAGGGAAAGAGACAGTAAATCAGTTGATGAATAATCAAACTTTATTACTGAGAGAAGTACACCTGGATGGACAGGGCCGTTTTACAAGAGTAGTCGCGAGGACCTGGAGGCCGCCTACGGCTAAGTAGTGCTAGGGCGTACAGCCGCTTACAGCAGTAGATCCGTTAGTAGCCGTGTAGGCTGGATCTAGGAGTACATGGTCTCTCAGTAGACCACTGCTGGAGTCCTTTGTTTGCTCGGAGCAGCCCAAGATCCGTTAGTAGCCGTTAGCACTGGATCTTGGAGTAGAGTAGTCCGGAGACTGGTGCCTGGACCCGAAGGCCGCTTACAGCGAAGGGGTCTTTGAATAGTCGTGTAGACTTGAGCCCCCGGGGTAGTCGGTAGACTAGGTGTAGAATCGACAGAGCAAGTCGATGTTCCACGAGTTGTTAACGTCTTCGCCTTCAAGCGTCTGGAGGCGGAGCCCGGTCCGGTCACCTTTGCAACTGTGAAGGGACCTTCCCAGGGCGAGCTGAGCTTGTGTAGTCCTTCCATGTTCTGGATGCGGCGAAGGACAAGATCGCCAACATTGAAGGAGCGTTCCTTGACGTTGCGATCGTGGTAGCGTCGAATACGTTCGAGGTACCTTGCTGATTGGATGAGGGCAGCACATCGAGCTTCTTCGAGTCCATCGACGTCAACTCGTCTGCTGTCTTCATATATGCCTTCGTCGTACTGCTCCACTGCCGGTGAGTCCCACATGACATCAGCAGGGAGGATTGCTTCGGAGCCGTAGACCAGGAAGTATGGCGATTTTCCCGTCGGCTTGGAGGGTTGAGTACGTAGCCCCCAGAGCACATTGGGTAGTTCCTTGATCCACTTGCCTCTTTTGATGTTGGCAGCGTCGTGTAGCTGCTTCTTGAGAGCGTCGAGCACCATCCCATTGGCGCGCTCTACTTGTCCATTGGCCCGAGGATGGGCAACTGAGACATATCGGACGTCGATCCCGATGTTCTCGCAGTACTCCCAGAACTGGTGATTGTTGAAGTTGGAGCCCAGGTCTGTGATGATGCGGTGGGGTAGTTCGTAGCGATGTACGAGTTCATCCAGGAAGTCGAGTACTCTGTCAGCCTTGGGGCATGTGACCGGCTTGACCTCGATCCACTTGGTGAACTTGTCGATGGCCACCAATACTCTGTTGAATCCACCTGGCGTAGTTGGGAGTGGCCTGATCATGTCGAGCCCCCAGCAGGCGAAGGGTCAGGTGGGCGGTATGGTGACTAGCTTGTAGGCCGGGACGTGTTGTTGCTTGGCGAAGTACTGGCACCCTTGGCACCTTTTGACGAGTTCTTCGGCGTCGCCCAGAGCTGTGGGCCAGTAGAAAGCTCGTCGGAAGGCCTTGCTGACCAGCGTGCGAGAGGACGCGTGGTTGCCGCAGACGCCCTTGTGGATCTCCTCCAAGATGCCCTTGCCTTCTTCTCGGGGAACGCACTTCATGAGTACTCTAGAAGATGCGCCCCGCCTGTAGAGCTTGTCTCCGACTAGGACGTAGGACTTGGCACGGCGGATGAGTTGCTCGGCCAAGTTCTTGTCCGAGGGAACCTTCTGCTCGCTGAGGTAGTCGATGAAGGGTTGCCTCCAGTCCACGTCGATCATCATGACCTCCTGGCCAGCCGGGGGATGTGCTGGATCAGTGGTCGGTGGCGCCGGCTCCGGGATGGATGGCGCGTGAAGCTCGTGGACGAAGACACCCGCTGGTACTTGAGCGCGAGTAGAACCAAGCTTCGACAGGACGTCCGCTGCAACGTTGTTGTCGCGGACGACGTGGTGGAACTCGAGACCGTAGAACTTGTTCTCGAGCTTGCAGACTTCTAGGCAGTAGGCGTCCATGTCCTCTTTGTTGCGGTCCCGAGGTATTGTTGACTTGGTTGATGACCACTGCGAAGTCGCCGTAGACTAGTAGCCGCTTGATGCCCAGTGAAGCCGCGAGGTGGAGCCCGTGTAGCAGAGCTTCGTACTCGGCTTCATTGTTTGAGACCTTCCAGAAGATCTGCAGGACGTACTTGAGTTGTTCGTCCGTTGGGGAGATCAAGAGTACCCCTGCACCTGCGCCTTCGAGCTTGAGCGAGCCGTCGAAGTACATCACCCAGTGCTCTGGGCGCTCGGTTGGAGTAGGTAGTTGATTCTCCCGGCACTCTGCCATGAAGTCGACTAGTGCCTACGACTTGATGGCTGTGCGTGGCTTGAAGTCGATGTTGAAGGCGCCGAGTTCGACTGCCCACTTGGAAATTCTTCCAGTAGCATCTTGGTTCCGCAGGATGTCGCCGAGCGGGTAGTCGGTGACGACGAAGATCGAGTACTCCTGGAAGTAGTGTCGTAGCTTCCACGAGGTGATGAGCACGCGCGTACGGAAGCTTCGTACCGGCGGTAGCATGCCTTGGATTCGACGGGACCTCGCCGACGAAGTAGAGCGGGCGCCGGCCCGGATAGGCGTGGCCGTCTTCCCCGCCGCTCGACGATGATGGCGATCGCCGACCACGTGAGTAGTCGCGGTGAGGTAGAGCGATGGCTTGCTCACCTTTGCGAGGAGCCATGAGGATCGATGGCTTTGATAGGAAGTCCTTGAGCCGGGCAAGGGCCTGTTCGCCTCTCTCGGAGTCCACACGAACTTCTCTTGGTGTTTGAGTAGTTTGAAGAAGGGGAGCCCCCGTTCTCCAAGCTTCGAGATGAATCTATTCAGAGCCGCCATGCACCCGGTCAGCTTCTGCACGTCTTTGATGCACGTGGGAGCTTTCATGCTGGTGATGGCGGAGATCTTCTCGGGATTGGCTTCGATGCCGTGATGGATGATGATGAAGCCAACTAGTTTGCCTGATAGTACGCCGAAGACACCGTTGAGCTTCCAGCGGTACTCTCGCAGGGATGCGAAAGTCTCTTCAAGATCGGCGATGAGCATGTTGGAGTTTCTGGTCTTGATGACTACGTCATCCACATAAGCTTCGACGTTCTTGTTGAGTTGCCTCTTGAAGCGGGCCTGGATAGCTCGTTGGTAGGTAGCGCCGGCGTTCTTCAACCCGAAGGACATGGTCGTGTAGAAGTACGCGCCAAACGGGGTGGTGAACGCGGTCTTCTCCTGGTCTTCTTCCTTGATCGCGATCTGGTGGTACCCGGAGTAGCAGTCGAGGAAGCAGAGCAGGTCACAACCTGTCGTGGAGTCAATGACTTGATTGATCCGCGGCAACCCGAAGGGGTCCTTGGGGCAGTGCTTGTTGAGGTCGGTGTAGTCGACGCACATCCTCCACTCGTTCGAGTTCTTCTTGCGGACGAGGACGGGGTTGGGTAGCCACTCAAGATGGAAGACTTCTGTGATGAAGCCGGCCGCGAGTAGTTTGGCGAGTTCCTCTTGATGGCTTCCCATCTGTCGTCGGCGAAATGGCGGAGGTGTTGTCGCTTCGGGGTAGCTTTAGGGTCGACGTTGAGTGAATGCTCAATCAACTCCCTGGGCACTCCTGGCATGTCCACTGGTTTCCACACGAAGATGTCGCGGTTAGCCCGGAGGAAGTTGATGAGCGTGTCTTCCTATTTGGGGTCGAGACCCGCCCCGATGGTGGTGGTCTTGCTGCTGTCGCCTGTCCCAAGGTCAATTGTCTTGACCAGAACCTCCTCAGCTGGCTGAGGCTTGTTGGCTTTGTCCGACTTCTCTGGGATGTCGAGTTCGCTCGGGGCAAGCTTCTTCGACGCAGCATAGATCTCCATCATTGCATTGGGTACTTGATTCGTAGCTGCGAGTTCCACATCTTCTGTGTCGCAGTCGAAGAATATCTTCAATTCCCCTTGCAGTGAGAGTACACCCACTGGGCTTGGCATCTTGAGTACCAAGTAGGTGTAGTGGGGTACCGCCATGAACTTGGCGATAGCCGCGTTCCCGGGGATGATGCCGTAGAAGGGCGAGGTGCTCTTGGTGAGCATGTGGGTGATGTCGAGCTTCATCTTCTTCAAGGTCTTGGTGAAAAGGACGTTGAGCCCGCTTCCACCGTCGATGAGGACCTTGTTGAGCTTGGAGCCCGTGACCACTGGCTTCAGGACGAGTTGGAACCGCCCTGGTTCAGAGAAGCTTGTCCATTGATCCGCGCGGGAGAAGGTAATGGGTACCTCCGACCACCAGAGAGGGGTCGGGACCGCTGGTTCAATGCTCATGACTTCTCGACGGGTAGCTTTCTGAGCCCGTCGGTTGGGTAGTCCGCCGAAGAGGACATTGACCGTCTTGTCGGGTTCTTGGAAGTCGTCGTTGCCTTCATCGGTCTTTTTCTTGCCTTTCTTGTCATGAGGGTGCCGTGGCTCTGGAGTGTCCTTGAGTGCTCGCCGGATTTGGTAGCACTGCTCGGTTGTGTGGTTGCCGTCCAGATGCCACGGGCACTTCTCTTTCAGCAAGTCTTTGAAGCCGCCGGAGGTCTTCTTCGAGTTCTTCTTCGCAGGGCGCTGGATAGCCGCGACAGTGTTGTCTGGCTTGCGCTTGCGGTTGGGACCCGAGTATGTTGTTGCGACCGCCTTGGTTCCCGTTGTTGCTGCTGTTGCCGCCCGTGTTCTGTTTGCTCTTGCCACGGATGGCGTCGTACTTGGCGTTGGCCTTGTCTTCTTCATCAGCCCAGGAGGTGATCATGTCCTTGAGGTGGGTGATGGAGCTTGGGCGGCGACGGCCGAAGTCTTCGAAGGTGCGACGGTGGTAGAGACCGTCTTGGAAGAGGTCGATGACTTCTTTGTCAGAGACATCGACTACTGTGGCGCGCTTGTCGAAGAAACACCGCATGTACTTGCGAAGGGTCTCGCCTTGTTCCTGCTTCACCATAGCTAGGTCCACGCGAGTACCCGAGCGGCCCATAGCGCCCGCGAAGTTGCTGGTGAACTGCTCCTCCAGCTGGTCCCACTTGTCGATCGAGTACTTCTCGAGTGACTCGAGCCATGTGAGCGGGGCTTGGTCCAGACAGAAGGGGAAGTAGAGACACTTGGTGTCGCTGTTGCCGCCAGCGTTCTCGATGGAGAGGGCGTAGCATCTGAGCCACTGCACTGGATCTTGCTTCGCGTCATACTTAGTGATTCCCAGATGCTTGAATTTCTCTGGGAGGAGTAGGTTGCGAAGTCGCGCAAAGAAGGCAGGGAAGCCGTCGTTGTCGCCTGCCGTGGAAGCCTTCTTGCGCCGTAGTTCTTCGATTTTCTGGTGGGCATCGAAGCCGCCACGTGAGGCGCCCGAGACGTGGTTGTCCGCGTGGCCTCGGCAGCTGCGGTCACCACCGCCCCCAGCTCTCCTGTTCGCCCCATGGTTGGAGCTCCCGCCGTCGCTGCCTCCACCGCCAGGATCGCGGTGAGGGACGATCTCCCGGTCACCACCAGCACTGTTGCCACCCTGAGAGGGTCCACCAGCTGTTGCCCGAGTACGGTTGGGGTTAGCTGGTAGCTCCCCTCGAGTACGGTTGCGACCGATGTCCGCACTGCGACTTGTGGCTTCGTTGTCGCGGTTCCTGACGGGGGGCGGTTGAGCGACTCTGGTGTTGACTCACATGAAGTAGGCGTCTTCTGCGAGCTTGGCGATGACTTGTCCCGCGCGCATCCCCTGAGCCTAACGTGCTATCATAGTGATAGACATGAGGTATTGCTCTGGGGTAGTGTGTACCCGGCTCTGGACTTGGTCGAGTGCTTCTGCGAGGTTGCGGATGGGGAGGGACTCGCGGAGACGTCGGCGCCGTTCGTTACGCTTTCTGTTGCGTTCACGTCGGGCGTCTCTGTTGGCGGCGGTCTCGTCGGCGGGCGCGTTGGCGGACAACTCGTCCGCTGAGATGTCCTCAAGGTATTGGTCAGGGACCGTCCCTGAGGGCCCTGGCATCTCGTTGGTAGTCATGAAGACTTGCCGGTCGGGAGAGCCAAGGCTGGAGTCGCTGGTTGCCACCTTTGTTGGAGTGTGCTCCCCAGCTGAGCAAGCGGTATTCCCTCCTGGAAGGGAAGTGAGTCGAGGTAGGCGACGCAGCGTGAGTTCCCTCCTGTCAACTCTGCGGGCTTGCGGTCTGGCCAGTAGACAAATCTCCCAGCGGGTGTAGATGTTATAACCAGGCCGGAAGCTGGTCTTGACAGGGGTTGCTCTGTGGTGTTGTTCTCGGACTCGGGCTCATCAGGGTCCGACCCGAAGTCGAACTCGTAGGAGGAATCTGAGTAGAAGCCGG
Organism: Cenchrus americanus; assembly: GCA_947561735.1. NCBI lineage: Eukaryota > Viridiplantae > Streptophyta > Magnoliopsida > Poales > Poaceae > Cenchrus > Cenchrus americanus. The sequence goes on from OX387243.1 coordinate 105,496,479, forward strand.
AGAGAGGGTTGGAGTCCGAGTTGTAGCCGGGGACGGTGTCGGGTCCGAGTCGTACTCGGGTACGATCTCCTTGCCGGCCCGGCGCGTGGTGGGAGCCTTCGAGTGGGCCCTGCTGACATTGCGGGGGCCACGTGTGAAGCGCTCACGGAGTGGGGAGGCCGCACGCGATGGCTGGGTAGCCGGCTCACATGCAATAGCCCACGGGGACTTCGAGTTCGAGTTGGAGTCGGATCCAAGCTCGAAGTCGGCGTGTTGGTTGTAGAGTGAAATTTCGCCGAATTTTCCGGCGAGATTGCCCATGACTACTTCGGGAAGCGTCACGAGCCCAGTCTCCGGGTTGGGCGACATGGTGAGGCGGCATTGGAAGGATCCAGCGCCGTCAGCGGTGCAGACCCAAAAGCCGAAGACGAAGGTGTCGCCGTGCTTGAAGGCGACGGTTGGCTTGATGAAGATGGAAGCCGTCGAGTTCGCCATGTGATCTTCGGCGAAGAGCCCCTACCTGGCGCGCCAGCTGTCGGTGTTTTAGACCGGCAACCTACTAAGGGGAGTACCCGAAGTAGATGAATGTGGCCTCGCCGAGATCGGTAACTCGAAGGAAGAGACACGTGGCACACAATTTGACAGGTTCGGGCCGCGAGGTGCGTAATACCCTACGTCCTGTATGCTGCGTAGCTCTGGATTGATTGGGTGCGATTACAAGATGGCGTAATCTGATGCGTATGAGAGAGGAGGGGTCCCAGCCTCGCCTTATATAGTCCGGGAGGCAGGGTTACAAGTCGGTTTATGGAGAGAATACTAATCGTATACGTCTAGGAGTCCTCTACACAGTACATGGTATGCGTAGCTTCCTATCCGAGTACTTCTCCACCGTAGTCCTTGCACCTCACGCCAACAGGTACCGTGCAGCACAAGTCGGGTAGTCCCAGGGGCCCACCGAGTAGTCGGTCCTGGTACCCACCGAGGTAGTGGGCCCAGGGAGGTCCATACGACAAAAACTATTTGGAACAAGGTGTAAAAATTTGAGTTTTCAGCCTTAACACCTTTTTGACAGAATTTTGAGCATGACCTAGGTTTAGTGATTTGAACATAGCATTAGATTTATTCATCCTAAAATCATGAAAAATTCATGGAAGAAACTTACCTAGCTGATGAGCAATTTTCCTACAGATCACCTAACCAAAAACTTTCTAGATCATCCTTAGAAAAAAATTATGACAACAACTAGACAAACTTTTGATCACACCACATAATTTACCAAACTAGCATGAATGGTCCTTAAGAATTATAAATTCAACTTATAGATCACATAAAAGGTGTATTAGGATCATTTTCAGTTTTGGTAGCTTTTAACATGATGCAAAAGTGTCTTATACGTCCTCACAAAGCAATTAAGCTTAGAATCGGAGTTAGTCGAAAACTATTCGTTTCTTAATTATCGTACCTAACAACCATGGTTAGTGTACCTGCAGAAAATCACAAAACATTCAGAACCTTTCGTGCCAGCACACATGAAAGCGTCCACATACATTACTGTTCACTATAGAAACGACATCCATGCATAAAGTCGCTGCATGGGCAACGTCCAACCTCAGATACGCTCTGTTTGAATGGAGTGCATCCTTACCTCGCATCTTTGGGATAAGAAACATCCACGTATGGCAAAACGTGATGAGACACAGACACGATGGTGGGTTCCCATTGGATTAGGTCCCATCCATCCCTCACATGACTTTCATGTGGTACCACCACGTATGGCAAAATGTGACGAGACGTAGACGCGACGTGGGTTCCCATTGCAATAAGTCCCATCCATCCCTCACAGGACTTTCCTGTGGCACCACCACATATGGCAAAACGTGATGAGCTATTATGGTTGTGTAAGAAAGTAAGTTTTGACAAAATAGAATGTGCTAGAAGTCATATTAGATAAACCATAGAGTACTAGCCACCTGAAAGAACCCAAAAATTCTCTCTAGGGCCTCTCAGACTAGTTTAATCCTTAACGTCCTGCGCACTTAGCAATATTCTTATTCTTAGCAATTTTATTCCAAAAAAAGTCATTAAAGTATTTTTAATACTCTGGTGCATATCATCACTCTGGTTCTAGCTGTGACAGAACCGCCCAAAATAATTCTGTATTATCGCCTAAGCCTATCCACGTGGACATTAAGCAATAATGAATAACTATTCTGTCGCCTCTGCCGGGTCATGCCCGGTGAATCACTTACAATAGGATCATTGATATGCGCAAATCCCACACGAAGGCGGGACCAAAGTACAGGTTCAATATTACAAAAAGAGTCCACAAGATCACATTATTACAAACCAGGTTTTTCGTACATAAAAGTAATGTGATTCAAAGTTTAAACAACGGAAATAAAACTAGCGGAAGATACACATGGGAGGCCATCCATAAAGTATCACTCATCAACATCGTTCTCCCACTCAAGCTCCCAACCATCTGGAATAGAAACAGGCCAGATGGGTTTACCTGAAAACCACAACAAAAGCAAGGCTGAGTATACTAATACTCAACAAGACTTACCCGACACAAAATAAAATAAAACTAGACATGCAAGGCTTTTTGGCTGCTGGGTTTGTTTTGCCAAAAGCGACTAAGAGTTGATGCTTATTTCCAGATTTTAGCTCCAATTCTAGTATGTTAACCATTCTAGGTGAGCACCTGCACTAAACAAGCATGTTGTGCAAACAATATTAAACAGACAACAATATTAATCCAATTGTTCCATAAATACATGGGCTAGCTAGTGGTCAAGCCGACTCAGATAACGGCGAGTGACTGATGATCGATCGATTTATATCCTTGCAAGGTAAACCCAAGATACACAGAAGAAGGTAGACCCCTAGAAATCAAATAAAAGCGAATGTGAGGTCTACCCGGACCAAGCGGTTCCCATCATTCCCACGATTAGGGACAAACGCTACAATCCTAAGTACAAAGTTACTGGAACACCCTCACACGGCACGTCCAGGAGCACACTTGCACTACCGAGATCAAACCAGGAGAAGCATCTTAAGACTAGTAGCGATAAAGTCCCCGCACTGGTTCATTAGGTACTAGGCTTACCGCGGTCCCATTCCCGACAAGCACTTGGTATGTTCAATAGCTTAAACCAGCACAATGCTACTCGGTCAAGACTGAACCCATTGCTCTTACCACATGAGCGAGTCAATTTAACCAACTTATGATTCCGACATAAGTAACCTATATCTCGCGAGCAATGAGTCATTACTCGACTTGTATTATGTCCTTAAAGCATGGCACTAGCATCCTAACATACTAGTATAAGAGCATAGACACCTAAGGATCATGCATCTAGGTTTCAAAACAACTCCAGAAACGTAAATATACAAAACATAACATAAATACTAAAAAAGTAAAAGAGATGAGTTTATCCAAAAAGGTGATATGCACTTTGGTGCTTGCCTTCTTCTATTTCAGCACTAGCCTTGGGATCTTCTGGACTTTGGTCCTGGTCTTGCTGCACACTAAGCTCGTTCGCCTCTCCACTAGCTGCTCCCTCCTCCTCCTGAGTGAGCATGTAAGTCCCGCCCGGTAAATCTACACATTCACATGCATATGCATTTGGTGAGGGTGTGAGAGGTTAATTAAAGGTTAACTTTGATGGTGACTGTGTACATATTTAAGCAAATTAAATTATTTAACTTCACAAAACAGCAAGGGGTGTGTCCTACTAATATTGAACAGATCCACACCACCATATTTCAAAGATAAAACAAAAACATGACAGTTTGTTATTTACTTGAAATTTATCTAGCCTTTCATAAAAAAATTCATATAAAACTAAATACACACCCATTGGTATTAAATTTTGGTACACAGCAACATATACCTAAACTAAGATCACATGCCAAAATTTAGCTCCAGATCATATATAAACTAATTTATACAAAAAGACAAATTTCAGCCTAGCTTTACTTAGTTAAATCTTATAAAAAGATTTACTAATCTTTTTTATCTCAACCTTTTACTTCTACTCATATATGTCAAATCTAAGCCTCTGACTGAAGCATAGGTGCAAGTTCAAATTATTTTTCAAATTTTTCATTTAAACTCCTACACAAGATTATCCAAAACATAGATCAAACAAAATCCTAAAATCATATCCATCCTACCAAAGGTGCTATTCATCAAGAAAAAAACCCTAGGGTGCACTTGTGCTTAAAGAAAAGTTTATTAAAGGGGTTATAAAAAGCATCAAGTTTAATCTAGCATAAAGCCTAAATAAATCTTAAATCAAACTCTTGTCAACTTTGGTCACAAATCTAAACATGCCATTAAGAACAACATATCCAAAGTTCACTTCCATATCGTGAGTACATTTTAAACTACATCGAAAAACACTTCAAACTGAGTTTGATTTTTCATTTAAAATCTACACAGAAAAAACCCTATACAACCTTTCTAGAAAAGGTAGATTTCTTCACCAGGAAAGCAAAAAAATTGGATTTTCATTTTTCTGATTTTTATATCATTTTTAATGATTTTTCGAAGTTGCTGGGAAAACCTAAAAACGTCTTTTACAACCACGTCCCTAGAATCTCGCACCGGGAACCCTGAATAGAGTTCAATCTTCGCAGATATGCCCCTAGTGGTGGAGGGAGCTTGCCGGTGGCGACCGGTGGCCGGAGAAGGGCGGGAAAGTGGCTAGGTTTGGGATTGGGCCTACCCTCGACCGATTCTTGATGGTAGTTGTTGCGGTGGAGCCTCCGGCAATGGCCGGCGGCGGCGAGGTGGTCGGCAGTCCGCCTCGGCTCCAATTGCCGACAAGCCATGGTTCTGCTGGGCAATGGCTTGCTTGTGGAGTTCTAGGGAGTAGATGGGATGGCCATGGGGTGCTTCATTAGCAGCGGTGTCGGGCACCGTCGGCTCGGCTCGATTTGCGAATGAGGGAGAGGGGCACAGGATGTGGTGACCAGGGACTCCAATTCACATGCAGGACCAGCTGGCATGGCCAGCTACCTTGCAGTGACGATGCGAGGCGTGGGGCAGGGCACATGTCACCAGGACTGTGCGACGCGAGGCACAGGGATCGTCAGTCCACTTCCCTAGGTGTGGTGCACAACCTACGGTCGGGCGGAGGGTCCACAGCGCGCGGGTCCACAGCGACGGACGCGAGGCATCCGTACGGCGGAGGGTTGCACAGGTGACACGTGGGCGGAGCAGGACAAGTGCACGCGCGCGCGAGAGCGCGGCGACGCCGGCGCCATTTTATTTCTTTTAGCACTTTTCAAAAATTCAGAACTCTAAATTTTCGAAACAAAGTTGAAAATCTCCAAATACGAAAATTGTAGAGAAACTATAGAACTACAACTTTCACAAAGGGGGATCTATGTTTTGGTGAATGGATTGAAGGGAAAAACGTGGTGACCTTGCAGAAATTCTCGGCCCCGATTTACTGCGCACAGGAACTTCAACTCAAATTTAAGTGAGTTTGTATTAAAAATTTGAATGTCCACCAATTATGAAAATTTTGTTCCCAAAAACAACATAGAACTTCTATAGTGAATTTTGGAGAATGCGCAAGAAAACCATTTCAGCTTTAAGGAGCACTTAGTGTTTTACCACGAATTGGGATTTTGACCAAGGGTTGATGTGCAAACGTGAGCATAATCAAGTTAAACATGCTTAGGGACTAATTAATCTTGATTATCATGATTAATTAGGGCATTTAGCTTAACCAAACACCTGGGGTGTTACAATGCCCAACCACATTCAAGGCAAATTGCATTCAATTTACTAGTCACTCAGTCTTATAGAAGCTCTTCTGAGCTGACCTCGTACGGTGACATTGTTGTCGGGGACAGCCCTAGGGGTCCCCTTAAACAACGGGGAAATCCCCACTTAAAACCCACAACAAAACCAAAACACGGTGTGCCTAACCATGCGGGATACGGCCCATGCCGCGGGGACCCCGACGGCCCACCAAGGCGGCCCTCTTGAAGATCCCCTCGAGCGAGGCTCCGCCTCGCTCGAGGATGCGCGCCCCCCCTCGGACGGGCTCCGCCCCGTTCGAGGGGTAGCTCTTCCCTCGAGCGGGCTTCGCCTCGCTCGAGGGCCCGCTCGCCCTCGAGCGGGGTTCCGCCTCGCTCGAGGGTCCGTCCCGCCCTCGACCGGGGTCCGCCACGCTCGAGGGCGCCCCTCACGCGTGGGCCGGCCCCCGTACACGGGCATTTAACGCCCCGACACCGGCGGGACGGCACCATCATGCGCCGGGGCTCGCGCCCGGTGCCGCCGCACCAACTCCCCGGGGGGGGAGCCCATCCCCATCACTGTGGGGAGGGACTGTGCAGCACGGCCGGTGTCGTCCCGTGACGCCGTGCGCCGCTCCAAAGACGGCTAACGCGCCGAGCCCTCGAAGGGGGGCCGGACGCACCCTCGATTCACTTTCTTGTGACCCTACAGGGTTAGGTGGAGGCGCTAGGCCGGTGGAACACCATCCCTGCCACTGTAACAGCGTGGCCGCCATCCCCGCGCGTGCAGGCGCACGCCAGGCGCTGTAGCAACAACTCCAGCACTGTGAAGCGCGTCGGGAAGGGGCGCCGTTTTACCTACTCCTGTGCCCCGTACAGGCCAACGTCAGCACCTCCCTCGAAGCCTATCAGAAGGCGTTACCACCATCCGCTGCCCGTCAACCCTCGAACCGCCACTGTTCGGGTACAAGGTAGGCCATGATGGCCAGATCGCCGCAAGGATCGTGCGGACGGCCGCCCACTCTACAACATAGCACGTCGTGCTTCCCCGTGTAGCTAGATAGTGCGGCGCGCATGTAATCCGCCTCCCCGTTGATCTATAAAAGGGGGGGCGAACCTCCCGGCGGGGGGGGGGGGGGGGACAGAGACGAGGAGCACACGAGACATAGAACAACAAATAACACACGGCACACCACGTACTCATTCTCCAATTCTCCCACAATATCTTCGGCCACTCCCCTAGGGACTTGGAAGCCACGCTTCCTCTCCCGCCTTGCTTGTAGCAGCCCCACTACGAGCACCCCGGTGCCGAGCAATATAGTGCCTTGAGCACACCACCGCCGGACGTACGGCCCCCTCGGACGGAACCGGGATAAATCTCGTGTCTCTTATTGCTTAGCATCGACCATTGAGGGATAGACCTCGGCGCTTTCTACCGGTTAGTGTCGGGACCATATTCCGCACCGACGTTGGCGCCCACCGTGTGGCAATCGAGCGCCTAAGGTCATTCCGTCAACTCCCTCCATGGTGATCCGCACCGAGTACCGTGGTACACGCTCACCGCATGGGTAGCTCGGACCCCCTCCCCGGCCGGGTTCGAAAGTCGCTTCGGGGACCTCGAACTTTCGGGCCACGGGGAACGGCTATCTCATGCGCCTCACCAACCGTGAGGAGCTCCGCGCGCGGCGCCGAGCCGGGTCGGCTCCGGCCCCCGCCGCACGCACCACCACGGCGCAGGCGCCCGCGGCACGGATGCCGCGGGCCCGTCGACGCCACGACGCCGCCGTCGCTGCGGGCGCGTTCGCGCCGGGCGCGGTCCGAGCGGCGGCGGCCGAGCGCGCGCGCCACTCGGCACGGTGCGCCCGCCATTACGACCGCCACCACCCCGGCGGGACGGCGCACGGTCTCGGACCGCGCATCCCCATCGGGCTGCGTGGCGCTACGTCGGCCTACAACGCCAACGTCAACACCACGATGTGCGGGGTTCCGCCGGCCTCCACGTCTTCGTCGCCAGGGACCCCGGCGCCTCAGCAGGGGACGAGTCGTCCCTGGGTTCCCTCGACGCATTGCCACCCGCCAACCGCCACGGGTACGCGGAGTGGGGACTTCTCCGCGTGCGGACCCGGTCATGTTCCGGCGTTTTCTCGACGCTACGGACATCGGTTCGGTCGCTCCGACGACTCCGGACGCGGGAGTTACGATCCCGCGCGGGGGAGTGTTACGCCGTCATCACCAACGACCCGGCCAATGCCGCCGGTGCGGTGGGCGCCGAAGACGGGGAAGTCATGCCCCGCCCCGGGGATCACCACGCGCCCGGCCGCGGGGCCAAGCGCTCCTGGGGCCGACGCCGACCGACGCGCGGTGGCCCAAGCCCGCGAGCTCGAGGCCAAGCCGGCGGAGGAATACGGACGGTGCGGCCGCTCCGCGCCTCAATGGCGGGGGAAGCCTCCGCGCGCGGCGAACGCGCACGGAGAGCCGGGCCGACGGGTCCGCGACCGCATCAACACCGTCCCCGACATCGACAACGCGGACGCGCCCCCGCGGGCGAGCCAAAAACTCATCGCCGCCACGACGCCGCCGCGGCCATGCCGCACCCTCGACCCCCGAGGCTCGAGACCCGCACCGCGAGGTGCAAACTCTCATCGAGCAAGCGGCCGTCCCGGCGGGCCGAGAGCTCGGCCTCACGCATCCGCCAACGAGGGGGATGCGCGGGACGACGAAGCCGCACCCGGGAGGCGAACCCTCGGTGCACGCGGGGGGACCGGCGGGGCGACCCGCCGACCAAGGACGCACGCCGGCCAAGGAGCGGCTCCTTGACGCACGCGGGGTGCCGGATGGCGACGCCCGCAACGTCATCAACGCCGGGCGCACCGGCGGGGCGGACGCACGAGCAGCAGGGGGCTACCACCCTCGACGGGGTGGACGCTACGACAGCGGCGAGGACCGCTCCCCGACGCCGGAGCCCCCAGGGACCCGTGTGTTCAGCCGGGAGATCCGCGCGGCGGCGTTCCCCCAGCGCTTTCGCCAACCCTCGACCATCGTCAAGTACAACGGGGAGACAGACCCCCGCGTGTGGCTCAACGACTACCGCTTGGCTTGCCAGCTGGGCGGGGCCACCAGCGACGAGGTCATCATCCGCAACTTGCCCCTGCACCTCGGCGACGCGGCCGGACGTGGCTCGAGCACTTCCCGCCGACCAAATCCACAACCGGGATGATCCGGTCCGCACGTTCATGGGCAACTTCCGGGGCACGTACGTGCGCCCGGAAAGTCATGGGACTCGCGCTCCGCACGCGAAGCCCGGCGAATCGCCGCGGGACTTCATATGACGCTTCTCCAAGCGCTGCACGGAGCTCCCCAGCGTGGCGCAGTTCCGAGATCGTGCACGCCTTCCTCGAGGGCACCACGTGCCGGGACCTCGTGCGGGAGCTGGGACGCAGCCCGCCCGCGGACTCCAACGAGCTGTTCGACATCGCCACCAGCTTCGCCTCCGGAGAAGAGGCCGTGGGGGCGATCTTCGACGGCAAGAAGGGCAAGCGCTCGGAGGACGCGCCCGCGGAGGGCAGCAAGTCCAAGGAGCCCCACCGCAACGACAAGCGGGGCAAGAAGGGGAAGAAGCCGCGCCGCGAGGCGCGCGAGCAGGGGCGCGACGGCGGTAATGCCGAGGCCCTTGCTCGTTGACCCGGCTCGACGGGGCCCTCGACCGGCCCCTCGAGGCCGGGGGTGTTCGACGACATGCCGAAAAAGCCATGTCCTTACCACAAGACCCCGAGTGAACCACACCCTTGAACAAGTGCGATATGCTCAAGAAGTTCTATGGTCGTGCCGCCGCGAAGGAGGCGGAGACCAAGAAAGACGGAGGCGACGACGACGCAGGCGGCTTCCCCGCCGTCGAAAATGTGTTCCTCATCTTTGGGGGGCCAACCGTCGACATGTCGACCCGCCAGCGCAAGAAGGAGCGGCACGAGGTCCTCGCCGCGGAGAGGGCGCCTCCGTCCTTCCTCAATTGGTCGGAGGACGCCATCACCTTCAGCCGGGAAGACCACCCAAACCGCGTCCCCAACCCGGGCCAGTACCCGCTGGTGGTCGACCCCATCATCGGGAACGCACGGTTCTCGAAGGTCCTCATGGACGGAGGCAGCAGCCTCAACATCCTCTACGCGCATACGTTGCGCCTGATGGGGATCGGGTTGGACCAGCTGCGGCCCAGCACGAAGCCGTTCCACGGCATCGCGCCCGGCAAGCAGGTCCAGCCCCTCGGGCAGATCGACCTGCCAGTTTGGTTTGGCACCCCAAAGAACTTCCGCAAGGAGATCCTCACCTTCGAGGTGGTGGGGTTCAAGGGGGCCTACCACGCTATACTTGGGCGACCCTGTTACGCCAAATTCATGGCGGTCCCCAATTATACCTACCTGAAGATGAAGATGCCGGGACCAAACGGCGTCATCACCGTCGGCTCGTCCATCGAGCACGCATTCGACTGCGACGTCGAGTGCGTAGAACACGCAGAGGCACTGGCGCTGGATGAAGCGCTGGTGAACACTTTGGAGAAGATGGTCAACGAAGACCTCGACTCCGCCGCCAAGCACGCCGGCACCTTCGAGGCCGCGGAGCAGACCAAGGAGGTCCCCCTCGACCCTCTAGCCCCCGAGGGTAAGGCGTTGAGGGTCGCCCTCCACCCTCGATCCCAAATAGGAAGTGGTGCTCGTCGACTTCCTCCGCGCCAACGCCGACATCTTCGCGTGGAGCCCCTCGGATATGCCAGGCATCCCGAGGGAAGTCGCCGAGCACTCCCTTGACATCTCGCCAAACGCCCTTGCCGTGCAACAACGGCTCCGCCGCTTCGACGAAGAACGGCGACGGGCAATCGGAGCGGAGCTGCGGAAGCTTCTCGAGGCCGGATTCATCAAGGAGGTGTTCCACCCAACGTGGCTAGCAAACCCCGTGCTTGTAAAGAAAAAGAATGGGAAGTGGCGGATGTGTATAGACTACACTAGTCTTAATAAAGCATGTCCTAAAGTTCCTTTTCCTTTGCCACGCATTGATCAGATCGTTGATTCAACGGCTGGGTGTGAACTGCTTTGCTTCCTTGATGCTTACTCCGGGTACCACCAAATAAAGATGAAGGAGTCCGACCAGCTCGCGACTTCGTTCATCACACCGTTCGGGACGTTCTGCTACGTCACGATGCCGTTTGGCCTCAGAAACGCGGGTGCAACATACCAGCGTTGCATGCAAAGCACGTTTTTGGGGATCACATCGGGCGGACGGTCGAAGCGTACGTGGACGACATCGTCGTAAAACCAGGAAGGCGGACGACTCGGTTGGCGACCTTGGCGTCGCGTTCGGCCGCCTACGGGCCAATGGGGTCAAATTAAACCCCGAAAAGTGTGTCTTTGGAGTGCCGCGGGGCATGCTCCGGGATACATTGTCTCCCGGCCGGGGAATCGAGGCCAACCCTGAAAAGGTTGCGGCCCTCGAACGAATGGGTCCGATCCGGGACCTCAAAGGGGTGCAGAAGGTGTTGGGGTGCCTCGCCGCCTTGAGCCGCTTCATCTCGCGGCTCGGTGAGAAGGGCCTGCCCCTCTACCGCCTACTCAAGAAGCACGAGCGCTTCTCCTGGACCACCGAGGCCCAGGATGCGCTCGACAAGCTGAAGGCGTCTCTAACGCACGCCCCGATCCTCACGCCGCCGCAAGACGGCGAACCCCTGCAGCCTCTACGTAGCCTCAACCACCCGGGTGGTCGGGGCCGCCGTGATCGTCGTGGAGCGCACGGAGGAAGGGCATGCCTTGCCCGTTCAGCGGCCGGTCTACTACATCGGCGAGGTCCCGTCGGACACAAAGACGCGCTACCCCCGTGTCCGGGAAGTTGTTGTACGCGGTAGTCCTTGCGCGGCGCAAGATCCGCCACTACTTCGAGGCCCACCTCGTCACGGTGGTTTCCTCCTTCCCACCGGGGGAGGTCATCCGCAACCCCGACGCCGCGGGCGGGATCGCCAAGTGGTCCATAGAACCGATGTGCGAGACGCTCGCCACGCCCCCGCGCAAGGTCGTCAAATCCCAAATTTTGGCCGGTTTCGTCGCCGAATGGACGGATACGCGGCTACCGCCGCCGCGCATCCAAGCGGAGTGCCGGACTGCGTTCTTCGACGGCTCGGTGATGAAAACAGGGGCGGGCGCGAGCCTACTCTTCGTGTCACCCCTCAGGGAACACATGCGGTACGCGGTGCGCCTCCACTTCTCCGCGTCTAACAATATGGCCAAATACGAGGCCCTCCTCTGCGGCCTCAAAATCGCCATTGAGTTAGGCGTCAAGCGCCTCGACGTGCGGGGGGACTCGCAGCTCGTGATCGATCAAGTCATGAAGAACGCGAGCTGCCATGACGACAAGACGGAGGCCTACTGCAAAGCCGTGCGAGCCCTCGAGGACAAGTTCTACGGCATCGAGCTCAACCATGTGCCTCGCCGGTACAACGAGGAGGCGACGAGCTCGCCAAGATTGCGTCCGGCGGATCACGGCCCCCCCGAACGTTTTCGCACGCGACGTCGCTCGGCCCTCGGTCATCTTCGAGCCCTACCCCTCGAGTCACGACGAACCCTCGGGGGCTCCCTCGAGTCCGGCGGGTGCGGAACCCATGGACGAGGACCCCTCGAACGAGGCGTACGTGCTATCCCTCCTCGAGGGGGTATGGCTCCCACGAGGCCGACGTGATGGACATCGAGCGGGCTCTTGTCCAAGCGGACCGGCGGGAAAAATACATCGCTTGGATCGCTCGAGGGGGAACTCCCCGCGGACCGGCCGCGGCAAGGCGCATCGCCGGGATGGCCAAATCTTTTGCCCTCGTTGACGGCGAGCCGTACAAGCGCGCCGCCTCCCGCATCTTGCGGCGCCGCGTGCCCATCCCCGAGGGGCGCGAGCTCCCCGCGGGACATCCATGCGGGGATCCGTGGCCACCACGCCGCGCCCCGCACCCTCGTCGGCAACGCGTTCCGCCAGGGCTTTTACTGGCCTACCGCGGTCACGGACGCCGGCAAGATCGTGCGCACCGCGAAGGGTGCCAGTTCTACACCCGCAAGTCCAACTTGCCCGCCCATGCCCCGCAAACCATCCCCGTGACATGGCCATTTGCCGTGTGGGGGCCGGACATCGTCGTGCCCCTACGGAAGGCGCCGGGGGCTTCACCCACTTGTTGGTCGCGATCGACAAGTTCTCCAAGTGGGTGGAGGTGCGCCCCATCACGAATCTAAGGGCGGAGCGGGCGGTAACATTCTTCACCGACATCGTCTACCGCTTTGGAGTGCCAAACTCCATCATCACCGACAATGGGTCCTAGTTTACGGGCAAGAAGTTCTTGGAGTTCGCGACAAGTTCCACATCCGTGTGGATTGGGCGGCGTGGCGCACCCACGGACCAACGGCCAAGTAGAACGTGCCAACGGCATGATTTTACAAGGCCTAAAACCCGAATTTTCGATCGCCTGAACAAATGCGGGGCGAAGATGGCTCCAAGAGTTACCAGCGGTTGTGTGGAGCCTAAGGACCACCCCGAGCAGAGCCACTGGGTTCACCCCGTTTTTCCTAGTCCACGGCGCGGAGGCCGTCCTCCCCACGGACTTAGAATACGGTTCGCCCAGGGTTCGAGGCTATGACGAGGATGCCAGCCAGCGAGCCCGCGAGGACTCGCTGGATCAGCTGGACGAGGCACGCCTCGTGGCCTTGATGCATTCCGCGAGGTACCAACAGTCCCTCAGGCGCTACCAAGCACGCAAGATACGCCGGCGGGATTTCAGCGAAGGGGATCTGGTCCTAAGGCTACGTCAAGACAACCGAGGGCGCCACAAGCTATCGCCCCCATGGGAGGGACCCTACGTCGTGGCGAAGGTACTCAAGCCCGCACGTACAAGGCGGCCAACGAGGACGGTGAAGAGCTCACCAACGCTTGGAACATCCAACAGCTACGTCGTTTCTACCCCTAGCTAGGACTCCCAAGCATTTTCTCGCCGTAAAAATCATATGGCGAACGCCCCGGTTGGTGGCAACTATGTAAACGCCTCAAGCCTAATGGAAAGGGCAACTCGGCTTTCCCCGAAAACCCAAGTTACCCTCGGGGGCTACCGCGGGGGGCACCCCCCCCAAATGGTCCCATTTTTGCGCAAAAATAAAACAACTCACACACACTAAGTTTGTTTTCTACTTCAACCCCGAGAAACGATTCGAACGGGGCGCGGGCGGCCTAGCGGAAGGAGCGCGCGAGTCGAGATAGCTTACACCGCGAGGATACGGCCCTTCTCTCTCGCCTCCAACCCGGCGGGCCCCCGCGAAAATCGAACTCCCCTAAGTAAAATCTACTCGGGGAAGAAGGAGAAACAAAAAAGCTCAATAAGCAAAAGACTTCATTTCATATCAACAAATGTTTACGATTGAGATAATGTGCCTATTTACGAGGCCGCATGGCCAGAATACTGATGCACGAACAAAAAACGGGCCTAGCGCCCAATTGTCTTCAGGCGGGTGGGACGGCAGCGTCAGCAGTGTCCGGGAAGAGGAACTCCTCGAAGGCTTCGGCGAGCGACCCGGCGGCGTCGGCGGCAAGCGCATCCACACGCTCCATCGCTACCTCGTCCTCGACGCCCTCGGGAACGATGTAGCCCTCCGCCAGCGCCTCGAAGTTTACCTCGTAGTGGGATCGCACCACTCCGAGGGCCTTCTGGACGCCCAGATGCAGCGCCCGGCGCATCCGCTCGGTGACGTGACCGCCAAGGGAACGCGGGCGGGCGGCCGGCCGAGCCGCCGCCCGTGCTTCGCCCTCCTCCACGGCTCGGCGAGGGTCTCGAGGGCCTCACCGCGCAGCCTCCCGCAGCCTCCCGCTCGGAGGAGTTATAGGAAGCCTGCAGCGCCTCGGCCCGCTCAGCTGCATGCCCCAGGGCGGTGCGCAAGCCTGGAATCGCCAAGACAAGAAAGAAATCAGAAAGGGGGATGCGAGCCCTCTAACAGAAAAACCAACAAGGCAAGAGTCAAACAGTGGCTCACCTTCGACTTGTTTCCTCTCCACCTCGAGAGCGCGGCGCTCGGCCTCGACCGCCAGCTCGAGGCGCTTGACGGCCTCGCCCTGCTCCTGGAGGGCCAGCTCTTGGTTTGCGCTCGCAATGCTGAGCACAATGAGCTCGCCCTCGGTCTTGGAGAGCTTGTCGTCCCGCTCCGCCAATGACTTCTGCGCCGCCTCGCGAGCGACGCGCTCCTGCTCCAGCGCCGTCCGGGCGTCGACGAGGGCGGCCTCGCTCCGCCGGGAGCCGCCCCTCAGCCCCTTGGCGGGCGGTGCGCTCCCCGCAGAGCTCGCTCCTCGCCGACGACGAGCGCCGCGGCCTTGGCGTCGTGGGCGGCCTTCAAGTCGTCGGCCTCCTTGGCCCGCCGCTCCCGCCCGCGCGCCCGCTCCTCGCCCCGGCGCCGCCGCGCCCGCGCCACCTCGAGCGACGAGCGGAGCTCCCGGTTCTCGCCGCGGACGCCGGCCACCTCCGCCTCCCGGTTGGTCGCCGCGTCCGCATTTTCTCCGGATCCGAGCGCGCCGCCGCGGCGCCTCATCACGATCGATGAGGGCCGTGCGGACCCGCCGAGGCTCGAGCGGCGCGCCGGGTCCCGCCTCGAGCTCTCGGGGAGCTCGTCGCGCCGAGCCATGGCCCGCACGCCGGCCCACCGTCCGGGGTCCCGAGGCCGTCGGCAAGCGCGTCGAAAGCGCCGCACCGCTCCCGGAGCTGGTGGACCTCGACGTTCACCCGGTCGAAGGCGTCGTATTTGTCGTGGGCGCGGCGCTCGAGCTCCTTGAACCCACAAATCAAAACCCGTAAGCGCTACGACACGAAGGCAGCACACAAGAATGAGAGATGGAAGAAAGCGAGCAACCACGCCCTACCTGGAAGACGCGCCATGCAGGGCCGCCGTGGACCCGCAGCGCCTCGTTCAGCGCGCGGTCGAGCGTGGCGCCGTGGCTCCGCAGCTCGCCCTAGAGCTCCCCGCTCCCCCGGCGTCGGCAAACGCAGGGGGATCGTCAACGGCCCCCTCCACCGGGCGGGGTAGCCGGCGTGG
Organism: Cenchrus americanus; assembly: GCA_947561735.1. NCBI lineage: Eukaryota > Viridiplantae > Streptophyta > Magnoliopsida > Poales > Poaceae > Cenchrus > Cenchrus americanus. Next base: position 105,512,297 of record OX387243.1, read on the forward strand.
GAGGACGAGGCCTCGGCACCGTGTCCTCGGTCCCCCGCCACCATGTGCCCCTCGTGCCGCCTCACGAGGGCCCCCCCTCCCGGGGCTCGAGGGAGTGTGTGGGGAAGCTAGCCCACCGATCCCACCCGGCGGCGGGGAGTTGTCATCCGGGACCTCCACCACCTCCTCCCGGGAACCGCCGGCGGGCACCGGCCCTTGCGCCGCCTCCACCGGCGCCTCCACTTGCGCCTCCGTGGCCGCAGCGCCCGACGTGGCGCCGCGGCCACCACCTCCGGGCCGCGCCTCGCGACCACGGGCGCCGCACGGGTTGCACCCGCTCCGCCTCCTCTCCCGACCGGCGCCACGGACCGCGCCTCCGTAGCAAGCCTCTCCGCGGGCCGCGCCTCCGCCACGGCCGCCGCCACGGCCCGCGTCCCCACAAGGGCCGGCGCCGGTCGCTCCTCGGTGACCGCCGGCCGCGCCGCGGCGGGCCGATCCGCCGGCCGAGGCCTCGGGGCCCCGCCCGCACCCCCGCGAGCTCTCGCCCGCCGCCGCCGTGCTTGCCCCCACCCGCGACGCCCTCGACGAGCGCCGCCGGGTGGGGATGGACGCGTCCGTCCTCGGCACCTTGGCCGGTGCGAGGGGGAGGCACGGTTGGCACCACCCGCGCGAGCACAAACGAGAGGGTTAGAACGCCCGATCATCAACAAATCAAACCAAGTAAAGGATCGAGCCCCTTACCTCGAGGAGGAAAAGGCGCGCTTCATTTTCCTCGAAGCCTCGGCGGATGAGGCCGCGCGCGCGCCGGCGCGCCCGCCGCCGCGCGCGCGGCCCCGCCCGCGCGCAGCGCGCTCGCCGCGCGCGCACGCGCGCTCGCCGCACGCGCCCCCGCGGTGCGCGACGGCGCCTCGCGGCGCGCACCGCCCCCGATGTCGATTGCCCGGCGGCGGGCGCCGCCGCGCCCGCCCCGAGCGATGCCGCCCCGCCGCCGGAGCCGCCTCCGGCGACGGGGGCGAGGGCTCCCACCTATCGAGGGGCCCCGCCCCTCGGCCCTCTTTGAAACGACCCGGTTTTCCGCGAACGGAAACCCGAATCTTAGCACCTCGGTGGTAGTCCCAGGAGGCTACCACGTGCAATCCCTGTCTCAGCGATTCCAAAATCCATACAGAAAAGTAAAAACAGAGCAATAGAGTACAATATTTATTTTATTACATTAATCAGAGTACATCTCTTCGGCACATGCCGGGTACACGTCCATCGGGGACCGAATCAAACGGACATAAAACGTCTAGCGGCTTCATGAAAGCGCGGGAACTCCAACTCCGCGGGCGGCTCAAGTGTAGGAAGAGCTCTAGTCCACCCAACCGTCGTTGTCGAAGTCGTAGTCCGGCTCGCGTCGAGTCACCGTGGTCTACCCGATAAGCGGGTAGGTCATGTCGCCTTCCCAACAAAGAGGCAAAAGCGGTGTATATTCTACCATGCATGAGATAACCCTATTCCGTCGTAGAAAGCTTAAGCAAAGCAGCAGTGCAACATACAAGGTACGCAGAGTAGCGAGGAGGTCCACACCTCGGGGAAGCTTCCGCTTCCGAGGTCCACACCTCAGGGGTCCACACCCCGCTCAAGGAATACCTCACCAAAGCACCGGATCTCAACCACGATCCAGAATCCCAACTCTCATCCGCGATGTGGGGCCCACCGGCTCCTATCCCCACATCTCAACGGCCGCGGCCGGCTCACTCACTCGGGGGGAGAGAAGAAGCACAAGAGAAGTGTATCTAGTCGGGTGAGAGATCGAAAGACCGTCCATAACCGGTGGACACGGACTATAGCTATAGGTTTAACACTGCGAGAGGTTGTACAACCGTACCCGCCCGAATAGGTCCGGAACCGGCCGTCACCGTGTCCGACTCTACCATACGGCCGAAGCTCAAGTAAGTGGATAGTACCCTTCGCATCTCCGAGCACGGCCCGGCCTCCGCGGCGAGCTCATACTACCCGCGAGAGGTCCCTCGAAGCCGTGGAACCCTTCCCCGGCCTCGCCAGGGCAAAGTCTACTAAGGAGGGAAAGACCACTCCCGACACGATCACACCGATCCTCCCGCGGGAGGGGTGCTATCCACTACAAGTCTCACCCCGCACCCCCGCCCAATACAAGGCGGGCGGTCCGTACGAAAGTAGTCATTCGAAACAAGGTCAAGCGACGATCGGTCCTTAAGGGGCCGAGAGCGAGCACTCAACATCTCCATCCCACACGACACGACCCTTGGGTAAGAGGCCGATCGCATCGTCCCTCGGCAGTCGTTCACAAGTAACCGGCGGCCCGCTCCCGCCAAAACACGGCAAGGGGGGGGTACACAACCCGAACGCACGCTAGAAGCACACCGAGATACCCACATCTCGGCTCATACCCGCAGCACCATCCATAATCAATCAACAAAAGTATGGATAGTTGAAGTAAGGGACTAGCTAGGGGTCCGTAGCTAGTCCCGCAAGTAGCAAGACAAGGAACAGGATATATCAAAACATCAAGGCATGGCTAATAAACGGGTTATGCAATACAACGGATCAATGCATTAAAGTAAAGCACTAGCGACTAAATATCAACATGGGATCTATATGGTTGGGAGTGACATGACACCTTCGTTGCCGTTGAAGCGATCGTCGTCCGGAGCAGTGTACTCGGGGTCCTCCACGTCCTCCTGGTCGAAGCTCGGGTCTGCGGCACGAGATTCGACGCGAAAATATAAATACGGTGCACATCTAAGCAATAACTCCAGATAAAATCCAACTTTAGAAGATCCAAAAGATTCCAAACTACCTACAATCAGCACGGTTTCGCAAATACGGATTTATAGAAATTAGTTTTGTATTTTTCTGAGCTTCCTAGAATTTATTACTAATTTTTAAAGGTCTGAAACATTTTCCGGAATTTTTATACAGAGAGGAAAAGGAATTTTCAGAAAAACAGCCGCTGACGTCAGCATGACGTCAGCCTTCTGAGTTTAACGGGTTGAAAACGGCCTGAAGGGACGCTGGGCCGTGGGCGGCCCAGCGGACTTGATTCCGCCCGGATCGGGCCTCGGCCCACCACTTAACCAGGCATCACAGCCCACCTAACAGACGTTGGAAGTCTAGATCTCACCCTCAATCTTCCTACCCCGCGCTGGGCCGGCCGCTCGCTAGAAGCCAACTGGGCTAAGAGCCCAGACTAGCCGGCGGCCCACCCCCTAAGCTAGCACGCTCAGGTGAACCCCGCACGCTAGGTGCTCGGCAAAATGCCCAGGTGCCCCGCGGCCGCATGGCGCGTCGCCGGCGCCCGGCTCGTGGGTGGCATCCGTCCAGGCATCCCGGCTTCCCTCAAAAGGCGTCCCCACCACGGCTCGGAACCGGGGTGTTCCGGCCGGTCCGGCCGCTCGCGCCCTTGCTCCCGCGCGCGGCGAGCGGCCGCCGTCCCGTAGCCGGGCCCGGCGCCACCGCCGCCGGCGCGTCATGGCGCGGCACTCGCGAACCGCACCGCATCGGACACGGGTCGAAGCCCGGTTCACGAACAAGCCTTGCGCTTCCACGCTGCCGGCCGGCGCGGTCGCTCGGTATCCGGGGCGCACCGCGCGGCGGCACGGCGGCGTCCCCGCTCCTGCACACGAGGCATGGCGCGATGGCCAGCTTACCAACAACCCAGCACAGAGGTCACGGCTCGACGGCCAAACCCACGCTCTGTCCACGCACGGCGACATCGTGCACCAGGAGGGCTCGCCCGCCGGCTTGGGGTAGCCGCGGCGCGTCGCCCCTCCTCTGTCCAACCAGTTCTCCAACACGAGTTCGCGTCGCTCTTCGCACGGTGACGGCGGCGCCCGGGGGACACGATCGGCCCCAGAGCCCCATCCGTCGCGGCACGGCAATGCTGCGGCGCGAAGGCCGGCATCCAGGCAGTAGGTTCACAGCGACGCGCCTCCACACATGTGCCAACACAGCAAGAATCCAAGGGGGGAGAAGAGAAGTGGAAAGCCGTGGTGCTCACGGCGGGGCGACGGTGTAGACGTGGCCGGCCTGACGAAGACGGGTCGTTGAGGTTCCGGCGTGAAGGCGTTCCGGCGATGTAGTTGTTCACGTCGTCGCGCTCCTCCCTTGGTTCGGCGTCGTGGTCCGTGCTCCCGATCCGGACTCCGGCTCCTCCCTCGCCCGGCGCAACGCGGCCGAAGCACGGGCCGCCTGCCCTTTTCCCCCAACGGCGCGGTGCGGCGGCGCTCGCCCACCTTCTCCTCCCTCTCCGAGCACGCCGCCGAACAGAGGTGGAGGAAAACCCCAAGTGGGGTGGTTGGCCTTGTCTCCAACCCGAACTGCCCCCCTCTCCTTTTGAATCCACGCCGCGGGGCTTCGAGGAGGAAAGGTCCACCGTGCCCTTGGCTCGCCGCCGCCGCGGGCCAGGTGGCGCCCGCGGTGATGCTCGCCCGCCTCGGATGCTCGGTGGGATAGGGGCAGCGGGGTCAAATCCCTTTCCCGGGGTCGCTTCGGGTTCGCGTGCATGCACCGGACCTTGGCGTGCGTGCCGGCCGGTCGGCTCGGCCGTGCGCGCCACCCCCGCGCGGCCGGCGCGGTTGTGCCGGCGGCGCGGCCGCCTGGCTCGGCTGACTGGCGCGGAGGGTCAAAGCGATAAGGAAAGAAAGGGGGAGAAAGGGGAAGGAAGGGAGCTGACGGTCGGGGCCCATGCGGCAGTGAGAGAGGAGTGAAAAGGATGCGGCGTGGGTTGACGGGCCGAAAGGCTTCTTGGGTTGGGCCGCTGCATTGCGAGGAGAATTGAATTCGGCCCAAAAACCTTAGCCGCCCTTAACCTTTTATCACAGATTAGTTTAGCTTAGGATTTGAAAGTAATAGTTTGAATTTGATCCCCTTTCAAATTCAAACTCACTCAAGTGAACTCCAATTAAACCAAAGAAGAACCAACTCACTAATCATACCATATTTTAAATATAAGTTTTATAAATAGGATAATCTAGTGGAGGGTTTGGTGGGAGGTTAGCAATTTTGGTTCAAACATTGATAGCACTTCAAAGCAAACAAAAAGTTTTAAATTTTCACAAAATTCACACACCTAGAAACCTGGGTTGTTACATCCTCCCCCACCACCGAGAATCTCGTCCTCGAGATTTAGTCCTCGTCCTCCTCCGTGAACAAGTGAGGGTACTCCTTCCTGAGGTCAGCTTCCTTCTCCCATGTTGCTTCTCGCTCTGTGTGGTTGCTCCACAACACTCTACGTAAAGGAATGGTAGTTCTCCTTGTTTCCTTGACGGCTCCGTCCAAGATTTTCTCGGGATACTCGGTATATTCCGAGTTGTCTTGCAAGTCAAGCAACTCCATGGGCACTTGCTTTGCCTCCACCGCCTTCTCACTCTTCTTCACCGTGACACGTGAAACACTCGGGTGGACTCCGCCATTGTCTCGGGTAGCGCAAGCCGGTAGGCCAAACTCCCAATCCTTCGGGTGATAGGGTACGGTCCCACGTACCTCGGTGCAAGCTTTCCCTTCACCAAGAACCTCTTGGTTCCTCGGAGCTGCGAGACTTTCAAGTACACTCGGTCGCCAACTGCAAAGGTCAACTCTCTCCTTCTCTTGTCGGCATAGCTCTTCTGACGACTTTGGGCGATTTTCAGGTTCTCACGAACTTTCTCAACCTTCTCCTCTGCTTCCTCAATGATTGCTGGCCCAAACAGAGTTCGCTCTCCAACCTCTGACCAAGTTAGCGGGGTCCTGCACTTTCGACCATAAAGTGCCTCAAAGGGTGCCATCCGGAGACTTGCTTGAAAGCTGTTGTTGTACGAGAACTCTGCAAACGGCAAACTGCTCTCCCAATCAGTACCATAGGTGAGTGCACAAGCTCGTAGCATGTCCTCCAGACCTGGTTGACCCTCTCTCGTCCGTCCGTCGGTCCGTGGGTGAAAAGCCGTGTCAGAATCGAGAGTGGTGCCCATAAGCTTGTGGAAGCTCGCCAAAACTTGGAGACAACCGTGGTCCTCGATTAGATACAATACTTCGGGTGCTCCGTGCGGCTCGAGTATGTGCTCTACGAACAGCTCGCCAACTTCTCGGTTGCATACCCGGTCTTTACCGGCACAAAGTGAGCCACTTTAGTCGACTCGTCCACTATGACCCAAACCGAGTCGTTTCCTTTTGGTGTTCTAGGGAGTCCCACCACAAAGTCCATGGAAATGTCCTCCCACTTCCACACCGGAATATCCAACGGCTTCAACGAGCCGGCGGGCTTCGATGTTCAATCTTTACTCGCTACGGGTGTCGCAACGAGCCACGTAGTGTGCGATATCCTTCTTCATGTCCTTCCACCGCACTGTTCTTCGGATCTCCGTACATCTTGGTGCTGCCCGGTGAATCGAGTACCTCGAGTCGTGAGCTTCTCTCATGATCTGATCCCGGAGTGCCTTGTCTTGTGGTACACAGATCCGTTCTTTCAACCACACAGTGCCCTGTTCATCAACCCGTAGTCCTCTGCTTTGCCCTGCTTCATTAGTTCTCTCAGCACTTTGATTTTCGCACACTCCTTCCGGGCTGTACGGATTCGCTCCTCCAAGTCATAGGTCACTTGCATCACGTTGACTTGGCCTTGGTCCACAATCTCGATTCTCGCCTTCTCTAGCTCTTCATGCAAAGCGAGTTGCTCCTCCTCTACCATGAGGTTGTTGCGATATGTTTTCCGGCTCGGTGCATCTGCCACGACGTTAGCTTTGTTCGGGTGGTAGTTGATCTCGACGTCGTAGTCCTTGATCAGCTCTAACCACCGTCTCTGCCTCATGTTCAGCTCGGTCTGTGTAAAGAAGTACTTCAGGCTCTTGTGGTCGGAAAACAGTTCACACTTGTTCCCAATCAGGTAGTGTCTCCAGATTTTGAGCGCATGCACAACAGCTGCCAACTCCAAGTCGTGTGTCGGGTAGTTTTCCTCGTGTTTCTTCAGCTGTCTGGAAGCATAAGCCACAACTTTCCCTTCCTGCATCAGCACACAACCAAGTCCTTGCTTCGAAGAATCACGGTAGACCACGAAGTCTTTCTTGATATCCGGCAAGGTAAGCACCGGGGCCGTGGTGAGTCTCTCCTTCGGTTCCGGAAGCTCTTCTCACACGCTTCGACCATTCGAACTTCGTGTTGTTCTTGAGCAGCTCGGTCATTGGCTTTGCAATCTTGGAGAAGTTCTCAATGAACCTCCGTAGTAACCCGCCAACCCAAGGAAGCTTCGACATCCGTCACGTTTAATGGCTGCTCCCACTTGGTCACCGACTCAACCGTGGACGGATCCACGCCTATCCCCTCCGCCGACAACACGTGTCCCAAGAACGCGACCTTCTCCATCCGAACTCGCACTTGCCGAACTTTGCGTACGCTTCGCCGCCTCGGCCTCTCTAACACAACCCTCGGGTGCTCCTCGTGCTCCTCGGTGGTCTCGAGTAGATCAAGATATCATCGATAAACACCACTACAAACTCCGTCCAACTCTTCCATGAAGACCTTGTTCATCAAGTTCATGAAGTAAGCGAGGGCGTTGGTCGGCCGAAAGAAACCACCACGAACTTGTACAAGCCGTAACGTGTGGTGAAGGCCGTCTTGGGTATGTCCTGCTCTCGGATCTTCATCCGGTGGTAGCCCGACCTCAAATCGATCTTGGAGAAGAACCTTGCCTTTTTGAGTCTATCCAACAAATCCTCGATTTCGGGTAGTGGGTACTTGTTCTTGATTGTCATCGAGTTGAGTGTGCGGTAGTCAATTGTTGATGGTGAAAATCCGTCAACCTAGCCATGAGTTTACCTTCGGTGTTGGCATAACTTTTGTATCTAATTCATTGGTACTAACCCCCGTGGTATAACAAGTTCACTTGTGCATGTCGGTTTTGGAGTTATGTGTTTACGCGGGGTTTTAACGTTGAAAGCAAGACTTCCGGGATAAGTTCATTAAGCACCTCATGACAAGACCTTGAAGCCCGATACAAGTCAAGCAATGAAGTGAACATGACTCCAAGAGCCCAAGGACCAAGCCCGAGAAGATGATAAACTCCGAGGACCGAACCGAGAAAAGTGCTCGAATCTTGCAAGACAAGGAGTTGAGTCCAATTCGGAGAGAAACCGACGTCAAGGGCCCACATGCAAAAGGGGAGAACATCTAGAAGACGTGGGAAGCAACACCGGCGAAGCAGCCGCGGGATGGGCCGAGGTGGGCCCAGCCGGTCGGCCCGAGCCGGCCGGCCCGGCCCACTCGGGGCCCAATCGGCCTCTCCTTTGACCTAATTGCTTCTCGGGCTATAAATAGCCCCCCGACCGAGAGCCACGCGAGAGAAGAAGTCGTATTCCGCCGCCGAGGAGCGAGAGAAGCTTGAGGGACACCAACTTGAAGATGAGGGTCGTGCTAGTTGTCTAGGGTTTCCCCGGCCGACGTGGGAACCTTGCATGGAAGACCACGTCGGAGCTCGGAGCGAGGATCAAGATCGAGGGAGGGCCCCGTGGTGATCTTGTTCATGTAATCATTCATGGTGAAGTTTGTAAGTGAATTCGATTTCTAGCGATCAAGTGCCTTCTCGATGATTTTGTTTTCTTCTTGGTTTTGCTTCTTCTACGATCTATACTTAAGATAGATTACATAGGGTGCTCTTGTAGCCGCGGTGGCTAGAGGTGCATACCGGACCGGCCAAGTGATTTCAACTTGTTCTATCGAACTCGCCCTAAGCTCCCCGCATGAATAGGGATACGTTGTGACAGAACGGGGGTCTCGAAAGGCGGATGTTTTCGGAGTCGGATGGGAAGGCCACGATTTAAAGATGCTTTTAATGACATTCGCTTTGCTATCTTCATCTATCTTGTTTGGAGCTACAACATAAGCATGATCTAGATTCTCTAGATTGGTTATCTCTTGCTTTCTCTTGCTACCTTTTTAGTAGATTAGATTAGATTCGTTTTCTTTATGAGTTAGTAGATTAGATGCAACTTACCTTCATAAGATAGCTTACCTTGCTTTACTAGATTGAATCCTTGCGTTGCACATTGTTCCACGGATTCGATACCTTGGGTTCACCACTCGAGGGAAGAAGGGTCCCTTGACTACGACGGGAGACTTGTCCGCTTGCAAGTCACAAACGAACTTTGATACAAATATTAACCATCAACAAGCCCCTTTTTCTGGCGCCGCTGCCGGGGAACAAGCAATCAAGATCCGATCTAGTATCGCTTATCTTTCAGTCTTTCTTTTGATTTTCTTTTGCATCTCTTATGTTTGATCATCCCTGAAAAGAAAAAAAAAGAGTCAATCTAATCTAGTTTTGATTAACCCTAATTTTTCTTTTCTTTTTAGATCTTTGTTTTATCACTAACCCTAACCGGAGATGGTTGGCTACCTCTCCAAGAAACCCAAAACTTTTTTTTTTTGTGGATGATCCGGGGAAAACTTTACGAGGCAAAGGTGACGTGCAACACAAGCTCGAAGGACCGTCAAAATCTCCAAGGGAATCACCACCTCCAAGTCAAGACGCCGGAAGGCCGTTCAAGATCAACGAGGATGGAGAAGATGGAGATGGAGAAAGAAGCTCAACACCTAAAGGCTGCCAAGGCAAGATCCACATGCAAGGAGTGTGAAGTGTTCATCGTTATGAAGATGCTAGACGCAAGTGGGACAACTTGCCGGGCGCCCGATGGGTAACAAAGAAGAATATCCGAGACAACTCCAAGGTCCCAAGACGGCGAAGGCTACTCAAGCTCATTCGGGAGAGATGAAGGATCACACTAGAGACCATGAAGATCACGACCGAAGGACCGGAGTTCGAGATGCCGAGCCACAAGGAAGATGTTGCATCCGTCAAGACCAAAGGACAAAGCCGACTCGTGAAGACCAAAAAAATTGACTAAGCCAAAGTGGGTACCCAAGATTGCAACGCCCGCAAAGAGCGTTGATCCGGAGTAATCAAGTGAAGAAGTCTAGCCATGGACTATAAACGAAGCGCTAGGCGGGAGGCAACCCGTTTCGTCGAGTCAAGAATAAGCTACCGGGAGGACAACCCGATTCCAGGTTTTTCAAGTCTTTTTAAATATAATTCAGTTCTGAATTTTACTACGCAAAACCTTAGACTTAGAATGGTTGAATAATATTAGAGACATAACTCTTGGTTGAATATTTTGCTTGATCATAAACCCTTTACATGAACCATCCTATGTGATTGTTTGCTTCTTTTCGAGAAACCACAACCAAAACCAAAAAAAATTTCAGAACCTTAATCAACCTTTCACCCTCATTATGGTGCTGAGGTTGACTTATTTTTTTTCATGCTAAAAACACTCGAGTAGAGCCACGACTTGTATCTAGATGTTATTTAAATTTCAGCATGTGGTAGGACTCGCGTGAACCTAGAAACTTGATTTTTGGTTGGTTTAAAAATCCATATCCTTGGTTTCTCTAAGATTAGAATTTTTCTAAGCCTCACTTAATTTTATTTCATTCAAAATCTCTCTCATCTAATCGAAATTAGGACCTAAGCCTATGCCCCCATGATCAAGCCGGGAAATGTTTGCTCTCAACCAATGAAGGCAAACTATACCGGTGAGACCAAAATCGACGTAAAAATAAAATATTTTCGACTTGCATTTGTTTTTAATGGTTTAAAAACTTCTCTAAAATTATGTTCGAGCTCTTGCATGGCTCTGAAAAATATTTTTTAAATTTCGAAATAAGAGGAGTGCTTAGCCTTAAACACACTTAAAGGGAGGCAATCTAGTTAACCTAACCATGCATGCACCATGATACATCACGGGATGCCCCTCCAACATATTTAAACCACATGCAAAGTACAAGCATGGGGGGCAGCCAAGGCTTTGTTTTGTAGGAATATCATGGATGCATGTGAGGCAAGGGAGTATGGAAGTGAGTCAAAGCGAAAGCATCAAGTGGAAGGAGCAATAATGCAAGCGAAGGAGTGGACGGGAACGTTTGGAAGGTGTACGTGATCACGAAGCAACATGAATGCACTAGAGAAGAACCGAGCTAAGAGGAGGAGAGAGGTAAGTCTTTCATCCAACTCTTTGTTCGTGTGCTCTAGTTTGTAGGCCGGAATCACCTTAGACTTAGCCATCCACCGCGTTTGTTTCGTGCAACAAATCACATCCTTAATCCACTCAAAGTCCAGACTCCAAAATAATATTTGTGTACCTTGTTACCGGGTGAAAACCCCGGATATTTATTTGTGAGGGAGAGTGCTGCAATCATGGAAGAAAACTACAAGCCTTTGCACCGAAGAAGAAGGGATCATCGTCGTCTAAGCCATCATCGACAACCTTTTCGAGGAGGCACTCGTTTCCGAGTTTCCTCGGGGTATGGAGGAGGACACGGCACCGCCAAGGAGGAATCGTACTCTTTTCCTTGGTGGCATGAGGGCTACACGAAACTCGTTTATGAGGTTTACCAAACTTCAATAACATATGGAGGAGCCGCCTGTCCAACCTCGCCACTTGACACGATCATCCGCTCCACCTCCATATGCTCCGCGGTATTCCGAGGGGTATGCCATCATGACGGAGGAGGAGAAAAAGCTCGCTCGCCTTAAGTAAAGGCTTGTAGCGAACGCCGACATCGACCAAGCTCTCCACATATTGGGTTTCACACGGGACACCGGTGCAATTCTCTAGCGGAGTGTCGGCAAACACCCACAAGGAATTCGCCTAGGAAATTTTCATGACCATGGCGCATAACCTTGATGAAGGAGTGCTGAGTCTCTCATTCCGTTGGAGGGAGCCCACAAGTGGAGAAGGAAGACACCGTCGGAAGGGTAACCTTGATCAACGATGCTATTTCTAGCACCTTGATGGGGTAATCTCCTTTCAACCATGGGTTGCAATCGATCTTGAGATGTAATCACACTTTGTTGGATTATCTATCTATCATCTTGTGCTGAAAATACTTTAATGCTTAAGGCTAGCAACCATGCCATAAAGGGAGTAGGGCCTCAATGCTTCCTTGGATCCATTCAACACAATCCCCGATAGATTAGATTGGTTTTCATGTTCGAAACGATTGCATGTTCTAGTATCGTAGACCCATGGGCGAGTGTCCCCTATTTTCAAAAAGGGAGCTCCGGAACAAGTATGTGCATAAAGGCACATGGGAAGGCTTTTGGAGTATGATCACGGGAAGAGACCATCAACGAAGAAATACTATCCGGAACCCCATCATCCAAGTGTGTCACTTTTGTGCAAGTGGATTTTTGGGGAGAATAAGAGAGACATAGATAACCGACACGGAGTTGAATTGGATTTACTCGCAGCCAATCAACCCTACTCACCTATGATCAACCGGTGGTGTTGTGGCAACATCGGATTCGGGAGATCGGGTTGTTACCTCTCCATGTTGACTATCTCTTTAAAACCGGGTATTGCAAGGAACCCAAATCATCTCCTACCCGGGACTTCCCTAGGAATATATGAAGAAAGGAAAAGATAAGAGTAAAGATGAGAGAGGAGGCTTCCAAGTGGCCTAGGTGAATTTGCCTCTTTCGGATTGAGGATTCAAACTTTTTCTTGAGAGGAAGAAGATTGGTTAGAGAAAGGACTTCTTGTGCCGGCGAAGAAAAATAAAGGAGAAGAATTATAGGAGAAGGATCTTCCACGACCCAAGAAGGAGGTGCACAACAAAATTATGTCCTACCATTGGGAGGAACCCCGGCGCCGCCGAGTTACTACGGTGATGTACCAATGCAAGCATGGGGGAGTGGTGCAGCCATACCCCCACCATTTTTGCGGTGCCCAACGTAGCCTTTGCGGAGCCATATGCACACCTTCCTCAACCACAACAAAATGTAGCCACCATTGGAGGATACGCTGCAAGGAACATGCAAATTATTGCAGCCATCCAAACCAATGCAAACCAAATGGGTGAAGGTAATGCAACATTCGCTTATGAGCTTTGACACCTTCACCTAGCACCGTCAGACAATTCATAGGAGTAGTGGTGCATTCCTATTACAAGTAAGGGTACAACAACCAAGACTATCAATATCAACCACCGGCGGAAGATTAGAGAGAGGAGGAGCTTTAGTTATCTTTCCCTTACCCCCTTTTCTTTAATTTTCAGCTTGTTTGCACCTATGTTTGCGTAGTATTTTCAGCTTTGCTTTAATTTTCAGTGTGTTAGTTTAATTTTTTCAGCATGTATCTTAGTTTTATTTTCATCATGAATAATGTCACCACCAAGTTTTTACCTTTGGTAAAGTTACAAAGTTTGTGCCATGATGATATATGATTATAATTGCCGCTTTGTTTATCTTTGTAATTGATTTATGCATGTTTGACCTAGTGCTCTCTTAAAAATACAAATCTGAATTTATTTAAATGCTAGCTTAATCTTCAGCGGAGGTTATGATTAAAATAAAGACCCATAGTGTTTTATGTGCTCTCAAGTTATGAATAGATTAAAGATGTCTTTTATGCTCAAAAATATCGCTAACCTTGTCACAAATATCGCTTGTGTGTTGCTCAACCTATCCAAAGCCTTATATATATTTGAGTGCATAAACCTTAGTGTACAAGATTTATTTTTGAGTGCGTTATTGCAGGCCATGATTTCTCTGGCCCGAGACTAAGAAGCTGGTCATTCCGTTTTTGCGTATCTATCTTTTTGCTAGCCTCTTATCCGTGCATTGTGTATCCCCGCATCGGAGATCTCACAAACTTCGCCGGATATCCACCCTTAAACCAAAATATCATTTTTTGTGATTACCTCCTTGACCACAACCTATCGTTGAGAATGGATCATCAATTCAAGGAAGATCGCAAGACGGTGCCAACGTTGAAGATTTCAAGTATCTCTCCAAGGAAAAATATCTCCGGTACCTACCTTATTTTTCGCCTCTTTGCTCGAGGACGAGCAACGTCTAAGCATGGGGGAGGAGGTAGGTACGGTGCAGTTTTTAGGAGGTAGGTACGGTGCAGTTTTAGAGTTCAAAAGGGAGTATTTTAAAAAAAATGATGAAAGAGATGTATAGGGTTGGGTAAAAAAAAATCCAGTGATATTCATGACTTTCAAGGTATAAAAAATCAAAACTTCGTTGTGAAAGTCATGGACTGAATATATGACAAGAAAAAAATGAATGAATGAAAGAAAGAAAAGAATGAGAAATATGAGAAAGAGAAAAAAATATATGTGCGTAAAGTGAACTCCCGGCTCTCTAAAAGTGCATTCAAGGCTTCAAGTTAAAAAGATCCATTCTCATCTTCCAACCATGTGCAATCCGATAACGAGGACTTCCTTTGTGCCTCGGGATCACTCTTTGCCATTTGCACATGTCCACTCATCTAAAAGTGTGTGTATTTTTCTCTTTCCCCTCCTTGATTTAACATTATTTTCCAATGACCTTTTTGACGAGTCTCGGTAAGACCATGAGAAGCTTGTCTTGTTTTGACAACACCTCATTTATAAAATCTTGTTAGGACTAAACTTTCCCAAAGCTCCATATAAAGCCTACCACACATATATGTTATGAGAGGGAAAGGAGTAGAATATATAGGCTTGAGAGACAAGTGAGATGAGAGTTTATGAGCAACATGCAAGGTGATTTAAATTTGTGAACTTGGTTTAGCTCTTTTCTTTATCTCGTTCTTTATTTCAAAAAATCTCGAGGTCTATTTAAACTTGGTGAGCATGTTAATACTTGTGGGATAAGCTTAATAAGAATCTACCCTCCGTAGAGGTGAAGGCTAGTACATTATGGAACTTTAACGAATTAAACTTTTGAGAGCATTATGTTTTTTTTCATGTATGATCAAGTGCAAGGTTTAAACATTGTTTGGCAATGATGATATCCATCGAAGGCTTACTCGAGGACGAGCAAGGTTTAAGCATGGGGGAGATGTTGATGGTGAAAATCCGTCAACCTAGCCATGAGTTTACCTTCGGTGTTGGCATAACTTTTGTATCTTATTCATTGGTACTAACCCCCGTGGTATAACAAGTTCACTTGTGCATGTCGGTTTTGGAGTTATGTGTTTACGCAGGGTTTTAACGTTGAAAGCAAGACTTCCGGGATAAGTTCATTAAGCACCTCATGACAAGACCTTGAAGCCCGATACAAGTCAAGCAATGAAGTGAACATGACTCCAAGAGCCCAAGGACCAAGCCCGAGAAGATGATAAACTCCGAGGACTGAACCAGAAAAGTGCCGAATCTTGCAAGACAAGGAGTTGAGTCCAATTCGGAGAGAAACCGACGTCAAGGGCCCACATGCAAAAGGGGAGAACATCTAGAAGACGTGGGAAGCAACACCGGCGAAGCAGGCCGCGGGATGGGCCGAATTGGGCCCGTGCCGGCCGGCCCAGGCCGGCCGGCCCAGCCCAATTCGGGGCCCAATCGGCCTCTCCTTTGACCTAATTGCTTCTCGGGCTATAAATAGCCCCCCGCCCGAGAGCCACGCGGGAGAAGAAGTCGTATTCCGCCGCCGAGGAGCGAGAGAAGCTTGAGGGACACCAACTTGAAGATGAGGGTCGTGCTAGTTGTCTAGGGTTTCCCCGGCCGACGTGGGAACCTTGCATGGAAGACCACGTCGGAGCTCGGAGCGAGGATCAAGATCGAGGGAGGGCCCCGGTGGTGATCTTGTTCATGTAATCATTCATGGTGAAGTTTGTAAGTGAATTCGATTTCTAGCGATCAAGTGCCTTCTCGATGATTTTGTTTTCTTCTTGGTTTTGCTTCTTCTACGATCTATACTTAAGATACATTACATAGGGTGCTCTTGTAGCCGCGGTGGCTAGAGGTGCATACCGGACCGGCCAAGTGATTTCAACTTGTTCTATCGAACTCGCCCTAAGCTCCCCGCATGAATAGGGATACGTTGTGACAGAACGGGGGTCTCGAAAGGCGGATGTTTTCGGAGTCGGATGGGAAGGCCACGATTTAAAGATGCTTTTAATGACATTCGCTTTGCTATCTTCATCTATCTTGTTTGGAGCTACAACATAAGCATGATCTAGATTCTCTAGATTGGTTATCTCTTGCTTTCTCTTGCTACCTTTTTAGTAGATTAGATTAGATTCGTTTTCTTTATGAGTTAGTAGATTAGATGCAACTTACCTTCATAAGATAGCTTACCTTGCTTTACTAGATTGAATCCTTGCGTTGCACATTGTTCCACGGATTCGATACCTTGGGTTCACCACTCGAGGGAAGAAGGGTCCCTTGACTACGACGGGAGACTTGTCCGCTTGCAAGTCACAAATGAACTTTGATACAACTATTAACCGTCAACATCAATGCACATCCTCTTTGTGCCGTCTTTCTTCTCCACGAAGAGCACCGGTGAACCCCACGGTGAGGCACTCGGCCGAACAAACCCTTGCTCGAGCAACTTCTTGAGCCGTTTCTTCAACTCGTCCGGCTCGTCCGACGACATCCTATACGGACTCTTTGCAACGGGCCCCGCCCCCGGCATCGCCTCAATCACAAACTCCACGTCCCGGTGCGGGGGTAACTCCGTAAGCTCCTGCGGGAACACGTCCGAAACTCACGGACCACCGGAATCTCTTCAATCTCTTTCCCACTCATGTTGCACATCATCGTAGCAACCTTCGGACTCGTGGCTCGATCCGCACCGTAGTTCCGCCGGGGTGTTCAAGCCGTATCACTGCGGGGTTGCAAGAGACTATCCCATTGTGCTTTGCCAACCAATCCATCCCTAGGATCACGTCTATCCCCGGTAGACTCCAAGGCCGTCAAGTCCGCCGTGAACTCGTAGCCCCTCAAACACCATCCTCACTCCCCCGCACTCTAACGTACTCCTCTTCTCTCCTAGCGGAGAGCTAGTCAAGATAGGCCTTGGTCGAGGCTTAGTGGGTAAAGACCTTTCTTTAGCAAACTTGGTAGAAATATACGAAAACCGAGCTCCGTTGTCGAACAAAACAATGGCCAAAACATAGTCAACAAGGAACTCACCAAGTGTGACGTCGGGTGCGGCCGCCGCATCCTCGCGGTGAGGTGGTTCGGACGGCCTCGAGTAGCCGGCGGCCGAGCGGTCCTCCGCCGAGTACGGGGTGGCCGTCCTCCCGGTGCCGGTGGCTTGGCTTGGGTCCGGAACCGCGAACCGCGGCTCCGACTCCCCGGTGGTACCGCCGGGGACACTCAAACGACTTATGCCCAACCCGACGGCGGCTGAAGCATGTCACCTTGGATCCGTCGACGCCCGCGGTGGCGGCCTCGGTTTCCGACCGTTCGACCTCCACTCCCGCCCGGGTTGGCTCTCGCTCTCGCGGGCCGAGACCGAGAGGCGTGGTGCCTCCGCCG
This sequence comes from Cenchrus americanus, assembly GCA_947561735.1. Taxonomy (NCBI): domain Eukaryota; kingdom Viridiplantae; phylum Streptophyta; class Magnoliopsida; order Poales; family Poaceae; genus Cenchrus; species Cenchrus americanus. The sequence continues at coordinate 105,529,577 of OX387243.1, forward strand.
TGACGGGTGGCCCCGTGCGTAGCCCTCGTCCTCTCGCCTCCGAGGTGGTCCCGAACGTCCCGCTCGGTCCGAGCGCTTGGACTTGCCTCCACGAACCTCCATGTACTCAAGCCTTGACCTCTCCACTATCGGGGCCTTGTCGATAATGGAGCGAAGTGTCGGGCGGTCGTGCGCGGACAAGTGGTGTGCCATCCCCTTGTGCGGTCCCTTTCGAACCAAAGTAGACCTTCTTCTTCTCTCGTGTCGGTGTCTTCGGCACGTACCTCATCGCCTCCTCGGTAGCGGTTGGCGTACTCCCGTACCGACATGTTTCCCATCTTGAGGTGCCTCGAACTCGTCGGCCTTCCCGTCCATCACCGCATCCGGAATGTGGTGACTCCCCGAAGGCCTCCACGAACTCGTCCCACCCGATGTGCAACGGGTCCCGGTGCGAGTCACGTAGCTGTCCCACCACGCACCGGCCGTGCCGATCGGGCAGCCGGTGCGCCGCCACGATCACACACTCCTCCTCGGTAAGCTCGGCCGGCTCCGGCTTCTTCTCGATCTCACGCGGCCGGCTATCCGCATCCATCGGGTCCGCCGAGTGGTCGAAGGTAGGCGGTCGCGCCTTGTTGAAGTTCTCAACCTTCTTCCGGAAACCCTCCGGCGCGTAGCGGTTCCGGCCCCTAGGGTTGTTGTGGTTGTTGTTCCGGGCCAGCATCCGAGTGATCGTCCGCATCGACCGTGTTTGCACCGCCATCACGTCGGCCAAGTTCGGGGGGAGGTGGCGGTGGTGGCACCTCGTGTCCCCGAGCCCGGCCTCGCTCCTCCCTCGGCCGGGGTACCGCTCGTGCTCGAGCTCCTCGCTCCCCGAGCTCCCTCGTCGCCGCGCGCGGCTCCTCGACCGCCGACTCGGCCTACTCGGCCTCCGCGGAGCCCGCCTCGTGGCGCGTGACCTCCACGACGTCCGCGACCTCTCGCTCCCCGCCGGGTTAGGGGCATCCTCCCCTCCGTCGTCCCCGCCGACCTCCTCGAAACGGGCCGAGAGTCGCCGGGACCTCCTTGCTCCCGACATCCGTTCCAGCTTGCAATAGTTAGTAGTGGTAGGGAGAATGTATTTAATCGGGTTATTAACTATAACGGAGTAATCCTCGCTAACGATCACAAAATTTCGTACGGACATAAAGAAGCATGAAATCCGAAAGAAACCATGAAGATCCATGTCACTCAATCAATGCCACCATACAAAAGGGGTGCACCTCGAGGTTTACTCCAACGACCTTCGAGGGTACACGGCAACACATCCCGCTAACGCATGGTACATCATGGGGTAGCTACTGCGGTGTATGTCACATGAGCGGTAGCATTACATCTAACTCGGTACATCTACTCGGAATCCGCTACAAGATCTCTACTCCCATCACCGAGTACTCGAGGTGCCTCGGAGCCGGTGTCCGGTGGTACCGAGTAGAACGGTGGCGAGTGGACTCTGGGTAACCCAAAGCATCCCGATCGCCGGTCCCCCGTAGTAGTCACGAGTATCCCGGAGAGCACGGTCCATCTCCGCCGTGTCCTCGCGAACCTCTCGGGCACGGCCGCACTCGTGGTAGGAGCGTCGGGGGAAGCTCGAAAGTCTCTCGTCCTCGCCCGGGCCTCTTCTTGGGTGGTAGGCCGTGCGGAGAGCGCCTCCGCCTACGTCGGCCTCTCGCCGGTCGACCGCTCCCAAGCCGCGCGGGTCCCGGCTGCTCGTCCCTCTCCTCGTAGACCGGTCCACCAAGGTAACACGGTGGTGGTAGTTGTGTCGACTCGCCTCCCGTAGATCCCACACCTTGACTCGATAGTCGGCGGGCCGCAGCACCGACCGACTCCAACCGATCTCTCGCCCTCGCCGGTCTCACCCCGTCCTCCCGCGAGGCCTCCACCGAAGTCCCGTGTAGCTCCCGCTCCGCCCTCAACCGCGCCTCCAAAGTAGCAATCCTCCGGCGTCCCTCTCGGTGCTAGGCCGCGGCCGCCGCCAATCCAAGCCGCACTAGCTCCCCGTTCCTCACGTGCGACGCCTCCAACTCGTCCAAAGTATGTCCTCTCTCTCCGGCTCCAAGTCCCGAACTCGCCGCATGGCATCGTCACACCTCCACCGAAGGTACGCGGTCTCTCCGTCCGCCCGGCACGCGCGCTCGGTCCCGAGCCGGGATGCACCGCCCGGCGCCGAGCATCCTCGGGTCCTCCTCCACCGCGGTCACCTCTAGGTACCGTGCTCGGTCGCCCGAGTCCCGGCGGCCCGGTTGTAGATCTCTCGTCGGAAGCACACCGAACGGAGTATCCTTAAGCCTCTCCCCGAGCCGAGCACACACCTTCTTGAGAGTCCCGCGTGCGCCGGTCGGGTGTGCCTCCGTGACCGAACTCTCGAAACAAGGGCATCACAATCTCCTTGAACTCGGCACCCGTGGGTCTGCCGGCACCGTGACGGCCAGGAAGGTGGGGGTCTGCTCCAAGTACCCCATGGCTCTCCCCTTGTAGCCGACTCCGTCGGTCCCCACTCCACCGCCTCCGAGCACTCTCTCGGCAGCGGCGAAGCCTCCGTAGCTCTTGCCGTCCGACTCCAAGGGAACCCACGTCGTCTCCGCCATCTGCACAACGTTGTTAGAGCGTAGTTAGTAAGGTAGTTAGTGAAAGTTAATCAAGGTAATGCATATATATAAGTATAGTTATATACATACGGAAGCCAAGGAGTTTATATATAAAGTTTCAAGGTTCAAAAACGGCTTCCTATGCTATCGACCATTCCTGTGGCTCGCCCTACAGTCAAGCATGGCTCTGGTACCAACTGAAACGACCCGGTTTTCCCCGAACGGAAACCCGAATCTTAGCACCTCGGTGGTAGTCCCAGGAGGCTACCACGTGTAATCCCTGTCTCAGCGATTCCAAAATCCATACAGAAAAGTAAAAACAAAGCAATAGAGTACAATATTTATTTTATTACATTAATCAGAGTACATCTCTTCGGCACATGCCGGGTACAAGTCCATCAGGACTGAATCAAACAGAAATAAAACGTCTAGCAGCGGCTTCATGAAAGCGCGGGAACTCCAACTCCGCAGGGAGCTCAAGTGTAGGAAGAGCTCTAGTCCACCCAACCGTCGTTGTCGAAGTCGTAGTCCGGCTCGCGTCGAGTCACCGTGGTCTACCCGATAAGCGGGTAGGTCATGTCGCCTTCCCAACAAAGAGGCGAAAGCGGTGTATATTCTACTATGCATGAGATAACCCTAATCTGGCTGTAGAAAGCTTAAGCAAAGCAGCAGTGCAACATACAAGGTACGCAGAGTAGCGAGGAGGTCCACACCTCGGGGAAGCTTCCGCTTCCGAGGTCCACACCTCAGGGGTCCACACCCCGCTCAAGGAATACCACACCAAAGCACCGGATCTCAACCACGATCCAGAATCCCAACTCTCATCTGCGATGTGGGGCCCACCGGCTCCTATCCCCACATCTCAACGGCCGCAGCCGGGCTCACTCACTCGGGGGAGAGAAGAAGCACAAGAGAAGTGTATCTAGTCAGGTGAGAGATCGAAAGACTGTCCATAACCAAGGGACACGGACTATAGCTATAGATTTAACACTGCGAGAGGTTGTACAACCGTACCCGCCCGAATAGGTCCGGAACCGGCCGTCACCGTGTCCGACTCTACCATACGGCCGAAGCTCAAGTAAGTGGATAGTACCCTTCGCATCTCCGAGCCTCGGCCCGGCCTCCGCGCAGCTCATACTACCCGCGAGAGGTCCCTCGAAGCCGTGGAACCCTTCCCCCGGCCTCGCCGGGGCAAAGTCTACTAAGGAGGGAAAGACCACTCCCGACACGATCACACCGATCCTCCCGCGGGAGGGGTGCTATCCACTACAAGTCTCACCCCGCACCCCCGCCCAATACAAGGCGGGCGGTCTGTACGAAAGTAGTCATTCGAAACAAGGTCAACTGACGATCGGTCCTTAAGGGGCCGAGAGCGAGCACTCAACATCTCCATCCCACACGACACGTCCCTTGGGTAAGAGGCCGGATCGCATCTTCCCTCGGCGGCCGTTCACAAGTAACCGCCGCCCGCTCCCGCCAAAACACAGCAAGGGGGGGGTACACAACCCGAACGCACGCTAGAAGCACACCGAGATACCCACATCTCGACTCATACCCGCAGCACCATCCATAATCAATCAACAAAAGTATGGATAGTTGAAGTAAGGGACTAGCTAGGGGTCCGTAGCTAGTCCCGCAAGTAGCAAGACAAGGAACAGGATATATCAAAACATCAAGGCATGGCTAATAAACGGGTTATGCAATACAACAGATCAATGCATTAAAGTAAAGCACTAGCAAACTAAATATCAACATGGGATCTATATGGTTGGGAGTGACATGACACCTTCGTTGCCGTTGAAGAGCCGCCGTCCGAGCAAGGTGTACTCGGGGTCCTCCACGTCCTCCCGGTCGAAGCTCGGGTCCGCGCGCACGAGATTCGACGCGAAAATATAAATACGGTGCACATCTAAGCAATAACTCCGGATAAAATCCAATTTTAGAAGATCCAAAAGATCCCAAACTACTTACAATCAGCACGGTTTCGCAAATACGGATTTATAGAAATTAGTCTTGTATTTTTCGGAGCTTCTTAGCATTTATTACTAATTTTTAAAGGTCAAAAACATTTTCTGGAATTTTTATACAGAGAGGAAAAGGAATTTTCGTAAAAAACAGCCACTGACGTCAGCATGACGTCAGCCTTCTGAGTTTAACGGGTTGAAAACGGCCTGAAGGGACGCTGGGCCGTGGGCGGCCCAGCGGACTTGATTCCGCCCGGATCGGGCCTCGGCCCACCACTTAACCAGGCATCACAGCCCACCTAACAGACGTTGGAAGTCTAGATCTCACCCTCAATCTTCCTACCCCGCGCTGGGCCGGCGGCCTGCTAGAAGCCAACTGGGCTAAGAGCCCAGACTAGCCGGCGGCCCACCCCCTAAGCTAGCACGCTCAGGTGAACCCCCGCACGCTAGGTGCTCGGCAAAATTCCCGGTGTGCCCCGCGGCCGCACGGCGCGTCGCCGCGCGCCGGCTCGTGGGTGGCATCCGTCCGGGCATCCCGGCTTCCCTCAAAAGGCGTCCCCGCCACGGCTCGGAACTCGGGGTGTTCCGGCCGGTCCGGCGCTCGCGCCCTTGCTCCCCGCGCGCGGCGAGCGGCCGCCGTCCCGTAGCCGGCCCGGCGCCACCGCCGCCGGCGCGTCATGGCGCGGCGCTCGCGAACCGCACCTCGCATCGGACACGGGTCGAAGCCCGGTTCACGGAACAAGCCTTGCGCTTCCACGCCCGCGCCGGCCGGCGCGGTCGCCGGTATCCGGGGCGCACCGCGCGGCGGCACGGCGCGCGTCCCCGCTCCCCGCACACGAGGCATGGCGCGATGGCCGCCTACCAACAACCCGGCCACGGAGGTCACGGCTCGACGGCCAAACCCACGCTCCGTCCACGCACGGCGACATCGTGCACCGGGGAGGGCTCGCCCGCCGGCTTGGGGTAGCCGCGGCGCGTCGCCCCTCCTCTCGTCCAACCGGCTCTCCAACACGAGTCCGCGTCGCTCTTCGCACGCGGACGGCGGCGCCCGGGGACACGATCGGCCCCGCAGCCCCATCCGTCGCGGCACGGCAATGCCGCGGCGCGAAGGCCGGCATCCGGCAAGAGGGTTCACGGCCGACGCACCTCCACACATGTGCCAACACAGCAAGAATCCAAGGGGGGAGAAGAGAAGTGGAAGGCCGTGGTGCTCACGGCGGGGCGACGGTGTAGACGTGGCCGGCCTGACGAAGACGGGTCGTTGAGGTTCCGGCGTGAAGGCGTTCCGGCGATGTAGTTGTTCTCGTCGTCGCGCTCCTCCCTTGGTTCGGCGTCGTGGTCCGTGCTCCCGATCCGACTCCGCTCCTCCCTCGCCCGGCCGCAACGCAGCAAAGACGGGCCGCCCGCCCTTTTCCCCCAACGGCGCGGTGCGGCGGCGCGCGCCCGCCTTCTCCTCCCTCTCCGAGCACGCCGCCGAACAGAGGTGGAGGAAAACCCCAAGTGGGGTGGTTGGCCTTGTCTCCAACCCGAACTGCCCCCCTCTCCTTTTGAATCCACGCCGCGGGGCTTCGAGGAGGAAAGGTCCACCGTGCCCTTGGCTCGCCGCCGCCTCGGGCCAGGTGGCGCCCGCGGTGATGCTCGCCCGCCTCGGATGCTCGGTGGGATAGGGGCAGCGGGGTCAAATCCCTTTCCCCGGGGTCGCTTCTGGGTTCGCGTGCATGCGCCGGACCTTGGCGTGCGTGCCGGCCGGCCGGCTCGGCCGTGCGCGCCACCCCCGCGCGGCCGGCGCGGTTGGACCGGCGGCGCGGCCGCCTGGCTCGGCTGACTGGCGCGGAGGGTCAAAGCGATAAGGAAAGAAAGGGGAAGAAAGGGGAAGGAAGGGAGCTGACGATCGGGGCCCACGCGGCAGTGAGAGAGGAGTGAAAAGGGTGCGGCGTGGGTTGACGGGCCGAAAGGCTCCTTGGGTTGGGCCGCTGCATCGCGGGGAGAATTGAATTCGGCCCAAAAACCTTAGCTGCCCTTAACCTTTTATCACAGATTAGTTTAGCTTAGGATTTGAAAGTAATAGTTTGAATTTGATCCCCTTTCAAATTCAAACTCACTCAAGTGAACTCCAATTAAACCAAAGAAGGACCAACTCACTAATTATACCATATTTTAAATATAAGTTTTATAAATAGGATAATCTAGTGGAGGGTTTGGTGAGAGGTTAGCAATTTTGGTTCAAACATTGATAGCACTTCAAAGCAACCAAAAAGTTTTAAATTTTCGCAAAATTCACACACCTAGAAACCTGGGTTGTTACACTCTTCCTCTTCATCCTCCTCCGAGGACGAGTACTCCCTCGGTCCCCGGGGAGGAGAGCCCCGCCCTCTTCGCGCCGCCGTACTCCGCGTTCCGCCGCTCACGGCGCTCGTTGTGCCGCCTCGCGCGCTCCCTCCGCGCGCCGCCCGCTCCTCGCTCCCGCCGGCTGCGCCGCCCGACCAAGCGCGCGGGAGTCGGGGGTGGGCGGAACGGACTTCGAGGCGGTAAAGCTCACCAGCTGCATACAGGAACATCAAGGACGCGTCAGGAGGCAGAAGCAACACCAAGAACTAAAACAAAATCAAGAATCACACTCACCAGTGGGCCGGTGGGGAGCATCTCGAGGTCCCACGGGGTCCGGTCCGGATGCATCGGCATCCCGGTGTCGACGGCGTTCCTCGCTCGGGTGAGCGCATACGGCCGCCCGAGGGGGGTCGGGAGCATCCGCGACCTCGCCAGCGCGACGGGGTCGGCCGCCTCCGTCATCTCGTAGATGCAGAGCGGCCTCTCCATCGGAGGCACGATCCGCGGTGATGGAGGAAGGCGAGGACGCCCAACGCAGTCAGCCCCTGCGCCGCCAGCCGTGGCGGCGGAGACCGAGTCCCCGCCGCCTCCGATGCTGGGGTGTGGACACCCCGTAGCCCCAGGAGCTGGGCTTCTCCTTGAACACCCGACCGGTGTAGGGGGGGAGGCCGGGCTCGGCGTTGTGCAAGTAGAACCATCCCCGCTCCCAGCCGGCGTTGTTCGTCGTCATGGTGCAGGGGATGTAGTCGTCCTTGAACTGCCCCCGCAGGGCGAGCGACATCCCACCGGCGCGCACCGCGCAGCGGGTCCTCGGCTCCGTCGTGGGCTACGTGAAGAGCTCCGCACGGAAGAGGTGTACCCGCAGCTCCCGCCCTGATCGGGATCCCCGAGTACCCCTCGTAGACGCCCACGAACGTGGCCGCCGCGAAATCTCGTTGGGCGCGAAGTTGTGCGGCTCCACGCCGTAGTAGTTGCACGGCGCCCGCATGAAGCGGCTCGCCGGCGCGTTGAAGCCTCGCTCGTGGAAGCGGATAAAGCTCACCACGTAGCCTTCGGCGGGTTGGGCGCGCGGTCCCCCGCCGGCGGCACTATCCATTCCGCCGGGCGGCCATCCTCGTTCGCCGCCAGCTGGCCGGCGGCGACCAGCTCGCCAAGGGCCAGCGGAGTCACCGTCGACCGCTCCCAGGCGTACGGGTCAAGGATCGTGAGGGGCGGAAGTGGTGCCATGAGAAGAAGGCAAAGGAATGCGAGAGCGGAGGACGAGAAGAGGAAGAAGAACTCAAATGGCAAAGCCGCACGGTGGCGAAGGCAAGGCGAAGACGAAAGCACAAGGGGCTGAAATGGCGGAGCGCTAAGGTAAAAAACCATCATCTCCCCCTCCCCTCGGATTTATAAGCCGCGGCGAGCTCTCCGGAGCGGATGTCCCGCGCGCATTAACTTGCAGGGGAATCTTCGCTTCACGCCGACGAACGGGCCCCACCACGACCGCGGCGGCCACATCACCGCGGACGGGCCATCATCACGGCGAAGACTAGCAGGGACCGAGGCAGGCGGTCACGTCCGCCTGCCACGCCGCCCACTACGTGAGCGCGCGCGCGGCCACTACGCCTAAAAAGGCGCGCCCGCGTTGCGAACCCGCAGCCTCGACTGAGGGGCATTTAATGACCCGGTCCCTTGCCAAGCAAGGAGAACCCTCGAGCGGGGCGAGCCCCTGGCTCGAGACAATGTCAGCCCTCGAAGGGACATCGGCGTGAGAGGGCCGCCCGGGGCCTGCTTGAAGTAAAGCGGGCACCACGAGCACCCATGCCACGCAAAACCCTCGAGCGGCACGAGCCCCTGGCTCGAGACAATATCAGCCCTCGAAGGGACATCGGCGTGAGAAGGTCGCCCGGGGCCTGCTTGAAGTAAAGCAGGCACCACGAGCACCCATGCCACGCAAAACCCTCGAGCGGCACGAGCCCCTGGCTCGAGACAATACCAGCCCTCGAAGGGACATCGGCGTGATAAGGTCGCCCGGGACTCGCTTGGAGTAAAGCGGGCACCGCGGGTACCCATGCCACGCAAAACCCTCGAGCGGCACGAGCCCCTGGCTCGAGACAATATCAACTCTATAAAAAGGGGCATGTGCGTGAGAAGGTCGCCCGGCGCCCGCTTGAAGTAAAGCAGGCACCGCGAGCACCCATGCCACGCTGTGCTACCAACCAGCGCCTCGAGGGCTGGCTCGCCCAGACCCCTCGACGGCCGCAAACGCAAAAGACGGGGCCGCCCAGGCGCCACCCCGCACGGCCCTACTGATCAGAGGTTCGAAGCCTGACCCTCGACGGGTTCGAACAGGCGCCCCAGATCGCAGAGTCAGGGACGACGAGGGCGCGCGCATTCGAGCCGTTCCTCGAGCCCGTCGGCTCGAGGGTGCCCCACATGTCGTGTTCGAGAGCCAGCGAGGGCAGCTAGCCGGGGGATCCCACCGAGGGAGAGCTTCCGCGCCCTCGGTCCCTATCGAACGGGACCGAGCCCCACCTAGCAAACCCACGCAAGCGCTTCCATGGACGTGTCTCTGGACCACGCAGCCTACCCTTATCGAACGGGGCATGGGCGTCCACTCGAACCACCCACTAGCAGCTCAAAGAGGAATCCGCAATTCACGACCCGCTCGATGGGGGTTGCGGAAACCTCACCCTCCGTCCCGCGGAGGGACGGCGAGGGCGCGTTAAGAGACAAGTCGTAAAGCTCTACCCGATCGCCTCGAACGGGCCCAGGCTCGGGGGCTTAGCGCACGGCTACACCTCCTTGGCCTGCACCCGCCGGAGACAGCGCCAGCAGCGCGTGCGTCACCGAAGCCGGCTGAGACACTGCCGATGCCGGTTGAAACATGTGCCACGCCCTCTGACCAGTTCTCGCGGTTAACCCCTGCAGGAGCACCCACACTCCTGCAGGGCTTCGGGGGCTAGACCCGCGGGTCCGCTGACGCGGCCCCACGGAAAGCATTCGCAAAACAAGGAGGGAAGAACGTCCTATCAGTAGGTTCCAGCATCTGCGGGAGCCTCAATGGCAAACTGCGCATGCTCGGGGGCTACCGTCGGGGGACAGCCCCTAGGGGTCCCCTTAAACAACGGGGAAATCCCCACTTAAAACCCACAACAAAACCAAAACACAAGTGTGCCTAACCATGCAGGATATGGCCCATGCCACGAGGGACCCCGACGGCCCACCAAGGCGGCCCTCTTGAAGATCCCCTCGAGCGAGCTCCGCCTCGCTCGAGGATGCGCGCCCCCTCGGACGGGCTCCGCCCCGTTCGAGGGGTAGCGCTTCCCTCGAGCGGGCTTCGCCTCGCTCGAGGGACCGCTCCCCCTCGAGCAGGTTCCGCCTCGCTCGAGGGTCCGTCCCGCCCTCGACCGGGGTCCGCCACGCTCGAGGGCGCCCCTCACGCGTGCGCCGGCCCCCGTACACGGGCATTTAACGCCCTGACACCGGCGGGACGGCGCCATCATGCGCCCGGGGCTCGCGCCCGGTGCCGCCGCACCAACTCCCCGGGGGGGGAGCCCATCCCCATCACCGTGGGGAGGGACCGTGCGCCGCGGCCGGTGTTAGTCCCGTGACGCCGTGCGCCGCTCCAAGACGGCTAACGCGCCGAGCCCTCGAAGGGGGGCCGGCCGCACCCTCGATTCACTTTCTTGTGGCCCTACGGGGTTAGGTGGAGGTGCTAGGCCGGTGGAACACCATCCCCGCCACCGTAACGGCGTGGCCGCCATCGCCGCGCGTGCGGGCGCACGCCGTGCGCCGTAGCAACAACTCCAAGACCGTGAAGCGCGTCGAGAAGGGGCGCCGTTTTACCTACTCCTGTGCCCCGTACGGGCCAACGTCAGCACCTCCCTCGAAGCCTATCAGAAGGCGTTACCACCATCCGCTGCCCTTCAACCCTCGAACCGCCACTGTTCGGGTACAAGGTAGGCCATGATGGCCAGATCGCCGCAAGGATCGTCCGGACGGCCGCCCATTCTACAGCATAGCACGTCGTGCTTCCCCATGTAGCTAGATAGCGCGGCGCGCATGTAATCCGCCTCCCCCTTGATCTATAAAAGGGGGGGCGAACCTCCCAGCCGCGGGGGGAGACAGAGACAGGAGCACACGAGACATAGAACAACAGATAGCACACGGCACACCACGTACTCATTCTCCAATTCTCCCACAATATCTTCAGCCACTCCCCCGGGGACTTGGAAGCCACGCTTCCTCTCCCGCCTTGCTTGTAGCAGCCCCACTACAGGCACCCCCGGTGCTGAGCAATATAGTGCCTTGAGCACACCACTGCTGGATGTACGGCCCCCTCGGCCGGAACCAGGATAAATCCCGTGTCTCTTATTGCTTAGCATCGACCATTGAGGGATAGACCTCGGCGCTTTCTATCGGTTAGTGTCGGGACCATATTCCGCACCGACAATTGTATGGCTGAAGGGCACACTTATTTACTGTTTGGGCTTTTGTGATCAAGTTGTGCATGGTTGATAACCAATAGAGCAGTGGTGTAGCCATTGCAGGGTCGAATCGTGTTAATTCGAAGCCGGTCCAGGGCCTCCATCATTGAATGTGTTTAATAGATTGATTTAAGTAAACTAAAGTATAGAGAATAGAGAGAATGAAGGTGTGCACAAGATAGATATATAAAACCCTTGTCTTAAGGGTCTAGGATCACTTGCAGATACAATCGCTGAGAATTAAACAAATAGATCCAAGTGTTCCCATGAGTAGATGTAACCATTCCCCAACACTTTTCCTCGTGCATACTTGTTACTACACGGGGGTACTCAACTATTGAACAAAGAACACATGAAGATGATTGATCTAGGTAATCGAACATGCAACCCAAAGTAGCGCTGGCCAACCATTGATGAAAGTGCATCATCAAAATATAAAGATAACAGATTGATCTCACAAGAGATTTAGCAATTACAAATCAAGTTCTCCATGCAACCTTGAATAAAATAGAGGTTTTACCCCATGATATTACACATGTTGATGAACTTTGGGTAAAAGGCAACCTGTAGATCAACTGGGCAGAAGACGACCACGATTGGGGCACAAAATACCTACTTGTGGCGGTGGTGGATGGTGATTTCGAGTTACTCTCCTCTCTCCTCTCCTCCTTTTCTAATCTCCAATGGGTTCGCATTTATAGTCCCTTGATGGTGGCGGCCTTGGGTCAATGTCGGTGAAAATATGATGTCTCGGACGTCAAGATGGTGGAACAGGGGACTGATCGGGCCCTAGTCTATACTTTCATGTGCTGGCTCCTCTTGACGACCCATGTTGAAATATTCACCTTTTGATTGTGTCTTATTTTCTGTAAAAACATAGCATGCTCCAAAATGTAATGTGTGTGCAATAATGGGATTATTTCACGTACCAAGTGGCGGGTTAGCGTAAGATTACACATGAAAACACTAGTTAAAATACACTATAAGTGTGTAAATGAGTGTCAACATCCCCTCATGCATAGCTCTTGCTCATACAAAACATGTATGTTATAAGAAACAACAATACAAAAAGCAAATGAGATATAGTAAAATTAACATCATAGTAAACTAATTTGACCCCAAACTAAATTGAAAAAGGAAGGCAACCTTTGAGATAACCGAATAGGAGATGGTATGATTATTTGGACTTGTTGCAAAAGTAGCTAGTATTTACATATGGTCATCAAAACAACACACTGATCAAATATGTAGAATACACCAACAGATGTAGTATAAACATAGAAATAGAAAATGACACTACTAGTTCAACGACCTTACTTTATGTATTACTGAAATTGCTCATCCACCATGTGTATGTTCTTATAAAAAACAAATGGAATAAACAAAACATCATATTGAATCCAACTAAATTAGATGAAACCAAATTTAAAAGAAGGGCAACATTTTGGATGACCCAGCGATGAGATGGGATGAATATAATGCATTCAATGAGGATTTTGATCTCCTCTTTCTGACAATGTGTATGTACCCACAACTGGAAACGCGTGCTTCGCCAACAGTGCTAAGCTGTTGGCGAAGACTCCAACACTGTTGGCGAAGGCTTTCCCAACAGGGTTTCCGAGTTCCTGTTGGGAAAGAACCGTTGGCGTTTTAGGTGATGGGAAAGAGCTCTTCGCCAACAGGAACACGGGCCCTGTTGGGAAAGCTTCGCCAACAGCCATGTGTGCCGTTGGCGAAGAGGGGACGCCGTCGGCTCGGATGCCGTTACCTTCGCCAACAAAGGGAAGCGATGGCCGTTGGCAAAGGGAACGACGATGCCTTTGCCAACGCGCTTGCTTTGCCAACAGCATGCGCCGAAGCTGTTGGCAAAGCTGGGCGCGTGCTTCAGGGGAAGCCCAGCTTTGCCAACAGCCTGGCCCAAAGCTATTGGCAAAGCTGGCAAGGCTGGTGAGGAAAGCCCAGCTTTGCCAACAACTTTGGCCCATGCTGTTGGCAAAGCTGGGAATTTCTCCCCCTTTTTTTGCTCTTTTCTAGCATTTAATTCACACATCAAATCCACACATCAGCATATGAACCAGAATACCACATATATATCAATAATACAACATATGAATCACATTTCGGCATTGGTTTCGATCTCAACATGAATCCACACATCAAATCCTTCGATACATGTCCATAATACACATAAAGTCACGAAAAGAGTGCATATATATATCCAACATGCACCAGGATGTCCAACATACATGTCCAAAATGTCTGACAAGTCCAATCTTTTTTTTTTGCTTCTCCGTGTAAACAGTAAAGCATAACAAAAAAAGGTGTGCACCCAATTCAAATATTCATTCACTAGAAACATCTCACAACAGCAGGCTCCATATTTCTCACACACCCATATATAGTTGTCTTAAGACCTACACAATCATTTCTAGAAACTCAACAACAAAAAGCATCATTTGGATCTAACAAAGAAAGGCCGTATATTAGATTATCTTGCACCCGTGTGCTAAATCACTTCAGATCGACTCAAAATCCAAAAGGAATTGCATGGATCCAATAGCAGTAGTTTGAGTAGGCCGGTGGTCTACTAACTTCCCGAAAATAGAATTTCAATTATCGGTAAAGTGCGTACATGGTATGTGAAATTTTAAAGATAAGATTTGTGTTTGGAAACATCAATTAACACACAAGTCACACATGCATCCCGAGGAACCACAGTCTTTATGCAACAGAGGGTATTGCCAGCTCAAACACAAAGCATGCTGTAGAAAATTAAAGAGATAGCAAGCAGAGCTAAGGTATACCTGAAATATCAATAACTAGAAAAAACACGCGGCGTTGCCGTGCCGGACCATTTTGTGTCGGTATCATCACGAATGTTAAACTATTCTTTCCAAGATGATGTACCTGTACCTCAATTTGCATCTGAAAAAAGTATTATAAACTATGAAGTATCAAATTTCACCGAAACCTAACTTTAAAGAAGCAAAAGGACTGAATCTGAGTGTGTTTAGGTATGATACAACAAACGATTGAAAGCACCCTTGTAGTAGGAGAATAAAAGTACCGCTATGGACACCAAAATGAGACTGGCTACAAGTATTGTGATTATCCTCGATGTGGCAAAAGAACTTGGCATTATCAGAGCACAGGGCCAGTATCTGAAAAAAAGAGAAGGCATTGTCAGATCAATGGATGAAAAACAAGATTATAGCATTATGATAACTCATTTCGTATAATCTAAGCTGGAAACTGGAGATATCTGAAAATATTGTCCTTATATATATTATAACTTGAAAAGTAAAGAGAAGGAATAGATATTAAACTTTGTTGTCATGCTAAATTATTGTATTTTCCTGTTACAAATTGCAGGATTGTAGCATTCTATATTATGTGGTAAATAATGAGTATACATCCTTTGGTTTAGTTCTCTAATATGATAGAGCATGCACACAAAATCAATATGAAATTATGTACATTGTGAGCATAAAGAGCAAGCTGAGACTGCAACAACACCATAAAAGATACTGTTCATTTTGCTATCATACCGAGGACAAAATCATCTATGGAGATGAAAAGACTTGTTGATAACTTGAAGTTTCAGTTCAAAACTACAGTGGAAAAATCTAATTGATCTAACCTTCGCCATGGAGTGTATTATGATTCATGGTTAGATAAGATAAATCTATAAGCAGGTTCACTCCCAAAGCATGGCAAAGATATAGGCACCGTGAATATAGGTGTATATGTATACACATTTTCAATTTTCATGTATATGTGTTGTGTGCATGTGGAATCTGATATTGAGTATTCACATTCCAATATATTGCGGAGAGGCAGATAAGTAGTATTTTTTGTTAAATAAAGTAGCCGTAGGGTGTTCATCCTTTGTCATGTATAATATGGAAGGCAATGTGGGTGGAAGTATGTAACAACTAATAACGGAATAAGCAAAGACATTGAGGCATTAACAGTGATACGGACGAATCTTTACAATACGAAACCTGGCCAATTTACTTACTGAAAGATGACAATTTATAGAAGGACAGCCTGCTGAACAATGGGCCATTTGCATCCATAAAACAGAACAGGCACACACCAAACTAAAATGGATACATGGATGTAATTTAGAATATTTATAAATCAGGTATCCTCATTCCAATGGAATGTAGTTTCTGCAATTCAATTTATAGCATATTGTATAAATCATTCACATTGATTAACATGATACCTTGCATTGAACAATGCGAATTGATTGAGGTCGTAAACAAAGGCAATAATTCTATATTTAGTAACTTAAATGGGAAAAAAGTTTCAAACATTTGACAAATTTTTAGCCCAATGTGGAGGATACAAACTGGTGTGTGGTGGGTTGTGCTCGCCCCGACGCGGCCAACGGCAGCCATCCAGGCCAGCATAGGAACGGGGGATTCGAGGGAGGGCATGGCATGCGTTTACCTTCAGCGGCTGGCAGCTTGGGGGCTCTTCGGCGGTCGGTGATGGGTGGGGTCCCGGCGGCGGCCGATGCGGGGTCTCAACAGCTGTGAGGGCCGGAGGAGCGGGAGGCACCATCGCCCTCTCATCGAGGTGCTCGCCATGGGTGGGGATCCGAATCTGAAAGAGGAGAGATGGAGTCAAATAAGGAAGATGGGGGGGAGAGGGACAGGGGACCTCGTCGGCCGTCGGGTGCTCGCCCACCGGTCACTCGGAGCTCGCCCGCCGACCGCGGGGGACCTCGCCCGCCGGGACGTGCCGGCTGGGGGGTGGGGCCGGGACGTGCCGGCGGGGGCGGGGGCCGGGACGTGCCGGCGGGGGCGGGGGCGGGCGGCGCGCAGGGGTGGGGGCGGGGGCCGGGGCGGCGAGGGGCGAGGAAAGGGGCACGGGGCGGGCGGGCGCGGCGGGGTGGGGCGCGGCGGGGCCGGCGGGCGGCGGCGGGGTCGGCGGCGGGGCCGGCGGGCGCGGATCGCCCGGCGGCGCGCGGGGGGGTGGGTCGCGGCGCGCCCGCGGGTTGGGTAGGGAGGGAGGGGGCGGGTCTGGTGGGGAGGGAGGGGCTGCTTTGTTTTAGGGTTAAAGTTCTTTGCCAACAGCCTATAGGTGCGGCTGTTGGCAAAGCCTTTTTTATTTTTTACTACGCATGTCGGTGTTTTAGACCGTCAACCTACTAAGGGGAGTACCCGAAGTAGATGAATGTGACTCGCCGAGATCGGTAACTCGAAGGAAGAGACACGTGGCACACAATTTAGACAGGTTCGGGCCGCGAGGTGCGTAATACCCTACGTCCTGTATGCTGCGTAGCTCTGGATTGATTGGGCACGATTACAAGATGGTGCAATAGTGCGCCGTGAGTTGTAGGGGATTGGATGAGATGATCCTAAGATCGGTTCCTCGCCTCGCCTTATATAGTCGGGAGGCGTGGTTACAAGTCGGAGTAGGGAGAGAGTACTAGTCGAGTACGTCTAGGAGTCCTCTATACGGTGCGGAACATGTACGCCTCCCTAACCGAGTACTACTCCTATGTAGTCCTTGTGCCCCACGCCTTCGTATGCCGTGTAGCGCAAGCCGGTAGTCCCAGGGGCCCACCGAGTAGTCGGTCCTGGTACCCACCGAGGTAGTGGGCCCAAAGAGGTCCATACGACAAGCCCCCGAGTACTTTGTAGTCGAGAAGGATAGCTTCAAGTAGTCTTGACGGCCTTAACGAGTAGTCCTCAAGCGTCCCCGAGTGCTACAAGTCAAAAGTCCCCAAGAGTAGTCGAAGCATCCCGAGGCTGGAATGTACTCCAGCTGATATTTGAGCAATCTTGAAGTCTTCTCGAGTAGTCCCAAGCGTCCTCGAAAACTGCCTTCGAAGGTATTCAAAAACTGCTTGTCTTGTCTTGAAGCCGGAGCTGATATGGAGGTGCGATTGCAAAATCGCACTCCATATGGAGTAGCCCCCGAACCTTAGGTTGAGCCGCGGGCTCTGGCTGAGGGTCCATCTGAAGTCTTGGCAAGAAAATCCCGAAAAATCCGGAGAGAAAAAACCGAAGGACACGTGGCACGGAGCCCCCGAGCCTTGAGTCGAGTACTTCCTCTCGAATTGAAGGGTCTTCTTGAAGAATGTGTTCTGAGATGCTCTTGAGAGTAGCCGCTTCCCAGGTAATCGAGTAGAAGTAGCCGAGCCCCCGAGGTGAGGCGTGTCGACTAGTAGAATACGAAGGGTCGCGTGCAGCCGCTGAGTCAGCCGCGCGTGGACTTATCTAGCCGCCCGTTGCGGAGCCGCTTTGGCTTATAAATAGAAGCCAAAACCCTTAGGGGTTTTCACCCATTCGAGCTGCAGCCATTCCATTTGCATCTGAAGCGAATCCACCCCCAGCGCTTGCTGCCGCCGTAGTAGATCCAAGTGCGCCGCCACCCAAATCTTTTAGGGTAGCCCCCGAGCGGATGCGAGTGAAGACGCCCTGCACTTGGAGGATGAAGCCGTCGCCGTCCAAGACGTCCAAGGTCACCGGGAAGAAGAGGGGCCGCGAAGAGGCCGCCGCGGCCGGCCACTAGAGCGGCGCCGCCCATGTCTCCACCGCGGGCCGATCCAAGCCGCGAGTGGAAAAAGTCCAAAGTGAAGACGGAGGATCCGTCGACCCTCCCGAACGGTGGGTTCATCGGGGAGAAGAAAGTCGACATGTGGAGATCCGCCGCCGGAGATCCATATCCGATGGAGAAGGCCGAAGACGAGATCCCAATGTTCGCGCGGTTCGTGGAGCGCGGTCTCGCGCTCCCGCCGCCGATTTCTTCAAGGGGCTGCTCGGGTACTACGGGATCGAGTACCTGAACCTGAACCCCAACGGCATCTTCCACACGGCGGTCTTCGTGCACTTCTGCGAAGCCTTCCTCGGGATCAAGCCGCATTGGGTGCTTTTCCGGAAATTCTTCCTCGTCAAGCCGCAACCAAGTGCCACCAATCTCAGGGTAGTCGGAGGAGCCAGCATCTAGCTGAGGGAGGACGCCGCGGAGCAGTATCTGGCATACAAGCTTGTCGACTCCAACACAGATTGGAAGACCAGGTGGTTCTACATCACGAACCACCACCCCGGCCTGCCGAAGCCGAGCGGACGGCAGCCCAGGCACCGTGAATGGTGGATCACGGAGCCCACCATGCAAGAAGGGATCCAACTCCCCGAGCTGCTAGCACGCATCAAGGTGCTCAGGGAGGCGGGACTGAGGGCCGAACATGTGGCCTTCAGTTTCATGAAGCGAAGGATCCAGCCGTTGATGGCTCGGGAGACCCTGAGCTTCGAGTACACCGGCGACGACGACGCGTCGCGGATGCCGGGAGGCGAGCTGGACGACAACGACATCATCAAGAGGTTGTCGCGGATCTTCAAGGACATGCCGCCGTACACGGCGTGCCCTGTCGAGGAGTACTCCGCCGCGCGCCCGCCCAAGGAGGTGAGTAGTCGTACTCCCCTAGTCGAGTAGTGATTACTTGAAGTAGAGTTGCTGACGTCTTGTGTCTTGCGCAGGATGATGTGGAGAAGTTCATCTCCGAGCCGCAGCCACCTTCGAGCGGAATCGAGATCCCGAAGGAGGGGAAGGCGAAGGAGCGTCGTGAAGTTGGTGAAGGCGATGACCCCGTCATTGTGGAAGACACCACCGACGACGACGAAGACGACAACGAGACGTTGCAAGACCGCTTCCAGCTGCGGTCGAGGTTTAGCCGCCCGGGCTTGCCTCATGTTCCTCTGGTACAAGACCCCCCGACTAGCCTGGAGGCTAGCCTGGCTGCGCCGCCACGGAAGCCGCGCAACCCCGCCAGGAAGCGGGTGACGAAGAAGCTGAAGGTCTCAGAGACCACGCCTCAGGAGGTAAGTTGTCTTGAGTAGAGTAGTCGAGTACCCGTTGTTCGAGTACGTTTGCTGACGAGTAGTCTTCCTTGTATGCAGGAGGTGCCGCCAGCGGAGCCCGTCGAAGAGGGCGACGAGGGCATGTGGGATACGGTGGGGGAGCCACCGGAAGTCGTAGTCCGGCCCCCCACCGTTGAAGAAATCCCCGGCGCAACTGGAGCGCCAGCCCCCAGCTCCGCAAGGGAGCACGGGACCCGTAGCCGCCGCCGTTGAAGAGGTGGTGGCCTCAGGAGCGCAGGAGACCGCTGCGCCGGCCGCCGCTGCTGTGGAGGAGGCGGTAGCCGCAGGGGCGCAGGAGGAGGCGCCCGCCGAGGGTGGACCGGTCGATATCGCCAGCATCCTCGGTGCTCCGGCCGTGACCATTGTCCGGTCGAACTTGTAAGTACCATATTCTTGCGAGTAGTACTTGTTGCAGTAGTCGATGTTGCCTGACGACCATCTGTGTGTGCTTCTGCAAAAAATCCACGGATCTGACCTAGGATGGGGATGAGCCCTCATCAGCGGTGGCGGAAGAAGTCGCGCCGCCCGCCGAGGAGGCCGCTCCCGCTACCCAAGCCGCGATTGAGCCACCGGTTGCCGAGGCGCCACTGCCGGAGGCCAGTGTAGTCGAAGGTGAGTACCCTTCTTGAAGCTACAGGGCTCCACGAGGAGTAGTCGTAGGCACTGATGCACTTGTCTCTCTTTGACAGGCGCTGAAGGTGGTGACATCCCTGCAGGGGTGCCAATGCAGAGGTTGACACCAGAGGCCCCGGAGGCTGCGGAAGGAGCCCCCGAGCCCATGGAGGAGGTCGTCGAGAAGACCGCCGGGGGAGAGGCGGTCACCACGTCGCCAGAGATTGCTCTGGAGGTGGCTATCCGCTCCCCCGAGATCCAGGACGCAGAGCCCATCCGCTCTGCGCCGATGACGGAGGCCACCGTGAGTAGTCGCGGCGGGATAGAGCTGCTCGCGGACGATCTCATCGAGCCGGCGACGGTAGCCAAGCATCTGGAGGCGATCCGTCCAGCCGAGCAAAGGATGAAGGTGAGTAGCCGTAGCCTTTTGAGTAGCCAATCCTTTGTCGTTGAGTACACTTTGTGACTTGAGTTGTCTTGTGCAGACGTTGCGGAGCGGTCCCGCGACAAGTTGAACATGCTTTGCGGGGCTATGGCGACGCGGTGCTCCGAGCCGAAGCCCTAGAAGAGCAACTTGTGAAGTCGCAAAAGCACGCGGTCGCCATGCAGTCGAAGCTCGACGCCGCCTTCGCCAAGTACCATAACGACGTCCAAGAGTTGCAGGCGAAGGGCGACGACTTGGTGCGGAAGAATAAGGGCCTCCGCAACAAGAACAGAGGTATACCCCTCAACTTGTCGGGTACTTGTTGGAGGTCGAGAAGCATCTGACCCGCTGTTGCGTTGCTGTGTTGCAGAGCTTGAGGGCCAGGTGGAGCAGCTGAAGGCCTCGGAGACGAGCATGAAGAACCTCTTCTACCGGGAGCAAGAAGCCCGCCAGGTACTCGAGCTCGACTACAAAGAACTCGCCTTCGAGTGCGAGAAGCATATGGAGCTTCGGATTGCTTCGACAGAGATCTCGTCAATCGCTACAAATCCTTGCGAAGTTGAACGAAGACCGCGAGGCATTGCGGGCCCGCTTGAAGGAGTTGGAAGAAGCCGCACCGCCGATCGCAAGACTCTTGGTGCCGCACCCGGCGGCCCCAAGATTGCTCCTCCGGTGGATCGCCTCAAGGAAGCTCCGAACCGCCGGCCGCCTACGTGAAGCACATGGCAAGGTCGATCCCAAGACAAGTCTTGGCCTTCATGAAGTCGTACTTCCCGAAGGCCCCGGTGGGAGGTAGTCGCCGGCGGGGTAGCCGCCAACCGCTCCGATGAGCGGTATGTAGAGCCGTCGGGAGCGAGATGGCTCCCATCGCGGAGCGGTAGCCGAGAAGCCGAACCTCCAGTAGCCCTGTAATAGGTAGCTAGTAGCCATAGTTGTACAGGAAAACAATTGTAATGAATTGTTCAAGTATCAATGAAAGAAAATTTTCCAGCAATGAGTACTCGTAGTCGCGATCTCAGAATGCGGAGCCCCCATCATGGAGTGGATGCGAGTAGTAGTACTCGACTTTAGTGGTCCCGTTGTAGGGAGCAGGCAGTAAAGAAGTTGATGAACAATCAAACTTTATTACTGAAGAGGTACACCTGGGTGGCCAGGGCCGTAGTTACAAAGTAGTCGCTTGGACCCGGAGGCCGCTTACAGCTGAGTAGAGCTGGAGCGGGTGGCCGCTTGCAGCAGTTGATCCGTAGGTAGCCGTGTAGGCTGGATCGTAGATCCGTAGGTAGCCGTGCGGGGCCGGGATCTTGGAGTGTGGTCTCTTAGTAGACCGCTGCTATAGTTCTTGACGCTCGTCGCGCAGCCCGTGGTCCGTAGGTAGCCGCACGGGCCGGACCCCGGAGAGGAGTAGTCCGGAGGATCCGGAGCCGGGACCGAGGGGTCGCTTGCGGCAAGGGGTGTTGTTGTAGTCGTGTAGACTTGAACCCCAGAGTAGTCGTGTAGACTAGGCGTAGAATCGACAGAGCTGGTCGACGTTCCACGAGTTGTTGATGTCTTCGCCTTCAAGTGTTTGGAGATGATAGGAGCCCGGCCCGGTCACCTTTGCGACGGTGAAGGGACCTTCCCAGGGGGAGCTGAGCTTGTGAAGTCCTTCCGTGTTCTGGATACGGCGGAGGACGAGATCTCCAACGTTGAAGGAGCGTTCCTTGACATTGTGATCATGTTAGCGTCGGATACCCTCCAGGTACCTTGCTGATTGGACGAGGGCAGCGCAGCGAGCTTCTTCAAGGCTATCGATATCAACTCGTCCGTCGTCTTTTGAGACGCCTTCGTTGTAGTGCTCCACCGCTCGGCGAGTTCCATATGACGTCGGCGGGGAGGATTGCCTCGGAGCCGTAGACCAGGAAGTAGGGGGATTGCCCCGTTGGCTTGGATGGTTGAGTACGTAGCCCCCAGAGTGCGTTGGGTAGTTCCTTGATCCACTTTCCCCCTTTAGAGTTCGCGGCGTCGTGTAGCCGTTTCTTGAGAGCATCGAGCATCATCCCATTGGCACGCTCGACTTGTCCGTTGGCCCGTGGATGGGCGACTGAGACGTATCTGACGTCGATCCCGCTGTTCTCGCAGTACTCCCGAATCGGTGGTTGTTGAAATTGGATCCCGTGTCCGTGATGATGCGGTGGGGTAGCCCGTAGCGGTGTACGAGTTCATCCGGGGAAGTCGAGTACTCGTCGCCTTGGGGCATGTGACCGGCTTGACTTCGATCCACTTGGTGAACTTGTCGATGGCCACCAACACCCCGTTGAACCCTCCGGCGCAGCTTGGCCGTGGCCCAATCATGTCGAGCCCCCGGCGGGCAAAGGGTCGGGTTGGCGGTATGTTGACTAGCTTGTAGGCCGGGACGTGTTGTCGCTTGGCGAAGTACTGGCACCCTTGGCACTTTCTGACGAGTTCTTCGGCATCGCCCAGAGCCGTGGGCCAATAGAAAGCTCGTCGGAAAGCCTTGCCGACCGCCGTGCGTGAGGACACGTGGTTGCCGCGAGACGCCCTTGTGGATCTCCTCCAAGATGTCCTTGCCTTCTTCACGAGGGACGAATTTCATGAGTACTCCGGAAGATGCACCCCGCTTGTAAAGCTTGTCTCCGACGAGGACGTAAGACTTGGCGCGGCGGACGAGTTGCTCGGCCGCGTTCTTGTCGGAGGGGACCTTCTCGCTCGCCGAGGTAGTCGATGAAGGGTTGCCTCCGGTCCACGTCGATCATCATGACCTCCCCGCCCGGCCGGTGGATGGGCCGGGACGTGGTCGGTGGCGCCGGCTCCGGATGGATGGCGCGTGGAGCTCGTGTACGAAGACACCCAGCGGCACTTGAGCGCGGGTGGATCCGAGCTTGGAGAGGATGTCCGCCGCAACGTTGTTGTCATGGACGATGTGATGGAACTCGAGACCGTAGAACTTGTTCTCGAGCTTGCGGACTTCTAGGCGAAGGCGTCCATGTTCTCCTTGTTGCGGTCCCGGGACTTGTTGACTTGGTTGATGACCATCGCGGAGTCGCCGTAGACTAGTAGCCGCTTGATGCCCAAGGTGAAGGCCGCGAGGCGGAGCCCGTGTAGGAGGGCTTCGTACTCGGCTTCGTTATTTGAGACCTTCCGTAAGATGCCGTACGTACTTGAGTTGTTCGCCCATTGGAGAGATCAGAGTACCCCCGCACCCGCGCCCTCGAGGTTGAGTGAGCCGTCAAAGTACACCCAATGCTCGGTCGCACGGTGGGAGTAGGTAGTCGGTTCTCCCGCCACTCCGCCATGAAGTCGACTAGTGCCGCGACTTGATGGCCGTGCATGGCTTGAAGTCGATAGTGAGGGCGCCGAGCTCGACGGCCCACTTGGAGATTCTTCCAAGGTGGCATCTTGGTTCCGCAGGATGTCGCCAAGCGGGTAGTCGGTGACGACGGAGACCGAGTACTGCTGGAAGTAGTGTCGTAGCTTCCGCGAGGTGATGAGTAGAGCGTACGAGAGCTTCGCACGAGCCGATACCCGGCCTTGGACTCTGATAGAACCTCGCTGACGAAGTAGACTGGGCGCTGGACTGGATAGGCATGGCCGTCTTCCTGCCGCTCGACAACGATGGCAGTATTGACCACGTGAGTAGTCGCAGCTAGGTAGAGCAAAGAGTCGCTCGCCCTTGTGAGGAGCCGTGAGGATCGGTGGCTTTGATAGGAAGTCCCCGAGCCGGGCAAGGGCTTGATCCGCCTCTCGGAGTCCACACGAACTTCTCTTGATGCTTGAGTAGTTTGAAGAAGGGGAGGCCCCGTTCTCCTAGCCTCAAGATGAATGCTGCTCGCACCGCCATGCACCCCCGTCGCTTCGGATGTCTTTGATGCTCGTGGGAGCTTTCATGCCGGTGATGGCGGAGATCTTCTCGGGGTTGGCTTTGATGCCGCGCCGGTCGATGATGAAGCCGAGTAGTTTGCCCGAAGGAACGCCGAAGACGCACTTGTTCGGGTTGAGCTTCCGGCGGTACTCGCGTAGTGATGCGAAGGTCTCTTCAAGGTCGTCGATGAGGGTACCGGAGTCCCCGGTTTTGACAACCACGTCATCCACGTAGGCCTCGACGTTCTTGTTGAGTTGCCGCTTGAAGCGGTGCCCGGATGGCCCGTTGGTAGGTAGCGCGGCGTTGAAGGACCGATACGGCGACCGGGAGAGGGGGGAGTGAATGGGAGCCGATAAAAATTCTTCTCGAGGGAGATTGAAACTCCGACAAGACGAACTAGCTCGGTCGAACCCCCGAAATCACACGCTCCGCACTTCTACCTCCCGTTTGCCAAAACCACGTAGCCACCGGAGTGCTACCGGCCCTAGGAACAAACTCTACCAAAGCAACCATAACACACACGCAAGCACCGACGGCGGAAACAACTCGAAAGCCGGCTAACCGGAGGGGCGGTTAGACCGGGTATAGGGGGCGGTTAGACCGCCTCCACCGGCAACCAAGAAATCCTCCGAAACGCCTCTTCCGAGCACCAAAACACACCACGGTTTCACCAACAGAGATCTCTCGGTCAAGGCCATGCTAGCTACCGGAAGATCTTGGCGAAAACCAAAACTTCACCCAAGGGCCTAGGGGCGGTTAGACCGGCTACGGGGGGCGGTCTAACCTCCCGTACCCAGCAACGAACTCCAAACAAGAACACCTAGCAACCGCACGAGAACGACCCCAAATTTCACCCAAACACTCCTCGATCAAGGCGAACAAACTCACGAGAGGAAAATCCGGCGAAACAGAACTTTGACCCGAAATACCCCGGGCGGTTAGGACCGCCCCCGTAGGCGGTTAGACCGCCCCTTCCCGTAAAAACGAACCCGCGGGTCAAACCTCAACTTCCTCACGCCCGATCTCCCGAATCACTCCACGGATTGCAGCCAAACTTCGGGGATAGCCGGGTTACCTCACGGGCAACCTCTTCCTCAAAGGAATCGACCCGAAACGCTCACAATCAAAAGGAATCGAAGAAATCGCTTCTCTAGGTCAAGAACTCGAGTTCCAACGAAAACCACCAAATCGAGTCCGATTCAAAGGAGATTTGGGGGCAAAGTCACCAGCCAAAGAGGCACAAAAACCTCATACGTGACACCCACCCAAAACCCCAAGAAATCGTCCTCAAAACACCGCCAAAAAGAGCTCCGAAAATCAACACAAAAGAGACGGGAAAACCACCATGAAGAACCACGCCGAACCTTCTATACATGCCATGAATGGTTCGTACAAGGTCTAGTTTGCCACCCAAACATCCATCCCTCTCTCTAGATCTCACATGAAGCTCTCAAACTAGCCTTCTAAAAACCTAGGGAAAATAGAGAACGAAAAATGGAAAAACCAAATGAGCTAGGGTTCCAAGAGTTGGCTGCCATCCACCCCTCTAATGAGTATATATGGAGGCACCCAAAAGACTAAAACGCCCTTCACTAATAACTAGGGATACATGCCCCTCAAGGGCGGATTTGGAATTCTTGAAGTCTTAACCATCGGACGTATGCCCGGCGACCGCACCCCGCGTAGCCTCGACGCACGCCTTGCGATCCCGACGCGTGTCCTCCGCTTCGAAGCTTCTCGGCGGCCGGCGGCCGTGGCGGTCGGACCGCCCCCCGGGCGGTTAGACCGGCCGGTGGATTCGACCGACCCCGGGCGGTCCGACCGCCCCCTCCGGGCGGTTGAACCGGCCTGGGTGGCCGCACCTCCTCGTCGAGTCTTCGGCCTCGGTTTTGTGGCTCAACCAAGTAACCCAGTGGTTTTCTGGTGAACCACTGCAAACCCCGCGAACTCGGTGTAGCCTCCGCCAATCTCCACTCATGACTCGGCTCCCACGTAGTCCCGGCTCAACCTTGGTTTTGAGGCTCTACCAAGAAACCGTCCACAACTTCATCTTGCCGTTCATGCCACCATGCGGCCCGCACTTGACCCCCGCCGGCCACCGGTCCCTCGAACGAAGCCTACTTGTCTTCTCCACACCGGAGGCCTCACCGCAACGACCTTTCGCGCTTGTTCTTCACCCGCACCAACACGAGTCAAGTCGCAACCCGCACCCGCAATACTTAGCCAAGAATCGGTCCACACAACGTTGTCAATCACTCATCACACAAGGAAGCGACCATCCACTGGTCCTCGAACCACACATGGTCCTCAATCTCCCCCTTGATGAGTGCATTGACAACACACTCAAATGAAGTAACACAAGAGAAAAGGAAAAGAGAAGAAACAAAATAAAAAGAAACCCCAACAAGCGATCGAAAGCCAAAGAAAGGCAAAGAACAAGATCACTTGAAGAAGACTAGTCTCGGACCCCTTAGGCAAGGGCAACGGCTCGACACATCCGAGACAAAACGCACTCAAGCAAAGAGCGCAAACCACCAAAGCAAAACTCGAACACCACAAAGAACTCCCCCCGCACAAATGCAAGCTCCCCCGAGCCACAAGACACTCCCTCCGAACACATGCATCAATGCAACTCGGGAATGCAACAAATAGCAAAAACCTGCTCACACGCCCAGGGGCGGTTAGACCGCCGCCCGTGGCGGTTAGGGACCGCCTCGCTCGAACCGACCGCGCGGGGGGCGGTTAGACCGCCCAAAGAGACCGGTCCCGCACCAAACTGCTCAAAAATTGCCCGAAACAATGAGAACACCTTCCAAACACTCCCGTGTGCCCAAAACATGCACAAACTTCTCCCCCTTGTTGACAATGCATGAATCAAGGCAAAATGCGAAAACTTGCAACATATAGCTTCTCGAATATACAAAATTCATCACAAGGTGCTACACAAGTCCAAATGAGCAAGTTAGATACTCGACGAGGTTCGTAATGACCTTAACTACGTGATCACCAAGTTTCACAACCATTGGACAAGGCTAAAAAGGATTTTAGTAATTTTGCGAAAAGTTACTCCCTCACAAGCAAATACCTAAACATGAGCAAAACATATCAAAATGGCAAAGCCACTCAAACTTCATGCTAGGACAGCCATTCTAATCATAAGACCATCATAAACACCCAAAAACACCTCATGTCATGTCAAAGCCACCGAGCCATGTGCCTACTTCTATGTATGAGACTTCTCATTGGTAGGCATCATGCAACGGTTTAGCACCCAAAGCAAATTAATTTCAGCACATATGACATGGGAACATATTTTCCAAGCATTTTTCATTTCATTTTCAGATTTGTAGATGGTACATGAAATGTCTTTGCGACAAAAAGGAACTTATGCCCCTCCACAAGATTAAGCAAGAGGGCTAAACATTCATGATGGCAAGTGAGCCTTTGGCTCCATATGATCAATAAACTAGCTATCCAACCACAAAGTAAGCATAGCAAAACCACTAAAACATGTCAAGATCATATATAGGCATTTACACATGAGAGAGCATGTATGTGACATTTTTCAAAAATTAGCCATCAACCATGGATCATTCATCAAGATCATCAAGAGCTAAGTCAAACTAACCGTAGCATATCAAACAAGCTCACAAGAACATATATAGCAACCCATGGTAAACATTGTATATAGGAGAAGCTTTTCCTATCCGATGCATATGATACAAAATGCATGCAATCTAAGATACAAGGATGCCTATACATCATGTTACATATGCCATGCCAAATGCAAGAAATGCACAAAGGAAAGCTATACATATGCTACAAACCGGCTCCTCGAGGGGAGGCAAAACGGGCTCGACACCACCGGCAAAAGAAAGCCCCCACACGCCCAACTCAAGAAATCAAACACACACCAAGTTCCCCCCGCAAACGAGTGAAAGTTGCTTGATCTAGGGGTTTGGTGAAAATATCGGCTAGTTGGTGATGTGTGGGCACATGGATCAAGGCTATCTTTCCTTTCTCTACGTTGTCTCTCAGAAAATGATACCTCACTTCTATGTGTTTGGTTTTGGAATGGAGCACCGGGTTCTTTGCAACGCTTATGGCACCGGTGCTATCAAAATGAAGTGGGACATGGGTATACTCCTCACCAAAGTCACTCATGGTGTAGGTGATCCAAAGGAGCCGAGAGCAACAACTAGCGGCGGCAACATACTCGGCTTCGGTCGTGGATTGAGCCACACTCGACCGCTTGCGGGAAGACCAAGACACCAAAGAAGAACCCAAAACTCGGCAAGTC
Organism: Cenchrus americanus; assembly: GCA_947561735.1. NCBI lineage: Eukaryota > Viridiplantae > Streptophyta > Magnoliopsida > Poales > Poaceae > Cenchrus > Cenchrus americanus. Next base: position 105,558,019 of record OX387243.1, read on the forward strand.
CCGAAGTGGACTTCCTATCCAACCGACACCCGGCAAAATCCGCGTCCGAAAAACCATGAAGCGCTAAAGAAGAGGACGCGGAGTACCAAAGGTCGAAGTCGGGAGTGTGACGCAAGTACCGAAAATTCTCTTCACCGCTTGCCGATGCGAAGTCCTCGGAGACGCTTGAAAACGAGCGCACGGCACACACCGAGAACCGTATGTCCGGCCTCGTCGCCGTCAAGTAGAGGAGTGACCCGATCATGCTCCGGTACTCCTTCCGGTCCACGTGTTCACCTTCCTCGTCCGCATCAAGAGCCGTAGTCGTACTCATCGGCGTCATCATAGCCTTGGAGTCCTCCATCTTGAACTTCCTTACAATGTCCTTGGTGTACTTAGCCCGATGCACAAATGTTCCTTCCTTTGATTGCTTGATTTGTAGCCCGAGGAAGAACCGCAACTCGCCCATCATGCTCATCTCAAACTCCCCGCTCATATCATCTCGCAAACCTTGCAACAAGAGAGTTAGACGAGCCACCAAAGACAATATCATCCACGTACACCCGCACAATCGGGATATCTCTCGCCCCCGCCTCAAAGCAAAAACAAGGTCCGATCGACCATCCCCATCTCAAAGCCTCTCGCAAACAAGAACCCCCTCAACCTCGCCATACCAAGCTCTAGGCGCCCGCTTCAACCCATACAGGCGCCTTCCTCAACTTGTACACCCGGTGGGGGTACCTCTCACTCTCAAACCCCGAGGTCGTCTCACATACACTTCTTCCTCCAAGACACCATTCAAAAAAGCACTCTTCACATCCATTTGGTGCAACTTGAACCCTTTAGCCACGAAAAGGCCGAAGGATCCTAATCGCCTCCAAACGGGCTACGGGAGCAAAGGTCTCCTCGTAGTCGATCCCCTCCTTCGATCGAACCCTTGAGCAACAAGTCTCGACTTGTTCCTCACAACCTCACCCTTCTCTCCCTCTTTGTTTTTCCACACCCATTTTGTACCAATCGGCTTACACCCCGGGGGAGGGTCAACCAACTCCCACACCCGATTCCTCTCAAAGTTCTCCGGCTCCTCATGCATCGAGTTAACCCAATTGTGATCAGATAGTGCGTGTCCAATGTCTTTGGGCTCAAAAGAAGCAACAAACGCAGCATGAGCAAAGTGAGAATTGTTTCGAACCCTCGACCGTGTAGTGCGTTCATTCATGTCGCCGATGATCCTCGAAGCTGGGTGATCCACCTGAACTCGCCGGGGAGGTTCTCGCCTCGAAGCTACCTCCCCCTCAACATCGCCTTCTCCTCGTTCTTGGTTTGTCGTTGTAGGTGTAGCAAGAGGGTCCATCCATCATCGTAGTCGAAGTAGTGGGTACATGTCCGCTCGGGGGCACCGCACCGCCATCTTCATCATCACCATGTTCATGCTCCTCCTCCCGAAAGATCTCCTCGCCAAGCTCATCATCACCGCATACTCAAAGACAAGCCGACTACGTGGCTCGTCTCGTCGAAGGTTACCTCGCAAGTCTCCACGATTTGATTAGTTTCAAGATTGAGCACACGATATGCTCTAGAATGAGATGCATAACCACGTAAAATGCCATCGACGGACCTAGCCTCAAACTTATCCAACTTCCCGCCTTTCTTCGAATGAAACACTTGCAACCAAAGACATGGAAGTGACTCACTTTGGGTGTGCGACCATGCATCAACTCATAGCATGTCTTCTTCTTGTGCACTCGAGGTATATTCGTTCGACACATAGCATGCGGTATTCACCGCCTCGGCCCCAATACCTCCTCGGAGTCCTATGCTCATCAAGCATCGTCCGAGCCATCTCGCACAAGGTCCCGTTCTTCCTTTCCACAACACCATTCGGGGAGGCGTATACGGACTCGAAAACTGGTGCTCAAGACCCAAGTCATGACAAAAGGTTTCAAAACGAGAGTTCCTGAATTCCGAGCCATTATCACTGCGGATAGCTCGTATGGCATCTCCGTGCCTCTCGTTCCTCAACCTCAAGACTAGATCTCGAACAAAACCAAACGTCTCCCCCTTCTCCTCAAGAAAGAACACCCACGCATACCGAGAAAAGTCATCCACCACAACAAGGACATACCACTTCCCACCCGCAGATCGCACACGAGCTGGGCCAACAAGGTCCATATGGAGCAGCTCGCATGGACGCTCAGTCATCACATCGGTGAGAGGCGGGTGAGAAGAGGCCACCATCTTAGCATGCCTACACGGAGCACAAACCAACTCTTTCTCAAGCCTCAAACGTGGCAATCCTCGGACCAAATTGAGTTTACTCAAGCGAGACAAAAGGTCAAAGCTCAAGTGACCCAACTTCCTATGCCACTTCCACAACTCACTCGAAGAACCGCCCAAGAAACAACGCTCAACACCCGAAGACTGAGAAAAATCAGCACGAAACACCTGACCCTCGGGAACGACCATACAAACAAGGTCCCCTCGAGAGTCCACAATCCGAGAACCACCCGGCCGAAACAATACCTCAAAGCCCTCATCCAACAACCGAGACACGGAAAGCAAATTGTACCCCGCCGATTGAACAAGAGCAACACGCCTCGAGTGATCTTGTCACTCACTTTTATCTCACCTTCCGAAAGCACACGCCCACGCCCATTGTCCCCAAAGGTGATGTACCTCTTCGTCACCACCGGGACGAGACTTGAGAACCACCCCCCGTCTCCCGGTCATATGCCTCGAACAACCGGAGTCAATCAACCAAATGTTCTTCAAGTCTCCCACCGAAATTCAAAAACAAGCACGTGAGCGAACAAACGACTCAAAGGCGGGGTTAGTACCAAAAGAGGAAAACCGGTGCCGAGCCATTTGCTCGAAAGTGGGGTTAGCACCAACCAAAGCATCTCTCCTACCAAAACTACCTCCACGAACACCACCTCGGTAACCACTCCGAGGGAACCACCCCTCCCGCCCGGAGGAGGACCAAAACCACGGAAGACAACCCGTGGAACATCCCTCCTCTCCTTCTCAAAGCTACGACTCCTCCCATCCCCGTAGTGACCTCGAGGGGGAGAATGCCTAGCAACCGACCACCCGCTGTCTCTCCGGACCAACCACCAAAGAACTCCACCTCCGGACACCGAAACCTCTCGACTCACCACCTCGAAAACCACTCCGCCCGAGTGGGGGGGGGCGGTTAAACCGCCTAGCCAGCCGGTCTAACCGCCCCCCTCGGGCTGGGCCGGTCGACCGCCTAGCCGGGCCGGTCCGACCGCCCCCTCCCGAACGGCTCCTCGGCCGCGGGAACTCGCATCTCCCCATGCGGAACACTTCTTACCACGGCCTTACCCCCGGGTAGTGGCATACGAGGCTTAGGTACACCATGGGAAGGGTTGTACCAATCCTTGTTCGCCCACTCCTTTGCCATCCTCTCTTCCCGCTTCCTCTTGAAGCAAAACTCATCCTTGTGACCCTCCTTCCCACAATGGCCACAACGGAACCTCACAAGCTTAGGTTTTGGCTTGGATTGGGGCTGCTCGCTTGGTTTCTCTCCACTCAACTCCTCCACCGATTTCTCCTTACTTGCCTTCTCTCTCACTTTCCCAAAGAACACTTTCCCCGAAGTGCTCACAAACTTGATGGGCTTTTGGAGATCATTTGTGGGTGTAGGAAATATAGGTGGAGCTGGGGTTGTGTCTAGTCGGTTCCTAAGATGGTTGGGTTTTGGAGGGAAATCATTTTTGTGGTGGGTTTTTGGTGGCTCCGGATATTCTCTCCACTTCCTTCACCAACCTTGTTTGCCCCAAGCCCCTCACCATCTTGCCTCTTAAAGGCCTCGATCATCATCCTCAACCGAGGCTCATGACCGGACAACCAACCCATCAACTTCCTCAAGTCATCATTCTCATCCCGCAAGCGATCAACATAATGTGCAAGCTCCAAATTTTTCAATGCATGCATTTCACAAGTAGAGCAGATGTAGGCATGGGTTCCTTCAATTTAGCCTCGAGCGAACTAGTGTAAGCATGCAACTCATCAATCTTAGCATGCAAAACGGGGCAAGAAGTGCAAGCACCTAGCAAAGCAGTCTAGACTTAAGCTCGGCCACTTCAACCCTAAGCACATCTAGTTCCTCACATTTGGAGGCATGCTTCTCCTTAAACAAAGCAAGATCAAGCAAGGAATATGGAGCAATCAAGACAATCATTTTCATCAGCAACAACGGGGCTAGCCTTAAGCGAATCAATCTCAAGCTTGCTATCGAGCACCCGTGTCTCTAGCTCGCCCACTCTAGTCCTAGCATCCTCGAGTGAAGCCCTAAGCTCTTTCCTCATTTTCTTGGCCTCTCTAAGCATGTCATCACGGTTATCAAGCAAAGAGCCAAGCCTCTCATTCTCCCGGCGCAAGAAAGGAAGTTCATCACGCACCTCGTCGTCGGACTCGCAGTCCGAGTCGCTCCGTGTGCTCTTCTTGCCGCCGGAGCTCGGCGCCATGGTACGGAAGCCGTCTCTCGCGACGCAGCCTCGCCCCGCTCGGATTCTTGGACGACTTCTTGTTCTTGCGGCGATCTCCCTCGTCTTCACCGCCGCTCGAGCTCGAGGTGGAGTACGCGGAACCGGAGTCGACGTCGCTCGCTCCAACCATCGCTCGGGCCTTGCCTCGGCCCTCCTTCTTCCTCGATCGTCGCTCGTCCTTGTACTTGTTCTTGTGCTTGCTCTTGTGGTCGCGCCTCGAACGGTACTTGCCATCGTTCATCCTCGGCTTGTGCTTGTAGCCGTCCTTGCTCTCGGCCTTCTCGGGCGGTCGGCGACGAAGTGTCCCGGCTTGCCGCACCGGGAAGCGGTGTCCTCGTGTTCCTCCTCATGTTCACGCGGTTCTCGTGCAGCCTCTCGAACCGCCTCGTCAACAGCGCCAGCTCGTCCTCTCCAAGGTCATCAAACTCCTCATCTGGCATGGACATCAAAGAGGAAAACGAGAACATCCTGGTGGATGGGTTAGAGTTAGTCTTTCCTTTGGAACCACCAACGAGGGCAAGACTATGGGAGTCAGTCGGTCCCTCGAGCTTGGCAGTCATGCCCCTATCCACCTCAGCCGACTTGAGCTTCGAGAACAGCTCGTTCACCGTCAGAGTGTCGTACCTCTCCGACTCGACTATGGCCTCGAACTTCCCGCCCCATATCGTACGATCCAAAGAGTGTAAGAGCTTGACCGCTCTATCATGATCATCGTACGGGAGCACGTCCACATTGGCCCTCATGTTGTTCACAACCACCGTGAACCTCTGGAACAAGGCATCGATGGACTCACCGGGAAGATGAGTGAAGTTCTCGTACTCTCTCCGTAGGTCGCATACAACCGTGCTCGAACTTGGGCGTTCCCAACATGAGCCTCCTTCAACACCGCCCAAATCCTACAAGCCAAGTGCTCGGTGTGCACCCGATCGAACTCGGCCGACACAAAGCACGAAACAAGTAGTCGACCGCCTTATTGTTGGCGTCGAATCCGTCCCTCGACCCCCGGAGCAAGGAAATCCATCGGCCGGACATAGCCCGTGTCCACCGTGACATCCCAAAGCAACCGACCCTTTCCGCGGAGGAACGCACCCATCCGCTTGCTCCACATCCGGTAGTTCTTGCCATCGAAGTGTGGAGGACCCGAACCCCGTTCCCGGTACGCCATCCTTGGATCTTAGATCGGTTAGAGTCAACAAAGACGCGAACCGGCTCGATACCACTTGAAGGACCGATACGGCGACCGCAGAGAGGGGGAGTGAATGGGAGCCGATAAAAATTCTTCTCGAGGGAGATTGAAACTCCGACAAGACGAACTAGCTCGGTCGAACCCCCCGAAATCACACGCTCCGCACTTCTACCTCCCGTTTGCCAAAACCACGTAGCCACCGGAGTGCTACCGGTCCTAGGAACAAACTCTACCAAAGCAACCATAACACACACGCAAGACCGACAAGCGGAAACAACTCGAAAGCCGGCTAACCGGAGGGGGCGGTTAGACCGGGTATAGGGGGCGGTTAGACCGCCTCCACCCGGCAACCAAGAAATCCTCCGAAACGCCTCTTCCGAGCACCAAAACACACCACGGTTTCACCAACGAGAGATCTCTCGGTCAAGGCCATGCTAGCTACCGGAAGATCTTGGCGAAAACCAAAACTTCACCCAAGGGCCTAGGGGCGGTTAGACCGGCTACCGGGGGCGGTCTAACCTCCCGTACCCAAAGCAACGAACTCCAAACAAGAACACCTAGCAACCGCACGAGAACGACCCCAAATTTCACCCGTACACTCCTCCGATCAAGGCGAACAAACTCACAGAGGAAAATCCGGCGAAACAGAACTTTGACCCGAAATACCCCTGGCGGTTAGACCGCCCCCTGTAGGCGGTTAGACCGCCCCTTCCAGAAAAACGAACCCGCGGGTCAAACCTCAACTTCCTCACGCCCGATCTCCCGAATCACTCCACAGATTGCAGCCAAACTTCGGGGATAGCTGGGTTACCTCCTGGGCAACCTCTTCCTCAAAGGAATCGACCCGAAACGCTCACAATCAAAAGGAATCGAAGAAATCGCTTCTCTAGGTCAAGAACTCGAGTTCCAACGAAAACCACCAAATCGAGTCCGATTCAAAGGAGATTTGGGGGCAAAGTCACCAGCCAAAGAGGCACAAAAACCTCATACGTGACACCCACCCAAAACCCCAAGAAATCGTCCTCAAAACACCGCCAAAAAGAGCTCCGAAAATCAACACAAAAGAGACGGGAAAACCACCATGAAGAACCACGCCGAACCTTCTATACATGCCATGAATGGTTCGTACAAGGTCTAGTTTGCCACCCAAACATCCATCCCTCTCTCTAGATCTCACATGAAGCTCTCAAACTAGCCTTCTAAAAACCTAGGGAAAATAGAGAACGAAAAATGGAAAAACCAAATGAGCTAGGGTTCCAAGAGTTGGCTGCCATCCACCCCTCTAATGAGTATATATGGAGGCACCCAAAAGACTAAAACGCCCTTCACTAATAACTAGGGATACATGCCCCTCAAGGGCGGATTTGGAATTCTTGAAGTCTTCACCATCGGACGTATGCCGGCGACCGCACCCGCGTAGCCTCGACGCACGCCTTGCGATCCCGACGCGTGTCCTCCGCTTCGAAGCTTCTCGGCACCGGCGGCCGGGCGGTCGACCGCCCCCCGGGCGGTTAGACCGGCCCGCGTGGATTCGACCGACCCCGGGCGGTCCGACCGCCCCTCCGGGCGGTTGAACCGGCCCGGGTGGCCGCACCTCCTCGTCGAGTCTTCGGCCTCGGTTTTGTGGCTCAACCGAGTAACCCAGTGGTTTTCTGGTGAACCACCGGAAACCCCCGCGAACTCGGTGTAGCCTCCGCCAATCTCCACTCATGACTCGGCTCCCACGTAGTCCCGGCTCGACCTTGGTTTTGAGGCTCTACCAAGAAACCGTCCACAACTTCATCTTGCTGTTCATGCCACCATGCGGCCCGCACTTGACCCCGCTGGCCACCGGGTCCCTCGAACGAAGCCTACTTGTCTTCTCCACACCTGGAGGCCTCACCGGCAACGACCTTTCGCGCTTGTTCTTCACCTGCACCAACACGAGTCAAGTCGCAACCTCGCACCCGCAATACTTCGCCAAGAATCGGTCCACACAACGTTGTCAATCACTCATCACACAAGGAAGCGACCATCCACCGGTCCTCAAACCACACATGGTCCTCGGGCGTTCTTCAACCCGAAGGACATGGTCGTGTAGCAGTACGCGCCAAACGGGGTGATGAACGCGGTCTTCTCCTGGTCTTCTTCCTTGATCGCGATCTGGTGGTACCCGGAGTAGCAGTCGAGGAAGCAGAGCAGGTCGCAGCCCGCCGTGGAGTCGATGACTTGATCAATCCGCGGCAACCCGAAGGGGTCCTTGGGGCAGTGTTTGTTGAGGTCGGTGTAGTCGACGCACATCCTCCACTCGTTCGAGTTCTTCTTGCGGACGAGGACGGGGTTGGCGAGCCACTCAGGATGGAAGACTTCTCTGATGAAGCCAGCTGCGAGTAGCTTGGCGAGTTCCTTCTTGATGGCATCCCGCCTGTCGTCGGCAAAGCGTCGGAGGTGTTGTCGTTTGGGGGTGGCCTTAGGGTCGACGTTGAGGGAGTGCTCAATCGGCTCCCCGGGCACTCCCGGCATGTCCGTCGGCTTCCACGCGAAGATGTCGCGGTTAGCCCGAAGGAAGCCGGTGAGCGCGTCTTCCTATTTGGGGTCGAGGCCGGACCCGATGGTGGTGGTCTTCTTCGGGGTCGCCCGTTCGAGGTCGACCGTCTTGACGGGTACCTCCTCGGGTGGCCGAGGCTTGTTGGTATTGTCGGACTTCTGCGGGATGTCGAGTTCACTTGTAGCAAGCTTCTTCGACGCGGTGTAGACCTCCATCATCGCGTTGGGTACTTGATTTGTGGAGGGCGATCTCCACGGCTTCGTGTCGCAAGCCGTGGGAGATCTTGAGGTCCCCTTGGAGGGAGAGTACACCGGGCCGGGCTTGGCGTCTTGAGTACCAAGTAGGTGTAGTGGGGCACCGCCATGAACTTGGCGATGGCCGGTCTGCCGAGGATGGCGTGGTAGGAGGTCTCGAAGTCCGCGACCTCGAACTTGATGTACTCGGTACGGTAGTTGTCCCGAGATGCCCCGAAGGTAACTGGCAGGACCACTGAGCCCAGTGTAATAGCCGCGTTGCCATGGACGATGTCGTAGAAGGGCACGTTGCTCTTCGTGAGCATATGCGTGATGTCGAGCTTCATTTTCTTCAAGGTCTTGGTGAAAAGGACGTTGAGCCCGCTTCCACCGTCGATGAGCACCTTGTTGAGTTTGGAGCCCGCCATCGTTGGCTTCAGGACGAGGGGGAACCGTCCTGGTTCAGAGAAGCTGGTCCATTGGTCCGCGCGGGAGAAGGTGATGGGTACCTCCGACCACCCGAGAGGGGTCGGGACCGCCGGTGTAACAACCCAGGATATTAGGTGTGTAATTTTGCGAAAATTTAAAACTTTTTGCTTGAATTTGAGTGCTATCAATTTTTGAACCAAATTGCTAGCCCTTCCCTGGATTCTCCACCAATTTATCCCATTTATAAAACATATATTTAAAATATGGTAAAATATGTGAGTTGGTTTTTCTCTGGTTCTTTGGAGTTCAAATGTGTGAAGTTTGAATTTGAGTGGGAATCAAATTCAAACTCTTTTTCAAACCCTAGCTCAAAGTTTAATCCTTTAATTTGCAAATTACCCAACCAGGTGAGCCGGGCCGCTTCTTCTTTCCCCGCGCTTTGCGCCGGCCCGGCCCCGCGACCCCTTTCGGCCCTTTAACCCGCGCGCCCCTACTCTCTCTTCTCTTTCTCGTCGCGTGGACCCCGGGCGTCGGCACTCACTTATCCTCATCCACCACACCGGCTCACCGAACCACCCCCTTGCGCCGCGGTCTCGCCGCACGCGCATGCGCGGGGCGGGCGCGGCCGGGACCGCCCGGCCGCACGCACGCGCGAGGGACCGTGCGCGCGCGCGCGATTGGGTGCGACCGAAGGGAAAGGCTAAGGACGGATTTGCCCCGCTCCGCGGCATCCGAGGCGCTCCAAGACGCGGCCTCAAGCGCCACCCGCCCCCGTCCGGCGGGCGGCCGGGGGGCTTGGAGGGATTTTCCCCCTCGAGCTGCCGCGGCGTTGATTCAAAAGGAGAGGGCCGGTGTGGCACGGAGGCAAAGCCATCCACCCCCTCTTGGGGTTTCCTCTTCCACCGCTCGGCCGTGTGCACCGGTTTGAGGGAGAAGGCGGGCGCGCCACCGCCGCGCCGCGCCGTTGGGGAAAGGAGCGGGCGCGCGCCGCCGCGACGCGCCGGCCGAGGGGAGGAGCCGAGGACCGGACCGGGGGACAGGACCACTTCACCGCCAAGGAGCGCCGTGCGGCGCCGAAGGGGGGAAGACGAGAACCGGCGGGGGACAAGGAGGGGGGAGCCGAGGCGGCGACCACCGGCGTGAACCCCTACCTCGCCTTCGTACGCCTCTCCACCGAGCCGGCCACGACTCCACCATCGCCCCATCGTGAGCACCGCAGCCCCCTTCTCTCTTCTCCCCCTTGGATTCCTTCCTGTGTTGGCTTCCCATGTGTGGAGACGCGTCGCTGTGGACTTCTTGCCTGGTTGCCGGCCTTCGTGCCGCGGACTTGCCGTGCCGCGACGAATGGGGCTCCTGGGCCGGTTGTGCCCACGAGCACCGCCGTCGCCGTGCGAAGAGCGACGCGGACTCGTGTGTGTGAATTGGGTGAGCGAGAGGAGGCGACGCGCCGCGGCTACCCCAAGCCGGTGGGCAAGCACTCCCGGCGCGCGCCGACGCCGCGCCCGCCGAGCCGAACCGAGGGGAAACCCTCGACGCGCCGCCGTGCCGCGAGGCAAGCAGTGCGCCGAGCCCCGGGCTCGGTTGTCCGGGATCCGGCCTTCGAGCCGTGGAGTGTCGTTCTTGCGGAGTTGGGTGGACTAGAACTCTTCCTACACTTGAGCCGCTCGCGGATATGGAGTTTCCCGCGCTTTCATGGAGCCGCTGCTAGACGTTTTATTTATGTTTGATTCAGTCCTGATGGACTTGTACCCGGCATGTGCCGAAGAGATGTACTCTGATTAATGTAATAAAATAAATGTTGTACTCTACTTTACTGTTTTTATCTTTCTGTATGGATTTTTGGCATCGCTGAGACAGGGATTGCACGTGGTAGCCCTCCTGGGACTACCACCGAGGTGCTAAGATTCGGGATTCCGTTCGCGGAAATCCGGGTCGTTTCAGTTGGTACCAGAGCCATGCTTGACTGTAGGACGAGCCCCAGGAATGGTCGATAGCATAGGAAGCCGTTTCTGAACCTTGAAACTTTATATAAACCCCTTGGCTTCCGTATGTATATAACTATACTTATATATATGCATTACCTTGATTAACTTTCACTAACTACCTTACTAACTACGCTCTAACAACGTTGTGCAGATGGCGGAGGAAGCGTGGATCCCTTTGGAGTCGGACGGCAGGAAGGTCGGAGGCTTCGCCACTTGCTGAGGGAGTGCCTGGAGGCAGCTGGAGTAGGGACCGACCGAGTCAGCTACAAGGGGAGGACCATGGGGCACAGGGAGCAGACACCCACTTTCCTGACCGTTACGGTGCCGGCAGACCCACGGGTGCCAGAGTTCAAGGAGGTTAAGGTGCACTGTTTCGAGAGTTCGACCACGGAGGCACACCAGACTGGCGCACGCAGAGCTCTCAAGATGGTTTGTGTCCAGCTCAGGGAGAAGCTTAAGGACACCCCGTTCAGCGTGCTTCCGACAGGGATCTACGACCCGGGTCGCTGGGACACGAGCGACCGAGCACGCACCTTGAGGTGACTTCGTGGAGGAGGACCGAAGATGCACGCGGCCCGGACGGTGCATCCTCGGCTCGAGACCGGGCGCTTTTCCCGGCGTACACGGTGAGATCGCGTACCTGAGATGGAAGTGGGATGATAGTCTACGGCGGGTTCGGGGACCGGAGGGGGAGAGAGAGGATTTGCTCGACCAGTTGGAGGAGTCGCACGAGAGGAACGGAGAGCTGGTACAGCTTGGACCGCGGCCAGCCACGGCCCGCACCGAGAGGGACGCGGGGAGGATCGCTACACCGGAGGCACGGCCGAGGACAAGAGCGGAGAGTTGCACCGGCTACGGTGGAGGCCACGCGTGAGGACAGAGTGAGGCTTGCGAGAGGCCAGGGACCGTTGGAGTCGGTTGGAGCCGCAGCACTCGACTATCAAGTAAAGATGTGGGATCTTCGGGAGGCGAGTCGACACAACTACCACCACTTGTGTTACCTCGGTGGACCGGTCTACGAGGAGAGAGACCGAGCAGCCGGGACCCGCACGGCACGCCCGGGAGCGTTCGACCGGCGAGAGGCCGAGAGAGTTGGAGGAGCTCTCCGCGCACGCCTACCCCCCAAGAAGAGGTCGCGACCGAGGACAGAGACCTTCGAGCTACCGCCGACACTCCTACCACGTGTACGCCCGTACCCGAGTGGTTCTCGGGATAACAGCGAGAGATGGACCGTGCTCTTCGAGATACCCGAGACTACTACGGAGGACCGGCGATCGTGGTGCCGGCTACCTGGGGACTCACTCACCGCCGTTCTACTCGGTTCCACCCGTACTCCGGCCCCGCAGGCACCGCAGGTGTACCCCGTGATGGGAGTAGAGATCTAGCAAGAGATTCCGAGTCGATGTAATGAGTTAGATGTAATCGTCGTCACTTATGCTTGTCATGCCTGTAGTAGCTACCCCATGATGTACCATGCGTTAGCGTGATGTGTTGCCGTGTACCCTCGAAGGTCGTTGGAGTAAACCTCGAGGTGCACCCCTTTTGTATGGCGGCATTGATTGAGTGTCATGGATCTTCATGGATTTTCTCGGATTTCATGCTTCTTTATGTCTGAATGAAATTCTTTGATTGTTAGCAGGATTACTCCTTTATAGTTAGTAATCTTAATAAATATATTCTCCCTACCACTACTGACTCTTGCAATTGGACAGTATGTCGGGAGCAAGGAGGTCCGGCGACTCGGCCCGTTTCGAGGAGGTCGCCGGGGACGACGGAGGGGAGGATGCTCCTAACCCGGCCGGGAGCGAGAGGCCGCGACGCCGTGGAGGTCACGCGCCACGAGGCGGGCTCCGCGGAGGCACCGGGCAGCCGCGTAGGCCGAGGAGGCCGAGTTGGCGGTCGAGGAGCCGCGCACGACGACGAGGGAGCTCGGGAGCGAGGAGCTCGAGCACGAGCGGGTACCCCGGCCGAGGGAGGAGCAAAGCCGGGCTCGGGGACACGAGGTGCCACCACCGCCACCTCCCCCGAACTTGGCCGACGTGATGGCAAGATACGGACTCACCGATGCGGTACGATCACCCAGATGCTAGCTCAGAACAACAACAACAACCACAGGGGTCAGAACCGCAACGCGCCAGAGGGTTTCCAGAAGAAGGTTGAGAACTTCAACAAGCTGCGACCGCCTACCTTCGACCACTCAGCAGACCCGATGGACGCAGACAACTGGCTACGTGAGATTGAGAAGAAGCTAGAGCTGACTGAGCTTACGGAGGAGGAGTGTGTGACCGTGGCGAAGACACGCCCGATCGGCACGGCCGGTGCGTGGTGGGACAAGCTCGTGACTCGCACCGGACCCGTTGCACATCGGGTGGGACGAGTTTGTGGAGGCCTTCGAGAGTCACCACATCCCGGATGCGGTGATGGACGGGGAAGGCCGACGAGTTCGGGCACCTCAAGATGGGAAACATGTCGGTGCGGGGAGTACGCCAACCGCTACCGAGAGCCGATGAGGTACGTGCCGACGACACCGACACGAGAGAAGAAGAAGGTCTACCGGTTCGAAAGGGGCCGCACAAGGGGATGGCACACCACTTGTCCGCCCACGACTGCCCGACACTTCGCTCCATTATCGACAAGGCACTGATCGTGGAGAGGTCAAGGCTTGAGTACATGGAGGTTCGTGGAAGCAAGTCCAAGCGCACAGACCAGGCAGGACGCTCAGGACCACCTCAGAGGCAGAGGACAGGTTACGCTCAGGGCCACCAGTCACAACAGAGGCACCACGTCTCTCAGTCTCAGCCGCAGAGCAGAGCCAACCCGGGGAGGGAGTGGAGGACGAACGCCGGAAACCGAGGCCACCACGCGGCAACAGACAGATCCAAGGTGACTTGCTTCAACCGCCGTCGGGTTGGGCACAAGTCGTTTGAGTGTCCACAAAGCAGCGCCACCGCGGGAGTCGAACCGCAGCTCTCGGTTCCGGACCCCGCCCAAGCCACCGGCACCGGAAGACAGCCACCCCGTACACGGCAGAGGACCGGCTCGGCCACCGCCTACACGAGGCCGTCCGAACCACCTCACCGCCGAGGATGCGCATCCGCACCCGACGTCACACTTGGTGAGTTCCTTGTTGACTCGCCTTTGGTAATCGTTTTGTTCGATACCGGAGCTCAGTTTTCGTATATTTCTACCAAGTTTGCTAACGAAAGGTCTTTACCAACTAAGCCTCGACCAAGGCCTATCTTGACTAGCTCTCCGCTAGGAGAGAAGAGGAGTACGTTAGAGTGCAGGGGAGTGAGGATGGTGTTTGAAGGGCAACGAGGTCACGGCGGACTTGACTGCTTTGGAGTCTACCGGGATAGACGTGATCCTAGGGATGGATTGGTTGGCAAAACACAACGGGATAGTCTCTTGCAACCCCGCAGTTATACAGCCTAGAACACCCCAAAGTGGGACTATAGTGCGGATCGAGCCACAGAGTCCGAAGGTTGCTACGATGATGTGCAACATGAGTGTGAAAGAGATTGAAGAAATCCCGGTGGTCCGTGAATTTCCGGACGTGTTCCCGAGAGGAGCTTACGGAGTTACCCCCGACCGGGACGTGGAGTTCGTGATTGAGCTAATGCGGGGGCGGGGCCCGTTGCAAAGAGTCCTTCTCGGATGTCGTCCGACGAGCTGGACGAGTTGAAGAAACAGCTCAAGAAGCTGCTTGAGCAAGGGTTTGTTCGGCCGAGTGCCTCACCGTGGGGTTCACCAGTGCTCTTCGTGGAGAAGAAAGACGGCACAAAGAGAATGTGCATTGACTACCGCACGCTCAACTCAATGACAATCAAGAACAAGTACCCGCTACCCAGAATCGAGGACCTGCTGGATAGGCTCAAAAAGGCAAGGTTCTTCTCCAAGATCGACTTGAGGTCAGGGTTACCACCGAGATGAAGATCCGAGAACAAGTATATTCCCAAGACGACCTTCACCACACGTTACGGCTTGTACGAGTTCGTGGTGGTTTCTTTCGGCCGACCAACGCCTCGCTTACTTCATGAACTTGATGAACAAGGTTTTCATGGAAGAGTTGGACAGGTTTGTAGTGGTGTTTATCGATGATATCTTGATCTACTGCGAGACCACGGAGGAGCACGAGGAGCACCGAGGGTCGTGCTAGAGAGGCCGAGGCGAGCGAGAACTGTACGCCAAGTTCAGCAAGTGCGAATTCTGGATGGAGAAGGTCGCGTTCTTGGGACACGTGTTGTCAGCAGAGGGGATAGCCGTGGATCCGTCCAAGGTTGAGTCAGTGACCAAGTGGGAGCAGCCGTTAAACGTGACAGATGTCAGAAGCTTCCTTGGGTTGGCAGGTTACTACCGGAGGTTCATTGAGAACTTTTCCAAGATCGCCAAGCCGATGACAGAGTTGCTCAAGAACAACACAAAGTTCGAGTGGTCAGAAGCGTGTGAGAAGAGCTTTCAAGAGCTGAAAAAGAGACTCACCACAGCCCCAGTGCTTACCTTGCCAGATATCAAGAAAGACTTTGTGGTCTACTGTGACGCTTCAAGGCAAGGACTCGGATGTGTGCCGATGCGGGGAAGGGAAAGTTGTGGCTTATGCTTCCAGCACTCGAAGAAACACGAGGAAAACTACCTCGACACACGACTTGGAGCTGGCAAACCGTTGTGCATGCGCTCAAGATCCGGAGACACTACCCGATAGGGAACAAGTGTGAACTCGTTTTCCGACCACAAGAGCCTGAAGTACTTCTTTACACAGACAGAGTTGAACATGAGGCAGAGGCGATGGCTAGAGCTGATCAAGGACTACGACGTCGAGATCAACTACCACCCAGGCAAAGCCAATGTCGTGGCAGATGCACTGAGCCGGAAAACATATTGCAACAACCTCATGGTAAGAGAAGAGCAACCTGCTCTACACGAAGAGCTAGAAAAGCTGAGAATCGAAATTGTAGACCAAGGCCAAGTCAACGTGATGCAAGTGACCTATGACCTGGAGGAACGAATCCGTACAGCCCAGAAGTCGTGTGCAGAAATCAAAGCCCTGCGAGAACTGATGAAACAGGGTAAAGCAGAGGACTACCGGGTTGATGAACAAGGCACCGTGTGGTTGAAAGAACGGATCTGTGTACCACAAGACAGGGCACTCCGGGAGCAGATCATGAGAGAAGCTCACGACTCGAGGTACTCGATCCACCCGGCAAAGCACCAAGAGTGTACAGAGATCCGAAGATCGTGACCGGTGGAAGGACATGAAGAAGGATATAGCACACTACATGGCCTCGCCGCGACACCCGTAGCAAGAGTAAAGATTGAACATCGAAACCCGCTGGTTTGTTGAAGCCGTTGGCTATTCCGGCTTTGGAAGTGGGAGGACATTTCCATGGACTTTGTGGTGGGACTTCCTCGAACACCAAGAGGGAATGACTCGGTTTGGGTCATAGTGGACCGACCGACCAAAGTGGCTCACTTTGTGCCGGTGAAGACCCGTATGCAACCGAGAAGTTGGCGTAACTATACGTGGAGCACATACTCGGCCGCACGGGGCACCCGAAGTATTGTATCCGATCGAGGACCACAGCTTGTCTCCAAGTTTTGGCGAGCTTCCACAAGCTTATGGGCACCACTCTTAGCTACAAGACAGCCTTTTCACCTACGGACGGATGGTCGGACGAGAGAGGGTCAACCAGGTGTTGGAGGATATGCTACGAGCGTGTGCACTCACCTATGGTACCGATTGGGAGAGCAAGCTTTGCCGTTTGCGAGTTCTCGTACAACAACGGCTTTCAAGCAAGTCTCTGGATGGCACCCTTTGAGGCCCTTTACGGGCGAAAGTGCGAACCCCGCTAGCTTGGTCGAGGTGGGAGAGCGGACATCGTTTGGGCCAGCAATCATTGAGGAAGCGAGAGGAGAAAGTTGAGAAAGTTCGTGAGAACCTGAAGATCGCTCAAAGTCGTCGAAGAGCTATGCCGACAAAAGAAGAAGAGAGTTGACTTTTGCAGGTTGGCGACCGAGTGTACTTGAAGGTCTCACCGCTTCGAGGAACTAAGAGATTCTTGGTGAAGGGAAAACTCGCACCTAGGTACGTGGGGCCGTACCCAATTACCCGAAGGATTGGAAGTTTGGCCTACCGCCTTGCGCTACCCGAGACAATGGCAGGAGTTCACCCAGGTGTTTCACGTGTCACACTCGAAGAAGAGCGAGAAGGCGGTGGAGGCAAAGCAAGTGCCCATGGAGTTGCTTGACTTGCAAGACAACCCGGAGTATACAGAATATCCCGAGAAAACCTTGGACGTAGCCGTCAAGGAAACAAGGAGAACTACCATTCCTTTCGTAGAGTGTTGTGGAGCAACCATACGGAGCGAGAAGCAACATGGGAGAAGGAAGCCGATCTCAAAAAAGAGTACCCTCACTTGTTCACGAGAGGAGGTCGAGGACTAAATCTCGAGGACGAGATTCTCGGTGGTGGGGGAGAATGTAACAACCCGAGATTTTAGGTGTGCAAATTTTGCGAAAATTTAAAACTTTTTGCTTGAATTTGAGTGCTATCAATTTTTGAACCAAATTGCTAGCCCTTCCCTGGATTCTCCACCAATTTATCCCATTTATAAAACATATATTTAAAATATGGTAAAATATGTGAGTTGGTTTTTCTCTGGTTCTTTGGAGTTCAAATGTGTGAAGTTTGAATTTGAGTGGGAATCAAATTCAAACTCTTTTTCAAACCCTAGCTCAAAGTTTAATCCTTTAATTTGCAAATTACCCAACCGGTGAGTGGGCCACTTCTTCTTTCCTCGCGCTTTGCAGCCGCCCGCCCCGCGACCCCTTTCGGCCCTTTAACCCGCGCAGCCCCTACTCTCTCTTCTCTTTCTCTCGTCGCGTGGACCCCGGGCGCGGCACTCACTTATCCTCATCCACCACACCACTCACCGAACCACCCCCTTGCGCCGCCGGCTCGCCGCACCCGCACGCGCGCGGGCGGGGCGCGGCCGGACCGCCCGGCCGCACGCACGCCGAGGACCGGGCGCGCGCGCGCGCGACCGGGTGCGACCGAGGGGAAAGGCTAAGGACGGATTTGCCGCGCTCCGCGCGGCATCCGAGGCGCTCCAAGCCGCGGCCTCAAGCGCCACCGCCCCGTCCGGCGGGCGGCCGGGGGCTTGGAGGGATTTTCCTCTCGAGCCGCCACGGCGTTGATTCAAAAGGAGAGGGCCGGTGTGGCACGGAGGCAAAGCCATCCGCCCCCTCTTGGGGTTTCCTCTTCCACCGCTCGGCCGTGTGCACCGGTTTGAGGGAGAAGGCGGGGCGCGCCACCGCCGCGCCGCGCCGTTGGGGAAAGGAGCGGGCGCGCCGCCGCCGCGACGCGCCGGTCGAGGGAGGAGCCGAGGACCGGACCGGGGACAGGACCACTTCACCGCCAAGGAGCGCCGTGCCGCGCCGGAAGGGGAAAGACGAGAACCAGCCGGGGACAAGGAGCAGGAGCCGAGGCGGCGACCACCGGCGTGAACCCCTACCTCGCCTTCGTACGCCTCTCCACCGAGCCGGCCACGACTCCACCATCGCCCCATCGTGAGCACCGCAGCCTTCTTCTCTCTTCTCCCCCTTGGATTTCTTCCTGTGTTGGCTTCCCATGTGTGGAGACGCGTCGCTGTGGACTTCTTGCCTGGTTGCTGGCCTTCGTGCCGCGGACTTGCCGTGCCGCGACGAATGGGGCTCCCGGGCCGGTTGTGCCCCCGAGCGCCGCCGTCGCCGTGCGAAGAGCAACGCGGACTCGTGTGTGTGAATTGGGTGAGCGAAGAGGAGGCGACGCGCCGCGGCTACCCCAAGCCGGTGGGCAAGCACTCTCGGCGCGCGCCGACGCCGCGCCCCGCCGAGCCGAACCGAGGGGAAACCCTCGACGCGCCGCCGTGCCGCGAGGCGGAGCGGCGCCGAGCCCCGGGCTCGGTTGTCCCGGGATCCGGCCTTCGAGCCGTGGAGTGCCGTTCTTGCAGTTGGGTGGGCGGAAGCCCGTGGTCGGGCGCACCGCGGCGCGTGGACCCGGGACTC
Source organism: Cenchrus americanus (assembly GCA_947561735.1). Lineage (NCBI taxonomy): Eukaryota > Viridiplantae > Streptophyta > Magnoliopsida > Poales > Poaceae > Cenchrus > Cenchrus americanus. The sequence goes on from OX387243.1 coordinate 105,576,912, forward strand.
ACCGCGCTACGGACGGGCGACGCGGCCGCGACGCCGCCGTGCCCCGGCCGCCGCGCGCCGCGCGCCACACCGTTGGCCCCTTTCTCGCGGGCCGGTGTTTGGCAAGACGTGCGGTACGGGGGTGGAACGCGGAGACGAACCCTCTCGCTCGCACCCCAGCGAGACGTGGGAGCGCGCCGGTGGACAGGGAGCTCGCCACCGCAGGGACGCGCCGCGCGGCCGCGGGTCGCCTGGCATATTGGCGAGCACCTGGGGTGCATGTGGTATCTTGAACACGTTTCACCTGGGGATGGGCCGCCGGCTGGAAACGGGCCTTAAGCCCAGTCTGTTTTTCCTAACAGGCCGTCGGTCCAGCGCAGTTGGGAATAGGAGGGTGTTTTCCAGACTTCTGCGGTTGCTGGCTGGACTGCGACGCATGGGCCAAGATTGGGCCGAAACCCCGTTTCTGTTCTGAACCGGATCCGCTGGGCCACCCACGCCCCCAAAGATCGTATCCGGCCTTTTGCCCCGTTAAACCCAGGAGGCTGACGTCATGCTGACGTCAGCAGCGTATTTTCTGAAAACCCCTTTTCTTTTTCTCGTTTAAAAATTCCGGAAAATGTTTTTAACCTTTAAAAATTCATAACTAATTCTAGGGAGCTCGTAAAAAATACAAAACTAATTTCTATAAATCCGTATTTGCGAAACCTTGCGATTGTAGGTAGTTTGGGTTCTTTTTGGATCTTCTAAATTGATTTTTATTTGGAGTTTTTGCCTAGATGTGCACCGTATTCTTATTTTCGCGTCGAATCTCGTGCCACGGACCCGAGCTTCGACCGGGAGGACGTGGAGGACCCCGAGTACATCGCTCCGGACAACGATCGCTTCAAAGGCAACGAAGGTGTCATGTCACTCCCAACCATATAGATCCCATGTTGTTAAATAGCCGCTAGTGCTTTACTTTAATGCATTGATCTAATGTTTTGCATAACCCGTTTAATAGCCATGCCTTGATGCTTTGTTATATCCCCGTTTCCTTGATCTACTACCTCGGCGGACTAGCTACGTACCCCTAGCTAGTCCCCTACCACAACTATCCATACTTTTCTTGCTTGATTATGGATGGTACTCTGGGCTTGGGCTGAGATGTGGGTATCTCGGTGTGATTCTAGCGTGCGTTCTGGGTGCGTATCCCCTTGCTGTGTTTTGGCGGGAGCGAGCCGCTTGGTTACTTGTGAACGGCTGCCGAGGGAAGATGCGATCTGGCCTCTTACCCGAGGGTCGTGTCGTGTGGGAAGGAGTTGATGAGTGCTCGCTCTCGGCCCCTTAAGGACCTATCGTCGTTGACCTTGTTTCGGATGACTATTTTCGTACGTACCGCCCGCCTTGTATTGGGCGGGGGTGCGGGGTGAGACTTGTAGTGGATAGCACCCCTCCCGGGAGGATCGGTGTGATCGTGTCGGGAGTGGTCTTTCCCTCCTTAGTAGACTTTTCCTCGGCGAGGCCGGGGAAGGGTTCCACGCCTTCGAGGGACCTCTCGCGGGTAGTATGAGCTCGCCGCGGAGGCCGGGGCCGTGCTCGGGAGATGCAGAAGGGTACTATCCACTTACTTGGGCTTCGCCCGTATGGTAGGGTCGGACACCGGTGACGGCCGGTTCCGGTCCTATTCGGGCGGGTACGGTTGTACAACCTCTCGCGAGTGTTAAACCTATAGCTATAGTCCGTGTCCACCGGTTATGGACGCCTCTTTCGATCTCTCACCCGACTAGTTACACTTCTCTTGTGCTTCATCTCTCCCCCCGAGTGTGTGAGCCGGCTTCGGCCATTGAGATGTGGGGATAGGAGTTGGTGGGCCCCACATCGCGGATGAGAGTTGGGTTCTCGGATCGTGGTTGAGATCCGGTGTTTTGGTGTGGTATTCCTTGAGCGGGGGTGTGGACCCCCGAGGTGTGGACCTCGGAAGCGGAAGCTTCCCCCGAGGTGTGGACCTCCTAGCTATATTCTCGCTTACCTTGTACGTTGCGTTGTCGCTTTGCTTAAGCTTTCTACGACCCGGAATAGGGTTATCTCATGCATAGTAGAACATACACCGCTTTTGCCTCTTTGTTGGGAAGCTGACATGACCTACCCGCTTATCGGGTAGACCCTGGTGACTCTGACGCAGAGCCGGACTATGACTTCGACAACGACGGTTGGGTGGACTAGAGCTCTTCCTACACTTGAGCTGCCCGCGGATATGGAGTTTCCCGCGCTTTCATGGAGCCGCTGCTAGACGTTTTATTTATGTTTGATTCAGTCCCGATGGACTTGTACCCGGCATGTGCCGAAGAGATGCACTCTGATTAATGTAATAAAATAAATGTTGTACTCTAATTTATCGTTTTTATCTTTTCGTATGGATTTTTGGCATCGCCGAGACGGGGATTGCACGTGGAAGCCCTCCTGGGACTACCACCGAGGTGCTAAGATTCGGGATTCCGTTCGCGGAAATCCGGGTCGTTTCACTGGCTCAATGGACATTACTTCACGACGGGTAGCTTCTCGCTCCCGCCCGCCGGGCGATCCACCGAAGAGGATGTTGACGGTCTTCTCGGGTTCTTGAAAGTCGTTGTTGTCGCCGTCCTTGTTCTTGCCCTTTTGGTCGTGAGGGTGCGGTTGCTCCGGCGTCTCCTTAAGTGCGTGCCCGAGCCGGTAGCACCGTTCGGTAGTGTGGTTGCCGTTTGGATGCCACGGGCACTTCTCCTTCGGCGGGTCTTTGAAGCCGCCGAGCTTTTCTTCGAGTTCCCTTTCGCAGGTGCCGGATAGCCGCGACAAGTGTTGTCCGGCTTGCGCTTGCGGTTGGGACCCGAGTAGTAGTAGTTGTTGTTGTTGTTGTTGCGGCCGCCCGGTTCGCATTGGCCGCGCCGCCGCCGCCCCGGTTCTCGCTTGGTCTTGCCACGAATGGCGTCGTACTTGGCATTGGCCTTGTCTTCTTCATCCGCCCAGGACGTGATCATGTCCTTGAGGTGGGGGATGGACTGGGGCGACGACGACCGAAGTCTTTGAAGGTGTGGCGGTGATAGAGGCCGTCTTGGAAGAGGTCGATGACCTCCTTGTCGGTGACGTCGACGACGGTGGCGCGCTTGTCGAAAAAGCGGTGCGTGTACTTGCGGAGGGTCTCGCCTTGTTCTCGCTTGATCATGGCCGGTGTCCATGCGAGTACCCGATCGGCCCATGGCGCCCGCGAAGTTGCTTGTGAAGCTGCTCTTTCGGACTCGGTCCCACTTGTCGATCGAGTGCTTGTCCGGCCGACTTGAGCCATGTGAGTGGTGCTTGGTCCGAGCGAGAAGGGGAAGTAAAGGCACTTGGTGTCGCCGTTGCCGCCGCCGTTCTCGATGGAGAGGGCGTAGCATCGGAGCCACCGGATGGGGTCTCGCTCGCGTCGTACTTGGTGATCCCCAAAGGTTTGAACTTGTCGGGGAGGAGCAAAGTTGCGAAGTCGAGGTGAGAAGGCGGGGAAGCCGTCGCCTTCGGCGGCGGTGGTCGACTTCTTCCGACGTAGCTCCTCAATCTTCGGCGGGCGTCGTACCCGCCGTGTGAGGCGCCGGAGGCGTGGCCGTTCGCGTGGCCTCGGCCGCCGCGGGCGCCGCCGCCTCCGGCCCTCATGTTGGTCCCATGGTTGGAGTCGCCGCCGTCGCCGCCGCCGCCGTCGGGATCGTTGCCGCCGCCACCGCCGAGCGCGGTGGGGAACAACTTCTCGGTTGCCGTGGTCTTGCGGTGAAGGTCCGCCGGCGTTGGAGCGGCGACGGTTTGGCTCGGGCCGGGAGGTCGGCTCGAGTACGGTTGGGACCGTTGTTGGCGCCGCGACTAGTAGCTTCGTTGTCGCGGGGCTTAGCCGGGAGGAGGTTGGTTGACTCGTTGTCGACCCGCATGAAGTAAGCTTCTTCGGCCGAGCTTGGCGATGACCTCACCAAAGCACGTATGCCCCGAGCCCGGCGTGCGATCGCCGTGATCGACATGAGGCACCGCTTGGGGGTAGTGTGTACTCGCTCTCGACCGCCTCGAGAGCTTCCGCAAGGTTGCGGATGGGGGAAGTTGTCGCGGAGGCGTCGACGACGTTCGTTGCGCTTCCGGTTGCGTTCACGTCGAGAGTCTCCGTCCGCCGAGTCTCGTTTGGTGGAGCGTCGGCGAGAGAGCTCGTCGGAGGAGATGTCCTCCGTGTACTTGTCCCGAGCCGTGCCTCGAAGGCCCCGGGGTGTCGCCGGCGCCCATGAAGACTTGGCGATCGGGGGTGCCAAGGCTGGACTCAGAGGGTGCCACCTCAGTTGGTGTGTTTGAGTCAGCCCGGGCTAGCGGTGTTCCCTCCTGGAACGGTAGCGAGTCGATGTAGGCGACGTAGCGTGAGTCTCCCTTTATCAGGTCAGCGGGCTTGCGGTCTGGCCAGTAGACGTATCTCCCGGCCGGCGTGGATTTTATAACCAGCCCAGAGGCTGGCCCTGACAAGGGAAGCTCGGTGGAGTTGTCTTCGGACTCGGGCTCGTCAGGGTCCGACCCGAAGTCGAACTCGTAGTCCGGGTTTGAGTAGAACTCGGAGAGAGGGCTGGAGTCCGAAACGTGATCGGGGGCGGCGTCGGAGTCCGAGTTGTACTCGGGGCACGGGCTCCTTGCCGGCCGGCGCGAGGGGGGAGCCCCGTGCGGGCCCGGCCGAGGATGCGGGGGCCACGTGCGGAGGGCTCGCGTGGTGAGGGGACCGCCTGCGATGGCTGAGCAGCCGACTCGCATGCGATGGCCCATGGCGACGTCGAGTTCGAGTTGGAGACGGACTCGAGCTTGAAGTCAGCGTGGTGATTGAAGAGCGAAATTTCGCCGAATTTGCCGGCGAGTTCGCCTGTGATGACTTCGGGAAGTGTCACGAAGCCTGTCTTCGGGTTGGGCCGCATGGTCGCGGCGCGGCGGAAGGAGCCCGCGCCATCGGCGGTGCGGACCCGGGCGTCGAACACGAAGGTGTCGCCGCGGTTGAAGGCGACGGTTGGCTTGAAGCGAGAATGGAGTCGTCGAGTTCGCCATGTGATCTCGGGCGAGAGCCCCTACCCGGCGCGCCCGCGTCGGTGTTTTAGACCGGCAACCTACTAAGGGGAGTACCCGAAGTAGATGAATGTGACTCGCCGAGATCGGTAACTCGAAGGAAGAGACACGTGGCACACAATTTAGACAGGTTCGGGCCGCGAGGTGCGTAATACCCTACGTCCTGTATGCTGCGTAGCTCTGGATTGATTGGGCACGATTACAAGATGGTGCAATAGTGCGCCGTGAGTTGTAGGGGATTGGATGAGATGATCCTAAGATCGGTTCCTGCCTCGCCTTATATAGTCCGGGAGGCAGGGTTACAAGTCGGGGTAGGGAGAGAGTACTAGTCGAGTACGTCTAGGAGTCCTCTATACAGTGCGGAACATGTACAGCTCCCTAACCGAGTACTACTCCTGTGTAGTCCTTGTGCCCCACGCCTTCAGGTGCCGTGTAGCGCAAGCCGGGTAGTCCTAGGGGCCCACCGAGTAGTCGGTCCTGGTACCCACCGAGGTAGTGGGCCCAGGGAGGTCCATACGACAGCGCCATCCTTCTCCAACAGTTGCGGTATTAAAGCTGTTGGCGAAGACACTTTGCCAACAACATCACAAGGTTGTTGGGAAAGAATTTTTGCATTTTTGTTTTTTTCCTTTCAACTTTTTTGTGGGTCCTTCCTACTAGAACTACATCTCAACTTCAAAACTTGGGGATGTTTTGAGCTATTTAACTATATTTCGTTAATTATTTTTGTTCACTTGAATTTTCCGGCAAAATTCAAATTTGAACTGCAGGTGTGTGAAATAATGAAACTTAGGCGTTCGAAAAATGATATTCATGTCAGGGAGTGTGTTTTGAGGCCGTGTCCCAAAGCTCACCCGAAATTTCGAAGTCCTTGTCTACGTAACACGACGGTCCGGGCGTTGTACAATTGTTTTTTAATTATATAAAATCCAAACGAAGTCGAAAAATCACGAAACTTGTCGGGGTGTCTTGTTATCGCATGTGGAGGCTCCCATAAACATTTGAGAAAGTTTGGAGTAAGTTGCCGCGTCAAATGCTCAAAACCTAGACATCTCTACCATGTGATCACTTGGTTACCGCGTGGAAGGAGAAGAACAAGCAGGTGTAGGGTTCAGAGGAGGGGCAGGAAAGGGCGGGCGGGCTCATCGATGGTAGTGGAAGTAGTCAGAAGGCACCGTGGTGGTAGTGGCGTCGTGTCCAGGCAAGGTAGAGAAGGGATGATAGAAAGGGGGAAAGGGCAAGTAGATGGTGGTGACATCACCTAGCGCGAGGCTATTGGGCTGGGTTGCTAGGCCGCGCAAGAGGAAGGGATAAGGCGAGGTAAACTGGGCCAAAAAGAGAGAATGGTCAGGAATGAGGGGGTTATCCCAAGAGAGGTTTAAATGGTTTCATATTATTTGGCGAGGAATTAGAGTTCAAATTTGAAATGTGATTTCAAATTTGAGAGATATTTGAGGTGAGGGTCCAAACTATAATTATCCTTAGGGCCAATTGGATAGAAATTGGGGAGAGAGGAGATGGTAGTTCACACAAAGTGTGTATGTGGTTTATGAAAACGAGGTATGATGCAGTCATTCAAATGCATGTGGCTTAGCTGGTATACAAAGTTTTAGGTGAGATCCCAACCATTGTTCACAACTAGGTGCACTAGATGAGTGAAAGAACTCGTACATGGATACCCTAGACTGCACACAGAGGCCACAAAGTTAAATTGACCCAATTGTTTTCTACCTAACTAGTAATCGTCCAAGCAATATAAGACTAGAGGCAGTAGAACAGATGGCCATGGAACATTCCCTAACTTGGCTAAACTAACCTTTCAGCCAAACGTATGCCGCACCCAATTTACAAGCACCATCTAGAAGAAATTCCAAATGTTAAACCAAAGGATGGCGTCGTGATGAAATGAAAAAAATTCAAGAGTCCAATTGGCCTCTTCTAGAATGGCTTAGGTTAGTTGATTGTTCATTCATGTCTTATCACCTTGACAAATACCCTCATCCCTGATTGGAACCAACCTAATGGAGGCAAAAATTTCTCCAAGTGTCACTCTTTGCAAAGAAGAAGGAAGACAGAGAAGTTCCACAATGCATGAACTGCATGACTCCTTGATTATGTATCTCCTTGCTGACTGATGGGCACCTTCCCAATTGCTAATCATGCAAAGGTGCATGCATATTCTTTCATGCCCCAAGTGACATCCCTTCATCTTTCTAAGGTTGCGTAAATATGTCGGATTATCCCAAAGAAATCGTGTAGCTCTATATCAATTTTTAGCCATATCACAAAAGGTAGATTTAGAGTCTGCTTGGTTGATATCTGGTGATTTGTACGATTGATTTGTTCTGAGGGAAAAATACTGCGTGCATAGAGCCTTAAGTTGTGGCAATTGCAAGAATAACATAAAGCCCTTGAATTTACATCTAATTTTGTTGCCATTTATTGTTTTTTATGCTTTTGACAACCTTTTCATATTTTCTAGGCTAATTTTGCAGAAGGTGTGACTCGGATCTTGAAACACTACATGTGTAGATCAATTGGTGCTATGCGTTGAAAAGATGAAAAACAAAGTCATAAAGTGATACTCATCAATCAACATACAGGAACTAGTCCATACAAAGTATTTTATATTTATCAGTTGAAGAAAATGAAATACCAGTCCATTCTTAAACTTGAAGCAACATATAACTAGATGGGGCCTAGTTGTTTAGTTGCCAGGCTCATTGAGTCAGAGAGGGAGGAGACGAGGCGGCATCAGATGACGTGGCTGCAAAAAAAGTGGTGGTTTCCTTTGCTCCCGAGTGCACAACAGGCGGCATGATTTACCTAATGAGCTAATGCATGCGTTCGATTTTGGAGCCCCCAGAAAAGTAGGGACCATGTTCAACACAAGAGGCTGCAAGCCCATGCATGGATATGGCTCAACTATTCAACCTTTGTATGTTTTCCTTAGTCCCAAAGACTCACAATGAGGGATTTGAGTCATGAGGAGGCACGAGTGACATCGAGTTGTGGTTGTGAGCAAGATTTGGATGTTTAGGAGTTGTGTGCAACCATTGTGGAGCAAATTGGCAAGAGAAAGAGAAGGTCTCTTTACTTATATGGATGGATACAAAGCACACAATTATATATATTACTGAAACTTCATATTTATGCCTTTAAGTAAGTATGCTTTCTATAATGTTGTGGATTTACGAACATATAAACTGACCATATTTTTCTTCTGATTTGGCATAATGCATTCAATAATGACCTTACTTTCTCATTAAGGAGCATGCTCATACAGAACATGTATGTTATAAGAAACAACTTTATACAAAAAGCAAATGAAATATATTGAAATTCACATCAAAGTAAACTAGTTTGACCTAAAACTAAATTGAAAACGGAAGGCAACCTTTGAGATGACCCTATACAAGATAGTATAATTAGTTGGACTTGTTGCAGAAGTAGCTAGTATTTACATATGGTCATCAAAATAGCACACAAATCAATTATGTAGGAAATACCAACAGAGGTAGTATAAACATAGAAATAGAAAATGACACTAGTTCAACGACTTTAATTTCTGTATAAAAAACAAATGGAATAAACAAAATATCATATCGAATTCAACTAAATTAGAACAAACTAAATTTAAGGTGGATGGCCCAGTGATGAGATTGGATGAATATAATAAGGACCTCAATTTCCTCATTATTGCAGATCAGCTTGCTGATACAGTACATGTAAATTATTACAAAAATCGATATAAGAAACAGATGAAGTAAATTGAAAACCACATCAAAATGAGTAAACTAAAATTTGATCTCAAACAAAAATAAAAAGGAATGTAACATTTGAGATATATGCCCAATGGAAGGCAGAGAGATGGAATAACAATGATCAGATCAATGTCGTCATTTCTTCAGTTGAACTTGTTGCAGACCTTGCGGATTTCACCCTGCGTGCCGGTGAGGACGCCGACCTCGCTGAGCTTGGCGAGCACCTGCCCAAACGCCGAGAGGAAGAGGCCGTTGTTGGAGGCCAGCTGATCGATGGTCCGCTTGGTGGAGGCGTCATTGTACAGGTTCTGGTCGCAGGGGAGCACGCCGCGGCGGAGCTGGAGGTTCCTGTAGTAGTGGTTGTCCACCTTGAGCGCGCTCCACTGGTCGTCCAGGAACACGGCGTTGTTGTCCGACGACGGCACGTTGGGGCACACGTACTTCTTGTACACGGACGCGACGGCCGGGTCCATGCTGGGGTCCGTCGCGCCGGGGCGGCCGCCGTACCCGTAGAGGCGGCTGTTCTTGATGGCGCTGCAGCGCGTGGCGCCGACGGTGTGCGCGCCCAGGAGCACCGTCGTCTCAAACGGACTCATCCCAAGCCTCGAGAAATACGCGGTCGTCTGCGCCGCCGTGAAGTCGGCCGCCGGGAGCCGCACGTCCGAGGCCCGCGACTGGCGGCGGTCCCTGCGCCCGGTGCGCACCGCGTACGCCGGACCGCCGGCCAGCGCGACCGCGTCCCGTGTGGCGAGGATCTCGATGTCGGAGCAGGACACCACGCCGGGGCACCTGCGCTCCAGCTCCGCCTTGATGGCGGCGATGAGGTCGTAGCCCTTGACGCTCAGGTTCGGTCGCGCCGTCTTCTCCGTGCCGGGACCGTCGATGAGCAGGCCGCCGTCGCATCCCTGCAATTATAATCTCATCTTGCCACATGTTAATGAACACAGACGTGTGCACGGATCAAAGTAGCTTGCTCTCAGCTGGTTGTACGTACATTGACGGCGCACTCGTGGAATTGCAGGCGGAGGAGGTGGGCGACGATGGGGGCCTGGCGGGCGAAGCGGGCCTTGACGATGCCCTGCACCACCGCCTCCACGTCGCTGGAGTTGCACCTGCCCTTGTAGAACCCGTACCGCAGCTGCGCACTACCGCTGGCGGCCAGCGACAACACGGCGAGAACCACCACTAGCGCCGCCACCCCCATGCGCCTTGCTGAGGCCATTGATGATCTCGGACTTGCTAGCTTACTTAGATTTTACTTGAACGTTAGAGATCAGTGTGGGGGTGAGAATCAGAGGACACCATGCCAAGCCTATTTATAGGTGATCTATCATTGAGGATATAGGAGTAATTCGAATACAGTTTGTTATTGCTGTTTGCATCGTCGTGGGGTTTATGGACACCACGTACACTTGCAGGCAGGCTGGATGCATCTTTCTCTTTCTTTCTTTCTTTTTTCATCAAGAAAATAAAAAGACTTCTTCGCCAGCTGTGCCTGAAAGAAACATGCACAGTTGAAACAGGCCGCCGGTTTTCTTCTTGTGGAATTGATTGACATGGCAGAATTCAGGACTGTTTATAAGCTAGGCTAGCTCCTCGATGTTACTCATGGACTTGGTGGGAATGTGGGATTCAATCCAACAATAAGGTGAGGGTGGTCAAGCTGGATAATCAAGCTCAACTTGTATATATATTATGCATCTACACAACTGTTGAACACATTAGGAAAATCAGCATGCCCACAAATGTAATTTTTCAACAGGCTTTTGACAATGGAAGTCAAATGGATAAAATGAGTGCTGTTTAATAAATTATTTTTTTTACAACAGAGAACCACAGTCCACAGACCTTAAATTAGACCCATTCAGCCCTTCTTCATTTAATTTTGACCTAACCTGAGATAAACATGTAAGAAAAATGAATCTAGGTAGGGTCCATAGTTATTAATTACACTGCCACATAGGCAATTTGATGATGTGGCAAATAGTTTAATAATGAGAGAGGTGAAAACTAAGAAACCAAGTCTATGTGCAAAACGAGGCCCGTGTGGATCGCATGTGGCTACCTGCATGCTCAACGTGTCTGCTTTTTTAATGAGACGGGAGCAGAAGACCCGAGAGCAATATTAGATAGACTCAATGATACAAAATCTGCATTGGAGACCATAATTTCTTGTGATATAGTCTTCGATATATAGGGTGCGGTTGGCAGCCTCGCTAACTCTAGCCTGGCTAGAATCTGGAGCCAGGCTAGCCCAAGCCTGTCTAATACAGTGCGAACTGCTCGTGTTTGGTAGGGTGAATAGAGATAGCCTGGGTTGGTGTGCTCGTGTTTGGTAGGGTGTATATGTGGGTGCCCTCACCAATTGCATAGCCCAGGTTAGTTTACCACTTCATATCCTCTTCTCGATCTTCTCTCATCACCACTCCCCACCGCCCGCCATGGATCTTTGCGGGCTTCACCGCGGGGCAGTCATCGCGGGCTGTGCGGGTGAGCTTCGACATGTGGCAGCCGGCGGCAGCCGGCCAGGCGAGCTTCGCCGCGGGGCTACCACCGCCAACCGTGCGGGCGCGTTCTACTGCGAGGCCGCCGCCACCGGGGTCGCCGTCGGCCATGCGGGTGAGGTCTGCCGTGCGGGGTTGTGGCCGCCATCCAGGCGAGAATCATCACACAGGGTCGCTACTGCGCGAGCCGTGCAGGCACCCACAGGTAGGGCACTGCGGGCCAAGCAAGCAGCTGCCATATGGCCCTCCGTCGCCATACACTGGCGGCGGCGCCTGCCACCATCACCAGACCTCCAGCCGCTGTCGCAATGCACGCCGCTGCCACCAGCAGCAGCAGCAACAGCAGCAGCAGCTCAAGAGGACAAGGAAGCCACCACGCCGGAGGGGGGGGTGGAGGACGTCGCGCCAGAGGTGAGAAAGATGATCCACCGCCGGGTCCCCTCGCTGGATCTCCTTCCTGTGATGACGTCGTGGCCTATCTATGCACCACGTCGAACCTCACCCCATCCCTACTCCTCATTGCCGGTGAAGGACGAGCAGAGGGGGAGGGGAGGGGAGGCAGAGGAGGGACCAGTCGGCGCTCCATGCACTGTTTGATCTGAGGGAGAGAAGGGAGGGGTCGCCACAAATGGAGCTAGATATGAGGGCATAGAGCTAGATCTGAGGAAGAGAAGGGAAGGGAGGAGGCCACGATGCCGAGAGGGCGGTGATGAAGACAGCAGCGCTGGGGAGGAGGGAGGGGTGGAGGTGGTGGTGTCGGGGAGGACAGAGGAGGGAGTTGGGTGGCGGCGACGGCCGAGAGGAGGGGCAGCACCCAAGAGGAGAAGGCGGCAGTATACTAGGGTTGGGAGAGGGTGGCGCCTATATATACGGGAGGGGGGGTGGGTGGTAGGCCGACCGAGGTGTTGTTGGGTCCGGTGGGCCAAAATTGTTTGTCGTGTGTGCTTTGAAAAGGACACACAACAAAGTATTTCTTTGTCGTGTGTCCCAACCGGTGCACGACAAATTAAGTTTTTTTATGATTGTACTTAATGCATCAACAATATTAAATGGATTACAAAATTTATAAAAAATTAACACAACAATTTATATTGTCTATTGCCCATAAAAAAAGTTTTGAAGACAAACTCAAATTTGAATGTCACTTCATCTACAAATCTAACCACATATTTTGCAACTCTATGAAATTTTTTCGGAGATGTTTTAATTTGTAAGCACTGTACTTGACAAAATGTGTGAAATTCACTCAGTTTTTTACCATAGCCTCCATGTGTGATATCCTGAGATGACAAATTTCATAATTTTCAGACTTTATTTGAATTTTTTTAGAATTTTAAAATCATGAGGGTGCACGTTTGTGATCGTGTTTCTTGGACAAGATGGTGGAAATTTCTTTTCATTTTACTACTAATATCTTAAATTTGGCTAAGTAACATGAATATCTTTTTTCACTCATATTACTATATTTGAATTTCCAATTCAAAATTGACTTGACTCAAAAAATTATTTGAAATGCAATTAATTAGTTAAATATAGAAAAAATACAAAAATGTATCAAATTTTAACTTGGAGTACCACATGTTGTATGGGGAGAGTATAAAAGGTTAGCGTATATAAGACAAGTATAGCTATGAGTTGCTTCACAAGTTTCCCTTCTAAATTCAATCGAAAAAAGAAAACTCACGGCAAAGAGTTTGTCGTGAGTAGCCTCCGCATATAGCTCATAGCAAAGTTTTGCCGGCAAACAACCCTTTACCGTGAGTTGAAGCTCGGGATCACGGGGAGTCACGACAATGGTCCGCTCGTGAGGACTTTTAGTTTCTCGGCAAAGAATTTTTCAAAAGAATAAAAAAACAAAAAAACCATAGCTCGGGCCCACTGCTACCGCCGTCCCACCGCCGATCGTCGCTACCGTCGTCCCACCGCCGCCTGTCGCTACCGTCGTACGACCACCACCAACACCACCACCTAGCCACCACGACAGGAGGAGGATGCGACTTGGAGGAGGTCGCGCCGCCCACACCGGATGGCGGCAAATTCGGGAGTCGATGAGGGTGAGCCCGGTGGAGAATAGCGTCATCCTCGAGTTGCGTCAACGGCGGAGAGGAGGGAACTAGCCGCACCTTCATGCTCGAAAGATCCGCATCGGGCCGCCGCGGAGAAGAAGGATCTCGCACGTCCACCGGCATGGGGGAGGGAGCGGTCGTCACCGGATCTCGCATCGGAGAGGAAGGAGAAGAGGCCGCCGCCGCGCCGGAGCAAGAGGAGGGCCGTCGCGCCACCGGATGTGAGGTTGAGGTTGCCGCGCCGCCGGATCCGAAGTCGAGGTCGCGAAGCCGAAGGAAGAGGTGGCGACGCACCGGAGGAGAAGAGGTTGAGGTCGCCACGTTAGGAGACGTGGAGGCCACCCCGAGCTAGGTCGTCGTCGCTATTCGGCGGCTGCTCGCCGGAGGAAGAGGAGCATGACACGTCGCGAGGGGAAGACCCTCGCCGCCATATGTATCGAGCTAGAGTAAGCCACGATGGCCGTCGTCACCGCTCCTCACCCCGCCACTTCTCCTCACCACGTGGTGAGGGGCGAGCAGAGGGGGCGAGGGGGACAACGAGGCTTTGGTGGAGGACGGACGGAAGCTTGGAGCTGAGGGGGAGAGAGAGGGAGAGGAGGCAACGACGTGGGGTGGAGTGAGGGAGGAGGGATCGAGGGTTAGGAGGGGAGACGGGGAGGTGCTTAAATACACTAGGGTTAGGAGGAGGAGAGGCCGACGGGTTAATTGGGTCATCTGACCCAATTACCTCTTTGCTGTGAGCCCATTTTTCGGCCCACGGAAAAGGGATTTTTAAAAATAAACACATCTATTAAATTTAATAAGTTAAATATAGCAAATGGCTTCAAATGAAAAGGTAAAATACAAAGTTTTATAATTTTTTGAGATAAACAACTTTCATATTGCAAGTTTCTCCATTCAAGATCACTTACAAAAATTAAATTTCAAATTTAAGACATTCAACTTAGTTTTTCGTTGATAATATTTCCATTGACATTCAAAAGTTGTAAACAACAAAGTTTCATACTCTGTTAAGATCTACAACTCTTATTTACAATGTTTCTTCATTCGATGTCGTTTCAAAAATTCAAAATTTTAAATTTGAGAATGTACTTTTCGTTGATGAAAGTAATTCAAATAAGAAATGGTTTAACTACAAAATTTCATAAATTCTCAGGACCGGCAACTTGTATTTTGGTCATTTGATCATATGGTATTGTGGTACTAACGTTCTTCACAAATCATATACATTTCTAATATGATTTCTTGAAACTATATAAGAGATATATGTTTTGTGAACAAAATTACTACAACTTTGTCAAATGAAAAAATTATCCTAATAAAAGTTGTACATCTTGAAAAGTAATGAAACTTCGTAATTGAATTTTTTTATTTGAATTAATTTACTGCTTCAAAATTTGATTTCACTTTGACAAAGATCATTTTTCCCGTCGGCAAGGAAAAAGGCTCACGGCAAAAAGGTTCTTTATCGAGAACAGCTCTCGGCAGAATATAGTTTTGTCGTCAGCCACAAAAAGCTCACGACAAAAGGTATTTGCCGGGAGTATACTTGTTGGCTGTCGGGAAAAAGTTATTCTGCCGCGAGCCTGTCTTTTTGGCTCACAGCAAAATGCCTGGCTCCCGGCAACAATGGGATTTGCGGTAGTGAGTGCAGTCCTTCGGGTCACTGTTAGCAGCTGTGCACTGGAAACTACTGAGACTCAGAATGGAGATGGCGCTCATGGGCCGCGACGTGGACAGAGGACCCGTCAGCCCAACTCGCGCACAACTGGATCAGAGTGGGCCTAACTGCAATTCTGGTTGTTGCGTGCGTGCATGTGTGCCTGAAGATATAAGGCATTAAGCGTTGGTGAGAAGGGTCATGCTGTAACAGAACTCGTGAACAACTCAGCAAGCTGCGTCGCCGTTCTTCCTTAGTTCGTACTGCTTCCCTTCTCGATCTCTATCCTCCTCTCTTCCTCTCGTTCCGATCTAGGATCCTCAGTCACAGACTGATTTAGCGCCAATAAAATGGTACTGTATAGATTAGTGCAATGTTGTTTGATTCTCCAAGTCCATCACTTAGCCTGTATCCATGGGACTAATCTTTGTATTTAGTCCATAATTTAGTGTTGACATACAATCACCAAAGTCACTAAGGGCACTCACAACCCAAACTATACCCATCAAGTCTATGGGTGTGATTGGCAGGCTGCACAACCCCTATACAGGCTTGTGTGGTGTAGCTTACCAGTGATTCGTAGCCTGCATATGGTCTTAGCCAGGCTTCGATTATGCAAAAGGGGAGGCAAAATCTGCATAGTGGGAAACACAACTTTTTTGCGTTTCCAGTTGTGCAAGCTTGCATAAACCATCAGTGCCGCTTCCGCTCACCCTCATGTGGTGCCGTTGAGGCCACAAAGTGTCGTACACCATGCCACTGCCCGTACGTCTAGACGTTGAGGACGCGCCTCCAGCGTTGCTGCCGTTGGCACGTCGGCTGGGAGCGTCGCCAGCTGCGCCACCAACGTTTGTGATGTCTATTCGACACCGCTGAGCTCGATTCGACGACGGAGCTCACCCGCAGTCCGACACGGCCTCTCGCGGCAGACCTCACCCGCACATCCAGCGCGTCAACCCCACGTGACGGTCTAGCCTAGACGGTCGACGGTGGATTGGTCTTCAACAACACCAAATCAAACTCTGTTGTCTTCGATTTGAGCTTTGGATTTGCCAAATCGAGCTCTCCTACCATTGATTTGTGCTCTAGTGTCGCAAAATCAAGATCTGCCCACCGAGGGGATGCACTTGGGCGGAGTACAGCACCATGGCCGACCACCCACTTCGGCCGCGACGGTGCCTGCACGGCTCACGCGGCGGCGACCCCGTGTGACGGCCCTCGCCTGGATGCCGGCCACAACCCCCGCAAGGCGGACCTCACCCGCATGGCCGACGGCGACCCCGGTGGCGGCGGCCTCGCAGCGGAACACGCCCGCACGGTTGGCGGTGACGCCTCCGCGGCGAAGCTCGCCCGGCCGGCCGCCGCCGGCTGCCACGTGACGAAGCTCACCCGCACAGCCCCGCGACGGCTGCCCCGCGATGAAGCCCGCTAAGATCCATGGCGAGTGGTGGTGAGTGGTGATGAGAGGATCAAGAAGAGGATAGGAGATAGTAAGCTAACTTGGGCTATGCAATTGGTGAGGGCACCCACATATACACCTTACCAAACACGAGCACACCAACCCAGGCTATCTCTATTCACCCTACCAAACACGAGCAGTTTGCACTGTATTAGACATGCTTGGGCTAGCCTGGCTCTAGATTCTAGCTAGGCTAGAGTTAGCGAGGCTGCCAATCACACCCTATATATTAAAGACTATATCACAATAAATTATGGTCTCCAATGCAGATTTTGTATCATTGACTCTATCTAATATTCCTCTCGGGTCTTCTGCTCCCATTTCATTAAAAAAGCAAACACATTGAGCATGCAGGCAGTCACACGGGATCCACACGGGCCTCGTTTTGCACATAGACTTGGTTTCTTAGTTTTCACCTCTCTCTCATTATTAAATTATTTGCCACATGCTATTAATTATTCTTCGATGGGTCCTCTGTCCACGACGCGGCCCACCCCATCTCCATTCTGAGTCTCAGTAGTTTCTGGTGCAAAGCTGCTAACAGTGACCCGAAAGACTGCACTCACTACTGCAAATCCCATTGTTGCCGTGTGTGACACCCTAAAATTCCATCACTAAAATCACCTAGCAACTTAAATTAGTCTTAAGGATTAAAAGAATTTAAATTGCCATTTAAATTGAGCTCTAAAATATTAAACATAATTTAATAAACATAGAGACAACAAGTGATTGTGCATCATCAGTTGGCTTGAATGGTTTTTGGTTGCTTGTGTAGTTTCTAAAAAGTTTATAAATTTTTGAGAAAAAGTTCGAAAAAGTTTTGATTTGAATTTGAAAATAAAAGATGTTTTAAAAAGGAGTTTGAAAAAGAAAAGAAAAAAGAAAAACCTTACCCTCCTTACCTTTGGGCCCGAGCAGCCCGCTAGCCTCTCCCCGCGCCGGCCCGCGTTCCCTTTTTCTTTTTCTTTTTTCCCTGCTCTCACTGACGCTTGGGCCCCACTCGTCGGTCTCTCTCTCTCTTCCCCTTTCTTTCTTTTCTTCCTCTGCCTCGCCGGCCTGCCGCCGCAGCCGCGGATAACGCCGCGCCCCGCCTCTTTCCCTTCCTTTCCCTCCTCATCAAGCTTGCCAATTAAGGCAATTAACCGCTCTCGTTCAAGTGGGGCTGTTTCCCTTTCCTTTGCACCGAGCCGTGATGGCCGCGGCCATCAATGGCAAGCGCCGCCGCTCGGAGCCCGCTCGCCTCCCCTCGCCCTCCTCCCTGTGCTACTTAAGCCCGTGCTCGAACGCCTACTCCTCCCTTTGCCTTCCCAGCGCACCCACTCGCTTGCTCGAGCCCCAATTCACCAGCGCCGCCGCCTCGGGTTCCCGCCGCCGCCGTGCAATTGTCGCCGCCAGTGAAGGACAACCCCCGCCGCCCCTCTTTTCTTCTCTTTGGGTTCACCAGAGGCTCATCAAGCTCGATTGGCGCAGGTTCTCGACCCCAGAGCCCGTGGGAGCCGCGCCTCGACCACACGGAGCGCCGCCCGACCCGCCGCCCGAAGCGTCCCCTCATCGGAGGTGACTAAATGTGACACAAATACCGGTCCCGGGAGGCCGGTAGCACATTTATTACAACGAGGTGGAAATCGAGTCTTTTACATCACGGCGACACAAAGGGCACGGTAGTGCCAACGCTACAAGGAATAACACAAACGCTAACGACCACACTACGGTGGCAAAGGCTTCCATAGCCTCCTCGCAGTACCACACCATGGAAGCTTTCGGTAGGGCCCCGGGTACACGAGCACGGTTGGGTGTAGGGCACGACCTACTCAACGTCTTCGGGAATGTAATCGGGATCCTCCTCTGTAAAATAGTTAGTAAAACAAGGGTGAGCACATACGTACTTAGCAAATCCAACCCCACCCACGGAGGGGCTTATAAGCAGAACCATGCATAAGGTATAACAAGGATCAGGTTAAGGTTCATTTTGCAAACTTACACATGCGGGGGTTCATTTCAAAAAGGTTTTCACAAATCATTTTTGTAACCCAAGTAACTCAAATGTTTTAAGGAAAAACCCCGTGGATCTACGGACTTCCCGTCCGTCGTAGCCCGAGCACACGGCCACACTCTTCACCCGGGAAACAACTCACGCCAGAAAACATCCCATCCCAATCACTAGTTTTTGTGACCACACCGTGACTCGTCCAATACCGTGGACACGGCTATTCGAATAGGTTTGACACTCTGCAGAGGTTGTACATCTTTACCCACAAGTAGGGTACCGTCACACGGACACCTCGGCGCGGTACGGATCCTATCATAGCCATTACCCACCTTAGCTAACACTACGAGCCACCACGGAAGCACCCCAAGGGGTTATACCACATAACCGGGGCGTACCTCACACGGAGCGTACCCCCTCGCTCCTTGGTCTCCCGTCGCTCACCCGCACACCCGGATGGCAAGTAGATTAACTAGTGGGGTTTATGCTAAGCCGTTGCCACATACAACGGTCGAGTGGTTGTACGATGATTTGGGTCAGGTGAGATGTCACGCAACCCGGTCCTTAACCGACAAGATGGACAACTCCCAACACGCTCAACCACACAGGTACGAGCTCACCCATACTCCTGACACACACGTCCATCCCGTCTACCCAGTTCTTTACTCATTTTCCAAACATATCCCCTTTTGTTTTTGAAGCACTCACACGTTTTGAAAGCACTCACACATTTTGAAAGCACTCACACATTTTAAAGCAAACATTCAAGCCAAAACAAGGTTCAATCATGGCAATCAAGGGTGGCTATCCTACCATGTTTTGCAGTAAAACAATATGCAATTTATAAAACGGGTATAGGGTATATTTATAAAACTAGGACAGAAGCATGCATCAAAGGATGAGATTGAACTTGCCGTCTTCGTAGTCTTCGGGGAGTGCGGCTCGACGTTCGGGGCTTCGGGCTCTGCTCGCGGTAGTCGGCTTCGATCTCCGGCTCGACGGCGGGCGAGAGGGCGGCGGCGGTGCTAATGGTGGCGGCGCGGTGGTGCTCGGGGAACAGGCTCAGGGATGCTCGATTTCGGTGTGGTGCGGCGAGGTGGTGGTGGTGCCGGCCTTAAATAGGCGCCGTAGGTCGGTTTGGGGAGGGGAGAAGATTTTTCCAGCGAGGCCACCGGCGAGCTCGGGCTTCTTCTCGAAGTCCGGCCGGATCCTTGCGGCGGCCCGGCGATGCGACGGCTCGGGCGGGCACGGGTCAACTTGTGCGGGGAGAGTTGGGGTCGTGGACGAGACCCGGCGTGCGGGTGGCCTTGGGGGCGGTGGTTGGCGCGGTGGTGGCGCCGGCGGTCGGGGACGCGTCGCGCCGTCGGCGCGGCGTGGTGGCGTGAAGGGGGGGTTCCCGCCGGCCCGGTGGCGTGCGGAGGGGGAGCGGTGCCGCGCGCGGGGCCCGGTCAACGGCGCCGTGGCGCCGGTCGGGGGTGCCGGCCCGGCCGCGCGGGAGGAAAGGGAAAGGAAGGAGAAGAGAAGAAGAAGAGAAGGGAAAAAGAAAACGGGGGAAGGAGAAAGAAAAGGAAAAGGAAAAAGGAAGAAAAGAAAAAGGAAAGGAGGGAAAAGAAAAGAAAGGGGAGGAAAAATAAGGAAAGAAAAGAAAGAAAATAGGGAAGGGTTTTCGAGAAAATCTTGGGAAGTTTTTAGGGAGATTGGGGAAAAGTTTTGCGGGGTTTTTCCCGGTTTTCGGGTGTCGGCGCGTTTTTCGGGACGGCGGTGATAGCGAGGCGGTCGGGCGTCGGGACCGCGGCGTGCGCGGGATTCCGGCCGGTGGCCGACCGCGGCGTTGGGAAGGCGCGCATGGGTGCTGGCCGAGGTGCGGTGCGGCGGGATTCGCGGCACGCGCGTCGGGGGGGAGAGAGGGGGAAAACGGTGGCTAGGGTTTGAATGGTAATTGAGCTCGGCGGGTCGGTTTTGGAAATACGCATGATTTATTAGGTGATTTATTTAGAGCTAAAAACGCGGGCGTTACAAACCTACCCCACTTAAAATGAATCTCGTCCTCGAGATTCGGCTAAGTTTCGAATAGGTGGGGGAACTCCTTCCTCAGTGCATCCTCTCGTTCCCACGTAGCTTCTTCCACCCCGTGTCTGCTCCATTGGACTCTGCACACCCGTACTTCGGTCGTTCTTGTCCGCTTGACCACAGTGTCTAAGATCTTGACGGGCACCTCCTGGTATCTGAGGTCTGGCTGTAGATCGATGGTCTCCACCGGTACTTGCTTCTCTTCTAGCACCTTCAAACATCGGCGTAGCTGGGAGATGTGGAACACTGGGTGAATATCTGCCATTTCTTCGGGTAGCTCCAGCCGATACGCTACTGCTCCGACTCTCTTTATTACTTTATATGGTCCGATGTACCGAGGGGCCAACTTCCCGTGTACTTGAAATCTCCGAGTCCCCCGGATGGGTGAAACCTTGAGGTAGACGAAGTCTACGGATTGAAGCTCGCTTCACGCCTCTTATTGTCCGCGTAGCTCTTCTCCGTCGGGACTGGGCAGCTTTCAACTTTTCTCGGATATCAGCTACTCGCTCCTCGGCTTCCTTTATAAGTGCGGGCCCAACCAGGGCACGCTCTCCTACTTCTGACCACATCAGGGGTGTTCTACATTTTCTCCCGTACAGTGCCTCGAATGGCGACATTCCCAGGCTTGCTTGGTAGCCGTTGTTGTAGGAAAATTCGGCATACGGCAGGCTCTGCTCCCAATCTTTGCCATAGGTGAGGACGCATGCTCTCAACATATCTTCCAGAATTTGATTCACCCTTTCGGTCCGTCCGTCCGTCCGTGGGTGGTACGGCGAGCCGAAGTCTAGCTTGGTGCCCATGGCTTTGTGCAAGCTTTTCCGGAACCTAGAGGTGAACTCGGGTCCCTCTCGTCCGAGACTATTCTCGCTAGGCACTCCATGCGGCTTCACTATATTTTCTATGTAGAGTTTCGCCAACTTCTCTCCACCATAAGTGGTCCGTACGGGTAGAAAGTGAGCGACTTTAGTGAGTCGGTCCACGATCACCCATATGGAGTCATGTCCCTTCGAGTCCTTGGCAACCCTACTATGAAGTCCATACCTATCTCGTCCCACTTCCATACCGGGATTGGTAAAGGTTGCAACGATCCCGCCGGCTTCGATGTTCGGCTTTGATCCTCCGACAAGTGTCACGGTGGGCGACGAACCGTGCAATGTCCGCCTTCATCCCATTCCACCGGTACTTCGCTTTAAGTCCATGTACATCTTGGTGGATCCCGGGTGAATGGAGTATGTTGAGTTGTGTGCCTCATCCATGATGGTCCGTCGAAATCTCCACCTTCGGGCACGCATATCCTGTTCTTGTACCACGGGGTGCCTTGGTCATCTACCCCCGAAGTCGGGGGCCTTGTTCTCTCGGTATGCTTGCGGATCTTCATCGATTCTCGTCGGCTTCTTGGGCCTTCCGGATCTTCTCTTCTAGGGTAGGTTGAACACTCAGCTGGCGGACGTAGCCTTGGGGGACGATGTGTACGTTGAGCCGTGCCATCTCCTCTTGCAACTGAGCACTCTTGGGTGCTACCTTCTCGTAGGTTTTCCGGCTTAGCGCATCTGCTACTACATTGGCCTTCCCCGGATGGTAGTGAATCTCTAGATTATAGTCCTTGACTAGCTCTAGCCATCTTCTCTCGCCTTAGGTTTAGGTCGGGCCGGGTGAAGATGTACTTTAGACTCTTGTGGTCCGTGTAGATTTCACACTTGTTCCCGATCGATAGTGTCTCCGGATCTTCGGGGCGGCACTACGGCCGCAAACTCTAGATCATGGGTGGGATAGTTCTGCTCATGGGGTTTAAGCCGACGGGAGGAGTATGCCACTACCTTCCCATCTTGCATGAGAACACATCCCAACCCCTGTCGGGAGGCGTCGCAATACACGACAAAGTCCCGTTGAATGTCGGCGGGGGTCGCACCGGGGCCGTGGTCAACCTCTTCTTCAACTCTTGGAAACTTCTTTCACGGGGCCTCGGTCCGGTTAAACTTCTTCTCTTTCTTAAACAGGCTCCGTCATGGGGGGCCGGGTGATCTTGGAGAATCCCTCGATAAATCTCCGTAGTACCGGCTAAACCTAGGAAACTCCCGATCTCACTCACGTTGGTTGGTTGCCGCCGGTTGGAGACTTGTCTCAACTTTCCCGGGGTCTACGGCCTACTCCTTCGCGGTCGGAATGTGCCCAAGGAAGGATATTTTCTCTAGCCAAAATTCACACTTGCCGAACTTGGCGTATAGCTTGTGTGCCCTCAATTTTCCCGGCACTACTCGAAGATGTTGTTCATGCTCTTCCACGCTCTTGGAATAAACAAGTATGTCGTCAATGAAGACCACGACAAACTTGTCCGGCCTCTTCCATGAACACCTTATTCATGAGGTTCATGAAGTATCTTTGGTGCATTGGTTAGTCCAAAGGACATCACCGTGAACTCATATTGCCCGTAGCGAGTGACAAAGGCAGTCTTGGGGATGTCACTCTCCCTAATCTTGAGTTGGTGATACCCTGATCTTAGATCCACCTTCGAGAAATACTTGGCTCCCTTCGGTGGTCAAACGGGTCATCTATTCTGGGAAGAGGGTACTTGTTCTTAATAGTGACCTCGTTCAGCGAGCGATAGTCCACACACATCCTCATGCTCTTATCCTTCTTTTCCACGAAAAGCACTGGGGCTCCCCATGGTGATGAGCTTGGTCTGATGAACCCGCTTCGCTGGAGCTCTGCGAGCTGCTTCTTCAATTCTGCCAACTCAGGGGCTGCCATCCTATAGGGTCTCTTGGCTATGGGAGAGGTTCCAGGGATGAGGTCGATTACGAACTCTATATCCCTGTTCGGTGGCATCCCGGGGAGTTCTTCGGGGAACACATCCGGGTATTCTCGTACTACCGGGACATCTTCCATGGACTTGGCTTCTATGTTGAAAACCATTATATCCGCCTGTGTCCTCGGGTGTGGCAGGTCACTTGTATCCCGTCTAGATTGGTCGGGTGTACTACTTTATCGGCGCAACTTATGAGGCCATGGTGTTGGCTTAGCCGGTCCATACCAAGGATCACATCTATCCCCTTGGATTTCGGTACTACCGAGTCGCTAAGAACTCTACCCCACTTAAAATGATCCTTACACGGGGGCATCCCGGTTGACACTTGATGTCACCTCGCGGGCGTTCGAGTTATTAGGGGTGCTTTGAGTAGTACCGTGGGTATGCTATGCTTTTCCACAAAGCTTGAGGATATAAATGAGTGTGATGCTCCCGAATCGAATAGTATGGTAGCCAAAGCGGGCCGACCGGGAACTCACCGAGTACTACGCCTTGTGCTTCTGTGCCTCCTGCGCATTGATGTGATTAACCCGAGCGCGTCCATATGACCGCGGGGGCTGCCTCATCCGCCGGTTGCCGGTGTTGTTGCCGAAGTTATTGCCGCGCACCGGCATGCGGTTGGCTCCGACGCAAGTGGCCTTGGCCCGTTCACCGAGTTGGAGTAGGTGGTGGTGGGCGGCTTTTTAGCATAGGGGCGGTTGGCGATGAAGTGCCGGTTTCTCGGCGGTTGAAACACACTCGGGAGTTGTTGTTGTTGTTGGTAGTGATCCGCCGGTGTTGTTCTCGTGGGGGCTTTATGGCACTCGGTTGTAGGAGGGCTTGAACTCGGGCTACGGGGGCTTGTGAGCTCGTGGCTTGGGATTGGGTTCGTATTGCATAGGAGCTTGGAACCCGGACATGGGGTGTCCAAAGTTTCTCGGCCTCCGGGACCGCTCTTCTTCGCTTGGCCTTGTGTTCCATGAACTTGCGCTTGTTTTCCTTCTTTTCCTCGGCCCTTGCTCTCTCCGTGAGTATTGCCATGTTCATAAGGGTGTTAAAGTCCGGGTAAATGCGAGGGGTCGGCGGTGTCCTCGGTTCGGAGTCGGCCCTTTCTTGAACATTTCTTGCTTTTTGGAGTCTTTATCCACCTCCTCGGGGGCATAACGTGCCGGCTCTATGAACCGGTACGTGTATTCCTCCACGGACATGTTGCCTTGGCGGAGTTCGCGGAACTCGTCCGCCTTCCGCTTCGGTGTGGCCTCGGGATGTGGTAGCGGCGGAACTCCTCCACGAATTCATCCCATGTGATGGCGGAGGGATCCTTGGGCGTGGCGCGGTAATTCTCCCACCGAGCTAGGGCGGTCCCGGTGAGCCGGTGAGCCGCCATGAGAACCTTGTCATGGTCCTCGCAAGTGGAGGGGCTCCGGTTCTCTCGGGATGGCTCTCGGCCAATCGTCGGCGTCCAAAGGATTCACCGACCCGCTAAAGGTGGGCGGCTTAGTCCTGAGGAACTCGATCAGCTTCTCATTCATGCTCATAGCTCGGGGTCTTGGGCGGTAGATGGCATTGAAGATAGCCTCCATCGGGACGGTCACGGTTGGCTAAGACTTGTGCCAAGTCAACAGGAGGGGGTGGCGGTGGCAGGACCACGTTCTCTCCTCCATCTTCATTTTGGTTAACCTCCTGGTCGTGGAGACACTCCCTCCTATCGGCTTGCGATCCCTCGCCGGCCGATCGGTGGGTCCTGACAGGGCGCCTGGAAACCATCTATAAAGAAACGGGTTTTCTAAGAGGTCTAGTTTTATGTGATGTTTAAGTGGATTATATCGGGTTTCTTTTTGAAAAAAAGCAGGGTTTATTCTGCCGGTAAGCACACAACAAGCACATAGCAAACAAGCAAGCACAAACAAGTTTTTATTACAAACCAGCGAGGAGGGTACATCCCGACTACGCGGACACACTACACGACTAAAGGCTAAGGGCGCGACTTGGACCGGTACGGCTTCATTCCCTGGGTCTTGGGGCACATTACTCGCGAGGGGAGCGTCTTCTCGGGGTCGAGTGTTCTTCCAGCGGAATGAGCAACTCGTCATCGTTTCCGCCTTCGGGGTCTCCGTTTTCCCGAGGCCGTGCCTTTGCGGTTTCGGCGGTAGGCCGTTGGGGGTTCGGTGGCCGTTGGTGGTGGTCTTGGTGGGACTTCTATGGTTCCTCCCCATCCTACAAGGGGTGTTCCCGGCAGAACTTGAGCTTCTCCAATGGCCGGAACAGGTGTTCCGCCGTTGGTCCATTCTTGCATGCGTTGGTCCTGGATTCTCCTGAGGCTTTCCTGGGCAACGGCTTCACTGCTTATGGCGGCCGCGGTCCTTGCTTCAGCTTGGGGCACTCGGACTTGGTGCATCCGTACTGTGACTCCAGCCTGCTCAGCCCGGCTGATTTGTTCCCTCAAGTGTCTGGCTTGGTCATCAAAGAGCCTATCCAAGGAGACAAGGTAGGCGACTACGTGGTATAGCAGGTCCTCCTGGTGGCGGCGTCGTTCCGGGTTTCTCATGCGGGCACCATGGCCGGGGTTCGATGGCGGGAGGGAAGTACCTCATCGGTGTGGGGACGAGGTGTTCTTCGTAGATTCGGCACAGGTAGCGGAGGGCTTTTCTGAGGGCCAAAGGATAGGTATCCCGGTGGCGAAACCCTGTGGCGGTCACGCGCCACGGCTCGATGTTGGTGTGGCGGTTGCTTCTAGCGACGGAGAGGACCACTCTACAGCGAAGAGTGCCGAGTTGCTCGTACTCTCTGCTGTAGTACCTAGGGCGCTCAGTGATACCGAGGCGCTCCAGGGAGTTGATGAGCAGGCGAGCAAAACCAGGCTCCTCCTGGCACATGCCTTGGGTCCATCTATCTTCCGCCATCTGAAAACAAAGATAGAGTTGAATAGGTTGTGGTGGGGTACAAGAGATGGATAACTTTATTTAGTAGCAAGGTTGGGGTACATCCTTCGGGGTCACTTAGTATTGCTAGGACTCGGTTTCTAGCCTAAACCCTAGTCTCATGGTGATTCTGCCTCTAGCTGGATACGGCGCTTCTTCAGTGGAAGATCTTGCTCCAAGTATCTCGTCTTCGCTCCGGGTCCCTTTGTCCCGGTGGGTTTCTTCGGGTTCATCTTCTTCGCTCCGGCTCCTTCATCTCTCGCTTCTTCGCTCCTTTAGTTCATCCCATAGGGCTTTATGGGCCAACGGCGTGCGTTCTCTTTCCGGAGGTATTCCGCTTTGTGTTGTGTAGTTCAACTTCTGCTATGGTCGTCTTCACCCTTTCTAGTTCTATCCTCTGTTCTGCTCTTTCCGCTCTGTCGATCTGCTGCTTCAGTTGCTGGGCTTGCTCCTGATAAAGGTGGTCTAGGCCTCTGAGGTATATGGATAGGTGGGAAATTGCCTCTTCTAAGTCTTCTTCCTCTCGTTCTAAACCTCTCATGCGATCAATCCACGAGCGTCCTCTTCCTCCGGAGGGTGGAAAGAATCCCATTGGAGTCCTTCGGAGGTGCTTGTCTATAAACCACTCGTAGGCGTCGCAGGCCTTCCGAGCGGCCTTGGGGTAGGTGTCGGTAAAGCGAAAACCGGTGGCGGAGACGAACCATGGCTCTATGTCGGGGTAAAGCGTGCTCCTTCCCACAAAGATCGGCAGCTTACACCGAGGGGTGCCGTAGCGCTCGTACTCCCGTAGAGACGAACTCCGGCGGATCCCTTACTCCGACGCGCTCTAGGCCGAGTAGCAACGAGTTAGGGAGGCCGAGCCGGACGGGGCGATTCCTCCGTTCCATCCGGGGTTAGCCATCCGGAAACGAGGCAAGAATCGGGGGTAAGGATTTGGGAAAAGGTGAGCTTAGAAAAGGAAAGGTTGGAGAGGGCCGAGAGGAGGTTTCGTATCCTAGGGGTCATGTCCTACGGCCAACCTACGGCTCTGATACCACCTGAAGCGTCCCCTCATCAGAGGTGACTAAATGTGACACAAATACCAGTCCCAGGAGGCTGGTAGCACATTTATTACAACAGGTGGAAATCAGTCTTTTACATCACGGCGACACAAAGGGCACGGTAGTGCCAACGCTACAAGGAATAACACAAATGCTAACGACCACACTACAATGGCAAAGGCTTCCATAGCCTCCTCAGAGTACCACACCATGGAAGCTTTCGGTAGGGCCCTGGGTACACAGGCACGGTTGGGTGTAGGGCACGACCTACTCAACGTCTTCGGGAATGTAATCGGGATCCTCCTCTGTAAAATAGTTAGTAAAACAAGAGTGAGCACATACGTACTCAGGAAATCCAACCCCACCCACGGAGGGGCTTATAAGCGAGAATCATGCATAAGGTATAACAAGGATCGGGTTAAGGTTCATTTTGCAAACTTACACATGCGGGGGTTCATTTCAAAAAGGTTTTCACAAATCATTTTTGTAACCCAAGTAACTCAAATGTTTTAAGGAAAAACCACTGTGGATCTACCGGACTTCCCGTCCGTCGTAGCCCAGGCACACAGCCACACTCTTCACCCAGAAAACAACTCACGCCAGAAAACATCCCATCCCAATCACTAGTTTTTGTGACCACACCGTGACTCGTCCAATACCGTGGACACGGCTATTCGAATAGGTTTGACACTGCAGAGGTTGTACATCTTTACCCACAAGTAGGGTACCGTCACACGGACACCTCGGCGCGGTACGGATCCTATCAAAGCCATTACCCACCTTAGCTAACACTACGAGCCACCACGGAAGCACCCCAAGGGGTTATACCACATAACCGGGGCGTACCTCACACAGAGCGTACCCCTGCTCCTTGGTCTCCCGCTGCTCACCCGCACACCAGATGGCAAGTAGATTAACTAGTGGGGTTTATGCTAAGCCGTTGCCACATACAACGGTCGAGTGGTTGTACGATGATTTGGGTCAGGTGAGATGTCACGCAACCCGGTCCTTAACCGACAAGATGGACAACTCCCAACACGCTCAACCACATAGGTACGAGCTCACCCATACTCCCGACACACATGTCCATCCCGTCTACCCGAGTTCATTACTCATTTTCCAAACATATCCCCTTTTGTTTTTGAAGCACTCACACGTTTTGAAAGCACTCACACATTTTGAAAGCACTCACACATTTTAAAGCAAACATTCGAGCTAAAACAAGGTTCAATCATGGCAATTAAGGGTGGCTATCCTACCATGTTTTGCGGTAAAACAATATGCAATTTATAAAACGGGTATAGGGTATATTTATAAAACTAGGACGAGAAGCATGCATCAAAGGATGAGATTGAACTTGCCGTCTTCGTAGTCTTCGGGGAGTGCGGCTCGACGTTCGGGGCTTCGGGCTCCTGCTCGCGTAGTCGGCTTCGATCTCGGCTCGGCGGCGGGCGAGAGGGCGGCGGCGGTGCTAATGGTGGCGGCGCGGTGGTGCTCGGGGAACGAGGCTCGGGGATGCTCGATTTCGGTGCGGTGCGGCGAGGTGGTGGTGGTGCGGCCTTAAATAGGTGCCGTAGGTCGGTTTGGGGAGGGGAGAAGATTTTTCGGCGAGGCCCCCGGCGAGCTCGGGCTTCTTCTCGAAGTCCGGCCGGATCCTTGCGGCGACCGGCGATGCGACGGCTCGGGCCGTGCACGGGTCAACTTGTGCGGGGAGAGTTAGGCCGTGGACGAGACCCGGCGTGCGGGCGGCCTTGGGGGCGGTGGTTGGCGCGGTGGTGGCGCCGGCGGTCGGGGACGCGTCGCGTCGTCGGCGCAGCGTGGTGGCGTGAAGGGGGGTTCCCCGCCGGCCCGGTGGCGTGCGGAGGGGGAGCGGTGCCGGCGCGCGGGGCCCGGTCAACGGCGCCGGGCGCCGGTCGGGGTGGCCGGCCGGCCGCGCGGGGAGGAAAGGGAAAGGAAGGAGAAGAGAAGAAGAAGAGAAGGGAAAAAGAAAACGAGGGAAGGAGAAAGAAAAGGAAAAGGAAAAAAGGAAGAAAAGAAAAAGGAAAGGAGGGAAAAGAAAAGAAAGGGGAGGAAAAATAAGGAAAGAAAAGAAAGAAAATAGGGAAGGGTTTTCAGAAAATCTTGGGAAATTTTTAGGGAGATTGGGGAAAAGTTTTGCGGGGTTTTTCCGGTTTTCGGGTGTCGGTGCGTTTTTCCGGGACGGCGGTGATAGCGAGGCGGTCGGGCGTCGGGACCGCGGCGTGCGCGGGATTCCGGCCGGTGGCCGACCGCGGCGTTGGGAAGGCGCGCATGGGTGCCGGCCGAGGTGCGGTGCGGCGGGATTCGCGGCACGCGCGTCGGGGGAGAGAGAGGGGGAAAACGGTGGCTAGGGTTTGAATGGTAATTGAGCTCGGCGGGTCAATTTTGGAAATACGCATGATTTATTAGGTGATTTATTTAGAGCTAAAAACGCGGGCGTTACACCACCGTTGCCAAGCTTCGCCGCCGTTGCATCTTCTTCACCTTCGAGCTCACCCCGCCACTCCTTTGAACTGTGAGCAATTTTCCCCGCCCGTTTTCCCTTCCTATCGTGCATAGCAGCGCATCCACAAGCTCGCCGGAGTGGCCGCTCTGCCCCCTTGCGGTGCCGGCCGCCGGGGAGGCACAATTGCCCCCATAGACCCCCTTGTCGCGTGCGCAAGCACCCCCACATCGTTTTGCACCAGCTCGAGGTCGGATTGGTGGCCGGGAGCGCCGTCCATGGCCAACGTCGGCGAACTCCCGCCGCGCGCCGCCGCACTCTGGCGACGTCGCCGCCGCATCCCGCATGCACACGTCTAGGGCCGTCGGATCTCGCACGGGCGGCCCTGATCACATACCCCTTCGTTTTGAAAGGGCGGTCCACCGTGGACCCGTGCACCGGGTGCACGGCGTGGTCCACGGCGCACGCGCGCGCCGGCAGCCGTTGGATCTAAGATCCACGGTGCGGCTACAGCCCTTTCCTTTAAGAGTCCCTGGGAGATTTTAAATTCACATGCCGGTCCTCCCACCTATAGGTTTTCTTACGGATAGGTCCTGATTTTTATGTTTTAGCCCCTGTCTAACCTAGATTCTTTTATCAGAGGTCCTTTTCAATTCTTTTAGCATATAAACCCCTCTGTTTTTATTATATAATTATGTTTTAGCCATGTTTTTATTTATAAAAGGCCCTGTAAACTTAGTTTCTTGCAGATAGGTCCCTGTAACTTGTTTTAATCATATCTTTCTCGTTTTAACTCCGTTTTTAGTGTTCTTTATACCGAAATGATCGTCTCGACAAGTAGAATCATTTAAACAACAAATTTACCAGTTTTGTTACTGTTTGGTGTACTGTTTATTTATTGTTTGTTGTTCATGTTTGACTCGTAGATATCGTGCCTGTTTCGTCTGAGCTCCCCATCGGAGGCGATCAGGAAGAGCCTGTGTTCGAGGAAGATTTTACCCAGTTTGTAGAGGAAGGCAAGTGGCTTTCCCCCTCTGCATTATCTTTTTGAACCTATGTCACTGCATGTTAAACAAAGTTTACTATTCCTGTTGCTATGCATAAACTTGATGGGCAAACACCTAGTTAAGGACTTGACTAGATATTTTACCTCATTACCTTGATCAACCCTGTTTAAACAAATGCTTGGGTAGATAAATGCTTAGTTTGCTTTACATGGGTTTGGTTATGCTTTGTTTATGTTATACATCTCAGTTTTGTTTATATAATGTGTTTATGCTTAAGACAAGATAACTTGAATTATAATCGGAACATGGAGAACCACCCAAGACAACAGTACAACCACAGTCCACATGGCTCTGGCTTAGCCAAATAATTAGGAGAGTGGGTTAGCTGATAGCTCATTTCCGAGAGGGGCACAGGAGGCTCGGGGTTGCAGGGGTATAGCCCGGTTCTTTTGGGGTAGCAGCCTTGGCTAAGGTGCTGACCACTAGGGAGGGTTATTGTCCGCTCCGGGTCAGAATCGTTGCGAGTTGTTGGTTTCTCTTCTTTCCTTTGTAAAGGCTTTGTAGTGGACCCCTAGCCACTCACCTTGGAAGTGTTTAAGGGTCTAGCTAACCCGGGCAAGATGGGGAACACGAACCGTGGGTAAAGTGTACAACCTCTCGCAGTGTAAAATCGATCGATCAGTGTGCTCACGGTCATGAGCGGCTTGGACCCTCACATGATTAATAAACTTGAAGATAAGCGTAAATCGTGGTTTTGTGGGTTTGGTTTGAGGTTTATCTTAAGGATAAGTGGGTTGGTATACACTTACACCTAGTAATTAGGTGCTTGCTAATAAAACTTGACCAACTTATAAAATGCTTACCGTCGTAAACCATAGCCTATCCTTGATAGCCTTGCATTGTTTCCCCCCACTTGCTGAGCACCAACCATAAGTGTGCTCACCCTTGCTTACCGCTGTTCAGAGGAGAACGTCGGAGGCGAGGACGAGTACTGGAGTGACTACGAGGAGTTCTAGGGCATGCGGATCCCCCAGTCATCATGCCTGTGGAAGTCAAAGATGGAGCTGCTCGTCGTTTAGTTATCGTTGTGTTTGTACATTCGAGTCCACCTCTCTGGATGTAATAATGAATATCGTACTGGTTTAACTCTTGAACGATTTGTTACTGCAATGGTATTACACTCGTTTTGTCTATCATGTGTGTGTAAAATGATCCTGGCGCACACGTGAGATGCATTCGGTTTTCCTTGTAAAATCGGGTGTGACACTGTGAGCCTGGCATTTTGTTGTGAGCCAAAAGATGGACTCACGGTAAAATATCTTTTTCCCGACAGCCAACAAGTATACTCCCGGCAAATACCTTTTTGCCGTGAGCTTTTTGTGGCTGACGACAAAACTATATTCTGCCAAGAGTTTCTCTCGGCAAAGAACCTTTTTTCCGTGAGCCTTTTTCCTTGTCGACGGGAAAAGTGATCTTTGTCATAGATTGAAATCAAATTTTTGAAGCAGTAAATTAATTCAAATAAAAAAATTCAATTACGAAGTTTCATTACTTCTCAAGATGTACAACTTTTATTAGGATATTTTTTCGTTTGACAAAGTTGTAATAATTTTGTTCACAAAACATATATCTCTTATATAGTTGCAAAAAACCATATGAGAAATGTATATGATTTGTGAAGAATGTTAGTACCACAATACCAGATGATCAAATGACCAAAATACAAGTTGCTGGTCTTGAGAATTTATGAAACTTTGTAGTTGAACCATTTCTTATTTGAATTACTTTCATCAACGAAAAGTACATTCTCAAATTTAAAATTTTGAATTTTTGAAACGACATCGAATGAAGAAACATTGTAAATAAGAGTTGTAGATCTTAACAGAGTATGAAACTTTGTTGTTTACAACTTTTGAATGTCAAAGGAAATATTATCAACGAAAAACTAAGTTGAATGTCTTAAAATTGAAATTTAAATTTTGTAAATGATCTTGAATGGAGAAACTTGCAATATGAAAGTTGTGTATCTCAAAAAAATATAAAATTTTGTATTTTACCTTTTCATTTGAAGCCATTTGCTATATTTAACTAATTAAATTTAATAGACGTATTTATTTTTAAAAATCCCTTTTCCTTGGGCCTAAAAATGGGCTCGCGAAAAAAGGTAATTGGGTCGGCCGACCCAATTAACCTGCCGGCCTCTCCTCCTCCTAACCCGTGTATTTAAGCACCTCCCCCTCTCCCCTCCTCACCGTCGGTCCCTCCTCCCTCCCTCCACCCCACATCGCTGCCTCCTCTCCCCCCTCTCTCCCCCTTGGCTCCACGCCTCCGTCCGTCCTCCGCCGAAGCCTCGTCGTCCCCCTCCTCCCCCTCCGCTCGCCCCTTACCTCGTGGTGAGGAGCAGTGGCGGGGCGAGGAGAGGTGACGAAAGCCATAGTGGCATGTTCTAGCTCGATCCAAATGGTGGTGGTGGTCTTCCCCTGCGGCGTGCCGTGCTCCTCTTCCTCCAACAAGTAGCTGCTGCGAGTAGCGACGACGCCCTAGCCCGCGGCGGCCTCCTCGTCTCCCGATGCAGCGACCTCGACTTCTTCTCCTCTGGTGCGTCGGCCACCTCTTCCTCCGGCTTGGAGACCTCGACTTCAAATCCGGCGGCGTGGCAAACTCAACCTCACATCCGGCGGCGCGACTGCCTTCTCTTGCTCCGGCGCGGCGACAGCCTCTTCTCCTTCCTCTACGACGTGAGATCTGGTGACGACCTGCTCCCTCCCCCACGTCGGTGGATGCACGGGATCCGTCTTCTCCGCGGCATCCCGATGGAGATCCCTCAAGCGCGAAGGTGCGGCTGGTTTCCTCCTCTCCGCTGTTGACACATCTTGAGGATGACACCCTTCACCACCAAGCTCGTCGGCGACGGCTCCCCGGATCTGCCGCCATCTGGTGTGGACGGCACGACCTCCTCCAAGTCGGCATCCTCCTCCTGTCGCGGCGGCAAGGTGGTGGTGCTGGTGGTGGTCGGACGACGATGGCAGCAGGCGGACGGCGGCAGTAGTGGGCCCAGGCTATGGTTTTTTTGTTTTTTATTCTTTTCAAAACACTCTTTGCCGAGAGACTAAAAGTCCTCACAGCACACCATTGTCGTGACTCCCGTGATCCTGAGCTTCAACTCACGACAAAGGGTTGTTTGCCGGCAAAACTTTGCTATGAGCTCTATGTCGGCGGCTACTCACGACAAACTCTTTGCCGTGAGTTTTGTTTTTCGATTGAATATAGAAGGGAAACTTGTGGAGCAACCCATAGCTATACTTGTCTTATATACCCTAATCTTTTATACTCTCCCCATACAACATGTGGTACTCCATGTTAAAATTTGATACATTTTTGTATTTTTCTATATTTAACTAGTTAATTGCATTTCAAATAATTTTTCGAGTCAAGTCAAATTTGAATTGCAAATTCAAATAATATAGTAATATGAGTGAAAAAAGATATTCATGTTACTTAGCCAAATTTAAGACATTAGTAGTAAAATGAAAATAAATTTCCAACATCTTGTCCAAGAATCACGATCACAAACGTGCACCCTCATGATTATGAAATTCTAAAAATGCAAATGAAGTATGAAAATCATGAGATATGTCAATGTCTCATGATATCATATGTGGAGGTTATGGTAAAAAAATTGAGTAAGTTTCACATATTTTGTCACATATGATGCTTACAAACTGAAACATCTCCAAAGAAATTTCATATAGTTGCAAAATATGTGGTTAGATTTGTAGATGAAGTGACATTCAAATTTGAGTTTGTCTTCAAAAAATTTTCTATGGGCAATAGACAATTTAAATTGTTTTGTGTTAATTTTTTATAAATTTTGTAATCCATTAATATTTTTAATGCATTAAGTACAATCATAAAAAAACTTAATTTGTGGTGCACCGGGTTGGGACACATGGCAAAGAAATACTTTGTTGTGTGTCCTTTTCAGCACACACGACAAACAATTTTGGCCCACCGGACCCAACAACACCTCGGTCGGCCTATCTACCACCCACCCTCCCGTATATATAGGCGCCACCCTCTCCCAACCCTAGTATCCAGCTGCCTTCTCCTCTCGGGCGTTGCCCCTCCTCTCGTCCATCGTCGCCACCCAGCTCCCTCCTCTGTCCTCTTCGACACCACCGCATCCACCCCTCCCTCCTCCCCGGTGCTGCTGTCTTCATCACCGCCCTCTCGGCATCGTGGCCTCCTCCCTTCCCTTATCTCCCCACATCAGTGGCACCCTCAAATCTAGCTCCATGCCCTCATATCTAGCTCCATTAATGGCGACCCTTCCCTTCTCTCCCTCAGATTCAACAGTGCATGGAGCGCCAGATGGTCGCACCACTTCCTCCCCTCCCCCTCCGCTCGTCCTTCACCGACAATGAGGAGTAGCGATGGGGTGAGGTTCGACTGTGGTGCATAGATGGGACATGACGTCATCACAAGGGGGAGATCCAGCGAGGGGACCCGGTGGCGGATCCTCTTCCTCACCTCTGGCGTGACGTCCTCCACTTCCTCCTCTCCGGCGTGGCGGCTTACTTGTCGTCTTGATCTGGTGGTGGTGGTGGTGGTGGCAGCGGCGTGCATTGCGGCAGCGGCTGGAGGTCTGGTGATGGTGCCGGGCACCGCCGCCGGTGTATGGCGACGGAGGGCCATATGGAGGCTGGTCGCTTGGCCTGCAGTGCCCTGCCTGTGGGTGCCTGCACGGCTCGCGCGGTAGCGACCCTGTGTGATGGTCCTCGCCTGGATGCCGGCCACAACCCCGCACGGCGGACCTCACCCGCATGGCCGACGGCGACCCCCGGTGGCGGCGGCCTCGCAAGAGAACGCGCCCGCACGGTTGGCGGTGGTAGCCCCGCGGCGAAGCTCGCCGGCCGGCCGCCGCCGGCCGCCACGTGTCGAAGCTCACCCGCACGGCCCCGCGATGACCGCCCCGCGGTGAAGCCCGCAAAGATCCATGGCGGGCGGTGGGGAGTGGTGATGAGAGAAGATCGAGAAGAGGATATGAAGTGGTAAACTAGCGTTGACGAATAAAAGACGTATCCCTCTACGATCCGCAAGCATACGGACCCCACACCTTTTTCACCACGGGATTCCCAAGGTTCTTGTCAATCCGCGGAGCAAGGGGATTACAAGTGTTCGATCAACAATTACACACTAGCTACTAAAACCCTAACTACTTTTATACTAGAAAACACTAAACTACACTAGAGAGAATGATAAACAATCAAGGTAGAAGACACTCGCCCACGGGTCTACGATACTAGAGCATGCAATCGCTTAAAGACATGAAAAACCAATCTAATCTATCGGGGTTGTGACCACGGTTTCGCCCTTTCCCTCCTCTCGTCATCGTCACTACGCGAAGGTATTCATGACTAGACCTTTGATGGACACGGCGCATTGAATGGATCCAAGGAAGCATTGAGGCCTTACTTCCTTTACGGTATGGTAGCGAACCTTAAGCATTAAAGTATATTCAACACAAGATGATAGATAGATAATCCGACAAAGTGCGATTACATCTCAAGATCGATTACAACCCATGGACGAATGAGAAGATTACCCCATCAAGGTGTTGATCATGGCACCGTTGATCATGGTTTCCCTTCCGCCGGTGTCTTCCTTCTTCTCCACGAGAGGGTGCTTCCTTCGAGGTGGTTGATCTCCGCCGGGAGATCCTCCTCCTCTCTCTCTAGCTTGTGGATGGCCTTCGGTGCGAAAGACTCCTCCCTCGGTGTTGGCGGCGCCTCGGGGGGTTTTAGGGTTGAAGATCCTTCGAGGGCAAGGAAAACGGGACCGAACCGGTGCCGGAAGTGGGCCGGGCCGGCCGGCCCGGGCCGGCCGGCCCAGCCCAGTCGGCCCGGTTCGGTCGCCCCTTTGCTCCGTGGGTCCTCGTGAAATTATGTACTTTGCCCCCTCCACTTGCATGATTTTGATGCCGTTATCCTCGCGTCCAAGATGGAGGCTCTCTTTGCATGAAGTTTGATCTTTTACGCTTCAATCCCCGGGGGTGTTCCTCGTAGCACTTCGGTCCTCGCCACCATTGGAAGTGATTTCAGCAAGCTCATGAACACGAACAAGACTCCATGAATGCTCCTTTGAACTTGTTGTGAATCCGTCCTTTATGTCCATGTTTTCCTACATAAACACAACACTTCCAAATGCATGCACAAAGATGAACTTGTTATATGATTAGTGTGCCTAGTGGCGGGTTAGTTCCATAATCAAATCCAAACCAAAGTGTAATGAACATGCTAGGTGCACCAAAATACACCGTCAACATCTCCCCCACACTTAGCTCTTGCTCGTCCTCGAGCAAGTACTCGTAAAAGAATTTCGTCCAAGGTGTGTAATCGTGTACCATTAATCCTCCTTCACAAGTTAGTCAATCTTTTCATCTTTAATACATAAACACAAAGTAATGATAATCAAACATAAACATGGGCGTTTAGAACTTTTACCACGTCAAGTTTTACCCCACAACTCAAAACTCTTCACTTGAAGTCTTCAATTTCAGCCATGCTTACTCCTTTGCTTCCATCGGAGGGTTTTTATGGTTTTCAAAACAAAAATTCCTGCAACAAGTATTAGACAAAAACCTTTCTCCAAGCTCTCTCAAGTCACTCATATGTAGTGGCTATCCTAACCAAATTTTATAAAACTCTCACCTCCCATTAATCTCTCATATATCATATAAAGTGGAGCTATAGGTAGGGCTAGCGCAATCAACACAAGTATTGTCAAACTAAGAACTTCCTCTAATGGTTGTCTACCTTTCAAAGCCAATGATCATGAGAATTAACCATATGTAGGGATATCAAGGATGAGAAGATTTAGAATGGTGGACATGTGCAAGGGCAAAAGAAAATTGTGACTTCAAGGCACCAATGATGTCCTCGTTGTCGGATTGCACATGGTTGGAAATAGAGTAAAAGTTTCGTCTCACAATCAACGTGACACCCTTCCTTACACTTTATTTTTTTCTTTTCTTTCACTTGATCCATCCCTCTCATATCTTCATTGCTAACTCATCTTTTTCTTTTTCTTCTTCTTTCATTCACATATGATTTTTTTCTTTCTTTCTTTCTTTTCCATACACATACTTTTTCTCTTTATTTTTCTCTCTCTTGACAACTTTTCAAAGCTTTCAATTCTCTCTTTCCTCGCATGCATACAATCTGAATTTTTAAATAAATCATGCTAGAGACGAGACGAAACTTTGAAAATAGGTTGTGTTCAAGGAATACGATGTACAAAAGAGATGTATAGGGTTGGGTATGGAATTCGGCGATATGCATGACTTTCGTTATGAAGGTCACGTTACCGAATATATGACGAGGCTAGCAACAAAATATAAGCACAAGAACATGATCATTGCTCGAAATTAAAACTCACCAAGAGAGAAGGGTCCTAGCCTAACTCATCGTGCTAATCACACTTATGGTGGAGCGAAAAAAATAAACTTGGCTTTGGATAGGAATTTTTTTCTTACTCTCAACTTGGAAAAAGAGGTTTTGCTAACCTTTATTGCAAGGATTTTAAGATAATTTTCAGAACTGAAATCCTCCAATTTTTAGCATCGAACATAGCACAACTAACATGTGAAGCTCAAGATCAAAGTGCGGTATGGGTACTTTAAGTAGTAGCGATTCCACTAAGCACCACGGTAAACGTTTTTCAAACCACATACTTGTGTTCATATATCAAGAATCGAAGATTAAACAAACAAGTAAATAAAGATAAACAATACATAAAACACAAAGATATATATAAAGACTCTTTTTATTTGGTTTTCTTGACTCAACACTAATTTAAGACACTTGCAAAAATTTTAAAACGAGACTCAAAAACTAAAGACTCATTAAAAACACTAAGACTCTCACACGAAGATTAAACCGAACCTAAATTTGAAGTTCAAAAGCTAAGGCTAGCGAGCTAGCTCTCCCCCACACTTAAAACATACGACGTCCTCGTCGTATCTTACAAAAATCCTAAGGGGAAAACTAGATCTAGTGGTACTTCAAGCAAGTTTTGCACCACTTGCCTCTCATGTTTCCAACCATGCCGAAAAGTTTGCGCACGTTGCGGTTAAGGAACTTGTAGTCATCTTCAACTACGCGCTCCAAGTCCTCCATACGCCGCTTCATCGCTTCCATGGCTTGGAGACATTCGTCGGCCGACGTGTAGAGATCCGCGATGGATTGACGGCAAACTCGACAACACACCGGATGCAATCCGAAGGGGTCGTCGTCGCCATAATCTCCACCGTTGTCACCACCGTCGTTGCCACCTCCATTGTCGTTGCCTTCGCCGCCGTCGTTGCCGTCGCCGTTGGGGCCTTCGGAGTCCATTCCTTGGGCCGCTCATCCCAATCATCATCATCTCTACCGGCGGCCGCCCACGAGCTCGGGCTACGATCGTCGGAGTAGTCGCTATCCCCATAATCCTTAGGCTCGGCGACACCTCCTTGTAATCTTTGCGCTTGATGCCTTGGAGGCGTGCCGACCTTCGGACGGTGTAGGGACCTTCTCTCCTTCGACGGGGTTGCGAGATGCAAGAGCTCCGGTCGGGACACGTCCTCCGCAACGGATGCGTGCGGTCCTCTTGACGGGTAGCTTGAGCTCGCATCGCATCGCCTCCTCCATCGATGGCTTCTTGGCTTCTATCTTCAACTCTAAGCTTCTTGGAGGCACAATGGTCGCTACAAGGGTGCAACACACTCGAGCTCCCAATTCGGCCAAATAAATAGTCCCGAGAGGAAAGCCACCGGGAACCTTATTTTCCTTTTTTACACTTCCCTTAAAATTTTCCGACCAAACAAGGAAGTCAAAAGGGAGCAATTCGGGCGAAATTCGGCGTCATCGGGCGTCGGGCCCCTCTCGGGCCGGTCCGCCTCGGGCCGGCCGCCCACCCTGCCTCGGGGCCGGCCGGCCGGGTTTTTGCACACCGCCCTATTTTTTCTTCCTTAGCCCATGGGAAAAAGTTGGCCCGTAAATCTTCGCGAAAAACTCCGAAAACTAAAAGAAAAATTATTTACGGAAGTTGATGCCTTGTTTTTCGTCCTAGGCGGACGTTCGGGCTCTTCCTCCATGGTGAAAACGTCAACATGGTGAAGGGGCACGACATCGGGTTCGTAGTAAACCTTAAGCCGCCGACCATTCACCACAAATTGATCGCCGTTTATATCCATAATGGTTACCGCTCCGTTGGAGAACACCGAATGCACAACATAAGGTCCGTCCCATTTGCTTTGCAATTTCCCCTTTCCGAAGGTTTTAAACCTCGAATTGTAGAGGAGGACCTTATCTCCTTCTTTAAATTCTTTTTCTTTAATCTTTTATCATACCACCTTTTGATTCTCTCTTTGTATATGCTTGCGTTTTCATAAGCTTTCAACCTCAACTCCTCTAGCTCGCTTATTTGAATTCTTCGTTTCACCACCGCGGCATCGAGATCAAGGTTCATCTCTTTAATCGCCCAATAGGCTTTATGTTCCAACTCAACCGGAAGGTGGCAAGCTTTTCCATAGACGAATTGATAAGGGGTCATACCTATCGGTGTTTTGAACGTCGTTCGATAAGCCCATAAAGCTCCGTCTAATTTCTTTGACCAATCCTTGCCTCCCTTCTCTATGGTCTTGTTAAGTATGCTTTTTAATTGCCTATTTGACGTCTCCGCTTGTCCGTTGGTTTGTGGGTGATAGGCCGTGGAGACCCTATGCTCAATTCCCAACTTGGACAAGCACTTTTTGAAGTTCTTCCGGTGAAATGAGTTCCTCCATCACTTATCAAGATTCTCGGTGTACCGAAACGGAGAAAAATCACGTTCTTGATCATAGTGATGGACTCCTCCGTGGAAGCTTTACGACATGGTATAGCCTCTACCCACTTGGATACATAATCAACCATGACTAGGATGTACTCGAATCCAAATGAGTTTTTAAAAGGCCCCATGAAGTCTATGCCCCATACATCGAATATGTCGATTTGCAAGTTGTATTTCAAAGGATAGAATTTCTTTGAGAGATGTTTCCGGTTCTTTGGCATTCGGGGCATGACGCAACATATCTTTTAGTATCTTCATGCATCTCCGGCCAATAGAATCCGCTCGACCATACTTTTGCTTCGGTTCGAAAATGGCTATAGTGTCCACCGTACCCGCCGAGTGGCACTTCCTTAGAATCTCAACCCTCTCTTCTCTTGGCACACATCTTCTCATCACTCCATCATTGCCAAGCTTGAAGAGGTATGGTGCATCCCAAAAATATTTCTTACTTTCGGAGATTATCTTCCTTTGAGTGTTTTTATCTAGATGATCGAGGGGCATCTTTCGAATTGCTCGAATGATGTCGATCATCCAAGTATCTTTATCAAGCACTCTATAGAGGTGGTCATCTCTCATCTTATCTTCTATGGGCTCTTTATCATCTTGTCCACGATTCATCCTAGACAAATGATCGGCCACAACATTCTCCACCCCCTTTTTATCACGAATTTCAACATCAAACTCTTGGAGAAGAAGGATCCAACGAATCAAACGTGGTTTAGCTTCCTTCTTAGCCAAGAGATACTTGATGGCTGCGTGATCGGTGTAAACAATGACTTTCGAGTTCACGATGTAAGATCTGAATTTTTCGAAAGTGAATACCACCGCTAGCAACTCTTTTTCCGTAGTGGCGTAATTTAGTTGTGCCCCACTAAGAGTTTTGCTAGTGTAGTAAACGGCGTGAACTCGGCCTTCCTTTCTTTGACCCAAGACCGCGCCTACGGCGTAGTCACTTGCGTCACACA
Source organism: Cenchrus americanus (assembly GCA_947561735.1). Lineage (NCBI taxonomy): Eukaryota > Viridiplantae > Streptophyta > Magnoliopsida > Poales > Poaceae > Cenchrus > Cenchrus americanus. The sequence continues at coordinate 105,618,511 of OX387243.1, forward strand.
TGATCTCGAAGGTTGGCTCCAATCCGGAGGTTGGATGATGAGAGCACTCACCAACGCATTTTTCAAGGTCCGGAATGCCGCTAGGCACTTCTCGTCAAAGTCGAAAGCCACATCCTTTTGAAGAAGGTGCGTTAAAGGCTTAGTGATCTTCGAGAAGTCCTTTATAAATCTTCTATAAAATCCGGCATGACCTAGAAAGCTCCTTAAGGACTTAATATCCGTAGGAGGTGGGAGTTGCTCAACCGTCTCTACCTTAGCCTTGTCCACTTCGATTCCTCTCTCGGATATAACATGTCCGAGCACTATGCCTTGCTTAACCATGAAGTGGCACGTTTTCCAATTTAAAATCAAATCTACCTCCGCACACCTTGTAAGGACCTTTTCTAAGTTTGCTAAGCAATCCATGAACGTCTTCCCGTAAACGGAAAAATCATCCATAAACACTTCAACAATTTCTTTGATGAATTCCGAAAACACGGCCATCATGCAACGTTGAAAAGAGGCCGGAGCGTTGCATAGGCCGAAGGGCATCCTCCTATATGCAAACGTTCCGTAAGGGCACGTAAACGTTGTCTTATGTTGATCTTCCGGGTGAATAGGAATTTGCATGAACCCCGAGTATCCATCGAGAAAGCAAAAATAAGCGTGGTTTGCTAACCTCTCGAGCATCTCGTCTATGAACGGTAGGGGGAAGTGATCTTTCTTCGTCGCTTTGTTAAGCTTACGGTAATCGATACACATCCGCCACCCGATCACGGTTCTTTGCGGTATCAACTCGTTCTTCTCATTCTTCACCACGGTCAAACCTCCCTTCTTCGGTACACAATGTACGGGCTCACCCATTCGCTATGTGGAACCGGGTAGATGATTCCGGCATCAAGTAACTTGATAACCTCTTTCTTTACTACCTCTCGCATGGCATGGGTTAGCCTCCTTTGATGGTCCACTACGGGCTTACATTGGTCTTCCATTGGTATACGATGAGTGCAAAAGGCCGGGCTAATACCTTTGAGATCATTAATTGAATATCCAATCACCTTCCTATGTTTTTTAATAAAATCAGCAACGCTTCATTTTCTTCGGGACTCAACTCGTCGCTCACAATGACTGGATAAGTTTTGTCTGGGCCCAAAAATTCATATTTTAATCCCTTGGGCAAAGGTTTAAGGTCTACCTCGGGCACATGTGGCTCCTCGGGTTTGATTTCTCCTATGTCTTCGAATTTCTCTTCCTCCACACTACCATCATGCGGCTCTAAGCCTTTTGTTGCTTCCTCTAGTTCTTCATCTTTGTTGACGGATAAAAGACGTATCCCTCTACGATCCGCAAGCGTACGGACCCCACACCTTTTTCACCACGGGATTCCCAAGGTTCTTGTCAATCCGCGGAGCAAGGGGATTACAAGCGTTCGATCAACAACGACACACTAGCTACTAAACCCTAACTACTATTATACTAGAAAACACTTAACTACACTAGAGAGAATGGTAAACGATCAAGAGAGAAGACACTCGCCCACGGGTCTACGATACTAGAGCATGCAATCGCTTTAAAACATGAAAAAACCAATCTAATCTATCGGGGATGTGACCACGGTTTCGCCCTTTCCCTCCTCTCGCATCGTCACTACGCGAAGGTATTCATGACTAGACCTTTGATGGCCACGGCGTATTGAATGGATCCAAGGAAGCATTGGAGCTCTTACTCCCTCTACGGCACGGTTGCAAGCCTTAAGCATTAAAGTATGTGTCGGTGTTTTGGACCGGCAACCTACTACGGGGAGTACCCGAAGTAGATGAATGTGACTCGCCGAGATCGGTAACTCGAAGGAAGAGACACGTGGCACACAATTTAGACAGAGTTCGGGCCGCGAGGTGCGTAATACCCTACGTCTTGTATGCCGCGTAGCTCGGATTGATAGGGCACGATTACGGGATGGTGCAATAGTGCGCCGTGAGTTGAGATTGGATGAGGTGATCCGAGATCGGTCCCCGCCTCGCCTTATATAGTCCGGGAGGCGGGGTTACAAGTCGGAGTAGGGGAAGGAGTACTAGTCGAGTACGTCTAGGAGACCTCTACACGGTGCGGAACGTGTACGAGCCCTAACCGAGTACTACTCCGTGTTGTCCTTGTGCTCCACGCCTTCGAGTGCCGTGTAGCGCAAGTCGGGTAGTCCCGTGGGCCCACCGAGTAGTCGGTCCCGGTACCCACCGAGGTAGCGGGCCCGGGGAGGTCCATACGACAAGCCCCCGAGTACTTTGTAGTCGATAAGGATAGCTTCAAGTAGTCTTGACGGCCTTAACAAGTAGTCCTCAAGCGTCCCCGAGTGCTACAAGTCAAAAGTCCTCAAGAGTAGTCGAAGCATCCCGAGGGCCGGAATGTACTCCACCGATGTTTGAGCAATCTTGAAGTCTTCTCGAGTAGTCCCAAGCGTCCTTGAAATCTGCCTTCGAAGGTCTTCAAGAATGCCCGCCTTATCTTGAAGCCGGAGCCGTCAAGAAGATGCGATTTGCGGAACCGTAATCCACGTGGAGTAGTCCCCGAGCCTCGAGCCGCGGGCTCTGGCTGAGGATCTATCCGAAGTCTTGGAGAGAAAATCCCGAAAAATCCGGAGAGAAAAAACCGAAGGACACGTGGCACGGAGCCCCCGAGCCTTGAGTCGAGTACTTCCTCTCGAATTGAAGGGTCTTCTTGGAGAATGTGTCCTGAGATGCTCTTGAGATTAGCCGCGTCCCGGGTAGTCGAGTAGAAGTAGCCGAGCCTCCGAGGTGAGGCACGTCGACTAGTAGAATACGAAGAGTCACGCGCGGCCGCCGAGTCGGCCCGCGCATGGACTTATCCGGCCGCCCGTTACGGAGGCGTTTGGGCTTATAAATACAAGCCAAAACCCTTAGGGTTTTTCACCCAAGTGAGCCGCGGTCATTCGCCACTTGAATCTTGAAGTAGATCCACTCCGGCCGAGCACCGCCGCCGTAGTAGATCCAAGCGCATCGCCACCCGAAAGCCGTAGGGTAGCCCCCGAGCGAATGCGAGTGAAGACTCCCTCGTTCTTGGAGGATGAAGCCGTCCCCGTCGAAGACGTCGAAAGCCGGCGGGAAGAAGAGGAGCCATGCGAGAGGCCGCCGCGGCCGCACCGGAGCGGCGCCGCCTACGTCTCCACCGCGCGCTGACCCAAGCCGCGAGTGGAAAAAATCGAAGGTGAAGACCGAAGACTTGCTGACCCTGTTGAACAGCGGGTTCATCAGGGAGAAGGAGATCGATATGTGGAGATCCGCCGCAGGAGATCCCTATCCGATGGAGAAAGCACAAGACGAGATCCCGATGTTCTCGCGCTTCGTGGAGCGCGGGCTTGCGCTCCCAGCGAGCGATTTCTTCAAAGGGCTTCTCAGGTACTATGGCATCGAGTACCTCAACTTGAACCCCAACGGAATATTCCACACTTCTGTCTTCGTCCATTTCTGCGAAGCATTCTTGGGGATCAAACCCCACTGGGTTCTCTTCCGGAAATTCTTCCGCGTGAAGCCGCAGCCCAGCGCCTCCAACCCCAGAGTAGTCGGAGGGGCCGGGATCCAGTTGAGGGAAGATGCCGCTGAGCAGTACCTGGCGTACAAGCTCGTGGACTCCAACACGGACTGGAAGACGAGGTGGTTCTACACCACGAACCACCATCCCGAGCTGCCGAAGCCGAGCGGACGGCGGCCCAAGCACCAAGAGTGGTGGAACACGGAGCCCACCATGCAAGAGGGGATCCGGCTCCCGGAGTTGTCGGCACGCATCAAGACCTGCGGGATGCGGGACCGAGGGCCGAACATGTGGCCTTCGGTTTCATGAAGCGCCGGATCCGGCCGGCGTCGGCGCGGGATACGATGGGCTTCGAGTACACCGGCGACGACGACACGTCGCGGATGCGGGGGGCGAAATTGAAGACAACGACATCATCGAGAGGTTGTCGAGGATCTTCAAGGACATGCGGAGTACACGGCGTGCCTGTCGAGGAATACTCCGCCGCGCGCCCGCCCAACGAGGTAAGTAGCCGTACCCCCCTCGTCGAGTAGTAGGCACTTGTAGCAGAGTTGCTGACGCTTTTGTGTCTTTTGCGCAGGATGATGTGAAGCGGTTTGTCTCCGAGCCGCAGCCACCACCGAGCGGAATCGAGGTCCCAACGGTGGAGAAGGTGAAGGAGCGCCGAATAGTCGGAGACGACGACGATCCCGTCATTGTGGAGGATACCTCCGATGACGAAGAAGACGAGGAGACGCTGCAGGACCGCTTCCAGCTGCGGTCGAGGTTTAGCCGTCCGGGCTTGCCTCATGTGCCTCTCATCCAAGACCCTCCGCTAGCACGGAGGCTAGCCTTGCCGCGCCGCCGAGGAAGCCGCGCAACCCCCGCCAAGAAGCGGGTAGCCAAGAAGATGAAGGTCTCAGAGACCACGCCTCCAGAGGTAAGTCATCTTGAGCAAAGTAGTCGAGTACCCGGTGATCGAGTACGGTGGCCGACGAGTAGTCGTCCTTGTGTGCAGGAGAGGCCGCCAGCAGAGCCCGTGGAGGAGGGCGATGAGGGCATGTGGCCCACAGTGGGGGAACCGGCTGGAAGCCGAAGCCCGGCCCCCCACCGTCGATGAACTCTCGGCGCGGTGGAGCGCCGGCCCCCCGCCCCGAAGGGAGCGAGTACCCGCGACCGCCGCCGCCGAAGAGGTGGAAGCCGCGAGGGGCGCGAGGAGACCCCGCGCGCGGTCGCGCGCCGCCGTGGAGGAGGCGGTAGTCGGAGAGGCGGAGGAAGAAACGCCCGCCGAGGGTGGACTGGTTGATATCGCCAGCATCCTCGGTGCTCCGGCCGTGACTATCGTCCGGTCGAACTTGTAAGTACCACGCCTTCGTGAGTAGTACTTATTGTAGTAGTCGATTTTATCTGACGATCCTCTGTGGATACTTGTGCAGAAAATCCACGGACTTGAGCCGGGACCGAGAGGAGCCCACGGCGAGCGAGGCGAGAAAAGGCCGCGCCGCCCGTCGAGGAGCCCGCTCCCGTAAGCCCAAGCCGCGACCGAGCCCCCGCCGCCCGAAGCGCCGGCCGCCGGAGGCGGTCGTAGTCGAAGGTGAGTACTCCTCCCGAAGCTATGGAGCCCCAAAAAAGAGTAGTCGTAGATGCCGATGCGCGTGTTCCTTGGTGACGAGCGGCGGAAGGAGGTGACATCCGCCGGGGGTGCCCATGCGGGAGTTGACACCGCAGGCCCCGCAGGCCGCGGTAGGAGCCCCCGAGCCCGTGGGGGAAACCGTCGAGAAGTCCGCCGAGGAGGAGGCGGCGGCCACGTCGCCGGGGGGTGGCCCCGGAGGTGGCGATCCGATCTCCCGAGATCCAAGACGCGGAGCCTATCCGCTCGGCGCCAATGACCGAGGCTACGTCGAGTAGCCGTGGCGGGATTGAGCCGCTTGCCGACGATCCGGTCGAGCCGACGGTGTTGGCGCGCATCCGGAGGCGATGCGACGAGCCGAACAAAGGATGAAGGTACGAAGCCGTTGCCTCCCGAGTAGTCAATCCTTTCGTTGAGTACTCGCTGACTTGAATTTGTCTTGTGCGGGATGTCGCGGAGCGATCCCGCGAGAAGTCGAATCTGCTGCAAGGCTACGGCGACACGGTACTGCGAGCTGAAGCCCTGGAGGAGCAGCTCATGAAGTCGAGGAAGCACGCGGCCGCCATGCAGTCGAAGCTTGACGCCGCCTTCGCCAAGTACCACAACGATGTGATGGACTTGCAGGCGAAGAGCGACGAGCTGGTGCGGAAGAACAAAGGTCTCCGCAACAAGAATAAAGGTATGTCTCTTGACCTGTCGGGTACTTGTTGGGAGTCATCAAGCTCTGACCCGTTGTTGTGTTCCGGTGTTGCAGAACTCGAAGGCCAGGTGGAGCGACTGAAGGGCTCGGAGATCAGCATGAAGAATCTCTTCTACCGGGAGCAAGAAGCCCGCCAGTGTACTTGAACTCGACTACAAGGAGTGGCCTTCGAGTGCGAGAAGCACATGGAGTTGAGAATTGCATCTCGATCGGGATCTCGTCAATCGCTACAAATCTTTGCGAAGTTGAACGAAGATCGCGAGGCGCTCCGGCCCAACCGAAGGACCTTGAGGAGGCTGCCCTCCCGATCGCGAGGCTCCCGGTGCCGCACCCGGCGGCCCCAAGATCGCTCCGTTGGCGGACCGACTTCGTGAGGCGCCAAGCCGGCCGGCCGCCTACGTGAAGCGCATGGCCAAGTCAATCCCGAAGCAGGTGGCCGGCCTTCATGAAGTCGTACTTCCCGAAGGCCCGGTGGGAGGTAGTCACCGGCGGGGTAGCCGCCAACCGGCTCGGATGAGCGAGATGCGCAGTTGCTGGAGCGGATGGCTCCCATCGCGGAGCGGGAGTAGCCGATAAGTTGAACCTCCAGGTAGCCCCGCATAGATAGCTAGTAGCCGTAGTTGTATAGGAAACAGCTTGTAATGAACTTTTTCATATATCAATGAAATGAGATGTTCCATCAATGAGTACTCGTGACCGCGATCTCGAGTGCGGAGCACCCATCGTGGAGTAGGTGCGAGTAGTGGTACTCGGCTTAGTGGTCCCGTCGCGAGGGAATAGACAAGAAAGAAGTTGATGAACAATCAAACTTTATTACCGAAGAAGTACACACGGGTGGCCAGGGGCCGTAGTTACAAGTAGTCGCCTGGACCCGAAGGCCGCTTATAGCTGAGTAGTACTGGAGCGGGTAGCCGCTTACAGTGAGTGATCCGTAGGTAGCCGTGTAGGCTGGATCGCAGATCCGTAGGTAGCCGCGCGGGCTGGATCTTGGAGTGTGGTCTCTTGGTAGACCGCTGCTAGAGTCCTTGACGCTCGTCGCGACCCCGGGGTCCGTAGGTAGCCGCACGGGCCGGACACGGAGAAGAGTAGTCCGGAGACTTGGAGCCGGGACCGGGGGGTCGCTTGCGGCAAGGGGTGTTGATGTAGTCGTGTAGACTTGAACCCGGAGTAGTCGAGTAGACTAGGCGTAGAATCGACGGAGCCGGTCGACGTTCCACGAGTTGTTGACTTCTTCGCCTTCGAGTGTTTGGAGGCGGTAGGAGCTCGGCCGGTCACCTTAGCCACGGTGAAGGGCCCTTCCCGTGGGGAGCCGAGCTTGTGAAGTCCTTCCGTGTTCGGATACGGCGGAGGACAAGATCTCCAACGTTGAAGGAGCGTTCCTTGACGTTGCGATCGTGGTAGCGTCGGATACCCTCCGGTACCTTGCCGACCGGACTAGGGCGGCACGGGGCCGAGCTTCTTCGAGGCCGTCGATATCAACTCGTCCGTCGTCTTCCGAGACGCCTTCGTCGTAGTGCTCCACCGTTGGCGAGTTCCATATGACATCGGCGGGGAGGATGGCTTCGCAGCCGTAGACCGGGAAGTAGGGGGGATTGCCCCGTTGGCTTGGATGGTTGAGTCCGCAGCCCCCAGAGTGCGTTGGGTAGTTCCTTGATCCACTTGCCCCCTTTTGAGTTAGCGACGTCGTGTAGCCGCTTCTTTAGGGCGTCGAGCACCATCCCGTTGGCGCGCTCGACTTGTCCGTTGGCCCGTGGGTGGGCGACGGAGACGTATCCGACGTCGATTCCACCGTTCTCGCGGTACTCCCGGAACCGGTGGTTGTTGAAGTTGGACCCCAAGTCCGTGATGATGCGGTGGGGTAGCCGTAGCGGTGCACAAGTTCATCCGAGAAGTCGAGTACTCTGTCGGCCTTTGGGGCATGTGACCGGCTTGACCTCGATCCACTTGGTGAACTTGTCGATAGCCACCGACCCCCGTTGAATCCTCCGGCGCGGTTGGCGGTGGCCCAATCATGTCAAGCCCCCGGCGAGCAAAGGGCCAGGTTGGCGGTATGGTGACTAGCTTGTAGGCAGGGACGTGTTGCTGCTTGGCGAAGAACTGACATCCTTGGCACCTTCTGACGAGTTCTTCGGCATCGCCCAGGGCTGTGGGCCAGTAGAAGGCTCGCCGGAAGGCCTTGCTGACCAGCGTGCGGGAGGACGCGTGGTTGCCGCAGACACCCTTGTGGATCTCCTCCAAGATGTCCTTGCCTTCCTCGCGAGGGACGCATTTCATGAGTACTCCAGAAGATGCGCCTCGCTTGTAAAGCTTGTCGCCGACGAGGACGTAAGACTTGGCGCGGCGGACGAGTTGTTCGGCTGCGTTCTTGTCGGAGGGGACCTTCTCGCTCGCCGAGGTAGTCGATGAAGGGTTGCCTCCGGTCCACGTCGATCATCATGACCTCCTCGCCCGGGCTGGTTGGTTAGGCGGGACAAGGGGTCGGTGGCGCCGGCTCCGGGATGGATGGCGCGTGAAGCTCATGGACGAAGACGCCCGCGGGTACTTGCGCGCGGGTGGATCCGAGCTTCGAGAGGACGTCCGCCGCAACGTTGTTGTCGCGGACGGTGTGGTGGAACTCGAGACCGTAGAATTTGTTCTCGAGCTTGCGGACTTCTAGGCGATAGGCGTCCATGTTCTCCTTGTTGCGGTCCCGGGACTTGTTGACTTGGTTGATGACCACCGCGGAGTCGCCGTAGACTAGTAGCCGCTTGATGCCAAGTGAGCCGCGAGGCGGAGCCCGTGTAGGAGGGCTTCGTACTCGGCTTCGTTGTTTGAGACCTTCCAGAAGATCGCGGGACGTACTTGAGTTGTTCGCCCGTTGGAGAGATCGGGAGTACCCCTCGCGCCCTCGCGCCCTCGAGGTTGAGTGAGCCGTCGAAGTACATCACCCAATGCTGCGGTCGCACGGTGGGAGTAGGTAGCCGGTTCTCCCGCCACTCGCCATGAAGTCGACTAGAGCTTGCGACTTGATGGCTGTGCGTGGCTTGAAGTCGATGGTGAGGGCGCCGAGCTCGACGACCCCATTTGGAGATCCTTCCGGTGGCGTCGCGGGTTCCTCGGGATGTCGCCGAGCGGGTAGTCGGTGACGACGGAGACCGAGTACCCACGGAAGTAGTGTCGTAGCTTCCGCGAGGTGATGAGTAGAGCGTACGAGAAGCTCGCACGGCTGGTAGCGAGCCTTGGACTCTGATAGAACCTCGCTGACGAAGTAGACTGGGCGCTGGACCGGGTAGGCGTGGCCGTCTTCCTGCCGCTCGACAACGATGGCAGTACTGACCACGTGAGTAGTCGCAGCGAGGTAGAGCAGTAGCTACTCGCCCTTGTAGGGAGCCGTGAGGACTGGCGGCTTCGACAGGAAGTCCTTGAGCTGGGCAAGGGCTTGGTCCGCCTCTCGCTCGTCCACACGAACTTCTCGTGGTGCTTGAGTAGTTTGAAGAAGGGGAGACCCCGTTCTCCTAGCTTCGAGATGAATCGTTCAATGCCGCCATGCACCCCGTCGGCTTACGGACGTCCTTGATGCTCGTGGGAGCTTTCATGCTGGTGATGGCGGAGATCTTCTCGGGGTTGGCTTCGATGCCGCGTTGGCTGATGATGAAGCCGAGTAGTTTGCCCGAAGGTACGCCGAAGACGCACTTGTTCGGGTTGAGCTTCCAGCGGTATTCGCGTAGCGATGCGAAGGTCTCTTCAAGGTCGTCGATGAGGGTACTGGAGTCCCTGGTTTTGACAACCACGTCATCCACGTAGGCCTCGACGTTCTTGTTGAGTTGCCGCTTGAAGCGTGCCCGGATGGCCCGTTGGTAGGTGGCGCCGGCGTTCTTCAACCCGAAAGACATGGTCGTGTAGCAAGACGCGCCAAACGGGGTGATGAACGCGGTCTTCTCCTGGTCTTCCTCCTTGATTGCGATCTGGTGGTACCCGGAGTAGCGATCGAGGAAGCGAGAGCGAGTCGCGGCCCGCCGTGGAGTCGATAACTTGATCGATCCGCGGCAACCCGAAGGGGTCCTTGGGGCAGTGCTTGTTGAGGTCGGTGTAGTCGACGCACATCCTCCACTCGTTCGAGTTCTTCTTGCGGACGAGGACGGGGTTGGCGAGCCACTCGGGATGGAAGACTTCTCCGATGAAGCCGGCGGCCGAGTAGCTTGGCGAGCTCCTTCTTGATGGCGTCCCGTCCGTCGTCGGCGAAGCGTCGGAGGTGTTGTCGCTTGGGGGTGGCCTTTGGGTCGACGTTGAGGCAGTGCTCGATCGGCTCCCCGGGCACTCCGGCATGTCGGATGGCTTCCACGCGAAGATGTCGCGGTAGCCCGAAGGAAGCTGATGAGCGCGTCTTCCTATTTGGGGTCGAGGCCGGCCCCGATGGTGGTGGTCTTGGTGGGGTCGCCTGTTCCGAGGTCGACCAGCTTGACGAGTACCTCCTCGGGTGGCCGAGGCTTGTTGGCGCTGTCAGACTTCTCTGGGATGTCGAGTTCACTTGTGGCAAGCTTCTTCGACGCGGCGTAGACCTCCATCATTGGGGTGGGTACTTGATTTGTTGAAGCGATCACCACGGCCTCGTATCGCGGTCGTGAGAGATCTTCAAGTCCCCTTGGAGGGAGAGTACGCCGGTGGACTTGGCATTTTGAGTACCAAGTATGTGTAGTGGGGCACCGCCATGAACTTGGCGATGGCCGGTCCGCCGAGGATGGCATGGTAGGAAGTCTCGATATCCGCGACCTCGAACTTGATGTACTCGGTGCGGTAGTTGTCGCGAGACGCCCCGAAGGTAACCGCGCGCACCACCGAGCCTAGTGGGATAGCCGCGTTGCTCGGGACGATGCCGTAGAAAGGCATCTCGCTCTTGTCGAGCATGGGGGTGACGTCAAGGTTCATCTTCTTCGAGTCTTGGTGAAGAGGACGTTGAGCCCGCTTCCGCCGTCGATGAGCACCTTGTTGAGCTTAGAGCCCGCCATCGTTGGTTTCGGGACGAGAGGGAAACGTCTGGTTCGGAGAAGCTGGTCCATTGGTCCGCGCGGGAGAAGGTGATGGGTGTCTCTCGACCACCCGAGAGGGGTCATAACCGCCGGTTCGATGGACATCACTTCACGGCGAGTAGCCTTTCGCTCCCTTGCCCGGGGTAGTCCGCCGAAGAGGACGTTGACGGTCTTCTCGGGTTCTTGGAAGTCGTCGCCGTCCTTCTTCTTGTTCTTCGATCGTGAGGGTGCGGTGGCTCCGGCGTATCCTTGAGTGCATGCCCAGCCGGTAGCACCGCTCGGTAGTGTGGTTGCCGTTTGGATGCCACGGGCACTTCTCCTTCAGCAGGTCTTTGAACCCGCCGGAATTCTTCTTCGAGTTCCCTTTCGGAGGGCGCTGGATAGCCGCGACGGTATTGTCTGGCTTGCGCTTGCGGTTGGAACCCGAGTAGTTGTTGTTGTTGTTGTTGTTGTTGTTGTTGTTGTTGTTGCGGCCGCCTTGGTTTGGATTCTTTGCCGCTGCCGCCACCTTGGTTCGCTTGGACTTGCCGCGGATGGCGTCGTACTTGGCGTTGGCTTTGTCCTCTTCGTCCGCCCGGGACGTGATCATGTCCTTGAGGTGGGGGATGGACTTGGGACGGCGTCGGCCGAAGTCCTCGAAGGTGCGGCGATGGTAGAGCCCGTCCCGGAAGAGGTCGATGACCTCCTTGTCGGTGACGTCCACGACGGTAGCGCGCTTGTCGAAAAAGCGGCGCATGTACTTGCGGAGGGTCTCGCCTTGTTCCTCGCTGATCATGGCAAGGTCCATGCGAGTACCCGAACGGCCCATGGCGCCCGCGAAGTTGCTTGTGAATTGCTCCTTCGCTGGTCCCACTTGTCGATTGAGTGCTTGTCCGGCGACTCGAGCCACGTGAGTGGGGCTTGGTCCGTGCGAAGGGGAAGTAGAGGCACTTGGTGTCGCCGTTGCCGCCGCCGTTCTCGATGGAGAGAGCGTAGCATCGGAGCCACTGGATGGGATCCTGCTTCGCGTCGTATTTGGTGATCCCCAAAGGCTTGAACTTGTCGGGGGAGGAGCAGGTTGCGAAGCCGGGGTGAGAAGGCAGGGAAGCCGTCGCCTTCAGCAGCGGTCGTCGACTTCTTCTGCCGTAACTCTTCGATTCTCCGGCGAGCATCATACCCGCCGTGAGAGGCGCCGGAGGCGTGGCTATGCGCGTGGCCGCGGCCGCCGCGGCTGCCGCCGCCTCCGGCTTTCTTGTTGGCCCCGTGGTTGGAGCCGCCGCCGTCGTCGCCGCCGCCGTCGGGGGTCGTTGCCGCCGCCACCGGCCGGAGCACGGTGGGGGACGACTTCTCGGTTGACGTTGTCTTGTCGTGAGGGTCCGCCGGCGGTGGAGCGTCGACGGTTTGGTTCAGGCGGGATGTCGCCCCGAGTACGGTTAGGACCGGGGTCAACACCGCGACTAGTAGCTTCGTTGTCGCGAGGCTTGGCCGGGAGAGGTTGGGCGACTCTCTTGTCGACCCGCATGAAGTAGGCTTCTTCGGCGAGCTTGGCGATGACCTCGCAGCCGTATGCCCCGAGCCCGACGTGCGATCGTTGTGATCGACATGAGGCATTGCTCGGGAGTGGTGTGGACTCTGCTCTCAACCGCGCTCGAGAGCTTCCGCAAGGTTGCGGATGGGAAGGTTGTCTCCGAGCCGCCGGCGTCGTTCGTTGCGCTTCTGTTACGTTCGCGCGCCGGCGTCCCCGTTGGCGTCGGTCTCGTCCACGGGGGCATCGCCAGCGCCAGCTCGTCTGCGGAGATGTCCTCCAAGTACTTGTCTGCGGCCGTGCCTGAGGTTCCCGGGGTGTCGCCGGCAGCCATGAAGACTTGACGATCAGGCGTACCCAAGCTTGGCTCAGAGGGTGCCACCTCAGTTGGTGTGTTTGAGTCAGCCTGGGCCAGTGGTGTTCCCTCCTGGAACGGTAGCGAGTCGATGTAGGCGACGTAGCGTGAGTCCTCCTTTGTCAGCTCAGCGGGCTTGCGGTCTGGCCGAAGACGTATCTTCCCGCCGGCGTCGATCTTATGACCGGCCCCGCAGGCCGCCCCGACAAGGGAAGCTCGGAGGAGTCGTCTTCGGACTCGGGCTCCTCGGGGGTCCGACCCGAAGTCGAACTCGTAATCCGGGTTCGAGAAGAACTCGGGAGAGAGGGTCGGAGTCCGAGACGCGGTTGGAGACGGCGTCGGAGTCCGAGTCGTACTCGGTTACGGGCTCCTTGCCGGCCCGGCGTGGTGTAGAAGCCTCCGTGCGGGCCGGGGCCCGGGAATGCGAGGGCCACGCGCGGAGCGCCGGCATGGAGAGGGGACCGCTGCGATGGGCCGAGGAGCCGACTCGCATGCGATGGCCCATGGCGACGTCGGGTTCGAGTTGGAGACGGACTCGAGCTCGAAGTCAGCGTGGAGGTTGGAAAGCGAAATTTCGCCGAACTTGCCGGCGAGCTTGCCCGTGACAACTTCGGGAAGCGTCACAAGGCTGTCCTCGAGTCGGGTTGCATGATCAAGCGGCGGCGGAAGGAGCCCGCGTCATCGGCGGTGCGGACCCGGGCGCCGAAGACGAAGGTGTCGCCGCGGTTGAAGGCGACGGTTGGCTTGATGTGAACGGGAAGCCGTCGAGTTCGCCATGTGATCTCGAGCGAGAGCCCCTACCGGCGCGCGCCGGTGTCGGTGTTTTGGACCGGCAACCTACTACGGGGAGTACCCGAAGTAGATGAATGTGACTCGCCGAGATCGGTAACTCGAAGGAAGAGACACGTGGCACACAATTTAGACAAAGGTTCGGGCCGCGAGGTGCGTAATACCCTACGTCTTGTATCTTCGCGTAGCTACGGATTGATAGGGCACGATTACGGGATGGTGCAATAGTGCGCCGTGAGTTGAGATTGGATGAGGTGATCCTGAGATCGGTCCCTGCCTCGCCTTATATAGTCCGGGAGGCAGGGTTACAAGTCGGAGTAGGGAAGGAGTACTAGTCGAGTACGTCTAGGAGACCTCTACACAGTGCGGAACGTGTACAGAGCCCTAACCGAGTACTACTCCTGTGTTGTCCTTGTGCTCCACGCCTTCAGGTGCCGTGTAGCGCAAGCCGGGTAGTCCCAGGGGCCCACCGAGTAGTCGGTCCTGGTACCCACCGAGGTAGTGGGCCCAGGGAGGTCCATACGACAAGTATGTTCAACACAAGATGATAGATAGATAATCCGACAAAGTGCGATTACATCTCAATATCGATTACAACCCATGGACGAATGAGAAGATTACCCCATCAAGGTGCGATCATGGCACCGTTGATCATGGTTTCCCTTCCGCCGTGTCTTCCTTCTTCTCCACGAGAGGGTGCTTCCTTCGAGGTGGTTGATCTCCGACCGGAGATCCTCCTCCTCTCTCTCTAGCTTGTGGATGGCCTTCGGTGCGAATAAACTCCTCTCTGTCCGTTGGCGGCGCGTCGGGGGTTTTAGGGTCGAAGATCCTTCGAGGGCAAGGAAGACGGGACCGAACCGGTGCCCGAAGTGGGGCGGGCCGATCCGACCGGGCCGGCCGGCCCGGTGCCCGGGCTTCGGCCGGTTCGGTCGCCCTTTTTGCTCCGTGGGTCCTCGTGCACTTATCTACTTCGCCCCCTCCACTTGGATGATTTTGACGCCGTTATCCTCGCGATCAAGATGGAGACTCTCTTTGCATGAAGTTTGATCTTTTACGCTTCAATCCCGGGGGTGTTCCTCGTAGCACTTCGGTCCTCACCACCATTGGAAGTAATTTCGGCGAGCTCATGAACACGATCAAGACTCCATGAATGCTCCTTTGAACTTATTGCGAATCCGTCCTTTATGTCCATGATTTCCTACATAAACACAACACTTCCAAATACATGCACAAAGATGAACTTGTTATATGATTAGTGTGCCTAGTGGCGGGTTAGTTCAATAATCAAATCCAAACCAAAGTGTAATGAACATGCTAGGTGCACCAAAATACACCGTCAACATCTCCCCCACACTTAGCTCTTGCTCGTCCTCGAGCAAGTACTCGTAAAAGAACTTCGTCCAAGGAGTGTAATCGTGTACCACTTATCCCTCTTCACAAGTTAGTCAATCCCTTCATCTTTAATACATAAACACAAAGTAATGATAATCAATCATAAACATGGGCGTTTAGAATTTTTACCACGTAAAGATTTACCCCACAACTCAAACTCTTCACTCGAAGCTTTCAATTTCAGCCATACTTACTTCTTTGCTTCCATCGGAGGGTTTTTATGGTTTTCAAAACAAAAATTCCTGCAACAAGTGTTAGACAAAAACCTTTCTCCAAGCTCTCTCAAGTCACTCATATGAAGTGTCTATCCTAACCAAATTTTATAAAACTCTCACCTCCCATTAATCTCTCATATATCATGTAAAAGTGGAGCTATAGGTAGGGCTAGCGCAATCAACACAAGTATTGTCAAACTAAGAACTTCCTCTAATGGTTGTCTACCTTTCAAAGCCAATGATCATGATAATTAACCATATGTAGGGATATCAAGGATGAGAAGATTTAGAATGGTGGACATGTGCAAGGGCAAAAGAAAATTGTGACTTCAAGGCACCAATGATGTCCTCGTTGTCGGATTGCACATGGTTGGAAATAGAGTAAAAGTTTCGTCTCACAATCAACGTGACATCCTTCCTTACACTTTATTTTTCTTTTCTTTTACTCGATCCATCCCTCTCATATCTTCATTGCTAACTCATCTTTCTCTCTTTTTCTCCTTTTTTTTTCTTTCATTCACATATGATTTTTCTTTCTTTCTTTCTTTCTTTCTTTTCCATACACATACTTTTTCTCTTTATATTTCTCTCTCTTGACAACTTTTCAAAGCTTTCAATTCTCCCTTTTCTCGCATGCACAATCTGAATTTTTTAAATAAATCATGCTAGAGACGAGACGAAACTTTGAAAATAGGTTGTGTTCAAGGAATACGGTGTTCAAAAGAGATGTATAGGGTTGGGTATGAAATCCGATGATATACATGACTTTCGTTATGAAAGTCATGAACTGAATAAATGACGAGGCTAGCAACAAAAGATAAGCACAAGGACATGATCATTGCTCGAAATTAAAACTCACCAAGAGAGAAGGGTCCTAGCCTAACTCATCGTGCTAATCACACTTATGGTGGAGCGAAAAAAACAAACTTGGCTTTGGATAGGAATTTTTTTTCATACTCTCAACTTGGAAAAAGAGGTTTTGCTAACCTTTATTACAAGGGTTTTAATATAATTTTCAGAACTGAAATCCTCCAATTTTTAGTATTGAACATAGCACAACTAGCATGTGAAGCTCAAGATCGAAGTGCGGTATGGGTACTTTAAGTAGTAGAGATTCCACCAAGCACCACGGTAAACGATTTTCAAACCACATACTTGTGTTCATATATCAAGAATCGAAGATTAGACAAACAAGTAAGTAAAGATAAACAATACATAAAACACAAAGATATATATAAGACTCTTTTTATTTGGTTTTCTTGACTCAACACTAATTTAAGACGCTTGCAAAAATTTAAAAACAGACTCGAAAACTAAAGACTCATTAAAACGCTAAGACTCTCACACGAAGATTAAACCGAACCTAAACTTGAAGTTCAAAAGCTAAGACTAGCGAGCTAGCTCTCCCCCACACTTAAAACATACGACGTCCTCGTCGTATCTTACAAAAACCAAAGGGGAAAACTAGATCTAATGGTACTTCGAGCAAGCTTTGCACCACTTGCCTCTCATGTTTCCAACCATGCCGAAAAGTTTGCGCACGTTACGGTTAAGGAACTTGTAGTCATCTTCAACTACGCGCTCCAAGTCCTCCATACGCCGCTTCATCGCTTCCATGGTTTGAAGACATTCGTCGGCCGACGCGTAGAGAGCTACGATGGATTGACGGCAAACTCGACGAAGACACCGGATGCAATCCGAAGGGGTCTTCGTCGCCATAATCTCCACCGTTGTCACCACCGTCGTCGCCACCTCCATTGTTGTCGCCTTCGCCACCGCCGTTGCCGTCGCCGTTGGGGCCTTCGAGAGTCTTTTCATAGGGGTACTCATCCCAATCATCATCAACTCTACCGGCGGCCGCCCACGAGCTTGGGCTACGATCATCGGAGAAGTCGCCATCCCCATAATCCTTAGGCTCCGGCCGACACCTCCTTGTAATCCTTGCGCTTGATGCCTTGGAGACGTGCCGACCTTCGAACGGGTGTAGGGACCTTCTCTCCTTTGACGGGGTGGCGAGATGCAAGAGCTCCGGTCGGGACACGTCCTCCGCAACGGATACGTGCGGTCCTCTTGACGGGTAGCTTGACCTCGCATCGCATCGCCTCCTCCATCGATGGTTTCTTGGCTTCTACCTTCAACTCTAAGCTTTTTGGAGGCTCAATGGCTGCTACAAGGGTGCAACACATTGCTTGAAAGGTTTGATTCTCGAGCTCCCAATTCGGCCAAATATATAGTCCCGAGAGAAAAGCCACGGGAACCTTATTTTCCTTTTTTACACTTCCCTTAAAATTTTCCGACCAAACAAGGAAGTCAAAAAGGAGCAATTTGGGCGAAATTCGGGGACATCGGGCGTCGGGCCCCGCCCGGGCCGGTCCGCACGGGCCGGCCGGCCCCCACCTGCCTCGGGGGTCGGGCCGGTCCGGTTTTTTGCACACCGCCCTATTTTTTTCGTCCTCGGCCCGTGGGAAAAAGTTGGCCCGGTTAATCTTCGCGAAAAACTCCGGGAAAGCTAAAAGAAAAATTATTTACGGAAGTTGGTGCCTTGTTTTTCGTCCTAGGCGGGACGTTCGGGCTCTTCCTCCATGGTAAAGACGTCAACATGATGAATGGGCACGATGTCGGGTTCGTAGTAAACCTTAAGCCGCTGTCCATTCACCACAAATTGATCGCCGTTTATATCCATAATGGTTACCGCTCCGTTGGGGAACACCGAATCACAACATAAGGTCCGTCCCACTTGCTTTGCAACTTCCCCTTTCCGAAGGTTTTAAACCTCGAATTGTAGAGGAGGACCTTATCTCCTTCTTTAAATTCTTTTTTCTTCAATCTTTTATCATACCACCTTTTGATTCTCTCCTTGTATATGCTTGCGTTTTCGTAAGCTTTCAACCTCAACTCCTCTAGCTCGCTTATTTGAATCCTTCGTTTCACCACCGCGGCATCGAGATCAAGGTTCATCTCTTTAATCGCCCAATAGGCTTTATGTTCTAACTCGACCGGAAGGTGGCAAGCTTTTCCATAGACGAATTGATAAGGGGTCATACCTATCGGTGTTTTAAACGCCGTTCGATAAGCCCATAAAGCTCCGTCTAATTTCTTTGACCAATCCTTGCCTCCCTTCTCTATGGTCTTGTTGAGTATGCTTTTTAATTGCCTATTTGACGTTTCCGCTTGTCCGTTGGTTTGTGGGTGATACGCCGTGGAGACCCTATGCTCGATTCCCAACTTGGACAAGCACTTTTTAAAGTTTTTCCGGTGAAATGAGTTCCTCCATCACTTATCAAGATTCTCGGTGTACCGAAACGAGGAAAAATCACGTTCTTGATCATAGTGATGGACTCCTCCGTGGAAGCTTTACGACATGGTATAGCCTCTACCCACTTGGATACATAATCAACCATAACAAGTACATACTCGAATCCAAATGAGTTTTTAAAAGGCCCCATGAAGTCTATGCCCCATACATCGAATATGTCGATTTGCAAGTTGTATTTCAAAGGCATAGAATTTCTTTGAGAGATGTTTCCGGTTCTTTGGCATTCGAGGCATGACGCAACATATCTTTTAGTATCTTCATGCATCTCCGGCCAATAGAATCCGCTCGACCATACTTTGGCTTCGGTTCGAAAATGGCTATAGTGCCCACCGTACTCCGCCGAGTGGCACTTCCTTAGAATCTCAAGCCTCTCTTCCCTTGGCACACATCTTCTCATTACTCCATCATTGCCAAGCTTGAAGAGGTATGGTGCATCCCAAAAATATTTCTTACTTTCAGAAATTATCTTCCTTTGAGTGTTTTTGTCTAGATGATCGAGGGGCATCTTTCGAATTGCTCGAATGATGTCGATCATCCAAGTATCTTTATCAAGCACTCTATAGAGGTGGTCATCTCTCATCTTATCTTCTATGGGCTCTTTATCATCTTGCCCACGATTCATCCTAGACAAATGATCGGCCACAACATTCTCCACCCCCTTTTTATCACGAATTTCAACATCAAACTCTTGGAGAAGAAGGATCCAACGAATCAAACGTGGTTTAGCTTCCTTCTTAGCCAAGAGATACTTTATGGCTGCGTGATCGGTGTAAACAATGACTTTCGAGTTCACGATGTAAGATCTGAATTTTTCGAAAGCGAATACCACCGCTAGCAATTCTTTTTCCGTAGTAGCGTAATTTAATTGTGCCCCACTAAGAGTTTTGCTAGCGTAGTAAACGGCGTGAACTCGGCCTTCCTTTCTTTGTCCCAAGACCGCGCCTACGGCGTAGTCACTTGCGTCACACATGATCTCGAAAGGTTGGCTCCAATCCGGAGGTTGGATGATGGGAGCACTCACCAACGCATTTTTCAAGGTCCGGAATGCCGCTAGACACTTCTCATCAAAGTCGAAAGCCACATCTTTTTGAAGAAGGTGTGTTAAAGGCTTGGTGATCTTTGAGAAGTCCTTTATAAATCTTCTATAGAATCCGGCATGGCCTAGAAAGCTCCTTAAGGACTTAATATCCGTAGGAGGTGGGAGTTGCTCAACCGTCTCTACCTTAGCCTTGTCCACTTCAATTCCTCTCTCGGATATAACATGTCCGAGCACTATGCCTTGCTTAACCATGAAGTGGCACTTTTCCCAATTTAAAACCAAATCTACCTCCGCACACCTTGTAAGGACCTTTTCTAGGTTTGCTAAGCAATCCATGAACGTCTTCCGTAAACGGAAAAATCATCCATAAACACTTCAACAATTTCTTCGATGAATTCCGAGAAAACGGCCATCATGCAACGTTGAAAAGAGGCCGGAGCGTTGCATAGGCCGAAGGGCATCCTCCTATATGCAAACGTTCCGTAAGGACACGTAAATGTTGTCTTATGTTGATCTTCGGGTGAATAGGAATTTGCATGAACCCCGAGTATCCATCGAGAAAGCAAAAATAAGCGTGGTTTGCTAACCTCTCGAGCATCTCGTCTATGAACGGTAGGGGGAAGTGATCTTTCTTCGTCGCTTTGTTAAGCTTACGGTAATCAATACACATCCGCCACCCGGTCACGGTTCTTTGCGGTATCAACTCGTTCTTCTCATTCTTCACCACGGTTAAACCTCCTTTCTTCGGCACACAATGTCTCGGGCTCACCCATTCGCTATGCGGAACCGGGTAGATGATTCCGGCATCAAGTAACTTGATAACCTCTTTCTTTACTACCTCTCGCATGGCATGGGTTAGCCTCCTTTGGTGGTCCACTACAGGCTTACATTGGTCTTCCATTGGTATACGATGAGTGCAAAAGGCTGGGCTAATACCTTTGAGATCGTTAATTGAATATCCAATCACCTTCCTATGTTTTTTTAATAAAATCAGCAACGCTTCATTTTCTTCGGGACTCAACTCGTCTCTCACAATGACTGGATAAGTTTTGCTCCGGGCCCAAAAATTCATATTTTAATCCCTTGGGCAAAGGTTTAAGGTCTACTTCGGGCACTTGTGGCTCCTCGGGTTTGATTTCTCCTATGTCTTCGAACTTCTCTTCCTCTACGCTACCGTCATGCGGCTCTAAGCCTTTTGTCGCTTCCTCTAGTTCTTCATCTTGTTGATTACCAATTTGATTTTCCATTGCTCTTTGCAGCGGGTCTCTAAGGGTTTCAACAAAACAAAGACTATCTATCTCTTCTATTTCTTCATCTTCGGGAGGAAAAGGAGTAAGGTGTTTAGAAGCACGAAGAAAGTTGTATGTGTACTTTGTTCCATTAAGGTTCATTGTTACTTTGCCTTCTCCGGCATCTAACACGGCATCAACCAACTTAAGAAAAGGCCTACCTAAGATTATATGATCAGAATTACTATGGTAAGCATCAATAACAAAGAAATCGGTTGGTATGTAGTTTCTAGAGATTTTTACTTTCATGTTGCAAGCAATACCTAGAGGTTTGATAGTTCTACCATCTCCCATAATTAATTTCGTCGATGTTGGAGCTAAGTCTAGATTGTGGCATTGAACTTTATCGTAAATTTTAGAAGATAGAACACTTACTTGGGCTCCGATGTCGCATAAAGCTTTGCATTGAACTCCGTTGATCTCGCAACTCAAGTGCGGCGTCATCTTCTCTTCTTCTTCGGATCCGATCGAATAAATTTCAGCAAGGCGAGCGTATGGTGATGCTTCGGGCTTGATCCCCATGATCCTCTTCACCTCGGCAATATGTTCCGGATCCACCACATCATCTCCAAAGAGCTTTTCAAAAATCTCACCGGTGGTTTCGAGGTCGTATGAATTTTCAGCTTTCCTCTCCGGTGGGAAATCCACTTCCAATGCTCTTGCCATTCCCTTTTGATTAGGGAACGGTCTCCTCTTGTCGAACACTTCTCCGTAATCAATAGGAACCCAATCCATTGGCTCGAACTCCCTTAGTGGCTTCGCGCTTGACATGCTTCTCTTGTTCGTCTCATTTGGTGCGACGAAGTCGACGTTTGGTGTAGTTCTTGACTTGATGTGTTCTTGTTCAAGCTTTTCCATGATCGGCTCCTCTTTTGTGACTTCGGGGTTGCCTCTTTAGAAAAATCAGCAAGCTTTTTCTTCCTTGAATTGAATTCCGGCTCTTCCGCAAGTCTTGTTTCCCAATCTCTTCGCATGGCAGCCGCTTTACTAACTTTTTGTAGAAGTTGGGCGGCTTCCGTGAGTGTTTTCTCCATGAGATCCCCACCAGCACACATTTCGACGTGTCGCATGCAACTAGGGGTTAGGGAAAAGAAAAATGTATGCAAGAGTACGTCACCGGTGAAGCCGAGTTTTGGTCCTTGTTCGATTAATTCATTAAACCTATCCCAGGCTTGGTCTATCCCTTCCTCTTCTCCTTGCATGAAATTGATCACTTGCCTCCTTAGATGTTGAACCTTGCTCATTGGAAAGAACTTCTCGCAAAACTTCTTTGTCAACTTGTTCCAATTGCCTTCAACTTCAAAGGACGCAACCGAATACCATGTCTTTGCTTTGCCGGCAAGTGAGTAGGGAAAGAGATTCCATTTGAACCATTCATCGGGAACTCCTTCTTGACGCACCGTGTTGCATATTGTCGTGAAATCCCTTATGTGTCTATATGGGTTCTCCGTAACCATCCCTTCAAATGGGTTTTCCGCCACCATCTTCATGATCTTGGATTTAATTTCATACTTGGTCGCTTCGAGCTTCGAATCCGACTCTTGTACCTTTATGTCTTCACATCGAGGGCTAGCGTAATCCCTTAATGATTTCTCCGGTTCTTCCACGGGTTGATTAACGAACTCCATCTAGACAATAAGATAAAAACAAAAACAAAAAAAGAAACAAGTGTTTTTTCGATAATATATGTTAGATAAAGCAAATAAAAGATAAACTAAAATATAAAACTAAGTTAGATGCAAATCAAACGATGTAAACTAACTCGCTCCCCAGCAACGACGCCAAAAAAAGGGGCTTGTTGACGGATAAAAGACCTATCCCTCTACGATCCGCAAGCGTACGGACCCCACACCTTTTTCACCACGGGATTCCCAAGGTTCTTGTCGATCCGCGGAGCAAGGGGATTACAAGCGTTCGATCAACAACGACACACTAGCTACTAAACCCTAACTACTATTATACTAGAAAACACTTAACTACACTAGAGAGAATGGTAAACGATCAAGAGAGAAGACACTCGCCCACGGGTCTACGATACTAGAGCATGCAATCGCTTTAAAACATGAAAAAACCAATCTAATCTATCGGGGATGTGACCACGGTTTCGCCCTTTCCCTCCTCTCGTACTCGTCACTACGCGAAGGTATTCATGACTAGACCTTTGATGGCCACGGCGTATTGAATGGATCCAAGGAAGCATTGGAGCTCTTACTCCCTCTACGGCACGGTTGCAAGCCTTAAGCATTAAAGTATGTTCAACACAAGATGATAGATAGATAATCCGACAAAGTGCGATTACATCTCAATATCGATTACAACCCATGGACGAATGAGAAGATTACCCCATCAAGGTGCTGATCATGGCACCGTTGATCATGGTTTCCCTTCCGCCGGTGTCTTCCTTCTTCTCCACGAGAGGGTGCTTCCTTCGAGGTGGTTGATCTCCGGCGGAGATCCTCCTCCTCTCTCTCTAGCTTGTGGATGGCCTTACGGTGCGAATAAACTCCTCTCTCGTCCGTTGGCGGCGCGTCGGGGGTTTTAGGGTCGAAGATCCTTCGAGGGCAAGGAAGACGGGACCGAACCGGTGCCCGAAGTGGGGCCGCGCCGATCCGCGGGCCGGCCGGCCCGTGCCCGGGGTCCGGCGGCCGGTTCGGTCGCCCTTTTTGCTCCGTGGGTTCTCGTGCACTTATCTACTTCGCCCCCTCCACTTGGATGATTTTGACGCTGTTATCCTCGCGATCAAGATGGAGACTCTCTTTGCATGAAGTTTGATCTTTTACGCTTCAATCCCCGGGGGTGTTCCTCGTAGCACTTCGGTCCTCACCACCATTGGAAGTAATTTCAGCGAGCTCATGAACACGATCAAGACTCCATGAATGCTCCTTTGAACTTATTGCGAATCCGTCCTTTATGTCCATGATTTCCTACATAAACACAACACTTCCAAATGCATGCACAAAGATGAACTTGTTATATGATTAGTGTGCCTAGTGGCGGGTTAGTTCAATAATCAAATCCAAACCAAAGTGTAATGAACATGCTAGGTGCACCAAAATACACCGTCAACAATCTTGTTGATTGCTAATTTGATTTTCCATCGCTCTTTGCAGCGGGTCTCTAAGGGTTTCAACAAAACAAAGACTATCTATCTCTTCTACTTCTTCATCTTCGGGAGGAAAAGGTGTAAGGTGTTTAGAAGCACGAAGAAAGTTATATGTGTACTTTGTTCCATTAAGGTTCATTGTTACTTTGCCTTCTCCGCATCTAACACGTCATCAACCAACTTAAGAAAAGGCCTACCTAAGATTATATGATCAGAATTACTATGGTAAGCATCAATAACAAAGAAATCGGTTGGTATGTAGTTTCTAGAGATTTTTACTTTCATGTTGCGAGCAATACCTAGAGGTTTGATAGTTCTACCATCTCCCATAATTAATTTCGTCGATGTTGGAGCTAAGTCTAGATTGTGGCATTGAACTTTATCGTAAATTTTAGAAGATAGAACACTTACTTGGGCTCCGATGTCGCATAAAGCTTTGCATTGAACTCCGTTGATCTCGCAACTCAAGTGCGGCGTCATCTTCTCTTCTTCTTCGGATCCGATCGAATAAATTTCAGCAAGGCGAGCGTGTGGTGATGCTTCGGGCTTGATCCCCATGATCCTCTTCACCTCGGCAATATGTTCCGGATCCACCACATCATCTCCAAAGAGCTTTTCAAAAATCTCACCGGTGGTTTCGAGGTCGTATGAATTTTCAGCTTTCCTCTCCGGTGGGAAATCCACTTCCAATGCTCTTGCCATTCCCTTTTGATTAGGGAACGGTCTCCTCTTGTCGAACACTTCTCCGTAATCAATAGGAACCCAATTCATTGGCTCGAACTCCCTTAGTGGCTTCGCGCTTGACATGCTTCTCTTGTTCGTCTCATTTGGTGCGACGAAGTCGACGTTTGGTGTAGTTCTTGACTTGATGTGTTCTTGTTCAAGCTTTTCCATGATCGGCTCCTCTTTTGTGACTTCGGGGTTGCCTCTTTAGAAAAATCAGCAAGCTTTTTCTTCCTTGAATTGAATTCCGGCTCTTCCGCAAGTCTTGTTTCCCAATCTCTTCGCATGGCAGCCGCTTTACTAACTTTTTGTAGAAGTTGGGCGGCTTCCGTGAGTGTTTTCTCCATGAGATCCCCACCGCACACATTTCGACGTGTCGCATGCAACTAGGGGTTAGGGAAAAGAAAAATGTATGCAAGAGTACGTCCTCGGTGAAGCCGAGTTTTGGTCCTTGTTCGATTAATTCATTAAACCTATCCCAGGGCTTGGTCTATCCCTTCCTCTTCTCCTTGCATGAAATTGATCACTTGCCTCCTTAGATGTTGAACCTTGCTCATTGGAAAGAACTTCTCGCAAAACTTCTTTGTCAACTTGTTCCAATTGCCTTCAACTTCAAAGTACGCAACCGAATACCATGTCTTTGCTTTGCGGCAAGTGAG
The DNA here is from genome assembly GCA_947561735.1 of Cenchrus americanus. Classification (NCBI taxonomy): domain Eukaryota; kingdom Viridiplantae; phylum Streptophyta; class Magnoliopsida; order Poales; family Poaceae; genus Cenchrus; species Cenchrus americanus. Next base: position 105,643,732 of record OX387243.1, read on the forward strand.
TAGGGAAAGAGATTCCATTTGAACCATTCATCGGGAACTCCTTCTTGACGCACCGTGTTGCATATTGTCGTGAAATCCCTTATGTGTCTATATGGGTTCTCCGTAACCATCCCTTCAAATGGGTTTTCCGCCACCATCTTCATGATCTTGGATTTAATTTCATACTTGGTCGCTTCGAGCTTCGAATCCGACTCTTGTACCTTTATGTCTTCACATCGAGGGCTAGCGTAATCCCTTAATGATTTCTCCGGTTCTTCCACGGGTTGATTAACGAACTCCATCTAGACAATAAGATAAAAACAAAAACCAAAAACGAAACAAGTGTTTTTCTAGATAATATATGTTAGATAAAGCAAATAAAATATAAACTAAAATATAAAACTAACTTAGATGCAAATCAAACGATGTAAACTAACTTGCTCCCCGGCAACGGCGCCCGAAAAAGGGGCTTGTTGACAGATAAAAGACGTATCCCTCTACGATCCGCAAGCGTACAGACCCCACACCTTTTTCACCACGGGATTCCCAAGGTTCTTGTCAATCCGCGGAGCAAGGGGATTACAAGCGTTCGATCAACAACGACACACTAGCTACTAAACCCTAACTACTATTATACTAGAAAACACTTAACTACACTAGAGAGAATGGTAAACGATCAAGAGAGAAGACACTCGCCCACGGGTCTACGATACTAGAGCATGCAATCGCTTTAAAACATGAAAAAACCAATCTAATCTATCGGGGATGTGACCACGGTTTCGCCCTTTCCCTCCTCTCGTACTGTCACTACGCGAAGGTATTCATGACTAGACCTTTGATGGCCACGGCGTATTGAATGGATCCAAGGAAGCATTGGAGCTCTTACTCCCTCTACGGCACGGTTGCAAGCCTTAAGCATTAAAGTATGTTCAACACAAGATGATAGATAGATAATCCGACAAAGTGCGATTACATCTCAATATCGATTACAACCCATGGACGAATGAGAAGATTACCCCATCAAGGTGCTGATCATGGCACCGTTGATCATGGTTTCCCTTCCGCCGTGTCTTCCTTCTTCTCCACGAGAGGGTGCTTCCTTCGAGGTGGTTGATCTCCAGCCGGAGATCCTCCTCCTCTCTCTCTAGCTTGTGGATGGCCTTCGGTGCGAATAAACTCCTCTCTCGTCCGTTGGCGGCGCGTCGGGGGTTTTAGGGTCGAAGATCCTTCGAGGGCAAGGAAGACGGGACCGAACCGGTGCCGAAGTGGGGCTGCGCCGATCCGACCGGGCCGGCCGGCCCGGGCCCGGTTTCGGCCGGTTCGGTCGCCCTTTTTGCTCCGTGGGTTCTCGTGCACTTATCTACTTCGCCCCCTCCACTTGGATGATTTTGACGCCGTTATCCTCGCGATCAAGATGGAGACTCTCTTTGCATGAAGTTTGATCTTTTACGCTTCAATCCCCGGGGGTGTTCCTCGTAGCACTTCGGTCCTCACCACCATTGGAAGTAATTTCAGCGAGCTCATGAACACGATCAAGACTCCATGAATGCTCCTTTGAACTTATTGCGAATCCGTCCTTTATGTCCATGATTTCCTACATAAACACAACACTTCCAAATGCATGCACAAAGATGAACTTGTTATATGATTAGTGTGCCTAGTGGCGGGTTAGTTCAATAATCAAATCCAAACCAAAGTGTAATGAACATGCTAGGTGCACCAAAATACACCGTCAACAATCTTGTTGATTGCTAATTTGATTTTCCATCGCTCTTTGCGGCGGGTCTCTAAGGGTTTCAACAAAACAAAGACTATCTATCTCTTCTACTTCTTCATCTTCGGGAGGAAAAGGTGTAAGGTGTTTAGAAGCACGAAGAAAGTTATATGTGTACTTTGTTCCATTAAGGTTCATTGTTACTTTGCCTTCTCCGGCATCTAACACGTCATCAACCAACTTAAGAAAAGGCCTACCTAAGATTATATGATCGAATTACTATGGTAAGCATCAATAACAAAGAAATCGGTTGGTATGTAGTTTCTAGAGATTTTTACTTTCATGTTGCGAGCAATACCTAGAGGTTTGATAGTTCTACCATCTCCCATAATTAATTTCGTCGATGTTGGAGCTAAGTCTAGATTGTGGCATTGAACTTTATCGTAAATTTTAGAAGATAGAACACTTACTTGGGCTCCGATGTCGCATAAAGCTTTGCATTGAACTCCGTTGATCTCGCAACTCAAGTGCGGCGTCATCTTCTCTTCTTCTTCGGATCCGATCGAATAAATTTCAGCAAGGCGAGCGTGTGGTGATGCTTCGGGCTTGATCCCCATGATCCTCTTCACCTCGGCAATATGTTCGGATCCACCACATCATCTCCAAAGAGCTTTTCAAAAATCTCACCGAGGTGGTTTCGAGGTCGTATGAATTTTCGGCTTTCCCTCCCCGGTGGGAAATCCACTTCCAATGCTCTTGCCATTCCCTTTTGATTAGGGAACGGTCTCCTCTTGTCGAACACTTCTCCGTAATCAATAGGAATCCAATCCATTGGCTCGAACTCCCTTAGTGGCTTCGCGCTTGACATGCTTCTCTTGTTCGTCTCATTTGGTGCGACGAAGTCGACGTTTGGTGTAGTTCTTGACTTGATGTGTTCTTGTTCAAGCTTTTCCATGATCGGCTCCTCTTTTGTGACTTCGCGGGGTTGCCTCTTTAGAAAAATCAGCAAGCTTTTTCTTCCTTGAATTGAATTCGGCTCTTCCGCAAGTCTTGTTTCCCAATCTCTTCGCATGGCGGCACGCTTTACTAACTTTTTGTAGAAGTTGGGCGGCTTCCGTGAGTGTTTTCTCCATGAGATCCCCACCTGCACACATTTCGACGTGTCGCATGCAACTAGGGGTTAGGGAAAAGAAAAATGTATGCAAGAGTACGTCACCGGTGAAGCCGAGTTTTGGTCCTTGTTCGATTAATTCATTAAACCTATCCCGGGCTTGGTCTATCCCTTCCTCTTCTCCTTGCATGAAATTGATCACTTGCCTCCTTAGATGTTGAACCTTGCTCATTGGAAAGAACTTCTCGCAAAACTTCTTTGTCAACTTGTTCCAATTGCCTTCAACTTCAAAGGACGCAACCGAATACCATGTCTTTGCTTTGCTGGCAAGTGAGTAGGGAAAGAGATTCCATTTGAACCATTCATCGCGAACTCCTTCTTGACGCACCGTGTTGCATATTGTCGTGAAATCCCTTATGTGTCTATATGGGCTCTCCGTAACCATCCCTTCAAATGGGTTTTCCGCCACCATCTTGATGATCTTGGATTTAATTTCATACTTGGTCGCTTCGAGCTTCGAATCCGACTCTTGTACCTTTATGTCTTCACATCGAGGGCTAGCGTAATCCCTTAATGATTTCTCCGGTTCTTCCACGGGTTGATTAACGAACTCCATCTAGACAATAAGATAAAAACAAAAACAAAAAAGAAACAAGTGTTTTTCGATAATATATGTTAGATAAAGCAAATAAAAGATAAACTAAAATATAAAACTAAGTTAGATGCAAATCAAACGATGTAAACTAACTTGCTCCCCGGCAACAGCGGCGCCGGGAAAAAGGGGCTTGTTGACGGATAAAAGACGTATCCCTCTACGATCCGCAAGCGTACGGACCCCACACCTTTTTCACCACGGGATTCCCAAGGTTCTTGTCAATCCGCGGAGCAAGGGGATTACAAGCGTTCGATCAACAACGACACACTAGCTACTAAACCCTAACTACTATTATACTAGAAAACACTTAACTACACTAGAGAGAATGGTAAACGATCAAGAGAGAAGACACTCGCCCACGGGTCTACGATACTAGAGCATGCAATCGCTTTAAAACATGAAAAAACCAATCTAATCTATCGGGGATGTGACCACGGTTTCGCCCTTTCCCTCCTCTCGTACTGTCACTACGCGAAGGTATTCATGACTAGACCTTTGATGGCCACGGCGTATTGAATGGATCCAAGGAAGCATTGGAGCTCTTACTCCCTCTACGGCACGGTTGCAAGCCTTAAGCATTAAAGTATGTTCAACACAAGATGATAGATAGATAATCCGACAAAGTGCGATTACATCTCAATATCGATTACAACCCATGGACGAATGAGAAGATTACCCCATCAAGGTGCGATCATGGCACCGTTGATCATGGTTTCCCTTCCGCCGGTGTCTTCCTTCTTCTCCACGAGAGGGTGCTTCCTTCGAGGTGGTTGATCTCCGGCGGAGATCCTCCTCCTCTCTCTCTAGCTTGTGGATGGCCTTCGGTACGAATAAACTCCCTCTCTGTCCGTTGGCGGCGCGTCGGGGGTTTTAGGGTCGAAGATCCTTCGAGGGCAAGGAAGACGGGACCGAACCGGTGCCGAAGTGGGCTGGGCCGATCCGACCGGGCCGGCCGGCCCGAGCCCGATTTCGGCCGGTTCGGTCGCCCTTTTTGCTCCGTGGGTTCTCGTGCACTTATCTACTTCGCCCCCTCCACTTGGATGATTTTGACGCTGTTATCCTCGCGATCAAGATGGAGACTCTCTTTGCATGAAGTTTGATCTTTTACGCTTCAATCCCGGGGGTGTTCCTCGTAGCACTTCGGTCCTCACCACCATTGGAAGTAATTTCGGCGAGCTCATGAACACGATCAAGACTCCATGAATGCTCCTTTGAACTTATTGCGAATCCGTCCTTTATGTCCATGATTTCCTACATAAACACAACACTTCCAAATGCATGCACAAAGATGAACTTGTTATATGATTAGTGTGCCTAGTGGCGGGTTAGTTCAATAATCAAATCCAAACCAAAGTGTAATGAACATGCTAGGTGCACCAAAATACACCGTCAACAATCTTGTTGATTGCTAATTTGATTTTCCATCGCTCTTTGCAGCGGGTCTCTAAGGGTTTCAACAAAACAAAGACTATCTATCTCTTCTACTTTTTCATCTTCGGGAGGAAAAGGTGTAAGGTGTTTAGAAGCACGAAGAAAGTTATATGTGTACTTTGTTCCATTAAGGTTCATTGTTACTTTGCCTTCCCCGGCATCTAACACGTCATCAACAAACTTAAGAAAAGGCCTACCTATGATTATATGATCATGATTACTATGGTAAGCATCAATAACAAAGAAATCGGCTGGTATGTAGTTTCTAGAGATTTTTACTTTCATGTTGCGAGCAATACCTAGAGGTTTGATAGTTCTACCATCTCCCATAATTAATTTCGTCGATGTTGGAGCTAAGTCTAGATTGTGGCATTGAACTTTATCGTAAATTTTAGAAGATAGAACACTTACTTGGGCTCCGATGTCGCATAAAGCTTTGCATTGAACTCCGTTGATCTCGCAACTCAAGTGCGGCGTCATCTTCTCTTCTTCTTCGGATCCGATCGAATAAATTTCAGCAAGGCGAGCGTATGGTGATGCTTCGGGCTTGATCCCCATGATCCTCTTCACCTCGGCAATATGTTCGGATCCACCACATCATCTCCAAAGAGCTTTTCAAAAAATCTCAACCGGTGGTTTCGAGGTCGTATGAATTTTCAGCTTTCCTCTCGGTGGGAAATCCACTTCCAATGCTCTTGCCATTCCCTTTTGATTAGGGAACGGTCTCCTCTTGTCGAACACTTCTCCGTAATCAATAGGAACCCAATCCATTGGCTCGAACTCCCTTAGTGGCTTCGCGCTTGACATGCTTCTCTTGTTCGTCTCATTTGGTGCGACGAAGTCGACGTTTGGTGTAGTTCTTGACTTGATGTGTTCTTGTTCAAGCTTTTCCATGATCGGCTCCTCTTTTGTGACTTCGGGGTTGCCTCTTTAGAAAAATCAGCAAGCTTTTTCTTCCTTGAATTGAATTCCGGCTCTTCCGCAAGTCTTGTTTCCCAATCTCTTCGCATGGCAGCCGCTTTACTAACTTTTTGTAGAAGTTGGGCGGCTTCCGTGAGTGTTTTCTCCATGAGATCCCCACCGCACACATTTCGACGTGTCGCATGCAACTAGGGGTTAGGGAAAAGAAAAATGTATGCAAGAGTACGTCACCGGTGAAGCCGAGTTTTGGTCCTTGTTCGATTAATTCATTAAACCTATCCCAGGCTTGGTCTATCCCTTCCTCTTCTCCTTGCATGAAATTGATCACTTGCCTCCTTAGATGTTGAACCTTGCTCATTGGAAAGAACTTCTCGCAAAACTTCTTTGTCAACTTGTTCCAATTGCCTTCAACTTCAAAGTACGCAACCGAATACCATGTCTTTGCTTTGCGGCAAGTGAGTAGGGAAAGAGATTCCATTTGAACCATTCATCGGGAACTCCTTCTTGACGCACCGTGTTGCATATTGTCGTGAAATCCCTTATGTGTCTATATGGGTTCTCCGTAACCATCCCTTCAAATGGGTTTTCCGCCACCATCTTCATGATCTTGGATTTAATTTCATACTTGGTCGCTTCGAGCTTCGAATCCGACTCTTGTACCTTTATGTCTTCACATCGAGGGCTAGCGTAATCCCTTAATGATTTCTCCGGTTCTTCCACGGGTTGATTAACGAACTCCATCTAGACAATAAGATAAAAACAAAAACAAAAAAGAAACAAGTGTTTTCTAGATAATATATGTTAGATAAAGGAAATAAAATATAAACTAAAATATAAAACTAAGTTAGATGCAAATCAAACGATGTAAACTAACTTGCTCCCCGGCAACGGCGCCGGAAAAAGGGGCTTGTTGACGGATAAAAGACGTATCCCTCTACGATCCGCAAGCGTACGGACCCCACACCTTTTTCACCACGGGATTCCCAAGGTTCTTGTCAATCCGCGGAGCAAGGGGATTACAAGCGTTCGATCAACAACGACACACTAGCTACTAAACCCTAACTACTATTATACTAGAAAACACTTAACTACACTAGAGAGAATGGTAAACGATCAAGAGAGAAGACACTCGCCCACGGGTCTACGATACTAGAGCATGCAATCGCTTTAAAACATGAAAAAACCAATCTAATCTATCGGGGATGTGACCACGGTTTCGCCCTTTCCCTCCTCTCGTCCGTCACTACGCGAAGGTATTCATGACTAGACCTTTGATGGCCACGGCGTATTGAATGGATCCAAGGAAGCATTGGAGCTCTTACTCCCTCTATGGCACGGTTGCAAGCCTTAAGCATAAGTATGTTCAACACAAGATGATAGATAGATAATCCGACAAAGTGCGATTACATCTCAATATCGATTACAACCCATGGACGAATGAGAAGATTACCCCATCAAGGTGCCGATCATGGCACCGTTGATCATGGTTTCCCTTCCGCCGGTGTCTTCCTTCTTCTCCACGAGAGGGTGCTTCCTTCGAGGTGGTTGATCTCCACCGGAGATCCTCCTCCTCTCTCTCTAGCTTGTGGATGGCCTTCGGTGCGAATAAACTCCTCTCTCGTCCGTTGGCGGCGCGTCGGGGTTTTTAGGGTCGAAGATCCTTCGAGGGCAAGGAAGACGGGACCGAACCGGTGCCCGAAGTGGGGCGGGCCGATCCGGACCGGGCCGGCCGGCCCGAGCCCGGTTTCGGCCCGGTTCGGTCGCCCTTTTTGCTCCGTGGGTTCTCGTGCACTTATCTACTTCGCCCCCTCCACTTGGATGATTTTGACGCCGTTATCCTCGCGATCAAGATGGAGACTCTCTTTGCATGAAGTTTGATCTTTTACGCTTCAATCCCCGGGGTGTTCCTCGTAGCACTTCGGTCCTCACCACCATTGGAAGTAATTTCAGCGAGCTCATGAACACGATCAAGACTCCATGAATGCTCCTTTGAACTTATTGCGAATCCGTCCTTTATGTCCATGATTTCCTACATAAACACAACACTTCCAAATGCATGCACAAAGATGAACTTGTTATATGATTAGTGTGCCTAGTGGCGGGTTAGTTCAATAATCAAATCCAAACCAAAGTGTAATGAACATGCTAGGTGCACCAAAATACACCGTCAACAATCTTGTTGATTGCTAATTTGATTTTCCATCGCTCTTTGCGGCGGGTCTCTAAGGTTTTCAACAAAACAAAGACTATCTATCTCTTCTACTTCTTCATCTTCGGGAGGAAAAGGTGTAAGGTGTTTAGAAGCACGAAGAAAGTTATATGTGTACTTTGTTCCATTAAGGTTCATTGTTACTTTGCCTTCTCCGGCATCTAACACGTCATCAACCAACTTAAGAAAAGGCCTACCTAAGATTATATGATCGGAATTACTATGGTAAGCATCAATAACAAAGAAATCGGTTGGTATGTAGTTTCTAGAGATTTTTACTTTCATGTTGCGAGCAATACCTAGAGGTTTGATAGTTCTACCATCTCCCATAATTAATTTCGTCGATGTTGGAGCTAAGTCTAGATTGTGGCATTGAACTTTATCGTAAATTTTAGAAGATAGAACACTTACTTGGGCTCCGATGTCGCATAAAGCTTTGCATTGAACTCCGTTGATCTCGCAACTCAAGTGCGGCGTCATCTTCTCTTCTTCTTCGGATCCTATCGAGTAAATTTCAGCGAGGCGAGCGTATGGTGATGCTTCAGGCTTGATCCCCATGATCCTCTTCACCTCGGCAATATGTTCTGGATCCACCACGTCATCTCCAAAGAGCTTTTCAAAAATCTCACCGGTGGTTTCGAGGTCGTATGAATCTTCAGCTTTCTTCTCCGGTGGGAAATCCACTTCCAATGCTCTTGCCATTCCCTTTTGATTAGGGAACGGTCTTCTCTTGTCGAATACTTCTCCGTAATCAATGGGAATCCAATCCATTGGCTCGAACTCCCTTAGTGGCTTCGCGCTTGACATGCTTCTCTTGTTCGTCTCATTTGGTGTGGCGAAGTCGACGCTTGGTGTAGTTCTTGACTTGATGTGTTCTTGTTCAAGCTTTTCCATGATTGGCTCCTCGTTTGTGACTTCGGGGTTGCCTCTTTAGAAAAATCAGCAAGCTTCTTCGTCCTTGAATTGAATTCCGGCTCTTCCGCAAGTCTTGTTTCCCAATCTCTTCGCATGGCGGCCGCTTTACTAACTTTTTGTAGAAGTTGGGCGGCTTCCGTGAGTGTTTTCTCCATGAGATCCTCACATGCACACATTTCGACGTGTCACATGCAACTAGGGGTTAGGGAAAAGAAGAATGTATGCAAGAGTACGTCACCGGTGAAGCCGAGTTTTGGTCCTTGTTCGATTAATTCATTAAACCTATCCCGGGCTTGGTCTATCCCTTCCTCTTCTCCTTGCATGAAATTGATCACTTGCCTCCTTAGATGTTGAACCTTGCTAATTGGAATGAACTTCTCGCAAAACTTCTTTGTCAACTTGTTCCAATTGCCTTCAACTTCAAAGGACGCAACCGAATACCATGTCTTTGCTTTGCCGGCAAGTGAGTAGGGAAAGAGATTCCATTTGAACCATTCATCGGGAACTCCTTCTTGACGCACCGTGTTGCATATTGTCGTGAAATCCCTTATGTGTCTATATGGGTTCTCCGTAACCATCCCTTCAAATGGGTTTTCCGCCACCATCTTCATGATCTTGGATTTAATTTCATACTTGGTCGCTTCGAGCTTCGAATCCGACTCTTGTACCTTTATGTCTTCACATCGAGGGCTAGCGTAATCCCTTAATGATTTCTCCGGTTCTTCCACGGGTTGATTAACGAACTCCATCTAGACAATAAGATAAAAACAAAAACGAAACAAGTGTTTTTCTGGATAATATATGTTAGATAAAGCAAATAAAAGATAAACTAAAATATAAAACTAAGTTAGATGCAAATCAAACGATGTAAACTAACTTGCTCCCCGGCAACGGCGCCAGGAAAAGGGGCTTGTTGACGGATAAAAGACGTATCCCTCTACGATCCGCAAGCGTACGGACCCCACACCTTTTTCACCACGGGATTCCCAAGGTTCTTGTCAATCCGCGGAGCAAGGGGATTACAAGCGTTCGATCAACAATGACACACTAGCTACTAAAACCCTAACTACTATTATACTAGAAAACACTAAACTACACTAGAGAGAATGATAAACAATCAAGGTAGAAGACACTCGCCCACGGGTCTACGATACTAGAGCATGCAATCGCTTAAAGACATGAAAAACCAATCTAATCTATCGGGGTTGTGACCACGGTTTCGCCCTTTCCCTCCTCTCGTCTCGTCACTACGCGAAGGTATTCATGACTAGACCTTTGATGGACACGGCGCATTGAATGGATCCAAGGAAGCATTGAGGCCTTACTTCCTTTACGGTATGGTAGCGAACCTTAAGCATTAAAGTATATTCAACACAAGATGATAGATAGATAATCCGACAAAGTGCGATTACATCTCAAGATCGATTACAACCCATGGACGAATGAGAAGATTACCCCATCAAGGTGCGATCATGGCACCGTTGATCATGGTTTCCCTTCCGCCGGTGTCTTCCTTCTTCTCCACGAGAGGGTGCTTCCTTCGAGGTGGTTGATCTCCTGCCGGAGATCCTCCTCCTCTCTCTCTCTAGCTTGTGGATGGCCTTCTCGGTGCGAAAGACTCCTCCCTCGGTGTTGGCGGCGCCTCGGGGGTTTTAGGGTTGAAGATCCTTCGAGGGCAAGGAAAACGGGACCGAACCGGTGGCGGAAGTGGGCTGGGCCGGCCGGCCTGGGCCGGCCGGCCCAAGCCCAATTCGGCCCGGTTCGGTCGCCCCTTTGCGGGTCCTCGTGCACTTATGTACTTTGCCCCCTCCACTTGCATGATTTTGATGCGTTGTTATCCTCGCGTCCAAGATGGAGGCTCTCTTTGCATGAAGTTTGATCTTTTACGCTTCAATCCCCGGGGGTGTTCCTCGTAGCACTTCGGTCCTCGCCACCATTGGAAGTGATTTCAGCAAGCTCATGAACACGAACAAGACTCCATGAATGCTCCTTTGAACTTATTGCGAATCCGTACTTTATGTCCATGTTTTCCTACATAAACACAACACTTCCAAATGCATGCACAAAGATGAACTTGTTATATGATTAGTGTGCCTAGTGGCGGGTTAGTTCCATAATCAAATCCAAACCAAAGTGTAATGAACATGCTAGGTGCACCAAAATACACCGTCAACACTAACCGGGCTATGCAATTGGTGAGGGCACCCACATATACACCCTACCAAACACGAGCACACCAACCCAGGCTATCTCTATTCACCCTACCAAACACGAGCAGTTCGCACTGTATTAGACAGGCTTGGGCTAGCCTGGCTCCAGATTCTAGCCAGGCTAGAGTTAGCGAGGCTGCCAACCGCACCCTATATATCGAAGACTATATCACAAGAAATTATGGTCTCCAATGCAGATTTTGTATCATTGAGTCTATCTAATATTGCTCTCGGGTCTTCTGCTCCCGTCTCATTAAAAAAGCAGACACGTTGAGCATGCAGGTAGCCACATGCGATCCACACGGGCCTCGTTTTGCACATAGACTTGGTTTCTTAGTTTTCACCTCTCTCATTATTAAACTATTTGCCACATCATCAAATTGCCTATGTGGCAGTGTAATTAATAACTATGGACCCTACCTAGATTCATTTTTCTTACATGTTTATCTCAGGTTAGGTCAAAATTAAATGAAGAAGGGGTGAATGGGTCTAATTTAAGGTCTGTGGACTGTGGTTCTCTGTTGTAAAAAAAATAATTTATTAAACAGCACTCATTTTATCCATTTGACTTCCATTGTCAAAAGCCTGTTGAAAAATTACATTTGTGGGCATGCTGATTTTCCTAATGTGTTCAACAGTTGTGTAGATGCATAATATATATACAAGTTGAGCTTGATTATCCAGCTTGACCACCCTCACCTTATTGTTGGATTGAATCCCACATTCCCACCAAGTCCATGAGTAACATCGAGGAGCTAGCCTAGCTTATAAACAGTCCTGAATTCTGCCATGTCAATCAATTCCACAAGAAGAAAACCGGCGGCCTGTTTCAACTGTGCATGTTTCTTTCAGGCACAGCTGGCGAAGAAGTCTTTTTATTTTCTTGATGAAAAAAGAAAGAAAGAAAGAGAAAGATGCATCCAGCCTGCCTGCAAGTGTACGTGGTGTCCATAAACCCCACGACGATGCAAACAGCAATAACAAACTGTATTCGAATTACTCCTATATCCTCAATGATAGATCACCTATAAATAGGCTTGGCATGGTGTCCTCTGATTCTCACCCCCACACTGATCTCTAACGTTCAAGTAAAATCTAAGTAAGCTAGCAAGTCCGAGATCATCAATGGCCTCAGCAAGGCGCATGGGGGTGGCGGCGCTAGTGGTGGTTCTCGCCGTGTTGTCGCTGGCCGCCAGCGGTAGTGCGCAGCTGCGGTACGGGTTCTACAAGGGCAGGTGCAACTCCAGCGACGTGGAGGCGGTGGTGCAGGGCATCGTCAAGGCCCGCTTCGCCCGCCAGGCCCCCATCGTCGCCCACCTCCTCCGCCTGCAATTCCACGAGTGCGCCGTCAATGTACGTACAACCAGCTGAGAGCAAGCTACTTTGATCCGTGCACACGTCTGTGTTCATTAACATGTGGCAAGATGAGATTATAATTGCAGGGATGCGACGGCGGCCTGCTCATCGACGGTCCCGGCACGGAGAAGACGGCGCGACCGAACCTGAGCGTCAAGGGCTACGACCTCATCGCCGCCATCAAGGCGGAGCTGGAGCGCAGGTGCCCCGGCGTGGTGTCCTGCTCCGACATCGAGATCCTCGCCACACGGGACGCGGTCGCGCTGGCCGGCGGTCCGGCGTACGCGGTGCGCACCGGGCGCAGGGACCGCCGCCAGTCGCGGGCCTCGGACGTGCGGCTCCCGGCGGCCGACTTCACGGCGGCGCAGACGACCGCGTATTTCTCGAGGCTTGGGATGAGTCCGTTTGAGACGACGGTGCTCCTGGGCGCGCACACCGTCGGCGCCACGCGCTGCAGCGCCATCAAGAACAGCCGCCTCTACGGGTACGGCGGCCGCCCCGGCGCGACGGACCCCAGCATGGACCCGGCCGTCGCGTCCGTGTACAAGAAGTACGTGTGCCCCAACGTGCCGTCGTCGGACAACAACGCCGTGTTCCTGGACGACCAGTGGAGCGCGCTCAAGGTGGACAACCACTACTACAGGAACCTCCAGCTCCGCCGCGGCGTGCTCCCCTGCGACCAGAACCTGTACAATGACGCCTCCACCAAGCGGACCATCGATCAGCTGGCCTCCAACAACGGCCTCTTCCTCTCGGCGTTTGGGCAGGTGCTCGCCAAGCTCAGCGAGGTCGGCGTCCTCACCGGCACGCAGGGTGAAATCCGCAAGGTCTGCAACAAGTTCAACTGAAGAAATGACGACATTGATCTGATCATTGTTATTCCATCTCTCTGCCTTCCATTGGGCATATATCTCAAATGTTACATTCCTTTTTATTTTTGTTTGAGATCAAATTTTAGTTTACTCATTTTGATGTGGTTTTCAATTTACTTCATCTGTTTCTTGTATCGATTTTTGTAATAATTTACATGTACTGTATCAGCAAGCTGATCTGCAATAATGAGGAAATTGAGGTCCTTATTATATTCATCCAATCTCATCACTGGGCCATCCACCTTAAATTTAGTTTGTTCTAATTTAGTTGAATTCGATATGATATTTTGTTTATTCCATTTGTTTTTTATACAGAAATTAAAGTCGTTGAACTAGTGTCATTTTCTATTTCTATGTTTATACTACCTCTGTTGGTATTTCCTACATAATTGATTTGTGTGCTATTTTGATGACCATATGTAAATACTAGCTACTTCTGCAACAAGTCCAACTAATTATACTATCTTGTATAGGGTCATCTCAAAGGTTGCCTTCCGTTTTCGGATGATTTTTTAATATTAACCTTTTTTTAAAATTAATTTTATAAATAACCCCTCGGAAACTTTATTTGCACCAGGTGACCCTTTTGGCCGCGCCGCGGCGTGGCGCGGCAATCGGCCTCCGCCGCGCCACATGCGGCGGCGCGGCGGGGCGCCACGCCGGCCGGCCGCGCCGCGCGCGCCGGGCGTGGGCCGGTCCCGCCGCGCCACATGCGGCGGCGCGGCGGGGGCTGCCGCGCCACCGCGCCCGGCGCGGCGGGGCCGGGTCAAGAGGGCCCGCGCGGCCCCCTTCTTCCTCCTCCTCTCCCCTTTCTCTCCAGCCCGCGCCGTCCCCCACGCAGAGCTCCGCCGCCGGCCGCCGCCCCCCCTTCTAACCGGCGATTTGTGGCGGGGATAGTGTGGGAAATCGATCCCTGTATCCTTGGAAGGTATTGCCCTTATTTAATCTCGGCTTTTAGCACTTATTTTTGCCGTATTTTGCATGTATAGGTGAGCTAGGGTTTGACAATAATTTGAAATTGTGATGTGTTAGATGTTGGATTTGTTGAAAGTTATGCTTTGGCAAAGTTTCATTAGACAATGTGTCATCTATTGATATGTTGAAAATACGTTTCTTTACCAATGCTTTAGTGTAGGTTTGCTTTACTACATGCTTAATACAATGTTGCAAATATGTTTAAAGTGATTGTTCATTTTGATATCATTGGTTGCAGGATTAGTAGACATGAGCCACCAAAACCCACGTTCTCGTGCCATTGTTAGGGGTAAAGGAAGTTTTCCCGAAGAGTGGGATGAAAACGGTCCTGTGCCTCGAGCTCTCCCTGTACCCAATTGTTTATGTGGTGTGCGGCTTATGTGAAACGGTCTAGGTGTGCCGGGACCGCGGGTAGAGCATTCTCTCGTTGTTGGATTAGGGAAGCACCACCCCCGGCGCCTCCTTGTTATTTTTTGCGGTGGATAGACGGGCCCGACAAGTTTGATCCTAGGATACGTCTATTCCCGTATGCGAGTCATGTGTTGAAGCCATATCATGAGTTTCAACGATGGGTTCCTCCTCCACCTAATCCTCCACCGATGACTTATGAGGAGAAGCGGTTGGCCGCCATTGAGCGAGTTAACAACCCTCCGGTGTGTGATTGTGGAGTGCGTGCGTATCTTCAACGACCAAACATTGAGGCCCCAAATAAGTTTACACCATTCTTTCGTTGCTCCCTAAAGACTCGTTGTAAGTAAAAAGCATATCCTTGTTCTCATTTAAGTTTTATAAATGTCCATGACTCATTGCTATTAATGGTTGTTACGCATTTCGAGTGGGTGGCCTAGGTGTGACTTCAATGAATACATATATGGACCAAGATCGGAGTGGCCAACCGAATCGAAGTGAAAGAGTTCGAGTCGGGACGAAGGCTTGGCCTTGCCTTAGCTATCCACCTTCACGGTGCAAGTGTGGCATAGTAGCCACGGAAGGTGTTGTGCCATCTGAGCTCGGTTTTGGAATGTTTTGTGGCAATGCATATGGAGACTTTTGGGTGAGCACGATGTGAACTTCTTTGATTTAGGTAGCACTACCGTTGTGGTTGTCCTCATTTTGATTTAACTTTGTATGATACGGTCTTATATTTTGCGGGAGGGGCGGACTTGTGATTGGGAGCAATTTCTTGGTCGTCGTGAGTTAATGTTAGAGTTGGGACGAACTTCGAACTCGGGAGGAGGTTTAAAACTCGAATCTATTAGAAACAAGATAAGAGCAAAATATGGTGTGCCCTTACCGGAAGAGGAGGATCTAAGTGGTCCAATTTGTGATGAGATGGTTCGTGAAACTGGAGTGGAGCTAGAATTTGTAGTTGGTTACGCCAACTACGAGAAAGTTGTGGCATATTGGCGTTGTAACGGGGAGAAGTTCTTAGAACGGGGGATACGTCCGTTGACCGCAAAGGAGAAGAGTGAGAAGAAGAGGAAAAAGGAAGAGGAGTGGAAGGCATTGATGGATAGGTCCGGGGATAGGTCGAGGGATGAAGCGGCTAGAAAGGCGAGAGGCCGACGGAAAAGGTAAGAGGATTGTGGGAGGATGATGAATGGTGGTCAAGTGTCGGTTGCATGTGTTGCATTGTAATATTTTTTTCAATGAACTAGTGTGTTTGGTAGTTTTGTGTTAAGTGAACACTTTGTTATGTGATGTAGTTGATGATGAATGGTCCTTAAGAATCGGTTGTATGTGTTGTATTGAACAATTTTTTCAATGAAAAAATGTGTTTGGTTGTGTTGCATGCGGATTTATTAATGGACCAGGAGATTAGAAGAATAAAAAAATTAGGAATAATAGTTCCATTATTACAACACATTAAGGATGTAGTTTTCTTGGAACAATATAACACTACCATGGTGTAAACGAAATAGTAGCTCAAATATTACAACACCGCATGGTCGAAGACAACGACCTCATACAAAGTTCCAATATTTAGGCATCCTTGTGATGTGATGACGAAGGTTTATCCTTCTTGGTACCTTTTTTAGTTGGTGGATTAGGAGCGGACGGGTTTGCTTCGGGACCGTAAAGACCACCGGAGCAAAAAGACCATCCCAAGGGGGGTCCTCTCCTCTTGCAATGGCATCTGCAGTTTCTCCTTGCATATAACGAAGCATGGCTCTTTTAAAAGTGGTCATTTTCTTCGGAGCGAGGTGTTGTATTTGTGTTTTTGCCCTTCGGATCACCACCACCATTACCATCCCGACCCCCTCCGGCGAGCGGTACCGTAGACATCTCTAGTTATTGTTAAAAATTGAACATTATTTTGAAGTAGTTAAACTGATTACATTAAATTAACAAAGAGAGGAACCGTACCTAAGATAGAAGATGAGCCCGTGAGGAGAGGGAGGAGCCTGCAAGGTGTGGCAGTGGTAGTATCGCGGTCGCCGTCCCTCTTTATATAGCCGTGGCGAGGGTGTAGGGTGTTTTTCCTTGTACTCACATCACATGTAGTAGGGTAGGGGGTAGGGTGTGTTTTCTCCCACGGATTGAATGGCCCACCACTTCTTTTCTTTCCCTATATATGTCACCCTTCGGGTAATTTGTTCGCAATAACCGGCAATGGATGACTTCTCAGGTGAGGATAATTCTCTCGGTCCCGACTTGTGGACAGAACAGGATCCCGAATGTAAGGAGTACTTCCCACCAAGAGAGAAGAGTTATTTCCGATCTTTGCGGGATGTTAGACCGTACGATTCGAAGAAATCAGTAAAGTGGCCAAGATGCATGCACAATGAGTTGTGTGTAATGCAAGTTTATGAGGGAGTTGGACTTTACTACTCCGGTCGTCGCTTTTGGCACTGTCCACGTGCCTGGGTAAGGAACACTACCACGAGTATTTCCATCAGTTTATTTAGGTAACTAACATACTATTGTTGCTTGCAGTACTCGTATGACCCTAACAACTGTGGTTTCTCGCAATGGGTCGATCCGCCAGCTATTCATCCATATGAAGAGTACATCACGTACCTAGAAGGACGCATCGAGAAGCCGAAGCATGAGCTCGCGGAGGCACTTACTCCTCCGGATCCACCATCTAGCGACGACGCGCTATGCACTGCGAGATGTCACATGAAGAACGAGTCCACCGTCAAGTCCATCCCCGCCACCTCCACCCCCGTATGGGAACTACTACATGCCTTCCCGGGAATCGAGTGGTTTTGGCTCCATGTTATCCGGACGGTTCTCGTACAAGTAGATTATTAGTGTTGTAATTGTTGTGTAAACTACCTTATGTCATTTGCAGCTTTCAATTCGAACCCCATGGTGATGGACCCGATATGTCATGTATGTGTGCGAAGAAGTTGGTCCGAGTCCCGAATCACGGCCCGTCGTTAGAAGCCATCCTAAACAAAAGAATCCTTGTGTGTTCAACACTCCAAGCAATTATGTGCCCGAACCTAGAACACCGGTCGATGTACGTGTGCTTTAAAATTTGAATTGACAACACTGCGAAAAAGCCTTTGCAGTCATGAAACAGTAGCCTAGGGTTCCCTAGCCTTTTCAGTGAGCCATGTTGTCCAGTACAACATTTGATTCGACAACACCCTGAAAAAATCTATGCACCCTGAAACTCTAGGGTCCTTGGAATCCCTAGCCTTTTCAGTGAGCCATGTTGTCCAGTACAACATTTGATTCGACAACACCCTGAAAAAATCTATGCACCCTGAAACTCTAGGTTCCTCAGAATCTCTAGCCTTTTCAGTGAGGCATCATTTCAACTGCAAAAACTGAAAAGTCTAAAGAACTACAAATTGTTTTGTCAACACTGTGGCCATTGCTATTTCATTAGACATTTCTCTTACATAACAAGTTTGCAGTGGCATGCATGGCACATGTGCCACAACTAATCCTACCATGCCTTAGGGAATTTAAGTCACACAAGTTTGCACCGGTGACGGCTCGCCGCGCCAAACCGCATGGCGCGGCGGGACGCTTGCCGCGCCGCCGCGCGTGGCGCGGCAGGCACGTGTTGCCGCGCCCCCGGCCGGACTTGAACCTTGGCCGAGGGGTGCATACCGGATGTTGTAAAATTTAAGCGCGGCAACGCGGTCTTGCCGCGCCATGCCCGACGGCGCGGCGGCATGGGCCGCCGCGCCATGCATTGTGGCGCGGCGGCCCGGGTAGAGGTGGCCATCGGCGGCGGCCAAGTTGCCGGGGCTCGCCGCGCCCTTGGGGATGGCGCGGCGAGCCCATGCCGCCGCGCCGACGGGCATGGCGCGGCAAGCTCGTTGTTGCCCGGCCGGAAGAAACGAACTTTCTTCGGTTTCGTTGCCCTCTCAACTCGACGCACCCGCGGGGAAATCGACGAACTCATCCACTCATCCGAGAAGCCAATATGGACACTTCCCATGCACCAAACATAATTTCGGACAAAGTGCTTACATTCAAACATAGTCCGACACACAAACATCACACAAAGTCCATAAGTTCAACATCCTAAGGCCAACACATGCCGCGACAAAGTCCGCACGCACAAACATCTAGTTCAACATCCTAAGGCATAGACATGCCTCCGACATAGTCCCAAGCACACACAAACATCACATATGGTCCATAGGATCAACGACGGCGGCGGATTTGGTCCTCGGGGCTGAAAATTTGTTTAGCTCGGCGTTCCCTCCCCGGTTCTGTGTCCAAGACGTTGGCACTCCCAACTTCAGCGGGCCCACGTGGACGACGGCCGCGGGCTTTCTTCGCCGGAGGTGGGCGAGGCTGCAAAAAATGGACAAAACACTATAGAAGAGCAAGGTAATTTCAAATGCTGACTTGGATGGAAATTTTTGGATTCATTACCTGACTCGTTGACTCTCCTTGTGTTTGAGTTGCGGGTGGGGCATCAAACGAGACGTCCATCGGAATCTCCGAGACGTACGTGGGGTCTCCACGCTCACTACCGGCCGGTGAGGAGGAGGAGGAGTCTCCATCGTCCTCATCACCGGGCTCGGGGGTGGCGATTTCCTTACCACGACCACGGCCGCCACTAGCAACAACACGACCTCGCCGATGCCGACGCGGTGCGAGCGGTGCTTCGAGATGGGGTCCTCGTCGAGCTTCTAGCCCCGTGGTGAAGCGGAGTGCGGCGGGATCCTCGAAGAAGTGGCTCGAACATTGCCGCCGTGGACAACATCCGGAGCCGCTATGCGGTTCAACTTCATTGCCATACGCTGCAGCCTCCTCCGGACCCTCTCGCAACATGCAATTGGTACAAAATGAAGACATATTCCAAAAATAGGAATAAACTTAAGCATTTAGTTTTTGAAAAGTAATACTACCTCTCGCAAAGTTGCGTAGGGCTCCACCTTCGGAAGCACTTGCATGTTCCATAGCCACTCCCGCCTCATTTGCAAGCCTTGCAAGTTGTTGTCCCTACAAAAAAAATCTTATTATAGATACAAATTATTAGAAACCGAAGTGATCAAACAACATTGGATTGGGATAAATTTACCAAGTAATCGTGCAAAGGTGCTCGCTCCGGTCGTGTGCCCACACGTGTCGGGGTGTCGTACTCATCCGCTATGTCGTCGTCGGAGTCCGAGGGGGGCATCTTCAATGTGCTCATCCGTGAAAGCCGGCTTGATCTTAGTTCTTGTAGAGGTATGGTACCACCTCATGTACTCTCTATGTGGTCCGGGACGCCAAGCGGGGCCATCTTGATGATCCATCCTCTCGCCGATTGTTCCAAATGTCCAAGTACCTAGCATGCTTCACCGTCCAATCATTCTCCTTGTATCTTTTTTGCTCGTTCACCCCGAAATAACAAAATTGCTTGTCACATTATTTACAAACCAACTTATGCCATATGAGAATAATGAAAAATGCATCGAGTTGGTTTCTTACTTGTGCAAGGCTGGAACGGTGGACGTGTGCTGCGGAGGCGAAGGCCGAAGCCTCCCAAACCGGCGTAGCACCCCGTTTGGCAAATGCCACTCGACAACATAGTAGATGATGAGTGGCACCGTCGACCTCCACGAAGCTTCGTCTCTCGTAACACATGGGTGAGAACCGGACGTGCCGAGGAAAGTCGCGGTCGTACGGTAGCCACTCAACCTACAAACATACAACATGTTTAGAGAAAATGTGATGACACAAAATTTACTAATTGAACACGAACTAGTGGACATGGGCTTGTACTCGTGCTCGAGTAAGACAGTCAACTCGTTTGTGTAGAACTTGT
Organism: Cenchrus americanus; assembly: GCA_947561735.1. Classification (NCBI taxonomy): domain Eukaryota; kingdom Viridiplantae; phylum Streptophyta; class Magnoliopsida; order Poales; family Poaceae; genus Cenchrus; species Cenchrus americanus. Next base: position 105,664,309 of record OX387243.1, read on the forward strand.
ACCTCCTTCCGGAGGACCACGTACCGCCGTCGCCGTCTTCCACACAAACGCAAAAGTGGGTCGAGAATCCTGCCGATTCCAAGCCTGCAAAATATAACCAAAATTTGAAAGATTAATAATTCATGAATATAAGTCTGCATGAATAAATAACAAAAGATTTGTATGTACCTCAACTGGCCCACGGTGTGGTCGGCCCACCGGAAGACGCTCCCAAACCCAAATCGCAGGAGGTAAGCGCATCCACCAAGGTTGGCGTCGCGTCCACTCCGCCTACAAGCATCACATAGCCGCCTATACGGCCATGCCAAAACCACCGAACCCCAACCGTAGCCACGGATGTTGTCCCAATCCCGACCCAAAAGTGGCAGAACCATCCAAGAAACGGTGTTACCCGCGGCATCCGGTAGCGAACGTGGCAACAAAGTGCCAAAGCCACACACGTGCGTGCCTCTCTACAACGGACCGAGGAGCTCCCCGGGGGCAAACGGTGAAGTGCCGCCTCAACCAAACCGTGTTCACTCCGGAGGTCTTCTTCGACGCATCCCCCTCATCGGCATCCGGTGGTCTCACCCCAATGTGCAACTCAACCATGTCTCGCCAACCAAAGACTCCGAATGATCCCACTCACTTGCCCGGCCCCTCAAGTGGAAGACCAAGGATCATGGCGGTATCCTGCAGGTCACCGTCATCTCTCCGCACGGTAGGTGGAAAGAGTGGGTCTCCGGACGCCATCGATCCACCAAGGCCGACAACAACGGCCCGTCCATCACGAGGCAACCCACGAACCACGACCAAAGCAATGTCCAAGAACCCCGCTCTAGCCAAGTACGGGGCGTATCTCTCGTCCCAAGGAAGTGGAAAGTGCTCTCGCACCCTCAACGGGTTCAAGTCCGAAAAACAATAAAATTCAATAATTACAACATTAGCAATGTCTAGTCCTCAAAATGCAAGAAATATGCTTAGCTCACATATTAAACACAACTAGGAGGTACAATAGCTAATAAATTTGGATCTTAAGTTCAGGCTTTTGTAAATACCTCGTGAAGGTCGGCCGGAAGGTGTGCACGATGGCCGCCATCATATGCGGCCTCAAGGAGCGGGTACACCGGGTGCGCCATCCGAAAAAAATTTACTTGTAGTTAGTAACAATAATTAAAAATTGAAGGTAAGTATATAGAAATATAAAATTATTTAACTTGCATACAAAATTTCATAATTTTTCACCTACTAACGTACTACCATGACACCTACCCTCGAGTTGGAACCACCCATCCTTCTATTTGTCCCCGTTGCTTTTTTCTTGCCCTTCGATTTTCTTTTCCAACACGTGCGTTTTTAATTTCTTTGTGACATTTTGAGCAAAGATACGTCATCTTGTCCGCATCGGCTTCAAAATCACCCATATCATAAGCGGCGGCAAACCTTCCTTGACACGCGTCCATGTCCCCTTTCAAACGCTTCTTTTGCCTCCTACCCTTTTTCAATTTCTTCAAAGACGGCGGTGGCACGTACTCCGGGCCATCATATTCGGTGCCATTGTGACGGATCAAGGTACGGCTCAAAGCCGGATTCCCAAATCTTAATGGTGTGTTCTCTATAGAACAAAGGAGACAAGTACATGGCATTTTCATAGTCTAGACCTCTAGCAAGTGCAAGTTGTCATCAAGTGAGAACAAGGAAGATGCAACAATTGAGGACCGTTACGAGTGCAAGTACGCGCCGGAGGTCCACCCTATAGTGTCGACCGCCATGACTCTCCCCTCCAACATTAGTAGTAGAGGAACCTCGAATAGAATAAATCATTCGTCCGGACCATATGCTTCGCATGTTGGTTCACGGATCTTAAACCACTTTATACATTATCTCATCCGCAAAGGATCCAATTCTACCCCCACTATCCAACAAATCACGTGCAATCCGCCATCTCTTCACAAAGTATTCATTGCATTTTTCAAATGAGTATTCAATGATCCCCGCGACGGGTCTACTTCTTATTCCCGTAAATATGTTGTTGTAACTTTCGAATAGTTTGTTGTCATGATACCCCAACGCATACCCCCGCATCATATGCTTGAGCCCATTTGTCCTTATCCTCCATTTCATACTCCAACCAATCTTTAGCTTCCTCATTCAAGTTCTTAACTAAGTCCTTGTGCGAGTTCCTTAAATTGGTCCTCCGTATGTACCGATGCCAAGGCAACTTCAACTGTCCTATTACCTCCTTGTTCTTTTGACGACGCCACAAATTGGCGGCAAAGTGCCTCATGCACCACCGATGAACAAGTGGTGGATACCCATCCGGTGGTCGCTCGCACATTTGATGAGACCATGGTGCCGATCCGAGATCATACATACCGTCGCGTTGGACCAAGTACGTTAATGCGAAGGAGCCTCATGAACCATGACCAACTCGTCGTCATTCTCACTCTCCGCCAAGGCATAACCTAAAGGCACAAGTTGTTGTTCGGGATCTACAAGAATCGCCATCATGAGTGTACCTCTGTACTTGCCGGTCAAGAAGGTTCCGTCAACAAGTATCACCGGACGACAGTGTTGGAAAGCCACTTTACATTGTGGAAAGCACCAAAAAACACGTAGAAGGACGGGCTTCAAAACACCACCGTCGAGAACATGAGATCCGGTCACGTAAGGGAACCATTTAACCCCGGGATTGAAGTGGTTCATGGCTCTCAAGACCCTTGGGATTTTTGCATATGACTCTTTCCAATCGCCCCATAGCAAGGCAATTGCATGTTGTTTAGCCCGCCATGCCTTAGAATACTTCACACGATATCCGGCAAACATCAATATCTCGCTCTATCAAATTGCTGGCCGTCACCTCACTATTCTCACGAACAACGCCTAAGATACACCTTCCAATGTAACTTGCGGCAATCAATTGTGCGTGAACTCCCTTCACCGACTCGACCGACATGTGTGAGGTCCCACAACCTTTGTAATCTTCCATTTCCTCGTCCCTCTCTGCAGTCGTGCCCATACACGCCACATGCACCCTTGTTTGCACATTACTTCATACCTAAGATTCCTGTCCGAATGGACCACGGTGAAAGGCCTATAATGCTTCACCGCATAGTCGAACAAGAAAAACTTAAGTTCATCCAGGGAGTCAAACATCATTTTCTCATGTATCTCGGGCTCCCCGGTAAAAATTATTCCTTCGTGAACAACCTAGTAGAATCACAAATGGCTCTATCGATCCTACTCAAGTCTCTCGTCATTGCGAACGAAGGGATTCCAAATTGGTACCGAGCTTGGGTGTAGTGTTCGGTACTATCACCAATTCTAGTGTTGTCCGGGAACCTAGGCACGTGTTCTTCACTTTCACCATTTATAGTGTTCACTAGCGGCCTACTTATGTGCACTTCCCTTTCAAAGGTTGTATGGTTCACCGAGGGTCCCGCAACATAATCATGCCGAACACCATCCAAGTTAACCTCACTTAAACCAAGGAGTGCTTCGCCGCATGTGCATTGGCATCATTTTGCTCTTCCGCATGCTCCTCATCGGACTCATCATCGAATCACCTTCTTCGTAGCCGTCGAGATATATCATCATCGTCCATGGTTTCTTCCTCCCGCTCAAAACAATCATTGGGAAAATCATCATTCACCATCCCAACATCCCGACTAGGTTCCCTACAACCAAAGTCCTCCTCCAAAATTGTAGACTCTTGTGTACCCCGTAGAGCCTCAAACGGCACTTCCTCATTCATGTAAACATTACCACTAGGCCCACGAGTTATATCTACCACAACCTCCAGACATGACACATTAGCTTGACCAACTACCTTCTTATACCGATTCCAATTTTCTTCACTTGACAAGCTCATCAACACATAATGAGCTCTAGCCTTCCCACAATCAAAACGACCTCTAAATGACAACTCATGCATTCCAACTCCATAGTTGACCATTGCACAATCAACTACATCCTTAAAGCTTGGCGGACCATCAAATGTTTCTACCAACTCTATCATATTCTCAAACTCTCCATTTTCTTTAACTACGCCACCATGAAACATGCGAACTAAACAGTCCATCTACAAAATTTATAACTTGTTCAATAACAATATAGTACTAAAATAGATATTTATTAAAAATATACATGAAAAATTATAATTGTGTTCAACAAAAATTATATCCATCTCGATTTGTTATATATATACACGTGCAGATTAACCCTAATAAAATTGTTAGGTATTCAACAAAATTGTTAGTCATCCATATAATAGCTACACCCATTATCAACTACCATAAACATTTGACATCAATAATATCATTAAATCGATTCATGCAACAAGTTCTACACGTCAATAACACGGGCGAGAGAAACTATCGCGTATGAACTAATCATCATTTCCATTAAAACTAATTGCATTTGGTGTAAATTTCAAATTTCTATAACTAACCCTAGGTCACAAAAATGTACTCCGATCTACACAATGCAACGGTAAAAGAGGGAGAGAAGTAGGTCAATACCTTCACAACAACGCGGGGAACAAATCCCCCCACTTTTTCCACCCCAAATCCGGCCGGAATGGGGGGGGGCGGCGGCCGGCGGCGGCAAGGTGCTCGGCGGCCTGCTCGGGCTGGAGGAGGAAGAAGGGAGGGAGGAGGAAGAAGGGGGGCCGCGCGGGCCCTCTAGAGCGGGCGCCGCCGCGCCACGCGGGATGGCGCGGCGGCCCCCGCGCGGGCGCGGTGGCGCGGCGGCGCAGCCCCCGCCGCGCCGCCGCATGTGGCGCGGCGGGACCGGCCCACGCCCCGCGCGCGCGCGCGCGGGCGGCCGGCGTGGCGGCCCCGCGCGCGCCGCATGTGGCGCGGCGGCGGCCGGCGCGCGCGCGCGCGCGCGCGCGGCCAAAAGGGTCATCCAAAGTGCAAATAAAGTTTCCGAGGGGTTATTTATAAAAATAATTTTAAAAAAAGGTTAAAAATAAAAAATTATCCTCCGTTTTCAATTTAGTTTTAGGTCAAACTAGTTTACTTTGATGTGAATTTCAATATATTTCATTTGCTTTTTGTATAAAGTTGTTTCTTATAACATACATGTTCCGTATGAGCATGCTCCTTAATGAGAAAGTAAGGTCATTATTGAATCCATTATGCCAAATCGTAAGAAAAATATGGTCAGTTTATATGTTCGTAAATCCACAACATTATAGAAAGCATACTTACTTAAAGGCATAAATATGAAGTTTCAGTAATATATATAATTGTGTGCTTTGTATCCATCCATATAAGTAAAGAGACCTTCTCTTTCTCTTGCCAATTTGCTCCACAATGGTTGCACACAACTCCTAAACATCCAAATCTTGCTCACAACCACAACTCGATGTCACTCGTGCCTCCTCATGGACTCAAATCCCTCATTGTGAGTCTTTGGGACTAAGGAAAACATACAAATGTTGAATAGTTGAGCCATATCCATGCATGGGCTTGCAGCCTCTTGTGTTGAACATGGTCCCTACTTTTCTGGGGGCTCCAAAATCGAACGCATGCATTAGCTCATTAGGTAAATCATGCCGCCTGTTGTGCACTCGGGAGCAAAGGAAACCACCACTTTTTTTGCAGCCACGTCATCTGATGCCGCCTCGTCTCCTCCCTCTCTGACTCAATGAGCCTGGCAACTAAACAACTAGGCCCCATCTAGTTATATGTTGCTTCAAGTTTAAGAATGGACTGGTATTTCATTTTCTTCAACTGATAAATATAAAATACTTTGTATGGACTAGTTCCTGTATGTTGATTGATGAGTATCACTTTATGACTTTGTTTTTCATCTTTTCAACGCATAGCACCAATTGATCTACACATGTAGTGTTTCAAGATCCGAGTCACACCTTCTCGCAAAATTAGCCTAGAAAATATGAAAAGGTTGTCAAAAGCATAAAAAACAATAAATGGCAACAAAATTAGATGTAAATTCAAGGGCTTTATGTTATTCTTGCAATTGCCACAACTTAAGGATCTATGCACGCAGTATTTTTCCCTCAGAACAAATCAATCGTACAAATCACCAGATATCAACCAAGCAGACTCTAAATCTACCTTTTGTGATATGGCTAAAAATTGATATAGAGCTACACGATTTCTTTGGGATAATCCGACATATTTACGCAACCTTAGAAAGATGAAGGGATGTCACTTGGGGCATGAAAGAATATGCATGCACCTTTGCATGATTAGCAATTGGGAAGGTGCCCATCGATCAAGCAAGGAGATACATAATCAAGGAGTCATGCAGTTCATGCATTGTGGAACTTCTCTGTCTTCCTTCTTCTTTGAAAAGAGTGACACTTGGAGAAATTTTTGCCTCCATTAGGTTGGTTCCAATCAGGGATGAGGGTATTTGTCAAGGTGATAAGACATGAATGAACAATCAACTAACCTAAGCCATTCTAGAAGAGGCCAATTGGACTCTTGAAATTTTTTTCATTTCATCACGACGCCATCCTTTGGTTTAACATTTGGAATTTCTTCTAGATGGTGCTTGTCAATTGGGTGCGGCATACGTTTGGCTGAAAGGTTAGTTTAGCCAAGTTAGGGAATGTTCCATGGCCATCTGTTCTACTGCCTCTAGTCTTATATTGCTTGGACGATTACTAGTTAGGTAGAAAACAATTGGGTCAATTTAACTTTGTGGCCTCTGTGTGTAGTCTAGGGTATCCATGTACGAGTTCTTTCACTCATCTAGTGCACCTAGTTGTGAACAATGGTTGGGATCTCACCTAAAACTTTGCATACCAGCTAAGCCACATGCATTTGAATGACTGCATCATACCTCGTTTTCATAAACCACATACACACTTTGTGTGAACTACCATCTCCTCTCTCCCCAATTTCTATCCAATTGGCCCTAAGGATAATTATAGGTTGGACCCTCACCTCAAATATCTCTCAAATTTGAAATCACATTTCAAATTTGAACTCTAATTCCTCGCCAAATAATATGAAACCATTTAAACCTCTCTTGGGACAACCCCCTCATTCCTGACCATTCTCTCTTTTTGGCCCAGTTTACCTCGCCTTATCCCTTCCTCTTGCACGGCCTAGCAACCCAGCCCAATAGCCTCGCGCTAGGTTATGTCACCACCATCTACTTGCCCTTTCCCCCTTTCTATCATCCCTTCTCTACCTTGCCTAGACACGACGCCACTACCAACACGGTGCCTTCTGACTACTTCCACTACCATCGATGAGCCCGCCCGCCCTTTCCTGCCCCTCCTCTGAACCCTACACCTACTTGTTCTTCTCCTTCCACGCGGTAACCCCCAATTTCCACATGTGCAATAAAACATAAGACTATGTGATATCTAATTTACAACCTTGAGTTCACTGCTCACATGACTTATTTAGAAGTTTGAGATAGACAACACAATGAATGTTTTAGAGTTATATTGTCTTAGTATAGTAGATTAAAATGTAGTCAGATCATTGTGGATCTTTTATTTAGTGTTTGTGCACTATCTAATCTCTTAATTAGCATTGTCATTGTGTACAATTATTTTGACCATAAATAATGCTATATATTGTTTACAAAGATTGTGTCTTATGTTGAGGCTTTACTTTATCTAGCTAGCCCATCAATGGTGACTTGTCCCTAGGAGGGTTCAAGATCTTAAGCTTGAGATCGTCCTTGACCTTGCACTTGGAGAAGAGGAAAGGAGATGGAGGAAGAGGGCTTGGGGAAGCTCCAACTCCAAGCTCCAAGGAAGAATATATAGAGAAGAGGTGGTGCAGCTCATGGGCATCGATCAAGCTCTGGCGGTCCTTCAGCGAAGCTCCAGTGAGGGAAGGGGCTCCAATAATGGTATAATCACCATGTAGGATCCTTCATGACTTCTTGGGTGAAAAAGATATGGAGTTTGGGAGTCAATGGGAAAGAGAGGGACAACCAGCTGTCCTATCACTACTAAAGAATCGCACATATATCCCAGGCCTGATTTTTCATTTATACCAGGTATTTTTTCCACCGGTACAAATGATGGCATGTGTACCGGTTGGAGCCACCAACCGGTACAAATGTCCTCTCACAGAGGCTTGTTGGGCCCTGATTCAACCCACCCGATACAAATGCCTCACATTTGTATCAGTTGGTGGCTCTGCCCGATACAAATGTGAGGCCAACACATTTGTACCGGGCCAAGACACCACCCGGTACAAATGTAGGCACATTTGTACCGGGTCGTGTCTTGGCCCGGTACAAATGTGCAACGGGTATAATTCCTTCTTCTTCCCCCTGCCCGGAGCCCCTCCTCACTCTTCTTCTTCCTCTCTCTAACTCGAGCTCCCCCTCCCCAATGGCACCCTATGAAGCTTTTGTCCGATTTGCGATGATTTCTCTACAATTTCACTCATTGAAGTGGTATAGAGGTTAGTTACTTCATCCCCCCTTGATATACAGTTGTCGTTTTAAGTTTTATGCTTCGTACTTAAAGTATTCATGAAATGTTTTCGAATGAGCAAATAATGATGATTTTTTTATTTCAATGCATATATGTCTTTGTTCTAATACAAAGAAGGTGTCACGATAGAGGTATGAGATGTTGTATATGTAGATAGATTTTTTTAGTTTATTTATTTATATTTTCATCATTAGAAAATTTGTTTACTAATAGAAAATTGATTATCCTCGTTAGAAAATTAGTTTCCTTATTAGAAAATTATTTACTCAACAGAAAATTGATTTTCCTCATTAGAAAATTATTTTCCTTATTAGAAAATTAGTTTGCATCATTAGAAAATTAATATTCCAGTAGAAAAGTAGTAGAAAATGGGCACGTGGGAGAAATTGATATAATTTTGCCGAATTATATAATGTGGATTTTAATGAGAACTTTATATTTATGTAAAGTGATTTTATGCCTTAATTAGGACTTGTTGCAAGATAATGATATATTTTGTTTGCTGATCCTTTTGTAGATGGATCGACAATGGATGTACTCGTACAAGAGGATCTCGTCGGATTACATTAAGGGACCAAGTGGATTTCTACAAGTGGCTGAATCCAATAGGCCCTCGTCCGGTTTCATTATCTGTCCATGCAAAAATGCAAAAATGCAAAAATGAAAAGGATTACTCATCAATAAAGAGTCTTCACGATCACCTATTCAAATGGGGATTCATGTCAAATTATTTTGTATGGACAAAGCATGGCGAAAGAGGGGTTATAATGGAAGATGATGAAGAAGAAGATGATACTATTCCTGACTGGTCCCAAGGTGGTGCCTTTCTAGATGAACCAATGGAAGAGGATTAAGAAGAAATGGGAGAGAATCAAGAACCAGATGATGCTCTCGGTGAGGTGTTGCGAGAGGCAAAGGAAAAATGCGGGGAAAGGTGAAGGAGTCACATAAATTTGAATGTATGTTAGAAGATCACAAGAAACCGTTGTAACCATATTGCAAAGAGGGGCACAAGAAGTTGGGTAGCACATTGAAAGTGCTGCAACGGAAGGCTAGTAACAGAATTTCTGACACGACTTTTGATGAGTTATTGTTGATCGTGAAGGACATGCTTTCCGATTGGAACGAATTGCCCGCGTCAACGTGCAATGCAACAAGTCCAAATTGGCATACTCATCACAATGCAACAGAAGTAGCAAAGCATCATACCCATAAGGCCGGATAAGATGATCAGGCGTCCATTCCCAAAGGTCCTTTGATTTGTACACCGTTCCAAGAGTACTCCTAACAGAAAAATCAAGTTGCCTCGATGCTATGCATGTCCTGCTGTTCGTGGAATTCTATGCCCCTTCATTACGTGCGAAGAAAAGATCGCCACCGGGCACCGGCACGCCAGTACATGTGCTGTATTTTCCAATCAAACAGGAGAAAATTCACCTCTCCTCCGCTATAAATACCCCAAAATGCACTTGTTGCCATCTTCACCCCGCAAAACAAAACTAAGTATCAGGCGCAGATCTGCCTTCTAGCTCAACTTGTGACCTATGGAGCCGTCGTCCAAGCTACTAGTTGCGACGCTCGTGATGGCCATGGCTGCCGCCATGGCCGTGCAGCCTTCTAGCGCCCAGAACTCGCCGCAAGATTACCTGACACCCCACAACCAGGCCCGCGCCGCGGTCGGTGTCGGCCCGGTGACTTGGAGCGCGAAGCTGCAGCAGTTCGCGGAGAGCTACGCCGCGCAGAGGGCCGGCGACTGCCGGCTGCAGCACTCCGGCGGGCCCTACGGGGAGAACATCTTCTGGGGATCGGCCGGGGCTGACTGGAAGGCGGCGGACGCGGTGAGGTCGTGGGTGGACGAGAAGCAGTGGTACAACTACGCCTCAAACAGCTGCGCCGCCGGCAAGGTGTGCGGCCACTACACGCAGGTGGTGTGGCGCGCCACCACCAGCATCGGCTGCGCGCGCGTCGTCTGCCGAAACAACCGCGGGGTCTTCATCATCTGCAACTACGAGCCCCGTGGCAACATTATAGGGCAGAAGCCCTACTGATGATTGATCATCTCTACACTACTACTACTGATCTAGTTCATGCATATGAACATCACTTATCTACGTACGTAATAACGACTGGTCTAAACTGCATGGGTGCATGCGACTTTCAGTTCTATAAGAATAAGAGTTGAGTAATAAATAATAAAGAGCCTCTTTCGCAAAAAAAAAATAAAGAGCCACCAGTTGGCCATTGAATATTACAGTGAACTCCATCTATGAAAAAAAAACAGAGTTTGCTATCTACAAGAAGTTGTTTTATTTCTCTTGATCACATTTCTAATTAGGGAGCATCTCCAACAATTCACTAAATCCCTTCATAATCCTTGATTTTTAGCAACATACAAAAATCCCCTCTCCAACCACTCCTAATATATCACTCAGAACTTTTGGAAAAAGCTGTTGTAAAACAATCAAACTTCATATGGATGAAATAGTCCTTATATATCCAGTTGCTTGTGGACTCTTACCAAAACTGTTGGTTTAGTTCAGAGAATTATGTAAGTACAAATTTGATAATAAGACTCAAAACCTATAGTATTTCCTGGAATATATAGGATGGTGGGAAATTTAGGAAATGACATATTTCAATGGGGGTGAATGCTACTTTTACATGACCTAACACGTCAATTGTTTGCTTACCACCATGAAAGGGGTGTCCCGGATAGATCATTCCCAGGTACCCACAAAGGTAGAAAGAAGCTAGAGCCTTACTAGGATTCCCCTTAATAAAACTCATACATGTAGCCAACTAGTAATCCACCCACAAGATATATATAAAGAGGGTAGAGGTACCTAGGTCGGCACCTACTCAAACCAAACAACATCCAAACACAGGGTATAATATACAACACTGCAGACAGGATGTTGCGTATGAAGATACTATGGCACCTAAACCTGTATAAATTTGTGCTCGTGTTCTCACGTTTACCATCAACTTCCAGGTCTAGCGATCCTTCATCGACCAATCACCTACCTCGGGATACCCCCTCGGTAGGTTGCCGTGTGTAAAACATCGGTAGTGGGCATATCCTTATGATGGTTAGGGATAGCATCGGTGCCCATGGGTAAGGTGCAATATATATCAAACTTGTGGTTTCTTGGTGACAGGTTAGGCATGAGTGGCATATCCCACCCGCGGAAGCCTTATTGGGCCCGAAACATAGGCGTGTCTTAAGTATTTTGCAAGTATTATGTGTGACATTGATGAACGATTTGTATATTGATAGCGGGATGTTTCAATGAAGAAGAATGATTTTGATTCGATTTGGTGCCAAACTAGATATATTGGTTTGTCTTCTGATTGTAGCATAGACTTTGTGTGATACATGACTCTCCATTTGAGTTAGTAATTTTGTTGTTATTTGTGTCATTGTGTCAATTTTGATGACAAATTATTGTTATATTAATGAATCTGTTCGTGATGATATAATTTATTATGTTACCCACATGCTTGAAATCAATTGGTTGGTGAGGGTGTTGGTGCGACTTTTCACCCCACATGAGTGTCTCAAGGGTGGGCATAGTAAGGTGCCACCATCGTCGCCCTATATTTTATATTGGCTCCGCCATTGGGTGCCACAGACTCACGTGGGTTGAATCGGGTAGGTTTGTTCCACCTGCACTCCACGTGAACATTTGACATCCCTAGTGGTTGTGAGTGGTCGTTGATAAGTCGACTGCCATTAGAATTGGGGATTCACATACTCGATCACAGGGTTGCAATCTATACAAGAAATAATTAAATAGCGCAATTTTTTAGTTCCACATATGTCAAAGCCTACCGTGAATATACAATGTGTGCTAACTAGGGATGCATGGCAACGGGTCGGATTCTGATCGGATGTAGTATCAGGGCACGTAAACCCATAACCTATAACTAAAACCCAAAGCCAACCCAAAAATTAGTTCGAGTGAAAATTCATATCCAAAACCAAATCCGCGGATATCCAAAACCTAACGGATAATCCAAAATCTGATTCAATTATTATAAACAAGAGCACAAAATACATCAGTACATAACACACATTGTCCCGATTATTTCAAAAATATGCAATTCAGCACACTACAAGTTCAATATAAGTGGAACAACACAAATCAACATCCAGTCCTCCAAACGAATAACAGTGGACAATTTATCATTCATTATTGGAATCATCTTCACCCTGTGAAATAAAATTAGAGTTGCAAATTAATTAAATATTCAGAGGATTGTAAATTAACAAGTTGAGTATAGAAAGAAATAGCAACAATACAATTTCTTATGTGGTTTGGGTTCCTTATATGGCCTTATTCGGTTCAATTTTTCGGAGCTCCTATGGGCATCCACGGGCAAAATTTAGAATTCACTCCAAACCCATAGTGTTGCAGATATCTGGATCTGCGAACCAGTGGGCGAAAATCTAAGTCAAGCCTGCAACTCACATATCCAAAATCTGCAGATATCCACTTCAAACTGATCCACTTCCATCCTTAATGCTAACCTCTGCGGATATCCACTTCAAAACCGATCCACTGCCATCCTTAATGCTAACCTAATTTTTAAATAAAACAAATAATTTGCACAATTGGGTCAATGCATGATATGGCACAACTAGTTGTGCTTAACTATCCATCTTAAATAGCTCGACCCATTGCTGGGGTGCTAGCTATTTTGAAAAATTAAGCAAAATGTTCTTATCCTTCGTCTATATCTTCGTGGTTGATCCTGAGCTCCTGGCCTGACCTCTCAAATTGCGTCTAATTTTCGACTGATGGTTCAAATTAGGTACTCCCTCATCTTCAAATTATAAGTCATTTTAGTTTTTTTTAGTGCATAGCTTTTGCTAAGCACTTATATGTAGTGTATGTCTAGATGTATGATATCTATGAAGTAACAAAATTAAAAAGGCCTATAAGTTGGAACGAACTGAGGAGTAGTTGTTTCGACTATAAGCAATAAGTTCACAATGCAGTATCATTGCCTTGTTGGGGGGGTTGGTGTTGATTTGTTATGAGAGAAAAATCAGCCTGTTCGTTTGGCTGGTGGCTGACGGCTGGTTTGTTCTGAGAGAAAAGTACTGTTGGCTGGTTGCTGGTGGCTAATTTGTTCTGAGAGAAAAGTACTGTTGGCTGGTGGCTGATAAGCCAATCGTTGGGTGGTTGGTTAGTGTGAACAAGCCAAATGAACACGTTTTAATTTTCCTTGCACCAATGGATATCTTGCTCAAGTTGAAGTACAACCGTGATGTAGTAATTAAATTGTTGTTTTTCTTCCATTAGGGCTTGTTCGCTTCCGTAGGATTCAATCCGGCCGGAATAATAAATGTATGAAGAAAATTATGATAGGGACTCGGATTTATTCCGGATCAAAAATTAATTTACCAATCATGATAGGTAGAACAAGAAACCGTAGAGTCGGATTGGTTCCACACCTCTTGACTAGTGGATTGATTCCGAGCCTTTTGGTGTACCTATCATGAGCAAATTAGTTTTCGACCCGGAATAAATCCGGATCTCTTATAGTTACTATCATGATTTTCTTATTGTATTTATCCACTCCGATCGGAATTGATCCCGTGGAAACGAATGAGGCCTTATTGTGTTTAGGTGTTTTCATGGCATGAAATGTAAAAGGAGAGATCTTGTATCGACATGTAAAGAAATATGACCCTGATCCGAAATCTGAATATTTACAGCTACATGCAAAACAATAATGATACATAATTAGTGTGAACCCACTAACGCAGAACAATTATAGCTAAATTAGAGTCTTGAATCATTTGACTGGTCAATAGAACAAAAACAATAATGCCAACAATCTCATATGATGTTCTCATAATGTTCCGTGTTTGAGTATATATACCTTCTTTTTCCGTCACAGCTAGCATATATATAGCAAGCTAGCAGCAAACTCATTTCTTCTCTTTTAAAAAAATAGAAATAAGACTACGAGCCGACGTGATCTCCACAACCAGTAAACGAACTGAACCGGTGTGATCGCCCCGTCACCACCTATAGATAGGGCTTAGCCTGCAGCGTTTGCATCTCACCACAGAGTTGAGAATCATATCAAAGAGAGCTAGTCTTAGCAAAAGGCAAGCATTGCAAATTCGCAGTCGCGTTGGCATGGCCTCATCAGCAGCGCGCATGAGTTCGCCGGCTCTAATGGTGACCCTGGCCGTGCTGGCATTCGTCGCCGGCGGCCACGCGCAGCTGCAGTACGGGTTCTACAAGGGCAAGTGCAACGCTAACGACGTGGAGGCGGTCGTTAAGAGCCTCGTCAAGGCCCGCTTCGACCGCGAGGCTGCCATCGTCGCCTACCTCCTCCGTCTGCAATTCCACGAGTGCGCCGTCAATGTACGTACCACAAATTAAGCTACTACATGTCTCCATTATATTGTTATATGCGAAGGATTCGTCGTTGGTTAATAACACGGCAAAAGATTGTAATTGCAGGGGTGCGACGGCGGTCTGCTGATCGACGGCCCCGGCACGGAGAAGACGGCGCCGCCGAACCTGAGCGTCAAGGGCTACGACCTCATCGCCACCATCAAGGCGGAGCTGGAAAAGAGGTGCCCCGGCGTGGTGTCCTGCTCCGACATCGAGATCCTCGCCACCCGGGACGCGGTCGCGTTCGCCGGCGGGCCGGAGTACCCGGTGCGCACGGGGCGCAGGGACCGCCGCCAGTCCCGGGCCTACGACGTCAACCTCCCGGGCGCCGACTTCACGGCGGCGCAGGCCGTCGCGTACTACTCCAGGCTCGGGATGAACGCCTTCGACACGGTGGTGCTCCTGGGCGCGCACACCGTCGGCGCCACGCGCTGCAGCGCCATCAAGAACAGCCGCCTGTACAGGTACGGCGGCAAGCCCGGCACGACGGACCCCAGCATGGACCCGGCCACCGCGTCGGTGTACAAGAGGTACGTGTGCCCGGACGTGCCGTCGTCGGACAACAACGCCGTGTACCTGGACGACCAGTGGAGCGCGGTCAAGGTGGACAACCACTTCTACAAGAACCTCCAGCTCCGCCGCGGCGTCCTCTCCGTTGACCAGAATCTCTACAAGGACAACTCCACACGTCGGATCGTCGACCAGCTCGCCAGCGACGCTGGCCTCTTCCAGTGGCATTTCGCCAGGGTTCTGGTAAAGCTCAGCGAGGTCAACGTGCTCACCGGCACCCAGGGAGAGATCCGCAAGGTCTGCAGCAAGTTTAACTGACCAACCGATTGTCCGGTTCTCCGCTATCTATTAATTCCTTGAAACTTCCCTCTTGGACCAAAATGTTCTCGCCTTCTTCTTCTTATTATTCCTTTCCGGCTTGATGATCCATGCAAAGGGCTTGGTTTTGATCAGATGACTGATTCATTTCATTTGAATTATATTGTACTGTTTTTTGGGGGGGTATAATGGTATATATTGTACTGTTTTTGTTATAACTACTAGTGCAGCAACACATCTGATGGATGAATGTATCCTCATGTGTATTTGACTATCCGAAATGATGTATTCTCTTCTTATTTTTATTGGTTTGATCAAAGTTTGTTGATTTTGTTCTGATGCTCGATTCATTTTATTTGAAATCTTAAGTATTTTGTAATAAGTAATAGCATACATTGATACATATGATGGATGGAATCATGGAAGTACCATGCGGCTATATATTATGTGGGTCGTTATATGATGGACACGATGGTGGCATGCCTGATGTCGTCCGAGCCGGGTCTCTAGCACGATACTGGTACGAGTATAGTTTTGTTTCGGAACTCGCATTTTGCACGTCGGACGAGAAGTCCGGCTCGGAGCAGATAAGTCCGATAAACAACATTGCATATATATAGCAACCGCTCCTCGTCGCAGATCTCATCGTAGACTGCTGCCAGTACGAGGGGGGACAAGACCGGCGGACGGCGGCGACGAGTGCGAGGGAGAGCACGGACGACGACGATGGCGCTGCGGGGCACGGAGTTCTTCCCGGACCTGGGCGTGCCCTGCGACGAGCCCGAGTGCATCCAGCTCGACTTCCTCCCCTTCGTGTGCGACGGCTGCGGCGGATCCTTCTGCGCGGCGCACCGCAAGTACCGCGACCACGGCTGCGCCAAGGCCGACGACCCGGGCCGCACCGTCGTGGTGTGCCCGGACTGCGGCGACTCCATCGAGTGGGCGGCGCCGGGGCAGGACGACCGGGAGATCCTGGACGCGCACGCGCGGTCGCGCCGCTGCGACCCGGCGAGGAAGCGTGGGCCGCCGCCGCAGTGCCCGGCGCCGCTGTGCAGGGAGGCGCTCACGGTCTCCAACGCAATGCAGTGCAAGGGGTGCGGCCTCAAGGTGTGTCTCAAGCATCGGTTCCCGGCGGACCACGCCTGCGCCGGCGCGGCGGCGGCGGGAGGGTGTACTGCTTCTTCGGCCTCCCACGGCGTAATTCGCGGTGTGCGTCGCCTATACAAGCGAGTGAAGTCCTTTTTCCGTTGCCACCGAGCCGGCAAATCGAGCAACTCGATTAGCGTCGAAGAAATAAATAGAGCAGAAACAATGCATTTTTTACATCCTCGTGCATGCTTTTTTTTTGTTCTTTCTTTTCTTTCTCGAGAAGGAAGTCGTTTGTTTTGAGTCCGAATTGGCTTCAAAGAAGCATGCATAAGAGATTGTTTCTTTCATGATCAAAAAATTGTCTTATTTTGTTCTTACGACTATCGAAGTAATAGCAGAATACACATGTCACCGCCGGTCCCAAACTCGCCATCAATCCATCACCACCGTTTTCGGAACCGACGGTGATAAATATTAGAGCATCTCCAATAGCTTTCTATATTTTACTTTCTAAGTCATCATTCAGAGAGTCATTTGCATAAAAATTATTTTCTATATCTTTTCACTTTCAACAAGTTTTCTATTTCTTAAGCGCACAACGCACTCTAGAGAGTCATTCTCGTCTTCTATATTTAACTAGCGAAAAATCCGGTGGAAGGCATTTCCATGACCATTTAGATATGTTGTTGGAAGGCATTTTTTCACTAAAATATCTATTTCTATCATTTAAAACGAATATAGAGAGCTATTGGATATGCTCTAGAAAACAACAAAACACCCTGCACCCAACCGACCACAGCCTTGGCCTACTGCATCGACGGGTCCGGCTATTGCCAGTGCCCAAAGCATCGCAATGGGTCGCATATGGCCGTTGGAGCTCCCTCTGACCGCCACGCCACCATCGCAACCCTACGGATCCAGTTCCATGTGTTGTCGCTCCTCATGTTGTGAGTGAGGGGCGAGCGAAGGGGGAGAGAATGGGCAGCTGAGGGAGGAAGGGAGGGCCGGAGAGAGAGGGCAGCTGAGGTATGTAAGGAGTGAGGGAGGGGCGAAGGCTGGAGGGACTGCAGTGAAGAAGGAGAGGCACACGGGGAAGTGAACTGAGGGACGGAAGCATGTGAAGGGACATGGGCGGACATGAAGGAGAAAGAAGCCAACTCCAGTGACTAAAAATTCCAAGGTTTGTGGGTAGGTATCATTGCCAGCTGATATTTGGAGCCGACGGTTTCACCAACAGGTCATTATTGGAACAGGTGGTGATATATCTTTCCGGTTCTTAGAGCATCTTCAACAGTATGCCAAATTTTGCTTGGCAAATCTTGTGTTTTTCCAACTTTCAAAAAGATATGACAAAGAAAAAAGAGTCCACCTCCAACAGTTTGGCATAATTCACTTGCCAAATCTAGAGCAACTCCAACAGTTCTCCATCCTAAGTTGTCATTATTACTTTTTTGCAAAACGGAAAAAACCTCCTCCAGCAGTTCTCCATCTTAGGTTGCCATTTATCCCAAGTTGGGAAAAACCGACTCCGGGCGCATATATATGTGCGCAGCTATCCGCAGCGCATCCTTCCGGATTAGAAGAGGTGGATGGGTATAAAAATAATTTTGTTTTTTCTCAGGATTCCTGGTTCAAGTTTTCAAGAGGTGGAAGGGTAGAAACTTAATTTTGTTTCTCTCTCGGGGTACGGTTCCTGGTATAAGTTAGATCTGGATTTGGCAAGTGAATTATGTCAAACTGTTGGAGATGAACCTTTTTTTACTTGGCATATCTTTTTAGAAGTTGGCAAAACACAAGATTTGCCAAATAAAATTTGACAAACTCTTGGAGATGCTCATCAGGAACCCTGAGAGAAACAAAATTATGTTTCTACCCTTCCACCTCTTGAAAACTTAAATCAGGAATCCTGAGAAAAAACAAAATTATTTTTATACCCATCCACCTCTTCTAATACGGAAGGATGTGCCGCGTATCGGTGTGCGCATATATGCGCGCGCGGAGTCAGTTTTTCCCAACTTGGGATAAATGGCAACCTGAGATGGGGAACTGTTGGAGAAGGTTTTTTCTGTTTTTGCAAAAAGATAACAATGGCAACATGAGATGAAGAACTATTGGGGTTGCTCTAAATTTCACAGGACATTGATATGCTTTAGAACCGGTGGTCATATCCTATATATCATTGTCGGTTACACTGAAAACCAGCAGTGATAGGTCATTGTTTTTTATGACGAAATGTGCAGTAATGAAGGAGCCAAAGACGTTTCCTACCACTCGAAGCTGGCCGCATCCAGCTGCAGAAAACAGGTGATCACCTGCATAGACTCTGATAACTCAAATTCTACCCTCTTGATTCCACGTGTGTTGTGATTGGCGTGTTTTCATGTCCTCTATATTCTATTGCCAGCAATAGCAATTCCAATAGTCTTTGTATTCTTTTACGCAAATTTAGAGATTTTACCCTTTTGTAAAATTGCAAAACCATCTAATTCTATTGGACAAGCTATACTCCCTTCTCCACGTGAGTCCAAGCTATACTCCCTTCTCCACGTGAGTCCCACTTGTCATCCCCATCCCTTCTTTTTCCTCTCTCCCGCAACATCTCCTTCATCTCCCGCAACGACTCTGCTCCACCGGCTACTCTCCCTCCCCTGGCCGGCCCCTCTGGCCCTTCCTACCGGTGGTGAACCCTTCACGGCGCGGGCGACGGCGAAGGCCACCTCGACGGGCGCGTGCGGGAACAATTGCGCCAAAGGGCGCTTCTCCGCGGCGGGCGGCGCCAGCCCGATTCATCGACGTCGGTCAGTTTCAGCTCAATTCCTTGCAAGCGGAGCTTCTATGCGCCACCACGCATCCATTTTGCCGCTTACGTGTGTCGGGGTTCTCTACTGCCGGCAGTAAATTTGTATCGATCGTGTGTCGGACCAGGATGGTTCGGGCCTCCTAAGAGTAATACCCTACGTCCAGTTTCGAGTTGTCACATTCTTGTGCCAGGAAAGTCTGTAGTAGGGTTTACAAACGGGTCGGAAGAGGGAGTCGGAGCCCAAGTCCCCGAGGGTGTAGCTCAAGCTACGTGTGTGTGGTGTGTGGGTGTCGAACGATCAACCCCTAAAACGGTTGCCCTCCTCCCCCTTTTATGGATGCAAGGGTGAGGGGTAAAAGGGGAAAACAACAGGTATGCTATAGTGCTACAGTGTTATGGTGTTGGGATGTCTTTTCCTATGTCGATGTCTGTCAGAGAGGCGTTGAAGGGCGCTGAGCTGTAGTCAGGTTGGTGACTTCAGTGTGTGCATGCCGGCACAGTGATTTCCAAGTGCTTGGCACCTTCTCCGAGCTCTTCCGTGAATGACTCAGCACCTTTGAGTGTGGATTAGGCCCGCCACGTTACAGCCTAAATGTAGGTAGGTGTCGCCCATAGAGGGTCATTGAGTACCTGCTCTGACGGGGTGGCGTGCCACAGAGGTTGGACGAGACAGCGCGTTGGAGGCCGCGCGGGCGCACAGTACGGCGTTATGGCTCTTGTCAGAGACGGCTGCCCACATGTCCTACCAGCTGGGGTGTTTGCATGGCATGGAGAACCGGATCCTTGCGTGTCGTCGCGGGGGAGTTCGAGTGTCGGGGCGACGCCACGTTCGTGTGGGCCCCTGATCCCATGCTCCGACCTCCATGTGTGGGCCCTACCTTAGTTAGATACGGAAACTACTCGTGCGAGTGGGTAGTCGGAGACGAGGCAGAAACTACTCGTGCGAATAAGCAGTCAGAAGTGTGGCGGAGAGGTAGTCGTGTGAGGCGGAAAGTAGTCGTGGAAGCCGCCTGCTAGTCAGAGATGAGGTGTTTTGTAGATGAAGGTCTTGACGAAGATCTGCATCCCTCCTTGTCCTGGATCCTAGTCTTGACATTGTCAATGGTGTCCGAGGACCCAACCTCAAGGGTAATAATCTTGCAGCTTAGGGGGGCCTAAATCGGGCCATCGTCAATGTGCGTCTCTCGCTCGCTGTGCAGGCCCTTACCGGCAAGGTCCATACCCGCCCCTTGCACAACCGTCCAAGGAGCTCTACCACGTCGCTACCTTGAGCTGCGGCGGTGCCGCGCGGGAGGTCCTCAACGACTCCGGCGCTACTCACCACCAAGTCAAGCGTTGCTGCTAATTCCAGCACTACCACCTCCTCCAGGGCTGCACCATCGTCGATTCAGCCCCGGCGCCATCTACAACTCCGCGCGGGAGCCGGGAAGAAGAACTAGGAGCGCGGGAGGTGGACCTGGCGTGTGTGAGGAGGGGATAGCGAGCAGATGGCACTAGCGAAATATAGCCAGTGGAGGGGGATGTTTACCGAGCTGGATAGCTAGCGGGTGATTTTGAAGAGGCTGTTGAATGATGTTTTTACTTCAATTTTATTAATTCTACCTAGTCAACTTGTTTTAGAGAGGTTGTTGGAGTTGCTCTAAAGCTGTTGAATCTTACTCTTTTCACACAGTATCGCCAGGGCGGAGAACCTGCAAGATTTTACTGCTGCTGGAACCAAAACTATCCCAATCGAGCAGATAAAGCATTCTAAACTTTGTGTTGAGATTTTTCCACCTGCTAATTTAATAATTTAATATAAAAGTAAATTTAAAAATGGTAGTTGGGTCCACCAAACTGACACTTCCTGCTTCCTGGTACTATACTATTGGTATTTAACAGTACTACCGCCATTAGATTTCATCTGATATGACATGATAGATGGCTCAGGTTAATTACAAGCACTCGGTGGCGCGCGGTGTCAATACGGCGAATGCCACCGTCTCACACCTCTGGGACCCCCCCTCCCCCCGCGCCAAGATCCCCTGCAAGCACTTTAACAGAAGCACCAAAATAACATGGTGTTCGAACATGAAGGACCTCCCGCTGCCCGGTTCTGGGTTGCTTGCAGACAGGATGCGCGGCTCTGTAGTTATTGATGGCCGGTTCAAGAACGGCTTGGAGCGGATGCCTGGTGTGAAGCCTTTTCTTCAATGTAAACCCCACCCCCCACCCCCCTCTCTTTTATAAGATTCTGAAAATCATATAACACTGTTTTTTGGGTTGCAAGAAAGGCTAATGAAAGATAAAGAAAGATATAAAGAGTCTCTTCAAGATGTTGTAAGTATTGTTTTACGCAAAATGGAGGTGTTGACGTGCAAAATTAACAACAAGCCAAATCATACTAGGACAATTGGTCTAACGGATTTGTTCAAGCAGTAACTGTTGGGATTTGGATTAAAATCATCACCCTCGGAACTTCCGAGATGTTAGCGTTCTTGAGAACCCTCCGAAATAGGAAGGAAGGAGTTAAAATGTGCTTGCTGTGTCGAGAGTTCCGGAGATTTTGCCTTCGTTTCTATGGACTTAAGTTCGTAAGATTCACGGACTATCAATTTTCTAATGCTCTAACGACCTTCGGAAGAAATACTCACCAAAGGAATGTAGTTTCTTGATGTTTGACGTTTCAAGGAAAAGAGAACTTCGGAAAAGACCCCCAAAAAAAACTTCGGAAAAGGATAGCAATTCGGGGGACTTCGAAGTTGGGTTCAGTTCTCCGAAGCCAAAGTTTAGACCTTCGGGGGGTTTCGTGAATGAAAGTAAAGCCATGAACAAGCTAAGTCGAAGGCATGACACCAAAAGTCCGGGTTCGAGGTGTGAATAGATGGCAGGTTTGTAAATATATGAAGTTAGCTCCGTAAATTACGGGGTGTAAAAGACATTCGTGTACATCTTCCCATTTGGAATATTCTCTAGAGGGTAATATCGAAATGTAAAAGTTCCTTCGTCTCCCTATAAAAGGGGTCGGGGCCACGTGTAAAGGGGTTCACATCTTTTGAGAAGAAATACAGACTTTCTGGGATCCCTTGTTCCCGTGTTCGCGAATTATTTCTTGTACGTGTTCGGGGGTTCCACCTAATTCTTGAATCCCCAACAGTAACCGTTCCAGCAGTGCAAATTGATCTCCCAGACCGGTCTGATCAAAGTACTTAAATGCAAATTGGACTTCACCATTGTGTAGATATTGTCTAGATGATTGAAATGCATATGTGGTTTGCTTGTAAACTTAGCCACCCTCTATTACGTAAGTGTGGTAGTTATCTCCTTGAACGATTGATCTAGGAAAAACCTTAAAAATTGGTCTAAGGCTCTCTTCAAAGGGGTTTTTTTACAACTGCAAATATATTATATTAAGCAGCCAGATTACCAAATGGTCCTTTGAAGAAGGCCAAATTACATCTTGGTCCTTGGACCAGATAAGAACTGCAAATACAAAAGCATCAAGAACGTCGATGAGCTCGTTGGTAGTGGGCTGTAGAGCACTCATGACGCTTACACCCAGATGGAAGGATCGTGCAAAGCTACGGTTGAATAAGGGTCGATTGAGATGTAGAGGAAGCATGCACCGAGCGACTGAAGAGTGATGTGATTGTTGTCGCCGAAGGTTCAAGAAGAAGCTCCAAATCGAGGCCCAGGGGAGACGTAGTCGTCGAGGAACCGTTAGTTGCTGAACTACCTTGTCTTAGTCGGAGTCCACAGGATCAGAGGCTGCCTGATGAAGGTGGCGGCGAAGGCGAGCTGTGGTGGAGTTGGGGCGGAGGACAGTGCATCTAGGACAGCTGCATCACTACGAAGCAGATCCACCCAGTAGGGGGATCAATCCATAGCCTCTGCCTTCCAATCGACCTCAATCCCGGAGGAAACAGGGATGGTAGGGAGGGAACTCCAACAACCATGGATGGGGGTGGGTGGAGATGAGGTTACTAGAGGGTGCGGGTTTATTTTATTTAAACACACCTTAGCCATGGAGGCGACGACAACGAGGAGGCCAAAGAGGGCAGCCACAGTACAAGCCACGAAGGGCAACGACCATGAAGGCAACAAGAAACTAAAAAGGTAACTAAGTAGTAGATCCATCTATTGGGGGGCTACCCCTCTCGCCGCCGGCGAGATCGCCGGAGGGGAGGAAGGGAGGGGCCCCAGGAGGGGCGCTGCGGGGAGTAAGAGGGATGGGAGAAAGCTTAGAGGAGAAAGAAATGGGGGTTCCGCGTAATATCGTTCACTCTCTTGAAAGTTTAAAGCTAACATAGAGCATAGCTATTGCGAATGTACATTGTAAAAATTGGTACAATAGCGTTTGAGAGAGAGAACGTTGTGTCGGGAACTAAGTGAGCTATTGTTTCCCTCCTTGTTTCCCTCCGCGATTGCCTCTCCATTGTTTCTACACTATTTGGCATTGTTTATCAACTACAAATGTTAAGAGCTAGCTCAAAACTTGGTTGTTGGAGGCCAAACTACCTGCTGGACTGCACTGACCCGTCTTGTGACCCACACATTCTAGTGCTCTCATGTGTTGGTTAAAAAAACGTAACACAATTTGATGATCTATTGGGAATACAGATTTGGTTGCTCAAACTCTTCTATTCGTAAATTCTGCAGATGCATCGCATCGAACTATTCACTCATCATATTGAATTGCATCTTCTCTCACAACACGTGCCTCAATACACACTTTTCCACAACTTTCCACCCCAAATTTGCACATCTGATCAAACAGGTTGCACATGCTGCGTGGTCGTCGGGCCATGTCAACTGCCACTAGGGGCGCCAAGTAGGGATGGATTCGGATGTCTGGAAATTCGAATTATCTGTATTCGTATCCGCTAAAAATGTTAATATGGATATATGTATGTATATTCGTTTTTAATATGGATGTCAGATGGATGTATTCAAATACGATTTTCAATATTATCCGAATTCGACATTATCCGAATTATTCGACAAAAATCCGACATATCCAACATTATTCGTATCCGCAAAAATAAAGTACCCATAGAAACCATCTAAAATTTATTTATATTACTAAGTACTAATTACAAATGATGTTAAGTTTAATATTGCTAGTAAAATAATTAATTTACACCATTTTAACTATTAAAATTATATATGTGACAACTAAATAATTATGCTAACTAATATTATTAAATTATATAATGATATTTTTAATTAATTTTGATGTATCTAATCTTAGTAATTTTAAATACATTATATTATTTAGCAAATAAATAAACTATATTTAAATGTATTTGTGTATTTATTTTTACTAATAAAAGATGCTTATATATTTACAAAATTACTTAATTTATATTTATTACGATATATTAATTAATTAATTAATTAGTTAATATGTTATTTGCAATAAGATATCTATTTCAATAATGATCATAAATTACTCTATACTTGCAACATGATTTGATCAGTTACAAAACCATCCACAAATAAAATTGATACTCATTATATAAATCGAGTAAGTATTCGAATGTGAATCCGAATTTGAAATATTTGTTTTGTATTCATATTCGATAATATTCGTATTCGCATCCGAATTCGAAATAATGTGGTAAATAGTGTCATCCGAATTTGTATCCGTACGTATCTGATCCGAATCCATCCCTAGCGCCAAGCGGTCAGTGTGTTTGGTAAGAGAGTGAAAAAATATTCACCAGGGGAATCTTGTATGCATGGAGTACGAAATGAAGTCTATTTGCAAAATCTTTTCAAAGATGGGCATAACTTTGCGTGATAAATCTAATGAGCATAATTAATTCATGATTTGCTACAATAATGCTACAGTATACATCCTCTAATGCAAAGGTCACATTAGATTTGGCTCGCGATATTCACTTTGTTCGCTTGGCTTATCGACCACCAAACCAACAAGATTTTCTCTCGAAGAAACCACCACCAAAGAAATCGACCAAGAAGATTTTCTCTCGTAACAAACCAAGACAGACATCACCACCACCAAACGAACAGTGATTACCGGGTTGTGTAGGTAGTTTTGAAAACTTCCTTTATTTAGTACCATAATTAGCGGTCAAAGATGAAGTAAAATTTTTTTACCCCTCCAAACAGGAACGCAGAGAGCAATGGAGCACGTATGGATCCGACGGGCCGGCACAAGGATGTAGCCTCCAAAAAGGAGAAGGAAGACCAGAGGGGGTAAAAGAAGGGAGAGAGAAAGGACGCGTCGAGGCCTCGAGGGCCGGGAGACGGCCTGCCGCAATGGAGGCAGAGAGTGGAGGCTGGGGTGGGGTTGGGCTTGCGGGGTGTTTGGGGAGCCAACGGAGTTGATTAGGGAGCGCGATGCGGGGTGTCTTTTTTGTGGAATTAACACACTGCCTGCTCTGCTAGCTGCAACGGAAATAAGGAAATTGACTGCACCATGCCTGGCAAATGAATTCTGATGTTGAGGTTCGAAACTTATCTAGCGCTTGAGGTTTGTCCAAGGTAAAACATGTGTTCATTTTCAGTAGACTAATTAGCGTTTTCCTTATCTTTACAGTTATTGTGCAACTATCGTTGGTTTGGTAAAAAAACGACGAACAAGACGCGTAGGAAAGCACATAGCTACCGTTTCATCCAAAGAACAAAGCGGATTAGTAGAAGTTTGGTTGGCATCCACATGGGAATACACTTAGAAAGCAACTCGATATTTTGTCTTCTGTGATTCTGTCATGTGATGCCGCATGAGAAACAGCTATTCCTATGATCCTCCTCAGCAACTACGAGACTCTTCACGCCTGCCTATACATAACAACATTCTGCTTGCCATCTGCCAGGAACAAGATACCAACTGCAAACTGCTGCTTAAAAAACTGCCATCTGTTATGTTCGTCTTCAAGTTATTAGAACGTAGATTGGAGCATAGGAATTAACCTACTCCAGCTACCAAACTACCTGTGCTACAATCTGTTATACCCCGTGCATCGCACCCCTGCCAACTGCAAACCCCTGAAGAAGTCTTTGAGTATTCAGCATGAAAAAGAAGTCAGGGGCGTCCAACTACCTGTGCATCGCACCCATCTTTAGCTCCTGCGTGTCCTCCGGTAAGCAGCAGCCGCCAAATGACGCCGGAAGGAACCGCCTGAGCTTCTCTTTCCCGGACAGTCTCGCTGCCGGCAGCAAGGACCAACGCCAGCAGCAGCAGCAGCAGCAGCAGCAGCTGGAGCAGCAGAATTCAGAGAGCATCATCGACCCAGCCGCCTCTATCATTACCAGGAAGGACGGCCGGCACTGCACTGTCATCGTGGGAACCATCTTCGGCCGCCGCACCGGCCGCGTCACCTTCTGCGTGCAGCGCGACGCCGCCGTGCCGCCGCCGTTCCTCTTCGAGCTCTCCGTCCCGATGCAGTCCCTCGCCACCGAGATGGGCTCGGGCCTCCTCCGCATCGCGCTCGAGTGCCACCGCCCCAGCAGCACAGCTCACCACGATGGTGGTGGTGGCGGTGGCGGCGGCGGAAGCAGGAGCAGGAACGTGTGGAAGGCGTCATGTAACGGCCGGGACGTGGGGTACGCCGTGCGACGGTGTCCAACGGAATGGGATCGGCGCGTGCTGGAGAGCATGCGGGCGATGACAACCGGCGTTGGTGTGCTCCCGCCGGCGGTGGCGATGGAGGGGCCCGACGATGGAAACCTGCAGGACGGCGGCGACGCAGGGGAGGTGCTTTACATGCGGGCAACGTACGAGAGGATCGTGGGGTCCAGGGACGCCGTATCCTACCACCTCATCAGCCCGGGGACCGCCGGCGGCAGCCCACCACAAGAGCTAAGCGTCTTCTTACTGCGGACCAGGGGTGACTACTGAGATAGTGAGATGTCACGAGCATGATGTTCTACGTACGCATCGCGCCGTACTTAGTATGTGGCTTGTTTTCATGTGTATGTAATATGATACTGGATCACTGGTTGTGTATTTCTAAGCTATATAAGGTTACTTGTTAATAATTGTAGGTCATTTTGAATTTTTTTATACATAATTTTTACTATGCATTTAGATATAGTGTGTATCTAAATGCATAATAACATCTATGAACCTAGAAAAGTCAAAACGACTTACAATTTGTAATGGGTAGATAGAGTAGTTACGTTGACATAATGGCATGTGTATAAGCAAGTGTTTATGTCAGTCCATATGTTAATCAATTTCGCATCAACCTAGTGAGCAATTGCACGTGGATTTCAATGTATTTCAATGAAAAGTATTCAAAGTTCTAGGATCTAAGAAAATTGGATTACATGTAGAAATAAAATCTAACAATGAAAAAAATTACATGTAGTTTACTGCATAATTTCACGTTTGAAAGCCACCTAAGAGCAACTCCAAGAGCCTCTCTAAAAATCACTAGCTTAAATATTGATTTGGCTAGTATGTAAAATAAAATAGCTAGCGAAAAGTTGATGAAATCCAACAGACTAGCTAAAATCAACTCTCCATATGCTCCACCACTAGTGGGTCCCGCCTGCCATACTCATGTACGAGGGGATAGCTAGCGGGACTGGCTAGCCAAAGATGGCTAGCGAAGCCCCCGGTTTAGCTAGCGGAGGGTGGCGAGGGCAAGTTTAGCTAGTCTGTTGGATTGAGTTTTTGAACAAATTTTCCATTTTATAGCTAGTTAAGTTAAGATAGCTAGTCTCTTGGAGTTGCTCTAAAGAGTTGTATAACTACATAATTCATTACATGGAAAGAATTTCTTTTTGAGTAACAATAGTGGATCCCTTTCCATAATCCTTGTAGTCTTGTGGTGGCAAGGACCTTGAATGATCCAAATAAGAAAGGAACCTTTTGTAGATAGTGAGTCTATTGCTCTCTGCAGCGAATGTTGACAATAAAAAGAATGTCAAATTTTGGTAATTTCACAAGCAATGAAGAAAAATAGCAATAATTCAGGATTTCATCTTCATCATTTCATTGAAGACATATGGAAGCTCAACAGCAAGAAAAAGGTGAAATCACAGATTTGAGGTTCCTAAGACGAAGTCCTTGTTGGGGGGAATATTTTACGGCTAAACCCCTGGTCCATTTCGGGTGTTTTGCAGGATGAAGGGTGACTTCGGTGACGTTACCTCGTAGGTACGGGGAACGACTTCATGCGAACATATGGGGCTTCGGGGAGCAAGACCCAGGGTGCTAGCTAGAGGTCCGGGAGCCCAGGCGAAAGCGGAGGCAGCAAGTCTGTCCCCAACCAAAGACACGACGAAGAGCCGGGGAGAACTGGGACAGTGGGACCGAGGGTCAACTTGGGAGCCCGAAGGTCAAGCGAAGCTTTCCGTGTGGATAGACACGTTGTAAAGTAGTGTGGAGTAAAATGTAAAGTGGTGAATGGAGCAGTTGGAGTGAGTTTATGTGAATGCCCCAGGGATGCTTCACGCTAAATGTTACAAGCTTAGAGCAACTCCACCAGATGGAGTAAATTTCATCCCTTATATGATGTTATTGGGGGTGGAGTAAAAATATTTTCATCCCTAAAACACAACTGCTTCAAGTAGCTTCCTATTTTCCTTCTCAACTCGTGGGTCTCACAATGCCACATCATTACCTTCTTTATAAAGTGAGTGGGTCCCACTGATAGGGCGTGGAGGAGAGGTTCCCTTTATAAAGGAGATGTAGAGGGAGTTTTAGTCCATGGAGAAAAAGATGGAAGGGGATAGGGAGGCTGCTGGAGAGGTTTTTTTATCATCTGATCCCCTATATCACTGTTTTTTTGGTATTGGGGATGAGAAAGGGGAACATTAGTACATCAATAACAGCAAGAAAACACTCACCGACGTAGACAATGATATACTTACTGCACATTCAATGGTGCATCCATCTGGAGTGCACAAGCTGAAGTCAAACATAAATTTTTCGCACAGCTCTTGGTGCACGCAAGATTCTTGCTGCTAACAAACTGATCAAGAGGAACTGGCCAAGTGACCCTATTTGCAGCTTGTGTGATCCCGCACATCCCGCACATCTTTGCCTACATTGTGTGTGCACGCGCGCAAAGGGTGTTTGGATGCTTATGTCAACTTAATCTCATGGCCTGAATCAAGTCACGCGTAATGATGTGGGCACTTTGCTTCTAAATTTTGTTTCGGGTTCTTTGCTTAGTTTTTTGTTTGGGGATACTTTTTTTCAAAACTTTGTTTCAAAATTCTGTCAAAAGTGTTTGCTTCTAAAATTTTTGTGTGTAACATTTTAGTTTTTAAAAAATAATTGTATATTTTTCCTACCTTTTGTGTGAAAATTTGTCCCGAAAATTTTCCGTTCCTATTTTTGTTGGTAATTTTGATCACGCCGGAGAAATACATGTATTTTAGACATGATTCGACCGTTTTGCCCCTGGGTCTTTTGTACACCGTATCCACCGTATCCAATCATCCAGGAACGAACCGCCGCCGCCGTCGCTCCGCGCATCCGCGTAGACGAAACGTCGCGACAGGGCCGCCGCCGTCGTCGCGAACGGTCGCCATGGATGGACAACCCGTGGAGGATCCTAAATCGCCGCCGCACCTCCATCGCCCACCGCCGGCCGTCCACGCGCCCGCCGCCGACGTCCACGCGCCTACCGCGGCCCCCGGTGCACCGGTCGCCCCGGCGACCGACGTCCACGTGCCTGTCGCGGCCCCCGGTGCACCGGCCGCCCCGGCGACCGACGTCCCGGCCGCGCCAACGCCGTGCTAGGGCACCCGAGGCCGCCCCCGCCGCCGACGTCCACGCGCCTACCGCGGCCCCGGTGCACCGGCCGCCCCGACGACCGACGTCCCGCGCGCGCGAACGCCGTGCTAGGGCACACGGCCGCCCCCGCCGCCGACGTGCACCACGTAGCCGCCGCCCCCTGTGCACTTGCCGCCCCGACCGCCGCCCTTTGTGCCATGGCAGTGCCATCTTGTGCCCTGGATGCGCAGGACGTGGCGGTCGATGGCGAAAGCCCTACCGACGCAAGTGTTGTAGCCCTAGCAAGATCATTGATGCCCACTGTTCCTCATCCGGCAATTGAATACAATCTTCCAGTGCTTGATGTGCAAAGGTATTGACCCTAGCGATTTATGTTGTTTCTTATCAAGATAGTAGATAGTAAACATCGCTTGTGCTTGTTTGTTGGTCTACCCTTCAGATAGTGGAAACACATGATGATGAAGGTCGTATTGATGTTATTAGTGAGAGTTAGATGTGTGAGCTTTTAGGTTTGGGAGATAAGGTCACAACAAATATACCTGCCCGACGGTTTGATTGCCGGATGGATGTAGAGGGGGATATTGATGGTGCTGCCATTCCTACTAGTGATGTCGTACCATGTGAGGTTGTCATTTCATATGATAAGAACAATCCATCAATGGAGGTAGGAACACTGTACCCAACAATGGATGAGTTCAAGTCGGGCCGTGCGGCAATTTGCCATCAACAATGAGTTCAATTTAGGAGTAGAGAAATCATGTAAGACGATATACAGGGCTTATTGCAAGTCTGGTGATGAAGATCGCCCTTGCCCTTGGAGGATAAATGGGAGAAAGCATAATACTCAAGCCACTACGGAGGTGAATATTTTCTACTTCATTAGTTGTACATGTACCATGTTATATAAATTAATATTAACATCATTGATTTTTTTTTATTTTGCAGGTAACAGTCTTAGTCGATGAGCACTCATGTATGTCCAGCATGAGGCGGACAAATACAACTCCAAGTTGCAAATGGGTGGCTAGTGTTGATGCAAAATCAGCACCTCGCGCCAAGCACACAGCAAGCCAAACGAAGCTGGCTTAAAACACGTGCCGGATCCAAAGCGTGCCAGTCAATTTTCCTGAAACTGACAAAAGATGAAAAATAGTTAGATAAAAAATGGAACTTGCCGGGTGGTACCAGACAGTTCCGTATTTACGGCTAGAAAGCCAATTAAAATGACATATAGCTACAACAAGCTATCTGTCAGCAGTTTGAATACCATTCGGGAGCTTTAAAACATGAAAACATGATATAGCCGAATGCATGATGTAAGCATGACAAAAGATCGGTCTTTGTTTAAATAGCGTTGCTCGCACGTGATCGTGAGCGATTTTTGAGGATAAATAACATTTAAAACAAATAAGGTAAAAGCATGATCATAAATATGAAGTAAACAAGCATGCATAGGCCAAAAGCACTAGTCTACTGCATGTCTAGGTACTCTCAAACCCGTCAAGCATGATAACAAACAAGTTAATCCACCGCATGATACAACTTGTTTGAAACCACACTACCAACCATAAAGAGATTAATGCACCGCATGATACAATCTAAATATGGAAGGCTAAAAGCACATATTATTTAAAACAAACTTATGAACACGTTTTACTCATGGTGGCATTGTCGAATACAGCTGTACAGCCAATCCGGGTTCCGTTGAGAAGGAACAAACATTTGAAAAGCCAAAGCTTGAACCCGCAACACGTGACAATCTAGATTGATCTAAATTCGGCTATTGAGAGCACTTGATCCTTTATAATAAACAAAGACTTGAAAGTACATCACATGGATCTCAAAGAGGTAAAGCCGAAACCAATCGATCTAGATTGGGCAAAAGAGTGATACATGAATTTAAACATAAAGCAAAAAACTCAAAGCAACATGTGGTGACTTAATAAATCTATTAGATCTTGCCAAATCTAATAGAGCCGATAACTAGTTTCGAGCTAGATCTTAGCCTACCGCATGGCTCATGATCCAACAGGAAACCCTCTTGAACCAAGCTTAAATCCATCGCATGATACTAAGCAAGGTAACAAGACTACTTGCATCACGGTCTAAACCCACCGCATGATACTAGACATGATACAAGGTTGTCGGTGCTTACGGAGGTCGACGGATCGATGGCTCCTCTCGAAGAACTCGACGACTCGACTAAAGGACTCGATGTTTGGCATGGGGGCGGTTTTGTTGTGTAGATGTTCGATCCCTATTACAGACATCAAGGGTTTATATTTATACCCTTGTCCTAACACGACTCCTGGTCGACTACGAGTACAATATTTAATGTCTAAATTAATGCTCCGACGCCAATGTCCTTCTCGTACACACCATCAACTCGTTCCGTCCTTATATCGGGCCACGTCATCATGCATTCCCGAAAACTCCCTTTTAAAAGCGCAAATAGTTCTTTTGCCGAATGATGGTGCACTGCCGACCGCAAGCATTCTTTACTGAATCCTCTGAGAAGATTTTTCCCTGCCGAATGGTATTTCGTCACCAAACTCGGCCCACAAGTCAGTCCCTTTCCTGTACCAATTTTTGGTGTTAACATATGCCCCTTCAATTACGGGATAAAAGTGATTTTCTTCCGGAATTGACCATAAATGCCCAACGTCTCTGAGATAAATCCATTCAACACTCATTCTTTCCTCTTGCAATCTGTTGGAGTCCCCGCTCAGATCCAAACCCTAGGTCATCAATCTCCCAAGCTTAAATCTTCAATGGCGGACCAAAATCAAGTTGTTCAGGTAAATCTCATCCCCTTAAGGTCCATTCGGTATTACTTTTTTGATCCCCACCTTAGATTTCTTCTTCTGTCTTTTCTTGATAGGCTCTATCTACCGAGCTTTTGATTCCCATCAAGGACAAATCATCATCCTATTTCCTTAGACCTGTGGGAATCTCCGACCCCCTTGAGTTTATTGAAGCCGAATCCAAAATAATCCCCTTTAAATCAGCTTTGTCAAGACCTCATGAGTGGCAAGATGCCTTCAAAAACTGGCCCCTGCCCCTAATTGCGGGTTGGAGAAACTTGTATAAGAGAATACTTGAAGATAAAAGTGTAAAAACTGGCAATTGGGACAGCCTTCGCATTGCCCAGTGTTTGGAGTTATCTCTGGCCGAAACCCCCAAGAATGAGAGTCTTCTAATTGCAGCCTGTCATTTCTGGTCAAATGGCGTCAATGCTTTCCTTTTTGGTCATGGACCAATGTCTCCCACTTATATCGGGCCACGTCATCATGCATTCCCGAAAACTCCCTTTTAAAAGCGCAAACAGTCCTTTTGCCGAATGATGGTGCACTGCCGACCGCAAGCATTCTTTACCGAATCCTCTGAGAAGATTTTTCCCTACCGAATGGTATTTCGTCACCAAACTCGGCCCACAAGTCAGTCCCTTTCCTGTACCAATTTTTGATGTTAACAGCTAGCAAGGCTGAAAGTATCCTCAGAGAAGATCCACATATTGGTGCTAGAGAACTGCAAAAGCGGCTGGAGAGAGAGCACAAGTGTGAAAATGCATATGACACTGTATGGCGGGGTAAAGAAAGGGCTCTTGATGAGGTTTATGGAAAATGGTCAGAAAGTTTTGAGCTATTGTATAGGTGGAAGGCTGAGGTAGAGAAGCGAAGCCCCGGGAGTATTGTTGAGGTTGACACATTTGAGGAGGAAGGTCAAGTATATTTTCGTCATTTCTTCTGTGCTCTAAAACCATGCATTGATGGTTTCTTGGAAGGTTGTAGGCCTCATTTGAGCATAGATGCTACAACACTTAATGGAAGGTGGAATGGTCAGTTGGCCGCAGCTGTAGCAGTCGATGGTCACAATTGGATGTACCCAGTCGCTTATGGATTCATACCTTCTGAAACAAAACAAAATTGGACTTAGTTCATGGAACAACTAAAGAAGGCGATAGGTGATCCTCCACTACTTGATATTTGTTCTGATGCTTGCAAGGGTTTGGAGATTGGAGTGAAGACTGCATTCCCAAATGTAGAGCAAAGAGAATGCTTTTATCATATGGTAAAAAAATTTCAGAAGCATTATAAAGGGTTTGGCCAAATATATCGTGCAACAAGGGCTTACAGAGAGGACATATTCTATGAGCATATTGCAAAAATGGTAAGTGAGTCAGCAGCCGCAGTGGAATGGTTAAAGACCAATCACAAGCTACTATGGTATAGGTGTGGTTTCAATCCAGAAATTAAATGTGACTACATAACTAGTAATATTGCTGAGTCATTTAATAACCGGATTATAGACCATAAAGACTTGCTCGTTGCTCGACCTTGCTAATAAGATCGGAGAAAAGATCATGGTACCGTGGAACAAGAGAAGAAATATGGCATACAAAGCTACCAAGGGAGGATACTTCCAGCTATTATGGTTCAGCTACGGGCAAATACTAGAGGGTTGGGACACTTGAGAATTGTACCATGTTCTAATTGGAGTGCGAGAGGTGTGGGATCATAGCCACAGAGTCGAGCGGCATATTGTCAAGTTACACCAAAGGACTTGTTCTTGTCTTGAATGGCAAGACACGGGTAAACCATGCCAACATGTGTTGGCTTATGCAACCCACCAACGGGGAGTTGATCTAGAACAGCTTTGTGCATGACCGCTACTCGGTGAATAGGTTCGGGGCTGCTTATGGAAGAGAGATTGAGCCGATGTTAGATAAAACACAATGGCCACAAGTTGACCTGCCATTTTCAGTTGGTGCACCTCTTTGTAAATTACCTGTTGGAAGACGTAGGAAACTTAGAATGAAGGCATGGAATGAAGGCGGACACAAGAAGAAAGGTTCCAAAAATGGTGAAATTAGCAATACTGGTGATAATAATACTGCTCCAACAAATGAAAAGGGAAAGAAGGTTAGAGGACGTATGACTTGCAAAAGGTGTGGACAGCAAGGTCACAGGCAAGCTAGTGCCAAGTGCCCACTAAATGGGACCAAGAAATAGAGGTAGGAACTGATTTTATTTATCATGAATCTTGTATGAAAATTCTAATATTAATTTATTTGACTACTTGTAGGAAGCGTAGACAGCCTATAAAGAATGGTGCAGAACAAACATTAGCAGAACCTAACACCCCACAAAGGCTTACTAGAGAAGAAATACTACGGGATAGCCCAGAAAGAATCACTAGAAGGTAAGGAATATTAACACAGAAACTGTTATCTAAGTATCTAATTTGTGTTTCGTTTTTTCTAAGCACAATTACTATACATTATTTTTTTAAGCATCTAAGATGTGTACCGTTTTTGTGTGTAGCAAGCTTGCGATGTTATTAGGAGAGGGCACGTCTTCACAAACCGACAACACTAGTCCTGCGAGGATGTCTCCTGCCGCACCACAAAAAAGATGACTCCAAAAATAAAGCTACACGTTGGATGATTGAATTATTTTACTTGTGATGAGAGTAAACTCATAATTTATTTTATATGTCTTGGATCTAGTTTGGAACTAAATTATGGGTTTTTTAGATGAACTTGCTTATGCTATAATCATGGTTTGATGAGATGAACTCGTTTGTGCTAAATTCATGGTTTTCTATATGTATCATTTACAATTATGTATATTTATATATGCATTTTGGTACATGCACCGGTCAGCCTGAGCGCCAGCAGCATGTTTCCACCATTATCAGTCCAATCATGTCTGTGTTTGTCTTTCATATTTTGTGGTGATCAGAATCATGCCTGTGTTTGTCTAATAATGATCAGTCTGCATACATGTTTCCACCATTATCGTCCAATCATGTCTGTGTTTGTCTTTCATATTTTTCATATTTTGTGGTGATCAGAATCATGCCTACACGCCGTGTCAAATTAAAGCAAACCCAAATCCTTAAGCAAATCTGTTCACAGATCGACACGCAATAATGCAGGTCCCTGACAAGCACAAGCACGAACACAAGCAAACACTAAACTTGAAGCCTTAAGCGCAGAGCGGCATATGATCGAACACCTTGCGCGCATACGTCACTGCCCGGCGGGGCGGCCGTCGCCGATATCTTTGAGCCGCGCCGCAGCCTTCTCCCCATCGATCGAGTACTGCAAGGCAGCCAGGATGAAGCAGCCGTCAGTACTACGTGGTGGGGGTACCTTGGAGAGGACCCATGACGAGTGGGTGTAGGCGCGGCGGAGGAGGGCGGCGAGGTTATCATCAGCGGAGAGGTCGCGGTAGTTGACGAAGTTCTCGCGGGCGTACTTGGCGTAGGCCAGCAGCATGCGCCAGCAGTAGGCCAGCAGCTTGTGCCGGCCATGCAGATGAGAGAAAAAAAAGGCCCAGGGGCAAAACGGTCAAATCATGTCTAAAATACATGTATTTCCTGGATAAATCAGATTAAAAGAAGCTAAAATCCTATAGTAACAAGGCCTCATTGTTTAGAATCCTATTGTAACGATGCCCACGTTAGGAGTCCTGTAATAGTAAAGTGTATTGTTTAGAGAGCAGTAATAGCAAATTTCTCACTCGGAACGAGAAATAGCCGCCTAGACACGAGAAGACCGACTCGGAAATACCCGATACAAACACAACGTCGCATAAATATGCAGGCATGGCGCACGAGGCGTCGGTCCTCGCCGTCTCGTAGCAGCAGCCGGTGCGATCGAGCGAAACAAAGGGAGGCGTCGGCCGGCCGGCGGCAACGAGTGCGGCCAGTGCGAGGGAGACAAGAGAGAAACGGACGGCGTCAGGCCCACCGGCGACGAGTGCTTGAGAGAGACAGAGCAGAGGCGGACCGTGCGGAAGGCAACAACAATGGCGCGACGGGGCACGGTAAGGGTGCAAAGGGGGCGCGACGGGGCACAGTAAGGGTGCAAAGGGGTAACCATTATGTGCACCTCCAAACCTCTTTAGTTCAATCATTTGTACTAATTTTTCAAAATTTTGAAGAAGTAGTACAAATAATTGCACTAACGAGGTTCGGAGGTGCACCACATTATAATCAACTTGCACCCCTAGGGCACGGAGTTCTTCTCCGATCTCGGCGCGCACTGCGACGAGGCCGAGTGCAACCAGCTGGAGTTTCTCCCCTTCGAGTGCGACGGGTGCGGCGGTTTCTTCTGCGCGGCGCACCGCACGTACCGCGACCACGGCTGCGCGCCAAGGCCGCCGACCCGGCCGCACCGTCGTGCCGTGCCCGAACCGCGGCGACTCCGTCGAGCGGGCGGCGTCGGGGCGAGCCGAGCGGGACGTCCTGGACGCGCACGCGCGGTCGGGCCGTTGCGACCCGGCGAGGAAGCGCAAGCCGAAGTGCCCCGCGCTGCGGTGCAAGGAGACGCTCACGTTCTCCAACACGACGCAGTGCAAGGGGTGCGGCGTCAAGGTGTGCCTCAAGCATCGGTTCCCGGCGGACCACCGCCGCGCCGGCGCGGCGGCGGGAGCGAGGAGGGTAGCCGGTGGGCAGTGCGGCCGCGGCGCGCGGAAGAAGGAAGCCGGAAGACGGCCGCTAGCGGTGTCCATCCCGAGCTTCAAGACCTGCTCAGGTTTCATGAAGAAGCTGTGGCGTGTAAGACTATCTCCAGCAATGATATGCATCTGCATCTTCAAACAGACCTTTTTGCGGTGGCCGGGAGAAGGATTCGATGCTGCAAAAACGTGAGCATTCCAGCAGCTGGCGGTTCCCGTCGCGCATTCCGTCGTCGTGGTTGGCTCCCGCGGCGGACCAGAGAAACCGAGAAGGCACTCGCAGATTCCAGCTAGCCTCCGACCCCGGGCGCCATGGCCGTGGTGCCGCCGCTCGCCTCCCTACTCCTCGCTCTCCTCCTCGTACTACCCTCGACCCTCTCCGCGGGCGGCGACGACGCGCACCCGGGGTACCCCTCCGGCGAGGGCACCTGCACAGTGGACTCCGCCGGCGGCGGCGGCGGCGAGCTGCGGTTCAAGCAATCCATGGCGGAGGGGCCGAGTCAACCTCTCGTCCGCCTCCAGAAGTAGAGGAGGCGACGGATTTGTGTCGCCGGTGGCCGGGGAAGGAGGAGGAAGAGGCGCAGTCGCACAGGTCACCGTCCGCCGCCCGTCGGCGCCTCGCTCTCCGCCCGTCGCCGGATCTGCACCGTTGCACCGCCGTCGAACCGCCCGAGGTTGCCGCGCGCTCGCCCGCCATCGTGGCTCGCGGCCGCCATAGCTTCCCTCCGCCGCGAGGGGGGCCGAGGTCGTCGCGGCTCGCCCGCCATCGTGTCCGAGGCCGCCGCGGCCACAAGTCGCCTCCGCCGTTGGGCTCCGGAGCAGCGCGGCGACGGGCCCGCACGATGACAAAGTGAGCGATGCGGCGGCCACGAGGTGAGCGAGGCAAAGGGCGCCAGGATGGAGTGGGAGCGTGTGTCGCGAGGAAGAGGGAGCCACCGAGGTAGTTGGGAAACAGTGAACAAGAAAGGAGAGAGATTCCCGGAGAATGGAGATCGGAAGAGCTGCTGCTGCATTTTGAAGATGCAGATGCAGTAACCGTTAGAGCGACTACAGTGCTGTTTTTTCTGCATCTTGCAGATGCAGAGAGGGTTGGGGTCTCCGCTGGAGACAGTCTAATCGAAGAAGCCGTTTGATTCTTTGGACGCGATCCGGACGAATCCGATTTGGCTTGGAAGAAGCATGGCTGGCTAGTTCGTTTCCGAATCCGATTTGGCTTGGAAGAAGCATGGCTGGCTAGTTCGTTTCTACGTGATTGGATCCGGTCGGAATTGATAAATATAACAAGAAAATCATGATAACTACTATAAAAGATTCGGATTTATTCCGGGTTAGAAACAAATTTACTCATGATCCACTAGTCAAGAGATGCGGAATCAATCCGGCTCTTTGGTTCCTTGTTGTGCTTATCATGATTGGTTCCTTGTTGTGCTTATCATGATGAGTAAATCAGTTCTCAAACCGGAATAAATCCGAATCTCTATATTAT
Source organism: Cenchrus americanus (assembly GCA_947561735.1). Lineage (NCBI taxonomy): Eukaryota > Viridiplantae > Streptophyta > Magnoliopsida > Poales > Poaceae > Cenchrus > Cenchrus americanus. The sequence continues at coordinate 105,703,518 of OX387243.1, forward strand.
CTTTATTGATTTTTTCTATATCTATATTGATTTTTTCTATAGTATTTGTCATTTCCGGATTGAATCCCGTGGAAACAAACTAGCCAAACTGTTTCTTTTCTGACTGGATGGTTTCTGTTCCCCCTACTAGGGAAAATACTGTGTACGAGGACATCCGTCATGTCTGTATTAAACATCTGGAAGCAATGAAAAATGACGTGTTCGTTTGTGATTTTCAAAAAAAATGCATGCCTTCGTTTGCGACCAGTTCATCAATTATTTTCTCTGCATTACTCTGTCCAAGGTAACCATGGTAAAGGGGAAGACACTGATACATTCTTCCAAGAAAAAAACAGCACAAACTTGCAACATTGAAAATCTACAGGTGTAACATTAAAAATATGCAAGAAAAATAATTAAATCATCAACTCTTGGACACAAAATTCTTACAGCAACATAAATACTATTCCATGCAACATTTATAGTAAAACATGCGAAAACATTAGTTTCAGCATCAAAGATCAACTATTGAAACATATGCTGTTACGTCCAATTTTTATTCTCTGGTGCATGTCTTAGCATTTCCAAAGAAAAAATGTTGTGCAGGTATAACTAAGCAATAGGAAGGGACAAGAACATGATCACTAGTAAAATTATGCATGATGTTTGAAGAATGTCCGAAAGCACAAGCACTAGCTGAACGATGTAAACCTTCCAAGTTCGACGCATATCGTATCTAAAATCTGAACACTTTATTATGTGAGCTACTGTAAAAGAAAGATGCATATCACAATTTCTGCTTATGAGTTAAGCTGGCCAAAATTCACTGGTAACTAGCACTCATCAGGTTATAAAATTCATGAACATTCAAATGGCATACAACAAAGTTGACACAAAATCAATACCGTGCAGTTGGAACATCACACCCAAGTCTATATTTTGAGGGTAAACTTCACTCAACAACAGCTAACAAATCTGATTCCCGGCAGAAACAGTGCTTCTCATCGGTATCAAGGTCCACCTGCAGCATACAACACAGTGAGCAAGTCGCATAACTTATCAGAACTTGTGGGGCTCGAACAAGCCCATGAAATATTTTCAGTTAGGCAGTACCTCGTAAGCATTGATATCTGAGAAGAGAACCTGCAAAATCATAAGAACCAGGGATTAGAGTGTCCTGTGAGATAGACATTTTACTTGGGTAGAAGTACAATTAAGGAAAGACTGTGCCAACGATAAGAACTGATAGAAGAACCAATCCTTGGCACTAAAGTAGGACAGCAAATAGACAAGGTGAGAAAAGTAAAATAAAGCAGGTACTTGCAGCACATTGCAGTAGTTGACAAGAACATACTAGTCAGTTGCAGCTTGCAGGTTAACTCTATTGTCAAACTTAACCACTCTTCATTTAGTTATGAGATGCAAGCCTCAGTAGGGCCCTCTGTTGGGTTTTGGTCTCTCTAAAGGGTCAACAAAGGGGGTGTTTGGGTTACTAATTAGGAGTACTAAACATAGACTAATTACAAAACCAATTGCACAGATGGAGGGTAATTTGTGAGACGAATCATTAAACCTAATTAGGCCATGATTCGACAATGTGTTGTTACAGTAACTATGTGCTAATGATGGATTAATTAAGCTTAATAGATTCGTCTTGCAAATTAGCCTCCATCTGTGTAATTAGTTTAATAATTAGCTCATATTTAGTTCTCCTAATTAGCATCCGAGGATTCGATGTGACAAGGACTAAACTTAAGCCCTGGATCCAAACACCCCGTAAGTATCTAAGCAAAGCAGTACCTAAACAGAGTTATTGAATATACCAAGAGTGCACAATACATTTGTCTTCACAAATAATGGTCAAACCATCAGAGTAAGAACCTTAACTGAAAATCACTATTCATTCAAATATAATCCAATACATTCCACATGACCAACATCTTCATTCAGTTCATATAACAGAAGGATTACAGAATACAAGCAAATGTGCAGCATGTAATAGAATATTATCTAGTAAACAGATTTCAGATGCAAGGAAAAAATGATTCATGCCGGCAAAAGTGAGTGTTTGAGTGTATGACAAAACGATTCTTACCTTCTTTCCAGGCTCAACTTCACTAACATCAGCACCAACCGACAGAATCTAGCAAGAACAATACAATTTTGTTGAACTGGAACATGCTGGAGTTAAGAATCACAAAGACCAATAGTGGATTGAGACCTCACCTCACCCATCAGATATCTCTCGAACTTAACAGCGGACTTTGGTAACAATACACCTCCAGCAGATTTCTACAGGTACAGATAAGCTTAGTTGGACAGCTAACTATATGAAAGTATCAACTTATAATAACTTCGGCAGAGACATTTGTATCCAGTAACATTGTTCCGCAAGGTTGGACAATCATTCTACTACGTGCTATAGAAGAGCAAACAGGCAACAGTTGCTTCTGCTAACTTCTAAAAAGGGGGTCTTCCTAGCAGATAACATGTCAAACTAACAACACATTCATAGGCGAACCACAAGCTTGCAGTATTGTAAATCTCTATGCTGAACCAAACAGAACACTACAATTCCAGTTGGGAAAATGCGACTCAGCACAAGTGAACCAATAAAAACAGCTTAGCACATGAACATGAGATTTCCCTGAGACATTACGAAATGCAAGTGTGATGGGTGTTGCTTCAAAAGCCAAAGTAACTACTTATTGTTCTTGGGTTATAAGTTGCACAATTAAGATTAATCTGATATTTCTGTTTTGTTTAGCAACCTTGGTACTTAACCCCATGTGTTTCATCAGATTTAAACTAACTGAGAACACAACAGTTGAAAAGTGGAGTGAATATACAATTATGTTCTAGATACCAACAGAAAAATGGAAGTTCTTAAAGCCTAAATCAGTATACTAAGCTTTTGTTTTACAATATCAAAAACCTTAGTACAACCATCATACGGTTTGTAAGACATTAATCAATGGTACATGGTGTTCACTGACAAGCTAGAATCACCACATTTGAAGATTCTTCGAACCATCCACGGACGTTTGAAGTACGAGTAACGCACTAACAATCACCACGCAAGGTCGCGAGCAATCTATACAGAGAAATTGGCATTGGAAAATTTCACTGCTAGTCGAAGTAGAGGATATACCTCAGGGATCTGCTGGAGACGGACGAGCACCCGGTCGGACTGCGGCGCCACCTGACGAACAAACCAACACGAGCACCGCAGCGTCAGACCTCATTAGAACCCTACCCAAAACCCTTCGATTCCTTGGAGATCCAAAAAAAATCAAAACCAGAGCGCGTCGTAACGGCACCGAGCCCACCTACCTTGGCAGGGTCGTACTTGAGCGCGGCAACGCGCAGCCCGGCAGCGCGCCGGGTGGGGGCGGCGCTCAGCGGCCGGCGGCTGGTACTGCTGCCGGCGACGAGGAAGGGTGAGGCGGCGGCAGCGGCGAGGAGAGAGGGCGCCATTGGAGAGCGGACGCTAGGGGGAGGGGCGCGCGCGGAAGCTTCTAGAGGAGGAAGAGGGGGGCTGGTTCGTTCAGGGCCTTCGGCAATCGCCGGGGTGGTGGGTGCGTCCGCCGTCCGTCTTATCTGCTCGCCTTGCTCGCGAGGAGGATGGAATGGATGGATTGACTGATGGATGGCCTTCTCGATGCTTCTTCTTCCCCGTGGGCCGTGCGTTTATTCTCATTGGGCCCTTTTATTTTGCTTGCATTTAGATTAAATTTGGCCCATTAGGCCCCCATGCAGCCCACACTGTCCAAACTAAAGTGACGGGCCCAATTGACGATAGAGCCCTTCGCGGTCTGTTGGCTTGTTGTGGCAGCGCATCGTGCGTGTCCGGTAAAGGCATAGAACAGGCCGGGAGCAATGCGATCGACTGATGCAGCAAAGCAGGCTGGGAGCCTTGGGATGCAAGTGTAACCAGTACTAGTTAAAACCAGAACCAGAAGATTCTTTAACGAGCAGTACAAAAGGATCGGAGGAGCAAATAAAGAGCGGCGCTGCCGCTGCTTTAGCTAATCTTTTAGCTACGATTCCTGGTCAATACCGAGGCCAAGGAAGCTATCCACATCGCGAGATTTTCCGAGCCGTCAGATCGGGCGCGTGGGCGGATCAGATCGGGCCATCGGATTGGGCGCGTGGGCGAACCAGTGGTTGGGGAGACTGCCGCGATGGGTGATGAAACGGACGGCGATGCTTGAGCTCGATGCAGCTCCTGCTCGACCTCGAGCTCGGGAACACCGCTGCGAGGAGGCGGTCGCGGAGGAGAAGGAGACCGCGCCAGCCTACCTGCTAGCCCGGGGTGCACCGCGCCGCTAGGAGAGCTCCACGGCTAGGACGCCCCCTAGACCATCGTCGCGCAACCTGCTGGACCACTATCGCGCACACCGCGCCGCTGAGGAAAAAAGCAGAGAAAGTAAGCGACCTGACGTAGGTAACAGATAAGGTTACAACATTTTGCAAAATAATCCTTGGCGGAGAAACAAATTACGTCTAAAATTAATTCATCAAAAAATTAAGATTATTACCTCCATGCTCCATGTAATCCGGTCAATCCACTATTTTTTTTCTAGCTGACCCCTCAGTTTTACTTATTGCTATTTACTGAGACTTTGTTCGGCGGAGTAATCAGTAGTTCAGTTTCCCATCCTCCCCCAAATTTCGTTGTGATCCCAGTTCTGCCATGTCGTCACCCGCGGGGATGGTAACGTCACTCTCGGTCCAAACCGCTCAGCTGGTGGGTGGCAGTGACGTTTGCTAATGATAGCCTCTTACGTGTAAGTGTAACAACACTCGAGCAACGGTAGGGCGTTCGAGCATAGGATCAAAATAACCGAACAACACGATACGGGCGAATAGCTCAAACCTCCCACATCTCGAAACTCCCGAACATATTACCACGCGCGAATGCCTCAAAATGACCTATAAGCTCAAAACGATCGACCAAACCGAAATACCATAATAGCTCAAAACGGCCCAACTAACATTTTAAAGCTTTCATTCTCAAAAAAAAAACATTTTGAAGCTTCGAATACAAAGGGTTAAAAAATGACAACTGCTAAGAATTATAGACAAGAAAGGAAAATATGAATGAACTACAACGGAAACACATGAACCTCACAATGCAAAGCAGATGCAACGAATCATAGGCTCTGTATCAATTTCGTAGAAATCTTACATATAAACATTTAACTTCTGTATCAACTCACGCAAAAAAAAAACAAAATTGTTTTCATCCTGAATTAGTTCCAAAAGGAGTTCATATCAAGTGGCACGAAATTGAGTAATAATCCAAGTAAAAAACATACCACAAGGGCCGAAACATGAAAACGGAACTACAACAAAATTTAACTCTTATAAAAAAATCCCACCACTCGCCATCTGCGGCAACGCCGCGAGGTTTTCTAGTCGATCCGACCGGGCTGTGTTCAGCTGGCTAGGGTTGGTACTCCGTACTGCGTAGCCACAAAGGGACCGGCCGGGCGCCCTGCTTGGTGTTGTGCCTTGATGCATGCAAATCCACGGTGTCTGCGTGCAGGGCCAGAGACACGCCACGCTACGCTCGCTGCGTGCAGCCGCCGCGCGCTGGTCTCGCGCACGTACCGCCCGGTCCTAGCGCCCCCTCCTTCTGCCACTGCAACGCATTGATCGCGCCGCTCGGCTGGCTGGGCGCGGCTGTGTGGGCTTGGGGCTGGGAGAAGAGCCGAAGAGACTTGCGTGGCCTGGCCCTACTTCCCGTCTGTCGTACGCTGCCAACATTCACTCCGGATCTGGCACGCACCGCGCCGCTACGTACAAATACAATACGGGTGTACAGTATGTAGCCATCCGGCATGACAATACTGCTCCCTGTTTGTGCATAGTATGTCTCTGTCAGGAGAATTATCAGCACGTGTAAGCACAGCCCTCGCTAGCTCCCTCCTCTCGCTCGCTCTCAAATCGCGCATATAGGTGAGGTGCGTACCGTGACTTGACACCGAGTCATCAGAGCGCCCTGGTTTCTACTAACAAAACAATAAACAAATGGAACACCGTGCCGTACGTCAGTAATTAACCATTATCACAATTCATAAACAAGTCGCGTTAGGTTCGCGAGTTGCCGTCGCCGGGATATACAGGTTGCGTGGCACCTGCCAAACATACCACCTGATCGAGAATGAGTTTGCTTATGGCTTCTGCGGCTGCTATATACTCATCGCAGCGTCGTTTGGGGATGTAGACGACGACTGTATCGTGGACTCCTAGTCTTCGGTAGTTCGGTCCACCAGCAGCACACGCAACGCCGAGGAAGTTACGACGAAGATCACCAGCTATCCTCTGAAGATAGATAACGGATACCAAACCGTCAATGGCGATGGCACGTCACGACGCAAGTTGGCTCGAGGATCTTACTTGATTGTGAAAGTTAGGTTACCATATAGTGCTCACAGGGATGTAACCATTTTTCCTTTTTTTAATTATTTTTTGCGATTGCAAGGTTAAGAGGGGTTAGTCATGGCACATGGGTAAGCGGAGGGGAACAAGGTGTTCGCATGTTCCTCTTTCTCGTGCTTTTCAGTAGGTGCGCATATATATATCATGTTGCATTGCATGATGCGTGCGTACGTGATGATGCAAAGAGTTGATGGCAAGTGCGGCATGCATGACGGACGGAGTGTGTCTGTGTGTAGCTCTCGCGGCCGGCGAGGGAGGCGTGGGCGACCGGGAGAGGAAAAGGGTGCATCACCCCACCCGAGCGACCGGGACTGGAGTAGTGGAGTAGCGGTAAGAGTGGTTTGTTTCTTTCTTTTCCTCCGGTTTTTTTTTTGGTCTCAACTGCAAACGTAACTTTCATGCGCGTTAGGGTCAACAAAGTGCACTGCCCTCGCGTTCACACTTCAAATCAGCATGCATGACAGCATCAGTAGCTGTGTGCAAATGATACGCCTCGAGATATTTCCATTCGCTTTGTTACTGCAACTGGGAAAAACTGGGGTCAGTATACTTCGGTAGGGATCGGAGGTGACGTTTCCTTCCTGTATACGGGTCATTTTTATAGATGGACTTGAAACTTATTATCCAATTGACCGTGTCAGAGTCTCGAAACGACAGAAATTGGATCCAAATGAACCATGGATATATTTAGGGCTTCGCCACCATACCGGTTTCTGGTGAAACTCTAAAACAGGAGAATTTTAAAACGATTTTACCACCGAAGTCTGAGGAGAAGCCACAAAATGAATTACCTATTGCTTACCACCTTCCATAATGTCGTCAGGGTTCACAATCCCAAAAAAACCGATCAGTTCCCGCGGTAACCAGTGTTACCGAGCCGGTCTGGTAGCTAAAACCGCAGGTTAACCGGTGTTTAACCGCATCTAATAAATAAAAAAACGGACTGGTTCCGGTTTTAGGAACCATGTTAGTATGTCGCTAGCTGTCAAAGTGATCAAGCACTGCAACAATCGGATGTGGTCTTCGGCTTTCAAGTTTCAACCACGGGGTTTGGCGACAGATGTCCCACTCCCGCTCCCACTCCCAACTGGCGGTGATTTCTGATTTGGCCCGTTGAATTTTCGCTGCCCGACAAAACAAGATAGGATCAGTCTTCCCGTGCCCGCCCAGTGATTTGCGCTGCTGATGCCTCCCCAGCACCAGGCATCTCGATCGCGCGCATGCGAGGTAAAACAAAAAAAACAAATTATTCTCACGAAGCAAATAAAAAGGTTATCTCCCGACGCAAGCTGATGAGGTCCTTTTCCTTTTTACCGCCACAAAGCATCAGCTCTGCTGGTCCACTCCACATGTAAGGCTAGGCAGGCCATGTAGCGCGAGTACAGTTCAGCTGTCAGGCCACCCATGAGAGTACCTGTGTGAAGCAGAGTCGCACACACCCAGCGTTTGTGTGATCGGTCACCGGCTACAGTGAATCATCCACGCCAAATATTTTTCGACTCGACCGGATCACTGGGACAGCTAGCGGCATGGGTCACGGGAAAATGTTTACCGTAGATGATCAGCTGGGACGAGACGAAATGAAAGTTTAGAAAAAGAAAAAGAAAAGAAAAGGGAAAGGGAAAAGGAGAGAAAGGGAGTAGGGAAAATTGCAGAGTCCAGAAGCAGGCCTTTTGCTTTCTTTGGTCTTGTCTCTTGCCCTTGTCCCCCCTCTTGCTCTAGAGGAAACAAGTCAAGGCATCAGTCACTCACAGTCAGTGCTCCTCCTAGGCACTAGCTCTTCCCTAGCTAGCAATGCAGTACGGTACCCTGTCCCTCCCTTGCCATGCACCACGCTGTTCACTGCTGGCGATTAGAACAAGGGAAAAGCTAGCTATACCAGCAAGCGTGGGATGTTATTATCATACCCCATTCCTACTGTTTACTATACTGCAAGAAAAGTTAGGGCCGGGGGGAGATAAAGGAAGAAGGGAACAGGGTGGCAAGGCCAATGGCGATGCATGAGAAACAACACTAGCTTTCACACAAGGCAGAGGCAGTCATGCAGTGGTACATGCATGCATGGGGAGAGCCGAGCGAGAGCGCCCTTGGCTGAAGCATGCAGCGGCAGCAGCTCATCTCAGACCAGAGAGCTTCAGAGCAAGGACAAAGCCTCCCACCACCAAAAGCGGCACGAGCTCACTCGCATCGCACAGCTCTTCTCGCTCCTCACAGCCACAGCAACAAGGACAACTGGACGAGCGACACGGGCAGGTCAAGCCAGAAGGTACAGTCAAAACGATGCCTTTTCTCGGTTGGCTAGTGCTGCTAAGACAATGCTAACTGGGATGGCGAAGCAGAAGCTAGCGCGCGGAGATATATAATTAACGAGCAAGTGTGCAATGATAATGTTATTAGCAGCTAACTAATACTAATACAGTAGCCGCCATGGACATGGGCCGGTACAGTACGATGCAATGGGATGGGACAGTGGAGTCCTTTTCCAGTGGGGTTTGAAGCAGCTAGGGACTAGGAGAAGGGAGTTCTTGTAGGCTTGTGCGTAATCTCATGGACCACCAATCTTCTCCCTTCGTATCCTAATAACCTCCTCTCTCTCTCCCTCCCCCCATGTGATGTGCATTGCGTTCCACTGGAACCAAATCCCCTCCCCTATCCGTCCTGCCTTCACGTACTCTCTTGTACAGTCAAAATTTGCACCCTCCTTTTTCTCATGACTTGTGAGCAGTGACAGGAACAGGATTCATATTGTGCATCAAACAGCATAGAAAATCTCAGGCTAATGCAAAGGTAATCACAAAAAAAGATTGCTTCAGAGTCCACCTTGTTAATTTATTCGCTACCAGTATGTACAATGGGCACGATAATGAGTTCCACGAAATCCAATCAAAATGCACAAAAGGCCCCCCGAATTCTCCGAGCTGGAAAGTTTTAAAATCTTCTTTTGATAGGTCGAGAGTGAGTGAGTGACTGTGTGCTTCTGCCTAAAAGTCCCCGAATTCATTCCTCATTCTTCCCGCCGACATTCTCCAATTCGGAAGCAGTTTTGAAATCCGCAAACGGCATCTCCGGCCTCGGAATCCACCCACCCGCCCCCGAAAAAATTAAAACAAAAAATAAAATAAAAAATCGGCGCTCGCGCATGCCGAAAAGAAGAGCCAGACGCCACGATCCATTTTCGATCCGTTTCACGAAGACGACGAGGAGGACCTTTCGGGAATACCGCACGCCGGCTGGCGCCGCCGGGCGCAGCCACCGCCGCAGGGGCCATAGGTAGCTTCAAACGCTTTCTTTGTGTGGATGCTTTGCACCGTACTACGACCAGAGTGCCTGCTAGTATGCACCCGTGAGCCACCGCACGAACCCGTAGAACGACGCGCTGCCGTCGTCCGCCTCGCGCCGCCTCCCGGCGGTTTGAGCCGCGCCGCCGTCCATGTCCCACCACCACTCCGCCGTCGCCGCCGCCGTCACGGTCCCGGCGTCGTACCGGCTGCTCCAGCGCCCGCTGCTCCACCGGCTGCTCCACCGGTTGCTCCACCTGCTGCTCCAGCGCTCCGCCGTCGACCTGAACGACGCCGTCGGGGTCAGGCCCACGGTCGACGACGACGGCTGACCGCGCTCCACTGCAGCGAGCTGCTGCGGCTGCGGCTGCGGCTGTTGATTCTGCTGGCTCGGCGGGTCGCTGGACCCGACGGCGGCATGCGGGCTCGGCTTGAGCACGACCTGGACCTCCTCCTCGACGAGGTACTCCGACGACGCCGAGTTGGGAAGGCCGCTGGGGAGCGGGTACGCGCGGACTGCGGCGGCGGCGGCGTCGGGGTTGGAGCGGCGGCTGCTGACGCTGCCGAGCTCGACGCGGAGGAGGTCAGTGATCGGCGGGTGGGGCAGCGCGATGGAGGCGCGGCACAGCGGGCAGGACGGGTTGCCGCGCAGCCACGGGTCCACGCACCGGGAGTGGAACGCGTGGCGGCAGGCCGGCAGGAGGCGGAGCTCGTCGTCGTCGCGGAACGCGCTCTGGCACACGGCGCAGTCACGCGACGACTTGGGCACCGACGCCAGCGACGAGGACAGCGTGAACAGCGGGAGGCGCGCGATGAGGCGCTCCGCCTCCGCCTCCGCCGCGGCGGCCTTACCACCACCACCACCTCCTCCTCCTCCCTGGACGTCGGCGGGCGCCACGGACGCGCCCGCCGCGGGGCGCACCACGAGCGGGAGCGGCGGCGCCTGCCGGGCCGAAGCGGAGGACGACCCCGCGGGCCCCACGTGGCGGCACAGGTGGCGGATGAAGTAGTGGATGCACAGCGACGCGAGCAGCATCACCACCACGATGACAGCGATGATGAGGATGCTCGGCGAGATGCCCGCCACGCCACCGCTGCCGCTGCCGCTCCCGCCGCCTCCCGCGCTACTCCCCCGTGTGTCACCCCTTCCACCGCCCCCGCCACCTTCGTCCGCCAGCCGCGGCACCACAGGCACCCTCCGCTCCGGCAGCGCCGGGGGTGGCGGCGGCGGCGGCGCGACGACGGCGGTAGCCATCAAGCTGTACGTCTCCTACCCACGCTCTCCTCCTGCTGCTCGCCGGTGTGTGGTGGTGGCGCGGGTGGAGAATGACGGCGCGTCGTGCTGTTGCGGCTTGTCCGTGGCTTATAAGTGTGGTTTTGTCCGGTCGCGGCGCTGCCGATGGCGGCTTGCCATTTATACTTCGGCCGGCAAATTTGTTCGGGAAATTTGTTCAGGGAAGAGAGGTGGTGGCCTGGTGGGTAGCCGATCGATAGCTTCGCTTAGGAGAGGAGTGGACCAGGTGTTGACGTTGGATTCTTGTGCGGTTAATCTTTTTTTTTAAGTACAAACGGCTCATATTTTAGTAGAAGTGCAGTGTTAGATTATCTCAACTTTGGGATTTCTGGGGCCCAAAGATTTGGCTCGGCGTTGAAATGAGCCGCGCTCTCTTTATCTCTTTTGGTTTTTAACAAATATCTAGAGGTTGTTCCCTGGAGAGTAAAAGGAGCGACTGGTGGGTGTTTTCAATTTTTTAGAGGAAGAGTGTATGAAAGTTACAAACTTATTATACAAGGAAAACGCCGGCCAATGGCTACGTGACTATATACGATGGGCGAGAAAACGATTTGATTTTGGCCTGAAATTTGTCGGGAAATTTCGTCGAGAATTTTCTTTCGAAGCAACAAATTAGTCGACTAATTACACATCTTTCTTTAATATCGAAACATGGTATAACTTTATAAGGCAATGCAAAACTAGGCACTGTCTTTCATATATCACTTTGATCGTTTATTATCTTATGTATATATTATTTATGTTTATAAACTTACAATAGTTGTGGAGTATATAAAATTTATATTATAAAAATTAATAGTTCAATTATTGATCAAATATTACAGAGCTTGAATCTTCATATCCGTATGTGTCTTACTAATAGAAAGGAGGAGGTAATATTTATTTAACTTGATCGCTATGATGATTAAAATACAATGTGTTAGAACCATTTTTCTCTTGAGTTGTCCGGTTGTCCCATAAGTTAAGATTTGCTTATTTTTATAAAAAAGGAAATTGATTCCAGCCTTGCACACAACAAAGTTTTCACATAATACTCAGCATTAAAGTTGATAAATAAACAAGAAAAGGAGCACACACATAATAGGAAAAATCAAAAACAAAATCTATTATTGCTTCTCCATCCATTTTTAGCAAAAATATCCAAAATGACAACATCTAGTGTTTTGCTTGCCGAACGGGTGATCTCCCTTATGCCCTCACGCTGCAATAGGGATCAAAATCGCAACCAATATGCTCATATGAAAATAGCCTGCATAAAAGAATGAAATTGTTTGTTCTGAAAAATCAAGTTGTTACATATACACCAAATAGCCCACATAACGGCTGCAACCCCAACAAAGATCAAATTTTTATATAGTTAAGATTTGCGGATGAAGAAAGATGCTAGGCTTTGCAGCATATGATTTTGGTTATATCCAATTACAAACTAAATAAATTCAGAATAAATTGTACATGATTTTTTTTGTTATAGAAACATATTTTGATGAGTTATGGTACCTTAAAAGCACTCGTGTCGAGCTAGGAAGACACTTTTCTCTTTTTTTCCTTGTGATTTCACCACTCCGATTAAGCACCGTTAGCTACTGAAATCTGCTAATGATTATCAAGGCACAATGACTATTTGTTCGGCGAATACACTAGATTTCGAGGAGCCGTTAGCTGTTTTTTAAGGCTCGAGGCTATGCGGTGGGTATCCTTCGGCGAACCCACGAGACTATGATGAGTGATAAGTTTGACTACTCGTCTTATTCAAAAAAATTGTGCAAAGTATCATATTCTTTTGCTTGTTTTATTGATATAAAAATTCTTCAAGAATAATTTAAATGTGGCTATGTTTGTACAAATTTTTAAAATAAGACGAATAATCAAACTCGAGGTTTAAAAATTCAGAAAAAAATTGAAGTTTAAAAAGTAAAACGATCTAGGAACGGAGGGAGTAGTGTCCTGGCTGCAGGCAGCAAAAATTTGTACGGTGTACACCCCAGGCGTGCATGTCCTACCCCCGGGTGGCCGGGTTCACCTACGAAAACTCAAAACACACACACGTGGCTACTGAAAATACAGCAGGCCTGAAGAATCGGCATGCCCGTATTGTAAGAACAAGTGTTACTGTTATCTTGCAATGCACGTATCTGTTGAAAAATACAATTGTGTGCCGCGACCGCGGCCAACCAAAGCCGGTGGTCACGCCTTATACGTGGTGAAGCTGAAGACCACGTCCCCGTCAGCGTACAGGTACAGCTGGTCAGTAGCGTATGCGTGTGGGAACCAAAGGCGCGCTGGTCATACAATCCAGTGGCGTGATGGGGAAACCACACTTGGAGTTGCCTCATCCCTCATTTGCCTGTGCGGTTCGGCTTCGCCTCACAGAGTCAGTCACACGAGAGTACTGATCCGCCCGTGTGTAAATTTTGGCTTGGATTTTTTTCAAACAAAATTTACTAGAAGTTTGCGTTTAACTTTTCAAAAAAAAAAAACTTGTTCACTTGCTTGCGTTGCGTTTGACTTTTCCTTGGTGCGCGCGCGAATGCGGGCTGTGTGACTCGTGGCGGGCTGACAGTGCGCGCGCGTGGGCGGGGGGCTCCTATAGCGGCTGCCGCCGTGCCGGGCGGGGGCCCACGGACCTGCGGCCGAGGACGATCGAGTGGCCGCCTGGTTGGCCGACTTTTTTGTTTTTTAGCCCTTTGTTGAAAGATTCTCACAAGACACCCTTTTTGGAAAGATTTGGAGAAAATAGCGCGCCGGCGCCGTGAATCCTATGGCGCCGGCGGTAACACGTCTCGGCGCCACGAATCTTGGCGCCGAGGTCCATAACCCTAGCAACAAACGTGGCAACAATTAACCGACGTGGAGATGACATGGCCGATAGCTCAAGGCGTCGGTGATCCGTGGCGCCGAGCTCGCGCGCGTGATCCGCGCGGCGCCGAGCTCGGCGGCACCAATCTAGGCGCTGACGCACGGCGTTCAAGACCCTATCCTCGTCGCATGCATGCACACACATGCACACACACAGAAGCGGCTTGCATGCACAGTTGCACACACAACGCACGCACGCAGGCACAAACAAAACTACAAAAGTGGCACGCATGCACACACACGCACCGACGCATGCATGCACACACATGCACAGAAAGGCCGGTCGCATGCACACACACGCACGGGTACTTGCATGCACACACATGCACAAACACAAACCGGTACGCATGCGCACACAACGCCCCGCGCACACACACGGACGGCTGCCTCGGCGCCACGGATCCGGGCGCCGAGGTTTTCGGCCGCATCGGCTTCCACGTTGGACCACGTCAATCGTCCACCCTACAACCTCGGCGCCAAGATTCATGGCGCGGCGAGACGTGTTACCTCGCGCGCCATTGCTCACGCGCGGCAGAAATGCGCTCTATTTTTTCAAATCTTTCCAAAAAGGGTGTCTTATGAGAATCTTTCAACAAAAGGGCTAAAAAACAAAAAAAGTCGGCCTGGTTGGTTGGCCGCAGTCCGGAATGGAATAGGATGCGATTCCAACACTCGCTGTCGCTCACTCCCCTCGCCTTTTCCGTGGCCAAGCAATCGACGACTGTCCCGGCCGCCAAATTTCTACTGGCACTGGCACTTGCACTCACGCAAAATCCGGAGTAGCCTGAGCATGTTACTTCCAGCACACTCGCGTTTCAGCTTAGCAGAGTGTAAAAATACTCTCACGACATGATGTGTAGTAGTATATAGCTCATGAATCATGATCGAGAGCAACTACTGAATGTCTGGAACTCTGAATGGATGCAATTCATTCCCTGCTGCTCTCGGTCTCGGATGCCATTTGCTGCAAATCGCCAAAGCCTACCAGAGCGTGCGAGCAGGAATCATTGGTCTATTCATTAGGGTTTCACCGCCGGGCAGGGAGCAAAAAGATCGAGCTCGGGGTAAAAGAAAGCTGCCGCTGTAGACTGTGTACTATCTCCCCAACCCCCGATGCACATCCTTCACCGGGTTCATCATGAGGCCCATGAGCATCGTGGTCGGATGGACCATCAATGCGTATTCTATAGCGCCGCGAAGACACACACACACACACTGACACACGGCGAGTCTGCGCATGCACTAGGGGCGCATTGCCTGGTGGAGCAATAGCCACGGCCAGCCATCGTCCTCGTCCAGTTCTTGCTGCCTCTGAGCGCGTCTGATGCCTGCTGCTTCCTTGGCCGGCCGACGATGGAGACAGACCGAGGAGGGGGTGCCGACTGCCGAGCTAGCTATAGTCACGTGCAACGCCTCCTGCTGCCGGTCCAGATCCATCTCAGACCAACGCACTCTGCTGTCTGCTCCCTCGAGTGCGCGCGCGCGCCCCCACAACGCATTACTCTACCGGCTCGGCGGCTAGTGTAACTGACATGAGAGGCTGGGGCAGGCAGTGTGAGGCCCGGCCGGCGGCCGGGCATGGCTCGCATGATGCGCCAACAGTGTTAGATCAGTCCAGTGTGGAGCCGCAGAGGGATCTAGCTCCGCCGAAACCGATCCCTGCTTAGCTTGGCAATGAGCATGCGTATGGTGTGAGCTGTGTGAATTGTGAACCCATCTGTTCACGTTCAAGTCTACTTCCTTCTACTACCTGAAAGCATATGGTTGAGCAAACTTGGATCGCGTTCGCGTGCGATGCGATTCGCGATAATGGCCCCGGATCGTGAGGATCGCTACGCGTATCGTCTTTGGTTAATTAAGGTTTGCTTGCCCTTTAATCCTCTCGGGATGCCGTGAATGATGAAACCACTATATGAAATTGTAAATTATACACTCGCAATGTAATGCGTGTGACAGTAGCAAGCAATGCTGTTCGACACCCATCCCTTTTTCCTGAGGTGCTCCGAATCCCCGTCGTCGCTTAATATCACTGTCAACGCTGCTTTATCTAGCGTTCAGCTAGCTGAGGCGACCGACAGACACTGCTTTTGTCCTGAGCTACACCGAGAACCCAAGAACAGTACCTGAACCCCGATCGTGAGGAATCAGATCCTCTGCGTAGCACTAAACCCATGGGACCTAAAGATTGAGGAAAGGTACCTGAGACAGCGTAAACTTTGCTCTGCTCGTGCTGAATTGATGGGATGCACCTGAAATCCATACTAACTACTAAGTCTGACGCAGAGGATCGCCGTCGGATCTGTCGGCGTGAGTTAATTTCACCAGCTGATCTTTCGTGGATCATCATCGGCTGCGGATCGGACAACGGAGAGGAGGGCCAGGAGAAGAAGCGAGATTCAGAGATGACGCGACGTCGACAGCAAAACCCTGCTCCTCGATCGGGGTTAGTTACGCCGCCAGAGGCCGTCCTGTCATGGCCGATTCTTCGTCTGATGAATCAGTTTACCACTGACTAACTCCGTCTCTGTTTTCTTTTCAGTCATCATGCGCCTCGTGCCTCCGGTCTTTAGCTGCAGTGATGACGGTTTCAGTTTCAGACAGTGCTGGATACATGCAGAGGTTCTGGAACAGAACAGCTGTAGTAATTCTCAGTAACTTCAGAAGCGAAGGCGCACTGATTCTCTGACGTGCACTGTCCATGCAGCAGCAGAAGAATCTTGCGTCTGAAAGATGCTCGCTAGATCTTGTGCCGGCCACTTGGCTAATCTAGAGAATACAGGGGTGAATGAATTGGACACAGTTTCAGTAAACTCTTGAGATAGAAGTGACATGACACACACCGCTGGACCAGTACATTTGTTTGCCCGGTTTTGGAGAACGCTATGGAACCAGAAAAAGGCAAGATCGATAGGCGGAATCGAATAAACCTTCGTGTCAGCGTTTGGTTTTTGAACTAGCCAGGAGCCAGCAGTAGCCACCCCACAAAGCATAACCTATAGCTACAGAAGCTAGTCTGTTAAAGTGCTCCCAGAAGCTAGTCTTGCAAACGTACAGGCGTATCGTAGGGTGACACTATAACAGCCACCACAACATACTGTTGGTGAAACGCTGACGGCTCCACCGAACCTGAACATCAAGAGGGAATCAGATCCTCCGTGCCACAACTGAAGTCCTGATGCTACAGGCATGCATGTACCATGAACTTTTTCAGATCCTCTGTACCATGAACTCCTGATGCTGTTGGATCCGGGGAAATTAAATTAGGCAGACGCCTGCACTCTGTTCTTGCCGAATCGACTGCTGGAATGCTGGTATGCATCTGAAGTTTATGGTACTGAATTACTGATGCGCACAAAGGATCACCAGCTGATCATGTGCAGAGGCAAACCGATTTCCCCAGTCGACCTTCAATTACTTCGTCGAGGGGCTGCGGATCGGACAGCGGGAAAGAGGCCAAGGAGAAAAGGGATTCAGAGATGACGCGACGTGGACAGGTAGGCTCTGTTAATTTTCTGGATCGGTGTTACGACGTAAGAGGAGAGGACGTCCTTTTCCTGTCTGGTTCTTGGTCTGAATTAGTTTATCACTGACTAAACTCGTCTTTCTTTTCGCCAATCATACTATGCCTTCTAGCCTCTTGATTTTGCTGCAGTCATTATAAGTTTTCAGGAAAAAAAAGAATGCGATGGCGGTGGTGGCAAAAACCAAACACAGAAAAACGCTGACACTGAACATGACGACGTTACTGGCACCGTCAGATGCAGTGCAGTGATACAGATCGTGGTCCTCTCCTCTGGAAGACTGGAACCGTGGAGCAATACATATACTGTACATCCCAATGCTGCCATGCATGCATGATGCAGACAGCAGTAGCTAGTATCCGATGGAAAGGCTAGGTAGATTTGGTGTCGACCAGTGGCCAAGCCACAGCAAATCCCCTATCCATGTAGAGATGATGTGCTAGTCTTGTTGAGCTTGAGAGCCATACAGCTTACAGCCTCTGCAAAGCAATGGGAGTATGGGAGTGATGACACCGCAGCAGTGGTGCGCTGCCTTCTGTTGAGCTGTTTCTGGAGCTAGCATGGGGATGGAACGGGAGAAGCTAGGGCAAGATCGAGCGGAATCGAATAAAACTTCACGTCAAACCATAGGCTTAAGCTTTATTTTGTGGCTAGTACGTACGGTAGCGCTATCGCAGATTCGCGGTTGCGAGAGTCCGAGTGCAGAGAGCAGGTGGTTGGGCTGGACAAAAAGGAGAAGAGGCTGCTGATCGGATGACCCGAACCGGACGAATTCTGCAGCAGCTGCCGCAGCATAGAGCGTCGCGCAGCTGCGCGCCTCTGCCTCAGCGTGCTTCGCTTCGGCTCTTCGGCGCACAGCTGCAGCCTGCGGATAGCAAGTAAACAAGCGCAAGTGCGCTGATCTGAAAGCTGAGACGTGTCCCTGGCCTGGTTTTCCCTTCCCTGATTGCCTTTTCGTCTTTAGGACGCCGAGGAGACGCCGCCAAAGTGGCCGGCCGGCCCTGCCGTCTTTAGAGGCCTGGCTTTGCCGATGCATCGATTCCCTGATTCTCTCTCTATCTTTGTCGCTTTTGATCGATCGGTCGGTCGACGCAAAAGTGCGGTTCGAGCTTCCATTCCCTCGCGCCAAGCAATGCAGGGACCGGCGCGGTGTGTATGATAGGAAAATGACGCGACTTCTACGGTTCTGTAGTACTACTTGTTAATCACTTAATCAGTGACCCCCTATTTACCAAAAAAGAAGAGAGCTAATTAAGCAAGAATCCACAAGGCATTGTTGGCCTGTTGCTAGACCAGTACCTTCGAGGCTTCGAGGTTCAGCTAGGGCGTTCTCGAGCAGCTTCACTTATTCGGTTTTCTACGGCATGTCGCCTTTCGTGCTTGCTACACGTGAACCAAAAATGCACGGTGGTGCTCGAAGAAGAACAACACGTCCAGGCAGTCAAAGTACTCTACAACCATAAAGTACGGGATGAATATTTTGAAAAATATTGACGGTCAAAGCTTGAAAGTTTTATTGGCTGGCCTGGCCATTCATTTCTCCAACTCTTCCGTTATGCATGGGACTATGGAGGAACTTCTGTCAACTTAATTTCGTTGCGCAAACTGCTGCATGGGCCTAATTTTAATGCTGTTTCCACATGTGTTTTCCTCTTTTTCCTAGGACTACTAAGAAACTGGCCCATGGGACTATAGATAGGAAGGAAAGGCCCATACCCAAGTTGTTTGGTAGAGTCTAGCCACTTAATAGGTCAGCCTATTTCTATCTTGGGCCATAAGACCTAACAGGCTTCTACTAAGTTCTAAGAAAAATGCCGCGTGTGCGGATCTTCTCCGACCAGTATAGAATTTTTTTTAGGGCACCAGTAAAGCGAGAATTAGTAGTAATAGGAAGACAACCATTCAAGCTGCTTTGGATGATCCATTGTGCTGTTCTGAACATAGACATGTGGAAATGTGTACTCCACTGACTAATGATTCAATCTCAGCTCGTAAAAATAAACAGATTAAAATGCAATGGGATAATACTAAGTCATACTCTTCCCCAAGAATATTATTTACAATCGTTGAGTTTCTTGGAAGAATCACAACATTTCGAACTACGGTTGAGGTAGGTGTGCTGTGGCCACAGTAGCAAGCATCGTTCGTAGAAATTTGGTCCCTCCACCATCTTTTCCAGCCTCCTCCTTCCATGAGAAAGACCTAATAAAAACCATTGCCGCCGCCATATCCTCAAAGTTGTGCTAGCTAGCAAGCTAGGCCACCTACCTTTGTTGATTTTGGTGCTACCATGCGCTCGCTTTTATTTTCACCACAAAGATGGTTAGGACCCTCGCGAATAGCAGCGGCACCAAGGACAGAATTTGTTCTGAATGAGTAAAGCTAGGCGGATCCCAATCCGAGCTTTGCTGAGCACTCGTGATGGCTTTAGTTCTCCAC
Source organism: Cenchrus americanus (assembly GCA_947561735.1). Classification (NCBI taxonomy): domain Eukaryota; kingdom Viridiplantae; phylum Streptophyta; class Magnoliopsida; order Poales; family Poaceae; genus Cenchrus; species Cenchrus americanus. The sequence goes on from OX387243.1 coordinate 105,723,332, forward strand.
TCTCTTGCATAGTTGCATGTCTAACTTTGATTCTCCAACACCTAGCTATATACGGTCGCCTCGTTTGCTTTTTGTGCGGGGTGCCGGCCTATTGGTCGTGATCTTCCTTCCGGTGAGGTGCACCATGCACATCATCCACAGACATCCACAGATGTCATGCATGTAGTACTACTCATATAAACAACCTGCTTTATTACAAGATGCCCTTTCTTCTATTGGCAAGGCTAGTTGCCTAGTAGTTCAATAAGTCTACACCATATTGTTTAAGTACGTCTCAGTGGAATGATCATGATTCATGAGGGAACACCTTCGGACCCTTTTGGAAAAAACAATTTTATTGTTGTTGCAAAAAAACTCATCTTCTGATCTGGAAGACATGCAGCAATAAATCGGTCACGCGATTGAGCTGAATAATGGTGGCTTCTCTGTGTCACGCTTAAGGAATTGATTGATGTGCTACTCCTGCTACGCCTACGTCCCACCAATAAACCGCTCCGCGAGTAAGGAACGAAGAAAGTGACCTTTTGTTCCTCAAGGTTTTATTTGGTGGGTGGTGGCTGCTTCATCGAGCGGTTGCATGAATTGCTGGTGATGGCATCCAAGTATCCAACCATTTTTTTTGGATGGGTCATGCATGAGACGGGAGACGACATTGCTCCTACACAAGAGGTAGGGAGAGTTGATAGATGGAGCTAACACTAATTAATACGTATTAAAAAAACAGTTACCAGGTCCACCGTACGTTACATTGCCTTATTGTATTGTTGTCGCCCCCCCCCCCCCCCCCCCTCTCTTACTTTAACCTACGGTAACATGAGGTTAAAACCACGCGCACGGCCTGGAAGTAATTAGCCTTATTGCGGATATGAGTTCCAAAGGGAGAGAGAGCAAGGACGACGGGAAGAGGTGCGCGCCGGCGTCGTCCTCTGAGAAAGGCAAGCGACGAGACTGCGACGGCGTGACGCTGCGGGAAGCCGGACCCGACAGGCGACGGGATGGCTGATGCGGCGCTGCCTCTTTCCAGGCCTCGTGAGCTTGACCGGAGAGCACGGAGAGGGGAGGGAGGACGAATGATGGCGGCGGGAATGGGGCGCTGGGCGGTCTCATCGCTGTCACGCCGTCGGGCTCCGCGCACCAGCGACCCATTCAGATCCCAGAGAATTCAGATGTTCAGAGATGATGGACTGACATTCATCCTTCTCTCCGCTGCTCTGCCTGCCCGTCGGTAATTTTACTATTTTCACTGCTGCTTGACCCGCCTTTTAATACTACTCTAGCCATTTTTCCACGGTGGTTTCAATTAAGGCGTACTACTATGTAACGCATCATCAGTACACATCATCTCCTCAATATCGTCAGAGTGAACTTCCCCGTTACAGAAACAAGCAGCGACGGCTGCAACTAGCACGTGGGGTCGCAGGCCGGGCAGTGGGCCCGACATTCAGACTCCAACAGGTAGCACACTGGCCTCGGTGATTTTTGACAGCAATAGCACCCGGGCTCTGTGTAATAATTGGGTGCTATAGCAAAATTCCCACCCGGGCACACTTAAATATGCAAAACACCAGGTGTATCTTGCTCCCGTCCTCTGTTGATGTGGAGTTGGTAGCACCTCCGGTCTCGAGCAGCTGACGACCTACCAAAGAAAAGCACTTTATCATCATGTACTATACTACTACGGAGTACGGAGTACTATATGGACTGATGAGCTATTAAGTAATTATCTAGTTTGTATATATATTATAAGCAAACTTTCCTTTGGTATCTCAATATATTGAAGCCACAGTGACGGAGTGAAAATGAGAAATAAGTATAGGATACGCCCTCCATTTGGAATTACATGTGTAGGCACGAGGACGAAGGAGGGTGTGTAAACTGTTATGAAATATGATTAGTGATCAATTAACATAACTATGTAATTAGGGGAATCAATAGTGATGTAATTAGGAAGTCACAACCGCCTTGTCGAAGGGTCATCCCGAAGGGGTGCGGCACTCCCGAGGGGGTGCCTACACACCCTTTCGCTGTGTATATATTCAGGGGTCCACCCCCCCTCATAAATCAAATCCAATCATTTACCTTCATTCCATTACATTTCATTCCTTCATTCCATTACATTTCATTCCTTTTACTCTTAACATGTTATCATGCACTCGCTCTGCCTTTGAGCGCACAGGCCGAAACAGAGGAGGGTGAACAGAAACAGAGGAGGTTCTCACCGGCACCATCATCGTGTAAGCCATGGACTCCCAGAACTTACGTTTCATCAACATTTCTTCTGGCTTCCTATTTCTTCCTGTCGGTGGCCTTCGTTGTTCCTTCTGCACCAGAGGCGCACGCCATAGCCACCGCGCTGCAAGACGTCGTGGTCGTCGCTTCCGTGGTTGCCACAAACTCACCCCCGGGCACGAAAAACCGAGAACCGAGAACCGAACCGAAGTAACCGAGAACCGAACCGAAGTAACCGAACCGATCGGTTTCGGTTCCTAATTCGGTTCCCGGATCTCGAGAACCGAAATAACCGGGTTAATTCGGTTCCGGTGGCTCGGCTACCCGAAATAACCGAACTAACCGAAATATATATTAGCACAGGGCCAAAATACCGAGTAAAGGTGATTGTTATGTTTGATGCTTGTGGAACATTGCTTGTTTGCATTAGAATTTGACACATATATGTGTCGTATCGCTTTTATGCTTATTGCTCCTTAAATTGTCTATGTTGGGTGCATAAAAAAGAGATGAAATCTTGTCAAAATTTGCATTTGAATGTGCTATTTTTTATGTTTTGAAAATTTCGGTTCCTTTCGGTTAGAACCGAAACCGAACCGAATTACCCGAAACCGAAAAGCCTCGGTTCGAGTTCTCTCGAGGAACCGATCGGTTCTAGGTTCGCCGGTAACCGAATTAACCGAATAACCGAAGAACCGAACCGATCGGTTTCGGTTAACCGAATGCCCGGAGTGACCACAAACGACGTCACTTCTCCGGATGGGGGCGCTGGACGTCTCCGCACCGCAGTCCTCGCCGCGCTACACCACCGAGCTCAGGCCTGCGGCCTGGCCTTTACAACCTCCGCAAATTCATGCGACAACAAGTAGCAACGGCTCCAGTGAGCGTACTCGAATAGCAACGTCGTCGTACACCGCCGTCCTTGTCCACCCTGGACGAGGCCCCTCCCAGGCGGTGTCGTGTCTTCCACGCTCAAGGTACCTAAGGATCATGCATCTAGGGTTTCAATTCAATCCCCGAAACGTAAATGCACAATCATAACAATCATAATTGCATAATTTTAAAAAGGCGGGGTTAATGATCCGGGGCTTGCCTTCGGCGGCAAGGTTGGCCTTAGGCCCTTCCGGACTTGGGTCCGGGTCTCGAGCTACGTTCACGTGCGGCGGCTCTTGGTCGGCACCTTCGTCTCCTCCTTCGGCACGAGCGTACGTCTATCGGCGGAAAGATCTACACGAAGATGCAAATGCAAGATTTATTCGGCGGTTTTCACTTTAATCAATTGTAACCCAAATTGACAATCAAGGGTTGCATTTGTTGGGCACATTCCCCTAGATAAGGATACATTCAGGATACTCTTTCGTAAAGGAACAATATGCAACTCTTTATTAATTATTCTTTTTGATGGTGATTGTGTACATATATATGTAAATAATTTAATTTAATTCATCAACAGTAGTGGGTAGGTCCATTTAACCGTTTTAACATGATTTACAACCACACTCAAGTTACATGGGTGGTTGGGTGATTTCTTTTTATTGCACAATTGAATAAAGGTTTCTTTATACTTGTCATTTCATGTGAAAGCTTTTAATCATTTTACTTTCATAAGTAAGGAAATAAATGATATCTTTAACCTTGAATTAATTTCTTATCAGCATCTAGAATTAATTATCTTTTAATTTAATTAGATAATATTTTCCAAAAAGGAAAAAGAATTAACTAAGGCTTTTTCTTTATTTAATTTCCCTTTAATAGAAAAAGGGTTTTTAAGCCTTTTATTAAGCAATTAAATTACCAAAAATTAAAGTAGTGTTTCTTAAGCCTACTAGCATCTATACTGGTCCATTGGACCCACATGTAAGTGTTGGAGGCTAGGAAATTAAATATTATGGAAAATGGCAAAGGTTGTCTAGTGATTCAATTTAAATGTATATAAAAATAATTAAGCATCAAAATGACCTAAGGTTTCTTGTGGATGCTCTATGGTCCTAAACAAGCTTAGAAAACCAACATGTTTGCATGGAACCTCTACTGATCTTGTTTTATTAATTTACCAAGGAAAACATGCATAAATCAAGAATAATTATTTCTGTTAATCCAAAATTCATGATTAATTCACAAGATGTGCATTTTGGTATTATAAGACAGTGTGCACAAGTTGGGGTCACAAACATAAATATATTTAACATGAAAAATTCTTTATTCAGTTCTGCCAGAGATAGAAAAACATTTTTATAAAAATATTTACATGATAACTTTGTGCAATTTATGGCATAGGAGCTGGTAATGACCTCACAACATATCCAAAAATTAGCTACAGAGGAGTTATGGTTTTTGAGTTATTGCAGATCTAGGGTTTTCACATTTGTATTTTTCATGCAAAAACTAAAAGAAACTAGCTCAGGCTAGAATAACAAAAATTGTAGTATAAATCACCATGGATCTAACAAAACTGGTTTCTCATTTTTATGAATTTTCTGTAATTTTCTACACAATTTACAAGATTCAGCAATTTGGGTTTTCTTTTGGAGTTACCTTTTTGCAATTTGGACCACGGCAAGAACTTGAGGCTCGCAATGTGGTCCTCGAGGCGGTTGGCCGGCGCGGCTGCCGGAATTCGGCGAGGCCGTCGGCGCTCGGACCGGGGAAGGGGCGGAGGATGGCTAGGGGTGTGCTAGGGCTCGATTTGCACCGGATTTGAGGGTGAAGGCGGCCGGCGGTGGGGTGCTCGGCGGTCGCCGGCGGTGGCCGCCGCCGGAGTAGCGGTTCCGGCGCGGTGGGGCGGCTCGCGGAGGGGCGGCACGTCCGGGGGCTGTCGCAAGTGCCAAGGATCGTGGGGAAAGGGCCGGTTTGGTGCCTAGCCGGCCGGCCGGGAGCTCGCCGCGACGACCGCCCTAATGGCGCGGTGGCGGCTTGCCGCGGCTCGGCGGCACGGGGAGGATGGCACCCCCTTTTAAGGGTGGCCGGGGAGCATGCTCGTGACCACATGGTACCCACAGCGGCATCTAGGGGCACGAGCCGGCCTCGGGAGGAGTGGACCGCGAGGGTACGACGCGAACGGACCGGTGGTCCGTTGGGGGTTTGCCGGCCGGCCGCGCGCGCGCGCGAGGAGGAGGGGTGACTTCGAGGACCCTCGGTGTGCGTGAAGCCCGGGGAAGGAGCAGCGCGGGGCTCGGACCCCGAGGCGCGGTTGGCCGGCGCGGGGGCGGGCGCGGGGCGGCCGGCGCGCGCGCGCGCGCGGCGTCGCGCGAGAGCGCCCAACTCGTGCGGACCGGCCCCGTTTGAAATAGGATTTCTCCAAAAATTTGAATAAAAGTGCTCAAACCAATGCATAGGAAAGTTGTAGATCTAACTACCCTCTACAACTTTCAAAAAGGCCATATAGTGTTTTTCTCAATGGATTTTGCAGGAACGTCGTGTCAACTTTGAATGTCGACACGTTCTGGAAAACAAGGAATTCTGTCTTGCAAGGGGGTTTTCACAATTTTCCACCCAAAATTTGAAATGCCATTCTACATGAAAGTTGTGTCTTTCAACAAGATGGAAAACTTTCATAAAGGTAGATTTTGAAGTGTTTAGGTGAATTTTGGGGAACGCGGCAAAAGTTCCGGACGACATCCGTCGACGTCAACGGTCAAGCGGGGTTTGACCGTGTCTTTGACCAAGGGTTGAACTACGGGTGTGTGTGGGCTTGGTCAAGGGGTTCATCGGGGTTCATTGACGAGGTTTTCGGGTGATGACCCGGGTTGACCTAGGTTTGACCGGGGTTTGACCGGTTTGACCCGCCGATCCGGCCATTAGCGTTAATGACGGTAATTAAAAACCCGGGGCGTCACAATTACCTCCTTGAACTTTCATATAGCCCTCGAGGCTTTTATCTATTTACGTAGTTAGAATAATTAGTTCTGATATTTACATTTTGGACCTTAAATTGTTCTATAATTATGTATTGTCACACACATTGTAATATGTACCCTCTGGCATTTGCCCTTTGTAATTTGGATGCTAATATTACTGCAGTAATTATGCATTTCTATGATTTGCAGATCGTTTATTGGTGCTAGAACAATTCTTACATATGTAACTTAATTTTATTTGCATGATTAATGCTTAATCAAATTTTCTACATCAAGTAGAATATTAGGCAAAATTAAAATTAAGGTCTATAAATATAATTTGGAATTACACAAGGTGATGTGACCTAGGCGCTGGCTGTGATAAGTTCTTTATAAGAACTTATTTTCCCTGAGATCCGCGTTTTTTAGGCAGCTTCTGCTCATCACCGAGAGGTCTACATCTGTATGATGATTACCTTCGAAGTGTATATCTAAATTTTAGATAAATGGACAACTTTGAATATGACTATCAAGTCAATTTTTATTCCTACATAAATTAAAATGTCATTTACCTTAATTTTGTAAGAATCATCTTACATTCATTATTTTGCTTATTTTACAATACAAAATTTACCTCAGTAAATTAACTTTTGTTGCAAGAATCATCTTGCCTTCACTAGTTTTGCATAATCATAACACCAATATGGTGATTGTTCCCAAAAATGACCTCCTAATCTTACTAGTGTAACACATTTGAGTGGAGTGGAAGGTATTTGTTGCAATCATGCAAATTATACCTATAGAACGAGTTTCCCGCCCATCATTTCAATGGTTACACCATTCTGGTGATTACCTTTTATTGCATTAACTCACTAGTGCATGATGATCGAGTCACACTCGATAATAATGATTTCATCGCCTATTAAGGATGAGGTTTACACTACTTGTAATTCAAATCGCAGTTTGAAAATACAAGATTTTACATAAAATAATTCAAGATCCATCTTGAATACAAAATTTTAAACATCAATTTTGACTTAAATAAACAGCAGAAAATGTGCAACGTATTATGGTGATTACATTCTATCATAAAGAGAGTATGTTTTGACAATGATCATCAGGTCATTTATTCTCACAAGAATAGAGTCCAAAAGCATATGCAACAAAACTTTCGTTGCTAGAAAATTATATAATAGTCCATTTAGTCAAGTATCAACTTGATTTAAATAATTTTGCACTCCAACATATTTCATGTTCTATAATTTACTCATTTAAATACATGATTAACTCATGTAGGACATGACTAATGTTTCCAAAATGGAAAATTTTGAATTCGCATTGGATTGAGTTTACTATCTAATTTGGGTACATGATATCAATGATATCATTTGGAGATTCATGGCATCTAAGCCACCATCATTATACCCGCATACAAGTACCCAATCAATTATTAACATTACTGCACATGCACCTTTGTGTGTTACTACATTTCCTCAATTCTGATTTTACAAATCAGAAAATCAAATGAGGAAGATCCATTTATTCTTTAAACTCTTAGAATAGTTACCAACAAAGAATAGAACTTTCAGATCATGGAATTTACAACACGATGGATCTCATCTATAAAATGGCACTTTCCTTCAAATCAAGTGACCATAATGACTAACCTCAAGTTTGTATATGGTTGTACATTCATGTACACATTATTTCCAAATAAAATATTTGGTTCAAACAAAACCTCCACTCCAGTGGAGGAAAGCGAATTCAAGGAGATGAATTTGAAGCGCACTTCAATAAATTAATAAATTAGATCTTCATATGTTTCCATATAAATTCATGAAATTGTCATTAGTTCAATATTATACTACATGTGTAGTACATTGTCCATCATTAATATCATGTATTTCAAACATGGTATTTATTCGGGATACACCCAGAAAGAAAAGGAATTTCACAAAGTGGATCACCACTATCACAATTATGAGAAATTTACTCTCCTCACGGGTTATCTATTGTAGATGCACTCATGTATTATGCAAATACCCCAACTTTGTGACATCCATTTGTATATGGTTTCATACTGAAACCCATTACCAAGGATAATGATGAAAAATCAGCACTCAACTCGGTCAAATGGACAAGAAAATTCAATATTCAAACCGTCACACCCGATTTCCGAAGAGGAACCAAGTGCATCTCATATGTGCGCCGGGATCGGTTCACACACATATGATAGACAAAAATGAGTGAAATACCATAAACAGTTTACAAACGTACTTCAAAGTTTAACCTCTTATTACACTCATGCGGGGAGACTCGAAGGTCTCTAACAACGGAAAACGATAACTACTCGTCGAGTCCTCGTCTTCCGCTCCCAAGGCGCACTTGATCGGGGGTCCGCAAGCCTCACGGCTCATCGAAGTCATCGTAGAACTCCCCTCCAAAGTTCTCCTCTCGAACAGCGATAGGCAAGGCTGAGCACACTTATGGTTGGAGCTCAGCAAGTGGGGGAAAATGCAAGGCTATCAAGGGTAGGCTAAGGTTTTGCAGCGGTTAGCATTTTAATGTTGGTCAAGTTTTAATTAAAGAACTCCTAGTTACTAGGTGTAAGTTCGTACCAACCCACTTAAGAGAAACTTAAATGCCAAAACAACCCAAGCTCCACGAGCTTCACCAACCACGATTTGCCTCATCTTTAAGTTTGTTAATCATGTGAGGGTCCAAGCCGCTCATGACCGTGAGCACGGCTGATCGATCAGTTTTACACTCTGCAGAGGTTTGCACACTTTACCCACAGCTCGCGTAAAAGCTCCGAAGAACTTTAAACCCAACCATGCGATGCTGGCCAAGCACCATACCACACTTCCGAGGTGTGATTGCATAGGGACGCTACGAAGCCTTTACAAAGGCATGCAAAAGACTAACGACCCGCATAGTTACAGATCAGGGCGGACCATAACCCTCCCTAGTGGTCAGCACCTTAGCAAAGGCTACTACCCCAAAAGGGCCGAGCTATACCCCTGCAACCCGGATCCCCCTCTGCTCCTTTCGGAAAAGGGCCACTAGTACGATCACATACCTAATTATTCGGCTAAGGTCAGAGCCATGTAACACTGTGGTTGCGCATGTTTTCTTGGGTGGTTCTCCATGTTCCGATTAAATCAGGTGTTCTTGCATTACCCAAAACATTAACCACAAGCCATGTATCATTTTCCATAAAAGACCCCTTTTTAACCAACCCATGTTAAGCAACTAGCGTTTTCTACCCAAAACTTCATTTAAAAGGGCTAGGCCAAGGATCAGGGTAAAAGATCTAGGTAAGTCCTTAAAAAGGTTTCCCGTCAATTTAATGCAATGATAACATAAAGTAAACATTAATTTGTAATGCAATTATATAGGACAAAAAGAGAACATGCAGGGGGAGAAGACCACTTGCCTTCCTCTACTACGGTAAAAACTTCTTCTTCTTCGAACAACTGCTCCGGATCGTCCCCGAGAGGTGGCTCAGATGAAACAGGCACGATATCTACGATGCACACATAAAGCATACAATAAATAAAACAGATCACCAAACAATCCTAAAGGCTAAAAACATGCTACTAAAACGACGGGCTCGCTGAGACGATCGAAAGGACTACTAGAACGCTAAAAACGGAGCTATAACGAAGAAGTTATGCTAAAAACAAGGTTTAAGGACTAATCTGCGATAAACTAAACTATTCAGGGGCCTAACAGCAAGAAAACAGGGACTAAAACATAAATAAATTAAAAAACAGAAGGTTTAAACTCTAAAAGGGTTGTTCTGGACCTCTGGGCAAAGATTTAATAAAAACAGGGGCTTGAATACAAAATTCAGGACTGAAATGTAAGGATCTTTAAAGGTGGGAGGACCGGCTTGCGATTGCAATAGAGTTGGGGGTCTCTTTAGCAAAAAGCTCTCGGGTTGACCGTTACTTAAGGTTTGACCCGCGGGGGCCCAGGGGATCTGAGCCGTGGATGGCCGATCCAATGGCCATCCACGCACGCGTGCGCCGAGGGGCGGCGCCCGCGCGCCGGCGGCGCGCGCGCGCGCGCGCGCGCGGCGGCTAGGTCGCCGGCGACGACCCGGAAGGGGCTCCCGGCCACGAAAACGCGCGGAAAAGCCATCTAGGCAAAGCTGGGAACATCGCGAACTCGAACGCATGCTTGCACGGGTGGAATAAGGCAACGGCCGAGGCGGGCGTCCATGGGGGCGGACGGCCGGCGGCCGGCCAGCGGCGACGGCGCTAAGGTCGGGTGCAAGCAAAAAGTAGGGCGGGGATGGGATCCTTACAGCGGGTAGGTGCTCTGGCGGACGGGAATTGGATGGAGAAGCGGCGACGGCGCAGATCAGCTCCGGCGACCGAACTCCACGGGCGGCGACGGCGAGCTGCGCCTGGGGTGCTTGAGGGCCTACGGGTTCAATGTGATGCGCCGGTTAGCTCGTACGTGCGAAGGGGAAACGATTGAGGGGGGTCCAGGGGCCTTACCGGCGACGGACGGGCTCGGGCGGCGGTGATGGCGCGGCGGCGCTCGGTTCACGGCGGCGGCGCGGTGGCTAGGGCTCGGGAGGGCGTTGGAACTCGGTGTGAGGCGAAGGGGGGGGTAGCGGGGGTGCCCGGGGGGGGGGTTTAAATAGGGCCGAGGGGCGCCGGGAGGCGGTTCACCGGCGGCCATGGCCATTGATGGCCACGGTTTGAATAGGAGTTAAGGGGGGAGAGGGTTAAAGGAGGGTAACGGCCGAATTAAGGGAGGGGAAATGAAGGAGGGGCATCACTGCGCTCGTTTAAGGGGTTTTGATGGCGGGGGCGCACCGACCCGGCCGGGAACGGCCGGCGGCCATGATGGGGCGCGGGCGACCCGCGGGCCGGAGGGTTGAAGGAGCTCCTGACCGTGGGGCCCCACCTGTCAGTCTCAGGCGCCAAAAAGAAAAGGGAGAGGAGGGCGTGCTGGGCCAGCGGCTGCGGAGTTGGGCCACATGGGCCGGTTTTGCTCGCGGGAAAGAAGAAAGGCCAACCGGCCTGGGGTCTTGCGGGCTGGGCTAGAAAGGGAGAGAGAGAGAGAGGGAGAGAAGAGTTTGTCTTTTTTTTTCAAATTTCTTTCAAATTCATTTTTCAAACATTCAAACTCAAATCAAACAAAAATCCATGCATTCAAATCATGATGCACAAGCACTTATTTTCTCTAAATTATTTTAGTGATGTTTATTTATTTAAAAGCCAATTTGTTTAATGGTTTATTTATGTCCTTAAGGAATTTTTTTAAACCTAGCCATTTGTTGCTATAATATTTTAGTGATGGAATTTTTAGGGTGTTACAAATCCTACCCCCTTAAAGAGAATCTCGTCCCGAGATTCAGGAAGATTAGAGAACAGCTGAGGGAATTCTTCCTTAAGTTCGTCCTCTCTTTCCCAGGTAGCTTCCTCCTCTGAATGGTGACTCCATTGTACTTTGCACATCCTAATGACCTTACTGCGAGTAGCCCTTTCGGAGGTATCCAAGATTTTAACCGGGTGTTCCTTGTATGTTAGGTCATCCTTTACCTCAAGTTCTTCCAATGGTAAATGTTCTACTCTGACCTCACTCGTACACTTTTTCAATTGAGAGACATGGAACACATCATGGACTCCTGCCAAACGTTCCGGTAACTCCAACCGATAAGCTACTTCGCCACGTCTTTCCAAGACTTGAAAAGGTCCGATAAAGCGGGGTGATAACTTCCCTCTGATATTAAACCTTCGAAGGCCTCGGATAGGTGACACTCTCAGATATGCATAATCCCCGACTTCAAATATCACTTCTCTTCTCTTAGGGTCTGCATAACTCTTTTGTCTGGATTGAGCAATCTTGAGATTTTCCCGAATTATCTCCACTTGTCTTTCTGCCTCTTTTATTATTTCTGGACCAAAGAGTTGACTTTCCCCTGTCTGGTTCCAAAACAGTGGCGTTCTGCACTTCCTTCCATACAGAGCTTCAAACGGTGCCATCTTAAGACTACTCTGATAACTATTGTTGTATGCGAACTCCGCGTATGGCAAGCTTTTATCCCAACTTCCACCATGTTTCAAGGCACATGCCCTTAACATATCCTCTAGGATTTGATTCGTTCTTTCTGTTTGACCATCCGTCCGTGGATGATATGCCGAGCTGAAATTTAACTTCGTATCCATACACTCATGTAATTTACGCGGAATCGGGACGTGAACTGAGTGCCTCGATCTGATACTATCTTCTTCGGTACCCCATGTAGACAGACTATCTTTGATATGTATAATTCTGCTAACTTTGTTCCTGAATATGTGGTTTTTACCGGTATGAAGTGTGCAACTTTGGTTAATCTGTCCACTATGACCCATATCGAATCATATCCATCTCGTGTACGTGGTAATCCTACTATGAAATCCATACTAATCTCTTCCCACTTCCATTCAGGTACTTGTAGTGGTTGTAGTAACCCCCGTGGCCTTTGATGCTCTGCTTTTACTCTTTGGCATATGTCGCATAGTGCTACATGAGCTGCAACATCTTTCTTCATACCGTACCACCAATATTTCGCTTTAGGTCTTGGTACATCTTGGTACTTCCTGGATGTATAGAGAGGGTGAATCGTGTGCTTCTTTCAATATGGACTCACGAAGATGTTTGATTTCCGACGTTGAGATCCTCGTTCTTAAACCAAATGGTTCCCTGTTCATCCTCTGCGAATTCTCGGAACCTTGCCTTGTTCAATCAATTTCTTATACCCCTTAATCTTTTCATCATCCAATTGCCCTTTTCTAATCTCTCGTTCAAGAGTTGACTCCATTTCTAATGTCATACTTTCGCTCGGTGCGGCTATCCCCGGATTGAGTTGTGCCATTTCCCAACACGGTTCTTGAGGCATTAATCGGGCTACTAACATGTTTGCTTGGCTCTTACGGCTCAAGGCATCCGCCACCACATTGGCCTTCCCTGGATGATATTGTATGTCCAAATCGTAGTCCTTAATCGGCTCTAACCATCTTCGTTGTCCGAGATTGAGATCTCTGCGGGTGAAGATGTACTTCAGGCTTTTGTGGTCCGTGAATATCTGACACTTGTTTCCAATCATATAGTGTCTCCAAATCTTCAGTGCGTGCACTATAGCTGCTAACTCCAGATCATGCGTAGGGTAGTTTTGTTCATGCTTCCTTAGTTGCCTAGAAGCATACGCTACCACCTTTCCTTCCTGCATCAGAACACATCCTAGTCCTTGCCTCGACGCGTCACAATACACATCAAATCCTTTGTGTATATCAGGCATTATCAGTACTGGTGCAGTGGTCAGTTTCTTCTTTAGTTCTTCAAAGCTAGCTTGACACTTGTCACCCCACTTAAACTCCTTTCCTTTCTCCAACAAAGAAGTGAGTGGTTTTACGATTCTCGAGAATCCCTCTATAAATCGTCGGTAGTACCCTGCCAAACCGAGGAAACTCCTGATTTCTGATACATTTCTAGGTGGAGTCCAATTTAGCACATCCTGAACTTTACTTGGGTCTACAGCAATTCCTCCGTCCGTGATGATATGCCCAAGAAACGAGACCTCTTTCAGCCAAAAATCACACTTGCTGAACTTGGCGTATAACTGATGCTCTCGAAGTTTCTGCAATACCGAGTCTCAAGTGTCCCTCATGTTCTACCTCGTTATGAGAGAAGACTAAGATATCATCTATAAATACTACCACAAACCGATCAAGATACTCCATGAAAACCTTGTTCATCAGATACATGAAGTATCTTTGGAGCGTTGGTCAATCCAAAGGACATCACTGTGAACTCGTACAGACCATATCTTGATGTAAAAGCTGTTTTAGGAATGTCCTCCATACGGATCTTTAGCTGATGGTAGCCAGATCGCAGATCTATCTTAGAGAAAACTGTCGCTCCCCTCATTTGATCGAACAGATCCTCTATTCGGGGTAAAGGATATTTATTTTTGATAGTGACCTCATTGAGAGATCGATAGTCTACACACATCCTCCTAGATCCATCCTTTTTATCTACGAAGAGTGTGGGGGCTCCCCATGGTGATGAACTAGGACGGATAAACCCTTTACTTAACAATTCCTCTATTTGTTTCTTTAATTCTGCCAAATCTTTGACATCCATTCTATACGGTCTTTTGGATATAGGAGCAGTACCAGGTAAGAGTTCGATACTGAATTCAATGTCTCGGTCGGGTGGCATACCTGGCAGGTCATCAGGGAATACATCCGGATACTCATTCACCACCTTAATATCCTCCAGCACTTTTCCTTTCATTGAATTCACTAACTCCTTCCGTAGGTGACGGTGTTGCGATAAATTCTATTCGTCCCCTTGTGGGCTGGTCAAATGAACCGATTTCTCCCGACTTTGGATAACCCCATCATACTTTCTTAACCAATCCATCCCTAGGATTACATCTATGCCCCAGGATTTGAGGACTACCGGATTAGATGGAAAGTCTATCCCCATGATTTTAAGGTTTACTTGGGGGCACGGATGGTCGGCTTTCATATCACCGCGCGGGTGAACTAACAAGCAAAGGTTTCTTCATCGGACTCACAGGCATATTATGCCTTGCTACGAACGATCGGTAATGAATGAATGCGTAGCTCCCGAATCAAATAATACGCGTAAAGGGTACGGAATCGATAGGGAACGTACCAAGTACAACCCCGAAGCGTCTTGTGCTCGCTCCACGGTCATGTTGTGCACCCTACTACGCACATAATTTTGCTGAGCTTTGTTGCCTGGAGTGCCTGCACTTCCAGGGCGTGCTGGAGTTGATGACTGTCCCACTTTCTCGAATATTACTCCTCCGGGGGAGTCTGCATTCCACGCTTAGGGCAGTTATTAGCATAATGCCCCAACTCGCCACATTTGAAGCATCCGTTGGGCTGCACCGGTGTGGTGTTTCTTGCCGGTGCACCGGGGTAGGAGCCGGACCGGTTCGCTGAAAGTTTGGTGTGCGTGGGGTTTGCGGGTTGAACCGTTGAGGCGGCCGGGAAGGAACGCCGCAGCTCGCATATTCTCGGGGGTGCTTACCACCCCGCCCTCCGGAGCGGAATGGTGTATTTTGATGGTAGGCGTAGCGGGGGCGAGTATGGTCGCCGGATCGACCACGGGATTGAAACTTGCGTTTCTCGCTCCCCAAGCTCTCTGCGCTTGTTCTCTAGGCCAATCGCCTTGTTTAACGAGTGGCGAAATCCGGGAAGGTATGGCTCGGGAGGCGGTAGTTCGATGGTCCAATCAACCCATCAAGAAAGCGCTCCTCGCCTTTTTGGGTCCGTGTTGACCTCGTCGGGAGCATAGCGAGACAACCGAGTGAACTTGTCCAGGTATTCATTTACAGACATATTGCCCTGTTTCAGAGCAAGGAACTCTCTCTGCTTAAGCTTTAACACCCCGTCAGGGATGTGGTGAGCGCGAAAAGCATCTCGGAACTGCTGCCATGTGATGGTGTTAGGTGCAGGATGGGCGACTGTGTAGGCATCCCACCAATCTGATGCCTGTCCTTCCAAGCGTCCGGAAGCATAAAGGACCATTTCTCGGTCATTGCATTGAGCCCTCTCCAACTTCTTGGTAATGGTTTTCAACCAATCATCAGCATCTAGCGGATCGGTTGAGTGAGAGTAGGTGGGAGGGTGGTGGCTCATAAACTCCTTGTGCTTATCTCTCGGAGCGGGTGGTGGTGGTGGGGGTGGTGCTGCGCGGCCGATTCCGCCGAGCTTGTAAGTTCCGCGCCGCGGCGTAAGGTTCCGAATTAGCCGCATCCGGGCGGCGAAAAATTGCCGGGTAGCGGGGTCCATTGCGGGATTGAGCGGGGGAGGTGGCACCGGGTTTTGTTGATTGGCTATGTGTGCCCGAACCACCGGCGGGACGTCCCGTCCTCCTCCCCGACCTGGTGTTTACCATCTGATTGTTAGAGAAAGATATTTCGAGATAAGATTATCAAACTGTTGTGTAAAGAAGTGAGTTGGAATTAAGGAAACGACGAGATTTTCCTTTTCGTGACAGATTTGGTTGATTCCGATAAAACAGTTATATCCCATGGTATCCTTCTTCAAAAATTATAAACTTTTCCCAGGCCGTGTATAACCCATTTCCGAAACTAACCCCACTGGTTTTATCCCATTTGGAGATCCACAACTTGAGTTAAAATTCGAGTACCGCAGCTGTGTTAGTACGCTTTTACAGATTCTGTTAGTCCCATTGTTCTGTTTATAACTCGCTGTGTATTAATCCTTTGATGCTGAATTTTGGACAGAGGTTGATCCACAAAATTTGTGAACCAACCCAACTGGTTTTAGGTCAATCGGAGTTCTGTAGCTTGAGTTATGATAAAAACATTGCTGCGCTGTCAAGGAACTGCGCGGACAGATTTTGCACGATTGATTTGGTTGGATAAGTAAGGTAGAAGACAATTTGGAATTGAACCCCAACTAACCATTAACTTAACATGATTTTTTTCTTGTTGCATCCGTGGCCATCACTCCACAATACAACTCACTCAAGCAAAGATCCAAATCAAACATGGTTCACTCAACAACTTTATTACAATCGTTCGTCCTCGCAGAACGTCTACCGGAAAAAAAAAAAAAAAGATGGTGGATAACCTAATTCCTATTCCACTGTAGACTAGTGGTAGCTGCCGGAGTGCCGTATCGAAGCCTTTTGCGGGGAGGAGAACGGGAAGGACAAGATACTTCGCTCGTCGGTGGCCGCCGTCCTGCCCACCGAGCCTCGCGGTTGGGCTATCCTCGCCCGTGCATTCCGTAGCTCCCGATGTGTCCTATCCAACTCCCGCCGTCGCTCCCTCCGTGTCCGTGTTAAGAGCTGCTGTCACTCCGGCAAGGATGTCAACACGGCTATCTCGGAAGTCCCCCATAGGTATTACGGTGTTCTCTCGTACCACCGACTCGCCGGGGACGAATGCGAAGTCCGTGCCTTCTAAGCGATCGCGGAACGTGTTGCCGATGGACCACGGTGCTCTTACGGCGGCATCATTGATAGCAGTCGCTTCGAGGCAAAGTGTGCTGTGCGGGGGTGAATGGTACGGGTCCTCCATCTTCCTCGCCCGTGTAGTAGCAACCCCGACATGGACCTCTCGTGGTGTAATAATCTCTCATCCCCGCTCTACATAGTGTCCGGTGATGTACAATGGTCTCACCGCATATTCTATCTCCCCGTAACGGCCTCCTCCAATAGCTCACGAACGGAGCGTCGGGCCGAGGTATGTGTGTTCATGATACTCTGCCCTGTGGTACCTATGCGCATCACCTTGCTGTTCTTCATTTTCATTGTTGTTGTTGTTCTCATTCTGATCACCATTGTTATCTTCTCCATTTCCCACAGCACTGTTGTCATCCTCTAATCCTTCTATGTCCACCTCTTCCTCTTCTTCTTCACTTTCATCATCTTCTTCGCTGGAACTTTCTTCACTGCTGCTTGAATTATCCCCGGAGTCATCTGGATCATTCCCTGCAGCATTCTGATCGAGCTCTTCTCCTCCTGCCACATCCGGTTCTGGTTCAGCTTCTACCTCTGGTGGGAATATTATATCTCCATCTTCATTAACCTCCAGAAAAACCCCGTCATATAGCTGTGGATGTTCCTCGGTCCCATCCTCCTCAAACACTATCTCCTCTGGATCTTCTTCATCATTTTCCTCATGCTGTACTGCCTGATATCCCTGCTCAACTGCTCCCGGCTGTAACTGTACCGGGTAATCGCCAACCTCCTGCTGTGCCTCCTCCTGCTGTGCCTCCTCTGGGACTACTGGATAGCGTGGAGCTAACTGTCCTGAAGGAAGGCGACCACCAGTGCTCTTGCGGGCAGTAAGACGTGACCTGGCCATCCGTTAAGAAAAGACCGAACTCAGGCATAGACAAAATCAAAATGATGCAAAATTTTCAACAAAAGAACAAGAACAAATTAGATTTTTATGCGAAAATAAGGTGGTTTTGAAGGATGACGGAATGATCTAGAACATGAATCCTTAAAATTCGTCCATTTCTAACTAAGGCTGCGTTCCTACAGTCAACCTGGCTCTGATACCACTCTGTCACACCTGATTTCCGAAGAGGAACCAAGTGCATCTCATATGTGCGCCAGGATCAGTTCACACACATATGATAGACAAAAATGAGTGAAATACCATAAACAGTTTACAAACGTACTTCAAAGTTTAAGCTCTTATTACACTCATGCGGGGAGACTCGAAGGTCTCTAACAACGGAAAACGATAACTACTCGTCGAGTCCTCGTCTTCCGCTCCCACGAGGCACTTGAGTCGGGGGTCCGCAAGCCTCACAGCTCATCGAAGTCATCGTAGAACTCCCCTCCAAAGTTCTCCTCTGAACAGCGATAGGCAAGGCTGAGCACACTTATGGTTGGAGCTCAGCAAGTGGGGGAAAATGCAAGGCTATCAAGGGTAGGCTAAGGTTTTGCAGCGGTTAGCATTTTAATGTTGGTCAAGTTTTAATTAAAGAACTCCTAGTTACTAGGTGTAAGTTCGTACCAACCCACTTAAGAGAAACTTAAATGCCAAAACAACCCAAGCTCCACGAGCTTCACCAACCACGATTTGCCTCATCTTTAAGTTTGTTAATCATGTGAGGGTCCAAGCCGCTCATGACCGTGAGCACGGCCGATCGATCGCCTTTACACTGCGGATGTTTGCACACTTTACCCACGGCTCGCGTAAAAGCTCCGAAGAACTTTAAACCCAACCATGCGATGCGGCCAAGCACCATACCACACTTCCGAGGTGTGATTGCATAGGGACGCTACGAAGCCTTTACAAAGGCATGCAAAAGACTAACGACCCGCATAGTTACGGATCGGGCGGACCATAACCCTCCCTAGTGGTCGGCACCTTAGCAAAGGCTACTACCCCAAAAGGGCCGAGCTATACCCCCGCAACCCGGACCCCCCCCCTGCTCCTTTCGGAAAAGGGCCACTAGTACGATCACATACCTAATTATTTGGCTAAGGTCGAGCCATGTAACACCGTGGTTGCGCATGTTTTCTTGGGTGGTTCTCCATGTTCCGATTAAATCAGGTGTTCTTGCATTACCCAAAACATTAACCACAAGCCATGTATCATTTTCCATAAAAGGCCCCTTTTTAACCAACCCATGTTAAGCAACTAGCGTTTTCTACCCAAAACTTCATTTAAAAGGGCTAGGCCAAGGATCGGGGTAAAAGATCTAGGTAAGTCCTTAAAAAGGTTTCCGTCAATTTAATGCAATGATAACATAAAGTAAACATTAATTTGTAATGCAATTATATAGGACAAAAAGAGAACATGCGAGGGGGAGAAGACCACTTGCCTTCCTCTACTACGGTAAAAACTTCTTCTTCTTCGAACAAGCGCTCCGGATCGTCCCCGAGAGGTGGCTCGGATGAAACGAGCACGATATCTACGATGCACACATGAAGCATACAATAAATAAAACAGATCACCAAACAATCCTAAAGGCTAAAAACATGCTACTAAAACGACGGGCTCGCTGAGACGATCGAAAGGACTACTAGAACGCTAAAAACGGAGCTATAACGAAGAAGTTATGCTAAAAACAAGGTTTAAGGACTAATCTGCGATAAACTAAACTATTCAGGGGCCTAACAGCAAGAAAACAGGGACTAAAACATAAATAAATTAAAAAAACAGAAGGTTTAAACTCTAAAAGGGCTGTTCTGGACCTCTGGGCAAAGATTTAATAAAAACAGGGGCTTGAATACAAAATTCAGGACTGAAATGTAAGGATCTTTAAAGGTGGGAGGACCGGCTTGCGATTGTAATAGAGTTGGGGGTCTCTTTAGCAAAAAGCTCTCGGTTGACCGTTACATAAGGTTTCACCCGCGGGGGCCCAGGGGATCTGAGCCGTGGATGGCCGATCCAATGGCCATCCACGCACGCGTGCACCAGAGGGGCGGCGCCCGCGCCGGCGGCGGCGGCGCGCGGCGGCGCGCGGCGGCTAGGTCGCGGCGTCGACTCGGAAGGGGCTCCCGGCCACGAAAACGCGCGGAAAAGCCATCTAGGCAAAGCCGGGAACATCGCGAACTCGAACGCATGCTTGCACGGGTGGAATCGGGCAACGGCCGAGGCGGGCGTCCATGGGGGCGGACGGCGGCGGCCGCAAGCGGTGGCGGCGCTAAGGTCGGGTGCAAGCAAAAAGTAGGGGCGGGGATGGGATCCTTACGGCGGGTAGGTGCTGCGGCGGACGGGGTGGATGGAGAAGCGGCGACGGCGCGGATCGGCTCCGGCGACCGAACTCCACGGGCGGCGACGGCGAGCCGCGCGCGGGGTGCTTGAGGGCCTACGGGTTAATTGTGATGCGCCGGTTAGCTCGTACGTGCGAAGGGGAAACGATTGAGGGGGGGGTCCGGGGGGCTTTACCGGCGACGGACGGGCTCGGGCGGCGGCGATGGCGCGGCGGCGCTCGGTTCACGGCGGCGGCGCAGGTGGCTAGGGCTCGGGAGGGCGTTGGGACTCGGTGTGAGGCGAAGTGGGGGTAGCGGGGTGCCCTGGGGGGGTTTAAATAGGGCCGAGGGGCGCCGGGAGGCGGTTCACCGGCGGCCATGGCCATTGATGGCCACGGTTTGAATAGGAGTTAAGGGGGGAGAGGGTTAAAGGAGGGTAACGGCCGAATTAAGGGAGGGGAAATGAAGGAGGGGCATCACTGCGCTCGTTTAAGGGGTTTTGATGGCGGGGGCGCAGCTGACCCGGCCGGAAACGGCCGGCGGCCATGATGGGGCGCGGCTGACCCGCGGCTGGAGGTTGAAGGAGCTCCCGACCGCGGGGCCCCACCTGTCAGTCTCAGGCGCCAAAAAGAAAAGGGAGAGGAGGGCGTGCTGGGCCAGCGGCTGCGGAGTTGGGCCACATGGGCCGGTTTTGCTCGCGCGGGAAAGAAGAAAGGCCAACCGGCCTGGGGTCTTGCGGGCTGGGCTAGAAAGGGAGAGAGAGAGAGGGAGAGAAGAGTTTGTCTTTTTTTTTCAAATTTCTTTCAAATTCATTTTTCAAACATTCAAACTCAAATCAAACAAAAATCCATGCATTCAAATCATGATGCACAAGCACTTATTTTCTCTAAATTATTTTAGTGATGTTTATTTATTTAAAAGCCAATTTGTTTAATGGTTTATTTATGTCCTTAAGGAATTTTTTTAAACCTAGCCATTTGTTGCTATAATATTTTAGTGATGGAATTTTTAGGGTGTTACACAAACGATTCCTTTCATATCATCTGGGATATGTTCTATGTACATACATAAATCCCGTTTGATATGTTGCATACCAAATAATTTTCAATCTTGATTAATTTTATCAGGAATTGGCATGATAGCCTTGGTCATTCTAACTAATGAATGATAAGAAAAATTATTATCAATTCTATTAGTCATAGCATACATTCGCATGTGTCCCTTGAGAATTAATTTTAAGGCCCTCTTACCTTAAAATTCTAAACAATAAGCCACACAAATCCTTGAATGCATTCAAGATAAGTTGGCATATTCAACCATTTATGGATTATCTAAGCACTATCAAGTGCTCATAGAGTCAATTATGAATAGTTCCATTTGTGTCCCTTACTGATCATAAGGCATAGCAAATTACCAAATTAATTGCTCTAGTTTTCAACTTTGAGCAAAAATTTCCTAGACGCAGAATTACATCCATTCATATGGAATTATTTGGTTTTGAGAACTATATCACTTGTCCATATCAATTATGGCTTAATTGAATCTCTTATTGAGATAACTTATTTGAATGACCACCAAAATAGAATTCAATATATCAACATCAAGTTGGTAATATGTGGATTTACACACCACATATTTTACATTCATCAAGCTGCAATCATTCGACTCCCTCCATTGCAGTTAGTACGTGAAAGCTTGGCCACATCCAAATATTTCCCATCTGCGTGGCGGTTATGTCCACATACCGATATCACCACCTCATAACATACATCATGGGCTTTAAGGACCTACATAAAAGGTATTATCCGTCATTTATATAATACCTTAGGTCTCTATGGGGATTTACACAAAAGTTTGTATGTTGATCACACTATGAGGATAATTCCAGACATTAGGGGGAGATTAACACCACATATAGAATGCCAGGAATACAAAATGAATGTTACACATCACATTCAATCCTCACATTCACGTACATACAAAAGAATATTTGAACTATCAGTTCAAAACATCTTATATATTTGTAGCATATTACAAATATTCTACCAAATGCATTTACGTATCAAAAGTGTCGTCTTATTCAATACTTACAATTTAATGTGCCAGAAAAGAGTGGAGATCAATAAGATCACTCAACTCCCAAATTAAAATAAGAGGGGGGAGAAGTATGGTCACTAGGAATGTAGCTTGTTAATAAGCATCCGCGGAAATAGGGGGAGATATCCTCCAAAATAGTAAATGCAATATATCAACATCAAGCATGTTGTTAGACACTTTATGGATAATTAAAAACCCCAAAGCCTATGAATGTTTGACACTCAAAAGCCCAATACATGTGCACATAAATTTAGGCACTGAGGCATCATTGGAACATCCTAACTCTATCGTCTTGGGAAATGAGATAAGAGTTAAAAGTATTAATATTTCACATGCTATATATATTGGTTCCATTGAATCAATCATATGAAGTCTACAAAATGTCGACAAATACTCCTCAAAATTGCTATACACCTTAAACTGGATCCAGACCAAAAGTCCTAGGCAGAGTGTATCAACACTCAAATTGGGTCAAATAAAAAGGTGGCAATTATGGAGAATTTATCTCATTCACTAGTAAGAAGTATTCACCACAGTAATGCCATCTTCTCACAAATGCATTCTTTATGAAAGCAAGGTGGTGATATAATGAGATATTGTAGCGATGGTTTCACGCAGAGACCGAGCAGCATACCCTTGTGGTATATATGAAAATTATGTTCCTATACTTTATCATTGGCAGATCAAATGACTTTCATAGATTTGGATATACAAGTCTTCGACTTATTCAATATTCTACATCTAAATATAAATCGCAACATATATTGTGTATCATTCAAGTCACTCCATAACTTGAAATAGTCAAGATGATTGTGGTACAACTGACTAAGTGAGTATCTTCCACAGAAGGATTACTCCAATCACTATGGGTTCATGTGTGTTCATAAATAAATCCAACTTGGATTTTCCATCATCATCTTTAACACACATAAACAAACAAGCAATCATTTCCTGACGGAATTTGAGATGGAAATTTTGGTAAAACCAAACTATGCTTAAGTTTACAACTTGTGCATATATATCAGTTTATCAATATTAGATTGATAATGTGTACCAATATTTAAATAATATTGGACAAACATATCCATCAACACTTATGGTCATTCAATCCCTAAAGATGGATCAATATCCATTTAGACCATGGGATGATGAAATTAGTTCCTATAAAGTGCTTGTGTATCATATATATATTACAACATGCTTAATATTGCAGTTGTAGATACCTTGCTATAATTCAACTCCAATAACACCATACTGGTGGGAGTGAAAAATGATATCCATAGATATCAAATGGTACAAAAAGTGTTGATTAATATTTTGAGACTTGACCAAATAGGATATTAAGATGTTGGCTAACTGATCCCCATGTATATTGCCAGGTCAGAAACTGATACAAATAATAAAGTTTCATGGTATTCATCATAATGGACCCCACAACATAAACTTTTATATATCATTCTGAAGCATCATATTCATATGCTTGACTTTAATGGATGATAAAATGTGATTCCATATAATCACTAGCATTATCCATAAATGATAATGCATCTTGTATTGATCAAAATGTTTATTCTCATTTTTAGAAAATGAGAGAATAAATATCTTGCAAAAGGCACTCACTAATGTGCTTATCCACCACTACATTGTAGAATGGTATTCGTGGTAAGTGGTGAGGGACAACTTAAAATTTTGCAAGGTTCAAGAGGAGATATTCTCATCAATTACAAAAGAAAGTTATGAGACAACTCAAAGATTTGCAAGAATTAGGGGGAGACATTCCTTTGATACAAACCTATATGTAATCATCTAATTATGAATATTGTACTCTTTTTCCTATATGGGTTTTCCTTACAAGGTTTCTCATAAAAGGTTTTAATGAGGCAATATCAATACAAGACCATATCGCATACCACCTAATTTTTCCACTAAGGTTTTAAGGGTGGTTTTCAAGACATATTTCATGTCATATCTTCTGTTTTCTCTACAAGAGTTTTTAAGAATAAGATATAGAATCCTTTCTCATATTTTTCCCATTGGGTTTTAGAGAAGGTTATTCAAACATCATCCTCATATCATAACATTATTAATCTCTAAATTTATTTATGAGTTTTTCCTTTTCAAGGTTTCTCATATAAGTCATCAATGAGACAATAATCTATAATGCCACATCATTTTCTCCTTATATTTTCCTACTGGGTTTTAAAGGAGTTTTAATGGCATATACACACAGATTGGTTTCTCCTCAAGATTTTTCCCATAGGGTTTTTGGAGGAGTTTTACAAGACAATATTCAAGATGATTGAAGAAGAATTACATCAAAATCCCAAGAAGCAATTGATCAAGGGAGAGTGTTATGAAATATGATTAGTGATCACTTAGCATAACTATGTAATTAGGGAAATCATTAGTGATGTAATTAGGAAGTCACAACCGCCTTGTCGACGGGTCATCCCGAAGGGGTGCGGCACTCCCGAAGGGGTGCCTACACACCCTTTCCCTGTGTATATATTCAGGGGTCCACCCCCCTCATCAATCAAATCCAATCATTTACCTTCATTCCATTACATTTCATTCCTCTTACTCTTAACATAAACCATGTAAAACACCAAACCCATGAAAGGTAAGGTGGTGAAAATTAGAAAACTATACGTCATACATGGCCTATAATTTGAAATGGAGGAATCGATGAGTACGTAGAAAGAAATAAGCAAGTGGATGCGCGACCAGGTGAATGGACATGCACACCTTTCGCTTCAAAGTATAGGTCATTAATTATTTTAACTCTAAAAAAATAAATTATTCTTGAAGAATTTTTATTAATAAAAGAAACCACAACAAAAAATATGATATTTAAAAAATGAATAAAATGAGTGGTAAAATTTAGAGTTAAAAAATCAAATCTTACCATTACTTATTATGGAAATAACCTAAAATAACCCCCTAACTCTATATCTAAATTACCCACCTCTACTATTATAAAAATAATTTATAATAATCCCCTAAATTTGCGACTAAATTGCCTAAGACTATAAATGCGTTAAAATGTTGTAGAGTAAATCCTAACTAAAAATATAAATGGGTGAGGATAATAAGTATATATTCCATAGAAATATTGTGTTCAAAATTTAACAAATGATAAGTAGGTTAAGATAATTGTTTTATAGCTATGTAGCCTCATCTTTTTTCCCACGGGAGACTTCGCCATTACTTTGTATGAGACGTGCTAGAAAAACAAATTATAAAAATTATTTAAAAAATTTAATAGTTAAGACTCCTCAAAATAATAACCATGTGCATCGCGCGGGTTGGTGGGCTAGTGTTGGAACTAGACCTGAGCATTTTTCGGGCCGGGCCGGGTTCGGGCCGGGCTGAAAAAAAATTCTGTTATTTCGGGCCGAAAAAATCCTGCCCATGACCATCCCACTGGACGCATCGGGCCTCAATTTTCGGGCCGGGCTCGGGCCGGGCCCGGGCTTGGGCGGGCCGCCCGCGCATTTTATAGTGTAAAACAACTAAAAACAGCATTTCGGGCCGGGCTCGGGCCAAAAAAATTTCGCGGGCTTCAAGATCTCTGCCCACGCCCGTCCAGTAAGGTTCGTGGGCGGGCCAGGCCTTCGGGCCGGGTCGGGCCGGGCTCAAAATGCTCAGGTATAGTTGGAACCGAGGGAGTAAGAGCTAAAGAGCCTTGGAGGGAGACGTGAATACATCTGTTAAATACTACTATATAATACCAGTTACTTACAATGTTCATGAATGCATAATGAATCGCTTGTAGGCCTCCAAGCGCCACGAGCATGATGGTCAGGACCTCTCTGCACACGCCGCTCCTCATTTGAGGGTTTGGGGGTCTCTATGAAATGACAAAGGCTTGAACCGGCGGTACTTAGTAGAGGCCGAAGCATTGAAAACGCTTGGTCACTTGGAAACGTTGCAGGTAAAAAATATTATGAAGAGGGGTAAATGCATTTTTTCTGCATGCTAGTATTTTGATAAAAGCCGTTTGGGAATTGTTAAAACTAGGCGATACCCCGCGCATTGTTTCGGGAATTTTGCAAACAAATTTTTAAGGTGAAATGTGAAAGTTAAAACACCACAGTGATTACATTGTAACATCCGTTTGTAAACAACATTATATATGAAAGCATGTCATTTTGTTGATAGTGAACTATTCTAAAATGATTGATCCTACATATATTTCAACTACGGAAATTTTGTGGTGTGCTAATCACAAATACATGCTATTAGCCACAGAAAATCGGTTGAAGGCATAAATAGATGGTCTAGTGGATGATGACATAGTGTATAGTGGATGGTGACATGATGTGTAGTGGGTTATGACGTGGAATGCTTGCATGTTGAGAGAAATAGAGCTATGCCTTTTAGTGGGTATAAATAGATGGTCTGGTGGATGATGACATGTGTATAGTAGATGTTGACATGACGTGTAGTGGGTTATGACGTGTAATGCTTACATGCTGAGAGAAATAGAACTATACTCCCTTCATATTGGCATTAGAAGACGTTTTTGACTGTGACACGATCTTGAAAACACAACTTTGATTTGTTTTTTATAAAAAAATATTTATTCAAAAATGACATATTTATACTTTTATGAAAATATGTTTTAAGACAAATCTGTTGATATGATTTTCACATTTTCAAACTCATTAACTTAAAAACTATTCATCATTTATAATCCTAATGTTTGACTTAAACCTTATTCTAAACGTCTTCTAATACCAATATGGAGGGAGTACCTCTTATTTGTGCTCCTTCCAGATCATTTTACTTGATGTTTCAGACACCATCGACAAGTATAATAAGGCTGTACATTTATTTTTTTTATCCCCGTTGGTTTCATACACTCATCCCTGCGGCGACAGGGCTATCAACCAGCATCGGAAGCCTCAAGCCAGCGCAGATTATAGGGGCAAATAAGGAAAACCAGATACACATTGAAATGCAGCGTCAAGCATTTTGACAGTTTGTCCTTTTTGCATGCTGTTGTTAAGTAAAAGAATTCGGAGGGAGTACCAATTTTAAAGTTGTTGTAGATTGGGCACGAACCACGGATTGCACCTTGGTACTTTGGAGTGTTTGTGCCGACGTAAGCTGGCAAGTACACGACGAAACCGAGCCGGAAAAGTTTAAATTTTGCTCCTATCTGGTGCTGCTTTTTTTTGGGAAAACTCTGGTGCCGCCTTTTCAGATGGCCCGAAGCAGTCATTGAGCAAAGCAAAAGCAGGGGAGTAGTAGTAGTCAAGAACAGCAGCGCACGTCTCCGTGGTCCGTACTTCTGCTTGCTGCTGGGTCGTCTGCCACTGGCGCAATCGGAGCAGTCGGGTCGGGTCCTGAGTTCCTGACTCCTGACTGGTGGCCTCGGAAGTCGTACACAAGGAACCCAAAGGCCGCCCATGGCAGGAGACGCCAGTGCATGCTGCGCTCCATGCATCACCGAACAGTGCGCGCTGCTCACGCTGTTTCCGTGTGCCTGCATGCACATTGAAGAGCACGTACTCGTAGCATGGAGCGTGACCGCAGTCAGCAGGCTCGCGAGCAGTGACAGTGACTGAAAATCTCAAATACCGCGCGCCTATCGAGCAGCGGAGGGTGCGTGCACGTTCGCGTGCGGTTTTGTGATGCGTGGAGAGGGGGCATGCGTGCGTGCAGCCGACACCGGGTTTCAAAAACCGGTGGAACTGACCAGTTTACCGTAAGGGCGTCCCCAATGATAATAGTTAGGACTTGGCTAACTTACAGCCGGCTGTAAAATAGGCAAAGCTACAGCCGGCTGCTATTTTTTTGGGTACGGGCACCACTCCGCAACCCTATCGGATATTTTATGGCACCGTCGTAGGAAGGTCCACACACATACCTATGTTTTGGCGCCAAATACATAGGACCGTGACAGGTCAGTGCCAAAACACAAAACCCTTTGCGTGGTATGTTCCGTTCGCGATTTGCCTGCGCCGAACAAGGGCGCCAGATAGGGGACCCCACCGGATCCAATGCGGCAGATGAGAGAAACAGGGAGAAAAACTGCGGCTATGCAAAATCAAGATCAAAAGGGAAGGAAAAAGGTGCTTACAACAAGAATCTAGCAATCACATTTCTTGGTGAACCACAAAATTGCCCCAATGTTTAGCAGCTTTTTCTGAACCACAAAAATGGATTAAAAAACTGGCTAAACAATCATCCAAATTCCCTGGTTGGTGCAACCAAAAAACAACAAAGTAGGTCGCCTAAAATCCTGGTATGTTTCATCTTCTGCATCCTTCTCGTGTGAATTGATTTTTGTTGCCTGCGTGATTTTGGTACCATATGCACATAAGCTGTGAGAACAAAATCTTGTGTCCCGCAGCAACCCTCCCTCTACCTGACTGTATTTTCAGTTGCCATTTCTGAAAAAAACAAGATAGTTGATGAGCGCTCCTGCAAAAAAAGGAAAGAAAAAGATATGGTTATTGTTGAAACACAAAAAAGAGAGAACAAAACTATATAGTTGGCCAGATTAGTGTACTGACATGCTTTCGTGTTTTTGTTTTACTGCTAGTAAACTGAATTAAGTTTCATGACACTGGATAAAACCAGCTTACGGGTTTATTGTGGTATACATAGTTGGTTGGGTCAGTATACTAACATGCTTTCATGTTTTTATTTTTCTGGCTGGTAAACTAAAATAAGTTTCATCACACTAGGCAGCAGCTGCTTATGGTTTTGTGTAGTTGGCCAGATTAATATGCTAACATGCCTTCATGTTTTTTTATTTTGGCTGTTACACTAGGTACAATTGGTTGTGTCGGGCACCATGGACAACGACTGAACGGTGGAGCGGTGGTGTGATGAACCGCCCAAAATAGTTCCATATTATCGCCTAAGCCGGTCCACGTGGCCATTAAGCAATAATAAAGAACTATTCTGTCGCTTCCGCCGGTAAAGCCCGGTAAATCACATACAACAGGGATGCGATATGCGCTAAGCCCACACGAAGGCGGGACCGAGTACCACATTACATTACATAAAAGGTTCACAAGTTTAACATTATTACAAACCAGGTTTTTAGTACATAAAAGTAAACATGGTTCAGAGTTTAAACAAACGGAATATAAACTAACGTATGATACACATAGGAGGCCATCCATGCATATCACTCATCATCATCGTTCTCCCATTCGACCTCCCATCCCTCCGGAATAACACCAGGCCGAGAGGATTACCGAAATCAACAAATTAAGCAAGGCCGAGTACTAATACTCGGCAAGACTTACCCGACAAAAATAAAGCAAGACTAGACATGCGGGGCTTTTTGGCTTGTGGGTTTGTTTTGCCAAAAGCGACTAAGAGTGGATCCTTATTTTCAAGTTTTAGCTCATATTCTAGTATGTTAATCGGTCTAGGTGAGCACCCGTACTAAACAAGCATGTTGTGCAAACAATATTAAACGAGGTAACAATATTAATCCGAACTGTTCCATAAATAAACATGGGGTAGCCGGTGGTCAAGCCGACTCGGATAACGGCGAGTGACCGACGATCGATCGATTTATATCCTTGCAAGGTAAACCCAAGATACACGGAAGAAGTAGACCCCAAGAATTCAAATAAAAGCAAATGCGGGGGTCTACCCCGACCAGGCGGTTCCCAACATCCCACAGTTTAGGATCAGACGCTACAAACTCTGGTACACGGTTATCCGGAGGGTCTAACCCGACCCGGTCCGGACTCACACACTATACCACGGGTAGCTAGCCCGAGACACATCCCAAGCGGGTAGCTAGAAAGATCCCGCCCCGGTTCAAGAGGTACTAGGCTTACCGGTCCCATTCCCGACAAGCACTTGGTACGTTCAATAGCTTAGGACCAGCACCATGCTACTCGGTCGAGACCGAACCCATTGCTCTTACCACATGAGCGAGTCAATTTAACCAACTTATGATTCCAACATAAGCATCCTATATCTCGCGAGCAATGAGTCATTACTCGACTTCTACCGTGACCTTAGAGCATGGCACTAGCGTTCCTAACATACTAATAAAAGAGCATAGGAGTCCTAAGGATCATGCATCTAGGTTTCAAAGCAACTCCTGAAACTTAAATGCACAAATAAAGCATTAAAGTACTGAAAAGTAAAAGGGACATGATTTTAATTTAAAACATGGGTTAGATGAAACCGGTGCTTGCCTTCCTCAGACTCGGTTCCTACACTAGCCTTTGGCTCTTCTGGACTTTGGTCCAGGTCTTGCTGCACACCCAGCTGGTTCAGCTCACCATCAACAGTCCCGTCTCCCTCCTGGGCGAGTGTGTACGTACGCGTCGGGGAGATCTACACGTTTACATGCACATGCGTAGATTAAGGTTAATATTGATAGTGATTGTGTGCACATCTAAGTAATTTAAGTTACTTAACTTCACTAAACAGCAAGGGTGTTGTGTTTAAATATTAAAAACAGAACCAACATGATTTTACCATTTAGCACATATAACTTCCATTGCTTTCCTTAATTATTTAAAACAAGCCTTTCAATCATAATTCAAAATTAAATCAAAAACACTTCCAATGAACCTAATCTTTTGCACACAGCAACATATGCTTAGTTTAAGCTTTCACACCAAAATTTGGCCTAAGATCATTTATAAATTAATTTATACGAAAAAGACAAATTTCAGCCTAGAAAATCAACATTAAATCATATAAAAAGATTTAATAAACTTTTTGATCCCAATTTTCTCCTACAGGTCAAGTATGCCAACACTGAGTTTCTGACCAAGACATGGTTGCAAAATCAATTTATTTTTCAGATTTTGAATTTAAGCTCCTACACAAGGTTAAATCCAAAACACCAAACAAACAATTCCCTAAAATCACATCCATCACACCAGGGGTACTAATTATCAAGTAAAAGCCCTAGGGTGCACTGGTGCTCAAAGAAAAGCTCATTAAAGGTGCTATAAAAAGCATCAAACTTATTTTAGCATAAAGCTTAAATAAATCATAACTGCAAATATATACATCAAAAACATGCAAATTTTTGTCACAGATCTAGAAATGATATAAGGAACAACATATCCAAAATTCAAGTTCATAGCATGTGTAGATTTTAGATCACACTAAAAACACTCCAAACTGAGTTGAATTTTTAATTCAAAAACTGTGCAGAAAAACTCTATACATGCTTTCTAGAAAAGGTAGATTTCTTCACCACGAACCCAACAAAATTGGTTTTGCATTTTTCTGATTTTTCTACGATTTTTAATGATTTTTCGAAGTTACTGCCGAATCCCTAACTTTCACCTTCACGAACGGGTCCCTGGAAATTTGCAGAAATCTCCCTGGAAAGAGTTTCTCGTTCGCAATGTGGCCCTTGCAGCACCTTGCCGGCGCGGGCTCGCCGCCGGCGGCCGGAGGGAGGGGCGGAGGGGCCCGGGCGAGCCCCTTGGCCGCACCGCGGCCAGCCGCCCCGGTCCCGCCGGCGGGCGCGGCCGGCCGGGAGACGCGCGCCGGCGGCCCCCTCGACGCGCGCGCCGTCGGCCGGCCGCCCGCGGTCGTGCTGCCCGCCGCGCCGGCGGCCCGATTGGCGGCGCGGCGGGTAGAGTTCGCGGCGGCGGCGGGCCAAGGAAGGGAGGGGAGGGGTCGGCCGGCGCCGGATGGGTGCGGGAGGGCCGGCTCGCGCGTCGCGCGGCGCCGCAGCGCGCGTGGACGGCCGCGAGGCGGGCGCGATGGCGATTTCGGCCGTGGCGCGCGGGGAGAAAAATTGGCGTAGGTTAACGATGGACGCGAGGCGCGACGGGTCGAGGCACAAGTGCGCACCCACGAACGGCCACACGGCCCTCGCCGCATGCGCCCGCGCGCCGCGCACGCGCGCGTGGCCGGCCGGTGTCCGCGCGGGGTGGGCTCGGCGCACGGGGAAAGAGGCGAGGGGGGGTCCACCGCGGTGCTCCGGGTCCATAGCGACGTCGCCCGGGCGTCC
The DNA here is from genome assembly GCA_947561735.1 of Cenchrus americanus. Taxonomy (NCBI): domain Eukaryota; kingdom Viridiplantae; phylum Streptophyta; class Magnoliopsida; order Poales; family Poaceae; genus Cenchrus; species Cenchrus americanus. Next base: position 105,755,690 of record OX387243.1, read on the forward strand.
GTACGCCGGACCGACCTGTGCTCGCCACGTGGACGGCCGGGGAACGAGAGGTGTGCGCGGCGCTCTAGAGCGCGAGGACGTCGACGCCGACTCAACTGTATTCCGTTTAGCCCTTTTCGAAATTGCAAAACTCCAAAAATCGTCAACTAAGTGAAAAATCTCCCAAAAGCAAAGTTGTAGAGGAGCTGTAGATCTACAACTTTCCCGAAGGGTGACATATGTTTTGATCAATGGTTTGCCCAGGAACGCCAACCGAAGTTGCAGATTTTCCACGGCTCAGTTTACTGTTCACAGCGCAGTAAACTTGATTTTTGGCCAATTTGCGCTCAAAATTGGAATGTCCGCCAATTACGAAAACTGTGTTCCCGGAAATAACGAACAACTTTCGTGTTGGCAGATTTTGAACTTCTATAGTGAAATTTGGAGAACGCGCAAGAAAACCATTTCAGCCTTTAAAGTAGATCTAGGGTTTGACCGTGGTTTGAGATGTTGACCGGGGTCTTTTGTGCAAAAGTGTGCCCAATCAAGTCAAACATGCTTAGGAGGTTATTAACCTTGATTAATTCATATAATTGATGTCATTAGCGCAACAAAACATCCGGGATGTTACAGTGGCCGCATCCGCGCCGTCAATCTCTACCCCATCCGTCGATGGCCAAGTTGGCGGATCGAATGCAGCTACTGCTAGACAAATTGGTGGGTCAAGTGCAGCTGCTGATGCCCCTATCATCCAAGAAGGTAACGACCTTGATCATGCAAAAAAAAGCTTAGGGTGTTGCTGCTATGGAAACTATAGTTGAAGTACTTGTTTCAAAAAAAGCTCATTTCAGATTATGTTGCAGCAGGTGCTGCTGATGGTGCATTTCAGATTATGTTGCAGCAGGTGCTGCTGATGGTGAAAGTGGCTTGCCGCTTTAGGTTGGGAACCCACCCAGATCGGTAGTTAAAGGGCGCAAGAAAGAAAGGAGGCTTAAGAATGGGATGAGTGGAAAGACCAAGAGGAAAATCAAGTGCAGAAAGTGCAAAGTCTACATAACATAATGCCGTTCCACTTGCCCAAAAGAAAGCAGAGGAGAGAGGTCTTGACTTGGAGATAATTCCTGCTCAGTAAAAGGTCTGTTTGCTGGTGGAGAGAAGAAGGCATGGAGGCTGGGTCCATGTATTTAAGTTGGCGGAGTTGAATTTGGAAAACAGTTAAAATGATGGTTGTATAACATTAACTTGATATTTGAATAATATTGAGTTGCTAGACACACAGGATCATTGTTAGCTTTAACTTGGAAAAAGTTTAAATATGCTATAATGTGAAAATGGCAACCCTTTCCTGATCAGTATAAAGCATGACTCAGATTTAATTAGAAGTGTACTTATAGACAAGTCAAGCCTAAATGAAAATTACTACGGACCGATCCGACACTCGAAATATGCGGAACATGCGGAAAAATTACCAGAGACCAAGTTGCAATTTTGCAACATCTAAACTGGTGGGTGGAGAACATGTAATTCGAGACATACGTATACTAAGTTGCTGTTGAATGGAGATGGTCAACTAACCATTTTCAAATCCTAAAATAGTAGATTGATTCAATTCCTATCCGACTAGGTATCAAAAAGTGGGTTCTCCACCAGTGACTCATCCTCAATCTCTTCTTAATCAAATAAAGTAGTAAACCACTTATATCTAACTCACAAAACAACTGCTGCTATAAAAAAACATTGACTTAGTTCAGCAGAGTAATTCGCCAATTAAAAATGTTAGGAGTTTATGCAAAAGCTAACCACAACTCTGACACAACAACATGTTCGGCAGAGTTCGCCCACATTTACCATGTGTGTCCAGTGTCCACCCTTGTTCAACCCATCAAGAACTCTAGCTTCTTCAAGTTAGTGGTATAGTTATTCAACTCAATTCTGCTATAAAGTTACAATAAGCAATTTTTTGAAATCTCATAAGCAAGTTATGAAATTTTCTAAGCAACTTAGATCATGGGCGAAAAAAGCATTATCCAAAAAAATGAAGGATATGTCATGGTAGTACTAATGAACTGATATTAAGGACTCACGTGACAGAAAGATGTGCCAGCTCTGAAGATCCATCCATAGACTGAAAAAAAACTTTCAGCTCTATGAATGCATAGAATTGGCAGCCCCTACTGGACACCTCACCACCTCCAGCATTGTGGCTCCACTGCAACTTGCACCTACTCCGCCTCCTCAAGCACTACCGAATGGGCCAATTCCAGGGACACCCCTCTTGAGCACCTCTCCGGCCTCAAGTTCTCGAGGTGTAGCATAACACCACAGCATCAAACAAAATGGCCGCAAACACCTGTACAAAAACAGATTAGTGATTAGCAAAAGAAAATATAATATCATCCCACAAAATTGAATTGAGAGGAGGAAAGGAGCGAAGATGGCGGTACCTTTACAATACAATGGACATTGTTGACATCCTCTTGCATGATCCTGCGGCGGATATCCTTGCAACACATGAGGTGCAATCATCTCAGTGTAGACCTTGATGTCGCCGGCTCGTCGCAGTCCGAGACCTCGACCATGTGCAGGAGCCTGCAATGTTGCTAGGTCCAGCGGTCCAATAGCATGTCGCGGCGAAGGTCATGAGAACTCACCACCTCTGAAGCCATCTTGCAATGCCCCAAGGTCATGAGACTCACCAGTAGCACGCGTTGGTAAGGAGGTTGTGGTGCCGCGAGGAGGAAGCGGACATCGTCGGCATTCGGACAGGGGCGGTCGGTGGGGGACCTGCACGGCGAGGTAGAAGGTGAAGCGAGTACCGGAATGGATGTAGAGCAACGCAAGGAAGCCACTAGTGTGACGAATCGATGAAGGACTCACTGGTGGAGGCGAATCGACGCCAACGGCTGAGCTTCATGGCGGCAGCCGTGTGACAACCCGCCCAGGAAAGTACCGTACTATCGCCTAAGACCGATCCACTTTGGTCATTTAAGCAATAATAAAGTACCATCCTGTCGTAAGTCGCCGGGTTAACGCCCGGTAAATCACTTGAGAGCACAAGGATCGAATATATGCATTAAAACTCACTCGAAGGCGAGTCCAGAGATACAACAACATTCAAATTCAAATTCGCACCCCAAAGGGTTTAATTATTACAAACCATAGTTTTTGTCATGGCGAAATACTTCAGAGTTTTGACAAAAGCAGCGGAAATTAACTAGCGGCAGCAAAGTCACCACGGGAGGCCATCCATGATGCTTCAGCAGTCGTCCTCCGCCCACTCCAGCTCCCAGCCGGGCGGGATCTCACCGGGCCACACATCACTGAAGGCATTACCTGGATTAACACATCATAGCAAGGCCGAGTATACTAATACTCGGCAAGACTTACCCGTCGGTGATATCCACTTCACCAAATCTAGACCATGAAAGGCTTTTTGGCTCTACCGGGTTGCTTTGCTAAAAAGTAACAAAGAGTAGGTCCTTACTTTCAAGATTTTAGCACAAGTTCTAGTAGTTAAACCTTTACTACATTAGCCAACTAGTACAAACAAAGTTGTACAATACAATTAATCAAACATCATATTCATCAACTTCCATCATTAGGGATCACATGACTAGTGGAGTAAGTAGTCTCGGATAACGGTGAGAGGCCGACAATCGATTGATTAAAACCTTGCAAGGTAGACCCAAACACACGGTCGGCTGCCCCCGCGAGGACAACTTCCCGGGCCGTCCCCATAAATCCTCGGGTTGGGATCGAATCTTACGGTCTTTGGTGCGAGCTATCCGGCATACCCCGCGAGATACCCGGAGTCACCATACACCACCGTAGCTAGCCGTGAGAGCGAATCCCAAGAGTAGTAATAGTAAGATCCCTCACCGCCTCATTATGGTACTAGGCTTACCGGTCCCATACCCGGCATATGCTTGGTACGTTCAAAAACTTATCCCACATAACCACTGGACCGGAGCCCAGATCCCATGCTCTTACCACGTGAGCAATCCATTTAAGGATATAGTTTGATTCCTATCTAGTAACCTATTCTCGCGAGTGAGGTCATCACCCGACTTGTAACGGTCCTATAGCTTAGCGAGCTATCGACCTATCATACTAGTGGGGACAAAGGTACCTATGGATCATGCATCTAGGGTTTCATTTAACTCTCGAACGTAAATGCACAATCATTCATAGATAATTGAATAAAGAACTTTAAAACTCGGGTTAGATGCACCGGAGCTTGCCTTCATCGGACCGGGTTAGCTTGGGCACCTTCGGTGTCGAGTACGTCCACGTCTTGCGAGAGAACCTTCCGCTCCGCCTTCCTCGGTTTCCGGGACCAGGGAGTAGTCTCCGTCCGGAAGATCTACACGGAATGCAATGCACTTTAGGTGATGTGATAGTTTGTTGTCCTATCCAACTCTAGTTGGTCATATCCACCTTGACAAGCATTCAATTCGGGTTTCTCTTTTAGGAAGGTTAGGGAATGTACATGGGTTACTCTTCTATTCCATATTTGAATAAAGGTTTTTATTTAAGCTTATCATTCCATGGGAAAGCTTTATTTTATTTAATCTTTACCCACATGGTGTAATTAATAATTATATTTATGAATTAATTCCTTATTAGTGCTTGGTAATTAACTTTATTTTTATTTATATTAAATAATGCCTTCAAAAAGGAAAAAGATTTAATTAAGGATTTTCTTTATTAATTTCCCTTTAATATTAAAAGGGCATTTAAGCCATTTATTTAACCAATTAAATTACCAAAAATTACATGAGTGTTTCTTAGGCCTAATAGCACCTATCCTGGTCCATTGGACCCACATGCAAGTGATGGATGCTAGGAAAAATAATATTATTGAAAATAACAAAGGTTAACTAGTGCTTCAACTTAAATGCATATAAAAAATAAGCCTCAAAATGATCCAAACTTTCTTGTGCATGCTCTCTGATCCTAAACAAGACTAAAAAGCTAGCATGTTCACATGGAACCTCTCTTGAACTTGATTTATTAATTTACAAAGGAAAACATGCATAAATCAAGAATAATAATTTCTGTTACTCCTAAATTCATGATTAATTCACAAGATGTGCCTTTTTACATCACAAGACAGTGTGCACAAGTTGGGCTCAAGAACATGAATATATTTAACATGAAAAATCATCTATGCAGTTCTGCCAGAGATGGAAAAATATTTTTATAAAAAGATTCACATGATAACTTTGTGCAATTTTTGGCACAGCATCTAGTCTTACCTAACTCACAACATATCCAAAGCTCAGCTACAGAGAAGATATACATTTCAAATTATGACAGATTCAAGCATAACACCTTTGTAATTTTTCTGCCAAAAATACTTTGAATCTAGCCACAAGTGTACATCAAGTAGGTGGGGTTTAACATCCTGAGACCTACAAAATTTGTTTCAGAATTTTTGGAATTTTCTGTGAATTTCTAGGGATTTTCTAAGACTGTGGACTGATCTGCAAATAAACTAAGTTAAGATTCCTTGCAAATATGCCCCCGGATTCACATCCATGCCCTCGGCGGCGGCGGGAGGGCTCGCCGGCGGCGATGTGGGGCCCGACCACGACAACAAGCGGCACCATGATGAAATTGAGCTCACCACGGTCCTATTGGCGGTGGTGGCGAGGGTGGAACGTGCTCCGGCGACGGCGCACGGCGGCGGCCGGCGGCGGCGCTCGGGGCGGCTCGGTGTCTTGCGGTGTGGAGGCCAATTTGACGCGAACGAGCGCGCGTGCGAGCTTGCCTCGAGTGCTAAGGGTCCTAGCGACGTGCTTGGACGGCGGCGAGCGCGAGCCGGGGAGAGCTAGCACGGCGGCGGCGGGATGGCGGCGGGGAGGCACGGGTGGCGCGCGGAGGAGCGCGAGGGGGGGGTTTACGTAGGCGCGCGGGCACCGGTGACGAGCGGGTGACGGCGCGGGATGCTCTCCGTGCTACGGCGCGTCGAGGCGCGCGCGTGCGGCGGCGACGCCGCCGACGGACCGCCGGTCCGTGGCGCGCGCGCGCGCGCGGCGCGCGCGTGCCTCGGGGCACCTCGGGACGGGGCACCTAGGGGCGCGTGGCATCGGGACGGAGCACGGCGTGGACGCCGAGGCCTCGGGCGGCGCGGGCACGGGCGCCGGGGGCAAGGGCCGGCGGCGGGCGGCGACGGCGGCGCACGGCGCGCGCGCGTCGCGGCGCGACGCGCTCGGTCCTCGGCGGTGGCACCGGTGCGTGTTCAAGCCGTATTTCTCCAAAATCTTGAATACAACTCGACCAAACAATGAATACCAAAGTTGTAGATCTAAGTACCAGCTACAACTTTCCCAAAGGTTGTATGGGGTTTTACTGTTTAGATTTGAATCTAGAGGAATGTCAACTTTGAATGTCGGCATGTGCTTGACAACGGTGATCTACGGCTTGCAAGGGCTTTTTCACAATTTTCCCCTCCAAATCAGCAATGCCACTCTACATGAAAGTTGTGTCCCTCAACAAGATCTACAACTTTCCTAAAGGTAGAATTTTAAGTGTTTAGGTGAAATTTGGGGAACGCGGCAAAAGTTAGGCGGACACACTGTGGACACCGGGTGGCAAGGGGGGTTTGACCCACCCTTTGACCATGGGTTTGCCCCACAAGTGTTTTAACTATTCACTAGGGTCACTAGGGGTGTGTTAAGGAGTTTTCATGGGTGAGGGCCCGGAGTTGACCTAGGGTTGACCATTTGACCAGGCTAATCGTGTCATTAGCGTTAAAGACGGTAATTAAAAACCGGGGCGTCACAAGCGGTGGATGGGGAATGACGCGGGGAGCTCGACACATTGGTGGAGAAGCTGCAGGACGGTGTGGAGAAGCTTCTAATGGGGGCATCGAGCGGAGGCGCACCGTGGGCGGCGAATCGCCAACAATGGCGGCGTGTCCGGAGAGGTGGTGGCCGGATTGGGGAAGAATGGAGCTAGGGTTTGGAGGGAGGGCACCGCCGCCGCGCGCTACTCTGGGGGCTGCCACCGCGCGATCCCCGCCGGGAGCCGCGGACGCGTTACCTCGCCGAGGGGCCGGCGGCGCGCGCACCTCTCCCCCACGGGTGACAATAAGGAGAGAGAGAGAGGGATAGCCGGCGGCCCGGAATGGATAGGTGAGGGAGATATCGTGGGTGAATACGAGCGGGACCGTCGGACCGCGTGAGAGGATAAGGCCGGTCTGTCTTTGTTGGCCAAAGAAACGGTGGTTGTTAGGAAGTCATTGGGTAATAGTTATTATTAGCTATAAAGTTAGTTGACGTGGAGGTGAGAGATAAGAAAAAAAAGTATTTTATATTACTGGACCTACATGCTCATCTCACATATTCTTGAACTACTTGAAATAAATAGGCTATTTGCTCGTCGCTGATGACTATTTTCTCTCCTACTTTTTGCCTGTCCACATCATAATAGCTGGCCATTGCGGACGGCCTAAGTAACCGGTAAAACCGGCCTCGATCGGTAGCGGTTCCTACCGATCCGATTAAAAATCAAATGTAAATTCGATTCTAAAAATAATTTAAGATTTATATAATTTAATGGTATCAATTTTTTTCAAATACTAGTGTATTTAGTACTTTGTGGGTGTTGAAAGTTCAACAAAAATAGAAAAAGAAAAAAAAAATCGACCAATTCAACTTCTAATGCCCGCAAAAATACTAAATGGACTAATATTTGAAAAAATTTACACCATTAGATTCTACGCACCTTGAATAATTTTTAAGGAAATTTCTTTATTTTTCAATTTTTATTGAAAATATGCCATTTTTTTATTCGTAACCGACCGACTAACCACTATTATCGGTCGGCTACCCGGTTTTACCGACTAGTCAATCGTGGCTACCGATTGAACTACGTTTTTTATTCCCAACCGACCGGCTAACCGCTACTACCGGTCAGCTAATCGATCTTACTTACCGGTTAACCGGTCGGAATCGTTTGCACTAGCATTTTCGTTTGAAAATCTAACTTCGATCGGTTTCCATCGGTAACCGGTCTAATCAGTTCGGTTAACCTTACCGGACCCCGACGGTTACATGGCCGGAAACGGTATTAAAAACCCTGGCGTGCAGTGCGAGCGAGGAGGGTAGCGGAAAGCTGGTCGGAAGACGAGCTGCTGGCTGCTGGCTTGTCACGCACACGGCACACGCATGATGCTGGCAGCGCGATGCCAACAGCCTTGTGATGGAGGGGATACAGGTATTGGAGTGCATGAGTGGCGAATGTGGTATCCTGACTTGACACGCCGTGCTGAGTAGCGTTCTGAATATATTTGCATAACTAAGAACAAGAATAGTACTACAAGGTAAGCTAAAAAGTAACGGGAAATTAAAGGAAGGAAAACGATAATTTTTCCCGTGTGTTCATCTGGAGTGGGTTGCACCAAAGGAACCGTCTCGAATGAATCAATGGAACCACACGCAGTTTCAAAGTCAATGGTTTAGTTGTGTGGTAAGTATGTTAGTAGTTTATATTAGAGTTTACGTTTTCGGTTGTGTTTAGCTGGCTCGGCAACTCGTGTCCAATTAGAGCATCTCCAAGAGCTCTTGTATTTTGTTATCTAAATTTCGAGATTATACCCCCTTTGTAAAAATAGAAAACCCCCTAATTCCATGGAGTAGTCCAATGATTAGGTAAATGTGATGTCTATATTTTAAAACCGGGTCCACACCATCCAACCGAATCATATCGCTGCCCGGACGTGAGCATCACTACCTTTTCTCTAGCGCCGCCGCCCCCGGACGAGATATTCCGCTTGCACGGGAAGGAGAGGTGCGTGCGCGGGAACGGCAAAATCGGCGCGGGAAGGAGACGCGAGGGGGGCGATGGCGGCGCGCGGCGCTAGGAAAAATTACCGAGGGGAGGAGCGCCGATAGCGAGCCCGGAAGAATGGCGAGTCGATAGCTTATCTGTTGGATGCGTTTTTTTGAGTTCGTTATCTTTTTTTAGCTAAAGGAGGCGAAATAGAAGAGCTCTTGGAGATGCTCTTAGACTCTGTTCATTTGAATTGTAACTGAACATTGTATTATTTCTTCTTCTACTTAATCCAATGATACGCTGCGCATGCATTCTCGAGAGAGAACATGCAAGGAGATCGAGGAGCGGAGCGTGGCCGGCCGGGCGACGATGGCGATGCAAGCACGCAGAGGCATAGTATGCCGAAACACGGCACATGCAGTTTGCAGCGGTGGACGCGGCATCTATTTGGGGTTTCGCTTCGCTTTCGATCATGACGTCTTAGTCGGATGCTGTTGTTCTGGCTCGACGGATCTCGTCGGGGTCTCGTCCGCTCAGGCTCCACAATATACAATGCGGCGTGCGGACAACCACCTGGATATCCTCAAGGGTGCGAATCGAATTTTGTTTGGGGCTTTGGGTCGTAGCGTGCATAGCGTGGCATGCATCATCATCCATTTGGTTCTCAACGATCTGGATCATTATGCTTGGTGTGTTGTTGGTCAGATCGACTTCCCGTCCCAGTGCATTGCTCGATCTCCACCAGTTTCAGAGCAAAGTTAGTTGACCACGCGAGTTCCACTCTGCTTCCGACTGTTCTAACGTGGAACGGTGGAAATCTGCTGAAACGGATCCGAAAATGCTCCGTAGTCCTCGCTCGCCAAGAACACGGGCCGTTCAGTTCTTCAATTCCGATCCCCTCTGCCGACACGACAGGAGCCCTGAGCAGAAAAGAAAACAATGAACTGATTGGCGAATGGCGATGGACGAGGCCGCCGATTTCGCCGCAGCTGGGCTGTCTGAGATGCAGGATGCATGCACGTTGTGCCTCCGCCACCGGCCGGCGCAAAAAAATTGCAGAGGAAAAGCCACTCCGCCGCTCCCGTCCCGAGCCATGGTTCCTTTTCCTTCCTTTCAGATCTCGGCCTCTCGGCCTCGCCTTGCCGGGGACGCGAATCCTGCAGGAATCCTTTTGTGTGCTCTCTCGCGCGCTCTTCTCTTTGCCTTTCCCTTTCGATTCTTTTCGCGTATCTCGATGACGAGACAGAGACGGGGCCGTCTTCTAGAGTCACCTCCCCCGCACTGCCAAGCCCAGCCTTCAGTCACGTACTCACGTTGCCCACAGCCTGCCCACAGCAGCAGACCGAGCGGCGAGGAATGGACGGCTCCCTGGCACTGCCGAGTCGATCCATCATCTGCGCGACCAACGCAATCGCCGGTCGAGATCCGGACCACCACCAACCAGATGGAGTACGTGCATCGGTGCATGCATGCACAGTGGCTGGCCGGCGCCGTTCGTGCTGGGGTGAGTGCATGCGCTGAGGCAAGCAAATGGGCGGGCCAACTTTCCGCCGTGCCGATCCGAGTGGCGAGACATCACGGGCAGCATTACTGCAGGGCACGGGCACTAAATTCGCCCTGCACGTACGTACCAATGTACGCGCGCGCGTCTAGCCGATCGATCCACGCACATCTTGTGCGAGTGAATGTACAGGTACTCTGCGGCAGCACGGAGATCTCGTCTTCATGAGCTTTTACTACTCACGGTACCATCAGTATGATGTCGTATATGGATCCATGAATCATTAGTGAGCGATCGATGGTGGTAATTTGGGTATGGGCGCATGACATAGTATACTGCCTACAGTATGTGGTACAATGACCACTTTTAGAGTGAGAAACTAGAAAGTCTGCCGTGTTGTTGCCGCACCATTACCTGTAGCCCAGTGGTCGGTAGAAAGGTTGTGGATAATTTTGCAGGAATTCATTTATGGGTTGATTTCTTAAACTTTTAGGATATTGTTTAGTTAAAATGCAATGACTTTTGATTGACCGTGACAAAGTTGGGAGACTTTTCTGCAAAATTTTGGAATGCTGGTAGATTTACGGTAAGTTTAGGATTTTTCCGTCAAAGTGTATGAATCGTGTGCTAATTTCTATAAAGCTCAAGTTTGTTGAAGATGTACCGATCATGGGTTGATTCTCATAACTATCGAAAACACTATCAGAAAAAACGCTTCTCAGATAAGCTATGGATATTGAGCTTCTGCGTTGTAGTATAAATGGAGGTGGTGGACAAACTTGTCATAAACTGGACATAAGTTATTCCAAACAGGTCCACGGTCCACCGGAAAGAATAGCATTCCAATGCAGAATCACTTTAAATACTAATATGATTTTTAATAATCCTACCCACAAATCCCATTCTAATACGATTATGTGTGCAACAAAGCACTTAGACCAGTCTCAGTGAAGAGACCATGTGGGAGTTTTCTTCAAGAGTGACGCATCATCTTTACTGTATTGGTTTGCGGGATGACACACCCTCTCTCAATGCAAAGGGTCATAATACAATTTTATTGGCTCTATAAATATTTAATTACTACATGTTGGTTGGTCAATTGTGCTATAAACATTGTCAACTTGTCTCAGTGGGAGGGTCATGAAGGTATTATTTCTAGGACCCCGTGCTCACCGGGATCATGAGGATGACTCTGGTTTCCTCTCTCACATATTAAGTCATCTCTTTTGTATATGTGACACCCTATTTAATGTTTGTGTCCCTCCTATTGAGACTAGCCTTGGTACAAATGGAAGCGGTTGACAGAAAAAACACCTTTCAAATAAGCTGTATTGTATAAATTTTGAGGTAACATTTACTACCTCTGTCCTTAAAGTTTAAGTGAAAGTGCAAGCGTGACCGTGTATATTTAAGAACGGAGGTAGTATCTGATAAGCGGACCTGAACCATCTTCCGTCTAGTAGAAATGGAAGTGGTGGACAGAAGCGCGGTCAATAAAATATGAGAAAAATAGATTGTTTGGCATTTAGTGTCACCTTATCTTGGGGAACGTATCAGGTGGAAACCCCTCCGTGCAAACTATGGAAACTTCAATCGGAAACACGATATTGATCCAAAGGAGGGCTCATAGGAGGTGGGAGGGTGATTTGCAAAAGTGCCTTTGCAAATCATCCCTCCCACCTCTCACAAGTTTTGCACATCACCAACCTCTTATGAGTCTTCCCTTGGATCAACATCGTGTGGCTCCGATTAAAGTTTCCATAGTTTGCACAGAGGGGTTGGTTTCCACCTGATATGTTCCCCTTATCTTGATCATAAGCTGAATATAAGTTGTTCCAAACAGGTCTACAGTCCACCGATTAATCGCAACCCAATGCAAAATCACCTTAAAATTCAATATGATTTTTAAGAATCCCACCCACAAATCCCATTCTAATGCGACTATGTGTCTAAAAAAAGGAATTTGACATTCACATTCAGCCCATTCAACTTGTCCGTTCTAGTTTGGTTGCTAATGGTAGTCCGGTTTGTTCGACGAGAAAAATCTTTTGTTGGCCGGTGCTCGATAAGCCAAGCGAACGAGTTGATTATCTAGAACTAGCACGTTGGCCCGCGCTAATAGCGCGACTAGATTTGATAAAGTTATCCTTATATATGACTCGTTATTCATCCTTTTGAAATCATTAACACTCAACCTTCATGTAGATATTGGTGCCTCGATTTCGAAATTAGTATCGGTACACCCGAATTTTGTTGCTTGGGTGGTATTGGATTGGTGGATGGAAATCCAATAGCGAATGACACAATCAACGCTTCACTGCACCCTCGCATACATTGCAAGCTGCGGCTTTTTACATTGGATTGAAATCGTAAATCACCCTATACGGCATCTCTCGGTCCCTCCGCGAATCTCTTTCCCGCCTATTCTCTTCCTTATTTTTGTCGAGCGACCTATGCCTTTCTGATACTATGGCTTCTGAGTCCGACTTAAGCATTGACCTTGTGTAGAGTCTCAATGCTCCACCTCACAATGTGTGGATCTAACTCCTCTTAGCTAGTTCGTCGTACTTGGCAATGATGTAAATTACTGGCGTAGGTGATCTTGAAGGTTTCTCTCGATCTAGGAATATGTTAGTGTAGCGGTGGCACATGTCCCTTCATCCCTCCTATCTCTTTGCGCGCGCACACACACCATCCACCCCGACAATGCCTCTTTCTCCCTTACTTTTGTCGTGCAAACTCTACTTCTCTAATTCTGCGGCTTTCGAGTCCGAATCAAGCATTGTTCTTCCGTAGAGTTTAAATACTTCACCTCTCGGCGTGTGGATTCAACTCCTTCTGTGAGCTCGTTGTACATAGCTACGATGCTAGTTGTTGGCATAGGCAACTTTGAAAGTTCCTCTTAATCTAGGTACCGGCTCATTCAATAGTTGCATAGGTCCCTCCGATCCCCCTCGTCTTCCGACAAAACCTACTTCTTAGTTTCTCCCCTATTTTTGCTGGGCGAACTATGCCTCTCGATTTCGCGGATTTTGAGTCCGACTCTCTTAATCTAGGTACGGCTCATGCAATAGTTGCATAGGTCTCTCGACCCCCTCATCTTCCGACAACACCTCCTTCTTAGTTTCTCCCCTATTTTTGTGGGGCGAACTATGCCTCCGTGATTTCGCGGCTTTTGAATCCGACTCGGATGTTAACCTTGTGTCTAACTCCTCTCGGGCCAATTTGTCGTACCGGTGGCAATGGTAGTTGCTAGGATAGGCAATCTTGAAGGTTCATCTTGATATGGGGACAAACTCATGTAGCGGTGGCACATGCCCCCCCCCCTCTCTCTCACTCTCACTTTTCCCTTACTTTTGTCGGGTGAACTCTCTCACCTTGATTCCACGACTTCGAGTCTTCTCGTGTTGACATTGTGTAGAGTTTCGGTACTCCACCTCCCAGCGCGAGGATCCAACACCTCTCGGCAGGCTTGTCGTACCTCGCGGCAATGCCAGTTGCTAGCTCTGATCCTCTCGTGTGTTGGGTGTTGTTGGTCTGATTGCAAATAACTGCTAATTGGATTTGACTATTGATCTTTTTCTATCAAAACATATTATATTATTGTATTCAAATTTAGATATTAACTAATCATATTGTAAATGAGATGTTTATTAAATGAATGTTCCAATATAGGCTCGTAAAATCACAACATATTAAAGGTACAGAAGGAATTAAGGACATATCAAATACTTGCAGTCGATTTGTGGTGGTCAAGCATATTATTTATAAACACAATATTAACTTTATTTTTTATAACAATTTTAGTTATTTATTAGTTGTATTTAATATGGATTATTTTATTTAGCTATTTCTCTTCTCAATCTGTATAAAAATTTGGTTCTAATTTTCTTTTTTTAAAATCTTGGATTTGTATATATATTTATTAGCTATATTAGATATGGATTCTTTGGATTGGTCTAGACCGTCGGACCAGTGGTGACTTCATCTATCTTGAGGATTTGTCAGCTCACTCATTCGGAAGTGCTCAAAGAGAGAGGGGCGCGTATGTGTTGTATGTGAGCATCGTGCCTATTCCATGTGATTAAAAAACTTGCTTTCATGTAATTTGTAGACGTATTAATCTATATCTGTCTTTTAATTTCAAGTACGTGACATACTCCATGATCCATTAAGGAGAAGTCTAAAAAAGCTTACTGAAGTTTGTTAGGAAATTGAAAAAATACATGCGGATTCAAGTTGGTATTCAACTCCGGCACCTAATGTTAGGCAATAAAAAATATTGCATATGTATTCAATTACTCAATTACGGCGTGCCATAAGAAAAGGAAATCATAGATTAAAAATATTTCAATTTTTTAGAATGATATGAATTGTTAGATCTTCATAAAATCCAGCGGTTCAAACTCCTCTCTCATTTAGATTAACGTGGAAATTCCTTTTTTTCATAATAATATGAATCGTTAGATCTTCATAAACTCTAATGCTCCAATCTCTTCTCTTTTTTAATCAACTACTATTTTTCTTATTTTTAATTCAGAATTTATGTATTTATTAATTGTATTTGTATTGAATATGGACTCTTTAGATTTCCTTATTTTAATTTCGAATTTATGTATTCTTTGATTAATCTAGACTTGCAGGTCTTCATAAAATCCGACGGTGTATATTATTCTCTCTTTTTTGGATTAACGTGGGAATTTCTAGCCCTCTCGACGAACGTGGTGGGCTACTTTTAACCGTATAGAACAGTATAGAGATAATAGATTAGAATCAACCCAGCTCTGCGCCACTGACCCCTGCCCCCGGGTACCATTTGTGGAAAAGGAATGTGCAAACGTGTTGTCATTCATGCATCAGGCGCCCGGAAACGCCCACCCGGACGACACGGCGTGCATGCACGGAGAAGAGCCCGGCCCTCAGCGGCCACTCGGACACCGTGCCTGGGCATATGCATATCAGCGAGTGCATGCACCTTGCATGACAGCACGAGGATATGGCACTGCTACACGCACTTTGCCTTCATGCACGACGCAACGGCTTCGTATTGTCCCTTCGCTGATGGAAAGGATATGGTGCTTCCATGCAGCGGGAAGCAAGAGGTCCAACTAGGCACAATCTTCTGACGCACAATCTTCTGAAGCAGCAGCTGTCAACTCTTTTTTCCCCTCTCGAACCTGCATCTCCCGAGTCCTGACGCGCAAAGCACTAGAGTTACTGAGTTAGCGTAGCTATCAATAAATCAACACCGGAGATTTGAACTAACACTTGCTTAACTATAGTAAATCTAGTGTCAAGTGCGCGGGGGAGATTTGACTGTTTCACTTTGGAGAGATAAAGACGCACCGGTCCTTTCACTAATCACCTCCACTGTTTGGAGGGACTGCACTTCACTAGTATAGCAGATGTTGTAAAAGGAAAAGTAAAGAAGATTGGCTGCCGGCGGCCGTGCGTTCAGGACATTTGACTAGCTGCTTCACTTTGGAGAAAGACGCACCGGTCTCCTTTCGCTAACCACCTCCAGTAACTTCTTTTGCATCGACCATCCGTCCAGGTGGTGGTAACCTTCGAGGCCCCCGTTGTCCGGAACAGGGGGATCGCATCGATGCGTGCTGCTCGAAAGAGTTGCGGAGGAATCACGCTGCTTCACCGATCACCACCCCCCACGCGAATTCCTGTGAGAAACCTTGCCCGGCGGGGGAGGCTCCCTCTCGCTCTCGGCCGTCCACTCGTCGCGCCGCTGCCGGCAGACAGATCTCGGGCGAGACACTCTCCCCACTGCCACAGGTCATCGACCACCGGCCCGGTCCGACGACCGACCAGACCAAACATGAAACATGTCACCGAGGACGAGGAGACCGTGCGACGTCCGAGCCGGTGGGGAAGAAATTCAGCAATGAACTGTAGCAGCAGCAGCAGCTCCAACGGCATCTTGACCCGATCGGCGAAAGTGAAGGCGAAGTTACCAGCAGCTGATCTGATGGTGCCTGCCTGGGTAGGGTGGTAGCCCGTTCCCCGTAATTTCGCCGTTCCAGAACTCGAGACACACCACATTTGTAGTTGTAGTCGTCTGGCCTGGTTGTAAAGCGGAGTGCGCCCCGGCATGCACGGAACGCCCGCCGCGCTGCGCCACCGTGGCTGCATGCGCTTGAGCCTTTGAGGTGAGACGGCCGCCGTGCCTTTCGCGTTGCTCGCCGCGGGAACCCGACGCACACCACTCGATCGCCGTAGAGAAAGCTCTTGTCAATGTGTGTGACGCTGTGTGTGCTTTGTCTTCCGCCCTCCGTTCGCGGTCAAACCCGGTGTTGGGGAAGTCGGTCTTGAGCGTCGCCTCGTCCGCCCACGCGAAAACCTTCGGTGCGCGCGCGGTTTCGGTCTCGCGGGGAAGACCCTTCGCTACGGGAGCACTAACGAAACACTAACGCCGCTCCCGTCCTATAAGTTTTCTTTGTGCGGGGGAAGATCCATCGTCGTTGCACCCACCTTCGGCGCCGAAGGCGCCCGGCATCGGTGTTTTCGGTAATGGAGGCCCAAGGGAAGCGAGGGGGCCGAGAGCGCCGGCCCCGGGCGTCGCGTCCGGAGCCGCCGGCGGCGCGGATGAAGCGCCCGAAGAGGCCCGACGACCCCGGCCCGGGGTCGCTACTTCGGCCCCGAAGGGCCGACAACCCCGGACACGTGGCCACCGCCGACGTGTAAAGTGGGCTCCGGTCGGGGGCGAGAGACAAGGGCGGCCGCGTGTAAAGGCGTTTCGGCCGTACGAAGACACGGCCGGAGGCCCGTACGACGCGGGGACTTGCCGTTATGCCCTTGTAAAGTGTTTAAAGCGGTTTGTCGGGGACGGAAAAGGTGTAATTGAGGCAAATGACTATGCCCAGGGGTCTCCTATAAATAGTGAACCCCTTGTAATGAAACGGATACCCTGTAATGAGAAGAGAGCACCGAAGGCCCTTGCCAGTTCTTCGGTCTTCGGTTTGCGAGTATTTTCCTTGTTCCGTCTTCGTAAGTTTCTGCGTTTCCTTTCCTCGCCCAAGTAGAAGTAGAAGTAGGAACCTCGCAAGAAAGGGCGAAGGTAGGGAGTGAGTTCAGGGGGCTGTTGTGTCGGCGTCCACCCTTCGGGCCCGATTTCCACCAACAGTTTGGCGCCCACCTCGTGGAAGATCTCAGGACCACATGGCTAGGACACGTTCGGCGGGGCGCCGAAGCCGCGACGGCTCAGGCGGCGACCACTCCACTCGTGTCGGAGCCCGCCAACCCATCCCCTTCGGCCGTCCAGCCTTCGGCCGGAACCGCGACCGGGCCAAGCGCGCCTGAGGTAGAGCACACCGCTCTGGGGGTGTTCGAAGTCAGCCTCGAGGGGCTGGGGGCTTCGGCGCAAGACATCGAGGCCCTCCCGAAGGATTCGGGCCCTCATCGGCCGGCAAGTCCGTGCGGCTCAGCCTGAGCAGGAGACGCGCCCATCCTCCTCGCAGATGCAACCATCCCAGCACCAGGATGCGGCTCCACCCCACTCCGCCTCCGACGCCATCGACTTCAACATCGGGGGCGGTGAGCGCTACCTCGCCATGCCGCAAAGCCGGATCGCCGGCGCGACGCCGCCACGCCAAGGCCGCTCCGACGCCGCCCGCACCGCCACCGACACCCGCTGCGCATGCTGCGCCGGCGGTTCAGCAACAAGCCTGGCTCACCCTGCAGGCCATGCAGGCTCAGCTGGATCAGTGGAGGCAGCAAAAGGACGCCTCCGAAGGACAAAGCATAGGGCACCGCCAAGACAGGGGGCAGGTGCACGAGCACCTCGCTCCCGACGACGCCCCACTTCGCAACGTGGTCCCGGTGTCCCCGCTCTCGGTTGAGCTGGAGAGTGCGCCGTGGCCTCGTAGGTTCAACGCCAACACCCGCCCCGATGCGACGGGGGACTATGATCCCAAGGAGTTTTTAATGAAGTTTGAAGCGGCGGTTGAGTCCAACGGAGGTGACGCCACGACAAAGGCAAAGGCCCTTGTGCTCGCGCTCAAGGGAGAAGTCCGATCTGGTATGCCAATATACCGAAGGGGTACATCACATCATGGTTCCGAGTCGCGGAACAAGCCGCCGTCCGGCTTCAAGGGCATGCGGGTCGAAGAGTTAGACTCCAACGACCTCGTCAACATGTGCGTCCAAGGGGACCGTGAGTCACCGCAAGAGTACATGCACGGGGTTGTCAAACTAACGAAGCACGCGCGCCCAACGTGTCCGAAAGCGAAGCATCATCGACGCCATCGTCGGTGGCTCGAGGGTTGGAAAGCGCAAGATGTGCTCGACGGGGTCAAGCCGAAGTCCGTGCAAGAACTATTCGAAGTCATGCAAGAATAGCGCAAGTCCGATAAAGGCCGCCGCCGAAGGCTCGCCCAGGCAAACGCGGCAAAGAAGCGAAACAACGGGGCCGGTGGGACCGGCCGAAGGGATGGCAAAACCGGCCGCCGAAGCGGGCGAACCGCCGGATCAACAACGTGTCCGCACCCCCCGACCAAAACCGAACGAGGGCGGCGGCCACAAGGGCGGATACAAGCATACAAAGGGGCCGAAGCGCGCGCGACGATAACCGGCAGAGGGCGGAGGCGGCGTTTTTTCGCCGGCTCCACGGGATTGATGCCCGGCACCACACGCACCGGTGCCCTTCGGCGGTCAAGATGAAGATGGAGTGGGAGGCGGAGGAGAAGGCAAAGACGGCGAGGCATAGCCGTGAACCATGTCATGAAGTACCAAAATGCGGGTCGGTTCAAGGCCACGCCACCACCCTACCGCCACCGGCCCTACCAACCTTCGGCACCGACGCATGCTTTCCACCCACCACGGCCATACGCACCTTCCGCGCGCGGTGCTCGCCCCACCTCCTCCCCGCTCACGCAACAACCTTCGGTGTTCGTGCGCGTCGTGGCCGAACCCACCCGCCCACCACCAAGTGCATTACACCCACACCCAACCACCGCCCCCGCCACCACCGAAGCAAGAGGTCCACGACTCAAGCGGCTCGGGGATGACGGGCATGCTCAATATCATTAATGCGATCTCCGGCGGATCAAATGAGCCGACCCATGAAACAAAGAGGCGGCGCCAAGACTACTACCGAAGCGTATCACACATTTGCTCGGCAAGTATTTCCACCTACCATGGTCCCATGTCCCAATAACCTTCACGGCGGCCGACATCCGGTTGCGGCACTACCCCCACAATGACCCGCTCGTCATAAGAGCCAACATTGGCAAGAACACGAGGTACTACTTCGGCAACGACGTAGGGAGGATCCTCGTCGATAACGGCGATTCGGCGGACATTTTGACACGGCAATGTTTCACCAGCATGGGGTTCAAGAAGGAAGACCGAAGAAGGCGAGCACCCGCTGTACGGCTTCGGCAATAAGAAAATCGAAGCCCTGGGCAAAATTGATGTCAATGTATCCTTCGGCCAAGATGCCACAATGAGAAGCGAGATCATAACATTTGATGTTGTGGACTTCGCATACCCGTACAATGCCATCTTCGGCCGCAACACCATCAACAAGTTCGCCGCGGTGATCCACCAAGGGTATCTGTCGATGAAGATACCGACGACGGCGGGAGTAATATCGATCTACGGCGGCCCGGAGGAGGCCCGAAGAGCCGAGCGCAACACTTCGGTCCACAACGGACAAGTCCATGTCATCAATGAGGACGAGAGCAACGAAGCTACGGCGGCCGAAGAGCACAAGGCCGAAGCCCGGATGAGGCGGTCCATGAAGGGGGCCGAAGCCGAACGCATGAAGGCCGTCGATGTCACAAAGACAGTCCCCTTATGTGCGGATGTGCCAAGCAGAACCGTGATGATAGGCGCTGAGGTCAGCGCAGAAGACGAAGGCCGACTCCTGCAGTTCCTTCGTAACAACCAAGATGTCTTCGCATGGTCCAAGTCTGACCTGACAGGCGTTCACCGCTCGGTCATAGAGCATGCACTCAATACTGACCCAAGAGTCAAACCGAAGCTGCAGAGGCAGCGGCCCATGTCGGCGGATAGAGTCAGGGCTGCGGAGGCCGAAGTGCAAAAGCTGCTCGACGCAAGAATTATCAGAGAAGTGCAATACCCCATCTGGGTGGCAAACGTGGTCATGGTACCGAAGAAAAACGGCAACATGAGAATGTGCATCGACTTCCGAACTCAACAAGGCATGCCCGAAGGACCCTTTTCCTGCGCCTAGGATCGACGTCATCATCGATCGGCCGCCGGCGCGACATGTTGAGCCTCCTAGATTGCTTCTCGGCTATCACCAAGTGTGGATGCGAAGGGACGATGAAGCAAAAACCGGATTTACAACCCCCCTTCGGTGTCTTCGCTTCGTCGGGAATGCCCGAAGGCTTGCGCAACGCCGGGTCCACCTTTAACCGCATGATGAAGCCGATCACGGGCGGCCCAGGGGGGGCGCAACGCCTCGGCGTACGTCGACGACATCGTCATCATGAGCGAGAAAGAGCAAGATCACATCGCGGATCTAACCGAAACCTTCGACAACATGAGGCAAAACGGCCTCAAGCTTAACCCGAGAGAAATGCATCTTCGGCATTCGGAGAGGGCGATTGTTGGGCCGCATGGTCTCCAAGCGGGGCATCCGGGCGAACCCCCAAAAGATCGAGGCCCTACGAAGGATGCGGCCTCCGACCACTCGAAAGGAAGTTCAAAGGCTCACCGGCGAGAATCGCCTCGTTGAACCGGTTTATCTCAAGAGCCGAGAGCGAAGCCTGCCCTTCTTCAAGGTTCTCCGAGCAAACTCGGCTTTTCGGTGGGGCCCGGAGCGACGGCAAGCCTTCGATGAACTCAAGAAATATCTTGAAGATGCGCAATCATGACCAAGCCGTCACCGAAGGCCGACCCGCTCGTTGTACATTGCGGCAACCGACACGGCGATTAGTGCGAGTGCTCGTGGAAGAGCGCGAGGAGGCGGATGTCCGAGGCAATTTCCCATATACTATGTCTCAGAAGCTGCGAGCGGCTCAAAGGCGCTCTACTCCGAAATGGAAAAGATGGCATATGCGGTTGTGATGGCAAAAAGGAAGCTTCGGCACTACTTCCCGAGCCACAATGTCTCGGTACCCACGGCTTTCCCCCTCGGGACATGTTCGAGAACAAGGAGTCAACGAGCGGGGATGGGCAAGTGGGCCACGGAATTGGCGGAGCACGTCATAAGCTTCGTCGCTCGCGGCGCAATAAAATCTCAAGTCCTTGCCGACTTTGTAGGCGATTGGACGCCTTCGGCGCCGAAGGGGGAACCCGGTAGTCACGAGCCGGTGTGGGAAGTCCAGTGTGACGGCGCCTACTGCCACCTCGGTTCGGCGGCCGCGGCGGTCTTAAAGTCCCCTTCGGGCATCAAGCTCCGATATGCTCTGCGGCTCAACTTCGATAACTGTACAAACAATGTAGCAGAGTACGAAGGCTCGTTGCTCGCCCTTCGGAAGGCCGGGGCGTAGGTGCCGGGAGGCTTGTCATCTTGACGGACTGCGAGCTTGTCGCTTGCCATATTGGGAAAACCTACAAGGCAAAGAACCCGGATATGATGAAGTACCGCAAGCCGTCCGAAGCATGGAAAAATTCTTCATTGGCATCACGGTACGAAGTTTCCCCGAAATCACAACAAGGAGGCCGATGCTATTGCGAAGGCGGTACGCACTACTTGAAGCCTTGCCGCCGGATGTTTTTTATGAGACAATCACCTCGAGGTCCGCTGCCGACGAAGCAGCACCCCCCAAATTTGTGAACGCAATTCAGAGCGAGGACTGGCGTGCCCCAATAGTGGCGGCGCTCAAAGGATATTATGAGGCCGAAGATGGAGTCACCGCCAAAAGGGCGGCAATCAGGGCGAGGAACTATCACCTGGTCGACGACAACTTGTACCGAAGAGGGGTGTGCGCTCCATTATTAAAGTGCATATCAGTCACCGAGGGGAAGCGCCATCGCACGAAATCCACAGCGGCATGTGCTCACACCACCTCGGCACCAGAGCTTTGGTGCAGAAAGCTTTCCGTCAGGGTTTCTACGGCCTTCGGCAGTGGCAGACGCCCACGACATTGTGCGCCACTGTCCAGAGTGCCAGCGCCACGCGCCCTACAGCAAGTTTGCCTCCAACGAGATACAGTTGCTACCACCGGTGTGGCCCTTCGCCAGGTGGGGTGTTGATATCGTCAGCCCGCTACCCACGGCACCTGGAAACTACACCCACGCAGTTGTGGCGGTTGAATATTTCTCCAAGTGGGTTGAAGCGAAGCCGTTGCTGAGCATCACCTCGGCGACCATTCAGAAGTTCTTCTGGCAAAACATAGTGTGCCGCTTCGGTGTTCCTCACGAGGTCACGGTCGACAATGGCAAGCAATTTGACAGCACAGAGTTCAAGGAATTCTGCGCATACCTGGGAACGAAGTTGTGCTTCGCTTCGGTCTACCACCCACGGTCAACGGGGCAGTCGAGCGAGCCAACGGAATCATCTTCGCCGGTATCAAGAGGAACATCACTGATTTGCCCAAGAGCAAGTGGGCCGAAGAGCTTCCGAGGGTAATTTGGTCCCACAACACCACCACTTCCGAACTACCCGGTTTTCCCCCTTCAAGCTGCTGTACGGAGAGGAAGCCATGCTGCCCGAAGAACTGTGCCTGGGCACTTGGAGGAGTACACCCTCCGGAGACGAAGACCTCAAGGCTTCGGTTCAGAACATCGAGGAGGTCCGCCTACAGGCAGCCGAAAACCTCTTGGCCTACCAAGACGAGACCCGGAGGTGGAAAAACAAGAAAATCAAACCGAAGCTCATTCGGTCAGGAGATCTAGTGCTACGCAAGGTGCCGAAGGGGAAATTAAAGGGTAAGATGCACGGGAAATGGGAAGGCCCGTTCATAGCAACGGCCACCGCAAACGAAGCGGCCTTCAAACTGCGTCGGCTGTCGGGCGACGAAGAGCCGTACACCTGGAACGTGGATATGCTTCAGAAATACTTCGTGTGAAGCAACTACGAGTTCTTAGCATAGTCTCTGACTTTTCTTAGTTTCTCTTTCCTTTAGACCAAGATATTGACCTTGTATCCTATGTACATTAAAGTAGTGGGGGACGTACTCTTTTCCTCACGGGGGAAGCTTCGTGGTTCCCCTCCGGACCCGCGAAGTGTGAGGTTTTTAATGAGGCGGCCCTTTGTATCCCTTCGACTTCTGACATGTAATATAAGTCAGTTCTCCCCCATCTCTTTCGTGTGCAGTTAGCCTTTCTTTCTACAGAATGTTCTCGCAACTCTTTCGAAGCTAGGCCACCGCTTCCGGGGGGCCTAGTCTCCGAAGTGGCCTTCGGCGCGG
The DNA here is from genome assembly GCA_947561735.1 of Cenchrus americanus. Taxonomy (NCBI): domain Eukaryota; kingdom Viridiplantae; phylum Streptophyta; class Magnoliopsida; order Poales; family Poaceae; genus Cenchrus; species Cenchrus americanus. The sequence continues at coordinate 105,779,285 of OX387243.1, forward strand.
TAAGTAACAGCCTTGGCGCGGACTGCCTTAGGGGCGCGCACACCAAGCCTGTCACTTATTGGCGTGACCGAAGAGAAAACCGCTCGAAGCGGGTCAGGGCCACGATTCGGCCGAAGTAAGCGCACGCCTGGAGCGATGCGTCGGTCTCGAGTTGACCGAAGAGAAAACCGCTCGAAGCGGGTCAGGGCCATGATTCGGCCGAAGTAAACGCACGCACGGAGCGATGCGTCGGTCTCGAGTTGACCGAAGAGAAACCGCTCGAAGCGGGTCAGGGCCATGATTCGGCCGAAGTAAACGCACGCCTGGAGCGATGCGTCGGTCGCGAGTTGACCGTCGGTCTCGAGTTGACCGAGGAGAAACCGCTCGAAGCGGGTCGGGGCCATGATTCGGCCGGGGCAAGCGCACGCCTCGAGCGATGCGTCGGTCGTGAGTTGACCGAAGAGTAAACCGCTAATGCGGAGCAAGTCCACAATACGACCAGGAAAACGCACGTTCACGGCGGCGTACAAACGAGGCCGCGTCCGGGCCGAAGTGCGCATACACTCAAAGGCAAGCCATCGCACGTCAACTCCAAAGACGAAGCGCGATGCCGCTTCGTCCCAACGAACCTAGGGTGTTTTCACGACCAAGCGTCCAAAGCCACGAAAACGGCGGAGCAAAAACACCTCTCTCCCACGCCTCCGGTTTACAACGACCACCGCAAAACAATACAACTTTATAAATCAAACAATAGTGTAGTTACAACACATGCTGACCGGCACAATAAATATACAAAGTCGTAGTCCGCTTCGGGCCTGCCGCGAACACTTCCGGGGGGGGAGTTCCGAAGTCCTATGCTCCAAGTCTTCGCGCCAGCCCGCGGCCACAAATAACGATCAATCCTCGTTCAGTACCTCATCACAGATTTCGTCAATTAACCGAAGATACGCCATGTCTATGATCTCCAAAGCCATCTCCCGAAGCTCGCTGTCGGTAGGCATCCTCCCTGCGCCGAAGTTAGTGTCAGAGTCTATACGAAGGGGATCCCTCCGTCTCCACCTTCACCGCTGCGAAGCTTTGCGACGAGGCGTCAGGAATTAAGTATACATACTCGGGTGGCCCAAGGACCCCCTCTTCAATCGGCTCCGTTTTCGGAACGACCCCTTCGGCCACGGAGGGGTCCACTAACCTACGCTTGGCCGCCCTACGGGCGGCCCGCTCTCTAAGAATGGCATCCCGGCGTGCGGGGTCCCTCGAAAACTCAGCGAAAAAGCGCTTAGCCGCTTCGTTGTGAAGGCGATAGCGCTCCGCTCGGTACGACAAAAACTCCGCATATGAGACATTAGGATGCCGAATGCTAAACTTCGTCCATACGTTAGGCGCCACAAAAAGTGATTCAAGGGGCAAGGTTGAGTTGCTCGCACCTTCGGCCCTCGCGCGAGAACCACCGAAGGAACTGCGCGGGAGACACCGTGCATCAGTTCATATTACAAGAATTCCATCCCTTCGGAAGGGAGAATAGTTCACTCCGTCACAAAGTTCGCGGCGATGCGTTTTTCACACCTCGGCACCCTCGGTGACGACGGCGGCTTCATCCACAACGGCGCTCGCTTCGGTGGCCTCGACAACCGCTTCGGCCGGGCGTTCCCCGCCGGGGGAGAGGCGGCGGCCAACAAGGTAGCTTCAAGTTCCGCCGCGTGCGCCGCGTCCGAAGCCTCCACCGTGGCGTCTCCGGCGGGGCCCCTTGCCCCCTCGGCGTCTCCAGCTTCGGGTGCGACCCCTCCCTCGGAGCCGGGAGCAACTTCAGGGACGGCGGGAGCCGAAGTGGCGGCCTCAGTGGCTGTTTCGGCGCGCTCTTCCTCGGTGGCGGGCCCCGTCGCATCTTCGTGCCTTCCCTCGGCGTCGGGTGCCATCGCGCCTTTGGCAACGCCGGCTTCGCCCCCGAGCGGTGCCGGCGGCCGCCCCCTCCTCGGTGCCGCGGCTCCCCGGCTGCGGCGGTGACAAGGGGAACGCCGGGCATGGCGATCCGATCCACCGTCCATCATGAGCGGGGCAAGGGCGGAGCACCGCCATACCGAGCCGAAGCCGGGCGTAAACACGTTCCTCGCGGCTGCGATCCTATCCGCAAAAGCGTCAAGGGAAATGTGTCAAAATATCGACGATGACGTCTTCTCACCGAAGTGTGGCGAGAGGGGAACGAGCGAGCTCCGGTGTGCACGGGCGCCGAGGCGAGCCGATTCGTCCAAGGTAAGGCGATAGCCGCGCCGGGCGAAGAAGGTGTTCATAAAGTTCTTTGCAAGATTCTTCGGCAGCACGGGAAGCTGTCCAACCTCTAGCTCCGCGTCGCTAGGCCACTCGAAGTTTTCCTTCGTAAGCCGACGAAGATCGCCCTTGCTGATTGTCTTCTCCGAAGATGGGCGATCTGACGGCACCAGCGAGCACACCGCATACGCCAGGGTACGAACCCCCACCGCAGCCCCAAGCTCCCCGAAGATCTTTATGTTCGTCGAGATGACGTCAAAGCGGGGCGTTCACCCATTCGTAAAATGACTCAACGGTGCAACGAGGAAGTGGGACGAGGAGGAGCATCCAAGTTGCTTTGCTCCGGCAAGCTGCGCGTATGTTGTCGCGGAGGGCTTCGGCGCCCGGATGTGGTCCGTGCGGTGCGGGTCCGGCGTTGCGCTCGGTTCGCTTAACCTCGTCCGCGCTTCGGTCGGCCTTGACCTCTTTGTCGGCAAGGCGAGCGCGCATGTCTTCTTTGGCACTGCTAAGGACCTCCACATCGCGCCGCAAGGATGCCGAGGGCGGCTTCGGAGGATCTCGCGGCATCTTCTTTCTCCTGTTGCGGCTTCCGGGAGCGCTCTCGCTCCGCGGCCCGGACGCCCCTCCCGGCCTCCGCCACTCGCTCTCAAGCGAAGAGACGGAGGCTACCGATTTCTCCTTCGCCTCCTTGCTCTCCTGCTCCAACCTTCGCGAGAGACACCGAGAGGCGATGAAGGCCTTCAAGGACAGGTCCCCGCACGCCGTCGTGAGCTCCGCAGCGGTCAGCTTCCCGAAGTACTCCTCTTCGTGAGGTATCGCGAAGCTTGCCCCGGCCTCTTCCAGAAACTGGCGCTCATGACCGCCGCTCGTCGGCCCCAAGGAAGCGGGTGTCTTCCCGCCAATCAACTTGGTTTCGGCGGGGATGCGGGAGACGAACGGCGGCGGCCGGGGGCTCTTCGGGCGTCACCCGTAGCCACTGCTTTCGGGACCCTCATCTTCTTCCTCCTCCTCTTCGGGGACGATATCATTCCTCTCGGAGGGCGGGGCCGAAGGGGAGGCGGATTGCTCGGTGCCATCGGAAGATGTGTCCGACGAGCCGCTGGAGGTGGAGCCGGAATTGCCTTTGTCTTGCGGGGCTTCGCGCGCGAAGGCGACGAGGCTTGGCTTGCGTGGCGCATCGCCAACGGAGGACACGATGCGTACATCACCGTCATCGTCACCGTCCTTCTCCCGGCGGGCTGAGGGGAACAAGCAGCGGCCCGGTGGCCCCGGCCCGGCCCTCGCCGGGGCCGCACGGAGGGTACATCCGAAGGCGCGGCCGCGCGCGGCGGCACGGCGGCTATCACGTCTCCAACAAGGCTCGTTTCCACGTCCACGACGCGGGTCCTCTTAGGGGACGGGGGTGAATCGCGCAGCCGCCCGCCCCGCTTCTTCCGTGCCTTCACCTCGGCGGGCTGCGGTGGCCGCGGCGGGTGCGGCCCTTCGGCGCCCCCTCTGCGGAGCGCGCGCGCGGCGACGTCGCCGTCTCCCTCCGCATCCGCTTCGGCGGCCGCGACCGCCGCGGCTTTCTTCTCGGCCGCCTCGCGGTGTTTGGCGAAGCCGACGCGTTCGGGCGGTGCGACCTTGAAAAACTCAAAAATACGGTTCGTCGGGACCCGTTCAGTGCCGCAACGGTGTCCTTGTACTCTTTCGGCGAGACGGGGCCGAGGATGAAGTCCCCGTGCGCCTCCACCTTCCTCTTTCTCAAAGCGCGGAAAAACGCCCAAGTCCGTTAGCTTCTCGTTCACTAGATATATGGCGAAAGGCGATTCTATTCAAGGTTGCAGAGTAACTTACGATCGGCTGTGAAGCCGAAGACCTTCGTCCAATCGGGGCAAGGAATGCCGCCGATGTCTTCCGCCCACTCGTCTTCGGCCACGGACCGCCCGTCGACCAGCGGGCACACGGGGATGCTGCGGTACTCCTCTACGATGTCGCGAGTACCGTACCTTCGCGCGAACCGACGAAGCATCATAACGAACTCGTCCCCCTCCGGGACACGAAGGGTTCTTCGCATAAGACTCGTGCGGGGGGCGGGAGCTCCTTCGTTGCCGGCGGGTGAGTGCCTCGGATGAAGGCGGATTCAAGGCGTAGTAGAACCGGTCTTGTTGCCAATCCGAAGGCCACTTGTTCCTGTACGCGGTGACCAGGGCTCACTACGCCGGCCTTATAGGAGAAATTGAGGCGGCCAAATTGACGGTCCTTCTCCACGGAGCGGTCCCCTTCCTCCTCGAATACCGTCCGCCGTTGGTGATGCACACGATGCGCCGAGGCGAAGCCTTCGGCGGAGGGCTTGATCTTCGTCGTCGGCATATCCACATATATACCGACACGGCGAAGGATGGCATTAGGGGTAAGGTGATGAAGGTAGATGTCGAAGTACCGCAATATGTCGATGACAGCGGGGTGAAGCGGGAACCGAAGCCCCGCGTACAGAAGATCCCGGAAGATGACAACCTCGTTGTCTCGCGGTCGCGGCACGGTCTCACGGCCGGGGGGCTCGGCCGGGCCCCGACCATACGGTTCTTCACCAACGCCTCCACGTCGGTCTTGTCAATCTGGCTTCGACCGAATGTATAGGTCTTCGCGATCTCCCTCGCGACAGCATCGCGTCTACGCTTCGGCGCCATAAACGCTAGCTATGCACGAAGAAAAAGCGAGGAGCAAGGGGGCTGGAGCAAGTCTTACAGTAGGCCTTCGGAGCTCTTGCGCGTCGTAAGTTCTGAGCTGAAGCCGCTGGGTGGGGTAACCCAAAGGACGGCCCCCCCTTATATAGTAACGAGTCCCGATAATCGCGCCGGCCTCGATCAAAATTACCTTTTTACCCGATGACGGCCCCTCTCAACGGTAAAATTGTCCAAGGGCAGCGGATGTCTTTTTTCGGGACGCCGTGTCAGCGTGGGCCGTCCGGGGGAGTTCCGAAGACCGGCCTTCACCCGATTTAAGGACGATCGTAAGTTCGGCCCTGCGCAGGAGCCAGGACGGCCCTCACTGACGAGGGGCTACTGTTGGGGAAGTCGGTCTTCGGAAGCGTCGCCCTCGTCCGCCCACGCTGAAAACCTTCGGTGTGCACACGGTTTCGGTCTCGCGGGAAGACCCTTCGCTACGGGGAGCACTAACGAAACACTAACGCCGCTCCGTCCTATAAGTTTTCTTTGTGCGGGGAAGATCCATCGTCGTTGCACCCACCTTCGGCGCCGAAGGCGCCGACATCGGTGTTTTCGGTAATGGAGGCCCAAGGGAAGCGGGGGCCGAGAGCGCCGGCCCCGGGCGTCGCGTCCGGAGCCGGCGGCGGCGCGGATGAAGCGCCCGAAGAGGCCCGACGACCCCGGCCCGGGGGTCGCTACTTCGGCCCCGAAGGGCCGACAACCCCGGACACGTGGCCACCGCCGACGTGTAAAGTGGGCTCGGTCGGGGGAGGCAGACAAGGGCGGCCGCGTGTAAAGGCGTTTCGGCCGTACGAAGACACGGCCGGAGGCACGTACGACGCGGGGACTTGCATGTTATGCCCTTGTAAAGTGTTTAAAGCGGTTTGTCGGGGACGGAAAAGGTGTAATTGAGGCAAATGACTATGCCCGGGGGGTCTCCTATAAATAGTGAACCCCTTGTAATGAAACGGATACCCCGTAATGAGAAGAGAGCACCGAAGGCGCTTTGCCGTTCTTCTGCGGTCTTCGGTTTGCGAGTATTTTCCTTGTTCCGTCTTCGTAAGTTTCCGCGTTTCCTTTCTCGCCCAAGTAGAAGTAGAAGTAGGAACGCCGCAAGAAAGGGCGAAGGTAGGGAGTGAGTTCGGGGGGGCTGTGTGTGTCGGCGTCCACCCCCGGCGATTTCCACCAACACCCGGCTCCAAAAAATTCCGAATCCTGCCCGGCCCGGCCGCCACGCCACGCCACGCCCCGCATCGTCCTGCAAACGCAACGTCTTTGTCCCGCCTCGTCCCCACCCACCCGGGCCTGAATGAATAATGCGTGTGCTGATTCCTGAATGAATAATGCGTGCCTTGGTAACGTAGCGCTACGACGCACGCACGAACCTAGCCGGGTAGCCAGTAGCCCACCGCCTCCCTCCAACGAAAGCGCTACGAGAGGAAAACGAACAAACAAGAGGCCGCGAAAAGAGTCCACCACCTCCGCCTGCCGTGCCGTGGTGCTCCCCCGTCTCGAATTTCTCAATGGGAACCGATGCCTTCAGCCCACCACAATAGAAAAAAACGCCGCATGCTTAGCTAGCGATGCCAGCGAGCATCGTGGAGAGGAGAACAAAGGAATCATCGCAAGCTAGTAGACCTGAAAATCGCGGCGGTCCTGCACTCCCGCTGCCCTGCTGGGCGCCCGTTGATCTTGAGTTCTTGACGTTGGGCACGCCACGCGGCTTCAGTAGTCGTCGGTAGAGCTAGAGCGTGTAGGAAGTGCAAGGACGGCTCGACGCAACTTGAGGACGAGGACTCCGGCTAGGTGCTATGCCCGAAACTCGATCGGCGCAGTATGAATCGGAACTGATCGACTGATGCACACTCCAACGTCTGAAACTCTGAATTGAACGCCCCAACGCTCCCATTCATTCTCCCTCGCTCCCAAGGCAAATGAAAGACTGCAGCAAACGTAAAGTAAGAAACCGATGGTGGTGTGAATGCAAAGGAGAGCACCTCCTCTCCTGCACCACCAAACACAAGTTGCTGGGCGATTGCTGGGTTTTTCTTCAACTTCCGGTTTTCGCCCCCTTCAGTTTTCTGAATTCTGAGGGGCTACGGAGTACCACTAGTACCTACCACGAGTTGAGAAACTGCAGGCGGGGCCAGGTCACGAAGACACAGTTTTAGTCGACGTCGCGCTCGTCGCCTCCGGATTAGCAGATTTTGGCGTTTTGCTTTTCATTTTTTTCTATCTCCCTATGCCATGCCTTTCTCTTTTCCAAGAAAGACTGATTTCCTTGCCTTGCGGTGGATGCCACGACCCCCAACCATTTCCGATCACGCCGAAAATGCGCGTCATGGTTTTCGGATGGCACGACCGCAGGCGCACGCGGACGCGAACAAAAGAACCACCCTCTCTCCATCATCGACGACGATAATGTGAAAACTCCGGATTGGCATTACGGTCCGGAGCAGCGACCACTCATCACTCCAAATTGATTTCACAACCGAAACTGCTTGTTTTGCTGTACTAGAGAGATGAGAGAGGCTGGTGAGCAGCGGCAGCATATGACGTCGACCCGAGAAGGATTTGGGGACTACTGCAGCAGAACGGCTAGCAATCAATCAAGGTGCCTTCTTTTCTCAATCACTTTATATTTGGTGGGTTTTGGGTTAGTAGTACCAGCGTGATAAAAGGGCAGGCGGACACGTTGTTTTCAAATCCTTTTCTTTGGAGGATTCCGTATGGGGGGCCTCGGATATTTCACCCACCTATACCCCATAGCCGTTCTTAAAACAAACATGATTTGCTTAAAACAAAAGGATATGGCTCCAACAGTCGTGTGACAAGATCAAATATGTTTGCCACCCGCAGCACCAACCGTGCCCCCCCCCCCCCCCCCCCCCCCCCCGTTTTTCTTTTTTGTAAGCGTTTTCGCCCCGCTCATAATTAGTGCTTGCCGCTACGGAACAAATACCGTCCCACAAGAAGGAAAAGAAAAAGGGCAGGAAGGCCGTCGGGCAAAATATGGAACAAGCGTCGCATGTCAGTGTCAGAACAAGTCTACAACGAGAAGCTAATGTTGAATAATGAATACAGGCGCTGAATACTGCATGTTCAGTTTTCTTGAGGGTGAAAAGAGCAGTTTTTTCGTACAGTTTTAAATGCAGAAAGTTCCAAATTCCTCTTCACATTGGAAAGGAATACAGTATTGTATTAGAAATTAATCCTGTCCGGTAAATCAGAAATAACCAGTCAGTTTTCACATTAGGCCCGGCGGTAACGCTAAGCATCTACTATCTCCCTTAAATATATAAAAAGGGGGGCGCTTAAAAAGGAAAATGAAAAGGCACAAGCGCCAGTGCGCCTCCACCCTCTCCTCATCAACCGGGCGTCCGAGCCAGCCAACGCCACGCTCGCCTGCCACCCGTGCCCTTCCCTTCCCTGCATGCGCGAGGCAGGTGAGGGAGGCCTTGACAGAGAGCAGGCGGCCACGCTGCCCATGGCGCCCTCATAAGACGAGGAGGCGGTGGACCAGTTCGTTCGCGTTGCCCGCGACTCTCTCCTCCTTCCCTCCCACCCGACTCCCCCAACACGCTTAGCGCGCGCGTGCTTCCACCCGTCCGTTGCCTCGTTGATTGGTTTGGTTGGCCGGGCTCAAGCAATGGCGGTGCAGGCGCACTATCACCACCACCACCACCACCGCGAGTCCCCGTTCCTGGCCAGGTACCCGTCGCTGCTGTCCATTTATTCGTTTCTTCCGCGGTGAATCGGTGATCATCTATCGGTTGGATCGGATGGCTGATTTGGGCGTCTGGGTTCTCAGCAGAGGCGGCGGCGGCGGCGGCGCGCCGGAAGACAGCCGGATGGCGGCGGCGATGGAGCTGCAGCAGGGGCAGAAGGATGCGATGGCGCCGCCGCTCTTCCTGGACTTTGCGCATGGAGGTAATCCGAGCGAAGCGCCGGCTTGGCTATGCTTTTGCAAAGATTTCGTGTTCTTGTGCTTCTCTGCTCTGCTTTCGGATGGCGAGCGAGATTGATAGATAGGACTGGTTTGTTTCCGTTCCCGTGGGGCACGCAGATTGCGGCGCCGGGAGGAAGCGGCAGCGCGAGGCGGAGACGGCGGCGCGTTCCATGCCGCCGCACCTCTTCTCGTTGCAACCGCAGGCGCAGGGGCCCAAGGTGATAAGCCTGGCGCAACTGCACAAGCGGCCGGCGATGGGGCTCAGGCTCGACTTCGACGATGGCTCGGAGCACGTGTCGTCCACTTCCTCGGCCTCGCCGTCGTGCCTCCTCTCCGACGAGCTCGCCGCGCAGCGCGATCAGCACAGGAACGAGATGGACCGGCTGATCCAAGAACATGTAAGGGCCGCTTGACCGATTCCGTCGTTGCCGCCACCGACATAGACAGGCCTCTGTCGCTGACGGGCTTCCTTTTCGCTTGCAGGCGGAGCGGCTCCGGCGCGCGCTGGCTGACACTCGGCGGCGGCAGTACCGGTCGCTGCTCATCGCGGCCGAGGCGACGGCGTCTCAGCGGATACGGGAGAAGGAGGCGGAGGCGTCGGAGGCCGCGCGGCGCGGCGCCGACCTGGAGGGCCGTGTCGCGCGGCTGCGTGCGGAGGCGGCGGCGTGGCAGGCGAAGGCGCTCGCGGACCAGTCGACGGCCGCGGCGCTCCACGCGCAGCTGCAGCAGGCGGCCGCCGCGGCGCAGGCGAGGGCCGGCAAGGCGGAGGAAGAGGACAACGCTGGCGCCGCAGCGGACGACGCCGGGTCGTGCTTCGTGGACCCGGACAGGGTGGAGGAGATCGCCCCGCCGCCGCCGCCGCCCGCCAGGCCCTGCCGGTCGTGCCGGCGGGCGCCGGCCTCCGTCGTGTTGCTCCCGTGCCGCCACCTCTGCGTCTGCGCGGACTGCGAGCCCGCCGCCCCCGCCACCGCCGCCCCCTTCTCCGCCTGCGCCGTCGCGGCTGCCTGCCCGATGTGCCGCGGCGCGGTCACCGGCACGGTGCAAGTGTTCTTCTCGTAGCTGGGCGCCATTATTAGGGGGGAAAAGGAGAAACACAAAATCGGAACTCTCCTGTCAAATGGCGAACCTGAAATCGCCGGTGAAAAATCAAGTTCGAACGATGAAAAATTGTGTAGAGTGCAAGTGCATTACTCCTTTGTTTTTATTTTCTTCCATTTGTTCATTGTTAATCCCTCTGTTAGGAATAGTATTAGTCAATCGCTTCTACTAGCAGACTAGCACCGGTATTTATCCTGCCGCCTTTTGCCTTTTGTTCTTGTGGATTTCTTGAAGGCAAGTGAATGGATCATTGACCAGCACATTTTGGAAGGGCAATGATGCTGTCAGCACGCAATTTTTCACTATTTTACTGCCTGATTAATGACTTCTCAAGTACTACTGCTATTCGAAATCTGCAGTTGCTAGTACCCCTTGGTGACACAATGCTGAAACTGCAGCAGCCAGCCAGCCAGCCAGCCCCGGCAGGCGGCAGCGCCTTGGGGCCGATGCGGTTAAAGGCGCGGCGCGGATTCGCGTGATGCGGAGTGGCGGGAGACGCGGCCGGGTCACGTGACGGGAGAGCCGCCTGCCTCACACCGTCCGTCCGTACGCGCGGCCGCGGTCGCCGGCCTCGTCGGCGTGCGATCCCGATCGGGCGCGTGTAGCGGCGGCCCTGTCGGTTGTTCGCCGCGCAGCGTCAGTTCGTCGGGTGTGTGTTGGATGGGGGAACGCCAGAGCCAGATCAGGGGCAGCGCGGGCGGCGTGCGGTGCGCAGGCAGCGGACGTGCGGTTGCAGCCTTGGCCAATTCAATTCGGCCGCGACCAAGCAAAGCAATGAAGCAACCGCGCATCATCGCATGAGGCCATGATCCATCCATCGGCGGGAACCGATCACGGGATCCCGGGCTTCGGTTTCTGGGTGGGGAGTTGGGCCGCGGAGGGCCCACCCGCACTGATGGGCTGATACCGAAGTTTAGTAGTGGGGTCGGTCGTCCGTCTTCCTAGCTGCCTGGTGGACCCACCTACCGGTGGTGTTGCGACCGTTGGTTCCCGCGCAATCCCTCCCCCTCTTCCGCAGTTCCGCACTCTCTTCTGTCCGCAGCACAGCGGCTCCGGTTGCTGTGCTGTTTACAGTTTCCTGCTGGCGATGGGTGTGCGGTCACTGCCTTCGCAGCATGGGGTACCCGTGAATTAGATGCTGATGGTAAGAAAAGCATGGGGTGCAACTTTTCAAAAAAAAACAATGAAGAAGAAAAGCGTGGCGAGAGAGATTGCACGCGTTCATCACCGTCCCTGATCACGGAGCACTGTACTGCCTGCTGATCAGCTGCAATTTCACACGGAGAAAGAAAGGGAGAAGGCTAGGCACAGGAGTACTACATGCCAACTTCAGTGACATCACGCACACCACCACGGCTGGTTATTTGCACTCGAGAGTCGAGAAATGGATTGTGGCCAGTAGTCGTGGGCGGTGGGACGGAAGCATCAGGCCGAAATATCCGAAAGAGATGTGATTTGCGGGGATGGCTGGTACAATCCGGCCGTGGTTGCCACCATATATTCAAGCGCCGCCGGGGGTGCACGAGAACGAAAAAGCAACGGCTGTAGCTACACTGCCGCACTCGCAGACTCGCTGTTCCTCTCTGGGCTCTGGCCCTGCAGTGACAGCGGTGTGGCACCGTCAACATCTGGCTCCTGTCTTCAGTGGGAGCGGCCGCTCGTGGTTGGAATGATGCGAACCCGTGCGCTGGTTGCGGTGCCGGCCGGCCGGCCTCGTTCCGCTGCTTATTCATTCCTCTGTGTGTAGTGGTACTCCGTTGCCCACTCTTTTTTTTTTCCACGTTTTGGGATTGCGTAAGGGGTAAGAAGTAATTATACCACCGGTGAGTGAGGGCGAGACAAAACACTGTCAGTGACAGTATCTGGTCATCTCGCGACCTCTCCCCCTCGTGTCTTTGTCTCGAGGCGCTTGGGAGCGTTCCGGCCGGCGAGCGGCGTGGTGGACACGAAGCCCCTCCCTAGCTATCCAACAGATTACCCGCCAGCATTATACTAGTAGGCGTGTGTGGGGGACTGTTGGTGGATGCATGTATCTCTGTCGCACGGCGTTTGGACGTGCCAACACGAGGCCCGTACAAAGACATTGCCATCCGCCGCGCGCTGCGCCAGGAGTCCAGGGCCAGTACGTAATCTTCTACACACCAGATGGCAACGATACGGTGGTACGCGCGCGTGACCGCGACCCCCGAAACCACGATAGGATCGAGCATGTATGTAGTATATGCAGCCGGGCTTGGTTGGTCAGGCACAGGCAGGCATATATGCTGGTGGACGCATCACGAATGTACCGCGCGCGCGAGAACCACCGGGCCGGCCGGTCGATCGCTTTGCGTCGTACGGGGCACTGCATGCTGTGCAATACACGACACGCAAAAGGCAAACACGCCCAAAGGATCATTCCGCTCCGGCGGGCATCGCATCATTGCATACGGCGGTGGACGGTTGAGACGGCTTGAAGCAGGCGCGCTCGGGTCGAGAGCAACTAGGAGTAGCTGTCTAGCTGTAGCCGCGGTCGCGATCATATGGGCGGACGGACGGATAGATGCACCCGCAGGCAAGCAAGCCAACGGCACAGCGCGTCATGGATGCAGGAGTGTAAATAGAAAGGAGTTAGCTACTAGGATAGATGCGCGTTACTCCTAAATGGATGCAGGAGTTAATTAGCAGCCATCGACAGGTGGGCCGGCCTGCCTGTGTGGTGGATACTGACTGACTGGTGGGCCATCACGCGGCGCGCCTCTCGTGTGGATCTCGAGGTTCATGAATGGGGTGACGACCATCGGTTCCCTCCCTGGTCGCATCTAGAAGATGATTATAGATTGGTCATCACTCGTGGCACCGTAGTAGCGGAGATGAGATCCGAGCGAGCCTCGAGCTTTGGAGGGAAGGAAGCGTCGTCGTCCACCGCGCGCCTAGCGTGCCACCCCAAGTCCGCGCGCGGACCTGCTTGTCCTCTACCCCCCCCTCAACTTTCCTTTGTTTTGGCTAGCTGAATACTATATAGCTGATGGCCCGTCAGATAAGCATGTACTACCACCGCTATCTACTTGCCCAACTAATGCAATGGATCAAGGTCGGCAAACCCAACAAACTCTCACCTACAAAAGCGTACTAGCTAGAAGAGTGGCGATCAAGTTCAACCGTGCGGTACGTGACAAGACCAGGATCAGCAGCTTCATCTACCTGATGAGATTCTACCTGTTGTTTCTGCTCGTGTTGCCAGAAAGAGCGCACAGCTACGTCATCAATCCTTTAAAAAAAACAAATTTGAAGCCACGGCGGCGATCGATAGGCGAAGCTCGTCTGTATCCCGACTACTAGTCAGCACTCAGCAGTGGCTTTTCTTGGCGAGACACTCACGCTGTTGTGTGCGGTCTCTTCGTACACACATGCGAGGATAGGCAGATCCGCGGATGGGCGCCGCTCGCGATCCTCTGATCGACCCCGCGCGCACCTTTTACTGCTGAACTCCGTACCCTGAAACGAACGCAATCCAAGGCCGATTCGACGGAGTTTAATGTGCAGTGCTCGACACGAGGATGATGCAGGTGCAATTACAGCAAGGCCGCACTGTCTCTGAAGTCTGAACCTAGCTCATGAGTCATGACTGATGGCTGCAGGAATCGTAGAAGTGAAATGTTTGTCAAGGAGAAGATATGTTATGTGAGATTGCAGTCTTGCAGATCGAGCTTGGCTGTGGCATCGAGCAAGCACAGCGAGCGAAGAGTCTCGATCCACTCTCAAGACAGAAGATGGATCATGCCTTCGGTGTGCCCCCTTGCGGGCTTGCGGCCCTGCTACTCAATGGCCCAAGCATCGATTCCTCCTCCACTTGTTCTCTGTTGCCGATAGCCCATTTTCTGAATTGCGTTTCGTTGGAACCGTCGGAAAGTTGCAGCAGCCGTTTGCCCTATCTACCCTCGACGGGTTGCCAGACAGTTGTCAAGAGGTTCAGAAGGCGTATCCAGCCAGACAAGGCCGGCGAAGGCTTTGCGGTTATGGTAGGAGGATGAGATAGCAATACCGTCACACTGGCCAACGAGAAGAAAATAAATTCTCAAGGGTCGGGATCAACGGTATGGACACCCGCTTCGTGCAGTTGCATCAACCACTTGGCCTTTCTGCTTTTCACTAGCAGAGGTCGGTTCGCATCAGGCGGTAGGAGCGAAAAAAAGAAAAAACAGAAAAAAGAAAAGGTGACGCTGACGCCGTGTCGTCGCAACCGATCGGCCCCCGGCCGGCTGCGAATCGACAGTGAAAACACACCAGTGACAACTGACAACAGCGCTGACGCCAAAAAAAAAAACTTCAGCGATGATAACCAATCACACCGGCGAAGGCGAAGAGAAGGACGAACAGTCCCCGGCACGCAGTAATTAACGGGAGATTAACCTTTTTGTCAAGGGAACCCTACGCGCGAGCGCAGGATGGGGGAACTACTGGTGAAAATTACGGATACCAAACTTTGCAAGTCCTCCTCCCTCCGCGAGCTGGAGGGATGCGACCCGTTTCGATGTCAGAGAATCAAATGCGTGCACGGGGAAGGTACGTGAAGTGATGCTCTCTCTCGGTGTGATGAAGGAAAGGAACTGCAAGATGCCTGCAGCTAGCACAGGGGCACAGAACATATCCCACCTACGGAACTTGAGATCTGTGACCGGTTAGCTGATAGGAAAAAAGGTAATGCTGCGCGCGTATGCGTGGGATTTCTTAACCAACAAGTAGTGCAGCTAGCTAGCCGAGGCACTCACTCAATGTGTGGGATGGTGGAGTGGTGGCGGTGTGGACTTGATGCGTGTGTGTGTGCTGCTGCCTTTTATAATTTTCTTCCCCGGAGCACGATCATGGTGGTTTAGGCACGGGAATGATGCTCTCTGCTGCTTGCTTGTCCGGTGGCCACGAGAAGTGCATGGATGGTGGGTATGGAGATCGATCTGGTATTGGATGCGTCACGCGTGTGATTTTGAGCTTGAGACAAAAAAAGATAAGCGGAGTGGCTTTAGCCTTTTATTGGTCAACATCTTCTTAATACTAATGGCCACATCGTCTGATTCATTGAGCATTAGTATTAAGAAGATGTGGGCTGACGCGTTCTTTTTTTTCCTGTTGCTGTTGTAGTTATAATTAAGCACACGGTAAGAACATCGTGGGGGCAAAGACATTTTTCCAGTTGCTTGCATTGCTTGAAGGTCAGATCAACACTATTGATCGACGACGGAGTAGTTTCTATGCTATAGGGGTCTATCGTATCATCATGTCATGTTTTTTAAGGGAAATATCATCACGTCATGTGGTTAGCGAAGCTAATACTACATGCACGTAATCATAAGGCCACTAAGACCATGACCTTAGGCATGGGTCAAAAAGAATTTCTTATACCTCTTGTATTTTTCATGACATAGAGAATCATTTTGTACAATTACTCTGGTCTTCGTCAGCCCAAGTTCCTTTGAGCGCGTTTTGCGAGGGCAGCCCAGCAGCCCGGCTGCGCTCGTGGGATGCAACTCGGCGTGTTTGCCACCTCGGCCCACGAGTGAGCTCTCCCAGCAGCAAAATGGGGCGCCTCCGCCTGGCTCGCAGGAAACGACCGAGCACGGCCGTACACGGCGTAAAGGAGCTGCCTAGGGCGAGCTGGCCCACGTGTTAGCTGGTGCTTTGGTGCTCTTGGCCCGGCTAAGTGATGATGCACAAACACAAATTCGTTTTGACCCGGCTCAAGAAGAAGTACATGGAGGCGAACATGATGACTTGCACCACTTGGGGCTGGCCAGACGTGGCCTGTGTCGCGCGGGCAGGCCAGGCCGGCCACAGCCACCCTCGCAAACGCGCCTTTTGTGACCCAGCAAATCACTCGATCCGCCCAATCTGGCGGCTTGATCCCCTGTCATTTGCTTTTGAAAAGTCATTTTAACGTCCCTCATCTATCGTCATAGTCTGAGTGAGTTTCGTCCCTCGTTCACAGTTACCCAGCATCCCTCACCTTCCAAATCCGTTCGTTTTGGGTCCCTCGCTGGTTTCCATGGTTGTCTTGAGAGACGTGGTAGTGGGTCCCACATAATTAGGTGGGTCCCACATGTCAGTTATATGAGGGTGTTCGGCTGGCATATCTCGGCTTGTCTTAGCTTATTTCCTCTCACAGAATACTATTCATTCTACAAGCCGAGCACTATTCATTCTACCAACCGAACAACCTTTATCTTCCTCCTCCCTCTCGAGCGGCACAAGGCAGGGCCACTGGTAGGAGCACCTCGCCGTCAAGCTCGTTAGCCGTCGTTCTGCCGCAGCACCCGAATCCGTCCGTCGTCGTCGTGCCCCAGCACTTGAAGTCTTCCGCCGCCGTCGCGCCGCATCACTCGAGCCCATCCGCAACATCTCCTCACCCCCGGTCGCCGTCGCCGCTCCACAACAGAGGGCCACACCCGGGAGCTCCATGGACGCTAGGAGGGGCGAGATCCCGCACTGGCCGCAGCCGTCCTCAGGGATAGGGTCGAAGGAGGGCCGCCGCCCCTCTCTCCCTGTCCTGGCCCTAGTGCCAGATCCCGATGGGCGGCCTCCAACAAAGGCGAGGAGGGTGTGGGTTGCGCCGACAGGGCGAGATGGGGGCACGACGGCATGGGCCTCCTCCTCTTCCTCCTCCGCGGGCTCAACTCCTCCGCCACAACGTGGCTCCCCCGCTGCGTCTACCATGGGCCATGGTGCCCTTCATCTCCGGTGCGAGCGTGTGGCGTGGGTGGCGGCCTGGCCCCTCTCTTGCGGGGCGGCGTCGGCGACCCCAGCTAGTGGCCATCGGAGCTCCCGACAACGGCCCTTTGGCCTGTGTTGTGGAGCGGTCGTGGCCATGCCCTGTGCCGCTCGAGAGGGAGGAGGAAGAGATAACCGACATCCGGGGCCCACATAAGAATGTGGGACCCACTGCCACGTCAGGCAAAACCACCGTGGAAACCAGCGAGGGACCCAAAATGAACGGATTTGGAAATTGAGGGATGCTAGATAACTGGTTTTGCGAACGAGGGATGAAACTCAAACTATGGCGATAAATGAGGAACGTTAAAAGGACTTTTTCCTTTGCTTTTGCCTAAAGATGCACCTAGAACAATATTGGGCCCAGCTCAAGGAACAGACGGCCCACGATCCTGTAAGTCGGTGGGGCCCCAAGTCGGTTCTCCCTCCGGCCTCCTCTCTCGAACCGACCCTGAGGCCTAGGCGGTGCGGCCTGCCTAGAAAATTTCTTTTACGATTAGGGCTTGGTGGATCTCCCTCTTCTGTCTCTTCTCCCCCGCCGCATAAAAAAAAAATCAATCCAACACTGCGCAAACCCCTAGCAGTCACACGCCCCCGCCGTCGCGTCGGGAGGCCAACGAGACGCGGATCCTCCGCCGGGAGACCGCCGGGAGGACTCCGCCTCCACCCGCCGCTCCAAAGGTAACAACATCTCTCTCGCCGCTCTCTTCTGCTTCGATTACTTCCGCTTGCCTCAGATCACCTAGGTTTCCATCCAGATTTGATAACTCGCCGTGCCGATTCTGCAGCACCCATGTCGAACCACGGCGGTGGCGGCGGCGCCGAGGCGCACGCGCGCTTCAAGCAGTACGAGTACCGCGCCAACTCCAGCCTCGTCCTCACCACCGACTCCCGCCCCCGCGACACCCACGAGCCCACCGGCGAGCCCGAGACGCTCTGGGGCCGCATCGACCCCAAGGCCTTTGGCGACCGCGCCGTCCAGAACAGGCCGCCCGAGCTCGAGGAGAAGCTCACCAAGGCGCGCACCAAGAAGACCAAGCGCGACGCCGCCGACCCCGACGTCCCCCGGCGCGACGCCAAGCGCAGGCGCCGCGCCGCCTCCACCCAAGACGTCACCGTCCTCTCCCTCACCGACGACGTCGTCTACAAGCCCCAGACCAAGGAGACGCGCGCCGCCTACGAGGCCCTGCTCAGTGTCATCCAGCAGCAGCTCGGCGGCCAGCCGCTTGATGTCCTTGCTGGGGCTGCCGACGAGGTGCTCGCCACCTTGAAGAATGACAAGATCAAGAACCCTGACAAGAAGAAGGACATCGAGCAGCTCCTCAACCCCATCTCCAACCAGATCTTTGACCAGCTCGTTTCCATTGGCAAGCTCATCACCGACTTCCAAGATGCTGCAGCCAGCGATGGTGCCGGTGGACCATCTGGCGATGCCATGGACACAACCCTGGACGATGATGTCGGTGTTGCTGTCGAGTTCGAAGAATCAGATGAAGACGAGGAGAGTGATTTTGATCAGGTACACACTATACACATATGCATGCATTTACTATATTTCCATCCCGCTTCAACTTAGCTGAGATGCGTGTTTACTTACTATCACTGCTGCGTGTCAGGTGCAAGATGATTTGGATGAAGATGACGAGGACGAAGCAACGGAGTTGAATCGTCCTGGAGGCATGCAGATGGGTGGTGAGTTGGACGACGATGACATGCAGAATGCCAACCAGGGACTGACGATCAATGTTCAGGACATCGATGCTTACTGGCTTCAGAGGAAGATATCCCAAGCATATGGGGACGGGAACATTGACGCCCAGCAGAGCCAGAAGCTTGCCGAGGAGATCTTGAAGATCATTGCTGAGGGTGATGACAGAGATGTCGAGAATCGCCTTGTCATGCTCTTGGACTATGATAAGTTTGATCTCATTAAGTTGCTGCTGCGCAACCGGATCAAGATTGTTTGGTGTACCCGCTTGGCCAGGGCTGAAGATCAGGAACAGAGGGCGAAGATAGAGGAAGAGATGGCTAGTGACCCGAGCTTGGCTCCAATATTGGAGCAGCTACATGCAACCAGAGCATCTGCTTGGGAGAGGCAGAAGAACCTGGAGAAAAGCATCAGGGATGAGGCCAAGAGGCTCCTCAACAATGATGGTGCTGCCACCGATGGTCCGAGGGATCGCAGGGCAGCCGAGAGGGATATGGAGAGTGGATGGTTGAAAGGACAGAGGCAGCTGCTTGATCTTGACAGCCTCGCTTTTCAGCAGGGCGGCCTCTTCATGGCTAACAAAAGATGCGAACTTCCTGCTGGGTCGTTTAGAACCCCTCACAAGGGATATGAGGAGGTTCATGTGCCAGCACTGAAAGCCAAGCCATATGAAACTGGGGAGAAGATTGTGAAGATATCTGACTTGCCACAGTGGGCACAGCCAGCTTTTGAAGGGATGTCTGCGCTGAACAGAGTTCAGAGCAGGGTCTATGATACTGCTCTTTTCAAGCCGGATAATATCCTTCTCTGTGCTCCGACTGGTGCTGGTAAAACAAACGTGGCTGTTCTTACGATCCTTCAACAGATTGGTCTGCATATGAAGGATGGAGAGTTTGACAATACCAAGTACAAAATTGTCTATGTGGCCCCGATGAAGGCTTTGGTTGCTGAAGTTGTTGGAAATTTGTCAAAGCGCTTGGCACCTTTCAATGTTACTGTTAGGGAGCTTAGCGGGGACCAGAACCTGACCAAGCAACAGATTGACGAAACACAGATTATTGTCACGACTCCTGAGAAATGGGATATTGTGACTAGGAAATCAGGGGATAGAACCTATACCCAAATGGTAAAACTGTTAATCATTGATGAGATACATCTGCTACATGATAACCGAGGGCCTGTTCTGGAGAGCATTGTTGCCAGGACTGTCAGGCAGATTGAGACGACCAAGGAACATATTCGTCTGGTTGGACTTTCTGCGACACTACCAAACCATGAAGATGTGGCGATATTTTTGCGTGTTCCTAAACCAAGCATTTTCCATTTCGATAACAGTTATCGACCTTGCCCTCTTGCTCAGCAATACATTGGGATCACTGTGAGGAAACCACTACAGAGGTTCCAGTTGATGAATGAGATTTGTTATGAGAAGGTTATGGCGGCTGCAGGTAAGCATCAAGTGCTTATATTTGTACACTCAAGGAAGGAGACAGCGAAAACTGCCAAAGCGATCAGAGATACAGCTTTGGCTAACGACACAGTTAGCCGCTTCCTGAAGAATGAGAGTGCTAGCCAAGAGATCCTTGGCACTCACGCAGAACTTGTCAAAAACAATGATCTTAAAGACCTCCTCCCATATGGGTTTGCTATTCATCATGCTGGGATGGCAAGGGTTGACCGTGAACTCGTTGAGGAACTTTTTGCTGATAAGCACATACAGGTTCTTGTGTCGACTGCCACCCTTGCATGGGGTGTCAATTTGCCTGCACATACTGTTATTATAAAGGGTACCCAGATTTACAACCCGGAAAAAGGTGCTTGGACAGAACTTAGTCCGCTGGATGTTATGCAGATGCTTGGTCGTGCAGGAAGGCCTCAGTATGATACACATGGAGAGGGAATAATCTTGACTGGCCACAGTGAATTGCAGTTTTACCTGTCTCTTATGAATCAGCAGCTACCTATTGAGAGTCAGTTTGTATCCCAATTAGCTGATCAATTGAATGCAGAGATTGTTCTGGGGACTATTCAGAATGCTCGTGAGGCATGCTCGTGGCTTGGCTACACTTACCTATATATTCGGATGCTCCGCAATCCAACATTGTATGGTTTGTCACCTGACATGTTAGAGAGTGATAAAACACTTGATGGAAGGAGAGCTGACTTGGTAAGTACACTGTATTTTTGTTTGTTTTTACTTTGTATAAAGTTCGTTGTACTTGTTCATCATTACTGTTTTATTTCTCAATTACTGTGTACCTTGCCTCTGTAAATTTGCTCTAATTGATGATGATCCTCAGGTGAATCAATTTCTTGATGTCTGCCCATATGTTGCATTAGCCTAGCATTGTTGGTGAATAATCTCTGCTGTAAGAGCATCTAATAAGATATGTTATTTGCATTGGCATCATTTTTTTTTGAAGCTGTGCATTGATATCATTGGTGAATAATCTTGAATAGCTCAAATAAATTAGTTTGTTTGATCATGTAGCCCAAATAAATTAGTTTGTTTGATCATGTTCTTTTATCTTTCCATTATATAAACTGGCATGTTCCTTCACATGTGTATAATAATAACGATGCGGGTATTGGCAAGGAAAAACATTGCTACATTTTTTCCCTTTGTAGTTACATATAGGTTCAGAACATTAACTTGTATGTACCACCTGCACATTGTATGCTGTATTTCATGTGCATATGATAGCAATTTAAAATGGGTAAGTCGGCATATAGAAATCCGCTACAGTTTTTTTTTTGTTTTTTTGGGGGGTGGGGTGGGGGGGGGGGTAGGACACATACTGAATTTTATTTTTTATAGACATGTTAAATTTGTTGTGCAAAAAAATTGCTTCAGAAAATATCTGTAGTTATGCTAACATGAACGGAAAAAAAATCATATTGGAACCCTTTCAAATTATTGTTTTCTTGGTTAGAAGAGAAGATTTAGTTTGCTGATATTCATTTGTGCCATATGAGTCTTGTATTTGTTGGAGTATTATGTGTACTTCATTGTACTAACTACAAGATCTGAAGAAGTTTTGGCTTAAAATTATTTTGCAATCATTGTTATTGTGGCTTAAAATTATTTAACAATCATAGTCGTTATTGTGCAGAGTGTAGACAATTCATTTTACATCATATTATCTCTGCCTGTTCTGTTCTTTGATCATTTTGTATTTTTGTGTTGCTGCAGATACATTCTGCTGCAAATCTACTGGATAGAAACAATCTGATAAAGTATGACAGGAAGACAGGATACTTTCAAGTTACTGACCTGGGAAGGATTGCCAGTTATTACTATATTAGTCATGGGACTATCTCAACATACAATGAGTACCTAAAACCTACAATGGGTGATATTGAGCTGTGTCGACTGTTTTCACTGAGTGAAGAATTTAAGTATGTTGGTGTCAGGCAAGATGAGAAAATGGAACTTGCAAAGCTTTTGGATCGCGTCCCAATTCCTGTGAAAGAGAGCTTGGAGGAACCCAGCGCAAAGATCAATGTTCTGCTGCAAGCATACATTTCTAGGCTGAAACTGGAAGGCCTTTCTCTTAGTTCTGATATGGTCTACATTAGACAGGTGATGCGTTTTTTCTGTCAATTGCACTTTCTAATCTTCACTTTCATACTTTCTTGCTTACAGTGTATTGTATATTTATGTTTTCCCTCCTGTAATGCAGAGTGCTGGCCGTCTTTTACGAGCATTATTTGAGATTGTTTTGAAAAGAGGATGGGCTCAACTAGCAGAGAAGGCACTGAATCTTTGCAAGATGGTTGATAAACAAATGTGGAGTGTCCAAACTCCCTTGCGCCAATTTCCTGGAATTCCAAAGGAGATTTTGATGAAACTGGAGAAGAAGGAGTTGGCTTGGGAGAGGTACTATGATCTGTCGTCACAGGAAATTGGTGAACTTATCCGCTTTCCTAAGATGGGGAGGCAGCTGCACAAGTGCATCCACCAGCTACCAAAATTGAACCTGTCAGCCCATGTACAACCCTTTACCCGTACAGTTTTGGGGTTTGAGCTGACCATTACACCTGATTTCCAGTGGGATGATAAGGTACATGGATATGTGGAGCCCTTCTGGGTCATAGTTGAGGACAATGATGGCGAGTACATTCTTCACCATGAATATTTTATGCTTAAGAAGCAATATGTTGATGAAGATCATACATTGAACTTCACTGTGCCCATATATGAGCCACTTCCCCCACAGTATTTTATCCGTGTTGTGTCTGATAAGTGGCTTGGTTCTCAGACGATTCTCCCTGTCTGCTTCAGGCATTTAATTCTTCCAGAAAAATATGCACCACCAACTGAATTGCTTGATCTGCAGCCTCTTCCTGTTAGTGCGCTGAGAAATGCAC
Organism: Cenchrus americanus; assembly: GCA_947561735.1. Classification (NCBI taxonomy): domain Eukaryota; kingdom Viridiplantae; phylum Streptophyta; class Magnoliopsida; order Poales; family Poaceae; genus Cenchrus; species Cenchrus americanus. Next base: position 105,802,080 of record OX387243.1, read on the forward strand.
GATATGAGGGCCTCTACAGTTCTTTCAAGCATTTCAATCCCATCCAGACTCAAGTATTCACTGTCTTGTACAACAGTGATGATAGTGTGTTAGTTGCTGCGCCAACAGGCAGTGGGAAGACAATATGTGCTGAGTTTGCTATACTAAGGAACCACCAGAGGGCTGTGTCTGGTGAGAGCAACATGCGTGTTGTTTACATAGCTCCCATTGAGGCTCTTGCAAAAGAAAGATACAGAGACTGGGAGCGAAAATTTGGAGAATTTGCCAAGGTTGTTGAGCTCACTGGTGAAACTGCAGCTGATTTGAAGCTTCTGGATAAAGGGGAGATCATAATCAGTACTCCTGAGAAGTGGGATGCACTGTCTCGCCGGTGGAAACAGCGAAAACAAATTCAACAGGTCAGCTTATTCATAGTTGATGAACTTCATCTACTTGGGTCTGACAAGGGACATGTTTTGGAGGTTATTGTATCTAGGATGAGGCGTATTTCAAGCCATATTGGTAGTAACATACGGATCGTAGCACTTTCAGCATCACTTGCAAATGCTAAAGATCTTGGTGAGTGGATTGGTGCCACCTCTCATGGCCTCTTTAACTTCCCTCCAGCAGTGCGGCCTGTGCCATTGGAAATTCACATTCAAGGTGTGGATATTGCAAACTTTGAGGCAAGGATGCAAGCAATGACAAAGCCTACATATACTGCCATCACGCAGCATGCAAAGAGTGGTAAGCCTGCCCTGGTGTATGTACCAACAAGGAAGCATGCAAGGTTGACTGCGTTGGACTTGTGTGCATACTCTAGTGTTGAGGGTGGTGGAACACCATTTCTCCTTGGGTCAGAAGAAGAGATGGATACTTTCACCAGTGGTGTCGAAGAAGAGACTCTTAAGAATACGCTTAAATGTGGTGTAGGCTACTTGCATGAGGGTCTAAGTGAACTTGATCAGGAACTTGTAACCCAGCTGTTCCTTGGTGGGAGGATTCAAGTGTGTGTTGCAAGCAGCACAATGTGCTGGGGAAGACCATTGCCTGCTCATTTGGTTGTTGTCATGGGGACTCAGTATTATGATGGCCGTGAGAATGCTCACACTGATTATCCAATAACAGATCTGCTCCAGATGATGGGTCATGCCAGCAGGCCACTTCAAGACAACTCAGGGAAATGTGTTATATTATGTCACGCACCTCGCAAGGAGTACTACAAGAAGTTCCTTTTTGAGGCCTTCCCTGTTGAGAGCAATCTTCACCATTTTTTGCATGATCATATGAATGCTGAGGTGGTGGTTGGTGTTGTGGAGAACAAGCAAGATGCTGTGGACTATCTTACATGGACCTTCATGTACCGGCGGTTGACCAAGAATCCTAACTACTATAATCTTCAGGGTGTAAGTCACAGGCATCTTTCAGATCATCTTTCGGAGTTGATTGAGACTGTCCTGAATGACCTGGAATCAAGCAAGTGTGTGGCTATAGAGGAGGACATGTACCTGAAGCCCCTCAACCTTGGTCTTATTGCTTCATACTACTATATTAGCTACACAACTATTGAACGTTTCAGTTCTATGCTGACCCAGAAGACCAAGATGAAGGGACTTCTAGAGATTCTAGCATCTGCATCTGAATATGCAGAACTTCCAGGTCGTCCAGGTGAGGAAGATTTCATTGAGAGGCTTGTTCGTCACCAGAGGTTCTCTATTGAGAAGCCCAAGTATGGCGATCCACATGTGAAGGCCAATGCTCTGCTGCAAGCCCATTTTTCAAGGCACAATGTTGTTGGGAACTTGGCAGCTGATCAGAAGGAAATTCTCCTTTCTGCCCATAGGTTGCTCCAGGCAATGGTCGATGTTATATCCAGCAACGGTTGGCTTAGTCTTGCTCTAAATGCAATGGAGTTGAGTCAAATGGTGACACAAGGCATGTGGGATCGTGATTCTGTGCTGCTTCAGGTTCCACACTTCACAAAGGATTTGGCTCGGAGGTGCCAGGAAAATGAAGGGAAGCCCATTGAGAGCATCTTTGATCTTGCTGAGATGGGTATTGATGAGATGCGGGATCTGTTGCAGCTATCAAACTCTCAGCTGCAGGATGTCATTGAGTTCTTCAAGCGGTTCCCCAATGTTGATATGGCCTATGAGGTCCGTGAGGGTGATGACATTAGTGCCGGTGACAATGTAACAGTGCAGGTAACTCTGGAGCGTGACATGACAAACCTGCCGTCCGAGGTTGGGCCAGTTCATGCGCCGAGGTTCCCCAAGCCCAAGGAAGAAGGCTGGTGGCTGGTGATTGGTGACAGCTCCACTAACCAGTTGTTGGCAATCAAGAGAGTGCCACTGCAGAAGCGGGCAAGGGTGAAACTCGAGTTCAGTGCTCCTGCAGAAGCTGGGAGAAAGGATTACATGATTTATTTGATGTCAGATTCTTACTTGGGCTGCGACCAGGAGTACGAGTTCACGGTCGATGTCAAGGACGCTGGAGGAGATTGATGACGAAGAGCAACATGTTTATGTCATCTGACACGGGGTTGTTGTACTCGTGTATTTCTAGTGCACTGTAACTCGTAGCTAAAACGTTTTGGGCCTTTACTCTGCTTGTAACCTCAACATTTTTTTGAAGCTGTGGGTTATTTTGAATTTGTACTCGCACCTGTAAGCTGCTTCTTGTGGTCAGCTATGAGCCTTGCTGGCAGCCTTGGTCCTGTTTTGAACTTTTGGTATTGCAAGGATGATGTGCTCTGTAATAGTTGACCCTCATGCATGATGTTATTACAAGTTAACAGTTCCCAGTATTTTAAGGATTGAACAGTTATTTTCAGAAGATGTGTTGGTCGGGTCCTCACCTTTTAGGAAGTGCTACTGCATACTTGTGTATATTTGGCTTCCATGGGACCACTAGCAAGTGCACGCTCTCTTTAAACGCCTGCTCTAGCTAGCAACAGGTCTGTTTTGTCCTGTGTTGAGCTGGGCTTTGTTGATTCTTGGTAGAGTGCAGAGCGGCTTGCTGCTTGCTGCTTTATATGATTTAACTAGGTCAATGCCCGTGCGTTGCGACGGGCGTACAAAGAATTATAGATGAATAGATGGCTACTCATACATTACAAATAATATAAAAACGTTCTTGTATAAGTCAATAAAAATGACATTTATAAAAGAAGATACCAAATCTAAACGGTATGCATGAAAATACAAATTGATCCAAACACCGATTGCCCTCACTTGCGACATAAAAAAAGTGAAACTCCAAAAACAAATTGATCCAAACACAGATTGCAGAGGCAGCTCATCATTCATTTGCGTGGCGCCAGGACATATGATCTACTACGCCTCTACAACAATTCATTCCAGTGAAAACGAGGTGCATTGATATTAGGAGTCACCCCTTCATTGGTCATCTGATTGAATGTAAGCGTGGCCTCATCCACTCTTCCCAACTTGCAAATTGCATCTATTAATGCTCCATAGTTAGCTGCATTAAGACTCAACCCATGCTGCCTCATCTGGTCAAATACATGCATTGCCTCATCAGTCAGACCACCTTTAGCATATGCACAAAATACTATGTTGAAGACGTGAGGTCTAGTGAAATACCATTTGCTAGCATCAAATCTAAGAGATCACGCATATCAGAAAGATCTCCTTTCGAAGCATACCCATCAAGCAGAATGCTATAGGCAGTTACATCAGGTTCCATGGCCGTTTCAATCATTGAATCAAACATTTTCCTAGTTTCTGTGATGTTTCTATTCTTGCAAAGATAGTCCAGAAGCATACCATAAGTAACAACATCTGGCTGCAGACCTTGTGTGGACATTTCATTGAGCATTCAAATCACCTCATTTCATTGTCCTGAAGTGCGATATCCATTGATCAGACAAGTATATGTATTAATGTTCGGCGCTGTAAGCTGTGTCCACCTGACCCTGTCTAAAGAAGAGATCGATGACAGTGCTGTACGCCACCACGTCTATTGGGCAGCTACCACCTCCATCATCATATTCAGCCATCATGTGGAGCACACACTTTAAAAAAAATAAACTCTATTCTGTTCTGAAGTTACCTTTGGTTAACCAACATTTTCCCTTATGTTCTGTTTTGTAGTGCACCACCTCATAGTCCAGTTCCTAATTTTAGGGAAGCAAAGGAAGATTGCAAAGTACTATAAGAAACAAGAGAATCTGCTGAAGGATTTCAGCGAGATGGAGACCATGAATGAACATGGTGGCTTAGAGCAGAATGCTCCTACCGAGGTGCAAGTCCATCCTACAGATTTATGTAATGTATGTAGCTGTGTTTTTTCTTACAAGGAACCGACTGAATCCTCTTCTTTTGTTCTTAGGAAGAGTTGAGGCAATTGGCAAAGAGTGAAAGATTTGCTATTAACCTGTCGAATATAGTCAACCTGATCCTCTTTGTTACAAAAGTTGTTACTTCAGCTGAAAGTGCATCCATGGCAGTAATAGCGTCGGCCCTGGACTCTCTGCTGGACCTTCTGTCAGGTTTCATACTCTGGTTTACAGCGAATGCCATGAAAAAGCCCAACAAGTACAACTATCCGATTGGGAAGAGGCGCATGCAGCCAGTGGTAAGGATCTTGTTCATCAAACCGAGTTACTTTGGTTTCTTTAAAAACTTAAGATGATCTCTGCTTTGCCTCACAAAGTACCTTCTGATCAGTTGTTAAAAATGTGGCCTTGTCCATTCTTCAGAATCAGTTTTACTGTCAAAGCGTCATCTTTTTTTTTCTGTCAGATTGAGTCTTGCACACAAGTGTTGCTTTGAATTCCATCCACAATTACCTAGATCGTTCAGAGTGTCTGACTTATGTTCTCGACAAACTGAATAATTTGACATTTTGTTGTAGGGCATTTGCCATGGAGTGATACAACCGCATTGCTGCATCCACCTGCCCTGCTGAAGCATGCATTTCCACCAGACATGTATATGTACCCGGCGTGGGGAAGAAACCAGCCTTCTCCATGTCCCCAAACAACTTGGCGGCGATATCCAGCCTTCCAGACCGAGCATCGGCCTCAACCACCATGGTGTACAAACCGAAGCTTGGTCGGAGCCCTCCCCGTCTCATCTCCTCCCAAAGCTCCATCCCAACATCCAGCTTCCCGGACCTCACCAGCCCTTCCACCATGGGCGGTGCTCACTGCTGTGCTTACCCGATGCCCCACTGCCACCATCTCTCTGTACATCCCCATGGCCGCATCAAGCCTCCCTGCCTTGGCGAGCACGTCCACCATCACAGAATACACGCCAGCCGACGCCCGCCCAATTCCCTCCCTCAGCTTCATTTCATCAAACATCTTGTGGGCAGCGTCAATCCTCCCGGCGCGTGCCAGCGCAGGCACAGCGAGCTCGTAGGTGCCCTTGTCCAGGGCGCAGCTCGAGGTCGCCATTTCGTCGAGCACCTCGAAGGCTTTGAAGGCGAGGCCCCTGGTGAGTAGCAGCGAGAGGAGGGTGTTGTACGCAGGCGTCTGGAGGCCCTTGAAGCCGGCGTCGCAGAGGCGCTTGAAGCAGTAGAATGCCGGCTCAAGGACGCCGTTTGTGGTGAGCGCGGAGACGACAACATTGAACGTCTTAGGGAAGGCGGCGGGGTCGGGGAGTGCGAGAGTGTTGTCGAAGAGCGCGAGGAGCTCTGATGAGTGGGTGGCCAGCGGGAGACGCGTGGCGAGGAGGGAGGAGATGTTGTCGGAGGGGACGAACCATGGCTGGAGGCGCGCCCACGCGACGAGGGAGATGGGTGGGACGGGGTCGGCGGCCGGGAGCGAGGAGGCCGCGAGGTGTAGCGGGGCGCGTTGTCGGGCGCGGAGGGCGCCGCGCGAGAGCGCCGCGGAGAGGGGCGCGCCCGAGCCGTGGCGGAGCGCGAGCGCGCGCGAGGCGGGCCGCCGCGGTGGGGCGCGGGAGCGGGTGCGCCGGGCGCCGGAGATGATGGTGGGGTCGGCGCCCGCACGGCCGGCCGCGCCCGGGCGCCGAGGAGAGCGAAGCACACCCGACTCGTCCGGGTACTCCACCGTGTCCGTCCACTCGAGATGCCGGCGCGCGGCGGCGGCGGCTCAAACGAGAGGCGCCGCGCGAGGGGTAGGAAGAGGGAGACGGCGCCGCCGCGGGGCGGGCGCGCGCGCGAGGCCGACGCGGCGGTGGTGGTAGTGGAGCGGAGGAGGGGCGCGGCGGGGCCGTGGAGGGTGCCGAGGTGGGAGGGAGGTGAGGGCCAGGCGCCGATCCTGGAGGTGGAGGCGCAGTGAGGGCCGGGCGCCGAGCGGAGCCGTGTGGGAACCCTAGATCGGGGCGACGGATTAGGGGGGGTGATCGCGGCGCGGAAAAAAATGGCGAGCGTGTGGGGTGAAGGCGCGGCACGGGGTGAAGGCGCGGAGGTGGATGGTCAAAGGTGAACCGATAGAATTGTCTTACTTTTACTCTTTTTAGTAGTAGAGATATAAAGCTGAATTTTCATGATGAGCATGCTGGCATGATGAGCGCAATTTTCTTATGCTTTATTCTGAAGTTAATTTCATACACCAAAGTACTCCGAGCCATGAATTTGTAGTTAAATTGCTCGAGGACCTTAATCTTGGATTTGTTGCTGACATCTTAAAAATACTAAAAACTTTTCTCTGTTAACTGATGCAGCTTACCTGTTGCTTCTGTTGTGTTTTGAGAGCATCCTGGTGGCGGCATTTGTTGGGACTGCCCTCTACCTTGGTGGACTGCTCTCTCTATCCTGCTCTGGCTGTAGTTGGCTGCCTCTATCTTTGGTCAGTCCACTACCAGAGCTTCATGTTTGATATTTTGAGGTACCATTTGCGTGCAGCGTGCTTGTGCTGTACTGCTGTTAGAGTGGTATCATTTGGCATGTGTGATTATCAGGATTGAAAGTAATATTGACCTGTGATTAACTGCTACCTTGAACATCCTGCCCAGTGCCCATCAAAATGGCACCCTTGCTCCTCCCGTGCCGCGCCGTCAGCAGGAGCTCCTGGGAGCTTCTCGTGCCATTTGGCTAAACTGTCGACCTGTCGTGACTCTCTTTTCTTGATTTAATGTTCTGCATTCTTCATTTGCGTCAGCTCTTTCCTTTTGGTTTGCTCTTTGGCTGGAGCTCTTGTTTGTAAAGGTTGTTGAAACCATTCCTTGCCTTTTGTATATGAAGTTATGCATCACTCTACCTGGAAATTTGAGCTTGGCAGTCCCAGCTACCGGTCCTGTGGTTTTGGGGGCCCAGGGCGATCTAAAAATTCCCACCTAGATTACTACTTGGTCATTGCATTTTACTACTTCAATCATGGACTTCTGATCGTTGTATTCAATCTCTACCAAAAATAGAATCGCAGAGGACTCATGTCTCTAGACAAACTTTAGACAAACTTATAGTGATGTATACTTGTGCTAGAATATTTTGTATACTATACTGTTTGTAGATACTTGAGAAGGGGCCTTCTTGATTTGGGGGGCCTGGGATGGCCGCCCCTCTCGCCCCCCTCCAGGACCGGCCCTGCTACAAGTCCAGGTGAAGCCTCTAGTATTATCACTTAACGATTATATTTTTGAGGTCTTTTACGGTACATAATACCACCCAAAGGTAGTACGGTGGTATTATCAGTTTATTTCAGTTTTTTACTATGGGTAAAATGGTAATTTACTTGATGTATATCGTTTGAAAAGAATTTCCCCGCTGCCAAGGTTACATAAAAAAACATGATTTCTGTCAGGTGTCAGGGAACTAATGGGCCAAGTCCAATGGGCCGGCTCAATAGGCCCATTAGGGTTAGGTTTAGGGATAAGATCAAGTCCTTACTTAGAGGTCAAGTAATCCTCTCTATTTAAAGAGAGGAGATGTATCAATCTAATCAAGCAAGAGATTAGAAGGAAAACCCTTCTCTCTTGCCGGCCGTGGGCGAAGCCCTGCGGCCGGCGTTCCTCGCGACCCAGCAATCCTAGTTGCCCCTCTCTCAACCTTCTCCACACGAACAGCACCGCGGGGTACTGCACCGCGGGGTACTGTAGCACCGTGGTACTGTAGCGCGCATCCACCATTGCAATTCATTACAATCTGGTATCGGATTGCTTCAGTTTCGATCCAATCCATGGCGTCTGCTGCGAAGCAGGGCTGGCCACCAGAGCTGTTCTCCGAATGGATGGCTTCGATCCGGGCTCCGCAGACACCTCTGTCACCCGCACTCTCGGCATTGCTGACGGCGTACGCTGCCGTTTCGCTGCCGGCATCCCTGGCCCCAACTGCATGGCCGCCAGCACCGACCGTGTGGACGGAGGGCGCCAACTCCACGAGGGGGTCGGTCTCCACGAGGGTGAGCATCCAAGCGGCCGCGACGGGGGTGGTTCCAACGCCCACCACCGGCGCTGTTGTCCTCCAACACCTGTTCGTCGACGGGATATTCTACAAGGGCACCGGCGTCCAGCAAGTTCGGGTGTTAGCGGTAGTGCGGCTGCAGGCTGCGGCACGCGGCCTCCTTGCGCGGCGGCGGCTCCGCGAGATGCAGCAGATTGACCAGCCGGTGATCGCCGTGATGGAGACGACGCGTACCTGTCCAAGGGCTGCGGTCGTGCGTCCGCCGGCGGCGGCAGACGCGGCCTTCTAGCGCGGCGACGTCTTCGGGAGGTGCGCCACCATCCAAAGCCAATCGGTGAGCTGCAGATCTTTTCGAGTCACAACAATGCCCGTGAGGCCCATTCACGGCTTACGCCAAGGGATCCGACCGCTCCATGTTGGCCGGTGTGCTTGCGTGTGTACATGCACCGATCCCCGGCCGTTCCCGTGGGATCCGAGGTGGTTCTACACATGCAGACCGTCGAGCGAGTGGCGCCCATCGTTCGGGAGTCACCGAAATAAAAAAAAGTCGTAGCATTTTTCAGAATAAGAATATTCAAATAAGCCGAGATGTAAAAGGCTTATTTTCAGGTCATAGGTTTGCGTGGAGTCGAGTTATTGTCAAGGTGCCCATGCTGCAGGTCGAGGACGAGCTGCTCGGAAAAGGGCGGGGTAATGTCAGGTGTCAGGGAACTAATGGGCCGGGTCCAACGGGCCGGCTCAATAGGCCCATTAGGGTTAGGTTTAGGGATAAGATCAAGTCCTTACTTAGAGGTCAAGTAATCTTCTCTATTTAAAGAGAGGAGATGTATCAATCTAATCAAGCAAGAGATTAGAAGGAAAACCCTTCTCTCTTGCCGGCCGTGGGCGAAGCTCTGCGGCCGGCGTTCCTCGCGACCCAGCAATCCTAGTTGCCCCTCTCTCAACCTTCTCCACACGAACAGCACCGCGGGGGTACTGTAGCACCGTGGTACTGTAGCGCGCAGCCACCATTGCAATTCATAACAATTTCATATATTACCACAATATTATTTTGTATATTTCCGATAATACCCATGTATTACCTATACCACCTATAAATACCACTCATACCACGCTAAAAAACAAATGGTACAGAATTAATATCAACCGTTTTGGTGAGAGATTGAAACAATTTTTATTTTTAACAGGCATCTTTTGGAAAATCCTTACATATAGATCCTTTTATATTACATACGAGTCCTTTTCAACCGGTGGTACAGGGTGGTATTGTGTATCGTAACAAACCTCGTATTTTTATGCAGACCCTACCTATCTCCTTCAGATATCATGAGAAATCAGCTGCATCTGCTAATTATTGGAACCGGTTTTGCATTTGGCTTTCTTGTGATAAGGCTTTTATGCTGATATTTATAACTAACGCCCTGTATATCTGTCCATTTCTGTGCCTATATGTAAATGGCACTTTATGTTCTAAGACTTAAAAGCATCGTGTCTTATTTTTTTTGCTTTTGATGTAACAAATTCCCTGTTTCAGATACAGAAGTGCATCGTAAATATTTGGAAGGAGAATGATTCTTGCTCACTTATGTTATGAACCCAAAGGTGTAAAAAAAGGGTTTCGCATGGTACTTTCTTGGAAAGCCAAATCCTTCTTTGTTCTCTTTCACACCATCCTTATATATGGCCTATGCTAGCATGCTGAAAAATTGCTATGTCCTTTTTACAGGCCCTCGCTTAGTTTTCCATTTGCAATTGCTAATGCACTGACTGCCCGGTTTGATATGACAGGTTCGTGTCTGACTACCCTTTTCTATTGTTGTGTTTGTAATGTTTTCTTGGACCAACTGATTTTAGGGCCCGTTTGGTACAGCTTCATGAGCAGCTTCACAACTTCAATAGCCAAACAGCCAACTCTCTACCCAACTCTCTGGTCAGCTTCTCCGAAAACTCACTCTCACAGAGTTAAGCACATGGTGAAGCTGCAAAAACATAACTCTCTCCCCCGCTCATGAAGTTACTCATGGAGTTTTTCTAAAAAAACAGCTCTACAAGTGAAGCTGAGCTGTGCCAAACGGGCCCTTATTGTCATTGATTGTTGCGGAAATCCCCTTTGTTGATGAGTAGCTAGTTCTCTTAATGTACTGCTTATTAACAGGTATCACATTATTCTCACAACTTATCTTTTCAGCAGTTGTGCATTAAAGTACTAATTTGATCTTGCTGTTGCTCAAAAATTAATATTCCTTTTTAGTGTTCTTATTATCTAAGATTAAACCTTGCTGATTCATCATGATTTAAGGGTGTTTTGCTGGTTGATGGCTTGCAAACTTTAGATCAGCAGCTCAAAGCTATTCAATCTGTTAAATTGCCTACTTATTGCAGGAAATCACGAGAAATTGGCTGTAGGTTGTTAGCACGCCTTGCTGTGTACGAGCCGATGAAGTGTGATCTCACTATTTTGTTCAATCCTTGCAGTGGCACTGCACATGCATTTTGCTACGTCTGTCATGCATGAGATCACCAACGCGCTTGGGATCACCATCAGTCAGTTCATTACCATCCACCTATTTTTATCACTCAATTGGTTGATGCAGAATTTTGGCTTGTGACAGGATCACTAGGAAAAAAAGGCACAATGCACATCCATGAGCATCAGTGTTGCCCTGGGATGTTTGTTGTCCTGTCACTTGTGGTAGTTGACTGAGAAGTGAGAACTGTTTGGTTCGGTTCTCTCGTCCTCAAAACGAGTTCTTCTCATCTCATAAGAAAATAATCAGATCATCAGAGCAGAGCATTCGACTCTTATGTATGGGCTTGTGCTACTTAGTACTACACTAGTAGCTAGTTGAGTACAGAAAAACACAATGAATTGGTAACCAACTATCAGGAGTTCGCACAAACGGAACGTGAGAGCTAATGATCAATTCATTCGGTTAGTTGAGTTTTGTCTACTATTTACCTGTGGCAAATTAATCTTTTCTTGCAATCATATCCGTATAACTTTTTTTTTGGTATTTTTAATTTCATAGCGCGGTTTTGCTTGTGCGCCTAGACATATTATATATCAAGATGAATAGCACCTAATAAATATCAAAACAACCTGCAATTTGAAATTTCTAGAGAGGACGTAACGTAGCAACTAGCAAGAGTGCAAGAGTATACAGTATACTCATCTATTCGAAAGGACAGCGACCCCCAGGATCGCCGAGCCCTTATCACGGTGGATAGGGTGGAAACGTCTCCCATCAGGGTTAACCAAACCGTTGGGAACCGGACCGGTTCGGCCGGTTCCCGGTGGAACCGGTCCGGCCTGGTACACGAATCGGTCCGGTTCCCACTAACAAACCGTGCCTATATTTTTTTAACAACAGCAAACCGGCCGGTTTCACCGGTTTACCGACCGTTTTTTTGAACCGTGGAAACCGGCCGGAGGCGGTTTGGGGAACCCTGCTCCCCATGGTGGGACCTGGTGACTTTTTTTGACACCTTGGCCGACACCTTGAACATCGATTTTTTCTATATTTATTTTGTCATGATTTTCGAAAAAATAAATGGTCGAATCAAAATTTTCGAGAAATGTACATCTGATGTCGTACCCCGCCGTGGGGCACGACATTAGGGGTGACACCAACCCGGTTGTTCTAACCGGTGGGGTTAGGTTCCTACCGCCGTGGGGCACAACGTTAGGGGTGACGCCAACGGTCTGTACTGGCCGGTGGGGCCAGGTTCCTGCCGCAGTGGGGCACGACGGCATGATTCCTAGCGCCGTGGCCCACGGCGATAGTAGTCCTAGCGCCGTGACCCACGGCGGCAGCGCCGCGCCTATATAAGGGGCCGAGTCCCTGCCGCCGGCCCCTCCCTCACTCCTCCCTCACTCCTCCAAACCTTCGACTTTCAACCCTTCGGAGCAATTCTAAGGTATGTTTCTAAATTTAGTTCAGTTTAGTTAGTATAATTAGTTATTTTAGTTAGTTAGCTTAGTTAACTTAGATTAGTTAGTTGGTTTAGTTAACTTAGTTTAGTTTAGAAATTTATTTTAGTTAACTTAATTTAGTTAAATTTAGTTTAGAAATTTAGTTTAATTTACTTAGGTTAGTTAAATTGATATAAAATTCATAGAGAATATTTTAAATTCACATAATTTATTTTAATTCATTTTAAATTTGTGAAAAATGTTATAATGGACATAATTAGATTAAATTGCTATAAAATTTGTAGAAAACTATTTTAACTCACATAATTCGTTTAAATTTGTTTTAAACTTGTAGGAAATGATTATAATTGACATAATTAGGTTAAATTGCTATAAAATTCGTACAAAATAGTTTAAATTCAAATAATTCATTTATATTTGTTTTAAAATTTTAGGAAATGGTTATAATTCCGACAGCCGGGCCTCGACAGCAGGAGCCACCGCCGATCTATCGGCTAGGAGGTTCCAGACCGAAGACCTTTCAGTTTCCGGCGATAGATATTCCTTCGTCGTCCACTCCGCCTATGTTCCAGCCTACTTTCGACACGACCACCGAGGAGCACCTGAGCTGGGATGAGTTTGGGTACGGTGACATTCTCGCGACCATGGATCCTGCCCCGCAGCAGGTCGAGGAGGTTGACGCGTCACAGTTGACACAACCACCACCGGTTTTGACTCAGTCGTCACAGTTGACCTCGGCGGCCGGCGGGAGAGACCCCGGCCGGCCGGCGAAGAGACCCCGGCGGCCGGCGGAGCGACACCGGCGGGCGGCGGAGCGACACCGGCGGGCGGAGCGACACCGGATGCCGCGAGCTCGTCGCAGGCGGCCATGGCGACGCCGTCTCCCGACCACCTAGGACGGCAGGTGGTCAGGGCACCTGACCCCTGGACGTACGACAGGGACCAGACCTGGGCTAGCACTAGAGCTGTTAGGGGGAAGAGGGGCCGACGCATTTAGATGTAGTACTACTTTTACCATGATTTTGTATAAACTATTTCCATCTACTAGTTGATTAGGATATCCCCTTGTGATTATGTTTACACTTACCGGTCTGTCGTTTTTAAAAAGGTTAAAAGTGTTTTTAAAATGAAAAACTAAAAAAATAAAAATGACCTAACGCCGTGTGTAAGGCGGTAGGGACCCGCCGCCGTGCCGCTCGACGACGGGGTCCGGGCGCCGCGCCGCCCCGCCCCGCCGCCGTGCCCCACGGCAGCGGGGGACTTAACATCGTGGGGTACGACGGCGGGGAGCCCCGCCGCCGTGGGGTACGACGTCGGATGTTCGACCATCTATTTTTCGAAAATCAAGCCAAAATAAATATAAAAAAATATTCGAAGAACCTTGACGAAGGCTCGAGGACGCCAAGTATGGGCCGGGCTTTTTAGAATCACACCAAAGCGGGAGGGGGATTGATCGACAGCCCAATATTGCAAATCGGCCATTATGAGATGCGGCCCCTTAGCCTGCTGCCATCACGGAGATAATTTATTGCGGAAAAAGTCCGTTTATAGCTTCTTTAGATGCAAGGCTGAGTTCACATATCCTGCCTAGACACGAAAACCGGGTATATCAACTTTTAAAACCATTCAATTTAGCTTCGTACCCTGGTTATAAGCGGTTTTGAAAGGTGGTTCCGTCGTTTTAATTAAAAAAATCCTATAAGTACTTAATGATATTATTAAACCATGAAAAATATCCTTAAGATTCTAAAAAATTTGAAAAAACTTCCTACAGATGGAAGTGAGACCCAAAAAATTAAATTAAATATTTTATAACTAGTTCAAATATCTATAAAGTTTGGTGAAATTTAGATTCGCTCTAGAAAAATGGAAATTATGGATTTTAAAAAACATATATTAAAATATTGAATATTTTCATAATAAAAGCTTAAAATGAAACCGATATGTATACATTCATTGAAAATGCATAAATGCATTCAACATTAATATATGTTACATTTGTGATGCTTTACTTTATTTATGATGAATGTATTCATGTCACCATTTTTTCATGATTTTATTGCAAAAAAGTATTTAAGATCAATTGGAAACTTTTATGATGGTTCAATTTTTTTGGATATACTTTTTAGTTTTATAGAGCTAAATTTAAATTTTTGAAAAAATTATAGACATTTTCACTTATTTTTATTTAGATTTCTTGCATCTCAATCCATATTTATAATTTTTCTCATAATTTTTAGAAGCTTAGAAATATTTTTTCGATTTAATAACCTCATTAAGTATTATATAATTTATTTTTAATTGAAAATGACAAAACCGTTTTTGAAAACCGCTTATAACCCGTGCAAAGATGTAATTTAAACGGTTTTGAAACTCGAGGGAGGTGGTTCCTCCGATTTTCAAATCTAGGGAGGAATCGTGGACTCAAAAAACGGACTTTTTCCAATTTTTGCTGATGATCAAACCCCAAATAATTACTTGTAATCTAATATACAGGATTGGATATAATCTACAGGAAATGGGCTCAATGGCAAAGCTGAAATCTTGGTTTGACGTACTGTAGAAAAGGTCTGTCGGTCTTTTGCAAACGTGTTCAATCATACTCGTATATGCTTGCTCGATCTATCAGTGATTTTATGTCCAAGCCTGTTAATTAATTGCTACACAGCTATCTAGATAAAAGCTACATATCATTGTGCTGATGGTACACGAACCGGAAGCAGGCTATCGCGGTAGGGGATGAGGAAGAACTTGGAGAAGCAGCGGCTTCTACCCGCGATGGCGGCTGTGCTGGGATGATCGCCTTGATAGTCGAGGGTGTCCAAGTGGACCATCTCCTTGAAGTCTTGTGTTCGCAGATCATAGGCGTAGGCAGCCCATCCATTGTTGTGCAGCACGATGGTGCGATCGAGCAAGGCCACCGGGCGAGGCCGGGACAGCCAGCCGACGCGGATGGCGTAGCGCCGCTCCCACCGGGACCGCACGGCGTCGTCGCTCATCCACAGCTCCTGGACGCCGTCCACCATGTGAGCCACGCATAGGTCCCCGCGCAGCTCGGAGAGGCTGGATGTGGCGTAGTCGAGCCTCGGCCGCCGGCAAGGAGGCGGCGGGGTCACGCCGAACGTCTCGTCCTCGAGCGACAGCCGGAGGAAGCCCGTCGGCGGCGCGACGCCGTCACGCTTGTCGGGAGGCCAGAGCAGGTGACCCTTGACGAAGGTGGCCGTGCTCTCCGGTATGGCGGGGAACGGAGGCTGCGCCGCGATCTCCCGCCAGTGGCGGTCGGCAGCGACGGTGAGCAACTCCATCCCGGTGGTCAGGCCGTAGCGGCCACGGCTACTGTTGTGCGCGTGCGCCGAGGATGAGGGCGGCGGCGGCGGCGGCACGTGGTACACCTGACGGTAGAAGAAGCGGGCGACCTTGTAGGCGCCGGAGCGCGGGTCGCGCCCGAGGCCGAAGGCCTGGTGCGGCCCAGGCAAGCTTGGCGGCGCTTCGCTGCCGGGGCTCCATGGGAGGGTGACGACCTGCCTCGCGGCCGGGTTGAACAGGTGCACCTTGTAACAGGTTGGCACGAGGACCAGGCCGTCGCAGTGAGCGAGGACGTCGTGCGGCTCCCAGCTGTGGTGGAACGGCATGTCCGCGGCGTGCACGAGGCTTGCAGCGGACATCGTCGTCGCCCACTTGTACAGGGCGATGCTGCTGCTTCTTGAATCGTCGTCGTCTTCATCAGAAGAGCCAAGCACGGGCATATGAGGAAGGACGAGGGTTGGTGCTGCAGGTGCGCGAGGACGAAGGATGGGTCGTCGGAGATGGTGTTGCGCCAGGCCTTGCAGACGGACCGGAAGCGCAGCAGCGACTTGACAGGAAGCCGGGCGAGGATCTCTGTCACCATCTCGTGCGGCAGGCATGGGGCCCACACCCTCCTCGGTCTCTTGCTGCTGTTATTACATGGCCCGATCATTATTGTTTCTCTCTCTTAATTTCACCCTAAACCCAGCCAGAAGCGGCGCAGCTAGAGAAGAGAAGAAGAATAAAAAAAAACTCAACCCGTGCGAACCCGGCGTCGCTACAACGCGTACGCCCAAACATATATTATATATATATAGGCCGCACGGGCGGGCAGTCCTTACTCGGACTCGGCAGCACCGCAGTCCGCAGAGCAGGACGTGCCTCCGACCAGTCCTCCTTGGACTCGGACTCACGTCTCTAGCAGAACAGTACTCCTTGGACTCGGACTCACGTCTCTAGCAGAATAGTACCCAAATAGAAAAGGTCCGTCGGCCATGTCGATTTTTTCTAATATGGTGCTGGTGAAAAATCGGGCTCTTATGATGAAACCCGGCCCGCAACACCTTATTGCTGGTCAGTAGTATTTAGAATACGGATGGAAAAATTTGTGAGTTGATATTAGGTTACCAAACTTGCACTATGTACTCCCTCCGGTTCCCTATTTGAAGTTGTTTTGGACAAGGTTTGAGTCAAACATTAGGAATATAAATCATGAATAACTTACAAGTCGTTGAGTTTGAAAATGTGAAAATCATATAAATAGATTTGCCTTGAAAATTACTTTCATAAAAATATACATATATAACTTTCCAATAAATATTTTGATAGAAAAGATAAGTCAAAGTTGTGTTTCGGTGACCGTGTCGCTGTCCTAAACGACTTCTAATAGGGAACCGGAGGGGGTAGTATAGAATTTTAGTGCTGCCATTTGACTTTTGTATTTGCAAATTTCTTATTGCTGTGCTGCAAGAGAAAACTGCAAGTGTCGATTGCGGCCTCCTGAACATGTTGGGATCTTGTGATGGGTCAATTAGCTTTGAGAAGCATTATAAGCTTCATATTTTCTGAACATCTCAGAATTCAGACACTTTGAGCTCAATTCATGATTTTGTATGTAAGATGTCAGTCCTATACTCTTCAGCGCTAGATCTGTTAGGGGGAAGAGGGGCCGACGCATTTAGATGTAGTACTACTTTTACCATGATTTTGTATAAACTATTTCCATCTACTAGTTGATTAGGATATCCCCTTGTGATTATGTTTACACTTACCGGTCTGTCGTTTTTAAAAAGGTTAAAAGTGTTTTTAAAATGAAAAACTAAAAAAATAAAAATGACCTAACGCCGTATGGTAAGGCGGTAGGGACCTGCCGCCGTGCCGCTCGGCGACAGGGTCCTGACGCTGCGCCGCCCCGCCCTGCCGCCGTGCCCCACGGCAGCAGGGACTTAACACCGTGGGGTACGACGGCAGGAGCCTGCCGCCGTGGGGTACGACGCCAGATGTTCGACCATCTATTTTTCGAAAATCAAGCCAAAATAAATATAAAAAATATTCTGGAGAACCTTGACGAAGGCTCGAGGACGCCAAGTATGGGCCGGGCTTTTTAGAATCACACCAAAGCGGGAGGGGGATTGATCGACAGCCCAATATTGCAAATCGGCCATTATGAGATGCGGCCCCTTAGCCTGCTGCCATCACGGAGATAATTTATTGCGGAAAAAGTCCGTTTATAGCTTCTTTAGATGCAAGGCTGAGTTCACATATCCTGCCTAGACACGAAAACCGGGTATATCAACTTTTAAAACCATTCAATTTAGCTTCGTACCCTGGTTATAAGCGGTTTTGAAAGGTGGTTCTGTCGTTTTAATTAAAAAATCTTATAAGTACTTAATGATATTATTAAACCATGAAAAATATCCTTAAGATTCTAAAAATTTTGAAAAAAATTCCTACAGATGGAAGTGAGACCCAAAAAATTAAATTAAATATTTCATAACTAGTGCAAATATCTATAAAGTTTTGTAAAATTTAGAATTGCTCTAGAAAAAAAGGAAATTATGGATTTTAAAAAACATATATTAAAATATTGAATATTTTCAAAATAAAAACTTAAAATGAAACCGATATGTATACATTCATTGAAAATGCATAAATGCATTCAACATTAATATATGTTACATTTGTGATGCTTTACTTTATTTATGCTGAATGTATTCATGCCAGAATTTTTCATGATTTTGTTGCAAAAAAGTATTTAAGATCAACTGGAAACTTTTATGATGATTCAATTTTTTTGGATATACTTTTTAGTTTTATAGAGCTAAATTTAAAATTTTGAAAAAATTATAGACATTTTCACTTATTTAAAATTTTTATTTAGATTTCTTGCATCTCAATCCATATTTATAATTTTTCTCATAATTTTTAGAAGCTTAGAAATATTTTTTCGATTTAATAACCTCATTAAGTATTATATAATTTATTTTTAATTGAAAATGACAAAACCGTTTTTGAAAACCGCTTATAACCCGTGCAAAGATGTAATTTAAACGGTTTTGAAACTCGAGGGAGGTGGTTCCTCCGATTTTCAAATCTAGGGAGGAATCGTGGACTCAAAAAACGGACTTTTTCCAATTTTTGCTGATGATCAAACCCCAAATAATTACTTGTAATCTAATATACAGGATTGGATATAATCTACAGGAAATGGGCTCAATGGCAAAGCTGAAATCTTGGTTTGACGTACTGTAGAAAAGGTCTGTCGGTCTTTTGCAAACGTGTTCAATCATACTCGTATATGCTTGCTCGATCTATCAGTGATTTTATGTCCAAGCCTGTTAATTAATTGCTACACAGCTATCTAGATAAAAGCTACATATCATTGTGCTGATGGTACACGAACCGGAAGCAGGCTATCGCGGTAGGGGATGAGGAAGAACTTGGAGAAGCAGCGGCTTCTACCCGCGATGGCGGCTGTGCTGGGATGATCGCCTTGATAGTCGAGGGTGTCCAAGTGGACCATCTCCTTGAAGTCTTGTGTTCGCAGATCATAGGCGTAGGCAGCCCATCCATTGTTGTGCAGCACGATGGTGCGATCGAGCAAGGCCACCGGGCGAGGCCGGGACGGCCAGCCGACGCGGATGGCGTAGCGCCGCTCCCACCGGGGCCGCACGGCGTCGTCGCTCATCCACAGCTCCTGGACGCCGTCCACCATGTGAGCCACGCATAGGTCCCCGCGCAGCTCGGAGAGGCTGGACGTGGCGTAGTCGAGCCTCGGCCGCCGGCAAGGAGGCGGCGGGGTCACGCCGAACGTCTCGTCCTCGAGCGACAGCCGGAGGAAGCCCGTCGGCGGCGCGACGCCGTCACGCTTGTCGGGAGGCCAGAGCAGGTGACCCTTGACGAAGGTGGCCGTGCTCTCCGGTGTGGCGGGGAACGGAGGCTGCGCCGCGATCTCCCGCCAGTGGCGGTCGGCAACGACGGTGAGCAACTCCATCCCGGTGGTCAGGCCGTAGCGGCCACGGCTACTGTTGTGCGCGTGCGCCGAGGATGAGGGCGGCGGCGGCGGCACGTGGTACACCTGACGGTAGAAGAAGCGGGCGACCTTGTAGGTGCCGGAGCGCGGGTCGCGCCCGAGGCCGAAGGCCTGGTGCGGCCCAGGCAAGCTTGGCGGCGCTTCGCTGCCGGGGCTCCATGGGAGGGTGACGACCTGCCTCGCGGCCGGGTTGAACAGGTGCACCTTGTAACAGGTTGGCACGAGGACCAGGCCGTCGCAGTGAGCGAGGACGTCGTGCGGCTCCCAGCTGTGGTGGAACGGCATGTCCGCGGCGTGCACGAGGCTTGCAGCGGACATCGTCGTCGCCCACCTGTACAGGGCGATGCTGCTGCTTCTTGAATCGTCGTCGTCTTCGTCAGCAGGAGCCAAGCACGGGAATATGAGGAAGGACGAGGGTTGGTGCTGCAGGTGCGCGAGGACGAAGGATGGGTCGTCGGAGATGGTGTTGCGCCAGGCCTTGCAGACGGACCGGAAGCGCAGCAGCGACTTGACAGGAAGCCGGGCGAGGATCTCTGTCACCATCTCGTGCGGCAGGCATGGGGCCCACACCCTCCTTGGTCTCTTGCTGCTGTTATTAGACTGAGTCCAACAAGGTGAGGCAAAAAACGTCATGCATTCCTTCCTTTGCCTCGCGCACAGGAAACGCACCGGCCATCCAAATTTCCTCATCTCCAACAGCAGTCAAGCAAAAGCAAAATCGCTTCCCACCCCCGTCCCAACCTCTACTCTTCTGCCACCCTGCTCCTCTGCCATCCTGCTACTCCGCCGGCCGGGGCTGCTCAATATGGGAGCGCAGGGATGCTCGCAGCTCGCGGTTGTCGGGATCCACCGGAGAGGAGGAAGCCCCGACCTCCCCTGCCTCCACGTCCCCTGTTCCTCCTCCTCGATGTGGAGGTGAGGGAGGCCGGAGAGGGCGAGGAGGGAGGGAAGAGGAGCAAGGGAGGCCGCGCTCATCGGCGGGAGGTGGCCGTGCCTGGGGAAGAAGGTCAACGATGGAAGGGCGCCGAATCGACATCCGCAGACACCAAATCGACCTACACTACTATCGATTGGAGCTGCTCTGCCGCCGATTTCAGCTCCTCCGTCGCCGAATTGAGCTTCGCCGCCACCGAATCGACTTGCTCCGCCGCTCCCAGCTCGAGGTTAGGCGACGCCGCGCCCTCCTCCGCGCCGCGCACCTCCTCCGCACTACAGGTCGACGTCGGCGTGGATGGTGTTGTGCCAGCGCGTAGGCGGCTCCTGCGGCCCCCTCCGGCCCTCGCGGCGGCCGCGGGGCGGCGCCGGCGAGCGGCTTCCATGCGAATCGGCGGATTCGGCGTTGACGGGAGGAGGTGGCGGGTGTCGAGCAGTCGAGGCCAGCGCATCCTCTTTCTCCCGCGCGCGCGACCTGCCCTCTCCTCCTTCCCGCGACGGATGCCTTCGAGGAGAGAGGGAATGCAGTTTTGCATCTCCTCTCTCCTCCGAAGGAAGTTTGCATCGCTCGATGCCTTCTCTGTTGGAGGGTGTTGCGCGCGTGCACAGTTGCCGGCGGGAGGCAAAAATGCTTTTGCCTCCCGCTGTTGGACTTAGCCTTACATGGCCCGATCATTATTGTTTCTCTCTCTTAATTTCACCCTAAACCCAGCCAGAAGCGGCGCAGCTAGAGAAGAGAAGAAGAATAAAAAAACTCAACCCGTGCGAACCCGGCGTCGCTACAACGCGTACGCCCAAACATATATTATATATATAGGCCGCACGGGCGGGCAGTCCTTACTCGGACTCGGCAGCACCGCAGTCCGCAGAGCAGGACGTGCCTCCGACCAGTCCTCCTTGGACTCGGACTCACGTCTCTAGCAGAACAGTACTCCTTGGACTCGGACTCACGTCTCTAGCAGAATAGTACCCAAATAGAAAAGGTCCGTCGGCCATGTCGATTTTTTCTAATATGGTGCTGGTGAAAAATCGGGCTCTTATGATGAAACCCGGCCCGCAACACCTTATTGCTGGTCAGTAGTATTTAGAATACGGATGGAAAAATTTGTGAGTTGATATTAGGTTACCAAACTTGCACTATGTACTCCCTCCGGTTCCCTATTTGAAGTTGTTTTGGACAAGGTTTGAGTCAAACATTAGGAATATAAATCATGAATAACTTACAAGTCGTTGAGTTTGAAAATGTGAAAATCATATAAATAGATTTGCCTTGAAAATTACTTTCATAAAAATATACATATATAACTTTCCAATAAATATTTTGATAGAAAAGATAAGTCAAAGTTGTGTTTCGGTGACCGTGTCGCTGTCCTAAACGACTTCTAATAGGGAACCGGAGGGGGTAGTATAGAATTTTAGTGCTGCCATTTGACTTTTGTATTTGCAAATTTCTTATTCTTTGTCTTTGCAAGAGAAAACTGCAATTGTCGATTGCGGCCTCCTGAACATGTTGGGATCTTGTGATGGGTCAATTAGCTTTGAGAAGCATTATAAGCTTGATATTTTCTGAACATCTCAGAATTCAGACACTTTGAGCTCAATTCATGATTTTGTATGTAAGATGTCAGTCCTATACTCTTCAGACAAGTTGATCATATTATCATATCTTATGCATTGCTGATAGATGTATAGTTTGTATTCCTTAAGACTAACTTTAGACTAATACTCTTTAAAAAATCATATTTTTTTTGGTGATCCAAATGCCAGTGTCAATGGTTTGTTAGCCTTGGCAAGTTCCAGTAAATCTGCATGATGAGTAAACTAATTGCCTGCATTCCGAGTGGTATCTCATGCCATAGTGATCCCCTGTACCCTGCCAGAGTTTTGTGTGTCCAATGTGACAAGGAGAACCTTCAAGAAAATAAGAGAGGAACTTACATGTGGTTATGCTTTGGCAGTTTCTGCTTGTGAGTAAAGACCACTTTCTTAGTGCTAACTTGCTCTCTTTCTTGGAAAGCGGGCCTCTGTTCTGTTTGGTACTTATTATTATCCATCTCAGTTTGAGAAAGTGAGATACACACACTCGCACATCCTTCAGTTGTCGAGTTGAAGCGTCCCCTCATCAGAGGTGACTAAATGTGACACAAATACCAGTCCTAGGAGGCTGGCAACACATTTATTACAACAGCTGGATCAGTCTTTTACATTACGGCGACATAGGGGGCACGGGAATGCCAACGCCACAAGGAACAACACAAGTGATAACGACCACACTACGATAGCGAAGGCTTCCAAAGCCTCATTAGAGTACCACACCATGGAAGCTCTCTGTGGAGGCCCTGGGTACACAGGCACGGTTGGGTGTAGGGCAACGACCTACTCGATGTCTTCGGGAACGAAGTCGGGATCCTCCTCTGAAAAACAGTTAGTTAAACAAGGGTGAGCACATACGTACCCAACAAGTTCAACCCCACCCACGGAGGGGCTTATAAGCAGATCATGCACATGATATATCAAGGATCAGGTTAAGGTTTATTTGCAAACTCATTTACTCATGCAGGGGTTCATTTTCAAAAAGGTTTTCGTAAACCAATTTTATAACCCAAGTGACTCAGTTGTTTTGAGAAAACCATTGTGGGACTACCGGACCCCCCCGTCCGCAGTTAGGGCTGGGCATTCGGTTCTAACCGAACCGATCGGTCCGGTTCTTCAGTTCTCTTGAAACTTCGGTTCCCAGAAAGTCAGAACCGAACATAGAACCGTTCGGTTTCGGTTCCTTCGGTTCGGTTTCGGTTCTAACCGAGGGAACCGAACAGAGGTGCACATGGTGCGGACGCGCGGGCACTGGCCGGGGATGGAAGCTGGGCGGCGGGTGCTGAGCCGTCGAGCGTGGTCGAGGTGCACGCAGACTGCTAAGATTTGAGAAGAGAGGGACCCTCGACACCCACGGGGAATGGCCGGCGGCGGCGGACGGCGGGGTGGTGGCCGGCCAGGGTCGAGACCTCGGGGATGCCGACCGGCGACCGCCGGGCCGCGCCCGTGCTGCGGGTGGAGAAGAGTTGGGAAGGCGCCGCCGGGGGCCTCCCATCCACGGCCGCAGGCCGCTCCTGTGTCGTGCCGCCGCGAGCTGTCCTGCAGGTGGGGAGGAGTTGGGGAGGCCCGCTGGGAGACCTCCCAGTCATGGCGGCGGGCGCTCTTGTGCTTTGAAGCCCAAGATCTCGAGGAGGGGGTCGCCAGTCGCCACCGAGGGACAGACGAAGTCGACGCGAGGCGGTGGCGGCGACCGGGATTGGGGGTTGGGCGTCGCGGGGGAGACGGGGTGGGGTCACGGGGTTCGGCCTGGGGCGGTCAGTTGGGATTTGGGGAGCTAGGGTTTGTGTTTCCTACCGGGCTTTCGGTTAGTTGGGCCGTAGAATGTAGGATTATTGGGCTCAGGTTGTTCCTTCGGTTCTCGGTGCACCGAACCAAAAGAACCGGCTATTTCGGTTCCAGAATATTAGGAACCGGACAGGAACTGATTTTCTCGGTTCCGGTTCTTTCGGTTCCGGTTCCCGGTTCTTTCGGTTCGGTTCTCGGTTCCCGGTTCTTTTTGCCCAGGCTTATCCGCAGTAGCCCAGGCACACAGCCACACACTACCCGGAAATCCACTCACGCCATGAAAACCATCCCCGACCCAAACACTAGTTTTTGTGACCACACCGTGACTCGTCCAATACCGTGGACACGACTATTCGAATAGGTTTGACACTCTGCAGAGGTTGTACATCTTTACCCACAAGTACGGTACCGCCACACGAACATCTCAGTGCCGACGCGGATCCTATCAAAGCCATTACCCACCTTAGCTAACCCTACGAGCCACCACGGAAGCAACCAAGGGGTTATCTCACATAACCAGGGTGTACCTCACACAGAGCGTACCCCTACTCCTTAGTCTTCCGCCGCTCACCCGCACACCAGATGGCAAGTAGATTAACTAGTGGGGTTTATGCTAAGCCGTTGCCACATACAACGGTCGAGTGGTTGTACGATGATTTGGGTCAGGTGAGATGTCACGCAACCCGGTCCTTAATGACAAGATGGACAACTCCCAACATGCCCAACCACACAGGTACGAGCTCACCCATACTCCTGACACACACGTCCATCCCGTCCACCCAGTTCTTTACTCATTTTCCAAAATATCCCATTCCCATTATAAAACACTCACACATTTTTAAAGCAATCATTTAGGCCAAACAAAGGTTTAATCATAGCAATCAAGGGCGGCTATCCTACCATGTTTTTGCAGTAAAACAATATGCAATTTATAAAATGGGTATAGGGTTGTGTTTACAAAACTAGGACCAAAGCATGCATCAAAGGATGAGATTGAACTTGCCGTCTTCGAAGTCTTCAGGGAGTTCCGACTCGGTGTTTGGGACCTCGGGCTCCTGCTCGCAGTACTCGGCTCCAAGCTCCGGCTCGGGGTACCTTCCTTCGTTCACTCCGTCTGCTAAAGCGTGCACACAAGCAGGCAGGCAATCAATACAAGCACACATAATTTTTATGGCTGAGCTCGAGGAAAAATAGAAGAATGAATGTTATGCGGGGGTTTCGGGTGATGGATCGGTGAAGGCATGCCCGGGATGGGTGTGATGAATTTTGGGTGTGATTTGAATTAAAGGTGCGCATGAAATGATCAGTTACCGGGAGTGTTAGGGTTAATTAAGGGCCTGTTAGTATTTTATATTAAATGAAAAGGACCTAATTAAAATATTTAGACCTAGTGAGGGTTTTACTAAATAGCCTAGGGGTATACTTGTAAAGGGGCAGGGTTATTTTGGTGAATAGTTTAAGGGTTGGGGTCTAATTGAAAGAAAGAGAGAGGGGGAATAAAGAGGAGGGGGAATAAAGAAGAGGGGGCTTTGTTGGAATAGGGGAAAAGGGCAGGGGGGTATGGGCAAAACGCCTTCTTCTACCTCCCCTCCCTCCCGATCCAGACAGGGGAAGGCTGGGCGGCCTCGGCCGGTGGCGGCTGGCGGCGCCCCAGGGGGTCGGCGGCGGCGGGGGAAAGGGGAAAACTGAGGGGGAATCGAGGGGATGTCACCCCTATGCTCACCTTGGGCCGGGATTGCTTGTGGAGGCAGATCCACGACGCCGGGCGGCGACCGGCTGTGGTGGTAGAAGGCGGTGGCGCTAGGAGGCTTGGGAGGTGTGGTGGTTCAGCTGGGGCTTGTGCGAGGCGAGGTGGGAACGCGGCGGGGTCCTTTTATAGCCGCGGGAAGGCGGTAACCAGGCCGAACTCCGAGCTCTGGGAGCTTCGGCAATGGGGGGGGGTATCCTGGCGTTGACTCACCGGCGAGGCCTTGGCCAGGATTCGCGGTGGACTGGGTGCTATTGGACTTGACTTGTCGTGCAGGTTGGCCGCGGAGGGGAGACCATCGGGGGGGGGGGGGGGGGGGGGAGTAATGGTGGCCAGTTTGGAGGTGACGGCTTGCTGCCGGTCTTCGTTTGTCACGGAAGGGGGGAAGCGACGCAGCTCGGCTGGGGCCTCTGGCCGGTGGCACGGGGCGGCTAGTGTGCGGCGTCGGCGAGCCGGTCGGCCGGTGCGGGCCGAGGAGGAGGAGAGGGGGGGTGCGCCGGTCTGAAGCCGGAGCGCGCGCGCGGGGTGGAGCGCCAGGCGCGGTTGGCCGCAGGAAGAAGAAGGAAGAGAGAAAAAAAGAAGGAGGGGAAAAGAAAAAGGAGAAAAGAGAAAAAGAAAAAGAAAAAAGAAAAAAGGTAGAAAAGGAAATAGGAAAAAGGAAAATAAGGGGAGAAAAATAGAAAAGGGATTTAGAAAATATGGAGAAATTTCTAGGAAAAGTAGGAGAGAGGTGAGGAAGGGTTTTTGCGGATTTTTCTGGGTTTCTCAGATACCGGCGTTAATTCCGGGACGGCGGTGATGGCGAGGCGGACCGGCCGGTGGGACCGCAGCGTGCACGGGATTCCCGGCATGCGTGGGATTCCCAGCGCGGTGGCCGACAACGGTGCTAGGGTGACAGGCGGTGGGGTGACGGCCCGAGTACGGGCGGTGCCGGCGGGATTCGCGGCACGCGCACCGAGGGTGAGAGAGGGGGAAAACGACCGGGGTTCTGAAGGGGATAAATGAGCTCAACGCGAAAGTTTTGAAAACACACGCGAATTAGTAGTGATTTATTAGGAGCTAAAAACACGGGCGTTACAAACCTACCCCACTTAAAATGAATCTCGCCCTCGAGATTCGGCTAGTTCTCGAACAGGTGAGGAAACTCTTTCTTCAACGCGTCCTCTCGTTCCCACGTGGCTTCTTCTACTCCGTGTCTGCTCCATTGGACTCTGCACACCCGTACTTCTGATGTTCTTGTTCTTTTGACCAATGTATCCAAAATTTTGACGAGCACTTCCTGGTACCTAAGGTCTGGCTGTAGATCAATGGTCTCTACCGGTACTCGCTTCTCTTCGAGGACCTTCAAACACCTTCGTAACTGGGAGACATGAAACACTGGGTGTATGTCTGACATCTCTTCTGGTAGCTCCAACCGGTATGCTACTGCTCCGACCCTCTTTAGTACTTTATACGGTCCAATGTACCGAGGGGCCAACTTTCCGTGCACCTGAAATCTCCGAGTCCCTCGGATAGGTGAAACCTTGAGGTAAGCGAAATCTCTAGGATTGAAGCTTGCTTCTCGCCTATTCTTGTCTGCATAGCTCTTTTGTCGGGATTGGGCGGCTTTCAACTTTTCTCGAATGTCGACTACTCGCTCCTCGGCTTCCTTTATAAGTGCGGGCCCAACCAGGGCACGTTCTCCCACTTCTGACCACATCAGGGATGTCCTACATTTCCTCCCATATAAGGCTTCAAACGGTGACATTCCTAGGCTCGCTTGATAGCCATTGTTGTAACAGAACTCTGCATATGGTAGACTCTGCTCCCAATCTTTGCCATAGGTGAGGACACATGCTCTCAACATGTGTTCTAGAATTTGGTTTACTCTCTCGGTCTGTCCATCTGTCTGCGGGTGATATGCTGAGCTGAAATCTAGCTTGGTACCCATGGCTTTATGCAGGCTTTTCTAAAACCTAGAGGTTAACTGGGTCCCTCTGTCTGAGACTATCCTGCTATGCACTACATGCAATTTCACTATGTTCTCTATGTAGAGTTTTGCCAACTTCTCTCCTCCATAAGTGGTCCGTACGGGTAGAAAGTGAGTGACTTTAGTGAGTCGGTCCACTATTACCCATATCGAATCGTGTCCCTTCTGAGTCTTGGGCAAACCTACTATAAAGTCCATGCCTATTTCGTCCCATTTCCACACTGGGATGGGTAAAGGCTGTAACGATCCCCCGTTGAGTTTCGATGTTCTCGCTTTAATCCTTTGACATGTGTCACAGTGGGCGATGAATCGGTCAATGTCCGCTTTCATTCCATTCCACCAATACTTCTGCTTTAAATCCATATACATCTTGGTGGATCTCGAGTGGATGGAATATGCCGAGTTGTGGGCCTCATCCATGATGGTCTGTCGGAAATCTCCATTTTTTGGCACGGATATCCTATTCTTATACCACAGGGTGCCTTGATCATCCACTCTAAAGTCTGGGGCCTTATTTTCTCCCGTATGTTTGCGGATTTTCATCAGATTTTCATCGGTCTCTTGGGCTTTCCGGATCTTCTCCTCTAAGGTTGGCTGGACACTTAGTCGGCGGACGTAGCCTTGGGGAACAATGTTGTTGTCGGTGTTTAAACCTCTCGACCTCCATGGGAGGTACCCGCAGCAAGGTAGAAGGTGGGGATTGCCATGATCTGGAACCCGAAGGTCTGCGCGAGGACACAAGACACAAGATTTATACAGGTTCGGGTAGCCGGAGTAGCTACCCCGCGTCCTGTTTAGAGTAGTATTGCGCCCTGCGCTTGGTGTTGTTCCCCGGAGGGATCGGATCATCGGCTAGGTACCCGACCCTCCTTTATATAGTCCAGGGGGCGGGAACCTAGTCGGTTACAAGGTAGGAGTCCTAGTAGGATTACACAGAGCGAGTCCTAGTAGGAGTACAGGGGAATTCTAGTAGGAGTCCGTCTTCTACTCTTTTTCCTTCCTTGCATGAGTACCCGGGGTGTATGCCCGACAAGCCCCGAGCACGTTGGAATCGAGAGTAGTAGTTCGAGTAGTCTTGAAGCCTCTTTGAGTAGTTCTTGAGCGTCCTCGAGTACTGCTTGGAGAAGTCTTCGATAGTACTTGAACTACCGCGAGGCTGGAAGGTGGTCCAGCTCATCTGTCTTGAAGTCGAGATTATATGGAAGTGCGATTGCAAAATCGCACTCCAGATGGAGTAGCCCCCGAGCCTTAGGTTGAGTTGTAGACTCTGGCTGAGGGTCAATCTTGATTCTGCTTCCGTCTTGAAAAAATCAACTGATGGGTGTAGCCTAGTATCCCCCGAGCCTTGGAACGATTGAAGAATCAATCCAAGGGTCTTCAGTGTTTGCGGAAGTCATCATCTGAGTACTCTTGTAGCGTTCAGCCCCCGAGCTCGTCGCTGTGACGCCCCAGGTTTTTAATTAACCCTTAATAGCCGGTCAAATGGTCAACCGTGGTCAAACCTAGGTCAACCTGGGCCCTCACCTCGAAAAACTCACTAACCCACCCTAGTGACCCTAATTGGATAGTAGACACACTTGTGGGGCCAACCCATGGTCAAAAGTTGGGTCAAACCCCATGCCACCCTAGTGTCCACAGGTGTCTGCCGGAACTTTTGCCGCGTTCTCCAAAATTCACCTAAACACTTAAAATTCTACCTTTATAAAAGTTGTAGATCTTGTTGAGGAACACAACTTTCATGTAGATTGTCATTTCAAATTTTGGGGGGAAAAACTTGGAAAATAAGTTGCAAGGCAGTAATCACTGTTTACCAAAACAGGCTGACATTCAAAGTTGGCATTCAAATATTTTCAAATCTAGGCAGAAAAACCCTATATAGCCTTTGTAGAAAATGTTGTTGGTAGCTAGATCTACAACTTTGGTTTTCATCAGTTAGTCCAGTTGTATTCAAATTTTTGGAGAAAAATCGACTTGAACGGGGCGAGGAAGAAAGAAAAGGGTTTGGGCGAGAGCGCGTCGCGCGCGGCGTCGCGCGCGCCCGCGCGCCGCCCGTCGCCGGCCGCGCGCCGCCGGCCCCGGCGTCCGCGCCCACGCCTCCCGAGGCCGCGCACGGCCCAAGGCACGCGCCGCCCGAGCCGCCCGCGCCCCGACGCGCCCCCGCCCCGAGGCACACCGAGTCCGCGCCGGCCACGCCGCCGTACGAGAGCGCGCCACGGACCGGCGGTCCGTCGGCGCCGCCGCCCGCCGTACGCGCGAGCCCCGAGCGCCATAGCACGACCGGGAGCATCTCGCGTCGTCATCCTTCGTCACCCCGAGCTCAAGCGCCTATTTGAACCCCCCCTCGCGCCCCTCGCGCGCGCCGCGGTCCTCTCCTCCGTCCGCCATTGCCGGGCCGATGGTGAACACCCCTCCCCGCCCTTCCTCGGTGCGACCAACCCCGCTAGCTTGCTCCCCTAGTAGCCACGGACGCTTGTGCCGCTAACCGTTGCACCGCATTGCCCTCACACCGCCGGAATCGCAGCCCGCCGTGGGTGCCGCCGCCGCCACCGCCGCGCGCCCTCGGCCGGAGCTCGCCCCGACCCCGCCGCCGCCGCCAATCGACCGGGGGGTGAGGCCAATTGCACCCCCGTGCCACATGTTGCCCTGGCCCGGCCACACATCGCCGCCGGCGAGCTCTCCCGCCGCCGCGAGGGCACGGTTGTAAATTCCAGGGGCTGTTGTGTGAATTAGGGACTGGTTTGCAATAGAAGTTATCTAAGTTTCTTTACAGTTCATTCCAGTGCCTTGTAAAATGCCTAGAAATTCGTAGAAAAATCAGAAAATTCCCAAACCAATTTTGTAGGGTTCAGGATGATAAATCCCACCTCTTTTGTTATATACTCATGGCTAGATTCTAAATAGTTTTAGCATGAAAAATACAAATGTGTTAAGCCTAGATCTGCCATAACTTGAAATCCATAACTCCTCTGTAGCCCAACTTTGGATATGTTGTGTGTTAGGCCATGACTAGATACTGTGCCAGAAATTGCACAAAGTTATGCAGTAGATCTTGTTAAATAAAATCTTTTCCATTCCTGCAGTAACTGCCTAGATGATTTTTCTTGTTAAATATATTTATGTTCTTGAGCGCAACTTGTGCACACTGTCTTGTAATGTAAAAATGCACCTTTTGTGAATTAATCATGATTTTTGGCTTAACAGAAATAATTAATCTTGATTTATGAATGTTTTCCTTTGTAAATTAATAAACCCAGATCAGTAAAGTTCCTAGATGTGTATGCTGGTTCTCTAGACTTGTTTAGGACCAGAGATCTTGCACAAGAAAGTTTGGATCATTTTGAGGCTTATTTAGTTTTGTATGCATTTAAATTGAATCACTAGCTAGTCCTTGTTATTTTCTGAAATATTTAATTTCCTAGCATCCAACACTTACCTGTGGGTCCAATGGACCAGGATAGGTGCTAGTAGGCTTAAGAAACACTTCTTTAATTTTTGGTAATTTAATTGTTTAATAAAAAGCTTAAGAGCCCTTTTTATATTAAAGGGAAGCTAAATAAAGAAAAACCCCTAATTAATCCCTTTTTCCTTTTTGAAGGAATTAAGTTAATATAATTAAAAGATAATTAATTATCATCACTAATCAGAAAGTAATTCATAAATAAAAATATTATTTATACCGTGATTGTGAGATGAAAAGGGATTAAAGCTTTCACATGAAATGACAAGTGCAATAAAAACTTTATTCAAATGTATAATAAAAGAATAGCCCATGTACAACTACAAACCTTCCTAAGAGAGAAACACCATCTAGATACTTGTTAAGGTGGATATGACCAACCAAGAGTTGGATAAGACAACAAACTATCACATCACCTGAACTTGCATGGCATTCCGTGTAGATCTTCCGGACGAAGATTACTCCCTCGTCCTGGAACCCGAGGAAGGAGGAGCGGAAGCGTCGCTGCAGTACGTGGAAGTACTCGACACCGAGGGTGCCCAGACTAACCTTGATGACGAAGGAAAGCTTCGGTGCATCTAACCCAGCTTTTAAAATTCTTATTCGGTTATCTATGAATGATTGTGCATTTACGTTCAGGAGTTGAATGAAACCCTAGATGCATGATCCATAGGTACCCTTGTCCTTACTAGTATGATAGGTCGATAGCTGCTAAGCTATAGGACCGTTACAAGTCGCGTGATGACCTCACTCGCGAGGATAGGTTCCTAGTTAGGAATCACAATATATCCTAAATGGATTGCTCACGTGGTAAGAGCATGGGATCCGGGCTCGGTCCGGTGGTTATGTGGGTTAAGTTTTTGAACGTACTAAGCACATGTCGGGTATGGGACCGGAAGCCTAGTACCTTAATGAGACGGCTAGGGATGGAACTTGTCACTACCCTTGGGACTTGCTCTCACGGCTAGCTACCGGTGGTGTATGGTGACTCCGGGTATCTCGCGGGGTATGCCGGATAGCCTGCACCAAAGACTGTGGCCTTTCATCCCGACCCGGGGATTTCTGGGAACGGTCTGGGAAAGTTGTCCTTGCGGGGGCAGCCTACCGTGTGTTTGGGCCTACCTTGCAAGGTTTAAGTCAATCGATTGTCGGCCTCTCACCGTCATCCGAGACTACTTACTCCACTAGTCATGAGATCCCTAATGATGGAAGTTGATGAAGATGATGCTTGATTAATTGTATTGTACAACTTTGTTTGTACTAGTTGGCTAATATAGTCAAGGTTAAACCTACTAGAACTTGTGCTAAAATCTTGAAAGTAAGGACCTACTCTTTGTTACCTTTTAGCAAAAGCAACCAAAGAGCCAAAAAGCCTTTCATGGTCTAGTTTTGGTGAAGTAGATATCACCGACGGGTAAGACTTGCCGAGTATTAGTATACTCGGCCTTGCTATAATGTGTTGATCCAGGTAATGCCTTTAGTGATGTGTGGCTCGGAGAGATCCCGCCGGCTCGGAGCCGGGAGTGGGTGGAGGACGACTACTGAAAGCATCATGGATGGCCTCCCGTGGTGTCTTCGCTTCCGTTAGTTTAATTCCGCTGCTTTTCGAAAACTCTGAACTATTTCATCATGGCAAAAACTATGGTTTGTAATAATTAAACCCTTCGGGGTACGAATTTGGATGTTAATGTTGTTGTATCTCTGGACTCGCCTTCGAGTGAGTTTTAATGCATATATTCGATCCTTGTGCTCTTCAAGTGATTTACCGGGCGTTAACCCGACAACTTACGACGGGATGGTACCTTATTATTGCTTAATGACCAAAGTTGATCGGTCTTAGGCGATAGTACGGTATTTTCCTGGGCGGGTTGTCACAGTTGGCATCAGAGCTTATATGCACCAGGGATTAATTAATAAACCTTAATCCCTGGTTTTTGAATAAAATATGCCAAGATTTTCTGATTTTCCAAAATACGTTGGTCCTTACATCAGAGCTTATATGCACCAGGGATTAATTAATAAACCTTAATCACTGGTTTTTGAATAAAATATGCCAAGATTTTCTGATTTTCCAAAATACGTTGGTCTGCTAAGGATAAACTAGACCGAGATGCCCTAGAGGTAATTTTGGGTTCTTTCAGGTGGCTTAATTAAACTTATGGTTTATTTTGCTAACTTTCAGCACATTACTTTATGCCAGACTTACTTTCATGCACAACCATACTAGTTCATCATGTTTTGCCATACGTGGTGGTACCACAGGGAAGTCCTGTGAGGGACTAGTGAGACCTATTCCAATGGGTGTCACGTCGCGTTTGAGTCTCGTCACGTTTTGCCATACGTGATGGTACCACGGGAAAGTCTGTGAGGGATGAGTGAGGCCTATTCTAATGGGCACTCACGTCGCGTCAGAGTCTTAAATAGGATGCTGTCCATGCAGCGGCTTAACGCATGGATGCCGTTTCTATAGTGAACGGTAATGAATGTGGACGCTTTCGTGACGTGCTGGCACGAAAGGTTCGTTTTCTGCAGGTACATAACAACGCTTCGTTAGTCGATAAACGAGTACCGTATAGCTCTCGACTAGATATTATAAGGAGAGATGAATAAAAGCCTTGCCACCGGCACTAACTTCGATTTTTGGCTTGATTGCCATGTGAGGTCGAATAGGACGTCTTGCATGCATGTTAAAAATCGAAACAACTAAAATGGACCCAAAAATCGAATTTCCATATGTTCTCTAAGGAAGTTTATGCTAGTGTGTGCTTTTTATAAACTAGAGTACCTTCCATACCTAGCCGTCATGCTGCCGAAATTTTGTGAAAAAGTTGTTTATCATGTGCTAGGTGAATTAAGCCGAATTGTTTAAAAATAATTGCTCCTCAACTAGTTATCTTGTAATAGCAAGTCTCAATCCTAGTTCGTTGGGTTGGTTCACACTTCCCTAGGCACATCCAGGTTAAGGACCATTCATCTTGTTTCCTTGATCGATGCTCAACCTTAAAAAGCTTAATTAAAAGTATTAAAGGTTTAATTTAAAACTTGGGAAATTTTTGAGGTTTCTGGATTTTTGGTCATGAATTCTTATTCACAGCTGCCAGAACTTCACCATTTGACATGCCGTTCTCTTTGAGAGCTGACATGAGTTACATTTGTGTACAGATGGATTTCCCCGTGTTCCACCAGTTCGACGCTGACGGTACGATCCGTACCAACGGGTTGCACTGGGAGGGTTTTCCGCGCCTTGCGTGGGAAGCACTCGGTGCGCGCAGCTACCTCACCCCACCAACTTACGAGGTGAAGGAGTTTGAGCGCTTTGGCGTTCCCCGCCGCAGTGATCGTTACTGTTCTGCCACACCCAGACCACGCCGACTGGTTTGACTTGAGCTTTATCTACTGGGGATTTATTACTCACGAGTCCGTTGAGTCAGCCGCCCTCAGAGTACTGACAGACTTCTGTGACCACAACCCCACCGTGGTAGCTCTCTCTCCATTTGGACTGTTTCCTGCTGTGAGTCCTGACGACCCAGCATGGTTGGACCGTATGGACCACCTACGGGAGTTACTGACCCTAGCAGAGCCGTTGGATGTTACCCAGACGCTTGCCCGTTGTCTGAACGTGGTTTTCACACTTCAGGGGTTGCGTTATAACACCGCGGCGATTATTGCACATCGCTTGGAGGCATCTAGGCGCGATTGGGAGCAGCCTTTCGGCAAAGACACCGGCGGCTCGAACTTCACGCTTACTCAGGTGCATCAGGAGAATGACAGGCTGCGTGCTAGGAGGTTTCAGTTAGAGCTTGAGAGAGGCGATCGCTTGTAGAGGATCGTAGAGTTGGAGGAGGAGAACTATGCACTGGAGGAGGATGCCGACACACACGAGATCGAGAGGCTGACACTACTGCAAAACATTGCTGATATGCAGCAGCAGGTGCAGGAGGCCGAGGTACAGGTGGCAGCTTTGCAAGCTATAGTGGCCTTACGGCCCACTACCCCCAAGACGGACACACCGGAGGGAGCAAACGGGCCGTGGTCCGGTCCGGGATCGACGAGCCAGCGAGACCACCGCTACCGACTCCCCCATCTTCACCTACCTACAGTGGTGCTTCAGTGGGCAACTAGGTTGCCGACAGCAGGAATAAGAAGGAGATCGATCCGATAGTTGTCTTGAGATGTTTTAGAGTAGTTGGCTTGACAGCACGTCTTCGTGCCAAGTAACTGCTTGTATCGTATCATGTCATGTTGTTTCAAATTCGAGTTGTAATGTCTTTGAACCTTGTTCTATCGTGTTGTAATAAAGAATGCTTAAGCTTGTATGATTTAAGTAAATTTCGTTGTCAATCAAATTTGAAATTCTCTTGTGTTTGAATACCAGATCCTTGGACAAATCGTTGCAAATGACCACGCTTGTCAATTTTGCATTCTCACCTAAAAACGTTGGTGAACCAAAGCATTTTTAGGGACATCACTCGTTGCCAGCGAATAAGTACTCGTCCGTATGCCACCTTCGTTGGTATCCGAAATGACGATGATCGTTCGAGGGTAATTATGAGCCGTGCAATTGAGTAATCGCAGTCCTAACCGTGTTGAGAAAAACGATTCTACGAATCTTGGTGACTATGGAATGTTGTTGATTGTTACTGTCCTCATTATTTAAAGTGCTAATGAGATGTGATTATGCATGATCGTGCTTGTCATCATTTGGAGTAAGCTTTTGGTTATCTCACTAATAAAGCTCACTTTTCAGATGGTGGGAACCACGCGCAGCTCTCCCAACGGTTTCAGAGCAAGTGGTAGTGGTGACTTGCCACCACCCCCGCCCATGACACCGACGGAGGCCTTCATGGCCACCCAAACTGAAGTGCTGCGCCAGATCCTGCAAACGCAGCAACAGATCGCCCAGCAGATGAACCGAGGGCCGCCACACGGGGCCAATCACGAGGGGCCTAACCAGGTCACTACGTACGCCTAGTTCATCGCTATGAAGCCGCCAACCTTCGCTAAAGCAGAAGACCCCCTGGAAGCTGAGGCTTGGGTCAAGGCCATAGAGGCAAAATTCTCTGCCTTTGTGTTGCCTTGCTCCGAGGAGAACAAAGCGAACTTCGCAGCGCTGCAACTGCGAGGGGAAGCTTTGATGTGGTGGGACCACTTCAAGTCAATGCAGCGAGGGCACGCTGTGACTTGGGATGAGTTCAAGCAGGCTTTCAAGAGCCACCACATTCCCAAGGGACTGATGGATAGGAAGATGAGGGAGTTGTTGGCCCTCCGTCGGGGATCCGACTCGTATACCGCTATGCTCAGAAGTTTAATAGCTTGTGCCAGTACGGTGGGCATCATGTTGATACTGATGCCAAGAAGATGGAGAGGTTTCGTGACGGGCTTGATGGCAAGCTGTATGAGCGCCTGAATCTGCTCGAGCCCGCAAACTTCCATGAGCTAGTGAACAAGGCTATCTCTCAGGAGGATGCTATGAAGAAAGGGTGCAAGTGATAAGAGAAAATTTGAAGATGGCACAGATGAGGCAAAAGAGCTACCATGACAGGGGAACCACACCTCGACTTTGAAGTGGGAGATTATGTGTATTTGAAAGTATCCCCCACCAAAGGTGTGCAAAGGTTCAGAGTAAAGGGAAAGTTAGCCCCGCGCTACATTGGACCATATGAAGTTATAGAAGTGTGTGGACCCGTGGCTTACTGTATCCAATTGCCAGAACGGTTTTCCGCAGTTCACAATGTGTTTCATGTAACTCAGTTGAAGAAGGGAATGCCTGTTCCGGAGAATGAGGTCATCACGGAAGCTAATGCTTGGATCGAGCCGGATTTCTCACTCATCGAGCATCCATTGAAAGTACTAGACCAAAAAGAGCGAAAGACCCGAAGGCAGACCGTGCGAATGTACAAGATCCAATGGAGCCATCACACGGAGGAAGAAGCCACATGGGAGACGGAGGATTATCTTAACACCAAGTATCCGGGCTTCCTACAGTCTCGAAACCGTGAGTCCTTCTCCCCATCTCTTCGTTATCAAATCGAATCTCGGGACGGGATTCCGTTTAAGGGGGGTAGGCTGTGACGCCCTAGGTTTTTAATTAACCCTTAATAGCTGGTCAAACGGTCAACCGTGGTCAAACCTAGGTCAACCTAGGCCCTCACCTCGAAAAACTCACTAACCCACCCTAGTGACCCTAATTGGATAGTAGACACACTTGTGGGGCCAACCCATGGTCAAAAGTTGGGTCAAACCCCTTGCCACCCCAGTGTCCACGTGTGTGTGTCTCTTGGGAACTTTTGCCGCGTTCTCCAAAATTCACCTAAACACTTAAAATTCTACCTTTATGAAAGTTGTAGATCTTGTTGAGGGACACAACTTTCATGTAGATTGGCATTTCAAATTTTGGGGGGAAAACTTGGAAAATAAGTTGCAAGGCAGTAATCACTGTTTGCCAAAACAGGCTGACATTCAAAGTTGGCATTCAAATATTTTCAAATCTAAGCAGAATAACCCTATATAGCCTTTGTAGAAAATGTTGTTGGTAGCTAGATCTACAACTTTGGTATTCATCAGTTGGTCCAGTTGTATTCAAATTTTTGGAGAAAAATCGACTTGAACAGTAAGGCAGAAAGAAAAGGGTTTGGGCGGAGCGTGTCGCGCCGCGCCGCCGCGCGCGCCCGCGCGCCGCCCGCCGCCGCCGCGCGCCGCCGGCCCGGCGTCCGCGCCCACGCCTCCCGAGGTCGCGCACGGCCCAAGGCACGCGCCGCCCGAGCCGCCCACGCCCCGACGCGCCCCTCGCCCCGAGGCACACCGAGTCCGCGCCGGCCACGGCCGCCGTACGCGCGCGCGCCTCGGACCGGCGGTCCGTCGGCGATGCAGCCGCCGTACGCGCGAGCCCCGAACGCCGTAGCACGGCCGGGAGCATCTCGCACCGTCATCCTTCGTCACCCCGAGCTCAAGCGCCTATTTAAACCCTCCCTCGCAACCCTCCGCGTGCCGCCGTCCTCTCCCCCCGTCCGCCATTGCCGGCCGACGGTGAACACCCCTCCCCGCCCTTCCTCCGGTGCGACCAACCCCGCTAGCTTTCTCCCTAGTAGCCACAGACGCTTGCGCCACTAACCGTTGCACTGCATTGCCCTCACACCGCCGGAACCGCAGCCCCGCCGTGGGTGCCGCCGCCGGCCGCCGCCGCGCGCCCTCGTCGGAGCTCGCCCCCGACCCCCGCCGCCGCCGCCAATCGACCAGGGGTGAGGCCAATTGCACCCCCGTGCCACATGTTGCCCTGGCCCGGCCACACATCGCCGCCGACGAGCTCTCCCGCCGCCGCGAGGGCACGATTGTAAATTCCAGGGGCTGTTGTGTGAATTAGGGACTGGTTTGCAATAGAAGTTATCTAAGTTTCTTTACAGTTCATTCCAGTGCCTTGTAAAATGCCTAGAAATTCGTAGAAAAATCAAAAAATTCCCAAACCAATTTTGTAGGGTTCAGGACGATAAATCCCACCTCTTTTGTTATATACTCATGGCTAGATTCTAAATAGTTTTAGCATGAAAAATACAAATGTGTTAAGCCTAGATCTGCCATAACTTGAAATCCATAACTCCTCTGTAGCCCAACTTTGGATATGTTGTGTGTTAGGCCATGACTAGATACTGTGCCAAAAATTGCACAAAGTTATGCAGTAGATCTTGTTAAATAAATTCTTTTCCATTCCTGCAGTAACTGCCTAGATGATTTTTCTTGTTAAATATATTTATGTTCTTGAGCTCAACTTGTGCACACTGTCTTGTAATGTCAAAATGCACCTCTTGTGAATTAATCATGATTTTTGGCTTAACAGAAATAATTAATCTTGATTTATGAATGTTTTCCTTTGTAAATTAATAAACCCAGATCAGTAAAGTTCCTAGATGTGTATCTTTTGGTTCTCTAGACTTGTTTAAGACCAGAGAGCTTGCACAAGAAAGTTTGGATCATTTTGAGGCTTATTTAGTTTTGTATGCATTTAAATTGAATCACTAGCTAGTCCTTGTTATTTTCTGAAATATTTAATTTCCTAGCATCCAACACTTACCTGTGGGTCAAATGGACCAGGATAGGTGCTAGTAGGCTTAAGATACACTTCTTTATTTTTTGGTAATTTAATTGTTTAATAAAAAGCTTAAAAGCCCTTTTTATATTAAAGGGAAGCTAAATAAAGAAAAACCCCTAATTAATCCCTTTTTCCTTTTTGAAGGAATTAAGTTAATATAATTAAAAGATAATTAATTATCATCACCGATCAGAAAGTAATTCATAAATAAAAATATTATTTATACCGTGCTTCTGAGAAGAAAAGGGATTAAAGCTTTCACATGAAATGACAAGTGCAATAAAAACTTTATTCAAATGTACAATAAAAGAATAGCCCATGTACAACTACAAACCTTCCTAAGAGAGAAACACCATCTAGATACTTGTTAAGGTGGATATGACCAACCAAGAGTTGGATAAGACAACAAACTATCACATCACCTGAACTTGCATGGCATTCCGTGTAGATCTTCCGGACGGAGATTACTCCCTCGTCCCGGAACCCGAGGAAGGAGGAGCGGAAGCGTCGCTGCAGTACGTGGAAGTACTCGACACCGAGGGTGCCCAGACTAACCTAGCTGACGAAGGCAAGCTCCGGTGCATCTAACCCAACTTTTAAAATTCTTATTCAGTTATCTATGAATGATTGTGCATTTACGTTCAGGAGTTGAATGAAACCCTAGATGCATGATCCATAGGTACCCTTGTCCTTACTAGTATGATAGGTCGATAGCTGCTAAGCTATAGGACCGTTACAAGTCGCGTGATGACCTCACTCGCGAGGATAGGTTCCTAGTTAGGAATCACAATATATCCTAAATGGATTGCTCACGTGGTAAGAGCATGGGATCTGGGCTCCGGTCCAGTGGTTATGTGGGTTAAGTTTTTGAACGTACTAAGCACATGTCGGGTATGGGACCGGTAAGCCTAGTACCTTAATGAGACGGCTAGGGATGGAACTGTCACTACCCTTGGGACTCGCTCTCACGGCTAGCTACCGGTGGTGTATGGTGACTCCGGGTATCTCGCGGGGTATGCCGGATAGCCTGCACCAAAGACTGTGGCCTTTCATCCCGACCCGGGGATTTCTGGGAACGGTCTGGGAAAGTTGTCCTTGCGGGGGCAGCCTACAGTGTGTTTGGGCCTACCTTGCAAGGTTTAAATCAATCGATTGTCGGCCTCTCACCGTCATCCGAGACTACTTACTCCACTAGTCATGAGATCCCTAATGATGGAAGTTGATGAAGATGATGCTTGATTAATTGTATTGTACAACTTTGTTTGTACTAGTTGGCTAATATAGTCAAGGTTAAACCTACTAGAACTTGTGCTAAAATCTTGAAAGTAAGGACCTACTCTTTGTTACTTTTTAGCAAAAGCAACCCAGTAGCCAAAGAGCCTTTCATGGTCTAGTTTTGGTGAAGTAGATATCACCGACGGGTAAGACTTGCTGAGTATTAGTATACTCAGCCTTGCTATAATGTGTTGATCCAGGTAATGCCTTCGATGATGTGTGGCCGAGAGATCCCGCCGCCGGGAGCCGGAGTGGGTGGAGGACGACTACCGAAAGCATCATGGATGGCCTCCCGTGGTGTCTTCGCTTCCGTTAGTTTAAATCCGCCGCTTTTCGAAAACTCTGAACTATTTCGTCATGACAAAAACTATGGTTTGTAATAATTAAACCCTACGGGGTACGAATTTGGATGTTAATGTTGTTGTATCTCTGGACTCGCCTTCGAGTGAGTTTTAATGCATATATTCGATCCTTGTGCTCTTCAAGTGATTTACCGGGCGTTAACCCGGCAACTTACGACAGGATGGTACCTTATTATTGCTTAATGACCAAAGTGGATTGGTCTTAGGCGATAGTACGGTATTTTCCTGGGCGGGTTGTCACAGTCGCCAGGAGAGCCGTAGGAGCCACGTCGAGTAGTTGTTGGTGCTGAGCCCCCGAGCTAGAGAGCTAGCGGAGACTACTCGAGTTGTCATCGAGTAGTAATTTGGTGTGTAGCCCCCGAGTTTGGGAACTAGCCGCGCCGGTGGAGGTACGCGGAGCGTACTGGAAGTCGTCGCCGAAGCTTGACCTGAAAGTAGAGATGCGTACATTATGTAGCATTTTTGTAGAAATTGAATCTACAAATGACAAATACAAATATGAATATAGATGTAAATGCCATGTCTCATGCTCTTGCTGTGGTCGTTAGGTGTCGAGTAGTTAGCCTGATGTGGTTTAGCGCCCAGTCTCTGTGATCGCTGTTTAGCCATAGCCGCTGGGGGTGTGGAGGCATGACAGGAGAGCTGGTTTAAGCGCCCGGTCTCTGAGGAGCCTGTTTAGCCATAGCCGCTGGGGGCGTGGAGGCATGACAGGAGAGCCGAGGCTTTGCACAGATCAAGGCGTGTGCTACTGTAGCGAGACCATTAAGAGGTAGACGAAGGTAGTCGACATGGCGACAATAGAGAGCACGATTGCTCGTTGTTCCGCATGGCGGAGAGCAAGATTGCGCAGTGCCTCCTTAGGGTGTAGCCGTTGTGCGCCTCCAGCACTCAGTACACGAAACATCGTGGCAAGAGCCTCCTAATTTGGTGTACCAAGCCTGTGCCAGTCAGTCAACGATCCCCAAGGAATAACTGTCACGGTGTAGCTCTGCTGGCAGGTAGCCGTTGAGAGGCGTACACGAAGTAGTCTTTGGCGTTGGTTCCTGTATGTGGAGAGCAAGCCAAAGAAAAAATAATTATTGAAATAAGTGACTTAGCTTAATTTGCGGACGAATGTCGACGAAGCCGTGGCGGTCGGTGATGGAGCCGCGACGGTTGAAGCTAAAGTCGACTAGTTGGAGGTGGATCCGACTAGTTGTTAATGACGTAGTAGCCGATCTCGACTAGTTTACTAGTCGAGATAGTAGTCGAAGTAGTGAAAGGACCTGGATGTCGCCTAGAGGGGGGGGGGGGTGAATAGGCGAGACGACCAATTTGAACTCTTTCTCCCCAAACACTTGAGCTGACAGTGCTCCACCGGTCAGACCGGTGATGGTGACCGGTCGGGACCGGTCGAGCATCGAACTTCACAGGTGACACCGGTCAGACCGGTGCGCCTCACCGGTCGACCTGTAGCACGAAGAACTCTGCAAAAACAACTTCAAGCACCTCTTGGCTTCCCGCACGAACCAAACTCAGGGTGTGGCCTTTGTAGATGATCACAAGCAGAGTAATGAGCCCTGCACACACAAGTAACACACCCAAGTAGATTGAAGCGGAAGCACATGTAATATGCTAGAATAAACAACTTAGAGAGTCGAACCACACAAAGAAGCAAGGATTTGTTTCCCGAAGTTCACCACCCGCTGAGGAATGGCTACGTCTCCGTTGAGGAGCTTGTAAGGGACAATTCCCACAACAAGCCGGGTCTCTTTCAACCACTTTCCTCCTTTCCACTAAGGTGATCTTTTCCACGAAGAGGCAAGATCGCAGCCCTTACAAACTTCCCGCTGCTCACCACAACCTTGGGAGCTAGCCGGCGACACC
The DNA here is from genome assembly GCA_947561735.1 of Cenchrus americanus. Classification (NCBI taxonomy): domain Eukaryota; kingdom Viridiplantae; phylum Streptophyta; class Magnoliopsida; order Poales; family Poaceae; genus Cenchrus; species Cenchrus americanus. The sequence goes on from OX387243.1 coordinate 105,844,712, forward strand.
TAGCCGTCTAGGAGGCAAACCTCCAAGAGTAACAAATGCTTCAAAGTTTGTAGACGCGAAACCAAAGTGCTCAAGCTATGGAAATTGCTCTTGTTAGCTCACAAGGTCACTCTTAAGCTCACTTTCTCAACCCAACACAAAGATGATGGCTTGAATCCACAAATCTCACAAAGAGATGGTTGGGGAGAGCCACCAAGGCTTAGAGCTAGTTGGAAAAGGCTTAGGACCTCAGCAAACTCACTAGAAACAACAACCCTCACTTGAAGAAGGCTTGGGGTATTTATACCCCTCAAAGGAGAAAACTATCCGTTAGTCCCCGGGCCACACCGGTCAGACCGGTGTTTGAAAAACTAGCCGTTGGGCTAGCGGCACCGGTCAGACTGGTGCCTCTGACCGGTCAGACCGGTCAGGTCCGAGATAACCCCAAAACCTCTTTTCAAAGAAACTAGCACTCCACCCCCAAGATGAAGTGACCCATGTTAGGTTAGGAGGGTTTGTTAGCACACTCTAAGGCTAGATCTCACTTAGGTCCACTAAAGAGCACTTTGACTTGGTCAACTCGCTAAGATGCATCCCTCTTGATAGTACGGCATACCTATACTCAAGAAAGGAATAAAAGAGCTTTGTTAACCTCTTGAGCTTGAACAACTTCAATTCTTGCCATACTTGAACAATATCCACTTGAGGGCTTTCATCATAGCCTTTGACTTGAGCACGTCCATACTTGAGCTAATGACTTAGGATCTTTCCATATAGCATAGGAATGCACACTTGGATCCATGGTCACTCCATGTTGCCAATCTTAACAAGTTGATGACTCGCAAAGCTTTCCTCAGTTAAGGTTTGAATATGATACTTGAAGACCCCACGGATGCTAGACCTTCACCTTAGCAAAACACTAATGGCGGCTTAGCTACGGCCCCAAAGATTGCTTGGTCCCTCACCCTAGACATCTCGGTTGATCTCTTCATCACTTATCCAATCCACTTTGAGTTCCACTTTGCTTCATGCACAATTAACCTTTCATTTGAAAAACCGTGCTTTAAATGCTTGATCTTGATTGACAACGGATATGCAAGCTTCAAATTTTAGAACCATAGTGTGTACACTCATCATCTTGTTCCCTTTCAATAAACTCATGAAGACTTGCACCATATACTTGTCTTTGAAAATGTGAGCCATAAAATACATCCATAATTAAGATACTTCAATGGTTGCTCATGAATCTATAAAGAAAACCTGCTCACAATCTTAGACAATAACATTAGTCCTTTAATCGCCTTGTCATTCAATTCACCAAAATCCACTTAGGGGCCTAGATGCACTTTCAAGTAGTCGTACACCCAGAAGACGATGTCGCGGCGGTGTACGGTGTAGTCGATGTAGAGCCGCTGCTACTGAGAGATGAGTACTCGCGGCGCACGGCAAGGTTGACGTAGAGCCCATGCGACCGGGTGACGAGTAGTCGCAGCGCACTGTGTAGTTGTACTCGAGTAGTTGAAGTAGGTGTACTCATGTACGTCTTGTGTGTGTATGTAGCAAAGATCCTTGAAGTCTGCTGGTGTAGCTTTTGATGTGCACGTAGCCAAGAGCCAAATGCACTCCTTGGTCTTCACGTGCATGCGTTGCCAGCGAATAGATTGCTCAACTCTGTTTTTTCTCTCGAACGCATGCACTTTGATGAGAGACTCCACGGTGGGCACCAGGCTTGTATACTGATTTGCTTTGCATTAACTCTGACGAGCCACGTGCCGCGTCTTGGACTCTTGGTCTCGATGCGTAGGCAGGTTAGATTGCTTGGGACACGGACTCAACGTGCGACCTTAAGCATGTAACACGAAATCGAGTTCGCGTCGGTCTTGTGGAGAATCGCCGAGCCGGCGAGTTGAGATTTGAGGGAGATATCGACTCTGCTTGGAACAGAGTGCTTGTACTGCGTCCGCGTAGGACACCGTCAGCGACTTGATGGTTGAGCAGATTGATTTTGTAGATGAAGGTCCTTCGAATTCGCCGGTGATCATGACGATGACCCCACGGTGGGCGCCAGCTGTCGGTGTTTAAACCTCTCGACCTCCATGGGAGGTACCCGCACAAGGTAGAAGGTGGGGATCGCCATGATCTGGAACCCAAAGGTCTGCGCAAGGACACAAGACACAAGATTTATACAGGTTCGGGTAGCCGGAGTAGCTACCCTACGTCCTGTTTAGAGTAGTAGTGCGCCCTGTGCTTGGTGTTGTTCCCCGGAGGGATCGGATCATCGGCTAGGTACCCGACCCTCCTTTATATAGTCCAGGGGGCAGGAACCTAGTCGGTTACAAGGTAAGAGTCCTAGTAGGATTACACAGAGGGAGTCCTAGTAGGAGTACAGGGGAATTCTAGTAGGAGTCCGTCTTCTACTCTTTTTCCCTCCTTGCATGAGTCATATGTGCGCCCGGATCAATTTACACACACATGATAGACAAAAGAGTGTAATACCATTGCATTAATAAAACGTACGAGAGTTAAACTGATACAATATTCTTTATTACACTCAGACGGGTGGACTCGAAGGTCCAAACACAAAACGATAACTAAATACGAGTAGCTCCTTCTTCAGCTTCCACATGCATGATGACTGGGGGATCCGCATGCCTTAGAACTCCTCGTAGTCGCTCCAGTACTCCTCCTCACCCCCGATGTTCTCCTCTGAACAACGGTAAGCAAGGGGTGAGCACACTTATGGTTGGAGCTCATCAAGTGGGGGAAACATGCATGGTTAACAAGGATAGGCTATGGTTCACAGCGGTAAGCATTTTATAAGTTGGTCAAGTTTTACTTAACAACACCTAGTTACTAAGTGTAAGTTCATACCAACCCACTTAACTTTAAATACATCTTAACCCAAACCATAAGACCCACGATTTACATCCAACTTTAAGTTTGATTATAATGTGAGGGCCCAACCGCTCTTGACTGTGAGCACTGCTGATCGATCAGTTTTACACTCTGCAGAGGCTGTACACTTTACCCACAATTCGTGTTCCCCATTTTGCCCGGGTTAGCAGACCCTTAAACACTTTCAAGGTGAGTGGCTAGGGGTCCACTACGAAGCCTTTACAAAGGAAAGAAGAGAAACCAACAGCCCGAGATAGTTACAGCTCAGGGCGGACCATAACCCTCCCTAATGGTCAGCACCTTAGCAAAGGCTGCTACCCCAGAAGAACCGGACTATACCCCTGCAACCCCGAGCCCCCTGTGCCCCTCTCGGAAAAAGGCTATCAGCTAACCCACTCTCCTAATTACTTGGCTAAGCCAGAGCCATGTGGACTGTGGTTGTACTGTTGTCTTGGGTGGTTCTCCATGTTCCATTTAAACCTTAGGTGATCTTATCTTAACATCAACATATCCAACACAGAACTGAGTTGTATTATCATAGCCAACATAAAACCATCCCAAAATTTTAAGCAAGCTAAGCAATTATCTACCCAAGCATTTGATAAACATGGTTGATCAAGGTAACGGGATAAAACATCTAGTCAGGTCCTTAAAAGGTGTTTGCCCATCATATTAATGCATTGCAACAGAAATAGTAAATATTGTTTAAGCATGCAGTGTTATAGGTTCAAAAGAGAAAATGCAGAGGGGGAAAGCCACTTGCCTTCCTCTACAAGCTGGGTATACTCTTCTTCAAAAGCAGGCTCTTCCTGATCACCTTCGATGGGGAGCTCAGACGAAACAGGCACGATATCTACGCAACAAACATATACAACAAACAATAAATAAACAGTACACCAAACAGTAGCAAAAGTTAAAAACTCGTTGTCTAAATGATTCTACTCGCTGAGACGGTCATTTCGGTATATAGAACGCTAAAATCGGAGTAAAAACAAGAAAGTTACGTTTAAAACAAGTTCCAGGGACCTATCTGCAATAAAACTAAATTTTACCAAGCTTTTATAAACAAAACCAGGGGCTAAAACATAATTTCATATAAAAACAGGAGGGCTAAAGTGCTAAAACACAAGAAAAAGACTTCTAGTGATATTAACCAGGGTAGACAGGGGCTAGCTTGTAAATTTCTGGACCTGGTTGCAAGATTCTTATAAGGTGGAAGGACCGGCTTGCAATTCTACAAAAACTCAGAGGCTCTTTAAAGAAATCGCCACAGCCGAACCGTGGATCTCAGATCCAACGGCCGTGGACGCGTGCACGCGTGGTGAACCACACCATGAACCCGGTGCACGGGTCCACGGTGGATCGCACCGAAGGGGTACGCCCCGAATAGATCACAGCCGCCCGTGCTAGATCCTACGGTCCTGATCATGCGCGAGCGAGATGCGGCAGCGGGCATGCCGGAAAAGCCGGTTGTGTGGCGGCGCGCGGCGGCGGCTCGCCGGCGTAACCTCTGGACGACGCTCCCGGCCACCAAAACGACCACAAGTTGGTGCAACGCATAGCGGGGCTACTTGTGCACGTGACAGGGGAGTCAAGGGGAACGCCCGTGCCTCGACGACGGCCGGCTCCGGAAGGGGGCGGCGCGGCTGCTCCAGCGAGGTCGCGCGTGCGACGGTGAGCACTAGGAGAAAGAGAATTGGGCGGGGGAAAATGCTCACCGCGTGCAAAGGTGTCGGGAGAGCTTTAATGCGAAGAAAACGTGCCGGTGATGAAGATCGACGACGGCAGCGGATCGGGCGGCGCTCCGGCGACCCTCGAACTGGCTCCGGGAAGGCTCGGGGTCGTCAACCTGCTATAGGACAAGCTCGGTGAGCCCCTGGCGAACCAAAAGAGAAGGGAAAAAGGGCGGAGGGGGTTGTCCTTCACCGACGGCAGCGATGACACGGCGGCGGCGGACGAACAGAGGTGTCGGCAATGGTGAAAGGGATGCTCAAGCGCGTGTGCTTGCAATGTGAGAGCAAAGGGACAAGCAGGAGCTCGAGATTGACCTTAAATAGCAACCAAGAGAGAGGGAAGGGAGGGGAGGCGGAAGGGGCAAGCGGTGGCCGGCGCTTGCCATTGAAGGCCGCGGGCATCTCGGGCAGGAGTGGGGGAAAGGGGAAACGACCGGATTTGGATGCGAGGAAATGCCGCCTTAATTGGCCGGCTCGAGCGAGTAGGAAGGGGAAGGGAAGCGGCCGGGCGCGGCGGGGATCGCGGCGGCGCTGGACCGGGCGAGGCAGAGGAGGGGGAAGAAGAAAGGAAGGTGAAGGGAGCCGCTGACCGGTGGGGCCGGGTCGTCAGCGAAAGAAAGAAAAAAGAAAAAGAGATGGCGGCCGTGGGCTGCTGCGGGGGAAGGGTTAATGGGCTGCTTGGCCACCGGGCCGAAAGGTAAGCGAGGTGAGTTTCTTTTTTTTCTTTTCTTTTTCAAACCCTTTTCAAAACAACCTTTTAAATTCAAATTCAAATCAAACCTTTTCAAACTTTTCACAGAATTTTTATAATCTTTTTAGAAGTCACACAAGCAACCAAAAACCATGCAAAGCCAATTAATGATGCACAATCACTTGTTGTCTCTAGATTTATTAAATTGAGTTTAATATTTTAGAGCTCAAATTAAATAGCAAATTTCAATTTAAATCCTTAAGGCTATGTGAAGAGTTGCTAGGTGATTTTTAGTGATGGAATTTTAGGGTGTCACAAATCCTACCCCCTTAAAGAGAATCTCGTCCCGAGATTCAGAAGATTTAGAGAACAGGTGAGGAAAGTCTTCCTTAAGTTCATCCTCTCTTTCCCAAGTTGCTTCTTCCTCAGTATGGTGACTCCACTGTACTTTACACATCCTGATGATTTTGCTTCTAGTAACCCTTTCTGATGTATCCAAGATCTTAACAGGATATTCTTTATAAGTCAAATCATTTCCCATTTTAATATCCTCCAACTGTACCGGTTCTATCTTAACTTCACTTGTACATTTCTTCAATTGCGATACATGGAACACATCATGAACTCTTGACAACTGTGCTGGCAATTCCAACTGGTATGCTACTTCTCCTTTTCGTTCCACTATCTTGAAAGGACCTATGAATCGAGGTGATAACTTCCCTCTGACATTAAACCTCCGTAGACCACAAATAGGTGACACTCTAAGGTATGCATAATCACCGACTTCCAAAACCACCTCTCTTCTCTGAGGATCAGCATAACTCTTCTGACGTGACTGTGCCGCTTTGAGATTCTCTCTAATGATCTCAACTTGCTTTTCTGCTTCCCGTATGCTGTCTGGTCCAAAGAGTTGACTCTCACCAGTCTGGTTCCAAAATAACGGTGTTCTACACTTCCTTCCATACAAAGCCTCAAAAGGTGCCATCTTGATGCTGGACTGATAACTGTTGTTATAAGCAAACTCTGCATATGGCAAACTCTTGTCCCAACTGCCACTATTCTTTAACGCACAAGCTCTCAACATATCCTCAAGAATCTGATTTGTTCTCTTTGTCTGCCCATCTGTCTGAGGATGGTATGCTGAACTGAAATTTAGCTTTGTATCCATCGACTCATGCAACTTCTGCCAAAACCGTGAAGTAAACTGTGTGCCTCGATCTGACACTATCTTCTTCGGTACCCCACGCAAACACACTATCCTTGAATTATACAATTCGGCCAGCTTAACTCCTGTATAAGTCGTCTTCACTGGAATAAAGTGTGCTACCTTGGTTAACCTATCCACAATAACCCATATAGAATCATACCCATCACGAGTACGAGGAAAACCCACTATGAAATCCATACCAATTGTGATGCCCCAGGTTCTTAATTAACGTCATTAACGCTAATGACCGAATCAGCCAAGTCAAACCGGTCGACCCTGGTCAAATCTAGGTCAATCTGGGTCATCACATCGAAAACCTCGCCAATGAACCCTATTGAACCCCTTGACCAAGCCTACACACACCCGTAGTCAACCCTTGGTCAAAAACACGGTCAAACCCCGCTTAACCATTGACGTCGGCGAATGTCGTCCGGAACTTTTGCCGCGTTCTCCAAAATTCACCTAAACACTTCAAAATCTACCTTTATGAAAGTTGTCCATCTTGTTGAGGGACACAACTTTCATGTAGATTGGCATTTCAAATTTTGAGTGGAAATTGGTGAAAAACATGGTCAACCGATAGTACCTCCTGTTTCCCGAAACAGGGCGGCATTCAAAGTTGGCATGACGTTCCTACAAAATCCGTTGAGAAAAACACTAGACGACCTTTGTGAAAGTTGTAGAGGGTAGTGAGATCTACAACTTTCCTATTTACCACTTTGTGCACTTCTATTCAAAATTTTTGGGAAAAACACGGTCAAACATTGGCACACCAACACGTCCTGTGCCACGCCGCGCCGGACCGCCTAGGTGTCCGTGCCCCGCATTTCCCGAGGCGCCGTGCGCCCCAAGAGCCCCTTGAAGTCCTCCCCTCCTCGCGCTGCGTGCCGGCCGGCCGGACGGGCGTCCAACGGACCGCCGGTCGGGTCCGTGCCCGCACGGCCGTGCGTTCCTACCGAGGCCGGCGCCCGCCCCTAGGGATGTCACCGTCGGCCCTGCGGTCCCCAGCAAGCGCGCGTGTCGACCATAAAAGGGGCCGCTGCCCTTCTTGTCTTGCCCAGAGCCACGCCCTCGCTCCGGTCTGCCAACCGTGCCGTCCGCCGGCTCCCTTGGGCCGGCCCGCGGTGAGCTCCAATTTCCGCCGACCACGAGCCAAAGTGAACCTTCTTCCACCGCCCCTAGCTCCCCCCGAAGCCGCCCGAGCCGCCCCTTGCGTGCCCGGGCCGGGCGCGCGCCGATGCCGGCGGCCCCGCCGGCCGGTGCGGACCGGCGCCGCCGAGGGCGCTCGCCGGAGCCGCCCCGCCCCCGTCCAACCAGCGAAACCGAGCGCGGGTGAGCCCTAGTCCTCCTCCCCACCCTCTCCCAGCCGAGAACGCAGGCGAGCTCGCCGGATTCCGGCGAGCCGCGCCGGCCACCGCCCCTAGGGGTGACATTGTGAGGTGATAATTCTTTCCAGGGGGTCAGCCGCAAAGTAAGGGCATCTGCGTAAGAATCTAAAAATCTCAGGGGCCTGACTGCAAGTTGTAACTCAAATAGTAAAGTGCATTGGCCGGTTCTTGTAAACTGCGTAGAAAATTGTAGGAAAATCAGAAAAATGCAAACCTAATTTTGTTGGATTAGTGGTGAAAAATCCCACAACTTTTGTCATTCTTACCTGAGCTAGTTCCTGATAGTTTTTGCACGAAAAATATAAATGTGAAAAACCTAGATCTGCAATATCTCAAAATCTATTATTCCTATGTAGCTAATTTTTGGATATGTTGTGTGTTAGGACATTACTAGCTTTTGTGCCAAACGTTGCATAATGTTATGATATAAATCTTTTTATAAAAATGGTTCTCCATTTCTGCAGAATCTGCATAAATGATTGTTTTAGCTAAAAATAAACGGATTTTTGCAACCAACTTTTGTATACTGTCTTTTTATTCCAAAACACACCTCTGGTGATTTAATAACAATTTTATAATTAGCAGAAATATTTATTCTTGAATTATGCTTGTTTTTCTTTGCAAATTCTTAAGTCAAGTTTCATAATAGTTCTAGGTGTATGTGCTACACCACTAGGCTAGTTTTGGACCATATAACATGTGTGAGAAAATTTGGATCATTTTGTTGAGTAATTATTTTTGTGTGCATTTACCTTGTCCTTCTAGCTAGCTTTTGTCATTTTCAAAAATAATTAATTTCTAGTTATCCAAAGCATGCATATGTGTCCAGTGGCTTGTTATAGGTGTTTAGTGTTTAATACACTATTCCACTGAATTTTATTAATCAATTTCATGAATAAAAGCTATGGAAGCAATTAAAGGCTTAATAGTCATTAAATGGGAAAATTCACCAAACCATCCCTAATAATCTTGGGTGTGGTTATAAAACCTTTTAAAAGGGCTCGCTATACCTACCCACTACTGTTGGTGAAGATGAATTAAATTATTTACATATATATGTACACAGTCACTATCAAAAAGAATATTTAATAAAGAGCTGCATATTGTTCCTTTTTGGAAGAGTATGCTAAATGTATTCTTATCTAGGTGAATGTGTCCAACTAACACACCCCTTGGTTGTCATTTATGGTTTGTGGTTAATTAAATTAAAAACTGTCGAATAAATCTTGCATTTGCATCTTCGTGCAGATCTTTCCGACGATAGACGAACGTTCGTGCCGGAAGGAGGGAACGAAGGTGCCGACAAAGAGCTGCAGTACGAGGACGTAGCTCAAGACCTGGACCCAAGTCCAGAAAGGCCCAAGGCCAACCTTGCCAGCGAAGGCAAGCCCCGGATCATTAACCCCGTCTTTTAAAATTATGCAATTATGTTTGCTATGATGTGCATTTACGTTTCAGGAGTTGAATTGAGACCCTAGATGCATGATCCTTAGACACCTATGCTCTATCACTAGTATGCTAGGTCGATAGCTGCTATGCTATAGGACCCGATAGAAGTCGAGTGATGTTCGTCACTCGCGAGAATAGGTTCTTATGTTGGAATCACAAGATTTTCATAAATGGATTGCTCATGTGGTAAGAGCATGGGATTTGGGCTCCGGTCTAGTAGCTTTCATGGGCTAAGCTTTTGAACGTACTAAACATTTGCCGGGAATGGGACCGGTAAGCCTAGTACCTTAATGAGACGGCGCGAGAACTTTTCCCTACTACTCTTGAGTAATCACCTTACCGGCTAGCTACCAGGGAGGGGGGTGCATGTGTGAGACTGGGTACTTTGCGGGGTATACTAGCTAACCGTGTACCCAGGACTGTAGGCTCTGCTCCCAACCCGAGGACTTTTGGGAACTGCCTGGGAAAGTTGTCCTTGCGGGGGCAGCCTACCATGTGTTTAGGTTTACCTTGCAAGGTTTAAATCAATCGATTGTTGGCCTCTCACCGTTGTCCGAGACTGCTTAATCAACTTGCCATGATATCCCATAATGATGGAAGTCGGGGAATATTGTTGTCTGAATTAATTGCTTGTCCAATTCTTTGTTGAATTATATGGCACACGTAGAAATGGCAATCAACTAGAACTAGTGCTAAAATATTGAAAGTAAGGATCTACCCTTAGTAGCTATTCAGCAAAAGAAAACTCCACTGGCCAAATGCCTTTCATGTCTAGAGTTTGGTGATGTAGATTTCACCCGACGGTGAAGTCTTGCTGAGTATTAGTATACTCAGCCTTGCTTTAAAACTGTTGTTGCAGGTGTTGTTGACCGGATGGGTGACGAAAAGTGATGACATCACGAATGGCCTCCTGTGATGTTACCGTTGCGCTAGTTCATGTTATTTCCGCTGTTTTCAAACTCTGAATCTTTATTCCATGTCAGGAACAATGGTTTGTAATAAAATGTTTAACTCATGTTGTACTCTGGACTTGCCTTTAAGTGAGTTTTAATGCATGTGTCGATCCTCTGTTCGATGTCCAAGTGATTTACCGGGCGTTAACCCGGCAACCAACGACAGGATGATACTTTACTCTTGCTTAACGACCAAAGTGGATCGGTCTTAGGCGATAGTACGGTATTTTCCTGGGCGGGTTGTCACAGCTGGTATCAGAGCGATTGCATGCCCCAGAGCTTAATTAACAACCTTAATCACATGATTTTGGAATAAAAACTTCCAAGATTGTTTGATTTGCAAAACACGTTGGTCTGTTAAGAATAAACTAGACTGAGAGGCCCTAGAGGGATTTTTTGGATTCTTTCAGGTGGCTTATTAACCTATGGTTTATTTTGCTAACTCCCAGCACATTACTTTATGTCAGACTTACTTTCTGCACAACCAAACTAGATGAGCCGCGTGTTTTATACATGTGATGTACCGCATCACGGGAATTGCGAGGGTTGATGGAGTGATCCATTCCACGGATCCCATCTTCGCGTCTGTGTATGAGTGTGTTGTCGCCACGTGTTTCATACGTGAGCATTCCGCATGTCGAGCATGCGAGGCAAGGATGCACTCCATTCAAACCGAGAGTGTCTGAGGTTGGACGCTGTCCATGCAGCGGCTTAACGCATGGATGCCGTTTCTATAGTGAACGGTAATGTATGGGAACACTTTCATGAGTGCTGGCATGAAAGGTTTGTTGTATTCTGTGATCTTCTGCAGGTACCCTAACCTCGTTTCGTAAGTCGCTAAGTGAGCATCAACTAGTCCTCGACTAGATATTATAGGGAGATACGTGCATGTGCCATGCCACCGGCGCTAACTTCGAGTTTTAGCTTGACGGCCTTGTGAGGACGCATAGGACGTCTTGCATCATGCTAAAAGTCGTGGAAGAACCTAAACTGAACTCGTACTTGTTTCCGTGCCCTCTAAGGTAAGATTGTGATAGTATGTTTTGTCCTGTCTAGCCTCTCTAGCGTAGATGTGTTGTCGTGCACAAATTTATTAAAAGCTGTTGTTTGGATTGTTGATCTCTACCTAGGTTGCTCCAATCTAATCTAGTTCTGCTCGCCGAAGTTCACGATCATAACTTAGGTCTACCGCAAGTTATGATCGGTTAGTCAACCCTTGTCTTGCTATGTTCCTAGAACCCTTTGAGATCTCACTTAGGTAAGAGCCTTCCTAATCTTTTGGATCAACCTTGCGTACTCAGCTTGAGTCTCTTAACCTTGCTAAGTTACTACGCAAACGTGAGGAGTGTTGGACTCTGGTTTGAGTTAGGAAGTTCGGTTTCCGATTACCAGAACTTGGTATGATTTGGTACGCCTGCTCGTTCGAGTTCAGCATACATTGGTATTTAGTATACACTGTTACCCCATACCTTAACCCTACCCTTATTCGTGGATCGAGTTACCCTTGTACACTCGTACCCGACTGATTATTACTTTGTCGTTATGTCCAGATGGACAATGCTGGATCTACGTCGGCTGATGTAGAATCGTGGACTCTCGTGAACTACATCGAGGAGGGTGGATTTCCTGCACTTTTGTGGGACACCCTGAAGGATGGGTACACTACTTACCCCGAGTACTCGACACGTGAGGTCATGACCACCGGCCAACTCCTTCTTGTGAAGTGAAGGTGAAGATTTTAGAGTGCCCGACCAATCCTGCTTGGGAAGAGTGGGAGTGTAAGGCACAAGGGCGAAACTTGTCCGACACGGTGCAGAAGGCTGCTCTCGAAGCACTCACAACTTTCTGTGGAAAGCACCCTGCCGAGATAGCTGGCTCTGCAGCCAAAGTAATTCCTGTACCTGAGCGATACACAGTACCTGGTGGCGAACGGGAAACTATCCTTCCAGCCCAGAGCAACTCTCACTATAGCCCTGAGCTTGTAACCTCAGTCCGCTTTTCGGAAGCCATGTACGACACCTACCGATGGATGGTGGTCGAAAGTGTATTCTATAGACACCAAATCTATAGGTACCGAGTTAAAGAAACAGAGTGTACATCTCAAGTGTTGAAGGAAGCCCGAGCCATGATAGCCACTCTCAAGAAAGAAAGACGCAAGGACAAGGCCAAGATACAAGAGTTGAGTGAGATCATACATGAGCAGAATTTCTTGTTGTAGCATAACGACCAGTATATGCTTGAACTAGAAAATCAACTGGAAGCTATAGCAGTTCCACCCCCAGAACCGGTCATTCTTGGACCAGCAGGAGAAGAAGATGCTGAAGATATCCAAGGAGAATCTGGAATTGAGTCTGGACCTGAGTCACCATAGTCCCTTAGCGTGGAAGATCCCACCCTAGGAAGTTGGTATGTGGGAAGTAAAGTCTTAAGTCATAAGGGTGTGGTGTTTGTAAGGAACCCTAGCGTGCATTTAACCGCGTTTGGTTAACTATTGCGATCGGATGAACTAGGAACCTTGTTGTGTAGTTAATCTACGTTGTAATTCCAAACGTTGTTTGGTAATTCTGAAAACCATCACCGATGTAGCGCCTGTATTAAACATCTCTTTCAGCAGTAATGTTCGTAAGGCATCATTTGTGCTAGCTGGGATCAGTCAAGTCCTGTGGTTCGAAATTCTCGTGCCAATCAAAGATCCAATCGATTCCTCAGTCCTGAACTTATTCTTTCGGTCATGCTCACAACCTTGTGATTTAAATTAAAAATGTTGCTTTTGAGCATGCACTACATAGCATATGCATTGGGACACTTGGGTATACTAACGTGCATCCGCATGACAACTCCGTACCCCTACTCTGCTTCTCTTGATGGTGATGTAGTGATCCCATAGCCAAAGGTGCCGCGACGGAACCTAGGGTATCGTGTGTGCTGCAGCCACCCGACTGCCATTAGGAGCGCACTAGGTATCTTGGTTGTGAGAAAGCGACTCGCCATTCAGATCCCCTCTCTGCCTATGACTGCCTTCGCAATCACTAACTCATCATATGGGTACCCAAGTAATTCTAACGTGCATCTTGAGCACCATACCGCACACGCATGTGCATAGTGTCTTCACAAGCATGCGCATCACATCAACTTTTAAAACTATTGCACCTAAAAAGAATGATATGTCAACACCTCAGATTCACCAAGTTAAGTAAGGAGTGAGCAAGATTATTCTGAAGTTTCCGCATGAGGTTATCTTTCGTACAAGAAAACTTTGGAACTCCTTTAGTAGCCTTCCTTTTTCTTCGTAATAGTCTTTTGGAAATTCCTGTCGACTTGGTCTCATGCCGCAAATCTCGACGACCTTGTAGCATCAAATTCCTTCCGATTAGTCAAGTGGGAGCAGAAGAAGTAGAAATTTTCTTGAGCAGTCAAGGTTCTTGAAAAGCCAAGGTGGAGAAGTCATCCATCGTGTATTCGTGCTTGGTCCGTGCTCATAACCTTCAAATCCTCAGAATCGAGCAAGGAAGTACACCCAGGATCGATGGAAGCTTTTTGGGCTACGCTTCTCTTTGTTTCTATCGCGAACATAAAGCGTTGTACACTGAGCTTTTCTCGCCTTTCCCCCATCACGGTCAATTCCTTAGGCCGTTGAACCTCATCGTCGTCAGTGTCCCGACCACGCGACGCCATGACGTCACTCCGCCATCTTTTTCCGCAATCGTGCTCATGACGCTAAGACCTCACGGGCTGACCATTGTCGAGCTCCGTGTTGCCTACACCAGATACCCGGCTGGTCAAATGACCGTTGCAGCCCCGCAGCGGTTATAAAAGGGAAGCCCTTGCCCAGAACCGCCTCAGCTCGTTATCCCCACCACTCCTGTTTGCATTTAGCTAGCCTTGGCCACTTTGCCACTAGAGCATCTCTCCCATCTATTCCGTTCCTCGCCAAGCAAGCCGTTCTTCCGTCTTCGTCCCCGACGTCGAGAAGAAGCTCAGAGTAGACCGGAAGAAGGACTCAAGCCAAGCTGCCACCCATGACTCCGTCTTCAGAAGAGTTCGAGTCGTTTCGCTGGACATTGATAGGGGTGTATATCTGTATCGTAGGCGGATTATGTCTGCTATTAGCTGTGCATGTGCACATTCATCGCCCGCTTCCTCATGAACGGCGATGAGGTAGTAAGGGAACGCACCTTGTACCTGTTGTTCCATCTGAATTCCCAACCATGGGACGTGTAAACGGAGCTTTGCAGATTGATATTTGTGACTAGTTTGGTGTCCGATTCGCATTACTTACTGTGAACGAGTTTCGTAATGCATATCCAAATTGTGAGATTTCTGGGTGAGATTCTGAACATGTATTAATTAGGGACTTAATTTTCAGATGTTCAGACCGGCGCGAAGTAACCCCAATGGTCTTGCTGCGTCGGGTAGTGGTGATCTATCGCTACCACCGCCCACGATGCTGACCGAAGCCTTCGTGGCAGCGCATACCGACGTGTTGTGCCAGCTCCTGCAGGCGCAACAGTGGATGGCTCAACAACTACAGCAAATGCCGTCGGTGCAACAGAAGCTCCAACCTCCCAAGCCCTGTTCACCCGAAGTACCTACCCAGAATGACATAAACACCATTGTCGGCGCAACTCAACTGTTGGAAGGGCAGAATTCCATGCTGAACCAGATGGTGTACGATGTTATCCAAGGACGTTATGGGGAACCATCTCAAACTAGTTTGGCAGACAGTCTCTCTCAGTCCTTATCTGCCTCTATGGTCGCACAAGCCCGATTGTTCAATCGGTTAGTGGAGTATGTCAATCAAGACCAACCCCAGGCCTCTGACTCCATATTACCACTTTCTCGACTACCAATGGATCTTAGAGAAGAAGAGAGTGCAAATCAAGGCAACAAACAAGTATTATCTGAGATAGATTTAAGTGAGTGGGAAATTACCTGTAAGGAGACTCGTCCGCGTGAGGGCTGTTGACGGATAAAAGACGTATCCCTCTACGATCCGCAAGCGTACGGACCCCACACCTTTTTCACCACGGGATTCCCAAGGTTCTTGTCAATCCGCGGAGCAAGGGTATTACTAGCGCTTAACCAAGTACTAATCTAGTTGAATGGAAAACCTTTGAAAGAGAGTATTAAACTAAAAGTAAAGAAAATCTAACCTAAGTTAATCTAAGTTAAGTTGATCAAACAAATATAGGGTTAAACTATATGGTAAAGGGTGAACACAAGAGAGTGAGCAAGAAAGATAAGCGTTCCCTCCCTAGGATCTAGGATAACATGGTATGCATCTACTACACGAAAGCAGTAAACCAATCTACGGGGGGTTGTGACCACGGTTTCGCCCTTTCCCTCCTCTCGTACCGTCACTACGCGAAGGTATTCGTGACTAGACCTATGATGGACACGGTATGTTGGAATCTATGGGAGTAGCGGATATCATACGCCCGAAAAACACGGTGGCCTACCTTAATCATCAAAGCATCATCAACATGAAAACAATAGATTGGAACCATGAATCATGTAGCGATCACATAGCATGTATCCATCTAATCCTAGGGATGAACGGAGACATTACCCCATCATCTTACACGGATTGAAGCACATAGGGGTGATGGAGACTCCGGAGAACGTCGTCGATGAAGATGGCGGCGATGGAGCTTGGGAACACCCCTAGGCCGGCGGCTTGGAGTCCTCCTCTTGCTTCCTTCTCTCCGCCGCCGTTGATCCTTGCGACGAGCTCATCTAACTCTCTCCCTCATCTTGTGGCGGCGGTTTTCGGTGATTGGCGTCGGTAGGATGATTTGTTCGATGTGTCGGTCGACGGCGGCGGAGGGAATAAATAGACGAACACCTAGGGCAAAGGGGGGACCGAACCGACCCCGGAGTGGGCTGGGCCGGTCGGACCGCGCCGGCCGGCCCAGCCCACTTCGGCCCGGTTCGGCCCCGCTTTCTCCCCGGTTGCTTCTCGCGTGATCCCTTATTCGTGTGCACTTGCATGTGGGCCTTTGACGTCGTTTCCTTCACGGTTTAGGCTTGAATCCTTGCTATGCAAGCTTCGCCGTTTTACGGTTGAGTCCCTGAAGACTTGCACGTTGACGCTTCGGTCCTCGGGTCATTTGGAGTCATGTTCATCGCGTGTCTTGACTCTTGTCGGGCTTCATGATCTTCTTCCAAAGTGCTTGGTGAACTTATCCCGAAAGTCTCCTCATTAGCGTAGATTTCCTGCGTAAACAACAAACTCCAAAATCGACATGCAAGTGTGAACTTGTTATATCATTAGTATGCCTAGTGGCGGGTTAGTTGCAAATCATAATTGAAACCAATGTATAACAAGTACTCTAGGTTGACGGAAATTCACCGTCAACATCTCCCCCATGCTTAAACCTTGCTCGTCCTCGAGTAAGTAATCTTTGCTTAAAAGGGAAATCAGTGTTGCCTTCCAATGTTGTCCCTGCACTTAGTCATTCATGACGAGGCAAATTGCTCTCTCTTAAGAATTTATTTTTAAAGTTCAAGTTGTGACCGGCTTCTTTTTCATTATGGAAGATAGACTAACAATAAAGAACAAGCCACATTTAACACGATGCTCTCAAACTTAAGTGAACTTCAAACCATTACCTTGTCACATGGAAGATTTTCAAAAAGATGCATATCCAACATAAGTGAAAATCTCTTGCAGGAGCCCATGGAACACTCATCTCATCAAGTCACTCAAGCCTATACTAGATTATTTTCAACCTACTCTACTCATATGTGATAGTGGAAGGCTTATGTGGAGCTTGGAAGGTTAAAAACAATCCTAGCAAAACATACATTCGAAATATTGTCAAATTAAGAGAGAGGTCTATTGGAATTACCGAGACTCGTCAAAAATGCCATGGAAAATAAATGTTGGAAAGAGAGAGAGGGATGAAACACACACATTTAGATAAGTGGACATGTGCAAGTGGCAAATGGATGATCCCGAGGCACGAGTGAAGTCCTCGTTATCGGATTGCACATGGTTGCAAGATTTGAGTATGGATTTGTCATCAAGGCACTTGAGAACTTATGAAGCAAAAAGAACCGAGGAGCATCTTTATTTTTTTTTCTTTATTCTATTTCCTTCTCATTTTTCTCTCTTTCTTTTTTTTCACTTTATTCTTCCTATTTTTCTTACTTTTCTTTTCTTCTTATCATATTTTTTTCATTTTTCATTTTTATTCTTTTTTTTTCTTTTGCTCCTCAAAAATTTTTGCAACATAATACTTACATAGCATTTGTGTCGGAGAATGACTCCTCCCCCATGCTTGAACGATGCTCGTCCTCGAGCATAAAAGAGAGGGGAAATGAGCGCTAAAGTAAGTATAAATTCCATAATCTTGCGGAATATTTGAATCTCCATCGAGAATTTTACTCCATACTCAAATTGGGTTGTGGACAAGGAGGTGATCACAAAAAGATGTTTTTGGTTTAGGGTGGATGCCCAGCGAAGTTTGTGAAATTTTCGATGTGAAAACCCACAATGCTTGGACAAAAAGGCTAGCATGAAAAAGTTACACAAAGGAATGACCAGCTTCTTAGTCTCGAACCATAGAAATCAATCCTAATCCAACTCATCAAAACATATGTTTGCAATCTACGGGTTTTGTTATCATAAATCATATATGTATATGGCTTTGGTAGGTAGAACTTTGCAAGAGCATCACAAATATGTAGATAGCATAAAAGTTAAGTCTTCATAAAAACAACAAGTTATCCGGCTATCCATAAACTTAAATCAAAGAGCAAAGATATGTATGTGGGTCTAGAGCATAGTCATTTCACCTCCACAAATAAAAGAGCCAGTATTTAAATCAATTTCAGATCATATTATAGAGAGCAATTAGCCAAGACATGTATAACCTCATGTAGGTAAAACAAAGCGGCAACTTTCATCATCTTTCCGTAAGCATAGGCAATATAGAACATCGAGGTGAACACATGGTCATGCTTATCTATTGAAAGTAAAAAGAAACCTAGGTTGTCCTCCTAGTAGCCATGTTATTGTTTGAAGAGAAAAACAAAAGGTTGCACCTAGTTGAGGTTGAAGGCATACTTACAAGCATTTGTGTTTGGAAAAGAGAAGGTCCATGGAGATGTTACCATCTTTTGTAATCCTTCGTTGCCTTCTTCCGGCATCTCCATGTATCGATGTGGCTTTTGCTTTTGTCTTGATTTATTAATGCTCCTAAACTTCTGAATTTGATCTTGTATGCTTAATGGAGTCATTGGTCACCCTTCTCTTCAATGTTGTCATCACCATCTCCTCTTTCTTGTTCTCATCATCTCCTTGCTGTCTCTTTTTCATGGATTTCCCCCTCTGTCCAGAACAGAAAATATATCAAAATATAGCTCTATTGAAAAGTTTATGAAATTACCTTTCCAACGTGTGGTCATTCATCGAAAACGGAGTTCAAACAAGGGAGCTATGTCCGTTTTACTTCAGCGCTGCGTGCTGTCCAAAACTGATTTCAGGACATGTTACACTCGGTTATTCGGGCATAACCTCTTGTAGGAACCTCTGATTGTCTTGATTCTTGATTTATTGGAATCGTAACTTCATGGTGCTTCTAAATATCCAAAAATATTCAGTGTTTTCCCTTCGAGACCATGCAGAATTTTGATGAGATCGGTGGCTTCTCGCGCATTGATCCGGAGACGTTAACGATCTTTATCACTCTATCTTCTAGAGTGTCATGTTGCACTTCCGTATTGAAGATTCAGGGTCTCCCCCATGCTTAGCATTTTGCTAGTCATGGAAGAAGAAGACAAAGCACTTCTTAGCCATCCTTCAATTTCCTTGTAGTGAGAGTCTTTATCTTGCCTGTAAGACGTTTTAAACGCACATTCTACCCCAAGGTGACGGTTGGGAGTAGATAGACTTGCCAACAATCCAACAATGTCTCTTGAGATTCTTAACTTGTGGCATAATTAGTTTAATGAGGAATAAAAACCTAATGAGTGTACGTGGTGCAAGGTGTGTATGCATATGATAGGAAAACATATAAACAAAGACAATGTTTTCACCTAGTTCTAAACACCATGTTTACAACTAGGTTGCCGAATTTCTCCATAGCCATAAAGATTTATTTATCAAGGGTTAAAACACCATGTCTATCCCTAAATCAATAACTCTTATAGCACAAGGAAAATTAAGCGCATTGCAGAGCTTAGAAACTAACCAATGCAACATGAAAACATATGAAAAGCTAGCAAGGTTTATCGAACTTAATGATGATGGTCCGAAATCATGTTTAAACACCACGTTTACACAAGATCACAAAGGGAAAATGCCCAGCTGGAGCATTAACATGGATATGAAAGCATACATCATTGAGCCTTAAAACAACCAAGCCAACTATATGCAAAACATGTACATGCAAAGAAACATCATGTTGATAACAAAATGCAATGCATGCAAATAAATAAATATGAGCATGAACATGATGGTGGTTCTAAAAAGAAAACTAAACTTAGATTATTAACCACAAGTTGATCATCATAAGATGGTGCCATTCTTTATTCTCTCTAAGAAAGTAGTAAAAATATAAATAAATGGGTTGCCTCCCGAAAAGCGCTTCATTTAAAGTCATAGAGCTCGACTTTCTCACATACCTTCTTTTCGTTGCATAGCCATGGCCCTTCATGCAAGAAGAAAAGGTACCAATGCAGCTTTAATTTAATTCCCATGTTGTGCTTGATCACTTATAGAAGACTTGCCCAAAGCATCCTTTTGTTTCATCATTATCTCCTTCTTTATCATCCTTCGGTGCTGCCTTCACTCTATGAATTTTTTTAATGTCCAGAACAGAAAGTATACTCAAGCTCTACTCCATTGCACAGTGCACAAAATTTCCTTTCCAACGAGTCTTTATTTGCTCAAATCGGACTCCGGACAAGAGAGTTACGTTCGTTTTACTTCGGTGATGTAATCTGTCCTGAAATTTCAGAACGCGCAACGCTCAATGTTTTCTCCATAACTCCTTGCACGGGTCTTCAAACTTGTTGGTTCTTGATGCGTTGGAATGGTAACTTGATGGAGCTTCTGGATATCTCATTTTCTTCATTTGTACACCTCTGAACAATCTCTCAAATTGATGAAGACAGCAGCATCCATCGCGGGATTCGGAGAGGTTGATGATTTATCTTGCAACTCTTTTAGGCATGACTTCTTTTTTTTCATTATTCAAGCCTTGTCTACATGGTTAGTGAAAATCGGGCCTTTCCCGGCATATGATTCTTTAATTTCATTAGCTTGACCAAGCGCAAAGCATGATCGAGATTTACAAAACTTATTGTAAACATACGCGTCCATAATTAACACCACATGTGAATTGTAGCAACAAGTCAAGGTGTAAATAAAAGAAGCATATGTTTCATGCATAGCACTTAGCTCATCATTAGGCAAAGGTTGTTTAGGTGTGAGATTAATTGGATCAAAAATAAATGTTTCCTCTTTTTCATTCTCAAGAAAATCTAGCCTATCAACATGATCATTATTGGAACAAGGCATAGACATTAAACTATCATTCATACTATTGGTTGAGCATGAGTATTTGAATTTATCAACATCAATACCAATAATATCTTGAGATTTCAGCGTGTACCTTGGCCTTAGAGATTTTTCAACAAGAGTGATATTTGGTTCATCAAGCGGTGTTGAAGGCGAATCTATCTCAACAAGTGTAGTTGCCTCTTCATCACCATCTTGCAATTTCTTCAATTCATCATGTGGAACATGTAATCCTTCAACTATGTACACATTCATCTCTTCTTTGAAGTCTTCTTTATCAACCAGATCTTCATCTTCAAAGACTTGTATGTTGCTTTCTTTATCTTCCATGTACCACATGTCGTCAAGATCGCTCATCATTGATTCACTCTTCCCTTCATCCTTGAGTACTTCCATGTCTTGATTTGCTAGTGTGTAGGCTTCAATAGCACACAAGCTATCATCTAGCTTGAGTCCTATCTCCTCCCATTTATCCTTGGAGTCACTAGGCTCATCACGGTTGTACTCTTCTCTTCCTTTATTGCAAATCTTTGAGTTGTCAAACCGGTCGATCCATCCTTCATCTCCTTCTCTTTCTTCTTCAAACATCTTTTGGATCGACTCTCCACTCATCTCTTGATCAAATATATCTTCAATTAGTTTGGCAATGTGTCGGCGTTCCTCCTTCCTTCGGTAGTTAATTAGTGGGGCGAAATCAACTTGAACCCAACCGGATTGCTTGAACTCCGCCAATGGTCTAGCATTCCACATACTTCGGCCTACATTCATGTTAGTTTCAACATTTTTAACATCCGAAATGACTTCTCTTACCTTGGGAAGTGGATCTTCACTTTCTTGTATGCTCGGTTCATCTTCCTTGACCTTCGGTTCATCTTTTTCAGAAATTTCAGCAAGCACCTTGGGCTTGCTTTTGTCGTTTTGCTCCTCTTGACAACATCTTTGCCAATCTCGTATTGTTCTTTGTCCATTGCTTATCCTTTGTAAGATTTGTGCGGCTTCACTAATTGTTTTATCCAATATATCACCACCTGCACACATGCTTACAAAACGAGACGAGTTAGGGGTTAGTGAAAAATAAAAGGTATGCAACATCAAGTCACCGGAAAATCCCAAGTTCGGGCCTCGCTCAAGTAGTTCATTAAAATAGTCCCATGCTTCATCAATTCCTTCATCCTCTCCTTGCTTGAAAGTGAGCACTTGCCTCCTTAAGTCTTGGACCTTGCTTATGGGAAAGAACTTCAAAAGAAATTTCTTCACTAGCTCATCCCAATTTCCTTTTGCTTCAACGGACGCAAGTGTGTACCATCTTCGCGCTTCATCTTCGAGAGAGAATGGAAAAAGATTCCACTTGAACCAAGCGGCCGGAACTCCTTTTTGTTGCACCGTGTTGCATAACATCGTGAATTCCTTAATGTGTCTATATGGGTTGTCATCCTCCAATCCTCTAAATGGTTTTGTCGCCACTAACTTGATGATTCCGGGCTTCACTTCATAGTGGGTTGTAGCAAACGTCAAATCTGATTTTTGCATCTCAATGTCTTCCATTGACGGCATTGCTAGCTCCCTTAGCGACATCTCTTCGTCTTCCAATGGTGAGGTGAACAAATCCATCTAGGCACAAGAAAAGTAGAAAGAAAAACAAAAAAGATTTTTTTTTCTTTTTTAGAAAATAAGGGTTAGGTGTTAGTAATCAACAAAATTAATACTAGATTAAACGTAACAAAGCGGCTTGCTCCCGGCAACGGCGCCGTAAAAAAGGGGCTTGTTGACGGATAAAAGACGTATCCCTCTACGATCCGCAAGCGTACGGACCCCACACCTTTTTCACCACGGGATTCCCAAGGTTCTTGTCAATCCGCGGAGCAAGGGGATTACTAGCGCTTAACCAAGTACTAATCTAGTTGAATGGAAAACCTTTGAAAGAGAGTATTAAACTAAAAGTAAAGACAATCTAACCTAAGTTAATCTAAGTTAAGTTGATCAAACAAATATAGGGTTAAACTATATGGTAAAGGGTGAACACAAGAGAGTGAGCAAGAAAGATAAGCGTTCCCTCCCTAGGATCTAGGATAACATGGTATGCATCTACTACACGAAAGCGGTAAACCAATCTACCGGGGGTTGTGACCACGGTTTCGCCCTTTCCCTCCTCTCGTATCGTCACTACGCGAAGGTATTCGTGACTAGACCTATGATGGACACGGTATGTTGATGGAATCTATGGGAGTAGCGGATATCATACGCCCGAAAAACACGGTGGCCTACCTTAATCATCAAAGCATCATCAACATGAAAACAATAGATTGAAACCACGAATCATGTAGCGATCACATAGCATGTATCCATCTAATCCTAGGGATGAACGGAGACATTACCCCATCATCTTACACGGATTGAAGCACATAGGGGTGATGGAGACTCGGAGAACGTCGTCGATGAAGATGGCGGCGATGGAGCTTGGGAACACCCCTAAGCCGCCGGCTTGGAGTCCTCCTCTTGCTTCCTTCTCTCCGCCGGCGTTGATCCTTGCGACGAGCTCATCTAACTCTCTCCCTCATCTTGTGGCGGCGGTTTTCGGTGATTGGCGTCGGTAGGATGATTTGTTCGATGTGTCGGTCGACGGCGGCGTAGGGAATAAATAGACGAACACCTAGGGCAAAGGGGGGACCGAACCGACCCCGGAGTGGGCCGGGCCGGTCGGGCCGGGCCGGCCGGCCCGAGCCCACTTCGGCCCGGTTCGGCCCCGGTTTTCTCCCCGGTTGCTTCTCGCGTGATCCCTTATTCGTGTGCACTTGCATGTGGGCCTTTGACGTCGTGTCCTTCACGGTTTAGGCTTGAATCCTTGCTATGCAAGCTTCGCTGTTTTCTGGTTGAGTCCCTGAAGACTTGCACGTTGACGCTTCGGTCCTCGGGTCATTTGGAGTCATGTTCATCGCGTGTCTTGACTCTTGTCGGGCTTCATGATCTTCTTCCAAAGTGCTTGGTGAACTTATCCCGAAAGTCTCCTCATTAGCGTAGATTTCCTGCGTAAACAACAAACTCCAAAATCGACATGCAAGTGTGAACTTGTTATATCATTAGTATGCCTAGTGGCGGGTTAGTTGCAAATCATAATCGAAACCAATGTATAACAAGTACTCTAGGTTGACGGAAATTCACCGTCAACAAGGGCAAACGGAGATGTGACCCTAGCAAGGCCACTCAACTCCCTGTTAGTGAAATGCGCTCGCAAGCTGCGAGGTTAAGAAAGAAAAGGAAGAAGAGGCTTCACTTTCTAAAGACGGGCCAGCAACAAATTTCCAAGCCTGGAGACCTTCCACCTCATTTGTGCTACAATTGTAGACAACCCGGGCATTACGCAAAGGAGTGCCCGAACCCCAGACAGCAGAAGCCCCAGCAACAGACGCAGAACCCCGCATCCGCTATTGACAACCACGGCAGCAAGCCAAGCCTTCAAGTGGAGCAAAGCCAACTGAATTTCTTGGGTAACACCTCTGTGCACGAACTTTTCCCCACCTCCTCTTGTAATTTCGAATCTCGGGACGAGATTCTTCTTAAGGGGGGTAGGCTGTCACGCCCCAGGTTTTTAATTAACGTCATTAACGCTAATGACCGAATCATCCAAGTCAAACCGGCCGACCCTGGTCAAACCTAGGTCAACCTGGGTCATCACCTCGAAAACCTCGCCAATGAACCCTATTGAACCCCTTGACCAAGCCTACACACACCTGTAGTCAACCCTTGGTCAAAGACACGGTCAAACATTGGCACACCAACACGTCCTGCGCCGCGCCGCGCCGGAATGCGCCCGCGCGCGCGCCGGACCGCCTAGGCGTCCGTGCTCCGCGTTTCCCGAGGCGCCGCGCGCCCCGAGAGCCCCTTGAAGTCCTCCCCTCCTCGCGCCGCGCGCCGCGCGCCGGCCGGCCGGACGGGCGTCCAACGGACCGCCGATCGGGTCCGTGCTCGCACGACCGTGCGTTCCTACCGAGGCCGGCGCCCGCCCCTAGGGATGTCGCCGTCGCCCCCGCGGTCGCCGGCAAGCGCGCGTGTCGACCATAAAAGGGGCTGCTACCCTTCTCGTCTTGCGCAGAGCCGCGCCCTCGCTCCGGTGCCCGCCAACCGTGCCGTCCGCCGGCGCCCTTGGGCCGCCCGGCGAGCTCCATTTCCGGCCGACCACGAGCCAAAGTGAACCTCCTTCCACCGCCCCTAGCTCCCCCGAACCGCCCGAGCCGCCCCCTTGCGTGCCCGGGCCGGGGCGCGCGCCGACGCCGGCGGCCGGCCGGCCGGGGCCGACCGGCGCCGCCGAGGCCGCTCGCCGGAGCCGCCCCGCCCCCGTCCAACCGGGCGAAACCGAGCGAGGGTGAGCCCTAGTCCTCCTCCCCACCCTCTCCCGGCCCGAGAACGCGGGCGAGCTCGCCGGATTCCGGCGAGCCGCACCGGCCACCGCCCCTAGGGGTGACATTGTGAGGTGAGAATTCTTTCCAGGGGGTCAGCCGCAAAGTAAGGGCATCTGCGTAAGAATCTAAAAATCTCAGGGGCCTGACTGCAAGTTGTAACTCAAATAGTAAAGTGCATTGGCTGATTCTTGTAAATTGCGTAGAAAATTGTAGAAAAATCAGAAAAATGCAAAACTAATTTTGTTGGATTAGTGGTGAAAAATCCCACAACTTTTGTTATTCTTACCTGAGCTAGTTCCTGATAGTTTTTGCACGAAAAATAGAAATGTGAAAAACCTAGATCTGCAATATCTCAAAATCTGTTATTCCTCTGTAGCTAATTTTTGGATATGTTGTGTGTTAAGAGATTACTAGATCCTGTGCCAAAAGTTGCACAAAGTTATGATATAAATCTTTTTATAAGAATCTGCATAAATGATTGTTTTAGCTAAAAATAAATGGGTTTTTGCAACCAACTTTTGCATACTGTCTTTTTATTCCAAAACACACCTCTGGTGATTTAATCACAATTTTATAATTAGCAGAGATATTTATGCTTGATTATGCTTGTTTTTCTTTGCAAATGCCTAAGTCAAGTTTCATAATAGTTCTAGGTGTATGTGCTACACCACTAGGCTAGTTTTGGACCATATAACATGTGTGAGAAAATTTGGATCATTTTGTTGAGTAATTATTTTTGTGTGCATTTACCTTGTCCTTCTAGCTAGCTTTTTCATTTTCAAAAATAATTAATTTCTAGTTATCCAAAGCATGCATGTGTGTCCAGTGGCTTGTTATAGGTGTTTAGTGTTTAATACACCATTCCACTGAATTTTATTAATCAATTTCATGAATAAAAGCTATGGAAGCAATTAAAGGCTTAATAGTCATTAAATGGGAAAATTCACCAAACCATCCCTAATAATCTTGGGTGTGGTTATAATCCTTTTAAAAGGGCTAGCTATACCCACCCACTACTGTTGGTGAAGATGAATTAAATTATTTACATATATATGTACACAGTCACTATCAAAAAGAATATTTAATAAAGAGCTGCATATTGTTACTTTTTGGAAGAGTATGCTAAATGTATTCTTATCTAGGTGAATGTGTCCAACTAATACACCCCTTGGTTGTCATTTATGGTTTGTGGTTAATTAAATTAAAAACTGTCGAATAAATCTTGCATTTGCATCTTCGTGCAGATCTTTCTGACGATAGACGAACGTTCGTGCCGGAAGGAGGGAACGAAGGTGCCGACAAAGAGCTGCAGTACGAGGACGTAGCTCAAGACCTGGACCCAAGTCCAGAAGGGCCCAAGGCCAACCTTGCCAACGAAGGCAAGCCCCGGATCATTAACCCCGTCTTTTAAAATTATGCAATTATGTGTGCTATGATTGTGCATTTACGTTTCAGGAGTTGAATTGAGACCCTAGATGCATCATCCCTAGGCACCTATGCTCTATCACTAGTATGCTAGGTCGATAGCTGCTATGCTATAGGACCCGATAGAAGTCGAGTGATGTTCGTCACTCGCGAGAATAGGTTCTTATGTTGGAATCACAAGATTTTCATAAATGGATTGCTCATGTGGTAAGAGCATGGGATTTGGGCTCCGGTCCAGTGGCTTTCATGGGCTAAGCTTTTGAACGTACTAAACATTTGCCGGGAATGGGACCGGTAAGCCTAGTACCTTAATGAGACGGCGCGGGAACTTTTCCCTACTACTCTTGAGTAATCACCTTATTGGCTAGCTACCGGGAAGGGGGGGATGCATGTGTGAGACTGGGTACTTTGCGGGGTATACCAGCTAACCTTGTACCGAGGACTGTAGGCTCTGCTCCCAACCCGAGGACTTTTGGGAACTGCCTGGGAAAGTTGTCCTTGCGGGGGCAGCCTACCGTGTGTTTAGGTTTACCTTGCAAGGTTTAAATCAATCGATTTTCGGCCTCTCACCGTTATCCGAGACTGCTTAATCAACTAGCCATGATATCCCATAATGATGGAAGTCGAGGAATATTGTTGTCTGAATTAATTTCTTGTCCAATTCTTGGTTGAATTAGATGGCACACGTAGAAATGGTAATCAACTAGAACTGGTGCTAAAATATTGGAAGTAAGGATCTACCCTTAGTAGCTATTCAGGAAAAGAAAACTCCACCGGCCAAAAGCCTTTCATGTCTAGAGTTTGGTGATGTAGATTTCATCTGACGGTTAAGTCGTGCTGAGTATTAGTATACTCAGCCTTGCTTTAAAACTGTTGTTGCAGGTGTTGTTGACCGTATGGGTGACGACAAGTGATGACATCACGGATGGCCTCCTGTGATGTTACCGTTGCGCTAGTTCAAGTTATTTCCGCTGTTTTCGAACTCTGAATCTTTATTCCATATCAGGAACAATGGTTTGTAATAAAATGTTTAACTCATGTTGTACTGCGGTGTGACACCCTAAAATTCCATCACTAAAATCACTTAGCAACTTGAAATGTCTTAAGGATTTAAGGAGATTAAAATACTAAATAAAATTGAGCTCTAAGGATATTAAAGATAATATAAAAAAAAAGTTAGAAACAACAAGTGTATGTGCATCATCATTTGGCTTGCATGATTTTGGTTGCTTGAGTAGTCTCTAAAAAGCCTATAAAATATTTGAGAAAAGTTTGCTGAAGTTTGAAAAGGATTTGAATTGAATTTGGTTTTGAAAATAAGGTTTGAAAAAGAAAAGAAAAAAAAAACAAAACCTCGCGCCTTACCTTTTCGGCCCAGACAGCCCAGCCGGCCCACTTCCCTTCTCCCCTTCTCTTTTTCTTTTTCAGCGGCGCCGACAGGTGGGTCCCCCCGTCGGCCCACCGTGTCTCTTTCCTTTCTTCTTCTTCCCCCTTCCTTTCTCTGCACGGCGGCGCCGCCGCGGATCCCGTGCGCCCGCCCGTCTCCCCTTCCTCTCTGCGGCCATCAAGGCATTCAATCGAGCGCACGTAGCACCGGGGATTAATCCCTCCCTTTAATTCCGTCGGTTTCGCGTCAATCGCGCTCAATTCAATTGGAACCGGCCGCCGGCGCGCCCATGGCCGAGGGCTCGGCCGCCGCTTCCCCTCCTCTCCCTTCCCGTCCTCAGGGCTTATTTAAGCTTGCACATACGCTTCCGCCTTTCCCTTTTCGCAATCCCAGCTCGCCAGAACTCGTGCCCAAGCCCAACTCCACAGCGCCGCCGCCCCTGTTTCCGCCGCCGCCGGAGCAATCGCCGACGGTGAAGTACCCCTTCTCCCGCCCTTCTTCTCCTGTGCACGCGTGGCTTAACACTTTCCTTCCCTTGTTGCTCCAGGGGCACCTCGTCGCCTCGGGGCCAAGCCACGCCGTGACGCCGTCCGCCGGACCGCCGCTTGAGCTCGCCGTCGACGTCGGGCTTCCCTTTCGGCGCCTCCCCGTCGGCTTTGAGCTCACTTTCGTTGCCTCCGCGTGGTGAGCAAATCTGCCCCTGCCTTCCCCCTTTTCCTTTGAGCACAGCTTCAACCGCACGGGCTCGCCGGAGTGGCGGCTCCGCCCCCTTCCGCGCCGGCCACCGTGACAGCTCGAGCCTTCCCCCTGAACCCCTAGATGCATGCGCCATCCCCCCAGCAACGTGTAGCACCCGCTCGCGCACGAAAAGGCGGTCGGGAGCTCACCCCGAGAGCTCACGCCGGCGAGGCCGCCGCCGCGCGCCGCCGCACCGCTTCGTTTTCGGCGACGTCGCCGCCGCCCGTCGCGTGTATTCGATCGGGGACCGTTGGATCGCGCTTGCACGGCCGAGATCACGTACCCCTTCGGTTAAGAGGCGGGTCCACGGTGAACCCATGGACCGCGCCTACGGCCGGGTCCATGGTACACTGAGGCGTCATCCGCCGTTGGATCTCGGATCCACGGCGTGGAGTGACGATTTTGTTAAAGAGTCCCGGGATTTTCAAATGTTCACAAGCGGAGTCCTTCCACCTTTGGATATAATTACAATTAGGTCCTGGTTCTTTCAAACTAGCCCCTATCCACCCCGTTTAATTATGTTTTAAGCCCTTTTCACTACTTTTTGCATATAAACCCTCTGATTTAATTTATAAAAATGTTTTAGCCCCTGAATTTATTCATAAACAACCCTGTAAACTTAGTTTTCTTGCAAATAGGCCCCTGAAAACTGTTTTAACCATATCTTTCTCATTTTAACTCCGTTTTTAGCGTTCTATATACCGAAACGATCGTCTCGACGAGTAGAATCTTTTAAACAGTAAATTTACCAGTTTTATTACTGTTTGGTGTACTGTTTTGTTTATTGATTGTTATCCATGCTTGACTCGTAGTATCGTGCCTGTTTCGTCTGAGCTCCCTGTCGGAAGTGATCCGGAAGAACCTGTCTTTGAAGAGGAATTCACCCAGCTTGTAGAGGAAGGCAAGTGGATTTCCCCCTCTGCATAATCTTTTTGAACCCATGACACTGCATGCTAAACAATGTTTACTATTCCTGTTGATATGCATAAATCTGATGGGCAAACACCTAGCTAAGGATTTGACTAGATGCTTTATCACTTTACCTTGATCAACCCTGTTTAAACAAATGTTTGGGGTAGATAAATGCTTAGCTTGCTCAACATAAGTTTGGTTATGCTTTGTTTATGTTATACATCTCAGTTTTGGTTATGTATATGCTTGTGCTTAAACAAGATAACTTGATATAATCGGAACATGGAGAACCACCCAAGATAACAGTACAACCACAGTCCACATGGCTCTGGCTTAGCCAATTAATTAGGAGAGTGGGGTAGCTGATAGCTCTTTTCCGAGAGGGGCACAGGGGGCCGGAGTTGAAGGGGTATAGCCCGGTCCTTTTGGGGTAGCAGCCTTGGCTAAGGTGTTGACCACTAGGGAGGGTTATGGCCCGCTCCTTCTTTCAGAATCGTTGCGGGGCCTGTTGGTTTCTCTTCTTTCCTTTGTAAAGGCTTCGTAGTGGACCCCTAGCCACTCACCTTGGAAGTGTTTAAGGGTCTAGCTAACCCGGGCAAGATGGGGAACACGAACTGTGGGTAAAGTGTACAACCTCTGCAGAGTGTAAAACTGATCGATCAGCCGTGCTCACGGTCACGAGCGGCTTGGACCCTCACATGAGTAATAAACTTGAAGATTATTGTAAATCGTGGGTTGGAGGTTTGGTTTGTGGTTTCTTTTAAAGGTTAAGTGGGTTGGTATACACTTACATCTAGTAACTAGGTGCTTGCTAATAAAACTTGTCCAACTTATAAAATGCTTACCGCTGTGAACCATAGCCTATCCTTGACAAGCCTTGCATTTTCCCCCACTTGCTGAGCTCCAACCATAAGAGTGCTCACCCTTGCTTACCGCTGTTCAGAGGAGAACGTCGGAGGCGAGGACGAGTACTGGAGTGACTTCGAGGAGTTCTAGGCATGCGGATCCCCCAGTCATCATGCCGTGGATGTCGGCGATGGAGTTGCTCGTCGTCGTTTAGTTATCGTTTTGTTCGGACCTTCGAGTCCACCCTTATGGATGTAATAAAGGATGAAATCTTGGTTTAAACTCTTGTACGTTTTGTTACGGCAATGGTATTACTCTCGTTTTGTCTAATCATGTGTGTGTAAATGATCCGGCGCACATATGAGATGCATTCGGTTTTCCTTGTAAAATCGGGTGTGACAAAGTGGTACCGAGCCGTGATGATCGTAGGACGCAGCCTTAGTTAGAAATGGACGAAATTAAGGATTCATGTTCTAGAAAGCCACATCATGCTTCAAATCATCTTATTTACGCACTAAAAATCTAATTTAACTTTGTTTATCATTTTAAACTATCATTTTGATTTATTACGCACTGCGAGATCAGTTTTGCTTTGACGGATGGCCGGGACTTACATGACCCCTCGCAAGAGCACCGGTGGACGCTTTCCTCTTGGACGGTGGCTCCTCGCCACCGCCTTGAGGATGTTGAGGAGGAGCCAGAAGAGCCATTGGAACAGCCACAGCTGTACGATGGCACAGTGCTTGAGGCAGACGCAGACGGTGACATTGTGATTCCACCGGCGCCTGCAGTCAATGAGGAAGCACCCCCTGCACCTGCTGATCCTGTGCCAGAAGGTGATCCAGAAGACTCCAGTGATGACAGTGTGGGTGAGGATGATGGTATCAATGCTGCCGGCAACCCAGAGGAAGATGAAGATCCCCGCTACCATGGAGCTGAGTACCATAAGCACGCTACTGAAGATGAGAATGGGCGGTTCTGCATTCTCTTGTGGGATGTTCTGAGGTATCTGGGGTATACCATAAGGCCTCTCTATGTGACCAAGCATTTCAGTGAGCCTGGAATGAGGGATTACTACACTTGCAAAGTTTACATCAGGAAGCCTCTGAATGATACTGAAGGATGGAGGCATCGCTCATCCCACCATAGCACAGCTCAGTTCTCTACGGATGATGCCTGCAGTAAATGATGCAGCAAGGAGGGCGCTCTGGTCGGTTTGTAATGCTAATCGAGTGCAGTTGTTCCAGTCGGAGTACCGTCATGTGCCTCGTCGTGCAAGTGGCACGGAAGTGAGCTGTGGTGCCGGCGGGAGGCGATGACCGCATCGATGTCTTGGCAAGGGTGACTGCTGCTGCGAATGCGATCCGGAGGGAGCAACTTTGGAGATAAACGGGTATCATGAAGAGCTGCGGTGCTCGGGCAAAGATAGCACGGACCGGAAGCACAACTTGCGGGGCAGCGGCGCCTCAGGAAGTTATGCCATACCAGACTACAGCTTCCCCTCCGCGCAAAAGGCTTCGTTACAACACTGATGAAGCTACTACTCGTCTTGGCTAGGATCCTAGGATGCTCGCCCTTATCATTTACCTTTTCGATAGACCGTTCCTGCGTGAACGTATTTGCTTGTAATAATGAATGCTGTTTGCAAACATGTTTGAGTTGGATCTTTGCTTGATTGTAATTGTATGGTGGAGTGATGGCCACTATGCAATCTGAAATTTTAAGTTAATTAAAGTTTGGTTTGGGTTTTATCGGTTGTCATTGCTTAATCTCTTATGCAAATGTGGTTGGATCAAATCTGTTTTCGCAATCATATGACATGTCAGTAATGTTTTGCTTATAACTCAAGCTACAGAATTCCAAATGACATGAAACCAGTTGGGTTAGTTCACAAATTTAGAGGATGAATTTCTGTCAAAAATTCAATGGTATACAATACATATTCTGGGAGTTATGCACAAAGTAATGAACATGACAGAATCTGTAAATTTCTGCTGACATAGCTGTACTATTTGAATTATATCTCGAGTTGTACATATCCAAATGAGGTGATTCCAGTTGGGTTGGTTCCATAATTTTGTACACTATAATCTGGTAAAAATTCGTGGTCATTGGATATTTACACAGAAAGTTATGCATAATTCTTTGAGGTCAACAGAATCTGTCTTAACTGAAGTACATGCTGTCATTTTACTTTGAGTTAATCTCTTATGCAATGATTCAAGTACAATTATCTGAGATATGATTTTTCTAACGGTCAGATGGTAAACACCAGGTCCGGAGGAGGTCAAGACGTGCCACCTGTGATCCGGGCACATATTGCAAATCAACAAAACCCAGCACCACCTCCACCAATCAACCAAGCAATGGACCCGAACATGCAGCAATTCCTGGCAGCGCAGATGCAACTGATTCAAAACCTTACCAATACTGTGCAGCAGATGCAAGCTCAACAGAATCAGCCACCACCACCGATGCCACCACCACCCCCGCCACCAAGGGACAGGCATAAGGAGTTCATGAGTCACCACCCTCCTACATTTTCTCACTCGACCGATCCACTAGATGCGATGGTGGCCGAAAACCATTACTAAGAAGCCGGAAATCGTGCGGTGCAGCGACGGGGAGATGGTTACGTATGCTGCTTTGGAAGACTTGTGGGGCAGGCCGCAGATTGGTGGGATGCGTACTCTCAAGCTCATCCCAACGGGCGAGAACATCACTTGGCGGGAATTCCGTGACAACTTCCGTACTTATCACATTCCTTCGGGGGTTCTCAAGCTTAAGCGAGAGGGAGTTCTTGTCGGCGAGGCAAGGCAATATGTCGGTGACGGAGTATCCGGACAAGTTCACTCACTTGTCACGTTATGCACCCGATGAAGTCAACAATGACCCAAAGAGGCAAGAAAGGTTCCTGGATGGCTTAATCAGTCCTCTGAACTATCTACTGCAGAGTCACATCTTCCGGACTTTCAGACGCTGGTAAACAAAGCTATTGGGCTGGAAAGCAAGAGGAAGGAGATGGGTGAACATAAACGCAAGTTTCAGTCTCAGGGGCAGTCTAGCAGTAACACCCGTCCCCGTTACAGTTCTCAGCAGAGCCTGACTCCATATCGTCCTGGTGGACAAGCTGGGAGGTACCCACAGAACATGCAGCTCCAGCGCTCGTTTCAGCCACAGCGCTTCAATCCTCAGACCCCCAGGACTCCTACCCCACAGCTGAGTCGTCCTAGCAACAACTGCGGGGCACTGTCGGGAAACACCAACCCTGTTCGGCCCGGTGGATGCTTCAAGTGCGGAGGGCGGGGCATTATGCTAACAAGCTGTCCTAAGAGGGTGATGCGGACTCCACGGAGGGACATTGGGAACGGGATCGGGCAGCCATCTTCTCGGGCTCGTACTCCACGGACACCCGGCAAGAGAGGCCGGCGAGTCATGTGCGTGGCCGAGTCAATCATGTATCGGTGGAGCAAGCTCGGAATGATGCCGGCGTGGTATTGGGTACGTTTTTCATCAACTCGTACCTGCTACGGTATTATTCGATTCGGGAGCATCACATTCATTTATAAGCGATCAATTTGTGGCAAAATATAACTTACCTATGAGTACAATGAAGAACCCACCGATAGTTAGCACTCCGGGGGAGAAATGAAAGCTGGTCACATATGCCCACAAGTAAAGATTAATATCATGGGGGTAGACTTTCTTGCTAATGCGGTAGTTACGAAATCATGGGGAATAGATGTCATTCTTGGTATGGATTGGTTAAGGAGTTGTGATGGAGTTATTCGGTGTCGGAAGAGGTCGGTACTATTAACCGGTCCTCAAGGGGAAAGAGTAGAGTATGTGAGTGCACCCTCGTCGTCAAAGGAGTTATGAACTCCGTTGAAGGCAAGGCCTTGGAGGATATAAGGGTAGTGAATGAATTCCCTGATGTGTTTCCGGAGGATTTACCGGGTATGCCACCCGATCGTGACATTGAATTTAGTATTGAACTTATACACGGTCTTGCTCCTATATCTAAAAGACCATATAGAATGGATGTTAAAGATCTAGCTGAATTAAAGAAACAAATTGAAGAATTGCTTAGTAAAGGGTTTATCCGTCCTAGTTCATCACCATGGGGAGCCCCCACACTCTTCGTTGATAAGAAGGATGGATCTAGAAGGTTGTGTATAGACTATCGATCACTTAACGAAGTTACTATCAAGAATAAATACCCTTTACCTCGGATTGAGGATTTGTTTGATCAAATGAGAGGAGCTAAGGTTTTCTCTAAGATAGATCTTAGATCAGGTTATCATCAGTTGAAAATCCGTGTGGAGGATATACCAAAGACAGCATTCACTTCTAGATATGGGTTATATGAGTTCACCGTGATGTCCTTTGGCTCGACCAATGCACCCAAAGATACTTTATGTATTTGATGAACAAGGTATTCATGGAGTATCTGGATAAGTTTGTTGTGGTATTCATTGATGATATATTGGTATTCTCTCGGAGTGAAGAAGAACATGAAGAACATTTGAGGCTCGTGTTACGAAGTTACGGGAACATCGGTTTGTACGCCAAGTTCAGCAAGTGTGCCTTCGGTTGAAGGAGGTATCTTTTCTCGGACATATCATCACGGATGGAGGCATAGCGATCGATCCAAGCAAGGTTCGGGATGTATTGAACTGGAGTCCACCTAAGAATGTGCGGAGATCGAAGTTTCCTTGGTCTTGCGGGATACTATCGGAGGTTCATTGAAGGGTTTTCTAAGATAGTGAAGCCACTTACCACTCTGCTCGAGAAAGGAAGAGAATTCAAATGGGATGAGAAGTGTCAGGCTAGTTTTGAGGAATTGAAGAAGAGGCTGACCACAGCACCTGTGTTGATCATGCCAGACATACACAAAGGGTTCGATGTGTACTGTGATGCCTCTCGGCAAGGTTTGGGATGTGTGCTAATGCAAGAAGGAAAGGTAGTCGCTTATGCTTCAAGACAGTTGAGGAAACATGAACAGAACTATCCTACTCATGATCTTGAGTTAGCTGCGGTTGTTCACGCATTGAAGATCTGGAGACATTATATGATTGGGAACAAGTGTAAGATCTTCACTGATCATAAGAGTCTGAAATATATCTTTACTCAGAAGGATCTGAATTTGAGGCAAAGAAGATGGTTAGAGTTGATCAAAGATTATGATTTGGATATCCAGTATCATCCAGGGAAAGCGAATGTTGTGGCAGATGCTTTGAGTCGAAAGGGACAGACTAATATGCTATTGGGACACCTGTTACCTCAAGAACTATGTTGGGAGATGGCACAACTTAACTTAGGAATGGTTGCTTCGAGTGAGACTTTGACATTAGAGATTGAATCGACACTTGAGCAGGATATCAGGAAGGGACAGTTGACTGATGCCAAGATTGCAGAATACAGGAAGTTGATTAAATTGGGCAAAGTTCGGAATTCGGGGAAGATGAGCAAGGAACAAGTGTGGTTTAAGAACAGAATCCGTGTACCGAGATCAAGGAGTTGAGAGAAGTTATCTTGAAGGAAGCACATGATTCGGCTTACTCTATACACCCTGGTAGTACCAAGATGTATCGGGACTTGAAGCGAGAGATGCGGTGGTATGGGATGAAGAAAGATGTGGCAGCTCATGTAGCTTTGTGTGATGTGTGCCAAAGAGTGAAGGCGAGTATCAAAGACCGGCAGGATTGCTACAACCTCTGAAGGTACCTGAGTGGAAATGGGAGGAAATCGGTATGGATTTCATAGTGGGATTACCTCGTACTCGTGACGGGTATGATTCTATTTGGGTTATTGTGGATAGACTAACCAAGGTGGCGCACTTCATTCCAGTGAAGACAACCTATACAGGAGTGAAGCTAGCTGAGTTATATAATTCAAGGATAGTGTGTTTGCACGGGGTACCAAAGAAGATAGTGTCAGATCGAGGCACACAGTTCACCTCACGGTTTTGGCAGAAGTTGCATGAATCAATGGATACAAAGTTAAACTTCAGCTCAGCATACCATCCTCAGACAGATGGACAGACAGAGAGGACAAATCAGATACTCGAGGATATGTTGAGAGCCTGTGCATTAAAGAACAGTGGCAGTTGGGATAAGAGTTTGCCTTATGCAGAGTTTGCTTACAACAACAGCTATCAGTCCAGCATCAAGATGGCACCTTTTGAAGCTCTGTATGGGAGAAAGTGTAGAACACCGTTGTTTTGGAATCAGACTGGTGAAAGGCAGTTCTTCGGGCCAGACAGCATACGAGAAGCTGAAAAGCAAGTTGAAATCATAAGGGAGAATCTTAAGGCAGCACAGTCTAGACAGAAGAGTTATGCTGATCCTCGGCGAAGAGAGGTGATCTTGGAAGTCGGTGATTATGCATACCTCAGAGTGTCACCTATTCGGGGGTTACGAAGGTTTAATGTCAGGGGAAAGTTATCACCTCGATTTATCGGACCTTTCAAGATTTTGGAACGGAAAGGAGAAGTGGCATACCGATTAGAGTTGCCGGCACGGTTGTCGGGAGTTCATGACGTGTTTCATGTGTCACAGTTAAAGAAGTGCACAAGTGAGGTTAGAATAGAACCGGTACGGTTAGAGAGGATATTCAAATGGAGAATGACCTGACATACAAGGAATACCCTGTTAAGATCCTGGATGTGTCAGAAAGAGTTACCAGAAGTAAGGTTATCAGAATGTGCAAAGTGCAGTGGAGTCATCACACCGAGGAAGAGGCAACTTGGGAAAGAGAGGATGAACTCAAGGAAGACTTCCCTCAGTTGTTCTCTAAGTCTTTGAATCTCGGGACGAGATTCTCTTTAAGGGGGTAGGATTTGTGACACCCTAAAATTCCATCACTAAAATCACTTAGCAACTTGAAATGTCTTAAGGATTTAAGGAGATTAAAATACTAAATAAAATTGAGCTCTAAGGATATTAAAGATAATATAAAAAAAAGTTAGAAACAACAAGTGTATGTGCATCATCATTTGGCTTGCATGATTTTGGTTGCTTGAGTAGTCTCTAAAAAGCCTATAAAATATTTGAGAAAAGTTTGCTGAAGTTTGAAAAGGATTTGAATTGAATTTGGTTTTGAAAATAAGGTTTGAAAAAGAAAAGAAAAAAAAACAAAACCTCGCGCCTTACCTTTTCGGCCCCGGACGGACCACCCGGCCCACTTCCCTTCTCCCCTTCTCTTTTTCTTTTTCGGCGCGCGCCGACGGTGGGTCCCCTCCGTCGCCCACCGTGTCTCTTTCCTTTCTTCTTCTTCCCCCTTCCTTTCTGCGCACGGCGGCGCCGCGCCGCGGATCCCGTGCGCCCGCCCGTCTCCCCTTCCTCTCTCGCGGCCATCAAGGCATTCAATCGAGCGCACGTAGCACCGGGGATTAATCCCTCCCTTTAATTCCGTCGGTTTCGCGTCAATCGCGCTCAATTCAATTGGAAGCGGCCGCCGGCGCGCCCATGGCCGAGGGCTCGGCCGCCGCTTCCCCCTCCTCTCCCTTCCCGTCCTCGGGGCTTATTTAAGCTTGCACATACGCTTCCGCCTTTCCCTTTTCGCAATCCCGGCTCGCCGAACTCGTGCCCAAGCCCAACTCCACGAGCGCCGCCGCCCGCCCCGTTTCCGCCGCCGCCGGAGCAATCGCCGACGGTGAAGTACCCCTTCTCCCGCCCTTCTTCTCCTGTGCACGCGTGGCTTAACACTTTCCTTCCCTTGTTGCTCCGGGGGGCACCTCGTCGCCTCGGGGCCAAGCCACGCCGTGACGCCGTCCGCCGGACCGCCGCTTGAGCTCGCCGTCGACGTCGGGCTTCCCTTTCGGCGCCTCCCCCGTCGGCTTTGAGCTCACTTCCGTTGCCCTCCGCGTGGTGAGCAAATCTGCCCCTGCCTTCCCCCTTTTCCTTTGAGCACAGCTTCAACCGCACGGGCTCGCCGGAGTGGCGGCTCCGCCCCCTTCCGGCGCGCCGCCACCGTGACGACTCGAGCCTTCCCCCCGAACCCCTAGATGCATGCGCCATCCCCCCGACAACGTGTAGCACCCGCTCGCGCACGAAAAGGCGGTCGGGAGCTCACCCCGAGCTCACGCCGGCGAGCCGCGCCGCGCGCCGCCGCACCGCTTCTGTTTCCGGCGACGTCGCCGCCGCCCGTCGCGTGTATTCGATCAGGACCGTTGGATCGCGCTTGCACGGCCGAGATCACGTACCCCTTCGGTTAAGAGGCCGGGTCCACGGTGAACCCATGGACCGCGCCTACGGCGGGTCCATGGTACACCTGGGCGTCATCCGCCGTTGGATCTCAGATCCACGGCGTGGAGTGACGATTTTGTTAAAGAGTCCCGGGATTTTCAAATGTTCACAAGCGGAGTCCTTCCACCTTTGGATATAATTACAATTAGGTCCTGGTTCTTTCAAACTAGCCCCTATCCACCCCGTTTAATTATGTTTTAAGCCCTTTTCACTACTTTTTGCATATAAACCCTCTGATTTAATTTATAAAAATGTTTTAGCCCCTGAATTTATTCATAAACAACCACGTAAACTTAGTTTTCTTGCAAATAGGCCCCTGAAAACTGTTTTAACCATATCTTTCTCATTTTAACTCCGTTTTTAGCGTTCTATATACCGAAACGATCGTCTCGACGAGTAGAATCTTTTAAACAGTAAATTTACCAGTTTTATTACTGTTTGGTGTACTGTTTTGTTTATTGATTGTTATCCATGCTTGACTCGTAGATATCGTGCCTGTTTCGTCTGAGCTCCCTGTCGGAAGTGATCCGGAAGAACCTGTCTTTGAAGAGGAATTCACCCAGCTTGTAGAGGAAGGCAAGTGGATTTCCCCCTCTGCATAATCTTTTTGAACCCATGACACTGCATGCTAAACAATGTTTACTATTCCTGTTGATATGCATAAATCTGATGGGCAAACACCTAGCTAAGGATTTGACTAGATGCTTTATCACTTTACCTTGATCAACCCTGTTTAAACAAATGTTTGGGGTAGATAAATGCTTAGCTTGCTCAACATAAGTTTGGTTATGCTTTGTTTATGTTATACATCTCAGTTTTGGTTATGTATATGCTTGTGCTTAAACAAGATAACTTGATATAATCGGAACATGGAGAACCACCCAAGATAACAGTACAACCACGGTCCACATGGCTCGGCTTAGCCAAGTAATTAGGAGAGTGGGGTAGCCGATAGCTCTTTTCCGAGAGGGGCACGGGGGGCCGGAGTTGAAGGGGTATAGCCCGGTCCTTTTGGGGTAGCGACCTTGGCTAAGGTGTTGACCACTAGGGAGGGTTATGGCCGCTCATTCCGCTCGTATGCTTGTTGCGGGCTGTTGGTTTCTCTTCTTTCCTTTGTAAAGGCTTCGTAGTGGACCCCTAGCCACTCACCTTGGAAGTGTTTAAGGGTCTAGCTAACCGGGCAAGATGGGGAACACGAACCGTGGGTAAAGTGTACAACCTGCGCAGAGTGTAAAGCCGATCGATCGGCCGTGCTCACGGTCACGAGCGGCTTGGACCCTCACATGAGTAATAAACTTGAAGATTATTGTAAATCGTGGGTTGGAGGTTTGGTTTGTGGTTTCTTTTAAAGGTTAAGTGGGTTGGTATACACTTACATCTAGTAACTAGGTGCTTGCTAATAAAACTTGTCCAACTTATAAAATGCTTACCGCCGTGAACCATAGCCTATCCTTGACAAGCCTTGCATTTTCCCCCACTTGCCGAGCTCCAACCATAAGAGTGCTCACCCTTGCTTACCGCCTGTTCGAGAGGAGAACGTCGGAGGCGAGGACGAGTACCGGAGTGACTTCGAGGAGTTCTAGGCATGCGGATCCCCCGGTCATCATGCCCGTGGATGTCGGCGATGGAGTTGCTCGTCGTCGTTTAGTTATCGTTTTGTTCGGACCTTCGAGTCCACCCTTATGGATGTAATAAAGGATGAAATACTTGGTTTAAACTCTTGTACGTTTTGTTACAGCAATGGTATTACTCTCGTTTTGTCTAATCATGTGTGTGTAAATGATCCCGGCGCACATATGAGATGCATTCGGTTTTCCTTGTAAAATCGGGTGTGACATCCGGACTCGCCTTCGCGTGAGTTTTAATGCATGTGTCGATCCTCTGTTCGATGTCCAAGTGATTTACCGGGCGTTAACCCGGCAACCAACGACAGGATGATACTTTACTCTTGCTTAATGACCAAAGTTGATCGGTCTTAGGCGATAGTACGGTATTTTCCTGGGCGGGTTGTCACACCAATCTCTTCCCATTTCCACTCAGGTACTTTTAGAGGTTGAAGCAATCCTGCTGGTCTTTGATACTCAACTTTCACTCTTTGACATACATCACACAAAGCTACATGAGCTGCCACATCCTTTTTCATTCCATACCACCAATACCTCGGTTTCAAATCCTAATACATCTTAGTACTTCCAGGATGAATGGAGTAAGCTGAATCGTGTGCTTCCTTCAAGATAGTTTCTCGTAACTCCTTAATCTCAGGTACACAGATTCTGTTCTTGAACCACACGGTTCCTTGCTCATCCCCCTGAAATCCGGAACTTTGCCCAACTTTATCAGCTTCTTGTACTCTGCAATCTTCTCATCAGTCAACTGCCCTTTCCTAATATCCTGCTCAAGTGTCGAGTCAATTTCCAATGTCAAAGTCTCACTCGAAGTGACTATTCCCAAGTTGAGCTGTGCCATCTCCCAACATAACTCCTGAGGTAACAAGTGTCCTATCAGCATGTTGGTCTGACTCTTTCGACTCAAAGCGTCTGCTACCACATTTGCCTTTCCAGGA
The DNA here is from genome assembly GCA_947561735.1 of Cenchrus americanus. NCBI lineage: Eukaryota > Viridiplantae > Streptophyta > Magnoliopsida > Poales > Poaceae > Cenchrus > Cenchrus americanus. The sequence continues at coordinate 105,886,052 of OX387243.1, forward strand.
TGATACCGAATGTCCAAATCATAATCTTTGATTAACTCCAACCACCTTCTTTGCCTAAGATTCAAATCCTTCTGAGTGAAGATGTATTTCAGACTCTTGTGGTCGATAAAAATCTGACACTTATTTCCAATCATGTAATGCCTCCAAATCTTCAATGCATGAACAACCGCTGCTAACTCCAGATCATGAGTAGGATAGTTCTACTCATGCTTTCTCAACTATCTTGAAGCATATGCTACTACCTTTCCTTCCTGCATCAACACACAACCCAATCCTTGCCGAGAAGCATCGCAGTACACATCGAACCCTTTGTGTATATCTGGCATGATCAACACAGGAGCTATGGTCAAACTTGTCCAACTCTTCCATAAACACCTTATTCATGAGGTTCATAAAATACGCTGGTGCGTTGATGAGTCCAAAGGACATCACTGTGAACTCATACTACCCGTAACGGGTGACAAAGGCGGTCTTGGGGATGTCGCTTTCCCTAATCTTGAGTTGGTGGTATACGGACCTTAAATACACCTTCGAAAAATACTTGGCTCACTTCAACTGGTCGAATAAATCATCTATCGTGGGGAGGGGATACTTGTTTTTGATAGTAACTTCGTTCAGCGAGCGATAGTCTACGCACATCCTCATGCTCTTATCCTTCTTTTCTACGAAAAGCACTGGGGCTCCCCATGGTGATGAGCTTGGTCTGATAAATCCGCTTCGCTGGAGTTCTCCTAGCTGCTTCTTCAATTCTGCTAACTCAGGGGCTGCCATCCTATAAGGTCTCTTGGCTATGGGAGAGGTTCCGGGAATAAGGTCAATGACGAACTTTATATCCCTATCTGGTGGCATTCCGGGGAGTTCTTCGGGGAACACATCTGGGTACTCTCGCACTACTGGTACATCCTCTATGGACTTGGCTTCCATGCTAAAAACCATTATGTCTGGCCTGTGTCCTCGGGTGTGGCAGGTCACTCGTATCCCGTCTGGGTTAGTTAGGTGCACTACTTTATCGGTGCAACTTATAAGGCCACGGTGTTGGCTTAACCAATCCATCCCAAGGATCACATCTATTCCCTTGGACTTTAGTACTACTAGGTCCGCTAGGAACTCTACCCCACTTAAAATGATCCTTACCCGGGGGCATCCCAGTTGACACTTGATGACACCTCCGGGCGTTCGAGTTAATATGGGTGCTTTTAGTAGTACTGTAGGTATGCTATGCTTTTCCACAAAACTTGAGGATATGAATGAGTGCGATGCTCCTGAATCAAATAATATGGTTGCCAAGACTGAGCTGACCAGGAACTCACCGAGCACTACGCCTTGTGCTTCTTGAGCGTCCTGTGCGTTGATGTGGTTGACGCGGGCTCGTCCATACGACTGCTGGGGCTGCCTCATCTGCTGGTTGTTGTTGTTGTTGCCAAAGTTATTGTTGCTGCGTACTGGCATGCGGTTGGCTCCAGATACGAGCGGTCTTGGCCCATTCACTGAGTTGGAGAAGGCTGAGGCTATTGGCTTCTTGGCATATGGGCAGTTGGCAATGAAGTGTCCGGTCTCGCGGCAGTTGAAACACACCCTGGAGTTGTTGTTGTTGTTGGCAGTGACCTGGCTAGTGTTGCTCTGTGGGGGCTTCATGGTGTTCTGGTTGTTGTACGGTTTGAACTGGGTTCTGGGGCCTTGCGAGCCTGTGGCTTGGGACTGGGTTCCGTACTGCATGGGGGCTTGGAACCTGGACATCGGGTGTCCGAAGCTTCTCTGCCTCTGGGAGTGCTCTTGCTGTTGAGCCTTATGCTCCATGAATTTGTGTTTGTTCTCTTTCTTCTCTTCTGCCCTGGCTCTCTCTATGAGTATGGCCATGTTCATCAGGGTGTTGAAGTCCGGGTAGATCTGAGGGGCAAGCAGGGTCCTCAGCTCCGGAGTCAATCCCTTCTTGAACATCTCCAGCTTCTTGGAGTCCTTGTCCACTTCTTCTGGGGCATAATGAGCCAGCTCTATGAACTGGTAGGTGTATTCCTCCACGGACTTGTTTCCCTAGCGGAGTTCACGGAACTCATCTGCCTTGCGCTTCAGTGTGGCCTCTGGGATGTGGTAGCGGTGAAACTGAAAGACATCTAGGCCCTTAGTGGGTTTTGGTGTATTGATTGACAACTAGATTAAAGATCTAATGTCCTTGTTAAGCATGTGAGCAGGTTGTAACATATAAATGACAAGGCATAATATATGACATTGGTTATCTACATGGTGAAAACAAGCTATGTGTATACAAGATAAGTTGAGGCATGGTTTTAGCCTCATATTGTGAAATGTCTTGACTCAATTAGTGAATGTCATGATATTTGAGATGTACAATCCCACGAAGCATATAGATGGTGTATGACAAGCAAATGAAGGATAAGAAAGAGGCATATTGATTATTGGAACATTGGATGGTCTTTTATTGAAGGACGAAGCTTGTTATAATAAAAAGGGATATTTAAATTAAAAGAAGGCATGATCTCAATAGAATTTCACTCTTGATGTTGAATCAAAGCTTAACTCAAATTGGCAACGAATGGATGAAGAAACCAAGCAAGGGATTAGCAACGAGGTACTAAGCTAAGGTTGGCCGAGTAGTGACTTGGACCATGTGCTTGGCTAGGGTGAAGTGGCTATAGTTTGGAAAGTTTCGAGGTATCAAGTCGAGCCTAACCGAGTGAAGCAATGAAGAAGCATTACATATTCGTTGAGTCATGTGAATGGTGACTTAATCAAGAACTGGGTTTCATTCTTATATAAAGATCAAGGTCACTAGCTCAAGGTATAAGTGCTCAAATCAATGAGACATTGATGGATGGATCTCTCATGAGGATATATTGATCAAGTATGGATATTCTTGAAGAAGAAGCGCAAGAGTTCTTTTATTGCATTTATATTTGATCTTGAGTATAGGTACGCCGTACTATCAAGAGGGATGCATCATAAGGAGTTTTGATAATGTCTCAGTGCTCAAGTAACCCATGTGAGTCGAGAGAGACACAAAAACCACACGAACACGTTTTCGGGTTTGACCCTGTGTCAAACCCGGTGGCACCGGTTTTGGGAAACCGGTGGCACCGGTTTTGTGTCAGCCGGCCCAATGGCTAGTTTTTGAAAACTCTGTGGCACCGAGTTTGGGAACTCGGTGGCACTGGTTTTCACTGGAGTTTGCAACGGCTAGTTTTGGGAAGTCCGGAGTATCCGGAGTTTTTCCCGGAGACTCCGGGTTTTAATTCCAACGGCTAGTTTTTGGAGAGTCGGGTATTTATACCCTTCAACCTCTACTGTTGCAAGCTGCTGTTCCTGAGGTTGCTAGAGTGCTTCCTTGCTATTCCTTGCTAAGCCAAAGCCTTTCTAGCTCTCCCCAACCCCTCTTTGTGAGGTTATTCGATCTTTGATAGATCTAGTGAGTTGGATGGTAGAGAGAAACCTTTGTGAGCAACTCAAGAGCACTTGTATCCTTTGAGCACTGTTGGACGTCGTCAAGCTTGTGTGAAGCATTTGTTACTCTTGGAGGATTGCCTCCTAGATGGCTAGGCGTCGCCCTCAAGCTCCCAAGGTGTGGTGAGCTGTGGGACAGTTTGTGAAGGTCTTGCTTCACCTCCGAAAGGGAAGAAGCTATCAAGTGGATCAGGAAAAGGGTTGAATGCAACCCGGCTTCGGTAGGAGAAGCACCCAACGGAGACTAGGATTCACACGGTGGTGAATCCGAACTTCGGTAAAACAAATCCTTGTGTCTCCTGTTGGTTACCTCGCATTTACCTTGTTATATCTATCCTTGCTTGTCTTTGTCATATTGGTGGAGCTACTTGGTTGTTAGTGTTTGTGAAGTGCAGGCACTCTACATTCATCAAAGAACTGATCCTTAAGCTATTCATCAAGTTTGAGTTCAAGCCAAACAAGCAAACAAGAAGGAGAAGAAGAGGGGAGTCACTGCCAAGCAAACCCGGTGGCACCGGATTTGCAAAACCGGTGGCACCGGTTTTGGGCAGTGTGTTCATTCCGCTGCGAAGGCACCAGTCCAGAGATTCCGGAGATTTCTCCAGAGATTCCGTACTTTCCAGAAACTCTAGAGAAAAGTCCGGAGTATCCGGGTTTCACTAATAAAATTGTTTTAAGTGGTGATTTTCAGGACTCGCCTATTCACCCCCCCTCTAGGCGACATCAAGATCCTTTCAATTGGTATCAGAGCCTGGTGCTCCGATTCGAGCTTAACCGCTTGGAGTTAAAAAGGATGTCGACTACTTGTGAGGTATCGTTTGAGCCTCTTCGGTTTGACGGCTCAAACTACTCTTCTTGGTCTGCTCATGTTCTTCATGTATTAAATACTTGGGGCCCTCTTTTTAAGCGAGTTGTGGTTGCTAGCATCCTTCCCGAGGATTTTGATAGTGAGGACACGTCCAACCTATCAAAGGAGGAAAAGGAAAATGTGCTCCATAACTACTCTATTACTAACCTCATGTATAATAATGTGAGCAAGGTCATTCAAGAATTCATCTTCAACAATGAAGACATTTGCGATGATGCACATCATATTTGGGTGGCACTCAAAGACATGTATACTAGTGCCGATGATGACGATGATGAAGATGAAGAGGAGGAGTGCTCAACATCAACATCTTGCATCTCTCCTTCAAAGACCTCATCCACGAAGCAAAAGAGCAGCAACATCGCGACCACTGCCTCTGACCAGGCAAACTCGATGGCATCGAGTTCAGAACTCGGTGGCACCGGTTTGGCAGTGAACAACACCAACTTGCTTCGTTGGACTTCAGAGCAACATCGCACAATAATAATGAGGTATCTACAGCCCCTAGTACTTCCTCACTACTCCCTCCGGTTTGTGAATTCAGGTCGTTCTGGGCGAGGCCGCGGTTGCGAAAAACTAGTCGTTCTGCGCATGCACGGGGTGGTTTGGACTTCTTTGCCCTTGCTTAAATGCGACCCCGGCTTGCTTCGTTTCTCTCGCACACCGCACAGCTCATCCCCGTAGTAATAACTCTAGTCACTGGACGCCTCGCCTCCTCGCACAAACAACGCGTTCTTCCTTCAGCACCTGCACACATTCCTTCCACGCTGTGGCCTCACAGCTCGCCACTCGCCAGCGCGCGTGCACAAGATTTGGCCGAAAAAATTGGCGCCACCACGCCAACTCGCGCCTAGGCTGCTGCGAACGCCGAAAAAATGAGCGCCACAACATCAAAACATCGTAACCAACTGCCCAAGTCACAAGAATAGAAAAAAATGGACCGAAACAATGCGGCACGTAGTGCCGCACCCTCTTTGCGCCGCGCGCGTTCGATGTCCAGCACAGGACTGACCATGCAGCCCATGCAAGAAAACACCCAATGGCAAAAAAAACTTGCATCGCCAAGGAGTCGAACCGGCAAACTCCCAAGGGTGCGTTGGGATGTGTTGGGCTAGCCAGTGGGCCGAGACGAGGTCGTTGTTTACAATGTACCTGTCCCATTATTAATAGGGGTAAACATGGAAAAATTACCCCTAATAAATTACCCTTGGTAATGATGATCTTGTCCTAAACGACTAGAATTACCAAACCGGAGGGAGTATGTGCTAATGATTCCAAGTCTCAAGTGACTAAAGGTAGAAGAAAAAAGGGAGGTGAAGTTGAGCAATTTAACTTCGAGCTCGACAAGATGACCAAGAAAGACAAGAAAAATGTGCTAGAGCTCATAAAGAGAGTGAGAAGACAAGAAGATGAGCTCACAAGACAACAAGCATATCGTGACTCCTTTGAAGAAGATTTGAAGAAGCTTAAGGAGTCAAATGATGTCTTGTCTAGAAAGTGCAAGGAGGACATAACCAAGGCATATGCTTGTGCTACTAACTCTCTATCTTTTGCAGCATCCTTGGAAAAGGAAAATTAAGCTCTCAAGGACCAACTTGAGGAAATCACTTGCAAGTTTGTGAAACTACAAGGAACTCACATAGAACTTGAATATTCTCATGAGAGGCTTGTAGAATCACACACTTTGCTAGAAGTGACAAATGAGGTTTTGATGAACTCGTTTAAATCTTACACACCTCATTGCACCACTAGCACTTGTACTCAAGTTGAAAATGATATATCTTGTGCTAACCCATGTGGCCCAAAAGGCAAACCTTCTTGGTATGATTGTGTGATTGCAGAACCTTGTGATGACTTCATTGCTCAAGAAAATGATGATCTTATGCAAGAAGTGGAAAAGCTCAAGAAAGAGGTGGCTAAGTTGAAGGGAATAGAAAAGGTGCAACCTTCTCAAGATAACCGTGAGCCCATGGTGAAGAAACTTGAGAAGAGGACAATCGTCACTAGATCAATCTCTCAACGAAGCCACAAGATCAATGATCACAAGATTGAGGACAAAATGAAGCTAGATCACATCAAGTGCTACAAGTGCTCACACATGGGACATTATGCATCCATGTGCTCATTCAAGAAAGAAGACAACTCAAACCAATCAAAGAGGCAAAGAAGTCTTGCTCAGAGAAGATGCTTTGGTTGTCATGAGAAAGGGCACAAGATTGAAGCTTGTACCAACCGGGCAAAGATTCCCTCAGGGAAACCCGGTGGCACCGGTTTTGCCAAACCAGTGGCACCGGTTTCACCTGAGAAACCCCATATGAAGCTCAACAAGGGATTTCGAAGGCTCAAGCAAAATTCAGAGAGAAGAATGGCTCAGTGACAAGTGCAAAGGGAAATGGCAACATCAAGCACAAAATTTGCTACACTTGTCGTCAAAAGGGACATCTTGGTAAAGATTGTCCCAATAGTAAGAATCCTAAGCTCAACCATGTTCATTATAGTAATGAGAAGCTTAGGAGTAACTTGAATGAATCTAGTGCCCCCAAAGTGGTTATTTCACAAAGCAAGGGCACAATACCATTTGGGTACCTAAGTCCTTGATCACTAACCTTGTCGGACCCAATGCACGTTGGGTACCAAAACATGCCTAAAGGGACTTTGCAGGTACTTGGAGTAGCATTGAAAGCTTGGTTCACTTGAGAAGATATTAATTTTAATTCATCTATATCTCAAGAGAAATTTTGTGACTCATCAATAGAAAAGGACCAAGTGACATAAATCAAAGAAATCTTATTCAATACTCCTCCCATGATAAGTACCTTTCACTGCTGTTGATTCACTCTCATATGCAAAACTTGCTCATGTGCTAGTTGATCATATGAGGTGGATGTAACACCCTGAAATTTTCCGATTTCAGGATGTTAATAGGAAGAATAATAAAACAACGATTTCTCATAATTTTAAAATTTTCCGAACATTTATTTTCTTTACGGGAAATTTATTAAAGAAGATTGGTTGTTTTTCTAAAATAAATAAAATGCTTCTATGAGTGTCGCTTTATTTCGGTTGCTTTTGGTTTTGTTTTGTTGTGTTTTCAAAATCTTTCAAAAAGATCTAATCACAATCTCGTGCTCTTTCTTTATCTAGCTTCCCTATATATCACTCCCTTTTAATTCCAGCTAGTCGATCTTTATCTAGCCCATCTTCTCTTTTCTTTTTTCCCGGTCGCTTCCTCAGTCCAACATTGTAGCATCTCAGCTTGCTTGGCCCGTTTTCCTAAGCAGGCTTCCGCTGGTCCATCTCACTTTCCTCTCTATCTCACCGACAGTTGGGTCCCGCCCGTCAGGGCCTCCTTCCACCTGCCTCGCCCAGACATTGCGCCGCCAGCGCAGCCCTTGCGCCAACTTCACCCTGCGTACACTCGTGCACTTTGCCCACACCACTCGGCTGTACAGCTCTTGTGCGTCGTGCTTCGCACCTGAGTCGCGAACCCTCGTGCGTCTGAATAGTGCGCTGCCTGCCTGGCAGTCGTGTCTGCACACCCCTGGCCGCCTAGCTCGCACCACACACCTCGCTCGTGCCACACGCCTCGCTCGGCTCTGCACATCCGTGTGTTGTGCTTGAGCGCCTAGCTACCTCGCGGGCCGCGACGCTCGCCCTCCCGCATGCATGTCCGCCGGGCGCCTCACACCGCTTGGCTGCCGTGCTCGTGCCCGCACTCACCCGTGTGTCGTGCCCGTGTTGTTCGGCCGTCCATGACTGCATCCTCGTGCCTGTGCGCGGCAACCTGCGCCCGCTCGCCCTATCCCACGCGCCCGCGCCCACACCGCGTGTCTGTCAACGCCGCACCGTGCCCATGCACCACTCTGTCGCCCGGGCCGCCCACGTCCGCGCGCCCATCATCCTCTATTCAATACTTGTTGAAGCCTTGACGGCCGCCCCCGCTCCCGTGCGCGGCATCGCCTAGCCTCGCGCGGCGCCCATCACTCGTCACCGAACACCGCCGGCCACGCGTACCCGAGTCGGTTGCTCGCACGTCCGCTCGCGTCGTGTGACCGCGCGCGCCGCCGCGCCACCCCCGCCCGACCATGGTCCTTGGCCTCGACGCATGCACGCCGCTCGCTGCCCCACGCTCGAGCTGCACGCTACCCACGACGCTCGCACTCCCGAACTCTCCGCACCGCATCTGCGCCGCAGCCGCGCTTTGCGTCGCGTCCCGTCGCGTGTCTAGTTTCCCCACACGTCGCCGTGCCACTCCGCTGCTCTGCCGCTCATGGCTGCATCTCCGCCTGTGTGCTCGGCCACCTGCCCATGCCGCTTGCTCTCCTGAGTCGTCCTCTCTTTAATCCTCAACGGAGCATTCAATGGCTGCCGCACCCTTTGTTTTCCCTTCACCTCCATCATTAACGGCTGCAACATGCAATGAAAATCAATGGCTGGACTCCTTAATCCTCCCAGGCAGCGTCTTGCTCACATTTTGCATGCATCACTCCTCTCACCCGAAACCATCATCTCTAGAGTTGTTGACTCCTCCACCGAAGAATCGCACGTCATCATGGATGTTAATGGCCACCGACCATCACTCCCTCTCCGATGGCCGGTCACAATGGCCATCGATGGTGCCATTCATCCCCTCTGACCCCAGCTCCTCTCATCTTTCCACCTTATAAAAGGCAACCAAGCCATGCGCCCCTGCTGCTCCCTCGCCATGCGCACCCCCTTAGTCTGCAACACCGCACGGCTGCCCGAGCCCAAACGGAGCTCCGGCCGCCGGTCACCCCTTCGTTTTGCCAGCCAGGAACCATCCTAGAGCAAGCCAACACCATCACAGGAACCTGAGCCGGCTGCCAACGTCCGTCGCCCTGGCCGAGATCGGCCACCCCGTCGTTCGTCACCGCCATACCCGGACGACCCCACCGCAAGTATCGTCAAGTCTAACTGCATCTCTTCCGCCAGTTCCTGTCACTGTTTTCCCTGCCGGAGGAGCATGCCCATGTGAAGACCGCCGGCCATGCCGCATCCATCGTCTGTCGCCTACAAGTTTTCTGGCCGCTGCACTGTCATCTTCGTTGCCGGTTCACCGTCCCTGTCGACCCCCTGGTCCCTGGACTAAATCCGCATTGCTCTCAACACCATTGCGCCGAGCTGGAACTCTACCGCTGGCTTTACCTGAGCAACACAAAGATTCCAGGAAGTCTGCGAGATCATCAAGGCGCAGCTCCGCCGCTGGTCCTCATTGCTCATCGCCCACCGGACGGCATCGGCTTCAACTCCGCGGCCGTCTCCGTGGTCTGCAGCCACTGCTGTGCAGCATCGAAGTGTCTCCCAAGTCACAATCCACGTTGTCTGGTGGGGATGTTTGCTAAAATCACTTAATGCCCATGCTGCTCGTCCGACAATTGAAGCTATTGCCTTGGTTGGAGTGTCATCGACGTCGTTTCTATACCAAGACATCACCGGCGCTTCTACAGCCCTACATCGGCTCCTCCTCACAGTTGTTCAGAATCAATCTCCGTCATCACACAAGGTATTAAGCTCCATCATTACGTCACCATGATGGTCTAATTATCTTGCAATCTATAGTTCTCCGAACATGCATCCTTGTGTTCCAAGAAACAAGCCACGCCACATGTTACATACTTTTTTGCAACTATCTGCATACAAACCAATATTCTTTTTCTTGTGAACTCCAATAATTTAATCTTTGTCGACGTCATCTTGCTACTTGCTACCAGTCATGTACGTGCAGGTGCTCTCTTTATCCAGAAGATAGTTGTATGCGGGCCGATCAGTTGCATGCAAACTAGTGTTTCACATACCTATTCATTCCTTGCTTGATGTGAGCATGACATCATGCTTACATCATAATATTCTTTTCCTTCCAGAATCATCTTGTTGTATAAATATTTATCTAGTTAGTAATCTAAGACATGTCTCTATCTACTACTTACTTTGTAAATCTCTATTCCAATCTACACTTAATCATGATTAGATCTTTAATCCTTGTTTAATCCTTGGATCTCAGGTGCTTGCCGTTTAAGCTCGTTCTCGATGCGTTAGTTTCGCCTCACAATAAAAATGCACATGATATCTACTACAAAATGTGTTTTGAGAACTTATTCGAAAATTAATCGATTAATGTTTACGTGAATGGCTTTTCTTAATGAATTTTAATTAGGACCTAATAACGGTTTTCATATTTAAATATTAAATTGGTTAAAACCTAGTAATATTGTTTTCTAATAAAATCTATCTAGAGCTACGCTTCAATTTGTTTCATAATACAAATGTTAAACTGACTAATATTTATTCAATCTGCTTTCTAAATAAAAGCAACATAGGCTATCCCGAGTTTTCTTAATAAAATGTTAATTTGATTAATATGAACGTAAATGTGTTTTTGAATTATAATTTGCTTAGTTAAACTCGAAACATAAAGTGCACGCTTAGATGCTTTACATGCTTTACATGCTTCTTCTAAAATTAAATGTTTAATTTGCATAAGTTATACTTGAATATTTGTAAATAAAATTGAACTAAGTTTACATCACCTTTTATATATAAATATAATATGCATAATTATAAATAGGGCATTTCTCTGAAATGGCCTATACACATTGTTTTATTCAATTAAAATATATCAAGCTCATAGCCTTGTGTGATATAATCCAAATCTCTCGATAGTTCCGAGTGTTTCTTGTGTTCGCGATCCTAGAACCAAACCTTGTTCTCTTTTTAAAGCCTCTCTTGATTGGTGTATTGTTCTTAGTTGTGCTTGTTTGCTTTTGCATGTTTGTACCTGATGTTTGCTTCGAGTAGAAGATCGAGTTGTTGATCAGAAGTCCTGAAGTTCAAGAGTTTCAAAGAGAAAGAGCAGAATAACAACTAACTTTTTGTTGGAGAAAGGCAAGTGACCCTAACCATCCTTCTACCTATGCTTTAAACAAGAATACTATGAATTAATTGGAACATGGAGAACCACCCAGGAAAACAGTACAACCACAAGACATATGGCTCTGTCTTGGCCAATTAATTAGGGAAGTCTTGTGTGGCTATTAGCCTTAGTAGCTTGGGGTATGGAGGAATGCTTTTATGACTCTTCTACTCTGGACAGGTTTTGGAACGGAAGTGCTCTTCTAGGCTAACCTGGTCCGAGGGTAGAAGGAGGGTACGAAAGATAGCCTCTAGGACGTGCTACTATGGACTAATACACATAGGAGGACTCTTTGTAAAGGCCTCGTAGCGTCCCTATGCAACCACACCTCGGAAGTGTGGTATTGTGCCTACTTTTGCACAGCATGGTTGGGTTCAAAGTTCTTCGGAACTTTTACGCGACTTGTGGTGAAAGTGTACAACCTCTGCAGTGTGTAAAACTGTTATAACAGCCGTGCTCACGGTCAAGAGCGGCCTGGACCATCACATGATTAATGAACTTAAAGATGGATTTAAAATTACTTTCCGGTTATTTCTGTGGCCTTGCTGAGTACCAACCATAAGTGTACTCAACCTTGCTAAACCGCTGTTCAGAAGAAGAAGGCGTCTAATGTCCAGAAGAAGGTGCTAGGCGTACGCAACCCCCAGTCGATTGCCTGTGGAGTTTGGAGCCTTTGCTTCCCAGGATTTTGCTGTAAATCTCTGATAATCTCCCTTTCTTTACGTGATATTGTTTCTGTTATTCACTAATGATGTCACTATATGTATGGAACTAGATCCTGGCATACATATAGGTAGCACTTGGTTTGTTTTGGAAACCGGGTGTGACAGTGGACAACTTACATATGTTCTCTTTAGAAAAATTTTATCAAATACCATTCGATGCTATTAACCGCTTCATCTAGAAGCATTGAGTGACTCGTGCATACAGGAGAACTTATGTGAGCTAAAAGAGCAAGAAAGAATCAAGAAAAGGATGGCCAACTCTTGAGAAAAGCAAATTTGCAGAACTCAGGAAAAATCCGGTGGCACCGGATTCATAAACTCGGTGGCACCGAGTTTCCCAGGATCAGCAAGGGTGGAAAAGAATCTATCGCAAATTTCTCAAGACAAATTATTCTTGATTCAAAATAAAAGGAGACTAAGCAAATATAGTTTGTGAGCTATTCTTGATCTCATTTCACACATTCTAATTTGCTTATGTATTTTGACCAAAATGTGGAGCTTGCTACCCTAGTGCCTTAATTGAGCCAAAAGTGCACTTCTCAAGATTCAAATACTTGATGCACCTATTTAGGGGGAGCTCACTTCACATTTTGTGTCGCTTGGTACTAACATCACTTGCAAGGATTCATGTGTGTAGTTCAAGAGTGAGGTGTCTCAATGTTTTATCTATACTCTTCACTTGAATGATTCTTATGGCAAGGGTGTTGATTGTGAGCAAGCCACTTGACAAGGAGGTCACCAATCCATATCTGTAATTGTATCTCTTTCTCCTTATCTTTGGATTGGATTACACTTATCTTTGGCTACTCACCATAGCATGGTTTAAATTCCTTAACTTGGACATATGTGACCAAGGTAGTGTACATGTCCCTTCCATCCACATATCCATGTGTGCACTATATCTTTGAGGAGTTTAGCCCATGCTATGAGGTTTCATGTTGGGTGACTTACTTCCTTTCCACTCTCAAAGAGTCATCCAATATGAGACTAGAGCTTGTGCTTTTAACATTTATGTACTCTTGTCATCTTAGCACACTTTGGGTATTACTAATCAAAAGTGACAAGAGGAAGTTATTGAAAGACTAAAAAGTGCAAGTTAACTTATGTGAGTTTATCTAAGTGAGAAAATCTAGAATGAAGGCAAAGGTATGAATCCAAAATTTAAGGTATTAATTTGGGCATCTAGGCCCTATTCTTGCTAGTGTGAGTTTTGGTGTGCAAAGGTAGCTAGCATCATCTTGATTTGTTGCTTGGTGGTAGTGATGAGCTTTTAGATATTTAGTTAATGCCTCACAAATTTTTGTTGGAAATTTTGTTTTCTAACCGTGGCTGAAAATTTTAGTAGAGGCATGAGCTAAATATGCTAAGACCTATCTTGGCTAGTAATCTTTGCATACTCTTTGTGACTTAGGATAAACTTTCAAAATTTCACTAGCATATGTAGGTGGTGTGCTTTTTGCAAAATATTTGAGTCTTGATCTTTTAGATCGTGTCTTGTCGTTTATGGTTATTGTTGCTCATGTTTGATTGCCGGCTAACCATAAGTGGCAAGATGCTCTCAAGTTCAAAGGAAGCTACTCATTCTTATCAAGGGATTGCAAACTTTGAATTTCTCTCATTTCATCAAAATCTCTCAAAATCCATATCTGAGACTAAGGGTTGTGCAAAAATGAATATTAAAGGCATAGAAATAAAGAGAAATGGAAAAGGAAGAGCACAGGTGAATTTATGGACAAAAGTCCACGGGTCAAGTGAAACCCGGTGGCGCGGTTTACGAAAACCGGTGGCACCGGTTTCTGTCGGCAGTAAAAGGATAAGACCCGTGACTCACCCTACAGTTACCCATTCACCACCCCTTTCACCCCACGACCTAGCACAGTAAAGAGGAGGGTAGAAAGGGCGATTCCATGGCGATTTGAGGGCTCAACCGTGGGATTCAAGGATTGGAGCAAGAATCCGGTCCTCCAATCCGGTGGGATCGAGTTCTCCTCGGTTTCTTGGTTGTAGCAGCACTTTCAACATGTCGGGAGGTACCCCATATCTTGGTTTTGCCCGATCTACTTTTCTAGGGACTATCTCTTCGATTCCTTTGGTAGAATGGATTTTATATGGTCCTAGAACAGATTCAAATCAATGGATTCAGGATTTATTGGCTGCTGGTCAGGGGCACATTTTAGGGTTCATACTGAACCCGGTGGCACCGAGTTTCCCAACTCGGTGGCACCCGGTTTCGATCTTGCGGTTCAACTTGTTTCAGTTGCAAAAGGGGGCTCCATAAAATTGATTTGCATATACTTGTGGCAGAGAAATGTTCCTAAGATCCATATGTATCTCCCTTGTTCACAGATCCAAGGTTTGACATGGTTTATAGGAGAAGGCAACCTAGAACAAAGAATGCAAGTTTTGAGTTCAGAAGAAGAGAAGGAACTAGCAGCGCTCATGAGATCACAGAAGATGTTCCAGAGCCACCTAGAAGGTCTAAAAGGGCAGCAGGAAGAATTAATCTCCCTAGAGGTGCTATGCGCATTGAGGACTCCGAGCCTGAGTCAACCTCTAGTGATGATGATGAGGACAGCCCATACAGGCAGGAACCATCCCCTCCTGAGTCACCTACAGCATCAGCTCAGCGTAAGAGTGTTGACGGATAAAAGATGTATCCCTCTACGATCCGCAAGCGTACGGACCCCACACCTTCTTCACCACGGGATTCCCAAGGTTCTTGTCAATCCGCGGAGCAAGGGGATTACAAGCGTTCGATCAACAACGACACACTAGCTACTAAAACCCTAACTACTATTATACTAGAAAACACTAAACTACACTAGAGAGAATGATAAACGATCAAGATAGAAGACACTCGCCCACGGGTCTACGATACTAGAGCATGCAATCGCTTAAAGACATGAAAACCAATCTAATCTATCGGGGATGTGACCACGGTTTCGCCCTTTCCCTCCTCTCGTACTGTCACTACGCGAAGGTATTCATGACTAGACCTTTGATGGACACGGTGTATTGAATGGATCCAAGGAAGCATTGGAGCTCGTACTCCCTCTACGGCACGGTTGCAAGCCTTAAGCATTAAAGTATATTCAACACAAGATGATAGATAGATAATCCGACAAAGTGCGATTACATCTCAATATCGATTACAACCCATGGACGAATGAGAAGATTACCCCATCAAGGTGCTGATCATGGCACCGTTGATCATGGTTTCCCTTCCGCCGGTGTCTTCCTCCTTCTCCACGAGAGGGTGCTTCCTTCGAGGTGGTTGATCTCCCGCCGGAGATCCTCCTCCTCTCTCTCTAGCTTGTGGATGGCCTTCTGGTGCGAATAACTCCCCTCTCTGTGTGTTGGCGGCGCGTCGGGGGTTTTAGGGTTGAAGATCCTTCGAGGGCCGGGGAAGACGGGACCGAACCGGTGCCCGAAGTGGGGGCCGGGCCGGCCGGCCGGGGCCGGCCGGCCGCCGAGCCCAATTCGGCCCGGTTCGGTCGCCCCTTTTTGCTCCGTGGGTCCTCGTGCACTTATCTACTTTGCCCCCTCCACTTGCACGATTTTGATGCTGTTATCCTTGCGTCCAAGATGGGGGCTCTCTTTGCATGAAGTTTGATCTTTTACGCTTCAATCCCCGGGGGTGTTCTTCGTAGCACTTCGGTCCTCGCCACCATTGGAAGTAGTTTCAGCAAGCTCATGAACACGAACAAGACTCCATGAATGCTCCTTTGAACTTGTTGCGAATCCGTCCTTTATGTCCATGTTTTCCTACATAAACACAACACTTCCAAATGCATGCACAAAGATGAACTTGTTATATGATTAGTGTGCCTAGTGGCGGGTTAGTTCCATAATCAAATCCAAACCAAAGTGTAATGAACATGCTAGGTGCACCAAAATACACCGTCAACATCTCCCCCACACTTAGCTCTTGCTCGTCCTCGAGCAAGTACTCGTAAAAGAATTTCGTCCAAGGTATGTAATTGTGTATCACTTATCCTTCTTCACAAGTTAGTCAATCCCTTCATCTTTAATACATAAACACAAAGTAATGATAATCAAACATAAACATGGGCGTTTAGAATTTTTACCACGTCAAGATTCACCCCACAACTCAAACCCTTCACTTGAAGTCTTCAATTTCAGCCATGCTTACTCCTTTGCTTCCATCGGAGGGTTTTTATGGTTTTCAAAACAAAAATTCCTGCAACAAGTATTAGACAAAAACCTTTCTCCAAGCTCTCTCAAGTCACTCATATGAAGTGGCTATCCTAACCAAATTTTATAAAACTCTCACCTCCCATTAATCTCTCATAAATTATGTAAAAGTGGAGCTATAGGTAGGGCTAGCGCAATCAACACAAGTATTGTCAAACTAAGAACTTCCTCTAATGGTTGTCTACCTTTCAAAGCCAATGATCATGAGAATTAACCATATGTAGGGATATCAAGGATGAGAAGATTTAGAATGGTGGACATGTGCAAGGGCAAAAGAAAATTGTGACTTCAAGGCACCAATGATGTCCTCGTTGTCGGATTGCACATGGTTGGAAATAGAGTAAAAGTTTCGTCTCACAATCAACGTGACATCCTTCCTTACACTTTATTTTTTCTTTTCTTTCACTTGATCCATCCCTCTCATATCTTCGTTGCTAACTCATCTTTCTCTCCTTTTCTTTTCTTCTTTCATTCACATATGATTTTTCTTTCTTTCTTTCTTTCTTTCTTTTCCATACACATACTTTTTTTTCTCTTTATTTTTCTCTCTCTTGACAACTTTTCAAAGCTTTCAATTCAGAGACGAGACGAAACTTTGAAAATAGGTTGTGTTCAAGGAATACGATGTACAAAAGAGATGTATAGGGTTGGGTATGGAATTCGGCGATGTACGTGACTTCCGTTGTGAAAGTCACGTTACCGAATATATGACGAGGCTAGCAACAAAAGATAAGCACAAGGACATGATCATTGCTCGAAATTAAACTCACCAAGAGAGAAGGGTCCTAGCCTAACTCATCGTGCTAATCACACTTATGGTGGAGCAAAAAAATAAACTTGTCTTTGGATAGGAATTTTTTTCTTACTCTCAACTTGGAAAAAGAGGTTTTGCTAACCTTTATTACAAGGGTTTTTAAATAATTTCCAGAACTGAAATCCTCCAATTTTTAGCATTGAACATAGCACAACTAGCATGTGAAGCTCAAGATCGAAGTGCGGTATGGGTACTTTAAGTAGTAGCGATTCCACTAAGCACCACGGTAAACGATTTTCAAACCACATACTTGTGTTCATATATCAAGAATCGAAGATTAAACAAACAAGTAAATAAAGATAAACAATACATAAAACACAAAGATATATATAAAGACTCTTTTTATTTGATTTTCTTGACTCAACACTAATTTAAGACTTGCAAAAATTTTAAAACAGACTCAAAAACTAAAGACTCATTAAAACACTAAGACTCTCACACGAAGATTAAACCGAACCTAAACTTGAAGTTCAAAAGCTAAGGCTAGCGAGCTAGCTCTCCCCCACACTTAAAACATACGACGTCCTCGTCGTATCTTACAAAAATCCTAAGGGGAAAACTAGATCTAGTGGTACTTCAAACAAGTTTTGCACCACTTGCCTCTCATGTTTCCAACCATGCCGAAAAGTTTGCGCACGTTACGGTTAAGGAACTTGTAGTCATCTTCAACTACGCGCTCCAAGTCCTCCATACGCTGCTTCATCGCTTCCATGGCTTGGAGACATTCGTCGGCCGACGTGTAGAGATCCGCGATGGATTGACGACAAACTCAACAGCACACCGGATGCAATCCGAAGGGGTCGTCGTCGCCATAATCTCCACCGTTGTCACCACCGTCGTCGCCACCTCCATTGTCGTTGCCTTCGCCACCGTCGTTGCCGTCGCCGTTGGGGCCTTCGGGAGTCCATTCATTGGGCTGTTCATCCCAATCATCATCGTCTCTACCGGCAGCCGCCCACGAGCTCGGGCTACGATCGTCGGAGTAGTCGCTATCCCCATAATCCTTAGGCTCCGGCGACACCTCCTTGTAATCTTTACGCTTGATGCCTTGGAGGCGTGCCGACCTTCGAACGGGTGTAGGGACCTTCTCTCCTTCAACGGGGGTTGCGAGATGCAAGAGCTCCGGTCGGGACACGTCCTCCGCAACGGATACGTGCGGTCCTCTTGACGGGTAGCTTGAGCTCGCATCGCATCGCCTCCTCCATCGATGGCTTCTTGGCTTCTAGCTTCAACTCTAAGCTTTTTGGAGGCTCAATGGCTGCTACAAGGGTGCAACACATTGCTTGAAAGGTTTGATTCTCGAGCTCCCAATTCGGCCAAATAAATAGTCCTGAGAGGAAAGCTTTGGAAACCTTATTTTCCTTTTTTACACTTCCCTTAAAATTTTCCGACCAAACAAGGAAGTCAAAAAGGAGCAATTCGGGCGAAATTCGGGGTCATCGGGCGTCGGGCCCCCCGGGCCGGTCCGCTCGGGCCGGCCGGCCCACCCTGCCTCGGGGGCCGGGCCGGTCCGGGTTTTTGCACACCGCCCTATTTTTTCTTCCTTAGCCTATGGGAAAAAGTTGGCCCAGTTAATCTTCGCGAAAAACTCCAGAAAACTAAAAGAAAAATTATTTACAGAAGTTGGTGCCTTGTTTTTCGTCCTAGGCGGGACGTTCGGGCTCTTCCTCCATGGTGAAGACGTCAACATGATGAAGGGGCACGACATCGGGTTCGTAGTAAACCTTAAGCCTCTGTCCATTCACCACAAATTGATCGCCATTTATATCCATAATTGTTACCGCTCCGTTGGAGAACACCGAATGCACAACATAAGGTCCGTCCCACTTGCTTTGCAATTTCCCCTTTCCGAAGGTTTTAAACCACGAATTGTAGAGGAGGACCTTATCTCCTTCTTTAAATTCTTTTTTCTTCAATCTTTTATCATACCACCTTTTGATTCTCTCCTTGTATATGCTTGCGTTTTCATATGCTTTCAACCTCAACTCCTCTAGCTCGCTTATTTGAATTCTTCGTTTCACCACCGCGGCATCGAGATCAAGGTTCATCTCTTTAATCGCCCAATAGGCTTTATGTTCCAACTCAACCGGAAGGTGGCAAGCTTTTCCATAGACGAATTGATAAGGGGTCATACCTATCGGTGTTTTAAACGCCGTTCGATAAGCCCATAAAGCTCCGTCTAATTTCTTTGACCAATCCTTGCCTCCCTTCTCTATGGTTTTGTTGAGTATGCTTTTTAATTGCCTATTTGACGTCTCCGCTTGTCCGTTGGTTTGTGGGTGATAGGCCGTGGAGACCCTATGCTCAATTCCCAACTTGGACAAGCACCTTTTGAAGTTCTTCCGGTGAAATGAGTTCCTCCATCACTTATCAAGATTCTCGGTGTACCGAAATGGGGAAAAATCACGTTCTTGATCATAGTGATGGACTCCTCCGTGGAAGCTTTACGACATGGTATAGCCTCTACCCACTTGGATACATAATCAACCATAACAAGTATATACTCGAATCCAAATGAGTTTTTAAAAGGCCCCATGAAGTCTATGCCCCATACATCGAATATGTCGATTTGCAAGTTGTATTTCAAAGGCATAGAATTTCTTTGAGAGATGTTTCCGGTTCTTTGGCATTCGAGGCATGACGCAACATATCTTTTAGTATCTTCATGCATCTCCGGCCAATAGAATCCGCTCGACCATACTTTTGCTTCGGTTCGAAAATGGCTATAGTGTCCACCGTACTCCGCCGAGTGGCACTTCCTTAGAATCTCAACCCTCTCCTCCCTTGGCACACATCTTCTCATCACTCCATCATTGCCAAGTTTGAAGAGATATGGTGCATCCCAAAAATATTTCTTACTTTCGGAGATTATCTTCCTTTGAGTGTTTTTATCTAGATGATCGAGGGGCATCTTTCGAATTGCTCGAATGATGTCGATCATCCAAGTATCTTTATCAAGCACTCTATAGAGGTGGTCATCTCTCATCTTATCTTCTATGGGCTCTTTATCATCTTGTCCACGATTCATCCTAGACAAATGATCGGCCACAACATTTTCCACCCCCTTTTTATCACGAATTTCAACATCAAACTCTTGGAGAAGAAGGATCCAACGAATCAAACGTGGTTTAGCTTCCTTCTTAGCCAAAAGATACTTGATGGCTGCGTGATCGGTGTAAACAATGACTTTCGAGTTCACGATGTAAGATCTGAATTTTTCGAAAGCGAATACCACCGCTAGCAACTCTTTTTCCGTAGTGGCGTAATTTAATTGTGCCCCACTAAGAGTTTTGCTAGCGTAGTAAACGGCGTGAACTCGGCCTTCCTTTCTTTGTCCCAAGACCGCGCCTACGGCGTAGTCACTTGCGTCACACATGATCTCGAAAGGTTGGCTCCAATCCGGAGGTTGGATGATGGGAGCACTCACCAACACATTTTTCAAGGTCCGGAATGCCGCTAGACACTTCTCATCAAAGTCGAAAGCCACATCCTTTTGAAGAAGGTGCGTTAAAGGCTTAGTGATCTTCGAGAAGTCCTTTATAAATCTTCTATAGAATCCGGCATGGCCTAGAAAGCTCCTTAAGGACTTAACATCCGTAGGATGTGGGAGTTGCTCAACCGTCTCTACCTTAGCCTTGTCCACTTCAATTCCTCTCTCGGATATAACATGTCCGAGCACTATGCCTTGCTTAACCATGAAGTGGCACTTTTCCCAATTTAAAACCAAATCTACCTCCGCACACCTTGTAAGGACCTTTTCTAAGTTTGCTAAGCAATCCATGAACGTCTTCCCGTAAACGGAAAAATCATCCATAAACACTTCAACAATTTCTTCGATGAATTCCGAAAACACGACCATCATGCAACGTTGAAAAGAGGCCGGAGCGTTGCATAGGCCGAAGGGCATCCTCCTATATGCAAACGTTCCGTAAGGACACGTAAACGTTGTCTTATGTTGATCTTCTGGGTGAATGGGAATTTGCATGAACCCCGAGTATCCATCGAGAAAGCAAAAATAAGCGTGGTTTGCTAACCTCTCGAGCATCTCGTCTATGAACGGTAGGGGGAAGTGATCTTTCTTCGTCGCTTTGTTAAGCTTACGGTAATCGATACACATCCGCCACCCGATCACGGTTCTTTGCGGTATCAACTCGTTCTTCTCATTCTTCACCATGGTCAAACCTCCTTTCTTCGGTACACAATGTACGGGGCTCACCCATTCGCTATGCGGAACCGGGTAGATGATTCCGCATCAAGTAACTTGATAACCTCTTTCTTCACTACCTCTCGCATGGCATGGGTTAGCCTCCTTTGATGGTCCACTACGGGCTTACATTGGTCTTCCATTGGTATACGATGAGTGCAAAAGGCTGGGCTAATACCTTTGAGATCATTAATTGAATATCCAATCACCTTCCTATGTTTTTTTAATAAAATCAGCAACGCTTCATTTTCTTCGGGGCTCAACTCGTCGCTCACAATGACTGGATAAGTTTTGTCTGGGCCCAAAAATTCATATTTTAATCCCTTGGGCAAAGGTTTAAGGTCTACCTCGGGCACTTGTGGCTCCTGCGGTTTGATTTCTCCTATGTCTTCGAACTTCTCTTCCTCCACACTACCATCATGCGACTCTAAGCCTTTTGTTGCTTCCTCTAGTTCTTCATCTTGTTGATTACTAATTTGATTTTCCATCGCTCTTTGCAGCGGGTCTCTAAGGGTTTCAACAAAACAAAGACTATCTATCTCTTCTACTTCTTCATCTTCGGGAGGAGAAGGTGTAAGGTGTTTAGAAGCACGAAGAAAGTTATATGTGTACTTTGTTCCATTAAGGTTCATTGTTACTTTGCCTTCTCCGGCATCTAACACGGCATCAACCAACTTAAGAAAAGGCCTACCTAAGATTATATGATCAGAATTGCTATGGTAAGCATCAATAACAAAGAAATCGGTTGGTATATAGTTTCTAGAGATTTTTACTTTCATGTTGCAAGAAATACCTAGAGGTTTGATAGTTCTACCATCTCCCATATTTAATTTCGTTGATGTTGTCGGTGCGGAATATGGTCCCGACACTAACCAGTAGATAGCGCCGAGGTCTATCCCTCAATGGTCGATGCTAAGCAACAAGTGACACAGGGTTTTTATCCTGGTTCCGGCCGAGGGGGCCGTACGTCCAGCAGGGGTGTGCTCTCGGCACTATATTGCTCGGCACCGGGGTGCCTGTAGTGGGGCGGCTACAAGCAAGGCGGGAGAGGAAGAGAGGCTTCCAAGTCCCTGGAGGAGTGGCTGAAGATATTGTGGGAGAATGAGAATGAGTACGTGGTGTGTGGCGTTGAGTCTCTGTTCATCCGTCCCCCCCGCGGCTGGGGGTTCGCCCCCCCTTTTATAGATCAAGGGGGCGGCGGGTTACATGCGCGCCGCGCTACCTAGCTACGTGGGGGTGCACGTCACGCTACGCTGTAGAGTGGGCGGCCGTCCGGACGATCTTCGCAGCGATCCGGCCATAATGGCCTACCTCGTACCCGAACAGTGGCGGTTCGAGGGTAGGAGGGCGGCAGATGGTGGTGGCGTCCTCTGATAGGCTTCGAGGGAGGTGCTGACGCTGGCTTGTACGGAGCACAGGAGTAGGTAGAACGGCGTCCCTTCCCAACGCGCTTCACAGCATTGGAGTGGTTGCTACAGCGCCCGGCGTGCGCCTGCGCGTGCGGGGGCGGCGACCATGCTGTTACAGTGGCCGGGATGGCAATCCACCGGCCTAGCGCCTCCACCTAACCCTGTAGGGTCACGGGAAAGTGAAATCGAGGGTGCGCCCGGCCCCCCTTCGAGGGTCTGGCGCGTTAGCCGTACTGTAGTAGGCGCGCGGTGTCACGGGACTGACACCGGCCGTACCGCACAGTCCCTCCCCACAGTGGTGGGGATGGGCTCCTCCCTGGGGAGTTGGTGCGGCGGCACCGGGCGCGAGCCCGGGCGCATGGTGGCGCCGCCCCGCCCGTGTCGGGGCGTTAAATGCCCGCGTACGGGGGCGGCGCACGCGTGAGGGGCGCCCTCGAGCGTGGCGGACCCCGGCCGAGGGCGGGGGGTACCCTCGAGCGAGGCGGGACCTGCTCGAGGGGGAGTGAGCCCTCGAGCGAGGCGCGACCCGCTCGAGGGAAGTGTTACCCCTCGGACGGGGCGGAGCCCGCCCGAAGGGAGCACGCATCCTCGAACGAGGCGGAGCCTGTTCGAGGGAATCACTAAGTGGGCCACCTTGATGGGCCGTCGGAGTCCCTGTGGCGTGGGCTGTTCCCTGCATGGTTAGACGATTTGTGTTTTGGCCTTTTTGTGGGTTTTAAGTGAGGATTTCCCCATTGTTTTAGGGGACCCCTAGGGCTGTCCCCGACAGTAGCCCCCGAGCATCTGTGGGTTTGCCATTGAGGCTCCCGCAGATGCTGGAACCTACTGATAGGACGTTCTTCCCTCCTTGTTTTGCGAACGCTTTCCGTGGGGCCGCGTCAGCGGACCCGCGGGTCTAGCCCCGAAGCCTGCGGGGAGCGTGGGTGCTCTGCGAGGGGTTAACCGCGAGAATTTTGGTCGGAGGGCGTGGCACATATTCCAACCGGCATCGGCGGTGTTTCGGCCCGGCTTCGGGGGTGCACGCACCGCCGGCGCCGTCTCCCGGCGGCTGCAATTTCAAGGAGGTGTAGCCGTGCGTCAAGCCCCTGAGCCTTGGCCCGTTCGAGGCGATCGGGTAGAGCTTCACGACTTGTTTTTTAACGCGCCCTCGCCGTCCCTCCGCGGGACGGAGGGTGAGGTTTCCGCAACTCCCATCGAGCGGGTCGCGAATTGCGGATTCCTCTTCGAGCTGGTAGCGGGTGGTTCAAGTGGACGCCCATGCCCCGTTCGATAAGGGTAGGCTGCGCGGTCCGGAGACACGTCCATGGAAGCGCTTGCATGGGTTTGCTAGGTGGGGCTCGGTCCCGTTCGCTAGGGACCGAGGGCGCGGAAGCTCTCCCTCGGTGGGATCCCCCGACTAGCTGCCCTCGCTGGCTCTCGAACACGACATGTGGGGCACCCTCGAGCTGACGGGCTCGAAGAACGGCTCGAATGCGCGCGCCCTCGTCGTCCCTAACTCTGCGATCTGAGGCGCCTGTTCGAACCCGTCGAGGGTCAGGCTTCGGACCTCTGATCAGTAGGGCCGTGCGGGATGGCGCCTGGGCGGTCCCGTCTTTTCACGTCTGCGGCCGTCGAGGGGCCTGGGCGAGCCAGCCCTCGAGGCGCTGGTTGGTAGCGCAGCGTATGTGCCCTTCCTTGGAGAATCGATGTTGTCTCGAGCCAAGGGCTCGCGCCGCTCGAGGGTTTTACGTGGCATGGGTACCCGCGGTGCCTGCTCTACATCAAGCAGGTCCCGGGCGGCCTTCTCACGTCGATATCCCTTCGAGGGTTGCTTTCGTTTGAGCCGAGGGCTCGCCCCGCTCGAGGGTTTTACGTGGCATGGGTACCCGCGGTGCCTGCTTTACATCAAGCAGGTCCCGGGTGACCTTCTCACGTCGATATCCCATCGAGGGTTGTTTTCGTTTGAGCCGAGGGCTCGCCCCGCTCGAGGGTTTTACGTGGCATGGGTACCCGCGGTGCCTGCTTTACATCAAGCAGGTCCCGGGTGACCTTCTCACGTCGATATCCCATCGAGGGTTGTTTTCGTTTTGAGCCGAGGGCTCGCCCCGCTCGAGGGTTTTACGTGGCATGGGTACCCGCGGTGCTTGCTTTACATCAAGCAGGTCCCGGGTGACCTTCTCACGTCGATATCCCATCGAGGGTTGTTTTCGTTTTGAGCCGAGGGCTCGCCCCGCTCGAGGGTTCTCCTTGCTTGGCAAGGGACCCGATCATTAAATGCCTCGCAGTCGAGGCTGCGGTTTTTTGCAGCGTGGGCGCGTCTTTTTAGGCGCTGCGGCCGCGCGAGCGCGCCTAGTGGGCGGCATGGCAGGCGGACGTGACTGCTTCGCCTCGGTCCCTGCGGGTCTTCGCCGTGATGATGGCCCGCCTGCGGTGATGTGGCCGCTGCAGTCGTGGTGGGGCCCGCCCGTCGACGCGAAGGAAAGATTCCCTGCAGTTAATGCTAGCGGGGCGTCCGCTCCGGAGAGCTCGCCCGTCGGCCTATAAATCTGCGGGGAGGAGGAGACGGCGGTTTTTTACCTTAGCATCTCACCATTTTTAGTCCCCTGCCCCTTCGTCTTCCTCTCGCTTTTGCCACCGTGCGGCGTCGCCACTAGAGCTTTCCTTCCGTTCCTTGTCCTCCGCTCTCGCTTTCCTTTGCCTTCTTCATGGCGCCGCCTCAGCCTCCCCTCACGATCTTGGAGCCGTACGCCTGGGAGAGGTCGACGGTGACCCAGCTGGCCCTTGGCGAGCTGGTCGCTGCCGGCCAGCTGGCGGCCAATGAAGACGGTCGTCCGGCGGAGTGGATAGTGCCGCCGGCGGCGGACCGCGAGCCCAACCCGCCGGAGGGCTACGTGGTGAGCTTCATCCGCTACCACGAGCGGGGTTTCAACGCGCCGACGAGCACCTTCATGCGGGCGATGTGCCACTACTACGGGGTGGAGCTGCACAACTTCGCCCCCAACGCGATTTCGCAGGCGGCCACGTTCGTGGGCATCTGCGAGGGGTACCTGGGGATCCCAGTCAACTGGGAGCTCTGGGTTCACCTTTTCCGTGGGGAGCTCTTCACGCAGCCTACGACGGAGCCGAGGACCCGCCGCGCGGTGCGCGCCGGCGGGATGTCGCTTGCCCTGCGGGGGCAATTCAAGAACATCTACATCCCCTGCACCATGACGACGAACAACGCCGGCTGGGAGCGGGGGTGGTTCTACTTGCGCAACGCCGAGCCTGGCCTTCCCCCCTACACCGGGCGGGTGTTCAAGGAGAGGCCCGACTCCTGGGGCTACGGAGTGTCCACGGCCCAGCATCGGAGGCGGCAGGAGTCGGTCCGGCTGCCTGCGGCCGGCGGCGGCGCACGGGCTGAACGCGATGGGTGTCCTCGCCTTCCTCCATCACCGGCGGGTCGTGCCCTTGATGGAGAGGCCGCTCTGCATCTTCGAGATGATAGAGCCGGCCAACCCCGTCGACCTGGCGAGGTCGCGGATGCTCCCGACGCCCCTCGAGCGGCCATATGCGCTCACCCGGGCGCGGAGCGCCGTCGACACCCGGGCGCCGATGCCTGCGGGCCGGACCCCATGGGACCTTGAGATGCTCCCCACGGGCCCACTGGTGAGTTCGGTTCTTGATTTTATTTTGGTTCTTGACCTTGCTTTTGTTTCCTGACGCGTCTTCAATGCTCCTGTGTGCAGCTGGTGAACTTCACCATTGCCAAGTCCGTTCCGCCCACTCCTGACTCCCGTGCGCTCGGCCGGGCGGCGCAGCAGCGGGAGCAGGAGCGGGCGGCGCGCGAGAGGGAGCACGCGAGGCGACGTCAAGCGCGCCGCGGCCGGCGGGCCGCGGAGTACCGGCGGCGCGAGGAGCCGGGGGCTCTCCTCCCGGGAGATCGAGGAGTTCTCATCCTCGGAGGAGGACGAGGAGGAAGAGGCCGAGGGGGAGGGCCCCTCGATAGGTGGCGCCTGCGCCCCCCGTCGCCGGAACCGCGCGGCGACAAGGGCGGCTTCGCCGGGGCGGGCGCAACGGCGCCCGCCGCCGGCAATCGACATCGAGGACGGCGCGCGCGCGTGGAGGTGCCGGGCGCGCGCGCGCGGAGGCGCGCGCGGCGAGCGCGCCCGTGCGCGCATCAAGCGCGTGCGCGCGCGGGGCGAGCGCGCCCGTGCGCGAGGTACCGTCGTCGGGGGGGCGCGGACGGCGGGCGTGCCCGCACGCGGGGCGAGCGTGCCCCCGCGCGCGGCGGCGACTTCGGGGAGGTGCGGCGTCGGGCGCGCCCGCGCACGGGGCGGGCGTGCCGCGCGCGTGCGGCGGCGCCGTCGGGGAGGCGCCACGGTAGGTGCGGACCGCGCGCCGCCTCATCGCCGAGGCCTCGAGGAAAAGGAAACGGGCCTTTTCCTCCTCGAGGTAGGGAGCTCGTCCTTTTTCGCTTGGTTTGGTTCTTTGGTGATCAGGTGATCTAACCTTCCGTTCGTGCCTGCGCAGGGTGGTGCCAACCGTTCCTCCCCTTGCACCGGCCAAGGTGCGAGGACGAACGCATTGATCCCCACCGGCGGCGCTCGTCGAGGGCGTCGCGCCACGGGGATCAAGCACGGCGGCGGGCGCGAGCTCGCAAGGCCCCGGCCGGGGCCTCGAGGCCCCGGCCGGCGGTCGGCCCCGCCGCGGCGCGGCTAGAGGTCGCCGGGGGGCGGCCGGCGCGGTCGTCGCGGAGACGCGAGCGCGCGGCGGCGGCCGTGGTGGAGGTGCGGCCCGCGGGGCGCCGCCATGGAGGCGCGGCCCACGGCGCCGGCTACGGGAGAGGAGGTGGAGCGGGCGCAAGCGTGGCGGCGCCCGTGGATGCGGCGGCACGGCCGGGGAGGGTGGTGGCCACGGCGCCACGACGGGCGCCGCGGCCACGGAGGCGCGGTGGAGGTGCCGGCGGAGGCGGCGCAAGCGGCCGCGCCCGCCGTGTCTGCGGGCGGAGGTGGTGGAGGTCTCGGACGATTCCCCGCCGCCTGGGTGGAATCAGTGGGCCAGCTGGCCCACGAATTCCCCCGAGCCCCGGGAGGGGGCCCTCGTGAGGCGCACGAGGGTCACATGGTGGTGGGGGGCGAGAACACGGTGCCGAGGCCTCGTCCTCCCGCGCCGGCCGCCCCGCCCGGTGGAGGGGGCCGTCGAGGATCCCCCTGCGTTCGCCGACGCCGGGGGGGGGAGCGGGAGCTGCGGGGTGAGCTCGGAGCCACGGCGCTACGCTCAACCGCGCGCCGAACGAGGCGCGCGGGTCCATGGCGGCCGGCATGGCTCGTCTTCCGGGTAAGCCGTGGTCGCTCGTTCTCTTCCTTCTTTCGTTTTCGTACGCTTCGCCTCGTGTTGCCGTGCTTATGGGTTTTGGTTTTGTGGTTGCCGGGAGCTCGAGCGTCGCGCCCCATGACAAGTACGACGCCTTCGACGGGGTGACCGCCGAGGTTCACCGGCCTCCGGGAGCGGTGCGGCGCCTTCGACGCGCTTCCCCGACGCCCTTAGGACGCCCGACGGTGGGCCGGCGTACGGCCCCGGCTCGGCCTCGACGAGCTCCCCGAGAGCTCGAGGGCGAGGACACGGCGCGTCGCTCGAGCCTCGAGCGGGTCCGCGCGGCCCTCATCGATCGTGATGAGGCGCCGAGGAATGCGCGCTCGGACTTGGAGAAGACGCGGACGCCGGCCGCCAAGCGGGAGGCGGAGGTGGCCACCGCTCGCGCCGAAACCCGGGAGCTCCGCACGTCGCTTGAGGGCGCGCAGCGCGGCGGCGTCGGGGCCGAGGAGCGGACGCGCGGCGGGAGCGGCCGGGCCAAGGAGGCCGACGACCCGAAGGCCGCCCTTGACGCCAAGGCCGCGGCCCTCGTCGTCGTTGAGGAGCGGCTCTGCGCAGAGAGCACCGCCCGCCAAGGGGCCGAGGGGCGGCCTCGGCGAGGAGCGAGGCCGCCCTCGTCGATGCCGGACGGCGCGCGGGAGCGGGAGCGCGTCGCTCGCAAGGCGGTGGAGAAGTTCTTCGGAGGAGCGGAACACCGCGTTTTCCAAGGTTGAGGACGAGGCGCTCATGCTCAGCATCAGCAACGCCAACCAGGAGCTGGCCCTTCGGGAGCAAGGCGAAACCGTCCGACGCCTCGAGTTGACGATCGAGTCCGTGCGCCGCGACTTCGAGTCGGGGAGGAAGCAAGTCGAGGGTGAGCCGCTGCCTAACTTCTTGTCTGGTTGGTTTTTCGTTAGAGGGCTCGCTTCCCCCTTTCTGATTTCTTTCTTGTTTTGTCGATTCCAGGCTTGCGCACCGCTCTGGGGCACGCAGCTGAGCGGGCCGAGGCGCTGCAGGCTTTGTACAACTCCTCCGAGCGGGGAGCGGCAGAGCCGCGTGAGGCGGCCCTCGAGACCTGCCGTGCTGTAGAGGAGGGCGAGGCTCGGCCGGCAGCTCGGCCGGCCGGCCGCCGCCTGCGCGCCCTTGGCGGCCACGTTACGGAGCGGATGCGCCGGGCGCTGTACCTGGGCGTCCAGAAGGCCCTCGGAGTGGTGCGATCCCACTACGAGGTGAACTTCGAGGCGCTGGCGGAAGGCTACATCGTTCCCGAGGGCGTCGAGGACGAGGTGGCCATGGAGCGTGTGGATGCGCTTGCCGCCGACGCCGCCGGGTCGCTCGCCGAGGCCTTCGAGGAGTTCCTCTTCCCCGACGTCGCTGACGCTGCTGCTCCTCCCGCCTGAAACAGCTGGGCGCTTGGCCCGTTTTTTGTTCTTGAATTAGTATTCTGGCCATGGGGCCTTTGTAAATAAGTACACTATCTTTATCGTAAACACTTGATGATACGTAAAGGAGTTCTTTTGCTTATTGCGCCTTTTTGTTTCTCCTTCTTCCTGAGTAGATTTTACTTAGGGAAGTTCGATTTTCGCTGGGGGTCCGCTGGGTTGGAGGCGAGAGAGAAGGGCCATATCCACGCGGCGTAGGCTATCTCTGGCTCGCACGCTCCTCCCGCTGGGCCGCCCGCGCCCTGTTCAAATCGTTGCTCGTAGTTGAAGTAGAAAACAAGCTTAGCGCGTGTGAGTTGTTTTTATTTTTGCGCAAAAAATGGGACCATTTTTGGGGGGGGTGCCCCCCGCAGTAGCCCCCGAGGGTAACTTGGGTTTCAGGGGAAAGCCGAGTTGCCCTTTTATTAGACTTGGAGCGTTTACATAGTTGTCACCAACTGGGGCGTTGGCCATGTGATTTTACAACAGAAAGTACTTGGAAAATCCTAGCTAAGGGTAAAAGCGACGTAGGCGTTGGATGTTCCAAGCGTTGGTGAGCTCTTCACCGTCCTCATTGGCCGCCTTGTAAGTGCCGGCTTGAGTACCTTCACCACGACGTAGGGTCCCTCCCATGGGGGCGATAGCTTGTGGCGCCCTCGGTTATCTTGGCGCAGCCTTAGGACCAGATCCCCTTCGCTGAAATCCCTTCGACGTATCTTGCGTGCCTGGTAACGTCGTAGGGACTGTTGATACCTCGCGGAATGCATCAAGGCTACGAGGCGTGCCTCGTCCAGCTGATCCAGCGAGTCCTCGCGGGCTCGCTGGTTAGCATCCTCGTCGTAGCCTCGAACCCTGGGCGATCCGTATTCCAAGTCCGTGGGGAGGACGGCCTCCGCACCATGGACTAGGAAAAACGGGGTGAACCCGGTGGCTCTGCTTGGGGTGGTCCTTAGGCTCCACACAACTGCTGGTAGTTCTTGGAGCCATTTTCGCCCAGATTTGTTGAGCTGGTCGAAAATTCTGGGCTTGAGGCCTTGTAGGATCATGCCGTTGGCACGCTCCACTTGGCCGTTGGTCCGTGGGTGTGCCACGACCTGCCCAATCCACGCGGATGTGGAACTTGTCACAGAACTCCAAGAACTTCCGGCCCGTGAACTGGGACCCATTGTCTGTGATGATGGAGTTTGGTACTCCAAAGCGGTAGACGATATCGGTGAAGAATGTCACCGCCTGCTCAGCCCTTAGGTTCGTGATGGGGCGCACCTCCACCCATTTGGAGAACTTGTCGATCGCGACTAGCAAGTGGGTGAAGCCCCCGGGCGCCTTCCGCAGGGGCCCGACGATGTCCAGCCCCCACACGGCGAACGGCCATGTTACGGGGATGGTCTGTAGGGCATGGGCAGGCAAGTTGGACTTGCGGGCGTAGAACTGGCACCCTTCGCAGGTGCGTACGATTTCGTTGGCGTCCGTGACCGCGGTAGGCCAGTAAAAGCCTTGGCGGAACGCATTGCCGACGAGGGTGCGGGGCGCGGCGTGGTGGCCACAGATCCCTGCATGGATGTCCCGTAGGAGCTCGCTCCCCTCGGGAATGGGCACGCACCGCTGTAGGATGCCGGAGGCGGCGCGCTTGTACAGCTCGCCGTCGACGAGGGCAAAAGACTTGGCCATCCTAGCGATGCGCCTAGCCGCGGCCCGGTCCGCGGGGAGCTCCCCTCGAGCGATCCAGGCGATATATTTTTCCCGCCAATCCACTTGGACAGGAGCCGGCTCGATGTCCATCGCGTCGGCCTCGTGGGAGCCGTACCCCTCGAGGAGGGAGAGCACGTACGCCTCGTTCGAGGGTCCTCATCCATGGGTTCCGCACCCGCCGGATTCGAGGGGAGTCCCCGAGGGCCCGTCGTGACTCGAGGGGTAGGGCTCGAAAACGACCGAGGGTTGCACGATGTCGCGCGCGAAAACATTCGGGGGGACGGTTATCCGCCGGACGCGATCTTCGCCAGCTCGTCTGCCTCCTCGTTGTACCGGCGGGGTACATGGTTAAGCTCGATGCCGTAGAACTTGTCTTCGAGGGCCCGCACGGCTTTGCAATAGGCCTCCATCTTGTCGTCATGGCATCTCGCGTTCTTCATGACCTGATCAATCACGAGCTGCGAGTCCCCCCGCACGTCGAGGCGCTTGACGCCCAACTCAATGGCGACTTTGAGGCCGCAGAGAAGGGCCTCGTATTCGGCCATGTTGTTGGACGCGGGGAAGTGGAGGCGCACTGCATAGCGCATGTGTTCCCCGAGGGGCGACACGAAGAGCAGGCCCGCGCCTGCTCCCGTTTTCATCACTGAGCCGTCGAAGAACAGAGTCCAGCACTCTGCTTGGATTTGTGGGGGTGGCAGCTGCGTGTCTGTCCACTCAGCGACGAAATCTGCCAGGATTTGCGATTTGATAGCCCTGCGTGGGGCGTAGGCGAGCGTTTCGCCCATCAGCTCCACGGACCACTTGGCGATCCTTCCCGCGGCGTCAGGGTTGCGGATGATTTCTCCTAGCGGAAAGGAAGAAACCACCGTGACGGGGTGGGCCTCGAAGTAGTGGCGGAGCTTGCGCCGCGCAAGGACTACCGCGTATAGCAACTTCTGGACCTGGGGGTAGCGCGTCTTCGTGTCTGACAGGACCTCGCTGATGTAGTAGACTGGCCGCTGCACAGGCAAGGCATGCCCTTCCTCCGCGCGCTCCACAACGATCACGGCTCTCACCACCTGGGTGGTCGCGGCCACGTAGAGCTGCAGGGGCTCGCCGTCCTGCGGCGGCGTGAGGATCAGGGCGTGTGTTAGAGACGCCTTCAGCTTGTCAAGCGCATCCTGGGCCTCGGTGGTCCAGGAGAAACGCTCGTGCTTCTTGAGTAGGCGGTATAGGGGCAGGCCCTTCTCACCGAGCCGCGAGACGAAGCGGCTCAAGGCGGCAAGGCACCCTAACACCTTCTGCACCCCTTTGATGTCCCGGATTGGACCCATCCGTTCGAGGGCTGCGACCTTTTCAGGGTTGGCCTCGATTCCCCGCTGGGAGACGATGTATCCCAGGAGCATGCCTCGCGGCACCCCAAAGACACATTTTTCGGGGTTTAATTTGACCCCGTTGGCCCGTAGGCAGTTGAACGCGACGCCAAGGTCGCCAACCAGGTCGTCCGCCTTCCTGGTCTTTACGACGATGTCATCCACGTATGCTTCGACCGTCCGCCCGATGTGATCCCCAAAAACGTGCTGCATGCAGCGCTGGTATGTTGCACCCGCATTTCTGAGGCCGAACGGCATCGTGACGTAGCAGAACGTCCCGAACGGTGTGATGAACGAGGTCGCGAGCTGGTCGGACTCTTTCATCTTTATTTGGTGGTACCGGAATAGGCATCAAGGAAACGAGACAATTCGCACCCGATTGTTGAATCAACGATTTGATCAATGCGTGGCAAAGGAAAAGGAACTTTAGGACATGCTTTATTAAGACTAGTGTAGTCTATACACATCCGCCACTTCCCATTCTTTTTTCTTTACAAGCACGGGGTTTGCTAGCCACGTTGGGTGGAACACCTCCTTGATGAATGCGGCCTCGAGAAGCTTCCGCAGCCTCCGCTCCGATTGCCGTCGCCGCTCCTCGTCGAAGCGGCGCGGTCGGCCGCCGCACGGCGCGGGCGTTTGGCAGGATGTCAAGGGAGTGCTCGGCGACTTCCCTCGGGATGCCTGGCATGTCCGAGGGGCTCCACGCGAAGATGTCGGCGTTGGCGCGGAGGAAGTCGACGAGCACTGCTTCCTATTTGGGGTCGAGGGTGGAGCTGACCCTCAACGCCTTGCCCTCGGGGGCTGCGGGGTCGAGGGGGACCCCCTTGGTCTGCTCCGCGGCCTCGAAGGTGCCGGCGTGTTTGCTGGCGGGGTCGAGGTCTTCGTTGACCATCTTCTCCAGCGTGTTCACCAGCGCTTCGTCCAGCGCCAGTGCCTCTGCGTGCTCCACGCACTCGACGTCGCAGTCGAATGCGTGCTCGATGGATGACCCGACGGTGATGACGCCGTTTGGCCCGGGCATCTTCATCTTCAGGTAAGTATAATTGGGGACTGCCATGAACTTGGCGTAACAAGGTCGCCCAAGTATGGTGTGGTAGGCCCCTTTGAACCCCACCACCTCGAAGGTGAGGGTCTCCTTGCGGAAGTTCTTAGGGGTGCCAAACCAGACCGGCAGGTCGATCTGCCCGAGGGGTTGAACCTGCTTGCCGGGCGCGATGCCGTGGAACGGCTTCGTGCTGGGCCGCAGCTGGTCCAATCCGATCCCCATCAAGCGCAGCGTATGCGCGTAGAGGATGTTGAGGCTGCTGCCTCCGTCCATGAGGACCTTCGAGAACCGGGCGTTCCCGATGATGGGATCGACCACCAACGGGTACTGGCCCGGGTTGGGGACGCGGTTCGGATGGTCCTCCCGGCTGAATGTGATGGCGTCCTCCAACCAATTAAGGAAGGACGGAGGTGCCCTCTCAGCGGCTAGGACCTCGTGCCGCTCCTTTCTGCGCTGGCGTGTCGACATGTCGACAGTTGGCCCCCCAAAGATGAGGAATACGTTTTCGACAGCGGGGAAGCCGCCTGCGTCGCCATCGCCCCCGTCTTTCTTGGCCTCTGCCTCCTTCGCGGCGGCACGGCCATAAAACTTCTTGAGCATATCGCACTGCTCAAGGGTGTGGTTTACCGGAGTCTTGTGGTAGGGACATGGCTTTTTCAGCATGTCGTCGAACACCCCCGGACCTCGAAGGGCCGGCCGAGGGCCCCGTCGAGCCGGGTCAACAGCAAGGGCCTCGGCATTGCCGTCGTCGCGCCCCTCGCTCGTGCGCCTCGCGGCGCGGCTTCTTCCCCTTCTTGCCCCGCTTGTCGTTGCGGTGCGGCTCCTTGGACTTGCCGCCCTCGCGGGCGCATCCTCCGAGCGCTTGCCCTTCTTGCCGTCGAAGATCGCCCCCACGGCCTCCTCGCGGAGGGCGAAGCCGGTGGCGATGTCGAACGGCTCGTTGGAGTCCGCGAGGGCGGGGGCTGCGTCCCAGTTCCCGCACGAGGTCCCGGCACGTGGTGCCCTCGAGGAACGCGTGCACGATCTCGGACTGCGCCACGCTGGGGAGCTCCGTGCAGCACTTGGAGAAGCGCCGTATGAAGTCCCGCAACGACTCGCCGGGCTTCTGCTTGCAGGAGCGCAGGTCCCATGAGTTTCCAGGGCGCACGTATGTGCCCTGGAAGTTGCCCACGAACGTGTGGACCGGAGTCGTCCCGGTTGTGGATTTGGCTAGCAGGCAAGTGCTCGAGCCATGTCCGGGCCGCGTCGCCGAGGTGCGAGGGGCAAGTTGCGGATGATGACCTCGTCGGCGGTGGCCCCCGCCCGGTGGCGGAGCCAAGCGGTAGTCGTTGAGCCACACGCGGGGGTCCGTCTCCCCGTTGTATTTGACGATCGTCGAGGGTTGGCGGAAGCGTTGGGGGAACGCTGCCGCTCGGATCTCCCGGCTGAACACACGGGTGCCTGGGGGCTCCGGCGTCGGGGAGCGATCCTCGCCGCTGTCGTAGCGTCCACCCCGTCGAGGGTGGTAACCCCTTGCTGCTCGTGCGTCCGCCTTGCTGGTGCGCCTGGCGTTGATGACGTTGCGGGCGTCACCATCCAGCGCCCTGCGCGCGTCAAGGAGTCGCTCCTTGGCCGGCGTGCGCCCTTGCTCGGTGGGTCGCCCCGCGTGCACCGAGGGTTCGCCTCCCGGTGCCGCTTCATCGCCCCGCGCATCCCCTTGTTGGCGGATGCGTGAGGCCGAACTCTCGGCCTGCTGGACGGCCGCCTGCTCGATGAGAGTTTGCACCTCGCGGTGCAGGTCTCGAGCCTCGGGGGTCGAGGGTGCCGGCATGGCTCGCAGCAGCGTCGCGGCGGCGATGAGCTTTTGGCTTGCTCGCGGCGGAGCGTCCGCGTTGTCCACGTTGGGGACGGTGTTGATACGGTCGCGGACTTGTCGGCCCAGCTCCCGTGCGCATTCACCACGCGCGGAGGCCTCCCCTGCCATTGAGGCACGGAGCAACCGCACCGTTCGGTATTCCTCCGCCAGCTTGGCCTCGAGTTCGCGGGCTTGGGCCAGCTGTGCATCGGCATCGGCCCCAGAAGAAGAGCGCTTGGCCCCCGCGGCCGGGCGCGCGGCGATCCACGGGGGCGGCGTGACTTCCCCGTCTCCCGGCGCCGCCGCACCGGCGGCGTTGGCCGGGTCGTTGGTGATGACGGCGTAACACTCCCGCGCGGGGTCATAGCTCCCGGTCTTTGGAGTCGTCGGAGCAGCCGAACCCGGTAGTCCGTAGCGTCTAGGAAACGCCGGAACACAACCGGATCGGAGCACGCCGGGAGAAGTCCCACTCCGCGTACCCGTGGCGGTTGGCGGGTGGTAACGTGTCTACGGAGCCCGGGGACGACTCGTCTCTGGCCGAGGCGCCGGGACCCCGGCGACGAGGACGTGGCGGCCGGTGGAACCCCGCGCATCGTGGTGTTGATGTTGGCGTTGTAGGCCGACGTAGCACCACGCGGCCCGATGGGGATGCGCGGTCCGAGACCGCGCGCGGTCCCGCCGGGCGCCGGCGGCGCGTCGTGGACGGTGGGCGCGCCACCTTGAGTGGCGGCGCGCTCGGCTGCCGCCGCTCGGACCGCGCGCCGACGCGAGCGTTGCCCGGAGCGACGACGGCGTCGTGGCGTCGATGGACCCGCGGCATCCGTGCTGCGGGTGCCTGCGTCGGTGTCGTGCGTGCGGCGGGGGTCCGGCGGACCGGCTCCGGCGCCGCGCGCGGGAGTTCCTCACGGTTAGTGAGGCGCATGAGATAGCCGTTCCCCGTGGCCACGAAAGTTCGGGTCCCCGAAGCGGGATTTCGAACCCGGCCGGGGAGGGGGTCCGAGCTACCCGTGCGGTAGCGTGTACCATGGTACTCGGTGCGGATCACCATGGAGGGAGTTGGCGAAATGACCTTAGGCGCTCGCTTGCCCCACGGTGGGCGCCAGCGTCGGTGCGGAATATGGTCCCGACACTAACCGTAGATAGCGCCGAGGTCTATCCCTCAATGGTCGATGCTAAGCAACAAGTGACACAGGGGTTTTATCCCGGTTCCGCCGAGGGGGCCGTACGTCCGACAGGGTGTGCTCTCGGCACTATATTGCTCGGCACCGGGGTGCCTGTAGTGGGGCGGCTACAAGCAAGGCGGGAGAGGAAGAGAGGCTTCCAAGTCCCTGGAGGAGTGGCTGAAGATATTGTGGGAGAATGAGAATGAGTACGTGGTGTGTGGCGTTGAGTCTCTGTTCATCCCCCCCCCCCCCCCCCCGCGGCTGGGGGTTCGCCCCCCCTTTTATAGATCAAGGGGGCGGCGGGTTACATGCGCGCCGCGCTACCTAGCTACGTGGGGGTGCACGTCGCGCTACGCTGTAGAGTGGGCGGCCGTCCGGACGATCTTCGCAGCGATCCGGCCATAATGGCCTACCTCGTACTCGAACAGTGGCGGTTCGAGGGTAGGAGGGCGGCAGATGGTGGTGGCGTCCTCTGATAGGCTTCGAGGGAGGTGCTGACGCTGGCTTGTACGGAGCACAGGAGTAGGTAGAACGGCGTCCCTTCCCAACGCGCTTCACAGCATTGGAGTGGTTGCTACAGCGCCCGGCGTGCGCCTGCGGGGGCGGCGACCATCTTTGTTACAGTGGCCGGGATGGCAATCCACCGGCCTAGCGCCTCCACCTAACCCCCCGTAGGGTCACGGGAAAGTGAAATCGAGGGTGCGCCGGCCCCCCCTTCGAGGGTGCGGCGCGTTAGCCGTGCGCGTAGGCGCGCGGTGTCACGGGACCGACACCGGCCGTACCGCACGGTCCCTCCCCCACGGTGGTGGGGATGGGCTCCTCCACGGGGAGTTGGTGCGGCGGCACCGGGCGCGAGCCCGGGCGCATGATGGCGCCGCCCCGCCCGTGTCGGGGCGTTAAATGCCCGCGTACGGGGGCCGGCGCACGCGTGAGGGGCGCCCTCGAGCGTGGCGGACCCCGGCCGAGGGCGGGGGGTACCCTCGAGCGAGGCGGGACCTGCTCGAGGGGGAGTGAGCCCTCGAGCGAGGCGCGACCCGCTCGAGGGAAGTGTTACCCCCTCGGACGGGGGTGGAGCCCGCCCGAAGGGAGCACGCATCCTCGAACGAGGCGGAGCCTGTTCGAGGGAATCACTAAGTGGGCCACCTTGATGGGCCGTCGGAGTCCCTGTGGCGTGGGCTGTTCCCTGCATGGTTAGACGATTTGTGTTTTGGCCTTTTGCGGGTTTTAAGTGAGGATTTCCCCATTGTTTTAGGGGACCCCTAGGGCTGTCCCCGACAGATGTTGGAGCTAAGTCTAGGTTGTGGTATTGAACTTTATCGTAAATTTTAGAAGATAGAACACTTACTTGGGCTCCGATGTCGCATAAAGCTTTGCATTGAACTCCGTTGATCTCGCAACTCAAGTGCGGCGTCATCTTCTCTTCTTCTTCGGATCCTATCGAGTAAATTTCAGCGAGGCGAGCGTATGGTGATGCTTCGGGCTTGATCCCCATGATTCTCTTCACCTCGGCAATATGTTCCGGATCCACCACGTCATCTCCAAAGAGCTTTTCAAAAATCTCACCGGTGGTTTCGAGGTCGTATGAATTTTCAGCTTTCTTCTCCAGTGGGAAATCCACTTCCAATGCTCTTGCCATTCCCTTTTGATTAGGGAACGGTCTTCTCTTGTCGAATACTTCTCCGTAATCAATAGGAACCCAATCCATCAGTTCGAACTCCCTTAGTCGCTTCGCGCTTGACATGCTTCTCTTGTTCGTCTCATTTGGTGCGGCGAAGTCGAGGTTTGGTGTAGTTCTTGACTTGATGTGTTCTTGTTCAAGCTTTTCCATGATTGGTTCCTCTTTTGTGACTTCCGGGGTTGCCTCTTTAGAAAATTCAGCAAGCTTCTTCTTCCTTGAATTGAATTCCGGCTCTTCCGCAAGTCTTGTTTCCCAATCTCTTCGCATGGCGGCCGCTTTACTAACTTTTTGTAGAAGTTGGGCGGCTTCCGTGAGTGTTTTCTCCATGAGATCCCCATCCGCACACATTTCGACGTGTCGCATGCAACTAGGGGTTAGGGAAAAGAAAAATGTATGCAAGAGTACGTCACCGGTGAAGCCGAGTTTTGGTCCTTGTTCGATTAATTCATTAAACCTATCCCGGGCTTGGTCTATCCCTTCCTCTTCTCCTTGCATGAAAGTGATCACTTGCCTCCTTAGATGTTGAACCTTGCTTATTGGAAAGAACTTCTCGCAAAACTTCTTTGTCAACTTGTTCCAATTGCCTTCAACTTCAAAGGACGCAACCGAATACCATGTCTTTGCTTTGCCGGCAAGCGAGTAGGGAAAGAGATTCCATATGAACCATTCATCGGGAACTCCTTCTTGATGCACCGCGTTGCATATTGTCGTGAAATCCCTTATGTGTCTATATGGGTTCTCCGTAACCATCCCTTCAAATGGGTTTTCCGCCACCATCTTGATGATCTTGGATTTAATTTCATACTTGGTCGCTTCGAGCTTCGAATCCGACTCTTGTACTTTTATGTCTTCACATCGAGGGCTAGCATAATCCCTTAATGATTTCTCCGGTTCTTCCACGGGTTGATTAACGAACTCCATCTAGACAATAAGATAAAAACAAAAACAAAAAAGAAACAAGTGTTTTTCTGG
Source organism: Cenchrus americanus (assembly GCA_947561735.1). NCBI lineage: Eukaryota > Viridiplantae > Streptophyta > Magnoliopsida > Poales > Poaceae > Cenchrus > Cenchrus americanus. The sequence continues at coordinate 105,925,138 of OX387243.1, forward strand.
ATAATATGTGTTAGATATAGCGAATAAAAGATAAAATAAAATATAAAACTAAGTTAGATGCAAATCAAACGATGTAAACTAACTTGCTCCCCGGCAACGGCGCCAGAAAAAGGGGCTTGTTGACGGATAAAAGACGTATCCCTCTACGATCCGCAAGCGTACGGACCCCACACCTTCTTCACCACGGGATTCCCAAGGTTCTTGTCAATCCGCGGAGCAAGGGGATTACAAGCGTTCGATCAACAACGACACACTAGCTACTAAAACCCTAACTACTATTATACTAGAAAACACTAAACTACACTAGAGAGAATGATAAACGATCAAGATAGAAGACACTCGCCCACGGGTCTACGATACTAGAGCATGCAATCGCTTAAAGACATGAAAACCAATCTAATCTATCGGGGATGTGACCACGGTTTCGCCCTTTCCCTCCTCTCGAAAGCCGTCACTACGCGAAGGTATTCATGACTAGACCTTTGATGGACACGGTGTATTGAATGGATCCAAGTAAGCATTGGAGCTCGTACTCCCTCTACGGCACGGTTGCAAGCCTTAAGCATTAAAGTATATTCAACACAAGATGATAGATAGATAATCCGACAAAGTGCGATTACATCTCAATATCGATTACAACCCATGGACGAATGAGAAGATTACCCCATCAAGGTGCGATCATGGCACCATTGATCATGGTTTCCCTTCCGCCGGTGTCTTCCTCCTTCTCCACGAGAGGGTGCTTCCTTCGAGGTGGTTGATCTCCCGCCGGAGATCCTCCTCCTCTCTCTCTAGCTTGTGGATGGCCTTCTGGTGCGAATAACTCCCCTCTCTGTGTGTTGGCGGCGCGTCGGGGGTTTTAGGGTTGAAGATCCTTCGAGGGCAAGGAAGACGGGACCGAACCGGTGCCCAAAGTGGGGCCGGGGCCGGCCGGCCCGAGCCCAAGTCGGCCCGGTTCGGTCGCCCCTTTTGCTCCGTGGGTCCTCGTGCACTTATCTACTTTGCCCCCTCCACTTGCACGATTTTGATGCTGTTATCCTTGCGTCCAAGATGGGGGCTCTCTTTGCATGAAGTTTGATCTTTTACGCTTCAATCCCCGGGGGTGTTCTTCGTAGCACTTCGGTCCTCGCCACCATTGGAAGTAATTTCAGCAAGCTCATGAACACGAACAGGACTCCATGAATGCTCCTTTGAACTTGTTGCGAATCCGTCCTTTATGTCCATGTTTTCCTACATAAACACAACACTTCCAAATGCATGCACAAAGATGAACTTGTTATATGATTAGTGTGCCTAGTGGCGGGTTAGTTCCATAATAAAATCCAAACCAAAGTGTAATGAACATGCTAGGTGCACCAAAATACACCGTCAACAAAGAGAAAGGGCAAGAACATCCGCACAGCTAGCCACGAGCACAGTCAGGGCACCGGAGATGCTGATAGTGATGGTGAGTATGAGGGCATCTCAGTTCTTGGACCGCAGCCTGTTGAGAGTGGTGTTGTGACTCACTTCAATGTGAGAATGAGGCCACCCGTTGACCCTGAGTGCCGCAACATAGTCAACTATAAGGGAAGGGGTATGACAGAAAGGGCAAGAAAGGAAAGGGAAAAGAATCCTTTGACCGTTGGTGGAAGGAACTTGGATTATCGGTTTGGCACCAAATTCCATCAAGATTATTATGCTAGTGCCATCATCAAGAAGGACTTCCCCATTGCTCGCTCAGAATACATTGATTGGGGATTCTTATCAGTCATGCAGGATGCAAAGATAGCTGAAATTATTCGGGAGTGCAAGAAGAAAAATGTCTATGATATCATGGGTTTTGCCAAGTCATGGAACAGTGAAGTGATTGCACAATTCTATGCCACATGCTACTTCACCACATGGAAGAACGAAAAAATTGTGCATTGGATGACCGAGGGAAAATGATTTGACATCACTATCACTGAGTTTGCATATCTACTTGGTTTTGATGAAGAAGATCTTGGAAGGATGAAGATCCATAGAGATCATGACATGGACAAGGTAGACATGAAGTTCATGTACATCCCGGGACAAGAATGGAACTTTGGATGAGTCAATGACATGCTACCATTCTATGCATACTTGCACCGCATATTTAGAAAGACACTTGCACCTAGGGAAGGGGACCAATCAAATGTGTCAAGCTATGGAAGAGATTTGTTAAGGCACATGTGTCCTAGTGAGCCGGAGTTTAGTGTTGTGGACTACATTTGGGAGGAAATTCATTCCATCTCCGGCTCGCCACAAAAGAGTTGTGGATATGCTCCTTATCTCATGCATGTTATTGAGACCATCACAAACTACACATTTGTCTATGATCATGAGCATAAGCCATTCCACTTGAAGAATGATGTTGTGGGACCTTCACTAGCAGATTTGGAAAGGGCACAAGGGAATATTGGAGGCCAAGAAGCCCCCGAACAGCCCACTGCTGCTGCTGCACCGTCTAGGGCAGCAAGGACCTCACAAGGTAGAGGGCGTGGACGTGGGCAGCAACAAGTGCAAAAGCCCCCTTCCCCACTTAGATGCGGTTCACAAGGAGAGACAACTTAGAAAGAGGGACTCCAGGATGATAAGGCACATGTATGAAAACCCCTCTCCCACAAACAGGCCTCCCATACCACATGCACCATCCGATGAGGAAGAAAGTGAGCCGGAGACCTTTGAGAGCATTTGGGAAAGATCACAACAAGTTGATCCGGCAACCAACAAGGATTATTGGGATAGAGCCTATGGAAACTCATACTACAATCCCACCTTTGGAGGAGTGTATAGTGCTCGATCTTCATATTCAGAGGTTCCTTTCATGGGCACACAAGGCCAAGGCACATCCTCTAGCATGCCTCCCGTGGATCCGAGTGCACAAGGAAGTTCAGGTGCTGCAGGTGGATACTACTATGGCACACTTTTTGGCTCAGTCAATCCATATGAGGGAATGCCTTCTCACTATCCTCCTTTCCCGCCACCACCACCCTTTATGCCTCCGAGTCAGTTTGTGCAACCGTCTCAAGATGATGAAGAAGAAGAACCATGAGCAGCTGTCCAAGACCCCCCCAAGACCTTTATTGGTGAGAGAGGTGTCGATTGAAAGCTTGCTGTTCTGCTCTGTCTGCACAAATCCGGTGGAACCGGTTTCCTGATCTCGGTGGCACCGGCTTCAGTGTGTCTCAGCCTTAGTTTCAGTGTGTCTCAGCCTCGGTATCCCTTCTGTCAGGTAAACTCGGTGGCACCGAGTTTCCAGAACCGGTGGCACCGGTTTTGGCTGTTGTATGCAACAGGCCCTTGTAATAAATTTCTCCTAGCTTCAGTTGGACTTGAGAAACTTTGTTGTGTGTGCTAAATTTTGTGGTGAACCTTTTAATGCTTATTAAGACTCAATTGCATGTTAGTGTGATTTTATGAGTGATGTATTGATTTTTGACAAGGCTGCCTGAGCAAAACCGGTGGCACCGAGTTTGGCAACTCGGTGGCATTTTTGACAAGGCTGCCTGAGCAAAACCGGTGGCACCGAGTTTGGCAACTCGGTGGCACCGAGTTTGGCCAGACAACACTGCCTTTTCTCGCTCTATGTGTTGGAGTGCTTATTTATTGCATGCATCACGGTTTTAATGTTCACACACTTGTTTTGCACCCCACTGTTGCTGAGATTTAGGGGGGCTCCATGTTTTCTTGAAAATGTGCAAAATAGGCATTTAAAGCCGATTTTCATGAATTCCACTCATATCACATATTAAGGGGGGAGATCAACCTAAATCTGAGTTTTTAAGCTTTATTGAATATCTTTTGTAAGATTTAATCGAGGTTGTCATCAATCACCAAAAAGGGGGAGATTGAAAGACATCTAGGCCCTTAGTGGGTTTTGGTGTATTGATTGACAACTAGATTAAAGATCTAATGTCCTTGTTAAGCATGTGAGCAGGTTGTAACATATAAATGACAAGGCATAATATATGACATTGGTTATCTACATGGTGAAAACAAGCTATGTGTATACAAGATAAGTTGAGGCATGGTTTTAGCCTCATATTGTGAAATGGCTTGACTCAATTAGTGAATGTCATGATATTTGAGATGTACAATCCCCGAAGCATATAGATGGTGTATGACAAGCAAATAAAGGATAAGAAAGAGGCATATTGATTATTGGAACATTGGATGGTCTCTTATTGAAGGACGAAGCTTGTTATAATAAAAAGGGATATTTAAATTAAAAGAAGGCATGATCTCAATAGAATTTCACTCTTGATGTTGAATCAAAGCTTAACTCAAATTGGCAACAAATGGATGAAGAAACCAAGCAAGGGATTAGCAACGAGGTACTAAGCTAAGGTTGGTCGAGTAGTGACTTGGACCATGTGCTTGGCTAGGGTGAAGTGGCTATAGCTTGGAAAGTTTCGAGGTATCAAGTCGAGCCTAACCGAGTGAAGCAATGAAGAAGCATTACATATTCATTGAGTCATGTGAATGGTGACTTAATCAAGAACTGGGTTTCATTCTTATATAAAGATCAAGGTCACTAGCTCAAGGTATAAGTGCTCAAATCAATGAGACATTGATGGATGGATCTCTCATGAGGATATATTGATCAAGTATGGCCATTCTTGAAGAAGAAGCTCAAGAGTTCTTTTATTGCATTTATATTTGATCTTGAGTATAGGTATGCCGTACTATCAAGAGGGATGCATCACAAGGAGTTTTGATAATGTCTCAGTGCTCAAGTAACCCATGTGAGTTGAGAGAGACACAAAAACCACACGAACACGTCTTCGGGTTTGACCCTGTGTCAAACCCGGTGGCACGGTTTTTTGGGAAACCGGTGCCACCGGTTTTGTGTCAGCCGGCCCAACGGCTAGTTTTTGAAAACTCGGTGGCACCGAGTTTGGGAACTCGGTGGCACTGGTTTTCACTGGAGTTTACAACGGCTAGTTTTGGGAAGTCCGGAGTATCCGGGGTTTTTCCCGTAGACTCCGGGTTTTAATTCCAACGGCTAGTTTTTGGAGAGTCGGGTATTTATACCCTTCAACCTCTACTGTTGCAAGTTGCTGTTCCTGAGGTTGCTAGAGTGCTTCCTTGCTATTCCTTGCTAAGCCAAAGCCTTTCTAGCTCTCCCCAACCCCTCTTTGTGAGGTTGTTCGATCTTTGATAGATCTAGTGAGTTGGGTGGTAGAGAGAAACCTTTGTGAGCAACTCAAGAGCACTTGTATCCTTTGAGCACTGTTGGACGTCGTCAAGCTTGTGTGAAGCATTTGTTACTCTTGGAGGATTGCCTCCTAGACGGCTAGGCGTCGCCCTCAAGCTCCCAAGGTGTGGTGAGCTGTGGGACAGTTTGTGAAGGTCTTGCTTCACCTCCGAAAGGGAAGAAGCTATCTAGTGGATCGGAAAAAGGATTGAATGCAACCCGGCTTTGGTAGGAGAAGCACCCAACGGAGACTAGGATTCACACGGTGGTGAATCCGAACTTCGGTAAAACAAATCCTTATGTCTCCTGTTGGTTACCTCGCATTTACCTTGTTATATCTATCCTTGCTTGTCTTTGTCATATTGGTGGAGCTACTTGGTTGTTAGTGTTTGTGAAGTGCAGGCACTCTACATTCATCAAAGAACTGATCCTTAAGCTATTCATCAAGTTTGAGTTCAAGCCAAACAAGCAAACAAGAAGGAGAAGAAGAGGGGAGTCAACGCCAGGGCAAACCCGGTGGCACGGATTTGCAAAACCGGTGGCACCGGTTTTGGGCAGTGTGTTCATTCCGCTGCGAAGGCACCAGTCCAGATATTCCGGAGATTTCTCCAGAGATTCCAGACTTTCCAGAAACTCCGGAGAAAAGTCCGGAGTATCCGGGTTTCACTAATAAAATTGTTTTAAGTGGTGATTTTCAGGACTCACCTATTCACACCCCTCTAGGCGACATCAAGATCCTTTCAGAAACTCTTCCACGAACTCATCCCAAGTGATGGCGGAGGGATCCTTAGCTGCTGCACAGTAGTTCTCCCACCAGGCTAAGGCTGTTCCGATGAGCTAGTGAGTGGCCAGGAGAACCTTCTTGTCTCGGTCTTCGCAGTGGAAGGGCTCCAGTTCCCTTAGAATGGCTCTCAGCCAGTCATCAGCATCCAGGGGATTCACGGACCCGCCAAAAGTGGATGGCTTCGTCCTGACGAACTCTATCAACTTCTCATTCATGCCCAGAACTCGGGGCTGTGACAACCCGCCCAGGAAAATACCGTACTATCGCCTAAGACCGATCCACTTTGGTCATTAAGCAATAATAAAGTATCATTCTGTCGTTAGCTGCCGGGTTAACGCTCGGTAAATCACTTGAAGAGCACAAGGATCGAATATATGCATTAAAACTCACTCAAAGGCGAGTCCAGAGATACAACAACATTTAATATCCAAATTCGTACCCCGAGAGGTTTATTTATTACAAACCATAGTTTTTGTCATGATGAAATAGTTCAGAGTTTTCGAAAAGCAGCGGAATTTAATTAACGGAAGCGAAGACACCACGGGAGGCCATCCATGATGCTTTCAGTAGTCGTCCTCCACCCACTCCAGCTCCCAGCCGGACGGGATCTCACCGGGCCACACATCACTGAAGGCATTACCTGGATCAACACATTATAGCAAGGCTGAGTATACTAATACTCAGCAAGTCTTACCCGTCGGTGATATCTACTTCACCAATTCTAGACCATGAAAGGCTTTTTGGCTACTGGGTTGCCTTTGCTAAAAAGTAACAAAGAGTAGGTCCTTACTTTCAAGATTTTAGCACAAGTTCTAGTAGTTTTAATCTTTACTACATTAGCCAACTAGTACAAACAAAGTTGTCCAACACAATTATTCAAGCATAAAGTTCATCAACTTCCATCATTAGGGATCTCATGACTAGTGGAGTAAGTAGTCTCGGATAACGGTGAGAGGCCGACAATCGATTGATTTAAACCTTGCAAGGTAGACCCAAACACAAGGTAGGCTGTCCCCGCAAGAACAACTTTCCCGAGCCTGTCGGTGTTTTAGACCGGCAAACCTACCAAGGGGGTACCCGAGGTAGTAGATTGTGCGGTGGGGATCGTGATCGGGAGACCGAGAACTCGAAGGTATGCGCAAGGACACGGGACACAAGATTTATACAGGTTCGGGTTGCCAAGGTGGCAAACCCTACGTCCTGTTTGGGGGATCAAGTATGGCGCCCTGCGCTTGGTGTTGGTTGTCCCCGGAGGGATCGGGGATGTGGGGCTAGGTACCCGGCCCTCCCTTATATATTCCAGGGGGCGGGTTCCTAGTCGGTTACAAGGCAGGAGTCCTAGTAGGAGTACACAGAGCGAGTCCTAGTAGGAGTACGGGGGAATTCTACTAGGAGTCCGTCTTTTACTATTCTTCCTTCCTTGCATGAGTACCGGGGTGTATGCCCGACAAGCCCCCGAGCACATTGGAGTCGAGAGTAGTAGTTCGAGTAGTCTTGAAGCCTCTTCGATTAGTTCTTGAGCGTCCTCGAGTACTGCTTGGAGAAGTCTTCAATAGTACTTGAAGCCGCCGTGAGGCCGGAAGGTGGTCCGACTCATCGGTCTTGAAAAAATTTGAATGATGGGTGTAGCATAGCGAGCCCCCGAGCCTTGAAATGATTAGGTAATCAATCCAAGGGTCTTCGGTGTTCGCGAAGCCATCATCCGAGTACTCTTGCGGCGTGTAGCCCCCGAGATAAGAGAGACGTATGAGCCACGTCGAGTAGTGATTGGTGAGGAGCCCCGAGCTTGAGAGCGAGCGAAGCATCTTGAAGTTATCTTCAAGTAGCCCCCGAGCCGGGAGAGATTCCAAGTAGCGGTTTGGCGTCGATCCATGGAGCTTGAGAAGTAGTCGTGGCCGTCGGAGCGGACTTTAGAATGCGACTTAAAAACCGAAGTCGACTTTGTGCCGCGCGGAGCGGACTTTGAGATGCGACTTGAAAACTGAAGTCGACTTTGTGCCGCGCGGAGAGCGGACTTTGATATGCGACTTAAAAACCGAAGTCGACTTTGTGATGCCGCGTGGAGCGGACTTTGAGTTGCGACTTGAAAACCGAAGTCGACTTTAGGGTGCCGCGCGGAGCGGACTTGATATGCGACTTTAGAAGTCGACTTTAGGATGCCGCGCAGAACGGACTTTGAGATGCGACTGAAGAAGTCGACTTTGTGCCACGCGGGGTGGACTTAAGATGCAAAAAACGAAAAGCACTTTCCGGAAAGCCAAAGCGAATGAAAAAATCAGAGAAAACAAGTAGTTTTGCCGCCGGAGCGGGCTTAAGATTGCGACCAGAGTCGGCTTGTGCCACCGGAGTGGGCTTAAGTACCTGAGCCATGGATTTCAGACCCAAGGTACAGTTGCCGCCAGAGCGGGCTTATGCCACCGGAGTGGGCTTGGATGCGACCGTTAGCGTCGACTTGTGCCACCGGGAGTGGGCTTAAGTACCGAGCCATGGATTTCCAGACCCAAGGTACGGTTGCCGCCGGAGCGGGCTTGAAGGTGCGACCGGGGTCGACTTGTGTACCTAGGCCATGGATTTCGGACCCAAGGTACGAGTGCCACCGTAGTGGACTTGAAGGTGCGACCGGAGTCGACTTGCGTACTGGGCCATGTATTTCGGACCCAAGGTACGGAGCGAGAGTACTTAGGGCACTTGGACCCATGGTACGGAGCGTGAAGACCACGTGCGCCTAGGTTCCATCGTCGCCGAGACCCGAGGGCCGCTTACGGCTAGGTTCCATCGAAGCTTACACACGTAGTATGCCACCGAAGCAAGGGCGGAGATGCGACCGGAGTCGACTTTAAGATGCCGCACGGAGCGGACTTTAGAATGCGACTTTAGAAGTCGACTTTAGATTGCCGCGCGTAGCGGACTTTAAACCGCCTCCTAGGGATAGCCCCCGAGTTGATGAAGTAGACTCGCGGCGACTTGATTGATATGCCCCAAGAGTAGTCGGCGAGTGTAGCTCCCGTGAAAACCCACCGAGAAGCATACACAAATGAGTAGTCGGCAAGCGGTCCTACATGATGAGGAGAACAAGGCAAGAAAACGGTAATCATTTAGATAAATGACTTAGTCGTTGCTGCCTGGCGTACTTGTAGATGAAGCGTGGCGATCGGCGATGGAGCCGCGACGGTTGTTGTTGAAGTCGACTAGTCGAGTTGATTCGGCTAGTTCTGGGGGCGTGACTGCTGTTCTCGACTAGTTTGGAAAACTAGTCGAGATGAATGGTCGACGCGATGCGACCGAGGAAGATGACGTCATGGCAGCATGCGGCGCACTCGAAGTAGAGCCGGTGTTGCCGCGAGGCAAGTAGTCACCACGCACGGCGTGGCTGAAGTAGAGCCAGCGTTGCCGCAAGACGAAGTCGCGGCGCACGGAGTAGTCGATGATGAGCCGTGTGACGGGCTGCGCGACGTGCCGAGGCACCCGGACGCGTAGCGTAGGCGGAGTAGTCGACGACGAGTAGCCGACGACGAGCGGCACGACGAGCCTCGCGACGTGCCGAGGCACCCAGACGCGCGGCGGAGACGAAGTAGTCGACGACGAGCCGGCGCGAGGCGGAGTAGTCGACGGCGCGCGCGCGACAAGCCGCGTGACGAGCCGCGCGACGTGCGCGAGGCACCCGGACGCGCGGCGAAGACGAAGTAGTCGACGACGAGCTCGGGCGAGGCGGAGTAGTCGACGACGACGAACGCGCGCGACGTGCCGAGGCACCCGGACGCGCGGCGAAGACGAAGTAGTCGACGACGAGCGCGCGACGAGCAGCATGACGAGCCGCGCGACGTGCCGAGGCACCCGGACGCGCGCGCGAAGACGAAGTAGTCGACGACGAGCCCGGGCGAGGCGGAGTAGTCGGCGACGAGCGGCGCGACAAGTCGCGTGATGAGCCCCGCGACGTGCCGAGGCACCCCGACGCGCGGCGCGAGGCGAAGTAGTCGACGACGAGCCCGGGCGAGGCGAGTAGTCGACGACGAGCGCGCGAGACGAGCCGCATGACGAGCCGCGCGACGTGCCGAGGCACCCGGACGCGCGGCGAAGACGAAGTAGTCGACGACGAGCCCTCGGGCGAGGCGGGGTAGTCGACGACGAGCGGCGCGACAAGCCGCGTGACGAGCCGCGCGACATGCCGAGGCACCCGGACGCGCGGCGAAGGCGAAGTAGTCGACGACGAGCCGCCGCGAGGCGGAGTAGTCGACGACGAGCGGCGCGACAAGCCGCGTGACGAGCCGCGCGGCGTGCCGAGGGCACCGGGACGCGCGGCGAAGACGAAGTAGTCGACGACGAGCCCGGGCGAGGCGGAGTAGTCGACGACGAACGGCGCGACAAGCCGCGTGACGAGCCACGCGACGTGCCGATGCACCGGACGCGCGGCGAGGCAATGTAGTCGAGGACGAGTAGTCGACGACGCGCGCGCGACAAGCCGCGCGGCGAAGACGAAGTAGACGACGACGAGTAGTCGATGACGAGCGGCGCGACAAGACGCGTGACGAGCCGCGCGACGTGCCGGGCACCCGTACGCGCGGCGAAGACGAAGTAGTCGACGACGAGCCCGGGCGAGGCGGAGTAGTCGACGACGAGCGGCGCGACAAGCCGCGTGATGAGCCGCGCGACGTGCCGAGGCACCCGGGACGCGCGGCGAAGACGAAGTAGTCGACGACGACGAGCTCGCGCGAGGCGGAGTAGTCGACGATGAGCGGCGCGACGAGCCGCAAGACGAGCCGCGCGACGTGCCGAGGCACCCCGGACGCGCGGCGCGAGGCAAAGTAGTCGACGACGACGAGCTCGCGCGAGGCGGAGTAGTCGACGACGAGCGGCGCGACGAGCCACGTGACGAGCCACGCGACGTGCCGAAGCAACGCGGAAGCGCGGCGTAGGAAAATTGATTACGCTTTGACAAGAGAAAGGCGACTTGCTTCAATGGATCTCGGCGAGTCGACGAGTAGATTGATCTTGTTGACGAGGGTACTTCGAATTCGCCGGTGGTGATGATCTCCCCTACCGGCGCGCCGGTGTCGGTGTTTTAGACCGGCAAACCTACCAAGGGGGTACCCGAGGTAGTAGATTGTGCGGTGGGGATCGTGATCGGGAGACCGAGAACTCGAAGGTATGCGCAAGGACACGGGACACAAGATTTATACGGGTTCGGGTTGCCAAGGTGCCGAACCCTACGTCTGTTTGGGGGATCAAGTATGGCGCCCCGCACTTGGTGTTGGTTGTCCCGGAGGGATCGGGGGATTGTGGCTAGGTACCCGGCCCTCCTTTATATAGTCCAAGGGGCGGGTTCCTAGTCGGTTACAAGGCGGGGAGTCCTAGTAGGAGTACACGAGCGAGTCCTAGTAGGAGTACGGGGGGAATTCTACTAGGAGTCGCGTCTTTTACTATTCTTCCTTCCTTGCATGAGTACCGGGGTGTATGCCCGACAAGGCCGTCCCTAAAAATCCTCGGGTCGGGATCGAATCTTACGATCTTTGGTGCGGGCTATCAGGCATACCCCGCGAGATACCCAGAGTCACCATACACCACCGGTAGCTAGCCGTGAGAGCGAATCCCAAGGGTAGTGACAGTTCCATCCCTAGCCGTCTCATTAAGGTACTAGGCTTACCGGTCCCATACCCGGCATGTGCTTAGTACGTTCAAAGACTTAACCCACATAACCACTGGACCGGAGCCCAGATCCCATGCTCTTACCACGTGAGCAATCCATTTAAGGATACATTGTGATTCCTATCTAGGAACCTATTCTCGCGAGTGAGGTCATCACTCGACTTGTAACGGTCCTATAGCTTAGCAGCTATCGACCTATCATGCTAGTAAGGACACAGGTACCTATAGATCGTGCATCTAGGGTTTCATTCAACTCCTGAACGTAAATGCACAATCATTCATAGATAATTGAATAAAGAACTTTAAAACTAGGTTAGATGCACCGGAGCTTGCCTTCGTCAGCTAGGTTAGCTTGGGCACCCTCGGTGTCGAGTACTTCCACGTACTGCAGCGACGCTTCCGCTCCTCCTTCCTTGGTTTCCGGGACAAGGGAGTAATCTCCGTCCAGAAGATCTACACGGAATGCAATGCACTTTAGGTGATGTGATAGTTGGTTGTCTTATCCAACTCTGGGTTGATCATGTTTACCTTAACAAGCATTTAGATGGGGTTTCCCTTTTAGGAAGGTTATTAGTTGTACATGGGCTATTCTTTTATTTACATTTGAATAAATGTTTCTATATTACTTGTTATTTCATGTGAATGTTTTGATCCTTTTTCTTTTCACGAGCAAAGGTATAAATAATATTTTTACCCATGAATTACTTTCTTATCAGCAATGATAATTAATCATCTTTTAATTGCATTAAATAATACTTTCAAAAAGGAAAAAGAATTAAATAAGGGCTTTTCTTATTTAATTTCTCTTTAATATTAAAAGGGCTCTTAAGCTTTTTATTAAGCAATTAAATTACCAAAAATTAAAGGAGTGTTTCTTAGGCCTACTAGCACCTATCCTGGTCCATTGGACCCACATGTAAGTGTTGGATGCAAGAAAATTAAATATCATGGAAAATAACAAAGGCTAGCTAGTGATTCAAAGTAAATGCATACAAAAATAAATAAGCATCAATTTGATCCAAACTTTCTTGTGCAAGCTCTCTGGTCCTAAACAAGTCTAAAGAACCAGGATGTTCACATGGAATCCCTACTGAACTTGGTTTATTAATTTACAAAGGAAAACATGCATAAATCAAGAATAATTATTTCCGTTAATCCAAAAATCATGATTAATTCACAAGATGTGCATTTTGGTATTACAAGACAGTGTGCACAAGTTGAGCTCAAAAACATAAATATATTTAACAATAAAAATCATTTAGGCAGTTCCTGCAAGAATGGAAAAGAATTTATTTAGCAAGATCTACTGCATAACTTTGTGCAATTTTTGGCATAGGAGCTAGTCATGACCTAACACACAACATATCCAAACATTAGCTACAGAGGATTTATATATTTTGAGATATTGCAGATCTAGGTTTTTCACATTTGTATTTTTCATGCAAAAACTAACAGGAATTAGCTCAGGCTAGAATAACAAAAGTTGTATGATAATTCACAACGGATCCAACAAAATTGGTTTTACATTTTTCTGTTTTCCTGTGATTTTCTACGCAATTTACAAGAATCAGCAACTCACTTTTACTATTTCAGTTTACCTTTTGCAACGAGGCCCCCGAAATTAAAAGGTTCTTTGCAATGTGGCCCCTAGGGGCGGCCGGCCGGCGCGGGCTGGCCAATTCCGGCGAGCTCGCCGCGGTTCTTGGCCGAGGAAGGGCAAGAGGGTGATCTAGGGGGCACTAGGGTTTGATTTGGGCGCTCGGTTGGTGGGGAGAAGCCGCGGTGGGCGGCGCGCGCGCGGCCGGCGGTGGCGGCCGCCGCGGCTGTGCCGCGACGCGGCAGAGCCGCACCGGGGCTGGGCAGGGACGCTACAGGGCGAAGGGAGGAGAGGGGAGGGACACGCGCACGACGAGCCGACCGGCCTCCTTTTAACCTGTCGTCGCTCACCGTACCGCAGGGGACAGACCGTCGGTCCTCCGAGCGTGCCGACCACGGTACGACGTCGCAAGGACGAGCACGTCGCGGCACGGCCTCCTAGGCGGCTCGGGGCGCGGGAACCTCGGGGCTTGCGGCCTCGGGACCGAGCGCGTGGGGGCGCGGGCCGGCTGTACGGCGCGGGCGCGCGCGCGCGGCGGCGCGCGGCGCGGCGCGGCTGGCGGGCGGCGGCGCGGCCTGGAACTCTGGCGCGCTGGAGCGCCTGAAATTATTGGGACTGGCCCTGTTCAAGCGAAGTTTTCTCCAAAAACTTGAATAGAACCTGATCAAGTAGTGAACATGAAAGTTGTAGATCTAGTCACCCTCTACAACTTCTAAAAAGGCTCTAGGGTGTTTTTCTCAACAGATTTTGCAGGAATGTCGTGCCAACTTTGAATGCCGCTCTGTCTTGGAAAACAGGAGGTGCTGTCAGTCAATCGAGTTTTTCACCACTTTCCACTCAAAATTTGAAATGCCAATCTACATGAAAGTTGTGTCCCTCAACAAGATGGACAACTTTCATAAAGGTAGATTTTGAAGTGTTTAGGTGAATTTTGGAGAACACGGCAAAAGTTCCGGACGACATTCGCTGACGTCAACGGTTAAGCCGGTTTTCACCGTGCCTTTGGTCAAGGGTTGACTACGGGTGTGTGCAAACTTGGTCAAGGGGTTCATTAGGGTTCATTGGCGAGGTTTTCGGGGTGATGGCTCAGGTTGACCTAGGTTTGACCGGTGTTTGACTGGTTTGACTCGGCTGATCCGGTCATTAGCGTTAATGACGGTAATTAAAAACCTGGGGTGTCACAGGGGCCTTGGACGGTTGACGGCATTGAATATGGCCTCCATCAGCAGGGTCTGGTTGGCCAGAACTTGTGCCAGTTCTACGGGAGGGGGTGGCGGTGGCAGGACAACGTTCTCTCCTCCATCTTCGCCTTGGTTCACTTCCTGGTCGTTAAGGCGCTCCCTTCTATCGGCTTGCGATCCTTCAGCGTCCATATGACCGGAGCCTTGGTGGGTCCTAGCTGGGCGCCTGGAAACCATCTGTAAAGGAGCGGGTTTCTAAGAGATCTAGTTTTTATGTGATGTTTAAGTGGATTATGATGAATTTCTTTTTGAAAAGGCAGGGTCTACTCCTGCCGGTCAAGCACACACAGCAAACAAACAAGCACAGACAAGTTTTTATTACAAGCAAGTGAGGAGGATACATCCCGACTACGCGTCTGACACTACGCGGACACACTACGCGACTTAGTACGACAAGAGCTAAGGGTGCGACTCTAAACTCGGACCAGCACGGCTTCAATCCCTAGGTCAAGGCAACAGGGGTATGCTACTCGCGAGGAGAGCCATCTTCCGGGGTTGAGTGCACTTCCAGCGGAATGAGTAGCTCATCGTCGTCCTCGCCCTCGGGGTTTCCATTCTCTTGGGGCTGTGCTGCAACTTCCGCGGTCGCCGCTGGTTGTTCAGTGACTACCGGTGGTGCTGGCGGGGCTTCAATAGTTCCTCCCCATCCTACAAGGGGTGTCCCAAGCAATACTTGTGCTTCTCCAATGGCCAGAACGGGTGTTCCACTGTTGGTCCATTCTTGCATGCGCTGGTCTTGGATCCGCCTGAGGCTTTCATGGGCAACGGCTTCACTGCTTATGGTGGCTGCGGTCCTTGCTTCAGCTTGAGCCACTCAAACTTGGTGCATCCTCAATGTGACTTCAGCTTGCTCGGCCCGACTGATTTGCTCCCTCTAGAGCTTGGCTTGGTCATCAAAGAGTTTGTCCAGGGAGACTAGGTAGGCAACTATGTGGTACAGCAGGTCTTCTTGATGGCGGCGTCGTTCCAGGTTTCTCATGCAGGCCTGCCAGACTGGGGTTCTGATGGCGGGAGGAAAATACCTCATCAGTGTGGGGATGAGGTGTTCCTCGTAGATCCGACACAGGTAGCAGAGGGCTTTTCTGAGGGCCAAGGGGTAGGTGTCTCGGTGTCGAAACCCTGTGGCGGTCACGCGCCATGGCTCGATGTTGGTGTGGCGGTTGCTTCTGGCGATGGAGAGGACCACCCTACAGCGAAGAGTGCTGAGTTGCTCGTACTCTCTGCTATAGTACCTAGGGCGCTCAGTGATACTGAGACGCTCCAAGGAGTTGATGAGAAGGCGAGCAAAACCAGGCTCCTCCTGGCACACGCCTTGGGTCCATCCATCTTCCGCCATCTGAAAACAAGGGTAGAGTTGAACTAGTTGTGGTGGGGTACAAAAGATAGATAGTTTTATTTAGCAACAAGGTTGGGTACACTCCTCGGAGTACACTTATTATTATTAGAACACAGCTCTAGCCTAGACATTCTAGTCTATCCTCATGGGGATTCTTCCTCCGTCTGAATGCGACGCTTCTTTGGTGGGAGGTTTTGCTCCGATATCATGTCCTCGGTCTGGGTCGCTTTGTCCCAATGAGTTTCTTCAGGCTCTTCTTCCTCCAATTCAGCTTCTTCTCCTCTCCTTCTATGTTCCTTGTGGAGCTCATCCCATAGGTTTTTGTGGAACATCTCAGAGCGTTCCCGTTCCATAAGGTAATCTTGCTCCATGTTGGCTAGGGCAACTTCCACCATCGCTATCTTCACCCTTTCAAATTCTATCCTTTGCTCGGCTTTTTCCGCCCTGTCAATCTGGTGCTTCAGTTGCTGGGCTTGTTCTTGGTAGAGGTGGTCTAGGCCATTGAGGTAGATAGACAGGTGGGAAACTACATCTTATAGGTCTTCTTTCTCTCGTTCCAGTCCCCTCATGCGGTCATTCCATGAGCGTCCTCTACCTCTGGAGGGTGGGAAAAATCCCATCGGAGTAATTCTAAGATGCTGCCTATAAACCACTCATAGACGTCGCAGGGCCTTCCGAGCAGCCTTTGGGTAGGTGTCAGCGAAGCGAAACCCAGTGGCGGAGATGAACCAGGGTTCTATGTCGGGGTAGAGTGTGCTTCTACCCACGAAGATTAGCACTTTACACCGAAGGGTGCCATAGCGCTCCTATTCCCGATAGACGAACTCCAGTGGGTCCCTCACTCTGACGCGCTCCAGGCTACGTAGCAGCAAGTTAGGAAGGCCAGGCTGGACGGGGCAGACTCCTCCGTTCCATTCCAGGTTATCTATCTGGAATCAGGCAAGGATCAAGGTAAGGATTTGGGAAAAGATGAGCTTAGCAAAGAAAAGGTTAGAGAGGGGCCACAGGAGGTCTCATATCCTAGGGGTCGCGTCCTACGGCCAACCTACCGCTCTGATACCACCTGAAGCGTCCCCTCATCAGAGGTGACTAAATGTGACACAAATACCAGTCCTAGGAGGCTGGCAACACATTTATTACAACAGGTGGGTCAGTCTTTTACATTATGGCAACATAGGGGGCACGGGAGTGCCAACGCCACAAGGAACAACACAAGTGCTAACGACCACACTACGATAGCGAAGGCTTCCAAAGCCTCATCAGAGTACCACACCATGGAAGCTCTCTATGGAGGCCCTGGGTACACAGGCACGGTTGGGTGTAGGGCAGCTACTCAACGTCTACGGGAACGAAGTCGGGATCCTCCTCTGAAAAATAGTTAGTTAAACAAGGGTGAGCACATACGTACCCAACAAGTTCAACCCCACCCACGGAGGGGCTTATAAGCATATCATGCACATGATATATCAAGGATCAGGTTAAGGTTTATTTGCAAACTCATTTACTCATGCAGAGGTTCATTTTCAAAAAGGTTTTCGCAAACCAATTTTATAACCCAAGTGACTCAGTTGTTTTGAGAAAACCACTGTGGGACTACCGGACTCCCCGTCCGCAGTAGCCCAGGCACACAGCCACACACTACCCGGAAATCCACTCATGCCATGAAAACCACCCCCGACCCAAACACTAGTTTTTGTGACCACACCGTGACTCGTCCAATACCGTGGACACGGCTATTCGAATAGGTTTGACACTCTGCAGAGGTTGTACATCTTTACCCACAAGTACGGTACCGCCACACGAACACCTCAGTGTCGGCGCGGATCCTATCAAAGCCATTACCCACCTTAGCTAACCCTACGAGCCACCACGGAAGCAACCAAGGGGTTATCTCACATAACCAGGGTGTACCTCACACAGAGCGTACCCCTACTCCTTAGTCTTCCGCCGCTCACCCGCACACCAGATGGCAAGTAGATTAACTAGTGGGGTTTATGCTAAGCCGTTGCCACATACAACGGTCGAGTGGTTGTATGATGATTTGGGTCAGGTGAGATGTCACGCAACCCGGTCCTTAATGACAAGATGGACAACTCCCAACATGCCCAACCACACAGGTATGAGCTCACCCATACTCCTGACACACACGTCCATCCCGTCCACCCAGTTCTTTACTCATTTTCCAAAATATCCCATTCCCATTATAAAACACTCACACATTTTTAAAGCAATCATTTAGGCCAAACAAAGGTTTAATCATAGCAATCAAGGGTGGCTATCCTACCATGTTTTTGCAGTAAAACAATATGCAATTTATAAAACAGGTATAGGGTTGTGTTTATAAAACTAGGACCAAAGCATGCATCAAACGAAGAGATTGAACTTGTCGTCTTCGAAGTCTTCGGGGAGTTCCGGCTCGGTGTTCGGGGCCTCGGGCTCCTGCTCGCAGTACTCGGCTCCAAGCTCCGACTCGGGGTGTCAGTGCGGAATGTGGTCCCGACACTATCCAGTAGTAAGCGCCAAGGTCTATCCCTCAATGGTCGATGCTAAGCAACTAAAGACACAAGATTTATCCTGGTTCCGGCCGGAGGCCGTACGTCCAGCAGTGGTGTGCTCGGGGTGTTGGGGAATTCAGGAAAACCCGTCACCCTCGAAACGTTGAGTTTAACAAAGTTCTCGAAGCATGTTTTCCAGCAGCAGGGAATTCGCGATTCTCGGAAGCCTGGAACCTATGAAGCCTCGAATTCGCGAATGTGCAAAGTTCGGGAATCTTGGTTCGGTGAAGAAGTGGAGTCACGAACATGCGGAAGCCCGGAATCTCGAACTGTCGATGGCCCGAACTTCGGAGAACGGCGATTCGGGAATGCTGTCGAGGGCGAGTTCGGGAGTCGGGCGCGTGGACATGTGCGAACCAGCGGAGAAGCGAAGGCGAGTCGGGAAAGCTGTTGAAGACCCTATTCGTAAGTTTCACGCGAAGACATTCACGAACCAGGAGAGAAGCAAAGTCAAACTTGTTGTCCCAAAAAGTCCGGGTTTAGAGTGTGAACTAGTGGCAGATTTGTAAATATGTTAGATGAAAAAGACAATCTTGTATGCGTTCACACTAGGAATATTCTCTGAGGCTAATGGTGTTATCGGTATGTAAAAGTCCCTTCGTCTCCCTATAAAAGGGGGCGCAAGGGCACGTGTAAACGGATTCAGACTTTTTGGAACTTGTGCTACTAGCTGAGGGAATCACAGTCTCTTTGCGCTCTCACTTTGTACTTGAACGTGCTAAGAACTCTCACTTGTGTTAGGGTAGTCATCCGAATTTTTCGGGTAACCCCCCAACATTGGCGCCCACCGTGTTCCAGCTGAAAAGAAACTCACGATGCCACCTCAGAAGAAATCCAAGAAGAACGTTCCAGCACAGGCAAACCAAGACGATCGCCATCCTACCCAAGGGAATGAAACCTCTTTTGTTCCTGAATCTTCGAACATAACAGACTAAGAACGAAGAGAAAAGCTCGAAGCTCTCATGAAGGCAAGAGCAGAAAAGACAGCTCACACCCAAGAACAACCTGCTGAACAGCAAGAGTTTGAGAATGTGAATGATGATGATGACGCCATAGACAGAGAGCTAGCGATGGTTCAGCAAAAAATACAGCAGCTACAGAAAGACAAAGAAAAGTTCGCAGCTCAGTTAGAAGTGAAGAGGAAAATCTCCGAAAAGCTAGAGCAGCTGAACAAAGCAAAAGAGCAGATAGAAGCAATACAGAAAGAAATTGATGAAATGAAAGAACAAGAGAACAGTTCCCGTGGCGGGAGTCACCGCATCGGAACCACTGCGCCCGCAAGAGAATCCCCGAAAGAAAACTTCTTCGCGGGGAAACGGAGTCTCACACTTCGTGGATTCGAATCGCTTGTTGTCAATAGGGCTGCAAACGGCACCTTGGCCGCCGAAGTTCAAGCCTTGTCTCTCTTCCCAAATACAACGGCTTCGGAAACTCCGGGCGGTTTCTCATGAGATACGAATCGGTGTGAACTCGGCGGGGAGGAGATGATGTTGCCTTCGGCCAAATCCTTCATCATAGCTTTTATTGCCGATGCTTGAATTGGTACTCACTTCTTTGCCTCCACACTCAGTCTACAGCTGGGTAGATCTCAATACAAAGTTCATGCAAGCGTTTCAGATGTTCCACGACACGACAGCTGAAGCCTCAGATTTGTATAACTGTAAGCAGAAGGACAGAGAACCGCTGCGGAACTTCGTGAGAAGGTTCATGCAACAGAGGTCTCAAATCCCCGACGCTGATGACAAAACAACGATCAAGGCACTGATCGAAGGTCTCACCCCAGGGCCAATAGCTTCCCATCTCACAAGAAAGAAGCCCGAGACAGTTGAGGAACTTTTTCGAGAATTGGAGGAGTACATTTTGTCTGATGACGACCACGGCAAGAGGGTAGGCGAGCAAAACGAGGCAAGACAAGGCAACAGAGATATGACCTGGCGGGCACCACCCCAACATCCGCGAAACGTCAACAACGTCGGAAACTCTCAACCACAACAAGGCAACAGGCCAAGCACCAGGGGAGGATTCAATCCCAGAGGAAGGGGGAGGCGGGGAGGACCCCCAGGACTCACGAACCACAACCCAAAAGATCCTCACTTCTATTGCCAGTATCATGGGAGGGGCCACAGCACCGAAGGGGTGCCCGAGAAACAAAGAAGAACATGGCAAGAATTCAGCAAGAGAAGGCACTAATGAGCATTGCATCCTCAATGCTAGGCCGTTTCGTCCGAACACGGCGGCCCGCAATTCGCGAGTCCACAGTCGAGTTCTGTCTCAGTTCAGCAATTTCCACAACTACAGTCAGCATGGCAGCCATCGCAGCAATTTTTCCCTCAGTCGCAAGCGATCTAGTCAATCCAGCAACCACAACCCATTCGGGAAATCTTGCCACCGCCTCCAGAAAGTTCATCAAGACCTCAGTCAGGTTCCGGACCTCAGAACTCCAAGGCATTGCCATCGTTCGGGACTATCATGCCAATCACGGGCGGATCCGCTATGGAATTCGAAACCAAGAAGCAGAGAAGCAATTACTTCGGATACGTGAACACCATAATCAATGACGGCCAGTGCACGCCGGAGTGGGCAAAGGTGCCAATCACCTTTACAGAAGAAGATTTCAGGCTGAAATCCGCGATTCATAATGACGCCATGGTCATTGAGGTCAATATTGCTGGGTGGGTCATAGGAAAAGTCCTAGTTGACAACGGGAGTTCGGCGGATATCTTGTTCCTGAAAACTTTAGAGAAGATGAATATGAGCCAGCACATGTTAGACCCACCAGAGTACCCATTGCAGGGGTTCGGAGGAAAGCCCATCAAGCTGGTGGGAAAAATATCACTCCCGGTTTCTTTCGGAGATCTTGAGAATGCCAGAACGGAGAGCCTCACTTTCGATGTAGTTGACATATATCACCCATACCTCGCGATCTTCGGCGGAGGTTTCATGAACAAGTTTGATCTTTGTCATAAGACAACAATTTCTATGCATGAAGATGCCTGCGCCCAAAGGGGTCATCACGGTGTTCGGCAATCGGCGGGAGGCCGGGAATATAGAAAAAGGCCACACGCCGGCTAAACAAATGTGTACCAGCTGAAAGCGGTGATGAGAGGAAGGAAACCTATGAAGAACCTAAGCGGGACAAAGAAAAAAAAGGAGATAACGCGAGAAGATGAAACAAAGAAAGTGTATTTGGATGACATTCCCAACGGAGCGGTCATAATAGGGGCAAACCTCGGCGCCGAAGAGGACGGGGAACTTATACGATTTACGAGAACGAAACAAGGATGTTTTCGCATGGTCGGCTAAGGACCCGCAAGGTGTTGACGGGGGATATCATCGAACATGCCACGGAAACAAATGAGAAAATACCACCCAAGAAGCAAAAACTTCGGAAAATGTACGAGGAAAAAGTCAAAGCGATCGAAGCGAGAAGTTCGAGTTTGCGGGATGCCCAAGTAATCGGAGAAGTCAATTACCCAGTCTGGCTAGCCAACACCGTGCCAGTTAAGAAAAAGAATGGAAAATGGAGAATGTGTGTGGACTTCACCGATTTGAACAAGGCATGCAAGAAGGACGATTTTCCCTTGGAAAGGGTAGACAAAATCGTGGATGATGCAGCCAACAGTGAGATGCTTTCGCTCCTGGACATGTTCTCTGGGTATCATCAGATCAGGGTTCGCAGAGAGGACGAGGAAAAAACAAGTTTCATCACTCCTTTCGGAACATTTTGTTTCGTAACAATGCCAGAGGGGCTGAAGAACGCGGGATGCACGTTTTCGAGAATGATAGCAATAGTACTGCACCAACAGATTCGGAGAAACATCTTGGCATATGTAGATGACATAGTTGTCAAAAGTGTTCAGAGGAAAGACCGTATCAATGACCTGGAGGAAGCATTTGCGAACATGAGGGCAGCAAACCTAAAGCTAAATCCGGAAAAATGTGTGTTCGGCATTCACAAGGGGAAAGTTCTTGGATGCCTAGTTTCAACGAAAGGCATAGAAGCAAATCCTGACAAAATAAAGGCTGCGGGTGGAAATGCAAGATCCGAGTCTCGGTGAAAGATGTTCGAAGGGCGACGGGGAAGAGTAGTTGCCCTCAACGGATTCATTCCTAGAGCGCGAGAAAGAAGTTTACCGTTCTTCCAAGTCCTCAGAAGTGCCAAGAATTTCCAGTGGTCTGAACCTCAGAAGCAGGCCTTTCGCGAACTGAAGGATTACTTGTCCACCATGACCAAACTTTGTCCTCCTGAACCAAAATCGCCACTTTTGTTGTATGTGTCTGCATCAAATTCGGCAGTAAGCGCAGTGCTAGTGCAGGAAAAGGAGGAAGAAGGAAATCTCAGGCAAATTCCTGTATACTTTGCTTCTGAAGCATTGTCTGGTTCCAAGGTCTTCTATTCCGAGCTGGAAAAGATCGCATATGCAGTCATCATGGCAGCAAGTAAGCTAAGGCATTACTTCGAGGGTCACAGAATAAGAGTCATCACCAACCAGCCGCTGAATGATTTGTTCGCAAATAGGGAGGCATCCACCCGAATCATCAAGTGGGGTCTTGAGCTTTCGAGTATGTGGTAGACTTCGAGAGAAGAAGTGCAATAAAATCGCAAGTGCTGCAGATTTTGTCGTGGGTGGACTTCACCCACTCGGGACCTCGAGGAAAATATGCCGAACCTTAGATAGTGCGGTGTGACGGAGCCTGGTGTTACAAGGGAGTTGGAATTTCGGTACTGTTGTAACGTCCACGACGAGCGTGGTCATAAGATACGCGGGCGCGGCTCGTATTCGCGAACAATGAACACTCCACGAACAACACAACGAGTACGAAGCTCTACTTGTTGGCATTAAGAAAAATGAAAGCCATGGGGCAGCAGACCTTCATAATCAGGACGGATTCGAAAGTGATCCAAGAACATATTGAGAAGGAAAGTGAGGTCGGGGAATCCGGTTCTCATGAAATATCTCAAAAAAAGTCGAGGAGAAATGGAAAAACACTTCAAAGGGTATTCAGTCCAGCATATCCCAAGGGATGACAACAATGAGGCGGACAAGGCGGCGAAAGCGGCGGCCAGAAATCAAGAGCTACCACGGATGTGTTCTTCGAAATCATCGAGAGAGCCTTCCATCAAAGATTCGAGGGCCCAAATCGTGAATGTAGTGGAAATTCTAGGCGGAGAGCGAGAAATCATGGCTTATGCGAGAGGACATTACGAACCACAAGATGAATTGGAGGAAAAAAGATTGAAGCAAAGGGCTCGGGGCTATACGGTAGTAAATGGAGAATTATACAAATCGGGAGTCAACGAGCCTTGGTCGCGCTTTGCATCACCTCCGAAAAAGGTCGGGGAACTCCGAAGGAAATTCACGGCGGATTACGTGGGGCACACATAGGCACCGGGGCTTTGGGCTGGAAAGGCGATAAAGCGAGGATTCTATTGCCCGCCATAAACATTGATGCCAAGATGTTAGTTCGGCAATGTGAAGCATGCCGAGAAAATGGGAAATCAACGAGAATGCCTTCAATGCCGGTTCACCTAATTCCACAAACTTGGCCTGCGGAGAGGTGGGGAATGGATCTAGTAGGCCCGTTGCCAACAGCTCAAGGCAACTGCCGATTCGCGGCTGTAGCAGTCGATTATTTCACGAAGTGGGTGGAGGCAAAACCACTCGCGAATATCACAGCAGCAACGGTTCGAAATTCTTTTGGCAGAACATAGTCTGCAGGTTTGGAGTTCCTAGAGAATTGACGGTTGACAATGGCAAACGGTTTGTTGTTACTCCTTCAAAGAATCTTGCAGAACCTTAGGTACACGGGCGAAATTTTCGTCGGTATATCATCCACGGTCCAATGGTGCGGTTGAAAGAGCCAATGGCCTGATTTTTCGGGAATCGGGAGATGTTTGTTTGATCGGAAAAAGGGAAAGTGGGTGGATGAACTTAGAAGGTGATGCGGTCTCACAACACCACGGTTTCAAGGGCAACGGGTTTCACGCCTTTTCGCTTTGCTTTTCGGGAGGCGAGGCTATGACACGGAGGAGATCAAGAATGAAAGCATGAGAGTCTGAAGGGAAAAGAGATAGAGGAAATTGATAAGGAGGTGGAAAAAGACATGATCGAGGCGACAATCCTTGAAGCGGCGGAAAACATTGAGAAATACCGAGAGAGAGACAAGGGCATGGAGGGACAAAAAGGTGGTCGAAAGGACATTAAACCGGTGATCTTGTCTTGAAAAGAAAGAAAAATTGGGAGAACCCGGGAAAACTTCATGAGTCATGGGAAGGGCCTTACATCGCCGGGGGAAACGGATATGCCGGGGGCTTTTCGCACGATGGAGCGGTGGCGAAGAGTTGCCGTATTCGTAGAATGCCGACAGCCTAAAAAGGTATTATCCATGAAAACCCTAGTTGTAGATAGATGTAGCATGTAGTAGTTTTTCGATTTTCGTAAGTTTATACTTTAGAAAACTAAAAAATCCGAATCACGTGTCTATAAGTGATTTCGGGACAAAAATTAGTTTTACTTCTTCTAGTCGTATTAGAATAAGAAGGACCGTACTCTTTTCCTTGCAAAGGGGGCTCTAAATCAAGAGGCAAGGTTTTTAACGAGGCGGATCCTATGTAAATACTCTTTGTGATATATATATGAAAAGAGTCTTCCCCCAAATTGCGTATCTCGAGAATTCCATCGTGAAAAAAGAAAAAGTTCGTGAAAAAGGCTTCGTGATAGCCAGAATTCCATCGTGAAAAAAGAAAAAGTTCGTGAAAAAGGCTTTATGATAGCCAGAATTCCATCGTGAAAAAAGAAAAAGTTCGTGAAAAAGGCTTCGTGATAGCCAGAATTCCATCGTGAAAAAAGAAAAAGTTCATGAAAAAGGCTTTGTGATAGCCAGAATTCCATTGTGAAAAAAGAAAAAGTTCGTGAGAAAGGCTTCGTGATAGCCAGAATTCCATCGTGAAAAAGAAAAAAGTTTGTGAGAAAGGCTTCGTGATAGCCAGAATTCCATCGTAAAAAAAGAAAAAAGTTCATGAAAAAGGCTTCGTGATAGCCAGAATTCCATCGAGGAAAGAGAGGCCTGAGACAACAACAAGTTGTGGCCTAGAAAATCCCATCCATGAAGGGATTCCCACCCAAAGAGGCCTGAGACAACAACAAGTTGTGGCCTAGAAAATCCCATCCACGAAGGGATTCCCACCCAAAGAGGCCTGAGACAACAACAAGTTGTGGCCTAGAAAATCCCATCCACGAAGGGATTCCCACCCAAAGAGGCCTGGAACAGCAGCGAGCTATGGCCCAGAAAGTCCCACCCACGAAGGGATTTCCGCCGAAAAGAAAAAGCCGGTAGGTTGACTTCGAGAAAGTAAATGCCGAAAAAGTTTTCGTGATAACGTCGTCACAAGGAAAGGGCAAGGGGCTCATGCGAAAAATCGTAGAAAAATCCTGGTTGAAGCAACTGAAGGTTGCAATATCAACCGGGGCAAGTTTGCCAGATAGATCAAGTCCACAAAATTCGAAAACAAATTTTGTCGACTTGTATGACGATGGTTTAAAATTTTCAAAAGTTAGCAAATATTCCTTCTAAAAGCGTACTAGATCGAAATACGCGAACAGCAAGTTTCCTAAGCATGCCTTCAAGTTTTCATGCGAAATGGCAAGGTGGGGGAGGGTGACGTTTTTTCAAGAAAAAACGTACTCGTTGCCTTATTCGCATAAAAGCTTCTGAAAAGTTCCTCGATAATTACAACAGTCAGTACGAAATTTAAAATGAAAGCTCTACAACATGTCCTGGATTACAAACGTTGTCTTCAACCATATCGCTAGCATAGGCGAAGTCAGACGCACCGGCTAAGGGGCTAAGGGGCTCCGTCTTCGGAATTTTCGCGGATCGCGAAGTAGAGGACGCAGAACGACTCTTCTTACGAAATAAGAAAAATGAAGAGAGATCAAAACAGCCTATAGAAAATTTAAGCGAGGCCTCAAGCCAAAAATCGAAAAAGTCTTGTTCGGGATGTGCTCGCTTGAACAGACGCCACACTTCACCACTAACGAACATCCTATCCCGATGAATTCGTAGCGGCAACACGTCCTGCGCAGGCCCAGCTTGCAGGACCTGCGCAGGTTAAAGTATACAAAACATTTGTTCAGGGAAGTTTAGTGAATCTACATAAATGTACATGCAATCTTGAATACACCCAAGGTTCGGACACAGCGTCTAGTTTGTAACATCCACCTTCGGGGAATCGTCCTCTTGTTCGGGGGCTTGCTCACCATCACTGCCTCCATCGCTGCTGCTGCTGCTGCTACCGCCTGAGCCCTCTTCTCCTGAGTCGCTCGAACCTTCGTTGGAAGTCGACCCTTCGGGAGACGCGGCGATGTCCTCACGGTTCTCCTCCTCGTTCAGCTGAGAAAGAAAGGTAAATGTGAAGAAGATTCGAGAGACTGAAACATCTGCAACAAACACAAGTCACGAAATCGAACAAAGAAACTACCTCAGCGAGCTTTGCGCGCGCGATGGTCTTGACAGTCTCCTTCCCGCTAGTCAGCCAGAACTCCCTTGCGAACTTGATCTTGATAGCCAGAACATCGGCGTTGGCTCGAAGTATCGCAGTACTAGTAGCGCTGGGGAATTGAGAAAGATTTGCGCGAAATTTCTCCAAGTCAACGCAGTCATAGTCATGAAGAATCTTCAACATACTCTCCACAGAGAAAGCAGCAGCGAAGTCA
This sequence comes from Cenchrus americanus, assembly GCA_947561735.1. NCBI lineage: Eukaryota > Viridiplantae > Streptophyta > Magnoliopsida > Poales > Poaceae > Cenchrus > Cenchrus americanus. The sequence continues at coordinate 105,952,214 of OX387243.1, forward strand.
CTGGCGCTGGAGATCACCTCAGTAAGGGCCTTGAACTCGGTCTCCATCCAATCCATGAATTCGGGAATCTCAATGTTATCCAGAAGAGGGGCTGGGCGAACGCCGAATTCGTTCAAGGACTTCTTGTACTCCTCATAGAGCAGTTTCATCTTCTCCAGAATCTCGGAAGTGTTTTTCTTCGAGGCTTCACTCTGCTCCGCAAGCACCTTTTCAAGATCCACGATTTTGCGGTCCTTCGCGCTCAGGGACTTGGCGAGACTGGCATTATTAATACGAAGATCTTTGGCGGTTTTCGTAGCCCGCTCGTGCTTCTCCCGAAGATTCTCAATCACGCTAAGGTCATCTTCATGGGACTTTTGAACCTTTTCAAGATCTCTCTTGGATTGTTCAAGAGCCGATTCCGCGAGCCCCTTCGCGTCCTGGCTTGCCTTCAGAGCCTCCGCTAACTCAGCCACTTTCTTCTTGAGTTCAGCGTTCGCAGTTGGGCAAGGTCAAAGCGCGCTTCGGTTCTTTAGATTTGGGTCAGTTGCTTGTTCATCTTCTCTTGTTCGACGAGCCGCTCTATGGCAACTTTCCCCAGCATAGAGTGTTTAAGCGCATAATCCTCCTGAAAGCGCGCTAGCTTTGAGGGAGGGTAGGAGTGCAAGAGATCCTTGAATTCTGAAAATGTCAAGATTACAGCATAAGATCAAAATTCAAGAATCGGAGAAAAAGAACAAAAGAGCACTGAGAAGGGACGAACCTTGTTTGCGAGAGCTGTTTGCATGGTGACTGTTTAGCCGAACCGGAAGAAGCCTTACCCTGAGGCGAAGGGGTGCCTTCGGGAGAAAGATGAGGCCCTTTCTCAGAAGCAGCAACAGCTCCTTCAGGTTGTCCCGAACTCTCCTCTCCTGATTCATCAATAGTCACAGACGATTGCCACAGTGTTAAAATCTTAGAAGTCCTACTCCCAATGCCAGTGGTCTTGAGGCCGACACTTTGTAATTTGCCACGATGAGACGTACCGAAGCTCTTGTTGAAAGCGGCCAAAGAGGGAGAGGGAGTTTGATCTTCGGGGACAATCTCCCGAACTTCGACCAGAGGAGCGTGTTCGGTAGGACTCGCCCCCCTTTGTACAGTAAGATCAAGCTCTTTGGCGAATTCGGGGGAGGCTTCATCCCGAGAGAGACCGGGTTGAGAGACATCGGCAGCAGAGGCTTCAACAGCAACGGGGGCCTCAAGAGGGGCAGCAACGTCAGCAGCAATGGTGGACTCATCAGCAGCGGCAGGGACAGTCTCCCTGTGAACTTCGGAAGTAACATCTGAAAAGGAATCAACATCCACAAATTCATTCTCGGAACCAGATGGACAGTTGTCTCGAAAGTTAAACAGTGGCCAGAGGAAAACACCTTTGAGGCTGTCTGTTTCCACGAAGGCGTCGTCGTCAAAGGCGGATGGGACTCGCCGAACACCGACAGAAGAAACTTTCTTCACCGCCTTCTTCAATCTCTTGCGGCTCATCTGGGCAAGGCCCGAAGCAGCCTGGAGCTCAGTGTCCGAAGTCCGAAGTTCAGAAGTTTTTCACTTGCGCTTCGACGATTCCAGGGATTTAGTCCTGGAAGGCTTGACCCCCGAAGAAGTGCCCTCACTGGCAGGTGATGAGCCTCGCTTCGACGACCTTATTCGGGGAGCATTGATCGGGGCGGTGAGCAAGCGGCCACGGCAACGGCGAGGAAGCTTCAACTTGGGACCTGGGCCTCGAGAACTGAAGAACTTGTCCCCACAAACTTCCGAAAAAACACGATTGATCTTCTTATTATGTTTTACCAGGGCCTTGTACGCCTTATACTCGTTCATGGTATATTCACCTACCATGACGTTCACCTTCTTCTCCACTTCTTCCATGAAGGCCTTAGCACTCTGATCTTCGCGAAGCTTAATCCCGAACTTTGAGAAAGGCACCTTCTGATCTGCCCAGTTGACGTTGAAGTACAAGACCTCAGTAGGGGACCAACCGCTCGAAATAGGCCAGACCCGGGCAGCGACGAATTCTTCAATAATGTCACGGCCGCCAAGTATGGTGCTGGCCAGGTGAAAGGCATTCTCACAACTTCTAATTCCCAAGGCACGTTGGTTGAACTTCGCAACATTCCAAGCGGCAAGAGGCGCAATCGGGCAATACAGTTTCGGCATATCGACTTTCAGATAAAACCAGTGAGACCTCCAATCATCGGTAAGGTTGGACTTGCAACAAGGAGCAATCTGGATTCGGGTGATTCCTTGTCGGGTATTCTGACGTCGCGTGTTGAAAGTGCAACACGCATGCTGACTGTGATAGAATTGCCCGTCTTCACCTTTGACGACCTAAGGTATAATCACCAGTTCGTAGAATCTGGCGAAGGTATCAACACTAGGATTACAGCCAAAGGTCTTCAAAATCCAGATGAACTTCGACACTTTAAGGAAAAATGTCGGCGAAAGCTGGCGAATTTTCACCAAAAATGCATCAAGAATGGCCGGTAGGACTGGGTCGCAGGGGAACCTCAGCCCCCAGACAAAGAAATCCCGAAAAACAACAACTTCTCCGTCCCTAGGAGTAGGGATCTGCTCATCAAGCGGGGCACGCCCAGCGCCCGGAGAGAAGAACCCGGCCTTCTCATATTCCCGAATCATGTTGCTTGTCACCTTCTGTCGGGGACAGCCCTAGGGGTCCCCTTAAACAAACTGGGGAATCCCCACTTAAAACCCGCAAAGGCCAAACGCGCCTCGCTTAAGCGCACAGGGCATGGCCCACGCCACGGTGGCCCTGACGACCCACCAAGGCGGCCCACTCAAAGATCCCCTCGAGCAGGCTCTGCCTCGCTCGAGGACACACGCCTACCTCAGGCGGGCTCCACCCCGTTCGAGGGGTGCGCTTACCGCGAGCAGGCTCGGCCTCGCTCGAGGGTCCGCTCCGCCCTCGAGCAGGCTCTGCCTCGCTCGAGGGCGCTCACTGCACGCGCACGCCGTTCCCGTACACGAGCATTTAATGTTCTAACAACGGCGGCGGTGCCATCGTGCGCACGGGGCTCGCGCCCGGTTCCGTTGCACCAACTCCCTAGGAGGGAACCCATCCCCACCCGTGGGGGAGCGTGCGACGTGGCCGGTGCTAGTCCGTGACGCCGCGCCGCCTACTCCGGTACGGCTAACGCGCGCGAGCCCTCGAAGGGGGGGGCGGCCGCACCCTCGGTTTACTTTCCCGTGACTTTGCGGGGGGGTTAGGTCGGGGCGTTAGGCCGGCGGGGCACCATCCCCGCGCCCGCGTTAGCGGCATGGAGGCCGCCCCCGCGCGTACAAACCCACGCCGGCACGCGCGCGCGCGGCTCCGACGCCGTGGAGCGTGCGGGAACGGGACGCCGCCTTACACCGCCACTTTGCCCCGTACGGACCGACGTCGCAACTCCCTCGAGCCGTCCGAAGACATCACGGTCGTCCGTTGCACTCCTACCCTCGAAGCTACCACTGTTCGGGTACAAGATATGCCATGATGGCCGGATCGCGGCAAGGACCGTCAAGGCGGCCGCCTACTCTACGGCATAGCACACCACACTTCCCCACATAGCTAAATAGCGCGGCATACATGTGATTCGCTCTCTCCTTGCCCTATAAAAGGAAGATGAACTCCCCCGCCGCAGGGGACAAGTCATGACACAACACAAGGCAGAACAACGTTTGACACCACGCACTTGTTCTCCAATTCTCCCACTATCTTTAGCCACTTCACCAGGGACTTGGGAGCCACGCTTCTTCTCCCGCATTGCTTGTAGCAGCCCTACTACAGGCACCCCCGGTGCTGAGCAATATAGTGCACCGAGCACACCACTCCTGGACGTACGGCCCCTCGGCCGGAACCAGGATAAAACTCCGTGTCTCTGATTGCTTAGCATCGACCATAGAGGGATAGACCTTGGCGCTTATCACTGGTTAGTGTCGGGACCACATTCCGCACCGACAGTTGGCGCCCACCGTGGAGCAATCGAGCGCCTAAGGTCAATCCACCACCAACTCCCTCCATGGTGATTCGCACTGAGTACCGCGGTACGCGCTACTCCATGGGCAGCTCGGACCCCCTCCCCGCCGGGTTTGAAATCCGATTCGGGGGGCTGAATTTTCAAGCTACGGGGAACGGCTACCTGATGCGCCTCACCAACCGTGAGGAGCTCCGTGCACGGCGCCGGAGCCGGGGACCGCCCGGTCCCCCGCGCGCGCGCCGCCACAACACGGACGCCCGCCGTCACGGATGCCGCGGGCCGTCAACGCCACGACGCGCCGCCGCTCGGGCCGGCGTTCACACCGGGCGCGGTCGGCGGCGGCAAGGCCGAACGCGCTACCTCCCAACGCGGCGGCCCGTCGGCACGGCAACCACCGCCCGGCGGGGGGCGCGCACGGTCTCGGGCCGCGCTTCCCCATCGGTACGCGCGGTGCCACGACGGCCTACAACGCCAACGTCAACACCACGATGCGCGGGGTTCCCCCCGGCGCGTCACGTCTTCGTCGCCGGGGACCACGACGCCTCCGCGGCGACGAGTCGTCCATGGGCTCCCTTGACGCGTTGCGCGCTAACACCGCATGGGTACGCGGAATGGGACTTCTCCCGGCGTGGGGACCCCGATAATGTTCGGGGGCGTTTTCTTGACGCCACGGATTGCGGTTCGGGGGCTGCTCCCGACGATTCCCGGCACGGGAGGCTGCGACCCCGCGCGGGAATGCTGCGTCGTCATCGCCAACGACCCAGCAAACGCCACTGGTGTAGTAGGCGCCGGTGACGGGGAGGTCACGCCCGCCCCAGGGATCGCTCCGCGCCTGGCTGCAGGGCCGAGTACCCCTGCTGGGTCCAACGTCGACGCGCAGTTAGCCCAGGCTCGTGAGCTCGAGGCCAAGCTGGCGGAGGAATATCGAACGGTGCGGTTGCTCCGCGCCTCGATGGCTGGAGAAGCCTCCGCACGCGGCGAACGCGCACGGGAGCTGGGCAAACAGGCCCGCGACCGCATCAACGCCGACTTCAACGTGGACAACCCGGACACGCCTCCGCGGGCGAGCCAGAAGCTTATCACTGCCGCAACACTGCTACGGGCCATGCCGGCCCCCTCGACGCCTGAGGTGCAAAACCTGCACTGCGAGGTGCAGGCTCTCATCGAGTAGGCGACCGTCCAGCAGGTTGAGAGCTCGGCATCACGCATTCGCCAAAAGGGAGACGCGCGAGGCGACGGGGCCGCGCAGGGGGGCGAACCCTCGGTCCATGCAGGTGAAGCGGTGCGCAAGCCTGAAGTTGCCCGGTAAGAAAGAAGTCAGAAAAGGGTGCGAACCCTCTAAGAGAAAACCAGCGAAACAGGAGTCAAACAGCGACTCATCTTCGACTTGCTTCCTCTCCACCTCGAGGGCGCGGCGCCCGGCCTCGACCGCCTGCTCAAGGCCCTTGAGGGTCTCGCCTTGCTCCTGGAGGGTGTTGACGGTTAATAGTTGTATCAAAGTTCGTTTAGACTTGCAAGCGGACAAGTCTCCCGTCGTAGTCAAGGGACCCTTCTTCCCTCGAGTGGTGAACCGAAGGTATCGAATCCGTGGAACAATGTGCAACGCAAGGATTCAATCTAGTAAAGCAAGGTAATTCTATGTATTGAAGAACAAAGATGCATCTAATCTAAGATATGATCAAGTAAATGAATCTAATCTAATCTACTAAAGAGGTAGCAAGAGAAAGCAAGAGATAACCAATCTAGAGAATATAGATCATGCTTATGTTGTAGCTCCAAACAAGATAGATGAAGATAGAAAAGCGAATCTTATTAAAAGCATCTTTAAATCGTGGCCTTCCCATCCGACTCCGAAAACGCCCGCCTTTCGGAACCCCCGTTCTGTCACAACGTATCCCTACTCATGCGGGTAGTCTAGGGCGAGTTCGATAGAACAAGTTGAAATCACTTGGTCGGTCCGGTATGCACCTCTAGCCACCGCGGCTACAAGAGCACCCTATGTAATCTAGCTATAGACTAGATCGTAGAAGAAGCAAAACCAAGAAGAAAACAAAATCATCGAGAAGGCACTTGATCGCTAGAAATCGAATTCACTTACAAACTTCACCATGAATGGTTACATGAACAAGATCACCACCGGGGCCCTCCCTCGATCTTGATCCTCGCTCCGGAGCTCCGACGTGGTCTTCCATGCAAGGTTCCCACGTCGGCTAGAAAAACCCTAGGCAACTAGCACGACCCTCATCTCCGAGATGGTGTCCCTCAAGCTTCTCTGCTCCTCGGCGGCGGATTACGACTTGGATGATACGTGGCTCTCGGTCGGGGGGCTATTTATAGCGAGAAGCAATTAGGTCAAAGGGGAGGCCGATTGGGCCCGAAAAGGGGTGGGCCGTCCCGCCCGGGCCCAGTCGGCCCATCTCGTGGCTGCTTCGCCGGTGTTGCTTCTCGCGTCTTCTAGATGTTCTCCCCTTTTGCATGTGGGCCCTTGACGTCGGTTTCTCTCCGGTGGACTCAACTCCTTGTCTTGCAAGCTTCGGCACTTTTACGGTTCGGTCCCGGAGTTTATCATCTTCTCGGGCTTGGTCCTTGGGCTCTTGGAGTCATGTTCACTTCATTGCTTGACTTGTATCGGGCTTCAAGGTCTTGTCATGAGGTGCTTAATGAACTTATCCCGGAAGTCTTGCTTTCAACGTTAAAACCCTGCGTAAACACTTAACTCCAAAACCGACATGCACAAGTGAACTTGTTATACCACGGGGGTTACTACCAATGAATAAGATACAAAAGTCATGCCAACACCGAAGGTAAACTCATGGTTAGGTTGACGGATTTTCACCGTCAACACAGGGCCAGCTCCTGGCTCGCGCTCGTGATACGGAGCACCATCTGCTCGCCCTTGAGCTTGGAGAACGCAGTGTTCCGGTCCTCCAGCGACTTCTGCGCCGCCTCGCGAGCGACGCGCTCCCGCTCCCGGTGCCTTGGCCGGGCGTCGGCGCGGCGGCCGCTCTGCCGGCCGGGGCCGGCCCTCGGCCCCCCGGCGGGCGGTACGCTCCGCGGGGGGGCGGTCCTCCACAACGGCGAGCGCCGCGACCTTGGCGTCGAGGGCGGCCTTCAGATCGTCGGCCTCCTTGGCCTTCTGCTCGAGCGCGCGCGCCCGCTCCTCAGCCTGGCTCTGCTGAGCCTGCGCCCCCGGAGCAACGAGTGGAGCTCCAGGTTGTCGTTGCGGACGCCGGCCACCTCCGCCTCCCAATTGGCCGCTAGGGTGCGCGTCTTCTCCAGGTCCGCCCGCGCCTGCCACAGCGCCTCATCCCGGTCGATGAGTGCTGTGCAAACCCGCTCGAGGGTGGAGGGGTGCGCCAGGTCCTGCCTTGCGCTCTCATGGAGCTGATCGCGTAGGGCCATGGTCCGGTACAACAGCCAGCCGTCCGGAGTCCTCAGGGCGTCGGCAAGCGCGTCGAAGGCGTCGCACGCTCCGGGCCGGCGGAGCTCGGCGCTCACACGGTCGAAGGCACGTACTTGTCACGGGCGTGGTGCTCGAGCTCCTGTCACCAACAAGTCAAACCCACAGCAAGCATCATGCGTTGCGGGGGATCGCGCGCGAGAAATGAGAAAAAGAGAGAAACAAGCAACGGCACCCCACCGGAAGACGCGCCACGCGGGACCGCCGTGGATCCTCGGCGCTTCGTTCGGCGCTCGATCGAGCGAGGCGTCGTGGTTGCGGATCTCTCCCCATAGCTCTTGCTCCCCACGGGCGTCGGCGAACGGCGGCGGGTCGCCGGCCGAACCCCTCTGCGGGCGGAGCGGCCCGCGCGGGGAAGACGAGGCCTCGGCACCGTGCCCTCGCCCTCCGGCCACCATGTGGCCCTCCCGCCGCCTCACGAGGGCCCCCTCCCCGGGGCTCGAGAGGACGGCGTGGGGAAGCTCACCCAATGGTCCCACCGGCGGCGGGGAGTCGTCGTGCGGGATCTCCACCACCACCGCCCGGGAGCCGCGGGCGCCCGCGAGCTCTCGGCCGCCGCGGCCGCCACGCTCGCCCCCCCGCCCGCGGCGCCCTTGACGAGCGCCGCGGGTGGGAACGGACGCGTGCGCCCTCAACACCTTGGCCGGTGCGAGGGGAGGCACGGTCGGCACCACCTGCGTAAACACAAACAACTAATCGGGAATTCTTGGTTTTCAAAAACGCAACCCCGCAAAGGAGCAAGCCCCTTACCTCGAAGAGGATAAGGCGCGCTTCCTCTTCCTCGAGGCCCGGTGGATGACGCCGGCGCGGCGGCGCGCCGCCGCCGCCGCGCCTCCCCGCCCCCTCGCGCGCCGGCGCGCGCGGGCCGCCCGCGTGCGGGCGCGCGCTTGCGCGCGCGCACCTCTTCGGCGCGGCCGGCGCCTCCGCGGCCGCGCCGCTCTGTCGTCGATTGCACGGCGGCGGGCGCCTCCGCACCCGCCCCCGGGCGATCTTTGCTCTTGCCGCGGAGGCGCGGCCGGCGACGGGGGCACGGGCTCCCACCTATCGGGGAGGCCACCGCCCCGGTCTCTTCCTCCTCTTTCTCCTCCGGGACGAGTACTCTTCGGTTCCTGGGGAAGAGCGCCCCTGCTACTCACGCAGCCGGTACTCTTCGTTCCTCCGTTCGCGACACTCGCGATGTCGCCTTGCGCGCTCCTCCTTGCGCGCCGCCCGCTCCCGCTCCCGTTGTTGCGACGCTCGACTAAGCGCGGGGGAGTCGGGAGTAGGCAGATTAGACTTCGTGGCGCTCAGGCTCACCATCTACAAGCAAAACATTGAAGCGCGTCAGCAACCTAAAGTATCAGCAAGGTCAAGAGCGGGATCAAGAGTTCTGCTTACCAACGGGCCGGTGGGGAGCATCTCGAGGTCCCACAGAGACCGGTCGCCGCGCGACAGCCGGGCGTCGACGGCGCTCCGTGCCGTGTGGCCGCATACTCCGCCGGGGAGGGGGCTCGGGAGCATCCGCGACCTCGCCAGCGCGACGGGGTTCGCCGTCTCCGTCATCTCGTAGATGCAGAGTGGCCTCTCCATCAGGGGGACGACCCGCCGGTGGTGGAGGAAGGCGAGGACGGTCGTCGCGGTCAGCCAGCGCGCCGCCAGGTTCCTCAGCGCGGCCAAGACCGAGTCCAACCCCTTCCGATGCGAAGACGGGGACACGCCGTGGCTCCAGGAGTCCGGCCTCTCCCGGAGCACGAGGCCGGTGTAAGGGGGGAGGCCGGGCTCGGCGTTGCGAAGGTAGAACCACCCCCGCTCCCAGCCGGCGTTGTTGGTTGTCATGGTACAAGGGATGTAGTCGTCCTTGTACTGCGCCCGCAAGGCGAGCGACATGCCGCCGGCGCGCACCGCGCGGTGGGTCCTCTGCTCCGCCGTCGGCTGCGTGTACAGCACCGCGCGGAAGAGATGTATCCAGAGATCCCAATTCACTGGGATCCCTAGATACCCTTCGCAAACGCCCACGAATGTGGCCGCCTGCGAAATCGCGTTTGGCGCGAAGTTGTGCAACTCCACGCCGTAGTGGTGGCAGAGCGCTCGCATGAAGCGGCTCGCCGGCGCCGCGAAGCCGCGCTCGTGGAAGCGGGTGAAGCTCACCACGTAGCCGCTCGGCGGGTTAGGCGTGTGGTCCCCGGCCGGCGGCACGATCCACTCAATCGGCCGAGCCCTCCACGTTCGCGCAGGCGGCCGGCGGATACCGGTTCACCCGGGGGCCAGCCGCGTCACCGTGGAGCGCTCCCACACGTACGGATCGACGATGACGAGCGGTGGAAGAGGCGCCATGAGGAAAGGCGGGGAGCGGGAACAAAGAACGGGGAAGGAGAGGAAGAGCTCCAACGGCGAAAGGGCGCGGCGACGAGAACGAAACGAGAGGCAAGAGCGTGGGGGGGCAAGAATGGCAATTGCTAAGGTAAAAACCGCAATTTCCCCTTCTCCTCGGATTTATAAGCGTGGGCGTGCTCTCCGGAGCGCACGTCCGCGCGCGTGCTTGCGGGGGAATCTTTTCTCACCGACGGGCGGGCCCCACCACGACCGCGGCGGTCACGCCACCGCGGACGGGCCATCATCACGGCGTAGAACCGGGAGGACCGTGGCGAGGAGGTCACGTCCGCCCGCCCACGCCGCCCCACTACGCGCGCGGCCGCGGCGCCAAAAGGCGCGCCGCGACGCGAAGCCGCGGCCTCGGCGCGCGCATTAAATGGCCCGGCCCCATACCAAGTAAGGAGTACCCTCGAGCGGCACGAGCCCCTGGCTCAGGAGAATTCAACCCTCGAAAGGATGCAGGCGTGAGACGGTCACCTCGGGACCCGTTTGAGACAGGACAGGCACCGCAGGCACCAATGGCGCACCACTCTACTGATCAGCTCCTCGAGGGCTGACGCGGTCAGGCCCCTCGAAGAGTCGCAGATGCCAAGACGGGAGCGCTTAGCCGCCACCCCGCACCATTTTGCGGTCGGCGCCTCGAGGGGCGGCTCGCCCGGGCCCCTCAAGGATTCGCGGATGCCAAGACGGGAGCGCTTAGCCGCCACCCCGCACCGTTTTACTGATCAGCGCCTCGAGGGCTGGCTCGCCCAGGCCCCTCAAGGATTCGCAGATGCCAAGACGGGAGCGCTTAGCCGCCACCCCGCACCATTTTACTGATCAGCGCCTTGAGGGCTGACGCGGTCAGGCCCCTCAAAGGATTCGCAGATGCAAAGACGGGAGCGCTTAGCCGCCGCCCCGCACGGCCCTACTGATCAGAGGTTCGAAGCCTGACCCTCGATGGGTTCGAACAGACGCCCCAGATCACCAGAGTCAGGGACGACGAGGGCACGCGCATTCAAGCCGTTCCTCGAGCCTGCCGGCTCGAGGGTGCCCCACATGTTGTATTCGAGAGCCAGCGAGGGCAGCTAGCCGGGGGATCCCACCGAGGGAGAGCTTCCGCGCCCTCGGTTCCTAGCGAACGGGACCGAGCCCCACCTAGCAAACCCACGCAAGCGCTTTAATGGACGTGTCTCTGGACCACGCAGCCTACCCTTATCGAACGGGGCATGGGTGTTCACTCGAACCACCCGCTAACAGCTCAACGAGGAATCCGCAATCCGCGACCCGCCCGATGGGGGTGCGGAAACCTCACCCTCCGTCCCGCGGAGGGACGGCGAGGGCGCATTAAAAAACAAGTCGTAGAGCTCTACTCGATCGCCTCGAACGGGCCCAGGCTCGGGGGCTCGACGCGCGGCTACACCTCCTGGATTGCACCCACCACGGAAAGGGCCAGCAGCGCGTGCATCGCCGAAGCCGGCTGAAACATTGCCGACGCCGGCTGAAACATGTACCACGCCCTCTGACCAAATCTCGCGATAAACCCCTACAGGAGCGCCCGCGCTCCTGCAGGGCTTCGGGGGCTAGACCCGCGGGTCCGCTGACGCGGCCCCACGGAAAGCGTTCGCAAGCCAGGAGGGAAGGACGTCCTATCAGTAGGCTCCAGCATCTGCGGGAGCCTTGATGGCGAACCCGCAGATGCTCGGGGGCTACTGTCGGGGACAGCCCTAGGGGTCCCCTTAAACAAATTGGGGAATCCCCACTTAAAACCCGCAAAGGCCAAACGCGCCTCGCTTAAGCGCACAGGGCATGGCCCACGCCACGGTGGCCCTGATGACCCACCAAGGCGGCCCACTCAAAGATCCCCTCGAGCAGGCTCCACCTCGCTCGAGGACACACGCCTACCTCAGGCGGGCTCCGCCCCGTTCGAGGGGGTGCGCTTACCTCGAGCAGGCTCCGCCTCGCTCGAGGGTCCGCTCCGCCCTCGGCCGGGCTCCTCCTCGCTCGAGGGCGATCCGCACGCGCACGCCGTTCTCGTACACGGGCATTTAATGTTCGACAACGGCGGGGCGGTGCCATCGTGCGCACGGGGCTCGCGCCCGGTTCGGGTGCACCAACTCCCTAGGAGGGAACCCATCCCCGCCCGCGTGGGGGAGCGCGCCACGTGGCCGGTGCCGGTCCGTGACGCGCGCCGCCTACTGCGGTACGGCTAACGTGCGAGGCCCTCGAAGGGGGGTCGGCCGCACCCTCGGTTTACTTTCCGTGACTTTGCGGGGGTTAGGTCGGGCGTTGGGCGGCGGGGCACCATCCTGCCCGTTTGTTAACGGCATGGCGGCCGCCCCCGCGCGTACAAACTCACGCCAGGCACTATGGCAACGCGGCCCGACGGCTGTGGAGCGTGCGGGGAACGGGACGGCCGCCTTACGCACCGCCGCCGTGCCTCGTACGGACCTACATCAGCAACTCCCTCGAGCCCGCCTGAAGACATCACGTCCGTCCGCTGCACTCCTACTCTCGAAGCTACCACTGTTCGGGTACAAGATATGCCATAATGGCCGGATCGCGGCAAGGACCGTCAAGGCGGCCGCCTACTCTACGGCATAGCACACCACACTTCCCCACGTAGCTAAATAGCGTGGCATACATGTGATTCGCTCTCTCCTTGGACTATAAAAGGAAGACGAACTCCCCCGCCGCGGGGGACAAGTCAGGACACAACACAAGGCAGAACAACGTTTGACACCACGCACTTGTTCTCCAATTCTCCCACAATATCTTCAGCCACTTCACCAGGGACTTGGGAGCCACGCTTCCTCTCCCGCATTGCTTGTAGCAGCCCCACTACAGGCACCCCGGTCTTTGAGCAATATAGTGCCCCGAGCACACCACTGCTGGATGTACGGCCCCTCGGCCGGAACCAGGATAAAACTCTGTGTCTCTGATTGCTTAGCATCGACCATAGAGGGATAGACCTTGGCGCTTATCACTGGTTAGTGTCGGGACCACATTCCGCACCGACACCTTCGACTCTCCGAAGGCGAGTGAGGGTGGCAGCGGGCCGGAAGTCCTTGCTTTAATCAGGTCACCGACACCGGCGTCCACATCTCCGATGTCTTCGCCATTGTCAGACTGAACCTCCCCGTCTTCACGACTCGGGAGCCCTTTGGAAGAACCGAGAATCCTCGGGCGGTGCAGCATGCTCCGCACCTTCGGCAACTGGGTCGAGCGGAAGACCAGCCGCGATGAGCTCTTCGTTAGTCATGGGTCTAGCGGTGCTTTTAACTCGAGCCACCTAACCAACAGATACGAACATACGAGCAGTTAAGAAAACCATTCAAGAATAAAGCTCGCGAAATCGTGATACCACTGCACCAAAGTATAACAAGTAACAATTGACAAGAGAAAGATGAAGGAATACCTTAGAGAAGTGCGAAGAAGACCTGAAGTTCGCGAGCTTTTCAGCAGAAGATCAGATTCCGCGAAAAAGAGAGATGCACGAATCGTGAAAAGCTGGAAAGCTGTAAAAAATTTTAACAGCGGCGGCCGCTATTTATAGGGGCAGGGGAGGGGTAGTTCCGCGATACCCGCCTCGATTTAACGCGTCCTTGGTTTCCGGGCGACGCGTGTCCCCTCGACGTTCGAGGGTGACGTTTTTTTTTTTCTAAATTTCCGAATGATTCGTGGAATCGGATCGTCGGAGTCAACCCGCTTCCCCGAAAGGCTAGTGTTGGGGAATTCAGGAAAACCCGTCACCCTCGAAACGTTGAGTTTAACAAAGTTCTCGAAGCATGTTTTTCAGGAGCAGGGAATTCACGATTCTCGGAAGCCTGGAACCTGTGAAGCCTCGAATTCGCGAATGTGCAAAGTTCGGGAATCTTGGTTCGGTGAAGAAGTGGAGTCACGAACATGCGGAATCCCGGAATCTCGAACTGTCGATGGCCCGAACTTCGGAGAACGGACGATTCGGGAATCTGTCGAGGGCTGAGTTCGGGAGTCAGGCGCGTGGACATGCGCGAACCAGCGGAGAAGCGAAGGCCAATTCGGGAAACTGTTGAAGACCCTATTCGGGAGTTTCACGCGAAGACATTCACGAACCAGGAGAGAAGCAAAGTCAAAGTTGTTGTCCCAAAAAGTCGGGTTTAGAGTGTGAACTAGTGGCGGACTTGTAAATATGTTAGATGAAAAAGACAATCCTGTATGCGTTCACACTAGGAATATTCTCTGAGGCTAAGGGTGTTATCGGTATGTAAAAGTCCCTTCGTCTCCCTATAAAAGGGGGCGCAAGGGCACGTGTAAACGGATTCAGACTTTTTGGAACTTGTGCTACTAGCTGAGGGAATTACAGTCTCTTTGCGCTCTCACTTTGTACTTGAACGTGCTAAGAACTCTCACTTGTGTTAGGGTGGTCATCCGAAATTTTCGGGTAACCCCCCAACACGGGGCACTATATTGCTCAGCACCGGGGTGCCTGTAGTGGGGCGGCTACAAGCAAGGCGGGAGAGGAAGCGTGGCCTCCAAGTCCCTGGTGGAATAATCAGAATGAGTTCAGATGTTGTGGGAGAATTGTGCGTGGTGTGGTTTGGATGTCTGATGTCCCGTGTCGTGTCCCCTGCGGCGGGGGAGTTCACCTTCCTTTTATAGACCAAGGAGAGGGCGAATTACAAGCATGCCGCACTATTCAGCTAATGGGGAGGTGTGGTGTGCAACGCCGCAGAGTAGGCGGACGCCTTAACGGTCCTTGCCACGATCTGATCATCATGGCGTATCTTGTACCCGAACAGTGATAGCTTCGAGGGTAGGGGCGCAGTGGCTGGCCGTGGCGTCTTCAGAAAGGCTTGGGGAAGCCGTTGACGGCGATCCGTACGGGGTACAGAGGTAGGCGTGGCGGCGTCCCGCCCCCACGTGCCGCACAGCGTCGGAGTGGTTGTAACAGTGCCCGGCGTGGTGTTGTGAGCACGGGGGTAGCCGCACACAACCAACAGTGGCAGGGATGGCGTCCCACCGGCCTAGCGTCATGACTTGACCCTACAAGTTCACGAGAAAGCGGTTCGAGGGTGTGGCCGGCCCCCCTTCGAGGGCTCGGCACGTTAGCCGTACGGGAGTAGGCGGCGCGGTGTCATGGGGGCGACACCGGCCACGTCGCACAATCCCCCACGGTGGCGGGGATGGGTTCCCCCCTAGGGAGTTGGTGCAACGGGGCCAGGGGCGTGAGTCCCGGGAGCAGTATGGCGCCGCCCCGCCGTGTCGGAGCATTAAATGCCGTGCCGGCGTGCGGGAACGAGGGCGCGATCGCGAGGGAGCCTCGAGCGAGGCGGAGGCGAGCCCTCGAGCGAGGGCGGAACCGCTCGAGGGGCCGTGAACCCTCGAGCGGGCGGAGCCCGCTCGAGGAAGGGCGTGAACCCTCGAGCAAGGCGGAACCCGCTCGAGGGGGCCTTTGAGGGGGGCCACTCCGGTGGGTTGCGGGGACCACCGCAGTGTGAGCCATGCCCGTGTGTGCGTTTAAATGAGCGGTGTATTGTTTTGCTTTTTGCAGGTTTTAAGCAGGATTACTTCCAGTTTGTTTTGGGGGACCCCTCGGGGTTGTCCCCGACAGTAGCCCCCGAGCATCTGTGGGCATGCCGGCCAGGCTCCTGCAGATGCTGGAACCTACTGATAGGACATCCTTCCCCCTGGTTGCCAAAGCTTTCCGTGGGGCGCGTCGGCGGACCGGCGGGTTCGCCCCGAAGCCTGCGGGAGCGTGAGTGCTCTGCGGGGGGTTTCTTGTGGAGATTTGGTCGGCGGACGTAGTACATGTTTCAACCGGCGTCGGTGATGTTCCGGCGCGGCTTCGGTGACGCACGCGCGGCGGCGCGCCCACGGCCGGTGCAACTCGGGAGGGTGTAGCCGTGCGTCGAGCCCCCGAGCGCGGGCCGTTTAAGGCGATCGGGGGCGAGCTCTACGACTTGTTTTTAACGCACCCTCGCCGTCCCTCCGCGGGACGGAGGGTGAGGTTTCCGCAACCCCCATCGATCGGGTCGCGGATTGCGGATTCCTCATCGAGGCCGTTAGTGGGTGGTTCGAGTGGACGCCCATGCCCCGTTCGATAAGGGTAGGGCCGCGTGGTCCGGAGACACGTCCATTAAAGCGCTTGCATCGGTTTGATAGGTGGGGCTCGGTCCCATTCTCTAGGGGACCGAGGGCGCGGAAGCTCTCCCTCGGTGGGATCCCCCGACTGTTTGCCCTCGGCGGCTCTCGAACACGACATGTGGGGCACCCTCGAGCCGGTGGGCTCGAGGAAAGGCTCGAATGCGCGCGCCCTCATCGTCCCTGACTCTGGTGATCTGGGGCGCCTGTTCGAACCCGTCGAGGGTCAGGCTTCGAACCTCTGATCAGTAGGGCCGTGCGGGATAGCAGTTGGGTGCTCCCGTCTTTTGCATCTGCAGGTTTCGAGGGTGCCTGGCCGTGCGGCCCCGTCTTTCTTGTCCGGTAGTTTGCGAACCGAGGGCACCGTGGCGCCGTTTGTTTCAAACGGGCGTCGGAGGTCGCCGGTTCTTTGTTTGCACCCCCTTGAGGGTCGAATTTTTCGAGCCAGGGGCTCGGGCCGCTCGAGGGTCTTCCTTACTCGGAGGGCCGGGCCATTTAATGCTCGCGGTCGCGGCCCTGTGGTCTCGCGCGGCGGGCGTGTCTTTTCGGGGCGCCACGGGCGGTGCGCGTAGTGGGCGGGGAGTGGGCGGGCGGATGTGACCGCCGCCACGGCCCCTCGGTTACTACGCGTGATGATGACGTTCGTGCGGTTGCGTGGCCGCCGCGGTCATGGTGGGGCCCGTTTGTAAGCGAGAGGAAATTCCACCTGCATTTAATGCGCCGCGGGCGCACGCTCCGGAGGACACGCCTGCATCTATAAATCTGGTGGAAGGGGAAAGGGCGGTTTTCACCTTAGCGTTCACCGTTCTTGCTCCTTGCGCCCCAGCCCCCGAGTCATTCTCGCCATCGTGCCCCTGTTCTCAGAGCTCTTCTTCCTCCCCGTTCTTCACTTCATCGTCCGCTCGCATGGCTCCCCAGCAACCTCTCACCATCGTCGACCAATTGGCATGGGAGCGCTCAACGGTGACGCGGCCGGCCCCGAACCGGCACCGGGTAGCGCGCGGCCGGGCGGCGGCGAACGAGGATGGACAGCCGGCCGAGTGGATCGTGCTGTCGGGAAGGGACCAAGCGCCCACCCTCCGAGCAGCTACGTGGTCAGCTTCGTCCACTTCCACGAGCGGGGCTTCATGGCGCCGGCGAGCCGTTTTATGCGGGCTCTCTGCCACCACTACGGCGTGGAGCTCCACAACTTCGCGCCGAACGCGATCTCGCAGGCGGCCACGTTCGTTGGCGTCCCGCGAGGGCTTCTAGGGATTCGGTGAGCGGGATCTCCGGATTCACCTCTTCGCGCGGAGTTATT
Source organism: Cenchrus americanus (assembly GCA_947561735.1). Taxonomy (NCBI): domain Eukaryota; kingdom Viridiplantae; phylum Streptophyta; class Magnoliopsida; order Poales; family Poaceae; genus Cenchrus; species Cenchrus americanus. Next base: position 105,969,417 of record OX387243.1, read on the forward strand.
CACGCCGCCGACGACGAGGCGAGGACGCCCGCGCGCGGTGCGCGCCGGCGGCATGTCGCTCGCCGTGCGGGGCCAGCGCAAGGATGACTACATCCCCTGCACGATGACGACCAACAACGCAGGCTGGGAGCCGGGGTGGTTCTACCTCCGCAACGATGAGCCCGGTCTCCCCCCTACGCCGGTCTGGTGCTCCGGGAGAGGCCCGCCTCCTGGTACCACAGGGTGTCCCCGCCCCAGCACCAGGCGCGGTTCGAGTCGCTCCTAGCCGCGCTGAGGAATCTGGCGGGCCGCGGGCTAACTGCGGAAGTTGTCCTCGCCCACCTCCACCATCGGCGGATCGTCCCTTTGATGGAGAGGCCGCTCCGCATTTTTGAGATGACCGAGGAGGCGGACCCTGTCGCGTTGGCGAGGTCTCGGTCGCTGCAAAGCCCCCTCCTGCGGGATTACGCGGCTACCGGGCGTGGAGCGCCATCGACCCCAAGTCCGCGCGCAACAACGAGACCCTGTGGGATCTTGAGATGCTGCCCACCGGCCGGCTGGTGAGTGGAGTTCTTGATTTCGTTTTCGATTTTGCCAGTTCCCCGAGTTGTTGACGGATTTTAATGTTTCGCCTGCAGTTGGTGAACGTGAGCGTCGCGAAGTCTGAGTCGCCCACTCCCCACTCTCGCGCGCTCGCGCGCGCGGCGCAGCAGCGAGAGCGGGAGCGAGTGGCTCACAAGAGGGAGCGTGCGACGCGGCACAGGGAGCACCGCGAGCGGAGGAGCGAGGAGTACCGGCTGCACGAGCAGCAGGGGCTCTCCTCACCAGGGACCGAGGAGTACTCGTCATCGGACGAGGAGGAGGAAGAGGTTAGGGGGCAGGCCCTCCCCGATAGGTGGGAGCCTGCACCCCCTTCACCGGAGCCGGCTCCGGTGGCGGGGAGACGGCATCGCGCGGGTGCGCGGCGGATGCGCCCACGCCCTCCACCGGGCAATCGACAACGGGGGCCGCGCGGGCCGCGGGGGCGCCGGTGCGCGCCTCGGAGGTGCGCGCGGTGGATGCGCCCACGCGCGCGGGCGGGGCCCGCGCGCGCGGTGGAGATGGCCGGAGCGCGGCGGCGACCACGCCGGCCGCGCCCACATCGTCGGCTGGGACCTCGAGGAAGAGGAAGCGCGCCTTCTCCTCCTCGAGGTAAGGGATCGTCTTTCAAGGGGTCGCGCGCCCGCCGGGCAAGAACCTGATAGTTTGTTTGCGTCTCCACAGGGTGGTGCCAACCGTGCCTCCCCGCGCACCGGCCAAGGTGCTGAGGGTAGATGCGTACGTTCCTACCCGGCGGCGCTCATCAAGGGCGCGCGGGCGGGGGCGGCGGCGGCGATGGCGAGCGTGAGTTCGCATGGTGTAGGCGAGGCCTCGAGGCCACGGTGGCGGCCCTGCCCATCGAGCCGCGGCCGGCGGTCGGCCGAGGAGCGGCGGGGCGTCGGTCATGGAGGAGGCACGGCGGACGACGGCCGCGGCGAGGCGAGGCCGAGGCGGGGGCGCGGCCGGCGGCGGCGATCGCGGTGGCATTGCGTTGGCGGCGTCGCCGCGGAGGGCCACCGGTGCCCGCGGGGCGGCGAGACGCGGTCGGAGGCGGCGGGCGTGGCGCCGCGGCGGGAGACCGCGGCTACGAGGCGCGGTCGGAGGCGGCGGTGGGGACGCGGCGAGGGGGCACACGCGGCGCCTCCGGGCGGTGGCGGTGGAGATCCCGGACGACGACTCCCCGCCGCCCGGGTGGGACCAGTGGGTGAACTTCCCCGTGCCCTCCCTTGAGCCCCAGGAGGACGGGCGCTCGTGAGGTGGTGGGATGGCCACATGGTGGCCGGAGGCCGAGGGCTCGGCGCCGAGGCTTCTTCCCACGCCGGCCACTCTGCCCCGGGAGAGGAGCGCGTCGACGAGCCGCCCGCCTGTCGACGCTCAAGAGGAGCAGCAGGCGTGGGGGGGGGACTCGTGACCATGGCGCGGCGCTCAGCGGGCGTTGAACGAGGCGGCGCGGATCCACGGCGGCCCGGCGTGGCGTGTCTTCCAGGTGAGGCACTGTTGCCCCTTTTCTTCGACTTCTTCGCCTTTGTGTTTGTTTCTTGCAGCGCGGCAGCTTGCGGTTCGATCTAATGGCGGCAGGAGCTCGAGCACTGCGCCCGCGACAAGTATGGCGCCTTCGACCAGATGAGCGTTGCGCTTCGCCACCTCCAGGAGCAGCGTGACGCCTTCGACGCGCTCACAGACGCCTTGGGGACCCCGGACAGCTGGTTGTCGTACCGTGCTGAGGCCCTACGCGACCAGCTTGAGGAGTGCGAAAGGCAGGCCGCGGCGCGCCCCTCCACCCTTGAACGGATTTGCACAGCCCTCATCGATCGGGATGAGGTGTTGCAGCAAGTGCGGGGGGATCTGGAGAGGATGCGCACGTTGGCGTCCAACTGGGAGGCGGAGGTGGTCACCGTCCGGGCTGACAATCAGGAGCTCAGCTCGTGGCTCGGGAGGCGCGAGGCCCCGGCGAGCCGGGCGAGGGAGAGGGCGCGCGGGCGAGCCGAGAGAAGGCCAAGGAGGCCGACGAGGCGAAGGCCACCCTCGACGCCAAGGTCGTTGCGCTCTCCACCGCGGAGGACCGGCTCCCGCAAGAGCGTGCCGCCGCCGGGGGGCGAGGGGAAGCTCCGGCGGGAGCGGACCGCTCTTGCCGGCGCGCCGATCGGCGCTCGAGCGGGGGAGCGTACGCTCGCGAGGCGGTGCGAGAAGTCGGCCGGAGGAGCGGAACGGCGAGTTCTCGAAGGTTGAGGGCGGGCGGTAGCTCTCGGCATCACGAGTGCGGATCGGGAGCGATCCCTCGGGGAGCGAGAGCGCCCACCGTCGTCGGCACTGCGCGGCAAGCGGTCGAGGCCGAGCGCCGCGCCCTCGAGGTGGAGAAGAAGCGAGGTTGAAGGTAGGACACGCGTTTCGTCTCTTGTTTTGCTGATCTTTCCTCTGAAGGTTCGTTCCTCCTTCTGATTTCTTTCGCTGGCAACGTTCAGGCCTGCGCACCGCGCTGGGGCACGCGACCGACCGGGCTGAGGCGCTGCAGGCTTCCTACAACTCCTCCGAGTGGGAGCTGTTGGAACTGCGTTCCGCGGCTCTCGAGACCTGCCAGGCCGTGGAGGAGGGTGAGGCGCAGGCTGGAAGCTCGTTGGCCAGCCACCGACGCGCCCTCGGCGGGCACATCTCTGGGCACATGCGCCGTGCTCTGCACCTCGGCGTCCAGAAGGCTCTTGGAGTGGTGCGATCTCACTACGAGATCAACTTCGAAGCCGTGGCAGAGGGCTACATCGTCCCGGAGGGCGTCGAGGATGAAGTGGCGATGGAGCGCGTGGACGCATTAGCTGCTGACGCCGCCGAGGCCTTCGAGGAGTTCCTGTTTCCAGACGCCGCTGAAGCCGACGCTCCTTAGGCCTGAAAATTGCTGGGCGCTAGGCCCTTTTTTGTTCGTACGTTAGTATGTGGGCCACGTGGCCATGTAAATGAACAATCATTTTGTTTCAAGAACTTGTGGGAGCAAATGATGTTTGCTATTTTTATGGCGCTGTTTTGTTTCTTCCTTTGCCTGAGTAAATTCAAGTTAGGGGAGTTCGATTTTCGCGAGCAGTCTGCTGGTCTGGAGGCAAGAGAGAAGGGTCGTATCCTCGTGGAGGCGTAGGCTATCTCTGGCTCGCGTATCCTTTCCGCTAAGCCGTCTGCGCCCTGTTTGAACTTTGCTCGAGGCTAAGGTTGAGCCAAACTTAGCGCACGTGGGTTTTTTTGCGAAAAAATGGGACCATTTTTTGGGGGGGGATGCCCCCCGTAGTAGCCCCCGAGGGTGATTTGGGTTTCAGGGGAAAGCCGAGTTGCCCTTTTTATTGAACTGCTGCTATTTACACGTTCGGCGCTGGCGGGGTGTTGGGCGGGTAATTTACAACGAAAGACTTGGAAATCCTAGCTAGGGGTAGAAGCAACGTAGGTTGTTGGATGTTCCAAGCGTTGGTGAGTTCTTCGCCGTCCTCGTTGGCTAGCTTGTATGTGCCGGGCTTGAGCACCTTCACCACGACGTAGGGTCCCTCCCACGGAGGTGATAGCTTGTGGCGTCCTCGGTTGTCTTGGCGTAGCCTTAGGACCAAATCCCCTTCGCTAAAGTCCCGCCGGTGTATCTTCCGGGCCTGGTAGCGCCTTAGGGACTGCTGGTATCTTGCGGAATGCATTAGGGCCACGAGGCGCGCTTCATCCAGCTGGTCCAGTGAGTCCTCGCGAGCCCGCTGGTTGGTGTCCTCGTCATAGCCTCGCACCCTAGGCGACCCATATTCTAAGTCCGTGGGGAGGACGGCCTCCGCGCCATGGACCAGAAAGAACGGGGTGAACCCAGTGGCTCTGCTTGGGGTGGTCCTTAGGCTCCACAGGACCGTCGGCAGTTCCTGGAGCCATTTCCGACCAGACTTGTTCAGCTGGTCAAAAATTCTGGGCTTGAGGCCTTGTAGGATTATGCCGTTGGCACGTTCTACTTGGCCGTTAGTCTGTGGGTGTGCCACAGCCGCCCAGTCCACACGGATGTAGAATTTATCGCAAAACTCTAGGAATTTCCTGCCCGTGAACTGGGACCCGTTGTCGGTGATGATGGAGTTTGGCACTCCAAAACGATGGACGATGTCGGTGAAGAACGTCACCGCTTGCTCCGCCCTGAGATTTGTAATGGGGCGCACCTCTACCCACTTGGAAAATTTGTCGATTGCGACCAACAGGTGGGTGAAGCCCCCGGGCACCTTTCGCAAGGGCCCGACAATGTCCAGCCCCCACACGGCGAAAGGCCATGTAATTGGGATGGTCTGCAGGACGTGCACAGGCAGGTTGGATTTTCGGGCGTAGAATTGGCACCCTTCGCAGGTGCGCACGATCTCGCTGGCATCTGCAACCGCGGTGGGCCAGTAAAAGCCTTGGCGGAACGCGTTGCCTACGAGGGTGCGGGGTGCGGTGTGGTGGCCGCAGATCCCCGCATATATGTCCCGGAGGAGCTCGCGCCCCTCGGGGATGGGCACGCATCGCTGCAAGATGCCGGAAGCGGCGCGCTTGTACAGCTCGCCGTCGACGAGGGCGAAATATTTGGCCATCCTGGCGATGCGCCTGGCCTCGGATCGGTCTGAGGGGAGCTCCCCTCGGTCCATCCAGGCGATGTATTTGTCGCGCCAGTCCGCCTTGACGGGGGTTGGCTCGACGTCCATCACTTCGGCCTCGCAGGCGCCGTACCCCTCGAGAAGGGGGAGCACGTACGCCTCGTTCGAGGGGTCCTCGTCCATGGGCTCTGCGCCTGCTGGACTCGAGGGAGCCCCCGAGGGTTCCGTGTCGTTCGAGGGGTGCAGCTCGAGGGTGACGGAGGGTTGGGCGATATCTCGGGCGAAGACGTTCGGGGGGACAGTGATCCGCCCGACGCGATCTTGGCGAGCTCGTCCGGCTCCTCGTTGTACCGGCGGGGCACGTGATTAAGCTCAATGCCGTAGAACTTGTCCTCGAGGGCCCGCACGGCCTTGGAGTATGCTTCCATCTTGTCGTCGTGGCAGCTCGCGTTTTTCATGACTTGGTCAATCACGAGCTGCGAATCTCCCCGCACGTCGAGGCATTTGACGCCTAACTCGATGGCAATCTTGAGGCCGCAGAGCAGGGCCTCGTACTCAGCCATGTTGTTTGATGCGGGGAAATGGAGGCGCACCGCGTACCGCATGTGCTCCCCGAGGGGTGACACGAAGAGCAGGCTCGCGCCCGCCCCTGTTTTCATCACCGAGCCGTCAAAGTACAGAGTCCAGCACTCTGCTTGGATCTGCGGCGGCGGCAACTGCGTGTCTGTCCACTCGGCAATGAAATCCGCCAGGATCTGGGACTTGATGGCCTTGCACGGGGCGTAGGCGAGCGTTTCACCCATTAGCTCTACCGACCACTTGGCGATCCTGCCTGCTGCGTCTGGATTGCGGATGATCTCTCCTAGTGGAAAGGAGGAGACCACCGTGACAGGGTGAGCCTCGAAGTAGTGGCGAAGCTTGCGTCATGGGAGGACCACCGCGTAGAGCAGCTTTTGGACTTGAGGGTAGCGGGCCTTGGTGTCGGACAAGACCTTGCTGATGTAGTACACCGGCCGCTGAACCGGCAAGGCGTGCTCCTCCTCCGTGCGCTCTACCACAATCACGGCACTGACCACCTGGGTAGTCGCAGCTACGTAGAGGTGCAGAGGTTCGCCGTCTCGCGGCGGTGTGAGGATCGGGGCGTGGGTCAAGGACGCCTTCAGCTTGTCAAGCGCCTCTTGGGCCTCGGTAGTCCAAGAGAAGCGCTCATGCTTCTTGAGGAGGCGGTAGAGGGGCAAGCCTTTCTCGCCGAGCCGCGAGATGAAGCGGCTCAAGGCGGCAAGGCACCCCAGCACCCTTTGTACCCTTTTGAGGTCCTGAATCGGACCCATTCGCTCGAGGGCGGCAACCTTCTCGGGGTTGGCCTCGATACCTTGCTGGGAGACTATGTATCCTAGAAGCATGCCCCCCGACACGCCAAAGACACATTTTTCGGGGTTCAGTTTTACCCCGTTGGCCCGTAGGCAGCCGAACGCGATGCTGAGGTCGCCAACCAGGTCGTCTGCCTTCCTGGTTTTCACAACTATGTCGTCTACATACGCCTCGACGGTCCGGCCGATGTGGTCTCCGAAAACGTGCTGCATGCACCGTTGGTACGTTGCACCCGCGTTCCGGAGGCTGAACGGCATCGTGACGTAGCAATACATCCCGAACAGCGTGATGAATGAAGTCGCGAGCTGGTCGGACTCCTTCATTTTGATTTGGTGATACCCGGAATAGGCATCAAGGAAACAGAGTAGCTCACACCCAGCGGTCGAATCAACGATTTGATCGATACGCGGCAAAGGAAAAGGAACCTTGGGACATGCTTTATTAAGACTGGTATAGTCTACACACATCCGCCACTTCCCATTCTTTTTCTTTACTAGTACAGGATTGGCTAGCCACGTAGGGTGGAACACTTCCTTGATGAATCTGGCCTCGAGGAGCTTTCGCAGCTCCGCTCTGATCGCCCGCCGCCGCTCCTCGTCGAAGCGGCGGAACATCTGCTGGACGGCGCGGGAGTGAGGTAGGATGTCAAGGGAGTGCTCGGCGACCTCCCTCGGGATGCCTGGCATATCCGAGGGGATCCACGCGAAGATGTCAGCGTTGGCGCGGAGGAAGTCGACGAGCACCACTTCCTATTTCGGGTCGAGGGTTGAACTGACCCTCAACGCCTTGCCCTCGGGGGCAGCAGGGTCGAGGGGCACCTCCTTGGTCTGTTCCACAGCCTCGAAGCTGCCGGCGTGCTTGGCGGTGGAGTTGAGGTCTTCGTTGACCATGTTCTCCAAGTTGGCCACCAGCGCTTCATCCAGCGCTAGGGCCTCGGCGTGCTCCACGCACTCGACATCGCAGTCGAAGGCGTGCTCGATGGACGAGCCCACGGTGATGACGCCGTTGGGGCCCGGCATCTTCATCTTGAGGTAGGTGTAGTTAGGGACGGCCATGAACTTAGCGTAGCAGGGCCGCCCCAAGTATGGCGTGATATGGACCCCTGAACCCCACCACCTCGAAGGTGAGCATCTCCTTGCGGTAGTTGCTCGGGGTGCCGAACCAAACAGGCAGGTCGATCTGCCCGAGGGGCTGGATGCGCTTGCCCGGCGCGACGCCATGGAACGGCGTCGTGTTGGGCCGGGCCGCACCTCGGTCCAACCCGATCCCCGGCAGGGCGCGGCGGTGTGCGCGTAGAGGATGTTGAGGCTGCTGCCTCCGTCCATCAGGACCATCGAGAACCGCGCGTTCCCGATGACCGGGTCAACCACCAGCGGGTACTAGCCCGGGTTGGGGATGCGGTTCGGGTGATCCTCGCGGCTGAAGGTGATGGCATCCTCCGACCAATCGAGAAAGGAAGGAGGCGCCTTCTCCGCGGCGAGAATCTCGTGCCGCTCCCGCTTGCGCTGGCGGCATGACATGTCGACGGTCGGCCCCCCGAAGATGAGGAAAACGTTTTCCACAGCGGGGAAGCCGACGGCGTCGCCATCACCCCCGTCCTTCTTGGCCTCGGCGTCCTTTGTGGCGGCGCGGCCATAGAACTGCTTGAGCAAGTCGCATTGCTCGAGGGTGTGGTTGACTGGCGTCTTGTGGTAGGGACATGGCTTCTTCAGCATGTCGTCGAAAACCCCCAGTCCTTGAGGGGCCAGTCGAGGGCCCCGTCGAGCCGGGTCAACAGCAAGGGCCTCGTCGTCGTTGCCGTCGCGTCCCTGCTCGCGCGCCTCGCGATGCGTCTTCTTCCCCTTCTTGCCCTGCTTGTCCTTCCGGTGGGGCTCCTTGGACTTCCTACCCTCCGAAGGCGAGTCGTCCGTGCGCTTTCCCTTCTTGCCATCGAAGATCGCCCCCACCGCCTCTTCGCCTGAAGAAAAACTGGTGGCGATATCGAACAGTTCGTTCGAGTCGACCGGCGGGCTGTGCCCCAACTCCCGCACGAGGTCCCGGCACGTGGTGCCCTCGAGGAAGGCGTGCACAATCTCGGATTGTGCCACGCTTGGGAGCTCCGTGCAGCGCTTGGAGAAGCGCCATATGAAGTCCCGGAGCGACTCGCCGGGCTTTTGGGTGCAGGAGCGCAAGTCCCAGGAGTTCCCAGGGCGTACATACGTGCCCTGGAAGTTGCCAACGAACGTGCGGACCATATCATCCCAGTTGTGGATGCGGGCCGGCGGCGGTGCTCGAGCCACGTCGGGCCGAGTCGGCCGAGGTGTAGGGGGAGGTTGCGGATGATGACCTCGTCCGCGGTGGCTCCCGCCCGGGCGGGCACGCCAGGCGGTAATCGTTGAGCCACACGCAGGGGTCTGTCTCCCCGTTGTACTTGACGATGGTCGTTGGCTGGCGGAAGCGCTGGGGGAAGGCCGCTGCGTGGATCTCCCGGCTGAACACGCGGGTCCCAGGGGGTTCCGGCGTTGGCGAGCGAACTTCATCGCTGTCGTAGCGTCCACCCCGTCGGGGGTGGTAGCCAGCGGCCGCCCGTGCCTCCGCTTTGCTCGTCCACCGAGCGTTGATGACATTGCGGGCATCGCCGTCGCGTGCTTGCCCGCGTGTGTCGAGGAGCCGCTCTTTGGTCGGTGTGCGCCCCGGGTTGGCAGGGTGCTCCGTTGCTCTACCCGCATGTACCGAGGGCTCGGGCCCCTGCGCGCCCCCATCGTCCAGTGCGTCCCGCTGCTGGCGGATGCGGGACGCCGAGCTCTCGGCCTGGCCGGACGGCCGCTTGCTCGATGAGCGCCTGCGCCTCCCGGTGCAAGTTCCGCGCCTCGGGTGTCGAGGGAGCGGGCATGGCCCGCAGCAGCGTTGCGGCGGCGATGAGCTTTTGGCTCGCTCGCGGAGGCGTGTCTGGGTTGTCGACGTTGAAATCGGCATTAATGCGGTCGCGGGCCTGTATGCCCAGCTCACGCGCTCGTTCACCGCGTGCGGAGGCTTCTCCTGCCATGGAGGCGCGGAGCAACCGCACCATCCGGTACTCTTCCGCCAGCTTGGCCTCGAGCTCGCGTGCTTGGGCCAGCTGCGCGTTGATATCAGCCCCTGTTGGGGGTGAAGGAGCAGGGGTGCTTGGGCCTGCGGCCAGGCGCGAAGCAGTCCCCAGAGCGGGCGGAACCTCTTCGTCGCTGGCGCCCGCTGCACCGGTGGCGTTTGCTGGGTCGTTGGTGATGACGACGCAGCACTCCCGCGCGGGGTCGTAGCTTCTGGCGCTGGAGTCGTCGGAGCAGCCGAACCAGTAGTCCGTGGCGTCGAGGAATCGCCTGAACATTACTGGGTCCGGCACGCCGGAGAAGTCCCACTCCGCGTACCCATGCAAGGTGGCGGGTGGCAGCGCGTCGAGAGAGCCCAGGGATGACTCGTCGCCGGCGGAGGTGCTAGGGTCCCTGACGACGTAAACGTGGCGGCCAGGGGGAACCCTGCGCATCGTGGTGTTGGCGTTGGCGGTGTAGGCCGCCGTGGCGCCGCGTAGACCGATGGGGAAGCGCGGTCCGGAGACCGAGCGCTCCCCGTCGGTGCGGCCGTTGTTGCGGCGAAGGGGCGTCACGTTGTGAGGCGACGCGCTCGGCGTGCCGTCGCTCCGATCGCGCCCGACGCGGCGCCGGGCCGGAGCGGCCGTGGCGCCGTGACGTTGATGGGCCCACGGCGTCCGTCCGTGCGGCGGGCGTTGGCATCGTGGCGACGCGTGCGGCGGTGTTGACGGTTAATAGTTGTATCAAAGTTCGTTTGTGACTTGCAAGCGGACAAGTCTCCCGTCGTAGTCAAGGGACCCTTCTTCCCTCGAGTGGTGAACCCAAGGTATCGAATCCGTGGAACAATGTGCAACGCAAGGATTCAATCTAGTAAAGCAAGGTAAGCTATCTTATGAAGACAAGTTGCATCTAATCTACTAACTCATAAAGAAAACGAATCTAATCTAATCTACTAAAGAGGTAGCAAGAGAAAGCAAGAGATAACCAATCTAGAGAATCTAGATCATGCTTATGTTGTAGCTCCAAACAAGATAGATGAAGATAGCAAAGCGAATCTCATTAAAAGCATCTTTAAATCGTGGCCTTCCCATCCGACTCCGAAAACATCCGCCTTTCGAGACCCCCGTTCGTCACAACGTATCCCTATTCATGCGGGGAGCTTAGGGCGAGTTCGATAGAACAAGTTGAAATCACTTGGCCGGTCCGGTATGCACCTCTAGCCACCGCGGCTACAAGAGCACCCTATGTAATCTAGCTATAGACTAGATCGTAGAAGAAGCAAAACCAAGAAGAAATCAAAATCATCGAGAAAGCACTTAATCGCTAGAAATCGGATTCACTTACAAACTTCACCATGAATGATTACATGAACAAGATCACCACCGGGGCCCTCCCTCGATCTTGATCCTCGCTCCGGAGCTCCGACGTGGTCTTCCATGCAAGGTTCCCACGTCGGCAGGGAAACCCTAGACAACTAGCACGACCCTCATCTTCAAGTTGGTGTCCCTCAAGCTTCTCTGCTCCTCGGCGGCGGAATACGACTTCTTTTCGCGTGGCTCTCGGTCGGGGGGCTATTTATAGCCCGAGAAGCAATTAGGTCAAAGGACGACGAATTTGGGCCCTAAATGGGCACGGGCCGACGGGCCCGGGCCCGGCGCCCGGGCCCATTTAGGCCCCGGGCCCCGCGGGCTCCTTTGCCCGAGGTCGGTTCCCTTGCTTCCTGGATGCTTCCCCCCTTCGCATACGGGTCCATGTCGTCGGTTTCTCTCCGAATTGGACTCAACTCCTTGTCTTGGAAGATTCGAGCACTTTTCCGGTCGAGGTCCCCGGAGTATGTCGTCTTCTCGGATCAAGTCCCCGCTTCTTGGAGTTAATTTTACTTAATTGCATGACTTGTTCGGGGCTTCAAAGTCTTGTCATGAGGTGCTTGATGAACTTACCCCGAAAGTCTTGCATTCAACACTAAATCCCCGCATAAACATTAAACTCCAAAAACGACATGCACATGTGAACTTGTTATACCACGGGGGTTAGTACTAATGGATAAGGTATAAAATTCATGCCAACACCGAAGGTAAACTCATGGCTAGGTTGACGGATTTTCACCGTCAACATCTCCCCCATGCTTAAACCTTGCTCGTCCTCGAGTAAGCCTTCGATGGATATCATCATTGCTAAACAATGTTTAAACTTTGCATTTGATCATACATGAGAAAACATAATGCTCTCAAAAGTTTAATTCGTTAAAGTTCCATAATGTACTAGCCTTCACCTCTACGGAGGGTAGATTCTTATTAAGCTTATCCCACAAGTATTAACATGCTCACAAAGTTTTAAATAGATCTCGGTAATTTTTGAAATGAAGAACGAGATAAGAAAAGCTAAACCAAATTCACAAATTTAAATCATCTCATGTATTGCTCATGAACTCTCATCTCACTTGTCTCTCAAGCCTATATATTCTACTCCTTTCCCTCTCATATATATGTGGCGAGGCTTTTATATGGAGCTTTGGGAAAGTTTAGTCCTAACAAGATTTTATAAATGAGGTGTTGTCAAAACAAGACAAGCTTCTCATGGTCTTACCGAGACTCGTCAAAAAGGTCATTGGAAAATAATGTTAAATCAAGGAGGGGAAAGAGAAAAATACACACACTTTTAGATAGGTGGACATGTGCAAATGGCAGAGAGTGATCCCGAGGCACAAAAGAAGTCCTCGTTATCGGATTGCACATGGTTGGAAAATGAGAATGGATCTTTTTATCTTGAAGCCTTGAATGCACTCTTAGAAAACCAGGGAGTTCATTTTACGCACAAATATATTTTTTTTTTTCTTCTCTTTCTTATATTTCTCATTCTTTTCTTTCTTTCTTTCTTATATATAAATATTTTTTCTTTCTTCACCTTGGAAGTCATGTACATCGCCGAATTTTTTTTTTTCTTTCATCATTATATATTTTTTTTTAAAATACTCCCTTTTGAACTCTAAGGCAGCACCGTACCTACCTCCTCCCCCATGCTTAGACGTTGCTCGTCCTCGAGCAAAGAGGCGAAAAATAAGGTAGGTACCGAGATATTTTCCTTGGAGAGATACTTGAAATCTTCAACGTTGGCACCGTCTTGCGATCTTCCTTGAATTGATGATCCATCCTCAATGATAGGTTGTGGTCAAGGAGGTAGTCACAAAAAGATGATATTTGGTTTAAGGGTGGATATCCGGCGAAGTTTGTGAGATCACCGATGCGGGGATACACAATGCACGGATAAAAGGCTAGCAAAAAGATAGATACGCAAAAACGGAATGACCAGCTTCTTAGTCTCGGGCCGGAGAAATCATGGCCCGCAATAACGCACTCAAAAATAAATCTTGTACACTAAGGTTTATGCACTCAAATATATATAAGGCTTTGGATAGGTAGAGCAACACACAAGTGATATTTGTGACAAGGTTAGCGATATTTTTGAACATAAAAGACATCTTCAATCTATTCATAACTTGAGAGCACATAAAACACTATGGGTCTTTATTTTAATCATAACCTCCGCTGAAGATTGAGCTAGCATTTAGATAATTTCAGATTTGTATTTTTAAGAGAGCACTAGGTTAAACATGCATAAATCAATTACAAAGATAAACAAAGCGGCAATTATAATCATATATCATCATGGCACAAACTTTGTAACTTTACCAAAGGTAAAAACTTGGTGGTGACATTATTCATGATGAAAATAAAAACTAAGATACATGCTGAAAATTAAACTAAAAACTGAAAATTAAAGCAAAGCTGAAAATACTACGCAAACATAGGTGCATACAAGCTGAAAATTAAAGAAAAGGGGGTAAAGGAAAGATAACTAAAGCTCCTCTTCTCTCTAATCTTCCGCCGGTGGTTGATATTGAAAGTCTTGGTTGTTGTACCCTTACTTGCAATAGGAATGCACCACTCCTCCTATGAATTGTCCGACGGTGCTAGGTGAAGGTGTCCAAGCACATAAGCGACGTTTGCATTTCCTTCACCCATTTAGTTGGCATTGGTTTGGATGGCTGCAATAATTTGCATGTTCCTTGCAGCGTATCCTCCAATGGTGGCCACATTTTGTTGTGGTTGAGGAAGGTGTGCAAATGGCTCCGCAAAGGCTACGTTGGGCACCGCAAAAATGGTGGGGGTATGGCTGCACCACTCCCCCATGCTTGCATTGGTACACCACCGTAGTAATTTGACGGCGCGGGGTTTCTCCCGGTGGTGGGACATAATTTTGTTGTGCACCTCCTTCTTGGGTCGTGGAAGATCCTTCTCCTATAATTCTTCTCCTTTATTTTTCTTCGCCGGCACAAGAAGTCCTTCCTCTAACCGATCTTCTTCCCCTCAAGAAAAGTCTTAATCTTCAATCCGGAAGGGCAAATTCACCTAGGCCACTTGTAAGCCTCCTCTCTCATCTTCACTCTTATATTTTCCTTTCTTCATATATTCCTAGGGAAGTCCGGGTAGGAGATGATTTGGGTTCCTTGTAATACCCGGTTTTAAAGAGATAGTCAACATGGAGAGGTAACAACCCGATCTCCCGAATCCGATGTTGCCACAACACCACCGGTTGATCATAGGTGAGTAGGGTTGATTGGCTGCGAGTAAATCCAATTCAACTCCGTGTTGGTTATCTATGTCTCTCTTATTCTCCCCAAAAATCCACTTGCACAAAAGTGACACACTTGGATGATGGGGTTCCGGATAGTATTTCTTCGTTGATGGTCTCTTCCCGTGATCATACTCCAAAAACCTTCCCATGTGCCTTCATGCACATACTTGTTTCGGAGCTCCCTTTTGAAAATAGGAGACACTCGCCCATGGGTCTACGATACTAGAACATGCAATCGTTTCGAACATGAAAACCAATCGATCTATCGGGGTTTGTGTTGAATGGATCCAAGGAAGCATTGGAGCCCTACTCCCTTTATGGCATGGTTGCTAGCCTTAAGCATTAAAGTATTTTCAGCACAAGATGATAGATAGATAATCCAACAAAGTTCGATTACATCTCAAGATCGAATGCACCCCATGGATGAAAGGAGATTACCCCATCAAGGTGCTAGAAATAGCATCACCGATCAAGGTTACCCTTCCAACGGCGTCTTCCTTCTTCTCCTCTTGTGGGCTCCCTCCAACGGAATGAGAGACTCGGCACTCCTTCATCAAGGTTATGCGCCATGGTCATGAAAATTTCCTAGGCGAATTTCTTGTGGGTGTTTGCCGACACTCCGCTAGAGAATTGCACCGGTGTCCCGTGTGAAACCCAATATGTGGAGAGCTTGGTCGTCGATGTCGACGTTCGCTACAAGCCTCTACTTAAGGTGAGCGAGCTTCTTCTCCTCCTCCGTCATGATGACATACCCCTCGGAATACCGCGGAGCATATGGAGGTGGAGCGGATGATCGTGTCAAGTGGTGAGGTTGGACGGGCGGCTCCTCCATATGTTATTGAGGTTTGGTAAACCTAATAAACGAGTTTTGTGTGGCCCTCATGCCACCAAGGAGAAGAGTGTGGTTCCTCCTCGGCGGTGCCGTGTCCTCCTCCATACTCCAAGGAAACTCGGAAACCGAGCGCCTCCTCGAAGAGGTTGTCGATGATGGCTTAGACGACGATGATCCCTTTTTCTTCGGTGAAAAGACTTGTAGTTTCTTCCTTGATTGCGGTGCTCTCCCTCACAAATAAATATCCGGGGTTTTCACCGGTAACAAGGTACACAAATATTATTTTGGAGTCTGGACTTTGAGTGGATTAAGGATGTGGATTTTTTTTTTTTTTGAGCTATCAAGCTTGGGAAGGTTGGCTATGTCTACGGAGGTTTTGAGCACACAAACTTGAACACACAAACAAAGGAAGGAGAGGGAAGCTTGCTGCAGAAAACGGGAGCCGGGGGGGCTCCTTATGTAGGTGAGGTCGGCCTCGGTGCTCCTCCCCGCCTCGTCTTTCTTCCGGCACGATCATTTCACCTCTCGCAACTTTCCCCGCCCGCGTGCTCCACGAGTTGCATCGCCCAAACGCTCTCGTCCACTCCTTTATTGGTCCTTCCACTTGATGCTTCATGTTTTGACTCACTTCCATACTCCCTTGCCTCACATGTATCCATGATATTCCTACAAAACAAAGCCTTGGCTGCCCCCCCATGCTTGTACTTTGCATGTGGTTTAAATATGTTGGAGGGGCATCCCGTGATGTATCATGGTGCATGCATGGTTAGGTTAACTAGATTGCCTCCCTTTAAGGCTAAGCACTCCTCTAGTTTCGAAATTTAAAAATATTTTTCAGAGCCATGCAAGAGCTCGAACATAATTTTAGAGAAGTTTTTAAACCATTAAAAACAAATGCAAGTCGAAAATATATTTTTATTACGTCGATTTTGGTCTCACCGGTATAGTTTGCCTTCATTAGTTGAGAGCAAGCTTTTCCCGCTTGATCATGGGGGCATAGGTTTAGGTCCTAATTTTGATTAGATGAGAGAGATTTTGAATGAAATAAAATTAAGTGAGGCTTAGAAAAATTCTAATCTTAGAGAAACCAAGGATATGGATTTTTAAACCAACCAAAAATCAAGATTCTAGGTTCACGCGAGTCCTACCGCATGCTGAAATTTAAATAACATCTAGATACAAGTCGTGGCTCTACTCGTGTGGTTTTAGCATGAAAAATAAGTCAACCTCAGCACCATAATGAGGGTGAAAGGTTGAGTTAAGGTTCTGAAATTATTTGGTTGAGGGTTTCTCGAAAAGAAAAGAATCAAACAAGCACATAGGATGGTTCATGTAAAGGGTTCATGATCAAGCAAAATATTCAACCAAGAATTATGTCTCTAATATTGTTCAACCATTCTAAGTCTAAGGTTTTGCGTATTAAAATTCAGAACTGAATTAAATTTAAAAAGACTTGAAAAACCCGGAATCGGGTTGTCCTCCCGTAGCTTATTCTTGACTCGACGAAACGGGTTGCCTCCCGCCTAGCGCTCCGTTTATAGTCCATGGCTAGACTTCTTCACTTGATTACTCCGGATCAACGCTCTTTGCGGGCGTTGCAATCTTGGGTACCCACTTTGGCTTAGTCAATTTTTTTTGGTCTTCACAGGTGGCTTTGTCCTTTGGTCTTGACGGATGCAACAACTTCCTTGTGGCTCGGCATCTCGAACTCCGGTCCTTCGGTCGTGATCTTCATGGTCTCTAGTGTGATCCTTCATCTCTCCCGAATGAGTTTGAGTAGCCTTCGCCGTCTTGGGACCTTGGAGTTGTCTCGGATATTCTTCTTTGTCACCAATCGGTTGTCCGGCAAGTTGTCCCACTTGCGTCTAGCATCTTTATCACGATGAACACTTCACGCTCCTTGCATGTGGATCTTGCCTTGGTAGCCTTTAGGTGTTGAGCTTCTTTCTCCATCTCCATCTTCTCCATCCTCCTCTTAAGTAAACCGATATGCCACTCAAGGAATCCGGCTCGTATGCATTCGGCTCTCGCAATCGTCATGCGGATAGTTGAGACTTTGATCTTGAACGGCCTCCCGGCGTCTTGAAGGTTTATGATAGGTAGATCAACAATGCCGGGGTGCATAGCTTGATCTCGCGCTCCGTGGTTGAGGTTGATCTTCCTTTGGACTTGGAGGTGGTGATTCCCTTGGAGATTTTGATGGTCCTTCGAGCTTGTGTTGCACGTCACCTTTGCACTCGTAAAGTTTTCCTGGATCATCCACAAAAAAGTTTTGGGTTTCTTGGAGAGGTAGCCAACCATCTCCGGTTAGGGTTAGTGATAAAACAAAAATCTAACAAAAGAAAAATTAGGGTTAATCAAAACTAGATTAGATTGACTCTTTTTTTTTTCTTTTGAGGATGATCAAACATAAGAGATGCAAAAGAAAATCAAAAGAAAAACTGAAAGATAAGCGATACTAGATCGGATCTTGATTGCTTGTTCCCGGCAACGGCGCCGGAAAAAGGGGCTTGTTGACGGTTAATAGTTGTATCAAAGTTCGTTTGTGACTTGCAAGCGGACAAGTCTCCCGTCGTAGTCAAGGGACCCTTCTTCCCTCGAGTGGTGAACCCAAGGTATCGAATCCGTGGAACAATGTGCAACGCAAGGATTCAATCTAGTAAAGCAAGGTAAGCTATCTTATGAAGACAAGTTGCATCTAATCTACTAACTCATAAAGAAAACGAATCTAATCTAATCTACTAAAGAGGTAGCAAGAGAAAGCAAGAGATAACCAATCTAGAGAATCTAGATCATGCTTATGTTGTAGCTCCAAACAAGATAGATGAAGATAGCAAAGCGAATCTCATTAAAAGCATCTTTAAATCGTGGCCTTCCCATCCGACTCCGAAAACATCCGCCTTTCGAGACCCCGTTCGTCACAACGTATCCCTATTCATGCGGGGAGCTTAGGGCGAGTTCGATAGAACAAGTTGAAATCACTTGGCCGGTCCGGTATGCACCTCTAGCCACCGCGGCTACAAGAGCACCCTATGTAATCTAGCTATAGACTAGATCGTAGAAGAAGCAAAACCAAGAAGAAATCAAAATCATCGAGAAAGCACTTAATCGCTAGAAATCGGATTCACTTACAAACTTCACCATGAATGATTACATGAACAAGATCACCACCGGGGCCCTCCCTCGATCTTGATCCTCGCTCCGGAGCTCCGACGTGGTCTTCCATGCAAGGTTCCCACGTCGGCCAGGGGAAACCCTAGACAACTAGCACGACCCTCATCTTCAAGTTGGTGTCCCTCAAGCTTCTCTGCTCCTCGGCGGCGGAATACGACTTCGGTTCTGCGTGGCTCTCGGTCAGGGGGCTATTTATAGCCTGAGAAGCAATTAGGTCAAAGGACGACGAATTTGGGCCCTAAATGGGCCTGGGCCGACCGGACTGGGCCGGCCGGCCTGGGCCCATTTAGGCCCAGCCCGCGGGCTCCTTTGCCCGAGGTCGGTTCCCTTGCTTCCTGGATGCTTCCCCCTTCTGCATACGGGTCCATGTCGTCGGTTTCTCTCCGAATTGGACTCAACTCCTTGTCTTGGAAGATTCAGCACTTTTCTGGTTAGGTCCCTGGAGTATGTCGTCTTCTCGGATCAAGTCCCCGGCTTCTTGGAGTTAATTTTACTTCATTGCATGACTTGTTCAGGGCTTCAAAGTCTTGTCATGAGGTGCTTGATGAACTTACCCCCGAAAGTCTTGCATTCAACACTAAATCCCCGCATAAACATTAAACTCCAAAAACGACATGCACATGTGAACTTGTTATACCACGGGGGTTAGTACTAATGGATAAGGTATAAAATTCATGCCAACACCGAAGGTAAACTCATGGCTAGGTTGACGGATTTTCACCGTCAACAAGCGGCAACCGGGGCGGACCCGGCTTGGCGCCGCGCACGAAGTTCCTCACGGTTGGTGAGGCGCATCAGGTAGCCGTTCCCCGTGGCCTGAAAGTTCAGGCCCCCGAACCGGATTTCGAACCCAGCGGGGAGGGGGTCCGAGCTGCCCATGGAGTAGCGCGTACCGTGGTACTCAGTGCGAATCACCATGGAGGGAGTTGATGGCGGATTGACCTTCGGCGCTCGTGTGCCCCACGGTGGGCGCCAACTGTCGGTGCGGAATGTGGTCCCGACACTAACCAGTAGTAAGCGCCAAGGTCTATCCCTCAATGGTCGATGCTAAGCAACTAAAGACACAAGATTTATCCTGGTTCCGGCCGGGGGCCGTACATCCAGCAGTGGTGTGCTCGGGGCACTATATTGCTCAGCACCGGGGTGCCTGTAGTGGGGCGGCTACAAGCAAGGCGGGAGAGAAGGCGTGGCCTCCAAGTCCCTGGTGGAGTGATCGGAATGAGTTCAGATGTTGTGGGAGAATTGTGCGTGGTGCAGTTTGGATGTCTGATGTCCCGTGTCGTGTCCCCTGCGGCGGGGGAGTTCACCTTCCTTTTATAGACCAAGGAGAGGGCAAATTACAAGCATGCCACACTATTCAGCTACATGGGGAGGTATGGTGTGCAACGCCGCAGAGTAGGCGGCCGCCTTAACGGTCCTTGCCACGATCTGATCATCATGGCGTATCTTGTACCCGAACAGTGATAGCTTCGAGGGTAGGGGTGCAGTGGCTGGCCGTGGCGTCTTCAGAAAGGCTTGGGGAAGCCGTTGATGGCGATCCGTACGGGGTACAGAGGTAGGCGTGGCGGCGTCCCGCCCCCGCGTGCCGCACGGCGCCGGAGTGGTTGTAACAGTCCCCGGCGTGGTGTTGTGAGCACGGGGGCGGCCGCACACAACCAACAGTGGCAGGGATGGCGTCTCGCTGGCCTAGCGTCATGACTTGACCCTGCAAGTTCACGAGAAAGCGGTTCGAGGGTGTGGCAGGCCCCCCTTCGAGGGCTCGGCACGTTAGCCGTACGGGAGTAGGCGGCGCAGTGTCACGGGGCTGACACCAGCCACGTCGCACAGTCCCCCACAGTGGCGGGGATGGGTTCCCCTAGGTAGTTGGTGCAACAGGACCAGGGCGTGAGTCCCAGGCGCATGATGGCGCCGCCCCGCCGTGTCAGAGCATTAAATGCCCGTGCCGCGTGCGGGGGAACGGGCGCGCGTGCAAGGGAGCCTCGAGCGAGGCGGAGGCGAGCCCTCGAGCGAGGCGGAACCCGCTCGAGGGGGCGTGAACCCTCGAGCGAGGCGGAGCCCGCTCGAGGGAGGCGTGAACCCTCGAGCGAGGCGGAACCTGCTCGAGGGGGCCTTTGAGTGGGCCACTCCGGTGGGTTGCGGGGACCACCGCAGTGTGGGCCATGCCCGTGTGTGCGTTTAAATGAGCGGTGTATTGTTTTGCTTTTTGCAGGTTTTAAGCAGGATTACCCTGGTTGTTTTAGGGGACCCTCAGGGCTGTCCCCGACACGGGGTACCTTCCTTCGTTCACTCCGTCGGCTAAAGCGTGCACACAAGCAGGCAGGCAATCAATACAAGCACACATAAATTTTCCGGCTGAGCTCGAGGAAAAATAGAAGAATGAATGTTATGCGGGGGTTTCGGGTGATGGATCGGTGAAGGCATGCCTGGGACGGGTGTGATGAATTTTGGGTGTGATTTGAATTAAAGGTGCGCATGAAATGATGGGTTACCAGGAGTGTTAGGGTTAATTAAGGGCCTGTTAGTATTTTATATTAAAGGAAAAGGACCTAATTAAAATATTTAGACCTAGTGAGGGTTTTACTAAATAGCCTAGGGGCATACTTGTAAAGGGGCAGGGTTATTTTGGTGAATAGTTTAAGGGTTGGGGTCTAATTGAAAGAAAGAGAGAGGGGGAATAAAGAGGAGGGGGCTTGGTTGGAATAGGGGGAAGGGCAGGGAAGTATGGGCAAAACGCCCTTCTTCTACCTCCCCTCCCTCCCGATCCAGACAGGGGAAGGCTGGGCGGCCTCGGCCGGCGGCGCCCCAGGGGTCGGCGGCGGGGGGGGGAGGGGAAAACAGAGGGGGAATCGAGGGGATCTCACCCCTATGCTCACCTTGGGCCGGGATTGCTTGTGGAGGCGGCTCCGCGGCATCGGGCGGCAACCGGCTATGGTGGTAGAAGGCGGTGGTGCTAGGAGGCTTGGGAGGTGTGGTGGTTCTGCTGGGGCTTGTGCGAGGCGAGGTGGGAACGTGACGGGGTCCTTTTATAGCCGCGGGAAGGCGGTAACCAGGCCGAACTCCGAGCTCCGGGAGCTTCGGCAATAGGGGGGATATCCTGGCGTTGACTCACCGGCGAGGCCTTGGCCGGGATTCGCGGTGGACTGGGTGCTGTTGGACTTGACTTGTCATGCATGTTGGCCGCGGAGGGGAGACTGTCGGGGGGAGTAATGGTGGCCGATTTGGAGGTGACAGCTCGTTGCCGGCCTTCGTTTGTCAGGGAAGGGGGGAAGCGACGCGGCTCGGCTGGGGCCTCTGCCGGCGGCGCGGGGACGGCGGGCGTGCGGCGTCGGCGAGCCGGTCGGCCGGTGCGGGCCGGAGGGAGGAGAGGGGGGGTGCACCGGTCTGAAGCCGGAGCGCGCGCGCGGGGTGAAGCGCCAGGCGCGGTTGGCCGCAGGAAGAAGAACGAAGAGAGAGAAAAAAAAGGAGGGGAAAAGGAAAAGGAGAAAAGAAAAAAAAAGAAAAAGAAAAAAGAGAGAAAAGGAAATAGGAAAAAGGAAAATAAGGGGAGAAAAATAGAAAAGGGATTTAGAAAATTAGGAGAAATTTCTACGAAAAGTAGGAGAGAGGTGAGGAAGGGTTTTTTGCAGATTTTTCTAGGTTTCTCAGATACCGGCGTTAATTCCGGGACGGCGGTGATGGCATGGCGGACCGGCCGGCGGGACCGCGGCGTGCGCGGGATTCCCGGCGCGGTGGCCGACAACGGTGCTAGGGTGACAGGCGGTGGGGCGACGGCCCGAGTGCGGGCGGTGCCGGCGGGATTTGCGACACGCGCGCCGAGGGTGAGAGAGGGGGAAGACGACCGGGGTTCCGAAGGGGATAAATGAGCTCAGCGGGAAAGTTTTGAAAACACGTGTGAATTAGTAGGTGATTTATTAGAAGCTAAAAACTCGGGCATTACACGAGTAATACAATTCAAATAGGCTACAAATTTTAAAAATATTTCCAGCACTGTCCACTTCACTTTCAGAGGCTAAAAATGATTTTAATCGAGCTCGCACCTTGTGCGTTGTGCAGCCCGGATGGTCGTGGACTCGTGGTGGAAGCATGGTGTCAAGTCATACGAGGTGAATCCGGTGACCTCAACTGCAACATAGGTATGTCATTAACAGGCTCGCAACAAGTACTTAAGTGCCCTACATTAAGATTTCTCTCATCGATTAGAGTTGTTAATGAACTAATGTGTCTTTCTTCCTGGTTGATTTTTTCTAGCAGATGGCACCAACCATTGGCTATGTAAATGCACTTCTTCGCCCTGTTCGCTTGGCTTATCAGCCACCAGCCAGTAGTATTTTTCTCTCAGAACAAACCAGCCACCAATAACCAGCCAGCAGTACTTTTCTCTTATACCTAAGCATTTTGAGTCTGGCCCGGCCCGACCCGGGCCCGGCTCGGGCCAGGCCTGCCCACGAAACTTATAGGGCGGGCGTGGGCAGAGATCTTGAAGCCCGCAAACAAAATTTTGGCCCGAGCCCGGTCCAAAATGATGTTTTTAGTTGTTTTACACTATAAAATGTCTGGGCGGCCCGCCCAAGCCCGGGCCCGACCCGAAAATTAAGGCTCGACGCGTCCAGTGGGATGGTCATGGGCAGGATTTTTTCCTCCCGAAATAACAGAATTTTTTTGGCCCAGCACGAACCCGGCTCGGCCCGAAAAATGCTCACCTCTATTTTCTCTCAGAACAAACCAGCACCAGCCATCAGCCAAACGAACAGGCTGGGACTTGTTCTGTTAACAGCAGGAACTACAGTTGGTTGTCTAGCCGTTGCAAGGAGTTATTTTTTGATTATCTAGCTATCAACTGACTGTGGTCATCCTGTAATAAGGTTAAAATACTAATCTGTGACATGGTGGGCTGAAGGAATGTATATAATAATAATGCAATATAATATAATGAAATGTTATTTCTCAATTGTACATGGCATAAGTGTGATTCAATTTTTATTTTGCATGTAGCAAGCTTAAGTCATTCTTCCCATAGGATATTTTTAAACATGATATACCGTAGATTAGTTGAACTCATGCACAATATAAACATCTCTTAGTTTTCATGGAAAGAAATTTGCATTCATGATGTTTGATTCCATATTTCTTCTTATCTATACAGGCTAGCTATGTTTTGATGAAGCATGGGTTGTTTTGAAGAAGTTTCCTAGGAAGGCCCTCAAACCAATCAGCGTAATGACGAGCTCTCCATATACTTACATGCATTTTCTGATTACTCCCAGATTTTCTAAAAGAACTTGTGACGCATTTCATTTTGTATATATATTAGTAGAATTTCCCTTATCATTTCCTATAAAATTTTTTATTGTGAGATATATTAAATTTTAGGCTGCCATACTATGTATTTTTTGGGGACTTCCACATTATTGAATCAAATTTGACCGATGGTACATCTGAGCTCTGAACTTTGGGAGTTTGGTAACCTTTAAAATCAGTTATCAACAAAGCAACCTCAAAGTTTAAGATTATTCTGCAGCTGGTGAAAGCGGCATTGCATAATATGCCACAACCATGCCCTTTCACATATGCTGCCCAGTGTATGTATATTGTACCTTTGTTAGGGAAAACTTATTCTGAAGGCTTCAGACATATGTTGACTTGACATCTTTAAACATAGTGGGATTCACAGGTACTTACTAAGTTATCTCTGAACTAAATCAATACTACTACTATGTTTATATTCTCAGGTATTTAATATAGTGATAGATGAGGAAGAAAGTGTGTGCGGTCTTCTATTTTGTGAAATATGTCACACCATGTGCAACTCTGCACTATTTTTCATGTATCATGGAAGGACTCCATGATTTCATATTCAAACTTTAACAGCTTGGTTTCGAATTTTCAAGTTTTTATTTCTGTTGCTCATTCGGTACCTTCTGTTAATCTATCAGATTTTCAGTAATTTTTTCATGTTGCTCATCGCTGGAGTTCCCTCATCTCCACCCCAGATCTGGTCGGTTTGCATGTTGCTCTGGGTCTCTCCGTAGTGGATCTATATGCTGGTGGTTGTTCCGACAAGCTTGCCCCCATCTGGGTTGTGTGCTTGCTGGTGTTGAACGCATTGTTGTGCTTCCACCCTCGGTTCGTCGTCGTCGTTCCTGATGCCGACGGAGACCCCGATTCCATGTGGTTTTTCGGTGGTTGTTCCAGCTTGTGCTTGACGTTGTGGAACACTCAGACACACCTCCGGTTGGTCTCCACTCGCCTTCAAGCAGCAAGAACTACATCAAGATCCCCTCGGTTCCTCCCTCACTTTTCTGGAAGCGAGCCTCCCCTGGTCTGGAGTTTGGCGCTCTTCATCCCGCTGGCAGCTTCTTCAACTTCATCTACAGTTTGTCGGCATGCTTCTTCACGACGCTGCTCCCGACCTCTTCAAGCCTACGCTTCGCGAGGCCCCTTCGCACCTTGGGCACCAAGCGTCCGCGACACTCCTGCTGCCGACCGCCGGCGCTCTGCCCTCCAGCGACGACTGTGGATCTGGATCTGAGTCCCTCAGGGACCTCTCTGTAATTGGCTCCTTCTCTAAGGGCCCAGTTGTAACTTTGCTGCTTTAATATATTCTAAGTGGTTTGTTGTAAAAAACATGAAGAGTCATTTACCTTCCACTTCTAAGATAAAGGATGAGCAGCAACACATCCCTTAAAAACCCTAGATGCATTAGCATTGTTTTTGTACTTCAACTAGAAATTAATTTGTGTCGTGATTATATGCTTTTCTATATCCAATTAGTTCAACTCCCCAATAAAAGTTGATGTTTTCTTTTCTAAATTTTCTTCCTTCCCTTTTTTGTCTAATCATTAGTAGTATAATGTGGATGATGGAATATATTATTGTCAAATGATATACATAAAGTTAGAACAATTGTACTCTATAGTTATATGCATGTCAATATGGGATATGACAGTGTGATTTTTATTACTCGTAGCAATGCACGAGCACGATCCTATGTTAATACATATTATAAAGTTATTTTCGGTCGCATTGGAAACATCATGCATGTTATCACATTGCATTATAGGTATTACATTGTAGATATTTGGACCCCCGTAGCAACGCACGGGCATGATCCTAGTAGTACCCAAATGAATTGATAGTAACCGACATGAGTAAGGAAGAACGGTAATGCTCCACATCGGGCGTCCGGGGCGGAGAGGGAAAAACTAACGCGGACCCCACCCCGACCTTATCCCTTCCCCCGCGCACTCCTATCCGCTCTCGTGACCAAACCACCTCTCCCCCTCCCCACTCATTCTGCACGCGCACATTCGTACATCCGCTCTCCGCTCTTCCCTCTCCTTCACCCTTCTACTCGGTGAGGCCCACTCCGGCGACCGGCGCACCTCCACGGCCAACTCCGACGACCGGCTTGCCTCCTCTCTCCTCCCAACCCCCGGATGCGGAGCGGTGCGAGCCCATGCTCCCCTCGCGATGCTCCCCCAGTGTGGAAGCTCCGCATGACGATCGTGCGCCACTGCCTCTCCGTGTGCCACCCAGGTCAAGGATGCGGCCTGGATGAGCTCGCTAGGCGGCGTGAGCTCCGGCGGTCGTCCGCACGATCTCCCCGCAGGCGAGCTTCCCCCACGGCTCCCCGGCGGCAAGCGGCTGTGAGATTCACTCGTATTTACCGTCTTTGGGTACTCATAATATTGGATCCCGGTAGTGCCATCTGTCTTCCGGCCCATGACGGAAACAAGTCGTACGGACTTCCAGGTACTCGGGGGCTTAATACTTGTCGTATTAGCCGCTAAGTACGTTGTGTTGGTCCGTATTGTGTTTTTTAGAGGTCCTGGTGAGCCCTGGCCCATGACCTCGTCACATCTGTACTTATACCAAATCTTATGTTTCTTGCATCCTTACCAAAGTTCGGGAATGCTCTATCAATCTTTCTCCACTGAGACCCATCAGTTAGATGTCTCAATATGTGGTCTTTCTTGCAATCCCCTTTGTGCCATGTCATCAACTTAGCATTTGCTTTGTTCCTGAACAAACACTTCAAATGTGGTATAGAAAAATACCACATAACCTTCGCTCGAACTTTCTTGATCTTGAGTGTTTCCCCTCAAGAACACTAGGATCTTCATCTCTCCGGATCTTATAGCGTAGTGCTTTGCACATAGGACAAGCATCTAAGTTCTCGTATTCGTTGCCCCGATATAGGATGCAATCATTAGGGTAGGCATGGATCTTCTGAACCTCCAACCCCAGAGGGCACACATTTTGTTTCGCTTCATATGTTGTGGACAATAATTCATTGTTCTCGGGAAGCTTGTCCTTCATAATTTTTAGCATCCCCTTAAATACCTATCAAACACGCCATGTTTTGTCTTCCATTGCAACATTTCCAGTGTAGTACCAAGCTTTTTGTGACCCTACTGGGTACAATAATTTTTTGTGATCTTCTATCATATGCTGCAACTTTGCCTTTTCCTTATCATTTTTGCAGTCCCTGTGTGCATCTTGTAGAACGTGAGCAAGATCATCAACATAGCCATCTTCTGGTAAGTCTTCCTCATCAGCATCTTCCATTAAAGTATCTGCAAAAGCTTGCCCCGCGGCCCAGTCCGGAATGTTATTATCATCCTCCTCCTCTTTGTTGTCTTCCATCACAACCCCTCTTTCCTCGTGCTTGGTCCAAACCACATAGTTCGACATGAACCCATTTTTAATCAAGTGGAGGTGAAGAGTACCCCAGTCAGAGTAGTCTTTGCCGTTTCTGCACTGACAACATGGACAACACATGAATCCCTTTGGGTTCTTGTTGGCTTTGGCCACTTCGAGAAAAGCATGCATGCCAGCAATGTACTTCGGGGATTCTGTCGGCGTTCATCCATTACCGGTCCATCTGCATTGTATTAAGTGAACAAATTATTTTTCTTAAATCATAATAAACAAGACAAAGATGAAGAAGGTTGAGTTTGATGATGTATTCCATTATGAAATGAATGATGAGAACTGGAGGCCTACCTACATACTTCTTGATGATTGAAGACAATACGTGAATCCAGACGTGTTTGAAGTAGAGGTTCAAAAGCTAGAAGCTGACCGGTTCCAGCTTGCATTAGGACTTGTTGTCATTGTACCACAATCGCAACAATCATTGGATTCTATGTGAACTACAGGCATCTGGCCATTTGTTGTCATACAATGACATACAATGATCACCTGATGGCTATTTTTTATCTCCATTATTAATGATCATTTTTTTATAAATTCTAAAAGAATAGCTAAATGTGAAATTAATTCTTTGTATCATTATATCATAAGTAAAATTCAATTTTCTCTACATCAAAATAAAAGAAAATAAGAGAATGCCAGTATCTAGCTAACCACTTTTATCTAAATCTAAAGTATATAAAAAAACCTCATCTCCTATTAGCTCCTCCTACCTATAAATTAAAATTTATATTTTCTCCATCTCTAAAACATCAAAGAAAATTCAATCACAAAAAATGAAGGGGGGATGAAGAATCAAACCTTGGCAACACTTTGGAGGAGAGAAATCTTCACAAATTGATGAAGAAAAAATTCAGCGAAGACTGTCGTATGGACCTCCCCTGGGCCCACTACCTCGGTGGGTACCGGGACCGACTACTCGGTGGGCCCACGGGACTACCCGGCTTGCGCTACACGGCACTCGAAGGCGTGGAGCACAAGGACAACACGGGAGTAGTACTCGGTTGGGACTCGTATATGTTCCGCACCGTGTAGAGGTCTCCTAGACGTACTCGACTAGTACTCCTTCCCTACTCCGACTTGTAACCACGCCTCCGGGACTATATAAGGCGAGGCGGGGACCGATCTCAGGATCACCTCATCCAATCTCAACTCACGGCGCACTATTGCACCACCCTGTAATCGTGCCCTATCAATCCGAGCTACGCAGCATACAGGACGTAGGGTATTACGCACCTCGCGGCCCGAACCTGTCTAAATTGTGTGCCGCGTGCCTCTTCCTTCGAGTTACCGATCTCGGCGAGTCACATTCATCTACTTCGGGTACTCCCCGTAGTAGGTTGCCGGTCCAAAACACCGACGGTGGCGCGCCAGGTAGGGGCTCTCGCTCGAGATCACATGGCGAACTCGACGGCTTCCGTTCACATCAAGCCAACCGTCGCCTTCAACCGCGGCGACACCTTCGTCTTCGGCGCACGGGTCCGCACCGCCGATGGCGCGGGTTCCTTCCGGCGCCGCTTGATCATGCAACCCGACTCGAGGACGGACGCCTTGTGACGCTTCCCGAAGTTGTCACGGGCAAGCTCGCCAGACAAGTTCGGCGAAATTTCGCTCTCCAACCTCCACGCCGACTTCGAGCTCGAGTCCATCTCCAACTCGAACCCGACGTCGCCATGGGCCATCGCATGCGAGCCGGCTCCTCGGCCATCGCGAGCGGTCCCCTCTCCACCCCGGCGCTCCGCGCGCGCGGCCCTCGCGTTCCCGGCCCGGGCCCGCACGGAGGCCTCTACACCACGCCGGGCCGGCAAGGAGCCCGTAACCGAGTACAACTCGGACTCCGACGCCGTCTCCAACCACGTCTCGGACTCCGGCCCTCTCTCCGAGTTCTACTCGAACCCGACTACGAGTTCGACTTCGGGTCGGACCACGAGGAGCCCGAGTCCGAAGACGACTCCTCCGAGCTTCCCTTGTCGGGGCCGGCCTGCGGGGCCGGTTATAAGATCAACGCCGGCCGGGAGATACGTCTGCGGCCAAACCTCAAGCCCGCCGAGGGGCCGACAACGGAGGACTCACGCTACGTCGCCTACATCGACTCGCTACCGTTCCGGGAGGGAACACCACTAGCCCAAGCCGACTCAAGCACACCAAGCGAGGTGGCACCTTCGAGCCAAGCTTGGGTACCCCCGATCGTCAAGTCTTCATGGCTGCCGGCGACACCCGGGAACCTTCGGCACGGCCGCGGACAAATACTTGGAGGACATCTCCGCGGACGAGCCGTCCGCCGATGCCCCCGCGGACGAGACCGACGCCAACGGGGACGCCGGCGCGAACGTAACGAGAAGCGCAACGAACGACGCCGGCGGCTCGGGGAGACAACCTCCCCATCCGCAACCTTGCGGGAAGCTCTCGCGCCGAGAGCGAGAGTTCACACCACTCCCCGAGCAATGCCTCATGTCGATCACAACGATCGCACGTCGGCTCGGGGCATACGGGCCGGAGAAGTCATCGCCAAGCTCGGCCGAAGAAGCCTACTTCATGCGGGTCGACAAGAGAGTCGGCCCAACCTCTCCCCGGCCAAGCCTCGCGACAACGAGGCTACTAGTCGCGGTGTTGACCCCGGTCCTAACCGTACTCGGGGCGACATCCCGGCCCGAACCAAACCGTCGACGCTCCACCGCCGGCGGACCCTCACGACAAGACAACGTCAACCGAGAAGTCGTCCCCCACCGTGCTCCGGCCGTTGGTGGCGGCAACGACCCCGGCGGCGGCGGCGGCGGCGGCGGCTCCAACCACGGAGCCAACAAGAAAGCCGGAGGCGGCGGCGGCGCGGCGGCCGCGGCCACGCGCACGGCCACGCCTCCGGCGCCTCCCCACGGCGGGTACGATGCTCGCCGGAGAATCGACGAGTTGCGGCGAGAAGAAGTCGACGACCGCTGCCGAAGGCGACGGCTTCCCCGCCTTCTCACCCCGGCCGCAACTCTCGCTCCTTCCCGACAAGTTCAAGCCTTTGGGGATCACCAAATACGACGCGAGCGAGATCCCATCCGGTGGCTCCGATGCTACGCTCTCTCCATCGAGAACGGCGGCGGCAACGGCGACACCAAGTGCCTCTACTTCCCCTTCGCCTGGATCAAGCCCCACTCACGTGGCTCGAGTCGGCCGGACAAGCACTCAATCGACAAGTGGGACCGGTCGAAGGAGCAATTCACAAGCAACTTCGCGGCGCCATGGGCCGTTCGGGTACTCGCATGGACCTTGCCATGATCAAGCGGGAACAAGGCGAGACCCTCCGCAAGTACATGCGCCGCTTTTTCGACAAGCGCGCTACCGTCGTGGACGTCACCGACAAGGAGGTCATCGACCTCTTCCGGGACGGGCTCTACCATCGCCGCACCTTCGAGGACTTCGGCCGACGCCGCCCCAAGTCCATTCCCCACCTCAAGGACATGATCACGTCCGGGCGGACGAAGAGGACAAGGCCAACGCCAAGTACGACGCCATCCGCGGCAAGTCCAAGCGAGAACCAAGGTGGCGGCGGCAGCAGAAGCAACCCAAACCAAGGCGGCCGCAACAACAACAACAACAACAACAACTTCTCGGGTCCCAACCGCAAGCGCAAGCCGAGACAACACCGTCGCGGCTATCCGGCGCCCTCCGAAAGGGAACTCGAAGAAGAACTCCGGCGGGTTCAAAGACCCGCCGAAGGAGAAGTGCCCGTGGCATCCAAACGGCAACCACACTACCGAGCGGTGCTACCGGCTCGGGCATGCACTCAAGGATACGCCGGAGCCACCGCACCCTCACGATCGAGAAGAACAAGAAGAAGGACGGCGACGACTTCCAAGAACCCGAGAAGACCGTCAACGTCCTCTTCGGCGGACTACCCCGGGCGGGAGCGAAGGCTACTCGCCGTGAAGTGATGTCCATTGAACCGGCGGTTATGACCCCTCTCGGTGGTCGGAGACACCCATCACCTTCTCCCGCGCGGACCAATGGACCAGCTTCTCCGAACCGGGACGTTTCCCTCTCGTCCTGAAACCAACAGTGGCGGGCTCTAAGCTCAACAAGGTGCTCATCGACGGCGGAAGCGGGCTCAACGTCCTCTTCACCAAGACTCTGAAAAAGATGAACCTTGACGTCACCCCCATGCTCGACAAGAGCAGCATGCCTTTCTACGGCATCGTCCCAGGCAACGCGGCTATCCCACTAGGCTCAGTGGTACTGCCAGTTACCTTCGGGGCGTCTCGCGACAACTACCGCACCGAGTACATCAAGTTCGAGGTCGCGGATATCGAGACCTCCTACCATGCCATCCTCGGCAGACCGGCCATCGCCAAGTTCATGGCGGTGCCCCACTACACATACTTGGTACTCAAAATGCCGAGTCCGGTCGGCGTACTCTCCCTCCAAGGGGACTTGAAGATCTCTCACGACCGCGATACGGAGGCCGTGGTGATCGCTTCGACAAATCAAGTACCCACCCCAATGATGGAGGTCTACGCCGCGTCAAAGAAGCTTGCTACAAGCGAACTCGACATCCCGGAGAAGTCCGACGGCGCCAACAAGCCTCGGCCACCCGAGGAGGTGCTCACCAAGTCGGTCGACCTCGGAACGAGCGACCCCACCAAGACCACCGCCATCGGGGCCGGCCTCGACCCCAAATAGGAAGACGCGCTCATCGGCTTCCTTCGGGCTAACCGCGACATCTTCGCGTGGAAGCCGACGGACATGCCGGGAGTGCCCGGGGAGCCGATCGAGCACCGCCTCAACGTCGACCCAAAGGCTACCCCCAAGCGACAACATCTCCGACGCTTCGCCGACGACGGACGGGACGCCATCAAGAAGGAGCTCGCCAAGCTACTCGCTGCGGCTTCATCGGAGAAGTCTTCCATCCCGAGTGGCTCGCCAACCCCGTCCTCGTCCGCAAGAAGAACTCGAACGAGTGGAGGATGTGCGTCGACTACACCGAGCCTCAACAAGCACCGCCCCCAAGGACCCCTTCGGGTTGCCGCGGATTGATCAAGTCATCGACTCCACGGCGAGGTCGCGACCTGCTCTCTGCTTCCTCGATCGCTACTCCGGGTACCACCGGATCGCAATCAAGGAGGAAGACCGGGAGAAGACCGCGTTCATCACCCCGTTTGGCGCGTCTTGCTACACGACCATGTCTTTCGGGTTGAAGAACGCCGGCGCTACCTACCAACGGGCCATCCGGGCTGCTTCAAGCGGCAACTCAACAAGAACGTCGAGGCCTACGTGGATGACGTGGTTGTCAAAACCGGGGACTCCGTACCCTCATCGACGACCTTGAAGAGACCTTCGCATCGCTACGCGAGTACCGCCGGAAGCTCAACCCGAACAAGTGCGTCTTCGGCGTACCTTCGGGCAAACTACTCGGCTTCATCATCGCCCAACGTGGCATCGAAGCCAACCCCGAGAAGATCTCCGCCATCACCGAGCATGAAAGCTCCCACGAGCATCAAGGACGTGCGAAGCCGACGGGGTGCATGGCGGCATTGAACGATTCATCTCGAAGCTAGGAGAACGGGGTCTCCCCTTCTTCAAACTACTCAAGCACCACGAGAAGTTCGTGTGGACGGCGAGAGGCGGACCGAGGCCCTTGCCCGGCTCAAGGACTTCCTGTCGAAGCCACCGGTCCTCACGGCTCCCTACAAGGGTGAGCGCCATCGCTCTACCTCGCCGCGACTACTCATGTGGTCGCATCGCCATCGTTGTCGAGCGGCGGGGGAAGACGGCCACGCCTACCCGGTCCGGCCGCCCCGTCTACTTCGTCGGCGAGGTCCTATCGAGTCCAAGGCTCGCTACCGGCCCGTGCGGAAGCTTTCGTACGCTCTACTCATCACCTCGCGGAAGCTACGACACTACTTCCAGGAGTACTCGGTCTCCGTCGTCACGGACTACCCGCTCGGCGACATCCTGAGGAACCCGGA
This sequence comes from Cenchrus americanus, assembly GCA_947561735.1. Classification (NCBI taxonomy): domain Eukaryota; kingdom Viridiplantae; phylum Streptophyta; class Magnoliopsida; order Poales; family Poaceae; genus Cenchrus; species Cenchrus americanus. The sequence goes on from OX387243.1 coordinate 106,002,259, forward strand.
CGCCCTCGGAAGGATCTCCAAATGGGCCGTCGAGCTCGGCGCCCTCACCATCGACTTCAAGCCACGCACGCCCATCAAGTCGCAAGCGCTAGTCGACTTCATGGCGAGTGGCGGGAGAACCGGCTACCTACTCCCACCATGCGACCGAGCATTGGGTGATGTACTTCGACGGCTCACTCAACCTCGAGGGCGCGGGCGCGGGGGTACTCCCCGATCTCTCCAACGGGCGAACAACTCAAGTACGTCCCGCATCTTCCGGAAGGTCTCAAACAATGAAGCCGAGTACGAAGCTCTCCTACACGGGCTCCGCCTCGCGGCTTCACTTGGCATCAAGCGGCTACTAGTCTACGGCGACTCCGCGGTGGTCATCAACCAAGTCAACAAGTCCCGGGACCGCAACAAGGAGAACATGGACGCCATCGTCTAGAAGTCCGCAAGCTCGAGAACAAATTCTATGGTCTCGAGTTCCATCACATCGTCCGCGACAACAACGTTGCGGCGGACGTCCTCTCGAAGCTCGGATCCACCCGCGCCCAAGTACCCGCGGCGTCTTCGTCCATGAGCTTCACGCGCCATCCATCCCGGAGCCGGCGCCACCGACCACCGCCCCCCCCCCATCAACCGGCGGGCGGGGAGGTCATGATGATCGATGTGGACCGGAGGCAACCCTTCATCGACTACCTCGGCGAGCGAAGGTCCCCTCCGACAAGAACGCGGCCCGAACAACTCGTCCGCCGCGCCAAGTCTTACGTCCTCGTCGGCGACAAGCGCGTACAAGCGAGGCGCATCTTCCGGAGTACTCATGAAATGCGTCCCTCGCGAGGAAGGCAAGGACATCTTGGAGGAGATCCACAAGGGTGTGCGGCAACCACGCGTCCTCGCGCACGCTGGTCGGCAAGGCCTTCCGGCGAGCCTTCTACCGGCCCACGGCCCGGGCGATGCCGAAGAACTCGTCGAAGGTGCCAAGGATGTCGGTTCTTCGCCAAGCGCAACACGTCCCCGCCTACAAGCTAGTCACCATACCGCCGACCCGGCCCTTTGCCCGCCGGGGGCTCGACATGATTGGGCCACCGCCAAGCCGCGCCGGGGAGGATTCAACGAGTACCGGTGGCTATCGACAAGTTCACCAAGTGGATCGAGGTCAAGCCGGTAACATGCCCCAAGGCTGACAGAGTACTCGACTTCCTGGACGAACTCGTACACCGCTACGGGCTACCCCACCGCATCATCACAGACTTGGGGTCCAACTTCAACAACCACCAGTTCTGGGAGTACTGCGAGAACAGCGGAATCGACGTCAGATACGTCTCCGTCGCCCATCCACGGGCCAACGGACAAGTCGAGCGCGCCAACGGGATGGTGCTCGACGCCCTCAAGAAGCGGCTACACGACGCTGCTAACTCAAAAGGGGGGCAAGTGGATCAAGGAACTACCCAATGCACTGCGGGGGCTGCGGACTCAACCATCCAAGCCAACGGGGGCAATCCCCCTACTTCCCGGTCTACGGCTCCGAAGCCATCCTCCCCGCCGATGTCATATGGAACTCGCCGGCGGTGGAGCACTACGACGAAGGCGTCTCGGAAGACGACGGACGAGTTGACATCGACGGCCTCGAAGAAGCTCGCCGTGCCGCCCTAGTCCAATCGGCAAGGTACCGGAGGGTATCCGACGCTACCATGATCGCAACGTCAAGGAACGCTCCTTCAACGTTGGAGATCTTGTCCTCCGCCGTATCCGAACACGGAAGGACTTCACAAGCTCGGCTCCCCCTACGGGAAGGCCCCTTCACCGTGGCTAAGGTGACCGGGCCAGGCTCCTACCGCCTCCAAACACTTGAAGGCGAAGAAGTCAATAACTCGTGGAACGTCGACCAGCTCTGTCGATTCTACGCCTAGTCTACTCGACTACTCTGGGGCTCAAGTCTACACGACTACACCAACACCCTCTTGCCGCAAGCGACCCTCCGGGTCCTGGCTTCAAGTCTCCGGACTACTCTTCTCCAGGTCCAGCCCGTGCGGCTACCTACGGACCCTGGGCTGCGACGAGCGTCAAGGACTCTAGCAGCGGTCTACCAAGAAGACCACACTCCAAGATCCAGCCTGCGCGGCTACTTACGGATCTGCGATCCAGCCTACACGGCTACCTACGGATCACTCACTGTCAGCGGCTACCCGCTCCAGTACTACTCAGCCGTAAGCGGCCTTCGGGTCCAGGCGACTACTTGTAACTACGGCCCTGGCCACCCAGGTGTACTTCTTCAGTAATAAAGTTTGATTGTTCATCAACTTCTTTACTGCCTACTCCCTGCGACGGGACTACTAAGCCGAGTTCTACTACTCGCACCTACTCCACGATGGGCGCTCCGCACTCTGAGATCGCGGTTACGAGTACTCATTGATGGAACATCACATTTCATTGATACATGAAATAGTTCATTACAAGCGTTTCCTATACAACTACGGCTACTAGCTATCTATGCGGGGCTACCGGAGGTTCAACTTATCGGCTACCGCTCCGCGATGGGAGCCATCCGCTCCAGACAACTGCGCGTCGCTCATCCGAGCAGTTGGCGGCTACCCCGCCAGCAACTACCTCAACCGGGGCCTTCGGGAAGTACGACTTCATGAAGGCCAGCACTGCTTCGGGATCGACCGGCCATGTGCTTGACGTAAGCGGCCGGCCGGCTTGGCGCCTCACGAAGTCGATCCGCCAACGGAGCGATCTTGGGGCCGCCGGGTGCGGCACCGAGAGCCTCGCGATCGGGAGGGCAGCCTCTTCCGGGTCCTTCGACCGTGGGCCGGAGCGCCTCGCGTCTTCGTTCAACTTCTCGCAAAGATTTGTAGCAGTTGACGAGATCCCGGTCAGATGCAATTCTCAACTCCATGTGCTTCTCGCACTCGAAGGCCAGCTCCTTGTAGTTGAGCTCAAGTACCTGGCGGGCTTCTTGCTCCCGGTAGAAGAGATTCTTCATGCTGATCTCCGAGCCCTTCAGTCGCTCCACTTGGCCTTCGAGTTCTGCAACACGGGAACACAACAACGGGTCAGAGCTTGATGACTCCCAACAAGTACCCGACAAGTCAAGAGACATACCTTTATTCTTGTTGCGGAGGCCTTTATTCTTCCGCACCAGCTCGTCGCTCTTCGCCTGCAAGTCCATCACATCGTTGTGGTACTTGGCGAAGGCGGCGTCAAGTTTAGATTGCATGGCGGCCGCGTGCTTCCTCGACTTCATGAGCTGCTCCTCCAAGGCCTCAGCTCGCAATGCACCGTGTCGCCATAGCCTTGCGAGCGATTGGACTCCTCGCGGGATCGCTCCGCGACGTCCCGCACAAGACAAATTCAAGCCGGCGCAGTACTCAACTAAATGATTGACTACTCGGGAGGCAATGGCTACGCACCTTCATCCTTTGTTCGGCTCGTCGCATCGCCTCCGGATGCCGCGCCAACACCGCCGGCTCGACGAGATCGTCGGCAAGCGCCTCAATCCCGCCACCGGCTACTCGACGTGGCCTCGGTCATTGGCGCCGAGCGGATAGGCTCCGCGTCTTGGATCTCGGGAGATCTGATCGCCACCTCCAGGGCAACCACTGGCGACGTGGCAGCCGTCTCCTCCTCGACGGACTTCTCGACGGTTTCTCCCACGGGCTCGGGGGCTCCTACCGCAGCCTCTGGGGCCTCTGGTGCCAACTCCTGCACGGGCACCCCTGCAGGGATGTCACCCCCTTCAGCGCCTGTCACCAAGGAACACGCGCATCAGCATTCTCGACTACTCCTTTTGGGCTCTACGGCTTCGAGGAAGAGTACTCACCTTCGACTATGACCGCCTCTGGCAGCGCCGCTTCGGTTGCCGGGGGCTCGGTCGTGGCTTGGGCTTCTGGAGCGGGCTCCTCGACGGGCGGCGCGGCCTTTCTCGCCTCTGCCGCCGTGGGCTCCTCTCCGTCCCAGCTCAAGTCCGTGGATTTTCTGCACAAGTGTCCACAGAGGGTCGTCGATGAAAACGACTACTACAATGAGTACTACTCATGACGGCGTAGTACTTACAAGTTCGACCGGACGATAGTCACGGCCGGCGCACCGAGGATGCCGGCAATGTCAACCGTCCACCCTCGGCGGGCGTTTCTTCTTGCGCCTCCTCGACTACCGCCTCCTCTACGGTGGCGGCGGCCGGCGCAGACGTCTTCTGCGCTCCTGCGGCTTCCACTTCCTCGGCGGCGGCGGTCGCGGGTACTCGCTCCCCTTCGGGGGCGGGGGGCCGGCGCTCCCACCGCGCCGAAGTTCTTCGACAGAGGGGAGGCCGGACTTCGGCTTCCAGCCGGTTCCCCCACTGTGGGCCACACGCCCTCATCGCCCTCCTCCACGGGCTCCGCCGGCGGCCTCTCCGCACACGGGGGATAACTACTCGTCGGCACCGTACTCAATCACCGGGTACTCGACTACTTTGCTCAAGAGGACTTACCTGCGGAGGCGTGGTCTCCGAGACCTTCATCTTCTTGGCTACCCGCTTCTTGGCGGGGTTGCGCGGCTTCCTCGGCGGCGCGGCAAGGCTAGCCTCCGAGCTAGCGGGAGGGTCTTGGATGAGAGGCACATGAGGCAAGCCGGACGGCTAAACCTCGACCGCGACCGGAAGCGGTCTGCCGCAGCGTCTCCTCGTCTTCTTCGTCATCGGAGGTATCCTCCACGATGACGGGATCGTCGTCGTCTCCGACTACTCGACGCTCCTTCACCTTATCCACCGTTGGGATCTCAATTCCGCTCGGTGGTGGTTGCGGCTCGGAGACAAACCGCTTCACATCATCCTGCGCAACAGACACGAAAGCGTCAGCAAATCTGCTACAAGTGCCTACTACTCGACGAGGCGGGTACGACTACTTACCTCGTTGGGCGGGCGCGCGGCGGAGAATTCCTCGACAGGGCACGCCGTGTACTCCGGCATGTCCTTGAAGATCCTCGACAACCTCTCGACGATGTCGTTGTCTTCAATTTCGCCCCCCGGCATCCGCGACGTGTCGTCGTCGCCGGTGTACTCGAAGCCCATCGTATCCCGCGCCGACGGCGGGCCGGATCCGGCGCTTCATGAAAGCGAAGGCCACATGCTCGGCCCTCGGTCCCGCATCCGCGGGGTCTTGATCCGTGCCGGCAACTCCGGGAGCCGGATCCCCTCTTGCATGGTGGGTTCCGTGTTCCACCACTCTTGGTGCTTGGGCCGCCGTCCGCTCGGCTTCGGCGGCTCGGGATGGTGGTTCGTGGTATAGAACCACCTCGTCTTCCAATCCGTGTTGGAGTCCACGAGCTTGTACGCCGGTGCGCTCGGCGGCATCTTCCCTCAACCGGATCCCGGCCCCCCCGACTACTGCGGGGTTGGAGGCGGGGGGCCGCGGCTTCACGCGGAAGAATTTTCGGAAGAGAACCCAATGCGGCTTGATTCCCAAAAATGCTTCGCGAGAAATGGACGAAGAGGAAGTGTGGAAGATTCCGTTGGGGTTCAAGTTGAGGTACTCGATGCCATAGTACCTGAGAAGCCCTTTGAAGAAATCGCTCGCTGGGAGCGCAAGCCCGCGCTCCACGAAGCGCGAGAACATCGGGATCTCGTCTTGTGCCTTCTCCATTGGATAGGGATCTCCGGCGGCGGATCTCCACATATCGATCTCCTTCTCCCTGATGAACCCGCTGTTCAACAGGGTCAGCAAGTCTTCGGTCTTCACCTTCGATTTCTTCCACTCGCGGCTTGGGTCAGCGCGCGGTGGAGATGTGGGCGGCGCCGCTCCGGTGCCGGCCGCGGCAGCCTCTGCATGGCTCCTCTTCTTCCCGCCGGCCTTCGATGTCTTTGACGGGGACGGCTTCATCCTCCAAGAACAGGGAGTCTTCACTCGCATCCGCTCGGGGGCTACCCTACGGCTTTCGAGTGGCGATGCGCTTGGATTTCTCGCTTGCGGCGGTGCTCGGCCGGAGTGGATCTACTTCAAGATTCAAGTGGCGAATGACCTGCAGCTCACTTGGGTGAAAAACCCTAAGGGTTTCGGCTTGAATTTATAAGCCAAAACGCCTCCGCAACGGGCGGTCGGATAAGTCCACGCGCGGCCGACTCAGCGGCTGCGTGTGACTCTTCGTATTCCACTAGTCGACGCGCCTCATCTCGGGGGGCTCGGCTACTTCTACTCGACTACCGGGACGCGGCTAGTCTCAAGAGCATCTCAGGACACATTCTCCAAGAAGACCCTTCAATTCGAGAGGAAGTACTCGACTCAAGGCTCGGGGGCTCCGTGCCACGTGTCCTTCGGTTTTTTCTCTCCGGATTTTTCGGGATTTTCTCGCCAAGACTTCGGATAGATCCTCAGCCAGAGCCTGCGGCTCGAGGCTCGGGGGCTACTCCACGTGGATTGCGGTTCTGCAAGTCGCATCTTCTTGACGGCTCCGGCTTCAAGACAAGGCAGGCATTTTTGAAGACCTTCGAAGGCAGATTTCAAGGATGCTTGGGACTACTCGAGAAGACTTCAAGATCGCTCAAACATCGGCTGGAGTACATTCCGGCCCTCGGGATGCTTCGACTACTCTTGAGGACTTTTGACTTGTAGTACTCAGGGACGCTTGAGGACTACTTGTTAAGGCCTTCAAGACTACTTGAAGCTATCCTTCTCGACTACAAAGTACTCGGGGGCTTGTCGTATGGACCTCCCTGGGCCCACTACCTCGGTGGGTACCAGGACCGACTACTCGGTGGGCCCCTGGGACTACCCGGCTTGCGCTACACGGCACCTGAAGGCGTGGAGCACAAGGACAGCACGGGAGTAGTACTCGGTTAGGACTCTGTACATGTTCCGCACTGTGTAGAGGTCTCCTAGACGTACTCGACTAGTACTCCTTCCCTACTCCGACTTGTAACCCTGCCTCCCGGACTATATAAGGCGAGGCAGGGACCGATCTCAAGATCATCTCATCCAATCTCAACTCACGGCGCACTATTGCACCACCCTGTAATTGTGCCCTATCAATCCAGAGCTACGCAGCATACAGGACGTAGGGTATTACGCACCTCGCGGCCCGAACCCTGTCTAAATTGTGTGCCGCGTGCCTCTTCCTTCGAGTTACCGATCTCGGCGAGTCACATTCATCTACTTCGGGTACTCCCCGTAGTAGGTTGCCGGTCCAAAACACCGACAAGCACCTCCCTAGGGTTGAGGCACCATGGAGAGGAGGAACTTGAGCTTTAGGTGAAGAATGGCTCGGGCAGGAGGAGGAGGAAGAAGTAACTCGATTTATAGGGCACGGTCTTTAGTCTCGGGTGGTGTCACCACCTGAGACTAAAGTGAACCCTTTAGTCTCTTTAGTCCCGGGTGATAATGCCACCCGGGACTACCACCCGGGACTAAAGGGCGGCGCCAACCATTGTGCCAAAGTAGCCGTTCGATGAGCCCCTTTAGTCACAGTTGGTAATACCAACCGAGACTAAAGAGGGGCGGCTACCACACCCATTTAAGGCCACGTCGACGAAACCCCTATAATTTCGGCTCCAAAGTTGAACCGGGATTAAAGGGGTGTACCAAAGGCTTCGTCTCTACTAGTGTATGTTGCAATAGTTCATCTGAATGTTGCAACCATTTTCTACCGATGTTGCAATTGTTGTTTACTGATGTCACATCAGTGTTCTCTGCATGTTTTCTAATGTTGCAATCGTTATCCTTGATTTTTTGAGTGTTTGGAGTGGATCTGGGTTTTCCGCTAGTTTCATGTGTGTGTTTCCAAAGTGGATCTGGGTTTGGTGACTGGAGGCGTTACTTAGCATGCACATGCGCGTGGGACCCGCGTGAACACGCAAAACAAAGCACAGAATGTCTTTTATGGGGTATGCAATGATGTTTTTCTTACTTTAAGTAGATCTGACGGCTACAATATTTTGATGATGCGTCCGACGGCCAACGCCTGGAACGAACGTCCGGGCGCTAACAACTTCGAAGGAAGAAGGTGCCATGGACAGTTCCTGTGGCGAGCTGCAAGTTCATAATGTAGCAGGTGAGGGGCTAAATACTTAGGCCTGTCTACACCCGAGGGGCGAATGAAGAAAGGTCGTTTCGAACCTCTTCGAAATCGATTCGGAAAAGGATGAATGACTGGAGCGAACAAATTGTCTCAAGCTGGAAAGGAGATCCTAATTAAGTCTGTAGCTCAAGCCTTGCCAACATATATATATTATGGGTGTTTTTAAATTGCCCCTAACACTATGTGATGACTTTATGCAAAATTATAAGGAATTATTGGTGGGGTGCAGAGAATGGTCGAAGGAAGACACATTGGTGTTCTTGGGAGACAATGTTACAACCAAAGAGCAATGGTGGATTGGGTTTTCGAGACTTACGACTTTTTAATCAAGTTTTGTTAGCCCGACATGCATGGAGATTATTACTATACCCGGACAGTATGTGTGCAAGGCTATTAAAGGCCAAATATTATCCGAGGGGTAATTTATTAGATACAGTTTTTTGGTGTGCAAGGTTATTAAAGGCCAAATATTATCCGAGGGGTAATGTATGGACTGGAGCTGCTAAAAAAGGTATTATACAAAGAATTGGAAATGGCCATAATATTCAGATTTGGCGAGATAATTGGATTCCTAGAGAAATATCTCTGAAAGTGGTAACAAAATGCAGAAGGCCAAGAATTAGATGGGCCTCTGAATTATTTGAGAATGAACATAGAGAGAGGATTCACAACCTCATTAGAAGTATTTTCCTACCGGTGGATGTTGGTGTTATTCTAAAGATAAGAATTCTGACTATTGAAGTATCTGATCAATTTGCTTGGCACTTTGAGAAATCAGGGCTGTTCTCGGTAAAGTCTGCTTATAAACTGGCCCTGCAGCTTCAATGCCAGGACCAGATGGCTTTGAGTACTGAACCAAAGGAAAGGAAGAAGCTATGGAGAAATATTTGGAAAGCAGATGTTCCACCAAAGGTGTGTGTGTTTGCTTGGAGACTTGCCTCGTATGCTCGTTCTTCTAACACACATAAGAAGGCGAGACACATCATTGAGGATGATACATGCACAATTTGTGGACTTGAGCCTGAAGATGTGGCCCATGCGGTGGCGGGATGCCCACGGGCCAGTGCTCTTCTAACAAAAATCCGACATAAGTGGGTTATTTCAGAAACCTCTCAACTGCAATACACGGTTCCTGAGTGGTTTCTAACCTTGATAATACACCAGAGAATGCTAGGCCCGCCTTAATATTGTCTCTTTGGAAAAATTGGTCGGTACGTAATGATCTCACACATGGAGGCACATCTTTCTTATTGAAGGTTCAATGAGATTAATTTAATCAATGCTGAATAATTTGTCACTTCAACAGCCTGATGTGTTTTTGGAGGATGTGAAAGGTAAAGAGATCATCGGTGAATCAAATAAATCTAAAGAATTAACAGCAAATGAGATTGCAAGATCATCCCGACCAGTTGCTACTTGGAATCCACCTGATCAAGGTTGGCTGAAATTAAATGTCGACGCAAGTTTTATAGATGCCACTAGGATGACTTGTACTGTTGTAAGGAACCACAAGGGGAAGTTATAATTTCAGCCTGGCGTTTATTCTTTGATTGTCAATATGTAGAAGAGGTTGAATTTGCAGGTTGTTGTGAAGGCTTAAGGTTAGTTGTGGAACGGTGCCAAGGGCCGATTATTTTGGAATCAGATAACATCACTTGTATAAGAAGCCTGTCCTATGAAAGAAAATAGTTCAAGTTCAGCTCCTTGTATTTAAGATATAAGGGAGTATATGTGAAGGATAAATCAGATTAAGTTCCAACATGTGAAGAGAATTCAAAATTCAGTTGCGCATGAATTAAGTCAACACGGTCCCCGGGTAAATTCTTCAGACATTCCTGAGTGTATCGTGCAAGCTATATGCAGTGATTGTAACTCTTTTGTGACTTAATCAATGAAGGCTCTCTTTACCCAAAAAGAAAAAAGAAATAACCGTGCAGGAACAAGCAAAAAGCAACTCTACTACTACATACTCAAATGGATGGGTAACATCAACCAGTGAAAATCATTCACGTTCAATCTCAACCAATGCAAACAATCCGTCCAGTACAAGGATCTCTAGGGAAAGGAGTCGCTAACGTACGACATGCACGGCAGGGGAACCATGCGGACAGCCTTAACATGATGCTGCACCTGCTCGTGCGAACCCAGCTTCGCCACAAGGTGCACAACGGCGCTCTTGAAGCCATCATCCCTGTCATAGCGACTAGCTATCTTCATGCTGTGAAGCTTGGGGTACGGAAATATCTGGGCAGTGAAAGTCCTAATGTAGCGCGACTTGAACCTGAGTAGGAGCACCGCACCACCACCATCAGCAGCGCTCGTCTCGATCATATCCACGTGCCAACCTCCGTCCACGTAACTGCCACGGTAGACCCGCCGTCCAGACAAGGCCGCAGTGGGCTCCGGCACCACCTCATAGACTATGGCGAATGCTCTCATGATGCAGGTGAAGTCGGGCACGGGAACCTTGAGGAGCGCTGCGTTGAGGGAGAGGTTCCTCGACATCAGTGGTTGGGTCGCGGAGCGGCGCAGGGACACACGGCACCATCCACGATTGCCGCCTGTCAGCTGTGTCATACGGAGGTCTGTGAACTCGTACTGGCTAAACCACAGCTTCAAGTTGAAGACTGTCTTGCTGTGCTGAGGTTGAATCGACACCACGATTTGTCCAGGGCCTGTGTGCCACAGCTGACCCCGCCAGCCGCTGAGGGCTATCACACCACCGCCACGGGGGTAATGCCCTGCAAGTAGTAGTAGGCGATTCGTATCATCAGCGAACGAATCAATTATCATTGGTGCTACTCGATCTACTACTCATATGGTACCATCACTACACCACCACCAGCATTCAGAGATAAGCAGAAATAACCAACAAGATACTTATAAAGCAACTCTGCTAGTGCCTAGTAGTACTAGGCAATTCAGATCATGGGTGCTATGGAATTGTGGATAATTAACTCATATGGTACTACCATCACATCATACCACCAGCTAGCATTCAGAATTTCAGATCAGCAGAAATGAGGAAGCAAAAAAACACACCTGGCGCCAGGAAGAACGGCAGCACCCAAGGAAGCAGCGCACCGCAGCACGCCGCCGGCTTCTCCACGTGAATGACGGCGTGGGTCTCCAAGTTCAGCCCGACGAGGGAACCATCTGCGTAGCAATACACAATGCTCCTCACCATTGGATGCACTAGGACGAGGGAATCCGGAACTCGAGCGCACGTTTCCTTCGCCAAGATGTGTGCAGAGCCTGCGCGCGCCTCCAGCTTCCATCGCCCCACGCCGCTCCTGCTCCACACACATATCGATGGCGCCGCTGCTGCTCCGCCCCGAACCTCCGCGTACACGATACCATCGTCGCTGAGGTTCACGCACCGATTAGCGCGGATGGCATTTGGGCCACCGGCAAGGTCCCCAGAGCCGCTGCCGCGAGGAAATCCCTCCAAAACCAGCTTCGGATTGTCTTCCAGGGGGTCGAACACGATGATGCCGCGGCATAAGTCCGTCCACCATAGCTTATCCTCGTGGGACACCATCCCGTTGCCCACCCACGCCAGCCCGACGAGCTCCGGCGGGAAGTCCACCGTCCTCCGAGCAGAACAGGTTCAGACGCGCGCGGCTGGTGCCGGTGATGCGCTCGACGTCGACGACGACGAAGCCGCCGCGGTCTGAGACGGAGAGGAGGCCCACGTTCCCGAGGCCAGAGACGCCGTGTGGCACGGGAATCTCCTTCACGCTCGCGGTCGACGCGCCGCGCTCCCCGTGCAGGACGTACAGCTTCGCGTCGGGCCAGCGGTCGTTGCATGCCATGTCCTGGGGTGTGACGTTGCCGGCGAGAACGAGGAGGAGCCCAGCACACCGATCCGCGGCGAGCACCAAGGAGTTGCCGGCAGGGAACCCTGCGAGGCGGAGTTCTCGCTCGCCGTCCGATGGGAAGTCGGCGGCAGCGAGGCCGGTGACGCGTAGATCCCCGTGCTCGGGGTGGTTGCGGCGCTTGCCGCGATCCCCATGCGCGCGGCAGAGGCTGACGAAGTCGTCAGCGGCGTGGCCGGTGACGCCGCGGCCGGGGTCGGAGAAGACCTTGAAGTCCCCGTGCGCGGGGTGGTCGCTGCGCTCGCCGCGATCCCCATGCGCGCGGTAGAGGCCGGCGGCGTGGCGCCCGGAGTTGGAGAAGCCCCTGAAGTCCTCGGGGTGGTCGCTGCGCTCGCCGCGACCCCCATGCGCGCGGATGAAGTCGTCGCCGTCCCGAGGGAGAAGGTGAGGCGCTGGTAGCGCGACAAAGCTGACGCTGGGCGGCTGGGCGAGCTGTACGCTGATGTACCCCCGCAGGACGACGTCCTCGTCGTCGGTGCGGCGCGGCACCCGGTCCAGAAGCACCCACGAAAGCGGCGGCGCCGCCATTGGGGGTGCGTTGCGTTTGGGGGAGAGGAGGGGTGGAGGAGGAGGAGGAGGAGGAGGAGAGGGAGGAGAGATTGCTGCGGCGGGGGGAGTCGGACTCGGTGGCGACTCGCGGGCGCGGCTGGGTATTTGGCGTGGGGGAAGGGAGAGGAGGCGTGGGGCCCTTTCTGTTGAGGTTTTGTGTCCACTGGCGTGGTTAAGGGAAAGCAAGTGGACATTTCATCAATTTGAAATCCATATCAAATACTATGATTGTTCACATTTCTAACTGGATATTTCTTCAAATATCTTATTCTTCAATAACTGATAAGTAGACTTTCTTCAGCTATCATTTCATCTCTCGTGAGTTTTAAGGTTAGCAACACCATTTTATATTAGAACATCGATCTACTCAAATCATATGCACAATGCTATGCTCGTAAAACCATATTTGCATTGGAATGGGCTTGTAGTCCAATGGTAGGACGGTCCAGTGGGACGCTACCCACCAGGGTTCAAATCCTGGTGCTCGCACCTTTCCTGGATTTATTCCAGGATTTTCCGGCGTTATGCGTTAAGTGGTAAGCGACGTTCACGTCGACGACGAGGCGCCATTGGTGACTTCGGGAATCTCCAGATCTGCTAGTGCTCAGTCCTCGGAGGTGCTCATAGGGGTAGGGTTTGCGTACGTGTATTTATAGGGGTGAGTGTGCGTGCGTGTTGTGAGCGTCTGCGTTGTACTGTGTAATTCTAAAAAAACCATATTTGCATTCGTACATAGGGGAGAAAATCAGTTCGTCAAAGCAACAACGTTGATAGACAGAATCAGAGGGGGAAAACCCGTCCATAGTGTACGGGATTTTCCGGCGTTATGCGTTAAGTGGTAAGCGACGTTCACGTCGACGACGAAGCGCCATTGTTGACTTCGGGAATCTCCAGATCTGCCGGTGCTCAGTCCTCGGAGGTGCTCATAGGGGCAGGGTTTGCGTACGTGTATTTATAGGGGTGGGTGTGCGTGCGTGTTGTGAGCGTCTGCGTTGTACTGTGTAATTCTTAAAAAACCATATTTGCATTCGTACATAGGGGAGAAAATCAGTTCGTCAAAGCAACAACGCTGAGAGACAGAATCAGAGGTGGAAAACCCGTACGTTAACTCGTCGTGACAAGAGGATGCAGCAGCCAGCAGCTACAAGCATACATGATACAATACAAGGCTGCGTTCAAGAATGTGCAATATGCTGTGAAGCCTCTGCAGGGAACATGCAACCAGTCGTGCATATATAGTTCATAATGCAACCTCTGATAGTTCCATCTAAGAAGAGCAAACATTACGGTAACAATATAACAATCTCATCTCCTCTACTGACATCAAAGCCACGGGTACAAAACATCTAAGGTTGACAAACACAAAGGCCACGAATAAAGTTCTTAATCAAATTGTACACCATCAATCCAGACAACAGGGCAGGCTGATGTGATAATCAACATTATGCCCTTATCTTACAGTGACAATATCATCAATCTTCAAGATCATTCTGACGCACTCACAAGCTAGCGTAATCGCGCTCGTGCTCACCAGTAAGGGCTGCACAACATTCTCCTCCAGGATGTTAGTGATCTGCCCCTTCCTCACGTTGATGCCTGCGTTCTTCTCGCCTCTAGCATGGCGATTCCTGAGCTCAGTGACAATGGAGATTGGGTTAAGCCCTGCATTCTCAGCCAGCGTGTAAGGTATGACCTCAAGTGCATCAGGGAACTCCTTATACGGTAGGCTCTCCATCCCTTGGAGCTCCTTTGCCCAAGCAGCCAGTTGCATTGACATCTCTATTTCTGGAGCACCACCACCAGCAACCAAAACCTCTTGTTCACCAAGCACCTGAAGCAGCAGCAAAAAGAGAAGTATCAACCAACCGGAACATCAAAGAAAAATCAGAATGCCAATTATAATAAGAAAAACTCAGTTTATTTGGTTTAAGAAAATTCCCTACAGCATCAGTACAGCTATAAAGTACATATATTAGGGAGACCATTTCAAAACAAATACAGTGTGGAATTACACCAGCCTACGTTGTAACTTATAGCATTATACCTATAATAACATGAACATGGCCTTAGTTAAACAAGGAACAAAGTGTGACAATGATCTTAGTGATTTATCTGCTTTGCCATCTCCAGCTATACTGATGCCAACTAGAAAAATGGGTAGACAAAGCTCAAAGCATCCAACAAGAAAAGACTGCATCAAAGCGTCGCAGATATTTAAATATGGTGCTGGATGACAATGTACAATATTCACACAAATCCAAGACCTCTTTGCCATGAACGTAAATGGGATCCATAAATTGCTTGGAAGGACAAATTTAATCATTCTGTTAATGCAAATACCCCCCCCCCAAAAAAAAAAAAAGCTCGACATCCATCTAGAGGTAGCTCAAACCTTATCACGCTCACAACATGCCAGTTCAACCCAGGCTCCAGCTTGACTACTAGAAAGTGCCAATCATTCAGTTGTTGCGGTGTGATTGCTGCAGCAACACTGCAGCTACAGTGCCCAGCGACCTGGAGTGCAGGCTGCAGCCGCTATTGCAGCAACCACAGCTGAACAGGTAAAATTGTCACAGGGCTAACTGCTACTATGCCGGACAAAGGAAAAATATTAATAATCACATCATGCATACACCACCGTGCTAACAAGCTTTTATGAATAAACAGGCACCAAACATTTTTTTTTCTTCAGTAAATACCATAAGCCAGCCATTGTTAGCAACTCTCCCACCTACACTTCAAACATGAACTGCTCTGCCTTGACAAGCACAACCATGTAATTAGCAGGGTATACACTATGTGCTGCTAGAAAAAGTTGAGCAGAAGCACAGCATGATACTAGCATGTTAGAAAATATAGGATACAGGGGTGGTGTTAATTTTTAGATAAGAAGAAGGAGCATCTCATGCTTTGCATATCTTAGTCTAACTTTAACACCACACATAGTATAACGAAACAAAATCGTAGTTATGTATTGACCTTGTTATTAGTTGAGTACAAATAGCCATTACATTGTCACATCACTACCAATTTCGGATCAAATACCACTGCAACGTAACTAAGTTCTCCGTAAACTTCCCTTGTTGCATTCATGTAGAACATTAGAATTTTTTCTAAGAGAAATAAATATAGGATATTTGCATTGCAATATCTACTTTCATAGTTTCATGTCATATCAATGGCATCACACCCACTGATTATTCAACTTCCCTCACTTAGTTTCCTGCTTCCATGTGAAAATGGCACACACGAATCTACTGTCGCCACAATGCGTCAACACCAAATGTTTGCAAGGAGTGTAAGATGTTCGAGACAGGGTCTAGGTTCCAATTATGTAATCTAGAATGTACATATTATGTGGTAAGATTTCACAACATACACAGCCACATGTCTTATGCGCAGCGAAACAATTAATAAGCAGTAAAATATACAAGATAAACAAAAAACGTCATTAAATGCAACTTAATGATTCTAGCCGCATGTTTGCCCCCTACCTTACCCATGTAATTAACATGAAGCCTTTTGTACTCCAACCTACTCCCTCCGTCCCAAAAAAAAGTGCAATTCGAGTTTCTAGGACAGATTAGTTGTGGCGCGAAAAGACTCTAGCACGCCTAATTTTTAGCCACATGCAGTAAGTTTTGGCATGCAGATCAGATCTGATTACTCAATTAGTCAGGTAATTAGATCTATTTACTAGGATTGCATTCTTTGTGGGATTTTTTCAAATGCCTGGATTGCATTCTTCACGGGACGGAGGCAGTAATGAGTAAAGCTATTGCATTTTAGTTCACGAACCGAATATGAAAGTTTATTGAACTTGAACGACAAAGGACCTTGTCTGCTTGATTTTTTACACCCTTCAAATAAAATCCTAATCCAATTCTACCCAATAAAAAAGACTGCAGATTTTGGTGAACATGTATAGCATTAGTGTCAAGATTTGGCCCAGACAACACACAGAAAGAACTTGAGAGACAAACATTCAGAACCATTTAAGCATGTACCACTTAGAATACTAACTCTAGGGAAGATGCATCTTACCTGATGACGCAAAGGGCATCATGGAGACTGCGTTCAGCTTCATCAATGACCAACTGGTTTGACCCTATGACAAGTACAGTTGCCGTCCTCCCCATGTCCTTGATACCAATGATCTTCACGACCTTGCCCTCCCCGACAGAAACTTCCTCTACAAGATTGCAGACCCAAGCTTATCCGCGCGGAAGTGCTCAATGTTGGCAATGGGAAGGCAGTTCAGGGTCTTGGTGACAAACTCAATCTCATCCCTCTCCACATCCTTCACCACCATAATCTTTGCCTTAGCAAGATAGTGCAGTGACAACTCAGTGACAGCATCACGCAAGGTGCTCTTCTGAATTAGCAAGACATTGCAGCCAGCAGCTTTGATCTTCTTGACCATCCCAAGGATATAATTGCGATCCTCACGAAGGATACGGTCCATCTGTGCATAGTCCGACACGATGACACTCTGCTCAATGTCAGTCTTGGGTGGTGAGATTTGGAACTGGACGACAGCGATCCTTGCATTGTCCACCTGAGTTGGTCCCCCGGCAGCATGGCTAGCCTTTTTGTCGAAGATGAGGCCACGGATGGGCTCAGTGTCGTCAACAGTCCCACCAAGTTTCTTCACGATGCGGATGTCACGGAGGTCAAGGAGGTCCGGGTGAGCGGGATCCACCACAGAGAGGGCGGCGTCGACTGCTAGGGGTGAGAGGAGAGTGGAGTACTGGGAACGAACAACCTTGGAGTTAAAAGCGCATCTCCAGCAATAGCCCTATTTGTAGCCCCTACTTTCCTTTTTGGCCCTCCTCAGCTCCTCTCTTCCTACCAAATCTTCTCGTCTCCCCTCCTCCTCCCGAATCCTCCGTCGCTGCCAGGGCCCCAGCGGGCGTGGGAGGTCCCGGGTGGTCGACGGCGTCGGAGGCCCGGAGCTCCAGACGGCCGGCGACGGTGGGAACCGACCACGCACAGCGCTCCTCCGCTGCTCCTTTCCCTCCCAGCGGCGCACAGCGGGCTGGATCTCGCGGCGTGGCTCGGTCGAGGGGTGCGCGGAGGAGCGGCTCGCAGCCCGAGGGGGTGGCGCGGCCGGACTGCACGGCGAGGGGCGCGAATCGAGCTCTGTTGCTCCGCTCCGCGGCCGGCCCTTGCGAATCGAGCTCCACTGCTCCGCTCCGCGGCCGGCCCGGCGGCGAGGGGCACCGGTCGCGCTCTGCTGCTCCTCTTTGCTTCGCTGCTCCTCTCCGGCCCCTGCAGCTCGAGCTTCGGCCAGGCGCAGGTCATCTCCAAGGACTTGGCCGGTGGCGCGAGCTTGATTTGGCGTCAGCGTCGCGGGTGAGCCCCTGCAGCGCGAGCTCCGGCTGGAGTGTGGGGAGTTCGACCTCCGGCAGCGCAAGGAGGCGACGAACGGTGTGTGGCGGCCGCGCAGGGAGGGTTGCCGGTGGCTTCCGTGCTGGCGCGGGAGGAGTTGGGGCTGTGAAGTGTGAACAGTACTAGGGGGTGGAGTTGGGGCTCTGCTGTAGTGTGTTTTTTTTTGGCTTCCGGCCCCTAATTTTTGAGTTGGGGCTCTGCTGGAGTTGCTCTAAGGGCAGTGGAAGCGGATTTGACAAGCGATTCCTGGTCGGAGAGCTCGATGGGGATGGCCATGCCGTGGAGGATCTCGATGGCGCGCGTGGCGAGGCGGTGGAGAGCGTCGGCAGCGGCGGTGGGGTGGGCGCCCGCGGAGAGGAGCGACTGGGCACGGCGGAGTAGGGATCCGGCGAGGACGACGACGGTGGTGGTTCCGTCCCCCGCGGCAGCGTCCTGGGAGCGGGAGAGCTCCGCGAGCATGCGCGCGGCGGGCTGGACGAGCAACATGCGAGAGACGATGGTGGCGCCGTCATTGGTAATGATGACCTCCTGGTCCCCCGAGGAGATCATCTTGTCCATGCCACGGGGCCCCAACGAGGTGCGCACGGCGTCGGCGACGGCGCGCGCGGCGGCGATGTTGGCGCCGCGGACGTCGTCCCGGCGCTTGGTGTCGGTGTAGGTCTCCGTCTTGCGGGACGGAGCAGGGGCGGCGGCGGCGGCGGCGGCGGCGGCCATGGCGGAAATTTGCTGGAAGGATCAGGAGGGAGGGAGATTTGGGGGCTAGGGCTTTTCGACTTGTTCCCAGGGATCTAGCCATCACGACGGCCTAAACAGAAACCGGACTGATGGGCCTAAACAGAAACCGGACTCGAACAAAGTAAATTAGACGCAATGTGGACTAAATGGGCTTCTCTAATATGCCCAGTCACGCGGCTCCATAAAGGCCAAGAAAAGTTCGTTGACCCATAAAGAACGGCCCAGAAACGAATTATGAAATAAAAAAACAAAACCAAAAACAAAAACAAAACTAGGTACTATTCTCCTCAGCTTAGCCTTAAAAACAAAATTTAAGTTCTATCTACTCCCCTAACTATTATAGTTGAACAAACAAACCACCACATGAAATTAATATTTTTTTTGTTTTTCCATGTACAAATTGAGTTTTAAGTCCACCTTATTTTGAAATAAATAAGTCCACGTTATACAATCGCTAGCTTATAAAATGATGTCTCTATTGAAAACATATCAGGAGTTTATCACATATACACTAAATGTTCCTAACATAATGAAAATAGTCACGAAACTCTCAATGCAATTTCTCTAATATAAGACATTAAGTTCAAGGGAAAAGATAAAATTCAGTGGAGGTAGATTGAACCAATTAAAATGACTCGGGAGATTAAATTCAACCTAAATCTTGTTAAGAGAGTTGAACTGACAGAGTGTATAGACCACGAGGGTAGTAACTTTTATGAGAAAGTTCACTGGACCATTTCCCCCCAAAAGCGAAAGTTCACGATCATATATACACTACCTCTTTGATGATTTGATCCAAACGAACATTCTTCAGATGGTTACTGGTACTGACCGGTAGAGTGTGCCTGAAGAAAGGAACTAAAGAATTCGAAAAGAACCTTGGCCGGGCCAGGGGCGGCAGACCGGCATCGAAGAAAACGGGCACCGTGGATCGTTCCGGCCGGAGTCACCTGCTGCTGGGCCCGAAGGTAGCTCGTTTCTTGTAGCTTTTGTGCCGCCATCCTTTTTCGCCTCACTGTAATCAGAATCGTTGCTTCTGCCAGTCAGGATTTCAGACCCACCCGGCCAGTGTCCACATGTTTCTTCCTCTATGCACAATATGCTTATACTAGTAATAATTTGCGAGGTCAATGAGAGTTTCTTTTGTACAACTTGATAAAATGATTCTCCAATTTTTGCTAAAACTCTATGAAATATATGTAACTTGGAAACGGTTCCACTGCACCATCGAAGTCGAAGAGAAGCGACAAAATAGCTTAGGAGCAAAAACTTTGGCTTCGTCGGTTTCTCCTCCCTCTTAAAATATTAGACGATCATAAAATCATCAATGAAGTCGTTTTCTAAAACAATTTCAGCTTTTTTAGAAGTTACTCCATTAGATGAGTTAGAGCTGGAACCGAAAGTCCGAAACTATTTGGAAGGAGTTAGAACCAAGCAGAGGCAAAACCAGACGATGAAGTCGTCGGGATCAACTCAGTCGATTAACGGATAAAACAAAGTGAACAATAATTCTCGTTGGATTTGGCAAATTTTATTGGGTTCGGCGACCCCGGTGGCACAAGGCAGAAGCTTCGCCCATGGAACCAAGGGCGGATGGAAGCCTCTAGCGTCATGTCCCTAGACGTGTGCTGGTATCGGTCTTTAGATGTCAAAATTGAGCCCGCTCCACCTTTGGTTACAACTGTACAGCTAGGAATTGCGACAGGTGTTGGTGTTCTTGCCTTATCACTCAAAAGCCAGTATTTCCCACCTTGCCAATTGTCTATTTTTCGTTGTAGGCTTGTTCTTGCTGATGAAGTCTGTAGCTAAAAAATGTTTCCCAAGAAAAAAAAATGTGGGTGTATGGATGGATCCGCATCCAAGACCCTGACGGCTCCCGAGAGAAGCGCCTCACGTGCACGTGTCGCTTGCGGGGGCGGGAGCACCGTGGCACGCAGCCACCGCCCACCGTGCAGCCAGACCGGGTCAGAACTCGGGAACTTTGGCGCTCCCACCTGCGGTCCCCATGCGAACCACGCACGCGAGGCGTCGTGGCCGCCCTACCGTGCCGCCACCTTTGCGTGTGCTCGGGGATAAAGCGGTGGAAGTGTGGAACTCCTTGCGCGCCCACCACCACCAGCGCCGTCGCCGACGCCGGAGTCACCTACCGGGTTGACACCAAATACAGTAGCAAACAGCACCACGCGCCGTTCTGTCCATCGAGGCATCGACCTCGACTGACGACTCACGTCACGTGCCCCTGCCCCTGTGAATCCGTGTGATGCTAAAAACTATTCAGATTAGAGAAGAGAATTAGACTAAGCATCTTGCGTGCGATCTGGCAGATATTTTACTCACGAGACCACCCAAACTGCAGTATTTTAATGTGCAATTACCACACCTAATTGCATTCCCTTCCCTTTCATGCTCCAGCTGTGCCCTTCTCTCGAGTCTCGACCGGTGCTGGTCGGTCGAGTCCCGGGCCTAACCGCCACGTCGTCGTCCCACGAAGGACGCCGCGACCCGAGCGTAATCCATGCGGTTTACGAAATCGTGGGCCCAGGCAGGACAGGAACCGTAGATGCCCCCGGATCCGCGTGGAGGGGCATTCCGGGCATTCGTCGCGCCACCTGCATCGTTCTAGCGATCTCCTCCGCCTCTCCTCTCTTCCCCCCCTCGACTCGACTCGTTCGCGACAGAGAAAAAAACCGCCTCCTCTTCTCTGCCTGTGTGTCCCGCCTGTGTGGGCTGTGGCTGCTGTGTGTGTGCTAGCCCTGTAGCCCCCCACTCCTTTCTCTCCCCTCTCACGCGACACGCCGGGCGTGGGGACCAGCAGCGGAGCGCTTCTCCGTACCTCCGCCCCCCCTTCAGGACTCGCGGTGACGGCGCCGGCGGGCGTCGCCGATCGCCGGCGGCGGCCGAGATGTTGGAGGACCAGGTTGCCTTCCTGCTGCAGAAGTACCTCGGCAACTACGTCCGGGGGCTCAACAAGGAGGCGCTGAAGATCAGCGTCTGGAGAGGTGAGCCAGGACTGCCCCCGCCGCCACTTACTTCCCTTTCATCCACCCCCGTCGCTGCTGGGCTGGGACCCGTCGCCGCTAGCTGCGTATTAATGATGTGATTTGTTATTTTTCATTGGGCGTCGTGCGTGCTTAACTAGTGGTGTTAGTGTGAGACAAATCGATGAGGAGCAGTAGTTCCGTGTGGTTTTGGATGTTGGGGGGTTCAGTCTGAGCGTGGGTTGACGTGTATGCTACATTGTGGTACCCCGACTGCTGATTCTGTTCGTAGTGTGATCGGGAGTGACTGGGAGGCTTTAGGCACTGACCAACGCTTTTTGTCGAGCTTGTTTGTCAGAAAGGTTCATGGTTGCAGTGGATTGGGTCAGCAGATAACAATTTGAGGTAGTTTAAGTTGGTTTCGTGAATGCGATTAGTCTGAGACTGTCCCTTGTTACTGTTCTAGGTTCTAGTTTCAGTTCTCAGAGTTATGAAATTAACTTGGTGATGCACTGTTGTGAGAAATTATGTTCCGGGGCTGCAGGCTTGTTTCTAAGTATTTGTGCCTTCGAGCAACATAGAATTTTGTAGAACAGACCTGGAAATTTAATCAGTGGAAGCGCAAGTGTTTTGGATTTGTGTGAAATGTTCACACTTCTAGCTTCAGATTACAGAATTATGATGGCAAAGGGGGATGTGCACTGGAGTATTTAGATACATGAATATGATGAATTTTGTTATTGAGATATTAGTAAATTACCATATTGAAAACTGATCAATGTGAAACTGGAGATGCAAATTGTTCGCACAAAGTGACTTTCAAGTGGAATACACAATTGATGTTTCTGAATCTGTGCGGTGTGCGCTCACTGAACTTGTTAAATATGCTAACATTTAGTCAAGGGTCATATTTGAGCTGATGTTTGGGCTAAGAATCCTTCTTTGAGATGAATTCATAATCCAGTTGCCACACACATCTGCAATGCACTGTATTTTTGGTTTTGCTTGGGGTTGCAATTGCAACTGTAATGTACTTAGGAATGGAATGAGGAGGGCGTGGAAGATGAATTATGTTTTCTCATGTGTGACAACTGTTTGCCCCAAAAGGAATACCCCATCAGATACATGTGGCCTGCATATGGGAACACAGTCAATATTTTTGGACAACAGGGTTTACTGATTTTTTGGAAAAAAAGGAAACTGTCTCCAACCATAGTGATAAGCTGATCATTTGGACTGTGCTTGAAAATGGAACATACGAAGATGCATATGTTTCCTGCATATTCTAAATAAAAAATGCCTAAAAATTGAGCACAATCTCGGCCCTGATTGTTTATAAGAGCTTTTCAGCCTCATGTTAGGCACTGTCTGATGATAAGGAGTCCATAGGATAAATTGAGAGTTGAGTTATTTTCATTTGTAGTAGCTTATGCGCATGATAAATCTGTATCCTCTGTTATGATAAAAAAAATATGTATCCTCTGTGACATTTTTCTTTTGGGCCCGGGGTGTACACTTATCTGCCAGGTACACAACTTCCAAGCCATATATGAGAGAAACAAATACATCAATGGTTGGCACTTGGCAGTGATATTATCAATTCATATTTTGCAGGAATAACATAGCCGGTGATTGCATAGGGGGTGCATTTGTGTGCCTGATTTTTTGTCAGACATCTATATCAAGTGTTGACATGTTAGTTAGAGTTGCATTTGGAAATTAAGGTTGGCGTTTGTCTTCGACATTTGGTGAGAATATTACAGGAATTTATTGAGCTTGCAATGAAGACTGTGTGTCATGAGAAGTGCATGGGATGATAGTAGGTATCAGATGGCTTTGTGTTAGTGACTTCAGGGTGTGATTAATATTGCATCATGGTTAGATGATCTCGGAACTGTGGTCGCTTGCAGAACAGTTTTGGATATTTGATGCCATTACCAGTGGTTTCATGATGAAATAAAAATACAATGTTTGGTCCATAATACTTAGTGTCAGCTAGAGCTTGAAGATACCTATATTCGTTCATGCTCATGCAGGATGTCACACATTTTTCTTGCCCCAGCTGTTGACCATATTTTGATACTGTCCGTATTCCCTATCTTCTGTTACATAATGATGCTATCTTCCCTGCAACTTATAGGCGATGTAGAGCTCACAAACATGCAATTGAAGCCAGAAGCGCTCAATTCATTGAAGTTACCTGTTAGAGTCAAAGCTGGTTTCCTTGGTTCAGTGAAGCTCAAGGTTTGTAGCAATTTCTTTGCTCTAGTACAAATGCAGAACTGTTTTGCTGTATTTGTGATTTTATGATTCTTTGTAATAAGGATGAGTGGGATAAAGGATGTTCATGTCAATGATTGTTAGGTTCCATGGAGCAGGCTTGGACAGGAGCCAGTTTTGGTTTATCTTGATCGGATTTTTATACTAGCTGAACCAGCAACACAGGTTGAAGGTTGTAGCGAGGATGCTGTCCAGGAAGCAAAACGAAGTAGAGTTCGGGTAATAAACTTCTGATGGTAGCTATGTGACTTTTGCAATTAAGGCCAGATCCATGCAAGTACTGATTCGTTTGTTATTTGCAGGAAATGGAGATAAAGTTATTGGAGAGCCAGCAACAACTGAAATCTGAACTAGTATGTGCTAGTACCTAGTTCTGTATTATTGTTTATTTCACCTGCTGTTGAAATCTGAACTGGTATTTGCCAGTAACAAGTTCTGAACTAGATTATGACCACGGACCACTAATGGTGCATATATACCTTATGTTGTGCGATTTGGTTTTTTTATTTCTCACTTCAATTTTCTTTCTTTGAAGAATTCATCATGGCTTGGATCTTTCATTAGCACTGTAATTGGAAATATCAAGTTATCTATCGGCAATATTCATATAAGATACGAAGATGTAGAGAGGTAATGCAATTTTGTTTGGTGGATTTATCTTCGTGATGCATATTAAAATACCACGACTTTCCTGTAGCAATCCAGGCCACCCTTTCGCGGCAGGTCTGGTACTTTCAAAACTTTCGGCAGTTACCGTGGATGACCTTGGCAAGGAAACTTTTGCCACTGGTGGGGATTTGGACCGAGTTAAAAAGGTACATTATTCCTACGTTCTACATTTTGTGTCCACATTTAGTCAGATATTACTTCATGTCTGCTGTCAACATCTGGTAGTTCAGTTTTGTTTTTGCTATCCACGGGTAATTCTTTTATTTAAAAGATACATGAGCAAACACTTGTGGCGTTTCTTTGACGTATCCATCTTCCGTCTCCAAAAATGGTGATTTTCTGTTCTTGCATACCAGAATATATTACCAAAGTAACAACTATGATTAATTTTTAGTTTTATAATCTTGCTGGTATATTTGTTTGCGCAAAGGTTTCTGCACCTAAAATGAATTGTGTTCACTTCAACAGTGATTATGTTATTTTGATTTTTGGAGCATTTGGCATTTTTTTTCAGTTTTTTTTACTGGCATTTTTTTTCAGTTTTTTTTACTGGCATTTTTTTTTTCAGTTTGGCTTTTCTTTTCCTTTCAATCACCTTGCACAGCTTATTTCTTACTTGCCTTTGGTAGCTTACTAGTAAAACTATTTCTGCAGTCTGTTAAACTTGAGAGTCTGGCGATGTATTTCAACTCTGATAGCAGTCCTTGGACCGTGGATAAGCCCTGGGAAGATTTATTGCCATCAGAATGGAGTCAGGTACCTTCCAGTTGTTTTCATTTGTTAATAAAGATCCTGGGCCTGAGAGTAAAAATCTGCATAGAGGTTTTGTTTATATATCTGCCATAACAGCCACATGGTGGATTGATGGGTAGACACACTATACCCCTATAGTGAGGTTTAGTGGGAGGTCTTCTATTCTTCCATTATTTGCATCAAGTTACATGATAGATATTTGTTGTTTTATGAAATGTATTTCAGATTTTTGAGTTTCCGGAGAAGGGTGGTTCCAGTTCCAGATCTGTTTCAAAAAAGCACAGTTACATTTTACAACCTGTATCTGGCAAAGCAAAATATACAAAAGTACAACTTACTGAGGCAAAGAAAACAGGACAGGCATTGCAACATGCTGCTGTTGATTTGGATGATGTTACTCTTTCATTGTCAAAGGTCTGTACTCTTGTCTTTTCCCTTTGAATCTTATCCAAAGTTCTGTGAACATTAATACCTTTTCTTCTAACCAGGACGGCTACAGGGACATCCTGAAGATGGCTGATAATTTCTCTTCTTTTAACCAACGGTTGAGATATGCTCATCTCCGGCCTTCTTTACCAGTAAAATCAGATCCACGGGCATGGTGGAAGTATGCATACAAGGTGGTGACTCAGGAAATGAAGAAATCTAGGTATTCTGTACATTCTTCTCCGATTTCATCTTCATATACGGATAGAGGTGGGAATGGATTGAGATCCATGTCCAATATAGAGGAATCCAGTTAAAATCCAAGAAAAAAACATCCAATATCCAATCCAATCTTAATGTAAAATGAATAATGTCTAATCCAATCTAAGATCGTCTCACTGGGGACATCCTGTGGGATAGACGTAAAAAGAAAATAACTGGTGAGTTAGTAGGGTAGATCCAACTTCTTTTTAGTCTAAGTCCAGCCAAAAGATCCAATAATAGATAGTATAATAATTATATATTGAGGCCAAGGTTTAGTCTAAGTCCATCCAAAAGATCCAATCATATATAGTATAATAATTATATATTGAGGCCAAGGTCATGAGTCGGACCCTAACTTCAATCTTGCGTTCACACTTTGAAGTTTTAGCAAAATTGATTGGAATTTGTTAGAGATGGTTCAGTATGATAGTCTAGTCTGCTACTTCGTGTAGATTAGAGCAATTCCAAGAGCCTCTCTAAAAATCACTAGCTAAAATCCTGATTTGGCTAGTATGTAAAATGAAATAGCTAGTGAAAAGTTGATGAAATCCAACATACTCACTAAAATCAACTCTCCATATGCTCCACCACTAGTGGGTCCCGCCTGCCATACTCATGTACGGGGGGATAGCTAGCGGGACTGGCTAGCCAAAGATGGCTAGCACAGCCCCGGTTTAGCTAGCGGAGGATAGCGATGACAAGTTTAGCTAGTCTGTTGGATTAAGTTTTTGGACAAGTTTTCTAATTTTTTTAGCCAGTTAAGCCAAGATAGCTAGTCTCTTGGAGTTGCTCTTAGTGTGGCTTGATCCACATGTGGGATCCACATTTAGAGCCAGACCCAGAAGTAAAACCTTGCTTCACACATTAAAACTTCAGCGAATTGACTGAAACTTGTTAGATATGGCTCACTACATTAGCTAGCTGGCTACTTCGTGCAGATTAGCATGGTTAGAGTAACATGTGGGACCTACATCAAGAGCTGGACCCTAAAGCTAAAACCTCACGTCCACACCTTAAAGTTTCAATGAAATTGACTGAAATTTATTGGAGATGGCTCACAAAATAAGCCTGGTACTTCGTGCAGATTAGTGTGTTTAGATTCACATGTGGGCCCTGCATCGATAGCCAAACCCTCGCTTTCACATCTTAAATGTTATAGTGAAATTGATTGAACTTTGTTGTATATGACTCACAATCAACCAGCTACTTCGTGCAGATTAGGTAGCAGGATCTACATGTGGGCCCCATGTTAATATTAGACCCTCGAGCTATATAAATCCAACTTTAAATATACAATGTCCAAAAATCCAATGAATGTTGGTTTTTGACCTCATATAGAATCTAAATCCATATTAAGTTTGGACTCTTAATCCACGTACTATCTAAAGTCCAAATAGATCCAATCCTTGAGTCCGAAGAGATAAAGTCCAATTGGATATTGGACTATCCAAATCCATTACCACGTTCATATATGGATTCTACAGTTTATTCAGCAGCATAAATCTATTTCCATTTCCCAGATGTGATGAACCTTGTTCATCAATTTGGTAAGCAGTAAGCACCACTGGGAGGATAGCCTGATGGAGTTCTTATAGTGGGAGATGGGTGAGTTGACCCTTTGGAAATGATCTCTAAATTAAGGAAACAAACCAATCTAATCTTTATATCTAATAACAAGAAATCCTAAGTCTGCTACAGTGCACCAGCCCTGAAGAGTCTGGTGCTGCTCCTCCGGCACATGTGCCCTAATGGGCTGCACTGACAGACCCAGTGTTCACTTAGTTTCTGGTTATGTTATCCTCTTGCATAGCTCGAATTACCTATATGCTGGAGTGGTTATTGTTTTTTTTTGATGAAACTGGAGTGGTTATTGTGTTTTGCTTTACTTCACAATAAGTCCAATGCAAAAAATCCAAATAGTTTTGTTTCAATCATGTTGTGGGTTATTTGCTTGTATTTTGCTCTATTTGGGTGGGGTCTTAAATTTGTCTTTGTAGTTTTGTTTTGTACCATATGTCGTCTACTTTTATGTAAGAATAAATAAAGCAATTGAGCAGTAACATGTGACTCAAGCAGCTGACTATCCTGGCAATTGATTTGGTGCTTTATCTCTTATCATCATCTGCGCTAGGATGGGTGTTTATGTTCAAGTAGTATCACTGATATTTTATTTGGCATGTTCTTTAACTTTGATATCATTTATGTCTCATCATTTTATGTCCTTTTGTCAATACGATGTTGTCGATTCCATCACTTTGTGCTAGGATGGGCGTTCAAGTAGTATCACTGATATTTTGTTTGACATTTTCTTTAACTTTGATATCATTTATGTTTCATCATTTCACGTGCTTTTATGTCAACACGATGTTGTCGATATCACTTCACGCTAGAATGGGTGTTCAAGTTCTATCACAGATATTTTGTTTGACAGTTTCTTTAAGTTTGATATCATTTATGTCTTATCAATTCATGTGCTTTTATGTCAATATGATGTTCGATTCTTTTGCGGTGATACATCTAGCTTATATGTGCAGTGGGAGTCTATCTTGGGAGCAATTGTTGAGATATGCACGACTTCGGAAGGAATATGTATCTTTATATGCATCTCTCTTGAAATCTGACATGAGCCGACTGGTTGTTGATGACCATGAGGAGATTAAGAGGCTGGACCGTGAACTTGATATCGAGGTTATTCTACAGTGGAGGTGACATGCTTTTATTTGAATACATCCTCCAAGGGGGTTATCCTGCAAATCCTGGCAGCAAATATTTAGTGAAAAAGCTGGTAGCAATGTCCCTTGATCTGTGCTAAGGTTCCTTAAAGAGTAATTATAGAATTTGGGGTGGTTGCCAGAAACTTTTGCCTTCCGAATTTTGTGCATGGTGATCATATATTAATCCTGAAAAGAAGTTGACGTCACGACCTCATTGCACTGATTTCCCCCTCGAGTGCTACACTTATGGGTCCAGCACCTCCCCCCCTCACCTTTCCTGACAAAGAACAGCGGCAGCAAAATTAGTTCCTCTTGTTTCTTTTCTTTTTTCACTTCTGGTGTGCCTTTAGTCGCTCATGTACCCTCTTCCCCAGGAAAGATCAATGAATATCACCTGCTACTACTTGTTCCTGAGCATGTTACCATGTATTCAGTCTTCTCAAAATTATTTCTTGTCCATGATGTTTTGCATGCGATTGTGCCATAAAATCTCTGATTTTTTTAATAGGTCATCTTTGCTGTTTGAACTTTCTTAACCTTTTTTGTGCTCAAGATGTATCGCATTATGTAGTCGCTTTTGTTTCCTCGAACACGCAGGAGAGCTGCGTATCTTTATATTAATAGAGAAAAGAGTGGTCCAATTACAATAAAACCACTCCACACCGTGGACCATAGTGAGGAATGTTGGGATTTAGAAAAGACTATTACACCAATACTTACTCTTAGGACCAGACCATACACCCTCAACAACTAAACCGGCACTCCTGCCTCTCAAGGCTCAAGGCAGCAAGCCTCTTAGCCCAGAGTTGCCAAAGGTGTGATTCCTCCTTAAGGCATGCATGACAACCTGCAGGTTAGGAGAGTCCCCCTTAAAAACACAATTATTCCTATGTTTCCAAAGGGTGCTCCTAGGATGCACAAGGAGTTAAAGCCTTTCCGTTGCTGTTTCTGAATTTTCCTCTCAGCCTTCATCACTGTGAATAGGGGAATAATTGCTGTGTTATTCCTCCAACCTTAGAAGTGTGTGTATATAGACAGTGATATACATGGGCCTCTATATGTGCTACACACAGGCCATATGGGCCACACTCACATATATACACATATACTGTAACACCCCCCGCAGTCTGGACTACCGGCACAACGGTGTACAAGACTGGCCAACAAAGAAAGAAACTCACACACAAGGCCCCCCACAGCCACAACTAGCCACTGGCTACGTTGAGGCTGGACCAAAACTCCGAGAAGGCCGAGGAGGGAAGACCCTTGGTGAAGATGTCAGCAAACTGGGAGGTGGTCGGTACATGAAGAACTCGAACATCACCGATAGCCACTCGATCACGAACGAAATGCAAGTCAATCTCCACATGCTTCATCTGCTGATGTTGAACCGGGTTGGTGGAGAGTTACACAGCGGTGACATTGTCGCAGTAGACGAGCATGCTCTTGGCGAGCGGGTTGTGAAGCTCAGCCAAGAGCTGTCGGAGCCAGGACGCCTCAGCCACACTGTTAGCAACAGCCTGGTACTCCGCCTCAGCACTCGAGCGAGAGACAACTAGCTGTCGCTTGGATGAGCAGGAGATCAGGTTGCTGCCGAGGAAGACAGCATAACCTGAGGTAGAGCGGCGCGTGTCCGGGCACCCTGCCCAGTCAGCGTCAGTGTAGACTACCAGCTCAGCAGACGGAGACCGGCGGAGGACCAAGCCGAAGTCAACAGTGCCTCGGACGTAGCGAAGAAGGCGCTTCAACGCAGCAAGGTGTGATTCTCGTGGATCATGCATATGGAGGTAGATCTGCTGGACAACGTAGATCCGACCTGGTGAAAGTGAGGTACTTTAAGGCTCTAGTAAGACTCCTATAAGCAGTAGGATCAGCCATAGGATCACCCAGAGTAGCAGAGTGGAGCAAGGCTTGCAATCAGTCACCCCGGCACGCTCCAGGATGTCAAGGGTATACTGACGCTGGTGAAGGAGAAGACCAGCCTGACGGGGCTCAACTGTCACGCCCAAGTGGTCTAGCTTGCCCAGATCCTTCATGGCAAACTCCTGCTGAAGGGAGGAGGTGGGCAACCCCATTAGCATGGTGATATATGAATAGTGAAGTATCTGACTTGGCTTCAACAAACCTCAGTGTCAGCAAGGTGGCAAACCAAGAGTACCATGCCCGAGGAGCCTGCTTCAAACCATAGAGACTTGTTCAGACGACTGGAGTTCACAAACCCTGCTGGCTGGCTGCAGTAGACTGTCTCGGTCAGAGTGTCATGAATAAATGCATTCTTGACATCGAGCTGGTGCACTGACCAAGACCGAGAAAGAGCCAAAGAGAGAATAGTGTGCGCTGTAGCAGGCTTCACCACTAGACTGAAAGTCTCGTCATAGTGCACACTAGGACGCTGTGTGAACCCCTGAAGGACCCAACGACTTATAGCGCTCCAGAGTACTATCAGCACAACGCTTGATTGTTCAAAATCCACTTGCCGGTCATCACATTGCAACCAGACGGACGCGGCACAAGGTCCCGAGTCTGGTTGGCAAGGAGAGCTTCGTACTCCTCTTCCATCGCACGCCGCCAGTTCGGATGCGCCGGGCGCACCTCCGGGAAGGGGAGCAAGAGCGGGGGTCGGAGCACGGGCGGGCGTCCCACGACCCCCACGTCCCCCACCATCGTGTCCTCGGCGGCCCCCAAGGCCCCCTCCACCCTCGCTCCGCTCGGGGGAGGAGCACCAAGGGGAGAGGCGGGCGGAGGACGGTGGTGGGGCAGCGACGAGTGCGCGCGAGGTGGATGACGAAGACATAGTCGGGGCGGGTGTGTGGAGGCCTCGGGTGAGCTCCTCCAGGGTGAGGGCATCACGGGCCTGCAGGAAGGTGGGTGTCGGTTGCTGGTGCGTCAGCAACGTCCGCACGACCTCGTAGCTGCTGAGAAGGCCCCGCAGGACGTTGAGGACAAAGACGTGCTCCGGGACCGTGTACCCAAGGTCGCGAAGGGCATCATCGGTGCGCTTCATCTTCCTGCAGAACTCGGCCACGAACAGGTCGCCCTGCTCAAGGGTGCGTAGCTTAGCGTCGAGCTGGAGGGCGCGCGTCTGTGCGTTGCCGAGGAACTGGCTCTCAAGAGCAAGCCAGGCGTCGCACGCGGTGCTGTTAGAGTGCGCACGATGTCCTGTAGATCAAGGGAGATGGTCCCAAAGATCCAGGACATGACGGTACTGTCGGGGCGCCGCCACGTCAGGTCGCGTGCCTCGACCGGCGTGTCGGAGAGGACGTGGTCGTCGAGGGTGTAGCGGCGAGAGCGAGGAGGGCCTGGTCCCTCCAGCGAGCGTAGGAGGTGGAGGTGGAGTCGAGGACGACGGTGACCGGGTTCTTGATGTGCGGGACCCCGACGGCCTGGAGGTGGAGGTAGGCGACCATGGGGTCAACCTGGCCAAGCTGGGGTCCGACACTGCTGAAGCGGAGCAGTGGGCGGCGCCTGGTGGGAGGAGGCGATGTGCTCCACCTCGGAGGCGTGGAGGAAGTGCTCCGCCTCGGCAACACGGCGAGCGAGGGCATCAGTCGTGGTGCGCTCGTGCTCCCAAGAGAGGGCGGCCACACGCACGCGCTCCTGAGCAGCGGCGGCCTCGGTGCAAGCGGCGGCAAGGGCCGCAGCAAGTGCACTGCCCGCAGTAGCGACAATGACGGGAGGTGGTGACGGTCCCCGGAGGAAAGCGGCGGCGGAGAAAGGCGCATCCATGGGGGGCATCCCAAGTCCGGGGAAGGTAGGAAAGATGCCCCCTTGGAGGCCAGTAACAGTCCCAACACCAAGGGCAGTCGTGCCGGTGGGGAAGGTGTCCAGGACTGGCTCGGCACTTGCCCCTGCTCCCACGGCACCTGCCCCTCCCGTGCCTGCCTCTCGCCTCCCATGGCACCTGCCCCTCGCGCGCCTAGGGGAGCCCCTGCCCCCACGGCACCACCCGTGCCCAGTGGAAGTGGAGCAGAGGAGGGAGGCGGTGTGGAGGGGCGAAGGGAAGGCGGCGTGGAAGGGGTCGTGCACGGGGGCGGAGGCGGCGGCGGCGGCCCGCGCACGGGCGACGCGGGAACCTTACGGGAGGGCCGGCCGGACGCCAATTTGGAACGGTGGCGGCGGCGGGCCTCGCGGGATCGGCGCATGAGCCCGCGGTGAGGTGCCCCGGGGCAGGCCGGAGGAGGAGGCGGCGGAGAGGGCGCGCCGGGCGTCCGCGGCGGCCCCCCGCGCCCGCACCCTGCAGCGGTGGCGGCCCGCCCATGAGGTTACGGCAGCCGCGTGTGCGGCGGCGGCGCTTGGGGCTGCTGCGGCCGGGAGGGGTCCCTGGGGCGGCGGCCGGATGTAGGAGGGCCGTGGGGGTGGGAAGGAGGAGAGGGGCAGCGGCGGCGGCCGCCCGGCCATGGCTGGTGGCAAGGATGGCGCTGCTGCTAGGAGAGAAGAAGAGGAAGGAGAAACCTAGCTGATACCATGTGAATAGGGGAATAATTGTTGTGTTATTCCTCCAACCCTAGCAGGGTGGGTATATAGACAGTGATATACATGGGCCTCTATATGGGCTACACACAGGCATATGGGCCACACTCACATATATACACATATACTCTAACAATCACTAATCAGTGAATATGCTTTTGATTCTTCACCTTTTCAATTTATAATCCATGAAGCAGTTTGGATGCATTTTGCACACGATTCAAATTGCTGATTGTAGATTTTTTTATTCAATTATATTTAATCTTCTTACTTTGTGTAGGATGCTGGCTCACAAGTTTGTAGAAAAGTCAGCAGAAGCGTATCAGTATGCTCAAGAAAATAAAAAGCAATCCTGGTGGTCATTTGGATGGTTGATTTCTGACCCACACAATCTTAATTGTTTCTGGATTGTTAAACATGTGGTAATTAATCTTTGTTCTTTATACAGGACTGGCTCTTCAAAGGACGAGGAAGATTCAAAGAGTTTTACTGATGAAGATTGGGAAAGATTAAATCGGATCATTGGATACAAAGAAAACACCGAGTATATCCCTGATCAGCAGGATATGAAATTGATGCAATTTGATTTTGAGATACGTATGAAGCATAATGCATCAAAGCTTACCATTGATGATTCGGAGTTCCTTGCTGATCTGTCGTGTCAAGATTTCTGCTGTAACTTGAAAATGTATCCGGAGGCAAAAATATTTGATCTGAAGCTTGGTTCCTACAGGCTGTTATCTCCATATGGCCTGCTTGCTGAGGTTCCTGTGTCTGGTTCTTAAGTCAGCCTTTTCAGACTTCATAGTTAATTATGACTGTCACTGAAACGATTCCATATTCTGTATGTACCAGAGCGCAAATGTTGTTGACTCTTTTGTCGGTATCTTCTCCTACAAACCATTTGATGAGCAACTGGACTGGAGTTTGACAGCTAAAGCTTCTCCTTGCTATATAACTGTAAGCTTTTCTTTTTATACCTTTCTCTGCATGCATTTTTTCTACTCTTTCATGATTTGACTTTCTGTTCTGACAGTATTTAAAAGATTCGATTGATCAAATCGTTGGCTTCTTCAAGAGTAGCCCTACCATTAGCCAGAACCTGGCACTAGAAACTGCTGCTGCTGTACAGGTATCTACAAGTAACTTCAATTTGAAGCAAGACTGTTTTGTGGTATTGAATGATTGATTGATCGTTCTTTTGTTGCTTTGTAAAGATGACACTAGATGAAGTGAAACGGACAGCTCAACAGCAAATGACTCGGGTGCTAAAAGACCAGTCCAGGTTAGTACCCTACCCCACCCCAAATTTTGACACCGAAAAGGTGATAAATATTAACATCAACAGTATAAAAAAGAATTTAGGAATCGTGGATACAATAATACTTCAGTAGCTTTCCATGAAGCAATCTGTGCATTATAAGCCTCCTACCAGTAATTTTGTTATAAAGAGATGTAGCAACAACAGTTGCAATAAGTGGAGTAAATATTTTGCTACCATTTTTACCTCAAAAAGGAATTTGAAAAATGGAGTTGTGGTTTTATGTAAAAAATAAGGATTTATTGTTGCTTGTTCTATAACATGAAATTACGTGATGTCATCGGATAATAAACCCAAAGGAAAGTAAATTACTCTAGATGTCTACATCATTTTATTTACTTTACTCCTTTGCTTCTATTCCTTCTATTATAACGTCACACTAAATAATTTAGCTACATTTTATTTTATCTGCCCTTCTTCGATTCTGGCTAATGTATCATTTAACCCTACCAGGTTTTCACTGAACATGGATATTGCTGCTCCTAAAATTACTATTCCTACCAAGTTCCGACCTGACGATGTACATGAGACTAAGCTTTTGCTTGACCTTGGAAATTTAGTTCTTCGGACAGAGGTTGTGTCACTATTTGCAAGTATGATTTTATCTTAAGCATTTGGTTTTGATATCTACTAATGCCACTTGTTGCTTCAGGAAATATGGGATTCCTATTCTTCAGAAGAGCAGGATATATATCTAAACTTCAATTTGGTGCTTAGTGATGTATCTGCATTTCTGGTGGATGGTGATTACCATTGGAATGAAACATCTGATGGAATCAACTTGTTGCCAGTAATTGACAAGTGTGGGATTGCTTTGAAGCTTCAGCAGGTAAAACAGTACTTCACCTACCTCTCCTCACACAACATAATTGAAAGATTAAAGGGGGAAAATTAAATGTTATCAACATGACATAACTGTTGCTCCTTTCATTGCACAGATCCAGTTGGAGAGTCCTCTATATCCTTCCACAAGAATGGCATTACGGGTTCCTTCCCTGGGGTTTCATTTTTCTCCAGCACGCTATCATCGTTTGATGGAAATTTTAAAGATTTTTCAAGATAGTGATAGTGAGAATAACACTTCAGATCTTGAACATTTGTGGGATCAGGCTGACTTTGAGGGATGGTCGTCTCTTCTTGCGTGGAAGGTTTACATTCTTAGTAATGCACTTACTAATGATTGATCATTTAGGGATTATGTCATATTTTTTATATGTTATTAGGGTGTTGGAAACCGAGAAGCTTCTTGGCAACGCAGATACTTGCGTCTGGTGGGCCCATTTCTCTACGTATTTGAAAATTCAACATCCACTTCATACAAGCAATGGTTCAGGTTATTAACTTTCCTATATAGTTCTGAATTTTAAGTTATTATCAGGTTTTGAGTTTATAATACCTGCATGCATGTTGGTTTAATGTTGCCTTGGATTCCATGGAATACTACCCCAGAATTTATTGTGTTTAACTCAGCAAATTACTTGACTTCCCAACATATGAAACTTCAAATACTTGTCATCATTTTCATCATGAGCCGTTGCTCCAGCAATGTTAGAAACTTGAGCTTATTATGTCATGCACCTCGGTACTTTTATAGGTTTTTGTACTCTAGTTTTTCTACTTACAAGGCCTCATGGTGATCTGTGCTTTCGGAGTTGAGGCCATAAAATATTTTGCATTGCTTAATGCCTTTAACGTTTCAATAACAACATTATAGTGAAATCTATATCTGTTAGATATAATGTCATGTGATTATATTAATGTGTTCTAATCATTTTGTTTTTTTTGGTGCCTGCACACTTGTTTATACTTGCTTGTGTTGAGTTGCAGTTTACGTGGGAAACAAGTTCATCAGGTCCCTGCTGAGCTTACAAATGGTGTGCATAACATCTTGGCACTGCACGATTCTGGTCAAGTTAATCCCAAGGAATGTTCAAGTAGTATAGTTCATTATTTACTTCATCAAATTATTCTGCTTCAGTCTTCCTGACATAAATTATTATCTTAACAAACTTTCTTCTTTACAGATTCTGGAAGACACTGGTGCTTTAATTTTTTTGTTTGACAATGAGGAAGGACGGAAGATATGGCAGAGCCGCTTGCAGGGTGCTATATACCGTGCATCGGTACTCCTTGCTATTTTCTTGTTTTTGGACCCTTCCATTATTCATCTTATTTTTTTTTGTAAATACAGTGAGGGAGGTCCCTGGTGTTTAATTATCTTCTGTTGGCACCCTTACAATTTAGCCTTCTTGCAGGGTTCTGCTGCAGTTTCTAGCTTTCCTGGAGCTGCTCTCCCATCCGAGACCAACTCATTCAAAGGCAACTTTGCGGATGTTGTTGACACAGAAAAATTATTTGTTGCTGGCATTCTTGATGAGCTGAAGATATGCTTTTCGTGTGGCTATGAGGTATTTCTTTCTTACTAATATTCTTTGTAATCTATATGTAATGTTAAAATGTAACCCATGTTTCTGTAGGATAACCACAAACTAAAAAAGGTTCTGCTAGCTAAGGAGAGCAGCCTATTTGAATTTCGGGCAGTTGGTGGTCAGGTGCCAATCTTTTCTTCTGTTTTGTTCCTTGCTTTACAACTTATTTTTATATATTTTTCCTTTTGGAACAAACAGGTTGAACTTTCAGTTAAAGGTGGCAATTTACTGATAGGAACTATTTTGGGGTCACTAGAAATTGAAGACCAGTATTACTACCCAGGAAGTCCAGTTCCAAGGTTCTTGGCAAGGTCTTTTATCAATAGTATGCAAACCCAAGAAATTCCCTCACCCAGTCGAAAGAACAGTGCAGGACCTAAAGGCACTCTATTGAAGAAAAATGACAGTGAGGAAAACTTTTTTGAGGCATCTGATGATTTTGATGAATTTGAAACACCTATGCTTCAAGAGAGGACCATATCAGATTATTTTAGTACCCAGAATTTCTTGCCTGCTAGTCTTCCTTCCTTACAGCCCCCGACATTTAATCGAATACCTGGTTTGATACCAGACAGTGAACTTCAAACTGTTGGATTCACTTTGGATGGTAATGATACTTTCGATAGTTTTGTGAAAGCTCAGATAGTGATTTATGATCAGCATTCTCCCCAGTACAACAACTTGGACAACAGGGTAATTATCTCAAATCTCGTTACATTGTATGCTTTTTTTTGTATGGATGTACCTGTTCCTTCTCGAGTCTTGATCATGCTTGGGTTTATTGTATGGATGTAGCTATTCCTCTTACCACCTTGATCATGTGTGATAGCTCATATTTTTCTTCATTTTACCAGGTAGTTGTAACTGTTGCTACTTTGACCTTCTTTTGCCATCGTCCAACAGTTATTGCAATCATGGAGTTCATGAATGCCATTAATCTTGCAAACGGGCCTGATACTGATAAATATAAAGAGACATTTCCTTCTACTGTAGAAGGCGGTACAATTGAAGAATCTAAGTCTGATCTGGAACCAGAGCCAGCCATAAAAGGGTTACTGGCTAAAGGTAAAAGCAGAATAGTTTTTCATCTTACATCCAGCATGGCAGAGGCGCAGATATTACTGATGAGTGAGAATGGTGATCGGCTTGCCACTTTATCACAAAATAACCTCTCGACTGATATAAAGGTAATAGGTCTTTCTAATCCTTGTGATAGATTTTGATTTGAATTTTTTAATGCATGAAGGGATCTTGACTATCTGTGGCATTACTCAAGGTGTTCACATCGTCATTCAGCATAAAGGCTGCACTTGGAAACCTTAAAATAAGCGATGATAGTCTCCGTAGCAGTCACCCTTACTTTTGGGTTTGTGACATGCGAAATCCTGGAGGACGTTCATTTGTGGAGGTATTCATATTAATTGATTTCACTTGCTTGTTGGGGGCTGTAATTTATTATGCTCAAAATTGTTCCTTTCTAGAAATAATCTTTTTTATGAATCGTAGAAGAATAATCAGTTTTCAAAATCATGGTGCAGATTGACTTTACTTCATACAATGTTGGTGATGAAGATTATTGCGGTTATGACTATAGCCTTGTAGGGCAGCTTTCTGAAGTTAGAATTGTTTACCTGAACCGTTTTGTTCAAGAGGTATGGTCTTTAGAGCTCAAAATGCTTCTTAAGTCTGCAAATAGTTTAATCTCTATCTCTCCCTGTCTGCAGATTATCAGTTACTTTATGGGACTTGTCCCAAAAAGTTCTGACAGTGTTGTAAAGCTGAAAGACAACACGACTAATTCGGAGAAGTGGGTTAGCAAAACTGATATGGAAGGTTCACCTGCTCTCAAATTGGATGTTTCTTTCAGCAGGCCTATAATTGTTATGCCCCGTGAAACTGATAGTGCTGAGTAAGGATGCTTTCGTGCATATGAACATTTTTTTATTCATTTAGTTGTATCATATCTTAAAGATGATCACATTGGTTTGCAGCTTTTTGGAGCTTGATGTCCTATACATAACAGTCCAAAATGAATTCCAGTGGATAGGTGGTGATAAGAATGAGATGAGTGCTGTTCACTTAGACATTTTGACAGTTACAGTAAGTTCATTTTTGACAAATATATGCCATTGTAATCTTAGTTCTTGTAAAATAGCAGGAGGCTGCAGCTTATAGTAGCCATGACTGATTGTATCGTATTATGATTGTTATGGGGCTTGCAGGAAGTTCCTGCCATGTTGGTCTTTTATGTTTTTGTTTCCTATTTAGAATACTGGGCAAACAAACAACTGTTTTCCACATCTTATTCCTCATGACACCATGCTTAAAACCATTCTTATAGAACGTTTAAACTTCCTTTTGTAGGTAAAGGACATAAATTTAGTTATTGGTATGGATATGGTGCGTGGTGAAACCATAATTCAAGATGTGGAAGGCCTCTCATTTGAACTTCGTAGATCATTGCGTGATCTCAGGCATCAGTTGCCAGCAGTGGAGGCAGCAATTAAGGTAGCACATTTGCTGTGAACGCATATTTCATTGTGGAGGTCCCTGGTTAGATTCATTTGTTTTTCTTATAGCTTCATTGAGACACTCATTTCTTTTACCTACAATATCTCGTAGGTGGATGTTTTGAAAGCAGCACTATCCAATCGAGAATATGAGATCATATCTGAATGTGCATTGTCTAACTTCTCCGAGACACCACGTACTGTGCCACCTCTGAATGATCCTCAATATGGCACTTCCAGTACTCCATCACAGGCATCTGCATCTTCTGAAAGCATTCAGGACTTGTCCCAAGATGAGGAAACATGGATATCTAATAAATTTTCTGTCTCAGTAAATCTGGTTGAGCTTTCACTGCATTCAGGATCAACAAGAGATTCTCCTCTGGCTAGTGTGCAGGTACTCAATTTTTGTAGAGAAAAATACTTTGGAACTGCATTGACTGCTTTGTTTGTTTTTCATGTCCTTTCCTTTTCCTTACCTGGGCTTGTCTCATAATCATGTTGAAAGCTTGCATGAACATAACTCCGTACAGTGACGTCCCACTTCTGGCATTATGCATAAAACTGTGGTTAGCATTTCGTTCTCTAGCTGACTGGTATCAGCAAGTGTATTTTTACAAGTAAACTGAAGTAGCCTTGTGATAGCATTGCAAGAAATATGTAAATTCTAACGAAAACTTCTTAGGTTTTAGCTCGTTCGTCCTTAAGTCTAGAAAAATGTATTAGCATTTAGGGGGTGTTTGGCAGCATTCCACTCCAAATTTTCGAGCTCCACTCCACCTACTCCAGAAAAAATACTGGAGCTGTCTACATGTTTGTCAAGAAGCACGGATCCATCTCTACAAATAGACGATCTTGTTGTGAAAGTCTATTATAGCCTGTGATTGGGGCCCGTGTGTCAGTTTTCTTCACGCAAGAAGCAAACCAAAGCCTGCCCCTTTCTCAATCTTTCTCCATAAATCCGCCTGACAACTCCATGGTCTGCGGGAGGAAACAGAGATAGTTCATAGGAAATAATTAGAAACGAACCGGTATGTTGTGTAATGAGTGGCAAAGGTCGGTAAATAACCCACAACTCCATGAGGAGGTCTGAAAC
Organism: Cenchrus americanus; assembly: GCA_947561735.1. Taxonomy (NCBI): domain Eukaryota; kingdom Viridiplantae; phylum Streptophyta; class Magnoliopsida; order Poales; family Poaceae; genus Cenchrus; species Cenchrus americanus. The sequence goes on from OX387243.1 coordinate 106,042,756, forward strand.
TGATGTTTCTGGAAAACCCTTGAGGTACCCCAAGAAAAACGTGGATCTGACCCCATGTTTGTTCTGGAGCTGGACATGTTTGGCAGGGAGTTTTGTGGAGCTGGTGGAGTGGAGCTGTTTTTTCTAGAGTGGAGTGCTGCCAAACACCCCCTTAGTAGCAGTTCTTTTTTTCTCGAACAGCGCAGGAGAACTGTGTGCCATTTCATTAAGGTAGAAGAAAATCACATGGTTAGAAAGACCACCCTAGGTGCCTAATGAAGGCACCACACACACCACTACATTAGCGCCACGAAAGAAAATAAAACACGACCACAGCGGCCTCAGGCCTTAGGCCAGGAACGCCGACGGCCTAAACATTAGCTCCTTGAGTTTGGAGCCCCCTGCCAAACACCACAGGTGTCTTTCCAAACTGACAGAACTAAGAACATCTTGAATCCTAGGCCTTTGCTTCTCAAAAACACAAGCATTACGGTGCTTCCATAACTCCCCAGGCCACGAAGATTATTAAGGAATTCAGCACTTTGCGAGCCTCCACCATCCTAGAAAGCGGGCTGCAGAGGTTGTGGCGCGTTAGTACCAGTTCTCATCACTAGACAGCACAACTTTTAAAATGGATGTTGGCCAGTCTTCCATGAAGAAAATTAGGTGGACTCCTAGGCCAACAAATAAAAATATTAAACTACATTCAGTGGGTTTGCAGGCTTGATATTTGGTCATTTGTAAGGAGCTGCTGAGCGAAGAGGCCTGTAACACAGTAGACCTTAGTAGCACCCTAGGTCCTGGGTCCTGGGTTCAAACCCCGTGGTAGCAAATTTCAGGCTGGGTAAAAAAAAAATCACTTTCTGGTTCTCTTGGCTGGCATGGGTGAAACCAACATGTGGTGAGTGGGCCCTCATGTAAGGGGCTGATTGTGTGGGTTGAGCCTCAAAGCACAGCACAGGTCAAGGCCCGAACCACCGGGGGTGGCAATTGGCATCCCCATGTATGAGATGACCAGCTCTCATGGCTTTTCTTGTCTGGGTTCTGGTTGAGCTCTTCTTAGTGAAATACTGTGAGGGCTACTGTGGTGGCGGTCTTTGCCCCACCAGCCGAGTTCTTTTTAAGGAGCTGCTGAATCTCAGCTATGTGATTAGTGAACACAAAAAAAAAAAGACATCCTAGAGGGAGGAAGGTACATCTGTTCAAATTATAGAAAATAAGAATGTGGAATTGGTATAGGTGTCTATAGTATGTTGAGAATTAGAATCAGATAACATTTTTTATGCTGTTTATGTGTGTGTTAAAGTATTCTTTTCTGGTGTGTCCTATTTACTACTCTGGGTCATATTGTGAGTAAATATTTTTTTATCTTTTGGGCATTTCTTTCTTATGGGTCTATCCCTCTTTGTTGGGATTGGTTTACATCTCATATATTTTCTATATGCAGGCGAGTGGCTCATGGCTTCTATATAAATCAAACACACGAGAGGAGAGTTTTCTGTATGCTACCCTCAAAGGCTTTTCCGTTTTTGATGATCGTGAAGGAACAAAAGATGAGTTAAGGCTTGCCATTGGGAAATCTGCAACCGTCCGAGACACATCATCCGTTGATGGCTATGATGATCATAATGAACTTGATTCAGGTGAACAAAGAATACAAAAGGATCTGGGTCTTGAGCCAATCCCCTCAATGCTCATTCTTGATGCCATCCTCCGGAAATCTTCGTCATCTCTCTATCTATGTGTTCAGCGACCCAAGTTTCTTGTGGCACTTGACTTCTTACTAGCAATAGTTGAGTTCTTTGTGCCATCTGCTCGGAGTCTTTTATCCAACGATGAAGACAAGGATCTTCTACACATGATTTCTCCAGTAATATTGAATGATCAGATTTATTATCAGGAGGGTTCAACATTTAGTCTTTCACCTCAGAGGCCCTTGATTGTTGATAATGAAAGATTTGATCACTTTATATATGATGGGAAGGGTGGGAAGTTATATTTGCTCGATAGAGAGGGGAAACTCCTCTCAAGAGCTAGCTCTGAGAGTTTCATCCATGTGCTGGGGTGTAAGAGGTTGCAGTTTCGGAATGTCACTATAGTGGTAATATCCTGTGCTTTCAATTCCTATTATTCTCACTTTCTACTTACCACACCTATATAACTACCCTAACCATTTTGGTCTTGGCAATTTTCAATACGTTGCCACAGAATGGTGAATATTTGGACTCCTGTGTCTCTCTCGGTGACGATTGCTGTTATTCAGCATCAGAGAGTGACTGTGTCTACTTCATAAGAGAAGATGATGGTCTCTTGTCGGCTCCCAGCAAGGAAATTGCAGAAGACACTGTTAAAAATGCAAGTGTTGACATATCGACGGAATTCATAATGGAGTTGCAGGTATTGCTTTCTACTTGTAGCTGTAGTTCAGACATGAATTCATAACTCTCTTAACACAGTTTTTCTCTTGTACCACCCCCAAGTTATGTATGTACACCAATGTCACTTATTGAAGCAAGCTGACATTATTTGTTTTGAAATTCCCCTAAGCAACGAACCCTGCAGAATTACAGATTCATGAAAGTTCAGGAATATCTAAATTTTGATTTTATGTTTGAATGTAACTGTTGAAATATCAGTCTATTTCCCATCTTCAGTTAGAAGCTTAAGCTTTTGCATGAATTGATGCATTTTAAATGGATAAAAGTTGCAGCCCACTCTGTAGCACATCTTTTTAGACCGGCGGGAGCTGAGAGGGAGGGGCCGCTCCTTCCCTCATGAGTGCTTAAGCTTTTGGATCTTAAGCTTTTGGATCAATGGGCTGGTGCATGCAAGTGAACAGATCCCTAAATCTGTAAGGTTTGCGTCCACCAGCCTTGTGTCAGATGTTGAGTAATGTGGTTTCCAGTAGGTTACAAATTACAAACTGTTAGATAGTAGATGTATGTGCTTTTGTGTTTAGGGTCATGCGCCACGCCTGCCTTATTAGCCAGCCTGATCATATGTGTGGGACGGGGCCTGGCTTGCATAGTCAGCTGGCCCTATGTTTGGTATTGTAGAGATATAGTTGGTTATAGAGTCCTGAGGAGATGTTGATTGCAGGTTTCCTTTGGCCCCTAGATCTCCTCACCCCTATAAGTTGCATGCTCCAACCAGTTCAACCCAAAAGCTTAAGCTGATGAGGAAAGGTGGACAATTCACTTATACTCCAACACCCCCCTCACGTGCAGGCTTCCCTAGGCTGTATACGTGGATATTGGAGTGTGCTGTAATTATTTTAATTAACACGCCCGTCAGGATTCGAACTCGAGACCTCTGGCTCTGATACCATATTAAGTTGCATGCTCCAAACAGTTCAACCCAAAAGCTTAAACTGATGAGGAAAGGTGGACAATTCACTTATACTCCAACACAGTCCACTATTCCACGCAGATTAATCTCTTTCACAAACTATTGAGCAACTCCACGATGTGATTTTTGAAACCACTGCATCCGCACATGAGTGCCATTTTGTAATTGTATGGTCGAAGTGTATTTTCTGATTACCTGATTGTTTCAGGCTATTGGACCAGAGCTTACTTTCTATAGTACATCGAGAAATGCTGGTGAAAACTTAGCATTATCAACAAAAGTTATTCATGCACGTACTGATGCACATTGCAGGTCAGGTTTTCTAGTACCACTTTGTTTAATGTAGTTCTCAATTGTCTTAAACCTATTTTTTGTTGATGGTTATGATCCCAACCTATATTAACTTTGTTGGTAAATATCGATATACCATATGCAGGATGGTGAAAACTTAGCAATATCGATCCCAACAAAAGGCAGATTGCTGATTGCATCATTTTCCTTTTACATTTACTTCATGTTTCCACTTTGTAGAGAATAGGGTAAACACCACACACCCTAGGGGAGAGAGAAGGGGGGGTGACCTTGGAGTTCAAGTTAAACCATATACAACTATACATAGTCTAATGCATATGCAGTTCTCTCTGTAAAAACCGAGTCATCTTGACTTTGGTTCATGGTTTCGCCTACTCTAACATTGATCCTGCAGACTTTGTGCGTGTCTTTTAGGCACTTCGTGATAAAGTTATCGTGGGACGGTTAGAGATTACGGCCGATTGAAGTTGGTTTAGATTGGGTGTTATGGTTGGACTGCTCGAGAAGAAGTGGGGGACAACACCTGAGGATCTTGGTTTTGGGTACTGATTCCTCGGCTTTGTGGAGAAATCCCCAGGTCTGACCTTAGCTGGTTGTGCCTGACAATGGTCTTGTTGAAGACATTGTTTGGGGTTCGATGAATTGTTCTCTAGGGTGAAAACCGATGGTCTGGCTTTTCCTAGTTGGACTATGGCAATGATGGGGTGTGCTTGCATGCTGTGTCCTTGTTGGAGGCGTTGTTTTTAGAGATCCTTTTTTCTAGTCCAGTTGCTAGGGTAGCTCGGATTTGAAGATTAAGTCGTGTTGTGTGGTTCGCCGCGGCATGTCATATGTTGTCATGTCTTTTTTTTCTACAGGCTGTGTGCATCTTAGCTATGCAGAGACCGGGAATGGTCTTAGTTGATTGTATCATCTTGATGTAATTGTCTAAGATTAAGAAACTTTTCCTTGTCAAAAAAAAGTCTAATACATCTGACAACAAAATCATGCAATCATCTTGCTGGGAAGTTATTGAAGCGCACCATTTCTTGTAAGGGGGAAAGGGTTCTGCTAACATGTGGCTGACACATTCCATATTAAATGATGTTCTTTCTGTACTCTGTTGGGGACTAACCCCCTTTTTATGCAACAGGCTTATAATGAAAGGTGGCAGTATGGAGATGAATGGAAATATACTTGGTTTAAAGATGGAGAGTAATGGCATCAGAGTTATAGAGCCATTTGACATGGCTGTGAAATATTCCAGCGCATCTGGAAAGACAAATTTACATGTGCTGGTTTCTGAAATATATATGAATTTTTCCTTTAGTATTCTCAGACTGTTTTTAGCGGTTGAGGAAGAAATTTCAGCATTTCTGAGGATGTCGTCAAAGAAAATGTCACTTGAGTGCTACCAGTTTGATAAAGTTGCAACAGTGCAAGGTACTTAATACTTGTAGTCATGTTACTGCACAGTTGTAGTCATATGTTATAATTTGCTTTCATTGACTTGTTTTAGGCAATATGAATGATCAAGTGTTCTCTTTCTGGCGACCACGTGCTCCATCTGGATATGCCATTTTTGGCGATTATCTCACACCAATGTTTGTTATTACTTTTTCATTCTCTTGTCTCTTTCTTAACTTGCTTTTCTGGTGGATGGATTTGTAACATTTAGCCACCTTTTCATCTTAGGAATGACCCTCCTACTAAAAGAGTCCTTGCTTTGAACACAAATATTGTAAGGGTCAAAAGGCCTTTATCATACAAGCTAGTATGGCAATCTAATTCTCCAAGAACAAATGATCAGAATGAGAAAGACTCGAAGAATAAGCTCTCTAATGTTGGCCAGCTCTGCTCTGTTTGGTTACCTGTAGCACCCACAGGTTATGTTGCAATGGGTTGTGTTGTTTCACCTGGAGCTGCTGAACCGCCTTTGTCTTCAGTTTTCTGTTTAACTGCTTCCTTGGTTTCTTCATGCAATTTAAGGGATTGCATTGCACTGAGGTCAAATATATATTACCTGAACTTGTTTTCATTTTTGTTCTATGGCAATAGAGATTACTCATGCATTATGTCCTTCTATTTTTTTTAGGGATAGCGGTAACATGATATTCTGGCGTGTTGACAACTCTTTCGGTTCCTTCTTACCTGGAGATCCTTCAACCGTGAGCATGCATGGACATGCTTATGATCTTCGACATATGCTGTTCAACAGTGCAGACTCATCTTCCAAGACTATATCCAGGAATCAAGATTGTAGGAATGATGCTGCTCAGCTAGAGAGATCAGCATTGACCTCAGGTCGGCTATTTGAAGCGGTAGCAAGTTTTAAACTAATTTGGTCAAATAGTGGGACCTCTTCGCCAAAGAAGCTTTCAATATGGCGTCCAATGTTGTCTGAAGGAATGTTTTACTTTGGTGACATAGCTGTTAACGGGTACCTTCTATATAATTAGTCTTTTTTATTTAAGAACCAAGCTCCGATTGTGACACGCAAGTTGATAATTAACTTCATTTGTAGGTATGAACCACCAAATTCAGCTGTTGTCCTTCGTGATACTGGTGAAGACACTTTTCTCAGAGCTCCTGAAGGTTATGACCTTGTTGGTCGAATTAAGAAGCACCGTGGTACTGAGAGTATATCGTTTTGGTTTCCTAAAGCTCCTTCAGGTTATGTGGCATTAGGATGTGTTGCATCAAAAAGTTCTCCAGAGAAAGAGGACTTCAGTTTACTAAGATGTATTAGAAGTGACATGGTGATGGGAGGTCAATTTTCTGAGGAAAGTGTATGGGATTCATCTAGTGCTAGAACATATGAACCTTTTAGCTTATGGACTGTTGATAATGATGCCGGTACATTTCTTGTGAGAAGTGGATATAGGAAACCTCCCAAGAGGCATGCTCTGAAGCTTGCTGGTCCACCTACATCATCAAGTTCAGATAACATCGTTGTTGATGCAGAAATTAAGACATTTTCAGCTGTTTCCTTTGATGATTATGGAGGAATGGTGAGTCTTGTACAAAGTACATGGCTAGCAATAATTTTTTGAATATCTCAAATTATTGTTGACTCGTGTCTTTATTGCTATAGCTATTCTTATGTTATGTTTCCTCAGATTGATTTTTGAACTATTCCGTGTAGATGGTGCCGTTATTCGGAATGTCCTTTGATGATGTTGGCCTTAGTTACCATGGGGGTTCTCATCATCTAAATGCAACTGTGAACTTGTCATTTGTGGCAAGATCTTATAATGATAAGTATAGTTCATGGGAGCCCTTCATTGAACCAACAGATGCATTTCTCAGGTAATTCTTCTAGGAAATAAATTCTTCTTTTTGAGAGCAGTTCAGCAGTATGGGAGGACCGTACTGAATAAGTATATAATATGTATAGATGTGTATACAAAGATAAATCTGGCCGAGGGATGCACACAAAAAAGTACGATGCACACGAACTGAAAATCTCATGAGAAACAAACCATTTTTATTGGTATCCTGCCTAATTTAGCAATTTACAACGCCCATGCTTTAAGAGTTCTTGGTTTAGAATCATAAGTGCATTATAGATGATACTTTCATTATTTTGTGTTCATAAATATTTAGTAATAATTAATTTAGCTTGGATAATTCACAATGTTTTCACCTGTTTTACTTGTCTGTTAAGCCACCACATGCAGCACCATATTATTTACAAAATCACAGCTTCCTATTTCATAATTTGATACTCAGTTCTTTTGTGATGAATATCAGGTACCAATATGACATGAATACACCAGGCTCTCCTGGACAACTCCGTATTACCTCAACTCGAGATCTGAATGTGAATGTATCAGTTTCCAATACGAACATGTTATCACAAGCTTATGCTAGCTGGAACAATATTAGCCTTGGCGATGAATTATACAAGAAGGTATATCTACTTTAAGCTTAATGTTTAAAAATTTTGTTGTCTTTCCTGTTGGAGTATAAGTGAATTGCCCACCTTTCCTCATCAGCTTAAGCTTTTGGGTTGAACTGGTTGGTGCATGCAACTCAATATGGTGTCAGAGCCAGAGGTCTCGAGTTCGAGTCCTGGCGGGTACGTTAATTAAAATAATTACAGCCCACTCCAATATCCACGTATGCGGCCTGGGCGAGCCTGCACGTGAGGGGGAGTGTTGGAGTATAAGTGAATTGTCCACCTTTCCTCATCAGTTTAAGCTTTTGGGTTGAACTGGTTGGTGCATGCAACTCAATATTTCCATCTATAAAAAAGATGGAAACTACACAAGCATTCAGTTAACATGTTTCCATCGTTTATCTTCTTAGTGTTCTTTTGTTCTATTATCAGGAAACATTTTCTTCTGCTGAACAACCAGTTCTTGATGTTCATCGAAGAAGAAGTTATTATGTTGTCCCACAAAACAAACTTGGGCAAGATATATACATAAGAACAGCTGAGAATAGCAGCTCACTTGTAACTCTGTTGCCATCTGGGGATGATAGGTCCATAAAAGTTCCTGCTTCAAAGAATCTATTGGATTCTCATTTAAATGGAAAATCTGTTAGATCATATCGGTTGATGGTAACTGCCATTCTCGCGGATGCTGAGGTAGCTCTTTCTTTTGTACTCAACTATGTACCTTTTGATCTTTTAGATGAATCTTCAGCATCTTCTGCTTCATTTGTATGCCTGCATGTTGCTTGCTCTGTGATGAAGTGGTAGTGGTCAACTCTTTGATCCATACCTTTTTTTTCCTCGGACTACGCACGAGAGCTGCACGTCATTTCGTTAAGGTAGAAAAAGAGTACATTAGTCTGGAAAACACACACTCACACTCCACAGGCTAGTAAAACTGCAACAGCCGACCAGAACCTTAAAGGATCTTAGACTCCCAAGGCAAGCAACCTGGACAGGACTTCATGGAGCTTAAAAGCACCTGCCAAGCACCATAAAACCCCGTCTATGTTTTTTGAGGGAAACAACCCCCTTCTTCTCAAACACCAAGCATTCTGGTGTTTCTAGACTTCCCAGGCCACCAGAATTATTAAAGAGTTGGGACCCTTCCATAGTTCCTTTGGTACTGCTGCACTAGCTTTCCTTCACCAACTAGCGAAACGGGTGTCAGACACCAGGCGCCAGGTCAAGCAGGCCCAGGTGTTGAAGGATCAAGACCCAGATTTGTTGAACGGAAACACAACCCACCAACATGTGATGTATTGTCTCCTTTTCTTGATCATAAAAAGGGCAAACCTAATGGTGGGGCAAGCCCTGCTTCGCTAGGCGATCAGTGAGCCAGCATCGGTTCTGAAACACTAACCAGATAAAAAGTTTACATTTGGAGGAGCCCAACTCTTCCAAATGCTTCCCCAGGGGCCAAACTTGATGGTTCCTACAAAGAATGCAGCATAGGCTAACTTGCTACTATTTGAACTAGATTGTGTTAACTTCCATCTATAATGATCCCGTGCAAGACTAGACCATCCACCAAATCTCATATTTGCAGATATTAAAGAAGACCTTGTACTGTGAGGGTCCCTGTGATGTCCTCCAGCCATCTTCAGTATGTAGTGCTTGATCTACTGTCCGCCTCTTGGATACACGTTTAGGGACTGCTTTGAATAAATTAGGGGCTAATTCTGCCACAGTATGACCAACCAGCGATCAGACCAAAAGCGAATTTCTTCCCTATTGCCCACAATAGCATCCACCACAATGTTGAATCGTGAGGCCTGCCCGAGGCTTATCAGGATCTGTCTTTTGTGCCCACAGCCAGTGAACTCTTAGAGCCCAGCCTAGACGTTCAAGATTATGGATCCCAAGTCCTCCATATTCCAAAGGCTGTTGAACCCTTTTCCCATGCTACTAGACAATTGCCACAGCATGCTTGCTATTTTGGTTTTTATTAGCACATGCTGAAATGACCTAGCATTTAAAGCCTGTGCCAACAGACACTGCAGAGTGGTATTGATGGATACCTAACTTGTAATTATTGACTATAAACTGGCCTCCAAGACTCCAAAATTACCTCAACCAGAAGTGGGAAACTTGGATGATGATGGTGATGCTGACCAGTTTCTGCTAAACTGTATTGGATCTATACCTACTATTATGATGTCCAAGCATATTTTTTCTGACCATAGATGGGAACTAGAATGTTCACATATATTATGCTAGTGAAGGATATCAATTGATTCCGATTTTGAAATGTAGCCAGCCCATGTCTTACAGTCTAGTCTGAACCCAATATTTCAATTAACATGTCTGCTAAATAAATTATTGTAAAGGACATTTTCCGGTCCTTCTAAACTTAGTTTTCCTTCCCAGATCAAGGTCGATGAAGGATTAGCAACTGGTGAATATATGACTGCAGTGCGGCTCTTTACAGAAAATCAGTCCATATCTGATCCTCGGCAACAGAGTGCCCGTACTTGTGCCGCTGCTGGAGAACACTCATCACATAACATTAGAAAGGTGAACTGGAATGAGATGTTCTTTTTCAAAGTTGAATCTGAGGTATGTGAGCTGAGAACATCATGTCCTCATATCCATGACAGTTGCTCTAACTATGGTTAGTGGTAACTTTTCAACAGCTGCGCTTTCATTCTATTAACATTTTGTTTTCACCTGAAAAACTTCAGGATAGTTATATTCTGGAGCTTCTTGTGCTTGATGCTGGTAGAGGTTTGTGGTTTTAGTGCAAAACAATAATTATTATATTGTTTGTTTTCCTACACTAGTTTATTATCTATGCTCACAACAGGTCAACCAGTTGGAATATACTCTGCTCCATTGAAGCAAGTTGTGCAAAAGCTCCCTCCTACCTCAAATTTGGACTTTGCCAAATTTGATTTGACTCTAGGTGACCTTATGTCAACCAAGACAGTGGTGAGAACTGATACTTTAGAACCATGTATTGATTGAGTCACTATTTCAGAAAAGAGTGCACGCATGGTGCTTCTGGGAAATTTGTATTTACATACTTTTTTTATGACCTTGCATTCACAATTCTTCGCAGGAACCTGAAACTGTTAAACCTAGTGGGAAAATAAGATTTGCTGTACTTGTTTCTGGTAGAGCTAGTGTACAACAAGGGAACACAACCAGTCCTGGAAGAAATAAGACGGGATATATCCAAATTAGTCCTTCCAAAGAAGGACCTTGGACAAACATGAAGTTAAATTATGCTGTACCTGCAGCATGTTGGAGATTTGGCAATTGTGTGATTGCTAGTGAAGCAACAGTCAAGGAAGGAAACAGATACCTTAGCATACGTTCCCTTGTGTCAGTTACTAACACAACAAATTTTGTTGTTGATTTGCGTCTAAAAGGAAGATTCACTCAAAGTGCACGATCAGATGAACAGGGAAAAGACAGTTCTGTTAAAGAGGATCAAATCTTGATCGGAATGTTGGAACCCAATTCTGCGGTTCCAGTCCCACTACCAGGCATCTCACATCCTGTTGCGCCTTATATGTTGCAGCTAAGACCGGCAGCTCATCATGAACACATTAATTACTCCTGGAGTGATGTCCAGGAGAGACGCAGTCAAACTGAGTTTAGAAAGGAGGAGATCCTAGATATATGTGTATCTGATCTGTATGAATCAGAAAACTTGCTATTCTGCTCACAGATTGATGGCACTTCCAGTTCTTGCCATGGATTATGGTTTTGCTTGAGTATAGAAGCCAAGGAAATAGGCAAAGATGTTCACATGAATCCAGTATACGATTGGAGCATCATTATTAAGTCTCCATTGTGTTTGGCATACTATCTTCCCATTTCTGCACATTATACTGTAAGTTCTAGCCACCTTGATGATGAAGATTCAAGTTGCTCTCGTGGTGCCTTAAATCCTGGAGAGGCTGTGAAGGTTCACAATGTTGATCCAAGAAACCCTTTGTACTTGTCTCTCATTCCGCATGGGGGATGGGAACAAATGCATGTATGTATACAGTGCTTTCACAAATATATCCTTTAATTTTTTCCCCACACTAGTGAAATATTTTTTCTGTTTTCCAGGAGCCTGTTCTTATATCACATCCAACCCAAGCACCTTCAAATTTTCTCAATCTAAGAAGTGCTTTATCTAGAAGGTAACAGTGCAAACATGGAAAATTTCTGGCAGATAACATCCCATAACTATTCATTAGTAGAACTTCTCTTATGCTATTCGTCTTCCATTCTTCTGTAGGATTGTACAAATTGTGCTTGAACAAAGCAGCGATAATGACTATTTGATGGCGAGGGTTATCAGAATATATGTTCCCTATTGGATATCTTTTGCTAGATTGCCTCCACTTACTCTGCGACTCATTGATATCTCTGGAAAGAAAGAGAAGAAGCGGCTTCTTGCACGTTCACATTTGGAAAGGAGTGAGAAGCACCTATATGATATAAAACACGATGAATTGGTCGAGGGATACACTATAGCATCTGGATTAAATTTCAAGGGCTTAGGACTTTTATCATCTGTGGGTGGACAGGGACAATTTGGAGCTGTCAAAGAATTAACACCTCTTGGTGATATGGTTAGTTTGGTCTTCTTTTATTTGTATATCTTATATCTTGTTTTGAACCACTTTGATTTTAATTATGCTGTTCCTATCTATTAAGGATGGCACGGTTGATCTTTCTGCCTATGATGATGATGGAAAATGCATGCATATTCTTCTTTGTTCAAAGCCATCCTCATACCAAGCTGTTCCAACAAAGGTAGCTGCATGCTAATCTATAATTTCATATTGTAAGTGTCAATAAATTAATTTCATGTCATGACGCAACAGGTTATCCATGTACGCCCATACATAACATTCACAAACAGGTTTGGACAAGATTTGTACATAAAACTTAGTGTTGGAGATGAGCCAAAGGTTCTACAAGCATATGACTGGAGGGTTTCCTTTATGTACTCTGAGGGTGATACTGACAAACTGCAGGTACTATATCATTCTCAATGGTAACACCATTTAAGTTAATTGTATGCTTGACTTGTTGATGGAACCGTTATTGGAAGTAAATCACCATGTTAGTATTTTTTTTACCAAACCTTTTGTTTGCACTGTCTTTTACGTAAGTAGGAATGCAGGCGGGGCAGGTCGTGGACGGCCGCAACGCCGTGATGCCCGTCGCAAATTAATTTGGCGGGCTTTGTGTCTGCCCACTAATAATTGCATGCTGCTGGCATACATATCGCGGACTTGGTGAAAAACAAGTAGAAACCCGCATGACCCGCATCGCGCATGCAAAGCAGCTGGCTGGCCTGCCCTTCAGTGGCTGACGTAACTAGTAAAAGACACAAGGTGTTCGGAGAACGGCAATTAAAGACAAGTGCTGGTTTTTGCGGGCTTTGTGATGTTGTCCGCTTGTGCTGTGAGCTTAGCAGATCAGCAAATGTTAAGCCGCAAGAGGATTGCAGCTGCGCCGCATGCGCCACAAATATCAATTTCGCGGGGTGGGTAAGCGGGCTTGTGTAAGGACCCGCCCCGCCTGCATCCATATATGTAAGAGATTCTGTTGGCCATTTGGTTCAACTCTTTTCCCTGCTCTTCATATGCTCAATGTGGTTTCTGTATATCACATTGACTGTTGGTTTTTTTTCTTTAATTTGCAATCATCAACTTGTTGGTTATGTCAATTATTCTATGTGAAAATATGCAGTTGCTATATAAACCATTCCAAATATTTATTTATCTTGAGAAATATGAGCAATATGTGTATGCATGTGTTGCCTTGCACAATGAGTAATTAATGTCAGGTAAGGATATCATTTGGTCTCTGCTCGAAGAAAATAACACAATTTTCCATCAATGCTACTTTTTTCTGGTTAAATGATTTGAATGAATATATTTGAATTGCAATTGTCTTCTGCGCTATTTGAAGGTCCGACTGGCGGATACAGACTGGTGTCAACCTCTGGAGATAGTAAAAGAAGACACCATCGTTATAGCAATGAGAAAGCAGGATGGTACTATGAAATTTGTGAAAGCCGAGATACGCGGCTATGAGGAAGGTTCAAGATTCTTGATTGTATTCCGTGTGGGGCCTGCATATGGGCCAATCAGGTAGCATGAAATGGTAATAACAACATGCAGACATTTGTTTTCCCCCTTTTATGACTATGGCCATTGTATGGTTGCTTGCAGGATTGAGAACCGGACAAATAGTACAACAATTAGTACTCGCCAGTCTGGTTTAGGTGAAGATACTTGGATCCAAGTGAAACCACTTTCAACCAGAAAATATTCTTGGGATGATCCATACGGACAGAAAGCTATTGATGTTAGCATCCAGAAAGGAGATATTGCTTGTGTCCTATGTGTTGACTTGGAGAACCCTATTCGAAGTTACCCCAGTTTTAGTGAACATGGCCTCAAGTTCAGTATAGTTGAGGTTAGTGATACTAAGATACTGAAGTTTACCGACTCCCTAAGAAAAGAGGAAGTATATGGATCGCCTGGATCTGAACTAATTGATCACCAAGCATCGGCATTGAAAGAAAACGAGATAGAGCCAGATGCCAAGCCCTTGGAGCTTATTGTTGAACTTGGAGTTGTTGGAATATCTTTGATTGATCATAAGCCGAGAGAGCTTTTATACTTGCATCTGCAGAAGGTTTTCATTTCGTACATGACTGGTTATGGGTCTGGGACCACTAGCAGGTATGGTTTGCAACTAATGTTTTGTTTCATCAACATCCTGTCCAGACATGTGCATGTCCAGAAATCACCTTTTTCTTCCCTATGCAAGAGAAATGCCTTCCATCACTGGGGGGACAAGGGAATGTTGAGATACACTTAAGGCATGATTGGTTTGTTGCTGAGACTAGCCTGGCTTGTATCTTGGAGCCAGGCTCCTGCTAACCAGGCTCAATGAATCCAATATGAGTTTGATTGGTTTTACGTATTAACATGGCCTGGTCACAAATAGAAGTTGTTGTGGTTGATTGCACAAGAATGTGTTGCATGATATAAAATATTACAACCAAGTATTGTTATGATGCTTACATTGCGTAAAGATATTCACATAGTTCTTACGTTACCTCATTAAATCCTAAATCAGTTTTAGAAAACACTAAACTCACTTAATGTATGCTAATCACCTATTAAATATCATGATTAGCTAGCAGCTACCTGCATCCAGCGAGCCTGGCCCGCGGGAAATGGATTCCATTTGCGTTTCCTAAAAGTCAGGTGCCTTTTGCATGCACCGAGCCGAGCCAGGCTCTAGCCAACTTCCAGGAAACCAAGCAACTACAACCTGCATCCCTTGAGCCTGGACGGACTTGGTACAACCAACCAATCGCCCCCTTAGTCCTTCACCATTTCTTGTATGTCATATTCTTAAAGCCACTACCACTGCTCTTTTCCATTTATTGGCATCTTCTTTGGACAAAAGTCAAGTACTTAACTGATGTCATACCTACGAACCTAGCTTTATAGCATCTTATTTTACTAATCATGGCATTTTCTGCTCCAAGTCGTCTTTATTGATACATACAGCATTTTTCAGGTTTAAGTTAATTCTTGGTCGGTTGCAACTAGATAATCAGTTGCCACTGTCTACAATGCCTGTTATTTTGGCCACTGAGGGCAGGCCTGATTCAAATCGTCCTGTGTTCAAAGCAAACATCGCTGTTGGCAATGTAACGTCAAACGGCATTCAAGTTTACCCACATGTCTATATCCGGGTAATGTTATTGTGGTGCATATTTCAACAAGCAAATTTATTTTATATCAACCTATACTGAAACAATGAACTTGTGTTTTCTCCAGGTAATTAATGAAGCATGGAGACTGAATATTCATGAGCCTATTATTTGGGCTCTAGTTGACTTCTACAACAATCTTCGTTTTGTGAGTGCCAGTAGTAGCACAACTGTCACTGAAGTGGATCCTGAGATACGAATAGAGTAAGCTCCCTAAGTTGCAGTCTCTTTGCCATCTAAATTTCTATAGCAACTGTTAGGCCTTCCTACTTTTTGGACATACATTTTTGCATTTGAAATTGCTTTGATGTGTTTCCAATTTGACGCATCCTGTCATTCATCAGTAATTATTGATAAGATTTAGTGCTACACTTGTTATCTGGATAATGATAAATGCTTTACCCATCCTGGAAACTTACTTACTACCCTAGATTGAATGATTACCATGTTATGAATAGCACCTGTATTAATTTATGATGGCTCTAGGCCCAAATATACCCACATACTAGTGTGTCCAAATATAACAAAACCCCTTATACAATAGGGAAATTCCTTGGTCGTTCTAGTCATCTGGGAGCTTCGGAAGCATCGTAACTGTTTTGGGGAATAATTTCTGTGTATTTCTCCAACCCTTGAGAGGGTGGGTATATAGAGTTAGCTATACATGGGCCTCTATGGGCTGTACAAGGCCATATGGGCCACTCACATATATATACACTAACACCCCCCCCCCCCCCCCCCGCTAGCCCGGGACGGACTACCGCGCGGCGGTGTACAAGACTGGCCAACAAAGAAAGAAACCCATACACAAGAGCCCCCCCGCAGCCACAACTAGCCACTGGCTACGTTGAGGCTGGACCGGAACTCCGAGAAGGTCGAGGAAGGAAGACCCTTGGTGAAGATGTCAGTGAACTGGGAGGTGGTCGGTACATGGAGAACCCGAACATCGCCAATAGCCACCCGGTCTCGAACGAAGTGCAAGTCAATCTCCACATGCTTCGTCCGCTGATGTTGAACCGGGTTGGTGGAGAGGTACACGGCGCTGACGTTGTCGCAGTAGACGAGCGTGCTCTTGGCGAGCGGGCTGTGAAGCTCAGCCAAGAGCTGTCGGAGCCAGGACGCCTCAGCCACGCCGTTAGCAACAGCCCGGTACTCCGCCTCAGCACTCGAGCGAGAGACCGCCGGCTATTGCTTGGACGACCAGGAGATCAGGTTGCCGCCGAGGAAGACGGCATAACAATGAGGTAGAGCGGCGCGTGTCCGGGCACCCCACCCAGTCAGCGTCAGTGTAGACGACCAGCTCAGCAGACGGAGACCGGTGGAGGACCAAGCCAAGGTCAACAGTGCCCCGGACGTAGCGAAGGAGGCGCTTCAGCGCAGCAAGGTGTGACTCCCGTGGATCATGCATATGGAGGCAGATCTGCTGGACAGCGTAGGTGAGATCCGGCCTGGTGAAAGTGAGGTACTGTAAGGCGCCAGCAAGACTCCGATAAGCAGTAGGATCAGCCACAGGATCACCCAGAGTAGCAGACAGCTTCGTCCGCGAGCTGGTTTGTGCCCGCGCCCACGAGATTGGCCGGGTGCGGGCCTCCTGCGCCCACATCTTCGGGCGCCGCGTGGAGGAGGACGTCGGGGGCCGCTGGATCGGCGAGGGAGGCGTGCGAATCGAGGCTAGGCGACCCCGAATCAACGACGGTGAGGGCGGTGGCAGGGTCCACGAGCGGCGGCAGGTAGACCGGCGCGACCGGGCGAGGGGCTGGTCGACGGGCCGCAACAGAGGCATAGGAGAGTGGGAGGAAGGGAGGAGAGAGGAGGAGGTGGCCAGCCCACCATGGAAGACAGGGGCGCCGGCGACTGTGCTCAGGGAAGGCGATGAGAGGAGGAAGAAACCCTAGCTGATACCATGTTTTGGGGAATAATTTCTGTGTATTCCTCCAACCCTTGAGAGGGTGGGTATATAGAGTTAGCTATACATGGGCCTCTATGGGCTGTACAAGGCCATATGGGCCACTCACATATATATACACTAACTGTAACAATTACATGTGCAATGGTGCTAGAGCAAATGCCTCGGGGATTCTATGAATAGTGGCTGATGAAAAGTTTTCTTTCGTGTTTAGCTGGAGCCTTGGCACTCCATCAGCCTCTGCTATGGTCCCTTACCCCGGATTCGTAGCCCATTTACAGGTGATCTGGCCACTTGTAACCTTGGTGTGGCGAGCCTGTAACTCTTTCTCTGGTGTGTTTAGGGAGGGGTCTGTTTTGACAATTCACTAAGTTTTTTCCTGTGTTGAACTTGCCTTTTCATTCCTTCTATACTGTAGAGCTCCTCCTGCATGTTTTGAGAGAGAAAAGAAATGAATGATCCTGGTATTTATAACGTTAAGCTCCAGATTTGTATTCTGTGGAATGCAACCCCTATAGTTCTCTTATGTACGGAGGTTCATGCTCCTGTCAAACATTATTGTACAAAAGATCGATAAGTGGTATATTTGTGCACCCTATAAAGATGCGCAAGTATTTGCATGTAGCCATTTTGAATTTCTTACATACCATTTGGTTTGGTGTATAAGTCTTCTGCAATGGTATGGTTCAACCAGAAATTACATATCACATAGTAATTGTATAATTTGCAGGCTTGTTGATATTTCAGAGATAAGGCTCAAAATATCTCTGGAAACTGCGCCTACTCAAAGACCTCGAGGTGTCCTAGGCGTATGGAGCCCTGTCCTATCTGCTGTGGGTAATGCCTTTAAGATTCAGGTAACTTGAACTCAGTTTATGTATGGAACATCATTTTTCATGGCCCTGTGGGTAATGCCTGATTGACCCTGTTATATTAGGTTAGATTTGTGCATTTCATCAGAATCCAGTAACTTTAGTTAATGAACTGTGAAATTATGTTAAAACAAGCAATAGATACAATATATACAAACTTTCCTTCTGCTGAGTCAGGGTACCCACACATACATTTTTAGAGTTGTCATTTTTCAATCAATAGTTACAAACACAGCAGCCCTTGACAAATCCAGATAGAGATCTGGTTCACTCCCTGGGAATTCAGTTTGGTAACTCCTGAAAGAATGTCTCTAGTCAGTGCACTACCCTAAATACTATACTCAAAAGTTCAGCGTAGTTTTCATTGGACCTAAACAATTCACTCTAGTGCTGACAACAGATGCAAAGCTGATCTTTTTTTTCCTTTCATGTCTGCGATAATTTTATGTTGTCAGAATTTGGCGTCATGTATTCATGGTCCAATTCAAAACTCTTGGGCTAGTCTTATTTCTGAATTGTTAAATAAGAGATTTATACTTTCATTCCAATGAATGTAGTTTCCTCCCTTGATATTTGCCTTAGGTACATCTGCGGAAGGTCATGCACAGAAGCCGGTATATGCGGAAGAGCTCCATCATCCCTGCTATCATGAACCGAATCAAGAGAGATCTGATCCACAATCCCCTGCATCTTATCTTCTCTGTAGATTTTCTTGGAGTGACAAAATCAACTTTATCATCACTTAGTAAAGGATTTGCGGAGCTCTCTACTGATGGGCAATTTCTTCAGCTGAGATCAAAGCAGGTGAAATAACTTGTATGGTTTCTTTTATCCTTGTTTCTGTTGACTCGGTGGAACACTTAAGTGGAATGTGATTCAGGTCTGGTCAAGGAGGATCACAGGTGTTGGTGATGGGCTAGTTCAAGGGACAGAAGCATTTGCTCAGGGTTTGGCTTTTGGGGTTTCTGGTGTGTTAAGAAAGCCA
Organism: Cenchrus americanus; assembly: GCA_947561735.1. Lineage (NCBI taxonomy): Eukaryota > Viridiplantae > Streptophyta > Magnoliopsida > Poales > Poaceae > Cenchrus > Cenchrus americanus. Next base: position 106,061,827 of record OX387243.1, read on the forward strand.
GTTGAGAGTGCCAGACAGTATGGCCTTATAGGCATTGCTCCTGGTCTTGGCCGTGCTTTTGTAGGTTTCATTGTACAACCTTTAAGTGGGGCTCTGGATTTTTTCTCGCTAACAGTTGACGGAATTGGTGCTAGTTTTATGAGATGCGTCAACATTCTAAGTAACAAATCTGTCCCCCAGAGGATAAGAGATCCTCGTGCTATCCATCGAGATGGTATAGTAAGAGAGTATGACAAAGTTGAAGCTGCTGGTCAGGTACTGTGCTTGTTTTCATATTGTTCGTAAAATTACTGGTGCATTTTTGTAAATCCTTTTGCCTGCTGGATAATGCATTTTTGTAAATCCGAATGTGCCAGCAAAAAGAAATTACTGGTGCTAAAATTCTTTACTTAGACGTTATGGTTACTACATGAGCAATCATATCATGCATTTATATAGTGATGTACTTTAGATTCATCAAGCTTTGTTTTAGTTAGACAAAATTCACCTTTATTAAATTGATCAAGCACGCAGGCCAAGTTAAATGGTTCTGATGCTAATATTATTAGTCAGAAAAGAGTGATTTTTTTGGTATGCTGGCAACTAAATTTAATCTCTCTGCTTCAGATGGCCCTTTACCTGGCAGAAGCAAGCAGATATTTTGCTTGCACGGATTTATTTCGAGAACCTTCTAAGTATGCATGGTCTGATTACTATGAAGACCATTTTATTTTGCCAAACCAGAGGATTGCTTTAGTAACTAACAAGAGGGTGATACTACTTCAGGTGAGGATTATTCCTTTCTGACTGTATCGTGTTACTTCAAAATTTTGATTAAAACTCACATTCTTCATTTGTTTAGTGCTTGGATCTAGATAAAATGGATAAGAAGCCTTCCAAGATACTTTGGGATGTTCCTTGGGAGGAAGTACTTGCATTGGAGTTAGCGAAAGCTGGGTATCAGAGGCCTTCGCATGTGATCATACATCTAAAGAATTTCAGGAGGTCTGAGAACTTTGTCAGGCTTATTAAGTGCAATGTTGATGAAGACCATGAACCTCAGGCCCTTTCACTTTGTTCTTCAGTTCGAAAAATGTGGAGATCTCACCAGGCAGCAATGAAAGTTATACCCTTGAAGGTCCTTTTCCCTGCTCTCCTGAACTGTACCTTTTTTTTAGAAACCAACTCTCCCGAACTGAACTTGTATTTCTGAACAAAACCATAACAGGTTCCTTCAGGCCAGCGCCATGTGTATTTTGCATCAGATGATGATAAAAGGGAATCCCCGAGTCTCTCTAGGTCTTTAATAAGCTCGAGAGGAACTTCTAGTGATGTGGAGCAACGGCTCATGAACCACACAGTTAACTTCCAGAAAATGTGGAGCAGTGAACCAGAAATTCGGAACCGATGTAAACTAGTTGCCAAGCAGGTAATTCATTACAATCTGAATGACTGAAAAATATTTTTTCCCAGGTACCATATTATGTTAAACAATTGTTGATGTTTCATTTTAGGTTGCGGATGATGGAAGGGTGTTCAGCATCTGGAGGCCTTTGTGCCCTAATGGGTATGAATGAAGCTAGACATGTCAACTTTGCCCCCCCCCCCCCTAGTGTAACATTTTTTTATGCTGATGCTGAAGATACTGAGCAAATTTTTTCAGGTATATCTCAATTGGAGATGTTGCTCATGTCGGCACCCACCCACCGCAACTTGCTGCTGTCTACAAAAATGCCAATGGGAATTTTGCACTACCTCTGGGCTACGACCTGGTCAGTATTTAAAGGACTGTTGTGCCAGCAGCTCTTGGTCAATGTTGAGCTTATACTAAAATAGTATAACTGTTTTGTTAGTTTTATGCTAATGAATTTATTAACTAGTAGAGCGCACACTCATTTGCTTTGCGTGCAGGTTTGGAGAAATTGTGTTGAGGATTACAAGAGTCCCGTATCAATATGGCTTCCAAGGCCACCTGGCGGCTACGTTGCTCTCGGGTGTGTTGCTGTGCCCGCTTTTGAGGAGCCCCCCCTTGACACTGCATTTTGCGTGGATGAGAAACTCACAGAGGCCGCGGAGTATGAGGAGCAAATCATATGGGCATCATCAGATGCCTACCCATGGGGATGCTACATCTACCAGGTTCAGAGCAGCTCACTGCAGTTCATGGCACTTCGTGTCTCAAAAGAACAATCTGAGCAGAGGCCCAAGAAGATAGTGGAGTCGCTTATGCAGCAAGCACCAGCGACTCCGCGACAAGAAAAGCAAACATGACGTGCATGAAAGAGGATGTACATAATACATATGCGTGCGTGCAAGAAAACTCGGCTGGGGCAGAGTTGGACCAGCATTCTCGTGCACGAAAGCTCGAAGAAAGCCGCGTACTCTTCGCCCCTCCGTGGTCAGAGCATACACACAGCCCTTTTTTGTCTGGGTGTAAATGTTGTAAACTACCAGTAGTAGGTGTAGGTCAATGGTTGTAATTGTACATGCAAAATTTTGGAACGCTCGTCACAGTTTTTGTCCAGCCTTGGATAATTAAGCATGCCTTTTTTTTGTAGGTGAATAATTATGAATCGCATATGTATCGCTCAAAATTTTGTTGTCATCTGAGAGTGCAGTGAGAATATAGAGCAGATGCAACACATAACTGTCACCTCAGGTTCCCACCAATCTAATAAAAATTATTGCATCAAGCAAACAATGCAAGATCTGCCATTGCGCCCACCAGGCCACCACTGACCACTCTACTGTGGCACACGCGTCATCACCGATCCCCGGTTGATCTCCCGGTCGACCAAGATTTTTTGACAGGAGCTTGTTGGAGCGCCTTGGAGATAAGCACGCGGCACGGCGGCTGATGAACGTGCCAACGGGGCTTGAGCTTGACAGGGGCGTTCGGGATCAGAGCCGGGCTCGTCTCGACCGGTCTTCTCGCATGCATGCACGCACGCGCCTGCGCCTGCGGACGAGTCGGGAGCGACTCGTCGGAGCCAACACGTCGCATCGCTTCGCCCGCTCGATGAAGCAGCCGAGGCAACGGCTGTCCGGGCCGCGCAGGTCCGGCACGCAAGCGCCGGCCGTGGGAACCGACGGGGACGGCCGGTGGTTGTGGTCCACGGCGAGGCGGACACCGGAGGGAGAAACAAAGACCGTGACTCGATCCTGTGGGGGCACGGAAAGCAGACCACTGTTGATATCTAGCTCTACGAGTCCTGGAAATATCGGTTGCAAGGAGAGATATTTCGTGAGGTGCTTTCGCACAGTTGATTCACATTTTAATTTTCTTTGTTAAAAAAATATACACAAGAACTTCAAACTGTGTGCTAAGTGTACTTTGTTTTGTTATACTCTCTCTATGTTTCAAATTATAGGTTAGCTTAGGTTCATCTTTCTTTAGTTTTGACTATATTTATAAAAACACACACAAATGTCTACAATGCATAGATTGTAAATTCATCGAGTGAAGCAACAAACCTGTTTTATTAAACGTTCCAAGAAATACGTTTGAATCTGTTACAAACTTTTTTATAAAATGCACCACTACTACTTTTACTTAATTATACTACTCAATAGTGAGGCATGATGCCTTGATCAACGGTGAAGTCAACAGCAAGCATTGTAGACCATCGTGATCTGTTGCTTCAATCTCTCGTTCGCAAAAGAAAGCTTCTCTTTGTCTTCACAATTTTCAAAAAAAAAAAGATTTACCATTTAATAATTGAAACCCGTAGGGAAAGCAAGCTTCAAACTCCCTGGGGTCTTTTCTTAAAAAAAATCGATTCTTTTTTATTGTTTAAAGATGAGCATGGGGTTGCACTTTACCGAATTATTACACATTTTTTATTGTTGAGAAAATGTGAAGTCAACAGCAAGCATTTTAGACCATCGTGATCTATTGCTTCAATCTCTCAGCTCATAAAGTGTATGAATGTGATCATAGTGATGAATGTGCATGCGTGTATGAATCGTGTGGTTCGTAAAAGAGAACTTCTCTTTGAGTTCACATTTTTTCGAAAAAAAAAGAGTTGCCATTTAATAATTGAAACCCGTAGGGAAAGCTAGCTTCAAACTGCCTGGGGTCTTTTCTTTAAAAATCGATTTTCTAATGTTAAAAGATGAGCATGGAGTTGCACTTTACCGAATTATTACACAGGGTCCACTTGACACTTGGTAGATATATGACTCTATTAGGCCCACGGCCAATCAGCAGGTCAATAGTGACATCAGCAGCAGACGCAAACGCTTCTGAGTCCTCTTTTTCCCCTTGATACTTGAATGCAGAGTCTTTAAAAAAAACAATATAGAAAAATGAAGTGGACGCAGCAGAGGAGACATGTGGAAGAGTCGGTGTGCGGCGCAAACAACAAGAGCCACAAACGCAGACCGGCCAAAGGTCACCGGCGCCGGGGCCCGCGGGCCCAAACCTGGCAACAGAAAAGCGCGCAAGAAACCAAAAAAAAAAGCCTAGGACGAGAGCCGCCGGCGAGCAGCTCGGCGGCCCCCGCCGTGCCGTCCGGAAACATGGGGTGGAGGTGCGCGCGGCGACGGGGCGGATAAGGCCGCCATGGCAGCCACGCGTTTTGCTCTTGGTGCCCGCGCGCGGCCGCGTCACCACCAGCTCATCGCCTCCATGCCGCCACAAATCCTAGGGATCTGATGCAGAGCTCCCCCGTGCCCTAGGGCCTTGGAGCCTCCTCATGCATGTGTTGCATGAGAGCGTGACTATAGTCCGTGTAGGACTTGTCGGTTGTTGGTTTCTGCTAAACAATGCAACCTCATGTTGAGCTGACCATCAGTAGTAAGAATCATCATCATATTTGTGGATGTACAGGGCTCTGTCAGTGGTTTGCTTTTTTGTTTAATGGTCAGTTGATCACGTTGACCTGTACCACGGCCATTTCCTGCCGATCCCATAGCAATTGGAAGGACTAGAAGGCTGTGGTGATCTGCATTATTCCCCCGTAAATTTCTATGATTTATTTCTTGGGTAAATTATGCTCGAAGCAGCTAGCCTCAGCCTATTTTTACCGTAATAACCATATGATAAAAACGGGCTGTTTAGAAAAACGAACGCGTGTGTCTTCTCCTCCAAAAGAAAAGGAACAAAAACTACTACCCCGTTCGCATATTCCCATGTGTGAACGGCTGTAAACTACAGTGGAGAGTATGAGTAGCACTGGAACAGGACAAATCAGGAGAAAGGCAAAGGACGGGCGTGATGGCGGCAGCACAGCAGGAGAGGTTCGCTGGTAGCAGCGGCAGGTCGTTTACGTCCGCGTGTGTGCTGACTCACTCACGCCTAGGCTCCTTGTCCCCGATTCCCCGAATGCGCTAGCCTCCAAACCGACCGCGCACCACGCCACCACCAAACACCTACGGCCTAGCCGGAACGCAAGGCTGGCGTGGGCTCTCCATTCTTACACGCCTTCTCCGTCTCGTGTACCAAGCCCCGGAACTGACCTCACCGTGCTCCAGGGGCAGCGCGTTTTTCCATCCACATTTCACCACTCCTGCTGTTCTTTTGATTCTCGAGTCAACAGAAAATGCTTTGAACGCGTCACAAAAGGAAAATAAAATGGAGATACAGCAGCATTTACCAATCCACATTTCGTTGATTTCTGAATGAAACAGAAAATGCATTGAACGCGTTAAAAAAAATGGAAACACGGCAAGTCGCGTCGTGCCATACCACAACAGGGTTCGCCGCAACAAAGCCCCCGCGCAGCCCGACAGGGCCCCACTGCCAGCCGCACGGCGGTTTTGAACACGTCAACCCGCGCGCCACGTCGCCGCGGAGAATACTTTTCTTATCCGTTGGCCAAGCCTTTTTTTTTTCTCCTCTCAGCCTGGGATGGGAGCCAAGTGAAAGAAGCGCCGACGACGTGGCGCGCCTGTCCGTCCACGCGCTGCTCTGCTAGTGCTAATCACACATTCACACTCCCTAATGCCCCGTTTGGTTCCCATAAGTAAGGTGACTTAAAGTGCGAAAAAGTGTAAAATAAATCACCGCTTTAAACCAAACAACTCGACTTAAAGTGCTCCAACTTATAAGTTGCGCATAAGTAGCTTCACCCCTACTTAAAGTGACTTATTTCCACTTTTTCCTCTACCCTCGTATGGAGCCCACCGACTTATAGCTCATCGCAACCAAACAGGATCGACTTAAAGTGGCGTGACTTATAAGTCGGGTGACTTATAAGTCACCCTACTTACGGAAACAAAACGGCAGGCTAAATCAGCTTGTGGCTGGGTGAGTGTGAGCCACAACCACCAACGCTGGTTTTAGCTCAGCAGCTTGTCGAAGCGCCACGTCAGCCATGGTTCGGCGATGATGGTGAACGAGACAAATTAAACTAATTATTTGGATAAGTCTAATTTCAAAAAAAAAATTGGATAAGACCACCAGCACCGACCATCAGGCGTCATTAGCAGCAGCAAGCAGGCAACGGAACGGAACGGATAGATAGGCTGATGCAATCTTCCTCAGTCTCCAACTAGCTCGCGTCCATTTTGATTATCATTTAGTCCTAATCCCGGTCGCTGATCATTCCATTAGCGATAAGCACCCGTGCCATCCGTCGCCGTCGCACGGCACCCGCCGGGGATTCCTCTATAAATACAGAGCCCAACCCGCTCCTAGCCTCTCCTCCCATTGCCCACATCCCATTTGCCCAGCAAACTTTGCAGAGACGAGTTGAAATCAAATTCATCTTGTTCAAAATCCTCTCCCCCTTTCCTCTTCCTCTCTCGCCGAGCGCAAAGCATCTTTGCAGTTGCAGCCTTGCTGATTTGTTGGTTGGTTCGTCCCGGATCCAAGAGGCAGAGCCATGGCGCTGACGCTTCGTTCCACCACGTCCTTCCTGTCGCCCGTCGACCCCAACTCCAAGCTCCTCCACAAGCCCGGCGCCGACGACGCGCCGCCGAGCTGCGTCGCCGTGCCGGCCCCGTCCCACGCCGCCGCGGCGCCGAGCCGCAGGCTGCGCCTCGTCAGGGCGGCGGCCGCGGCGGCGCCCGCGCCGGCGACGGACCACCGCGCGCCGGCCGAGCTGCTGCACGGCGGCGGCGCCGCGGGCCACGACCACGCGCGGCCCCGCGGCGGGGTCCCCGTGTACGTGATGATGCCGCTGGACACCGTGGGGCCCGGCGGCCAGCTGTCGCGGCAGCGCGCGGTGGCGGCGAGTCTGATGGCGCTGCGGGGCGCCGGGGTGGAGGGCGTCATGGTGGACGTCTGGTGGGGCGTCGTCGAGCGGGAGGGGCCCGGGCGGTACGACTGGGAGGCCTACGCCGAGCTCGTGCGCATGGTCGAGCGCGCCGGCCTGCGCCTCCAGGCCGTCATGTCCTTCCACCAGTGCGGCGGCAACGTCGGCGACACCTGCAAGTAAGCCATCCCCATCTCATAACCAACCACCTTGCCCTGTGTTCTGGTAGCGGTAGCAATCGCGCAGATCAATTAGAAAGATAAATTGGCTACTAGATTTGTGGGAATTGAACTCAAGATGCTTCAGACAGTTCAGAGTTCAGACCCCAGAGTGAAACGGAATTTACTGCGTTCGTTCAGGTTTTTTAGGAGCCAATCGATGTGCGTAGCTTCAGGGGGGGTGTTCACAAAATTAGGCGAACAAGTTAGGCCCACACGGGGGTTAGTACTAGGTTAATGCTCCACTAAACCAGACGATTAGAGCCCCTTAATCAAAACATGCCCCTTCCTTTTCTTTTGTTGGTATCTTGCACGCAAGGCTTGGTATGGCTCGGCCGGCAAGCAACCACCCACCCACCAGTTTTGTGGAAGTGCTTCACTGCTCCTTTCTATCTTGAGAAAGCAAGTGCAAGTGACAAAAGAAAGGTTAAAGCCCTAAAGATGTGAGATGATTGAGTTGTTGCTAGACCAGAGCAGAGATGTCACTGCCACTGGAATTGAGGGGGAAATATCCACAAAGATTAATTCCCCAATCATCGGTTTGTGCTGACCGTTAGCAGCTAACCAAACCAACTGCCTGATTTAGTTGGCATGATTGAGTAGTTGATAGATGCTCCTCTGATTGATGCTAGATCCCTGGCTAAATAACTTTGATAAGAATTGAGAAGAATTAAACAATTTTATCTGTTGCTGGTACTCTCTTATTAACGTTTGTTGCTCTGATGTTTGCAGCATCCCCTTACCACCATGGGTGCTGGAGGAGATGAGCAGCAACCCGGACATCGTGTACACGGACAAATCCGGCCGCCGGAACCCGGAGTATATCTCCCTTGGCTGCGACACGCTGCCCGTGCTCAAGGGCCGGACACCCATCCAGGTCTACGCTGACTATATGCGCAGTTTCCGCGACAGGTTCCGCGACTACCTCGGCAACGTCATAGCGGTAATAATCAATCGAACCTGCCAATTTCTTATCGCTAACTGAACATTTGCAGTAGCAGTTGATCATAATGAAGTGATCTCAGACTAAACAAGTTGGGTTTGGTTGTCGCAGGAGATCCAAGTGGGCATGGGACCTTGCGGAGAGCTGAGGTATCCTTCCTACCCAGAGGCCAATGGAACATGGCGTTTCCCTGGCATCGGCGAGTTCCAGTGCTATGATAAGGTATGAAACAACAGAAATACACCTGATGATAAGTGTTTAGTGTTTGCAATTTTGTTGATGGACGTTTACTGAATTGTTGTGTGTTTTTGTGTCGGTGCAGTACATGCGGGCGTCGCTGGAAGCCGCGGCGATTGCGGCGGGACACGAGGAGTGGGGCAGGGGCGGGCCGCACGACGCCGGCGAGTACAAGCAGATGCCCGAGGACACGGGCTTCTTCCGGCGCGACGGCACGTGGAGCACCGAGTACGGCCAGTTCTTCCTGGAGTGGTACTCCGGCATGCTCCTGGAGCATGGCGACCGCGTCCTGGCCGCGGCTGATGCCGTGTTCGGCGGCACGGGCGCCACGCTCTCGGCCAAGGTCGCCGGCATCCACTGGCACTACGGGACCCGGTCGCACGCGGCGGAGCTCACGGCCGGGTACTACAACACGCGGCACCACGACGGGTACACGCCCATCGCGCGCATGCTGGCCAAGCGCGGCGCCGTGCTCAACTTCACGTGCATGGAGATGAAGGACGAGCAGCAGCCGCAGCACGCCAACTGCTCCCCGGAGCAGCTGGTGCAGCAGGTGAAGGCCGCGGCCAGCGCCGCCGGCGTGGAGCTCGCCGGGGAGAACGCCCTGGAGCGGTACGACGACGCAGCGTTCTCGCAGGTCGTGTCGACGGCACGCGGCGCGGGGCTGGCGGCGTTCACGTACCTTCGCATGAACAAGGCCCTTTTCGACGGCGACAACTGGAGGCAGTTCGTGTCCTTCGTCCGGGCCATGGCCGACGGCGGCACAAGGCCGGCGCTACCGCGGTGCGACACGGGGCACTCGGACCTGTACGTTGGGTTTCTCGACGCCGCCAAGGAGAGGAAGGCGCCCCAGGCCGAGGGCGCCGCCACCGCCGCGGCATTGTAGGCCAAGCAAAGGGTGGTGCCCCCATGCATGCCTGTGCGTGCGGACACACGCATGCACCGTGCTGCTGTGTATGTGTAGGGTACGTGCAGTGGCGAAGGGGGGGAACTGTATAGATTCAGGGGGCTTGCAGGTTGCAGAGTTTTATAGGCTGTAATCGAGCAGGTAGGTAAGCAGGCAGGCAATGAGCTTATGAGCAGAAGCCTAGGCTTGTCTTCTGTTCCGTTTTTCATTTGAAACTGTATTAGGCCAGTCTCAGTGGAGTGTCATGAGAGATTTCATGAGCATTAAATTCTATGCCACATAAGCAGATTTGATGATTTGGCACTCTATTTATGAAGAGAGAGATGATAAGAGTTTCACGGGAGTTTCATCACCATGACACTCACATGGCACACTTACCTAGTCCCATGAAATCCAATGAAACTTGCATTGAGGGTGTTATAGTTTCTTCACATGACACATATGATCATTAACTCCATGCAAAAATTAAATGCTACAAGTTGCATATGAAATTGTGCAATGAAAAGGTGCATTGAGAGTGAGAGTTTCATTCACCTCAAAGATGACATGACAGTCTTGTAATAGTGCGATGAAATCATGCACCGAGAGCGGCCTTAGAGCAACTCCACCAGATGGAGTAAATTTCATCCCCTATATGAAATTATTGGGGGTGGAGTAAAAATATTTTCATCCCTAAAACACAACTTGCTCAGATAGCTTCCCTATTTTTCTTCCCAACTCGTGGGTCTCACAATGCCACATCATCTTCTCCTTTATAAAGTGAGTGGGTCCCACCGATAGAGGGTGGAGGAGAGGTTCCCTTTATAAAGCGGATGGAGAGGGAGTTTTAGTCCATGGAGAAAAAGAGGGAAGGGGATAGAGAGAGAGCAGGAGAGGTTTTTTTATCATCTGATCCCCTATATCACTATTTTTTTTTTATTGGGGATGGGAAAGGGGAGCCGCTAAAGTTGCTCTCATAAGGAGCAGCTTCGTGACTGCACACCGTGACAGAATTCAGCTGAAAAAAGAACTAGCAATGCCAATACTAGTAGTGGGACTCTTTTTTACGGGATCGTGCAAAGGTTTTCACAGTGAATCAGTGCAAATTTTATAGATTTCGTACGAAATTCTATTAAGGATGGAGGTACATGCGCTCCTCTCAACGTAATAAGCACTTTCTTCTTTCTTTGAGAACCACGTAATAAGCACCTGACTGGGCCAACACTGCAAACACGCTGGGCTGCGTAGGTGGATTTTTGTCGATGATATCAATATGAAATATATGATGGGCCGCGTGAAGTCTTCTTGGCACCCCCCGCGCGCTTCTGCTGTGTCCTTGTGTCCGTTTCTCGACTCGAAGTTGAATCCCGAGTTTAAAACGGATTCAAACATGATCCCGAGTCCGGACTCGCATCAAACAATGCCTGACGCCCCGGCAATATATAGTTTGCACGACGTGGGCAGGAGGCTCCGTGGTTTACGATCACGGTTGACGGACGACAGCAGCAGCAAACGCAAAGCCAAGCCGGAGCAGGAGCGCCATGTACCCCACCGGAGCGTTCCACCACCACCCGCAGGGGCAGCCTTTCGCCGTCGCCACGACTGCGCCATCGTACTACGCGCCGACCGCTTCGCACCCCGCCGCCGTCGCCATGCAGGCGCCGCCGGCAGCTTTGTACCGCGCCACCGTCCCCATCACGCAGGTGGCGCCGCGGCCGTTCGGCGTCACCGTCCGCTCGGTGTGGGCGGAAAACCTCGGCGCCGCGCAGATCGACATGGGCTACTTCGCGGCGCACGCGCGCTGCGTCGCCGTGAAGGTCCACTACCCCGGCGTCGTCGTTCACAGCACTGGCGGCCACGACCCCGTGGGCGGGCACGCCGCGGAGAAGCGGTACGCCGTCGTGAAGGCGAACGTGGACGCGCTCAAGCCGCTCCAGGTCGGGCTCGCCGTCTGCACCGACGACGGTCGGGTCACCGCCTGGGAATTTAATCTATCAGATTTCGATCCGGCCGCCGACCCCCACGCGACCCAGTCCCTCCTGCACCTCCAGAGCCGCGGCCTCAGCTGCTTCGAGCACCGCCACCGCGGCATCCCCATGGAGGAGCTCTCTAGGTTGCTCCGCTTCAGCGGGTTAGTGGGCAACCGGCCGGGGGTGTCGTGGGTGACGCACACCGGTGCCTACCACCTCGCGTACCTGATGAAGGTGATCAATGGCGGCAAACCACTTGCCGGCGACATGGACGGGTTCCTCGGCTCGGTGCGGAGGTCTCTTGGCGAGGACGTGTACGACGTGGCGTCGATGGCCGCTGACTGCCCAGACATGCCGGTGGGGCTGGAACACATCGCTGCCAAGCTCAGGTTGCCACCGCCGGTGTCCACGAACGCGCTCGCAGGCGCCGGCAGCGTGCTCGCACTAGAGGCGTTCTTGAAGCTCAAACCCCAAACTTTCGGAGATAACGTGGCGAGATACAGAGGCGTCCTGCAAGGACTTCACACTATCTAAGCTTCTGGAGGGTCACCGATTCAACATTCAAATTTCATATTACGTTTTTTAAAGAAAAGAAAAATTCAGCAACGGAGGCTAGTATTAATCTTGTGTTAGGCAGCGTTCTAGTCAATTAGTATGATATAGGGAAAGATTTGTGTTGAGCTCATTGGTCCCATATAACGGGATAAAATTTGGTGTACACAAATTTCATCTCAGAATTAAATGCTACATACTGATTTCCCTTCATGCTTTATACTGATGTCCTACAGCTTCATACTTTATACCACTATATAAGTACAATCAAACGATGAAAGATCCAAAATCGAACTGTACCCATTCTGCAAACAAATAGCAATGATTGGACGAGAGAAGAGAAAAAAAGAACTGTAGAACTGATACGTCAAATTGGACTACTGTCCATCATTTTCAACCGTTCACTGAACATTACGGGGGCCTGAACAAGTAAAGCACAATCCCTCGTATTGTGAACAATTCAAAGGTAGAGATTATCGTAAATGTGTGTCAAATCCACAAGCATAAATGCTAGCTATAGTACAATGGATGGGACCACATCCAATATCGAAAATGTACATGATATCTTTCACGGGAGCGTGGGGAATACCAGGACCACGTCATAACGAGAAGGGCTTCGCGTAGACATCAAATGGATCACATGCTGTCAGCTGTGGCTCCTGCATGCATCACACAAAGAAAACAGCTACCAGTTGAAATGCTGATGAAAAGTTGAATAAACCTTTGCCATGCCAAAAAAATTACCTGTTTCAGACCACCAGTAGAAAGGCTCCCTCCCGTAAGAAGCATTGTAATTAGTGATGTGACGACACCACCACCAACACCTGCTGAGTCACCTGTGTTGCGTATTGTCGAACGCATAGAGTTCAAAATACTACCGTAGGTGGTACCATGGCCACGTTCAATAGCTTGGATGAAGCAGAATGTCATTGCGCCGGTTGAAGTGATCTTTGACAAAGCCTGATCAGAACAGTTCCAATTGAATTTAAGAATGACAGGTTAAAGCAGAGGAAAGAAATTGCAGAGAAAAGCAGAGGAAAAAAACTTGATCAAACAAATAGTAAACAAGAAACTGCATTAAAAAGGATCTGGCAATGGAACTCTACCCCCAAACAAAACAGACAACCTTACAGATGTAATTTCTAAAAAGCACATAAATATCACTGCAATAAATTATAGAGAAGGAGCAAATCTAGAACTTACAGAAGTATCAGCAGAGGTCTGATCATCGTCACAACCACTAAATGAAATAGCCTCCCCACCACTGGTGCCTTTCCAGACACCAGATCGTGGCCGGTGATCTTCCCATACATATTGCCCACTCCTGTTATATCAATATAGCTAAGTTGCATTAGCTGGAGAGCTCTACTGTAACTACTCTTTTTATATAGATGTATGCTTGTTAGCTACACTTAAGGAAAGAAACATAAGGCTACAATCAACCTAACAAAAACCACTTCACTGAGTCTAATCTAGATAAACTTTTACAAATGCAGGGATAAATTTAGCAGAACAAATTATTGCAACGATGTAATTCCTAGGTTGTTGAAAATTCATTGAAGTAATAAGAGGTATGCTAGCAGGGATACAGTTGGTGTAGAATTTTAGCTCATTGGTACTCTGTTACTCTTCCAGATTGTATTTCCATAAAATCATATATGATTCTAAACATGACAAGACCAATGTGAAATTCACATTAGGTTGAGAGATAGGTAGCCGTTTCTTTTATGGTTCATGAGACAGGTAGAAAATTCTTTCATAGGACAGATAGTAGGTTATAAAAAAAATCACATAACATTTAGGAACAGCTCTTTATCTGCCAAGAATGAGAGAGAGAGAGAGAGAGAGCAAAAAAAAGATGAAATGACCATGAAATACATAAATTAACCTGTTCATTCTGCAGAGGAAAGGCAAATCGAGTGCAGTCCCACTATGACAAGCATCAATGAGTGCATGAAGTTTAACTCCATGAGGAAGTGGTCTAACAAGTGCTGCATTTATCTCATCATCAACGATCATTCCTTGTGTCTCAAAATCCATTGGGCAGAGTGTTTCATCAAACCCATCAACCTCATCTCCACTGTAGTTTCTTTGTTGTGCTCCATGCCCAGAATAATGGAACACCAATGAATCTCCAGGCTGACAACCTTGCACAAGCCAATACATGGCCATCCTTATGTTATGCTTTGTCGGGATTTTGTAGGGGTCGGTTTGTTCTTCTGCAAGAATATAAGCAAGTGTGTTGGATTTTTGAGAGTTCGAGAGTAGAAGCACAGTACACATTATCAGGAAACTTACAATTAGTACCTAAAATTTCTAATCAAAACTTAAATCCATCAGGCCATCTAAAGTTATAAACTGTACCTAGTATAAAAGTGCCTCTACATGTGGCACCACAGTTGTAACATAGATCAAAAAGAGAGAGAGAAAGAATTGAAGGAAACAAGCTGTAAGGTACTATTTGCACTTCAATTGGTATAAAACGGGGACAATTTCTTAACTCAAGTTGAGCAGAACACTCTAAAGAAGCTAAAAACATGCAAATGCAAAGCCATAGGCAGAAAAGATGGTAAGCTATAGTTCTGTTATCATTGAAAACTGGCACCGACAAGTATATCGAATATAGAAAACATTCAAAAGTTGCGTATTTGAAAGTCCCAATAGTGAACTATATTTATTCTTCTTTTTTTTAAAAAAATTGATTCCAGTAATTGGAAGGACAAGCAGTACAAAAACCTACTTTTCTTTACAGAAACTTGCAGGACACGCAATTTACATAACCACCCTAAACAGTCTGAACTTTCTGCGACTTTGCAGTTACATTTGAAAATCATTAGGACAGTCTCAGTGGGAGTTTCATGAATGATTTCATGAGCATTAATTATCATGCCACATCAGCAACTTTGCTTATGTGGCAAGGTATTATGAGGAGAGAGAAGAGAGAGTTTCATCATATGTGAGAGGAGTTTTATCACCATGAAACTCCTGTGGTACAGTTACCTAGTTCCCAGTCTAGGTACCTCTGCAATGAAACTGTGCACTGAGACTGACCTTATGTGAAATCAAAGCTAGAAAACAAAATTATCCTGACTTGGCAAAATTAGGGGAAACCAAAATCTTCCGATTGTCTCAACCTGAACGCGATCATTCAAAATGGCAAGACAAGCACATACTCAGCTGTTTGTTTTATTTTCAAATGGCTTGAAGCAAAATAATTAGGTCAGACATGTGACATTAACAAATATATCCCATATAAAATTGGACGAAACATTAATCCATTCAATCCTCTTTCATTGACCCTAGTGTATAGGGTTATCAATTTCTATAATTCTTCGAATAAGCCAAGAATAAGAATAACTGGAACGAATAAAGGTACCCAACCAAAAAGCCCTGTCCAACCATCATATTCCACCGTATCTGCCCTTGACAGATCAATCGCGTCACATGACGAACCAAATATAAAGAGGATCTGATGCTAACATAAAGTTGACCCGAAATTGCGGCCAGCCAATTCGATCGATTCCCTAGGAGCTTGGTCAGAGAAGCAATGGAGAACGGAGGTGCGGGGCTACCGACCGTTTAGCATGATGATGGAGTCGTCGGGGAAGTTGAATCGCGTCATGAGCAGGTGGCGCATGCACTTGGCGTCGTTGATGCAGCCCTTGAGCTCGTGCCGCGAGTAGCGGTACGAGATCCCGCACACGACGGCGCGCTTCCTCCCGTGCGCCGGCGGCGGGGGCGGGCCCCACCCCGGCGCCGGCTGCACGGCGCCGCGGCTGGGCTCGGCGTGGGGCGCGGGGGCGACGTGCGTGACGGCCCCGCAGATGGCGCAGCGGATGCAGGGCGCCCCGTGCGGCAGCTGCAGCGGGGTGCGGCAGCCCGAACAGTCGATCAGCATCATCTTCCCGCCCGCCGATCTCGGAGCCGCGTTGCCCGTGTCTGCCGGCGGTGAGGACGCGGCAAGAGGAGGCGGATCGCCGGGAGAGGTGGATTGGTTGGTTGGCCCGGTCGTTCGGAGCTGGTGGGTTCGGTTTCCGTGTGGCTCGTCTTCTTGTCTCGACCGCGCCAGGGGCCCAAAGATCACTGCGCCTGCGCGTTTTCTTTTTCCTTCCGACCTCGCGAGCATTGACGGCGTCGCACACGTTTATGACCGGACGCAGTGATCGGTGGCAAAGGCAGTCTTAACGGGCCGCACATTTTACATTTATTAAGATTGAAAACTTGATAATTACGTGAGTGGAATGTAATGGTGATGACACTAAATTTGACGATGTGCATAGTATTTATTCAGATTGAAAACTTGCTAATTAATGCATATGCACTACCTCTCCAATTCATGGTATCAAAAGGTAATGTCTAAAGAGAAATATTAATGGAGCAGGGAACAATAAGTCAACAATTCATGAAGCAAGCAGATGAGCTTTTTGAGCGGTTGTGTTGCCTTCTTGCACCCACATTAGATAGGAATTTTCCGTATGAAATCTTGCATGCATGAAGTTCTAAATCAAATTCATTTGTAAAACTTTTTTACATATGAGTGCAACTTTGCGTAACGAATCTAATAAACCTAATTAATTCATATTTTGCTACAACAATGCTAGAGTAAGCATCCTCTAATCATATGGTTAAAGATCTCATTAAATTCGTCTCACGAATTAGCACAGGGTTGTGAAAATAGTTTTGTAAACTGACTTTATTTAATACCTTTAATTGACAATTAAACACGGAAAATTTTACTATATTACTGGAGAGCTAAGGTACAACTGATTAGTCTTGTAACCAGAACTAGTGGGAACTCCCGCACATTGCGCGGGTTAGAGATGCAATATGTATCAACATGTAGATTCAATTGATTCGTCGATTGCTAAATTTGTTACTATACAGCAAGTATGGGTACAGATGTTTACGTATATGTTTTGTTGTATTTATCTATTTCACTATGAATAGTGTGGATGTTCATATATTCACTACTAACGGATACATGGAAGCTCGTATATATATTAGACCGGCAAAAGGATATATATTACACCGAGTCTGTACCTGAGGGGTGGGAGGATCCTGCTGTTCTTGTAGGAAAGATAGAGAAAGGTAAAAGATTTGCTGTTGTTGTGGAAATTGGAAGAAGAAAAAAGTTTCTCAAATACTTGAGGATTTTAGGAGCCGTCCATCGGTCCATATCAGATGGTTTAAAAATAGGAAGAACCTGTTACAAGGAATCAAAATTTGTGGGTCCGGAACTAATTCTCTGTGGGTTAGGATTTTTTTTTTTAGATTCGCACAGTACAACGCAGACACTCACAACACGCACGCACACTCACCCCTATGAATACACGTACGCAAACCCTACCCATATTAGCACCTCCGAAGGACTGAGCACCGGCAGATCTGGAGATTCTCGAAGTCACTATTGGCGCCTCGTCGTCGAGGGGAACGTCGCTTACCACCTAATGCATAACGCTGGAAAATCCCGGAATAAATCCAGAAAAAGGTGCGAGCACCAGGATTTGAACCCTGTTGGGTAGCGTCCCACTGGACCGTCCTACCATTGGACCAGAAGCTCAATCGCTTTGTGGGTTAGGAACTAAATATTAACGAGTTCCTCAACATTACTCGCCGGTTGTCGTCAAGCACCATGAAAAACCTAAAAAAGAAACTGGTGCGATGGTGTCTCGTTAGGCATGCAGCAGGCCCTTGCGTGCAGCTTCTTTCAGGTTGAGGCACCGCCTCTTGCGTACGACACCTTTTAAAAAAATTAAAGCAGTAGCACTGCTATGTCATAAGAATAAAACAGCACTGATACATAACGGGTCGAAGCAAACGCTACCACACGAACAAACCCCAGCACAGAAACAAACGCATCCGACACATCACACCACCATCCTCAACCGCTTGGGAGAGGAGATCGAAACAAGTCATCGACACCTGCGTCGTCGTCACCAACACTGCGTCACGGCAAAGCCGCTACCTGCTGCAGGCCCGAACAACCCCTGACCTCCTCCACCATGGGACTGTCTGTCGATGGTTTAGACCGGCAACCTATCAAGGGGAGTACCCGAGGTAGATGAATGTGGCCTCGCCGAGATCGGTAACTCGAAGGAAAAGACACGTGGCACACAATTTAGACAGGTTCGGGCCGCGAGGTGTGTAATACCCTACGTCTTGTATGCTGCGTAGCTCTGGATTGATTGGATGTGTTTACAAGATGATGCGTATCCGTGAGAGAGGAGTCTCTGCCTCGCCTTATATAGTCCGGGAGGTAGGGTTACAAGTCGGTTTGAGGAGAGAGTACTAGTCGGGTACAGCTAGGAGTTCTCTACATAGTACAGGACATGTATAGCTTCCTATCCGAGTACTTCTCCGCCATAGTCCTTGCGCCCCACACCATAAGGTACCGTGTGGCACACGCCGAGTAGTCCCAGGGGCCCACCGAGTAGTCGGTCCTGGTACCCACCGAGGCGGTGGGCCCGGGGAGGTCCATACGACAAGCCCCCGAGTACTTTGTAGTCGAGCGGGATAGTTTCGAGTAGTCTTGACGGTCTTGACGAGTAGTCCTCAAGCGTCCCCGAGTACTACAAGCCAAAAGTCCTAAAGAGTACTTGAAGCATCCCGAGGCTGGAAGGTACTCCAACTGATCCTTGAGTAGTCTTGAAGTCTTCT
Source organism: Cenchrus americanus (assembly GCA_947561735.1). NCBI lineage: Eukaryota > Viridiplantae > Streptophyta > Magnoliopsida > Poales > Poaceae > Cenchrus > Cenchrus americanus. Next base: position 106,080,468 of record OX387243.1, read on the forward strand.
CGAGTAGTTCCCAAGCGTCCTCGAGTTCTCCTCTTGAAGGTCTTCAATAATACTCGCTTTGTCTAGAAGAAGAAACCATATGGAAAATGCGATTCGAAGAATCGCATTCCATATGGAATGTATCCCCCGAGCCTTAGGTCGAATCGTAGATTCAAGCTGAGGGTCAATTTGAAATTCTGCCAAGATTATCCCGCGAAATCCGGAGAAAAACCGAAGGACACGTGGCACGGAGCCCCCGAGCCTTGAGTTGAGTACTTTCTCTCGAATTGAAGGGTTATCTTGTTTGTAAAATGTGTCCTGAGTTGCTTTGGAATTTTGTCATCACCCAAGAATTTGAGTATACGTAGCCGAGCCCCCGAGATAGAGCGTGTCGACTACTGGAAAATGAAGAGTCAGGCGGTCACCGCTGAGTCAGTGGCCAATACTTATCCATCTGGTCGTTGCAGCGCTGCCGATTGGCTTATAAATAGAGGTCGAAATCCTTAGGGTTTTCCACCCCCCCCCCGCATTTGCAGCCATTTGAAACAGATCTAGCCGAGAGTCCCACTGCCGCTGCATTGCACTCTATAGATCCACGCGCTCTGACGTTGTCTGCCTCCAGAGAAGCCCCCGAGCGGATGCGAGTGAAAACCCGGTGCATTTGGAAGATGAAGTCATCCCCGTCGAAGAGCATGAAGACTGGCGCCGGGAAGAAGAGATCCCATGATGAGGCGACTGGATCCGCCCAGGGGTCAACGCCGCCGACCTCTCCCCCACGCCCGAATCCGAACAAAGAGTGGAAGAAATCAAGGGTGAAGACCGAAGATTTGCTTGCGCTGGTGAACATCGGTTTCCTCCGGGAAAAGGAGATGGACATGTGGCGCGCCTCCGCGGGAGACCCGTACCCGATGGAGAAGAACCCCGACGAGATCCCGATGTTCGCCCGATTCGTGGAGCGCGGGTTGGACCTCCCGGCGAGCGACTTCTTCAAGGGTCTCCTCAAGTACTACGGTATCGAGTACTTGAACTTAAACCCTAACGGGATTTTTCACGTCTCCGTCTTCCTCCATTTCCGCGAGGCCTTCGTGGGGATCAAGCCCCACTGGGTCTTGTTTCGGAAGTTCTTCCGCTTAAGCCACAACCGAGCGCCAACGACCCAAGAGTAGTCGGAGGAGCCGACATCTAGATGCGTGAGGATGCCGCCGAGCAGTACTTGTCGTACAAGCTCATTGACTCCAACCAAGACTGGACGTTGAAATGGTTTTACATCACCAACCACCACCAGGAGCTACCGAAGCCGAGCGGGAAGCAGCCGAAGCATCAGCCCTGTGGAACACGGAGCCGACGATGCAGGAGGGTATTCAACTACCCGAGCTGCTGCAGAAGATCAAGGCTTTGAGAGAAGCCGGGCTGAGGGTCGAACATGTGTCCTTCAGCTTCATGAAGAGGAGGGTGCAGCCGCTGATGGCGCGCGACACCCTCGGGTACTAATATACGGGCGATGACGACACGTCGAAGATGCCCGTTAATGAAGTCGACGATGACGACATCGTCGAGAGACTGGGTAGGATCTTCAAAGATATGCCACCATACACACCCTGCCCTGTCCTCGAGTACTCCGCAGCTCGTCCGCCAAGCAAGGTTGGTAATTGAACTTGTGTCTTTGAGTACTTATTGTATTGTAGTAGTCGAGCTCACCCAAACTGTTTGTTGCGGGATGAGCTGACGAAGTTTGTATCCAACCCAGCTTCCCCTCCTTGACTTGTGGATATTCCAGAGGAGGGCAAGGGCAAGGAACACCGTGAAGTCGGCGAGGGTGATGACACCGTCACCATTGAAGATACGTCCGACGAGGAGGACGGGGAGACGCTTCAGGAGCGGTTCCAGCTGCGGTCCAGGTTCAGCCGTCCTGGACTGCCCAATGTGCCTCTCATTGATGATCCACCGACTAGCCTGGAGGCTTGTCTCCCTGCGCCGCCAAGGAGGCCGCGCAATGTGGCACGCAAGCGCGTTGCCATGAAATTGAAGGTCACCGAGACTACATCTCAGGAGGTAAGCTCCTCGAGTAGAGTAGTCGAGCACTTGTCTTTGCAATATATTGTGTATGCTGACAATTGAATTCTGAGTGCTTTGCAGGAGATTCCATCATCCGACCCCATTGACCAAGGGGAAGGAGACGACTGGGAAACTGTGGGCGAACTAGCCGAGAGAAGTCGCAGCCCAGCCCCAACCGTAGAAGAACTTGTGTCGCAGATGACACAGCGGTCGACTAGAGTTGTCGAACCGCAGGCGCCGGCCATGAAGAGCAGGCCGGAACCGAGCACGACTACTGGTGCTGAAGAGCCAGTAGCGGCTCAAGCCAAAGAAGAAGCGCCCGCCGAAGCCGGGCTTGAGACATCACCAGCATACTTGGCGCTCTGACTGTGACTGTCGTCCGGTCTAGCTTGTAAGTAAAAACCTTTTCCCGAGTAGTACTTGTAACTTGGTAGTCTTACTTGGTTGACCACCAATTTTGTACTGTGTAGGAAATCGACTGACTTGTCCTGGGAAGGAGATGAGCCCAGCACGGCGGCGGGTGAAGATGTCTCCGCACCTGCTACCGAGGAGTCCGCTCCCCTTCCTCAGGCCAAGACCGTGACGCCGGTCGCAGAGGCTACGCTGCCGGAAGCCAGCGTAGTAGACGGTGAGTACACTGCAGTAATGCAGCCTTCCTCGAGTAGTAGTCAGAGCCCCCGGGGAACTGATTCCTTTTGTCTTATGTTGACAGGGGCAGAAGTCGAGGAAAGCACCATCCCCGAGGTTGTGTCGGTTGAAGGCGTTGTGCCGAAAGCCGAGGTGGCCACAAGAGCCAACCGAGCCGACGGAGACAACAGCCCCCGGGGTGCCCGAAGAGGTGTGTGGCGATGCACTGCCGGAGGCGAGCTTGGAGGTAGTCGTCCACTCGCTGGAAATCCAAGACGTGGAGTCGATCCGTTCGGCGCCAATGTCCGAGGCCGCCACGACTAGTCATGATGGACTCGAACTTCTGGCGGATGGCCTTATCAGCCCGCGACGGTAGCCCGCAATTTGGAGTCAATGCGGCGGACCGAGCAATGGATGAAGGTACGTAGAAGTACCCTTGAGTAGTCGAAATCTTCTAGATTTGAGTACCCGAGTAATGATTGTTGCCTTCTGCATGATGTCGTGGAGAGATCCCGACAGAAGTCTGATATGCTCTAGGGGTATGGTGATACGGTGCTCCAGGCAGAGACGTTGGAGAAAGAACTCGTTAAGGCCAGGAAGCACTCCGCCATGCTCCAATCCAAGCTTGATGGCGCCTTCGCCCAGTACCACAATGAAGTACAAGATATGCAGGCGAAGAGCGATGAGCTGGTCCGCAAGAACAAGTCGCTGCGCCAAAAGAACAAAGGTATGCCGATGCCATCTTGACGAGTACTTATTGTGGGTACCCTGTAGTAGTCTGACATCTCCCTTTGAGTTGTTTGCAGATCTTGAGGCCCGAGTGGAACAGACCGAAGGCATCGAAGTCGATGTGAAGAATCTCTTCTACCGAGAGAAGGATGCCCGCGAGGTACTTGAGTACGATTATAAGCGGTGGCCCATGAGTGTAATATGCACATGGAGCTTCGGATCGCCTCGGATCGTGACCTTGTCAACTGCTATAAATCTCTGCAGAAGCTGAATGAAGACTGCGAGAAGTTGCGGGGGCAGCTCAAGGAACTCGAAGAAGCCGCGCTCCCTATTGCGAGGCTGCTGGTGCCACACCTGGGCGGGCCGAAGATAGCCCCTCTGGTTGACCGGCTGAAGGAAGCCCCCGGACGCCTGGCGACGTATGTCAAGCATTTGGCGAAGTCCATCCCGAACCAAGTCTTGGCATTCATAAAGTCATACTTCCCCAAGGCTCCGGTGGAGGTAGTCGCGGGTGGACTAGCCGCCAATTGCACAGATGAGCAGTACACCGAGCTTTTGGAGCAGATGGCGCCGATTGTGGAGCAAGTCGCCGAGAAGCTTAACCTCCAGTAGTTAGCCTGTAGGACTAGCTTGTAGCAACATTTGTATATAAACAAAGTTGTAATGAACTTGTTTAAGTATTAATGAAAAAACTTCCATCGAATGAGTACTCGTTGTCGCGATGTTGTATGCGGAGTGCCCATCTGTGGAGTTGTCGCGAGTAATAGTACTTGGTAGTATACCCGTTGAGGGAGACACAGTAAATAAGTTGAAGCAAGAGTCAAACTTTATTATTGAAAAAATACACCTGGATGGCCAGGGCCGTTTACAAGTGAAGTCGCCAGGACCCGGAGGCCGCCTACGGCTAAATAAATTGGATAATCCTTCACTCCTCTAAGAATTGATGATTTTTGGATCAATATCAACTCTCTATCTCATATCCAAAACATCTCTAAAGGTTGGAATGGAAATCTACCTTTGTGGCTCAAAATCCTTTTTCTCAAGGGAGCACCGGTCTGACTGGTGCGCATCACCGGTCTGACCTGTGGTGACCTTGAAGTCACATAATCCTTTTTCTACGACCTAAGTGGATGCAAAATGTCCTATAAAATATTTGGAGAAGATTTAAGGAGCAAAATCTCAAAAAGGAAGAGAAGGATCGGAACTTCCGGGGGTATGTCGGTTCTACCGATATGGCTTCTCTGTTGAATTTATCAAAACCATCGGTTCTACCGAGGGTGGGTCGGAAAAACCGATAAGGACTCACTGGTTCGACCAAGGGCGGTCACCGGTCTGACCGGTGCCCGTCACCAGTCTCACCGGTGACGCCCGACTTCAATCCGTGGGGCCACAGTAAAAGGAATCCACGTTTTTACCTCTCTCCTTCTCTCTCCTCTATCATTTCACCAGCATTCACCCTTCCAAACCGTGGAGCACCCCCCCTTCTTCTCTCTTTCACCTCTCTTAAAATCCATGGAGGTTTGAAGATTCAACCAAGGAAATGCCTCAAGATTGGAAGCAAAAGGATCTCCCAAGGCTCCTCTTCACTTTCCCCTTCGAGTTCTTTGGATTCAACTGGCTCCTCTTCACTTTCCCATTCGAGTTCTTTGGATTCAACTCAAGTCTTTCTCTCCAAAGGTATTCAAATCTTCTTTTTGCCCGATCTCTTTACATGGTGCAAAGATTTGAATTTCCTTTGGTAGAACATCTTCTGAGATCACCTAGAAGACATACCTATAGATCCATAAAGTTTCGTTGGACACATTGTGAGAACCCAAGATTTGGGGTCGGACGACCTTCACCGGTCTGACCGGTGGCCGTCACCGATCTGACTGGTGGCGCGTGTCCTGTCCCAAATGTTGTTTTCTCCTTGTATTTCAACACATATCTACTCTAGGATGTCCCTTGTTCATCTAGACCAAATCTTAGATTGATAGATGCTCAGATTGATTGTGGGAGCAATTGGCTCTGTTCTGGGTGGCACCGGTCTGACCGGTGCCCCTCACCGGTCTGACCGGTGTGGCCCAGAGCAGATCCAATTGTTCTAAACTTTCAAGAATCAATTTTATATCAATTCAATATTTTTCCTAGAGTCTTATACAAACTTGTCATCCTATTTGTGACTCAGGACAGCAGCTATGGTATGGGAAAAGGAAGGGGCAAAGAAAAGAAGAGAAGAGGTGCACTCTCACCGAGGATCTATCCCCGGTGAATTTGGGGAAGGGGGCAGCACCGTCAATGTTAGCAGCAAGAGGTTGAGACGCCTCTCAGCTCAAGCAAGTGCAGAGGATCCCGACCTAGGAGGTGACACCGACACTAGAAGCGATGATAATGTTGAGGATGAGACTTTTCCAGGTCAGTATGACTGAGGAGGCACCAGGAGGCTGGGTCTGACAGCGACGAGGCTGAGGATGAGGATGAGGAGGATGAGGAAGATGATGTGGATGCCATGGATGAGGATGATGATGATCAGGGTAGATTGAAGATCATGCCACCCACTTACTTTTTTCCTGACAGGCCAGTGAAGTACCACGGAGCAGGCATGACCAAAGCCCTAAAGAAGCTGAGAGATAGAAACCCTTATGAGGAGGCTAGGACCGCGTTGGATCCAAGGTTTTGGGCTAAGTTTCAGCAGGACTATTATGCTACGGTAATCATTAAGAAGCCCAAAATCACTCATAAGGCACAGTACGTGGATTGGGAGCACATGGCTAGAAAGAGTGACCATATATTTGATGAAGTCATAAACAATTGTGAGAGACAAAGGGTCAAGGCACTTATGGGGTTCCGACAGGATTGGAACAAGAAGATTATAGCCCAGTTTTATGCCACAGTGCACTTTGGATACATTGAGACCGAGAGGGCTATGACTTGGATGACAAATGGTCAAAAGTACTCCATCAAGTTCCATAGATTCTTGAGGTGCTTTGGGATCATGGCAGGAGACGGGGATTTAAGGAAGCTACATGATGAAGGAGAGCTCGACAAGGATGCCTTGCACCTTATGTACCCGAGAGGTGAGCATGCCAACTATGGAAAGGTGAAGAATCTCTACACTTACTATGTTGTTCTAAATAGGCTCCTTAGGGTGTCCATCACACCCAGAGATGGAAACCCCTCTGAGATCACAAAGTTCCAGAAAACCTTGATGGTTGCTTTGAGGCCAGGAGCTCCGGAATTTAGTGTTGGGGATTTCATTTGGCAAGAAATCAAGCACCTATCCGAGGACCCCAAAAAGATTTGCAGCTATAGTCCTTACATCATGTATATGATTGAAAAGGTTGCAAAGACGGAGTTTCCCAAAAATGTGACACACAAGCCCTTGAAGCTCAATCCTAGCAAAAATCCTCGATTTCCATCTCCTAGAGTTGAGCAAGCACCTGGACAGGAGGAAATATTCGAGGAGGGAGCAGCTCGGCCAGATCAGCCACAGGCAGGGACACAGACCGTCACCGGTCTGACCGGTGGGGAGGCTGGGAGCACGGGAGGCCTCGTAGGTCTACCTCCCCTTTGCGGAAGTTTCTCAATTTCATTTTTTGGGATGTGCAAGAGCCAGCATGACATCCAAGTTGAGCAACAAAGGTCTAGAAGGGCAAATAAGCAAATGAGGGACTCGATGAAGCTAATGCATAATGCCCAAGGGTTTCAATCACCTCGTTCTCCACCATCTCCCGAGCCTCCACAGGTTGGGATACCATCCTTTAAGGAAAGGATGAGAGGATGGGCCAACTCCGACATACTTAATCAATATGGGCCTCGTCATCGGTTCCTCCTCCACCTCCACCATTTGCACCTCCTCCTCCGGATGTGGCAGGATCCTCTCACTTCATGGAAGAAGAGCAAGCACCCCCACCTCCTCCACCTCCCGAGCAAGTACAAGATTGGGGCGATCGCTTCTCCGCCGAGATCTTTGGCTACAATCCTTATTACTACGGTAAACACAATGCACCCATAGCTCATCCATCTCAAATCACCGTCTCGGAGTCTATTTATCTAAACTCTCCTTTGCACTGGATTCTTGACAATTCTCAAATAGGAGGGAGCTCTCACCCTAGAGATGGATCTCAGGGACAGTGATCGGCAGTTGCTTCTCCTCCAAGCCTTTCTTGGATGCTTGATGACAAAGGGGGAGAAGATTCGAGATTAAAGCCTTGTAATCTGTGCTGTCTGGGCTGCTGTCTGTGTTGGTTGTTGAGAGAGGCCATGTAATAAGCTAGAACTTTATCTTAGTGGACTTGAGAACATTTGTGTGAGTGCTACTATGTGTTTGAACCTTATTGTAATATTTAAGCGACTTTATTTCTAGATTGTGATGCATGAATTGAATGGTGTTTGTTTGTGTTGGCTAAATGGAGCAAAGTGATCTAAACCAGCTTGCAACCCTGGCCTGATCACCTTGGACCAAATAGCACGCACTTCTGCTGCTTTGTGCGCCGACCGGACCGGACCGGCCCGGCCGGTCGAAGCCCCGTCCGGCCGGTGCGGCTCGGTTGTGTGTGTTGGTCGGACTCGGACGGTCTGGCCCGACGGTAAGTAGCACCGGTCTGACCGGTGCTGCCTAGTCAATGCACTTCTTTTTGCTTTGTGCATATCTTGTCATACGCATCACGGTTTTTATTTTGTCGCTCACACATGTTGCACTCCACTAATTCTAAGATATAGGGGGAGCTCACACACTTTCTCTTCCAAATTTGTGCTATTGGCATTTGAGGCCAACCTTTTGAAATTCAACTCAAAGCACAAATTTAGGGGGAGCTCTAGCTATATCTAAGAATCTAAATGCGCTTTAATGTTTTATTTGTAAGCTTTAATCGCATTGTCATCATTCACCAAAAAGGGGGAGATTGAAAGTGCATCTAGGCCCCTAAGTGGATTTTGGTGAATTGAATGACAAGGTGATTAAAGGACTAATGTATTTGTCTAAGTTTGTGAGCAGGTTTATCTTGAGATTCATAAGCAATTATTGGAGTATTTATTTTGTGAACAAATACTATATGTCTCACATTGGAAAAGACAAATACATGAATGATTCTTTATGCACATTGGTTTATGTCAAGCAATAAATGGACTTATATTTTGGGGATATTTTGTAAAGTTGAAATACTTGTCTCCAAAGACAGTGGTAGCTTGATTAAAATAAAAAGGGGATCATTCAAAAAGAAGTTGGTAATTCTATCAAACTAAAGTGCAAGGCTTCATGTGGAAATTGAAAGAGGACATAAGGATGGGTGTAAACACTATGTTTCTAAATTGGAAGCTTGCACATTCGTTGTCAATCAAGATCAAGCATTTGAAGCGGGATTTTCAAATGAAGGTTAATTGTGTATGAAGCAAAGTGGAACTCAAAGTGGATTGGATAAGTGATGAAGAGATCAACCGAGATGTCTAGGGTGAGGGACTAAGCAATCTTTGGGGCTGTAGCTAAGCCGCCATTAGTGTTTTGCTAAGGTGAAGTTCTAGCATCCGTGGGGTCTTCAAGTATCATATTCAAACCTTAACCGAGGGAAGCTTTGCAAGTCATCAACTTATTAAGATTGGCAATATGGAGTGACCATGGATCCAAGTGTTCATTCCTATGCTTTATGGAAAGATCCTAAGTCACTAGCTCAAGTATGGACGTGCCCAAGTCGAAGGCTATGTTGAAAGCCCTCAAGTGGATATTGTTCAAGTATGGCAAGAATTAAAGTTGCTCAAGCTCAAGAGATCAGCGAAGCTTTTATTCTTTTCTTGAGTATAGGTATGTCGTACTATCAAGAGGGATGCAACTTAGCGAGTTGACCAAGTCAAAGTGCTCTTTAGTTGACCAAAGTGAGATCTAGCCTTAGAGTGTGCTAACAAACCCTCCTAACCTAACCTGGGTCATTTCATCTTTGGTGGTGAAGTGCTAGTTTCATAGAAAAAAGGTTTTGGGAGTATCGCGGGCCTGAGCGGTCTGACCGGTCAGAGGCACCGGTCTGACCGGTGCCGCTAGCCCATCGGCTAGTTTTTCAAACACCGGTCTGACCGGTGTGAGGCACCAGTCGGGGACTAACGGCTAGTTTTCTCTTTTGAGGGGTATAAATACCCCAAGCCTTCTTCAAGTGAGGGTTGCTGCTTCTAGTGAGTTTGCTGAGGTCCCAAGCCAATTCTAACTAGCTCTAAGCCTTAGTGGATGTCCCCAACCCTCTCTTTGTGAGATTTGTGGATTCAAGCCATATTCTTGTGTTGGGTTGAGAAAGTGAGCTTAAGAGTGATCTAGTGAAGCTAACAAGAGCCTTTCCATAGCTTGAGCACTTTGGTTTCGCGTCTACAAGCTTTGAAGCGTTTATTACTCTTAGAGGTTTGCCTCCTAGACGGCTAGGTGTCGCCGGCTAGCTCCCAAGGTTGTGGTGAGCAGCGGGAAGTTTGTAAGGGCTGCGATCTTGCCTCTTCGTGGAAAAGATCACCTTAGTGGAAAGGAGGAAAGTGGTTGAAAGAGACCCGGCTTGTTGTGGGAATTGTCCCTTACAAGCTCCTCAACGGAGACGTAGCCATTCCTCAGTGGGTGGTGAACGCCGGGAAACAAATCCTTGCTTCTTCATGTGATTTGACCCTCTAAGTTGTTTTTCTAGCATAATTACATTTGCTTCCGCTTCGATCTACTTGGGTGTGTTACTTGTGTGTGCAGGGATCATTACCTTGCTTGTGTTCATCTACAAAGGCCACACACCAAGTTCAGTTCGTGCTAGAAGTCAAGAGGTGCTTGAAGTTGTTTTTGCAGGTGTTCGTGCTACACCGGTCCGTCGGCCAGGTGAGGCACACCGGTCTCGACCGGTGTCACCCGTGAAGTCCAAAGGCTTGACCGGCTCGATGGGTCATCACCACCAGTCTGACCGGTGGAGCACTGTCAACTTAAGTGGTTGTGGAAAAAGAGTTTAATTTGGTCGTCACGCCTATTCACCCCCCCCCCCTAGGCGACATCAAGGTCCTTTCAGTTCCCTCCTGGAAGGGGAGCGGGTCGAGGTAGGCGACGTAGCGTGAGTTCCCGTCTGTCAGGTCTGCAGGCTTGCGGTCTGGCTAGTAGACGAATCTCTCGGCAGGTGTAGATGTTATAACCAGGCCGGTAGCTGGTCCTGACAGCGGTTGCTCAGTCGTGGAGATCTCGGACTCGGACTCGTCTGGGTCCAATTCGAAGTCGAACTCGTAGGAGGAGTTCGAGTAGTAGCCGGAGACGGAGTTGGAGTCCGAGGTGTAGTCGGAGACGATCTCCTTGTCAGCCCGGCGCGCAATGAGAGCCTTCGCATGGGCCTTGCTAGCGTTGCAGAGGTCGTATGAGAAGTGATCGTGGAGTGTGGAGTCCGCACACGATGGCTCGATAGCCGGCTCGCATGCGATGGCCCACGGGGACGTCGAGTTCGAGTTGGAGGCGGATCCAACCTCAAAGTCGGCGTGCTGGTTGTAGAGCAAAATTTCGCCGAATTTTCTGGCGAGTTCGCTCGTGACTACTTCGGGAAGTGTCACGAGCCCAGTGCTCGGGTTGGGAGTCATGGTGAGGCGGTGTTGGAAGGATCCGACGTCGTCAGCAGTGCACACCCAAGACCCGAAGATGAAGGTGTCGCCGCGGTTGAAAGCGACGATTGGCTTGATAAAGACTGAAGCCGTCGAGTTCGCCATGAGATCTTCGGCGAGATCCCCTACCTGGCGTGCCAGCTGTCGGTGTTTTAGACCGGCAACCTACCAAGGGGAGTACCCGAGGTAGATGAATGTGGCCTCGCCGAGATCGGTAACTCGAAGGAAGAGACACGTGGCCTCGCCGAGATCGGTCCGCATCGCCTGCTGCGGCCCGGCCCTCCGGCCCGCCGAAGCCCATCCGGGCCGGCAGCCAAGGCCGGCGCCGGCCAAGCCGCCGCCCCTCGGCATGCGTGCCGCACATGCTAGGCGCGCCGTCCCGCGCCCTATAAAAGCCGAGGCCGAGCTCGCGCGCGTCCTAACTCCGCCACCACGCCGCATCGCCACGCCCCAAGCCGCTCGTCGGAGTGCCGAGCCACCGGCCACCGTGGCCGACCGCCGCCGTTCCCGTCGAATTCCGGCCATCTCATCCGCCTTCAGCCACAGGTGAGCACTCCTACGAGTTCCCCTCGTCTTCCTCTACCCGTTCCTAGCCTCACCCGAGCCGGAGACCGCCCAGGGCGCCGGCGACCCCAGCGGCCAGACCCGTTGTCCGCCCTGTCTCGGTATCGAGCAGAGGTAGAAGTTGAAGTGTGGCCACTTTGCAAGTAGACCCCTATCAGATCATGTAATCTTGTTTCCTTTTTATATGTCTTGTGCTTTTCATAGTTTAACCCCTAGATCTAATAGATTTTCACACCCAGATCCAACCCAAGCCTTTCTCAGATCTAACCCCGATCTTTATCAGTTTCGCAAGCACTATTTGATGTGTCTTGCAAATCTTCTCAGTTGGCCCCTGAGATCTATAGTTAATCACAACTAGGTCCTTCAATCTTGTTTTCTCCATAGATTCTTTGTTTTAGATCTGTTTTTATCCGTTCAAGTTGCGTTAGGTTCATAATCATGTGAAGTACAGGTTAGAAGTGAGTTTTCATCATGTTTGATTTCTGAAAATTAATTTGATATTAATTTTGATTAATGCTTTATAAACATGTCTTTTCTAAATAAAAGCAATATAGTGCTACACATCGTTTTTCATAAACAATGTTAATTTGATTAATGTTTATTTCGCATGCTTTGTAAATAAAATCTAATTAGATCTTTAATTTGATTTTTCATAAACCAAATGTTAATTTATTTAAAAGTTAATTAATCTTTTCTAATTAAAATTTGATTAGGCTTTTACATCGGCTTTTATAATAAATGTTAATATGATTAATGTCAATTCCATAATGTTTTTAATAATAATATGGTCTAATCGAATTACAAAGTTTTGTTTAGATTGTTCATATAGTTTAGTTTTTCTACATTAAATGTTTAATTGGTTAATTCATATATGAATCCTTATAAATAAAACTTCACTAGTTCTTTTTTAAAATAAGGTTTAATTTGCTTTAAATCCAACATGGGGTATTTTATTTATGAAATACCCTTACATATATTTTGTTAATTAAAATAAATCTAGCTCATAGTCTTGTTCTCTTATATATGCAGACCGTTCGTTAGTCGATCTTTATCAAGCTCTGTCTCAGTGTGATCTTTTCGGTCCTTGCTCAACTGTTCATAGCCATCTCTTTAAAGTTAACCAAGCCTTTCCCTCTCAAGCACACTTTGTGTTCTTTAGTGATCCATCTAACCGAGCCTATCCTTTAGTGCGTTCTTTTAAAGTTTTTCTTTTGATTGGTGCTTTGTTCTTAGTATATGCTTGTTTGTTTGCTTTGTATGCTTGTGCCGATGATTGATGTGAGTAGAGTGAATGTGGTTCGAGAGCTTTGGAGAGCTTGAAGTTGAAGACATTCTGAGCAACGACTACTTTGGTTAAAGGCAAGTGTGTCCTTGATCTTTTGTCCTAAGGATTATATTTAATCACTCATTGCATTTCTCGCATTAATTTTGATGGGTTCCTATTAAGGATTATGACTAGTTTCTTTTTACCATTGCCTTGTATAACTGGGTTGTTTAATTAATCTTTATGGTAGATCTTGCTTAGTTTGCTCAACTATGTTGGTAATAAACAACATGGATGCTCTTTTACTCTATGTTCCAATGTTATATGTGATATGTGATGTTTAATATACAAGACCATATGTTTAATCGGAACATGGAGAACCACCCAGGACAACAATGCAACCACAAGAACTATATGGCTCTGGTCTTGGTCGAGTAACTAGGGAAGTCTTTGTGTGGCCAGTACTCGCATAGTAGTTTTGGGACGGAGGAATGCTTTTATGACTCTTCTATTCCGGAGTGGTATTGGAACAGAAGTACTCTATGGCTGACCGTCCGTGATTAGAAGTGTGGTACGAAAGATAGCCTCTACGACATACTATTATGGACTAATACACACGGGAGGACTCTTTGTAAAGGCCTCATAGCCCTATGCAATCACACCTCGGTAGTGTGGTATGATGCTTGGCCGACATCGCATGGTTGGGTCCAAAACTCTTCAGAGTTTTTACGCGACTTGTGATGAAAGTGTACAACCTCTGCGGAGTGTAAAACTAATCAATTAGCCGTGCTCACGGTCAAGAGCGGTATGGACCCTCACATGATAACTGAACTTAAAGATGAACTTAAATCGTGACCTCTGGTTAAGCTTGCCATATGCTTATGGCGTATCTTATCTATCTCTTTATGATAATTGTGGGTTGGTATAAACTTATACTTTATTAGTAATCATGTGTTAATAAAATTTGACCAACTAAAATGTTAAATGCTCATAGCTCAGTCCACTATAAAGCCTTTGCATTCATACTTTCCTCACACTTGCTGAGTACAAAAAGTGCTCACCCTTGCTATGAACAATGTTGCTCAGAAGGAGGAAGCTACTATGGAGTTTGCTGAAGATGTTGCTGGTGTTAGGTGTACGCAACCCCCAGTCAACTGCGTGTGAAGTTTGGTGCCTTCGTTTCCAGGGTTAAGCGTAAATCTCTGATAATCTTTCTTTTTCTAACGTGATACTGTTTTTGTATTCACTTATGTCACTATATGCATGAAACATGATCCTGCATGCATATGGTTATGCACTTGCTTCTCTTTGGAAAAACAGGTGTGACGGCCGACCACACCTGCCGCCGTCAACCCGCGCCGCTGCCAATCCTACCATAGCTGCCATCGTCGTCGCCCGTCACCGACCTCCAACCCATCACCAAACGACGAGCTCCCTCCGCACAACCCCAGATCCGGGTAAGGCGCTGCCGGATCCGGGGCTACACCACCTGCCGTCACCGGGGGACGCCCCGAGCCGGCGAACCTCACCGACACACCGAGCGGCCGCGCCCGCCCGCCCGCGCGAGAGGAGAGGACAGCCACGTCACCGCCTTCCTCGTGGCCGCGCGGGATCCCGGCGGCCCGCTCGGCGGCGGGGAGGAGGCGAGGAGGGTGCGGCGGCACTAGGGTTCGGAGGTCCGCTCGGTCGCCACGCGGGGGCGACGTGAGCGGGTCCGCATGCGTTTTTTTCCGAAGCCGTGAATCGCGTACAGCATCTTCAGGAGGAGGTGTGGACCCAAATATCGCGGAGCCCCTCCCGTGTTGCCCCTTCCGCAGGCGACCCAGGGGGAAACCCTAGATCCGCCGCCCCCAGCCTCCCCTCCTCCACCTCGCCGCCGCCTGAGGAGTCGCCGTCGGTCAACTGTGCGGGCTCCGAGGAAGGCGGAGGCGGGCTGCCCCCCCTCCTTTCGGCAAGCTCGCGCGGGCTCGGCGCGCTTCGGCCCGGTGGGGGCGACGCCGCGGCCGGGCGTGGCGGTGGCGGCGGGGGCTCGCGCGCGTCGGCGTAGGGCTTGGGACGCGTAGGTTGGTCCGGCGAGTGGATTGGTTGCGGCGGCTCCGGCGTTCTCTTCACCAAGCCGGACGGCGGCGGCGACCTTGCCCCTCCGGCCGGGACGGCGGCGGCGGCGGCCCGGCCCTTTCGGGGCCGGCCGGCGGCGGGCCGTCGGCCCCTACGGGTTGGGTGGTGGCGGCGGTTTGCGGCCGCCCCCGGGCCCGGGCGCGGCGGCTTGCCTGCTTTCCCGAGGGCGGCGACGCTGGCCTGCTCCCCTCGGCCCCTCCTGGGATGTGCGGTGGTGCCGGTTGGCACCCCTCTTGGGCGGCGGTGGTCGGGCACGTGGATCTGTGTGTTCCCTACTCTGTTTCGTCCCCGATGGTGTCCTCTTCCTCAACGGTTCTGCAGGTTCGACATCATCGCGGTGGTGGAGTCGGGAGGTCGGCGCTGGATGTCTCCAGCTTTGGTGTTTGCCTGCGGCGTCATGGTGGCGTCCATGGCTTTGCCGGGTCTCTTCCCTGCTTTGTTGTTGCGGAGGTGGTGGGGGTGTGCTGTTGTCCGTTGGTCGAGTGTGTTGCAGATCTGGAGTTCTACCGGGCGAAAGCCTTCACCGACACTCCTGTCGGTGGCAATGGTGACGGCGCCCCTGAACGTTGTTTTCCCTGTTGGGGGCACCATTGCGGAGTTCCATACCCCGCAGCATAGGGTTTTCGGGGTGAAAACCCTGCCCAGTTTGGGTGAGCGACGGAGGCGCCACTGGCGTCGTGCCCTCGATGGAGGCGTCGTTTCTTGAGACCCGCATCGGCTTGTGACAGTGGTGATGGTGGAGGTCGCTTGTTCTGTGTCAGTGGCTCTATGCGGAGGATCCATCGGTGCTAGATGTCTTGGGTCGGCGTGCAAGTTGCGGTGGAGAGCTCGGTGTCAGCTGGGCGGAGGTGAAGCTCTCATTGCGGTCTTAGATATCTGAGTCTTGGCAGAGGAGTGAGGCGGTGGATGAGGCGAGGCCCCCACGCAGAGAGGTCAAGATCAGTGGTTGCCCATGGTACTGAGTTGGGAGTGTTGGCTGAAGCTTCACTGGTTCAGAGGGATCGACGATCGTGTAGGTGCAGCCTGAGGGTGACAGCCCCATGGTGGAGGAGTTCAGGGGCCGTTCGGGCCTGTAGCGAGTTGCAGCTTCGGCGTGACCCAGCGTTGGTGACGACGGCGCAGGTTTCGGCGGTCTGTTTCGATCTTCTCTCCCATCTGGTTGTGGATGGTGGTGTGCTTTGTTGAGTGCGTTTGTTTATGTTCAGGGTTTGTTTGTGTGGTGGTGTTCGCTTCGACGTGTTATGTACTATTGCTACTTATTCTTATATGATATAGCAGTGCTCCTGCTTTTATTTTTAAAAAAAATCTTCAGCAGGTCGGGTCGTCGGCCCTGTCACTCCAGCACTGGCACAGTAGCACCGGCGCCAGAGCTCGAGACCGACAACGAGCCTGCGGCGGCGACCCTCGCGGCACCGCTGCCGACTGCCGTACGGGTGGGCAACAGAAGGAGCTCTGCCAAAGACTGCCATAGCATGGCTTCGATAGGAACGTCAGGACGGTGGATGACTAGTGACCGGCTCTGGCTGTGGCGCCTTTTCTTTTCTTCTTTTTTAAGAAAACTGGAGCACTATGGTCGGGGTAGCCAAAAAAAAAATAAATCTTCCGTTCACGAAATACAATCAAGTCTATTTGTAAAACCTTTTCACATGTGAGTGCAACTTTGCACGACGAATCTAATGAGCATAATTAATTCATGATTTGTCACAGTAATGCTTCAGTAACCATCATCTGATCATGCTGTCAGAGACCTCGTTAGATTCGTCTCGCGATTTTACATAGGACTGTGGAGGTAATTTTAAAATTGACTTTGGTTAATACCCTTAATCAGTGGTCAAATGGAGTTTTCTCCTCCCAACCAAACACAGGAGTATAAGCGAGAAAAGCAAGTGGTTCAGTACATGAAAGAGATTTACAACCTAAATTGAAAAAATGTGGCGCCTTTTCTCCCCCGCCGATGATTTGCCCAAGGAACTTTTAACTTTTATCCCAGCTTAACTTTCAATTCTAAGATACTTTCAATTTATTACAACACATCAAACATGAAAACGACAGGAGGCACCCATGATCATGATATATTTAAGCGTTCTGGTACAAAGTACAAACAGTGGCGGCCGGCACGTGAGGTTTCCCCAGTCAGCACGGGCGCACGGCCAGCAGCCACGAAACTTGTAGGTTCTGTACAGGCTTGAAGAGAGACAAGAAACATGTTTTGTCTCCTGATGTTGGGGTGTACATCATCATAGCTCTAATATACGGTGAGTATTACACTGAAGGAAAAAAAAAGTAGGAGGAACCTACTACTGACCTCAACCAGTTGCCTTCGACAATGGAAAGTTCTCTGAGCAGGAGTTCTGCTACGTCGCAAAAGACACCGCAAAGATGTATGTAAGGGGTGGCGGCAAAAACTTGATCTGCTCCCAAAGCTTCAACACAGCGAGCAGTCACTCAGGTGTCGCCACGGCCCAACGGCAGAGCAGTGGCTTCCCCTACCGGGAAGCCGGAGGTTTTGTCGGGCCATTGGTGAAGCGATGGCATCGCGAAGCAGCTCCGTACCAACCTTATGTTGGCTTCATTGTCACACTACTGACAGTGGTAGATCGTCGCCGTTATTGGGGATGCGCTTTTGTGCAGCCTTCACGGCAGCCACCCTGGCTGCATTGGCTGCTTTATTAGCTGCTGCAACAGCCCTGTTCACCTTATCATCGACTCTCGGGGTGTCATAGGCCTTCTCTGCAGCTCTTCTCGCTTCCTGCTTAGTGCAACATGGTCAAGAATTAGCACATAAAGTTATACCATACATAATGAATCTGATAACTAAGATGATTGTCAAGCACATTACCTGCACTGCGTTGAGGACCTTGGAATGGTTCACAGCAATAGGCGATCCAGGGATAAAGTTCTGGGTGCTTAAAGTATCAAGAACTCCACTTTGCCAGTGCCCAGCTTGCGTCTCTCCATTCCTGAAACTATACATGCCTAATCCTTGTCTTCTGCCTTCATGCCATGCTCCCTCATATCTATGTCCATTGGCAAAACTGTAGACTCCAAAGCCATGCATCCTATCAGCAAAGTACTCTCCAGCATAGGTGTCACCATTCCTAACAGAATTTTGCAAAACATTAGTTCAAAACTCATATTAGTTGTGATTTTACCTATGTGCAACAGCATATATTACAGATAACAAATACAACTGGAGCAGACCAAACAAGCATGAAGGCATGATGATAACATACTGCAAATCCTACCATGCAAGATTTCTTATTTTTAGCTGCAATTAAATAATTAATTAACTAATTAATGTTACAGAGCACAAAAACAAAATATAACTTTAGTTCTGCTGTCCCTATCAGTTTACCAAAGCAAAAGAGTGAAAAGAATGAAGTATGAAGATCTGACAAAGAAAAGGTACATGAAGATAAATAATAGAAAAGAATTTTAGTCGTAAGCAAGCTGGGCCAGGCTATCATGAGTTTAAAAGCAGAAGCTGGTTGCATTGAAAAGATGTACCAACACAATATAACTGACACACATCATAAATGGTTTACTCCATTTTTCTTCATAAGGCGTGCACACATTTCGAGATGCAAACTTAAGAATCCTTGAACAGCATTTAACCGATATTTGAAAAGCACTTTTATGTGATGTTCATCTAATGCTCTTTGAAATATGTAATATAAGAGATACTAATGGTCAAAGTGTATCGCTGGAGAGTGGAGACCATGCTGAATGAAACCGTTTGATTCAGACAATCCACAGACGAACGATCTTATCGCTGGAGAGAGTAATATACTACATTGCAATAGATGACAAACTGAAAATACAATTATTTTACCAGCCTTTTAAATATAGACACAGGGTATATTACTCCCTGTCTCGAAATAGATACCAAATTGTCATCTCTAGATGTAGACAATTCACATATGCCAACAAAAAATGACCACAAACATGACACGTTGCAAGCATTAGTGGCTAATACAGCCCATACCCAATCAGACAACATGATAATAGAATAGAGTTAATATAAATTTCAAACACATTTCTGCATTTCTATATTGAGAGAGATGTGGGCAATGATGCTGCCAAGACTTAACTCCATGGGTTCAGAAACTTTGTTAGACTAACTCTGATAAAAGAGAATGGATGATTGTAATAAACCACATGGCACACTTAAAGTTCAGAAGAACAACAGAGAGACAAAATAACCCAAATGATGAGCTGTCATAAGAGTACATGCCACCAAAGACCAGTTACCAGTAGACCACTTTTATAAGAGATGCTGGAAACAAGGAGCTGTCTGCTCCTTGAAGAAAGGGGAGATTTCTATCAGTTGATTCACTCTCTCTTACAGAGAAACTAAGCACATAGTGCATGCATATAAAAGGTCCATGATTGCATTCCAAACCACAGTATTAAAAATTGGCGGATTGATATCAGTACAAAGAGGTAATAGCAGACTATCAATATGCTTTCACAATCACCACAAACAGTGAATGGCAAAACTCAATTTGGCTTCTCTGTGACCATTTGTCTCTTAAGCCCATGGAAACAACCATCTAATCAAAGACTTTTGCTTTAGTCAAAGTAAGCATTCTACTCGACATAAAGTAATGAAACATCAAACTATCACAACCAATGTATCAACTAATTGGGTGGAAAACCATCCCACAGTGAACTAGTGCATAACGCCAGCCCAAAATCACAATGTGAATAACAATCCGTAGGTTAATAGGTTATATCATGATATAGACAACTACACTAGGGTGGATACACACATTCAACTTCCCACAAGTGACGAAATGTGCAAATGTTAAAGGACTAGGAAGTAAAGCATTGAAAATAGCCATGACAGATTACACAACTCACTTTAGTAATCATACGTTATCACAAACAAACTCGTCAGCCTAATTCAAGCAGCAAAACATTTTATAAAAACAGTATATCTGTGTAGCAAACTGATCACAGCAAGTAGCAAAGGAGTAAGTTGCACATTAACTGGATTTCACAACAATCGCAAAATTTTGAGCAGCATGGGAAATAAATGTTCGATTCCACACCTGAAATGGTAGTGGCCAAGGCCATGCTTGACGCCCCTCTTGAACTCTCCGATATATCGGCTGCCGTCCTCACAGGTGTGAACGCCATACCCATGGCTCTGGCCATTGGACCACTCCCCGGCATACACATCCCCAGTGTAGAACCTGTACACGCCATAGCCATGCCTGAGCCCCTGTCGGTACTGGCCCCTGTATCGGCTTCCCCTAGCCCAGGTCTCGACACCAAAGCCGTCGTATTTGCCGTCGACCCAGTCCCCCTCGTACCTCCCGCTCATGTAGTAGTAGTAGACGCCGCTACCGGTGCAGCGGCCGCGGTGGAACTGGCCCTCGTAGACGTCGCCGTTGCTATACACCTGGACGAAATGACCAGTGGTAGGGGTGGTCGCGGATGCGGAGGGCGAGGAGCCGATGGACCAGAGGATCGGAGATCGGCGCGCGCGGCGGAGAGGTAGAGGCAGGGGCAGCGCGAATGGGAGGCGGGGCAGGGAGAGGCATAGGAGGAGGAGGAGCGCGCAGGAGAAGGCCGCCGCGGAGAGGAAGTCGGCGAGGAGCGAGCGCGGGAATATGGCGGGTGTCGGGGAGAGGAAGTAGAGGGTGGGGAGCGAGATGAGGAGGAGGATGCGCAGGCGGAGGTGCAGGCAGCGGAGGAGGTGCTTGGCCGCGGCCGCCCCGGCGGGTACCGCGGGCGCGGGAACCTTGCGCCTCCGCGGCGGGGTGAAGGGCGACGGCGACGGGCGCGTGGGGGTGGACGAGGAGGACG
Source organism: Cenchrus americanus (assembly GCA_947561735.1). Lineage (NCBI taxonomy): Eukaryota > Viridiplantae > Streptophyta > Magnoliopsida > Poales > Poaceae > Cenchrus > Cenchrus americanus. Next base: position 106,101,184 of record OX387243.1, read on the forward strand.
AGGAGGTCATGACGACGGGGCGCTTGTGCGGGGTGGAGGGCAGCGCGTGGTGCGGGCTGGACGGGATGTGGATGCGGAGGGAGGAAGGATCGGGGACCGGCGGGGGCGGGGTGTCCGTCGCGGCGGCCGCCGGCTCCGGCGAGGAGGCGGCGGCGGTGGGGAGGTGGTGGTGGTGGTGCATCTAATCGGAAGTGGGGTTCGGGGTTGGTCGGGTCGGGAGGGGGTGATGGCCGGCGGAGGAGAGAGACATGGGCCGATGCGCTAGGCGAGGCGGAGGCGGAGATGGGCGGGGAGGGAGAGGGAGGAGGGGTGTGGTGGTGGGGGCGGCCGCCCTACGCTTTTTCTTCTCCCTTTTCCTGCACCGATTTTTACGGGTCTTCTACCTCCTCTTCTTCCCTCCCTTGTCGCTGTTTTTTTCTTCACTTCTTATGTTTGTGCAGATCAAGCTTTAATACTGTTAATGGAATGCAAATTAATCTGACGTGAAAATTCATTTTACAATTTCCCACGCAAAACTGCATAGTGATTGCTTGATCATGGCGTACATATACAAATGTTGAACGTTCAAATTTCAAACTTACAAACCAGTAGTATACTAGTAGAGTACTACAAGATGTGCTCCTCTTATGGCAAGTTGTTAATGTGCTGAAATAGCAGCCATGAAGGAAACCTTCGTGGTGTAGTTCAAACTGCAGCTCAACCTCTAATTATTTTTTTTCGAACAACCTCTAATTATTGATGCTTTCTAGTACTAATCTTTGGTAATAAATGAAAGGCAGCCACAATCGTGGGCATGACGATTCTGGTCAAAATGCGTGAGGGAAAGATTGCTATTTCGGGACATGTAACGCTCAAGTTCAACACCGTGGTGCAATCCGGACCAAATCAATGTCCAGTACGTACTCCACGATTGCATCAACGGATCAGACTTTGGAAAGACAGCATCAATTTAGGCACCAAATTGTAAACAAATTAATAGTACAAGATACTAGATTGGACAGATCACTAGAGTCGCTAGCAAGAATTAATCCACCACAGCTTTGCCTTCTTCTTGTCATCTTTTTGCTCGTTAATTGAGGCTCTCTATTTGTGCCAAGCTGCCCTTTTCCGTACTAAGCCACGAAATGGTCCTGTCAAGGCTCTAACAACCTCCCTCTGTGTGCTGACGTGTTCCATATAATCCAATCGACCTGAAATGATTGAGAACGCTTATATCTAATAACGCTCCAAAGACGTTAGCAGAAGGCACTAGCACTAAACAACATATGGATCTCTCCATTTTTTGTTTAGCTCGTATGAATGTGGGAGGCAGACATACACAGACACGCAGACATGCACGCCGGCAGATGCAGTTGCGCACAGGTGGGTGCTGCCGTGCTGCGTGCCCCGCTTGGGTTGCCTCGGTTCTGGATCTGAACGGGAGGTGCGAGGCGAGGCGAGGCGAGGTCCGATCGCCCCCCGTCTCGCTCTGCTTCAGCGAATATTCGAAAGCATTTCTCCTGGCAAACGATAATTCGTTTGAGAATTTGGCGTCATTTTGCGTCAAACGTAAGGAAGAAGTGCGGCGAGCGACGGGCTGCGTGGGCTCGGCCGTGGCCGTATGCGTCGACACTCGACAGGGACGCCCCCGCCGCGCCTGGGGTCAGGTGGGCGCGCGGTGCTGCGTCCATTCCATTCCATCGGCGGCCGTGCTTATCCGCGGAGGGGCCTCGACGACGGTGACATGGTCCCACGTGTAGTCATTGGTCAAGGAGGATGGCGCTAGTTTATTGTGGAGTAGAGGATAAAGTGACACTGATTAAGTAATTGCGTCGTCAGCCAAAAATATATAATGGCGGTATCTTGGCATTATCCCGGTTTGTCTGTGCTAAAACTTATTCTGCAGAAAATCGATATGCGCCATGGAAGAAGAGGAAAAGAGAAGAAGAATACAGTTCTTAGCTAGTCGAGGTCAGGTGCGCTGAACACGATTCAGACCTGCAGGCCGGTGGTTAGGGAGGGCAGGTCACGGCGTATAACTAACTGCGCCGAATGCGGCGAACCCGCCCGGCGCAAAGCGCGTCCAGTGCTGTTCACCCCGCCTGTCCGGCCGCGCTCGCTGTTCCCCGGCTGCTCTGCCGTTGACGAATGTTGATCGAGGGCTCGAGGCCGACGCCGCAACACGCACCGGTGAAACTGAGAGTAGAGAGACGATTAGCATGTGTTTCGTGTCTGTTACTGCCAAGGCCACCGTTATCATGGCAGCGCAGCGCACCAAGTACATGCAATGCAAATGCAACAGTCATGTGCGTGCCGGACGGTATCACACGACCAAACTGTTAACCTTGTCTTACACATGACCAAGGGCGATGAAAGCATTCGAAATCATAACAGGAGCAGGTGAAACGCTTCGTGTAAATTTACCTGGAAAGATGCAGGCATGCATACTTTACCTGGAGAGAGTCGTGGGTGAAACAATAGGCCATAAGGTTACAGAATAGCATAATATCAGAAAACGGATACAATTTCATCAGTTTACAGCGAGACCCAAGCTCGCGAATTGGTACATCTTTTGGCCACAACATTTGCGGGCCACGGTGCTCTCCCTAAAACCTAGGTAAAAGGGTGCTTCTGCTGAAAGTACAACTCTGTCATGACTTCTTGTGAAGTTTGAAGCCGAAGACTCTTGGGGTGTATTGCTGCGTCGGCTTCTGCGGCTTCAAATGCGGGTATGTCATCAGAAAAAGATGAGGGAATGTCGTCCCAAAGTATGCTCCATCAATGTCTGGGTAAAGTAAAGGGCGTGCAAGGGCAAGAAACTGCAACTGAATAACAAATATCTATGCTTGAAGGGTTTGCCAAAAAAGCACAAAGTAATAATTGGAAAATTTCCAATGTGAGACTAGGCTGTTGGCATGCAGATGTGAGAAAACATAAATGACATTGCAAAACAAATATTTTTTCAATAGTTTAGATGTGTGTGGTTAAAAATAAAATCACTTAGAAAGAAACAGCACAAAAGTGCAACTGTGAAAATATCATATTACCAAATTAATCTGACAAAATAACAGTTCAAAAGGATACTGCCTTGGTACTTGGATCTTGGATAGTGAAGTTCTTCACATTTTGGACAATATACCTTCACTGTGCTCGATCTAGGAATATCTGATTGTCCTGCTGGAAGACAGGGCTGACCACAGCAGTACACTCTGGGGCATCTACCAAAGTCGTAATTCTTGAACTTCTCCAACTGTGGCAAATGAAAGCAGGATAGTTCAATATCACATTCATACTGAGATAGGAGAGCAAAACATATTTAGATGTCATTCATAGATCAAAAGATAGATTACCATTGCAGATAGACCCTTGCTGGTTAAGACATATCGTGCATGAATTAATCCATACAGCATCTCTGCAGATGACTCGATCAATTCATTTTGTTCCTCAGTGAACACATCACCTGTACAAAAATGGTCCTGTTTCATGAGTGTAACAGTACAAAATATTTTTTACTTATTTAGATTTCAAAATACAAGCGGACATATCCACTGGTTGACAAAATCAACTCTTTAGGAAAAGACTCATCAACACAAATGCAAACAAGATAAGGTCAGGTGGCTCGAAAATAAGATACAGATCATAAAAATCAGAAGAAACAAACCAATGGTATACCTACAGCCTATAGTAGGTATTAAACTAGTGGCTTTCTTAAGTTAAAATAAGCTCACCATTAGAAGACTCAATGTCTAAGATGAGATCAAGGGCATAGTCATAATATGGCACTTGATTACTCAGACCACACAGGTTGAAATCATCCTGTATATAGTCATCATCAATCTCGCAGAAGAATTCATTGCCTCGCAGGCTGCAGAACCATGCAATCCAGGATGTGTCCTCTCCATCAGAGCCACTTACATCAGAATCTTCACTATCGGATTCAAAATCCTCTGCAGTCCCAAATGAGAAAAGGAAGGTTAAGGGGCGCTTTAGTAATGCAAAATTTAATATGCTCATAATCGCAGCTAGTATTGTTACAAAATAACAATCATAAGCAAAATACAGATAGAAAAATCCTTAAACGTGTTTTAACAGACAAATGTACACTATTTACATTTTCACAAAACAAAAAGGCACAACATACCACATCACACATTAACCATAAAGAATCCTTTTTTATGTGCTCAAGCAAGTTGTTCCTAAGGCTGATCAAAGGTGCAGCCATATCCTGCATCAAGGCATAACAGTACCCACCATTACCAGACACGAGCACAACAACACAGGAAAAACAGATGGAAACCCTGCGTACTGAGTACAAACTACATCTAGGGTAGAACACCTGGGTTGTAGATCCCAATTCGCTCAAGTCTGACAAAAAAAAGGCAGTCATTTCTCCTTACCCAACCCCATTCAGCCATTCTACAAGTTCATTACCCCAACCTGGCTATATCTAAAGACCAGCAAAGAGTGGAAAGGTAAATCAAACAAAGCAGCAGCATCTTGTTTTGTCAAATGCCTCAGTGACATGGGTCCCCTCTGTTCAACTCAAAAAAAAATAACATGACTATGCATCTCTCAGTTTATCGATCAGCTGCACATGTGCCAACATCGACCCTATCACAATTAACAACAGGCATAAACATGAAGACCAGCCAATGCTTCCCACAACTAAAGACCCTGAAAACGAAGATAACCCCACATCACCACTATGCTCATTTCCTTCTACCTCTCATCACCACATTGCTTTAGTTCATATTTTATTACTGCTTCAAAACATCTTTTTTTTCTAATCCTCATTTCCTCATCATAAGGATCTACCGCTAGTTCTTTACAATGTCAATAGACACCCCGTACAGAAGTATATTACTATGTAAGTATACAATCTCATGCTGCAGCAAGTTCTTCGTTGCTTACAATACCATTTTAAAGATACTCACAGATGTCAACACTCTTGTTGAGTTGTAGGGTAGTGGCAAGTTCCCCAGTTGAGGGAGACACCAACTAGGGTTCAAATCCTAGTGGCAGCAACCCCCAAAATAATAATAATAATAAAATAAACTCACTGGCAACTTGGAAAAACAGTGGCAGGGCGCCGGCCTATGGTTGGGTTGGATCCTCCTACAGGGGGTAGTTGTAGTGGTCGCCAACCAAATTTGTCGTGGTCAGCCCAGGTTATGGTGCGGGCCTATAGGGTGCAGCCAGGGTTCGGGTGTTTTCTCAGCCGGCTTGCCTGATTTCTTCTTAGTGCAATGCCATGGGAGCGATCTTTCCTCCGTCAGTCAAATTTTTTTAGATACTCAAAGATTACAGAAACTTGAGAATCCACTAGCCCAACTGACAGATCGGGTAGCTAGCATTAAAAAAATCACACATTCTCCAGCAAACAAGGAATATCAACCAATAACGAAAACATAAAACATCCATTTCTGATCCTATGATAAATGTTTGGTAGCCTTTCCCAACATTCCTTAGACAAATCCAAAGTATTTGCAACTAATACCATTACACTTCCATTTGTTTCCTCGTTGCTCATTTCCAGACGCACCTCAGCTTCTAAATCCTATTCCAACCAACATTTCATAAAACACTTGCACAAAAGAACCAGCATACAAGCGGACCATCTTCAGAGATGGCAATAAAGTGAGCTTCTCATTCAAAGGGGACACAAAATACGAAGCCACGACATCTAATCATAGCGCATTAAATTTCAACACAAGTTTCTGCCGCGAAAGAGACAGAAGTCGCATCTTCCAAGCATACAATGCGGCAGTAAGTACACAAGGTAACCCGAACAGGTAAAGAACAACGAATGTTCGCGAACGGTGTAAGCTCTTACCACCATCTGACACCTTCCCAGCCTTGCCAAGCGACGCCGGCAGCTTCCCCGCAGCGAGGCGCTCCCTCTCCTTGGCCGCGACCCCCCTGGAGGTGGATGGAGACGACCTCTCGAGGTGCTTCTCGAGCGCGTCCTTGATGCGCTTCCGGTCCATACCCGCGCCGCCGCTGCTGCCGCCGAACAACCCTGATCCACGTAAGTCGCCGCTGCTCCCGCTCGTCTGATCCTTTCGCGGCAGCTCCGGCCTCCGCTGCTGGGGAGCCTCGGGGCTCGCAGGACGGCGCTTGCGGGCTAGGGTTTCCTGGCTGCGCAGGCGGGGGGAACGAGAGAGAGATCGGAGAAGTGACGAGGCGCACGCAGGGCGAGGGAGGGCCGAGGGGGGGGAAGAGAGAGCCCGTGGGCGTGCGGCGTGCGCGCGGTGGGCGGGCGGCTGCTGAAATTCAGACAGATACCGGGGGGTTCCCGCAAAAAGGGACACCCCACGTCCCCGCATCTGCAGATATTTTATACTCTGAGTGCGGCGGTACCTCGGTGTCGGCTCTTGGGCTAGAGAAATCTCTAATTTTGTGGGCCAAAGCTCCTTTCCTCTCAAAGTTTTTGGACTTCGCAATTATGGTTAAACTCTCACACAAACATTATTTACTAGGTATTCCGATAAATAATCACACTTCCACCCGGATTTTTTTTACAAGACACAAAAGTATGCTGACATCCAAGTTTTCTAATTTTTGTCTAGTAATTAGGTTAGAAGTTTGTGTGGTGAAATATAAATGCAGAACCATTAGATTCACAATTGAAAGTCATGCCGAATTTATAGTCAGTAGCTAAGAGCAACTCCAACAGTTTGGCAAACCAACTTGGCATCCATATAATTTTGGCAAAACAAGAAAAATTGACCTCCAACAGTTTTGGCAAACCAACTTGGCAAAAATAGAAACTTGGCAAAAACTCACCTCCCCACGCGTATATATGCGCGCGCGGATCGTGGTTGCCATCATTGTTTCCCTCCGGGTGGGAGGGTGAAAAAGAAATAGAGAATAAAGAAGGATTCCCGATGTAAGTTTTTCAAGAGGTGGAGGCACATATATAATTTTGTTTCTCTCGGGATTCCCGATGTAAGTTAGATCTGGATTTGGCAAGTGAACTATGCCAAACTGTTGGAGATGAATTCTTTTTTTTACTTTGCATAGCTTTTTAGAAGTCGGCAAAACACAGGATTTGCCAAGTAAATTTTGGCAAACTCTTGGAGATACTCTAACCGCTTTACATTTTCAAATGGAGGGGTAGATCTCAAGCTGACCATCCAAAAAAGAAAAATGTGGGCTGAACTGACACGACTCGTGGCAGCAACTTTCATGATGCTGTTAGCTTGCACAGATCGTAGCAAAATGTCACATTCTCGATCTTGTCTTCCGCTTACTTTGCCTCCATGTCTTATTCCCGTCACACCCATCAGAACGTTGCCCCATATCAACATGACAAACTAGACGGTTCTACGAGATAATGTTTTGCCACCATTCAGTTTTCAGAAGGAAGAATAAAATGGAAAGCAACTCATCGGCACAACACTACAAGTCTACAGCAGTATGTTTTATGACGTACGTAGTATGTCAACAGCACGTTACAGCAATCCTTTTTTATATATATATAGAATTACAGCAATCATTTGGTCCACGTTAAATCGCACATACACTGCAAGAAGCTGATCTCGCTAAGCTGCTCTGCTACGGTTGGCTAAGCTACCACAACTCACATGCAGCGATGGAGCAAATGGATCCTTAAACGTTAACCCTGATCCACGTAAGAAGCTGATCTCGTTGGTCTGCGCTGCTGTTGCACCATATGGATAACCACGAAATTTATGCAATTGGCATGGTTTTTAAAGCGTTAAGAGACATGGTTGGCATAGAGGACTAAGGTGAGGCGATCAGGCGAGCCAGTGAGCCACCACCGCCTAGTCCCTCGTCGCTTTACAAACAGTAGCAATTGGAACACAAAAAAAAATAAATAAGACGCGGTATACTTTGACACGAACAAAATGAGATCAGCACAGGTAACACCGCAAACTTCCCACTTTCAAAAAGAATGAAAAAAGTTCCACTTCTGCATACTGCTACTAACTCGCAATCACCGACCCAAATGCACCAGCCTCGTGCGTTAAAACTACAATACGCCAATACCACACTTGTTGCTTACGTCTGTGGCTTCCGATTTGACGCACCTTTCTTGGCGGCCGCATAAATAAATACTCCCTCCATTTCCTAAGGCCAGATGAAGCTGGAAATCTCCATGTCCCGTACCAAGCTTCTGCTTTTTTGCACTTCAAGGAAAGCAGAAACTCTTTTCATTAACTATACATCTATGGGAGAATCGTGGTCACGTGACAAGATCATCAACTTCGGAGTTAAACACAAAGCTGGGGAATGTTGTTGTTATGTCCCTGAAATATTGACCAAGCTAACGGTTAGCAGATACCTTTGGTGCTTCAAATCGAAGTTCATGCAAAACATGAGGCAAATATTTTAAGCTAGCCAGGCAAATACTTTAAGATGGCCAGTGGTGGTTCCCGTTCAATGTAACACCATAAGCCAGTTAAAATGTGCTAGTTACTTTAATGTCCTGATTATCTTAGCAATCATATTTTGCTGGCAATGGCATCAGTTAATCTTTAAAATGATGTGGCCATAACTTATTTAAGCATGAGGAGATAAAAATTGACATGCTTCTGAATTTCTATGGTCTATCATACTCACGGTAGTCTCCACCAATTGCTTCTAAATTTCTATTTTCTACCCTACTTACTTGAGGTATGGCAGAGTCATTATCTTCATCAAAGAAGGATTTCTTGTGACAAAATTCTCCCACTCTGCTCTATCTATTTTTCCATCCTGATTCGCATCAGCATCCGAAAATGTCTGCCATCAGCACATAATTCTCTGTAAGTCTTAACTCCATGATAGGTCACAAGAACAATCTACAATTGAAGCAATTATTTAATTTCTGATGAAAAAGTTTTTTAAACCTTGTCCAGGATTGTCTCGATGATCTCATCAGATAACCTCATCTCTGATTCCCCTAGAAGAGCAATTAACATCTGCTTAACCTGCACAGGAGGATTACAATCCAGGATTTAGATAGCCTAGAAAGGGCAGGAAGCTTTTCTCAGTTCAGCTGTACATAAGCATCTATGCCAGACTTATCAGGTGCGCATAAAAAAATACATTGTTTATGCCTATTTTACTAACTCTCAGGTAGAAGCTAGATTAAGAAACATGCGCAATCCAGAAAGACTCCAGCATACCTCCTTCCGTTCAATAAACCCTGTACCATCCATATCATATAGCTTGAACGAGACTGTCAGGTAGTTCAACCTTAGAAAGATAGCAGATGAGAACAAATAAAGTTGAAACAAAAAGATAAGAACGTACAATCAATTTTTTCTTCCATTGGTATGTTTGGATGAAACACATTCAGAGCTCGGACAAAGTCACCAAAATCAATGACTCCCCTTTTCTTGACATCAAAAAGGTCAAATATCTGCAAAGTCAATTTTGTGTAAATTTAACTGATGGTGATAGTTCTTGAAAGCACAACACAACATCGAAATTTAAATGAGAATAAATTGTTAAGGAGGTGCATACCCGATTAGCAAATAGATTTTCCTTCCTCTGATTTTTAAATAGTGCTAGCTGGAATTCTTCCTGCACGGTAAAATGATGGCAAAGATTAAGCACTCGAGGCTTTATGTCCAAATTGAGTTTTCTACGGAATCAGTTTTTTTTAAGAATATGGCATCATCTGTAGTTATGTATATGTATGAGTTACTTAACATGACAGTTCATAAACTTCATATAACACGACATGCAACGTAAATCAAGAATATAAATGCATTCCCTCTAGAGCTTATTTTTCAAGCAGCTAAATTCTTGTTTGAGTGCATAACCTGGGTAGTCAGGCATCTCAAGGGCTACACTGATAACTTAGGAATATGGTTAACCAAAATCGCATCTTAAATCAATAAAAAGTGTGTGAGAATTTCGTGTAACAAAAGTAAAGTACTTTATCAAGAAGTATCATTGGGTTGCTTTATAGGAGGAAAGATTGTGAGTAACCACGATGTGTAGAAAATGTAGACGTGTGTTGGAATATAAATCTTGGTGGCTACAGTAGTACACAAAAAAAAAGCATTCCTGGATAAGTTCTGTAGCTGATGCCAGGATGTATGATTACAAGGTTCAACTTCCCAGTATGACAATCAGTAACTAATAAAGCTAAATAGGTATCTGATGTTCATCCACACAAAACTGAGTAACAGACAATGTATAGGATAACTTGACAAGGAACGACAGATATGACTAGCAGAATATACCTTGTTGATCAGGCCATCATCGATGACAGAACCACTTATGCTCTTGAACAGCTCAAACAGGGCCTCAACTTCACTAACGCTGACTACATACACAGAATTAAGCAAAGATCTATTCAGGGCAACGAAGCGAATACAGGAATCAAAAGGATCATGTGGCATTCATCCAACACTCATGCACATATATCAAAAGATACCCCCTAGTATTCTACACCGATATATAAACAAAAAGATTAAATATTTGAGATTTATAATCGAATTCCAGCCACAGCAATCATTGAGAAACGAAATCAAAGGCTGAACAAGAACACGCGAGTGGCTCCCTCGCGCAGGGCAAGGGGATGGGACGGGCGTACTCACAGGCGGTCTGGGAGGCGAGGTGCACGGGGTCCTCGTAGCCAGGGTGCTGACGCTTCGCCGTGGAATGGAAGCACCCCATCGCCGCGCCGCGCCGCGCCGCGAAACGGCGAGCCAACCACTCAAATCAGCCAATCTGGCAGCCCCGCAGCGAGGAACAGTACCGCCCGCCTGTGGTCCCGCCTAGAAAATGGAGCCCGCGCTCGCAGCTGCCTTCGCCGCGGAGAGGCGGCAGCGCGGGCGGTGGCGGCGATGCGAGTGAGTAAAGGGTACGAGCGGATCTGGGCCGGCGGCGCGGGGTCGGAGGACGGAGTGGCGGAGGCTGCTTGGGCTTCGGGTGGCGGCTACAGCAGCCTGGCTTCTTCTGGCGACTTGGCGAGGCGAGGCGAGTCCGGGCGGGCGGGGGAAAGGAGGCGACGCGGCGGTGATTGGTTGGTGTGGGAGGGTAGCGGAAGCGGACCAGACAGTGGGGGGCGCACTGGTCGCGCACACGCGTCGAAGCGGAGGGCGCAGCCGCGGGAGACGAGACGCGGACGGAGAAGAGCTGCTGATGCCCCGGTCCCTGGCCCCCGCGTCGGGCCAGGGGCTCGCTCCTCCTCCTCCTCCTCCTCTCCCCGCGTTGGCTCGGGGTCAGTCTTCCGCCACGCCGGCGCATGTGCGCGTGCCTTTCGACCCTTCTTCTACCGGAGAAGAGGCCAAAACGTGCGGCGAAAAGGGTGCCCGAGACGAACCCGCGCGACGGCACGAGCGATTCGGCACGCGACAGCGCAACCGCGCGGACCCCCCCTCCCCCACGCGGCGCTGGCTTGGCTGTGCTATTCTCGGCCTCCCACCCGTCGCTGGCCTGGACCAGGGTTTACCTTACCGGTCCGGCGACCGAACCGCCGGCCGTCGGTAGCGGTTCATCGACCGTGCAGTTCGATGCTACCGCTCATTACCGAACAAATTCAAATTTTCAAATCCGCGCCCGGGATTCAATCGGTTCGATACGGTTATCGATCGGTTTGGGACCGATTCGATCAGTTAGGTCGGTAAGCCGCGGCTAAACACGTAAAAACCGACCACGCATTTGTGCTTCTCCGTGATGAATTAATGAAAATATTAGCATGTTTTATGCATAACTTTATGCATAACCTCCACTTTTGTGCATATGACAATAGTTGCATCGCCATCCGGGTTGATGATTTTCACCGTGTTCCCACACAACATCTCTAGATGCCATTTTGTATCTGCATAAATGGACAACATCCACAAATCATTCACATAAATCATATAAAGTTTTAAATAACATACCTAAAATCAAACCTAAAATCTACACCCTAAATCAAATCATATATACCTCTCAATCAAACCCTATCTACATCCTAAATCAAATCCTATCTACATCCTAAATCAAACCCTATATACACCCTAAATCAAACCCTATCTACATACTAAATCAAACCCTATCAGCACCCTTAATCAAATCCTATCTACATCCTACAACAAATCCTATCTACAACCTACATCCTACAACAAATCTCATCTACAAACAAGAAACATACCGCGCTCGGAAACGCGGTGGAACCGCGGCGGACACCGCGCGTCGGGTCGGTAAACCGACCACGCGCCTCGGCTACCGACGCTCGTGCTTGGATCCGCGCTCGGCCGGCTTACCGCGCTAACCGCGCGCAGAACCGCCGCCGGCGGCGGTTGCGCGCCGCCGGCGGCGGTCGGAGACCGGGGGGGGGGCGGACGGGGGGCGGAAGGGGGCGCAGGGGAGGCTCTGGTAGCCTCGGTTAGGTTTGGGGTTGTTTTGACCCCCCCTCCCCCCGGTTGGGCCTATGTGGGCCGAGCTGGGCCGCCTGGTTTTTTTCTTTTTTCTTTTTTGGTTTAACTTCTTTTGGTTGAAATTTATACTAAATAAACTAAGTTTGCAACAAATTTGACACCATTAGACTCAATAAATCACGAAGTATTTTTAGGGATTTTTTCCACAATTTTCAATTTTTGGAATTTAAATTCAAAAATTTCTAACCCTAACGGTTGGTTACGGCGTGCGAACCGGTCCCGGTCCAGAAGGTAAGGCCGGTGAATCGCGTAAACCGGCCGGTAACCGTCGGTAAGTCTAACCCCCGGCTCGGACACGCCTCGCCCGGAATAACGGACAGGAGGTAGCGCGCGGCAACCTTGGAGGTCACTCGACTCGACTCGGTCGCGGCAGCCACCACACTCACTGCGACGGGCGGCGGCGTCTCGGTCCCCTGGTCGGTTATTCCGCCGGGAATTGGAGCATGTTTGGATCATAGGGACTAAAATTAGCCTCGATTAAAATTAGCCTCTAGCAAGAGCTAAACTTCCAAACAGGTGAGGCTAAAATGAGGTTAAAATTAGTCTTAAGGCTAAACTTTGCTAGTAGGGGGTGGGGGAGCTAAAAGAGACTAAAATCTTCTCTTCCTCTTTCCTCATTAATGACCACATGCATGCTGCCAATAGCTCCAAGTCATGTCCACCCTGGGAGAGGGGAGAGAGGAGAGAGGGAGAGGAGAGAGAAGAGAAAGAGAGAGAAATAGGGACTTTAAGAGCAACTCCAACAGACTAGCTATCTTGCTTAACTAGCTAAAAAATAGAAAAGTTGTCGATTAAAAACTCAATCCAACGTACTAGCTAAACTTGTCTAGCCTATCCTCCACTAGCTAAACCGGGGCTTCGCTAGCCATCTTTGGCTAGCCAATCCCGCTAGCTATCCCGTTGTACATGAGTATGGCAGGCGGGACCCATTAGCGGTGGAGCATATGGAGAGTTCATTTTAGCTAGTCTGTTGGATTTCATCAACTTTTTATTAGCTATTTTATTTTACATACTAGCCAAATCAAGTAATTTAGCTAGTAAATATTTAGAGAGACTCTTGGAGTTGCTCTAATACCCTTTTAATACACTTTAGCTCTTGCTTCCAAACTACGGTGACTAAAACTTTTTAACTCGACTAATTTTAGTCATGAGACCAAAGATGATCCAAACCTGCCTTTATTTGCGTCGGGTCAGCTCCGGGGACGGATACACTCAACTTGTGTGCGATGCAGGATCACAACCGCCCAGATTATTATATTGCAATCATTGTACTTGCACGTGATTGCGATCCATGATGGAAGATTATCGCAGAGTGTTTGATTTTTTATCTCAAGTCTTCTCATGCAACAGGGCGAAAAGCCGAGTACAGAGGACGATACGTGGGGCGTTGATTTGGAAGGAACAGAGGTTGTCTCTCACTTAAGCCACCAGGTAGGTACTATCACCCGTATGAGTATGACAAGTATGACCATTGCAACCAGTTTTAGAGGCCGAAACACTGGCCCGCCGCTATGTGGTGTTCAAGAAGATATGGATTTCTTGGGTCTAGAAGCGCGCATAGGCATAGCAATTTTGGAACACAGGCGGCCGAACTTTTGTGAATCTATGGGAAGCTAAGCTCTGCCCAAGCCTGTTCGTATTTCGGCTTGTTGCGCACTCTCTCACAACACCCAGCACATCACAAGACGAAATAAGCATATTTAAGCCAGCCAAATAGGCTCGCAATTCCGTAGCGTTGGAAACTAGGTTAAATGTACCTGTTGAGTGAATTGGATGAAATTTCCAATACATATGATGGAATTCTTTCTGCTCTTTCCTCGTAAAAACTTTGCAAAGTCAGCTATTTTTTGTGATGCGGTATGAAATGTAATACTGAAACTCTTTATAAACTTCCACTAAGGTTGGCGAGATCTAGATTTGAATCAGTAGTACCTTTGCTTGGTGAACAATGGACGTGGAGTAGCTTGGAGGAGTCTAATTTTGCTTGGTGAACAATTGGACGTGGAGTAATAGCTCGGGAGCTCATCTTTGTGCTCGCCGACTACTCGCCGAGCGTCATCAAGAAAGAACGGGTTTCCTGGTCAATTTCTGTACTTGCCATGATTTAATGGGAGTACTCATTACGATGAGAGAAGACAAGGGAGGTCCTGAACTTTTTTCCTTTTGAAAAAGGAACAAAAAGTAAAATACCGGATCAGGTCAAACCATTTGATCGGACCTGTTCTGTTATGGAACATGAACATTTTCCACAAAAGATTGGTATTTATTCGACATGCCATACTTTCTTAGATGAGTGGCTAGTTCTATGTTCTAAACCGGACAGGGCTGGTCAATTGTCATACCTTTTTTCCTATCTTGCTCCATCTTTTTCCACCTGGTACGAAAGGTTATGTTTTGCAGAATGGTAGCAATTCCATGTGTTTTTCAAGGAAAAACACGGTAGGAAAAAGGACCAATCTTTGCTTCTTTAGAACAGTATATAAAAATCTTTTGCTGAGAAAATGAGAAACCAGAACTCAAGAAACGAAACCCGCAATTGGCCCATACCATGTTTGGTTGCAAGGTAACATTTTTTCACCGTATTTTGACCACTAATTAGGGTATTAAATAAATTAAGTATACAAAACTATCTTCAACCTTTGATTAAATCCTGAGACAAATTTAATGAGGTATTTGACCACACGGTTAGAGGACGAGTACTATAGCCGTTGACGCAAAATGTGCACCTAGCGCCAAGCACACAAAGCAAGCCGAACAAGCCGGCTTCACACGCGCAAAGAATCACGAGGCGTGCCGATCAATTTTCCCCCGAAAATTAACAAAAGATAAAGTAGTTAAATACCAAAGCTTAGAACTTGCCGGTGGTACCGCACGGTTCCATATTTACGGCCACAAAGCCGGACGAGGTGACATACAACTATGTAAAGCTATCTCGCAAAGAACCGAAACCAATCCGAGCCGTAAATAGGAAAAAAGTAACATAGCCGAATGGATGACGTAAGCATGACGGCGATCGGTCTTTGTTTGGGCAAAGATGCACGTGCGTAAGATCGCGACCGATCCCCATGGTGATCAACATTAAATAAATAAATGAAGTAAAGCACGAACATAAACATGTAATGAACAAGCATGCATAGATCCAAAGCACTAGTCTACCACATGTCTAAGTGCTTTAAAATCCGTCGTACGATGCCAAACAAATCTATCCACCGCATGATACAACTTGCATGGGGATCGCACCACTTTCCACAAATAGATCTATCCACCGCATGATACAATCTAAATATGGAAAGCTAAAAGCATACATTATTTAAAGCATGAATTACGCACGTGTTCTACTCGTGAGAAACATAACCGAATACGGCCGAATGTACCGATTCAGTGGTCCATGAAGAAGGAACGAACATTACCAAGTGAAATAAATCTATCAGATTGATTTGAAATCTAATCCACCGGATGACTAGCTCCAAAGCAACCCAAAAACCTGCATCTACCGCGTGATACTCAGTTCTTTCAAGATTTATACAAACGTTGGCAAGCTTGAACCCGCAACACGTAGCAACCTAGATCGATTCGGTTTCGGCTATCCGAAGAGCACGTGATCCATGTGTTGAATTAACCCAAAGCACGCACTTGACTCGCATAAGGATCACTAAAAGATATAAAGCCGATCCAAACCCATCTAGATTGGGCAAAGAGGTGTTACATGAATTTAAACGTAAAGCAAAAACTCAAAGCAACACGGGGTAACTTAATGAATCTATTGGATCTTGCCAAAATCCAATAGAGCCGATAACTAGCTTCAAGCCAGATCTTAGCCTACCGCATGGCTCATGACCTAACAAGAAACCTTCTTGAACCAAGCTTGAATCTACCGCATGACACTAAGCATGGTAACAAGACTACTTGCATCAAATCTAAATCCACCGCATGATACTAGACGTGATACAAGGTTGCCGGTACTCACGGAGGTCGACGGCGATGAACCCTCTCGAAGAACTCGACGACACGACAAATGGACTCTAGGGTTTGGCGTAAGGCCGGTTTGTATTGAGAATGATTGTGTCTTTTACATATAACCAGGGCTCATATTTATAACCCCTGCCAAGCACAACCTCGAGTGGCTTCGATACCTAATTTATCTCTAAACTTGAGCGCTTATCCATCCATTCATCCTTCCTACTTGAGCCACGTCACCATACAATCCCGCGAAATCAGCTCAACTGTTCTTTTGCCGAACGAAAGCAGATAGCCGACCGCGGATCTTTCTGCCGAATGTATCTGAGGTAACCTTCCTTCCGCCAGACGGACTCCTTACCGAGCCGGACCCACAAGTCGATTCCTTACCAAATTTTGGTGTTAACACATGCCCCTTCAATTGCGGGATAAAAGTGATTTTATTCCGGAATTGACTCCGCACCACCAACGTCTTCAAATCGAATCGTTCAACACCTATTCTCTCTCTTCGCAATCCGCCGGAATCTTCGTCTAGATCCAAACCCTAGATCCCCTTGTTCCGAGCTTGAATCTCCAATGGCGGCTCAAAACCAAGTCGCTCGGAGTAAATTCCCCTTCCATAAGCTTCATTCGGCATTTAGGTTTTCAATTTTTACCCGTAATTTCTTTTCTCGCTTTCCTTCAGAGCCTTCCACCGAGCTTTTGATTCGCACCGAGGCCAATTCAAGATCCTACTACCTTGGTCCCGTGGGGAAACTCGATCCTCGAGATTTCATCGCAACCGAATCTCAAAGGATCCCCTTCAAAGTGGCTCGTCCCCACCTCTTCGGTGGCGGGATGCTTTCAAGAATCGGCCCTTTCTCCCCGTTTGTGTATTTTGTTTCGAAGGCGGCCTCGCTCTTGAGCGCCGGCTATTTCTTGTGTCGATGCTTGTAATCCCACTGCTGGTGATCATCGATCGATTTCAATACTAGGATAATATTTCTTCAAATATCTCCCATTTATTGCAGCGGAAAATTCCTCTCCTAGTAAAGTTTTCAATATGTATGCATTACCAGGGACGCATCTGACCACGCGAAAGGGTCCTTCCCAGTTAGGGGACCATTTGCCGAATTCGCTGTATTTGGTTCCAATCGGCAATAGCGCTTTCCAAACTAAATCCCCTTCTGCAAATTGCCTGACCTTTACATTCTTGTTATAATACTTGGCAACCCGCAGCTTGTTCTTCTTGATGTTTTCCAAGGCCCTGAGACGGATCATGTGTAAATCCTCTAGCTCATCCATCATTAGGCCACTGTAATCTTTGGAGCTCAAATCTTTCTGTAACACGATTCTCCTGGAATCCGATTGCATCTCCCAAGGTAGAACCGCATGATGCCCGTAAACCAATTCGTAAGGAGAAGTCTTTGTAGCTCCATGAGGGGCCATTCGGTAAGCCCATAATGCTTCACCGAGTACCGAATGCCATCTCCTTGGCTTCGGTCGATCTTCTTCTCGTATTAGCTTGATCATGATCTTATTAGAAGCCTCTCGCTTGACCATTAGCTTGGGCATAATAGGGAGAAGAGTTAAACAATTTGATTCCCATGCTTTCGGCAAATTCTCTGAACTCCAGGGACACGAATTGA
Source organism: Cenchrus americanus (assembly GCA_947561735.1). Lineage (NCBI taxonomy): Eukaryota > Viridiplantae > Streptophyta > Magnoliopsida > Poales > Poaceae > Cenchrus > Cenchrus americanus. The sequence continues at coordinate 106,119,134 of OX387243.1, forward strand.
GCCCCTTGATCAGTTGTGATGGTCTGAGGGATTCCAAATCGATAGATGATGTGCTCCTTGACAAATTCAACCATGTTTTCCGACGTCACCTTCTTCAGTGGGATCGCCTCAACCCATTTAGTAAAATAATCTGTAGCCAAAAGCACAAACTTATGCCCCTTGCTAGATGGTGGATTAATCTGGCCAATCAAGTCTATACCCCAGCCCCTGAATGGCCATGGCTTGATGATGGGATTCAATGCTGATGCGGGGACCCTTTGAATATTTCCAAACCTTTGGCAATCCTGACATCCTTTGTAATACTCAAAGCAATCCTCTAATATCGTCGGCCAAAAGCACCCGCTTGCCTGACAACCCATTTCATGCGGTAGGCCGATTGGTGTGCTCCGCATATCCCATCATGCACTTCACTCATCATCTTCTTCGCTTCTTCTGGACCCAGGCATCGTAACAACACCCCATCTAATGATTTGTAAAACAAATTGTCATCCAGAAGAACGAATTTTATGGCCTTGTACCTGAGCTTCCTAGAGACCTTTCGGGATGGATCCTTCAAATAGTCGACGATCTCTTTTCTCCAATCATCCTCCGCAAGATTCGTCCTTAGTGCACACACATCCGCAAAGCAAACGCTTCTTGGTTCTCCTTGTAACCCGAGGCGCTCCGAGCCAACCCGTTCGCTTCTTCGTTATGTTCCCTAGGAATATGTCGGAGAGTTAGCAACGAAAGCTCTTCAAGATTTCCCCGCATTCTTCGTAGTAACTCCTCGGTGCTTCACTTTTGCATTCGTATTGACCGTTCAATTGCTTGATCACCGCTCTAAATCTCCATAAACCTCAACCGAAACGGCCCCGACTTCTCTCAAATATTGAAGCCCTCGAAGTAATGCTTCGTATTCAACTTTCGATTATTTGTGACGGTGGGGTCGTATAGGGATGGCAAATTCAAACATCTCACCTATAGGCGAAATCAGTAGGATCCCTACTCCCCCACCTTTACCACATGATGATCCATCAAAAAATAAATCCCAAGGAGTAATTTCGAGCAAATCAATTGATGGATCGCGATGTTCAGTTATAAAATCGGCAATGATCTGACCTTTGATAGCTTTTGCCGATTCGAACTTCAACTCGAATTCTGATAAAGCCAAAATCCATTTGTCAATCCCGCCGTTCAAAATTGGCATAGATAACATATGTTTTATTACATCAAACTTGGAATACACAGTGCATTTGGCATTCAACAAGTAGTGCCGAAACTTTGTACACGAGTAGTATACGCACGTACACGCCTTCTCTACGGTACCGAATACTCGGTCTCGGGATCAAGTAATTTTCGGCTAAGATATGCTACTACCCGTTCCTTCCCTTCGAATTCTTGAATAAGGGCCGATCCAATGGTTTGGGTATCGGCCGCCACGTACAACTTGAAAGGCTTCTCCACCGAGGAGGGACCAAAGACCGGCGCTTCCTTCATGTATTGCTTAATCTCATCAAAAGCCTCTTGTTGTTCGTCGCCCCACGTGAACTTCTCATCTTTCTTTAGCTTCAGCAACGGAGAGAACGACAAAACCTTCTATGACAGATTTGAAATGAATCTCCTTACGAAGTTAATTTTGCCGAGCAGCGATTGCAATTCCTTGAGATTGGTTGGGGGCACAACCTCATCAATGGCTTTCATGCTCTTCTTGCCAACCTCAATTCCCCCTTCGTGGACCAAAAATCCCAAGAATTCTCCAGCTGATACCCTAAAAGCACATTTGTTCGGATTCATCTTTAAACCATGCTTTCGGGTGCACTCCAAGGTCCTTTTCACATCTTCCAAATGTGTGTCATGACTTAGGGACTTGATCACGACATCATCGATGTAAATTTCAACAACTTTACCGATCAACTCATGAAAGATGTAATTCATGGCTCGCTGATAAGTTGCACCGACATTCTTCAATCCAAAAGTCATGACTATCCGTTCAAATAGGCCTATATGACCGGGGCATCTGAAGGCCGTCTTCGATATATCCTCTATCGCCATGAAAATTTGGTTGTATCCCGCATTGTCGTCCATGAAACCGATAACCTTGTGCCGCGGCAGGCGTCAACCAACAAATCGGCAATAGGCATGGGGTAACCATCCATCGGAGTAGCTCGTTCAAGTCCCCGAAATCTATGCACCCTCATCTTTCCATTCTTCTTGTAAACGAGGGACAATGTTAGAAATCCACTCGGCGTATCCGCATGGCCGAACGAAGTTTGCATCAAGTAATCTTTCAACTTCTTTCTTCACATCGGCCAATACCTCATCCTTGTAGATTTTCCGGGGTGGTTGCTTGTACGGTTTGAAACCGGATTTGACGGGCAACCTATGCTCAACGATGGAACGATTCGGTCCCTGCATCTCCGAATAATCCCGTACGAAGCAATCTCTATATTCCTTGAGTAGCTTGATTAATTCCTCTCTCGAAGTCCGATTGCAAGTTTGCGCCGATAAACGTCGGCCTTGGCTTGTCACCGCTTCCAATGTCAACTTCTTCTAATTTATCAACCGACATGAATCCTCGCCCCAACTTGCCATCGTACCATCGACGGGGTTCTCCATTAAAAATTGCTATAAGAGCCGATCGCTTGAATCGGCCGTTGATCGCCGCCGACAAGTTCAACAGACCTTCTCCCCGCCCTTTCCCCGAGAAACAATCAATGCCTTGATACTCCCCGTAAAGCCGGTTCCATGTTTGCAACGCTCACGGAGTCATCTTCTTGGACCACCTCAATATCATCATCCACCCATTGGATGAGCCGTTGATGCATAGTGGATGGGACGCAAAGAATTGGCATGTATCCGGCCTCGCCCAAGCAAAAGAGGGTCGTAGGCTCCTTTACCTTCGATGACAAAGAAGGTCGTGAGCGAGCGTCTTGGACCCGATCATCGCATCCACGTGAGCGCATCCCTTGGTATCCGAAGGATTCCCGGCCGAAATCATTCAATATTATGCTTGTAGGCGTCGATCGCTAGGGCCCATGCCAAGCTTTCGAAGGTGGTGTACGGCATAACGTTGACCGCCGCCCCACCGTCGACAAACATCTTGGTCAATGGCTTGCCATTGACATACCCCTTTAAGTACAGCAGCCTCATGTGTCGATTTTTGGCCGGTTTGTCGAAGACGGCTTGCTTGGCTAATACCTACCGCGCCATTAGTCCCTCAACCTGCTCATCATCCAGGGACGCCTCTTCCTGCACGACTTGATTAGCAGGAGCCATGAATTCATTCGGCGAAGAAAATATACCATGCATGTTGGAGCCGAACGCTTTGACCCCTCAAAGTTGATCCTTTGGACGCCACACCCGCATTGTCCGGATCCCGGCCCCGCCTTAATTCGCGGTTCCTCAAGCGTTGGACCCGTCTCTTCGACTTCTCCTCGAGCCGGCGGGCACCATTGCCCCTTCTCGCCGTATGTATGCGTCCTCGTCTTCTTCTTGATCACCCCACCTTAAATCACCGCTCTTTTTCCGGGGATGATCAATGATTTTAATTTTTTGGCGCCGATCCTCGCTAGGATGCATCCTTCCAATTCTTTCGTGGACGGATCGGCGATTGGCGCTCCCCGCCCGTACTCAAAATACCCGTTACCGCACTCGTGCGTTCCTCGCCGTGGGCGCCTTCAAACCTTCATTCCAACAAAGTGCCCGAAGAACGCACATCCCCGGCGCGCGCGCTCCTCGCTCGCGCGTGTATTACTCCGGGTCCCTTCGTGTGCTTCCTCTTCGGCTTTGCGCCTTTCCTCCTCGTACTTTTGCTTCCGGTAGCGCTCCTTTTCCATCTCGCGCCGCCACTTGTTGAGGAGTATACGTGTGGTCACCCCGGGCTTGGCGCCGGACGATTCCCCGATCTCGACGTGGCTCTTGAGAACGCGTGGGGCTTCACCATGTACCGCTCCAAAGTTACTTGACGTTCCGGTCCACCGCTCCATCCCGCCTAGCCCCCGTCCGAGGTCAAGACCTTGACCTTGCTCTTCTCCTCACCGACACCATGTTGACCGAAAAGCCCACCATGTTTCGAGGGAAAGGGTGGCCATCCAAACCTTCATCTTGTTATCAAATTTGAGGTGCCCCTCCCGGATGGCTCTCGGATTCAAGATGGCAACGGGTACGTACCCGATGGGTACCGACCACCCATGCCCGCACCCACCAGGTCAAAACCTATTCCATTGGGTTACCCGCTAAAGCAAACGGGTATGGAATTCATTCCATACCCGCACCCGACGGTAATCCTTACCCGACGGGTATTCCATACCCGCCGCACAACAGATTCAACCCCCTTCACGTGCGCAAATATAACAACTTTAAGCAAGTTAAATACAATAAGTTTCAAGCAAATGCATTAATAGTAGGTAGCACACCACCGCCCATGCTTCTAGCCTTCCACAACTTGTCGGGTTCAACCACGGTTCCAAGTTTCGAGCACAAACAAATATTACAAATTAATATAGTAGCACCGGGCCACTTGCACACCTCGCCGCCTGGGCTTCCAACCTTTCCCACATCACAAGTTCGGCCCTCCGCATCCCGTTTCCATCACATAGTACATATTACAAATTAATGGTGGTACTAGGGTTTCTAGATGGATCGACAATATATATACTAAGAGTGTTTGGGCCAAATTTCATAGGCTATATGGGCTAAATTACTTAGGTTGCCTACTCATTTTTACGGCTATTTCTTACCCACGGGTATGCGGGTATGGGTACTACTATTCCACACCCGTACCCGCCATACCCGATGGGTAGAGAATTTCACCCAATAACGTACCCATGGGTATACAATTCGTTCCATACCCGCGTATTTATCGGGTAAAACCCATCGGGTACTCGGGTTTCGGTACCCATTGCCATCCCTACTCCGGATCCTCATCCCGAAGACCCCGCAGTCGTTGATGGAGTGCGAGTCCCCGTCGTGGAAGCCACGGTAACGTTTCCCCTTGACTCCATCGGGCCGAAGCATGGAATGCCCTTCGTGCAACCTCCGATTCGGCCTTCCTTTACGAGGAGCTCAAACAACTTGTCGGCTTTCGTGATGTCGAAGTCGTTGGTGCCCTTGGTCCGTTTGACCCCGCCGATTCATAGTCAATGGCTCCTTTCCCCACATGATCTCGGCCGCGCCCACGTCTTGTTCATCATCGAATCCTCCAACAAGTCGGCCTTATCCAGAACCGGTTGTAAATGTCGCCCACGTCGTGCTCGTTTGCCAAACCCCGGCATCCTTCTTGAAGCCGTACGCTTGGTTGCTCATCAACGATAGCTTTTGGGACAGCTGCTCCAGATTGTCGAACTCCATGCCAAACAGCTTCTCACGCACGGCCGGCAGCATCCCGGCCACGGCCATGTCAGCCAACTGGTCGTCTGGCAAGTTAAGCGAAAAGCACATGCCCTTAACTTCCCTGAACTTCCTGAGAAATTCCAAGGGTTCTCACTGTGCCTCTGCTTTAGAGCAGCGAGGTCGATGAGCTTCTTCTCTGAGCTGCCGCTAAAATAGTGGGTGTGGAACTTTCGTTCCAGCTCCTTCCATGTGTTAACTGACTTAGGGGGCAAAGATGAAAACCACTGGAACGCCGGGCCCATCAGTGACGCGGGGAAGTATCTCGACTCGAACGCTTCTTCGACCGAGCACTCTCCAAGCCGCATTAGGTAGCGAGCAATGTGCTCCACCGTGCCGGTGTTGTCCTCGCCCGGAGAACTTTGTGAATTCCGTTGGAGGTTTTACCCTTGGCGGAAGGAGCACGTTGAAGTACCACTCCGGAACGGCGGCGTGTAGGCCGGTCCCCGCATTTTTGGTTTGAGGCCGAACCGATTCTCGCATCAACTCGGCCATCTTCTCGCGCCGGGCGTCGTCCCTCCCCGTGCGCCCGGCATCGGTGCGTAACCCGGATGCGGGAAGGCGTCTACGGCACCGTAGTTCCCCACCTCGTGGTAGCCTCCGCCGTAGAGATTCTTCTCGTAGCGCTGCTCGCCGGAGCAATCCCGTGGCCGGAAGCAAGCGGGGCCCCAGGCGAGCCGAATGCCAAGTCCCCGTACGTGGGTTGGTACGGGTTCGGCTGTTGCACGGTGCTGACCCGTGCCGCCCCGTGGCGTGGCCGAACCGGTCGTCCTCCCCGCCGCGTGCGCAGGGGCTGAGATGGCTGACCCCCCGCACCTTGTGGAGGAGGCTGGAAAGCTTGACTCCCAGCGCTCTGAGGAGGAGGCTGGGCTGGCTGGCTCGCATTGGCGGGCCGAGAACCGGATTCGCCCAACTCCACGGTGCCCCCTTGGATGGGTGCCTTGCCGAATGCCTCGCTCCATGCCCGGACCGAAGACGCCCACCATCATCATCGCTTAAACGCACCATGGAAAGCTTTGTGGTGCTCGCTCAAGATGTGGTCCGCGGCATCTCGAACGCCCGTATGCATTCCTTCTTCCCCGCCGGGTCGTGGCGTCGCTCTCCCCCGGCAACAATACCCCGGGCATCTCGTTTTTCGTGTACGAGACGCCACTCCCGTTCTTCTTGAAGGACAAGCATGCACTTTTGCCGGAATTGATCCACGGCGTCTTGGAGCCGCCGCCACCGTTCGGGGGAGAGATCTTCAATGTTGACATCCATGATATCCCCGATGTCGGGCATCCCGATTTTCGGTTGCGTCCCACCGGGCGTGCCAAAAAGTGTGTTGACGCAAAATGTGCACCTAGCGCCAAGCACACGGCAAGCCGAACAAGCCGGCTTCACACGCGCAAAGAATCACGAGACGTGCCGCTCAATTTTCCCCGAAAATTAACAAAAGATAAAGTAGTTAAATACCAAAGCTTAGAACTTGCCGGTGGTACCGCACGGTTCCATATTTACGGCCACAAAGCCGTACGAGGTGACATACGGCTATGTAAAGCTATCTCGCAAAGAACCGAAACCAATCCGGAGTCGTAAATAGGAAAAAAGTAACATAGCCGAATGGATGACGTAAGCATGACGGCGATCGGTCTTTGTTTGGGCAAAGATGCACGTGCGTAAGATCGCGACCGATCCCCGTGGTGATCAAAATTAAATAAATAAATGAAGTAAAGCACGAACATAAACATGTAATGAACAAGCATGCATAGATCCAAAGCACTAGTCTACCACATGTCTAAGTGCTTTAAAATCCGTCAGTACGATGCCAAACAAATCTATCCACCGCATGATACAACTTGCATGGGGATCGAACCACTTTCCACAAATAGATCTATCCACCAAATGATACAATCTAAATATGGAAAGCTAAAAGCATACATTATTTAAAGCATGAATTACGCACGTGTTCTACTCGTGAGAAACATAACCGAATACGGCCGAACATGTACCGATTCAGGGTCCATGAAGAAGGAACGAACATTACCAAGTGAAATAAACCTATCGATTGATTTGAAATCTAATCCACCGATGACTAGCTCCAAAGCAACCCAAAAACCTCGCATCTACCGTGTGATACTCGGTTCTTTCAAGATTTATACAAACATTGGCAAGTTTGAACCCACAACACGTAGCAACCTAGATCGATTCGGTTTCGGCTATCCGAAGAGCACGTGATCCACGTGTTAAATTAACCCAAAGCACGAACTTGACTCGCATAAGGATCACCAAAAGATAAAAAGCCGATCCAAACCCATCTAGATTGGGCAAAGAGGTGTTACATGAATTTAAACGTAAAGCAAAAACTCAAAGCAACACGGGGTAACTTAATGAATCTATTGGATCTTGCCAAAATCCAATATAGCCGATAACTAGCTTCAAGCCGGATCTTAGCCTACCGCATGGCTCATGACCTAACAAGAAACCTTCTTGAACCAAGCTTGAATCTACCGCATGACACTAAGCATGGTAACAAGACTACTTGCATCAAATGTAAATCCACCGCATGATACTAGACGTGATACAAGGTTGCCGTACTCACGGAGGTCGACGGCGATGAACCCTCTCGAAGAACTCGACGACATGACAAATGGACTCTAGGGTTTGGCGTAAGGCCGGTTTGTATTGAGAATGATTGTGTCTTTTACATATAACCGGGGCTCATATTTATAACCCGCCAAGCACAACCTCGAGTGGATTCGATACCTAATTTATCTCTAAACTTGAGCGCTTATCCATCCATTCATCCTTCCTACTTGAGCCACGTCACCATACAATCCCGCGAAATCGCTCAACTCGTTCTTTTGCCGAACGAAAGCGAGATAGACGATCGCGGATCTTTCTCGCCGAATGTATCCGAGGTAACATTCCTTCCGCCGTACGGACTCCTTACCGAGCCGGACCCACAAGTCGATTCCTTACCAAATTTTGGTGTTAACAATAGCGTTTTAGCAAATCATGGTAGATTTGTTGCACCACTTCTGCTACTGGTTACCACCAGTCTAGAATTACTCCATTCCTCACAACGAGCGCGCGATTCGTCTCCCCCGCGCGAGCGATGGGCGCCCCCTCGAACCCTAGCTGCCGCCACCCTTCCCCGCTGAGCCCCGCCGCGCCGCCGCCCGAGCGGGCCGCCGGCTCCCCGCACGGCCGCGAGGAAGGCGACGGCATGGCCTCCCTCCTCTTCTCGCCGGTGGACCGGGGCGAGCATGGTTGTCCTTGGCTCGCTGGCATTGCTCGTCGGCGTGGGTTGTTCCCCACGATGGTGGGTGGTGCGGCCTTCGGATCCGGTGAGGCCATGGCCGGATTTGGGGCCTACACGGAGGGGGCGCTCCTTTCGGTGGAGGGATGGAGGCCGGACCCAGGCGGCGGCTTGATGGCGACTCCGAGCGGTGCGACCGGCACGGGGTGGTCTTCGGTCTTCGGGCGACGACGCAAGGCCCTGCGGTGGTGGCTCGACGGCCGGCTTCGTGGCTTCCTGTGATGGGGCTCGGCAGGCAGCGCCCTGCAACGGAGGTGGCTGGTGAACCGCGTCGTTGTTCCTCGGTGGGATGGTCGACGGTGGACTGTGGCGTGGTCTCGGTGTCGTGGTTCCCCGCGGCGGGCGACAAGGGCTAGTGGCCTCCGGCGCCTGACAGCAAGTCTCATGAGTGTAGAAGGCGGTGTTCGGGCTTCTCGGAACTGCGATATGTGCGGCGGTGGCTTGCTGGTGGGAGTCGGTCCTTGGTGCCAACCTTCTCCGGACTAAGTGCTAAGGATGGATTTAGTCTCTCGAGGCCACTCCTGAGGCGAGTTTGGCGGTGGTCTGTGGTGGTTGGCGACCTCGGCCGACCTTGCGCTTATGTGCGGACCTATCTCGTGGCCTAAGTGCAGTGGAGATTCGCCGGTGTGTTGCGCGGTGTCGGTGGTGGTTAGTGGCTGTTGAGGGCTGCTTCCATCCTTCGGCATCCCCTGGTGTAGATCTAGGCTCTTCCAGTCGGTGTCGGCCATCTCGCAAGTTGGGCAAAATGTCATGATTCTCGTGTCATTGGTCATCGGTTTGGTTGAGGGGAGCCTAAGTGCTCACCCCTTGCGCTTCTGATGGTCGCGATCGGTGTCACGGCTCTTCCTCTGCTTCGTCGTCGGGTTGGCTTTCGACGAAGCGTCGGGTGAAAGCCTCCCCAGCTATAGTGTCGGTGTCAAACAACCGCCGTGTCTTCGGGTGTCGTGGTCCTCCTTGGAGGCGTTTTGTTGGGATGCTTCCTGCCTGGTCTTTGTCTTCCAGGTGAAAACCTTTCTCCGATCTTCGGAGGAGCGACGACATCGGCTTCGACGTTGTTTGCTTCTTGGGGGCGTTGCTTGGGAAGTCTTGGGATCTACTCCACTTGTGGTGGTTTGGTTTGGTTTGTTAGGTGTAGGTAGTTTTGACGCATGGTTGGAGAACAAGTTAGAAGTGTAGTATTCGTTTTCTTGTCGTATTGTTTGTCTTGTTTTTTCTTTGCCTCAATGCGAGGTTGAGACTTGAGAGTCTACTAGCAAAGGTGCCCGTGCGTTGCTACGGGTGAAGGAGATATCTGATATATAGCACACTATATATAATAGACTAAACATGATTTTTTAAAATGTATTCATGTATGTGTATTTTTATGTCATATTTGGACAGTTAAAAGAGTAATAGTAGCAAATGTAATTGAATTTTATATTATAATATTGTAATTAGGGTTACCAAATTATCTTGCTCTCATATAGGCAACTACCTGTGGCAATTCATCATGTGTGTGAGATGGATTCCATGAACGTTGCTTCGAGACTTTCCAACCAAGACGTTGAACTAACATAATAATGTCAGTGGTTTCATTATTTTCTTTTTATCACTGCTTTATTATTTTGGTTTCGTCATTTTCTTTATAGCAAGATAATTTGTAGATGTATAATTTAGACTGGATGCGCTTTTTAGTGATCGATGCATATTGAAATATGATATGACTACATATATACCTTGTGTTGTATATACCTAGATCCAAATTTTATATGAGCTAAATGAACCACCTCTCACGTACGTCGCTCCATTATCCTAATCACTCAAAGACCAATGAGTTCGACACTCTGGCCTTGATTTGACATAGCCACCTCGGCAGCACACGCTGGTGGCTGCTCGCGCCTGATACCAGCAAGTCAGCGAACACCGACACCTTGTGAGGCCCTCCACGATGGTGCGTTGAGGAGCACACGAGAGGTTCCTTGCAAGGGCGCCAGAGTGCAGTGGAGCACAAGCCCGTCCATGGCGCACCAGTCTTCCTCGGCGCCTGTCCGCGTTTGCCGGAGTGGAAGTGTAGCACTATTTCATAGGCCCTGCAGTTTGGCTCCACGTATTATGGCACCAAAGGCAGCTGCCAGCAGCCCACCGTGCGCATGCTAGGGAGAGGAAATAGTGTCACTGTATGATTCAGGTTGCCGGAGGCGAAGTGGATTTAGGAGAGCGCCACGAAAGGATATGTGAGAATTTACTTAAGGTGATTTGAGACCCCACCTGTCAATGATAGAAGTTGGACCAAACCAAAAAGTGGGCAGAAACGGTTCTCACTTTAATAATAGGTAAGAAGCGCTCTGGTGTCATCTTTGGTCGTATACATGCTAGATTTTTAATCCTTAATTAAAAAAACTGCACTTATATGCGAAAAGGTTTTGTAAATAAATTTTATTTAGACATAAGATTTCCTCAGGTGATTTTTTTTCACCATCAACCAAACATTTGCCAAAATCAGCCCGCTGATCGTGATATAAAAGAAAAGAAAAAACAGCCCCTCTTTTTAGGGGAAGAAAAACAGCTCCTCTGTGCTTCGTATTTTGCATAGGAATTTCCATATGCAAGCAAATTGGGCCGGCAACTGGGCCTCCATGGTCTAGGTTAAAAACGGATCGGTGGTGGGCCCTGATTGGTAGAGGCGACGTCGCATTCGGTCCGACGTGTATGCCACAGACCAGCCACGGGCCGCCCACCTGCCGGCCGCGATTTGGCTCAACGCGCCCCGCACGGGCCCACTGAACAGCGACGGCACTCCGCGCGCTTCAGAAGAACACTGCTTTCTTCTCCACGTGTCGAGCATCCGAGCCCCTCGCCTCGCCGCGTTGCGCCAGGCCGCGCGCGCCTTGCCGACCTGCGCTGCCACGTCACCCCTACCGTCGCCGACGTCGCGTCGCTTGGCCTCCAAGTCCAACATCCCTTCATCACTTTCGCGTCGACGCCGCGACCGCGACCGCGACCGAGGAATTCTCTATTCGGCCTGGTCTGGTTCGGTTAGAGCTCGCGAGCTTCTGATTGGGTCGGTCGCTTGGTTCTTCGTTCTCCGGGAGACTCCTGTGTGCTCGGGAGTCGCCATTTTCGGGAGGTCTTTGGGCTGGTGTGCTGGGGGGCTGCACTGGAAATGGAGGAGAGGTACGAGGCGCTGAAGGAGCTCGGCGCCGGTAACTTCGGGGTCGCGAGGCTGGTCAGGGACAAGCGGACCAAGGAGCTCGTCGCCGTCAAGTACATCGAGAGGGGCAAGAAGGTACGCATCAGTCGCGCGGCTTTGGGGTTTTTGTTTCCCCCCTTCGTGCTTGCTTTTGGGGATTGGTGGAGTCGGAATTGGGATTTGGTATGGTGTTGCAGGGTTGTTTCATGCTTCATGGTGCGGAAATCGGGGGTCCCAGTTCCAGTGATCCAGTCAATAGAGTGCCTCTGACTTGAGATTTTTTCTAATGTGTGTGGTGTTTCCTGGATAGATTTTCTGAGCAGTGTATCTCTGCAGATTGATGAGAATGTGCAGAGGGAGATCATCAATCACCGGTCGCTCCGGCACCCTAACATCGTACGGTTCAAGGAGGTAATTCCGAAATTTTTGAACTCAATTCATCGATCGATTGGTAACTTTTGTCGAATTGAATTGACGACGTTTGATGGTTCTGAAATCTGAACTGACAACTGTGTCTACAAAGTACAACTGGTAGTCCTTCGGGGAGATAAATTTGGTAGTTGTTTTCGGCTATTCACCTGTTCAAAGTACCGTTTTGTGCTTAAGTAGCAGCATTGAATCTTCATCTTCTTAATATAAAGATACGCAGCTCTCGTGCGTATTCCGGGGAAAAAGCAGCACTGAATCCTGTATTAGCATAGCTGCGTGCAGAACCATAACTATATCAACTGGTAGTCAGAGAAGTTTATTTCAGAGGCATCCTAATTTATTCTTAAGTATGAGCCTAGTTGGACCATTTCAAACATGGAACAATTTATCATATTAAGATCAAATTGCTTGACAAGCTCATAGTTTGTTCTGCAAATCAATTGTTAACAGGTTTGTTTAACACCCACACACCTCGCCATTGTAATGGAATATGCTGCTGGTGGAGAACTCTTTGAGAAAATCTGCACCGCAGGGCGATTCAGTGAAGATGAGGTTCCTCTTGGCCCTACTTGTCCTATCCATATATTGTTTTCATCGCCCCAAACCATGTCTGACTAATATTGTATTCCATATGTTGTTAATGTCGATAGTCTAGGTATTTCTTTCAGCAGCTAATATCAGGGGTCAGCTACTGCCATTCCATGGTATGGTCTTGCTTCACACAGGCTACTAAGTTCATGAATAGCAGCACCCAAGTGCTCATGGTCTGCGAATGTGAATGCAGGAAATTTGTCACCGTGATCTTAAACTTGAGAACACTCTCCTTGATGGGAGTCCAACACCTCGTGTAAAGATTTGTGACTTTGGTTACTCAAAGGTGCTATATGTGGATACTCCAGTGGCTCTGTTCTGCATCTTAACTTTACCAGTAACTGACGTCTCTTGTGTCATTGAATCAGTTATAAACTTCGCTTGTGTGCTTTTCAGTCTGCTTTGCTGCATTCCAAACCAAAATCAACAGTCGGCACCCCAGCTTACATAGCACCGGAGGTTCTTTCCAGGAAAGAGTATGATGGCAAGGTTAATGACTTATTGCCTTTTTTTACAACCCTAAGCTCTCCACTGTATTTAGTACTACTATTCCATTATCTATACAAAATTTTGAATTGTTTCCATGAGAACTGAGCTAAAAGAGATAGCTAGTTTAGTAACTTCAATTTTCATATCTATTTGTTGACTGAGGATTTAAAGTTTTGAATTCTTCACCTTTTTTTGAGAATATGCTGGTGAGCTGTGTACCTTTGTATTAAGAAAAAAGTGTGAATCCTTCACAGAATATTGTTTTCTCACTGAAAGAAAGCAGTAGTCCTTTATGAAGAAAAAAAGCACTAACCGCTGAGAATTTGGTTCGACATGAAGTGCATTATTTTCTAACGTTGCGTCATTACGTGACCACGGTAATATAACATTTAGGTAGTAGTTGCTTCATTGGGTCACTACAACTGAAAATGCTTCACTGAAAGCAAGCAGCAATATGAAGTCGTCGCATGCTTCCAGTGTTGCATTTAAGCTTCTGAACTTTCTGAAACTTAACATGGTTAGTTTGCAAACTTATTTGCATATTGTGAAGAACTCATTCTCGGCATCCAGGTAGCAGATGTTTGGTCCTGCGGCGTGACATTGTACGTAATGCTCGTGGGGTCATATCCATTTGAAGATCCCGAGGATCCAAGGAACTTCCGCAAAACGATCAGCGTAATCATCTCATCCATCTCCCTTTCCCTTCTGTTGGTTATCACAGCCTGCTTCAATTGCTTGTCCGGTGAATCTGAAAGCAATGCAAAAATGCACGTCTTGTGCCTGACAGAGGATTCTTGGCGTGCAATACTCCATCCCGGATTATGTGAGAGTGTCTTCAGACTGCAGACGCCTTCTGTCTCAAATTTTCGTCTCCGATCCTTCAAAGGTACTCCAACTTTTCTCCTTTCCTGTTCAGGAGATTCAAGTTATCCTGACCTTCAGATCGACTGACAAAGTGAATCCTTCTGGAAAACTCGTCTGGCTGAAGAGGATCACGATCCCGGAGATAAAGCAGCACCCGTGGTTCCTGAAGAACTTGCCGAGGGAGATCTCGGAGAGGGAGAAGGCCAACTTCAAGGACACGGAGGCCACCGAGCCGGCGCAGGCCGTGGACGAGATCATGCGGATCGTCCAGGAGGCCAAGACCCCTGGCGACATGTCCAAGGTGGTGGACCCGGCGCTGCTCGCCGAGATGGCCGAGCTTGAGAGCGAAGAGGAAGAGGCTGACCCCGAGGAAACCTACTGATCAGCCCTTGTGCTGCAGATACAGCAAACCAATCGAGTGTGTTTGCATTGTTATCAACTCTGTATAGTGCTGTACAATTGTACATTGCATTGCACGCGATTTACTATAGGGTGCAGTGATGATAAATAAAAGTAAAGATGTTGAGTCTCGCCGAACGTCTACGAAGCTGCCCACAAAATTAAACTGTTAGCGAAAACAAAACTTTGCAATGTACCTAATACTGAGGTATGTCTAAATACACAAAAAAATCTATGTAAAAGGCTAAAAGCTAAACAACCTACCCCTTCCGTTTCAAATTATTTAGATGTTTTGGTTCTCAACATACATTTTCTTTTACTAGCAGTATATACCCGTGCGTTGCAACGAGAGAAAAACATTCCCGCAACTAAAAAATATTGTCAAAAACTTGATTATGACTCATGCAATTGTTTCGAAATAGATTTCAAATTCATGGGCAAGCTCGTGCTAATATACTTCGCTTTATCCGGATATAAAATAGCAAAGGCAACATAAGTCAAGATGCTTAGGTTCTGTATCCTAAGATCTTAAATTGGCTAAAATGATCAATATACAATATGCTAAAATGATATCTACTACATCATTGCTTGTGTAGAAAAATATTGATGTGCTCGTAAGTCCATCTAAAAGTTCTTTTTTTATGCACGTTGTACTCCATCATGGGAGTTGTGATCACAAAGTGAAGAAATAAAATACTCCCTTCATTTTAAATTATAATTTATTTGACTTTTTGTCTCCAAATTGGACCACTCATCTTATTAAAAAATTATATAAAATTTATATTTTTTTTGTTGTGGCTTGCTTTATCAATTGAAGTTCTTCAAGAATGACTTATATTTGACTTCGTTTGCATAAATGTTTTAATAAGATGAGTGGTCAAATTTGAGATTAAAAAATATCAGATGACTTATAATTTGCAACGGAGTGAGTAGATATAAATGTATCTCTTTCTCAAGAAAATACACCAAAATTTGATGTACTTGTTCCGTACCCATAAAGTAAGTCATTTTTGGACAAGATTTTAGTCAAACATTGAAAATATGAATCATAAATACTTTTTAGGTTGTTGAGTTTGAAAATATGAAAACTAAATAAATATATTTATCTTGCAAAATACTTTCCTAAAAGTATACGTATGTTAGTTTTTAATAAATATTTTTTGTAACAATAAGAAGTCATATTTGTGTTTTGGAGACCGTGTTGCTACCATAAATGATTTTCTAAAAAAAGACTTGTTTTGTCGGTACCAAGGGCGTAGTTGTAGAAAGCCAACCGATAAATTGTTTGTGCATGGTCTAGAGTTATGTTCGAGGCCCAATAGCTAACACTTTCGGTCCAAGTGTCCAACCCATTAACACTCTAACCCTACGTATATAAACGCGGAGCAACTCGTTCTCTCACCCCCTCCTTTCCTCCCCGCCCGGCCGCCGCCATGCCCCAACCCACTTGCCGCATCGCAGCCCACATGGATGCCCGCTCGACCGCTCGTCCCCCATCCACTCGCCACACCGCGAGCTCCAACCTCGGATCGTTCGCCGCCCCCACCTCGGCAACTTGTCGGACACCCGCCGCGGCGTTGCGCCGCTACCCCGTTCCGTCCGCCTCCCACCTCGATCCAAGCCCCAACAGGGCGGCAGACGACACCGAGCCCGAGCAACGACATCCGGCACTTCGGAGAAAGTGAAGGCATCGACGGCTTCAAGAAATCAAGAGCGGGGGTGGACAGAGGAGGCATCCGAGATGTGTGCCGTCCTTGTCCGTGCTCTCTGCAGTTTTAAGTACGGAAAGACTCATTGAAATACTCATTCCACTTTACTTCCTCCGATTGATTCCATGTTGTGGTTTTTTTATTCGATTTGGATTTTGAAATTTGCCTACGAGAAAATCAAAGGCACCCATCCCCTTGACCCGTTGACCGCCCGCCCCTCCATCTACCGCCAAGCCCACAGGTCTAGCAGGTTTCTCGATGTGTTTTCTTCTTGATGGTTGTCGATTTCTTTTAACTCTAATCCCGTGTTCCCAATCTCTCGAAAAATCCTAATCACCGAAAAAAATCTCTCTCGCTCATGATTGCTATAGTAGATATATATTGATCGATTTTTATGTTCTTACCGGATATAGTACATTTCTGCTGCAATTTACAAGGAGAAAATTTGCTATCTATAGGAACAAAAGCGCTAGTTCGATTCCAAGTTGGCAAGCACTAAGATGCCAATGAGAGGCGGACGATTTCGGATCCAAGAATGACAAGAGGTGGGAAAGGAAACGGGAGCGAGGGGGACAGGGAGAGACAAGAGGGAGGGAGGTCCGTAGACGCTTCGCCGCTAGCGCGAGTTCCGGCCGTCCGGTGCGGTGGAGGCCACCATGGCGAGGTAGGTAAGGAGAAGAGAGTAGAGAGGCGCGGACGAGACAACAGAGCCGAACGTACAGAGACGACGGAGCCGCGGCCGCGGTGGACGAAAGGAAACACATCTTTTCTCGTCCGTATATGATTACGGACCCACGTCCGTGACGGATAATTATAAATTGGCCCATGCGTCAATGTAATAAAGTTGGACCAAACCAAAAAGTGGGCGAGAAGCGGTTCTCTCTTTAATAATATAGGTAAGATTACGACTTATCGTTTTGGCTTTTCAATATACATTTTCTTTCGTTATGAATCTAGACATAAATATATACATATATATTCAGGTGCACAAAAAAAGATTATACCTAGAAATACTAATTTCGAACGGAGGGAGTATATTTTACATAGAAATTTTAGTGTTTGAAATTAACATGGACCATCTATTTTACTTTTAGAATGAATACTTTAGAATGGAGTGAGTTTTATAAATATTTGGTCAGAGATAAAAACAGCCTATATTTTGGAATGAAATGATATTAACAAGAAAACCTTCCAAATCCGACGGTCCATTTCATTGTGCGGTCGTGCCTCTGCCACGCGTCGCCACGTGCACACACGAGCGGCGAATCGCATGCAAAGCGTTTCGCGCGCCGCGCCCGCCTCCTTTCCTCTCGCGGTTTGCCCCCCCCGACTCGATCTCCACTCCACCGCGCGCCGCCAAAATGGTGTCCCTGCCCACCGCGCCGCCGGCTCCCGCCAGTGCCCCGCGGCTCCTCGTGCCGCGGACGAGGCCGCGGCGGGGCCCCACGATGGTGCGCGCGGCCACTGCCGGGTCGGCGGGCGAGTGGACGCCGGGCAGCTGGCGTTCGCGCCCCGCGCGTCAGATCCCGGACTACCCTGACCCGGCCGCGCTGGAGGACGCGGAGCGGAAGCTGGCGGCGTTCCCGCCGCTGGTTTTCGCTGGCGAGGCGCGGAAGCTGGAGGAGCGGCTCGGGGAGGCGGCCTTGGGCCGGGCGTTCCTCCTGCAGGGCGGCGACTGCGCCGAGAGCTTCAAGGAGTTCAGCGCCAACAACATCCGCGACACGTTCCGGCTCATGCTGCAGATGGCCGTCATCCTCACCTTCGGCGGCCAGATGCCCACCATCAAGGTCGTCCTCGTCCGATCCCTCCATGGTTCACCAGTTACCACCTCTCGTCCTCTCATCTCCCGGTCTCCCCTGATCTAATCCATGCATAATGCATTATTGTTTTTCTTCTTCCAAAAAATCGTTCTTTCGTCTGGAACTCTGCGCCTGAATGCACGATTTGCACTGCCCTAACGAGAATGTCTGGCTTTTTTTTGTTTGATTGCTGTGGATATGACTTCTATACGCATCCATATCTGTCATTATTCAGCATTTGGTACGTCCGTAAAATGTTTATAATGTCTAGCATTTGATATATTTTAGGGCCCCTTTTGTCATCCTCCCAAGTCCTAATTATATTTCTCTTTTAGATAACATTAAAATTTTCCTTGTGTTAAGTTTCTTTGCTGTGTATTTCACTGCTTGTTAGTGAAATGATTGTTTTCTGGTTTGGTCAATAATTTGTTTGGATTCATCATCAAACTATAAGCGAAATGAAATTGAAAAATATGTTGAAGCATCTTTTTTTCCATGCCGTGTTTTTAGATATTCAATATTTGTTCAATGTGCCAAAAAGATGACTCGGGTTATCACAATATCAGAGACGGGTGCCTGACTGCAGAGACTGTAACAAGATGCAGACTGGACATATGCAATGAAGTAAAAATAAAGAAAAAACCAACACAGTATTGAGACTAGGATCACATCTGTTTAGCATCACTGCTGTGGATACTTACAAATAAGAAAAATACACTGATGGTGTTCTGAAAGCAATATTCTGTATTTCAATCTCTTGACCTGTTCTTTTGTTACAATTATTAGGGGGGGGGGGGGGGAGGGGCTACCATTATAACATTTTATAAGTTTGTCCATTCGTGACCCATGACTTATCATTCCGCATTAGCAAATTGCAACACTATCTTGTTGTTTGAGCGGGCAGGTTATTAAGTAGTTTATATTAGAAGAGGTACTCCCAAGTAGTTTATACTTTGTAATAAGTGTTAAGTGTTGACAATGTATTTCAGGTTGGAAGGATGGGTGGTCAATTTGCCAAACCAAGATCGAACCCAACTGAGACTAGAGATGGGGTAACGCTTCCATCCTATAGAGGGGATATCATCAATGGTGATGCTTTTGATGAGAAATCACGTGTACCAGATCCTGGAAGGCTGATTGAGGCCTACAACCAGTCCGCGAGCACACTGAATCTTCTCAGAGGATTTACCCATGGAGGGTTCGCAGATCTTCAGAGAGTCACCCAGTGGAATCTCGACTTTTTGAGGCACAGCACACAAGGAGATAGGTACTTAGCCAGTGTCATGTAGTAACTATGCCTTCTGCAGTTAATTTTATCCTACTATTTCACTTGTTTTATTCTCAATGAAAACTTCACCTGTTACTGGCTTTGCTTCAGGTAGAAAATCCAGTGAGCAAAAAAAAAACCCGGAGTAGTTTGTTTATCCAACTGTTAGTGCTATTTATCCATATACACTATGGTATAGATCATACATATGATAACTCCTGGTGCTAGCAGGTATCTGGAGCTTTCTCAGAGGGTTCAGGATGCCATTGGGTTTATGGCTGCTGCTGGTCTGACTCTTCAACACCCCATCATGACCACAGCTGAGTTATGGACATCCCATGAGTGCCTTCACTTACCATATGAGCAAGCACTGACTAGGGAGGACTCCATTACTGGGATGTACTATGACTGTTCTGGACACATGCTTTGGGTCGGTGAGAGGACTAGGCAGCTGGATGGTGCTCATGTTGAATTCCTTCGTGGTATTTCAAATCCTCTGGGTATAAAGGTAATTATCATGCTACCAGGGTAAAATATTTCTCCGGTTAACATCTTTTCATATAATATAGAAATTCTCAAGCTATGTGTCTTATTTTTATTGATGGATATATTTCTCATATATGGTCATAAGTAACATTTGAAAGTACATTTTATATGTGAACTTTTATTACCCTTAGCTATCAGATCACATCCTCCCCCCCCCCAAAAAAAAAAACTATAAGAGCCGCAGTCTTGTGGCCTAGTATTGTACTGTTGACCACAGTAGTCAGTGCAATAGTTTTCAGCAGTTATGAAGAGATGAATATCAGTTACTGTTATGTTGTTACCTTACTCTGGCCAGTGTTAACTTGTATATGCTATATAGGTAAGCGATAAACTTGATCCATCAGAGCTTGTGAAATTGTGTGAGATTCTGAACCCTGACAACAAGCCCGGTAGATTGACAATTATCACAAGAATGGGGGCTGACAACACCCGTGTCAAGCTTCCGCATATGATCAGAGCAGTACGCCAAGCTGGGATGATTGTTACTTGGGTTAGCGATCCAATGCACGGAAACACCATCAGTGCACCGTGTGGGCTGAAGACGAGATCATTTGATGCAATCAGGGTGAGAACATGCCTTCTCTGCTTTCTTTTGGCAATAAGCAACCTTCTGACGTCTGTATTTTCATATACTTGACACTTCTTGTATGTGCAGGCTGAGCTCAGGGCTTTCTTTGATGTTCATGAGCAAGAGGGAAGCCACCCCGGAGGAGTTCACTTGGAGATGACAGGGCAGAACGTTACAGAATGTGTTGGTGGGTCCAAGGCGGTGACATTTGATGATCTCGGTGATCGCTACCACACACACTGTGACCCCAGGCTGAACGCCTCGCAGTCCCTCGAGCTTGCTTTCGCCATTGCTGACAGGCTAAGGAAGAAGAGAAACATGACATGGAACAAATTGATGTCCAGGTCTATTACTTAAGAGGATAAGGGGTGAAGCTTGAATTTTGCCACTTCTAATGCTATAAACTATTGACAACCACTAGGGAAGATATTCACATCCTTTTCTTTTTTGACAAATAACACGCTCCAATTGAAATTTAGCAGTACAGATATGAAATATCTTCATAGGCTGTTCTCAAAACAGTATACTGCCATTTTTCTCTCAAAATAATCTCTTTATCCATAACAGTTCAGTAATCAGTCGATAGGGAATTCAATAAGGTTTTTCTCTGTTTTATTCATGATGTTGTGAGGAAGGTTCCGGTGCTCCATCACATTTCCATACTCCCGTGCTCCCACGCGCCATGCATCATCGGATGCACATCCGACAGTGCATTGCGTAGCACTGATGAAAATGAAGATATACTTTTGCGATTTAGCAGTCATGCTTTTTTTTATAAGCACGTATGCTGTCCAAAGAGTGCTCTCAACATGCACCGTTGGATGTGCATCCGGAGATAATGCATAGCGCGCGGTAGCATGGGAGTATGGGAATGTGCTGTAGCACCAGAATCTTCCTTTGTGGATGTTATTATAATTGTAATTGAAAAAAGTATATTGTTTTGTGAATCTAAATTTGGATTTCTCAATATGGCCGGCGGAGATTATGCTAGTTTGGCTTGAACTGATAGACTGAATGACTGATCGTTAAAACAACATTTTTCTTTCTAATCACGTTTCTATTTTTCTGATGGTGATGAGCTACGTATAGCTAGGTTATTTGAGTTGCTTTTCTGTAAAAGAGTAACACTAATGCATCATCTGGTTTTATGCGTCCTGCCAGCTGACTTCGTGATCGATCATGATCGTAGTGCACGCTTGGTCCACCTATATGCCAAGAACTGGATCGCCGTCCCTCTTGATATGCTCGTCCATAGCTTGTAGTTAGTGTCTTGTTCTTCGTTTCAGCATCACCTTGGTCTTTAACGTACCAGCATAAATTCAATGTGCTACTGGTCTTGGTGCATTTCCTCTCTATGGTGTGCCGCCCCTGCTCCATCTTGATCTCTACGAGTCTCCCATCTTGGTCATGGTGTTTTTCTTTTGTTGCATCACAATCATGGGCAATCAGCGGCGGCGGATCCATCCTACCACCAAAAACAATGTAGCCCCCTTCAGCCTCCCCTCCATTTTATCCATTAGATGTGCTCCTTGTCTCGCCTGTCATCCACGACCCTATATATGCTTCATCTTGCATGCCAACACCACTCTCGCTATCAACTTGGGCCTTCACCTCTAGCCTCAACTTGCACAACTTGTTCTCGTCTTGGTCCAAATGGGCTACTCATGTGAGGCAACACTCATCGTAATTAACTTCGTTCTTGTAATGGATTGATACATCAGAGTTTCATCTTTACATTAGCTATATATATGCTTTGTGTGGACTCTTTATTTAGGCATTTTGCATTGGTATTTGAATGGTATAGATTTCTGTATTCTTAAGCAATCAACTTTAGCTTTCAATTAATTTTATTAACTTTACTATTTCATTCCAAACTTAACTATCCAGACTCTTTATTCAGGTATTTTCCTGCCAATTAGTATGTAACTCAAACTTGTATTATCCCATTTTTTTTATTTTGAATTTATGCTCTGTTGATACTATCCATGCAATTTTGCTTCCTTTTTTTCCCACTAGGCCCGTGCCCAATTTCATTACCAAAGCAACGAAATTACAGAGTTAAAGGAGTTTGAATTCGGACCGAAAGTTCAACAGAGGGGAATTAGCAGGGTCTCTCCAAAAATCTGTGTCTTTCCCATTTCCTATCACAACTTTTCTGCCAGCTAGGTATAACTCTTTGATTTTGATTAGACTATTCCACACAGGGGAATTAGCAGGGTTGTATTTCAACTTATTTATCCCCCCTCTAATCTTATATTTTTCCTGGCTATCACTTGCCAAAGCCCTTCTCCAGATTCAATCTTCCACCACCATTTGCACAGTAAGCTGATGTTCATCTTTATTAAATCTTTAACTCCTAGACCTCCTTTGTTTTTTGTCTAGTAATCATTGTCCACCTAACCAGATAATATTTCTTTTTGGTACTACTGGCTTGCCAGAAGAATCTTTGTCTGAGTCCATTCTTTTTATGATAGCTTTGGGTAACATGTACATAGACATGGCATATGTTGCAATACAACTCAGACAGGCATTCGGCAGGACCAGCTTCCCCCATAGGATAGTGAGGCAGATTGCCACCCTTCCAGTCTTCTCAAAATCTTTCCACTAGTGCTACCTAGTCGGCAACATGAAGTCTAGACCCCGAGACTGGCACTCCAGAATATTTTATAGGCCAGGTGCCTGTTGCACAATTGAACATTTTTGAATACTCAAGTGCCTTTTGCTCATCAGAAGACACCATTATGATCTCACTTTTGTTGAAATTTATCTTCAGGCCAGACATTTTTTTCATATATATATATAGGAGGATTTTCATATTTTGAGCTGTTTCAGTATCATCCTCCATGCAAAGAATGGTATCATCAGCATATTGTAGTACTGCCGCCCCATTAGGAATTAAATCAGTTACTAGTCCCCTGATCAGACCATTATGCTGAGCAGATTGTACCATTTTTGGCTAGACAATCTGCTGCTAGGTTAAACAGAAGGGGAGACAGAGGGTCCCCTTGTCTCACTCCTTTTCTGCTTTTAAAATAGCTACCCATACTCTCATTAACTTTTACACTTAGAGTCCCACTATCTACCACTTTCTCTATCCATTTGCACCAAGTTTCACAGAATCCTCTTTGTTTCAGAGTTTCAAAGAGGAAACTCCAACTTATCTTGTCATAAGCTTTCTCAAAATCAAGTTTCAGCACAATCCCCTCTTTCTTTTTATGTTTTGTGTCATGCAAGATCTCATGTAGGCTCAAGACTCCATCCATGATGTTTCTCACTTTAATAAAAGCATTTTGGCTTTTGTTTATAATCTTGCTCATGCAATTCTTCAAACCTTAACATGAGAGCTTTGGTTATAATTTTATAACTGACATTCAGCAGACAGATAGGTCTGTATTGTTGAATTCTTGCTGCTCCTTTGGTCTTGGGGATTAATGTTATTATTCCATAATTCAGCCTGCCAACTGCCAATTCATGTCTCCAAAACTCATGAAACATATCCATCAAGTCAACTTTTATAATTTCCCAGCATGCTTGATAGAACTCCACCGGCATGTGGTCCGGCCCTGGAGCTGTGTTACATTTCATTGTTTTCACTACCATATTGATTTCTATTCCAGTAAAGGGTTTTGTCAGCAGGCTATTCTCTTCTTCTGTTATTTTCTCCTGTTGCCCCCAACAATTAGGGTCAAGAGTAAAAGTAGGACTCTTAGAGAGTCCAAAAGAGTTTTATAGTATGTTGTTGCATGATTGAGTATCTCTTCCTCTTTATCAATGTTTTCTCTATCTTTTTCTAAATGGAATATTGTATTTTCCTCTTTTTTTCCCATTAGCTTTTCTGTGAAGTAACTTGTATTGTTGTCACCCTTTAACAGCCCGTTTTCATTGGACCTTTTGTGCCAGTATAATTCCTCTTCTTCCAAGATTTTAAAGAGTTATGATTGGATAAAAGTTTTCCTGTTTAAAATTGTTCTTGGAAGGATGCCATCTTCCTCCATTCTTTCTATATCAGCCAGCTCTTGCCGCAGAGTTTCTCTATATTTTCTAGTGTGACCCTTGAGATTCATTTCCCAGCCTTTCAAAAACTTTTTGACTCTATTGAGTTTGATATACCACTTTTCCACTGCATTTTTAGCAGTTATTGACTCTCCCCGAATCTCTTTTACCTTGGGGATAAAGTCAGCATGCTTTATCCAGGCAGTTTCAAAACAGAAATGCCTTGTTTTTCTGACTTGAGTTTGATCAGTACACAACAAACCTAGGTCTTTTCCTTAGGTTTGTCATAGGGATAAGTCTTCCCATTTATCATTCATCGACAATCTATCCAATTTTTTCAAAGTTGGGTCTAACTGATTGTTATTCCAGGTATATTTCCCACCATTGAGGTCAATCTCTTGCAACCCATAAGAGTTAATGATCCAGTTGAACATATCGGAATATCTGTTGGCACATAATGTTTTGTTTTTTTGAGCTAAATCTCAGTATATTAAAGTCACCTCCCACTAACATGGGGAGATTATTTTTAGAGCATATATTTGAGAGTTCCACCAGAAACTGTTCTTTCCTCTCTTCGTGAGCAGGACCATAAATAGTACCCATCCTTAAATGTTTTTTCATTTCCTTATCCCAAACTTCTGCCTCCATTGCAAATTCATGTTCCACTATTTTCACTTTATCAAACTTCTTTATCTTAAAACCACAAAGGATCTCTCCAGATCTGCCATTTGAGGGCAACCAGTGCCAGGCAAAGTTACTGTTAGGATCTATAGTTCTAAAAACTTATCAAGATACTTTTTCTTCATTGTCTCTTGCAAGCCTATGAAGTCAGCATTAACTTCTGACAAAATTTTTTTTAATATCAGTCCCCATCCTTTTCTTTGGCACCCCCTGCAATTCCAAATGACCCCTATCATTGTTAAGTTTTTGTCCAAGCAGCCCCTTTCCTAAGGTTGTACCTAGAGCAAGATCTAGGTACCCCTTTTCCAGTACTGTTTGTCTCATCATAAGGATGGACAGTTTCTTTTTTTGTTCTTTCCCCTTTTCTGGGTAGATTTGTTTTTCCTTTTTTCTTGATTTTCTACTTGTCACAATATGGAATTCTTCTTCATCAAAGGAGTCCGACTGCCACTCAATGAATTTTATCTCCTCCAAGGGGAGATTATTGTCATCCTCTAAGATTGGGGTTACTTCCAGCTTGTTTGTTTGCTCATTTAGGTTGGCTCTTGCTACTTCTAGATCTTTGAGCAAATCAAATTTTTGTAACTCCTCATCATTTATTTTAACCCCCATTTTTTTAGACCTATGCATTAGTTCATTATTAGATACTGCAAAGGAGTTCTTGAAAGTAAGTCTGTTACCTT
Organism: Cenchrus americanus; assembly: GCA_947561735.1. Lineage (NCBI taxonomy): Eukaryota > Viridiplantae > Streptophyta > Magnoliopsida > Poales > Poaceae > Cenchrus > Cenchrus americanus. The sequence continues at coordinate 106,144,989 of OX387243.1, forward strand.
CCGGATTCTTCTTTTGTGCCATCGGAGTAGCTTTGTCAGCTATCTTCATGGCCCCCAGACCTTGATCTTTGACTCTCTGACTTTGTCTTGTTGCATTTGTCTTTGTCAATGCAGATCCTTCAGCCATTTGCATCTCTAACGGGTTTAGAGTTTCTTTTTCCCAAAGCATCTCTAACGGGTTTAGAGTTTCTTTTTCCAACAGGCTGTTTTCGGTTGTTGGTGGTGATACCATTAGTCTTTGGTTTGTTATGAGAGAAAATCTTCTTTTTGTTCTTTGGTTTGGTTTGTTGTGAGAGATCTTTGGTGGTGATAAGCCAAGCGAAATGGCGATTGTTTCTTCATTCCCCTTGACCGAGCTGCTTGTATTGAAAACTACTGTTTCTTCTTCATCCAACTCACGAGTTTTATGTATCACCGCAATTCACGAGTTTTTGGACTTGCTAAGATTCCTTGAGTTGATCAGAGCCGTCACATGTACACTCGCGACCGTTGGATCTGTCCAGTTGCCTTTTCCCCATTCTCATCCGTCCTTCCCCCAGAGCAAAAGTAAAAAAGAAAAGGAAAAGGCATCAGAACTGCAGAAGCATCTCCGTTGCGGTCCGGGACCAACAAAAACCCGCACGTCGGCCAAGCTCTCTCGCACAGTCGCACGCAGAGTCGCAGACACGACAAGCGAGCAAAAAGAGGAGGGCGAGTTGGGACTTGGGAGGCGCACCGAAGCGAAGCAGCACTTGCGGCGGCGGCGGCCTAGTAGTTGGCGGCGATGGCGACGACGATGACGGCGAAGCGAGGCCCAAGCGGCGGGGAGATGCGCGGCGCCGGCGTCCGCGCGCGCGTCGAGGGCGGAGAGGCGGACCACCCTTCCGCCGCCGCGCTCCGCGCCAGCCTCTCCACCAGGGATCAGGTGCGTGCGTGTGGTGTGCGCGTACGCGTGTTTTGCAATGTCGCTTCCTACCTACGTGGAAGTGGAAGATTGGGGCGATGATGGGTTTTTGCTTGGTTTGGTTTCGTGCCGTGCGGTGCTCATGCGTGTTAGGGTATTGTTGGGGGTCCTGCAGGAGATTGAGGAAATGCGGAGACGGCTGCGGGAGTTGGAGAAGCTGGAGTTCGAGATACCACCCGCCGCATCGCATGGTAATCTGGTCGCTAACACGCCATCTCTGCTTGCCTTGTTAGTGGTTTGTTCCGTCTGTGCGAGCTGGCGCTGAACTGAACTGTGGAGGTTAGCTGGATACTTGAGGACAGCATACTAATTTAGTCTATACTTGAGGACAGCATGCTAATTTAGCCTATACTTGGTTGAGCTTGCGGTGCTGCTTATTCGGGGCATGTCGGTCCTTCAATGCTGTTGGCTTCAGTTTTCTGATAATAAATGCCTATTGGTTATTCTATTTGATCACATCCGAGGAGATGTTTTGTTGTGCGGTTGCAGTAAACTACATATATTTGTTAGAGTGGATTGATGAATACTTGATGCCACACTTCAGGGTTCTCATGTGTCATGTGGATTGATTAGCATTGTGTCTGTGTCATGCCATTATTTGCTCTGTTGTTCATATTGAAATTGTTCAGCTTTGACTAGGACTAATTGATTGATATATTGTGGTCAAAGTCAAAGCATTCCCAGTATAGTTACAATTCAGTAGGTAAGCTATCTGAGATGCTTTAAGCAAACACATTCTGGAATTGAACATATTGAGAATCCTGCGTTCCAGTGGAGCCCTTAGAAGGCTATTTCCTGTGGTTAACAATTGTGTTTTTAGATAGAATCATCAGTTCATCAGATTGGGCTTGCATTTGTACTTATGTGTCTCCTAGGATTCAATTATGATCCAGTACAGTTAGGAAATATGTTCATCAGGCATCTGTTTCAGCATTCAAGTAAACGCAAAAAGATCATCGCGATGTATTCTGGAATTGATTAGTGTGATAGTGGAGATTTCAGATGCATAAAATTCTTTTCTGGGTACACAACTGTGTTTGCATAGGGCACCGTGATGACGCTAACACTATGTGACTAAAACTTGTTTCTGTAAAAGGTGAAGCTTGTTTGACTCATGCGTGTATGTGACTAAAACTTGTTTCTGTAAAATTCCATAGAAAGCGCAATGTGTACACAGACACAATGTGACTAAGCTTGTTTCTGTAAAAGTTGATGTAATCTCCATCTAGAGTGGGAGTGGGTGGGTGGGGGGTCTTTTTGTTTGAATCACTTCTACTATTGATACAATGATACACAGTTTCCCTGTATGTCCGAGAAAAAGAAAAAGAGGGAAAATGTCCCTAAAGCTTATGCTCAGCTTAATTTCTTATAGCCATCTCTTTCACCCCGTTGGTGCTTCTGCCTCTGTAAATTGATTGGTGGTAAAGAAAAATTTTCATATGATCTTGTTTAGTGCATTTTGCAAATACTTTGAAGGTGTGCAAAGTAAATATGGGTCAAACCATACCTCTGTTTATTTACTTAATTGGTGTAGAACCATGGTATTTAGCTGGTTCATTGCTGTATTTAAGTACCTTTTCTTATCACATGCTTCATAATTCTGTACGCAAGTGTTGTGCAGTAATTTGTTTTCCCCCACTCTAATGCTTCAATGGAGTGCCGTTTCATTTTTTCCATTACACTCTATTGTCTGTTTACCACTCTTTTTCTTTTTGTTTGTATTGCCAGAAGAAGAATCTGAAACAGCAGCAGCAGCAGCCGCTGAAACAGCAGAGGTGGATGCCCGCTCCATCTATGTAGGGAATGTGAGTTTTCTTCTCCTTTTGTGCCGCTTTTCCTAATGTTATCCAAGCATGTCCAAAACACTTGTAAATATCCTGTAGCCCTTGAGCAATGATTCTGTATTCAAAAGGAGCACTTTGATAAACTTTAATCTGTGGCTGGGATTCATGGTGTTGCATATACTTTTTAAGCAAATGCTTGTCAAAATTGTATTTAAATGGTGCCATGTGTCACCTTGCTTCAGGTTGACTATGCTTGCTTGCCAGAGGAAGTTCAGCAGCATTTTCAGTTTTGTGGAACTATCAACAGAGTGACAATCTTGACAGACAGCTTTGGTCAACCAAAAGGATTTGCTTATGTGGAGTTTGATGAAGTTGAGGCTGTCCAGAATGCTCTTCTTTTGAATGAAACAGTACTTCATGGTCGTCCTTTGAAGGTCCAAATGAACTTGCTGTGATATTTACGTGTGATTGATTTCAACTTCTTAACATTTCTTTTATCTGCTGCTTTTTATATTTAGGTCTGTCCGAAAAGAACCAACATTCCAGGAATGAAGCAATCTAGGGGAAGGCCTCCTTTCTATCCATCGTATGGGTAAGGATATTTCTTCATGGAGATACATTACACATGGACGTGGAAAGATGGTAAACATGGCAGTGCTATCTTTATACATTATCACTTTTGAGGTGACCTAGCTTCACTTGAGCTTCTCCAGCATGAAATTTAAATCTGGTTCAAATGAGCTGCTCATTTACCTAGTTTCTCGAGAACCTAATCTTATCTGCTGAAAGGAGATAGAATGTGTTAAGAGTGTCATTTTTGGCTTGTCAATCTTGTGCCCATCACCATATCCCTACCTCTCAACTTTCCAAGCTAACATTTACCTAATGAGATCTCCATCTTCTCTGTGAAGCTAGCCTTTTGCTTGTTGGCTTCTTCCTGGAGACAAATATGACTGAGCGTTCTTTGTGCAGATGACCAGATGTTGATCTTGAAAGCAAGCCTTGTGATTATTGAAATGTAGTAGATTTTCTTATTCCCCCGGATAACATTTCTAACTTTGGTTTTATCTTTTCTGCAGGAAGGTACCAAGGTTCAGGAGGTTCCCGGGGTACAGCTACAGTCCTTACTACTGAGCCTACTGGGCTGATGTGATTCGCTGATCCATTCAGTTTTCTACACCTTGCAAATCCCAAGATATCATGGTATAGAAGTATAGTTCCAGTGTTGTGCATCCCTAATAGGCAGGAACGGGAAGACTCAGCTCTTACATAGTTTCTTCATTGCCGTATAACTGTAATAACATCCTTCATCTTTAGCAAATGACTCCTTTTTGCGCATCCATGAGTTTTTCTGCAATTATCTGAAATCAACTGGATTGGCAAATGTTCAAGAACTGTACTTTTGTTCAGAGCCTTATTTACCTGAAAGTGGAAACTCTAGTTTTGTGATGTCCAATATCCATGAATTCAGTTGATCTGGATTTCCTATTGCTCCTTTTGATATTCAGTTGATCTGAATGTTGTTTTAGAAAATACACATAAAGTATGGCTTTTGATTGGAAGTTAACCTGGATGTTCCATTGCTGCCATTTGATATTCAGTTGATCTGAATGTTGTCTTAAAAAATAAACATTTTGTATGGCTTTTGATTTTAAGTCAATCTGGATGTTTTATTGCTGCCTTTTTTATATTCAGTTAATCTGAATATTCTGTTGCTCCATTGTGTTGCATTACGTACCCACGATTACCTGGTGAGAATCTGTTTGTATTTGTCTCCACATTTTGAAAAACTCTGTTCATGTGTTCTTGGAGATATCATATTTCTGGATTTTATACTTTCGAATACTTAAATAAGAGTTTGATGCAATATCTGAGCTTATGGCTGTCATATGCAATAAAGCTGTTACTATGGCTAAACTGCTGCGATTGGCCTGGGGCGGCCTTGAGCGATAGAGCCTTCAGCACTGACCCATCTGGACGTACACAGCAAAGTGCAAAGCTTCAATCGTGGTACTCGACAAACCAGCAGAGTACCCGGTAATGCTTCAGGTGAAACATTCCTGACTGACTCTGCAACATCAACATGTTGTCCTGAACTCCTGACTAGCTGTATAATCTATTGTAGTTAACACATAAAACACATCCTCAGTAAAATTGAGATGCCACATGCTTGCTCACTAAATTTCAAGAACCAGAAAAGCAGCGCCAAGCTAGTAGGTCAAAACAACACAAGAACCAAGCAAGTAAACTCAATACGAAATCCACAACACGCAGATGCCATTTGAACAAGCTGCAGTGTTTCAACATAACATCAGCAGCTCACCATAACATAACAAGTAGTTCACTGATTACAACTGAGACTTTTCTAAAGTCTAATTCAAACCTCCACCCATATCCTACACCTACATCCTTTGTCCCAAAAGCCCCTGAGTTCGATCCACCATCCATACACAAAAGAGTAAATTGCTACTCATATCACAAGTCAACGACTACTGGAACTACTAGCATAAACAGCAGTTAACACGGAGCAAGTAAGCATAAACACATTGTTCACAGAGCAGATGCGGAGCAGGATCATCATCAGTCCTCTTCCATTGCGTTGGATGCGGGGGAGTGCCTGGCTTTCTTGTGGTGCTGCTGCCTGCCGAGGAAGGCTTCAAAGAAGAGCTGCTGCGCCTCTAGCATCGACTGGGTGCGCTTCATCTCTGACTCCATCCATTCCTTCTCCATCTGCAGGGACATCTCGATCCTGCGCTCCTCCATCCGCAGGAACCCCTCCCCGACGGCCCGCAGCGCATCAGCCACCTCCGCCATGGCCTCCGACTCGGCATCGTCCTCGCCGTCGTTCCTCTCCAGCTTCACAGCTGCCACCCCCGCGGGTTTGCTGCGGGAGGCCTTGGGGATGGTGAAGCGCAGGCCGCTCCCGGCCCCGCCGTTGGAGATGAGCCCGTGCAGGCTCCTGCTCCGCAAGGCATCGTCGGAGGAAGGGGAGGACACAGGGGAAGGCGTGGACGCCGGCGGCGCGGGGCCCTTGGTCTTGATCTTGACGATGGCGTTGGGGCTGGGGTCCGGCGCGCCGCCACCGGCGAGGTCGTGGAGGAGCGGGAAGAAGGGCCACTTGGGCCCCTTGGACCTGCCCGCGGAGCGCGACCGCTCCGCCCGGTAGCGCTTCCGGAGCTTCTCGATCTTGTGGCGGCACTGCACGCCGGACTTGGGCGTGGCGGTGGGGAACCGGCCGCAGCGCGCGGTGACGGCGTTGGCGACGAAGTCCCAGTCCGCGGCGCGCAGGTTGCCCTTGCGCAGCGCCACCCACTTGTCGCGGTAGGCCTCGATGAGCGCGAGGGTCTCCTCCTCCGTCCAGCACGGCGGCGGCAGCCTCCGACCGGAGGCCCCGCCCCCGAGCCCTATGCCTCCCCCCCGACGAGGCCGCGGCCGCGGCCGCAGCGGCGGCGGCGGCGACGGGCGCGGCTAGAGGAGGGAGGTCCGGAGAGGAGACGATGTCGTCCCTGGCAGCGTCGGAGGACGAGGAAGACATGGCCGGTCAGCGGCGGCGGCGGCGAGGAGAGGCGGCTAGGGTTTGGTGGTGGTGGTGGTGGAGATGGGGAACGGAGGCGGAGGTGGGGAGCCGTCGGTCATAAAAGGAGGAGGAGGAGGCGGTGCGGTGGTGGGCCGCGGGCGTGGGCCGCGCCCCCGCGGTGAAATGACCGGCTGGGGAGGGCAGCATCATCGCCCACCGCTGCGGCCGCGTGGGCGGGCGGGGAGGGGGGGCGGGGCGGGGCGGAGCGGTGCGGTGGTGGTTTTGCGGGGTTTGTCGCGTACTCTCACGGCGCGCGGCGGGCGGGTGCGGCCGCCAGGAAGGAAGGTGGGACGTGATGGCACGGGCGCCGCATCGTGCGGAGCCCCCGTGCCGGGGTGGGCGCGGGCGCCCCCGCCTCCGCAGCCGCGCGGCGTTGCCCTGTGCCGTGTTGGGACGGGATGGGTGGGTGGGTGGCGAGTGGCGGCCGCGCCGCGGGGGTCTTTCCCCTCGGCTCCGCCCGTCCTCGTCCTGATCCTTTTCCCCCCTCTCTCTCAAATCGCGGCTGTTCGGTCCGCGTGACGCTGGAGCGGCCACGCCGATGGATCCGGTGAGCCGCTCTCTGCTTAATTATTCTTTCGCGCGGCGGCCGCCGCGCCCACGCGCGTGCCGTGCCGGCGTGACTGGGCAGCTAGGCCGCACTGATGGCGTTTGGATCCCGGTCGTTGGCCCGCGCGGCGCCGCGGCCGCGCCCCGCGCCGGCGGAAGGTCACGGACTTGCAAAACGTAGGACTGTTCTAGGTTTATTATTTGAAAGTTCAATGTTTAAATTATAGGTAATCTTCCCCCAAAAATTGTAGGCGATCTATAGAGTATATAATAATAAATAAACATATTTTTTTTGACATACTTATCTTCTTAGGTACTCCCTCCGTACCCATAAACGAAGTCACATAATTAGTGTGTCTTTTTCATAAATTAGATCCGGTCTTTCTTTGGGAATGGAGCAATGTATGGCAAAGGATTCACCAGCTCCATATATGCCGGTTTCAGCTCCACTCCACTCCAGATTTTTGGTGGAGCTCCTTAGAAGTAGATTGGTAAAGTTGGAAAAAATTACCCACCTCACTGGTTACACATCTCCCCTCTCATACATATTCATTTTCTTTTTCTATTCTTCTCCTTCTCGCCTAACAATAGACTCCGTCGTCCATCTTCCTCCCGTCGCTACCATTGCTTGTAGGTGAGCTCCCCAACTCTGACGTTGATGAGCTCATACCTCCACCTCTAACTCTCCCAGCCCCTTCTGACGGCACTCGACCACAGAAATGCCTCGCTCGCACCTAGCAGGTGGCGTGTCGCCCTCAGGCCGCCGGAGCGCTGCACCCTGACATCGTCTACCCTGCACCCTGAACACCCAACGTTGTACGCCCTTCACCCCAACGTTATCTGCCCTACGCCCTTCACCCCTACGCCTTGTGCCCTGTTTCGCAGACTCTGAGCTCGCTCCCGATTGGCCCCGCTTTGCGTGTGTGTCGGTGTTTTAGACCAGCAACCTACTAAGGGGAGTACCCGAAGTAGATGAATGTGGCCTCGCCGAGATTGGTAACTCGAAGGAAGAGACACGTGGCACACGATTTAGACAGGTTCGGGCCGCGAGGTGCGTAATACCCTACGTCCTGTATGCTGCGTAGCTCTGGATTGATTGGGCACGATTACAAGATGGTGTAATAGTGCGTCGTGGATTGGATGAGATGCTAGAGAAAGGTCCCTGCCCCGCCTTATATAGTCCGGGAGGCAGGGTTACAAGTCGGAGTAGGGAGAGAGTACTAGTCGGGTACGTCTAGGAGTCTTCCATACAGTGCAGGACATGTACAACTTCCTAACCGAGTACTTCTCCTCCGTAGTCCTTGTGCTCCACGCCATCAGGTGCCGTGTAGCGCAAGCCGGTAGTCCTGTGGGCCCACCGAGTAGTCGGTCCTGGTACCCACCGAGGTAGTGGGCCCAGGGAGGTCCATACGACAAGCCCCCGAGTACTTTGTAGTCGAGAAGGATAGCTTCAAGTAGTCTTGACGGCCTTAACGAGTAGTCCCCAAGCGTCCCCGAGGGCTACAAGTCAAAAGTCCTCAAGAGTAGTCGAAGCATCCCGAGGCTGTAATGTACTCCAGCTGATGTTTGAGCAATCTTGAAGTCTTCTCTAGTAGTCCCAAGCGTCCTCGAGTGCTGCCTTCGAAGGTCTTCAAAAAATGCCCGCCTTGTCTTGAAGCCAGAGCTGATATGGAAGTGCGATTGCAAAATCGCACTCCATATGGAGTAGCCCCCGAGCCTTAGGTTGAGCCGCAGGCTCTGGCTGAGGGTCCATCTGAAGTCTTGCCAAGAAAATTCCGAAAAATCCGGAGAGAAAAACCGAAGGACACGTGGCATGGAGCCCCCGAGCCTTGAGTCGAGTACTTCCTCTCGAATTGAAGGGTCATCTTGAAGAATGTGTCCTGAGATGCTCCTGAGTCTTGTCGCTTCCCAGGTAGTCGAATATGAGTAGCCGAGCCCCCGAGGTGAGGCACGTCGACTAGTAGAATGCGAAGAGTCACGCGCAGCCGCTGAGTCAGCCGAGCGCGGACTTATCCATCTGGCCGTTGGAGGGCCGGTTTGACTTATAAATAGAAGCCAAAACCCTTAGGGTTTTTCACCCATCGCTGCTGTAGCCATTTCGAATCGATCTGAGGCAGATCCACTTCCAGCGCACGCCGCCGCCGTAGTAGATCCAAGCGCGCCGCCACCCAGGGCTTCCAGAGTAGCCCCCGAGCTGATGCGCGTGAAGACGCCGTGTACTTGGAGAATGAAGCCTTCACCGTCCAAGTCTGCGAAGGTCGCCGGGAAGAAGAGGGGTCGTGACGAGGCCGCCGCGGCTGCCACAGGGGCAGCGCCACCGATGTCTCCACCGTGGCCAGATCCAAGCCGCGAGTGGAAAAAGTCGAAGGTGAAGACCGAGGATTTGTTGGCCCTTCTCAACAGCGGATTTATCCGGGAGAAGGAGGTGGATATGTGGAGAGCCGCCGCCGGAGATCCGTACCCAATGGAGAAAGCTGAAGACGAGATCCCGATGTTCGCGCGCTTCGCGGAGCGCGGACTCGCGCTTCCGGCCAGCGACTTCTTCAAAGGCCTCCTCGGGTACTACGGAGTTGAGTACCTCAATCTCAACCCTAACGGCATTTTCCATACCGCAGTCTTCGTCCATTTTTGTGAAGCATTCCTGGGGATCAAGCCGCACTGGATCCTGTTCCGGAAATTCTTCCGGGTGAAGCCGCAGCCGAGCGCCAGCAATCCGCGAGTAGTCGGAGGAGCGGGCATCCAGATGAGAGAAGACGCCGCTGAGCAGTACCTCGCGTACAAGCTCATCGACTCCAACGCCGATTGGAAGGCGAGGTGGTTCTACGTCACGAACCACCACCCCGGCTTGCCGAAGCCGAGCGGAAGGCAGCCCAGGCACCGGGACTGGTGGAACACGGAGCCCACGATGCAGGAGGGGATCCAGCTCCCCGAGCTGCTGGCACGCATCAAGGTGCTTAGAGAAGCTGGACTGAGGGCCGAGCACGTGGCCTTCAGTTTCATGAAGCGGAGGGTGCATCCGCTGATGGCCCGCGACACCCTGGGCTTCGAGTACACCGGCGACGACGATACGTTGCGGATGCCCGGAGGCGAGGTGGACGACGACGACATCATCGAGAGACTGACGCGCATCTTCAAGGACATGCCGCCGTACACGGTGTGCCCCGTCCAGGAGTACTCCGCCGCCCGCCCGCCAAAGGAGGTAAGCAGCCGTACCCCCTAGTCGAGTAGTCCTTGCTTGTGAGTAGTCGCGCTGATGTCTTGTGTCTTGCAGGATGACTTGAAGAGGTTCGTCTCCGAGCCGCAGCCGCCCCCTCGGGGAATCGAGATTCCGGAGGGAGGAAAGACCAAGGCCAAGGAGCGGCGGGAAGACGGTGAAGGCGATGGCACTGTCATCGTGGAAGACACGTCCGAGGAGGAGGAGGACGACGACGAGGAGACGCTGCAAGACCGCTTCCAGCTGCGGTCAAGGTTTAGCCGTCCCGGCTTGCCTCATGTACCCCTCGTGCAAGATCCGCTGGCTAGCCTGGAGGCTAGTCTGGCTGCGCCGCCACAGAAGCCGCGCAACCCCGCCCGCAAGCAGGTGACGAAGAAGCTGAAGGTCTCAGAGACCACGCCTCAAGAGGTAGGAAGTCTTGACTAGTGTAGTCGAGTACCCGTCGTGCGAGTTCACTTGCTGATGACTGATCTTCCTTATATGCAGGAGGTGTCGCCGACAGAGCCCGTCGATGAGGGCGACGAAGGCGAGTGGGACATAGTGGGGGAGCCGGCTGGGAGTCGTAGCCCAGCCCCCACTGTTGAAGAGCTCATAGCGCAGTTGGAGCGCCAGCCCCCTGCTCATCAAGAGAGCACGGAACCCGCAGCCCCCGCCGTCGAAGAGGTGGTGGCCGCAGAAGCGCAGGAGGGCGATGCGCCGGCTACCGTTGCTGCAGAGGAGGCAGCGGCTGCAGAGGCGCAAAAGGAGGCGCCCGCCGAGGGTGGACTGGTGGACATTGCCAGCATCCTCGGCGCCCCGGCCGTGACGATAGTCCGGTCAAGCCTGTAAGTGCTGAGCCTTCCCGGGTAGTACTTGGTGTAGTAGTCGAGCTTGAATGACAACCAATTGTGTACTTTTGCGCGGAAGTCACCGGACCTATCCCGGGAGGGAGATGAGCCCTCCACGACGGTGGCGAGAGAAAGAAGTCGCGCCGCCCGCCGAGGAGTCTACCCCCGCCCCTCGAGGGCGAGTCGAAGCGCCGAGGCCGCCGGGGCCGCATTGCCCGAGGCCAGCGTGGTCGAGGGTGAGTACTCTACTGAGGTTTTAGCCTTCCCCATAGAGTAGTCGTAGCAGCTGATGAACCTGACGTCTTCTTGTCAGGCGTTGAGGCCGAAGGGAGCGACATCCCCGCAGCGGTGCCCATGCAGAAGTCAACACCGCAGGCGCCAGAAGCTGCTGAAGGAGCCCCCGAGCCGATGGAGGAGGTCGCCGAGGAAGCCGCCGTGGCAACCGGAGGAGAGGAGGCCACCGTGCCGCCAAAGGCTGCCCTGGAGGTGGCTGTCCGCTCCCCAGAGATCCAGGACGCAGAGCCCATCCGCTCTGCGCCGATGACTAAGGCTGCCACGAGTAGTCGTGGCGGAGTGGAGCTGCTCGCGGACGATCTGGTCGACCCGGCGACGGTGGCCAGGCACGTGGAGGCGGTCCGCCAGGCTGAGCAGTGGATGAAGGTAAGTAGTCTTGACTTCCGAGTAGTCAATCCTCTGTTGTTGAGTACTCGTTGACGTGTGTTGTCTGTGCAGGACGTTGTGGAGAGGTCCCGCGAGAAGTCCAACATGCTGCAGGGCTTTGGTGACGCGGTGCTCCGGGCTGAGGCACTAGAGGATCAGCTTTTGAAGTCGCGGAAGCACGCGGCCGCCATGCAGTCCAAGCTCTACGCCGCTTTTGCCAAGTATCATAATGACATCCAGGAGTTGCAGGCAAAGGGCGACGACTTGGTGCGGAAGAACAAGACACTCCGCAACAAAAACAAAGGTACGCTGCTTGACTTGTTGGGTAGTTGTTGGAGGTCGAGAGGTAGTCTGACCCGTCACGTCTTGTTGTTTTGCAGAGCTTGAGACCCGGGTGGAGCAGTTGAGGACTTCCGAGACGGATATGAAGAACCTCTTCTACCGGGAGCAGGAGGCCCGCCAGGTACTCGAGCTCGACTATAAAGAGCTTGCCTTCGAGTGTGAGAAGCACATGGAGCTTCGGATTGCTTCTGACCGCGATCTCGTCAACTGCTACAAATCGTTGCGTGCCGAATGAAGATTGCGAGGCGCCGCGGCCCACTGAAGGATCTCAAAGAAGTCGCGCTGCCGATCGCAAGGCTCTTGGTGCCTCATCCGGGCGGCCCCAAGATCGCTCCGCTCGTGGATCGCCTCAGGGAAGCCCCCAGCCGGCTGGCGGCTTATGTGAAGCATATGGTGAGGTCGATCCCGAAGCAAATCTTGGCCTTCATGAAGTCCTACTTCCCGAAGGCGCCCGTGGAGGTAGTCGCTGGCGGGGTAGCCGCCAATTGTACCGATGAGCAGTACGCGGAGCTGCTGGAGCAGATGGCACCCATTGCGGAGCAAGTAGCCGATAAGCTCAATCTCCAGTAGCCCTGTAATAGTTAGCTTCGTAGCCAAAGTTGTACAAAAACAATTGTAATGGAATTGCTTAAGTATTAATGAAAGGAAAATTCCAGCAATGAGTACTCGTGGTCGCCGTCGTATGGACCTCCCCGGGCCCACCACCCTCGGTGGGTACCGGGGACCGACTACTCGGTGGGCCCCCGGGACTACCCGACTTGCGCTACACGGCACCGAAGGCGTGGAGCACAAGGACAAGAAAGGAGTAGTACTCGGATAGGACTCGTACATGTTCCGCACCGTGTAGAGGTCTCCTAGACGTACTCGACTAGTACTCCTTCCCTACTCCGACTTGTAACCCCGCCTCCCGACTATATAAGGCGAGGCGGTGGACCGATCCCAGGATCATCTTAACCTCACCTCATCCAACTCACGGCGCACCATTGCACCATCGTGTAATCGTGCCCTATCAATCCAGAGCTACGCAGCATACAGACGTAGGGTATTACGCACCTCGCGGCCCGAACCTCGTCTAAATTGTGTGTCGCGTGCCTCTTCCTTCGAGTTACCGATCTCGGCGAGTCACATTCATCTACTTCGGTACTCCCCGTAGTAGGTTGCCGGTCCAAAACACCGACACCGGCGCGCCGGGTAGGGGCTCTCGCTCGAGATCACATGGCGAACTCGACGGCTTCTCGTTCACATCAAGCCAACCGTCGCCTTCAACCGTGGCGACACCTTCGTCTTCGGGGCTTGGGTCCGCACCGCCGATGGCGCGGGCTCTTTCCGGCCGCCGCTTGATCATGCAACCCGACTCGAGGACGAGCCTTGTGACGCTTCCCGAAGTTGTCACGGGCAAGCTCGCCGCAAGTTCGGCGAAATTTCGCTCTCCAACCTCCACGCCGACTTCGAGCTCGAGTCCGTCTCCAACTCGAACCCGACGTCGCCATGGGCCATCGCATGCGAGCCGGCTCCTCGCCCATCGCAGCGGTCCCCTCTCCACGTCGCCCGTGCGTGGCCCTCGCGTTCCCGGGGCCGGGCCCGCACGGAGGCTTCTACGCCACGACGGGCCGCAAGGAGCCCGCAACCGAGTACGGCTCGGACTCCGACGCCGTCTCCAACCGCATCTTCGACTCCAGCCCTCTCTCCGAGTTCTTCTCGAACCCGACTACGAGTTCGACTTCGGGTCGGACCCTGAGGAGCCTGGAGTCCGAAGACAACTCCTCTGAGCTTCCCTTGTCAGGGCCAGCCTCTGGGCTGGTTATAAGATCAACGCCGGCCGGGAGATACGTCTACTGGCCAGACCGCAAACCTGCTGAGCTGACAAAGGACTCACGCTACGTCGCCTACATCGACTCGCTACCGTTCCAGGAGGGAACACCACTAGCCCAAGCTGACTCAAGCACACCAACTGAGGTGGCACCTTCTGAGCCAAGCTTGGGTACCCCTGACCGTCAAGTCTTCATGACTGCCGGCGACACCCTCGGAACCTCGTGCACGGCCGCGTACAAGTACCGGAGGACATCTCCGCATGAGCCGTCCTCGCCGAGGCCCCCGCGGACGAGACCGACGCCGGCCGAGGGACGCCCGGCGCGAACGTAACAGAAGCGCAACGAACGACGCCGGCGGCTCGCAGACAACCTCCCCATCCGCAACCTTGCGGAAGCTCGGCGGGGGCCGAGGGCAGTAGTTCACACCACTCCCCGAGCAAGCGCCTCATGTCGATCACGCGAATCGCACGGCGAGCTCGGGGCATACGGGCCGGAGAGGTCATCGCCAAGCTCGCCGAGGAAGCTTACTTCATGCGGGTCGACAAGAGAGTCGCCCAACCTCCCCCGCCCAAGCCTCGCGACAACGAGGCTACTAGTCGCAAGTGCCGACCCCGTCCCTAACCGTACTCGGGGCGACATCCCGCCCGAACCAAACCGTCGACGCTCCACCGCCGGCGGACCCTCACGACAAGACAACGTCAACCGAGAACTCGTCCCCCACCGTGCCCCTCGGCGGTGGTGGCGGCAACGACCCCGACGGCGGCGGCGGCGGCCGACGGCGGCAGCCTCCAACCACGGAGCCAACAAGAAAGCCGGAGGCGGCGGCGGCCGCGGCGGCCGTGGCCACGCGCATAGCCACGCCTCCGGCGCCTCTCACGGCGGGTACGATGCCCGCCGGAGAATCGAAGAGTTGCGGCGAGAAGAAGTCGACGACCGCCGCCGAAGGCGACGGCTTCCCCGCCTTCTCACCCCGGCTTCGCAACCTCGCTCCTCCCCGACAAATTCAAGCCTTTGGGGATCACCAAATACGACGCGAAGCAGATCCCATCCGGTGGCTCCGATGCTACGCTCTCTCCATCGAGAACGCCGGCGGCAACAGCGACACCAAGTGCCTCTACTTCCCCTCTCGCTCGGACCAAGCCCCACTCACGTGGCTCGAGTCGCCGGACAAGCACTCAATCGACAAGTGGGACCACCGAAGGAGCAATTCACAAGCAACTTCGCGGGCGCCATGGGCCGTTCGGGTACTCGCATGGACCTTGCCATGATCAAGCGAGAACAAGGCGAGACCCTCCGCAAATACATGCGCCGCTTCTTCGACAAGCGCGCTACCGTCGTGGACGTCACCGACAAGGAGGTCATTGACCTCTTCCAGACGGGCTCTACCATCGCCGCACCTTCGAGGACTTCGGCCGGCGCCGTCCCGAGTCCATTCCCCACCTCAAGGACATGATCACGTCCGGGCGGATGAAGAGGACAAGGCCAACGCCAAGTACGACGCCATCCGCGCCAAGTCCAAGCGAGAACCAAGGCGGCGGCGGCAGCAGCCGGCAACCCAAACCAAGGCGGCCGCAACAACAATAATAACAACAACAACTTCTCGGGTTCCAACCGCAAGCGCAAGCCGTACAACACCGTCGCGGCTATCCGGCCGCCCTCCGAAAGGGAACTCGAAGAAGAACTCCGGCGGGTTTAAAGACCCGTCGAAGGAGAAGTGCCCGTGGCATCCAAACGGCAACCACACCACCGAGCAAGGGCTACCGGCTCGCATGCGCTCAAGGATACGCCGAGCCACCGCACCCTCACGATCGAAGAACAAGAAGAAGGACGGCGACGACTTCCAAGAACCCGAGAAGACCGTCAACGTCCTCTTCGGCGGACTACCCCGCAAAGGCGGGAGCAGAAGGCTACTCGCCGCGAAGTGATGTCCATTGAACCAGCGGTTATGACCCCTCTCAGGTGGTCAGAGACGCCCATCACCTTCTCCCGCGCGGACCAATGGACCAGCTTCTCCGAACCAGGACGTTTCCCTCTCGTCCTGCAACCAACAGTGGCGGGCTCTAAGCTCAACAAGGTGCTCATCGACGGCGGAAGCGGGCTCAACGTCCTCTTCACCAAGACTCTCGAGAAGATGAACCTTGACGTCACCCCCATGCTCAACAAGAGCAAGATGCCTTTCTACGGCATTGTCCCGGCAACGCGGCTATCCCACCGGGCTCGGTGGTACCGCGGTTACCTTCGGGGCGTCTCGCGACAACTACCGCACCGAGTACATCAAGTTCGAGGTCGCGGACATCGAGACTTCCTACCACGCCATCCTCGCGGACCGGCCATCGCCAAGTTCATGGCGTGCCCCACTACACATACTTGGTACTCAAAATGCCAAGTCCGGCCGGCGTACTCTCCCTCCGGGGGGACTTGAAGATCTCTCACGACCGCGATACAGAGGCCGTGGTGATTGCTTCGACAAATCAAGTACCCACCCCAATGATGGAGGTCTACGCCGCGTCGAAGAAGCTTGCTACAAGCGAACTCGACATCCCGCAGAAGTCCGACGGGCGCCAACAAGCCTCGGCCACCCGAGGAGGTGCTCACCAAGACCGGTCGACCTCGAACGAGCGACCCCACCAAGACTACCACCATCGGGGCCGGCCTCGACCCCAAATAGGAAGACGCGCTCATCGGCTTCCTTCGGGCTAACCGCGACATCTTCGCGTGGAAGCCGACGGACATGCCAGGAGTGCCCGGGAGCCGATCGAGCACCGCTCAACGTCGACCCAAAGGCCACCCCCAAGCGACAACACCTCCGACGCTTCGCCGACGACGGACGGGACGCCATCAAGAAGGAACTCGCCAAGCTACTCGCCGCCGGCTTCATCGAGAAGTTTTCCATCCCGTGTGGCTCGCCAACCCCGTCCTCGTCCGCAAGAAGAACTCGAACGAGTGGAGGATGTGCGTCGACTACACCGACCTCAACAAGCACCGCCCCCAAGGACCCCTTCGGGTTGCCACGGATTGATCAAGTCATCGACTCCACGGCGGCCGCGACCCGCTCTCGCTTCCTCGATCGCTACTCCGGTACCACCGCATCGCAATCAAGGAGGAAGACCAGGAGAAGACCGCGTTCATCACCCCGTTTGGCGCGCATCGCTACACGACCATGTCTTTCGGGTTGAAGAACGCCGCGCTACTTACCAACGGGCCATCCGGGCAGCTCGCTTCAAGCGGCAACTCAACAAGAACGTCGAGGCCTACGTGGATGACGTGGTTGTCAAAACCAGGGACTCCGGTACCCTCATCGACGACCTTGAAGAGACCTTCGCATCGCTACGCGAGTACCGCCGGGAAGCTCAACCCGAACAAGTGCATCTTCGGCGTACCTTCGGGCAAACTACTCGGCTTCATCATCGCCCAACGCGGCATCGAAGCCAACCCCGAGAAGATCTCCGCCATCACCAAGATGAAAGCTCCCACGAGCATCAAGGACGTCCGTAAGGCCGACGGGGTGCATGGCGGCATTGAACGTATTCATCTCGAAGCTAGGAGAACGGGGTCTCCCCTTCTTCAAACTACTCAAGCACCACGAGAAGTTCGTGTGGACTGCAGAGGCGGACCAAGCCCTTGCTCCCTCAAGGACTTCCCGTCGAAGCCCCCCGATCCTCACGGCTCCCTACAAGGGCGAGCGGCCATCGCTCTACCTCGCCGCGACTACTCACGTGGTCGATCGCCATCGTCGTCGAGCGGCGAGGAAGACGGCCACGCCTACCCGGTCCGGCGCCGCCCCGCCTACTTCGTCGGCCGAGGTTCTATCGTAGTCCAAGGCTCGCTACCAGCCCGTGCGAAGCTCCCGTACGCTCTACTCATCACCTCGCGGAAGCTACGACACTACTTCCGTGAGTACTCGGCCTCCGTCGTCACCGACTACCCGCTCGGCGACATCCCGAGGAACCCGGACGCCACCGGAAGGATCTCCAAATGGGCCGTCGAGCTCGGCGCCCTCACCATCGACTTCAAGCCACGCACGACCATCAAGTCGCAGGCTCTAGTCGACTTCATGGCGAGTGGCGGGAGAACCGGCTACCTACTCCCACCGTGCGACCGCAGCATTGGGTGATGTACTTCGACGGCTCACTCAACCTCGAGGGCGCGGCGCGCAGGGGTACCCCGATCTCCCCAACGGGCGAACAACTCAAGTACGTCCCGCGATCTTCCGGAAGGTCTCAAACAACGAAGCCGAGTACGAAGCCCTCCTACACGGGCTCCGCCTCGCGGCTTCACTTGGCATCAAGCGGCTACTAGTCTACGGCGACTCCGCGGTGGTCATCAACCAAGTCAACAAGTCCCGGGACCGCAACAAGGAGAACATGGACGCCACCGCCTAGAAGTCCGCAAGCTCGAGAACAAATTCTATGGTCTCGAGTTCCACCACATCGTTCGCGACAACAACGTTGCCGCGGACGTCCTCTCGAAGCTCGGATCCACCCGCGCCCAAGTACCCGCGGGCGTCTTCGTCCATGAGCTTCACGCGCCATCCATCCCGGAGCCGGCGCCACCGACCACCGTCCCGACTAACCAACCACCGGGCAGGAGGTCATGATGATCGACGTGGATCGGAGGCAACCCTTCATCGACTACCTCGGCCGAGCGAGAAGGTCCCCCCCGACAAAAACGCAGCCGAACAACTCGTCCGCCGCGCCAAGTCTTACGTCCTCGTCGGCGACAAGCTTTACAAGCGAGGCGCATCTTCTGGAGTACTCATGAAATGCGTCCCTCGCGAAGAAGGCAAGGACATCTTGGAGGAGATCCACAAGGGTGTCCGCGGCAACCACGCGTCCTCCCGCACGCCGGTCGGCAAGGCCTTCGGCGAGCCTTCTACCGGCCCACGCCCCGGGCGATGCCGAAGAACTCGTCGACGGTGCCAAGGATGTCGGGTTCTTCGCCAAGCAGCAACATGTCCCCGCCTACAAGCTAGTCACCATTCCACCAACCCGGCCCTTGCCCCGCCGGGGGCTCGACATGATTGGGCCACCGCCAACCGCGCCGAGGAGGATTCAACCGGCATCGGTGGCTATCGACAAGTTCACCAAGTGGATCGAGGTCAAGCCGGCCACATGCCCCAAGGCCGACAGAGTACTCGACTTCCCGGATGAACTCGTACACCGCTATGGGCTACCCCACCGCATCATCACGGACTACGGGGTCCAACTTTAACAACCACCAGTTCCGGGGAGTACCGCGAGAACGGCCGGAATCGACGTCGATACGTCTCCGTCGCCCATCCACGGCCAACGGACAAGTCGAGCGCGCCAACGGGATGGTGCTCGACGCCCTCAAGAAGCGGCTACACGACGCCGCTAACTCAAAAGGGGGCAAGTGGATCAAGGAACTACCCAACGCACTGCGGGGGCCGCGGACTCAACCATCCAAGCCAACCGGGGCAATCCCCCCTACTTCCCGGTCTACGGCTCCGAAGCCATCCTCCCTGCCGATGTCATATGGAACTCGCCAGCAGTGGAGCACTACGACGAAGGCGTCTCAGAAGACAGCGAGACGAGTTGATATCGACGCCCTCGAAGAAGCTCGCTGTGCCGCCCTCGTCCAATCGGCAAGGTACACGGAGGGTATCCGACGCTACCATGATCGCAACGTCAAGGAACGCTCCTTCAACGTTGGAGATCTTGTCCTCCGCCGTATACAGAACACGGAAGGACTTCACAAACTCAGCTCCCCCTGGGAAGGGCCCTTCACCGTGGCTAAGGTGACCGGCCGAGCTCCTACCGCCTCCAAACACTTGAAGGCGAAGAAGTCACCAACTCGTGGAACGTCGACCGGCTCTCGTCGATTCTACGCCTAGTCTACTCGACTACTTCGGGGTTCAAGTCTACACGACCGCATCAACACCCCCGGCCGCATGCGACCCTCCGGTCCTCGGCTTCAAGTCTCCGACTATTCTACTCCGTGTCCGGCCCCGTGCGGCTACCTACGGACCCCCGGGCCGCAATGAGCGTCAAGGACTCTAGCAGCGGTCTACCAAGAAGACCACACTCTAAGATCCGGCCCTGCGCGGCTACTTACGGACCGCGATCCACCCCACACGGCTACCTACGGATCACTCACCGTAAGCGGCTACCCGCTCCGGTACTACTCGACCGTAAGCGGCCTCCGGTCCGGGCGACTACTTGTAACTACGGCCCCGGCCACCCGTGTGTACTTCTTCGTAATAAAGTTTGATTGTTCATCAACTTTCTTATCGCCTACTCCCCGCGACGGGACTACTAAGCCGAGTACTACTACTCGCACCTACTCCACGATGGGCGCTCCGCACTCCGAGATCGCGGTCACGAGTACTCATTGACTGGAACTTCACATTTCATTGACATAAGAGATAGTTCATTACAACCTGTTTCCTATACAACTATGGCTACTAGCTATCTATGCGGAGCTACCGGAGATTCGGCTTATCGGCCACCGCTCCGCGATGGGAGCCATCCGCTCCAGGCAACTCGCGTACCGCTCGTCCGAGCGGTTGGCGGCTACTCCGCCGGCGACCACCTCCACCGGGCCTTCGGAAGTACGACTTCATGAAGGCCGCACCTGCTCGGGATCGACTTGGCCATGTGCTTCACGTAGGCGGCCACCGGCTTGGCGCCTCACGAAGTCGATCCGCCAACGGAGCAATCTTGGGGCCGCCGGGTGCGGCACCGGGAGCCTCGCGATCGGGGAGGGCGGCCTCTTCCGTGTCCTTCGCTTGGGCTCGGAGCGCCTCGCGGTCTTCGTTCACCTTCTCGCAAGGATTTGTAGCAGCTTGACGAGATCCCGTCGATGCAATTCTCAACTCCATGTGCTTCTCGCACTCGAAGGCCGGCCTCCTTGTAGTCGAGTTCAAGTACCGGCGGGCTTCTTGCTCCCGTAGAAGAGATTCTTCATGCCGATCTCCGAGCCCTTCGGACGCTCCACTCCGGTCTTCGAGTTCCGCAACACGGGAACACAACAACGGGTCGAGCTTGAGGACTCCCCACAAGTACCCGACAAGTCAAGAGACATACCTTTATTCTTGTTGCGGAGGCCTTTATTCTTCCGCACCGGATCGTCGCTCTTCGCCCCGCAAGTCCATCACGTCGTTGTGGTACTTGGCGAAGGCGCGTCAAGCCTCGACCGCATGGCGGCCGCGTGCTTCTTCGACTTCACGAGCTGCTCCTCTAAGGCTTCAGCTCTGAGCACGGTGTCGCCGTAGCCCCGCAAAGATGTTGGACTTCTCGCGGGACCGCTCCGCGACGTCCCGCACAATACAAGCTCAAGTCAGCGCAGTACTCTACGCAAAGGATAGACTACTCGGAAGGCTACGACTACGTACCTTCATCCACCTGCTCGGCCCCGCCGGATCGCCTCCGTGTGCCGGGCTACCGTTGTCGCTCGACGAGATCGTCGGCCGCGCGGCTCGATCCCCGCCGCGGCTACTTGACGTAGCCTCCGCCATCGGCGCCGAGCGGATAGGCTCCGCGTCTTGGATCTCCTCGGGGACCGGATCGCCACCTCCCGGGGCAACCCCCGGCGACGTGGCGCCCGCCTCCTCTTCGGCGGCCTTCTCGACGGTTTCCCTCACGGGCTCGGGGGCTCTCGCCGCGGCCTCTCGGGCCTCTCGGTGTCAACTCCCGCACGGTACCCCCGCGGGATGTCACCACCTTCGCCGCCCGTCGCAAATAGCACGCGCATCGCATCTACGACTACTCTTTTTGGGGCTCTACGGCTTCGGGAAGAGTACTCACCTTCGACCATGACCGCCTCGGCAGCGCGGCTTCGGCAAACCGGGGGCTCGGCCGCGGCTTGGGCCTCTCGGAGCGGGTTCCTCGACGGGCGGCGCGGCCTTTTTCCCCTCGCCGCCGCGGGCTCCTCTCCGTCCCGCCTCAAGTCGGTGGATTTTCCGCACAAGTATCCACAAAGGTTCATCGTACAACATCGGCTACTACAATGAGTACTACTCACGAAGTGTGGTACTTACAAGTTCGACCGGGACGATAGTCACGGCCGGAGCACCGAGGATGCCGGCGATATCGACCCGGTCCACCCTCGGCGGGCGTCTCTTCTTCCGCCTCTTCGGCCACCGCCTCCTCCACGGTGGCGGCGGCCGGCCGCGCGCACGTCTTCCGCGTCCCTCGCGGCTTCCATCTCTCCAACGGCGGCGGCCGCGGGTACTCGCTCCCTCCGGGGCGGGGGCCGGCGCTCCGGCCGCGCGGAGCTCTTCGACGCGGGGAGCCGGACTCCGGCTTCCGGCCCGGTTCCCCCCACCGTGGGCCTTCTCCCCGATGAACCCGGAGTTCAACGGGGGTCGTCGGAGTCCCTCGGTCTTCACCTTCGACCTTTTCCACTCGCGGCTTGGATCGCCGCGCGGTGGAGATGTGGGCGGCGCCGCTCCGTGCCGGGGCCGGCGGCAGCCTTCTCGCATGGCTCCTCTTCTTCCCGCCGGCCTTCAACGTCTTCGACGGGGACGGCTTCATTCTCCAAGAACAAAGAGGTCTTCACTCGCATCCGCCGGGGGCTACCCTACGGCTTTCGGGTGCGCGATGCGCTTGGATCTACCGCGGCGGCGGTGCTCGTTGGAGTGGATCTACCTCAAGATTCAAGTGCGCGAATGACCGCGGCTCACTTGGGTGAAAACCCTAAGGGTTTCGGTTTGAATTTATAAGCCAAATCGCCTCCGTAACGGCGGCCGGATAAGTCCGCGCGTGGTTGACTCCGGGCACCGCGCGTGACTCTTCGTATTCTACTAGTCGACGTGCCTCACCTCGTGGCTCGGCTACTTCTACTCGACTACCCGGGGACGCGGTTAGTCTCAAGAGCTTCTCGGACACATTCTTCAAGAAGACCCTTCAATTCGAGAGGAAGTACTCGACTCAAGGCTCGGGGGCTCCGTGCCACGTGTCCTTCGGTTTTTTCTCTCTCGGATTTTTCGGGATTTTCTCTCCAAGATTTCGGATAGATCCTCGCCCGTAACCCGCGGCTCGAGGCTCGGGGGCTACTCCACGTGGATTGCGGTTCAAGAAATCGCATCTTCTTGACGGCTCCGGCTTCAAGACAAGACAGCATTTTTGAAGACCTTCGAAGGCGGATTTCAAGGACGCTTGGGACTACTCGAGAAGACTTCAAGATTGCTCAAACATCACCGGAGTACATTCCGGCCTCGGGATGCTTCGACTACTCTTGAGGACTTTTGACTTGTAGCACTCGGGGACGCTTGAGGACTACTCGTTAAGGCCGTCAAGACTATCGGAAGCTATCCTTCTCGACTACAAAGTACTCGGGGGCTTGTCGTATGGACCTCCCCGGGCCCACCACCTCGGTGGGTACCAGGACCGACTACTCGGTGGGCCCCCGGGACTACCCGACTTGCGCTACACCGCACCCGAAGGCGTGGAGCACAAGGACAAGAAAGGAGTAGTACTCGGATAGGACTCGTACATGTTCCGCACCGTGTAGAGGTCTCCCTAGACGTACTCGACTAGTACTCCTTCCCCTACTCCGACTTGTAACCCCGCCTCCCGACTATATAAGGCGAGGGCAGGGACCGATCCCAGGATCATCTTAACCTCACCTCATCCAACTCACGGCGCACCATTGCACCATCGTGTAATCGTGCCCTATCAATCCGAGCTACGCAAAGCATACAGACGTAGGGTATTACGCACCTCGCGGCCCGAACCTCGTCTAAATTGTGTGTCGCGTGCCTCTTCCTTCGAGTTACCGATCTCGGCGAGTCACATTCATCTACTTCGGGTACTCCCCGTAGTAGGTTGCCGGTCCAAAACACCGACAGTCGCGATCTCAGAGTGCGGAGCCCCATTGTGGAGTAGATGCGAGTAGTCGTACTCGGCAGTAGTCCCGTTGAGGGGGGTAGACCGTAAAGAAGTTGATGAACGATCAAACTTTATTACTGAAGGAGTACACCTGGATGGCCAGGGCCGTAGTTACAGAGTAGTCGCTTGAACCCGGAGGCCGCTTACAGCTAAGTGGTGCTAGGGCGGTAGTCGCTTACAGCAGTAGATCCGTAGGTAGCCGTGTAGGCTGGATCTTGGAGTACACGGTCTCTTAGTAGACCGCTGCTAGAGTCCTTTGTCGCTCGTCGCAGCCCAGGATCCGTAGGTAGCCGCGCGGGCTGGATCCTCGGAGTGGAGAAGTCCGAGACCGGAGCCGGGACCCGGAGGCCGCTTACGGCGGAGGGGTGTTGATGTAGTCGTGTAGACTTGAACCCCGGAGTAGTCGTGTAGACTAGGCGTAGAACCGACAGAGCTGGTCGACGTTCCACGAGTTGCTGATGTCTTCGCCTTCAAGTGTCTGGAGGCGGTAGGAGCCCGGCCCGGTCACCTTTGCCACGGTGAAGGGACCTTCGCAGGGGGAGCTGAGCTTGTGTAGTCCTTCCGTGTTCTGAATACGACGGAGGACGAGATCACCAACGTTAAAGGAGCGTTCCTTGACGTTGCGATCGTGGTAGCGTCGGATACCCTCCAGGTACCTTGCTGATTGGACGAGGGCAGCGCAACGAGCTTCTTCGAGGCTGTCGATGTCAACTCGTCCGTCGTCTTCGAGACGCCTTCGTCGTAATGCTCCACCGCCGGCGAGTTCCATATGACGTCGGCGGGGAGGATTGCTTCGAAGCCGTAGACCAGAAGTAAGGGGATTGCCCCGTTGGCCGGGAGGGCCGAGTCCGTAGCCCCCGCAGTGCGTTGGGTAGTTCCTTGATCCACTTGCCTCCTTTGGAGTTAGCAGCATCGTGTAGCCGCTTCTTGAGAGCGTCGAGCACCATCCCATTGGCGCGCTCGACTTGTCCGTTGGCCCGAGGATGGGCAACTGAGACGTATCGGACGTCGATCCCGCTGTTCTCGCAGTACTACTGGTGGTTGTTGAAGTTGGAGCCCAGATCTGTGATGATGCGGTAGGGTAGTCCGTAGTGATGCACGAGTTCATCCAGGAAGTCGAGTACTCGTCGCCCTTGGGGCATGTGACCGGCTTGACCTCGATCCACTTGGTGAACTTGTCGATGGCCACCAATACTCGTTGAAATCACCCGGCGCAGCTTGGTAGTGGCCCAATCATGTCGAGCCCCCAAAGAAGCGAAGGGCCGGTGTTGGCGGTAAGGTGACTAGCTTGTAGGTCGGGGCGTGTTGCCGCTTGGTGAAGTACCGGCATCCTTGGCACCTTCTAACGAGTTCTTCGGCGTCGCCCGCAGCGAGAGGGCCAGTAGAAAGCTCGCCGGAAAGCCTTGCTGACCAGCGTGCGGGAGGACGCGTGGTTGCCGCAGACGCCCTTGTGGATCTCCTCCAAGATGTCCTTGCCTTCTTGCCGAGGGATGCATTTCATGAGTACTCCAGAAGATGCGCCCCACTTGTAAAGCTTGTCTCCGAGGAGGACGTAGGACCTGGCGCGGCGGATGAGCTGCTCAACCGAGTTCTTGTCAGAGGGAACCTTCTGCTCGCTGAGGTAGTCGATGAAGGGTTTCCTCCAGTCCACGTCGATCATCATGACCTCCTGTCCAGTCGGTGGGTGCGCTGGGACAGTGGTCGGTGGCGCCGGCTCCGGGATGGATGGCGCGTGAAGCTCGTGAACGAAGACACCCGCTGGTACTTGAGCGCGGGTAGATCCAAGCTTCGAGAGAACGTCCGCTGCAACGTTGTTGTCGCGGACGATGTGGTGGAAGTCGAGACCGTGGAACTTGTTCTCGAGCTTGCGGACTTCTAGGCAGTAGGCGTCCATGATCTCCTTGTTGCGGTCCCAGGACTTGTTGACTTGGTTGATGACCACTGCGGAGTCACCGTAGACTAGTAGCCGCTTGATGCCCAGTGAAGCCGCGAGGCGGAGCCCATGTAGGAGAGCTTCATACTCGGCTTCGTTGTTTGAGACCTTCCAGAAGATCTGCAGGACGTACTTGAGTTGTTCGCCCATTGGAGAGATCAGTAGTACCCTTGCACCTGCGCCCTCGAGGTTGAGTGAGCCGTCGAAGTACATCACCCAATGCTCTGGTCGCACGGTTGGAGTAGGTAGCCGATTCTCCCGCCACTCCGCCATGAAGTCGACTAGCGCCTGCGACTTGATGGCTGTGCGTGGCTTGAAGTCGATGGTGAGGGCGCCGAGCTCGACTGCCCACTTGGAGATTCTTCCGGTAGGCATCTTGGTTCCGCGAGGATGTCGCCGAGCGGGTAGTCGGTGACGACGGAGATCGAGTACTCCCGGAAGTAGTGTCGTAGCTTCCGCGAGGTGATGAGTACCGCGTACGGTGAGCTTCAAAGACGGCCGATAACGTGCCTTGGACTCGATAGGACCTCGCCCGACGAAGTAGACCGGGCGCCGGACCGGGTAGGCGTGGTCGTCTTCCCGCCGCTCGGCAACGATGGCGATCGACCACATGAATAGTCGCAGCGAGGTAGAGCAAATAGCGGCTCGCCCTTGCGAGGAGCCGTGAGGACCGGCGGCTTCGATAGGAAGTCCTTGAGCCGGGCAAGGGCTTGATCCGCCTCCGGAGTCCACGGGGAACTTCTCTTGATGCTTGAGTAGTTTGAAGAAGGGGAGCCCCCGTTCTCCAAGCTTCGAGATAAATACGGTTCGGTGCCGCCATGCACTCGGTCGGTTTCGGACGTCTTTGATGCTCGTGGGAGCTTTCATGTCGGTGATGGCGGAGATCTTCTCGGGGTTGGCTTCGATGCCGCGTTGGCCGATGATGAAGCCGAGTAGTTTGCCCGAAGGTACGCCGAAGACGCACTTGTTCGGGTTGAGCTTCCGCCGGTACTCGCGCGAGGGATGCGAAAGTCTCTTCAAGATCGTCGATGAGGGTACTGGAGTCTCTGGTCTTTACGACCACGTCGTCCACATAGGCTTCGACGTTGTTGTTGAGTTGCCTCTTGAAGCGGTGCCCGGATAGCTCGTTGGTAGGTGGCGCGGCGTTCTTCAACCCGAAGGACATGGTCGTGTAGCGATGCACGCGCCAAACGGGGTGATGAACGCGGTCTTCTCCTCGGTCTTCTTCCTTGATCGCGATCCGGTGGTACCCGGAGTAGCGGTCGAGGAAGCGAGAGCAGGTCGCGAGCCCCCGCCGTGGAGTCGATGACTTGATCAACCCGCGGCAACCCGAAGGGGTCCTCGGGGGCGGTGCTTGTTGAGGTCGGTGTAGTCGACGCACATCCTCCACTCGTTCGAGTTCTTCTTGCGGACTAGGACGGGGTTGGCGAGCCACTCGGGATGGAAGACTTCTCCGATGAAGCCGGCCGCGAGTAGTTTGGCGAGTTCCTTCTTGATGGCGTCCCGTCCGTCGTCGGCAAAACGTCGGAGGTGTTGTCGCTTGGGGGTGGCCTTAGGATCGACGTTGAGGCGTGCTCAATCGGCTCCCGGGCACTCCCGGCATGTCCGTCGGCTTCCACGCGAAGATGTCGCGGTTAGCCCGAAGGAAGCCGATGAGCGCGTCTTCCTATTTGGGGTCGAGGCCGGCCCCCGATGGTGGTGGTCTTGCTCGGGGTCGCCCGTTCCGAGGTCGATTGTCTTGACGAGAACCCTCCTCGGGTGGCCGAGGCTTGTTGGCGCCGTCGTACTTCTCGGGATGTCGAGTTCACTTGTAGCAAGCTTCTTCGACGCAGCGTAGACCTCCATCATAGTGTTGGGTACTTGATTTGTAGAAGCGATCTCCACGGCTTCTGTGTCGCAGTCGTGGGAGATCTTCAAGTCCCCTTGGAGAGAGAGTACACCCGCTGGGCTTGGCATCTTGAGTACCAAGTAGGTGTAGTGGGGCACCGCCATGAACTTGGCGATGGCCGGTCTGCCGAGGATGGCGTGGTAGGAAGTCTCGAAGTCCGCGACCTCGAACTTGATGTACTCGGTACGGTAGTTGTCCCGAGATTCCCCGAAGGTAACTGGCAGGACCAGTGAGCCCAGTGGGATAGCCGCGTTGCCGGGGACGATGCCGTAGAAGGGCGTGTTGCTCTTGGTGAGCATGTTGGTGATGTCGAGCTTCATCTTCTTCAAGGTCTTGGTGAAAAGGACGTTGAGCCCGCTTCCACCGTCGATGAGGACCTTGTTGAGCTTGGAGCCCGCGACCACTGGTTTCAGGACGAGGGGGAAGCGTCCTGGTTCGGAGAAGCTGGTCCATTGATCCGCGCAGGAGAAGGTGATGGGTACCTCCGACCACCTAAGAGGGGTCGGGACCGCTGGCTCAATGGACATGACTTCTCGACGGGTAGCCTTCGCTCCCGCCCGCCGGGGCAATCCACCGAAGAGGACGTTGACGGTCTTGTCGGGTTCCCCGGAAGTCGTTGTTGTCGCCGTCCTTCTTCTTGCCCTTTTTGTCGTGAGGGTGCGGTGGCTCGGCGTATCCTTGAGTGCATGCCCGAGTTGGTAGCACCGCTCGGTGGTGTGGTTGCCGTTTGGATGCCACGGGCACTTCTCCTTCGGACGGTGTCTTTGAAACCACCGGAGTTCTTCTTCGAGTTCTCCTTCGCAGGCGCCGTATAGCCGCGACGGTGTTGTCCGGCTTGCACTTGCGGTTGGGACCCGAGTAGTAGTTGTTGTTGTTGTTGCGACCGCCTTGGTTCGCGTTCTTGCCGCCGCCGCCCGGTTCTCGCTTGGTCTTGCCACGGATGGCGTCGTACTTGGCGTTGGCCTTGTCTTCTTCATCCGCCCAGGACGTGATCATGTCCTTGAGGTGGGGGATGGACTTGGGGCGGCGACGACCGAAGTCTTCAAAGGTGCGGCGGTGGTAGAGGCCGTCTTGGAAGAGGTCGATGACCTCCTTGTCGGTGACGTCAACCACGGTAGCGCGCTTGTCGAAGAAGCGGCGCATGTACTTGCGGAGGGTCTCGCCTTGTTCCTGCTTGACCATGGTCAGGTCCATGCGAGTACTCGATCGGCCCATGGCACCCGCGAAGTTGCTGGTAAATTGCTCCTTCAGCTGGTCCCACTTGTCGATCGAGTGCTTGTCCAGCGACTCGAGCCATGTGAGTGGAGCTTGGTCCAGGCAGAAGGGGAAGTAGAGGCACTTGGTGTCGCTGTTGCCGCCGCCGTTCTCGATGGAGAGGGCGTAGCACCTGAGCCACTGGATGGGGTCTTGCTTCGCGTCGTACTTGGTGATCCCCAAAGGCTTGAACTTGTCGGGGAGGAGCAAGTTGCGAAGTCGAGGTGAGAAGGCGGGGAAGCCGTCGTTGTCTCCCGCGGTGGTCGACTTCTTCCGCCGCGGCTCCTCAATCTTCGCGGGCGTCGTAGCCGCCCGTGGAGGCGCCGCAGGCGTGGCCGTTCGCGTGGCCTCGGCCGCCGCGACCGCCGCCGCCACCGGCCCTCCCGTTGGCTCCTTGGTTGGAGCTTCCGCCGCGTCGCCGCCGCCGTCGGGGTCCCGCCGCCGCCACCGCCGGCCGGAGCGCGGTGAGGGACGACTTCGCAGTGGCTGTTGCCACCTTGTGGGGGTCCGCCGGCGTTGGAGCGAGTGCGGTTGGGCTGAGCGGGGAGCTCAGCTCGAGTACGGTTGGGACCGTTGTTGGCGCCGCGACTTGTGGCTTCGTTGTCGCGGTGCCTGGCTGGAGGAGGTTGGTTGACCCTGTTGTCAACCCGCATGAAGTAGGCGTCTTCAGCAAGTTTGGCGATGACCTCTCCAGCGCGTATGCCCTGAGCCTGGCGTGCGATCGCTGTGATCGACATGAGGCATTGCTCAGGGGTAGTGTGTACTCTGCTCTCGACCGCCTCGAGAGCTTCCGCAAGGTTGCGGACGGGGAAGTTGTCGCGGAGGCATCGGCAACGTTCGCTGCGCTTCCGGTTATGCTCACGTCGAGCGTCTCTGTCTGCAGGGGTCTCGTTTGCTGGAGCATCAACAGAGAGCTCGTCGGAGGAGATGTCTTCAAGGTACTTGTCTTGAGCCCTCCCTGAAGGTCCTGGGGTGTCGCCGGCAGCCATGAAGACTTGGCGATCGGGGGTGCCAAGGCTGGACTCAGAAGGCGCCACCTCAGTTGGTGTGCCCGAGTCAGCTCGGGCTAGTGGTGTTCCCTCCTGGAACGGTAGTGAGTCGATGTAGGCGACGTAGCGTGAGTCTCCACTTATCAGGTCTGCAGGCTTGCGGTCTGGCCAGTAGACGAATCTGCCGACCGGTGTGGATGTTATAACCAGCCCAGAGGTCGGACCTGACAAGGGATGCTCAGTGGAGTTGTCCTCAGACTCGGGATCCTCAGGGTCCGACCCGAAGTCGAACTCGTATGCGGGGTTCGAGTAGAACTCAGAGAGAGGGTTGGAGTCCGAAGCGTGGCTGGGGGCGGTGTCGGAGTCCGAGTTGTACTCGGGCACGGGCTCCTTGCGGCCGGCGCGAAGAGGGGGAGCCCCCCGTGCGGGCCGCGCCGAGGATGCGGGGGCCACGCGTGCGGCGCTCGCGGAGTGGTGGGACCACATGCGATGGCCGAGCGGGCCCGGCTCGCATGCGATAGCCCATGGGGACGTCGAGTTCGAGTTGGAAGCGGACTCGAGCTCGAAGTCGCCGTGATGGTTGAAGAGCGAAATTTCGCCGAACTTGCGGCGAGTTCGCCTGTGACAACTTCAGGAAGCGTCACGAAGCCGGTCTTCGGGTTGGGCGGCATGGTGAGGCGGCGCTGGAAAGAGCCCGCGCCGTCTGCAGTGCAGACCTAGGCGCCGAACATGAAGGTGTCGCCGCGGTTGAAGGCGACGGTTGGCTTGAAGTAGACGGGAGCCGTCGAGTTCGCCATGTGATCTCGGGCGAGAGCCCCTACCTGGCGCGCCAGCTGTCGGTGTTTTAGACCGGAAACCTACTAAGGGGAGTACCCGAAGTAGATGAATGTTGTCGGGGACCGCCCTAGGGGACCCCTTAAACGATGGGGGAACCCTTGTTTAAATTCCTATAAGCCTAACCATGCAGGGAACTAACCATGCAGGACATGGCCCGGGACTCCAGAGGCCCATCAAGACGGCCCGTCTGGGAGACCCCTCGAGCGGGCTTCGCCTCGCCCGAGGGCACGCTCCTCCTCGAGCGGACTCCGCCCCGCACGAGGGGCAACCCCCTCCTCGAACGGGCTCCGCCCCGTTCGAGGGGCGACCCTTCCCTCGAGCGGTCCCGCCCCGCTCGAGGGTACGCTCCCCCTCGAACGAGTCCCGGCTCGCTCGAGGGTCCGCCCCGCCTCCGGCGGGGCCCGCCACGCTCACGGGCGCCCGCGCGCGCGCGCCGGCCCCGTACTTGGGCATTTAACGCCCGACGCCGCGAACGGCGCCATCATGCGCCGGGGCTCACGCCCGGGTGCCGCCGCACCAACTCCCCAGGGAGGAGCCCCATCCCCGCCACTGTGGGGTGGACTGTGCGGTACGGCCGGTGTCGGTCCAATAACGCGCGTGCGCACGCCACCGTACGACTAACGCGCCCGAGCCCTCGAAAGGGGGCGGGCGCACCCTCGATCCCGCTTTCCCGTGACCCTGCAGGTTAGGTGAAGGGCGCTAGGCCGGTGGACGGCCATCCCGGCCACTGTAACGGCGCGGCCGCCGTACCCACGCGCGCAGGCACACGCCTGACTCCGCAGGCGCACGCCCGGCACCGTAGCAACCACTCCGCCACCACGAGCTCATTGGGAAGGAACGCCGCTCCGCCCCGCCCTCGTACACCGT
The DNA here is from genome assembly GCA_947561735.1 of Cenchrus americanus. Lineage (NCBI taxonomy): Eukaryota > Viridiplantae > Streptophyta > Magnoliopsida > Poales > Poaceae > Cenchrus > Cenchrus americanus. Next base: position 106,176,312 of record OX387243.1, read on the forward strand.
GCCGGCCATCGTCGGCACCTCCCTCGAAGCCTATCGGGGACGCCATCGCCATCTACCGCCTTCTACCCTCGAGCCGCCACTTGTTCGGGTACGAGGTAGGCCATCATGGCCGAATCGTAGTAAAGATCGTCCGGGACCGGCCGCCCACTCTACACCGTAGCGCGACGTGCTCCCTCACGTAGCTAGGTAGCGCGGCGTGCATGTAACCCGTCGCCCCCTTGGCCTATAAAAGGGGGGAGGCGAGCCCCCGAGCGGCGGGGGGGGGAACAAGTAGACGGTCGAACACAACACACCGCGCATTCGCCCTCTCATTCTCCCACAACATCTTCGCCCACTCACCGGGGACTTGGAAGCCACGCTTCCTCTCCCGCCTCGCTTGTATTTGCCCCACTACAAGCACCCCTCGGTGCAAAGCAATATAGTGCCACGAGCACAACACTGCTGGACGTACGGCCCCCTCGGCCGGAACCAGGATAAACCTTGTGTTATTTGTTGCTTAGCATCGACCATTGAGGGATAGGCCTAGGCGTTATTTACTGGTTAGTGTCGGGACCACTTTCCGCACCGACAGTTGGCGCCCACCGTGGGGCAAACGAGCGCCTAAGGTCACTTCATCAACTTCCTCCATGGTGATTCGTACCGAGTACCGTAGCACCCGCTACAACATGGGTAGCTCGGACCCCCTCCCGGCCGGATTCGAGATCCGCTTTGGGGACTTGAACTTCCAGGCCACGGGGAACGGCTATCTCATGCGCCTCACCAACCGTGAGGAGCTTCGCGCGCGCCGCGAGGCCAGTCCGCCCCGGTCCCCGCCGCACGCACGACGCCCGCACAAGCGCCCGCGGGCGCGGTGCGGCGGGGACCGTCGACACCGCGACGCCGTCATCGTTCGGGCCGCGCTCGCGTCGGGCGCGGACCGAGCGACGGCGCAGCCGAGCGCACCGCCGCCCAACGCGGGCGCGTCTACCGTCACGACGACCGCCACCGCCCCGGCGGGACCGCGTGCGGTCTCCGACCACGCGTCCCCATCGGGTTGCGTGGCGCAACCGCGGCCTACAACACCAACACGACAATGCGCGGGGTTCCTCCCGGTCGCCACGTCTTCGTCGCCGAGACCCCGGCACTTCAGCAGCAGACGAATCATCCCTGGGCTCCGTCGACACGATGCCACCCGCCAGCCGCCATGGGTATGCGGAGTGGGACTTCTCCGGTGTGCCGGACCCGGGCCGCGTTCAGGCGCTTCCTCGACGCCACGGACTATTGGTTTGGCTGCTCCGACGACTCCAGCACAGGGAGCTACGACCCCACGCGGGAGTGTTGCGCCGTCATCACTAACGACCCGGCCAACGCCGCCGGCGCGGCGGGCGCCGGAGATGGGGAAGTCACGCCGCACCGGGGGATCGCCACGCGCCGGCCGCGGGGCCAAGCGCCCCCGCCGGGGCCGACGTCGACGCGCGGTGGCCCAAGCTCGCGAGCTCGAGGCCAAGCCGGCGAAGAGTACCGACCATACGGCTACTCCGCGCCTCGATGGCGGGGAGAGGCCTCCGCGCGTGGTGAACGCGCGCGGGAGCTGGGCCGACAAGTCCGTGACCGCCTCAACCCTGCCCCCAACGTCGACAACGCGGATACTCCGCCGCGGGCGAGCCAAAAGCTCATCGCCGCCGCAACGCTGCTGCGCGCCATGCCAGCACCCTCGACCCCCGAGGCTCGGGACATGCACCGCGAGGTGCAGACCCTCCTTGAGCAAGCGGCCGTCCAGCAGGCCGAGAGCTCGGCTTCGCGCATCCGCCAACAAGGGGGGACGCGCGGGGTGACGACCCGGCACCGGGGGGGCGAACCCTCGGTGCACGCGAGGCCAACTTGCTGGCCAGGGACGCACGCCGGCCAAGGAGCGACTCCTTGACACACGCAGGGCGCTGGATGGGGACGCCCGCAACGTCATCAACGCCAGGCGCACCAGCAAGGCGGACGCACGGGCGGCCAGGGGCTACCACCCTCGAAGGGGTGGACGCTACGACAGCGGTGAGGACCGCTCCCCAACGCCAGAGCCCCCGGGCACCCGGGTGTTCAGCCGGGAGATCCGCATGGCTGCGTTCCCGCAGCGCTTCCGTCAGCCCACGACAATCGTCAAATACAACGGGGAGACGGACCCTCGTGTCTGGCTCAATGATTACCGCCTAGCCTGTCAGCTGGGCGGAGCCACCAACGACGAAGTAATCATCCGCAACTTGCCCCTGCATTTGGGCGATGCGGCCCGGACATGGCTCGAGCATTTGCCCGCCGGCCCGCATCCACGACTGGGATGATTTAGTCCACACCTTCGTGGGCAACTTCCAGGGCACATACGTGCGCCCTGGGAACTCCTGGGATCTGCGCTCCTGCACGCAGAAACCGGGCGAATCCCTGCGGGACTTCATACGGCGTTTCTCCAAGCGCTGCACAGAGCTCCCCAGCGTGGCGCAATCCGAAATCGTGCACGCGTTCCTCGAGGGCACTACGTGCCGGGACCTCGTGCGCGAGCTTGGACGCAGCCCGCCCACGGACTCGAACGAGCTGTTCGACATTGCCACCAGCTTTGCCTCCGGAGAGGAGGCCGTGGGGGCAATCTTCGACGGCAAGAAGGGCAAGCGCTCCGAGGACGCGCCCGCGGAAGGCAGCGGGTCCAAGGAGCCGCGCCGCAACGACAAGCGGGGCAAGAAGGGGAAGAAGCCGCGCCGCGAGGCGCGCGAGCAGGGGGCGCGACGGCGGCAACGCCGAGGCCCTCGCCGTTGACCCGGCCGACGGGGCCCTCGACAGGCTCCTCGAGGCCCGGGAGTCTTCGACGACATGATGAAGAAGCCGTGCCCCTACCACAAGACCCCCGTGAACCACACCCTTGAGCAGTGCGACATGCTCAAGAAGTTCTATGGCCGTGCCGCCGCGAAGGAGGCGGAGGCCAAGAAGGATGGGGGCAACGGCGACGCGGGCGGTTTCCCCGCTGTTGAAAATGTGTTCCTCATCTTCGGGGGACCCTCGTCGACATGTCAACCGGCTAGCCGCAAAAAGGAGCGGCACGAAGTCCTCGCCGCGGAGAGGGCACCTCCCGGCCCTTTCTCAAGCGGTCGAAGGATGCCATCACCTTTAGCCGGGAAGATCACCCAAACCGCATCCCGAACCCGGCCAGGACCCACCGGTGGTCGATCCCATCATTGGGAGCGCCGGTTTTCGAAGGTCCTCATGGACCGGAGGCGTAGCCTCAATATCCTCTTCGCGCATACGTTGCGCTCGATGGGGATAGGGGTGGACCGTTGCGGCCCGGCACGAAGCCGTTTCACGGCATCGCGCCGGCAAGCGGGTTCATCCCCCTCGGGCGCATCGACCGCCCGTATGGTTTGGGACCCCCAAGAATTTCCGCAAGGAAACCCTCACTTTCGAGGTGGTGGGATTCAAAGGGGCCTACCACGCCATCCTTGGGCGACCATGCTATGCCAAGTTCATGGCGTCCCCAACTACACGTACCGAAGATGAAGATGCCGGGTCCAAATGGCGTCATCACCGTCGGGTCGTCGATCGAGCACGCATTCGACTGCGACGTCGAGTGCGTGGAACATGCGAGGCGCTAGCGCCGGGATGAAGCGCCGGTGAACACGCTCGGAGAAGATGGTCAACGACGACCTCGGCTCCGCCGCCAAGCACGTCGGCACGTTCGAGGCCGCCGAGCAAACCAAAGGGGTCTCCCTCGACCCATTGGCCCCCGAGGGCAAGGCGTTGAGGGTCAGCTCGACCCTCGACCCCAAATAGGAAGCAGTGCTCGTCGACTTCCTCCGCGCCAACGCCGACGTCTTCGCGTGGAGCCCCTCGGACATGCCAGGCATCCCGAGGGAGGTCGCCGAGCACTCCCTTGATATCCTGCCTAATGCCCGCGCTGTGCAGCAGCGGCTGCGCCGCTTCGACGAGGAGCGGCGGCGGGCGATCGGAGCGGAGCCGCGAAAGCTCCTCGAGGCCGGATTCATCAAGGAAGTGTTCCACCCTACGTGGTTAGCTAATCCCGTGCTTGTAAAAAAAGAAAAATGGGAAGTGGAGGATGTGTATAGACTACACCGGTCTCAATAAAGCATGTCCAAAAGTTCCTTTTCCTTTACCACGCATAGATCGATTATTGATTCCACGGCGGGTGTGAACTACTCTGTTTCCTTGACGCCTATTCGGGTTATCACCAAATAAAAATGAAGGAGTCCGACCAGCTCGCGACTTCGTTCATCACACCGTTCGGGACGTTCGTTATGTCACGATGCCCTTTGGCCTCGAAACGCGGGCGCAACATACCGGCGCGCATGCAGCACGTTTTTGGGGACCATATCGGGCGGACGGTCGAGGCTTACGTAGACGACATCGTCGTCAAGACCAGGAAGGCGGACGACCTGGTGAGCGATCTTAGCATCGCGTTCGACCGCTCGCGGGCCAACGGGGTCAAGCTCAACCCCGAGAAGTGTGTCTTTGGAGTGCCGCGGGGCATGCTCCTAGGGTACATTGTCTCCCAGCGGGGAATCGAGGCCAACCCCCGAAAAGGTCGCGGCCCTCGAGCGAATGGGTCCAATTCGGGACCTCAAAGGAGTGCAGAAAGTGTTGGGGTGCCTCGCCGCCTTAAGCCGCTTCGTCTCGAGGCTCGGTGAAAAGGGCCTCGCCCTCTACCCGGCCGCTCAAGAAACACGAGCACTTCTCTTGGACCGCCGAGGCCCAGGAAGCGCTCGACAAGCTGAAGGCGTCCCTGACGCACGCCCCAATCCTTACGCCGCCGCGAGACCGGCGAACCCCTCCAACTCTACGTCCGCCGCGACCACCCGTGTGGTGCGCCGTGATCATCGTGGAGCGCACGGAAGAAGGGCATGCCTTGCCCGTGCAGAGGCCGGTCTACTACATCAGCGAGGTCCTGTCGGACACGAAGACGCGCTACCCCCAGGTCCAGAAGCTGTTGTACGCGGTGGTCCTCGCGCGGCGCAAGCTCCGCCATTACTTCGAGGCCCACCCGGTCACGGTGGTTTCTTCCTTCCCGTTAGGAGAAATCATTCGCAACCCCGACGCGGCGAGCGGGGGAATTGCCAAGTGGTCCGTGGAGTTGATGGGCGAAACGCTCGCCTACGCTCCGCGCAAGGCCATCAAATCTCAAATCCTTGCCGATTTCGTCGCGGAGTGGACGGACACGCAGCTGCCGCCCCCTCAGATCCAAGCAGAGTGCTGGACTCTGTTCTTCGACGGCTCGGTGATGAAGACAGGAGCGGGCGCGGGCCTGCTCTTCGTGTCACCTCTCGGAGAGCACATGCGCTATGCAGTGCGTCTCCATTTCCCCGCGTCCAACAATATGGCGGAATACGAGGCCCTCCTCTGCGGCCTCAAGATCGCCATCGAGTTGGGCATCAAGCGCCTCGACGTGCGAGGGGATTCGCAGCTCGTGATCGACCAAGTCATGAAGAACGCGAGCTGCCACGACGACAAGATGGAGGCCTACTGTAAAGCCGTGCGGGCCCTCGAAGACAAATTCTACGGCATCGAGCTTAATCATGTACCCCGCCGGTACAACGAGGAGGCAGACGAGCTGGCAAAAATAGCATCTGGGCGAATCACCGTTCCCCCAAACGTTTTTGCGCGCGACATCGCGCAGCCCTCGGTCACCTTCGAGCCTTACCCCTCGAGCGACGGCGGACCCTCGGGGGCTCCCTCGAATCCAGCGGGTGCGGAACCCATGGAAGAGGACCCCTCGAACGAGGCGTACGTGCTTTCTCTTCTCGAGGGGTATGGCTCCCACGAGGTCGATGCGATGGATATAGAACCGGCTCCGGTCCCGCGATTGGCGTGAAAAATACACCGCCCGGATCGCTCGAGGGGAACTCCCCGAAGACGGGGGGCCGCGGCCGGGCGCATCGCCAGGATGGCCAAGTCCTTCACCCTCGTCGACGGCGAGCTGTACAAGCGCGCCGCGTCAGGCATCCTCCAGCGGTGCATACCAATCCCCGAGGGGCGCGAGCTCCTGCGGGACATACACGCAGGAATCTGTGGCCACCACGCCGCGCCACGCACTCTCGTAGGCAACGCGTTCCGCCAGGGCTTCTATTGGCCTACCGCGGTCGCGGACGCCAGTGAAATAGTGCGCACCTGCGAAGGGTGCCAGTTCTACGCCCGCAAGACCAACCTGCCCGCTCACGCCCTACAAACAATCCCCGTCACATGGCCGTTCGCCGTGTGGGGGTTGGACATCGTCGGGCCCCTGCGGAAGGCGCCCGGGGGCTTCACCCACCTGCTCGTCGCGATCGACAAGTTTTCTAAGTGGGTGGAGGTGCGCCCCATCACAAATTTGAGGGCCGAGCAAGGGCGGTTACGTTCTTCACCGACATCGTCTACCGCTTTGGAGTGCCAAACTCCATCATCACGGACAACGGATCCCGGTTCACGGGCGGAAGTTCTTGGAGTTCTCGCGACAAGTTCCACATCCGAGTGGACCGGCGGCCGTGGCGCACCCGCGTACTAACGGCCAAGTGGAACGTGCTAACGGCATGATTCTACGGGGCCTCAAACCCGTAATTTTTGACCAGCTCAACAAATGCGGCCGAAAATGGCTCCAAGAACTACCGGCGGTCGTATGGAGCCCAAGGACCACCCCAAGCGAGCCACCGGTTCACCCCGTTCTTCCTAGTCCATGGCGCGGAGGCCGTCCTCCCCACGGATCCGGGAATACGGATCACCCAAAGTTCGAGGCTACAACGAGGACGCTAACCGGCCGAGCCCGCGAGGACTCACTGGATCGCCTAGACGAAGTACGCCTCGTGGCGTTGATGCACTCCGCAAGGTATCAACGGCCCTACGACGCTACCAAGCGCGCAAGATACGTCGCGAGGATTTCGCCGAGGGGGACTCGGGTCCTAAGGCTACGCCAAGACAACCGAGGGCGCCACAAGCTATCGCCCCCATGGGAGGGACCCTACGTCGTGGTGAAGGTGCTCAAGCCGGCACGTACAAGCCGGCCAACGAGGACGGCGAAGAACTCACCAACGCTTGGAACATCCAACGCCTACGTCGCTTCTACCCTTAGCTAGGATCTCCAAGTATTCTCTCGTTGTAAAAACAAACGACCAACGCCCCAGTTGGTGTCACCCATGTAAATACTTAAGTCTAATAAAAGGGCAACTCGGCTTTCCCCTGAAACCCAAGTTACCCTCGGGGGCTACTGCGGGGGGGCACCCCCCCCCAAATGGCCCCATTTTTTCGCGCAAAAAACGTAACAACGTGCGCTAAGTTTGCTTCCTACTTCAACCTCGAGCCATGATTCGAACGGGCGCGAGACGCACGGCGGAAGGAGCGCGCGAGCCAGAGACAGCCTACGCCGCGCGGCTATGGCCCGTCTCTCTCGCCTCCAACCCAGCGGGCCCCCTGCGAAAAACGAACTCCCCTAACTAGAATCTACTCAGGAAGAAGGGGAAACAAAAAAGCGTAATAAGCAAACGATTTCATTTACAAGCAACTGTTTGTGATTCACAAAACGACTTGTTCATTTACAAGAGGCCACGAGGCCACAATTCTGATACAAACAAACAAAAAACGGGCCTAGCGCCCAGATGCTTTCAGGCAGAGGGAGCAGCAGCGTCGGTGGCGTCCGGGAAGAGGAATTCCTCGAAGGCCTCGGCGAGCGTCCGGCGGCGTCAGCAACAAGCGCGTCCGCGCGCTCCATGGCCACCTCGTCTTCGACGCCCACGGGCACGATGTAGCCTTCCGCCACCGCCTCGAGGTTGACCTCGTAGTGGGATCGCACCACTCCGAGGGCCCTCGCACGCCGGGTGCAACGCCCGGCGCATCCGCTCCGTGACGTGGCCACCAAGGGCGCGCAGGCGGCTGGCCAGAGAGCTGCCGGCTTGGGCCTCCCCCTCCTCGACGACGCGGCAGGTTTCGAGGGCCGCGGCACGCAGCTCCCGCAACTCCCCGCTCGAGGAGTTGTAGGAAGCCTCGCAAGGCATCGCCCGCCCAACCGCCGTGCCCCAAGGCTGTGCGCAGGCCTGGAAGCAACGAGATGACGAAAAATCAGAAAGGGGGAAACGAATCCTCTAAAGCAAAAGCTAACGAGCGAAAGCAAAAACTTACCCTCGACCTGCCTCTTCTCCAGATCGAAGTCGCGGCGCGCGGACTCGAGCGCCGACTGGAGACGCTGGACGGTCTCGCCTTGCTCGACGAGGGCCAACTCTTGGGCGGCGTTGCTGATGCTAAGCGCCAGCGCCTCATCCTCGACCTCGGAGAATGCGACGTTCCGCTCCTCCAGCGACTTCTCCGCCGTCTCGCGCGCGGCGCGCTCCCGCTCCAACGCCGTCCGGGCATCGCCAAGGGCGCCTCGCTCCTCGCCGGAGCCGCCCCTCGCCCCCCCCCGGCGGGCGATGCGCTCCCCGCCGGAGCCGCTCCTCGCCGGCCACAAGAGCCGCGGCCTTGGCGTCGAGGGCGGCCCTCGGTCGTCGGCCTCCTTCGCGCGCCGCTCCCGCCCGCGCGCCCGTTCCTCGGCTTGGCGGCCGCCGCGCCCGGGCCCCCTCGAGCGACGCGCGGAGCTCCGGGTCTCGCGCGCGAGCGGTGGCCACCTCCGCCTCCCCGGTGGCGGCCGGCGTTCGCGTCTTGTCCAAGTCCTCGCGCGCGGTCCACGGCGCCTCGTCACGATCGACGAGGGCCGCGCGGATCCGCCCGAGGCTCGGGTCGCGCGCCGCGTCCCCGCCCGAGCTCTCGGGGAGCACGTCGCACCACGCCATCGCCGGTAGACCAGCCGGGCCCACCGTGCGGCGTCCCGAGAGCATCCGCAAGCGCGTCGTAAGCGCCGCATCGCTCCCGAGCCGGGCGGGCCTCGGCGTTCACCTGGTCGAACGCGTTGTACTTCTCGCGGGCGCGGCGCTCGAGCTCCTGGCATACACGCATCGAATCTCGTAAGTGCCAAAGTTTGAATGCAGCGCGCGAAAACGAAGAAGGAAGGAAAACGGGCAACCGTGGCTCACCTGGAAGACGGTCCAGGCCGGGCCGCTGTGGACCCGCAGCGCTTCGTTCAACGCGCGGTTGAGCGTGGCGCCATGGCCCAGGAGCTCGCTCCGAGCCCCGCTCCCCGGGCATCGCAAACGCCGGGGGGTCCTCCACGGCCCCCCCCCCGGGCGGGGGCGGCCGGCCGCGGGAGGACGAGGCCTCGGCATCATGCCCTCGGCCCCCGCCATCATGCGACCCTCGTGCCGCCTCACGAGGGCCCCCCTCCCGGGGCTCGGGAGAGTTCGCGGGCCGGTTGGCCCACCGGTTCCACCCGGCGGCGGGGAGTCATCCGAGAGCTCCACCACCTCCGCCCGGGGACCGCCGGCGGGCGGAGCCGCCCCGCGCCGCCCCGCCGGCGCCCCCACCGCTCCTCCGCGACCACGGGCGCCGTCGTGGCGCCGTGGCCGTCACCTCCATCCGCGCCGCCGCACCCGCGGCGCACCCGCGAGTTGCGCCCGCTCCGCCTCCTCCGCAGGGGGCCGCCACCGCGGCGACGCCTCCACCGTAGCCACCGCCGCGGCCCGCGCCTCCGTGGCGGCCGGCGCCGATCGCCCCTCGGCGGCCTGCGGCCGCGCCGCGACGGGTTGATCCGCCGGCCGGGCCCTCGAGGCCTCGGCCGGCCTTGCGAGCTCGTGCCCGTCGCCGCGCTCGTTCCTTGGCGCGACCCCCTCGACGAGCGCCGCCGGTGGGGATCGGCGCGTCCGTCCTCGGCACCTTGGCCGGTGCGAGAGGAGGAACGGTCGGCACCGCTCGCGCAATCACGAACGGAGAGTTAGAACCTCTAACCGCCGCGCACGCCAAAGCCGCACGAAGGAAAGCAAGGCTACGTACCTCGCGGAGGAAAAGGCCCGCTTCCTTTTCCTCGAGGCCCTCGGACGGGGCCGGCGTAGCGGCCGCACCCGACGCGCGCCGCCTCCGATGGCGCCGCCGCACGCGCGGGCACGCCCGCCCCCGTGCGCGGGCGCGCTCGATGCCGCACCCCCCGATGGCGCCACGGTGCGCGGGGGCACACTTGTCCCGCGCGCGCGGCGCGCCTCCCGACGCGCCCCTCGACGACGACTCCGCTCGCGCAGCGCGCGCTCCCGCCGCGCGCGGCACGCTCGACGCGCGCGCGAGCACGTCCGCCGCGCGCGCCCGCCGCGCGCGCGCGCGCACCTCCGCGGCGCGTGCCGCCCCCGACGACGACCGCCCGGGGGCGGACGCCGACGCGCCCGCCCCGGACGAAGCCGCCCCCCGACGCCGGCACGAGATCCGGCGACGGGGGCGCGGGCGCCACCCCGTCCGAGGGGCCCTCCCCCTCGACTCTTCCTCCTCGTCCCGGTCCGAAGACGAGGGCTCCTCGATGTCGGGGGAGGAGAGCCCCGGCTCCTCCCCGCCGCCGCACTCGGCGGACCGTGCGTCGCGAGCGCGCTTGGCGCCGCCTTGCGTGCTCCCTCCGCGCGCCGCCCGCTCCCCGCTCGCTCCCCCGCGCGCCGCCCGGCCGAGCGCACGGGGAGTCGGGGGTGGGTGGAACGGACTTGGCGATGTTGAACCGCACCAACCGCGTACAAGAATGACGATGGCGCGTCAAGAAACATAAGCGAGAACGAGGACCATGACAGAGTTGAAAACCACACTTACCAACGGGCCGGTGGGAAGCATCTCCATGTCCCACGGGGTCCGACCGCGCAGCGCCGGCGTCCGGGTATCGACGGCGCTCCGCGCCCGGGTGAGCGCGTACGGTCGCTCCAGCAGCGTCGGGAGCATCCGCGACCTCGCCAGGTCGATGGGGTTGGCCGCCTCCGTCATCTCGTAGATGCAGAGGGGCCTCTCCATCAGCGGCACGACCCGCCGGTGGTGAAGGAAGGCGAGGACGCCCATCGCGTTGAGCCCATCCCTCGCCAGCCGCTGCAGGGCGGCGAGGACGGACTCCTGGCGCGCCCGGTGGTTGGCCGTAGGCAACCCGTAGCCCCAGCGGTCCGGCCTCTCCTTGAACACCCGCCCGGTGTAGGGAGGGAGGCCGGGCTCGGCGTTGCGAAGATAAAACCACCCCCGCTCCCAGCCGGCGTTGTTCGTCGTCATGGTGCAGGGGATGTAGAAGCTCTTGAGCTGCCCCCGCAGGGCAAGCGACATCCCGCCGGCGCGCACCGCGCGGCGGGTCCTCGGCTCCGTCGTGGGCTGCGTGATCAGCTCCCCGCGGAAGAGGTGTACCCGCAGCTCCCCGGTTGACCGGGATCCCCGGGTACCCTTCGCGGACGCCCACGAATGTGGCCGCCGCGAGATGGCGTTGGGGGCGAAGTTGTGCGGCTCCACCCCCGTAGTGGTAGCACAGCGCGCCCGCATGAACGTGCTCGCGGCGCGGTGAAGCCGCGCTCGTGGTAGCGGAGAAAGCTTACCACGTAACCCTCCGGCGGGTTGGGCTCGTGGTGCGACGCCGGCGGTACGATCCACTCCGCCGGCGCCCATCTCCATTGGGCAACGGCCGGCCGGCGGCGACCGGCTCGCCAAGCGCGAGCCGGTCACCGTCGACTTCTCCCGTGCATACGGCTCCGAACCCGGATCGGAGGGCCGAGGCGGCGCCATAAGGGGGGACTAATGAGCACGAAGGCGGAGGGCGAGGAAACAAGGAGAAAGCTCTAAGCAAGCGAGCCCGCGCGACGGCAAGGGCGAAACGAAGGCGAAGAGGCGGAGGACTAAAATGGTGAAGAGCCAAGGTAAAAAACCGCCTCCTCCTCCTCCCCGCAGGTTTATAGGCGGCGGGGCGGATTCTCCGGAGCGCGCGCCCCGCCAACAAGAATCGGCAGAATCTTTCCGTCGCGTCGGCGAGCGGGCCCCACCACGACCGCGCAGCAACGCTAACACCGCAGGCGGGTCATCATTACGGCGAGACCGGCAAAGAACCGAGGTGAAACCGTCACATCCGCCGGCTAGCCGCCGCCCACTGCGCGCGCGCGCGCACGCAACCGCGGCCGCCTAAAAAAGCGCGCCGGCCGTCGCAAAATTGCGGCCACGCCCGCAAGGCAATTAAATGCCGGGCCCCTTGCCAAGCAAGGAGAGCCCTCGAGCGAGGCGAACCCTCGGCTCGAGACAAGGGTGACCCTCGATGGGATGACGGCGTGAGAAGGTCGTCCGGGACTGCTCGGTGTAGAGCGAGCACCGCGGGCACCCATGCCACGATGGACCCTCGAGCGGCGTGACCCCCAACTCGAAACAAGGCGACCCTCGATGGGATATCGGCGTGAGAAGGTCGCCGGGACCTGCTCGATGTAGAGCGGACCACCACGGGCACCCATGCCACGTAGGACCCTCGAGCGGCATGACCCCCGGCTCGAGACGATGTCAACCCCCTAAAGAAGGCACGCGCGCAAAGAGGATCGCCCGGGTCACGCTTGAAACGGAGCGACACCGAAAGCACTCATGCCGCGCCACGCCACCATCCGACACCTCGAGGGCTCGGCACGCCCGGACCCCTCGACGGCCGCAAACGCGAAAAGACCCGGGCCGGCCAAGGCACGGCCCCGCACGGCCTTACTGATCAGAGGTTCGAAGCCCGACCCTCGACGGGTTCGAACGAGCGCCTCGCATCACGCAGTTAGGGACGACGAGGGCACGCGCATTCGAGCCGTTCCTCGAGCCCGTCGGCTCGAGGGTGCCCCACATGTCGTGTTCGAGAGCCGCCGAGGGCGGCCTAGCCGGGGGATCCCACCGAGGGAGAGCTTCCGCGCCCTCGGTCCCTAGCGAACGGGACCGAGCCCCACCTAGCAAACCCACGCAAGCGCTTCCATGGACGTGTCTCCGGACCGCGCAGCCCTACCCTTATCGAACGGGGCATGGACGTCCACTTGAACTACCCGCTAGCGGCTCGAAGAGGAATCCGCGATTCGCGACCCGCTCGATGGGAGTCGTGGAAACCTCACCCTCCGACCCGCGGAGGGACGGCGAGGGCGCGATAAAAAACAAGTCGTCGGCTCGACCCGATCGCCTCGAACGAGCCAAGGCTCGGGGGCTTGACGCACGGCTACACCTCCTTGAAATTGCACCCGCCGGGAGACAAAGGACAGGGGAGCGTGCACCCCCGATGCCGGGCCGAAACACCGCCGATGCCGGTTGGCATATGTGCCACGCCTTTCTCGTCCGAATTGCTCGCGGTTAACCCCCTCGCCAGGAGAGCCCACACTCCCGCGGGGCTTCGGGGCTAGACCCGCGGGTCGCCGGCGCGGCCCCACGGATAGCGTTCGCAAACAAGGAGGGAAGAACGTCCTATCGGTAGGTTCCGGCATCCGCGGGAGCCTCAGCGGCCAACCCACGGATGCTCGGGGGCTGCGTCGGGGACCGCCCTAGGGGTCCCCTTAAACGATGAGGGAACCCTCGTTTAAGTTCTTATAAGCCTAACCATGCGGGGAACTAACCATGCGAGACATGGCCCGAGACTCCAGAGGCCCATCAAGACGGCCCGTTCGGGAAGACCCCTCGAGCAAGCTTCGCCTCGCCCGAGGGTACGCTCCCTCCTCGAGCGGACTCCGCCCGCACGAGGGGCAACCCCCTCCTCGAACGGGCTCCGCCCCGTTCGAGGGGCGACCCTTCCCTCGAGCGGTCCCGCCCGCTCGAGGGCACGCTCCCCCCTCGAGCGAGTCCCGGCTCGCTCGAGGGTCCGCCCCCGCCTCCGGCCGGGGCCCGCCACGCTCACGGGCGCCCGCGCGCGCGCGCCGGCCCCGTACCCGGGCATTTAACGCCCGACGCCGCGGACGGCGCCATCATGCGCCGGGCTCACGCCCGTGCCGCCGCACCAACTCCCCAGGGAGGAGCCCCATCCCCGCCACTGTGGGGGGGACTGTGCGGTACGGCCGGTGTCAGTCCAATAACGCCGTGCGCACGCCGCTGTACGACTAACGCGCCCGACCCTCGAAAGGGGGCCGGGCGCACCCTCGATCCCACTTTCCCGTGACCCTGCAGGTTAGGTGAAGGGCGCTAGGCCGGTGGACGGCCATCCCGGCCACTGTAACGGCGCGGCCGCCGTACCCACGCGCGCGAGCACGCGCCGACTCCGCGGGCGCACGCCCGGGCACTGTAGCAACCACTCCGCCACCACAGAGCTCATTGGGAAGGAACGCCGCTCCGCCCGCCCCTGTACACCGTACCGGCCATCGTCAGCACCTCCCTCGAAGCCTATCAGGGGACGCCATCGCCATCTACCGCCTTCTACCCTCGAGCCGCCACTGTTCGGGTACGAGGTAGGCCATCATGGCCGAATCGTAGCAAAGATCGTCCAGGACGGCCGCCCACTCTACACCGTAGCGCGACGTGCTCCCTCACGTAGCTAGGTAGCGCGGCGTGCATGTAACCCGTCGCCCCCTTGGCCTATAAAAGGGGGGAGGCGAGCCCCCGACCGGCGGGGGGGAACAAGTAGACAGTCGAACACAACACACCGCGCATTCGCCCTCTCATTCTCCCACAACATCTTCAGCCACTCACCAGGGACTTGGAAGCCACGCTTCCTCTCCCGCCTCGCTTGTATTTGCCCCACTACAAGCACCCCCGGTGCAAAGCAATATAGTGCCACGAGCACAACACTGCTGGACGTACGGCCCCCTCGGCCGGAACCAGGATAAACCTTGTGTTATTTGTTGCTTAGCATCGACCATTGAGGGATAGGCCTAGGCGTTATTTACTGGTTAGTGTCGGGACCACTTTCCGCACCGACAAATGTGGCCTCGCCGAGATCGGTAACTCGAAGGAAGAGACACGTGGCACACGATTTAGACGAGGTTCGGGCCGCGAGGTGCGTAATACCCTACGTCCCGTATGCTGCGTAGCTCGGATTGATTGGGCACGATTACAAGATGGTGTAATAGTGCGTCGTGGATTGGATGAGATGCTAGAGAAAGGTCCCTGCCCCGCCTTATATAGTCCGGGGAGGCGGTGGTTACAAGTCGGAGTAGGGAGAGAGTACTAGTCGGGTACGTCTAGGAGTCTTCCATACAGTGCAGGATATGTACAACTTCCTAACCGAGTACTTCTCCTCCGTAGTCCTTGTGCTCCACGCCATCAGGTGCCGTGTAGCGCAAGCCGGGTAGTCCCAGGGGCCCACCGAGTAGTCGGTCCTGGTACCCACCGAGGTAGTGGGCCCAGGGAGGTCCATACGACAGTGTGAGCCAAGGGAAAATATGTCCATTCCAACGAAAATGCTCTTGTGTGGATCTAGAGTTGATGCATTTGTGAAACAATTTGTTGATAGATCTATAGTGGATCTCAGATCCACGATGGAGCTGATTCCAAGTGAATCATAGATTCTTATTCACTTTTCTAGGGTGAATCTCTAACAAACATGCTCTATGTCCTGTTGGGCTATGAATTTTCGCCTGGTTCAGACTCAAGTTTTATTAGTATAAAAATAAAATATTTTACATTTTGAAAGAAGGTGTATTTAATTTTCGTTGTAGCTTGAACGGTTGCCACTATTTTTGTACTTCTTCTTCATGTGTTAGAGTGAAGTAGTGAACTAATGCCATACGGTATTACCATTTTGCATGAGTTGCTTTAGGTACGTGAATGGATGGTGTAATATTGTATTTAAAATATCTTCAACAAGTTGGAGTATGATGTCCATGTAGTGCATAAAATTCTTGATTTATCATGATTTTTGTTGGAAACTATAACTTTTGATTTCATTAGCACTATTTGAAAGGATCTTGTGATGCCTAGAGGGGGGAGGGGGCGAATAGGCTCACTTTAAAATTTTCTGAAAAACTTCGCAGCGGATTAGACACAGGAAGTTCTGACACACAGGTCGTATGTTCCAGTAGGGCCGGAAGATACAACCTTAGGGTCGGAAGATCCTGCAGAGGAAAGATAGCTGAGCGAAACACCAATAAGAAAACTGAAACTAACAATTCCACTTGAATCAAAAGTTTACTAGAGATGCTAGGAACCTCCTACAACCAAAGATTTGTTAGGAAACACCACAAATATATATAGATCGGGCCAAAACAAGCTTCTAGGGTTAGAGAGAAATGAAGAACACAATGAGCACAAGAGACAAGCGATTTGCTTACCGAAGTTCACCTCCACTAAGAAGGCTATGTCTCTGTTGAGGTTCCCACAAAGGGAGGGCTATCACGAAGAGCCACTTGCCTCACCCAATCCACCACAAAGGTAAATTGATGCTTACTAAGAAACTCCACAAAGGAGGGGTAATACAAACATTCCCGGGTGCTCCACATGGAGAGGACACTCAACGGGCGACGCCTAACCGTCTACAAGCAAGCTTCAAGAGTAACAAACGCGAATCGACGAATCTTGACCGCCACAAGTGCTTCTTGAGATGAACAAATGAAGAACTAGCTCAAAGGGCTCAATCTCACACCTCAAATCTATCTCACACCCAAACCCTAAGTGAATCCTTGCTTGGAATGGCTTGGAAAGGAGTTGGGAGAGAGGGAATGGAGCTCAAGGAAGTGTTTAATTAGTGGGAGGCAGCAGCTTGAAGAAGAGGGCTTAAAGGGGTATAAATACCCAACCCCCAAAAATATGATCGTTAGGCCTCTGGTCACGACATGTTCGGAAGATACGACGTGGAGGTCGGAACTTCCGGGGTCAGGCCGAGCGGAAACGGAAGATGACTTCGGAAGTTCTGCCAGGGCTGTATCTTCCGACCCCCAGAGAAAGTTAGCATACCCATGTGTTCATGTGTGAAAATGTGTATCTCATGGGTTGTTAGTTCTCAAGATTAGCACTTCTGACAATCTTTGATAGATCAATCATGTCCCCTTTATAGTACGGTGTTTCCTATACTCAAATTCAAACCAAGAATGAATTTAAACTTCCATTTGGGCTTCAACATCGATAAGAGTGAAATGAGGGACTTCTTTTCACAAAACTCATAAGATTTTCATTTTTAAACACTGCACACATCTCATTGAAAGAATTAGTCCATCCAAATTGTTATTGTCATAATCACCAAGATTAATTAGGGGTCTAGATGCACTTTCACTATTTTAGCCACTATATATCTCTCCTTCCCACTCTCTGTGTGTGTGTGCAGAAAATTGTATAAGTATATTAAGATTGTTGGTAATTAACTACAAAAGGTCACAATTTCAAAAAAAGTACCATCATTAAAGAATCATTGCGCGAAAAATAGCAAAAGAAATTATAAAATCTAGCATTTCTATTGACTCTCCTTGGCTTACAAAAGTACCATATGTGAAATAGTATTATGTTTACCTTTCTGTATGTATTGAACAAAAATGTGTGGCTCCTTCTTGCATTGTGGGTTACTTGAGCACTTTTGGTTGTAGTGACTCAAAATATGCTTGTATTGAGCACTATTGTGAGAAGGCGGAGGAGGGGGCGACGGCGGATACAGAGGGTGTGAGAGCGAGACGTCCGGACAGGGTCAAAGGAAAAGGAAAATAGCAGTTTGCTGCAAACTTTTTTCAGGGAATGCCATCATAGGTAGCTTTATTGATCATTAAACAAAATCACATTATTAGCTAAGGTAGCAATTAGGAACCTAGGAAGCTCATCCGCCCAAATACAAGTGCTCCTTTTCACAAAAGAAAACTTTGGTGTCTCATGAGCTACTGATTTGCATCCCTATTACAATATTCTATAGATATTGAACTAAGACCCATCCAGACTGAAAACAATCACCATAAATAGTCGTTGTAGACATTGCCAGGAAGCCATCACAAAAGGCGTTAACCACCTGCATACAGTCTGAATTGACCATAACTCGGTTGCATCCCACATGTTCGGCAAGTTGAAGCCCGTCCAGCAACGCATAAGCCACCACCATCGGTGCATCACCAATATAGGGTAAATATCTTTGCACCATAGCAATTACCCCTACCGTAGCACTTGTTCATGTTTTTCACTGAAACTCGCATCAACATTAATTTTGACAAAGTCGCCAGCTAGAACTTAGTGGTGGTGGATAATTTTTACGGACCCTTCATCGGAAGATGTCGGAATCTCATTTTTTACTCCTTTCGAGCTTTTCGATGTGAACATGGTTTCCGTGGGCTTCCGATCTTCGAAAAGTTAGACCGAAAAGCTAGATGTTGCAGCTTAGAGGGTGTTTAGATCCAGCAAAATAGAGGTGACTAGACTAATTTTAGTCACCTAGAGTGACTAATTCTCCAAACACCCCTGACTAAAGGGTGACTAATTTTAGTCAAGCCTCTAGTCACCCATGACCCTACTAAAAGAGACTAAAACCCATCTCTCTCTCCAATAATTGCGCTGGCCCACGCGCCTCATCCTCTCCCTCCCCCCTCCCGCAGGCGCCTCGTCTCCCTCGCTCCATCCCGCCGCGCGCCGCAAGCCCCCTCCCCGCCGCTCCCCGCCACCGCCCCCCACCCCCCGCCGCTCCCCGCCACCGGCCCCCTCCCCGCGGCGCCTCCTCCCGGCGTTCGCCGGTGGCGCGCGCGCATCCCGTCGCGGCCGCCAACGCCGGTTCCCCGCGGCGGCCGACGCCGGTCCCCGCGGCCATCCCACCGCGGCGGCCAACGGCCCCCCCCCCCCCCCGCGCGCTCCCTCCCCAACGCCGGCCGGCGCCTTGGCCGACGCCCCCCCGACTGCCGCCCGTCCGTCAGCGCGAATTGGTGGGTGATATTGAGAAATCCATTTGCTTATTGAGAAATCCATTTGCTTATTGAGACCACCGCCCCCTGCAGCGTTCCCTCCTCCACCATGGACGGCGACGGTAGGATCCCCCACGATTTCTTCTCGCAATCCGCCTCGTCCCGGTCCGCGGCGTTCCAAATCGAGGACGACGCCGATTGGGGACTGACGCCACCTCGTCTCCGGGTAGGGAGTGGATCCGGCGGCCGCGGTCCGGTGGCTGGTGGGCTCGGCGCTCCCCGTGTCGGGGCCGGGAGAACCCGGACCTCAACGCCGGCCCCCCCCCCCCCCCGCCGCCGCCTCCTACCCAAACATGAGCATGTACACGCACCTCCTTCAGCCAGGGAGCTCGGCCGGCCATGGTACGCCTGCACAGAGGGCCAGATCGGACGCGCGCGCGCCGAGGGGGGGTCGTCCACCACGCCAGGGTCTGCCCCCAGTGAGGGCCCCAGATCGTCGTGGCAAGGCCGTAACGGCATCGGGGCGTGCAGGTGCTGGTACATCTTGCTCTGGTGGCGGCAGGCAGCGGCAGCCACCCCCGATCATGGTAGACGACGTCGGCGACGAAGATGAAGAAGAGGAAGACGACAACTTGATGAATCAGCATAGGCAGGTATGATCAGTTGCAGCACTTAGAATTGATTATGCTAATATGGCAGAGAAGTGAACTAATATTTATTTCTAGTGCCTGTTTAAAATATCATTTGGCTGACTACCAGTTGGGAAGTAGAATTCATCACTGAGTCACAATGATATAGATGACCTATGACCAAAATATAAGGAGCTACTGGTCCTTTTGTTCTGCAGGAATCATGCACGAGAAAGGCTTAGCTAAACTTTCTCTAATAGTTCATGCCTTTCTACTAGTAATTGACCAGAATATATTTTGTTTTAACTACTACAAAGCGGTGTACTAAAAAAATTATCCCCAAGAAAATCACGCAAGGAACTAGTCACTAAAAGTACAGAATTGGAACTAGCTACCCCTGCTGTTTAAGGTTACCCACCTAAATTCTAATCTGAGACACTGCAAGATTGTTGATCCCAGTTCCCAGCAGCGACAATCATGTGTCTCCAAGTGATGATATTCTATTACTTACTAATATCAAGCAGCTTTAATCTATTGTAAAGCTTGATTGAGATGCTAACTCATTACATTCTTCATACCTGTACTTCCTAGCTCATTTCCTTGATTCCTCTCTGGCTATAAGATGTTTATCACTAGCTGTTTTTTGTTACAGCATTTCAACGACTTATTATTTTGCTCCTGTACATATACAGATACTGCTGTTTTCATGCTTTGTGGATACGAAGGATCTGAGAAATGTGCTCATCGTAGGAATACATGATCTTTATTCCTGCCTGTAGGAACCATGTAGCACAGGGTAGAGACTAAAAACCTGCCTGTAGGAACCATGTAGCACAGGGTAGAGACTTAGCATTCCTCACCTTTGGATCTCCAAAACATGCAGAAGAAGATTGAGTACTTTGTTGCATGTGACTTATTCAAGGATAGACACAACAGATATGTCTTCGAGAACATAAAGGCCCCTGAAGCAAGGCTGATATGGTTGAAGAGATGGTGCAGGGCGAGGAACATGTATGCAGCAGATGGCGAAATGTGAAGGCAGAATCACTGTTTACCTCTAGTTTTGTGTTAGCTACTCTATGGCTTGAGTCAGTGTGTTCCCTAGTGTGTGTCATGTACTACTTTATGTGTTGGACCTAATGTTATGTCGTACGGTTATGTCGTGCTTGCTGCTGCGGATGACATGATTTGTGGACCTAATGTGGCCTTAATTATTGTGTTTGTGAACCTAATTATGTGTTTGTTGAGTCTTATGGACTCCCGGCTTTGTCATATGATTTGTGGGCTTATTTGCATCGGTATATTTACATATGTTGATGATATTTTAATATGTCCGTGTAATGATGTGTGTTACTTTGTGCTTTTGTTGTAGGATGATTGCACTGATGATGACAGTACCGATCAAGATGATGACTCTAGTAGTGAGGACAGTATTGATCAAGATGATGACTCTAGTGATGAGGAAGAGGAAGATACAAGGACCAACAAAGTGCTAGCACTGCTTGAACTGAGGCGACAGAGGCTCAACAATATAGGTATGCTCGCCCACATGTTTGGTATGTACTACATTGACCGTTTCATGGATAAGGGGGAAAGAAGGATTTTAAGAGCTAGAGAATCTGGATATGAATGGGTAGTAAGAACTCTAGGACATAGAACAGATTGCTACAAAATGTTTAGGATGTACCCACCGGTGTTTGATAAACTACATAATGTCCTTGTTGAGTCTTATGGACCGAAGGGAACCAAGAAAATGTCATCAGTTGAGTGTTTAGCTCTCTTTTTGTGGATAGTTGGAGCTCCCCAATCTGTTAGACAGGCTGAGAATCGGTTTGTGAGGTCAATGGAAACAATTAGTAGAAAGTTTGACAAAGTGTTGGAATGTATGGTTAAGCTTTCTATAGACATCATTAAGCCACGAGATCCTGAATTTAGAGTTGTCCATGAAAGGTTAAGAGGTGCTCAGTGGTACCCGTGGTTCAATGATTGCATTGGAGCAATAGATGGAACTCATGTACCGGTTGTGGTGCCACCTAACAAGGTCCCCCAGTACTTAAGCAGACATAGTTACTGTAGTCAGAATGTCATGGCTGTATGTGATTTCGACATGAGATTCACTTTTGTCCTTGCGGGGTGGCCTGGATCTGTTCGTGATATGAGGCCGTTCAAGGATGCTCGTACCCGATTCAGTGACAAGTTTCCACATCCACAACCAGGTACCGAACTTGACACTTCGTACATATTGCTATGCGTTACATTTACTATTGCTAAAATACATTGCCTTGAATAGGGAAGTTTTACCTTGTTGACTCGGGCTACCCCAACCAGCTGGGTTATCTTGCACCGTACAGGGGGCAAAAGTATCATTTCCAAGAGTTCCACCAAGGCACCATGCCGAGAGGTAAAAAGGAGCACTTCAATTATACTCATTCTAGACTACGCAATGTCATTGAGCGTTGTTTTGGAGTATTGAAAAATAAGTGGAGGATCCTTTTTAAAATACCAAGTTATCCTCTACGCAAGCAAACAAAAATTATTGTGGCATGCATGGCTTTGCACAATTTCATTCGTGAAAGTCAGTTGGCGGACAAGGAATTCGATAGATGTGACAACGATGAGAATTATCAACCTCTCCTTGAGGAAACAAGGAGGAGGCGTCGTAACACTAGGGGTGAAGAAATGGAGCCAGATTCTGTAGACATGAATGAAGTGAGAGATAGGATTGCTGATGGCTTGTTTAACAGGCATTGAGAAATTTGTGATGCTATTTATGTCGTTTCCAAGATGTAACGTTGTAGCATTGAGGGATAATTGTGGGACAAATTTAATTACAGTGTGTGAACTGTTTCAGTTCATTGTGTATGGATATTTCTTTTTTTAACTAGCTTCGGTTACAAACATGTGTGTCTTGCGTGGGAACGAGAGGGGGCGGGCCATGCGTGCGGCCAAAAAAAAACAAGAGAAAAGCGAGGCCCCGTTGACGCCAAAAAAAAAACAACGAGAGAAGCGGGCGCGGGCGATTGCTTGGTGGCGCCAAAAAAAAAGAGAGAGAAAGGAGAGGGAGAGAACAATTAATGCATCCAACAATTAAAGCTTACTAATTTTAGTCACCCTCCAAACAGGGTAGAGACTAAAAAGTTTTAGTCTGACTAAATTTTAGTCAGGGGACTAAAGGGATCCAAACACCCTTTTAAGGTTTTCGACATCTAGCTAAAGCCTCGTTTGGTTCTCTAGATATTTTGGGAATCTGAAATCCAAAACCTGTCCAACTTCCAAACAGGATAGATTCTATTTGGATTTTATGAAGCCAAATTATGGATTTGCACAACCTCGAAATCTGAAGAGGCCTAGATTCTAGCTTCTACTTGGCTTGTAAAGTTATTATTGTGCCCTGGGTCGTTCCGGTAGAATTACGAAAAATTGTCACTCTTTCGTCGTTGCCCACACATCAATGTCCTTAGATCTCACACCTCCTGCCCGCCCCTTGAGCTTACTGCCAGACAACAACCGATGTACATGCCACCCAAGCTCCATTGCTCATTTGCTCTCCCGCTCGGGCATCGGCCATATGCACTTGCCCATCGAGGCTGATGCTTTCCAGCCAGCCGCTAGGTGTAGAGCGGGAAGAGAGGGACATGAGAGGAGCGCGGGGCACGACCTGCGGTGCTCGAGCTCGACGCGGAAGGAGGATGAGACACGGTCGGCGGCGTCTGACATGGGGAGGACGAGGCACCGCGATGGAGAGGGATGGGAAGAGAGTAGCGCGAGCCAAGGAAAGAGAGGGAGAACGAGTGAAGAGAAGAGACGGAGGCATACATGCGGAGTGGATCAAACATATGTAAAAATCGGCTACTAGAATTCAGAATCCAAACAGAACAATACAGATTTTATCTAGAATCAAAATTCAGATTCTGTAATCTGATTTTGTATCAAAACTAGCCGGAAACCTGAACAAACAGACCTCAAACAGTCAAACGCATTGTTTCGGGAGTTTCCAAAGCTTTCTCATCTCATGTTCGTTCAAGTTACCCGTTTGCCACCGCCAAGCAGCGAATCGTTATTTTTCTTTCTGCCTCCCCTACAGTGAAGAGTGAACCCTACCCGCTCGCCGCCGCCCCTCTCCCTCCCCGTCGCCCGTCGGCCTTTCCTGCCGCCACCCCTGCCTCCCCGTCGATTTCTCCTGCCGCCCCAACTTCTCCCCGTCGACATCGGTCGCGGCCGGAGGAAAGGGCAGGGCCGGTGTGCCCCCCTGCCCGGATCCCTTCAGCTCCGCACGGCGCGGCTCCACCGGAGGGGAAGGACCAGTGCCGCCGGACTCGATCGCTTGTTTGGGCGGTGGGGTTCAACTAATTGAACCCCCATGTCCGACGTTGAGTTCGACCGTGGTGAGGGCGAGAAGGGAGACAAGGCGCCTCCGCGATTCGAACTCGAGTTGGAGTTCGTGCAGTGCCTCGCTAACCCTAACTACATTCACTGTACTGCACTCTTCATTCTCTCGTTTCACTCACCTGTTCAGGTTTAGCTACTTAGATGCTGCGCGCTGCTGTGGAACCAATATTAGATTGGCATCTGTAGCTGCAATGGTTCGCGGTGACCAGTTTGGAGATGGGTTGTGCTACAAGTAATTAGCATTCATAGTAAATGCAGAGAAAACCACAATTCTAGTATCTGCTTGTCAGCAAATTCCTGTTTGGAAAGGGAGGGATGACGCCCTAGGAATTTTTGACATTAGCTTAGAACCCATTTCCTGATAAGTCAAACTGGTCCTAAATGTGATGGCCTCGTGTTCCACCAATAAGCATGACTGCTATGTTAATTGTTAAGGCTGTGGAATTGCTTGAATCTAATCATTTTGTGTGCTTCGCGTATCATTGTTGTTCCTTCTTACTTGAATTTACTTGTGCCATGAGTGTTGTGCTTCGTACCACATAAAGATTGGTAACCCCTTTCTTTTTCTCGAGCAGATCTAGCACAGAATAGATATTTTGAGGATGAGGCATTTATCGGATACCTCAAGTACCTAAAATATTGGCAGCGTCCGGAGTATATCAAATACATAATGTGCGTGACATCATATTGTTGAGATTCGTATTCAACTTAGATTAGAAAATAGCTTGCTCATGCTTGTTGCTGATGATGCAGGTATCCACATTGCCTTTTCTTTCTTGAGCTCCTCCAAAATGCCAATTTCCGCAATGCAATGGCACATCCAGCAAGCAAGGTGATCTTTTTGACCTTACGTGCCTAGAATCACAGTTGGAATTACTCCTTTATTTGTGAATCTTTTTCCTAGAATCTTTTGATCATTACTCCTTTGAAAACCCAGATGGAATTGCCCCTTTGGACTGTATTATTTTGATTGTAGCTTGTTAGAACCTCAAGAAACAGAAACGTGGCTAAAACTGTGTGTAAATGATCATATAGATTTGTTGTTGATAAATTTATTTGTGAAGGGACTGGTTAAGAAAGAGCTTTGGGATCCTTTCTAAATTTTCATAAGTTTACTTAGCACTGTTTTTTGGGTCTGTTAAGACCATCTGTATGAAACTAACACTTACCACTCAATGTTTGACAGGAGGTTGCTCACAGGCAGCAATTTTTCTTCTGGAAAAACTACAGGAATAATAGAATGAAGCACATCTTACCCCGCCCTCCTCCTGAACCAGCTCCCGCGCCGGCACCTCCACAAGGACCTGCAGCGGTACCCCTACCACCATCAGTACCGACACCTGTGGCTCCACCTGTTCCTGCGCCGGCATCATCTATGCCAACCGTGGCAACAGGTGGTGCATCTGCAATGTCTCCTATGCAGTTTGTAGGAACTCCCGGCACCAATATGCCGAAGACTGACATGAGAAATGCTATGGGCAACAGAAAGAGGAAGTACGCACCTCTGTTTTGCAATCATTCATCAATTTATTTTTCATGAAGTTGTTATTTGTCCATGCATGTTTTTTTCTTTTCAGCTGTCTGTGCTACAAAATCATTACTGAACCGTTATTTTGTTAGAATTCGATCCAGTTTCGGTAGATTTATGATTACACTTCCAGTCTAAGATTATTGTCTTATTGATATCCTTTTTATGCTACATAAAAATGGTAAGAGGTTCTCAGCATGCTTTGCAGGAGAGGTGTCCTCTTTACTTTAGGAGTCGGCAATTTAAGATTGAGTGGCACAATCTTTTTATTATTTCCCATTCTTTGATTATATAATTTCCCATGCTTTACAGCTTATATATTTATCTGTAATTTTGTCAATAGGCAATAGTACAGTGTCTATAGTATAATTGTTACAGTCAATTGTTTGGTAATCAATTGAAATGTCTAAATTGGAAAAGTGGCATGCTCAACCTTATTGACCTGGGGTATGTTTGGATTGTTAGTGGTAAATTTACTGCAAAATTACCTCAATTTGACACTTTTGAGATGCAAATGAAATTAGTGGGGGCTACAATTTGCCCCATCACATTTACGCCACATGTTTGGCAACTTTGGGGTAAATGTGCCTTATATGTATCCCATTTACTCCTCCATCTAAACACCCCCCCCTGCTATTTTCTTTACTATATTTTGAGGCCAAGAGTGGTGCCGATATTGAATAAAACTATGATGACTGATGCGTTCACGTCTTCACTGCAGGATGGGCTAGTCGAACATGTTGGGCAGCTTTGGACATGGGATAAGCCAGAAGTCGATGCCTATGGAGCCTTACCATTTTTAAAATGTTCTTAGGCCTTGTAGTTGAAAACTCATGTTATATCAAATACTGATCTTTAAGAGCTGCAGATGTAACTTTAGTGTCAACATGCTCCTGAATGACTAATCATTTATGTTGGTGATGTATTAGTCAAATTTCTATTATAGTGTAAATTCAAGCAGCTGAAAAATACACATTCAGCGCCTATTCATGAACCTTAACATAGGTTGCCACTGGTCCATGATCGCTTGTCAATACTAAGTGTTTGGCAGCAAGAAAATATCGCAGGCACAACTGTACATGTTAAAGTTGACATTGAATTGCAGTAATCACAAAAAAAACAGGCACCGTTAAACCACGGAAAACCAGTACATATTTCAATTCCATCGAAGAGAACCTATAAACTGTCTGTTTGTCACTTAACATAGTACAGCATACCCTGAATGCATGCAGAGATACAATAGGATCTACCAGATTCCCCACCCAGAAGCACACGACGTCAGCAGGAAACTTGCCGACTTGTACTGGTGCACAAACATTCCTAACAATGAACTGTTGCTAGTACCGGTAGCTTGACCCATAGCCGCCCAGGCCTGAAGACGGGTACCTACCATCATCGATGCTAGAATAAGATGGGAGCGACGATGACGAATAGGTGGAGCTGCCATATTGTGAGTAGCTGGGCCTGTACACTGGATCTAATCCTGCTCCCACATAGCTGCTTCTGACAGGTTCTCGGTGTGCAGCCAAGGAGTCCTAAAGGAAATGATGGTGTCAAAAATATATACATTCGAGAAAATATGAATTCCAAAGGAACACAAGACATGCTATTACCTGGATGAGCTGTTGGGCAGCTTGTACTTGTGAAGATGTCCCCTTTATTTCAACAGTAATATCATCTGGGCTGCCTAAACTCTCCTGAATTGTGACAACAGCCCCACTATTAGCTCGTATGTACGCGATATTTGCTCCTTTTACTCCTATAATGTCCTCCGCGTAGGTAAGTGGGATTTGCATGGTTTGTGTTATCTGCAAAAGATTTCTTGTCAGCAATTCAAGAGTCAATGAAAAATCTCTCCTTCCTAATAAGAATGGAATGCATAATAAATAGGCCCGAAAGAGATCCATACTCTAATAAAAAACAAGGAAACTTTGGGTATGTTACACTGAAAAATGCATGTTTTAGAAATTTGTGACCGTCTTGGTAAAATCTAAACAGAGACATCTTTCGCTGGTATTAAAGTGTACCAAGGCGGTTCGATGGTAAATTTTTTAAACGTGCATCTTTCGGTGTCACAGATCCAATTTTTTTCCAAAAAAAAAACAAACCACAAATTTTACTCAATCCACCAAACATCTTATGAAAAGAGATGAAGATGTAAAAAAAATCCTCACCTGTGTAAGTAGAGGTCCAGCACCATGCATCCCAGAGGGTCGTAATGATGACAAGGCAGGATCCCGCCCATAAAGTGACACACCTGAGCGATGAACGTTATGATCTACTAGAGGTTCTCGTTCAAGATACAAAGACTCCCTCTTCACCGGCAGAATATACTCATCAACAACCGGAGGTGGTTGGTTTACTTGTGCAGAACCTATTGAAGGATGTGACATATCGCTCCAACCATCACCACTTCGATCTTGGCTCACTGTAGCATTCTGAAACGAAGAAAAAGGGAAAATGTGAACTAAAAATGATACGAAGGGTGACTAGTGAAGTTTAGCTTGAGTTAAAATTTGTGCTTACAGTCTTTTCAAATAACGGAAGTACACTATGGTCAACCAAAAACTTCCGAAGATGGTTAGAAACTGCTTGAAGTGCTTTTACAACTTTCTCTGTTTCACCTTGTATCTCAACTATCCTTTCATCGTCAGTTACATAGAATGGCCGCTCTCGTTCATCTACAAATATTTAAGCCAAGGTAATCATCATTGATTTTTAAGAACGTTTAATCGATATTGCCCTCAATCCTTGAATTTTATATGCACACTATAAAAGGTTAGCCTTAAATTTTACTATGCCATAATTTTCTGAGTTAGTGCTAATTTTATCAAATCTACTAAGCTTCTGTGAGTAGGAGTGCAAAATAGTTCATCGAATCAAAGCAAAGCTCCTAGAATTTCGAAGTGTGCTGCTGCTGTACAACAATAATGATTCTGCTTCTCATAAGGCCAGCCAAAATTTCAAAAACTCATGGGTGAGTGGGTGACAAACTTTTGTGCCAAGAATGTGCAGCTTGGAATTATTAAAGTTAAAGCTTGTTTAAATTTGTACCAGAGCAATGGTGTATTAACACACTACACATCAGCCAAGAATACTTTACCTACTGATATAACACGAATTGTAGCACCAGTGCTCTCCTGGATTGACTTGATTGTGGCACCTTGCTTCCCAATTAGGTTAATAGCTTGAGCTCCAGGAACCAACAATCGAGCAGCACATACACCAGGTGCAGCAGATGCCTGAGTGCCCTCAGCAGCTCCATCTGCTATTCCAATGACACGTTTGAAAACTCTTATTAGAGCATCCATAGCAGGAGGCAGCTCCAAGCCTGGATCTTCCTTCCCAGATACCAAAACCTGGAACATTACGAGATTTGTGATTCAGTCGAGACTCACGAGAGCATGTACGATTACTTCGGCAACATAACTAAACAGCATCAATCAAAAGAGCTGTCCGATATATAAGTCGAACAATCCGGGCACCAAACATCATACAGAGATATAACACGAGAAACAACAAATTGTACTTGAACTTCCAAGCACATTAGTAAGTTTATTACTTTCACATCCACCTATGTCGAATTAGGATAACAAACACCCAACTTTATGCCACTAGCATAAACCTGAATCAAGTAAAATGAGCAGCTGGAGAGATCATCCCGCAGTGAACTCATGTCACAGCATACATAGGTCACAGCCCAATGAAACCCCAATCTTTCTTTTTCATCACAAGCCGTGCAATCTTATCTCACACTAACTGCCACCTCAACAGAAAAAACCGCTAACAAAAAAATCTTAGCCGTACTACAGCAGAACCTAAATTCTTGCATGAATTCCAACATCTAATAAATCAATTAGACGCAAGATAATTAGTGGTGTACTCACAATGCGCTCGGTGGCGCCGACGGGACCCTCCAGGATGCGGACCCTGGCCTTAGTCTCCTCAACGAGGCGCTTGATGAGCTCGCCCTTACGCCCGATGATGCTCCCGACCTTGAGCACTGGAACCACCAGCCGGAACACGCTATCCCCGGGCCACCCGGGCCACCTCTTCGCGGCCGCCGCGGCCTCCTCCGCCGCCGCCGCGGCATCGGTCTCCTCTGCCGCCGGCGGAGGCAGCAAATCGGACGCCCCGACCTCCACAGCGGCGACGGCGGCAGCCGATAGGTCGGTCATGATGGCGGAGGAGCGGGCTAGGGTTTGGGGCGTGGTGCTACGGGAGCAGGAGCAGAGGCGTTGCGAGCCTCGGCAAGTGGAGGAGGGACTTGGGAGGAGGAGGAGGAGCACGAGATCTGTGGTCTGGCTGGTTGGATCCTTTGGATTCGTGATTTGGTTTTCTCACGGGCTTACTTGTGACAGCAGACCAATAAGGCCGAGATTGGTTACACGGGCTGGAGTTTAATCTTTGCAGGCTGAATGTTATAGACTAGGCCCATGTTTGTATTTTCCATCCTTTTGCTCAAATAAATAATCAATCATTTAAAAAAGACAAAAGTCCAAATTACACCTCAAGTATAGCCAAAGTTTGAATAATCTCTAAAGTATTTTTTCAGTTTACCTTTAAACTATTAACTATGCCATTTAGTTCAACATCCATTAACACAATTTTTTTCTATTACTTCGTGCGTAAGTGGAGTTTTAAGTCAAAATTTGCAAGCTTATAGCAAAAAACATAAGATATGTTAAAAAATATATCATGAATGTCTCGTCCCTATGCCGGAAGTAAGGTATTTAATAATAAAATTTATCCTGAAGGTACAGAATTATATAAAAAATAATGATGAACATTTTTTCAATATATTTTAATATAGATTATGTTGTACACTACCACCTGCAGAGTCTCAAATTAAAATTTAACTTATGTACGAGAAAAAAAATGATAAATTGCATTATGGGGTAAGTTGAACTAAAAAATAATAAATTGCATTGTGGGATAAGTTAAACCAAATAGTATTGTTTATGAGCTAAATTAAACTAAACCAAATAGCATAGGTTAACTTTATATTTCATCTATCTGCATAACAAATTATAGAGAAATTGAATAGTCAAATGTACGGAAAATAAATGGGATTATATACATAAGAGCATGATAGTATATTGGGCTAGTATATTGCTAGATACGGTTTCAAAATATGGACATCTCATTGCAGAAAACTAGATCTATGTATGCAGGAAAGATTGCTCAGAGTCAAGTAAAAACAGATACCCAACAAGGTTGAGTTCGAGTTAGGTTAGCTGTCAGTCACACCATCATTCAGGCGCGTGATTACTACTGTTACCACACGCTTATTTGTTGAGACTCATTAGGCCTTGTTTAATTGAGAAGACTAAACATGATCTAACTATAAAACTAATTAAACAGATGGATTGAAATCACAAGACGAATTTATTAAGCTAATTAAATATGATTAGCACATGTTTACAGTAACATAACATTGTGTAGCGTAACATTGTCTGACGATGGTCTGATTAGGCTTAATAGATTCGTCTCGCGATTTTACTCGTGTTGTGAAATAGTAAAAACTTACCGATGTAAACAAAACATTGAGAGCTAAGGCTAACACAATGCGAGCCATAAATAGTGACGCGACTAAAATGTGTTATCCCCACTCGTACCTTCAGCTGGGGAGGTGCTCATACAATTAATAATGATCACTGTTTCTAGACACCCCAATAAATAAATTTCGTTTCTGCTTAATGGTCAACTCCTCCTTCGAAGAAACAGTACTGAAGCGAAATTATTGCCCTTCACCTTTTTTTGGCACGCATAGCCTACATATATCTACCTTAAATTGCAAGTTTGCAACCAAATTTTCGAATGGTTTGTCTTTCCAAATATGAAACCGTTTAAGGTTGGCGTCGTTTCAACGTGCGCTCCAATAGGATAGGAATGAGGACTTTTAGTTGGGTGAAGAAACTTGTTTGAAATGTCACATCGAGTTTATTGATGCTAATTAGAAGGAATAAACATGATCAAATTATAAAATTAGTTACACCGATAGATTGAAAATCACGAGATGAATCTATTAAATCCAATTAAATTACCATTATCAGATGTTTATTGTAACACCACATTGTCTAATCACGGCAGTTCAATAGATTTGTCTCGCAAATTTATGCGGAGTTATAAAATGAATTTTGTCATTAATCTATGTTTAATACTTCTAATTAACATGAAAGTTTTGGATTGATAGGTGTAATTGAAACAAGGGCTGATGCTTGAGTTACTTGCACCGGTAGGATCTTCAATACAGTGATGTTAAAGAGAATGATGTCAGCATGCATGCAGTCATGTGTTGCTCCTCTTTTCCGCTTTGATTTCATTGCGCTTCATCATCAGGGCACTTGTTGGTTTATCAATTGCAAAATCGACTGTTTTCCTTTTGCGAAAATCTTAGCCACTATTCTGGATATGTGATAAGAATAAAAGGCAGTATGTAGTGAATGGCGAAACATGTACCAGCGACTCAACAGGAATGATTAAAGGCGCGCACACACACATGGATGGGTACCAAAGTACATTGGGAAAAAGGTGTCTAGCTCCCAACCAAAATCCATCTCCATTTCACAAGGAGAACGCCGCCAGAGCGATTGATCAAAAACCTTTTCCGAAAGAGAGAGAATCATCAGTGTCCCCAACTGGTTTACTTCCTGTGATTCCCTTGGGCTATAGATTCCACTGCATGGGGTAGGAACCACAAGGTTCATATGCCAGGCTTTACTTTGGCATCACTTGATTGAGTGCCCACATGCCACTTTTCCCAACCCTCTGATCCAAGTTTATGCATGGTTCAGGTATCCCATACACATAGAGGTACACTAAAATTACCAAGCATTACCCCGAAATTTTCATGACCTCCAACTCCAATCCAACTCCTTAAAATTCATACATAGAATATATGCTTGCTAATTCCTGCCAACAACTGGCTCAATATAAATATATAATGCACATACTTTTTCCTCTTGAAGTTTTCAAATGTGTGGAGAGGGGCTCATTTGCCGGTTCTCATCTGACTTCCTCAAGTCCACTCCCCTCTCTCCCTCGTGCTGGCTTATCCTGCCTCACCGGTCACTCGCCATTGGCAGCTCAGCTCAGCGCGGCATGCCGAATTTCCCGTGGCCATCCCATCCCATCCATGGCTCTCCATGTTCGTGTCCAGCTCACCGCATTAGTGCCCGGGGCGTTTGTATATTGCGACGCTACAGCGCAAAAGAGGGGGGAGGCGCAAGGTGCTTGCCCTCCGCAACCGCAACCCTACATCTTACATGCACACCACGTTCTCATCCTTGTTCTTTACTGGGCATCCCTCCCTTCCGCATCCGCATCTGCTGTTCCGGATCACGTACTTCCCGGCGCCCTGTTCACCGCACCCAGCTGCTCCATCCTGCGACGACGACTCATGTTGCTCGCCACCGCTAGCTAGCTAACCTTCTTTCTGACAGACACCACTGACAAGAGATTATTGACATCCAGATAGATACTTCTGCTCCTGCATGTATCGGATGCAAAAGCTGTCACCATTTACTTGAGCAAATCCAGTAGCTTGGATGCTGATGTCTTGCGGGAACTTTACTGCTGCTGCTTGTCCTGGTCTGAAGATATCTGAATCCTGAAAGAATAGGAGAACCAAGAGGCCAAAAACTGTGTGATGCTTTCCTTTCTGGTGATACTACCACCAAAATGAACCATGGTGCTGCTTGCTTGTTCTCGTAAACCTTTCCACGATGGCCTGCCGGTAGGGGACTAGGGGCCCGATCCACTGACATTATTTGACGACTGTGAAGCTTTCACTGACACTCTGCAGTTTCAACTTTGAAAGCTGCATTCAGAGCTTCCAGTCACCTGGACAACACGTTTCTGTTCCAGCGACGCACACACAGTTTGGGATCGACAGCGCGGGAACACGCCATGTTCTGACCAATAATCACCCGGTTGTCTAGTGCTTCTTCCTCCACCATCCCACGACGCCCACCCCCCGAATTTACGACGTCCTGCGGTGCTCTCCGGGAAAATTAGAGGAGACGACAGGAGACAAGCGGTGTGCTGTGACTCACATGCGCACGCACAGGGCGTACGGCGAGTGAGGAGAGGCTGAGAGCATGCACCGAAATAACAATGGCCAAATCGAATCGGATCCCAAGCTGATCCATCCATTTCATTGATCCACGATCCGTCGAACACTGGCAAAAATCCCCCCATCCATGATCCAATCCACCTAACCACGCGACTACGTACCCCGGAGCTCACTAGCAGGAACGAGCGAGAAGGACCAACACCTATGTACCAAGAAGAAGAACAGCGGGAGGAAGAAGACGAGGAGCAGGAAGCCGAGAGCTGACACCACCAGGACAAAAAGGGAATTAACGGCGCCATCGATCACACGGTGAGCTGCGGCTGCTGCTGACTGTGACGGTGGCAGCGGCCGGCGGCGGTGGCGGACACGGCGGCGGGATCGTCGTGGTGGTGATCGGAGGTGCCGGCGGAGGAGTAGCAGTACTGCAGCCGCGGGGCGTCGACGGGCGACGGCGGGTCGAGGTAGGCCATCTCGCTCTGGAGCACGGCGCAGTAGGAGGCGAAGGCGGCGGGCGTGACGTTGAGGTCGAAGGCGATGCCGAAGAGGAAGTCCACCTCCAGGTAATTCATCTCCACCAGGCTGATGCCGCCCACCCGCGCGAAGTAGGCGTTGTTGTAGCATCTGCACCAGCAAAAGCAGCAAAATTCAGACGAAATTCATGGCGCATTATATATCTGTCACAATTTTTGGGACGCAAGAATTTCACAGAAAGAACCGGGACAGTTTCCTGCGAGCTGTAGAATTTTGTGGCTTGTTCTGAAGGCGATGCAAGAGAGGTGGGTAGAGGACAAGGCGATGCGCATTGGTAAGAATGGTGGTGGATCGGCGGCAAGCACTTGCGC
This sequence comes from Cenchrus americanus, assembly GCA_947561735.1. Classification (NCBI taxonomy): domain Eukaryota; kingdom Viridiplantae; phylum Streptophyta; class Magnoliopsida; order Poales; family Poaceae; genus Cenchrus; species Cenchrus americanus. The sequence continues at coordinate 106,210,355 of OX387243.1, forward strand.
ACTGCACTGCTGTGCTGTGGGCGCATCAACCTCGGGTTCGACAACTGTCCTTGTGACCAACCCAGTGGCTTGTCTTTGATGCAATGCCAGTTGGAAATAATGACAGGGGAAAAGGTTACCCCAGATCGATCTGGGGCCCATGTGCCCTTGCGCTGCGCACAGTCATACGAATGTGCCGATCACGCCAACGCCAGGGTGGGAGGGATCAAGAAGCCGGATCAGAGGACGAGCGCAAGCAACAAAACTCTCAACAGCCTGATCATTTTGAAAGTTCATGATCCTGAATTTCACTAGTAACCTATAAACTTAAAAGGACAGTTTGGCAATTATGCAAGCTTTTCTATTATATTTGTTTCATACTATGTTCTAGATAGTTGGACATAATGTACATGTGTGAAAGTGTTTTCGGAATGAATTGAAATCGTGTTTTGCCCCTTCTTCCATATTCTGAGAGAATTCGAGAAATCAGCAGAATTCAACTTGATCAACTGTTTTCTCGACGTTTTGCTAGAGTCATAATATTGAATTATGGGCTGTAAATCCCGGTGGTTCCTGAGGACGATCGTTAGCAATTGAGCACCGAATTGTCAAGTGTGTATGCAGCAGTAACGTACATGTCGTCGACGAACTTGACGGCGGTGAGGACGGAGGTGATGAGGAGTCGGTGGACGTTGAAGGAGTCGACGGCGAGCGCGGGGCGGCGCCGCAGGAACCGGTCGAGGTAGATGTAGGCGACGACGTAGCAGGACGGGCTGCAGCTGGCGAAGCGGAAGATGCGCTCCAGGTACCCGCCGATGGAGATGGCCGGCTTCGTGAGCCCCTGGAAAGCCGACACCGGCCGCCGCTGCCGCCGCGCCTCCGCCGCCGTCGTCGCCAGCAGCGCCCCGGCCTCCTCCTCCCCCTCCGCCGCCGCCGCCAACGCCGCGGCGTCGTTGCGCTCCGCCACCCGCTGCAGCAGCGCCGACAGGATCGATACCACCCGCGGCACCGCCGCCGCCGCCTCCACCATGATCTCCCCCGTCGTCATCGGCCGACCTCGATCAAGCCTTCTTGTTGGCTAGATAGTTGGCGCGCGCTGCGGCCGTGGTAGATAGGAGCGAGGAAGGAACCAAGGCTCCGAGCTCAGAAGCGGGAGGGAGGCGAGGTGGTGGTGGTGGTTATAAAGGGGAGGGAAAACGCGAGGAAAAGGGAGCGGCGTCGTAAAAAAGAAGCAGAAAAAGATTTGAGCCCTGCTGCATCTGCAAGTTGGCATGATTAGCCAGCCAGCCGGACAGCCGGTGTGTCCCTCTCCATCTTGGATGGAAATGGAAGGTCACTTTGTTTTTCACCTCCCTCTGCAGATCAGATGGAGGATTTGTCGGCTACCAGACGAGCCTGCCTCTGCACTACAGCAGCTTGCCGGCTCCAACAACTAATCACGTCGTTGTAGTCTTGGCTTAGTGCTAGCTGCAGCCTGCAGTCATCAGTTAAGTAAAAATAGCCTGGCAGCAGCCATTTTCTGGAGATGGATGGAGCGAGTCGATCGATCAGGTTGACGGGAAAAGCCAGGTCCGTCTCGTGGCCTCCACGAACCCGGCCGGTCCGGGTGTTCTTGGTCGATGACGCGACGACGCCTGATGCGCTGCGCGCCGGTACGTGCGGGCGACGGGGTGGCAGCGGCAGCGGCGGTCAGCGGACGCGTGTCGCTTTAGTTAAGTTAGCGGAGAGAAGGGAGAACAGCTACTAGATGTGTTCGTTGGTTCCAGCCAGCGGGCAGGCCGGTCGTTTTCGCGCGGCTGTTAGGCAGTGATCTCGATGCGGTCTCCCCGGTTCGTAAGCGAGAATTAGGCGCTTCGCATGCAGTTTCAGCTAGGCTTGGGGCAGTTTGTTCGGCCTTGCGCATTTCAGACGCCCTTCTCATGCGCGTGCTGCTGGTTTCGCACCGCACGGCTGCCCAACATCATCGCCACCCCCCTCTCGATCCGTGCGCAGCCCACAGCGTCGGCTTGAAGCAATTCAAACGATGGTCGACCCCGAGTTCAACGAGTAATCAGGCAGCCTGTCAGCGTCGGCTCCGATCCATCGCACAGTGAAATCTGCAGCAGAGGATTTTTTTAAAAAAATAAATCTGAAATGGAAATCGATCGAGCGAGAGCGTAGCAGTAGATTATAATATAATGTTGCATCATCAGCGACGGAAAGGGCGAAAGGGAAGCACGAGAAAATGACATGCCTGTGTGGAGCAGACATCTGATTCGGTCAGCCACGCCACGACGCACAGGCAGGCAGGCAGGCCGAGCCACACCGCACAGGCGCACACCACAACCCCCCCGCTTGGCCTGGCGGCCACGCCATGCCGCGCAACAGTACGGCGCGTGCTGCAGTAACATGCAGTCATATACTATGCACGCTGTTTCATCACGTCGCCCTGCTAGTCCGCCGCTTACTGGCCGCCAGCGTCCGTCCACGATCCGTGCATGTGGCTGCATGCGCCATCACTAGCTTGCTCCCTCCTCCCCCTTTGCTCTCCTTTCCCATCTCCAGCAAGAAAACGCGAAATGCTCGTCTGTTCTGAAAGAGAAGCAGGCAAAGTTTGCGGCGGGTGGATGGGACAGTGGTTAAAGATCTGATTACTGCCGTAGAGGACGGAGAGGGAGGAGGAATATGCCCACTAGAGAGCACATGAGGGACACCCTTGGCACGTTGCGGTGTTGGGCTCTCAATCCCTCATGGTGTCATCTGCTCAAGGCTCCTGACCTCCTCTCGCCGCGAGAGTGTAAGTGTTCTCCCGGCCCTTTCCGGATTTAATAGCCGATTTTATCGGATTCGTGGGGTGGTCCAGCCACCATGGCACCATCCATCCTCCCTCCCCGCTGTGCTGCTGCTGATCCATGTGGCCAGGGGAGGGTTTCCGCTAGTTTATCCCTGCAACCAACCAAAAGCTGCTTGTTAATTAGCTTCCTCAGCACAATGCAAGCTGCTCCAGAGCCGCTGCCTCTCTCCGATCCGTACTCGCGCACATCGCACAAAAGCCGGCCTCATCCATCATGCTCGGCCTCAGATGCTAATCATCGGGCACATGCAAAGAAACCAGTTGTTTAGGCGTGCCCTTAATTAGCCTTTCCCCCCTTCTCTCTCTCTCTCTAAAGAAAGATGGAGAAAGAGAGAGGAACCGGCCGGGCTAGCTGGTGGAGAAAGAGTGTGCTGCGGTGCTGCTGCATGCCTGCATGACACCCTGATCCCATCTTTGTATTGTACTACGTGCTCTCTGCTAGGCGTAGCGTTAGCAGGAGCACCAACAACCCATGATCCTGCCTATCATGAGAGCAGGGGACGGCAGGCGGGGACAGAAGACAGCATCTTGGTTCGCATCTCGCCGTGCTCGATCGGGGTTGCTGGCTGGATCGCTTGCTTGTTTTAACTGTCCCGCCCGGCGCGATGGCGAGGAGGGGTGGCGATCCGAGTGGATAGAGTGAGAGTCCGATCTAGCGGTAGCGGGGGCGCCGAAGCTTTACAGCGAGAGCGCCCAAGCCAGCGTGCGTGCGTGTCGTGTGATGGATGGCAATTGGCATCGGGGCTGCGCGAGCACGCAGGTCTCATCCATCTGTCACCTTCAGGGCGCGGCCAAGCTGGAGTGGTGTGCTCCTGGTTGTCTTGCTGCGCTGTTTGCTTGTACGCTGTTGCCACAGCCTTTAGGATCCCTCAAGGGTGAAGTCTCGATAGATATGGGGAGTTCAGACGACGCGAGACGGGGGCCGGCTCAAAATACATGTTGTTTTGAATTGGCAAAATAGGCAGTGACGTCCCTAAATTTTGGCAAGAAAGGGCGAGTTTGTTCCGAAGCTCCGAAAAGGTCGGTTTAGTCCTCAAACTTTAGTGATTCGAGTCAGTTAAGTCCTTTGCCGTCCACTCCGTTTGTTGTACCGTGACGGACAATAGCAAATGACCCGGTGGGCGGGGTCAGTGCGTCTGTGCGCGACTGCGCGGCGCCGGTGGGCGGCGTCGAGTGGCCGGTCCTGGCCACGCCGCCGCAACCCACAGAGCCACGCCAGATCTCGCCATCCCTGCCAGTAGCATGACGAGGCCACGACCTCCTCGGCGCAGCGGCCTCCCAGCGGAACACTGGCGGTACGCGCGGCCTCCCTGACGGCGCGCTCGGCCACCTCGTGCTCCTCTCCGGCCTGCTAGTCAACGGATGCGAGGCCATCTTAATCTGCTAGCATCTAGTATAGGGAAAAGAAGCGAATAGAAAAATTGGGAGGAGCAGAAAGATCCGTGTTCCGTGAACAGGTAAATTGCTTCCTGCTGCTTGATTTGTGGAGGTGAGATTTGGAGTGGAACACCCGCTTGATTTGTGGAGGGAGTCGTCCAGTGCAGCTTCGACGTCCGCGACGGCCCCGACGGTACGCGGTCTCCCCTTGCCTTCTTCCTGCTTCCTGTGAGGCAGCGACGGCGGCAGCTTCCAGCTTCGTCCAGTGCGCGGAGCAGGGGCGCCATCGTGCGGCTCATGTGTGGGCTCCTGTGCCTCTCCGTCCCCGGCGTCGGCGCAGGACATGTGGGAGAGTGCCGGCGCTACGACAGTTGCTACGGTGGCGGCCGACACAGGGAGTGGCGACGGCGACTTGCTCCTGCTCGAGCTCTGCCGCGACAACGGCGAAATGCTTCTACAGCTCGGTACGACAGAGGCGGCGGTTGCTGGAGGCAGTTGCCGCCTAGGAAAACATTCCCGGCCGGAATCCCCCGAAATTCCGGGATTTCGTCTTTCCCGATGAGGTCCGAAATTTTATTTTCCCGGCAGAGATTAGTATTTTAATATTTTCTGTGAAAAAATAAATTTAAAAAATAAAAAAAGCAAAAAAATAATAATAATAAATTCTGAAATTCTCGGGATCACTTGTTTCCCGCTGGGGTCCGAAATTTTTTCTCCGGGGATTTAAAACCCAAGCATCGACGGGGAGTGGGCGTTGGTGGCCGCGAGGAGCCCCTGCTCGCCGGAGGAGGGGAAGGAAAGGGGCACCACCGAGCTCCATGGGCGAGGGCCAAGCTCGGGGGCGGCGCGACGCGAGCTCCACGGGGCGAGGATGGGTGCGTCGGTCGACCCTTCCTCCTAATCTATCTCCGTCCGAGTTCATGGCGGCGGCGAGGAGGAGGAGGAGGAGGAGGAGCGAGGAGGAGCCGAGGTCGACCGCCGGGAGGTGGGGGCAAGACACGGATGCCGAGGCGAGGTAGTTTAATGGTGTTTACGGCAGAACGTGGACGGAGGACCTAACCGACTCGATTCACTAAGGTTCGAGGACTAAATTGACCTTTTTGAGAGTTCGGGGACGAATACGACGCTTTGACATAAGTTCGGGACGTCATCGCCTATTTTGCCTTTTCAATTCGTGTGCGCGCCGCCTCTTGTCATTTTTTTTATCTGAGGGACGAAACCATTGTGATTATTCGACCCATCCTTGAATAAGTGCCCAGCGTCGGCCCATCTTGCAGAAGTTCAACACAGAGAATTCGTTAAGGTTATCCTTTTGTTTTACTCTTCTCCATGCGAGCGGACTCGCAGCTGCAAATTGATAATTGTTGAAAAGCAATGCTCTCTAACTTATGTGAAGAAGAATCGCTAAACTAACTACTACTAGTTTGTTCGCTGTCTAAATCTCTGTTTTTTTATGGTCAACCTTCAAACTGGGGTCGAAGCAGCTCCTCACTGAAGAACATCATATCTGTATCAGAGTATATGATATATGAAACTAATGAGCATTAGAGATGCCGTTTCTCTTAATAACCTGTGGTATCTAAAAACAGGATATATCGCCTACCTAGTAGATATGATGATGAACCGGATTTTCCTTAATGTGTCATTGTTTCACTAAGCATGGTGATCATTCGGTGCATACAAAAAAAACCAATGCAATGCCCACTGAAATTTTGCAGGGTCCATAGCTGAATCCAGTGTTTGGAGCAATTTTTTAGGAACCTGTGCCAAAAGAGGCAAAAAATGGCTCCGGAGGAGAAGCAACCGGATATCTCGCTCCCCGGCGTAGTTACGCGCGGGGGGGGGGGGGGGGGTGCCCCCTCGCCGCGACTCGGGGGAGGGGCCCACACACCGGCGGGGCAAAGGAAGCGACGTTGGACGGAGGTGGAGAACCCACAGGACCTGGACAGAGGTGCGAAAGTGGCGTCGAAAGATGTTGTCGTCGTGTTGGGATGGAGGGGCGGAGGTGGTGACTTAGAGCATGTTTGGATCATAGGGACTAAAATTAGTCTCAAGTAGGAACTAAACTTTCAAACGGGTGAGGCTAAAATTAGTCTTGAGGCTAAGGGGGTGTTTGGATCCCTCAAGTCCCATGAGACTAGAGACTAGAGACTAAAATTTTTTAAGTCACAACCCTTTTGGAAGGTGACTAAAACTAGTCAAGATTAATGGTTCTTAACATTAAATTGTTCTTTCTCCCTCCTTTCTCTCTCCTCTCCTATCTCTTGTTGGGTCCACAGAATTAATGGTATGAGCAATTAATTAGGTGAGAGAGGGTGTTTTAGTCACCAAAAGTTGGGGTATGAGTGACCAGAGACTAAACTAGTTTTAGTCACCCTTTAGTCAAGGGTGTTTGGAGGTTTAGTGACTAAAGGTGACTAAAACTAGTCTCTAGTCATGTGGGATCCAAACACCCTCTAAACTTTGCTAGTAGGGGGTGGGGAGCTAAAATGTACTAAAATCTCCTCTTCCTCTTTCCTCATTAATGACCACATGCATACCGCAATAGCTCCAAGCCATATCCACCTTGGGAGAGGAGAAAGAGGAGAGAGGGAGAGAGAGAGAGAAGAGAAAATGAGAGAGAAATAGGAACTTTAATGCTCTTTTAATACACTTTAGCTCTTGCTTCCAAAATAGGGGTGACTAAAATTTTTTAGCCGACTAATTTTAGTCATGAGACTAAAGAGACTAAAAGTGATTCAAACATGCCTTTAGGACGCCGGTGTCGTGGGACTCCAACTCGCCGGACTACGGCGGCCGGCGTTGCGGGGCGAGAGGAGCCGGACGGGTGGGATGACAGCTGGAGGGCTGCCAAGCGTGGGGGAGATGGGGTAGACGGCCGGCGGGAATGAATGGATAAAGATGGATGCGTGGCCGAATGGATAAGAAGAGAAGTGCATCGGACATTTTACATTCTCCCATTTTGAACTGCCAAGAGAAGTTGTTTTGCAAAATGGTTCTTTAAAACAGTTTAACTTTATCACAAAATTCGCTCCACCAAGCACAACTATAACTGAAGTTGTTTCAGCCACAACCACGATTGTGCCAAACACACCTTTAATCGGTGCATTTTTCCTTGGTGTAAAGATGCTTCTACTTTATATACTACTATATAGTATCACAGACGGCTCATGAGCAAACAACTTGTTGCTTCAGTGAAGACCAGGTGGCAGTGCACTGTTCCTTGCATTGATCCCAACCACAACCAGAGGTCCAGAGCTTTGCTCCTATAATTAGATGAACAGAGACGAGGATACACCCCATTTTTATTAAAAATGAAATTCCACAAGTCTGAAACAGACTTGGTAGAATATAGATGGAATGGAAGACTACTAGACGTCTAGACCATTAACCCGGATCTACCACACGATTAACCCGGATTACCAGGCACAAAAGTACAAACTTTTTGCACATCACGTAGTCCGATTATTACACCGAGCAACCAGCTGCATGCAACTGAAGACTTGAACACTCGTTGTTTTTTTCCAGGGAAGGCATCTTGAGACAGGGCAGCGTCAGACTTCATTCGTCACGTCTCCTCGTCAGTCATCAGGGTCTTCTCTCTTCTTTTGCCAGCAGAATAACAATCATGCTTGTATAATTTCGCTACAATCACAACGGATAGACTTGCTCCCTGAAGCTGCTTGTATTGATGGTAGACGGTGAGTGTGTAGCCGAGCAATCCGGCCGTCGCCATAGCTGTTAGCCAGGGAACAGTAGCTGCAGCGGCTTCACCAAAGAGGATGGCCAACGCGAAGGCCATCACGTACAGAGCCCCGCATCCGGCGACACTGAGCGTGCCGAGCGTTTGGCCTGAGAAGAGCGCGCAATGCAGCAGGCACCCATCCACGAAGAGCGTCCACGAGAAGAGGCTCGCGATCACCATGAACGAGAGCTCAAGGACGGCGGCCGCGGCGTCCTCCGGGCCGAAGCTGAAGCACATCCACAGCACCCGCACGGCGCACGCGAGCGACAAGAGGGGCGCAGACATGGCAGGAGTGGTGGCCCGGTCGGCGGCCTTGTCGTTGATCTTGACGGCGGCGGCGGCGGCGGAGTTCTCGGCGCCGTCGCGCTGGCGCCGCTCGGCGAGGGCGGAGCCGCACAGCCCGGCGGTGGAGATGGTGCTCAGGTACAGGACCGTCATCCCGGCGAACGGGCCGAGCGTTCGGGTGACGGAGAACGCCAGCAGGGGCAGGTGCGAGACGTACCGGAAGACCGTGAACACGCTCATCGTCTGCGACAGCGACACGATCACGAAGAAGAGGTACGAGCACACGAGGAGAGAGATCGTAGAGACGACGGAGCGTGGCTGGTCGGTGCAGCGCCGCCGCAAGAACGGCGTGAGCACGAGGAACAGCACCAGCAGGCTCAAGAGGCGGCGTTTGGCCGTGTTGCTCGGAGGCTCGACGGACGACGTAGGCCTCTTGGCAGACGACGGCGTCGTCGTTTCGGCGACTGTGTCCGCGACGTCGGCTTCATCGTCGGTGGTCCAGGAGGATGTGTCGGAGTCGACCTCGTCGTCGGTGGTCCAGCCGTCCAGGAGGACGAATCCGAGTCGGTGGTCGGCGGAGAGCGGGACCTCCAGACGGGGCGCCAGACTTGGTGGTTGACGCCAAGCATACTCGCTCGCGTTCTTCCCCGACGAGACAGTTTCTCGTCGGAGACCTGGGAGGCTACCATCTTCTTGGTCTAGACTCTACCTAGAGTTATGTGATAGCTGCGGCGAGAGGTGAAGGCGTCCGGCGGCGTCGATCTTGCCTTTCTTCCCGCCAGTCCCGCCTTGTCTGCCTGCTGCTCCCGATGTGCATATCTAGGGCCTGTTTGGGAGGGCTCCGGCCTCCGGCTCCACGAGCGGCTCCGGCCGGAGCCCCGCCAAACGGTGGAAACCGCACCGGCTCCGGGGGTGTGGAGCCGGGCCGGAGCCCTCGCGGCTTTCAAAGGGGAGGTGGAGCCACGTTTTGGTGGCTTCACCGGCTCCAACTAGAAATCCACCGGAGGAGCTATTTTGCCAAACGTTTTTTAAAACGACTCAACTCCACGCAGAGAAGCCACTCCACCGAGGAGCCGGAGCCGAGCCGTTATTAGAGGAGCCGGAGCCCCGCCAAACAGGCCCTTATACTTTCTCATGGGTGCTAGCTGCCACCTGTCCCGAACTCCCGATCTTCGTCGCCTTCGGACTTTGGCGGGACGAGAACGGCAAGCGACAAGACATTCCTAAAAACAAAAATCAGAATAAACTCTAGGAAAAATAGGAGCAAAAATAGTTTTGTAGAAAACTTTTCAAACAACTCGAGAAAAGTTAAAAAAAATTGAACAAAATCAAGGCACAAAAGTGTTTGAAACACAAAAAAGAAGATTTTTTAAAAGAATTTTTTGAACAAACTTGTGAAAAAGGTATACAAATTTTTTAGAATGACCAAATTAGGGAACAAATTTTGTTGGGATGCGCCGTAGGAAGAATAAGGCTAGGGACCCCATTGTGTATAAATGAGGCCCAAAAATGTGTTTAAGGGCATATTTGTAAGGACCAAGGACCTAATTGTAACACCTAGGGACTTGTTTGTGATAGTTAGGGACCTTGAGTGTAAATATTAGGGGCCTAAATGTAATTTTTGACCCCACCGATGGAAATAGTATAAACAACCATCCCCACTCCCTAGAGTTTGGAGGGAGAGGGCACTTGTGACGCCCCATGTTTTTAATTAGCGTCATTAATGCTAATGACCAAGTCGATTGAGTCAAACCCGCCGATAATGGTCAAACCACGGTCAACCTGGGTCATCACCTCGAAAAACCTCGCCATAGTGACCCTCTTGATCAAGTCTACACACACTTCTGGTCAACCCTTGGTCAAAGGCACGGTCAAACCCGTACTTAAACACCCTATGTGTGTTAACTCCCTTCAGAACTTTTGCCGCGTTCCCCAAATTTCACCTAAAAACTTCAAAATTTCCCAATATAAAAGTTGTCTAGTTTTTTAAGGGACACAACTTTCATGTTGGATGGCAATGCAAATTTGGAGTGGAAAATGGTGAAAAACTTGGTCAATCGTCGCAACTCCCGTTCACCGTAACAGAGTGGCATTCAAAATTTGGCGGCAGTGTATGCAAAATCCGTTGAGAAAAACACTATGAGCCTTTGTAAAAGTTGTAGAGGGTAGTGAGTTCTACAACTTTTCTATTCACCACTTCGTGCACTTTAGTTGAGAAATTTTGAGATAAACTCGGTCAAACCGGGGTAAACCGAATTGAGCGACACCGAACGAGACGTCGAGTCGCGCTCTCGCGCTCCAAAGACGCCCGCGCGCGCGCGTGCCCCGCGCCACGCCACCGTACGCCACCATACGTGCGCGAGGCGGGCCCGCGACCCCCGGTCCGAGCGTCGCGCCCCGCGTAACGTCTCCCCCCGCCACGCGTCGCGTTTCCCCTCGACGTCCGGACAGCCCCCGCCGTCGCCCCGCAAGTCCGTCCCGTGCCCTCCCCGCCACGGGCGCGCGCGCCGATGCACCGCCGCTTCGCGACATTGAAGCCAAGGCATCCCTTCGCCGCGAAGGCTTGGAGCCGCACACGCTCGCCCGTCTATAAATGGCATCGACCCTCCTCCCTCGCGCCCGAGCCGCTACCGCCGCTCCCGTGCTGCGCCCACCACCCGCCATGGATGCCGCACCACCGAGCTTCCGCCTTATTGTGCTTTCACCACCTAGCGCCCACGCCTATACCTCCCCCGAGATCCCCCGAAGTCGCACGTGTCACGCATTGACCCGACCGGCCGCAGCTCTCGCCGAAGCGGACGCTCCAAGGGGCGGTGCACCGCCCGACGCCGCCGAGCTAGCTCGCCGATGCCATCCTCGCTCCGCCCCGTCTCCGCCTCAAACCAACGCGTGGTGAGCTCATAGTCGCTTTTCCGCCGTTCCCCCGACCGAATCCCGACCCCGACCTCGCCGGGATTCCGGCCGGGCGCGCCGCCCCCTTGGTCCTTGGACCCAATTGCTTTGGTTTGTTTCTTTCCGGGGTCTAAACCGTGATCCGAGGGCATATGTGTAAGAACGGAGAAAACTTCCGGGGACCTTGGTGTAAAGCCGATTCTTGAATAGTGTTGGGTCAATTGCTTGAGTCTTGTAAAATCCATAGAAAATCGTAGAAAATTAGAAAAATGAAAACCCAATTTTGTTGGACTCCTGGTGAAAAATCCTACAACTTTGTAAAGCTTGTCTACGCCTTTTCCCGATAATTTTTGCATGAAAAATAGAAATGTAAAAAACCTAGATCTGTTGTATCTCCACATCCACATGTGATCTATAGCTGAATTTTGTATATGTTGTGTGTTATGTCATTCCTAAATCCTGTACCAAAAATTGCACAAAGTTATTTTATAAATTTTTTATATGAATTGTTTTCTATTTTTGCGGAATCTGTCTAAATGACTTTTGTAGATAAAAATAATTAGATTTTTGTGCCCAACTTTTGCATGTTGTCTTTCTATGCATAAATGCACCTCTCGTGAATTAATCACAATTTTATAATTTCCGAAATAGTTATTCTTGAAATATGTTTGTTTTTCTTTGTAATTGCATAGCTCAAGTTCTAGGTGTATATGTTGCATCCCTAGTCTAGTTTTGGACCAGAGATCATGTGGGAGAAAGTTGGAATCAAGTTGATGAGTATTTATTTTTGTATGCATTATTCTTGCTTCATTAGCTAGCTTTTGCTATTTTCGATATAATTAAATTCGTAGCTCTCATAAGCATGCATGTGTGTTCAGTGTCTTGTATAGGTGATTAGTGCTTAGTAAATCCTTCCACTGAATTTTATTAATTTGTTTTATGAATAAAAGCCTTAGAGGTAATTTAAGCTTGTATTAAAGTAAGTGGGAAAATCGCCACGTACACCCCTAGTGACTTTAGGTTGTGTTGAAAATCATTTTAAAAGATAAAGACCAACTCATTTCTGTTTGCGGAATTTAAATTAAACTATTTACATAAATATGTACACAGTCACTATCAAAAAGAGTAATTAATTATGAACCACATAATGTTCCTTTTTGGAAGAGTATCTTGAATGTATTTCTTATCTAGGTGAATGTGGTCAACCATGCACCCCATGGTTGTCGATTGTTGATTGTAATTTATTAAATTAAAAACCGTTAAGTAAATCTTGCATGTGCATCTTCGTGTCGGGGACAGCCACAAGGGTTCCCTAATAACCGAGGAAAAACCCATTTCTTCGCAAAAATAATAGAAACACAAACGAACTCATGAATTGTAAATTACACCTCGCGCAATCACGGCCTCGTGACGGGGAGGAGCCCCCGGCCCGGGCAACCACGGCGGCCCATCAAGAGGTCGGCCCCGGCACCCCTAGGGCAAATCTCCGCCTCGCTCGAGGGGACCGTCGCCGTACCACCGAAACTCCGCCTCGCTCGAGGGACCCGCGCCGTATCACCGAAACTCCACGTTGCTCGAGGGTTGGACACCCCCTCGGGGCGAATCTTCGCCTCGCTCGAGGCCTTCCAAAGCTCGCGGCCCCCGCGCCCACTCCCCGACCGGAGGATTAAATGATCCGATGCGATGCGAACGCATGAGTCAAAGGCGAATCCCCCCACGCCGCACCCTAACACCACCGGGAATCATACCTCGACGTTGTTCCGCCAACCCACCCCGTGCGGTCATCCTCGGACCGTGCGGGAGCCGTGCGGCAAGGCGGTGTCAACTCCGTGACACCGTGCCTCCCACTCTCGTACGCCCCCACGCGCACCCCTCGAGGGAGGACGGCGGAACCCTCGAAAGAGGTACGAATGCCTACCCCCGCGCTCGGGCGGGCGATGTCGTGATGTCGGGCCGGCCGGGCGTATCTCCTCCGTCACTTCCGCCCCTATGTGGCCATCCCCGCCGCCGTGCCGCCATCCCAAGCACCTGCGGCGCCATCCCCGGCACCGTGGGATCATGGGACGGCGGGACATCGCCACACCCGCCACCGTGTGACTTCCGGCCCTCCGTCGCGCATGACCCTCGAGCCGATATACGGATGACGACCAAACGAGAGGCTCCCACACCGCTACCCTCGAAGCCGCTCCTCGACGAGCACAGGACTCGCCGGGATGTCTCTCTAGAAGCGAGGATTCGCCGGACGGCCACCCACTCCATGGCACCGTACGCCATACCGCCACACGTAGTTAGAACCGTGCGACACAATTGTAAGCCGCCTCCCCCTTTTTTATAAAAGGAGGGGGCGGTCCCCCGACCGCGGGGGATGACGGATAGCCGTACACCGGCACATTTTCCGCCTTCACCGCGATATTGGCACCTTGCTTCAATCAAACCTCGGGGACACGGAGGCACTACCTCCTCTCCCGCCATGCTTGTAGCTCCCCCTGCGCAAGCACCACGGTGCAGCGCAATACAGTGCCTCGAGCACACCCTTGCAGGACGTACGGCCCCAGCTGGAACCAGGATAAAACTCGTGTCACTTAGTTGCTTTGCACCGGCCATCGAGAGATAGATCTCAGCGCTCGTACTAGTTAGTGTCGGGATTACTTTCCGCACCGACACTTCGTGTATATCTTCCCGACATTAGATTTGCGCTCTTGCCGGGCGGAGGAGACGAAGGTGCCGACGAAGAGCCGTAGCACGTGTTCGTAGCTCAAGGCCCGGACCAAAGTCCGGGAAGGGCCGTAGGCCAACCCCCCCGCAAAGGCAAGCCCCGCATCATTAACCTTGTCTCGTTAAAATTATGCACTTGTCCTTGCTATGATTGTGCATTTACGTTTCAGGAGTTGAATTGAAACCCTAGATGCATAATCCCTAGGTACCTATGCTCTATCACTAGTATGCTAGGTCGATAGCCGCTGTGTTATAGGACCAAGTACAAGTCGAGTGATGTTCATCACTCACGAGAATAGGTTCTTATGTTGGAATCATAATATCTTTATTAATGGATTGCTTATGTGGTAAGAGCATGGGATTTGGGCTCCGATCCAGTGGCTTTCATGGGCTAAGCTTTTGAACGTACTAAGCACTTGTCGGGAATGGGACCGGTAAGCCTAGTACCTTAATGAGGCGGTGCGGGAACTCTCCCTCACTACTCTTGAGTATTCACCTACCCGGCTAGCTACCGAGAAGGGGGGTGCATGTGTGAGACTGGGTGCCTCGCAGGGTATGCCAGTTAGCCTTGTACCTAGGACTGTAAGCATTGATCCCAACCTGAGGATTTTTGGGAACTCCATGGATGGTTGTCCTTGCGGAAGCACCCTACCGTGTGTTTAGATTTACCTTGCAAGGTTTAAATCAATCGATTGTCGGCCTCTCACCGTTATATGAGACTGCTTAATCAACTGGCCATGATACCCCGTAATGATGGGACTTGGTGAATATTGTTGTATGAATTAATTGCTTGTCCAATTCTTGATTGAATCAGTTGGCACACTTAGAAATGGTAATCAATTAGAAATTGTGCTAAAATATTGAAAGTAAGGACATACTCTTTGTTGCTTTTCAGCAAAAGAACTCCACCGACCAAAAGCCTCTCATGTCTAGAGTTTGGTGATGTAGATATCACCCGACTGTTAAGTCTTGTTGAGTATTAGTATACTCAGCCTTGCTTTAAAACTGTTGTGCAGGTGTTGTTGACCGGGTGGATGACGACAAGTGATGACATCACGGATGGCCTCCCGTGATGTTTACCGTTGCGCTAGTTTATTTTATTTCTGCTATTTTCGAACTCTGCACCTTTATTTATGGTCTTTAACAAAGGTTTGTAATAATTTAACCCTCAGGGGTAATTTGGGCTTATATTGATGTTGTACTCTGGACTCGCCTTCGCGTGAGTTTTAATGCATATGTTCAATATTCTGTATGAATTTCAAGTGATTTACCGGGTGTTAACCCGACAACTAACGATAGGATGATACTTTATTATTGTTTAATGACCAAAGTGGATTGGTTTTAGGTGGTAGTACGGTATTTTCCTGGGCGGGTTGTCACAACACCTCCCCACTCACTATAAATAGACCCCAAGGGGTGGAGGATGAGGATTTTACTCTAGACATTCTTTGTTCACTTGTGGATTTGGTCAATCATATTTCTTTTCTCTTTTTTCATCTGTTCGGGATTTCTGATCCCGACATTTTATAATAAAATCTTTAAAAATAAAAATGGAAACAAACAAATTTAGATAAAATGAAAAACAAACAGACAAATAAATAAATAACACCTAGCGCTCACTGCTGGGGGCGAGCTTGCGTTGCCGACCACTAGCACTTCCTGAAGCCCGCTGCCGTTCCCCGCAACCATCAGGGGATCTGGCCCGGAGGGGCTCGTCAGGTGCCACTGCCACACCCGCGGTCACTAGGATAGTACCCTCGAAAGTTGATGGGGCCAGCTGTAGCGCAACAAAATCGGCAAGACGGCCCGACGGAGCTGGCCGGGGGTGCCGCCGTGCCCCGAGGCCACTGAGAAGGATCCAGCCTGCGAAACTCCTCGAATTTGCAGCCCCTCCATCATTGGTGGTGGGCTCGTCAACGCTGGTGTCCGGCCCGGAGTTGGTCATCAGGGTCTGCCATCATCGGGATTTGGCTAGGAAAAGCACTTCGAGGAACTCGCTGGGCTACCGGTACATGGTCCCCCGCCCTCTGTACGTCATGGCACCTAAAAGCAAAAGGTGAGAGAGAGCCACTGGAACAAAAGGGAAAGCCGATGGGTGGGTGTGATCTTCTCGATGGAGGATAAGTGGGTTCGACGGTGCGCATGTCATCGATCGAGAGGTGGAGAACCTTCGGTCAATCGTAAATTCAACATTGTGGGATTCATTGTGATGGAACCTGCCCATCATGGTTTGAGTTCTCGACTCGACATTGGTGCTCCTGTTTTCTTAGATTTATCCAAGATTTAACCGGTGCTTTTGTTTTAATGGTAGGCTATGTGCCCGTCGATAGCAAGGTGTTAGTGGTGACATCGTCAATCTCAAGGATTTGGTGACTCATCAATCTTTCAGAGGTGCTCATAGGGGTAGGGTTGTGTGTGTGTTTGTATAGGGTAGTATGAGTGCATGTATGTGAGTGTTTGTGCATGTACTGTGTGATTCTAAAAATGTGTGCACATGTATGACTAGATAGAGATCAATGCAAATGCATTTACATGAAGCATGCAATCCAAATACCTTCTCGTAATAAGGGTTACAACTTAAAACCATCCATCAGACATATCTGAATGTTGTTACCTTGTTTGAAAATAAATTTTGTGATAGTGCCATGTATCCTTTAATCGTGTGAACACCGATTTAGAATCTAATACAGTATCATCCAAATAGTGATTCGGTAGTGGAAAAGTATACAACAATCGAAAGTGCAATAATTCATTTAAAAGGTCCTAAAATAGCTTCTACTCAATAAATTAGTTCGAAACATGAATGTAGTACAACATAAATGGTTCCAACAGTGATAAAGGTCTTACTAAAAGCAAGATTACAACATCCATCAACTACTACTGAAACTAGTGGGGAAGAAGAAGCAATCTCCTTTGAGTTTTCCTTCTCTTTGTGTTATCGAAAAAGTTGTACAATGCTTCCATTCTTCATGCTTGAAATTGGTGGAGATTGGAGAAGAACCAAACCAAAAATGACTGAATGAGTGGAGAAGATTGGACAAAAATGGTTGGTCGTCACCCGCCGACCATCGCGCACAGCCGCATAGGGTGTGCCGGGGCGGTCGGGTCACCGAAGGCTAGGAGGCGCTGGTGGGTGGAGCGTTAGAGCGGAGCCGCAGGCACTGAGGCATATCTACCAGCCGTCGCTCTACACTAGGTGGAAGGTGGCACACACAATTTGGGATCGAGGGACGAGGGCTAACTTGGGCAAAATTGTGAAATAGTAAACAAAATTGGCTGAAGAAGATTTTGGGTAGTATTGGGCTTACCTGAACTACCACAATGTGGAGAGAGATACCCTAACTTAAGAAGATGGTGTACCAAGCCTCCCGGAAAGCCAAGAACACCACTTTTCCATACCACTTGGTGCGTTTTTCGCCAGGGAGAGTTCCATGGGGGAGTTTAACCTAATTATCGTCATCATTGGGAAGTTCAGGTCCTAGCTTAGATGGTCTAGGATTTGGGTTCACTACAATTTGAGATTCTCGAGGTCCAAATCCTTCATGAGGGTGAAGTGCTTGCAAGAAGTGTGAGGTTCACGCATAGACAATGACAATGACGAACACAGAGGCAATTGTGGGTTGGGGGGGCTCAAGCCCCCTACCGCTCATAGACACATGGACCCCCTTCAAAATGTTACCCATATTATGGTGTATCACCCCTCCTGGAAAGCCAAAAGTTTGGGAGTGTTGTATTTCTATTTGGTTATATACCTATCTCTTCTTTAATTCAACAAAGTCTGAAAAGTTTGGGAGTTCTGTATTTGCACATCAATGTTATGTGAATTTGGAAGAAAGTTGAGGATACTTTTAATAAGCTAGTGTTTGCAAGACTCATGCATAGGCTAGACTGAATTGTGATGATTTTATGAACCAAAGGTCAATGTGGGTCAAAAATTAGTTGAGGTAAGCACGGAAGAAAGAAAAACAATATGAAAATAATTTGACATTTGCTTTAGATGTTGCAAGATTTCTCATATCATAAGGGCAACCTTTTCGTAGAGATTATGAGAGTTCTACTTCCCTCAACAAGGGTACATTTCTCGAGATGGTTGACTGGTATAAAGATAAGGTTGAGATAGTGAAGGATGCATATGACAATGGTTCTAAAAATTACCAAATGTCATCTCCTTTTATACAATGACCTTGCAAAAGCTTATCCGTAGGATGTCATTATTGTCATTATGGATGAGATTCGAGGTAGAAAATTCTCAGTGCTTATATATATGAGTCTCGAGATGTATCGGTAAAAGAGCAAATGGCAGTGATACCAAGGTTAGCACTCCACAATTGTAACCTTTTGCCTATATTTCTACAATTATTTCTACAATTACACCAACAAATAAACAAATGTGCCATTGCATGTTTGTGAATGGAGAAATTTCTTAGACTTCAACATGTTTAGAGTTGTACAACTATTGCATTGAAAGAAGCTTTGGTAGGTGTGCTTTCAAGTCACAATTTGTCTCCCTCTATGCTTCGTGGGCAAGGTTATGATGGAGCTTCTAATATGAGAGGGAAATTTAATGGGGTGCATAAATTGATTTGTGATGAAAATCCTTATGATTTCTATGTGCATTGTTTTTCTCGTCAGTTGCAACTAGTGGTTGTTACCGTTTCGAGTTCTAGTGCAGACATTACATATTTCTTTAACTATGTTCCTTTAATAGTCAACAATGTGGGTGCATCTTGTGTGAGAAAGGATGTCTTGCTTGCAAATCACCATGATGTGTTGCTAGGAAAGATTGAGAATGGTGAGATTATGACGGAAAATTTTTAAACCAAGAAAGTAGTCTTGCTAGGCATGGGTATACTACATGGGGTTCACATCTTAAAACTTTGCTTCACTTTTTTGGTGATGTGGGAGGCTATAAGAGATGTTCCTGAGACGGTGAAGAACGATTCTATTAAACCAGCATGTAAAGATGGAGCTTTATCTTCAATTGGAAAAATGTAGAGATTTGATTTTGTATTCATCTTGCATTTGATGATAGAATTGTTGGGCATGACAAATATTTTTTTCATGTGCTTTGCAAAGGAAGGATCAAGATATAGTTGAAGCAATGCATTTGATCACAGATGTGAAAGAGAGCTTGAAAGATGTAGGAAAATGGATGGGAGCCATTACTCAAAAAAGTGAAAAAATCATGTGAGAAGAATAAGATTGAAGTGCCAGATATGGATAAGGAAATAAATGTTAGGGCGACATCTAGACAAAGAAAGCAAAAGGTAACAAACATGCATTACTATTATGTTGATATTTTTTCTTGTCGTGATTAATGCCATCTTAATTGAGTTGAATCATCAGTTCAGTGAAATTAGTTCAGACTTATTGGTTTATAGTGCTGCCTTTGAACTTGGAAAAGTTCCTGAAATTATGGTCAAGACTGATATGCACAATTCTTATAAATTGGTGTATCAATTAATTGAGCTAACATTGATACTACCAGTGGCAACAACTTCAGTTGAGAGGATATGTTAACACAAAATTTGGTAAGGAGACCGACCTGTGGGCCCGGATCCGTGAAGAGTCCGTCTAGCGGAAGAAAAGGGTTTTTTCAGATGTATTCGGCAAAGAGGTCTGCGGTCGGCTATCTGCTCCCGTTCGGCAAAGGAACAGTAGAGCTGATTTTGCGGGATTGGACGGTGACGTGGCTCAAGCGGGGAAGAACGAATGGATGGATAGGCGATCAAGCTTAGAGATAAGTTAGGCAGCGAATCCATTCGAGATTGTACCTGGCAGGGTATAAATATGAACCCTGAATGTATGTAAAAACACAATCATTCTTCAATACAACCGGCCTTACGCCAAACCCTAGAGTCCTTTTGTCGTGTCGTCGAGTTCTTCGAGAGGGCTAATCGATCTGTCGACCTCCGTGAGTACCGGCAACCTTGTATCATGTCTAGTATCATGCGGTGGATTTAGATCTGATGCAAGTAGTCTTGTTACCATGCTTTGTGTCATGCGGTAGATTCAAGCTTGGTTCAAGAGGGTTTCTTGTTAGGTCATGAGCCATGCGGTAGGCTAAGATCTAGCTTGAATCTAGTTATCGGCTCTATTGGATTTTGTCAAGATCCAATAGATTCATTAAGTTACCCCGTGTTGCTTTGAGTTTTTACTTCATGTTTAAGTTCATGTAACACCTTTTGCCCAATCTAGATGGGTTTGGATCGGCTTTATCCCTGTCGTGATCCTTGTACGAGTAGATTTCATGTTTTAACACGTGGATCTTGTGCTTTCCAACAGCCGAAACCGAATCGATCTAGGTTGTTACGTGTTGTGGGTTCAAGCTTGCCAATGTTGGTATAAATCTTGAAAGAACTGAGTATCATGCGGTAGATGCAGGTTTTTGGGTTGCTTTGGAGCTAGTCATCCGGTGGATTAGATCTCAAATCAATCCGATAGATTTATTCGCTTGGTAATGTTCGTTCCTTCTTCATGGACCCGAATCGGTACTGTTCAGCCGTATTCGGTTATGTTTCTTCACGAGTAGAACACGTGCGTAATTCATGCTTTAAATAACGTGTGCTTTTAGCTTTCCATATTTAGGTTGTATCATGCAGTGGATAGATCTATTTGTGGAAAGTGGTATGATTTTCATGCAAGTTGTATCATGCGGTGGATAGATTTGCTTGGTGTCGTGCCCGACGGATCTTTGAGTACCTAGACATGCGGTAGACTAGTGCTTGGGATCTATGCACGCTTATTTATTACATGTTTATGTTCGTGCTTTGCCTCATTCATTTATTTAATGTTGGTTATCATGGGGATCGGTCATAACCTCGTGTGCGTGCATCTTTGCTCAAATAAAGACCGATTCTTGTCATGCTTACGTCATCCATTCGGCGGTATTCCTTTTCTTTTTATAAGTTCCCGAATGGCTTTCGGTTTATTGGCAAATAGCTCCTTATAGCTATGTGTCATCCCATTTGGCTTTTTAGCCGTAAATATGGAACTGTCTGGTACCACCGGCAAGTTCCAAGCTTTGGTATCTAATTGCTTTGTCTTTTGTTAATTTTCAGGAAAAATTGACTGGCACGTCTCGTGATTCTTTGCGCGTGTGAAGCCAGCTTTGTTCGGCTTGCTGTGTGTTTGGCGCCGGGTGCACATTTTGCGTCAACACACTTTTTGGCACGCCCAGTGGGACCACAGCCGAATAGATCAAGATGCCTGAAATCGCGGACATCATGGATGTCAACATTGAGGACCTCTCTCCTGAGCAGCAGCAGCACCTCCAGGACGCCGTGAACCAATTCCAGCAGAAGTGTCTGCTATCCTTCAAGAAGAACAGAAGTGGCGTCCCCTACCTGAAGAACGACATGCCCAGGGTATTGTTGCCAGGGGAGAGCGACGCCACAACCTAGCAGGAGAGAGAGGAATGCCTGCAGGCGTTCCGGGATGCTGCAGATCTCGTTTTGAGCAAGCGCCACAAAGCTTTTCTTGGTGCGTTTCAGCAAATGATGGTGGCTGTCTTCGGCCCGGGCATGGAGCAGGCATTTAGCAAGGCACCCGTCCAAGGGGGCACCGTGGAGCTGGGCGAATCAAGCTCTCAACCACCACTGCGGAGCCGCCCGGTTTAGCCTCCTCCTCAGAGCGCTGGAAGTCAAGCTTTCCAGCCTCCTCCGTAGGGCGCTGGGGGCCAGCCAGTTCAGCCTCCACTGCAGGCCTCGGGGAGGACGACCAATCCGGCCACCACCGCCGGGCAAAGCACGGGTCAACTCCGTGCAACGGCCCGAATCCGTACCAGCCCACGTACGGAGACCTAGCATTCGGCTCGTCTGGGGCCCCGTTCGCTTCCGGTCACAGGATTGCTCCGGCGAACAACTGGCTGCAGAGAAACCTATACGGCGGAGGCTATCACGAGGTGGGAAACTATGGAGCCATCGACGCTTTCCCACATCCGGGTTCGCGCGCCGGTTGCGGGCGCACGAGAAGACGACGCCCGGCGCGGAAGATGGCCGAGTTGATGCAAAATCAGTTTGGCCTCAAGCCAAAAATGCAGGGTCCTGCCTACAAGCCACCGTTCCCGCAGTGGTACTTCAACGTACTCCTCCCACCAAGAGTGAAACCTCCGACGAAGTTCACGAAATTTTCGGGCAAGACGACACAAGCACTGTGGAGCACATTGCTCGTTACCTGATGCAGCTCGGAGAATGCTCAGCTGAGGAGACGTTCAGGGTCAGATACTTCCCCGCGTCGCTGACAGGCCCGGCGTTCCAGTGGTTCTCGTCCTTACCCCCTGAGTCAGTTAGCAGATGGAGGGACCTGGAACGGAAATTCCACGCCCATTACTTCAGTGGCAGCTCGGAGAAGAAGTTGATCGATCTTGCCACTGTGAAACAGAGGCACAGCGAGACGCCGTTGGAATTTCTCAGGAGGTTTAGGGAAGTGAAAGGCATGTGCTTCTCGCTTAACTTGCGAGACGACCAGCTAGCTGACATGGCCGTCGCCGGGATGTTGCCGGCCGTACGTGAGAAACTGTTCGGGATGGAGTTTGAAAACCTGGGCCAGCTGTCTCAGAAGCTATCATTGATGAGCAACCGGGCGTATGGCTTTAAGAAGGATGCCGGGTTTGGCAAGCAAAGATGACGTGGCGGACATCTACAACCAGTTCTTAGACAAGGCTGATCTGATCGAGGACTCTGATGATGAGCTGGATGTGGCCGCAGCCGAGATCATGTGGGGGAAAGAGCCTTTAACGATGAACCAGCACTGGGTCAAACAGACCAAGGGCACCTACGATTTCGATATCACGAAGGCTGACAAGCTGTTTGAGCTTTTAGTGAAGGAAGGCCGAATCAGGCTGCCTGAAGGGCATTCCATGCTTCGGCCCGATGGAGTCAAAGGGAAACGTTACCGCGGCTTCCACGACAGGGGATTCACACTCCATCAATGATTGCGGGGGTCTTCGGGATGAGGATCCAAAAAGCCTTTCGAGAAGGGCACCTCAAGTTTGACAACAAGATGAAGCCGGATGGTAATCCCTTCCCTCGAACATGGTGGGCTTCTCTCGTTAATATGGTGACGGCCGAGGAGAAGGGAAAGGTCAAAGTCTTGACCTCGGCCCGGGGCTACACGAGATGGAACAAGTGGACCCGGGAGCGCCAAGTGACTCTGGAACAGGTGCATGGTGAAGCCCCCCGCATTCTCAAGAGCCACATCGAAATCGGGGAATCATCCAGAGCCAAGCCCAGGGTGACCACGCGCATCCTCCTCAACAAGTGGCAGCGCCAGAAGGAGAAGGAGCGCTACCAGAAGCGTAGAGATGAGGAGGAGAGGCGCAGAGCTGAAGAAGAGGCGCACAGAAGGGACCTGGAGCGATACACGCGCGAGCAGGAGCGCGCGCACTGGGGATGTGCGTTCTTCAGGTATTGTTGGAACGAGGGTTTGAAGCTGCCCACGCTGAGGAACTGCCCTGAGTGCAGTGACAGGTATGCCGAGTACGAGCGGGGAGAGCGCCAATCGCCGATCCGTCCACGAGAGAATTGGGAGGATCCACCCTAACGGGGATCGGTGCCAAAAAATTGAAGTCATCGATCACCCCAGGAAGTGGCAAGCTGATCTAAGGTGGGCTGATCAAGAGGAGGACAAGGACGAGCACATCTGGCAGAAGGGGCAATGGTGCCCGCCTAGCCTGAGGAGAAGCCAGAAGAGACGGGTCCAGCGCTTGAGGAACCGCGAGCTGAGGCAGGCTGGGATCCAGACAAGGCAGGTGTGGCGCCCCAAGGATCAACCTGAAGGGTCAAAGCGTTCGGCTCCAACATGCATGGTATACTTTCTGCCGAACGAGTTCATGGCTCCTGCTAACCAGGTTGTGCAGGAGGAAGCATCCTTAGATGACGAGCAGACCGAGGGGATGATGGCGCGGTTGGTGCTAGCCAAGCGGTGCCATCTTCGACAAGCCGGCCAAAAATCGACACATGAGGCCGCTCGTACTTAAGGGGATACGTCAATGGCAAGCCATTGACCAAGATGTTCGTCGACGGTGGAGCGGCGGTCAACGTAATGCCATACACCACCTTCAGGAAACTTGGCATGGGCCCGAGCGATCTGACGCCTACAAGCATAATACTAAATGATTTCGCCGGGAATCCTTCAGATACCAAGGGATGCGCTCACGTAGATCCGATGATCGGGTCCAAGACGCCGCTCACGACCTTCTTTGTGATTGAAGGTAAAGGAGCCTATATCCCATCGCTCGGACGGGACCGGATTCATGCCAATTGCCGCGTCCCATCCACCATGCATCGCCAGCCTTATCCGGTGGGTGGATGATGACATTGAGGTCGTCCAAGCGGGATGACTCCGTGAGCGTCGCTAACATGGAACCGGCTTTTACGGGAGTACCAAGGTATTGATTGCTTCTCGGGAAAAGAGCGGGGAGAAGGTCCCGTTGAACCCGTCGGCGGTGATCGGCGGCCGATTCAAGCGATCGGCTCTTATAGTAATTTTTAATGGAGAACCCCGTAGATGGCACCGATGGCAAGTTGGGGCGAGGATTTATGTCGGCCGACAAGTTAGAAGAAGTTGATATTGGAAACGGAGATAAGCCAAGGCCGACGTTCATCGGCCGCAAACTTGCGGCCGGACTTCGGGGGAAGAATTAATCAAGTCGCTCAAGGAATACAAGGATTGCTTCGCCCGGGATTATTCGGAGATGCCCGGATTGGATCGTTCTATCGTAGAGCATCGGTTGCCAATCAAATCGGTTTCAAACCGTACAAGCAACCGCCCCGGAAAATCTACAAGGATGAAGTATTGGCCGATGTGAAGAAGGAAGTTGAAAGATTACTTGATGCAAACTTCGTTCGGCCATGCGGATATGTGGAGTGGATTTCTAACATTGTCCCTGTTTACAAGAAGAATGGGAAGATGAGGGTCTGCATAGATTTCAGGGACCTTAACAGAGCTACTCCGATGGATGGTTATCCCATGCCTATTGCCGATTTGTTGATTGACGCCGCGGCTGGACACAAGGCGATAAGTTTCATGGATGGCAACGCGGGATACAATCAAATATTCATGGCAATAGAGGACATATCAAAGACGGCCTTCGAGTGTCCCGGTCATATAGGCCTGTTTGAGTGGATAGTCATGACATTTTGTCACACCCGATTTCCGGAGGGAAACCAGATGCATCTCATATGTGTGCCAGGATCTAGTTCCACACATATGATAGACGAAATGAGTGTAATATCATAGACAGTAAAAACGTAACAAGGGGTTTAACAACTTACTACACTCATTCGAAAGACACGAAGGTCTTTAACATCGGAAAACGATAACTACACGACGAGTCTTCGTCTTCCGCTTCCACAGGCACTTGACTGGGGGGGGGACGCAAGCCTCAGAACTCCTCAAAGTTGCTGTAGAACTCTTCACCATTGTTCCCTTCTGAACAGCGGTAAGCAAGGTCGAGTACACTTATGGTTGGTACTCAACCAGGTGGGGGAAGATGCAAGGCTATCAAGGATAGGCTATGGTTTTGCAGCGGTTAGCATTTTAATGTTGGTCAAACTTTTAATTAAAGAACACCTAGTTACTAGATGTAAGTATATACCAACCCACTTAAGAAACTTTTAAGCAAAACAGCCCAAAGCTCATCGAGCTTCACCAAACCACGATTTATTCTCATCTTCAAGTTTATTAATCATGTGAGGGTCCAAGCCGCTCATGACCGTGAGCACGGCTGATCGATCAGTTTTACACTCGCAGGTTTGCACACTTTACCCACGGCTCGCGTAAAAGCTCCGAAGAACTTTAACCCAACCATGCGATGCCGGCCAAGCACCATACCACACTTCCAAGGTGTGATTGCA
The DNA here is from genome assembly GCA_947561735.1 of Cenchrus americanus. Classification (NCBI taxonomy): domain Eukaryota; kingdom Viridiplantae; phylum Streptophyta; class Magnoliopsida; order Poales; family Poaceae; genus Cenchrus; species Cenchrus americanus. The sequence continues at coordinate 106,236,039 of OX387243.1, forward strand.
TAGGGACGCTACGAAGCCTTTACAAAGGCATGCAAAAGACTAACGACCCGCATAGTTACGGATCGGGGCGGACCATAACCCTCCCTAGTGGTCGCACCTTAGCAAAGGCTACTACCCCAAAAGGGCCGGGCTATACCCCCGCAACCCGGATCCCCCTCTCGCTCCTTTCGGAAAAGGGCCACTAGTACGATCACACACCTAATTATTCGGCTAAGGTCGAGCCATGTAACACTGTGGTTGCGCATGTTTTCTTGGGTGGTTCTCCATGTTCCGATTAAATCATATGATCTTGTATTACCAAAAGCATCATTGTTCAACATACAAGCCTTTATCTTGGAAAACCATTTTTATCCAACCCAAGTTGAGCAACTAGCATATTCTACCCAAAAACATTTATTAAACAGGGTTGATCCAAGGATTGTGGGTAAAAGTCTAGGTAAGTCCTTAAAAAGGGTGTTCCCATCAATTTAATGCAATACCATAATAAATATAAACTTAGTTGTCATGCGATTACATAGGATAAAATAGAATCATGCAGGGGGAGAAGACCACTTGCCTTCCTTGCTTAATCACTAAGGTTCTTCTTCTCCAAACACTTGCTCTTGATCTACTTTAACTGGTTGCTCGCTTGAAACTGGCACGATATCTACGAGCACACAAGAATACATACAATAAACAAAACAATACACCAAGCATGAAAAGCTTAAAGGGGAAAACAGGGTTTGGGTTTAGGAAAGCGAACACAAGGAACACTCGGAACTATCGGGAGATTTGGATGATCACAAACAAGAGCTAGCTATGCGTTTGATATCTTTTAATTAAGTAAAATCATGTGTATAGGTTATTTCAGAGAAATAGCCTATTTATAATTAAGCAAGTTATATTTGTATTTAAAAGACGATGTAAGCTTAGTCCAATTTTACTTATAAATATTAAAGTATGATTTATGCGAATTAAACATTTAATTTTAAAAGAAGCATTTAAAAGCATCTAGGCGTTTATCTTTATATTTCGTGTTATTCTAATCAAATTATAATTTAAAAACACATTTATATTCACTTTAATCAAATTAACATTTAATTAAGAAAACTCGGGATATAGCCTATGTTACATTTTAGTAGAAAGCAAATTGCATAATCATTAATCAAATTAAGTTTGATTATAAACCGAGGTATACATCTAATTAACTTTTAATTAAAAGTAATGTTCATTTAATATTAATCATATTAACTTTCTTATGAAAACACGTGTTAAACTTCTAATTAAATTTTAATTAGAAAAGCATGTGCAATAGGATTTAATCATATTTAATATTTAAATATAAAACAATGAACATGTACATCATTGGTCCTATCACGTAGTTTTAGTTGATATGAGCCTAACGCAACTTGAAACGGTGGAATCGGAGCTACAACGCAAAAGATATGGAGAAAACAAGATTCTAGAACTGTCGGGCTTAAAAAGACGGTCGCATGGACACCAAGAACGCTTAAAACGGAGCTAGGACGGAAAAGATATGGCTAAAACAAGATTCAGGGACTAATTTGTGAATATCTCGGAAGTTTAGGGGGTTTTCTCGCAAGATTTCGGGGACCTAAACATAATTATATGTGAAACCAGGAGGTCTAACATGTAAAAGATCACGGGTGGGCTTTGGAATAGAGAAACCAAGGAGATCGGGGGCCTAGACATAAGAATCGGGGACCGAATTGTAAGGGTTCTGATAGGTGGAAGGGTTTATTTGTAATTTCCAGAAACTCGGGGTTCTTTTTGCAAAATTACCAGGGCGGCTGGCGGGTGAGCTGTGGAGGCGCCACGTGGCGGGCTGCGATTTGCTGTGCTGACGCGAGCATGACGCAAGTGCTGACGCCAGCTGTTGACGCAAGCTGACGCAGGGCCCGTGGACCGCGCCTGTGGACTCGGTCCACCGGTCCACGGTGGACCGATCAGGGGGGGGTTCCTCACGATCTAATCTGGGCCGTTGACCGCAGATCGGGTGGCCTGGGACGCATGCTTGCGCGAGCGGCGGCGCGGCGGCGGCGCCGGCGGAGGGGCGGCGGCGCACGGCGGCCGGCTCGCCGGGAGACCTCGCCGGCGACACTCGAAAACGACTTCCCGTGCACCAAACTTGACGGGGGAAAGTACCAAAACGAAGAGGAGCGCATGAGGGATTCAATGAGCTACTTGCCCCGGCTAGCTAGGCGGCGGAGAAGGCAATGTGGCGGCCACGGCGGACGGCCCAAGTCCGGCGAGCGTGTGCGTCATGGAACGACACGAGGCGCACGGTTTAAAGGAGGGGTGGCCTTCCTCACCTTGCTGCGAACCTCCGGGAGGGCTTTTCGGCGATGGAGAGGTGATGAAGAGGGAGATCGACACCGGCGGCGGCTAGGGTTTGCGGAGCTCGGGCGTCGGCGCGCATGCGTGGATGGGGAGCGAGAGAGAGTGGGGGAAAGGGGTGAGGCAGGTGCTCGTGCTCCACTTTTATAGAGCGAGGAGGGGGAGAGGGCCACGGCCGGATGCATTGGCCATTAATGGCCATGGCGGTGGCCGGCGGTGTTACTGCCTTCATGAGGGAAAGGCTTTGATTAGGAGAAATGGAAGGGGGGTTAAGGAGGGGGAGTGAAGCCGAGGTTTTAGTGCTCGTTATGGAGAGAATTAAAGGGAGGGAGCGGAGGACGCGGGGCAATGGCGGCGGCGCGGCTGGCTGTGCGAAGCAGGGGAGGGGAAAGGGGAAACCGGAGGTGGGAGAAGGAGGCCGACGGGCGGGCCCGGGGTGGCGGTTAGAGAGAGAGGAAGGGGAGGTGGGAGTGGGCGGGCCTGGTTAGATGGGCCCGAAGCGAAAGCTGGGCCGTGGGGATTGGGTTGGGGTTTGTTCTTTCTCTTTTTTTCTCTTTTTTTTTTTTCAAATCAATTTCAAACCAAATTTTCAAACCATTTTTAAATCAAATATTTTACATATTTTCAGATTCAAATTTTATCACAAATTTCTCCAATTATTTTAAAGGCTTTTCACAAACCATTTTTAACAACTTTTCAAGCATATTTTAAATTCAAGCCTTTGCACAAATTTTCACAAACTATTTCACAAATATTTTTAAGGACTTTTTCACAAATAATTTAAGACTTTTAAAACCACATCACAACCAAAACTCATGCATTCAAATCATGATGCACAAGCACTTATCGCTTCTAAATTATTAAAATGATATTTAAATATTTTTAAGGCCAAATTTATTTGATAATTTATTTAATCCTTAGAAAATTAAATCTAAATCACCTTGTTGCTTATATTAATTTGGTGATGGAATTTTAGGGTGTTACACATTTGGGTTAAAAAATGCCGGTGCAACTTATCAACGAGCCATGAATTACATTTTTCACGAGTTGATTGACGAAGTTGTGGAAATATACATTGATGATGTGGTAATCAAGTCCCTAAGTCATGACACACATTTGGAAGATGTAAAGAGAACCTTAGAGTGCACCGGAAGCATGGTTTAAAGATGAACCCAAACAAGTGCGCTTTTGGGGTATCACTGGAGAATTCTTGGGGTTTTTAGTCCACGAGGGAGGAATTGAAGTGGGCAAAAAGAGCATGAAGGCCATCGATGAAGTTGTTCCTCCAACCAATCTCAAGGAGTTGCAATCACCGCTCGGCAAAATTAATTTCGTGTGGAGATTCATTTCAAATTTGTCACAGAAGGTTTTGCCATTCTCTCCATTGCTGAAGCTAAAGAAGGATCAAAAGTTCACATGGGGCGACGAACAACAGAAGGCTTTCGATGAGATCAAGCAGTACATGAAGGAGCCACCAGTGTTGGTCCCTCCTCAGCTGAATAAGCCTTTCAAGTTGTACGTGGCGGCCGATACCCCAACCATTGGATCGGCCCTTATTCAAGAATTCGAAGGGAAGGAGCGGGTAGTAGCATATCTTAGCCGAAAACTACTTGATCCAGAAACCAGGTATTCTACCGTAGAGAAGCTGTGTCTGTGCGTATACTACTCGTGTACAAAGTTTCGGCACTACTTGTTGAATGCCGAATGCACTGTGTATTCCAAGTTTGATGTTATAAAACATATGTTATCTATGCCAATTTTGAACGGCAGGATTGGCAAGTGGATTTTAGCTTTATCAGAGTTCGAGTTGAAGTTCGAATCGGCAAAAGCCATCAAAGGTCAGATCATTGCCGATTTTATAACTGAACATCGTGATCCGTCAATTGATTTACTTGAAATTACCCCCTGGGCTTTATTTTTTGATGGATCATCATGTGGTAAAGGTGGGGGAGTAGGGATCCTACTGATTTCACCTAGAGCTGAGATGTTTGAATTTTCCATCCCCATACAGCCCACTGTCACAAATAATCAAGCTGAATACGAAGCATTACTTCGAGGGCTTCAATATTTGAGAGAAGCAGGGGCCGTTTCAGTTGAAGTTTATGGAGATTCAGAGCTGGTGATCAAGCAATTGAACGGCCAATACGAGTGCAAAAGTGAGGCGCTGAGGAGTTACTACGAAGAGTGCGGGGAAATTTTGAAGAGCTTCCCGTTGGTAACTCGCAAAGATATTCCTAGGGAGCACAATGAAGAAGCAAACAAAGCCGGCTCAAAGCGCCTCCGGTTATAAAGAAAGTCAAGAAGCGTTTGCGCAGAGGTATGTGCACTGGGGACGGATCTCGCAGAAGGTGATTGGAGGAAAGAAATCATCGATTACTTGAGAGATCCATCCCGGAAGGTCTCTAGGAAGCTCAGGTACAAGGCTATAAAATTCGTTCTTCTGGATAACAATTTGTTCTATAAATCATTAGATGGGGTATTGTTACGATGCCTGGGTCCAGAAGAAGCCAAGAACATGATGAGCGAAGTGCACGATGGGATATGTGGAGCACACCAATCGGCCTACCGTATGAAATGGGTTATTAGACAAGCTGGGTGCTTTTGGCCGACGATATTAGAGGATTGCTTTGAGTATTACAAGGGATGTCGGGATTGCCGAGAGATTTGAAAATATTCAAAGAGTCCCCGCGTCGACATTGAATCCCATCATCAAGCCATGGCCATTCAGGGGCTGGGGCATAGACTTGATTGGCCAAATCAATCCACCATCTAGTAAGGGGCATAAGTTCGTGCTTTTGGCTACGGATTATTTCACTAAATGGGTTGAGGCGATCCCACTGAAGAAGGTAACATCAGAAAACATGGTTGAATTTGTCAAGGAGCACATCATCTATCGGTTTGGAATCCCTCAGACTATCACCACTGATCAGGGGGCACAATTCGTGTCACTGGAGTTCAGAGAGTTTGCCGAAAGCATGGGGATCAAGTTGTTTAACTCTTCTCCTTATTATGCCCAAGCTAATGGTCAAGCAGAGGCTTCTAACAAAATCATGATCAAACTGATACAAAAGAAGATCGACCAGAAGCCAAGAAGGTGGCATTCGGTACTCGGTGAGGCACCGTGGGCTTACCGAATGGCTCCCCATGGAGCTACAAAAACTTCTCCTTATGAATTGGTTTATGGGAACCACGCGGTTTTACCTTGGGAGATGCAATCGATTCAAGGAGAGTGGTATTACGGGAAAGATTTGAGCTCCAAAGATTACGGTGGCCTAATGATGGATGAGCTAGAAGATTTACACATGATCCGTCTTAGAGCCTTGGAAAACATCGAGAAGAACAAGCTGCGAGTCCCCAAGTACTATAATAAGAAAGTGAAAGTCGTGCAATTCGCGAGAAGGAGATTTGGTTTGGAAAGCGCTATTGCCGATTAGAACTAAATACAACGAATTCGGCAAATGGTCCCCTAACCGGGAAGGGCCTTTTCGTGTGGTCGGATGCGTCCCCGGTAATACATACATATTGAAAACTTTGCTAGGGGAAGAGTTTTCCGCCGCAATAAATGGAAGATATCGAAGAAATATTATCCTAGCATTGAGATCGATCGATGATCACCGGTAGTGGGATTACACACATCCGACACGAAACGGCGGCGCTCAATAACGAGGCCGCCTTCGTAACGAAATTGACAAATAGAAGATGCGGCCGGTGCCTAGATGCATTACCCTTAGCACCGAACTACGTTACAACCTGTTTCTTGCAGGTTTACATCAAACGCCCCCGGTGATCGGGACCTCAAGGAGGTGGGAAGTCAAGGCGTGGAGGAAGAAGCGAAAGTATGATTCAATCTTTTCTTTGCTTCTTCTTCGTCTCGCTCCCTCTTCAGCTGTTCCAGAACCACCGTGACGGCAACTTGGAACGCACGGGGGTGACCATGGTTTGCGGCCTCCACCAAGCTGTCCCAGGCCGTCTTCAGGTTGTTGTACCTGTCAGAGACATCTAAAGCAGAGGAATCGATGTTAGGGGCAAGAAATCCAAATGCAGGCATAAAGTCAAGCGAGAGGTCGAAGCATTTACCCCCTACTAGTGCCTCCCGAGCCATGCGGCGCTCACACTCGGCCCGGCAACGGGCGGTGATGTCCCCGAGGCCGTGCTCCAAGTGCGAACGCGGCGGCGCGGTTGATGGCCGGTCTTCTCGTTCGGGCGTGGCGTCCTCTCGCTTCGAGGGAGGAGTCGAAGGAGATGTACTCGGGCACATCTTCGGTCCCGATGATTTCTTCGGGGGAGCAGATCAAGGCCGAAAGAGGAAAGGAAGAAAATATGAAGCGCAAGATCATATGGAGAACGAGGAGTAGATCAAGAGAGGACTCACCTTCGAATCGTGCGTTTCTTTGGGGAGCTGCTCTCCGGGGTTGCTTACCCTTGTCCATGGCCTTGGGTTTTTTCCTCCGGAGGCGGCGGAGGAGATGAGAAATGATGGATGAGTGTGCGAGTGGATTTGCGGGGCATCTCGGCGGGCTCTTTTATTGACCGAAGGGATGCATTGGGAGTGATGACCGTCCAAGACGCACCGTTGGAATACCAAACGGCAGGGTTTTCTCCCCAAGTACGAAGGGTTTTGCTTGAACAGTGCTTGTGGATTGCCGAATCGGGGGATCTTCTCGTGGATTTTGCACTAAGGGGCGTCTGTTCCCACGCGTTCGGCTCAAGGAAGTTCCCGGATACGTTCAAGGAAAAAACAAGATGCAAATGCAAAGAAAGTCATCGCAGTATAAGCACAGAATTCAAAAGTTCTTATTTATTACCGATGATCAAACATCCCTAATACAATCTAGTCGAAAAGCCTGTTCAGTATAGATTGGGGATGAGTGATTTCGGCAATGGCATCACCGTGGCCATCGAGGCGCTCCAGGATGAGCTCAATCTCATCGATGTCCTCTGGCGCGCCGCCCCGGAAGCCACGCGGCCTGGTGGAGTAGTCGACGTCCGTGTGCGTCGCCATGGCAACTAGGCCCAAGGTGGTGCCCAAGCGGACGCCATGGGTGGCCACCTCGTCGACGCGGTGTTCCACCGCAGCAAGGCGCTCCGCCGGTGTGCCGCCGTGGGCATTCACCTTGTCGGCCAACTGCTCCACCAGCGCCTTCAACTGGTTGAGCTCGGCATCGCGGGCTGCAAGGAGCAAGAAGAAAGGAGATTAGCATCAAAAGCGGGTTGGATCAAAGATTCAATTACGAGCTATACCGTCGACGGTCTCCAACGGTGTTTGCGCCGGTCCTCCCACTCCGGTTCGGCTATGCCCGCCTTCTTGGAGACGTCCTCCAACTCGCGCCGGCCGTCTCCAACTCCTCCTTGAAGCGGAGGGCGTCAAGCTCCGCGTAGGGTACGGGGGAGTGGCCGTCGGACTCCGAGGAGTCACCGGGAAGAGGTTGATTGGCCGGCGCGAGAGACGGGTTCCACTGAATCAACCTGAAGGGAGATGATCGTCAAAACAAGAAAAGACCAAAGGGGAAACAAAGAAGAGAAATCGATGATCATTGCCTCCTGCACGCATTGGCGCTACTCCCTTCCGCCTCATCGGAGGCGCGGCGACGGTTGAGGCGGCGTACCATCTTGCTCTAGGATGTGCACTGTTGGGGAAGAAGAAGAACTGAGATTGGCAAAGATGCGAGAGCTAAAAGACTTGGTGGAGAGCTAGGGGCACCTACGATTTCATTTATAGGCCTGGCAAGACAGATCGTGGCCTCAAGTCGTGGCTCGAATCGTGGCGCATATCCCAAGAAAATCGGAAGGTGGAAAGGTTTCTTTGACCAATCCGCCAATGGGTCGTTTGGAATTCTAGGCTGAGTCGTGTTCGGTTGACTGGCTCGGCTAAGGGAAGTCAAGGTGCCATTCGGGTATTGGCATGTCTTTGCCGAATGGATCGTTCGGTATTACGTTAAAGGAGCGTAGCGGGAACGGGAAATGAAATTGCAAGAACAGATATTACAAAGGCGGCCAATTCGGTTATACATCAATTGAGGCCTTTAAACGTTCAAGTATTTTGCAATCACATTACAGGCATTGGATATTGTCTGGCGAATGCTATCCCACCGCTCCTGATAATCTTTTTGGGCATTAGACAAGGTGATAAGCTCTGCATCGCATTGTTTCATCCTGGCCATAGCCGATTTTGCCTCCTCTTGGGTCTTCTCTATCAGTTCAGGGATTTCGGCTATTTTCTTGTCATCGGCCTCTATCTCAGCTGACAAGCTTCTCAATTCTGCTTCTAGAGCAGCTTTCCTGGCAATTTTTGAATCACGAGATGCTTGCAGATTGGCCAATGTGTCTTTGTGGCTCTCGGTCTGAGATTGAGCCCCGTTCATGGCTTGTTCAGCATTGGTTCTCTTCTGTTCAATAGCCGGGCGGGAGCGCACCTTCCTCAAAGCCTTCCTTATGGGCGCATAATGATCCTCCAGGCCACAGATAGATGCGAGGGAAGCATTGATGTCATCAGGGAGCTCTTGGCTGATGGACTCGACCATTTCTTCAAACTGATCAAGATCTCTAAACGGGTCTTGTGTATCCTTTTCCGGCCCGTGCAAAGATCTCCCCGAGCTTTGCTAGTGCTTCCTCCGACGGGGTTTGATGCATTTCTTCTATCACCTCGGCAATCGGATTGATCCCCGCCGACGGACTTGATGCCTGATCCTAAGAAGACAGTATTGCCGAGTCAGAAGTGCTAAAGTAAAGGCAGCAGAGTTAAAATGTGAATGAGTACCTCGTGTATGGTCTCTTGAGTCGGGGCGAGGACTCGTTCGGGGGCAATCACGCGGTGAAGGAGGTGTTCCCGGCAAGGCCGAAGCTTCGTGTGAAAAGGCGCCGTTGTTGGCGGCTCGGGGGCTTCGGGCCGAGAAGGAGAAGGATTCACCTCTCGCCGGGATTGATGTCTCCGCATGACCGGCAGTGATTGTGCCCTTGGAGGACTTGATGGTTCGGGCCGGATCGGGAGACTCATCTCTCGGGGGAATTCATTGTCTGCGGCAGGAGGTGATTGAGTCCCTGATGAAGATGAAATCTCCACTGGGATAGGCAATTCAACCCTGGGTGGACTGGCTTGTTGAGACACTGGGACGTCCACAAGTTGCTCTTCCCTTGTATCTTCTGCAAATGTCAAATTAAAAAGTTAAATGCCAGTGTTCATCCTCAAAAGAGGACAATGAAGGTCATACCAGTGGATGGGGCATTGGCAGGTTCGATGCGAAGGTTCGTTGAGCTCTGGGCTGAAAATACACAAGATATTGATTTATCAGAACCAGAGTGATTTGGTGATCAGGAGAAGAAAGGGTGTTTACCTCAACAAGGACTTTTTAACAGCTTCTCCTCCTCTTGGCATTTGGAGGAGCAATCGGGTCAAACCTTGCCTCTTGTCGGCGGCAAGGCCGGAGAGGCTTGGGTCCGTTGTGGCAAACCCGGCCATTAGCCGAGCCGGGGTTGGGGACCGAATCCCGATCGTTGAAATCGGGCCTACAGCATTGTAGGTGATATTCCTAGCTCGAGGGGCAGGCACTGTGTTCTGTGAGTAAGAGGAAACAGAAATCAGATTCATAATTGGAAGAGGAAATGTCCGATCCAAGGGTTAGTTATGATTACCTGCGAAGTTGGCGAAAGTCGGGCATCAACTCGCACGAACAAGTGCACAGGCTCACTGAAGATATGATCATGGAATTCTTGCCACCATAAATTGAAGGTGGGGTGAGCTATTGTTGTAGGAACAAAAGGCCAGGTGTAGACAGCAGGACTGCACACATAATGGAAAACTCTGCTGCTGTGCATAAGTTCCTTGATTTCTTCTCTGGGCTTAAGAAATTCGTGCAGGAACAGTCTTGGGGGCATCTGGCCACACCCAAGTTGCCGGGCCATTACATTGGGCTGATAATATTCATAAGTGCTATGATTCTGCCTTCCTCCATTGAATTCAGCCGGCAGCATGCATGGGCGGATTATGATATTAAGAATCTCTAGGAATCTCCCATCTTGGCGTTCAGATTCAAAAGAGAATTCACAGGGAAAAATCAAAGTATCATTATCCAGATAAGGGAGCCAGAGAGGGTTTTGGAAACCTTTGAAGAATAGCTCGAAAAGCTGGCTGATGTCCTACTGAACAAGAACAGTTGAAGCTGCTTCTCCATAGTTCGGCAACCTTCGGTGGCGTGAGGTTCCCCTTCAGGGTGATTGGATAAAGGGAAAAGCCCGGTGTTTAAATCAACACCTACAATCCGATGCATATGAAGCTACGGCCACATTTGGACAAACCACCAAGGGCCGTTGACACATGTGATCCTGCGGCTAGTATACATCCGGGTGACGGTTTGGTGAAGCATATGGTACACACCGCCTAAGAGGAATTTCCCGAGGGGTAGGCGGTTGCCACTGGCCAAATGAGAAGCCATTGCAATGTGATTCAAGGTAGGCTCATTGGCTTTACCACAGAAGACGAACCTGCATAGCCACATGTTCAAGAATGCCCTGTATTCAACTTCACCAAGGGGTTTGTCCTTCATGTGCTTCAAGATGTAGTTCTTGTATCCGCTCCCTGGTTTCACTCCCCGTTTGCCGTGAAGTGTTTTTGAATTCCCGGGGTTGGACGAATCTCGTAATGTCAAGGCCGGTGATCATATACACATCGGCCGAGTTGGAGACATCGGGCCGTGGCCAAAGAGGAAGGCGTTGACGCCATTTGACCGAAATGGCAAGCTGCTATCGAAGGTCTTCGTTCTTGGGGGTCTCGGCCAAGGATAACTCCAAGCACCGAGCAATACGGAGGGTATCCCGTTTTGGGTTAGTGCACTCTTGTCGCGAGAACCCTCCGTACCAAGTCTTCTAGCCCACGATTGGAGGCAAGGGCCGGTTCTTGAAAGCGTCTTGCCACCGGGGAGGTGGAGACAGAGCTGCTTTGAAAGGGATCCTATGAGATTCACCGCAATGAAATCTTGAGGATCGAGTTTCCCATGGGACCAAGATAATAGGATCTCGAATTGGCCCCGATGCGAATCGAAGTTCGGTGGAAGGCTCCTACGGAAAAGCGAAAACGAAATCTCGGGTAAAATCGAAAACCTAAATGCCGAATGAAGCCTACGGGAAGGGGATTTGCCCGAGCGTCTTGATTTTGAGCCGCCATTGGAGATTTGAGCTTAGAGCAAAGGGATCTAGGGTTTGGATATGGACGAAGACTCCGATGGATTGCGAAGAGAAAAGGAACATGTGTTGACAGATTCGATTTGAAAATATTCGTGGCTGGAGTCAATTGCGGAACAAAATCACTTTTATCCCGCAATTGAAGGGGCATGTGTTAACACCAAAATTTGGTAAGGAGACTGACCTGTGGGCCCAGATCAGTGAAGAATCCGTCTAGCAGAAGAAAAGGGTTTTTTCAGATGTATTCGGCTAAGAGGTCTGCGGTCGGCTATCTGCTCCCGTTCGGCAAAGGAATAGTAGAGCTGATTTTGCGGGATTGGACGGTGATGTGGCTCAAGCAGGAAGGACGAATGGATGGATAGGCGATCAAGCTTAGAGCTAAGTTAGGCGGCGAATCCATTCGAGATTGTACCTGGCGAGGGTATAAATATGAACCCCGAATGTATGTAAAAAACATAATCATTCTTCAATACAAACCGGCCTTACGCCAAACCCTAGAGTACTTTTGTCGTGTCGTCGAGTTCTTCGAGAGGGTTCATCGATCCGTCGACCTCTGTGAGTACCGGCAACCTTGTATCATGTCTAGTATCATGCGGTGGATTTAGATCTGATGCAAGTAGTCTTGTTACCATGCTTTGTGTCATGCGGTAGATTCAAGCTTGGTTCAAGAGGGTTTCTTGTTAGGTCATGAGCCATGCGGTAGGCTAAGATCTAGCTTGAAGCTAGTTATCGGCTCTATTGGATTTTGGCAAGACCCAATAGATTCATTAAGTTACCCCGTGTTGCTTTGAGTTTTTACTTTATGTTTAAGTTCATGTAACACCTTTTGCCCAATCTAGATGGGTTTGGATCGGCTTTATCCCTATCGTGATCCTTGTACGAGTAGATTTCATGTTTTAACACGTGGATCTTGTGCTTTCCAATAGCCGAAACCGAATCGATCGAGGTTGTTACGTGTTGCGGGTTCAAGCTTGCCAATGTTGGTATAAATCTTGAAAGAACCGAGTATCATGCGGTAGATGCGAGGTTTTTGGGTTGCTTTGGAGCTAGTCATCGGTGGATTAGATCTCAAATCAATCGATAGATTTATTCGCTTGGTAATGTTCGTTCCTTCTTCATGGACCCCGAATCGGGCCGTTAAGCCGTATTCGGTTATGTTTCTTCACGAGTAGAACACGTGCGTGATTCATGCTTTAAATAACGTGTGCTTTTAGCTTTCCATATTTAGGTTGTATCATGTGGTGGATAGATCTATTTGTGGAAAGTGGTATGATTTTCATGCAAGTTGTATCATGCGGTGGATAGATTTGCTTGGTGTCGTGCCCGACGGATCTTTGAGTACCTAGACATGCGGTAGACTAGTGCTTTGGATCTATGCACGCTTATTTATTACATGTTTATGTTCGTGCTTTGCCTCATTCATTTATTTAATGTTGGTTATCATGGGATCGGTCATAACCTCGTGTGCGTGCATCTTTGCTCAAATAAAGGCGATTCTTGTCATGCTTACGTCATCCATTCGGCAGTATTACTTTTCTTTTTATAAGTTCCCGAATGGCTTTCGGTTTATTGGCAAATAGCTCCTTATAGCTATGTGTCATCCCATTTGGCTTTTTAGCCGTAAATATGGAACTGTCGGTACCACCGGCAAGTTCCAAGCCTTGGTATCTAATTGCTTTGTCTTTTGTTAATTTTCGGGAAAAATTGACTAGCACGTCTCGTGATTCTTTGCGCGTGTGAAGCCACCTTTGTTCGGCTTGCCTTTGTGTGTTCAGCGCCGGGTGCATATTTTGCGTCAACGGGATATTTTCAACCATGTCCATTATAAAAGAAAATTTACGAAGTAAAATGGGTGATGAATGGCTCAACGACTAGATGATATGCTGATGAGAAGGAGATATTTAGACATATTGTTAATAAAAATATCAAAAAGCGCTTTCAAGTGATAAAAAATGTCCTATGTGTTATTGCCCCCAAAAAATAGTGGTATGCTCTATTCTCTTCTAAACTAATATTTCTCTTCTATATTAAAATTGAAATTAATAATTTGTAGATCCGTGTATATTTGACCAATCAATTGTCTATATGTACAGGTTGCTTCCTCAAATGAATAATGGGTGTTACCATCTTGTGTCGTCCGTTAGTTTCGTGATTTGGCCTTTTGGTATGATTAAATTGCAACCTTTATTTCATATGATGTATTTTATGATTTTCATCGTTCACAGATGGTTCAATATATATAACTAGATAAGACTACTTCAAACTATTATATTTGTCTATTGTGAGGGCTCATAATGGTGTTATGTCGATATAGCGCTTTAGTTGAGTCCCTCCTAAAAATTTTCATGACTCCGTCTCTGACCACCGTGTCGCATTCATACACTTACACAACAGTTACACATACATGTTTTTCCACATTTTCTATAACCAAAGCATAGTCATACACACCAAAGCTTTAAAGCTCTTGACAAATTTGTCGACCATTCGTCACAAGTAGATCGAGTAGACCAAGTCACATTCTAATTGATCTCTCATAGTCATGTAGAAACAACATAGGCGCTTGGAAGAAAGCGAATGGAAGGGTCGCATGTTCTTGTGGTTGTATGGCCACCGTGCAATGGTTTCATTAGAAATGCCCTTGGGGAATGTCATATAATTATTGTAGTAGGATTCATAGTTATTGGGACCGGACCGGACCGGCGGTCGGACCGTAAAAGACCGAACCGGAGCCTACAACGGTCCGGGTCGCTTAAAAGACCGTCCGTGCAATCGAACCGCTATAAACCGGTTGAACCGGCCGATTTTTTGTCGAGCCGTGAACCGGACGATTTTATGCGAACCGGTGGGTTTTTGAGTTTTTCCGAAATTACCCCTCCGTGAACTTAGCTCAACCTTATCTAGTTAGGGGTATTGTTGGAATTTGGCTCCAAATGTCTCTTTAAGGGTTGCGACACGGGGATTGAACCGCACGGTCCCCTTTTCGTGCTTCCGCCGCGGCGAGACCGAATCGGGGCGGCGGCGGCGGCGGTGGTGCTCCTGCCCCACGCACGGCGGCGGCGCTCCATGGGCCACACACGCCGGCGGCGCTCCACGGCCCACGCACGCCGGCGGCGCTCCTCCACGGCCCACGCACGCCGGCGGCAAGGGCATCGGGTGAGCCACGAGGAGCCGCCGGTGGCGCCGCAATGGGGAAGCCGGCAAGGTCCGAGGCAACACGACATCCCACGAGCGAGAGGAGTGGCGGATCCGGATTCCGCAGTTGTTGCTCGTTTCTTCTTCTCGCTCTTCACGCTCCAACACCAAGACATGGTCGCTCATGGTAAGATTCACTTAATCTTTGATATATCCATCTCCTTGTTAGTGCCGACCAATGCCTTTGTGAATCCGTGAATATTGATTTGTGATAGAAATACGCATTTGTTATTATTGATTTGTGATAGGAACATGAACATAGCTCTGATTATTTTCTTTTACACATAGTTGAGTCTTCGGGGACTCCAACTCCAGTTGACACTGGTTCAACACCTTCTACTCAAGAGACACCTGCAGAAGTGAAGACAAGAAGAAAAACTGATCCAGCATGGGCATATTGTACACAGTTCACTGATGGAGGAAGGAAGAAAATTAAATGCATGTTCTGCAATGATGAATTTGCGGGAGGAGGGATCCATCGTTTTAAGGAGCATTTAGCCAAATACCCTGGTAATGTGGCGGCATGTTCAAAAGTTGATCCCGAGGTTGAGTATGCAATGTATCAAAACATTGATGATTGGAATGAGAAAAAGAAGAAGGCACAAAAAGACTATGAGGAAGGGAATGCATATGGGCCAGAACCTGGAGAACAAGATGATGTTGTTGAAGTCTCTGTTGCTAATGCACCTACACGGGCAGCAAACAAAGGGAATAAAAGACCTACCACTACTCCTAGCATTGGCAAGTACGCAAGCCTAGAACCGGTCCAGGGGATCAACCAACAATTAAGAGTGTTCTTCAAGGAGAAGCAGTCAAGGAGAAGACAGATTTGTGCATTGCAAGATGGTTTCTTGATGCATCTATTTCAATTAATGCAAGTAATTCAATTTTTCACCAACCCATTGTCGTATGGACCTCCCCGGGCCCACTACCTCGGTGGGTACCGGGACCGACTACTCGGTGAGCCCACGGGACTACCGGCTTGCGCTACACGGCACCCGATGGCGTGGAGCACAAGGACTACGGAGGAGAAGTACTCGGTTAGGAAGCCGTACATGTCACGCACCGTATGGAAGACACCTAGACGTACTCGACTAGTACTCTCTCCCTACTGCGACTTGTAACCCCGCCTCCCGGACTATATAAGGCGAGGCGGGGGCCCTTCTCTAGCATCCAATCTCATCTCACGGCGTACAATTACACCATCTTGTAATCGTACCCAATCAATCCGAGCTACGCGGCATACGGGACGTAGGGTATTACGCACCTCGCGGCCCGAACCTCGTCTAAATTGTGTGCCACGTGTCTCTTCCTTCGAGTTACCGATCTCGGCGAGGCCAAATTCATCTACTTCGGGTACTCCCCTTAGTAGGTTGCCGGTCCTAAAACACCGACACCGGCGCGCCGGGTAGGGGCTCTTGCCCGAGATCACATGGCGAACTCGACGGCTCCCGTCTACTTCAAGCCAACCGTCGCCTTCAACCGCGGCGACACCTTCGTGTTCGGCGCATGGTCCGCACCGCCGACGGCGCGGAATCTTTCCGGCGTCGCCTCACCATGCCGCCCAACCCGAAGACCGGCCTTGTGACACTTCCCGAAGTTGTCACGGGCAAACTCGCCGACAAGTTCGACGAAATTTCGCTCTTCAACCACCACGCCGACTTCGAGCTCGAGGCCGCTTCCAACTCGAACTCGACGTCTCCACGGGCTATTGCATGCGAGCCGGCTACTCGGCCATCGCATGTGGTCCCATCACCCCGTGAGAGCTCGCGCGCGTGGCCCCCGCATCCTTAGCCGGCCCGCGCGGAGGCTCCTTCTTCGCGCGGGCCGGCAAGGAACCCGTACCCGAGTACAACTCGGACTCCGACACCGCCCCCGGCCACGCTTTGGACTCCAACCCCCTCTCCGGGGTTCTACCCGGATTCCGCATACGAGTTCGACTTCGGGTCGGACCCGAGAGGATCCCGAGTCCGAGGACAACTCTACCGAGCATCCCTTATCGGGGCCGGCCTGCGGGCCGGTTATAACATCCACACCGGCCGGGAGATTCGTCTAGCGGCCGGACCAAAAGCCCGCCGACCCGATAAGTGGAGACTCACGCTACGTCACCTACATCGCCTCACTCTCGTTCCGGGAGGGAACACCACTTGCCGGAGGGCGACTCAAACACCCCAACCGGGGTGGGTCGCTTCGAGTCCAGCCTTGGCACCCCTGATCGCCAAGTCTTCATGGCTGCCGGCGACACCCCAGGACCTTCAGGGACGGCTCAAGACAAGTACCTTGAAGACATCTCCTCCGACGAGCTGTCTGCCGATGCACCAGCAGACGAGACCCCCGCCAACAGAGACGCTCGACGCGAGTGCAACAGGAAGCGCAGCGAACGGCGTCGGCGTCTCCGGGACAACCTCCCCATCCGCAACCTCGCAGAAGCTCTCGAGGCGGTCGAGAGCGAGTACACACTACCCCCGAGCAATGCCTCATGTCGATCACGGCGATCGCACGCCGGAGCCCGGGGGGAATTTGCGCCGGGGAGGTCATCGCCAAGCTCACCGAAGACGCCTACTTCATGCGGGTCGACAACGGGGTCAACCGGCCTCCCCCCGCCGGGGCACCGCGACAACGAAGCTACAAGTCGCGGCGCCAACCTCGGGCCCAACCGTACTCGAGCCGAGCTCCCAACTCGGCCCAACCGTACTCACTCAAACGCCGGTGGACCTCCACGGGATGGCAACGACAACCGCGAGGTCGTCCCCCACCGTGCTCTCTGTCGGCGGCGGCGGCCGCGACCCCGACGGTGGCGGTAGCGACGACGGAAGCTCCAACCATGGAGCCAACGGGGAGGGCCGGTGGCGGCGGCGGTTGCGGCGGTCGTGGCCACGCAAACAGCCACGCCTCCGGTGCCTCACATGGCGGCTACGACGCCCGTCAGAAGATTGAGGAGCTGCGGCGGAAGAAGTCAGCCACTGCAGGCGACAACTACGGCTTCCCCGCCTTCTCACCTCGACTTCGCAACTTGCTCCTCCCCGACAAGTTCAAGCCTTTGGGGATCACCAAGTACGACGCGAAGCAGGACCCCATCCAGTGGCTCAGGTGCTATGCCCTCTCCATCGAGAACGGCGGCGGCAACAACGACACCAAGTGCCTCTACTTCCCCTTCGCTCGGACCAAGCTCCACTCACATGGCTCGAGTCGGCCGGACAAGCACTCGATCGACAAGTGGGACCACCGAAGGAGCGCCTTCACCGGCAACTTCGCGGGTGCCATGGGCCGATCGGGTACTCGCATGGACCTAGCCATGATCAAGCGAGAATAAGGCGAGACCCTCAGCAAGTACATGCGCCGCTTCTTCGACAAGCGTGCTACCGTAGTCGACGTCACCGACAAGGAGGTCATCGACCTCTTCCAAGACGGCCTCTACCATCGCCGCACCTTTGAAGACTTCGGTCTTCGCCGCCCCAAGTCCATCCCCCACCTCAAGGACATGATCACGTACTGGGCGGATGAAGAAGACAAGGCCAACGCCAAGTACGACGCCATCCGTGGCAAGAACAAGCGAGAACGCGGCCGGCGGCAACGGCAACAACGGGAACCAAGGCGGTCGCAACAACAACAACTACTACTCGGGTCCTAGCCGCAAGCGCAAGCCGGACAACACTTGTCGCGGCTATCCAGGCGCCTGCGAAGGAGAACTCGAAGAAGAACTCCGGCGGCTTCAAAGACTTGCCGAAGGAGAAGTGCTCGTGGCATCCGAACGGCAACCACACCACCGAACAGGTGCTACCGGCTCGGGCACGCACTCAAGATTACTCCCGAGCCACCGCACCCTCACGACAAAAAGGGCAAGAAGAAGAATGACAGAGATAACAATGACTTCCGGGAACCCGACAAGACCGTCAACGTCCTCTTCGGCGGACTACCCGGCGAGTGGGAGCAAAAGGCTACCCGTCGAGAAGTCATGAGCATTGAACCGGCGGTTCCAACTCTTCTCGGGTGGTCGGAGGTACCCATTACCTTCTCCCGCGCGGATCAATGGACCAGCTTCTCCGAACCAGGACGGTTCCCCCTCGTCCTGAAGCCGGTAGTCGCGGGCTCCAAGCTCAACAAGGTCCTCATCGACGGTGGAAGCGGGCTTAACGTTCTTTTCACCAAGACCTTGAAGAAGATGAAGCTCGACATCACCCACATGCTCACCAAGAGCAACACACCCTTCTACGGCATCGTCCCCGGTAACGCGGCTATTCCACCGGGCTCGGTGGTCCCCGCCGCTTGCCTTCGGGGAATCTCGGGACAACTACCGTACCGAGTACATCAAGTTCGAGGTCGCGGACTTCGAGATTTCCTACCATGCCATCCTCGGCGGGCCGGCCATCGCCAAATGCATGGCGGTGCCCCACTACACCTACTTGGTACTCAAGATGCCAAGCCCAGCGGGTGTACTCTCTCTTCAAGGGGACTTGAAGATCTCCCACGACTCGCGACACGAAGTCGTGGAGATCGCCTCTACGAATCAAGTACCCAACGCTATGATGGAGGTCTACGCCGCGTCGAAGAAGCTTGCTACAAGTGAACTCGACATCCCGGAGAAGTCCGACGGCGCCAACAAGCCTCGCCCACCGAGGAGGTTCTAGTCAAGATGATCGACCTCGGAACGGGTGACCCCAGGAAGACCACCACCATCGGGGGCCGGCCTCGACCCCAAATAGGAAGACGCGCTCATCAACTTCCTCGGGCTAACCGCGACATCTTCGCGTGGAAGCCGACGGACATGCCGGGAGTGCCCGGGGAGTTGACCGAGCACCGCTTCAACGTCGATCCTAAGGCCACCCCCAAGCGACAACACCTCCGACGCTTTGCCGACGACGGACGGGATGCCATCAAGAAGGAACTCGCCAAACTACTCGCGGCCGGCTTCATCGGAGAAGTCTTCCATCCCGAGTGGCTCGCCAACCCCGTCCTCGTCCGCAAGAAGAACTCGAACGAGTGGAGGATGTGCGTCGACTACACCGACCTCAACAAGCATCGCCCCAAGGACCCCTTCGGGTTGCCGCGGATTGATCAAGTCATCGACTCCACCGCGGCTGCGACTCGCTCGCTTCCTCGATCGCTACTCCGGTACCACCGGATCGCGATCAAGGAAGAAGACCAGGAGAAGACCCCGTTCATCACCCCGTTTGGCGCGTCTTTGCTACATGACCATGTCCTTCGGGTTGAAGAACGCCGGCGCCACCTACCAACGAGCTATCCAGGCATGCTTCAAGAAGCAACTCAACAAGAACGTCGAAGCCTACGTGGATGACTTGGTCGTCAAGACCAGAAACTCCGGTACCCTCATCGACAACCTTTAAGAGACTTTCGCATCCCCGCGCTAGTACCGCCGGAAGCTCAACCCGAACAAGTGCGTCTTCGGCGTACCTTCGGGCAAATTACTTGGCTTCATCATCGCCCAACGCGGCATCGAAGCCAACCCCGAGAAGATCTCCGCCATCACCAGCATGAAAGCTCCCACGTGCATTAAAGATGTTCGAAGCCGACCGGGTGCATGGCGGCATTGAACGATTCATCTCGAAGCTTGGAGAACGGGGGCTCCCCTTCTTTAAACTACTCAAGCACCAAGAGAAGTTCGTGTGGACTCCGAGGCGAATCAAGCCCTTGCCCGGCTCAAGGACTTCCTATCGAAGCCACCGGTCCTCACGGCTCCTCGCAAAGGCGAGCGATTCTTGCTCTACCTCGCCGCGACTACTCATGTGGTCGCACCGCCATCATCGTCGAGCGGCGGGGAAGACGGCCACGCCTACCCGGTCCGGCGTCCGGTCTACTTCGTCGGCCGAGGTCCTATCGTAGTCCAAGGCACGCTATCGGCTGTGCGAGAAGCTCCCGTACGCGGTACTCATCACCTCGCGGAAGCTACGACACTACT
Source organism: Cenchrus americanus (assembly GCA_947561735.1). Lineage (NCBI taxonomy): Eukaryota > Viridiplantae > Streptophyta > Magnoliopsida > Poales > Poaceae > Cenchrus > Cenchrus americanus. The sequence continues at coordinate 106,256,659 of OX387243.1, forward strand.
TTCGGGAGTACTCGATCTCCGTCGTCACCGACTACCCGCTCGGTGACATCCCGCGAAACCAAGACTCTATTGGAAGAGTCTCCAAGTGGGCAATCGAGCTCGGTGCCCTCACCATCGACTTCAAACCACGCACGGCCATCAAGTCGCAAGCGCTAGTCGACTTCATGGCGGAGTGGCGGGAGAACCGCCTACCTACTCCAACCATGCGACCGAGCATTGGGTGATGTACTTCGACGGCTCACTCAACCTCGAGGGCGCAGTGCCGGAGTACTCCCGATCTCTCCAACGGGCGAACAACTCAAGAACGTCCTGCGGATCTTCCGGAAGGTCTCAAACAACGAAGACTAGTACGAAGCTCTCCTACACGAGGCTCCGCCTCGCGGCTTCACTAGGCATCAAGCGGCTACTAGTCTACGACGACTCCGCAAAGGGTCATCAACCAAGTCAACAAGTCCTGGGACCGCAACAAAGAGAACATGGACGCCTACTGCCTAGAAGTCCGCAAGCTCGAGAACAAGTTCTACGGTCTCGAGTTCCACCACATAGTCCGCGACAACAACGTTGCGGCGGACGTCTGTCAAAGCTCGGATCTACCCGCGCTAAAGTACCGGCGGGTGTCTTCATTCACGAGCTTCATGCGCCATCCATCCCGGAGCCGGCGCCACCGACCACTGTCCCAGCGCACCCACCGGGCCGGACAGAGGTCATGATGATCGACGTGGACTGGAGGCAACCCTTCATCGACTACCTTAGCGAGAAGAAGGTTCCCTCGGACAAGAACTTGGCCGAGCGACTCATCCGCCGCGCTAAGTCCTACGTCCTCATTGGAGACAAGCTTTACAAGTGGGGCGCATCTTCGGAGTACTCATGAAGTGCGTACCCGTGCAAGAAGGCAAGGACATCTTGGAGGAGATCCACAAGGGCGTTCGCGGCAACCACGAGTCTTCCCGCACGCTGGTCAGCAAGGCCTTCGGCGAGCTTTCTACTGGCCCACAGCCCTGGGCGACGCTGAAGAACTCGTCAGAAGGTGCCAAGGATGCCAATACTTCGCCAAGCAGCAACACGTCCCAGCCTACAAGCTAGTCACCATACCGCCAACCTGGCCCTTCGCCTGCTGGGGGCTCGACATGATTGGGCCACTGCCAACTGCGCCAGGTGGTTTCAACAGGGTATTGGTGGCCATCGACAAGTTCACCAAGTGGATCGAGGTCAAGCCGGTCACATGCCCCAAGGCTGACAGAGTACTCGACTTCCTGGATGAACTCGTGCATCGCTACGGACTACCCCACCGCATCATCACGGATCCGGGCTCCAACTTCAACAACCACCGGCCCGGGAGTACTGCGAGAATAGCGGGATCGACGTCCGATACGTCTCGGTTGCCCATCCTCGGGCCAACGGACAAGTCGAGCACGCCAAAGGGATGGTGCTCGACGCTCTCAAGAAGCGGCTACACGACGCCGCTAACTCCAAAGGAGGCAAGTGGATCAAGGAACTACCCAATGCACTCTGGGGGCTATGTACTCAGCCCTCCAAGCCAACGGGGCAATCCCCTTACTTCCTGGTCTACGGCTCCGAAGCAATCCTCCCTGCTGATGTCATATGGAACTCACCAGCGGTGGAGCATTATGATGAAGGCGTCTCTGAAGACAGCAGAAGAGTTGACATTGACGGACTCGAAGAAGCTCGCTGTGCTGCCCTCGTCCAATCAGCAAGGTACCTGGAGGGCATCCGACGCTACCATGATCGCAACGTCAAAGAACGGTCCTTCAACGTTGGCGATCTCGCCCTCCGTCGTATTCAGAACACAGAAGGACTACACAAGCTCAGCTCCCCCTGGGAAGGTCCCTTCACGATCGCAAAGGTGATCGAACCGGGCTCCTACCGCCTCCAGACACTTGAAGGCGAAGACATCAACAACTCGTGGAACATCGACCAACTCTATCGGTTCTACGCCTAGTCTACACGACTACTCCGGGTTCAATTCTACACGACTACATCAAGACCCCTCGCCGTAAGCGACCTCCGGTCCGGGCGCTAGTCTCCGGACTACTCCTCTCCAAGATCCGGCCCGCGCGGCTACCTAAGGATCCGGGCCGCGACGAGCGACAAAGGACTCTAGCGGCGAGTCTAGCGAGAGGCCATGTACTCCAAGATCCGGCCTATACGGCTACTTACGGATCTCTTGCGTAAGCGGCTACTCGCCCTAGCACCACTTAGGCGTAAGCGGCCTCCGGTCCGGGCGACTACTGCGTAACTACGGCCCACGGCCATCCCAGTGTACTCCTTCGGTAATAAAGTTTGATAGATCATCAACTTTTTTTTCTTGTCTACTTCCCTCAACGGGACTACCGCCGAGTACGACTACTCGCATCAACTCCACAATGGGGCTCCGCACTCTAAGATCGCGACTATGAGTACTCATTGATGGAACTTTTCTTCATTAATACTTGAACAATTACATTACAAATGTTTTTGTACACATACGCTATGAGCTAACCATTACAAGACTACCGGAGGTTAAGCTTTTCGGCGACTTGCTCCGCAATGGGCGCCATCTCGCTCTAGCGACTCCGCATCCTGTTCATCCGTACAGTTGGCGGCTACCCCGCCAGCGACTACATCTACGGGCGCCTTCGGGAAGTAGGACTTCATGAAGGCCGGCACACGGTTCGGGATAGACCTCGCCGGATGCTTCACATACGCCCCCCCGGTCGGGCGGGGCTTCCTTGAGGCGATCCACGAGCGGTGCTATCTTGGGGCCGCCGGGGATGAGACACCAAGAGTCTTGCAATGGGAAGCGCGGCTTCTTCAAGTTCCTTCGATTTGGGCCCACGGCGCCTCGTAGTCCTCGTTCGGCTTACGCAACGATTTGTAGCAGTTGACAAGGTCACGATCGGAATCAATGCGAAGCTCCATGTGCTTGTCGCACTCGAAGGCAAGTTCCTTATAGTCAAGCTCGAGTACCTGGCGGGCCTCCTGCTCCGGTAGAAGAGGTTCTTCATGTCTATCTCCGAGGTCCTCAATTGCTCCACCCGGGTCTCAAGCTCGCAAAACAAGGCGCGATGGGTTAGACTACCTCTCGACCTCCAACAACTACTCAACAAGTCAAGCGGTGTACCTTTGTTCTTGTTGCGGAGTGATTTGTTCTTCCGCACCAAGTCGTCGCTCTTCGCCTGCATCTCTTGGATATCGTTGTGATATTTGGCGAAGGCGGCATCAAGCTTGGATTGCATGGCGGCCGCGTGCTTCCGCGACTTCAAGAGTTGATCCTCCAGCGCTTCAGCCCGGAGCACCGTGTCGCCGAAGCCTTGCAACATGCTAGACTTCTCGCGGGACCTTTCCACGACGTCCCGCACAGAAAACACATGTCAAATGAGTACTCAACGATTATGGATTGACTACTCGGGAGTCAAGACTACTCACCTTCATCCACTGTTCAGCTTGGCGGACCGCCTCCGGTGTCCGGCCACCGTTGTCGGGTCGACCAAGTCGTCCGCCGGCAACTCCACCCCGCCACGACTACTCGTGGCGGCTTCGATCATCGGGGCGAGCGGATGGGCTCGCGTCTTGGATCTTACGGGGAGCGGACAACCACCTCCCGAGCGGCCTGCGGCGGCACGGTGGCCTCCTATCCTCCGGTCACCACGGCGGCCTCCTCCATCGGCTCGGGGGCTCCTTCGGCGGCTTCGGCACTTGTGGTGTCAAGTCGCATAGGCACCGCCACCCGGATGTCGCTCCCTTCGGCCTCGGCATTTGTCAACAAGAAGACGAGCGCATCGGCGACTACGACTACTCTTTGGGAGTACTATACCCTCGACGAGTACTTACCTTCGACCACGGCGGCCTCGGGCAATGTAGCTCCGGCGGCCGGCATCTCGGACTCCGCCACGAGGGGGGGAGTGGACTCCTCGACGGGCGGCGTGGGTTCTTCCTCCGCCACCGCCATAGAGGGCTCATCCCCCTCCCAGGATAGATCTGTTGATTTCCTGCAAAAGTACACAAATTGGTTGTCAATCAAGTTCGACTACCACATCAAGTACTACTCGAGAAAGTTCAGCACTTACAAGCTTGACCGGACTATCGTCACGGTCGGGGCACCGAGGATGCTGGCAATGTCTACCAGTCCAGCCTCGGCGGACGCCTCCTCTTGCGTCTCTGCGGCCGCTGCCTCCTCTGCGGCGACGGCAGTCGGTGCAGCACCCTCCTGCGCTCCTGCGACCACCACTTCTTCAGTAGCAGCGGATGCGGGCTCCGTGCTCCCTTGAGGAGCAGGGGGCGGCGCTCCCGGGCCGCGCTAAGAGCTCTTCAACGGGGGGGGGGCCGGGCTACGACTCCCCGGCGAGGTTCCCCCACCGTATCCCACTCGCCTTCGTCGCCCTGATCAGCGGGCTCCGTCGGCGGCACCTCCTGCGAGCACGGAAGCTCGGTCATCGGCAAGTGGACTCGAGAGACTAGTACTCGACTACACTAGTCAAGACGTCTTACCTCTTGAGGCGTGGTCTCAGAGACCTTCAACTTCTTCGTCACCCGCTTGCGGGCGGGGTTGCGCGGCTTCCGTGGCGGCGCAGCCAGACTAGCCTCCAGGCTAGCCGGTGGATCTTGTACGAGGGGCACGTGAGGTAGGCCGGGACGGGCCGAACCTCGACCGCGGTCGGAAGCGGTCCGCAACGTCTCCTCGTCGTCGTCCTCGTCGGACGTGTCCTCCATGATGACGGTGTCGTCTCCTTCGCCGACCTCCCGCCGCTCCTTGGCCTTGGTTTTTCCCTCCTCCGGGATCTGACTTCCAGAGGAGGTGGCGTCGGCTCGGAGATGAACTTCTTCAAGTCGTCCTGCAAGACACAACTCATCAGCGCGACTACTCAGAAGGAATGGGTACTCGACGGGGGGTACGGCTACTTACCTCCTTTGGCGGGCGCGCGGCGGAGTACTGCGGGACGGGGGCACGCCGTGTACGGTGGCATGTCCTTGAAGATGCGCGTCGGCCTATCGACTTCGCCTCCGGGCATCCGCGACGTGTCGTCGTCGCCGGTGTACTCGAAGCCCGGGGTGTCGCGAGCCATCGGTGGCCGCACCTGCGCTTCATGAAGCCGAAGGCCACGTGCTCGACCCTCGGCCGGCTTCTCTCGGCACCTTGGTGCGCGCCAACGGCTCGGGGAGCCGGATCCCTTCTTGCATCGTGGGCTCCGTGTTCCACCACGCGCGATGTTTGGGTTGCTTCCCGCTTGGCTTTGGCAACCCCGGGTGGTGGTTCGTGATGTAGAACCACTTCGCTTTCCGATCTGGTTGGAGTCGATGAGCTTGTACGAGAGGTACTGCTCAGCGGCGTCCTCCCGCATCTGGATTCCTGCTCCACCAACTACTCGCGGGTTGCTGGCGCTCGGCTGCGGCTTCACCCGGAAGAACTTCCGGAACAAGATCCAGTGGGGCTTGATCCCCAGGAACGCTTCACGAAGTGGACGAAGACAGCGAGTATGGAAAATACCATTGGGGTTGAGGTTGAGGTACTCGACGCCGTAGTACCCCGGGGAAGCCTTTGAAGAAGTCGCTCGCCGGAAGCGTGAATCCGCGCTCCGCGAAGCGCGCGAACATCGGGATCTCGTCTTCGCTCTTCTCCATGGGGTACGGATCCCCGTCGGCGGCCCTCCACATGTCCATCTCCTTCTCACGGATGAAACCGTTGTTGAGGAGGGCCGGCAAATCTTCGATCTTCGTCTTCGACTTTTTCCACTCGTGGCTCGGATGCGGCTGCGGTGGAGACATCGGCGGTGCTACCCCTGCGGCGGACCCGGCGGCCTCATCACGACCCCCTCTTCTTCCCGGCGGTCTTCGCGGTCTTGGACGGCGACGGCTTCATTCTCCAAGTGCACGGCGTCTTCACGCGCATTCGCTCGGGGGCTACTCTAGCGGCTACGGGTGGCGGCGCGCTCGGATCTACGGCGGCGGCGGCGTGCGGCCGGAGGTGATTCTGGCCAAGATCTATTCGAAATGGCTACAACAGCAATGGGTGAAAAACCCTAAGGGTTTTGGCTTCTATTTATAAGTCAAAACGGCCCTCCAACGGCCGGATGGATAAGTCCGCGCTCGGCTGACTCAGCGGCCGTGCGTGACTCTTCGTATTCTACTAGTCGACGCACCTCACCTCGGGGGCTCGGCTACTTCTACTCGACTACCTCGGAAGAGACAAAACTCAGGAGCATCTCAGGACACATTCTACAAGATGACCCTTCAATTCGAGAGGAAGTACTCGACTCAAGGCTCGGGGGCTCCGTGCCACGTGTCCTTGAAAGGATCTTGATGTCGCCTAGAGGGGGGGGGGGGGGGGGGGGGGTGAATAGGCGAATCCGCACACTTAAAATAATTCAACCCCTTGTCGATGCGAAACCGGTCGGACCGGTTTCCAAAACCGATCGGACCGGTTTTACACGAACGAGAACCAACAATAAGTAAAACCCCTCTTCGAGTTCTAGCACAAACCAAACTTGGTGTGGACTTCCACGGGGGCTTCCAAGAGTACCAACAAGCTCCCCGCACACGGTACAAGCACACCAAAGTAGATCGAAGCGGAAGCACAAGATATATGCTAGAAAGAGAGATAAACCAACAAGCAAGATATATATGAAGTAAAAGCGCAATTGACACAAGGATTTATCCCGTGGTTCGGCTCGCCACAAAGGCTTGCTTACGTCCACGTTGTTGAGGTATCCACACAAGGATAGACTCGCCACACAAGGCTTGCCCTTTCCCTCGATCTCAAGTCAAGAGAACAATCTCTTGAGATGAGAGGTTTTCCACTAGATTCACGGGGGTAATACAAACTTCTTGGAGCTTCCACAATCTCGGATTGGAGCTTCCAAGCGACCTCTAGCCGTCTAGGAGCAAATGCTCCAAGAGTAAAGGATGCTTCAATGATCTTCAACGAAATCGGCGGGTGCTCAAGTGTGGGATGCTCACTAGGCTTCTCAAAGCTCTCTAAAGCTCTCACACTAGTCACTCTCTTAACCCAACTCAAGGATATGGCACTAGAGGCTTAAATCTCACTTAGAGAGGTTGGGAAGAGCTTTGCTATGGTTCCGGAATGTGTTAGGAGTGAAGAGAACCGGCGGCCCCTCAAGGAGGAGCTCATGGGTATAAATACCCACCTCACTCAAAACTAGCCGTTAGTCTGTCAGACAAAACCGGTCAGACCGGTTTGCCAAACCGGTCAGACCGGTTTACAAACCAACTAGCCGTTGGACGATGTCAGTGCCCAAACCGGTCAGACCGGTTTCCAAAACCGGTCGGGGGCGGTTTTGGCCGAAGAGCTCAACTAAGGTTTTGATCTCACGGGTTAGTCTCTCTAGGTTTCACTTGAGCACTTTTTGATGTTTGTTGTCCAACCGGTGATTCATCCCTCTTGATAGTACGGCATACCTAAACTCAAGAAAAGATAAATCCTAATAAGTCCACTTGAGCTTGAACCTCCAAGGTACGCCGATAAATGATCTTCAATGATTCGAGGGCTTCAAATGACGTGTACCAACTAAGCACATGTTGTAGATGAGCAAACATATGTATGTGCTTGAGCATGTCCACCTTGAGCTAGCGACCTAGAATTCTTCCATAGAGTAGAGATCAATCACTTTGAATTCTTAAGCCACTTGAATTTATCAATCATGACGTTAGATGCAATTTATCACTTCCCTCGGTAGGCTTGGATATGATACTTCGAAATCCTTGATGCTCTTAACTTCACCCTAGCCACTTTGCTTATGGTCGCTATCCATAGCCTTAGCTTAGTTCCTCGTTTTAGCCATCTTGATCTCTTCATCACTTATCCTTGCCATAATTGAGTCAAGCCTTGCACCATAGAGATAAAATCAAACGAGATGCCACTCAATTTGTTTGTCCTTTGATTGATATCAATTATCCTTGCTTTTGCAATCTTTCAAATGTAGGTCCAAAGTAATATAGATAGCCAAATGACCTTAGCTAAAATCCAACTCGAAGTCTTGCAAATCTCTTCTTTGAACAAGTCAATAATCTTCATGAAGTATAAGAGTGAAAACCATTTGATATTGAACTTGGTAAACTTACTTGTCTAGATCATCAAGTTCCATCTCGTAGCAATAGTGAAATCACTTGATGTTTTTCTTAACAAAGCTCACAACATTGGTCATCAATCTCTATCATGTGTCAATGGTGAAATCCCTTGATGCCATATTCATTTTTAATTTAATTCTCCCATTACAAAACCACAAGCTTCTCCTTTCTTCAAAATGTGCTTTGCCCAACATAGAAAAGCCAATCGATTATCATGTATCATCATGCCTTTGTATTTGCTTTTCTTTAGCTTAGGATCGCTTGTTGTATGCTTTATGTAAAGATCAATGGGAAGAACATCCTTTCTTTATCATGACATTCACTCTTAGTATGCTTATAATTATTACATATACATTGTCATGATCCATTCTTGTCTTTATTGCAATGTGAGCCAAAAGCATGAATTTACTCATAAGTATCATTTATCAATAATCATTAACCTGCTCACATGCTCCACAAGAGTGTTAGGGATTTAATCAAGTTGTCACTTAATTCACCAAAACCCACTTAAGGCTTGATTGCACTTACGGTCCTTCGGTTTTTTCTCTCCGGATTTTTTGGGATATTCTTGTCAAAACTTCGAGATGGACCCTCGGCCCGAGCACGCGACTCAACCTAAGGCTCGGGGGCTACTCCATATGGTGTGCGATTGTGCAATCGCACTTCCATATCGGCTTCGGCTTCAAGACAACATGGGCATTTTTGAAGACCTTCGAGGGCGCACTCGAGGACGCTTGGGACTACTCGAGAAGACTTCAAGATTGCTCGGACATCGGCGGAGTACATTCCGGCCTCGGGATGCTCCGACTACTCTTGAGGACTTTTGACTTGTAGTACTCGGGGACGCTTGAGGACTACTCGTTAAGGCCGTCAAGATTACTTGAAGCTATCCTTCTCGACTACAAAGTACTCGGGGGCTTGTCGTATGGACCTCCCTGGGCCCACTACCTCGGTGGGTACCAGGACCGACTACTCGGTGGGCCCCTGGGACTACCCGGCTTGCGCTACACGGCACCTGATGGCGTGGAGCACAAGGACTACGGAGGAGAAGTACTCGGTTAGGAAGCTGTACATGTCCCGCACTGTATGGAAGACTCCTAGACGTACTCGACTAGTACTCTCTCCCTATTCCGACTTGTAACCCTGCCTCCCGGACTATATAAGGCGAGGCAGGGACCCTTCTCTAGCATCCAATCTCATCTCACGGCGTACAATTACACCATCTTGTAATCGTACCCAATCAATCCAGAGCTACGCAACATACGGGACGTAGGGTATTACGGACCTCGCGGTCCGAACTGTCTAAATTGTGTGTCACGTGTCTCTTCCTTCGAGTTACCGATCTCGGCGAGGCCACATTCATCTACTTCGGGTACTCCCCTTAGTAGGTTGCCGGTCTAAAACACCGATATCCATGATTGATGCTGTGTGTGCATATGGTTCTGGATACAAGGGGCCAACCTTTAATCAGCTGCGTGGTTCATTGCTTGCAAAATGTGTTAAGGAAACTAGGAATTTTGTTGATGGTTTTCGCAACACTTGGAGGGAAACTGGCTGCACAATTATGGCTGATGGGTGGACTGATAGAAAGAGGAACCCTCATCAATTTCTTGGTCTACTGTCCCAAAGTTATTGTTTTCCTCAAGTCAGTTGATGCCATCGATAGCTCCAAAACTACATATTTCTTGTTTAAATTATTCGAGAGATGTGGTTAATTTTGTTGGACATAAAAATGTAGTTCATTTTGTCACCGATAATCTCGCAAACATGGTTGCTTCTTGGTAGAGCTTTAGAAGATGAGTTCGGGTCCATTTATTGGTCCCCTTGTCTTGCCCATTGTCCGAATTTGATATTGCATGACTTTGGTAAAGAGGATATAGTGAAGACTACCGTAGCTCATGCATCAATCATTACAAAATATGTCTACAATCATTGCTTCCCATTGTATCCGATGAGAAAGTTCACTAAAGGCCATGAGATTCTCCACCCTCGCCCAAACTCGTTTTGCTACTAATTTTATTGAATTACAAAGCATATATAAGCACAAGGCCGATCTCGCATGCAATGGTTATCTCCAAGGAGTGGACAACCTGTGCATATTATAAGGATGCAAAAGCCAAAAAATTCACCAAAGCTGTGCTAGATCAAAAGTTTTGGAAAGATTGTGCTATTGTTTGCCAATTATCAGAACCACTAGTTCGTGTGCTGAGAATAGTGGACAGCGATGAGAGGCCTGCAATGGGCTATCTATTTGCAGCATTTCATGCTGCAAGAGCTGAGATTGAGAAGAGATTTCAGCGAAAGAAAGAGTTTGTAAAGCCTTTCTTGGAATGCATAAATGCACGATGGGATAAGCACTTTGATAAGAATCTCCATGCTGCTGGCTTTTGGTTCAACCCTAATAACCAGTACAATCCTGAGCTGCGAGAAAAGTACAAGTTCACTACTTCTGGAGTTCTTGATGTCATAGAGAAATATGCTGGTAAAGATGTTGCCCTTAGAAGTGTTTTGACAAAAGAAATGAAGATTTTTAGGAATGCAGAAGGTGACTTTGGGCGTATGAGTGCTATAAATGATCGCTCGGTCATGCTTGCTGGTAACTTCACTGCATCTCCATCGCTGTTTTTACTTTTCCATTTGATTTCAGCATCACTAACTTCTGTTTTGTCACACAGATGAGTGGTGGCAAACTTATGGCTGCAGTGCACCAAATTTACAGAAGCTTGCCTTGCGTGTGTTGAGTCAAACTTGTAGTGCTTCTGGATGTGAGAGGAGCTGGAGCTACTTCGAGCATGTGCACTCCAAAAAAAGAAACAGATTGGAGCATCAAAGACTAAATGATATTGTGTATGTTCATTGTAACCTGAGGCTGAGGCAAAGGTACCCCTTCTCTAGTTCCTTCAAGTCATTCACAACTAGTTGCTAGCTTATTATTTAACCTGACAATGATACTATTTGTTCTCTTGAAAGGCGAAACTTACACGGCCTAGGCGCTAGCTTTGTTTTGTAACCTTACGATTGCTAATATTTGAACATTAGGTCCAAAACCAAGTCTAGAAATTATGACCCAATAAGTTTGGAACAAATTAGAATGGGAAATGAAGCTTGGATCTTAGAGGACGATCCACCTCGTCTTAACTCGGAAGAGTTGAACGCCTTTCGCACCGAACTATCCGGATTAACTATACAATGCGGTGATGGTAATGTCTCTTGTCAATTGTGAAATCAACTCAATGTACATACATTTTTTTGCTTAGTTAACATCATTTCTATGTTTATAAAAAAAATTCGAACTGGTACTCGACTTGGACGGCTCGTTGAGGATGATGCCATGGATGACGTTGAGGGGATTCAGGAAGATGAAAGGCCAATAAGGAATGAAGACCTATTTGATTATAGTGGTATGGCAATTGATGTTGGTGTATCCAGTCCTTGTGATGATGGAGCTGAACCTGGATCTGGAGATGAGTGGGATCCTTTGAATTTTGATTGAGTATTTGAGTATTATCTACCATGTCTTCTGTTTGTCTTTTTAGCACAAACTTATTTGGAACTTGTAGCACCAGTGTGTCATCAGTTATCCTGCACTTCATGTTTTGTATTAAAGAACCTTTGAGGTTGTGTTGTTGCAAGCCAGGGAGTCTATTTCCATGATGTATGAACTATGAACTATGTATAAGGTTGAAGCGAACTTATGTTATTCTCAATTTGTCATCACTTATCAGTCACTTGATGACTTGATGTTTCCAATTAAGAACATGTCGTTCTATATATTCATATGTGTGAACCTTATATAATTGTGCGGTTAAATTTGTCCTGGTTATCATATATTAGTTATTATATATATATACTGTATATATATTATGCACCTGGGTGCATTCTCTATACCGAATGCACCCAGGCCCAACTAGCCGAACCAACCAGGCTTCCTTAACCGGTGGTGGGGGGCGCGCGGGCCTGGTGGGTGGCGCGGGGCGCGGAACCGCCGTCATAACCGCACCCCACTTTCTCCTTCGTTAACCACCCACGTTGGGCCCGCTTATTACAAACTCCTCCCCGTCACTCTCTCATTCAATTCCCCCGACCCGTTACCACTCTCTCCACTTTCTCGTCTTCTCCGCTTCAGCTCTCGCGGTGAAGAGAGGCGCAGTGGATTTCTCGTCGGCTTTGAAGCGGAGCGATCGCCTTCGTGAAGCTTAGCGCTCGTCGGGATTCCGAGCGGCGGATCACCCCTCTCCACGGCGCCGCGTTCCCTTCGTCTTCCTCTTTCTCCCCTCGCGAGTGTGGGGGGGCGAAACCCGCGGGGGTGAGCGGGGTGAGGCGGGAGAGACCCGGCGCCGTTTCCCCCACTTGCGTTCACGAAACACATCTTCGTAGCTTTTTGCTCGCGGGTATGCCGCCCGACCTCTCGCCCCTGTCATTTTTTTCCGTTAGGGTATATATGTGGTTGCGTGATTATTCATCTTTCGACGGAATTTTGTTTTTCGAGAGCCCCGGGGGGTTAATGAGGGCGTGAATGATTTTTTGTTATTCATTCGGATGATATTCTTGCTACTTTTTTCGTTAGGGTTTTTACTGACTTTTTTTGTGTTTTCCATTCATTGGATTTTTCATTTTCGAGCAGACGCGGCTAGGTGTAAAAATCGCATGTGCTCCCGTCGTGTTATTTTTTTACTTTTTTTCAGTTAGGGGGTTTTGATTGATTCATTGTTAGCAACCGTTGCATCACGAAGTTGCAATCGACCTATTACTGAGTTTGCAACCGGTCAATTACACTAGCAACATTTGTTGCAGGTGCGTAGCTTTCTGTCACATTTTTGTTTGCAATTTGTTAATTGCGGGAGTTGCAACTATAATCACGGCGAGAAGTTGTAATCGTCTTAGTACGCAGGGCTTTGATTGATTCATTGTTAGCAACCGCTGTATTACAGAAGTTGCAATCTCCCTATTTCTGGAGTTGCAACCTGTCAAGCAGACACAGCAATACTGTTTTTGTATGTGTTGTAGCTTTTTTGTAGCGTTTTTTGTAACCGGTTAATTGTTGGAGTTGCAACCATAATCACAGCAGAAGTTGTAATCGTCGTATTAGGCAGGAATTTTTTACGTATTTTTTGTGTAGCAGTTTGATATTGTGAGAACTGTATCCTATTTTCTTTATAGGTTGCAAGTATTTGCATTTTACGAGAGTTGCAACTTTGTCTAGTATTAAACCTTTTTTATTAGCATTAGCGCTTTTTTTTTTTGTTCTTGGTTTTATAGGAGTTGCAATTGCCCTATCATAGAAGTTGCAAAGCTGTGCAATTTTAGATGTAGCACTTGTGGTTTTATTTTTTGTGTTGGCAACTTTATTATTTCACATGAGTTTGCAATTTGTATTTTTTTGTTAGAGAGTTGCATTTTTGGTTTTCATTTAACACTAGCAGTTGTTCCTTTTAGGTTTCAAGCTTTTTTTGATGATTGTTTATGTTCATATATTTTTATTTCAGTTGTTATACTTTTTACAATGGAGCAAGGCGGTCAGCGAGGTGAACAACAAGGTTGTCAAAATACTCGATCTTCTCCTCGATTGTCTAAGAAGAGGAAGGTCGATGATTTACAAAGACTTCGTGAGAGGCGGAAAAGGGTCGGGTTGCCAACACCGCCCCGCGGCTAGCACTCGCCGAAGAGCAAGAAGATGAAGAACGAGCATGATGAAGATTTTGCCCCCGGACGGGGAAGGCTGCGGACACGATGACGGAGATGCTTGGCGGCGATGATGCCGGCTGTTGGCGATGGTGATAAGGGCAAATCCAAGCCACAATCCATGCGATGCTCCCCTGCGAGTTTTATAAAGCTTATCAATGTTTTACCAAACGATCTTAAAGGTCAAGTAGTTGCAAAAGGTTTCGGGGGTCTTCGAATTTCAAGCCTAATTACCTTAAGAGGGATGTTAGCGAGTGGGCGATGCGGAAGTTCAATCCGGAGACAATGAAGCTTGAGATTGGTGGCGGCAAAGAGATCAATGTCGGCCATCACGTCGTGTGGTGTGCCATGCGGATTCCAAATGCTTGGAGGTGACCCGCTCCCAATGTCGATGCGGATGCCGTCTTGCCGAGCGTGATCGGCTTGGCTTACGGATTGTTGGTCCTTCTTACAACTCGAGGAAGGGCATTATTGTGAAACACATAGCCGCTTTGGAGTGAAGAACCGTTCATTGATCGGGGAGCTTGGCCTAAGAGCTTTTTTCATGGCTGCTTTCCGGTGTTTGTTGTTCTCAAACACGACACCAAGATCGAGCTCGATAATGTGAGATACACCAAGGATATTGGGAACATTGGCACTAGGAATTGGTGCAAGGCGGTTGTTGACGAGGGCTCGGCGTTCTTCGCTTGATTATACAAGCTGGATTATGCTCAGAAAGGCATCAATGCACCCATCAGCGGATGCACCATCTTTCTAGTGGTAAGCTCAAGTCAGACATCCATCTTTTCTTGTTCTTTTTGTTTCATTGCTTTTTTTGCAACTGTGTACACACTGTTGTTGCAATCATATATTTTTCATTGTTTCAATGCGGCATTGCACCTTTTTGCAATCGGACAATCGTTCGATTTCTTTTTGTCCCTTTGCGATCACGAGAAATAAACCGGCAGTTTTTTGCAATCACACACTTTATTTTTTTTGCAATCACTTGCTACCCAGGCTTGCAATCATATTCCAAATAACCAAGTCAAGTTTTAAACCACGGATAAAGTCGGGTTTCTTTTTTTTGCAACCACACATAATTCTTGTTTGCAATCGATCACGCCAAATAGTTGCAATCACACTTTGGTTCGGTTTCTTTTTGTCCCTTTTGCGGTCACGAAATAAACCAACAGTTTTTGCAATCACACACTTTAGTTTTTGCAAACACTTGCTACCCAGGCTTGCAATCATATTCCAAATAACCAAGTAGCTTTTCAACCACAGACAAAGTCAGGTTTTCTTTTTTTTTGCAACCACAATTAATGTTTGCAATCAGTCACGGCAAATAGTTGCAATCACACACTGGTTCAGTTTCTTTTTGTCCCTTTTGCAGTCACAGAAATAAACCAGCAGTTTTTGCAATCACACACTTTTAGTTTTTGCAATCACTTGCTACCCAGGCTTGCAATCATATTCCAAATAACCAAGTAGCTTTTCAACCACAAAGTCAGGTTTTCTTTTTTTTGCAACCACACATAATTACTGTTTGCAATCAGTCACGCCAAATAGTTGCAATCACACACTGGTTCAGTTTCTTTTTGTCCCTTTTGCAGTCACAGAAATAAACCAGCAGTTTTTGCAATCACACACTTTTAGTTTTTGCAATCACTTGCTACCCAGGCTTGCAATCATATTCCAAATAACCAAGTAGCTTTTCAACCACAGACAAATTCAGGTTTTCTTTTTTGCAACCACACATAACTACTGGTTGCAATGCGTCACGCCAAATAGTTGCAATCACACGGTGGTTCAATTCTTTTTTCTTTTTAGCGATCCACGAGAAATAAACCAACGGTTTTTGCAATCACACACTTTTTAGTTTTTTCAATCACACACTTTAAAGTTTTTGCAATCACACACGAGTTTTTTGCTTCATCATTGTTTTTTTGCATATGTTATACGTCGACAACTTGCGGCACGGATTCCAGACAAGCCCCTTTTGCATCCCTCGGTGCTCTTTCCTAGCCTCGAAGATGATTCAAGCTATACTCACCCGGGACCGCGGGGGGGATGTCGTGGCGACAATGTTGAGTTTGGACATCTCGGGGTTTGTTTTCTTTTGCAATCACACTTTCTTTTCTTTTTTTTTTTTTTTGCAAATGTCACCAATGTTTTTTTAACTCCAACTTTTTGTTTTTTGCGGTGAAAAGTATCACGGACACTTGCTACGGCGCTCTGTGGGGTCTTTGACGGTACTACCCCTCCCCCGCATTTGGCCCCGCCCAAGATGCGGATGATGAAGGGCTTGCGAGGCGGTGCTGCCCAACTGCGGCGGGACCTCGCGTCCCATTGGCGGCGGCCGCCGCTACATTTTCTTTGCCGGGGCTAGCGCATCCACCGCTTGCGGCGGGGCCGCCGCCGCCACGTCCGCTTCTCGGCCTAGCACCTTCCATGATCCTGGTTGTCATGGGCCCCACGGCAGTTCCCCTCCTGTTTACTATGAGTACCCAAGTTTGTGCCGCATTTAGCCAGCGCATTTCTGATTTAGTTGGAAGGAGCAGGAAGGAAGACGTGCTGGCTATCTTGAAGGAGTTTGACAAAAGCACTAAACGTGCACGGGAGTATGCAAGGAAGGCTTCTGAGTATGCAACAAGGTCACGTGATCTCATGGCGTCGGCTCATCGGGAGTGCGTCGGCGGCATCAACAAGCTTCTTGCGGATCTGCGGTACCGCCAAGCAAGCTTCCAAGGGTCACGGGGAGGAAGGGCTGCGAATGTCACACAACCATCAACCGGTATGTTCTTTTTTCTTATATATATTCTTTTCATAATCATGTTGCTACCACATGTAAGCGAGAAGATGCAATCACACACACAACCTTTTTGCAAACATACATCTCACATCACCTTTTTTGTTTCAATCGGTTGTAAAAGCGCATTTCAATCACATGTAAACAAAGCTCAGTTTATTTACATGTAATCACTACTTTTTTTGCAATCATGCACACCCAAGGTTGCAAACACACTAATATAGCATTTTTTGCAATCACACTTTATTTACGTGTTTAACAACGGCACCGACAACGAGAATCAAGTATGGAAGACATTCCTGGGCGAGACACGGATGATGGTGTTTTCGACGCTCCCGGCCCAATTGAAATAGAGGTATACGAAGGCGGCGCGCACGATGAAAACCACCGCACGGGGTGATGTTGATAGCGAGAAACGTTTAGCAAACATCACCCCACGGTCATGACGGTGAACGGGGTATTTTCGATAGAAGTAAGAATATATTTTTTTATATTTTAGTCTAAAGGATACGTATTTTATTTTTATTTACTCACCATCTTCCTCTTCTCTTTATTTTTGCGCCCCCCGCACCTTTACGGGAACATTTCAAATGTTGATGAAATTCTTGGACTTTTTGATTCGCCTCCTCGCGCCGGGAACGACGCGGACGAGCCCCCGCGTGAGCCAAGACACCTTTGTTGCAAAGAGGAGTGCTTCCTCAATATCTCCCCCTCCCCACCGAGTTTGATGTAAGCTCTTTTTTTACACCCGGGTTGCAATCCCCTCTCGGGTTTTAATGGAGTCACCTTTGCACGGAAAGTTGCAATTAGTTACTCAATCTAGCAATCATAAGCATTTTTCCTTTGTTTTTTTGCAATTTTTGATTTGTTTGTTTTTTCCTCAATCCTATCATCTTCGGCCCTCGGCGGCATCGGCGAGCGAGCGGGTTTGCAACGCACACACCACCAACATTGCGGTTGGGTTGTACTTACGGTTGCAATCCTTTTTTGTCTTTTTTATTTTATTTCTTTTTGTTTTTTTACTAGCTAAACCACAACTATTCCTCTTTTTTTGCCCCATAACACGGTTCACTAGAACTTATGCAATGAGGACCGACGGGGGAGGAGAGGAGGCGGAAACTCAAAGATGCTGAGGCTGAGAAGAATAATGCAGAGGAGGCGAGAAGAAAGGCTGAAGAAGAGGAAGCCTCGAAGAGAGAGTACGAAGTCGAGGAAGCCAAGAAGAATGCTGAAGACGAACAGAGGAAAAAGGCTGAGGCTGAGAAAAAGACGTTGGAAGACGAGAGGATAAAACAAGTTGAGATGAAGAGGTTGGAGGACGAACGGATGAATAAGGATGAAGACGAGAGGGCGAAAGCGTGAGCGGAGTTTGTAACCCACGGACTACCAACATTGCGGTTGCTTGCACTTATATTTGCAATTATAACTTTTTTTTACTGCGACATATTACACACTCGGCGGTCGATGCGAGAAGCTAAGCAGAAGGCTGCCGAAGAGGAAGCTTCAAAGAGGTCTGCGGGGCGAGGCGGCGGCGGGTTTGTAACCCACACACCACCAACATTGCAGTTTGCTTGCACTTATAGTTGCAATTATAACTCTTTTTTTCTTGTCATATATGTTGCACTCGGCGGTGAAGCGAGAAGCCAAGCGAGAAGGGCGCCGAAGAGGAAGCTTCGAACGGAGTAGCTGCCGGTCGAGGCGACGGCGAGGTTTGTAACCCACACACCACCAACATTGCAATTTGTTTGCACTTATAGTTGCAATTATAACTCTTTTTTCTTGCCACATACGATGCACTCGGCGGTGAAGCAAAAGCCAAGCGAAGGGCTGGCGAGGAAGAGAATAAAAGGATGCGGCGAGGCGAGCAGGTTTGTAACCCACCCACCACCAACATTGCAGTTTATTTGCATTTATAGTTGCAATTATAACTTTTTTTTACTGCCACATATGATGCCCTCAGCAGCTGAAGTAGAAGCTAAGCAGAAGGCTGCTGAGGAAGATAAGAAAAAGGCTGCAGCTGAAGAACAGAAGAAAAAGCTTGCTGCTGCGTTAGTTTTGAAGACGGCTTCATCTGAACAAGCTGCGAAAGGAAAAGCTAGTGATGAACAAGCAACAACAGGTTTTGTAACCATACACTGGTCTAGGCTTTTTTTTTCTTTTTTGCAATCACAAACTCACCCTGCTGTTGCAATTACACATTACTCAGACTTGCAATCATAAATAACCAAATAACCAATCAACTTCAACCACACATACTACAGCCACGGCGTAACCACAAATAACCTCGGTTGCAATCACGCACGCAAAACAGGTTGCAAACACACATTGTTCGAGAAATTTTTTTGTAATGACACACACAAAAATAGTTTGTAAAAACCTCGTACATGCTTTCGTTTTTTTAGTCATGCTTACGTTGTTGCAATCACGAGAACAAGCCATGCCGAGCAAGGGTGCTTGAACCCGAAAAGGCACAAAAAGGCAAGCAAGATTCAACCGAAGATCATCGAGCCGGAGCGATGATTTCGTGAAAAACAAAAAAGATGCGGTGATGAAATTCGGAGGAAGAAGGTGAGGCCGATAACAAGAGAAATCTTGGTGCTACCAAGAAGCTTGAGTCAAAGAAAAAGGCTGCTCGACAAGAAGGTCAAGAGAAGGAGAAGAAGATCATAGCGAGAAATCCGAGAAAAAGGCCGGACGCGAACATTCTTCGCTTTACGGAAGGAGCCTTCCGTATCAAAGATAAACAAGCGAGGTGGAGATGCAAGCGTCAAAGGCGTATGCTAAGAAGCGTATCGATTATGAGAAAAAGTTAGATTTTCTCCGCCGGGGAAGCCAATCTTTGTGTTGAAATACGTGGAGGCACCTTTGCGGGCGACATCCCCCTCATCGGTGACGATATCGAGTTCCCTCCGGAGTCCCACCCTCGCGGAGTCCCACGATGATATTGCTAATTTGACCCCACCGATCCGTCTTTCACAAGACGAAGTGTACGAAGGTCTCGTCGATTACGGCAAGGTTCGAGGCTGATTTTCAAGCGTCTAGGTGACAGAGTGATGAGGAGGCCTCGCGAGTTCGTATCTCCGTTCCGGATTAATCGCAAGCGCCCCGACATACCTGTTTCCAAGGTCGTTTATCCGAGGCGAAGATCATATCGAACCCGAGCTTCAACGGTATGTTTCTTTTTTTTACTATGTATTTTTTTCATGTTGCAATTGTTTTCATGCGGCATTGCAACCGTTACACTCCCGTTTTGCAATTTGTACACTTTTTTGCAATCACACATTCGACACTTTTTTGCAACCACTCACACGGACCAATTTGCAATCACATGTTGTCAACCCTAGTTGCAATTGTTTTCATGCGGCATTGCAACTCTTACACTCCCGATTTTGCAATTTGTACATTTTTTTGCAATCACACATTCAGGCACTTTTTTTGCAACCACTCACACGAGACCAATTTGCAATCACATGTTGTCAAACCTAGTTGCAATTGTTTTCATGCGGCATTGCAAGCTGTTACACTCGCGAGTTTTGCAATTTGCACACTTTGCAATCACACATTCAAGCACTTTTTTTGCAACCACTCACACGGACCAATTTGCAATCACATGTTGTCAAACCTAGTTGCAATGCACGGGAGTTGCAATCACGGTTAACAAAGCTGGTTTTGCGGCCATGCACCTTGTGTTTTTTGGAAGTATCACACGGAGGCATTGCAACCACCGGAAAAGTTTTGCACCACATTGATTTCATTTTGAATTTTTTTGTGCGGGGAGGACTTTATCGGAGTTTGGCCTTCTTCTTGAATTTCTTGGACAACAACTTATTGATAGTTTCTCAAACGACAAGTCGGGAGAGTCTTGCTTGATCGATTTCGTGGTGCATTGCATGCGACATGATGACATTGAGCACAAGCTTGATTCGTTCGGGTACGGGGTGTTTCTCACGATCGGTTTCTATGTAAGCCTTTTTGTTTTTCAACTTGTCCATTTTTTTAATACAATACGGACAACTTTGTTGAAACAACAACATTTTTTGTTGTGGTGATCTAGTTTTTTTAATGGGCATTTCCCCCCATGTGTGCGGTGGAATATTAAGGGTTGCGACGCGGTCCTTAATGAGGATAAATCCGAGACGAGAAGAATTCAAAGTTGTCCGGAACCTACCGGATGACCGAGTGCATAAACTACGATCTATCAAGAGAAAAGCTGGTTAGCGAGATATCTTTTTTCTCAAATACGTCGTTTTTCTTGTAACATTTTTTCAAAGTTGCAATTGCAAAATCATAATCTGCAACCCTTTTTTCATTAATATTTTTTTGAGTAATTGCAATCACAAATGAAGTTGCAATCACACATCAACACTAGATGTAATCAATACACTAATCATTTTTTTGTCCCCTGCACTCTTGTTTTTTTGCACCAGATCTTTGTCCCTACCCATGATGCAGGACATTACTTTGTGTATTGTTTCAACTTCATGCATAATCGCATTGATGTCTTGGACTCGAATGACTACTTCATGAAATGCACGGATCTGTAGAACGTCACAAGCATGTGTTTGCAAAAATTCCAATCATAGATGCGGCTTTCCGAGAAGGTGTCCAACTTCAAGCTGCCCAGAGTTAGTGGGTGGAGGAAGCCTTTCATCGAAATCCCCAAGCAAGCTGGCCCCTATGATTGCCTGTTTTTTGTATGGAAGTACATGGAGTACTATGACGCGAACAAGCGACGGAGGAAATCAACCGGTAATGCGTGATGTGAAGCTGATCCATTTTTTACATCTTTTATCTTTTCTTATATGTTTTACGTACGTGCGTTTTTTTTACCGTACTTTTTTTTGTGTGTGTTTTTTATGCTTCTTTGCGGTTCAACGGCGTCATTTACGGATGTGAGATGCTTGCACTATCAAATCTTCCACCCCCTCAACCGGGACGATCTCCCCGCAATGCTGGACAAGTACGGGGTGGGCGACGCCGTCTTGATCTCGAAGATGACGGCGGCCGATGCCGTGAACTTTTAGGATCGGCGGGATAAAAAACATGTATATATCGTGTGTGTTTATACGCATTGTACGCGACATGTTTACGCGCGGCGAGTATGAAAATACTCTATCCTGTGATGTGGCAACTTTTACGTCTTTTTTTATTTTTGTGAATTGGAACTGCGACAATGTATATTTGTGCACCTTGTTTTTTTATTTTGGCATGGAGTGTTTTTTTTTTCAATCCCACCTTTACTGTTTTGTAACCACCTTTGCGATAAAATTGCAATCACGCACATGTTTGTTTCGCAACCGTGTTTTTTTTTTTTGCAATCGCAGCACATCGGCGGTTTGCAACCACACTCGTCAACGATGTTTGCAATCACACGTATTTTCACAAAGTTGCAACCACATCAATGAAAGACCAATCTAGTCACATCAAGCTTTTTACCGGTTTTTTGCAATCGCAATCACCTTGCTATAAGGGTGCAATCACCTTTGCGACAAGATTTTGCAATCAACTACATTACGGTTTACAAGCTTGTCTTTTTTTTGCAATCGTAGCACATCACTCGTTGCAAACACCTCGCAAAGGATGTTGCAATCACCGGTATTTTGACCAGGTTTCAACCCATCAAGAAAAGACCACCCTAGCCGCAATCTTACGGTGTCGTGGCACGGAGCTTTTTTTTTGAAGCGGGTGTTTTTTTTACCCGTGTTTTTTTGAAGCGTTTTTTTTGCAAAATCAACTGCCGTAAGGTTGCAATCACCTTTGCTATAAGGGTGCAAGCAATCACCCACATTCTGTTTTCGCAACTATCATGTTTTTTGCAATTGCTACACATCGAGCTGCTTGCAACCACATGTAAAGAATGTTGCAATCTCACGTATATGCACCGAGGTTGCAACCACCAACCTGGTCGCAATCGACGGTGTCATGTTATGGAGCTTTTTTTTAAGCTGGTTTTTTTGCGGACGCATTTTTTTACTGTGTGTTTTGCAACTATTTTTTTTTGTTGCAATCGCGATCTTATGTTTTTTTCCATCTGTTTTTTTCTTTGTTGCAATTACATTACGCTAAGGGTGCAATCACTCCGCGACAAGGTTGCAATCACTCACATGCTTGGTTTAGCAATGTTTTTTTTTGCAATCGTATAACATCGGTGGTTGCAACCACCTTTGTAACTTATTAAGCAATCAACCGTATTTTTCACCTGGTTGCAACCACATCAAGCAAACATTAACCTAGTTGCAATCGACAACGTCATGCAACAGTTTTTTTTTTTCTTTTTTTCCAAACACACGTAAGCGGCGATTACGAACCACACACGCACCTATGCTTGCAATGACACTTGCTATAAGGGCGCAAGCAATCACCTACATTACGGTTTTGCAAGCTGTCATTTTTTTGCAATTGCTGCACATCGGATGTTGCAACCACATGTAAAGGATGTTGCAGTCACCTATATTTTTTCACAAGGTTGCAACCACATCAAGTAAACACCAACCTAGTTGCAATCGACGAGTTTCATGGCATGGAGCTTTTTTTTAAGCGGTTTTTTTGCACCCGCACTTTTTTTTTTTGTGTTTTTTTGCAAGCTGTTTTTTTGTTGCAATCTCTGTTTTTTTTTGTAATCACATCGTGCCAATGGTGCAAACGCTAAAATGCGACAAGGTTTGCAACCACTTAAATGCTTGGGGTTAGCAACTATTTTTTTTTGCAATCGTGGCACATCGGTGGTTGCAACCACACTGTATTAAGCAATCAACCGTATTTTCATCTGTTTGCAACCACATCAAGCAAACATTAACCTAGTTGCAATCGACGGCGTCATGCGGCGAGTTTTTTCATTTTTTCTAAACGAGTTTTTTGCAATCATACACATTCATTTTTGGGGGCTGCAAAAAACGGTGTTTTCGATATTTTTGTAATCACGGTTGGAATCGGATAGTTTTTTCTACCCGGCGGTTTTTTTTTTGCAAACCAAATGCTATTTTTGGATAAATTATATTGGATTCATTCGGATTCATAGTCATCCCCGTAGTCAACATCGCGCGAGGTCGCTCTTCGATTCGAGCAATCTCACCTTGTGCTTGCGGCCTGCTGCACAACTACACCGCACTCGATTGTTGTGTTTCATCCGCTTCACTTTGCCCTTCCGATCCCCGTTTTGCCGTTTTTTACTCTTGGGCGGCCTCTTTTTCTTTGAGCCCAACCTTCGGCTTTTGCACCTCTTTTTTTGGCTTTGTTTTCTGTCGCTTTGCTTCGGTTTGGGTTTTGGGGGCATGTTGTCTTTGTAGTGCCCCCTAACATGACGGGTTTGGCACTCCTTCACACCCTTACCTCCTTTGTATGTCTTTGTAAGGATTATCGGGTATCATAATGTTTTTGGAGGATTTTCTTTGTCTTGACGGGCTTCCTACCTTTTGTGCTAGACATGGGTGGTTCGGTCACTATCACACCGCCTAGGGTAGTTGCCGAACCGGGCACATGGTTTATTTTTGGTGTGGCGGGGTTACTAGGATTTATAGCCGGTTTCCACGGTGGCGTCACCACTTTCATCCGTTAGTCGGACACAAACTAGGCCCATCTCGTTATCCCCATTTTCATGCAAATCACCACTTTCCATCTCACAAGCGGCGAGTCTCTCGCTTGTTTGTAGAAGCTCAATACCGGGAGTTATCATGTCGATGTGCGGACGGTCTCGGCATAAGCACGGTCGGATTTGCTCCCCGCTCTACACGGGCGCATTAACTTGGGCGGCGGCTTTGACATTCTCGTTTGCTCTGTGTCAGCATGAGTCGCAACCCGAACATCGTGCCTGTCCCATGGAACTACAGATCTCGCATTATGTGTGTATCGCCGCAGAATGTACTTTTCTGGTATGCTCTGCACTTGCAGGTGGGTGAATGTTTTGATCACGTGCATGCAAAACAACCCTGTGTGCTCCCATTGCATGCATTCGCATTTATATATACCCTCTTTTTTGTCAGCTAGCACCTTGAATGCATGTTGTGCCCAACGAACACTCTTGTTCCTTTTTCATGCTTCACCAAGTAACCACATTCAACATCCGGATCGGGCTCAATCACAAACCTTGTCTTGTTAGCATATTCCCTCTTATATTCATTATACACCGCCCGCGTGTACATCCTGCTAAGTTGCTCATCAAACCGTGATTTGCATGCCCCGACAACCTCGCCCGCACATCGAATTTTGAATTCCGGTTTCATCATTACATTTTTATTGCAACCGCGGACATATCACAATGCAATCACATGTAACACGTTGTTGCAAACGATCACGAGCTCATTTCAACGGTTTGTGCTTAATACATTTTTTTATTTTTTATTTTTGTGCGGATGCAAGCACATCGACTATACTGAATTAAAAAAAAACAGGTTGTGCAATCACACACTTTAGTTTTTTGCAATGACACACTATCCAGGCTTGCAATCATATTCCAAACAATCAAGTATCTTTGCAAGCACAAAGACAAAGTCAGGTTTTTTTGCAACACACGTAACTCCTGGTTTGCAATCACGCACGCCAAATAGTTGCAATCGCACACTTGTTCAGTTTTTCTTTTTCTTTTTTGCGAGTCACGAAATAAACCGGCAGCTTTTTGCAATCATACACTTTAGTTTTTTGCAATCACTTACTACCCGGGTTTGCAATCATACCAAACAACCAAGTAGCTTTGCAAGCACACAGACAAAGTCAGGTTTCTTTTTTTGCAACCGCACATAATTCCTGGTTGCAATCACGCACGCCAAATAGTTGCAATCACACACTGGCTCAGTTTTTCTTTTTCTTTTTTTTTTTTTTTGCAGTCACAGAAATAAACCAGCAGTTTTTGCAATGACACACTTTAGTTTTTTGCAATCACTTACTACCCAGGCTTGCAATCATATTCCAAACAACCAAGTTTCTTTTTTCAACCACACAGACAAAGTCAGGTTCTTTTTTTGCAACCGCACATTTTTCCTGGTTGCAATCACGCACGCCAAATTGTTGCAATCGCACACTTGTTCAGTTTTTCTTTTCTTTTTGCAGTCACAGAAATAAACCAGCAGATTTTGCAATCAAACACTTTAGTTTTTTGCAATCACACACTACCCATGATTGCAATCATATTCCAAACAACCAAGTAGCTTTTCAACCACACAGACAAAGTCAGGGTTTCTTTTTGTGCAACCACACATAACTACTGTTTGCATTCGATCACGCCAAATAGTTGTAATCACACCTTTGGTTTAGTTTTCTTTTTCTTTTTTGGAGTCACGAAATAAACCGGCGGCTTTCTCCAATCACTCACTTTAGTTGCAATCGGTCACACCAACTAGTTGCAATCACACACTGGTGCAATGACTAACTAAAATTTTTTTTAACCAAACATGTTTTTTTGCAAACCCACAAATTAACATGATTTGCATTAAAAAATTATCAGGCTTTTTTGCAATCACACACAATCAGTGGTTGCAAACAGACATATGTTTTCTTGCAATCATACATAAACCAGTGTGTTGCAATCACTGAACTAACAGGGTTTTGCAATCATATGTTTTGGGTTTTGCAGTTTTAAGAATACCTGTGAGTAGTGCGACTCCCTAGCATCCATGTGGTCTGTGTGCTGAACAGAGTCAAGTACCCTCTTTGCAAACATATGCAATGTTGTCCACCGCCAACATCTCCATCTTTCAATACTCCGTTCGGCTCTCGGATCTCCGGGTTTAAGTCATTCTCCCGCAAGTACATGCCCTTAAAATATGATGCAATCCATCTTTTTCTTTTCGTCACAATGCTACAATCGCCGGGTGTTCCACTATGCCACATTTATCCATTAGCTTCCCCCACTCTACCTCAAATTGTGTAGGACCCAGAGGATAATTTATCAGAGACTCCAGTTTTTCCTTCAGATTTTTGTCCCTGTGCACCTTGTACAACTCCTCGAGTTCATAATCCCACATCCTTATTATGTGCCACCGGCAATTTCTGTGTTGTGATTTATCAAACACAATTTTTATCGCCTCCCTCATTGCCGCATCTTCATCTGCAGAAACATCAATTTTTTAAAATCAGTTCTTTTTTCCTGTGAATAAAATGTTTTTTTGCAATCCAAAACATACGATGATTGCAATCAAAAAATAGAGTTTAATGTTGCAAACGTTGCAACCACACTACACACTACAGTTGCTTTTTTTACAGCAATCATTATAGAATAAATCGAATATACCCCCCTCCCCTCTCCATCAAAATATGCACACTGTTAGAATCACAAAAGGCTGCCGCCGCCCATGCAACTTTTGAATGACTCGAAGAGCCATCCGAAAGTGTCGGTTGTCTCATCCCGAAGAAGCGCTTGCCCAAACGACATATTTTTCGGATTGTTGCTTGCATCCGACAAACATCGCCGGTGGCATTTTCTTCTTGTTAGTTTTGTGGGTAGTGTCAAAAGTGATGACGTCTCCAAAATCCACGTATTCGCACGCTGACTTGCATGGCTCCAAAAAATGCTTCTTAGCACTTTCGTCTTTGGGTCAAAATCAACATCCCAGTAGAATGCTTCATTGTTCTGCTTACACTCCCTAAAAAACTGGAATAACTTCTCAATGTCCCCATCCCTGTCCTCTCGCGTCTGCTCAGCTTTCCTGCACCACAAGCGAATGAAAAAACATTTGAAGCACACAAAATAGGGTTTTTGCAATCACAAAAACGACCCTGCTGTTTTTTGCAATCACACACTACCCAGGCTTGCAATCATATTCCAAATAACCAAGTAGCTTTTCAACCACACAGACAAAGTCGGGTTTCTTTTTTTGCAACCGCACATAATTCCGATTGCAATCACTCACGCAAATTAGTTGCAATCACACATTGGTTAGTTTTCTTTTTCTTTTTTGCGGTCATCGAAATAAACCGAGATTTTACAATGAGACACTTTAGTTTTTTTTGCAATCACACACTACCCAGGCTTGCAATCATATTCCAAACAACCAATGCCAAATAGTTGCAATCACACATTGGTTCAGTTTTCTTTTTCTTTTTTTGCGGTCACACTAATAAACCAAGAGATTTTGCAATCACACTTTGTAAATAGTTTTCGCAGTCACTTACGACCTCGCTGTTTTTGCAATCACACACTACCTCGGGATTGCAATCATATACCAAAATAACCAAAAAATAACCAAGTATGACTTTTTTGTCATCTGACATATGACTTACATGTTTTGGATGTCCTTCTCTATGAATGGCCAGTTTTGACGTCCTCCATACAATTCTGACATCACATTCATCGCAGCCTGGTTTGGCACGCCACTCCTTGACATGATTGCAAACAAGTCATCCATAGCAGTTTCCCTCTGCTTATGAGCATGCATATATCTAACCATCTGGTCGACGGCTGAAGTTTATGGTTGTGTGCTTCCCCGATTCTGTCGAAGTACCAGATTTTGCGTTTTTTGTCCTCCTTAACTTTAGCATATGCTGGGCAACCAATTCTCATCGATCTTTATCAGTTTGTGGTTCATCATTTTCCTTGCCTGGCTTCATAAAACCCTGACGGTTGCAAACCCAGTGTTTAGTCTCTTTACTAGTCCTCATGGTTCTCACACTGAATCCAGCCATTTTTGCATAATCAAGGTAAAATTGGTGTGCTGCTTCTATTGAATCAAACTCTTGCCGCGCCCTTGGGACAAACACATCAAGCATGTTTGCATCCTGTGGGGAGAAAATAACCAACCATAAGTTTTTTTTGTTTTTTTTGTTTTTGCAATGCACATGGGAATAATGTTGCAACCAGACAGCATTATACGTTGCAAACAAGCGCAACAAAATAATTGCAGATTAGCACACAGCAGACTACTACCCCCTTTTCTGTTTTTTGCAATGCACATGAAAATAATGTTGCAACCAGACAGCATTACACGTTGCAAACAAGCGCAACATAATAATTGTAGATTAGCACACACAGTAGACTACTACCCCCTTTTTGTTTTTTTGCAACGCACATGAGAATCATGTTGCAACCAGAGGGCACCCTACGTTGCAAACAAGCGCAACAAAATAATTGCAGATTAGCACACAGAGCAGACTACTACCCCTTTTTTGTTTTTGCAATGCACATGGGAATCATGTTGCAACCAGACAGCATTACACGTTGCAAACAAGCGCAACATAATAAATGCGGATTAGCACACACAGCAGACTACTACCCCCTTTTTTGTTTTTTTGCAACGCACATGAGAATCATGTTGCAACCAGAGGGCACCCTACGTTGCAAACAAGCGCGACAATTTGTTCCAGCGGCAATCTACTAGAGGGCACCCTACTTTTTTTTGCAATCGCACGCGAGATCTCTGTTTGCAACCAGAACCCACCAAAACTTTCGCAACCACCAAAACTTTCGCAAACATCACACACAAAACACTGACAATGAAACCTCAAATCATCCCGGATCTTTGGGTTTTGCAACAGAAGTTTGCAAATCAACGGCAAACTAAATAGCAGAAACGAGCTTTAACGTTTCCGTGTGTGATTTTTTCCGTTACGGGATGAACAACTCCGTTGGATCAGGTGTGATCATTGAGCCAGGCAGAATCGACGGCGGAGGCGTCAGCAACGTCGCGTGATGCAAGGGATCACCCGATCCGTAGCCCCGCGCCCCTGCCGTGGGCGTTGCGACGTGCCGCCGGCGCAGATGCAATCGGCGGCGGTGCCGACGATATCGGCCGAGACCCAGTCGTCGTAACAACCGCCATCTGCTCCGGGACCACGTGCCGCCCCGTCTGTGGTGATCCCAGGCGCGGAAGCGACGGTGGAGCCATTGGTTTAGGCGAGGAGCGGCTCGGCGATCCGAGGCGTGGAGGAGACGGCGGAGCCATTGGTTTTGATTGGGCGGGGGGTGGGAGACCCGATGGCGATTTTATGAGGGGGGGCATTGTCGGAGGTGGGATATCGCGCTCGGTGCGGTCTCTGGTCGGACCCGGTCGGGCGGGGGGCGGGGTGGGAAGCGGGGTTCGGTTGTTGGGGTATGTGCATTGGCGAACTAAAATGCACCCGGGTGCATTTTAGTGTGTATATATATATATACACACACACTGTTTTGCTATAGTGCACCTACCTTTGTTGCAACTAGGTCTTGTCCGGTTGCAAGCGGGGCTCATTCGGTTGCAATTTATTCACGTCGGGTTGCAATTAGGAGTCTAGTTGCAATTGGTTCGTGTCCAATTGCAACGAGTCGGATTCGTTGTAATTAGTTCCGTCAAGTTGCAATTAGTATAGTGTCACGGTTGCAATCGGTTAGTCTCTTTGTTGTAATTGGTTCGCGCCTAGTTGCGGCTTGGCCGGGTTTAGTTGCAATTGGTTTGCGTCGAGTTGCAATTGGTCCGTCAAGTTGCAATTGGTTCGACTGCGAAGTTGCAACCGCAGGGTCCGTGCATTTGCTATACGGAATGCACCCGGGTGCATTTTAGTATCTATCTATCTATATATATATATATATATATATATATACCGGTTCAATGTTTTTTTTGGCCGGTTTGATTGTCCGGTCCAAAAACAATTGAACCGGCGGTTCAACCGGTTCTCAACGGTTGGACCGGTGAACCGATGAACCGAAGGTCTCACCGGTTCGATTACCGGTCCGGTCCCAATAACTATGGTAGGATTTGTGAGAAACCAGAGCAAACATTTGTTCTTCTCTCCGATATTTTGTGTACCTCTCAATCCGGCCAGTGTGTGATGGATAAAATCGTTATTGCATAATACTGCCGCCGTGCCGTGGGCTGACGGGGTCGTAAGGAAGGCGCAAGGAGGCTGCCACGTGCCGCTGCTTGTCCGCGGGTTTCCTTTCTCGTTTGAGCGAATTTATTACACGACTACTTTACAAAAATTCTTTCATCAATGAAGTCAGAATTCGAGAATTTTATGTCAAAATTAAGTTTTTTTATGAAAACCGTAGATAATTTTTTAAGTCGGAATTAAGTTTTTTCTGTAATATGAAAACCGTAGAGAGTAGTCTACCCTACCGAGTACGTTCCTGCCCGCCGCCAAGACTCGTAGTCGTATGGGTTTGAAACAGCGTTCGATCGACTAACACGGTCTCCAAGGTCCGAGAGTTGATGCTCCGAGCCCTTTCCCGATGATACGGCGTGACTGTATTGGAGGGCGTGTGGGATACGAACCAGCATACTCCTAGATGGGTCGTAGTATATAGCATAAATACGGGCTCAAGCTATTAGCTGCTGAAGAAGATCAGATACCGGCCGGGCCGGCGATGGAGCTCCCTCTGGAGCGAGCCACCCCGCCGGCGACTGTCATGATCACCTTGCTGTTCCTGCTAGCTTGCTACGGTTTGTGCGGCGTCCTTGTTTGCTCTCGAGCCATTTCCATGTGCATGATGCTAATAATCATTCGATGATTGCTAACCAGTTGGCAGTTGCATTGCTGACCAACGGTCACCAGCTGGAGTCATTTCCGGCGTCGAGCCTCCGTATTCCACGCCGGCGGCGGTGAAGCATCGTCGTGAGATGGTTCAAGCCCGCAAGATGATACTCATCAACGACAACGACACGACCAGTAAGAACTCTGCTGCCGATCGATTCGTCTCGTTCGCCAAATTAAACATCGGGGTGTTCCATGCATCACTGCTTAATCGTGCGCGTATGCGTGTGTCATCAATGGACCAGCCGGAGGCGGCGACCCGCGCAGCGTTGCTGCTGCTGCTGCTGCCACGGCGCACTACGCGGCGGAGCGGTCGGCGGCCACCACGGCGCTGCTGGACAACGACTGCTCGGAGGAGGTCGTGCAGGTGTCCCAGGTCGATGCAGGCCTGCTGCCGAACGGCATCCCCTCCTACAGCGTGACCATCACCAACACCTGCCTCGACTGCACGGTGCGCGACGTCCACGTCTCCTGCGGTGAGTTCGCCTCCACGGAGCTCGTCGACCCTAGCAGCTTTCAACGCCTTGCGTACGGGGATTGCCTTGTCAGGGACGGCGCGCCTATTGGCCCCGGCGAGACGGTGTCATTCGAGTATTCCAACTCCTTCATGTACAGCATGGATGTAGCGTCGGTATCATGTGACATGTGGTGATATTTAGGCGCTGGGCGTTATGGTGTGTATCTCTTGGCAACACCGTCTCTTTTCCTAGCTTGATGTTGGCAGGTAATAGTATCAGTGTAGTCAATTAGTTCTTTTCTCAGTAATGTTTGAGTTTGGTGAGAACTTGGACGATGAACACAGTGATATTGGTTCTACCACTCGCGAAGTGACTCAAATCACAAGAAGCTCAACTAGTTTCCTCGCGAGCGTTTCACAACTTTACAAGTGGCTTGGTTATTTGTTATTTGAACTGTGTTTGATGACTAATTTATATTTGCGCTGATACTTTTTTGGTTAACACACGAGTGCGCTAAATCGCGCGGTCGTCGAAACTTTTCTCGTCGGAGCTTCTACATCGATTAGGGAGGCCGGTCAGATCGATTTTTAAAAGGCATTGGAAAAACCTACGTTCAACACCTTGAAAGGGCCCCCGCGAGGCATGGTGAGCCTAAGGTTGCTTTGAAGTTGGTTGGCCACTCAACGTACTCAAGCGTTAGAGACGAAGAGAAGTAAAAGAGGTTACAAAAGTTAGGTTTTTAAAGATAAAAAGTAAAGTAAATGTCTGATCGATTGAGTGATAAGCCTCAACCGGACGTGGTCCTTATAGAGTGGTGAAATCACACCCCTAAAGACAATACTTTTACAAGTCTAAATTTACTAGAGCTCCTCAATTCCACTCACACTCAGTCAGGATAGTTGAGCCCATCGGTTAGATCGGTTGACATTGCCAGATCGGCTACAGGTAACAGACAGGTATGACCACCTAGAGGAATTGGTCTGACCGGCTGGTCCTAGTCTGATCAATTTGCTGCTTTTTTTTGACATATACCCTTATTTTTTAATAAAGCATTGCGTATTAGGAACCAAAAATAAACCTAAGCGACAAGCTTCTTATAGAATCCACCTGTCATTAATTCTTAGGGCGATATTCAAAGATACCAACCGTGCTACATCAAGCTTCTTGACACACTAGGCTTTTTTTTCAAGTATCTAATATTGAGAGCTCTAGGCGAGCATTGCCACTGCAAAGTCTCCATCACATAGAAATTTCTAAAGCAATACCTTACAATTTTGTATTATCCTTCCCAACTTTGAGACCACTTGACAAACTTACTACTCTTGGTCCTATAGGTAAATTTGTCTTCCAAACTAGATCACCAACTTGAAAGCATTTAGCTTTTACTTTTCTGTTGTATGCTATAGCAACTAGTCTCTTGTCCTTTTCAATCTTGTCCAAAGCCTCCAATCATTTGTCAGTCACCTCGTCAATGTTGTCCATCATCAAAGCATAATAAGTACCAACATCAAGATCATTTTGCTCTAGTCTATGTGTATCCAGATTCACCTCAATGAAGCAAAACGACTTCTTACCATAGTCCATAGGCAAGCTCAAAAGGAGTCACCTTAGTCACACCATGTCTAAAAATACGATGAGCCTACAAAGCTTTAGATAATACCTTATGCTATCTCCTATGATTCTCTTGTATCTTCTTCTTGATTAGCTTAATTAAAACTTGTTGCTAGACTCATCTTGACCATTAGCTTGATCATAATATGGAGATTAAGTAAGTAATTTAATATGATATGATTTGACAAACTCATGTACTTTTTGGATATGAATGAAGCCCCTTTCATAGTCAAACTTTATGGAATACCGAATCTATGTATAATATGTTTTGTAATGAACTCAATCACATATCGATGTGTCATATTCTTGAGGGGAATTGCTTCGGTATATTTGGTGAAATAATCAGTAGCCACAATTATAAAAGCAATGTCCATTTGATGAAGAAGAGTGAATCTTGTCAATAAAGTCCAATCCCCATCTTCAAAAAGGCCATAGCTTAATATTAGGATGCATCAATCCAACAAGTACCATTTAGACATCCCAAACTTTTGGTACTCTTAACGAAACTAATCGGCTATCAGCCAATAAAAGCAAGCTCACCTAATGACGTTATGTGTGAGGCGGTGTGCTCCAAGCAAGAGGCAGCACTTTTTGTGTGTGGGTGCTGGTCTCTGTGGTCCAGCAGAAATGCGAGAGTGCATGGCCGGTCTGCATGGAACCCTAGTGCTGCGGTACGGCATGTGGCAAGGATAATTGAGGATCTGGTTTGTATAAAGCCAAAAGGTGGGCAATCAACTTCAAAAACAAAGACGAGATGGACACCTCCGCCCGAAGGATGGCTGAAGATCAACTCTGATGGGTCCTTTGATTGTGATTCAGGCCAAGGTGCGGGGGCGGCTGTGGTGCGTGATCAAAGTGGCATTGTTCGTCTGCTACCGCAAGAAGGTATGGCCCTATACACGATCCATCGGTGGCCGAGGCGCCGGCGGCTTGTGATGGAGTCAAACCGGCGAAACAGCCTAGGCTCGTTGGATATCATCCTAGAATCCGGTAATTCAGTTCTGGTCAAGTTGCTTATGGAGGAAGTGCCAGACAGATCTTTGATTGCGGAGATTTGGCATGAGTGTCGAGAGCTTTGCAGATTTTTTAATAACTTCAAAGTGTGTTTTGTTCGTAGAGAAGGAAATTCTCTAGCAGATAGGTGTGTGAAGGAGGTGTCAGTTGACTCTCCGGCCTTTTCATGGCTTGCTGATGTTCCGCAGTGGCTAAAGGATGCGACAGCCATCGATTGTAACCTGCATTTCAATGAATGAAAGCTCTTGTTGCTGCTCAAAAAAAAATGAGCCACTTCATCATGCGAGTGGACTTATGTGTACCATAAATACCTTCACGAACATCCGCCGTAATCAATCTGGCTTGATTAGAATCTAAACACTTTAAAAGCAAATCCTCATTTTTTTCGATGATACAAATACCATCAACCGAAGTGAACTTGAAGTTCCATCACCAAACGTTTCTATCAAATGAGTAGATTTCTCTAATCATCTACTTTGTCCTCAATAGTTTTGAAAAAAAATCCACGGTCGAAATAGATTTTCCATGAGACACACAAGTCAGACTGGCCGCTCTGGCAGTTAATTTTTCCATGAGACATTTTTTAGCTATAAAATATCTTTAAAAGATTAGGTCCAAAAGGGTTGCATAACTTATAACATTACATTTGATGTCACGTTGGAGCCATTAGATTGAAATCGAGACTTCAGATCCTTATTTTAAAATTTGATTAGATTTTCACACAAATAGACCATTACACATTTCACGTCTAGGTTTCGAAATATTTTTTTTTTGTCCTGAACGTACAGTAGTAGTATATTTAAGGATAGAGATAGTATATGTTTATTAAGTTAACGACTTCACTTAAAAAAAAGACGAGCAGCATGGCAGTTGATGCCGCCCCGGGTCCCGGCCTGCTGGTGTACGGTGTACCAGCACTTCGCCTTGGAGTACACTTCTGCCGTTGTGCGCACGTCCTTTGCTGCCGGAGCGAGGGAGCCCAAAGAAAAAGAAAGAAAGCAACACGCAAACCACGATCCACGAAAATATTCGTGCTAGTAGCATCCGCCGAACATTTGGGAAGAATGGCACCCACGGTGGGGCGACGGACCCCTCCCAAGTCCCAACCCAAGTCCTCCCAACGCAAGGAGGCGAGCCCCCCCCCCAAAACCCAAGGAAACGAACGCGGACGAAGTGGAAAGTTCACGGTTTCGGCCAACACACGCCGAGTGGACGGGGCCCTTTATTCCAGACGCCGTCTCCCTCCGAGCACCAGCAGACCGTGCGACCCGTTAAAAAACCGCGTCTCGTCTCGCGTCCTTGACCCAACGACCCGACGCCGCGCCGAGCCCCTTTGCGTTGCGTACGCCCGCAACGCCCGCCCGGATCGCGGCGAGTATAATTTATCAAAGGCGGCCTCGCGCGGCTCGGAGTGCAGATCTCGCCGGCCGTGGGGGTTCCAGCCATATGGGTGCTGCCGGCGCGATCCGGCGGGCGGCGGCGTCGGCGGCCGACCGGGCGTGCGCGGGTGCGCGGGGCTTCCGCCGCGCGCTGGCCCGGTTCGCGCCGCGCCCCTCGGCGTTCGCGCCCGCCGCCGACGCGGAGGCCGCCGCGGTGCGCGCCGTGCGCAACCTCCGCACCTTCCGCTTCCACTACGCCGTCCTGCAGTGGGCGCTCCTGCTCGCCTCCCTCGCGCCGCGCCACCGGGCGTCCGTCGTCTTCCTCATGGCGGCCTCCAA
This sequence comes from Cenchrus americanus, assembly GCA_947561735.1. NCBI lineage: Eukaryota > Viridiplantae > Streptophyta > Magnoliopsida > Poales > Poaceae > Cenchrus > Cenchrus americanus. Next base: position 106,292,442 of record OX387243.1, read on the forward strand.
GGGGCTCCTCGTCTACGGGGGCCTCCTCAAGGCGTTCCCTAACTCGGCGCTCCTCCGGAGGCTCCTCGACCGCCGCCTCGTCGCCGCCGTCTTCGTCGCGCTCGTCCTCGCCGACATCGTCGCCGCGGGCGCCGTCGCCAATCTCCTCGCCGCGCTCGCAGCGGGCGTCCCGATCATCGTCCTGCACGCGTCCTTCCGCGTGCGGGACGACCTCGAGGGCCCCTCCGCGGACGCCGCGGCGGAGAACGGCAAGGAGGACGAGACGTCGGCGGTCGTGGAGAAGAAGGAGGACGGCGACGTCGAGGCTGGCCCCATGCGGCGGACCATGGCGGCGGCACCAAGATCGCCCAAATGAGGAAATTTTACTAGTAACTAGTAAAAAACCATACATTTTCATAGATTAATTACGGGTCCCGTTGTCTTGGAACATACTAGGAACAAATTCATGGTCAAACCTGTCTTCCTGCCTGCTTCTTGATTTATACTGTGAGAGGAGGAGCCTAGGAATTTTTGGGGGAAATTCAATTATTAGAATGTAGTGGTAACTGTGACAGTGAATGTGGAGGTTTAAGGACACTTGGATTCCTTGAGTACTGACATGTCTTTGATCAAACATACATCTACAAGAAATTTGCTTACAGAATGCCTAATGCGCCAAGTTTGCTCCACTGATTGATTCAGTTACTTCCACTTCTTCTAGTATCTCCATTTGATCAAACAGATTATCATGCTGGGAAGAAATGGGCGGCACTGCTTGGGAACAAAGAGGTAAAAGAGCCATGGATGAATTCACGGCCGGTGTTTGGCTGATTCCCCGGATCTTGGAGACGCAGAGGAAGTGACGAATAAGTGCAGCTCCCTCCTACTCCAACCGATGCGCAGCCACCTAACAAGCCAACCGACCTGCTGCTGGAAGTGCTCTTTTCACCGACAGCTGCCACCGCAAAGCCTCCAAAGAGCAAGCAACTCGCCTTCCCCAGATGTATACACTTCGCCGACGTTGATGTGTTGGCTGTCTCTCTGACTGGGTAGCCTTGCAGGTGAAGCTTTTGCTGTTTTGCAGTTAGCAAAAGAGACTACTCAGTCAACATTAGTTGATACCCTCTTCACTCCCACCGGAGATTGAGCGATCACAAGCTGATCCATCAGACGTCGTATGCACAAAGTATAGAAAAAAACACACATTTTGAAGATCGTACTCAAGAATCTTGAAGCCCTTTCCCTCCCTCTTCTTCGGAGAGGAAGAATAATCTCTCTTCTGATAGGCACAGACGATTAGTATTTTTCTAGAGGAAACACCAGCTTCCATTTTAGACGATCATGTCTGATAGGGAACTTGCAAGAATGGGTCGGTTTCTATGATAATTCGTGTCATCCCCAACTTGTCTACCTGACTGATGAAGGCTTTGGTAAGCAGCTATCGGCTCTGTCTGTAATGCAGAAGCTGTATGTGCAATGTTCCCAGCACCAAGCTACCAACTGCCAATGGCATGTACTCTTTGGTGCGACAAATCGCCATCCTCCGGTCCTAGTATCACTGTATCAAGGATAGAATGAGTCATCAAAATTGAATCTCTCTGCAGGTGGCGCCTTCCATTTGACTTGATTAGTACTGAGCTGAAATTATAGTATTCCAAACGGGCCGCCCGGCCCGAGCCCGATTTGGCCCGACCCTATGCGGCCCGACACTATACGGCCCGATTGATGTTTCGTGCCGGGCCGTGTCGGGCGTCGTGCCTGGCCGGCGGCCCGGTGCACGGCCCTATAGCCGATTTTTCGGGCCGGGCCGGCACGACCGGCCCGACCGGCCCATCGGGGCCGGTGTCGGGCTATCGGGCTCGTCCCGCCCGTTCCCCCGCCATGCCGTCTAGGGGCGGCGGATCCCGGCGGGGCGGCGGCCGGATCCCGGCGCGGGCGGCGGGAGAGGGGCGGCGCGCGCGGGCGGGCGGGCGAGGCCGCGCGCGTGGGCGGACGGGACCCGGCGGCGCGGCGGGCGGGCGGCGGCCGCGGGGCGCGGGTGGGCGGGCGGGCGAGGGCCGGCGGGCGCGCGCAGCCACCGTGAGGAAGGCGGCGGCGGTGGTGCCGGGAGGGAGGGGGTACTCGGGAGGCGAAGAGAGGAGGAGGAGAAGGAAGGGTGGCGGTGTGGGCGCGGGTAGCCGGCGGCGAGATCGCCGGGACCGGGAGGGGCGCCGGCGAGGTAGGTGGCGGCGCGAGGGAGGTAGGAAGGAGCAGGGGAAAATTTTTAGGGTTAAAGGATGAAGGTTGTAGTTTATATACTGGAAGTAATATGGGCTCCTAGCAGACCGGGCCGATTTCGTGCCTGAGGTCGGGCCGCTTTCGTGCCGCCCCCTATCGGGCCGTGCTTCGGGCCGGCCCAACGTGCCGAGGTGGCGGCCCAGGCACTAAAAGGTCGTCGGGCCGGGCCGGCACTAGGCACTATTGATCGTGCCTCGGGTCGGGCTAGAGCCGTGCTTTTTCGGGTCGTGCCTCGTGCCGCTAATCGTGCCCGGCCCATTTGGAAATCTATAGCTGAAATTATGAGTCACAAACTGAAAGGCACGGTAAGGAGGAAGGGCAAGCGACCAAGCACACTGGGCTGCCCATTAAGGCCCATTACTGCGCCTCTCCCCCTTACTCCTCAGCGAGCATATCGAGCGAACATCGTCCGGCGGCGGCCTGCGAATTCGGTGGGTCGGATCGAGCCCACCCAGTTTCGCGAGCCCTAGGGTTAGCACGACCGACGGCGTGCCTCACGCGTCGGTGTTGGGCCCTATATATCAAGAGAGCCGTCGCCTAGGGTTTCCACCTACGGCGCCGACCAAACCACTGACCAAACCCCCAAACCGAGGAAGAACACCCCTCGCCGTCGCCGCAATGGAGCACACCTTCATCATGATCAAGCCCGACGGTGTCCAGAGGGGCCTCGTAACATATTTTTCTCGCTCTGTTCCGTTGATTCGATTCGATTTGGTGATGGGCGCCTCGGTGCTTGGTTTTGGTACTTGGTAGGGCTAAGTTTAATCTTTTTTTCCAGGTTGGTGAGATCATCAGCCGCTTCGAGAAGAAGGGCTTCTACCTCAAGGGTAATCTAGCGCCCATCCTTCGATTTAAGCTTCTATTAGTTTCTGGAAACGATAATTTCTTCAAATGAAGAATTGAGCTTTATAACTCAAGCGCGTGGCTTTGTACTGAAATCCAACTGTTTGGGTACAAATCCGTTGCCACTTTGCATAAATCTGTGATAAAATTAGATTGTTGATGAATTAAGTGTTTTTAAATCTGACGAGTGTTTGTGAGTGATGTTTGCCTCCTTAGTTGCTGATCTGTTATCTGAATGCAGGCCTGAAGCTTGTGAACGTGGAGAGGTCGTTCGCCGAGAAGCACTACGCTGATCTGTCCGCCAAGCCCTTCTTCAGTGGCCTCGTGGACTACATCATCTCTGGCCCTGTGGTCGCCATGGTCTGGGAGGGCAAGAGCGTCGTCACAACTGGCCGCAAGATCATCGGCGCCACCAACCCCCTGGCTTCTGAGCCTGGCACCATCCGTGGTGACTTTGCTGTCGACATTGGCAGGTCAGATCTCATTCTGAAGTTCATCTCTGGTTTCTTGTCACTGTTATTCATCTGTGGTGCACTGATCATGCATGTTGCTTGTATTGTTTTTGTAAGTGCCACAGATAGGTGCAAAATTCAGTAGGAGCTGCTATATTATGTTTTAATGCTCACTCTCTGAGATCCTTCATAACCTTGAAGTTGCTCTACTTCATAGTTATGCTAAATTTTTTTACCAGACTGATTAACCCTGCTGAATTTGTCAAGAGCAACAGTTTGTTTTGTGTTGTCAAATTAAATATGATCTGTATGTAGGTTTGTGAAAGTACTTAGCATGGTGGGCTCCCAGATCATTAGTTCACTTGTAGCTTGGGACAGTGAAATCACATCTGAGGCTGTCTCATGATTGCAACATGCACTTCAACTGTCTCAATGTTTGCATTATGACATGTTAACTCATGGGGCCATTTGAGGTACAGCACAAGTGGCATGTGGTCACTTGAGTTTACATTTGTTCTGAATCTGATGTGGAGTCCACAAGACTTTAGACATCAGTAGATTCATGTGATGTGCTTTCTTGAAGTAATGTGGGGGCTGTCCTGATTGCTTGACTCTGATATCCATTTAACCTTGTATTAGTGATGAATAGTCTGTGGGTATTGTATCTGGTTCTCGTTGGTTGTAAGAGGGTGCAGGTATCAGGTATGTCCATGGAAATAAAGATAATAGGGTGCAATGGTGTTTATGTATATTTTCTGGAAACTTGTGTAGACAGATTTGCATGTATTATCCTTTTATTGATCGGTTTCTGCGTTGGATTGAATTAGTCTGCAAGACCCAATTTGCAATGTAGGGTTGCATCTTTTAGATTAAGTTTGTAGTCGCTAATTTACTATGGTTCTGAGTTCTCATAAAATGTTATTTTGTGCTATATCCAGGAATGTCATTCATGGAAGTGACAGCATTGAGAGTGCTACCAAGGAGATTGCCCTGTGGTTCCCTGAGGGCCTCGCCAACTGGCAGAGCAGCCAGCACCCCTGGATCTATGAGAAGTAAACTGGGGTTGCTTCACTTCAAACCTTGAGAGCCTGAGAAAGTATGGCACCAGCCATACTAAATATTTAGAGTTTGAGAAATTATTATCTGTATTGTTGAACCCTGATTTCGTGAACCAGATTTCCTTCCTTGGCTTGCATGCTATGCATGCTTGACGTTTTGTTTATGATATGTGATATGGTTTTGCATGAGCTCCTGGAAGTTTATTTAATGTTGCACGGCTCGTGGCTGCTGATCAGCGTTCCTTTTTTAGGAATGGCTGAACTGAAAAGAAACAAATACAGTCCTTGCATTTCTAGTTCATACATTTTGCAATGCACCTAGTACTTGTATCTGCACAGTTAAAGTTGTGAATCTAAAAATGTTAAAATGATGCATATAATTTGGGACGGATAGATTATTGGAGGACAAAGGAAATGCAATTTTTTTCGAGGCATCCTCGAGATACTTTCTTACCTCACATTCGAAAGTCAGGCTGACACTTTCCTAGGATATACGATCACAATCTCTGCCCCGTTTCAGCGTTTACAGAATTTGTACAAGTTTAACGAGGATCAACTTAAGCTTCGTTGCACTCAAATAGTCTTAAAGAATTTGTTCTTAAAAAATTTGTACAAATTTAGCGAGGATCAACTTGAGCTTCGTTGCACTCAGATGGACGATCACAATCTCTGCCCCACATCGTTTCAGCGTTTACAGAATTTGTACAAATTTAATGAGGATCAACTTAAGCTCGTTGCACGCAGATGGACTATGATCTTAAAGGATTGTACAAATTTAACGAGGATCAACTTAAGCTTCGTTGCACTCACATGGACTACGTTCTTATAAACCTAGTAAGATCGTCCTTACACACATATCGTTGCACGTACCATGTATAGCTAATCTCTTACAGCCGTTCAATGGTGGCAAAATAACACTAGGAAAAGCTGTGTAACATCTGGCTCTGATGCATCCTTATTCATGCAGGATTCGAACCATGCATTGTAGTGGTTCATTTGCTCATCCGTAGCAGCGGATAGGATCGTTGCACCCCTTGTCTGCAGACTGCCTGAACCCGAAGCGGCCTCCCTTCTCAAGGTACTGCTGGTGGTACTCTTCTGCCCTGTAGAACCTCTTGGCCGGGAGGATCTCTGTGACAATCGTCCGGTTCAGAAGCTTCTGCTGCTTCTCCAGGGATTCTCTTGCCGCCTTCTCCTGTTCCGGGGTGTAGTAGTAGATCCCTGACCTATACTGGGTTCCAACGTCATTGCCCTGCATATGCAAGTATAACATCAAAAACGTATTCTTTGTCACAAATGCCTCTTAAATAGTACTTCGACTTGTCCAGAGACAGTTTAAAATGTTATGTTCAAACAATGTTTGGTATACATTAAGTAAACGCTTAAGGAAAGCTTATCTAGTGCAGAAGTTGGATGAACTGAAGTGGTAGTACAGGGCATCGTCAACCTATACACTGAACCAATGTGTTTCTATGTCACTATTGGAAAAATATGTTGGTAAGATAAATCAGAAGTAGGTACTGCACCTCAAGGTCAATCACGCATCAACTACTTGTAAGTTTAATACAAGAACTAGTACTGGCACTCTCATACTAGTTCGTGGTAAATCGTTTCTTCAAATTCTACAAGAACTGCTGCAACTTTGCAATCAACCAAGTATGACAGGACTGGACTCGAGAGAGCCACAGATGGCTCACTGCTGACCTGACCAATGACAATCCCACTTACAGGAACCCAGTACCGATGGCATGAAAATTATTACACATCCAATGGAATCAACCATGTCAATCTTACTTCTAAAATTCTAGTGCCACACCAGCTTTTTTTGTCGATCAGGATTAGAATTGCAGTTGGCACCTGCAGTGCTGAGCTTATTCAAAAGACAGTGCCCTTGTTCTTGCTAGGAGAAAGGACAACAGTGATCAGACCTACCAGAAACGTCGCTTTGGCCGAGTGGTTAAGGCGTGTGCCTGCTAAGTACATGGGGTTTCCCCGCGAGAGTTCGAATCTCTCAGGCGACGAATTTATTTTATTTTTTATGTCATCTCATTTAGGTTGAAACATAATCCATCTGTTCCAGACTTCTCCCGAACCAAATTAACCAAAACATTGAGGCAAAAGGCAGCTTAATTCGCAGTTCCCCTCAAATTGCGCAATTTTCGCATCAAAATCCCCTGAATTTCCAATCCAGCACCAGAAATTTCTGACCTGGCGATTGGGCGTGGTGGGGTCGTGGCGCGCCCAGAAGACGTCGAGGAGGTCGTCGAACTTGCAGGCGGCGGTGTCGTACTGCACGCGGACGACCTCGTTGTGGTTGGTGGCGCCGGTGCAGACGTCCTCGTAGGTCGGCTCGTGGAGGTTCCCCTGGCTGTATCCCACCTCGGTGCGCGTGACCCCCGGGACGCGCTGGAACGCGAGCTCCACGCCCCAGAAGCAGCCCGCGCCGAACTGCGCGAACTCGTTCCCGGGCGCGGGCTGGTCCTCGTCGGGGCCCTGCGCCAGCGCCGCCGACGCCTCGGACGCGCGCGGGCTGCCGCCCAGCCCGCTCAGGCCCAGCTTCCCCAGCCAGCTCATCGCGGGGCCCGGGCGGGTCTTCCTGCGCGGCGCGAGGAAGTGGACTGAGGAGGCGCCGGCGCTGCCGCGGTGGTGGTGGTGGAGCAGGAGGGGCGCGGCGGGGCCGTGGAGGGCGCCGAGGCGGGAGGCGAGGAGGAGAGGGGAGGCGGCGGGTGAGGTGGGGAGCGGAGGCATCGGGGGCGACGGCTTTGTCTTCCCTTCCCCTTTTGTGGCGGCGTGGCCCAGAAGGTTCGACGGCTCGGCGCCCTGGTTGGTTGGTAGTTGGGTTTTTCCACGTCCCGTCCTTGCTTCAGTGCTTCCTCCCGATACCTTGCTCGGCGGCCTCACCTCGAACTGCTTGCCCGGCCTTGCGTTGTTCGGCGAGGCGATAGACCTCGCTGTGCTCTGTAGCCTAGTGCTGTGGCATGTGTGTGTACGTGTTTGGACCCGGCTCCATACGTGATAATTTCACAGGAATTTCCTGGTGTTTCAAAAAACGCGCAAACCAACGTTGTGGTTTTATCAAACTTTTGCGATATGCTTTGCGTCAACCTCGCCTGTTTGGAATCGAGAAATAAAAACGATTACATTTTTCTAGAATTGCAGCCAAAACCTTGCTCCAATACAAAAGCCTTCTGTTGCCCTGTTCATTTGGCTTATCAGCCACCAGCCAAATAAATATTTTTCTCGAGAACAAACCAGACACCACCAACCACCAATGCAGATTTTCTCTCCGAACAAACCAAAGACCACCATCACCAAACGAACATGCTGTGTGTGTTGAATTCGAAGGGCTTGAAATTGAATGGTTTGCTTGGTGGGATTTGCTTGTACAGTTGTCCTGCACCGCGGGGTAGTGGACATGTGGTTTTGTTTGCGCCTAGCATCTCCCGGATAGGGATGAGAGGATTATGTGATGCGGATTGCGAAGGCGTTGCAGCCTTCCGGGACACGTAAGGACGAAAGAGGCAGTGTAATTGCTGCGAGACGTGGAAAGTAGACGAGCATACGATGTTGACAGATGAAAACTGGGTGTTAATTAGCATATAATACAAGCACCCAATGCTCATCTTGACTGAAGCACATCTTTTGTGTGATCAAACAACGGAAAACGTACAAGTCATGATGCACATAAAAGTAGGCTAAAGTAATGAGCACCTTATGAAGCAAAGCAACGGATTGCAGATGCAAGTACACCAACAAAATTAGTTTCAAGAGAGTGCTCACAGTTAAAAACACGCACACAAACCAGATACTCGCTGTACACGAGTCAGACTCGGATGTTGCAGGAATCCTAGCACGAGGGACCAGTACATCTTCAGTACTGGCGTTTAGTGTTTACTTACATCAAGGGGGGAACATTTAGGCTATTCTCTAGTCAATAATTAGCTAGCCGGTCACAATCAGTTTAGAGGTGTTAATACAGGTCTCTACGGTGGAACAAGCGCTATGATTGTTTTGCTGTAAGCGCTCTGTTCTGAGGTGATGACGAAGATGCAGCATCTGAACCAGCTAAAATCCTAAGCACCTTGGGCTTTCTCAAGCTATCACGGCATGGAGAAAAGAAATCATGCTTGAGCGCATCCTCTGATGTGAGCCTGCACCTGGGGTTGACAGCCAGGCACTTTTCCAGCAGGTCAAAAAATGATTCAGGTATACCCTTGAGGAACTCTGGCCTGCGTGTGTTGGCTGTACACCACTGCTTCAGATCCACAGGATGAAATGATTTGACATCAAACAGGTCCTGACAACAAAGAGTGTTTTTAGGAATCAAACTCAGCAGCCTATTCAAAGAATGTAAGAACTTGATGAGTTAACATACCGATGGGAATGAAGATTCACAGTTGTGTACTTTCGCTACCTCCCACAGTTCTTCAGTACCTTTTAGCTTTGCTATTTCCTTGATGTTCCTTTAACATACAAATGCAACATTTTAGCAACATTCTTCAGTTAGCGACCGGGGATACACATTGATGTATTGTGTAAGATAACTCACTGTTCAGGATCACCACCAAAAGGTGTTCTGCCAAGTATCAAGTACAGGAACGTCACACCAGCTGACCAGACATCAACTTGACAACCCTGGTGGAAAGACCTAAAGAGAACCTATAGAAGAAACATCACTTTCAGTATATGAAACTTCGAGGATGAAATACTCCACTCTCACAACAGGAAGCATAATCAAACCTCTGGAGCCCGGAATCCTTTAGTTCCAACACATGGACCTTCTCTACGATGTTTTCCATGTCCTGCAACTACCAATTAGTTAGATCATTCTAATATCTTAGGGATGTTCAATTGAATATCAAGACACATGCAATACACAGTTACTGGGAAAATCCACACCTTTGTTGTTAATCGTGCCCGAACCAGCAACAGCACTACCACCAGAACGCAGTGGCATTGGAGTCAGTATAAAGTGCTTTCGATCCACACTACCAATAGGAGCAGCAACCCTCTTCCTTTGGGAAGCAGGAGCAGGTACCGTATTTTTGTTGGGACTTTGCATTGCCTCGTGCAAGAAGTTCATTAATTCCCTTCGCCCTTTGTAAGGCATTGGCTGATTTAACCTATCTAATGATGTTTTTGTGCTTGTAGGATCCTTCGCAGAGGTTACACCAGATACGTCAGCGGCTTGGGTACCATGCTTACTTTTACTGTCGATCTTAGGCGCACTATCCGCTGGGCTTCTGCTGGACCTTTTCCTCTTCAAAGGAAGAGGTTGCTTTGAATCATGAACTTCTTCTTTGGCATTAACTACTGGGGCAAATTTTGATGTTGTTTGAGACGCCGTATCCTTCCCACATGAAACTGTATCCGATTTACCTAGACAATGGAACCAAAATTTCATTCAGACAGCTGTAGGACAGTAGAATAGAATGGTGGTAATTTGAATGATTGCTGAAATGTAACTTCCAATGCAATAGTGATCATTGATGACTACAACACATACATTGCTGAAACATTTCAGTAGCTATGGTTCACAATCATTATGCCAAGGAGCAAAAGGTATACGCAACAAAACTTCAGCACACATATCACTCAGATATCTCATGTGTATAATCTAGGTGTTCAAGCTAATGAAATTCATCACCTTGTCAGGATCATCACCAGGATAATGGTTTCTTGACAAAAAATCTAGTCTGATCTAGTGGGCCCAACTCTTGAACTTAACTATTGGATATATTTGAATTCTGTTCAATCCTCTTTTATGTCAACACAATGATAAAAGTTCCAAGTTATTCTCTTTTTCTCCTAAGATAGAGTAACAGCATGAAAAATACTGGTATGAACAGTTTTCAGCGAACAGAGTCCAGAACTGGGACAATAAACTATTCTGACAGAAAACACTATCAAACAAAATGTAAGTTCATTAGTGGTAAAACTGCAGGGAAGATCACTGGGCAGAGCCTGCTTGGAAGGGGACTAGACTTTTGGGGAGAACTTAGATTAATTCTTGTTCATTGTTTACCTCCCTTGATACATCACCTCCCCTTCATATAGGAAGGGAAGAGGATTCCTTGACCCCTATGGAAAATCCAATCGAAACCTAACAAATCATATCAAAGCATATCCCCTAACTAATGAGGAAGGACTAGCTGCCTGCCGCCCCATAACACGCCAATTAACAATTCAAATTTAGGAAGTGACTTACAGTTTTTCAAGAACTTCTGATGGAGATCCTGCATGCAAAGTCAGGAAAACACACGGAGGCAGAATTTCAGACCCAGTTAGCATTAAATAGAACCAGAAATAATCACAAAAAGTAAGCATCAAGTAGAAAGAACAGTACACGCACTAACATTTGCCAGGTTGAAGTCAATAAGATACCCCCTCTTCAGTTTGCGACAAAATAGGAAGTTTCCAGGTTTGACATCTCTATGTACTACCCCCTGGAAACAGGAATACAGTTATCAGATATCCACGATTACAATCAGCGACAGAAATCAACAGTTGACCATGGTGGAATGCACTTAAAGACCTGTCTATGTAAGCTTGCAAGAGCTCTGAACAGACAGAACCCATACCACTGCAACTCAAGCAAGGATATGTCCTTTTTCAAAACCTGGGAGAGAAAAGAAATTATTCAAAAAGGATGGTTAATTATGGGTAAAGACATATTGCTTCAGAGCTAGTTGAAAACAATATACCTCTGGTCTGTCATGCTCAACATGTTCTAGAACAAAGCACTCTACTTCGCCACTTTTCAAAGAGCATTCATATTTAATCACAGAGTGTTTGCCTCTGCAAAAATATGGCAATTGCATTGATGTTACTATGGATAACAAGAACTCTCAAAAGTTTTAGGGAGAGGGCCAGTTGATTAGTACCCAAAACGCTCCAGCATCTTTAGTTCATTGTTAATATGGTGTGGATGAGCATTTGGGTGAGGACCTGTTAGCAGAAACATATATAGTTAATTTCTTTATCACAAAAGCGTCTGCAAAAATGAAGAAATAAATACATCAAGGCTGCTGGCTTGGTGTTCACACATTTTATAGCGCATTTTTGTCCATCTTTTTTTCTCAGAGCCCTATAAACAGTCCCATAACCACCTGAATAAATAATGAACGCGACATATTAGTCTGCATTCAGGAAAAAACAGAAATTATAGTTCCATAAGAAATATACAGGATAATTACCAGAGCCTTCCTCCTCTTCTATGACAAAACCCTTGAAGCTAGGAAGTTGTTTTGGAACTACTTGCTCCTGTAAACAATGGCAGCAGAAACAGCAAAATAAAATATAATACCAATAAAAAAATCTTGAAGATAAGGCTGGGATGGATGCAAAACATCAATGATACATACAAGTTAGCAGTCATTAAGTCTACATACGTTGAATTGTTGACAAACTAACCTTTTGAGCCTTTGCTGCACAGCAGTCCTTATCTTCTTTGGGGAGTGCATTTTTCTTGCTCTTACCATTTTGCTTCACAACCATTCTATCCGGCCCATTCTTAGATACATTGGCCTTGGCCTCATTCCGGGGCTGCTCTCCATGATTGAGATATTTGCTTTGTCTATTTTCAGCAATAATGCTCACGTCACCCGTGTCCATACAGTCATACCTTGGAGCTTCCTGCAGCAATGCTTCATGTTCACTATTTCTGTTCATTTGAGATGCTATAGATGCAGCCTTGGTGCCTATAGGAGGTTGGAACAAAATTTGTGGTGTCTTATCTTTACAAACTTCTGCACATGCATTGGCACATAGTGGATTCCTTTTCTGACCACAAGTTGGGAGATTCTCATGATGCCCAGCATCTGGGCAGTTGTATTGCAAAGCATCTGCTTGATTTGGAACAGTATCAAATGCTTCTATACTATCAGCTCTCTTTGTAGTATAACTAATTGGGCTGCCTTTATTTTCACAAATGAGATTTAGATCTTCCTCAGTCCGATTTTCTCTTTCCCCAGCCCGATTTTCTCTTTCCCTAGCTACAACAGCATGAATGGCCATGGGATGGACAGACTCTTTTTGTAGATCATCACTATCCTCTACTATACAGTTAAGGAATGAAGCTTGTTTGGATTCACCAATCCTACTACTTTTACCATCAACTTCTGCATCGATGTTTTTTGATTTCTCAGCATCCAGTGAAGGAAGATTGACAGAACAACAATCTGATAGATTTGTTGGAACAAGTGCTAAAGTCATGTTCCCGAGAACTGTGCCATCATCACCTTGAGGAGACCAGGCAAGTTCAGGTTGAAGACAAAGCGTGGTAATTTTAGCATCATTGGGAACAAGAGTAGCCCCAGTTGGAAGCCTTAAGGAAGGTTCACCAATAAATGTGCTGAGAGTAGGAAGCCTATCCTGCAACTCTTGCATAACCTCCAAATGTACCTGAGTATACGATATGACACAAGTTGAACTGTTAATTTCAAGCTATCATTCATGCCATTTACTTCATTGATGGATCAAACCATCAAATTTGTGACAATCTACTGATGAAAAATAGTAATCACTAGGGGGCAGATTATTCATGTGTAAGAGCCTAATATCCTAGGGATTTTGTGCACAAGGCCTATAAAATGAAAAAAAAGCATGAACTGGTTTCAAATGCCCAATCAGACTAACTACAAGCAAATGAAAGAAAGTACGGGTATTTGTTGGGTCTTTACATCTTCGATTTCTTTAATTTGGTCATGTTGCAGTGAAATAACAAGCGTACAGCAACTAGGAAGAGACTTAATACCTCTCCAGTAGCAGCGGGGGCGCAGGTTTGTGCAACCAGCTGATTCGACTCATGCTCGCTGTGTTCCGTCAAATCTGCACAAGATGAACCCAAATAAATATAGAAATAAGGATAGCCCTCCTGAACCAGCACATATACAGTAAAAACATGTAAATGGAACAATCTGGCTTCTCTGAGAAATTAAACCACCTGAGTCAGGCGCTAGTAGTCGTCGCCTTTTCGTGCTGAAGCAGTTCACATCCGGCATTTTCCGCTTGCGCTCATACCGAATCGTCACTTTCCCCGACCACTTCCTCACCTCGGGAGGCCTCAACGACACCCTTGGGGCCGGGACATCCAACCCCGCAAACCTCAGAAACGCCAGGACGGCCGTCTCAGAGGCTGTCACCACGCCGCCGCCGGAGATTCGCAGTGGAGACCCGGGGATACGACACATCCGCTCTACTAAGTCCGGTGAGACGGAAAGGGCCGCGGCGGAGGCGAGCTCCGAGGCGGCGGCGGGGCGACCGAGGCGGACGAGCACTGTGAGGAGGTGCCAAGCCAGCTCCATATCCACCGATTGAGCGCCTGCGGCGCCGTCGGAAGCCATGGGGGAGGGCTAGGCGCTCGGATCTGCGCGGCTAGGACCCGTAAGGCATGGGATGGAGTGGGCGAGCCGGCGGCGCTAGAACAGAAGAGGGAACGGTGCTTTTGCGATTTGGTCCTCGGAGGTTATGAGTTTTGTGGATCGGAGGGCAGCGGGAGGCGGGAAAATTTGTGCGGGAAGGGGAGCTTTTGGAGCGGCGGATCTCAGCGCGGTGCGAACACGTGCCGTTTTCCCGCCTGGGCTTTCGGCCTCGGCTCGTAATTGCTACGCCCACGGCTGTGTACGCACACAACAGTAGCGTAAACACCGCGTCGCTTACACATTGGACCCACACAGCTCCGAATGGTCAACCATGTCTTGTTGTTGACTCTTGCCGGCATTGCATATCACTCTGGGCACGAAAAACCGAAATAACCGAACCGAACCGAAATACCCGAGAACCGAACCGAATTAACCGAACCGATCGGTTTCGGTTCCAAATTCGGTTCCAACATCTAATTACCCGAAATTCCTACGGGTAATTCGGTTCCAGGCCTCGGATTCCCGAATTTCCCGAAATACCCGAAAATACAGGAGGCCCATGATGAAAAAAGAAAAAACAAGGCAGCCCACCAAGGCCCAAGTCCCTGGAACCCTAACCTTATCCCTTTGATCCCCACCCCGAGACACACACCAACACACGCGACCGCGCCGCCCCGACCCCCCTCGCCCGGCTGCGCGCCCCCGACCCTCCTCGCGCCGCCACGGCCTCCACGGCGTCCACGCCCGACGCCGCCGCCCGCCGCACGCCCGCAGTCGCGCCCGTCGCCCGTCGCCGGCCGCACGCCCGCAGCCGCACCCCGCCGCCCGTCGCCCGGCCGTCGTCGGCTCGTCGCCCGCCGCCCGCACCCCGTAGCAACGCCCCCGGCCGGCCGGCCGGCCGCCCGCCCGCCGCCGGGTCCACGCCACTCGGACACGCCACGACGCGGCTCCCCACCCCCCGACCCCGAGCCGCCGTCGCCCGTCGCGCCCGGCCCGCCCGCACCCCCGCACCGCGCCGCGCCGGCCGCCCTACTGCCAGGTCCACGCCACGACGTTCTTCCGGCAGCAACAGTTAGCGGCTTTAGCCGCAGCTGCCTCCCTCGAGCTCGACAGCCTAGAACGAGGGCCATCGAGGCTGGCCACAACAACTACTTCAGTTGCATCTCGCAGTGTTCGGTTCCTTTCGGGATTACCCGAACCCGAACCGAATTTCCCGAAACCGAAATAGGAACCGATCGGTACCTATTACTAGATAACCGAATTTCCCGAAGAACCGAAGTACCGAACCGATCGGGTTCGGGTACCCGAACGCCAGCAGTGAATTGCAGAACAGCTGATCTACTCCTTGCAAAAGAAAAGATTAATATTTCGTTTCAAAAAAAGTGTAAGATTAATACAGTTCTGCGCGTTTAGATCTCAATGGAATGAGAAAAGGGGCATGGTGTCCTTCGTAGATTCAGACTTCAGAAATCGGAGCAAAGCGTTCTGCATCAATCAATTGAAGAAATGTTGCAGATGAAACACCTGGTGGATACATTCCTGACAACTGTACTGAACAATCAGACTTGATCTGCAATTTCTCGAGAGAATATTGTGAACAGCACTAGTACTGTGGCTCCCTACTGCAATGGTCGCCTACTGAATGAACTACAAAATTGTACTAAACTACACAGGCAATTCCTGCTGCTATCTTGTTTTCCGACTTTTGCGGCGGCATTCGAAGCAGTCCGAGCATGGATAATAGGCCTTCACTCCGTTTCTACGATCTACTTGTAATTTGGTCGGTGAAACCTTAAGTTCCTCTACAAGTATCTGACGCAGATTGTCATTTTCCTCCCGCAGTTCTTCAATAACCCTTTGGTGCTTCAGTACCTGAAAATGGATAACCGACTATAATCAGCTGAGACTTGCATTACTTTGAAAAACAATCAATTGTGAACCAAGCTTGACAAAAATACAGTATGATTAATATAACCAACAAAGCACTTCTCGAATGTCTTCCTACAGGTAATGACAACTATAGCTTAAAAGTCCAGAGGCACAATATTTCAGGGTTAAAATAGGGATGAATAAATAAAATTGTAAAAACATATCTAACACAAAGAAATGGATGGAACTGCCAAGCAAGCATGATAGTATAACTGAACTGAACTCACCAACTGGAGTACATTATCCATTCCTTGTAAATTTCCAGGCTGAAATGAATAAAGAAAAAATATTTCAGGACATCTGGCAGCCAAAGGTATACTTGAAGCTACAACTGCACAAACAAATGGACAATATGTACTGTAAAGTTTATGAGTGTTTTAGTGCATACCGCATCTCTGGAGTCAATCTTTGTATCATTCTGGAACAGTGGATTCTGTAGAAAATTGGCAATGACCTTTTCAGTTCGACTCCCAGTTAATGCTTCTGGCTGATTAGGTTGTTGTACTCTTGACATTTCATAACTTGTAGTGTGCTTCAAATTACTTTCCGCAGTCTTAGCCTCTAGATCCATGGCCATACCATCTTGAGTTTGCTGATTGCTAGACAAAGAACGACCCATAGGATTCGATGCAGACGACATCTCAGGGCTATCCTTTAGCCTTGACGTCAATTTAGACATAATTTCCTAGAAGGAACAAAACTAGTTCAATCAATGTTAATGCACTGGAAAAGGGGGGAAACGGAAGTAAATTGAGGTAAACTAAAGTTCATATTTGTACCCCAAAAGATGACTGAATTCCATGAAGTACTCGTGGCTTCAGTGCAATTCCTGAAATTTAAAGAGAAATAAAATTTGCTTCATCTCACTGGAAACAAGTGCAAGTTGGTGCACGAAAAGTTAACTGGTAAAAACCAGCTTAAAGCGCTGCAGCAGTTGAAGAAATGGCCATGCAGGCAACATATGGAAAATCAAATTGCATGAGAAACTTAGTCCAGTTTTCCAAAAAAAAACAGAGAGACTTCGTCCCTGTTGTATAGACACTATGGTCTCCCTGATCTATCACCCCAATCTTCCGCATCACATTTCTTTCAATGGTGGTCCAGTACCATTGGTGGTAAGTTCAATGCAGGCTGGAATGAACTCCTTCATCCTTCATAACTTTGGGGGTGCTTGGACAATATGGAAGCACCGGAATAGTTTTGTCCTCAATGGGAGTTCACCAACATTCGAAAGGTTCTACAGATCATTAGGATGAGTCACGGTGGTGAGTCATGGTCAGGGCCAAAGGATTGAAACCAGGGCCGGAGCTACGGCTATTTACCAGGGTCAGCTGATCCTGAGAAGTTTCAGTGAACTAAGTGGAAAATTAATGTTCTGGGCAATCCCTGACCCAGTAGTGTGTAGAAGACCCCAGTGAGCCAGTGACTGTTCACCTACCTCAGCCCTTGATTGGCCCAGGCACAGGGCTGACCATGTTTGAGTCCTAGTTGGTCATGGTTTTGCATGTAGGTCGATTTATCCTTGTCTGTGGAGCGGAGCTAATGTTTTAAGTGCTGTGTATTCAAAGTAGAAGACATGGATAATGCTAGTCTGCAAGATGAAAAAACCGTTATCCTCCTTTATCACTGAAGTTACATCTTTTGTGCAACAAAAGCAACTGCACAAAGGATAGATGAACTAACCACATGCCTTAACACCTACAGTGAACAGATGCAGGTGGGGCATAAAAGTGAAGCAAAGTATCACCATGCAACAGAAATTACATAAGTATTCTGCATTAGTTTTAAATGAGGAGGAATAGACGAGAAAATATGTTGATATGTATACACTGTTGTGGTTACTTAACAGGGAAAGAATTAAAAAAAGAAATCTTAATGGAGACAAGGCACCATAATTGAACATAAGCGAGGATAGTTCATATAAGGATGAACAGGAATACAAAGTCAATTTTTTTTGAAATAGCGGTAATATGTACCTATTCCAAAACCATGGCCTATACCAACTCCACAGCCAATTCCTGCTTCAATGTTCTTTAACCCAGACGTCCTCAGCTAGAGCACAAACACAAGGAGAGACGAAAATAGCACAATCAGATAAGCACAAAATACAGGATCAAATTAACAGAATGGGTGCTTATGCACTGAAAAGTGCTAAATCTTAGCGCACCGCAGAATTGACATGCCTTGTGACACCAGAAAAGGCATCTGTTGCGCCTCTTGTAGCACTCATAACTTGCTGAAGCCCAGGTATCATACCTGAGATAAATATAGAAGCTAACTTCTTAGACAAGAAACCGATCATGCAATTACTCATTACTCTAAAGGCATTTTGACAAGCTTTGGACAGCATTTGACGTGCAACCACGTTATTTATATATTTCCAAAGGCGTGTCAAAGTAATAATCCCGTTCGATTAATTTACACACAACACGAACTGTTCGACGAAATGCCACCGTGAGGAGGCAGCCCCTACGTCGTCCCTCGTCTGTTCAAAGAAATGCCGTACCCAAAGAACACCCCACCTACATATGACTGATTCGATTCCCCAGAACCCACCCGGTCATCTAAGAACGAAACCAGGATAAGGTTCTCCAAAATTCATTACCTAGGTAGATGGGTCGGCCGACGCCGATGCCGACGCCGCATCCGACACCGAATCCGGTGAAGACCTGCAGCACCTTCACGCTGAAGGGGTTCTCCATCCGGAACGCGGGCGGCGGAAGCCTCCGCTCCCGGGGGCTCGCCATCTACGTCGGGCGATGGACGCAAGCGACGGAAGGGGGAGGGAGGGGAGAGGTCCGCGACTTCGGAATGGGATCGTTGCTTGGGCTTAATCCGGCCGGACGCTTGCTTGATCCGGACGGGGTAGAGCCCATCAGAAACGCCGCAAGATAGCCCATTTAGAGCAAGTCTCTGACATAGGCCTCGTAATCACGTGGGCTGTACGTGCTGACATACCGTGGAATCGACTGTTTAAATGTAGTGGTATCTTTTCTTGCATTTTTCAGAATTTACCGACGTTATGCGTTGAGTGGTAAACGACGTTCCCGTCGACAACGAAGCGTCAATAGTGACTTCGGAAATCTCCAGATCTGTCGGTGCTCAGTCCTTTGGAGGTGCTCATAAAGGTATGGTTTGCGTATATGTATTCATAGGGGTGGGTGTGTGTGCGTGTTGTGAGCGTCTGTCACACCCTGAAATTTTCCAATTTCAAGATGTGAATAGCAAAAATAATTAAACAATGATTTTCTCATAATTTTAAATTTTTTAAAATTTATTTTCTCTACAGGAAATATAGTATAAGAAAAAACCTTTGTTTGATTTTCTGAATCAAATAAATTGGTTCGATGTGAGCGTTCCATTCATGCCGATACATCTTAGTGTTTGTTGAGTGTAAAAGGTTTAAAAAATACGTTTAGGTGCTGATCAAAATCTTCTGAGAATTTTCCGATTTTTCTGGAATTTATTCTCACTTTTCTCAAGCTATTTCTATTTATTGGAATGCTATAAAATCTTTTTCTTGATCTCCAAATACTTTATTTGGGTTCCTCACATCCCAAATCATCTCTAGTAATTTTTCTGAATGTTTCTGAGCTTTTGGAGTATTTTTCGTGGTTTAATTACGATTTCAGGATTTCCTAGAATTGTTTTTAATCTGAAGTTAATTTCCGAAATTAGAAAAAGAAGGGAAACCAAACCGAACTCAATCTCGGCCAATAAATAGCTCCCGATGATCTCCTTGGCTTCCTCTTTCCAATGTCGCCAACCTCATCCCGTTTCGATAACCCTAGCTCCCACAAACCGTCGCCAAACTTTTGCATCTACTGAATTCCGTCGAACTTCCGGCGAGCTTTTCCGGCGAAACCGTGCACTTCCGATGCAAATGGACACCACCTGTGATGCCCCAGGTTTTTAATTAACCCTAACTGTCGGTCAGCCCGGCTGACAGTGGTCAAATCACGGTCAACCTGGGCCCACACCTCGAAAAACTCACTAACCTACTCTATTTAACCCTTTTGACTAGACACACTTGTGGGGCCAACCCAAGGTCAAAGACTTGGTCAAACCCCACTTCACCCCTAGTGCCCATAGCTGTCCTTCGAAACTTTTGCCGCGTTCTCCAAAATTCACCTAAACACTTAAAATTCTACCTTTAGGAAAGTTGTCCATCTTGTTGAGGGACACAACTTTCATGTAGATTGGCATTTCAAATTTGGAGAGGAAAAGCTTGAAAAATTGCTCCAATGTCAGCTTCTCTTGTTCATGAGAACATGCTGGCATTCCAAGTTGGCAACTGTTTATTGCAAAATCTGTGCAGAAAGACCCCATAGAGCCTTTTTGAAAGTGATAGAGGGTAGTTAGATCTACAATTTTCATGTTCAACGGTTAGAGCACTTTTATTAAAAAAAATGGAGTTTTTCCTTTTCAAAGATGTGTTCAGCAAAAACATTTGGGCAGGGCGCCGCCGCGCGCGCGCGTCGCGCGTGCGCGCGCGCCGGCCGCCCTCGGCGTCCGCGCTCCACGCGCCGCCCGAGGCCGTGCGCCGTCCGAGACCCCGCCTCCCGACACTCCCCTTCGCCCGAGGGGCCTTGAACCGCGCCGCCGAGGCACCGTATGCGCGCGCGTGCGCGCGGTGGACCCCGGTCCGTCCGCGGCGCCGACCGTACGCGCGCGCGGCCTATGCGCCGTAGCACGGCGGAATCCCCCCGTCGTCACCCCGAGCGTATAAAAGGCCGTCGTGTTCTCTTTATCCCCCACACCATCCTCGCGCCGCCGCCCCCGTCCGCCGTGCCGTTGCCGACACCGCCGGTGAGCTCACCGCTCCGCTCGCGCCCGCCGCCGACCAAACCCTCCTAGCCCTTCACTAGACCACCCTCGAGCTTCCCCGGCCGCGCATTGAGCTTCACCGCCTCGAGCCTCGCCGAGTCCGCATGACCGCGGGCGTGCCGCCGCGGTCTCGTCGCCGCCGCTCGCCGGTGCTCTCCCCGACCACGCCACCGCCACCAATCGGCTAGGGGTGAGCTCAATCGACCACCCGTGTTGCTTGTTTGAAGGACCGACTAGGCGACCAGAGAGGGGGGGAGTGAATGGGAGGCGATAAAAATTCTTCTCGAGGGAGATTGAAACTCCGACAAGACGAACTAGCTCGGTCGAACCCCCCGAAATCACACGCTCCGCACTTCTACCTTCGTTTGCCAAAACCACGTAGCCACCGGAGTGCAGCGGTCCCTAGGAACAACCTCTACCAAGCAACCACAACACACACGCAAAGCAACGACGGCGGAAACAACTCGAAAGCCGGCTAACCGGAGGGGGGCGGTTAGACCGGGGTATAGGGGGCGGTTAGATCGCCTCCACCCGGTAACCAAGAAATCCTCCGAAACGCCTCTTTCGAGCACCAAAACTCACCCCGGTTTCACCAACAAAGATCTCTCGGTCAAGGCCATGCTAGCTACCGGAAAATCTTGGCGAAAACCAAAACTCCACCCAGGGGCCTAGGGGCGGTTAGACCGGCTACCGGGGGGCGGTCTAACCTCCCGTACCCAAAGCAAAGAACTCCAACCAAGAACTCCTAGCAACCGCACGAGAACGACCCCAAATTTCACCCGGACGCTCCCTCGATCAAGGCGAACAAACTCACGAGAGGAAAATCCGGTGAAACAAAACTTCGACCCGTAAACACCCGGGCGGTTAGACCGCCCCTTCCGAAAACGAACCCGCGGGTCAAACCTCAACTTCCTCGCGCCCGATCTCCCGAATCACTCCACGGATTGCGGCAAAACTTCGGGAAGAGCCGGGTTACCTCTCCGGGCAACCTCTACCTCAAAGGAATCGACCCGAAACGCTCACAATCAAGAGGAATCGAAGAAATCGCTTCTCTAGGTCAAGAACTCGCCCAACTCGAGAAACCACCAAATCGAGTCCAATTCAAAGGAGATTTGGGGGAAAAGTCACCAGCCAAAGAGGCACAAGAACCTCATACGTGACACCCACCAAAAGCCCCAAGAAATCGTCCTCAAAACACTGCCAACAAAGAGCTCCGAAAATCAACACAAAAGAGACGGGAAAACCACCATGATGAACAACGCCAAACCTTCTATACATGCCATGAAAGGTTCATACAAGGTCTAGCTTGCCACCCCAACATCCATCCCTCTCTCTAGATCTCACATGAAGCTCTCAAGCTAGTCCTCTAAAAACCTAAGGAAAATAGAGAACGAAAATGGAAAAACAAATGAGCTAGGGTTCCAAGAGTTGGCTGCCATCCACTCATTAATGAGTATATATGGAGGCACCCAAAAGACTAAACTACCCTTCACTAATAACTAGGGATACATGCCCCTTGAGGGCGGATTTGGAAGTCTTCATGTCTTTGTTGACGGATAAAAGACGTATCCCTCTACGATCCGCAAGCGTACGGACCCCACACCTTTTTCACCACGGGATTCCCAAGGTTCTAGTCAATCCGCGGAGCAAGGGGGATTACAAGCGTTCGATTAACAACGACACACTAGCTACTAAAACCCTAACTACTATTATACTAGAAAACAACTAAACTACACTAGAGAGAATGATAAACGATCAAGATAGAAGACACTCGCCCACGGGTCTACGATACTAGAGCATGCAATCGCTTAAAGACATGAAAACCAATCTAATCTATCGGGGATGTGACCACGGTTTCGCCCTTTCCCTCCTCTCGTATCGTCACTACGCGAAGGTATTCATGACTAGACCTTTGATGGCCACGGCGTATTGAATGGATCCAAGGAAGCATTGAGGCCTTACTCCCTTTACGGCATGGTTGCAAACCTTAAGCATTAAAGTATATTCAACACAAGATGATAGGTAGATAATCCGACAAAGTGCGATTACATCTCAAGATCGATTACAACCCATGGACGAATGAGAAGATTACCCCATCAAGGTGCCGATCATGGCACCGTTGATCATGGTTTCCCTTCCGCCGGTGTCTTCCTTCTTCTCCACGAGAGGGTGCTTCCTTCGAGGTGGTTGATCTCCCGCCGGAGATCCTCCTCCTCCTCTCTCTCTCTAGCTTGTAGATGGCCTTCGGTGCGAATAACTCCTCTCTCTGTGTTGGCGGCGCGTCGGGGGTTTTTGGGTCGAAGATCCTTCGAGGGCAAGGAAGACGGGACCGAACCGGTGCCCGAAGTGGGCCGGGCCGGCCGCCGGGGCCGGCCGGCCCGAGCCCGATTTCGGCCGGTTCGGTCGCCCTTTTTGCTCCGTGGGTCCTCGTGCACTTATCTACTTTGCCCCCTCCACTTGGATGATTTTGACGCTGTTATCCTCGCGATCAAGATAGAGACTCTCTTTGCATGAAGTTTGATCTTTTACACTTCAATCCCCGGGGGTGTTCCTCGTAGCACTTCGGTCCTCGCCACCTTTGGAAGTGATTTCAGCAAGCTCATGAACACGAACAAGACTCCATGAATGCTCCTTTGAACTTATTGCGAATCCGTCCTTTATGTCCATGTTTTCCTACATAAACACAACACTTCCAAATGCATGCACAAAGATGAACTTGTTATATGATTAGTGTGCCTAGTGGCGGGTTAGTTCCATAATCAAATCCAAACCAAAGTGTAATGAACATGCTAGGTGCACCAAAGTACACCGTCAACATCTCCCCCACACTTAGCTCTTGCTCGTCCTCGAGCAAGTACTCATAAAAGAATTTCGTCCAAGGAGTGTAATCGTGTATCACTTATCCTTCTTCACAAGTTAGTCAATCCCTTCATCTTCAATACATAAACACAAAGTAATGATAATCAAACATAAACATGGGCGTTTAGAATTTTTACCACGTCAAGATTTACCCCACAACTCAAACCTTTCACTTGAAGTCTTCAATTTCAGCCATGCTTACTCCTTTGCTTCCATCGGAGGGTTTTTATGGTTTTCAAAACAAAAATTCCCGCAACAAGTATTAGACAAAAAACCTTTCTCCAAGCTCTCTCAAGTCACTCATATGAAGTGGCTATCCTATCCAAGTTTTATAAAACTCTCACCTCCCATTAATCTCTCATATACCATGAAAAGTGGAGCTATAGGTAGGGCTAGCGCAATCAACACAAGTATTGTCAAACTAAGAACTTCCTCTAATGGTTGTCTACCTTTCAAAGCCAATGATCATGAGAATTAACCATATGTAGGGATATCAAGGATGAGAAGATTTAGAATGGTGGACATGTGCAAGGGCAAAAGAAAATTGTGACTACAAGGCTCCAATGATGTCCTCGTTGTCGGATTGCACATGGTTGGAAATAGAGTAAAAGTTTCGTCTCACAATCAACGTGACATCCTTCCTTACACTTTATTATTTTTTTCTTTTCTTTCACTTGATCCATCCCTCTCATATCTTCATTGCTAACTCATCTTTCTCTCTTTTTTCTTTTCCTTCTTTCATTCACATATGATTTTTCTTTCTTTCTTTCTTTTCCATACACATACTTTTTCTCTTTATTTTTCTCTCTCTTGACAACTTTTCAAAGCTTTCAATTCTCTCTTTCCTCGCATGCATACAATCTGAAATTTTTAATTAAATCATGCTAGAGACGAGACGAAACTTTGAAAATAGGTTGTGTTCAAGGAATACGATGTACAAAAGAGATGTATAGGGTTGGGTATGGAATCCAGTGATAATCATGACTTTCGTTGTGAAAGTCACGTACTGAATATATGACGAGGCTAGCAACAAAAGATAAGCACAAGGACATGATCATTGCTCGAAATTAAGACTCACCAAGAGAGAAGGGTCTTAGCCTAACTCATCGTGCTAATCACACTTACGGTGGAGCGAAAAAAAATAAACTTGGCTTTGGATAGGAATTTTTTTCTTACTCTCAACTTGGAAAAAGAGGTTTTGCTAACCTTTATTACAAGGGTTTTAAAATAATTTTCAGAACTGAAATCCTCCAATTTTTAGCATCGAACATAGCACAACTAACATGTGAAGCTCAAGATCGAAGTGCGGTATGGGTACTTTAAGTAGTAGCGATTCCACTAAGCACCATGGTAAACGTTTTTCAAACCACATACTCGTGTTCATATATCAAGAATCGAAGATTAAACAAACAAGTAAATAAAGATAAACAATACATAAAACACAAAGATATGTAAAGACTCTTTTTATTTGGTTTTCTTGACTCAACGCTAATTTAAGACACTTGCAAAAATTTTAAAACAGACTCAAAAACTAAAGACTCATTAAAACACTAAGACTCTCACACGAAGATTAAACCGAACCTAAACTTGAAGTTCAAAAGCTAAGGCTACTAGCGAGCTAGCTCTCCCCCACACTTAAAACATACGACGTCCTCGTCGTATCTTACAAAAATCCTAAGGGGAAAACTAGATCTAGTGGTACTTCAAGCAAGTTTTGCACCACTTGCCTCTCATGTTTCCAACCATGCCGAAAAGTTTGCGCACGTTGCGGTTAAGGAACTTGTAGTCATCTTCAACTACGCGCTCCAAGTCCTCCATACGCTGCTTCATCGCTTCCATGGCTTGGAGACATTCGTCGGCCGACGTGTAGAGATCCGCGATGGATTGACGGCAAAATCGACAACACACCGGATGCAATCCGAAAGGGTTGTCGTCGCCATAATCTCCACCGTTGTCACCACCGTCGTCGCCACCTCCATTGTTGTTGCCTTCACCACCGCCGTTGCCGTTGCCATTGGGGCCTTCGGGAGTCCTTTCATAGGGTTGCTCACCCCAATCATCATCATCTCTACCGGCGGCCGCCCACGAGCTCGGGCTACGATCGTCGGAGTAGTCGCTATCCCCATAATCCTTAGGCTCCGGCGACACCTCCTTGTAATCCTTGCGCTTGATGCCTTGGAGGCGTGCCGACCTTCGAACGGGTGTAGGGACCTTCTCTCCTTTGACGGGGTTGCGAGATGCAAGAGCTCCGGTCGGGACACGTCCTCCGCAACGGATACGTGCGGTCCTCTTGACGGGTAGCTTGACCTCGCATCGCATCGCCTCCTCCATCGATGGCTTCTTGGCTTCTAGCTTCAACTCTAAGCTTTTTGGAGGCTCAATGGCCGCTACAAGGGTGCAACACATTGCTTGAAAGGTTTGATTCTCGAGCTCCCAATTCGGCCAAATATATAGTCCCGAGAGAAAAGCCCCGGGAACCTTATTTTCCTTTTTTACACTTCCCTTAAAATTTTCCGACCAAACAAGGAAGTCAAAAAGGAGCAATTCGTGCGAAATTCGGGGTCATCGGGCGTCGGGCCACCCCCCGGGGCCGGTCCGCACGGGCCGGCCGGCCCACCCCTGCCTCGGGGGCGGGCCGGTCCGGTTTTTTTTGCACACCGCCCTATTTTTTCTTCCTCGGCCCATGGGAAAAAGTTGGCCCCAGGTAAATCTTCGTGAAAAACTCCGTAAAAGCTAAAAGAAAAATTATTTACAGAAGTTGATGCCCTGTTTTTCGTCCTAGGCGGGACGTTCAGGTTCTTCCTCCATGGTAAAGACGTCAACATGATGAATGGGCACGACATCGGGTTCGTAGTAAACCTTAAGCCGCTGTCCATTCACCACAAATTGATCGCCGTTTATATCCATAATGGTTACCACTCCGTTGGAGAACACCGAATGCACAACATAAGGTCCGTCCAACTTGCTTTGCAATTTCCCCTTTCCGAGGGTTTTAAACCTCGAATTGTAGAGGAGGACATTATCTCCTTCTTTGAATTCTTTTTTCTTCAATCTTTTATCATACCACCTTTTGATTCTCTCCTTGTATATGCTTGCGTTTTCATATGCTTTCAACCTCAACTCCTCTAGCTCGCTTATTTGAATTCTTCGTTTCACCACCGCGGCATCGAGATCAAGGTTCATCTCTTTAATCGCCCAATAGGCTTTATGTTCCAACTCAACCGGAAGGTGGCAAGCTTTTCCATAGACGAATTGATAAGGGGTCATACCTATTGGTGTTTTAAACGCCGTTCGATAAGCCCATAAAGCTCCGTCTAATTTCTTTGACCAATCCTTGCCTCCCTTCTCTATGGTTTTGTTGAGTATGCTTTTTAATTGCCTATTTGACGTCTCCGCTTGTCCGTTGGTTTGTGGGTGATAGGCCGTGGAGACCCTATGCTCAATTCCCAACTTGGACAAGCACCTTTTGAAGTTCTTCCCGGTGAAATGAGTTCCTCCATCACTTATCAAGATTCTCGGTGTACCGAAACGGGGAAAAATCACGTTCTTGATCATAGTAATGGACTCCTCCGTGGAAGCTTTACGACATGGTATAGCCTCTACCCACTTGGATACATAATCAACCATAACAAGTATATACTCGAATCCAAATGAGTTTTTAAAAGGCCCCATGAAGTCTATGCCCCACACATCGAATATGTCGATTTGCAAGTTGTATTTCAGAGGCATAGAATTTCTTTGAGAGATGTTTCCGGTTCTTTGACATTCGGGGCATGACACAACATATCTTTTAGTATCTTCATGCATCTCCGGCCAATAGAATCCGCTCGACCATACTTTTGCTTCGGTCGAAAATGGCTATAGTGCCCACCGTACTCCGCCGAGTGGCACTTCCTTAGAATCTCAACCCTCTCTTCTCTTGGCACACATCTTCTCATCACTCCATCATTGCCAAGCTTGAAGAGGTATGGTGCATCCCAAAAATATTTCTTACTTTCGAGAGATTATCTTCCTTTGAGTGTTTTTGTCTAGATGATCGAGGGGCATCTTTCGAATTGCTCGAATGATGTCGATCATCCAAGTATCTTTATCAAGCACTCTATAGAGGTGGTCATCTCTCATCTTATCTTCTATGGGCTCTTTATCATCTTGTCCACGATTCATCCTAGACAAATGATCGGCCACAACATTTTCCACCCTCTTTTTATCACGAATTTCAACATCAAACTCTTGGAGAAGAAGGATCCAACGAATCAAACGTGGTTTAGCTTCCTTCTTAGCCAAGAGATACTTGATAGCTGCGTGATCGGTGTAAACAATGACTTTCGAGTTCACAATGTAAGATCTGAATTTTTCGAAAGCGAATACCACCGCTAACAACTCTTTTTCCGTAGTAGCGTAATTTAATTGTGCCCCACTAAGAGTTTTGCTAGCGTAGTAAACGGCGTGAACTCGGCCTTCCTTTCTTTGTCCCAAGACCGCGCCTACGGCGTAGTCACTTGCGTCACACATGATCTCGAAAGGTTGGCTCCAATCCGGAGGTTGGATGATGGGAGCACTCACCAACGCATTTTTCAAGGTCCGAATGCCGCTAGGCACTTCTCATCAAAGTCGAAAGCCACATCCTTTTGAAGAAGGTGCGTTAAAGGCTTAGTGATCTTCGAGAAGTCCTTTATAAATCTTCTATAGAATCCGGCATGGCCTAGAAAGCTCCTTAAGGACTTAACATCCGTAGGAGGTGGGAGTTGCTCAACCGTCTCTACCTTAGCCTTGTCCACTTCAATTCCTCTCTCGGATATAACATGTCCGAGCACTATTCCTTGCTTAACCATGAAGTGGCACTTTTCCCAATTTAAAACCAAATCTACCTCCGCACACCTTGTAAGGACCTTTTCTAAGTTTGCTAAGTAATCCATGAACGTCTTCCCGTAAACGGAAAAATCATCCATAAACACTTCAACAATTTCTTCGATGAATTCCGAGAACACGGCCATCATGCAACGTTGAAAAGAGGCCGGAGCGTTGCATAGGCCGAAGGGCATCCTCCTATATGCAAACGTTCCGTAAGGACACATAAACGTTGTCTTATGTTGATCTTCGGGTGAATGGGAATTTGCATGAACCCCGAGTATCCGTCGAGAAAGCAAAAATAAGCGTGGTTTGCTAACCTCTCGAGCATCTCGTCTATGAACGGTAGGGGGAAGTGATCTTTCTTCGTCGCTTTGTTAAGCTTACGGTAATCGATACACATCCGCCACCCGGTCACGGTTCTTTGCGGTATCAACTCGTTCTTCCCATTTTTCACCACGGTCAAACCTCCTTTCTTCGGTACACAATGTACGGGCTCACCCATTCGCTATGCGGAACCGGGTAGATGATTCCGGCATCAAGTAACTTGATAACCTCTTTCTTTACTACCTCTCGCATGGCATGGGTTAGCCTCCTTTGATGGTCCACTACAAGCTTACATTGGTCTTCCATTGGTATACGATGAGTGCAAAAGGCCGGGCTAATACCTTTGAGATCATTAATTGAATATCCAATCACCTTCCTATGTTTTTTTAATAAAATCAGCAACGCTTCATTTTCTTCGGGGCTCAACTCGTCGCTCACAATGACCGGATAAGTTTTGTCCGGGCCCAAAAATTCATATTTTAATCCCTTGGGCAAAGGTTTAAGGTCTACTTCGGGCACTTGTGGCTCCTCGGGTTTGATTTCTCCTATGTCTTCGAACTTCTCTTCCTCCATGCTACCATCATGCGGCTCTAAGCCTTTTGTTGCTTCCTCTAGTTCTTCATCTTGTTGATTACTAATTTGATTTTACATCACTCTTTGCAGCGGGTCTCTAAGGGTTTCAACAAAACAAAGACTATCTATCTCTTCTACTTCTTCATCTTCGGGAGGAAAGGGTGTAAGGTGTTTAGAAGCACGAAGAAAGTTATATGTGTACTTTGTTCCATTAAGGTTCATTGTTACTTTGCCTTCTCCGGCATCTAACACGGCATCAACCAACTTAAGAAAAGGCCTACCTAAGATTATATGATCGGAATTACTATGGTAAGCATCAATAACAAAGAAATCGGTTGGTATATAGTTTCTAGAAATTTTTACTTTCATGTTGCAAGCAATACCTAGAGGTTTGATAGTTCTACCATCTCCCATAATTAATTTCGTTGATGTTGGAGCTAAGTCTAGGTTGTGGTATTGAACTTTATCGTAAATTTTAGAAGATAGAACACTTACTTGGGCTCCGATGTCACATAAAGCTTTGCATTGAACTCCGTTGATCTCGCAACTCAAGTGCGGCGTCATCTTCTCTTCTTCTTCGGATCCGATCGAATAAATTTCAGCAAGGCGAGCGTATGGTGATGCTTCGGGCTTGATCCCCATGATTCTCTTCACCTCGGCAATATGTTCGGATCCACCACATCATCTCCAAAGAGCTTTTCAAAAATCTCACCGGTGGTTTCGAGGTCGTATGAATTTTCAGCTTTCTTCTCCGGTGGGAAATCCACTTCTAATGCTCTTGCCATTCCCTTTTGATTAGGGAACGGTCTTCTCTTGTCGAATACTTCTCCGTAATCAATAGGAACCCAATCCATTGGCTCGAACTCCCTTAGTGGCTTCGCGCTTGACATGCTTCTCTTGTTCGTCTCATTTGGCGCGGCGAAGTCGACGTTTGGTGTAGTTCTTGACTTGATGTGTTCTTGTTCAGGCTTTTCCATGATTGGCTCCTCTTTTGTGACTTCCGGGGTTGCCTCTTTAGAAAAATCAGCAAGCTTCTTCTTCCTTGAATTGAATTCCGGCTCTTCCGCAAGTCTTGTTTCCCAATCTCTTCGCATGGCAGCCGCTTTACTAACTTTTTGTAGAAGTTGGGCAGCTTCCGTGAGTGTTTTCTCCATGAGATCCCCACCGCACACATTTCGACGTGTCGCATGCAACTAGGGGTTAGGGAAAAGAAAAATGTATGCAAGAGTACGTCACCGGTGAAGCCGAGTTTTGGTCCTTGTTCGATTAATTCATTAAACCTATCCCGGGCTTGGTCTATCCCTTCCTCTTCTCCTTGCATGAAAGTGATCACTTGCCTCCTTAGATGTTGAACCTTGCTAATTGGAAAGAACTTCTCGCAAAACTTCTTTGTCAATTTGTTCCAATTGCCTTCAACTTCAAAGGACGCAACCGAATACCATGTCTTTGCTTTGCGGCAAGTGAGTAGGGAAAGAGATTCCATTTGAACCATTCATCGGGAACTCCTTCTTGACGCACCGTGTTGCATATTGTCGTGAAATCCCTTATGTGTCTATATGGGTTCTCCGTAACCATCACTTCAAATGGGTTTTCCCCCACCATCTTGATGATCTTGGATTTAATTTCATACTTGGTCGCTTCGAGCTTCGAATCCGACTCTTGTACTTTTATGTCTTCACATCGAGGGCTAGCGTAATCCCTTAATGATTTCTCCGGTTCTTCCACGGGTTGATTAACGAACTCCATCTAGACAATAAGATAAAAACAAAAACAAAAAAAGAAACAAGTGTTTTTTCGGTAATATATGTTAGATATAGCAAATAAAAGATAAACTAAAATATAAAACTAAGTTAGATGCAAATCAAACGATGTAAACTAACTTGCTCCCCGGCAACGGCGCCAGAAAAAGGGGGCTTGTTGACGGATAAAAGACGTATCCCTCTACGATCCGCAAGCGTACGGACCCCACACCTTTTTCACCACGGGATTCCCAAGGTTCTTGTCAATCCGCGGAGCAAGGGGATTACAAGCGTTCGATTAACAACGACACACTAGCTACTAAAACCCTAACTACTATTATACTAGAAAACAACTAAACTACACTAGAGAGAATGATAAACGATCAAGATAGAAGACACTCGCCCACGGGTCTACGATACTAGAGCATGCAATCGCTTAAAGACATGAAAACCAATCTAATCTATCGGGGATGTGACCACGGTTTCGCCCTTTCCCTCCTCTCGTACTGTCACTACGCGAAGGTATTCATGACTAGACCTTTGATGGCCACGGCGTATTGAATGGATCCAAGGAAGCATTGAGGCCTTACTCCCTTTACGGCATGGTTGCAAACCTTAAGCATTAAAGTATATTCAACACAAGATGATAGGTAGATAATCCGACAAAGTGCGATTACATCTCAAGATCGATTACAACCCATGGACGAATGAGAAGATTACCCCATCAAGGTGCCGATCATGGCACCGTTGATCATGGTTTCCCTTCCGCGGTGTCTTCCTTCTTCTCCACGAGAGGGTGCTTCCTTCGAGGTGGTTGATCTCCCGCCGGAGATCCTCCTCCTCCTCTCTCTCTCTAGCTTGTAGATGGCCTTCTCGGTGCGAATAACTCCTCTCTCTATGTTGGCGGCGCGTCGGGGGTTTTAGGGTCGAAGATCCTTCGAGGGCAAGGAAGACGGGACCGAACCGGTGCCCGAAGTGGGCCGGGCCGCCCGCACGGGCCGGCCGGCCGGTGCCCGGGCCCGGCCGGTTCGGTCGCCCTTTTTGCTCCGTGGGTCCTCGTGCACTTATCTACTTTGCCCCCTCCACTTGGATGATTTTGACGCCGTTATCCTCGCGATCAAGATGGAGACTCTCTTTGCATGAAGTTTGATCTTTTACGCTTCAATCCCCGGGGGTGTTCCTCGTAGCACTTCGGTCGTCGCCACCATTGGAAGTGATTTCAGCAAGCTCATGAACACGAACAAGACTCCATGAATGCTCCTTTGAACTTATTGCGAATCCGTCCTTTATGTCCATGTTTTCCTACATAAACACAACACTTCCAAATGCATGCACAAAGATGAACTTGTTATATGATTAGTGTGCCTAGTGGCGGGTTAGTTCCATAATCAAATCCAAACCAAAGTGTAATGAACATGCTAGGTGCACCAAAATACACCGTCAACGGTCTTCACCATCGGACGGATGCCCGGCGACCGCAACTTGCTTAGCCTCGACGCAAGCCTTGCGATCCCGACGCGTGTCCTCCGCTTCGAAGCTTCTCGGCGCCGGCGGCGGGGCGGTCGACCGCCCCCCCGGGCGGTTAGACCGGCCCCGGAGATCCGACCGGCCCCGGCGGTCCCCGACCGCCCCTCCGGGCGGTTGAACCGCCCGGGTGGCCGCACCCCCTCGTCGAGTCTTCGGCCTCGGTTTTGTGGCTCAACCGAGTAACCCGGTTGTTTTCTCGGTGAACCACCGCAAACCCCGCGAACTCGGTGTAGCCTCCGCCAATCTCCACTCATGACTCGGCTCCCACGTAGTTCCGGCTCGCCCTTGGTTTTGAGGCTCTACCAAGAAACCGTCCACGACTTCATCTTGCCGTTCATGCCACCATGCGGACCGCACTTGACCCCACCGGCCACGGGTCCCTCGAACGAAGCCTACTTGTCTTCTCCACACCCGGAGGCCTCACCGCAACGACCTTTCGCGCTTGTTCTTCACCCGCACCAACACGAGTCAAGCCGCAACCCGCACCCGCAATACTTAGCCAGAATCGGTCCACACAACGTTGTCAATCACTCATCACACAAGGAAGTGACCATCCACCGGTCCTCGAACCACACATGGTCCTCAATCTCCCCCTTGATGAGTGCATTGACAACACACATGATTTGTAACCAAAGAGAAAAAGAAAAGAAAAGAAACAAACAAAAAGAAACTCCAACAAGCGATCGAAAGCCAAACAAAGGCAAAGAACAAGATCACTTGAAGAAGACAAGTCTCGGACCCTTAGGCAAGGGCAACGGCTCGACACATCCGAGACAAAACATGCTCAAGCAAAGAACGCAAACCACCGAAATAGAGCTCGAACACCACAAAGAGCTCCCCCGCACAAATGCAAGCTCCCCCCGAGCCAAAGCACACTCCCCCCGAACAAATGCAATGCAACGCGGGAATGCAACAAAGAGCAAAAACCCGCTCACTCGCCCGGGCGGTTAGACCGCTCGAACAGGCGGTTAGACCGCCCGTGCCACATCCGACCGCACGGGGGCGGTTAGACCGCCCCATGAGACCGCCCCGCACCAAACCGACCGCCCGTGCCACATCTGACCGCCTGGGGGCGGTTAGACCGCCCCATGAGACCGGCCCTACACCAAACTACCCAAAATTTGCCCGAACCAATTGGAACACCTTCCAAACAATCCTAGGTGCCCAAAGCATGCACAAACTTCTCCCCCTTGTTGACAATGCATGAATCAAGGCAAAATGCGAAAACTTTCAACATATAGCTTCTCAAATATACAAAATTCATCACAAGGAGCTACACAAGTCCAAATGAGCAAGTTAGACACTCGACAGGTTCGTAATGACCTTAACTACGTGATCACCAAGTTTCACAACCATTGGACAAGGCTAAAAAGGATTTGAGTAATTTTGCGAAAAGTTACTCTCTCATAAGCAAATACCTAGACATGAGCAAAACATATCAAAATGGCAAAGCCACTCAAACTTCATGCTAGGACAGCCATTCTAATCATAAGACCATCATAAACACCCAAAAGCACCTCATGTCATGTCAAAGCCACCGAGCCATGTGCCTACTTCTATATGTGAGACTCGCTCATTGGTAGGCATCATGCAACGGTTTAGCACCCAAAGCAAATTAATTTCAGCACATATGACATGGGAGCATATTTTCCAAGCATTTTTCATTTCATTTTCGGATTGATAAATGGTACATGAAATGTCTTTGCGACAAAAAGGAACTTATGCCCCTCCACAAGATGAAGCAAGAGGGCTAAACATTCATGATGGCAAATGAGCCTTTGGCCCCATATGATCAATAAACTAGCTATCCAATCACAAATTAAGCATAGCAAAGCCACTAAAACATGTCAAGATCATATAAAGGCATTTACACATGAGAGAGCATATATGTGACATTTTTCAAAAATTTAGCCATCAACCATGGATCATTCATCAAGATCATCAAGAGCTAAGCCAAACTAACCGTAGCATACCAAACAAGCTCACAAGAACATATATAGCAACCCATGGTGAACAATGTATATAGGAGAAGCTTTTCCTATCCAATGCATATGATACAAAATGCATGCAATCTAAGATACAAGGATGCCTATACACCATGTTACATATGCAATGCCAAATGCAAGAAATGCACAAAAGAAAGCTATACATATGCTACAAAGGAGCTCCCACACACCCAACTCAAGAAATCAAACACACACCAAGTTCCCCCCGCAAATGAGTGAAAGTTGCTTGATCTAGGGGTTTGGTGAAAATATCGGCTAGTTGGTCATGTGTGGGTACATGGATCAAAGCTATCTTTCCTTTCTCTACGTTGTCTCTCAGAAAGTGGTACCTCACTTCTATGTGCTTGGTTTTGGAATGGAGCACTGGGTTCTTTGCAACGCTTATGGCACCGGTGCTATCACATTGAAGTGGGACATGGGTATACTCCTCACCAAAGTCACTCATGGTGTAGGTGATCCAAAGGAGCCGAGAGCAACAACTAGCGGCGGCAACATACTCGGCCTCGGTCGTGGATTGAGCAACATTCGACCGCTTGCGGGAAGACCAAGACACCAAAGAGGAACCCAAAAGCGGCAAGTCCCGAAGTGGACTTCCTATCCAACCGACACCCGCAAAATCCGCGTCCGAAAAACCATGAAGCGCCAAAGAAGAGGACGCGGAGTACCAAAGGCCGAAGTCGGGAGTGTGACGCAAGTACCTGAAAATTCGCTTCACTGCTTGCCGATGCGAAGTCCTCGGAGACGCTTGAAAATGAGCGCACAGACACACCGAGAATTGTATGTCCGGCCTCGTCGCCGTCAAGTAGAGGAGTGACCCAATCATGCTCCGGTACTCCTTCTGGTCCACGTGTTCACCTTCCTCGTCCGCATCAAGAGCCGTAGTTGTACTCATCGGCGTCATCATAGCCTTGGAGTCCTCCATCTTGAACTTCCGCACAATGTCCTTGGTGTACTTAGCCTAGTGCACAAAAGTTCCTTCCTTTGATTGCTTGATTTGTAGCCCGAGGAAGAACTCGCAACTCGCCCATCATGCTCATCTCAAACTCCCTACTCATATCATCCGCAAACCTTGCAAAAAGAGAGTTAGACGAGCCACCAAAGACAATATCATCCACGTACACACCGCACAATTAGGATATCTCCCCTCGCCTCAAAGCAAAAACAAGGTCCGATCGACCTTCCCCATCTCAAAACCTCTCTCAAACAAGAACCCCCTCAACCTCGCCATACCAAGCTCTAGGCGCCGCTTCAACCCATACGGCGCCTTCCTCAACTTGTACACCGGTGGGGGTACTTCTCACTCTCAAACCCCGGAGGTCGCCTCACATACACCTCTTCCTCCAAAGACACCATTCGGGAAAGCACTCTTCACATCCATTTGGTGCAACTTGAACCCTTTAGCCACGGAAAAGGCTAGAAGGATCCTAATCGCCTCCAAACGGGCTACGGGAGCAAAGGTCTCCTCGTAGTCGATCCCCTCCTTCGACCGAACCCCCCGAGCAACAAGCCTCGACTTGTTCCTCACAACTTCTCCTTTCTCTCCCTCTTTGTTTTTCCACACCCACTTTGTACCAATCGGCTTACACCCCGGGGGGAGGGTCAACCAACTCCCACACCGATTCCTCTCAAAGTTCTCCAACTCCTCATGCATCGAGTTAACCCAATTGTGATCGGATAGTGCGTGTCCAATGTCTTTGGGCTCAAAAGTAGCGACAAATGCAGCATGAGCGAAGTGGGAGTTGTTTTGAACCCTCGACCGTGTAGTGCGTTCATTCATGTCGCCGATGATCCTTGAAGCCGGGTGATCCACCCGAACTCGCCGGGGAGGTTCTCACCTCGAAGCTATCTCCCCCTCAACATCGCCTTCTCCTCGTTCTTGATTTGTCGTCGTAGGTGTAGCAGAGGGTCCATCCATCATCGTAGTCGAAGTAGTGGGTACATGTTCAGCCGGGGGGCACCGCACCACCATCTTCATCATCTCCATGTTCATGCTCCTCCTCCCGAAAGATCTCCTCGCCAAGCTCATCATCACCGCACACTCAAAGGCAACCGACTACGTGGCTCGTCTCGTCGAAGGTTACCTCGCAAGTCTCCACGATTTGGTTAGTTTCAAGATTGAGCACACGATATGCTCTAGAATGAGAGGCATAACCAAAGAAAATGCCATCGACGGACCTAGCCTCAAACTTACCCAACTTCCTCGCCTTTCTTCGAATGAAACACTTGCAACCAAAGACATGGAAGTGACTCACCTTGGGTGTGCGACCATGCATCAACTCATAGCATGTCTTCTTCTTGTGCACTCGAGGTATATCCCGTTCGACACATAGCACGCGGTATTCACCGCCTCAACCCAATACCTCCTCGGAGTCCTATGCTCATCAAGCATCGTCCGAGCCATCTCGCACAAGGTCCTGTTCTTCCTTTCCACAACACCATTCTGGGGAGGCGTATACGGACTCGAAAACTGGTGCTCAAGACCCAAGTCATGGCAAAAGGTTTCAAAACGAGAGTTCCTGAATTCCGAGCCATTATCACTGCGGATAGCTCGTATGGCATCTCCGTGCCTCTCATTACTCAACCTCAAGACTAGATCTCGAACAAAACCAAATGTCTCCCCCTTATCCCCGAGAAAGAACACCCACGCATACCGAGAATAGTCGTCCACCACAACAAGGACATACCACTTCCCACCCGCAGATCGCACACGAGCTGGGCCAACAAGGTCCATATGGAGCAGCTCGCATGGACGCTCAGTCATCACATCGGTGAGAGGCGGGTGAGAAGAGGCCACCATCTTGGCATGCCTACACGGAGCACAAACCAACTCTTTCTCAAGCCTCAACCGTGGCAATCCTCGGACCAAATTGAGTTTACTCAAGCGTGACAAAAGGTCAAAGCTCAAGTGACCCAACTTCCTATGCCACTTCCACAACTCACTCGAAGAACCGACCAAGAAACAACGCTCCACACACCGAAGACCGAGAAAAATCAGCACGAAACACGTGACCCTCGGGAACGACCATACGTACAAGGTCCCCTCGAGAGTCCACAATCCGAGAACCACCTGGCCGAAACAACACCTCAAAGCCCTCATCCAACAACTGGGACACAGAAAGCAAATTGTACCCCAGCGATTGAACAAGAGCAACACGCCTCAGAGTGATCTTGTCACTCACTTTTATCTCACCTTCTTAAAGCACACGCCCACGCCCATTGTCCCCAAAGGTGATGTACCTCTTTGTCACCACTGGGACGAGACTTGAGAACCACCCCCTGTCTCCGGTCATATGCCTCGAGCAACCGGAGTCAATCAACCAAATGTTCTTCAAGTCTCCCACCTGAAATTCAAAAATGAGCACGTGAGCGAACAAACGACTCAAGACCGGGGTCGGTACCAAAAGAGGAAAACCGAGCTTGCCGAGCCATTTTCTCGAAAGTGGGGTTAGCACACATCAAGCCATCTTTCCTACCATAACTACCACCACGAACTCCACCTTGGTAACCACTCCGAGGAAACCACCCCTCACCGCCCGGAGGAGGACCAAAACCACGGAAGACAACCCGTGGACCGTCCCTCCTCTCCTTCTCAAAGCTACGACTCCTCCCATCCCCGTAGTGAACTCGAGGGGGAGAATACCTAGCAACCGACCACCCGCCGTCTCTCCCCGACCAACCACTAGCAACTCCACCTCCGGACACCGAAACCTCTCGACTCACCACCTCGAAAACCACTCCGCCCGAGTGCCGGGGGGGGGGGCGGTTAAACCGCCTAGCCGGGCCGGCCTAACCGCCCCCCTCGGGCCGGGCCGGCTCGACCGCCTAGCCGGGCCGGTCGACCGCCCCCTCCCGAATCGCTCCTCGGCCGCGGGAACTCGCATCTCCCCATGCCGGAACACTTCTCACCACAACCAGTGTACCCACGGGCGGTGGCATACGAGGCTTAGGTACACCATGGGAAGGGTTGTACCTATCCTTGTTCGCCCACTCCTTTGCCATCCTCTCTTCTCGCTTCCTCTTGAAGCAAAACTCATCCTTGTGACCCTCTTCCCCACAATGGCCACACCGGAACCTCACAAGCTTAGGTTTAGGCTTGGATTGGGGTCGCTCACTTGGTTTCTCTCCACTCAACTCCTCCACCGATTTCTCCTCACTAGCCTTCTCACTCACTTTCCCAAAGAACACTTTCCCGAAGTGCTCACAAACTTGATAGGCCTTCGGAAATCATTTGTGGGTGTAGGAAATATAGGTGGAGCCGGGGTTGTGTCTAGTCGGTTCCTAAGATGGTTGGGTTTTGAAGGGAAATCATTTTTGTGGTGGGTTTTTGGTGGCTCGGGGATATTCTCTCCACTTCCCTCACCAACCTTGTTTGCCCCAAGACCCTCACCATCCTCGCCTCTTAAACGCCTCGATCATCATCCTCAACCGAGGCTCATGACCGGACAACCAACCCATCAACTTCCTCAAGTCATCATTCTCATCCCGCAAACGATCAACATAATGTGCAAGTTCCAAATTTTTCAATGCATGCATTTCACGGGTAGAGCAAGATGTAGGCATGGGTTCCTTCAATTTAGCCTCAAGAGAACTAGTGTAAGCATGCATCTCATCAATCTTAGCATGCAAAAGAGGGCAAGAAGTGCAAGCACCTAGCAAAGCAGTCTAGACTTAAGCTCGACCACTTCAACCCTAAGCACATCTAGTTCCTCACACTTGGAGGCATGCTTCTCCTTAAACAAAGCAACATCAAGCAAGGAATATGGAGCAATCAAGACAATCAACCTCATCCGAAACAACAGGGCTAGCCTTAAGGGAATCAATCTCAAGCTTACTATCAAACACCCGTGTCTCTAGCTCACCCACTCTAGTCCTAGCATCCTCGAGTGAAGCCCTAAGCTCTTTTCTCATTTTCTTGGCCTCTCTAAGCATGTCATCACGGTTATCAAGCAAAGAGCCAAGCCTCTCATTCTCCCCGGTGCAAGAAGGGAAGTTCATCACGCACCTCGTTGTCGGACTCGGAGTCCGAGTCGCTCCGTGTGCTCTTCTTGCTTGTCGGAGCTCGGCGCCATGGTACGAAGCCATCTCGCGAAGCGGCCTCACCCCGCTCGGGTTCTTGGACGACTTCTTGTTCTTGCGACGATCACCTTCGTCTTCACCGCTACTCGAGCTCGAGGTGGAGTACACGGAACCGGAGTCGACGTCGCTCGCTCCCACCATCACTCGGGCCTTGCCTCGGCTCTCCTTCTTCCTCGATCGTCGCTCGTCCTTGTACTTGTTCTTGTGCTTGCTCTTGTGGTCGCGCCTCGAACGGTACTTGCCGTCCATCCTCGGCTTGTGCTTGTAGTCGTCCTTGTTCTCGGCCTTCTCGGGCGGTCGGCGACGAAGTGTCCCGGCTTGCCGCACTGGAAGCATGTTCTCGTGTTCCTCCTCATGTTCACGCGGTTCTCGTGCGGCCTCTCGAACCGCCTCGTCAACGGCGCCGGCTCGTCCTCTCCAAGGTCATCAAACTCCTCATCCGGCATGGACATCAAAGAGGAAAAAGAGAACATCCCGGTGGATGGGTTAGAGTTAGCCTTTCCTTTGGAACCACCAACGAGGGCAAGACTATGGGAATCGGTCGGTCCCTCGAGCTTGGCGATCATGCCCCTATCCACCTCGACCGACTTGAGCTTCGAGAACGGCTCGTTCACCGTCGAGTGTCATACTTCTCCGACTCCCACGGTGTCCTCAAACTTTCCGCCCCATATCGTACGATCCAAAGAGTGTAAGAGCTTGACCGCTCTATCATGATCATCGTACGGGAGCACGTCCACATTGGCCCTCATGTTGTTCACAACCACCGTGAACCTCGAAACAAGGCATCGATGGACTCACCGGGGAGATGAGTGAAGTTCTCGTACTCTCTCCGTAGGTCGCATACATCCGTGCCCGAACTCCGGGCGTTCCCAACATGAGCCTCCTTCAACACCGCCCAAATCCTACAAGCCAAGTGCTCGGTGTGCACCCGATCGAACTCAGCCGACACAAAGCACGAAACAAGTAGTCGACCGCCTTATTGTTGGCGTCGAATCCGTCCCTCGAGCTCGGAGCGAGGAAGTCCATCGGTTGGACATATCCCGTGTCCACCGTGACATCCCAAAGAATCCGACCCTTTCCGCGGAGAAACGCACCCATCCGCTTGCTCCACATCTGGTAGTTCTTGCCATCGAAGTGTGGAGGACCCGAACCCCGTTCCTGGTACGCCATCCTTGGATCTTAGACCGGTTAGAGTCAATAAAGACCCGAACCGGCTCGATACCACTTGAAGGACCGAATAGGCAACCGAGAGAGGGGGGGGGGGGGGAGTGAATGGGAGCCGATAAAAATTCTTCTCGAGGGAGATTGAAACTCCGACAAGACGAACTAGCTCGGTTGAACCCCCAAAATCACACGCTCCGCACTTCTACCTTCTCGTTTGCCAAAACCACGTAGCCACCGAAGTGCAACCGGTCCTAGGAACAAACTCTACCAAGAACCACAACACACACGCAGCAACGACAACGGAAACAACTCGAAAGCCGGCTAACCGCAGGGGGGCGGTTAGACCGGTATAGGGGGCGGTTAGATCGCCTCCACCCGGTAACCAAGAAATCCTCCGAAACGCCTCTTTCGAGCACCAAAACTCACCCCGGTTTCACCAACAAAGATATCCGGTCAAGGCCATGCTAGCTACCGTAAAATCTTGGCGAAAACCAAAACTCCACCCGGGGGCCTAGGGGCGGTTAGACCGGCTACCGGGGGCGGTCTAACCTCCCGTACCCAAAGCAAAGAACTCCAACCAAGAACTCCTAGCAAACCGCACGAGAACGACCCCAAATTTCACCCGGACGCTCCTCCGATCAAGGCGAACAAACTCACGAGAGGAAAATCCGGTGAAACAAAACTTCGACCCGTAAACACCCGGGGCGGTTAGACCGCCCCTTCCGTAAAACGAACCCGCGGGTCAAACCTCAACTTCCTCGCGCCCGATCTCCCGAATCACTCCACGGATTGCAAAGCAAAACTTCGGGAAGAGCCGGGTTACCTCCCGGGCAACCTC
The DNA here is from genome assembly GCA_947561735.1 of Cenchrus americanus. Classification (NCBI taxonomy): domain Eukaryota; kingdom Viridiplantae; phylum Streptophyta; class Magnoliopsida; order Poales; family Poaceae; genus Cenchrus; species Cenchrus americanus. The sequence continues at coordinate 106,334,126 of OX387243.1, forward strand.
TACCTCAAAGGAATCGACCCGAAACGCTCACAATCAAGAGGAATCGAAGAAATCGCTTCTCTAGGTCAAGAACTCGCCCAACTCGAGAAACCACCAAATCGAGTCCAATTCAAAGGAGATTTGGGGGCAAAGTCACCAGTGCAAAGAGGCACAAGAACCTCATACGTGACACCCACCAAAAACCCCAAGAAATCGTCCTCAAAACACCGCCAACAAAGAGCTCCGAAAATCAACACAAAAGAGACGGGAAAACCACCATGATGAACAACGCCAAACCTTCTATACATGCCATGAAAGGTTCGTACAAGGTCTAGCTTGCCACCCCAACATCCATCTCTCTCTCTAGATCTCACATGAAGCTCTCAAGCTAGTCCTCTAAAAACCTAAGGAAAATAGAGAACGAAAATGGAAAAACAAATGAGCTAGGGTTCCAAGAGTTGGTCGCCATCCACTCATTCAATGAGTATATATGGTGGCACCCAAAAGACTAAACTACCCTTCACTAATAACTAGGGATACATGCCCCTCGAGGGCGGATTTGGAAGTCTTCATGTCTTCACCATCGGACGGATGCCCGGCGACCGCAACTTGCTTAGCCTCGACGCAAGCCTTGCGATCCCGACCCATGTCCTCCGCTTCGAAGCTTCTCGGTGCGGCGTCCGGGGCGGTCGACCGCCCCCCCGGGCGGTTAGACCGGCCCCGGAGATCCGACCGGCCCCGGCGGTCCGACCGCCCCTCCGGGCGGTTGAACCGGCCTGGGTGGCCGCACCCCCTCGTCGAGTCTTCGGCCTCGGTTTTGTGGCTCAACCGAGTAACCCGGTGGTTTTTTCGGTGAACCACCGCAAACCCCGCAAACTCGGTGTAGCCTCCGCCAATCTCCACTCATGACTCGGCTCCCACGTAGTTCCGGCTCGCCCTTGGTTTTGAGGCTCTACCAAGAAACCGTCCACGACTTCATCTTGCTGTTCATGCCACCATGCGGCCCGCACTTGACCCCACCGGCCACCGGTCCCTCGAACGAAGCCTACTTGTCTTCTCCACACCGGAGGCCTCACCGGCAACGACCTTTCGCGCTTGTTCTTCACCTGCACCAACACGAGTCAAGCCGCAACCTGCACCTGCAATACTTAGCCAAGAATCAGTCCACACAACGTTGTCAATCACTCATCACACAAGGAAGTGACCATCCACCGGTCCTCGAACCACACATGGTCCTCATTGTTGCCCTGGTCCGGCCCCAGCTTGCGACCGACGAACCTCCCGCCGCCGCAAGGGCATGGATGTGAAGTCCAGGGACCTATGTGTAAACTAGGGGCTCGATTGCAACGAAAGTGATCTAGGTTTCTTTACCAGTTAGTCCAGCGCATTAGAAAATCTCTAGAAAATTGTAGAAAATTCAGAAAATTGCATAACTAATTTTGTTGGATTCCTGGTGATAAGTACTACAACTTTTGTTATACTCACATGGTCTGATTCTGGATATTGTTAGCATGAAAAATAGGAATGTGAAAAACCTAGATCTGCCATAACTCAACTATAAATCCTCTGCATCCAAATTTTGGATATGTTATGTATAATGTCATGACTAGCTCCTGTGCCAAAAATTGCACAAAGTTATGCAGTAAATCTTTGTAAATAAATTGTTTTCCATTTACGCAGAATCTGCCTAGATGATTTTTGTAGCTAAAAATATTTATGTTTTTGTGCCCAACTTATGCATGCTGTCTTGTTATGTCAAAACACACCTCTGGTGAATTAATCATGATTTTTGGTTTATCAGAAATATTTATTCTTATTTGTGCATGTTTTCCTTTGTAAATTAGTGGAGCAAGATCAGTAGAGCTTGTAGGTGTGCTTGCTGCTTCTTTAGACTTGTTTAGGACCAGGGAGCATGTATGAGAAGGATTGGATCATTTTGATGTTGATTTATTTTTGTAATGCATTTAATTTGAATCACTAGCTAGTCTTTGTTATTTTCCAAAATAATTTATTTTCTAGCTTCCAAGCTTTGTATGTGGGTCCAGTGGTTCAGTTTGGGTGTTGTGATGCTTAAGAAACCCTTCTTTAAATTTTTAGTGATTTATTGCTTAATGAAAAGCTTTAAAGGCCTTTTAAAGATTAAAGATTAATGAAACAAGGAAAATGCTTTTAATTCTTTTCCCCTTTTTGGAAGTGTGACCTAACTTAATTACAGGCTAAGAACAAACTCTTGCTGATAAGGAATTAATTTATAAATAAATATCTTTGTTTACACCTTTGCTAGTGAGAGGTAAAAGGGATAAATCCTCACATGAAATAACAAGTATAAAAGAAACATTAATTCAAGTGTGCAATAAATGAATAAACCATCTGTCAATAATAACCTTCCTAAAAGGAATTTATTAGCTTATTTGTTAAGGTGAATATGACCAACAAGAGTTGGATAAGATAAACAAACTGTCACATTACCTGAACCCTGCATTGCATTCCGTGTAGATCTCCCTAGCTGACGGTGACTACTCACTCGTCCCGGAATCCGAGGAAGGAGGAGCAGAAGCTTGGCCGCAGTACGTGGAAGTGCTCGACGACACCGAGGGTGCTCAAGCTAGCCTAGCTGACGAAGGCAAGCCCCGGTGCATCTGACCCAGTTTTCAAATTTTGTTATTCAATTATGTATGGATGCTTGTGCATTTAAGTTGAGGAGTCGTATGGAACCATAGATGCATGATCCCTAGGTACCTTTGTCCTTACTAGTATGATAGGTTGTTAGCTGCTAAGCTATAGGACTGTTACAAGTCGGGTGATCGTGTCACTCGCGAGGATAGGTTCCTAGATAGGAATCATAAGATCTCCTTAAATGGACTGCTCAGGTGGTAAGAGCATGGGATTTGGGCTCCAGTCTAGTGACTATTGTGGGTTAAGTGTTTGAACGTACTAAGCACTTGTCGGGAATGGGACCGATAAGCTTAGTACCTTAATGAGGCGGTGAGGGATCCTACTATTACTACTCTTGGGATACGTCTTACGGCTTGCTACCGGTGGTGTACGGTGACTCCGGCTGCCTCGCGGGGGTATGCCGGATAGCTTGCACCAAAGACTGTAAGATTTGATCCCGACCCGAAGAGTTTTGGGAACCGCTTGGTGGTTGTCCTCGCGAGGGGCATCCCACCGTGTGTTTAGGTCTACCTTGTAAGGTTTGAATTAATCGATTGTCGGCCTCTCACCATTATCTGAGACTACTTCACTAGTCATGTGATCCCTGATGATGGAAGTTGATGAACACTATGCTGGATTAATTGTATTGTACAACTTTGTCTGTACTAGATGGCTAATTTAGTAAGGATTAAACCCACCAGAACTTGTGATAAAATCTTGAAAGTAAGGACGTACTCTTTGTTACTTTTCAGCAAAAGAAACCCAGTGGCCAAAAGCCTTTCATGTCTAGAGTGGTGAAGTAGTTATTACCGACGGGTAAGTCTTGCTGAGTATTAGTATACTCAGCCTTGCTATAATATGTTGATCCAGGTAATGCTTTCGGTGATGTGTGGCCCGGAGAGATCCCGCCCGGCTGGGAGCTGGAGTGGGTGGAGGATGACGACTGAAGGCATCATGGCTGGCCTCCCGTGGTGTTTCCGCTTCTCGTTAGTTTAATTCCGCTGTTTCGGAAAACTCTGAACTACGTCTTTATGTCAAAAAACCTCGGTTTGTAATAATTAAACCCTTCGGGGTAAATTTCGGATGTTATTTATCTTGTATCTCTGGACTCGCCTTCGCGTGAGTTTTAATGCATATATGTCGATCCTTGTTGCTATTCAAGTGATTTACCGGGCGTTAACCTGGCGACTAACGACGGGATGATACTTTATTATCGCTTAATGACCAAAGTGGATTGGTTTAGGCGATAGTACAGTATTTTCCAAGGCGGGTTGTCACAGTTGGCATCAGATGGTCTGATTTTTTGATACAATTTGCCAAGATGGTCTGATTTTCCAAAACACGTTGGTCCGCTAAGGATAAACTAGACCGAGAGGCCCTAGAGGGAATTTTTGTGTTCTTTCAGGTGGCTTACTTAACCTATGGTTTATTTTGCTAACTCCCAGCACATTACTTTATGTCAGACTAGATGAGCCATGTGTTTTATACGTGTGTTGTACCGCATCACGGGAATTGCGAGGGTTGATGGAGTGATCCATTGCACGGATCCCATCTCCGCGTCTGTTTATGAGTTGTGTTGTCGCCACGTGTTTCATACGTGTGCATTCCGCATGTCGATCATGCGAGGCAAGGATACACTCCATTCAAACGGAGGGTGTCCGAGGCTGGACGCTGTCCATGCAGCGGCTTAACGCATGGATGCCGTTTCTACAGTGAACGGTAATGTATGTGGACGCTTTCGTGACGTGCTGGCACGAAAGGTTCATTTTCTGCAGGTACATAACAGCGCTTCGTTAGTCATTAAGCGAGTACCGTGTAGCTCTCGACTAGATATTATAGGGAGAGACGAATAAAAGCCTTGCCACCGGCACTAACTTCGATATTTGGCTTGATTGCCATGTGAGGTCGAATAGGACGTCTTGCATGCATGATAAAAATTGAAATAAATTAAAATGGACCCAAAACAGAACTTTTGTGTCCTCTTTAAGGAAGATTTTGCTATTGTGTTCTTTTTATACACTAGAGTACCTCTCATGCTTAGCTGTCGTGCTGCCAAAATTTTGAAAAAGCTCGTTCATTTTGTTTTGTACCATGTACTAGGATTAATTAAATCAGTTGTTAAAAACAGTTGCTCCTGGCCCAATCTAGCTTCTAGTCGCAAGTTCCGATCATAGTTTCGTTTGGTTTGGTTCACATCTTTCTAGGAACATCTAGACTTTGTATCCTTCCACCTTGTTTCCTTGATCTAGCTCAACCTTTGAAAACCAAAAGTGTGTAAAAGAACCTTTGTAGTAGCCGGAAAACCGGGGGAAAAGTTTTTAGGGTTCTTGAATTGTGGTTATGAAATGTTATTCACAGCTGCCAGAACTTCACCATTTGACATGCCGTTCTCTTTGAGACCTGACATGTGTTACATTTTTGTACAGATGGCTTTACCCGTGTTTCACGAGTTCGACGCTGACGGTACGATCCGTACCAACGGGTTGCACTGGGAGGGTTTTCCACGTCTGGCGTGGGAAGCACTCAGCGCCGCTGGCTACCTCACCCCATAAACTTATGAGGTGTCCGAGTTCGAGCGTTACGGCATTCCCCGTTGCAGAGTGATCGTCACTGTATTGCCACACCCGGACCACGCTGACTGGTTCGACTTGAGTTTTATCTACTGGGGATTTATTACCCACGAGGCCGTCGAGTCGGCGCCAGCCCCTTAGAGTGCCGATGGACTTCGTGACCACAATCCCACTGTGGTAGCTCTCTCTCCGTTTGGGCTGTTTCCTGCTATGAGTCCTCACGACCCGGCATGGTTGGACCATATGGATCACCTACGGGAGCTGTTGTCTCTAGCGGAGCCGCTGGATGTCACTCGGACGCTGACTCGTTGCCTTAACGTTGTCTTCACACTTCAGGGGCTGCGTTATAACACCACAACGGTTATCGGGCAGCGTTTGGAGGCATCTAGGCGGGATTGGCAGCAGCTATCAGCCGCCCATCAGCAGCTGAACTTTACACTTACTCAGATGCAGCAGGAGAATGACAGGCTGTGTGCCAGGAGATTCCAGTTAGAGTTAGAGAGAGGCGATCACCTACAGAGGATTGTAGATCTAGAGGCGGAGAATCACACCTTGGAGGAGAATGTTGATGCGTATGAGATTGAGAGGTTGACACTACTTCAGGACATTGCTGATATGCAGCAGCAGGTGGAGGAGGGCGAGGTGCAGGTGGCAGCCTTGCAGGCTATAGTGGCCTTACAACCACTGCCTCCAGTACAGGCACACCCAAAGGAGCAGCTGGGTCTGTCTGGTCTGGATCAGACGAGCCAGGCGGGACCACCGTTGCCGACTCCACTAGCTTCGCCTGCAGGCAGTGGTGCTTCGGTGGGCAACTAGGTTGCCCGACAGTGATAATAAGAAGGATTGCGATCCTATGGTGTTATCTTCGAGATGATTGGAGTAGTTAGCTTTTGATCACGTCTTCGTGCAAAGTAACGGCTTGTAACACTATCGTACTGTGGTGCTTTCAGATTTGAGTCTTGTAATGTCCTTGGACCTTGTTCCGTCGTGTTGTAATAAAGAATGCTTAAGCATGTTGTGTTTGAATTGGAATTCGCTTTGTTCAATTCAGATGTTGGAATCTTATTGCGTATGATTAACGAAATTTGAGCGAATAATTGCAATGACCACGCTTGCCAAACTTGCATTTCACATGAGCGTTGGAAAACCAAAGTATTTTTAGGGGCGTCAATCATCTACCAAACAGTTAGGTGCGCGTTCGCAAGTCACCTTCGCTGGCACCTGAAATGGCAGAAATTGCCCCGAGGGTGAATGTTGGCTCGAGTTACTCGAGTGGTCGCATTTCCTAACTATGTTGAAGAACGATTCTATGAATCCATTGTTGGCTATGTGATACCTTTCGACTGTTGCTGCCATCATCATATGAATGCTATTGAGCTGTGGTTACGTATGATCGTACTTGTCATCATTTCCGAGTAAGCTTTTGGTTATGTGACTAACAAGGCTCGCATTTCAGATGGTGGGAACCACGCGCAGCTCTCCTAATGGGTTCGGAGCGAACGGTAGCGGTGACTTGCCGCCACCACCGCCCATGACACCGTCGGAGGCCTTCATGGTCACACAAACCGAGGTACTGTGCCAGATTCTGCAGACGTAGCAGCAGATCGCTCAGCAGATGAACCGAGGGCCTCCCCATGGGGCCAACCACGAGGGGCCTAATCAGGTCACCACGTATGCTCTGTTCATCGGGATGAAGCCGCCGACCTTCTCCTAGGCGGAAGACCCCCTGGAAGCTGAAGCTTGCATCAAGGCCATCGAGGCGAAGTTCTCCGCCTTTGTGCTACCTTGCTCCGAGGAGAACAAAGCCAACTTCGCAGCTCTACAACTGCGAGGAGAAGCTTTAATGTGGTGGGATCATTTCAAGTCGATGCAGCGAGGGCGTGCTGTAACTTGGGATGAGTTCAAGCAAGCCTTCAAGAGCCATCACATCCCCAAGGGATTAATGGACAGGAAGATGAGGGAGCTGTTGGCCCTTAGGCAGGGGTCCGATACGGTGTACCGTTACGCCCAGAAGTTTAACAGCTTGTGCCAATATGGTGGGCATCACGTAGACACTGATGCGAAGAAGATGGAAAGATTCCGCGACGGGCTAGATGGCAAGTTGTACGAGTGACTGAACCTGCTCGAGCCCGCAAACTTCCATGAGCTAGTGAACAAGGCTATCTCCCAAGAGGATGCCATGAAAAAGGCCCACGGGGACAAGAAGAGGGTATCTGGTTTTGCTCCGGGCAGCGGAACTAATAAGAAGTTTCGCTTTGTGAAGAAGAACGTTCCAAACCCATCTCAGCAATCTTCAACTGGACACTGGACGATGAAGCCATCCGAGAGCAAACCCGCAGGGAACTTCCAGTTCCAAAATGCTTAGCAGCAGGCTCCAAAGCCTAATGCACCTCCTCGCAATGTTGGTGATTGTCGTTGCTACAACTGTGGTCAACCGGGGCATTACATCAGTGATTGTCCCAAACCAAGGCAGATCAAGCCCAACCCACAGAATCAAGGTGCAGGAAACAAGCCTGCCACTCCGGCCAAGAAGCCTATGGTGCAAGTACGCCAAGGCAAACTGAACTTCACCACCATGAGTGACATTCCGGAGGGAGCTTCAGTGCTCACGGGTACATTCTCTATCAACAACACTCCTGTTAAGGTTTTATTTGATTCGGGAGCTACCCACAGTTTCATAAGTGAGAATCTATTAGGCAAATTGGGTCTAAAAGGAATGCAAACCAAATTGGCTTATAAAATTACCACACCAGATGGAAACATCTCTTCTCACCTAGTAACTTTTGGGGTTCCTTTAAGGTTGGGAAGCAAGGTTATTTGATCTAATCTCATAACCATAAAATTGGAAGGCATGGATGTTATCTTGGGTATGGAGTGGATGACCCAACATAAGGTGGCTTAAGATATATCAGATAGGGTGGTAGAGATCAATTCACCTACGGTCGGGCACAGTACCTTGTACCTACCTTCCAAGGACGGTACCGATTCTTGTGCCTATGCGACCATTATCTCCCCTCTTGAGGAAATTCCAGTAGTGTTTGAGTATCCGGATGTCTTTCCTGATGAGTTGCCTGGTATGCCACCAGACAGAGATGTCGAGTTTGTAATCGAACTCCAACCGGGTACTGCACCCATTTCCAAAAGACCTTATCGTATGCCACCCAAAGAATTAGCCGAACTGAAAAATCAACTCCAGGAGCTGTTAGATAAGGGTTATATTCGCCCGAGCTCTTCTCCTTGGGGTTGTCCTGCTCTTTTCGTCAAAAAGAAGTGTGGTAGCTTGAGACTGTGTGTAGATTACCGACCGCTCAATGCAGTCACCATCAAGAACAAATGTCCTCTTCCCTGAATCGATGTTCTTTTTGATCAATTGGCTGGAGCCAAAGTTTTCTCCAAGATCGACCTTCGTTCTGGTTATCATCAAATCAAGATTCGACCTTGTGACATTCCTAAAACCGCTTTCTCTACTCGTTACGGTCTTTACGAGTTCTTGGTAATGTCTTTTGGTCTAACAAATGCCCCAACCTACTTCATGTACCTCATTAACTCCGTGTTTATGACGGAGCTCGACAAATTCGTAGTGGTCTTCATCGATGATATCCTCATCTACTCCAAAAATGAGAAAGAGCATGCCAAACATCTCTGAGTTGTCCTTCAGCATTTGCGAGATCATAAGCTTTATGCTAAGTTCTCCAAATGTGAATTCTGGTTGAAGAGTGTGAAATTCTTGGGGCACACCATTTCCCAAGATGGTATTTCCGTAGATCCAAGCAAAGTTCAAGAGGTGATGGATTGGAAACCACCCAAGTCCGTACACCAAATTCGCAGTTTCTTAGGATTGGCGGGGTACTACCGTCGATTCATTCCTGACTTCTCTAGAATCACAAAACCTATGACTGAACTGCTCAAGAAAGGAGTGAAGTTCGTGTGGAGCGAAGCATGTGAGAAAGCCTTCCACACCTTGAGGCAGCATTTAACCTCAGCCCCAGTGCTAGTGCAACCATATAATTCCAAGCCTTTTGAAGTCTTATGTGATGCATCAGGCACAGGTCTCGGCTGTGTCCTTATGCAAGAAGGCCGAGTCATTGCCTATGCTTCACGGGCACTTCGACCTCATGAAATCAATTATCCTACCCACGATCTTGAGTTAGTTGCTATTGTCCATGCTCTCAAAATATGGAGGCATTATCTGATGGGTAATCGTTGTAACATCTTCACTGATCACAAGAGCCTCAAATACATCTTTACTCAGTCAGAGTTGAATATGAGGCAAAGAAGATGGCTTGAGTTGATTAAGGACTATGACCTAGAAGTGCACTATCACCCCGGTAAAGCGAATGTTGTTGCGGATGCTCTTAGCCGCAAAGCTCACTGCAACCATCTAGAGTTAGAGCCAGTTGGTGACCCATTATGTGAAGAAATGAGAAGGCTCAACTTAGAAGTGGTACATCAAGGAAGTCTTTGTGCCTTAACGGCGGAATCCAATCTTTATGATAGAATTGTCATTGCTCAACGCAATGACGAGGACATACAAACTATCAAACAAAAACTAGCAGAGGGGGATCCCAAGTATACTTGTTTCCAGAAAGATCACTAGGATGTGATCTGGTTTGGAAAACGCCTTGTGGTTCCTGTCGATCCGGAGATTAAGAAGGTCATCCTTGATGAGGCTCACAAGTCCAAATTTTCTATTCATCCTGGCAGTACCAAGATGTACCAAGATTTGAAATAGAATTTCTGGTGGTCCAACATGAAAGTTGATATAGCCAAGTATGTAGCCGAGTGCGATACTTGCCACCGGATGAAAGCAAGCCATTTGAAATCGGCAGGTGTACTGTGTACTCCAACCCCTGCCGATACCCATGTGGAAGTGGGATGACATCAGTATGGATTTCATTGTGGGTTTACCCTTGATGGCTAGAAAGAAAGATTCTATTTGGGTAATCGTGGACTGACTCACCAAGACCGCTCATTTCATCGTCGTACATACCACTTATTCAAGACAAAGAAGATGCGAGAGTTATACATGGACCACATAGTTCGTCCGCATGGAATTTTGAAGACTATAATCTCTACCGAGAGGAACTCGGCTTGTAGCTCGCTTCTCGGGAGCAATTGCATGTGTGCTTAGGAACCAAGCTAATTCATAGCCTCAGTTATCATCCGCAGACCGATGGTCAGACGGAAAGGATAAATCAGATTTTGGAAGATATGCTGCGAGCAAGCATCTTGCACTTTGACAAGAGTTGGGACAAGTGTTTGTCCTTGGCAGAATTCTCCTACAACAATAATTATCAAGCCAGTTTGAAGATGGCACCGTTCGATGCTCTTTACGGACGAAGATGCCGCACTCCATTGAATTGGTCGGAAGCCAGAGAAAGGACACTCTTTGGTCCAGATCTAGTTAAGGATGCCGAAGAAAAAGTGCAAGTAATAAGAGAGAATTTGAAGATGGCTCAGATGAGGCAAAAGAGTTACCATGACAAGGGAACCGCACCCCGACACTTTGAAGTGGGAGATTACGTGTATCTAAAGGTGTCCCCCACCAAAGGTGTGCAGAGGTTCGGTGTCAAAGGAAAGTTAGCTCCACGCTACATTGGACCCTTTGAAGTCATAGAAGTATGTGGGTCAGTGGCTTATCGTATCCAGTTGCCAGAACGGTTCTCCGCAGTCCACAATGTGTTTCATGTAACTCAACTAAATAAGGGAATGCCTGTGCCGGAGAACGAAGTCATCACAGAAGCTAATGCTTAGATTGAGCCGGATTTCTCACTCATCGAGCACCCATTGAGAGTACTAGACCAAAAAGGGCGAAAGACCCGAAGACAAACGGTACGAATGTACAAAATCCAATGGAGTCATCACACGGAAGAAGAAGCAACTTGGGAGACGGAAGACTACCTCAACACTAAGTATCCGGGCTTCCTGCAATCTCGAAACTGTGAGTTCTTCTCCCCATCTCATAGTTCTCAAGTCGAATCTCGGGACGAGATTCCATTTAACGGGGTAGGCTATAACGCCCCAGGTTTTTAATTAACCCTAATTGTCGGTCAGCCCGGCTGACAGTGGTCAAATCACGGTCAACCTGGGCCCTCACCTCGAAAAACTCACTAACCTACTCTATTGAACCCTTTTGACTAGTAGACACTTGTGGGGCCAACCCATGGTCAAAGACTTGGTCAAACCCCACTTCACCCCTAGTGTCCATAGCTGTCCTTCGGAACTTTTGCCGTGTTCTCCAAAATTCACCTAAACACTTAAAATTCTACCTTTAGGAAAGTTGTCCATCCTGTTGAGGGACACAACTTTCATGTAGATTGGCATTTCAAATTTGGAGAGGAAAAGCTTGAAAAACTTGCTCCAATGTCAGCTTCTCCTGTTCATGAGAACAAGTTGGCATTCCAAGTTGGCAACTGTTTATTGCAAAATCTGTGCAGAAAAACCCCATAGAGCCTTTTTAAAAGTGATAGAGGGTAGTTAGATCTACAACTTTCATGTTCAACGGTTAGAGCACTTTTATTCAAAAATGGAGTTTTTCCTTTTCAAAGATGTGTTTAGCAAAAACATTTGGGCAGGGCGCCGCGCACGCCGCGACGCCGCGCGCGCCTCGCACCGCGTGTCGCGCCCGCGCGCCGGCCGGCCCTCGGCGTCCGCGCCCCACGCGCCGCCCGAGGCCGTGCGCCGTCCGAGACCCCGCCTCCCGACGCTCCCCTTCGCCCGAGGCGCCTCAAACCGCGCCGTCGAGGCGCCGTACGCGCGCCGGCCTATGCGCCGTAGCACGGCGGAATCCCCCCGTCGTCACCCCCGCCGTCACCCCGAGCCCGTGTGTATAAAAGGCCATCGTGTTCTCTTTCTCCCCCACGCCATCCTCGCGCCGCCGCCCCCGTCCGCCGCGCCGCCGCCGCCGCCGGTGAGCTCATCGCTCCGCTCGCGCCCGCCGCCGACCAAACCCTCCTAGCCCTTCACCGCACAACCCTCGAGCTTCCCCGGCCGTGCACCGGGCTTCACCGCCTCGAGCCTCACCGGAGTCCGCGTGACCGCGAGCGTGCCGCCGCGGTCTCGTCGCCGCCGCTCGCCGGTGCTCTCCCCGACCACGCCACCGCCACCAATCGGCTAGGGGTGAATATGACCAACAAGAGTTGGATAAGATAAACAAACTGTCACATCACCTGAACCCTGCATTGCATTCCGTGTAGATCTCCCTAGCTGACGGTGACTACTCACTCGTCCCGGAATCCGAGGAAGGAAGAGCAGAAGCTTCGCTGCAGTACGTGGAAGTGCTCGACGACACCGAGGGTGCTCAAGCTAGCCTAGCTGACGAAGGCAAGCCCCGGTGCATCTGACCCAGTTTTCAAATTTTGTTATTCAATTATCTATGGATGCTTGTGCATTTAAGTTGAGGAGTCGTATGGAACCATAGATGCATGATCCCTATGTACCTTTGTCCTTACTAGTATGATAGGTCGTTAGCTGCTAAGCTATAGGACCGTTACAAGTCGAGTGATCGTGTCACTCGTGAGAATAGGTTTCTAGATAGGAATCATAATATCTCCTTAAATGGACTGCTCAGGTGGTAAGAGCATGGGATTTGGGGTCCGGTCCAGTGACTATTGTGGGTTAAGTGTTTGAACGTACTAAGCACTTGTCGGGAATGGGACCGATAAGCCTAGTACCTTAATGAGGCGGCGAGGGATCCTACTATTACTACTCTTGGGATACATCTCACGGCTAGCTACCGGTGGTGTACGGTGACTCCGGCTGCCTCGCGGGGGTATGCCGGATAGCCTGCACCAAAGACTGTAAGATTCGATCCCGACCCGAAAAGTTTTGGGAACCGCTTGGTGGTTGTCCTCGCGAGGGGCATCCCACCGTGTGTTTAGGTCTACCTTGCAAGGTTTGAATCAATCTATTGTCAGCCTCTCACCGTTATCTGAGACTACTTACTCCACTAGTCATGTGATCCCTAATGATGGAAGTTGATGAACACTATGCTTGATTAATTGTATTGTACAACTTTGCCTGTACTAGATGGCTAATTTAGTAAAGATTAAACCCACTAGAATTTGTGCTAAAATCTTGAAAGTAAGGACATACTCTTTGTTACTTTTCAACAAAAGAAACCCAGTGGCCAAAAGCCTTTCATGTCTAGAGTGGTGAAGTAGTTATCACCGACGGGTAAGTCAGGCTGAGTATTAGTATACTCAGCCTTGCTATAATATGTTGATCCAGGTAATGCTTTCAGTGATGTGTGGCTCGGAGAGATCCCGCCTGGCTGGGAGCTGGAGTGGGTGGAGGATGACGACTGAAGGCATCATGGCTGGCCTCCCGTGGTGTTTCCGCTTCCCGTTAGTTTAATTCCGTTGTTTTGAAAAACTCTGAACTACGTCTTTATGTCAAAAAAAACTTTGGTTTGTAATAATTAGACCTTTCGAGGTAAATTTCGAATGTTATTTATGTTGTATCTCTAGACTCGCCTTCGCGTGAGTTTTAATGCATATATGTCGATACTTGTTGCTATTCAAGTGATTTACCGGGCGTTAACCCGGCGACTAACGACAGGATGATACTTTATTATCGCTTAATGACCAAAGTGGATTGGTTTAGGTGATAGTACGGTATTTTCCTGGGCGGGTTGTCACACAACCCTGGGGTCTCCCTATCGAGCTCTACGCCATGATGGGGTCGGTCACGCGAATCCGACGTCGACTCCATCGTCTTCCCCGACTCCGGCGACTCCCCTCCAACTCCGGCAAGCCCTTCCGTCGCCATTGTTGATCTCTGGCCGAAGGTGAGCACACTGTCTCGTTCGCCTCGTCGATCTCATTCCGTTTTTGCTGTTCTTGTGCACGTTTTGAGGTCGTCCCCATCGAATCTCCATCTCCCTTCCTCTCTCTGTTCTGTTGCAGTCACCATGGCCACCTCTGTACGAGCTCCCTAATGACCGCAACCTCCAGCCACCGGGGAAAGTTGTCATCACCAGGAGATGCGCGACGTAGAGCCACGTCCACTGAACCCCTTGTCGGGCATACACCTCGGGTACTCATGCAAGGAAGGAAGAAGAGTAGAAGACGGACTCCTACTAGAATTCCCCCGTACTCCTACTAGGACTCGCTCCGTGTAATCCTACCAGACTCCTACCTTGTAACCGACTAGGTTCCCGCCCCCGGACTATATAAAGGAGGGCCGGTACCTAGCCGATCATACACAATCCCTCCGGGGAACAACTCCAAGCGCAGGCGCAATACTACCCCCAAACAGACGTAGGGTAGCTACTCCGCTACCCGAACCCGTATAAATCTTGTGTCTTGTGTCCTCGCGCATACCTTCGGGTTCCAAATCATGGCGATCCCCACCTTCTACCTTGCTGCGGGTACCTCCCATGGAGGTCGAGTGGTTTAAACACCGACAGCTGGCGCCCACCGTGGGGCGATCAACATGATCATTGGGCGAATTCGAAGGACATCCATCGTCTAGATCAATGTACGCGAAGACGTGACGAATTGGTAGCATGCAAGTCCACAACTCGCCGCGTCCTTGCGTCCACATTCAATCTGCTCAACGCAATTGAAATTCACGACGGATTCAATCCTGATGTGGCGTCTCGACGGAATCTCAAGGAGTCGACTCCTGTGCTGAGTCCGAAGAAAGCGTCGAGTCCAAAGCGGATTCCAGTACAGAAGGCTACCAGAGAATTTCAAGACCAATTTGCTTGGAGCACACGGAAGGCGTACACGTGCCGTGACTACTCGTCACCTGGCTGCACAGGCTCTACGTCAGCCTCGCCGTCCGCCGCGAGTACATGTCTCCCGGACACAGCGGCTCTACATCAATTTCGCCGTGCATCTCGACTACTCGTCACCCGACTGCACATACTCTACGTCAACCTTGTCGTGCGCCGCGAGTACTCATCTTCCTGCCGCAGCGGCTCTACATCGACTACGCCGCACGCCGCCGCGACGTCGTCTCTCTCGGGTGTACAACCGTCGGGGACCGCCCTAGGGGTCCCCTTAAACAATGGGGGAACCCTCACTTAAATCCCCGCATCGAAATGAGCCGAGCCTAGCCATGCAGAAAACTAACCATGCGCAGACTTGGCCTATGCGGCGCAGACTCCGGAGGCCCACCAAGACGGCCCGTCCGGGAAGACCCCTCGAGCAGGCTCCGCCTCGCCCGAGAGCACGCTCCTCCTCGAACGGCTCCGCCCCCGTTCGAGGGGCAACCCCCCTCCTCGAACGAGCTCCGCTCCGCTCGAGGGGCGACCCCTCCCTCGAGCGGTTCCGCCCCCGCCGAGGGCGCGCTCCCCCTCGAGCGAGTCCCGTCTCGCTCGAGGGTCCGCTCCGCCCCTCGGCCGGGGCCCGCCACGCTCACGGGCGCCCCGCACGCGTGCGCCGCCCCGCACTTGGGCATTTAACGCCCCGACGCCGCGAGGGCGGCGCCATCATGCGCCCGGGGCTCACGCCCCGTGCCGCCGCACCAACTCCCCGGGGAGGAGCCCATCCCCGCCACCGTGGGGTGGACCGTGCGCACGGCCGGTGTCGGTCCCGTGACACCGCGCGCACGCCACCGTACGGCTAACGCGCCCGACCCTCGAACGGGGGCCGGCGCACCCTCGACTCCACTTTCCCGTGACCCCGCAGTTAGGTGAGGGGGCGCTAGGCCGGTGGGTGGCCATCCCGGCCACCGTAACAGCGCGCGACCGCCGTACCCACGCGTGCGGGCACACCCCCGACTCCGCGGGCGCACGCCCGAGCACCTGCAAAGCAACCACTCCACCACCGCAGCTCATTGGGAAGGAACGTCGTTCTGCCCGCTCCTGTACCCCGTACCGATCATCATCAGCACCTCCCTCGAAGCCTATCAGAGAACGCCATCGCCATCTGCCGCCTCCTACCCTCGAACCGCCACCTTGTTCGGGGCACGAGGTAGGCCATCATGACCGGATCGCAGCGAAGATCGACCGGACGGCCGCCCGCTCTACACCGTAGCACGACGTGCTCCCACACGTAGCTAGGAAGCGCGGCGTGCATGTAACTCGCCGCCCCCTTGGCCTATAAAAGGGGAAGCGAGCCTCCCGCCCGCAAGAGGACGAATTCGAGGAACACGGCGCACCGTGCACTCACTCTCTTATTCTCCCACAACATCTCCGGCCCACTCACCCGGGGACTTGGAAGCCACTATTCCTCTCCCGCCTTGCTTGTACTTGCCCCACTACAAGCACCCCCCTTGCCGAGCAATATAGTGCCACGAGCACGCCCCTGGCCGGGACGTACGGCCCCCTCGGCGGAACCGGGATAAAATCTTGTGTCATTTGTTGCTTAGCATCGACCATTGAGGGATAGACCTAGGCGTTATCTACCGGTTAGTGTCGGGACCATATTCCGCACCGACGCTGGCGCCCACCGTGGGGCAAACGAGCGCCTAAGGTCATTTCACTAACTCCCTCCATGGTGATTCGCACTGAGTACCGTAGCACCCGCTACAACATGGGTAGCTCGGACCCTCTTCCGGCCGGGTTCGAGATCCGCTTCGGGGACTTGAACTTCCGGTGCCACGGGGAACGGCTATCTCATGCGCCTCACCAACCGTGAGGAGCTCCGCGCGCGCCGCGAGGCCGAGTCCGCTCTCGGTCTCCGCCGCACGCATGACACCGGCGCGCAGCACCGCAGCACGGATGCCGCGGGCCCGTCGACGCCGCGACGCCGTCGTCGCTCCGGGCTACGCTCGCGTCGGGGCGCGGTCCGAGCGGCGGCGGCCGAGCGCGCCGCCGCTCGGCCGCGATTTACCCACCGTCACGACGGCCGCCACCGCCCCAGCAGGACCGCGTGCGGTCTCCGGACCACGCATCCCCATCGGGCTACGTGGCGCCACTACGGCCCACAACGCCAACGTCAACACGACAATGCGCGGGGTTCCGCCCGGTCGGCACGTCTTCGTCGCCGAGGATCCCGGCACTCCGGCCGGCGGACGAGTCGTCACTGGGCTCCGTCGACACGATGCCACCCGCCAACCGACACGGGTACGCGGAGTGGGACTTCTCCGCGTGCCGGACCCGGCCGCGTTCGGGCGCTTCCTCGACGCCGCGGACTACCGGTTTGGTCGCTCCGACGACTCCGGCACCGGGAGCTACGACCCCACGCGGGAGTGTTGCGCCGTCATCACCAACGACCCGGCAAACGCCGCCGCGTGCGGCGGCGCCGGAGACGGGGAAGTCACGCCCGCCCCCCGGGGATCGCCACGCGCCGGCCGCGGGGCCGAGCGCTCCCCGCCGGGGCCGACGTCAACGCACGGCCGGCCCAAGCTCGCGAGCTCGAGGCCAAGCCGGCGCAGGAGTACCGGGACGGTGCGGCTACTCCGCGCCTCGATGGCGGGGGAGGCCTCCGCGCGCGGCGAACGCGCGCGGGAGCCGGGCCGACGAGTCCGTGACCGCCTCAACCCCGTCCCCAACATCGACAACGCGGATACGCCACCAAGGGCGAGCCAAAAGCTCATCGCCGCCGCGACGTTGCTACGCGCCATGCCGGCACCCTCGACCCCCGAGGCTCGAGACATGCACCGCGAGGTGCGGTACTCTCCTTGAGCAAGCGGCCGTCCGGCCGGGCCGAGAGCTCAGCCTCACGCATCCGCCAACAGGGGGACGCACGGGGCGATGATCCTGCACCGGGAGGCGAACCCTCGGTGCACGTAGGTCAACTTGCTGACCAGGGACGCACGCCGGCCAAGGAACGGCTCCTCGACACGCGCAGGCGCCGGATGGCGATGCCCGCAACGTCATCAACGCCGGGCGCACCGGCAAGGCGGACGCGCGGGCGGCTAGGGGCTACCACCCTCGAAGGGGTGGACGCTACGACAGCGGTGAGGATCGCTCCCCAACACCGGGAGCCCCGGGCACCCGTGTGTTCAGCCGGGAGATCCGCACGGCAGCGTTCCCCCAGCGCTTCCGTCAGCCCTCGACGATCGTCAAATACAACGGGGAGACGGACCCTCGTGTCTGGCTCAACGATTACCGCCTGGCCTGTCAGCTGGGCGGGGCCACCAACGACGAAGTAATCATCCGCAACTTGCCCCTGCATCTGGGCGACGCGGCCCGGACATGGCTCGAGCACTTGCCCGCCAGCCAGATCCATAGCTGGGACGATCTGGTTCACACCTTCGTGGGCAACTTCCAGGGCACGTACGTGCGCCCTGGGAACTCCTCGGGGATCCGCGCTCCCCGCACGCGAAGCCGGGCGATCGCCGCGGGACTTCATACGGCGCTTCTCCAAGCGCCGCACGTAGCTCCCGCCGTGGCACAATCCGAGATCGTGCACGCGTTCCTCGAGGGCACCACGTGCGGGACCTTGTGCGCGAGGCGGGACGCAGCCCGCCCACGGACTCGAACGAGCCGTTCGACATTGCCACTAGCTTCGCCTCGGAGAGGAGGCCGTGGGGGCAATCTTCGACGGCAAGAAGGGCAAGCGCTCCGAGGACACGCCCGCGGAGGGCGGCGGGTCCAAGGAGCCGCGCCGCAACGACAAGCGGGGCAAGAAGGGGAAGAAGCCGCGCCGAGAGGCGCGCGAGCAGGGCGCAACGGCGGCAACGCCGAGGCCCTCGCCGTTGACCCGCCCGACGGGGCCCTCGACCGGCTCCTCGAGGCCCGGGGGTGTTCGACGACATGATGAAGAAGCCATGCCCCTACCACAAGACCCCCGTAAACCACACTCTTGAGCAAAGGCGACATGCTCAAGAAGTTCTATGGCCGTGCCGCCGCGAAGGAGGCGAAGCCAAGAAGGATGGGGGCGATGGCGACGCGGGTGGTTTCCCCGCCGTCGAAAATGTCTTCCTCATCTTTGGGGGACCTACCGTCGACATGTCGACCGGCGGCGCAAGAAGAAGGAGCGGCACGAAGTCCTCGCCGCGAAAGGGCACCTCGGCCTTTCTCAAGCGGTCGAAGGATGCCATCACCTTTAGCCGGGATGATCACCCAAATCGCATCCCGAACCCGGGCAGGACCCACCGGTGGTCGATCCCATCATTGGCAACGCCCGGTTTTCAAAGGTCCTTATGGACGGAGGCGATAGCCTCAATATCCTCTTCGCGCATACATTGCGCCGATGGGGATTGGGCCGGGACCGGGCCCTCGGCCCGAAGACGAAGCCGTTTCACGGCATCGCGCCCCGACAACGCGGGTTCAACCCCTCGGGCGGATCGACCGCCCGTCCGGTTCGGGACCCCCAAGAATTTCCGCAAGGAAACCCTCACCTTCGAGGTGGTGGGATTCAAAGGGGCCTACCATGCCATCCTTGGGCGACCGTGCTATGCCAAGTTCATGGCGGTCCCCAACTACACGTACCTGAAGATGAAGATGCCGGGTCCAAACGGCGTCATCACCGTCGGGTCGTCGATCGAGCACGCATTCGACTGCGATGTCGAGTGCGTGGAACATGCGGAGGCGCTAGCGCTGGACGAAGCGCTGGTGAACACACTGGAGAAGATGGTCAATGACGACCTCAGCTCCGCCGCCAAGCACGTCGGCACGTTCGAGGCCGCCGAGCAAACCAAAGGGGTCCCCCTCGACCCATCGGCCCCCGAGGGCAAAGCATTGAGGGTCAGCTCGACCCTCGATCCGAAATAGGGAAGCGGTGCTCGTCGACTTCCTCCGCGCCAACGCCGACGTCTTCGCGTGGAGCCCCTCGGACATGCCGGTGCATCCCGAGGGAGGTCGCCGAGCACTCCCTTGATATCCCGCCTAACGCTCGCGGCCGCCCGGCGGCGCCGGCCGCGCGCGCTTCGACGAGGAACGGCGACGGGCGATCGGAGCGGAGCCGCGGGAAGCTCCTCGAGGCCGGATTCATCAAGGAAGTGTTCCACCCTACGTGGCTAGCTAATCCCGTGCTTGTAAAAAAAGAAAAACGGGAAGTGGAGGATGTGTATTGACTACACCGATCTCAATAAAGCATGTCCAAAGGTTCCTTTTCCTTTGCCACGTATAGATCAAATCGTTGATTCAACAGCCGGGTGCGAACTACTCTGTTTCCTTGATGCCTATTCGGGATATCATCAAATAAAAATGAAGGAGTCCGACCAGCTCGCGACTTCGTTCATCACACCGTTCGGGACGTTCTGTTACGTCACGATGCCTTTTGGCCTCAGAAACGCGGGCGCAACATATCAGCGCTGCATGCAGCACGTTTTTGGGGACCATATCGGGCGGACGGTCGAGGCTTACGTGGACGACATCGTCGTCAAGACCGAGAAGGCGGACGACCGGTCGGCGATCTCGGCATTGCGTTCGGGACTCGCCGCGGCCAACGGGGTCAAGCTCAACCCCCGAAAAATGTGTCTTCGGAGTGCCGCGGGGCATGCTCCTAGGATACATCGTCTCCCGGCCGGGGAATCGAGGCCAACCCCGAAAAGGTCGCGGCCCTCGAGCGAATGGGTCCAATTCGGGACCTCAAAGGGGTGCGAAGGTGTTGGGGTGCCTTGCCTCCTTGAGCCGCTTCGTCTCGAGGCTCGGTGAGAAGGGTCCGCCCCCTCTACGCGGCCGCTCAAGAAGCACGAACGCTTCTCTTGAACCGCCGAGGCCCGGGAAGCGCTCGACAAGTCGAAGGCGTCTCCGACACACGCCCCAATCCTTACGCCGCCGCGAGACGGCGAACCCCTCCAACTCTACGTGGCCGCAACCACCCGGGTGGTCGGCGCCGTGATCGTTGTGGAGCGCACGGAGGAAAAGCATGCCTTGCCGTGCGGAGGCCGGTCTACTACATCGGCGAAGTCTGTCGGACACGAAGACGCGCTACCCCCGAGTGTCCGAAGGCCGTTGTATGCGGTAGTCCTCGCGCGGCGCAAGCTCCGCCACTACTTCGAGGCCCACCCAGTTACGGTGGTCTCTTCCTTCCCGTTAGGAGAGATCATTCGCAACCCCGACGCGGCAGGCAGAATTGCCAAGTGGTCCGTGGAGTTGATGGGCGAGACGCTCGCCTACACTCCGCGCAAGGCCATCAAATCGCAAATCCTAGCCGATTTCGTCGCTGAGTGGACGGACACGCGGCGCGCCCCCTCGGATTCAAGCGAGGCTTGGACTGCGTTCTTCGACGGCTCGGTGATGAAGACGGGAGCGGGCGCGGGCTCGCTCTTCGTGTCACCCCTCGGGGAGCACATGCGCTACGCGGTGCGTCTCCACTTCCCCGCGTCCAACAATATGGCGGAATACGAGGCCCTTCTCTCGCGGCCTCAAAATCGCCATTGAGTTGGGCATCAAGCGCCTCGACGTGCGAGGGGATTCGCGCTCGTGATCGACCAAGTCATGAAGAACGCGAGCCGCCACGATGACAAGATGGAGGCCTACTGTAAAGCCGTGCGGGCCCTCGAAGACAAGTTCTACGGCATCGAGCTTAATCATGTGCCCCGCCGGTACAACGAGGAAGCGAGGATGAACTTGCCAAGATCGCGTCCGGCGGATCACCGTTCCCCCGAACGTTTTCGCGCGCGACATCGCGCAGCCCTCGGTCACCTTCGAGCCTTACCCCTCGAGCGACGGCGGACCCTCGGGGGCTCCCTCGAACCCATCGGGTGCGGAACCCATGGAAGAGGACCCCTCGAACGAGGCGTACGTGCTCTCCCTTCTCGAGGGGTACAGCTCCCACGAGGCTGTCGCGATGGACATCGAGCCGGCTCCCGTCCAGGCGGACTGGCGGGAGAAGTACACCGCCTGGATTGCTCGAGGGGAACTCCCCACGAGCGGGGCCACGGCCCGGGCGCATCGCCGGGATGGCCAAGTCATTCACCCTCGTCGACGGCGAGCCGTACAAGCGCGCCGCGTCGGGCATCCTCCGGCCGGTGTATACCCATTCCCGAGGGGCGCGAGCTCCTACGGGACATCCACGCGGGGATGCGCGGCCACCACGCCGCGCCGCGCACCCTCGTTGGCAACGCGTTCCGCCAAGGCTTCTGCGGCCCACCGCGGTCGCGGATGCCGCCGAAATAGTGCGCACCTCGCGAAGGGTGCCGGTTCTACGCCCGCAAGACCAACTTGCCGGCTCATGCTCGCAAACGATCCCCGTAACATGGCCGTTCGCCGTGTGGGGGTTGGACATCGTCGGGCCCCTCGCGAAGGCGCCGGGGGCTTCACCCACCGCTTGTCGCGATTGACAAATTCTCCAAGCGGGTGGAGGTGCGCCCCATCACGAATTTGAAGGCCGAGCGGGCGGTCACGTTCTTCACCGACATCGTCTACCGCTTTGGGGTGCCAAACTCCATCATCACGTACAACGGGTCCCGGTTCACGGGCGGAAGTTCTTGGAGTTCTCGCGACAAGTTCCACATCCGCGTGGATTGGGCAGGCGTGGCACACCCACGGACCAACGGCCGAGTGGAGCGCGCCAACGGCATGATTCTACGGGGCCTCCAAGCCCCGAATTTTTGATCGACTCAACAAATGCGGCCGGAAATGGCTCCAAGAAGCGCCGCCAGTCGTGTGGAGCCTAAGGACTACCCCAAGCGCAGCCACGGGTTCACCCCGTTTTTCCTAGTTCATGGCGCGGAGGCCGTCCTCCCCACGGATTTGGAATACGGGTCGCCCAAGGTTCGAGGCTACAACGAAGATGCTAACCGGCGAGCCGCGAGGACTCCACCGGACCGGCTAGACGAAGTACGCCTCGTGGCGTTGATGCACTCCGCGAGGTATCAACGGTCCCTACGACGCTACCAAGCACGCAAGATACGTCGGAGGGATTTCAGCGAGGGGGATTTGGTCCTAAGGCTACGCCAAGATAACCGAGGGCGCCACAAGCTATCGCCCCCCATGGGAGGGACCCTACGTCGTGGTGAAGGTGCTCAAACCGGCACGTACAAGGCGGCCAACGAAGACGGCGAAGAACTCACCAACGCTTGGAACATCCAACAGCTACGTCGCTTCTACCCTTAGCTAGGATTTCCAAGTATTTTCTGTTGTAAAAACACACGGCCAACGCCCCAGTTGGTGCCACCTATGTAAATACTCCAAATCTAATAAAAGGGCAACTCGGCTTTCCCCTCGAAACCCAAGTTACCCTCGGGAGCTACTTGCGCGGGGGGCACCCCCCCCAAATGGTCCCATTTTTTCGCGCAAAAAACGTAACAACACGCGCTAAGTTTGTTTCTTACTTCAACCTCGAGCCACGATTCGAACGAGGCGTAGGCGGCACGGCGGAAGGAGCGCGCGAGCCGGACGCCCTACGCCGCGTGGCTATGGCCCGTCTCTCTCGCCTCCAACCCGGCGGGCCCCCCGCGAAAAAACGAACTCCCCTAACTAGAATCTACTCGGGAGGAAGGAGAAACAAAAAAGCGTAATAAGAAAACGATTTCACTTACAAGCAACTATCCATGATTCATGAGATGACTTGTTTATTTACAAGAGGCCACGAGGCCGGATTTCGATACACATAAACAAAAAACGGGCTCGCCGCCCGTGTGCTTGCGAGGGCGGATGGAGCGGCAAAGCATCGGGCGGCGTCTGGGAAAAGAAATTCTTCGAAGGCCTCGGCAAGCGACCCGGCGGCGTCAACAACAAGCGCGTCCGCGCGCTCCATGGCCACCTCGTCCTCGACGCCCTCGGGCACGATGTAGCCCTCCGCCACCGCCTCGAGGTTGACCTCGTAGTGGGATCGCACCACTCCAAGGGCCTTCTGCACGCCTAGGTGCAACGCCCGGCGCATCCGCTCCGTGACATGGCCGCCGAGGGCGCGTAGGCGGCCGGCCGCCGAGCCGCCGCCCGGGCCTCGCCTTCCTCCACGACGCGACGAAGTCTCGAGGGCCGCGTCCCGCCGCCGCAGCCTCCCCGGCTCGGAGGAGTTGTAGGAAGCCCGCAGGGGCCTCGGCCCGCCCGGCCAGCCGTGTCCCGGGCGGTGCGCAAGCCCGGAATCAACAAGATGACAAGAAATCGAAAGGGGAAGCGAACCCTCTAAGGCAAAAACCAACAAAACGAGTCGAAAAGTCGCACCCTCGACTTGCTTCTTCTCCAAACCGAGGTCGCGGCGTGCGGACTCGAGCTCCGACTCGAGACGCCGGACGGCCTCGCCTTGCTCACGGAGGGCCGCTCTCCGGGTCGGCATTGCCGATGCCGAGCGTGAGCGCTTCATCCTCAACCTTGGAGAATGCGGCGTTCCGCTCCTCCCGGCCGACTTCTCCGCCATTTCGCGAGCAACGCGCTCCCGTTCCGGCGCCGTTCGGGCGTCGCCGAGGGCAGCCCCCCGCTCTTGCCGGAGCCGCCCCTCGCCCCCCGGCGGGCGACGCGCTCCTCGCCGAAGCCGCTCCTCGGCCGACGACGAGGGCCGCGGCCTTGGCATCGAGGGCGGCCTTCGGTGTCATCGGCCTCCTTGGCGCGGCCGCTCCCGGCCCGCGCGCCCGCTCCTCGGCCGGCGCCGCCGCGCCGCGCCCCCTCCGCCGACGTGCGGAGCTCCCGGTCTCGGCGCGAGCGGTGGCCACCTCCGCCTCCCGTGTAGCGGCCGGCGTCCGCGTCTTGTCCGTGTCCTCACGCGCGTCCCACGGCCGCCTCGTCGCGATCGACGAGGGCCGCGCGGATCCGCCGAGGCTCGCGTGACGCGCCGTGCCCCCGCCCGAGCTCTCGGGGAGCACGTCGCACCACGCCATCGCCCGCACACCGGCCGCACCGTCCGGCGTCCCGAGAGCTCCCGCAAGCGCGTCGAAAGCGCCGCATCGCTCCCCGGAGCCGGCGGGCCTCGGCGTTCACCCGGTCGAACGCGCCGTACTTCTCATGGGCGCGGCGCTCGAGCTCCCGGCATCCACACATCGAGCCTCGTAAGCGCCAAGTCTTCGAATGCGCACGCGAAAATGAAGAAAGGAAGGGAGAAGAGCAACCGTGGCTCACGCGGAAGACGATCCAGGCCGGCCGCCGTGGACCCGCGGCGCCTCGTTCAACGCGCGGTTGAGCGTGGCGCCGTGGCTCCGAGCTCGCCCCGCAGCTCCCGCTCCCCCCGGCGTCGCAAACGCAGGGGGATCCTCCACGGCCCCCCCACCTCGGCGGGGCGGCCGCGTGGGAGGACGAGGCCCCGAAGACCGTGCCCTTGACCCCCCACCGACGGTGACCCTCGCGCCGCGGACGAGGGCCCCCTCCCGGGGCTCGGGGGGAGGTGCGTGGGCCGGCCCGCCCATCGGTTCCACCCGGCGGCGGGGAGTCATCCGAGAGCTCCACTACCTCCGCCCGGAGACCGCCGGCGGGAGGAGCCGCCCGCTCCCACCTCCGCCGGCGCCTCCACTGCGCCTCCGCGGCCACGGGCGCCCGTCGTGGCGCCGTCGCCGCCACCTCCGTCCGTGCCGCCGCATCCGCGGCGCTCCCGCAGGTTGCGCCCGCTCCGCCTCCTCCGCAAGGGACCGCCGCCGCGGGCGCGCACCTCCACCGCAGCCACCGCCGCGGCCGCGCCTCCGTGGCGACCGGCGCCGGCCGCCCCCGCGACCCCCCCCGGCCGCGCCGCGGCGGGTCGATCCGCCGGCCGAGGCCTCGAGGCCCCGCCCGGGCCTTGCGAGCTCGTGCCCGCCGCCGCACCTGTCCCTGGGCGCGACCCCCTCGACGAACGCCGCCGGGTGGGGATCGACGCGTCCGTCCTCAGCACCTTGGCCGGTGCAAGAGGAGGGACGGTTGGCACCGCCCTGCGCAAACACGAACGGAGGGTTAGAGCATCTAATAACCAACAAACTAAAGCCAAGCAAAGGAAGAACAGGTTCCTTACCTCGCGGAGGAAAAGGCCCGCTTCCTTTTCCTCGAGGCCTCCGACGAGGCCGGCGCGGCCGCGCGCCGACGCGGCGCCTCCCGATGGCGCCGCCCGCACGCACGGCACGCCCGCCCCGCGCGAGGGCGCGCCCGATGCCGCACCCCCCGACGACGCCGCCGCGCGCGGGCGGGGCACGCTCGCCCCGCGCGCGGGCACGCCTCCCGACGCGCCCCTCGACGCCGCCGCCGCGCGCGCGGACGCGCTCCCGCCGCGCGCGGGCACGCGCGACGCACGCGCGGGCACGTCCGCCGCGCGTGCCTCCGCGGCACGCGCCGGCACCTCCGCGGCGCGTGCCGCCCCCGACGATGATTGCACCGGCGGCGGGCGCCGCGCGCCCGCCCCGGATGAAGCCACCCCCGACGCCGCGCGGGTTCCGGCGCGACGGGGGCGCAGCCGCCACCGTCCGGAAGGGCCCTCCCCCTTCGGACTCTTCCTCCTCGTCCTCGCTCTCCGAGGACGAGGGCTCCTCGATGTCCCGGGAGGAGAGCCCCGGCTCCCCCCGCCGCCGTACTCCGCGGACCGGTGCGTCGCGGCGCGCTCGGCGCCGCCTTGCGTGCTCCCTCCTCGCGCGCCGCCCGCTCCTCGCCGCGCCCCGCTGCGCCGCCCGGCCGAGCGCACGGGAGTCGGGGGTGGGTGGAACGGACTTGGCGGCGTTGAACCGCACCAGCTGCGCGCGAGAGCGGCAATGGCGCATCAGGAAACGGAAGCAAGAACAAGGACTAAAACAGAATCAAAAACCACACTCACCAACGGGCCGACGGGGAGCATCTCGATGTCCCACGGGGTCCGACCCGCAGGGGCCGGCGTCCGGGTGTCGACGGCGCTCCGCGCCCGGGTGAGCGCGTACGGCCGCTCCGGCGGCGTCGGGAGCATCCGCGACCTCGCCGGGGTCGACGGGGTTGGCCGCCTCCGTCATCTCGAAGATACTGAGAGGGGCCTCTCCATCAACGGCACGACCCGCCGGTGGTGAAGGAAGGCGAGGACGCCCATCGCGTTGAGCCCCTCCTTCGCCGCCGGCCGCAGGCGGCGAGGACGGATTCTTGCCGCGCCCGATGATTGGCCGTAGGCAACCCGTAGCCCCGAGTCCGGCCTCTCCTTGAACACCCGCCCGGTGTAGGGAGGGGAGGCCGGGCTCGGCGTTGCGCGAGATAAAACCATCCCCGCTCCCGGCCCGGCGTTGTTCGTCGTCATGGTGCGGGGGATGTAGAAGTTCTTGGCTGCCCCCGCGGGCAAGCGACATCCCGCCGGCGCGCACCGCGCGGCGGGTCCTCGGCTCCGGCGTGGGGGCCGCGTGATGAGCTCCCCCGCGGAAGAGGTGTACCCGTAGCTCCCAATTGACCGGGATCCCCGGTACCCTTCGCGGACGCCCACGAACGTGGCCGCCGCGAGATAGCGTTGGGGGCGAAATTGTGCGGCTCCACTCCGTAGTGGTAGCACAATGCCCGCATGAATGTGCTCGCGGCGTGTTGAAGCCGCGCTCGTGGTAGCGGAGGAAGCTCACCACGTAGCCCTCCGGCGGGTTGGGCTCAAGGTGCGTCGCGGCGGCACGATCCACTCCGCCGGCGCCCTTCTTCATTGGCCGACAAGCGGCGGCGGCGACCAACTCGCCCGGGCGAGCCGGTCACGGTCGACCTCTCCCGGGCGTACGGCTCCGGGACCACGATCGGAAGGCCGAGGCGGCGCCATAGGGGGGACGAACGAGTGCGAAGGCGAGAGGACAAGGAAACGAGGAAAAAGCTCTAGCGGGCGAGCCCACGCGACGGCAAGAGTGAGGCGAAGACGAAGGGGCGGAGGGCCGAAAACGGTGAGAAAGCCAAGGTAAAAACCGCCGTCCCCCCTCCTCCCCGCGGTTTATAGGCAACGGGCGAGTTCTCGGAGCGGACGCCCCGCCGACGTACTTGCGGGGAATCTTTACGTCGCGTCGGCTGGCCGGACCCCACCACGACCGCCGGCGGCTCTAACACCTTGCGGGCGGGTCATCATTACGGCGAGACCGGCGACAACCGAGGCAAAACCGTCACGTCCGCCGGCCACGCCGCCCACTACGCGCGCGCGCGCGGGCCGCGCCGCCTAAAAAGGCACGCCCGCGGCGCAAAACCGCGGCCACGACCGCAAGGCAATTAAATCCCCGGGCCCCTTGCCAAGCAAGGAGAGCCCTCGAGCGAGGCGAACCCTCGGCTCGAAACAAAGGCGACCCTCGATGGGATTTCCGCGTGAGAAGGCCGCCGGGACCTGCTCGATGTAGAAGCGGACCACCGGCGGCACCCATGCCACGTAGAACCCTCGAGCGGCATGACCCTCAACTCGAAACGAGGCGACCCTCGATGGGATATCGGCGTGAGAAGGCCGCCGGGACCCCGCTCGATGTAGATCGGACCACCGCGGCACCCATGCCACGTAGGACCCTCGAGCGGCATGACCCCCAACTCGAGACGATGTCAACCCCCTAAAGAAGGCACGCGCGTAAGAGGATCGCCGGGGTCACGCTTGAAATAGAGCGACACCGAAAGCACTCATACCGCGCCGAGCGCCAACAAGCACCTCGAGGGCGGCACGTCCGTGCCCCTCGACGGCCGCAAACGAGAAAAGACGGGGCTAGCCAAGGCACCGGCCCCGCACGGCCTTGCGATCGGAGGTTCGAAGCCCGACCCTCGACGGGTTCGAACGGCGCCCCGGATCACGAGTTAGGGACGACGAGGGCACGCGCATTCGAGCCGTTCCTCAAGCCGTCGGCTCGAGGGTGCCCCACATGTCGTGTTCGAGAGCCGGCGAGGGCGGCCTAGCGGGGGGATCCCACCGAGGGAGAGCTTCCGCGCCCTCGGTCCCTAGCGAACGGGACCGAGCCCCACCTAGCAAACCCACGCAAGCGCTTCCATGGACGTGTCTCGGACCGCGCGGCCTACCCTTATCGAACGGGGCATGGACGTCCACTTGAACCACCCGCTAGCGGCTCGAAGAGGAATCCGCGATTCGCGACCCGCTCGATGGGAGTCGTGGAAACCTCACCCTCCGACCCGCGGAGGGACGGCGAGGGCGCGATAAAAAACAAGTCGTCGGCTCGACCCGATCGCCTCGAACGGGCCAAGGCTCGGGGCTTGACGCACGGCTACACCTCCTTGAAATTGCACCCGCCGGAGACAAGGGTGACGGGGGAGCGTGCACCCCCGATGCCGGGCCGAAACACCGCCGATGCCGGTTGGCATATGTGCCACGCCTTTCGACCGAATTGCTCGCGGTTAACCCCGCGCAGAGAACCCACACTCCCGCAGGGCTTCGAGGCTAGACCCGCGGGTCCGCCGACGCGGCCCCACCGAAAGCGTTCGCAAACAAGGAGGGAAGAACGTCCTATCGGTAGGTTCCGGCATCCGCGGGAGCCTCAATGGCAAACCCGCGGATGCTCGGGGGCACCGTCGGGGACCGCCCTAGGGGTCCCCTTAAACAATGGGGGAACCCTCACTTAAATCCCCGCATCGAAATGAGCCGAGCCTAACCATGCGGGAAAACTAACCATGCGGGACTTGGCCTATGCGGCGGAGACTCCGGAGGCCCACCAAGACGGCCCGTCCGGAAGACCCTCGAGCGGGGCTCCGCCTCGCCCGAGAGCACGCTCCTCCTCGAACGGGCTCCGCCCCCGTTCGAGGGGCAACCCCCTCCTCGAACGAGCTCCGCTCCGCTCGAGGGGCGACCCCTCCCCTCGAGCGGTTCGCGCCCGCTCGAGGGCGCGCTCCCCCTCGAGCGAGTCCCGTCTCGCTCGAGGGTCCGCTCCGCCCTCGGCCGGGGCCCGCCACGCTCACGGGCGCCCCGCACGCGTGCGCCGGCCCCGCACTTGGGCATTTAACGCCCGACGCCGCAGGCGGCGCCATCATGCGCCGGGGCTCACGCCCGTGCCGCCGCACCAACTCCCCGGGGAGGAGCCCATCCCCGCCCGCGGTGGGGTGGACCGTGCGGTACGCCGGTGTCGGTCCCGTGACACCGCGCGCACGCTACTTCGTACGGCTAACGCGCCCGACCCTCGAACGGGGGCCGGGCGCACCCTCGACTCCACTTTCCCGTGACCCTGCAGGTTAGGTGAGGGGCGCTAGGCCGGTGGGTGGCCATCCCGGCCACTGTAACAGCGCGACCGCCGTACCCACGCGTGCGGGCACACCCCAGACTCCGCAGGCGCACGCCCGAGCACTGCAGCAACCACTCCACCACCGCAGAGCTCATTGGGAAGGAACGCCGTTCTGCCCGCTCCTGTACCCCGTACCGATCATCATCAGCACCTCCCTCGAAGCCTATCGTCGAGAACGCCATCGCCATCCGCCGCCTCCTACCCTCGAACCGCCACCGTTCGGGCACGAGGTAGGCCATCATGACCGGATCGCGGCGAAGATCGACCGGACGGCCGCCCGCTCTACACCGTAGCACGACGTGCTCCCACACGTAGCTAGGAAGCGCGGCGTGCATGTAACTCGCCGCCCCCTTGGCCTATAAAAGGGGAAGCGAGCCCCCGACCGCAAGAGGACGAATTCGAGAGGAACACGGCGCACCGTGCACTCACTCTCTTATTCTCCCACAACATCTCCGGCCACTCACCCGGGGACTTGGAAGCCACTATTCCTCTCCCGCCTTGCTTGTACTTGCCCCACTACAAGCACCCTGGGTGCCGAGCAATATAGTGCCACGAGCACGCCCCTGCTGGACGTACGGCCCCCTCGGCGGAACCGAGGATAAAATCTTGTGTCATTTGTTGCTTAGCATCGACCATTGAGGGATAGACCTAGGCGTTATCTGCGGTTAGTGTCGGGACCATATTCGCACCGACAACAACTACTTCGACTACTTACCTCGACTAGTCTCAACCAGAAAACTAGTCGAGGATGGCTCCCGCGACATCAACAACTAGTCGGATCCGCCTCCAACTAGTCGACTTCAGCTCCAACCATCGTGGCTCTATCATCGACCGCCACGGCTTCGTCGACACTAGTCCACGAATCAAGCTAAGTCACTTATTTCAATAATTATTCTTTCTTTGGCTTGCTCTCCACATACAGGAACCAATGCCAAAGACTACTCCGTGTACGCCTCTCAACGGCTACCTGCCAGCAGAGCTACACCGTGCCAGCTATTCCTTAAGGAGCGTCCATGTCGCGCGCCACGAGGGCTTGGTGCACCAAATTAGGAGGCTCTTGCCACGACGTTTCGTGTACTGAGTGCTGGAGGCGCACAACTACACCCTGAGGATGCACTGCGCAATCTTGCTCTCCGCCATGCGGAACAGCGAGCAATCGCGCTCTCTCCCGTCGCTTCGCCGACTACTTTCGTCTACCTCTTAATGGTCTCGCCTACAGTAGCACATGCCTTGATCTACGCAAAGCCTCGGCTCTCCTGTCATGCCTCCACGTCCCCAGCGGCTATGGCTAAACAGGCTCCTCAGAGACCGGGCGCTTAAACCAGCTCTCCTGTCATGCCTCACGCCCCCGGCTATGGCTAAACGGCGATCACGAGATCGGGGCGCTAAACCGCATCGAGCTAACTACTCGACGCCTTACGACCACAACAAGAGCATGACACATGACATTTACATCTATATTCATATTTGTATTTGTCATTTGTAGATTCAATTTCTACAAAAATGCTACATAATGTACGCATCTCTACTTTCAGGTCAAGCTTCGGCGACGACTTCCGCACGCTTCGCGTACCTCCACCGCGCCGCTAGTTCCCAACTCGGGGGGCTACGCACCAAATTACTACTCGATGACAACTCGAGTAGTCTCTCGCTAGCTCTCTAGCTCGGGGGCTCGAGCACCAACAACTACTCGACGTGGCTCCTACGGCTCTCCTGGCGACGAGCTCGGGGGCTGAACGCTACAAGATTACTCAGATGATGACTTCCGCAAACACTGAAGACCCTCGGACTGATTCTTCAATCGTTTCAAGGCTCGGGGGCTACTAGGCTACACCCATCATTCAAATTTTTCAAGACGGAAGATGTAGAATCAAGATTGACCCTCAGCCAGAGTCTACAACTCAACCTAAGGCTCGGGGGCTACTCCATATGGAGTGCGGTTTTGCAACCGCACTTCCATATAATCTCGACTTCAAGACAAGTGAGCTGGACTACCTTCCAGCCTCGCGGCAGTTCAATTACTATTGAAGACTTCTCCAAGCAGTTCTCGAGGACGCTCAAGAACTACTCGAACTACTACTCTCGACTCCAACGTGCTCGGGGGCTTGTCGGGCATACACGCCGGGTACTCATGCAAGGAAGGAAGAAGAGTAGAAGACGGACTCCTACTAGAATTCCCCTGTACTCCTACTAGGACTCGCTCTGTGTAATCCTACTAGGACTCCTACCTTGTAACCGACTAGGTTCCCGCCCCCTGGACTATATAAAGGAGGGCCGGGTAACTAGCCGATCATACACAATCCCTCTGGGGAACAACTCCAAGCGCAGGGCGCAATACTACCCCAAACAGGACGTAGGGTAGCTACTCCGGCTACCCGAACCTGTATAAATCTTGTGTCTTGTGTCCTCGCGCATACCTTCGGGTTCCAAATCATGGCGATCCCCACCTTCTACCTTGCTGCGGGTACCTCCCATGGAGGTCGAGTGGTTTAAACACCGACACCCCTACCCGTCACCGGACACACACTGGAGGAGCTCCACTCGCGAAGACCGAGCTGCAGCCTGCGGTCCGCCGTCTGCCGGCCGCCTGCCGCCCCCGATTCCGGCCACCTCCGCCCGTCCCTACCGCTGGTGAGCACACATCCGAGATCCCCTCGACCTCCTCTTTTCGTTCAGAGCCTCGGCTGAACCCCTAGCTGCCATGGATCGAACCCAAGGTAGAAGAAGATAAGGTTGTTTTTGCTATTAGGCCCCTGTGTTCCTTTTAATCTTTATCTTGTTTTCTTGTGTCTTGGCAAATCTGCAGATAACCCCCTATAGAGATCCCACTTTCACATAAAGCCCACCCAAGACCTTTTATAGATCTAACCCTGTCCTTTGTCCTTTTTACGAGCACTATTCCATGTGTCTCGGGAATCTTCTCTGTCAGCCCTTCAATTCTTTAAATAATCACATACAGGTCCTTACAATCTTGTTTTATCCATATCTTCCATGTTTTAACTCCGTTTTAATCCGTTCTAGTCGTGTTAGGTTCATAATAAAATAAAGTACGTGTTAGTGGTGTGTTTCCAGCATACATGTTTTCCGAAAATTAATTTAATATTAACTTTGTTATGGGTGCCCAATGACAGCGATTACGAGCGACTATCACGGCCACGATGGCCTCCGGGGTATTTTTGGTGGTTTTCTGGATTTATTTTCATGCGGGATGAAACGACCCGGATTTCCGCGAACGGAACCCCGAATCTTAGCACCTCGGTGGTAGTCCCGGGAGGGCTACCACGTGCAATCCCTATCTCGGCGATGACAAAAATCCATACGTAAAGATAAAAACAATAAAGTAGAGTACAACATTTATTTTATTACATTAATCGAGTACATCTCTTCGGCACATGCGAGGTACAAGTCCATCGGGGACCGAATCAAACATAAATAAAGCGTCTAGCCGGCTCCATGAAAGCGCGGGAAACACCATATCCCGGCGGCTCAAGTGTAGGAAGAGCTCTAGTCCACCCAACCGTCGTTGTCGAAGTCGTAGTCGGGCTCGCGTCGAGTCACCGGTGGTCTACCCGATAAGCGGGTAGGTCATGTCGCCTTCCCAACAAAGAGGCAACAGCGGTGTATGTTCTACTATGCATGAGATAACCCTATTACGGTCGTAGAAAGCTTAAGCAAAGCAAAGCATTGCAACGTACAAGGTAAGCGAGAATATAGCTAGGAGGTCCACACCTCGGGGAAGCTTCCGCTTCCGAGGTCCACACCTCGAGGGGGTCCACACCCCGCCCAAGGAATACCACACCAAAACTCCGGTTCTCAACTACGAATCCGAGAACCCAACTCTCATCCGCGATGTGGGGCCCACCGGCTCCTATCCCCACATCTCAACGGCGAAGCCGGCTCACACACTCGGGGGGAGAGAAGAAGCACAAGAGAAGTGTAACTAGTCGGGTGAGAGATCGAAAGACCGTCCATAACCAGTGGACACGGACTATAGCTATAGGTTTAACACTGCGAGAGGTTGTACAACCGTACCCGCCCGAATAGGTCCGGAGCCGCCGTCACGGTGTCCGACCCTACCATACGGCCGAAGCTCAAGTAAGTGGATAGTACCCTTACGCATCTCCGAGCACGGCCCGGCCTCGCGGCGAGCTCATACTACCTGCGAGAGGTCCCTCGAAGGCACGTGGGAACCCTTCCCCCGGCCTCGCCGGGGCAAAGTCTACTAAGGAGGGAAAGACCACTCCCGACACGATCACACCGATCCTCTGCAGGGAGGGGTGCTATCCACTACAAGTCTCACCCCGCACCCCCGCCCAATACAAGGCGGGCGGTCCGTACGAAAATAGTCATCCGAAGCAAGGTCAAGCGACGATCGGTCCTTAAGGGGCCGAAAGCGAGCACTCAACATCTCCATCCCACACGACACGACCCTCGGGTAAGAGGCCAGATCGCATCTTCCCTCGGCAGCCGTTCACAAGTAACCAAGCGGCTCGCTCCCGCCAAAACACAGGCAAGGAGGTACGCAACCCGAACGCACGCTAGAATCACACCGAGATACCCACATCTCGGCCCAAGCCCCGAGCACCATCCATAATCAAACAACAAAAAGTATGGATAGTTGATGTAAGGGACTAGCTAGGGGTCCGTAGCTAGTCCCGCGGGAAGAAGAACAAGGAAACGGGGATATATCAAAACATCAAGGCATGGCTAGTAAACGGGTTATGCAATTCCTCGGATCAATGCAATAAAGTAAAGCACTAGCGACTAAATAGCAATATAGGATCTATATGGTTGGGAGTGACATGACACCTTCGTTGCCGTTGAAGCGGTCGTTGTCCGGAGCAAGTGTACTCGGGGTCCTCCACGTCCTCACGGTCGAAGCTCGGGTCTGTGGCACAAGATTCGACGCGAGAATAAGATAACGGTGCACATCTAAGCAATAACTCCAAATAAGAATCAATTTAGAAGATCCAAATGAACCCAAACTACCTACAATCGGCAAGGTTTCGCAAATACGGATTTTTAGAAATTAGTTTTGTATTTTTTACGAGCTCCCTAGAATTAGTTATGAATTTTTAAAGATTAAAAACATTTTACGGAATTTTTAAACGAAAAAAGAAAAGGGATTTTCGTAGAAAATATCTTTGCGCGTCGCCGCATGACGTCGGCGCTTCGTGGTTCGTGGGCCGATGATGGGCCGAAAGGTTTGCTGGGCCGAAAATGGCCCACTAGGCCGGCCCGGGGTGGCCCAAATGGAGGAAGTCCTCTATCCCTCCCACGATCTCCGGTCCGGGCCTCGTTCACGCGGTGGGCCTACACGGGCGCCCGATGGGCGGGTGCCACATGAGGCCCGGCGGCCTCTTACCCGGCCGCTTCCGGGGAAAGGGGTCCCCGCCCTTTCCCCCGGACGCACGCCGCGCCCGCCGGCGGCGCGGCCCTCCCCCCCTCCGGCTACGGTGGCGGCGGCGGTGCGGGCTTGCGGCCGGGGTGCGCTAGTGTCGGTGCCGCCTCGCGTCCGGCCCGGCTCACGGTTTGCTAGCACGGCACGACGTTCGGGTTCCGGCGCGGCGGCGCGGTGAACACCTCCCGGCGTTTGCACTCGCGACGCGCGCGACGGGTCCCCCGCCTCGGTCCGGTTCTGCGGGGTGAGTTACGGCCGCCCGGACGAGTCGCGTCCCCGAATTGACAAGCCAAAGCCCGAAGGCCCGCACGGTGCGGGGAAAGAACTCACGCGCGAGACGCGGCGTGGAACGCCGTGCGGCCGAGCTCCCCCGGGGGCGAGGCCACGGCCATGGCGCGCGTGGGTGCGGCGGCCGGCTCCCGCGCGCACCATCACACACGCGAGAATACCCACGGCGCAAGGCCGGTTCACGGCAAGGCATCACATGCCCCCGCGGCGGCTCGCCCGAGACGCGATGCGGCGGAAAGGGCGTTCTGCACAACGGGGTGGCGGCGCGTCGCGCGTTCGGCGTAGAGCTCGACCGGCGCGGCGCGGGGGTGGTCCCCGGCCCTTCCCCGCAACCTTGCCGGGACCCAAACTTGGCGAGATCAACGGGTCGACGCGGCTTGGGGTAGCCACGGCCCCGAGCTCCCGGGGGCGCGGCGCGCGGCGCGGCGTCGCCCATGGGAAGACGGCGGCGCGACGCGCTCGGCCCCGGCGGCTCGAAGGCTCGCCCACTCACGGAGACAAGGAAAGGAGACGGCGCAAGGGAAAAGGGGAGAAGGCTACGGCGCTCACGGCGGGTCGGCGGTGTAGTCGAAGCCGGGTCGCGTGCGTCGATGGCGTGGCGTAGCGGCGCTCCCGGCGGTGCTCGATCCTCGGTCACGTACGGCGCCCCTCCTTCGCCGGCTCCTCGCGTACTCGTCACTCCGCGGCGGCGACGCGGCGGCGGCGGCGCGGCTCACCGGCCCCCACCGCTCCTCCACCTCTTCTTCCACCTTCCCCCCTTCCTCTTCCCCTTCGGCGGAGGCCGCTCGGGGGAAGGGGCAAAACCCCAATGTGGGTTGGTGGCGGTGGTCGCCCCGCTCCTTGCCCTCCTCCCCGGCTTTTGAATCCACGGCACCGCCGGGGCAAGGCGGAGGTCGGGGCTGCCCGGCAGGGTCCGCCCGGGCGGCGGTGGCGCGCCGCTTGCCTCCTCTCCGCGCACTCGGCGTCACGCGGGGCAAGGCGCGGGGGGTAGAAGGGGCTTTTCCTTCCCCCGGCCCCGGCTCGGTTCGTGCGCGGGCGCCGGTCCCTCGGCGTGCGTGCCGGCCGGGCGGCTCGGCCGCGCCCGCGCCGCGCGGCGGGGTGCGACGGGGCCGGCGGCGCCGGTTCGGTTGGGCTGGGCGGGCCGGGTAGGTGAGGAGAAAGGGATGGGCGACACGCGGGGGTACGCTTGCCAGCGACTAAAGGAGAGGGTACTGCCGTGCGGGCTAGTTGGGCTGGATGGTGTCGCGGGGCGGGCGGCCGCATCGCAAGGAAAGGTGGATACGGCCCGTTAGCAAGTTTGACTAATTTTGCAAAATAAACGAGTAAGGTTTGAACCTAGGGATTGAATTTAGAGTTTGAATTTGACCCCCACTCAAATTCAAACTTCACACATTTGAACTCCAAAATATCCGGGGAAAAACCAACTCACTTATTTTACCATATTTTAAATATATTTGTTTTATAAATAGGATAAATTGGTGGAGAATTTAGAGAAGGGCTAGCAATTTGGTTCAAAAATTGATAGCACTCAAATGCAAGCAAAAAGTTTTAAATTTTCGCAAAATTTACACACCTAAATTCCCGGGTTGTTACACGGGGAAAACGGTCACAAAATCAAGTGATATTCCAAGGTTTATTTTCGTAAAGGAAAACGGCCATAAATCAAGTACAGGGCATCATGTGCTCTCCAACCAGGCAACTTCCGACTAGTTGGCAACCCTCTCGAGTAGTTTTGGGTTCTCATTTCCCATGCATGTGCCAGGTGTTGGGGCATTCATTGCTCCTGCCACATGCGTATGAAGGGGCGGCATCAGGACAGGCAACCACATGCAACAACAACAGCAAACAGGCACAGCGAGACACACGGCATGAGTGAAGAGCTCCCTCGTACACCTGTTGATCATGCAGACTCTCCGCCTCTCATTCTCTCTCCTGGCTTGTCCCATCCTATTAATGTAACCTGCTTCCCTTGTTTGAAAAAAAGGGAGAGCAAGATCCTCTCGAGAGGCTCTCTAGTTTTTTACTTTGACTTCCTCTTTCTCCTCCCAGGAGGAGCACTCCCTTTCTTCTACCTCCAGCCATCCATGGCTCTCACACTACACAGACTTGGGACTCGTCCCTCTCTCGCTGTTTGTAACCCCTACTACAAATTAGTACAGATAACACAACAGCACGAACTGGACGTAGGGTGTTACTATCCGGAGGTCCGAACCAGTATTAATCCTGTGTACCCCTGTTTGCGCAACTGTCCGAGGCTCGACACACAATCCGAGAAATTTACTGCCGGCGGTTAGAGAACCCCGACAGCCTAGTATACATGTTTTCTTAATTAAAAGCTATGTAGTGTTATATACCATTTTGCAATAAATTTTAATTTGA
Organism: Cenchrus americanus; assembly: GCA_947561735.1. Taxonomy (NCBI): domain Eukaryota; kingdom Viridiplantae; phylum Streptophyta; class Magnoliopsida; order Poales; family Poaceae; genus Cenchrus; species Cenchrus americanus. The sequence continues at coordinate 106,372,256 of OX387243.1, forward strand.
TTAATGATTATTTCATATGTTTTGTAAATAAAAGCTAAATAGAGCTACATGCGGGTTTTTCTTAAACTAAATGTTAATCTTGCTTAATGTTTAATATGAATTGACTTTCCTAAATAAAAGTTGATTAGGCTTTTACACCGTCTTTTATAGCAAATGTTAACTGGACTAATGTCAACATGCATGTGCTTTCTAATAAAGTTTGTTTAGCTCAACATGTCACCTGCTTTAATTCGATTAGTTGTTCTAATAGTTCTAAAGTAATGTTTAATTGGCATAATTGATACATGAACAATTATAAATAAAAAGACTATGTTTCTTCAAATAAAGTTTAATCTAAGCTAATGCCAACGTAGGGTATTTTATTTCTAAAATACCCTTTACATTTGTTTTGTTATTAATTGAAATGGACCTAAGCTTGTAGTCTTTCATGTTCATAAATGCAAATCATTCGTAAGGCGTTGCCTGTAAGCTCTATCTCAGTTATCTTTGTTTCATAGCTAGTAATCCTTTTCCTAGTTCTCTTTTTGTGAATCAGCTATATTCTTGTGTCTAGTCTTTCACAGCTATCTTTCTTTAGATACAATCTTGTTATCTTTTTTGTATCAACATCAGTTCAGCTTACCTTTGTTTAGTGTTGTCTTTTTAGCCTAGTTCTCTTTGAAGACCAGTTGTCCTAGTAGTCCTAAAATTTAGATTAAGCTCGTCTCGTGCGCTCTAGTGTTCGCTTGTATCGTTATAGTTCGTTTGTGCCGTTGTATAGTTCATTTCACCTTAACTTGTGCGTTAGCATGTGTACCACCTGTTATTTTTGTTTTAACATCAAAGTTGCATGTTAATCTTGACTAATACTTAATCCATTGGTTTCTAAATAAAAGTGATTAGGTTCAATCCCGGCTTTCTCTAATCATAATGTAACTTGGTAAATTCTTATTTATAACTAGTTTTTGTTGAATAAAAGATGCTTAGTGTTATACATCGGTTTTCATAATAAATTTAATATGCTTAATGGTATTATAATTACCTTTTCAAATTTAATATGCTTAGTGTTAACACCAAAATTTGGTAAGGTAAGGAGTCTGACTTATGGGTCCAACTCGGTGAGGAATCCGTCCGGCGGAAGGAAGGTTTCTTCAGATGAATTCGGCAGAAGAGTCCGCGGTCGGCAAGTTGCTTCAGTTCGGCAAGGGAACTGTTGCGCTAATTTTGCGGGATTGCATGGTGACGTGGCCCGAGCGGAAGGGACGAATGGATGGATAAGCGATCGCACTTAGAGATAAATTAAGTATCGAATCCATTCGAGGTCATGCTTAACGGGGGTATAAATATGGACCCTGAATGTATGTAACAGATATTCGAAACATTCTCAATACAAACCGGCTTTACGCCAAACCCTAGAGTCCTTTGTCGTGTCGTCGAGTTCTTCGAGAGGATTCATCAATCCGTCGACCTTCGTGAGTACCGGCAACCTTGTATCATGTCTAGTATCATGCGGTGGATTTAGATCGATGCAAGTAGTCTTGTTACCATGCTTAGTGTCATGCGGTAGATTCAAGCTTGGTTCAAGAGGGTTTATTGTTAGGTCATGAGCCATGCGGTAGGCTAAGATCTAGCTTGAAGCTAGTTATCGGCTCTATTGAATTTTGGCAAGATTCAATAGATTCATTAAGTTACCCCGTGTTGCTTTGAGTTTTTACTTTATGTTTAAATTCATGTAACACTTCTTTGCCCAATCTAGATGGGTTTGGATCGGCTCTATCTTTTTGATGATCCTTATGCGAATCGAGTTCGTACCCTTGGCTTAAATAGCACGTGGATCACATGTTCCTGATAGCCGAAACCGAATCGATCTAGGTTGTCACGTGTTGCGGGTTCAAGCTTACCAAATCTTGTATAAATCTTGAAAGAAATGGGTATCACGCGGTAGATGCAAGTTTTTGGGTTGTTTTGGAGCTAGTCATCCGGTGGATTAGATTTCAATCCAATCTGATAGATTCATCTTGTTTGGTAATGTTCGTTCCTTCTTCATGGACCCCGATTCGGCTGTTCAGCCGTATTCGGTTATGCTTTCATGAGTAAAACGTGTTTATAGATTATGCTTTACATATTGTATGCTTTTAGCTTTCCACATTTAGATTGTATCATGCGGTGGATAGATCTATTTGTGGACGGTGGTATGATTTCAAACAAGTTGTATCATGCGGTGGATAGATTTGTTTGGTATCATGCCTGACGGGTTTTAAAGTACCTAGACATGCGGTAGACTAGTGCTTTGGACCTATGCATGCTTGTTTATTACATATTTATGATCATGCCTTTACTTCATTTATTGTTTAACGTTATTTACCGCGAGGATCGGTCATGGCTTTGCGCACGTGCATTTTTATCCAAATAAAGACCGATCTATCGTCATGCTTACATCATATATTCGGCTATGTTATTTTTTGCACTTTAAAGCTCCCGAATGGTTTCTAGTTTGCCGGCAGATAGCTCTTTATAGCTATATGTCGTCTCACTTGGCTTTCTAGCCGTAAATATGGAACTGTCTGGTACCACCCGGTAAGTTCCAAACTTTGGAATTTAACTACTTTGTCTTTTGTTAATTTTCAGGAAAAATTGACTGGCACGTCTTGTGATCTCTTCGCGTGTGAAGCTAGCTTGTTCGGCTTGCTGTGTGCTTGGCGTGAGGTGCAGATTTTACGTCAACACACTTTTTGGCACGCCGGTGGGACCATAGCCGAAAATCAAGATGCACGACATCGGTGACATTGTGGATGTCAACATCGAGGACCTCTCTCCCGAGAGCGGCAGCAACGGCTAAAGGATGCGTCGGATCGGTTCAACGAAGTGCTTCTTTGTCATTTAAAAAGAACAGGAGTGGCGTCCCATACCTCAAAAATGAGATGCCCAGGGTTCTATGGCCAGGAGAGAGTGACTCTACAACTCTGCAGGAGAGGGAAGAATGCATGCAAGCGTTTCGAGACGCCGCGGATGACGTGCTAAGCAGGCATCATAGAGCCTTCCTGGGTGCGTTCAAACAGATGATGGTGGGCTGTTTTCGGCCGGGCATGGAGCAAGTATTCAATCGAACACCCCTTCGGGGAGGCACCGTGGAGATTGGAGAGTCCGATTCTCGGCCGCCATTGCGAAGCCGGCCGGCCCGGCCTCCCTCGCGGAGCGTTGGAAGCCAAGCCATCCGGCCCCCTCCACAAGGCGGCCGGAGGTCAACCGTTCAACCCCCCTGCGGGACGCGGGGAGGACGCCGGTCCGGCCACCTCCACGGGGCGGCACGGGTCAGCCTATGCAACGCGCCGAACCCATATCGGCCCACGTATGGGGAGTTGGCATTTGGCTCGTGCGGAGTTCCACCCGCTTCCGGCTACGGGATTGCCCCGGCTAGCAACGGACTGCGAGAAGAATTTGTACGGTGGAGGCTACCACGAAGTGATGAACTATGGTGCCATCGATGCTCTCCCGAATCCGGGCTACAGCCCAGCTACAGGCGTACAGGAGGACGATATCCTGGTTCAGAAGATGGCCGACTTGATGCAGAATCAATTCGGCCTCAAACCTAAAATGCAGGGACCTACCTACACGCCTCCGTTCCCGGAGTGGTATTACAATGTGATCCTGCCGCCAAGAGTAAAACCTCCGACGGAATTTACAAAATTTTCCGGGCAGGATGACACGAGCACGGTGGAGCACATTGCTCGCTACCTGATGCAGCTCGGAGAGGCCTCATCTGAAGAGGCGTTCAGGGTCAGGTACTTCCCCATGTCACTGACGGGCGCAGCGTTCCAGTGGTTCTCATCTTTGCCTCCCCAATCAGTTGGCACATGGAGGGAGCTGGAGCGAAAATTTCACGCCCATTACTTCGGCGGTAGCACGGAAAAGAAGCTCATCGACCTCGCCACTGCGAAGCGAGACACGGTGAGACGCCCTTGGAGTTCCTCGGGAGGTTCGGGGAAATCAAAGGCATGTGCTTTTCGTTGAATCGCCGGATGATCGGTTGGCCGACATGGGCGTGGCGAGAATGCCGCCGCCGTACGAGAAAAGTTGTTTGGTATGGAGTTTGATAACCCGGGTCAACCGTCCCAAAAGGCGTCATTGATGAGCAAACCAAGCCTACGGTTTTAAGAAAAGACGCCGGGTTCGGCAAACGAAGACGACATAGGCGATATCTACAATCGGTTCTGGAGAAGGCCGATCAAATGGAGGACTCGACGATGATCGGGGAAGTGGCCGCCGCTGAGATCATGTGGGGGAAGGAACCGTTAACCATGAATCGGCCCGGATGAAGCGGACCAAAGGCACATACGATTTTGACGTCACCGAAGGTAAAGGAGCCTACGACCCTGCGCGTTTGGACGGGAGGCGGATTCACGCCAAGCGTCGCGTCCCATCTTCCATGCATCGGCAACTCATCCAATGGGTAGATGACGATATTGAGGTGGTCCAAGCGAGATGACTCCGTGAGCGTCGCAAGTGTGGAACCGACTTTACGGGAATATCGGGGTATTGATCGTTTCTCGGGGAAAAGGCGGGGAGAAGGTCCTGTTGAGCACGTCGGCGGCCGATCAACAACCGATTCAAGCGATCGGCTCTTATAGCAATTTTTAATGGATAACCCCGTCGATGGTACTGACGGCAAGTTGGGGCGAGGATTCATGTCGGCCGATAAATTGGAGGAAGTTGACATTGGAAGCGGTGACAAACCAAGGCCGACATTTATCAGCGCAAACTTGCAATCGGACTTCGGAGAGGAGTTGGTCAAGTTGCTTAAGGAATATAAAGATTGCTTCACTTGGGATTATTCGGAGATGCCTGGACTGGACTCCATTGTTGATGTGACGCCCCGGGTATTTAATTACCGTCATTAACGCTAATGACCGGATCACCCGAGTCAAACCAGTCAAACACCGGTCAAACCTAGGTCAACCTGGGTCATCACCCCGAAAACCTCGCCAATGAACCCTAATGAACCCCTTGACCAAGTTTGCACACACCCGTAGTCAACCCTTGGTCAAAGACACGGTCAAAACCGGCTTAACCGTTGACGTCAGCGAATGTCGTCCGGAACTTTTGCCGCGTTCTCCAAAATTCGCCTAAACACTTCAAAATCTACCTTTATGAAAGTTGTCCATCTTGTTGAGGGACACAACTTTCATGTAGATTGGCATTTCAAATTTTGGGTGGAAATTGGTGAAAAAATTGATCGGCGACGGTACCTCTCGTTTTCCGAACGGTCGGCATTCAATGTTGGCACGACGTTCCTGCAAAATCCGTTGAGAAAAACACCCTATAGCCTTTTTGAAAGTGGTAGAGGATAACTAGATCTACAACTTTCGTATTCAAAGCTTAGTCAAGTTCTATTCAAAAATTTGGAGAAAACTTCGCTTGAACGGGGCCGGTCCGAATATTTTCGGGCGCTCCCGCGCCTCCGCGCGCCGGCCGCGCCGGCCGGCCGCGCCTCGGCTTCCGGCCCCGCCGACGCACGTTCCCCGGGCCTCCTCGCACGTTCCCCGGGCCGCACGTGCCCCAAGGCGCCTCGAACGTCGGGAACGCCACGGAGTCCGTGCCGCCCCCCCGCCCGCGCATGGAACGCCGCGCTCGCCGTACTGCGGGGTAATGGCCGGCGCGTGCTCCTAGGCGTCGACGTCGGTCCTTTGGTCGCAAGCAGGCATGCTGGTCACCTTAAAACGAGCCATGCCTTTCTCCCCCGCGACGCGCAGAACCCCCACAGCCGGCCGTGTCTTCCTCCGGCGCCGGGCGGGCGGCGACCACGGCGAGCGCCAACTCCGGCCGGCCGCGCGCCAAAGGAGCCTTGCCGCCACCTCCCCTGCCTCTCCCCTAGCTCGCCACCTCTTTCTCACGACCAGCCGAGCTCCCACCTCGCCGGACGAGCGGCCGCGGCGGCCACCGCCGCCGCCGCCGCGGCGTGCCCGCCCTCCCGGCGGCTCCTCGCCCGCAATCGAGCCCCCAAACCGAACCCTAGAAGTCCCTAGGCCACTCCCCCACCCTCCCCCAGCCGGAATCCGGCGATCCCCGGCCGGAATTGCCGCCGGACCGCCGCTGCCCGCGCCAGGGACTACATTGCAAACACCAAGTTCTTTCCAGGGTCCCTGCTGCAAAAGGTCAACTCAAATAGTAAAACCCCTTGGCTGATTCTTGTAAATTGCGTAGAAAATCGTAGAAAATTCGGAAAAATTCGAGGCCAATTTTGTTGGATTCGTGGTGAATTATTCTACAACTTTTGTTATTCTGGCCTGAGCTAATTCCTTATAGTTTTTGCATGAAAAATACAAATGTTAAAACATTAGATCTGCAATATCTCAAAATATATAAATCCTCTGTAGCTAATTTTTGGATATGTTGTGTGTTAGGTCATGACTAGCTCCTATGCCAAAAAATGCGCAAATTTATGATGTAAATCTTTTTATAAAAATGTTTTTCCATTTCTGCCAGAGCTGCATAAATAATTTTTTCCTGTTAAATATATTTATTGTTTTGAGCTCCACTTGTGCACAGTGTCTTGGAATATCAAATTACACATATTTTGAATTAATCATAATTTTTGGATTAACAGAAATAATTATTTATGATTTATGCATGATTTCCTTTGAAAATTAATGAACTAAGATCAGTAGAGTTCCTAGATATATATGCTAGTTCTTTAGGCTTGTTTAGGACCAGAGAGCATGCACAAGAAAGTTTGGATCATTTTGATGTTTATTTATTTTTGTATGCATTTAAAATGGAATCACTAGCTAGCCTTTGTTATTTTCAATGATATTTAATTTTCTAGCATCCAACACTTACATGTGGGTCCAATGGACCAGGATAGGTGCTAATATGCTTAAGAAACACTCCTTTAATTTTTGGTAATTTAATTGTTTAATAAAAAGCTTAAAAGCCCTTTTAATATTAAAGGGAAGTTAAATAAAGAAAAACCCCTAATTAATCCTTTTTCCTTTTTGAAGGAATTAGTTAATACAATTAAAAGATAATTAATTATCATTGCTGATCAGAAAGTAATTCATAAATAAAAATATTATTTATACCCTTGCTTGTGAAAGTAAAAGGGATTAAAGCTTTCACATGAAATGACAAGTACAATAAAAACCTTTATTCAAATGTACAATAAAAGAATAACCCATGTACACCTAATAACCTTCCTAAAAGAGAAACACTATCTAGATGCTTGTTAAGGTGAATACGACCAACAGAGTTGGATAAGACAACAAACTATCACATCACCTAAATCTTGTATTGCATTCCGTGTAGATCTTCCGGACGGAGATTACTCCCTTGTCCGGAAACCGAGGAAGGAGGAGCGGAAGCTTCGCGCGTGCGACGTGGAAGTACTCAACACCGAGGGTGCCCGAGGGCTAACCTAGGCGACGAAGGCAAGCTCGGTGCATCTAACCCGAGTTTTAAAATTTCTTTATTCAAATATCTATGGATGATTGTGCATTTACGTTCGGGAGTTGAATGAAACCCTAGATGCATGATCCCTAGGTACCTTTTGTCCCTACTAGTATGATAGGTCGATAGGCGCTAAGCTATAGGACCGTTACAAGTCGGGTGATGACCTCACTCGAGAGAATAGGTTCCTAGATAGGAATCATATTATATCCCAAATGGATTGCTCATGTGGTAAGAGCATGGGATGCGGGCTCGGTCCGGTGGTTATGTGGGTTTAGTTTTTGAACGTACTAACCACATGTCGGGTATGGGACCGGTAAGCTTAGTACCTTAATGAGGCGGCAAGGGATCCTACCATTAGTACTCTTGGGATTCGCTCTCACGGCTAGCTACGGTGGTGTATGGTGACTACGGGTGTGCTTTGGGTGGGACATGCCGGATAGCCTCGCACCAAAGATCGTAAGATTCGATCCCGACCCGAGGATTTGCGGGGACAGCACGGGGAAAGTTGTCCTTGCGGGGGCAGCCTACCGTGTGTTTGGGTCTACCTTGCAAGGTTTAAATCAATCGATTGTCGGCCTCTCACCGTTATTCGAGACTACTTACTCCACTAGTCATGAGATCCCTAATGATGGAAGTTGATGAAGATGATGCTTGATTAATTGTATTGTACAACTTTGTTTGTACTAGTTGGCTAATGTAGTAAAGATTAAACCTACTAGAACTTGTGCTAAAATCTTGAAAGTAAGGACCTACTCTTTGTTACTTTTTAGCAAAGGCAACCCGATAGCCAAAAAGCCTTTCATGGTCTAGAATTGGTGAAGTAGATATCACCGAGCGGGTAAGACTTGCGAGTATTAGTATACTCGGCCTTGCTATAATGTGTTGATCCGGGTAGTGCCTTCGGTGATGTGTGGCCTGGGAGAGATCCCGCCGGGCCGGGAGCCGGAGTGGGTGGAGGACGACTACTGAAAGCATCATGGATGACCTCCCGTGGTGTCTCCGCTTCCGCTAGTTTATTTCCGCTGCTTTTCGAAAACTTTGAACTATCTCATCATGGCAAAAACTATGGTTTGTAATAAATAAACCCCTCGGGGTAAGAATTTGGATTCTAATGTTGTTGTATCTCTGGACTCGCCGTCGAGTGAGTTTTAATGCATATATTCGATCCTTGTGCTTTTCAAGTGATTTCTTGTGCGTTAACCGGCAACTAACGACAGGATGATACTTTATTATTGCTTAATGACCAAAGTGGATCGGTCTTAGGCGATAGTACGGTATTTTCCTGGGCGGGTTGTCACAGTTGAGCATCGGTTGCCAATCAAATCTGGTTTTAAACCATACAAGCAACCTCCCCGGAAAATCTACAAAGATGAAGTATTGGCCGATGTGAAGAAAGAAGTTGAAAGATTACTTGATGCAAACTTCGTTCGGCCATGCAGATACGCGGAGTGGATCTCTAATATTGTCCCTGTCTACAAGAAGAATGGAAAGATGAGGGTCTGCATAGATTTCGGGGATTTAAACGGAGCTACTCCTATGGATGGTTACCCCATGCCTGTTGCTGATTTATTGGTTGACGCCGCTGCTAGACACAAGGTTATCAGTTTCATGGATGGTAATGCGGGATACAACCAAATTTTTATGGCAATAGAAGATATATCAAAGACAGCCTTCAGATGTCCTGGTCATATAGGCCTGTTTGAATGGATAGTCATGACATTTGGGTTGAAGAATGCCGGTGCAACTTACCAGCGAGCCATGAACTACATCTTTCACGAGTTGATCGGCAAAATTGTCGAAATTTACATTGACGACGTCGTGATCAAGTCTTTGAATCATGACACACATTTGGAAGATGTGAAGAGAACCTTGGAGTGCACCCGGAAGCATGGTTTAAAAATGAATCCAAACAAATGCGCTTTTGGGGTATCAGCTGGAGAGTTCTTGGGATTCTTGGTCCACGAAGGGGGGATTGAAGTTGGCAAGAAAAGTATGAAGGCCATTGATGAAGTTGTCCCTCCAACTAATCTCAAGGAGTTGCAATCACTTGCTCGGCAAGATTAATTTTGTAAGGAGATTCATCTCAAATCGTCACAAAAGGTTTTGCCGTTTTCTCCATTGCTTGAAGCTTAAGAAAGATCAGAAGTTCACGTGGGGCGACGAACAACAAAAGGCTTTTGACGAGATCAAGCAATATATGAAGGAACCACCGATGCGGGTCCCTCTGAGTTGGACAAGCCTTTCAAGTTGTACGTGGCGGCCGATACCCAAACCATTGGATCGGCCCTTATTCAAGAATTCTAAGGAAAGGAGCGGGTAGTGGCATATCTTAGCCGAAAATTACTTGATCCTGAAACCAGGTATTCGGCTGCAGAAAAGCTGTGCCTATGCGTATACTACTCGTGTACAAAATTTCGGGACTACTTGTTAAATGTCGAATGCATTGTATACTCCAAATTTGATGTAATAAAACATATGTTATCTATGCCGATTTTGAATGGCAGGATTGGCAAGTGGATCTTGCCTTTATCAGAGTATGAATTAAAGTTCGAATCGGCAAAAGCTATTAAAGGTCAGATCATTGTCGACTTTATAACTGAACATCACGATCCATCAATTGATTTACTTGAAATTACTCCTTGGGCTTTATTTTTGATGGATCATCATGTGGTAAAGGTGGGCGAGTAGGGATTTTATTGATTTCACCCAGAGGTGAGATGTTTGAGTTTGCTATCCCTATACGTACCTTGTCACAAACAATTAGGTGAGTACGAGGCATTGCTTTGGGAGCTTCAATATTTGAGAGAAGCGGGGCCATTTCGGTTGAAGTTTATGGAGATTCAAAGTTGGTAATAAAGCAATTGAACGGCCAATACGAATGTAAAAGTGACGCGGCGAGGAGTTACTACGAAAAATGCGGGGAAATCTTGAAGAGCTTTCCGTTGGTAACTCTCAGACATATTCCTAGGGAACATAATGAAGAAGCAAACAGGGTTGGCACGGAGCGCTTCCGGTTATAAAGAGAATCAAGAAGCGTTTGCCACGGAGATATGTGCGGCGGGAATGGATCTTGCGAGAGGATGATTGGAGAAAAGAGATCATTGACTATTTGAAGGATCCATCCCGAAAGGTCTCTAGGAAGCTCGGTACAAGGCCATAAAATTTGTTCTTCGGATGATAGTTTGTTTTACAAATCACTAGATGGGGTGTTGCTACGATGCACGGGTCCGGGAAGAAGCTAAAAGGATGATGAGTGAGGTACATGATGGGATATGTGGAGCACACCAATCAGCCTACCGCATGAAATGGGTTATCAGGCAGCTGGGTGCTTTTGGCCGACGATATTGGAGGACTGCTTTGAGTATTACAAGGGGTGTCAAGACTGCCAGAGGTTTGGAAATATTCAAAGAGTTCCTGCGTCAGCATTAAATCCCATCATCAAGTCATGGCCATTCAGGGGCTGGGGTATAGACCTGATTGGCCAGATTAATCCACCATCTAGCAAGGGGCATAAGTTTGTGCTTTTGGCTACAGATTACTTTACCAAATGGGTTGAGGCAATTCCATTGAAGAAGGTGACATCAGAAAACATGGTTGAGTTTGTCAAGGAACACATCATTTATCGGTTTGGAATCCCTCAAACGATCACGACCGATCAAGGAGTCCGGTTTGTGTCCTTGGAGTTCGGAGCGGTTTGCCGAAAGCATGGGGATTAAAGCTGTTCAATTCTTCTCCTTATTATGCCCAAGCTAATGGTCAGGCAGAGGCTTCTAATAAGATCATGATTAAGCTTATACAAAAGAAGATCGACCAGAAGCCAAGAAGGTGGCATTCGGTACTCAGTGAAGCTTTATGGGCTTACCGAATGGCCCCTCATGGAGCCACAAAGACATCTCCTTATGAATTGGTTTATGGACATCATGCGGTCTTACCTTGGGAAGTACAATCAGATTCTAGGAGAGTGGTTTTGCAAAAAGATTTAAGCTCCAAGGATTACAGTGGCTTAATGATGAATGAGCTAGAAGATTTGCACATGATCCGTCTTAGGGCCCTGGAAAATATTGAAAAGAACAAACTGCGAGTTGCCAAATATTACAACAAAAAAGTAAAAGTTAGGCAATTTGCAGAAGGAGATTTGGTTTGGAAAGCGTTACTGCCGATTGGAACCAAATACAGTGAATTCGGCAAATGGTCCCCTAACTGGGAAGGACCCTTTCGAGTGGTCGGATGTGTGCACGGCAATGCCTACATGTTGAAAACTTTACTAGGAGAAGAATTTTCCGCTGCAATAAATGGAAGATATTTGAAGAAATATTATCCTAGTATTGAAATCTATCGGTGATCACTAGCATTGGGATTACATGCATCCGATACGGGAATAGCGGCGCTCAAGAATGAGGCCGCCTTCGAACAAAATTCCCAAACGAGAGGGAATGGCCGGTGCCTAGATGCATTGCCCTTAGCGCAAAACTACATTACAAATGCTTCTTGCAAGTTTACATCGACAACCACGGTGATCGGGACTACGAGGAGGCGGGAAGCGAAGGCCCGGCGTAAGAAGCGAAAGTATGATTCAATCTTTTCTTTGCTTCTTCGGTGCTCCCTCTTCGGTTGCTCTAGGACCACCGTGACGGCAACTTGGAATGCGTGGGATGACCATGATTTTTGCCTCCACCAAGCTGTCCCAAGCCGCTTTCAGGTTATTGTACCTATCAGAGACATCTGAGACAGAGGAGTGGTCATTAGGGGCAGAGATCCAGATGTGAGCACGGGGTCAGAAAGGAGTTGAAGATATTTACCTCCTACTAGTGCCTCCAAAGCCATGCGACGCTCGCGTTCGGCCTGGCAACGAGCGGTGATGTCCCGGTGGTCATGTTCCAAGTGCCGAACACGACGGTGCAGTTGATGGCTGATTCTCTGCTCGGGCGTGGCATCCTCTGCCTCAAGAGAGGAATCAGAGGAGATGTACTCGGGCATGTCTTCGGTCCCAATGATTTCCTCAGGAAGCAGATCAAGGCTGAAGGAGAAAAACAGAGAGGAAGTAAAACACGAGACCACATGAGGAAACAAGAAGCAAATCAAAGGAAAAACTCACTCTCGAATCGTGCGTTTCTTTGGGATGCTGCCCTCCTGGGGCTGCTTGCCTTTGTCCATGGCCTTGGGGTTTTTTCTTCTGAGAGCAGGGGAGAAGATGAGAAGTGATGGATGAGTGTGGGAGTGGATTTGTAGGGCATCTCAGCAGGCTATTTTATTGACTGAGAGAGTGCGTTGGGAGTGATGACTGGCCACCGTGCATTATTGGAATACCAAGCCGCAGGGTTTCCTCCCGAATGCGAAGGGTTTTCGTTTGAACAGTGCTTATGGATTGCCGAATCAAGGATTTTCTGCGGATTTTGCGCCAAGGGGCATCTGTTTCCGCGTGTTCGGCTCAAGCGAGTTCCCGAATACGTTTAAGGAGAAACAAGATTCACAGATGCAAACACAGAAAAAATCATCGCAGTACAAGCACGAGAATTAAAAGTTCTTTATTTATTGCCGATATCAAACATCCACGATACAATCTAATCAAAGAGCCTTGTTTAGCACGGGCGGGGATGAGTGAGTTCGGCAATGGCGTCGCCGTGGCTGTCGAGGCGCTCCAAGATGATCTCGATCTCGTCGATGTCTTACGGTGCGCCGCCCGAAGCCGCGCGGCTGGTGGAGTAGTCGACGTCGGTGTGCGTCGCCATGGTGGCCAGGCCCAAAGTGGTGCCCAAGCGGATGCCGTGGGTGGCCACTTCATCCACGCGGTGTTCCACCGCGGCAAGGCGCTCTGCCGGCGTATCTCCGCGGGCGTTCACCTTGTCAGCCAATTGCTCCACCGGCATTTTTGGGCGGTTGAGCTCGACGTCACGGGCGCAAAATGCAAGATAAAGGTGATTAGTATCAAAAGCCGGGTTGGATTAGGGGAACGGTTCCGAGTCGTACGCGTCGATGGTCGCCGGCCGGTGCTTGTCTTTGGTCCTCCCACTCTAGTTCGGCTATGCCGGCCTTTTTGGAGACGTCTTCCGGCTCGCGGCCCGGGCCACCTCCGGCTCCGCCTTGAAGCGGAGAGCATCAAGTTCCCCGTAGGGCACGGGGGGAGTAGTGGTCCGACTCGAGGAGTCGTCCGGCGAGGGCGGCCGGCCGGTGCAGAAGATGGATTCCATTGAATGAGCCTGAAACAGAGATGATCGTCAAAAACAAAGAAGGGATCAAAGACGAATCGTAAAAGAAAAAGTTGACAATTATTGCCTCCGGCGCGCGTTGGCGCGGCTCCCTTCCGCCTCGTCGGCGGCGCGGCGCCTGTTGTTGCTGCTCACCATGCTTCTGGGATTTGCGCTGATTGGGAAATGAAGATTTGAGGTTGGCGAAGATTTGAGGGCTAAAGGCTTGGTGAAGAGCTGGGGGCACCTATGGTTTTCATTTGTAGGCCTGGCGAAATAGATCGTGGCCTCAGGTCGTGGCCTTGGATCGTGGCCCGTATCCCAAGAAACTTGGAAGGTGGAGAGGTTTCCTTGACCAATCCGCCGTCGGGTCGTTTGGAGTTCAAGGTTGAGTCGTATTCGGTTGACTGGCTCGGCTAAAAGGAAGTTAAGGTGCCGTTCGGGTATGGCACTTTTTGGCTACTGATTACCGAACGGATCATTCAGCGTTGCAATTAAGGACGTGCAGAGAAAAGGGAAAGTAAATTTACAGAAGCAAATGTTGCAAGGACAACCAATTCGGTTACACATCGATCAGTACAGCTAAATGTTTAAATACTTTGCAATTACATTGGAGGCGTTCGATGTTGTTTGGTGAATGTTCTCCATCCGTTCTTGATAATCTTTCTGGGCGTTGGACAGGATGGTGAGTTCTGCATTACATTGATTCACCTCAGTTATAGCCGATGTCGCTTCCTCTTGGATCTTCTCTATCAGTCCGGGAAGTTCGGCTATCTTCTTGTCGTCAGCTTCTATTTCTGCTGATAAGCTTCTCAGCTCTGCCTCTAGTGCGGCCTTTCTGGCAGTTTTCAATTCACGAGCAGCTCGCAGATTGGCCAATATCCGTTTGTGGTTCTCAGTCTGAGATTGTGCTCCCTTCACAGCTTGTTCAGCTTTGGCTTTCTTCTGTTCAACAGCCGGGTGGGAAGACACATTTCTCAGAGCTCGTCTTATGGCTACATAATGAACATCCAAACCAGAGATGGGTTCAAGTGAGGTCTTGATATCCTCAGGGAGTTCTTGGCTGATGGGTCCAAGCATTTCATTGAAATGATCGAGATCTCTGATTTGATCTCGAGCGTCTCTCTGCAGCCAGGCAAAAATTTCCTTGAGCTTTTCTTGTACTTCCTCTGACAAGGCTTGGGACCCTCCTTCCCTTGTCTCGGCAATTGGATTATCCTCCATTGATGGGTTTGATGATGACGGAGCCTGATCCTGAAAGAATAACATTGCCGAGTCAGGAGTGTTGGAAAATAAGAAAAAGATAACAGGGTTAAGTGCAAGTGTTTACCTCATGCCTAACTTCCTGAACTGGAACAGGGTTTTGTTCAGTTTTAGGGGCGATTTCTGGAGCCACTGGTGAAGGAGATGCTCGTGGCAAAGCTAAACTTCTATGTGAGGCGGTGCTGATACAGTCTCTGGCAACTCTGAAGCTTCTGGCTGGAGAGGGGATGGATTTACCTCTGCTAAGGTTGAGGTTTCTGCCTGGCCAATAGGGGATTGAGCCCTTGAAGGACTTGAAGGCTCTGGTTGGATGGGAAAGTTCATCTCGGCGAGGTTGGTGTTTACGTACGAGCGAGGGGGTGATTGAGTCCCTAATGAATATGAGATCTCTACTTGGGCAGATGGCTCAGCCCTTGGTGGACTTGCATGTTGAGAGACAGGGACATCCACAAGTTGATCCACCATTGTTTCTTCTGCAAATACCAGATTAAGGGTAAATGCCAGTGTTGGTCCTTGAGGAAGGAGTAATAAAGGTCATACCAGTGGATGGAGCATTGTCAGGTTCTGAAGCTGAGGATTGGTGAATTTTAGTCTGAAATCGCACAAGACGAGATTTATCAGAAAAGAGTAATCTTGTGATCAAGAGAGAGGAAATTTTACCTCAATAAGGACTTTCTTGATGGTTCTTCTCTTCTTGGCAGTTGGAGGTGCGATCAGAGACAGGCCTTGCCTCTTGTCAGCAGTAATACTGGACAAAATTGGGTCTGTTGTAGCATACCTAGCCATCAGTTGAGCCAGGGTTGGTGATCTAAATCCCAATGCTGAGATTGGGCATACTGCATTGTAAGCAATCGCCCTGGCTAGAGGGGCAGGCACTGTATTCTGTGGGTAAAAAATCAAGATCATGGTTAAAAGAAGAAATGTCTGATTTGAAGAAAAGGACAATCATGTTACCTCTGAAATTGGCTGAAAATCAGGCATCAGTTCTATGCAAAATGAGTGCACAGGCTCACTGAAAATATGGTCATGGAATTCTTGCCACCAAGAGTTGAAGGTGGGGTGAGCTACTGTTGTAGGTGTGAAAGGGGCGGTGTAAACGGTTGGACTGCATACATCTCGAAAAACCTATTTGGTTTGAGTAAGTTATTTAATTTCCTCTGCGGGTTTGAGGAATTCATACGAAATAGTCTTGAGGGCATGCGGCCACATCCAAGTTGTCGAGCCATCATATTGGGGTGGTAGTATTCATAAGTCTTTGTGGTTTAGCCTCCCTCCACTAAATTCGGTGGCGAGAATGCATGGATGGATGAGGATATTGAGGATTTCCGGAAATCTTCCATCTTGGCGTCCGGCTTCAAAGGAGAACTCACAAGGGAGAGTTAAATTATCATTGTCCAAGTAAGGAGTCCGGAGAGGGTTGGGGAAGCCTTTGAAGAAGAGCTCAAAGAGGTGGCCGACATTCTGGTTGATGGGAACGGTTGAAGCGGCTTCTCCATAGGTGTGGCATCCTCTCGGTGACCGGACTTCCCCTTCATGATAGTTGGATGAAGGAAAAAACCGGGTGTTGAGGTCAATACCAACGATGCGGTGCATGTGCGGTTGCAGCCACATCCGTACAAACCACCAAGGGCCATTGACACACGCTATCTTAAGGTTGGTGTACATTTGGGTGACGAGTTTGATGAAGCATGTGGTATACACTTTCGCCCGGGAGGTATTTTCCAAGGGGAAGGCGCTTACCACTAGCCAATTGTGTAGCCATTACAATATGATTCGAGTAGGCTCATTGGCTTTACCACGGAAGATAAACTCCGCACAACCACATGTTCGGGAATGCCTTATATTCAACTTCACCAAGGGGGCCATCTTTCATATGATTACGGATATAATTTTTATATCCGCTCCCCGATTTCACTCTGTTTGTCTTGTGGAACCTGCGAAGTCCCGGGGATGAACGGATCATGAAATATCAAGGCCGGTAATCATGTATACATCGGCCAGAGTTGGGGACATTGGGCCGTGACCAAAAAGGAAGGCGTTGACGCCATTTGACCAGAAGTGGAAAGCCGCTATCAAAAGGTCTTCATTTTTGGGGGTCTCGGCCAAAGAAAGCTCGAAGCATTGAGCAATACGGAGGGTATCCCAGTTTTGGGTCCTGACACTTTTATCCGCAAGGACTCTTTTGTACCAATTCCTCCAGCCCGCAATTGGGGGCAAGGGCCAGTTCTTGAAGGCGTCCTGCCACAGGGGAGGCTTAGTTAAAGCCGCTTTGAAGGGGATCCTTTGGGATTCGGCTGCGATGAATTCGCGAGGATCAGAAACTCCCACGGGACCAAGGAAGTAGGACGTCGAATTGGCCTCAGTGCGAATCAAAAGCTCAGTGGAAAGCTCCTGAGGGAAGGCGGAGAAGAAATCTCAGGTAAAAAATTGAAAAGCTAAGTGCCAAATGAAGCTTATGGTGGAGGAATTTACCGAGCGGCTTGATTTTGACCCACCATTGAGGATTTGAGCTCGGAAAAAGGTGATCTAGGGTTTGGATGCGGGCGAAGACTCCGACGGATTGCGAAGAGAGAGAACGGGTGTTGAACAGATTCAATTTGAAGACGTCGGTGGCTGGAGTCGATTCCGGAATAAAATCACCTTTATCCCGTAATTGAAGGGGCATATGTTAACACCAAAATTTGGTAAGGTAAGGAGTGTGACTTGTGGGTCCAACTCGGTGAGGAATCCGTTCAGTGGAAGGAAGGTTTCTTCAGATGAATTCGGCAGAAGAGTCCGCGGTCGGCAAGTTGCTTCCGTTCGGCAAGGGAACTGTTGCGCTAATTTTGCGGGATTGCATGGTGACGTGGCCCGAGCGGAAGGGACGAATGGATGGATAAGCGATCGCACTTAGAGATAAATTAGGTATCGAATCCATTCGAGGTCATGCTTAACAGGGTATAATATATGGACCCCGAATGTATGTAACGGATATTCGAAACATTCTCAATACAAATCGGCTTTACGCCAAACCCTAGAGTCCTTTGTCGTGTCGTCGAGTTCTTCGAGAGGATTCATCGATCCGTCGACCTCCGTGAGTACGGCAACCTTGTATCATGTCTAGTATCATGCGGTGGATTTAGATCTGATGCAAGTAGTCTTGTTACCATGCTTAGTGTCATGCGGTAGATTCAAGCTTGGTTCAAGAGGGTTTCTTGTTAGGTCATGAGCCATGCGGTAGGCTAAGATCTAGCTTGAAGCTAGTTATCGGCTCTATTGAATTTTGGCAAGATTCAATAGATTCATTAAGTTACCCCGTGTTGCTTTGAATTTTTACTTTATGTTTAAATTCATGTAACACTTCTTTGCCCAATCTAGATGGGTTTGGACCGGCTCTATCTTTTTGATGATCCTTATGCGAATCGTGTTCGTACCCTTGGCTTAAATAGCACGTGGATCACATGTTCTTGATAGCCGAAACCGAATCGATCTAGGTTGTCACATGTTGCGGGTTCAAGCTTACCAAATCTTGTATAAATCTTGAAAGAACTAGGTATCACGCGGTAGATGCAAGTTTTTGGGTTGTTTTGGAGCTAGTCATCCGGTGGATTAGATTTCAATCCAATCTGATAGATTTATCTTGTTTGGTAATGTTCGTTCCTTCTTCATGGACCCGATTCGGCTGTTCAGCCGTATTCGGTTATGCTTTCATGAGTAAAACGTGTTTATAGATTATGCTTTAAATATTGTATGCTTTTAGCTTTCCACATTTAGATTGTATCATGCGGTGGATAGATCTATTTGTGGACGGTGGTATGATTTCAAACAAGTTGTATCATGCGGTGGATAGATTTGTTTGGTATCATGCCTGACGGGTTTTAAAGTACCTAGACATGCGGTAGACTAGTGCTTTGGACCTATGCATGCTTGTTTATTACATATTTATGATCATGCCTTTACTTCATTTATTGTTTAACATTATTTACCGCGAGGATCGGTCGGGGCTTTGCGCACGTGCATTTTTATCCAAATAAAGACCGATCTATCATCATGCTTACATCATCTATTCGTCTATGTTATTTTTTGCACTTTAAAGCTCCCGAATGGTTTCTAGTTTTTGCGAGATAGCTCTTTATAGCTATATGTCGTCTCACTTGGCTTTCTAGCCGTAAATATGGAACATGCGGTACCACCGGCAAGTTCCAAACTTTGGAATTTAACTACTTTGTCTTTTGTTAATTTTCAGGAAAAATTGACTGGCACGTCTTGTGATCTCTTCGCGTGTGAAGCTAGCTTGTTCGGCTTGCTGTGTGCTTGGCGTGAGGTGCAGATTTTACGTCAACACTTAGTTGAACACGCAGTGTAAAGTTATTCGACTAAGATATCTTGTACATGCTTTGTCTTCCTAAAGTAATGGTTAATTTGATATAACTTGTACTTAAATATCTACTAATAAAATATGGTTAAGTTTACCGTGTTTTCTTAATTAAACATAATCTGCTTTGAAATATTCTTGCCACATGATTTTGTAATTAACATATGTCAAGCACGTAGTCTCTTGTTGTTGTTTGATAATAATCTTTCGATAGCTTCGACCTTAGTTTCGTTTTTAACTTTCTTTCGTCATTGCGTACCCATAGAAATCAAGCATATCCTTTAGTGCGCTCTTTTAAAGCTTTTCTTTGATGGATGCATTGTTCTTAGTTATACTTCTTGCTTTGTATGTTGTGCCCGATGTTTGCTTCGAGTAGAAGAAGGATCGTTGTTGGTTGCTTTGAAGATGAAGAGTTCCAAGGAATCAATGAAGAGAGAGCCGTAAGAGTAGCTTTTCGTTGGAGAAAGTCAAGTGTCCCGAACCACCTTCTACCTATGCTTTTTTTACAAGATTACTATATGCATTAATCGGAACATGGAGAACCACCCAGGAAAACAGTGCAACCACAAGACATATGACTCTATCTTGGCTAATTAATTGGAAACCTTAGTGTTTAGTATGCTTTACCTGAAAGGGGTTAGGGGGTGCCGGTAGTTGGTGTATAGCCCGACCCTCAGACTGATATGCTCTATGGTAGCTTCGCAGTCTCGAGAGAGGTTTATGCATTGCGCCGTCATGTAACCTAGCGAGCAGCCTGCACTAGGGAATCTTTGTAAAGGCCTCGTAGCGTCCCTATGCAATCACACCTCGGTAGTGTGATATGGTGTCTTGCAAACACCATGGTTGGGTCTAAAGTTCTTCGGGACTTTTACGCGACTTGTGGGTAAAGATGTACAACCTTTGCAGAGTGTAAAACTAATCGATTAGCCGTGCTCACGTTCAAGAGCGTCCTGGACCCTCACATGATTAATTAAACTTAAAGATGGACTTTAAATCGCTTTCTGGTTATTTCTTGTGGCCTTATTGAGTACCAACCATAAGTGTACTCATCCTTGCTTACTACTGCTCAGAAGCAAAATGTGTGAAGCTGTTGAAAATGATGATGCTAGGCGTACGCAGCCCTCAGTCGATTGCTTGTGGAGTTGGCGCCTCCGTTTCCAGGATTGAGCTGTATAACTCTGATAGAATAGTAAGTTTTGTTTAACTCTGGTCAAAACAGTAAGTTTGTTTATATTCTTTACGTGATAGTGTTACTGTTATTCACTTATGTCTACTATATGTATGAAATTAGATCCTGACATACATATAGGTATGCACTTGGTTTATTTTTCTGAAACCAGGTGTGACAGCATCTACGTTGTACCGTGTGATTTAAAAAAAAGAGAGCCGACAGTTTTTTCAGATTATCATTATGCTTTTGGCCTTCTTTACAACCTGATGAATGTAAGATCCGAGTTACAGTCATCTTTTGCTTCATAGCAGTAGTTCTTTTTTAAGGTTTGATTTGAAGCAAACCCTCTCAAAGCAACTCCAAAAAAAACAGTAATATAAAACTCCATCCAAAATGCTCTCCATCTCACTCTTAATTTATCTGGCTAGTTATTTCCGGTCTTCCGCTAACCATCTAGGAGGAAGTTCGCGGTGGGCGATGCCTATGTAGTACTCCATCTCTTCTTAAATATAACACCGTTGACTTTTTACTCCAACTTTGACCATTAATATATATTGAACAAGTTAGTTAACTAAAGCAAAATGTATATCATTATATCTAGTATCCAATGTACTTTACATTTAACTTATTTTAAATCTAACTTATTGGTTTATCAGTTTGCTAAAATATTTGTGGAAAAGACGAATAGTCAAACGAACGAAAAAAGACAATGGTGTCACATATCTAAGAACGGAGGTAGTATGTACCAAAGTCGTATTCGACTAGTTCGTTGGAGTATACAAAATATGAGGAGAGAATCTTAGTTAAATAGATGACTAATAGAAATATATAAAGTGAGATTTAACTAAGTTTTTGGAGTTTCTCTGACACGTGCATGTCATGGACTCTACTTCCTCCATCTCAGAATATAAGTGTTTGTTGACGTTTCCTTATGACCTTTGACTACTCATCTTATTAAAAAATTATAAGAAAATGATTATGTGATACTTAAAATATATATAATAATAAAACATGTCATAACAAAATAAATAAATAAAATAATATTTTCACAAATTTTTTGATTAAGACAAATGATCAAACATGAATGAAGGAAGTTGAGAAATGTTTATATTTTAGGAAGGAGTGAGTATTTTGACAATGCAAGTGGGTTCTCTTCAAACAGAGTTTCAGAAGAATGTTCGGTGTCTGTCCATGGGGGCATAGCCCACTGGTCACTAACCACGGAAAGTTGGAAATCGTTTATTCCAACTTCCGGCCCGCTGGTCATTTGGACACAGGATATTGGTTGGTATTCGATCACTAGACTTTTTTTTTTGGCCAAATGCAATGCATATGCAAACACTCATTCTTCAGTGGCGTGACACGGCCACACAGGTACAAATTGGTTAGCTAGAACTTCCACTTGCGCAACACACATATACACAACAACTCAATGTTTCCAAGATGTTGATAAGGTAAGGTGTGCACATGTGTTCATATGTGCGAGTTTTTATATGTGTACATATACGTCTACACTTATACTGTGTGATTCATAAAAATAAGAAGTATATTTTGACCATCCAACTATCGTCTTAGTTTGATTTTGACCATCGAATTTATTTTTAACCATCCAACTCTTAAAACCGTCCATATTTAACCCTTCGATGGTTTTGCTTATGTAGACGCCACATGGTAGAGCCCACATGTCATTCCTCCTCTCTCTCTCGTCTCTCCCTCTCTCCCTCTATAACTGTCCGAGTTGCGCTGGCCCCCGATGTATAGTCACGCTCACATGGGTGGTGGAGGTGGAGCTGCTCCGCCGCGTGTGCATGCGCATGCGGGAATACATGGAGGAGGAGCACCAGATGTTGATGGCTAAGGTCTGGCGCGAGGAATGCGCCTAGATGAAGCTCTCCGACTCCAAGCTTGTGCTCGATGACAGGTACACGTGGCTCAGCCGCTTGTAGGTGAGATGGAGACCTTCCTCCGTAGGACCAATTGACATTTGCCAGCGACGACAAGCTCATTTGCCCCAGGGTCTCGCGGACACGCCACCAAACACAACAATGATGATTCGGTGGATGCGGATTCGATGCTCGAGCACTTCCTCCGCAAGGGGAAGGAAAACGAGAAGAAGAAGGTAGAGGAGATGAATCGCCAAGCCAGCATCCCTGCGTCCTCAAATTTCAATTCCAACATGTTGCTGCAGTCCGTTAGCCCGGTGACATACCTCTTCCCGGCAAAGATCGACGGCGAAGCCATCGAGGGTAGTACGACATAGATGATGACGGAGGCAGGGGTTCTTGGAGTTGGTTCGGGACCAGTGATTGCTCTACCTTGGAGGGTCGTTCCTCAAGAGCCAGGTGGAGGAGGTGAGGGAGCCACAGGCGTTCGCGGAAGATGATGCGGTCGGGATTAAGTGTCGCCACCGCTATTACGGGAGATGAATAGATGTTATCGACATAGAAGAGAGGAGCGAAGCGAGAAGAGAGAGAGAGAGGGGAGAAGAAAAGAAAGAGAGAATGGCGAAGGGATGACAAGTGGGCCCCACTACCATGTGGCATCCACGCCAACAAAACCACAGGATGGATGGATTCTAGTTTTACGGTTCGATGGTTAAGACCAAACAGATGTGATAGTTGAATGGTCAAAAGATACTTCTTCCAAAAAAATCACAACACTTTTTTATATACAAAGCGCGACTAAATCTTATATGCATGTTGGATAGTCACATGAATTCAACTCAAAGCAGATGGGGCACCATGTGTTGGCAAGACTTCATGTCTACTTGGTGTAATTTGTAAATAATTCTATCCTAGGTTAAATTGTTTAAATCTGATCACATTCATGAAGAGGGCTATCAACATTTATGACACAAAATAGGTAAATTATAAAAATATGTTTCAAATAAAATCTAATAATACTTATTTGGTAATAAGATATTAGCCATGTATAATGAAATGTAGGATCTCAAAATACATTTTAAGATATTAGAGATAAGTTGGTTCTTGAAATTGCATTTTGAGGGTCAACTCTGATGATACGTTAAGATAAGTTCATGATCTAAAAATGCAATTTTTGGATTTTAATCAAGGATTTAGACGATACCCTATTATAAGTTTATTGATGATGTGTATTTTACTCTTTAAGATAGTTTGATATAAGACGGAAGGAGTATAAGCTCAGAGCAACTCCAACAGTTCTCCATCCCAAGTTGCCATTATTATTTTTTTTGGCAAAGATAAAAAAATATTTTCCAACAGTTCCTCATCTCAGTTTGTTATTTATCCTAAGTTGGGAAAAATAGACTCCGCGCGCGTATATATACGCGCAGCTATCTGGGTGCATCCTTCCGTATGAGAAGAGGCGGAAGGGTATAAAAATAATTTTGTTTTTTCTCAGGTTCCCGATTTAAGTTTTTAAGAGGTGGAAGAGTAAAAACATAATTTTGTTTCTCTCTCCGGATTTCTGATGTAGGTTTAGATCTGGATTTGTGAATTATGTCAAATCGTTGGAGATGAACTCTTTTTTTCCCTGTCATATCTTTTTTTAGAAGTTGCCACTTCGTCATCATCTTGAAATTGTAACTGTGGAAGAGAGATGTGCCTAACTTTTTAATTTGTGCTACAATCCCACGATTATTAACTTGACACGACTGAGATAAAAGCCCACGATTATTAACTTGTTGACACAACTGAGAAAAAAAGGAATTAATCAACTGATCAAGTAGGCATGACGTGGGGATTTAGAACTGAAAGGAAACGACGCCATCGTTTCACTCACGACGGTCGCCGGGGGCATTTGGATTTGAGCATTTCTGACTAGATCTACCAGGTCGCTAGCTAGCTCGTGTCATCACAAAGACACGACTTGACCTCGTACTGGTATAAACTATGGATCAGTACAGGTCTACGGGTGTAAACTTCCACTGCATTTTACTTGTAACTGAACTCCGAATCGTACATCGCCTGACCTATGACCAGATCGTATTTTTGCTCGATCCTCCGCCGACGCCGAGATGAGCAATCTAATCCTCCGAGATGGGCAATTGGCAATGTGGAAATGAAAGCACGCCCACGGTCCACCACGTGCCCCTTTCCTTGTGGCCTCCAAGTTGGGTCAACTAGGATCTATCTCGATCCCCATGTACGCGATTCATGCATTCTTTGATTATCTTTGTTTTTTTTTCATCCTCTGCCTTTTGACTATGACACTACATTATCGTGTGGTATCTACAATATCCCTAGCTAACAACGTTGGCGCACCAACAAGCGTGCCGCGAGGATTTCCCCCCGATTCCTAGGTTGTTGTAAACTTGGCATATCTTGGTGTATCCCTTCCAACCTCCTAGGTACTCCACGAGGATGCCCTTCCAACCTCGATGGCCACAAAGAGTGCTCCTGATCCCAAGCAACACCAGGAAACAAAATCAGATCAAATCACAACACACCAACACCAAAAAGAAACAAAATTTGGAAAAAAATATCCGCACCTTATCTTCCGTGGCCACCTTTCCCAATCTCGCGAAAGGTCGCCGCGCGCTATCTCATGATCCTCGCGCCCATTTTTCTATCCTCTCGTCTCTCTCTTTTGTCCCCGCTGAAAGCATGATGAGAAAGCCTTTTGCTCTCTGTGTGCGTGCTTGTCGTCGACCCTCCACCAGCACCGGTGGGGGGCACCGGCCGGCTACGGCTGCCGATCGACGGTGAGCCGGGGGCAGGTCAGCAAAGTCGCCGGGACCCGAGGGCAAAACAGCGGCGTCGGCGGCAGAAAGGCTAGCTCGCTGTTGCTCTCGGTGGCCACGTCCGAATTGCACGATCGGCGCCGCGCGCCTTGCCGTTCCCTTCCCTTCCCTTCTCTGTCGCGCCCTCGTGCGCGGACGGACCACACTTATCCTGGCGCGAGATCCACATATCCCGTTCCAGATTCGGACGAACCCTCTCTTCATCTTTATACCTGCCTTTGTATTTGTAGAGAATAGGCTCTGCTTTTTCAGTTTTTCAGAGCGGCATATACGATCTGATTTCTGCATCTGCCTGCAAAATCCTCTACTCTTAGGCATCTCAGCTTCTTTTCTCCGTCACCAAATGGATTGCTGAGTCGATAAAACAGTAAAAAGTATTGCAGTTTTTAGCCAGTGTGATTCACGCAAAATCGAATGGGGGCGATGCACACATGTAACCAACGTGATCAGAGACACCGGCCGGTCGGCAACACAGCCGGAATCGGAACAGTTTCTGCAATCATTGGAGGTAGTTACGCACACAGTGTTTAGAAGGATATACTGATAAAACATGATTGGTGTGTCTTGGGCGACAGGGGCGTGAGGGAATTACCCTGGCCCTGAACTGGTTTGTCGTGTGGGCACACATCGACGATGGAATGGTCCAATTATTGGGGCATCGGAGCCTCAGCGTAGCCACACAAACTGAAGAGCCTGCCTCCTCAGATTGGAACAAGAAACGAACCCACTTGAAGGAGAAGGAGACAGGGACGGCCCAATTGCACCCCCCCCCCCCCCCCCCCCCCCCCTGATTTCAATATCATCATATGCAGATGCATCTCGCAACCAACGACACATAGTACAAACGAATGAACGATCGAGCGGTGAATCTGATTTCTGCTGAACAACTTCGTAAAGCAAACCAAAACTAAAGCATGCATTTCATAAACATGAAGTTGTTCTACAAGCCAACCGACCAAAACTTAAGCAACATAAGTTTTCATAGTAGTGGTAGTAGTATTTTTTATGAAGTAGTAGTAGTAGTATTACATGAAACGAAATCCGGCATGCCATCGACGAAGAACACGAAGTTAGAACAACAAAGACAACAATAGCAAGATCGGAGGTGCCTGCAGCTGGTACAGATTGCAGCAGCTGAGCCAAGCAGCCCGGCGTCTCGAGTCACAGCACTTTGATTGCCCCGGCAGCACCACTACTGCGGCCGTAGCGAGCAGGGGGCGCGATGCTGAGCCCCAGATTGTTGACGGCGATGCTGAGCTCCAGGCTGTTGACGGACGAAGCTGTTTCCAGGGCGGAGGAGGCCATGGACGCGAACGATGTCTCCGCGTGAGGCAATGGTCTCTCGAAATAATTAGTCAGTTCACTAACCTGTCGGAAAAATCAGTTCACTTGTCAGCTTTGCGCAAGAGTGTTGCTACATGAAGTGGTGAAGATGTGATTATACCAATGTAAAAACGATATACTGATAGTTTTACCTGAATGTTATTGCCTAAAATAGCTGCAAAGCCCCTATAGCTTGGTATCTGAAATGATGTTCAAAAATTTAACTGTTCAGCTCTCAGTTATACATGCTTGTCTATTTAAATTTTCAAGTAGCTAGCAATCCGTAATTTACAGCTCAATCCGGTAGATCAAGAAACAGAAAGTAATGAATCTGCAGAAATTACCGGGACGTCGCCGCGGTCGGTGTGAATTATCTCCTGAGTGGGAGCAGGCTTAGTGGCACTATTTGGAGGGCTTGGCACCTGAAACAAACGGACAGAGGTCAGAGGGAATGGCATCAGCTGCAAGATCTGATCACCCACTGGAATCGCATCAAAGTGCTCACCTGATCGTCACCGAAGTCGGCGATGCCGACGTCGAAGAGGCTGGCCCGGCGCTTCTTCTTGCCGGGGTCGGTCTGGCGGAGGAAGTACTTCTGGGCGTGGCTGGCCACCTGCGTCGCCGTCCTGGTGGTCACGAAGCCCTTGGAGATGCCCCTCCAGTCCCCCTTGCCCAGCTGCCTGAGGCCGTCAAGGAACTTCCTGTGCTCCTCCTCGGTCCATGGAATCCCTGCACAATCAATCGGCAGAGAGAGAGAGAGAGAGAGTCAATCACAGAACCATGAACTGAATAGACGTTACTGGTATCTCTGGTGCGAGAGCTGGCGTTGACTCGCACATAATAAAGGGGGGCGAATTTTTAGCCGTTCTCTTGATTACAGAATCCCCGACAGCTTTGTTTTCCCGTTTACGAATCAGTCGTCGGATCATACGAAAGAACCTCGGCAAGCCAAGAACGGAAGCAATCGGATCCGGGAGGGAGAGGAAAGGAAGTCACCTTTCTTCCTCTCCTGGGCCTTGCGGCGGCGGCGCTTCTGCTGCCTTGACGACATCTCCAGATCGTCGGCGGCGTACCCCTTGCCGTCGGCGGGCGGCATCACCGGGTCGGTGGAGTTGACGGTGAGGTCGGGCATGCTTGAGCACTTTCTGAGCTCGAACCCGCCGAGCTCCTCATCGCCGACGCGGCGGACGTCCACGCCGAACAGCCTGAGGACCACCGGCGCCGCCTTCCTCCCGCTCTCCTCCTCCGGGCAGTTCATTGCCTCCCTCCCGCTGCTCGTGGTTCGTCTGCTGCCTTGTCGCTGTTGATGGTGTGTTGTTGGAAGCGGATTGGTCGTTGGATGGGGATGCTTTGGAGGCCACTGCAGACGGCACTGCCGCAGAAGAGGCCAAAAGGCAGGAAAGGAAGGAGAAGAGGAGATATACTACTGGTGGTAGTTGCTGCTGCCTCTGCCTCTGCCTCCCCCCGGGGGGAGGGATCACCAGCCGCGCGTATTTATACACGTATCGATATTAGATTACCATACTGACGGGGGCTAATCTGTGTGTTAAGGGGGAAACAGTTTTGTGTTTGCAAGATTTTAATCCCCTTTTGTTTTGTTATTGTGCGACTATGATTGGTTCATAGCTAAATTATGGTTGACCGATGTAGCCGAGGGAAGATACTACCGAAAGATTTTAAGTTTGGGCACCTAGCTAGTATATAACGATTCATCAACGTCGGTGATGATGTCAAAACAAAATTCTCGTTTGTTTTTAGTGCCGAGCGAACGAAATGTATCTAATCATTTTTTTCATATCAGGTTCGTACATGCGTAGCACGGCTACATTTCTTGTTGTGGGGATGCCAAGTGTCTGCGTGACTAGACTAGCAATATCACCTCAACAGTAAAAGCACCGAACCAAGCAGTGCTTCTGTGTGCTACTGTCATGTGAGCTCCAATGCTCCATAATGCATACTACACGATAACACAACAGGCGGAAATATCAAGCCCTCGTGCATTCTGCAAATGAGCCGCAGCAATTTCCGGTGTGCCAATCATGGCAGGGGCTGGGGGGCTGAGACGGTGAAAGCACTTGGAATTTCACAAGATTGCGCTGCAGGACTAGCTAGAGGGAGAGGTGCTGGTAGCGTGCAGATATATGACCGGCCGGCCGGCGCTTAGCGCCCAGTTCGTTTGGTTTATCAGCCACAAATACTTTTCTCTGCCGAACAAAGCGCCCATCAAAGAATTAAAAAGCGATTTTTCTCTGCAACAAATCAAGTAGTACCATCACCAAACGATTTGGCACCATCGTATCGGTTGCCGTTTTAGCATCAGCATCAAGCATGGCAAATACGTGCAGGTTTCCTCCCCTCCATCGCGTCATTTTAGTAGCAGCGCGGCGCCGCGGCCGCGCCGGAGTATCAACGTCCCGGACGATTCCAAGCCTCTTTCCACGCGCCACATCATCACCCTCAGCTGCTTCGCAAATCCCAAGCTGCTAGCTCCACCTGGGGATCGTCTGGTCTCTGCCCAAAAAATCGCGGTGATTTCCGGGTCGTTTGCCACTCACTAGTGTTCTCAGCGGAGGATGCATGTTTGGACAGGCGGGTGACTTTGGGGAGTTGGCGTGTGGCCGTGTGTTGGATTGGATGGAGATGCCGTAGGATTTTCGCCCCACGCGCTCTGAGTAGGAGGAGGACTCGGTCGGTAGTGCCTCCTGGCCGTCCTCCGCCGGGGCATCGGCCGCGTTCCGTGTGCTGATCTCTTGGTTGCGGATGCCGTGGGAATTCCGCCCGCACACCCGCACGTGACACGTATACTAACGTAACCCGCTGCCGGGTCGCGCGCGTGTTCCGTGCCGTGGCGATCCAGGCACGGATCGGGACCTGATGATCGATCGATCACCGCCGGTGGTCACGCTCGCGTGGCGTTCGTGTGCCGGACGCACGACAGGCAGAGCCAGCAGGCGGGCGCGCAGCCAGGGCCTCTGGCCCGTTGCACTCATCCAAGTATCCAACGGGTGGTGGCCGGGTGGGTGCTGCTAGCATGGCAGAGATACTACTAGTATACTACTACTATCCGTACACCATACGGTCTCTACCGCTCTATACGTACGTACGCACGTACGAACGAATGCACTAATATAAGATATCGCTCCGGCCACGCGCTTTCACCGGCCATGAAGCTAAAAAATATCGCTGCCGATCGGGCGCTGGAAACTTTTAAAAAAACTTATCATCTCAGAGCCACAGCCACCCGGGTTATAAAAATTCCAATCATCCATCGATAATCAAATATCCGATCGAGGCAACAATGGTATACGCACCTTGATTTGGCACCTTTGCCTTGGAAGCATCTCCGATCCGGGCTCGCCATCATCGCGTGATCGCGTCCACAGGCCGTGTGCGTCTGCTCGTGCGTACCCTATCCTACACACATCTGCTCCAAAGCCTCCAACACACCCACAGGTCACAGCCACGGACACACGCACACAGCTGCGTCCCGCTCTCCCAGTGCTAGTCCCCCGAGGTCCGCGCGCGCGCCGCTCCTTCGTCCTCGTAGCCACCGTCGCCTTCGCACCGGCCGCGGGGGCAGGCCGTCATCTCAGGGCCGGAAAGGGAAAGCGGCCGAGAGCTCCAGACGCCGGCCGGGCGGGCGGCCGGCCTTGTCAGCCAACCAGGAACGGCAAGACCCTGGGCGGGGCGCCTCGTTTCCGCGCCTCGTAGCCGCCGCCTCGCCGCTCTTGTTGGGGAGGCCGATCGGGCTTGGCCGCATCTACAAATGGATCAAGAAATGCACTCAGCACGGCTGATTCCTCCGAGACGCCACGTCCCTGTTACCGGACTAGTAACAGCCGTTGCCACAGTGCATAGTGTTAGTGTGGATTAACCCATTCTTCGTTCCACTTACCTGTCGCAGTTAACTTTCGTTGTTCGTGTCGAACAAGGCAGCGTACTGATTAAGGTTATTACTAAGATTAGCAGTAAGTAGTGTGCTGGTGTCTCTGCACCAAGCCTGATGACCCGGTTTAGTATATGTGTACTTTGAATGCTGGTAGAGCAGTAGTATAAAACTTCGCACGCTCGGCGCCGGAACGAATGAGTGAAGATGAAATGCAAGGCGATTTGACGTAGCCGTCTTCTACTCCTACTAGGCGATTCGATTGTCCGCGTCAGGTGACCGCATTTTTGGCAGATGGCAAAAGTGCGCGGAGAATCCAGGATGGTTTTGATTCCTCCGTAACGTACGGAAGAGGGATTTACAGCGAATATGTGGGATACTTTGATCAATCATCAATGAGTCAAACTTCGAACCCAACGTTGTCTGGGCGCCAAGGTTTAAGCCAGCCCATATATACATTGGGCTCTTGCATGGGCCTGGCTAAACGTGCATTTTCAAACTCGTCGGTCAATGACACTTTTTTACGCGTCCCTAGTAAATTCAGTTACAGAAAGTCACATTGGATAACTGTCCCTGGAAAAAATTGAATCGTCGGTCAATGAGTACCTCTTAAACCTCTTTCCGTCGTTATGATTTGTTTGTCATGCACACAGCAAAGGTTACAATCCATGTGGAAGAAAGCAGCAAAGGTTCTTTGGTGTGGGCGTCTCTGCTCAGCATCTTGACGACTATCTAAGAAATGATTCTGAAGCGTGGAGCTTTGTGACGGATGTGCAGGCCCTTGCGCACGAGAGAGGGGGACTCCAACGACGGATGGAGCGAGCCGGCGAGGTCCCCGCCTGTTGGGAGTTGCTCGGACTCAGTGTTTTCACCCCGTCAGATAGCTTTGCTTTGATGCAACGACACTACGGCGAAGGGTCCTACATGGTGGTGGATTTCTCAATGTGGTGGCGTCTGCCCACATCTTTGTTCGTTTTCAGCGTTGGATCACGTTAGAGGCTCGATGACAAAAAGTGTGTGTTTGTGGGCGCGCACCGCGGATGCACTTCCGTTCTCTCTATGGCTGTGGTGTATAGTGGTGAGGTCGTGTTGAGGTCTAATAATCCAACCGGGTGATAAGTGGTAACCCACGTTGATGTCTCAATCCAACCAGACGAGTTTTCTTTTATTCTTGCTTTTTTAATAATTTCATGCCTATGGTCTTCCAGGGTCGTGGTTTTGTATTTTTTTCTCTATATCAATGAAACACACACTATCTTATATGATTTGTTAAAAAAACTTTCTCTACCTAATGATTTGTACATGGAAAAATGAATGAAACGAAACTACTATACCATCACCCGTCTGATATAGAGAAAAATTTAGTGTACCGATACTCCAACATATGCACAAGCGCCATGAGCACATGACCCATGATCTACGGTAAAAGTCATGGCTGAAATGAAACCGACGTCTGCAAAAGCTCAGTGTGCGCGCAGTAGTATACTGTGGTGCAGGAAAACGGAAAAACGAAATGTAGATATATAAAAAAAAAAAAGTAAAGCTATCTGTTACCTGTGTGATTTGGAGCAACTCCTCACACGAATTTATTCTTCCCCAATTTCACCTTCTTCTCCAACTCCGGCGAGCTACTCCGGCGAGTTTAGGGTTCAGGTTAGGGTTTCGGGGTTAGGGTTCGGGGTTTCCGGGGGTGGGCTGCTGTCCCCGCCGGACCTAGAGGGAGGGCCGGCGGCGGCCGGCCGGCGGAGGCCGGCGGTGGGCGGGGCGGCGAGGGCGCCGCCGGCCGGGCGGAGGAGGCCGGCGGTTGGGGCCGGGGTCGGGGGCGGGGGAGCACGCCGGCGGTGGGAGGGCGGGGGGCCGGCGCCGGCGGACTAGGGTCCGCCGGCGCCGGACGGGGTGGCGGCGGGGGCGGGCGGCGGGGAGGCGGAGGGGGGGGCGGCGCAAGGAAGAAGACGGGGTCGGGGTGGCGCCGGCGTGTGGGAGAGGATAGGGAGGAGAGAGAAAGAGAGATGGATGGGTAAGGGATAAATTTGGGGGAGGGTAGGAGGAAAACTAATAGATCCAGGGTGTAAAAAATTGCAAAAATTCGTGTGAGGAGAGGCTCAGAATTGCGTGAGTGAGCTATAGACACTAAAAAAGCGAACACGGGCCTGAAAATGGCAAACACGCGCCTCCACAGATTCTCGTTCCAGCCAGCTACACCCTTGCCTGCACATGCATGATTGCATGAAACCATGCACCATCAAAAGCTCACAACCAAACACAACACAAAGAGAATCCGCGCGGTGTACCGCTCAAATGCAATGGAAAAGCGTTCGGACTTCTTGTGATGATGCATTATATATTGCACAGGCTTCTTCTCTGTTTTCTCATCATTGGCGGCTTCGCGCAATACGCAAGCATATCTATCGGTAGGACGTGTCCTATTAGAGCAAATGTCAGAAAAATTTGACTTTTCAACACACTATAGCAAAAAGTAAATTTCAGCTTTTTTGGTAAACTAGGAAAGTGCCCGTGCGTTGCTACGGGTATCAAAGATTTTCGACGCAAAACATAAAGCATGAGAAATATGAGATACATTATAATCAATTTTATTAGGTTTATAGCCAATAACATGGTGTGAGATTGTGACAGTACTAAATGGTCACGAACAACAGACTATAACCAACAAACCACTGTGAAAGGAAAGTAACATTACTTGTAACAGAAATTAACATAAATAACATATCTGTTCTTGGTTCATAGTTTATACAAGCAAGAACCCCATCCTCACCAGTAGCTTGTGCTTCCTGATGTCATAATCACTCCACATCCTAAGTTTGGTGGCCAATTGTGACATAGGATGAGTGGAGTGTGGAATTGAACTCCCATGGCAGCATGTGCTCTGACTCATCTTCATGTGGTTGTGTACAAATTGGTCGGCGAGGGCAACATTGGCTACCCAGAAGAGCTCGTTAGTGTTGGTTCCTTCGAAAAAATGATGGAAGAAAGAACAACATCAATATGGAAGGGCACATACACTCTATCAGAATAGAAGGGCACTGCTGCTGCTACGACAAGCATCGATATGGAAGAACATCAAATAGGAAAATAATCAAGTCCTCTAAAAAAATAGGGGAAAGAAGATGACTTAATGTTTCAAACTATTTTTAGGGAAAATATGCATAATAATATCTTCAGTAGCAAGCTTTTTGAGAATTTAACTTTTCGAAACAAGCACGAGTGCTGGTTGCAAAAAGGATTGAAATGTGTTCCTCGTATGTGTTAGTTCTTCATCGGTATAAAAAGGAAGTGATTTTTGAATCATTCACACTAAAGCTCTTTTTAATCACCTAGAACTTTACATCACATTACATTGGGAGCACACTGATAAAAAAAGATATCATCACAGGCTTCCAACGATCAACAATTATGAAATCAGACACAAGCACATCATCTAAGGTTGTTGGTGGGCACAACATGGTCAAAGCACAACATTCTGAATGGAAGTCCAGAATAGCAGGTGAAAATGTCTCACCAAGCATGTCTATAACCATACCATGCCAGGTTTTGTGGCTGTGGATCATGCACAGATCCAGATTACCAGTGGCCAGGTAGGGGTCCCTGCTAGCCTCACGACACTAAATAAAGGTACTACATGCTCTTTAGGATTACATGAAGAACGTAAGTTCCCATTTCACATATCAATATTGAAGATATACAAAAGGAAAAGAAGTACTATACTCACCATGCAAGGATCTTTGTACCATTCATCGTGACTGTTTCATCTGAAGGGGAACAACCCCTACAGCACCTCGGATCCCATGCACAACAGCGACAGTGCTGGTACTGCTTCCTTTCCTTGAGACATTGACCAGCTGGTCACCAAATCATTGTCGAGCTGCTCGCACTTGCGCATCTCATCAACATCAACATTGCAGCACACTAGTACACGGCAGGACCCATGCGACGCGCACACTGGCACACTGCAGTATTTGGTTTCCACCTTTTAGAGAGCAATGTATAAATGTAGGCTACATTAAATTAGTCAATTTTCATTATTGACTCAAGGGAAGGATAAGAAGGATCAAGAAAAATTACCTGTCATTTGAGTTTCTTGGCGTATTCATCTCAGTAGAAATTTTATCAACCGAGTTTCTTGGTATATTCATCTCAGCAGAAATTTTATCAACCACCTCTGGAAAGTACAAAATGTATGGATAATTGGACATTATTCAGAATTTAGAATAATTCAGAATTTAGAATAAATAACTTGACTGAACTTGGCGTTGAAGTAAAGCTCTCTGAAAAAACTACTACCAACACAACATCGAACTTGTCAATCTTTCTATACAGTATGTTGCAAGTCATGGGCCAATATTTCACTATTTTGAAGTTAGTAGTGGGATTGGATGCTACGGAATTGGCAGGATATGTTTGTTCACCAGCAAGTTTGCAACTCGTGATGCAAAACAGTTTCTAAAATGGCACCCACTCCTGAAGCTATCTATTTTGGTCAGTTCCGTACAATTGCTGAACTATAGTAGCAATCCTGATGTAGGATTAGATTCAGAAAAGGCGTTACTACGGGTGCCAATTCATTCATACAAGAAGTATAACATGCCAAAATGAAATAAAATTAACTCATTAAATCCCATAATAGTATATAATCATTCTACAAACAAAGGAAAACCGGGTATATCTTCGTTTTCTCAATTTTTTAAAATTGTGCCATGCTTTTGCAAAAACAAGATATAAAATGCTAGCATCATCAGACTCACGCAATTGATAACTTTGCACCTTGCGATTCTACTACCATCTCCCCAATCCATAAATGTAAAGCAAAAGCAAAGGTTAAGTTAATCAATTACCAGAGACCTTTCACAGCTGCCGATTGTGCTGCGTTGGAGGCCCAAGCATCACCTAGCTTCCCTGTAACCTTGAAAAGAAATAAATAAATCAGTAGTTCCTTATTTTCTAGCACATTAAAAAATGATCACTATTGGTGAACAATAATGTAATAATTAAAACACGGGACTTGTATAGCACACTAAGGTATAAGCAAAGCATATATTTTGAAGTGTTACAGGCCTGATGTTCAGTACCATATCAGAAAACTTAGTAATTTTACAGAACACCTTTTTAAAAATAGCCTAGTTGATAACCTAATGCTAGACCATAGGGAGATAATGCTTTGCGCTTTCCATACGAACTTAGTAAAGAGAAAATTCCTGACAGAGGCCTTAGAAAGGGATGTAATTAGTGAATATGGAGCATCTCTCATATGTGAAACCCTTATGCTAGAATAATTAAGGTAAGAGAGCACCAAAAGATTACCACTTCTGCAGTTGGACAAATCTTTGGATGAGCCGCTAATAGCTTTTGTAATAGTATGTATGATAGAACAAGGAAAAAGAAAAACATTTCTCTATCCCTACCTAAGATAGTACATACTATCTGAGAACAACTAAAGGAAGTAGATTTCTGCTTCCAAGACAATATGTCCAATATGAGAGTTCTATTTGAGGTCCCAACCTTGATTGCTACTTCAAAAATGACTATTCTTAAAAACATTCTATATGAACAGATTGCTGATTTTTTTATCAGATAAGCAACATATGTAGCTACACTTGATCAATACCACTTGAAAACGTAAGGTAAAATATGACAGCTACAAGCATAATGTCAGAACATCACCTAATAGTGAGTGAGTGTTAGAAAAGTCCATATTAATTCATCACCTTAAGTTGACTGGCAAAACTAATTGAAGTACAGCCACACTCCTCGTAGCACAACAAATGACACCTCGAACCCTAATATCCTGTTGTACCACCTTGAGAGATGAAAATAGTCAATTAATAAAGAAAAAGATTTTGCATACCACTCCATTAGTACAAGTAACAAATTTATACTGCTTGGTGTTCAACCAATTTATTAAATAAATTTATAAACAAGATAATATCAACACCAAAGGAGAGATGATTCTTGTCGATTCAACATGTTGTTAATGAAAAAGTCAACAAAATCATACAAACACATATGTAGATCGGGTGACTGTGATGGTGGGTGTATCAACGGGCACCGGCGTCGTTGTCGTCCACGGACACCGGTGGATGGGATTAGGCGATGGCGGAGTCCACGAATGCCGGTGAGATGTGGTTGGAGGTGGTGGCAGCGTCCACGGGCGAGATTAACGGGATCACCCTGGATTGAAAGTGCATCGAAATTCAAAGCCATGTATGGGGAAGGGAAAACCAATGGCTGGAATGAAGGGGCATCACTTACTTGAGCACGCACCATCGAGATCCGAACCTCACCTTTGCATCAATGAAGCTTCAATGTCGGACGGTAGAGGAGAAGGTGGCGGTCTTGGCAGATCGGGCCTTCTGCTCGAGCCAGGTAGTGACGAGATGGAATGTTGGATGACGAGGGCCGCCGCGGCGGCATGATGGATTCTGCGGACAACGGCAAAAAAGGGGTGTCCACGGCGACTGCCGTCTAGCTTCGATAGCGGGTGCGACCCACCCCTCGTACCTCACACTGGCGCTGCCCGCGCCCAAGCCGGCCTCCGGATCCGGGCCCTCCAATAGCGGCGCCCCTGCCTCTCTTGCTCCTCCGGCCACACGCAGCACCTCGGTCACCTCGCCCGCGTTGGACGCCGACCGCCGACGTGCTCGCGCCGGTGGACGGCCGCGCGCGACGCCTCCTCCTGCAGTGGCGTAGAAGCGCATGGGGGTAGGGAGCGGCGCCCGGGATCTGAGAAAAAACAGGTAGGGGAAAACGGATCGGCGACGGCGCGGGTAGAGGAGAGAGGAGGGGCAGGGCGGGCGGCGGCGTCGCGGGGAGAGGCGGGGTGCGGAGGGGGTGCGAAGGTGGCGTTCAGAGGGGTAGCGCGCGAAATTGGGGAGGCTCGAAGGGCGCGGGATTGGGGAGGGCGTGGGGGCCGAGCGGAGGGCTGACCCGCGAGACCAGAAAAAAAGCTTGACGAAAATTTAGTCTTACTTTCATTTTTTAGGAGTAGAGATATTGTCCTACCATGACCTAACTAGATTCAAAAGATCCGTGTCGCAAAGGCCATCACAATCGTGTAATTAGTTTTTGATTTCATCTACATTTAGTATTCCGAACATATGTTTTTTGGTGTATTTAATGTGGTGAAGAGAGTGGAAAGAAGGAATTAACAAAGAGTTTACAGCCTGTTCGTTTGGCTTATCAGCCACCAGCCAGCAGTACTTTTCTCTCCGAACAAACCAGCCACCAGCAACCAGCCAACAATACTTTTCTCTCAGAACAAATCAGCACCAGCCATCAGCCACCTGCCAAATGAACAGGCTGTTAATAGCAAGCGCCTGCAGCGGGCTGCAAGATCATGCGGTGGTGATGGACCCCACATTTAATGTATGTAGATGGCTGCATCCAATAGCACACCGCTGAGCCCCTTTGCCCACTTGAGCAGGCGTTTGCCCAGCCGCCCGCTGGTTATTTCTTCTGTTTCTCTCACATCTCTACCCCTAAAAAACGCGTAAGGCCAACGCCTCAGCCCGTGGTTCTGCCCTCCAAGCATTCTGCCGGCAGAACCATTGCCGCGCGCCGACAGGTGGGCCTTCTTCGGCTCCACCCACCTGTCCCCCCTCCTCGCGTTCGCCCCCGCGCATCCCGAACCCTTCGTCATCCCATTTTCGCCCCTCCGTCCGTCCGCCCCCATGGCTCTCCCCAAACCCTACATGCCCCCCCGGCCGCCGCCTCCTTCCCCGATCTCCATCATCGTTGCCCTCCCGCGCTCAATTCGACGTTGCCGCACCCCGGATCGACGGTCTCCTCCCTCCATGCTGGCGCCTCACCTACATCGCGCCGCTCAGAATGACGTTGTTGCGCACCAAATCGAGGATCTCCTCCCTCCACATCGGCGCCCTCGCCTCCACGAATGACACCCACCGCCCGAACCTCACCTCCAGGATCAGCACCCGAACATCACCCCCAACAACAATGCCGCCGCACCCGAACTCACACCGTCGTCTCCTTCCCCACACCCGCGCCGACGTCGACGCCTTCGCACGCACCTGCGCCACCGTCAACTACAACCCCACCCACGGTACGTCGGGGATTTCTAATCTAACTGCTCCTTCTCTCCTGCTGTCGTTCGTGCCTCCTCTGTTCATGAGATCTCCCAAATCGCTCCTCCTGCTGTGTGTTCTGCCCCCGCCTCACTCTTTGCCTCGTAGGTCAGATGCAGAGTAGGAGGCAAGGACAACGATCACCACACTCCCCTACACCACCCTTGCTAGGGCATCACAAGCATCAACTTCTGCAAGGCGTCCACAATTAAATCACGGCGTCTGAAATTAAATCACGACGTCCATGTGTTCGTCTCCTGTGTCTGTAGATTGAGACCTCTCTTCCGTGTGCCATCAGATAAATCCCCCATCGTGGTGAGTTCTATGATGATTTGTTGCGTACGCCCATAGCAAATCTCAAATGCTTCATTTTTTGTTTTTTGTTGTCAGATTTGATCCTTGCAGCTCCGTCGGATGGGTATGACCTTGATACAGGTTTGTGGTGGTTAGGATTGTGATGGTTATGCAGTGGCGATCTCAGATGCTTCATTGCTCTTGGAGTGCCTGATAGGCCTGATGGGTAAGATCTCTATGCACTGGTTAGTAGGCATTTGCTATTGTTCAGTTCATTCTCATCCAAGAAAATTCATCTGAATCAGTTGAACTGGCTGCAATAGAAATAGATCATACACTTGCAATAGGTAATCTTTTGGTGTAATGTGATTCTATATTGTTATGGACCATTGCTGGATTTTTAGGTGATTAACAAAATATAGTTGGTGAAAGACTTCTGCTAAGGTTGAGGTGTAATTAATCCAGTGCCCTCCTCTATCAGTTACTGCTTGCAATTAATTGAAAAAATTGTTTGGTCCTGATTTACCTGTCGTGATCTATTTTGTTCAGAGGAAAGCTTGAATGTTTCACTTTTATCTGTTGCCCATCCATTTGTAAGCATTGACTGTGTGCATGGGGTATTACTACAAGTATCGCTTATTTATATAGGTGATTCTCGATTTCTGATGGAGTACATGATGTTTGTACTACTACCAGGATGGGTTCTTTAAATAACATCCTGAAATAGGATTTTTATCCTTCTTTTTTGCAGATCCATGAAGGTATGTTATGTAAGTGCCATCATTTAAATCTTTTAAGCAACCAGCAAACTCATGGCAAGAGTCAGTTCACTAAAATAAAGTCAATTTTTAGAGAACCTGATGAAAGCTGAATTCATAGCTCTAAGGCTATTTCATGGGTAGTTAATATCTACATCAGTATGCACAACTTAGTTGTTGCCTATAGCAAGGAGATGACAATTTATTTTCTGAATGATGGTCAACTAATTTAAATGTAGAACTTTAATATTATGAAACATTTTATTATTATGCAAGGTGAACTTTGCGTCAATTAAATCAGTACCTTTGTCTGATGTGCGATACTCTGCCTGAGTTCATGTCTGGCTATTGCAGAAAATGGTAGTGGTGCCATACTCTGCTTGTGCTCAAGAAAATATGGATGAAAGACTTCTGAGGTATCCTGTTGACTTTTATGCTTGACTTCTGAGGTGCCATACTCTGCTTGACTTTTATGCTTGAGCTCGAGACTAACATGCATGGTTGATATGAACCCAGACTTCTGAGGTTGTAAGTCTTATAGCCTATCATTTAACATAAATGTCTGTATGATGTCATGATATGATATTAACCTTATTCATGTAGCAATTTAAGCAAAAATGCTCTGGTTGGACACATTCGCCGAGTTTGGGAACTTGAGGAGCATCATGGAGATGTAAGCACCTTTCGGCCTAACATTGCTCAAATCTCTACCATGTTGATCTCTTCGTATGTTAACACATTTTATTTTATTTCAGCGATTTGTCCAAGAATTACCCCGTGGCTTTATTCCACAAGAGGTTGGGATGCTACAAAATCTCGATATTGTTGTAAGTATAAATGATTCCTCTTGTATACCTTGCAAAGCGATAAAATTTAGGGTACGAGTTAAAAAGGCTTTGGCCAATGTGTATCCCGCACCCAATTACGTCGTCGATCCGTATTTTTGTCGTTTCGAGAAAATTAGAAAATAATAGTATTACCGGAGATGTCTCAAGCACTCACTAATCGTTTCGATCTCAATAACTTGTAAGTTAACATCCGAAAACGCTATTTATTAATTTATTTTGTCCGGTTTTCAATTTAGTGTCTTCATTCTTGGGCTTTTTTGCGGAAATGTATCATACAATAATCTTGCGGCATTGTACCTACAAACAACAACTTTTCACGATTTTCACCGAAAGGTGGCACTCGCCGGCAAAAAAAAGATTAGATATGTCATTGAAACAAATCTGTTTTGTCTCTGTTTTATTTTCGGATGATAAGGATGAGCCAGCTGATCCTAACATAATTTTGGAGGAGCCGGACGACGAAGCCTCAAACTTGGAGCCAAACGCCAATTAGCGAGTTACTTTTCTCAATTTGGTTTAATATTCTTAAGAGAGGGAATATTTTTGGCTGAAGCTTCATACTATTGGTCGAGATTTATTTGATAGATTCTTGGTGTACCCGATCGATTGCTCTATCATCGAACGAGTCACCAACCGGCCATCACCGCCCCATTACATTTGTTGCATGTTGTCGGCTATTACATGTTGTATCTTATTAGTGTGCATATGTTTTGAGTCAAATGCCCCGATCAATGGCGTCTTGATGTTACATGAGCTTCGGACCTAACATGTAGCTAATTAACATCTCACATGGGCTATAGACAATTTATTGGGTTATCAAAGATATTAGGCTACATCAATTGCATTACATAGATTGTGCCTGCAATGATGCAATATTATGAACTATGATATCTCTCTAAGTTACTACTTCAAGTTTCGTTTAACTATTTGCAAAGTATAATTCAAAGTGGCAACGTAGGTTGTTTCATGTGGATCTGTTGCCAAAGCCTCGCACAATCGAACCCCCGACACTTGTCTTTCTTTTGATTCCGTGTGTAATGCTATCTCGATAAGCTTATGTGGTTCATTCTTTAGCATGTATGTTTTTAGTTGAAGTAAATAGTTCTCGTTTCTTATGTCCCAGTTATCCCAATTTATATAGCATGGACAAATTTCGGTATTTCATTAGACTGCCCCTCTCCCGCAAATTTGCAATTCAAATAACTTATAACCGTGTTGACGCAAAATGTGCACTCGACGCCAAGCACACAAAGCAAGCCGAACAAAGCCGGCTTCACACGCGCAAAGAATCACGAGACGTGCCGTCAATTTTTTTTTCGAAAATTAACAAAAGATAAAGTAGTTAAATACCAAAGCTTGGAACTTGCCGGGTGGTACCAGACAGTTCCATATTTACGGCTAAGAAGCCAAATGGGATGACACATAGCTATAGAAAGCTATGCGCAACAAACCGAAACCATTCGGGAACTTATAAAAGGAAAAGTAACAACGCCGAATGGATGACGTAAGCATGAAGGTAGTCGGTCTTTGTTTGAGCAAAGATGTATGCGCACGAGACCATGACCGATCCCCATGATAGCTAACATTAAATAAATGGATAAAGTAAAGCGAGAACATAAACATGTAATAAATAAGTATGCATAAATCCAAAGCACTAGTCCACCGCATGTCTAGGTCCTTAAAAATCCATCGGGTACGATGCAAAAACAAATCTATCCACTGCATGATACAACTTGCATGAAAATCGTACCACTTTCCACAAATATATCTATCCACCGCATGATACAATCTAAATATGGAAAGCCAAAAGCACACGTTATTTAAAGCATGAATTACGCACGTGTTCTACTCGTGAAGAAACATAACCGAATACGGCCGAACGTACCGATTCGGGGTCCATGAAGAAGGAACGAACATTACCAAGCGAATAAATCTATCAGATTGATTTGAAATCTAATCCACCGGATGACTAGCTCCAAAGCAACCCAAAAACCTGCATCTACCGCATGATACCCAGTTCTTTCAAGATTTATACCAACAGTGGCAAGCTGGAACCCGCAGCACGTAACAACCTAGATCGATTCGGTTTCGGCTATCGGAAAGCACAAGATCCACGTGCTAAAACACGAAATCTACTCGTACAAGGATCACGAGAAGGATAAAGCCGATCCAAACCCATCTAGATTGGGCAAAAGGTGTTACATGAACTTAAACATAAAGTAAAAACTCAAAGCAACACGGGGTAACTTAATGAATCTACTGGATCTTGCCAAAACCCAATAGAGCCGATAACTAGCTTCAAGCTAGATCTTAGCCTACCGCATGGCTCATGACCTAACAAGAAACCCTCTTGAACCAAGCTTGAATCTACCGCATGACACGAAGCATGGTAACAAGACTACTTGCATTAGATCTAAATCCACCGCATGATACTAGACATGATACAAGGTTGCGGTACTCACGGAGGTCGACGGATCGATGAACCCTCTCGAAGAACTCGACGACACGACAAAAGGACTCTAGGGTTTGGCGTAAGGCCGGTTTGTATTGAAGAATGATTGTGTGTATTACATACATTCGGGGCTCATATTTATACCGCCAAGTACAATCTCGAATGGATTCGCTGCCTAACTTATCTCTAAGCTTGATCGCCTATCCATCCATTCGTCCTTCCTGCTTGAGCCACGTCACCGTCCAATCCCGCAAAATCAGCTCTACTGTTCCTTTGCCGAACGGGAGCAGATAGCCGACCGCAGACTTCTTTGCCGAATATATCTGAAAAAATCCTTTCCTTCCACCAAACGGACTCCTCACCGAGCTGGACCCACAAGTCAGACTCCTTACCAAATTTTGGTGTTAACACATGCCCCTTCAATTGCGGGATAAAAGTAATTTTGTTCGGAATTGACTCCGACCACAAACATTTTCAAATCGAATCTGTCAACACCTGTTCTTCTCTCTTCGCAATCCACCGGAATCTTCATCTAGCTCCAAACCCTAGATCCCCTTGTTCTAAGCTCAAATCTCCAATGGCGGCTCAAAACCAAGACGCTCGGGTAAATCCCCCCTCCCGTAAGCTTCATTCGGCATTTAGGTTTCCAATTTTACCCGAGATTTCGTTTCCGCTTTTCTTCGAGAGCCTTTACCGAGCTTTTGATTCGCACCGAGGCCAATTCAAGATCTTATTACCTTGGTCCCGTGCGAAACTCTGATCCTCGAGATTTCATTGCGGCTGAATCTCAAAGGATCCCCTTCAAGGCGGCTCTGTCCCCACCTCCCCGGTGGCAAGACGCTTTCAAGAACTGGCCCTTGCCTCCAATCGCAGGCTGGAAAAATTGGTACCGGAGGATCCTTGCAGATAAGAGTGCCAGAACCCAAAACTGGGATACCCTCCGCATTACTCAGTGCCTGGAGTTATCTTTGGCCGAGACCCCCAAAAATGAAGACCTTTTGATAGCAGCCTGCCATTTTTGGTCAAACGGTGTCAACGCCTTCCTCTTTGGCCACGGCCCGATGTCTCCAACTGCGGCCGATGTGTATATGATCACCGGCCTTGATATTACGGGATCCGTTCAACCCCGGGATTTTAGATGTTCTTCACGCCAAACAAGGGGTGAAACCGGGGAGCGGATACAAGAATTATATCTTGAGCCACATGAAGGACGACGCCCTTGGCGAAATTGAATACAGAGCATTTCTGAACATGTGGCTATGCGGGTTCGTCTTACGTGGTAAAGCCAATGAGCCTACCCTGAATCACATTGCAATGGCTTCTCACTTGGTCAATGGCAACCGCCTTCCCCTTGGGAAATTCCTCCTGGGCAGTGTGTATCATATGCTTCACCAAACTGTCACCCAGATGTATACTAGCCAGAGGATAACATGTGTCAATGGTCCTTGGTGGTTTGTTCAAATGTGGCTGCAGCTTCACATGCACCAGATCGTTGGTGTTGATTTGAACACCAGGCTCTTCCCTTCATCCAATCATCCTGAAGGGGAACCCCAAGCCACCAGAGGATGCCAGAATTATGGAGAAGCTGCTTCAACTGTTCTTATTCAGCAGGACATCAGCCAGCTTTTTGAGCTATTCTTCAAAGGTTTCCAAAACCCTCTCTGGCTCCCTTATCTGGATAACGACACTTTGACTCTCCCCCGTGAATTCTCTTTTGAAACTCGAACACCAAGATGGGAGATTTCTAGAGATCCTCAACATCATAATCCGCCCATGTATCTTTCTTGGCTGATTTTAATGGAGGAAGGTGAATCATAGCACTTATGAATATTATCGGCCCAATGTAATGGCTCGACAACTTGGGTGCGGCCGGATGCCCCAAGGTCGTTTCTCGCATGAATTCCTCAAGCCCGGGGAGGAAATCAAAGAACTCATGCACGATGAGCGCAGTCTTCCGCTATGTGTGCGGTCCCCCTTGTCTACACCGGACTTTTGTGCCCACAACCATAGCTCACTCCACCTTCAATTCCCGGTGGCAAGAATTCCATGATCATATCTTCGGTGAGCCTCGTGCACTTGTTCTGTGCAGAGTTGATGCCTGATTT
Organism: Cenchrus americanus; assembly: GCA_947561735.1. Taxonomy (NCBI): domain Eukaryota; kingdom Viridiplantae; phylum Streptophyta; class Magnoliopsida; order Poales; family Poaceae; genus Cenchrus; species Cenchrus americanus. The sequence continues at coordinate 106,417,136 of OX387243.1, forward strand.
TCAGCCAACTTCAGAGGTAATATAACTAACCTTTGGATCAGACATTTCCTCTTCCAATCATGATTCTGATTTCATTTCTTTTACAGAACACAGTGCCTGCCCCTCGAGCCAGGAACATCACCTACAATGCCATAGGCCCGATCTCAGCACTGGGATTCAGGTCCCCAACTCTGGCTCAGCTAATGGCCAGGTTTGCCACAACAGACCCAAGCCTTTCCAGCCTTGCTGCTGACAGGAGGCAAGGTTTGACCCTGATAGCTCCCCCAAATGCCAAGAGGAGAAGAACTGTCAAGAAAATCCTTGTTGAGGTAAAAACCTTTTCCTTTCTTGATCACAAGATTACTCTGTTTTTGATGAATCATATCTTGTGTATCTTCAGCCCAGAGCCCAGCAATCTCCAGTACCAGAACCTGCCAATGCCCCATCCACTGGTATGACCTTCAACTGTCCCCTTTTGAGGATGAACACTGGCATTTATCTTTTAGTTTGACATTTGCAGAAGACACAATGGAAGAACAACTTGTGGACGTCCCAGTGTCTCAACAAGCAAGTCCACCCAGGGTTGAATTACCTATCCCAGTGGAGATCTCATCCTCATCAGGGACTCAATCACCTTCTGCAGAAGCAATGAATTCTCCAGAGATGAGTCTCCCAATCCAGCCAGAACCGTCAAGTCCTCCATAACCACAGTCACCTGCTGGTCATGCAGAGACACCAACCCCAGCAGAGGTGAACCTATCTCCTCTTCAGCCAGAAGCCCCTGAGCTGCCAGCGACAGCGCCTCCTCGCATAGAAGCTTCAGCCCTGCCTGGAACAGCTCCTCCGCCTGTGATTGCCCCCGAACGCAGTCCCCCCCCGCATCAAGAAATCGACATGAGGTACTCATTTGCACTTAACTCTCGCTACCTTTACTTTTAGCACTCCTAACTCGGCAATACCGCTTCTTAGGATCAGGCCCCATCATCATCAAGTCTGTCAGTAGGGAACAATCCAGTTGCCGAGGCGATGGAAGAAATGCATCAAACCCCGTCAGAGGAAGTGCTAGAAAAGCTCAGGGAGATCTTTGCCTGGCTGGAAAAGGATACACAAGATCCGTTCAGAGATCTCGATCATTTTGAAGAAATGCTCGAGTCTATCAGCCAAGAGCTTCCTGAGGACATCAATGCTTCTCTCGCATCTATCTGTGGCCTGGAGGATCATTATGCGCCCATAAGGAAGGCTTTGAGGAAGGTGCGCTCCCGCCCGGCTATTGAAAAGAAGAGAACCGATCTTGAACAAGCCATGAACGGGGCACAATCTCAGACCGAGAGCCACAAAGATACATTGGCCAATCGCAAGCCTCTCGTGATTTAAAAATTGCCGGGAAAGCCGCTCCGGGAAGCGAGAATTGAGAAGCTTGTCGACCGAGATAGAGGCCGATGACGAGGAAGATAGCCGAGCTCCCCGAATTGATAGAGAAGACCCAAGAGGAGGCAAAATCGGCTATGGCCAAGATGAAACAATGCGATCCGAGCTTACCACCTTGTCTAGTGCCCGTAAAGATTATCGGGAGCGGTGGGATAATATTCGCCGGACAATATCCAATGTCCGTAGTGTAATTGCAAAATACTTGAACTTTTAAATGCTTCAATTGATGTATAACCGAGTTGGACGCTTTTGTAATATCTGTTCTTGCAATTTCATTTCCCTTTCCTGCTGCGCTCCTTCAACGTAATACTGAACGATCCATTCGGCAAAGACATGCCAATACCCGAATGGCACCTTGACTCCCCTTAGCCGAGCCGATCAACCGAACACGACTCGGCCTAGAACTCCGAACGACCCATTGGCGGATTGGTCAAGGAAACCTTTCCACCTTCCGATTTTCTTGGGATATGCGCCACGATCCGAGCCACGACTTGAGGCCACGATCCGTCTTGCCGGGCCTATAAATGAAACCGTAGGTGCCCCTAGCTCTCCACCAAGCCTTTTAGCTCTCGAATCTTTGCCAATCTCGGTTCTTCTTCTTTTCGAACAAGTGCACATCCCAAAGCAACATGGTGCGCCGCCTCAACCGCCGCCGTGCCTGCGGTGAGGGCGAGAGGGGACCCGGCGCCAATGCGCGCGGAGGTAATGATCGTCGATTCTTCTTCTTTGATTCCCCTTTGGTCTTTTCTTGTTTTGACGATCATCTCCCTTTCAGGTTGATTCAGTGGAATCCGTCTCCCGCGCCGCCAATCAGCCCCTTCCGGACGACTCCTCGGAGTCCGACGGCCACTCCCCCGTGCCGTACGGGGAACTCGACGCCCTCCGTTTCAAGGCGGAGCTGGAGACGGCCCAGCGCGAGTTGGAGGACGTCTCCAAAAAGGCGGGCATAGCCGAGCTGGAGTGGGAGGACCAGCGCAAACAGCTGCTGGAAACCATCGACGGTACAGCTCTGAAATCAAATCTTTGATCCAACCCGGCTTTTGATGCTAATCTTCTTTCTTCTTGCTCCTTGCAGCCCGCGATGCCGAGCTCAACCGACCGAAGGCACCGGTGGAGCGACTTGCCGACAAGGTGAACGCCCGCGGTGACACGCCGGCGGAGCGCCTTGTCGCGGTGGAGCATCGCGTTGACGAGGTGGCCACCCATGGCGTTCGCTTGGGCACCACCCTGGGCCTGGCTGCCATGGCGACGCACACGGACGTCGACTACTCCACCAGGCCGCGCGGCTTCCGGGGCGGCGCGCCAGAGGACATTGAGGAGATCGAGCTCATCTTGGAGCGCCTTGATGGCCATGGCGACGCCATTGCCGAAATCACTCATCCCCAATCTGTGCTGAACAGACTCTTTGACTAGATTGTATTAGGGATGTTTGAACATCGGCAATAAATAAAGCGCTTTTGAATTCTGTGCTCGCTCTGTGATGATTTTCTTTACATTTGCACCCGTGAATCTTGTTTTTCCCTAAACGTATCCGGAGCTGTCTTGAGCCGAATACGCCGAACGTATGCCCCTTGGCGCAAAATCCGCGAGAAGATCCCTGAATCGGCAATCCGCAAGCACTGTTCAAGCAAAAACCCTTCACATCCGGGAGAAAACCCTGCCGTTTGGTATTCCAACAGTGTGTACTGGCCGGTCATCACTCCCAATGCATCCCTTCGGTCAATAAAATAGCCTGCTGAGATGCTCTGCAAATCCACGCGCACACTCATCCATCATTTCTCATCTCCTCCCCCGTCTCCAGAGGAAAAAACCCCCAAAGCCATGGACAAGGGCAAGCAACCCCAGGAGAGCAGCCCTCCAAAGAAACGCACGATTCGAAGGTGAGTCTTCTCTTGATTTACTTCCTGCTTCCCACATGATCTTGCGCTTTACCTCCTCGTCTTTTTTCCTTTTCAGCCTTGACTTGCTTCCCGAAGAAATCATCGGGACCGAAGATGTGCCTGAGTACATCTCCTCCGATTCCTCCCTCGAAGCAGAAGATGCCACGCCTGAACAGAGGACCAGCCATCAACTGCGCCGTCGCGTTCGGCACCTGGAGCATGGCCTCAGGGACATCACCGCTCGTTGCCAAGCCGAACGCGAGCGCCGCATGGCTCTGGAGGCACTAGTAGGGGGTAAATGCTTCTGACTTCTTCTTGGCTTTGTGCCCGCATTTGGATTTCTTGCCCCTAACATCGATTCCTCTGTTTTAGATGTCTCTGACAGGTACAACAACCTGAAAACGGCCTGGGATAGCTTGGTATAAGCCGCAAACCATGGTCACCCCCATGCATTCCAAGTCGCTGTCACGGTGGTCCTGGAACAACTGAACAGGGAGCAGTCGAAGAAGAAGCAAAGAAAAGATTGAATCATACTTTCGCTTCTTCCTCCACGCCTTCTGCTTCCCACCTCCTTGAGGTCCTGATCACCGGGGTTGTTGGATGTAAACCTGCAAGAAGCGGTTGTAATGTCGTTTTTGTGCTAAGGGCAATGCATCTAGGCACTGGCCATTTCTTCTGTTCGTGAATTTTTGTTCTGAAGGCGGCCCCGTTCTTGAGCGCCGGCTGTTTCTGTGTCAGATGTGCGTAATCCTGCTACTGGTGATCATCGATCAATTTCAATGCTGGGATAATACTTCTTCAGATATCTTCCATTTATCGCGACGGAAAATTCTTCTCCTAGCAAAGTGTTCAATATGTACGCATTACCAGGGACGCATCTGACTACACGAAAAGGCCCCTCCCAGTTAGGGGACCATTTGCCGAATTTGCCGTATCTAGTCCCAATCGGCAATAGTGCTTTCCAAACCAAATCTCCTTCTGCGAATTGCCGACTTTTACTTTCTTGTTATAGTACTTGGCAACCCGCGACTTGTTTTTCTCGATGTTTTCCAAGGCTCTAAGACGGATCATATGTAAATCCTCTAGCTCATCCATCATTAGGCCACCGTAATCCTTGGAGCTCAAATCTTTCCGTAACACCACTCTTCTTGAATCCGATTGCATCTCCCAAGGTAGAACCGCGTGGTGCCCATAGACCAATTCATAAGGAGAAGTTTTTGTAGCTCCATGGGGGGCCATTTGGTAAGCCCACGGTGCCTCACCGAGTACCGAATGCCACCTTCTTTGCTTCGGTCGATCTTCTTTTGTATCAGCTTGATCATGATCTTGTTAGAAGCCTCTCGCTTGACCATTAGCTTGGGCATAATAAGGAGAAGTTCCCATGCTTTCGGCAAACTCTCTCGAACTCCGGCGAATTGTGCCCCTTGATCGGTGGTGATTGTCCGAGGGATTCCAAACCAATAGATGATGTGCTCCTTGACAAATTCAACCATGTTTTCTCGATGTTACCTTCTTCAGTGGGATCGCCTCAACCCATTTAGTAAAATAATCCGTAGCCAAAAGCACGAACTTATGCCCCTTGCTAGATGGTGGATTAATTTGGCCAATCAAGTCTATACCCCAGCCCCTGAATGGCCATGGCTTGATGATGGGATTCAATGCTGACGCGGGGACCCTTTGAATATTTCCAAACCTCTGGCAATCCTGACATCCCTTGTAATACTCAAAGCAATCCTCCAATATCGTCGGCCAAAAGCACCCGGCTTGTCTAATAACCCATTTCATACGGTAGGCCGATTGGTGTGCTCCGCATATCCCATCGTGCACCTCGCTCATCATATTCTTGGCTTCTTCTGGACCCGGGCATCGTAACAATACTCCATCTAATGATTTATAGAACAAATTGTCATCCGGAAGAACGAGATTTTATGGCCTTGTACCGAGCTTCCTAGAGACCTTTCGGGATGGATCCTTCAAGTAATCAACGATCTCTTTCCTCCAATCACCTTCGCGAGATCCGTCCCCGGTGCACATACCTGCAAAGCAAACGCTTCTTGACTCTCTTTGTAACCGCAGGCGCTTTGAGCCACCGTTTGCTTCTTCATTATGTTCCCTAGGAATATGCTGTAGAGTTACCAACGGGAAGCTCTTCAAGATTTCCCTGCATTCTTCGTAGTAACTCCTCAGCGCTTCACTTTTGCACTCGTATTGGCCGTTCAATTGCTTGATCACTAGCTCTGAATCTCCATAAACTTCAACTGAAACGGCCCCAGCTTCTCTCAAATATTGAAGCCCTCGAAGCAGTGCCTCGTACTCGGCCTGATTGTTTGTAACAGTGGGCTGTATAGGGATGGCAAATTCAAACATCTCACCCCTAGGTGAAATTAGTAGGATCCCTACTCCCCCACCTTTACCACACGATGATCCATCAAAAAACAAAGCCCAAGGGGTACTTTCAAGCAAATCAATTGACGGATCGCGATGCTTAGTTATAAAATCGGCAATGATCTGACCTTTGATAGCTTTTGCCGATTCGAACTTCAACTCGAACTCTGATAAAGCCAAAATCCACTTGCCAATCCTGCCGTTCAAAATTGGCATAGATAACACATGTTTTATTACATCAAACTTGGAATGCACAAGGTGCATTCGGCATTCAACAAGCAAGGCCGAAACTTTGTACACGAGTAGTATACGCACGGACACGGCTTCTCGCAGCTCGAATACCTGGTCTCGGGATCAAGTAATTTTCGGCTAAGATACGCTACCACCCGCTCTTTTCCTTCGAATTCTTGAATAAGGGCCGATCCAATGGTTTGGGTATCGGCCGCCACGTACAACTTGAAAGGCTTATCCAGTCGAGGAGGGACCAACACCGGTGGCTCCTTCATGTCTCGCTTGATCTCATCGAAAGCCTTCTGTTGTTCGTCGCCCCATGTGAACTTTTGATCCTTTTTAGCTTCAGCAATGGAGAAAATGGCAAAACCTTCTGTGATAAATTTGAAATGAATCTTCTCACGAAATTAATTTTGCCGAGCAGTGATTGCAACTCCTTGAGATTGGTTGGAGGAACAACTTCATCGATGGCCTTCATGCTCTTCTTGCCAACTTCAATTCCTCCCGCGTGGACTAAAAACCCCAAGAATTCTCCAGCTGATACCCCAAAAGCGCACTTGTTTGGATTCATTTTTAAACCATGCTTCCGGGTGCACTCCAAGGTCCTCTTCACATCTTCCAAATGCGTGTCATGACTTAGGGACTTGATCACCACATCATCAATGTAGATTTCCACAACTTTGCCGATCAACTCGTGAAAAATGTAATTCATGGCTCGTTGATAAGTCGCACCGGCATTTTTTAACCCAAATGTCATGACTATCCATTCAAACAGGCCTATATGACCAGGACATCTGAAGGCCGTCTTTGATATGTCTTCTATTGCCATGAAGATTTGGTTGTATCCCGCATTGCCATCCATGAAACTGATCACTTTGTGTCCAGCCGCGCCGTCAATCAACAAATAAGCAATAGGCATGGGGTAACTATCCATCGGAGTAGCTCTGTTCAAATCCCTGAAATCTATGCAGACCCTCATCTTTCCATTTTTCTTGTAAACAGGGACAATGTTAGAAATCCACTCCGCATATCTGCATGGCCGAACGAAGTTTGCATCAAGTAATCTTTCAACTTCCTTCTTCACATCGGCCAATACTTCATCCTTGTAGATTTTCCGGGGTGGTTGCTTGTATGGTTTGAAACCAGATTTGATTGGCAACCGATGCTCCACGATAGAACGATCCAATCCGGGCATCTCTCGAATAGTCCCAGGCGAAGCAATCTTTGTATTCCTTGAGCAGCTTGATTAATCCCTCCCCGAAGTCCGGCCGCAAGTTTGCGGCCGATGAACATCGGCCTTGGCTTATCACCGCTTCCGATGTCAACTTCTTCTAATTTGTCAGCCGACATAAATCCTCGCCCCAACTTGCCATCAGTGCCATCTACGGGGTTCTCCATTAAAAATTACTATAAGAGCCGACTGCTTGAATCGGCTGTTGATCACTGCTGACAGGTTCAACAGGACCTTCTCCCCAGTCTTTCCCTGAGAAACAATCAATGCCTTGGTATTCCCAGAAAGCTGGTTCCATGTTCGCAACGCTCACGGAGTCATCTGCTTGGACGACCTCAATATCATCATCCACCCACTGGATAAGCTACTGATGCATGGTGGATGGGATGCAGCAATTGGCATGAATCCAGTCCCGTCCAAGCAGTAAGCTGTAGGCTCCTTTACCTTCGATAACAAAGAAGGTTGTGAGCAGTGTCTTGGACCCGATCATCGAGATCCACGTGAGCGCATCCCTTGGTATTTGAAGGATTTCCGGCGAAATCATTCGGTATTATGCTTGTAGGCGTCGGATCGCTCGGGCCCATGCCAAGTTTCTCGAAGGTGGTGTACGGCATCACGTTGACCGCCGCTCCACCGTCGACAAACATCTTGGTCAATGGCTTGCCATTGACGTATCCCCTTAAGTACAGCGGCCTCATGTGTCGATTTTTGGCCGGTTTGTCGAAGATGGCCTGCTTGGCTAGCACCAACTGCGCCATCATCCCCTCGATCTGCTCATCATCCAGGGACGCCTCCTCCTGCACAACCTGGTTAGCAGGAGCCATGAACTCGTTCGGCAGAAAATATACCATGCATGTTGGAGCCGAACGCTTTGACCCTTCGGGCTGATCCTTTGGACGCCACACCTGCCTTGTCCGGATCCCGGCCCCGCCTCAGCTCGCGGTTCCTCAAGCGCTGAACCCGTCTCTTCTGACTTCTCCTTAGGCCGGGAGGGCACCATTGCCCTTTCGCCGGACGTGCTCGTCCTCGTCCTCCTCTTGATCGCCCCACCTTAGATCGGCTTGCCGCTTCCGGGGATGATCAATGACTTCAATTTTTTTGGCGCCGATCCTCGTTAGGGTGGATCCTCCCAATTCTCTCATGGACGGATCGGCGATTGGCGCTCTCCTGCCCGTACTCAAAATATCTGTCGCTGCATTCAGGACAGTTCCTCAGCGTGGGCAGCTTCAAACCCTCGTTCCAACAGTGCCTGAAGAACGCACATCCCCAGTGCGCGCGCTCCTGCTCGCGCGTGTATTGCTCCAGGTCCCTTCTGTGTGCCTCTTCTTCAGCTCTGCGCTTCTCCTCCTCGTATCTGCGCTTCTGGTAACGCTCTTTTTCCATCTGGCGCTGCCACTTGTTGAGGAGGATGCGCGTGGTCACCCTGGGCTTGGCTCTGGATGACTCCCCGATTTCGATGTGGCTCTTGAGAATGCGGGGGGCTTCACCATGCACCTATTCCAGAGTTACTTGGCGTTCGGGTCCACTGCTCCATCCTGTCTAGCCCTGGCTAAGGTCAAGACTTTGACCTTTCCCTTCTCCTCACCGTCACCATGTTAACGAGAGAAGCCCACCATGTTCTCGAGGGAAGGGGTGACCATCCGGCTTCATCTTGTTGTCAAACTTGAGGTGCCCCTCCGGATGGCTTTACGGATCCTCATTCCGAAGACCCTGCAATCGTTGATGGAGTGCGAATCCCTGTCGTGGAAGCCACAGTAACGTTTCCCCTTGACTCCATCGGGCCGAAGCATGGAATGCCCTTCAGGCAGTCGATTCGGCCTTCCTTCACTAGGAGCTCAAACAGCTTGTCAGCCTTCGTGATATCGAAATCGTAGGTGCCCTTGGTCTGTTTGACCCAGCGCTGATTCATCGTTAAAGGCTCTTTCCCCCACATGATTTCGGCTGCGGCCACATCCGTTCATCATCGAATCCTCGATCGGATCGACCTTGTCTAAGAACGCGGTTGTAGATCTCCGCCACGTCATGCCGCTTGCCAAACCCCGGCATGCTTCTTGAAGCCATACGCCCGGTTGCTCATCAACGATAGCTTTTGAGACACCGGCCCAGTTTTCAAACTCCATCCCGAACGAGCTTTCTCACGTACGGCCGGCAGCATCCCGGCGACGGCCATGTCAGCTAGCTGGTCGTCTGGCAGGTTGAGCGAGAAGCACATGCCTTTCACCTCCCTAAACCTCCTGAGAAGTTCCAACGGCGTCTCGTTGTGCCTCTGTTTCAAGGTGGCAAGATCGATCAGCTTCTTCTCCGAGCTGCCATTGAAATAATGGGCGTGGAATTTCCGTTCCGTGTCCCTCCATCCCGCTAACCGACTCGGGGGGTAAGGACGAGAACCACCGGAACGCCGGGCCGTCGGCAACGCGGGGAAGTATCGACCCCGAACGCCTCCTCGAGCGAGCATTCTCCGAGCCGCATCGGGTAACGAGCAATGTGCTCCACCGTGCTTGTGTCGTCTTGCCTGGCGAAAATTTCGTGAACTCCGTTGGAGGTTTCACCCTTGGCGGGAGGAGCACGTTGAAGTACCACTGCGGGAACGACGGCTTGTAGGCGGTGTCCCCTCGCATTTTTGGCTTGAGGCCGAACCGATTCTCGCATCAACTCGGCCATCTTCCGTGCCGGGGCGTCCTCCTCCCGTGCGCCCGCACCGGCGCGTAACCCGGATGTGGGAAAGCGTCAATGGCTCCATAGTTTCCCACTTCGTGGTAGCCTCCGCCGTATAGGTTTCTCTCGCGGCTAGTTGTTTGCCGGAGCAATCCGTGGCCGGGAAGCGAACGGGGCCCCAAGCGAGCCGAACTCTAGGTCTCCGTACGTGGGCCGGTATGGATTCGGGCCGTTTGTTGCACGGGTTGACCCGTGCTGCCCTGCGGTGGTGGCTGGATTGGCTGTCCTCCTGAGGCCCTGCGGTGGAGGGCCGAACCGGCGTCCCCCCGGCGCCTCGCGGAGGAGGCTGGAAAGCTTGACTTCCAGCGCTCTGAGGAGGAGGCTGAATTGGCTGGCTCCGTAGTGGTGGTTGAGAGCTTGATTCGCCCAGCTCCACGGTGCCCCCTTGGACGGGTGCCTTGCTGAATGCCTGCTCCATGCCTGGGCCAAAGACAGCCACCATCATTTGCTGGAACGCACCAAGAAAAGCTTTGTGGTGCTTGCTCAAAACGAGATCCGCCGCATCCCGGAATGCTTGCAGGCATTCCTCTCTCTCCTGCTGGGTCGTGGCGTCGCTCTCCCCTGACATCAATACCCTGGGCATGTCGTTCTTCAGGTAGGGGATGCCACTTATGTTCTTCTTGAAGGACAGCAGACACTTCTGCTGGAATTGGTTCACGACGTCCTGGAGTTGCTGCCGCTGCTCAGGAGAGAGGTCCTCAATGTTGACATCCATGATGTCCGCGATTTCAGGCATCTTGATCCTTTCGGCTGTGTCCCACTGGGCGTGCCAAAAAGTGTATTGACGTAAAATGTGCACCTGGCGCTAAGCACACAGCAAGCCGAACAAAGCTGGCTTCACACGCGCAAAGAATCACGAGACGTGCCGGTCAATTTTTTCTGAAAATTAACAAAAGATAAAGTAGTTAAATACCAAAGCTTGGAACTTGCCGGGTGGTACCAGACAGTTCCATATTTACGGCTAAGAAGCCAAATGGGGTGACACATAGCTATAGAAAGCTATCTGCCAACAAACTGAAACCATTCGGGAACTTATAAAAGGAAAAGTAACACTGCCGAATGGATGACGTAAGCATGAAGGTAGTCGGTCTTTGTTTGAGCAAAGATGTATGCGCACGAGACCATGACCGATCCCCATGATAGCTAACATTAAATAAATGGATAAAGTAAAGCGCGAACATAAACACGTAATAAATAAGCATGCATAGATCCAAAGCACTAGTCTACCGCATGTCTAGGTACTTAAACATCCGTCGGGTACGATGCCAAAACAAATCTATCCACCGCATGATACAACTTGCATGAAAATCGTACCACTTTCCACAAATAGATCTATCCACCGCATGATACAATCTAAATATGGAAAGCTAAAAGCACACGTTATTTAAAGCATGAATTACGCACGTGTTCTACTCGTGAAGAAACATAACCGAATACGGCCGAGGCAGGCGATTCGGGGTCCATGAAGAAGGAACGAACATTACCAAGCGAATAAATCTATCAGATTGATTTGAAATCTAATCCACCGGATGACTAGCTCCAAAGCAACCCAAAAACCTCGCATCTACCGCATGATACCCGGTTCTTTCAAGATTTATACCAACAAAGTGGCAAGCTTGAACCCGCAACACGTAACAACCTCGATCGATTCGGTTTCGACTATCGGAAAGCACAAGATCCACGTGCTAAAACACGAAATCTACTCGTACAAAGATCACGAGAAGGATAAAGCCGATCCAAACCCATCTAAATTGGGCAAAAGGTGTTACATGAACTTAAACATAAAGTAAAAACTCAAAGCAACACGGGGTAACTTAATGAATCTACTGGATCTTGCCAAAACCCAATAGAGCCGATAACTAGCTTCAAGCTAGATCTTAGCCTACCGCATGGCTCATGACCTAACAAGAAACCCTCTTGAACCAAGCTTGAATCTACCGCATAACACGAAGCATGGTAACAAGACTACTTGCATCGGATCTAAATCCACCGCATGATACTAGACATGATACAAGGTTGCCGTACTCACGGAGGTCGACGGATCGATGAACCCTCTCGAAGAACTCGACGACACGACAAAAGGACTCTAGGGTTTGGCGTAAGGCCGGTTGTATTGAAGAATGATTGTGTGTATTACATACATTCAGGGCTCATATTTATACCCTGCCAAGTACAATCCCGAATGGATTCACTGCCTAACTTATCCCTAAGCTTGATCGCCTATCCATCCATTCGTCCTTCCTGCTTGAGCCACGTCACCGTCCAATCCCGCAAAATCGGCTCTCTTGTTCCTTTGCCGAACGGATAGCCGACCGCGGACCCTTCGCCGAATACATCCGAGAAAACCTCTCCTTCCACCACGGACTCCTCACCGAGCTGGACCCACAAGTCGACTTACCAAATTTTGGTGTTAACAAATAATAATATCACGTGAAGAAAGAGAAAGATTATCAGAGTATTACGCTATATCCTGGAAACAGAGGCTCCAAACTCCACAAGTAGTCGACTGGGGGTTGCGTACGCCTAGAACTTAGCAACATCTTCACAAGACTTTAGAGTAGCATCCTCCTTCTGAGCAACATTGTTTATAGCAAGGGTGAGCACTTGTCGTACTCAGCAAGTGTGGGGGAAAGTATGAATGCAAAGGCTTTATAGTGGTCTGGGCTATAAGCCTTTAAGCAATTTTAGTTGGTCAAGTTTTATTAGCACCTGATTACTAATAAAGTATAAATTTATACCAACCCACAATTAGCATAAAGAGATAGATAAGATATGCCATAAGCACATGACAAGCATAACCATAACACATATCACAATTTAAGTCCATCTTCAAGTTCCGGCTATCATGTGAGGGTCCGTGCCGCTCTTGACCGTGAGCATGGCTAATCGATTAGTTTTACACTCGCGTAGGTTGTACACTTTCACCACAAACATCGTAAAGCTCGAAGAACTTTGAACCAACCATGCGATGCTAGCTAGGCACCATACCACACTACCGAGGTGTGGCTGCATAGGGATGCTACATGGCCTTTACAAAGGTTCCCCACCAAGTTGTGACCCACAAGGTCCGGATTAGATAGCAAGGTATAAAGTCCCCTATGTGCCTGCATACCCCACCATAGACAAATAACTCACCCAACCCCTCGCTGTGAGTGAGTCCATACCCCATAGTATCGCATTCCCTTTGTCCTTATCGTAGTAAGATCACCCTGCTAAAGTTCCTAATTACTCGACTAAGACTAGTGCCCGTTTAGTTCTATGGTTGTGATCGTTTTCCCGGGTGGTTCTCCATGTTCCGATTAATGCACAATGATCTTATATTAAGCACCAAAGATATAACATCAGAACATAGAGCATAAAAGAGTAACCATGTTAATTATTACCAACCCAATTTGAGCAAGCTAAGCATCATCTACCATCAAGATTAATTAAACAACCCTAAGCAGAGTACAAGGAAATAATAAAAAGAATACTAGTCATCATCCTTGGGGTAGGAACCCATCAAATTAATGCAAGGCACATGCAATAGTGTGATTAATAAAGTTATTGGGACAAAACAACAACGACACACTTGCCTTTAACCAAAGTAGTTGTTCAGATTAAGCTTGCCTTCTTTCTCTTGAAAGTTTCTCGAACCACGTTCGTTCTACTCGCATCAATCATCGGCACAAGTATAAAGCAAACAAACAAGCAAAACTAAGAACAATACACCAATCAAAAGAAAGCTTTAAAAGAACGCACTAAGGATTATGCTTGATTAGATGGATCACTAAAGAACGCAGTTGAACGAGGCGCTCGCGGGTCCGCGCTGCGCCCTACCGGATCGTCTTCCGTGAGCCACGGTTGCTCTTCTTCTTTTTCGCGTGCCGCATTCTGGACTTGGCGCTTACGAGGCTCGATATGTGGATGCCAGGAGCTCGAGCGCCGCGCCCATGAGAAGTATAAGGCGTTCCCCGATTGGTGAACGCCGAGGCCCGCCGGGCCTCCGGGGAGCGATGCGCCGCTTCGACGCGCTTGCGGAAGCTCTTGTGGGACGCCGACACCGGGCCGGTCTACCGGCGATGGCGTGGTGCGACGTGCTCCCCGAGAGCTCGTGCGGGGACGGCGCGGGACTCGAGCCTCGAGCGGATCCGCGCAGCCCTCGTCGATCGTGACGAGGCGCCGTGGAACGCGCGCGAGGACCTGGACGCGACGCGGACGCCGGCCGCCACCGGGAGGCGAGGTGGCCACCGCCGCGCCGAGGCCCGGGAGCTCCGCACGTCGTTCGAGGGAGCGCAGCGAGCTAGCCGCCAGCCGAGGAGCGGGCGCGGGTCGGGAGGGGCCGGCCAAGGAGGGTCGATGACCTCGAAGGCCGCCCTCGACGCCGGCCGCGAGTCTCGTCGCCGCCGAGGGGGGCTCCGAACAGAGCGCATCGCCCGCCGTGGGGCCGAGGGCGGCTCCAGCAGAGAAAAGCCGCCCTTGGCGACGCCCGACGCGCGCCGGGAGCGGAGCGCGCCGCGCGCGAGGCGACGGAGAGGTCGCCGGAGGAGCGGAACGCCGCATTCTCCGAGGTTGAGGATGAGGCGTTGGCGCCGCACGCAATGCCGCCCAAGAGATGGCCCTCGTCGAGCAAGGCGAGACCGCCCGCAGCCTCGAGGCGGCGCCGAGGCCGCGCGCCGCGACCTCGATCTCGGGAGAAGAGGCAAGTCGAGGTAAGCTACCGTCCGACCGCTTGTTAGTTCTTGCTTTAGAGGGTTCGTTTCCCCTTCGATTTCTTGTCGTCTTGTCGCTTCCTGTGCCTTGCGCACAGCTTTGGGGCACGCCGCTGGGCGGCCGAGGCCCCGCAAGCCTCCTACAACTCCTCCGAGCAAAAGAGCCGCAGGAGCGGCGGGACGCGGCCCCTCGAGACCCGTCACGTCGTCGAGGAAGGCGATGCCCGTGCCGGCGGTGCCCGCCGGCCGCCCGCCTACGCGCCCCGGCGGCCACGTCACGGGGCGGTGCGTCGGCGTTGCACCCGGGCGTGCGTGGCGGCCCTTGGAGTGGTGCGATCCCACTACGAGGTCAACCTCGAGGCGGTAGCGGAAGGCTACATCGTGCCCGAGGGCGTCGAGGACGAGGTGGCCATGGAGCGTGCGGACGCGCTTGCCGCCGACGCCGCCGAGTCGCTCGCCGAGGCCTTCGAAGAATTCCTCTTCCCGGACGCCGCTGATGCTGCCGCTCCACCCGCCTGAAAGCACCTGGGCGCTAGGCCCGTTTTTTGTTTATGTGTATCAGAACTCTGGCCTCGTGGCCTCTTGTAAATAAACAAGTAGTTTTGTGAACATGGCCGCTTTGTAAATGAAATCGCTTGCTTATTGCGCTTTTTGCTTCTTCTTCTTCCTGAGTAGATTCTAGTTAGGGGAGTCCGCCTTTCGCAGGGGCCCGCTGGGTTGGAGGCGAGAGAGACGGGCCATAGCCGCGCGGCGTAGGCTGTCTCTGGCTCGCGCGCTCCTTCCGCTGTGCCGCCTACGCCCTATTCGAATCGTGGCTCGTGGTTGAAGTAGGAAACAAACTTAGCGCGTGTTATTACGTTTTTTTGCGCGAAAAAATGGGACCATTTGGGGGGGGGGGGTGCCCCCCCGCAGTAGCCC
Organism: Cenchrus americanus; assembly: GCA_947561735.1. Lineage (NCBI taxonomy): Eukaryota > Viridiplantae > Streptophyta > Magnoliopsida > Poales > Poaceae > Cenchrus > Cenchrus americanus. The sequence continues at coordinate 106,432,594 of OX387243.1, forward strand.
CCGAGGGTAACTTGGGTTTCAGGGGAAAGCCGAGTTGCCCTTTTATTATACTTGGAGTATTTACATAGGTGACACCAACTGGGGCGTTGGCCGTGTGTTTTTACAACAGAAAATACTTGGAAATCCTAGCTAAGGGTAGAAGCGACGTAGCTGTTGGATGTTCCAAGCGTTGGTGAGTTCTTCGCCGTCCTCGTTGGCAAGCTTGTACGTGCCCGGTTTGAGCACCTTCACCACGACGTAGGGTCCCTCCCATGGGGGCGATAGCTTGTGGCGCCCTCGATTGTCTTGGCGTAGCCTTAGGACCAAGTCCCCTCGCCGAAATCCCCGCGACGTATCTTGCGCGCTTGGTAGCGCCGTAGGGACCGTTGATATCTTGCGGAGTGCATCAACGCCACGAGGCGTACTTCGTCTAGCCGGTCCAAAGGAGTCCTCGCGGCTCGCCGGTTAGCATCCTCGTTGTAGCCTCGAACCTTGGGCGACCCGTATTCCGCATCCGTGGGGAGGATGGCCTCGCGCGCCATGGACTAGGAAAAACGGGGTGAACCCGGTGGCTCGCTTGGGGTGGTCCTTAGGCTCCACACGACCGCCGGGTAGTTCTTGGAGCCATTTTCGGCCGCATTTGTTGAGTTGGTCGAAAATTCGGGTTTGAGGCCCCGTAGGATCATGCCGTTGGCACGTTCTACTTGGCCGTTGGTCCGTGGGTGTGCCACGCCTGCCCAATCCACGCGGATGTGGAACTTGTCGCAGAACTCCAAGAACTTCCGCCCGTGAACCGGGACCCGTTGTTCGTGATGATGGAGTTTGGCACTCCAAAGCGGTAGACGATGTCGGTGAAGAACGTGACTGCCTGCTCGGCCCTCAGATTCGTAATGGGGCGCACCTCCACCCACTTGGAGAACTTGTCGATCGCGACGAGCAGGTGGGTGAAGCCCCCGGGCGCCTTCCGCAGGGGCCCGACGATGTCCAACCCCCACACAGCGAACGGCCATGTTACGGGGATTGTTTGCAGAGCGTGAGCTGGCAAGTTGGTCTTGCGGGCGTAGAACTGGCACCCTTCGCAAGTGCGCACGATTTCGTTGGCGTCTGCGACCGCGGTAGGCCAATAGAAGCCTTGGCGGAACGCGTTGCCGACGAGGGTGCGCGGCGCGGCGTGGTGGCCACAGATCCCCGCGTGGATGTCCCGTAGGAGCTCGCGCCCTCGGAATGGGTATACACCGCCGGAGGATGCCCGACGCGGGCGCGCTTGCGCGCCCGCCGTCGACGAGGGTGAATGACTTGGCCATCCCGGCGATGCGCCCGGCCGCGGCCCGGCTCGCGGGGAGCTCCCCTCGAGCAATCCAGGCGATGTACTTCTCCCGCCGTCCGCCCGGGCGGAGCCGGCTCGATGTCCATCGCGACAGCCCCTCGTGGGAGCCGTACCCCTCGAGAAGGGAGAGTACGTACGCCTCGTTCGAGGGGTCCTCCTCCATGGGGTCCGCACCCGCCGGATTCGAGGGAGCCCCCGAGGGTCCGCCGTCGCCCGAGGGGTAGGGCTCGAAGGTGACCGATGGCCGCGCGATGTCGCGCGCGAAAACGTTCGGGGAACGGTGATCCGCCCGACGCGATCTTGCAAGTTCATCTCGCTTCCTCGTTGTACCGGCGGGGTACATGATTGAGCTCGATGCCGTAGAATTTGTCTTCGAGGGCCCGCACGGCTTGCGCAGGGCCTCCATCTTGTCGTCGTGGCAGCTCGCGTTCTTCATGACTTGGTCGATCACGAGCTGCGAATCCCCTCGCACGTCGAGGCGCTTGATGCCCAACTCAATGGCGATTTTGAGGCCGCAGAGGAGGGCCTCGTATTCCGCCATATTGTTGGACGCGGGGAAGTGGAGGCGCACTGCGTAGCGCATGTGCTCCCCGAGGGGTGACACGAAGAGCGTGCCCGCGCCCGCTCCCGTCTTCATCACCGAGCCGTCGAAGAACGGAGTCCAAAGACTCGCTTGAATTTGGGGGGGCGGCACCGTGTGTCCGTCCACTCGCCGACGAAGTCGGCTAAGATTTGCGATTTGATGGCCTTGCGCGGGCGTAGGCGAGCGTCTCGCCCATCAACTCCACGGACCACTTGGCAATTCCCGCCCGCCGCGTCGGGGGTTGCGAATGATCTCTCCTAACGGGAAGGAAGAGACCACCGTAATCGGGTGGGCCTCGAAGTAGTGGCGGAGCTTGCGCCGCGCGAGGACTACCGCGTACAACAGCCTTTTCTCGGACTCCGGGGGTAGCGCGTCTTCGTGTCCGACAGACTTCGCCGATGTAGTAGACCGGCCTCTCGCACGGCAAGGCATGCCCTTCCTCCGTGCGCTCCACAACGATCACGCGCGCCGACCACCCGGGTGGCTGCGGCCACGTAGAGTTGGAGGGGTTCGCCGTCTCGCGGCGGCGTAAGGATTGGGGCGTGCGTCGCAGATGCCTTCAGCTTGTCGAGCGCTTCCCCGGGCCTCGGCGGTCCAAGAGAAGCGCTCGTGCTTCTTGAGCAGCCGGTAGAGGGGGGTGCCCTTCTCACCGAGCCTCGAGACGAAGCGGCTCGTGGCGGCAAGGCACCCCAACACCTTCGCACCCCTTTGAGGTCCCGAATTGGACCCATTCGCTCGAGGGCCGCGACCTTTTCGTGGTTGGCCTCGATTCCCCGCCGGGAGACGATGTATCCTAGGAGCATGCCCCGCGGCACTCCAAAGACACATTTTCTCGGGGTTGAGCTTGACCCCGTTGGCCCGCAGCAACCCGAATGCGATGCCAAGATCGCCGACCAGGTCGTCCGCCTTCTCGGTTTTGACGACGATGTCGTCTACGTAAGCCTCGACCGTCCGCCCGATATGGTCCCCAAAAACGTGCCGCATGCGCCGCCGATATGTTGCGCCCGCGTTTCGAGGCCAAAAGGCATCGTGACGTACCGTAACGTCCCGAACGGTGTGATGAACGAAGTCGCGAGCTGGTCGGACTCCTTCATTTTTATTTGATGATATCCCGAATAGGCATCAAGGAAACAGAGTAGTTCACACCCGGCAGTGGAATCAATGATCTGATCTATGCGCGGCAAAGGAAAAGGAACTTTTGGACATGCTTTATTGAGACTGGTGTAGTCAATACACATCCTCCACTTCCCATTTTTCTTTTTTACAAGCACAGGATTGGCTAGCCACGTAGGGTGGAACACTTCCTTGATGAATCCGGCCTCGAGGAGCTTCCGCAGCTCCACTCCGATCGCCCGTCGCCGTCCTCGTCGAAGCGGCGCAGCCCCGCCGCCGAACAGCCGCGAGCGTTAGGCAGATATCAAGGGAGTGCTCGGCGACCTCCCTCGGGATGCCCGGCATGTCCGAGGGGCTCCACGCGAAAACGCCGGCGTTGGCGCTGAGGAAGTCGACGAGCACCGGCTTCCTATTTAGGATCGAGGGTCGAGCCGACCCTCAAAGCCTTGCCCTCGGGGCCGATGGGTCGAGGGGGACCCCTTGGCTTGCTCGGCGGCCTCGAACGTGCCGACGTGCTTGGTGGCGGAGCCGAGGTCGTCGTTGACCATCTTCTCCAGCCGTGTTTACTGGGCCGCTTCATCCAGCCGCTAGCGCCTCCGCATGCTCCACGCACTCGACATCGCAAGCCGAATGCATGCTCGATCGACGACCCGACGGTGATGACGCCGTTTGGACCCGCATCTTCATCTTCGTGTACGTGTAGTTGGGGACCGCCATGAACTTGGCATAGCATGGTCGCCCAAGGATGGCATGGTAGGCCCCTTTGAATCCCACCACCTCGAAGGTGAGGGTTTCCTTGCGGAAATTCTGGGGGTCCCGAACCGACGGCGCATCGATCCGCCCGAGGGGTTGAACCTCGGCTCCGGCGCGATGCCGTGAAACGGCTTCGTGCCGGGCCGCACTCGGTCCAGCCCCAATCCCCATTAGGCGCAACGTATGCGCGAAGAGGATATTGAGGCTACCGCCTCCGTCCATAAGGACCTTCGAAAACCGGCGTTCCCAATGATGGGATCGACCACCGTGGGGTACCGGCCCGGCTCCGGATGCGGATTTGGGTGATCATCCCGCTAAAGGTGATGGCATCCTTCGACCGCCTGAGAAAGGCCTGAGGTGCCCTCTCTCGCGGCGAGGACTTCGTGCCGCTCCTTCTTGCGCCGCCGGTTGACATGTCAACAGTAGGTCCCCCAAAAATGAGGAACACATTTTCGACCGCCAGGGAAGCCACCCGCGTCGCCGTCGCCCCCATCCTTCTTGGCCTCCGCCTCCTTCGCGGCGGCACGGCCATAGAACTTCTTGAGCATGTCGCACCGCTCAAGAGTGTGATTCACGGGGGTCTTGTGGTAGGGGCATGGCTTCTTCATCATGTCGTCGAACACCCCCGGCCTCGAGGAGCCGGCCGAGGGCCCCGTCGGCCGGGTCACCGCCGAGGGCCCGCGCTGCCGCCGTTGCGCCCTCGCCGCGCGCCGCGGCGCGGCTTCTTCCCCCCTTCTTGCCCCGCTTGTCGCTGCGCGCGGCTCCTTGGACCCGCCGCCCTCCGCGGGCGTGTCCTCGGAGCGCTTGCCCTTCTTGCCGTCGAAGATTGCCCCCACGGCCTCCTCTCCGAGGCGAAGCCGGTGGCAATGTCGAACCGCCCGTTCGAGTCCGTGGGCGGGCCGCGCTCCCGGCCTCGCGCACAAGGTCCCGCACGTGGTGCCCTCGAGGAACGCGTGCACGATCTCTCGATCGTGCCACGCCGGGGAGCTCCGTGCGCCGCTTGGAGAAGCGCCGTATGAAGTCCCGCAGCCGACTCGCCCGGCTTCGCGTGGGAGCGCGCATCCCAGTGAGTTCCCGGGCGCACGTATGTGCCCCGGAAGTTGCCCACGAAGGTGTGGACTAGATCGTCCCGCCTGTGGATCCGCCGGCGGGCAAGTGCTCGAGCCATGTCCGGCCGCGTCGCCCAGATGCAGGGGCAAGTTGCGGATGATCACTTCGTCGTTGGTGGCCCCGCCCAGCTGACAGGCCAGGCGGTAATCGTTGAGCCAAACACGAGGGTCCGTCTCCCCGTTGTATTTGATGATCGTCGAGGGTTGACGGAAGCGCTGGGGGAACGCTGCCGTGCGGATCTCCCGCCGAACACACGGGTGCCCGGGGCCCGGCGTCGGGGAGCGATCCTCACCGCCGTCGTAGCGTCCACCCCTTCGAGGGTGGTAGCCCCCCGGCCGCCGCGCGTCCGCCTTGCCGGTGCGCCCGGCGTTGATGACGGTGCGGGGCCGCCATCCAGCCGCCCGCGTGTGTCGAGGAGCCGTTCCTTGGCCGGCGTGCGTCCCCGGTCGGCCAGGTCGACCCGCATGCACCGAGGGTTCGCCCCCCGGTGCCGGATCATCACCCCGCGCGTCCCCCCCGTTGGCGGATGCGTGAGGCCGAGCTTCGGCCCGCCGGACGGCCGCTTGCTCAAGGAGGGTCCGCACCTCGCGGTGCATGTCTCGAGCCTCGGGGGTCGAGGGTGCCGCATGGCGCGCGCAGCTGTCGCGGCGGCGATGAGCTTTTGGCTCGCCCGCGGCGGGAGTATCCGCGTTGTCGACGTTGGGGACGGGGTTGAGGCGGCCGCGGACTTGCCGGCCTAGCTCCCGCGCGCGTTCGCCGCGCGCGGAGGCCTCCCCCCGCCATCGAGGCGCGGAGTAGCCGCACGTCCGCACTCCTCTCCCGCCGCCTTGGCCTCGAGCTCGCGAGCTTGGGCCGCCGCGCGTCGACGCCGGCCCCGGGCCGGGAGCGCTCGGCCCCGCGGCCAGGCGCGTGGCAACCCCCGGGGCCGGCGTGACTTCCCCATCTCCGGCGCCCGCCGCACCGGCGGCGTTGGCCGGTCGTTGGTGATGACGCGCGCAAAGATTCCCGCGTGGGGTCGTAGCTCCCAGTGCTGGAGTCGTCGGAGCAGCCCGAACCGCAGTCCGTGGCGTCGAGGAAGCGCCCCGAACGCGACCGGGGTCCCGCACACCGGAGAAGTCCCACTCCGCGTACCCATGACGCGCTGGCGGGTGGCATCGTGTCGACGGAGCCCAGGGACCGACTCGTCCGTCGCCGAAGTGCCGGGATCCCTGGCGACGAAGACGTGCCGACCAGGCGGAACCCCCGCGCATTGTCGTGTTGACGTTGGCGTTGTAGGCCGTAGTGGCGCCACGCAGCCCGATGGGGACGCGTGGTCCGAGACCGCGCGCGGTCCCGCCGGGGCGGTGGCGGCCGTCGTGACGGTGGGCGCACCGCGCCGGGCGGCGCGCGCCGCCCCGCCGCCGCCGGACCGCGCCCGACGCGAGCGTAGCCCCGCAGCGGCGACGGCGGCCGCGGCGTCGACGGACCCGCGCATCCGTGCCCGCAGTGCCCGCGCCGTGTCGTGCGTGCGGCGGAGACCGAGCGGACCCGGCCTCCCGCCGCGCGCGTAGCTCCTCACGGTTGGTGAGGCGCATGAGATAGCCATTCCCCGTGGCCCGGAAGTTCAAGTCCCCGAAGCGGATCTCGAACCCGGCCGGAAGGGGGTCCGAGCTACCCATGTTGTAGCGGGTGCTACGGTACTCGGCGAATCACCATGGAGGGAGTTAGCGAAATGACCTTAGGCGCTCGTTTGCCCCACGGTGGGCGCCAACCGTTCGGTGCGGAATATGGTCCCGACACTAACCAAGCAGATAACGCCTAGGTCTATCCCTCAATGGTCGATGCTAAGCAACAAATGACACAAGGATTTATCCCGGTTCCCGCCGAGGGGGCCGTACGTCCAGGAGAAGGGGCGTGCTCGTGGCACTATATTGCTCGAAGACCGGGGGTGCTTGTAGTGGGGCAAATACAAGCAAGGCGGGAGAGGAAGCGTGGCTCCCAAGTCCCCGGTGAGTGGCCGAAGATGTTGTGGGAGAATAAGAGAGTGAGTGCACAGTGCGCTGTGTTCCTCCGGATTCGTCCCCCGCGGCTGGGGGCTCGCCTTCCCTTTTATAGGCCAAGGGGGCGGCGAGTTACATGCACGCCGCGCTACCTAGCTACGTGTGGGAGCACGTCGTGCTATGGTGTAGAGCGGGCGACCGTCCTGGCCGATCCACGCCGCGATCCGGCCATGATGGCCTACCTTGTACCCGAACAAAGGGCGGTTCGAGGGTAGGAGGCGGCAGATGGCGATGGCGCCCCCTGATAGGCTTCGAGGGAGGTGCCGATGATGGCCGGACGGGGCACGAGGGAGCGGGCGGAACGGCGTTCCTTCCCAATGAGCTCGCGGTGGTGGAGTGGCTGCCGCAAGAGCCCGGCGTGCGCCCGCGGAGTCGGGCGTGTGCCCGCGCGCGTGGGCACGGCGGCCGCGCCGCGCGCGGGCCGGGATGGCCACCCACCGGCCTAGCGCCCCTCACCTAACCCGCAAGGTCACGGGAAAGTGGAGTCGAGGGTGCGCCCGCCCCCTTTCGAGGGTCGAGCGCGTTAGCCGCATGGGCGCGGGCGTGCGCACGGTGTCACGGGACCGACACCGGCCGTACCGCACGCTCCACCCCACGCGGGCGGGGATGGGCTCCTCCCCGGGGAGTTGGTGCGGCGGCACCGGGCGTGAGCCCCGGCGCATGATGGCGCCGTCCCGCGGCGTCGGGCGTTAAATGCCCAAGCACGGGGCCCGCGCACGCGTGCGGGGCGCCCGTGAGCGTGGCGGGCCCCGCCGAGGGGGAGCGAACCCTCGAGCGAGGCGAGGCCCGCTCGAGGGGGAGCGCGCCCCTCGAGCGGGGAGGGACCGCTCGAGGGAAGGGTCGCCCCTCGAGCGGGGCGGAACCCGTTCGAGGAGGGAGTTGCCCCTCGAGCGGGCGGAGCCCGTTCGAGGAGGAGCATGCCCTCGGCGAGGCGGAGCCTCGCTCGAGGGGTCTTCCTAGGCGGGCCGCCTTGGTGGGCCTCCGAAGTCCTCGCCGCATGGGCCATGTCCTGCATGGTTAGTTTCCTGCATGGTTAGGCTTAGCTTATTTTGATGCAGGAATTTAAGTGAGGGTTCCCCCATTGTTTAAGGGGACCCCTAGGGCGGTCCCCCGACAAGTACTTACAGGAGTTTGAGGCGAGTCAAAAGACAAGGCGGAGCATCTTCGAGGATGCCGGCAAGTGTACCCCTCCGCCCGGGACCCGCGGCTACAAGAACACCCTCCCCGGGAGTGGGGGTAAGTCCACGGCGCGCGAGTAGAATCCCTGGCCGCAAAGCGCGTTCTTTGTATTCTACTAGCCGACGCGCCTCACCTCGGGGCTCGAAACCAACTCGATTACCCGGGAAGCAACTAAGACCGAGAGCATCTCTCGAGGACACATTCTTCAAGATCGACCCTTAACGAAAAGATTCGGGAAGTGATTCGACTCAAGGGACAATGCTACGTGACACATGTTTTTCATCTCCGGATCCGGTTCCTTGGGATCTTTCTTGCGAAGACTTCGGATGGACCTCACGTGCCTGTGGTCTTCGGGGCCCCAAGGCTCCGAGGCTACTGGCCATGTGGAGCGCAAGTCAAGGTATCGCACGTCCATACTCCCCCCTCTCCGAGACAAGACTATATGATGACGTGGGGGGGGAGGGAGGGAGCGGGAGGGGAATATGGTCCCGACACTAACCCCAAAGAGGATAGCGCCGTGGTCTATCCCTCAATGGTCGATGCTAAGCAACAAATGACAAAAGGTTTTATCCCCGGTCCCGGGGCCGAGGGGGCCGTACGTCCCAGGGGTGTGCTCGTGGCACTATATTGCACAGCACCGGGGTGCTTGTAGTGGGGCAAGTACAAGCAAGGCGGGGAGAGGAAGTGTGGCTTCCAAGGCCCCGGAACGAGTGGCCGAAGATGTCGTGGGAGAATAAGAGAGTGAGTGCACAGGTGTTGTGTTGAACTCCTCGTCCCCCCACGCCGGGGGCTCGCCCTCCCCTTTTATGGCCAAGGGGGCTGTAGGTTACATGCGCGCCGCGCTTCTTAGCTACGTGGAGGAGCGCGACGTGCTACGTGTTGCAAGAGTGGGCGGCCGTCCGGCGATCCCGCCACGAGTCCGGCCATGATGGCTCGACTTCAAGCCCGAACGCGGGCGGTTCGAGGGTAGGTTTGGTGCATTGATGGGCTGATGTCCTCTCGATAGGCTTCGAGGGAGGTGCCGACGATGGCGGAGGTGCACGATGAAGGGAGCCCGAACGTCGTTCCTTCCCAACGCGCCTCACGGTGCTGAGTCGCCGCCGCATAAACAGTCCGCGTGCAAGCCCGCGGGCGTGCCCGCACGCGGAACGGCCACGCCGTTACCGGGGGTTAGTACGGGGATGGCCACCCACCGGCCTACCGCCCCTCAGCCTAACCCCCGTAAGGTCACAAGAAAGTACATCGAGGGTGCGCCCGCCCCCTTTCGAGGGCTCGAGCGCGTTAGCCGCACCGGGCGTGCGCGCGGTGTCACCGGACCGACACCGGCCGCACTCACACCGTACCATCCCACACGGGCGGGGATGGGCTCCTCCCCGGGGAGTTGGTGCGGCGGCACCGGGGCGCGAGCCCCGGCGCATGATGGCGCCGTCCCGCGGCGTCGTGGCGTTAAATGCCCGTGTACGGGCCGGCGCACGCGTGCGGGGCGCCCGCGAGCGTGGCGGGCCCCGCCGAGGGCGGGGCGTACCCTCGAGCGAGGCGAAACCCGCTCGAGGGAAGTGCGCGCCCCTCGAGCGGGCGCGGGCCCGCCCGAGGAGGGTGCGTGCCCCTCGAACGAGGCGGAGTCCGTTTCGAGGAGGGGATCCTTGCGTGGCGGGGCCCGCTCGATGGGCCGCTTCTGAGTCCCCGAGTCCCGCCGTGGGCCGTGTCCCGCATGGTTAGGCACCCGCATGGTTAGGCTTAATATTATGGTTTCGTTCGGGTTTTAGGTGGGGTTTTCCCCCATTGTTTAAGGGGACCCCTAGGGCTGTCCCCGACAGTAGCCCCCGAGCATCTGTGGGTTTGCCGTTGCGGCTCCCGCAGATGCTGGAACCTACTGATAGGACGTTCTTCCCTCCTTGTTTGCGAACGCTTTCCGTGGGGCCGCGCTCGCCGACCCGCGGTCTAGCCCCCGAAGCCCCGCAGAGTGTGGGTACTCCCCGCAGGGGTTAACCGCGAGAACTTTGGTCAGAAAGGCGTGGCACATATGCCAACCGGCATCGGCGGTATTTCAGCCGGCTCGGGGGTGCACGCTCCCCCGACACCGTCTCCGGCGGTGCAATTTCAAGGAGGTGTAGCCGTGCGTCAAGCCCCCGAGCCTTGGCCCGTTCGAGGCGATCGGTCGAGCCCGACGACTTGTTTTTCAACGCGCCCTCGCCGTCCCTCCGCGGGACGGAGGGTGAGGTTTCCTCGCAACTCCCATCGAGCGGGTCGCGAATCGCGGATTCCTCTTCGAGCCGGTAGCGGGTGGTTCGGGGGGACGCCCATGCCCCGTTCGATAAGGGTAGGCCGCGCGGTCCGAGACACGTCCATGGAAGCGCTTGCGTGGGTTTGCTAGGTGGGGCTCGGTCCCGTTCGCTAGGGACCGAGGGCGCGGAAGCTCTCCCCGTGGGATCCCCCGCTAGCCGCCCTCGCCGGCTCTCGAACACGACATGTGGGGCACCCGAGCCGACGGGCTCGAGGAACGGCTCGAATGCGCGTGCCCTCGTCGTCCCTAACTCGTCGCGATCCGAGGCGCCCGTTCGAACCCGTCGAGGGTCGCTCGAACCTCTCGATCGCAGGGCCGTGCGGGGGCGCGCCCGGGCGGCCCCGTCTTTTCACGTTTGCGGCCGTCGAGGGGTCCGGGCGAGCCGGCCCTCGAGGTGCCGGTTGGTAGCACATGGCCGTATGTGCTTTCTGCTTTTTTTATGGGGGTTGACATTGTCTCGAGCCAAGGGCTCGTGCCGCTCGAGGGTTTCGGGCATGGGTGGGGTTGTGTTGGCGACATACGCGCGTGGGCGATATGTCCTTTCGAGGGTTGACATCATCTCGAGCCAAAGGCTCGTGCCGCTCGAGGGTTTTGCGTGGCATGGGTGCCCGCGGCTGCCCGCTCTACATCGAGCAGTCCCGGCGACCTTCTCACGCTGGTATCCCATCGAGGGTCGCTTTTGTTTGGAGCCGAGGGTCATGCCGCTCGAGGGTTTTACGTGGCATGGGTGCCCGCGGCTGCCCTCGCTCTACATCGAGCAGTCCCGACGACCTTCTCACGCCGATATCCCATCGAGGGTCGCCTTTGTTCTCGAGCCGGGGGTTCGCCCCGCTCGAGGGTTCTCCTTGCTTGGCAAGGGACCCGGCATTTAAGTGCCTCGCGGTCGTGGCCGCGGTTTTGCAGCCGCGGGCGCGTCTTTTAGGCGTTGCGCGGCCGCGCGCGCGCGTAGTGGGCGGCGTGGCGGCGGACGTGACGGCTTCGCCCGGTCGCCGCCGGTCTTTGCCGTAATGATGGCCCGCCCGCAAATGACTTGGCCGCCGCGGCCGTGGTGGGGCCCGCCCGTTGACGCGATGGAAAGATTCCCCGCAGCACGTTGGGGCGGGCGTCCGCTCCGAGAGCTCGCCCGTCGGCCTATAAAGCCGCGGGGAGGAGGGGGGCGGCGGTTTTTTACCTTGGCTTCTCACCATTTTCGGTCCCCCGCCCCTTCGCCTCGTCTCGCTCGCTCGCCACCGCGCGGTTTCGCCGCTAGAGCTTTTCTTCCGTTTCCTTGTCCTCCGCCCTCGCATTCCTCCGTCCTCCCTCATGGCGCCGCCCGAGCCTTCCCTCCCGGATCCCGGAGCCATATGCCCGGGAGAGGTCGACGGTGACGCCGCCGGCCCTTGGCGAGCTGGTCGCCGCCGGCCGCCCGGCGGCCAACGAAGAAGGGCGCCCGGCGGGAGGGATCGTGCCGCCGGCGGCGCACCACGAGCCCAACCCGCCGGAGGGCTACGTGGTGAGCTTCATCCGCTACCACGAGCGGGGCTTCACCGCGCCGGCGAGCACCTTCATGCGGGCGATGTGCTACTACTACGGGGTGGAGCCGCACAACTCCGCCCCCAACGCGATCTCGCAGCGGCCACATTCGTGGGCGTCCGCGGAAGGGTACCGGGGGATCCCGCCAACCGGGAGCTCCGGGTACACCTCTTCCGCGCGGAGCTCATCACGCAGCCCCACGACGGAAAGCCGAGGACCCCGCGCGCGATGCGCGCCGGCGGGATGTCGCCGCCCCGCGGGGGCCCTCAAGAACGTCTACATCCCCCCGCACCATGACGACGAACAACGCCGGCCGGGAGCGGGGATGGTTCTACCCGCGCAACGCCGAGCCCGGCCTTCCCCCCTACACCGGCCGGGTGTTCAAGGAGAGGCCCGACTCCCCGGGGCTACGGGGTGTCCACGCCCAAAGATCGGCGCGGCAAGAGTCCGTCCTCGCCGCCCCGCAGCCGGCCGGCGAAGAAGGGCCCGAACGCGATGGGCGTCCCTCGCCTTCCTCCACCACCGCGGGTCGTGCCGTTGATGGAGAGGCCGCCCGCATCTTCGAGATGACAGAGGCGGCCAACCCCGTCGACCCGGCGAGGTCGCGGATGCTCCCCGACGCCCTCGGAGCGCCGTACGCGCTCACCCGGCGCGGAGCGCCGTCGACACCCGGTGCCGCCACCCGCGGGCCCGGACCCCGTGGGACATCGAGATGCTCCCCACCGGCCCGTTGGTGAGTGTGGTCCCCGATTTCGGTTTAGTTCTTGGTCTTGCTTTTGCTTCCCGATGCGCCATTGTCGCTCCTGTGCGCACCGGTGAAGTTCAACATCGCCAAGTCCGTTCCACCCACCCCCGACTCCCGTGCGCCGGCCGGCGGCGCAGCCGGGAGCAAGAGAGCGGGCGGCGCGCAAGAGGGAGCACGCGAGGCGACGGCCAAGCGCGCGCCGCGACGCGCGGCCGCGGAGTACCGACGGCGCGAGGAGCCGGGGCTCTCCTCCCCGGGAGATCGAGGAGCCCTCGTCCTCGAGAGGAGGACGAGGAGGAAGAGGCCGAGGGGGAGGGCCCCTCCGACGTGGCGCCCGCGCCCCCGTCGCCGGAGCCCCGCGCCGGCGGCGAGGGCGGCTTCGCCCGGGGCGGGCGCACCGGCGCCCGCCCGCCGCCGGCCATCGACATCGGGGGCGCGCGCGCCGCGGAGGTGCCGCGCGCGCGAGGCGCGCGCGAGCGCACGCGCGCGCGCGCGCAGCGTGCCCGCGCGCGGGCGAGCGTGCCCGCGCGCGCGGCGTCATCGTCGAGGGGCGCGACGGCGGGCGCGCCCGCACGCGGGCGAGCGTGCCCCCGCGCGCGGCGGCGCCTCGGGGAGGCGGGGCCGGGCGCGCCCGCGCATGGGGCGGCGTGCCCGCGCGCGCGGCGGCGCCGTCGGGGAGGCGCCGCGGCGGCGCGGCGCCCGCGCCGGCCTCGTCCGCAGAGGCCTCGAGGAAAAGGAACGGCCTTTTCCTCCGCGAGGTAAGGAGCCCGTCCTTCCTTCGTTTGGTTTGATTTGTCGGTGATTAGGCGCCCTAACCCTTCGTTCGTGTCCGCGCAGGTGGCGCCAACCGTTCCTCCGCTTGCACCGCCAAGGTGCCGAGGACGGACGCGTCGATCCCCACCCCGCGGCGCTCGTCGAGGGGGTCGCGCCCGGGACAAGCACGGCGGCGGCACGAGCTCGCAAGCCCCGCCGGGGCCTCGAGGCCCCGGCCGGCGATCAGCCCCGCCGCGCGCGCCCGCAGGTCGCCGGGGGCGGCCGGCGCCGGCCGCCATGGAGGAGACGGCAGCGCGGCGGCGGCCGTGGTGGAGGTGCAGCCCGCGGTGGCCGCCACCGCGGAGGAGGGGGGAGCGGGCGCAACCCGCGGAGCGCCCGCGGCGGGCGGCGATACGGCCGGAGGTGGCGGCCGCGCGGCGCACGACGGCGCCCGTGGCCGCGGAGGCGCGGTGGAGGTGCCGGCGGAGGCGCGCGCAAGCGGCCGCGCCCGCCGGCGATTTGCGTGCGGGGGAGGTGGTGGAGGTCTCGACGACTCCCCGCCGCCCGGGTGGAACCGGGGGCCGCCCGGCCCACGAACTCCCCCGAGCCCCGGGGAGGGGGCCCTCGTGAGGCGCACGAGGGTCACATGGTGGTGGGGGGCCGAGGACATGGTGCCGAGGCCTCGTCCCTCCCACGCCGCCGCCCCGCCCAGGTGGGGGGGGGGCCGTCGAGGATCCCCCCGCGTTTGCCGACGCCGGGGGGAGCAGGAGCTCGGGGCGAGCTCCGAGCCACCGGCGCCACGCTCAACCGCGCGCCGAACGAGGCGCCGCGGGTCCATGGCGGCCCGCCCGGCTCGTCTTCCGTGTGAGCCACGGTTGCTCGTCCTTTTTTTTTTTTTTTTCGTATGCCGTACATTGGCCCAAGTCTTGGCGCTTACGTGGATTCGGCGTGTGGATGCCGGGAGCCCGAGCGCCGCGCCCACGACAAGTACGACGCGTTCGACCGGTGAACGCCGAGGCCCGCCGGCCTCCGGGAGCGATGCGGGGCCGCTTTCGACGCGCTTGCGACGCTCTAGGACGCCGGACGACCGGGCCGGCTAGCGCACGGGCGATGGCGTGGTGCGACGAGCTCCCCGAGAGCTCGAGGACAGGGACGCGCGCGTCGCTCGAGCCTCGAGCGGGTCCGCGCAGCCCTCGTCGATCGCGACGAGGCGCCGTGGAACGCGCGCGCGGACCGGGAGAAGACGCGGACGCCGGCCGCCAACCGGGAGGCGGAGGTGGCCACCGCCGCGCCGAAACCCGGGAGCTCCGCACGTCGCTCGAGGGGGGCGCCGGCGCAAGCGGCCGCCAGCCGAGGAGCGGGCGCGCGGGTTGGAGCAAGCCGCGCCAAGGAGGCCGACGACCCGAAGGCCGCCCTCGACGCCAAGGCCGCGGCCCTCGTCACCGCCGAGGAGCGGCTCCCCGCAAGAGAGCACCGCCCGCCAAGGGGCCGAGGAGCGGCTCCGGGGGGAGCAGAGCCGCCCTCACCAATGCCCGTGCGCCGCCGGGAGCGAGAGCGCGCCGCCCACGAGGTGACGCGGAAGTCCTTGGCGGATCGGACGCCAAGCTCTCCAAGGCTGAGGGCGAGGTCGTTGTGCTTAGCATTGCGAGCGCAAACCAGAGATGGCCCCTCCGAGAACAGGTGAGACCGTCAGGCGCCTCGAGCTGACGGTCGAGGCCGTGCGCCGCGACCTCGAGATGGAGAAGAAGCAAGTCGAAGGTGAGCCACAATCTGACTCTTGTCTTGTTGGATTTTCGATTGGGAACTTCGCATTCCCTTTTTTCTGATTTATCCCTTGCCTTGATGTTCCCTGTGCTTGCGCACCGCCTTGGGGCACGCGGCGGAGCGGCCGAGGCGCCGCAGCCTCCTACAACTCCTCCGAGCAGAGCCGAGGAGCCGCGCGATGCGGCCCTCGAGACCTCGCCGCGTCGTCGAGGAGGGCGAGGCGCATGTGCCGGCGCTCGCCGGCCGCCCGCTCCGCGCGCCCTTGGTGGCCACGTCACCGAGCGATGCGGCCGGCGCCGCACCCGGGCGTCCAGAAGGCCCTCTGAATGGTGCGATCCCACTACGAGGTCAACTTCGAGGCGCTGGCGGAAGGCTACATCGTTCCCGAGGGCGTCGAGGACGAGGTGGCTATGGAGCGTATGGATGCGCTCGCCGCCGACGCCGCCGGGTCGCTCGCCGAGGCCTTCGAGGAGTTCCTCTTCCCGGACGCCGCTGACGCTGTCGCTCCTCCCGCCTGAAAGCGCTTGGGCGCTAGGCCCATTTTTTGTTTATGTGTATCGAATCCCCGGCCTCGTGGCCTTTTGTAAATAAACAAGTTGTTTCATGAACATGGGCATTTGCTGTAAATGAAATCGTTTGTTTATCACGCTTTTTTGTTTCTCCTTCTTCCTGAGTAGATTCTAGTTAGGGGAGTTCGATTTTCGCGTGGGGCCCGCCGGGTTGGAGGCGAGAGAGAAGGGCCATAGCCACGCGCGTAGGCTATCTCTGGCTCGCACGCTCCTTCCGCTGTGCCGCCTGCGCCCTGTTCGAATCGTGGCTCGAGGTTGAAGTAGGAAACAAACTTAGCGCGTGTGGATTGTTGTGTTTTTTGCGCGAAAAAATGGGACCATTTTGGGGGGGGTGCCCCCCCCCCCCCCCCCGAAGTAGCCCCCGAGGGTAACTTGGGTTTCAGGGGAAAGCCGAGTTGCCCTTTTATTAGACTTGGAGTATTTACATAGTTGACACCAACCGGGGCGTTGGCCATGTGATTTTACAACAAAAGTACTTGGAAAATCCTAGCTAAGGGTAGAAGCGACGTAGCCGTTGGATGTTCCAAGCGTTGGTGAGCTCTTCGCCGTCCTCGTTGGCTAGCCTTGTACGTGCCCGGCTTGAGCACCTTCACCACGACGTAGGGTCCCTCCCATGGGGGCGATAGCTTGTGGCGCCCTCGTTGTCTTGGCGTAGCCTTAGGGACCGCATCCCCTTCGCCGAAATCCCTCCGACGTATCTTGCGTGCTTGGTAACGTCGTAGGACCGTTGATACCTCGCGGAGTGCATCAACGCCACGAGGCGTACTTCGTCTAGCCGGTCCAACGAGTCCCTCGCGGCTCGCCGGTTAGCGTCCTCGTCGTAGCCTCGAACCCCGGGCGACCCGTATTCTAAGTCCGTGGGGAGTGACTCGCCTCCGCGCCATGGACTAGAAAAATGGGGTGAACCCGTGGCCTCGCTTGGGGTGGTCCTTAGGCTCCACACGACCGCCGGTAGTTCTTGGAGCCATTTTCGCCCGCATTTGTTGAGCCGGTCGAAAATTCTCGGGCTTGAGGCCTTGTAGGATCATGCCGTTGGCACGCTCCACTTGGCCGTTGGTCCGTGGGTGTGCCACCGCCCGCCCAATCCACGCGGATGTGGAACTTACCACAGAACTCCAAGAACTTCCGCCCGTGAACTGGGACCCATTGTCTGTGATGATGGAGTTTGGCACTCCAAAGCGGTATACGATGTCGGTGAAGAACGTGACCGCCTCGCTCCCCCTTAAATTCGTGATGGGGCGCACCTCCACCCACTTGGAGAATTTGTCGATCGCGACTAGCAGGTGGGTGAAGCCCCCGGGCGCCTTCCGCAGGGGCCCGACGATGTCCAACCCCCACACGGCGAACGGCCATGTCACGGGGATCGTTTGCAGGGCATGAGCGGGCAAGTTGGACTTGCGGGCGTAGAACTGGCACCCCTTCGCAGTGCGTACGATTTCGCTGGCGTCCGCGACCGCGGTAGGCCAGTAAAAGCCTTGGCGGAACGCGTTGCCGACGAGGGTGCGGGGTGCGGCGTGGTGGCCGCATCCCCGTGTGGATGTCCCGTAGGAGCTCGCGCCCCTCGGGAATGGGTATACACCGCCGGAGGATGCCGAGGCGGCGCGCTTGTACGGCTCGCCATCGACGAGGGTGAAGGATTTGGCCATCCCGGCGATGCGCCGGCCGCGGCCCGTTCCGCGGGGAGTTCCCCTCGAGCGATCCAGGCGATGTATTTCTCCCGCCAGTCCGCCTGGACGGGAGCCGGCTCGATGTCCATCGCATCGGCCTCGTGGGAGCCGTACCCCTCGAGAAGGGAGAGCACGTACGCCTCGTTCGAGGGGTCCTCATCCATGGGTTCCGCACCCGCTGGATTCGAGGGAGCCCCCGAGGGTCCGTCGTGGCTCGAGGGGTAGGGCTCGAAGACGACCGAGGGTTGCGCGACGTCACGCGCGAAAACGTTCGGGGGAACGGTGATCCGCCCGACGCGATCTTCGCCGAGCTCGTCGTCCGCTTCCTCATTGTACCGGCGGGGTACATGATTAAGCTCGATGCCGTAGAACTTGTCTTCGAGGGCCCGCACGGCTTTACGTAGGCCTCCATCTTGTCATCGTGGCAGCTCGCGTTCTTCATGACTTGATCGATCACGAGCCGCGAGTCCCCTCGCACGTCGAGGCGTTTGACGCCCAACTCAATGGCGATTTTGAGGCCGCGAGAGAAGGGCCTCGTATTCCGCCATATTGTTGGACGCGGGAAGTGGAGGCGCACCGCGTAGCGCATGTGCTCCCCGAGGGGTGACACGAAGAGCAGGCCCGCGCCCGCTCCCGTCTTCATCACCGAGCCGTCGAAGAACGAGTCCAAAGACTCTCGCTTGAATCCGAGGGGCGGCGCCGCGTGTCCGTCCACTCGGCGACGAAATCGGCTAGGATTTGCGATTTGATGGCCTTGCGCGGGGCGTAGGCAAGCGCCTCGCCCATCGGCTCCACGGACCATTTGGCAATCCCTTCCGCCGCGTCGGGGTTGCGAATGATCTCTCCTAGCGGGAAGGAAGAGACCACCGTGACCGGGTGGGCCTCGAAGTAGTGGCGGAGCTTGCGCCGCGCAAGGACTACCGCGTACGGCAGCCTTCGGACTCCGGGGGTAGCGCGCCTTCGTGTCCGACAGGACTTCGCTGATGTAGTAGACCGGCCTCTCGCACCCGGCAAGGCGTGCCCTTCCTCCGTGCGCTCCACGACGATCACGCGCCGACCACCCGGGTGGTTGCGGCCACGTAGAGCCGCAGGGGTTCGCCGGCTCCCGCGGCGGCGTGAGGATTGGAGCGTGCGTCGAGACGCCTTCGCCTTGTCGAGCGCGTCCCGGGCCTCGGCGGTCCAGAGAAGCGCTCGTGCTTCTTGAGCGGCCGGTAGAGGGGCAGCCCCTCTCACCGAGCCTCGAGATGAAGCGGCTTAAGGCGGCGAGGCACCCCAACACCTTCGCACCCCTTGAGGTCCCGGATCGGGACCCATTCGCTCGAGGGCCGCGACCTTTTCGGGGTTGGCCTCGATTCCCCGTCGGGAGACGATGTATCCTAGGAGCATGCCCCGCGGCACTCCAAAGACACATTTTTCGGGGTTTAGCTTGACCCCGTTGGCCCGTAGGCACCGAACGCGACGCCGAGGTCGCCAACCAGGTCGTCCGCCTTCCTGGTCTTGACGATGATGTCGTCCACGTAGGCTTCGACCGTCCGCCCGATGTGATCCCCAAAAACGTGCCGCATGCGGCGCCGATATGTTGCGCCCGCGTTTCGAGGCCAAAAGGCATCGTGACGTAACGAACGTCCCGAACGGTGTGATGAACGAAGTCGCGAGCCGGTCGGACTCCTTCATTTTTATTTGGTGATATCCCGAATAGGCATCAAGGAAACAGAGCAGTTCGCACCCAGCCGTTGAATCAACGATTTGATCTATGCGTGGCAAAGGAAAAGGAACTTTTGGACATGCTTTATTAAGACTAGTGTAGTCTATACACATCCGCCACTTCCCATTCTTCTTTTTTACAAGCACGGGATTAGCTAGCCACGTAGGGTGGAACACTTCCTTGATGAATCCGGCCTCGAGGAGCTTCCGCAGCTCCGCTCCGATCGCCCGTCGCCGCTCCTCGTCGAAGCGGCGCGGCCCGCCGCCGCACGGCGCGGGCGTTTGGCAGGATATCAAGGGAGTGCTCGGCGACTTCCCTCGGGATGCCTGGCATGTCCGAGGGGCTCCACGCGAAGACGTCGGCGTTGGCGCGGAGGAAGTCGACGAGCACTGCTTCCTATTTAGGGTCGAGGGTCGAGCTGACCCTCAACGCCTTGCCCTCGGGGGCCGACGGGTCGAGGGGGACCCCTTTGGTCTGCTCGGCGGCCTCGAAGGTGCCGACGTGCTTGGCGGCGGAGCTGAGGTCATCGTTGACCATTTTCTCCAGCGTGTTCACCAGCGCTTCATCCGGCCGCGGGTGCCTCGCGTGTTCCACGCACTCGACGTCGCAGAGCCGAATGCGTGCTCGATCGACGACCCGACGGTGATGATGCCGTTTGGCCCGGGCATCTTCATCTTCAGGTACGTGTAGTTGGGGACCGCCATGAATTTGGCATAGCAAGGTCACCCAAGTATGGCATGGTAGGCCCCTTTGAACCCCACCACCTCGAAGGTGAGGGTTTCCTTACGGAAGTTCTTGGGGTTACCAAACCAGACCGGCAGATCGATCTCGCCCGAGGGGTTGAACCCGCTTGCCGGGGCGCGATGCCGTGAAACGGCTTCGTGCCGGGCCGCAGCGGGTCCAGTCCCCCAATCCCCATTAGGGCGCAATGTATGCGCGAAGAGGATATTGAGGCTACCGCCCCCGTCCATAAGGACCTTCGAAAACCGGCGTTCCCAATGATGGGATCGACCACCGGCGGTACCGGCCGGGTTCGGGATACGGTTTGGGTGGTCGTCCCGGCTAAAGGTGATGGCATCCTTCGACCAGTTGAGGAAGGCCGGAGGCGCCCTCTCTGCGGCGAGGACTTCGTGCCGCTCCTTCTTGCGCTGCCGGGTCGACATGTCGACGGTGGGTCCCCCAAAGATGAGGAACACATTTTCGACGGCGGGGAAGCCACCGGCGTCGCCATCGCCCCCGTCTTTCTTGGCCTCTGCCTCCTTCGCGGCGGCGCGGCCATAGAATTTCTTGAGCATGTCGCACTGCTCAAGGGTGTGTTGCACTGGGGTTTTGTGGTAGGGACATGGCTTCTTCAGCATGTCGTCGAAAACCCTCGGGCCTCGAGGGGCCGGCCGAGGGCCCCGTCGAGCCGGTCGACGGCCGAGGGCTTCGGCGTTGCCGCCGTTGCGCCCCTCGCTCGCGCGCCTCGCGGTGCGGCTTCTTCCCCTTCTTGCCCCGTTTGTCGTTGCGGTGAGGCTCCTTGGACCCGCTACCCTCCGCGGGCGTGTCCTCGGAGCGCTTGCCCTTTTTGCCGTCGAAGATCGCCCCCACGGCCTCCTCCCCGGAGGCGAAGCTGGTGGCGATGTCGAACAGCTCGTTGGAGTCCGCAGGCGGGCCGCGTCCCGGCCTCCCGCACGAGGTCCCGCACGTGGTGCCCTCGAGGAAGGCGTGCACGATCTCGGGGACCGCGCCACGGCCGGGGAGCTCCGTGCGGCCGCTTGGAGAAGCGCCGTATGAAGTCCCGCGGCGACTCGCCGGTTTTCGCGTGCGGGAGCGTAGGTCCCAAGAGTTCCCAGGGCGCACGTATGTGCCCTGGAAGTTGCCCACGAATGTGTGGACTAGGTCGTCCCAGTTATGGATCTGGCTGGCGGGCAAGTGCTCGAGCCATGTCCGCGCCGCGTCGCCCAGATGCAGGGGCAAGTTGCGGATGATCACTTCGTCGCTAGTGGCCCCGCCCAGCTGGCAGGCTAGGCGGTAGTCGTTGAGCCAGACACGGGGGTCCGTCTCCCCGTTGTACTTGACGATCGTCGAGGGCTGGCGGAAGCGCTGGGGGAACGTCGCCGTGCGGATCTCCCGGCTGAACACACGGGTGCCAGGGGGCTCCGGCGTCGGGGAGCGATCCTCACCGCTGTCGTAGCGTCCACCCCTTCGAGGGTGGTAGCCCCTGGCCGCTCGTGCGTCCGCCTTGCTCGTGCGCCCGGCGTTGATGACGTTGCGGGCGTCGCCATCCGGCCGCCTGCGCGCGTCGAGGATTCGCTCCTTGGCGGCGTGCGCCCTTGCTCGGTGGGATGCCCCCGCCGGGCCCCCCCGCGTGCACCGAGGGTTCGCCCCCTGGTGCGGCTTCATCGCCCCGCGCATCCCCCTGTTGACGGATGCGCGAGGCCGAGCTTTCGGCCTGCTGGACGGCCGCTTGCTCGATGAGAGTTTGCACCTCGCGGTGCTTATCTCGAGCCTCGGGGGTCGAGGGTGCCGGCATAGCCCGTAGCGGCGTCGTGGCGGCGACGAGCTCGGCTCGCCCGTGGGGGCACGTCCGTGTTTCCGACGTTGGTGGCGGTGTTGAGGCGGTCGCGGACTGTCGGCCCGGCTCCCGCTCGCGTTCGCCACGCGCCGAAGCCTCCCCCCGCCATTGAGGCGCGGAGCAACCGCACCGTTCGGTACTCTTCCGCTAGCTTGGCCTCGAGCTCACGGGCTTGGGCCGTTGTGCGTCGACGTCGGCCCCGGCGGGGGAGCGCTTGGCCCTGCGGCCAGGCGCGCGGCGATCCCTGGGGCAGGCGTGACTTCCCCGTCTCCGGCGCCGCCGCACCGGCGGCGTTAGCCGGTCGTTGGTGATGACGGCGCAACACTCCCGCGTGGGGTCGTAGCTCCCGGTGCTGGAGTCGTCGGGAGCGGCCTGAAACCGTAGTCCGCGCGGCGTCGAGGAATCGCCGAACGCGGCACCGGGTCCGGCACGCCGGGAGAAGTCCCACTCCACGTACCCGTGGCGGTTGGCGGGTGGCATCGTGTCGACGGAGCCCAGGGATGACTCATCTGCTGCTGAGGTGCCGGGATCCCTGGCGACGAAGACGTGGCGGCCGGGTGGAACCCTGCGCATCGTCGTGTTGACGTTGGCGTTGTAGGCCGTCGTAGCGCCGCGCAGCCCGATGGGGACGCGCGGTCCGGAGACCGCGCGCGGTCCCGCCGGGGTGGTGACGGCCGTCGTGACGGTGGGCGCACCGCGCCGGGTGGCGGCGCGCTCCGCCTGCCGCCGCTCGGACCGCGCCCCCGACGCGAGCGTTGCCCGGAGCGACGGTGGCGTCGTGGCGCCGACGGACCCGCGGCCTCCGTGCTGCGGGCGCCGCGCCGGAGTCGTGCGCGTGGCGGGGGTCCGAGCGACCGGGCTCGCCCCGCCGCGCGCGGAGTTCCTCACGGTTAGTGAGGCGCATGAGATAGCCATTCCCCGTGGCTCGAAAGTTCGGATCCCCGAAGCGGATCTCGAACCCGGCGGGGAGGGGGTCCGAGCTACCCATGCAGTAGCGTGTAGCACGGTATTCAGTGCGGATCACCATGGAGGGAGTTGGTGAAATGACCTTAGGCGCTCGTTTGTCCCACGGTGGGCGCCAAGCGTCGGTGCGGAATATGGTCCCGACACTAACCGGTAGATAGCGCCGTGGTCTATCCCTCAATGGTCGATGCTAAGCAACAAATGACACAAGGTTTTATCCTCGGTTCCCGCCGAGGGGGGCCGTACGTCCGACGGGGGGTGTGCTCGTGGCACTATATTGCTCAGCACCGGGGGTGCTTGTAGTGGGGCAAGTACAAGGAGGGCGGGAGAGGAAGTGTGGCTTCTAAGTCCCTGGAACGGTGGCTGAAGATGTCGTGGGAGAATAAGAGAGTGAGTGCACAGGGTGTTGTGTTGAACTCGGTCCCCCCACGGCTGGGGGATCGCCTCCCCTTTTATAGATCAAGGGGACGGCGGGTTACATGCGCGCCGCGCTACTTAGCTATGTGGAGAAGTGCGACGTGCTACGGTGTAGAGTGGGCGGCCGTCCGTGCGATTCCCGCCACGATCCGGTCATCATGGCCTGACTTGTACCCGAACATTGGCGGTTCGAGGGTAGGGGGAGCGGCGGATGGCGGTGATGTCCTCTCGATAGGCTCGAGGGAGGTGCGACGCCGGCCCGTACGGCGCACGGGGAGTTGGCGAACGGCGTTCCTTCCCAACGCGCCTCACGGGGCCGGAGTCGTTGCTACAGGGTCCGGCGTGCGCCGCGCGTGCGGGTACGGCGGCCACGCCGTCCACGGTGGCGGGGATGGCGGTCCACCGGCCTACCGCCTCCACCTAACCCCCCGTAGGGTCACAAGAAAGTACATCGAGGGTGCGCCGGCCCCTTTCGAGGGCTCGGCGCGTTAGCCGTGCGGGGCGTGCGCGCGGTGTCACGGGACCGACACCGGCCGCACCGCACGATCCATCCCCACGGGGGTGGGGATGGGCTCCCTCCCCGGGGAGTTGGTGCGGCGGCACGGGGGCGCGAGCCCCCGGCGCATGATGGCGCCGTCCCGCGGCGTCGGGGCGTTAAATGCCCGTGTACGGGGCCGGCGCACGCGTGCGGGACGTCCACGAGCGTGGCGGGCCCCAGCCGAGGGCGGGGCGTACCCTCGAGCGAGGCGAAACCTGCTCGAGGGAAGTGCTGCCCCTCGAGCGGGGCGATGCCCGCCCGAAGGGTGCGTGCAGCCTCGAACGAGGCGGAGTCCGTTTCGAGGGGATCCTTGCGTGGGCCGCCTCGATGGGCCGTCGGAGTCCCTGTGGGCCGTGTCCTGCATGGTTAGGCACCTGCATGGTTAGGCTTAATATTATCGGGTTTCGTTCTGGGTTTTAAGTGGGTTTTCCCCCATTGTTTAAGGGGACCCCTAGGGCTGTCCCCGACAAAGCACTCAAGGACGCTTGGGACTACTCAAGAAGACTTCAAGATTGCTCAAACATCGAGCGGAGTACATTCCAGCCTCGGGATGCTTCGACTACTCTTGAGGACTTTTGACTTGTAGTACTCGGGGACGCTTGAGGACTACTCATTAAGGCCGTCAAGACTACTTGAAGCTATCCTTCTCGACTACAAAGTACTCGGGGGCTTGTCGTATGGACCTCCCTGGGCCCACTACCTCGGTGGGTACCAGGACCGACTACTCGGTGGGCCCCTGGGACTACCCGGCTTGCGCTACATGGCATCTAATGGCGTGGAGCACAAGGACTACAAAGGAGTAGTACTCGGTTAGGGAGCTGTACATGTTCCGCATTGTATGGAGGACTCCTAGACGTACTCGACTAGTACTCTCTCCCTATTCCGACTTGTAACCCTGCCTCCCGGACTATATAAGGCGAGGCAGGGACCGATCTCTAGCATCCAATCACACCTCATCACGACGCATTATTGCACCATCTTGTAATCGTGCCCAATCAATCCAGAGCTACGCAGCATACAGGACGTAGGGTATTACGCACCTCGCGGCCCGAACCTGTCTAAATTGTGTGCCACGTGTCTCTTCCTTCGAGTTACCGATCTCGGCGAGGCCACATTCATCTACTTCGGGTACTCCCCTTAGTAGGTCGCCGCTCGAGCTCTACCGCCGACCCTCCTGTGCTCCTTGCAGCAGAATGGCTCCTCTGCCCTCCCTCCCCCCTCTATGGCGCACGGCGACGGTGGCAGATCGACGACTGCGGTCCCCGGGCCTACTTCCTCTGCGGCAGCGCTAGGATCGAGCTCGCCTGCGATGACGCGGAGCTTGCCTGCGTGCCCAAGCAGTAGGGACGACGTGGAGCTTCCTGCGCAGGAGGAGCAGGGCCCCGAAGCCAGCGGAGCTCCCGGCGGCGGTGGGAAGTGGAGGGGCAGCTGCAGCTCGTGCGGGCCGGCGGCGCAGGCGAGGCTCTGTACCTCCCCTGCATCCTCAGGCGAGGTCCACCCCAACCACTGCTCTATCTGGCGACAACGACGAGGTGGCCTTGGCGGAGCTCTGCTTCCGTTCCGAGTTGGGGCACGAAGACGATGGTGGTCTGGCTGCGTGCGCAGGAGCAGGTGTGAGGGATGCGCCAACAATGATGAAGGAGGTCCTCGAGTGCGCCGAATACGAAGGAAACAAGAGGTCTCCTTCTTTTTACCGTCGGCCTCCAGTACGCCGCTACAACACTCTTTCCTTCATCTATTTCCTCCAGGGACCTTTTAAAGTCACCGCTGCGGGTGGTCTGAGAGGTACATGCCTCACTCTCGCATCAATCTATGGTACGGTGCATCAGTGCATGCCCTCCATCTCCGTAACTCCATAGTCCGTATGCATCAAATTTCTGAACCAATAAGGGGGTGTTTGGATGAAGGGATAAACGAGGTAAGTGAGGCAAATTTACCCCAAATTACCCCTAAGGTGCCAAACATGTGGGGCAAATGTGGTGGGGTAAATGTTTTGCCCCCCTAATTCCATTTACCCCTAAAAGGTAGTAAATTGGAGCAAAATTGTGGTGGACCCCAGCCTTCCCTCTCTCATCCACATCCATATTTACCCCTCATTCCAAACACCTTGTTGTGGAATTGGGCAAAAACCTTACACCCTCGAAACGTCGGATTAGCTGAATTCGTGAATAAATTTGTGAATCACCTTCGAGATGAAAAGTTCTATTTCGTGAGAAGGAAACGTTCATGAAGAAA
This sequence comes from Cenchrus americanus, assembly GCA_947561735.1. Taxonomy (NCBI): domain Eukaryota; kingdom Viridiplantae; phylum Streptophyta; class Magnoliopsida; order Poales; family Poaceae; genus Cenchrus; species Cenchrus americanus. The sequence goes on from OX387243.1 coordinate 106,458,386, forward strand.
TCCTGACGAATATCATACATTTTGCTGACCTTCTAATAATACACGAAAATAATAGTCGAATTAGGCCCCTGTTCGCGAATCTGTTGTCCATTTCAGGATGATTGGAAACTGGCGAAGTTCAGGGAATCAGGAATCTGCGAAGTTCGGGAATCTGGTGGAGTCTCAATCCGGGAATCACAGTGAGCGGTGATTTTCGTGAATAAGAGCTTCGGGGGTCAAGAGGAAGCCAAGTCAAAGACGTCATCTCAAAAAGTCCAGATTTGAGGTGTGAACTGGTGTCAAGCTTGTAAATGTATGAAAGTAGCCCCGTAAATCACGGGATGTAAAAGACATTCATGTATGTGTTCACACTAGGAATATTCTCTAGATTTGAGGGTATTCTCGGAATGTAAAAGTCCCTTCGTCTTCCTATAAAAGGGGGCGCGAGGGCACGTGTAAAGGGATTCACAACTTTTGAGACGAGGACAGGTTTTCGGAGATTCTTTGTCTCCCCATCTTTCGTGACTTGTGCGCTCTTGTTCGTGACTCTTTGTGTTCGGGGACTCCATCCGATTTTTTGGACCCCCCCAACATTGGCGCCCACCATGGTTTCAGCCGAAAAACAGCTCACGATGCCACCACAAAAGAAGTCCAAGAAGAACATTCCTACTGAGACCGACCAAGAAGAGCATTACAATGACGAAGACAATGGAATCTCTTTCACTCCAAAACCTTTACATACCACAGATCAAGAACGAAGAGCAAAACTTGAAGGTCTCCAGAAAGCAAGAGCTAAGAAGACAACGCATGCTCTAGAACCATTCACTGAAGAAGATGCTCATGAAGATGATGATCAGGTTGTCGATAGAGAACTGGAGATAGTACAACAGAAAATGCAACAACTTCAGAAAGAGAAAGAAAGGTTCGCGAACCAGCTGGAAGCAAAAAGAAAAGCTTCAGAAAAGCTAGAGAAACTTAATCAAGCAAAAGAACAAATCAAAAGAATGCAAAGAGAAATTGAAGAAATGAAAGAATAAGAAAACAACTCATTTTGGCAAGACTCACCACACCAGAACTCTGGTCAAAACAGAAGAACCCCGAAAGAAAATTTCTTCGTGGGTAATGGAATTTCGCAATTCGTGGATCTAGAATCACCACTCTCCATAGGGTTGCAAACTGCACCATGGCCACCAAAGTTCAAACCGGTCTCTCTCCTGAAATATAACGGTTTCAGAAACTCCAGACAGTTCCTCATGAGATATGAATCAACTGTGAATTCAGCAGGAGGAGATGATGTCGCACTTGTAAAATCCTTCATCATTGCCTGAGAAGGCCCAGTTCTGAAATGGTACTCTCTGCTACAACCACACTCAGTCTGCAGCTGGGTCGATCTCAAGACAAAGTTCATTCAAGCATTCCAGATATTTCATGAAACAACAGCGCAGTCGTCAGATCTGTACAACTGCAAGCAGAAAGACAGAGAGCCACTGCGGAACTTTGTAAGAAGGTTCATGCAGCAGAGATCCGAGATTCCCGAAGTGGATGATAAAACAACAATCCAAGCACTGATCAAGGGTCTGACTCCAGGACCGACAACTTCGCATCTGACACGAAAGAAACCCAAAACAATTGATGAACTTTTTCATGAACTTGAAGAATACATCATGTCGGATGAAGATCACCGTAGACGGGTTGCCGAACGAAATGAAGAAAGACAGGGCAACAGAGGAATGACGTGGACACCTCAATTCGAAAATCCACGAAGCATCAATAACGTGGAAAACCCTCAATCCAATCAGGACAGCAGACCAAGCACAAGAGGAGGTTTCGCACCCAGGGGAAGAAAAAGGGGAAGAGGACCCCCGAAACTCACAAACCATAACCCAAGAGATCCATACTTCTACTGCCAATATCACAGAAGAGGTCATAGCACTGAGGGGTGCCCAAAAACTAAGAAGAACATTGCTAGAATTCAGCAAGAGAAAGCCATGATGAGTATTGTCTCCACAATGTCGAACCAACTTCGCCCAAGCTTCTGGCAACCACAGTTCATGAATTCTCAACCAAATCCAGTCACAATGCAACAGTTCTAGCAACCACAACCATCTTGGCAGCCTTCTCAGCAATTCTGTCCTCAGTCTCAAGCAATTCAATCAATCCAACAGCCACAACCAATTTAAGAAATATTGCCACCACCACCTGACAATTCATCAAGGTCAGAATCGAGTTCAAGAACTCAGACCCAAAAGATTTGCCTTCTTTTGGAACAATCATGCCCATCACAGGAGGATCATCTATGGAGTTTGAAACCAAAAGGCAGAGAAACAACTATTTTAGATCCGTGAACACAATTATCAACGATGGTCCAGCTGCACAACCAGAATGGGCCAAAGTGCCGATAACATTCACAGAAGAAGATTTCAGGTTGAAGTCCACGAACCATAATGACGTCATAGTCATCGAGGTGAACATAGCTGGATGGGTCATTGGAAAGATTCTAGTAGATAATGGAAGTTCGGCAGATATATTATTCTTGAAAACCTTCGAGAAGATGAACTTGACTCGGCACATGCTGCATCCATCAGAGTACCCACTGCTGGGCTTCAGCGGAAAACCAATCAAGCCAGTAGGAAAAATATCTCTTCCTGTATCTTTCAGAGATCTTGACAACGGCAGAACAGAAACTCTCACTTTTGATGTGGTTGATATGTATCACCCATATCTCGCGATTTTTAGCAAAGGTTTCATGAACAAATTCGACGCAGTCATAAGACAGCAATTCTTATGCATGAAGATACCAGCTCCTAAGGTCGTTATCACTGTATTCGGCGATCAGCAAGAGGCCCGAAACATTGAAAAGGGTCACACCCCAGGGCAAACCAATGTACATCAGTTGAACTCTACTAAAGAAAGAACAGAACTCTATGTCGAGGCCAAACGAGACAAACAAAAAGGCGAAATAGCGGCTAATGGTGAAACCAAAAAAGTGTACTTGGATGATATGCTTGATAGAGCAGTCACCATAGGGGCTCATCTTACCCCCGAAGAAGAAAATGAGCTCGTACAATTCTTGAATAAGAACAAAAATGTCTTCACTTGGTCAGCTAAAGACCTGCAAGGTGTCGACAGAGACATAATCGAGCATACTCTGGAAACAGATGAAAAAATACACCCGAAAAAGCAAAAACTCGGGAAAATGTCTGAAGAAAAAGTGAAGACAGTAGAAGCTGAGGTACAAAGGCTTCAAGACGCAAAAGTGATCAGAGAAGTTCTGTATCCAGTCTGGCTGGTCAATACTGTACCAGTAAAGAAGAAAAACGGGAAGTGGAGAATGTGTGTAGACTTCACAGATCTGAACAAGGCATGTAAGAAGAACGATTTTCCTTTGGAAAGGGTGGACAAAATCGTGGATGATGCAGCCAATAGCGAGATGCTCTCACTCCTGGATATGTTCTCGGGATATCATCAAATAAGAGTTCGAAGAGAAGACGAAGAGAAAACAAGTTTCATCACTCCTTTCGGAACATTTTGCTTCGTCAGGATGCCGGGAGGACTGAAAATGTAGGATGCACTTTCTCAAGAATGATAGCAATAGTCCTCCATCCTCAGCTTCAGAGAAACATTCTAGCATATGTCGACGATATAGTCGTCAAGAGCATCCAACGAAAAGATCACATCAACTATTTGGCAGAAACTTTCGCGAATCTCAAAGCAGCAAATCTCAAATTGAATCATGAGAAATGCGTCTTCGGCATTTACAAGGGAAAAGTTCTTGGATGTCTGGTTTCAACAAAAGGCATAGAGGAAAATCTCGACAAAATCAAGGCGCTGATTGAAATCAAAACCCAGTTTCAGTGAAAGATATGCAAAAGTTGACAGGAAGAGTTGCTGCTCTCAACAGGTTCATTCCTAAGGCTGCAGAATGAAGCTTGCCTTTATTCCAAGTACTCAGAAGTTCCAAGAACTTTCAGTGGTCTGAAGCTCAGAAACAAGCTTTCCAAGAAATCAAAGACTATCTGTCAAACATGACCAAGTTGTGCCCTCCTGAACCAAAATCGCCACTTCTGTTATATTTATATGCTTCAAATTCGGCTGTAAGCACCGTGCTAGTAGAAGAGAAAGAAGAGGAAGGAAAACTCATACAGATACCAGTGTACTTCGCTTCAGAAGCTCTCTCAAGATCCAAACTTTTCTATTCTAAGTTAGAGAAGATAGCATATGCAGTTGTAATGGCTGCAAGAAAACTAAGGCGCTACTACGAGGGTCACAGGATAAGGGTTATCACGAATCAACCGCTGAATGACTTGTTCGCGAATAAAGAAGCATCTACCCGAATCATCAAGTGGGGTGTTGAACTATCAGAATACATTATTGACTTTGAGAGAAGAAGTGCCATAAAATCATAAGTCTTGGCAGATTTTGTCGTAGACTGGACTTCGCCAATTCATAATCCTGGTGAAGATATGCTCATATCGTGGGTGGTGCAGTGTGATGGAGCTTGGTGCCACAAGGGGGTCAGAATATCGGTAGCCGTAACATCCCCGATAGGAATAGTGATAAGATATGCTGCTCGACTCACATTCACGAATGATGAGCACTCCACGAACAACACAACTGAATATGAAGCTCTACTCCTGGCATTAAGGAAGATGAAAGCTTTGGGTTAGCAAACCTTCATCATCAAGACTCCAAAGTTATTCAAGAACATATTGAGAAAGAGAGCGAAGCAAGAAATCCTGTTCTGATGAAGTACCTCGAGAAAGTCAGAGAGATGGAAAGGCATTTCAAAGGCTATTCAATACAACACATACCAAGAGATGACAACAACGAGGCAGACAAGTTGGCCAAAGCAGCAGCCAGAAATCAAACAATGCCTCCTGACGTGTTCTTCGAAATCATCAAAGAACCGTCCATCAAAGAAGCAAAGCCGAAAATCGTGAATATTGTGGAGACTTACAATTGGAGAGCCGAAATCATGGCATACTTGAGGGGTCACTATGAACCACAAGATCAATTGGAGGAGAAAAGATTGAAGCAAATGGAGAGCTGTACAAATCAGGAGTTACCGAACCATGGCTAAGGTGCATTACCTCCAAAAAAGGTGTCGGACTTCTCAAAGAAATTCATAGCGGATTCTGTGGTGCGCACATAGGCACAAGAGCTCTAGCAGGCAAAGCAATAAAGCAAGGATTCTACTGGCCTACCATAAACATTGACGCGAAGAAGCTAGTTCGGGAATGTGAAGCATGCCAAAAAACAACAAATCAGCAAAACTTGCCATCCATGCCAGTTCACCTAATTCCTCCGTCATGGCCTTTGCAAAGGTGGGGAATGGATCTAGTTGGACCGCTGCTAACTGCTCAAGGAAATTTCAAATTCGCAGCTGTAGCCGTGGACTACTTCACCAAATGGGTGGAAGCGAAAGCATTGGCGAATATCACGACACCAACAATCCAAAAAATTTTCTAGCAAAACATAGAGAACTGACCGTTGATAATGGGAAGCAATTTGACTATTACTCCTTCAAAGAATACTACAAGACTTTGGGCACTCACGTGAAGTTTTCGTCAAAATATCACCCACAGTCTAATGGAGTTGTCAAAAGAGCAAATGGGCTGATATTCTCAGGGATCAAGAAGTGCTTGTTCGACCCCAAAAACGGCAAGTGGACCGATGAATTACCGAAAGTGATCTAGTCTCATAACACCACAGTCTCAAGAACGACGGGTTTCACACCTTTTTGCTTACTCTTTGGCACTGAAGCAATGACACCAGAAGAAATTAAGAATGAAAGCATGAAAATGCAGAAGGCAAAAGAAATCTAAGAAGTTAACATAAAAGTAGAGAAAGATATGATCGAACTAACGATCGTCAAAGCTGCTGAAAACATCGAGAAGTACCAGAAAGAAACTAAGGCATGGAAGGATAGAAAAGTGGTCAGAAAAGACATCAAGACTGGTGATTTAGTTCTGAAAAGAAAGAAGAACTGGGAGACCCTGGGAAACTTCAGGAACCATGGGAAGGGCCATACATAGCAAAGGAAACAAGCATGCCAGGGGCTTTTCGTTTGCTAGATCAAACTGGCGAAGAGTTCCCATACTCGTGGAATGTCGACAACTTGAAGAGGTATTACCCTTGAGAATTCTGAAGTTAGTTAGTGTTGACGGATAAAAGACGTATCCACCTACGATCCGCAAGCGTACGGACCTACACCTTTTTCACCACGGGATTCCCTAGGTTCTTATCAATCCGCGGAGCAAGGGGATTACAAGCATTTGATCTACCTCTACTCACTAACTACCTAAACCCTAACTATGATTAAACTAGAAAACGACTACACTACACTAGGGAGAATGATTAAGCCGACTAGATATGAAAGAGACACTTGCCCATGGGTCTATGATACTTGAACATGCAACCACTTAAAGACACGAAAACCAATCTAATCTATCGGGGGTTGTGACCACGGTTTCGCCCTTTCCCTCCCCTCGTACTGTCACTACGCAGAGGTATTCGTGACTATACCTATGATGGACATGGTGTTTTGAATGGATCCAAGGGAGCATCGGGGCCCTTACTTCCCTTTACGGCATTGTAGCTAACCTTAAGCAACAAAGCATATTCAACACATGATGATAGATAGATGTTCCAACAAAGTAGCGATTACATCTCAAGATCGATTACAACCCATGGACAAATAAGAAGATTACCCCATCAAGGTGCTAAACATGGCACCGTTGATCATGGTGACGCTTCCGACGATGTCTTCCTTCTTCTCCACTTGTGTGTGCTTCCTTAGAGTTGGGCGATCCTCCTCCAGAGATCTCCCTCCTCTCTCTCTCTAACTTGTGGATGGCCTCTCGGTGCGAATGGCTCTCTATTCTGCGAATGGCGGCGCCTCCCCGAACTTAGGGTTGAAAATCCTTCAGGTGCAAGAAGGGAGGGGGGCGAACCGACCCCTTGTGACAACCTCATCCGAGATAATTCCGTACTAGCGCCTAAACCACTCCATTTGGTCATCAAGTGACAATAAAAAATCATCCTGTTGAGTGTTGCCGGGTTTACACCTGGTAAACCACTTGGAAACCCAGAGAGGATCGAACGTATGCATAAAACTCCCACGAAGGAGAGTCCAGAGTGCCTTACAAATTAATACCCAACTCCCTGTAGGGTCCATTATTACAAGTCATAGTTCTTGACATAAAAGTAAACCGTTCATAGTTTTATTAAAACAGCGGAAGTACTAATAGCGATACGATGTGACATCACTGGAGGCCATCCGTGATGCCACTACTCAGCGTCATCATCCACCCATTCCAGCTCCCAGCCGGGTGGAATCTCACCAGGCCAAACAACTTCATCTGAAAACAACAATTATAGCAAGGCTGAGTATACTAATACTCAGCAAGACTTACCCGACAAAAGTTACCTCTAGACATGTAGGGCTTTTGGCTGGTGGGTTTGTTTTGCCAAAAAGCAACTAGGATCATGGATCCTTACTTTCAATGTTTCAACTCAAATTCTAGTGAGATTACTATGATGAGCAATTAATACAATCAAGAATTGTATGATACAATTAATTCATGCAGAAGATTTCACATAGTTCCATAATTAAGGGATATCATGGCCAGCTGATTAAGCAGTCTCGGATAACGGTGAGAGGCCGACATTCGATTGATTTATAAACCCTTGCAAGGTAAACCTAAACACATGGAGCAGTGCCCTAACAGAGCCGACACCGACCAAATGGTTCCCAAAAATCCTCGGGTTGGGATAGTAGCCTACAGTCCCGGGTACAAGGCTATCTGGCATGCCCCACCTAATACACCCAGCCTCACCCATGTACCCTCCTCCCGGTTGCAAGCCGGGCAGGAGACGAATCGAGAGTAGTAGTAGTAAAATCCCGTACCGTCTCATTAAGGTACTAGGCTTACCGGTCCCATTCCCGACAAGTGCTTAGTATGTTCAAAAGCTTAGCCCACGAAGCCACTGGACCGGAGCCCAAATCCCATGCTCTTACCACATGAGCAATCCATTTATAAAAGAGGTGCTTCCAAAACGAAATCCTATTCTCGCGAGTGACGAACATCACTCGACTTTTACCGGGTCCTTAGAGCATAGCATCTAACGACCTAGCATACTAGTGAAAGAACATAGGCACCTAGGGATCATGCAACTAAGGTTTCATTCAATTTTTGAATGTAAATGCACATAGAATAACCAAGATAGTTGCATAAATTTAAATAAAACATGGGTTAATGATAAATTGGGGCTTGCCTTCGTTGGAACAAGAAGTTAGACAAACTTCCGGACTTTGTCCTAGGTCTTGCTCTATGGTGACGTAGTGCACGTCTCCTCCAGCTCCCTCGTTCACGTCCACCGGCACGAGTGTGAAACTACCATCGGGAACTTCTACACGGAGGATGCAAATGCAAGACTTAATTGACCAATTGATTTAATTAATCACAACAACACAAGACAACCATGGGGTTGACCACATTCACCTAGATAATAATACATTCAGCATACTCTTCCTATAAAGGAACAATATACGTTGCTTTATGATCTAGACTTTTTAAATAGTGACTGTGTACATATATATATAAATAATTTAATTTAACTCTCCCTAAATAGCAATGGGTTGGTCATAAACTAGTTAGCAAGTTTTACCACACCAACACAAAATCCTTAGGTGAGATTTCTGATTTTCCAATCAATTTCACTATTAAACCTACAAAGGTTCTTTCACATAAATGCACAAAAATAATTCATAAAACATCAAGAGCGGTGCTCCTTGGACTCAATAAGTCTAAGACAAGCTACTGATCACATATGCACACTTGCTGAAGCAACAAAAATAAATATATCAATTATGGCATTTCTATTCACCAAAAACAAGATAAATGCATATAGAAATAAATATAACACTTCTGGACCCAAGCTTTCTTTCAGTGTCTCTATAGTCCAAAACAAGGCTAGGAAACCAACAAACACATCTATAGCCTTTATAGATCTTGATCTACACAATTATGATTAAAAACATGCATAAATCAGGAATAAATAGTTCTAACAGTGATAAAATCATGATAAATTCACCAGAGATGCATTTCAACATTAGAAGATGATATCCAGAAGTTGGGCTCGAAAATAATTATATTCTAAGCTACAAAAACCATCTAGGCAGAATTGGCAATATCACAAGATAATTTATATAAAAAGATTCATTCAATAACTTTGTGCAATTTTTGCACAGGACCTATACAAGTTAGTGCTCACAACATATCCAAAATCCAGCTCAAGATCATGTGTGGATTTTGCAGAAACATAGATCTAGGGATTTCACATTTCAATTTTTCAAGCAAAAACTAAAACTCAAAAGTATATACATGTTTTGTAAAAGTTGTATTTTTCGTTACACAGAGCACAGCAAAACTGAGTTTGCTATTTTTGGATTTTTCTACAATTTTAAATCGATTTTACAAGTTTCAGCTATAACACACAAAGGGGTTAGAATCTTTATACACTTAGGACCCTAGAACTTTTAAAACTTTTACAATCAGGCCCTTGTCCCCCCCCTTGGACCCGACGGCGATGGTGAGCTCGCCGGTGGCGAAGTGGGCACGGGCAGGAAACAAGCGACGGGGAATTGCGATTGGGCTCACCACGGAGTGATTGTCGGTGGTAGCTCGGCCGGGGCGGTCGCTGGCGAGCGGCAGCGGCGGCACAGGGGCAGCACGGCCGCGGCGGCGCGAAGTCCGACGAGGGGAAAGGCTCGGCTAAGCAATGTGCGGTGCACAGGGCTTCAGTGTGACCTAGGGGAGGTGCTACGAGTGGCCATTGGCTTGGAGAGCAGGCAGAGGCACGAGCTCGGCAAGGACTGCCCGGCGGCGGCCGCGGGAGCTCGGACTCCGGTGAGTTGGCGGATTGGCCTGAGCAATAAGCGAGAGGGGAAGCTACAAGGAGTCCTAGGACACACTGAAGCAGCACGTGCTGGCAGTGCAAGTGGCTGGGGGGTGGGGTTCACCGTGGCGGCTCCTATGGCGGACGGCGGCGGACTCGAGGTCGCGCGAGGGGAGGACGGCCGGCTTTTATAGGCAAGCATGCCTTGGTGAAGGGATCACGAGCGTCATCGCTCGGTGGGCCGCGGCATGGGCAACGGTGGTGCAGCGGCGAGCCAATGGCGTTTGATGGGCGGCGCGGCGAGCCAATGGCCGATGGCGGTGCGGCCATCCGGCGCATGCGGGTGCGGCGCATGGCACCGACCCGGCCCAAAGGTACTACGCACGGGGAGGCCCCTTGGCACCGCGGACAGACCAGGGGGTCGGTGGTCTGCCTCGGCGTGCGTGTACAGTGGCAGGCCGATCGGCCGTGCACGACGTCGCGCGCGCGGGGTGCCGGCGCGTTCCGGTGCTAAACATTTCAGCTTAGCCCTGTTCAACTGCATTTTACTCCAAATTTTTCAACAGAAGGGGGCCCAACGGTGAATAACAAAGTTGTAGATCTCCCATCCCTCTACAACGTCTACAAAGGGTGTATACGGTTTAGATCAATGGATTTTGCATAAAATGCAGTGGAACACGCCAGGAAACTCGGCTCTGGTGAATAGTAACCCGAAGCGTTGACTTGAGTTTTTCACACATTCCTACTCAAAATTTCAAATGCCACTCAACATGAAAGTTGTGTCCCTTGACAAAACACACAACTTTTACATTGGGAGATTTTGAAGTGTTTAGGTGAAATTTGGAGAACGCGGCAAAAGCACCGACTGACACTGGTGGGTCAAGAGGGGTTCAAGGGTTTGACTAGGGTTTTGACCCAACCTTGACTATGGGTTGACCAAGGGGTGTCATTAAGGATTGTCGGTGATGTTTTCGAGGTGATGACCCAGGTTGACCGTCGTTTGACCAAAGTCACACTGTTGACCGGATCATTAGGGTTAAAGAGCCCAGGCCCATCCCGGCCCGGTTCGGTCGCCCCTTCGCTCCCGTGGGTCCTCATGTGATTATGTACTTTGCCCCCTCCATTTGCATCATTTTGACAATGTCATCCTCGCATCCAAGATGGAGGTTCTCTTTACATGAAGTCCGGTCTTTTACGCTTCAATCCTCGGGGATGTTCCTTTGTAACACTTCGGTCCTCGCCACCACTGGAAGTGATTTCGTCAAGCTCATGAACACGAACAAGACTCCGTAATTAATCCATATGTGGGGATATCAAGGGTGAGAAGATTTAGAATGGTGGACATGTGCAAGGGCAAAAGAAAATATGACTACGAGGTACTGATGACGTACTCGTTGTCGAATTGCACATGGTTGGAAAAAGAGTGAAAGTTTCGTCTCTCAACAACGTGACATCCTTCCTTGCACTTTATTTTTCTTTCACTTGATTCATCCCTCTCATATCTTTCTTGCCACTCCTCTTCTCTCTTTCTCTTCTTTTTCTTTTTTCAATCACTCTCTTTCATTCTCTCATACACATATTTTTCTTTACTTTTCTATTTTTCTTTCTTTCTTTTCCATACACATATTTTTCTCTTTACTTTCCCCTCTCTTGACATCTTTATCTCACTTTTCAAAGCTCTCAACTCCTCTCTTCCTTGCATGATCACAATCTGATTTTTAAAATAAAACCATGCTAGAGACGAGATGAAACTTCGAGAGTAGGTTGTGTTCAAGAAATACGTTGTGCAAAAGAGATATAAAGGTTTGGGTATGGAATTCGGCGATGTACGGGACTTCCAATGTGAAAGTCACGTTACCGAACGCATGACGAGGCTAGCAATAAAAGATAAGCACAAGGACATGATCATTGCTTGAAATTAAAACTCCCAAGAGAGAAGGATCCTAGCCCAACTAATTATGCTAATCGCATTTATGGTGGAGCGAAAAATAAGTTTGGCTTTTGTATAAGATTTTCTTAACTCTCAACTTGGAAAAAGAGGATTTGCTAACCTTTATCACAAGGGTTTTTTAAATAATTTTCAGAATTGAATTCCTCCGACTTTTAGCGTCGAACATAGCACAAACTAAAATATAAAGCTCAAGATCGAAGCATGGTATGGGTACTTTTAGAGGTAGCAACTCCACTAAGCACCACAATAAACGTTTTCAAATCACACACTTATGTTCATATATCAAAAATTAAAGATGAACAACGAGTAAAGCAAGATAAGCATCACAAGAGAAACAAAATTTACAGGACACTTTTTATTTGATTTTCTTTGATGCAAACACTAAATTAAGACACTTCAAACTTGCAAAAATTTAAAAGCACTCTCAAACTCAAACTTAAGACTCTTAAACTCTAAAACTCTCTCGAAAACTAAACTGAACCTAACTAAACTTGAAGCTAAAGTCTAGCTAGCTAGCTCTCCCCCACGCTAAAATCATACAACATCCTCGTCGTATCTTATAAAAATCCTAAGGGGGAAAACTAAAGCTAGTAGTACTTCCCGCAACTATTACACCACTTGCCCTTCATGTTCCCCACCATGCCGAAAAGTTTTTGCACGTTGCGATTTAGAAACTTGTAGTCATCTTCGACCACGCGCTCCAAATCCTCCATGCGTTGCCTCATCGCCTCCATGGCCTGAAAACACTCGTCGACCGATGCGTAGAGCTCCGAGATGGAGTGACGGCAAGACACACAACACATCGGATGCATCCCGAAAGGGTCGTCATCGCCAGGGTCTCCGCCGTCATCGCCGTCATCGTTGCCGCCGCCGTTGGGGCCTTCAGGAGTCTTCTCCTTGGGCACCTCTTCCCAATAGTACAAGTCATTATCATCTCTTCCGGCGGCCACCCACGAGCTCGGGCTACGATCATCGAATAGTCGCTACCCCCATAGTCTTTAGGCTCGAGAGACACCTCCTTGTAATCCTTCCTCTTCATGCCTCGGATGCACGCTGACCTTCGAACGGGAGTTGGGACCTTCTCCTCCTTGATGGGGTTGCGAGATGCGATTGCTCCGGTCGGTACACGCCCTCCGCAACGGATGCGGGCGATCCTCTTGATCTCCAGAGGTAGCTTGAGCTCACATCACTTCGCCTCTTCCATCGATGGCTCCTCGGCGCCTTGCTTCAACTCTACTCTCTTCGGGGACATCATGGCTGCTGTGTGGGTGCAAGAGAATGCGGGATGGGATAGATTCCCGAGCTCCCAATTCGGCCAATTAGATAGTCCGAAAAGGAATACTCTAGAAACCGCATTTTCCTTTTTCAAACTTCCCTTAAAATTTTCTGACCAAACAAGGAAATCGAAAAGGCACGTTCTAGGGAAAAACCGGGGCGAACCGCCGCGGTTTCCCCCTGGGCCGGTCGGACCGTGCCGGCCGGCCCACCCTGCTCCGCGGGCCGGTCTGGTCCCGTTTTCCGTGTACCGCCTTTATTTCGCATTTGTAGCCCATGAGAAAAAGTTGGGCCGGTAAAACTTCGCGAGAAACTCCAAAAAAATAAAAGAAAAACTATTTACAAAAATCCACACCTTGTTTTACGTCCTAGGCTAGACGTTCGGGCTCTTCTTCCATGGTGAAGACATCAATATGGTGAAGAGGCACAACGTCGGGTTCGTAGTAAACCTTAAGTCGTTGACCATTCACCATGAATTGATCGACTTTCACATCCATAACGGTTACCGCTCTATTGGAGAGCACTGAATCAACAACGTAAGGTCTGTCCCACTTGCTTTGCAATTTCCCCTTTCCGAAGGTTTTAAACCTTGAATTGTAGAGAAGGACCTTATCTCCTCCTTTAAATTCTTTCTTCTTCAACCTTTTGTTATACCACCTTTTAATCCTCTCTTTGTATATGCTTGCATTTTCATATGCTTTCAACCTCATCTCCTCTAGCTCGCTTATTTGAATTCTTCGCTTTACCACCGCGACATTGAGATCGAGGTTCATCTCTTTGATCGCCCAATAGGCTTTATGTTCCAACTCAATAGGAAGGTGGCAAACTTTTCCATAGACGAATTGATAAGGGGTCATACCTATCGGTGTCTTGAACGTTGTTCGATATGCCCACAAAGCTCCGTCTAATTTTTTTGACCAATCCTTGCCTCCCTTCTCAATGGTTTTGTTGAGGATGCTCTTTAATTGCCTATTCGATGTTTCCGCTTGTCCATTGGTGTGTGGGTGATAGGTCGTAGAGACCCTATGTTCAATTCCCAACTTGGACAAGCACTTTTTGAAATTCTTCTCGGTGAAGTGAGTTTCTCCATCACTTATCAAGATTCTTGGTGTACCGAAACGAGGGAAAATCATGCTCTTGATCATGACAATGGACTCCTCCGTGGAAGCTTTACGACATGGCATGGCCTATACCCACTTGGATACATAATCAACCATGACTAGGATATGCTCAAATCCATGTGAGTTTTTGAAAGGCCCCATGAAGTCTATTCCCCACACATCGAATAAATCAATTTGTAGATTATATTTCAAGGGCATAGAATTTCTTTGAGAGATGTTTCCGGTTCTTTGGCATTCGGGGTATGATGCAACATATCTTTTAGTATCTTCATGCATCTCCGGCCAATAGAATCCGCTAGACCATACTTTTGCTTGGGTCCGAAAATGGCTATAGTGTCCACCGTACTCCGCCGAGTGGCACTTTCTCAAAATTTCTAACCTCTCTTCTCTTGGCACACATCTTCTCATGACTCCATCATTGCCAAGTTTGAAGAGGTACGGTGCATCCCTAAAGTATTTTGTACTTTCGGAGATTATCCTTCTTTGAGAGTTTCGTAATTACCTTAGAATAAGGAGGATCGTACTCTTTTCCTTGCAAAGGGGGCTCTAAATCAAGAGGCAAAGTTTTTAACGAGGCGGATCCTATGTAAATACTCTTTGTGATACATATGAAAAGAGTCTTCCCCAAATCATGTGTCTTGTGAAGTCCACCATGAGAAAGAATTCGTGAAAGCTTGAGAAAGGCTCCGTGATATCCGAAACTCCATTGTGTGAAAGAAAGTTTGAGAAAGGCTCCGTGATAGCTGAAATTTCATTGCGTGAAAGAAAGTTTGAGAAAGGCTCCATGGTAGCTGAAATTCCATTGTGTGAAAGAAAAGTTTGAGAAAGGCTCCGTGATAGCCGAAATTCCATTGTGTGAAAGAAAAGTTTGAGAAAGGCTCCGTGATAGCCGAAACCTTATTGTATGAAAGAAAAATTCGTGAAAGGCTCTGTGATAACCGAAATTCCATCGTGAAAAAAGAAAGTTTGTGAACGGGCTCCGTGATAGCCGAAGGCTCCGTGAAAGCCTAAAATCCCACCGTCAAAGGGATTCCCACCGAAAGGCCTGAGACAACAACAAGTTGTTGCCTGAATCCCATCGTCAAAGGGATTCCCACCGAAAGGCCTGAGACAACAACAAGTTGTGGCCTAGATCCCATCGTGAAGGGATGTTCTACCAAAAGTTCGAAAATAATTGAGGATCGTGACTAACGAACTATATATGTTTTTGTTAAGAATTTTTATGTGAGAAAAGGTGTGAAGTAAAAGTTGCGAATCACATTTACAATTATTCATTCCAACACCGCCAAGAGGATAAGGGGCTCGATTCCCCCTAAAAGCTAATGTTCGCGAGATAGGATGGTTGAAGCAACTGAAGGTTGCAATATCAACCAGCGCAAGTGTTCCAAGCGAGTAAAGTTAACAAAATTTGTGAAACAAATTTTGTCGACTTACATTAGAATCTTCGTGATCTCAAAATTCGCGAAACAATTAACAAAGAGTTCGTAGAACAAGAACACTAGAGGAAAGCTTTCAATTTTCAGACTGCCACGAAATTTTGCATGCAAAACGGCAAGGTGGGGGAGGGTGACGTTTTTTCTCAAGAAAAATGTCTTTATTGCCTTAGTTACATACAAAATTTCGTACAAAATTTATTACATAGCATAAGCGAAATCAATATGAAAGTTCGACAATGTGGACTAGATCGCGACTATTGTTTTCAATAGTATCACTAGCATAAGCGAAATCGTAATCACTAGTGTTGGGGCTAGGGGGCTCCGTCTTCACAAATGTTCGAGGAATCAAAGCTTCAGCAGCAAGATCACAGTCTTCACGTTGAAGAAAGAACCATGACAACTCAAAGCTACGTATCGAAAAATTTAAACTAGCTTCAAGCCAAAAATCGAAAAAATCTCGATCAGGATAAGCTTCTTTGAACATCTGCCAAGCTTCACTGCTAATCACTTGATTTCCATGATGAATTCATAAGGGTATCACATCCTGTGTAGCCCCACCTTACAGGTGCTGCGTAGGTTAAGATTTACAAGACAACTGTTAAGAGAAGGGCTCACAACCCATGAATTTACAAGTTTTATACAAATTGCGTCACAGGCAAATTTTCAAGCATCTCAGTCGGTGATGTCAACCTTTGGGGAAGAATCATTGTGTTCAGAATTTGCTTCAGCTCCACCGTCGTCATCATTATCACTGCCACTGTCGTCGTCTTCGTCCCCTCCACTTGAATCGCCATCTTCCTTCTCAGTAGCGTCTTCTTCTTCATCCTCGGAGGACGATCCTGGAATTTCAGCGCCCTTACCCCACGTCTCTTCCTGAATTAACTAAGGAAACACAAAAGAAAGAAAAGTCAACTTCAAAATGTTCATGATATGTAAAAACATAGGAAAAATCTGTCAAGCATCAACCTTTTCAAGATTGGCCCGAGCAATCTTCTTGGCAAATTCCTTTCCGCTTGCAAACCAGAATTCTTGAGCGAATCTAGCCTTTATGATTTGAACATCTTCGTTAGGGTGGATTCTTGAAGTACTCCCGATGTCAGGAAAATGCGAAAGAGCTTCGCGGAACTTCAGTAGGTCAGCGCAGTCGAAGTCATTAAGAAGTTTAAGAATACTTTCAACTGAGAAGGCAACCGCGAAGTCGCTAGTACCAGAGATCATGCCAGAAAGAGCCTGGAATTCTTCTTTAATCCATGACAACAGGTAAGGAGAGCTCTTCATCTTCAGGAAGAGGACTAGGACGAGCGCCAAAATCTTTCAAAGCTTTTCCATATTCCTCGAAGAGGAGTTTCAATTTAGTCTTGATGCTGTTGATCTCTTGCACAGAGGTTTCATCCTGATCTGCTAAAGCCTTCTCGAGATTGCAAATTTTTTGCTCTTTGCTACTTAGAGTCTTTGCAAGATCAGCATTTTTGACACGAAGGTCTTCAGTAGCTATGGAAGATTTGTCATAGTCCTTGCGAAGATTTCCAATCAACTTCAAGTCTTCATCATGAGTTTTACGAAGCTTCTCAAGGTCTTTCTTTGAGTTCTCGAGGGCCTCTTCGGCAACCTTCTTCTCGTTTTCTACGATCTTCTTTTCATCCTGACATTTCTTCAGGGCATCCGCGAGATCAACAACTTTCTTTTCCAGATTTAGATTCGCAGCCTGAGCCAAGTTGAAATCACGCTTAAGGTTTTTGCACTCTCTGGACATTTTCTTGAGGGCTTCTCCTGCTCTATTAAGCGATTGGAGGTAACTCTTCTGAGAATCGAAGTTTTTAAGGCATAAGCCTTATGATAATATTCAAGCTTGGATGTCGGATATGTCCGCAGGGTTTCTTCGAAATCTGAAAAGTTCGCAACAGTAAATCGTACCAAAGAAATAAGGAAAATTAGAAAAAAATAAAACTTAAGGCTGGAGCTAAGGAAGAAGAATAGTTCACAAACCTTTTTTGCTAAGAGTCTCGATAGCAATCTGGCTAGCACGTTTACAGGTCGCGGAGGTTTTCTTTGAGGAAGAAACAGGCTGCTTCCCTGAATCGCGGATAGTCTTACTGAGCAGTTCAGGCGCCTGTTTCGGAGCTTCCTCTCCAGTTTCATCCATGAATTTAGACGAAATCCACAATAGTAAAAGCTCAGACGCACCATCTCCTGCAATAGCCATTTCACGGCCAACACTTAGCAGTTCACCCCTGTATGACGTACCAAAGCTTTTGTTGAAAGCAGCAACCGAAGGAGAAGGATCTTGGCCTTCGGAAAGGTCTTCACGTGTTTCAACCAAGGGAAAATTTTCAACAGGATTTTCACCATTCTGAACAGTCATCTCCAGCTCCCTAGTAAATTCGGGAGAAGCCTCATCTTGAGGAGCAGAAGAGTGAGGTCCAGCACCTCCAACATCAGTAGTAACAACAGACTTCGTGACTTCCTTCTGAACTTCAACAACATCATCTGAAAAAGTTTCAACATCGACGAATTCATTCTCAGAACCTGGGGAACAATGACTACGAACATTGAATCTCAAGTCACGCCATAAGCAAGAGGAGAAACCTATTGGACGTAAATCGTCGATCATGTCAAAGCTAGAAGGAACGCGCTGAACTTTGGAGAGAGCAATCTTCTTCGTAGGTTTCTTTGATTTCTTTTTTCCCAAGTTGAGAAAGACTCGAAGGTGCCTGAATCTCAACCTCCGAAACACCTTCACAAGCTTTGCGCTTTCATTTGCTCGATTCCAAAGATTTCGTCTTGTGACAACCCGCCCAGGAAAATACCATACTATCGCCTAAGACCGATCCACTTTGGTCGTTAAGCAATAGTAAGGTATCATCCTGTCGTTAGTTGCCAGGTTAACGCCCGGTAAATCACTTGGAATTCGTACAGAGGATCGACATATGCATTAAAACTCACGTGAAGGCGAGTCCAGAGTACAACACGAGTTAAAAACAATTTATTACAAACCATTGTTCATGACAAGAAGTAAAGGTTCAGAGTTCGGAAACAGCGGAAATAAGTAAACTAGCGCGACGATACACATCACAGGAGGCCATCCGTGATGTTATCACTCGTCCCCATCCACCCATTCCAACTCCTAGCCGAGTGGAATCTCACCAGGCCAAATAACACCTGCAACAACATTTATAAAGCAAGGCTGAGTATACTAATACTCAGCAAGACTTAACCGTCGGGTGATAACTACATCACCAAACTCTAGACATGAGAGGCTTTTTGGCTGGTGGAGTTCTTTTGCTGAAAAGCAACAAAGAGTATGTCCTTACTTTCATTATTTTAGCACAAGTTCTAGTCGATTATCATTTCTAAGTGTGCCAACTAATTCAATCAAGAATTGTACAAGCAATTATTTCAAGTAGTAATATTCACCAAGTTCCATCATTAAGGGATATCATGGCCAGTTGATTAAGCAGTCTCAGATAACGGTGAGAGACCGACAATCGGTTGATTTAATCCTTGCAAGGTAGACCTAAACACACGGAGCGGTGCACCAACAGAGCTGACACCGACCAGGTGGTTCCCAAAAATCCTCGGTTTGGGAGCGAATCTTACAGTCCCGGGTACAAGGCTATCTGGAATGTCCCACCCAGTACACCCAGCCTCACACATGTACCCACCTCCCCGTTGCAAAGCGGTAGGTGATTACTCAAGAGTAGTAATAGTAAGTTCCCGCGCCATCTCATTAAGGTACTAGGCTTACCGGTCTCATTCTCGACAAGTGCTTAGTACGTTCAAAAGCTTAGCCCACGAAAGCCACTGGACTGGAGCCCAAATCCCATGTTCTTACCACATGAGCAATCCATTTATAAAGATCTTATGATTCCAACATAAGAACCTATTCTCGCGAGTGACGAACATCACTCAACTTCTACCGGGTCCTATAGCATAGCAGCTATCGACCTAGCATACTAGTGATAGAGCATAGGTACCTAGGGATCATGCATCTAGGGTTTGAATTCAACTCCTGAAACGTAAATGCACAATCATAGCAAAAGATAATTGCATAATTTTTAAAAGACGGGGTTAATGATCCGGGGCTTGCCTTCACTGGCAAGGTTGGCCTTGGGCCCTTCTGGACTTTGGTCCAGGTCTTGAGCTACGTCCACGTAATGCAGTTCTTCATCAGCTCCTTCGTCTCCTCCTTCTGGCACGAGCGTATATCTGCCATCGGGAAGATCTACACGAGGATGCAAATGCAAGATTTATTTAACGATTTTAATTTAATTAATTACAATCAACAAAAGACAACCATGGGGTGCATGGTTGACCACATTCACCTAGATAAGAAATACATTCAGCATACTCTTCCAAAAAGAAATAGTAGGCGGTTCTTTATTAAATATTCTTTTTGATAGTGACTGTGTACATATATATGTAAGTAATTTAATTTAACTTCACAAACAGTAGTGGGTGGGTATATTTAGCCTTTGGAAATGCTTTACAACCACACAAATAAGGTTATTAAGGATGGTTGATGATTTTCCCGTTTAAAGGACTATTAAGCCCTTAATGGCCTTCATAGCTTTTATTCATGAAATTAATAAATAAAATTCAGTGGACGGGTGTATTAAACACTAAACACCAATAACAAGCCACTAGACACACATGCATGCTTTGGATGGCTAGAAATTAATTATTTTTGAAAATAACAAAAGCTAGCTAGAAGGACAAGGTAAATGCACACAAAAATAAATACTCATCAAAATGATCCAAACTTTCCCACACATGTCATATGGTACAAAACTAGCCTAGGGGTGCAGCATATACACCTAGAACTATTATTAAACTTGAGTTATACATTTACAAAGAAAAACAAGAATAATTCAAGAATAAATATTTCTGTTAATTATAGAATTGTGATTGTTTCACCAGAGGTGTGTTTTGGAATAAAAAGACAGTATGCAAGAGTTGGTTGCAAAAATCTAAATATTTTTAGCTACAAAAATCATTTAGGCAGATTCTGCAGAAATGGAAAACAATTTTTATAAAAAGATGTACAACATAACTTTGTGCAATTTTTGGTATAGGAGCTAGTAATGACATGACACAAAACATATCCAAACCTTTGCTATAAAGGATTTATTGATTTTGATATATTGCAGATCTAGATTTTTCACATTTCTATTTTTTATGCAAAAACTATCAGGAACTAGCTCAGGCAAGAATAACAAAAGTTGTAGGATTTTTCATAGCGAATCCAAAAAATTGAGTTTGAATTTTTATGATTTTTTTACGATTTTCTACGGATTTTACAAGATTCTGCAAATCACAATCACTATTGAAGTTACAGCTTCTCGCTAAGGCCCCTGAAAAGATTTAGGAGCTTACAAATACGCCCCTACCTTGTGGATTGACCCTCAGAAAGAAATCGCCCCTTGCAATTGGGTCCTCGGGGACGGGCAGTGGCGGTCCGGTGGAAATTCCGGTGAGGGTTCGCCGGATTCCGGCCGGGGGACAGCAGGGGAGTGGCCTAGGGCCTACTAGGGTCCGCTTTGTGGGCTTGGTTGGCGTGAGGAGCCGCCGGCGGTTGGGCGCACCGGCGTCCGTGCGGCGGTGGCCGCCGCGACTGCCAGTCCGGCGAGGTGGCGGCTCGGTGAGACGTGTGAACGAGGCGACGAGCAACAACAGGTGCAAGAGAGGGTGGTAGGCGTTTTAGTTGGGGAAAACAGCCGTTCGGACCCTATGTTCGCCGTGGCGGCCTCTAATGGCGCCGACGGACAACACGGTCAGTGGCGGAGGAGGTGGATGCGCGCGAGGGGAACGGCGCGGCTAGGCTTTATAGGTGGGGAAGGGAATCGTGCCATTACCGCGAGGGGACACCCCGCCTTAACTCACTGTACGGCGAGCAACCTCGACAGGCGCACGCAGGGAGCCCCGCGGCGGACCGGTGGACAACACCGTGCGCGGATGGCAGCGAGGGCAGGGACTCCACGTGGCGGGGGCGCGGACTTCAGGGACCTCAGAGTGCTCCCAACCTCGGAAGAAGTGGCCTCGGGACGGCGCAAGGTGGCCCTGACACCAAGGTGAGCGCGGCGCACGCGCCGGCGCGCGCGTGACGCGTGACGCGCGACGCCGCGGCGCGGCGCCGGCCGGCCGAATTGTGTCACTGCATGCCGGTTTGAACACGTGAATCTCCAAAAAGTTGAGTAGAAGTGCACAAAGTGATGAATAGGAAAGTTGTAGATCTCACTACCCTCTACAACTTTCACAAAGGCCGTATAGTGTTTTTCTCCACGGATTTTGCACAAAATGCTGCCAAACTTTGAATGCCGCCCTGTTTGGGGAAATAGGAGGTACTGGCGGTTGACCAAGTTTTTCACCAATTTCCTCTCAAAATTTGAAATGCCAATCTACATGAAAGTTGTGTCCCTCGACAAACTGGACAACTTTCGTGTTGGTAGATTTTTAAGTGTTTAGGTGAAATTTGGATAACGCGACAAAAGTTCCAGACGACATTCGCCGACGTCAAGGGTTAAGCCGGGTTTGACCGTGTCTTTGACCAAGGGTTGACCACGGGTGTTTGTAGGCTTGGTCAAGGGGTTCAATAGGGTTCATCGGCGAGGTTTTCAAGGTGATGACCCAGGTTTGACCAAGGTTTGACCAAGGTCGGCCGGTTTGACTCGGCTGATTCGGTCATTAGCGTTAATGACGTTAATTAAAAACCTGGGGCGTCACAGCCTACCCCCCTTAAAAAGAATCTCGTCTCGAAATTCAAAATTACAAGAGGAATGGGGAGTGGTTCTTGGATAGAGATGTTACCCATAGAGTTAAGCCGGTCTGGCTTTCCTTGAAAAATTGGGTTCTTGCCGTGAGCACACTTAGTTGCTCTGAGGTTCTGATCCTGATGCTGGAGATTTGGGCAATCACGTATGAAATGCCCGGGTTGTCCACAATAGTAGCACAACCGGGGTGAAGGGTCTCCGGGCTTGGAAATTTGTTGCTGGCCTTTCTTGATGAGACGGAGCCTCTTCTTCTTTTTCTTTCTTAACCTCGTGGCTTGCGAAGGTTTTTCACCAACAGGGAGCTGAGTGGCCTTGCTAGTGTCACATCTTTGTTGGCCCTCACGCGGTCGAGTCTCCTTACAGGTAATTTCCCACTCACTTACATCTATCTCAGATAATACTCGCTTGTTGCCTCGCCTTGCCCTCTCTTCTTGTCTAAGATCCATTGGTAGTTGCGAAAGTGGTAATATGGAGTCTGAGACCTGGGGTTGGTCTTGATTAACATATTTCACCAACAGATTGAACAACCGGGCTTGTTCGACCATAGAGGCAGATAAAGACTGAGAGAGACTGTCTGCCAAACTAGTTTGAGATGATTCCCCGTAACGCCCTTGGATGATATCACACACCATCTGGTTCAACATGGAATTCTGCCCTTCCAACAGTTGAGTGGCGCTGACAATGGCGTTTATGTCACTATGGGTAGGTACTTCGGGTGAACAGGGCTTGGAAGGTCGGAGCTTCTGTTGTATCGGTGGCATTTGCTGTAGTTGTTGAGCCATCCGTTGTTGTGCCTGCAGGATCTGGCACAACACGTCGGTATGAGCTGCCACGAAAGCTTCGGTCAGGGTCGTGGGCGGTTGTAGCGTTAGATCACTGCTACCCGACACACCAAAACCATTGGGTTTACTCCGTGCCAGTTTGGACATCTGAAAATTAAGTCCCAATTTAATACATGTTCAGAATCTCACCCAGAAACTCACAATTCGAACATGCTCTACGAAACTCGTTCACGGTAAGTAATGCGAACTGGACATCAAAACAGTCACAAGTATCAATTCGGTAAAGCTCTGTTTACACGTCCCAATATCGGGAATTCAGATGGTACAAAAGGTACAAGGTACGTTCTCTACTACCTCATCGCCGTTCATGAGGAAGCGACCGATGAAGGTACACATGAACAGCTAATAGCAGACAGATTCTGCCTACGATACAGAGATACATCCCTATCAACGTCCAACGAAAAGGCTCAAACTCTTCCGAAGACTGAGTCATGGGTGGCGGCTTGGCTTGAGTTCTTCTTCCGGCCTACTTCTGAGCTTCTTCTCGACGTCATGGGCGAAGACGGAGGGCAGCTCGCTCGGTAAGGAAGGGAACTGATGGGAAAGATGGGCTAGTGGCAATGTGGCCAAGGCTAGCTGGAGGAAGAACAAGAGCGGTGGTGATGCCGAGCTGAGGCGGTTCTGGGCAAGGGCTTCCCTTTTATGGCTGCTGTGGGGCGGCAACGGTCTTTTAACCATCCGGGTATTTGGTGTAGACAACACGGAGCTCAACAAGGTCAGCCCGTGAGGTCTCAGTGTCGTGAGCATGGTTGCGGAAAAAGATGGCGGAGTGGCGTCATGGCGTCGTATGGTCAAAACACTGAC
The DNA here is from genome assembly GCA_947561735.1 of Cenchrus americanus. NCBI lineage: Eukaryota > Viridiplantae > Streptophyta > Magnoliopsida > Poales > Poaceae > Cenchrus > Cenchrus americanus. Next base: position 106,482,461 of record OX387243.1, read on the forward strand.
GATGATGAGGTCCAACCGGTCTAAAGAATTGATCGTGATGGGGAGAAGAACGAGAAAGCTCAGTGTACAACGCTTTACGTTCGCGATGGTAACAAAGAGAAGCTTAGCAAAAGCTTCGGTCGATCCTGGGGGTACTTCCTTGCTCGCTTTCGAGGATTCGAAGGTTATGAGCACGGGCCGAGAACGAATACACGATGGATGACTTCTCCACATTGACTTTTCGAGAACCTTGATTGCTCGAGAAAATTTCTTCTTCTATTGCTTCCACTTGGCTAGCAGGAAGGGAATTGATGCTACAAGGTCGTCGAGATTTGCGGCAAGAGACCAAGTCGACAGAGATTTCCAAAAGACCATTACGAAGAAAAGGAAGGCTAATAAAAGAGTTCTGTAATTTCTTGTACGAAATATAACTTCATGCGGAACTTCAGAACAATCTTGCTCACACCTTTACTTAACTTGCGAATTTGAGGTGTTGACATCTTATGATTTTAAGGTGCAATAATTTTCAAAGTTGATGCGATGCACATGCTTGTGAAGACACTATGCACATGCTCGTGCGGTATGGTGCTCATGATGCATGTTAGAATGACTCCGTTACCCATATGATGAGTTAGTGATTGCGAAGGCAGTCATAGGCAGAGATGGATCTGTGTGGCGAGTCGCATTCTCACAACCAAGATACCTAGCGCGCTCCTGATGGCCATCACATGGCTGCAGCGCACATGATGCCCTAGGTTCCGTCGCGGCACCTTCGGCTATGGGATAACAACATCACCAACCAGAGAGGTAGAGTATGAGTACAGAGTTTTCATGCGAATGCACGTTAGTATGTCGAAGGTTCCCAAGTGCATATGCTATTCAATGCATGCCCAAAACGATATTTATTTTAATTCACAAAGTTGTGAGCAAAACCAAAGAGAACAAGTTCAGAATGGAGGAATCGATTTGATCTTTGATTGGCACAAAATTTTTGGAAGAGTTTGGGATTCACCACAGAACTTTGATTTGATCACAACTAGCATAACTAATGACTTACGAAGATCACCGCTGAAAGAATGTTTAGTCCAGGCATTACATCGACGGGGGTTTTTGGAATTACCAACAACGTTTGGGATTACAATGCAGACTAGCTGCACAACAAGGTTCCTAGTTCAACCAACTGCAATAGTTAACCAAACGCGGTTATTTCACACTAGGGTGCCTTTCAAATACTACACTCATACGACTTAGAACTTTATTTCCAACGTACCAACTCCCTAGAATTGGATTTTCCACGCTGAGGGACTATGGTGATTCGGGTCTAGACTCAATTCCAGATTCTCCTTGGATGTCCTCAACATCTTCTTCTTCTGCTGGTCCAGGAATGACAGGTTCCGGAGGTGGAACTGCTATAGCTTCCAGTTGATTTTCTAGTTCAAGCATATACTGGTCGTTATGCTGCAATAAGAAATTCTACTCATGTATGATCTCACTCAACTCTTGTGTCTTTGCCTTGTCCTTGCGTCTTTCCTTCTTGAGAGTAGCTATCATTGCTCGTGCTTCCTTTAATGCTTGAGCTGTAGTCTCCATTTCTTTAACTTGGTACCTATAGATTTGGTGTCGATAGAATACACTTACTCCCACTATCCATCGGTAAGTGTCATACATGGCTTCCGAAAAGCGGACTGAGGTGACAAGATCAGGGCTATAATGAGAGTCGCCCTGAGTTGGAAGGAAAGCTTCATGTTCGCCACCAGGTACAGTGTGTCGCTCAGGTACAGGGATTACTTTGGCTGCAGAGCCTTCTACCTCGTCAGGATGCTTCCCACAAAAAGTTGTGAGCGCTTCGAGAGCAGCCTTCTGCACAGTGTGAGTCAAGTTCAGTCCTTGTGCCTTACACTCCCACTCTTCCCAAGCAGGATTGGTCGGGCACACTGAAATCTTCACCTTCACTTCACAACAAAGGAGCTGGCCGGTGGTCATGACCTCACGTGTCGAGTACTCTGGGTAAGTGGTGTACCCAAAGTCCTTCAGGGTGTCCCACAAAAGTGCAGGAAATCCACCCTCCTCGAGGTAGTTCACGAGAGTCCACGTTTCCACATCAACCGACGCAGATCCAGCGTTGTCCATCTGGTCATAACGACAAAAGTGAGAACCAGTCGAGTGTGAGTGTACAAGGATAACTTGATCCACGATACAAGAGTAGGTGGTTAAGAAATGGGGTAGCCATTGGTACAAACATACAACTTGGCAAGGTTCTGGCAGTTGTGAACAAAGTTCATAACTTAAAACCAGAGTCCCCAAAATTTCTCAAATTTGTGTAGCAACTCAGAAAGGTTATGAGACACATGTTTGGGTATGCAAGATTAAGCCAGAAGCTCAGGAAGGTGCTTAACTAAGCAAGAATTTCACCTAGGAAAAAGATTCTTGGACAGGGTGCAAGATCTACGCCATTAGTCACAACAGACCTTTGGACAGCAACACCTACACCAGAGAGGCTAGGCAGGACAAAACATACTTAGCAAAATGCTACCTTAGAGAGCACACCACAGGTATGTTTTCAATTTTGAGCTTTCACGATTTTTAGCATGATGCAAGACGTCCTATTCGTCCTCACCAGGCAATCAAGCCAAAACTCGAAGTTAGCGCCGGTGGCATGGCACATACACGTATCTCCCTATAATAACTAGTCGAGCACTAGTCGATGCTCACTTAGCGACTTACGAAACGAGGTTAGGGTACCTGCAGAAGATCACAAAACACAACGAACCTTTCATGCCAGCACTCATGAAAGTGTTCCCATACATTACCGTTCACTATAGAAACAACATCCATGCGTTAAGCCGCTGCATGGACAGCGTCCAACCTCGGACATCCTCCGTTTGAATGGAGTGTATCCTTGCCTCGCATATTCGACATGCGGAATGCTCACATATAAAACACGTGGCGACAACACAACTCATAACCAGACGCGAAGATGGGATCCGTGGAATGGATCACTCCATCAACCCTCGCAATTCCCGTGATGCGGCACAGCACACGTATAAAACACGTGGCTCATCTAGTTTGGTTGTGCAAGAAAGTAAGTTTGACATAAAGTAAATGTGCTGGAAGTTAGCAAAATAAACCATAGGTTAATAAGCCACCTGAAAGAACCCAAAAATTCCCTCTAGGGCCTCTCGGTCTAGTTTATCCTTAACGGACCAACGTGTTTTGGAAAATCCGACAATCTTGGCAAATTTTATTCAAAAATCATGTGATTAAGATTGTTAATTAAACTCTGGTGCATGCAATCGCTCTGATACCAGCTGTGACAACCCGCCTAGCAAAATACCGTACTATCGCCTAAGACCGATCCACTTTGGTCGTTAAGCAATAGTAAGGTATCATCCTGTCGTTAGTTGCCGGGTTAACGCCCAGTAAATCACTTGGAATTCGTACAGAGGATCGACATATGCATTAAAACTCACGCGAAGGCGAGTCCAGAGTACAACACGAGTTAAAAATAATTTATTACAAACCATTGTTCATGACAGGAAGTAAAGGTTCAGAGTTCGGAAACAACGGAAATAAGTAAACTAGCGCGACGATACACATCACAGGAGGCTATCCGTGATGTCATCACTCGTCCCCTTCCACCCATTCCAGCTCCCAGCCAGGTGGAATCTCACCAGGCCAAACAACACTAGCAACAACATTTATAAAGCAAGGCTGAGTATACTAATACTCAGCAAGACTTAACCGTCGGGTGATAACTACATCACCAAACTCTAGACATGAGAGGCTTTTTGGCCGGTGGAGTTCATTTGCTGAAAAGCAACAAAGAGTATGTCCTTACTTTCATTATTTTAGCACAAGTTCTAGTCGATTATCATTTCTAAGTGTGCCAACTAATTCAATCAAGAATTGTACAAGCAATTATTTCAAGCAGTAATATTCACCAAGTTCCATCATTAAGGGATATCATGGCCAGTTGATTAAGCAGTCTCAGATAACGGTGAGAGCCTGACAATCGATTGATTTAATGCTTGCATGGTAGACCTAAACACACGGAGCGGTGCACCAACAGAGCTGACACCGACCAGGCGGTTCCCAAAAATCCTCGGTTTGGGAGCGAATCTTACAGTCCCGGGTACAAGGCTATCTGGAATGTCCCACCCAGTACACCTAGCCTCACACATGTACCCACCTCCCGGTTGCAAAGCGGTAGGTGATTACTCAAGAGTAGTAATAGTAAGTTCTTGCACCGTCTCATTAAGGTACTAGGCTTACCGGTCCCATTCCCGACAAGTGCTTAGTACGTTCAAAAGCTTAGCCCACGAAAACCACTGGACCGGAGCCCAAATCCCATGCTCTTACCACATGAGCAATCCATTTATAAAGATCTTATGATTCCAACATAAGAACCTATTCTCGCGAGTGACGAACATCACTCAACTTCTACCGGGTCCTATAGCATAGCAGCTATCGACCTAGCATACTAGTGATAGAGCATAGGTACCTAGGGATCATGCATCTAGGGTTTCAATTCAACTCCTGAAACGTAAATGCACAATCATAGCAAAAGATAATTGCATAATTTTTAAAAGACGGGGTTAATGATCCGGGGCTTGCCTTCGCTGGCAAGGTTGGCCTTGGGCCCTTCTGGACTTTGGTCCAGGTCTTGAGCTACATCCATGTAATGCAGTTCTTCGTCAGCTCCTTCGTCTCCTCCTTCCGGCACGAGCGTATATCTACCGTCGAGAAGATCTACACGAGGATGCAAATGCAAGATTTATTTGACGATTTTAATTTAATTAATTACAATCAACAAAAGACAACCATGGGGTGCATGGTTGACCACATTCACCTAGATGAGAAATACATTCAGCATACTCTTCCAAAAAGAAACAGTAGGCGGTTCTTTATTAAATATTCTTTTTGATAGTGATTGTGTACATATATATGTAAGTAATTTAATTTAACTTCACAAACAGTAGTGGGTGGGTATATTTAGCGTTTTAAAATGCTTTACAACCACACACACAAGGTTATTAAGGATGGTTGATGATTTTTCCCATTTAAAGGACTATTAAGCCCTTAATGGCCTTCATAGCTTTTATTCATGAAATTAATTAATAAAATTCAGTGGACGGGTGTATTAAACACTAAACACCTATAAGAAGCCACTGGACACACATGCATGCTTTGGATGGCTAGAAATTAATTATTTTTGAAAATAACAAAAGCTAGCTAGAAGGACAAGGTAAATGCACACAAAAATAAATACTCATCAAAATGATCCAAACTTTCTCACACATGTCATATGGTCCAAAACCAGCCTAGGGGTGCAGCATATACACCTAGAACTATTATGAAACTTGAGTTATGCATTTACAAAGAAAAACAAGCATAATTCAAGAATAAATATTTCTTTTAATTATAGAATTTTGATTATTTCAGCAGAGGTGTGTTTTGAAATAAAAAGATAGTATGCAAAAGTTGGTTGCAAAAATTTAATTCTTTTTAGCTACAAAAATCATTTAGGCAGATTCTGCAAAAATGGAAAAAATTATAAAAAAGATTTACAACATAACTTTGTGCAATTTTTGGTATAGGAGCTAGTCATGACATGAGACACAACATATCCAAAAATTAGCTACAGAGGATTTATAGATTTTGAGATATTGCAGATCTAGGTTTTTTACATTTCTATTTTTGATGCAAACACTATCAGGAACTAGCTCAGGCAAGAATAACAAAAGTTGTAGTATTTTTCACAACGAATCCAACAAAATTCAGTTTGCATTTTTCTGATTTTTTTACGATTTTACACGAATTTTACAAGATTCTGCAAATCACAATCACTATTGAAGTTACAACTTCTCGCTAAGGCCCCTGAAAAGATTTAGGAGCTTACAAATACGCCCCTACCTTGTGGATTGACCCTCAGAAAGAAATCGCCCCTTGCAATTGGGTCCTCGGGGACGGGCAGTGGCGGTCCGGTGGAAATTCCGGTGAGGGTTCGCCGGATTCCGGCCGGGGGACAGCAGGGGAGTGGCCTAGGCCTACTAAGGTCCGCTTTGTGGGCTTGGTTGGGGTGAGGAGCTGCCGGCGGTTGGGCGCACCGGCGTCCGGCGGCGGTGGCCGCCGCGACTGCCAGTCCGGCGAGGTGGCGACTCGGTGGAACGCGTGAACGAGGCGGCGAGCAACAACAGGTGCAAGAGAGGGTGGTAGGCGTTTTAGTTGGGAAAAACAGCCGTTCGGACCCTATGTTCGCCGTGGCGGCCTCTAATGGTGCCGACGGACAGCACGGTGAGCCGCAGAGGAGGTGGATACGCGCGAGGGGCACGGCGCGGCTGGGCTTTATAGGTGGGGAAGGGAATCGTGCCATTACCGCGAGGGGACACCCCGCCTTAACTCACTGTACGGCGAGCAACCTCGACTGGCGCGCGTAGGGAGCCCCGCGGCGGACCGGTGGACAACACCGTGCGCGGATGGCGGCGAGGGCAGGGACTCCATGTGGCGGGGGCGCGAACTTCAGAGACCTCAGAGTGCTCCCAACCTCGGAAGAAGTGGCCTCGGGACGGCGCGAGGTGGCCCTGACACCGAGGTGAGCGCAGCGCCGGCCGGCCGAATTGTGTCACTGCATGCCGGTTTGAACACGTGAATCTCCAAAAAGTTGAGTACAAGTGCACAAAGTGATGAATAGGAAAGTTGTAGATCTCACTACCCTCTACAACTTTCACAAAGGTCGTATTGTGTTTTTCTCCACGGATTTTGCACAAAACGCTGCCAAACTTTGAATGCCGCCCTGTTTGGGGAAACAGGAGGTACTGGCGGTTGACCAAGTTTTTCACCAATTTCCTCTCAAAATTTGAAATGCCAATCTACATGAAAGTTGTGTCCCTCGACAAACTGGTCAACTTTCGTGTTGGTAGATTTTTAAGTGTTTAGGTGAAATTTGGAGAATGCGGCAAAAGTTCCAGACGACATTCTCCGACGTCAAGGGTTAAGCCGGGTTTGACCGTGTATTTGACCAAGGGTTGACCACGGGTGTGTGTAGGCTTGGTCAAGGGGTTCAATAGGGTTCATCGGCGAGGTTTTCAAGGTGATGACCCAGGTTTGACCAAGGTCGGTCGGTTTGACTCGGCTGATTCGGTCATTAGCGTTAATTATGTTAATTAAAAACCTGGGGCGCCACACGTCTTGTCAGGGCAAACAGCAAAAGAAGATGTATCGCCGGTGTTGCTTTTCCCTTTCTTCGAGGATTTTCCTTGAGGAGCTTTCGGAGGTGCGGCAGAATAACTCGGCCCAGCAACTGCGGGAGCCTTCTTTTCGATGCCTGGATGGCAAGAGCGAAAAGAGTTTTCGGCACAAACTTTTGAGAATACACGATTAATTCTTCTCTTGTGCTCCACCGAGTTCTTGTAGGCCTTATATTCATTCACGGTGGACTCGCCAATCATTGCGTTCACCTTCTTCTCTATCTCTTCCATGAATTCTTTAATAGTCTAGCCCTCCTTTAGCTGAAGACCAAACCGAGGAAAGGGCACTTCTTGTGTCGGGGTGTGAGGGTGTTATTACTCCCGGCAGCTGCCTCGAAGCTTTCCTTTAATCCTCTTTTGTTAGGCTCCTTGCTGCTGTCCTGACCTTCTTAGTTTGTATCAGGTTAAGCCTATGGTTGTTCCCCTTTAAAACTTCTTTTGCTAGTCCTTTGGTTGGTTGGTAGAGTGAGGGTCTTAGAGTGAGATGCTTTTGCCCCTGGCGGGGTGTTTTTTGTCTTGTGCTTCTCTGTAAAACTGGCATCCCCAGTCTATTTTAGCTTTAATCAAAGCTGGGCCTCCCAGGCCTTTAAAAAAAAAAAAAAAAAAAAAAAAAAGGCTAGCTTGATCCTGCCGGACAGCAGCAGCGCAGGGTCGCCGCCGGCGATGAGTAGCTAGCTCCTCTCCGGCCGCACCGTGCGCTTTCTGGCCAGTGCCCAGGAATGTACGGACCGCATGCATGACCGAGAAGGGCCGCGCCTGCTGGTCCCCCTGCTACCCTGATGCAGTAGTCTGCAGACGTGGCGCGCCGCGTGAGGCGTCACCAGTGCTCGTCACGGCCATGCATCATCAACGTCGCCATGTGTGTCCCAGTCCGATGGACTATCCATGTGGCCGCGCCAGGGCTAGCACACCGGTACCGCGCTCGCGCTCGCCAGTGAAATGCGCGCGACAAACCGTGTCGCGCGTTGTCCCAGGTTCCATGGCGCGACAGACCCGACCGACGGAGTCAAAACTTCAAAGGGCGGCCAAAATGCAAGGCGGGACCCGCGGTGAAAGCACAGAATGCAGGCTCCTCGCTTTGCTGTGGTGTAGTAGTGTGTATACGTTGCGTGCGACGAGCAAAGGGCCGTCGTCTTGTCCTCGCTCCTCTCGCCGTGTCGATCCATGGTGCCCTCCACGCCGCTCTAATTACCGAACCAGAGTCCGACATCAGACTGGCCTAGTAACTCCCAGTCTCCCACCCTCCCTACCAGTGTCACGTCTCGTCTCGTCTCTCGGACCGGAGCCGTAAAGAGAAAGAGAGAGCGTCAGAGCGACGGCACGCAGGCAAGCGAGCTAGCAGATAGGAAGGGGGTCACGCGGAATCCTTCTCAATTGATCAATTGTCCCGACGATCGTTGCGAGAGGGGTGACCCAGATGCTCCTCCCGTTTCTTGCAAACACTTTGGACTCATCATGTGGCTCTAGTCTCCATGGCGCATCCCATCCGTCTCTACGCGTAGAGAAAAGAAAACCCCAATCGTATGCGCCAAAGTGTGAAAGGGTCTCGAGCTGAACGAGAACGGCCGATGCACCACCGTACCCATTGTTAAGCGAGGGGGCCGGAGCACGGCTGTCCGCTGGCGGCCACCGATCCCCACAGTCCAGTCGTCCTAGGCCCTAGCAAGCAAAGTGCGCGCGCGTCTCCCTTCTCTCGGTCCGAGTCCATGGACACCCTCTGGTACGTCCTCCTCGGCGTCTTCAACGCCGTTCTCTGGCTGCTCGTCCTCGTCTGCAGCTGCTTGGACAAGTGCAGCAATGCGCCGGCCCCCGCAGGAGCGGCCGGCGGAGGGCCGGTGGCGGGACAGGCGCAGCAACCGCCCGCCGGAGCTGCAGCCGGGGTGGCGGCGGCTGCAGGGCACGTGCAGGCGCCCGCTGGAGCTGCCGCTGCAGGGCACGCGCAGGGCCTTGCCGGAGCGGCGGCGGCGGCGGCAGTGCAGGCGCAGCATCCCGCTGGTGGAGCTGCCGCAGGGGCACCAGTGGCAGTGCCGCAGGTGCTGGGCCTCGCCGGATCCGCACTGCCGCCGCAGCCCCTTGGAGCGGCGGCCGCGCAGGCAGGTGCTGGAGCTGCTGCAGGGTCGTCGGCGGCACGGCAGGCTGGAGCGGGCCGAGGGGCGGCGCGGGGACAGGCGCAGCCGCGTGCTGGAGCTGCCGCAAGATCGTCGGCGGCGGCAGGGCTGGCTGGTGCGCGTCTAGGGGCGGCGCGGGGACAGGCGCAGCCGCGTGCTGGGGCTGCCGCAGGGTCGTCGTCGGCGTCGGCGGCAGGGCAGGCACGGGTCCCCGCTGGAGCTCCAGCCGGAGGGGCGCCGCCAGCGCCATTATGATCTGCGGCCTGTCGATCTAGTATAGGTTTGGTTGGGGTTTTGTGTGGCATCGATGCACACTCTATATCTAGCTAGCTATATGATCTCTGATTCTCTGTAGCCTGTAAAGATTAGTTTGCTGATCTATGGTGTCCGGTGGTGGTGTAGATTTGAGTAGCAAGGAGTGCATTGAACATATTTGCTGATCGACTGCCGATTCTCCAGCGGCAACAAATGCAACGATCTGGTAGTTTTGCTTTGCTCCTGATGTCTGATGATATTTTCTGTTGATGCCTTTGAGATGAGATGATTTGTGTTAGGGTTTTAGCTAGAGATGCTCATCACCGCACTCTCGTTCGCCAGCTATATCTCACTCGAAGATCAAGTGTGGAGCCACGCACACATGTGATCCATAGCATCGAGTGAACGACGCAGAGAAAACGATTGTCAGACAGAATCAAACGGTTTCGTTCCAAGAAAGAAGAAGCTGGATTCTTGGTGCAATTCTTCCGATGGCGTTCAATCTTGAACCCATTTTTCAGAGGAGCACAAGAGCCGGCCGGGTGGGGTTAGCTAGTAGCTAACTAGCTACCACATGCCCTGAGCCCCTGATGCCACCCTGTTGCTCCAATCTCTTGCAATCTATTCTTGCAAACGCACTGGTCGTCTCTGATTGCCGGCAAGTATCCGCACGGGCCATGGCGCCGGCCACACGCGTGACCGTGGCCCCCATTCTTTTGGCCTCGTTCTCTCGTGCCTGCCTACCTGGTGCTTAAAACGCGCGCGTCGCCTCGGATCCCCGGACGTGCCCAGCGACCCGTTCCCCTCGATCCCGCGACCGTAAGTGTCCAGAGCGCCGTGCTGCTGCCTTCTCTCCTGCACCACTACCTAGCTAGCGCCACCTCGAGCTCTCGATCGATGGCCGCCCCCATCATGGACGTCCTCATCGCCGTCTCCGTCGGCCTGGGCCTCGCCGTCCTGCTCATCCTGCTCCTCTCCAACATCATTGGGTTTCTTCTGCGGGACTATGCTGAGCACAACCCACTCCAGCAGCCAGCAGCTGCCGCCGCCGCCGCCGCCGGAGGAGGAGGAGGAGCGCCCCCGCCCCCGCCGGCGCCATGATCTTCAGGCCCTTGAGCCCGTGTGCTTCAATAATTTTAGTCATGCCCGTAGTGGTGAGGTAGTGTGGGGTTCAAGAATGCTCGCTGTTTCTCTTGTTCTTCATCATCATCTGCTGTAATTAAGTGTCGAGTGCGCGTCAGCGTGAGATTAATACAGTTCTCTTCTGGCATCGTCTAGCTAGCATGGTGTGTCGTCTCGTCTGTCGATATGTTTAATCGAGTTGTAAGCATTTCTATTGGATGTATGTTGCGCTACTAGTATGCCTGCCAGTAGCAGATTGATCAGTACTGCACTACGGCTTGATCTGTTCTCCCGTTTGGTTTCGTTCGAAGGTGATGATCAGTTCTCGCAGCTCGTGGCTCTTGCTAGCGAGCCACCAGCCTACCATGTGCCATCTCGCAGTCGCGCCGTGCCGTCCCTGTCGAGACTCGAGAGTAGATGTACATGTTGCCACTCCTTGCAAACGCATTCGATATCCACGGAAAAGATCAGGTTTCCTATTTGAGCTAAATAACTGGCAAGGGTAGCGTAGGGGTCTGGTGTCCTTTGGTCTTGGTCAGAGATCAGCAAAGGGAGGCGGGTGGGTGGAAGGGAAAGGTAAATTCACTCCTGGTTCTTGATGTTCTGTCACGATCTATCAGTTCTCCATCTGGAACAGTATGCAAGCCTCGCGCGCGTCAATGACACGTGGGGCCCACCGTGCGTCGTGTAGACGCTCTACCGCGTGAGGTCTCTCCAGCTCAAGCTAAAGCTCGTCTCATAACGAGTGCCGATAGCTATAGGGTGCGTCGATCAGAGCGCAAACTGAAACGGTGCTCTCACTCCCTCTCGTCCCCCTGTGAACCCTTCTCCCCAGCCCGGCCGGCAGTGTCCGTCCTCTCCTCGGTCCCTGCCGCTCCTCGCTCGTGCGGCGCGCCGAGCACAATGAGCGAGCACACCAGCCTCTTCGTCGGCATCTGCATCGGCATCGCCCTCTTCGTCCTGCTCCTCTCCTTCCTCTGCTGCGTCATGGGGTGGAAGGGCCGGGACCGTCAGATCCGCCGCGCTGCAGCTGAGGCAGCGGCCGCCGCCGCCAACGCCGGGGGCGGAGCGCCGACGCCGGCGCCATGATCGTCTGCAGTATGCGCGTGGCCTTTTCTTGTTTCCCCTGACGGTGGTGTGGGTTCGATGCTCCCTCTCTTTTTAGTCGGTGTGGTTTGTACTTGCTGATTAAGGTGCAAAGATTAACTCGTTTTCGTCGATTTATTGTTCTAGCATGTCTGCTTGCTGCCTGGGCCTGGTACTTGTACGTACGTGGGTTTGAGAGACTTTGATTAAGCTAATTGCTAGTGCGTTCTAGTAGTAATGTGCATCCGTTAATTTGGTCTGTGTCTCTAGCTTGTTTTCTGATCTCTTTACAAACGATCGTCGTCATCTATATCTCCGGCCTGTTTCTTGTCGTCCGAGACCGAGATCGCGCGCGTTGAAATCTCTCTGTGTATAGCAATGTGGTGCTGATGGATCGATAGATGTGCGATTAGGATGAGTATGGTAGGTACGTACGCGTGTAGATTTCGTTTCGGTTGAGCGGCAGCTGTCGGCCAGAGCACAGACAAGACGAGCCAGTACAAATTAATTAAAAGGCAGCATGAAGAACATATACGCACACTACACAGGAAGTGTGTATTTGCGTGTGAATCTAGCCGAACTAGCTAGCTAGCGAGCAAGCAAGAGACCGACGATATGCGAATTATATTACGATTAGCATAGGAGCAGGAGTATTAGCTAGCTAGCGATGGCCTGATGAAAGTTGCCATTCCACCATATATACTTGGACATTGCTAATTTCACCTCATCGTCAATTCTCACGCGCCAATTTCACCTCATCGTCAATTCTCACGCGCCGCATCAGTGGACGCGCGCTCGACCGACCAGTTGTAACTTGTACTGGCGTTGAAGGCAGCGTGACCGCGTGAGAAAAGCTAGGGCTGGCGCTGGACGTACCAAACGTACGTCAGAGCTCAAAGGAAAAAGCATGACAGGAGGCGCATCAACAAGGAGCCTAGGGTAGTACTGTAGGGTGCGAACCGGCTTCTCATCATCAGAGAGAAGTCGGAGAGCTTCCGGTAACATGCATGGCAGTGAAACTGTAGAAAGACAGGCCGAATAAAGGCAGGGCGCTCGCAGTGCCAGCGCGCACTCGTCGCCCACCCGGCCATCTCCCTCCGTGCATGCATACCTCCGTGTCGATCCCTTGTTGGTTGGTTGTTGCTTGGGATTTGGGAATTCCATGAAAGAAAGAAAAAATACAATTGAAAAGATTTGCGGTCTTCAGATCTGAATAGTGTATCGATTATTTAGTATGAATATGATTTAAAATGGAAAAACTTTGAACTACAAAATTGTACATTTTGTCAAAAGTTACAATTTTTATATAAAGTTTACCTCCATCCGAGTTCACGCAAAAAAACTTACAATTTTTTGAACGTAAACCGAAAACCGAGATCCGAATATGAAAACCGAGATCGAGATAGTATATCGATTATTTTAATATGAATATGACTTCAAATGGAAAACTTTGAACTACAAAGTTGTAGATCTCGTCAAAAACTACAATTTTCATATAAATTTTACCTCCATCTAAGTTCAAACAAAAAAATACAAATTTTTGAAAAGAGACTGGACCCCTACCGCCGTGGCCCACGTCGGCAGGAGGTGCTACAGTACGGCGTGCCTCCTACTGCCGTGGGGCACGGCGTTAGGTCCCTAACGCCACGGCGACGGATGTATAGTTTGCGAAATTTTTTTTTGCGGATCATATATTTTTGTTAAAAAAAAAGAAAAGAAAAATGTAAGAAAAAGAAAAAATTCTCGTTGCATGGGGCTATGTATTAGGCCCAGATAGCAATTGCGTGGGCCTGGTCCAGTAGTAGAAGGAAGAAGTTGGGGGCCGAGCGCCTACATCACGGGCCCAAGCACCGACCCCCGAGTGGGAACTTTTTATTTTTGTATTTTTTGATTTTTCAAATATATGTAGCTGATTTTTTTTTGCAAAACTGTACCAATACCGCAGTTTGAAATTTGCGCTACCACCAAATAAAATGGTGGTAAGGTACTGCTACCCATCACGGGTACAATAGCACTCCTACCGTGGTTTCATACGGTGGTAGGGCCACTCCGTCTTTAAAAAATCATAACTTTTTTATAAACTCAAATAAGATAAATTTTATATGAAAGTTGTGGTTTTCATCGAGATCTACAACTTTATGTTTGAACTTTATCATTTGAAATCATCTGGAGGCTCGACATACTATCAAGATATAAAATTTGGATTTTAAATATAAACATTGTATCAGTCATTTGAGCACCAAAATGAATTCCAATGGAAACCGTTTGAACTACAAGTTGTAGATCTTATCGAGATATACAATTTCAGTGTAGAGTTTACTTCCATCTAAATTTATAAGACAATATTATAATTTTTGAAGATATGCTGTCGAGAGAACAAGATTTTAAAATTTTAGATCTGAATATAAAATTGATCATTTGAGCATCAAAATGATTTTGAATGACAAAGTACGAAAGCTACAATTTTTGTATAACTTTTGGTTAATATATTTTTTTTATATAAATGTTGTCGATAGAAAAACATTTATATCGACAAAATCTAGATTTTTCGTGTAAAGTTTATCTCCATCCGAGTTTACAAAAAACATTAATGATTTCTTAAGATGGATTGTTCTCTACTGTGATATTGGTATAGTTTTGCAAAATGTTTATTCAGCTATATAATTTTGAAAAGTTGTAAAAATGTGTATATATGTATAAATAAAAAATTCCTCCAAGTGCGTCTCCGTGCACGCAGTCACCCGGATCAACGGCTTTTCCAGCCGTGCACGCGTGTTGATGATGAGTGTAGGAGCTGAATCGAGCAGCGTGATCGGACCAACTTCTTTAATTTTAGGTGACCATAGGAATATGCTCATTTCAAAACGTTTAAATCGAAGAACACGGTAGGGGATCCAGGCCATACATGCCGGCCAGTTCTATTAATGAATCAGCAGGAGTAGAAAGCAAGACATTGATCCAACATTCCTCCCTACTAAATTCTCTACCTTTTGTTGGAATCCCACACGTTCAAAAGACTTTAGATCTTTCATGACAATCTTCTGGGATCATGATATAAGCACATCAGGATATATATTTTATTTTTGCATACACTTCCTTAGTCCCAAATTATTGTTTGTTTTGACTTTTTTAGACACATAGATGTTAACATGCATTTAAAATATGCATATGCTTAAGAGCATCCTTCGGACCACCGGTAGCCACCGCAGGATCTGCTAAAAATATAATGTATTGTAGTGTGGTGGGACTGTGCTGCATGTGCTACTGTAGATGTGGCGACTTGTGGTGAGGAACCAAAAACATCTCCTAATTAAGTGCATATCAAAAGTTATGTAGTATTTAAAAAAGATAAATTGAAACTAATTTTGGATGAAGGTTTATTTCTTCAGATAGAGCAACTAAGCTGGGAGATAATGGGCTCATCCATAATCCATTGATCCTCTTCTTCTTCTCATTCTCACTCTTTTTCCTCATTCTCTTCTACCTCCTCTCTTCTTCCTCTTTTTTGTTCTTTCTCTCCTTCATCCACGGTAAAAAATTATAGGAGAGGCTCCATGAGGTTCCAACGGTAAGCGAGGCTTGAGCCTCACACGCCTCATCTTGCTCGTTGCTGGCCGACCAACTGTTAGAGCAACTCCAAGAGACTAGCTATCTTAGCTTAACTAACTAAAAATGGAAAATTTGTCTAAAAACTCAATCCAACAGACTAGCTAAACTTGCCCTCGCTATCCTCCGCTAGCTAAACCGGGGGCTTCACTAGCCATCTTTGGCTAGCCAATCCCGCTAGCTATCCCCTCGTACATGAGTATGGCAGGTGGGACCCAGTAGCGGTGGAGTATATGAAGAGTTGATTTTAACTAGTCTGTTGGATATCATCAACTTTTTTACTAGCTATTTCATTTTACATACTAGCCAAATCATAGTTTTAGCTAGTTGTTTTTAGAGAAGCTCTAGAAGTTGCTCTTATGTCTCTATTTATTTTGCATAAAGTAGACAACGTTATGCTACTTCGTATCACTGTTAAACTTTTCTTCACAAAATTTAACCGTCTTATTAAAGAAGTATTATAAAAAGAATTACATTTCATGATAAAGTACTCACAAACAAGTAATTGACAAAAAAGTATACTTATATTATTTTTAAAATAAGACGCATGACTATTGAAGGTGAGCAGCAATGAATTTTGATTCTGAGCAATAAATGTAGTAGCATCCAACGTTAGGTTATCATCATATCATACTATACAACTATATAATTGGTACCCGAGTAACGATTTCTCATGCCTCTCAACGTGTCATGTCATAACTCACTACACGTCATGTCAATATCCAATATAAGACATGTCAACATGCCATGTCAACATCCATCAAACCATATATTATGTTTTTGTTGATTTTTTTGACTAATAACATGTCGTATTTGCGAGTAGCATGTCATAAAATTCTTGCAGTTGAAAAATACATGTAGGATGAATCATTTAAGAATGGTTCGCTCTTAACAAAATTAACATGCTTTCTTATATAACATTGTTTACATATGAATATCGCCATGTAATTGTTTTGGTGTTTCTACTTTTACATTTCACCTTAAAATTTGTTCAGAAATTCTCGCACCAACATGCGGGATATCAACTGGTTAAGCTTTGGGGCGTGTGATCGACTATTGCTAAATACTAGCCTCTGCTCAGGACCGTCGTTGGGTTGAGGTGCGTGCGTGAAGGCCAGATGCTGCCGCTGCTGGCCTGGTCATGAACTACTCAACCGTGAGGCGACTCATCAACTCGTGCAAAAACTGACTCCTGAGCAGGAGAGTCCATCCACCTGCTCCCATTTGCATTCCCTTTCGGTTGCATCTATTGACATGATGCACGATGATAAAGCAGCACATGTATCACGCTCCTATTCCGCACTTAGTGAAACGGATCTTAATTGTTGCAGTTGGATAGACGTTGTGCTCACTCGAGCTGCAGCTAAGAAGGATACGGTCCCGACTCGGATATGGCACTGATTCTTTCAATTTTCCAAGCTTTGAGTTTGTTTACGTGGGGGACGGGGTCATGAAAATTTTTAGGAGGTGAACTAAGGGCAGCCTGGTCCATGTAGGATGATTTATATCCCTAATAAATGAGATGACACATCAGCATTTAGGTGACATGGCAGCTTAGTTAATGAAGAAAGAGGAGAATCAGAAGACTTCGTTTCTTCCAGGCGACTCGACGTCCTAGCGCGAATCGAGACGCTAAGACTTCACGAAATCGCCGTTGGGAAGACTCGGGTAGACTCCTGCGGATCCGCTGTTCCCCATAGCCTCCCGCGTCGTCGCCGGCCCTCTCGCCGCGCGCCCTCCCCCCCCCCCCCCCCCCCCGCGCGCGCCCCGTGTTTTCTTCAGTAGACCCGCGTGCGCCTATTCTTTCTTCCCTCGCGTGCCGCCCCTTTTCTTCGACAGGCCTGCAGGCACCGCGCGCCGCCGCCTGCTACCGGACCTCCTTGCTGCTGTGGCGTTGGGCAGTTGGCCATTAACAACCTGTTCGTCTGGCTGGTGGCTGGTGCTGATTTGTTCTGAGAGAAAAGTACTGTTGGCTGGTTGTTGGTGGCTGGTTTGTTCTGAGAGAAAAGTACTGCTGGCTGGTGGATGATAAGTCAAACGAACATGACGCAAATCCCTTTGAGTTGGCCACCAAACATCCCTCCAACCCCCCCCCCCCCCCCAAATCGTTTGGACATGAATCCATTGCGGCCATCGTCCTCAAGTTCCTGGCAACGCAAGACAGCGCAAGGCAGGGGTGCGTCCACCTCTCTACCCACCCGATCTGCTACGGCCGACGGTGGTACCGCCACCCCTACTAATGGATTCAGTTCGGCCGCTGTTAATCTCGCTGCCATAGCTGCAACAACATCTCCAACACTTGGAAGTCTTCAATCTGCCGGTTTTCCTATGTGGTGCACAAGTTCCTTGCCGATGGTCTCCAGCCAAGGGTATGTTTTTTCAGTGAACCATTCTTGGTACGATTCAATTAAGGTTGTTCCATGTTTGATTGTTTAGTGATAGTGATAGCATGTTGATTGTGGCAGCATGTTGGCAGCAAGTTGGATTTATTATCTGCTACTAAATAAGTTTCAGATCCTTTAAAAAAATAAATTTCAGGTTCATATTGTTGGGAGAAAGAGATTAGACTTGTTTTTATTTTAGATGAAAGCTTTTGTGGATAGCTATTATATATGGCAGTGCTTATATATTCATGGCAAATATGAATAAATCAGTGATGAATAATTGTAGATATGTAATTGTAGATATGAAAATCGATGTTGTACTTTATTTGTTCAGGATGTTTCATTTAACAATTTTTATGATCACTTAGCATATGGAAGGCTTGTTAAATATTGATCTGAAACTAGATGCTCTTGACTGTTTTTTCGGATGTACCCACCAGGTGGGTTTACTAGTTTTCTCCATTCAAACTACAGTCCTGAAAATTCCCATTTAGTTGGGAATACAGCAAGCAGAGCTACAATTTCTCCATCTACTACAAGTTTTCATGGAACCCCTGTAGGTGATAGCAATGCACAAGACAAAGAAACAATTAATGTTGATGAGGAATACATTGCCGAAGATGGAAGGACTGAGAAGCGATTGAACTGGACAAAAGATGAAGACATTAGATTGGTAAGCAACCTATCTTAAATTGATTTTCGACTGATTCTAAAAAATTTTGCAGTGGTGTAAACTGAATTTGATTGTTTTCTAAATGTAGGCTTCTACTTGGGTGCATAACTCAAAGGACTCGGTGGATGGAACTGATAGGAAGGCAGATCAATATTGGACTTCTGTGACTGAAGAATACAACAAAAGCACAGAAGGTTGCCGCAAGACAAACCGGAACCAGCTAAAAATTCGTTAGGATCGGGTTAAGAAACCAATAGCTGAATTTCATGGTTGTTGGGTACAAATCAATGGTGTATACAGAAGTGGTTATAGTGATGCCCAATTGATGGAAATGGCTGAAAAGAAGTATGCCTCTGAACATAATGACAAAGATTTCATATTGAAGCATATATGGAAAGTTGTGAGAAACGAAAGGAAGTGGTCTGCTTATGTCAAGAATATGAATCAGGGAAGTGGTTCCACTCATAAGAGGGCTGAAGTTGTTAATTTGGTAGATGATCCTAACATTCGTCCTATTGGACATAAGAAGGCTAAGAATGGGCGCTATGGAAAAAAGAAGGCTCCTGAAGCTTATTCAGTTGTTAGTCAAAAGCTAGACAAGTTCCTTGAAGTAACCACAATGGACATTAACGACCGTGAGAAGATGCCAGAGAAGCAACAACAATTGGCAAATAGTAAGGTTGAAGCTGCTAGGTTGAATGCTCAGGTAGCAGAAAAACAACTTAAGTGTAAAATGCTAGACACTTACAGAGAGTTGTTGGTAGCACCAACAACTAATATGGATGCTTTTGCTTTGGCTGAGAGGGAGCAAGCATCGGAGAGTATGAGATTAGCCTTATTTGCTACAACTAATTAAGGTATTTTGTGAATACTAATTGTGAAACAGCAATGTCTATTTCTAATATTGTACTGAAATTTATTTGCTTTGTAACAGAACCTTCTCCAGAAGTTGCATGTTGGTGTCTTCTGTGAAACTGAAACTGTCAAAACTTGTTCCAGAGGTAAGTAAGCTCCCTGGTGTCATATGGAATTTTTTAGTTAACCTGAACTTGTCATACCTACCATCACCTGTCTAGAGTCCACTATTGAGTTGGTGTTGCTTTGTGGCTCCATGACTTTAGAAAAGTTAGTTCACTTCTCTAGCAATATTTGACAAGCCATGGAACTTGTCAATTTTTTTTGCTGAACCTGAACATGAACTTGTCATTTTTTTTTGCTGAATTTGAACTTGTCAATTTTTTGCTGAACCTTAACCTGAGCCTGAACCTGAAATTGGTGTGAACCTTAATTGTGTAACTGAAACTGTCAATTTAATTCTTAGTGGACCACTTGGTATGAAACTAAACTATTTATTTCTCAGTGGACCACTACTTCATATGAAACTGAACTGTTTATTTCTTAGTGCACCACTACTTGGTATGAAACTGAACTATTTATTTTTTAGTGCACCACTATTTCTAAGTGTAAATTCAGCCCACTACAGAACATCTCGTGTGCATATAAGCACCACCAGTAGTCCTATATCGATCTGTAGTTCTCCTCTTTGCCTACTCCAAATGTCTCAAGAACCATCGAGTGATGCTGAACCTCACGATGAGGATGAAGTCATGGATCCAGAAGATCTGTACACATTTGAAGAATTTCTAGCCGGGAAAGATTTATTAGAAGAGATGCAACTTGAAGTGGTTGCAGAATTGAAGCCTGCTTTGAAGCGCTTGAAGAAGGAGGGAGACGCAACAGTGGACCAAGGAGATATTTGTCAAGGCCTCGTGAAGAAGCAAATCAACGTCTTATGGATGATTATTTTGCGGAAAATCCTCTCTACAATTCTACAATATTTCGTTGAAGGTTTAGGATGAGGAGGTCTCTATTCTTGCGTATTGTTGATGCCCTCAGTGAGTGGTCTCCATTTTTTAAGTTGAGATATGATGCTACTAATCGCCCTGGGCTATCACCAATCCAAAAGTGCACTACTGCTATAAGGCAGTTAGCAACTGGGAGCACCGCTGACTAGTTTGATGAGTATATTAAGATTGGTAAAAGTACTACAGTAGAGTGTTTCAAGTTTTTTGTCAAGGTTGTGAATGAAATATTTGGGGTTGAGTATTTGAGGAGACCTACAGTACAAGATCTTGAGCGCTTATTGGAGAAAAGTGAGTGTGATGGGTTCCCCGGCAAGATAGGGAGTGTTGATTGTATGCATTGGCGTTGGGAAAAATGTCCTTATGGATGTAAGGGTATGTATACTCGTGGTGATCATGGTACGCCTACTATCATTTTAGAGGCAATTGCTTCGCACGACCGTTGGATATGGCACACCTTCTTTGGTGTTCCCGGATCCAACAACGATATCAATGTGCTTAACCAATCACATTTGTTTACCGAGCAGCTGAGAGGAGAAGCCCCTAAGGTCGAGTATTCTATCAATGGAAGACAATATAATCTTCCTTATTACCTTGTTGACGGTATATATCCAAAGTGGTCTGTTTTTGTGAAGTCTATACGTGAACCGCAAATTGATAAGCATAAACTATTTGCACAAAAGCAAGAAGGGGAAAGAAAAGAAGTTGAATGTGCCTTTGGCATTTTGCAGCCTCGCTTTGGTATTTTGCGACGACCCAGGCGGTCCCAAGATAGCTCCATTGGTGGATCGACTGAAAGAAGCCCCGGGGCGTCTGGCGACTTATGTTAAGCATCTGGCAAAGTCCATCCCCAACCAAGTCTTGGCATATATGAAGTCGTACTTCCCCATGGCTCTGGTAGATGTAGTCGCGGGAGGACTAGCCGCAAATTGCACAGACGGCCAGTACAAGGAGTTGCTGGAGCAGATGGCGCCCATCGCAGAACAAGCCGCGGAGAAACTAAACCTTCAGTAGTTGTCCTGTAGGGTTAGCTCATGGCAGCATATGTAATATAAACGAAGTTATGAATAACTTGTTTTGAGGTTGAATGAAAATATTCCATGATATATGTTTGAAATGAGTACTCGTTGTTCCTGTATGTGTGTGTGGAGCACTCATCATGGAGATGTCGCGAGTAGCAGGACTCGACAGTAGATCCATTGGAGGAAATCACAGTAAATGAGTTGACTGAGAATCAACCTTTATTACTGAGGAAAAATGCACCTGGATGGCCAGGGCTGTTTACAGGTGTAGTCACCTGGACCCGGAGGCCGCCTACGGCTTAAGTAGTGCTAGGACTCGTGGCCGCTTACAGCTGCAGATCCGTTAGTGGCCGTATAGGTTGGACCTAAGAGTACATGGTCTCTTTGTAGACCGCTGCTAGAGTCCTTGATGCTCTGAGCAGCCCGAGATCCGTTAGTAGCCGTTGACGCTGGATCTTGGAGTAGAGTAGTCCGGAGACTGGTGCCTGGACCTGGAGGCCGCTTATGGCAGAGAGCCCAGAAGTAGTCGTATAGACTTGGACCCCAGAGTAGTCGAGAGACTACGTGTAGAATCAACAGAGCTGGTCGATGTTCCACGAGTTGCTGAGTTGTCGCCTTCAAGTGTTTGGACGAGGTAGGAGCCTGGTCCAGTCACCTTTGCGATTGAGAAGAGACCTTCCCATGGCGAGCTGAGTTTGTGTAGTCCTTCCATGTTCTGAATGCGGCGGAGGACTAGATCACCAACGTTGAAGGAGCGTTCCTTGACGTTGCGATCGTGATAGCGTCGGATACCCTCAAGGTAGATTGCTGACTGGACGAGGGCGGCACAGCGAGCTTCTTCGAGTCTATCGATATCAACTCGTCTGTTGTCTTCTGAGATGCCTTCGTCGTACTGCTCTACTGCCGGTGACTCCCACATGACGTCGGCGGGTAGGATAGCCTCGGAGTCGTAAACTGAGAAGTAGGGTGACTGCCCTGTCGGCTTAGTAGGCTGTGTACGAAGCCCCCAGAGTGCATTGGGAAGTTCCTTGATCCACTTTCCCCCTTTCGTGTTAGCAGCGTCGTGCAGTCGCTTTTTGAGAGCGTCGAGTACCATCCCGTTGGCACACTCGACTTGTCTGTTGGCCCGTGGATGGGGGACTGAGACATACCAGACGTCGATCCCATTGTTCTTGTAGTATTCTTAGAACTGGTGATTGTTGAAGTTGGAGCCTAGGTCTGTGATGATGCGGTGGGGTAGTCCGTAGCGGTGCACGAGTTCATCCAAGAAGTTGAGTACTCTATTGGCCTTTAGGCAAGTGACCGGCTTGACTTCGAGCCACTTGGTGAACTTGTCGATGGCCACCAGAACTTTGTTGAATCCTCCTGGCGCAGTCGGGAGAGGCCCAATCATGTCGAGCCCCCAGCAGGCGAAAGGCCAAGTTGGTGGTATAGTAACTAGCTTGTAGGCCGAGATGTGTTGTTGCTTGGCGCAGAATTGGCACCCTTGGCACCTTCTGGCGAGTTCCTCAGCGTCGCCCAAGGCTATGGGCCAGTAGAAAGCTCGTCGGAAAGCCTTGCTGACCAGTGTGCGGGAAGACGTGTGGTTGCCGCAGACACCTTTGTGGATCTCCTCTAAGATGTTCTTGCCCTCCTCCCGGGGAACACACTTCATGAGTACTCCAGAGGTGGTGCCCCGCCTGTAGAGCTTGTCTCCGACTAGTACGTAGGACTTAGCCCGGCAGATAATTTGCTCGGCCAACTTCTTGTCAGTGGGAACCTTCTGCTCGCGGATGTAGTCGATGAAGGGTTGCCGCCAGTCCACGTCTATCATCATGACCTCCCGACCAGCTTGAGGAGGTGTTGGGTCAGTGGTCGTAGTCGCCGGCTCCGGGATGGATGTCGCGTGAAGCTCGTGGATGAAGACTCCCACTGGTACTTGTGCGCGGGTAGAACCAAGCTTCGACAGGACGTTCGCTACAATGTTGTTATCGCGGACGACGTGATGGAACTCGAGACCATAGAATTTGTTCTCGAGCTTGCAAACTTCTGGGCAGTAGGCGTCCATGTTCTCCTTGTTGCGATCCCAAGACTTGTTAACTTGGTTGATGACCACTACGGAGTCGCCGTAGACTAGTAGTCGCTTGATGCCCAATGGTATTGCGAGACGGAGCCCATGTAGCAGATCTTCGTACTCGGCTTTGTTGTTTGAGACCTTCCAGAAGATCTGCAGGACGTACTTGAGTTGTTCGCCCTTTGGAGAAATCAAGAGCACCCCTGCACCCGCTCCCTCGAGCTTGAGCGAGTCGCCGAAGTACATCACCCAATGCTCTGGTCGCTCGGTTGGAGTTGGTAGCTGATTCTCCCGCCACTCTGCCATGAAGTCGACTAGTGCTTGCAACTTGATGGTTGTTCGTTGCTTGAAGTCGATGTTGAGGGCGCCGAGTTCGACTGCCCATTTGGAGATTCTTCCGTAAGATGTCGTTGAGCGGGTAGTCGGTGATGACGGCGATTGAGTACTCCTGGAAGTAGTGTCGTAGCTTCCGCGAGGTGATGAGCACTACATACAATAGCTTCTGTACTGATTGGTAGCATGCCTTAGATTCCGACAAGACCTCGCTGACGAAGTAGACTGGTCTTTGGACTGGGTAGGTGTGGCCGTCTTCTTGCCGCTCAACGATGATGGCAGTACTAACCACGTGAGCAGTCGCAGCGAGATAGAGCAGTAGCTGCTCGTTTTTGCGAGGAGTCGTGAGGACTGGTGGCTTGGACAGGAAATCCTTGAGCTGAGACAAAGCTTGATCTGCCTCTGGGGTCGACACGAACTTCTCTTGGTGCTTGAGTAGTTTGAAGAAGGGTAGCCCTCGTTCTCCAAGCTTCGAGATGAATATGTTCAAGGCCGCCATACACCCGGTGAGTTTCTGCACGTCTTTGATGCAGGTGGGAGCTTTCATCTTGGTAATGGCGGAGATCTTCTCGGGATTGGCTTTGGTGCCACGATGGCTGATGATGAAGCCGAGTAGTTTTCCCGAAGGTACGCGAAGACGCACTTGTTCGGGTTGAGCTTCCACTGGTACTCCCGCAGAGATGCGAAAGTCTCTTCAAGATCGGCGATGAGCGTGTCGGAGTTTCGGGTCTTGACGACCACGTCATCCACATAAGCCTCGATGTTCTTGTTGAGTTTTTTCTTAAAACAGTCCTGGATAGCTCGCTGGTAGGTGGCGCCGGTGTTCTTCAATCCGAATGACATCGTTGTGTAGCAGTAGGCGCCAAACAGGGTGATGAACGCGGTCTTCTCCTGGTCTTCTTCCTTGATAGAGATTTGGTGGTACCCAAAGTAGCAGTCGAGGAAGCAGAGTAGGTCGTAGCCCGCCGTGGAGTCGATGACTTGGTCGATCCATGGCAACCCGAAGGGGTCCTTGGGGCAGTGTTTGTTGAGATTAGTGTAGTCGACGCACATCCTCCACTCGTTCATGTTCTTCTTGTGGACGAGGACGGGGTTGGCAAGCCACTCAGGATGGAAGACTTCTCTGATGAAGCCAGCCGCGAGTAGTTTGGCGAGTTCCTTCTTGATGGCGTCCCGTCGGTCATCAGCGAAACGGCGGAGATGATTTCGTTTGGGGGTAGCTTTAGGGTCGACGTTGAGTGAGTGCTCGATCAGCCTCCTGGGCACCCCTGGCATGTCCGCTGGTTTCCAAGCGAAGATGTCTCGGTTAGCTCGGAGGAAGCTGACGAGCGTGTCTTCCTATTTTGGGTCAAGGCCCGCCCCAATCATGGTAGTATTGCTGTTGTCGCCTGTCCCAAGGTCGATTGCCTTGACTTGCACTTCCTCAAAGGGTTGAGTCTTGTTGGCTGTGTCAAACTTCTCTGGGATCTCGAGTTCGGTTGGGGAAAGCTTATTGGATGCAGCATAGATTTCCATCATTGCATTGGGTACTTGATTGGTAGCTGCGAGTTCCACAGCTTCTGTGTCGCAGTCGAAGGATATCTTCAAGTCCCCTTGCAGTGAGAGTACTCCGGCAGAACTTGGCATTTTGAGTACCAAGTATGTGTAGTGGGGTACCGCCATGAACTTGGCGATAGCTGGTCTGCCGAGAATGGCATGGTAGGAAGTCTTGAAGTCCACAACCTCGAACTTGATGTACTCAGTGCGGTAGTTCTCCCTGGTTTGCCCGAAGGTAACTGGCAGGACCACTGAACCCAGTGGAATAGTCGTGTTCCCGAGGACGATGCCGTAGAAAGGTGATGTGCTCTTGGTGAGCATGTGGGTGATGTCGAGCTTCATCTTCTTTAAGGTCTTGGTGAAAAGGACGTTGAGTCCGCTTCCGCCGTTGATGAGTACCTTGTTGAGTCTGGAGCCTGCGACTACTGGTTTCAGGACGAGTGGAAAACGCCCTGGCTCGGAGAAGCTTGTCCATTGATCCGCGCGGTAGAAGGTGATGGGTACCTCCGACCACCTGAGAGGGGTCGGGATCGCTGGTTCAATGTTTAAGACCTCCCGTCTGGTGGCCTTCTGAGACCGTCTGGTGGGTAGTCCGCCAAAGAGGATGTTCACCGTCTTGTCGGGTTCTTGGAAGTCGTTGTTGCCCTTGTCGGCTTTTTTCTTGCCCTTCTTGTCGTGAGGATGTCGTGGGTCTGGAGTATCCTTGAGTGCTCGCCGGAGTTGATAGCACTGCTCGGTGGTGTGGTTGCCCTCCAGATGCCACGGACACTTCTCCTTCAGCAAGTCTTTGAAGCTGCCGGAGGTCTTCTTCGAGTTGTCTTTCGTAGGGTGCTGGATAGCCGCGACTGTGTTGTCTGGCTTGCGCTTGCGGTTAGGACCCGAGTAGTAGTAGTTGTTGTGACCCCCTTGATCCCTGTCGTTGTTGTTGCTGCCGCCCGGGTTGTTCTTGCTCTTACCGCGAATGGCATCGTACTTGGCGTTTGCATTGTCTTCTTCGTCGGCCCATGAAGTGATCATGTCCTTGAGCTTAGTGATGGAACTCGGGCGGCGGCGACCGAAGTCTTTGAAGGTGTGGCGGTGGTAGAGACCGCCTTGGAAAAGGTCGATGACCTCCTTGTCGGTGACATCGATTACCGCAGCGCGCTTGTCGAAAAAGCGTCGCATGTACTTGCGTAGCGTCTCGCCTTGTTCCTGCTTCACCATTGCCAGTTCCATGCGAGTACCCGAGCATCCCATGGCACCCGCCAAATTGCTGGTGAACTGATCCTTGAGCTGGTCCCACTTGTCAATCGAGTTCTTGTCGAGCGACTCGAGCCAGGTGAGTGGTGCTTGGTCCAGACAGAAGGGAAAGTAGAGGCACTTTGTGTCGTTGTTGCCACTAGCATTTTCGATGGATAGGGCGTAGCATCTGAGCCACTGGAGTGGGTCTTGCTTCGCGTCGTACTTGGTGATCCCCAAAGGTTTGAATTTCTCTGGGAGAAGGAGATTGCGAAGTCGAGCAGAGAAGGTGGGGAAGCCATCGTTGTCGTCCGCCGTGGAGGACTTTTTGCGTCGTATTTCTTCAATTCTACGGCGGGCATCGTAGCCGCCGCGTGAGACACCATTGACGTGGCTGTTTGCGTGGCCTCGGCCTCCGTGATCGCCTCCGCCACCGGCTCTCCTTCCAGCTCCGTATGAGGAGCTCCCGCCGCCGCTGTCTCTGCCGCCAGCATCACCATGACTAGCGGCGTCGCGACTACCGTCGACGCCACCGACACTGTTACCGCCCTGAGAAGGTCCTCCAGCTGATGCCCTAGTACGGTTGGGGTTCTGTGGCTGCTCTCCTAGAGTATGGTTGCATCCGTTACCCGCTGGACTACGACTTGTGGCTTCATGGTTCTCGTGTTCGCGAGTTCTGAGGGGAGGTACTTGAGTGACTCTATTGTCAACTCTCATGAAGTAGGCGTCCTCCACGAGCTTGGTGATGACTTCACCCGCCTGTATCCCCTGAGCCTGGCGTGCTATCGTAGTGATAGACATTAGGCACTGTTCAGGGGTAGTTTGCACCCGACTGGCGACTTGATCGAGGGTCTCTGTGAGATTCCGTGTGGGATGGGATTCTCGGAGACATCTGCACCGTTCGTTGCGCTTTCTGTTGCGCTCACGTCGGGCGTTCTTGTCGTCGTTGGTTTCATCAGCGGGTGCATTGGTAGACAACTCGTCTGCTGAGATGTCGTCGAAGTAGCGGTCAGGTCGGGTCCCTGAAGGTCCTGACGTCTCGCCAGCAGCCATGAAGACTTGGCGATCAGGGGTACCGAGATCGGAGTTAGTAGTCGCCACCTCAGTTGGAGTATGCTCCTCTGTTGGAGCTAGGGGTGTTCCCTCCTGGAAGGGAAGTGAGTCGAGGTAGGCGACGCAGCGCGAGTTCCCGTCTGTCAGGTCTGCAGGCTTGCGGTCTGGCCAGTAGACGAATCTGTCGGTGGGTGTAGATGTTATAATCAGGTCGGTGGCTGGTCCTGACAACGGTTGCTCAATCGTGGAGTTCTCGTACTCGAGCTCATCAGGAGTCCGAGTAGTAGCCGGAGGCGGGGTTGGAGTCCGAAGAGTAGTCGGAGACGATCTCCTTGTCGGCCCGGCGTGCAGCAAGAGCTTCCGTATGGGCCCTGCTAGCATTGCAGAGGCCATATGGGAAGTGCTCGTGGAGTGGGGCATCAGCACACGATGGCTCAGTAGACGACTCGCATGCGGTGACCCATGGGGCGTCGAGTTCGAGTTGGAGGCGGATCCGGACTCGAAGTTGGCGTGTTGGTTGTAGAGCGAAATTTCGCCGAATTTTCCGGCGAGATTGCCCGTGATCACCTCAGGAAGTGTCACGAGCCCGGTCTTTGGGTTGGGTGTCATGGTGAGGCGGCGTTGGAAGGACCCAGCGCCGTCAGCTCTGCAGACCCAGGACCCGAAGACGAAGGTGTCGCCGCGATTGAAGGCGACAGTTGGTTTGATGAAGATTGAAGCTGTCGAGTTCGCCATGAGATCTTCGGCGAGAGCCCCTACCTGGCGCGCCAGCTATCAGTGTTTTAGACCGGCAACCTACCTAGGGGAGTACCCGAGGTAGATGAATGTGGCCTCGCCGAGATCCGTAACTCGAAGGAAGAGAGACGTGGCACACAATTTAGACACGTTCGAGCCGCGAGGTGCGTAACACCCTACATCATGTATGTTGCGTAGCTCTGGATTGATTGAGTGTGATTACAAGATGATGCGTATGAGAGAGGTAAGGGTCCCTGCCTCGCCTTATATAGCCTGGGAGGCAGAGTTACAAGTCGGTTTGGGGAGAGAGTACTAGTCATGTATGTCTAGGAGTTCTCTACATGCTACAGGACACGCACAGCTTCCTATCCGAGTACTTCTCCACCGAGATCCTTGTGCTCCACACCAACAGGTGTCGTGCAGCCCAAGCCGAGTAGTCCCAGGGGCCCACCGAGTAGTCGGTCCTGGTACCCACCGAGGTAGTGGGCCCAGGGAGGTCCATACAACAGATACCAAATCTAATCCGTGACCACTAAGTTTCGTCATTACCATACTGCATACCAAAATTTAATCTATGACGATCTCCTTTTACTGTTCTGTGATGTTTTTTTCATTTTCGTCATAATTCTTTAACCCAAATCTTCGTCACTCGCAACTTATGATGAAAATGGACATTTCGTCATGGAATACATACCATTCTGTGACCAAAGTAAGTAGCGTCCCCAATTCCATTCAAGGTAGTGAAAGTGCATCTAGGCCATAAATAGATTTTTGTTGATAATGACAATAGAAACTTGAGATATGATGCTTCCAATGAGATGTGTGCAGAAATAAAAAGAAAAGAAAGAGTTAATGTCAAAAGGAAAGTCCCCAATACCAATACATATGATGGTGCAAGCCCATGAAGGATTTAGATTTGATTTTTCGTTTGAATTTGAATTTGAGTTTAAGACCACTGTACTATCAAGGGGCATGTACTTGATTGATCTACGTTGTTTGAGATGCTAGCTACCCGTGAGAGACACAAGCTTAATGCACAAACACTTGGTGTTTCTAACTTTTCTCAAGACCGTCAAATCTTAGGTCGGAAGTTCTGACCAGAAGATTCGGGTGGCTCTATATTGAGGTGTCCTAACATCGAAAGATCCGACCGCAGTGTCAGAACATCCATGACTTAACCAGTTTCAGTGCATGAGAGTGTTCTATGCAAGTTCCGGAAGTGCGGCCAGAAGATCCGACTACAAGTTCTGAGCGGCTTTATCTTGAACCTTTTCACATTGGA
Organism: Cenchrus americanus; assembly: GCA_947561735.1. Taxonomy (NCBI): domain Eukaryota; kingdom Viridiplantae; phylum Streptophyta; class Magnoliopsida; order Poales; family Poaceae; genus Cenchrus; species Cenchrus americanus. Next base: position 106,512,015 of record OX387243.1, read on the forward strand.
AGATTTGTGTCGTAAGTTGTTTGTCTTAGCCTCCAAAGGGGTCTCTAGCTATGTTACGATGGATAGGCTGAAAGATGCGATAAAGGTTCCAGGCGGCTCTGTCTCGAGATTTTTCAATTCGGAAGATTTGACACGAGATTCGAAAGTTCTATGACTTAGCTTATTTTTCACTCTCATGTATGCAATATGCCTAAGTAGGAAGTTTCGTCACATGTTTGGAAGATCCGAACCTTCAGGTTTCTGGGAAGTTTGTTTAATGTTATTCTGTTGAACCTCGGAAGATTCGACCTGTTGCTGGAAGATCCATCAAAGTGGACTACTAAATAAACTTTTATGTGGTACCCATTCGAAGAACACATAACAACAAGTTTTTGGAGGGTTGGGTATATATGGTTGGTTGCTCTCCTATTCTAGAGGCTTCTTGGCTTCTCTTGTAAGGCTCTCAAGGTTGATCCACATGTAGATCCAGTTCCGCCGCCTCCTGGCCCCCTCCCTCCCGTCTCCGACGAGCTTGCCTCGCCACAGCGGGTAGGGAGGGGGTCCCTCCACTTGTAGTAGTTAGTAGTCTTAGCTCTTAGTAGTAGTGCTCCTAGTAGTAAATTGCCTTATGGCGCCCGTCTTAGAGTCCGTCGTTGCTCCTGCCGTCGTCGTCGTGGTCCTCCTTGGCTACCTCACCTTGGTTGCCGGATCCTTGGTGGTACGGTTGAATAAAGTTGCTTCCCCGCTCTCCCCTCTGTCGCCGCCCTCCTCCCATTCATGTTGCCAATTTTTCTCGTCGTCGCTCCAGATCTGGCCGGAGATGGTGTCGATTCGAGCTTCTCTTCTTCAGATCCGACCCACTCTTGGGTGGATCTGGTCATTGGGTTTGTCTCTTGTCGACCTTTTCAGGCGCTCGAGGCCCAAGCTTCTGAGCTTTGCCTTTGCCCCTGTGCTTGTGCTCTGGTGGTTGTTCCGATGTTGCTGCTGCCTTCTGTCGCGGCTCATGTGCCATTGTTGAACGCACCTTTATACTCCTAGCTCCATTTCCGTCGCCACTGCTAGAGTTCGGCTTTCACTATTTCTTGATGGTTGTTCCGGCATCCTACTCTATGTCGTTGAACGCATCGTTCGGCTTCAGGTTCCGCCTCCGCCTTCACCATCAGCATCCGCCAAGCAGCACTGCCTCCTACTGCAACGAACCTGCTCAAGATCTTCCGCCATCGACTCAGCATCGAGCCTCCACCCGGCTCTAAAGACGATGATCCTTTACCCACCGACGCCAGACTCAGACTCATCCTTTGGTCATCGACGACGCCCTCCCTCGACGGCGTCTTCAACCTCTTCAGGCCTTTGCATGACAAGGCCCCTTCGCTCCAGTGCAACCATGCGTCTACGACACCTCTGCTGCAGTTCGCCGGCGACCTACCCTCCGACGGCGTTCCAAGATCTAGTAGTAGGGTTTCTGTTGTAATTGACACCTTTTCTAAGGGCTTTTATGTAAGATTGCTTCTTTAATATAATTTGTGGTAATTGTAAAAAAGGTTGGTCCACATCTTGAGCAGATTTCTGAGGCTTCTATTTGCAACCTTACCTCTCCTCACTTGCCACCGATCACGTGGAGAATTTCCCAACATATTATTCGTTTGTCCGTCGAATCGAAGAAGATTACATTTTAAATGGACAGTTCATACCCGAATTCGAACATTTAATATCCGTCCGGGTGTTTGAGTCCCATGACTATTTATTAGCTTTTCTCTTTTTAGCCCAAATAGCCAAAAGGAGTCGAATATGAGGGCTATTTCAGAGCTATTTACAACTAAATCACTCTAAAAATTTTCCTCCCAAGAGATGCTAATTGGAGCTATTTGAAGTGGAGCTCAAATAGCATTTTGACTAGTCCTCCAAACGCCCCTAATATCCATGTCTGCATACTCGGAAGTTGGTTATAAGATCCGAACAGGATGAACATTAATATTCCACAAATCATGACACTATTCATATCCAAAACTTGATCTGAAAACTATATATATTCATATTCACCTTATCCGTTCGTGTCCGATTTGACTATTTGGTGGCGTCCTGAGATCGAATTCGGAACGTGCCCTTTTTGATCCATCAACCACCCCTGCCCCCTAATGTGAAAAGCTTCACTGCAGCTCAGCCGAACGGCGGCGATTCACCTTTGTTTGGGCGCATATGCTGAAATACCATAGGAGACTCGCGTGCCGCGTGCGTGCGTGCTTCCAGAACACTACTCGAACGAGTGGTAGCAGCTTTGCCATCGCCATATTGTATATGAGTACATCCAGAATCTCTCACGTCGTAGTACATGTTACCAGGAAACGATGAGCTCGTAGATTGCCGCATCGTGTGCAGGGGATAGAAAAGCTGCTGCGCTCTCTCTTTTAATTTCCTGATGATGAAAGGAATAGAAAGCTGGGCGTGATCTTTGCCCGTCCAGTGCTGGTTGCCACGTTTTGGCATGCATGCATCTCACTCTACTAGCCGGTCAGGATTGTCTTGGCGCGGAATCTCTGCCGCAGATACGTGTGCCGCAAAGTGGAAGTCCACACGTACAAAATTTATATATAAAAAAAGCTCTCTGGCATGTCACGCGCCCTAGCAAGGAATAGGACAGGCACGTTTGTTACCAGATGAATTGACCGCTAGGTGCTGGCCATTGAGAGTGAAGTGGGAGCAACAACATCTCACAAGGAATCACGCGGCGCACGTCATGATCATCATATATAGCAAATCATGCGTAGCAGTTAACCCAGGTATATGTACATTTGGACCTGAACAAAAAAAAATTACCATCACCTCCAACCTTCAACATCATTAGTGTGCGACTTTTGCTTAGACTTCTGTAAAGAAATTTAGAGGAAAGATTAATTTAATAGAGCAGAGGTACTGGTACAAGGCAGATGCAGTGAGAGGGATGTGATCTCCATTAGCTCTGCTTTATTAATCCTTTTTTTAACGAGCTTTTGAAAAGGAACCGAGGACGACACTAATATTTTTCAAAAGCATGACGAGTACACTCGCGGGCACATGATCCACATGTTGAATGGTGAGCTGCCCCTCTCACCTCCGACCCCGCCGCGTGCTGGCCCTGTGTTGCCTATAAGGCAGCGCACTTCGCCAGCATGCTCCACAAGCAGGGACAAGCAACCAGTGTGCTCTCTGCCTGTCTAGATCTTTCTCCTTGGTTCTTCCACGACGACGAGGACGACATGTCCGCCGCGGTGACGGCGCCGCCGTGCCATAGCCGGGCGTCTCCTCTCAACCCGAACTCGAGGCCGTCGCCGAGCATCGCCGGCAAGCCCAACGCCGTGTCAACCACGAGGAGGCACCTCGCTAACCTCGACCGCCTCCTCGTCAAGCCGCCGCCGCTCCCGCTCCCGGTCCAGCACAGGAGCAAAGCGCCGGCCGAGGCGCCCGGCGACGGCGAGGCCACCACCCCCGACGGCGAAGCCCGCAGCGGCCGTGGCGGGCTTCTCAACGCACTCAACCTGTCCACGCTCCTCCCCTTCACCCGGAAGCCCGCCGTGGACGAGATGTCCCCGCGCAGCCTGGCGTACATGCAGCGCCTCCTGACGCTCTCGCCGCGGCAGTCGCCCAAGGGCTCCATCGCCGGCGAGTGGCGGCGGTACCACGGCGAGGGCGGGTGGGAGGGCCTCCTAGACCCGCTCGACCACAACCTTCGCCGCGAGCTCCTCCGGTACGGTGACTTCGTGCAGGCCGCGTACACGGCGTTCCACTCCATGCCGTCGGCGGCCGATCAGGCGGCGGCGTCGTCGCACGGCCAGCACCGCACGCTCGTGCTCCCGGACCGCTCGTACCGCCCGACGCGGAGCCTGTTCGCCTCGTCGTCGCTGGCTATCCCGCCGTGGGCGCGGCGGCGATCGGCGCCCGCCTGGCTCACGCAGCGGACCAGCTTCGTCGGCTACGTCGCCGTCTGCGACAACGAGCGCGAGGTCCGGCGCATGGGCCGCCGCGACATCGCCATCGTGCTGCGCGGCACCGCCACGTGCCCCGAGTGGGCCGAGAACCTCCGCGCCAGCCTCGTGCCGCTCGCGGACGACGAGCAAAGCGACGATCCCGCGTCCGCGCCCAAGGTGGCCAAGGGGTTCCTCAGCCTGTACAGGACGCCCGGCGACCACGTGCCCAGCCTTTCGGCCGCCATCGTGGACGAGGTGAAGCGCCTCGTGGAGCTCTACAAGGGCGAGGAGCTCAGCATCACCATCGTCGGCCACAGCCTCGGCGCCTCCCTGGCCCTCCTCGCCGCCGACGAGCTCAGCGCGTGCCTCGCCGCAGACGACACCACGGACCACCGGCCGCCGCCGCCCATCGCGGTGGTCTCGTTCGGCGGGCCCAAGACCGGCAACCGCGCGTTCGCGGACCGGCTGCGGCGGGAGCGCCGCGTGAACGTGCTGAGAGTGGTGAACGTGGGCGACGTGGTGACGCGCGTGCCGGCGCCGATCGCGCGGGAAGGGTACGCGCACGCGGACGGCGCGGAGCTGAGGCTGCACAACCGCGACTCCCCGTGCCTGCGCCCCGACGCGGGGCCCGCGTGCTGCCACGACCTGGAGGCCTACCTGCACCTGCTCGACGGGTTCACCGGCTCCGGCCGGCCGTTCCGCGCCGACGCGAGCCGAAGCGTGGCGCGGCTGCTGGCGTACCAGCGACCCAGCGTGAGGCGCGCGTACGTGGAGCGCGCGCGGGTGCTCGGGTTCGAGCCGGCCTCGCCGAGGACCGCCACCGCCAACGGCGCCTGCGCCGACGGCCAGTACGGCTACTTGGCAAGCCCCACATGATCAGCCTAGCTGTAGCATGCAATGCATGCAGAACCTCCAAAATTAACTGACCAGAAAGTATAATATGCACGTGTTTCTAATTGCTGTGTTGACTGTACCAAATCACCGTGTAGATCATTTCAAAAACATCTATACGACCATCATGCAGTAGAGGGCCAGAGATTAAGCACGTGCATGGTTGATGAAGATGTGATCCCTTGTATCGTCCGCAATGCCTTTAGGCACCTACAAAGGTGTGATATTATCGATAAAGGCATGCCACGTGGACGATTTCATATCTATGTTTCCCAAATGCCACAAGCAAAAGAACATTTAATTCATGGTTGAAATAGCCTTCCAAGTTCCAACAATGCATTGTTTCTGTTTTTTTTTTTTGGTTGTTGTTTCCCAGACTGTATGCAAGACACAAGCTATCTTGAAAACAGTTAGTGTGTTTGGTTTGCAAGACTATCAGATCAGAAATCATCCAATAATCCTGCATCCAAAGCTAATCGTCGTCCGTCATGGATACAAGCCAGCAACTAAACTAATAATGAGAGTGTTCTGTGGTAGAATGAATAGTATTACGTGAGAGGGAAATAAGCCAAGACAAGCCGAGATATGCCAAGATATGCCACCGAACAGCCCAAATATGGAGGCCGGATGAGTCTGTTCCTAGGGAAAAAACACCGGACAAAGTTGATCTTCTCGGAAGTAATGTGAAACATATAATATGATTTCATCCTCATAAAACTCATTTCACCTCTCTCTCTTCTTTAACTATTTGTCACGTCATAAAAATGATAGGAAACGGAACTTCATTCCATTGAGGGTGGCATATATACTAGTATATGATCCTTGGTTCTACCTGGATGGCTGCATGTACGCACATGCACGTTGCGGAATCAACGACTACTAGGGTAACGCGAACAGGTGTCTGACCGAGTTGGTTCCATTTCCAGTGAGGACGAATTCTTATGGGATCTCTAGGATTTATTATTTGTAAGTTGCTTGAGTATAATTCAGTGGTACCATGCGTTTCTCGCGTAATGGAAAAATTAGATCTGCGGAGAATAAGACCACCTCACATCATTGTATTAAGAAGAAGATCGACAAGTTCAGAAAATCTCCGAACGACTATCCCGTCTATCCCACATATACACATCAGCAAAGCATTGCGCACGTGAGATGAAGCTGATCTTAGACTGTGTACATGTGGTGTGCGCGGTTATATATCCCATGAAATGTACCTTAAAAAAGGCGGTACTAGTGCGGAACTGCGGATCACATGCTTTTCCAGAAAAATAAAAGCAGAAACGAGAAATTTATTATCTGTACGATGCTGTTCTCGATCGCGATCTGTTGCTCTTGTTTTCTGGCTTTGGCAATCGCGCGCTCACGATCGTGGAAGAGAACATCGTAAACGTTGACGTGCTGGCCCAGAGAAACTCTGATTCAGAGACGCATGATCGTTCATGGAGACGTCGTCCTCGTCGTCGTACCCTCTACACCATCGAGGGTATGACGTGGCTGGTGCGTGACATGGAAACCACATATCCCTCGTTTCGCTGGGTGCATGTGCATGGCGAGAGCGCAGCTGCAGTAGTGGTCGGATGAGTGGGTGCGGTGTGATGGCTGATGGCGTACGTGGTGATCTAGCGGATGGAGGATTCGCGCGTCGGCACGGAGGCATCCCGCACCTGCCGCGCGCTGCACGCGGCGGCGCACGCACACTACGAGCGCGTATGCATTAGCGCTTAACGTTTCCCTTGGTGCTAAACGACGCGCTAGATGGGGCCTCATTTTATATTGGATTTGGATTAATTAATGAAAGTGTTTAGTGCAAACTACAACTAACTTTAACGCATGCAACATATCTTGTCGGGACTTTGCGTTGCATGTGTACTAGATTGTCGCGTCTAACTAGAGATTGCCAGCTCTTTAAACTATCTGCTATGTGTCCAACATGTCACTAGCACGCATTATTAAATCATCAGGTGTTTACATAACTCATTTGTGGGCTTGCTTTGCAATTGCAAGATAGTTTTTTTTAGACAGATATTGCAAGATAGTTGGGTGGTTGGCGAAGCCACACTTAGAACTAAGCATATGCTCGATCCATTGAAGATGTCAACGCATGCCTCACCTGAAAAGTGCCACTAGAATTTAATATAATGTAGTAGTTTGTTTTGCTAAAGGTTAGTTAGCACAAACTTGCCACGCATGCAAACATAAAGGTTAGCAGAGAGTTTTCAATAATCGATTATCTTAGTAATTGACTCACAAAAGTAGCCTACGCACGGTACATCACTGAGGCCTAAAATTACCAAGTCAAGTATAGACAAAAGAGAAAAACAGACTACCGACCTGCCATTATAGAGAAAAAAAACACATCCATACCTACTATCATTACAACACAATTACAAATAAAAACAGTGCCATTTCTGTTTATAAATTAGGTCCGGTGTCACTGCAAACATAATAACTTAAAATAACTATTATGCAAGCTTCTCCAACCTCTACCACCATTAAGAAGATGAAGTCTACTTCAATCAAAAGAAGTTATAACATAATTTAATTGATTCGTGACTTTATTGCTTTTGTTAGTAATCAATGTTGTATTATATGACCCTTTGATGTAAAATAAAATAAAAAAATACTCCATCCATTTTTAATTTATAATGATGCTTTGGACAAACTAACTAATTAGTCACTTTTAAAAATAATTAGTTCGCCATAAATGTTATATATATTCTAAAAAATGAAGGTAGTAGAAGCATGCCTTTATGCAAAATAAATTAGAGGAGACAAAATTAATATAAGAGGCATTCGCTAAGGAAAAACAACATATATGGTTTGGTAGGCCGATGTTATATGTGAACTGCAACATCAGAGATGCATGTGGTGGTGGGTCGAAGGATGTTAACTCTAAACGTGTTACAGAACAGTGCTGCTGAATTGGGAGACGATTGTTTCATATTATTTGTTGATTTGTTTTTTCGAGATACATTTCTTTTGTTATGTATAAGAGCATCTTTAAAAGTTTGTCAAATTTTACTTGGCAAATATTATGTTTCGTCAACTTCTAAAAAGATATGTCAAGTAAAAAAAAGAGCTCATCTCCAACCTTTAACATAATTCACTTGCCAAACCCAGATCTAACTTATGTTAGGAACTCTGAGAGATAAACAAAATTATGTTTACGCCCTTCCACCTCTTAAAAACTTGCACTAGGAATTCTTCTATATTCTTTATTTCTTTTTCACCCTCTCACATGACTTGGCGCGTATATTTTCCGCATGGAGATGTGCGTTTGCCAAGTTTCTATTTTTGTCAAGTTGCTTTGCCAAACAGTTGGAGGTCAATTTTTGTTGGAGGACAAACATTTTTTGGCTCTTGGCAAACAAGGTCATTGCCGAGAGCTCAAGAAAAAATACTCAACAAAGAGAAATTCAAATCACATTTTGAAGTAGTAAATTAATTTAAATTAAAGAAACTTTCAACTTCAGAACTTCATAACTTCTAGAATTTTTATTTGGATCATTTCTTCATTTGACAAAAACGGTAGTAATGTTGTTCACAAAATCTATCTCTTTTATATAGTTTCATGAAACTATTTGAGAGATATATAAGAAATGTGAATAATGTAAACCACTCTACCAGATGAACAAATGAGTTATACATTTTTGTAGTTGACCCCTTTTTAATTTGAATTACTGTTGTCAACGAAAAGTACATCTAGATTTCTCAAATTTGAAATTTTGTATTTTTCAAACGACCTCGAATGGAGAAACATTCAAACTAAAAGTTGTAGATCTTGAAAAGTTATGAAACTTTGTAGTTTACAATTTTTTTTTGTTCGTCGTCATATTGTCAACAAAAGCTAAGTTTGAATCTCTCAAATTAGAAATTCAAATTTTGTAAACAAACTCGAATGGAGAAACTCCCAAAATGAAAGTTGTATATCTCAGAAAATTATGAAACTTTAGACGCATATTAGTTTGTGGTGTAGGCTGAAGGTGGCTACATGTGAGGGGGAGGTCGTGGACTTGGAACCTGCCGGCCACGTAGCACGCTATTATGCCATAAAAATGCTGTGACTTGTTGGTGGGTTCTCTCTTTAATAAATTTTTTTTTATCGTTGGCAGCTCTCGGCAAACCTGCAGTAATTCCCGTAGTGATTCATGGTCGACATAGAAAATCGAAAATAATTATCTGATGCTTCAGAAAACAAAGGATCGATATGATACCAATGTATGTGCAAGAAGAGAGAACAGAGCTGCAATTCGATGGAGAGTGCGCTAGCTCATCAGTGACACAGAGCTGCAAGCTAGGTCTTCATGCGTGGATATCATCACACATTGTGTGGAAGTGGATATACATGGCCGGTACGGTGTGAAATGCATGGTACGTAAGCAAAGACTAGATCGAGAGAGTGAACGGCACGCTACCATCTGCAGTAGACATCTACTCGTCCACAACGCGGCTCGTGCATGCATGCGTGATGCGTGTGGTCCGCATGCCACACACTTGCAACTTGCAACGCGTGCAAATCGCTGCGCGTGCTTAGTTTTACCCCCTCCTCCGGCTCCGATCCGTTCCTTTTTTTTTGGCCGTACGGAAGGAGAAGAAAGCATGCGAAAGCCGATCGCTGGAACAATTTTGTTCGCTGCACAGAGCAGCTAGGTTACTTATTATTGGCCTTCATCGATCTCCGTTAGTCCCAGCACCGTCACATGAAAGCGAGGCATCGACCAAATGAAGCCACGCTTTTCTCCGAACGACAAGGACAAAAGGAGGAGGAGATCGACTCCTTTGATTGAGCGAAAAAACGTGGCAATATACTTCATTGACGTCGCTATGGATAACTGGTTACGGTGAGAGTGTCGTTGTGCGTGTTTTTTTCCCACCAAGGGCTGTGCCCGAATTTCATTATCGAAGTAACGAAATTACAAAGTCTCGATAGTTCATATACCCCAGCGAAACACTACTAAACAAGTAAAAAAAAGCCTGGTATAATGCCCACAAAGGATAAGCGCGCAGGGCTATCCCTCCTGCACAGAGTACGCACATCATTAAGCAAAAAGTTTCTAAAGGAAGTTCCCCATGAACAAACAGGGGCCAAAGTAACATACAACTATCGACGAGAACAGCTACTAGAAGCAAGAGGATCTTCATTTGTCTTGATTTTTGTTTGTTTGTTCTTGTTCTTCTTTCTCTGCTAGCACGTCTACTGTGACAGCACTGTCCCCGTCCTTGGTTCCTCATGGTCTTGTTCCCGGGGGCGGTGCAACATTGTCGCGTTCTTCAAAGCTTTAGCTCCTGTCTCCAGCATAGTTTTCTCATCTTCCTTCTAAAGCTCTGCCCCAATATTTCAGAAAAGATGAGGCTAAGCAAATGATCTCAAGAGGAGATCTAATCTTTTTCTTTTCAAAGCAAACATTATTGCGAGTTTGCCAGATTGCCCGGCAGATCGCTGCCAAGCCGACCATGTGTAAATTTGAATTCTTTGGCAATCTTCCACACCATTCCCAGTATTGTGATGTATTGGATGGTCTACAGCCAGCTCTGATGACCCAAGCTGTTAGACTCCAAACATGTCTAGCTAGTGAACAATCAAAGAAAAGTTGAGTTAAGCTCTCATCTAGATTACAGAATTTACAGTGTTGGTCTCCTTGCCGGTTTCTTTTCAGCAAGTTGTCTTTTGTTAGAATTGCATTCCGGTTCAGCACCCACATGAAGATTTTTATTTTTTAAAGGAATCTTTGTGGTTGTGCGTGTTAATCAACTTGATGTCTTTTTTTCTCTTAATGATAAAACTGCATAGTTCCTCCTCCTACATTGGTTCTATTTTTTTTTCTATGACGTGCTCTTGAGGCGCGCGGCGTGGTGTCACGGCAGATCAAGGGCGATCAGGATCCAAGTAATTGAGTCGAGATGCAGTTTTCCTCTTTCGGAAAGAAAGGGATGAAAAAGATGAGCATCTTTCTTTATTAGCCACGCAGCAGGTAGGGGGGACCATGCGTTGCACCATGGCATGTGTGCATGCATGACATTATCATCGTGCCATGCATACGCTTCAGCATGTGTGCGTGCGTGGTGTACGCGCATACGTGCATCGCTACGACAGAGTTGACCGTATGACTCATTGACTTGCCAAATTAAAGGCCTTCGATTGATTCGACCACGTACAGACGTCAACTTCAAACGTGTGGACGCCCAACGCGCCGTCCGTCGTCCTCGTACATCGTACCTCCTACGAGTATTGCATATTGCTATTGATATGTTCTGATCCGTTCCACACTGATCTTGCGACTTGCGAGCCTTTTAAAATTGTATTCAACCTTCTATTTCAAACGGCGAAGTGCATTTTATAAACATTCGACATTTCATCCAATCTTGTTCAACGTTATGTTTCGGAAAAACACTATTTCAACATTTTTATAGTATGAAACTAGCAAGTTGGCCCGCACCAATAGCGCGGCTAGATTCGATAAAATTACCCTTACATATAACTTGTTATTCATCTATTTGAAATCATTAACACTCAATCTTCATGTAGATATCGATACCTCGATTTCGAAATTAGTATTGGTACACCCGAATTTTGTTGTTTGGGTGTGGTCTTGGACTGGTGGATGGAAATCCAATAACGAATGACACAATCAATGCTTTACTGCACTCTCGCATACATTGCAAGCTCTGCAGCTTTGTATATTAGATTGAAATCGTAAATCACCCTCTCTGGCATCTCTTGGTCCCTCCACGAATCTCTTTGTCTATCTCTTTCTTATTTTTGTCGACTGAACTATGCATTTCTGATCCTGCGGATTCTGAGTCCGACTTAGGCATTGATCTTGTGTAGAGTCTCGATGCTCCATCTCCCAATGCGTGGATCTAACTCCTCTTAGCTAGTTCGTCATACCTGGCAATGATGCCAATTGTTGGCGTAGGCGATCTTGAAGGCTCCTCTCGATCTAGGGATGTGCTAGTGTAGCGGTGGCATGGGTCCCTTCATTCCTCCTCTCTCTTTGCGCGCACGCACACACACACTCTCTCTCCACCCTGACAATAATGCCTCTTTCTCTTACTTTTGTCATGCAAACTCTACTTCTCTAATTCTGTAGCTTTCGAGTCTGACTCCTCTGGGCTTGTGTAGAGTTTCAATGCTTCAACTCTTAGCACATGGATTTAACTCCTTCCGGTGAGCTTGTTGTACATAGCTATGATGGCAGTTGCTGGCGTAGGCAACTTTGAAAGTTCATCTTAATCTAGGTACTGGCTCATGCAATAGTTGCATAGGTCCATCCAATCCCCCTCAGCTTCCTCTCCACCCTGACAACACCTCCTTCTTAATTTCCCTCCTACTTTTGTCGGGCGAACTATGCCTCTCTGATTTCGCGGCTTTTGAGTCTGACTCAGACGCTAACCTTGTGTAGAATCTCAAGTGCTCCACCTCCAAGCGCATGGATCTAACTCCTCTGGGCTTGTGTAGAGTTTCAATGCTTCAACTCTTAGCGCATGGATTTAACTCCTTCCGGCGAGCTCGTTGTACATAGTTATGATGGCAGTTGTTGGCATAGGCAACTTTGAAAGTTCCTCTTAATCTAGGTACTGGCTCATGCAATAGTTGCATAAGTCCATCCGATGCCCCTCATCTTTCTGTCCACCCTAACAACACCTCTTTCTTAGTTTCCCCCGTACTTTTGTCGGGCGAACTATGCCTCTCTGATTTCGTGGCTTTTGAATCTGACTTAGACGCTAACCTTGTGTAGAATCTCAAGTGCTCCACCTCCAAGTGCATGGATCTAACTCCTTTGGGCCAATTCATCATACCAGGTGGCGATGGCAGTTGCTTGATAATCAATCTTGAAGGTTCATCTTGATATAGGGACAGACTCATGCAGCAGTGACATAGGACCCCCCCCCCCCCCCCCCCCGCGCGCCTCTCTCCCCCCTCTCTCTCTCCGTCTCTCTCTCTCATTTTCCCTTACTTTTGTTGGGTGAACTCTGTCATCCTGATTCCACGATTTCTGAGTCTCTGGTGTTGACATTGTGTAGAGTCTCGGTACTCCACCTCCCAGCTCGAGGATCCAACACCTTTTGGCGAGCTTTTCGTACCTAGCGGCAATGCCAGTTGCTAGCTTTGATCCTCTCCTATGTTGGGTGTTGTTGGTCTGATTGCAAACAACTGCTAATTGGATTTGACTATTGTCGGTGTTTTAGATCGGCAACCTACCAAGGGGAGTACCCGAGGTAGATGAATGTGGCCTCGCCGAGATCGGTAACTCGAAGGAAGAGACACGTGGCACACAATTTAGACAGGTTCGGGCCGCGAGGTGCGTAATACCCTACGTCATGTATGCTGTGTGGCTCTGGATTGATTGGATGTGTTTACAAGATGATGCGTATATGAGAGAGAAGGGTCCCTGCCTCGCCTTATATAGCCCGGGAGGCAGGGTTACAAGTCGGTTTGAGGAGAGAGTACCAGTCGGGTACGGCTAGGAGTTCTCTACATAGTACAGGACATGTATAGCTTCCTATCCGAGTACTTTTCCACCGTAGTCCTTGCGCCCCACGCCATCAGGTGCCGTGTGGCACAAGCTGAGCAGTCCCAGGGGCCCACCGAGTAGTCGGTCCTGGTACCCACCGAGGTAGTGGGCTCAGGGAGGTCCATACGACAAGCCCCCGAGTACTTTGTAGTCGAGTAGGATAGTTTCGAGTAGTCTTGACGGCCTTGATGAGTAGTCCTCAAGCGTCCCCGAGTACTACAAGCCAAAAGTCCTCAAGAGTACTTGAAGCATCCCGAGGCTGGAAGGTACTCCAGCTGATCTTTGAGTAGTCTTGAAGTCTTCTCGAGTAGTTCCCAAGCGTCCTCGAGTTCTCCTCTTGAAGGTCTTCAATAATACTCGCTTTGTCTTGAAGAAGAAACCATATGGAAAATGCAATTCTAAGAATCGCATTCCATATGGAATTTAGCCCCCGAGCCTTAGGTCGAATCGTAGATTCAAGCTGACGGTCAATCTGAAATTCTGCCAAGATTATCCCGCAAAATCCGGAGAAAAAAACCGAAGAACACGTGGCACGGAGCCCCCGAGCCTTGAGTCGAGTACTTCCTCTCGGATTGAAGGGTCATCTTGATTGTACAATGTGTCCCGAGTTGCTCTGGAGTCTTGTCATCACCCAAGGAATTGAATAGACGTAGCCGAGCCCCCGAGATGAAGTGCGTTGACTACTGGAAGTTGAAGAGTCAAACGGCTACCGCTGAGTCAGCCGCCGATACTTATCCATCTGGCCGTTACCGAGCCGCCGGTTGGCTTATAAATAGAAGCCGAAACCCTTAGGGTGTTCCATCCTCCATATTCCCAGCCATTTGAAATAGATCTAGCCAAGAATTAGCCACCCGAGCATACTGCCACCGCGCCCTGGGCCACAGATCCACGCGAGTCGCCGCTGCTTGCCTCCAGAGAAGCCCCCAAGCGAATGTGAGTGAAAACCTGGTGCACTCGGAGGATGAAGGCTTCTCCATCGAAGAGCATGAAGACCGGTGCCGGGAAGAAGAGATCCCGTGACGAGGCGGCTGGATCCGCCCAAGGGTCAACACCGCCAACCTCTCCCCCTCGCCCGAATCCGAACAAGGACTGGAAGAAATCCAAGGCGAAGACCGAAGACCTGCTGGCACTGGTGAACAATGGTTTCCTCCGCGAGAAGGAAATGGACATGTGGCGCGCCTCTGCGGGAGATACATATCCAATGGAGAAGAACCCCGACGAGATCCCAATGTTCGCGCGGTTCGTGGAGCGCGGGCTGGCTCTCCCGGCGAGCGACTTCTTCAAGGGTCTCCTCAAGTACTATGGTATCGAGTACTTGAACCTCAACCCCAACGGAATCTTTCACGTCTCTGTCTTCGTCCACTTCTGCGAGGCCTTCGTGGGGATCAAGGCCCACTGGGTGCTGTTTAGAAAATTCTTCCGCGTGAAACCGCAGCCGAGCACCAACAACCCAAGAGTAGTCGGTGGAGCCGGCATCCAGATGCGTGAAGACGCCGCCGAGCAGTACCTCTCGTACATGATGATTGACTCCAACCAGGATTGGAAGTCGAAATGGTTCTACATCACTAACCACCACCCGGAGCTGCCGAAGCCGAGCGGGAAGCAGCCCAAGCATCAGCCCTGGTGGAACACGGAGCCGACATGCAGGAGGGTATTCAACTACCCGAGCTGCTTCAGAAAATCAAGGCTTTGAGAGAAGCCGGGCTGAGGGCCGAACACGTGGCCTTCATCTTTATGAAGAGGAGGGTACAACCATTGATGGCGCGTGACACCCTCGGATACCAGTATACGGGCGACGACGACACGTCGAGGATGCCCGGCACTGAAGTCGATGATGATGACATCGTCGAGAGACTGGGGCGGATCTTCAAGGATATGCCACAATACACACCCTGCCCAGTCCCGGAGTACTTGGCGGCTCGTCCGCCAAACAAGGTTGGTAGCCGAACTTATGTCTTTGAGTACTCATTGCATTGTAGAAGTCGAACTCACCCAATCTATTTGATGCAGGATGATTTGACAAAGTTTGTCTCCGACCCCGCTTCCCCTCCTCGAGTTGTGAACATTCCAGAGGAGGGCAAGGGCAAGGAGTGCCGTGAAGTCGACGAGGGTGACGACACCGTCACCATAGAAGACACGTCCGACGAGGAGGACGGGGAGACGCTTCAGGAGCGGTTCCAGCTGCGATCCAGGTTTAGCAGGCCTGGGTTGCCCCACATCCCCCTTGTCAAAGATCCACCGACTAGCCTGGAGGCTAGTCTCCCTGCGCCGCCACGTAGGCCGCGCAATGTGGTGCGCAAGCGAGTCGCCAAGAAGTTGAAGGTGACCGAGACTATGTCTCAAGAGGTGAGCCCCTCGAGTAGAGTAGTCGAGTACTTGTCTTGAAGTATTCTTGTATGCTGACAATTGACTTCGGAGTTGTCGCAGGAGATTCCCTCTTCCAACCCTGTTAATCAAGGGGAAGGAGAGGACTGGGACACGGTGGGCGGGCCGGCTGAAAGAAGCCGCAGTCCAGCCCCCACAGTCGAAGAACTTGTGTCGCGAATGACACAGCGGTCGACTGGAGTTGTCGAGCCGCAGGCGCCCGCCGTGGAGAACCAGTCGGAGCCGAGCACGGCTGCTGGTGCTGAAGAACCGGCAGCAGCTCAAGCTGAAGAGGAGGTGCCCGCCGAAGCCGGGCTTGTAGATATCGCCATCATCCTTGGCGCTCCGACCGTGACTGTCGTCTGGTCTAGCTTGTAAGTGAAGACCTTTCCCGAGTAGTACTTGCAGCTTGGTGGTCTTACTTGGTTGACCACCAATCGTGCACTATGCAGGAAATCAACTGACCTATCCTGGGACGGAGATGAACCCAACACGGCGGCGGCTGAAGAAGTTTCCGCGCCTGCCGCCGAGGTGTCCGCTCCCCTCCCTCAAGCCGAGACCATGACGCCGGTCGCAGCAGCTACGCTGCCAGAGGCCAACGTAGTAGAAGGTGAGTACGCTTCAGTAATACAGTCTTCCTCGAGTAGTAATCAAAGCCCCCTGGAAGCTTATCCCAGGTGTCTTATGTTGACAGGGGCAGAAACCGAGGGTAGCACCATCCCTGAAGCTGTACCGGTTGAAGGCGTTGTGCCAGAAGTCGAGGTGGCCACCGAAGCAGCAACTGAGCCGACGGAGGTAGCAGCCCCGGGGTGACCGAAGAAGAGCTTGATGATGCCCTGCCGGAGGTGAACTTGGAGGTAGTCGTCTGTTCACCAGAGATCCAAGACACGAAGCCGATCTGTTCGGCACCGATGTCTGGGGGCACCACGACTAGTCGGGATGGACTCGAGCTTCTGGCAGATGATCTCATCAGCCCAGCCGCAGTAGCCCGCAACTTGGAGTCGATGCGGCGTGCCGAGCAATGGATGAAGGTACGTGACTGCACCCTTGAGTAGTCGAGTTCCAGCAGAACGAGTACCCAAGTAATTGTTACCTTCTGCGGGATGTCGTGGAGAGATCCCGACAGAAGTCTGAGATGCTCCAGAGGTATGGCAATACAGTGCTCCGGGCAGAAACCTTGGAGAAGGAACTCGCTAAGGCCAGGAAGCACTCCGCCATGCTCCAATCCAAACTTGATGGCACCTTCGCCCAGTTCCACAATGAAGTACAAGATATGCAGGCGAAGAGCGATGAGCTGGTCCGGAAGAACAAGTCGCTGCGCTAGAAGAACAAAGGTATGCCGATGCCATCTTGTCGAGTACTTATTGTAATGACATCTCCCTTTGTGTTGTTTGCAGAGCTTGAAGCCCGGGTAGAGCAGCTCAAGGCATCAGAAGTCGACATGAAGAATCTCTTCTATAGAGAGAAGGATGCCCGTGAGGTACTTGAGTACGATTATAAGCAGCTGGCCCATGAGTGAAATACGCACATGGAGCTTCGGATCACCTCGGATCGTGACCTTGTCAACTGCTATAAATCTCTACAGAAGCTTGGCGAGGATTGCGAGAAGCTGTGAGGTCAGCTCAAGGAACTCGAAGAAGCCGTGCTGCCCATCGCTAGACTGCTGGTACCTCACCCGGGCGGACCAAAGATTGCTCCCTTGGTCGACCGGCTGAAAGAAGCCCCCGGACGCCTGGCGACGTATGTGAAGCATCTGGCAAAGTCCATCCCCAAACAGGTTTTAGCGTTCATGAAGTCGTACTCCCCGAAGGTCCCGGTTGATGTAGTCGCGGGTGGACTAGCCGCCAACTGCACGGATGAGCAGTATGCAGAGCTTCTGGAGCAGATGGCGCCAATCGCCGAGCAAGTCGCGGAGAAGCTGAACCTCCAGTAGTTAGCCTGTAGGGTTGGCTTGTAGCAGTAGTTGTATATAAAAAAAGCTGTAATGAACTTGTTTTAGATGTGTAATGAAAAAACTTCCATGAAATGAGTACTCGTTGTCACGATGTATGTATGTGGACTGCCCATCTGAGGAGTTGTCACGAGTAGTAGTACTCGGTAGTAGACCCGTTGAGGGAGATACAGTAAATGAGTTGATTGATAATCAAACTTTATTACTGAAAGAGTACACCTGGATGGCCAGGGCCGTTTACAAGTGAAGTCTCCAGGACCCGGAGGCCGCCTATGGCTAGAGTAGTGCTAGGGCGTGTAGCCGCTTACAGCAATAGATCCGTTAGTAGCCGTATAGACTGGATGTTGAAGTACATGGTCTCTTGATATACCGCTGCTAGAGTCCTTGACGCTCTAAGCAGCCCGAGTTTCGTTAGTAGCCGTTAACGCTGGATCTCAGAGTAAAGTAGTCTGGAGACTAGTGCTTGGACCCGGAGGCCGCTTACAGCGAAGGACTTGGGAGTAGTCGTGTAGACTTGAGCCCCAGAGCAGTCGAGAGACTACGCGTAGAACCGACAGAGCTGGTCAACGTTCCACGAGTTGCTGATGTCTTCGCCTTCAAGTGTCTGGAGGCGATACGAGCCTGGTCCAGTCACCTTTGCAACTGTGAAGGGACCTTCCCATGGCGAGCTGAGCTTGTGTAGTCCTTCCGTGTTCTGGATACGGCGGAGGACAAGATCGCCAACGTTGAAGGAGCGTTCCTTGACGTTGCGATCGTGGTAGCGTCGGATACCTTCTAGGTACCTTGCTGACTAGACGAGGGTGGCGCAGCGAGCTTCTTCGAGTCCGTCGATGTCGACTCGTCTGCTATCTTGAGATATGCCTTCGTCGTATTGCTCTACTGCCGGTGATTCCCACATGACGTCGGCAGGTAGAATAGCTTCAGAGCCGTAGACCAGGAAATAGGGTGACTATCCCGTCGGCTTAGTGGGTTGAGTACGCAGCCCCCAGAGAGCGTTGGGCAGTTCCTTGATCCACTTTCCTCCTTTCGTTTAGCAGCATCATGCAGTCGCTTCTTGAGAGCGTCGAGTACCATCCCGTTGGCACGCTCGACCTGTCCATTGGCCCGTGCATGGGCGACTGAGACATACTGACGTCGATCCCGCTGTTCTCGCAGTACTCCCAGAACTGGTGATTGTTGAAGTTGGAGCCCAGGTCTGTGATGATGAGATGGGGTAGTACGTAGGGATGCACGAGTTCATCCAAGAAGTCGAGTACCCTGTCGGCCTTGGGACAGGTAACTGGCTTGACTTCGATCCACTTGATGAACTTGTCGATGGCCACCAGAACTCTGTTGAATCCTCCTGGCGCAGTTGGAAGAGGCCCAATCATGTCGAGCCCCCAGCAGGCAAAAGGCTAGGTTGGTGGTATGGTGACTAGCTTGTAGGTCGGGACATGTTGTTGTTTGGCGAAGTACTGGCACCCTTGGCACCTTCTGACGAGTTCCTCGGCATCGCCCATAGCTGTGGGCCAGTAGAAATCTCGTCGAAAGGCCTTGCTGACCAACGTACGTGAAGAGCGTGGTTGCCGCAGACGCCTTTGTGTATCTCCTCCAAGATGTCTTTGCCTTCTTCTCGGGGGACGCACTTCATGAGTAATCTAGAAGTAGCGCCCCGCCTGTATAGCTTGTCCTCGACTAGGATGTAGGACTTGGCCCCGCGAGTGAGCTGCTCAGCCGAGCTTTTGTCCGATGGAACCTTCTGCTCGCGGATGTAGTCGATGAAGGGTTGTCGCCAGTCCACGTCAATCATCATGACCTCCTGGCCAGCTGGCGGATGCGCTGGGTCAGTGGTCGTAGGCGCCGGCTCCGGGATGGATGGCTCGTGAAGCTCGTGCACGAAGACACCCGCTGGTACTTGAGCGCGAGTAGAACCAAGCTTCGATAGGACGTCCGCTGCAACGTTGTTGTCGCGGATGACATGATGGAACTCGAGATCGTAGAACTTGTTCTCGAGCTTGCGGACTTCTAGGCAGTAGGCGTCCATATTCTCCTTGTTGCGGTCCCAAGACTTATTGACTTGGTTGATGACCACTGCAGAGTCGCCGTAGACTAGTAGTCGCTTGATGCCCAGGGAAGCTGCGAGGCGGAGCCCGTGTAGTAGAGCTTCGTACTCAGCTTCGTTGTTGGAGACCTTCCAAAAGATCTGCAGGACGTACTTGAGTTGTTCGCCCGTTGGAGAGATCAAGAGTACCCCTGCACCTGCGCCTTCGAGCTTAAGCGAGCCGTCGAAGTACATCACCCAATGCCCTGGTCGCTCGGTTGGAGTTGGCAACTGATTCTCCCGCCACTCTGCCATGAAGTCGACTAGTGCTTGCGACTTGATGGCTGTATGTGGCTTGAAGTCGATGTTGAGGGCGCCGAGCTCGACTCCCACTTAGAGATTCTTCCAGTAGCGTCTTGGTTCCGCAGGATGTCACCGAGCGGGTAATCGGTGATGACAGAAACCGAGTACTCCTGGAAGTAGTGTCGTAGCTTCTGCAAGGTAATGAGCTCTACGTGTAGTATTTTCTGTACTGGCTGATAGCGTGCTTTCGATTACGAAAGGACCTCGCTGACGAAGTAGACTGGTCACTGGACTGGGTAGGCGTTGCCATCTTCTTGCCACTCGACAACGATGGTAGAGCTGACCACGTGAGTAGTCGCAGCGAGGTAGAGCAGTAGCTGCTCCTTTTTGTGAGGAATCGTGAGGACTGGCGGCTTGGATAGGAAATCCTTGAGCTGAGCAAGAGCTTGATCTGGCTCTAGAGTCCACACGAACTTCTCTTGATGCTTGAGTAGTTTGAAGAAGGGTAGTCCCCGTTCTCCAAGCTTCGAGATAAATCTGTTCAAGGCCGCCATGCACCTGGTAAGCTTCTGGACATCTTTGATGCAGGTGAGAGCTCTCATGTTGGTGATGGCGGAGATCTTCTCAGGGTTGGCTTCGATGCCGCGGTGGCTGATGATGAAGCCGAGTAGTTTTCCCGACGGTACGCCAAAGACGCACTTGTTCGGGTTGAGCTTCCAGCGGTACTCTCGCAAGGATGCGAAAGTCTCTTCAAGATTGGCGATGAGCGTTTTGGAATTTCTGGTCTTGACGACCACGTCATCCATGTAAGCTTCGACGTTCTTGTTGAGTTGTCTCTTGAAACAGGCCTGGATAGCTCGCTGGTAAGTGGCACCAGCGTTCTTCAACCCGAACGACATAGTCGTGTAGCAGTAGGCGCCGAAAGGGATGATGAACGCGATCCTCTCCTGGTCTTCTTGTTTGATAGCAATCTGGTGGTACCCGGAATAGCAGTTGAGGAACCAGAGCAGGTCGCAGCGTGCCGTGGAGTCGATGACTTGATCTATCCGCGGCAACCCGAAGGGGTCCTTGGGGCAGTGCTTGTTGAGGTCGGTGTAGTTGATCACATCCTCCACTTGTTAGAGTTCTTCTTGCAGACGAGGACGGGGTTCGCAAGCCACTCAGGATGGAAGACTTCTCTGATGAAGCCAGCCGCGAGTAGTTTGGTGAGTTCCTTCTTAATGGCGTCCCGTCGGTCATCAGCGAAACAACGGAGGTGTTGTCGTTTCGGGGTAGCTTTAGGGTTGACGTTGAGTGAATGCTCGATCAGGTTCCTGGGCACCCCTGGCATGTCCGCTGGTTTCCAAGCGAAGATGTCTCGGTTAGCCCGAAGGAAGCTGACGAGCGTGTCTTCCTATTTAGGGTCGAGGCCCGCCCCGATCATGGTGGTCTTGCTGTTGTCGCCTGTCCCAAGGTTGATTGCTTTGACTTGCACTTCCTCGGATTGCTGAGGTTTGTTGCCCTTGTTCGACTTCTCTGGGATGTCGAGCTCACTTGGGGCAAGCTTTTTTGACGCAGCGTAGATCTCCATCATGGTGTTGGGTACTTGATTGGTGGCTGCGAGTTCCACAGCTTCTGTGTCGCAGTCGAAGGATATCTTCAAGTCCCCTTGTAGCGAGAGTACACCGGCCGGACTTGGCATCTTGAATACCAAGTATGTGTAGTGGGGTACCGCCATGAACTTGGCGATAGCTGGTCTGCCGAGGATGGCATGGTAGAAAGTCTCGAAGTCCGCGACTTCGAACTTGATGTACTCGGTGCGGTAGTTTTCTCTGGTTTCCCCGAAGGTAAATGGCAGGACCACTAAGCCTAGTGGAATAGCCGCGTTCCCAGGGACGATGCCGTAGAAAGGCGATGTGCTCTTAGTGAGCATGTGAGTGATGTCGAGCTTCATCTTCTTCAAGGTCTTGGTGAAGTGGACGTTGAGCCCGCTCCCACCATCGATGAGTACCTTGTTGAGTCTGGAGCCCGCGACTACCGGCTTCAGTACGAGAGGGAAACGCCCTGGTTTAGAGAATCTTGTCCATTGATCCGCGCGGGAGAAGGTGATGGGCACCTCCGACCACCAGAGAGGGGTCGGAACCGCTGGTTCAATGTTTAAGACTTCTCGTTGAGTGGCCTTCTGAGACCGTTTGGTGGGTAGTCCGCCGAAGAGGACGTTCACCGTCTTGTCGGGTTCTTGGAAGTTGTCGTTGCCTTCGTCGGCTTTTTTCTTGCCTTTCTTGTTGTGCGGATGTTGTGGGTCTGGAGTGTCCTTGAGTGTTCGATGGAGTTGGTAGCACTGCTCAGTGGTGTGATTGCCCTCCAGATGCCACGGGAACTTCTCTTTCAGCAAGCCTTTGAAGCCGCCAGAGGTCTTCTTCGAGTTGTCTTTTGCAGGGCGCTGGATAGCCGCGATTGTGTTGTCTGGCTTGCACTTGCGATTAGGACCCGATAGTTGTTGTTGCGACCGCCTTGATCCCAGTTGTTGTTATTGCTGCCACCCGCATTTTGCTTGCTCTTGCCGCGAATGGCGTCGTACTTGGCGTTTGTCTTGTCTTCTTCGTCGGTCCATGAAGTAATCATGTCTTTGAGCTTCGTAATGGAGCTCGGGCGGTGACGACCGAAGTCTTCGAAGGTGCGACGATGGTAGAGACCGTCTTGGAAAAGGTCGATGACTTCTTTGTCGGTGACATCGACTGCGGTGGCGCGCTTGTCGAAAAAGCGCCGCATGTACTTGCGCAAGGTCTCGCCCTGTTCCCGTTTCACCATGGCCAGGTCCATGCGAGTACCCGAGCGTCCCATGGCGCCCGCGAAGTTGCTGGTGAACTGCTCCTTGAGCTGGTCCCACTTGTCGATCGAGTACTTCTCGAGTGACTCGAGCCATGTAAGTGGAGCTTGGTCCAGGTAGAAGGGGAAGTAGAGGCACTTCGTGTCGTTGTTGCCACCAGCGTTCTCGATGGAGAGGGCGTAGCACCTAAGCCACTGTACTGGGTCTTGCTTCACGTCGTACTTGGTGATCCCCAGAGGCTTGAATTTATCTGGGAGCAGCAGATTGCGAAGTCGAGCATAGAAGGCGGGGAAGCCGTCGTTCTCGCCTGCCGTGGAGGATTTCTTGCGTCGAATTTCCTTGATTCTGCGACGGGCATCATAGCCACCGCATGAGACACCGGTGACGTGGCTATCTGCGTGGCCTCGGCCTCCGCCACCGGCTCTCCTTCCAGCCCCGTGTGAGGAGCTCCCGCCGCCGCTGCCTCCGCCACCGGCGTCGCCGTGAGCCACCACAGCATGACTTCCGCCAGCGCAACCAGCACTGTGGCCGCCCTGAGAAGGTCCTCCGGCAGATTCCCTTGTGCGGTTGGGATTCTGCGGTAGCTCTCCTCGAGTACGGTTGCGACCGTTGTCGGCCAGGTTGCGGCTTGTGGCTTCGTGATCGGCTTCGCGAGTTCGAAGGGGAGGCACTTGAGTGACTCTGTTGTCGACTCTCATGAAGTAGGCATCCTCCGAGAGCTTGGCGATGACTTCTCCCGCGCGCATCCCCTGAGCCTGACGTGCTATCGTAGTGATAGACATGAGGCACTGTTCGGGGGTAGTATGCACCCGGCTTTCAACTTGATTGAGCGCCCCTGTGAGGTTCCTTATGGGAAGGCTCTCACAGAGACGCCGACGCTGTTCGTTGCGTCTCCTGTTACGCTCACGTCGGGCGTTCTTGTCGTCGTTGGTCTCGTCGGCGGGTGCGTTGGCAGACAACTCGTCTGCTGAGATGTCTTCAAGGAAACGGTCAGGTTGTGTCCCTGAAGGCCCCGGCATCTCATTGGTAGTCATGAAGACTTGACGATCGGGGAAGCCAAGGCTGGAGTCGGTAGTCGCCACCTTTGTTGGAGTGTGCTCCTATGCTAGAGCTAGTGGTGTTCCCTCCTGGAAGGGAAGCGAGTCAAGGTAGGCGACGCAGCGCGAGTTCCCGTATGTTAGGTCTGCAGGCTTGCGGTCTGACCAGTAGAAGAATCTCCCGGCGAGTGTAGATGTTATAACCAGGCTGGTAGTTGGTCCTGACAGCGGTTGCTCGGTCGTGAAGGTTTCAGACTCGGGCTCATCTGGGTCTGATCCAAAGTCGAATTCGTAGGAGTCCGAGTAGTAGCCGGAGACGGGGTTGGAGTCCGAAGTGTAGTCGGAGACGATCTCCTTGCCGGCCCGGCGAGTAGTGAGAGCCTTCGCATGGACCTTGCTAGCGATGCAGAGGCCGTATGGGAAGTGCTCATGGAGTGGGGAGTCCTCACACGATGGCTCAATAGCCAGCTCGCATGCGATGGCCCACGGGGACGTCGAGTTCGAGTTGGAGTCGGATCCAAGCTCAAAGTCAGCGTGTTGGTTGTAAAGCGAAATTTCGCCGAATTTTCCGGCGAGTTCGACCGTGACTACTTCGAGAAGCATCACGAGCACAGTGCTCGGGTTGGGAGTCATGGTGAGGCGGCGTTGGAAGGATCCGGCGTCGTCAGCAGTGCACACCCAAGACCCGAAGACGAAGGTGTCGTCGCGGTTGAAAGCAGCGACTGGCTTGATGAAGACTGAAGCCGTCGAGTTCGCCATGAGATCTTCGGCGAGATCCCCTACCTGGCATGCCAGCTGTCGGTGTTTTAGACCGGCAACCTACCAAGGGGAGTACCCGAGGTAGATGAATGTGGCCTCGCCGAGATCGGTAACTCGAAGGAAGAGACACGTGGCACACAATTTAGACAGGTTCGGGCCGCGAGGTGCGTAATACCCTACGTCCTGTATGCTGCGTGGCTCTGGATTGATTGGATGTGTTTACAAGATGATGCGTATATGAGAGAGAAGGGTCCCTGCCTCGCCTTATATAGCCCGGGAGGCAGGGTTACAAGTCGGTTTGAGGAGAGAGTACCAGTCGTGTACGACTAGGAGTTCTCTACATAGTACAAGACATGTATAGCTTCCTATCCGAGTACTTCTCCACCGTAGTTCTTGAGCCCCACGCCATCAAGTGTCGTGTGGCACAAGCCGAGTAGTCCCAAGGGCCCACTGAGTAGTCGGTCCTGGTTCCCATCGAGGTAGTGGGCCCAGGGAGGTCCATACGACAACTATTTATCTTTTTCTATCAAAATATATTATTATTGTATTCAAATTTAGATATCAACTAATCATATTGTAAATGAGATGTTTATTAAAGGAATGTTCTAATATAGACTCGTAAAATCACAACATATTAAAGGTGGAGAAGGAATTAAGGACATATCAAATACTTGCAGTCGATTTGTGGTGGTCAAGCATATTATTTATAAGCACAATATTAACTTTCCTTATTTTTACAACAAATTTAGTTATTTAATATTTGTATTTAGTATGGACTGTTTTACTTAGATATTTCTCTTCTCAATCTGTATAGAAATCTACTTCTAATTTTCTTGTTTTTTAAAATCTTGAATTTGTATATATACTTATTAGTTATATTAGAAATGGATTCTTTGCATTGATCTAGACTGTCAAACCAGTGGTGCCTTCATCTATCTTGAGGATTTGTCGGCTCACTCATTCGAAAGAGCTCATAGAGGGAGGGGCGAGTGTGTGTTGTATGTGAGCATCACGTCTATACCATGTGATTAAAAAACTTGCTTTCATGTAATTTGTAGAGTCATATTAATTTGTATCCCTCTTTTAGTTTTACGTGACATACTCCACTATCCATTAAGGGGAAGTCTCAAAAAGCTCACTAAGGTTTGTTAGGAAATTAAAAAAAAATCCATGTGGATTCAAGTTCTTATTCAAGTTCGGCACCTAATGTTAGGCAATAAAAAATATTGCATATGTATTCAAGTACGGAGTGCCATAAGGAAAGGAACAATCCATTAAGGGGAAGTCTCAAAAAGCTTACCAAAGTTTGTTAGGAAATTAAAAAAATTCCATGCGGATTCAAGTTCGTATTCAAGTCCGGCACCTAATATTAGACAATAAAAAATATTGCATATGTATTCAAGTACAGTCCATAAGGAAAGGAAATTATAGATAAAAATATTTTAATTTTATAGAATAATATGAATCATTAGATCTTCATAAAATCCAACGGTCCAAACTCTTCTCTCTTTTAGATTAACGTGAGAATTCCTTTTTTCATAATAATATGAATTGTTAGATCTTCATAAAATCCAACGGTCTAAACTGTTCTTTTTTTAAGTAACTACTATTTTTCTTATTTTTAATTTCGAATTTATGAATTTAGTAATTGTATTTGTATTGAATATGGACTCTTTGGATTTCCTTATTGTAATTCCAAATTTGTGTATTCTTTGGATTAATCTAGACCTTCAGATCTTCATAAAATCCAACGGTGTATATTTTTCTTTTTTTTGGATTAACGTGGGAATTTCTAGACCCTCTCGGCGAACGTGGTGTCTTCTTTTAACACTCAAGTATAAAGATAATAGATTGTGTGTTCAGAATGTTAATTTTCATAGTCGAGCATCAAAGACATTTCATTCAGAAAATTCATCAGTGCCTTTATCTCCTCTCTTAACATTGCGCTGAGTACTAATCTGTTGGAGCAGCATGAATCGAGCGCTTTTGTCTGCGTTGCCGCAGTTTCTCATGATTACATGTTTCAATCCTAGAGATGCAGCATCTTCCAATCCATTATTCATAGAATGTACAAGCCGCTGAGATTGCACAAGATGCCACGCATCAAATGGTTTGCGAGTGACTATCCGCTGCTACCAGCCTACAACCAATCGTCTGTTCGTCTGTTCGTCTGGCTTATCAACCACCAGACAGTAGTACTTTTCTTTCATAACAAACTAGCCACCAGCCACTAGCCAGCATCACTTTTCTCTGAGAACAAACTAGCATCAACCACCAGCCAAACGAACAGGCCGTAAGGCGAGGCGATTCGAATTACAAACTCCCATTGCAAAAAGAAAATGAAATAGCAAATCAGGTTGGAAAATATCCAAATTACTCCTCTCAAGTATAACCAACATTTGGATAACCTCTAAAATATTTCTCGATTCAGTTCACCTCTAAACTATACCGTTTGATTCAAGTTACCTATTAACACAATTTGTCTTTTTTTTTCTTCATGGACAAGTGGAGTTTTAAGTTCGAATTTTGCAAGATGACAGTAGAGAATGTAAGATATGTTAAAAATATATTAAATTTTTCATCACTATTTTGGCAAGGTAGAATATTTAAAATTTATCATCGAGGTACAAAATATAAAAAAAACTAATGATGAAAAATCGTTAAATAGTTTAATATGAATTATGATATCCATTACCATCTTTTGAAGTCTCAAATTAAAATTCAACTCGTGCATGAAGAAATAAAAAAACAAATTGCATTATGGGGTAAGTTGAACCAAAAAGCTAAGTTTATGGGGTAAATTGAACCAAATAAAGTTTAAGAGATTATCTGACCTTTCTGTATACCAAGATAGTAATTTGAACTTTTTCCAATCAGTTTCATATCAACATTACCTTGGCACTTACTTGTGATACCTCCCTTGAGCCTTCTTCTAAATCCGGTAGCAGGGAGCCTTCTACCCAAATGGAATCCCATTTTTTAGTTGAGATTTTTATTTTTGATATTATTTTTTACAATTTTACTAAAATAACATCCTGAATAATTTTGTTTCTAAAACTAGCCTACTGCTACCGGTTCAAACGACAAAAGGATGGCACTAATGGTTCACACGATGGTGATGTGGTACAATACACCTACCGCCAAGTAAAAGAGCGGTAAGACACTGTAGCTCGACGCGGGTAATGTAGCAGTTCCTGCTGCTGGTTCAAAAGGAGGTGCGTGTCAGTCCATCTTTGAAAATTCATAAATTTTCCATATGAATTTGTATGAAGATAAAGTTTATATAAAAATTGTAGCTTTAGTTCAATTTTTTAATTGAAATAATTCCGGTGCTCAAATAATCAACATAAATTTCCCTTCTCTCGACAACTTATCTTAAAGAATCATCTCTCTTTCATATGAACTCTGATGAATATAAAGTTTATAAGAAAGTTGTTGATTTGGTCGAGATCTACAACTTTGTATTTCAAACATCTCATTTCAAATTATCTTGGTGGTCACATAGTCGACACTATATTCAGATCTAAAATTCAACAAAATTCCCTTTCTCTAACAGCTAGCCTATCTTCAAAAAAATCATAATTTTTTCATATAAATTTGAATGGTGATAAACTCCACACCAAAATTGTAGATCTCAACGAGACCTACACCTTAATAGTTCAAATTGTGTCCATTTGGAATCATTTTGGGGCTTTAAATGATTGACAAGATGTTTTGCTTCAAAATTGAAATTTTAGATCCAAATAGTATGTCACTTATTGGAGCATCCATATGATTTCAAATTAAAAACCTACAAAGTTGTAGATCTAAACAAAAACTGCAATTTTTTTAATAAATTTTATCTCCATTCAAGTTCATATGAAAAAAGAGCTATGATTTTTGTAAGATGAACTAATATATACCATCGTTTGTATCGATTAGACAGTACCCCCGCGATGGAATACACTGCTCTACCGCCTTTCCAATTGGCAGTAGGTGTACTGTAGTACCTTGCCGCCGTTTGAATCGATGGTGCCTCCTTTTTTTGCCATTTGAACCGGCGGCAGTAGACTAATTTTGAAAAAAAAACATGATATCAGTTTACAAAAACCTAACATGAACTATAAGAAAAAACAATTTGTCAAGTTGGGTTGTAAGGAGGTACTGTTATTGAGCCACACCAGTCAATTAGACTATTTCTATCCTTGCATGTATGTAAATAAATATAGATAAAATAATGGTGCCATCCACATTAAAGTTAGATAAGATTTTTTTAAAGAAACTATAAATCTTAAATCGAGCGTTACATTAAAATTCGATTGCACCGTACTTAAATTGCTGAATGGGTTATTTACTTATTTCTATCTGAGCGATTTAAGGAGTATCTTTGCGTTTGCATCGCGTGCAATTTGTTAGGGCCCAAGAAAACAGATCAACCGTGGTGGTGTTGTGTGCCCCGTTATCCGGCCCACGTTACGGCCCAATGCTGTGCGGCCCGTTTCCCCCGCGTGCCCGCCCAGCCAATGGCTGGCAGTGGTGGTGTGGGCTTTGTCGCATCACCGACCGATAACAAACAAGCGGTGGTCAGAAAGGAAAAACGTAACAGAGGTGCTGGTTCACCAACGCACGGACAGTGACACCGTTCGTTGTATCTCAAGTGCTGGAGGAACCATACATGCTCACACAAGATCACCTGACGGCAGACGATCGCTTGCTTGCCATTGCCAGCGAGCTGGTGACACGGTCAAAAAAAACTCAAAAGCGTTGATGCGTCAGGCTGGCCGGTACGTACGATACACAGCTTCCACGACACTGCCACTGTTTCTACAGGCGGTAAATTTTAAACTCCCTCTGCGTGCGATCTAGTACAAACAAAACCAGAGAACCGTAGAAAAAGCAATGATGCACCAAAGTGGGCAAAAACGGATGAGGTGACCATCTCGCTAAAGCACCGTGTCGATCCCTACAAAGCAGCAGCGATCCTTGTACCTTACTGATCCTGTATACTACCACTAGAGTATTAGTGAACTGACAAAGTGAAACCGGCGCATGAAAGGACGAGACCGCAGACCGCAGCCGCCGCCGCCGCTTTGACCGATCTGCGATTTTCCTCAGCTTCTGTAGCACAAAAAATGATCCACCTGCGATCAGATCATCGAAAGACATGCATGCTGGTGCTGGAGCTCTCGCTTCTTCCGATAAAGAAGGAGGCGGTCCGGGAGCGGGAGAATCCGGGGCCTTTCCCTTTTCCGCCCTTCTTTCTAGAATGTAAAGAGCAGGATGGGTTTTGTTTGAACGAGAAGATCCCTAGGACTGTGCGGGGGGAAAGGAATGTGCTCTCTCGCTCCCCCCACTACAGTGACGTCTAAAGATGCAGAGACACATGGGGCAAAATTCTAAATGCCAAGGTATAGAAGAATCGAACTTGTACTCATATTATGCAAGGCACAGTGGGCAGTCGAACTGTTTGCAGCTACAGACTGCCGTGACTTGTTCCCAGAGATCGGAAGCATGAGTGGAAGTGGTCATGTGTAATTTATCGCTAGTTTTCCTCTCACATGAATCTTGCCCAGAACCTAGGACGTCAGTCATTCCCTAACACATGCAAATTCTGACAAAGTGCCTTGTTGGCTTAACCGTGAAAGAATGTAGTAGGCTTCTTTCAAAAAAAAAGAAAACAAAGAATGTAGGCAACGCCTTTTCTGATGGGAAAAACTGATTCGACAAAGTTTCGCTTGGGGTAGGGCCTAATCACATCCATCATCTGGATACAGTTCGTCTTGGCATTTCAAGTCTGATTGGTTGATGTTAAAACTTTCGAAATGCCAAAGTTTTGGCGAGCTAAAAGTTGAGTAGAAATTTTTGTCGAAGTTTTGGTACAGTAAATGGTAGATGTTGGTAAAATATGGTAAAAAACCAAATAGTGACTAAAAGCTGGTTTGCCAAACGCCCAAACCTTTAGTGTGCCAAAATTTTAGCAGCCAACCGAGCATGCCCTTTTTTGCCTCCACTTCACAATCATTAAAGCGATATATTACATTGATAATTTGATGTACAAACGAATGAACGATAGATTATGAAGTCAATAGGTGCGTGTTTGGTTGTTATTTGTAAGTTTTGCTACAGATTCTTGATTAAAATGGCTAATCTTAGTTTTGCTATAACCACATAATCTTAGGTAAAGTTAAGTTATGAAAAGCGGATTTGAATAATTACACAGATTAGGATGTATCAAAACTAAAAATTGTCTGTTAAATCTATGGCTGCCTAATCTTAGATATGGCAACCTAGGTTGCAATCCAAACATGTCCTAAAAGTATACAATTCATTAATATAGGGTCCAGGGGCCCGTAGCCCCTGCGTCTACGACGCTATGTACCGGATTCTCCCTGACGAGCCCTTTATAAATAGTTATACAAACATGTTGTGCACGACATATTTCCATTTTTTCCTAGGAGTTTTAATTTCAATTTTAAGTCATATCTGCAATAAAATGAAAGTAATTGTGCACCAATTCCTTACCTCTGATACTCCATCCGTCCCATAAAAATGCACATGCAGTAAGTTTTGACATGCAGAATATATCAGATTACTTAATTAGACAATTAATTAGATCTATTTTTTAACATTGCACTCTTTGTGGGATTATTTTTTCAAATTATGGTATTGCGGGACGATTATGGTATTGCGGGACGGAGGGAGTACGCAACAGCGATTCCAGATTTTTTTCTTTTAAACCAGCACGGCGGGCCTACAGATTTGATTACGAAGCGCGGCCCACCAAACCCCCAACCCGCCGGCCGCCGCTAGCCCGCTACCCTCTATAACGGTAATATAACGCTGCGCAAATCAAACAGCGAAATTGTAGCAGCGGAAGACGCCGCCGCGGAGCGCGTAGCGACGAGGGACAGCGCCAGTACTGCCCTGCTCTGCTCCTCTGCCGCTGCTGCCGGCTGGCGCCGTGTCTTCCTCCTCGTCCTCGGCCTGGCCACCATCCCATCCCATACGCCGAGAACACGCGCTATCTCTCTCCTCTGCGCCGACCTGCCCTGTGCCCCTGTCCTTTCCCTCTCCACCACTGCCCCTCCTGTCACTTCCCCAACCTCTTTTGTCCGTTACATCACCCTCAAGAAGCTACCCACGCCGCAATGCATCCGTCACGCTCACAGCACGCCAGGCACCACCACCCGGGGACGGCGCCGCATACGCGCTTCCGCAGCCAGGTCCAGGTGCTGGAGCCGCCCCGAGATCCCGGATCCGATCCTGAGTATCAGGATTTCCAGTTCCGGTTCGTCCCGGAGGTGTTCGAGCTCCAGATGGGCGGCGTCGGCGTCGGCGGTGCCGGGGGAAGGAATGGGGACGGCAAGGTGGCGGAGAAGGTTCTTGCGTTCGAGTTCGACAAGGTGAGAATCAGCATTGCGTCCAGCGACGACGAGGCGGACGGGGACGCGCCGCCCAGGAGCTCCTTCTCCGGGGCGAGCCACCCGCCGGAACCGGTGGACGACATGGACACCGTCTTTGCCGCCGTCGACGGCCGCGACAAGCCGGTCCCCAAGCCGGTCATCTCGTGGGACGCGTCCCCGCCGCCGAGCGGCACGGCGAGCCCCCACAGCAGCATCGACAGCTCCGGCGCCGCGGCCACGGTGACCAGCATCGCACCGAGCTGCACCGTCACCAGCCGGAGCGCCAAGACCAGCGTCAGCAGCAGCGCGGCCAGCGACGGCAGCGGCTGGAGCAACGGCACCGGCTCCGTCGCCGGAGGGAGCGCGGGGAAGCCGCACAAGGGCGGCGACCCCCGGTGGAAGGCCATCTCTGCGGCGCGCGCGCGGGACGGGCCCCTAGCGATGGGCAGCTTCCGGCTGCTGCGGCGGCTCGGGTGCGGCGACATCGGGACGGTGTACCTGTCCGAGCTCAGCGGCGCCGGCGCCGTCAGCGGCGGCACGGTGAGGCCCTGCTGGTTCGCGATGAAGGTCATGGACAAGGCGTCGCTGGAGAGCCGCCGGAAGCTGAGCCGCGCGCAGACGGAGCGGGAGATCCTGCAGCTGCTGGACCACCCGTTCCTCCCCACCCTGTACGCGCACTTCGAAACCGACAGGTTCGCCTGCCTCGTCATGGAGTTCTGCCCCGGCGGCGACCTGCACGCGCTCCGGCAGCGCCAGCCCGGCAAACACTTCCCCGAGCACGCGGCGAGGTACTCTTCGAAATCATGTTTGATTCTCTGTTTGCTTCAGACTCTTAATACTGTTCGGAATTGCAAACGGGTGGTGTGGTGCTTAACTAGTCATCACGTAGATGTATCTATTGTTGCATTGCTGCAGAGAGTTCTGCACGGCAAGAATCTTACAACGTTGCCATAGTGAACTTAAGCAGTTGCAGTTTTTTGGACAATTTTTGTTTAATACTTCTCTGGTTTTTGAAAAATACATAGTAATGTGTATGCAGAAAAAAATCGGAATGCCATTTCTCGCATTACTCCCATATCTATATGCTCTGACATGACTAAATCAGTATATAACACTAATCTAGGGATGTGTCTGGCAGCTTCATCCATAGAGTTGCAGTTTATTTCTGCTAGAGTGCTAGTGCTATCCTATAGAGTATCAGTTAAAGTGCTACTATCATGTTCTTTACCCTACTGTTTCTATCATGCTGTAGAACTTGATGCCTAAATTTGCATAGACAAAATGTTTATATGTCACTAGATTCCTAGATTAGGATAGGCACAATGTTTAATTCCAAATTTTCATCATTGTATCCTACGCTAGTCGTGATGAATACAACAAGCATGCAACCTTCAGGCAATTATTCTGTTTGCTTATTCTGAAACCCTGACAAACATATGGCTGATGAATACAACATGCTGATGAAGAATACAGGTAGTCTTTCCTAAAAAAAGATTGCAGATAGAGTCATTCAGATTGGCAAGACGTTCTGCTAACTCACGTTTGTGTTGCTCCAAAATTCAGTATGTTCTGAGGTGTTTGATCTTATCATTTTTGCAGGTTCTACGCAGCAGAAGTGCTCCTTGCCCTCGAGTACCTGCATATGCTCGGAGTGGTCTACAGGGACCTGAAGCCGGAGAACGTCCTCGTCAGAGAAGACGGCCACATCATGCTCTCCGACTTCGACCTCTCCCTCCGCTGCACGGTCTTGCCGACGCTAGTGCGATCCTCCCCACACCCCGATCCCAGGAACGCGCAGACCTGCGCCCAGCCCGCCTGCATCCAGCCCACATGCTTCATGCCCAAGCTCTTTAGCCAAAGGAGCAAGAAGAACAGCAACAACAATGCCACCAAGAAATCCAAGGGTGGCGAACCCGGGCAGCACCAGCCAGCCGGCCTCCCCGAGCTCGTCGTGGAGCCAACCGGAGCCCGGTCGATGTCCTTCGTGGGGACGCACGAGTACCTTGCCCCCGAGATCATCAAGGGCGAGGGTCACGGCAGTGCGGTTGACTGGTGGACGTTCGGCATCTTCCTGCACGAGCTCATGTACGGCAAGACGCCGTTCAAGGGGCAGACGAACCGCGCCACGCTGTTCAACGTCGTCGGCCAGCAGCTAAAGTTCCCGGACTGCCCCGGGACGAGCAACGCCAGCAGGGACCTGATCAGGGGTCTGCTGGCCAAGGAGCCACAGAGCCGGCTCGGCGTCAAGAGGGGCGCGGCGGAGATCAAGCAGCACCCGTTCTTCGAGGGCGTCAACTGGGCGCTCATCAGGTGCAGCACCCCACCCGGCGTGCCCAGGGCCGTCGAGCCCGCCGCGGTCGCGATGACGGTGCCCATGCCAGCGAAGCCCGCCGCCGCGCCGGTGGAGAAGGTGGAGATCAACGGCGGCAGCAAGAGGATGGCAGGAGCCGGCGCCGAGTCCGGAGGGAAGTTCCTAGACTTCGAGTTCTTTTAGAAAATTATAGGGAGGTTTAACAAAGAATACTTGCGAATTCCAGTTGTAGCTGTAGCCTGTAGGTGTAGTTCCATACTGGAGTGCTAGCGTTTGGTCAGTGGCATGTCTGATTGGTTTCAGTTCTATACTGCATCACCTCACTCTGTTGTTTGAGATCCATGCCATATTGCCATGCCAACAAGAGTAATCTGTGAGGTTTGAGCAGTCCAAGAAACGATTACAATCATGTTTCTTGCCATGCCATTATGTTATACAAAGTCCTAGTTGATTAGTCGAACAAAGCATTCTGTACCAAAATGCGAATGCCCAGATTGTGGAAAGAAACAGTACATTAGTACACTAGACAACCAAATTCTCTGATGCGCCGACGAGCCCCATGCCGCCGGCGGGACTCCGGTGCCGCATGAGGACGCGCAGCTGCGCCCGCTGGCACTCGAGATTGGACACCAGATCCACCCTCTCCTCGCGAGGCCGCACGCGCACCGCCTTGGGGAACTCCACGAACCCCTTGATCCCCCTCCGGATGTGCGGGTTCTCGCCGCCGCCGGCCTCGCGCCGGTGAGGTTGACCGTGCTGACTCCGGCTGGGGCTTTCTTGACCGTGTTGACTCCGGCTCGGGCTCTGCTGACCGTGTCGACTCGTCGTCGGGCTTGCCTTGCCGTTCGGGCTGCTGCAGCTGCAGCAGCTGCTCTTGTGGTTGTTATCGCTGGTTGCGGCAGTAGTGTGGAGCTCGGCGACGGCGTCGTCGATCTCCCGCAGCTTCTCCTCAATGGCCGCCCTCGCGTCGGCGAGCTTCATCTGGATCCGCTCCTCGCGCCAGAGCTCCGCGACGCGCAGCATCCGCCGCTCCTCCTCGACGCCCTCGATCGCGCGCTGGGCCTCGTCGCGCGCGGCGCCGGCTTCCTCCCGCAGCGCCCGGCACTCGGCCTCCGCGGCCTCGCCCCGGCGCCGCTCCTCGGCCAGCTCCGCCGCAAGCGCCTCGCTCAGCGCCTCCGCCTTCCGCCGCATGCGCCGCTCGAACTCCAGCTCCGCCCTCAGGTCCCTGATGCGCGCCACGCAGAGCTCCAGCTCCGACGACATGGCGCCGTACCCTTGGTCGAGCTCCACCTCCTCTTCGCCGCCGCTGCCGACGCCGTCCACGGGCACGACGATCATAGGCGAATCGAGATTC
Organism: Cenchrus americanus; assembly: GCA_947561735.1. Classification (NCBI taxonomy): domain Eukaryota; kingdom Viridiplantae; phylum Streptophyta; class Magnoliopsida; order Poales; family Poaceae; genus Cenchrus; species Cenchrus americanus. The sequence goes on from OX387243.1 coordinate 106,547,632, forward strand.
TCGGTTTGGCAAGGAGAGCGCGAGGAGGAGAGATGGATGATGTCGTGCAGGGAGTAGTGGGGGTTGTGATAAAGCTTCCAAGGAAGATGGTAGTGCGAACTGGCGCCATGATTGGCCTCCACCTGCACCGACGCCATCTTTCGGAGCTCGGGATCCAGTATTTTACCCGCCCTACTACTCGAGAGTGGGACTTGTTGGAGGCAAAGCGCATGGCCCCAAGGACGAAGGTCACCTGCCTCCTCCAAGCTTGATCGTCTTTGTGAGCTGTAAAAGTGACTAGCAGGACTGTAGAGGAGGAGGAGATGGTCACGTCTCGCGCTCACATGCATGGATCCCGACTCATCGCCGCCATCATGGTGGTTCATGATCCTCGTCGCCTTTTTCTTGCGCAGGCTGTTTATCATTCCGTCTCCAGTCTCCTCCTGCTCCTCGGTCGGCACGCTTCTGATGCGGTGACGATGGCGACATGGCGTTGTGGGCGTAGGAATCATGTGCGCGCCATGGCTTTTCGGTGAGGCGCGCGCATGCCATTGCCATTGTCACGCCACGCAATCGCGTCGCGTCGCGTCGTCGCAAAAGCCAGCTCCTGCTGCCTGCTAGTGCTGGACAGTGTCATTGTTGCCTTGAGTCGTGGCGGCAGCGGCACGATAAATTGTAGGAGTATATCTACTCCATATATTCGATGGTTTTTTGAGATAAAGTTATATGTTAGGGCACTGCTAGCGCCCGGACGTCCGATCCGGGAGCTAGTGTCGGACGGCTCTGTGGCCGTTAGATATTAGGATCCCCAATCGTCAGCCGTTAGATCTAAAGACTACCAGGTAAATGTTGCGAGCGTGTTGCGAATGTGTTATGAAAATGTTGCGAACGCGGTTGCTTGCAACATCCAACATCAGGAGTCTTCCTCTCTCCTCCCCCATGTTGCGACCATGTTGCGACTATATTGTGGCCATGTTGCGACCCGTGTTGCATGCAACATCCAACATCAGGAGTCTCTTCTCCCTTTTCCTCAACACAACACCCAACACCACGTGTCTGCGACATCGAAACGCAGCGTCTGCAACATTGAAAAATAATGTTTGCAACACCCAACAACACATGTCTGCAACATCGAGACTCAACATCTGCAACATCGAAAATTAATGGTTGCAACATCCAACATCAGGGCAACATTGAGATCGGTACTGTAGCTGTCAAATTTATTTAAATGAAAAAAATCTCGTCGCAACATTGAGACATGTTGCTTGCAACATGAAGAAAAATTACGCAACATTGAGTTATGTTGCATGTAACATGAAGAAAAAATACGCAACATTCAAAAACAACCATCCGCAACATTTTGAAATAACATCCGCAACATTTTGAAACACATCTGCGACATCCTGCAATATTGAAACATCCTGGTCTACTTTTCCAGCATTCGCGCAGAACACTTGCAACAACGACGTGGCGGAGGCAGAGAGAAGGCCACTTGGAGCAGCAACCGTGTGCCAGTGAGCTCCTTGGGGAGCGACGCGCGCCCAACCGAGCTCCGTCGCCCCGAGCCGCGGGGAGCATGAGCATGCACCGAGCCGTCGTCGAGCTCTGCCGCTGGCGAGCTTGCCTCCCGCACGGGGAGTGGCAGCCAACAAGTGGCGAGCTCCGCCCTGGCCTCAATAGCTCACCCATCCGCTCAGCCGCTGCCTCCACCGCTCTACGTGCCCATCGCAAGCTCACTGGAGCACCACCATGGAACCCTGGAAGTCGAGATCCGCCCGAGTCAGCCTCCTCGTCGTGGCGGAGGGGAGCGTGCTCGCCGACGCCGGGCGTCGACACCACGGGGAGAGTGAGGACCCGTGCGCCACGCCGTGAGGAGTGGCGGCGGCCCACGCACGAACGCGCGGTGGAGCATCGGCGCTGCGCACCTCCTGGTTCGGCGGATGGGCGACAGGGAAGAAGAAAAGAGATAAGATAGATTGTGTGGTTGTAGTGGTTGTGGGCCCCACCATATATTATTATTTTGACCATGTACGTGGGAAAAGGGTGCGCGGTGGGCCTGCGTGGGAGATGTGTCCGACGCCCATCGGACGTCAGACAGGAAGCATTTCCGTATATGTTATCTAGGTGATTTGAAGTCCTTTTTTCTTCGCCTCCAAATCCTGACCGCCACACTACTCTTACGAGGTTAGGGTGTTGCTCACCACCAGTCACGTACAGAGGGCTGGCGGCAGCAAGCCTAGCCGGTGGAGGGGCGGCGAGGCCGGGTGGCGGAGGACGATGGACGGGCCGGAGTCGGGTACGGGGGAGTGGACAATGCCTACGGAGCTGGTCGGAGATGGCGGCAGCGGTGGCCGGTCGGCTGGAGCTCCGGTGGACCTTAGCTCGCCCGTGCCGACGAGGTGTGGAGGGATTGGGCGACGGTCGGGAGGGGGTGCTGGGAGCATAAAGAGGCACGGGTTGTGGCGAGAAGACGACTCCGACAGTGTTTGGAAGGTCTTATTTTGACTTTTGTGTGGTTACTCTGGCAACTAATCTGTTGTACAACTTTTTACGTAATATTTTTCTCTCATAATCAATCTGCCGATTTATGCATTTAAGACCTACCCAACACTCTATCCGTGCGGAGAAAAAAAAGTTAAAGTGGAGACGGGGAGGAAAGGAGGGATATGAACCACTGATTTTAGATCTGATAACAACAAAATTCGTGTAGTCATATTGTCGGGGACAGCCCTAGGGGTCCCCTTAAACAACGGGGAAATCCTCACTTAAAACCCGCAAACCAAAACACAGTTTGCCTAACCATGCAGGATACGGCCCACGCCGCAGGGACCCCGACGGCCCACCAAGGCGGGCCTCTTGAAGATCCCCTCGAGCAGGCTCCGCCTCGCTCGAGGATGCGCGTCCCCCTCGGGCGGGCTCCGCCCCGTTCGAGGGGGTGCGCTTCCCTTGAGCGGGCACCGCCTCGCTCGAGGGCCCGCTCCCCCTCGAGCGAGGCTCCGCCCCGCCCTCGACCGGGGGCCGCCTCGCTCGAGGACGCCCCCTCACGCGTGCGCCGGCCCCCGTACGCGGGCATTTACGCCACGACACCGGCGGGACGGCGCCATCATGCGCCGGGGCTCGCGCCCCGGTGCCGCCGCACCAACTCCCCAGGAGGGAGCCCATCCCCATCACTGTGGGGAGGGACTGTGCAGCGCGGCCGGTGTCAGTCCCGTGACGCCGTGTGCCTACTCCAGTACGGCTAACGCACCGAGCCCTCGAAGGGGGGCCGGTTGCACCCTCGATTTGCTTTCTTGTGACCCTACAGGGTTAGGTGGAGGCGCTAGGCCGGTGGAACGCCATCCCTGCCGCTGTAACAGCATGGCCGCCGTCCCCGCGCGTGCAGGCGCACGCCAGGTGCTGTAGCAACAACTCCCGCACTGTGAAGCGCGTTGGGAAGGGACGCCGTTTTACCTGCTCCTGTACTCCGTACGGGCCAACGTCAGCAGCTCCCTCGAGTCTATCAGAAGACATCACCACCATCCGCCGCCCTTCTACCCTCGAACCGCCACTGTTCGGGTACAAGATAGGCCATGATGGCCAGACCACTGCAAGGATCGTCCGGACGACCGCCCATTCTACAGCATAGCACGTCGTGCTTCCTCACGTACCTAGATAGCGCGGCGCGCATGTGATTCGCCTCCTCCTTGATCTATAAAAGGAGGGCGAACCCCCCTGCCGCAGGGGGGAGAGACACAAGCACACGAAGCAGACGAACACACACGGACAAGAGGGGGCAAGCGGCGCCACGCACTTGCTCTCCAATCCTTCCATAACACCTCTAGACATTACGCCAGGGACTTGGAAGCCAGGCTTCCTCTCCCGCCTTGCTTGTAGCAGCCCCACTACAGGCACCCCCGGTGCTGAGCAATATAGTGCCTTGAGCACACCCGCCGCCGGACGTACGGCCCCCTCGGCCGGAACCAGGATAAATCCCGTGTCTCTTATTGCTTAGCACGGACCATTGAGGGATAGACCTCGGCGCTTTCTACTGGTTAGTGTCGGGACCATATTCCGCACCGACAGTTGGCGCCCACCGTGGGGCAATCTGAGCGCCTAAGGTCATTTCACCAACTCCCTCCATGGTGATCCGCACTGAGTACCGTGGTACACGCTACTGCATGGGCAGCTCGGACCCCCTCCCCGCCGGGTTCGAAATCCGGTTCGGGGACCTGAACTTTCAGGCCACGGGGAACGGCTACCTCATGCGCCTCACCAACCGTGAGGAGCTCCGCGCGCGGCGCCGGGGCGGGTCCGCTCCGACCCCCGCCGCACGCACCACCACGGCGCGGGCGCCCGCGGGCACGGATGCCGCGGGCCGTCGGCGCCACGACGCCGCCGCCGCTCGGGGCGGCGTTCGCGCCGGGGCGCGGTCCGAGCGACGGCGGAGCCGAGCACGCCGCCTCTCGGCGCGGCGCGCCCGCCGTCCACGACGGCCACCATCCCGGCGGGACGGCGCACGGTCTCGGACCGCGCATCCCCATCGGGCTGCGTGGCGCTACGTCGGCCTACAACGCCAACGTCAACACCACGATGCGCAGGGTTCCGCCTGGCCGTCACGTCTTCGTCGCCAGGGACCCCGGCGCCTCAGCTGGTGACGAGTCGTCCCTGGGTTCCATTGACGCGTTGCCACCCGCCAACCGCCACGGGTACGCGGAGTGGGACTTCTCCGGTGTGCCGGACCCAGTCATGTTCCGGCGTTTCCTCGACGCTACGGGTTACTGGTTCGGCTGCTCCGATGACTCCAGCACCGAGAGTTACGATCCCGCGCGAGAGTGCTACGCCGTCATCACCAACGACCCAGCCAATGCCGTCGGTGCGGTGGGCGCTGGTGACGGGGAGGTCACGCCTGCCCCAGGCATCGCCACGCGCCTGGCCGCGGGGCTAAGCGCACCGCGGGGGCCGACGCCGACGCGCGGCGGCCCAAGCCCGCGAGCTCGAGGCCAAGGCGGCGGAGGAATACCCGGACGGTGCGGCCGCTCCGTGCCTCAATGGCGGGGGAGGCCTCCGCGCGCGGCGAACGCGCGCGGGAGCTGGGCCGACAGGTCCGTGATCGCATCAACATCGACCCCAACATCGACAACGCGGACGCACCCCCGCGGGTGAGCCAAAAGCTCATCGCCGCCGCGACGCTGCTGCGGGCCATGCCGGCACCCTTGACCCCTGAGGCGCGAGACCTGCACCGCGAGGTGCAAACTCTCATCGAGCAAGCGGCCGTCCAGCAGGCCGAGAGCTCGGCCTCACGCATCCGCCAACAGGGGGGATGCGCGGGACGACGGAGCCGCACCGGGAGGCGAACCCTCGGTCCACGCGGGAGAGGACCGGCGGGGGCGACCCGCCGACCAAGGACGCACGACGGCCAAGGACCGGCTCCTTGACACACGCAGGGCGCTGGATGGTGACGCCCGCAACTTCATCAACGCCAGGCGCACGAGCAGGGCGGACGCGCGAGCAGCAATGGGCTACCACCCTCGGCGGGGTGGACGCTACGACAGCGGCGAGGACCGCTCCCCGACGCCGAAGCCCCCAGGGACCCGTGTGTTCAGCCGGGAGATCCGCACGGCGGCCTTCCCCCAGCGCTTTCGCCAACCCTCGACCATCGTCAAGTACAACGGGGAGGCGGACCCCCGCGTGTGGCTCAACGACTACCGCTTGGCTTGCCAGCTGAGCGGGGCCACCAGCGACGAGGTCATCATCCGCAACTTGCCCCTGCACCTCGGCGACGCGGCCCGGACATGGCTCGAACACTTGCCCGCCAGCCAAATCCACAATTGGGATGATCTGGTCTGCACGTTCGTGGGCAACTTCTAGGGCACGTACGTGTGCCCCAGAAATTCATGGGACCTGTGCTCCTGCACGCAGAAGCCCGGCGAGTCGCTGCGGGACTTCATACGGCGCTTCTCCAAGCGCTGCACCGAGCTCCCCAGCGTGGCGCAGTCTGAGATTGTGCACGCCTTCCTCGAGGGTACCACATGCCGGGACCTCGTGCGGGAGCTAGGACGCAGCCCGCCCGCGGACTCCAACGAGCTGTTCGACATCGCCACCAGCTTCGCCTCTGGAGAAGAGGCCGTGGGGGCGATCTTTGACGGCAAGAAGGGCAAGCGTTCGGAGGACGCGCCCGCAGAGGGCAGCAAGTCCAAGGAGCCCCACCGCAACGACAAGCGGGGCAAGAAAGGAAAGAAGCCGCGCCGCGAGGCGCGCGAGCAGGGGCGCGACGGCGGTAATGCCGAGGCCCTTGCTGTTGACCCGGCTCGACGGGGCCCTCGACCGGCCCCTCGAGGTCTGGGGGTGTTTGACGACATGCTAAAAAAGCCATGTCCTTACCACAAGACCCCAGTAAACCACACCCTTGAGCAGTGCGATATGTTCAAGAAGTTCTATGGCCGCGCCGCCGCAAAGGAGGCAGAGGCCAAGAAAGACGGAGGCGACGGCGACGCAGGCGGCTTCCCCGCCGTCGAAAATGTGTTCCTCATCTTTGGAGGCCAACCGTCGACATGTCGACCCACCAGCGCAAGAAGGAGCGGCACGAGGTCCTCGCCGCGGAGAGGGCACCTCTGTCCTTCCTCAATTGGTCGGAGGACGCCATCACCTTCAGCCGGGAGGACCACCCGAACCGCGTCCCCAACCCGGCCGGACCCCGCCGGGTGGTCGACCCCATCATCGGGAACGCGTGGTTCTCGAAGGTCCTCATGGACGGAGGCAGCAGCCTCAACATCCTCTACGCACATACGTTGCGCCTGATGGGGATCGGGTTGGACCCGGTGCGGCCCAGGCACGAAGCCGTTCCATGGCATCGCGCCGGCAAGCGGTGTCCGGCCCCTCGGGCGCATCGACTCCGCCGTTTGGTTTGGCACCCCGAAGAATTTCCGCAAGGAGATCCTCACCTTCGAGGTGGTGGGGTTCAAGGGGGCCTACCACGCTATACTTGGGCGACCCTGTTACGCCAAATTCATGGCGGTCCCCAACTATACCTACTTGAAGATGAAGATGCCGGGACCAAACGGCGTCATCACCGTCGGCTCGTCCATCGAGCACGCGTTCGACTGGGACGTCGAGTGCGTGGAGCACGCAGAGGCATTGGCGCTGGATGAAGCGCTGGTGAACACTTTGGAGAAGATGGTCAACGAAGACCTCGACTCCGCCGCCAAGCACGCCGGCACCTTCGAGGCCACGGAGCAGACCAAGGGGGTCCCCCTCGACCCTTCAGCCCCCGAGGGCAAGGCGTTGAGGGTCAGCTCCGCCCTCGATCCCAAATAGGAAGTGGTGCTCGTCGACTTCCTCCGCGCCAACGCCGACATCTTCGCGTGGAGCCCCTCGGATATGCCAGGCATCCCGAGGGAAGTCGCCGAGCACTCCCTTGACATCCTGCCAAACGCTCGCGCCGTGCAACAACGGCTCCGCCGCTTCGACGAGGAACGGCGACGGGCAATCGGAGCGGAGCTGCGGAAGCTTCTCGAGGCCGGATTCATCAAGGAGGTGTTCCACCCAACGTGGCTAGCAAACCCCGTGCTTGTAAAGAAAAAGAATGGGAAGTGGCGGATGTGTATAGACTACACTAGTCTTAATAAAGCATGTCCTAAAGTTCCTTTTCCTTTGCCACGCATTGATCAGATCGTTGATTCAACGGCTGGGTGTGAATTCCTTTGCTTCCTTGATGCTTACTCCAAGTACCACCAAATAAAGGTGAAGGAGTCCGACCAGCTCGCGACTTCGTTCATCACGCCGTTCGGGACGTTCTGCTACGTCACGATGCCGTTCGGCCTCCGAAACGAGGGTGCAACATACCAGCGTTGCATGCAGCACGTTTTTGGGGATCACATCGTGCGGACGGTCGAAGCATACGTGGACGACATCGTCGTAAAGATCAGGAAGGCGGACGACCTGGTTGGCGACCTTGGCGTCGCGTTCGGCTGCCTACGGGCCAATGGGGTCAAGTTAAACCCCGAGAAGTGTGTCTTTGGAGTGCCGCGAGGCATGCTCCTGGGATACATTGTCTCTCAACGGGGAATCGAGGCCAACCCTGGAAAGGTTGCGGCCCTCGAGCGAATGGGTCCGATCAAGGACCTCAAAGGAGTACAGAAGGTGCTGGGGTGCCTTGCCGCCTTGAGCCGCTTCATCTCGCGGCTCGGCGAGAAGGGCCTGCCCCTCTACCGTCTCCTCAAGAAGCACGAGCGCTTCTCCTGGACCGCCGAGGCCCAGGATGCGCTCGACAAGCTGAAGGCGTCTCTAACGCGAGCTCCGATCCTCACGCCGCCGCAAGACGGCGAACCCCTGCAGCTCTACATGGCCGCAACCACCCAGGTGGTTAGCGCCGTGATCGTCGTGGAGCGCACGGAGGAAGGGCACGCCCTGCCTGTACAGCGGCCGGTCTATTACATCAGCGAGGTCCTATCAGACACCAAGACGCGCTACCCCCAGGTCCAGAAGTTGCTGTACGCGGTAGTCCTTGCGCGGCGCAAGCTCCGCCACTACTTCGAGGCCCACCCCGTCACGGTGGTTTCCTCCTTCCCACTATGGGAGATCATCCGCAACCCCGACGCTGGCGGCGGATCGCCAAGTGGTCCGTGGAGCTGATGGGCGAGACGCTCGCCTACGCCCCGCGCAAGGCCGTCAAATCCCAAATTTTGGCTGATTTCGTCGCCGAGTGGACGGATACGCAGCTACCGCCGCCGCAGATCCAAGCGGAGTGCTGGACTCTATTCTTCGACGGCTCGGTGATGAAAACAGGGGCGGGCGCGGGCCTGCTCTTCGTGTCACCCCTCGGGGAACACATGCGGTACGCGGTGCGCCTCCACTTCCCCGCGTCTAACAATATGGCCGAATACGAGGCCCTCCTCTGCGGCCTCAAAATCGCCATTGAGTTAGGCGTCAAGCGCCTCGACGTGCGGGGGGACTCGCAGCTCGTAATCGATCAAGTCATGAAGAACGCGAGCTGCCACGACGATAAGATGGAGGCCTACTGCAAAGCCGTGCGAGCCCTCGAGGACAAGTTCTACGGCATCGAGCTCAACCATGTGCCCCGCCGGTACAACGAGGAGGCGGACGAGCTCGCCAAGATTGCGTCCGGGCGGATCACTGTCCCCCCGAACGTTTTCACGCGCGACGTTGCTCAGCCCTCGGTCGTCTTCGAGCCCCACCCCTCGAGTCACGACGAACCCTCGGGGGCTACCTCGAATCCAGCGGGTACGGAACCCATGGACGAGGACCCCTCGAACGAGGCGTACGTGCTCTCCCTCCTCGAGGGGTATGGCTCCCACGAGGGCGACGTGATGGACATCGAGCCAGCTCCTGTTGAGGCAGACTGGCGCGACAAATACATCGCCTGGATCACTCGAGGGGAACTCCCCGCGGACCGGGCCGCGGCCAGGCGCATCGCCAGGATGGCCAAGTCCTTTGCCCTCGTTGACGGAGAACTATACAAGCGTGCCGCCTCCGGCATCCTGCAGCGGTGCGTGCCCATCCCCGAGGGGCGCGAGCACCTACGGGACATTCACGCGGGGACCTGTGGCCACCACGCCGCACCCCGCACCCTCGTCGGCAACGCGTTCCGCCAGGGCTTTTACTGGCCTACCGCGGTCGCCGACGCCAGCGAGATCGTACGCACCTGCGAAGGGTGCCAGTTCTACGCTCGCAAGTCCAACTTGCCCGCCCATGCCCTGCAGACCATCCCCGTAACGTGGCCATTTGCTGTGTGGGGGCTGGACATCGTCGGGCCCCTGCGGAAGGCGCCCGGGGGCTTCACCCACTTGTTGGTCGCGATTGACAAGTTCTCCAAGTGGGTGGAAGTGCGCCCCATCACGAATCTCAGCGCAGAACAGGCGGTAACATTCTTCACTGACATCGTCTACCGCTTTGGAGTGCCAAACTCCATCATCACCGACAATGGGTCCCAGTTCACGGGCCGGAAGTTCTTGGAGTTCCGCGACAAGTTCCACATCCGTGTGGATTGGGCAGCTGTGGCACACCCACAGACCAACGGCCAAGTGGAGTGTGCCAACGGCATGATCCTACAAGGCCTAAAACCCAGGATCTTCGACCAGCTAAACAAATCTGGGCGAAAATGGCTCCAAGAGCTACCAGCGGTTGTGTGGAGCCTAAGGACCACCCCGAGCAGAGCCACTGGGTTCACCCCGTTTTTCCTAGTCCATGGCGCGGAGGCCGTCCTCCCCACGGACTTAGAATACGGATCGCCCGGGGGTTCGAGGCTATGACGAGGATGCCGGCCCGGCCGAGCCCGCGAGGACTCGCCGGATCGGCCGGACGAGGCACGCCTCGTGGCCTTGATGCATTCCGCGAGGTACCAACGATCCCTCGGGCGCTACCAAGCACGCAAGATACGCCGGCGGGATTTCGCCGAAGGGGATGCGGTCCTAAGGCTACGCCAAGACAACCGAGGGCGCCACAAGCTATCGCCCCCATGGGAGGGACCCTACGTCGTGGTGAAGGTACTCAAGCCCGGCACGTACAAGCTGGCCAACGAGGACGGAGAAGAGCTCACCAACGCTTGGAACATCCAACAGCTACGTCGTTTCTACCCCTAGCTAGGATTCCCAAGCATCTTTTGTTGTAAAAATCATATGGCCAACGCCCCAGTTGGTGGCAACTATGTAAACACCTCAAGTCAAATGGAAAGGGCAACTCGGCTTTCCCCTGAAACCCAAGTTACCCTCGGGGGCTACTGTGGGGGGCACCTCCCCCCAAAAAAATGGTCCCATTTTCGCGCAAAAATAAAACAACTCACATGCGCTAAGTTTGTTTTCTACTTCAACCTCGAGCAATGGTTCGAACAGGGCGCAGGCGGCCTAGCGGAAGGAGCGCACGAGTCAGAGATAGCCTACGCCGCGAGGATACGACCCTTCTCTCTCACCTCCAACCCAGCAGCCCCCCCGCGAAAATCGAACTCCCCTAAGTAAAATCTACTCAGGAAGAAGGAGAAACAAAAAAGCGCAATAAACAAAAGACTTCGTTTCATATCAACAAACGTTTAACTTGTTTATTTACAAAGGCCGCATGGCCAGAGTACTGATACACGAATAAAAACGGGCCTAGTGCCCAACTATCTTCAGGCGGGAGGGGCGGCAGCGTTAGCAGCGTCCGGGAAGAGGAACTCCTTGAAGGCTTCAGCAAGCGACCCGGCGGCGTCGGCGGCGAGCGCATCCACACGCTCCATCGCTACCTCGTCCTCGACGCCCTCGGGAACGATGTAGCCCTCCGCCAGCGCCTCGAAGTTGACCTCGTAGTGGGACCGCACCACTCCGAGGGCCTTCTGGACGCCCAAATGCGAGCCGCCCGGGCATCCGCTCGGTGACGTGACCGCCAAGGGCGCGCAGGGCCGGCCGGCCAGGCCGCCGGCCCGTGCTTCGCCCTCCTCCACGGCTCGGCGGGTCTCGAGGGCCGCACCACGCAGCCTCTCCCGCAGCCCCCGCTCGGAGGAGTTATAGGAAGCCTCGCGGTGCCTCGCCCGTTCGACCGCATGCCCCAGGGCGGTGCGCAAGTCTGGAATCGCCAAGACAAGAAAGAAATCAGAAAGGGGGATGCGAGCCCTCTAGCAGAAAAACCAACAAAGCAAGAGTCAAACAGTGGCTCACCTTCGACTTGTTTCCTCTCCACCTCGAGAGCGCGGCGTTCGGCCCCGACCGCCAGCTCGAGGCGCTTGACGGACTCACCCTGCTCCTGGAGGGCCAGCTCTTGGTTTGCGCTCGTAATGCTGAGCACAATGAGCTCGCCCTCGGTCTTAGAGAGCTTGGCGTCCCGCTCCGCCAATGACCCCTCGCGCCGCCCTCGCGAGCGACGCGCTCCTCGCTCCGGCGTCGTCCCGGCGTCGACGAGGGCGGCTCGCTCCCCGCCGGAGCCGCCCCTCGGCCCCTTGGCGGGCGGTGCGCTCCTGCGAGAGCCGCTCCTCGGCCGACGACGAGCGCCGCGGCCTTGGCGTCGAGGGCGGCCTTCAAGTCGTCGGCCTCCTTGGCCCGCCTGCTCCGCGCCCGCGCGCCCGGCTCCTCGGCCGGCGCCGCCGCGCCCCTCGCCCCCTCGAGCGACGAGCGGAGCCCCGGTTCTCGCCGCGGACGCCGGCCACCTCCGCCTCCCAGTTGGTCGCCGGCGTCCGCATCTTCTACAGGTCCGGGCGCGCCCGCCACAGCGCCTCATCACGATCGATGAGAGCCGTGCAGACCCGCTCGAGGCTAGAACGGCGCGCCGGGTCCTGCCCTCGTGCTCTCGGGGAGTTCGTCGCGCAAGACCACGGCCCGGTACGCCAACCAGCCGTCCGGGGTCCTGAGGGCATCGGCGAGCGCGTCGAAAGCGTCGCATCGCTCCCGGAGCTGGTGGAGCTCGGTGTTCACCCGATCAAAGGCGTTGTACTTGTCATGGGCGCGGCGCTCGAGCTCCTGTCACCCACAATTCGAAACCCATAAGCGCCACGACACATAAACAGCGCACAAAAGCGAGAGAAAGTAGAAAACGAACAACAACACCCTACCTGGAAGACGCGCCATGCGGGGCCACCATGGACCCTCAGCGCCTCGTTCAGCGCGCGGTCGAGCGTGGCGCCGTGGCTCCGAGCTCTCCCCGCAGCTCCTCGCTCTCCCCGGGGCGTCGGCGAACGCGAGCGGATCGCCGCCGGCCCCCTCTACCGCGGGCGAGTGGCCGGCGCGGGAGGACGAGGCCTCGGCGCCGTGTCCTCGGTCCCCCACCACCATGTGACCCTCGCGCCGCCTCATGAGGGCCCCCTCCTGGGGCTTGGGGGAGCGTGTTGGGACGCTCGCCCACTGGTCCCACCCGGGCGGCGGGGAGTCGTCGTCCAGGACCTCCACCACCTCCACCCGAAATCGCCGGCGGGCGCCGGCCCTCCGCCCGCCTCCGCTTGCACCTCCACGGCCGCGGGCGCTTGACGTGGCGCCTCATCCACCACCCGGCCGCGCCCCGCGGCGTGGGCGCCCGGCCGCCCTCCGCCAGCCCACCGCCTCCGGCCGTGCCTCCGCGACCACGGGTGCCACCGCGGGCCGCACCCGCCCGCCTCCGTCGCAGCGGCCCACCATCGGCCGCACCTCCGCCACCGCCGCCGCCGTGGGCTGCGCCTCGCCACGGCCGGTGCCGGCCGCTCCTCGGCAACCACCGACCGCGCCATGACGCGCCGATCCGCCGGTCGAGGCCTCGGGGCCCCGCCCGCGCCCCGCGAGCTCTCACCCGCCGCCGCCGTGCTTGCCCCCGCCCGCGACGCCCTCGACGAGCGGCGCCGGGTAGGGATGGACGCGTCCGCCCTCGCACCTTGGCCGGTGTGAGGGGAGGCACGGTTGGCACCACCGCGCGAGGGCACAAACGAGAGGGTTAGAATGCTCGATCATCAAAAATCAAACAAGTAGAGGATCGAGCCCCTTACCTCGAAGAGGAAAAGGCGCGCTTCCTTTTCCTCGAAGCCTCGGCCGGATGAGGCCGGCGCGGCCGGCACGCCCGCCGCCGCGCCTCCCGACGTCGCCACCGCGCGCGCGGGGCCCGCCCGCGCGCGCGCGCTCGCCGCACGCACGGGCGCGCGCCGCGCGCGCCCCGTAGTGCGCGCGGGCGCCCCGCGGCGCGCGCCGCCCTCGTTGTCGATTGCCGGCGGCGGGCGCCGTTGCGCCCGCCCCGCGCGATGCCGCCCTTGCCCCCCGAGTCGGCTCTCGGCGACGGAGGCGAGGGCTCCCACCTATCGAGGGGCCCCGCCCCTCGCCCTCTTCCTCTTCGTCCTCCTCCGAGGATGAGTACTCCTCGCTCCCGGGGAGGAGAGCCCCCGCCTCCTCGCGCCGCGTACTCCGCGCTCCGTCGCTCGCGGCGCTCGTTGTGCCGCCTCCGCGCTCCCTCCCCGCGCGCCGCCCGCTCTTGCTCCCGCTGCTGTGCCGCCCGACCAAGCGCGCGGGAGTCGGGGGTGGGCGGGACAGACTTCGAGGCGGTGAAGTTCACCAGCTGCATGCAGGGACATCAAAGACGCGTCAGAAGCCAGAGGCAACACCAAGAACTGAAACAGAGCCAAGAATCATGCTCACCAGCGGGCCGGTGGGGAGCATCTCGAGGTCCCATGGGGTCCGGTCCGGATGCACCGGCACCCGGGTGTCGACGGCGCTCCGCGCCCGGGTGAGTGCATACGGCCGCCCGAGGGGGGGTCGGGGAGCATCCGCGACCTCGCCAACGCGATGGGGTCCACCTCCTCTGTCATCTCAAAGATGCGGAGAGCGGCCTCTCCATCGAGGCACGACCCGCCGGTGATGGAGGAAGGCGAGGACGCCCATCGCGGTCGCCCCCGCTCCGACGGGCTCCTCGGGGCGGCCGGGACCGAGTCCCCGCCGCCTCCGTGCTGGGGCGTGGACACCCCGTAGCCCCAAGAGCTGGGCTTCTCCTTGAACACCCGACCGGTGTAGGGGGGAGGCCGGGCTCGGCGTTGCGTAGGTAGAACCATCCCCGCTCCCAGCCGGCATTGTTCGTCGTCATGGTGCAGGGGATGTAGTGGTCCTTGAACTGCCCCCACAGGGCGAGCAACATCCCGCCTGCGCGCACCGCGCGGCGGGTCCTTGGCTCCGTCGTGGGCTGCGTGAAGAGCTCCGCGCGGAAGAGATGTACCCAGAGCTCCCAGTTGACTGGGATCCCCAGATACCCCTCGCAGACGCCCACGAACGTGGCCGCCTGCGAGATCGCGTTGGGCGCGAAGTTGTGCAGCTCCACGCCGTAGTAGTGGCACAGCGCCCGCATGAAGCGGCCCGCCGGCGCGTTGAAGCCTCGCTCGTGGAAGCGGACAAAGCTCACCACGTAGCCTTCTGGTGGGTTGGGCACGCGGTCCCTCGCAGGCGGCACTATCCACTCCGCCGGGCGTCCCTCCTCATTTGCCGCCAGCTGGCCGGCGGTGACCAGCTCGTTGAGAGCCAGCGGGGTCACCGACGACCTCTCCCAGGCGTACGGGTCAAGAATCGTGACGGGCAGAGGCGGCGCCATGAGAAGAGGGCAAATGAATGCGAGAGCGGAGGACAGGAAGAGGAAGAAGAACTCAAATGGCAAAGCTGCACGGTGGCGAAGGCGAGGCGAGGAGGAAAGCACAGGGGGCTGAAATGGCGGAGCGCTAAGGTAAAAAAACCGCCGCTCCCCCTTCCCCTCAGATTTATAAGCCGTGGGCGAGCTCTCCGGAGCGGATGTCCCGCGCGCACTAACTGCAGGGAATCTTCTCTTCCCGCTGACGAGCGGGCCCCGCCACGACCACAGCGGCCACATCACCGCGGACGGGCCATCATCACAGTGAAGACTAGCAGGGACCGAGGCAGGCGGTCACGTCCGCCTGCCACGCCGCCCACTACGCGCGCGCGTGCGGCCACAACGCCTAAAAAGGCGCGCCCGCGTTGCGAAACCGCAGCCTCTACTGTGGGGCATTTAATGACCCGGTCCCTTGCAAAGCAAGGAGAACCCTCGAGCGGAGCGAGCCCCTGGCTCGGGGTAAATTCAACCCTCGAAGGGACATCGGCGTGAGAAGGTCGCCCGGGGCTCGCTTGAAGTAAAGCAGGCACCGCGAGCACCCATGCCACGCAAAACCCTCGAGCGGCACGAGCCCCTGGCTCGAGACGATGTCAGCCCTCGAAGGGACATCGGCGTGAGAAGGTCGCCGGGGCCCGCTTGAAGTAAAGGGGCACCGCGAGCACCCATGCCACGCAAAACCCTCGAGCGGCACGAGCCCCTGGCTCGAGACGATGTCAGCCATCGAAGGGACATCGACGTGAGAAGGTCGCCCGGGGCCCGCTTGAAGTAAAGCAGGCACCGCGAGCACCCATGCCACGCAAAACCCTCGAGCGGCACGAGCCCCTGGCTCGAGACAATATCAACTCTCTAAAAGGGCACATGAGTAAGAGGGTCGCCCGGGGCCCGCTTGAAACAAAGCAGGCACCACAAGCACCCATGCCACGCTGTGCTACCGACCAGCACCTCGGGGGCTGGCTCGCCCAGACCCCTCGACGGCCGCAAACGCAAAAGACGGGGCCGCCCAGGCGCCGCCCCGCACGGCCCTACTGATCAGAGGTTCGAAGCCTGACCCTCAACGGGTTCGAACAGGCGCCCCAGATCGCAGAGTCAGGGACGACGAAGGCACGCGCATTCGAGCCGTTCCTCGAGCCCGTCGGCTCGAGGGTGCCCCACATGTCGTGTTCGAGAGCCAGCGAGGGCAGCTAGCCGGGGGATCCAACTGAGGGAGAGCTTCCGCGCCCTCGGTCCCTAGCGAACGGGACCGAGCCCCACCTAGCAAACCCACGCAAGCGCTTCCATGGACGTGTCTCTGGACCACGCAGCCTACCCTTATCGAACGGGGCATGGGCGTCCTCTCGAACCACCCACTAGCAGCTCAAAGAGGAATCCGCAATTCGCGACCCGCTCGATGGGGGTTGCGGAAACCTCACCCTCCGTCCCGCGGAGGGACGGCGAGGGCGCGTTAAGAAACAAGTCGTAAAGCTCTACCCGATCGCCTCGAACGGGCCCAGACTCGGGGGCTTAACGCACGGCTACACCTCCTTGGTTCGCACCCGCCGGAGACAGCGCCAGCAGCGCGTGCGTCACCGAAGCCGGCTGAGACATTGCCGATGCCGGTTGAAACATGTGCCACGCCCTCTGACCAGTTCTCGCGGATTAACCCCTGCAGGAGCATCCACGCCCCCGCAGGCTGGCGGGGGCTAGACCCGCGGGTCCGCTGACGCGGCCCCACGGAAAGCGTTCGCAAAACAAGGAGGGAAGAACGTCCTATCAATAGGTTCCAGCATCTGCGGGAGCCTCAATGGCAAACCCGCAGATGCTCGGGGGCTACTGTCGGGGACAGCCCTAGGGGTCCCCTCAAACAACGGGGAAATCCTCACTTAAAACCCGCAAACCAAAACACAGTTTGCCTAACCATGCAGGATACGGCCCACGCCGCAGGGACCCCGACGGCCCACCAAGGCGGGCCTCTTGAAGATCCCCTCGAGCAGGCTCCGCCTCGCTCGAGGATGTGCGTCCCCCTCGGGCGGGCTCCGCCCCGTTCGAGGGGGTGCGCTTCCCTTGAGCGGGCACCGCCTCGCTCGAGGGCCCGCTCCCCCTCGAGCGAGGCTCCGCCTCGCTCGAGGGTCCGCCCGCCCTCGACCGGGGGCCGCCTCGCTCGAGGACGCCCCTCACGCGTGCGCCGGCCCCCGTACGCGGGCATTTACGCCCGACACCGGCGGGACGGCGCCATCATGCGCCGGGGCTCGCGCCCGGTGCCGCCGCACCAACTCCCCAGGAGGGAGCCCATCCCCATCACTGTGGGGAGGGACTGTGCAGCGCGGCCGGTGTCAGTCCCGTGACGCCGTGTGCCTACTCCAGTACGGCTAACGCGCCGAGCCCTCGAAGGGGGGCCGGTTGCACCCTCGATTTGCTTTCTTGTGACCCTACAGGGTTAGGTGGAGGCGCTAGGCCGGTGGAACGCCATCCCTGCCGCTGTAACAGCATGGCCGCCGTCCCCGCGCGTGCAGGCGCACGCCAGGTGCTGTAGCAACAACTCCCGCACTGTGAAGCGCGTTGGGAAGGGACGCCGTTTTACCTCGCTCCCCGTACTCCGTACGGGCCAACGTCGGCCAGCCTCCCTCGAGTCTATCAGAAGACATCACCACCATCCGCCGCCCTTCTACCCTCGAACCGCCACTGTTCGGGTACAAGATAGGCCATGATGGCCAGACCACTGCAAGGATCGTCCGGACGACCGCCCATTCTACAGCATAGCACGTCGTGCTTCCTCACGTAGCTAGATAGCGCGGCGCGCATGTGATTCGCCTTCTCCTTGATCTATAAAAGGAGGGCGAACCCCCTGCCGCAGGGGGGAGAGACACAAGCACACGAAGCAGACGAACACACACGGACACGAGGGGGCAAGCGACGCCACGCACTTGCTCTCCAACCCTTCATAACACCTCTAGACATTACGCCAGGGACTTGGAAGCCAGGCTTCCTCTCCCGCCTTGCTTGTAGCAGCCCCACTACAGGCACCCCCGGTGCTGAGCAATATAGTGCCTTGAGCACACCACTGCTGGACGTACGGCCCCCTCGGCCGGAACCAGGATAAATCCCGTGTCTCTTATTGCTTAGCACCGACCATTGAGGGATAGACCTCGGCGCTTTCTAGCTTGGTTAGTGTCGGGACCATATTCCGCACCGACACACACACACACACACACACATATATATATATATATATATATATATATATATATATATATATATATATTTCAACTCGGTGGAAGATATTTCCAGTTGAGATACTCGCATGAATTGCTGCATTGCATCAGCAGCCGTCAAAGGATTGATATCGGCTGCCAAGGGCCGAAGCTGAAGCACGGCTGCATGGAGCAGCTTCCATCTCTCTGTGCCGTACCATAAAGCATGTCCGGATCCAACGGCCGGCCTCGTGCGACGCAGTAAACACGGGACAGCATCGCAAATACTGACCATGTACCAAAGTAACGGGCCCTGGATCTGTATCATCCGTACACCGTGATAGCAATCAATGTCGCGCTGCACCTACCTGCATTCGAGGTTCAGATAATGAGATAATGCAGTGACTGTCCTCTTCGCGAGCTCGAGAAAGGCCGGCCGTTCCTTCCGAAACGGGCCAGATTTTGAGCCATGATGTCTTCAGCCCAACGGAACGAGGGTGGGCGCAACCCAGCCGAACAAAATATGAAGAAGTCTGTTTTACCAGTCTGGCGCTAGGCCGAGCGTATAAATTCTGCCTAGATACAAAAGTTGGAATTTTTTATATTTAATCTGTCATGATTTTCGAAAAAAAATTGTCGAATCAAAATTTTCGAGAAATGTACATCTGGTGCCGTACCCCACGGCGGCAGGCTCCTGCCGCTGTATCTCATGGCGTTAAGTCCCTGCCGCCGTGGGGTGCGGCGGCAGGAGTCAGGTTCCTGCGCCAGGGCGGGGCAGCGTGGCGCCAGGACCATGCCGCTGAACGGCACGGCGGCAGGTCCGTACCGCCGTGCCACACGGTGGTAGGGTCTTTTTTTTATTTTTTTAGTTTTTGGTTTTTAAAACACTTTTAACTTTTTGAGAACGACAAAATAATAAGTGCAAGTATAATCACAAGGGAATATCCTAGTCAACGATAAAGGAATAGTCACAAGGGGATATACATAATCACAAAGGGAAAGTTTATGCAAAATCATAGTACTACATCTAAATGTGCCGGCCCCTCTTCCCCCTAACAGCTCTAACGTCAGCCCAGGTGTGGTCCCGGTCGTACGTCCACGGGTCAAGTGCCCTGACGACCCGTGGTCCTAGGTGGTCGGGAGACGGTGCCGCCATGGCCGCCTGCGACGAGCCTGCAACATCCGGTGTCGCTCTGCCGGCCGGTGTCGCTCCGTCGGCCGCCGGTGTCACTCCGCCGGCCGCCGGTGACGCTCCACCGCCCGCCGGTGTCGCTCCGCCGCTCGTGGTCGCTTATGTCAATTAACCAAATTATGTCAATTATAACCATTTCCTACAAATTTAAAATGAATTAAAACAAATTATGTGAATATAAATAATTTTCTACAAACTTTATAGCAATTTAATCAAATTATGTCAATTATAACCATTTTCCACAAATTTAAAATGAATTAAAACAAATTATGTCCTAAGTTAACTAAACTAAATTTAACTAAACTAGGTTAAGTAAAATAAATTTCTAAACTAAACTAATTTGACTAAACTAACTAACTAATCTAAGTTAACTAAACTAACTAAACTAGACTAAATTTAGAAACATACCTCAGAAGCGCTCCGAAGAGGTTGAAACCCGAAGATTTGGAGGGAGGGGTGAGTGAGGGGCCGGCGGCAGGGGCTCGGCCCCTTATTTAGGTCGGCTCCTGCCGCCGTGGGTCATGGCGCCAGGGCTCTACCGTCGTGGGTTAGGGCGCTAGGGATCCTGCCGCCGTGGGCCACGACGCTAGTGATCCTGCCGCCGATGGCCGCGGCGGCAGGAGCCTGACCCCACCGGTCAGTACTGCCAACTGTTGGCGGCTCCCCTAACATCGTGGACCACGGCGGCAGGAACTCTAACCACGACGCTAGATGTACATTTGTCGAAATTTTTGATTCGACCATTTATTTTTCGAAAATCATGACAAATTAAATATAAAAAAATTCAAAAGCATTACATGCTGTATTAAACACCTCTCCCATTCCCTCGAATATCAAAACCGTATGCTTTACCTTCCTGCCCGGGTTACTAACGATTTCTAAATGCGATTTTGTTTTTCAATAAAAAATAAATCTTATAAATACTTTCTAAACCACGTAAAATATTCCTAAGCTTTTAGAAATTATGATAAAAATAGAGTGGAAGCAAAGATATTTATATTCCTTACGCCTAATCCATCTTTAGAATTTTTTCATAATTTTAAAAGCTTAGGAATATTTTTTTTGATCTGATAACTTTATTAAGTATTTTCAAGATTTATTTTAATTGAAAATGACAAAACCACCTAAAAGTCGCTTAACCAGGATAGGAATTTAAATTGAACGATTTTGAAAGTTGAGGGAGGTTGTTTACCTAATTTTTGAGTCTGGGGAGAAAACGTGGACTCGACGCTGCATCTAAAGAGGTCATACAATTTGTTTTCAACACAGGAAGTACTTGGATCGCCTTTATGTTCCTAGCTCGTTGACTGGGCTGGCTGGAACGGCCCAACAATAAAGTAGGTTTAGATTGGGCTTATCAAGCAGTAATCTGATTCTAACAATTGGTTTTTTATATTTATTTTTTTCACGATTTTACAAAAAATAAACCACGCGAAGATTTGCAAAACTATACTATTGCCGCCATACCACACGGCGGCAGGGAGCCAAACGTCATGTAGTATGGCGTCAGGGCCCTAAGCGCCATGTTGTCCGACGCTTAAGGTGTTGACCAGTCGTTTGACCGTCGTCAGGGTCCTAAACGCCATAGCATACGACGTTTGAACCAAACGTTATATGGCACAATGTTTGCAGGCCCTGTGAGTGATGGGGAGGTGGTAGAAGGTGTCGACCGATGCTGCAAATGTTCGACCTATACTTGTGACTACCACAAGAAGATCACCCCCCCCCCCCACACACACACACACAAAGATTGGCCCCTTCCACCCCCTGCTAGATACTACTACATGTCGTCGCAGCTACCGGCGGCTCTATGTTCTCTGGGCAGTTCTCGTACAACTAGATTAGATTAATTAGAAATGTTGTAATCAAAATTCTAAATTCCATAAGGCATGTTAGGACTAGGTGTGACAACCCGCCTAGGAAAATACCGTACTATTGCCTAAAACCGATACACTTTGATCATTAAGCAATAGTAAAGTATCATCCTGTCGTTGGTTGCCGGGTTAACGCCCGGTAAATCACTTGGACATCGAACAGAGGATCGACAAATGCATTAAAACTCACGCGAAGGCGAGTCCAGAGTACAACATGAATTAAGCATTTTATTACAAACCATTGTTCATGACAGGAAGTAAAGATTCAGAGTTCAAAAACAGCGGAAATAAAATAAACTAGCGCAACGGTAACCATCACAGGAGGCCATCCGTGATGTCATCACTTGTCGTCACCCATCCGGTCAACAACATCTGCAACAACAGTTTTAAAGCAAGGCTGAGTATACTAATACTCAGCAAGACTTAACCGTCGGGTGAAATCTACATCATCAACTCTAGACATGAAAGGCTTTTGGCCGGTGGAGTTTTCTTTTGCTGAATAGCTACTAAGAGTAGATCCTTACTTTCAATCTTTTAGCACAAGTTCTAGTTGATTACCATTTCTAAATGTGCCATCTAATTCAATCAAGAATTGGACAAGCAATTAATTCATACAACAATATTCCTCGAGTTCCATCATTATGTGATATCATGGCCAGTTGATTAAGCAGTCTCGGATAACGGTGAGAGGTCGACAATCGATTGATTCAAACCTTGCAAGGTAGACCCAAACACACGGTAGGTTGCCCCCGTAAGGACAACTTCCCAGGCCGTTTCCAAAAATTCTCGGGTTGCGATCGAATCTTACAGTCTTTGGTGCAGGCTATCCGACATACCCCTGAGATACCCGGAGTCACCATACACCACCCTTCCCGGTAGCTAGCCGGTTAGGAGATTTCTCAAGAGTAGTAATAGTAAGTTCCCGCACCGTCTCATTAAGGTACTAGGCTTACCGGTCCCATTCCCGGCGAATGTTTAGTACGTTCAAAAGCTTAGCCCACGAAAGCCACTGGACCGGAGCCCAATCCCATGCTCTTACCACATGAGCAATCCATTTATAAAGATCTTAAGATTCCAACATAAGAACTTATTCTCACGAGTGACGAACATCACTCGACTTCTATCGGTCCTATAGCATAGCAGCTATCGACCTAGCATACTAGTGATAGAGCATAGGTACCTAAGGATCATGCATCTAGGGTTTCAATTCAACTCCTGAAACGTAAATGCACAATCATAGCAAACATATTTGCATAAGTTTAAAAGACGGGTTAATGATCCGAGGATTGCCTTCGCTGGCAAGGTTGGCCTTGGGCCCTTCTGGACTTGGGTCCACATCTTGAGCTACGTCCACGTACGGCAGCTCCTTGTCGGCACCTTCGTCTCCTCAAACCGGCACGAGCGTACGTCTACTGGTGGAAGGATCTACACGAAGATGCAAGTGCAAGATTTACTCGACGATTATTAATTTAAACCACAAACCATAAATGACATCCATGGGGTGTATTAGTTGGACACATTCACCTAGATAAGAATACATTTAGCATACTCTTCCAAAAAGGAACAATTTGCAATTCTTTATTCAATATTCTTTTTGATGGTGACTGTGTACATATATATGTAAATAATTTAATTTAACTTCACAAACCATAGTGGGTGGGTGCATTTAACCTTTTAACATGATTTGCAACCACACACAAGATTAGCAAGTGTGGCTTGGTGATATTTCCCATTTAGTGACTATTAAGCCTTTATTACTTCCAATGCTTTAATTCATGAAATTAATTAGTAAAATTCATTGGAAAGGTGTATTACACTTTAAACACCTATAACAAGCCACTGGACACACATGCAAGATTTGGATAGCTATAAATTAATTACTTTTGAAAATCACAAAAGCTTAACTAGAAGGACAAGGTAAATGCACACAAAAATAAATACTCAACAAAATGATCCAAACTTTTTACACATGTTATATGGTTCAAAACTAGCCTAGTGGTGCAGCACATACACCTAGAACTATTATGAAACTTGAGTTGTTCATTTTCTAAGAAAATCAAGCATAATTCAAGAATAAATATTTATGTAATTATATAATTGTGATTAATTTACCAGAGCTGTGTCTTGGAATTAAAAGACAGTATGAAAAAGTTGGTTCCAAAAACCTAATTATTTTTATCTAGAAAAATCATTTATGCAGATCTGGCAGAAAAGGAAAAACATTTTTATTAAACGATTTACAACATAACTTTTTTGGCATAGCAGCTAGTCATGACCTAACACACAACATATCCAAAAATTAGCTACATAGTATTTATATATTTTGAGATATTGCAGATCTAGGTTTTCACATTTGTATTTTTCATGTAAAAACTAACAGGAATTAGCTCAGGCAAGACTAACAAAAGTTGTAGGATATTTCACCACAAACACAACAAAATTGGTTTTGCATTTTTCCGATTTTTCTGTGATTTTCTACGCAATTTACAAGAATCAGGGAAATCACTTTACTATTGGAGTTACCCTTTTGCAGGGAAGCCCTCAGAAAGAATCTTTCTTTTGCAATGTGGCCCCTGGGCGGCCGACCGGCGCGGTGGAGCAAAATCTGGCGAGGCTCGCCGGAGTTTTGGCCGGGCAAGGGTGGGGAGGAGGTCTAGGGCTCCCTAGGGCTGGGTTTGGTGGGTCGGACGGGGGCGGAGCGGCTCTGGCGAACGGGCACGCCGGCGGCCAGGGGAAGGCGGCCGCCGCGGGCCGCCGTTCCCGCAAGCCGGGGCTCGGTTGGTCCGGTGGACGGGTCGGCGAGGTATGGTAGAGGCAGGGGGAGGGTGAAGGAAGTGCTACTTGGCTTGCATTTGGCCCGCAACCGAGCTCGCCGCGGCCGGCGCAAGGTTGCCGGCGGGCGGCTCGGTCGGCGGGGGGGGGGGGTCCGCACGTCGGGGAAAAGGGGGCACCGCGCCTTTAAAGGGGCAGGGCGGACCTCCTAGCGACCATCGGGCTGGCGGGGGACGCGCTTGGGCACGCGCGCGCCGGACGACAGGGAAGGGACCGCCGGTTCATTGCGTGCACGTACGGTGGCTCGGTGTTCGAGACGTTCCCGGTGTCCAAGGCCTCGGGAGGCGCGTAAGAGCCTTGGGAAGGTGCGGCCTACCTCGGGAACACGCGCCGGCGGGCCCGGACGCCGAGGCGGCGGCGGCCCGCGCGCGCGCGCCGGCCGGCGCGACGTCGCGGCGCGGCCTTGTTGTGGCGCTGCACGTTTCGGACTGAACCACTTCGAGTAAGATTTTCTCTCAAAACTTGAATGCAAGTGCACAAAACAGTGAATAGGAAAGTTGTAGATCTAACTACCCCCTACAACTTTCACAAAGTCCATATAGTGTTTTTCTCAACGGATTTTGCAGGAACGTCGCGCCAACATTGAATGCCGGCATGTTCTGCTAAACAGGAGGTACTGTCAGTCGATCAAGTTTTTCACCAATTTCCACTGAAAATTTGAAATGCCAATCTACATGAAAGTTGTGTCCCTCAACAAGATGGACAACTTTCATAAAGGTAGATTTTGAAGTGTTTAGGTGAATTTTGGAGAACGCGGCAAAAGTTCCGGACGACATTCGCTGACATCACTGGTTAAGCCGGTTTTGACCGTGTCTTTGACCAAGGGTTGACCTTGGGTGTGTGTAGACTTGGTCAAGGGGTTCATTAGGGTTCATTGACGAGGTTTTCGAGGTGATGACCCAAGTTGACCTAGATTCGACCAGTGTTCGGCCGGTTTGACCCGGCTGATCCGGTCATTAGCATTAATGACGGTAATTAAAAGCCTGGGGAGTCACAGCCTACCCCCCTTAAGAAGAATCTCGTCCCGAGATTCTAAATTACAAGAGAAAGGGGAAGTGGTTCTTGGATAGAGGTGTTACCCATAGAGTTAAGCCGGTCTGGCTTTCCTTGAAGAATCGGGTTCTTGCCGTGAGCACAGCTAGATGCCCCGCGGTTCTGATCTTGAGGTTGGAGATTTGGGCAATCATGTCTGTAATGCCCGGGTTGTCTACAATTGTGACACAAACAAGGTGGAAACTCTCCCGGCTTGGAGATTTGTTGCTGGGCTTTCTTGATAAGACGGAGCATCTTCCTCTCCTTTTTCCTTTTTAACTTCGTGGCTCGCGAAGGTGTTTTACCAACAGGGAGTTGAGTAGCCTTGCCAGTGGCACATCTTCATTTGCTCTCACGCGGACGAGTCTCCATACAGGTAATTTCCCACTCACTCACATCTATCTCAGATAATACTCATTTGTTGCCTCGATTTGCCCTCTCTTCTGCTCTAATGTCCATTGGTAGTCGACAAGGTGGTAATATTGAGTCGGAGACCTGGGGTTGGTTTTGATTAACATACTCCTCCAACAGATTGAACAAACGGGCTTGTTCGACCATAGATGCAGATAAAGACTGAGAGAGACTGTCTGCCAAACTATTCTGATATGGTTTCCCATAACGTCCTTGGATGATATCGTACACCATCTGGTTGAGCATGGAATTCTGCCCTTCCAACAGTTGAGTTGCGCCGACAATGACGTTTATGTCACTCTGGGTAGGTACTTCGGGTGAACAGGGCTTGGAAACTTGGAGTTTCTGCTGCATCGGCGGCAGTTGCTGTAGTTGTTGAGCCATTTGCTGTTGTGCCTATAGGAGTTGGCACAACATCTCGGTATGTGCTGCTACGAAAGCTTCGGTCAGCGTCGTGGGTGGTGGTAGCGATAGATCGCCACTACCCGATGCATTAAAACCATTGGGGTTATTTCGCGCCGGTCTGAACATCTGAAAATTTAAGTCCCTAATTAGTACACGTTTAGAATCTCACCCAGAAACTTATAATTCGAACATACTCTACGAGACTCGTTCACGGTAAGTAATGCGAACCGGACATCAACAGTCACAAGTGTTCAATTCGGTCAGGCTTTGCTTACTCATCCCATGGTCGGGAATGCAGATGGAACAGGAGGTACAAGGTACGTTCTCTTACTCCCTCATCGCCGTTCATGAGGTAGCGGGCGATGAATGTGCACATGCACAGCTAATAGCAGACACAATCCGCCTACGATACAGAGATACATCCCTAGCAACGTCCAGCGAAACGAATCTGAGTTCTTCCGAAGACGGAGTCATAGGTGGCAGCTTGGCTTGAATTCTTCCTCCGGTCTACTCTGAGCTTCTTCTCGACGTTGGGGACGAAGACGGAAGAACAGCTTGCTCGGCGAGGAACGAGATAGATGGGAGAGATGCTCTAGTGGCAAAGTGGCCAAGGCTAGCTGCACGAAGAACAAGAACAGTGATAATGCCGAGCTCGGATGGAAATGGAGCTTTCGCATCGTCGGTTCTGGGCAAAGGGTTCCCTTTTATAACCGTTGCGGGGCTGTATCGGTCGTTTAACCATCCGGGTGTCTGGTGTAGACAACACGGTGCTCGACAATGGTCAGCCCGTGCGGTCTCGGCGTCGTGAATACGGTTGCGGAAATCGATGGCAGAGCGACGTCATGGCGTCGTACGATCTGAACACTGACGATGATAAGGTTCAACGGCCTAAAGAATTGACCGTGATGGGGAGGAGACGAAAATAAACCAGTGCACTTCGCTTTACGCTTAGCAACAAAGGGAAGCGTAGCAAAAGCTTTGATCGATCTTGGGTTGACTTCCTTGCTCAATTCTGAGGATTTGAAGGTTATGAGCACGAACCAAGAATGAATACACGGTGGAGGAATTCTTCATATTGACTATTCGAGAATGTCACACCCGTTTTCCGAAGAAAACCGAATGCATCTCATACGTGTGCCATAATCACAATTTCACACATATGATAGACAAATGAGTGTAATATCATAGTACAATGCTCAAAACGTACATAGAGAGGTTTATTAATTTATTACACTCATCGATAGACACGAAGGTCTAAACACGAACATCTATAGCTAGACGATGGAACACCGTCTCCAACTTCACAAGCTCCTGACTGGGGGTAACGCGAGCCTCAGAATCCATCGAACTCGTCGAAGAACTCGCTCCAAAGATCCTCCTCTCGAACACATATGGCAAGGGTGAGTGCACTTATGGTTGGTACTCAGCCCGTGGGGGGAAATGCAAAGCTATCAAGGGTAGGCTAGGGTTTCAGCGGTAAGCATTTTAAGTTGGTCAAATTTTATTAGCAAGCACCTATTTACTAAGTGTAAGTGTATACCACCCCAAAACTTAGCTTTTCAAGACTAATCCTCCAAATCATAAGTAAACCACAATTTGAAATCCATTTCTAGTTAACTATCATGTGAGGGTCCAAGCCGCTCTTGACCGTGAGCACGGCTGATCGATCGTTTTCACTCGCGAGAGGTTGTACACTTTACCCACGGTTCGTGTTCCCCATCCCTGCCCGGGTTTGCAAAGCCCTTAAACACTTCCGAGGTGAGTGGCAAGGGGTTCACTACGAAGCCTTTACAAAGGCGTGCAAAACACCAATATCCCACGACGATTCTGACTCGGGCGGAACATAACCCTCCCTAGTGGTCGCACCTTAGCAAAGGCTACTACCCCAAAAGGACCGGGCTATACCCCCGCAACCGGAGCCCCCTGTGTTCCTTCCGGACAAGGGCTATTAGATATTTTACACTCCTAATTATTTGGCTAAGCCAGAGCCATGTGGACTGTGGTTGCACTGTTTTCCTGGGTGGTTCTCCATGTTTTAATTTTATGTGTTCTTGAAATTCCATAAACACAAATTCCATTTAAATTCAACATTTTAAAAGATAACTTCCATTCCCAAAGTATAGCATCTAAGCATTTATCTACCCAAACATTTATTTAAAACAAGGTATGCAAGGTATAAGGATTAAAATCTAGTCATTTCCTTAATAGGCATTTCCCATCAAAATTTATGCATAACGATTTAAATTTAAAGTGTGATACTATGCATGTTATTAGGACAAAAAGAGTATGCAGGGGGGGGGAAAATCCACTTGCCTTCTTCTCCTAAAAACTGGGGCTCAAACTCTTCAAGAGATGGCTCCTGCTCAACCTCGAACGGCACGTCCTCTACGATCACACAAGAAAAACAAACAATAAATAAAACAGTACATCAAACATTGCTAAAAGTCTAATACAAGCTTCTAAAACTAATGTGCTTGTTGAGACGATCGCGTGGACACCAAAAACGCCTAAATCGGAGCTAGGACGGAAAAGTTATGATTAAAACAAATTCTAGGGACTATTTTGTAAAAGAAAATGATCCTTAGGGGGTTTTCTATAAAAATTCAGGGGCTAAAACATAATTATAAATATAAACTAGAGGTCCTAGGTGCAAAAAGGGGCTTTTGGACTGCGGTTGAATATTTTTGAAAGGGCTAGGGGCTTATCTATAAAAACCAGGGACTAACTTGCAAGGCTTTTATATGGTGGAAGGACCGGGTTGCAAAATATAGAAAAGACAGGGGCTCTTTAGAAAAATGGCCGGCGCAACCCTAGGTTTGACCGGTACCTTCTGTTGACCGGTGGCTAAATTGAATCTAGGCCGTTGGATGAGGATCTAGGGGCTGCGGTTGGCTAGCGGCTAAGGGCGGCGCGGGCTGGCCACGGGCGGCGGCGCGCGGTGGCGGCGGCGGCGCGCTCGCCGGCCGGCTTGCCGGAAAAAGCCAAAAAGCGCTACGGTGCTCTAAACAACAAGAGGATAGCACTAAAACGAAGAGGAGGAGTAGGGGAATTCACCAAGCAGCTCGAAGGGGAAGAAGAGGCGGCGGCGGAGCGGATCGGCGGCGAGGCGCGGAGCTCCGGCGGGCTTCCTTGGGGGCGGCGGTGTAGAGGAGGAGGAGAGCTCGATTGAGCGGTGCGAGGTGGAGAGGAGCTCGGGGACGGCCTTTTATAGGTGGTGAGGGGAGCGGAGGAGCCGCGGCAAGGCGGTGGCGCGGGGGTCACGGCGGCGGCCGCCATTAATGGCCGGGCTCGGTGGGGCGGCCGTTTCCGGGAGAGGAAGAGGCGCGGGGCGGCTTGAGGCGGCGCGGTTGAGTGCTCCGCGCACCGGAGGGAGGGGGAGGCGGCGCGGGGAGGCGAAGGGGGCGCGGGGCAGTGGTGGTGGCCGGCGCGGCAGGGAGGTGGGCGGCGCCTGAGGTTGAAGGTGGCCCTGACAGGTGGGCCCCACCTGTCAGCGGCGCGTGGGAGGAGAGAGGGAGTTAGCGGGCCGGCTGGGGTTAGATGGGCCGGTTGCTGGTTTGGGCCGTGCGGGAAAAGGAAAATAAAAGGTGGGCTGGGCTGAAAATGGTGAGGGTTGGTTGTTTGGTTTTTTTTTGCAATTCCTTTTATTTCCTGTTCAAGCTTTTACTCAAAAACTTTTTCAAAATTTTAGACAAACTTTTGACCACACAATCAATTCAAAATCCATGCATTCAACATGATGCACAAACACTTGGTTTCTCTAAATTAATTAATTATCATTGCATATATTTAAAGGCAAATTTAATTATTCAAATTCATTAACCTTAGAAAATAAAATTCTAATTGTTGCTAGCATTTTTTTAAGTGATGGAATTTTGGGTGTTACAAATCCTACCCCCTTAAAGAGAATCTCGTCCTCGAGATTCAGGAAGATTGGGAAACAAATGAGGAAATTCTCGCCATAAGCTCATCTTCTCTTTCCCAAGTAGCTTCTTCCTCTGAGTGGTGACTCCATTGGACTTTGCACATTTTAATGACTTTGCTTCGGGTAATTCTTTGTGATGTGTCTAGAATTTTGATAGGGTGTTCCTTATAGGTTAGATCATCCTTCACATCAAGATCTTCCAAAGGTAGGTGGTCTACTTTAGTCTCACTTGAACACTTCTTGAGCTGAGATACATGAAACACATCATGTACATCTGACAATCGAGCTGGGAGTTCTAATTGATAGGCAACTTCTCCCTTTCTTTCTAAGATCTTAAAAGGTCCAATGAATCGTGGTGACAACTTCCCTCTAATCTTGAATCTTCGTAGACCTCTAATAGGTGATACTCTGAGATACACATAATCTCCTATTTCAAACACAACTTCTTTTATCGTGACTGAGCAGTCTTGAGATTTTCCCGAATTATCTCAACTTGTCTTTCAGCTTCTTTTATAATGTCTGGTCCAAAAAGTTGACTCTCCCCTGTTTGATCCCAGTACAATGGTGTTCTGCACTTTCTCCCGTATAAGGCTTCAAAAGGGGCCATTTTAAGGCTGGTTTGGTAGCTATTATTGTAGGCAAACTCTGCATATGGCAAACTTTTATCCCAGCTACCTCCATGCTTTAAGGCACATGCCCTAACCATCTGTTTGTGGATGATACGCAGAACTGAAGTTAAGCTTTGTATCCATTGATTCATGTAGCTTTCCCCAGAAACGTGATGTAAACTGTGTCCCACGGTCAGACACTATCCTCTTTGGAACTCCATGTAAGCATACAATTCTGGACATATATAGTTACGCCGCCTTGGCTCGGTGTAGGTAGTTTTGACGAGTATAAAGTGAGCAACCTTGGTTAACCTATCCACAATGACCCATATGGAGTCATATCCGTCACGGGTACGTGGCAATCCCACAATAAAATCCATGCCTATTTCCTCCCATTTCCACTCGGGTACTTTCGGTGGTTGAAGCAAACCGCCGGCCTCTCGATATTCTGCTTTTACCTTCTGGCATATGTCACATAGAGCTACATAAGCAGCAACATCCTTTTTCATTCCATACCACCAGTATTTCTGCTTCAAATCTTGATACATCTTGGTGCTTCCGGGATGAATTGAATAGGCAGAGTCATGTGCCTCCTTAAGTATAGTCTCTCGAAGATGATCAACTTCTGGCACACAGATTCTATTCCTGAACCAAATAGTTCCTTGATCATCTCTTTTGAAATCTGGAACCTTGCCAGCATCAATCAACCGTCCATACTCCTTAATCTTCTCATCTGTCATTTGACCCTTCCTGATTTCTTGTTCAAGTGTAGATTCTACTTCCAACGTCATAGCTTCACTCTGGGTGACAATTCCCAGATTGAGACGTGCCATCTCCCAACACAACTCTTGAGGCATCACATGAGCTATCAGTGCGTTTGCCTGACTTTTCCGACTCAAGGCATCTGCCACGACGTTTGCCTTGCCGGGATGATACTGAATGTCCAGATCATAGTCTTTGATTAATTCCAACCATCTACGCTGTCTGAGATTTAGATCCTTCTGGGTGAAGATATACTTCAAGCTCTTATGGTCAGTGAAGATGCGACACCTATTTCTGATCATATATTGCCTCCAAATTTTTAGAGCGTGCACAATGGCAGCCAACTCCAAATCGTGAGTGGGGTAATTTTGCTCATGTTTTCTCAATTGCCTAGAAGCATAAGCAATCACTTTTCCCTCTTGCATCGGTACACGCCCAAGTCCCCGAAGTGAAGCGTCACAATACACATCAAAGCTCTTGTGAATATCTGGCATTATTAGCACAGGAGCTGTGGTTAATCTCTTCTTTAGTTCCTCAAAACTATCCTCGCACTTGGCATCCCACTTAAATTCCTTTCCCTTTTCTAACAATGAGGTGAGAGGTTTTACAATTTTCGAGAATCCTTCGATGAATCGACGGTAATAACCTGCCAATCCAAGGAAACTTCTGATCTCTGCCACATTCTTAGGCGGATTCCAATCCAATACAGCCTTCACCTTACTCGGGTCTACTGCTATTCCACCCTCTGTGATAATATGTCCAAGGAAGGAAACTTCCTTTAGCCAAAAATCACATTTGCTGAATTTGGCATATAACTGATGTTCTCGTAATTTCGCAAAGACGAGTCTCGGTGTGTTCTTCATGCTCTTCTTCATTTGGGGAGAACACCGAATGTCATCGATGAAAACTACCACAAACCTATCAAGGTACTCCATGAATACTTTATTCATCAGATACATGAAGTATGCTGGTGCATTTGTCAATCCAAAGGGCATAACCGTGAACTCGTATAAGCCATATCTAGATGTGAAAGCAGTTTTGGGAATGTCCTCTAATCGGATTTTCAGTTGATGGTACCCGGATCGTAGATCGATCTTGGAGAATATTTTAGCACCTTTCATCTGATCGAACAAATCTCCAATCCTGGGTAAGGGGTACTTATTCTTGATGGTAACATCGTTAAGGGGACGATAATCTATGCACATTCTTCTAGTTCCATCTTTCTTATCAACAAAGAGAATGGGAGACCCCCAAGGTGACGAACTAGGTCGGATGTAACCTTTACTAAGCAACTCATCTATTTGTTTCTTTAATTCGGCCAAATCCTTAACATTCATTCTGTATGGTCTTTTATAAATAGGAGCGGTACCAGGTAAAAGTTCAATGCTGAATTCAATGTCGCGATCAGGCGGCATACCTGGTAACTCATCTGGAAATACATCGGGATACTCGTTCACAACTTTGATCTCTTCTAAAGATTTGCCCTTTGCTGAATTCACTGTTCCTTGTTCTTCGGATGAGTTGTCCACTTTGAACTCAATTCTGCCTCCTTGTGGGCTAGTCAAAACCACTGATCTCTTGCGGCACTGAATCACCCCGTCATGCTTGCGCAACCAATCCATTCCAAGTATTACATCTATCCCCCAGGATTTTAAAACTACTAGGTCGGCTAGAAATTCTATCTCATTAAGTTTAAGGTTCACCCGTGGACATATGTGTCCGCTTTCATTTCACCGCCCGGGAGCTAACTAGTAATGGTGTCTTCATAAGACTCATGGGCAAGCTATATTTTTCCACAAATTGATTGGTAACAAATGAATGTGATGCTCCGGAATCGAATAAAACGGATGCAGTTCGTAATTGACAAGGAACGTACCAAGCACGACTTTGGGAGCTTCCCGAGCTCGCTCAACCGTCACGTGGTTTACTTTCCCACGCACAAAGTTTTGTTGAGCCCCGCTGCCCCGAGGAGTAGAATTCCCGGTGCGAATCCGAGAGGATGGTCGCCCGGTGCTTCGACCATTGCCCTTTCGTGGAGTTTGCATTCCACGCTTGGGACGATTATTGGCATAATGCCCTAACTCTCCGCACTTGAAGCATCCATTAGGCCGAACCGGTGCGGTGTTTCTCACCGGAGCACACGGGGCATTGTTCGGGCGACTCGCCGCCGAATTGGGGTACGTGGAGTCCGCCGATGGAAGCGCCGGGGCCGCCGAGCCGAACGCCGGAATGACCGGTTCTCGTCGAAAATTCCCACTATATCCTCCCCGAGCGGAACCGAGGATTCCGTGGTGCATTATAGCGGGGACGTGTGTTGCCGCTAGATCGCCCTTGGTTTTGGAACTTGCGTTTCGGTCTCCAAGTTCTCTACGCTTGCTTTCAAGTCCGATAGCCTTGTCTAATAGGGTCCGGAAGTTGGGGAAAGTGTGGCTCGGAGCCGATAGTTCGGTGGCCCTATGAGACCATCCGTAAATCGTTCCCGCCTCTTCGGGTCCGCATCCACTTCATTTGGAGCATACCGAGACAGCTTGGGTGAACTTGTCCCGATACTCGCCGACGGACATGCCGCCTTGCTTCGCAGCGAGAAACTCCTTCTCGCTTCGCCTTTATTATTCCGGACGGGATGTGGTGAGTACGGAAAGCTTCCCCGGAGCTCCCCGCCGGTGATAGTGTCAGCAGCGGCATGTGCTACAGTGTAGGCATCCCACCAATCGGCTGCAGCACCCTCTAAACGTCCCGAGGCATACAGGACTTTCTCTCTGTCATTGCACTAAGTGATGTTTAGTTTCTTATTGATAGTCTTGAGCCAATCATCTGCGTCAAGAGGATCCACTGAGTGAGAGTAGGTGGGTGGATGGTGGCTCATAAACTCTCTGTGTTTGTTGACTGGTGGAGGTGGTGGGGGTCCTTGTGGTGGCGGATTGTTCTGTTGTGCCTGCAGGTTCTGGACAGTGGCAGTAAGATTCTGAATTAACTGCATCTGTGCCGTGAAGAACTGCTGCATGGTTGGATCCATTGCTAATCCCTGAGGTGGAGGTGGGGCGGGATTCGCCGATTGGCGATGTGAGCACGTATCACGGTGCGGTACGTCCCGTCCACCTCCGGACTCGGTGTTTACTATCCGATTGTTAGAGAAAGTCATTTCGGATAAGAGCAAGTATCGATAAACATGAGTAAGAGAGAAAGGGGGCTAAGATTAAATTTAAACTTAATTATTTTATTAATGCTCATGCGGCCATCACACCACAAGGCATTTCAGTCAAACAAAAACCCAACTCAAACATGTTTTCAATCAACAAGCATTATTACATCGATTACGTCCTCGCGAGGGACCGGGTCTAACGATCTCATCTCACGGTGGCATCCCTAACCCGGAAGACCCGTGGTGGCGGACGAAGAGCCGTAACGAAGCCTCTTGCGGGGTGGTGACTCCGCGAGGAAAGGGGTCTCGTCGGGGGCCGGACGGGTGGCTCCCTACCGTCACGCTCGGCCTCCACCGAGCAATCTCGGCGTAGGCGTCCTTCGACTCACCGTGGGTCCGCCTCCCGCCTCGGCCGTAGTACCCTCCGGTGTCGGTGTTGAGTGCCGCCGTGACCTCGGGCAAGAGTGTGGAGGCGTGGGTCCTCGGAGCCGGTCAGTGGTACCACCGTCTGCTCAGTGCCACTGGTACGACGAGGGATGTGGCGGTAGTCGCTGAGGCTCAACTCCTGGTCATGCCTGAAACGAAGAGAGAACAAGGCCCTTCTGGCGGCGTTGCTGACAGATGCCTGGTAGGTAGAGTGAGGTGTAGTAGAATCATGGGTCGTGCGCGAGATATACCCTCCTCCGGCATGGTTGCGCACCCTGATGTGGACCCTGGTCAAGTAGTAGGTGCCCAGTGGTGGTTTGTTCCAACTGTGGGTGACGTACATGGGGTACACGGTGTTCCCCAGCTCCAGTAGAGTGTTCCGCAGCAGCCAAGGAAAGTAGCCAAGTGCCACCTCGGACGAGTGCATGATGCAGTACGGGTCTCCCTCGCGAGGTCCCTCGTAGTAAGCGTCGTCCCTCTCCTCGTTGTCATCCTCCGTCGCTTCACTGTCCTCGGTGTCATCGCCAGAGTCGTTTGGATCTCCTTCCGCGGCATCTGGTGCAGGATCCTCAGGAGCGATGGGAGCTGCTGGTGAGGCAGGGGCAGCTGGTGGCGGGGAAGGCAGAGGTCGCGGAGATCCTAGCTCTCCATCAGAGTACACCTCCAGGATCGCTCCATCCTCAGCCTCTACGAAGAAGTAGGGGTCCTCCGGTTCCTCCTGAGGGCCGGACAGAGGGGGCAACAGAGCTCGAACGGCCGAGTCCCGGCCATCTATGAAAAGAAAACTCGAACTCGGAGCGAATAAAACAATAAAGGGGACAAGGTTTTAACAAAAGCAAATAAGATAGATTTTTAGGTGTATTTAGGGGATTTTTTTTGAATGAGAGAGCTGAAATGTCTTTCTAGATAATGTCCTTATTTCGACCATTTCTATCTAAGGTCGCGTCCTACGATCGCATTGCTCGATACCACTGTCACACCCGTTTTCCGAAGAAAACCGAATGCATCTCATACGTGTGCCATAATCACAATTTCACACATATGATAGACAAATGAGTGTAATATCATAGTACAATGCTCAAAACGTACATAGAGAGGTTTATTAATTTATTACACTCATCGATAGACACGAAGGTCTAAACACGAACATCGATAGCTAGACGATGGAACACCGTCTCCAACTTCACAAGCTCCTGACTGGGGGTAACGCGAGCCTCAGAATCCATCGAACTCGTCGAAGAACTCTGCTCCAGCATCCTCCTCTGAACACATATGGCAAGGGTGAGTGCACTTATGGTTGGTACTCAGCCCGTGGGGGAAAATGCAAAGCTATCAAGGGTAGGCTAGGGTTTCAGCGGTAAGCATTTTAAGTTGGTCAAATTTTATTAGCAAGCACCTATTTACTAAGTGTAAGTGTATACCACCCCAAAACTTAGCTTTTCAAGACTAATCCTCCAAATCATAAGTAAACCACAATTTGAAATCCATTTCTAGTTAACTATCATGTGAGGGTCCAAGCCGCTCTTGACCGTGAGCACGGCCGATCGATCGCTTTCACTCGAGAGGTTGTACACTTTACCCACGCTCGTGTTCCCCATCCCCGCCCGGGTTTGCAAAGCCCTTAAACACTTCCGAGGTGAGTGGCAAGGGGTTCACTACGAAGCCTTTACAAAGGCGTGCAAAACACCAATATCCCACGACGATTCTGACTCGGGCGGAACATAACCCTCCCTAGTGGTCGCACCTTAGCAAAGGCTACTACCCCAAAAGGACCGGGCTATACCCCTTCAACCCGAGCCCCCCGTGTTCCTTCCGACAAGGGCTATTAGATATTTTACACTCCTAATTATTTGGCTAAGCCGGAGCCATGTGGACCGTGGTTGCACCGTTTTCCGGGTGGTTCTCCATGTTTTAATTTTATGTGTTCTTGAAATTCCATAAACACAAATTCCATTTAAATTCAACATTTTAAAAGATAACTTCCATTCCCAAAGTATAGCATCTAAGCATTTATCTACCCAAACATTTATTTAAAACAAGGTATGCAAGGTATAAGGATTAAAATCTAGTCATTTCCTTAATAGGCATTTCCCATCAAAATTTATGCATAACGATTTAAATTTAAAGTGTGATACTATGCATGTTATTAGGACAAAAAGAGTATGCAGGGGGGGAAAATCCACTTGCCTTCTTCTCCTAAAAACTGGGGCTCAAACTCTTCAAGAGATGGCTCCTGCTCAACCTCGAACGGCACGTCCTCTACGATCACACAAGAAAAACAAACAATAAATAAAACAGTACATCAAACATTGCTAAAAGTCTAATACAAGCTTCTAAAACTAATGTGCTTGTTGAGACGATCGCGTGGACACCAAAAACGCCTAAATCGGAGCTAGGACGGAAAAGTTATGATTAAAACAAATTCTAGGGACTATTTTGTAAAAGAAAATGATCCTTAGGGGGTTTTCTATAAAAATTCAGGGGCTAAAACATAATTATAAATATAAACTAGAGGTCCTAGGTGCAAAAAGGGGCTTTTGGACTGTGGTTGAATATTTTTTAAAGGGCTAGGGGCTTATCTATAAAAACCAGGGACTAACTTGCAAGGCTTTTATATGGTGGAAGGACCGGGTTGCAAAATATAGAAAAGACAGGGGCTCTTTAGAAAAATGGCCGGCGCAACCCTAGGTTTGACCGGTACCTTCGTTGGACCGGTGGCTAAATTGAATCGGGCCGTTGGATGAGGATCTAGGGGCCGCGGTTGGCTAGCGGCTAAGGGCGGCGCGGGCCGGCCACGGCGGCGGCGCGCGCGCGGTGGCGGGCGGCGGCGCTCGCCCGGCCGGCTTGCCGGAAAAAGCCAAAAGCGCTACGGTGCTCTAAACAACAAGAGTATAGCACTAAAACGAAGAGGAGGAGTAGGGGAATTCACCAAGCCGCTCGAAGGGGAAGAAGAGGCGGCGGCGGAGCGGATCGGCGGCGAGGCGCGGAGCTCCGGCGGGCTTCCTTGGGGGCGGCGGTGTAGAGGAGGAGGAGAGCTCGATTGAGCGGTGCGAGGTGGAGAGGAGCTCGGGGCGGCCTTTTATAGGTGGTGAGGGGAGCGGAGGAGCCGCGGCAAGGCGGTGGCGCGGGGGTCACGGCGGCGGCCGCCATTAATGGCCGGGCTCGGTGGGGGGCGGCCGTTTCCCGGAGAGGAAGAGGCGCGGGGCGGCTTGAGGCGGCGCGGTTGAGTGCTCCGCGCACCGGAGGGAGGGGAGGCGCGCGCGGGGAGGCGAAGGGGGCGCGGGCGCGGTGGCGGTGGCCCGCGCGGCAGGGAGGTGGGCGGCGCCCGAGGTTGAAGGTGGCCCCCGACGAGTGGGCCCCACCGCCGCCGGCGCGTGGGAGGAGAGAGGGAGTTAGCGGGCCGGCTGGGGTTAGATGGGCCGGTTGCTGGTTTGGGCCGTGCGGAAAAAGGAAAATAAAAGGTGGGCTGGGCTGAAAATGGTGAGGGTTGGTTGTTTGGTTTGTTTTTTTTTCAATTCCTTTTATTTCCTTTTCAAGCTTTTACTCAAAAACTTTTTCAAAATTTTAGACAAACTTTTGACCACGCAATCAATTCAAAATCCATGCATTCAACATGATGCACAAACACTTGGTTTCTCTAAATTAATTAATTATCATTGCATATATTTAAAGGCAAATTTAATTATTCAAATTCATTAACCTTAGAAAATAAAATTCTAATTGTTGCTAGCATTTTTTTTAAGTGATGGAATTTTGGGTGTTACAGAGAACCTTGACTGCTCAAGAAAATTTCTACATCTAATGCTTCCACTTGGCTAGCAGGAGAAGGAATTGACGCTATAAGGTTGTCGAGATTGGCGGCTTGAGGCCGAGTCGACAGGGATTTCCAAAAGATCACTACGAAGAAAAGGATGGCTGATACAAGAGTTCCCAAGTTTTCTTGTACGAAAGATGACTTCATGCGGAAACTTCAGAATAATCGTGCTCATACCTTTACTTATTGCATAAATTTGGGGTTTCGACAACTCATTATTTTTAAGGTGTGGAAATTTTCAAAGTTGATGCGATGCGCATGCTTGTGAAGACACTATGCACATGCTCAACCTCGGACCTCTGTACGCTCCTCAGGTTCTGTTGATGGAGCTCTGCACTTAGGCAGCGACGCGCAGTGCAGACGTAGACGACGACGGCGAGGTCCTGTGGCGGCGTGGGTGGGACATCCCGTCACTTCAGCACACCCTCTGGGCCGGCTAGGGTTTGGAGTGGGGTACTACAGTGGCGGCGGCAAACCTCGTGGTCTGAGCCTGTGGCCCCCACTCCCTCTTATAGTGCTGCGCGACAGGGGCCCACCAGCCTTCTAACAGGCTGAGCGTCCCCGATCCGGACGCGAGTTAAGGGCCCAATAGGCCGCCCATTGGTGGAGAGATCAATCCAACATAAACAGCAGCGGGTGAGTCCTGATGAAAGCTCGCCAGCTCTTCTCCACTAGCAACAGTAGAAGCTCCTGCCCTTCGTAGCAGCACTGTGAAAGGTGACCTACATGTCGAAAGGCGGTCTACATGGGTAGATCACTCTTTATCCCCCGATTCTCCATCCAGCACGATGCATTTTGGACCCTTCTCAGCCAGCCGCCTAGAACATTTACCAAAATCCCGATCACCGAGCAACTTGGACTGGAAGGTGCCAACCACACATGTTGGGGGCCATGCCCTTCCCTGGGTCCCTGGCCATTTTTCCATTCCACCCTGCTCTGTGTGCTCTCCGTGCTATCGATTCCAACAATGTGTATCATGCTCATGCCCCTGGGCTGGACCTGGGTCGGTGGTGACTCAATGCCAACTACTTTCTCATGCTACGGATAAGACGCCCATCAAAAGGGACGGCTGGCTTTGCCCGGCAGCCGCGGATGGTTCCAAATGCCAGCCTTGCTTTGCCGCCCTTCCCTTCGTCTTCTTCACCGTGTCCCGGGCAAGGGCGAGCAGTGATTGCGGCGGACAGGGTCTGGGTCTTGCTCTTGCATGGCCGCAACAGCTTAGCTGGTGACTCTGCGCGGGCCTTGCCCCTTGATCCCCCGTCAAGGCCATCATAACCTGGCCGCATTAGCGCTAAGGACACCCGAAAGGCGCGCACGGCGGCACGGATGCTGCACAGTGCATACTAGGCTCGAAAGCTTTCCAGGCTGGTCCGGAAAAAAACACCCCGTAGGATCGGCGTGTTGAGGCACGAAGAGATATTAACACCCTGGATCGTGATGAGCCGGCAGCAAATGCAGCACGGCAACGACAGCGGCAGAGAATAAATCGGATGGTTCGACTGGGAAACAGGAAGAAACCAAACGCAGATGCCATCGGCATATCCCCTCCAGACAGGCAGGCAGGCAGACAGCAGGAGATCCGCAGCTGGCAGCGCCCGCCTTGCAATCCAGAGTTCAGACCCCCTGCATAGTTCAACACTTCAAAGAACACTGGAAGGATACGGAGAAAGTAGCGCGCTTATTAGATAGAACTATAGAATAATAGAAGCACAGGCTTGATTCAACATTAGGCTATTAGAGTGCAAGGTGACCACAATGTCTGTACATTATATATCATCTCCCCTTCGCACTTCCCAGAAGAGGGGCGAGGCGAGGAGACCCAACCCAACAAATCCTGGGCAAAATCACATTATCTACAACCGAAAACGATCCCGACACGGCAAAACATCCAGGGAGCCTTCTACTATATCTCATCACTAATTTGAGCTATATATATATATATTGCATTTCCCCTATAAAATGAAACTACTGAATCACCCAGACAAGAGAGGGGCGCGAATGGTCTCTTGGTAATCCTGAATTTCTGATAGTGGCGCGGGCTTCTACCGCACCGATCCAGCTCGGCGGCACACGGCATCCAGGGCTTCGACCACTGTCGCTGAGAAACCAGCTATGGCTTGAAATATTCCTGGCAGGCCTGTCTGTATGTTGTTCAGCGTCATTGACCGGGTGACCTCGACAGCCTTGGCGTGCCTCGTCATCTCATCCTCCACCTTGCGACGGCATTGGGCAATCTCAGTCTTCTTCTCCGCGAGAGGATCACGGGCATCGTACGCGTGGCTCTCAATGCCATCACGCCCGCTGCCAGGAAGGCCAAGGCCAACCATTGAGTAGGATTGGTAGTACTTCTTCTCGATGGACCTGAGTGAGTTGGTTTTCTTTTCTAGCTCCTTTGAGTATGTCTCTGCCCGCTTCTTGATCTTCATCTCCTCTGCCTGCTTAGTGTAGATGACATGGACAACATTCACGAAGCTCTTGATAGCCTCTGAAGCCACAGCATCCGGAAGCCGGTCTAGCGCTTGCTTCCACTCGTCACAGAAGCTGGTGAGTTCACGCGAGATCATCGAGGCATGTGCCTCTTGTGGGGCGCTGTTATCCACTTGGCAGAGTGTGAGCTTCAGCCAGCCGTATAAAGCACGGATGTAGTCACGCTGATACTTGATAAGGCGAATGAAGTTTGAGTGCCATGCCGCTACAGCAGCCTCAAGATCACGAGTTGCAAGCCTGTGAAGGTCAGATGTTGACTCAGCCATGGAGTTGTCCACCAGACCGCGGACTTGCTGAACAATCTCATTCTGAATCTCATGGAAATGGTTCATTGACCGCCACATACCCAATAGTCTGCATGTCAATTTAATTCAGAAACAGTTAAGTACTTCTGAGCAGTCGCACAAATTCTGGAATTAGGGATGTAGGGAATGGAAATAAGACTTACGCAAAACAAAGCTGGACAAGCTGTGGTGCAAGCTCATTGTCACGGACTCTAACAATTGCTGAGGATGTAGTGGTGGCAGCCTGTGATGTAACTACGATCAGAGACTGCAGCTTGTTTATAGAAGCCTTGGTCTTGTCCAGCTTCGAACTATCCCTCCCTCTATATTCCAGGCTCTGCAGAGTAGATAGCTTTTTGTCATGCTCAATCTTCACACTCTCCCTTGCCTGCACCAATTAAAATTGATATACATATGTTAGGTAGTGGCTAAATAAACTGCTCTGTGAACATCAGCATTTTAAATGTGCAATGGTGTTGGCATACAAGATACATTCCATCACTGGGATTCATTATCCAGATATTATAATGCAAATGCAAGAAGCTTAAAGGTCGGAGAATATGATACCCATCAAATTTGTTACACAAAAGACAAAGATACACTAAATCTAACTTTAGCAACATCGGTATGCATTACATCTACTAAAGGACAATTTGTTGAGGATCTAAACCTTCAGAACATAAAGAATCTCAAGGACAAGAGTATTTTAGGGAAAAGAGTGAGCAAATCAAGGGAAGAGAAGTGCTGAACACAAAGGCGGTAATTAAGAAGTGAATTGCCATGTAACAAGCATTTGTGGTAGCTGCTTTTCCTGAAAGTAATGAAAATTATTGAGCAAATGTCAGACTGTTCCAGAGTGGGAAAATGAATGAGCTCCCTAAAGGCACTTTGTGCAACAGAATCAGATTCCTTTCATATTTTCTGAATAAAAGGTTCAAATGTTGAGAAGGTTCATGCTATCCAATAGAAAATACAATTTCTAGTTATTTCGTTTCGTAAGATTCATCTCACTTCTGTAGCACGGCCTTAATCAAGTGATGGAGCTATCTTCTTGGAAAAAGGGTTACAGTTAATTTCGCTTACACCCTTGATCTTTGAATGATTGATACCACCAAGCTAACATGCTAGGGTCACAGGTTTTTTTAGGAGCAAAGATGCAGACCTTGCCCGTCTTATACAAGCACCATATGTGCATTCCATGCTTCCATGCACAATAAACTACACACTAGAATGTGACAGTGAGGTGTTGAGCTCACAGAGTTTGCATTGCTCCATGAGTATGTGGGCAGTTGTAACTTGTAAATCATCTACAACAGTATTATCCTCTAGGTAACGCGGGCATCATTTTTAAGTGGAGCCAAGCTGAATAGTTTCAAGATGTTTCACTGACAAGAAATTATTGAGCCATCTAATACTTTGTCATGGAAAACAAACATCCCTGGCCAGTGCTCAACTGCTAAGTATAACAATATCCAAGTAACCGTCAACCGAGGACCAGAATTACCTTGACCTCCTCGTAGAGCTTCTTCTCCCAAGCCAAAAGGCGTTCCAGAGTGGATCCATGGCTCTTCCCTTCTGTCGACTCCATCTCCAGCGCATTGGTGTCCAACTTGTATCGTACAGCCAATGGTGGCTTTGATGTCCATGTCGATGACAATGCAGATAGCACACTGTTGGAGTGGTACACAGTCTCTGCAAAAGTAGAAATCAAATTAAGCGCAACAGTTAAAACCATAGAGCACAAATGATGCCGCAAATTCAGTGAATTCATAAACACAATGACAATCTGTGCATTGCCATACTTTTGAGCTGCCTGAAGTTGCGGTCGAGCTGTGCTCGGCTGGCCTCAAGGAGCTCGGACACATCATTGCCGGCGTCAGCCGCCCTGACGAAGTATTCCTCAATGGCCGCCACGATTTCGGCGAGAGTGCGATGTCGCACCACCATCCGCATCTCGGTAGCCGCCGTGACAGTAGACGAGGAGTCGCCAGCCTCCGACCTCTCATCCCTCCGCAGAGGCAACGGTACGGCGGCGTACTCCAAGGGTGCCGTCCCGCCGTACTCCGACCTGGCGACATACCGGCACTCCGATCTGGCGGCGAACCCGCATTCCGATCTATTCCCCATCTCTCCTTCCTCCTCCGATCTGGTCTCCGACGTGGTCGTGGACGCGTAATGCTCGTCGTCGTCCTCCCATCCGCCGCAATGCATCCCCTCTGGTTCGTTGTCCACCTCGCCATCGTCGTCGTCGTCGACCTCGTCCTCTTCCTTGAGGTTGTAGGGGTGGTGGTGGTGGAGGTAGGTCCGGCCCTTCTCCGACTCCTCCTCGAACTCGCGGAGGCGGTTAGCCTCCTCGAGCTCGGCCTTGCGGCGGTCGAAGAACTCGGAGTCCGGCGGGGACGGCGGGTAGAAGTTCTCCCACTCCCACGCGGAGGAGGAGGAGGGCGTCCCGACCGGCGGCTGCTTTCGGAAGGACGACCGCGCGGGGCTGGCCACGCTGGAGTCCGACAAGATGTGCGGCACCCTGAGCCTCCGGGGGCGTGGAGCCCTCACCGGCGCAGGGTGCGGCACAGCCATCGCCGCCGCCGGCTGCGTCTGCTGCTGCTGCTGCTGATGTGGCGGCGGCGGCGGCGGGTGTGGATGCGGGTGCTGGGTGAGCGGCGTCGGCGGCGGGAGCGAGGACGAAGCGGCTGTGGACGGCGCCGGCGTGGGTAGCGCGCGAGCGGCGCCGGGGGCCGGCGGCGGCGCGGCGGCGGAGAGGAGGACGGGGGCGGTGTGGTGGGAGACGGCGAGCGAGGGGTGGCCCTGCGCGAAGCGCGAGAGCGCGGCAGCGGTTACCCGGAGGGAGCGGAGGTAGTCGGCGTGCGCGGAGGCCAGCAGCTGGCGCGCCGCCACCGCGTCCTTCATATGGCGGCGGCGCTCCTTGCATCGCCGCACCGTGTCCTCCTGCTCCACCTTGGACGCCGTGCAACCCATCCCCGGCACGAGATCGGCGAGCCCGGTGTTGCTTTGCTCCGATCTCCCTTCTCCTCACCCCTCTCTCTCGTCTCAGCTCGTGTTCCCCACTTCTTCCCCACTCGAGTGAGAGAGAGTGAGGAGTGTGTGAGTGGGACACTGGGAGCGAGCGGCTTCTTGCTTTCTTCTACGTTGCACAGTTCAAGTAATTTTTTAGTATGGAGGAAGGGGGACCCCTCCTCCCTTCTGCTTTCTTCTTCCTGGGCCCCTAGGCCCGACTAGCCGTGTGGAGTGGGCCACAGGGAGTGACTCCGGTTTTTCTTGACCTCATCACTCAACAACATCACACAAACAAAGGCGATTAAGAATTCAAATAGGCTGTCCAAGTGATGTGTCTACTCGCCTTATTAAACTCAGCTAGGCAAACAAGGATACAGGACTATAGGAGCATAGCTCCATTTTGTTCTCAGTCACGATTATCGATGTTACAAAACGATTGTGGATAAGTGCAGCGTTTCCAGAACAACTTTCTGCTCTTCCAAACAGAAAAGATTATTCCCATGCATTTTCGCTTGCTACACCATCTT
Source organism: Cenchrus americanus (assembly GCA_947561735.1). Lineage (NCBI taxonomy): Eukaryota > Viridiplantae > Streptophyta > Magnoliopsida > Poales > Poaceae > Cenchrus > Cenchrus americanus. The sequence continues at coordinate 106,592,535 of OX387243.1, forward strand.
TCACCAAGTCAAATAGAGTCATAAACTCCAGTACAAACAAGAGTACCAGCCGAGCGTTGTGCCAAGAAATTACCACTAGCAGTCGTTGCTATTTCCATGAAACAATGCAAGTGATGGATTCACAACCACAGCTGCCAACACACAGTGCCGGCCTGCCCGTTGGTAATCCAGTGTCGTGTACCTAGAAATTACGAAGAGGAAACAATTAAAAATGAACAGAAACACAAAGGATTTTTATACAGCCACCATGCTTAGAGTTCCGGATCCAATCCGATTCTCTGATGAGCAAAGCTAACAACGTGTGGTTTGTGATTGCAGACTTGCACTGTCATCTGTCAGAAAATAACAGCATCAACGTGAGTTTCGCTTGGAGCTTACCGCTCAGCAGACCTAACCAAAAGCCAGTCGACAGCGTACGGGCATCGCGCCGAGGACGACGACCAAAACCCTCTGCAGCTTCTTCCCTTCTTTTGGTGGGTCGCTGGTAATATATATTTTTTTTGCCTGGGAAACTGCCGTGGCAACGGCCGGAGCTGCAGCTGGGAGCGGGGTGGTGGAACTGCGCAAGTGGCCATACTTCGAGGCACGATCTTGGTCGGTTCCGTTCTCTACATAGTTTTATCGCCGGTGTCGGTGCCTTTCACTGTTCATTCATCTCGATGAGACTGTCTGCACTCGTCAACCTCTAAACTCAACCTCTAAAAGGAATATTCCCGCCTAGTCATCAAAATTTTACAGTCCAGTTCCCGTTTTTCTGCACCCGTCAACCTCTATATCTCAAACTCCATATCAACTACCAAGCTGCGGGCCCCACATGTCATCCTCTTTAACTTCCCCCTCCCTCCTTTCCCCACCTACCCCGCCCTCCCTCTCCCATCTTTCCCCACACCGGCGGCGGGGATCCGGGGGGCCGAGGGGGCGGCGGCGCGCGGTGGGGCTCCGGGCGCGCGGCGGGGCTCCGAGCGCGCGGCCCCCGCTCCCTCCGCCGGCGGAGCGACGGGGGGCGGCGGCGACGAGGAGGCGGAGCACGAGACTCACGCCGCCCTCCCTCCCCAAGGTCGCCGCCTCCATGGATTCGACGAGGCCCGACCTCCACATCCCCGCCTCGAGCTCCCCGACGCGGCCCGACCCGCACATACCCGGCGCGTCGCTCGAGCTTCCTCTCCGGCGGCCGCGCGCGAAGGACGACGGCGACGACGTGAAGGATGAGAAACGACGGCGGCGCGCGAAGGACGACGGCGACGACGCCGAGCGACCTTCAAGCGGCGGTGGCGGCTTCCCTCGCCGGCGTGAGCTCCTCCCCCTCTCTCCTTGGTGCGCCCCTGCTTCTCCCCCACGGCTCCCTCCTTCTCTCTCCCTCTCTCCCACGGCGGGACACACCGGGGCGGTTGAGCGCACCGTCCGACGTGGCTTGTGTCGTTCGCCCTCCAAACGCGCCAGGGATGGAGGCCGCGGGACCGAACGGGATGGTTCGGTCCCCTTTCCAGGTCGCCGGTGCGGGGGTGAAAACGGGAAAAGCGACCTCCAGGTCGCTTTCCCGGCCCGTTCCAGGCCCCCGGTGCAGACAGTCTGAGGGGCTGATGTTACAGTGCTCCGGAACTGTAAAAAGGCCCGGAAGTGACACGGGCTGTTTCAGTTCTCTGCGCTTGAAGCCAGCGTCACTTCCATCCATGCAATGCATCCATCCATGCTGGCACTCGAAAACTCTTCACTTCACCCATGCTCTGCCGCTCCATGGCCGTGGAGAAGCCAGAGAGAGGGCAGAAGAGCTGGGCGAGCCGGCAAGGCCAACCAACACCCGGGTGTGGCTGCCTTTATAGATGTCCATTTGGCCCGCTCGACCCGGCCCCGGCACAGGCTCGGGGTGGCCCGCTCAACTTGTGCCCGGTTTAATTAGCTCGGCACTACGTCCCACCATGTCGATGACGGCATAAGTCCGAGCCAACGGGCATGTTTCGTGTGAGACCAGCCCGCACTAGCCCGATCCTATGTGCACACGAGGGCGGCCCGAGACCCACATCACTCGTCGGATCCGGATGAAGGTCGCACTGCCACCCAGCCCCTCGGACCGTTTCTCGAGCTCCTGGACCGCCGCACCACATGGGTTGGCCAGAGAGGGGTCAGGGGGGAGGCACTGCGGTAACTCACCTCCACGGCTCTGCCGCTCCGTGAGATCGTGAGGGAGGGAGCGCGAGGAAGAGGAGGTGACAACACGGGCGGTGGAGGGAGGTGGCGGCTCAATGCGGTGGGGGAGAGGAGGGGGTGACGACATGGGTGCCGAAGGGTCCCCACGCACCGCCGCCGCGAAGGAGAAGGGCCGACCGACCAAGAGGATAGCGGTGTCGCGCCGTCGGTGGAGCGAACACAAGCTGCCGGTGGGGGATGCACAGGCTGGATCAATTTTATGGACGTGATGGAAATGACGCGGGTGGGATCGAGGGGAATTGAGTGGGATGACATGACATGACAGGTCGAGGATACAAAATGAGGTCACTTATATAGTTTTTTATGATATGAATGACGTGAGGTTTAGCGGGCCGACATTGCTCGCTTTCGCGGCTTTATCACCACCGCCAGAGAAGATTTTCTCTCACAACAAATCGCCCATCAACAACCAAACCAAGAAGATTTTCTCTCAAAACAAACCAAAGACTACCATCAAAAGACCAGCCAAACTCGAACAGGCTGGGCCGCCTAGTTATTTTCGTGCCGAGTCAGGTCGGTCTGCGTGCTGGGGTGACAATCCACACCCTGCACATGAACCGAGCCGGGCTAGCCCGGGCCCGACACAGGACATGCCGGGCTGAGCTTGAATCCGGAAAAAATACACGTGCATTCGGGTGGGTTTCGGACAGATTGGCATGTATAGCCGCGAGCCCGCGATCCGCGAGGCTCTCTCACTTCGGGGCTTCGGGCGGCTCCACGCGGCCAGACAGACCACGTGTGACGACGCTGCCTTTTACGCGTGAGGTCTTTCCATGCGCCGAGCGTTTATACTTGCCGCTGGCTGGCTGCCCCACCCGGCCTACTCCTCCGCCGCCGCCCATAGTCTGTCTCCTTGTGCTTTTCTCCCCGTGTCCACCGTCTCGCCTCCAGGACTCCACGGGCGTTCAGAGGGGGTCGAGCTCGCGCAACGCACCCCTTGGCTGCACGGCCGCGCCCTGCATCACGCACGCAAGCCTTGCCTTTTCGATTCTTTCCGCCCTTTCGAAAGAACCCACCCGCATGCTGCCCTTTGCGATAAGTTATCGCAGCTTTTAGCTCGAATGTATCCATCCATGCAATGCAGCCAGCTTTACGTGCCTGCGCCGCGTTGCAAAGCGATGATGGTGCGTGTATAGCGTACTGTCTGTACACCGAGGAGAGGGAAAAGGAGGGCACATGAGACGGAAGCTACCTCGGTGGTTTCAGGGTAGCCGCTGTCCTGTTGCTACCGGAGATTAGAGCTCTGCTTGCAGATAGATATTCTCCGCCCATCATCCTAAAGTTCCGGGGGGCAAAAACAAAATGAAATCTTGGGGCCGATTTCGTGGGGATTTTTTCTCTCGAGCTGAGCAGGCCTACAAAACAAAATGAAATCTTGTTTGCAGATACATCATTCATCATCACGGTGCTTTAGTGGGCCTGAACCTTTCAACAGTAAGGTATCAAGCCCAAAAAAGCCCAAAAAATAAAGGGTCCGATTTTGTGGGGATTTTTTTTCGAACTGAGCAGGCCTAAAAAACAAAATGAAATCTTGCTTGCAGATAATCATGGTTTTTTAGTGGGCTGAACCTTTCAACAGTAGTAAGGTATCAAGCCCCAAAACGCACATTAGGTAACCCAGAAATGGCCACGAACAGATTTTGCAGAGATTTGCGATTCAAAGTCTCACAGCCCGTCAACTACAATTATGTCAGCTGTGAAACGACCTCCGTGCTTCGTGCTGATGATGGAAGACAGTCTGCAAGAAGCACTGAACGATCATTCTACGCTACGCGCGTGATTTGTACAGTAGCCCGGAAGAAGCTGCCGATGGAACGAAACAGCAGATTACACTGGCACAGGAACAATCAAACAAAGCGACAAGGTGTTAGGTGTGTATCTGTATGAGATGCGCATGCGCTGAGCACCTCTTACGAATGACCGCCAGGGAACGAGATGACTGAGAAGCACCGATCGATGTGTATATATGAACGCATGTTTTTATGATGTTTTTAACAATTAATTTTCTGGTTTTATCTTTTGTCGAAATTTGTTTGCTCGGTAGGTACTTTCGGAGTCAACAAGGCAAGATGGTATGATCGCTCCAAAGTGATCAGCAAGACATGCTATGATGGTGCAAAATCAGACATCTAGTCATGTGGTGTTTTTCGATTTGTTCCAGTTGCTGACTATCCCAAACTTGATGGAAATGTATCGGAAGGTACAGCATGGTGGGTGATTTCAGGTGCCCCAGTTGGTTTCCACACAAACTTAAGAAGCTGTTATACAAGATTCTGGACCCCAACCCAGCCACAAGAATATCTGTGTGCAAGATTGTTCACCGTGTCTGCTTACTGTTGTGTTGCGTAATGATGATGATGACATCAGGAGTTAACTGCTTGTGTTGCGTAATGATGATGATGATGACATCAGGAGTTAACTGCTTGCTCTGCTGCATCAGTGCTGCTGTGGCTTGCGTTGTCACCCTTGTTCCTTGCGTTATTATACCCATCAAGATTGCAGCTCAAAAATGCTTATAGGCCTTTTGCAATTGCAGTTTGCAGATGCCATTTTTCACTATCAAGCATGTATAACACAAGTGAGAGCAATCTGCTGTTCGTGTTTTCATGTCTAAAGACCAAAATGCAACCTGTCAGTTCCAAGAGCAATTTCCCAAAGGTTTTGAAATTGGAAGTTTGGAACACAAGTCTCAAGACTGGCTTTTCATGTCTAAAGGTTTCTGACCGAAATGTAACCTGTCAACTTTGCTCAAGGTTTTTTTCCTAGTGTATCTACAGGATTTGCGTACCAGGTGTCGATGCGGAAAGTAGTCCCGACACTAACTAGTAAGAGCGCTGAGATCTATCTCTCGATGGCCGGTGTTAAGCATCTAGTGACACGAGGTTTATCCTGGTTCCGGCCGGGGCCGTACGTCCAACAGTGGTGTGCCCGAGGCATTATATTGTGTTGCACCGTGGTGCTTGCAGAGGGGAGCTACAAACGAGGCGGGAGAGGAGGCAGGGCCTCCAGGTCCCTGAGGTTTTTGATTGAGGCAAGCACCAATATCGTGGTGAAGGCGGTGAGCGTGTAGGTGTGCTCGTTGCCGTCGTCCCCCCGCAGCAAGGGGAGACAGTTTACAAGCATGCCACACTGTTATAATTACGTGCAACGGTATGGTGCACAGTGTTGTACGGCCGTCCTGGCGAATCTTGCTTCTGGCGTGGCGTCGTGGCGTGCCCTATATCCGTCCAGGAGCGGCTTCGAGGGTGGTGGTGTGGGAACTTCTCATTTGGTTGTCGTCCGTACACGGACTCGAAGGTGCAGCTGACGGGAGGCCGTAAGGCGCACAGCAGCAGGCGTGGCGGCGCCCGGGATGGCGTTGCGGTGCCGGGGATGGCTGCACAGGACCGATGGTGATGGAGGAGACGCGCCTCACTGGTCTGACATCACGGCGTTGTCCTGGGCGAGCGCGGAACTGCGTCCGTCCCCTTTTCGAGGGTTCCGCCATCCTCTTTCGAGGGTGCGGCGCTTGATCTGTACGAGAGTGGGTAGCACAGTGTCATGGAGCTGACACCAGCCTTACCGCACAGTGCCATACAGTGGTGGGGATGGCCTCACCGGGAGGGTTGGCTGAACAGCGCCGGGTATGATTCCTAGGCGTGCCGGAGGCGTGGCGTGGATTCGTCTTTGACTTGGGCGCCTGCATGTGTCAGAACATTAAATGCCCCGGTCGGGGGAGTAGGTACGGGGGCGGCGAGCCCGTGAGAGCCTCGCTCGAGGGGGGGCAGCCCTCGAGCGAGGCGGGACCTTACTCGAGGGGGCGTCCAGCCCTCGAGCGAGGCGGAGCCTCACCCGATGGGGGCGTCCAGCCCTCGAGCGAGGCGGAGCCTCACCCGATGGGGGCATCCAGCCCTCGAGCGAGGCGGAGTTTCGTTAGTGCGGTGGCGTACCCCTCGAGCGAAGCGGAGTTTCGCCCGAGGGTGGCTGGGGCTGTCCGTTCTGGTGGGCCGCTGAGGTTGTCGGGACCGTGGGCCCCTGCCGTTGGGCCGTGATTATTTTGGGCGCGTTTTATTATTTTGTGAGTTTGTTTGTGTTTTGTTTTGCGAAAGAAAATGGGTTTCCCCGGGTTATTTAGGGGACCCCTATGACTGTCCCCGACACCGGGAAAGAGACATTATGACCTTGGAGGATACCAGCACCAACGGCAGACTCAAAACTGAAGGCCAAGACTACCAAGAGAAAAAATATCTTTTATTTGGGATGCTGGCCATCCAACCAGAAAACATCACACACTTCTGAAGCTATGGAATTGGTGTTGTTAACTTGAAGCTATGGAATTGGTGTTGTTAACTTGAAGCTATGGAATTGGTGTTGTTAACTGGAAGGAGACACTTATCCGACACCTGTGCACATCATGGCAATAAAACATTTCACCAGACCAGATTAACAACGAACGACTGTCCCGTAACCAACAAAACTGACCATATGATTAACACAGTGCTCAAACATTAACCCCAGCACATTTACCATACCATATAAAATCCCCACCCATGTTACATTTGCCGCCCTACTACACATCAACACCGACATGTAAGAACAACAGAATTGTGCCAATCTTCACCTCCTTTTGGCACTCAATCAGCAAAGTAAATTATGAACATTCGTCACCGAGCCTTTTCTGACTCAGATTTTGCCGGTTGTGCAACAAGGGTGCGCCAGAGGTACCGCCCGCTTGCCATGTCCACCACAGTCCAGAATCCGGTTTTCACAGCCGACCCAACCTAGATTAGTGTAGAAAAAGAATCCTTCAGATTGTGAACCCTTTGCTATTTTAAAGAAACAATATTGTATCTTTCAGATTTGTATTTAAACCAGAAGTAGTAGCAAATGACCTCGATTATGCAGCGTGCACACCATTCTGAGGTGCTTAATTATCTTTGCTTATTCAGGTGCCCCACTCACCTCATGTTTCCATGCAGTTACTTCGTAAGCAAATTGAGACGCTAGATCCAAAGAGTTCATAACATGATTTTTTTCAGAGCTGAGGACAGTGGCAATGCTGGGCAAGATTCCAAATGTTTCAAGCTCTAGCGAGTTTCAAGGCTACCAAACAAAAAGCTGCTTAAGTCAAGTAGTAAAAACTAATTCCCTGAATATGCAATTGCTTTAATCAGTGTAAGCCTCATAGTAGGATTTTCTTAAAAAACAGTGCGAGGAAATGTAACCGTGCTAACAAGGTAGTTTGTTATCTATACCCATAGCATGTCTGTATGTACTGATAAATGAGTGGTTCAAATGAGCCTGAAAATATGCTCTCGAGGAGCAACCCTATGTGTTGATATGATGAAGAACAGAGGCAAAGGCCATGTTGGTTTGCAAATACGTAGCACAATAGAATAGCTTTCTCCTAAAGGATTCATCGGAACGGCAGCTTGCGCCGCCGAAATTGAAGGCCTTCTGCTAAGTTGTAATCCTAGTTACTACCAGGAATCTGAGATTGGGGCTCCTATTTCCCTTGCGAGAAGCTAAGAATAGGGAGGAGGGAGCGAGGCCGTTACCTTAGAATGGAGGGGCACGTGGGCCCTTGGGGATCCCGACTCGGAGGAGGCGTTGTCGTCGAATTGGTCGGGCTCGGCGTTGATGCCCCGGATGAGAAAGAATCCGGCGATGGTGGCGGAGAGGAAGATGAGGATGACCCGCAGGGGGCACATCTCTTCTTGTGCTGTCTGGCGGCCTGGTGGGGTTGGGTTGGGAAGCAATCTCTCAATCAACAATGCCTGAATCAAAGAGATTTCTTTTTTGCTGGTTGCGACGGGGTGGGTGCGAGCGAATACCTTCCCCCTTCTTCCCCTTTTCGCGTCGGGGATTTCTTTTGACCCGCCCGCCGCTGCCTTCTCCGGAGGCTCGCTGGCCGGGCACGCACGCGCTCACCTAACGCCTGCCTCCTCTCGCAACCTGGCTTTAAATATTCAGTGGATTGGACGGAAGGCCAGGCGCAAAGCAGAGGAGAGCTGCTGCCTCAAATCACGGCACGGGAGGAGGAGGAGGAGGATGGGGAGATGGAGTTGCGCCGAGGAAGAAGAAGAGAAGAGGCGTAGCCGAGGACGACCAAGACGTGGTTGACACCTTCCACCACCTGTCCCACCCTGACAGTGGGCCAGGCCTTTTGTATCGTGACGACGACGACGCGGGTTGTTTGACGACTGTTTCACCTGTTTGGTCTTTGGTGGGTGCTGGCCTTCGGCGCAAGCACCAATGCTTCTAGAAGATTGATTAGAGCAATCTCTTGTGAAAAGGGAAAGGTCAAAATTGGTGAAAAAAGAGATTGATTAATTTTTAATCTTAACTTTTTCGTGTAATAGGATGTGCCGGCCGGTTTGTGTTGCCATTTTCAATCTTTTGACCACCCGGAGTAATAATGAAGGATCATGGCCGGGCTTATTATCGTATTATCTTATTCCGGTGGTCAAAAGAAGAAATGCGGCAATGATTAACGTTACAGCTGGGCTTATTATCTTATTATATTGCTCGTTGGGAAGTCAGACACACACAACCATAACATCGTCGGCTTCAAGTTTGTGACAGGCGCGCTTAGCAGCCAAGTGCTGGCCGGACGCCCAACTCGATTTGTTATGCAATGCTGGTACTTACATTCAGTGACATTGCCCAGTGATATTCCCTGTGACATCAAGTCACTGACATTTAGGTCCCATGTGTCATTGGAGTACATGGGTCCCACATGTCAGCGACTTAATGTCACCGGGAAAGTCACTGAATCTGAATCGGCAATGCAGGCGCAGGCGTACTGGTGGTAGCTGACCAGACCACTCGCAGATCCGGCATGGCCGCTCCACCTTTCCCAGCTCACTGTCTCGAGACTAGTAGTTTAGTGTGCTTACGCAAAAGTTAATCATGGAGATAGATTAACATATAATTCCCAGGTTAACTACTGCTAAAACAAGATATCTGGATAACAAGCACCAACTGGCCACTGCATCCATCACCATTTCTTTCTTTCCACTACGGTATGGTACCCAACCTCTCTCGCCTCCACCACAACTCGCACAGAACAAAAGTATTACTTTGTATACTGTACACAAACAGTACAAAGACGAACAACAACGCCGCACATACCAATCAACCAACCTAATAAAAACAAGCAAGAGACCAGTTAGTTCCCTGCAATCTACTAGAACGAGCAGTCAAACACAAAGTCCAGCTTATATTATCTCCTCCCTCAATAACCACTGCAAGGATATGGAGACAAGAGGAAGTCTTGTTTCGTTCCCTCTATATAATCAATGTCCACTGTTCCAAGAAGAAAACTATTAGTAATATAAACATCAGCACACATCATATGGCAGAGTAGCTGCTTCCAATCAGGCTAAACATGCCTTACTACCTCATCACTATACTAGCTCATTTTTCCCTCAAACTCCCATAGCCTCCATCGTTTCTGAACCTCAGTACCTGCCATATTACTATGCTGCTACAAGCTTGGTAAAAGGGACATTAGTGGGGGCAACGACTACCTCATCACTAGAAATGCACACTGCCTCTTCCTCGTACTACAAGAGCTATACATTGCTGACAAACTCGCCCTGACATTGTAAGCATGATTGCTTCTGTACAGACAAAAACGAAAGGCCATATATTCTGGGATCAGCTTCGGTTTTCACTCGACCTCAGATTCTGACACCTCTTCCACTGGCAGTTCAAAGGCATCCACCTCTGCAAAATATGCTCTCTGCCTCTTCACGAAGTCTTCTGGTAGTGTGGGTGCGCTTGGAGGGGGTCGTTTCTGTTTAAAGCGTAGCAAGCAGTCAGAAAGCTGAACATCATTGCAGACAAACTGAAGATCAAGCGCTTTTCTCAAACAGTTGGATGCTGGTAGTTTCCAGCAAGCACTTTCTTTTTCTTTTTTTTTTTGAAAAAGGGTTCACCTTGCTCTATAGAAAGACAATAAAGTTGGAGATCAAGCACTGTTTATGAAGAAAAAACATAGCAAGCATTCAGACAGCTGAAAATCATTACTATTGTCCCAGCTACAGCTAGACGATCCACAAAACAGTTGCAAAATGAGCAGATGCAAACTACATCTGGCAAATACAGAATCAACCATACTTCAGAATTGTAGTGCTTTCTACATCCAAAATATCCATGTCATCAGATTTCGATACGCAGTCTGACACGTGTCCAGGGCATATGTATGTGTGCAATAATGTAAAGGAGCATAGAAGAAGAGGGTTAATTTAACCAAAGCTGCAACTTCTATAATCCTATATGCACAGCTTTGTTTATTAGTACATATTAAATCATGATAAGTTTGAACAAAGAGTACACATAATGGTATTACACTATGTACATCTACATCATCAAAGAGAGCACCATGATCTAAGTCTTCACAGCAGGAAACTTTGTAGGGTCCTTATATATGAATATACTAAGAATGCAACACTCTACCTTTTTAGCTCCATGACAGGGAGCTGAAGAAAAAATGGGCTGAGTATCTTGAGCCATAGTGTCATTCCTGAAACAGGAGCGTAATTCAACATTCCAGGAACTGAAATGCACTGTAACTGTCAGATAGAGATGAAGTGAAGGATCACTAAAGTCTGGACTTCTGAATACCGTATTAGTGAGTTCTGATGCTATAAGATGTGTTAACTTTATTCTGCCAGGAATGTGAAAGACGTCATCCAAATTGTTCTAGCCTATATCAGTAGATGAAATTTTACAGGAAGCATGCTAGCATCTAAGCATAGAGTAGTACAACAATACCATCATCTGAAAATAATGAGAAAGGTAAGATTCCAGATTACTCTGGATCAGTGAGGGCTAGAACTGCTGTTATTAACAAGCTAAGTTGGATGAGCATGGAGAATGAGCACTAAGCCAGAGGTGCGGCGAGTCGGCGGCCCTCACTGATTACTCCTGTATATCATTTGTACCCTTTCCAATAACAAGTTATTAATTCTTAGAGAGAAACAGTCAGGAATGTACATTCTTCAAACTTAGATGTAAATATCTTGTTTCCACACAAACTGAAGAGTGATGATCAGTCCAAACAACCTACAAGGGAGGTCTCCAGCACCCACAGAAGAACCTACCTACCACTAACTCGAACTGTGTCCAAAATTTCACAACAGATTGCACCAAGGAGAAGAATGAGCATTGCAGGTGGGCAGGTGGCTGAATTGTACAGGGATCAGGTGGGTAGGTTAAGCCATTTGACCTGCTGTTCTTCCTCGAGGCTCTTCCAAGAGGAGGGCAACTCCACGTTCCAGCAGCAGCAACGGGCTCCTTGCCCTTGTTGTTGTTGGTGGTGGTGGTGGGCTTCCTCCTCCTCCCTTGAATCTCAGCAGCAGTCCCGGGCCTCGCGTAAACGGTGGAGACGGGGGATTTGACCACACTGCGCTCCTTCTCGGGGGCTGAAATGCAAAGGATCCCCAGACACAATGAGGATCGAATAAACCACTAACAGATCAATGGCGCAGATATAGCGAGAATGGACGAGCGGTGTAGTAGAGAGAGGACGAGAGGTTGACTGACCTTCACCGACGGCGGACGAAGGCTTGGGCGCGGGAGTGATGGATGCGGTCGAGGAGCAGCGGGGGCGTCGGAGGGCGTGGGGTGGGGCCGGAGTCCAGCTCTCCTAGGCTTGATTGGGGTCGGGGTCTCGGGGAGGAGGAGGTTGGTGACGTCACCCAGCGGCGCCACCGTCTTCCGCTGCCGCTTGACGGCGGCGGAGTTGGGGGCCGGCGAGCCCGGCGGCCTGGGGGTGCTGGTGTGGGGCCTCATCGGAATCCCAGCCGCGCGCGTCAGAGGGAATGTGGGGTTGTGGAGAGCGAGCGGGAGTGGAGGAGGAGAGGGGAGCCGTCGCGCGCCGCGCCGCGCCGCTTCCTTTCCTTTCGCAGGCAGCAGAGAGAGCGACACAGACCAGGAAACACGAGGAAGAAGAAGCTTCCCGGAGAAGGAGGGCGTTCCTGGAGAGTTAACGGGCTGGGCTTAGGCTGTTAACCCAACATTCAAGACCGAGTGGGATGCTTTTGATATTCTTAGTTGGGCCTTTTGTTCCAGACTTCCAGCGGTATTTAAGCGGAAATGCTATATATCTGTAGGAAATGCTGAATATATTTTGAAACTTCCACTGCTGAGATTCGTGCAACGAATCACAACTATTGATTCCACATCCCAAAACCCTAGGCTCCCCATCCTCTTCACTGGCACACACCTCCTGTGTGCTCGCACCACCACCGCCCCAACGGCCGGCCGGTGTCGCTGCGGCTACCCCACACACCACTACTGGGGTTGGAGCAGGCCACCGTCGGCCTCCCCGCGCGCCACTGTCGTACGCCAAGGAGGCTACTCCATGGCCCCCATGCGGGCTTGTCGAAGCTGGAACATGATGAGGGTGTTCGGCTGGTATAATGAATAGTACTCGACTGGTAGAATGAATAGTATTCTGTGAGAGGAAATAAGTCAAGACAAGTCGAGATATGCCAGCCAAACAACCTCGATGTCGTTGCCGGCAACCCCGCAACCCCCATGCAAGAAGAGAGAATGTTGGGTTTTTTTTGAAAAAAAAATTGTTGAAACATTTTCAAAAACCGTTGACCAATATTTTCATGTAGTATGTTGGTGCAAACGTTTTAGAAAAATGTTGGATGTAATGTCTTCTCTTAACAAATGTTGGTGCAACTCTTTAAAAAAAATGTTGATTCATTTTTTTATGAAAAATGTTAGTTCAACCTTTTATTTTAATTATGTTGTAAAAATATTGTAATAATTTTTAATTTATAATCATGAGGTGAGATGGTTGGAAAATAATAACCAACGTTTTTAGATGGGTTTTAGAGACCTTGAAGTTTCAACTTTTATCCATCTTTTCGTAGCCTAGGCACCGTTTTAAAGTCAATGTGTGCTGCTGCTTACTGAGCTTTTCCTGTTTTTCTAAGATAGAAAATACTCCAAGGTTAATATTTTTTATATTTTATTTTGAGATTTTTTATGGTGCATTTGTAGTATTGGGAAGTATTGAGAAGTATTTGGTAGTATTGAGAAATATCAAGCATTTTGATATTCTCACCATCTAAAAAATTAACTAAATGTTGGTGTGAGTTCCACCAATTTGATACTTCCTAATACTTCCCCATAGCAACTTCCCGATACTTCACCGTTAGATTTCGTCGCATGGACGGCTCATTAAAAAAAGAAGCACCTTAAAATTTCTCATTTATTTTACAGAAGTAATGCATATTTGAAAATAAAACTTTGGTCACGTAACTTGGTGGATATAAATTCACGCACCTACGGTATACAACTTTCCAAGAATTTCAGTCGTGGACGTTAAAGTGTGAAGTTATATATAAGAGAATCTTGATGTATAGTGAAAATATGATCCATATATATGTATGTACTCCCGCTGGTTATGTCGTGCACTCAAACCTATAAATAACGTTTTTGTGTCCAAAATAGGGTCATCTGGAAGGCAAGTAACACGATGGTCTTCGATATCGTTCCACTCTCATTCTCTCAACCCAAGACATGATGCGGTTCCTGCTCAGGGGCACACTGCGTCGATGTCACTATGTCAGATGTAAATTAACTATTCTTTTTTTTTCTCCCCTCCGCCTTGTGCTTAGAGAAGAATTTAGAGGGGTGCAACACCTTCATAGTATTCATAGATGTTCAATTTTAAAATTTAGAAATAAATGATAAGGGGCAAATTTTCTGTGGGTGCGACGGCACCCGGAGCTAACAACTTCTCAACCTGATTAGCGGCAATTACAAGCACATACACGGTTTGGCCTTTTGGGTTCTTTAGACTTTGCAGCTGAGAAAACTGAAATTGCTTTGGGTTTAGTTAGTTTTCCGCCATGTTCTTTTGGCTTATCAGTCACCAGCCAGTGGTACTTTTATCTTAGAATAAACCAGCCACTAGCAACCAGCCAACATTAATTTTCTCTCAAAACAAATCAACACCAGTCACCAGTCAAACGAACAGGCTATTGTGGTGCGCGTGGCTGTCCATACTGGATTTGAAGAATAAAAAATTCTGCTTGATAATCAGCACAATATATATGTAATGTTGAATTCAACGTGTTATCGACGCACTCCTCTCCCTCGTTTTAGAAGGTTAGATATGTATCATACCATTTGATGAGTGGCCTACCCAGGCCATGTAGTTGTAGATTTGTTCTCATTTGGCCCATTCCCATAAAAACTGCACGCAAGTTTGACTTGTGCTTCCTGTTATTCGATCTGAGTGAGCACTGAGCAGGGTTATGATAGAACTATTGGTGAGGATATTGGTTTGGTATGTGGGCAGATGATGTTGCAGGTAACTTGGAATGCATAACGGGTGAGAGATTAGAGATGGTTTGGATTTTCCTTCTTGTTATATGGGTCAGGAATCTGGCAACCTAAAACTTTTTTACTTGGTGGACTCAAGAAAAGTAGATGAGAAACCAGGTTAACAGCTCAACTAACAATTAAGCAGTTGCCGTAACAAGCAACACACGTTTTTGAGACACAAATCAGTAGGACGATTATATTGTGAGTAGAATGTTTTGTGGGTTTGAGGAGCTAATGAAACTCTTGTTGCACAGCGCGGTTAGGATATGATGAGGCAGCAGGTGAAGGCATGCATGAACGGGTGGAACGGAAGGGCGTTTTCAAAGAGCAGTCGGCGTTGTGACGACGAATTGCTTGTTTCTAGTCACGAATCACGATCGGAACACGGAGGGATGGAGAGAAGCCGTTAAGGTCAGTGGGTGTGAGTTATCTGAATTCTCGGTGCACTCCTTATGAATTCTCCGTTAACGGCATGCTCGTTTGGTTGGTAGTTGGTTGCTGGTACTGATTTATTCTAAGAGAAAAATAATGTTGGTTGATGGTTGATAAGACAAACGAATAGGAAGTGTTGGGGGTCTGAATTTTCAGCCTGTTCGTTTGGCTGGTGGCTGATGATGGTAGTCTTTGTTTGCAGGGAGAAAAATCTTCTTGACCTGGTTCTTTGGTGTCTGGTTTGTTGTGAGAGAAAAGTACTGTTGGCTGGTGACTGATAAGCCAAACGAACATGCAGAATGCAGCTGTGCCTACATCGTCTTATGAGTTGAGCATTGCAGTAGTAGTGCAGCGTTGTTTTGCTCGTGGAGGAAACTCAAGTTTTGGCGTGCAAGTAAAAGAGGATGCATGATTGTGGTGACTGGTGAGGTAGCACAATCAAGGCAAAAGGCAGGGCAGCACGAGCATTGCTCTGCTCTGCTTCGACAAGTGTCGCTGATCGGAGTCGATGGTAGTGCAGGAGGGAGACGGACGTGTCGTCGAGTGGAGGAGAGAAACCAACGTACGGCCTGCATTGCCTTGCAGCTGCAGGAGCGCTGGCTGCCATCTGGACGAGCGGCGTCAAACGTGTGTAGGGCGTCTACTACTCCGTACTCCGTTGTTTTCGTCCCATTGTGGCCTACGTGCAGGCACACGGCTCGTACCCAGAGACACTCTCCGTTCTGTTCCGTTTGTGTCGGGGGTACGTGTTTCTCCGTTGTGTTTTTTCTCCTACTCTGCCCGTTTCAAAACATTTGTCGTTCTTGACTTTTTTATTGTAACCGTAACCATTTGTCTTACTCAAAAAATGATGCAAGTACAATTTATTTTGTTTGCTATATATTTTAATGTTGCATGTATTTTAATATTTACTTATCGTTTTACATATTTGCGATAATTTTTTGAATAAGACGAATGGTCAAAGTTGTAAAAAAAAGTCAACAACAACAAGTATTTTGAAAGGAGGGAGTACTACTACTATATACTGTAGGTGGAGTAATTGAGTTGCCTGCGTAGGTAATCTGCCTCCTGTGTGCTGGTGAACAACAAACGCAGGCGGAGGCCGCACAACGAAAACGGTAGCCGTTGCCAGGCAAGCAAAAGATCACACAACACGGCTTATGAGGAAGTCCAAATCTTAGCTAAACTCAGGAGGATTTAAAAAAAATATATAAAACTTCAAAAGTAGTGGAATAAGACTCTAAATCTTGACCCTACATATTTCAAATAAAGTTCACGTGGATCATTTCCTCGCGATCTTTGTTTTCCTCGTTCGGTCCGACCGTCACGGCGTAGCCTGGGCGCCGGCGCGACCTAGCTCGCGCCGCGCGTGGGAAAGAAAGACAGCCTGTTCGCTCGCTTTATCGCCCACCAAAGGCAAGAAGATTTTCTCTCGGAATGAATCCCACCAAGAATCTACCAGAATCAACAAGAAGATCTTTCTCTCGTAACAAACCAAGACTCACCATCGCCCACTGTGACAACCGAACAGGCTCTCTAGAGTCGTGGAGCCGCGTGGTGGTAGTGCAAGAAAGGTGACACGCTCGCCGTTGCAAATAGAAGTCCCTCAAACAATAACCATCTCACCTTTCTACGCTACCTACACCATGCTTGTCAATTCTTCTGAGCCAATTTATCATGGTAATGCTATAACAGAATAGCTAGGTAGTGGCCTATGAGACCGCAAGTAATGCAAAATATGCATGTGGCTTGTCAACATATCTGAAAAAGGATCAAGGATATTCGGTTGAATCATCAAAAGAACTGATATTAATCTCCGCAGAAATGAGCTTGCACGTCTGACGTTCTGGACACCAAGGAGAGGGAAACTTGCTTAATTAAGATGCTTCGAAACAGATTAGGTGCACCTAATAGTAAAATAGACAAGATCAGCTATCTCACTTTATCATGAAAATAGAAGTCCAACCAGATATGCATCCCAAAATTATTTAATATCAACAATCAACAAATCAGATATGGGATCAATTTCAGTATGACAGAAGTAGTTTCAAAGAAACTAAACCTGCAACAAACTCTAGTACTGAAACATGCACTCTGATTGATTCTTAAATAGTACATGGAATCATAATTCAACACAGTAAGACAAATGAACATGGAGACATACAAATCCATGAATTATCATCACTAGCAAGTGCTAATTCACAGCCCTCAAGATTAATTCACAACAACATGTAACAAAAGCTACCTAGCCATCCCAAACCACTCATACCAATAGAACAAAAAAGAAAAAAAATTGATCAATTGGAACAAGGATCTCACTGATGTTTTCCTTCTCTCTATCGAATCACTCACTGTTGAAAAAAGTCATATGGCATCCGGCGGCGCATCAATTCATCCAAATCTCCCTCCCGATCCTCCCTTCCTAGTGCAAATTGAGAGAAGTGGTGAGCCTCCATAGCTGAACGAGGACACGACGGCATGAACATGGCGTGGCGAGGGCGCCTCGTCCTGCAGGCGGCTCCGGCGATGGCGGGTGGCCCTCTAGGTGGCGACGCAAGAGGTGCGGGAACGACATGTGGGAAGCAAGGAGAATTGGCGCGCGGGGGGAGGCAGGAGGGCGCGCGGGAGGACTGGAGGATGGATGGCGAGGCGGCCGAGCTCGTAAAAAATACTGAGCGAACACGGATGGATGTCAACCGAGAATTCGAGATAAACGAGGTTGGAAGAAAGCAAGCCTGCTGGAAGCCTGAATAGGTCTTGTTCTTTTTCTTTTTAGGACTATATATCCACACTTGTCATCCTTTGTAACATTTTAAAAAAAATATTTTTCCTTGGTCATCAGAATCTATTTTTTATACATTTTTTCGGCACCATCATCCAGTATCGTAATCATCAACATTCTCCACTCAAATCAACTTTACACACCCGTTCTATAGTGGCTGACAAGTGAGACCCACCTCTCTATGACTCTAACCTTATCACTTCTACTACCCACCCATCTTCTCTCTCTGGCGGCGGAGGCCATGGCCATGGCGCTCCTGGGGTTGTTGACCTCTCGCGCGCGGAGGCCATAGTTGCACCCCCCCCCCTCCCCAATCGAGCTCCTGCCCTCCGCTGCCCTTGGAGGTCGACCACGCCGGGCTCTGGACGCGGCATCGTCGGAGTTCCCCGCACACCCTCTCACCTCCTTTCTCTCCCGCGATGACAGTGGCACGCGGAGGGCCTCCCTCTCCGGCGGCGGCGGGCCTTCCGCCCTCCCCTGCGGCGCGACCCGGCCTCGGAAGCACGGCGGCGGAGGGTCTCCCTCCCTTCCTCCCCGGCGGAGCGGTCGGCCTCGGAGGGACGGCGGCGGACGTCCTCCGGCGCGGCGGCCGGTCACTCCCTCTAGCTGCCACCGGCCGCTGTCGTGCAGCCTCTCCTGGCCAAGCGGATGCTGCGGCCAGGGGCTCCCTCGGCTTGGCGGATGCGACGGCGGAGGGTGCCTCCCTCTCCGGTGACGGCGACGAGGCGTCCTGCTTATGCTTCTCTCTGCTGCCAGCCTGCCAGGGTAGCTTGCCGCCGTGCTGCCTGCCTGCCTCCCGGCTGTTGGTCCTCCAGCCTTGCTGCCAGGCTCCAGCACGCCCTCGCCACGCGCGCCCGAGCAGGGATGGGGCCCGCAGGCCCGTGCCACGTCTGCGATTAATCCTCTCCCTCCGCTCTGGATACAAAGGAAACGGGACCCAAACTTCAGGAACCCCCCACCGCTCCGCTACTCCGCTATAAAACCTCCCCCCTCTTCCATCTCTCTCGCCGGCGCGGCCCCCCACCGCCAGTCCGCCACCATCATTCATCCATCATCCCCACCGCCGTCACCTACAGAACACGCTCCACTCGCCGCCGCCGCTCAGGGACACTGCGTCCAGCGCCTTTACAGGAGAGATCATTCATGGAGAGATCTCCTTCCCCTGTTTCCTCCGCTCCGTCCTCGTCCTCCTCCTCCATCTCCACGGAGGAAATTCCAATTCCTCCCCGCAGAAAGAGGGCGAGGACGACTCAGCAGGCCACCAAGGCCGGCGCCGCGCCCGACAAGCCCAAGAGGCCCCGCAAGGAGGCGCCCCGCCACCGCCACAGCAAGGAGGATTCCGCTGATCCTGCTCCCAATGCCGCCGCCGGTGGCGGCGGCGGGAAGAGGAGTTCCGTCTACAGGGGAGTCACCAGGTACTCCATCCACTCCATCTGCATGCATTCCGTTTCCCTATTTCTTCGATTTTCTTCGCTGCTGCTCTCTTCGATCCCAATCGCAATTCAACGCGGGCCCTGCATTGTTGCCAGGTTTGCCAAAATAATTTCTTTGAATCCAATCGCAAATCCTCTGCGGGCCCTGCATTGCTGCCAGGTCCGTCAGAAAAAAATTCCGAAAGGATGTCAATTCAGATTTCACAAGTAGTGGACAGTGTCCGACTGATCTCCAGCCCACGACCGCGGAGGCCGGAGGGCATCCAATGTTTGCGCTTGCAGTATCAGTGTTCCGCTTGCGATTGCTTCCAACGCGAATCTCTCCTTGCATGTTGCATCCATCGAATTCTGGGTGCAAGCTGTCAATTCCTGTTTTCACTGCTCATTGTCAGGACATGCTGCTCTCTGTTTTTTGTTCAACCCAACTGTCACTTTCTTTCTATTACGGCCAAGAGGTCGTTTTCTCATAGCTAGAAAGTAGGAAAGTTAGTTCATCGGTATTACGGCCAGCCATCTTGATGTGCTCAGTTTGTTGAATTTTCTTCTCTTCTTCTGCAAGGAGGAGTGTTGTAAATTAATTAATGCTGTTGCTGCTGCTGCTTACCAACATACGTGTTGCATTGCATGCGTGTAAACAGGCACAGGTGGACAGGCAGGTTCGAGGCCCATCTCTGGGACAAGCACTGCCTCACCTCCGTTCATAACAAGAAGAAAGGCAGGCAAGGTGTGTGTATTTCTTATTGCTTGTATTAGTAGTATCACAAATGCATGCACACTGAGCTTAGGAAAGGGATGTTGAAATTATTTCAAACATTTCTCGTAGTCATGTTTTCCCCTGAAAACTGGTTCCTTTTCATGCTATTTATTTTTCAAAATGAAAACAAAAATTCTAACAAGTGGATTGAGCAGTGATGCCAATAGGAACCCAAACAATTAAGGTCCTTTGTCGTCTGCAAGGATCCTGATGCATCTGCCAGTAGTACAAGGCTGGCTTTTTTCAAAAGTGCACCGAATTTCTTAAGGCTGTCATTCTGATCAGGCTTTGTTTATCTCCTTTCTTTCTGTTATCTTTGGTGGGGGCCCTTGCCTGGTGATCTGCATGTGACTGTGATCTACTACTGCTTGATGCTGAATTGGGTGCCCCTCTACTCAATAGTCTATTTGGGTAAGTCCCACTATTTTACTAAATATATCTAAGCTGTCCTCGCCAGATTCATGTTACTTGGGACCAGATCATCGTGTGATCTGCATCCTTGTCTTTTGGTATGAAAAAAACTAATCCATTTTCTATGATCTGCAGGGGCTTATGATACTGAGGAGGCAGCTGCTCGTGCATATGACCTTGCAGCTCTCAAATACTGGGGTCCTGAAACAGTCCTGAATTTCCCTGTAAGTTCCTGCATCATCTTAAACTGTCCAACCAATCTGTCAAGAGTTTATATTGTCAGCAAGCTCCTGCATAACAAAATATCCCAGAGGCAGAGGATGAACTGAAAATGGCTCATACTGTGTTCAATTATTTATGAACAAGACACCAACAGCTAGTAATTAATTTAGATGACGTCAAATCGAGCAATGAGCTCACAACCCCTGTCGGCTTGTTTACAACTACGTAGGAGACAAGACTAGCCTTCTTTAATTGGGTGCTTGTAAGCAAGCAAAGCAGGGGCCGTTAAAGTTGGTATCCATTGTTGTCAAAAAAAAAGTTAGTATCCATGTAAATCGACTAAACATGATGATTTGATTGATGCAGGCGGTGGATTACTCAAGCGAGATGTCTGAGATGGAGGGGGTGTCGCGGGAGGAGTACCTGGCCTCCCTTCGCCGCCGGAGCAGCGGCTTCTCCAGAGGCGTCTCCAAGTACAGAGGCGTGGCCAGGTACTAATTGCTATTCACTCTTTGTTTAATCACCAATTAAATTGAACCCCCTCACTTATTAGGTGCTACCGTAATGAATAAAGTGTACTCCTAATTTGTTTCAACTAGAACATGCTGACCTGCAAAACTGTGTTACTTACCAAAAAAGGGACTGAGAATGGGGTCCAGTCCAGAGTGCAGGCTGACTCAAAGGCAGAAACCTTTCTGCTGTGTAGTGTTCTCTAGTCTGCTGACACGGCATGTTGCATTGTTGGGCATGAGGTCCACCGTCCACCTGTAATGTGACTGGCATGCATGGCCTGGGCCTATGACACGTCACACTCCAGCCCTCCCAGCATGCATGATTCATCACTCATCAGGATCTGAAACCAGTGCAGCACCTATATCTCTCCTCATTGTTCAGATATGCATGTCTGAATGTGTTCAGTTTATAAGTTAAACAAAATGGAATTTTAATACTCTTATTCTTTTGATGGTCCAGGCATCACCACAATGGGAGGTGGGAGGCACGGATTGGCCGAGTCTTTGGGAACAAGTATCTCTACTTGGGAACATTTGGTATGTGCTAGTGTACTATATTCCTCGTTGTAATGTTTATAGTTTCATGCTCTTTGCACCTCATATAACAAGTTAGTTTATACCAGCATTTAAGGGCAACTTTTGTTTGTTGTAGAATTGTCCTACTTACTGACAAGGCCACCTACTTTTAACCAATTTTTATGAATGTTCATCAATTACTTCGACACAATTGAATAGCTTGCATTTCTTAGTTTCCTTTCAATGCAGACTAGACAATCCCTTACTGTCCTATTCAGACACAGGTTCCTAACTACTACTCCATCAGTCTCTTAATAAATATCGGGAAGTGTGTTTGTGAGGCAAACACCAATTTATAGAAACGGTTATTAAGAACAGAGGGAGTATGTATCTTTTCTAAAAAAATAAAGGAAAAAAAACACTGAATCTGATCATCTATCAAATCAGATTATACTACAGGTGCATAATACAGGTGCATTTTTTCTGGACACAAAAAAAGATGTCCCTTTCTTGACTGTCAAGATCAAAGACCATAAGACCAAAATACTGTCATGTAAGCAATCCCCAGAAATTTGATCCTCCAGTAGTCCAACTTGCTCTAAAAATTAAGCTGTCGTCTACTTAGTAGCCAAAACTACATGGCTTCCAACATGTGACAAGCACGTGATACAAGTAGTCACCACTAACCTGCCAGCCACTACCAGTTGCTGTAATAATAAGATGGTGCCTAGGGATCTTCAATTCATCAGCACTGCCGGCCTTTTGTTTTTTCACTTGCCTGTGTGACTCAGCACCAGCAGCCAGTAATCTCGTCACGTGCATCAAGCATGCCCTGTGTGACTGTGTCAAAACTAGATCAAGATTCAAGATCCGGACGACAGATTTGCTTTCACCACTATTTCCATCATAAAAGGCCAGTGATTGAGGAAACACAGAGATTAACTACTTGCACTGAAATTGGACATGTCCAGTGACTGGCACGTGTGCACAGAAGCAGCCACCATCCATTTAAATTAGTGAGCAGCCGTTAACTGGAATTCAGTGTCTCCTATTAAGGACACTAGTGCTTGAATATATGATCACCTGCTATTCTGTTGCATGTTGTATTCTAAAAAAAAAATCATTCACCAGAATCTGTCACCAAATATTTTTCTTATTTTCCAGATGCACTGTACTCTAAGAACAATGACACTGGAACTAATTTCACACTGCAATTCGCAAGATATTAGTGAAGCCTTCATATCCAAACTTGCAAAAATGCACTGATTCAGACAAACTTACCATTGTTCTCTTTTTGCAGACACTCAAGAGGAGGCAGCCAAGGCCTATGATCTTGCAGCCATTGAATACCGAGGTGCCAACGCCGTAACCAACTTTGACATTAGCTGCTACCTGGACCACCCGCTGTTACTGGCACAGCTACAACAGGATCCACAGGTGGTGCCGGCACTCAACCAAGAACCTCAACCTGATCAGAGCGAAACTACAGTCCAAGAGTCTGACTCAAGCGAAGCCAAGACACCTGATGGCAATACAGAGCCTGATGCTAATGCAAAGCCTGATAACAATGCAGAGCCGCTCACAATCAATGAAAGCATTGAAGAGAGCTTATGGAGCCCTTGCATGGACTACGAGCTGGATACCGTGTCAAGATCTAACTTTGGCAGCTCGATCAACCTTAATGAGTGGTTCACTGATGCAGACTTCGATAGCAACACTGGGTGCCTGTTTGATGGTTGTTCTTCGGTTGATGAAGGCAGCAAGGATGGTGTAGGTATAGCAGATTTCAGTTTGTTTGAGGGCGATGATCAGCTCAAGGATATTATTTCAGATATGGGGGGTGTTTGGAGAACTAGTCATATATTTGGGCTCCACTCCAAATAGCTCCAATTAGTATCTCTTGGGAGGATAATTTTTTTAGAGTTGATTAGCTGCAAATATCTCTGAAATAGTCTTCTTGTTTGACTCCTTTTAGGTTATTTAGGCTAAAAAGAGGAGACTTAAAAAATAGTCATGGGATTCAAATACCCCCGGAAGAGGGAACCTGAGTTCAGGATGTAGCCCGATGTGACATCCATGGAACATGAGTTGAGGATGTAGCCCGATCAGCATAGCATAGTGCTAAACAATTCTCTTAGCAGAAAGAAATTACGTCGCGGCAACCCCTACAGTTTTAGCAGAATGGGGCTTCGGGAACAGTTTTTTTTTTAAGGAGCGTTTCGGATACAGTTGAAATTACTGATGCTTTCGGAAGAAAATCAAAGTACTTGGCCGACTCAGACGGCAGCCCAAAAAGTAGATGAGAAACCAGCTTAACAGCTGAACCAACAAACATGCCGTAACAAGCAACAAGTTTTTGGGTTTTATAAGATTCGCGCAGTTGAAAAATACTCAAACAGTAGGATTGTGAGTAGTAAGTAATCTTTTTGTGGGTTTGAGGTAATGACCTCTTGTTGCATAGCAGTTAGGACCTAAGGCATGGACGGATGGAACAGAAGGCGTTTTCAATGAGCAGTTGGCGCTTCTAGTCACTCGATCGGGGAGTCGTTTGCACTTGCACGGACTGCCTTTTTGTTTCATTTTTTCGCATATGTTTCACATGAAAAAGTTGAGCGCTGCATGGCATTGCAGAGTTTCATGATTTGGGGCTTTGCTCGTGGAGGCAACTGTAAACTTTTGGCGTGCAAGTGAAACAGGATTGAGTGATGATTGTGGCTGGGCTCTTGGAGAGGCAGCACAGAGAGGAGCATTGCTCTGCTCTGCTTCGACAAGTGTCGCCGATCGGCATCGGGTGACTGGACTGGTAGTGCAGGGGGGAGATGGACGTGTGTGTCGTAGAGGAGAGAAACCAACGGCCTGCATTGCATTGGAGCGCAGCATGGGCACCGGCTGCCATCTGTCTACGCAAGAATCGCAACGTGATTTTCGTCCCATTGTGGCCTAGGTGCAGGCACACGCACGGGTCGGACCCAGAGGCATTCGTGTTTATGCACCGTGTCCTCTCTCCTTCCCCGTTCGAGGCTCCGTTCCGTTTGGGGTACGGTCCGTAAACAAACTCGTCATAAAATGCATGGTCGAGAGAGAGAGAGCGCGCACGCAAAACAGTGCCCAAATATAGGAGATGAAGCTCATGTAATGATGTAAATGCATGGTGTCCTCCGGCACCGTGCCAGAGATTGCTTGCTGCCTCGTCGTTCGCCTCTACGCCCGAGCCGGCCTCAGCTTGACGTTCGGGTCCTTCCTCGCGATCACTCTCCGGATGACCAACCGTTGTCGACGACCACTACTGGCCACCTCGACCTCACGTTGTCTACCTCTGATACCTTGGCCATGGTTGCTTTGGCTACGGCCAAGTCAACAATAAAGGCTGCGCTTCGCGTCGGGGACGACAACTTCACCCTCGAGCCTGTCTCCCCTAAGATGTTCGTGGCCTCCTTCCGGTCTCGGGAGCTCCGAGATCGAGCTTCGACGGTGAGTGTTTCTCACGAGTGGCCTCCGGTCTCCACTAGTCGGGTTGAGGTGCCGGCTGTGCAGGTGCCGCTGCGGGAGGCTCTCACTGGCATTGGGCCGATGGACGAGGCCACTGCGTCGCCGCCCCCACACTCTTCGGGCCACGGTGATCCCAGCGGTTGACTCGGTCACCGCGACGGACAATCACCTGCCACCTGAACCCTACGCGGTGGGCGGCGGCCTCGCCCCTCTGTTGGCCGCCGACGACACACCCCAGGCTTTACTCCGCCTCGACCGTCGACTCCGCTGCGGAGTCCCACTACCGCCATGGGCGCCGCCGATGATAAGTTGGAAGCCTTCGTCGCCATTGTCTCGAAGGTCCCTCCGACGCCTCTTCTGGACAAGCCGCCTCGCCGTCGTCGTGTTGACCCTGTCCTCGTTGACGCGCCTCCTCAACTGCCTTCGTCGGAGGCATCTGGCCTCAGGCGAAGCCGCCGCCTGTGACAACCCACCCAGAAAAATACCGTACTATCGCCTAAACCAATCCACTTTGGTCATTAAGCAATAATAAAGTATCATCCTGTCGTAAGTTGCCAGGTTAACGCCCGGTAAATCACTTACATAGCAACAAGGATCGACATATATGCATCAAAACTCACGCGAAGGCGAGTCCAAAGATAATACATGATTAACATTCGAAATTTACCCCGAAGGGTTTAATTATTACAAACCAAAGTCTTTAACATGACAACGCAATTCAAAGTTTTTAAAACAGTGGAATTAAACTAACGGGAAGCGGAAACACCACGGGAGGCCAGCCATGATGCCTTCATTCGTAGTCCTCCACCCACTCCAGCTCCCAGCCGGGCGGGATCTCTCCGGGCCACACATCAACAAAGGCATTACCTGGAATAACAGATTACAACAAGGCTGAGTATACTAATACTCAACAAGACTTACCCGTCGGTGATAACTACATCACCAACTCTAGACATGATAGGCTTTTTGGCCGCTGGAGTTTCTTTTGCTGACAAGAAACAAAGAGTATGTCCTTACTTTTTGAAAGGACCTTGATGTCGCCTAGAGGGTGAATAGGCGTGACGACCAAATTAAACTTTTTCTCCCCAAACACTTGAGCTGACAGTGCTCCACCGGTCAGACCGGTGGCGGAGACCGGTCAGACCGGTCAAGCACTGGACTTCACAGGTGACACCGGTCAGACCGGTGTGCCTCACCGGTCAGACCGGTGTAGCACAGAACACCTGTAAAAACAACTTCAAGCACCTCTTGACTTCTAGCACGAACCGAACTTGGTGAGTGGCCTTTGTAGATGATCACAAGCAAGGTAATAAGCCCTGCACACACAAGTAGCACACCCAAGTAGATCGAAGCGGAAGCAAATATAATATGCTAGAAAAACAACTTAGAGAGTCAAACCACACAAAGAAACAAGGATTTGTTTCCCGAAGTTCACCACCCACTGAGGAACGGCTACGTCTCCGTTGAGGAGCTTGTAAGGGACAATTCCCACAACAAGCCGGGTCTCTTTCAACCACTTTCCTCCTTTCCACTAAGGGGATCTTTTCCACGAAGAGGCAAGTTCGCAACCCTTACAAACTTCCCGCTGCTCACCACAACCTTGGGAGCTAGCCGGCGATGCCTAGCCGTCTAGGAGGCAAACCTCCAAGAGTAACAAACGCTTCAAAGCTTGTAGACGCGAAGCCAAAGTGCTCAAGCTATGAAAATGCTCTTGTTAGCTTACTAGATCACTCTTGAGCTCACTCACTCAACCCAACACAAAGATTATAGCTTGAATCCACAAATCTCACAAAGAGAGGGTTGGGGGGGAGCCACTAAGGCTTGAAGGTAGGTAGAAATGGATTGGGACATCGGTGAACTCACTAGAAACAACAACCCTCACTTGAAGAAGGCTTGGGGTATTTATACCCCTCAAAGGAGAAAACCAGCCGTTGGTCCTCGGGCGGCACCGGTCAGAACGGTGCCTCACACTAGTCAGACCGGTGTTTGAAAAACTAGCCGTTGGGGCTAGTGGCATCGGTCAGACCGGTGCCCCTGACCGGTCAGACCGGTCAGGACCGAGACACCCCAAAAACTTTTTCTCAGAGACTAGCACTTCACCACCAAGAAGAAATGACTCAGGTTAGTCTAGGAGGGTTCGTTAGCACACTCTAAGGCTAGATCTCACTTAGGTCAACTAATGAGCACTTTGACTTGGTCAACTCGCTAAGTTGCATCCCTCTTGATAGTACGGCATATCTATACTCAAGAAAGAATAAAAGTACTTCGTTGATCTCTTGAGCTTGAACAACTTCAATCTTGCTTTACTTGATCAATATCCACTTGAGGGCTTTCAAGATAGCCTTTGACTTGAGCACATCCATCCTTGAGCTAGTGACTTAGGATCTTTCCATGTAGCATAGGAATGCACACTTGGATCCATGGTCACTCTATATTGCCAATCTTAACAAGTTGATGACTTGCAAAGCTTCCCTCAGTTAAGGTTCGGATATGATACTTGAAGATCCCACGGATGCTAGAACTTCACCTTAGCAAAACACTAATGGCGGCTTAGCTACAGCCCCAAAGATTGCTTAGTCCCTCACCCTAGACATCTCGGTTGATCTCTTCATCACTTATTCAATCCACTTTGAGTTCCACTTTTCCTCATACACAATCAAGCTTCATTTGAAAAACCCGCTTCAAATGCTTGATCTTGATTGACAATGAATGTGCAAGCTTCCAATTTAGAACCATAGTGTGTACACTCATTATTGTGTTCTCTTTCAATAAACACATGAAGCCTTGCACCATATACTTGTCTTTATCAATGTGAGCCATATAATATTCATCATCAAATAAATACTTCAATAAATGCTCATGAATAAGTGAAACCTGCTCACAATTTTAGACAAATTCATTAGTGCTTTAATCGCCTTGTCATTCAATTCACCAAATTCACTTAGGGGCCTAGATGCACTTTCACTGTCAAGATTTTTGCACAAGTTCTAGTTGAATTATTCCTTTCTATGTTAGCCATCTATTGCAAGCATAAGTTGTGCAATACAATTAATCAAGCATAATGTTCATCAACTTTCATCATTAGGGATCTCATGGCCAGTGGAGTAAGTAGTCTCAGATAACGATGAGAGGCCAACAATCAGTTGATTTAAACCCTTGCAAGGTAGACCTAAACACACGGTGGGATGCCCCCGCGAGGACAACCACCAAGCGGTTCCCAAAAATCCTCGGTTCGGGATAAAAGGCCACAGTCTTTGGTACGAGTTATCTGGCACACCCCGCGAGGCACCCAGACTCACACGTGCACCACTGGTAGCTAGCCGTGAGATGCATCCCAAGAGTAGTGACGATGAAATCCCTTACCGCCTCATTATGGTACTAGGCTTACCAGTCCCATTCCCGACAAGTGCTTAGTACGTTCAAACACTTAACCCACGAAAACCATTTGACTGGAGCTCACATCCCATGCTCTTACCACATGAGCAATCCATTTAAGGATATCTTATGATTCCAACATAAGAACATATTCCCGCGAGTGACAAGCATCACTCGACTTGTAACGGTCTTATAGCATAGCAGCTATCGACCTATCATACTAGTAAAGGACAAAGGTACCTAGGGATCATGCATCTAGGGTTTCATATCAACTCCTGAACGTAAATGCACAATCATCCATAGATAGTTGCATAAGAATTTTAAATACTGGGTTAATTGCACCGGGGCTTGCCTTCGTCAGCAAGGTTAGTCGGAGTGCCCTCGGTGTCTTCGATCACCTCCATGTACTGCAACTCAGCTTCAGCTCCTCCCTCCTCGGCTTCCGGCATGAGTGCGTAATTACCGTCCGGGAGTTCTACACGGAATGCAATGCAGGGTTCAGGTGGTGTGATAGCTTAATTATTTTACCAACTCTTGTTGGCCACATTCACCTAGATAAACCTTTACTTATTAATCCTTTTTCATAAGGTTATGGTAGACAAGGTTTACCCTTTTTAATAAACAATTGTTTATTGTTTATTTTTATGTTGGTGATTTCATGAGAGGATTTAATAGTCAACCTTTTAATAGCAAACGAGGCGCACATAAAGGTAAAGACTTCCATTTACTTTCCCAAACAGCAAGGAGTGTATTTATAGGTCCTAAATGAGCTATGCAACCATAAGCAAAAAGGGCTTCCAATGCTTTTATTCATACAATAATTTAATAAAATTTAGTGGAGGGGTTTCTTAAGCACCAAACTGCCTATACTAAGCCACTGAATACACATACATGCTTGGGATAGCTAGAAAATTAATTATACGGAAAATAACAAAAGCTAGTCACTTAAGCAAGATAAATGCATACAAAAATAAATAAGCATCCAAATTATTAAAACTTTCTCACACATGTCCTATGGTCTAAAACTAACCTAGGAATGCAGCCTATACACCTAGGGTTACCACTGATCTTGGGTTATTCATTTACAACAAAAATCAAGCATATTTCAAGAATAAATAATTTTGATAAATATAAAATTGCGATTAATTCACCAGAGATGCATTTTTGGCATAAAGAGACAACATGCAGAAGTTGGGCACAAAAATATAATTATTTTTAGCTACAAAAATCATCTAGACAAATTCTGCATAAATAGAAAACAATTCATATAAAAAGATTTACAATATAACTTTGTGCAATTTTTGGTACAAGATCTAGTCATGACATAACATACTACATATCTAAAAATTAGCTACAGAGGATTTATAGATTTTGAGATACAGTAGATCTAGGTTTTTCACATTTCTATTTTTCATGCGAAAATTATCAGGAAAAAGCATATACAAATTTTACAAAAGTCGTAGTGTTTTTCACCAGGAGTCTAACAAAATTGGGTTTGCATTTTGTACAATTTTCTATGCATTTTACAAGGTTCGGCAAAATGGCAACACAATTGAAGTTTCTACTTTTTAGCCAAGTCCCTGGACAGATTGAAAAGTTCACATATATGCCCTTAGATGGCAGAAAGGCCCCTAGAAAGATTAAGACCCTTGCAATGCGACCCTTGGACATGGGGAGGTGGGCATGCTCACCCGAGGCCGATTTGTGCTCGAAGTTGGAGCGGAGGGGCAACCAGCGGCGGCAGCCGCGGTGGCCTCAGCTCCGGCGAGAGGAGCGGTTGGGCTCGCCTACAAGCAGGTGCTAGGGCTCGAGTGTGAGGTAGGGACGGTGCTGGGGGTGTCAGGCGGTGACGAAAGAGCTCTGGGACCGGAGCTTGCTTAGGCAGCGGGCATGGCGGACTGCACTGGCATGGCGCGCGTGAGGGGGAGGGGACGACCTTAAATAGGGGCGGTCACTCGCCTGTGACGAAGGGATGACGACGAAGATACCGTTGTGGTACGACACACGGGAAGGGGAGTCGCGGTCGGACCGCTGGACGGTGCAGCGCGCTCCCGGCCGTGGTACGGCGCAGATGGCGGACCGACGCGTGGCGCGAGGAAGACTCCAAGGCATCACGGGGCGCGGGACAGCCTAGGGAAGGCGTGTTGCCTCGGGTGGCACACGAACCTCGGGAGGCGCGTCGGCGCGGACGCCGAGGCGGCCGGCGCGCGCGACGCGGCGCGGAGTGCGACGCGACGCTCTCTGCTGGAACCCGTTTCAACTTAGGCTACTTCGAGCACATTTTTCTCTCAAATATTGAACTGAAGTGTACAAGGTGGTGAATAGGAAAGTTGTAGATCTCACTACCCTCTATAACTTTTACAAAGGCCTTAAGGTGTTTTTCTCAACAGTTTTTGCATAAATTGCAGCCAAAGTTTGAATGCCATTCTGTGCCAGTGAACAGGAGTTGTTGGCAGTTGACCAAGTTTTCCACCCTCTTCCACTCAAAATTTGAAATGCCGCTCAACATGAATGTTGTGTCCCTCGAAAAACTGGACAACTTTCATATTGGGAAATTTTGAAGTGTTTAGGTGAAATTTGGAGAACGCGGCAAAAGTTCCGGAGGACAGTCAAGGACTTTAGGGTTTAGGTAGGGTTTGACCATGTATTTGACTAAAGTTTGACCACAAGTGTGTGTTGACTCGATCAAGAGTGTCATTAGGGTTGGTTGGTGAGGTTTGCAAGGTGAGGACCCAGGTTGACCATGATTTGACCATTGTCAACAGTTTGACCGATCATTAGGGTTAATTAAAAACCTGAGGCGTCACACCGCCAAGCCCTGGACCCCCTATCGGCCGTCAAATCGGCTAAGCGGGGATTGTGCTTCTGACGCGGTGGCTCGGTGAGGTCGGCGTGCCTCCGACTTCAGTGGCTTCGGCAAAGGAAGCGGTGGCCAACTTCTTTTGTGATGGGCCTTTGCCGCGCCGCATGGAAGCACTACAAGCCTTATTCCCGTCGTTGAGGAACAAGACCAAGATCTCTCCGTTGTTGACTGAGGGCTAGCTTAGAGCCACTCGGGTAGGTTGTGGTTGCATGACATGTCAGTAGTTCATGTTAGAGCTCCTGTTTCGGGTTGTGTTCGGCTGGTTTGCCAACTTGTGTTCATCTGGAGTCCTTTCATTTGGGTTGTAACCAAACACTGTAAAATTCCTCTCCTGCTTAATACAATGATACGCTCCGCGCGTATTCGAGAAAAAAAGTTCGAATGCTGCTCACCTTTGCTGAGGAAATTCTTTGTCAAGCTCGTTAAGTCAAATCAGAATTTTCATTTCACAAAAGAAAGTCAAATCAGATTTTAGACTACATCGTTCATCATCGTGTGACGAATCCAGGAAAATATTTTGGAGGGGGGTGCTGAACCTTTTTTTTTTGGAAAGTTGGGGGTGCTGAACCTAGTGCTGTAGTAAAATTCGTTCCTCGTACTATATCCCATCCAAGACCAAAATGTGTGCAGTTAAATTACATAAAAAACAAATGGGCCGGTAAAAGAAGTGTGCGATAGGATATAGAAAAGAGGAAAAAAAGACAGTGGACCGTTAGGAAAATAGAGTAAATGGGCTTGGTTGGTTGGGCTGGACTTCATTTCCTTCTTTGCCAGTTGGTGGCCCATCTTGCGCAGTAACCCATCTTCAACCTCTAGATCCTCCTCTCCAGCGCTCCTCTTCGCTCCCATGGAAGATTTCTTTCAGGGGTGTGCTAAAGGAGGGCTTCAGGGGTTTCCCGGCGGTAGGGGGCTTGAGCCCCACCTGCCCCATCGCTAGATCCGTCACTACAGACATAAGTACTTTTTATCTGATAACAAATTAGCACCAATCATTTGGCACCAACGAGCGGTATTTTTAACGGTCATCATGTAGGATCATGATGAGAGTGGAAAAACAAAGGGAATATGTGTCTACTGTACTACTGATTCTCCAATCGATCATCAAAGAAAATTAGCCCGCACATTTCGAATGGTATTTTCAATTCTTGACGGTAAAAAGGATCAATCCTGATTGGACTGCAAAACGAGAACATTGGGCCATATAAACGTCCATCAAATGTAAAACTAAAGCATTACCTGGGGAATTAAATGTTGATTTTATATCTGTGATCTTTACTGATATGGACTGAACACAAGTGCAGTAAACTTCTCCGATTTCATGGCAAGAAAATTAAATGTTGGAAGTAATTATCTAGTGCTCTTGTGCTTATTGGTATCTGTGAGGACTCAGATTGGTCCCCAGTCCGCAATTGACATTCCATTCTTGCAATTCCAGAAAAAGTCCCATAGAAGATCTTTGACTAGTGAATATAGTACATCAGGGATGAGTTTTGATTGCATTCTGTCATTCTGTGGAACAATCATTTTCTTGACTACTTGCTTATTTTTATAAGTCACTCTCTTTTGTTTAATTTAATGTGCTTTCTTTGCTTCCTTCTAGAACTTTTTATATCAGTTATGCAAAGGAGTTGCACACTACCATGGCCATGGTGTCCTTCACTGCTTGGATTTATCGTCTGATTTATGTTGCTGGACTCATCGGAAAGATGCAGCATTGCATTTTCCACTACTGTGACTCAATTTACAAGGATTTACGGCCTTAAAACCTACTGGTTGACAAGAAGAAGGGATACTGAAGATTGCAGACCTTGGGCTTGGTACAGCTTTCACCGTGCCAATGAAAAGCTAGACCCATGAGGTACTGGTTATACCATCTGCCAGTTGGATTATCCGGTACAAATTTAACTTGTAGCAAGTTTCTGAGCATGATCCAGTAAGCTCTTTCATTTTCTTTTTGTGTAGATTGTGACACTTTGGTATAGATCTCCTGAAGTTTTGCCTCGAGCAACACATTATTCAACTGGTGTCGGTATGTATGTATCTTTGGTCTTGATGCCAAGTACCTTATGTTGTACTGAATATTCATACAATATATGTACAATCTATGGACTAATAATTTCCACGACAAGAGGTTAGATTGGAGGAAATAAAAATATCTATCAACTAGCATGTTCGGCTGGCTGTTGGCTGGTACTGATTTGTTCTGCGAGAAAAATACTGTTGTCTGGCTAGTGGCAGGTGGTTATGTTGATTTGTTCTGAGAGAAAAATATCATTAGTTGATGGCTGATAATCCAGTACTCCTGATGACGGAGCACCGAGCAACAGTCGATAAACATATCATTGGAGAATGAGGTGCCATTCAAAGGACATGTGCTATCTTACAGTTATATTATCCATGCGGACTAAGACTCCTGGTAATCTGGTATGATGACTAGGGAAAAAGACTAAATCTGAAAAAACACAAAAAATAAGTACCTGGCTATCCATGCGCTTGTTAAATTGTAATCAACCATTTACAATAATAGTTATAGATCTATTCATTCTTCTAAAAAAAAATACATTTTCCTATTATGAAATTAGCCCTGCTAAGACTTCTCATGAATTACCCACATCTGCTATTATAAAAATAATCTAAAGCGACCCACAAACCTGTATTTAAATTTCCAATCTCTAGAATTGCAAAATTATATTTTCAGGAAAAAGCATAGAAAATTAATCTAATTTAATCACATAATCCGCGTCTTAGATACCTACCATTGCTAAGTAACCTCTAAATGAAAGTACTCTAGGCATATGCTTTTAAGTTACTACTACTCACTTATGAGATTATTATGTATGAAATAATATATAACTCAAGTTATGTGCATGATGCATGACAAAAGGAGAGATGAGCATATCAATTTTCTGGCTTAGCAATATAATAATGAAAAACACATACTCTCTCCGTCCCCAAAAAATACCATTTTAGGTCCAAAATGTGTCAAAAATGTTATTTGTACTTAATTTGGCATGTGTGCATGCATATGTGAGCATGCAACATATGCAACAATCAATAGAACCAAATATGTCAAATAAATAGGGGCAATCAATGTTATTTTACCTCCTTAATAATCGGTTCTAAAATTTTTAAAATGACATGCCTTTTGGGATGGAGGGAGTATGGATTAATTGTTAACCAAAATCTATTAGAAACAAAGAAGATTACAAAACATATAAATGAACATTGTGTTAAAGAGCAAAGATAAGCGCATTTTGGGTAAATGTAGGCCCTAAATCTGTCCACAATTTATAATGTTTGTTTCTTTTTAAAATGATGTTCTTAAGAAGATTGTAGCATGTGAACAAACACAAAATTCACATACGGAGTATTATCAAAAAAAATTAACTTTTACTTGAAATCAGTAGTTTATAGTTACAAAATCAGAGAGTTTTACAATGCCATAGAAAACAAATCACACGCCGAGCCGCCTGTAGTTTTTATCCGGCATCGCCGAAGTGCTGCATCTGCTTTGCAGGCCATCAGTACTTGGCCAAGAGATAGTTGCTCTTCTCTGACACTTTGCCTCGTGCATTTTCCTCTTCCGGCCACTCCATTTCTGCCAGTTTGACGCCATGGAGGCGTGCAGTTATCCATAGACCAGAAAGAGGACGTGCCTTCCTGCCTGACCAGCGGGCATTTGATCGGAGAGACGGTGTTGAAACCTGGACTGGGTATCCGAGAGCCTTGACAGAAAGCCTCCTCCCACATCTCACTTCCCCTGCTATAGTTCGGGCCCCTCCCTCCTCTCCGCCGGCGGTCTCGCCGGCGGCAAGTGGGGTAGGGACACCCCCCCACCCCCAGATAGATCATGTCGTCCTGTTTACTATAGCTTTAGCTCTCTGTGGTATTTGCTACCTAGGAGGTGTCGTCGCCGTTGTCGTCAGCGCCGGGCTCCTCGGCTCTCTCGTCACCTTCGACTTCGTCGCCAAGGTTAGAATAAACACGAACCCTCATCCCCTCGCGATAGGGGCGAAGCCAGATAAAATGGCCACCGGGGTCTGCTTCATTAATCAATGGGGTCACGTGGCTTGTGAACAGTAGATTTGCATGGAATTTTTAAAAAATCGTTGGGTCCGAAGACCCCTACAACATAAGGCAGCTTCGCCTCTGCCTCGCGACCTCCACCGCGGTCTGGATCCACCCCTCCCTTCCCCCGCCCCGCCAGATCGAGACTGCATTGCCTCACCTCCTCCACTCCTCACCCCTACATACGCCTCCACCTCAATTTGCTCCTGTGCAGTGCTTCATCAACCCGCATCAGGTCCTGTTTAGCTCCTCCAACATCGATTGGGCAGTGAGCTTCCCACCGGCTTTGGGAACGGCAGTCTATTACCCGCCGACGACAACTTCTTCAACAACATATTTGGTTCGCCGGCGATGCTTCTCCAAGACGCCGCCCTCAACCACTTCAAGCCTACGCTCGGCGAGGCCCTTCCACACTGTCCCCAAGCGTCTTTGGCGCCTCTGGTGGCGACCGCCGACGAGCTGCTCATCGGTGAAGAATCTGGATGTGAGTCCTCTTGGGATCTTGATGTCGCCCTGTTCGTTTGACTTATCAGCCACCCGCCAGCAGTATTTTCTCTCGGAACGAACCAACCACTAGTACTTTTATCTCAGAACAAATCAGCACCGGCCACCAGCCAAACAAATAGGCCGGTAAATGGCTCTTTGTTAAGGGTCTAGTTGTAAGTTTGTTGCATTAATATAATATATATGGTTGTTGTAAAAAAAAAACTGGACTGGGTACAGTCACACAGATGGTGCTTGCTGACGCTATGACACATTGGTTGACCTGTACCGAGGTGCCAAGTGGGCATGAAGCAACTGGCTTGTAAAAAGGAACAGCAACCGTGTTCGATTCGCATCAGGCCAGGCCAGGCCGCGGAGCACGCAGCCATAGGGCTGGGCCGCAGCCACGCACGGACTCGGCGGCCGAGAGTCCGAGACGCGCATGGAAACTAGCCGAATTACACGTTCTACTCGGCAAAATCCGAGTCGTTTTCCTCTACAGGCCTCCCCGATATAATCATCCGCGCGCGCGCACCTCCTCTCCAAAAACAAATCCAAACACCCAGGCCTGTCACGACTCACCACGACACGACCAGGCATTTGACCGGCCTAGCTGCCACATCGCCCTTAGCGCCGCCGACGACCGATCGAGATGGTGCTCGCGCAGCTGGGCAGTAGCATCGCCGGCGCGCTGGCGCGGATGAGCCAGGCCACCGTGGTGGACGACAAGGCGCTCTCCGACTGCCTCAACGAGGTCTCCCGCGCGCTCCTGCAGGCCGACGTCCGCTTCGAGACGGTCCGCGACGTCAAGGCCGGCATCAAGAGCGCCGCCAACCTCGCCGCGCTACCCCCGGGCACCGACAGGCGCCGCGTCGTGCGCAAGGCCGTCGTGGGCGAGCTGCGCAGGATGCTGGATCCGGCGGGGAAGACGCCGCCCTTCGCCCCCCGCAAGGGAGGCAAGCCCGGCGTCGTCATGCTCGTCGGGCTGCAGGGCTCCGGCAAAACCACCA
The DNA here is from genome assembly GCA_947561735.1 of Cenchrus americanus. NCBI lineage: Eukaryota > Viridiplantae > Streptophyta > Magnoliopsida > Poales > Poaceae > Cenchrus > Cenchrus americanus. The sequence continues at coordinate 106,629,426 of OX387243.1, forward strand.
CCTGCACCAAGTACGCCGACTACTACCGGCGCAAGGGGTTCAGCCCCGCGCTCGTCTGCGCCGACACGTTCCGCGCCGGCGCGTTCGATCAGCTGAAGCAGAACGCGTTCAAGGCCAAGATCCCCTTCTACGGGAGCTACACCGAGTCGGACCCGGTGAAGATCGCCGTCGAGGGTGTGGATCGGTTCAAAAAGGAGAAGTGCGACCTCATCATCGTCGACACGAGCGGGCGCCACAAGCAGGAGGCTGCTCTCTTCGAGGAGATGCGCCAGGTCTCGGAGGCTACGAAGCCGGACCTGGTGATATTCGTCATGGATAGCAGCATTGGTCAGGCTGCGTTCGATCAGGCGCAGGCGTTCAAGCAGAGCGCCTCCGTTGGCGCTGTGATCGTTACCAAGATGGATGGCCACGCGAGAGGCGGGGGTGCGCTCAGCGCGGTCGCGGCCACGAAAAGCCCCGTCATTTTCATCGGAACAGGAGAGCATGTCCAGGACTTCGAGGCTTTCGACGTGAAGTCGTTTGTTAATCGCCTGCTTGGCATGGGAGACGTGTCTAGCCTGATAGAGAAGATCCACGATGTTGTGCCGGAGGATGTCATCATGGCGGACCTGATGGGAGGACACTTCACCCTCAAAGTTATGCACCAGTTGTTGCAGAGTATCCAGAATATGGGTTCTCTTGGGCAGCTCGCTTCTATGATACCTGGGTTCAGTGCCCAGTTCAATGAAAAGGGGAAGGAAAAGGAAGGCCAAGCAAGGATTAAGAGGTACGTGACGATCATGGACTCCATGACTCAAAAGGAGCTTCAAAGCACGAACCCGAAGCTGATGAACGAGTCGCGGATCATCCGTATCGCCCGTGGATCCGGCAGGCTCGTGAAGGAGGTGGTGGACATGCTGGAGGAGCACAAGCGAATAGCCAAAATGTGGAGCAAACTGCCGCTCGACAAGAAGAGGACACTGAACACGAACAGCCGTGAGTCGATGAAGCAGTTGGGCAATGTCATCCCTACGAACATGCTGAATCAGCTGGGTGGTCTAAATGGGCTGCAGAATATGGTGAAACAGATGGGAGCTCAAAGAAGATGAGCCGATCATAAACCTCTGAAGTCATCGATGGCTTTGTCTTATGTAGATAGGCTGTGAATACTCTTGACAACCACCAAGAATAAGAGATTCAAATGCAATTTTCTTTAGTAAAGTTAATGTAGATTTTCTTGGATATGAAGTAAACTTATACTGTTTTGAATTACTTTGCTTTGATCTATTTTTATGTTCAGTGGAAAAATAAAACATAAATTTTAGGCCAGATTTGATGGGATCTGTTGAGTGGGCTTGGCCCTTTCTACAGTATAAGATTGAAACAGGCTGAGAGAGAAACAGCGAATTCGTTACCGAGAAATGGCCCACGAACAGCACATCATCGCTTTTGGAGAGAGATTTACAAGTCAAACTCTATTTTCTTGTTTCAGTGAATGCCATCAAATCCGATATATGCTCAGGGTGTGCAGCTTCTAAACGACCTCGACGTTTCCGTGCTCAATGGTGGTGATGGAGACATTGTACGCGGTACGGTGTTTTTTCTCGCACAATCCGCAGGTAACAGGAAGACCATCTGTAAAAGAACCCACCACGGCACCACCAAGGAGGGCTATTCCACGCGCGCAATTTGTACCCAAAAGAAGCTGCCGAGTGAAATAGTGAAACAGACACAGAAAAATCTAACAAAGCGACAAGTGTGTATGTGTGTACGAGACGAAGCGAGTGTGATCTTCTTGCGCGAGACTGTTGCAAAAGGTCGCCCGAAAACGAGATTCCCGAGAAGCACCTGTGTGTATGCATGCACGCGTATCGGCGTACTCCGCGTATGTCATGATGTTAACAGCCTTGTGATTTGCATTTTTGCTATCCACTTGGCAGCGTCATGGGAGTGGGACACATCTGTCGGAGGCTTCTTCCTCCTCCGCCTGCCCGCTACGTGATCCTCAGTGGAGCCGAGTTAGGGTGGCGGCAGCGAATCCGAAGACGGCGGTGGAGGGCGGTGAGGGGGCTCACAATCATTAGGAATAGGGTTCAGGGGCTTCGGGTTGCCGGGGTTGTGCCCATTGTCCTCTTGCTCTGAAGGGAAGAAGGTCAGGACGTTTTGAGCGGCCTGTAGGCCCTCAATCTATATATGCGCAATTGATGATGTTTATAACTCTTTTACAGTAGTGTTTCTTAAAAAGTTAATATCTCATGCACAACCACAACTTGATATATTACCAAAAATTAAGTTCACTTAGTGTTGATAGTTTATATTTACAAAATTTGAGAGAGTTTTAACAATTAAGTATAACCAATGATAATGGTCATTTTGTTAGAAATAACTTAATCTAACATTAATCTTAAAACATACTCCCTCCGTCCCAAAATTAAGTGCACATCTCGCATTTCGAGGAGTCAAACACTTTAAATTAAGTTTGACCAAATATATATTAAAAATATTAATGATAATGATACTAAATAAACAACATGATCATGTCATATATTTTCATGTCAAACTAGTTTAGAGACACAAATGTTAATATTACTTTATATATATTCAGTCAAACTTAAAACTTATCTTGATGAAGATCTTGATGTCGATAATGAACAACAGCCTCATGAACGTTGCCTCTGCTAGATCTTGATGACAATTCATCTCTTAAGAACAGGGTTCTTGATCGATGAAGAACAACTGCATGCAGTCGGTGGATCTCGTGCTTCCAATCCCTCAACGCTCTAATTAATCAGTGTTTTTCTTAATAACGAGATTAGATTGATGCACAGGGGCACCTCTCCAATTCACATATATATAGCACTATGGGACCGGGGCCAAATCCTGATAGGTTACACTTAGGTATGCTTGCCGATCACAACACAAGAGTCTTAATTCTTAATCACATACAATAGAGGAATCCTTGGACATGAGTTGTTATGTTGAGATCACACAAATATCCAACACAACGCTGAAGAAAACATAAAAATGTACATACGTCTTGGAGTCTCTGTCGGTGTTTAAACCTCTCGACCTCCATAGGAGGTACCCGCAGCAAGGTAGAAGGTGGGCATCGCCATGATCTGGAACCCGAAGGTACGCGCGAGGACACAAGGCACAAGATTTATACAGGTTCGGGTAGCCAGAGTAGCTACCCTACGTCCTGTTTGGAGTAGTATTGCGCCTTGCGCTTGGGTGTTGTTCCCCGGAGGGATTGTCTGTTTGACTACGTACCCGGCCCTCCTTTATATAGTTCAGGGGGCGGGTTCCTAGTCGGTTACAAGGCAGCAGTCCTAGTAGGATTACAGGGAACGAGTCCTAGTAGAATTACAAGGGAATTCTAGTAGGAGTCCGTCTTCTACTCTTCTTCCTTTCTTGCATGAGCACCCGGGGTGTATGCCCGACAAGCCCCCGAGCACATTGTAATCGAGAGTAGTAGTTCGAGTAGTTCGTGAGCGTCCTCGAGTACTGCTTGGAGAAGTCTTCAATAGTACTTGAACTACCACGAGGCTGGAAGGTGGTCCAGCTCATCAGTCTTGAAGTCGAGATTTATATGGAAGTGCGATTGCAAAATCGCACTCCATATGGAGTAGCCCCCGAGCCTTAGGTTCAGTCGCAGACTCTAGCTGAGGATCAATCTTGATTCCGAATCTTCCGTCTTGAAAAATTTGAATGATGGGTGTAGCATAGCAGCCCCCGAGCCTTGAAATGATTAGGTAATTAATCAATCCAAGGGTCTTCAGTGTTCGCGAAAGACATCATCCGAGTACTCTTGCAGCGTTCAGCCCCCGAGCTCGTCGCCAGGTGAGCCGTAGGAGCCACGTCGAGTAGTTGTTGGTGCCGAGCCCCCGAGCTAGAGAGCTAGCGGAGACTACTCGAGTTGTTGTCGAGTAGTGATTTGGTGCATAGCGCCCGAGTTTGGGAACTAGCCGCGCCGGTTGAGGTACGCGAACCGTACTGGAAAGTCGTTGCCGAAGCTTGACCTGAAAGTAAAGATGCGTACATTATGTAGCATTTTTGTAGAAATTGAATCTACAAATGAAAAATACAAATATGAATATAGATGTAAATGTCATGTGTCATGCTCTTGTTCGGTCGTAAGGCGTCGAGTAGTTAGCCTGATGCGGTTTAGCGCCAAGTCCCTTTGGTCGCTGTTTAGCCATAGCCGCTGGGGGCATGGAGGCATGACAGGACAGCTGGTTTAAGCGCCCGGTCTCTGAGGAGCCTGTTTAGCCATAGCCGCTGGGGGTGTGGAGGCATGACAGGAGAGCCGAGGCTTTGCGCGGATCAAGCCGTGTGCTACTGTAGCAAGACCATTAAGAGGTAGATGAAGGTAGTCGACATGGCGACAAGAGAGAGCACGATTGCTCGTTATTCCGCATGGCGGAGAGCAGGATTGCGCAATGCCTCCTCAGGGTGTAGCCGTTGTGCGCCTCCAGCACTCAGTACACGAAACGTTGTGGCAAGAGCCTCCTAACTTGGTGTACCAAGCCTGTGACAGTAAGTCAACGATCCCCAGGAATAACTGGCATGGTGTAGCTCTGCTGACAGGTAGCCGTTGAGAGGCGTTGTTGACGGTTAATAGTTATATCAAAGTTCATTAGACTTGCAAGCGAACAAGTCTCCCGTCGTAGTCAAGGGACCCTTCTTCCATCGAGTGGTGAACCCAAGGTATCGAATCCGTGGAACAAATGTGTGACGCAAAAGTTGATCTAGTAAAGCCAAGTAACTTCAATCTTCGGTTAAAGAGAAACCCTAACGCATCTAGGTAAAAGACACGAAACAAATCTAATCTACTAAAGACCGGAGATAACAAAGTAAGATTGGGTAGATAAACCGATCTAGAGAGATCAGGTTAAGCCTTTTGTTGAAGTTCCAAGCAAGAGAAGAAGTAGCAAATCGAATCTTATTAGAAGCTTCTTTAAACCGTGGTTTCCCGTCCAAATCCGAAAACATTCGCCTTTCGGAACCCCCGTTCTGTCACAACGTATCCCTACTCATGCGGGGAGTCTAGGGCGAGTCAAAAGACAAGTCAAGATTCTTTCGGAAGATCCGGCGTGTACCTCTAGCCACCGCGGCTACAAGAACACCCTATGTGATCTATCGCGTGAATAGATCTAGAATAAGCAAACCGATCGAATGAAATCTTCGAGGAAACACTTGATCGCTAAGAATAGATTCAACTTTATAATTCAACTATGACAATGATACATACACAAGATCACCACCGGGATCCTTCCTTGATCTTGCTTCTAGCTCCGGGAACTCCGACGTGGTCTTCCATGCAAGGTTCCCACGTCGGCTAGGGAAACCCTAGTCAACTAGCTCGACCATCTCCTCTCCGAGATGGTGTCCCTCTCTTCTCTGCTCCTCGGTGGCCGATGAATTGGATGATGCGTGGCTCTCGATCAGGGGGCTATAAATAGCACGATTGGCGGCTAGGGCAAAGGAGGGGGCAAACGGGCCCGGATCGGGCCGGGCCGACCGGACCGGGCCGGCCGGCCCCGGGCCCATCCGGGCCCGGCCCCCGAGGCCTCCTTTGCTCTATGTCGGTTCCCTTGCTTCCTGGATGTTTCCCCCTTCTGCATGTAGGTCCATGTCGTCAGTTTCTCTCCGAATTGGTCATAACTCCTTGTCTTGCAAGATTCAGCACTTTTCAGGTTAGGTCCTCGGAGTTTGTCGTCTTCTCGGATCAAGTCCCTGACTTCTTGGAGTTAAGTTTGCTTCATTGCATGACTTGTACGGGGCTTCAAGGTCTTGTCATAAGGTGCTTGATGAACTTATCCCGAAAGTCTTGCTTTCAACGCTAAGACCCTGCATGAACACTAAACTCCAAAACCGACATGCACACGTGAACTTGTTATACCACGGGGGTTAGTACCAATGGATAAGGTATAAAACTTATGCCAACACCGAAGGTAAACTCATGGCTAGGTTGACGGATTTTCACCGTCAACATCTCCCCCATGCTTAAACCTTGCTCGTCCTCGAGTAAGCCTTCGATGGATATCCTCGTTGCCAAATAGTGTTTAAACCTTGCACTTGATCATACATGAGAAAACATAATGCTCTCAAAATTTTAATTCGTTAAAGTTCCATAATGTACTAGCCTTCATCTCTACGGAGGGTAGATTCTTATTAAGCTTATCCCACGAGTATTAACATGCTCCCAAAGTTTAAATAGATCTCAGAATTTTTGAAATAAAGAATGAGATAAAGAAAAGCTAAGCCAAGTTCACAAATTTAAATCATCTTGCATATTGCTCATGAACTCTTATCTCACTTGTCTCTCAAGCCTATATATTCTACTCCTTTCCCTCTCATAACATATATGTGTGGTAGGCTTTATATGGAGCTTTGGGAAAGTTTAGTCCTACCAAGATTTTATAAATGAGATGTTGTCAAAACAAGACAAGCTTCTCATGGTCTTACCGAGACTCGTCAAAAAGGTCATTGGAAAATGATGTTATATCAAGGAGGGGAAAGAGAAAAATACACACTTTAGATGAGTGGACATGTGCAAATGGCAAAAGTGATCCCGAGGCACAAAGGAAGTCCTCGTTATCGGATTGCACATGGTTGGAAAATGAGAATGGATCTTTTAATCTTGAAGCCTTGAATTTCCTAATGCACTTTAGAGAACCGGGGAGTTCACTTTACGCATACTCATATTTTTTCTCTTTCTCATATTTCTCCTTCTTTTCTTTCTTTCTTTCTTTCTTTCTTTCTTTCATGCATTCATTTTTTTCTTGTCATTCCTTCGGTCACGAGACTTTCACCTTGGAGTTTTGATTTTTTAATTTACACCCTTCTGAAATTTTTTTAATTGCTCCCCTTTGAACTCTAAAATTGCACCGTACCTACCTCCTCCCCCATGCTTAGACGTTGCTCATCCTCGAGCAAAGAGGCGATAAATAAGGTAGGTACCGGAAATACTTTTCCTTGGAGAGATACTTGAATTCTTCAATGTTGGCACCGTCTTGCGATCTTCCTTGAATTGATGATCCATTCTCAACGATAGGTTGTGGTCAAGGAGGTAAACACAAAAGATGATATTTGGTTTTAAGGGTGGATATCCGGCGAGGTTTGTGAGATCTCCGATGCGGGGATACACAATGCACGGATAAAAGGCTAGCAAAAAGATAGATACGCAAAAACGGAATGACCAACTTCTTAGTCTCGGGCCAGAGAAATCATGGCCTGCAATAACTCACTCAAAAATAAATCTTGTACGCTAAGGTTTATGCACTCCAATATATATTAGGCTCTGGATAGGTTGAGCAACACACAAGTGATATTCATGACAAGGTTAGCGATATTTTTGAGCTTAAAAACCATCTTTAATCTATTCATATCTTGAGAGCACATAAAACACTATGGGTCTTTATTTTAATCATAACCGCTGCCAAAGATTAAGATAGTATTTAAATAAATTCAGATTCGTGTTTTAAGAGAGCACTAGCTTTAACATGCATAAATTAATTACAAAGATAAAAAAGCGTATTATCAAATATCATGATGGCACAAATTTTTGTAACTTTTTCAATGATATAAACAAGGTGGTGTCTTTATTAATGATGAAATCAAGTTGAAATACAAACTGAAAATAAACAAACACACTTGCTGAAATTTAAATAAAAACAGAAAATATTACGCAAACACACACAAACAAAAGCTGAAAATTATAGAGAAAGGGAAAAGAAAAGAAAACTAAAGTTCCTTAATCTTCCTAGTCCTCCGCCGGTGGTTGGTGTTGATGATCTTGATAGTAATACCCTTGCTCGTAGTACGGTTGGACATTCCCTCCGACGAATTGATTCGGCTCCACTAGGTGAAGGCGTCCAAGCTCATAGGCAATATTTGCATTGCCCTCACCAAGTTGAGCCGCGTTGGCTTGGATGGCTGCGACGTTTTGGGCGTTTCTCGCAACATACCCTCCAATTATGGCCACACTTTGTTGCGGTTAGGGATATTGTGCGTAGGGCTCCGCGAAGTTTACGTTGGGCACCACATAATTTGGTGGGGTACCGGTGCACCCCCCCCAATGCTTGCTCTTGTGGCCCTCCGTAATAACTTGGCGGATGAGGAATCCCGCCGAAAGGTGGCGCAACATTGGGTTGCGCACTACCCGCTTGTGCGGAGGAGGATCCCTCCTCTACGATTCTTCCTCTTTTATTTTTCCTTGCCGGGACAAGGAGTCCCTCTTCCAACCAATCTTCCCTCCCTTGGATGAAAAGCCTAAGCCTCGCATCCGGAAGGGGTAGGTTCACCGTGGCCAAACGAAAACCTCTTCTCTCATCTCCACTAATATATTTGCCTTGTCGCAAATACTCAATGCCGAGAGAGGTACCACGCAAAAGATGTTCAGGGTTTCTTGCGATCCCCGACCATAGGGAGAAGAGAGGTAGCACCCCGAACCAATATGTCCCGCTCCCTATGTTGCCTCGCAACACCAACGGTTGATCATAAGGTATGAGGGGTCTATTGGCTGCTTGGCAATTAAAGCCGAGTAGAGCCAATTCAACTCCGTGTCGGTCACCTTCGTCTCCCTCATTCTCCCCGATACCCTCTTGCACATCCAAGAGTGAAATATCCGGATAATGGGGTTGCGGATGCAATTGCGTTGTTGGTGGGCTTCTCCGGAGATCAAATTCCAAAATCCATCTAACATGTCGGGTGGCACGTCAACTTTCTCTGGAGCTCCCTTATGGAATCCAAGTAGCTCCCTAACATGCTCGTAGGGAACCACTTGTTGGACTCCCTCCAAACGGAATGATAAACTTTGCACCCCATCATCAAGGATAGGTGCAATGGTCATCAAGATTTCCAAGGCGAACTCCTTGTGGGTGTCCGCCGACACTCCGTTGGAGAATTGCACCCATCCAAGGTGCCCCAACATGTAGTATATGTCGGTGCCGAAACCCAAGTAGTAGAGTGCTTGGTCGTCGAACTCGACGTTGGGCACAAGCCTCTTCTCAAGACGAGAGAGCCTCTTCTCCTCCTCCTCCGACAATATGATGAAGCCATACGAGGAATAAATCGGAGTGTATGGAGGTGGCGCGGTCGAACGGGTCGACCGTCGTGGTGGAACGGGCGGCTCCTCCGTGTGCCCTTGAGGTTCGGTAACCTCATGGACGTGCTCCTTGTTGCCCTCATGCCACCAAGGAGGAGAGCGTCGTTCCTCCTTGGTAGTGGTGTCGTATCTGTCTCCATGCTCCAAGGAGACTCGGAAACCGAGTGCCTCCTCGAAGACGTCGTCGACGACGGCTTGGATGACGATGAACCCTTCTTCTTGGAGAAGAGACTTGTGGTTTTCTTCCACATGGTTGCTGCACTCTTCTCTCCACTAAAACTCCGGGTTGCAACCGGTAACTAGGCACTTAAAATCTTACTTCGGGATGTGGACTTTGAGTGGATTAAGGTGGTGGATTTTTTTGAGCTATCAAGCTTGGGAAGGTTGGCTATGTCTACGGAGGTTCTGGGCACACAAACTTGAACACACAAACTAAGGAAGGAGAGGGAAGCTTGCTCGCGTAAAGCGGGAGCCGGGGGGCTCCTTAAGTAGGGGAGGCCGGCCGGCCTAGGCCGACCGGCCGGGGGTGCCTAGTGCTCCTCCCGCCTCGGCTTTCTTCCGAGACGATCATTTCTCCTCTCGCAACTTTCCCCGCCCGCGTGCTCCACGAGTTGCACCGCCCAAACGCTCTTGTCCACTCCTTTTCTTGCATTATTGGTCCTTCCACTTGATGCTTCATGCTTTGGGTCATGTCCATGCTCCCTAGCTCCACTTGCTTCACATGCCACCATGAAATTCCTGCAAAGTTGATGCTTGCTGCCCACCATGCTTGTCCTTTGCATGTGGTCTTGATGAAAGTTGATGAAAGGGTATCCAATGGTGCATGCATGATTAATTCAAACTAGATTGCCTCCCTTTAGGTGTGTTTAAGGTTAAGCACTCCTCTAATTCGAAATTAAAAATATTTTTCAGAGCCATGCAAGAGCTCAAGCATAAATTTAGAGAAGTTTTTAAACCATTAAAAACAAATGTAAGTCGAAAATATTTTCCGACTACGTTGATATCGGTCTCACCGGTATAGTTTGCCTTCATCGGTTGAGAGCAAACTTTTCCCGGCTTGATCATGGGGGCATAGGTTTAGGCTCTAATTTTGGCTAAATAAGAAAGATTTTGAATAAAACAAAATTAGATGAGGCTTAGAAAAATTCTAATCCTAGAGAAACCAAGGATATAGATTTTTAAACCAACCAAAAGTTTTGATTTCTAAGTTCACGCGAGTCTTACCACGTGCTGAATTTTTATTAACACATAGATATAAGTCGTGGCTCTACTCGTGTGGTTTTAGCATGAAAATAAGTCAACCTCAGCACCATAATGAGGGTGAAAGGTTGATTTAGGTTCTGAAATTATTTGGTTGAGGTTTCTCGAAAAGAAAAGAACAAACAAGCACATAGTAGGGTTCATGCAAAGGGTTTATGATAAAGCAAAACATTCAATCAAGAATTATGTCTCTAATATTGTTCAACCACTTCTAAGTCTAATGTATTTGCGTAATAAAACTCAAAACTAAATTATTAAAAAGACTCGAAAAACCTGGAATCGGGTTGTCCTCCCGGTAGCTTATTCTTGACTCGACGAAACGGGTTGCCTCCCGCCTAGCGCTTCGTTTATAGTCTATAGCTAGACTTATTCACTTGATTACTTCGGATCAACGCTCTTTGCGGGCGTTGCAATCTTGGGTACCCACTTCCGCACCATCTTTGGCACGGGCTTGTCTTCCGGCTTAGTCATTTTTTTGGTCTTCACAGGCGGCTTCTCCTCCTTTGTCTTGACGGATGCAACACCTTCTTTGATTTTCTTTACGTTCATTTTTTTCGGCTCCTTCTTCTTTTTCAGCCCCTCCGTTTGTTTTGGTTCTCCCTTCACTCCAATCATGTTGCATGCCTCAATCCTTGGACAGAACTTGAAGGAACTCCTTTCTCCGTTGATATCGAACATGATCTCCCCCTTGCCAACATCAATAGTAGCTCCCACGGTCTTGAGGAACGGCCTCCCTAGGATGAGCGGCGGCTTCTCCCTCGCTCCCATCTCGAGCACAACGAAGTCGACGGGGATGAAGTGGTGTCCAATCTTCACGGGTACATCTTCGGCAATGCCCAAGGGATAGCGAATGGAGTTGTCACCCAACTCCAAACATATTCCCGTAGGCTCCATTGGTAGGCGTAGCTTCTCGAACACATCCCTCGGCATGACACTTACACTAGCTACAAGGTCGCATAACGCCTTCTCGAAGTTGAAAGAACCAACCGAACATGGAATTATGGGGCACCCGGGGTCTTTTTGCTTCTCTAGCCCATTAGCAATAGCGGCACTACACTCCTCAGACATCTTGACATGATCTACCCCGAGTGTTGCTATCTCATATTTATTTGCAAGTATATCTTTAAAGTAACGAGAATATGTAGGTACTTGTAGGGCATCTAGTAATGGCATGTTGATGCTAAGTCTACGCGCAACTTCCACAAACTTCTCAAAGTGGTTGTCAAGTTTACCTCGGAAGTAGCGTGGCTTGAGTTGCGGTATCCTCGTGTCTTCCTCCGGCATCTCGAATTCGGGTTCCTCGGTGACGATCCCCGTAACCTTCTCTTTAGCTGCTCCTTCCACCTCGGTGGATGGTTTAAGCTTCCTTGCTCCCGCGGAACGTTCCGGATCTTCGGTCTCCTTCCCCGAACGTGTTTAAATGGCCTTCGCCGATTCGGGACTTTTGGGTTGTCCCGGAAGCTTCCCTTCATCATTAGTGAGGCGCCCCGCAAGTTGTCCAACTTGCGTCTCGAGCATCTTTATCATGTTGAGCACTTGATGATTGGAACTTCCGACCTCCGTCACTTTGCTATCGATGTTCTCCAACACCTTGTCTATGGTCTTGAACTTGGTGACGGTGTCCTTGTTGATCTTAGCTTGCTCGTCCATGAACTCCTTCAATTGTATACGAAGTGGAACCGCGTTAGGAATAGATAAGCTTGCATTAAATTGAGGTCTACCTTGCTCGTAGCGGATGTTCGGCAATTCTCCCTTCCTCATGTAGTCGAGCGTTTTGGCTTCCTCCGGACAATCTTTGCGGACATGGCCATACTCTCCACATTCTTCGCATGTGGATCTTGCTTCGGCGGCCTTCAAGTCTTGAGCCTCTTTCTTTTCCATCTCCATCTTCTCCAACCTCCTCATGAGCGAGTCGATCTTGCCTTCAAGTATGTTCTCCTTCTCCACTTGCAAGACTCCTTTGACGTTCCCCGTGGGTTGAACCGGATGTAGGCGCCCGGATGACGCCCATGTGTCATTATCCGCGACCTTCTTGAATAGCTTGAAAGCTTCCGTCGGTGTAAGCTCGATGATAGATCCTCCCGCCGATGCATCGATGATCATCCTTGACGCCATAGTGAGTCCTTGATAGAACTTTTGCATGAGGTCCTCCTTCGGGAACTTGTGATGTGGAACCGCCCGAGTGTACTCGTTGAAGCGCTCGAATGCCTCCGAGATAGTTTCCGTAGGATATTGAACAAAGGTGGCAATCTTATTACGTAAGCTTTGAGTTTTACCCGGCGAGTAGTATTCCTTCATGAAAGCCTTAATCAACATGTTCCAATTTTGCACCGTCTCCGTGAAGGACCGATACGGCGAACCAGAGAGGGGGGAGTGAATGGGAGCCGATAAAAATTCTTCTCGATGGAGATGAGAACTCCAACAAGATGAACACGGCTTCCAACACACGTCTCCGACTCACTACCCAAGTTGGCCAAGCCCACGTAGCCACTGGAGTGCCACTGGACCTAGGAACCAACACACACAGCCTTCCGACTCGAGAACGCAGCGGAACAACAAACCCCGAGTCTACAGACCCACACCGGTCAGACCGGTGAGCACCACCGGTCGGGACCGGTCCCCGCCGGTGAACCCGAGCAACTTCCACTAAGTGGCTCTACACCGGTCAGACCGGTGAGACGCACCGGTCAGACCGATGGCAGCCGAGAAAGCCCCCAAGGCACCAAACGAGCCAACCGACCACCAAATGGACCCAAACTCGAAACGACGCAGCACCACGGGACAACAAAGAACACACCAAGACGTTCACCCGAGCAAAAACCCACAAGGGCTTGCACCGGTCGGACCGGTCAAGAGCACGGTCGACCGGTGTAGCACGGGCGACTCGGGATGAACAAGACCCGCGGGTCAACTCCCCCAAATCCAAATCTCGATCTCCCGAATCGCTCCACGGACTTGAACAAGACTTTGGGGATATCATGAACACCTCATGAGGAGTTCATAGCCAAGTTTAATCCCACCGAATCTCGTCCAAAAAGGAGGAATCGAAGAAATCCCGCCGAAAGCACTTCCAACCCAAGAACTCAAGAAACCCCAAATTCGAGCAACTTTTCTCACGGATTTGGGAGGGGAATCACAGCCCAAAGAACCACGAAGGGTTCCCACAAATTTCCCCCACCGAATCACCAAGAGAAAAGCCCCAAAAACACTCCAAAGAAATCACGGAAGAGGGCTCCGAAAATCACCACCAAAAACAACGGGTAAAACACATCCAAACCTTGAGGAATCACGCCGAATCATCTATACATGAAACAAGGATTCGTACAAGGTCTAGCAAGCCGCCCGATCATCCATCCCTCTCTACAAGATCTCTCCGTGAAGCTCTCTTGCTAGTCCTAGAGAAAGCCTAAGGAAAATAGGTGGAAAATAAGAAAACTAATGAGCTAGGGTTCCAAGAGTTGGCTGCCATCCTCTCACCTCTTGGGTTATATAGGCGGCAACCGAATGTCTAAAATGCCCTTCTCTAACAACTAGGGATACAAGCCCCTCAAGGGCGGATTTGGAATTCTTGATGTCTTCACCATCGGACGGATGCCCGGCGACCGCACCTGCGTAGCCTCGACGCAAGCCATGCGATCCCGACGCGTGTCCTCCGCTTCGAAGATTCCGGACTGCGTCGTCGCACACGGTCGGACCGGTGCTCCTCACCGTCGACCGGTCCCCACCGGTCAGACCGGTCAGACCCACCGGTCGGACCGGTCCGTGCCGCCGCACCTCCGTCTTCGGTTCTCCGGTCTTGGCTTTGTGGATCAACCAAGGAACCCGGTGGTTTCTGGTGAACCACCGGAAACCCCGCGAACTCGGTGTAGCCTCCGCCAATCTCCACTCATGACTTGGCTCCCACGTAGTCCCGGCTCGACCTTGGTTTTGAGGCTCAACCAAGAAACCGTCCACGACTTCATCTTGCTGTTCATGCCACCATGCGGCCCGTACTTGACCCCGCTGGCCACCGGGTCCCTCGAACGAAGCCTACTTGTCTTCTCCACACCTGGAGGCCTCACCGGCGACGACCTTTCGCGCTTGTTCTTCACCTGCACCAACACGAGTCAAGCCGCAACTGCACCTGCAATACTTAGCCAAGAATCAGTCCACACAACGTTGTCAATCACTCATCACACAAGGAAGCGACCATCCACCGGTCCTCGAACCACACATGGTCCTCAATCTCCCCCTTGATGAGTGCATTGACAACACCCACATGAAAGTAACAAGAGAGAAAAGAAAAAGAAAAGAAACAAACAAAAAGAAACTCCAACAAGCGATCGAAAGCCAAACAAAGGCAAAGATCAAGATCACTTGAAGAAAACAAGTCTCGGACCCCTTAGGCAAGGACAACGGCTCGACACATCCGAGACAAAGCAAAACTCAAGCAAAGAGCACAAACCACCGAAACAAAACTCGAAAACTCACAAAGAGCTCCCCCCGCACACATGCAAGCTCCCCCGAACCAATGCAACTCCCCCGGACGAATGCATGCAAGAAACCACATGAAACGGGACAAACTGCACGGCACTTTCGGCTCACACCGGTCGGACCGGTCATCACCACCGGTCGACCGGTGCCTAACATATGTACGGGACCAGCACTCACACCGGTCGGACCGGTGCTCTTCACCGGTCAGACCGGTGTACAACGAAGCCCGAAATGGCTCGAAACCACCTGAAAACCTTCTAAATGCATCCACTAAGCCATTTCAAGCTCAAACTTCTCCCCCTTGTTGGCAATGCATGAATCAAGCCAAAAATGCAAAACTTTCAACCTAGAGCTTCTCAAATATACAAAATTCAACAAAGAATGCTACACATGTCCAAATGAGCAAGTTAGGTACTCTACGGCTTCGTATCGATCTCAACTACATGATCACCAAGTTTCACAACCACCGGACGAAGCTAAGATGGATTTTGGCAATTTTGCGAAAACTTGCCTCTCATGAGTAAAGTCCTAAACATGATCAAAGCATATCAAAATGGCAAAGCCACACAAACTTCATGCTAGGACAGCTATTCTAACCATAAGACCATCACAAACACCCACAAGCACCTCATGTCATGTCAAAGCCACCGAGCCATGTGCCTACTTCTATGTATGAGACTTCTCATTGGTAGGCATCATGCAACGGTTTAGCACCCAAAGCAAATTAAATTCAGCACATATGACATGGGAGCATATTTTCCAAGCATTTTTCATTTCATTTTCAGATTTGTAAATGGTACATGAAATGTCTTTGCGACAAAAAGGAACTTATGCTCCTCCACAAGATAAATCAAGAGGGCTAAACATTCATGATGGCAAATGAGCCTTTGGCCCCATATGATCAATAAACTAGCTATCCAACCACAAATTAAGCATAGCAAGGCCACAAAAACATGTCAAGAGCATGTAAAGGCATTTACACATGAGAGAGCATACATGTGGCATTTTTCAAAAGCATAGCTATCAACCATGGATTATTCATCAAGATCATCAAGAGCTAAGCCAAACTAACCGTAGCATACCAAACAAGCTCACAAAGACATATATCTCATTCCATGGTGAACAATGTATATGAGAGAAGCTTTCCTAACCAATGCATATGATACAAAATGCATGCAATCTAAGATACAAGGATGCCTATACATCATGTTACATATGCCATGCCAAAATGCAAGAAATGCACAAAGGAAAGCTATACAAATGCTACAAATCGGCTCCTCGAGGGGAGAAAAAACGGGCTCGACACCACCGGCAAAAGAAAGCTCCCACACACCCAACTCAAGAAATCAAACACACACCAAGTTCCCCCCGCAAACGAGTGAAAGTTGCTTGATCTAGAGGTTTGGTGAAAATATCGGCTAGTGGTCTGTGTAGGTACATGGATCAAAGCTATCTTTCCTTTCTCGACGTTGTCTCTCAGAAAATGATACCTCACTTCTATGTGCTTAGTTTTGGAATGGAGCACCGGGTTCTTTGCAACGCTTATGGCACCGGTGCTATCACATTGAAGTGGGACATGGGTATACTCCTCACCAAAGTCACTCATGGTGTAGGTGATCCAAAGGAGCCGAGAGCAACAACTAGCGGCGGCAACATACTCGGCCTCGGTCGTGGATTGAGCAACACTCGACCGCTTGCGGGAAGACCAAGACACCAAAGAAGAACCCAAAAGCGGCAAGTCCCGAAGTGGACTTCCTATCCAACCGACACCGGCAAAATCCGCATCCGAAAAACCATGAAGCGCCAAAGAAGAGGACGCGGAGTACCAAAGGCCGAAGTCGGGAGTGTGACGCAAGTACCCGAAAATTCTCTTCACCGCTTGCCGATGCGAAGTCCTCGGAGACGCTTGAAAACGAGCGCACGGACACACCGAGAAGCGTATGTCCGGCCTCGTCGCCGTCAAGTAGAGGAGTGGCCCGATCATGCTCGGTACTCCTTCCGGTCCACGTGTTCACCTTCCTTGTCCGCATCAAGAGCCGTAGTCGTACTCATCGGCGTCGTCATAGCCTTGGAGTCCTCCATCTTGAACTTCCTCACAATGTCCTTGGTGTACTTAGCCCGGTGCACAAATGTACCTTCCTTTGATTGCTTGATTTGTAGCCCGAGGAAGAAGCGCAACTCACCCATCATGCTCATCTCAAACTCCCTGCTCATATCATCCGCAAACCTCGCAACAAGAGAGTTAGACGAGCCACCAAAGACAATATCATCCACGTACACCGCACAATCGGGATATCTCCGCCCTTGCCTCGGCAAAAACAAGGTCCGATCGACCTTCCCCATCTCAAAGCCTCTCTCAAACAAGAACCCCCTCAACCGCCATACCAAGCTCTAGGCGCCGCTTCAACCCATACAGCGCCTTCCTCAACTTGTACACCCGGTGGGGGTACTTCTCACTCTCAAACCCCGGAGGGCCGCCTCACATACACTTCTTCCTCCAAGACACCATTCGGGAAAGCACTCTTCACATCCATTTGGTGCAACTTGAACCCTTTAGCCACGAGAAAAGGCTAGAAGGATCCTAATCGCCTCCAAACGGGCTACGGGAGCAAAAGTCTCCTCGTAGTCGATCCCCTCCTTACGGTCGAACCCCCGGGCAATAAGTCTCGACTTGTTCCTCACAACCTCACCCTTTTCTCCCTCTTTGTTTTTCCGGACCCACTTTGTACCAATCGGCTTACACCCTGGGGGGAGGGTCAACCAACTCCCACACTCGATTCCTCTCAAAGTTCTCCAACTCCTCATGCATCGAGTTAACCCAATTGTGATCGGATAGTGCGTGTCCAATGTCTTTGGGCTCAAAAGAAGCAACAAACGCAAGCATGAGCAAAATGGGAATTGTTCCGAACCCTCGACCGTGTAGTGCGTTCATTCATGTCGCCGATGATCCTCGAAGGCTGGGTGATCCACTTGAACTCGTCGGGGAGGTTCTCGCCTCGAAGCTACCTCCCCCTCAACATCGGCTTCTCCTCGTTCTTGATTTGTCGTCGTAGGTGTAGCGAGAGGGTCCATCCATCATCGTAGTCGAAGTAGTGGGTACATGTTCGGCGGGGGCACCACACCGCCATCTTCATCATCACCATGTTCATGCTCCTCCTCCCGAAAGATCTCCTCGCCAAGCTCATCATCACTCGCACACTCAAAGACAAGCCGACTACGTGGCTCTGTCTCGTCGAAGGTTACCTCGCAAGTCTCCACGATTTGGTTAGTTTCAAGATTGAGCACACGATATGCTCTAGAATGAGATGCATAACCAAAGAAAATGCCATCGACGGACCTAGCCTCAAACTTATCCAACTTCCGCCTTTCTTCAGAATGAAACACTTGCAACCAAAGACATGGAAGTGACTCACCTTGGGTGTGCGACCATGCATCAACTCATAGCATGTCTTCTTCTTGTGCACTCGAGGTATATCCTGTTCGACACATAGCATGCGGTATTCACCGCCTCAGCCCAATACCTCCTCGGAGTCCTATGCTCATCAAGCATCGTCCGAGCCATCTCGCACAAGGTCCTGTTCTTCCTTTCCACAACACCATTCGGGGGAGGCGTATACGGACTCGAAAAGCGGGTGCTCAAGACCCAAGTCATGACAAAAGGTTTCAAAACGAGAGTTCCCGAATTCCGAGCCATTGTCCTTGCGGATAGCTCGTATGGCATCTCCGTGCCTCTCGTTCCTCAACCTCAAGACTAGATCTCGAACAAAACCAAACGTCTCCCCCCTTATCCTCCGGAAAAGAACACCCACGCATACGGAGAATAGTCATCCACCACAACAAGGACATACCACTTCCCACCCGCAGATCGCACACGAGCTGGGCCAACAAGGTCCATATGGAGCAACTCGCATGGACGCTCAGTCATCACATCGGTGAGAGGCGGGTGAGAAGAGGCCACCATCTTGGCATGCCTACACGGAGCACAAACCAACTCTTTCTCAAGCTTCAACCGTGGCAATCCTCGGACCAAATTGAGTTTACTCAAGCGAGACAAAAGGTCAAAGCTCAAGTGACCCAACTTCCTATGCCACTTCCACAACTCACTCGAAGAACCGACCAAGAAACAACGCTCAACACCGGAAGACCGAGAAAAATCAGCACGAAACACGACCCTCGGGAACGACCATACAAACAAGGTCCCCTCGAGAGTCCACAATCCGAGAACCACCGAGGCCGAAACAACACCTCAAAACCCTCATCCAACAACCGAGACACGGAAAGCAAATTGTACCCCGGCGATTGAACAAGAGCAACACGCCTCGCAGTGATCTTGTCACTCACTTTTATCTCACCTTACGAAAGCACACGCCCACGCCCATTGTCCCCAAAAGTGATGTACCTCTTCGTCACCACGGGACGAGACTTGAGAACCACCCCCTGTCTCCGGTCATATGCCTCGAACAACCGGAGTCAATCAACCAAATGTTCTTCAAGTCTCCCACCCGAAAATCAAAAATAGGCACGTGAGCGAACAAACGACTCAAAGATCGGGGTTAGTACCAAAGGAGGAAAACCGGTGCCGAGCCATTTGCTCGAAAGTGGGGTTAGCACCAACCAAAGCATCTCTCCTACCAAAGCTACCTCCACGAACACCACCACGGTAACCACCCCGAGGGAACCACCCCTCTCGCCGGGAGGAGGACCAAAACCACGCAAGAGAGCCCGTGGAACGTCCTTCCTCTCCAACTCAACACCACGACTCCTCCAATCCCCGTATTGAGCACGAGGAGGAGAACGCCTAGCAAACCGACCACCCGCACCCTTTCCCGGCCCAACCACCGAACCACGACCACCGAAACAACCCTCGCACACCGCACGAGCTCGAAACCCGAACATCCGTCTATCCGGACACCGCACCGGTCCGGCCGGTGCCCCACGGTCGGCCGGTGTGACAGACGCGGCGCGGCACCACTGCCGGCCTTCTTCTCTCCCCAAGCCGGACCGTCCTCACAATCGCCTTGCCCCCGGGCATCTGCATACGAGGCTCAAGTACACCATCGGAAGGGTGGTACTTGTCCTTGTTTGCCCACTCCTTCCTCATTCTCTCCTCTCGCTTCCTCTTGAAGCAAAACTCCTCCTTATGGCCATCTCTCCCACAATAGCCACGGTGGAACCTCACAAGCTTAGGCTTTGGCTTGGGATGTGGTCGCTCACTCGGTTTCTTTCCACTCAAACCCTCCACCGGTTTCTCACCACTTGCCTTCTCACTCTCCTTCCCAAAGAACACTTTCCCCGAAGTGCTCACAAACTTGATAGGCTTTTGTAGGTCATTTGTGGGTGTACGAAACACGGGTGGAGGCTGGGGTTGTGTCTAGTCGGTTCCTTAGATGGTTAGGTTTTGGTGGGAACTCATTCTTGTGGTGGGTTTTTGGTGGCTCCGGGATATTCTCTCCACTTCCCTCACCAACCTTGTTTGCTCCAAGCCCCTCACCATCTTGCCTCTTAAAGGCCTCGATCATCATCCTCAAGCGAGGCTCGTGACCGGGACAACCACCCCATCAACTTCCTCAAATCATCATTCTCATCCACGCAAACGGTCAACATAATGTGCAAGCTCCAAATTTTTCAATGCATGCATTTCACGGGTAGAGCAAGATGTAGGCATGGGTTCCTTCAATTTAGCCTCGAGCGAACTAGTGTAAGCATGCATCTCATCAATCTTAGCATGCAAAACGGGGCATGAAGTGCAAGCACCTAGCAAAGCGAGGTCTAGACTTAAGCTCGGCCACCTCAACCCTAAGCACATCTAGTTCCTCACACTTGGAGGCATGCTTCTCCTTAAACAAAGCAAGATCGGCAAGGAATATGGAGCAATCAGCACAATCATTCTCATCGAAACAACGGGGCTAGCCTTAAGCGAATCAATCTCAAGCTTGCTATCAAGCATCTGTGTCTCTAGCTCGACCCACTCTAGTCCTAGCATCCTCGAGTGAAGCCCTAAGCTCTTTTCTCATTTTCTTTGCCTCTCTAAGCATGTCATCACGGTTATCAAGCAAAGAGCCAAGCCTCTCATTCTCTGGTGCAAGAAGGGAAGCTCATCACGCACCTCGTCGTCGGAATCAAAGTCTGAGTCGCTCTGTGTGCTCTTCTTGCTGCCGGAGCTCAGCGCCATGGTGCAGAAGCCGTCTCTCGCGAAGCAGCTCAGCCCGCTCAGGTTCTTGGATGACTTCATGCTCTTGTGACGATCTCCCTCGTCTTCGGCTTTGCTCGAGCTCGAGGTGGAGTACGCGGGCCCCGGAGTCGACGTCGCTCGCTCCAACCATCGCTCGGGCCTTGCCTCGGCCCTCCTTCTTCCTCGACCGCCGCTCGTCCTTGTACTTGTTCTTGTGCTTGCTCTTGTGGTCGCGCCTCGAACGGTACTTGCCATCGTTCATCCTCGGCTTGTGCTTGTAGGCGTCCTTGTTCTCGGCCTTCTCCGGGCGGTCGGCGACGAAGTGTCCCGGCTTGCCGCCTTGGAAGCGAGGTCCTCGTGTTCCTCCTCATGTTCACGCGGTTCTCGTGCGGCCTCTCGAACCGCCTCGTCAACGGCGCCGGCTCGTCCTCTCCAAGGTCATCAAACTCCTCATCGGCATAGACATCAAAGAGTAAAACGAGAACATCCTGGTGGATGGGTTAGAATTAGTCTTTCCTTTGGAACCACCAACGAGGGCAAGACTATGGGAATCAGTCGGTCCCTCGAGCTTGGCGATCATGCCCCTATCCACCTCAGCCGACTTGAGCTTAGAGAACAGCTCGTTCACCGTCAGAGTATCATACCTCTCGACTCGACTATGGCCTCGAACTTTCCGCCCCATATCGTACGATCCAAAGAGTGTAAGAGCTTGACGGCTCTATCATGATCATCGTACGGGAGCACGTCCACATTGGCCCTCATGTTGTTCACCACCACCGTGAACCTGCGAAACAAGGCATCGATGGACTCACCGGGGAGATGAGTGAAGTTCTCGTACTCTCTCCGGTAGGTCGCATACAACCGTGCCTGAACCTGGGCGTTCCCAACATGAGCCTCCTTCAACACCGCCCAAATCCTACAAGCCAAGTGCTCGGTGTTCACCCGATCGAACTCGGCCGACACAAAGCACGAAACAAGTAGTCGACCACCTTATTGTTGGCGTCGAATGCGTCCCTCGACCCCGGAGCAAGGAAATCCATCGGTGGACATAGCCTTTGTGTCCACCGTGACATCCCAAAACGGTGACCCTTTCCGCGGAGGAACGCACCCATCCGCTTGCTCCACATCCGGTAGTTCTTGCCATCGAAGTGTGGAGGACCCGAACCCGTTCCGGTACGCCATCCTTGGATCTTAGGCGGTTAGAGTCAACAAAGACCCGAACCGGCTCGATGCCACTTGAAGGACCGATACGGCGAACCGGGAGAGGGGGGGAGTGAATGGGAGCCGATAAAAATTCTTCTCGATGGAGATGAGAACTCCAACAAGATGAACACGGCTTCCAACACACGTCTCCGACTCACTACCCAAGTTGGCCAAGCCCACGTAGCCACCGGAGTGCCCTTGGACCTAGGAACCAACACACACGGCCTTCCGACTCGAGAACGCGGCGGAACAACAAACCCCGAGTCTACGAGACCCACACCGGTCGGACCGTGAGCACCACCGGTCGACCGGTCCCCGTTGGTGAACCCGAGCAACTTCCACTAAGTGGCTCTACACCGGTCGAGACCGGTGAGACGCCGGTCGGACCGATGGCGGCAGAAAGCCCCCAAGGCACCAAACGAGGCCAACCGACCACCAAATGGACCCAAACTCGAAACGGCGGCACCACGGGACAACAAAGAACACACCAAGACGTTCACCCGAGCAAAAACCCGGGAAGGGCTTGCACCGGTCGGACCGGTCAAGAGCACCGTCGAGCCGGTGTAGCACAGGCGGCTCGGGATGAACGAAGCACCCGCGGTCAACTCCCCCAAATCCAAATCTCGATCTCCCGAATCGCTCCACGGACTTTAACAAGACTTTGGGGATATCATGAACACCTCATGAGGAGTTCATAGCCAAGTTTAATCCCACCGAATCTCGTCCAAAAAGGAGGAATCGAAGAAATCTCGCCGAAAGCACTTCCAACCCAAGAACTCAAGAAACCCCAAATTTGAGCAACTTTTCTCACGGATTTGGGAGGGGAATCACAGCCCAAAGAACCACGAAGGGTTCCCACAAATTTCCCCCACCGAATCACCAAGAGAAAAGCCCCCAAAACACTCCAAAGAAATCACGGAAGAGGGGCTCCGAAAATCACCACCAAAAACAACGGGTAAAACACATCCAAACCTTGAGGAATCACGCCGAATCATCTATACATGAAACAAGGATTCGTACAAGGTCTAGCAAGCCGCCCGATCATCCATCCCTCTCTACAAGATCTCTCTGTGAAGCTCTCTTGCTAGTCCTAGAGAAAGCCTAAGGAAAATAGGTGGAAAATAAGAAAACTAATGAGCTAGGGTTCCAAGAGTTGGCTGCCATCCTCTCACCTCTTGGGTTATATAGGCGGCAACCGAATGTCTAAAATGCCCTTCTCTAACAACTAGGGATACAAGCCCCTCAAGGGCGGATTTGGAATTCTTGATGTCTTCACCATCGGACGGATGCCGGCGACCGCACCTGCGTAGCCTCGACGCAAGCCATGCGATCCCGACACGTGTCCTCCGCTTCGAAGATTCGGAGCGCGTCGTCGCACACCGGTCGGACCCGGTGCTCCTCACCGGTCGGACCGGTCCCCACCGGTGCTGTCACACCGATTTTCCGTAGAAAACCGAATGCATCTCATATGTGTGCCGGGATCACAATTTTCACACATATGATAGACTCATGAGTGTAATATGACAAGACATTGCTCAAAACGTACGGAAAAGGTTTATTAACTTTTATTACACTCACGAAGGTAGACACAAATGTCTTTACACGAACATCGATAACTATGAAGACGCGACTCCATCTTCATCTTCCACGGGCATCGGCGGTTGATCGCATCCTCGAACTCCTCGTAGTCGGTGAAGTACTCCACTCCGGGATTCTTCTGCGAACGAGCGTAAGCAAGGATGAGTACACTTATGGTTGGTACTCGGCAAGGCCACGAAATAACCGGAAAGCAATATTAATCCATCTTTAAGTTCAATTAATCATGTGAGGGTCCGGCCGCTCTTGACCGTGAGCACGGTCGATCGATCGGTTTTACACTCTGGAGAGGTTGCACACTTTTCCCACAGTTCGCGTAAAAGTTCCAAAGAACTTTGAACCCAACCACGCATGTGCTGATCAGGCACAATACCACACTTCCGAGGTGTGATTGCATAGGGACGCTACAAAGCCTTTACAAAGATATGCAAAAGCATCAACAACCCACGACGATTCTGACTCGGGCGGACCATAACCCTCCCTAGTGGTCAGCACCTTAGCAAAGGCTGCTACCCCAAAAGAACCGGGCTATACCCCTGCAACCGGAGCCCCCGTGTTCCTTTCGGATAGGGTCGTCAACACAATCGCACACCTAATTAATTGGCTAAGCCGAGCCATATGGACCGTGGTTGCCTTGTTTTTCTGGGTGGTTCTCCATGTTCCGATTAATTTATAGTGTTCTTGATTAAAGCATAGGTAGAAGGGTGGTTAGGGTCACTTGCCTTTCTCCAACGATAAGCTACTTTCCTTATACGCAAAGCTCTGTACTTGAACTTCCTCGAACGGCGTGTTGGCTACGATCATGCAAGAAAACATACAATAAATAAAACAATACATCAAACATTACCAAAAGGCTAAAACAAGCTTTTAGAAATGACGGGCTCGGAGAGACGATCGCGTGGACACCAAGAACGCGTAAAACGGAGCTAGGATGAAAAAGATATGGCTGAAACAAGGTTCAGGGACTAAATTGTGATTATGACAAACTTCCAGGGGGTTTTCAGCAAGATTTCAGGGACCTAAACATAAATATGTGTGAAACTAGGAGGTCTAACATGTAAAAGACTAAGGATGGACTAAAGAACATGAAAACTAAGGACTGCAGGGGCCTAAGCATAAAGAAAAGGACCGATTGAAAGGCTTTTATATAGGTGGAAGGGTTTATTTGTGAATTCTGGAAATGGGAGGGGTTTATTTGCAAAACTGTCAAGGCAGCCGGCGGAGGACCGGGGAGTGCCACGTGGCGGGCTGCTATTGGCCGTGCCGCGCGCGGTGGTGACGCAAGCGTGTGGGCCGGCCGGTGGACTGGTCCCACCGGTCCACCGTGGACCGGGTGAAGGGTTATGAACCCCTTTTAATCTGGGCCGTCCGCTCGGATCCTAAGGCCACGGTCGCGTGAGAGCGGGCGGCTGCGGCGGACGGCCGGCCGGCGGCGGCGCCCCGGCGCGCGCGCGGCGGGGCTCGCCGGGAGAGGAGCCAACATGGCTTCCGGGCACCATTCGCGGTGGGGAAAAATACCGAACGAAGAGGAGAGCAAGGGGAAGCTTACCCGGGGCCGGAGAGAAGGGAACCGCGGCGGAGGAGGAGATCGGCGGCGAGGGGCGGCGGTGGCGGCGGTGCTCCGTGGCGGCGGCAGTGCGGTGAGGGAGGAGAGGAAGGAAGGGGCGCGGGATGAAGAGGAGATGGTGCCGCCTTTTATAGCTCGGAAAGGGAAGGGAGAAAGGCGCGGAGGCGGTGGAGTGGGAGCTCGCCGGCCGGCCATTAATGGCGGCGGCGGCTCGGCTCGGTGCGGCGTCCGTTACGGGGAGTGGAAGGGCCGGGGAGGTGGTAGGTGAGTGGGGCGGCTCCGTTATGGCGCAGTGGAAGAGGCGGAGGGGCGCGGGGAGCCGGGGAGGCGGCGCCGGGGACGGGGAGACCGGCGCCGGCGCGGGGGAGAGAAGGGGGGGCGGCCGGCCGAGAGGTTGAAGATGGCCCGACAGGTGGACCCCACCGTCGGCGAGAGGGAGAGAGGAGGAGGGGAGGCGGCGGCGGGCGGGGCCGAGTGGGCTCGCTTGGGCCGAGCGCGGGAGCCGGGGCGGTGGGGTTGGGTTAGATTGGTAGGTTTTGTGTTTTTTCTTCTTCTTTTTTTTTCCTTTTCTTTTCAAATCCTTTTCAAACCAAATTCAAACCTTTTTCATTCAAATCTTTTACATCTTTTCAAATTGAAATTTTAACACAAATTTATTCAAATATTTTAAGACTTTTGGAAAACTTTTTCAAACATTTTTAAATTCAAACTTTCAACCTCTTTTCATTTTTTTTCATTTTTTTTTCAAACTTTTATTCCAATTTTCACAATTTTTTTTAAAGACTTTTCACAAATATTTTAAGACTTTTAAAATCACATCACAACCAAAACTCATGCATTTCAACATGATGCACAAACACTTGATTGTTTCTAATTATTAAATGATGTTTAATTTAATTAAAGGCAAATTTATTTATTCAAATTTATTAAATCCTTAGAAAATAAAACTAAACCATGTTGATAACAATATTTTATTGTGATGGAATTTTCGGGTGTTACAAATCCTACCCCCTTAAAAAAGAATCTCGTCCCGAGATTCGGAGGGATCGGGAAACAAGAGGAGATACAAGATGTTCTTGATAGATGATGGGTTACTATCACGAGCTTGTTCACTTCTCCTTCTTCTTCGGGCTTGTAGCGGCAAACTCAATCCTATCTCCTTGCGGTGTAGTTAAGAGCACCGACTTCTTGGCACACAAAATGATTCCATCATGCTTGCTTAACCAATCCATACCAAGGATCACATCTATTCCACGGATGTTAGAATCACTAAGTCGCTTCAAAATCTATCTCTCCGATCTTAAGATTGACCTGTGGGCATACATATGTGGATTTCATTTCACCGTTTGGAGAACTAATTAGCAAATGTGTCTTCATGGAACTCTTGGGTACATCATGCTTTGTCACGAATCGTTCAGTAATAAATGAATGCGATGCCCGGAATCAAATAAAACTGCAGGTACGAGTTGATAAGAAACGTACCAAGCACAACATTTTTGTCTCCTTGAGCTTCTTCAGCTGTCACATGGTTCACCCTACCATGCATATTGTTCTGTTGACCTCTGTTATCTCTCCGAGGTGTCCGCATATTGTGCGAGGGCAAATGCGGCATAGTGTCCCAATTCTCCGCGGTTGAAGCATCCTTTGGGGTGAAGCGGGAGTAGTGTTCCTTCTTGGTGCACTTGAGCGATTCCGATGAGGATTTGGAGCCCGAGGTGTCATTGGGTTGGATTCTTCGGGTTTATCAAACGAACGATACCGTTGACTCTGTCCATGGCCTCTCGCCCGGTGTGCTAGAACGAAACCGAGAGTCTTGTGATGAGTTGTAACGAGGGCGGGTGTTACCTTGCTAGATTGACCTTGAGATTGAAACTTGCGCTTCGTTCACGGAGTTCCTTGCGTTTATTCTCGAAGCCTATAGCCTTATTGAGCAACATCCGAAAGTTAAGAAATGTGTGGCTGCGCAACCGATAGTTAAGTGGACCTATCAAACCATCGAGAAAGCGTTCTTGTCTCTTTGCATCCGTGTTGACTTCATCCGGTGCATAGCGGGACAAATGAGTAAACTGATCCAGATATTCACTAACTGTCATGTTGCCTTGCTTTAGAGTTAGAAATTCCTTCTTCTTCAGCCTTCTTCACACCAGTCGGGATGTGATGTGTACGAAAACTCTCCCTGGAACTCCTGCCGGGTAATGGTGTCGACAGCAAAGCATGTGCGACGGTGTAAGCATCCCACCAATCGAGGCCGCACCCGCCGACATCCCGAGGCATACAAAACCTTCTCACGATCATTACATTGGGTGATATTTAGCATCTTGTTGATGGTCTTCACCAATCATCGGCATCGAGGGGATCCACCGAATGAGAGTAAGTGGGCGGGTTGTGGCTCATGAATTCTCTATGCTTGTTCACCGGTGGTGGAGGTGGTGGGGGTCCTTGTGGTGGTGGTCGGTTCTGCCGTGCCCGTAGATTCGGGACGGTGGCGGTGAGGTTCTCGAATCAACCGCATCCGTTCCGTAAAGAACCGCCGCATCGCGGGATCCATCGCTAATTCTTGTGGTGGAGGAGGGAACTTGATTCAACTGATTGATGACGAACGGAATATTCTCGTCCGGCTCCCGACCTCGACGTTTACCATTTGATTGTTAGAGAGAGAAGTTTTCCGATAGGAAGTTGAATTGATAAAGGTGAATCAGAGAAAAGGGGCTAAGATTCAAATTTTTAACTTTATTTATTTTATTGATGTATTTGTGGCCATCACTCCACAAAAACATTCCAATCAAGTCAAAGATCCAAATCATGCATGTTTACAATCAACAAGCATTAACATCACACGTCCTCACAAGAACGGCTCTATCGAAACGAAACTGGTAGAAGGGTAGGCAACTTATGAAACTATCCTATAAAGAACGTGTGGTAGTTCAAGGTGGAAGATCAAGAGTCGATTCGGTGTAGAGGAAAACAAAAGATATGATTTTGATAAAGAATAAAGAATAAAATATTTTTTTTATGCGTAAATAAGATATTTTGAATGCCGGAAAGGCTTTCTAGATAAAGAGTCCTTAATATCGACCATTTCTATCCGAGGTCGCGTCCTACGATCGGCAATGCTCGATACCACTCTGTCACACCCGATTTTCCGTAGAAAACCGAATGCATCTCATATGTGTGCCGGGATCACAATTTTCACACATATGATAGACTCATGAGTGTAATATCACAAGACATTGCTCAAAACGTACGTAAAAGGTTTATTAACTTTTATTACACTCACGAAGGTAGACACAAATGTCTTTACACGAACATCGATAACTATGAAGACGCGACTCCATCTTCATCTTCCACGAGCATCCGAGCGGTTGATCGCATCCTCGAACTCCTCGTAGTCGGTGAAGTACTCCACTCCGGGATTCTTCTACCGGTCGACCCACCGGTCGACCGGTCCGTGCCGCCTGCACCTCCGTCTTCGGTTCTCCGGTCTTGGCTTTGTGGATCAACCAAGGAACCCGGTGGTTTTACGGTGAACCACCGGAAACCCCGCGAACTCGGTGTAGCCTCCGCCAATCTCCACTCATGACTTGGCTCCCACGTAGTCCCGGCTCGACCTTGGTTTTGAGGCTCAACCAAGAAACCGTCCACGACTTCATCTTGCTTGTTCATGCCACCATGCGGCCCGCACTTGACCCCACTGGCCACCGGGTCCCTCGAACGAAGCCTACTTGTCTTCTCCACACCGGAGGCCTCACCGGCGACGACCTTTCGCGCTTGTTCTTCACCCGCACCAACACGAGTCAAGCCGCAATCCGCACCTCGCAATACTTAGCCAAGAATCGGTCCACACAACGTTGTCAATCACTCATCACACAAGGAAGCGACCATCCACCGGTCCTCGAACCACACATGGTCCTCACTCCGCCGGTTGAGAGTGGAACCATTGCAAAGCCTTCCCGAGTAGTGAGAACGGAAAAAGCCTTGCCCTCATTTGATCTTGAGTCACCCCATCCATGTTGAAAGTCTGACATAGTTGAATGAATGCTTGGAGGTGAAGGTTCGGATCCTCTTTACCGGTGAAGGGTGAATGTTGCACCATGCGGATTGTTGAGGTCTTGATTTCGAACGGTCTTCCGATCTCCTCAAGGTTCAAGATTGGTAGGTCGATGATGTCCAGGGTGCATAGCTCCCCAATCTTGCGCTCTTGCGGTGGTTGGTCACCCATCGGTGGTAGTCGATTCTCCCGAGGACTTTGAGGTGGTGAATTCTTCGGAGATTCCTGCGATCCCTTGTCTTCCGACTCCGAATCTACAAAATCCAGCTTTTTAGCTTGATGTGCTTCACGTCTCCTTAGCCTGTAAAGTTTTTCTGGATCATCCACAAAATTATCGGGTTTGTTGGAGAGGTAGTCGTCCATCTCCTGTTAGGGTTAGCAATAAACAAAGTATGCAAAAACTAGAAAGTAAAAACAAATCTATAAAAACTAGGGTTAGACAAACTAGATTAGATGTATTTTGAGGATGATCAAAGTTTAGTAGATGCAAAAAGAAAAACAAAAATAAAACTGAAAATTACACAAAGGCAATAAAAAAATCAAATCTTGATCACTTGTTCCCCGGCAACGGCGCCAGAAAAAGGGGCTTGTTGACGATTAATAGTTATATCAAAGTTCGTTAGACTTGCAAGTGGACAAGTCTCCCGTCGTAGTCAAGGGACCCTTCTTCCCTCGAGTGGTGAACCCAAGGTATCGAATCCGTGGAACAAATGTGTGACGCAAAAGTTGATCTAGTAAAGCCAAGTAACTTCAATCTTCGGTAAAAGAGAAACCCTAATGCATCTAGGTAAAAGACACGAAACAAATCTAATCTACTAAAGACCGGAGATAACAAAGTAAGATTGGGTAGATAAACCAATCTAGAGAGATCGGGTTAAGCCTTTTGTTGAAGTTCCAAGCAAGAGAAGAAGTAGCAAATCGAATCTTATTAGAAGCTTCTTTAAACGGTGGTTTCCCGTCCAAATCTGAAAACATCCGCCTTTCGGAACCCCCGTTCTGTCACAACGTATCCCTACTCATGCGGGGAGTCTAGGGTGAGTCAAAAAACAAGTCGAGATTCTTTCGGAAGATCCGGCGTGTACCTCTAGCCACCGCAGCTACAAGAACACCCTATGTGATCTATCGCGCGAATAGATCTAGAATAAGCAAACTGATCGAAAAACGAAATCTTCGAGGAAACACTTGATCGCTAAGAATAGATTCAACTTGATAATTCAACTATGACAATGATACATACACAAGATCACCACCGGGATCCTTCCTTGATCTTGCTTCTAGCTCCGGAACTCCGACGTGGTCTTCCATGCAAGGTTCCCACGCCGGCTAGGGAAACCCTAGTTAACTAGCTCGACCCTCTCCTCTCCGAGATGGTGTCCCTCTCTTCTCTCGCTCCTCGGCGGCCGATGACGAATTGGATGATGCGTGGCTCTCGGTCGGGGGGGCTATAAATAGCACGATTGGCGGCTAGGGCAAAGGAGGGGGGCAAACGGGCCCCGGATCGGGCCGGGCCGACCGGCTCGGGGCCGGCCGGCCCGGGCCCATCCGGAGCCCGGCCCCGAGGCCTCCTTTGCTCTATGTCGGTTTCCTTACTTCCTGGATGTTTCCCCCTTCTGCATGTAGGTCCATGTCGTCAGTTTCGCTCCGAATTGGGCATAACTCCTTGTCTTGCAAGATTCAACACTTTTCAGGTTAGGTCCCCGGAGTTTGTCGTCTTCTCGGATCAAGTCCCTGACTTCTTGGAGTTAAGTTTGCTTCATTGCATGACTTGTACGGGGCTTCAAGGTCTTGTGATAAGGTGCTTGATGAACTTATCCCGAAAGTCTTGCTTTCAACGCTAAAACCCTGCATAAACACTAAACTCCAAAACCGACATGCACACGTGAACTTGTTATACCGCGGGGGTTAGTACCAATGGATAAGGTATAAAACTTATGCCAACACCGAAGGTAAACTCATGGCTAGGTTGACGGATTTTCACTGTCAACAGGCGTATACAAAGTAGTCTTTGGCGTTGGTTCCTATATGTGGAGAGCAAGCGAAAGAAAGAATAATTATTGAAATAAGTGACTTAGCTTAATTCGTGGACGAGTGTCGACGAAGCCATGGCGGTCGGTGATCGAGCCGCGACGGTTGTTGCTGAAGTCGACTAGTCGGAGGTGGATCCGACTAGTTGTTGATGACGTAGTAGCCGCCCTCGACAAGTTTACTAGTCGAGGTGAGTAGTCGAAGTAGTCGTACGCCCAGAAGACGACGTCGCGGCGGCGTACGGCGTAGTCGATGTAGAGCCGCTGCGGCCGAGAGACGAGTACTCGCGGCGCACGGCAAGGTTGACGTAGAGCCCGTGCGGCCGGGTGATGAGTAGTCGCGGCACACGACGAGGTTGAGGTAGAGCCGATGCAGCCGTGAGACGATGTAGCCCTTCCCGTGTACACAAAGTTTGTTTATTGAGCAAGGATCTTGGAGTGACTTGATGATTGCTTGCATGCACGGACAGAAAAGGAGCTCATAATTGCTCTTCACGCTGGTGCCATGAGAGCTTGCTTTAGCACTCTGTTTTATCCACGAGGAGTACAAGTGATGCGAGGAACAACGATCGTAGACTGTCTCTTGCGTTCTTGGAACTCAGCAATAGTGCGATTACAGGTGTCTTGCTGCCTCCACTTTGAACTCGATGATCGCAGAGTCAGCGAACGGTCGCTGCTTTGATCTTGATGTACACTCCAAGACAAAAGGAATTTCTGCTCCGGAAAGCAGTCCAAGCAACACGACATGCGTAATTGCTCTTTGATCAATTGGATCCGGACTCGATGTTGGATTTGAGTCGGTGAGTTGCTAGTCTCCGCTTCAGACTGTGTCTCGACGACTCCGGATCGATTATTGGGTCAGGTTGCGCATGTCGCGACGCACGACATAATCACCTCCCGCTGAATAGATTGATTCCAATGATGAAGGTCCTTCGAATTCGCGTGATGATCATGACGATGGCCCCACGGTGGGCGCCAGCTGTCGGTGTTTAAACCTCTCGACCTCCATAGGAGGTACCCGCAGCAAGGTAGAAGGTGGGGATCGCCATGATCTGGAACCCGAAGGTACACGCGAGGACACAAGACACAAGATTTATACGGAGTTCGGGTAGCCGAGTAGCTACCCTACGTCCTGTTTGGAGTAGTATTGCGCCCTGCGCTTGGGTGTTGTTCCCGGAGGGATTGTCTGTTCGGCTAGGTACCCGGCCCTCCTTTATATAGTCCAGGGGGCGGGTTCCTAGTTGGTTACAAGGTAGGAGTCCTAGTAGGATTACACAGAACGAGTCCTAGTAGGATTACAGGGGAATTCTAGTAGGAGTCCGTCTTCTACTCTTCTTCCTTCCTTACATGAGTACCCGGGGTGTATGCCCGACAGTCTCTCCATGCCCAACAAAAGTATGTTCTATATTTTGAACGAACAATACTCAATGAGTACGTTTTATAGTAGAAATAATGCAAAAAGGGAGTGTTATTGCTGAACTGACAAGAGCGCGTTTGTATTTCTAATACGACTAGGAAAATGACCGTGTGTTGCCACGGGCAAAACAAATCCAAGCGCAGAAGCCATTTGAATATAGTTTGACAAAATATTATATAGACAAGTTAAGATCTTTGAACAACCCACATGGTCCTACTTCTAATCATTAGAAGACAACATGGATCGGAAGAAAATCATAAAAAAATAATGTGCTTTTCTTTGTAGTGGATACTTCATTATAGAAAGTAATAGTCACGACATTCATATTAGATTACAAACTTTGACAAGTCTCCAAGCTCAATCCCAAAACAATAACATGAGTTTCCAACTCGCCTCGAGAAAAGATGGACGAAATTTATAATAACATGAGTTCTCATTCGCCTGAATTTGTTGTCAGTGTGATGGTTCTTCTGTTGTGTACAAACATCCTTTCGGTACTTATGCTCACAAATATAAGTCTTGTACTAATCAGATTCTAGATATATTTTGAACTAAAAAAATAACAGTATAGTAGAAGAGAGGATACCTTAATCATGATATCTCCAACCTTGGTAAGGTACTTTAGAACTGTACAGTAGTTTTTATCTTCCCAAAGTTTACCCTCCAATTGAAAACAAGAATGCGAAATTAACTCTTGGTGGTTATAATTTACACTAAATAGGTTGAAGCAAGCATGTGAAAATAAAATATCAAGAGTGGCAATTAGTAGCCTTACAACCTTGGCCTTTATGGAGTCTAGTATGACACTGCCACTGCAGGTGTTTTTATGCTTCAATTACATAGTAGGCTGAAAAATATTAAATTTCAAAAGATTGATATGTAGCAGACTAAAATCAAACTTGTCCCTTGTGAATGTTGTGAGTTGTTTTTCTTCTAATTAGCATGACCCGTGTCCATCGAAAGCAAGACTCATTTTCTGATTCGGTTTACACAGATGCAATACTGATATACAAATGCCAAAATTTCAGTTTGACTCCAGAATGATCTCTTTCGACTCAGGCATTGACCATGTACTGCATCAATCAGAATCACCACTCTTGTTTTGCTTTACTAACAGGCTAAACCTCATCATTCAAGCTATTTGCAGTATTTTTAACAAGTAATGTGACACTGGCCCACTCATCAGAGAAACCACAGGTGAAGAAATCAGAGCAAGGTGGGCTCGAACCTTTTGCTTGGTGGTATTTTCTTTCTTCTACTCTCCATAATTCTGCACAAAAAGATAAGATAAACAAAAAGAAAAAACAGAAGCAATGATGCCATTGCCTCACAATAGTTGCATTTCCAGATTTATTATTTGATTCCAGCAGTAGACATCAATTAGCTGGAATCTTAGGAAATGGAATGGATGAACCTTATCTTTATTCATATTACCAAAGTATAGGTACCTCAAAAATAAGATCCTCAATCTGTGAGCAATATAAGTTTGTTGTCATCATTCTGGTGAGCAAGCATGCATCGACAGTAACCTCCAGTGTGACTCTTTGGTTTCATGTATTTGTAGAAGCATTACAAATTCAGAATACAAAGATAAATGCTAGTACGATCTATACATGTGCAGTAGTGTAAGCAAAGGGACATGCACCAGCCACCTTAGTGGCAAACAACTTACAAATATGCAATATATTTAACTTTATTAAAAAACATACACGGCATCTCATGTCCATTCATATTACATGGGCAACACAAATCGATCATGGAACTCCATACATTAAGTAGATCACCATCGACGTAGATTGATCTGTTTTTTCATTACAAGAAAGGGGCTGGTTATCTTCACATCTCAATAAATAACAGACACACATCAACCTATTTTTTCTAGGATGCATATGCACCAGAGGAGCATGAACATAACCTCAAGAGTAAACTGCAATTGATCGAGGAATCATGGCACATGTTAGAGTCCAACCTTAAGTCTAGGCTCATGTAAACCTTCTAGAAAGAGAATAAGTGCAGAGTATAGTTTAACAAGAAAAATGGAAGAAAGTAATGGAAGAGCACCCCCCTATATTTTTTATATAATGGCCTGATAGATGTTCCCACTTTTACTTCTATTCACAATTAGAGAGAAAATAATTTCAGTGAGCAACTTCAAATAATCTATACATTTTTTTCATGAGGGGGTAGCACATTGCAAAACTAACACCATTTCTTGTTGATGCACAAGTCTGAAACGTGATTCTAGATGATTGTCTTTGCAGGTGTACAATTCTCCAAATACATTAAATTATGACCAAAACTCTGTAGATCAAGCTAAGGCCATTTTAGCTAGAGGCATCCCCATCCATGCACCTCGATGTGGCTTATTCTTAATCAAACGTATGTATAATTCCCATCCATGCATCTCGATGTGGCTTATTCTTATTCAAACATATGTATAGTTATATATACATTTTAGCTCTTACATCCATGCATCTCGATGTGTGAACATAAACAAAAGAATACAGTTATTTGCCCATAAATAAGAATGGAGCCTTTACAACAGCAAAAGGGCTTACTTAAAGATGACCCATGTGTCGAGCAGGCTACTAGCGTGGCAGGTAGCGAGGCGTAGATGGCGAAGGAGAGGAATGCACAATTACGAATAGTGCCTGCTAATGATGTAGCAACCACAAATAAAGGTAAAAATGATTATGCAATGTATTAATAATGGCAATGGAAACTAATCCTCAGAATAATGTTTGAAAATATCAAACTAAGAAATAATTCCGATCTGTAGGCTGCTCCATGATTTCAGATTCATAATAATTAAAGTATTTGCATACCTTCCTCAAACGCTCGCTCCTTCATGATCACCAACTTAAGGCTGCTAGTCTTCAGCCACTTGGGAAAACTTGCAATCAGACAGTAATTAACTGCTGGAAGTAATTGCTGCAAGAGGAAGGAGGTAGTTTCCATGTCGACACCATCACTGATTTAGGAAACTTGGTGGGGGAGAGATAATAGTGAATGTCCGCCTACTGCAAAGCCATGAAAATCTAGGTCCCTTTGCTTACAAAAGATCGAACGAATCATTACTGTCGGAATCATATTATGCCCTTGCAATAAAACAGATGTAGACAACACCATCTCAGATCCCTCGCCCCCGTATAATTATGCATGAACACATTTAGATTACACATATTAATCTATTTTTCAATTTGATTTTTAACAAATATACATGAACACATCCAGAACAATGTAATCAATCCATTTTTCATCCCCTTTTCAACAAAATCCGCATGCACACATACAGATGTGAGAGAGATCAGAAGAACCTGGGCCTCGGGACTTGGCGGAGTATGGAGGTGGCTCTGGCTAGCTTCTGGAGGGCCAATAAAGAGAGAGCGAAGGAGGACGACGTGGAGCAGATGACGATGGATGAGCTGACCAGCCAAGAACGGTGACGATCGGAGTGCATTATTTACCACCCATCCTCCAAGCTCTAGTTCCAGGCCGCGTCGGCAGAGCGGGGAGCGAATCAGCCAGCTAAGACCGATGGCGTCGCTTGGCTTCCGGCTAGGGATGGCAGTTTTGCCCGCGCTCCGCGGGTACCTGACCTGATAGGCGCGGGCATGGGCAGCAAAATCCGCCCGCGGGTGCGAGTACGGGCATCAACATCCACCCGCGGGCAGCTAACGGGTTGCAACATTTACCCGCGGGCATACCCGCTACCCGCGTCAAAATAGAAAAAGGCCCACATGTATCAATGTATGGCCCAACCCATTTACTAAACCCTAGAACCCCACCTATGTTCCCAACCCCAATCCCCACCTGTTCCTAACCCCAATCCCCAGTTCCCCACCCGAGACCCGGCCGCCCCTCCCCCTCTCATTTTTTCCGAAACAGGCGGCGGCACATCTGCCTCGCTGGTGCTGGAGCGGTGGGTGGAGGCGGTCAGGCTTGGCGACGGCTCTCTGAAAGTGCATCTAGGCCCCTAAGTGGATTTTGGTGAATTGAATGACAAAGCGATTAAAGGACTAATGGATTTGTCTAAGAATGTGAGCAGATTTTACTTATTCATGAGAAATTATTGAAGTATTTATTCGTGGATAAATATTATATGGCCCACATTGACAAAGACAAATATATGGTGCAAGGCTTCATGTGTTTATTGAAAGAGAACATAAGAATGAGTTTACACACTATGATTCTAAATTGGAAGCTTGCACGTTCGTTGTCAATCAAGATCAAGCATTTGAAGCGGATGTTTCAAATGAAGGTTAATTGTGTATGAAGCAAAGTGGAACTCAAAGTGGATTGGATAAGTGATGAAGAGATCAACCGAGATGTCTAGGGTGAGGGACTAAGCAATCTTTGGGGCCGTAGCTAAGCCGCCATTAGTGTTTTGCTAAGGTGAAGTTCTAGCATCCGTGGGGTCTTCAAGTATCATATTCAAACCTTAACCGAGGGAAGCAATGCAAGTCATCAACTTGTTAAAGATTGGCAATATGGAGTGACCATGGATCCAAGTGTGCATTCCTATGCTATATGGAATGATCCTAAGTCACTAGCTCTATGTTGAAAGCCCTCAAGTGGATATTGATCAAGTATGGCAAGATTGAAGTTGTTCAAGCTCAAGAGTTCAACAAAGTATTTTTTTTTCATTCTTGAGTATAGGTATGCCGTACTATCAAGAGGGATGCAACTTAGCGAGTTGACCAGGTCAAAGTTCTCATTAGTTGACCTAAGTGAGATCTAGCCTTAGAGTGTGCTAACAAACCCTCCTAAACTAAAGCGAGTCATTTCATCTTGGTGATGAAGTGCTAGTGTCTTAAGAAGAGGTTTTGGGGTGTCTCGGGCCTGACCGGTCAGGGGCACCGGTCTGACCGGTGCCGCTAGCCCCAACGGCTAGTTTTTCAAACACCGGTCTAACCGGTGCAGACCGAGGACCAACGACTAGTTTTCTCCTTTGAGGGGTATAAATACCCCAAGCCTTCTTCAGTGGAGGGTTGTTGTTTCTAGTGATATTGCTGAGGTCCCAAGCCATTTCTAACTAGCTCCAAGCCTTAGTGGCCCTCCCCAACTGTGACAACCCCACCCGAGATAATTCCGTACTATCGCCTAAACCACTCCATTTGGTCATTAAGTGATAATAAAGAAGTATCCCGTTGAGTGTTGCCGGGTTTTCACCCGGTAAATCACTTGGAAACACAGAGATGATCGAACGTATGCATTAAAACTCCCATGAAGGAGAGTCCAGAGTGTCTTACAAATTATCCATCACATCCCCTAGGGGTCATTATTGCAAACATAGTCCTTTGACATGAAAGTAAATGGTTCAGAGTTTATTGAAATCAGCGGAAGATAACTAAATGATACGATCACACCACAGGAGGCCTGTCCATGATGCAATCACTCTTCGTCATCCACCCAGTCCAGCTCCCAGCCGGGTGGAAGTTCTCCGGGCCACACACAGATGCATTACCTGGAACAACATTTATAAAGCAAGGCTGAGTATACTAATACTCAGCAAGACTTACCCATATAAAAGAAAGACTTTACCTCTAGTCATGCAAGGCTTTTGGCTTATGGGTTGGTTTGCGAAAAAGATGCTAAATAGTGGATCCTTACTTTCCATATTTTAGCTCATGTTCTAGTTGAAGTAATCATTACTAAGTAAGCAACTATTGCAACCAAGTTGTACAAACAGTTAATCAAAGTAATAATCTTCACATAGTTCCATCATAAAGGGATATCATGGCCAGCTGATTAAGCAGTCTCGGATAACGGTGAGAGGCTGACAATCGATTGATTCATAACCTTGCAAGGTGGACCTAAACACACGGGAGGTGCCCTCACTAAGAGTTCACCAACCAGGCGGTTCCCGTCATTCTTCGGTTTGGGGATAATAGCTCACAGTCTTAAGTACAAGGTTTATCTGGGCTACGCCACTAAGGTCACCCAGCCTCACGCATGCACTCGGGTAGCAAGCCCGAGGCCGCAACCCTAAGAGTAGTGATAGTAAAACCCCATACCGCCTCATTTAGGTACTAGGCTTACCGTACCCATTTCCGACAAGTGTTTAGTACTTTCAAACACTTAACCAACGAAGCCATTGGACCGGAGCCAAAATCCCATGCTCTTACCACATGAGCAATCCATTTAATTCATATGGTGATTCCATAAGGAAGATCCTATTCTCGCGAGTGACGAACATCACTCGACTTGTACCGGATCCTTAAGCATAGCAACTAGCGATCTAACATGCTAGTAAAAGATCATAGGTACTTATGGATCATGCAACTAGGGTTTCATTTCAACTCCTGAACGTAAATGCACATACAATAACATGAAGTAAATTCAGAAGTTTAAGAAACACTGGGGTTAATGAATAAACCGGGGCTTGCCTTCGTAAGCACAAGCAGACACACATCCGGACTTTGGCCCGGGTCTTGCTCTACGGTCACGTAGTGCACGTCCCCTCCTGCTCCCTCGTCCTCGTCAGTCGGCACAAGCGTATAGCTACCGTCGGGGACTTCTACCCGGAGGAAGCAATGCAAGACTTAAGTGACCATTTGATTATTACTTTCCAAACATCTTATGACAACATGGGGTGCATGATTGAACACATTCACCTAGATAATAATACATTCAGCATACCCTTCCTATAAAGGAACAATATGCAATGCTTCATTATCTAGACTTTTAATAGTGACTGTGTACATATATATATATATATTTAAATGGATTAATGTAATTCACACAACAAAACAGTAGCAACAGCTACAAGTTGGATAGGGTTGGTCATATTCACCTTAAGCAATGCATTTAAACATTCCTCCCTTTTAAAGATAATTAAAAGCCTTTTTAGCCTTTTCTTTAATGTGATTGTGTGCACATCTATTAAGGAGTATCTTATTTAAATACAAACAGCAAGGAATTTACTTTTGCACCACCATTTTACCTTTCTAACTCATTTATTTCACTCATGCACAAAAGGAGGCATTTTTCCAATTTCCCTTTTACTAAATTAATCTAGTTTACACTCTTTTAAACAACCAAAAACATATCAAACTGTTCCAGTAGTACCCACTGGTTCTAATGACCGGGAGTGCTCTCTTGGACAGCAAGGAATTGATTTTGCACCACTGAATTTAATGTACAAAATTTAAAGGCATTACTAGTTAGCATATAAGGGAATAATACATATTAAAATAAATATAGCAGAAATGCATGCAAACTTTCTTCTACACTTTCTTTGGTCGAAAACAAGCCCAAAGAACCAACAAACACACTTATAGCCCTTATGGATCTTGCTACATATGTTTATGATTAAAAACAAGCATAAATGAGGAAGTAATATTTCTAACAGAGATAAATTCATGATAAAGTCACCAAGGATGCATTTTGATATAAAAAGACAGTAGCCAGAAGTTGGGCTCAAAAATAATTATATTTGAAGCTACAAAAATCATCTAGGCAGATTTGTCAGTTTCATAAAATGATTTTTATAAAATGATTTCTTCAGTAACTTTGTGCAATTTTTGGTGTGGTGAACGGTCATGACATGGAGTACAACATATCCAAAATCTAGCTCAAGAACTTGTGTGGATTTTGCAGAAACACAAATCTAGGTATATTACATTTCTATTTTTCAAGCAAAAACTATAGCTCAATAGTATATACATGCTTTGAGAAAGTTGTAGTTCTAGTTACACGGAGCACAACAAAATTGGGTTTGCTATTTTTGGATTTTTATGTGATTTTATATGAATTTTGGAAGCTCACAACCATTGAGTAAAGATCTGCAAATTATTTTTTACAAACAGACCCTTACAAGTTTACGAGCAGACCCCTGCAAAGATTTTTCTTTAACAGGTATAGCCTCGACCTTACAGCTAACCCCCGCCATCTTGTAATCAGACCCCTAGAACTTTTCCACTTCTAAACATAACTCCTCCACTTCATGCATAACCCCCTGTCTTTCTATTTCTCTCACAACCATGCCCTCGCCCTTCTTCTTCCTCTGGACAGACCCGTGCCTGGCATGGTCGGCGCCCATGGCGCGGCTGCGCCGGCCCGTGGGGGTCCTCCCCCCCACCAGAGGCTACCCCGGCACACTCACCTCGGTCCAGGGCAACACCTTCCCCCATTTTTCCTCTGAAAACCTAACCCTACACAGGGGCGCCATGGATGGGGGCGCAAGGCCGGCGGCGACTACGGGAACGCCCGCGTAAACGAGGCTAAAACAATGAGCGGACGAAAGCATAGGCACCAGGAGCTCACGGTGATTCAATTTGTGCCATTTGTTGGCGATGAGGGTGGCCGGAAGGGCGTCGTCACTGGTGAGGCGGATCTCCAGTGCGCCTGGTATGGGCGACCGACAATTTTTCGATTGCCCTCGTCTGGGCGGCTCAGGGACGACAAGAGGAGGTGGTGAGCGGCTATTGGGGGGTTGTGGAGCTGCGGGTGGAAGGAATTGGAGGGAGGTGGCCTGCGGGCGGCGAATCGAGCTTGCGAGCTGGGGCTGCTCGCGCGGCAACCATGGGGGCGGCGACAACGTGTTGCTTGCACAGGAGGAAAGAGGTGGGGTTTTAAGGCTTGAGCAGCACGGAGAGGCGGTAACCGCAGTCGTCCAATCGTCGGCAAGTCGCGGTATGGCAAGGACAGGGAGCGACGTGCGGCGGCGCAGACGCCCAATGGTGCGAGGCGGTGCGGCCGGCCAACGCGTGCGGGCGTGGCGCGTGGCACCGACCGGGGCCCACCCACGTCGAGCACAGGAGCCTGAGCGCAGCACTCAGACTGATGGACACCGGCCTGTCTCGGCATGCGCGCGTATAGTGGCGGTGCCGACGGGGCACGGCAGGGGCGACGTCGCCCGCGGCGTCCACGTTCCAGCACGAGACATTTCAGTTTAGCCCTGTTTGACCGCCCCAAACTCGAGATTTTGAAACTAAAGTGTACCCAGCAACCTATACGAAAGTTGTAGACCACTTAACCCTCTACAACTTTTAGAAAGGCTGTACGGTGTTTTTCTCCACCATTTGCGCACAAATCGCATGCCAAGTTGGCAGTTTTCTATGCGCCGGTGAATAGTAACCAGAAGCGTTGACTTGAGTTTTTCACCTATTTCCACTCCAAATTTCAAATGCCGCTCAACATGAAAGTTGTGTCCCTCGACAAAACACACAACTTTTACATTGGAAGATTTTGAAGTGTTTAGGTGAAATTTGGAGAACGCGGCAAAAGTTCCGGCTGACACTGGAGGGCAAAGGGGTGTTCACGGGGTTTTGAGTAGGGTTTGACCAAAGGTTGACCAAGGTTGACCAAAAGGGGTCATTAGGGTTTGTTGGTGATGGTTTCGAGGTTATGGCCCGGGTTGGCCGTCGTTTGACCAAAGTCAACACTGTTGACCCGCTCCTTAGGGTTAACCTTCCAGCTAAAAACCTGGGGCGTCACACCAACCCTCTCTTTGTGAGATTTGTCGATTCAAGCCATATTCTTTGTGTTGGGTTGAGAGAGTGAGCTCAAGAGTGACCTTGTGAGCTAACAAGAGCATTTTCATAGCTTGAGCACTTTGGTTTCACGTCTACAAGCTTTGAAGCGTTGTTACTCTTGGAGGTTTGCCTCCTAGACGGCTAGGCGTCGCCGGCTAGCTCCCAAGGTTCTGGTGAGCAACAGGAAGTTTGTAAGGGTCGCGATCTTGCCTCTTCGTGGAAACGATCCCCGTAGTGGAAAGGATGAAAGTGGTTGAAATAGACCCGGCTTGTTGTGGGTATCGTCCCAAGCTCCTCAACGGAGACGTAGCCATTCCTTAGTGGGTGGTGAACTTCAGGAAACAAATCCTTGCTTCTTCATGTGGTTTGACTGCCTAAGTTGTTTTTCTAGCATATTTGATTTGCTTCCGCTTCGATCTACTTGGGTGTGCTACTTGTGTGTGCAGGGCTCAGTACCTTGCTTGTGATCATCTACAAAGGCCACTCACCAAGTTTGGTTCATGCTAGAAGTCAAGAGGTGCTTGAAGTTGTTTTTGCAGGTGCTTTGTGCTACACCGGTCTAACCGGTGAGGCGCACCGGTCTGACCGGTGTCACCAGTGAAGTCCAGTTTTGACCGGTCTGACCGGTGGAGCACTATCAGCTCAAGTGTTCGGGGAGAAAGAGTTTAATTTGGTCGTCACACCTATTCACCCCCTCTAGGCTACATCAAGGTACTTTCAATTGGTATCAGAGCTCGGTGCTCCGATTCGAGCTTAACCGCTTGGATTTCTTCGATGTCGACAACCTGTGAGGTGCCGTTTGAGCCTCTAACTCTAGATGGCTCAAACTACTCTTCTTGGCGCTCCAATGTTCTCATTGCACTTAAGGTTTTGCGTCCTACCGCTGAGGGCATTATGGTTGCGAGTATCCTTCCAAAGGATGAGACATGTGTCGCACCAAAGGAATTGGAGAAGAAGCGACTCAATGCCATTATTACTAACCTTTTGTGTAGTTGTGTATGTAGAGAACTAAAGTATCTTATCCTAAAGAGCAAAAGAATTAGTGAAGATGCTCATCTCATTTGGAAATTACTATTTGAATTAGGAAACACCAGGTGGGATGAAATTAACAGTGATGATGAAGACGAACCTGTGGAGATGTGCCCTACAACCTCTACAACATCCACTGATCATCAAGCATCAACCCTCGAGCAAGAAGAAAGTCAAAGAAGCGAATACGTCGTCCCTCTGCAAGGACCGGTCAGACTGGTGACACCCACCGGTCAGACCGGTGCCAGTAGGGCACCCCAACTTGCTTGATGGCCAAGAAGGAAAAGAAGAGCAAGAAGAAGAGACAAGCCAAGAGAGCTAAGGGCCAGAAGATTGAAGCATCAAGCTCTCCGACAATAGAACTTGAACTCCTCAAATCCGAGCTCTCATCCTTGATTTGTAAGTATGAATCATTGGCTAACAAATATGATCATGATATCAAATCATTTGCATGTAGAGCTAAAATAGAAGAAGAAGCCAATGATGATCTAGAAGCCAAACTAGCGAAACTCACTAGTGAGCATATGGCTCTACAAGCCAATCACAAGGGACTTGAATGTTCCTATGAGAAGCCTGTTGACTCTTATGCAACACTAGAGATAGCCCATGAGGTTGTGCTTTCATCGGTAAAATCTATACAACCTCTATCTCACACATGCACCTGCTCACAAGTTCAAGTTAATTTATCTTGCGCTAATGATTGTTTGTCTCAAGCAAGCCAATCTAGCATTGAGTATGTATTTGTAGAATCTTGTGATGACCTCATTGCTAAAGAAAATGATCAACTCAAGCAAGAGGTTGAAAAGCTTCAAAAGGACTTGTATGTGTTGAAGGAGAAGCGCAAAGTGCAACCTTCTCAAGATAACCATGAAGACATGGTGAAGAAGCTTGACAGAGATCAATCGTCACTAGCTCAATCCCTAAACAACATACAATGACCCACAAGAACAAGATTCAAGAAAAGAGCAAGGTTGGGCAAGTCAAGTCCCAATATCGCCCAATCAAGCACAAGGCACAAGAGTCACTCTCCAAGAAACCTAGAAGCTCCAACAAGTGGAGGGTGTGCTACAAGTGCAGAGAGAAGGGACACTTTGCCGACTCGTGCCCAAATGCAACAATGGGCAGTGGCACCGACCGTGACCGGTCAGACCGGTGCATGCCACCGGTCAGACCGGTGCCGGCCAGGGTAGCCCCACTTCAAGCAAACAAGGCAAGAAAGGCCCCTTCTTCAAGAACAAGGCTCA
Source organism: Cenchrus americanus (assembly GCA_947561735.1). NCBI lineage: Eukaryota > Viridiplantae > Streptophyta > Magnoliopsida > Poales > Poaceae > Cenchrus > Cenchrus americanus. Next base: position 106,674,026 of record OX387243.1, read on the forward strand.
GAAGCAAGCATGGAAAAGAAATAGTAAGGAATGATGTGACCAACAAGAACAAAAGTCGCATTTGCTATGAATGTCGTCAAAAGGGTCACATGGGCAAAGATTGTCCAAATGGTAACATTCCTAAATCAAATCTAGTCCATTATGATTTCCATAAGCTTAGGAACGATAAGAATGGAACTTGTGCCATGAGGGAGATTAGCTCACCTCATTGTAGCATGAGTGCTATTTGGTTTCCTAAGCACCTTGTGACTAACCCAATAGGACCCAACAAGTATTGGGTACCAAGAAAAGCTTGCTGAGCTTGCAGGTTGAAAGAGATGCGTTGAGCACATGGTTAGAAGACTTGGAAATCATGGTTGATCAATTGATTATGTGAAGGGAAAATCCATATAAATCTTGAAATCAATGTCATCTCGGTAACTAGTACTCTTTAATTCAGTCTAAGTCACTCTTGGTTCTCTGTGAACACTCATGTGACACTTATCTTGTATGAGTGAGACATGAGGTAGTGACTTTGACTATTTTATGAAAATTTACTCTCTCACGCCATTTGATGCTTTTAACGGCTCTCTATTAGAGCATTGCCTTGTCCATGTTGCAGGACTTAGATTAGTAACACATTCACACATTCAAGGGACAAGAAGGGCAAAATCACCAAAGAACTGTGCACTAGTGGTCACCGGTTTGACCGGTGCCGACCCAGTGAAGCTGTTGGCGGGTGACCCGGCACCTGTGCCCGGGTGACCCGGTTCGCCTCTGTATGCCGCAGGGTGACCCGGTCCCTATGGCCGGGTGACCCGGGGTTGACTCAACTTTCGAGAAAAAGGGTGATTTGGAGTCAAAGGTTATGAGAGACTCAACACATTTCATTTAATAAATTATTTATGTCTTGTGACCAAGTTTGGAATGAGCCTCACAAAGTTCTTAATTGAATAAAGTGTTTTGTTTGAGAAATTCAAAAATATCTCTAGCACTATTTAAGGGGGAGCTCATTGCAACACTTGGGTCACTTGTGGGACTAACAATTTCTTTAAGAGATCTTGTAGCCTCACTCTTTTGTGCATCCCAAAGCAAGCTCATCATAGTATCTTCCAAAACAACAAGTAAGAGCTAGCACCGTTCAAAATTTAAATATATGCACAAATGAAATGGTCTTAAGGCAAAGGTCTGTTTTCATGAATTTCGTTGAATACCGTAATGCATCTAGGCCATAATACCATGCTAGTGTGACATCCTTAGCATGAAATTGCTTCAAGTGAATTTCTTGTGCGCCTCTCTAGATATTTAGTTGATACCTTTATTTCCACTCGTCTTTGTGTCTCGAGGATGAAGGTATGAGCCAAATATGCTTGATATGCCATTCATTTGAAGTGGATACATGCACTTTGTGACATAGGATAGACTTTTCGAAAAATCAACTAGCATGTGTAGGAAGTGTGCTCATTTTGAAAAATATTTAATTCTTGGTCTTTGTGACCCAATCAACTTGATTGATGGCTAGTCACAATTAAGATTTTCTCAAGTCCACAAATCCATCTTTACTTCTCTCTCTTGAAAGAATCAAGAATTATCAATTGAATTGGATTATCCTCCATTCTTTCAAGATTTGGCAATATTTGGATCAATGTAATCTCTATATCTTTTATCCAATTCTTGAGAAGGAGAAAGGAGCCAGAATCTTATAAAGTTGTGTCTCAGGGGGGGCACCAGTCTGACCGGTGTTGTCCACCGGTTTGACCGGTGGAGACCCTAAGTCACAAAATCCTTTTTCTGAGGTTTAAGTGGAATTGTTTTATGAAATATCTGGTGAAGATTTAAGGAGACAAACCTCAAAATGAAAGAGAAGGATCAGAACTTCCGAGACTAGGTCGGTTCTACCGATATGGTTTCTCTGTTGGAATTGTCCAAATCCTCGGTTTTACCGACCCCAAGTCGGTACTTTCGATAAAGCTTCACTGGCTGGACCCTAGGGGTCACCGGTCTGACCGGTGCCTCTCACTGGCCTGACCGGTGTCACCCGGGAGCAACCCGTGGGGCCACTGTAAATTGAATCTACTTTTTACTCCACCATCTTCTCTCTCTTCACTTATTCACCAGGCCTTCTTCCTCCTCTAGACCGTGAGAGGCTTCCCTCCCTGTCTTCTTCCACCTCTCTCTCCCCCACGGATTTCTAAGGATTCAACCATGGAGAAGGTGCAAGTTTGGATGGAAATCACTATCCTAAGGACCCTCCATTGATTCCCTTTTGAGTTCTTCGACTTCTCTTCAAATTTATCTCCCTAAAGGTATTCAAAACTTTGTTTTGCCCGATCTCCTTACATGGTGCAAAGATTTGAATTCCCTTTGGTAGAACATCTTCTGAGATCACCTAGAAGTCATACTTATAGATACATAGACTTTTGTTGGACACATTGTGAGAACTCAAGAATTTGGGGGCGGACGGCTTGCACCAGTCTGACCGGTGCTCCCCACCGGTCCGACCGGTGGAGGCTGTCAAACCCTAAGTACTGTTTTCTTCATGTTTTCGACCCATATATGTGTAGTATTGCTTCTAGTTCATCCTTTTCAATACCTTGTTGTCCCAGCTGCTGAGATTTTCAGTTGAGGCCATTAGCTCAGTTCTAGATGGCACCGGTGTGACCGGTGCCCCTCACCGGTCTGACCGGTGACGAACAGAACCGGCCCAATTATCTCAACTTGTCGGTTTCAAATTCAATCCATTTCAAATCTCATTCTTGAGTCTTATACAATTCGATTATATCCTTTGTGACTCAGGAGCGTCGCTATGCCAAAGATGAAGCAATCTGGAAGCAAGAAAACGAGGTTGACACCCAGACAGCTCTCGCATGATCGTGAGGCAGGCGGCAACGACAGTGCAGGTGCTATGAACCTGCTTGAGCTTGCACCAAAGAGAAGAAATGAGGAACAAGAGATTGATTTGGATGGTGACACGGGGACTAGCAGTGATGAGAATATGGAAGATGAGACCTATGTTGACCCTAATGTTTATCGTGTGAAGCATCATGGCAAAGGGCCAGCTACGGATGATGAGGAGGAGGATGATGAGGATGAGGATGTGGAGGAGGACCTAGGTGGTCAGGAGAGGGATGAGGATGATGATCCCATGGATGATGATGATGATGATGATGACGGTACTTGCAGGTCGAAGGCTGTCAAACCTATCTATATGTTTCCTAACAAGTCAGTCAAGTATCATGGGATAGGGATGACGAAGAAGCTGCAGAAGTTGAGGGATAAAGATCCCTATGCCAGCAAGAGGACAACCTCAGATAGGAGGTTTTGGGCTACTTTCCAGCAGGACTACTACGCCACTGTTATCATAAAGAAGCCCAAGATCACTCATATGGCTCATAAGGATTATCCTAAGCTACATGATGGTGGTCTGCTTGAGCCAAAGACTTTGTATTTCATGTATCCTAGGGATCAGAGGGCTAATGTTGGTCATGTGAGGGGGCTTTACACTTAGTACTCAGTACTTAACATGCTTCTTCGGGCAACCATTGCTCCTAGGGATGGAAATCCCTTTGATATTTCTAGGTTCATGAAGAACTTAATGATTGATTTGAGACCAGGAGCTGACCCATTTAGTGTGGGGGGTTACATTTGGCAGGAGATCAAGTATTTATCAGAGGATCCTAAGAAGATCTGTAGCTACAGCCCATACATCATGTATATGATCGAGAGGGTGACTAGGGTTGAGTTTCCTAAGGATGTCACTCATAAGCCTCTGAGGCCCAACCCGGTGAAGAACCCCATTGTTCCTCCCCCTGAGCGCGAGCCTGAGATCACAGCTAATGAAGGAGCAGGGGCGGGAGTTGATTGGCAGCAGTTCCAGCAGTGGTCCACTCCCAGGTCGACACCGGTCTGACCGGTGCCTCTCACCGGTCTGACCGATGGGGGCCTAGACAGTATAGTCAGCAAAAGAAATCCACCTCTCCGCTCCGTTGTTTTCTGAATTTAATCTTTGGCATGTGCAAGAGTCATTATGACATTGAGGTGGAGCAGCAGCGGACAAGGATAGAGAGGAAGAAGGAGAGGGACACAATGAAACATCTCCATAATCACTTTGGATTTTAGCTGCCCCGTTCACCTATCTCTCCCACTCCTCCTGAGGTTGAGATCCCGACATTTGATCAGTGGGTGAGGACGATGATAAACTCCAACTTGATCAATGAGTATGGATCTATGTTCTTTGAGTCCGGCGAGGGTAGCTCCTCCTCAACTGCACCTCCTCCACCTCCTGTTTCGGTGGAGGTCCCTCAGCCCTTCGGTGCTCCTCAGGGACCAGCAACATACCCTCCTCCCTTCGGCGCCCCTGTTGCCCCACCTCCACCTCCGGATGATGCATAGGGGTAAGAGGCTCCTCCAGATTGGGCGGGACACTTTTCTACTGAGATCTTTGGTTGGTCAGGATATCCACCTCCTTATCAGGGTATGGATGACAACCTTTATTTTCATATCTATCTTTCCACCATATCTAGCGTATCTCTCCTACTTTATCTCATTTCCTGATTCTTTTATAGGAGGGAGCTCGCACCCTAGCGGCCCGGCGTGGGACTCGTGGCAAGGACGGTGATCGACAGCTGCTTCTCCTCTAGGCCTTTCTTCGATGCTTGATGACAAAGGGGGAGAAGATTCAGATTAAAGCCTTCTCTTCAGAGTTGCTGTCTGTGTTGCACCGGTCTGACCGGTGCCTGTTGGCTGATGAGAGCAGACATGTAATAAGTTTAGAACTTTATCTTAGTGGACTTGAGGACAATCATGTGAGTGCTACTGTGTGTTTAAACCTTATGGTAATAATTAAGCGACTTTATTGCTAGATTGTGATGCATGAATTGAATGATGTCTGTTTGTGTTAGCTAAATGGAGCAAAGTGCTAAGCTGGCTTGCAACCCCAGCCTGATCTCTATGGACCAAAAAGCAAACACTGTTTTGCTTTGTGCTCTGGCTGGACCTGATCGGTCTGACCGGTCAGGGGCATCGGTCTGACCGGTGCCGCCCAGCTAAGCGTGCTGGCTGGACCCGACCGGTCTAACCGGTCAGTGGCACCGGTCTGACCGGTGCTGCCCAATTAGTATTCTTGTTCTTTGCTTTGTGCTTATCTTGTCATGTGCATCACAGATTTGTATTTATCGCTCACACATGTTGCACTCCACTGATTCTAAGATATAGGGGGAGCTCACACGCGCTTTCTTCCAAATTTGTGCTATTGGCATTTGAGGCCAATTTTTGGAAATTCAACTCAAAGCACAAATTAAGGGGGAGCTCTAGCTATATCTAAGAATCTAAATGTGCTTTAATGTTTTATTTGTAAGCTTTAATCGAGTTGTCATCAATCACCAAAAAGGGGGAGATTGAAAGTGGATCTAGGCCCCTAAGTGTATTTTGGTGAATGTCGGGTATACTCCCCGGGTACCCATACGAGGAAGGATGAAGAAGGACTCCTACTAGAATTCCCCTGTAATCCTATTAGGACTCGTTCCGTGTAATCCTACTAGGACTCCTGCCTTGTAACCGACTAGGAACCCGCCCCCTGGACTACATAAAGGAGGGCCGGGTACCTAGCCGGGCACCCTGATCTAACCCAACACCAAGCGCAGGGCGCCATACTTGATCCCCAAACAGGATGTAGGGTTCGCCACATTGGCAACACAAACCTGTATAAATCTTGTGTCCCATGTCCTTGCGCACACCTTCGAGTTCTCGATCTCCCGATCACAATCCTCACCGCACAATCTACTACCTCGGGTACCCCCTTGGTAGGTTTGTCGGTCTAAAACACCGACAGCTGGCGCGCCAGGTAGGGGTGATCATCACCACCGGGCGAATTCGAAGGACCTCAATCACCAAGATCAAAGCAACTCGACAACTCGACGACGCTACGCAAGCCATGGTTAAGCGACGAGCCGACGACTATCTGCGGTTCCCGGGTTTTCGCGTCGATTCGACAGCATGCGGCTCCGTCTTGGATTCGAAGACCGCAACAAGCGTAACTTGCGTCACCTGCCAGAGCTTGCCGCGCATTGGCCAGAACCAACTTCAATCAAGTCATCGAGTCCGCATGCAAGTTGAGCCGACGTGGCTGTATCCGTCCAGGACACACCCCAAATCGAAGTCCTGCTGTCTTACGCGAGACAAAAAAGAAACAATTTTTGATTGCCTGATTTCTTGCTAAGGAACACAAGTATCCACCAAAGCAAGCCAACACGTGGGCAAGCAATTCATTTTATGGGAAACTTGCTATACGCACCCAAAAGGCTACTAACAAGGCCTAGGATCATGCGGCAATTGGAATTTCAATTTGGTGTATTGGCTCTTTGCTATAATTACACGGAGTTGCACCCAAAAGGTTCAAGATTTTCACTTGGATCACACAAGAGGTGTATGCGAGTAGGACTACATCTACTTCCGGCTACATCAACTCATCATCAACCAGGCTGTGCACCGTGACTACCCGTCGTCCGGATTGCACCGGCTCTACTGTGCTTATGCCGTGCATCCGGACGCGTCGTCTTGACGCTCGACTTCTCATCAATCGGTCACACTGGCTCTCGTCGTGTGCCCGGTCATTCCGTTGTGCGTCGTGACTACCCGTCTCGCGGCCGCAACGGATATACTTCACCTACGCCACACGTTAGGGTGCCTCGGCACGTCGTGCGACTCGTCACGTGGCTCGTCATCGACTACTGCGCCTACGCTGCACGTCTGAGTGCCTCAGCACCTTGCACGGCTCGTCACGCGGCTCTTCGTCGACTACTTCGCCTACGCTGCGCGTCCGGGTGCCTTTGCACGTCTCGTGGCTCGTCGTCGACTACTTCGCGTACGCCGCGTGTCCGGGTGCCTCGGCACCTCGCGCGGCTCGTCGTCGACTACTGCGCCTACGCCGCGCGTCCGGGTGCCTCGGCACCTCGAGCGGCTCGTCGCGCCGCTCGTTGTCGACTACTTCGCCTACGTCGCGCGTCCGGGTGCCTCAGCACGTCGCGCGGCTCGTCACGTGGCTCGTTGTCGACTACTTCGCCACGTCGCGCGTCTAGGTGCCTCGGCACATGACGCGGCTCGTCACGTGGCTCATCGTCGACTACTGCGCCTACGCCGCGCGTCCGAGTGCCTCGGCACCTCACGCGGCTCGTCGCGCCGCTCATCGTCGACTACTTGGCCTACACCGCGCGTCTGGGTGCCTCGGCACGTCACGCGGCTCGTCATCGACTACTTCGCCTCGCGCGGTTCGTCGTCGACTACTTCGCGTACAACGCGCGTCCGGGTGCCTCGGCACCTCGCGCGGCTCGTCACATGGCTCGTCGTCGACTATTGCACCTACGCCGCGTGTTGAGTGCCTCGGCACCTCACGCGGCTCGTCACGCGGCTCGTCGCGCTGCTCATCGTCGATTACTTCGCCTACGCCGCGTGTCTGGGTGCCTCGGCACGTTGCGCGGCTCGTCGTCGACTACTTCGCCTCGCGCAGCTCGTCGTCGACTACTTCGCGTACGCCGCGCGTGTCGGGGACAGCCATAAGGGTCCCCTAAATAATCAGGGGAAACCCGCTTAAAACCCGCAAAAAACGCAAAACGCAGACTAACCTAAAAGACACACACCACACGATCACGACCCAGGTGGCCCCCGCAGCCCGCCAGGGTGGCACGGCGGATGCCCCCTCGGGCGGGGTCCGCCTCGCTCGAGGCCTCAACACCCCCTCGGGCGCGGTCCGCCTCGCTCGAAGGCTCAACACCCCCTCGGGCGAGGTCCGCCTCGCTCGAGGGCTCAACGCCCCCTCGGCGAGGACCGCCTCACTCGAGGGCACCTGCATGCACGTCGTCCACGCTCCTGCCCCCGTGTACGGGCATTTAATGCTCTGACATCGCTGGACGCGCGCCACGACCCTGATACACCCGGGAATCGCGTCCCGGTGCTGTTCCACCTACTCCCTGGGGGGCCATCCCCACCGCTGTGTAGCGTTGTGTGATGAGGCCAGTGTCAGCTCCGTGACACTGCGCCGCCTACCCCCGTACGGCTAACGCGCCGAGCCCTCGAAGGGGGCCGGCGACACCCTCGAATACCTTTTCCGTGACTACACAGGGCCACACCGTGACGTCAGGCCGGCGGGAGCGGACTTCCCCGTCGCTGTCAGCCCTGCGCAGCTATCCCCGCCACAGCAGCGCCACGCGCGTGCACTGTGACGACATCCCCGATACTGTTGGAGTGCACGGGGACAAGACGTCGCCACGACTGCCACTGTGCCGCGTACGGGCCCCCCGTTGACGGCACCCTCGAACCGGCCCGCGGCGACGGCCGGACGGTCGACCACTACGCCGCCACCCTCGAAGCCGCTCCTGTACGAGCATAGGACGCGTGCCACGACGCCTCGACTGGAGCGGGATTTGCCAGGACGGCCGTCAACTCCGTGGCACTGCTCGCCATGCCTCCACGCGTAGGAAAACAGTGCGGCACGCCTGTAAACTGCTCCCTCCTTGGTCTATAAAAGAAGGGGCAGTCCCCCAGCTGCAGGGGACGCGGGACGACGGACAGCGTCACCTACACGCTCTCTGCCTTCTCCACGATATTGGCACTCGCCTCAACCAATACCTCTGGGACTTGGAGGCCAGGCCTCCTCTCCCACCACGCTTGTAGCCCCCCCTCTACGAGCACCACGGTGCGAAGCAATACAGTGCCCCGAGCACACCATTGGTGGACGTACGGCCCCGGCCGGAACCAGGATAAACCCAACGTCATTAGTTGCTAGCATCGGCCCATCGAGAGGCAGATCTCAGTGCTCATTACTAGTTAGTGTCGGGACTACATTCCGCACCGACAGTTGGCGCGCCAGGTAGGGGAATCGCGCTGAAGATCGGCTCGTCACCAGCCCTCTCGATGGTGATTCGCACCAAGTACCGCGGCCGGAGGTATTCCATGGGCAGCTCGGACCCCCTTCCAGCCGGGTTTGAAATCCGGTTCGGGAGCCTGAACTTTCAGGCCACGGGGAACGGCTACCTCATGCGCATCACCAACCACGACGAACTCCGCGCACGGCGGCAAACCGGGGCCGATCCGGCCTCCGTCGCACCTGCTACTCACGCCCCGGCGTCCGCCCACGTGGATGCTGTGGGCCCTTCAGCGCCTCGGCACCGACGACGCTCCGGCCGGCGTTCGCGACAGGGCGCGGACGGAGCGCCGACGCGCGCGCGCGCGTCGCCTCACAACGCGACGCGACCACCGGCGAGACGGCCGCCGCCCCGACGGGGGGAGCGCTCGGCCTCGGGGCCACGCTTCCCCATCGGTCCGCGCGGCGCCACGACGGCGTACGTCGCCTACGCCAACACCGACGCGGCGGCGCACGGGGGTTCGCCCTGGCTGCCATGTTCCGGCCGTTAGGGATCCCAGCGCCTCCGTCGACGACGAGTCGCCCCACGGCTCCGCCACCGAGCTGCCACCCGCCACCTCGCACGGGTACGCAGAGTGGGACTTCTCTGGCGTGCCTGACCCAGTGATGTTCCGGCGGTTCCTCGAAGCCACAGACTACTGGTTTGGCTACTCTGACAACTCTAGCGCCGGAAGCTACGATCCCGCGTGGGAGTGCTTTGTTGTACTCGCCAACGACCAAGCAAACGCCGAGAACGCGGCAGAAGCACGCGACGGAGAGGTTCCCCCCGGCCCGGGAACTGGACCACACCAGGCTGCGGGGCCAAGCGCTCCTCCCTCCTCACCACCGAGGGGGGCCTACATCAACGCGCAACTGGCTCAAGCACGCGAGCATGAAGCCAAGCTCGTGGAGGAGTACCGCGCGGTGCGACTGCTTCGAGCTTCCATGGCCGGAGAAGCTTCCGCACGCGGCGAGTGCGCGCGTGATCTGGGCAGGCAAGCCCGCGAGCGCATCAACGCTGACTTCGACGTTGACAACCCGAACACGCCCCCGCGAGCGAGCCAGAAGCTCGTTGCAGCTGCAGCACTGCTGCGGGTCATGCCAGCCCCCTCAACGCCCGAGGCACGAAACCTGCACTGCGAGGTGCAGGCGCTCATCGAGCAAGCGGCCGTTCCGCAGGCCGAAAGCTCGGCGTCCCGCATCCACCAGCAGGGGAGCACACGGGACGACGGGGGCGCGCAAGGCCCTGAACCATCGGTACACGCGGGGGGTGCGACGAAACGGCCCGCCAACCCGGGGCGCACGCCGGTCAGGGAGCGGATCTTGACACGCGCGGACAGGCCCAAGACGGTGACACTCGCAACGTCATCAACGCCCGGCGGACGGGCAATGCAGAGACACGGGCGACGGCAGGCTACCACCCCCGGCGGGGTGGGCGCTATGACAGCCGGGAGGACCCCTCACCGACGCCGGAGCCCTCGGGAACCCGCGTGTTTAGCCGGGAGATCCACACGGCGAGTTTCCCCCAGCGCTTCTGCCAACCCACGTCGATCGACAAATACAACGGGGAGACAGAACCCCGCGTATGGCTCAACGACTATCGCCTGGCTCAAATCCGTAACCTGCACCTGCACCTCGCCGACTCGGCGCGGACGTGGCTTGAACATCTGCCGGCCAGCCAGATCCACAACTGGGATGATCTGGTCCGCACCTTCGTGGGGAACTTCCAGGGCACTTACGTGCGCCCTGGAAACTCCTGGGACCTACGCGCGTGCACCCAGAAGCCCAGCGAATCGCTCCGGGACTTCATGCGGCGTTTCTCCAAGCGCTGCACGGAGCTCCCGAGCGTGGCCCAGTCTGAGATCGTGCACGCCTTCCTCGAAGGCACCACCCGCCGGGACCTCGTGCGCGAACTTGGACGCAGCCCGCCCGTCGACTCGAACGAGCTGTTCGACATCGCCACCAGCTTCGCCTCTGGCGAGGAAGCGGTGGGGGCGATCTTCGACGGGAAGAAAGGCAAGCGCGTGGACGACGCGCCCGCGGAGGGCAGCAAGTCCAAGGACCCCCAGCATAAGCACAAGCGGGGCAAGAAAGGGAAGAAGTTGCGCCGCGAGGCGCGCGAGCAGGGGTGCGACGACGACGGCGACGAAGCCCTTGCTGTTGATCCAGCTCGACGGGGTCCTCGAGTGGCCCCTCGATTCCCTGGGGTATTCGACGACATGCTGAAAAAGCCATGTCCGTACCACAAGACGCCGGTCAACCACACCCTCGAGCAGTGCGACATGCTCAAAAAGTACTACAGTCGCGTCGCCGCGAAGGAGGGCGAGGCCAAGAAGGACGGGGGTGATGGCGACGCTGGTGGCTTCCCGGCAGTGGAGAACGTCTTCCTCATCTTCGGGGGACCGACCGTGGATATGTCCAACAGCCAGCGCAAGCGGGAGCGGCACGAGGTCCTCGCCGTGGAGAAGGCGCCTCCCTCCTTCCTCAACTGGTCGGAGGAAGCCATCACCATTAGCCGCGAGGATCACCCGAACCGCATCCCCAACCCGGGTCAGTACCCGCTGGTGGTCGACCCGGTCATCGAGAACGCACGGTTCTCAAAGGTGCTGATGATCGGAGGTAGCAGCCGCAACATCCTCTAACGCGCACACTCTGCGCCTGTTGGGGATCAAGTTGGACCAGCTGCGGCCCAACACGACGCTGTTCCATGGCGTTGCGTCGGGCAAGCGCGTCCAGCCCCTCGGGCAGATCGACCTGCCAGTCTGGTTTGGCACACCAGACAATTTCCGCAAGGAAATGCTCACCTTCGAGGTGGTGGGGTTCAGGGGTGCGTATCACGCCATCCTTGGGCGGCCGTGCTACGCCAAGTTCATGGCAGTCCCCAACTACACCTACCTTAAGATGAAGATGCTGAGGCCCAAGGGTGTCATCACTGTGGGCTCGTCGATCGAGCACGCATTCGACTGCGACGTCGAATGCGTGGAGCACGTGGAGGCTCTAGCGCTGGATGAAGCGCTCGTGGCGAACTTGGAGAAGCTGGTCAACGAGGACCTTGACTCCAACGCCAAACACGCTAGTAGCTTCGAGGCTGCTGAGCAGACCAAAGAGGTGCCCCTCGACCCTGCTGCCCCCGAGGGAAAGGCGTTGAGGGTTAGTTCCACCCTCGATCCGAAATAGGAAGTAGTGCTCGTCGACTTCCTCCGCGCCAACGCCGACGTCTTTGCGTGGAGCCCCTTGGATATGCCAGGCATTTCGAGGGAGGTCGCCGAGCACTCCCTTGACATCCTACCTCACTCCTGCGTCGTGCAGCAACGGCTGCGCCGCTTTGAAGAAGAGCGGCACCGGGCGATCGGAGTAGAGCTACGGAAGCTCCTCGAGACCGAGTTCATCAAGGAAGTGTTCCACCCTACATGTCTAGCTAACCCTGTATTAGTAAAGAAAAAGAACGGGAAGTGGCGGATGTGTGTAGACTATACTAGTTTAAATAAAGCATGTCCCAAAGTTCCTTTTCCTTTGCCACGGGTCGATCAAATCGTTGACTCGATCACAAGGTGTGAGCTTTTATGCTTCCTTGACGCCTACTCCGGGTACCACCAAATAAAAATGAAGGAGTCCAACCAGCTTGCGACTTCGTTCATCACGCCATTCGGGATGTATTGCTACGTGACAATGCCGTTCGGTCTCCGAAATGCGGGTGCTACATACCAGCGATGTATGCAGCACGTGTTCGGGGACCACATCGGGCGGACCGTTGAGGCATACGTAGACGATATAGTCGTGAAAACCAGGAAGGCGGACGACCTGGTTGGCGACCTCCGCATCGCGTTCGGCTGCCTACGGGCCAACGGGGTGAAATTGAACCCCAAGAAATCTGTCTTCGGCGTGCCGCGAGGCATGTTGTTAGGGTACATTGTCTCCCAGTGAGGCATCGAGGCCAACCCTGAAAAGGTTGTCGCCCTTGAGCGAATAGGTCCAATTCGAGACCTCAAGGGGGTCCAGAAGGTGTTGGGGTGGCTTGCCGCCTTGAGCCGCTTCATTTCGAGGCTCGGCAAAAAGGGCCTACCCCTCTACCGGCTCCTAAGGAAACACGAGCGCTTCTCCTGGACCGTCGAGGCCCAGGAGGCGCTTGACAAATTAAAGGCGACGCTCACCCACGCCCCGATTCTCACACCTCCTCAGGACGGTGAGCCTCTGTACCTCTACGTCGTCGCGACCACTTAGGTGGTCAGCGCTGTCATCGTAGTAGAGCACGCGGAGGTGGGGCACACCCTGCTAGTCCAGCGGCCAGTATATTACATCAGCGAGGTTCTGTCTGAGACAAAGGCGCGTTATCCTCAGGTCCAAAAGCTGCTCTACGCAGTGGTCCTCGCGCGGCGCAAGCTCTGTCACCACTTCGAGGCTCACCCAGTCACGGTGGTCTCCTCCTTTCCGTTGGGAGAGATCATCCGGAACCCAGATGCAGCAGGCAGGATTGCCAAGTGGTCGATAGAGCTGATGGGCGAGACACTCGCCTACGCACCGCGCAAAGCGATCAAGTCCCAGATCTTGGTGGACTTCGTCGTCGAGTGGACGGACACACAGTTGCCGCCGCCACAGATCGAGGCTGAGTGCTGGACCCTCTACATCGATGGGTCTGTAGCGAAGACAGGAGTGGGCGCGGGCCTGCTTTTCGTCTCGCCGCTCGAAGAGCACATGAGATACGCAGTGCGTCTCCACTTCCTTGCGTCAAACAACATGGCCTAGTATGAGGCCCTCCTTTGCGGCCTCAAAATCGCCATTGAGACGGGCATCAAGCGCCTCGACGTGACGGGAGACTTGCAGCTCGTGATCGACCAGGTCATGAAGAACGCGAGCTATCACGACGACAAGATGGAGGCGTACTGCAAGGCCGTGCGGGCCCTCGAGGACAAGTTCTACGGCATAGAGCTCAACCACGTGCCTCGCCGGTACAATGAGGAGGCGGACGAGCTTGCCAAAATCGCGTCGGGACGAATTACCATTCCCCCGAACATTTTTGCGCGGGACGTCGCCTAGCCTTCTGTCAACCTCGAGTCGTGCCCCTCGAGCCACGGAGAACTCTCGGGGGCTCCCTCGAGTACAACAGGCGCGGAGCCCATGGACGAGGACCCCTCGAACGAGGCGTATGTGCTCTCCCTGCTCGAAGGGTATGGCGCCGACGAGACCGAGGCCATGGATACGGATCCAGCCCCCAGCGAGGGGGACTGGCGCGACAAATACACCGCCTGGATGGACCGAGGGGAGCTGCCCTCGGATCGATCCGAGGCAAGACGCATCGCCAGGATGGCCAAGTCGTTCGCCCTCGTCGTCGGTGAGCTGTACAAGCGCGCCACGTTAGGCGTCCTGCAGCGATGCGTACCAATCCCTCAGGGGAGCGAGCTCCTCCGCGACATCCACAAGGGCGTATGCGGTCACCACGCGGCGCCGCGCACCCTCGTGGGCAACGCGTTCCGCCAAGGCTTCTACTGGCACACCACGGTCGCCGATGCCTGCAAGATCATGCGCACCTGCGAAGGGTGCCAGTTCTACGCCCGCAAATCCAACCTACATGCACACGTCCTGCAGACCATACATGTCACATGGCCCTTCGCTGTGTGGGGGCTGGATATCGTCGGGCCTTTGCGAAAAGCGCCCGGGGCTACACCCACCTACTGGTCGCCATCGACAAGTTTTCCAAGTGGGCAGATGTGTGCCCCATCATGAATCTCAGGGCAGAGCAGGTCGTGACGTTCTTCACCGACATCGTCTATCGCTTTGGAGTGCCCAACTCCATCATCACCGACAACGGGTCCCAGTTCACAGGCAGAAAGTTCCTGGAGTTCTGCGACAAATTCCACATCCGTGTGGATTGGGCAGCCGTGGCGCATCCACAGACGAACGGCCAAGTGGAGCGCGCCAACGGCATGATCCTACAAGGCCTCAAGCCCAGGATTTTCGACCGACTGAACAAGTCTGGACGAAAATGGCTCCAAGAGCTGCCAGCGGTCGTGTGGAGCCTCAGGACCACCCCAAGCAGGGCCACCGGATTCACCCCGTTCTTCCTGGTCTACGGCGCGGAGGCTATCCTTGAGGACCATGTGTGGTTCGAGGACCGGTGGATGGTCGCTTCCTTGTGTGATGAGTGATTGACAACGTTGTGTGGAGCGATTCTTGGCTAAGTATTGCAGGTGCGGGTTGCGGCTTGACTCGTGTTGGTGCGGGTGAAGAACAAGCGCGAAAGGTCGTTGCCGGTGAGGCCTCCGTGGTGTGGAGAAGACAAGTAGGCTTCGTTCGAGGGACCGGTGGCCGGCGGGGGTCAAGTGCGGGCCGCATGGTGGCATGAACAAGCAAGATGAAGTCGTGGACGGTTTCTTGGTAGAGCCTCAAAACCAAGGTCGAGCCGGGACTACGTGGGAGCCGAGTCATGAGTGGAGATTGGCGGAGGCTACACCGAGTTCGCGGGGTTTGTAGTGGTTCACCAGAAAACCACTGGGTTACTCGGTTGAGCCACAAAACCGAGGCCGAAGACTCAACGAGGAGGTGCGGCCACCCAGGCCGGTTCAACCGCCCAGGAGGGGCGGTCGGACCGCCCGGGGGCCGGTCGGATCCACTGGGCCGGCCTAACCGCCCGGGGGGGCGGTCCGACCGCCCGCCGCCGCCGCCGAGAAGCTTCGAAGCGGAGGACACGCGTCGGGATCGCAAGGCTTGCGTCGAGGCTACGCGGGGTGCGGTCGCCGGGCATCCGTCCGATGGTGAAGACATCAAGAATTCCAAATCCGCCCTTGAGGGGCATGTATCCCTAGTTATTAGTGAAGGGCGTTTTAGTCTTTTGGGTGCCTCCATATATACTCATTAGAGGGGTGGATGGCAGCCAACTCTTGGAACCCTAGCTCATTTGGTTTTTCCATTTTTGTTCTCTATTTTCCCTAGGTTTTTAGAAGGCTAGTTTGAGAGCTTCATGTGAGATCTAGAGAGAGGGATGGATGTTTGGGTGGCAAACTAGACCTTGTACGAACCATTCATGGCATGTATAGAAGGTTCGGCGTGGTTCTTCATGGTGGTTTTCCCGTCTCTTTGATGTTGATTTTCGGAGCTCTTTTTGGCGGTGTTTTGAGAACGATTTCTTGGGGTTTTTGGTGGGTGTCACGTATGAGGTTCTTGTGCCTCTTTGGCTGGTGACTTTGCCCCCAAATCCCCTTTGAATCGGACTCGATTTGGTGGTTTTTCGAGTTGGGCGAGTTCTTGACCTAGAGAAGCGATTTCTTCGATTCCTCTTGATTGTGAGCGTTTCGGGTCGATTCCTTTGAGGTAGAGGCTGCCCAGGAGGTAACCCCGGCTATCCCCGAAGTTTGGCTGCAATCCGTGGAGTGATTCGGGAGATCGAGCGCGAGGAAGTTGAGGGTTGACCCGCGGGTTCGTGTTCTGGAAGGGGCGGTCTAACCGCCTACGGGGGGCGGTCTAACCGCCCGGGGGTATTTCCGGGTCAAAGTTCCGTTTCGCCGGATTTTTCCTCCGTGAGTTTGTTCACCTTGATCGGAGGAGTGTCCGGGTGAAATTTGGGGTCGTTCTCGTGCAGTTTGCTAGGTGTTCTTGTTTGGAGTTCGTTCTTGGGTACGGGAGGTTAGACCGCCCCCGGTAGCCGGTCTAACCGCCCCTAGGCCCTTGGGTGAAGATTTGGTTTTCGCCAAGATTTTTCGGTAGCTAGCATGGCCTTGACCAGAGATCTTTGTTGGTGAAACCGTGGTGTGTTTTGGTGCTCGGAAGAGGCGTTTCGGAGGATTTCTTGGTTGCCGGTGGAGGCGGTCTAACCGCCCCCTATACCCGGTCTAACCGCCCCCTCGCGGTTAGCCGGCTTTCGAGTAGTTTCGTTGTCGGTGCTGCGTGTGTGTTGTGGTTGCTGGTAGAGTTTGTTCCTAGGACCCGGTAGCACTCCGGTGGCTACGTGGTTTTGGCAAACGTGAGGTAGAAGTGCGGAGCGTGTGATTTCGGGGGTTCGACCGAGCTAGTTCGTCTTGGCGGAGTTTCAATCTTCCTCGAGAAGAATTTTTATCGGCTCCCATTCACTCCCCCCCTCTCGGTCGCCTTATCGGTCCTTCTATCCTCCCCACAAACTTGGAATACGGGTCGCCCAGGGTTCGGGGCTACGCAGAGGGCACCAACCAGCGAGCCCGCGAGGACTCGCTGGATCAATTGGACGAGGCCCGCACCGTAGCCGTGATGCACTCCGCAAGATACCAGCAAGCCCTAAGGCGCTACCAAGCCCGAAAGGTATGGCGTCGAGACTTCAGCGAGGGGGACCTAGTCCCGAGGGCCGCGCCGGGACAATCGAGGCCGCCACAAGCTGTCACCCCCGTGGGAGGGACCCTACATCGTGGTGAAGGTGGTCAAGCCCGGCACATACAAGCTGGCCAACGAAGACGGAGAAGAACTCACCAACGCTTGGAACATCCAGCAGCTACGTCGCTTCTACCCTTAGCGAGGATTTCCAAGTTATTTGCTGTAAATTACATGCCCAACACCCCAGTTGGCAGTTTAGATGTAAACATCAACAAGTTAATAAAGTTAAAAGACAACTTGGCTTTCCCCAGAAAACCAAGTCACCCTCGGGGGCTACTACGGGGGGCATCCCCCCCGATACAATGGTCCCATTTTTCGCAAAAATTCGCAAGTTTGCCAACTACACCTCAACCTAAGCTTCGGGCAAGTTTAGATAGAGCACGAGCAGCCGAGCGGTAAAGACGCGTGAGTTGGAGATAGCCTACGCCTCCAGCAGGATACGGCCCTTCTCCCTCGCCTCTGGACCAGCGGGCCGCTCGTGAAATCGAAATTCTCTACCTCAGATTTGCCTAAGTCAAGGAAAGAGCAGCAGAACGGCGTGACAAGCAAAACAAAAAGCTTTACTTATATTTACAGAAACGTCTCAAGTAAATAATTGTACGTTACATGGCCACGAGGCCCGAATGCTAACATCTAAACAAAAAGGGCTCGACGCCCCGTAGTCTTCAGGCTTGAGGGACGTCGGCGTCGGGAGCGTCCGGGAACAAGAAGTCCATCAAGTCCTTGGCGAGCGCGTCAGCTGCAGGGGCGGCGAGCGCGTCCGCGCGATTCATCGCCACCTAATCCTCGACGCCGACCGGGGCGACGTAGCCGGAGGACACGGCCTCGAAGTCCACCTGGTAATGGGACCCCACCACGCCGAGGGCCTTCCTGACGCCAAGATAGAGGGCACGGCGCATGCGCTGGGAGACATGCCCCCCGAGGGCGCGCAGGCGGCTCGCTAGCGAGCTCCCGGCCTGTGCCTCGCCCTCCTCGATCCTTGGCAGGTCTCGAGGGCGGCGGCCCGTAGCTCCTCCAACTCCTATTGAGAAGAGTTATAGGCCGTCTGCACGGCCTCAGCCTGGGTGGTCGTGTTCCCCAGGGGGGTCCGCAGGCCTGAAAAGCCACGAATAAAGAAAAACAAAATTGGGAGTGAATCCCCAAAGGACAAATCGACAAACGAAAAGGCGGACGAAAATAAACTCACCTTTGACCTGCTTCTTCTCCCCCTCGAGGAATTTGTGTGCCTCCTCGGCCTGGCGCCGCAGGTCAAGGACCGTGGCCTCCTGCTCCTCGAGGGACTAGCGCAGATCTTCGTGTGAAAGTACTGATCTGGACCAGTTTCCCGTTGAGCCTCGACACCTCATCCTCCCGCTGCTTGAGGGCGGCCTGCGCCCCCTCGAGCGTGGTGCGCTCCTGCTAGAGTTGACCCAGCACCTCCTCCCGCGCTAAGCGCTCCTCCTCGAGTGCAGCCCGGGCCTCGGCGAGAGTAGCCTGCTCTTGCTGGAGCTGAGCCTCCGCCTGCTGACGCGCGGCCCCTTCCTAACGGAGCTGCTCCTCCGCCGCGGTGAGTGCGGCGGCCTTGCCCGCCAAGGTCGTCCTCAACCCCTCCGCCTCCTTGGCCTTCTCCTCGGCCGGCTGCGCTGGGCCCGCACCCCTTCGAGGGCCGCGCGGTCCTGTTGGAGGCCGGGGCGCGGGCGGTGACGACCTCGCCCTCCCACGCCGCCGCGATGGGAGCGCGCCCCCGCAAGGTCCTCGCGAGCCCTGCGCAGCGCGTCGTCTCGCTCCACCAGCGCCGCCCTCACCCTCTCGACCGTGGAGGCGCCTCCCACGGCTTGGGAGTCTTGCTCCGGAGGCAAGTCCAGCAGGGCCTCAGCCCTGTACGCCAGCCACCGGTCTGGCGACCTTAGGGCCTCGACGAGGGCATCAAGGGCGTCGTACTACCCCCGGTACCAGTGGAGGTCGGCGTTGAGGCGGTCAAGGGCGTCGTGTCTCTCCTGGGCCTGGCACTCCAGATGCTGCCGCCAACAAGCAAGGCGAGAGGAGAAGAAGTCAGGAAAAGCACGAACGCGAAAGAGAGCAGGAGGAGGAACTACGAGACTTGACGAAATCCATCTAACCTGGAAGACGCGCCACGCAGGACCGCTGTGGATCCGCAGCGCCTCCTTCAACGCCCGGTTGAGCGAAGCGCCGTGATCACGGAGCTCCTGCCACAGCCCCCCGCCGCCCGAGCCTCGACGAAGTGGGCCGGCCGGCGCGCCGGGCACGCTCCCCGCTCCTGCTTCGTACGTGCCGCGGGTCCGACGTGCGACGACGAGGCCCCGGCACCATCAACCCGGGCCCCCGGCGGCGTGCCGACGTCGTGCACGACCACGAGCGCCCCCACCGAGGCCTCGGGGCCGACGCGAGCGGTGCTCGCCCACCGATCCCGGTTGGGCGGCGAGGACATCGTCGTCGGGATCTCCACCACCGCCGCTCGAGGGCTGCCGGCGGCGGAGGGCGCCGGCGGAGTCGGCGCGCGCCGACCGACGTGGCCATGGTTGCGGTCGTGACCGTGGCCACCGCCGCGGCTCCGCGGCCATCACCACTTGTTGTGCCTCCACGGCCGCCACCGAGCGCCGCGGCTCCGTGGTATTCGCCTCTTGCTTCGCGGCCCCGCGGCCGCGGCCACGCCGCGCGAGCCCTCGCTCACCGCCGTCGCTGTGCTCCCGGCCGCCCGCGACACCCTCGACGAGCGCCGCCAAGTAGGGAGGGTCGCGTCTGACCTCAGCACCTTGGCAGGTGCGAGGGGGGGCATGGTGGGCGCCACCCTGTGAACGCGAAGACGAGAAAGTTAAGCTCTCGCCGATCTAAAAGACATAGCTACGCGGGAGCGGTCGCCTACCTCAGGGTGGAGAATCCCCGTTTCCTCTTCCTCAGGGGCTCAGCGGACGTTGTTGCCGCCGCCGGGGTGGCCACCACCTCGCCCCCAGTCGTCACAGCGGCACACGCCGGCGCCTCCGCGGCGCACGTCGCCCTCTCTCGTAGGGCGCCGGGCGGCGGGCGCTCCCGCACCCGCCCCAGGCGCTGTCTCCTCTGCCGCCTCAGCGGCTCTGGGCGAGGGGGGCGAAGGCTCCCACCTCTCGGGGGGAGCCCATCCCCCATCGCTCTCCTCCTCCTCCTCGTCCGACGACGAGTACTCCAAAGTCGCCAGGGAGGAGAGTCCCAGCTGCTCGCGCAGCCGGAACACCTCACTTCTCTGCTCCTAGCGCTCCCATCGCCGGATTCTCTTCTCCTTCTTGCGTGCCGCCCGCTCACACTCCCGTCGCTGCGCCGCGCGCACGCGCACTCGGGCTCGGGGCGTGGGCGGATCGGACCGCGCGGCGTTCACGGCCATCACCTGCAGAGGGCGAGTGAAACTCCGAATTACGACGATGCTCCACGAATCAACAGACCGAAGAGGGGCGGGAACCCTACTCACCAGCGGGCCCTCGGGGAGCATGGAGAACGACCAGAGCGCGGCGTCGTCGTTCCTGATGACCTTGAGGTTGACGGCGCGCCTCGCCCTCGTGGCCGCATACTCCTGCGGGAGGAGATCGGGCGGCCGTGATCGCGCCGGCGCCACGGGATCACGAGGGCTCCTCCATCTCGAAGATACGGAGCCGCCTCTCCATGAGAGGAATGATCCACCGGTGGTGGAGGTTGGCAAGAACCGAGGCCGCGGTCAGCCCGGCGTCCGCCAGGGCCTTCAGCGCCTTCAGGGCTGAGTTCAGGCGGTCTTGATGCGAGGAAGACGACACGCCGTGCCACCAGGTATCGGCCTTCTCCCTCATGCCTTGTCGGTCCAGAGCGGCAGGCCGGGCTCGTCGTTGCGGAGGTAGAACCACCCCCACTCCCACTCGGCATTATTGGTGGTCATCGTGCAGGGGATGTAGAGCTCCCTGCGCGTCTCCCGCAGCGCAATCGTCACGCCACCAGTGCGCACCGCGCGACGCGTCTTTGGCTCCGGCGTGGTGACGGTGTGCACCTCCGCGCGGAAGAGGTGGACCCAGAGATCCCAGTTCACTGGGATCCCTAGGAATCCCTCGCAGACGCCGACGAACGTGGCCGCCTACGAGATGGCATTCGGCGCGAAGTTGTGCAGCTCCACGCCATAGTGGAAGCATAGCCCGCGCAGGAAGCGGTTCGCCGGCGCCGCAAAGCCACGCTCATGGAAGCGGATGAAGCTGACGACGTAGCCGAACGACGGGTTGGGCTCCCGGTCCCTCGCCGGTGGGTCAATCCACGCCGGGGGCCGCCTGTCCTCGTTCACCGCCAACTGGCCGGCGGTCACCAGCTCGCTCAGGGCGAACCTCGTCGCCGTCGAGCGCGGCCACGGCAGCGGGTCGATAACGGTGATGGACTGTTGGGGAGCCATGCGGATCGGAGAAGGAGCGCGGGGCGCGAAGCAAGTGCTAGGCAAAGACGACGGGGCGCGCGCTGCTCTGGGACGAAAGCAAGAGAGACGAACACGGCGGGCGCTAAGTGTCGAGGTAAAGATTCACCTCGCCCTCCCCCCATAGTTATAGACCCACGGAGCCACGCTCCCCAATTCGCATGCTCTGCGTGCCTTAACATCAGGCGAACGGCCCAGTCACTGACGAGCGGGACCCACCACAACCGGAGTGGCCAGGCACGTGCACGCGCGCGATCATTACGGCGCGGCGACCGAAGAGCCGCGGCGGGCCGTCACGTCCGCCCGCCCACGTCGCCCACTACGCGCGCGGCCGCGGCGCCTGAAAAGGCGCGCCCATAGCGCGCAACTGTGGACACGACAATGGGCATTAAATGGCCCGGTCCCTTACTGAGTAAGGATGAACCTCGAACGGCTGAGCATAAGGCCCGAAAAACCGACCCTCGAAGGGTGCGATTACCGACCGGTGGTCTCGAGCCCCGCTCAGTGAGAACGGACACCACAGGTGCCCTCGATCTACAAAAACCATTGATCAGCGGTTCGAGGGCCGGCACGGCTGCGAACCCTCGAAACCTGCAGATGAAAAACGTTGGGGGCACTCAGCTGTCACCCCGTAGTGGCCCCACTAATCAGGGGTTCAGAGCTTGACCCTCGATGGGTTCGAAACAAGCTCCCCAGATCAACAGAGTTAGGGGCGACGAGGGCGTGCGCATTCGAGCCTATCCTCGAGCCCACCGGCTCGAGGACGCCCCACATGTCGTATTCAAGAGCCAGCGAGGGCAGCTAGTCAGGGGGATCCCATCGAGGGAGAGCTTTTGCGTCCTCGGTCCCCAGCGAACGGGACCGATCCCCACCTAGCAAACCCGCGCAAGCTCTTCCATGGACGAGTCTCCGGACCACGAGCCAACCCTTATCAGACGGGGCATGGGCGTCCACTTGAATTACCCGATAACAGCTCAACGAGGAATCCGCAATCCGTGACCCGATCGATGGGGGTTGTGGAAACCTCACCCTCCATCCCGCGGAGGGACGGCGAGGGAGCGTACAAATGCAAGTCGGAGAGGTCGCCCCGATCGCCTCGAACGGGCCCAGGATCGGGGGCTCGACGCACGGCTACACCTCGTAGGGAGCACCGAACGCAGACGGCACCA
This sequence comes from Cenchrus americanus, assembly GCA_947561735.1. NCBI lineage: Eukaryota > Viridiplantae > Streptophyta > Magnoliopsida > Poales > Poaceae > Cenchrus > Cenchrus americanus. The sequence goes on from OX387243.1 coordinate 106,696,797, forward strand.
GACGTGTGCGCGTGGTGCACCGAGGCCGGCTGGAACATTGACGATGCTAGTTGAAATAAACACCCCGCACGCTGGAAGGTCTCGCGAAAAACCCCTGTAGGAGCGCTCACGCTTCTGCAGGGCTTCGGGGGCTAGACCCGCGGGTCCGCTGACGCGGCCCCACGGAACGGCATTTGGCAACCAGGGGGGAAGAATGTCCCATCAGCAAGCTTCAGCATTTGCAGGACCCTAACAGGTACACCCGCAGATGCTCGGGGGCTACTGTCAGGGACAACCATAAGGGTCCCCTAAATAACAGGGGAACCCCGCAAAAAACGCAAAACGCAGACAAACCTAAAAGACACACACCACAAGATCACGACACGGGTGGCCACCGCAGCCCGCCAGGGTGGCACGGCGGATGCCCCCTCGAGCGCGGTCCGCCTCGCTCGAGGGATAGACACTCCCACGAGCGGAGCCCGCCTCGCTCGAGGCCTTAACGCCCCCTCGGGCGCGGTCCGCCTCGCTCGAAGGCTCAACGCCCCCTCGGCGAGGACCGCCTCGCTCGAGGGCACCAGCACGCATGTCGTCCACGCTCCTGCTCCCATGTACGAGCATTTAAGGCTCTGACATCACAGGACGCGCACCACGACCCTGATACGCCCGGGAACAGCGTCCCGGTGCTGTTCCACTGACTCCCTGGGGGAGGCCATCCCCGCCGCTGTGTAGCGCTGTGCGATGAGGCCGGTGTCAGCTCCGTGACACTGCGCCGCCTACCCCCGTACGGCTAAGGCGCTGAGCCCTCGAAGGGGGGCCGGCGGCACCCTCGAATACCTTTTTCGTGACTACACAGGGCCACGCCGTGACGTCAGGCCGGCGGGAGCGGACTTCCCCGTCGCTGTCAGCCCTACGCGGCCATCCCCGCCCAGCTGCGGCGCCACGCGTGCCATCGTGACGACATCCCCGATGCTGTTGGAGTGCACGGGGACAAGACGTCGCCACGACTGCCACTGTGCCGCGTACGGGCCCTCCGTTGACGGCACCCTCGAACCGGCCCACGGCGGCGGCCGGACGGTCGACCACTATGCCGCCACCCTCGAAGCCGCTCTTGTACGAGCACAGGACGTGCGCCACGACGCCTCGACTGGAGCGGGATTTGCCAGGACGGCCGTCAACTCCGTGGCACTGCTCGCCACGCCTCCACACGTAGGAAAACAGTGCGGCACGCCTGTAAACTGCTCCATCCTTGGCCTATAAAAGGAGGGGCAGTCTCCCAGCCGCAGGGGGCGCGGGACGACGGACAGCGATCACCTACACGCTCTCCGCCTTCTCCACGATATTGGCACTCGCCTCAATCAATACCTCTGGGACTTGGAGGCCAGGCCTCCTCTCCCACCATGCTTGTAGCCCCCCCTCTACGAGCACCACGGTGCGAAGCAATACAGTGCCCCGAGCACACCACTGCTGGACGTATGGCCCCTGCTAGAACCAGAATAAACCCAGTGTCATTAATTGCTAGCACCGACACATCGAGAGGCAGATCTCAGCGCTCATTACTAGTTAGTGTCGAGACTACATTCTGCACCGACAGCGCGTCCGGGTGCCTCGGCACCTCGCGCGGCTCGTCGTCGACTACTACGCCTACGCGCGGGCGTCTGGGTGCCTCGGCACCTCTTGCGGCTCGTCGCGGCTCTCATCGTCGACTACTTCGCCTACGCCGCGCGTCGGGTGCCTCGGCACATCGCACGACTCGTCACGTGGCTCGATGCCGACTACGGCGCCTATTCCGCACGTCTGAGTGCCTCGGCACCTCGCGCGGCTCGTCACGTGGCTCGTCGCGCCGCTCATCGTCGACTACTTTGCCTACACCGCGCGTCCGGGTGCCTCGGCACGTCGCGCGGCTCGTCGTAGACTACTTCGCGTACGCCACGCATCCGAGTACCTCGGCACCTCGCGCGGCTCGTCGTCGACTACTGCACCTACGCCGCACGTCTGGGTGCCTCGCGCGGCTCGTCGTGGACTACTTCGCCTCGCGCGGCTCGTCGTCGACTACTGCACCTACACCGCGCGTCTGAGTGCCTCGGCACCTCATGCGGCTCATTGCCGCTCATCGTCGACTACTTCGCCTACGACGCGCGTCCGGGTGCCTCAGCACGTCGCGCGGCTCGTCGTCGACTACTTCGCGTACGCCACGCATCCGGGTACCTCGGCACCTCGCGCGGCTCGTCGTCGACTACTGCACCTACGCCGCACGTGCGGGTGCCTCGGCACCTCGCGCGGCTCGTCGCGCCGCTCGTCGTCGACTACTTCGCCTACGCCGCGCGTCTGAGTGCCTCGGCACCTCGCGCGGCTCGTCACACGGCTTGTCGCGCCGCTCATCGTCGACTACTTCACCTACGCCGCGCGTCCGGGTGCCTCGGCACATCGCGCGGCTCGTCGTCGACTACTTCGCCTTGCGCAGGCTCGTCGTCGACTAATTCACCTACGCCGCGCGTCCAGGTGCCTCAGCATGTCGCATGGCTCGTCTCGCCGCTCGTCGTCGACTACTTCGCCTACGCCGTGCGTCCGGGTGCCTCGACACGTCGCACGGCTCGTCACGCAGCTCGTCGTCGACTACTCTGTGCGCTGCGAATTCGTCTTGCAGCCACACTGGCACTACTTCAGCCACGCCGTGCGTCGCGACTACTTGTCTCGCGGCAACTACTTCGAGTACACCGCGCGCTGCCGCGACGTCATCTTCCGGTCGCATCGCGTCGACCATTCATCTCGACTAGTTTTGCAAACTAGTGGAGAAGGGCAGTCACACCCCCAATAACTAGTCGGAATCACCTCTGACTAGTCAACTTTAGTAACAACCGTTGTGGCTCCATCGCCGACCACCACAGCTTCATTAACAGTCTGCCCAGGCAGCAACAGCTAAGTCATTTATTTAAATGATTATTGTTTTCTATTTTCTTGGCTTGTTCTCCTCATCATGTAGGGCTACTTGCCGACTACTCATTTGTGTAAGCTTCTCAGCGGGTTTTCACGGGAGCTACACTCTGCTGACTACTCTTGGGGTAAATCAATCAAGTCACCACGAGTCTACTTCATCAACTCGGGGGCTATCCCAAGGAGGCAGCTTCTAAAGTCCGCTACGCGCAGCAATCTAAAGTTGGCTTTTAAAGTAGCATTCTAAAGTATGCTCCGTGCGGCAACTTAAAGTCGACTCTGGTCGCATCTTCGCCTGCTTCGGTGGCATACTACGTGTGTAAGCTTCGATGGAACCTAGCTGTAAGTGGCCCTCGGGTCCTGGCAATGATGGAACCTAGCTGCACGTGGTCTTCACACTCTGTACCATGGGTCCAAGTACCCTAAGTACTCGTGCTCCGTACCTTGGGTCTGAAATCCATGGCTCGGGTACACAAGTCAACTCCGGTCGCACCTTCAAGTCCACTACGGTGGCAACCCTACCTTGGGTCTGAAATCCATGGCCCAGGTACACAAGTTGACTCCAGTCGCACCTTCAAGCCCGCTCTGGCGGCAATCATACCTTGGGTCTGAAATCCATGGCTCGGGTACTCAAGCCCACTCCGGTGGCACAAGTCGACGCTAACGATCGCACCCAAGCCCACTCCGGTGGCACAAGCCGACTTCGGTCGCGATCTTATGACCGCTTCGGCGGCAAAACTATTCATTTTCTCTGATTTTTTATTCGCTTTGGCTTTCCAGAAAGTGTTTTTTCGTTTTTTGCATTTTAAGTCCACCCCACGTGGCACAAAATCGACTTGTAGTCGCATCTCAAAGTCCGCTCCACGCGGCACAAAGTCGACTTCGGTCGCATTCTAAAGTCCGCTCCGCGCGGTACAAAGTCGACTTCGGTCGCATTCTAAAGTCCGCTCCGCGCGACACAAAGTCGACTTCGGTTTTTAAGTCGCATTCTAAAGTCCGCTCCGTGCGGCACAAAGTCAACTTCGGTTTTCAAGTCGCATATCAAAGTCCGCTTCGCGCGGCAACTAAAGTCGACTTCGGTTTTCAAGTCGCATATCAAAGTCTGCTCCGTGCGGCACAAAGTCGACTTCGGTTTTCAAGTCGCATTCTAAAGTCCGCTTTGACGACATGGCTACTTCTCAAGCTCCAGGGCTCGATACCAAATTACTACTCGGAATCTCTCCAGCTCAGGGGCTACACTCAAGTTACTACTCTAGGATAACTTCAGCAGGCTTCGCTCGCTCTCAAGCTCGGGGTTCCGCACCAACAACTACTCGACGTAGCTCATACTACTCTCTTATCTCGGGGGCCGATGCTGCAAGAGTACTTGGATAATGGCTTTCGCGAACACTGAAGACCCTTGGATTGATTACCTAATCATTTCAAGGCTCGGGGCTACTATGCTAGACCCATCGTTCAATTTTTTCAAGACGGAAGATTCGGAATCAAGATTGACCCTCAGCTAGAGTCTGCAACTCAACCTAAGGCTCGGGGGCTACTCCATATGGAGTGCGATTTTGCAATCGCACTTCCATATAAATCTTGACTTCAAGAGCGATGAGTGGACCACCTTCCGGCCCTCGTGGCGATTCAAGTACTATTGAAGACTTCTCCAAGCAGTACTCGAGGACGCTCAAGAACTACTCGAAGAAGCTTCAAGACTACTCGAACTACTACTCTCGACTACAACGTGCTCGGGGGCTTGTCGGGCATACTCCCCGGGTACCCATACGAGGAAGGATGAAGACGGACTCCTACTAGAATTCCCCTGTAATCCTATTAGGACTCGTTACGTGTAATCATACTAGGACTCCTGCCTTGTAACCGACTAGGAACCCGCCCCCTGGACTACATAAAGGAGGGTCGGGTACCTAGTCAGGCACCCTGATCTAACCCAACACCAAGCGCAGGGCACCATACTTGATCCCCAAACAAGACGTAGGGTTCGCCACCTTGGCAACCCGAACCTGTATAAATCTTGTGTCCCGTGTCCTTGCGCACACCTTCGAGTTCTCGGTCTCCCGATCATGATCCTCACCACACAATCTACTACCTCGTGTACTCCCTTGGTAGGTTTGCCGGTCTAAAACACTGACAGTGAATTGAATGACAAAGTGATTAAAGAACTAATGGATTTGTCTAAGAATGTGAACAAGTTTTACTTATTTATGAGAAATTATTGAAGTATTTATTTGTGGATAAATATTATATGGCCCACATTGACAAAGACAAATATATGGTGCAAGGCTTCATGTGTTTATTGAAAGAGAACATAAGTGTACACACTATGCTTCTAAATTGGAAGCTTGCGCGTTCGTTTTCAATCAAGATCAAGCATTTGAAGCGGGTGTTTCAAATGAAGGTTAATTGTGTATGAAGAAAAGTGGAACTCAAAGTGGATTGGATAAGTGATGAAGAGATCAACCGAGATGTCTAGGGTGAGGGACTAAGCAATCTTTGGGGCCGTAGCTAAGCCGCCATTAGTGTTTTGCTAAGGTGAAGTTCTAGCATCTGTGGGGTCTTCAAGTATCATATTCAAACCTTAACCGAGGGAAGCAATGCAAGTCATCAACTTGTTAAAGATTGGCAATATGGAGTGACCATGGATCCAAGTGTGCATTCCTATGCTATATGGAAAGATCCTAAGTCACTAGCTCAAGTATGGACGTGTTCAAGTCAAAGGCTATGTTGAAAGCCCTCAAGTGGATATTGATCAAGTATGGCAAGATTGAAGTTGTTCAAGCTCAAGAGTTCAACAAAGTATTTTTATTCATTCTTGAGTATAGGTATGCCGTACTATCAAGAGGGATGCAACTTAGCAAGTTGACCAGGTCAAAGTGCTCATTAGTTGACCTAAGTGAGATCTAGCCTTAGAGTGTGCTAACAAACCCTCCTAAACTAACCCGAGTCATTTCATCTTGGTGATGAAGTGCTAGTGTCTTAAGAAGAGGTTTTGGGGGTGTCTCGGGCCTAACCGGTCTGACCGGTCAGAGGCACCGGTCTGACTGGTGCCGCTAGCCCCAACGGCTAGTTTTTCAAGCACCGGTCTAACCGGTGTGGAGCACCGGTCTAACCGGTGCCGACCGAGGACCAACGGCTAGTTTCCTCCTTTGAGGGGTATAAATACCCCAAGCCTTCTTCAGTGGAGGGTTGATGTTTCTAGTGATATTGCTGAGGTCCCAATCCATTTCTAACTAGCTCCAAGCCTTAGTGGCCCTCCCCAACCCTCTCTTTGTGAGATTTGTGGATTCAAGCCATATTCTTTGTGTTGGGTTGAGAGAGTGAGCTCAAGAGTGACCTTGTGAGCTAACAAGATCATTTCCATAGCTTGAGCACTTTGGTTCCGCGTCTACAAGCTTTGAAGCGTTTGTTACTCTTGGAGGTTTGCCTCCTAGACGGCTAGGCATCGCCGGCTAGCTCCCAAGGTTCTGGTGAGCAGCAGGAAGTTTGTAAGGGCTGCGATCTTGCCTCTTCGTGGAAAAGATCCCCTTAGTGGAAAGGAGGAAAGTGGTTGAAAGAGACCCGGATTGTTGTGGGAATCGTCCCTTACAAGCTCCTCAGCGGAGATGTAGCCATTCCTTAGTGGGTGGTATACTTCGGGAAACAAATCCTTGCTTCTTCGTGTGGTTTGACTCTCTAAGTTGTTTTTCTAGCATATTTGATTTGCTTCCGCTTCGATCTACTTGGGTGTTCTACTTGTGTGTGCAGGGCTCATTACCTTGCTTGTGATTATCTACAAAGGCCACTCACCAAGTTTGGTTCATGCTAGAAGTCAAGAGGTGCTTGAAGTTATTTTTGCAGGTGCTCTGTGCTACACCGGTCTGACCAGTGAGGCGCACCGGTCTGACCGGTGTCACCAGTGAAGTCCAGTGTTTGACCGGTCTACCGGTCACCACCACCGGTCTGACCGGTGGAGCACTGTCAGCTCAAGTGTTCGGTGAGAAAGAGTTTAATTTTGTCGTCACGCCTATTCACCCCCCTCTAGGCGACATCAAGGTCCTTTCACGCTCTGCAGTATGGACGGCGGACGCAAGCACGCGGCACACCTCAGCAGTCGGCATCTCCTCACGCCCGGTGGCCGGTCTGCGGTCTGCTCCTCGCATCTTCGCCCCTTCCTCGCTTGACGCCTCCACGGCACGCCGGCGCGGCAGCGCTTGACGCCACCAGGTTGTCCTGCCGTCATCAGTTTTATTTATTCTCTGACACTGCTCACTATTTCATTAGAAAGCGATCGCATTCCTGAACTCATCATGATTCATCCATCACGTCCATTTCCTCTTGTTCACACACGTTTTATACTTGTGTGAGAACGGAGCTTCTTCAGGGCTGACGAGATCGGATGAGGATAGCCATTGAGCGTGCATGACGACGACACATGCATGGTGCATATCTTGATGAAAGCAAGCCGGTCAATGTCAAATTGTTGGTTGTTCTTGTTGACATAATTTCAGATTGTTGTTGTTCTCGTTGAAATGAGCATATTAATATGTTATCTTTTTGCGGGCACGGGTAAACCATACCGCGGGTACCCGCCGGGTACGGGCACAGGTAAGGTTTTTTTTACCCGCGGGCAGATTCGCGGGCGGGTAAAGACTGGCGGAGCGGGTATGCTCGTGGGCGGGTAAATGCTTTACCCGCACTTACCCGACCCGCTGCATCCCTACTTCCGGCGCCGCAGATACACCGCCACGGGCGTCCTCTTCTGTCACCATCGTAGCTAAGGCCGGTAGCCTCGACCACCTCGGCCTCCACATCCTCACCGTGGGCGGAGGGGACAGAGATTTCACGAGAAAACCGCAGTCGGAAAAAAACGGATCGGTGGTGTCGCGAGGGAGAGGAGGAGAGCGGGTGGCGGCGACGAGACTAGGGATGGCAACAAGGCCCCTATCCTCGATTCCCCGCAGGGAATTCATCTATTAGGGGACGGGGATGGTAGCAATTTAGTCCCCACGGGGAATTAAACGGGGAGAAACTTATCCCCGTCGGGGATGACGGGGGCGGGGATGATCCACCGTTCCCCGTCCCCGTTTCCCCGCTGCCCCGACTACAAAGTGGCCTGGCCCGGTGAACAATAGCCCATGAGTGCAAAGCCCAATACCGAAGTATATAACTAGGAGTCACCTAACTCAAGCAATCCTCCCTTCCTCTCAGGCTCTCCCAGACCCCGCCGCCGCAAGTTGCTACTGCTGTCTCGCTGCCATTGCCGAACAGGCGAACACCATTCCTCTACTGCCAAGCATATTGAGACACCACGCCAACCCCAGGCAGGGACGCACACTCTCATGGCTCGCGCCAAGAGTCCAAGCTGATAAGCACATGGCGCTGGAGCTTTCAGATCGAGATTCTGAGACGCAAGCTCGTTTGTCCTCTCGATGTTGCTTTTGATTTTTCAATGCCACGGATGCCAAGCTCGTTTGTCCTCTTATGTTGCTTTTAATTTTTCAGCACCGCAGATGCAAGCTCTTCTCTGTTTTGTATCTCCATGACGATTTTATTTCTATTGAGAAAGTTCAACAATTGTTGTTTGAATCCAAAAATCCAAAGCCACTCGAATTCAGTTGAGAAAAGAACTTCAGCAATCTTGGATTGAATAGATTAATGCGGAAGGTAACGGGGATCCCCGCGGGGATTTATCCCCGCACGGGGACGGGGATGGGGAAAAATGTCCCCCGCGAGCTCCGACGGGGACGGAGACGGGAGGACGATCCCCAACGGGGTATTCCCCGTTGCCATCCCTAGACGAGACGATAGGAGGAGGGACGAGTGGCGGCAGCGCGGGGAAAGGAGCGGAGGGGGTGTGCGGCGGCATCGTGGGGAGATGGGAGGAGGAGGGACGAGTGGCGGCAGCGTCGGGAGGGAAGCGGATTCGACATGCGTGGGATTGGAAGGAGTGATTTTGGGTAGGGGAGGCGGACGCGCGGTGGTGGGAGATTGTGGGACCGGGGGAAGCGCGAGGGGGCGAGCGCGTGGGATTGGAAGGAGTGATTTTGGGTAGGGGAGGCGGACGCGCGGTGGTGGGAGATTGTGGGACCGGGGAAGCGCGAGGGGGCGAGCGAAGGGAGAGCTGCGGTCTTCTCGTGGTCGTCCGAGCGGAAGATCGCAGACCCTATTTTTTCTCCACTTGATTCTTTTTAGGAGTATACATATGTCTGTGCCGTGGTTAGGCAGGGCGCAAACCGATCGAGTTCAACAGCATAATAATACATAGTAGGCTAGCTAGGCCGGGGAATTCCAACTTTATTACTTTACTCCATGTCCACAAGATTAGCCTCTAGCTGCTGCTAATTAAGTAGAAGTGCCACTGGTTGTAGTCGATCAGGCAGGCTACTAGCATCAGAGTTATTCAAAGATCCAAGTCTGTCATCTGTTAAAAATATCCATATTCTTCTCTCCTTAGTCCTTAATGATGTGGTTAGCTACATAAAGCCAACGGTAGATTCAATTCAATCCATAACGACGACTATAACCTGAGCCTCAATCAAACGATGGCCGGATTTCTTTTTTTATTCTTATTTTTACTTTGACTGCTCTCTCGCCACTGACTCTCGTGCATCTCGCCACTTCTGCCGCTTTGACGCCGTGGACTTGTCCGTAGACGGCAAGAGGACGTGCCTGCCTGCCTGAACCACGGCCATGTCGGAGGGACGGTGTTGGAACGTGGACTCGGTACTAGTACAGTCTCGCGCCGTAATGCTGCTTGACGTTGACGCGATCATGTCGTTGGTTGGCCGGTAGGGCATGAAGTTTTTGATCAAAATAAGAGAAATCAAAGGATCGTCGGCAGCAGCAGCTGGAGCGGATTTTGAACGGCAGCTTGTGTGGATTTCTGTTGGTAGAACACATGCTGTGGCGCGGCGTATGAAGATGCACGGAAATTTCTAGCTAGCGAACTCCTTTTTCTTTCGTAACCCTCTTGAGAACACGAAAGAAACGTGACTAGTGACTGTTATTAAGAGAAAAATGGTATGCTAATAAGATAAATCTACAATATGTCACTGAATTTTTATTTGCATCTACAGTCTGCTTGCAGAGGGTGTGATAAGTGGGAATTGGGCCTATATATATTTGTCATGATCATATTCACTACTAGTAGTAAAGTAGCAAGCTAGCTTTGTTAGTCTCATTAAGATTGTTGTCATTGATCTTTCAAAAAAATTGTTGTCCTTAATCTCTAAATCATGTGTATCCTAAATCAAGGATTATTAATCTTACACCATACATATTTTTCTCCACGCACATAAAGGGTCTCTAACCTAGTTGTTAGAGCATATGAGTAGCACTAAGTAGGCTCGGGTTCACATAGAAGCTAATTAAACATGTCCGGAATAAAACAATTTATGCAGAAGCTTCCCCTGCTGACTTTGATCAACTGAGGCAGAAGGGGTTGTCTGCCGAGGATGGCGTGGTAGGAGGTCTCGAAGTCCGCGACCTCGAACTTGATGTACTCGGTACGGTAGTTGTCCCGAGATGCCCCGAAGGTAACTGGCAGGACCACTGAGCCCAGTGGAATAGCCGCGTTGCCAGGGACGATGCCGTAGAAGGGCACGTTGCTCTTGGTGAGCATATGAGTGATGTCGAGCTTCATTTTCTTCAAGGTCTTGGTGAAGAGGACGTTGAGCCCGCTTCCACCGTCGATGAGCACCTTGTTGAGTTTGGAGCCCGCCACCGTTGGCTTCAGGACGAGGGGGGAACCGTCCTGGTTCAGAGAAGCTGGTCCATTGATCCGCGCGGGAGAAGGTGATGGGTACCTCCGACCACCTGAGAGGGGTCGGGACCGCTGGCTCAATGGACATTACTTCACGACGGGTAGCCTTCTGCTCCCGCCTGCTGGGCAATCCGCCGAAGAGGACGTTGACGGTCTTCTCAGGTTCTTGGAAGTCGTTGTTGTCGCCGTCCTTCTTCTTGCCCTTTTGGTCGTGAGGGTGTGGTGGCTCCGGCGTCTCCTTGAGTGCGTGCCTGAGCTGGTAGCACTGTTCGGTGGTGTGGTTGCCGTTTGGATGCCACGGGCACTTCTCCTTCGGCGAGGTTTTGAAACCGCCGAGTTCTTCTTCGAGTTCCCTTTCGCAGGGCGCTGGATAGCCGCGACAGTGTTGTCTGGCTTGCGCTTGCGGTTGGGACCCGAGTAGTAGTTGTTGTTGTTGTTGCGACCACCCTGGTTCGCGTTGCTGCCGCTGCCGCCGCCCTGGTTCTGCTTGGTCTTGCCGCGGATGGCGTCGTACTTGGCATTGGCCTTGTCTTCTTCATCCGCCCAGGACGTGATCATGTCCTTGAGGTGGGGGATGGACCTGGGGCGGCGACGACCGAAGTCTTCGAAGGTGCGGCGGTGGTAGAGGCCGTCTTGGAAGAGGTCGATGACCTCCTTGTCAGTGACGTCGACGACGGTGGCGCGCTTGTCGAAAAAGCAACGCATATACTTGCGGAGGGTCTCGCCTTGTTCTGCTTGATCGGGTCCATGCGAGTACCCGTCGGCCCATGGCGCCGCGAAGTTGCTTGTGAGCTGCTCCTTCGGTGGTCCCACTTGTCGATCGAGTGCTTGTCCAGCGACTCGAGCCACGTGAGTGGTGCTTGATTCAGGCAGAAGGGGAAGTAGAGGCACTTGGTGTCGCTGTTGCCGCCAGCGTTCTCGATGGAGAGGGAGTAGCATCGGAGCCACTGGATGGGATCCTGCTTCGCGTCGTACTTGGTGATCCCCAAAGGCTTGAATTTGTCGGGGAGGAGCAAGTTGCGAAGTCGAGGTGAGAAGGCGGGGAAGCCGTCGCCCTCGGCTGCGGTGGTCGACTTCTTCCGCCGCAGCTCCTCAATCTTCTGGCGAGCGTCGTACCCTCCATGTGAGGCACCGGAGGCGTGGCTGTTCGCGTGGCCTCGGCCGCCGCGGCGCCGCCGCCGCCGCCGGCTCTCTGTTGGCTCCATGGTTGGAGCTTCCGCCGTCGGCCGCCGCCGCCGTCGGGGTCGTTGCCGCCGCCACGCCGGCCGGAGCGCGGTGGGGAACAACTTCTCGGTTGCCGTGGTCGTGCTTTGTGAAGGTCCGCCGGCGTTGGAGCGACGACGGTTTGGCTCGGGCGGGAGGTCGGCTCGAGTACGGTTAGGACCGTTGTTGGCGGCGCGACTTGTGGCTTCGTTGTCGCGGGGTCTGGCTGGAGGAGGTTGGTTGACTCTGTTGTCGACCCGCATGAAGTAGGCTTCTTCAGCGAGCTTGGCGATGAGCTCTCCCGGCGCGTATGCCCCGAGCACGGCGTGCGATCACCGTGATCGACATGAGGCACGCGCTCGGGGGTAGTGTGTACTCTGCTCTCGACCGCCTCAAGAGCTTCCGCAAGGTTGCGGACGGGGAAGTTGTCACGGAGGCGCCGACGACGTTCGTTGCGCTTCCGGTTGCGTTCACGTCGAGCGTCTCTGTCCGCCGGAGTCTCGTTCGGTGGAGCATCAGCAGAGAGCTCGTCGGAGGAGATGTCCTCCAGGTACTTGTCCTGAGCTGTGCCTGAAGGCCCTGGGGTGTCGCCGGCAGCCATGAAGACTTGGCGATCGGGGGTGCCAAGGCTGGACTCAGAGGGTGCCACCTCAGTTGGTGTGCTTGAGTCAGCCGGGCTAGCGGTGTTCCCTCTGGAACGGTAGCAAGTCGATGTAGGCGACGTAGCGTGAGTCTCCCTTTATCGGGTCGGCGGGTTTGCGGTGCGGCCGGTGAGACGTATCTTCGGTCGGCGTGGATGTTATAACCGGCCCGGAGGGCGGCCCTGACAAGGGAAGCTCGGTGGAGTTGTCCTCGGACTCGGGCCCCTCAGGGTCCGACCCGAAGTCGAACTCGTAGTCCGGGTTCGAGTAGAACTCGGAGAGAGGGCTGGAGTCCGGAGCGCGATCGGGAGTGGCGTCGGAGTCCGAGTTGCACTCGGGTACGGGATCCTTACCGGCCTGGCGCGAAGTGGGAGCCCCCGTGCGGGCCCGGCTGAGGGTGCGGGGGCCACGTACGGAGCGCTTGTGCGGTGATGGGACCGCCTGCGATGGCTAAGCAGCCGGCTCGCATGCGATGGCCCATGGCGACGTCGAGTTCGTGTTGGAAGTGGACTCGAGCTCGAAGTCAGCGTGGTGGTCGAAGAGCGAAATTTCGCCGAACTTGCCGGCGAGCTCGCCCGTGACGGCTTCTGGAAGCGTCACGAGGCCAGTCTTCGGGTTGGGCGGCATGGTGAGGCGGCGCTGGAAGGAACCCGCGCCGTCTGCGGTGCAGACCCAAGCGCCGAACACGAAGGTGTCACCGCGGTTGAAGGCGACGGTTGGCTTGAAGCAGACGGGAGCCGTCGAGTTCGCCATGTGATCTCGGGCGAGAGCCGCTACACTGCGCGGCGGCTGTCGGTGTTTTAGACCGGCAACCTACTAAGGGGAGTACCCGAAGTAGATGAATGTGACTCGCCGAGATCGGTAACTCGAAGGAAGAGACACGTGGCACACAATTTAGACGAGGTTCGGGCCGCGAGGTGCGTAATACCCTACGTCCTGTATCTTTGCGTAGCTACGGATTGATTAGGCACGATTACAAGATGGTGCAATAGTGCACCGTGTGTTGTATGAGATGAGATTGGATCTAGAGATCGGTCCCTGCCTCGCCTTATATAGTCGGGAGGCGGGGTTACAAGTCGGAGTAGGGAGAGAGTACTAGTCGAGTACGTCCAGGAGTCCTCCATACGGATGCGAGAACATGTACGGCTCACCTAACCGAGTACTACTCTCGTGTAGTCCTTGTGCTCCGCGCCTTCGGGTGCGGGTGTAGCGCGGCCGGGGTAGTCACGGGGGCCCACCGAGTAGTCGGTCCTGGCACCCACCGAGGCAGTGGGCCCAGGGAGGCCCATACGACAGAGGTGTATCGATCTTAGTTGCAGTATACGAGTACAGTACATGTTAGCGATATTAATTGCTTGGGGTGCTGCAGTGTTTGTGCATATCAGCATATATGCATATCTTTAAAAAGTAACGGAGTGTAGAAAACATCTAGTCATGCATGGTATGGTGCGGTGTTTTCATATAAGCAGGGATATGAACTCCCTATGAGTTATGGACAGGTCATGTTTATTTTTTATTACGTACTGAATTTGTCACACGATCGCACTCACTCATTTCACATTGTAGACCATTTTTTTATATTCATAGATATTATTATACATCTAAATATAGACTACGTCTAGGTGTAGAATAAATACTATGTATGTAAAATTAGCAAAAGAATCAACAATTTGAAGTGTTGCGAAAACATGTGCCTTATTACTTGATTTTATAGATCTTATCACCGCCCCCCTGCCGAATACAAGTTGAGCCCTTGTGGGGCATCCGGGCATCCCATGTTGCTCAGTTGCAAATGGTGTTTGGTCCTTGGTTGCCCATTCTCTGAAATCTGATCCATACGGTGTGGCATATTATTGGCTCGGACGTGTAACTTTACGTGTCACTCATGCAAATGCCCTTCTTTTTAATATATCTTTTTTCTTGGATAGCTGTTTCTTTTTTTTTCTGAATTTTAATGAACCCAATTACGTCATTGGTTGTTAAATCATAAAGCTTATCAATCATAGCCAGTGCAAAGAAAGTTAGAATTACATTTGATTTACGAAAAGGTTGAAATTACGAAAAGTTGTCATTTTCATGTGGATTGTGGACCATTTACTACCACAAATTTATTGCCAACAGATTTATTTGGCAACAGAAATCTATCAAATTCAATTATCAATATATGGTTCGGATTTAATACACAGTACTTCACCACCTTATCTCTTCCACCTCGTTGCCCTTCTCATCTCATGATGCATGCTGAGACACCACCTCCGTGACGCCCCATTCACCTTTCCAGACGCACTGCCTTTCCTACCACACCGGTGTCGTTGCTGATGACAGTGCAACCCCCTTTCTCCACCTCATTCGCCGACCCCGCTCATCGGTGGCCGCCATCTATTGTCGCGACCTCCCCCATCCCCTTCTTCCTCAGTCACGACCTCGTCGGTGACCCAACAGGTGACGGAGATGGCGCTCTCCCCCGTCCCCTTCTACTCTGCGGCTCTCCTAACCTCCCCATCCCCTTTGACCTCCGCCCCACCTCGTCAGTGACCCAACAGGCGACAGAGATGGCGAGCTTGATCTACGGCGCTAGCTACTTCCTCTACCCCCTCATCGGCCGGATCTACGGTGCCGACCACCTCCTCCACCCCCTCACCAATCGGATGTATGGTGCCACCCACCCTCGTCGGGCCGCGGACTGGCACGAACCAGATGGCCCATCATGCCGTCATCGTGCCGCCATGCCAGCCCGGCCCGTAAAAATAGCCTCGAGCTAGTACTAGGTTGTAATCCAACCCATAATGTCGGTCCAGCCTAGCACGAAAACCGTCAGGCCATATTGGGTTGGGTCGCTTCGTGCTCGGGCTGTGCTGGGCTGGGCGACACATATGGCCAATCTATACGCTGAACCCACAACACCCAACCCGAATCCTAACATAAAGCTAAATCTCATCGTTAAATCGTGCAGTGAGAAATTTGATAGATTATATTGTAGAAATCCGTTGACAGATATCTAGCATAATAAATCGATGAATCAAATTATTGTCAATTGTCGAAGAATACAATTATATATTATGATTACAAACAACCACTTCTCATATGAATAAAAACATCTTAAGATTTGTGACATTAGTAAAGTCGTTGTCGTTAACGTGACGAAAAGCGCATTGTTGAAATTTAGAAGCCTGTTTATTTTATTTTATAAAATCAGGATGGAGCAATCAGATTTTAGAGCGGTCGACATCTTCCTCGGAAGTCGGACCGCGACCGCTTCCCCGCAGAGTCTACCAGTAAGCGACAAGCCACGACCCACTAGTTCGTCCTCCCCTGCTTCGTGCGGCGCACCGGGAAGCCTCCTAGAACCAACGTGATGTCACCTTATCCCATCAGGCACCCCTGGATATAATACGAGACCATGCGTGCGGCCGAGCACCACCACCGCACCACGGGCGCATACCACGCACGCAGACGCACGCACCGCAGCCAAGCGACTCGCCGGTGCAGTGCAGGTCTGCCTCTCCCACCTCCTCTCAAGCCTAGTCGCCCAGCTCGACTCTGCTGCGCGCCATGGCCTTGTTGCACGAGCACCTCGACATCATCCGAGCTCACCTCCTCGACGACTCCCACGACGCCGCCACCGCCAGCTCCGAGGACTACTCAGCGTCGTCGCCCTCGCCCTCGCCGCCGCCTGCCGGGCGGAGGAGGCCGCTGCCGGCGCTCTCCGTCACGCTGCCCCCGAGGACCGCGGCTGTCGCCCTGCAGCAGCAGCTTTGGGCGGCGCGGCCGCCGCAGATTATTAATAACCACCAGCAGCAGGAGCAGCACTGCTTCCCGGGACCTGAGGAGGACGACTTCCGGCGGTACCGCGGCGTGCGGCAGCGGCCGTGGGGCAAGTACGCGGCGGAGATCCGGGACCCGGCGCGGAAGGGCGCGCGCGTGTGGCTCGGCACCTACGACACCGCCGTCGAGGCCGCGCGCGCCTACGACCGCGCCGCGTTCCACCTGCGCGGCTCCAAGGCCATCCTCAACTTCCCCAACGAGGTCGCCTTCGGCACCGCCGCCCGGTGGGGGCCCCCTGCCGCCGCTCCCCGTCCCAGCGCTGCCACTGCCGGTAGTAACAAGAGGGCGAGGTCGCCGGAGCCAGCTCTCGGAGAACAGGACGCCGGGTCCATGGTCAGGGAGGTGAAGAAGGAGCGGGTTCAGGAGCCCGACGCAAGCTGTGGTTGGGACGGCGCCGTGGCCATGGCGCCGGCGCCGGCGAGCGGAGGCGCGGACTTCTTCTGGGAAGAGGAGTTGCTGAAGGGGGCGATCTGCAGCCTGCCGCCGCTCTCGCCGCTGTCGCCGTACCCGCAGCTGGTGCATGCGTCCATCTGTGCCTAAGCATGATGGCGAACGAATTAACTGAAGACTTAACAGTGATTACTTCAAAAAAAATGAAGAATTAGTGTTAATCTACTACTTCGAGGAGTTCTTTGATATGTTACCAGGAGTGCAACTCCACCAAATATTCTTTCGTTCGTTATTTATTCATTCAGGCATCTTAATCCAAACTATAAGTAAAGCGTTCTTCGTTGAACTGTAAATCAAATGAACTAAGAAGGCGCATGGGTACCTTTCGGAGCTGATAAAATTGTGGATCGCATGGGTACCTTTCGGAGCTGAGCGCGCGAAACGAAACCAAAAGGAATCAATCGATCAATCTGGTTCTGCAAACATCATAAGAAGGTTTTGCACGTCGACATCTTCTCTCTACGGTGGCGTCGTACACAAACCTACCGAGAGCCATCAGCCATCTGAACATTTTAAGACCGTCTCCAGCAAGAACACCGTTCTGCATCTTCAAAACCGCCATTCTGAGCAAAGGAGAGAGAATAAAAACTACCGCAAAACAAACGTGCTTCCAGCGGAGCATGCGGAATTTTTGTTATATTTAATTTATCACGATTTTGCAAAAATATATGTCCGTAAGACAAATTTAGCAAGAAAATATACATCCGCACTACGGGAAACACGAGTCTTCGCCGAGAGGAATACTCTTTGGTGAGAGCCAAACCTTGAGCTCTCGGCGAAGAGCTCTTCGCCGAGAAAAAAAAAAATAATTCTCGGCGAAGAAAAAAACTCTCGGTGAAAGTATTCTTCGCCGAGAGCAAAAAAAATACTCTCGGCGAAGAATTCTTCGCCGAGAGTATTTCTTTTGCTCTCGGCGAAGTAATTTTTAAAAAAATCATTTTTTCACCTTCAAACTTTTTTATCATCAACATGCACTTATACAAAGGATATTTTCAAATTTGACGCAATTTTATCTCTGTTTGCTATATTTAAAAATTTTAATTCATTCTAGATAATTTTTTCGAGTAGGTCCGATATCAACTACAAGTGCATGAAATCATAAAGTAAAGTTGTTGGAAAAATGAGATTCATATTCATGAGACATCTCTAAGACCATGTACATGAAACGAAACTAAAATTTAAACATTTTGTTCTCGATCATGACGAGAGATCGTGTCGCGGAAAGGTTTTAAAATTGTATAAAATTCAAATAAAGTTTGAAATCACGAATTTTGTCGAGCACTCATTATATCATATGTCGAGGTTGTGGTAAAAAGTTGAGAACATTTTGAGCACTTTGACACGTACGCTGTTTAGAAACCATAACATGTCACAAGAAGTTTCAGAGGATTTGAACTAATGTCACTGGGTTTGGTACATTAGAGAAATTTAAATTTGAGTTTGACCACAACAACTTTTTTATAACCAATACACAACATATAGTGTCATGGCAAGTTTTTGTGATTTTTTTGCAGTTATTTACTATTTTCAACTAATTTAGAAAAAAATTACAAAAAATCTTCGCCGAGAGCCGTTTATTGGGCTCTCGGCGAAGCAGCCCAATACCGCTCCACAGCCCACCACAGCCGGCGGCCCAACCCACCCGGCCCCCCTCCTATATAACCGGCGCCGCCCCCCTCAACCCTAACCCTACCCTCCCCCTCCCTATCCGGCCGCCCTCCCCGCAGATCCGCCGCCGCCTCTCCCCGCGCCTCTCTCCTGCGGATCCGCCGCCGCCTCCTCCATCTCCCGCCGCCGGGCACACGGCCGCCGCGCGCGCCCCCCACCTCCCCCCCTCGCTCGCCCCTCACCTCGTGGCGAGGAGCGGCGGTGGGGCGAGGTGAGGTGGCGGCGGATCCGGCCCCGCCACCGCTCCTCCTCTCCCCGGCGCGGCGTCCTCCCCCTGGCGCAGCTCCTCCTTCTCCTCCCCGGTGCGACTCCTCCTTCTTCTCCCCGGCGCGGCATCCTTCTCTCATCTCCCTCTTCTCTGTTGCATCGATAGGAGGCGACGGCGACGGCCGGGTGGTGGTGGAAGGCGGAGCGGCGACAGGCAGCGACGGCGATGGCCGGGTGGTGTCGGTGCTTGTTGTGGTGGTGGTGCCGGTGCTGGTGGCAAGGGCGGCAGCGGTGGTGCTTGGTGGTGGCCGGTTGCGGGGGGCGGCGGCGGTGGTGCTAGGTGGTGGCGGTGGCGGGGGCGGCGGCGGTGTCTGCCGGGGTGGTGGGCGGGTGGGGCTAGGGCGGCAACGGTGGGGGCCGGGGGAGGTGGCGCCGGTGGCGGGTGGTGGCGGGCTATGGTGAAGGCGGCGGCGGCTGCCGGTGGTGAAGGTGGCGGCGGCGGCGGAGGGCACTGTGGGCCGGTCGGTGGGCCCGCAGTGCCCTGACCATATCTTTTTTTTGTTTTATAAAATTTTCTTCACCGAGAGCCATATTGGTCTCTCGGTGAAAATCACCGTGAGGAGGAACGGCAGCTCTCGTCGAAGGGGCCATCGCCGGTACAGTGTCCGCCGAGGGGCCTTCACCGAGAGCAAACTCTCGGTGAAGGCTTCGGTGAGAGGAATGGGTCCTTCGCCGAGAGGAATCCCACTCTCGGCGAAGACCTCGAATCCGGTAGTGCGGCTTCGTGGCCAACGGGGTCAGGGACATAAGGCCGTGGGTCGCGGCGCCAGGTGCCGCCAGAAGTGGGCCCTTAGCCGTAACGCCAAGGGCCACAGCGTTAAGACACTGACGCCGTGGCCCGCGGCGTTAGGGGCCTAGCGCCCGGCGTCAGCGTGCCGCTGAGGTAACGCTGCGGCCCATGGCGGTATGTATTCCTTGCCGCCGTGGGCTGCGGCGGTATGATTTTTTTATTTTTTTAATTCGAATTGTTGAAGGATTGATAGAACGATCAACCATTAATACTTAACGACGAATTTAGATCAACCATACATTTGCAATAGCACGTGCGACACAATTACCCTAACTTTGTGCCGCTCCTGCTAGTCCTAACGTGCCTTAGGGAATTTAGATAAACGATTATAACAATTGTAGTCTAATTGTACGAATAATACCCAGAGAACCCAAACATCATAGACCCGTCGGACTGCTGGGAGGGTATGTAGTACCCCGTCGGGGGTGGAGTTTGGATCAGATGGTGGAGTTCTTTGGTGGAGTGTTGTCCTTCTTTTCGTGACACGGACAACGGCAGTACTCGTCCTCACAAACCGGTGTTCGTCTTGACCACCATTGGTCGGTTACATGTGTCCGTCGTCGTCGTTGGTAGATGTCGAATCCGGAGAAGCCAATTACGATGCGATTTCTTGCCTCGAGTTGAAGATGGCAACATCCTCGAGGTAGTTGATGTACTCTTGATACGGGTGAATAGGCCGGGGGGATCCACCCATTGCACTAAAGCTGCGGTTATGTGGTTGTTCGAGTCTTGCAAAACCGTGATTACATTAGTAAATCATAAATAAAATGATGAAGGACAGAGGTCATGCAGTTTTGCCTACCCATGCTCGTGAGCAATGCCAGAAGCGGCGACCTGAGTTGTCTCATCCCTGGTAAACCTGCATTACACAGAACTCACCATGTGCACACCTTGGTCAGTTCACCATTTGATTTGGTGCATACTTTCTAACATCACGCATGGATTTGAGATCTCTCTTGTCTAAGATTGGAAAATTGGTGTTGAACTCTGGATCTTGCTGGCTCCACAATGCTGGACCGAGGGAGTCATCATCATCAGCCCCAGTCCAGGATCTCATTCTTGCTAGTTGTGTTGTGAAGTGAGACCTGAGAAGAGTGCTCGCATATATGTAGGCGCAGACTGGGTGGTGGGCCATTCGATCCGGGGAAAGAAAACGGCCAGTGACTCAGAGGAAACACACCCTAGTAGTAGGTACACTATTTGATGCAGTGACTCACAGAAAACACACCCTATGTGTTCAATATTTTGAGCACACAGAAAACACATTCTAGTACGAGTTTTACTGTTCGCATCTCAAATGCATCTTAAATCAAGTTCTTAAAGATACAACCCGACTCTAGAGAATGATGAAATGAAATCATAATTTTTTATGGATACAGTAGCACTCGGCGTCGAATACTCTACGTCTACTAGGTGCAACGGGGGTATTTCCCCTTCCTCATAGCATCCGACCCAGCTTCCTTAGCCGGCGAGTTCTCTCCCT
This sequence comes from Cenchrus americanus, assembly GCA_947561735.1. NCBI lineage: Eukaryota > Viridiplantae > Streptophyta > Magnoliopsida > Poales > Poaceae > Cenchrus > Cenchrus americanus. The sequence continues at coordinate 106,717,778 of OX387243.1, forward strand.
CTTCCTCTCTCTATCTGCTTCACGGGCCGCGGCCGCTTCACGTTCTTTGATCTCCCGCCGAATGCGAATTTCCTCCTGCTGCTCCTTACGTTGTTGTTCTTGTTTTTCTGCTTGAACCATACTTTGCCACCTATCACGTGCTGAACGACCCGTCTCCTCGACGTAACGCTTGTCTTGTTCGGACTGCTCACAATCTAGCCACCGCATAAAATCACAGAGAGGAGGTGGAGTCTTTTTTCAAAGACAAGTTAGCACATAATAAAATAGCAATGACATAATATTTATTTAGTAATTCAGTTAGTTCTTACTTTTGGTCTAACATTGTGACATGGTGGGAGGGGGTCATGCTCGTAGTTCTCGCACATGAAGAACCTCATCCTGTAGCGGTACCCGAGAACGTTGCACTTGACAAGCTTACAATTGTCACCGCAGTAGCACATAGGAGTGTGGATCCCCTTTGGCACCTCAACCTTGTCCTTCCTACTGGTGAGCAACTCCAAATCCAACTCAGGACCCGTTGAAGCCATTGAAAGCCTACAAAGCAGATGAGAAATATGATATTTCATTACTTGATTCATTTGAAATTATAGAACAAAACATAACCGGATATGATAACAAATTCAACGACAAGAATAAAACAACAAGCAAATCAAAGGGAGTTCAATTATTACAACACGATAACATGCATAAGTTCAAATAGTACAAGACCTTGCAAGATAAAATTGTTCAAATATTACAAGACGACAATATGCATAAGTAGTTCAATTATTACAACACGGTAGCACAAACAAGTACGGTCACTGCATTCCTTCGTTGTAGCGACTGGAACGACGTCCACGTGCACTAGATGAAGGTGGTGTAGAAGTGGCAGTGGAAAAGTAAGATGCTTCGGTGCATTTCTTGTGGGAGTGTCCAGGATTGTTGCACTTGGAGCATATACGCCCGAGGTCCAAGGCTTGACCTCATCCATGTTGTTCCTAATCCTCTTCTTCTTGCGTCGACCGACACCTTGACACATGGCTGGATCTGGATTTGGTATGTACAACGCACTGTCTTTGGGGTCTTGAGTGAAAGTTCCAAGATGCAAGTAACCCTCAATAGTGTGGTTCCAAGTGTCTAGAATGGTTTGCTTCAGAAAGTATTTAGGCATGTAGCGGCCCCAATGCTGATTCTTTGTTGCAAGGCATGCAGCGATCACATGTGAGCAGGGGTAGTGTAGGAGCTGTGGCTTCTAACAAGAGCATGATCATGTATGATTCCAAATAACTGTTCTCTGTATTGTTATTTCACCATTTGCATTTTGTGATTTGGACCGACAACTTATCTGATATTTCCACTGCACTTCATCGCCAGGCTTACGACGTAGAGGTTTTGGGTAAGCTCTGTGACAGAGAGCAGCCTTCTGTTTTTTGGTCAAGTACTTAGTCATCCATGTTGAATACACCTTCTGAGGGTCCTGCATTGCTTCATGTGCTACATTAGCACGCTCAAGAAATTACTTCATTGTGCGGTATAAGAAGAACTCAATGATACCAACAAGAGGTTGAGCTCTGACACCACGCAAAACAGCGTTGTAGACCTCAGCAAAATTTGTTGTCATTATCCCATGCCTCACACCTCCCTTATCAAACAGGAAGGACCATTTCTCCTTAGGCTCATTCTGAATCCACTGGCTGAAGGTCTTCACAGCACGTCCCCTTCTCCTTCTGACATTTGGAGCATCTAGGCAGACTGTGTTGAGCAATCAAGGCAGACTATCATAGGATGCTTCATAAGTTCCCCACCTCATCTCCATTACCTTCTTCTTTGCCATGTATGCCTTACCATAACTTATGTGATGCCTAAATTTCTCCTCAATTGCCAAGATAATGGACTTAGGCTCAAAAGCAGGATTTTCCACAATCTTAGCAAGCATCTGGCTAGCCACAAAACCAGATGACAAATTACGATGGCTTGCATCTAGTGGTCAAGTACACAAGTGTGATCCACAACGAGATTTGATCTCCCAATAATTTTTCCACTTGCCCTTGGAAGCATACACTCAAAAAGGACGAGGTGGGCTTGGACAGTGTACATCATATATATGTGGAGAACTCTTCACTCCCCGAACTCTCTCTGCAGAGTAAGGGTGGACCACCTCTTCACTGCATCCTTCACCTCTACTGCACTCTTATACATGGCGCCAACAGAAACTGCATTTTCTCTATACTCCCAGGCCACATTCTCACCAGCATTGACAGATAGCTGTGAGAAATTGTAATTGTCCCAATCCCTTGGAACTAGCGGGTCATCCTCATCATTTGAGGACTCCTCTTCCAATCCACGTTCATCCCCATTGGCCTCCATTTCAAACTGCCTGAGTAGTTCTTCATTAACTTCCCCCTCGTCAATTGCACCCTCAAAGTGTGTGACCATGTCCTTCTTCTTCCTCACCATGTCCTTCTCCTTCTTCTTGTGGCTCAGTTGCAGGACCATATCCTGCTTGTACTTCAGCCTCACCCTGGTGAGCATCACTTACAGGCACTTGACTGCTAGACCCAGCCTTATGAACAACTTGGACAAACAGCATCACAGGCAACCAATATCACATGCTGTTTTGATATAACTCCTCCAATGTTCAGTGCCTTGAACTGGCATAAGCTCCCAACATAATGACTCACTTCTATTGATTAGAGCCATAATGGACAAGTCATGTTGCTCTGCATCTACATGAAATGCCCTTAAAAAAATTGGACAATGGACCTAAAACTTCTTGAAGGTTGCTTTTTTAAGCACATGGTCAACGAAATTAAATTCGACAAGTCAACTCCATGTTCACTATATCTAATCGCCCATTACCGAAATACAACTTGACACCGAGATCATCGACATGTCCGACGGCATGAAAAAATAAAACGCTATTAACAATTGGATCTGCAACTACAAAATATATCTACTCAGATCTACACTACAACTATAATTTTTCTAACCAGATCTACACTAAAACTATAATTTTACTAAACAGATCTACACTAAAAACATAATTTTACTAAGCAGATCTACACTAGTACTATGTATTCATTAAGCAGATCTACACTAAAACTATGTATTCGCAGATCTACACTAAAACTGTATATCTACTAAGCACATCTACACTAAAACTATTAAGTTTCAGAGTATTACCTCTAACGAGACAAAAAACCGGCAGAGCTTCGCACCTTCACCCCCTCCTCCTCACTCCCTTCTCCTCTTCTCCCTCTCTTTTCTTTTTTTCGAATTATTATGACATTTTCGGCTGAATTTCGATGTTATATAGGCGTGGGAACCCTAGCGCCGTGGCCCACGGCGTTAGGGGGCCTGCTGCTGCCGTGGTTCATGGCGCTAGGACCTGACGCCGCGGCCCAGGGCGTTAGGCCCCTAACGTCGCGGCTTACGACGCTAGGTCTGGGCCACGTCATGGCCCACTCCTGGCGGCACCTAGCGCCGCGGCCCACAACGTTATGTCCCTGACATCGTGGGCCATGGCGTCAGATGTATATTTTTGCTAAATTTGTGTCGGACCATATATTTTTGCAAAATCGTGACAAATTAAATATAAAAAAAAATTCTGCATCCCCGCTGGCAGTTGCCTCCCGCGCTCTGGAGAGAGTTGCCTCCCACGCTTTGCAGAGGGATCACCGCCGCCACGTCAAGGAGGCTGCTGTGCTGAGGAGGCAGTCGAGGAGGCCGCCGCCGAGTCCTGAATCTCACCGCACCATGGAGGTCGCCGCAGGGATCGAGGGAGAGGAAGGGAGGTCGAGCAGATTGCGAGGTCGCCGTGGAGGCGGGGACGGAGGTGGAGCCACGTGGGAGGAGGGAGCTCGAGTAGCCATCGAGGAGCTCCGCCACCGAATCGAGGAGCTCCGCCGCCGGATCGAGGATCTCCGCCATCAAAGGGGCGCGGGGGTTGGTGAACTCTCTCACGCCGACGGCAGGGGGTGGAGGAGGACGTGTGGAGGGCCCTACCCCTGCTCCTCGCTCCCTCCGCTGCGGGAAGAGGAGGTCCCCGCCGGATCTGCGTCCTCCGCACAACGCCCCTACTGGGTGCGGGCTCGGGCGCAAGGGGGAGAGAAGCTGGAGGCGACGCGGGTAGTTGGAGGTGCGGCGTTTGCAGCAAGGAGAGAGAAACGCCAAAAAGTCCCAAGAATGCGGCACGTGGGAGACCTTGGCTCATTTTGCAGCAAGCTATGCGACATCCGCAGGAGGAGTAACAGTAGCGTTTATTTCCTCATTTTGAAGATGCAGGGTAGGATGGAGACTCCGCTGGAGACGGTTGTACGGAGAGGATTGAATTTACCCAATCATATGCGTGACGATCTATTCTGTGAATCGATTGTCACCGTGCTCCTTGTAAACTTCGATGATTGTCTGATTAACACTCTGTATTTTGGTTATGCAAAGACAGAAATGTCACTCGATCGAGCAGGCATGATCAGAAACTTTGATGAGAGGAGGGAAATTTCACTCAAGCAGCAAATCATGACGACCGTGGCCATATTGATGAGGTTTAATTTGACTGAAAAAACATTTTCTGAAAATTTGATTTGACTGAAGACTATACTGTACTAACGGAGGACAAGGCACAGGATCGAAATGCGCGCCCAGCTGATCACCAAAAGGCAGCACGTCATGTCCTCCTTGTGTAGCTTGGCCGCATGCGATGATGGCTGCCCCGGCCGGCCCGTCCGTGCGGAGATCACGGGGGGAGGACGCCGAGCTGAAGCTTCCGGTGCGCGCGCTAACAGTTTGATTGATACGGGTCCGCCTCGTGCGCTCGCTTCGAAGCGAGTACTAGCCAGAAACGTTGTTAGCGCCTGGGGGGCGACGACGACACGCGTGACAGAGGAACCGATCGAAGAACCTTCTCGCGTTCGGGTATATACATACTCGTACGCGTACCCCGTACACGATGATATGGGACATACATCCTCCATCCCAAAATATTTGCACCTTTGGACTTCTTTCGTCTTATTAAAAAAATTTATGAAAATGTGGGAACAATTATGGTAAAACAAGTCATAGCGAAAATACAAAATATTTCACAATTTTTTTTAATAAGATGAATGACTAAACGTGAAGCACTGAAGTCAAAAGGTAAAAAAAAAAAATTGGGACGGTGAATTGAAGCTCACGTGCGCGTGCGTGTGTGCAACACGATCCCTTTTTTCGGTCCATCACATCAGCTTCCTTTCCTCTCATTTTGGTCTTTCATTGTTTGACGAGCATTTGATCGTGCATTCACTTTATACGATCGAACCGACAGGGACGACGGGTGATACTACGATGTGTAGTGTGTAGTGTGAATGCGTTTCCGTAGATTTTTCTTTTAAAACAATACGTACAAAAGACTAGTGGCAAAGGATGGTGCTGGAGAAAATTCCATATTCAAAAACTTTTGTCATTATGTCTATCTATATATGGCAAAATATAAAGACTATGGACCGTGTATAACGTCGCACCCCTTATTACCTATTATAGGCTTATCACTATTATAGAATCGAGCATTCGTCCAAAAACATTAGTATCGGTCGCAATTGCTGCCGGTACTAACACGTCCAATTAGTACCAGGCCGTCGCAATAATGCCCCAACGAGGCATTTAGTACCGACTCAGCCGATACTAAATGGCGGTGTGGACCTGGCAAACCCAACAACTAGAAGCATTTTAGTACAGCTGGTGGCTACAACCGGTACTAAATCGTTCCCATACTTAAACACTTAGAGATTTTAATACTCCTCTCTCCTCCCATCTGCATCTCCTCTCTCATCTCCCTGCGGCTGGCGGTAGCCTCGGCCGTCCCCGACAAGTCGGCTGGCAAAAAGGGCACTACGGCCCTAACCGGCCTCGGCACGACGCAGAGGGTGCGGCGCCCCCAGTCGTCCCCGATGCTACGGCAGGATGCCCCAGCCGATCTCAGCACAGGCCGTTGCGGTCGTAGGGTGTCGGCTCTGTCCCTGCGCCGGATCTCCTCCCTCTCCTCGATTTCTCCCACTTTATCTCTTCTCTTCTCACCCTTCCTCCCCCACACATGCAGATGCAGGGTTGTGGTTGCGTGGGTGACAGCGGCTTGACGAAGCGGGATTTGGGCTTGAAAATGGAGGAGTGGCGGCGGCGGAGGAGCGCGAGCGGCAACGACGGGTGAGAGAGGCTTGAGACCACCTGTGATATGGATTCCAATTGGTTGTGATTCATGAGGATTCGTGGTTGATGGATTCTTCTCAAAGTTGTGTGAATTTTGTGATTGTTATAGCACAGATTATTCTGAAATTTGTGAATGTGATTCTTATTGTAATCTTCTGAAATTTGTATTGTCATTCTTACCATATGATTTTGTGGATGATTGTGTGAAATTAGTGATTGTACTGTGATGACTAGTGTGGGAAAAGAAAACGAAAAAGAAAGGAAAAGGAGAAAAAGGAAAAAGGAAAGGGATCGGTGGCTACTGGTGCTTGAGATTTACACCTGTTCGCTTGGCTTATCGGCCACCGGCGAGCGGTACTTTCTCTCACAACAAACCAGCCACCAAAGAACCAGCCGGCGAAGCTTTTCTCTCGGAACAAAACCAAGCACCGGTCATCGGCCACCGGCCAACCGAACGGGATGTTAGTACTGGTACCGATCAGTAAGGTTGACCGGTACGGAAGTGATCACTTATAGGCCTTAGTTGGCATAGAACTAGCAAACGTAATTGTTCCAACTCCCGTAGCACATTTCGTTTGTTTGTGGTAAATATTATCCTACCATGGGGTAATTAGGCTCAAAAGATTCGACTCGTGATGTACAACAGAACTGTGTGATTGGTAATTTTTTTACTTAAATTTACTGCTATGAAAGATGAACATATGTCTTTTGGTATATTTAATGTGATGTGATGGAGAGAGAGTTGAAAAAGTAGCAAATTTTTGGAAAAAAAATTCGCTATCTAAACCAGGCCTTAGTACAAGGTAGGTTGGCCGATACGGGGTGGCGAAAATGCTCAATACTGAAGGTTGATTCGGTAGCAGTGTATAGCGGCAGCTGTTGTTGATTGCTACAACATGTACGAGTACTTCGTTTAAACTGGGTAACAGCAATGGTCACTGCTTGAGCAAACGGCCATCATGTAATTCCATCTCATGCATTCGCACTCCAACATGGAAATTAAACACATGCACGTCAACAAAACAACGTGGCAAGATCAATCCATTAAAGTACGCGTTCACGTGCAGTTTATTGGTAATAAGCTCACGTGCGTGCAACGGGTCGCTCGCCTAAGCTGGAAGTCCCCTTCCCTTCCATCCGTCCGTATCGCATCACACAGATCGTCATCGTCGTAGCTTGCCGGTCGCACCTTTTTATTTGACGAGCGTTCATGCATTCACTTGAGAAACTGAATGCCTAAGAGACTAGGACTAGCAAGCGTCCGAATGAAGGCCCAATACGATGCATGCATGCGACACGCGTTAATTTCCTTTTTATGAAAGTAAAAGAAATTAACACGAAGCACACACACTACTGTACATGGGCATCGCATAATTGAAAATTTATTCTTTTCACATTTGACTATCTCAGAAAAAAAATGATTCCTAAATTAAATGACCTATTCTCCACCTTTTGAATTTGACCTCAAAAGGTAGATCGAGCTAACAATAATAGGCATGTCATGGGCACCACAGCTCCGATCCGGCTGGTGTCCACTAAGCTATGCATGATTAATAAGTTACATTATCCCTTTATATTATTGGAAGATTGAATTATTCTAGTCAGAGGGTTTACTCACAAGTAAAAGAATTGATTAGTTAAAGTTGGTGTCAAGAAGGGTTGCTTTGATCGCTCGTTCATACATGAGAAAACAAAGGTAAAGAAAATTCCATCATGATCTATGCATAAATGTCGGCTCCAGTATTGGATAGATGTCGTTGCTAACAGGTCTCGTAAAAAAAGAGGAGGAATACAAAGGGGAATTGCAGCCCCATTTCCTTCCTGATTAACAAACATGCTCCTTTTCTGGTAGAAATAATCTAATTTCTAGAGTGTATTTTCTGAAATGGATTCAATTGACAAACAGGTCCTGATTAAAAGTTATTCGATTTGGACAGTAATATTAGTCTTCAATGTATACCTTTTTTAAAAAAGGAATTAGAATTCGTCAGTATAATTGTGGTTATTATTTTTTATTGGAATATACATTTATAAAATTCAACGAATATGATATTACCCAAAGCATTTTGAAGAAAGATCTGTGCGCGATTTCTGCGTTTCCAAATAAAACAAAATATTTTGATCAATCAAGACTCAAAAGTTTGAGGAGGACGTCACGTTCTGTTTCACTGACCTATGGGTCCCGCTCCGACCCGAACCTAGCGCTTCCAGGAGCAGAGCTCTGTAAGCAAGTATAGTAACCGGCTGAGAGCGGGCTGTATCTTACGTGGAGAGAGAGAGAGGAGTAGAGAGAGAACGAAGCCGGCGTTTCCTGGTGCGCCTGCTTGAAGCCGGCGAAGACGTTCTCCCTTGTCTCCCATTGGCTGCATGTCCATCTGCACCCCAGGAAGCAATAAATACTAGGGGTATGTACTGCCACTGCGCGGTGATATGGCATTCTTACAGCCGACGAGCGGGCTGTATTATTAGCCATGCTCTAAGCGCTTCCGGCGGTCTCTGCTCTGAAGTCTGAACCGAAGCTCCATGAAAAGAAAAGTCTGAACTGAAGCTCGCCTTTTCGGAACAACAGTGTTGTTGCTACAGTGAAAAAGTTACGAACACTGTTTACATAGACTCAACTTACTGTGTGTTTTCGTGACCTTTGACTAGCATGTTAGCCTCCATTGTGGATTCTCTGACTGCCTTGAAAAGTCACTAAAACACTGTGCTGCTAAGGGTGGGTTTGGTTCGCATTTCTGGGCCAACCGGGCCCACGGGGTGCAGGCGAGCGGCGTTTGGTTGCCTGCACCGCCCCCAGAGCCGGGCTCTCCAGATGCAATTTCCCTCCTCTTAACTGCATCCCCAGAAACGCCAGAAACGGTCGTTTCTGCAGAGCCAGGCTCGGCTCATGCAGCTGTTTCTCCCACTAATTAGTGTATAATTAGTAAATATCAAGTGATATCAATGTATTTTATTGATAATTAAGATATGATTAGATAAAATAAGTCCTCTAAAACTATATTTGTACAAAATAAAAATTATAATCATAATTTTTAATATTTTTTTATCTCATGCGACTTATCTCGTACAAGCAACCAAACGCCTGATCTCTCTAGCCTGACTCTGGATGTGCACGCAACCAAACAACGACACTATGCATGCTGACAGCCTGGCTGGAGAGAGCCTGACCGGAGGGAGCCTGGCCGGAGGGAGCCCAGCCAGGAAAAGAGAAGGAACCAAACGCACCCTAACCTTCCTCCTCTCGGGGCCCGCTCGTTCTCAGATGGATGGGTGTGATTGATTGCTACTGAATATGCTACAGTGTTTTCGGAACTGCTACAGTGAAAAAGTTACGAACACTGTTTACATAGACTCAACTTACGTCTTGTTTCCTAAAATTTCTAACGTTCTCAATAAATACGTCAAAAGACTATACTCAGAGTATTAAATATAGTTAAAAAATAATTAATTACACAGTTTTGATGTACTTCGCGGTACAAATCTTTTGAAACTAGTTAGACCATGTTAGGATAATATTTAGCACAAAAGTCATGAAAACACACAGTAAGTTCGTGAGAAAATTTGTCTAGTGGCAACAAGTCGGCTTCATCAGCTGCCAGCGGCGGCGGCGCCCTCCCCGACCCCGCTACCGACCGGTCTCGGATTGGCGTGGAGCGGAGATCCATCCGGGAAATTGCCGAATTGGGATCGATCTCTTCTGTTGGTACGGAGCCCTAACCTTTTCCGCTTCCCGGATTGATTCGCTTGCTTCGTGGTGGGTTTCTGATCCATCCTCTCTTGCTCGAGCAGGTTCGTCTCCTTTCCCAGTGCCGATGGAGCACGCTAAGTCCGGCCCCAGCAGTTGGCCGGAGCTGGTCGACGTGGTGCCAGTGCTGCAGGACGATGGGCCCAGCCCCGTGGTCCCCATCGCCTACCGCGACGATTTCCGCGAGGTCATGGATTACTTCCGCGCCCTCTACTTCGCTGGCGAGCGCAGTCCCCGCGCCCTCCGCCTCACCGCCGAGGCCATGGACCTCAACCCCGGCAACTATACTGTGAGAATTACGCTCTTCTCTCTTTTTCACTATTTTAGTTTCATGAGGTGTAAGGAAAAATACTTTGTGCGCATAGGGCACATGCCCACCACCGCAGTGGTTGACGCGTGGCCATGTTTATTGGCGGGAATCGTTAGGTGCTAATGTTAACTATAATTTGTAGATGTGATTATAGGTGTAGTCGTCACCGGTATAGGTATACCTTTTCATGTGTAGGAGGTGCATCAACTGCTCATGTGTGCACGCATGCGGCAGCTTTGCACCATGGTGTCTGTTAGTGCGATTTCCGACAAGGCAAGTGATGTGTCAGGCTAGTGGATGCGGCATCCATTTCCGTCTATACCGCGGAAGCGTTTATAGAGGTGCCATCCACTTCATTTTATTCTGTTTTTTTTTTGCTAGAGCAATTAATGCTTTCCGGCATCCTTCGTCGAAACCACCTGCAAGCTGCAGATTCGTTTTGGCTCAATCAGTTAATTACATTACACAAATGCAATATTGCAATGTTGGCTTGCAATGTTGCAGTGATTCACTGTGAATTCATTGTGATTCTAAGGTCCTGTTCTTTTGATTCTAAGGTCCAATTTACCGTGATTCTAAGGTGTTGTTTTTTTATTCTAAGGTCCAATTCACCGTGATTCTAAGGTCCTGTTCTTTTTGAATAGTATTGGCAAATGAATAGTATTTGGCAAATGAATAGTATTTGGCAAATGAATAGTATTTGCAAATGAATAGTATGCTCCAGCGTGGTACACACAACACAAAATGTTTTACATTAAACAAACCAGTGTCTCTCACATCCACTTTGCACATATAAACATGGAGTACAATATTTTTTGGCCTTAAACAAATGAAAGATGCCAGCAAAACATTCATTTTGGCGGCAACCACCACAGCAGTTACCTTTAATAGACACGATGCGCAAATGAACAGTTCGTTTTGCATAGTGCGATGGCTGCCATGTGCCAGAAATCACCGACCACGCAATCTGAGCATTCCTTGCCGCGACCGCCGCCCTCGCCCTGCTGCTGCTCCTTGAGGCGCCTGAGGCGCACGCGGTCGCGCCATATGCGGTGCTCCAGCTCGTCGATGCCGCCCACGTCGTCGTCGTCGTCGGTGTCGTCGGCGTCGATGCCATCCAGCTAGCGAGCGACAAACAATACGGGAGGAACTGTAGCTTCCGCGACCATCAAAACGGAATGGAGGGAGTAAGTCAAATGAACAGTATTGGCTGAAAGCTTGCCCACCGCTCTAGCGCGCACTCAGAAGCGCAAGGCAGAAAGACTGCCCTACATTTCAAAACCGGGTACCTAGGTCATTAGCAATAGTAGGTTGATTAAGACTCTGCATTTAAATTCAAGTGGTGCACAGATCTCAATGCAAATTCTTACTTTACCATGATATACGGCTGGATGCAGGGTGGGCATCTGCCCCTATGCGCAAAAAATCCACTCTCTTATTGAAAACTAAAGTTTCTATGGTTATGTGACAAAATTTTAAGGGGGAAAATAAATTATAGAGGTTGATCCATTGAGTTATGGTTTTGACTTGAAACCATGTAGCACTGTGGTCATGAGCTTCACTGGCTACAATGGATAAAATTTCTGAACCATTACTATTATGGTCCAGTTATCAGCATGCGACAATGCTACAGAAGGAAGAAACAAGAAGTGTGGTAGAGCCAGTTTTAGAGAGTTGGATTTTCAATGTAAGCTGGAAAATAGGTACCTGTTTGCAGCTTTACATAGAATGTACTCTGATATTGACACCGTCTATCATTCATGCAGCATGCTTTTTCATCGCCTGTGATATCTGTAGAAGGCCACCCATACTTTTCTGTTCTGTGCTATGTTTCTTAATGCACTTGAACAGCAATGGTGTTGTTTACCATCACAGAGTTGTTTGTTCTATCGCTACTCGCTAGTACAAGCCCTGTTTTTTAAAGTATTGTCATGTATTCCATTTTGATATCAATTAACCCTTTTGGTAGTTACCTTTTATACTTACAGACTTAATTATTTACTTGATAGGTCTGGCATTTCAGGCGCCTTATTCTGGAAGCATCGGATTCTGATTTACTGGAAGAGATGAATTTTGTTAAAAAAATTGCCTTATGTAATCCAAAAAACTATGTGAGTTCCATTATTAAAATAAATCTTATAGCACATTTAGTATTTCATGGAAACTAATGTCCTATTTTGTGGGTGTTGATGTTGTGTAAACAATTGCCAATTTCTCGACTTCCGTAATTATAAATTTTATCCATCTTTCATTGCTATGGAAATCATGATTAACCGTGCAGGGTCCAATTATAATTTTAGGCATCATAAGAGATGGCTTGCTGAGAAACTAGGGCCTGGTGTTGCAAATAAAGAGCATGAATTCACAATGAAGATACTTGATATTGATGCCCAAAATTACCATGCTTGGTCTCATAGGCAGGTTTGCATAATGCACATCCCGTTTTACTATATGATAACTGATAAGTATTCCACACTTGGGTACTGTACTAAGCTAAGCTATGTTCGAGGTTACTAAAAAAAGAGTAGCAGTGCAAGCTTTGTTCTACTAACAATATTGCTTTACAACTGTTCTAGTGGGTTCTTCAAGCATTGGGTGGATGGGAGAGTGAACTGCAGTACTGCAACCAGCTACTTGAAGATGTCTTGAATAATTCAGCTTGGCATCAGGTCATGCTCTGTGCTATTTGTCTCTTAAACTTTTGTCTAGTTTCGTGTGCAATTTCACCCTTAGGTTATCTTATCATTTGGGCTTCATAGATGGTAGATCATTTCATGTCGATTTCATCCTATGAGTCTGCAGAACTGTGCAGTTTTTTCTGATTTACTTTCTCCTTTTTTAAATGTATGGCATTGTGAAATTTTGCATGATGACCTATGTAAACCTTTTCACTGTAACAAAAATTATAAACTAGAGTGTTGGGAGTATTTTCATTGTAATGGTACCATGTTCATATGGCCAGCAGAGGTAGCTTCATGTAATTAGTGGTGGTCAATGCTGGACAAAGTGGATAACAGTATACTGCTGTCGCATACAAATCTATCGTGTGTCTGTTCTTGACTTTCTATTGCCTGTTACATTGTGTCATGAATGCTTGTCCTGCCTCCCGGTGCCTGAAGTATGTTGATTTTGTTTTGCAACAGAGATATCTTGTAATAACAAGATCACCACTTTTTGGTGGCCTTAAAGGGATACGTGATTCAGAAGTAGATTACACAATTGAAGCTATTGTAGCAAACCCTCAGAATAAAAGCCCTTGGAGATACCTCAAGGTACAAGGGGGAGAATAACTTGCTGGTATCTGACGAACGCATCTCTGATGTTTGTCTCAAGGTCTTGAAGAATGATTGGAGTTGTGTATTTGCTTCGAGCTTGCTGCTTGATCTTCTTCACTCGGGTTTGCAGCCTTCGGAGGAACTTAAAGCCACTCTTGAACCAATAAGGAACTCTGATCCTGAAGTGGTAGATGCTGATCATGCAACGGCTGTTTGCTGTATGCTGCAGAAATGTGATCCCCTCCCGGTAAATTATTGGTATTGGTACAAGACCACCCTTCTCAGATCACCTGACATTACAGGGGCTCACCCCTTGATATCCTCATTGGGTCGGGCTCTGTGAGGCATAATTTAGGTGCCCTTGGTTAAAATGGTTCACCGGATCTGCATGATGCAAAGCTAACCAAAGACAAGTGTGTGTGGCTATCTCCCCTGTGGTCGGACAGAAACACTTGTAAATTGGATTTTGCTTGGCAGATTTATTAGTGCGATTGTTCCAAATAACACTTTTTTGCAATAAATTTTGTTTCATACATGTAAGCTTGAATACATTGGTGGGCATGAGAGCCTACGTGGCACATGTTTTACCTTTTGAGTCTTTTGCCTGTTTTTGTTTGACTAGGAAGGAAATTGCTCTCGTAATACCGTCTGTTATGACAGCTAATTTTCCACTGCTTTGATCTTGGCGGTCGGATGCCGTTTGGACTTATTGGATTTAATAATGTTATAAAAGACAACGTACATAGTGGCTAAAGGCACACAATCAAACCATCACCGTATATGTAACATCCAATTACCAAATTGTAGGAAAATACCTAGACTTACAACGATACCTGACGAAGATCCACTAGAAACACAACCAGCTGATTAAAGGAATGAGTAAATTGCATTCACCATACAACAAATTGTCAAGTGCAGATTGATCTAACAAGTTGTGAAATACTCAATCTAGTACAATAACTTGGTAACTAACTTGGCATGCGAGTGCAGATTAGTCCAAAAAACTGTAAATACTCAAACTATATTATATTAAATTGGCAATTAGTGCATATGCAGTTCAAATTTTGCAACAATTAAAATATTTACATCACAACAAGTTATTAAATATTATTTTTAAAGTGTTATTAAACATTATTTGACCATTGATATTAACATTCTTTGATCACTGATATTCGTGTTTGCAAGGGTAATGTATTTATCCTAGACCGGAACCCTTAGTGTTTACGAAATTAATGTTATGTCTTCATATTAACTATTTTTATACGATAATTTAATTTTAATTGAAAAATACTTGATTTGATATAAATATTATAAGTTCACCTTAGCATTTTAAATTTTTATTATACTCCTTTTTTGTTCAACTAAAAATCAATACATTAATGCATATTAATAATACCTTTTAGAAATTTGGTGTGATTTTTTAAAGCCACATGTACTTGTTTAGAAAGTAAAATTGAGCGAAACTAGAAACATACATGCTTCTCTTGTGGGCTTTAGTATTTCATTAATACCTAGTGTAATTCTAAAATTGTATTCAATATCATCTAATGAACAAAGAAGTTATGTACATAATTGAGAAGTAGCGGACATGTCACGATCAATGAATTTCATTGATAAAAAAATAAGAACTATCGATTGGAATAAAACTTATGCCCATCTACTTTGGTTATTACGTTCTTGTCATTTGGGTTGTTGATGCACTAATTTGCCAAATTATTGCACTAAATTGAGCGTTTAGCTTGTTGTTGGATCAATCTGCACCCACCTAATAAATTATTGCACTAGATTGAACACTTTACCAGTTGTTGGAGCAATCTACACTCACCTATCAAGTTGTTGTACTAGATTAAGTATTTTACAAGTTTGTCGTATCATTATGCACTTGTTGACGCAAAAATCGGACTGCTGCGTAGCAACCCACTGAATCCCTGGTGTGAGGCGTGCCAGTTTATCTGACCTGTTGGTGTCAACACACCCACCTCACAAGTTGTTGTATGGTTGGTGCAATTAACTGTTAAAGGAATTGAACGAGCAATTGGGGGGGTGAGTTTGCAAGATCTAGTAGGAACGCAAACAACTTAATCACAAGACAACCGTTTGTGATAGAAAAATGAGTGTATATATTATTTACAACAAGTTGATCCGTTGTAACATATTGCGCGGGAAGTAGAAAAAAGAGAAGCTAAACGATCTCCACATAAACTATAAGAGATGAGTGGATTTGCGGGAGGGGTTGGTGAACAGAAGAATGGATTGTGGTTTCTCCCTGTACAATTTGTTTCCGTTTTGGGGTGGGTTTCGACCTTTGGGGTGCTGTGTGCTTGGGGCACTTGGAATGCTTGTCGATCGGCAAAGAAGATGTGCTTGCTCGAGAATGGATCTGAAACCAAAAGCATCTTATCACTCTTGGAGAAAGATATCAAGTCGGAATTAGGTGGCCCATGTAGTAGTGACTTGTTAGTGCAAGATCTAACGAACAACTAATAAATCCGTAGCACTTCCTTCAGAGCCATACGTGCTCCAGCATATTGCTTATTCAGAGGTGGAGCTCAAAACATGTATGTTATTATTCCCTTTTATAGTTTATTATACATGAGTTACTTTCTTGAACTTACAATGTGTTACATACTTACATGTACTACAGGTACATGCCTTAATTTGTGGAATTGTGGTCCACCAACAAGCAGAGTTGTACAAATATGGTCACTTTGCAGAATTATACTAGCTGGTGTGGCTTGGTCCTATCATTTGGTTTGGTTTTGTAGAAGTTGTTTGCTATTGAAAATTATTTAATATGATCGTGATTGTCTGGCGCGTTTGAGTAAGATAGCTTGTGAGCTAATGGCAAGTTGGGAACAGACACTCATGTTGAAATTGTTCCTATTTGTGTGCTTGATGCACACGTTCCTATTTGCGTGCTTCATACACACACAAGTTATGTAGGAAGTGAAATCATCTTCTTGATTTTATTGACCTGACAAATTTTATGTATGTGCTCTTATCACTCCTGTCTTTAATATGTATGTCTTACTGTCGGTGTTTTAGACCGGCAACCTACTACGGGGAGTACCCGAAGTAGATGAATGTGACTCGCCGAGATCGGTAACTCGAAGGAAGAGACACGTGGCACACAATTTAGACAGGTTCGGGCCGCGAGGTGCGTAATACCCTACGTCCTGTATGCTGCGTAGCTCTGGATTGATAGGGCACGATTACACGATGGTGCAATTATGCGCCGTGAGTTGTATGAGAGGAGATTCGATGAGGGGATCGGTCCCTGCCTCGCCTTATATAGTTCGGGAGGCAGGGTTACAAGTCGGAGTAGGAAGAGAGTACTAGTCGAGTACGTCTAGGAGTCCTCTATACAGTGCGGAACATGTACAGCTTCCTAACCGAGTACTACTCCTGTGTAGTCCTTGTGCTCCACGCCTTCAGATGCCGTGTAGCGCAAGCCGGGTAGTCCCAGGGGCCCACCGAGTAGTCGGTCCTGGTACCCACCGAGGTAGTGGGCCCAGGGAGGTCCATACGACAAGCCCCCGAGTACTTTGTAGTCGAGAAGGATAGCTTCAAATAGTCTTGACGGCCTTAACGAGTAGTCCCCAAGCGTCCCTGAGCGCTACAAGTCAAAAGTCCTCAAGAGTAGTCGAAGCATCCCGAGGCTGGAATGTACTCCAGCTGATGGTTGAGCAATCTTGAAGTCTTCTCGAGTAGTCCCAAGCGTCCTTGAAATCTGCCTTCGAAGGTCTTCAAGAAATGCCAGTCTTGTCTTGAAGCCGGAGCTGTCATGGAGGCGCGATTTGCAGAACCGCACTCCACATGGAGTAGCCCCCGAGCCTCGAGCCGCGGGCTCTGGCTTAGGGTCCATCTAAGATCTTGGCAAGATAATCCCGAAAAATCCGGAGAGAAAAAACCGAAGGAAAGGGTCTTCTTGGAGAATGTGTCCTGAGATGCTCTTGAGACTAGTCGCGTCCCAGGTAGTCGAGTAGAAGTAGCCGAGCCCCCGAGGTGAGGCGCGTCGACTAGTAGAATACGAAGAGTCACGCGCAGCCGCTGAGTCAGCCGCGCGTGGACTTATCCAGCCGCCCGTTGCGGAGGCTATTTGGCTTATAAATAAGAGCCAAACCCCTTAGGGTTTTTCACCCAAGTGAGCCGCAGTCATTTCCATTTGAATCTTGAAGTAGATCCACTCCGGCGCTCGCCGCCGCCGTAGTAGATGCGAGCGCATCGCCACCCGAAGCCTTTAGGGTAGCCCCCGAGCGGATGCGAGTGAAAACTCCTTGCACTTGGAGAATGAAGCCGTCGCCGTCGAAGACGTCCAAGGCCGGCGGGAAGAAGAGAGGCCGTGCAGAGGCCGCCGCGGCCGCCACTAGTGCAGCGCCGCCCGTGTCGCCACCGCGCGCTGATCCAAGCCGCGAGTGGAAGAAATCGAAGGTCAAGACGGAGGACCTGCTGACCCTGTTGAACAGCGGGTTCATCAGGGAGAAGGAGGTCGACATGTGGAGATCCGCCGCAGGAGATCCTTATCCGATGGAGAAGGCCGAAGACGAGATCCCGATGTTCTCGCGCTTCGTGGAGCGCGGCCTCGCGCTCCCAGCAAGCGACTTCTTCAAGGGGCTGCTCGGGTACTACGGCATCGAGTACCTCAACCTGAACCCGAACGGCATCTTCCACACGTCGATCTTCGTCCACTTCTGCGAGGCCTTCCTCGGAATCAAGCCGCACCGGGTGCTCTTCCGGAAGTTCTTCCGCGTCAAGCCGCAGCCCAGTGCCTCCAACCCCAGGGTAGTCGGAGGAGCCGGGATCCAGCTGAGGGAAGACGCCGCAGATCAGTACCTGGCGTACAAGCTCGTGGACTCCAACACGGACTGGAAGACGAGGTGGTTCTACATCACGAACCACCATCCTGGCCTGCCGAAGCCGAGCGGACGGCAGCCCAGGCATCGTGAGTGGTGGAACACAGAGCCCACCATGCAAGAGGGGATCCAGCTCCCCGAGCTGCTAGCACGCATTCGAGTGCTCAGAGAAGCCGGACCGAGGGCCGAACACGTGGCCTTCGGTTTCATGAAGCGCGAGGATCCGGCCCGCCGATGGCGCGGGATACGGCGGGCTTCGAGTACACCGGCGACGACGACTCGTCGCGGATGCGGGGGCGAAGTGGACGACAACGACATCGTCGAACGGTTGTCGCGTATCTTGAAAGGACCTTGATGTCGCCTAGAAGGGGGGGGTTGAATAGGCGTGACGACCGAATTAAACTTTTTCCCCCAAATCACTTGAGCTGACAGTGCTCCACCGGTCAGACCGGTGGTGGTGACCGGTCAGACCGGTCAAGCACTGGTCTTCACAGATGACACCGGTCAGACCGGTGCACCTCACCGGTCAGACCGGTGTAGCACAGAGAACCTGCAAAAACAACTTCAAGCGCCTCTTGGCTTCTAGCACGAACCAAACTCGGGGTGTAGCTCTTGTAGATGATCACAAGCAGAGTAATGAGCCCCCGCACACACAAGTAACACACCCAAGTAGATCGAAGCGGAAGCAAATGATATATGCTAGAAAAACAACTTAGAGAGAAGAACCACACGAGGAAGCAAGGATTTGTTTCCCGAAGTTCACCACCCACTGAGGAATGGCTACGTCTCCGTTGAGGAGCTTGTAAGGGACAATTCCCACAACAAGCCGGGTCTCTTTCAACCACTTTCCTCCTTTCCACTAAGGTGATCTTTTCCACGAAGAGGCAAGATCGCAGCCCTCACAAACTTCCCGTCGCTCACCACAACCTTGGGAGCTAGCCGGCGACACCTAGCCGTCTAGGAGGCAAACCTCCAAGAGTAACAAATGCACCAAAGTTTGTAGACCCGTAACCAAAGTGCTCAAGCTATGGAACCTGCTCTTGTTAGCTCACAAAGTCACTCCTAGGCTCACTTTCTCAACCCAACACAAAGATGATGGCTTGAATCCACAAATCTCACAAAGAGATGGTTGGGGAGAGCCACTAAGGCTTAGAGCTGGTTAGAAATGGCTTGGGATCTCAGCAGCAACACTAGAAGCAGCAACCCTCACCTGAAGAGGGCTTGGGGTATTTATACCCCTCAAAGAAGAAAACTAGCCGTTAGACCCCGGGCGGCACCGGTCAGACCGGTGCCCTACACCGGTCAGACCGGTGTATGAAAAACTAGCCGTTGGGCTAGCGGCACCGGTCGGACGGTGCCTCCGGCCGTACCGGCCGGTCAGGCCCCGAGTTGCCCCAAAACCTTTTTTTTTAGAGAAACTAGCACTTCACCATCAAGATGAAATGACCCAGGTTAGGTTAGGAGGGTTGGTTAGCACACTCAAGGGCTAGATCTCACTTAGGTCAACTAATGAGCACTTTGACTTGGTCAACTTGCTAAGTTGCATCCCTCTTGATAGTACGGCATACCTATACTCAAGAAAAGAGTAAAAGAGCTTTGATGACCCCTTGAGCTTGAACAACTTCAATTCTTGCCATACTTGATCGATAACCACTTGAGGGCTTTCAACATAGCCTTTGACTTGAGCATGTCCATACTTGAGCTAGTGACTTAGGATCTTTCCATATAGCATAAGAATGCACACTTGGATCCATGGCCACTCCATGTTGCCAATCTTAACGAGTTGATGACTTGCAAAGCTTCCCTCGATTAAGGTATGAATATGATACTTGAAGACCCCACGGATGCTAGACCTTCACCCTAGCAAAACACTTATGGTGGCTTAGCTACGGCCCCAAAGATTGCTTAGTCCCTCACCCTAGACATCTCGGTTGATCTCTTCATCACTTATCCAATCCACTTTGAGTTCCACTTTGCTTCACACGCAATTGACCCTCATTTGAAAGTCCCGCTTCAAATGCTTGATCTTGATTGACAACGGATATGCAAGCTTCCATTTTTAGAACCATGAAATGTGTACTCATCATCTTGTTCTCTTTTAATAAACTCATGAAGCCTTGCACCAAATACTCATCTTTGTAGATGTGAGCCATAAAATACATCCATATATAAAATACTTCAAAAGTAGCTCATGAATATATAATGAAAACCTGCTCACGATCTTAAACAAAAACGTTAGTCCTTTAATCGCCTTGTCATTCAATTCACCAAAATCCACTTAGGGGCCTAGATGCACTTTCAATCTCCCCCTTTTTGGTGATTGATGACAACTCGATTAAAGCTTACAAATAAAACAATAAAGCGCATTTAGATTCTCAGATATAGCTAGAGCTCCCCCTTAATTTGTGCTTTGAGTTTGATTTCAAGAAAATGGCCTTAAATGCCATTAGCACAAATTTGGAAGAAAGGACGTGTGAGCTCCCCCTATATCTTAGAATCAGTGGAGTGCAACAAGTGTGAGCGACAAAATAAAATCCGTGATGCGTATGACAAGATATGCACAAAGCAAAGAAAAATGAGCCGATTGGGCAAGCACCGGTCGAGCCGGTGCCCCCGACCGGTCCGACCGGTCGAGTCCGGCCGGCTCTCCCAAGCGGG
Organism: Cenchrus americanus; assembly: GCA_947561735.1. Classification (NCBI taxonomy): domain Eukaryota; kingdom Viridiplantae; phylum Streptophyta; class Magnoliopsida; order Poales; family Poaceae; genus Cenchrus; species Cenchrus americanus. The sequence goes on from OX387243.1 coordinate 106,738,778, forward strand.
CGGCACGGTCGGCCGGGTGCCTCGACCGGTCGGCCGGTCGAGGTCCGATCAGCGCACAAAGCAACAGAAGTGTGTGCTATTTGGTCCAAGGTGATCATGCCGGGGTTGCAAGGCTGGTTTAGATCACTTTGCTCCATATAGCCAACACAAACAAACACCATTCAAAGCATGCATCACAATCTATCAATAAAGTCGCTTAAATATTACATTAAGGTTTGAAACACACAGTGGCACTCATACAAAAGTTCTCAAGTCCACTAAGATCAAATTCTAACTTATTACACGATTTTTCTCAAATGCCAGCAGGCACCGGTCAGACCGGTGCAGGGCACCGGTCAGACCGGTGCAACACAGACAGCAGCCCTGACAACACAAACTTGAGGCTTTAATCGCAATTCTTCTCCCCCTTTGTCATCAAGCATCCAAGAAGGGCCTGGAGAAGAAGCAGCAGCTGATCACTGTCCTTGTGATCCGTCTCCTGGGTGAGAGCTCCCTCCTATTTGAAAGTCGTCAAGAATCCAATGCAAAGGAGAGTTTAGGTAAATCGATTCCGAGACGTTGATCTGAGATGGATGAGCTATGGGAGCACGAGTTTTTACCATAGAAGTACGGGTCGTAGCCAAAGATCTCGGCGGAGAAGCGAGCGCCCCAATCGTGTACTTGCTCGGGAGGTGGAGGAGGTGGGGGTGCTTGCTCTGTTCCATGAAGTGAGACGATCCTGCTACGTTCGGAGGAGGAGGTACAAAGGGTGGAGGAGGTGGAGGAAGCGATGAAGATGATCCTTGCCCTTGCCGAGACTCGAAGAACATAGGGCCGTATTGATTAAGCAAATCCGAGTTGGCCCATCCTCTCATCCTTTCTTCAAAGGAAGGTATCTCGGCGGAGGAGATTCTGGAGATGGTGGAGATCGAGGTGGTTGAAAACCTTGGGCATTGTGCATGAGCTTCATCGTATCCCGCATTTGCTTATTTGCCCGTCTTGACCTTTGTTGCTCCACCCGGATGTCATGCGGCTCCGACACATCCCAAAAATGAAGTTGAGAAACTTCTTCAAAGGAGAGGTGGATGCGGGGCTGCACGGCTGCCGGCCTCCCCACCGGTCGGACCGGTGCTCGGCCGGTCGGACCGGGCCGGCTCGAGCACCGCCGGAGGCGAAAGCGGCCGACCCGCACCCTCCTCAAAAATTTCTTCCTCCCGTTCCGGTGCATGCTCAACTCTAGGAGATGGAACCCGAGGATTCTTGCTAGGATTGAGCTTGAGAGGCTTGTGTGTCACATTCTTCGGAAATTCGTGTCTTTGCAACCTTTTCAATCATATACATGATGTAGGGGCCGTAGCTGCAAATTTTCTTGGGGTCTTCGGATAGATGCTTGATCTCTTGCCAAATGAAGTCCCCAACACCGAATTCGGAGCTCCCGGCCTCAAAGCCACCATCAAATTTTTTCCGAAACTTAGTGATTTCCGAGGGGTTTCCATCTCTAGGTGTGATAGATACCCTAAGTAGCCTATTTAGGACGGCGAAGTAGGTATAGAGGTTCTTCACCTTCCCAAAGTTGGCGTGCTCACCGCGAGGGTACATCACGTGCAAAGCATCCTTCTCTAGCTCCCCCTCATCATGGAGCTTCCTTAGCTCCCCATCTCCTGCCATGATCCCAAAGCATCTCAAGAATCGTGGAACGTAATGGAGTACCTTTGGCCGTTAGTCATCCAAATCATGGCCCCGTCGGCCTCAATGTGACCAAAGTGCCTTGTGGCAAAGAAGCTGGGCAATGATCTCTTTGTTCCAATCGTGTCGGAACCCCATAAGTGACTTGACCCTTTGCCTCTCACGAGCTTGCTTGATTACTTCATCAAAAATAGGGTCTCCTTTCCTTGCCATGTGCCCCCAATCCACAACCGAGCCTTGTGTGTGATCTTGGGCTTCTTTATAATCACCGTAGCATAGTAGTCTTGCTGAAATTTAGCCCAAAATGCGGGATCCGAAGCGGTCTTGCCCTCCTCATAAGGGTTCTTGTCCCTTAGCTTCTTCGGGGCCTTGGTCATCCCACGACCCGTGGTACTTAACCGGCCGATCGGGATAAATGTAGGTAGGTGGCATGATCCTCGGCCTACCCCGATCGTCGTCGTCCTCTTCCATGGCATCCACATCCTCTTCTTCTTCCTCCTCATCCTCCTCCTCATCCTCATCCCCAAGCACCATCGTTGTCGACCCCGATCCTCCGGTGTCTTCTCAACTCAAAGCCGGCCGGATAAGTCTCATCTTCAACATTGTCATCGTCGCTTGTTCCGGTGTCACCTCCTAGATCGGGATCCTCGGCACTAGCTTGAGTTGAGCGGCGTCTCAATCTCTTGCCGCGATGTTTACGGTCTTGCCCCCTTCCCCAAAATCACGGGGATGGCTCCTCGGCGAGTGAGGACTTCTTCTCTTCTTTTCTTAGCCCCTTCCTTTTCCCGCACCATAGGCCGCGTCCCGAGTCACACAAAGGATGACAAGAGTGTATAAGACTCCGGGAAAAAGATTGAATTGAATTGGAATTGAAACTTGAAAGTTCGAACGAGTTGGGTGCGTTGCGGGCCACACCAATCGGACCGGTGAGGGGCACCGGTCGGACCGTGCCACCCGAACGCGAGCCAATTGCTCCCACATTCAATCTGAGCAGCTGGTGAGCTAAGATTTGGTATATATGAACAAAAGACATCCTAGAAAAGATATGTGTTGAAAAACAAGAAGAAAAACACATTTTGGGGTGGACATGCGCCACCGGTCGGACCGGTGACGGCCACCGGTCGAGCCGGTGAAAGCCGTCCGAACCCAATTTGTGATTTCTCACAATGTGTCCAACAAAACGCTATGGATCTATAGGAATGTCTTCTAGGTGATCTCGGAAGATGTTCTACCAAAGGAAATTCAAAACTTTGCACCAAGTGAGGAGATCGGGCAAAAGAAAGGTTTGAATACCTTTGGAGAGATGAACTCGAGTTGAATCCGAGAAACACGAAGGGGAAAGTGAAGAGGGGCCTTAGGAGATCCTTTTGCTTCCAATCTTGAGGCTTTTCCTTGGTTGAAACTTCAAATCACCATGGATTGTGAGAGAGATGAAAGAGAGGAGATGGAGGAGGTGTTCACGGTTTGGAGGCAGTGGTGGGATGGTGAATGATGGAGGAGAGAGAAGGAAGGGGGGGTAAAAGGATTCCTTTACTTGTGGCCCCACGGGGCGACGCCGGGCGTCCGCCGGTCGAGCCGGTGACGGTCCACCGGTCGGACCGGTGACAACTGGCCGGTCAAGCCGGAGAGGCCATATCGGTTTTTCGGCCCCCCATCGGTAGAACCGAAGATCCCGATAAAATTCAACGAGAGAGTCCTTATCGGTAGAACCGACATTCCCTCGGTATTACCGTCCCTTTTCCTCCTTTTTGAGATTTTGCTCCTTAAAACTTCTCCGGATATGTTATAGACCAATTCTCATCCACTTAGGTTGCACAAACACGATTATGTGACTTCAAGTTCACCACCGGTCAGACCGGTGGCTTGCACCCGTCGGACCGGTGCGGCCTTGAGAAGCAAAAATTGAGCCACAACACAGAATTTTTTTATTTCAACCTTTAAGGAAGTCTTGGATAAGAGATATTAAGTTGATATTGATCCAAAAACCATCAATTCTTAGAAGAATGAGGATTACCAATCTAATTTGCGAATTCTTGATTCTTCCAAGATTGAGAGAGATAAAAAGAATGGATTTTTAGGGACTTGAGAAAATCTCCTTAAGCGTGACTAGCCATCAATCAAACAAGGAGAACTATAGTCACAACTAAGTTGATTGGGTTACTAAGACCAAGAACCAAATATTTTTCAAAGAAAGCACACTTCTGTTCATGCTAGTTGATTTTTCGAAAACATCTATCCTATATCACAAAATGCATGCATCCACTTCAAATGAATGCCCTAACAAGCATATTTGGCTCATATCTCCATTCTCGAGACACAAAGACGAGTAGAAGAAAAGATATCAACCAAATATCTAGAGAGGAGCGCAAGAGGTCCATTTGAAGCAATTACATGCCAAGGATGGCACACTAGCATGTTGTTATGGCCTAGATGCATTACGGTATTTCAATGAGTTTCGTGAAAACATACCTTTGCCTTAAGACCATTTCATTTGTGCATATACTAACTTTCAAACAATGTTAGCTCTTACTTGTTCTTTAGGAGGTTACGCTTATCGAGAGCTTCCTTTGATATGCATAAACGAATGAGACTACAATATCACTTAGAAGAAGTTGTTAGTCCCATAAGTGACTCAAGTTTTGTAATGAGCTCCCCCTTAAGTAGTGCTAGAGAATTTGAATTTCTCGACCAAGGCACTTTGCTCAATCAAGAACATGTTGAGGCTCATTCCAAAACTTGGTCAAAACACATAAATGATTTGATAATTGACATGTGTTCAGCTTCTCATAACCTTTGACGCCAAATCACCCTTCATCTTGAGGGTTTGGACAACCCCGGGTCACCCGGGCACTCATGCCGGGTCACCTCCGGCATTCGAGGCGTACGGGTCACCCGGCACTTGTGCCGGGTCACCCGCTCAAGTTTTCGGCTGCGTTGGCACCGGTCGGACCGGTGCACATCACCTGGTCGAGCCGGTGACCACCCTCGACCCATTTTGGTGATTTTTCCTTCCCTTTTCCTTGAGTGAGTGGATGTATCACTAATTTCGGACCTGCATCCAAGGATAAGGTATTGCTCTACTAGAGAGCCATTAAAGGTATCGAATGGCATGAGAAGGTAAATCTTCATAAAAAATAGTCAAAGTCACCACCTCATGCTTTGCTCATGCAAGAAGAGCTTCACATGAGTGTTCACCAAGAACCAAAGTGACTTAGACTCAATCGGGCGCATTAGTTACCGAGATGTCATTGATTTCACGAAATATATGAGTTTGCTCTTCACATGGTCAATTGAATTCATCAAGATTTCTAAGTCCTCCAACCATGTGCTCAATGCATCTCTTTCAACCCGCAAGCTCAGTAAGCATTCCTCGGTACCCAACACTTGTTGGGTCCTATTGGGTTAGTCACAAGGTGCTTAGGAACCCAAATAGTTCTCATGCTACAATGAGGTGAACTAATCTCCCTCATAGCACAAGTTCTATTCTTATCGTTCCTAAGCTTATGGAAATCATAATGGACAAGGTTTGATTTAGGAACGTTACCATTTGGGCAATCCTTGCCCATGTGACCCTTTTGACGGCATTCGTAGCAAATGCGACTTTTGTTCTTGTTGGTCACCCCATTCCTTACAATTTCTTTTCTACACTTGCTTCTGAGACTTGTTCTTGGAGAAGGTGGCTTCCTTGCCTTGTTTGCTTGAAGGGAGGCTGTCAAGGCCGGCACGGTCGGCCGAGGTGGCATGCCGGCTCGGCCGGCCACGGTCAGAGCCACTGCCCGTTGTTGCTTTTGGGCATGAGTTGGCAAGGTGTCCCTTCTCTGCACTTGTAGCACACCCTCCACTTGTTGGAGCTTCTAGGCTTCTTGGAGAGTGACTCTTGTGCCTTGTGCTTGATCGGGCGATATTGGGGTTTGATTTGCCCAACCTCGCTCTTTTCTTGAATCTTGTGCTTGTGGAACCTTGTAGCTTGTTGAGGGGTTGAACTAGTGGCGGTTGATCCCTTCCCAAGCTTCTTCACCATGCTTTCACGGTTATCTTGAGAAGGTTGCACTTTGCTCTTCTCCTTCAACACACACAAGTCCTTTTGGAGCTTTTCGACCTCTTGCTTTAGTTTGTCATTTTCAGCAGCAATGAGGTCTTCACAAGATTCTACAAGTACATGCTCAATGCTAGATTGGCTTGCTTGAGACAAACAATCATTAGCGCTAGATAAAACAACTTGAACTTGTGAGCAAGTGCATGTGTGAGATAGAGGTTGTAGAGATTTTACCGATGAAAGCACAACCTCATGGGCTATCTCTAGTGTTGCATAAGAATCAACAAGCTTCTCAAAGGAAAGTTCAAGTTCATTGTGATTAGCTTGTAGGACCATATGCTCGCTAGTGAGCTTCGCTAGTTTGGCTTCTAGATCATCATTGGCATCTTCTTCTAATTTAGCTCTACAAGCAAAGGATTTGATGTCATGATCATATTTGTTAGCCAATGTTTCATACTTACAAGCCAAGGACGCAAGTTCGGATTTGAGAAGCTCAAGTTCTCTTGACGAAGAGCTTGAGACTTCAATCTTTTGGTCCTTAGCCCCTTTGGCTTGTCTCTTCTTCTTGCTTCTCTTCTCCTTCTTGGCCATCAAGCAAGTTGGTGTGCCCTGCGCCGGCACCGGTCGATCGGCCGGGTGTCACCGGTCCGACCGGTCCCCTGCGGAGAGGGACGACGTCTTCGCTTCTTTGCTCTTCTTCTTGCTTGAAGTTTGATGCTTGATGCTCAGTGGATGTTGTAGAGGTAGGGCACATCTCCACTGACTCATCTTCATCATCGCTCTCGAGTTCATCCCATTTGGTGTTTACTAACTCAAGTAGTAATTTCCAAATGAGATGAGCATCTTCGGAAATCTTTTTGCTCTTCAAGATAATGTACTTTAGTTCTCTACATACACAGCTACACAAAAGGTTAGTAATAACGGCATTGAGTTGCTTCTTCTCCAAGTCCATTGGCGAGACACATGTCTCATCCTTTGGAAGGATACTCGCAACCGTGATGCACTCAGCGGTAGGGCCCAAAACCTTGAGTGCAATGAGAACATTGGAGCACCAAGAAAGATAGTTTGAGCCATCTAGAGCTAGAGGCTCAAACGGTACCTCACAAGTTGTCGACATCGAAGAACTCCAAGCGGTTAAGCTCGAATCGGAGCACCAAGCTCTGATACCAATTGAAAGGACCTTGATGTCGCCTAGAAGGGGGGGGGTTGAATAGGCGTGACGACCGAATTAAACTTTTTCCCCCAAATCACTTGAGTCGACAGGTGCTCCACCGGTCGGACCGGTGGTGGTGACCGGTCAGACCGGTCAAGCACTGGTCTTCACGGATGACACCGGTCGGACGGTGCACCTCACCGGTCGGACGGTGTAGCACGAAGAACCCGCAAAAACAACTTCAAGCGCCTCTTGGCTTCTAGCACGAACCAAACTCGGGGTGTGGCTCTTGTAGATGATCACAAGCGAGTAATGAGCCCCCGCACACACAAGTAACACACCCAAGTAGATCGAAGCGGAAGCAAATGATATATGCTAGAAAAACAACTTAGAGAGAAGAACCACACGAGGAAGCAAGGATTTGTTTCCCGAAGTTCACCACCCACTGAGGAATGGCTACGTCTCCGTTGAGGAGCTTGTAAGGGACAATTCCCACAACAAGCGGGTCTCTTTCAACCACTTTCCTCCTTTCCACTAAGGTGATCTTTTCCACGAAGAGGCAAGATCGCGGCCCCTCACAAACTTCCTGCTTGCTCACCACAACCTTGGGAGCTAGCCGGCGACACCTAGCCGTCTAGGAGGCAAACCTCCAAGAGTAACAAATGCACCAAAGTTTGTAGACCCGTAACCAAAGTGCTCAAGCTATGGAACTCGCTCTTGTTAGCTTACAAAGTCACTCCTAGGCTCACTTTCTCAACCCAACACAAAGATGATGGCTTGAATCCACAAATCTCACAAAGAGATGGTTGGGGAGAGCCACTAAGGCTTAGAGCCGGTTAGAAATGGCTTGGGATCTCAACGAAGCAACACTAGAAGCAACAACCCTCACCGAAGAGGGCTTGGGGTATTTATACCCCTCAAAGAAGAAAACTAGCCGTTAGACCCCGGGCGGCACCGGTCGGACGGTGCCCTACACCGTCGACCGGTGTATGAAAAACTAGCCGTTGGGCTAGCGGCCCGGTCGGACCGGTGCCTCCGACCGTCGGACCGGTCGGGCCCCGAGTTGCCCCAAAACCTTTTTTTTTTTAGAGAAACTAGCACTTCACCATCAAGATGAAATGACCCGGGTTAGGTTAGGAGGGTTGGTTAGCACACTCAAGGGCTAGATCTCACTTAGGTCAACTAATGAGCACTTTGACTTGGTCAACTTGCTAAGTTGCATCCCTCTTGATAGTACGGCATACCTATACTCAAGAAAAGAGTAAAAGAGCTTTGATGACCCCTTGAGCTTGAACAACTTCAATTCTTGCCATACTTGATCGATAACCACTTGAGGGCTTTCAACATAGCCTTTGACTTGAGCATGTCCATACTTGAGCTAGTGACTTAGGATCTTTCCATATAGCATAAGAATGCACACTTGGATCCATGGCCACTCCATGTTGCCAATCTTAACGAGTTGATGACTTGCAAAGCTTCCCTCGATTAAGGTATGAATATGATACTTGAAGACCCCACGGATGCTAGACCTTCACCCTAGCAAAACACTTATGGTGGCTTAGCTACGGCCCCAAAGATTGCTTAGTCCCTCACCCTAGACATCTCGGTTGATCTCTTCATCACTTATCCAATCCACTTTGAGTTCCACTTTGCTTCACACGCAATTGACCCTCATTTGAAAGTCCCGCTTCAAATGCTTGATCTTGATTGACAACGGATATGCAAGCTTCCATTTTTAGAACCATGAAATGTGTACTCATCATCTTGTTCTCTTTTAATAAACTCATGAAGCCTTGCACCAAATACTCATCTTTGTAGATGTGAGCCATAAAATACATCCATATATAAAATACTTCAAAAGTAGCTCATGAATATATAATGAAAACCTGCTCACGATCTTAAACAAAAACGTTAGTCCTTTAATCGCCTTGTCATTCAATTCACCAAAATCCACTTAGGGGCCTAGATGCACTTTCATATATTCAAGGACATGCCGCCGTACACGGCGTGTCCGGGCCGAGGAGTACTCCGCCGCGCGCCCGCCCAACGAGGTGAGTAGTCGTACCCCCCTTCGTCGAGTAGTGAGTACTCGTAGTGAAGTTGCTGACGCCTTGTGTCTTTGCGCAGGATGATGTGAAGCGGTTCGTCTCCGAGCCGCAGCCGCCACCGAGCGGGATCGAGATCCCGGCGGAGGGGAAGGTGAAGGAGCGCCGTGAAGTCGGCGAAGGCGACGACACCGTCATCGTGGAAGATGCCTCCGATGACAACGACGAAGACGAAGAGACTCTTCAGGACCACTTCCAACTGCGGTCGATGTTTAGTCGTCCGGGCTTGCCTCATGTACCACTTGTTCAGGACCCTCCGGCTAGCCTGGAGGCTAGCCTTGCTGCGCCGCCAAGGAAGCCGCGCAACCCCGCCAAGAAGCGGGTGGTGAAGAAGATGAAGGTCTCAGAGACCACGCCTCCGGAGGTAAGTCGTCTTGGGCAGAGTAGTCGAGTACCCGCTGTTCGAGTACGTTGCTGACGAGTAGTCTCCCTTTGTGTGCAGGAGGTGCCGCCAACGGAGCCCGTCGAAGAGGGCGACGAGGGCATATGGGACACGGTGGGGGAACCGGCTGGAAGCCGAAGTCCAGCCCCACTGTCGAGGAGCTCCTGGCGCAGCTAGAGCGCCGGCCCCCCCGCCGGCAGAGAGCAGAGGACCCGTGGCCGCCACCGTTGGAAAGGTGGTGACCCCTGGAGCGGAAGGTGAAGGTGCGCGAGCGCCGCCGCCGCCGAGGAGGAGGCAGTAGCCGAAGAGGCGGAGGAGGAGGCGCCCGCCGAGGGTGGACTGGTTGATATTGCCAGCATCCTCGGTGCTCCGGCCGTGACCATCGTCCGGTCGAGCTTGTAAGTACCATGTTTTACGAGTAGTACTAGCTGCAGTAGTCGATGATTGCCTGACGATCTTCTGTGTACACTTCTGCAGAAAATCCACAGATCTAAGCTGGGATGGGGACGAGCCCTCATTAGCAGTGGCGGAGGAAACTGCGCCGCCTGTCGAGGAGGCCGCTCCCGAAGCCCAAGCCACGACCGAGCCCCCGGCTACCGAAGCGCCGCTGCCAGAGGCGGTCGTAGTCGAAGGTGAGTACCCTTCTTGAAGCCGTAGGACTCCAGGACGAGTAGTCATAGGCACTGATGCGCGTGTCGTTTGTTGGCAGGCGCTGAAGGAGGTGACATCCCTGCAGGGGTGCCCGTGCAGGAGTTGACACCAGAGGCCCCAGAGGCTGCAGGAGGAGCCCCGAGCCCGTGGGGGAAATCGTCGAGAAGCCCACCGGGGGGGAGGCGATCACCACGTCGCCAGGGGTTGCCCTGGAGGTAGCTATCCGCTCCCCCGAGATCCAAGACGCGGAGCCCATCCGGTTTGCGCCAATGACAGAGGCTACGTCGAGTAGCCGCGGCGGGATTGAACTTCTAGCCGACGACCTCGTCGAGCCGGCGATGGTGGCGCAGCACCTGGAGGCGATGCGGCGAGCCGAACAGTGGATGAAGGTACGTAGCCGTAGCCTCCCGAGTAGTCAATCCTTTGCGTTGAGTACTCTGCTTGACTTGAGCTTGTCTTGTGCAGGACGTCGCGGAACGATCCCGCGAGAAGTCGAACCTGCTGAAAGGTTACGGCGACACCGTGCTCCGAGCTGAGGCCCTAGAGGAGCAGCTCGTGAAGTCGCGGAAGCACGCGGCTGCCATGCAGTCAAAACTCGACGCCGCCTTCGCCAAGTACCACAACTACGTGATGGAGTTGCAGGCGAAGGGCGACGAGTTGGTGCGGAAGAACAAAGGCCTCCGCAACAAGAATAAAGGTATGTCCCTTGACTTGTCGGGTACTTGTTGGAAGTCGTCAAGCCTCTGACCCATTGTTGTGTTTCCATGTTGCAGAACTCGAGGACCAGGTGGAGCAGCTGAAGGCCTCGGAGGTCAGCATGAAGAACCTCTTCTACCGGGAGCAAGAAGCCCGCCAGGTACTTGAGCTCGACTACAAGGAGCTCGCCTTCGAGTGCGAGAAGCACATGGAGCTGCGGATTGCCTCTGACAGAGATCTCGTCAACTGCTACAAATCTTTGCAGAAGTTGAATGAAGATTGCGAGGCGCTCCGGGCCCAGCTGAAGGACCTTGAAGAGGCTGCCCTCCCGATCGCGAGGCTTCTGGTGCCGCACCCGGGCGGCCCCAAGATCGCTCCTCTGGCGGATCGACTTCGTGAGGCACCAGGCCGGCTGGCCGCCTATGTCAAGCACATGGCCAAGTCGATCCCGAAGCAAGTCCTGGCCTTCATGAAGTCGTACTTCCCGAAGGCTCCAGTGGAGGTGGTCGCCGGCGGGGTAGCCGCCAACTGCTCGGATGAGCAGTACGCAGAGCTGCTGGAGCAGATGGCTCCCATCGCGGAGCAGGTAGCCGAGAAGCTGAACCTCCAGTAGCCCTGCATAGGTAGCTAGTAGCCATAGTTGTACAAAAAACACTTGTAATGAAGTATTCATGTATCAATGAAATGAAATTTTCCAGCAATGAGTACTCGTAACCGCGATCTCAGAGTGCGAAGCGCCCATCGTGGAATAGGTGCGAGTAGTAGTACTCGGCTTTAGTAGTCCCGTCGTAGGGAACAGAACAGTAAACAAGTTGATGGACAATCAAACTTTATTACTGAAGAAGTACACCTGGGTGGCCAGGGCCGTAGTTACAAGTAGTCGCCTGGACCCGGAGGCCGCTTACAGCTAAGTGGCGCTGGAGCGGGTAGCCGCTTGCAGCAGGTGATCCGTAGGTAGCCGTGTAGGCTGGATCGCAGATCCGTAGGTAGCCGCGCGGGGCTAGATCTTGGAGTGTGGTCTCTTGGTAGACCGCTGCTATAGTCCTTGACGCTCGTCGCAGCCCCAGGGTCTGTAGGTAACCGCGCGGGCTGGACCCTGGAGGAGAGTAGTCCGGAGACTTGAAGGCAGGACCCGGAGGGTCGCTTGCGGCAAGGGGTGTTGATGTAGTCGTGTAGACTTGAACCCCGGGGGTAGTCGTGTAGACTAGGCGTAGAATCGACAGAGTTGGTCGACATTCCACGAGTTGTTGACGTCTTCGCCTTCATGTGTTTGGAGGCGGTAGGAGCCGGCCCGGTCACCTTAGCCACGGTGAAGGGGCCTTCCCGGAGGGGAGCCGAGCTTGTGGAGTCCTTCCGTGTTCCGGATACGGCGAGAGGACAAGATCTCCAACGTTAAAGGAGCGTTCCTTGACGTTGCGATCATGGTAGCGTCGGATACCCTCCGGGTACCTTGCCGATTGGACGAGGGCGGCGCGGCGAGCTTCTTCGAGGCTGTCGATATCAACTCGTCCGTCGTCTTCCGAGACGCCTTCGTCGTAGTGCTCCACCGCCGGCGAGTTCCATATGACGTCGGCGGGGAGGATGGCTTCGAGCCCGTTGACGGTGAAAATCCGTCAACCTAGCCATGAGTTTACCTTCGGTGTTGGCATGAGTTTTATACCTTATCCATTGGTACTAACCCCCGTGGTATAACAAGTTCACGTGTGCATGTCGGTTTTGGAGTTTAATGTTTATGCAGGGTTTTAGTGTTGAATGCAAGACTTTCGGGATAAGTTCATCAAGCACCTCATGACAAGACCTTGAAGTCCTGAACAAGTCATGCAATGAAGCAAAATTAACTCCAAGAAGCCGGGGACTCGATCCGAGAAGACGACAAACTCCAGGGGCCTGACCAGGAAAGTGCTGAATCTTGCAAGACAAGGAGTTGAGTCCAATTCGGAGAGAAACCGACGACATGGACCTACATGCGAAGGGGGAAACATCCGGGAAGCAAGGGAACCGACGTGGGACAAAGGAGCCCACGGGGCCGGGCCAAAATGGGCCCGGGCCGGCCGGCCCGGTCCGGTCGGCCCGGGCCCATTTTGGGCCCAAACGTGCTCTCCTTTGCCCTAGCCGCCAATCGGGCTATTTATAGCCCCCCGACCGAGAGCCACGAGGGGAAGATTTCGTCTTCGGCCGCCGAGGAGCGAGAGAAGAGAGGGACACCATGTCGGAGAGGAGAGGGTCGAGCTAGTTGACTAGGGTTTCCCTAGCCGACGTGGGAACCTTGCATGGAAGACCACGTCGGAGTTCCGGAGCTAGAAGCAAGATCAAGGAAGGATCCCGGTGGTGATCTTGTGTATGTATCATTGTCATAGTTGAATTATCAAGTTGAATCTTTTCTTAGCGATCAAGTGTTTCCTCGAAGATTTCGTTTTTCGATCGGCTTTGCTTATTCCAATTCTATTCGCGCGATAGATTACATAGGGTGTTCTTGTAGCCGCGGTGGCTAGAGGTACACGCCGGATCTTCCGAAAGAATCTCGACTTGTCTTTTGACTCGCCCTAAGCTCCCCGCATGAATAGGGATACGTTGTGACGAACGGGGGTCTCGAAAGGCGGATGTTTTCGGATTTGGACGGGAAACCACGATTTAAAGAGGCTTCTATTAAGATTCGATTTGCTACTTCTTCTCTTGCTTGGAACTTCAACAAAAGGCTTACCCCGATCCCTTTAGATCGGTTTATCTACCCAATCTTACTTTGTTTTCTCCGGTCTTTAGTAGATTAGATTTGTTTCATGTCTTTTACTTAGATGCATTAGGTCTTTTATCGAAGATTGAAGTTACTTGGCTTTAATAGATTAAGTCTTGCGTCACACATTTGTTCCACGGATTCGATACCTTGGGTTCACCACTCGAGGGAAGAAGGGTCCCTTGACTACGACGGGAGACTTGTACGCTTGCGAGTCACGAACGAACTTTGATACAATTATTAACCGTCAACAAGCCCCTTTTTCTGGCGCCGTTGCCGGGGAACAAGTGATCAAGATTTGATTTTTTATTGCTTTTTTTGTAATTTTCAGTACTGATTTTGTTTTATTTTTGCATCTACTAAAATTCGATCATCCTCGAAATACATCTAATCTAGTTTGTCTAACTCTAGTCTTTATAGATTTGTTTTGTTTTCTAGTTTTTTTTTGCATACTTTGTTTATTGCTAACCCTAACAGGAGATGGTTGGCTACCTCTCCAAGAAACCCAAACCTTTTTGTGGATGATCCAGGAAAACCTTACAGGCAAGGGTGACATGCAACACAAGCTAAAGGGGTGGAAACCCTAGATTCAAAAGTTGAAGTCGAAGGACCGTCGAAATCTCCAAGGGAATCACCACCTCCAAGTCCAAAGGAAGATCAACCTCAACCACCGGAGCGCCGCGCACCCGGACATCATTGATCCACCTATCATAAACGTTCAAGACGCCGGGAGGCCGTTCAAGATCAAAGTCTCAACTATCCGCATGACGATTGCGAGAGCTGAATGCATACGAGTCGGATTCCTTGAGTGGCATATCGGTTTACTTAAGAGGAGGATGGAGAAGATGGAGATGGAGAAAGAAGCTCAACACTTAAAGGCCGCCGGAGCAAGATCCTCATGCAAGGAGTGTGTGGAGTATGACCATGTCCAAGGTAACCCCGATTTAATGCAAGTTCGTCGATTCAAGTTTTGGGTTCTCTTTGTGCACAATTCAAGGACTTGATGGACGAGCAAGCTAAGATCAACAAGGACGCCGTCACTAAGTTCGAGGCTATGGAGAAAGTATTGAAGAATTTAGATGGCAAGGTGACGGAGGTCGGAAGCTCTATACGTGAAGTGTTCATCGTGATGAAGATGCTAGACGCAAGTGGGACAACTTGCCGGGCGCCCGATGGGTAACAAAGAAGAATATCCGAGACAACTCCAAGGTCCCAAGACGACGAAGGCTACTCAAGCTCGTTCGGGAGAGATGAAGGATCACATTAGAGACCATGAAGATCACAACCGAAGGACCGGAGTTCGAGATGCCGAGCCACAAGGAAGTTGTTGCATCCGTCAAGACCAAAGGACAAAGCCAGCCTGTGAAGACCAAAAAAAATTGACTAAGCCAAAGTGGGTACCCAAGATTGCAACGCCCGCAAAGAGCGTTGATCCGGAGTAATCAAGTGAAGAAGTCTAGCCATGGACTATAAACGAAGCGCTAGGCGGGAGGCAACCCGTTTCGTCAAGTCAAGAATAAGCTACCGGGAGGACAACCCGATTCCGGGTTTTTCGAGTCTTTTTAATAATTTAGTTTTTGAGTTTTATTACGCAAAGACATTAGACTTAGAAGTGGTTGAACAATATTAGAGACAT
Source organism: Cenchrus americanus (assembly GCA_947561735.1). Lineage (NCBI taxonomy): Eukaryota > Viridiplantae > Streptophyta > Magnoliopsida > Poales > Poaceae > Cenchrus > Cenchrus americanus. The sequence goes on from OX387243.1 coordinate 106,753,833, forward strand.
AATTCTTGATTGAATGTTTGCTTTATCATAAACCCTTTGCATGAACCCTCCTATGTGCTTGTTTGATTCTTTTCTTTTCGAGAAACCTCAACCAAATAATTTCAGAACCTTAACTCAACCTTTCACCCTCATTATGGTGCTGAGGTTGACTTATTTTTCATGCTAAAACCACACGAGTAGAGCCACGATTTATGTTTAAGTGTTAATAAAATTCAGCACGTGGTAGGACTCGCGTGAACCTAGAAATCAAAGCTTTTGGTTGGTTTTAAAAATCCTTATCCTTGGTTTCTCTAGGATTAGAATTTTTCTAAGCCTATTCTAATTTTGTTTTATTCAAAATCTTTCTTATTTATCCAAAATTAGAACCTAAACCTATGCCCCCATGATCAAGCCGGGAAAATGTCTGCTCTCAACCAATGAAGGCAAACTATACCGGTGAGACCGAAATCGACGTAAAAAGAAAATATTTTCGACTTGCATTTGTTTTTAATGGTTTAAAAACTTCTCTAAAATTATGTTCGAGCTCTTGCATGGCTCTGAAAAATATTTTAAATTTCGAATTAGAGGAGTGATTAACCTTAAACACACCTTAATGGAGGCGATCTAGTAATCATGCATGCACCATTGGATTCCCTTTCATCTACTTTCACTAATTCCACATGCAAAGGACAAGCATGGTGGGCAGCAAGCATCAACTTTGTAGGAATTTCATGGTGGCATGTGAAGCAAATGGAGCTAGGGAGCATGGACATAACCCAAAACATGAAGCATCAAGTGGAAGGACCAAGGAGTGGACGAGAGCGTTTGGGCGGTGCAACTCGTAGAGCACGCAGGCGGGAAAGTTGCAGAGGTGAAATGATCGTGCTGGAAGAAAGACGAGGCGGGGAGGAGCACCGAGGCCGGCCTCACCTACATAAGGAGCCCCCCCGGCTCCCGTTTTCCGCAGCAAGCTTCCCTCTCCTTCCTTTGTTTGTGTGTTCAAGTTTGTGTGCTCAAAACCTCCGTAGACATAGCCAACCTTCCCAAGCTTGATAGCTCAAAAAAAAAAAAAAAAAAAAAAATCTACATCCTTAATCCACTCAAAGTCCGGACTCCAAAATAATATTTGTGTACCTTGTTACCGGGTGAAAACCCCGGATATTTATTTGTGAGGGAGGGTGCTGCAATCATGGAAGAAAACTACAAGCCTTTGCACCGAAGAAGAAGGGATCATCGTCGTCTAAGCCATCATCGACAACCTTTTCGAGGAGGCACTCGTTCCGAGCTTCCTCGGGGTATGGAGGAGGACACGGCACCGCCAAGGAGGAATCGCACTCTTTTCCTTGGTGGCATGAGGGCTACACGAAACTCGTTTATTAGGTTTTCCAAACCTCAATAACATATGGAGGAGCCGCCTGTCCAACCTCGCCACTAGACACGATCATCCGCTCCACCTCCATATGCTCCGCGGTATTCCGAGGGGTATGTCATCATGACGGAGGAGGAGAAGAAGCTCGCTCGCCTTAAGTAGAGGTTTGTAGCGAACGCCGACATCGACGACCAAGCTCTCCACATATTGGGTTTCACACGGGACACCGGTGCAATTCTCTAGCGGAGTGTCGGCAAACACCCACAAGGAATTCGCCTAGGAAATTTTCATGACCATGGCGTATACCCTTGATGAAGGAGTCTTGAGTCTCTCATTCCGTTGGAGGGAGCCCACAAGTGGAGAAGAAGGAAGACACCGTCGGAAGGGTAACCTTGATCAACGATGCTATTTCTAGCACTTGATGGGGTAATCTCCTTTCATCCATGGGTTGCATTCGGTCTTGAGATGTAATCGAACTTTGTTGGATTATCTATCTATCATCTTGTGCTGAAAATACTTTAATGCTTAAGGCTAGCAACCATGCCATAAAGGGAGTAGGGCTCCAATGCTTCCTTGGATCCATTCAACACAAACCCCGATAGATCAGATTGGTTTTCATGTTCGAAACGATTGCATGTCTAGTATCGTAGACCCATGGGCGAGTGTCTCCTATTTTCAAAAGGGAGCTCCGGAACAAGTATGTGCATTAAGGCACATGGGAAGGTTTTTGGAGTATGATCACGGGAAGAGACCATCAACGAAGAAATACTATCCGGAACCCCATCATCCAAGTGTGTCACTTTTGTGCAAGTGGATTTTTGGGGAGAATAAGAGAGACATAGATAACCAACACGGAGTTGAATTGGATTTACTCGCAGCCAATCAACCCTACTCACCTATGATCAACCGGTGGTGTTGTGGCAACATCGGATTCGGGAGATCGGGTTGTTACCTCTCCATGTTGACTATCTCTTTAAAACCGGGTATTACAAGGAACCCAAATCATCTCCTACCGGGACTTCCCTAGGAATATATGAAGAAAGGAAAATATAAGAGTGAAGATGAGAGAGGAGGCTTCCAAGTGGCCTAGGTAAATTTGCCCCTTCCGGATTGAAGATTAAGACTTTTCTTAAGGGGAAGAAGATCGGTTAGAGGAAGGACTTCTTGTGCCGGCGAAGAAAAAAAAAAATAATAATAAAAGAAAAGAATTATAGGAGAAGGATCTTCTATGGCCCAAGAAGGAGGTGCACAACAAAATTATGTTCCACCATTCGGAGAAATTCCGGCATCGCCAAATCACTACGGTGGTGTACCAATGCAAGCATGGGGGAGTGGTGCAGCCATACCCCCACCATTTTTGCGGTGCCCAACGTAGTCTTTGCGGAGCCATATGCACATCTTCCTCAACCACAACAAAATGTGGCCACCATTGGAGGATACGCTGCAAGGATCATGCAAATTATTGCAGCCATCCAAACCAATGCAAACCAAATGGGTGAAGGAAATGCAAACGTCGCTTATGTGCTTGGACACCTTCACCTAGCACCATCGGACAATTCATAGGAGGAGTGGTGCATTCCTATTACAAGTAAGGGTACAACAACCAAGACTTTCAATATCAACCACCGGCGGAAGATTAGAGAGAGGAGGAGCTTTAGTTATCTTTCCTTTACCCCCTTTTCTTTAATTTTCAGCTTGTATGCGCCTATGTTTGCGTAGTATTTTCAGTTTTGCTTTAATTTTCAGTTTTTAGTTTAATTTTCAGCATGTATCTTAGTTTTTATTTTCATCATGAATAATGTCACCACCAAGTTTTTACCTTTGGTAAAGTTACAAAGTTTGTGCCATGATGATATATGATTATAATTGCCGCTTTGTTTATCTTTGTAATTGATTTATGCATGTTTAACCTAGTGCTCTCTTAAAAATACAGATCTGAATTTATTTAAATACTAGCTTAATTTTCAGCGGAGGTTATGATTAAAACAAAGACCCATAGTGTTTTATGTGCTCTCAAGTTATGAATAGATTGAAGATGTCTTTTATGCTCGAAATATTGCTAACCTTGTCACAAATATCACTTGTGTGTTGCTCTACCTATCCAAAGCCCTATATATATTTGAGTGCATAAACCTTAGTGTACAAGATTTATTTTTGAGTGAGTTATTGCAGGCCATGATTTCTCCGGCCCGAGACTAAGAAGTTGGTCATTCCGTTTTTGCGTATCTATCTTTTTGCTAGCCTTTTATCCGTGCATTGTGTACCCCCACATTGGTGGTCTCACAAACTTCGCCGGATGTCCATCCTTAAACCAAATATCATTTTTTGTGATTACCTCCTTGACCACAACCTATCATTGAGAATGGATCATCAATTCAAGGAAGATCGCAAGACGGTGCCAACGTTGAAGATTTCAAGTATCTCTCCAAGGAAAATATCTCCGGTACCTACCTTATTTTTCGCCTCTTTGCTCGAGGACGAGCAACGTCTAAGCATGGGGGAGGAGGTAGGTACGGTGCTGCCTTAGAGTTCAAAAGGGAGTATTTTAAAAAATATATATATATAATGATGAAAGAAAAAATTCGGCGATGTACATGACTTCCAAGGTGAAGAAAGAAAAAAATATATATATACAAGAAAGAAAGAAAAGAATGAGAAATATAAGAAAGAGAAGAAAAAAAAATATATTTGTGCGTAAAATGAACTCCCCGGTTCTCTAAGAGTGCATTCAAGGCTTCAAGATAAAAAGATCCATTCTCATTTTCCAACCATGTGCAATCCGATAACGAGGACTTCTTTTGTGCCTCGGGATCACTCTCTCGCCATTTGCACATGTCCACCTATCTAAAAGTGTGTGTATTTTTCTCTTTCCCCTCCTTGATTTAACATTATTTTCCAATGACCTTTTTGACGAGTCTCGGTAAGACCATGAGAAGCTTGTCTTGTTATGACAACACCTCATTTATAAATTCTTGTTAGGACTAAACTTTCCCAAAAGCTCCATATAAAGCCTACCACATATATATGAGAGGGAAAGGAGTAGAATATATAGGCTTGAGAGACAAGTGAGATGAGAGTTTATGAGCAATACATGAGATGATCTAAATTTGTGAATTTGGTTTAGTTTTTCTTATCTCGTTCTTCATTTCAAAAATTTCGAGATCCATTTAAAACTTTGTGAGCATGTTAATACTTGTGGGATAAGCTTAATAAGAATCTACCCTCCGTAGAGATGAAGGCTAGTACATTATGGAACTTTAATGAATTAAAATTTTGAGAGCATTATGTTTTCTCATGTGTAATCAAGTGCAAAGTTTAAACATTGTTTAGCAAATGTTGATATCCATCGAAGGCTTACTCGAGGACGAGCAAGGTTTAAGCATGGGGGAGATGTTGACGGTGAAAATCCGTCAACCTAGCCATGAGTTTACCTTCGGTGTTGGCATGAGTTTTATACCTTATCCATTGGTACTAACCCCCGTGGTATAACAAGTTCACGTGTGCATGTCGGTTTTGGAGTTTAATGTTTATGCAGGGTTTTAGTGTTGAATGCAAGACTTTCGGGATAAGTTCATCAAGCACCTCATGACAAGACCTTGAAGTCCTGAACAAGTCATGCAATGAAGCAAAATTAACTCCAAGAAGCCGGGGACTCGATCCGAGAAGACGACAAACTCCGGGGGCACGACCGGGGAAAGTGCTGAATCTTGCAAGACAAGGAGTTGAGTCCAATTCGGAGAGAAACCGACGACATGGACCTACATGCAGAAGGGGGAAACATCCAGGAAGCAAGGGAACCGACGTGGGACAAAGGAGCCCACGGGCTGGGCCAAAATGGGCCCAGGCCGGCCGGCCCAGTCCGGTCGGCCCAGGCCCATTTTGGGCCCAAACGTGCTCTCCTTTGCCCTAGCCGCCAATCGGGCTATTTATAGCCCCCTGACCGAGAGCCACGAGGGGAAGATTTCGTCTTCGGCCGCCGAGGAGCAGAGAAGAGAGGGACACCATGTCGGAGAGGAGAGGGTCGAGCTAGTTGACTAGGGTTTCCCTAGCCGACGTGGGAACCTTGCATGGAAGACCACGTCGGAGTTCCCGGAGCTAGAAGCAAGATCAAGGAAGGATCCCGGTGGTGATCTTGTGTATGTATCATTGTCATAGTTGAATTATCAAGTTGAATCTTTTCTTAGCGATCAAGTGTTTCCTCGAAGATTTCGTTTTTCGATCGGCTTTGCTTATTCCAATTCTATTCGCGCGATAGATTACATAGGGTGTTCTTGTAGCCGCGGTGGCTAGAGGTACACGCCGGATCTTCCGAAAGAATCTCGACTTGTCTTTTGACTCGCCCTAAGCTCCCCGCATGAATAGGGATACGTTGTGACGAACGGGGGTCTCGAAAGGCGGATGTTTTCGGATTTGGACGGGAAACCACGATTTAAAGAGGCTTCTATTAAGATTCGATTTGCTACTTCTTCTCTTGCTTGGAACTTCAACAAAAGGCTTACCCCGATCCCTTTAGATCGGTTTATCTACCCAATCTTACTTTGTTTTCTCCGGTCTTTAGTAGATTAGATTTGTTTCATGTCTTTTACTTAGATGCATTAGGTCTTTTATCGAAGATTGAAGTTACTTGGCTTTAATAGATTAAGTCTTGCGTCACACATTTGTTCCACGGATTCGATACCTTGGGTTCACCACTCGAGGGAAGAAGGGTCCCTTGACTACGACGGGAGACTTGTACGCTTGCGAGTCACGAACGAACTTTGATACAATTATTAACCGTCAACGGAGCCGTAGACCGAGAAGTAGGGGGGATTGCCCCGTTGGCTTGGATGGCCGAGTCCGCGGTCCCCGAGTGCGCCGGGTAGTTCCTTGATCCACTTGCCCCCTTTGGAGTTAGCGGCGTCGTGTAGCCGCTTCTTGAGGGCGTCGAGCACCATCCCATTGGCGCGCTCGACTTGTCCATTGGCCCGTGGATGGGCGAGCGAGACGTATCGACGTCGATTCCGCCGTTCTCACAATATTCCCCGAGGCGGTGGTTGTTGAAGTTGGACCCCGGTGTCCGTGACGATGCGGTGGGGTAGCCCGTAGCGGTGTACGAGTTCGTCCACGAAGTCGAGTACTCTGTCGACCTTGGGGCATGTGGCCAGGCTTGACCTCGATCCACTTGGTGAACTTGTCGATAGCCACCGGTACCTGTTGAATCCTCCCGGCGCGGTTGGCGGTGGCCCAATCATGTCGAGCCCCCGGCGAGGCAAAGGGCCGGGTTGGCGGTATGGTGACTAGCTTGTAGGCCGGGACGTGTTGCCGCTTGGCGAAGAAGCGGCATCCTTGGCACCTTCGACGAGTTCTTCGGCATCGCCCGGGCCGTGGGGCCGCAGAAAGCTCGTCGGAAGGCCTTGCTGACCAGCGTGCGTGAAGACGCGTGGTTGCCGCAGACGCCCTTGTGGATCTCCTCCAAGATGTCCTTGCCTTCTTCACGAGGGACGCACTTCATGAGTACTCCAGAAGGTGCGCCCTGCTTGTAAAGCTTGTCTCCGACGAGGACGTAAGACTTGGCGCGGCGGACGAGTTGTTCGACTGCGTTCTTCTCGGAGGGGACCTTCTGCTCGCTGAGGTAGTCGATGAAGGGTTGCCTCCAGTCCACGTCGATCATCATGACCTCCTGCCCAGCTGGTGGATGAGCTGGTACAGTGGTCGGTGGCGCCGGCTCCGGGATGGATGGCGCGTGAAGCTCATGGACGAAGACGCCCGCGGGTACTTGTGCGCGGGTGGATCCAAGCTTCGAGAGGACGTCCGCTGCAACTTTGTTGTCACGGACAATGTGATGGAACTCGAGACCATAGAATTTGTTCTCGAGCTTGCGGACTTCTAGGCAGTAGGCGTCCATGTTCTCCTTGTTGCGGTCCCAGGACTTGTTGACTTGGTTGATGACCCGCGCGGAGTCGCCGTAGACTAGTAGCCGCTTGATGCCCGGTGAAGGCGCGAGGCGGAGCCCGTGTAGGAGAGCTTCGTACTCGGCTTCGTTGTTTGAGACCTTCCGGAAGATCGCGGGACGTACTTGAGTTGTTCGCCCGTTGGAGAGATCGGGGGAGTACCCCCGCGCTGCGCCCTCGAGGTTGAGTGAGCCATCAAAGTACATCACCCAATGCTGCGGTCGCACGGTGGGAGTAGGTAGGCGGGTTCTCCCGCCACTCGCCATGAAGTCGACTAGTGCTTGCGACTTGATGGCCGTGCGTGGCTTGAAGTCGATGGTGAGGGCGCCGAGCTCGACGCCCCACTTGGAAATTCTTCCGGTGGAGTCTTGGTTCCTCGGGATGTCGCCGAGCGGGTAGTCGGTGACGACGGAGACCGAGTACTCCCGGAAGTAGTGTCGTAGCTTCCGCGAGGTGATGAGTAGAGCGTACGGGGAGCTTCGCACGGGGCCGGTAGCGAGCCTTGGACTGCGATAGAACCTTGCCGACGAAGTAGGCCGGGCGGCCCGGACCGGGTAGGCGTGGCCGTCTTCCCCGCCGCTCGACAACGATGGCGATGCGACCACGTGAGTAGTCGCGGCTAGGTAGAGCGATGGCGCTCGCCCTTGTGAGGAGCCGTGAGGATTGGCGGCTTCGACGGAAGTCCTTGAGCCGGGCAAGGGCTTGATCCGCCTCTCGGAGTCCACACGAACTTCTCGTGGTGCTTGAGTAGTTTGAAGAAGGGGAGGCCCCGTTCTCCTAGCCTCGAGATGAATCGTTCAACGCCGCCATGCACCCCGTCAGCTTCTGGACGTCCTTGATGCTCGTGGGAGCTTTCATGCCTTGGTGATGGCGGAGATCTTCTCGGGGTTGGCTTCGATGCCGCGCTGGCTGATGATGAAGCCGAGTAGTTTGCCCGAAGGGACGCCGAAGACGCACTTGTTCGGGTTGAGCTTCCGGCGGTACTCGCGTAGCGATGCGAAGGTCTCTTCAAGGTCGTCGATGAGGGTACCGGAGTCCCCGGTTTTGACAACCACGTCATCCACGTAGGCCTCGACGTTCTTGTTGAGTTGCCGCTTGAAGCGAGTGCCTGGATGGCCCGTTGATAAGTAGCGCCGGCGTTCTTAAACCCGAATGACATGGTCGTGTAGCGATGACGCGCCAAACGGGGTGATGAACGCGGTCTTTTCCTGGTCTTCCTCCTTGATTGCGATCCGGTGGTACCGGAGTAGCGATCGAGGAAGCGAGAGCGAGTCGCGGCCCCCGCCGTGGAGTCGATGACTTGATCAATCCGCGGCAACCCGAAGGGGTCCTTGGGGCAGTGCTTGTTGAGGTCGGTGTAGTCGACGCACATCCTCCACTCGTTCGAGTTCTTCTTGCGTACGAGGACGGGGGTTGGCGAGCCACTCAGGATGGAAGACTTCTCGGATGAAGCCACTGCGAGTAGCTTGGCGAGCTCCTTCTTGATGGTGTCCCGTCCGTCGTCGGCAAAACGTCGGAGGTGTTGTCGCTTGGGGGTGGCCTTTGGATCGACGTTGAGGCGGTGCTCAATCGGCTCCCCGGGCACTCCCGGCATGTCCGCGGCTTCCACGCGAAGATGTCGCGGTTAGCCCGAAGGAAGCCGATGAGCGCGTCTTCCTATTTGGGGTCGAGGCCGGCCCCGATGGTGGTGGTCTTGCTTCGGGGTCGCCCGTGCCAAGGTCGACCGTCCCGACGAGTACCTCCTCGGGTGGGCGAGGCTTGTTGGTGCCGTCGGACTTCTGTGGGATGTCGAGTTCGCTCGTGGCGAGCTTCTTCGACGCGGCGTAGACCTCCATCATTGCGTTGGGTACTTGGTTCGTGGAGGCGATCACCACGGCTTCGTATCGCAGTCGTGGGAGATCTTCAAGTCCCCTTGGAGGGAGAGTACGCCGGCTGGACTTGGCATCTTGAGTACCAAGTAGGTGTAGTGGGGCACCGCCATGAACTTGGCGATGGCCGGTCTGCCGAGGATGGCGTGGTAAGAAGTCTCGAAATCCGCGACCTCGAACTTGATGTACTCGGTGCGGTAGTTATCCCGAGACGCCCCGAAGGTAACTGGCAGTACCACTGAGCCCAGTGGGATAGCCGCGTTGCCTGGGACGATGCCGTAGAAGGGCGTGCTGCTCTTGGTGAGCATAGGGGTGACGTCGAGGTTCATCTTCTTCAAGGTTTTGGTGAAGAGGACGTTGAGCCCGCTTCCACCGTCGATGAGCACCTTGTTGAGCTTGGAACCCGCCACTCGTTGGCTTCGGGACGAGGGGGGAACCGTCTGGTTCGGAGAAGTTGGTCCATTGGTCCGCGTGGGAGAAGGTGATGGGTACCTCCGACCACCGAGAGGGGTCGGGACCGCCGGTTCAATGGACATCACTTCACGACGGGTAGCCTTCGCTCCCGCCGCTGGGCGATCCGCCGAAGAGGACGTTGACGGTCTTCTCGGGTTCTTGGAAGTCGTTGTCGTCGCCGTCCTTCTTCTTGCCCTTTTGGTCGTGAGGGTGCGGTGGCTCGGCGTATCCTTGAGTGCGTGCCTGAGCTGGTAGCACTGCTCGGTAGTGTGGTTGCCGTTTGGATGCCACGGGCACTTCTCCTTCAGCAGGTCCTTGAACCCGCCAGAATTCTTCTTCGAGTTCCCTTTCGGAGGGCGCTGGATAGCCGCGACGGTGTTGTCTGGCTTGCGCTTGCGGTTGGAACCCGAGTAGTTGTTGTTGTTGTTGTTGTTGTTGTTGTTGTTGTTGTTGTTGCGGCCGCCTTGGTTTGCATTGCTTCGCGCCGCCGCCGCCCGGTTCTCGCTTGGACTTGCCGCGGATGGCGTCGTACTTGGCGTTGGCCTTGTCCTCTTCATCCGCCCGGGACGTGATCATGTCCTTGAGGTGGGGAATGGACTGGGGCGGCGACGACCGAAGTCCTCGAAGGTGCGGCGATGGTAGAGGCCGTCCGGAAGAGGTCGATGACCTCCTTGTCGGTGACGTCGACGACGGTAGCGCGCTTGTCGAAGAAGCGGCGCATGTACTTGCGGAGGGTCTCGCCTTGTTCCCGCTTGATCATGGCAAGGTCCATGCGAGTACCCGAACGGCCCATGGCGCCCGCGAAGTTGCTCGTGAAGCTGTTCCTTCGGACTGGTCCCACTTGTCGATCGAGTGCTTGTCCGGCGACTCGAGCCATGTGAGTGGAGCTTGGTCCGGACGAAGGGAAGTAGAGGCATTTGGTGTCGCCGTTGCCGCCGGCGTTCTCGATGGAGAGGGCGTAGCATCGAAGCCACTGGATGGGATCTCGCTCGCGTCGTACTTGGTGATCCCCAAAGGCTTGAACTTGTCGGGGAGGAGCGAGGTTGCGAAGCGGGGTGAGAAGGCGGGGAAGCCGTCGCCTTCGGCCGGCGGTGGTCGACTTCTTCTCGCCGCGGCTCCTCGATCTTCGGCGAGCGTCGTACCCGCCGTGGGGAGGCACCGGAGGCGTGGGCGTTCGCGTGGCCTTGGCCGCCGCGGGCGCCGCCGCCTCCGGCTCTTCTGTTGGCCCCGTGGTTGGAGGCCGCCGCCGCCGCCGCCGCCGTCGGGGATCGTTGCCGCCGCCGCCGGCCGGAGCGCGGTGGGGGACGACTTCTCGGTTGCCTTGGTCTTGTCGTGAAGGTCCGCCGGCGTTGGAGCGGCGGCGGTTTGGATCGGCGGGAGGTCGGCTCGAGTACGGTTGGGGCCGGGATCGGCGCGCGACTAGTAGCTTCATTGTCGCGGGGGTTTGGGCGGGAGAGGTTGGTTGACTGCGTTGTCGACCCGCATGAAGTAGGCTTCTTCAGCGAGCTTGGCGATGACCTCTCCAGCGCGTATGCCCTGAGCCTGACGTGCGATCGTTGTGATCGACATGAGGCATTGCTCAGGGGTGGTGTGTACTCTACTCTCGACCGCCTCGAGAGCTTCCGCAAGGTTGCAGATGGGGAGGTTGTCTCTGAGCCGCCGGCGTCGTTCACTGCGCTTCCTGTTGCGTTCGCGTCGAGCGTCCCTGTTGGCAGCGGTCTCGTCTGCAGGTGCGTCGGCAGACAGCTCGTCTGCGGAGATGTCCTCCAGGTACCTGTCTTCGGCCGTGCCTGAGGGTCCTGGAGTTTCGCCGGCAGCCATGAAGACTTGGCGATCGGGGGTACCCAAGCTGGACTCAGAGGGTGCCACCTCAGTTGGTGTGTTTGAGTCAGCCTGGGCCAGTGGTGTTCCCTCCTGGAACGGTAGTGAGTCGATGTAGGCGACGTAGCGTGAGTCCTCCTTTGCCAGGTCAGCAGGCTTGCGGTCTGGCCAGTAGACGTATCTTCCGGCCGGCGTCGATCTTATAACCAGCCCGCAGGCCGGCCCCCGACAAGGGAAGCTCGGTGGAGTCATCTTCGGACTCGGGCTCCTCAGGGTCCGACCCAAAGTCGAACTCGTAGTCCGGGTTCGAGTAGAACTCGGAGAGAGGGGCCGGAGTCCGAGATGTGGTCGGGGGACGACGTCGGAGTCCGAGTTGTACTCGGTTACGGGCTCCTTGCCGGCCGGCGTGGTGCGAGAGCCTCCGTGCGGGCCCGGGCCGAGGACGCGGGGGCCACGCGCGGAGCGGCCGGGCGTGGTGAAGTGGTCGCTGCGATGGCCGAGCGGCCCGGCTCGCATGCGATGGCCCATGGCGACGTCGGGTTCGAGTTGGAGACGGACTCGAGCTCGAAGTCAGCGTGGTGGTCGAAGAGCGAAATTTCGCCGAACTTGCCGGCGAGTTCGCCTGTGACGACCTCGGGAAGCGTCACGAGGCCTGTCCTCGGGTTGGGCTGCATGGTCAGGCGGCGCTGGAAGGAGCCCGCGCCATAAGCTTGCAGACCCAGGCGCCGAAGACGAAGGTGTCACCGCGGTTGAAGGCGACGGTTGGCTTGATGTGAACAGAAGCCGTCGAGTTCGCCATGTGATCTCGAGCGAGAGCCCCTACCTGGCGCGCCAGCTGTCGGTGTTTTAGACCGGCAACCTACTACGGGGAGTACCCAAAGTAGATGAATGTGACTCGCCGAGATCGGTAACTCGAAGGAAGAGACACGTGGCACACAATTTAGACGAGGTTCGGGCCGCGAGGTGCGTAATACCCTACGTCCCGTATGCTTTGCGTAGCTCGGATTGATAGGGCACGATTACACGATGGTGCAATTATGCGCCGTGAGTTGTATGAGAGGAGATTCGATGAGGGGATCGGTCCCCGCCTCGCCTTATATAGTCGGGAGGCGGGGTTACAAGTCGGAGTAGGAAGAGAGTACTAGTCGAGTACGTCTAGGAGTCCTCTAAACAGTGCGGAACATGTACAGCTTCCTAACCGAGTACTACTCCTGTGTAGTCCTTGTGCTCCACGCCTTCAGATGCCGTGTAGCGCAAGCCGGGTAGTCCCAGGGGCCCACCGAGTAGTCGGTCCTGGTACCCACCGAGGTAGTGGGCCCAGGGAGGTCCATACGACACTTACAGACTAATATCTTAACAAGTATCAAGCGCAAAAACTTGTGTTTTCTCGAAGAACATCGTGTGTACTCACTGAGTAAAAAGGGGACATCTATAATGTCATTCGTTCTGTAGTATGAGAAAAATGTCAGTAGCAAGCTTAAGAAAATGCCTTTAAAGTTAAATTAGTGCCTTTGAAGTTCTGCTCAATAGCAAGCTTAAGAAAACACCTTTGAAGTTAAATCGGTGTCGTCCAGAACTCACGTGTTTGTTCATTAACATTATTAATATGTTATTTTTCAATGATAATAGTTTCTTAATGATTTCATGTTGCTATTTAAACGTAATCTGTGTCTAGCAACAACATATGTTGTTGAGTGCTACCATGTACTACCAATCTACCATGCATATAAGGAGGTTTTGATAAACTTATACATATTTTAGCTAATTATGTGAGGAAGTGGTAATATCATATTGTGTCGTGCTCCAGCTGTTTTGATTAATGACTAAACATTACTCTTGACATGTTGCAGGGAATGGCCTTTGGGTTGTGCACTGAGCATGCAAAAGGAACGATTATTTCAAAATAGAAAACCTTCATTCCACTCTAAAATAGATGAAAGTTTGAAGGGACAAGAAGCCAATATCATGTCTAAAATGAAGATAATATCCACAAGAATTTCAACTCCAAGGAAAAATAAACAGGTATTCAAGTAGTAAAAGCAGTTGGTGATAGTGGCACAAAAAAACAACACAAACATCAGAAGAAAACTGGAAACCTTCAAGTCTACACTTGCTACCTACACGAAGCATGGGGGTGGTGAGAGCCCCACAAAAGAAACTGATTCACTTGCTGCTCCAAATGTGGAAATGTTAGATAGATATATTCACCTTGCGCGCGCGCGTGTGTGTATGGCCACGTTCTCCCATGGCTGTCCAATCTGGCCGGTCCCCCAAATTGATTAGAGATAGGAGGAGATCCTTAGCTAGTTGTGTTTAAAGTTCGCAAGTGCAAAACCCACAAAAATCAACAAATGGAGTCTTTGTATACTTACTACAATAATTTGTTTTTTACTGATCCATTGTTGTTTCTCCTTATAATAAAATCGCTCTTAACACCCCCCCCACACACAAAAGGTAAAATCACTCAATTTCAGGAGTCCAAATAGACAAGGTTAGAATAGAGAATCACTATATGAGTAGAAATATGGCACCATTTGAAATACACACTCAATTTTCTCTGGATACGAAGAGCTCAAGAAGTTCCAAACTCATTCCTGAGTTCCGTGTGTGCTTATTTGATAGTTGCAATTTATGACTTGAAATTGAGCCACTATTTATGTTGAGATGCTGATAAGCTTAATCACAACAAGGAAATTAATTATGACAACATTGCTGCCAACTTGTCTTCATTAAATGAGTGGGATGAAAAGCACCACCTCATGGGCACATTATAGGCTTCATGACTTGCTAAAATATATTTCAACCAATCTCCAATTTTGTAGCATCCTGAAAGTGTGAATAAATAACATGGAGTTTGCAGACTTGCTCTTGAAACATTGAGTGTTGACGTGACCCAAGCGCATGACCCCCTTGATGAATTGGTTTCTTAATACCTTTAATTAAGACTACCTCCAAGTTCTGCACAAAGTCTTCTCAATATCCTTAGCTTCTAAAAATGTACCCCCTTCATGTCAAATTATAGATTGTATTGACTTTTCTAGATTCATAGTAGTTACTATGTATCTGGATTCTAGACATAAGAATACATCTAGGTGCATAACTAAAAATTTAGTGGATATGGTTAGTACATGTACCTTCTCTTCTCTCTATGTTTTTTAATCACACGTTACAGACGCAGACACTCACATACACACACGGACACTCACCCTATGAACACATGTATGCAACCCTACCACTATGAGCACCTCCGAAAGACTAAGCTGGCAAAACCTCGAGATTAATGAATTCACCACTGGCACCTCCCTATCAATGAGCACATTGCCTACCACTGAAAGAAAACTATCCGTTAAATCCTGGAATAAATATCAGAAAATGCAAGCACTAGTGCCGAGTTAAGGACTCGAACTCTGGTGGGCAGGTTCCACCACAAGGAACCTTACAAGAATTCGCACCTTCTCATCTATCTTATCCAAGCGCAAATACATCTGTAGAAGCTTGTGTGCATATTTTTTGGGAAGCCAAGAGGATAACCCTCTGTGGGGTATGATTAGTAGTAAACTATTTTATTTATTCATGACATGATTCTGTCAAGTTTTGAATAATGGTTATTTACCTAAGTACTTAATTTGTTATGTTACAGACACATGAAGTCATGAACAACTCAGTGTTTTGTTATTGACTCTATTGAATGAGTTACTATCCAACCTTTTGTTGCTAGGAACATCATTAGTACCTTTCACTGACTTCAAAGAAGAGTGTGCTCCCATATTCACTTCTCGCGGTGTGTAGGATCATTGCCAAATGACTTTCTACATGGTTTCAGTTCTGTTGAATGCTTGGCTTGTTCTTGCTGACTTTAGCTAGATGTAAAGTAATAATTGCCTATGTGTTGCTTATATTGTGTTGTTGCTCAACTTTATTTTTGCTAATGTTTTTTTACAAATATGCAGACAAAGATCAAGAGAGAAGAGTACAAAAATAAAAGTTGTGTTAACAAAAAACTTCATTGCACTGGGTAATCTGCTTGGCCTTGGGCGTTAGATATGTTGTAGTAGTACCACAAAGTTGAGGATGGCTGAAGATCAATGTTGATGGAGCCTTTGATGAACGGTCGGGGCCGAGGGAGGGTGGCATTGGAGTAGCTCTTTGCGACTTGAAAGGGCCTTGATGTCGCATAGAGAGAGGGGGGCAGGTGAATAGGTGTGACGACCAACTTAAACTTTTCATCCCCGAAAACGTGAACTGCCAGGTTTCACCAGTCAGACCGGTGAGGTTGACCGGTCAGATCGGTCACTGGCTCTGCACAACAGGTGGCACTGGTCAGACCGGTGTGCCACAGAGAACATGCAAAACATCTTCAAGCTCCTCTCGACTTCTAGCACGAACCAAACTTGGTGAGTGGCTTTGGTAGATGATCACAAGCAAGGTAATAAGCCCTGCACACACGAGTAGCACACCCAAGTAGATCAAAGAGGAAGCAAATCAAATGCTAGAAAACAACATAGAGAGGCAAACCACAAAGAGATGCAAGGAAAGGCTACGTCTCCATTGAGGAGCTTGTAAGGGAAATTTCCCACAACAAGTCAGGTCTCTTTCAACCACTTTCCTCCTTTCCACTAAGGCGATCTTTTCCACTAAGAGGCAAGATCACAACCCTCACAAACTTGCTGCTGGTCACCACAACCTTGGGAGCTAGCCGGCGACGCCTAGCCATCTAGGTGGCAAAGGATATGGCTTGAATCAACAAATCTCACAATGCAAAGAGAGGTTGGGGAGAACCACTAAGGCTTAGGGATTGCAAGAAATGGCTGAGGATCTCAGCACAAACACAAAGAACAACAACCCTCCACTGAAGAAAGCTTGGGGTACTTATACCCCTCAAAGGAGAAAACTAGCTGTTAGCTGTCGAGCGGCCGGTGTTTGAAAAACTAGTTGTTGGGCCAGTCAACACCGGTCAGACCGGTAAGGCCCGAGACACCCCCAAAACCTTTTCTTTCACTCCAACACTTCACCAAAGAGATGAAGTGGCTCAGGTTAGGTTAGAAGGGTTTGTTAGCACACTCAAGACTCTCATGGCTATTTTCTCACAAGGTTTATCTAAGATCACTTTGACTTGGTCAACTCGCTAATGTTGCATCTCTCTTGATAGTACGACATACATATACTCAAGGTTAAATAAAAACACCGTGCAAACCTCTTGAGCTTGAATGTCTTCAATCTTGCCACACTTGAACAATCAACTTAGTCTATGTCTTGAGCACGTTCATACTTGAGCTAGTGACTTAAGATCTTTCCATCTAGCATATGAATGCACACTTGGATCCACAATATTGTCAGACATAACATATAAATGAGTCGCATTGCTTCCCTTAGTTAATGCTTGGATATGATATTTTGAGACCCCACGGATGGATACTAGAACTTCACCTTAGCAAAACACAAATGACGGTCTAGCCAGAACCCCAAAGATTGCTTAGTTCTTCACCCTAGTCATCTCGGTTGATCTCTTCATCACTTACCCAATCCACGTTGAGTTCGGCTTTGCTTCATCCACAATTATCCTTCATTTGAAATCCCGCTTCAAATGCTTGTTCTTGATTGACAACGAATATGCAAGCTTCCAATTAAGGACCATTAAGTCTATACTCATCCTTGTGCTCTATTTTACTTACCACATGAAGCCTTGCATTTAAATCGAAGAGAATTACCATCTTCTTTTTCTATGATCCTCGTACTTTAATCAAGGTACCATATTTACCGGAGACCATGAATTGACCTTCTCAAAACATCACCAATATTTATCTTCCTTTGTTGCTTGATATTTGTCACTAAGCCATAGGATGACTCTTTTGTTTGTCTTCTTCATTATGAGACAAATAATATTCATTCTTAAACATATGTCAACAATAGCTCATGAATAATTAAATAAAACTTGCTCATAATCTTACACAAACGAGTTAGTCCTTTAATCGCTTTGTCGTTCAGTTCACCAAAATCCACTTAGGGGCCTAGATGCACTTTCACAACTCCAGTGGGGCAATTCAACTAACTGCATGGAAACATATAAGTGGTGGACCAGATGCTGAGGAGCTTGAAGCATTGGCATAGAGGGGTTGTTGCTAGGAGTAGATTCAGCTCCATTGAAGTCATGCTAAGGAACAAGTCCGGCCTAAGATCAGCTCTCATCATCGATGAGGCTTTACAAGCTAGATATCGTCTCCCTGAGTGGAAGGTTATCTACAAGAGAAGAGGAAACAATAGGGTAGCACATGAGCTCGCGCAATTGGCAAGGTGTAGGCGTCATAGTGCAGTGTGGTGCTTTGTGGCCCCGATGTGTGTTGAGCAAACCATTGCTTAGGAATGTAATGTTTTTGAGTACTAAAGTTCTCTTCTCCTTGCAAAAAAAGATATTTTGTAGTAGTAGCACATAGTTGAGGATACATTTCGTTTCCATTTTATTGACTTGTAGACTTCAATTTTTGTATAAAATTTTTGTTTGTGATTCAGTATCCCTTGTTTCACGTGATCTTTATTGCATTTCTTCCTTTGTATTATTTTTCACCAAGAAATTAATACTTGTTTGATTGGTACCAACTACCAAATGAATCAATCGAGTTATGATGATGATTGAGATACTTCGATATATTGTTTGAGTTATTACTCTCTTTCCAAACTGAGAAATCAAGAAACAAGTCAAAGAAACAAAAATCCGCTATTGATCTTCCAAACCCCAAAGGAAGTGGAGGGCCCAAATATTTCAAAGCTAAAGGCTAAGGCAGAAGCTGAGCAGCATGTTGTTCGTCGAATGAGGATGTGCCTCCGAGATATCTGTAACCGGTCTGCAGTTTAGTTATTTATTGTCACCAATTAAGAAGTATAGGGGCACTTCATACCTATGTTTTAAATAGCGGGCTAAGTCATTTAGCGGCAGCTTCTTTCAAAAGCTATAGCAAGATATAGCGAAAACTATTTCATTTAGCGATCTTATATAAATACGAAACATTTCAATTAATAATGCATATAAAATAAAGGTGTAAGAAAATTTTATGAATACTATGCAATGTTCAAGACTATATGAGAATATGTCTTTGCGTCTATCACTTCAAAATTAAATATTACAACTAGGATTTCGTACCTCTATCATTATTTCTTTGCAACTAATTAATTAATGAGCTTTTGGAGATCTAGTTTGGAGAAAACAAAGCATCATCAATCCACATAGTGGAAAATAGGATTAGCGGTGCTAAATAGGTTTCGCGGTAAGCCAAATAGCGGTGCTTAGCAGAGCTAAAGTTTTGTTAGCAGCCATAGAGGAACAATTAACAACAGCGTAGCACTAACTCTTAAAAAAGCTATAGCGGGACAATAGCGGGCTATTTAGAACTATCCTTCATCTTTGTGACAGGTTTACTTTTAACTGCCCCCTACAGAGAGAAAAAATATTTTTAAATCCCTCTCAAATAACAGAAAATAAACTTGTAACAAAGTTGAAAAGTCCTAAACCGACAAAAGAAAAGCTCATAAAATGATCAGGGTCAGTTCTCATGATCTTGACTGTAACAGTGTAACCCTTGTGTTTGTTTGTCAAGATGTAATAGCAATAATTATGTAAGATATTTTTTGAGCGGAATAATTATGTAAGATATTGAACCATTGTTTGTTTCAGGCAGCATGACCAAAGACGTGGCTGCAAGAGATGAAAGGTCTCCAGAAGATGTAGATTTATCAAAACCAATTTCCCCAAAAGAAACTCATAAAATGTGATGACTTACTAGGGCAGCTATAAGTCTTAAGCAACACTAATGGAGAGGCTGTATTCCTGGATGATAATGAAAGGCGCGATAGAGTTGACAAGTAAAGAAAGCAATAATGAAGCTCATAGGGGCTTAGTTGTTAGACATTCGTCGAGAACAGCGGCAATTTTTAACTCCATCTAATGACATTCTTAATTTCCATGTGGACATTGTCTTTGGAACGAAAAATAGTGGATCATCTTGGGAGATATCTCCGTTCCATGCCCTGTAACGAAAATGTGCCAAATGCTCAAGTGTCTATGACACAATTTTGCAATGAATTATGTATCAAGTGCACACTTTGTGGATTTATCATGTTCTTTTTCTTAAAAAATCACATATGTACCATTTTCTTCACTTTGTTCAGTCAACTAGTGGTTGATGCTGATTTGTTGGAGTAAGAAGAAAAGTACAACACTTCGTGTACATTTCTTTGTATTTGTAGATGCCCAGATTTACGGTTAGTATATTTAATATTTCTAGGGGTGGGTTGGGGGTTGGGGGCGGGAGGGGAACGCCTCGCATCCGCTCCCGACGCGCAAAACCCTAGACGCCGCCGCCTACCCGCCGCGCCGCCGCCTAAGCGGGTCGCCAGAAGCTCACGCGACCCATGGGGAAGGCGGAGGTGGGGTTCTCCCCCTCTCTCCTCGGTGGTCTGTGGAGGGCGCGGCCGCTCGGTCATCTTGGAGCTCCTGTCGCCGGCGTGGGTGACATAGCGACAGAGGAGAAAAAAGCCCAGATCCGACGCCGCCCTGGCCGGATCTGGTGGCTACGTGGCGGGGGCGCGACGTCGGGGTCCGGCGGCAACAGGTGGTGCTGGAAGACGGTGCCAATGGCGGTCTTAGCCGGCGCGAGCGGCGTTGGCGGTGGTGGAGTCCATCGCAACATTATCTACTAGTGCCTCAAGCTGGTGCGGGACGAGGACGGCGGTCAACGTAGGGGCCTGGGCGCTTCGGCGCGACTTGCGTAGGGACAGCGGTGACTGTGGTGGTGGTGGCGGCGTGCAAGGGGCAGGGCGCATCTTCTCAAGGTCGCGGGAGGCCCTGTGGCGGGTGCGCCTCTGTAGCTGGCCGCTCTTGGCCACGGTGGTCAGGAGTGCCGACAGACATTTGCATGTGGGCAGTGGGGACATAGGCAAGTTGGTGGCCTCCTCGTCGCTTCTCCTCGAAGACTGTGTGGTTTCGGTGCCGCTTCGGTGGCAGGGTCGGGTGGCTTGCTCTGGGAACTCCTTGGTCCCAGCACATGTATGTCTTTACAGTGTCGTGGCGGTTTTGTTGAGATGCACCGAGCCATTTTCTGGCAGAGGATATGTGGAGGAAGCGAGGAGCATGTTTGCTACTACTTGTCTAAGTGTGTGCGTAAGGCACAGTGTTGTCCGGGCCCAAGCCTTCACTGACACTCTTGCCGGTGGTAGTGGTGGTGGCGTCTTTGGGGTGTCGTTTCCCCGACGGGGGAACAACTATAGGGCATCGTGTCCTGAAGCATGTGGTCTCACGGTGAAAACCTGGTCCAGTGTTGGACAAGTGATGATGGCGCCTTCGGCGTCTCTCCCTCCTTGGAGGCGTTGCTTATGGAGACTTGCTCGCCTTGTGGTAGCGTGGGAATTTGGATTGTCTGTGTGCAGTGGTAGTGGAAGCGTGCAAGGTCAATGTGTTGGCGGCAAGGTGTAGAGGGTCCATGGATGCTGGAGGTCCTGAGTTGGCATGCATGGTGCAGTGGTGATCTCGGCGACGACTAGGTGGTTGTATTGTTCTCTAAGCGGTTTCAGATATCTGAGTCTTTGGCAGAGGAGTGTGAGGCGGTGGATGAGGCGGTTTCAAACAAGCGCTTTCAGATATCTTACGCAGAGTGGCTTGGGATCAGTGAGTTTCAATGGTGATGTGAAGGGATGTCTTCACTATCACTTCGTTGGAGTAGGGAGATCGACGATCGTGGGTGTGCAGTTTGAGGAAGATGGTCCCATGGTAGAGGAGTTCATGTAGCTACTTAGGCTTGCAGCGGGCCATGTGGCACAATGTTGGTGACAACGACACACCTTGATGCCTTGCTTTCAGCTCCTCTCTCAAGTGGTGGTGTAGTGTTGTGTGTGTTGGTGGTGGTGTAGTGTTGTATGTGTTTGTGTGGTGTGTACACTTCGTCGTGTTATATACCATTACTTTTTTTTCTTGTATGATATATGCTCCTGCCCTTAATTTGAAAAAATATATTTAATGTTTGTGAAGGCTCTCGATGCATTACTTTTCAACAAGTGTCCGTTTGGCTGGTTTTTTCTGAGAAAAAATACTTACACTTTATTGTTGATTTGTTACGAGAGAAAGAAATCTATTTGGTGGTGATAAGGCAAGCGAACAGGACGCATATGCATACATTTTCAAATAAAAAAGATAGATCGCGAGATAAAGGATGTTGGGAAGGTGCTTGCTGTTTGCTAACGTTTTCGTAACGGAAGGTGGCAAACCCGTGACCAGCGGCTAGTACTGTTGGCAGTTGGCACAATCCTATACAGAAAATGTCCAGATGAATGTAAAAATAATACTATCATTTGCCAAGCCATGTGTTCAACTGCTGGATCATAACCGGCATGTCATACAAAGCAAATGGGGGGTTCCAGTTCCAGTGATGTTCAGAACAAAGGTTCAAGGGCTGCTGAAAGCATTGTTGAAGGCACTGAGGCCACCTACCAAGATCCCACAGCACCCTGTGCAGGGTTTTCGAAGTGTGAGAAGCCCCAGTAGGTCTTCAAGGAGTATGGCGGGTAGATGGTTGATCCTTCAGTCGTGATCTTGGCAATCTGTCATTCAAGTACAAGTTAGACCAATCTGTAATCCTGCTTTGAATTTCTAGGAATTTTTACAGGTTCAGTAAACTAAGCACATCAACAAAGATTAATGAGTTCATACCTGGAATTTGTTGATAGACGACCTGTCACGGTACAGCAAGACCAACAAACACTTCTCAATCAGCTTAACAGCTTCTTCAAAAGTCATATCCTCCCGCCATTCCTCACGAAGTATTGGGATCGCTAGATGATTTCCAAATCCAGTAGCAATATGGCTTTCCTCAAAGTGGGTGCCAATCATGTTAACCTGCACAGGTAAAGAATGAGGCGTAAGGTGTTGAAAAATCAAGACCAGTGAATAAGACGATACTTCATTTGAAAACATATAGTACCATCCCAAGATACTTCTCGTCACCGTTGGGACCCTTTTTAATTCCACCAAGCACAAGTGAGTTCCAAAGAGGATCAAACTTGTTGCGTCTGTTGTACATTACTCTTGTCAAATAGCTGTGGATTTCTTTGGGGCCCAAAGAGTTCCCATCATCCCACATATGATCAGACAATCTGAAAAAAAAAGGTGAATGAAGAGATTCAGATTTCCATTGAGCATAAGAACAAAAACATGAGTTCACCAAATAATCATTATGAAGTTCCATATCCACCCATTACTGATGGAACTTACGTCAGTTCATCCAAATAGCGCAAAATCTCCTGGAAATCACTGAACTCTCCGCTTGCGCCAATGAGGCTATGCTTGCCAACTGCCTTAATGCGCTCCACACTCTTGTATCTCAAAGTTGACCCATAGGAGGCTGCAATTGGAAGATAAAACTAAGCTCCCCATTGTAAAAAAATGGTATTGTCTGTGCAGAAAAAAGGACTAACCTCCAGTATCAGATGCCATGATTACACCATCCTTGTATTTCAAGGCAATGACTGAATTGCCAGTCACATACGGATACCTATTGATGTGAAACGATGGCAAGAATAAATCACATCAAATGATAAACTTATCAAAAGCAAACACCATAATCGAACTATAAAGAGTTGAATAGAAATGCCACACTGCAACTACAAGGAGCTTGGAAGGTTGAGTTATTTTCAAAACAACTAGCCATCAGGAATAGGCATGCTAATCAGGAACTGAGACTGATGAAAACTACTATGCTCAATAGCATAAGAATCCTGTTTTACACCTATTCTACCGAAAGCATACAGACCAAGTAAACTAAATTCAATTCTACTCCCATATATGAATAAAGTTTTAAACTGACACTGTTGTTTCATAATCAAGAGCCACAATTTGCCAATTCATATGTTGGATCAGTAATTGAACATTACAAAAAGAGAGGAAGAGAAAATAATCGCAACATCCCTCACTTTCCAAACCCTCTTGTATTCCGATCTATCTTGTAAGAACTGTCAAATACTATACTCAACCATAAGCAAGAATAACAAGTAATCCACACAAGCTAACCAACATCCATGACAGTACATTCCAAATCCAAGCAGTTAGCAGAGAAACTGGTAAACATCCTCACTGACAACACGAATCTAACCTAATCGACAACAACTCACACAGCCCCAATTGACCGAACCTTCTTCCCAACAAGATTTCATCCAGAAAAAAACACCAAAATGTTCTCGAAAAAATATTATACCCCTTCTCTGCCCAAATTGCCCAGTCCACCTTACAAAACTGCTTCCCATCTCCACATGAAAAGGGGCTAATTAACGCAAATCGCGATCTGAACAGAGCAGGCTAGCACTGAAACATAAATCGACAAACTTACAGCGTCCTCTGCGTCTCTCCTCCTCCGGCGGCCGCCGCCGACGGCGCCTGGCTCCCGCCCGCTGCGGATCCCATCGCCTGCTGCCACTGCGGATGCCCCCACAACGATGCGTCAAATACTAGTGAAAAAAAACAATCGCAGCGTGGAGTTAAGGATAGGCTCACCGCCATGTCGGTCCTCCTGCTCCTTCAATCCGCTGCAACGATCTGAGTTTGGTGCCTCCTCACCGGTTGCCGCCGCTATAGCTAGCCTTCAGCTTTTATTTTTCTTTCTTGAAGCCGAAGAGAAGGAGAAGAATAGGGCCATCAAATCTCACGCAGCGTTTCCCCACTCCGTCCGACCGAATCCGGACGGCTTGGCTGGCTCCCAACCGAGAGATCTTACGGCTGGGCCTAAAGTAAAAATGTTTGGGCCGAAGCTAGGGTTTTTCTTTTTGGCCCGGTGTGGTTTGGTGGGCAAGGTTTCGATTTTTTATCCAACTGTTAAGTTTGATTGTGCTAAAAAAACTGTTCTGTTTGATTGTGCTAAAAAAACTGTTCAGTTTGATTGCAAATTGCGATTTAAAAAACGGTAATGCTCCAGCTCTGACGTCCGGACGCAACAAAAAAATCGGACGGATCCCTTTTCTGCTCCCTTCACGTGAACAAAGGTCCCACCACAAGTCCATCTATCATTTCGTCTTCCTCATCCGCTCTGTCCACCAACCTCCATTCTCTCCCTCACTTTTCCTCATCTCTCCCGCAAGCAGGCGTCTTCCCCATCCGCTCTGTCCACCAACCTCCATTCTCTCCCTCACTTTTCCTCATCTCTCCCGCAAGCAGGCCCGTCCGCATCTCTCTCCATTTCCCCTAGTGGCAGCGCGGTCGGCGCGCGCGGCGGCTCCCCATGGAGTTCGCGGTGGGGTCCGGGCGCGAGCTCGCGGCTCCCACGGAGCTCGCGGCGGCGCACGGCTCTCGTGGCGGCGTGCGGAGCTCCCGCGGCGGCGCGGTCGGGCGCGTGGCTCCCGCGGCGGAGCCCGCGGTGGCGTGCGGCTCCCGCGGCGGTGTGCGACTCCCTCGACGTTGAGCGGTGGTGGGATGGCTCATGGAAGGCCGGTAGTCGCGGTGGCGAGGAGACATTCATGGCGTGCGGTAGGATGCGGTGCATGTTGCAATCGTGTGTTCCATATGTTTCGGACGTTTCATAAGAATGTTGCAAGTGTTTTGCGTGGATGTTGGAAAAGTAAATCCGGATGTTTCAATGATGCGGGGTGTTGCGACGTGTTTTCAAATGTTGCCGATGTTGTTTCAAAATGTTGCAGATGTTGTTTTTGAATGTTGCGTAATTTTTCTTCATGTTACACGCAACATGACTCAATGTTGCGTAATTTTTCTTCATGTTGCAAGCAACATGTCTCAATGTTGCGACGTGATTTTTTTCATTTAAATAAATTTGACAGCTACAGTACCGATCTCAATGTTCTCCCCTGATGTTGGATGTTGCAACCATTAATTTTCGATGTTGTAGATGCTGAGTCTCGATGCAGCAGACATGTGCTGTTGGGTGTTGCAAACATTATTTTTCAATGTTGCAGACGCTGTGTTTCGATGTTGCAGACACGTGGTGTTGGTGTTGTGTTGAGGAAAAGGGAGAAGAGGCTCCTGATGTTGGATGTTGCACGCAACACGGGTCGCAACATGGCCGCATATAGTCGCAACATGGGGGAGGAGAGAAGAAAGACTCCTGATGCTGGATGTTGCAAGCAACCGCGTTCGCAACATTTTCGTAACACATTCGCAACACGCTCGCAACATTTACTGGTAGTCTTTAGATCTAACGGCTAACGATCGAGGATCCTAAGATCTAATGGCCACAGGCCCGTCCGACGCTAGCTCCCGGATCGGACGTCCGGGCGCTAGCAGTGCCGTTTAAAAAATATTTTAGTGAAAAAAGTATGTCCGAAGAAAAAAAATGGCTATACATGTATGTTCTTCCTCTGCGCAATGTAGTTTAAAATTTTATAAATGTTTCATATGTACGGACGGAGGCATTTTTTACATGAAAAATTGTAAATCTCAACAAGATGAACAACTTTGTAGTTCGGTTTTTTTTATTTGGAACCAGTTTAGTGGTAGAAAATTAGGCAAATTTCGGTACATTTTAATTCCAGAAATTAATAACACGTTCATGACAAATATAAGTGATCCCGTGAGAGCAAAGCATGTGCATGTGTTCAAATTAAATTTCAAATAAAACTTGAACAAAATTACACATAAAAGGTTTAGTATGTACCCAAAGGCAGGACGGTTGACGGAGTCAACCGGTGCGTCGTTATCCCTTGGACTAGACATGCTAATCGCGGAGGGACCTTGTTCGGTGTAGTCGTACAGAGTTGATGCAGTGGCGAGTCGTTGCATTGAAGTCCCACGAACGGACTTCGGGAAGTAGTCGTTCACACGGATGTAGGCGTACTGGAAGTAGTCGTTCTCGCGGAGGACGTAGTCGTACTAGAAGTGGTCGTTCACGTGGACAGGGACGTAGACGTACAGGAGAGCGAGCAGGCGCGTACGGGTACTCCCCAAAAACCTTATCGCCCGCCTATCCCGAGCAGGATCGCTAGGTGACGAGGTTCGGAGGCAACTACTCACGCAAGCAGTGTGCGCGCAAAGCTTGCGTTGGGAATGGCAGAGAGCAGCAACACAGAGGGAGAAGAGAGAGGTCTCTGTTGACGTAAAATGCGCACTCACGCCAATCACACAGCAAGCCGAAAAAAGCTAGCTTCGCACGCGCAGAGAGCAAATGACGTGCCAGTCAATTTTTCCTGAAAATTAACAAAAGATAAAGCAGTTAGATACCAAAGCTTGGAACGTGTCGGGTGGTACCAGACAGTTCCATATTTGCGGCTAAGAAGCCAAGCAAGATGACATGTAGCTATGTAGAGCTATCTGTCAAAGAACCACAACCATCCGGACCATTACAGAGGAAAAAGGAATACTGCCGAATGGAAGACGTAAGCGTGACGACGATCGGTCTTTGTATAGATAAAGATGCAAGCGTGAAGTTATGACCGATCCCCATGAGATTTGTCATTAAATAAGATGAGGTAAAGCACGAACATGATCATGTATTAAATGAGCACGCATAGATCCAAAGCACTAGTCTACCGCATGTCTAGGTACGTTAAGATCCGTCGGGTACGATCACAAGCAAATCTATCCACCGCATGATACAACTTGCATGAAAAACGTACCACTTTCCGCAAATAGATCTATCCACCGCATGATACAATCTAAATATGGAAAGCTAAAAGCATGCGTCATTTAAAACATAAACCATGCACATGATCTACTCGTGAAAAGATAACCGAATACGGCTGAACAGCCGATTCAGGGTCCATGAAGAAGGAACAAACATTACCACGTGAATAAATCTATCAGGCTGAAATGGAAATCTAATCCACCGGATGACTAGCTCCAAGGCAACCCAAAAACCTGCATCTACCGCATGATACCCGGTTCTTTCAAGATTTATACGCACAAAGCAAGCTTGAACCCGCAACACGTAACAACCTAGATCGATTCGGTTTCGGCTATCGGAGAGCACAGGATCCACGCGTCAAAATACGAAACCTGCTCGTACAAGGATCTTAAAAGAAATATAGCCGATCCAAACCCATCTAGATTGGGCAGGGGTGTGTTACATGAACCAAAACATAGAGTAAAACTCATGATAACACGGGATAACTTAATGAATCTATTGGATCTTGCCAAAATCCAATAGAGCCGATAACTAGCTTCGAGCTAGATCTTAGCCTACCGCATGGCTCGCGATCTAACAAGAAACCCTCTTGAACCAAGCTTGAATCTACCGCATGACACGAAGCATGGTAACAAGACTACTTGCATCAGATCTAAATCCACCGCATGATACTAGACATGATACAAGGTTGCCGGTACTCACGGAGGTCGACGGATCGATTGGCCCTCTCGAAGAACTCGACGACACGACAAGGACTCTAGGGTTTGGCGTAAGGCCGGTGTGTATTGATGAATGATCGTGTTTGTTACATACATCCAGGGATCGTATTTATACCTGCCGATTACAACCGCGAATGGATTCATTGCCTAACTAAGCTCGATTGCTCGTCCCTCCATTCGTCTCTCCCGATTTGAGCCACGTCACCGTCCAATCCCGCAAAATCGGCTCTCTTGTTCCTCCGCCGAATCGGAGCAAATAGCCGACCGCGGATCCTTCCGCCGAAAATCTCTCGAAAATATCTTTCCTTCCACCGACGGACTCTTTTTCGAATCGGACCCACATGTCATACTCCTTACCAAATTTTGGTGTTAACACATGCCCCTTCAATTGTGGGATAAAAGTAATTTTGTTCCACAATTGACTCTAGCCACGAATCCTTGAGCCAAATCGTCAACACTTTGTTCTTCGCAATCCGCCGGAATCTTCGTTCAGATCCAACCCTAGATCCCCTTCGTTCCGAGCTCGAACTTCCAATGGCGACTCAGAACCAAGTTGCTCAGGTAAATTCACCCCTTCAAACCTTTGTTCGGCATTAGGTTTTCAATTTTACCTGAGACTTTCCTCTTCCGCTCTCCTCCAGGAACCTTCTACTGCTCTTCTGATTCCTATCGAGGCCAATTCACAGTCTTATTACCTTGGTCCTGAAGGGAATCCTGATCCTCGAGATTTTATTGCCGCTGAATCTCAGAGAATCCCTTTCAAGGCAGCTTTATCTCCACTTCCCCAGTGGCAAGATGCGTTCAAAAACTGGCCTTTGCCCCCAATTGCAGGCTGGAAGACTTGGTATCGGAGGATTCTTGCGGATAAGAGTGGATTAACCAACCTGGATGCTCTCCGCATCGCTCAATGCCTGGAGTTGTCCGTAGCTGAGACACCCAAGAATGAGGATCTTCTGATAGCCGCATGCCACTTCTGGTCAAACGGCGTCAACGCCTTCCTTTTTGGGCATGGCCCAATGTCTCCAACCTTGGCCGATGTATACATGATCACCGGCCTTGACATCACCGGTCCGTCCGGCCACGGAACTTCAAAAATTCCTCACGCCGGACGGGGGGTAAAACCGGGGAATGGCTACAAGAATTATATCTCGAAGCACATGAGAGATAATCCCCTTGGCGAAGTTGAATACGAGCCTTTCGAACATGTGGCTATGCAGATTTGTCTTCTGTGGCAAGGCCAACGAACCCACTTTGAATCATATCGCAATGGCGATCCATCTGGCTAGTGGCAATCGCCTCCCTCTGGGGAAATTCTTCTTGGGCAGTGTATACCATATGCTTCATCAGACTGTTACCCAAATGTACACCAGCCAGAGGATAACGTGCGTCAATGGCCCTTGGTGGTTTGTTCAAATGTGGCTGCAGCTCCACATGCATCAGATTGTCGGCGTCGATTTGGACTCAAGGTTCTTCCCTCTGACCAATCACCCCGAGGGAGAGCCTCAAGCTACCAGAGGATGCCAAAACTATGGAGAAGCAGCTTCAACTGTCCTCATTCAACAGGACATCAGCCAGTTCTTCGAGTTGTTCTTTAAAGGTTTCTCCCATCCTCTTTGGCTTCCTTATCTAGGCAATGACACTTTGACCTTCCCTGTCGAATTCTCCTTCGAGCCCGGCCATCAAGATAGGGGATTCTTGGAGATCTTTAATATCATAATCCGCCCATGCATATTACCGGCCGAGTTCAATGGAGGGAGGCAGAATGTCAGCACTTATGAATACTACCAGCCTAATGTAATGGCCAGGCAACTTGGATGCGGCCAGATGCCCCCAAGGTTGTTTCTGCATGAATTCCTCAAACCCAGGGAGGAAATTAAAGAACTGATGCAGTGCAGCAGAGTTTTCAACTATGTGTGCAGTCCCACTGTCTACACATGTCCTTTTGTGCTCACAACCATAGTTCATCCTACCTTCAGCTCCTGGTGGCAAGAATTTCATGACCACATCTTCAGTGAACCTGTTCATGTATTCTGTGCAGAGTTGGTGTCTGACTTTCTACCAACTTCAGAGGTAATACAATGAGCCCCTTGATCAGACTTTCTCCTCTTTTATCCATGGTCCTGATCTTCATTTTCTGTCCACAGAACACAGTGCCTGCCCCTCGAGCCAGGGCAATTGCTTACAATGCTGAAGGCCCAATTTCAGCACTAGGGTTCAAATCCACAACCCTGCACCAATTAATGGCCAGGTATGCTACTACAGATCCCAGCCTTTCTAGCCTTGTCTGCAGACGGAGGCAAGGTCCGCACCGATTGCCCCTCCAAGTGCCAAAAGGAGAAGAAGCTGTCAAAAAGGTGCTTGTTGAGGTAAAACCCTTTACCTTCTTGATTACCAAGTCACTCGTTCTTGATGGATCATATCATTGTGCACTTTCGGACCGCAGCCCAACATTCTTCGAACCGGCACACCGCCAATGCTCCATCCACCGGTATGACCTTTCTTGTCCTTTCTCAAGGATGAGCACCGGCACTTACTCTTTCAATTGGACACTTGCGAAGAAGCCGTGGAAGAACAAAGCCTTGTAGATGTTCCGGTGGTTCAACGAGCGAGTCCATCCGGGGTTGAGTTACCTATCCCGGTGGAGATCTCATCTTCATCACCTTCTGAAGCAATAAATTCTCCGGAGATGAATCTCCCGGCTCGCGGGAGCCGGCAAATTCTCCCCGGGGTGCCATCGCCTATTGGTCAAACGAGAGATAGCCAACCCACCGAGGCGGCGGACCCAACTCCTCTCCGGCCCGTAAACCCACGAGCTGCCAATGCCCGCATCGGCACGCCTTAGCTCAGAAGTCTCGGCTCTTCTTGGAGCGTCCTCTTCACCTGTGATTGCCCCTACTCAAGAAACCAGCCATGAGGTAACCACCCGTACTCAATTCTGGTGCCTTGGTGTTTAGTATTCTTAATTCGGCAATGTTGTTCATCAGGATCAAGTTCCATCATCACCAAGCCTGCCATCAGAGAGCAATCCAGCTGCCGAGGTGATGGAAGGAGTATTCCAGCCGCTGCCAAATGAAGTGCTGTCCAAGCTCACAGAAATTGCTGCCTGGCTAGAGAAAGATGCTCAGGATCAGTTCAATGATCTCCATCATTTCGAAGAAATGTTTGAACCCATTAGTCAAGAACTCCCTGAAGACATCAGAGCTTCTCTGTCATCCATCTATGACTTAGAGCCCCTTTATGTACCCTTGAGGCGCGCTTGGAGGAAATTGCGCTCCCGTCCGGCCATTGAGAAAAGGAAAACTGATGCTGAACAAGCCATGAACGGGGCGCAATCCCAAGCAGAGAACCATAAAGATGCATTGGCTAACCTGCAAGCTTCTTATGATCTGAAAGCTGCTAGGAAAGCTGCTCTAGAGGCCGAGCTGAGAAGCCTGTCAGCGGAGATGGAAATTGACCAAAAGAAAATAGCCGAACTTCCTGGATTGATGGCAAAGACCCAAGCGGAAGTAGAATCGGCCGTCACCGAGAATAAAGCAATGCGATGCGGAGCTCACCGACTTATCCGGTGCCCAAAAAGACCGCCAGGAGATGCTTTGGACAATTCCCGTTTGATAATATCCAATGTTCGTCGTGTACTTGCCAAACTCCTGAATGCCTGAATCCTTATTGATGTATAATTGAACTGGTCGTTCTCGTAATATCTCCTTGTGATTTGTTTCCTTTCCTTTGCGTACTTTGAGACGTAATGTCGAACGACCCATTCGGCAGTGAAACGCTAACTCCCGAACGACACCTTGAGTTCCCTTAGCCGAACCAATCGACCGCGCACGGTCCGGCTTAGAACTCCAAACGTGCGCCACGATCCACGACCACGACTCGAAGCCACGATTCACCCCCGTCGGCCTATAAATGTTGCCATAGGTGCCCCTAGCTCTCCACCGGGGCCTTCTAGCTCTCGAATCTTTTGCCAATCTTTAGCCTTCTCGCAAACAGTGCACATCCCAAACCACAATGGTGCGCCGCCTCAACCGCCGCCGTGCCTCCGACGAGGCCGAGGGGAGCAGCGCCAATGCGCGCAGGCGGTGACGATCGTCAACCTCTCCTCTGTGATTCTGCTTCTTAATCTTCCTTTGCCTTGACGATCATCTCTCCTTTTTCAGGATGATTCAGTGGAATCCGCCCCGTGCGCCGGTCAATCAGCCCCTCCCAGATGACTCCTCGGAGTCCGATGGCCATTCCCCGGTACCGTATGGGGAAACGGACGCCATCCGCTTCAAGGAGGAACTAGAGGCGTCCCGTCGCGAACTGGAGGACGTCTCCAAGAAAGCAGGCGTGGCCGAGTTAGAATGGGAGGACCAGCGCAAACAACTGCTGGAGGCCATTGACGGTATGGCCCTGAGATTGATTCTTGGTCCAGCTCGGCCTTTGATGCTAATCCCTTCTGTTTGTCTTTTGCAGCCGCGACGCTGAGCTCAACCAGCTAAAGGCGCTGGTAGAGCAATTGGCCGAGAAGGTGAATGCCCACGGCGACACGCCGGCGGAGCGCCTGGCCGCGGTGGAGCGCCGCGTTGACGAGGTGGTCGTCCATGGCGTTCGCTTGGGCACCACCTTGGGCCTGGCTGCGATGGCGACGCATACGGACGTCGACTACTCCACCGGGCCGCGTGGCTTCCGGGCGGCGCGCGCGAGGATATCGACGAGATCGAGCTCATCCTGGAGCGCCTCGACGGCCACGGCGACGCCATTGCCGAAATTACCCATCCCCAATCGTGTTGAACAGGCTCTTCGACTAGATTGTACTAGGGATGTGTAAATATCGGCAATAGATGGAGAACTTTTTGAATTCTCGCACTTTTGTTCGCGATGACATCCTTCGCATTTGCATCCGTGAATTTTGTCTTCTTTGAATGCATCCGGGAACCTGTCTTTAGCCGAACGCGCGCGAACAAGCGCCCCTTGGCGCAAAATCCACAAAGGATCCCAATTCGGCAATCCGTAAACACCGTTCAAAAGAAAACCCTTCGCACTCGGTGGAAACCCCCCGCCGCTTGGTATTCCAACGGTGTGTACCGGCCAAATCATCACTCCCAATGCGCCTCCTTGGTCAATAAAATAGCCCGTGGGGTGCTCTGCAAATCCACTCGCACACTCCTCCATCATTTCTCGTCTCTTCCCCTGCTGCTAGAGGAAAAAACCCCAACGCCATGGACAAGGGTAAACAACCTCAGGGAAGCGGCTCATCAAGGAAGCGTACGATCCGGAAGTGAGTTCTCTCTTGATCTGCTCCTTGTTCTCCTGCTTTGATCTGGCGCTTCATGTTTTCCTTTTGCCCTTTTCAGTCTTGATTTGCTTCCCGAAGAGGTCATCGGGACCGAAGATGTTCCTGAGTACATCTCCTCCGATTCCTCCCCCGGAGCAGAGGATGCCACGCCTGAGCAGAGGATTAACCATCAGCTCCGCCGCCGTGTCCGGCACCTGGAGCATGGCCTCAGGGACATGTCCGCCCGTTGCCAAGCCGAGCGCGAGCGTCGCATGGCTCTGGAAGCACTAGTAGGGGGTAAATGTTTCTGACTCCTTTATGTTTGTATCTGGATTTCTTGCCCCTAACCTTGATTCTTTTGCTCCAGATGTCTCGACGGATACTGACAGAACTCGAAGGCGGCACGGGGACGGCTTGGTAGAGGCCGCCAATCATGGTCATCCTCGTGCGTTCCAAGTCGCCGTAACGGTGGTCCCGGAACAACCGAAGAGGGAGCGACGCTCGAAGAAGCAAAGAAAAGAATGAACCATACTTTCGCTTCTTCCTCCACGCCTTCTGCTTCCCACCTCCTAGGGTACCTGACCATCAGGGCTGTTAGATGTAATCCTGCAAGAAGCAGTTGTAATGTAGTATTGAGCTAAGGGCAATGCGTCCAAGCACTGGCCATCTTCTTTTGTTCATGGATTTTGTTCTAAAGGCGGCCTCATTCTTGAGCGCCGGCTATTTTTGTGCCAGATGCGTGTAATCATCGATCGATCTCAATGCTAGGATAATATTTCTTCAGATATCTCCCATTTATCGCAGCGGAAAATTCTTCTCCCAGCAAAGTTTTCAATATGTATGCATTACCGGGGACGCATCCGACCACACGAAAAGGCCCCTCCCGGTTAGGGGACCATTTGCCGAATTCATCGTATTTAGTTCCAATCGGCAATAGCGCTTTCCAAACTAGATCGCCTTCGCGAATTGCTTTACCTTTACTTTCTTGTTATAGTACTTGGCGACTCGCGGCT
Source organism: Cenchrus americanus (assembly GCA_947561735.1). NCBI lineage: Eukaryota > Viridiplantae > Streptophyta > Magnoliopsida > Poales > Poaceae > Cenchrus > Cenchrus americanus. Next base: position 106,787,847 of record OX387243.1, read on the forward strand.
TGTTTTTCTCGATGTTTTCCGGGGCCCCGAGACGGATCATATGCAAATCTTCTAACTCATCCATCGGTAGGCCACCGTAATCTTTGGAGCTCAATTCGTTTTGCGGCACTACTCTCCTTGACTCGATTGCATTTCCCGGGGCGGGGATCGCGTGATGCCCGTAAACCAACTCGTAAGGAGAAGTCTTTGTAGCTCCATGGGGGGCCATTCGGTAAGCCCACAACGCTTCACCGAGTACCGAATGCCACCTCCTTGGCTTCGATCGATCTTCTTCGTATCGGCTTGATCATGATCTTATTAGAAGCCTCTCGCTTGACCATTAGCTTGAGCATAATACGGAGAGGAATTAAACAATTTGATTCCCATGCTTTCGGCAAAATCTCTAAACTCCAATGACACGAATTGTGCCCCCTGGTCAGTGGTAATCGTCTGAGGGATCCCAAATCGATAGATGATGTGTTCCTTGACGAACTCGATCATGTTTTTTCGACGTCACTTTCTTCAGTGGGATCGCCTCGACCCATTTGGTGAAGTAATCTGTAGCCAAAAGCACGAACTTATGCCCCTTGCTAGACGGCGGATTAATTTGGCCAATCAAGTATATACCCCGGCCCCGAATGGCCATGGCTTGATGATGGGATTCAATGCGATGCGGGGACTCTTTGAATATTCCCGAACCTGCTGGCAGTCTTGACATCCTTTGTAATACTCAAAGCAATCCTCTAATATCGTCGGCCAAAAGCATCCGGCTTGTCTAATGACCCATTTCATCCGATAGGCCGATTGGTGCGCTCCACATATCCCATCATGCACGTCGCTCATCATGTTCTTGGCTTCTTCTGGACCCAGGCATCGTAGCAATACTCCGTCTAATGATTTATAGAATAAATTGTCATCCGGAAGAACGAACTTAATTGCTTTGTACCGAGCTTCCTAGAGACTTTTCGGGATGGATCTCTTAAGTAATCAACGATCTCTTTCCTCCAATCATCTTTCGCAAGATCCACCCCTAGTGCACACACCTCGCAAGCAAATGCTTCTTGACTCTCCTTGTAACCAGAGGCGCTCTGAGCTAGCCTATTTGCTTCTTCGTTATGCTCTCTAGGAATGTGCTGTAGGGTTACCAGTGGGAAGCTCTTCAAGATTTCCCTGCACTCTTCATAGTAACTCCTCAGCGCTTCGCTCCTGCACTCGTATTGGCCGTTCAATTGCTTGATTACTAGTTCTGAATCTCCATAGACCTCAACTGACACGGCCCCAGCTTCTCTCAAATATTGAAGCCCTCGAAGTAGTGCCTCGTACTCAGCCTGGTTATTGGTGACAGTGGGTTGTATAGGAATAGCGAATTCGAACATCTCACCTTTGGGCGAAATTAGCAGGATCCCTACTCCCCCACCTTTGCCACATGATGACCCGTCGAAAAATAAAGCCCAAGGGGTAATTTCAAGTAGACTAATTGAAGGGTCACGATGTTCGGTTATGAAATCGGCAATGATCCGACCTTTGATGGCTTTTGCCGATTCGAACTTCAACTCGAATTTCGATAAAGCTAAAATCCATTTGCCAATCCGACCGTTCAAAATTGGCATAGATAACATATGTTTTATCACATCAAACTTCGAGTATACGGTGCATTCGGCATTCAACAAGTAGTGCCGAAACTTTGTACACGAGTAGTATACGCAAAGACACGGTTTCTCTATAGCCGAATACTCGGTTTCGGGATCAAGTAGTTTTCGGCTAAGATAAGCTACTACCCGCTCCTTTCCTTCGAATTCTTGAATAAGGGCCGATCCAATAGTTTGGGTATCGGCCGCCACGTACAACTTGAAAGGCTTGTCCGGTCGAGGAGGAACCAAAGACCGGCGGCTCCTTCATGTATTGCTTGATTTCATCGAAAGCCTTTTGTTGTTCGTTGCCCCATGTGAATTTCTCGATCCTTCTTTAGCTTCAAAGCAATGGAGAGAATGGCAACACCTTCGTGATAAATTTGAGATGAATCTTCTCACGAAGTTGATCTTGCCGAGCGGTGATTGCAATTCCTTGAGGTTGGTTGGAGGAACGACTTCATCAATGGCTTTCATGCTCTTCTTGCCAACCTCGATTCCCCCTTCGTGGACCAAAAACCCCGGGAACTCTCCGGTCGACACCCCAAATGCACACTTGTTTGGATTCATCTTTAGGCCATGCTTCCGGGTGCATTCCAAGGTCTTCTTCACATCTTCTAGATGGGTGTCATGACTCAAGGACTTGATCACCACGTCATCGATGTAGATTTCCACAGTTTTACCGATCAACTCATGAAAAATGTAATTCATGGCCCGCTGATAGGTTGCACCGGCATTTTTCAACCCAAATGTCATGACTATCCATTCAAACAGGCCTATATGACCAGGACATCTAAAGGCCGTCTTTGATATGTCCCCTATTGCCATGAAAATCTGATTGTATCCCGCGTTGCCATCCATGAAACTAATCACCTTGTGTCCAGCAGCGGCGTCAATCAACAAATCGGCAATAGGCATCGGGTATCCATCCATGGGAGTAGCTCTGTTTAGGTCCCTGAAATCTATGCAGACTCTCATTTTTCCATTCTTCTTATACACAGGGACGATGTTAGAAATCCACTCCGCATATCTCGCATGGCCGAACGAAGTTTGCGTCAAGTAATCTTTCGATCTCCTTCTTCACATCGGCCAATACTTCATCCTTGTAGATTTTCCGGGGCGGTTGCTTATATGGTTTGAAACCAGGCTTGATTGGCAACCGGTGCTCGACGATGGAACGATCCAATCCAGGCATCTCCGAGTAATCCCAGGCGAAGCAATCTTTATATTCTCTGAGAAGCTCAATTAAGTTCCCCCTGAAGTCTGGTTGCAAATTTGCACTGATGAACGTCGGCCTTGGCTTATCACCGCTTCCAATGTCAACTTCTTCCAGCTTATCGGCCGACATGAATCCTCGTCCTAACTTGCCATCAGTGCCATCCACGGGGTTCTCCATTAAAAATTACTATAAGAGCCGACTGCTTGAATCGGCCGTTGGTCACCGCCGACGGGTTCAACGGGACCTTCTCCCCAGTCCTTCCCTGAGAAGCAATCGATGCCTTGGTACTCCCAGAAGGCTGGTTCCATGTTGGCCACGCTCACGGAGTCATCCGCCCGGACGACCTCGATCTCGTCATCCACCCACCGGATAAGCGTTGATGCATGGTGGATGGGACGCGGCGGTTGGCGTGAATCCGGCCCCGCCCAAGCGGCAGTCGTAGGCTCCCTTGCCTTCGATGACAAAGAAGGTGGTGAGCAGCGTCTTGGACCCGATCGTCAGGTCCACGTGAGCGCATCCCTTGGTGTCTGAGGGGTTCCTGGCGAAGTCGTTCAGGATGATGCTCGTAGGTGTCAGATCGCTCGGGCCCATGCCAAGCTTCCTGAAGGTGGTGTACGGCATGACGTTGACTGCCGCCCCGCCGTCGACGAACATCTTGGTCAATGGCTTGCCATTGACGTACCCCCTCAAGTACAGCGGCCTCATATGGCGATTCTTGGCCGGCTTGTCGAAGACGGCTCGCTTGGCAAGCACCGGTTGTGCCATCATCTCCTCGGGCGCTCGTCATCAAAGGAAGCTTCCTCCCCGCATAACCCGGTTAGCGGGAGCCATGAACTCGTTCGGCGGGAAGTATACCATGCAAGCGGGGAGCCGAACGCTTCGATCCTTCCGGGCCGGTCCTTGGGGCGCCACTTCTGCCTCGTCTGGATCCCGGCTTGTTTCATCTCGCGGTTCCTCAAGCGCTGGACCCGCCTTTTCTGGCTCCTGCGTAGACCGGGCGGGCACCACTGCCCCTTCTGCCAGACGTGAACATCCTCGTCCTCCTCTTGATCAGCCCACCTGAGATCAGCTTGGCGCTTCCTGGGATGATCAATGATTTCAATTTTTTGCCGCCGATCCCCATTCGGGTGGACCCTTCCAAGTCTCTCATGGACGGATCGGCGATTGGCGTTTCTCGCTCGTACTCAACATATCCGTCGCCGCATTCGGGACGGTTCCTCAATGTGGGCGGCTTTAGGCCCTCATTCCGGCGGTGCTCGAAGAAGGCGCACCCCCGGTGGGCGCGCTCTGCTCGCGCGCGTGTCTTGTTCTTGGTCCCTTCCGCGCGCTTCCTCTTCGGACCTCGCGCTCGCTCCTCCTCGTGACGACGTTTCTGGTGGCGTTCCTTCTCCATCTGGCGCTGCCACTTGTTGAGGAGAATGCGTGACGTCACCTTGGGTCTAGGCCTGGACGATTCCCCAATCTCGATGTGGCTCTTGAGAACGCGGGGGGCGTCGCCCTGCACTTGCTCTAGGGTCACCTGGCGCTCCGGGTCCACTGATCCACCTTGCTTGGACCTGGCTGAGGTCAGGACCTTGACCTTCCCCTTCTCTTCGGCCGTTATCGCATTGACAGAAAAGCCGAGCATGTTCTGAGGAAAGGGGTGGCCATCCAGCTTCATCTTGTTATCGAACTTGAGGTGTCCCTCCTGGATAGCCTTCTGGATCCTCATCCTGAAGACCCTGCAATCGTTGATGGAGTGTGAGTCCCTGTCATGGAAGCCACAGTAACGTTTTGATTTGACTCCATCAGGCCGAAGCATAGAATGCCCTTCGGGCAGCTTGATTCGGCCTTCCTTTACCAGGAGCTCAAACAACTTATCAGCCTTTGTGATGTCGAAGTCGTAAGTCCCTTTGGTCTGCTTGACCCAACGCTGATTCATTGTTAAAGGCTCTTTACCCCACATGATCTCTGCTGCAGCTATCTCCAATTCGTCGTCAGAATCCTCGAACAAATCAGCTTTGTCCAAGAATTGATTGTAGATGTCAGCGACGTCGTCTTCGCTTGCCAAACTTGGGGTCCTTCTTGAGGCCATATGCCGATTGCTCATGAGGGATAACTTTTGCGACGGGCGGCCCAAGTTCTCGAACTCCATCCCAAATAGCTTTTCGCGCACGGCTGGCAACATCCCGGCGACGGCCATATCAGCTAGCTGATCGTCTGGCAAGTTCAGCGAGAAGCACATGCCTTTGACTTCCCTGAACCTTCTAAGAAACTCCAGTGGTGTTTCGCTGTGCCTTTGCTTCAGGGTGGCGAGATCAATCAGCTTCTTTTCGGAGCTGCCGCTGAAATAATGAGCGTGGAATTTACGCTCCAAGTCCTTCCATCTGGCCACTGACTCAGGAGGCAGGGATGAGAACCACTGAAAAGCCGGACCCGTCAGTGAGGCGGGGAAGTAGCGAACCCTGAACGCCTCCTCGGCCGAGCATTCCCCAAGCTGCATGAGATAACGGGCGATGTGCTCGACCGTGCTTGTCTCGTCCTGCCCAGAGAACTTTGTGAATTCCGTCGGTGGCTTCACCCTCGGCGGCAGGAGCACGTTATAGTACCACTCTGGGAACGGTGGCTTATAGGTGGGGCCCTGCATCTTTGGCTTGAGGCCGAGCGATTCTCGCATCAATTCGGCCATCTTGCGCGCTAGGGCGTCTTCCTCTTGAGCGCCTGCGGCCGCGCGCGTACCCGGGTGCGGGAAGGCATCGAACGCTTCGTAATTTCCCAATTCATGATAACCACCGCCGTACAAATTCCTCTCGGGAGCCGGTTGGTCGACGGAGCTATTCTTCGAGCGGGGTCGAGTGGGGCCCCGGATGAGCCGAACGCTAGGTCTCCGTACGTAGGCCGGTACGGATCGGCCGTTGCACGGGGCCGACCCGTCTTTGCTCCGTGGTGGCGGCAGGATTGGTTGACTTCCTGAAGCTTGCAACGGGGGCCGAACGCGGCCGGCCCCCCGGCGCCTGCGGAGGAGGTTGGAATGTCCGGCTCCCGAGCTTTGAGGGGGAGGCTGCTGCAATTGGCTCCGTAGCAGCGGCTGAGAGCTTGATTCCCCCAGCTCCACGGTGCTCTTTCCGGCGGACGCCTTCCCGAACGCTTGCCCCGCGCCCGGGCCAAAGAGGGCCACCATCATCTGCTGGAGCGACCCGAGGAAAGCCTGGTTGTGCTTGGTGAGCATGTCGTCTACCGACTCTTGGAACATCCGTGCGCATTCCTCCTTCTCCTGTTGGGTTGAGGCATCGCTCTCTCCGGCGGCCAGTACTACGGGCGGGGTCATTCTTTAGATAAGGTACACCACTTCGATTCTTCTTAAACGACATGAGACACTTTTGCTGAAACTGATTCACGGCGTCTAGGAGCTGCTGATGCTGCTCTGGAGAAAGCTCCTCGATGTTGACATCCAGGAGGTCTGAGACTTCAGGCATCTTGAACCAATTCGGCTGTGGTCCCACCAGGCGTGCCAAAAAGTGTGTTGACGTAAAATGCGCACTCACGCCAATCACACAGCAAGCCGAAAAAAGCTAGCTTCGCACGCGCAGAGAGCAAATGACGTGCCAGTCAATTTTTCCTGAAAATTAACAAAAGATAAAGCAGTTAGATACCAAAGCTTGGAACGTGTCGGGTGGTACCAGACAGTTCCATATTTGCGGCTAAGAAGCCAAGCAAGATGACATGTAGCTATGTAGAGCTATCTCGTCAAAGAACCACAACCATCGGGACCATTACGGAGGAAAAAGGAATACTGCCGAATGGAAGACGTAAGCGTGACGACGATCGGTCTTTGTATAGATAAAGATGCAAGCGTGAAGTTATGACCGATCCCCATGAGATTTGTCATTAAATAAGATGAGGTAAAGCACGAACATGATCATGTATTAAATGAGCACGCATAGATCCAAAGCACTAGTCTACCGCATGTCTAGGTACGTTAAGATCCGTCGGGTACGATCACAAGCAAATCTATCCACCGCATGATACAACTTGCATGAAAAACGTACCACTTTCCGCAAATAGATCTATCCACCGCATGATACAATCTAAATATGGAAAGCTAAAAGCATGCGTCATTTAAAACATAAACCATGCACATGATCTACTCGTGAAAAGATAACCGAATACGGTGAACGAATGTACCGATTCGGTGGTCCATGAAGAAGGAACAAACATTACCACGTGAATAAATCTATCAGGCTGAAATGGAAATCTAATCCACCGGATGACTAGCTCCAAGGCAACCCAAAAACCGCATCTACCGCATGATACCCGGTCTTTCAAGATTTATACGCACAAAGCAAGCTTGAACCCGCAACACGTAACAACCTAGATCGATTCGGTTTCGGCTATCGGAGAGCACAGGATCCACGCGTCAAAATACGAAACCTGCTCGTACAAGGATCTTAAAAGAAATATAGCCGATCCAAACCCATCTAGATTGGGCAGGGGTGTGTTACATGAACCAAAACATAGAGTAAAACTCATGATAACACGGGATAACTTAATGAATCTATTGGATCTTGCCAAAATCCAATAGAGCCGATAACTAGCTTCGAGCTAGATCTTAGCCTACCGCATGGCTCGCGATCTAACAAGAAACCCTCTTGAACCAAGCTTGAATCTACCGCATGACACGAAGCATGGTAACAAGACTACTTGCATCGAGATCTAAATCCACCGCATGATACTAGACATGATACAAGGTTGCGGTACTCACGGAGGTCGACGGATCGATTGGCCCTCTCGAAGAACTCGACGACACGACAAGGACTCTAGGGTTTGGCGTAAGGCCGGTGTGTATTGATGAATGATCGTGTTTGTTACATACATCCGGGGATCGTATTTATACCCTGGCGATTACAACGCGAATGGATTCATTGCCTAACTAAGCTCGATTGCTGTCCCTCCATTCGTCTCTCCTGATTTGAGCCACGTCACCGTCCAATCCCGCAAAATCAGCTCTACTGTTCCTCTACCGAATCGGAGCAAATAGCCGACCGCGGATCCTTCTGCCGAAAATCTCTGAAAATATCTTTCCTTCCACCAGACGGACTCTTTTTCGAATCGGACCCACATGTCATACTCCTTACCAAATTTTGGTGTTAACAGTCTCCTAAGCAGGAGTACCTGGGTGTGAGAATGTGTATCTGTGCCAGAGGAGGGAGTCCTCTTATATAGGCACAGAGGAGAGGAGAGGGAATGAACCTGGACGCTGCTGACCAACATAATTCTCATTAAACGGCAGTTATCAGTAACTGCTGTATTCAACGTCATCAGTTACCAGTAACGGTCGTTTCAGAGGATTATGATTGACATGAATGACAAAAACAGTGCATTCGGGTCACGGTCACGGTCACGGTCTCGACACGACACGACACGACACGCCTCGGCCCGGCGCGGCGCGACGCGGCGAGCAAGCGCGCACGCGCGCGTGTGGCACGCCCTTCATCTTTTACCAACTTCACAAGTGGTCCACCGTTGGTCCACCCTTTAAGTTAGTTAAGATTCTCATTGGCTTTCAATGCGGGATTGAATCCCTAGCATTTATTTTGTGGACCTTTTAATTCTTAGGATTAATTGAGACTAAATGGCCCAATGCCCAATTAATCCAACAATCCCCACCAAGAATTTCAAGCTACACAAGAAATGTCCTCTTCTCAACTCTTGTTTTGATATACTGACTTTATGGTGGAGACTGTTAAGTTGAACATCCACCTGAGACAAAAGCTACACTCATTCACAACTGACCAATGGACTATGCCTTGAATTGGCAGTTTCGTGCAAACAAGTTTGACTAGAGCCCCTTGCCAGTACTAGGTCGCTATAAGCATCCCCTCGGGTTGGAGCGTATAAGTCATACTCCGTGCCTTTCATGGGTGTCTAGAGATCACCCTATCTCATAGATTGTGACTAGCAATCGGACCCATATAGGTGCAATCCTTTAAGATGTTACGTAGGCCAACATCTTTGCTCCTCTTTGAGCCACTCGGATCACATTAAGGTTTTTCACCAACCTGCCATACAGATTTTAGAAGAGAAATGCATCTCTACTGGAATGAGCCCTTTACAAAGGTTCTCTTCTCTCTGTTAAACAGTAGTTTGTTTCACTATCCTAATTCACGAGATCTCCGATCACATAGAACAGGTTACCACTACTGAATAACACTGACGGGTCTCAATCCCAATTCCCTGTATGCATTGTCTATCACATTACGTGAAAGACCCTTTGTGAATTGATCTGCCAGATTCTTAGCCGTTTGGATGTAATCCAAGGCTATCACTCCGGAGTTTCTCATTTTCCTGACAGATTTCAGCCGCCTCTTTACATGCCTAGATGACTTCATGTTGTCCTTTGAACTATTCACCTTGACAATCACCGTTTGATTATCACGAGTTCATGAGGATTTGCGCCGGTATCGGTTTTTCAACTATTGGTAAATCCATAAGGAGTTCACGAAGCCATTCGGCCTCAGCGTGGCGGTGTCCAATGCGGTGAGTTCCGCCTCCATAGTTGACCTCGTTAAGATGGTCTGCTTGCAAGACTTCCAGGAGACAGCGCCACCTCCAAGTGTAAACACATATCCACTTGTGGCTTTAATCTCATCTGCATCAGAGATCCGATTCGAATCACTATAACCCTCTAGTACCCTAGGATACCCGGTATAGTGAATCGCGTAGTCCATTGTTCCTTTCAGATAGCGCATTACCCGTTCAAGAGCTTCCCAATGAGCATCTCCCGGGTTAGACACGAATCGACTCGGTTGCTTACGGCATATGCGATGTCGGGTCTAGTAGCGCTAGCTAGGTACATTAGTGAACCAATGATTTGGGAGTATCTCAGCTGATCTCTCATTATCCTTATGTTTTTCCTTAACATTTTACTAGCATCATAAGGTGTTGGAGCTGGCTTGCAGTCGTTATAACCAAAACGACTCAAGATTTTCTCCACATAATGAGATTGTGTAAGAACAACCCCACCATCACCTTCTCTCACTAGTTTGATGTTTAGAATCACATCAGCCTCCCCCAAATCTTTCATCTCGAAGCTTTGAGACAAGAATTCTTTCACTTCCTTAATCGCATTAAGGCTTGTCCCAAATATCAGTATGTCATCTACATACAAACATAGGATCACTCCTTCGCCCCCACCAGTGGCGGAGCTACAAGGTGTTCACTGTGGGCCATGGCCCACCCTGTAATCTTGCACTTAGTCATTTTAACCTCAGTAATTTTACCGACCTCTCTTAATTAGTTTAAGCCTTCATTGCTTCACGCTTGTATCTAGGCTATGGACCACCCTAGCATGAGATGCTAGCTCCGCCACTGGCCCCCACCATAGCGATAGTACACACATTTGTCGGCTTCGTTCACAACAAAGCCAACTGACGTTAAAGTTTTATCAAACTTCTCATGCCATTGCTTAGGAGCTTGCTTAAGACCATACAAAGACTTTACCAATTTACACACCATCCCTTCTTGACCTTTTACTACGAATCCATCTGGCTGATCCATATAGATCTCCTCCTCCAACTCTCCATTTAGGAAAGTTGTCTTAACGTCCATCTGGTGAACGATAAGACCATGGGAAGCTGCCAAGGAAAGTAGTACTCGGATAGTGGTCAATCGGGCAAGCGGGTGAGTAAGTATCGAAAAAATCTTCTCCTTCTTTACGAGTATAGCCTTTAGCCACCGGCCTTGCCTTGTACTTATCAATAGTACCATCGGGCCTAAGCTTTTTCTTGAACACCCACTTGCATCCTACGGGTTTGCACCCATAGGGACGCTCCACAACCTCCCAAGTACCATTAGACATAATAGAGTCCATCTCACTCCGAACTGCTTCCTTCCAATAGTCAGCATCCGGAGAGGAATATGCCTCTTCAATGGTTCTAGGAGTGTCATCCACGAGGTACACAATTAAATCATCACCAAAGGACTTCGCAATCCTCTGTTTCTTGCTCTTTCTAAGAGCTTCATTGCCATCCTCCTCAGGATTTTCCTCATGTGGTTGTTCATTGTGTTCTATCAAAGCAGCAGGTTCTTTGGGTTCATTATTAATAGACAATTCATGACTAAAAGTGCTATCCACCTCTTTCATAGGAAAAATGTCCTCAAAAAATGTAGCGTCTCTGGATTCCATGATGGTGCCAACATGCATATCAGGTACTCCAGACTTCACTATTAAAAACCTATAACCCACACTGTGTAGAGCATAACCAAGAAAGATACAATCGACAGTTTTAGGTCCTAGTTTACGTTTCTTGGTTATAGGAACATTCACTTTGGCCAAACATCCCCAAGTCCGTAAGTATGAAAGTGTTAGCCTTTTCTTTTCCCATTCCTCGAATGGTGTTATCTCTTTGTTCTTTACAGGAACACGATTTAGGACATGACATGCAGTCAATATAGCCTCACCCCACCATTCCTTGGAAAGTCCCGCTGTGTCTAACATGGCGTTAACCAAATCACTTAGAGTGCGGTTCTTTCTTTCGGCTACCCCGTTTGATTGAGGTGAATAGAGAGGCGTCCTCTCATGAATTATTCCGTGTTCCCCACAGAACACAGTGAAAACATTAGAAAAATACTCTCCACCACGATCAGACCTAATTCTTTTGATCTTTCTCTCAAGTTGGTTTTCTACTTCAGCTTTATATATTTTAAAATATTGTAACGCTTCATCTTTAGATTTCAACAAATAGATATAGCAAAATCTAGTACAATCGTCTATCAGAGTCATGAAAAACTTTTTACCACCTTTCGTCAACACACCATTCATCTCGCATAAGTCAGAATGAATTAGTTCTAGAAGTGCCAAGTCTCTCGCCTCAGCCGAAAAATGAGGCTTGCGAGGTTGTTTTGATTCAACACACACATGGCACTTAGAATTTTTGACTAAGGTAAATTTCGGAATTAAACTCAAGTTTGAAAGACGCATCATACAACCAAAATTAACATGACAAAGTCGCGAATGCCAAACATTTGACTCATCATTAACATTCGAGACATGGTTCACAACTTTATTACAATCATATGACAAAGAAAAGCGGAACAAACCTCCGCTATCATAACCTTTTCCAATAAAACTTCCAAACTTAGAAATTACACATTTATTGGATTCAAAGACTAATTTAAAACCGTCTCTACATAGTAGAGACCCACTGACTAAGTTCTTCTTGATAGTAGGGACATGCTGCACGTTTTTCAATCGAACGATCTTTCCCGAAGTAAGCTTCAGATCGACCGAACCAACACCAAGAACATGCGCATGTGATCCGTTTCCCATCAACAAGGAGGAAATTCCGCCCGCCTGGTAAGAAGAAAACAAGGAAATGTCAGCACAAACATGAATATTAGCACCGTATCAATCCACCAATCGGGTGGTGACATACCGAAAGAAGCGTAGGTAAAAGATTATCGTACCCCGACGTTCCACCGGTTTCACTAATAACCATGTTGGCACTTTTGCCATCTTTCTTATCCTTGCGATCCGGACACTTTGCGGCAAAGTGTTCCGTGCTACCACGAGCGATAGCATTTTCCGGTTGGCGGCTTTTTCTCGCTTGAGCGAGCCGTGCGCTTAGCCTTTGGTTGGTTTTGATGCGGCTTGTTCTTCTTTTTGAATGCATTGTTGTTGTTCTTCTGCACCAAATTAGCATTAGAAGACCCAACAATCCCTTTACCATGTGTCTTGTCCTTTGCTCTCGCATTCTCTTCAACATCAAGAGTGCCGATAAGATCGACAACAGCAAACTCTTGCCTCTTGTGTTTTAGAGAGGTTCCAAAGTCCTTCCAAGAAGGCGGTAACTTGGAGATAATACCTCCAGCCACAAACTTGTCGGGCAACTTACATGGTGCATCCTTGCTATAGTTCTCAAGATCTCTAGCTAGGGCCTGAATCTCATGGGCCTGCTCTACCACAGAACGGTCTTCAACCATTTTGTAGTCATAGAGCTGTTCCATGACATACAACTCACCACCAGCATCAGAAACCCCAAATTTAGCCTCAAGCGCATCCCAAATATCTTTGCCACTTGGTAGCAGAAGGTACGTGTCCACAAGGTTTTCAGCGAGAACACTCAAGATGGCACCACGAAACATGTTATCGGCTGCCTCGAAAGCCTTCTCCTCCTCCGGAGAAAGCTGTTCGGGCTTCCCCGTATGACATGCATGATGCTCATCGCCGTCAACCAATACGTAACCCTTTGCTTCCAACGCTTGTAATTTGAACCATCGAAAACATTTGGTTTGAGCGTTGCAGCGAAACTAGTTACCGAAAGCCTATCAACAATATAAGGTTTTTGGATTGTTAGAAAATTAGGCAATTTTCGGTACATTTTAATTCCAGAAATTAATAACACGTTCATGACAAATATAAGTGATCCCGTGAGAGCAAAGCATGTGCATGTGTTCAAATTAAATTTCAAATAAAACTTGAACAAAATTACACATAAGAGGTTTAGTATATACCCAAAGGCGGGACGGTTGACGGAGTCAACCGGTGCGCCGTTATCCCTTGGACTAGACATGCTAATCGTGGAGGGACCTTGTTCGGTGTAGTCGTACAGAGTTGATGCAGTGGCGAGTCGTTGCAGTGAAGTCCCACGAACGGACTTCGGGAAGTAGTCGTTCACGCGGATGTAGGCGTACTGGAAGTAGTCGTTCTCGCGGAGGACGTAGTCGTCCTGGAAGTAGTCGTTCACGTGGACAGGGACGTAGACGTACAGGAGAGCAAGCAGGCGCGTACGGGTATGCTCCCCAAAAACCTTATCGCCCGCCTATCCCGAGCAGGATCGCTAGGTGGACGAGGTTCGGAGGCAACTGCTCACGCAAGCAGTGTGCGCGCAAAGCTTGCGTTGGGAATGGCAGAGAGCAGCAACACAGAGGGAGAAGAGAGAGGTCTCCTAAGCAGGAGTACCTGGGTGTGAGAATGTGTATATGTGCCAGAGGAGGAGAGGAGAGGGGAATGAACCTGGACGCTGCTGACCACCATAATTCTCATTAAACGACAGTTAACAGTAACTGCTGTATACAGTGCATCCGCCTCACGGTCACAGTCTCGACACGACACGGCCACGGCCCGACGAGGCGAGCGAGCGCGCGCGCGTTTGGCACGCCCTTCTCCTTTTACCAACTTCACAAGTGGTCCACCGTTGGTCCACCCTTTAAGTTAGTTAGATTAGATTCTCATTGGCTTTGAATGCGGGATTGAATCCCTAGCATTTATTTGTGGATCTTTTAATTTTTAGGATTAATTGAGACTAAATGGCCCAAGGCCCAATTAATTCAACGATTAGTTCATGCAACTCAGCACCTCAAGCTAGTACAGGAGCTTCTCTTGGACCAGATGATGTATTAATATCATAATATGGACAACAGTTCTCTTGTAGCGAGTAGCCACGGATGTTGGTTTTGGGTTCAGGACTTCAGGTGGAAAGTTGGAAACTATTCATCTAAAACAAGATAGTTGGATTTGGAGATTCAAATACTATATTCAGTGGGGCAGTATACAAAGTCAACACTCAACACCAATGATTAAAATCTAGAACTTATAATACGTTCAATAATTTCACGTTTCTGCCACTGGTTCTCCATGCAGATTGATCAAAAAAAAACTCGAGCATAAATGCACAATACAACTTTCATGTATGTTTATGATAATGGAGGATGAATTCCAGCTTCTACATCCATCGCTTGTTGCATGTATCCTTCATTTATTGCCGTGTGTATACCCCCGAGCTGCAAGTCAACAACTGATCAAGGGCCCTGCACGGGCCTTGGCCTCATGTTGGTCAGGGACTCATGGTGGCGATGCTTCTGATATGTTGTAGAAGAAGTCCAAGGCTTCAAGCTGTAACGTGCATCCTATTTTCTGATCAACTATAACACAATGACCTGCGATTGGCTCTGAAAAAACTCACCCTCTATTCCTCTAATCTCGTGGAAGCTCAGACTTGGTTTCATCGCATGAACTTCTCACTCATGTCTCTTCTTCATGCCTCGTGCTCAGGTTGGAAGGAACTGAAAAACTGGCAACCATGTAACAGTTTGTTATAAGATCCCATGTAAGATTCCACTCCAACGAACAAACGATACCACAAGAATTAGAAAAGAGACAATACATTCACATGTATAATGAGATCATGTATGCGACCTGCAGGTTACAGAAGTCCCTTTTTGTTTTCTCTCGTGCAATAAGAAAGTTGTAAACACAGTCATGTGACAGTAGCAAAAGTTTTCAATGCACTTTACCTCATCAGTTCCTCTTCTGATTGTTCACACCTGACTGACAACTTCCGCACATATATACTCGGTTGAAATGCAGAGAGTGCATGGAGAGATTCTGTATAGCCGCCTCAGCAGTCCCATTGCGGAACAAATATGTTACAGGATAACCTAAAAGCCACCTGTGACCTGCCAAAATCGAGACACAAAACATGTCATTCATAGATGTTTATAGAACTAGTAAAATGAATGAAGCTACCATGTTTTTATAGAGATGTCATGCAATTTTTTCCCTCCAAATGTTCAAAGAATGGTTTAATTGGACTATGAATTCCTTGGTTACAGTTTTGATGACATCGAGAACCAGAAGTTACCCATTCGGAGAGGGCAAGGCAATTGGGATGGTCTCGAGGAAGGCACTCGGATCAACCAGCAGTACGGTTCTATTGTCAATGTGATTGTCAGTGCACTCCCCATTAGTAGTTCTTTGTGGAAGTTCTGACATTTGCTTTCAGGTTGAATGACAGGCGCATCTACAGCTTTGTCAACAGGGTATTTGGCTAAAAATTGATCTTTGGATAGATAAAAGCTCCAGCACTGTGTCATTTGCTTCTAGGCCTTGTTTGGATGCGCAAATTTGCGCGAATGAATAGTGCATTGGGGTGTAAAGTTGGGCAAAAAGTGCGCATCTAAACAAGGTCTATGTATGTAAGCTGATTACAAACAACATTTTAGTAATAATAAACGTGATTGATTCACCATAGTAGGCAACAAATAGAAAGGTATGCGTCTGTGGTGACTTCGGCAATCTTGAGGATTTACCGGCATAGTCTTCGAAGATGCTCCTAGGGGTAGGGTTTGCGTGCGTGTATTCATAGGGATGAGTGTGTGTGCGTTGTGAGTGTCTCTGATGTATTGTGTAATTCGCAAAAAAAAAAACAAATGGAAAGGTATGATCCAAGAAGGTAAATACTTCACAACAGCTTTTCTCTAGGTTCACGAAAGCTAGCTGGTGCTGCGACCTTTCTTTTGTCGATGCATGTTCAACAAGTCCTTTAATATGCATCAAGTAAAGCATATCATTAATAACCATTACTGATTCAATATGCTTGCTTCCTGCAGGTCAAGCATAATATTAACATGACTAAGATGTTTAAAAAAAACACTAGGCGCTAGGGAGCAATGCCTTGTTAAACGAAAGGAATATGCCATATTATAACAAAGAATTTGGATGCACCGATGAGTAATGAGTTCTGTGACCATAGTTGATCTTCCTCCATGTCTAATTTATTTCAGTCATACTTGGGTCAAGTTCTAAACCACTCTAGGCACAAAGGCTGATTCTGTGTGTTAAACTAGTACAGTTAAATGCTTAATCCATCAAAGTCGTGAAATTACCTGCCGGGCATGATGCAGCAGGCTGCAAAGATTCTCTCGTAGCTGAGGTATCGTGCCACCATAGTCCATCAGTATCACAAGCCGCAACCCGGTGCAGAGAAAGAGGATATCCGGCAGGCATTTAGTTTGTTGATCAAGATACTAGTACTATAATTCGATATGATACCATTCCTCCTCATCACATGCAAATTAGCAACCAGCATATTTTCATCAAACCTGAAACCTCTAACCTCTTGCAACTACTGACCAAGTTACCTACAACTACAGTACAGTATTAAAAACAGAAGGTTAGCTTAAAGCCTTAAACCAATGGTAGATCATGTAATGGTCTAGTGGGTGAATTCTTCGCTCCTGCAATTGGGTGAGGTTAAATTTCATCAATAAAAAAGAGTAAAATTTTAGCAGCAGACTAGAAAGGCAGCATGGAACTGACGAGTTAAGAAATGAGACTCTTGCCAACAGGCAATAGCAAATCCAAAATACAGAGATGAAAACTGAGAGCACGTGAGTGAGCACTGACCGTTGATGAGGCGGCGCTTGGAGCCGGGCGGAGGCGCCACCTGATGCGCATCGCGCAGGCCTCCACCACCCGCAGCATCTCCTCGTACGCCCCCGACGCCGCCGCCGCTCAGGATTTCACGAGGCCATTTCCTCCGCCCTGTATGGAACAAACGGCTAGGATGATACAAGAGCGAGAGACATCCTCTCTATATCAACTGTCCGATCCCCGATCGTACGGGCTACCTCAGAGCTCGGAAGGGGGACTTCCGAAGGGGCAATGGAGTTATCCACTCCCATCCGGAGCTCACTCGCTACGCCGGCGGCCGTGGCCCTCGTGTGGCCCAACCCAAAGGTGAGCGACGCCCTCATTCAATCGGATATTGCCTATTGAGGCCGGATCTTCCTCTGCGTGTTTGCAAGGATAATCGCGGCAGTTAATATTTTCTGAGTAATTTTGCTGGAATGGTTCAGAACTTCAGATTAGGATAAGATATTTCATTGCATATCTTAGCCTGGTCTGCTGGCAAGCTGTAGTTTTGGTTTAGTTACTCTGTTTCCTGTTTCTGCTTACACTTTGGAAGAAAATTAGGGTTCAGTCTTTAATCATTATTTTGCTTGTGGGAGCGTGTGTACAAACTCAAGCAGTTTAGCTGAGACCTGAATCGCAGGAGTCATTCCCCAAATTTTGGTATGAAGAAACACGGAAAGAAGTACTGATTTCGTTTGATTTCGCCACTTGCTTACAAGCCTAAAACATGTTCAGACTTCAGAGAGGCAAACATCGTTGCAAATTAATTTATGTATGTTTTTTCGAAAGATGCTGGAGAATTGCACTTCATTATATTAAGAAGAAGGGATTTATATAGGAGTATGTATTGCATTTTGCTAGACAAGATTACTGAAGGAAGGGATAATTCAGTCTTGAATCACCTAGATTTTCGTCTCTTAGTATTACTTTTCTTACTTTAGCTCATACCTTGAGAATTACAAGCTGAATATGCGGGTTGTCCTGCAGATAACAAATCATGCATCTGTCAGGGGGGTGCAACTTCAATGTCAATTTTCTCATAGACTACGATCTGTATCCTCTCTGATGGTGCTAAACAAGCAACCTTCACAACGGTAGGTTGTTTTTGGTGCCTTACTACCTTTTCTTTTGACATATACAATTGATTTCCTTTTTGCCTTAGAACTGTAGTTAGGGATGAACTAGCAATGATCAAATCAGTGACAGTCAGTCTAATCTATTTCTCTTATGCTACATTACATTACATTACAGAGGTGATATTTTGTCCATGATGATAATGAGTACTCTGGAATTTCTTGTATAAATTCTCTTGCAGAATCAACCGAAAAGATTGTGGTTTGCTACAGGCAGCATCTTCAATACAGCGTACGTTATGCCTCTTACCAATTCCTTGAAACTGCATATGCTCTGAAAATCCTTGAGTGTTGACTTATCAGTCATTCGTCTGAATTATCAGGTACAGAAAACATGACACAGTCATCAATATCTTTCAAGGACTTCTGTGTTTCAGTGTGTACTGAAGAGGATGGTCTGATAAAGGTTAGCTGTATTTTACTGCAGTAATGTGTGGAAGGTGTCAGTGGATCCTCAATTATTTTGAGCATTCTCTTCTTGATTTTATATTTCTTTAAAAAATGCAGATACAAGTAAATGTATCCGGTACAATGACAGATTCTATCTTTGAGAAAGTTTTGACAAAGAAGATTTCTGCTGCACAACCCCTTCCTGGCTTTCGACAAATGAAAGGAGGTATACTCTTATAGCTTTTACAGGCCCTGATTTATGTCCATCATTTGGCAATCATATAGTTTTGCCTGCAACTGTGCTAGTGTCATATTGGTTAAGCTACATAAACATTTGAACGCCTTGTTGTTTGTATATTATACTTTGTGTTGTCTAAATAGTCCATAGGAACCTAACACTGGCTACCTTTGTTGGCATTGTCTCCCACATCGTGCTACTTTAATAATTCAGGGAAAACTCCAGATGTAAGTCCCCATTCAAAAGTTATGCTTTCAGTTTATATCTGCCTGAACCCTTTGCACATAGGTAAAAGTTGTTCTAACTTACTAATTCTCTTGCGTGCTGAAGGTACCAAAAGAAGTTGCTCTCCACTTGATTGGTCCATCAAAAGTTAAGAAAGAAACCATCAAGAAAATTATAAATTGCACCGTTGCTGAGTATGTTCAAAAGGTATCTATTATTCCAAAACTCTTTGAATGTAAATGTGAAATCATTGGTTATGCTTCCTTGAGGATATTTTATGTGAGGTTCAGTTTTATGTGGTGTAACTCAAGGGTAGTTTCTCTTGTCTATTTGTTGGGGGATAAGAAGCAACTCAATCAACATCTTATTATCTATATTACTTTTTAGTCATTTCTGATCTTCATGCAGCCATTCTTTATTACTGTTTTATTGTTTTTTCAATGATGGCAATTTTTATCGCAACTTGTTAGAGCCGGCAATCTTACATTGCGTAAATCCTTGGGGAAAAATTATTACAGATATATCTTTTATTAAACACCAAGCAACAGCGTTTAGACATATTTTTCGATCAGATTTCCAGTAATCGCAAATTTGCCCAAACAAGTTTACATATTTCTCACTGATTTACTACAGAAGGGCCTGACTGCATCGAAGAATCTGAAAGTTGAGCAAAGCTATGAAGAGCTTGAAGCAGCATTTGAACGTGGAAAAGAATTTTGCTTTGACGCCACGGTGCATTTACAATAAGGTGATGCATCAAGGGTAGTGCTACCTAGGGATGACCTCTGCCACTGCAAGGCGACACCTGAACCTCCACAGATCACCGGCCACCTTCACCATTACAAACTTATTGGTAGTTGTTAAGAAATGCTTTCAGGTGAAGCAAAATTTTTGTCTGGTAGATACCTCTCTCATTTATATGCATGCATGGCAGAAGGACATGTTCTCATGCATATTTCTTACGTAATAATGTTCTCATTTATACCATGAATCAATACAACTAATTTAGAAGAAAAAAGATTTAGAACAAAATAATCAATTTTCGTTTTGCATTACCATCAATCAATTGTTTAATTGGACATTATAAAGGGAAAAACTGTTTAATCGAAGAGCATTGC
Source organism: Cenchrus americanus (assembly GCA_947561735.1). Taxonomy (NCBI): domain Eukaryota; kingdom Viridiplantae; phylum Streptophyta; class Magnoliopsida; order Poales; family Poaceae; genus Cenchrus; species Cenchrus americanus. The sequence continues at coordinate 106,807,950 of OX387243.1, forward strand.
TATTTTTTTTTGAATTACACAATACAACAGAGACACTCACAACGCACGCACACTCATCTCTATGAATACATGCACGCAAACCCTACCCCTAGGAGCATCTTCGAAGACTGTGCCGACAAATCCTCAAAATTGACGAAGTCACCACAGGTGTCTCGCTGTCGACGTGAATGTCGGCTACCACTGAAAGCACAAACGCCGTTAAATCTTGAGAAATTCGCTCCCACATGGAGTCGAACCCAGGACCTGAGGTGCTACCGGGGCTCATGTAACCACTAGGCTACATGCCCTTTCGCGAAGAGCATTGCTCTTGTACCCTCATGCCAATGTGCCACTAATAACCTTAAGCTTGGTTTTTTATAAGATGGTATGGATCTAGAAAGAAAAGTTTGGTGGATTTATAGGGGGTGAGAGTAGAGACAGGTCATAGGTGTATAGATTATTAGATTAGTGTTGAGAGGACCAAGCCTAGCTCAGTTGGTTGGCTTTGCCGGTAGGCAATTCTCATCTCATGTGTGTTGTCGTGCCAGTATGTATGAGTAGGATAGAGGTTTGAACATTTTCTTGACTTGTGTGAGAAGGTCTACTTCTTAATAATTATTTTTTTTAAGAATTGCACTCACAACACGCACGTACACTCACTCCTATGAACATACGTATACAAACCCTACCCTATGAACACCTCCAAAGGACTGAACACCCCACAGATTTAAAGATTCCCGAATCACCATAGACGTCTCGTTGTCGATGAGAACGTCGTTTACCACTTAACACACAACACCAATAAATCCTGGGGAAATCCCAGAAAAGGTGATCAATAGGATTTCAACCTTAGTGGGTAGCGTCTCACTAGACCGTCCTACCATTAGACTACAAGCCAATTTACGTCTCATTCTTAATACTCCCTCCGTCCTGATTTGATCTTCGTATAACAAATAAAAGGTGTCCATGAATGATATGTGTATCCCTAGTTAGAGCCAATCGTGTCATGAGTTGCTTAGTTGGCTGGCTCGTTTGTCGATGCATCACAAAGAGAAATTAAAGTTCTCCTTGGTCTTTGTGTTACACAGTTATATGCCTATCAAATCTGGACGGAGGGAGTATAATGTTGTGGAGGTGATCTTAATGTCTGCATATCGAGTTTTTAAAGTTGGTTTCTCAATTTTTTCATATTGAACGGACCTCTTCTGGCCCAGCGGCAGTGAACAAGCCTTTTGGGCCGAAACTGCCCAACCGACCCAACATCTCAATCCATACTGGGCCCATGACGATTTTTTTGCTGTTTTAAAAAATAAATGATCAATCAAAAATTTGCAAAAGTAGCTTCAAACCCCTGGATGCAACGGCAGCACGCTCCAACCGTCGTTGTCAACGGTGGTTGAAGGTTCAAGTGTCGTTTCAAACGACGTCGAACTGTCGTTTAACACGGCAGTTGGCACAGCGCCGTTTGAACGGGTGGAGGCAGAACCCACGACGTCTGACTGGAGCCTACACCCGCCATTTGAAACAACGGTTAGAGTGCTGAAACCACCGTTTGAAACAATGGGTGAGTTTATTTTTTATTTTTTATTTAGTGGACAATGGTCCGCAACACACAAATTTGCAATGGCACATACGACACAACTACTAACTTACCATGCACCGTTGCTAATCTTAACATGCCTTAGGGAATTTAGAATACCGATTATAACACTCCTAATCTAGTTGTATAAGACGGACTCCAGCAGCATGTGCATCGCGTGCTGCATCCCCAAAATGCAACAACCTCAGCTACTGTAGGGGCTCCAGCAGCTGCTGCATTCGCTGCTGCAAAATGCAGCAGCCCCTCCCCGTCGCGCGATCCCCGGGGACGCCGCATCCCAACGGCTCCGCCGCCCACCCTCCTCGGACCCACCCGCTCCACTCTCTCTCCCTCTTCTCGACTCCTCCGCACGGCTCGCGGGCCGGCGGCTCCTCCACCTCGACAACCGGCCCGCACCGATTCTCGACCGGCGCCTCTCCTTCCCGGGCGGACGGCGCGGCCGGATCGATTCTCGGCCGGCGACGCACGTCGGCTTGGGCCGCGGCGCGCGTCATATGACCCCACCCGCGAGATCTAGGCGGGCGGAGCGAAGCTCCCCGGCCGCGGTGGGTGGAGCGAGGCCGGGGAAGGGGAGGCGTCGGCACGGAGCAGAGGCGGTGCTCCCCGTCGTCGACCTCGAGACGGGACGGAGGTGGCACCCTGCTCAACCTCGCTCCTCCCTAAGCTGGCAGCGACCTCGATTCAGAGCTGGCGCCCCTCGTCTCCATGGCTGGCGCGAGGTCCACGGCGGGATCCACGACCGGCGGTGCAAAACGGAGAAGTGACGGCCTTGATTCGGTCGGCGGAGGCGCGAGGTGAGGTGCCTCTGGCCTCCCGGGAGCGGTGGTGGCGGAGCACCGACGGTGCGGTCCGCCCTCTCCGGCCGCGGCCCGGCCTCCCTTCCCAGCAGTGGACGACAGCGAGCGGTGGCGACATCCAGGGCCTCCTCTTGCTTCCCCGACCGACACCCCTTCCTCGGACTCCTCCTCCTCCTCCTCCAGGGCGCACGTGGGAGCCAACTACCGCGAGACGATGCGCGAGGGGAAGCGCTCCACTGCTGCAGGCCGTGTTCCTTTGCGCGATGTGGTCTTCTGCATATGGCTGGTTTTTGCGGATGCGCCACGGCAAGCTGCTGGAGATAGTCTAAGTAGTAAGTACTACTCGGAAAACATAGAGCCGCCAGAAAGGGTGACATATATAGGCGGAAGAAGAAGTTTGGGTGGTGGGTCGTTCGATCTGTGAGAATGAAAACGCAGTAGCGACTAAAACACACCCTAATACTAGGGCATTGTTGCGTTGTGGGTCAGTCGATCCGTGGGAAGGAAACGCATGAGTCACTCGAAGGGAACACATCTGACTCTGTATGTTGCAGTCATTCTAACGAAGCACACCTTACGGAGAAAACACACTCTAATACATTTCGACTAAAATTCTCAAAAACACGAACTAACTCTAGTTTACGATGACATAAAACCCAAAATTATTTAATACAGTCCGACTTCACGACTAATACTCTAGTCTATCGAGTACAACAGGATATTTCCCCTTCTTGATGGCATCTGACCCAACTTCCTTAGCCCGACGAGCCCTCTCCCCCTCTCTCTCTCTATCTGCTTCGGTGGGCCTGGCTTGCTTCACGTTCTCTCACCCTCCTGAGAATGCGAGTTTCCTTCTGCTCCACCTTTCGTTTTCCTCTTTTTTTCCACCTCAACCATGCGGAACCAGCCTTGAGTGCCTGATTCACTTGAGACTTGTCATAAATTTGCACAATAGAACTGTCGAGGGGATAAACTGAGGTAATCAACTTTGCCCTTAATCACCGGTCCGTGAAGATTAAGATGGCCCACTGCCGCCTTGGCACAGCATCAACATCAGCAATACAGGCCCATCATCTACAACAGGCGTCAGCCCCACATCACCCAAGGGCTCGGATCCGACTTAGGCGTTCGCCCCACGCGACTTTGAAAGGACCTTGTGATGCCTAGAGGGGGGGTGAATAGGATCACTTCAAATTTCTGAAACAAAAGCAGCGGATTAAAGATCCTGTCGGTACATGCGACGTGGTGCCGGTTCTACCGACGGGGTCGGTACTACCGGTACCAGGTCGGTACTACCGACAGGCAGAAGAAACTTAAAAGGAAATTTGAATTCTGTGCGGTTTCTAGCAATTCTACTTGGATCAAAGTTTAAGTTTAGATGCTAAGAACCACCCGCAACCACGGAAATAAGTTGGATAGCAACCAAATGATAGATCGGGCAAAAACAAGTTCTAGGGTTAGTTAGAAACGAAGAAATACAAGCAAGCAATGGAGACACGAGAATTTAATCCGAAGTTCACACCCACAAAGGATGCTACGTCTCTGTTGAGGATCCCACAAAGGGAGGGCTATCACCAAGAGCCTCTTTTCCTCTTCCAACCCCCACAAAGGAAGATTGGTGCTCACTAAGATTTCTCCATGAAGGAGAGGGCAATACAAACGATCCCGGGTGCACCACACCAAGAGGGCACTCGCGGGCGACGTCTAACCGTCTAGAAGCAAGCTTCAAGAGTAACAAATGCAACACAACAACCGGAGATGCTTCAAGTGCTCTTAAGAAAGGGAAGAACGATGGGGCTCTCAAAGCTTGGTCACCCTTCACTAGAATTCACCTCTCTTCTCAAATCCTAGCTCAAGGGAACCAAGGATTAGCTCTAGAGGAGGTGAGGGAGGTGGAGTGAATGCTCAAGGAAGTGTTTGTCCCGTGGTTGGTCAGCAATGAGTGAGGAGGGAGAAGAGGGGTTAAATACTAGGGGCTGAAAACTAGCCGCGTTCTTGTGCAAAGTCGCATAACCTCGGTACTACCGACATGGTGTCGGTACTACCGAGGGGGTGTTTTTTCTGAAGAAAAACAGTACGGCACCGGTAGTACCGACACAGGGTCGGTAGTACCGGCCCCCTGGCTAAAACTAGACAGAGAGTCGATATCGGTATACCGGCCCTGCACCGGTACTACCGAGGAGCTCTGGTCGGTAGTACCGACATGGGGTCGGTACAACCGGCCAGGGCTGAGAATTTTAGGAAAGATAAGCATAAGTGCACGTGTCAACTCTCAACTCTTCTCACTCACTTAGAATTCCTTCTAGAGCACTTTAAGCATCTCTTGGCTATCAAGTTGCATCCCCCTTTATAGTACGGTGTTTCCTATACTCAAATTCAAAAGAAAAAATAAATTAAGCCTTGATTCGAGTGGAAAGCATCGTCTTGAAATTGGGGGCCTTCCTTTGATTATATAAAAGAATTTCATTCATTTAAGTCCTGCACACATCTTGTCAAAGCATTAAATACCTCAAATCGTGCTTGTCATTATCACCAAAATAATTAGGGGCCAAGATGCACTTTCAATCTCCCTCTTTTTGGTGATTGATGACAACCACAATTTGATTATAAAAAGATATGTGTATTTGAAGAATTTGAAAATAAAACTCCCCCTAAATGTGTGCTTCAACTTTTATGAAGGCCTCAAATGCCCATCACACATTTAGAAGATTTTTCATTCTCAAATTACATACACAAGTGCAAGAGTGTGATATATAACCCGTGATGCATATGTCATGGTATACAAAACAATAGAAGTGAGAAATAACAAGCATCACAAATAGATAACCAAGGTTTCTCACATCACAAGCACAACTTAAGTCTTACAAATTCAAACGAGTTCTAAGTTCTTAAGTTCTTCAACAAGCATTACACCACATGAAACCACACATAGTCCTTACATGTCCACAAACACAAGGATAGATAGATAGATGAATGAAGATGCAAGCCCACACCACATGAGTAAATTGTGAGCTCACTCCCCCTTTGGCATCAAGCGCCAAAAAGAGGAGGCCCTTCAATCATCGTAGTCATGTGGAGAATGAGCAGCCGGAGGAGAGTCGTCGTCGTCGTCGTCGTCCTCACCACCACCAAAGTCCTCGTCGTCGATGTCGGCCGGAGGAGCTCCATACATCATGGAGGCGTCGCCGTAGATCTCCCAAGGGTTGTAGAAGTTTGGTGGAGGAGGAAAGTCCATGGGCTCGCGGACCGAGAGAGTGCTCAATGTTGTGTTGAGCGAGCAAGGACTTTTGACGTGTCTCAAGCTTGAGGAGTCGCTCATCAACGTGTCGCCTATGGGCACGAATTTCTTGTGCATTGTGTCGTCCCACATTGAAGCAAGCAAAAAGACCTTGAGAGAGGAAGTTGAAGATGCTCTTTTTCTTGCCTGGGGGAACGGTGCCTCTAGATGCGGATGGCCCACGAGAGGAGGAGGGTGGCTCAAAAGAAGATGGGCCACGGAGGAGGAGCCACCTGCGGTAGAAGGACGAGGAGGGGCATGCTTGCCCAACTTGAGGAGCCGCTCGATATTTCCTTTGTTGGGCTTGTACCAAGAGTGAGTCTTGTCGGGAAGGATGTCAACTCCCGCCACCTCACAAATCATCCGAAATATCCAAGGGGCATATTGGCGGCTCTTGTTAGCGAACACGGAGCACACAATGATCTCTTCCCAAATGAAGTTGAAGATACTAAAGCTTTCCTTGCCGGTGCCATCCTCACTAGGATTTCTTTTGCCACATTGGAGATATTGGTGTTGTCACCTATCTTTGGAGTGAGAGTGTAGCGAAAGAGTTGGTTTAACATCCGATAGACTGGCTTCATCCCGTGAGTGGTTCCAAATTCCACCTTGCCATAAGCTGAGTCATACATGAATGCCATCTCACTGTCAAGGGGGAATTCTCCACCATGCAACTTTGGAAGTGCGAGATCCTCCTCACCAAAGCCAAGAATCTGAGCGAAGCGCTCGTAAGAGACGGAAAGAGGCTTGCCTTGAAGGAGCCAATGGAAGGTCCGGGTCTCACGACGGATATAGAGATTTGCATAGAATTGGGCAACCACCTCCTCATTCCAATCACAGTTGATTGACATGACATTGGTCATCCCCTTGGCATGGCATATATCAATAGCTTCATTGACGGCCGGAATGTCAAGTGACCTAAGGAGATCCCAATTGATTGATTTCATATCGATAGTCATGTGATCCTTGCTTAGAATGACTGACTCATACCAATCGGCATTGAACTTGAGCCAAAACCGGATGTCGGAATCAAACTCCTTTTGCCAAAGGGCGGGGTCAGAGTACCTCTCCTTGTAGACATTGTGGGAGCCTCTTGTGTAGTCCACCATCCTTACAACCCCCATTTGAGTGGCAGGACGAGGAGGTCTTGATGGTCGAAGGACGAACGAGGAAAGGGTTTCCAACGAGATGTCCTCATAGTCGTCATAATGGTCATCGGGTTGGTGTGCTTGCTTGGTACGGGCACGATGACCTTGTCCCATGGACCGACGAGGGAGCGACGGGGAGGATTGGTACGTCCACGACCACGAGGAGCTTGAGAGCTAGCTCCCCCTTTTCGCTTCCTTTGAGCGAGAGGAACGTCGTCTTCATCGGAGCCTTCACGCACAACTTGCTTGCCAGCTCGACCCATCTGGAGGATTAGCAATAATGCATAAGATTGGAGTTTTGAGTATGAGAAGGAATGGTTCAACCTAAGATGGGGAAACAGATTTAACCGCCCCTCATCGGTACTACCGACATGGGGTCGGTACTACCGATGAGGTTCGGGTTTTGGTGAAAAAGCTTGAATCCGAGGTTTTAGCCAACAGGAAGCTACCAAATCATGAGCACGGGTTCTATGGAGGTAAATATGATGATTCCCTAAAGCATTTCCTCTAGAAACAACTACATTGAGAGATCGATCCACGGAGATTTTGAATGAATACCTTGAGAAGCTTCCCGCGCGAATCGATGAACTTCCGGCAAGGATCGGATGTTCGGAGGGTGGAGAATCAAAGAATGTGGGTTAGAATCGCTTTCCACGGTTGGGATTTGAGATCCTTTGCGGATTGGAGAGGAGGGGGAGGAGGGGGGGGGGCCGCAACGGTTGAGTGAGAGGCTTGAACCCTAGCCCCGGTCGCGGGGTATATATAGCCCTGCGAGTTTTATCGGTAGTACCGACGGGGCGTCGGTACTACCGGGGTCCCCTAAAAATTGAAACAGAAAGCTCTTATCGGTATACCGCCCCTGGGTCGGTTCTACCGGGGGGGTCCGGTAGTACCGACACGGGGTCGGTAGTACCGGGGATTACTGGAAAGTCAGACAGAGAGTTCATATCGGTACTACCAACCTTGTGTTGGTTGTACCGGTGGATTTAGCAGAATTAGGAAATATTTTGGATCTAGAGAGAGATCTTGGGTAGTAAGGAATATGGACATGTAGAGAACTCATAGGAGTTGGTGACTAGTTCACAATCAAACATTCAAAGCTATAGTCACCACCCGCTATGTGAAAATCCAATGTTTTGTAAAACACACACAAGGAAGTTAAAAATAAAAGGTTTTGCTTCCTATCTAGGCAACAAGCAAGTTTATGTGCAAAAGATCAAGCCAAGTTACGAGAATCTAAGATGTTTAGCTCACTCCTCAAAGCACAAAACCTTTGCTCGTCTAGAGGCTTAGTGAAAATGTCGGCAAGTTGCTTTTCGGTGCAAACATGCCGTAAAGCAATGTCACCCTTAGCCTCATGATCCCGTAAGAAGTGATGTCTAATGTCTATGTGCTTTGTTCTAGAGTGTTGGACAGGATTGTTCGCTAGCTTGATAGCACTCTCGTTATCACACAAGAGTGGAATCTTACTAAACTTGCAACCATAATCACTCAACGTTTGCTTCATCCACAAGAGTTGTGCACAACAAGCACCGGCCGCCACATATTCAGCTTCGGCCGTGGATAAAGCAACCGAATTTTGCTTCTTTGAGCTCCACGACACCAAAGACCTACCAAGAAATTGGCAAGTCCCGGTAGTGCTCTTCCGATCTACTTTGCAACCGGCATAATCCGAATCGGAGTAGCCAAGTAGATCAAAAGTGGAACCTTTGGGATACCACAAGCCTAGGTTAGGAGTATGAACTAAATATCTAAAGATCCTCTTAACGGCCATTAGATGGCACTCCTTAGGATTGGCTTGAAACCTTGCACACATGCACACACTAAGCATTATATCGGGCCTAGATGCACAAAGGTAAAGGAGGGAGCCAATCATGGAACGGAATACCTTTTGGTCGACCGACTTCCCTTCTTCATTGAGATCAAGATGTCCATTTAATGCCATGGGTGTTTTGATGGGCTTGGAATCGGCCATGTCAAACCTCTTGAGCATATCCTTCACGTACTTGGTTTGACATAAGAAAGTCCCTTCCTTCATTTGCTTGATTTGAAACCCAAGAAAGAACTTCAATTCTCCCATCATAGACATCTCAAATCTCTTGGTCATGATCCTACTAAATTCTTCACAAAATTTATCATTAGTAGACCCAAAAATGATATCATCGACATAAATTTGACAAACGAAAATATCTTTTCCATTTCTTTGAATGAAGAGAGTGGAATCGGCTTTGCCTATCTCAAAGCCGTTCTTGAGAAGAAAATCCTTAAGGCATTCATACCATGCTCTAGGAGCTTGTTTAAGCCCGTAGAGCGCCTTATGGAGCTTGTACACATGGTTTGGAAACCTTGAGTCTTCAAAGCCCGGTGGTTGATCCACATACACTTCTTCTTGGAGAGGTCCATTCAAGAACGCACTCTTCACATCCATTTGATGAAGCTTGAAATCATGATGAGTAGCATAGGCTAAAAGGATACGAATTGACTCGAGCCTTGCTACTGGTGCATACGTCTCTCCAAAATCTAAGCCTTCAACTTGAGTGTAACCCTTGCCAACAAGTCTTGCCTTGTTCTTTGTGACAACACCAAATTCATCTTGCTTGTTCCTAAAAACCCATTTGGTTCCGATCACATTTTGCTTGGGTCTTGGTACCAACTCCCAAACTTCATTTCTCTTGAAGTTGTTCAACTATTCCTCCATGGCAATAATCCAATCCAGATCCTCAAGAGCTTGTTCCACACTAAGAGGTTCCAAAGAGGAAACAAACGAGTAAAATGCACAAAAATTTGACAATCTAGATCGAGTTGTTACCCCTCTTTGAATACTTCCAAGAATGTTGTCGACGGGATGATCCCGTTGAACCATTTGATGTACTCTTGGGTGTGGTGCTTCTTGAGATTGACGTTGAATAGGTCCATCATCATCTTCTTCATCTTGCGGTGTATCCTCTTGAGCTTCATCACTTAGTTCTCCCCCTTGATCAAAGCCCCGTTCATGATCGTCACCATGAACTTGACTCTCATCTTGTTGAACTTGAGAACTAGGTGGCTCCACTCTTGTTGATGATGATGGATCATGAGTGCTTGTGTCAACCGGAGCTTGTGCTTGAACTTCCCGAGGCATCACTTCACCGGTCCCCATCCTAAAGATGGATATGCTTGGGGGCTCTTCATCATCTACAAGGTTTTCACTAACTTGCTCTCGTTGAGAGCCGTTGGATTCATCAAATTTCACGTCTACCGTAGTCTCAACACAACCGGTGGTTTTGTTGAAAACACGATAGGCATGCTCGTTAGTTCCATAATCAAGTAGAAAACCTTCATCAACCTTGGATGCAAACTTTGAGGCTTTGGGTTTCTTGTTAAGTATGAAACACTTACACCCAAAGACCCTAAAGTAATGCACACTAGGTTTCTTACCGGTGATGATTTCGTAGGGAGTCTTGTTCAAGTACTTGTGGAGGTAGAGGCGGTTGGCGGCGTGGCATGCGGTGTTGATGGCTTCCGCCCAAAATGAGTCCGGAGTCTTGTACTCATCAAGCATTGTCCTTGCCGCTTCTATCAACGTGCGGTTTTACCTCTCAACAATGCCATTTTGTTGAGGTGTATAAGGAGCGGAGAGTTCATGCTTGATGCCTTCTTCATCTAGGAACTCTTCAACTTGTGTGTTCCTAAACTCCGAGCCGTTGTCACTTCTTATATTCTTTACCTTGAGATCGAACTCATTTTGAACTCTTCTAATGAACTTCTTCACAATTCCCTTTGCCTCACTTTTATCTTGCAAAAAGAATACCCAAGTGAAACGGGAAAAGTCATCAACATTACTAAACCATATTTATTACCACCGATGCTTATGTAGGCAATTGGTCCAAATAAATCCATGTGCAGCAACTTCAATGGTCTTGATGAGGATAGAATGTTCTTGGCGGGATGGTGAGCTCCAACTTGCTTCCCGGCTTGACATGCGCTACATAACCTATCTTTCTCAAAGACAACATTTGTTAGTCCTAGGATGTGCTCGTCTTTTTGAAGTTTGGCCAAGTTCCTCATGCCAACATGGGCTAGTCGGCGATGCCATAGCCAACCCAAGTCGGATTTTGCCACTAAGCAAGCCTTAGGATCCACCTTTACTTTTGTGAAGTCCACATAGTAAAGTTTTCCCCGTAAGTGACCCGCAAAGACAATAGAGGAATCCTCCCTTCTAGAGACGGTCACACCCTCATGAGTAAAGAGACAATTGTAGCCTTTCTCACAAAGTTGTGAAACCGACAACAAGTTGTATCCCAACCCTTGCACATGATAAACATCTTCAATTGAATTCGTTGTTGAGATAGCAATTTTACCTAAACCAATGACATCTCCTTGACCATTATCTCCATAAATGATAGTTTCCGTAGGGTTGTCATAACGGTCAAGGGATGCAAACAAGCCTTCATCTCCGGTCATGTGATTAGTGGCACCACTATCAATCAACCATGCACTTCCACCGGAGGAGTAGGCCTACAAAACAAGTTTAAGCTCTTGGTTTAGGTACCCAAAAGGATTTGGGTCCTTGGAGGTTAGATGCAAAAACTTTTGGAACCCACACACTCTTTCTCATAGCCTTCATGGCATAGGCCCCAACATACTTGACCACTATTTTACCATTATGGTCCAAGGTTACAATGTAATCACAAGTATAGTTGGGTGTTGGTTTATGCTCAACCACATTCTTCGATGCCTTAGGTGGAGTGTTACTCCCACCAATTTCCTTTGTGGTTTGCACCATCTTTGGGGCTTCCTTGGTTGTGGTAGACGTGGTGACTCCATGGGCAATATCCATAATTGTCTTTGAGGTAGCCTCCCTTGTTCCATAAGGGAATCTCATGCCCTTTCACGGTCACCCTACCATTTGCCTTGTTGTTCTTGCGGTGTCCAAGTCCTTGCTTGTCCACCACCTTGGGTATTGACTTGGCGCTAATGTTGCCTTGTGTAAACAACATATTCAATCGGGCAATTTCCTTGTCCTTGCTCTTAATTTTCTCTTCAAGCCTTGCAAGGTTAGTCTTGATAGCATTCATATCAATATTAACACAAGAAGAGCAAGTTTTGCTAGTGGAGCCACTAGAGTCCAAGTTTGCCGATGGAGTTGCTTTGGTGCTTTCCCAAAGACTACTAAAGTTAGCTTCAAGAGATTTGTATTTCTCCGTCAAGCATGAGAAGCTTGATTGAAGCTCACTATGAGTAGTTTTTAGGGAAGCTAAAGATTCATTTGCCAAGGTGAGATCCTTTGACATCTTCTTATTAGAGTCGCCAACCAAGGACAAGTCCATGGTCAACTTTTCCACCTTAGCCTTCTCTTCGGCAATAGATCTTTCTAAAGCAAGGTTTCTTTCCTTTTCAAGGATAAGCAAGTCTTCTTGCTCATGAAGGATCTCTTTCTTTTTCTCTAGTTTGTCCAATAGCCTTTTAATTTCCTTGTGGCCCTTTTTACCAAATTTCTTTATCATGTTGTTCTCTAGTTCCTTTTCCTCATCTAGATTTTCTATGTCGCTACTAGAGGTGGATGAAGAGGATGTTAGAGAGGATGAGATGGTTAATTCTTGTACCTTGCTCCCCCTTGCCATGAGGCAAAAATGAGAGTGGTCTTCATCATCGGAGAGGTTGTTGAAGAGGCGTGTTGAGGATGAACCTTGTGCCATGGCAATTGTTGCCATCCCTTGCTTCTTTGGTTCTTCATCTTCATCACTTGAGTCCCATTGTTGACCCACGTGCGCACGCCCTTGGTATTTGTTCTTGTACTCCTTGCTTCTCTCCTTGAACCTCTTCTCTTCCTCATTTTTGTTCTTGTTCTTTGGGCACTCGGCAATGAAATGTCCATACTCTCCACACTCATAACACTTCCTTTGTGACTTCTTCCTTCTATCATCTCCGCCTTTTCTTGAGTTTCTTGACTTCAAGAATTTTTTGTACTTTCTTATGGCAAAGGCGGTTTCTTCATCCGTGCTTTCTTCATCGCTAGTGTCTTCCTTCTTGCTCTTGGATGCCTTGGGCTTTTCTTCAACTACTTCATTAGAACTAGCTTTGAGAGCTAGACTCTTGCCCATCTTCAAGGTTAGAGACTTCTCTACGTCTTGATCAACAAGTTCTTGGTGCAATATCTCTCCAAGGAGTTGAGTGGGTGTCATTGTTGGATATCTTGGATCTCTTCTTATCATTTGCGTCAAGTTCTTGTCCTTGGGGGCAAAAGCTCTTAGCAACTTCTTTGTGACCTTTGAGTCATCCCAATCTTTGCTCCCAAGGGCTCTAATGTCCGAGACAAGCACCATGAGTCTATCATACATCTCTTGAACGGTCTCTCCATCCTTCATGAAGAAAAGCTCAAGTTCTCCATTGATTAGATCCATCTTGCCTTGTCTCACATGCTCGGTTCCTTCGTGTGCTTCCTTGAGTGTGTCCCAAATCACCTTGGCAATTTGGATGTTCCGAACCTTGTTGAATTCTTGTGCACACAAGGATCCCGTGATAACTCTTGTGGCTTGTACATTGCGGTGAAGATCTTGTTCATGCTCAATGGTGAGGGCTTCTCCTTCGGCGGGAATGGTTACACCTACAACCACAATCTTCCAAAGAGAGGGGTGAAGCCCGTAAAGGTGCATTTGCATATCATAAGCCCATTTAGGATAGTCCTTCCCATCGAAATGAGGAGGTTTTCCCAAATGCACGGAATAGAATTTATCGTTAGAGTTGTTGCCGGAATTTGCCGTAGTGATGGGGCACTTCGTAGAAGCCGGAATGAGAGTACTTGGCTTGCTCCTTCTTGATCATCTTCTTGAGGAGCTTCTTTGCCATCTTCTTGGCCTTCTTCTTCTTCTTAGCCTTTCTTCTCTTCTTGGCCGCCTTCTTTGCTTTGCAAGATCATCGTCCTTGGCATCCTCATCACTTGATTCGAATCCGAGTCGGAGTCGGAATCCGATGAGGAGTCGTCGGAGCTGTCCACGTTGGATGGAGTACGGCTTGGGGCCCTGCCGACGAGGTCGCCGACTTGAGCTGCCGTGAGCTCTCTCTCTTGAGCTTCTTTTGCGGCAATTTCTTCGGCGGTTGGGTTGCTTCCAATCCCCGACATCTTGATCCCTTAGCGGTTAAGCCTAAATCAAGGGATTAGGCTCTGATACCAATTGAAAGGACCTTGTGATGCCTAGAGGGGGGGTGAATAGGATCACTTCAAATTTCTGAAACAAAAGCAGCGGATTAAAGATCCTGTCGGTACTACCGACGTGGTGCCGTTCTAGCGACGGGGTCGGTACTACCGGTACCGAGTCGGTACTCTGCGACGAAACAGAAGAAACTTAAAAGGAAATTTGAATTCTGTGCGGTTTCTAGCAATTCTACTTGAATCAAAGTTTAAGTTTAGATGCTAAGAACCACCTGCAACCACAGAAACAAGTTGGATAGCAACCAAATGATAGATCGGGCTAAAACAAGTTCTAGGGTTAGTTAGAAACGAAGAAATACAAACAAGCAATGGAGACACAGAATTTAATCCGAAGTTCACACCCACAAAGATGCTACGTCTCCGTTGAGGATCCCACAAAGGGAGGGCTATCACCAAGAGCCTCTTTTCCTCTTCCAACCCCCACAAAGGAAGATTGGTGCTCACTAAGATTTCTCCACGAAGGAGAGGGCAATACAAACGATCCGGGTGCACCACACCAAGAGGGCACTCGCGGGCGACGCCTAACACGTCTAGAAGCAAGCTTCAAGAGTAACAAATGCAACACAACAACCGGAGATGCTTCAAGTGCTCTTAAGAAAGGGAAGAACGATGGGGCTCTCAAAGCTTGGTCACCCTTCACTAGAATTCACCTCTCTTCTCAAATCCTAGCTCAAGGGAACCAAGGATTAGCTCTAGAGGAGGTGAGGGAGGTGGAGTGAATGCTCAAGAAAGTGTTTGTCCCGTGGTTAGTCGGCAATGAGTGAGGAGGGAGAAGAGGGGTTAAATACTAGGGGCTGAAAACTAGCCGTTACTGTGCAAAGTCGCATAACCTCGGTACTACCGACATGGTGTCGGTACTACCGAGGGGGTGTTTTTTACGAAGAAAAACGATGACGGCACCGGTAGTACCGACGCGGGGGTCGGTAGTACCGCCCCCTGGCTAAAACTTGACAGAGAGTCGATATCGGTATACCGGCCCTGCACCGGTACTACCGAGGGGCTCTGGTCGGTAGTACCGACATGGGGTCGGTACAACCGGCGAGGGCGGGGGCCGAGAATTTTAGGAAAGATAAGCATAAGTGCACGTGTCAACTCTCAACTCTTCTCACTCACTTAGAATTCCTTCTAGAGCACTTTAAGCATCTCTTGGCTATCAAGTTGCATCCCCCTTTATAGTACGGTGTTTCCTATACTCAAATTCAAAAGAAAAAATAAATTAAGCCTTGATTCGAGTGGAAAGCATCGTCTTGAAATTGGGGGCCTTCCTTTGATTATATAAAAGAATTTCATTCATTTAAGTCCTGCACACATCTTGTCAAAGCATTAAATACCTCAAATCGTGCTTGTCATTATCACCAAAATAATTAGGGGCCAAGATGCACTTTCGGACTTAAGGCAACACCCTGGCATCACGACTACCTCGGGAGAAGACTCTGTCACCCGCAACCCAACGACGCCCCCCCCCCCCGCCTGACGAGGGCCACAACATGGCAGGTGCGGTTACGCGCCGCCTGGGGATGTGCCGGAGCTACAGAGCGGGAGGATCCATGCTGTCATGCCATGATGGGATTTTCCCCGGCGTGGGAGGCGAACTGCAACGACGTCCCACCCCCTAAATGAGGAACAGTAGCGAAGGGTGGGCGAATCCTTCGCGTATATGTCATCATACGACGAGGTTTGCACGGCAAGCCTCCGACCTACCAGTTCTGCGAGACCATGAGACGAGGAGAAGTTGCCTTGGAGCAGGGGCCGCCGGCTACGCCGCCCTACAAGGACTACCACGCCTAGCCAGGCGTACGACGCCAAACGAAGACGAAGGTCCACACCGCGACACTGTTCAGGCAACTATTCCGGTACTATTGCAGCACAAGACGTCATTTTACCATCTTAACCCTTGTACACTGGCTCCCCTTGAATTATAAAAGGGGAAGTCGGTACCGTGAACGCGACATGACAAAAAGGACACAAGACTACACGGCTAAATCAGTGGCAACACACTCTCACACCAGAGCTTTACAAGCTCCCTACCACACTCAGAGACTTGGGACACTCTCCCTCTCTCGACCTAATCTACAAGCCCTTTGGGTATATAGAACACTTCCCCGAACTGGACGTAGGGCCCCTCGCAGTGCCTGAACCAGTTTAGCCCCTGTGTCTCTAAGCCCAACCATCCGGATCAGACACACGAACATACCAAAATTTACTTGCCGACGGTATCAAACCCCGACAAGAACCACCGACAACGACTTTAACATGCATTTCTGACATAATTCCTCCAATTTCTAGTGCCTTCAAGTGGCATAAACTCCTAAGGATATTAGATGACTTCTATTGAATACTGCCATTATGGACATCCCATATTGTTCTGAATCTAGTGAGAATGCTTTATACAACTAGGTGGTTATGACCTCCAAACTTCTGTCAACAACATTTTTATTATTTCTTGTGATTGTCCTAAACATCGACAAGTCAACTCCTTGACCATATCTAACTTCTCCTGGTCCAAAATACACTTGGACGAGAGCTGTCTCTGACGTGCCTGAGAACATACAATGCAACGACCGCTATTAATAGCTAATCTAAACTAAACTCCACTAGATCTGCTAATTCTGAACTGAATGTAACAATAGTATTAAAACTACTAAAACTACTAAATCTATTTTATCATAATCTACTACTCAATCTGTTTAGATTGACAAACTGCACTGTAGTTAAACGAAACTGTCATCAAATCGTTTAGATCTACGCAAATCTGTTTAAAAAAGAGAAAGTACAAATCAGCTACATACCTCAAATGAGATATTTGGCTGAAATTCGCTGCTCCCTCAACTCACTCCCTTCCTTCTCTTCTTCACCCTCTCTTCATTTTTTTTCGAATTATTATAACATTCCGAGGGATTTTCGGACTTGTACAGGGGAAGCCAACTAACTGCCATTGGAACGGCAGTTGTAGTCTGCAACCGCTGTTTTCTACGACGTTTGGTGCCTGCACCGCGGTCCCATGCAGTCAACTGCCGTTGCCAACGATGTTAGCATCCGGAGGCTCGCTGGCGCAGGCTTGCCGGCGGATAAAGAAGCACCCGTCGTTTGTAATGGCGCTTGAATCTTCAACCGCCATTGACAACGGCGGTTGGATTCAAGCGCCATTACAAACGACGGTTGGAGCCTACCGCTGTTGCGACCGTTTCTGAGGCTACTTTTGCATTTTTTTATCGACCATTTATTTTTTTAAAATCGTAAAAATAAAAAATTCCCCTATGACCATTCGTTATAACGGTCACCATCTCCAACCGACGCCGTTCGCATCTTTCGGCGTTCCTCCTCTTCGTCCACGGCGCACCGCCGCTGCAAGACCGAGGACGCCGCGTACAATGCTTCCCTCAAAGCACAGCTCCACCTTAACCGCACTACTCTGCCGCGGACGCCGCACCTTCGCCGTCGCGTCCTTCAGCCGGAACCGCCGCGCTGTCTCGCCACTCGCTCCGGACGATTTCACCTTCCCTTTGCTCCTCAAGGAGGCTGCCGCCGAAGCTGCAGGGGCCTCGGGGCGCAGGAGCTCGATCGAGGGCCAGAAGCTACACGCCGGTGTTATCAAGTTCGGTTTCTCCTCCTGCGTCTACGCTTCAACCGCTCTCGTGGACTTCTATTCGAAGTCTGGCAACCTCGCCTCCGCGAGTGTTGTGTTCGACGAAATGCCGCGCCGATCGCTGCATTCCTGGACGGCCATCATGGTCGGGTACGCCAGGAGTGGAGATATGAGGTCAGCTGAAGAGATCTTCTCGTCGATGCCGGAAAAGGATACTCCGGCTTACAATGCCATGATTGATGGGTTTGTGAAGGTTGGTGATGTCCCCTCGGCTCAGAAGGTTTTTGATGCAATGCCAGAGAGGAACGTGGTTTCTCGGACTTGCTTGATGCACGGTTATTGCATGGCTGGGAATACAGAGGCTTCTAGGGAGTTGTTTGATGCAATGCCACGAAAGAGGAATTTGCACTCTTGGAATGTGATGATCAGGGGCTACTGCCGGAACCGGGAGTCTGCTAAGGCACTGGACCTTTTTAGGGAATTGCAGTCCCAATCATGTCCATTTAAGCCAAATGAAGTGACACTTGTAAGTGTTATCCCTGCAATCACTGATACTGGTGCTATTGACCTTGGACGGTGGGTACACGAGTTTGCTAGGAGAAAGGGATTGGATCGAAGGGCTAATGTTGCCACAGCACTAATCGACATGTATTCAAAATGTGGAAATGCAGATGAAGCTAGGCGAGTGTTTAACCAATTGAATCCTAAAGATGCTACGTGTTGGAATGCTATAATAAATGGTCTTGCAGTGAATGGCCATTCCAGAGAGGCTCTTGGTTTATTTGAGGAAATGCGAAGAAATGGAATTTCCCCTAATAGTGTGACCATGATTGGAGTTCTGTCAGCTTGCAGCCATGGGGGGCTTGTGAATGAAGGTAGGCAGTGGTTTCAAGAAATGGAGGTGCTAGGGATCAGCAAAAAGGTAGAGCATTATGGATGCATGGTGGACCTTTTAGGACGCTGTGGGTATTTGGGTGAAGCCATGGAGTTGATTGAAAAAATGCCCTTTGGGCCCAATGGCATAGTGTTAAGCTCATTGCTCTTTTCTTGTGCATGCCATGGTGCTGTAGATATGGCAGAGAGTGTTATGAAGAGTGCAGTTGAAGTGGAGCCAAGGAACATTGGGAATTATATTATCATGAGGAATCTATATGCTGCAAAGAAGATGTGGCGTGATGCGTTGAATATGAAAGATGAGATAAATAAGCTTGGAGGTAAAAAAGAGGCTGGATGCAGTCTTGTTGAGATTGGTAACAGTGTTTCAGAGTTTGTTTCTGGGGACAAGGCTCGTCCAGACTGGGAGGTCATATGTGACATCATTGGGTGCCTTCGATTGCATATGGGAGTTCCCAGAGAGGAAGAATTTGATTTCACGAGACTTATTATCTGAGTAATTGTTTGCACTGACATCATAAAAGAGGAGACTGTATAAAATGGTCTCGCTAGGGGTTCAAATTTATACTGTCTATTGGAAACCATGGTACCAGACGCAGCATATTGCAATTCCAAATGGAGTTTATAATGGTGACACTGCATTGGGTATGTTGTCATTCCTGGCATCCTTTTGTTCTGAGTTTTTATGCTGCTTTATTTTCTGTATTTTGATTAGTCACTCTTGTATACCGTCATACAAACTAAATCTTATTTTTCTTTCAAGAAAAGATCTGCAGGTCGGTTTCTTCCACCATGCATTGGTAAATTCTCTATGAGAATGGTATGACATCATTGAGATAGAGCAGAAACCTGCTTTTTTTTATTCTACTGATCAGATACTAGTGCTACAAAAGATTCTTCTTTGCAGCCTTATTGGGTGGATTTGTCTTTGATGGTCACTAGTCTGGGCTGTTTGCTATAGGTTTGGACCGGGACGTCAGACAATAATCTGATTTGAGAAAAAATCACTAGTTCATTGAATAACACATATTTGAGTGTGGAATGTTTATAGAAATAGCATGACCTTTGGATCTTCTTGCTTGCAATGTGGAATACTTAGCATACACATTATGGTCTGACCTTCTTCTGAATTGCATATCATTATATCAAAGTATGGCTGCATCAGATGAAGATTTATCCCTTAAGAGTTACCACTGATATGCCGCACTTGGAATTAAGCAGTTCCATGGAGGATTTTGCATGTACTATCATTGTGGTCCTATCATTTGATTGGGAAGCATTGTTATCATTTCACAGATGATGTTTGCAAGTGTCTGATGTGAAAGACTCCGCATTTGGTTAGCTTACCTCCCTGTTGAGTTAGAATTCTTGGAGATGTATTCAAATTGTGTCCGTTCTTGTTACCCGTAGTCCTGATTCCTGAATAATTTTGTCCTGCTCGAAATTGCAGGTTTATTTTGCTACTTTCTCTACCTGAAAAGCATTGAAATTTCAGTGGTCCTCTACAGAACATCTATGGTAAGTCTATCAATTTTTTCTGCTATTGTTTCTCCAATCCACTTTCTACTTATTTTAGAATTCGATCACTCTATTTACAGCACTGCACACCGAATATAAGGCCTTGTTTGGAACGAAGTTTTTTGTAGGAAATGCTGCTGTTCATTTGGATTTGGGATTCCTGTACTTTGGCTTGAAAACTACAGTATGAGCTAAGAAAATGACATCCAGGACTATGTCCCAATAGGTATTACTTATATGCCACCCTTTATAATTCGGACCATTACATACTGGACCTTGCAGGCATTACAACGGCAGTACGGCACCACATATTATTTGACATGTAATCTAATAATTGCAAACATCTGATGTAAAAGCATATTCCAGGATGGTTAAACTGACTTTTTTAGATAAGTTAGAAGCTTACAGAATATACTCATATTCTCTTTGTTCTTGGTAGTGTTGCTTATGTACCATTGCTGCCTTTAGTTCTGTTGAAAGTGCAGGTTTATTTTTTGTCAAAGCATTAGGAGAACAGCAGCAATATAAAAGCGGTAAAATATTCTGCACATCTTGATTTCTCTGCTGCCTATCTCTTTCTTCAAGTCTACTTTCTAAATGTTTTAGCATTCAATCACTCTGCACTTGAATATAAACGGAATGAATGTGAGAAGTGGTAGGCAATGCATTTGATCCTTTGACTTTGCATTCACCAAAAAATTGGTCAAATGAAACGGCATGTTCACAGACCAAACCAATTGAGCAGGCAGTTACCAGGCAGAAACTACAAAGGATATCAAACCCATTAAATCTAACACTTTGCGAGCTGCATACTTTATACATCCAAAAAGAAAATTAATGTACTCAAAGCTACTCTTGTAATCCTTCTGGTCCTGTCACAAATGCTTGACATATTGGACAAAATTTGGTCAAACTTTTGAAAATTCAACTGTAAGTGTTAAAATTTTTAGTTTGGCAACATGAGAATTATATCCGTGCATTTTTTTTGAAAAGTAAGTTCATAAATTTATTTGAGTTTAAAGTACATTTTTCTATAGAATAGTGGTTTAAGGTATTTATTGAACGTCATGCCTCGTTCAAAACATCATGTATTTTGGCCATTGTTTATGTGATATGGATAGTAGTATTAGTTATAGAATGCCTATTGTGACTGACTCTGCAAACTCTTATTTAAGGTGTTGCTTGCTGAAATGGTTTTTATGCTACGACTAATTGTGGGAGCTGGTCCCTTCAAATTCAGTAGAGTAGCCTACCAATGAATGGCTTGTGGGCAACATCTTTCTTTTTTAGCAATTTTGCATGACTCAATCCAGCACAAACTTGGAGAATAGACAAAGCAATGCCATTTCTTGTAAGCAATGTGGTTGATCGATGGCTTGATGCGTTGATCTGAAATACAAGGCACGCCCTGAAGTAGTTTCAATGACATGTTTGTCATTCTACAAACATGGGACTCGGCCTTGCTTGATGACATGTGGGGCCCGCGTGCCTGGGACCCGGCTTTGCTTGGTTAATAAGTTGCCGTCGACACTTGGACCATTCATTAGCCGAGAGCCATAGGCATGGCGAGCTTGGCAACTGCCGTCAGTGTGCCCAATGACGCGTGGGCCCACAAGACAACGGCACCCAACCCCAACCATCTCAATTTCCCCTCTTTCTGGCTTCGTCCGCTCCGCTCTTCTCCATCGATTCAGAAGCTCGCGAGACACCGAGACCCCAAATCCTTGCCACGCCTCGCCGGACGCGGAGAGAGCGGCGGGTACGGGAGGCGAAGGCCGAAGGCGGAGCCCTAGCCATAGCCCCCCCCCCCCCCCTCCCTGCGGTGGACTTCGATGGCTGCGCCCGCGCCTCGCGACGTTGCGGTGCTACTCCTCTTACTCTTCCCCATGCTCCTGCCGGTGGCTTCCGCCGTGCCCTTCATCGTCCTGCACGGTTGGGGTTTTCCCTCAGTTCGACTCTGATTCAGTTTGGTGTTAGGTCGATTCCGCATCCGTTTATGGCTGTTGCCTGTGCTCGCGGTGCGTGCAGGGATTGGGGACGAGTGCGGGAACGATGGGTTGGCGTCCTTCACCGAGTTGCTTGAGGAATGGTCCGGCTCCAAAGGCTACTGCATGTAATGCTCTGTTTCTCTCTCAGGGATGAATTATGTTGATTTGAGCGATGGTGATCCTCTGCAGTAGTGAGGAGCAGCTTTGGGGTGCTGACAGGTGGACCCGGAGAGGGGCGTCTTTGTGGTTTAGGGATCCTATGCGCTGGGCTTGTTGATTTTTCTGTTGTGCGATTAGAGATGAGTAAATGGTGCGGGAACATAAACTTGGGGTTGCTGATGTTGTGCTTTGGAGTAAGAGGCTTTGTTTATCTGTTGTAGTGTGAATTATTGCCTGGGCATGTAAGGTGAAATTTGCTGTGTGGTCTGGTTTCTGGTATATACTGATTTGCTCCTTGTTTTCTACTTGTGAATGCCAATAAACATAGGCTCCAAATCTAGGTGTAACTCGATTTACTTGGATACGTAATGAAAGGAGTGGAGTGTTATATGCTAGCTTGCGTGTGTGGCTTAGTTGTTAACTTCCCACACGTGATAATTTGATATTTTGCTTGTGGTTTTATCACGAACACCATGATACTATAGAAATTCATTTGTTTCTTTTACTTCTCTTTACAACTCTTAAGTCACCTCAATAAATAAACTCTGGTGCTACTGCTACACAGTACACACATGCTAGGGGATCTTCAAAATTTTGTTATGTGATAATCTGTTGCCTGGTTCCATTTGTTACTTTGTTGTTCAATGTATTCCAAAAGTTATCATAATATATTCTATGACATATTTAGGCTGTTGTAAACTAGGTTGGCAGATTGTGGCATCTGTGTTGAAAACAGTTTTTGTCACGGATTATGCATTCATGTCTGATCTGTAGATACTTTTAGATCAATATATGTACATCTGATCTACTGTTGACATTTAGTTTGCTTTTCCATTAATATCAAGTGACCTTACAACAATGTCAATTCCGCAGCTTTCTTTAGATAAGTAATTTCTACTGGAAAACTTTGTGATTGCTATTCTGTCAATTGTATTTTTTTTAATAGCTCATATCGGTCTTATTCTTGACTTTACTAATAGAATATGTCTCCCTCAGTGAAATTGGAAGAGGAGCATGGGACTCTTGGTTAATGCCACTTCAAGAGCAGGTTTGTTTCTTACTGAATATTGTGATCGGATAGTTCCTTGTATAAGTTTTCATGCCATGCATTCATCTGCAGGCAAATACGGTTTGCAAGAAGGTGATGCAGCATCTTCTGCTTTTCTGAATTGTACCCTGAGTCATCAAGGTTCTGTACCATTGCTGGAATTTGTTTTCCAGGTCAAGACAATGAAAGAGCTTAGTGAAGGTTACAACATAGTTGGCCTGTCTCAGGTTTGTTCGTGCTTCTGTGCTATTTGTGACTCATGACAATAACTTGATATTTTCTTATCTATTCTTGAAATGCTTTTCTGCTGCGACTGTGAACTTATCTTAATTATGTTTATTGAAAATGTAAATTGCTGCATTGTCATGGTTAACACAAAGCTATGGAATATAAATATATTAAATAAGAAGCATTACTAGATGTCGCAAGTCCCACTTGCTTCATGCTGCTAAAAAATCTAGAAAATAAGGTGCTGTAGGTCTCAAAAGTGACTTGCGATAAACTGATAATGCTTCCCAAGAGATTTTTGTAACTATTTTGGAAACCTATATGGACATACTTTACTGTTGTACCTCTCTTTAGTATATGTATGAAAGGAGTGTGCTCTGAGAAATTGGCTTATTGGTTTAACAGAAATTTTCTCAAGGATTTGGCCTTTAAGATTCTGATCCTATCCCATCTATTTCTTTTTGTAGGGGAACTTAATTGGCCGGGCTGTAATTGAATACTGTGATTGTGGACCACCGGTGAGCTGTTTTTGTTCTTTGCCTTGTTTTGTTTATCCAGAATGGAGTTAACTTGCTAATATATTTATCATTAGAATATTTATAGTGCTACTGTTACCATTATAATCCTGAATGATGATTAAGCCCTTCATGATTTGTATATCTACTTGTTTTAATCTCCTTTTTGGGTAGGTCAAGAATTTCATCTCAATTGGGGGTCCTCATGCTGGTACAGCTTCAGTGCCACTTTGTGGTGTAAGCTTACTCCATCAGTCCATCTGTCCCAATTTATTCTTCTTTTAAAATTAGTGTTCCAACATCGAACATATATTGCTATACCATCAGATTTAAAAAAGTGAGGTCTTTACAAATACAACATGTGTGCTATGTATGCTTTCTGTTTGCTAGGTTGCTATTGCTACACACCTCATGATGCAATAATTTAAACACTACTCACTCTGGTCCAGGACTCATGTTTAACCTTTATGTAAATTGAACAAGGAGTTTATGCATTAGTTCTTCACAAACTACAACTGCACACTCGCCAATCAAATACTATGCCAATTGGCATTTTATGAGTTGCATTCCATGGGAAAAGTTCTTGAATAAAAAGGGCAATTGTTTAAACCAAAAAAGCATGTTGCGAGAACGAAAATAATGCAATCTTTTCTGAACATGGCTATTATGGAATATGGATTTCTTCCATGGCCACAAACATCAACGTTGCAAAGCACCACAAAGATGGCAGCTTCATCACCAGTTTGATTTTGTTTAGATTTCTGCAGATCAACTCTGTTGGCTAGCTAAGAGATAGGAATTAGTTGGTGGATTTGGTTTACTAGAAATTTAGTTTGTTTAGTAGTTTGCTTGAAAGGGCTAATGTGTTATATAATCGTATCGATTTGTCTCCGGGAAACTCAAGCAAGAGATCATCTAGTTCCACCCTATACACTGTCAGCCTGTCCTTGAGGGTGACATGCTTTCACTTCTTGCTAAACTACCTACCAGCTACCAATCCAAGTTCATATCAATGGCAGAGAGCAATAACCATACAGTCCCTAACCACTGCATCAGTGCACAAAATAGTGCATCCTAACCTCCAGTCCTGGGAGGAGCTAGAACTGAATGGGGATGACTTCACAAACTGTTCCTACTTTCCTCATGCAACATCCAATCCAAACAACAATACAAATTACCACCTTTGGTGATAAAATGAAAATGAAGAGATGCTAAACAGAGTGTGTGTATAAACGAAAAGAGTAAACTGAGTGGTATTGTAGTGAACCTATTAAGTTGGTTGGTATCGTCTAAAGTGTATCTATCTGTCCGTAGTGTAGTAAAGGACCAACTCACAGCTTCTAGTAAGGTCATCTTTGGAACTATACTGAACTGAATTTGGAACACCTAAATTCGTTTGTATTATCATTATTGTTATGCTACTAAAATTTTTCTACTCCTGTTGCAGTCTGGGTTTCTTTGTGTTCTTATTGATAATCTGATTAAATTGGAGATATATTCAGACTATGTCCAGGTTTGTAAAATTTATCCTGCAATCTCACAGTTTTTATACTGCACTTATTATAGATAGACGTTAGACACCTTTTCTGTTCTGTAAGAAAATTGAGGGTTGTCAAATTACAGGCCCACCTCGCCCCTAGTGGTTATCTGAAGATACCCACTGTGAGTACTCTTACTTTCCCCCTTCAATTCCTTCAATCAATAATTTCCTACATTTGTTTTTGTACCTGGTTTACATGGTGCCAAGAGTCCTTGCTGATATACATGCCTGAACAGCATGCTCTAGGGTTTACAGTCCAACATATTTCCTTGGTTGTGCATTTTTCGGTCTGCTAGTACAGAACTTCTACTTCTGCAATAATCAGATAGAGAAGTACATTTAGAGCAACACATTTGATAATAACTTTACACCTGGTAACTACACATTTATGCATGGTTAATTAGATTTGTTAAGTATGTTAAGTTTTCCTATAGTTATTCCTAGTCAAAATTGCCCGGCAGCATAACCATTAATTCATGCATTTTTAAGTTTCCTAATTAGCAAATTTTACCATTTGCAATGCCTCGTTGTACTACCTTTCTACCTCACATCTCATGAATCTTAAGGCTTAAGATCCAAAACAATATTTTTTTTTATCATCAAGTATGTAGTCATCTCTTTATTTCTTCTCGCTTCATCCCTCAGGATATGGAAGATTATTTGAAGGGTTGCAGATTTCTTCCTAAGCTTAACAATGAGATACCCAGTGAAAGAAATGCTACATATAAAGAAAGATTCAGCAGCTTGGAAAATTTGGTATTGATCATGGTAAGTTCAATTCGTCCAGTATAGCAATCATCTATCACACTTTCTTAGTATGTACCATGGCATACTATGCCAAATTGCTATGGAACAGAAAGAAAAAATTTTCTTCTTAGCCTTGAAACAAAAATAAAGGAGGTTATCATGTGCAGACATGCTCAAAACACGTTGCTAGTAAACAGAACAAAGATTACCCACCTTTCCCTAACACTTAAGCTTTTAGGTTGAACTTGTGTATGCAAGTATTAGGGCCAAAGGTCTCGAGTTCGAATTCTGGCAGGCACGATCAAATAAAATAATTGCAGCCGACTCCAATTTTCATGTATGCGGCCTAAGGGAGCTTGCCCATGAGGTTAAGCTTTCAGGTTGAACTGATTAGTGTTTTGGGTTGAACTGATTCGTGGATGCAACTCAATAGTTCATTTAAGCATAACTCATACAAATTTGTTAGCAAAAATCTTGACTAGTAGAGCTGAGTAGGTAAATGTAAATTACTTAGGAATTTAGGATCCAAGTTTAGTCTTTGCCTTAGGAACCAAGCCACTATGGCTGTGGAGTAGTGCTATAAATAGAGAGAAGGGATAGACTCCCCTGAGAGTTCTTGCAGCACCAAAGTGGCATGGTCTGTTGCTCCATACTTAAGAGAGTGTGGCTGGCTGGCAGGTTGCCGTGGAGAACTGCCCAGCATGTAGAGTAGTTGCCGTAGCCGGAGGCTTGCAGGCTAACCAAAGATAACTTAGGCACTTTGGAAGGAGCTGATCAAGTGGATTAGTTCTAAACAGGTTGCTGCAGCAATTAGTGTATGTTTCTTTGTGAAACAAGTGTGTTTGCATGTTTCTTCGGTAGTGTGTGGCCCAACAAAAATGATCGCTTAACACATATTAAGGTAAAGAATAGTTCTGCAATTGATGGGAGCAAATGCATGTCTTATTCAAATACCTATTTGCATGAAAGGTTCTAATATCATTGGTTTGCATAATCATCAAATCGAACATTTAATTTTTACATAACCATCAAACCACAGGGCATGGTGCATACTCTAAGGAAATAGATAGTTAATTGTGCTTTATCACGAATTTTTGTCTTCCGCATTCTTTGAGATACTTCTACTGAAGATCGCTAAATCATAACATTTAAAACTGCTACAGTTTGAGGATGATGCAGTCTTAATACCTCGGGAAACAGCATGGTTTGGTTATTACCCTGACGGTGCCTTTAGCCCAGTGCTGCCTCCTCAAAAGGTAACTCTTCCCGCATCTCCTTTAGCATTGATCGCCTTTGCATCGGACAGTGTATTGGCAGTGGTTGACTCTACCAATGCATAAACTAAGCATTGGTTTCCATTACGGTGTTTTACTGTTTTTTTTGAATAAACCGGTGTTTTACTGTTTATGGTGATTTTTTAGTGTAAATTTTGTGACCACTGACCAAGATATGTGTATGTAGACAAAGCTCTATACCGAAGATTGGATTGGCTTAGACCCTAGACGAGGCTGGGCGTGTTAAATTCGTGTCTGTGCCAGGTGGTCACCTGCGCATCTCCAGAAGTAACATGAAGAAGTACATCGTGCCTTACTTGAAGCTGGATGCGTCACCCAAGCAGGGCATACGCAGGATATTGTCGGTTTGATAGTGTACAAGGCGTGCGTCTGCTTTATTATAAGCGAACGACGTGGTAACGTATTTGGGAAATGTCTATCATCTGGACCCTGTATAGATTGCCTTGTAAATACGCTGGAAGTCTGGAACGCGAAGGGAAGAAATGAAAGCCTAGTGATGTTTGATCGGTTCTTCAGCTTGGGCCTTGGTCGTCCAAAACATGTAGAATAAGAGGGAGTACATACTAGCATGACTAAAGACTACTCCCTTCGTCGTAAATTACTACTTGTTTTGACTTTTCTAAATTTATAATTTTTGTTATGCAACTAGATATATCCTATGCTTAGATATGTATTAAAAAGTAAGTATCTAGAACAAAATGAATAATAAAAATAATAATTTGGGGCCGAACTAAAAAAGTTCACTCCATGTCTTGTATTATAAACAAATAAGTATGGAGATGTATACGCTATCGTAATGAGCCTTCCAATTTTGCCTACTAGATTTAAGGATTGGGCTCTATGAGGATCGGGTCGTAATTTTGTACAATTTTGAACTGAAAATAAGTAGAGCTTAGTTCGATTGCGAAGAATGAATTGGGATCATGATCCACTAACACCCCTAGAAAAAAACATAAAACACGGTAGTAAATCCATGTGAAATGTTCACGTCAAAATATAGTTGAAAGAATCCATGGTCCCAAAAAGGGTTTGAATTAGGATTTTTCCAAATCCGAGTGGAATCAAAACAAATATTAACCTAAAGTTTTAGAATCACTAGGTCTATAAAAGGTTCGATCCTACTCCCTTCGTATCGATATACTTGTCGCCGTTGACTTTTTCTTCCAACTTTCACCATTGTCTTATTCAAAAAAATTATCGCAAATGTGTAGAAGGATAAGTCAAACTTAAAATACCTACAATAATAAAGTGTGTAGCAAGCAAAGTAAATGATACTTGCATAATTTTTTGAATGAAACGAATGGTCAAAGTTTTGAAAAAAGTCAATAGCGACAAATATTTCGATATGGAGGGAGTATTATTTAAGCACACTAGCAAAATTGTCCTAGGCAAAATTCATTCTAGCAAAACAAAAACCTAAACCTAAACAATAGCAATCAAGATAAGAAATTGCATGAAGAAAATACACAAAATAAATGCATGAATGTAGAGAGAAAGGGCCCGAAGACACCCGATTCCCCCTCCCCCTGTATTGAGAAGTTGATGCTTCCGTAGTCCATGTTGGAGCAACTACTAAGGGTTTGGCTCCCTCGATCCACTTAGACTTAGTGCTTCACTAGGATAACCTCCTTCTCAAAACTTTATAATGGCGGACTCCACACCGTGTAAAGGAAATCCTTCTTGACGCTCCCACAAATTCTAAAATCTCACCAAGAAATACTCCTATCACCAAGACCGTATGGATGCTATCAAATACCAAGAGTAACATGCCTCAAGCGTTCACTTGACCAACACTAAGTATAATCATAATCTAGATGCACACTTGTCACCCAGTAGCACTTAATGGTGTCCTTAATTTTAAAATTTGCAACACTAATAATTTGTTTGGCTCTTGCTCACTCTCAAGTCTCAATAGCTCATGGGTTGTGTGAAGCCTTCAAATTTTCAAGAGCATATCAAATGACCATGTGGATATGTGTATATAAGCTAAAGCTCAAGAGCTAGCTGTTGGATCACCCAGAAAAGTAGCACTCACACCGAATGTGATGAAGCCACCATTATTACCTATTGGTAAAGATGTGACAAAAAGGGATCAAGTGGCCTAGTTGTAATTGGGTGGTGCCGGGTGGTGCCGTGTGAGGTTCTGAATAATTTCACCTTGCTTAGCTTAGGAGGAGGAAGTAACCTTAATAGGGAGAGCCACTCTTCCCCTATTAGATTAGTCTTTTAGGGAGATTGGGCCTTTCTCCGAGTGGGTGTTCCTAAGAACTGTTGATGCTTTGGCAACCTTAACTTATTGGGCATCAACCAACCTCATCTAAGCCGGATGCATCATTTGGTATCAGATATAGGCCCTTATTTAAGGAGATGGTAATGTCGAGGACATCCTCCACTATTACCCACCGGCAAAGATGCAACAAAAATAGACCCAAGTGGCCTAGTTGTAGTCGGGTGGCGATCGTCTGAGCCTCCCCTATCAGACTAGTCTTTTGAGACATTGGTTCTTTCCCTAAGTGGATGTGCCTAAGAAATGTTGGGTGCGGGCAACCTTAATAGTTTCAACATGCTTAGAGGTGTTAGATATTTCGATCACAAGAAGATAAAAAAATATTCGTTGAAGATAATAGTTTCTTGTTCTCTAAAAGTTTATCTGACATATTTATCCAATGAGGTCGGGTGTTCCAATCATGAAGGGTTTGCCAAGTGTTTGCTTGAACAATTGCTTGTACGAGGGTGTCAGATCATCCTACACTAAAGTATTTATGTGACATCTTAGCCCAGGGCTTAATAGGACCGATAAGAACATTCATACAAACAAGTTGAAACTTCGTTTTGGAAAGCTCATCTCGAAGAACTCTGAGGTTAAGCGTGCTTGGTTTAGAGCATTTTCGGGATGGGTGACTGACCAGGAAGAACAGTGCCGCACGAGTGAGGACAAAGTGTGCAGAAAAGACTTGTGTTGGTCTGTGATGGTATTCTTGATGTCCAAGAGAGTTGTCAGGTGTATGCTGACCTGACTATGAGAGGCGGGACATTACAATTTTTGGCATCAGCTCTCAGTAAACATCCATTGAATTTGAATACTCAAAGATATAGGCATTGGATGTTAGGTTTTGCTTCAACCTGTTGTTCATTGCTTCAACACTTCATTTGCCAAGGGGTGAATTATTCAGTGCGGCTGTGTCTTCAGCCCTTTATGAAAAATGTTACTTTGACACTACAAAATTTATGGTGTCAGATTATTTGATACAACTAAATTAATTTGGACGCATCCAATGAAAACTTTTTTGAGTCTCTAGTTAAATTATTTGCTTCTCAAGTATTATCATGACTTGTTTGAGCCGCAAAGTGCTAGGATATGCCAAGTGTGTGTCTAGTTTATGAGTAGACTCATATGGTCAAGCCGCTAAATCAAGTACCCATCTTAATATATATATATAGTACTATTAAGGAGCTAGAAACTAGAAGATAACTATGCTACACTAAGTGTCCTTAATCTTCCTGTGACACACAAATCTACAAAGGTCTTTAAACTTCATGCATATGTCCTTCGCTCACTACTCAATTCAAATTTAGAGAGTATCATTGCATAACTTATGAAAACGTAACCATATATGATTTCTTTCAAACAAAATAGTTAGTTACAAGTATGTGGTTGTAATTTATCATTGAAACACACCTTTATCAAAGGTGCAAAAGAAAAGACACCACTAAAAGGATTGTGTAATGCCTAGAGGAGGGTGATTTGGCTATATCTGAAAAATCTCCATAATGGTATTAGATATGGCAAAACTTCTGACACAGAGTCAGAATACCCTACAATGTTAAAAAGATTACGAGAAATTTAAATGCAAACTTGCTTGCACTGATTCCACTTCAACCAAAAGTTGAGGAATGACGTGTTGAGACTTCTACACGTGATGCCTACAAGAGAAACTTTACAAGAACATAGAACAGAACAAATTTAGCTCAAAATCAGCAATAACGTGTAGAACACAATAAGCACAAAGGATAAGGATTTATTCACTCAAGTTCACTCCAGCAAATGGAGTCTACATCTATGTTCAGGTGCCCACAAAGGGTTGGGTCATCACTATCTCACTCTCCTCCATATAACCCATGAAGATTTAGCTAATGTTACTTACTATGAAGTCCTCCTCAAGGATGGGTAATACAAATGTCTGAGGCTCAAACCATACGAATTGGGAGCTCACGGCAATGCCTAACCTTCTAAGAGCAAAGATCCAAGAGTAACACATGTGAATCAAGGACCGATAATGCCTTAAGTGCTCTTGAGATGAACAAAGTTGCTCTCACAACCCCCAAAATCATTCTCTCCCACACAAGACCTTGCTCAAATCTCTCAAAGACTTGATCTAGAAAGGACTAGGAGAGAGTATTAAATGCTCTTGAGTGTGTTTGTCTTGGGTTACATCAATAGAAAATGAAGAGGGGGGTATAAATGCATGACCCCTCAAAACTAAAAATTACTTACCCACAATAGATAAAAAATTAAAGGTTGAACACCACGAGTCAACAAGTTTCAAGAACTTTCGACACCGAACTTCCAACACATATAAAGTAAACATACTGAGAACCCCTTGTTGGTAGAACCCAGACAATTCTCATGACTATTGGAACTTTTGACACACATAGGACTATGATAAAAAAATTATGTGTTTATGCAACACTTTGTTGTCTCTCATAGGTGGTTAGGATATCAAATAAACACTTTGACACCTTCAAGTCAAACCACGTCCCCTTTTATAGTATGATGTTCTATACTCAAATTCAAAATTAGAGATTTAAAGAGCATGTTACCATTGAGCTCCATGACCATATATGTTTTAATTATTTATAAAGCCTTTCAATTTATCAATGAAAATCATTAGTCCCTTAATTACATACGTCATCAACACCAAAACCTACTTAAGGTGACAAGATGCACTTTCAACTGCCTTGGATACTTCATAGAAACTTTGAGCAACGATTTTCTTAGTTTACATATGTATGCACTATAATATTCATGTAAACTACATAACACATATCATGTTGCACCAAAGCACAACATTAAACGATCTTAACTTGTGAACCAAGATTCTAGAAAAATCACAAATAGTATATAAAACCAACACCACACCATGACCAAAACGAACACAAACTAATACTACTGCACCAGCAAGTGGAGCACAATTTTCTTATGAAACCCTATGTACGAACAAAGCATAGTACTAGAGAGTGTTCAACTTCACAAACCAAAACCAAAATGGTGCACCGAATGAATCCAAATTTCAGATTTGAACCCTGTGGCATTGTGCTTGTACACCACATTTCCCACTCACATGCTCCATTTCCGCATGTACCATCCAACAACAACACTTCCTCCCTCATTTACTAACGTGCAACATCACATCCTCTCACACATAAAAAAACCATCAATTTCCCTCACGCTTTCTCTCGCACACAAAAAAACAAAATATGTAGCTTTTAGGTTATTAAAGCACCTCAGCAGCCAACCGCTCTCATCTCCCTCCGCCCACTACACTCTCAGATTTGGCTAGAGGATAATCTTCACGATGGTGGTAGGTTCCGACATCACCGTCTCGGATGGTCAAGGTGCATCGATCTGCTTCTGGTTCCATCAAGGAGGTAAGTTGTAAGAGAAAGATCCATCACATCCCTCTCCTACTCTCCTTCTCAGCTTTCTCCGCTCCCCCCTCCCCACCCCTCCCCCCTCGCTTTCAGATCTGGTGGAGCGAAAACTTTGGCAGACCTCTTCCATCGGTGTCAAGGTGTTCATGATGCATCCGCTTCTACAGCCTCTAAGGAGGTAAGCAATGAGAAATAGGAGTCATAATCATCATCTCCCCCCTCCCCTTTGTTTCCCCTATATTCCGCTTCTAGATCTAGGACATGGGAATTTTTGAGAAGTTGGTGGCTTCTTCAGTCGAGTTAAAGCAATAATGGCATATGTGCTTTTGTTGCCATCAACGAGATTGACCATAGGATAAGGAACCATCATCACCCTTCCTTCAGTCGCCTTCTCTTTCCTTTTCTCCCCTCTATATTTAACTTTCAAATCTAGCAGATGGAAAATTTTAAGACGTAATAATTTCTGCAATTACTATAGTGGAGTCATGTTGCCTCCACTCCTTCCCTTCCCCTTCTCCTATTTCCTTTTTCTCCTCCCCCCCCCCTTCACTCTGAGATTTGGAGAAAGAGAAACTTTGAGAGGGTGGTGGCGTCCACTATTGTCATGTGTGATCATGGTACATCAACATCCACTACCATCAAGGAATAGAGCTATGGGAGAAAGAGTCGTCCTTTTGTCTCATATTCCCCCGTTCCCTTTTCTCCTCTATAATATTGTTCTTCAGGATCTAGCAGAGGGGAGACTTTGAGGGGGTGACGGCTTCTACATTTATTTTAGTGGAGCCATGTTTTCTCCACTTCTGCATCATCGACAAGATAAGTTATGGGAGAAAGATCCATCATCTCTCTCATCATCCTTCTCGTTCTACTCTTTCCTTTTCTACTCCCCTCTCTTTCACTTTCAGATCAAGCACGGGGAAATTTGAGAGGATGGCAGCCTCCATTTCCTTTAAGGTGGTCATGCATTCACTTCTATTACATCGAGGAGGTTTTTTTAGCGGAGCACCGTGGGGCAAGGCCCCCGCAACAAATTAATTAAATAAAACAGAGAGTCACAGGGAAGAGAACTTACAACCAGCCTAACCAAAAGTTAGGCAAAACAAGGAAAGAAGGACAAAAATGTGAAAACTTTAATAAGCTAAAAGATTACAGGGCTTGCAGCCAGAGATTGATGGATTGATGAAGGCTCTCTTTGATTCTAATAAGATGATCTGAAACCTGCCAGGCATGGAGGTTTCCCATTAAAGATTAGGTCCTTTCTCTCATTCCAAAGGCGCCATGCTTGGAGGTTTCCCGTTGTTACACCGAGGAGGTTAGCATCACTCCTACAGCCCTCTGTCCCAAAAAGAATGTCATTTTATGATTGTCCTAAGTCAAACTTTTTTAACTTTTACCAAAATTATAGAAAAAACTACATATATTTATGGTATAAAATAAATATCATCAAATTCATCATGACATCTATTTTTATTAATATATTTGTGTGTTGTAAAATTTGGAATTAAAACTCCACTTGTGCATGGAGAAACAAAAAAGACAAATTGTCTTAAGGGGTAAATTGAACCAATGTGCATAGTTTAGGGGGTAAAGTGAACAAAAAAATACTTTAAGAGTTTATTCAATCTTTGGTTATACTTGAGGGGAGTAATTTGGACCTTTTCCTTTATATTATTATGTTCTTTTGTTAAATAAACTTTTTATATTTATTTTCTTTGTTTAAAAAATTATATCCAAAAGTATATTTTTTATTTCCCCAAATGTGTTTGCAAAACATCTCAAAATTTTGTCATCAATAATTTTTTCTAAAAGTTTGACAATAGTTTAAAATATTACTAAAAAGTTTGAAAAATATTTGAAATTTATAATTGCAAGAAAGAAGGTGCAGAGTTTGGATGTTTCCTCCAAATGTGCTAGAAATTTCCTCTAGTATATAAACTTTTACAAATAATGCAAAATCTTTTCGTTATTTAAATTAGTTTTAAAGCTTATTTGGATCTATGGAGATGTGTTTAGATTTATTTTTATCAATACAAAGGAAATCTGTTACTGTTTGTTTCCTTAGAATTGAATTCCATTGTAATATCCTTTTCTTTTACAACAAATAGCCTACTCCATTAAGTAGACAACATGTCCACCCCATAAATTTAAGATAGGCTTATATATACTTTGAAAAGTTGTGGAATCTCACAGTTCAAGACAAATAGCCTATTCTATTAAGTAGATTCAAATTCCATCAAAATGAAAGGATCCAAATGAGGCCTATGGTTGTTAGGAAATGAGAAAATTATGTCAACAACTATTGGTGCTAGTAGCAATGCTACATTTTCTCTGCACGCTCGGCAATCCAGCACTCCGCTGGTAGCCAGCAGCCTCCTCTTCCATACAGCCTAGGACTCTCAATGGTATTAATTGCATCATATAACATGTAATAGCATCTATCATACTAAAAGTATATAACCTCAGGAAAAATATAACAACAATTAGTACATTTACAAAGTTACATGTATGTTGCAACAGGAGGGATAGCCCAAGTCGCCACCACCTCAGCACTAATCAACAAATGATAAATATCCAAACTTAAACTATATGCCTGTTCATAATTCTCATCAACCCTAAAGTTTTTTAAGTTACTTGTACACACCAAATGATCACGAGAAGATTTCAAACTCAACCTAAAACATCAGCAAGGGAAACGGATGGTTTTCACTTGGTCACTTTCACAGCTTTGGGGCTCTCCCTATGGTAGAGGCTCCTCCAGTCACTGTCTGCACAAGCCAAGATGTTGAGATTCTGCACTGGTCAATGGCCATGCAGACCTTCAACAAAGGCACTTTCATTGGAGGATGCGCCTTCCCTGTGCGTTCATGTTGAAGTCCCTGACTGATGGTGCTCCAAGTTCCTCAGGACAATCCTGGCAAAGATTTTAGCTTCAATAGAAGCTGATGTTGCTGCCGCTGCTGCACGCAACACTCGACCTGCTCCTGCTTTCTGTAAGAGACCCACATGGTGCACAGCATGCCGACCTCCTGGGATTGTGAACTGCATTATTCCAGGGAGTAGTTCTCTTCAGATCAGATCAGATCAGATCACAACATACACAAAGTTATAGAGCAACAGCATATGAGAAAGATGATATGAAAATGACTAGTTAAAACTGTCAAGCCAAAGGATAAGACATGGGTTGCTGAGCCAATGAAACAAAAAAATACCAATCATAAGGAAAATACACAAGCTTGGAAGTTGGAACTTACAAATGGGAATTAGGATAATGGAAAGCAAGAAAAAAACATGGGTCACACTTTGAGCTGTGAATTGTCATCATGATTCACACTTTGAGAATAATATAGTCAGTGTGCATATAGAGGTAATGCAGAAAAAAAAGTCTTTGCCTGTGTTAAACATATGCATATATATAGGACCTACTTCGAATTGCAAATTCAAAATGGGTGATTATGGGGTTCTAGATCTGCTACCCAATAGCATTCGATGCTAGCTTATACAGAACCATGCATTTTATATTACTATATGAGATGCTGACAATAAAAGAAATAGTAATAACAATATCACTGTAAACATAACAGCCAGAACTGCTCTTCTATAATGGACATAAAGGTAACACATAAACCCAAAGCATCAAACGGGTTTCGATACATCTTTGTGGCAATTTCTTACTACCCCAAATCACATACAGCTCAAGTCTCTAGATATAGGCTTAAGATAAACAGCATTAGAGGTTGAGAAGGGATAAAAGAATCAAACCTGAAGAAGCGCAAAGGCAGCACAAGCACGGAGAATTAGTGAGGGATTCCGAAGCATGGCAACAAATCTACCAATCTCAGCACCACTGGAGAAAGTAAGCACTGCATTAGTACTACTATGTTTATCTAACTACATATATGACGAGTGATCAAAATAAGATGCATCTGATAAATTCTACTTTAAAAACTTCATACGCTCTGAGTAAGAATAACCAGCTAAACTTCATAAAAAGCTCAAAATTAAGTGTAGAGCCAAACCTGCATCTCAAGT
Source organism: Cenchrus americanus (assembly GCA_947561735.1). Taxonomy (NCBI): domain Eukaryota; kingdom Viridiplantae; phylum Streptophyta; class Magnoliopsida; order Poales; family Poaceae; genus Cenchrus; species Cenchrus americanus. Next base: position 106,845,139 of record OX387243.1, read on the forward strand.
GTCCAGCTTCATGTATAAACACTAGTTCAGCAACCTGAGACAACGCTGCTGGGGCTGAGGAGGTGGCAGCCGCAGAGAACATTTGTGGATCTGAGAAAGTGAGCACAAAGGTTTCTATATGCTTAAATGCTATTCTTCTAGCTCCCTCAACATTAACACTCTTGGAACTGCTATCTGAGGATGTCCCAACCAAAGCAACTTCATCCATTCTGTCAGTTCAAGAGGTTCAAACTTAAACAATCTGATCATGTATACACATATTAAATTAATCTTGTGCAGAGACAGCAGTGCCAAATTCTTGCAAAACAGCCTACAGTGCAATTTTACAGGGTACCAGTACCACATGGGGTCCTACTGCAAGCAAATTATTGCAAGTGTACAAGCATCGATAGTTAACCACTATTCAAGTTATTACAAAAGAAATGGGGACCTATTAATAAAAACAGTGATATACAATTACAAATAAAACTACTTATGAGAATATCATCAGTCATATCTACACAGAATTCGCAAGTGTCAAAGCATATATTATAGCTTGTACAATTTAATGCGACAGTGGGAAAGGTAGTCACACTCCATGTCATGTGGTTTATAAACCGATTCCAACACACCAGATTGCAATATGCTAATACAAAGTATACAGATTGACTTGCCATTCATGGTAACCTCAGGGCACCACACAACCTAGTTCCTACATCTACAAAAATGCAAATCTTTTGCAGGACATGAATCTTGCAAATAACATTAAGATCTGGTAAAATCGGGCTTTAAAGATTCAATAACCAGCAGCATTGCAGAAACACATATAAAAGCTAACTTACAAATAGAACCTATAGCAACATATTATTGAAAAAAGAAAGGTAAATGATGGTTCTTTCTAGCATAAGTCCTCTAATCATAAAATAAATCATGATGACAACAAATCAACTATTTCATAAGCCAGTGTATCATCTCAAGCCTATATATCATGAAAGGGATACGATTATTTATAATAATACTACAGGTACATCATAAATCAATAAAACATACAGAATTTTGAAGCTAAATTGGCACTCTAGCACAACTTAAAAGCTTCAGGCTTGTGGTCCTTGCTCAACTACGAAGTGACAAACTAAAATGGCAAACATGTGAAGCAATCAAGTGAGAAAATAACAGTAACAAGCATACCTTCCATCAAACATATAGGCGAGGGCTAGTGCAGACATGAAGCGGGCCATTTTTGACCCTGATGACGAGCAAATGCTTACAAGAACAGGTACCCCACCTTCTTCGACTATGCGGAGAGCATTACCAGAATAAAATGCAAGGTTCCACAGTGCCCCTGCAGCTGTCTCGTGAACATCCTGTGGAGCAAAAAATTGTTGTTTTTGTTTCTGAAGACAGAAATGCCAAAGTATGCAAACTTTGAAATCACTTTAGCACCCATGGGGGGTGGGGTTCTTCCCCACGCTGCGCCCAAGGTCTTTAGAAAACAATCAAACAAAAAAAAAACTGCACATGTTTTGCAAGCCAACCAGGGCAATTTTTCCAAGCATTTAAGAAATGGAAGGAATGATGCGTTCATACAAATAAAACTGTGTCACAACAGGCCTGTAAAGCCAGTACAGTCACTTAAAATAAAGTACACGACATTATTAAATACTGCGAAGTCTTTGCAAATCTTCATATCAGAAAAATGTGTCCAAGAGCTAGAATTTGAAACTACAAGCTACAAAGCAAACAACTTTAGAACCAAACATATTAATGAATTGTGGACACAAACTTATTCCATCCACATACACAATGATTTTGTACATCTAGCATTATTCTGACCAATCCATGAAGTATACAGGGAAGTCTCGTGATAATATTATCTAGTGGCAACAGAAAGCCATTTCACATATACAATTCAAATTTCTTTAGTAATAGAACACATACAAACATGAACAGAAATTTGTCGAACTTGTTGACAATATTAATTGCAAACAGGACTTACTTCAACCTCAGAGCGCGCCAATGTGAGCAAAGGTGCAACCCCACCACCTTGTCCAATTGCAATACTGATGAATGCAAAGAAAATTGAAGGTATCACAAATAATGTGGGAATTGAATCACTAAAAGATTGGCACAAAGGTTAAATAATCAAAGGGTCACTGAAATGAACCAATAAATGCCATTTTTTACTAGATTCTGTTTCCTTAATAGAGCCTAAGCTGCCTTTCACCTCTTCATCAACATAGGCTAATTAGAAATTTCCATAACTACACTAATACATGATATGGGGGGAAAGGCTGTTTGTAAGGATATCATGAAGCAACAATTTAGTAATAGGTGCAAATGTACTTCATCAGAATATGGCCTTGCTTAAAGGGAAGGAGATAAAACTAAGATTCATTCTTATAAGAAAGTGGAAATGTCTTTTAGAAAACTTCTGAGGTTAAGTAAACTCAACACTATGAGCAGAAAGGGTCATAATAAACCACAACTGGAAGAACTTAAATTGGTATGGACATGTTAACATTTAAATTACCTGTTTGCTTCTGAAACAGATAAGCCCCATAATGCGCCAGCAGCTCTCTCCTGAAGGCCTTCCGAACCATTCAAACACTGTTGCACTAGGGAAACCTAAAAACAGAAGTCATTATTTGAAAATATGCAGTGATGAGATTCCTAGAAACACTTTGGTACCCTAAGAGTATTTACCAATTATTTCTCTCATCTGTATAGGTGGTGTCTTTGCTACCATACTTAACTATATATAAACTTCAAGATGATTTTTCTACAAAAACTGAACCAAATAACTCGAGCCTACTATATAACAAGCAAAGGAGCCTTCTGTCCCAAGCAAGTTGGGGTAGGCTAGAAAGCTACTATAATTGTAATATACTAAGACAGGCTAGGGGTGGTAATGGGCCACGGCCCTAATGCATCATTCCCAATCCAACTAGGCCCTTTTGTTTTTCTAGTTCAAAATTGAATAGAATTATGGTCCGATCCTTATAGGGCACGATCCTTAAATTTCTTAGTACAAAATGGAGGGCCCGTTACCACCCCTAAAGACAGCAGCATCTGCATCACTCCCTAGTCTAAATGCCTCTTTAGATGTACGACTTTATTTAAATGTATCGATTAACAGCTAATAGCCACCAAATGGCATGAGCAGAGAATGTGAAGGAAAAGGGCTTACCAGAGCTTCAACACCTCCCACTGCAGCAATGGCCTCACGGTTTCTGTCATCAAATGACAGGTTCCACAGAGCACCAGCAGCTTCTTGTCTAATTGATACATTAAATTGCACAATATTAATGTAGATTCTTGTGGACAATCAGACAGGTCACAAACATTAAAACTTGAAGCCCAGCAAATCAAAGCATATCAAATCAATGAGAAGTATACCTTACACCCTCATTTTGAGAACCTGTTAGTTGCACAAGCGCCTCCAGAGCACCTGCTTCCTGACCTACAGCAGCATTGTTGTCATTGTTGTCTCCATGTGCAGCTAAGTTAGCTAAAGCTCTTGCAGCCTACACATATAAGAAAAGTAGCATTAGGAACTAAGACAACATAGGAATGGACTGATCTTTGAAAATTACCCTGCAAATTCTAACATGTGGGGAAGAAATTTGAAGGATGAATGCTACAATCAAGCTCTTAGGATGAAAGACTCCTTAAAAAACCATTTTGTTGTTTGGGTCAACAACCCTGTATAGCTCTCAGTTTACCTCCTTTAGCCTTGTACCTCTTGTGCAGCTCCCCCTCTTTGTTTTCTGTTTGGTTTAGTGGTTGTTTGTAAGTATTTCCTTCCCTCTATATCTTTTTAATAAAATTTGCACAGCGGGAGCCTCCCTCGCTGTTTTTGGTTCAAAAGAAAATCTAAGACAGCATACAGAGATGTTGTGCATTTACATAGCAATAGGCTCAGAACTTCAACACAAAAATGTCACTGGAGTGGCTCGAGAGAAAAAAAAGTCCAAATCTGGCATTAAAGCTTGAAGCATCTAACATTAAATCCTGAAACTTTAGACTAAACTGTCTTTTCAAATTACATAGCAATAAGCTAGTCAGCAAACCACTCAACTTAGTATTCTCGATGAGTTTACAGGAGTTTCGTGCTCTTGATTAGGACAGAAGTTATGGTCTATAGAATATACAATGAAGGTAAGCAAACAAACTTAACATCTCAAATAAAATTTACACTATATCTTCACCAAATCCTGATAAATGCACATGCATGACCAAATTTGGGACTTGTGTGCACCAAAAGTTCAATATGCAAGCAATGGGCTGATGGCAATTGTTCAGGTGTACAGTATGAACTGTGGAAATGATAACTCGCATGCATTTGATAGTGTTGTCTTTATTGAGACACGCCTATCCCATGGCCAGATTATTCTCTCATATGGCACACAGCCAAAGTACAGTACATAAGCAATAGGATGCTGATGGTACATGTAACATGTCCAGCTGCAAGTAGCTATGAAAATAGAATGAAAGGATTAAAGCATGCATGCTACTGGTCGTGCTTTGAATTTACCACATCATGTACTGGTCGTGCTTTGAATTTACCACATCATGTTTGTTTTTATGGAACTCATTTTACAAGCAATACACTAGGAGTGTACAATGAACATGTACTGGTTTCGTACGGGAGGGAAAGCATAAAGGTGTGATCTGTCGTTTACCTGTTCTAGGACACCCTCGAGTTTACACGATCGAGCAAGTGTAACCAAAGCATGGACACCACCAGCCTTTGCAACTTCCAAGCTACACTTGTCATCAGCAGCCAGGTTTGCAAGAGCACCAGCAGCACGTTCCTAAAGAAAAAGGAATAGCAACATATACAGACTAAATGTTCCAGCTAGTAGCAAGTGAAATTGGAAATTCAAGAAATCGACAATTAAAGGATTCATACAAGAACTCCATCGGTTCCAGCAGACCAACGATATATTAGATCGACTAGAGCCTTGATACCACCAGATAAAGCAATAGCCGCCTGAAGAGCAACCGATGAATTATTACCAATTCCAATCAGAAGTTAGGCAATAAAAATCAGCGTAGGAAGAATAACAACCTTGTGGTCTTCACCCACAGAGAGATTCCAAAGGCCACCAGCAGCCTCTTCAGCAACAAGCCTATTCATCGACTTAGCCAAATTAGTGAGGATTGCAATACCGCCTTCATCAGCAACTGCCTTGGCAACCTTGGTATTCACTGACAAATTGGCAATAGCCTGCACAGTGGAATTAACTAATGTGAGAAAATGGTAAATGCAGAAACACTGAAAAATAGTGCAGAGCAGCTATTTTTACTTTTGCTGCTTCTGACTGTGCGCTCTCCCTTGAGCACCTCGCAAGGTCCAGCAACATTCGGATGCCCCCGTTCTGCATCACCGCCTCCGACCTTGCAGGATCCACATTCGCACTCTCGTCGTCCATAACAACAAATGTAGCAAGGGCGGTAGCTGCACGCTCCTGCACATCCTCCTGGGAACTCTTCAATAGTCTAAGCAGCAGTGCGGTGCCCTGCTGCAGCCAGAACTCATCCATACCTTGTGGGTTCGTCTCTGCAATTCGCAGAAGTGACTGCGACAGAATCCACTCGAGCCAGGTCATCGTGTCATCAGCTATACTGTCATTGTACCTCCAGTTACACTGATTGAACACCTCATGCTCTTTCACATCCACACCAGGAAATATGGTGGCAATAGATTTAAAGATGTGGCTTTTAACTGTTAGCACAAGCTTGCCCTTGGAGTTGCTAAATACAGAAGGATCTTGAACCAGCTCTTCCTCAACAGAAATGCAATTCAGTGTGCATATAAGCTTGAGGGTTTTGGAGTTGGAGATGAGGCGTGAGATAGCATTTGTTGGGACATCGGTGCGGGAGACATCAATTGCAATAAGGGAGGGGAGCTGGGTCCAGGAGGTAGATGCAGTAGCCCATTTCAGGCTCCGGCATCCTGCCACAGAGAGGAACCGGAGAGAGTGGATGTCAGCGAGGGCAGCCTCATCGACAGCACCGCAGTCAATGAAAGCCACGTCCTCAAGGAGGGGGCAGTAGCAAGCGAGTGCTCCGATGGCACCAGCATCAGCTTCGCGGAGCCCTGAGAGGCGCAGGCGACGGAGTTTGGAGCAACAGAGCGCGACCTGGCGGAGGGCGTCGCAGGAGATGTGCTCGAGAGGGTCGGGCCCGATCTGGAGGCGCTCGAGGTCCTCGTGCCGCGCGGCGAGGACGGCGAGCGCGGCGTCCGTGAGGCCGCGGCAGCCATCGGCCACCACCTCCCGCAGCCCGCGCGCTCGGAGGCCAGGGACGGCCTCGACCGCCTCGTGGCCGCGCAGGCGCAGCCGGCGCAGGCTCCCGCACCGCTCCGCGAGCGACGACGCCATCTCCCGGTCGCAGCGGTGCGCGCGGAGGTCGAGCTCGCTCCACAGGCAGGGCGACGAGCCCAGCGCCCGCCACGCCCGGCACGCCGCCGCCATGCTGGCGCGGTCGCGGTAGTTCAGCCGCGCGAACAGCTGCAGCATCGTGTCGTCCGGCAGCGCCTTCCAGTCCAGCTCCACGGCGGGCACGTCCTCCTCAACATCCTCCACCCCCGCCGAGCCCGCACGCGACGAGCTCCGCAGCACCCTGCCCTCCCTCTCCCTGCACGTCCTCCGCCGCACCCGGCGCGTCATCGCGCCCGCCCAAACCTAAACCCAAACCCTAGCCCTTCCGCCCGCCGCCGGCGGGCCGCCACCGCACCGAACCCAAGCACGCACCCCGAAACCCCCAAATCGGCAGGTAGTTAGGCACCTGCCGCGGCGAGATCGACCGGCCACCACCTCCCGCCGCTTATCGGGCAAGGGCGCGGGGAACCCGCGCCGATCCCGGTGTCCGATTCGAGCTCGGCGCGGCGAAGCGACGCGAGAAGATGAGGCCGGTGGCTTCGATCCGTTCCGACGAGCGGGTGGATCCGACCGGGCCACCGACCGGGTGTGCGTGCCTCTTCGTCCCCTTTCCTCACCTCCTGCTGGAAGGGATGGAGAGGAGGTCCCTCAGGCGGAGGTGGAGGCGGGGACGCAAGTTATATAGGGGGTGTTTGGGACTGCTCTGCTCCCGTTTTTTTCCGCCTCCATTACTGCTCCACGATGCACCAAACACATCTAGCTCCACGAACTCCGCTCAAGAAAAACGTGGAGCTGGAGGCCAACTCCACGTTTTTCTTGGAGTACCTCAAGGGGTACTCCACCAACTCCACGTTTTTTATGGAGTAGCGCGCGCTCCACGAACTCCACGGTGGAGTTGCTCCGTGGTGGAGTTCGTGGAGCGGAAATTTAAAAAAGCGGGAGCAGAGTAGTAGTCCCAAACACGCCCATAACGTCGTATGCGGATACGACCGTGCATACGCAGCTGCGGACGCGTACCCCGAGCTGTAACCCAAATACGCCGACCGGCTACGGCAAGCTCAGGGCGAGTGAGCTTCAGACCGTATACGTCGAACGGTAGAAGGCTAGGGGCAATGCAGCTTTTACTCGTGCCATTACCATACAATTTCGTAGGATGATTATAAATTGCAGCAAGAGTGAAAGGGGAGTTCATCTTGATTCAAAGGGAGTTAAGAGATCAAGATAAACAATTAGCAGCACGCCATGAGACTACTGTGAGATCAGTTACAACGGCAGTGGCACGTGCTCCAACCTGCAAGTAGGTTTCCGGCCAAATTATAGAACGCTGCTGTAGTTTACTTGCACAAAACATGATGGTACATCTGAGATTAGCTTCATACTTTCTACATGTTACAATGAAACTAGAAGAGAATGCACGGAAAGAAGCATTCACATATAGGAGTTTGGAGAGGAAAGAAGCATTCATCTTTCCTCCACGAATTACAGTAAGCTGGTGCCCCCAAATTCAACTACTGCTAGTATATCTTATACTTATACAATGTAGCGCTCTCCATTGCTGTCCACAGTTTCATTCAGAGATCATTCATCTTCGGAACTTTCATCAGGTTGATCAGGTCCTTCCTCAGGCAGGGCAGATACAATTGCAGCACAGCAGAAAGAGTCGCGGTCCTTCAGGAGGAGGCAGCTCCCATCTGAGTTCCACTTCAAGTCGACAATCCGGAAATTTGGCAAGGGTATGTTGACACAGCAGGCACCGGATGGTGTCCACATGTACAGATGAGGGCTCTCCGTACACAGAACCAAGCGTGTGCAGGTAGGGTCCCAAGCCGCGGCGCGGATTGGGTCTTTCTGCACAAGCACAGCAGCAAGCTCAAGGCGGCAGATATCCCATATCCAAAGAGCAGTCGGAATGTTGTCGTTCCTGGTGAAGAAATAGTGGCTGTCACTGCTCCATGATAGCATACCTGCAACATATGTTGTAAGGTGAGAAAGAGGTGGTTTCCACTTTTCATAGATGAATGCAATTCTAGGGTTGCAGGTTTTGTCCATGATTTGCCAGACTTATAGCATCAATGATGTTTTGAAAATGTAGTCTTTACTTCTAGACAAATGTGTAGCTATATAAGAATTCACAAATGGATTCAAGATAAATAGCGGATCACAAGTACAATCACTATAAAGAGTAAGAAACAAGACAAGTGTTGTGTCAAAACACAATATATCACAAATTCACAACCTCATGATACTAGACATAAAGTAAGGCAACAATGGATAACCCATATGCATCAGCTGAAGTGGCAAAATACAAGAGGAGCTCACCAATTCCTTGTTTGGGGTTGGGCTTGTCAGTAGCTGGTTTAATCGAAGGTAAGGTGATGGGAACATCCATCACAGCATATTTTACTCTAGAGCCTCCTCCCTCAGTGCCATTTTCTGACAACAAAAATAAGGGAACATTCATTAGAGCATTTAAACATGTAAGAACTAGTTTATATTAAAAAAAATTGACATGAACTAGTTTATATAAATTAAAGGCATCACAACATGTCAATTTTACCCTGGGGGCATCCAATATCATGTGATAGGAAGATGATAACATGGAGACTGTAGACAATACTAACATGGTTTCAAGCTACTACAACTTCTACAGAAGTATGGTATCATAGTCATGTTTTCTATCTAGCATTCTATAACTAATATAGAGCAATAATACAATTATTTTGTTACCATAACAATGATGAAAAAACACTTGTAATCCACAATGGGGTACCAATGTGATAAAAATAAAACAATTCATAATAAATATCTTCACATCAATGGGGTACCAATGTGATAAAAATAAAACAATTCATAATAAATATCTTCACATCTATAGAAGGACAGCAGTGCGGAGCAAACTCAAACGAGAACATGTGGATGTGGGTCAAGTCTACTACAGAGTAAAGACTACAAGAACAAAAAATAGCCTGAGAATGTGACATGGAGCATTTTAGTTTCAGTGTTGTAAGATAGGAAATGATTGTAGCCTATTTCTGTTGAAAAGGAAATTCACCAAGGAATCAATGTTTTAGAAACGAGGCCCCAAGGTCAATGCTCAAAAATATAAAAAAGCAATAGCATGAGTAGCACGAATGATCACTCCTAAGATTACCAGCACCATTGTCTTGCATGTTACGAGAGAAGCCATCACTAAGACATAACTCTGACATATCAAGTTGCCACGGATCATCCACTTCCTGTTGATATTTGGCAGTTAAAATTGGGTAATAAGATTATTAATTAGAGAGAGAAATTTGGACCATGCCGCTATACTAATATGACAATTAATGAAAGAAAATGACAGGATTACCTTAAATATAGCTGCATTACAGGGACTTCGAATAGAAGCTGCATGTGTGAACTCCGCAAAAGTTTTCCATGTCAGGTGGTTCAAAGTACGCACAGCTTGATCATAGCTGCCCACTGCTAAAAACTGTCCACATGGTGACCAAGAAACAGATTTCACACCTAACCCACTTTCATAAGCTAAATACTTGAACAGGCACCTTCCATCCGGAGAATATATCAGAACCTGTAAATGAAAAAAAAGTCAGAACCTGTACTAGGCATTTTCCTCAGATGATCAGCATACAACTATATTATGCTCAGTTTAAAGTAGGAAAGAACATATTGGTTCTATTATACAAGTAACTTAAATGACCTCTTAAGAGTAAGCAAGAGATTAATGGTTAAACTAAAAGCTCAATCATCAAGACTAAAAGCAATCATGTGCATACAACAACCTTATCCAACAATGCGAGGTATCAACTACCTAAACGAGGCACTAGGGAGGTAAACTAAAGGCAAAATACACATTTCCTCTGTGGTAACAAACAAGGTAACTCACAGGCAATGGACACTTCATTCAAATTTATTGAAGTTGAATTAGCAGAACGAATATTAGGCAGCCAAGTGCTATATAGCATGACGCAATACTTAAAATAAAGATGTTTTACATGAATACATCTGAAAGAAGATAACTAAAGACTTGAGTTGCTCCTCAGAGACAAGCAGGAATTGACAGTCACAAGTCAAATAACAGGGATTTGTGAAGATAAAACACACATACCTTATATTCAAGAAGCGAATCCCAGACAACAATAGCACTATCATCTGGTGACCACTCAACACCAGCTAAGTCTACAGTGTCAACAGCAAAGGTGCTCATTATCTCCCAGGAATGACATGAGAGCAAATTTATGTAGTCCTTGCAGTCACGCCTGGTGCAGATTGCAGCAAACCTCCCATCCTTGGTAAAAGATACACCTCTAGAACCATGCTTTGGCCACTGGACGTGCACGCATGCTGTATTTACAAGAGACCACACGGTAAGACGGAGTTGAAACTCGGATGTGGTGAGTATATGACGACTGTCAGGACTCCAGCGAGCATATGCAATCCCTGCAGGGCCTTCATCGATCTTGCAGGTCCAGTCAGGCTGGCTCAGAGACCAGGCCTGAACCATGGGCCGCTTGTAAAGTCCGCATAGAATATATTCTGAATCAGGAGCCCACTCCAGAGAGCTTATCTTGTCCACACACGAAAACAATTGTACCACCTGCACAAATGAATTCAAACAAAAAAAAGCAACCTTAGGCAAACATTTATGTGGTGTCTCAACATCAGCACATTTGTTATTAGCAATATGAGTTCCTTATATATGGTATTCCCTCCGTTCCAAATTATAATTCGTTTCACTTCTTTTAACTCCAAGTTTGACCGGTCAGAGTAGTCAAACTTGGGGTTAAAAAAGTCAAACGAATTAGAATTTGGAACAGATGGAGTATGTAGGAAGCTTTCAAGATATATACTGTATATGATGTGACCGTTTTAAAACTTTAAACAATAATTGCACCGAAAATTTGCATAGATCAGTATGAAACATTACTAAGAGGTCATGGACTTCCAGGATCCAGGTAATCAGAATTCTAAACACAGTTCACAGATAAAATAGTACAAAATACTACCGTTTGCTACAGAGATTCTTGGATAGTTGGATCCAAGATGTACCACGAAATTGAGCTAAGCAAAGCCTATTCCTGACCCCAAGGACTTCAGATCGGCAGAAGTAGGCGCATTCTATGGATCAGCAAGCTCGAATCAGAGCAGCACAATGTCACATTACCCAATTCCAGAATTCCAGATTCGGCGATCACTACAGCAACACAAACCCTAAACCCGCATTCCCTCGCGAACAATGAGATCGATGGGGCGAAAGGAGATGGTGAACGGTAGGCGGCGGGCACCTTCAGGGAGACGACGTCCCGCACGACGAGGCGGTAGTCTACGGCGACGGCGAGGAAGCGCGCGTCGGGGGAGAAGCAGCATGGGCCCGTCTGCTTGTACGGCTCCGTAAACTCCATCCCCTTACCCTCTCACCGGAGGTAGGACTCCAGGTGACGGGGAACGGAAATGAGTCCTCCCTCGCTGGGCGGCGGGGCGGCCTGCTCCGGCCGTCCGGCGAGGTTGGGGGTTTCGATTTTTGGAAGGTTGGTGTTTGGGATTTGAATTTCTCGTGGGGGTAGAGATGTAAAATGGAAAGGAGTGCTGTGCCTAGTTGCATGGATGTGCCGAGTTGACCGTTGACAGCCGGTGGGGTCCATCTTGGCGGGATGGTTTTGGTCAGGTTAAAAGTTCTTGGCCTCATATCTTGGATCCAAATCATAAAGAGACTGAAATGTAGTAAATGAGCATTAATTATCTCTCTCCTTCTCTCTTTTTCTCCCTCTCCAGCCAATAGATGGGGCATGCTACAGATTTCTATGAGGTTAAATGAAGAGAAAGAGAGCTAAAACAAAGTTTAGTAGGGTTCTCCTTCCTAAAAAGTTTTAGTCTCAAGACTAGTTTTAGCCCCTCTTTAGTCAGGGTACTTGGAGCTTTAGCCTCTCAAATAGACTAATTTTAGTCAGACTAAATTTAGTCTCATGGATCCGAGCACCCCCTTGGTCTCACAGTGGAGAGGCCAGCCTATAGGGTTGGAAGAACTTTGTTGGCTTGACACTTGGCATGTCTCAAGCATGTTTGATGTGACACCGTCGTCGTCGGATCCCGGCAACAGTATTTTTCTCTCATAACAAATCAGCAGTAGCAATCAATCACTAGTCAAACGAGCACGTATATCCAGACGAATCGTTGGCATGATAAATGTTTAGCCATCCCAAAGACCCAAAACAAAGGCTCGCAAAGTGCGAGCCAGTATTTGGCGCAAATCATGCTCATTGTTTTCAACATGAGCGTAGACGTCAGGATGATCAAAATACAATCTGAAAATTTTGAACCGGCACATACATGTGAAAAATAAATGTAAAAATCAATTAACAATAACTATATATTATGCTTATGTTACAATATTCATCATCGATGGTTTCTTTCCCTTTCCAAGTCATACTCAACTTCAAGCATGCATCCGAAGATCATGGCGTGAGAATGCCAGTCACAGCAATAAGACTGAGCTAGAAGTGTGTCTGGTAGTTTATCATAGTCACACTGTCACAGCAATAACAGATCGCATGGACTGAGCTGGAAGTGTCAATAACAGATCGCATGGACTGAGCTAGAAGTGTGCCCTGCAGTTGATCATGGCGTATCTTGGTAATAAAAGACGGAAAATTGCACTACCGTTCATAGCAATTTGGTCAGTGTTGAAGCAACGCATTTGGTCAGCAAGTTGAGACGCCTTTCATTTAACATAATATACACGTAACAGTCAACTTATTACATGATATATATACAAACCCGAGCAACTTCACTCTTTGGTTGCTGCAGACACGAGTTACGGACCCACATTGCATATCTTTCTCGTTAATAATATGTACAGGCGAAAGGCAAAAACACAGAGAACTCGGACAATCATGGATTAACCACGACACCTTGCAGTAGACAGGGGTGTCCAGTTGCCATCTGCTCTGCCTCAAGAGAGCAGGTCTCTCTCCCCACATTCTCTGGTAGAGCCTCCTTGCAGGCATGACATCGAAGCCACAGGTACGAAAAACCAGCAAAAGCTGCCTTGCTAGCAAACTGCACACGGTATATTAGGCTTATCTCCCACAATCCACTGCCCATGTTAAGTGCCAAGGCATCCGCATTATAACCTTCCAGATCTGATTCTGAGACCATCACAAATGCACTGTCATCAAAGGCAACAAGGTTGCGAGTTGCAAGGAACAAGGGTGGCTTGATGATAGGATTGTCGAGGCAAGTGCTCCCAGTTTTCTTCACTCTAAGTTGGTAGAATTCTTGCACGGCCTAGATAAGAAATAACACAGAATTAGTGGTGGCATTCACTGGTACATCACCAACAGAGCACAAACTAAATGTCTATTCAACCCCACCCACTATGTAGTGATAATATGTTTGTTCAGGTTCAGTTAATATAGAACTTATGTTGTGATCCTTTGAAAATTTCCAGGTAACAAACAAATCAAGAGATGATATTTTGTAGTTCCAGCAGGAAACTGCCAAGCACACATAATTATGCCAAATACGTACTCACCAAACATAGGGCCTCCTAACTACTAAATATCACCAAGCACCTTAAAGGAACATTAACAATGTGGCAGATGGCCAAACTATTGATTAAAATTGGATCATTAGAACATACAAAGCCCTTTTGTCCACTATGTTTCCAAGAAAAAACAAAAAGATTACCTAAACTAGCATACGAGATATCTTAGTGAGGTAAGTCATAACTAAAAATGAGTCCAACAGACAGGTTCTCATTTTCAAATTTGGATCAATAACAGCCTTTTCTTCTATGTTAACAATATTCATAAAAAATACTATTGACAAAACTGTGTATGCAAGCATGAGAAAAAATTGTGGAACTTACTTGCCACTGTGCAGAAGCTAATAAAACCCTAGGCCGACGCAAGCGGACATGTTCATAAGCCCCAGCAGGAGTCATATTTTTATATTGCACCTAGAGAGCATAATTGGTTAGTCACAACATTATTATATTAAAGAATCACAAGTGAATGACAATATTTAGTAAAGCAAACTGACATACCAAGTAGCAAATAACAACCGTAGTGCTGCGCCCGCGACCAGCTTTGCAGTGGACGTAAGTCAATTTCCCAGATAACGCATTTCCTGCAAGTATTACAAATTTGAAACGAAACAATTAAAAGCCATGAGCCAAATCAGAAATTTAAAGGAAAGGTGCAAGAAAAGAGAATTAATATCAAAGTGATAAACGTTTACTTATGACTTTTTCCAGTTAGTTAGAATCATAGATAGGTTTCCCATTATGCTCAAGGAGGCAAATTCAGAGAGGGAGAAAAGGAGGGCAGCACAGAGAAAGAAACTGAATTCAGGTAAAGAACAAACAAAGTGTATTTATAATGCAGTTTGTAAACATAGACATTCTCAGTTCTTTTCTATTTGAAAATAAGAACATTGGAAGGTGTGCAAATGCTGATGTTGAATATGCATGTTACTAACTCATCAAATTCATCTGTCTGGTAAATGTTTAATTAGCATGCGCATCTACCGTAGTATACACTAAATAAGGAATAAGGAAATTCAGGAAGATTTAACCATGTCTTTTCTCAAAGGCATATGATATAAAATAAGATCAACCAACTCTAAAACATCACATATAAAAGAACTTTATTCTTAATAAGGCACTAACAACCGAGTTTGAGCTGTCATATCAAAAGTGTGGAGCTCGGTTCAACAATCCATGAACAAAATAAACTGTGACCTTCATATAATGTAGCATCAAGAGGTATACTTTTAGAAGGTTCTTACTGTGGATGAAATCAGCAGCTTCACAAAGGTTAGCAAAAGAAGGCGCATAAAGATAATCCCGTGTTGGTAGCACCAGGTTTTCGATTCCATGAACCTAAAATCAGACATAATATCCAGTTACTTATGCTTCCGAAAATAGATCACAACAGACAAAAATAAGAAACAACTAACATGGGAACACAAATTGGTTTGATGCATCAGCATATCATGGAACTGGGTAAATTATCAGCATCCTATACAACATCTAAATTCACATGAAAAGCAGTTACATGCAAAGGAATTAAGGAATACAGTAGTGCAAATGGTAAAGGAGAACAATACAACAGCTCATTAACAAAATCAACAATGTTGCCGCATTGGCACTAGTTGACAAAATCATTGCACAGTGTTGGCAAATTTTAATGCCCGGCTATCAATACCAGCTCCACAGTCCACTACCATTACCAGCATAGCTGAAAACTTTAAAGACCAGTTTACAAAAAAAAAAATCTCAAACTCATCATTCAATCAGACTAACACGTAGGTATGGTGATATGATATCATGACTAACAAAGCTGAACTTGATGTTTGAATGCATTCACCACAATATTGTTCTACAAAAAAATCAGATTAAAAGTCATCAAAAGTTGAACTAAGAAGCTTGTCCTATTTAGGGGCCCTTTGGCAGGTCTTTTCCAAGTGCTTCTCCACTGGCTTTTATAGAAGCCCTGCCAAACCCCTAACAAAAAACGGCTTCCAAGCTGAAGCCATGGAGAAGCCATTTTGCAATTTGTACTACGGAGGTGAAGCCAAAAATAGTGGCTTTCCGCGGCTTCTTCCCCACATGTGACATAGGGCCCCTTTGGCAGGGCTTCGGCTGTGCCTAAAACGGTTGTGGCTGTGGCTACTCTAGTAAAATGACTTTTTTGGTGAAGCTGAAGCCATTTTGTAAGTGTTTGGCAAAATGGCTGTGGTTGTGGCTTCAATGTCACATGTGGGGAAGAAGCCGCGGGAAGCCACTATTTTTGGCTTCACCGTAGTACAAATTGCAAAATGGCTTCTCCATGGCTTCAGCTTGGAAGCCGTTTTTTTGTTAGGGGTTTGGCAGGGCTTCTGTAGAAGCCAGTGGAGAAGCACTTGGAAAAGCTCTGCCAAAGGGCCCCATAGAAGCCACAACCACAGCCATTTTGTCAAACACTTTACAAAATGGCTTCAGCTTCACCAAAGAAGCCATTTTACTAGAGTAGCCACAGCCACAGCCGTTTTAGCGACAGCCGAAGCCCTGCCAAAGGGGCCCTTAATATGACCAGCTAAACAAATTATTTAGCTTATGTATGTTAACTACATAGGTATTAAACTACACCATAGATCACAAGCCACCAAACAACCAATATATCACAAACAAATGGCTGCAGAACAGTATAACTGGATGCACTAGATCAGTCGGTTGTAATATACTAACCTCGTAGAGCGATCTAGGAACAAGCCTCTCGTATGATTCATTCAATGTTACCACACCAGAAACTCCAAGTTCCTTTAGCCGGAGAACATCGCTAGGGAATGGAACAGCGCCTAGCAGAACATGCTGGTCGAAGGAAAAAAATTGAAAACCACAGTTAGAGCAGAACCTGCAGAAATTCTGAGGGAATTGAAGCATGGAAAGGTCATGTTTTCAGAACTTATCAAACGAAATCCAGAACCAGAAGAAAATCCCCAAACCATGAAGCCGAAAAAACAAAACCGAAGACCAAACACCATGACTGCGAACTGGCATGCAGGAGAAGCAAACAACATTCCAGATTAAAGCCCGGTACCGACGCACAGTAAACTCAAAATCCCACAGCAACCAAATAATAGATCGGACAAAGCTAACGGAACAGCAAAGCAGCATCGATCTAAAAGGAGAAGGAAAAATTACCCACCTCGTCGACCTGATCCCACCAGTGGAAGTGGGACTCGAGCCGATTCCTCACGACGTTGTAGCACAGCGTCGGGTAGAACAGCATCCGCGCGCCGACGCCCACTGCCGCGCGCTTCGCGTCGACGGCCACCCGCATCACCACCCCACCCTCCCCCGCTACCGCGCCGCAATCCCCGCGACGCAGCTGTGGAAGCTCCTCCGCACCTCCTCCACCGGAATCGCCCGGAAGCTCCTCGATTCGCATCGCTCCCCGATCAACTAAACTCAGTCCGATCCGATCGATGGCCAAAAAAGCAAAATCCCCAAAGAAGATCGATTTGGGGAAAGCGAGTGGACCGACTTGGGGGGTTGGAATCCGATCTGAGGCGTTGGGTGTAACCGAATTAGATTCTCGATTCGGCAACCGGGGTAATCTAGATCGGAAGTCTCGCCATCTCCACTTTCCTCGCGCTCACGCCTCCTCCCCCTCCCGACCCCGGACCCCCTACACCTCGCCTCTACGAACTCGGAAGAAGTCGAAACTGCCCGAGCCAAGCAGCAACCCGCACGTCACCATATGGCTCGGCGACGTGCCACCAGACCACTGTCAGGTGGGCCGCCTGGTGCCTCGTCCATCCAGTGCTGATTTGTGGGCCATACCGACAGAGGTGGATAGAGGAAAGATAACGGCCAAAGGAAAACAGAGGAAATTTGGGGATCGCGAGTATTTTTATTTCAAGCGGCCGAAGCCACATGAGCCGGACTGCCTCCGCCGGAGCGCCATGACGCCACGGCAAGGCTTCCAAGCGAGCGAGGCCGCCAGGCCGTCCACGCCATGGCTTGATCCCACCAGCGCACCCACCAACGATCCGCGCCAAGGCTTGGTGTGCGTGCCCCCAAGGCGATCCGCGCCAAGGTTGTCACTTACCGTGTCGAAGGCCACTTCGGAGACCGGCCCCCCGGAGGCGGTGGCCAGCTTCGACAGAGTGGCGAGAGCATTTTTTAAAAAGAAGGTAAATTGCACGCGAAGGGATGGGGGAACACCGACTTATATTACATGTCGAAATCGAATGGATACAAGGGGCCGCCTCGTTAAAAACCTCACACTTCGCGGATGGGAGGGGAACCACGAAGCCTCCCCCGTGAGGAAAAGAGTACGTCCCCCACTACTTTAATGTACATAGGATACAAAGTCGGTGTCTTGACTTAAAAGAAAGAGAAACTATTGAAACTCAAAGACTATACTAAAAACTCGCGGTACGCTTCGGACGAAGTACTTCGAAGCATGTCCACATTCTGTGTGTATGGCTCTTCGTCGCCCGTTAGCCGACGCAGTTTGAAGGCTGCTTCGTTTGCGGTTGCCGTTGCTATGAACGGGCCTTCCCATTTCCCGTGCATCCTGCCCTTCAATTTGCCCTTCGGCACCTTGCTTAGCACTAGGTCCCCTGACCGTATGAGCTTCGGTTTGATCTTTTTATTTTTCCACCTTCGGGTCTCGTTTTGGTAGGCCAAGAGGTTTTCGGTACGCCGTAAGCGGACCTCCTCGATGGTCCGAACCGAAGCCTTAAGGTCTTCGTCTCCGAAGGTGTGCTCCTCCGGGTGCCCGGACACGGCTCTTCGGGCAGCATGGCTTCCTCCCCGTATAGCAGTTTGAAGGGGGAGAACTGAGTAGTTCTGGATGTGGTGGTGTTGTGGGACCAGACTACCCTCGGCAGTTCTTCGGCCCATTTGCTCTTGGGTAAGTCAGTGATGTTCCTCTTGATGCCGCCGAAGATGATCCCATTGGCCCGCTCCACCGCCCCGTTGGACTGCGGGTGGTAGACCGAAGCGAAGCACAACTTCGTTCCCAAGTATGCACATAATTCCTTGAACTCCGCGCTGTCAAACTGCTTGCCATTATCCACTGTGACCTCGTGGGGGACGCCGAAGCGGCACACTATGTTCTGCCAAAAGAACTTCTGAATGGTTGCCGAAGTGATACTCAGTAACGGCTTCGCTTCAACCCACTTGGAGAAATATTCGACCGCCACAACTGCGTGAGTGTAGTTTCCGGGTGCCGTGGGTAGCGGGCCGACGATGTCAACACCCCACCGAGCGAAGGGCCACACCGGTGGTAACAGCCGTATCTCATTGGAAGCGAACTTGCTGTAGGGTGCATGGCGTTGGCACTGCGGACAATGGCGCACTATGTCATGGGCATCCGCGACCGCCGAAGGCCGTAGAAGCCCCGGCGGAAAGCTTTCGCACCAAAGCCCCGGTGCCGAGGTGGTGTGAGCACATGCCGCTATGGATTTCGTGGAGTAGTTGTTCCCCCTCGGTGACCGATATGCACTTTAGCAAGGTGGGGCACACACCCCTCTTCGGTACAAGTTACCGTCAACAAGGTGATAGTTCCTCGCCCTGATGGCCACCCTTTTGGCGATGACCCCATCTTCGGCCTCATAGTACCCTTTGAGCGCCGCTACTATTGGGGCACGCCAGTCCTCGCTCTGTATGGCGTTCACAAATTTGGGGGGTGTCGCTCGTCACAACTGCGGACCTCGATGTGGTTGTTTCATAAAAGACATCCGGTGGCAGGGGCTCAAGCAGCGCGGTTGCCTTCGCGATAGCATCGGCCTCCTTGTTATGGTTCCTGGGAAAACTTCTCACTGTAATACCGATGAAGAACTTTTCCATGCTTCGGACGGCCTGCAGGTACTTCATCATATCCGGGTTTTTTGCCTTGTAGGTTTTCCCAATATGGCAGGCAACAAGCTCGGAGTCCGTCAGGATGACAAGCCTCCTTGCCCCTACGGCCCTAGCCTTCCGAAGCGCGAGCAGCAGGCCTTCATACTCTGCCACATTGTTTGTGCAGTTGTCATAATTTAGCCGCAAGGCATACCGGAGTTTGATGCCCGAAGGAGACTTTAAGAGCGCCGCGGCCGCCGACCTAAGGTGGCGGTATGCGCCATCACATTGGACTTCCCATATTGGCTCTATGACCACTGCTTCCCCCTTCGGCGCCGAAGGCGTCCCGCCGCCTACGAAATCGGCGAGGACTTGAGACTTTATCGCGCCGCGGCGACGAAGGTTATTACGTGCTCCGCCGCCTCCGAGGCCCACTTGCCCAACCCGCTCGTCGACTCCTTGTTCTCGAACATGTCCCGAAGGGGGAAAGCCGTAGGCACCGAAACGTTGTGGCTCGGGAAGTAATGTCGTAGTTTCCTTTTTGCCATAACGACAAGATATGCCATCTTTTCCATTTCGGAGTAGAGGAGCTTGGAGCCGCTCGAGCTTCGGAGACATAATATATAGGAAACCGCCTCGAACATCCGCCTCTTTACGCTCTTCTACGAGCACCGCACTAACCGCCGTGTCGGTTGCCGCAATGTACAACGGGCGGTTCGGCCTTCGGGGACGGTTTGGTCATGACCGTTGCATCTTCAAGATATTTCTTGAGGTCGTCGAAGTCTTCTTCGCCGCTTCCGGACCCCATTGGAAAGTTGAATTTGCTCGGAGTGTCTTGAAGAAGGGAAGGCTTCTTTCGGCGGCTCTTGAGATGAAGCGGTTCGGCCGAGGCGATTCTCGCCGTGAGCCTTTGGACTTCCTTTCGAGTGGTCGGGGGCCGCATCCTTCGTAGGGCTTCGATCTTTTGGGGGTTTGCTCGTATGCCCCGCTTGGAAACCATGCGGCCCGGCCAATTGCCCTTTCCGGATGCCGAAGATGCATTTCTCTCGGGTTGAGCTTGAGGCCGTTTTGCCTCATGTTGTCGAAGGTCTCGGTTAGATCCGCAATGTGATCTTCCTCTTGCTCGCTCATGATGACGATGTCATCGACGTACGTCGAGGCGTTGCGCCCACCGGCCGCCCAAGATCGTTTCATCATGCGGTTGAAGGTGGACCGGCGTTGCGCAGCCTTCGGGCATTCGACGAAGCGGAAGATGCCGAAGGGGGTTGTGAATCCGGTTTTTTGCTTCGTCTTCCCTTTGCATCCACACTTGGTGATAGCGGAGAAGCGATCTAGGAGGCTCAACATATCGCGATCGGCGGCTCGATCAATAATGACGTCGATCCTTGGCAATGGGAAAGGGTCCTTTGGACATGCCTTGTTGAGTTCAGTGAAGTCAATACACATTCTGATGTTGCCATTCTTCTTCGGCACCATGACCACGTTTGCCACCTAGATAGGGTATTGGACTTCTCTGATGATTCTTGCGTCGAGCAACTTTTGTACTTCGGCCTCCGCAGCCTTGACCCTGTCCGCTGACATCGGCCACTGCTTCTGCAGCCTCGGTTTAACTCTTGGGTCGGTGTTGAGCGCATGCTCTATGATTGAACGATGGACGCCTGTCAAATCGGACTTGGACCATGCGAACACATCTTGATTGTTGCGAAGGAACTGCAAGAGCCGCCTTCGTCTTCGTGCCGATCTCGGCGCCTATCGGCACGATTCTGCGCCGGGCACATCCGCGCATAGGGGCACTGTCTTCGTGACGTCGACAGCTTTCATGCGTTCAGCTTCGGCCCCCTTCATGGACTGCCTCATTTGGGCTTCGGCCTTGTGCTCTTCGGCTACTCCGGCTTCGTTGCTCTCGTCTTCGTTGATGACATGAACTTGTCTGTTGTGGACCGAAGTGTTGCGCTCAGCTCTTCGGGCCTCCTCCCGGCTACCATACACGGATATCACCCCCGCCGCCGTCGGTATCTTCATCAGCAGGTACCCTTGGTGGATGACCGCCGCGAACTTGTTTATGGTGTTGCGGCCGAAGATGACGTTGTACGGGTATGCAAAGTCTACAACATCGAATGTTATGACTTCGGTTCTCATGGTGGCGTCTTGGCCGAAAGACACATTGACATCAATCTTGCCGAGGGCTTCGATTTTCTTGTTGCCGAAGCCATACGGCGGGTGTTCTCGCCTTCTTTAAGTCTTCCTTTTTGAACCCCATGCCGGTGAAATACCGCTGGGTCGGGATATCCGCCGAGCCGCCGTTATCCACCGGGATCCCGCCCACGTCATTGCCGAAGTAGTACTTTGTGTTCTTGCCGATGTTGGCCCTTATGACGAGCGGGTCCTTGTGAGGGTAGTGCTTTGCGGCCGGATGTCGGTACCGCCGTGAAGGTTATTGGGACGTGGGACCATGGCAAGTGAAAGTACTTGCCGAGCAGATATGCGACACGCTTCGGTAGTAGTCTTGGCGTTGCCTCTTTGTCTCGTGCGTCGGCTCATTGGATCCGCCGGGAGATCGCATTGATGATGTTGAGCATGCCCGTCATCCCCCGAACCGCTGAGTCGGGGGCCTCTTGCTTTGGCGGGGGCGGAGGTGGCGGTTGGGTATGGGTGTAATGTACTTGGTGGTGGGCGGGTGGGTTCGGCCACGAAGGCACGAAAACCGAAGGTTGTTGCGCGAGCGAGGGAGGAGGTGGAAGCGACCGCGGCGCGGAAGGTGCGTATGGCCGTGGTGGGTGGAAAGCATGCGCGAGTGCCGAAGGTTGGTAAGGGCCGGTGGTGGTATGGTGGTGGCGGGGCCTTGAAGCCGACCCGCATTTTGGTACTTCATGACATGGTTCACGGCCATGCCTCGCGCCTTCGCCTTCTCCTCCGCCTCCCATTCCGCCTTCATCTTGACCGCCGAAGGGCATTGGTGCGTGTGGTGCCGGGCATCGATTCCGTGGAGCCGGCGGAAAACCGCTCACCACCGGCCCGCCGCGGCCCCGGATTATCTTTCTTCGCGGCTTCGGCCCCTTGTTATGCTTGTATCCGCCCTTGTGCCCGCCGCCCTTCGTTCGGGTTCCGGTCGGGGGCGCGGACACGTTGTTGATCCGACGGTTCGCTTGCTTCGGCGGTTGGTTTTGCCACCCCTTCGGGCCGGTCCCCTTTCCCTGTTGTTTTCGCTTCTTTCTTTGCGTTTGCCGGTCGAGCCTTCGGCGGCGGCCTTTGTCGGACTTGCGGTATTCTTGCATAACTTCAAATAACTCTTGCAAAGACTTCGGCTTGACCCTATCGAGCACATCTTGGCGTTTCCAACCTTCGGGCCCCCGACGATGGCGTCGATGATGCCGCTTTCGGACACCGTGGGCGCACGCGTTGTCGGTTTGACAACCCCGTGCATGTACTCTTGCGGTGATTCACGGTCCCCCCCGGACACACATGTTGACGAGGTCGTTGGAGTCCGGCTCTTCGACCGCATGCCTTTGAAGCTGGACGGCGCTTGTTCCGTGTACTGGAACCATGATGTAATGTATCCCTTCGGAATGTTGGCATACCAATGCGGACTTCTCCTTTGAGCGCGAGCACGAGGGCCTTGGCCTTCGTAGTGGCGTCGCCCCTGTTGGATTCTACCGCCGCCTCGAACTTCATCAGGAACTCTTTGGGATCGTAGTCTCCGTCATACTGGGGCAGGGTGTTGGCATTGAACCGACGGGGCCACGGCGCGCTCTCGAGCTCGACCGAGAGCGGGGACACCGGGACGATGTTGCGGAGTGGTGCGTCGTCGGGAGCGAAGTGCTCGTGCGCCTGCCCCCTGTCTTGGCGGTGGCCTATGCTTTGCCCTTCGGAGGCATCCTTCTGCTGCCTCCATTGGTCCGGCCCCGAGCCCGCATGGCTGCGGGGGTGAGCCGGGCGTCCGCTGGCCCCGGGCCGCCGGCGCAGCATGCGCGGCGGGCGTCGGCGATGGTGCGGGCGGCGCGGAGCGACTGCCTGGGGCGGCGTCGCACCGGCGATCCGGCTTGCGGCATGGCGAGGTAGCGCTCGGCTGCCGGATGTTGAAGTCGATGGAGTCGGAAACGGCGTGCGGCGGAGCCGCGTCCCGGTGCCGGGGTGGTTGCATCCGCGAGGAGGATGGGCGCGTCTCCTGCTCGGGGGTGAGCCGGCACGGACTTGTCGGCGATGAGGGCCGGATCCTTCGGAGAGCTTCGATGTCTTGCGTCGAAGCCCCCCGGCCCTCAAGGGCGACTTCGAACATTCACGAAGCGGTGTGCTCTACCTCCGCGCGCTTGACCCGCACCGGCTTCTCGCCGAAGGCCGAACGGTCGAAGGGGATGGGTCGATGGGCTCCGACACGAGTGGAGGGGTCGCCGCGCCCGAGCCGTTGCGGCTTCGGTGCACCGCCGAACGTGTCCCGGCCATGTGGTCTTGAGTTCTTCCACGAGGTGGGCGCCAAACTCGTTGGTGGAAATCGGGCCGAAGGGTGGACGCCGACACAACGGCCCCCGAGTTCTCTCCCTCCCTTCGCTCGCT
Organism: Cenchrus americanus; assembly: GCA_947561735.1. Taxonomy (NCBI): domain Eukaryota; kingdom Viridiplantae; phylum Streptophyta; class Magnoliopsida; order Poales; family Poaceae; genus Cenchrus; species Cenchrus americanus. The sequence goes on from OX387243.1 coordinate 106,869,388, forward strand.
CTCGCAAGGTTTCTACTTCTACTTGAGCGAGGAGAGGAAACGCTAAAACTTAACGAGACGAAAGGGAAACCGATAAAATACTCCGCGGACCGAAGACCGAAAGATCGGCAAATGCCTTCGGTGCTCTCTTCTCATTACGGTGTGTCCGTTTCATTACAAGGGGTTCACTATTTATAGGAGACCCCCGGGTATAGTCATTTGCCTCAATTACACCTTTTCCGTCCCCGACAACCGCTTTAAACACTTTACAAGGGTATAACAAGTAAGTCCCCGCGTCGTACGGTGCCTCCAACGTGTCTTCGTACGGGCCGAAACACCTTTACACGCGGCCACCCTTGTCTTTGCCTTGACCGAGCTCACTTTACACGTCGGCGGCAGCCACGTGTCTAGGATCGCCGCACCTTCGGTGCCGAATCGGGCGGTCCCGGACGGGGGCGTCACGCCTCCTCGGGTGCCTTGCTCTCGCCGCCACCGGCCCGGACGCGGTGTCCTTGGCCGGCGCGCCTCGTTCCTGGTCCTCACGAACCTTCGTCGCCGGAGCACGGCCATCCGAGCCTTCGGCGCCGAAGGCAGGCGCCGCCACGCTGGACCATCCCCGCACGAAAAAAACTCTCCTGGCATAAACGGCATTAGCGTTTCGTTGGCGCCCGTACAGCGAAAACTTCCCCGCGAGACCAAAACCGTGCCCAGGCCGAAGGTGGCCGGCGTGGCGGACGCGCGGGTGATGCTTCCGAAGACCAACTTCCCCAACAAGTGTCTTTGCGCAGGGCCACGGCAGCACTACGTTCGGCGGCGGCGATGGAGGCAGCAGAAACTGAGCCAGGAGAGTACAAGTTGCTGAAGATGAAGCTGATGCAATGAGGCTGCGTTGCAAGTTGCTGGAGAGGACGCATAGGCGGTGACGCGTCGCCGGGGGGAGAACCGACGCCGCGGAACAGGGGAAAATTTGGGTGCGCACCGGCTCGCGCTCGCGCTGCTCTCCCCGTTCGGCTCGTTCCGCCTCGCGAGCCCTCGGCCCGTTCCGATCGTTGCTCGGCTCTCCTACAAAGAGGCACGCGGTAACCAGCCTCGTCATCGGCTCGTCATCGTATCACCTCGATTAATCTTCCTGGGGCGGCGCGGCAAGGGGATCGCGGAACGGCGGCGCGGCGAGACGATGGCGGAACGGCGAGGCCATGGCCGAAGGGAGGCCTGGCGGCACGGTGAGGCCATGGCAGAAGGCAGAACTGGCGGCTTAGCCATGGCCGAAGGGCGGGGCGGCGAAGCCCTACCCGGCAACGGTCACACCAACATCGATCGAGGCAGGACCGGCGGCTCAGCCGTGGCGGAAGAGCGGGGCGGAGAGGCCCTACCCGGCGACGGCCACGCCGACATCGACGCCGCGGCGACGTTGGTGCAAGTGTTGGGGAAGTCGGTCTTCGGAAGCATCACCCTCGTTCGGCCACGCCCGGCCACTTTCGGTCCGTGTACGGTTTCGGCCTCGTGGGGAAGCCTTCGCCGTACGGGCGCCGACGAAACGCTAATGCCGCTTGTGCCATGTAAGTTTTGTTGTGCGGAGAATGATCCCACGTGGCGGCGCCTACCTTCGGCGCCGAAGGTACGGATGGCCATGCTCCGGCGACGAAGGTCCGAATGGACCGGGGACGGGGACGCGGCCGGCCGGGGACATCGCGTCGGGGCTTGCGGCGGCGCGGACGAGGCATCCGATGAGGCGCGACGCCTTCGGTCCCCGAGTTGCCGTTTCGTCGCCGAAGGCGCGGCGATCCTGGACACGTGGCCGCCGCCGACGTGTAAAGTGGGCTCGGACGGGGGCAGACAAGAGCGGCCGCGTGTAAAGGCGTTTCGGCCGTACGAAGACACGCTGGAGGCCTGTACGACGCGGGGACTTACTGTTATACCCTTGTAAAGTGTTTAAAGCGAGTTTGTCGGAACGGAAAAGGTGTAATTGAGGCAAATGACTATACCCGGGGGTCTCCTATAAATAGTGAACCCCTTGTAATGAGACGGACACACCGTAATGAGAAGAGAGCACCGAAGGCATCTACAAGTCTTTCGGTCTTCGGTCTAGCGAGTATTATTCTTGTCTCCTTTACTATCCCGTTAAGTTTTTAGCGTTCCCTCTCCTTGCGCAAGTATTAGTGGTAGCCTTGTGGAAGCAAGCGAAGGAAGGGAGAGAACTCAAAGGGGGGCTGTTGTGTCGGCGTCCACCCTTCGGCCCGATTCCCACCAACGGTTTGGCGCCCACCTCGTGGAAGAACTCAAGACCACATGGCCGGGACACGTTCGGCGAGGCGCCGAAGCCGCAACGGCTCGGGCGGCGACCCCTCCACTCGTGTCGGAGCCCACCAACCCATCTCCTTCGGTCGTCCGGCCTTCGGCGGGAACCGGTGCCGGCCGAGCACTCCGGAGGTAGAGCACACCGCTTCGGGGAATGTTCGAAGTCGGCCTCGAGGGGCCGGGGGGCTTCGGCGCAAGACATCGAAGCTCTCGGAAGGATCCGGGACCTCATCGCGGGCAAGACCGTGCCGGCTCACCCCGAGCGGGGAGACGCGCCCATCCTCCTCGCGGATGCAACCATCTCGGCACCGGGACGCGGCTCGCCGCACGCCGCTTCCGACGCCATCGACTTCAACATCCGGCGAGGGCCGAGCGTTACCTCGCCATGCCGCAAAGCCGGATCGCCGCGCGACACCGCCACGGCAAGTCGCTCCGGCGCCGCCCGCACCAACGCCGACGCCCGCCGCGCATGCCGTGCCGGCGGCCCGGAAGACGACGCCCGGCTCACCCTGGCAGCCATGCGGGCTCGCCCGGACCAATGGAGGGCGAGAAGGATGCCTCCGAAGGGCAAAGCATAGGCCACCGCCAAGACGGGGGACGGGCGCACGAGCACCTTCGCTCCCGACGACGCACCACTCCGCAACGTCGTCCCGGTGTCCCCGCTCTCGGTCGAGCTCGAGAGCGCGCCGTGGCCTCGTCGGTTCAATGCCAACACCCTGTCCCAGTATGACGGAGACTACGATCCCAAAGAGTTCCTGATGAAGTTCGAGGCGGCGGTAGAATCCAACGGGGGCGACGCCACTACGAAGGCCAAGGCCCTTGTGCTCGCGCTCAAAGGAGAAGTCCGGTATTGGTATGCCAACATACCGAAGGGGCATATTACATCATGGTTCCGGTGCGGAACAAGCCGCCGTCCGTCCGCCTTCAAAGGCATGCGGGTCGAAGAGCCGGACTCCAACGACCTCGTCAACATGTGTGTCCGGGGGACCGTGAATCACCGCAAGAGTACATGCACGGGGGTTGTCAAACGCGAGCGCGTGCGCCCACGGTGTCCGAGAGCAGCATCATCGACGCCATCGTCGGGGGCCTGAGGGTTGGAAACTGCCAAGATGTGCTCGATAGGGTCAAGCCGAAGTCTTTGCAAGAGTTATTTGAAGTTATGCAAGAATACTGCAAGTCCGACAAAGGCCGCCGCCGAAGGCTCGACCGGGCAAATGCAAAGAAAGAAGCGAGAAACAACGGGGGCGGTGGGACCAGCCGAAGGGGTGGCAAAACCGGCCGCCGAAGCAAGCGAACCGTCGATCAACAACGTGTCCGCGCCCCCCCCCCCCGACCGAACCGAACGCAGGCGGCGGGCACAAGGGCGGATACAAACATAATAGGGGGCCGAAGCCACGGCAAAGATAACCGGCCGCGGCGGGCGGTGGTGAGCGGTTTTTCTGCTGGCTCCATGGAATTGATGCCCAGCACCACACGCACCAGTGCCCTTCGGCGGTCAAGATGAAACTGGAGTGGGAGGCGGAGGAGAAGGCGAAGGCAGCAGGCATGGCCGTGAACCATGTCATGAAGTACCAAAATGCGGGTCAGTTCAGGGCCCTGCCACCACCATACCACCACCAGCCTTACCAACCTTCGCACCGCGCATGCCTTCCACCCACCACAGCCATACGCACCTTCCGCGCCGCGGTCGCTTCCACCTCCTCCCCCGCTCGCGCAACAACCTTCGGTTTTCGTGCCTTCGTGGCCGAACCCACCTGCCCACCACCAAGTACATTACACCCATACCCAACCGCCACCTCCGCCCCCGCCAAAGCAAGAGGCCCCTGACTCAAGCAGTTCGGGGATGACGGGCATGCTCAACATCATCAATGCGATCTCCGGCGGATCCAACGAGCCGACGCACGAGACAAAGAGGCAACGCCAAGACTACTACCGAAGCGTGTCGCATATCTGCTCGGGCAAGTACTTTCACTTGCCATGGTCCCACGTCCCAATAACCTTCACGGCAGGTCGACATCCGCCGCAAAGACTACCCTCACAAGGACCCGCTCGTCATAAGGGCCAACATCGGCAAGAACACAAAGTACTACTTCGCAATGACGTGGGCGGGATCCTGGTGGATAACGGCGGCTCGGCGGATATCCCGACCCGGCGTATTTCACCGGCATGGGGTTCAAAAAGGAAGACTTAAAGAAGGCGAACACCCGCCGTATGGCTTCGGCAACAAGAAAATCGAAGCCCTCGGCAAGATTGATGTCCATGTGTCCTTCGGCCAAGACGCCACCATGAGAACCGAAGTCATAACATTCGATGTTGTAGACTTCGCATACCCGTACAACGCCATCTTCGGCCGCAACACCATAAACAAGTTCGCAGTGGTTATCCACCAAGGGTACCTGCTGATGAAGATACCGACAGCGGCGGGGGTGATATCCGTGTATGGTAGCCAGGAGGAGGCCCGAAGAGCCGAGCGCAACACTTCAGTCCACAACAGACAAGTTCATGTCATCAACGAAGACGAGAGCAACGAAGCCGCAGTAGCCGAAGAGCACAAGGCCGAAGCCCAAATGAGGCAGTCCATGAAGGGGGCCGAAGCTGAACGCATGAAAGCCGTCGACGTCACGAAGACGGCCCCCTATGCGCGGATGTGCCCGGCAGAATCGTGCCGATAGGCGCCGAGATCGGCACGGAAGACGAAGGCCGGCTCTTGGAGTTCCTTCGCAACAATCAAGATGTGTTCGCATGGTCCAAGTCCGATTTGACAAGGGCGTCCATCGTTCAATCATAGAGTATGCCCTCAACACCGACCCAAGAGTTAAACCGAAGCTACGAGGCGGCGGCCGATGTCCGCGGGACAATGGTCAAGGCCGCGGAGGCCGAAGTACAAAAGTTGCTCGACGCAAGAATCATCGGGGAGAAGTCCAATACCCTATCCGGGTGGCAAACGTGGTCATGGTGCCGAAGAAGAACGGCAACATGAGAATGTGTATTGACTTCACCGAACTCAACAAGGCATGTCCGAAGGACCCTTTCCCCATTGCCAAGGATCGACGTCATTATTGATCGGGCCGCCGGCCGCGATATGTTGAGCCTCCTAGATCGCTTCTCCGCTATCACCAAGTGTGGATGCAAAGGGAAGACGAAGCAAAAACCGGATTCACAACCCCCTTCGCATCTTCTCGCTTCGTCGAATGCCCGAAGGCTCGCGCAACGCCGGTCCACCTTCAACCGCATGATGAAACCGATCTTGGGCGGCCGGCGGGGGCGCAACGCCTCGACGTACGTCGATGACATCGTCATCATGAGCGAGCAAGAGGAAGATCACATTGCGGATCTAACCGAGACCTTCGACAACATGAGGCAAAACGGCCTCAAGCTCAACCCGAGAGAAATGCATCTTCGGCATCCGGAAAGGGCAATTGTTGGGTTGCATGGTTTCCAAGCGGGGCATCCAGGCGAACCCCCAAAAGATCGAAGCCCTACGAAGGATGCAGCCCCCAGCCACTCGAAAGGAAGTCCAAAGGCTCACAGGCGAGAATCGCCTCGGCCGAACCGCTTCATCTCAAGAGCCGCCGAATGAAGCCTTCCCTTCTTCAAGACACTCCGAGCAAATTCAACTTTTCAATGGGGCCCAGAAGGAAAGCAAGCCTTCGACGACCTCAAGAAATATCTTGAAGATGCAACAGTCATGACCAAACCGTCCCCGAAGGCCGAACCGTCTGTTGTACATTGCGGCAACCGACACGGCGGTTAGTGCGGTGCTCGTAAAAGAGCGTAAAGAGGCGGATGTTCGAGGCGGTTTCCTATATATTATGTCTCCGAAGCTGCGAGCGGCTCAAAGCTCCTCTACTCCGAAATGGAAAGGATGGCATATGCCGTAGTTATGGCAAAAAGGAAACTACGGCATTACTTCCCGAGCCACAACGTTTCGGTGCCTACGCCTTTCCCCCTTCGGGACATGTTCGAGAACAAGGAGTCGACGAGCGAGGTTGGGCAAGTGGGCCTCGGAGCCGGCGGAGCACGTAATAACCTTCGTCGCCGCCGCGGCCGCGATAAAGTCTCAAGTCCTCGCCGATTTCGTAGCCGACCGGACGCCTTCGGCGCCGAAGGGGGAAGCAGTGGTCATAGAGCCAATATGGGAAGTCCAATGTGATGGCGCATACTGCCACCTTGGGTCGGCGGCCGCAGAGAAGCCTTAAAGTCCCCTTCGGGCATCAAACTCCGATATGCCTTGCGGCTGAATTATGACAACTGCACAAACAACGTGGCAGAGTATGAAGGCCCGCCGTTCGCGCTTCGGAAGGCTAGGGCCGTAGGTGCAAGGAGGCTTGTCATCCCCGACGGACTCCGAGCTCGCCGCCCGCCATATTGGGAAAACCTACAAGGCAAAAAACCCGGATATGATGAAGTACCGCAGGGCCGTTCGAAGCATGGAAAATTTCTTCATCGGTATTACGGTGAGAAGTTTTCCCGAGAACCATAACAAGGAGGCCGATGCTATCGCGAAGGCAACCGCGCTTCTTGAGCCCCTGCCACCGGATGTCTTTTATGAAACAACCACATCGAGGTCCGCAGTCGACGAAGCAGCACCCCCCAAATTTGTGAACGCCATACAGAGCGAGGACTGGCGCGCCCCAATAGTAGCGGCGCTCAAAGGTTACTATGAGGCCGAAGATGGGGTCATCACCAAGAGGGTGGCCATCAGGGCGAGGAACTATCACCTCGTCGACGGCAACCTGTACCGAAGGGGGGTGTGTGCCCCACTGCTAAAGTGCATATCGGTCACCGAGGGGAAACAACTGCTCCACGAAATCCATAGCGGCATGTGCTCACACCACCTCGGCACCAGGGCATTGGTGCGAAAGCCTTCCGCAAGGGCTTCTGCGGCCTTCGGCGGTCGCGCATGCCCATGACATTGTGCGCCATTGTCCCGAGTGCCGGCGCCATGCGCCTTACGGCAAGTTCGCTTCCAATGAGATACGGCCGTTACCACCGGTGTGGCCCTTCGCCGGTGGGGTGTTGACATCGTCGGCCCGCTACCCACGGCACCGGAAACTACACTCACGCGGTTGTGGCGGTTGAATATTTCTCCAAGTGGGTTGAAGCGAAGCCGTTGTTGAGCATCACTTCGGCAACTATTCAGAAGTTCTTTTGGCAGAACATAGTGTGCCGCTTCGGCGTCCCCCACGAGGTCACGGTGGATAATGGCAAGCAGTTCGACAGCGCTGAGTTCAAAGAATTTTGTACATACTTGGGAACGAAGCTGTGCTTCGCTTCGGTCTACCACCCGCGGTCAACGGGGCGGTGGAGCGAGCCAACGGGATCATCTTCGCCGCATCAAGAGGAACATCACCGACTTACCCAAGAGCAAATGGGCCAAAGAGCTACCGAGGGTAATGCGGTCCCACAACACCACCACATCCAGAACTACACAGTTCTCCCCCTTCAAGCTGGTATACGGGGAGGAGGCCATGCTACCCGAGGAGCTATGTCTGGGCACCTGGAGGAACGCTCCCTCCGGAGATGAAGACCTTAAGGCATCGGTTCAGAACATCGAGGAGGTCCGCCTACAGGCAGCCGAAAACCTCTCAGTCTATCAAGATGAGACCCGAAGGTGGAAAAACAAGAAGATCAAACCGAAGCTCATACGGTCAGGGGACCTAGTGCTACGCAAGGTGCCGAAGGGAAAACTGAAGGGCAAGATGTATGGGAAATGGGAAGGCCCGTTCATAGCGACGGCGACCGCAAACGAAGCAGCGTTCAAGTTGCGCCGGCTAATGGGTGACGAAGAGCCATACACCTGGAATGTGGACATGCTTCAGAAGTACTTCGTCTGAAGCAACTGCAAGTTTTAACATAGGTCTTGAATTTCAATAGTTTCTTTTTCTCTTAAGTCGAGATAGCGACTATGTATCCTATGTACAAGAAAGTAGTGGGGGACGTACTCTTTTCCTCACGGGGGAGGCTTCGCGGTTCCCCTCCGGATCCGCGAAGTGTGAGGTTTTTAACGAGGCGGCCCCTTGTACCCCTTTTGATTCCCGACATGCAATATAAGTCGGTGTCCCCCCATCCCTTCGCACGCAGTCCACTTTCTTTTCAAAGAATGCTCTCGCCACTCGTCGAAGCTAGGCCACCGCCGTTGAGGGGGGCCTAGTCTCCGAAGTGGCCTTCGGCACGGTAAGTGACGCCTAGGCACGGATCGCTTTGGGAGCGCACGCACCAAGCCTCGTCATTTATTGTCGTGACCGAAGAGAAAACCGCTTGACGCGGGGCGGGGCCACGATTCGGCGCAGTAAACGCACGCCCGGAGCGATGCGTCGGTCTCGAGTTGACCGAAGAGAAAACCGCTTGACGCGGGGCGGGGGCCACGATTCGGCCGCAGTAAACGCACGCCCGGAGCGATGCGTCGGTCTCGTTTCGACCAAAAAAAAGCACTTAGTGCAAAACAAGGCCGCGACTCGGCCGAAGTAAACGTACACCTAAAGCAACACTTCGGCCCCGTTCTCGACCGAAGAGAAGCCCGCCTCGCGTGGTGTACACCATCGGCTTGGCTCGAACAGGGCGCGCTAAAAATGGTCAGCCAAAAACGCACGTCCTAAACGCAACGGTGTTTTCTAACCCGAGGAGGCGAGCCGTTGCAAATTAACTACGAAGGGGAAGCGCGGTGCCGCTTCGTCCCAACTCACTCGTGTTTTTTCTTGATCAAGCAAGTAGCGAACGAAACACCGAAGCACGTAAAAGATGGGCGAAAACACCTCTCGTCCGTTTTCCTTTTCACACTTTCAACATACAACATCCTTCGTAAAAACAATATAACTTTACAAGGGAAAAAATTTACAAGTTCGTGGTCGAAATCCGCTCCGGCATGCCGCGAACACTTCCGGGGGGAGTTCCGAAGTCATGTGCTTCAAGTCTTCGCGCCCGCACCCCCGTAGCCACACTTAACGATCAATCTTCGTTTAGCACGTCCTCGCGGATCTCGTCGATCGGCCGAAGATATGCCATGTCTATGATCTCCGCAGCCATCTCCCGAAGCTCGTTGTCGGTAGGCATCCGTCCCGTGCCGAAGTCGGGATTAGAGTCTATGCAAAGGGGATCACTCCATCTCCACCTTCACCGCCGCGAAGCTTTCCGACGAGGCGTCGGGGAATTAAATATACATACTCGGGCGGCCCAAGGACCCCCTCTTCGATCGGCTCTATTTTTGGAATAACCTCTTCGGCCACGAAGGGGTCCACTAAGTTACGCTTGGCGCGTCCTACGAGCGGCCCGCTCTCTAAGAATGGCATCCCGACGCGCGGGATCCCTTGAAAAATCGGGCCGAAAAAGCACTTAGCCGCTTCGTTGTGAAGGCGGTAACGCTCCGCTCGGTACGACAAAAACACGGCGCACGAAACATTAGGATGGCGAATACTAAACTTCGTCCAAACGTTCGGCGCGACAAAAAGGGAGTTAAGGGGCAGAGTTGAGCTGCTCGCACCTTCGGCCCTCTGCGCAGGGACCACCGAAGGAACCTGCGCAGAGATACCGTGCATCAGTTTACTTTACAAAAATTCCATCCCGCCAAGGGGAGACTGGTTCACTCCTTTACAAGTACTAGACCGACGCGTTTCAGACCTCGGCACCTTCGGCGACGACGGGGGCCTCGCTCAGCACAGTACTAGCTTCGGTGGCCTCGACCGACGCGACGGCCGCATTGACCGCCGCCTCCGCGGTCCCTCGCCGCAAGGGGAATGGGCGGCAAGCGGCGTAGCCTCGAGCTCGCCGCATGCGCCACCTCCGAAGCATCCGCCGCGGCGTCTTCTCCCGCGGGGACCGCGGCCGCCACGGCATCAACGGGGGCGGCGCGACCTCGAAGGGCGCCGAGACCGGCGGGCGCCGAAGGGGCAGTCCCGACGGCCGCCTCGGCTCGCTCCCCCTTCGTTGCGGGCCCGCGCGCGCGCCCCCGTGCCCTTCTTCGGTGGTGGGAGCCGTCGTGTCTTCGGCGGCGCCAGCTTCGTCCACAGGAGCGCCGGCGGCTCCGCCTCCCTCCTGCGCCGCGGCTACGGAGCCCTCAGCGGTGATAAGAGGAACGCCGGGCATGGCGATCCAATCCCCGTCCATCATGAACTGGGGCAGGGGTGGAGCGCCGCTGTATCGAGCCAGGAGACGATCGTAAACACGTTGTTGCAGCCGAGGCTTTATCTGCAAAACAGCGAGGGCAACGTATTAAAGTATTTACGAGGATGTGCTTTCAACACGACCACAAACAAAAGGAAGAAGTAGCTTCGGCGTACACGGGCACTAAGGCGTTCGGACTCGTCCGGGGGTGAGTTGATATCCGCGTCGGGCGAAGAAGGTGTTCATGAAGTTTTTCGCAAGATTCTTGGGGAGCACCGGGAGCCGACCAACATCTAGCTCCGCGTCACTAGGCCATTCGAAGTTCTCCTTTGTAAGACGACGAAGATCGCCTTTGCGATCGTCTTCTCCGAAGACGGACGATCCGGGGGCACCAACGAGCACACCGAATACGCCAACGTGCGAACCCCCACTGCAGCCCCAAGCTCTCCAAAGATCTTCGTGTTCATCGAGATGACATCGAAGCAGGCATTCACCCACTCATAGAATGACTCAACGGTGCACCGGGGGAGCGGGACAGGCGGCGCACTCAGATTGCACCGATCCGGCGAGTGCAAGTATGTCATCGCGAAGGGTTTCGGCGCTCGGATGTGATCCGTGCGGTACCGCTCCGGCGCTCTCGTTCGGCCTCACTCGCTTCTCTCGCACTTCGGCCAACTTGGCCTCCCCCGTCGGCGAGCCGAACGCGCAAATCCTCCTTGGCGGCGCTCGGTACCTCCACATCGTGGCGCGGCGTGTTGAGGAGGGCTTCGGAGGATTTCGCCGAGTTTTCCTTCTCCTGTTGCGCGGCTTCGGGAGCGCTCCTGCTCCGCGGCCGGTCGTCCTTCCCGGCTCCGCCACTCGTTCTCAAGCGTGGAGACGGCGGCCACCGATCTCTCCTTCGCCTCTTTGCTCTCCCCGCTCCGGCCCTTCGGGAGAGGCACCGCGACGCGATGAAGGCCTTCAGAGACAGGTCCCCGCACGCCGTCGTGAGCTCCGTGGTGGTGAGCTTCCCAAAGTATTCCTCTTCATGAGGTATGGCGAAGCTTGCCCCGGCTTCTTCCGAGAACCCGCGCTCATGCCCGCCGCTCGTCGGCCCCAAAAGCGGATCGTCTTCCCGCCAATCGGCTTGGCTTCGGCGGGGACTTGGAGACGAACGGCGGCGGCCGGGGGCTCCTCGGGCGTCACCCGATAGCCGCTACTCTTAGGCTCCTCGTCCTCCTCTTCCTCCGCTTCGGGGGACGACATCATTTTTCTCGGAAGCGGGGGGCCGAAGGGGGAGGCGGACCGCCTCGGTGCCGTCGGAGGACGTGTCGACGAGCCGCCGGAGGTGGAGCCGGATTCATCTTTTTCTTGTGGGGCTTCGGCGCGAGGGCGGCGGGGGCTTGGCTTGCGCGGCGCGTCACCGACGGAGGACACAATGCGAACGTCGCTATCGTCGTCCTTGTCTTTCTCCGGGTGGGCCGAGGGGGACAAGTAGCGGCCGGTGGCCCCTTGCCCGGCCCTCACCGAAGGTGCGCCCGAAGGTACGTCCGGGCGCGGCCGCGCGCGGCGGTACGGCGGCTATCACGTCTTCGACGAAGCCCGTCTCCACGTCAACGACGCCGGTCCTCTTGGGGGACCGGGGGCGAGTCCGCCGTCCGCCCGCCCCGTTTCTTCGGGCCTTCCCTTCGGCGGCGGCGATGGCCGCGGCAGCGCGCTCCTCCCCGCCGGTTTTCGCGGAGCGACACGCGGCGAAGTCGCCGTCTCCTCAGCATCCGCTTCGGCGGCTGCAACCGCCGCGGCCTTCTTCTCGGCTGCCTCGCGGTGCTTGGCAAAACCGACGCGCTCAGGTGGTGTGATCTTGAAAAATTCGAATATACGGTTCGTCGGGACCCGTTCGGCCTCCGCGACGGTGTCTTTATACTCCTTCGGCGAGACGGGGCCGAGGATGAAGTCCCCGTGCGCCTCCACCTTCCTTCTCCTCAACACTGCGGGAAAACGGTCCAGTCCGTCAACTATTCGTTTACTAAGGACGTAGCTAAGAACAACTCTCCGAAGGACGCAAAATAACTTACAGTCGGCTGTAAAGCCGAAGACCTTCGTCCGGTCGGGCGGGGGGATGCCCCCGATATCCTCCGCCCACTCGTCTTCGGCCACGGACCGGCCGTCCACCGGCGGGCACACGGGGATGCTGCGGTACTCCTCCACGATATCGCGAGTGCCGTACTTCCGCGCGAACCGCGCGCGGAAGCATCACGAACTCATCACCCTCCGAACACGAAGGGTTCTTGGCGTTGGACTCGCGGAGGGACGGGAGTTCCTTCGTCGCCCGGCGGTGAGAGCCTCGGAAGAAGGGGGGCTCAAGGTGTAGTAGAACCGGTCTTGCCGCCGCCAATCCGAAGGCCACTTGTTTCGGTACGCGGTGGCCGGGGCTCACCACACCGGCCTTGTACGAGAAGTTGAGACGCCGAACCGGGTCAATCTCCACCGATTGGTCCCCCTCCTCCTCGAAAACCGTCCGCCGCTGGTGGTGCACTTGGTGCGCCGAAGCGAACCCCTCGGTGGAGGGCTTGATCTTCGTTGTCCGGCATATCCACATGTACACCGACAGCCGCAGAATGGTGTTTGGGGTGAGCTGGTGCAGGTAGATATCGAAGTACCGGAGGATGTCGACGACTGCGGGGTGCAGTGGGAACCGAAGCCCCGCATACAGCAGATCACGAAAGATGACAACTTCGTTGTCCCGCGACACAGTCTCCCGGCCAGGGGCTCGGCCGGCCCCGACCATGCGGTTCTTCATTAGCGACTCCACGTCGGTCTTGTCGATCTGGCTCCGACCGAACGTGTAGGTCTTCGCAATCTCTCTTGCGACAGCATCGCGTCTCCGCTTCGGCGCCATAAATGCTAACTAAGCACGAAGCGAAAACGGAAACGAAGGGGCGGGAGGAAGTCTTACAATAGACCTTCGGAGCTCTCGCGCGTCGTAGCTTTGGGGTCGCGGTACGCAGGTGTGGGGGCAACCCAAAGGGCGGCCTTCCCTTTTATAGTAACGAGTCCCGATAATCGCGCCGACGACGACCGAAATTACCTTTTTACCCGATAATGACCCCTTCACAACGGTAATTTTCCCAAGGGGCGGCGCGCGTCTTTTCGGGTCGCCGTGTCGGCGTGGGCCGTCCGGGGGAGTTCCGAAGCCCACTCTTCACCCCCGACAAGGTCAAATCATAAGTTCGGCCCATCGCGAGATCGGGACGGCCCTCACCGACGAGGGGCTACCGTTGGGAAAGTCGGTCTTCGGAAGCATCACCCTCGTTCGGCCACGCCGGCCACTATCGGTCCGTGTACGGTTTTGTCCTCGTGGGGAAGCCTTCGCCGTACGGGCGGCCGACGAAACGCTAATGCCGCTTGTGCCATGTAAGTTTTGTTGTGCGGGAATGATCCCACGTGGCGGCGCCTACCTTCGGCGCCGAAGGTACGGATGGCCATGCTCGGCGACGAAGGTCCGAATGGACCGAGGACGGGACGCGCCGGCCGGGGACATCGCGTCGGGGCCGCGGCGGCGCGGACGGGGGCATCCGATGAGGCGTGACGCCTTCGGTCCCGAGTCGCCGTTTAGTCGCCGAAGGCGCGGCGATCCCGGGACACGTGGGCGCCGCCGACGTGTAAAGTGGGCTCGGACGGGGCGGAGACAAGAGCGGCCGCGTGTAAAGGCGTTTCGGCCGTACGAAGACACGCTGGAGGCCTGTACGACGCGGGGACTTACTGTTATACCCTTGTAAAGTGTTTAAAGCAGTTTGTCAGGAACGGAAAAGGTGTAATTGAGGCAAATGACTATACCCAGGGGTCTCCTATAAATAGTGAACCCTTTGTAATGAAACGGACACACTGTAATGAGAAGAGAGCACCGAAGGCATCAGCAAGTCATTCGGTCTTCGGTCTGCTGAGCATTACTCTTGTCTCCTTTACTATCCCGTTAAGTTTTTAGCGTTCCCTCTCCTTGCGCAAGTATTAGTGGTAGCCTTGTGGAAGCAAGCGAAGGAAGGGAGAGAACTCAAAGGGGGGCCGTTGTGTCGGCGTCCACCCTTCGGGCCCGATTCCCACCAACAAGCAAGTTCGGTTGGATCGCGAGCGGGGTCGTTCACAGGTAACTGCTGCGGCTGATCCTCGCTTCATGATATGATCCCGTCCGTCGCCGTCGATCTCTCAGATGCTCCATGTTAAGATTCTTGTTTCTCAGTAGACCTCACGATCACTTCTTGGTGTAGATCACATGCTCCTTCGGTGACTGATAATGTTTCATTCGATCGTGGAGAAGAGGAACTACAAATAGCACAAGTTGGATTAGTGGAGATTGAGGTACCGAATAAGTATAAAAAGTAACAAACTTCACATACTACATCTTCTTTTTTTTATGTTATTAGGTTATCCCGGCGGTGTCTCTTCAAATGCATACCGTAAAAGAGTATTTGAGAGGTCTTTTTAAAAATTTACCCTCTAAATTACATTTTGCTGCAACAGTAGCTTCTGTCTGCATCCCATATTTGTGGGTCCCACCACCCAGGTCTACAGCCGTGCGACCCCTCTGCTTGATGCCCCCAGCCCCTCACTCCGTTAAAGCAACTCCAGCAATGGATCCTATTCAAAGGCCCCTACTTGTCAAGTAGGGGCTCTTCTTACTTTTCTGGGGCTTCATTTTTGTGCTCAACTCCAGCAACAACCCCAACTTTGATGCCCCTATTTTCGTCTGACGTGTGGGACCTACTTGTCAATGGCTCATATATCCTTTCTCGGACCCCTCTCTCTCCTCTGTTTGTCCCTAGCACGGGCACTCCTCCGCTCTTCTTCCCCAGCTCTAGATCTGCCTCAACTCTGGCTAGACACGGGGGAGGGCGCGTTCGGCCGGGAGCGCGAGCTCCAGCCGCTCCAACCGCATGCGGCGCAGGGGTGCTCGATCTACGGCCCGGTGGGGGCCGTAGAGCTCTCCGTGGCCGCGTGAGCGGCGCCGCGGACCTCGCCCGTGGCCGCCGGGGGTGGCGGGGGAGGGAGCTCCACCTCCCGGCCCGGTCGCGGCGCTCGGCCGCGGAGGGAGCTCGACCTCCCGCCGGCCGCGGATGCGGCGGCGAGAGGGAGCTCGTCCTCCGGCCGGGTGCGCAGGCGCGGGCAGCGGAGGGAGCTCGGCCTCCGGTCGGTTGCGGAGGTAACGGTGGCGGCGCCTGATTTGAGGCTTGATTTGGCAGGTGGCGCGGGGAGCCCGAGCTCCAGACCATGGGAGACGATGAGCGCGCGCGGGAGGGGAAACAGAAGAAACAGCGAGTCGGGGCTCCCTACCAAATCCGCAGGAGAAGGGGCCGAAGGGTGGATTTGGGTGCCCCCTATAATTGGTGCCCAAGTAGGGGGCCTGCTGGAGCTCATGTTTTTGCTTCGAACCCCTACTTTTTGAGTTGGGGCTCAAGTAGGGGCTCTGCTGGAGTTGCTCTTAGCGGTCTCCTCCCCAATGGCCCAGTCGTCCACGCCCCTCCTCCTGGCATCCTCGCGCTCCTCCACACCGGCTGATGCCCCGTGACCTCCTCCTCCTCCTCCCTAGCGTGCGGCTCGGTGCTTCCCTGGCGCACCGGCTGCCCGCCGTCCCTAGCGCGTCGCACCGTCCCTCGCCGTCTCCTCTCTGCCTCTGCCACAGCTGCTCCTAGGAGAGGTCGTCGGTGCGGAGCAGCTTCTCGAAGATGGCTGTGGGGATTGGGTGGTGGTCTGGTGGAGCAGCTGTGGACCGGAGAAATCGAAATAGGACGCAACGATGCTCGTGGAATCGAGGTCAAGGCAGGGCTCTGTTATCCTACTCAGCAGCAAGTGTGGTGGCGTCAACATAGCCTTGATGAGTTGCATCAGCGAAGTGGTGGTGGTGCTCGCCGAGGATGCCAGTGAAGTCCCCAGGCGCAGTAGCGACATTGCCGTGCGCTGCGTGCATGCTGTCGTACAGGTGGTGGCCATTGTACTCCCAGACGCGGCCGGTGGAAGAGCCCATCACCGACCACCAGCGTCCGCCACCGTGCTGTCATGAGGGCCACGGGCCCATCCTACAAAGGTAGCTCCACCACGCCGTCGGGGAAGCTCCGTCGTCGAGGTAGGCAACAGGCCACCAAGCCAGCGACTGCTGGAAGCCTCGACCTCGCCAGGCCCACCACACTCCCGTCTTCTTCAACCGACATGTCGCGCTCGTGCTCCTCCGGCCCCGTCCTTGTGCTCCCGCATCCTATGTTACGCCAGTGAGGCCCAAGGGTGCGGGCGGGAGGCCTCCCCGACCGTGCGCCAACCACCTCGGGCGCACGACCTCCCTGGCTATCGGTGTTTTGGAGGTGGACGTGAACAAGAAAAGGAGTAAGCCCTCAGGGGCAGATGCGGTGCACCATCTTGGGGAGCTCAAAGTTGTAGTTGGCCAGAAGGAGGGAGGCGACAGCAGCGGTGAGGGTGATGTCGTTGAGGATGGAGGGTGGGATTGGGGTGTGCAGGCGTCGTCGATGTCTATACCTGAGCATTTTGAGCTCGGCACGGCCCGTCTCGCGCCAGGCCCGCCCACAAACCTTACTGGATGGGCGTGAGCAGAGATCTTGAAGCCCAAGAATTTTTTTGGCCCGAGACCGGCCAAAATGCTATTTTTAGTTGTTTTACACTATAAAATACGCGGGCGGCCCGCCCAAGCCTGAGCCCGGCCCGAAAATTGAGGCCCGACGCATCCAGTGGGATGGTCATGGGCAGGATTTTTCGGCCCAAAATAACATAAATTTTTTCGGCCGGGCCCGAAAAATGCTCAGGTCTATCGACGTCCATGGCAGCGGGCATTGGTGGCGGTGGCTGGTTAGGGGGGTCACCGCGAGGGCGCAGATGCGTGCGGTGCAGGCCCATACGGCTGCGGACCAGGGGAGAGAATGACGGAGAGGGTCACCGCAAGGGCGCAGATGCGTGCGGTGCGGGCCCCTACGACTGCGGATCTGGGGAGCAAATGGCGGAGCAGTGTGGGCACCGTAGGAACAGGAGGGGCGCGGAATGCGGAGCAAGCCGAGCCCCCCAGTGGTGATGTAGCAGGCCGAGGACGACGGTAGTAGGGCCGAGGGGGATTGGGGATGTGGATGGCCACGTGTGTGTGACTTGTTGGTTTGGATGAGGAAAGGATCTCCTCCAAGTTTGGAGGGGAGGGGGCTCTCCAAATTTAGAGGTCTGCTTACAAGATATCATTGCAGTTCTTTTTTCCCTTATACAATCTCTGTATTTGGGGTTCAAGAGCTTTTAGAGGACACCGTTGTGGTTAGCCTTAGACCTTTAATTGATAATTACGTGTACAAGATGTGGTTGATAGATATGCATTGATGGCACCTAAAGTTGGAATGACTTTTGACTGTGAGGAAAAGACTTATGAGATGTACAACAACTATGCTGGACTTGTTGGGTTTAACACTAGAAAGTATAGGACGAAGCATCGCAAAGATGAAAGTTTATGTCAGAAATATTTTGTTTGCAGTGGCAAAGGACGTCGCAAAAATGAGGCGTCACAAAAGGATATTACAAGGACCAGTTGTGATGCTCGTGTTCAGTTTAGTATCAGTAAGGAGAATGTATGGACTATGCAAAAAGTTGTGCTAGATCATAATCATTATCTTGTCAGTCCAAATAAGACACATAAGTTGAGGTCCCAACGAGAGATTATAGAGGCAGATAGAAAATCAATTAGGCAGACATGTCTGTCTGGAATGAAGTCATCCCAAGTTTTCAATTTCACGAATGAGCATTATGGAGGGGAAGACAAAGTACCATTTATTAAGATGGATTGCTATAGTGAGATTGATCGTGAGCGCACACAGTACTTAGAAGACAATTATGCCTACATTATCTAAATATTTGAGAAATAAACAAGTCCAAGGCCCTACATCTTTTTATGCACTTGAAAATTGGTCGAATAGAAAATTTCTTCTGGCCAGTCTATCATGAATTACAAATGATTTGGTGATGTTGTTGTTATGGCCATGGTTTGGCCGGGGTAGGCAGAGGAGGGTCGAGGTCTATTTGCCTCGGCTGCTCATCGCTTGTTGGAAGTTGGGGGAGATTGGATTGATTCTTCTTCATTGATTGATTATCTGAATACACTGCCTCCCTTTATATAGAGGGGATGGCTTGACCCTTAGTAAAGATCCAAACTAACTCTAATCTTATCTCTAATTGATCTTATCCAACTAACCCTATCCCCGCACCGTTCACGCGCTACAGTATCATGGGCCCAGACCTAGCTGGTCCCGCTCCCATTACACTACTCCCCCCTTTTCGAGCAGCTCGTCCTCGAGCTGCAGCAGACCCGACTCACACACGATTAAGCCTTTTACATCTCAGCTTATCTTATTGGTGACTATGACTAGAACATTAACGAAATTTCAACCATTCGAGATGCAGCAACCGGTCCTCCTGGCTCCCATGGAAAGGTCTGGATTGTGTAGATTAGATCACACGAAGGTGTAGTTGTTAGTAGAAACAACCTGCAGGCTTGCATGCATCCAGCTATTGCTCTGCCATCCATGGCGTGTAAGCCATGACCCAGTGGCTAGCGGCGACACGACGCTCATCTTGCCAGGGAGCCGCACATGCCCTGAATCAGCAGCAGGGGCAACTTCCTCGCATGCACGCCCATCCACGGAGATGCCATCCTGCAACTGTTGCTTGACCACAGCTCCTGGTGGTGGCGGCACCCGCACCGCTCGCACTTGATGTCGCACCAGGAACCCACGGGCCGCTGCCTAGAGTCGCACTGTCTCCTGCTCCTCCGATGGCATATGCATGACAGGCTCGCCCGAAGGAATTGGTGGCTGAACCGGCGATGGATGAAGCTGACACCATAGCCTATGCGCCAATAATCCGAGTTATGGATCGGACCAGTCCTCGATTGGCTTTGGGGCAGATGGATCTGCCTGCGTCGCCGTCTTTGTCGTGGCTTGGACTGACCGCCGAAGTCTGGCCGCCAATGCTGCTTGTAATGATGACAGCGACATAGATTGATCGGCAGCAAAAGCCATGGGCAAGGACCCCTGACTATGGCCATGGTTTGGCCGGGGTAGGCGGAGGAGGGTTGAGGTCTATTTGCCTCGGCTGCTCATCGCTTGTTGGAAGTTGGGGGAGATTGGATTGATTCTTCTTCATTGATTGATTATCTGAATACACTGCCTCCCTTTATATAGAGGGGATGGCTTGACCCTTAAGTAAAGATCCGAACTAACTCTAATCTTATCTCTAATTGATCTTATCCAACTAACCCTATCCCCTGCACTGTTCACGCGCTACAGTATCATGGGCCCAAACCTAGCTGGTCCCACTCCCATTACACTCAGTTGTGTCCATTGCACCACATTTCAAACAAATAAGTTTGAAATGTCTTTTGATTGGATTTTGGGCACCAACCATCACAAGCAAACAATAATTTTTGGGTGTGCACTTATGTTCAATAAGATTATCCCATCGTTTGTTTGGGTATTTGAGTCCTTTCTTAAAGTAATGTTTAGAAAGCACCCAAGCACAATTTTCACAAATCAAGACGCGACGATGGCAACAACAATTGCTCATGTATTCCCAAACACAGCCCACAACTTACGTTTGTGGCATATTGGCCAAAATGATGTCAAACATCTTGGTCTTATAATTAAAGCGCCAAAGGGCGAAGCAGACGACTAGTCAGGTAACAAGTTATGGGCGGATTTCAAAGTTGTATCAATGAATACAGAGTAGAGATTCACTTCACAGAGAAATGACATGAATTGTTGGTTAAATACAACATTGAGAATAACTTATGGATGTCAAACATGTATACTTCAAGGGCAAAGTGGGTTGCGGTACACCGTGATTCATTTACAGCAAACATGCCCTCGGCCCAAAGGAGCGAAAGTATGAACAATGTCTTAAAAAACATTTCGTAAGAAACTTGGTCTTTCATGATTACTTGTATAATGCGAAAATGCAGTAGTTACTCTAAGGTCAAATGAGACGGAAGGTGATTTTTAGTCACGTTAGAAGATCCCAGTTTGCTACATTCTAAATCTGCTAATGCCGAAAATTGTAGTTGAAACATATACAAGGAGAGTTTATTCAAAGTTTGAGGAAGAGTCTAAAAAACAATTTACATTCTCTTGTGAATTGTTGGAAGTTAATGGGACAAACTCAACATTCTTTGTTAACTATATGCAATTTAATCGTGGAGCAATAGTAGTATAAACACTGAAGATTCGACTATTACATGCTCTTGCCGGATGTTTGATGCATAGGTATATTCATTATTATCTTTCAGGCTGTTTAAATTGCATTTTGTATCCAAAATGTTATTTGTTTAAATTGATAACTATATGAATAAAGTTTATTATGCAAACACACTCTTAGAGTCTACAATATGAATGGAGTATATAATTTGCCATCGCAATATATACTGCTTAGATGGACAAAATATGCTAAAAGTGGATTTTATACTGAAACAAAACAAGGATCCGAAGAGGGAGATTGGAAAACACAGGCAACATTTATATCTCGATAGGCCACAGGCCACATCTCTTGCATTGAAGTGTCGTCATCAGAAGAACTACTTTCAAATTGACTTTCAGTATATATCCCGATGGCAAATTATATACTCCATTTATATTGCAGACTCTAAGAGCATGTTTGCATTATAACCTTAAAACATACAGTTCCAAATTTAAACAAACAATATTTCATAAAACAAAATGCAATTTAAACAACCTGAAAGATAATACTTAACATACATATGCATTCAAACATCCGACGAGCATGTAATAGTCGAATCTTCAGTGTTCAATACTATTGTTGCTCCACGTTCAGATTGCGTATACTTAACAAAAAATGTCGAGTTTGTCTCATTAGCTTCCAACAATTCACAAGACAATGTAAATTGTTTTTTAACTCTTCCTCAAACTTTGAATACATTCTCCTTGTATATGTTTCAGCTGCACTTTTCAACATTGACAGATTTGGAATGAAGCAAACTAGGATCTTCCGGCGTGATTGAAAATTAGCATCGTTCTCATTTGACCTTAGAGTAAGTACATCATTTTCACAATCTACAAGGAGTTCTAAAAGTTCGAGTTTCCTACGAAATGTTTTCTTGAAGACATTGCTCATACCTTCGCTCCTCTGGGTCGAGTGTACATCTACTGTAAATGAGCCATGGTGTATCGCAACCCACTTTGCCCACAAAGCATATAGATTTGACATCCATGGGTTATTTTCAAGGTCGTAGTTAACTAACAATTCATCTCATTTCTCTGTGAAGTAAAACTCTGCTCTATCTTCGTAGATTCAACTTTTGGAACCCGTCCAAAACTTGTTACCTCACTTATCCTCAGTCTCATCCTCTGTCGCTTCAATTATAGAACCAAGATGTTTCACAGCATTTTGGCAAATATGCCACAAACATAGGCGGTGAGTTGTGTTTGGGAATAGATGGCCAATTGTTGTTGCCATTGCCGCATCTTGATCTGTGAAAATTGTGCTTGGGTGCTTTTCACACATTGCTTTAACAAAGGGCTCAAATAGACAAATAAATGATAGAATAGTTTCATTGAACATAAGTGCACACCCAAAATATTGTTTGCTTGTGATGGTTGGTGCCAAGAATCGAGCAAAAGGCATTTCAGACTTATTTGTTTGAAATGTGGTGTCAAAGTACACAACATCACCAAAATATTTGTAATCCATGATAGACTGACCATCTGCCAAAAAAATTGTTATATGGCCATTTTTCTTGTCCACCTCAACTGCATAAAAAATGTAAGGTCCTGGACTTGTTTATTTGTCACTAGCGAAGTGCCCGTGCGTTGTCACGGGCATTGGACACTAAATGATTGTATCTTCCCATGCACTTAAATTAAATGAAGCATTTCTTCCATCGCAAAAACATATTTTAATTTTCGAAATTCATAATTAATAATAAGAACAATGAAAGTAACCATATGTTTAGTAGATAGGTTAGGTATTGTGCTACAATGATAAGCATGTTACCTTTGTGCAAAAGAATAATCCACTATTTGCAATGACTTACATATTTTAATTTTCGAAATTCATAATAATTAACAATAAGAATAATGATAGTAAATGTATGAATAGTAAGATACTATGTTTTGATCGTACAAGAGATGTAAATGCGTGTATAAAATCCAACTAAAATACTAAATTAATATGCTTTTGTCGTACAAGAGACCGAAATAATATTATTTTCTATTTTTCTAGTATTTTACATCTTCTTGGATTTGATGCGTGAAAGAAGTCCTTTGATATCTTCGGGCAGCAACGATCTCGCTTTATTTGTTTCTTAAGTTAGGAGGTTAATCAAAAACTCTCTTTATTTTTTACACATCCTGCATAAAACATTTATACATTTAATTTAATTTTCGTAATAATTTGAACAACATAAAGCTTGTTTCTGCCCGTGCGTTGCTACGGGTTATAATAAATTTATGTGGTTTAAGACACAAAGCATAAGAAATAATAGGTGGAATCAAGAATAACTACATCATAAAAAATAATTAGTTCAAGAATCTAATTATTGAAATAGATGAATCCCAAAAATCATATATTAAGCAACAACGATCTCCATCAAAATTAGTAGTACATTCATGTTTCATCTGGGGATTTAAAAAATAAATTAAAACTGAGCCAACACTCTGAAGTATCAATTATATAGTTACATGTGAAATGTATTTCACCAGATCATCAAGAGTTGTCCCTCATCGTCCAAAACATTATCAAACCATCATAGCTTACATAGCCACGTGAGCATAGTTGCAATACAGGTGAAAAGGATGTAAGAGTAGTAGGAGCTATTAGTGAACTAATCTTCTAGATGGAATACAGGACCCCATCCAAAATAATTTTTAAAACACCATATTGTATTGCAATCAACATTCATAGAAATAACTTAAAAAAACAACCCACTCTTCCTTTATTTCAGAAAGCCAACAAACATCATAGCAGATTCACAAATAGCATTGTCAGTTCGTCCTAAACAAACTTCAACTTTGAAATCCTGCAAAACGATATATATTAAGTGGTTACTAAGCAATACTATATATTAGTATAATAAACTATAGTGATTTTGCCTACATGAACTCAGTTCAGAAGCACCAGAACTATAACCAAGGAGCACCTATATGGGCAAGACATGAATGGATCACCCAAATAAACAGGAGGCTTTGAGCACCAACCCCACTATCCTCATGCTTGCAGCTGCAAGTACATATGAGTTCTCCTGTAAATATAAAACATACAAATTATTGGGCAATGATGGCCACCTACAATCAAATATCCAGCACAAAGGAAATAAAATAATGATTACCTGCAAAAATAGCACCATGAGACTTGAGACCTTCTGCTGAAGATACAAGGAAAAGATTCAGATTTTTGTATCTGTAAATCACCGATCCTTCCAAAGACGTGGGAAGTACAGATAAGGCCCCACATTAAAAATGTAATATACCCTTCAAATAAGTTCAATTTGCTTCAAAACCAACCATCAATATAACCTTTAAATTCATATGAAAATTTCAGAGATTGCCATAATCAGCTTTGCTTTAAGTTTTTTTTTGATAGCCTAAGTTCAGATGGTGTAAAATGAAGGCATTGAACTATCAGTAAATATGAAGTTTTAATTTTAAAGAGGACCTATTGTACTAAATTTTAAATTTATAATAGTCGTTTAGGGCAAGATATGATCTATGTATACCATATAAACCATGGTAGAAACAAAATTCTTGTATATAGTTGTTCTTACTGAATTGATAGGTTTGTCATATAAACGACTACAAAGAACAGACAGTAGAGAAAACAATACAGATCTTCTTGGCTTAATGAAGATAGTTTGAGTTCGGAATGAAAACTCCTTTTTCAAAAAACAGTGTGAACCAGCAGCCCTAAAAATTTGAAACTTTGCACACCATGAAAGTCATGAATCCTAAAAAGTGTACAAAATCATAATTTACAGTTGTGTTTAGAATAACAACGAATGTATAAACCCAGACATATGGATTCATGTAAACTACTAACAAGTCACTGATACTTACTATACAACAGTCAATGTAAAGGAGTGGCATTGAAATTTGATTTTCCAATGGAGCAAACTTATTGTGATACAACTCTTGAATAAGAAAATATTCTAAACAACAAAGGAATTAATTAAAGTTTAACCCATATCTGTAAACAATAGGTTCATGTCAATGAAGCTACATGAACCCAGGCCGAGTTTTCATCACCTTGCTATCGAGGTGCAGCATTCTTCAAATTTGAAACTACATGAGGGAGGTAGCATTTCCCTGAGTGAGTGAGTCTAAAAAAAAGAAAATCCCCACTCCCTCAATCTCCACACCATGTTCAGACCATCCTTAACCCATTATCTATCAAATTAATAAAGTAGTTGTCCTTTAACACTCATTTCTTCTTAACTGAATATGCATTTCAATTTACAACTAGGTTGCTAGTAATGTAGGTAAACATTTCAGTATCTCAAAAAGAGGTAGAGGGAGAAAGGAATTACCTTCTTGACCGCCTAGCAAAGTAATGAACTAACACGTTGCTTCCAGAGGTGATAGATTCATCTATGAAACTAAAGCATTCATCAAAGTGCTTCAGCAAATCAGTGTCAGGGCTGTTAAGTACTGCATTGATAAAACAAAGGATGGCTTATTAAGCATGTTTTTCAAAAAGATAATACCACAACATGCAATGAGCCCCGTATATGCAAACTCTGTCATTTTTTCGTCAGTGTGATAGTTCTAGATTGCATCCTCAAATTAAGTTTGTAGCCTATGGTTCTAGATTGCATCCTCAAAACAATTGTTCATCTTTGCAAATTTTATGAAGACGGGAATTACCCTCGATCTTCTTGTAATTGAATTCAACTGGAAAGGCTGGACTCAGTGATGTTGCAACAATCAGTATATGGGTGATGTCCAAGCTCTTCAGAGGCTCCTTATTCGATGCTGCTCCAACAGATCCCAAGTAGAGACCCTACAAGGGTGACAACAAAAGTATGCAACAATTTTAACACAGACAAATGGTGATGGATTCCACAAGATTTGGCCCAGAAATTACATGGAAACTTGTTCAACTACAGGTCCACAATATAAATCAGAGGGATACATGACACCACAATCGCCAAATACAACCTAGCTCTCAAAATGCAATCACTCTCTACACAGTTCACATGGAGGTTGACTGTTGCTAGAAAGCAACCTTTCTTATAACACACAGATAATTTCAAAAAACAATGCCATAAGCCCATAAACTTGCAAAATGAAATGTGCCTGAAGAAATATAGAAGGAACAAACGCATGTATGTAAAAAGGAAATCTGGACAAGAAGTTTATAGAAATCCCGAACAGACAGCTGTGAGTAAGCAACTACTATGAGTCTAGAAGGAGCAGCACAAACATTCACAGCATAAAGCAAATATATACCTTTGTCAGTGGTGGTATGCGGCAATAGAAGTCCATTCTTGTTTCCTCGGTCATCAACGCAGAAGCTTTGCATCAGCGCCATAAGCACCCGGGCCTCCTCCTGCTCCCGTGCCCGTGGGCAGTGGCCAAGCGAGTGTTCGTTCCCTCTGCTTGATTGTGGTCTTGTGGATGAGGGGGCGAGTGGCGGCAGGTCCGTGACGTGGACTTGTGCGCGGCGCGACCGTCGTGCTTCTTGCTGGCGTGGGTTCCACGGCGACCTCCGACGCGGTGCTTGCCCAGGAGATCCGCGGCGGCTCCGCGTGGGATCTTGGGCGGTAGGGGTGACGCTCCGCTCGACGGCGCTCGAGGCGGGTGGGACCAAAGGGGGGAGGGGCGATAGATTAGGGGGGGTGAACGACGCCACCAAAAATAATAGATTGGTATATATATATATATAGTAGTTATATTCTATACCCTCGGTATGGAATAGCTATTCCGTACCTGAGCCACCCACGGTAGCGCCGCGTGTCCCCCGGTTCCTCTTCCCCCCGCCTGTTTTTTCTTCGGTTTTTTCCCTCAACCCCCCTCCCCCCACCACCCACGTCCGTTCCTCCCGGTTGCTGCGCCGCGCCTCACGCAGCAACTCGCCGTCGATCTAGTTCGTCACCGCCGGCCACCAGCTTGCGACCCCGTCCCTTCGCCGCTTTGCCGGTCTTCGGACGCGTGGATCCCGTTGAATCGCCGCTGCCCCCGTCCCCACGCCCGCCTTCGCCTCCGCCATCTCGCATCGGGGGACGAATGCGCATCCAGTTCGTCCTCATCGACCTCCGGCTCCTCCAGCTCGATTCTATCGGCCCCTACTCAACCGATTCGTCGCACTCGTTCTCCAGCTCCTCCAACTCATCTCCAACCTCACACGGCCCAGGTATTCCATGCACGTATTTGGACAGAAATCTCAAATTTTGCATCTGGTGAGCTTAGGTTAATATGGTCCGGTTGAGTATGTTAATCTGCTCCTCCCATTTTTATGTTTTGTAACTATAACTAGAAAACGTGTGGCGCGGCGTTGCAACACCATTCTTGAGGTGGCCAGTGGTGATTCGATGTTTCTGCAATGCTACTCTGGTTTGAACGCTACAAATGGGAGTAATTGAGATTGGAAAAATCACAGATAAATTTGAGACTGGGAAAATACAAATTAATTTGAGTTTGTAAATTTAGGGAGAGGCAATGCCCTGCTCTCTGCCTGAAGAGATAATACATGTTAGCTGCAGGAACAGGGCTCAGCAGCTGCCAGGAGAGCATCAACAAAAGGACTCGTCGTCAACTGCCTAAATCCACACCATCATTGAGCTGAATTTTAACGGAGCAACCTTGTGTCACCAGGTGGAAAACCAGCACAACGCAGGTTAGTGAAAATTTCAGTTAATTGAGGAAATACAGATGAACTACGATGATATGGTGAAAGGCCTAGTTTCGAAGATAGTTATTGCTAGAATAGTTGCAAGGCAACCAAAAAAATTAGCAAGCATATGTTTGCACTCATGGGATCTCAAATGAACTCACATCATACAATTCAGGCAAGACCAAAGTTTTAATACTAGAACACTAACACTTTAGGATGTCAGAAGTAGGCTTCAGTAGAATTATACAAAAATGGAACTGCATAATGCAAGTAAACATTTTTGAGGTTTCGGCCTGGACCTATGTTAATAGAACTAAAACTGAGATAAAAGGAGATGAATCAACAATATGATAGAGATACTACTATGTTGTTTTTCTTTCAGTTCCAGGAAAAAGCAAAAGTAAGGGAAGAAGCAATAGGAGTGCACTGGAGGTAGCCGAGATGTGTGATAACATCACTTCCCATGGCAAAGTTGCTCGAGGTAAAATTAAGATATACTAGACAGTTAATTTCTTGGATCCGGCGAGGGATTAGTTGATGGTTTCCAATTACAATGTTTTCTTCTGCATACAGATCAGCCAACCTTTCGGAAAATGTGTACTAATTTCCCTTGATTGTTGGAAGCATAATCTACTGACCTGAGCATCTAGCATGGAGCAATAGACTCAATGGCAGACGTGAGTATGTGACGGTCTTGCCACGCCCAATCTCTGGTGCTCTCCCTCAATGACACAACTCTGCTCTCGAGGCCGTCGACGCCTCGTCCAAGTATGCCTCGCTGCTGGGGAGGTGAAGCACCAACTTTGCTGCAGGCATAATGATGGCTTATTATTGGGTCTTGGTTGATAGGATGTAATTTCAGTGGCATAATGACATCAATGCGTTCCCTTCATGTTTCGTGCATGTTTTTTTATATATGAAATAAATGTATGTAGAGTTTGATTTTTCATTCTTGTACTATCAGGATTGATAATATTGTTGAAGGTGACATTACACTGAACTCTTTTTTGTCCACAATGATAAATTCCTAGCTCTTCTCTTAGAGAATTAGAACCAGACTCTAGACTTCTTTTTAGCAGAATAACCTGACTCCAAACTCACGTCCAGTGACCACTGAGGCACTGACCATTTAGGTGGTAATAGCTGAACTTGGCCTATATGCATTCTATAAATGTATGATTTTCCTTTGATGACGTGAACCACTCTTCAGCTGCATGGTTCCTTGCTTTTCGTGTCATGGTGATATAGAAATAGTGGTGTGATATTTACTGCATTATTACTTAGCTGAGACTTTTTCTTTTGATTCTATATGACACCTTAGGTGTTTGCAAGATAAGCCTTTTGCATTCACATATGCCTTTAGCTGTGTTCATAAGCTCATGTGTTCATGCATAGCATATCGGACTACTTGTGATAAAAAAAGCTTGAGCTTTTTATGATTCTAGTGTTTTCATGTCAGAATATGTGGTTAGGCTAGTGTTATTGCAAATCTAGGTTGCTTCATTATGGAAGGTAAAGTGATTTTTCTAGTCAGACACAAGAAATAATTGTGACGGGTAGCTAGGTTGGATTGAAACAATTGAGCTTTTTTTATTCACTAGTTTTGTTTCCTAGATTAGCTATATGTTTTGATGGATTAATGATTCGGTCCACAATTGATCTAAAAAGCTTCCGCTTTCAGTTACATGGAGGTACAACAATTTTTAGTGTTTTCATTCATCAACTAGTCATAACATTTCAATTTTTAAAGAAATATTAGTTTGGTACACATGCTCTTAGTCTGGTAGCTAATAGCTTTAAATTTGTTTTTGTCTAGTCAATTATGATATAATCTTGAAGCTTTCAGTTCTACAAATCTGCTTCCCTGGTGGGTCTAGGTTCCTCATGCAGTCATGCTTGCAAGCTGCAGTAGCATGCAGTGGAGCAACTGGTGATTAGAAACCCAATCGAGGCTGCAATGTTCCTTTGTTTATCTGTTTGAAAATGGGATACGGCTCAGCAGGACCTCTAGAACAAAGGTTCTTTTTCCTCTTACCATCTCATATGCCCCTAGTGTGATTATGTGCAATAAACTATAGGTATACCTGCTGCCTGCTGGTGCAAATTTAGTAAGTTACAAGTTTCTGGTGAATAAACATATAGTATGTTCTTTATTTCCTATAACTGAACCAAGTCTGCTTCGCGTAATAAAATATGAGGGGCTCTGATTGTAGTTATGAACTAATCATACCATGTTCATTAATTCAATGAAACAAATTTGACACCGGATGATATTTCTTCTTTTTTTTGATGCACTGGCACATAGTCATTTTTATTGCAAGATGGAAAATTTTTCCCAAGATTAACTTCACTGTTGCACGATCCATTTTTGCTTCCCCGGTGGATCTAGTTGCCACATGTCTTCATCATCGTTAGTGAGTATTTCTTGCCCTCACCGGATTGCAACTTTGTGCTCCTGTCAAATGCTTTAGGAGTTTTTAATTATTTTTCACTTATTCTGAATTAGAGGTGGTCATCTGAAAATATATGTTCATGGAGGCGGATTGAGAAGGCAGTTCTTCGCAGGTGGCGGGTTGCCCGATACCCGCGGATGCCTGTCGGGCACGGGCGGGGATTGCTGCTGCGGCGGCACGCCGGCGAGCGGGCAAAGGCTCGGCCGGCGGGCACGCTGGCGAGCGGGCAAACGTTGTACCCGCATGTACCCGACCCGCTACGATCCCTAACCATGGTTGAGCCGCCAGGGCTCCCTTCAGCCATAGCCACATCGCGTCGCACTTCTGCCCTGGTCTCACCGCGCCCCTCCCACCATGGCTGAGCCGACAGGGCTCCGTTCTGCTATGGACTCGCAGCACTGCCCTTCTACCATGGCTTCGCCGCGCCACCGAGCCTTGCGAGGGCGCACCTAGAGATGGCAACGGGTAGAAGCCCGTCGGGTAGTGCCGTTCCATACTCCTACCCGCTTAAAAACCCATACCAGCATGCAGGTTGGAGTTCTTACCCATACCCGCACCCGCGCGGGTTTTTTTACCCGTCGGGTAACCCGTACCCGATAGCATACCCATTGTAAACTAATATATTTGAGAACATAACACGTGATAAGGTGCATACATCAACAAATTTAATTGATGAAAAATATAAATGATAATTGTTAACTAATTAATAGTCTAATAAAGCATAAGATTTTTCGTTAGTTGTCAATATTAAGTTATCCTTCACTAACAATGTACTATTTTACATGTTTATCATATATTGTAGATAGGTTTATTTACCCGCGGGTATGCGGGTATGGGTAGTATGTACCCACACCCGCACCCGCTTACCCGATGGGTACATGATGTTGCCCATTTATGTACCCGCGGGTAGAAATATAATTCCATACCGTCTCCTTATCGGGTAAAACCCGTCGGGTACTCGGGTTTCGGGTACCCATTGCCATCTCTAGGCGCACCGCGGGGGCTTCCGCGGCATGCACGTGAGGGAGAGCACGTACCGGAGGGCGCGGTGCGCACGTTGCACATCTAATTTTTTCCCTTGTGGGTGAAAAAATTTCAAACTCCTTTTCAGCAGCTGTGCGTAGAATTGAAAGTTAGAATTTTTTTATCTTAAATTATTTTGTTTCAATTTTCTCAAAAATATATGATTGGATTCGAATCTTGCAAAACTATACTACTACCGCCATATTGCATGGCGTTTGGGTCCAAACGCAATAACATACGGCGGTTGGAGGCGCTACAATGTTCCAATCGCCGTGTGGTACGACGTTTGTATGAACTCGGATGGAGATAAAGTTTATATGAAAATTGTAGCTTTCGCCGAGATATATAACTTTGTAGTTCAAACTTTTTTCATCTCGATAGTTCATACAAAAAAGTTACAATTTTTTTGAAAATGAACTGATAGCTACCGCCGTGTAGTATGGCGTACGCCGTGTGGTATGATGTTTTGGCTAGTTTTGCGAAATTTGAGATGACACGTGTATTTTTGAAAAATCGATGAAAAAATATAAATATAAAAAATTTGAAAGTTACCAGGCGAGACGCTTCTGGCCCAATACGGTCCATTAATCCACATTAAAGACCCAAGTACTATTTTTCTATTTTTCTTTAATTGTGTTTCAGATTTTATTGGCTTCTTAATCCTTGCGGATGCATTTACCCTATTGTACTCAACAACGTAAAACAGTTTATTCAACAACTCTTCTGACCTATACATTTCAGTAATTTGGATATCAAATTTTTTGTCCAAAAAGAAGTTGTTAAAGCAACACATATACTGAACATCTTGATGTTGAAATACTACAAATGACGGAGAGTGTATTGATCCTAATAACAAAGCCTGTGAAAGCGCATGGGTTGAAAATTTTGTTCACCCAACTAATTTGAGATGATATATATTCTCTTGTTACTACCAGATCAGTTGCGGGAAGACAATGAAGCTAGTATTTTAGGTCGCTTTAGGCAAAACACGTGCTTGTCCCATGATCCGCCAGCATACCAAGAAGATGATTGCCGAAGTTAAGCCGGAAATCACAACCATGACTTGCATGAACAATACCCCATTCATCCCCTATATATGAATGTTTACAAGTGGTTCCAGGCAACTATCATATGCAGCTAGCATCCTTTTTTATCTCTGATGTCTGGACGATCCAGCTACGTATAACTAAAACGAAAACAAACGGCGGCCATCATTAGCCAGCGAGCTCTACTTGCCGTGGCGCTTGACGCCGCGCGGCCCCGCGGACTTCTTTATGGACTCGATTCTCTGCCGCCTGATCTGCTCCCTGAACCGGGCGATGAACTCCTCCGCCTTCTTGTCCACCTCGTTCTCGTCTACCTCCGGCGTCGACTCCCTCGGCGAGTTGGTCCTCGTCGAGCACCCACCGACGTCGTCGTCGTCGCTGCTCTCGGTGTCGTCGGAGGAGACTGCCACCCCGCCCAAGATCGGGTCGCTCACTGATCTCTCGTACTGGAACCTGGGAATGGACTGGTAGGCTCTGTAGCCATACGACTCCTCTAATCCTTGCATGCCCAGTGTGTCACGGCCATCTCCGGCGTCGTCAGGCAGGTCTTGGCTTTGGCCTTGGAAGGGTGCGGGCTCCCTTGCCCTGATCGTTCTCACCGACTTGCCGATTGAAACCGGCGAGGAGGAGCCGCCGCCACCGTCGAAAGAGTTTCTTGGCTTCGCCGTCGATGAGTTGTTGCTACTGTAAGCAGAGTTGCTGAAGATGCTCGTGTTGGACGAGTAGTGGTCTTCCCCTCGGCCTCTCATGCTGTGGTCCTGGAGCTCCTCCTTGAAGCTCTTCCCCACCGCCGTCCGGCGCTCTACCGTCGGGTGGTAACCGTGCACGAGGAACGGCGGCGGTGGCGGTGGCGGTGCCGGTGGTGGCGAGGAGATGGAGGATGAAGTCCTGTACGGGCTCCTTCGCTTGGCGTAGTACTCCTCCTCGCTGGCCTTGGCCAGCGTTTCTCTTGCCAGGGATGACGCGGGGGAGAGCCTCCTGGGAGACGGCGAGGGGCTCGGCGACGGCGACGCTGGCCGCCCCGCGTCGAGCCTCCCGGACCGCGACCGCCACGGGATCGGCGAACGCAGCACGGTCTCGCCGCCGGTCGCCGCAGGGTCCTGAGAGCCCCGACGCGGACGCGCGCGTGGCGTCTCGCCACCGCCGCCCGCGCTGTCGTCCTGCGCCGGCTGCGGCTTCAGCGCCCGGACGGGTAGCGACAGGGGCGGCTGCGCGTCGACGGTGGCGCTCCCACTCCGCCCGCCGCCGCCGTTGGACACGACGACCACGGGGTCTTCGGGCCGGTGCAGTGCGCTCCAAGACCTCATATTCTCCTTAGGTGGGCTGTCCGGCTGCACCTCCTCCTCGTCGTCGAACGGCGCGATCGAGTCCCTGAACATCCGCCACGCGTACCGCGCGTCCGCCTTGGCCGCCTCCGGCCCCGCGGCAGCGTCCTTCTCCGCGGCGGCGGCGAACCCGGCGTGCCCATCGTCGGCGCTGTTCTTGCGGCTGAACAGGCCGTAGGAGACGGCGATCCCGACGAACAGCAGGTGCAGCAGCTCGCAGGCCTTGGCGAGGAACGCCTGGCCGACTCCCCCCGCCCCGGCCTCGGGCACCGCCGGGAGGAGCGGCAGCAGCGCGACGCAGAGCGCGAGCACGGCCGCCCTGAACGGGAAGCTCTGCAGCACCGAGGCGGC
This sequence comes from Cenchrus americanus, assembly GCA_947561735.1. Lineage (NCBI taxonomy): Eukaryota > Viridiplantae > Streptophyta > Magnoliopsida > Poales > Poaceae > Cenchrus > Cenchrus americanus. The sequence goes on from OX387243.1 coordinate 106,902,808, forward strand.
CTGCTGCTGCGCTGCCATCGTCGATTGGATCAAGGGAAAGGGGAAAAGGAGAGAGAGAGAGAGGCGCACGCCGTGACGACGGTCTCTTTTAAGCTTTACTCTCTGCCGCCGCGCGATCGCCTCGCTTTACTCTTCGCCCCCGGTGGTGCCCGGCGTGTGCGGCGGTCGATGCTCTGCTCCCTCGCGCCAAAAAAAAAGGCTGAGCTCCGCTTTTTATCGGCGATGTTATGTATCCAATTCCTCTCTCTCTCTCTCTCTCCCTCTCTCGCTAGCTTTTCGCCCACTGACGCTGAGCACTGATGCTGCTGTCACCGTGTATGGATCGGGCTGGGCGTGGTCGTGGTATCTTTTTTGCTTGTTCTGTTGGGCGTTTTGAGATGGCGGGAGAAGAAGTGAGGAGGAGAATTGCTTAGCGGGGAAGGGAGGAATTTGAAGGCGGGGAGAAAGGGGGGGATAGATATAGACTCCGAGGTAGGACTACTGGACTAGGGAGCTGCATGCATATGCGTGGATGTCAAGCGTGATGGTGAAGCTTTTGTCGTCGCATTCTGAATTCTGATGCCGCGAGAATAATCTATCTATCTACCGGCGGTTCCATTCAGTCTGAATTTGTAGTTCGTGGATGTTACGCGAACGAACAAGTGGTTGGAGTAGTCGATGGTAAATGATACGTCGATGATCCAGTGGTCGAGTGGTACCACCCACCTCCATGTGTTACCTGCTGAAGTGCTGCTGATGAATCTGTGACGATGTGCTTGCACAGCTCAAAAAGCTGAGACACCAAATCACCAAGTGGCAGAGTTCACTGAAACTATTCCCCTTCCATTCCAATCAGCCTAGTGCGAGCTGCTCTTCACTGAAAGCTGTCAGAGTAAGGATCATTCCAAGCACCATATACTGCCTGTTCGCTCGGTTTATCAGTGCGTACCAACAAGATTTTCTCCGAATAACAAAAGCACCAAAGAATGGCCAAGAAGATTTTCTCTCCGAACAAACCAAGTACCATATCAATGGCACAACCAACCGAAACGGTGATGATCTCTAGTCCGAGAGATCATATGGTGCTTACTATCCATTAGACTAAGCACACCGAACTAGAGATCATATGGCTTACTATCCATTAGACTATCTGAGCACACCACCTTCACTAAGAAGCTGCTTTTGCACATCCACATTAGACTGCTAGTGAGCATTCCAATTGGATAAGATCTCTACTGTACAGGTCACCATGCATATTTCTTTTTTTTTAAAAAAAACATCGGTGTTGTTGGCTGGCCACTGCGCTGGTAGCGATCACATCAGTAAAACACGCGGTGGACGCGGCTCCAGATCAGAATGGTCGCGTATAAACGATACGACGTGATGTGGATTCCCCCCTCCCCTCTCCCTCTCTGCTTTCGCAAGGTCGCGTACGCTAGCTACAGAGCTTTTCTCCCCTCATGTCGCACCATGTGGGATCGATCGATCGCATGTGTATGGATCATGGATGCCGCCGCATCAGAAAAAACCCTCCTGCAGTCCTGCTCCTTTTTTTTTTCTGCCCCCGTCGTCGGCTGGTGGGCTGATGGCGGGTCTTTGGTTTGTTGTGAGAGAAAAATCTTCGCTTTGGTTGGTTGGTGATAGTTGGTTTATTCCGAGAGAGAAAATCTTATTGTTTGGTGTCGATAAGCCAAACGAACGGGCGGATCTCGCCGAGTTGATCGAGCACGGGAATGGGATGCCCGTGCCATGCAGCCATGCTTCCCGCCTTTTTGCCTGGTCGGGCCGTCGGTCTCCTCCTTTCCCATGGTCACTTTGAACCCAAGAATTACTTGTGTTCAAAGAAAAAAGAGCACGAGAATAAGTATGCCCCGTTTGCCAAGTCTCGCACGCCGACTTTGAAGGTTCGTTTCGTTGTTGAATATGAATATGGGGTGTTGCAAGACAAGAGAGAATCGAAATTCTGGTGTGTGCTTGCTTCACCTTGTACTTCATGCACTGATCCATCCATATGCAACCAATGGTCGTTGAACAAGTGCGACTCCTTTTTTATCCATCTGTTAACTGGAGATCGTCTCCCAGCTGAACTCCGAAAACACATTGGGATTCACAGATCGCTTAACAAAACGACCTTGCTGCTCAAAGTTTCTAGTGGCCTAGGGTTCCTGTTTTTTAAAACAAGGCTGCGAACTTTTGAGTCGCTTATCGCATCGGAATCAGATGTGCTGCCACGTCCGACGCTGGTCAGCGAATCCTGAACCTAAAGCGTGAGCATGCAGCTAAACTACCAAAAAAAGCTAAAGCAAAGCGGGGCACGCGCGGTTGAGCCGACACAAGCTTATCCCAGCGACTTAAACAAACAGTATGGGGATTAGTCTCTTAACCAGAGAATCAGTTCGTCTTGCTCAAAAGAAATGGTAGGTTGCTGCTTCAGTGCGATACAGAGGGAGCACAACGCAGTCAGGAGAGGTTCAGTCGGCCTAGCGACAGCCTGTTCGTTTGGCTGGTGGGCGATGGTAGTCTTGGTTTGTTACGAGAGAAAAATGCCTGCTTTGCCGATTGCTAGTGGCTGGTTTGTTTTGAGAGAAAAAATCTTTTGTCGATGGCCGATAAGCCAAGCTAACGGGACGCGATTACGCGCGCAGGGGCATTAGCCGCGGGACGGCGGTCTGGTTTGCCGGAGTAGATGGCGTCCGGTGAACGCGAACAGGTCAGTCGAGTGCCACCACTGCATCAAGCTGATGGGACCAGTCACAGATTCACCCCTCCGTTGCCTTTCTGCAGGCCAATGCAGACGCAACCTTATTCTCCACATATATCGATTTCTCTTCTAAATTCCAGAAGGACCTGTGCAGCTGTGCTCCTGTCTGCCACTAACTGTACATCTAATGGGAAACCAATAGACTTGATTTTCATTTGGATTTTATTTCTGCGTTACCATGGTCAGCACTGAGAGAGGAATTTTTATATATATATATTTAATTATTTTGCAAAATTATACGATCGTTTGAAATTTATCGAAAATAAATATCAACCGTCGTAAGCCACAGCGGAAAAGGTTACCACCATGGGCCACGGCCGTAACAGCTCTAACCGCCCTGACCCACGGCGGTAAGATGACCTTGGTCCGCTGTAGGGTGTGGGCCCTGTGGCACCCTACCGCCGTGCTCCACGGCAAGAAGAGCCGCGTTGTGGCGGACGGCGGCAGCCGCGCTTATATAAAGGGCGACGCCATCCCCCCACGCCTGCCACCGCCCCTCTCTCCCTCCCCTCCAGGTATGTATGTTTTTTAATTAATTTAATTAGTGTGATTAGTGTAGAAAATTAGATTTAGATTTAGAAAATAGTGTTTAATTAGAAAATTTAGAAATTAGTTAGTTTAATTAGTTTAGATTTAGAAAATTTAGAAAATAGTTAATTCAATTAGTTTAGATTTAGAAAATTAGTTTTTTATTTAGAAAATTTAGAATATTAGTTTATTAGTTCTAGAAATTCTAGAAATTATTTTAGCATGTGTAGAAATTGTCGAAACTACTGTAGTGTGTTCAGAAAATATAGCAAATTAGTTTATCTGTTATAGGAATTGTAGATATAACTTTAGCATGTGTAGAAATTCTAGAAAAATTAGTTTATTTGTCGTAGAAATTGTTGAATTTACTTTAATTTGTTTAGAAATTCTAGAAAATGAATTTATCTCATTTATAAAATGTAGAAAATTAATTTATCTATTTTTGAAATTTTAGAAAATACTTTAATTTGTTTAAAAGTTATAGAAAATTAGTTTATCTACTGTAGATATTGTAGAAATTATTTTAGCATGGGTAGAAATTGTAGAAATTACTTTATCAAGTTTAGAAGTTCTAGAAAATCAATTCATCTCATTTGGAAAATGTAGAAAATTAGTTTATCTGTTGTCGAAATTGTAGTAAATACTTTAATTCATTTAGAAATTCTTGAAAATTAATTTATCTCTTTTACAAAATGTAGAAAATTAGTTTATATGTTTTCAAAATTGTAGAAAAGTAATTCATTTTAAATTTGAGAAAATGAATTTATCTCGTTTACAAAATGTAGAAAATCAGTTTATCTGTTTTCGAAATTGTAGAAAGTACTTTAATTCGTTTAGAAATTCTAGAAAATTAATTTATCCAGAAATTATTTTAGCATGTGTAGAAATTGTAGATATTACTTTAGCATGTTTAGACATTCCAAAAAATCAATTCATCTCATTTGGAAAATGTAGAAAATTAGTTTATCTATTGTTGAAATTGTAGAAAATACTTTAATTCATTTAGAAATTCTAGAAAATTAATTTACCTCGTTTACGAATTGTAGAAAATTAGTTTATCTGTTTTAGAAATTGTAAAGATTGTAGAAAATTACTTATCTAGTTTTTTAATTGTATATTTAATTTTTGTATACAATTGCAGCTATGGACCAGGCTCGATACCAGGCTCAGGCTCATGCTTAGGCTTATGCTGCTCATGCTGAGGTTGAGGCGTACGTGACACTTAGGGCGTGTTTGTGAGGGTGGCCGAAGTGGGCCTTGCGCCCATGGGGCACGCGGCGCGCGTGTTTGCGGCCTTGGCCGGCCGGCCCCGGCCGCCGCGGCCAAAAGGGACGCCGCGGCCGGGCCGGGGAGAAACGCGGCTAGGGTTCGTTTCTCCCCGAGCTCGGCGCGCGCGCGCGCACCGGGGGGCGATTTCGGGGCGGCGGCGGGTGGCTCGCGCGGGCTCGCGCGGGAGCGGGGAAAACTCCGGCGCGCCATTTCCTCGCGCGGGAATGGAAACCCGCCGGCGAATCATCGCGGCTATAAAGTGCGGGTGGCTCCTCGTTTCGGTTCTTGTTCCTCTTGCTCTCTTCACCTTCCACTTCCCTCCCGAGAGATCGGCGGTGAGCGCGAGTGGGTGGCCGCGGCGGCTACCTCCGGCGTTGTTTGCCGCGTTCTTGCTCGCATCGGCTGTCGGGACTCGGAGGCGACATCTGCTTCCTCTTCGTCTCCGTCTCCGTCTTGTTGGAGTTGAGGTAGATCCGCTTCCTCCTCGCTCGAGATCTGCTTCCTCTACTTCCGGATCCGCTTCCTCGACTTCGAGATCGCGCTTCGATCGGCGACCCCGAGCCGAAGGTGAAATGTACAACCCTTCCCCTCTCCCCCATCTTTTCGTTAGGGTTCGATAGGTGTAGATCTTGGTTCGATAGTGGATGTTTTGTTGGTACCGATGTTCTGTTAGTTTTGATTGCGTTGTGATCCGGTACCGATGTTGGTCCCGATTCGTTGTGATTTGGTACCTCATATTGCTCTTGGTTCATTATGATATGCTAGCGGATATTGCTCTTTGCCTCGTTGTGATTTGGTACCGATATTGCTCTTGCTTCATTATGATATGCTACCGAGATATTGCTCTTTGTCTCGTTGTGATTTGGTTTAATTATCGGTCGATGATGTTGTTCTTTGTTGCACCGGGAGGCATGGTTATAACATGCGACCGTGCTTTGATGTTATTTACCAACATTTCTTGAACATGTTGATGCCTAGCAGGGCTGGCCGATGTTCGATTTTTCGTTTCAAATTTGCATGGTTGTAGATGGATCCCTCATTGAGCCGTGAAATGCTACTTAGGCAAGCAGGTGCTTTGACCGTTGTTCGATTTCTTTTGTTTTCACAAGGTCGAAAAGAAAAACCCCCGAGCCTAATACACCACGGCTTGACCCAAATTCGCACTTTCACTACTTAGAGATGTAAATGATCGGCACGAATGAGGACTGCGAACATGATTTTTCACTCCACCGATTCGAGTGCATATCCATGATTAGGATGAGGAGAGCTCCTTTTTTTGATTTAGTCAAAACCTTTAGAGAGAGGAGCCTGGTCACTGATAGGGATGGGGTTTCAGTAGAGGAGCAAGTTGCTATGTTTTTGCATGTTGTTGGGCACAACCAAAGGTATAGAGTGGTTCATCAATGGTGATGCTCCGTTTCTTGGTGGTGGTGGTCTTCGCCGTAGTGGTTCACCTTGAAGAGGAAGTAGGTGTTCCCGATGGCCGGGGTTGGGGTTGCCGCCGGGGTTGGTGCCGCTTTGGTGGGGGTGGTGTGAGGGCTATGAGGTGGACAAACAACACCTCCGGGTTTGTACTTAGGAGGATGGGCGCCACGGTTACCGATGGCGGTCGGCTCGACAAGGTCTTAAAGGAAAAAGATGTCAACCATGTAGCCAAAGCTCTTAAGGACCGGTGTGGGGAGGTAGTGACCTCAACTCAAGTGTACAATCACTTGAGGAAATGGAGGCGAAGTGGGCTAAAGTGTCCAAAGCGAGGGACCTCGGTCTTTGCTCTATGGGATGACACCACAAATGCTATCATGCTAGAACATGACCACTACCTTGGCCACTGCAAGGTAGAAACCTCACCATCTGTACCTACCATTTCTTGTACATGTCTGTGTCTAAACCAACCTATGTCCCAAACTGCAGGATCATCCTAAAGATGCTGAATACCTGAACACCCCAATTAGGTTCTACACTGAGATGGAGGCCATATTTGGGAATGCTTTGGCCACTGGTAGGTATGCAGTAGGGTCTGGTGAGGCTTTAGGGCAGAACCAGGCTGACAGTGGTCCTGTCAAGGCTGAAGGTTGTCCATTCACCCAAACTCCTGGTGATAAAGCTCCCACTGCAACTGCAGAGGGTAGCAAGGTCACAGAACCTGCTGTAGGTGGGAAGAGGAAGAGAGGGACTTTCACTGAGGAGGAGATAATCATGTTGACCAACATGTTTGATGTTGTCAACAATGTGGCTAATGCACTTAGGGAGACTGGACCTGCCCATGTTGATGGCAACTCGTACCTTCTTTGTGATGGAGATGCCTGGCTTCTCTCGGGAGGCCCTTATTGTTGCCTACACCTATCTCCTAGACAACAAGGCCCAAGGAAGGGGTTTTGTGAACATGAGCGATGCCCATAGGACCCGTGGCTCCAAACCTTCTTAGCCAAGAACTACATGATGTAGGTGTTGCATTGCATGGACGGGAGGGGTTGATTGTGGAGCTATACTCCACCCCCTCACCCACCTTCTCTTCTTTTGGGTACAATGTGGTTTCTCTTTCTTTGAAGCTTTTGTGCGGGATGACTTTGGTTTAGTTTGACTAGGAGGGTGGCTACTAATAGTTAGGAAACATTTGAGCCATTGAATGTTGGGCTTGACAACTTGTTGTATAACCTTATTGTGGCCTCTGTTGGCTACTTAAGCTCGAAACTTTGAGGTTACTCATTTGCTGTTCTTTCTTGTATCTTTTCTGCTACCTGATATTTGTTGGATTTGTGGGTTATTGATGGCCGATGATGCAACAAAAAAACTTGAGGTGGATGCCCTTTTGTTCATATGTTTGCTACTCATATGTTTGCTACTTATCTGTTCATGGTATGTTTGCTACTTATCTGTTCATGGTATGTTTGCTACTTATCTGTTCACGGTATGTTTGCTACTTATCTGTTCCTGGTATGCTTTCTACTTATCTGTCCATCTGAGATTACATTCACTGTCTTTATGCAACAAAATGAAAAAGCTGAGGCCAATACCATCTTCTTTTAGCCCATGATGATACATTTGTTTGCCAATTAATTGATGAACTTGAACTTGTGAGGGATCGGAGCTCGTTATTCATGTCTGTCATCAAACCATGGGACACGTCGATTCCCGGACAATGCTGTCATGATCGGGATCGACGTGTCCCATGGTTCCATGCCTGCCATGAGAAACTCTTTTCGTCGCTTTCTATCCTTAAGCTCCAAGTTCAAGTTCAAATGATATGCAAACTTATCCGAGGCCGATGTTCGTGTTCTTCCTTTGCTCCTATTTTGCCTATGATGATGATGAGATGTATATAACTTGTCATGGCACTCATCAAACCATGGGAGACATCCATGCCCATGTTTTTCAAATCTTGGCTGGATGTGTCCCATGGTTCCATGGTTGCTATGAACCATTTGTTCTTGCTTCTAATATCAAATCATCCGAGGCCAATTTGTTTTTGCCATGGTTGCCAATGATGATTCAATTTGTTTGCCAATTAATTGATGAACTTCAACTTGTGAGGGACTGGAGCTGTGAAACTTCACTTGTTCTTTTCCTCATGTCTGTCATCAAACCGTGGGACACGTCGATTCCCAGACAATCTGTCATGACTGGGATCGACGTGTCCCACGGTTCCATGCCTGCCATGAGAACCTCTTTCATGCTGCTTTCTATCCTTAAGCTCCAAGTTCAAGTTCATATGAAATGCAAACTTATCTGAGGCTGATGTTGTATGTTCTTCCTTTCCTCCTCTCTTGCCTATGATGATGATCACATGTATATAACTTCTCATGGCAATCATCAAACCGTGAGACACATCCATGCCCATGTTCTTCATATACGGGGTGGATTTGTCTCACGGTTCCATGGTTGCCATGAACCATTTGTCACGGTTTCATCCGAGGCCAATTTGTTCTTGCCATGGTTGCCTATGATGATTCAATTTGATCATGCATAGAGGGATGACCTTGATCCGTGTGTTGTATCCTTCTCATGTCTCCCATCAAAACGTCAAACTCATCCATGCCCAATGTTTTCTACCTTGGGGGGGGTGGATGTGTTTGACGTTTCCATGGTTGCCATATGTTGTATGCATTTTATCCTTGTTGTATGATCAAGGTCGGCCTCATGTGGACATAAAAAAGTTTCGAGGCAATGATGTAAATGATAGGATGTTAATTTTATTATTTCAATTAAACAATGATGTAAAATATATGATATTATTGATGTTAATGATGTTGTAACCGTAATGTACACGTCTCCCTCTATTGATTAAGATGTAATTTGTGTATGTTTATCTTGGGCGGGCTCACCAAAGCCACCCCGCCAAACATGTTCTCGGTGGGCGTTGGTGGCGGTTGGCCCCTCGGCCGGAGCTCAACACCGGGTCGTAAACAAGGCCTCGGCTCGGCTGGCTCACCCCGGTGCGGGCAGGGGCAAACACACGAGGGTGGCCGCCCATGGCCGGGCTTGACAAGGCTCGGCCGGTTAGGCTAGCCAAGCCGGCCGCGGCCACCCTCACAAACACGCCCCGAGTTGCTGGACAGGGAGATCGATCGCAGGCACCGCTCGTTCCTGTCCGCTGTCCTCGGAGAGGATGTTGGACACGTGCGTTCTCGCACTACGCGCACGTTGCTGCCGATCCACGACCTTTGGGTTCCCAAGTACATGAATTGATGCTATGTTATTGTTTGTACCTTCATTTATCCTTTTGTTGTAACTAATAAATTACCTTATTTGTTTCAGACTACGTGCTGCAGGACTCCTGCCTGTAGCGCGGTTAGTCCAGGGAGACAGCCTGCGCGACGCTATTCCTCGGAAGAATCGCATGACATACTTCCAGTTTGACTTCTCCCTCCTCAGCGCGCTTCTGGACCACTGGAGGCCGGAGATCCACACGTTCTACTTCACTGTCGGTGAGATCACGGTGACTCTTCAGGACACGTCGCTGTTGATGGGCCTTCCTTGTGAGGGTGAGCCGCTGCGGGCTGCGAACATATCTGCTGAGTGACGTACAGAGTTCCTCGCGCCCCGTACCATGAGTTCGCGAACGCTCATGGACCCACCTTGACTTGGTTTCAGCAGTTTAACGTACGTACCTTTACCTCATATTTCTCTTCGTTTTTCACGATATGGAGACAATATAACTAACGTTTGATTTTGTTTGTGCGGGCTGATTACCTAGCAGATGACGCCGAGCAGGAGACAGTCGACAGGTTCTTCAAGGCGTACCTGTTGTGGCTGTTTAGGTTCATGTTGTTCTGTAGTTCGCAGTGTGACGCGGTGGTGAGGTACCTGATCCCCAACGCTTGGAGGATCGCCGACGCGCCCTTGCATGACGTGCCCCAGATCAGTTGGGGCAACTCTGTTCTTGCCGGCGCGTACAGGGGCCTGTGCTCGGGGGTGTTGAAGGGTCGTTCGACAGAGCCGATCCTTCTTGGTTGTCCTCTTCTTCTTCAACTTTGGTGCCACGAGCGGTTTGCGATTGGTTGGCCTGTCGTCCCCCTCTACGCGTACGAGCTCCTGCCAGGGGGCCACGACCCGTGCGACCGTTTCACCATGGGCTCGTTGTGGTGCCTTTGGACGGTAATTTCTTACCTTTCACTTTCAATTTGTGTTTCCATTTTGTCTAGTTTGTTCAATCCACATTTGTTTTGTATGCAGGCCTCGTACGCCCACGACCAGACGAAGAGGGCGTACAAGGACTTCCCCGGGGGCAAGTCCTCGTGTAGGGACAGACTCGTGTAGCGGTGGCACATGACCCCTATCTCTCTCAGTTTTCCCTTACTTTTGTTAGATGAACTCTCTCATCTTAATTCCACGACTTCTGAGTCTTCGGTGTTGACATTGTGCAGAGTCTCGGTACTCCACCTCCCAGCGCAAGGATCCAACACCTCACGGCGGGCTTGTCGTACCTCGCGGCAATGCCAATTGCTAGCTCTGATCCTCTCGTGTGTTGGGTGTTGTTAGTCTGATTGCAAATAACTGCTAATTGGATTTGACTATTTATCTTTTTCTATCAAAATATATTATGTTATTGTATTCAAATTTAGATATTAACTAATCATATTGTAAATGAGATGTTTATTAAATGAATGTTCCAATATAGGCTCGTAAAATCACAATATATTAAAGGTACAGAAGGAATTAAGGACATATCAAATACTTGCAGTCGATTTGTGGTGGTCAAGCATATTATTTATAAGCACATTTTTAACTTTCCTTATTTTTTATAACAATTTTAGTTATTTATTAATTGTATTTCGTATGGATTATTTTATTTAGCTATTTCTCTTCTCGATGTGTATAGAAATCTGCTTCTAATTTTCTTGTTTTTCAAAATCTTGGATTTGTATATATATTTATTAGTTATATTAGATATGGATTCTTTGGATTGATCTAGACCGTCAGACCAGTGGTAACTTCATCTATCTCAAGGATTTGTCAGCTCACTCATTCAGAAGTGCTCATAGAGGGAGGGGCGAGTATGTGTTGTATGTGAGCATCGCGCCTATACCATGTGATTAAAAAACTTGCTTTCATGTAATTTGTAGACGTATTAATCTGTATCCCTCTTTTAATTTCAAGTACGTGACATACTCCATGATCCATTAAGGGGAAGTCTAAAAAAGGTTACCAAAGCTTGCTGGGAAATTAAAAAAAATCCATGTGGATTCAAGTTGGTATTCAAATCCGGCACCTAAGGTTAGGCAATAAAAAATATTGCATATGTATTCAAGTACGGAGTGCCATAAGGAAAGGAAATCATGGATAAAAAATATTTCCATTTTTTAGAATAATATGAATTGTTAGATCTTCATAAAATCTAATGGTTCAAACTCTTCTCACATTTAGATTAATGTGGGAATTCCTTTTTTTCATAATAATATGAATCGTTAGATCTTCATAAACTTCAATGCTCCAAAATCTTCTCTTTTTTAATCAACTACTATTTTTCTTATTTTTAATTCCGAATTTATGTATTTATTAATTGTATTTGTATTGAATATGGACTCTTTAGATTCCTTATTATAATTCGAGTTTATGTATTCTTTGATTAATCTAGACCTTCGGATCTTCATAAAATCTAACGGTGTATATTTTTTTTGGATTAACGTGAGAATTTCTAGACCCTCTCGGCGAACGTGGTGTATTCTTTTAACACTCAAGTATAAAGATAATAATAGATAATAGATGGATGGATGTTGAAATGAACCCTTCATTAGTTGGGCTTTAGGAGCGCAAAACTAGTTTGGCGGGCGGTCGCTCCAAGCGACCGCGCCGCCCGTCCCCGCGCCGGTTTGCTTTTTTTTATTTTCTTTTTGAATTTCTTGTTTCAACATTTTTTCTTATATATAAGTTATGTGTACAACTCATCTTGATGGAAAAAAAGTTATGCACACAAATCGAAGTTTTACAGAAAAATTATGCACACAAGTTGATGTTACCGAAAAAATATACACACAAGTTATTCTTCAAGTAGTTATGCACACAAGTTGTACGCATAAATTTTGCTCGAATCAAACTTCACGCTTAAAAATTATCTTATAAAATTTATAAGTCAAAGTTATACACCAAAGTTGTGTGCATAAATTATGATATTCCAGAAATAGAAATTCACGGAAATAAAAAACTTTCCAGAAAAGGAAAGTTGGGAACGGGGATGAACCTGTCGCTGGGAAGGCTCCCAGCGACCGGTCGCTGGCTAGCGGTGCCCCTTTAGGAGCCCCCACCCGAGCTTCAATGTGAACTGTCATTCATCGCCGGGACAGTCGCCTGCTGGCTGCTGCCTCGCCGTCACCAGCGAGTATAGAACTTCTGTTAACGATGAACGTTATTAGCTCGACTCATTTTTCCAATTGGCTAACTACGCTGCTATGCTATGCATCAGCTGATTAACCACTGTGTCGAATATGAATCAGCGGCAAGGCAAGATTCTTCGGGGGTGGGCGCCGCGAGAGTAACGTCCAAATGAGTGACCACTTGAGCCTTGAACGTAGTGCCAGCTCACCAGGTGCGAGGGAATCGATCGACTGCCACGATAGCGCGAATACCTAGGCTGCTGTACACGCCTTGGATTGCCATGTGGTCATCCCTCCTGGCCTTCTCCTCACTCATCTGCCAACTGCCATCACTCACTCCATTCATCGCCGTCTCCTGAATCCTCAACCTCCTCCAGTCCTCCGATCTCCGCCGGCGTCGTCCTCCATTGTATCCTTCTTCGTCAAAGACTTGCCTGCGGGATTCCGGTATGCTTTCCCTGCCTATTAGTTTGATTAAAAAAAACTCGTGGCGGTTTTCTCATTGCAACTTGGGGCACTGATGTGCTTGAAGCTGCACAGGAACAGCAGCCCAGTTTGTGTGTTTGCATCCGGGGAGATTTTGCTTTGATGAGAACGAAGCAACAGAAGGCACAGTCCCTGGTATACCACCATCAAAGTCAAAGCACTAAGTGTTGGATTGATCTCTCCACCAATGGGCCCAACGGCCCATTGGGTCCTTGACTCGCGTCCGGATTGGGGATGCCCAGCCCGTTAGAAGGCTGGTGGGCCCCTGTCGCGCAGCACTATAAGAGGGAATGGGGGCCACGGGCTCAGACTACGAGGTTCGCCGCCGCCACAGTAGCCCCACACTCCTAACCCTAGCCGACCCAGAGGGAGTGCTGAAGCGACGGGATGTCCCACCCACGCCGCCACAGGACCTCGCCGTCGTCACCAACGTCTCTCCACCGAGCCGTCCTTGCCATGGATGGCTCACCGGGACCAAGGTATGATTCACACAGTGTATTCACCCACTCGATCTACTCCTAGTTGGTCCGACGATCTTATCAATGGTACTAGAGCCAGGCTACGGAGTGGATCTTGTTTGGGAAGAGAAAGGAACAAGAAGTCGATCTCGAATCGACTCTAAACAGTGCAAAGATGAAATTCCCGAAACCCTAACCCTAGAGGTAAAGTTGAAAAGGCCGGCGTGTGGAGGGTACCTACCAGGGACCTACCTCGCCGCCACCACGGCCCGCCGGCGTGGCCTCGACGTGTGCCGAGCGGACAAACAGATGGAAGTCACGCGCTAACCGGACCTCCGCCGCCGGTGGCGCGAGGGGGCAAGGCCGCGGGCACCGTAACCGAGCCGCTCGACGGCGGCGCACTCACTCTCGGGTGAACGCGCGCGCGCGGCGAGGGGGCCGGCGGCGGCGCCGGCCACCACCCTCTTCCAAGCCGTCGTGGGTGGCGCAACTCTTTGAATCTCGCCGCGTGCGGACTGGAGAAGTGGGAAAAGGGGAAAGAAAGAAGGTAAGATGAGATAGCCGCAGCCTTGTGCTGGCCGCGTTCATCATCACCGTCGCCGGCGGGCACGCCGGCACGGGCGCTCCTCCGCCGCCGCCTGTGCGCGAGAGAAACAGGGGAGGAGAAGGGTGAAATGGTCTAGGGTTTCCCAGGGGAGCAACCGGCCACCGGGGAAGGTTTTGTATCTGCGAATCTCACGGTTGACCGTCGGATCCCGATCTGCGGAAATGGACGGCTCTCCACGGCCGGCGACAACGGGGCTAAATCGGCCCGGATGGGAGGCGATGGAGGGCCGAAATGGCGGCTCGCTCGTCGGGTTGGCGCGGGCCGCGAGCCCATGCGGGTGCGCGGAGGACGGTCATGGACTGTTTTCTCTTTTGGGCCGAAGAAAGGTTGTGAACAGTGTATTTCAATAATTTGTTCTACTAATTTCAGAAGCATTTTTTATGAAATTCGAATGAATTTTGTATAGTTTTGATCTCTATTCAATTGGAACCAACGAGAAGATTGTTTAGGGATTGAAATGTGATAGAATGCTTTTGAATAGTATGTTTTCATGAATTTTATTCATGCTTATCCTCTGCAAAGTTTAAATCGTTGCTCCTTTTAGTTTAATTTGGAGATTAAATTAAAGGGAAAAGATGAGTAGAGAAAATTATGTTAAAAGAAAAGACTATTCTGTTTGAATATTGATTCAAATCAAAGTTGTGACATTTGTCAAGGTTTTAACCTCTACTCAATTTTGAACCAACGGGATAAATTGTTTAGAGAGTTGACCGGTATAAAGAAAAGTTTAGAAGTGTGATTGCTTCTAAAAAGAAATGAAAGATTTTCCGCTGCAAAGTAAAAGTTTTACCCTCTAATTAAATTGGAACCAACGGGAAATTTAATTAGTGGAGTAGAAAAATATTCATTTAAAGTTAATTATGGTATTGTTATTTTCTGACCAACGTTGATGATAACAATATTATAATGAAAATGTGCCTTATGTTTTAAAGTTAAAGTCTCTGATATTTGCATCAAAGTGATCAATGTTCAGAGAACTTAGAGATCAAGAAATGTTGTTTTTACTTCTTGTTTTCTACCGTACAGTGATACCTATCTCTCAATTAAATTGGAACCAACGAGAAGATTTAATTGAAAGAACGATTTGAAAAGTTTTCCCGTGGGTTGTATCCACGTTAAAGTTAAAGTCGCCTTCCGCCGTATAAAGTTCGGATAAAAGTTGCATGGGTTTTGATTGCCAATTTTTTTTCAAAGTTTATGTCTCTACTCAATTATAGACACAGAGGATATTTTAGAAATACTTATGATAAGTATTATTTCTAAATGTAAAGTTCATGATGTTGTCATTTTCTGACCAACGTTGATGATGACAATATTGTGATATGATAGATTAATTCTAATTCAGTTGATGATGACTTGGAATTAATATAGATGAATGATGTTCTATCCTATTTTTTCTGCCCAACGGTGATATAGAATAGAACATAAAGTTTTAAATGCTTCATAAGCTTAAAGTTTGGATTATTATTGAAAATTTTCTCAGAGAAAAGATCTTTATGTTTTCATTCATGAAAGCATTAAGAAAAGTGAGCTGAGCACTTGTGGCTCAGGAGATGACAAAGAAAGAAGGACATAATGTGAGGGACTATGTTCTCTTTAAAAGAATGTCTTTCAAAAGTAAAGTTTATCGGATATTAATCCAAGAAAAGAGATAGATCATTGAGAGTCTTGAGAAATGTTTTTCATGTACTCTCTATGACAAGGAATTTATTTCCAATTCACTCATCATGATAAAAGTTGCACTAATTCATATGCATGTTTAATTTGACTAATGTCGAATTAAGCATGTGTGTGTTATAGTTTTATTCAGATTTACTTTCTGAATTTTGAATTCGATGATTGAATGCAAGCCAATGTTGGCATGCATGTCCCTTTTCAGGTTATTACCTGAATGGAGAGGAAAGTTTGTGATACTCTCGCACGACGAGAAAAGATCATAGTAATACTCGCATGGCGGTAAAGGCTCTGAGAAAATAACCTTATGATTGGCTAAAGTTGGCATAATGCTTATGTTAGACAATCTTATATGGCGGGAAAAGTTTTATCAAAGGACTAATCCTGCATGGTGGGAGAAAGATATAATGACTCATGTGCTTATTGTGTATCCCACATCGGGAAAGAGAATTTTTGGAGTAGCTCCGTGCTATTATAATATTGTTTGTACCTATCGTACTATAGTCACTAAGCACTTATGAGTTTAAGCACCGAGCACTTATGAGTTTAAGCACCGAGCACTTATGAGTTTAAGCACCGAGCACTTATGAGTTTAAAGAGAATCAAAAGTAATATGCGAACCTAAAGATAAAGAACGATACACAAGCTTGAGTTGCTTGAGTTTTCAAAAGCATTGAAATAAATAACTCTGTTGAGTTCTTTAAGTGAAATGAGGAAAAATGTACTCTCATACATGAGTTAAGTAATAGCCTTGTTTTTGTATGATATAATCATGCAGATAAAGGAAGTAATTGAAAATGTTCTCAAAGTTTTCTCACTGATATTAGTTTTGAATGGTTTCGAAATTGTGACAAGAAAGTTTTGCCACATTTTGAGGGGGAGAAAAGAGAGAAAGGAGAAAATCCCCTATACTTCAGGAAAGTAATGCATTGTATGCATCTAGAGTGTGATCTAAATGTGATTGTCTGGGGGAGTATGACAGTCATAAATGTGATACCCCTAAAGAAAACGAATAGCTGCTAAAATCCTGGACTTTTATAAGTTCGATAGGATGGTAGCGATGTGACCTAAATGGTGAAAGTACAAACCCAAAATGAGAAAGTTTAAAATACTCTATTATTTATAATAGATGGTAAGATCTGGGTGAGCCATTTAGTTGGCCATCCAGATGAAAGAAAAGCTGATATGAGGAGCCATTTGTTGGCAATTCAGATAACAGAAAAGGTTCTTTTAATTCTAACGAGACACTTTGTCTTCTTGGAATATGAGAGCAATCAGGGGGAGCATGGTGGCTCGAGAAATTGACTTCGAGGAGAAGTGGGTATATATGCCCACTCTGATGATTCAGTAGCTATTTCTCTCTGTACTCGTGACAACAACATGGTAGATGACATGGAACTTGTCCTTCAGGAGCCATTGAAACTTCTTGTTGTGCATGGGAGAGCTGCTACAGCCCCTTATGGTAGACGTACCAAAAGTTTAGGCACACAATGTGCCAGAGGTTGAGATCTCTAGTAGGTCACAAAGAGTTAAAAGTCTGATGGTTGCAAAGTTTGCAATATAGAAAAGTTCACATTGAGGTTTATTCAATCTCATGTGTTAAAAGAAGCACTTGTTTATTGAAAGTTGAACTGATGAGTCCCGAAGAAACTTGGGACTCGTAAGTGATTCTCAATGGAGCCAACACAGTAGGCTGTAATGGGTCTACAAGTCGTAACGTGACTCCAAAGAGAATATGTGAACACACAAAGCGCATCTTAGATCAGAAGTACTTGTGCGAAGAGAATGAAAGGACTACAATGAATTTGTGGCTTACAACGGATGAAAGTATTTCATGGCACAACCTAGGGGTTTTGTCATGTAAATAAAAGAAGAAAAGGAATGCTGCTTAAAGAAATCATTTACGAATGATAACATTCAAAGATAAAGGATTTGGTTTTGGGTTTTAAAAGTGAATAAGAGGACAACATTTGAACAATGTTATAGAATGGGAAATTAATTTCCTAATAGTGCATATGTGATTGACATCTTACATGGCAACAGTAATGTCAATCTATTGTAAAAGGAGAATAGGTTCTTGTCCTCAAAGTTCAAAAGGAAATTCTCGATGAATGTCTCTCAATTATAAGGATCAAGATTCGCCGAGATAAAAGAAAAGGGGTATTAGGACTATCGCAAGAGGCATACTTAGAAAAGTTATAAAGAAATATAGTATGCATGCGAGTAAACCTTCGCCTGTTCTCATTGTCAAGGGTAATGGTTTTGGGAACTTTTATGTTCCAAGAATCTATATGGAATGGATTAAAAGAATATGGTACCATATGCTTCAGCTGTTGGAAGCCTAATGAATGGAAAAGATAGAAGTTACCTTGACATAGTTTGTATATCCGGGTTGTTTTGGCAATGTCCAATCCAGCTATAGATCACTGGAATGGAATTAAGTGTATCAGCCTCATGCTAAGTTGAAAAGATCAAGTGCTATCAAAAGGTTGTGAGTACAAAGATAATTTTGTGAAATGGGTAGCGAAATCCACAATTGTCGCTAACTTTCACACTTGGAGTTTTTGTGTGGAAATGCTCCAAAGGGTTAACACAATTGTCATCAATGTGATGCAAGATTGTGGTATAGCATGATACGGTGGTATAGCATGATACGAGGCTGAGGGACAGGCAAAATAGTTAATAGAACCTATACTCGGAGTTGATAATGGTTGACAACAGCAATCACCATTAAAGTAGTTCACTCCTATGACAACAAGTCAAGTGTGCAGCCAAACACATTGACACAAAAGTTATATGTTGTAAAGGAGTAAGTCCGGAATCATATTAAAAAATATTGTGCATACAAGAGACAAGCAAGTGCTTGAGGATCCTCTTACGAAAAGTACATCACCCAGTGCGCTTAGAGAACACTTGTGCAACATGGGTTAATGTCATAATTTAAGATTTCGGATGATAAAGGCCCAAGTCTAAAGAATTTGTTTCAGTACAGAGATGTGTATTGTAGCTGTTGAGTCTATCGGAGATTGACAGAAACGAGATTGACCGTGACGATAAAACATGCTCTATACACTGATCTGTAATGGAATGAGAAAAATAGTTAAAAGTATATGGTGAGATCAAGGGGGAGAATGTTGGATTGATCTCTCCACCAATGGGCCCAATGGCCCATTGGGCCCTTGACTCGCGTCCGGATCGGGGACGCCCGGCCCCGTTAGAAGGCCGGGTGGGCCCCTGTCGCGCAGCACTATAAGAGGGAGTGGGGGCCACGGGCTCAGACTACGAGGTTCGCCGCCGCCACAGTAGCCCCACACTCCTAACCCTAGTCGACCCAGAGGGAGTGCTGAAGCGACGGGATGTCCCACCCACGCCGCCACAGGACCTCACCGTCGTCACCAACGTCTCTCCACCGAGCCGTCCTTGCCATGGATGGCTCACCGGGACCAAGGTATGATTCACACAATGTATTCACCCACTCGATCTATGTTGACGGTGTATTTTGGTGCACCTAGCATGTTCATTACACTTTGGTTTGGATTTGATTATGGAACTAACCCGCCACTAGGCACACTAATCATATAACAAGTTCATCTTTGTGCATGCATTTGGAAGTGTTGTGTTTATGTAGGAAAACATGGACATAAAGGACGGATTCGCAACAAGTTCAAAGGAGCATTTACGGAGTCTTGTTCGTGTTCATGAGCTTTCCGAAATCACTTCCAATGGTGGCGAGGACCGAAGTGCTACGAGGAACACCCCGGGATTGAAGCGTAAAAGATCAAACTTCATGCGAAGAGAGCCTCCATCTTGGACGCGAGGATAACAAAGATCAAAATCATGCAAGTGGAGGGGGCAAATTACATAAGTGCATGAGGACCCACGGAGCAAAAGGGGGCGACCGAACCGGCCGGGTGGGCTGGGCCGGCCGGCCCGGCCCGGGTCCGCACCGGTTCGGTCCCGTTTTCCTTGCCCTCGAAGGATCTTTGACCCTAAAACCCCCGAGGCGCCGCCAACACCGAAAGGAGGAGTCATTCGCACCGAAGGCCATCCACAAGCTAGAGAGAGAGGAGGAGGATCTCCGGCGGGAAATCAACCACCTCGAAGGAAGCACCCTCTCGTGGAGAAGAAGGAAGACACCGACGGAAGGGAAACCATGATCAACGGTGCCATGATCAGCACCTTGATGGGGTAATCTTCTCATTCGTCCATGGGTTGTAATCGATATTGAGATGTAATCACACTTTGTCGGATTATCTATCTATCATCTTGTGTTGAATATACTTTAATGCTTAAGGTTAGCTACCTTGCCGTAAAGGGAGTAAGGCCTCAATGCTTCCTTGGATCCATTCAATACGCCGTGTCCATCAAAGGTCTAGTCATGAATACCTTCGCGTAGTGACAAGACGAGAGGAGGGAAAGGGCGAAACCGTGGTCACAATCCCGATAGATTAGATTGGTTTTCATGTCTCTAAGCGATTGCATGCTCTAGTATCGTAGACCCGTGGGCGAGTGTCTTCTACCTTGATATCTTAATCATTCTCTCTAGTGTAGTTTAGTTGTTTTCTAGTATAATAGTAGTTAGGGTTTTAGTAGCTAGTGTGTCGTTGTTGATCGAACGCTTGTAATCCCCTTGCTCCGCGGATTGACAAGAACCTTGGGAATCCCGTGGTGAAAAAGGTGTGGGGTCCGTACGCTTGCGGATCGTAGAGGGATACATCTTTTATCCGTCAACAAGCCCCTTTTTTCGGCGCCGTTGCCGGGCGCAAGTTAGTTTACATCGTTTGATTTGCATCTAACTTAGTTTTATATTTAGTTTATCTTTTATTTGCTATATCTAACATATATTATCTAGAAAAACACTTGTTTCGTTTTTGTTTTTGTTTTTATCTTATTGTCTAGATGGAGTTCGTTAATCAACCCGTGGAAGAACCGGAGAAATCACTAAGGGATTACGCTAGCCTCGATGTGAAGACATAAAAGTACAAGAGTCGGATTCGAAGCTCGAAGCGACCAAGTATGAAATTAAATCCAAGATCATCAAGATGGTGGCGGAAAACCCATTTGAAGGGATGGTTACGGAGAACCCATATAGACACATAAGGGATTTCACGACAATATGCAACACGGTGCATCAAGAAGGAGTTCCCGATGAATGGTTCAAATGGAATCTCTTTCCCTACTCACTTGCCGGCAAAGCAAAGACATGGTATTCGGTTGCGTCCTTTGAAGTTGAAGGCAATTGGAACAAGTTGACAAAGAAGTTTTGCGAGAAGTTCTTTCCAATTAGCAAGGTTCAACATCTAAGGAGGCAAGTGATCACTTTCATGCAAGGAGAAGAGAAAGGGATAGACCAAGCCTGGGATAGGTTTAATGGATTAATCGAACAAGGACCAAAACTCGGCTTCACCGGTGACGTACTCTTGCATACATTTTTCTTTTCCCTAACCCCTAGTTGCATGCGACACGTCGAAATGTGTGCGGGTGGGGATCTCATGGAGAAAACACTCACGGAAGCCGCCCAACTTCTACAAAAAGTTAGTAAAGCGGCCGCCATGCGAAGAGATTGGGAAACAAGACATGCGGGAGAGCCGGAATACAATTCAAGGAGGAAGAAGCTTGCTGATTTTTCTAAAGAGGCAACCCCGGAAGTCACAAAAGAGGAACCAATCATAGAAAAGCTTGAACAAGAACACATCAAGTCAAGAACTACACCAAACATCGACTTCGTCGTACCAAAGGAGACGAACAAGAGAAGCATGTCAAGCGCGAAGCCACTAAGGGAGTTCGAACCAATGGATTGGGTTCCTATTGATTACGGAGAAGTATTCGACAAGAGAAGACCGTTCCCTAATCAAAAGGGAATGGCAAGAGCATTGGAAGTGGATTTCCCACCGGAGAAGAAAGCTGAAAATTCATACGACCTCGAAACCACCGGTGAGATTTTTGAAAAGCTCTTTGGAGATGACGTGGTGGATCCGGAACATATTGCCGAGGTGAAGAGAATCATGGGGATCAAGCCCGAAGTATCACCATACGCTCGCCTCGCTGAAATTTACTCGATAGGATCCGAAGAAGAAGAGAAGATGACGCCGCACTTGAGTTGCGAGATCAACGGAGTTCAATGCAAAGCTTTATGTGACATCGGAGCCCAAGTAAGTGTTCTATCTTCTAAAATTTACGATAAAGTTCAATACCACAACCTAGACTTAGCTCCAACATCAACGAAATTAATTATGGGAGATGGTAGAACTATCAAACCTCTAGGTATTGCTTGCAACATGAAAGTAAAAATCTCTAGAAACTATATACCAACCGATTTCTTTGTTATTGATGCTTACCATAGTAATCATGATCACATAATCTTAGGTAGGCCTTTTCTTAAGTTGGTTGATGCCGTGTTAGATGCCGGAGAAGGCAAAGTAACAATGAACCTTAATGGAACAAAGTACACATATAACTTTCTTCGTGCTTCTAAACACCTTACACCTTTTCCTCCCGAAGATGAAGAAGTAGAAGAGATAGATAGTCTTTGTTTTGTTGAAACCCTTAGAGACCCGCTGCAAAGAGCGATGGAAAATCAAATTAGTAATCAACAAGATGAAGAACTAGAGGAAGCAACAAAAGGCTTAGAGCCGCATGATGGTAGCGTGGAGGAAGAGAAATTCGAAGACATAGGAGAAATCAAACCCGAGGAGCCACAAGTGCCCGAGGTAGACCTTAAACCTTTGCCCAAGGGATTAAAATATGAATTTCTGGGCCCAGACAAAACTTATCCAGTCATTGTGAGCGACGAGTTGAGTCCCGAAGAAAATGAAGCGTTGCTGATTTTATTAAAAAAACATAGGAAGGTGATTGGGTATTCAATTAATGATCTCAAAGGTATTAGCCCAGCCTTTTGCACTCATCGTATACCAATGGAAGACCAATGTAAGCCTGTGGTGGACCACCAAAGGAGGCTAACCCATGCCATGCGAGAGGTAGTAAATAAAGAGGTTATCAAGTTACTTGATGCCGAATCATCTACCGGTTCCGCATAGCGAGTGGGTGAGCCCGTACATTGTGTACCGAAGAAAGGAGGTTTGACCGTGGTGAAGAATGAGAAGAACAAGTTGATACCGCAAAGAACCGTGACCGGGTGGCGGATGTGTATCGATTATCGTAAGCTTAACAAAGCGACGAAGAAAGATCACTTCCCCCTACCGTTCATAGACGAGATGCTCGAGAGGTTAGCAAACCATGCTTATTTTTGCTTTCTCGATGGATACTCGGGGTTCATGCAAATTCCTATTCACCCGGAAGATCAACATAAGACAACATTTATGTGTCCTTACGGAACGTTTGCATATAGGAGGATGCCCTTCGGCCTATGCAACGCTCCGCCTCTTTTAAACGTTGCATGATGGCCGTGTTTTCGGAATTCATCGAAGAAATTGTTGAAGTGTTTATGGATGATTTTTCCATTTACGGGAAGACGTTCATGGATTGATTAGCAAACTTAGAAAAGGTCCTTACAAGGTGTGCGGAGGTAGATTTGGTTTTAAATTGGGAAAAGTGCCACTTCATGGTTAAGCAAGGCATAGTGCTCGGACATGTTATATCCGAGAGAGGAATTGAAGTGGACAAGGCTAAGGTAGAGACGGTTGAGCAACTCCCACCTCCTACGGATGTTAAGTCCTTAAGGAGCTTTCTAGGCCACGCCGGATTCTATAGAAGATTTATAAAGGACTTCTCGAAGCTCACTAAGCCTTTAACGCACCTTCTTCAAAAGGATGTGGCTTTCGACTTTGACGAGAAGTGCCTAGCGGCATTCCGGACCTTGAAAAATGCATTGGTGAGCGCTCCCATCATCCAACCTCCGGATTGGAGCCAACCTTTCGAGATCATGTGTGACGCAAGTGACTACGCCGTAGGCGCGGTCTTGGGTCAAAGAAAGGAAGGCCGAGTTCACGCCGTTTACTACGCTAGCAAAACTCTTAGTGGGGCACAATTAAATTACGCCACTACGGAAAAAGAGTTGCTAGCGGTGGTATTCGCTTTCGAAAAATTCGGATCTTACATCGTGAACTCGAAGGTCATTGTTTACACCGATCACGCAGCCATCAAGTATCTCTTGGCTAAGAAGGAAGCTAAACCACGTTTGATTCGTTGGAACCTTCTTCTCCAAGAGTTTGATGTTGAAATTCGTGATAAAAAGGGGGGTGGAGAATGTTGTGGTCGATCATTTGTCTAGGATGAATCGTGGACAAGATGATAAAGAGCCCATAGAAGATAAGATGAGAGATGACCACCTCTATAGAGTGCTTGATAAAGATACTTGGATGATCGACATCATTCGAGCAATTCGGAAGATACCCCTCGATCATCTAGATAAAAACACTCAAAGGAAGATAATCTCTCGAAAGTAAGAAATATTTTTGGGATGCACCATACCTCTTCAAACTTGGCAATGATGGAGTAATGAGAAGATGTGTGCCAAGAGAAGAAAGGAAAAAGTCTACTTTACCCCCCAACCTATGGGGGTTGGAACACATCACCCCCTATCTATGAAAATTAATTTTTTACCCCTTGAACTTTCCAAAACGGGACCAATCACCCCCTGAAGCAGTTTTGAAAAATCATAGTAAATCACAGAAAAATCATAAAATGAAAAATCAAATTGTGTTGGACTTCAAATTAGTAGTTCTACGCAGTGAACATACAATATGGAATACTTTAGTAAATATTTTTTTGTTATAACTTTAGATCTATGCTTTTCTTTATAATTGTAAAAAAATATACTAAATATACCATATTATATGTTCATTGTGTAGATGTACTCATTTAGAATCCAACACAATTGGATTTTCCATTTTATGATTTTTCTGTAATTTACTATGATTTTTCAAAACTGCTTTAGGGGTGATTTGTCCTGTTTTAGAAAGCTCATGGGGGTAAAAAATCCATTTTCATAGGTTGGAGGGGTGATGTGTTCCAACCCCCATAGGTTGGGGGGTGAAGTAGACTTTTTCCGAGAGAAGAAAGGGTTGAGATTCTAAGGAAGTGCCACTCGGCGGAGTACGGTGGACACTATAGCCATTTTCGAACCGAAGCAAAAGTATGGTCGAGCGGATTCTATTGGCGGAGATGCATGAAGATACTAAAAGATATGTTGCTTCATGCCCCGAATGCCAAAGAACCGGAAACATCTCTCAAAGAAATTCTATGCCTTTGAAATACAACTTGCAAATCGACATATTCGATGTATGGGGCATAGACTTCATGGGGCCTTTTAAAAACTCATTTGGATT
Organism: Cenchrus americanus; assembly: GCA_947561735.1. Taxonomy (NCBI): domain Eukaryota; kingdom Viridiplantae; phylum Streptophyta; class Magnoliopsida; order Poales; family Poaceae; genus Cenchrus; species Cenchrus americanus. The sequence goes on from OX387243.1 coordinate 106,927,668, forward strand.
CGAATACATCCTAGTCATGGTTGATTATGTATCCAAGTGGGTAGAGGCTATACCATGTCGTAAAGCTTCCACAGAGGAGTCCATCACTATGATCAAGAACGTGATTTTTCCCCGTTTCGGTACACCGAGAATCTTGATAAGTGATGGAGGAACTCATTTCACCGGGAAGAACTTCAAAAAGTGCTTGTCCAAGTTGGGAATTGAGCATAGGGTCTCCACGGCCTATCACCCACAAACCAACGGACAAGCGGAGACATCAAATAGGCAATTAAAAAGCATACTTAACAAGACCATAGAGAAGGGAGGCAAGGATTGGTCAAAGAAATTAGACGGAGCTTTATGGGCTTATCGAACGGCGTTTAAAACACCGATAGGTATGACCCCTTATCAATTCGTCTATGGAAAAGCTTGCCACCTTCCGGTTGAATTGGAACACAAAGCCTATTGGGCGATTAAAGAGATGAACCTTGATCTCGATGCCACGGTGGTGAAACGAAGAATTCAAATAAGCGAGCTAGAGGAGTTGAGGTTGAAGGCATATGAAAACGCAAGCATATACAAGGAGAGAATCAAAAGGTGGTATGATAAAAGATTGAAGAAAAAAGAATTTAAAGAAGGAGATAAGGTCCTCCTCTACAATTCGAGGTTTAAAACCTTCGTAAAGGGGAAATTGCAAAGCAAGTGGGACGGACCTTATGTTGTGCATTCGGTGTTCTCCAACGGAGCGGTAACCATTATGGATATAAACGGCGATCAATTTGTGGTGAATGGACAGCGGCTTAAGGTTTACTACGAACCCGATGTCGTGACCCTTCACCATGTTGACGTCTTCACCATGGAGGAAGAGCCCGAACGTCCCGCCTAGGACGAAAAACAAGGCGTCAACTTCGTAAATAATTTTTCTTTTAGTTTTCTCGGAGTTTTTCGCGAAGATTTCTTCGGGCCAACTTTTTCCCATGGGCTAAGGAAGAAAAAATAGGGCGGTGTGCAAAAAAAACCGGACCGGCCCCGGCCCCCGAGGGTGGGCCGGCCGGCCCGTGCGGACCGGCCCAGAGGGGCCCGACGTCCGATGATGCCGAATTTCGCTCGAATTGCTCCTTTTTGACTTCCTTGTTTGGTCGGAAAATTTTAAGGGAAGTGTAAAAAAGGAAAATAAGGTTCCCAGGGCTTTTCTCTCAAGACTATTTATTTGGCCGAATTGGGAGCTCGAGGATCAAACCTTTCAAGCAATATTTTGCACCCTTGTAGCGACCATTGTGCCCCCAAGGAGCTTAGAGTTGAAGATAGAAGCCAAGAAGCCATCGATGGAGGAGGCGATGCGATGCGAGCTCAACCTACCCGTCAAGAGGACCGCACGCATCCGTTGCGGAGGACGTGTCCCGACCGGAGCTCTTGCATCTCGCAACCTCGTCGAAGGAGAGAAGGTCCCTACACCCGTCCGAAGGTCGGCACGCATCCAAGGCATCAAGCGCAAAGACTACAAGGAGGTGTCGCCAGAGCCTAAGGATTATGGGGATAGCGACTACTCCGACGATCGTAGCCCGAGCTCGTGGGCGGCCGCCGGTAGAGATGATGATGATTGGGATGAGCAGCCCAAGGAAAGGACTCCTGAAGGCCCCAACGGCGACGGCAACGACGGCAACGAAGGCAACGACAATGGAGGTGGCAACGACGGTGGTGACAACGGTGGAGATTATGGCAACGACGACCCCTTCGGATTGCATCCGATGTGTTGTCGAGCTTGCCGTCAATCCATCGCGGATCTCTACACGTCGGCCGACGAATGTCTCCAAGCCATGGAAGCGATGAAGCAGCGTATGGAGGACTTGGAGCGCGTAGTTGAAGATGACTACAAGTTCCTAAACCGCAACGTGCGCAAACTTTTCGGCATGGTTGGAAACATGAGAGGCAAGTGGTGCAAAACTTGCTTGAAGTACCACTAGATCTAGTTTTCCCCTTAGGATTTTTGTAAGATACGACGAGGACGTCGTATGTTTTAAGCGTGGGGGAGAGCTAGCTCACTAGCCTTAGCTTTTGAACTTCAAGTTTAGGTTCGGTTTAATCTTCGTGTGAGAGTCTTAGCATTTTAATTAGTCTTTAGTTTTTGAGTGTGTTTTAAAATTTTTGCAAGTGTCTTAAATTAGTGTTGAGTCAAGAAAATCAAATAAAAAGAGTCTTTATATATATCTTTGTGTTTTATGTATTGCTTATCTTTATTCACTTGTTTGTTTAATCTTCGATTCTTGATATATGAACATAAGTATGTGGTTTGAAAAACATTTACCGTGGTGCTTAGTGGAATTGCTACTACTTAAAGTACCCATACCGCACTTCGATCTTGAGCTTCACATGTTAGTTGTGCTATGTTCGTAAAATTGGAGGATTTCAGTTCTGAAAATTATCTTAAAACCCTTGTAATAAAGGTTAGCAAAACCTCCTTTTCCAAGTTGAGAGTAAGAAAAAATTCCTATCCAAAGCCAAGTTTATTTTTTTCACTCCACCATAAGTGTGATTAGCACGATGAGTTAGGCTAGGACCCTTCTCTCTTGGTGAGTTTTAATTTCGAGCAATGATCATGTCCTTGTGCTTATCTTTTGTTGCTAGCCTCGTCATATATTCGGTCACGTGACTTTCACAACGGAAGTCACGTATATCGCCGAATTCCATACCCAACCCTATACATCTCTTTTGTACATCGTATTCCTTGAACACAACCTATTTTCAAAGTTTCGTCTCGTCTCTAGCATGATTTATTTAAAAATTCAGATTGTATGCATGCAAGGAAAGAGAGAATTGAAAGCTTTGAAAAGTTGTCAAGAGAGAGAAAAATAAAGAGAAAAAGTATGTGTATGGAAAAGAAAGAAAGAAAGAAAGAAAAAGAATCATATGTGAATAAAAAAAGAGAAAAAGAGAAAAAGATGAGGTAGCAATGAAGATATGAGAGGGATGGATCAAGTGAAAGAAAAGAAAAAAAGTGTAAGGAAGGATGTCACGTTGTTAAGAGACGAAACTTTTACTCTATTTCCAACCATGTGCAATCCGACAACGAGGACATCATTGGTGCCTTGTAGTCACAATTTTCTTTTGCCCTTGCACATGTCCACCATTCTAAATCTTCTCATCCTTGATATCCCTACATATGGTTAATTCTCATGATCATTGGCTTTGAAAGGTAGACAACCATTAGAGGAAGTTCTTAGTTTGACAATACTTGTGTTGATTGCGCTAGCCCTACCTATAGCTCCACTTTACATGATATATGAGAGATTAATGGGAGGTGAGAGTTTTATAAAACTTGGTTAGGATAGCCACTTCATATGAGTGACTTGAGAGAGCTTGGAGAAAGGTTTTTGTCTAATACTTGTTGCGGGAATTGTTGTTTTGAAAATCATAAAAACCCTCGATGGAAGCAAAGGAGTAAGCATGGCTGAAAATTGAAGACTTCGAGTGAAGAGTTTGAGTTGTGGGGTAAAACTTGACGTGGTAAAAGTTCTAAACGCCCACGTTTATGTTTGATTATCATTACTTTGTGTTTATGTATTAAAGATGAAAGGATTGACTAACTTGTGAAGGAGGATTAGTGATACACGATTACACACCTTGGACGAAGTTCTTTTACGAGTACTTGCTCAAGGGCGAGCAAGAGCTAAGCGTGGGGGAGATGTTGACGGTGTATTTTGGTGCACCTAGCATGTTCATTACACTTTGGTTTGGATTTGATTATGGAACTAACCCGCCACTAGGCACACTAATCATATAACAAGTTCATCTTTGTGCATGCATTTGGAAGTGTTGTGTTTATGTAGGAAAACATGGACATAAAGGACGGATTCGCAACAAGTTCAAAGGAGCATTTATGGAGTCTTGTTCGTGTTCATGAGCTTGCTGAAATCACTTCCAATGGTGGCGAGGACCGAAGTGCTACGAGGAACACCCCCGGGGATTGAAGCGTAAAAGATCAAACTTCATGCGAAGAGAGCCTCCATCTTGGATGCGAGGATAACAGCATCAAAATCATGCAAGTGGAGGGGGCAAAGTACATAAGTGCATGAGGACCCACGGAGCAAAAGGGGCGACCGAACCGGGCCGAATTGGGCCGGGGCCGGCCGGCCCGTGTCGGCCGGCCCAGCCCAGTTCCGGCACCGGTTCGGTCCCGTTTTCCTTGCCCTCGAAGGATCTTCGACCCTAAAACCCCCGAGGCGCCGCCAACACCGAAAGGAGGAGTCATTCGCACCAGAAGGCCATCCACAAGCTAGAGAGAGGAGGATCTCCGGCGGGAGATCAACCACCTCGAAGGAAGCACCCTCTCGTGGAGAAGAAGGAAGACACCGGCGGAAGGGAAACCATGATCAACGGTGCCATGATCAGCACCTTGATGGGGTAATCTTCTCATTCGTCCATGGGTTGTAATCGATATTGAGATGTAATCGCACTTTGTCGGATTATCTATCTATCATCTTGTGTTGAATATACTTTAATGCTTAAGGTTAGCTACCTTGCCGTAAAGGAAGTAAGGCCTCAATGCTTCCTTGGATCCATTCAATGCGCCGTGTCCATCAAAGGTCTAGTCATGAATACCTTCGCGTAGTGACGATACGAGAGGAGGGAAAGGGCGAAACCGTGGTCACAATCCCGATAGATTAGATTGGTTTTCATTTCTTTAAGCGATTGCATGCTCTAGTATCGTAGACCCGTGGGCGAGTGTCTTCTACCTTGATATCTTAATCATTCTCTCTAGTGTAGTTTAGTTGTTTTCTTGTATAATAGTAGTTAGAGTTTTAGTAGCTAGTGTGTCGTTGTTGATCGAACGCTTGTAATCCCCTTGCTCCGCGGATTGACAAGAACCTTGGGAATCCCGTGGTGAAAAAGGTGTGGGTCCGTACGCTTGCGGATCGTAGAGGGATACGTCTTTTATCCGTCAACAATCTACTCTCGGTTGGTTCGGCGATTTTATCACTAAGGTCACTGAATCTTTGTTTGTTCTTTCCACGTTTACATTCATCGATCGTTGTATATATGTGGAATAGAGTTAGAGTTTCATTTCTTTGGGTTAGGCTAGATCTCGATTCCAGTACTACAAGTTGTGACAAATAGATTTCAGGTCACTTGCTGCTGCAATCACAGTTCTGAAGAGGGAGGGAGACACGGAGATGGGCAGGGCTGGTTTCAGAAGAAAATGCAGGTCAAGCAACCGCAACGTGCAGACAGACAAGGTGATGAAAACCCTTAACTGTGCGTTTCCCAATCACCCTGCACATCCAGCATTTTACTCTTTCTTACACGAGTTAAGTGACATTGGCATGCATGCAGGGTCCACGGAACCGTGCATCACCCTCGCCTCACCCCTGATCAGCGCAAAATGATCGAGGACGCCGGCTTCGGTGGCCTCCTGAAGATCGGGTGCCCGACATTCCCTTTGGGGTTCTCCGGTTGGCTCCTCCGGCGATTCGACACCGACTACTGCGAGCTGGTGGTCAAGGGCCGGGGAAGGATCCCGGTCACCAGCGACAGCGTGCATAGGGTGCTCGGCATCCCCAACGGCGGGGTCAACGTCAAGTACGGATTGGATGAGGATGCCATGGCCTTCATGTCCGACAAGTTGGAGGCTTCAGGAAAGTACTGGCCTGCCGTCAGTAGCATAGAGAATTCCCTCAAACAGATGAAGTCCGCAGACGAGCATTTCCTCCGGACGTTCATGGTGCTTGTCATCTCGAGCTTCCTCTGCCCGACTACTAGTCTAAGAGCATCTCCAGCGGGGGCCTCCATATGGGCCTTTACTCCAAAATTTGGAGGTTTGGTGCAAAAATCCCGAGCAGGGCCTCTAAACAAGCCTCCATTTTGCATACCCTCCAAATTTCCCCTCCCACCCTCCATTTCTGTAGGCCCTCCATTTCCCCCTCCAAATGTGGGCCCCGCCATTTTTATTTTTCCCCCTCTACTTCCCCTATCTCTTTCGTGGTCAAGCCCACCACCGCCGCCACTCACCTCCCCTGGCCGCGGCGGAGCTGCACCTTCCTCTGCCGAAGGGCCGCACCGTGAGGGGAGGCAGCCCTCCGTCCGCCGGCAGGCCTCTGTCTCGGCGGCGGAGCTCCCCTCTTCTCCCTCCCCGACCTGCTCATCCCTCCCCGATGGTGGCCTTGATCTGGTGATGGGAGCCCCGCCACGAAGAGTAAGCCCACGGCAGCGGCGGCGGCACAATAGCCTGCAGGCCCGACGTCTCGCGGGGCCAAGGAGGCTTGCACGACCCCGTTCTCCCGCGGGGTGCACGGCGGGCAGCAACTAGGTCTCCCGCAGCAGCGCTCGGTGTCCGGCACGGCGAGCCCCATCTCTCGCGGCGGCGCACGATGTTCGGCGCGGCGCGCCCCATCTTTGGCGGCGGCGCACGACGAACGCCCGGTCGAAGAAGCCCGCGAGCGCGAGCCGAGGCGGCGACACGGAGCGTGGTGCGAGCGCGACGGTGTCGGAGGCCGTGAACGCCGTCCCGCGGCGCGGTGCCTCGAGGAATGCCGCGGCGAAGTCGATGTCCAGCGCGGGCGCGGCGGCAACCGAGCCACGCCATCGGCGTGAGATGGTGGAGGTGAGGCGTAGGAGTGGCGGGCTCTCGAGTGCACGACGAGAGGTGGAGCCGCGCTCTGGGAACTCTCCCCATGTCCTCGGTCGTCGCGTCGGCGCCCACGGGCTTCGCCGCCGCCACGCGCTCCGGCGAAGTGGTAGATGCGCGCCTTGGCCATGACAGGGATGGTGACGTCGCTGTGTGGGGTGGAGGATGCGTTCTTGGACGCCGCCACCAAGAAGCAGAGGCATGACCTGCACATCCACAGGCATCTGCGCCACCACCCACTTGTTGTGCTTGGACCTCGCCGAGCTGCCCCGGGAGCACACCCCCCGGTTGTTGGACCGTGACGACATCTCCGCCGTCCCCCAACCCAATCCTCCTCCTTCCCCGCTACTGGACTAGACGCGACGGCGCTACAGTTGCGAGGTGGGGCAGGAGCAAATGGGCGGAAGGGAGAACTGAGGCTGGATCCTTTCATCTGCGCTAGATACTAGAGGCCGGCCGCGGCATGGAGTTCCACCAGGAGTCCATGGAGAGCGTGGCTGGCAGCGTACCCCCGCGCGTCGCCGCCCACCTCCTAACTGCCACCGTCGCAGGCGGAAGGGAGAGCCGGGGTCGTGTCCTCCTTCTGCCACGGCGGTGTCCATCTGACAGATCTCGTCGGGCCAAGGCCGAGCAATGCGGGAGGAGACGGAGGACGGACAATGGGCGGCGGCGGCGGCGGAATAGGAAGAGAAGGGGAGGTGAGCCCGCTGTTGTCCACGCGTAGGGAAGAGAAGGGGAATAGCCCTGACTAACGAGGTCCACATAAAATAGAGGCCCAGTTGGATATCCTTGTTGGAGTTGAATACTAATTTGGGGCCTCTATTTTTTGCAGTTGGACCTGCAAATAGGTTTTGAAGGCTTCAATTTTCGGTGTCCGGAGTTGCTCTAAGAATCAGCCCCCGGTGCTTCCCGCCGTTGGTGGATGTCAAGTCGACTAGGAAGCTGAATTGGTGCAAGTTTGTTGTGGAGCAACTCAGGAAGTCTGTCGGTGCATGTGCCCGGAAGGGAATGAACAGTGTGCCAGGGCGCCAGGCTGCCTTTTCTACCTTGTGGTGAGCATTCTTTGCAACTTTTCAAAAAAAGGCACGCTCTTTGCAACAGTTGTTTTCTACTACCTCCATCCTTTTTTATATGACGTTCAGACCAAAAATTTGAGCTAATCTCAGTACTATTTTTTGTCTGGAGCGTCATCTATTAGAAAACGGAGGGCGTACCTTGTGGATAAAACCATTTTGTCCTCTCTGATATACTAGTTTTACCAATTTTTCTGTAGATTCTGTATCTCGATTCACTTGATACCTGTGACACGCAAATTCCGGATGGAACGCCACGGATTTCTGCATGGAACAGGGCGCTTGTGAACAAAGTCCTTGAGATGGACATGAAGGACAATGGCTCCTTTGGAAAATGCCTTGTAAGTTTTTCTATACCAGTCTTCATCTGTTACGAAGGTATGATCCTACTCTGTATTTGCTTCGAACATTACGTGCAGTTGAAGAAGAGAGCTCCTGATGGCATCAACTCTAGGGGTGCATCAGGCGCTTCTGCCATCCTGGGAGGCGTCCCAGAAATAGCAAATTTTGTGTCAGCAAATATCGCGGCTGGGTACAATGCACAGGTGTCTTCTTGTAGCTACATGTATCCGCATCATCATTTCCTTGTAACTCTGTAACTGAGTTTGTATGTTTGGCACATGTTTCGGCCTGCAGAAGAAAGAGGTTTTGTGCAATGCTGTAGGCAAGCTTTGTGCAAGTATCACAAATGCTCTCTCAAAGTTCATGCACGAGGTCTCTGCACTTGAAGTCACCTGCGGAGAAATCACCAGAGATGGCACTCCTGCGCCTGCCCTTGTAGAAAATAACGATGCTAACAATGTGGAGGAGAATGCAGACGAGATGAGGAAGACGTGATCCCCGAAGATAGTTCTGAGCTGCCAACCCAGGAGGATGCCGAAGATACATCGGCTGACGAGGATCAAAGTTCTGTGGATGGAAGTAGCACGGATGACGACTCTGAGTCTGAGGATGATCCTGACTGGGAACAAGACGAGCTCAATAGCCGCAAGCAGAAACGTGCTAAGCCTGAAGATGGAGCGGCCAAATCTAAAAAGGGGATAGGCAAAGGTTCAGGACATGATGTTAGCAGCAGGGTAGTGAGGGTATAAGAGAGAATGGAATTCGGGGTAGGGAGCAAGGAACAAGGACAGGAAGAACAGATGAACACGGAGGAACTCCGCTTAATTGGGAAGGAAGATGAACAGGTGCTCGGTTGCAAATTATCCGATGCCCTCACTTGCTCTCCCCTCCGGTATAAGTAGCAACGGGGAACGGTGCTCGCGGGCCCAATACGAATACAGCCCAATAACGGCCTATTAGGTACATATATCCTAACATTCCCCCCTTCTTAAGAGCGGCTTGCCCTCAAGCCGCTAAACTCTTGTAGCTCGGGATGATCATCACCATGTGAAATCGCATTCTTCAAGGTCTTCGCCCGCAAGAGCGTAGAAGTGGAGTTTGAAAATGATGTTGCTAGTGCTTCTAACGACTTCGCACTTCCTTGTCTGCGTTCTTCCACGTTGAGGACCGCAACTCCCAACAAATGGTTTGAACTCGGAAGGGCCAACCCTTTTAATCTCCGGGTAGAATCGACCAACGAGCGGGGATAGAACCTTTCGGCCCACCGTACTTTGGCCCAAGTAGAATTGACGAGAGGCCAATAGAATTATAGCACAACATATATGGCGCCATGAACCACCGTAATTTTCTTGGTTTAGCGCAGACAAGAGGCAAATAGTGTTGAAGAAATTGGTGGAGCCGAATTGCTTGTACAATATCCATGGAAAGTTGATCGACCATAAGCGAGGTTGTTGAATTGTACTATTGGACTTACAACAATCGAGTGTCGGGATATATTGAGCTCGCATGCTTTTGTCAACCAAGAATTGAGCGGGGGGTACATTGATTAGCATGCTTGAGATATGCATGGAAGGTGGACACAATATCTTAGCACCGGGAATAGCCCAATGACAATCAACCCTACGGTACTTGAACCGAAGTACCATAAGCATCCACCGATCGAAAAACTAACAACTTCGCAATCACCACACTCGGTGCGGACACCATATCGAGTAAGCAATCCATTGTGCCAAATATTAGTGCTATTGATAAAATAACAACTGCTCATGTATAGGCACATCAAAGACACCAATGAGAGCTTCCACTTGACCGGTTTATGCTCGACAAAGGATTAATGACCAATCACCATTACCGCATAACGGGAAATGCTTTGATTGTAATGCAACTATCCCGATCCTTGTTTCATGCAATCGATAGCACCCAATGCCAACGAAAAGAGCATGTTGGGATAACTTATCATCGGTGACCTCCAACTGTACCGATGGTGGTGGCCATGGTAGTTTCCGCCGTGTCTTGAAGCCGAGCAAAAACCCACCGGTGAATAAAAGTTGAGACCACCCCGACCGGATCCAATTAACCAAGTGTTGCAGTCAAATAGAGGAGGGGGCCATTGTTGTTTGCCGAACTCATGGGCGGGTAATAGAGCAATCATAATTGTACCCGGACTAGTCATGCCATCTAACATCATCATGTACTCATGAACTTTGGCGGCACTATTCAACGGAACAATACCATTTGAGGGGAATTGGTGAAATGTAGGCATGTACCTTCTCGTGATAGTGCTTGAGGGAGCGGTTGTTGGTGATGTCCGGTGTAATCCCATCCATGAATGTGTCCATAGGCATGAGCACATCAACGTCTCGCCTTAGACATTCGCGCGAACGCTTGGCGGTTGAATTGGTGGGAGTCTCCACCTCCGCACTCCGAACAACTCGGTGCTAGAACGGATGCCCGGCAACAAAGGACCGCAGCATGGCACTTTTGTGGCCGAGGCAAACAAGCGAACACATGTGGGCGAGGTGCGGTGGTGTCTCCCTCGTCCGCACCTCGAGTTGCTTGCGGATGGGGAAGGTGAGGACGTGGCGACCACCGCTACCGCAAACGGCGTCGAGGGGAGCGAGCGGCGAGCCGAGGTCGGCGACGCCAAGGCGGGCGCGGAGGAACACGCCATGCTCGACGCCCATGACGGCGCGGAGGAGCACGCCGTGGTCGATGAAGCCGGCGCGAGCGCGGATGAGAGCGCCTCGAGCCGCGAGCCAAGGCGGATGCGGCAGCGGCTTTCGGCGGACGTTGAAGACGAGACGAGTGCGGTGGGGGCTCGCTGCGGACGTCGAGGGCGAGGCGGGCGTGGAGGAACTCGTCGCGGACGTCGAGGGCAAGGCGGGCGTGGAGGAACTCGCCGCGGTCGACGAATCCAAGGCACACGCGGATGCGCTTGGCGCGAACGTTGGGAACGAGGTGGGCGCGGAGGAACTCGACGCGGTCGACAAAGCCAAGGCACATGCGGATGCGCTCCCCGGCGGCGAGGATGAGGCGGTCGTGGTGGAGCTTGACGCGAATGCGAGCGAAGCATGGCCACCAACGATGAACTCGTGGAGGTCAACGCCCTTGGCGAATAGCGCCACGAGGGGACTCGCTCCACCAACGCCTCCGGATCGGGAAACAACCCGGCAGGCGAGATGTTGGTGGTGGAGACCTCCACGCGGATGTGGTGCGCCTCGACATGCTTGCGGCCGGGGATGACGGTGTCGGCCGGGTGTCGTCGTGGCGGTTGCCATGGTGGACATGGGCACCGGCTCACGCGCGCCGGCACCGCGGCAACCGTCGAACACCTTGTGCGCGAGTTGGAGTCGAGGTCGTCCTTTGCACCGCAAGCCACTGGATCGATGCTGGTGATGGTCGCGACGATGGAGTCGTCGAACGCCGTCGTGGCCGAGGTTGGCGGGGCGGAGGGTGCTGACGCCGAAGGGAAGGCGAGCAGCTTCTTCATCCTCCCGTCCAGCGAATCGAAGTGCGCCTCTAGCGAGTCGAATCGCTTGGAGATCCTGGAGAGCTCGTCGAGCAGGAGCCGGGTAACTTCAGCATCCATGGCGGTGGTAGGTGGAGATACAATTCGAGAGGGGAAATTCAGAGGAAAAATCCCGAGAATCGGTGTCTCTGATACCAAATGTTAGCGACGAGGGTAGTGAGGGTAGAAGAGAGAATGGAATTCGGGGTAGGGAGCAAGGAACAAGGACAAGAAGAACAGATGAACACGGAGGAACTCCGCTTAATTGGGAAGGAAGATGAACAAGGTGCTCGGTTACAAATTATCCGATGCCCTCACTTGCTCTCCCCTGCGGTATAAGTAGCAACGAGAACGGGCTCGCGAGGCCCAATACGAATACGGCCCAATAACGAGCCTATTAGGTACATATATCCTAACACATGATTCCGACACTCCAAAGGGAAATCAAGAAACAGGGACTGGGCGCACTGACGAGCACGCAAAAAATCTGAAGAAGGGTACTACGTCCGAAGCAAGTGTTATAAACGATGGTGAATAAACGACGACAAGTAAAGGATTCAAACCGCAGAAGACACGAGATTTAACGTGGAAAACCCCCTCAACACGAGAGGGAAAAACCACAGGCAACAATTCACTATATCGGGAGTCCGGTTACAACGCCAACGACGGCGGCTTACAAGAAAAGAATGAATCAATCTCCAATGGAAAACCCTAATGGGTATTTATGACCTGTACCGTACCGCAGGGGGGGGGCTACCGGCTTGGGCCGGAGCAAAGCGGAGGCAGAAGTCGGCCTTTCTATTGGGAGACAGAATTTGGATCATAATTCAATAAACTCCACCTTGAGACAAATTCCTTCTTGCAGCATAAAGAAAAAGAACCTTCATCCTGAACACATCAAAGAAATAAAATACCTCTGGCGCCAAATAGCCTCTTGGGCTACACAGTTAAGCCAACTAAGCTTGAGCAAAGCTCAAACTTAGCAACAGGAACTGGCTTTGTCAACATATTAGCAGGATTATCAAGAGTGTGTATCTTGCATACCTTTAACTTACCCTTTTCAATCTCATCACGCACATAATGATACTTGATCTCAATGTGCTTTGTCCTCTCATGGAACATCTGGTTTTTGGTAAGATATATAGCACTCGACTATCCGAAAACAAAGTTAATGCAAGAATCAACACCACAAAGCTCGGCAAACAATCCTTTCGGCCAACACAACTCTCTCGCATACTTCAAAGAATAGCCATGTACTCGGCCTCGGTAGTAGACAAAGCAACAACGGCCGCAAGACGACCTTCCAACTCACAAGACAACCGCCAATAGTAAACACATGACCTGTGAGTGACCTTCGCTTGTCCAAATCACCGGCATAATCGGAATCCACATAGCCAATAAGTCCCTTATCTGTCCTGCCAAACTTCAAGCAATGATCTGCTGTGCCTCGAAGATACCTGAAAATCCACTGAATTGCCCTCTAGTGTTCTTTACCAGGATTAGACATGTATCTGCTAACCAAACTCATAGCATAAGACAAATCCGAGCGAGAGCAAACCATAGCATACATCAAAGAACCAACAGCACTAGAATACGGAACCTTTGACATATACTCAACATCCTCAACTGTACTAGCACACCGCTTAGCCGATAATCTAAAATGCGGTGCAATAGGAGTACTAACAAGCTTTGCATCATGCATATTGAAACGCTCGAAGAACCTTCTTAATATAATTATGTTGACTAAGAAATAATAAACCAGATTTTCTGTCTCTAGTGATTTCCATACCTAGAATCTTCTTAGCAGCACCAAGATCCTTCATGTCAAACTCACTACTCAACAATTTCTTCAATGTAATGATCTCTTTCCTACTCTTGGCAGCAATTAGCATATCATCAACATATAACAGCAAGTATATAGGTGATCCATTAACATACTTGATGTAAACACAACTATCATATTTTGATCTCTTAAAACCATGTGACAACATAAATGAATCAAACCTTTTATACCACTGACGGGGAGACTGTTTCAAACCATACAAGGATTTCTTCAACTTGCAAACATAATTCTCCTTGCCAGGCACTATGAATCCCTCGAAAGTTGGTCCATGTAAATCTCCTCCTCAAGCTCTCCATGTAAAAACGCAGTCTTCACATCTAACTGCTCAAGCTCAAGATTATGTGCAAGCAACAATACTCAAGAATGTACGAATTGAGCTATGCTTTACCACTGGAGAGAACACATCATTATAATCGGCACCAGGAATTTGATTGTAACCTTTAGCCACTAACCTTCCCTTAAACTTTGGAGGTTCGCTAGGATATAAACCCTCCTTTCTCTTGAAGATCCATTTGCGGCGAACGAGCTTCTTTCCCTTAGGCAAAGGAACAACCTCACATGTGCAGTTCTTCTCAAGAGATTGCATCTCATCCCGCATAGCTGCAATCCACTTCTCACGATCACCACAAGAGATAGCTTGGGAATATGTGGCCGGCTCATAAGCGCTATCAACCCGTTCGGCAACACAACTCAAAGCATAATAAATCATATTACACTCCTCAATAAGACGACGTGGCCGTCCACAAACCCTTTTAGACTTGCGAGTAGCAATAGGCAAATCTTCATCTTGGTATAAAATAGGGGGTAAGTGCTGAACATCATCATGAGCCTCATCATCAACAACTTCATTTTCCTGGTCATCTACAGGCGGCTCCACCTGCTCGTCTGTATCATCATGCACATGTTGCTGCACCTGCACACCTTTTTCATCATCCACATGCTCCACCTGCACGCTCATATGCTGCAGCCCTTTATCAAAATTATTTGGAACATGATCTGAGAACAAACTATCATTAAACATCACAGATTCATTGAAAACAACACTCCTGCTCATGAAATTCTTTTTAGTTTCGGGGATTCCACAACTTATATCCTTTAACTCCCGAACCATAACCAAGAAAAAGACATTTAATAGCTCTAGGCTCCAATTTTCCATTATCAACATGAGCATAAGCAGGTGCGGCCAAAAACTTTCAACCGTGAATAATCGGCGGGTGTGCCGGACCATACCTCAATAGGTGTTTTCTTATTAAGTGGAATAGACGGTGACCTGTTTATCAAGTAGCATGCGGTGTTAGCTGCTTCAGCCCAAAAACGCTTGCTCATCCGCGCGTTGGACAACATGCAACGGGCCTTCGAGATGATGGTCCTGTTCATGCGCTCAGCCACACCGTTTTGCTGCGGAGCATACGGTATGGTGTGGTGCCTGACAATGCCTTCCTGCCTGCAATAGTCATTAAATGCAGCAGAACAAATTCTCCACCATTATCAATACGAAGCACCTTCACCTTCCTATCAGTTTGCCTTTCTATCATCACTTTCCAATCTTTAAAAGCAGCAAAAGTATCATCTTTATTTCTCAGAAAGTAAGGCCATACTTTTCTAGAGTAGTCATCAATAATAGTAAGCATGTAACGAGCACCACCATAAGAAGGCTTACGAGAGGGACCCCATAAGTCAGCGTGTACATAATCAATAGTACCTTTGGTGGTATGAACGGCGGTATTGAACTTTACCCTTTTGTGCTTCCCGAAAATGCAATTCGCCATCCAAAGAGGTTTCTCTTCACCAATTCTGCCATACCAAGTTCACTCATATGTCCAAGACGCATATGCCAAAGGTTAGTCTCACTAGGTTCAGCATTTGTAACAGCAGCAGCGGAAATTGAACCATGTAAAGTACTTCCTCTAAGGACATATAACTTTGCAGAATTCATATCACCTACCAAGAAGACAAGGGAACCTTTTGATACCTTTAAAACTCCACCTGAACCGGAGTATTTGAACCCTTCGCATCAAGTGTCTTTGAGTGAGATGAGATTTCTAGTCATCCTCGGTATGTGCCTCACATTCTCGTAGCGTGCATGTCATGCCATCATGCGCCTTGATCCGAACGGAGCCTATACCCACTATCTCACATGGGTTATCATCTCCCATACACACTACATCTCCATTCCGCACGAGTTTATAAGAACTGAACCAATCTCTGTTAGTGCAGATATGAAATGAACATGCTAAATCAAGTATCCATTCATCATGACCAGAAACAATCCGGCAAGGACAACCAGACAATCTCCTGAATCAGAAGTATTCCCAGCACCAGAAACAACAGAGGCCTTACCATCCGAATTATTTTTTCTGTTCTCCTTGTTCTTAAGCTTCCAACATTCCTCAATAAAATGAGTCTTTTTCTTGCAATACTTACAGAACTTCTTGGGCGGTCTAGA
This sequence comes from Cenchrus americanus, assembly GCA_947561735.1. Classification (NCBI taxonomy): domain Eukaryota; kingdom Viridiplantae; phylum Streptophyta; class Magnoliopsida; order Poales; family Poaceae; genus Cenchrus; species Cenchrus americanus. The sequence goes on from OX387243.1 coordinate 106,943,481, forward strand.
CTTAGAACGACCTCTCGCTTTCTTGGCTCTTGAAACGATCATTGCTTTCATTAGAAGTTCTCTGCTCGGTTCGCCTCTAACTTGCAAAGCATCGCCCTTGGAGGACGACCCATCGAGTGCACCATGCCTTTCATCTTCTCCCCGGATTGGAGTGCCTCATAAACATCCGAGACGGTTAGTTCATCACGGCTCAAAAGTATGGTGTCACGAAAAGATGCAAATGAACTGGGCAGAGAGCATAACAGTAAGAGGCCTAAATCCTCATCCTCATACTTTACCTCCATCAACACTAGGTCGGCAACGATCTCCTTGAAAGCAGATATGTGGGTCAACACCGAACCACACTCCTCCATCTTGAGTGTGAACAGCTTCATCTTCATATGCATTTTACTGGTTAGATCCTTGGACATACAGATCGATTCCAGTTTCAACCGCAGTGTTGCAAAGAATCTCTTCCGCGTACATTCTTGCAGAATATCATTAGACAGATGAAGTTGAATTAAAGACAGAGCCTTACGATCCTTGCGCCTCTCCTCATCGGTCTAATCTTTGGACGACTTGCCACCGAACTTATCCAAGACCTCATCAAGATCATGAGTGTTCGCCAGAATAGCCCGCATCTTGACTTGCCACAGCGAGAACCTCGTCTTGTAATCCAACAACGGTAGATCAAACTTCATTGTCGACGACATCGAAGAAAACAAATCTGGAACCAGCTCTGGTACCACTTGTTATAAATGATGGCGAATAAACGACGACAAGTAAAGGAATCAAACCGCAGAAGACGCGAGATTTAACGTGGAAACCCCCCTCAACACGAGAGGGAAAAACCACGGGCGCCAGCCAGCAACAATTCACTATATCGGGAGTCCGGTTACAACGCCAACGGCGGCGGCTTACAAGAAGAGAATGAATCAATCTCCAATGGAAAACCCTAGCCTACCGGCGACGGGCCTCCACTTCGCTCCGTCAGAAGTCGGCCTTTCTCTTGGGAGATAGAATTTGGATCATAACTCAACAGCAAGGAGTGCACGCCAGAAAACCGGTGCAAAATGTGGTGTTGCTGTGGAGAAGACGGCAGCTATTCAGATCCCCAGCAGCCCACTACATGGTGGAGGTCCTAGAGGAAGGTCGTGCAATTCTGGTCCGAGGATTTGTGATGATGGGAGAATCTTCAAGGTGGAGGATATGGAGAAGACACTTGTTATCGATTTGTGTACCCCGACAAGATCAGAGAGCGACTGTGTTGTCCTTAAGACTACTGCAGGTCCTTCTTCTTCTTCTGTTGATTGCCCCAAAAGGGCCTCATGACTCACAAATTTGGTAGCTGAAATGGCCGAACATGTGTTCTTCCCTAGAGGTTAGAGAAGCGCAGTTGGTAGCTCAGTAGCTGGTTATGGTTCAGGCAGTGAGGCAGTTACTTCGTGTGTTGTAAAAATTCAGAATAAGTTGATCTGTTACTGCTAGATGTCTTTATTTCTCTATTTATTTTTGCAAGTAAGAATGTGTCTCTATTCATTCATCCATTCATTCATACAAAACTATATTACCACTCCCTACTAAGGAATTCTCTCAATTCTCAATGTGTCACGTCATCTTCCACTAAGCACCCCACAAAGATGCATTGATTGCTAATTATCGCAGCGCGCCACGTCATCCTCCACTAAGCATCCCACCAAAATGCATTGATTGCTGATTTTATATTATATTAAACTATATACTTCTCGCATACGGTGCAGCCACATCTTTATTGTTTGCACTGTGCAATCTAAAAAACTAGCAAGAGGACCCGTGCAAATAGCGTGGGTAGCTAGTTTTGTATGTCAATATCTGAATGCTTTATTTAAAAAATAAATAGACACAATATTACATTTATTTTTTATGAAATAATATTGCATTTAATCATGTCATGGTTACATACAAATATTTAATTTTATCTTTTTCGTCATATTTTGTGGTGTATCTTTTTCTAACATGAATTAAATAGAAAAGATAACACTTTAGATATAGACATAGTTTTTTGGTATTTACAACATAAACGTTTATACATTGTTCTCATGAATATATATTTTTTAGATTTCATATTTGTGGTGTACAATTTTGTTTGTAAGTTTTTTTTGCTAAGATTACAAAAAAATCCTTATATTTTGTTGATTAATGTATAGTGTAGAAGTAATAATTAAAATTTATTGCTGATTTAACTTTTTTAGTTGTTATTATACCTAACCTTTCTTTCTTTCTTGGTTCTCCAATCACCATTGTTACAACTGCATACATGCATGATCCTATTTTATCTTATGATCATTGCACCTTTTTTCCATTACAATCTTTGCCTTTGGATTAGTAAATATGTTGTTGTGACTGCTAAGCTATATATATTTCATTAGTCTTTATGCTCATCACCTCTCTCTATCTCTCTCCTCTCCCTCCCCCTCCCTCTTTCTAACCAAAGGAGAGAGACCATGTAATTGCCTCATTTTTTGTATTATCATATATTGCGTTTGAACCACATGTCGTCCAAGCAGCAACATCAATCTGTATCATGCCGCCTATACAGATTCCTCCGTTAGACATTGTCATGTTGATCCTATACATGAGCTCATAAAGGAGTTGTGTGTTTTTGTGAAAATTAATTTTGTAGCACCGAAAGAACATCATTTCTTAAAATACCATTGAAAGACCTCTGTCAGTACAGCTCCTCATCTTCTCCTTTTTTCCACCGGTAAATCAACAATGACCCTCTCTCTCTCTCTCTCTCTCTCTCTCTCTACACTACCCTGCAGCTGCAGCTCCCGCTAATGCACCATTCTGAGCACCATTGTGGCATATTTGTGTACTCCCATTTGTAGCACAACCACCAAAAATCCAAAGGGACTCTCGGTGTTTGGCCTTTAACCTTTCAAGATAATGTTGCGGGCTGCGACAACCTTGCCTAGGTAGATTTTTCTCCGCTAGCATACATCATGGTATGACAGAGGCCAACGACATCCTCTTGCAAGCCAGCACGTGAAAGCTATGGCTTGTGGCTAAAAGCAAGCCTGATGCACAAACATCCCTACCTTGAATTCCGACAGTGATGTTGGAGATGGGCGGGTGTTATTGATTAATGGCGATGCGTATGGTCTTGTATTTTCTTCAGTGGGTTTTGTATTGAGTTCATGGTGTGAGCACCAAACTACACAATATTTAGTGGTATTTTAGGAGATCTTTCAATGGTATTTTCGGAATTGACAAACTTTTGACTCCTACATGTGGAAGTTGTGGCTGTGACTGCAAGTAGGCATGATGCACGCCACGTCCCTACCTCGAATTCCAACAGCACAAGTGATGGTTGAGATGGGCACGGATTTTTTGAGTAACGGCGATGTGCATGGCCCTCATTTTTTAGCAGGTTCTAGGTCGAGTTTACAATGTGAGAACCAAATCGCAGACCATTCTTTCTGTGCTAATTTAGGATGTCTTTTAGTGGTATTTTAGAAAACGATGATCTTTTGATTCCTAAATTAAATGATAGAAGAGCTAGGTTTCATTTTGTCGTTATACCTTCATCATCTTGCATCGTGATTCATTTTATCATGATGCATTTTATTTAGGAGCCATCAAGCCATCATCACGCATGTTCTATCGTGATGCATTTTATTCTCGCTTCTGGTCCTGCTCTCTCTCCAATAGATTTAATATGACCTACCTATTATACTCCCTCCGGTTTGGTAAAAGAAGTCATCTAGGATAGCGACACAGTCTCCAAAACACAACTTTGACTTCTCTTTTCTAAAAAAATATTTATGAAAAATTATATATGTATACTTTTATAAAGATGGTTGTGAAAACAAATCTATTGATACGATTTTCACATTTCTAAACTCAACGATTTAAAAGTTATTCATCATTTATATTCCCAATGTTTGACCAAAACCTTGTCCAAAACGACTTCCTTTACCAAACCGGAGGGAGTATATATTTATTTGGTTCCTAAAGTTAGATTTGCATTTGAACATAATATATACAAATTACCATATGGAAAAAATCCACTTTCGACTTGGTTAGTTTCAGAAATTGAAATCACAGTAATGTTTTTCAGACATCAAGATGTCCTGTATATCTATCTTATTCAGTATAGATTGTTTGAATTAATCTAGATCGTTAGATCCTCATAAAATCGAATGGTGTATATTTTTTGTTTTAAATTAATGTCGCAATTTCTAGGCCCTATAGTCTAGACCGTTAGATGTTCATAATGTATTGCCCTTTTGTCACCCAAGATTTGCTGTAATTTTTATCGAACCCTAATTTTGATAGGTGCTTATTATGTCGTGTCATGTTGTAATTTTCCAATGATCTTCATGTCTCTTCTCTTTCCTTTCCTCAACATAAGAAAAAAAATTATTAGAAAATAATATTTACGTGCAAAGTGATATTGATGTCCCTTTTTCAACTTTTCAACATAGGAAAGAAACTTGATTAGGAAATATTATTCATGTCCATATTTATGTCTACCATTATGCGATAGTGTTGCATTAGGTACGACATATAATTGGTTGTGCGTTCAATACTGTATGCCCAACTTGTTTTTTTTAATTTTATTATTCTAATTGTTCTCTAATTATTAGTTGGATAAGATATGGACTCTTTTAATCGGTGTGGAATGTTAATCTGATACGAACTCTTTTAATCAGTGTGGACCGTTAGATCTCTTCTTTTTCTCCGATTAACGTGGGAATTTCTAGACCCTCTCGGTGAACGTGATGGCTTCTTTTAACACTCAAGTATAAAAATAATAATAGATCTATATATCTATCTATATTAAAGTATATATAAACATCTGATTTCTATTTTTCTCAACATGTAAGAATACAAAAAATCATCTTAGTGTGTCTGCTTCCTAATTTTACTTTATTATTATTTTATTATTTTTTTAAAAAAAAGATCCCGCAAGGATATCACCTAGTTCTCGATGCGCTACATATTACAGAAAGAAACCTGAAACTGTAGATTTAACTGATCAATTAGTCATTTTCATTTCTGCGGAGATCATGTGCCCGGCTGCTCGTAGCAGCAAGCATCTCCAGTAGTCTCTTGTCTTCCATACTGGGGTGCAGGTCTAGCCTGATATCTTGCTGCACAACAATAAGTCTGAACACTGAACAACAATTGAGGAAGAAAGATCTAAGATGAATCAGATCACCATATTGGCCATGACACTACCGGGAAGAGAGACTGACAACGAATAAAGATCGGTAAAGATTGGCAGCGGGAAAAAAACCTTGTATATTATCTTCTATATTTCCGATCTTGTATATTATCTTGCTCCAGATAATATTTGTTGTAATATATGAAATCAAGTCTTTTTATGTAATCTTGGCAGCTGGGATTTTTTTTCAAAATAATACAAATCGAGCAAATTACCCTTTTACCCATAGTAAAAAACTGAAAAAAACACGATAATACTACCGTACCACCGTTGGGTGGTATTGTGTACTGTAAAAGACCTCAAGAAAAATGAGCGACAGGACCAACTCTACTAAAAAAATATACGGTTTCATCTACAATGCTAATTTGTTGACTGTTGACATTTCTTATAGGAGAGTTACATAGTTCTTGACTGCAAAAATCACATCATATGGAAGTACTGCAGAACGTGAATTCAGTGGTACTAAAATTGCATCCAATAAATCCAAAAACTTTTGGGCCAATGTTTGGTCAACTATAATGAAGTTTGAACGTCAAAATGTGTCCATGTCACCTAGTGTAGTTGTTGACGCTTTTCTCGGTCGAACACACGAATGCTCTAGGTCGCGCGGTCGTCGGAAATCCACTCGCCGAACCTCCCAGCACAGGCTGGTCTAACCGCCTGGGGGCGGTCTAACCGCCTTGGACAGGAGGCACGTCGAAAAACCTAGATTTACTGCTCCGGGAGGGACCCCGTCGGGAACAGTGCGCCTAGGGTTGTCCTGAGATCGGCAAACCACTCAGAACTCCCCTAGCCGTCATGGAGACGAAGGAGGAGAGCAATGGAGGTTGCAAAAGTTAGGGTTTGGAGAAAATAGAGTGAAATTGATAATGACGATTGGATGATAGGTCTCAATCGACCATGCCCCTTTATATTTATAGGATGGGAGGACTTGCCCTGCAAACAGCACTTTACAGCTCAGAATCAAGCTAAACTTCTAATTCTACCCGAAATCGGGAAGACCCGGTTAAACTGCCCCTGGGGGCGGTTAGACCGCCTAGCACCTTCGTGCCAGACCGGCTATAGCACACCCGGTCAGACCGCCCCGGGGACCCGGTCTAACCGGCTTGCATGGCCCGAGTCGGCTCTTGCCAAATTTGGGTGTCAACAGCAGTCTTTCTAACCAGGAAATCTATGCAGGCAACACTACATGCGATGCAACATAATGATCGGTAAAGATTTGTACTTTTGTCCCCCTGAAAGTGCATCTTGGCCCCTAAGTGTTTTGGTGATAGTGACAAACACAATTTGTGGTATTTAATATTTGATTAAGATGTGTGCAAGATTTAAGTAATTGAAAATCATAGTTTTGACCAAAGGAAGGTCCCAACTCCAATTAGGCGTTTTCAACTCAAGTCAAGGCTTAATTTTATTTTGATTTTGAATTGAGTATAGGAAACACCCTACTATAAAGGGGGTGCGAATTGATAGCCAAGAGATGCTAAAAGTGTTCTAGGAGATGACCCAAGTGAGTGAGAGGAGTTTAGAGTCAACACGTACACGTTTGCTCCTCTTTTCTAAAATCCTCAGCCATTGTCGGTAGTACCGACGCCGGGTCGGTAGTACCGATATGGCTTCACTGGCGAGTTTTAGACAGGGGCTCAAGGTCAAGAACATAAGAAGTGACAACGGCTCGGAGTTTAGGAACACACAAGTTGAAGAGTTCCTAGATGAAGAAGGCATCAAGCATGAACTCTCCGCTCCGTACACACCTCAACAAAATGGCATCGTTGAGAGGAAGAACTGTACATTGATTGAAGCGGCAAGTACAATGTTTGATGAATACAAGACTCCAGACTCATTTTGGGTGGAAGCCATGAACACCGCATGGAATGACGCCAACCGCCTCTACCTCCACAAGTACTTGAACAAGACTCCCTACGAAATCATCACCGGTAAGAAGCCTAGTGTGCATTACTTTAGGGTCTTTGGGTGTAAGTGTTTCATACTTAACAAGAAACCCAAAGCCTCAAACTTTGCATCCAAGGTTGATGAAGGTTTTCTCATTGGTTATGGAACTAACGAGCATGCCTATCGTGTTTTCAACAAAACCACCGGTTGTGTTGAGACCACGGTAGACGTGAAATTTGATGAATCCAACGGCTCTCAACGAGAGCAAGTTAGTGAAAACTTTGTAGATGATGAAGAGCCCCCAAGTGTATCAATCTTTAGATTGGGGACCAGTGAAGTGATGCCACGAGAGGTTCAATTACAAGCTTCGGTTGACACAAGCAATCAAGATCCACCATCATCAATAAGAGTGGAACAACCAATTTCTCAAGTTCATCAAGAAGAAAGTCAAGTTCATGGTGACGATCATGGACGGGGCTTTGATCAAGGGGGAGAACAAGGTGGTGAAGCCCAAGAAGAAGCACCACTAGTTGAAGATGATGATGATGGACCAATTCAACGTCAATCTCAAGCACCACACCCAAGAGTACATCAAATGGTTCAACGGGATCATCCCGTAGACAACATACTTGGGAGCATTCAAAGAGGGGTGACAACTCGCTCTAGGTTGACAAACTTTTGTGCATTCTACTCGTTTGTCTCCTCTTTGGAACCTCTTAGTGTGGAACAAGCTCTTGAGGACCCGGATTGGATTATTACCATGGAGGAAGAGTTGAACAACTTCAAGAGAAATGAAGTTTGGGAGTTGGTACCAAGACCAAAGCAAAATGTGATTGGCACCAAATGGGTTTTTAGGAACAAGCAAGATGAATTTGGTGTTGTCACAAAGAACAAGGCAAGGCTTGTTGGGAAAGGATATACTCAAGTTGAAGGCATGGACTTTGGAGAGACTTATGCACCGGTAATAAGGCTTGAGTCAATTTGTATCCTTTTGGCCTATGCTACTCATCATGACTTCAAGTTTCATCAAATGGATGTCAAGAGTGCTTTCTTGAATGGACCTCTCCAAGAAGAAGTATATGTTGAGCAACCACCGGGCTTTGGAGATCCAAACTTCCCAAACCATGTGTACAAGCTCCATAAGGCGCTCTACGGGCTTAAGCAAGCTCGTAGAGCATGGTATGAATGCCTTAAGGAAATTCTTCTCAAGAACGATTTTGAGATAGGCAAATATGATTCTACTCTCTTTCATTCATAGAAATGGAAAAGATATCTTTGTATGCCAAATTTATGTTGATGGTATTATCTTTGACTACTAATGATAAATTTTGTGAAGAGTTTAGTAGGATCATGACCAAGAGATTTGAGATGTCTATGATGGGTGAATTGAAATTCTTCCTTGTGCTTCAAATCAACCAAATGAAGGAAGGGACTTTCTTGTGTCAAACCAAGTATGTAAAGGATATGCTCAAGAGGTTTGACATGGCCGACTCCAAGCCCATCAAGACCCCTATGGCACTTAATGGACATCTTGATCTCAATGAAGAAGGGAAGTTGGTCGACCAAAAGGTATTTCGCTCCATGATTGCTTTGGCTCCCGCCTTTACCTTTGTGCATCTAGGCCCGATATAATGCTTAGTGTGTGCATGTGTGCAAGATTTCAAACTAATCCTAAGGAGTGTCATCTAATGGCTGTTAAGAGAATCTTTAGATATTTGGTTCACACTCCGAACCTAGGCTTGTGATATCCCAAGGGCTTCACTTTTGATTTACTTGGCTACTCCGATTCGGACTATGCCGATTGCAAAGTAGATTGGAAGAGCACTACCGGGACTTGCCAATTTCTTGGTAGGTCTTTGGTGTCATGGAGCTCAAAGAAGCAAAATTCGGTAGCTTTGTCCACAACCGAAGCCGAGTATGTGGCTGCCGGTGCTTGTTGTGCACAACTCTTGTGGATGAAGCAAACGTTGAGTGATTACGGTTGTGAGTTTAGTAAGATTCCACTCTTGTGTGACAATAAGAGTGCCATCAAGCTAGCAAACAATCCGGTCCAACACTCTAGAACAAAGCACATAGATATTCAACATCACTTCTTAAGGGATCATGAGGCTAAGGGAGATATTGCTCTACGTCATGTGAGCACCGAGAGGCAACTTGCCGATATTTTCACTAAGCCTCTAGACGAGCAAAGGTTTTGTGCTTTGAGGAATGAGCTAACCATCTTGGATTCTCATAACTTGGCTTGACTTGTTGCACACAAATTGTTTGTTGCCTAGATAGAGAGAAAAATGTTTTATTTTCTTCACTTGGTGTGTGTCTTACAATACTTGGTTCTTCCCATAGTGTTTGGTGATTATAGCTTTGATTGATTGATTGTGTCTAATCACCGAACTCTATGATTGCCCTACATGTCCATAGCTTTTTCTCTCTAATCTATCTCAGCTAGTTTCTCGATCCTTTCCTCAAAATCTTAAAGATTGACGGTACTACCGACACAAGGTCGGAAGTACCGATATGAGTTCACTGTTGGAAATTCAAAAATTCACGGTACTACCGATGCCCTGTCGGTACTACAGCTAGGACCCCGGTAGAACCGACCCTCCGTCGGTAATACCGATATGAGCTCACTGGCATAATTTCCTGGAACCCTCAGTAGTACCGAGACTGTGTCGGTACTACCGATAAACTTCGCTGAGGTATATATACCCCCGAATTAGAACAGATTCTAGGGTTCTTATTTCCAACCGTTGGCGCCTCTCACCCCTCCTCTCTCTCAAAATCCTTGAGGGGGTCTCCGAAATCAACCTTAGAATCTTAAATCTAGCCACTCCATTAGATTCTCCACCCTTCAGAACATCTGATCCTCACCGGGAGTTCTTCGATTCGCGCGGGAAAAGCTCAAGGTATTTCATTCAAAATCCCCGTCAATCGATCTCTCAATGTCATTGTTTCTAGGAGGAATGCCTTATGGAATCATCTTTATATCCATCCTAGAACACTTGCTCAAGATCTTGTAGAGTTTTGTTGGTTGAATCTCTCGGTCATGGATTTCTTGCACTGTTACAGACCCCGTCGGTAGTACCGACCCCATGTCAGTACTACCGACAGGCGCCTGTCACATGTGCTTAAGTCCATGAACTGAGCCAATCTGATTCAATCCTCCACATCCATCTTATGCAATCTTTTCAAACCTTCAGATGGGTCGTGCCGGCAAGCAAGTTGTCCAAGAGGGCTCCAATGAAGATGACGTTCCCCTTGCTCAAAGGAAGAGAAAGGTAGGCACGGGTGCTCAACACCAACATGGTCGAGGTCGTCCAAACCCACCAGCTGCTCCTCGTCGCTCTACGAGCCAAGGTCACCGTGCCCACACCAAGCAAGCTCATCAACCGGATGACCACTACGATGACTATGAAGACATATCCTTGGACACTCGTGCGGGCTTTGTGCTTAGGCCATCCAAACTTCCTCGTCCGGCAACTCAAATGGGCATTTTGAAGATGGTTGACTACAAGAGTGGGACACACAACGTGTACAAGGAAAGGTACTCTGATCCCGCTCTATGGCAAAAGGAGTTTGATGCGGACATTAGGTTTCGGCTCAAGTTCAACGCCGATTGGTATGAGTCAATCATTCTTAGCAAGGAGCACATGACCGTGGACATGAAGTCCATCAATTGGGACAACTTGAGGTCACTCAACATTCCGGCCATCAATGAGGCCATTGATATTTGTCATGCCAAAGGAATGACCTTGATTATGGCTATGAACTATGATTGGAATGAGGAAGTGATTGCACAATTGTATGCTAATCTTCATGTCCGACGTGAGACCAAGACCTTTCATTGGCTTTTGCAAGGCAAGCCCCTCTCAGTCTCTTATGAGAGGTTCGCTCAGATTCTAGGCTTTGGTGAGGAGGATCTTGGCCGTCCAAAGATTCATGGTGGAGAGATTCCTCTTGATAGTGAGATGGCATTCATGTATGATTCTATCTATGGCAAGGTTGAGTTTGGTACTACTCATGGGATGAAGCCCATCTATAGGATGTTAAACCAACTCTTTCGCTATACACTCACTCCTAAGATTGGTGACAACTACAACATATCCAATATTGCCAAGGATATACTTGTGAGGATGGCACCGGACAAACAAAACTTTAATGTGTTTGATTTCATATGGGAGGAGATCATAGTGTGCTTAGTGTTCGCTAATAAGAGCTGTCAGTATGCCCCTTGGATCTTCAAGATGATATATATGTGAGGTGACCGAAGTTGACATTCTCACCGACAAGACTCACACATGGTACAAGCCAAACAAAGGGAACATTGAGCGTATTCTCAAGTTGGGCAAGCATGCCCCTCCTAGGGTCACCTCCTCGGGTGGACCTTCCTTCGGTGGTCCATCCACCTATGAGCCTCCTTCCTCCTCTCGTGGACCATCGGCTTCCAGAGGCATCGTTCCACCAGGCAAGAATAAGAGCATCTTTAACTTTCTATCTCAGGGCCTCTTTGCTTGCTTCAATGTTGGGAAGCACAATGCACATGAGATTTGTGCTCATAGGCAGCGCGTTGATGAGCAGCTCCTCAAGTTGGAGACCCGTCAGAAGGCCATACTCGCTCAGCACAACATCGAGCACTCTCCCGTTCGTGAGCCTATGGACTTCCCTCCTCCACCGGTCTTCTACAACCCTTGGGATATCTACAGCGACACATCCATGATGTATGGAGCTCCCTTGGCCGACATCGACGATGAGGACTTTGGTGGTGGTGAGATTGAGGACGACGACTCTCCTCCGGCGGCCCACTCTCCACATGGTAGTGATGATTGAAGGGCCTCCTCTTTTTGGCGCTTGATGCCAAAGGGGGAGTGTGCTCACAATTTATCCATGTGGGGGTGGTGTGTATCTTCATGCTTTATCTATCTGTCCATCTTAGGTTGTGGACATGTATGAACTATTTGTGTGGTGTGATGGTTGGTGAACCTAGAACCTTTTTAAATTTGTAAGACTTAATCGTGCTAGTGTGGAACCTCGTTTATCTATTTGTGATACTTGGTGGTTGTTATTTCTCACTTTGTTGATTTGTATATCGTCTCATATGCATCACATTTATTATATCACACTTATACACTTGTATATGCAAATTGAGAGTGAAATTTCGTCTAAATGTGCAATGGGCATTTGAGGCCTCCATAAAAGATCAAGCACACATTTAGGGGGAGTTTTGCTTTAAATTGTTGGATACACACATCTTTATTTGAATTGTGTTGTCATCAATCACCAAAAAGGGGGAGATTAAAAGTGCATCTTGACCCCTAATTGTTGTGGTGATAGTGACAAACACAATTTGTGGTATTTAATATTTGATTAAGATGTGTGCAAGATTTAAGTAATTGAAAATCATGGTTTTGACCAAAGGAAGGCCCCAACTCCAATTCGGCGTTTTCATCTCAAGTCAAGGCTTAATTTTATTTTGATTTTGAAATTGAGTATAGGAAACACCGTACTATAAAGGGGGATGCGAATTGATAGCCAAGAGATGCTAAAAGTGCTCTAGGAGATGACTCAAGTGAGTGAGAGGAGTTTAGAGTCAACACGTACACGTTTGCTCATCTTTTCTAACATCCTCAGCCATTGTCGGTAGTACCGACGCCGGGTCGGTAGTATCGATATGGCTTCACTGGCGAGTTTTAGCCAAGGGCTCGGTAGTACCAACCCGGGGTCGGAACTACCGATATGCCTTCACTGTTGAATTTCAGTGGGACACCTCGGTAGTTCCGACCCCATGTCGGAATTACCGAGGAAACCCGATTTTGCACAGTAACGGCTAGTTTTCAGGGTTTGCTATAAATACCCCCTTCTCCCTCCTCACTCATTGCTGACCAACCACGAGACAAACACTCACTTGAGCATTCACTCCACTTCTCCCCTGTTCTGTAGAGCCAAGATTTGAATCCTTTGAGCTAGGGCTTGGGTAGAGAAGTGATTCCTAATGAGAATTAGAGAAGCTTTGAGAGCCCCTTTGACTCTCCCCATCTCAAGAGCACTTCGGATTAAATTCTTGTGTCTCCATTTGCTTGCTTGAATTCTTTGTCTCTCTCTAACCCTAGAACTTGTTTTAGCCCCATCTCTAAGTTGGTTGTGTTCCAACTCATATCTTTGATTGCAGTTTGTTCTTAGCTTCTAAACTAAGATTTTGATTCAAATAGAATTGCTAGAATCGCTTTGCATTTCAAATTTCATTTTAGTCACCTCTACAATGTAGGTAATACCGACCCGGTACCGGAAGTACCGACCCCTCGGTAGTTCCAACACCGCGTTGGTAGTACCGATAGATATTTAACCGCTGCATTTGTTTCAGAAATTTGAAGTGGTCCTATTCACACCCCCCACTAAGCATCACAAGGTCCTTTCACCCCCAAAGAAAATTCTGCCGCTCCGGGAGAAAATAGCATGCTCAAACGGTGCAAGGTAATGGACAGAAGGCAAGTTGAATACATGAGAAAAATAAGCCTCCAAGGTGTCACTTAGGGTCTTATTGGTTGAAGGTCAAAGCTGTCGAACCAAAGTTTTGGCCATTTTAAATTTTGACCACCAATTCAAAATTTTAGCCAATTTTAACAATCTAAATGAATGAGTGGCTAAAAAGGTTCATCTTGTGCAACTTAGTTCATTTGAATTGTCATAATTGGTCAAGATTTTGAATTGGTGGTCAAAATTTAAAATGGTCAAAAATTTAGTTTGGCAGCTTTGGCATTCAAGGAATCAGACCCATAGTGTCGTGCAACTCGCTGTGGTAATGGGCTTCCTGCATTCAAATGGTCGGTTCGTCGCAGATGTCAGCAATCCAACTTATCAGGGTTGACAACACATCTTCAGAATTCTGGAAACTGTCCTGGATACAACAACTTATCGGTTCGTAGTACTTTTGACCGTTTTCGAGGGTGTTCTGGTGGTAGAATGAATAGTATTCGTGAGAGGAAATAAGTCCGAGATAAGCCGAGATATGCCAGCCGAACAACCTGTTCGTTTCAGTTCAGTCTGAATCAGTGAACCTGGATACACTACGGACAAAGAGTTGAGCCTGAATTTCCCGGAGTCAAAAAAAAAAAAGAGGGTGGTAGCGAAGCGTCGAAACCAACTACCGAATATCCCTGACGAGAAACTGGGACCAATGAACCCTGAATCCCTGATACGCTATTTAGTATTACAAACAAGAAAGCTTTCCAGCTTGCTACAAGTGTTCGGTTTGCAACTTTGCATCAGTGGGAGCACTGCTCGGAGTATCGCACCGAATCGGGCCACATGCAAGACAGATTGCAGTGTTCAAACAGATTTGACTTGTAATAGTAGTCGCGGCAAAGGATCAGGATCAGAACCACATGGTCCACCGCAAAACTGGACAATGATGTGGATCATGCTGAACTATCACAGCAACTGCTAGCAGAGTGGCATCACCCCAGTTCTCTCTGCCCATCTCTGCTGTGTCTGTCCACGCTTTTCTCTGCTCCTGAAAAGGCCTGATAACGAAAAAGGTGAAATGAACAAACGAAACAAAAAAAATGCAGACGGATAATGATTAGGCATTTAGCAGTAACCACAACTCTGCAGCCTTTCTGATCAGGAGCTTTATGCCAGCAACACAACGACCACAAAAAAAAGACTTGCACAGGACAACTGAAACTGCAGTTCTAGACTACCATGAGCGAGTCCATGACTATTCAGCACCAAGACTACCATGAAACCTTCAACGCGGGGAAAAAGGTTCAGTGGAGTGGCCGCAAAAGCAGGCGGGCAGGGAGCAAGGTGTCCCGGGAGCAGCGTTTTCTAATAAGAAAGTTCACAACCCAGAGGCCAACTCCCCCGCCGTCGGCTTGGCTTCAGACTTGCATGCAGCTCCAGCTCCCCGGGGTTTAAGCTGAGGCCGTCCGCGTGGGCTCACCGGGTCAACAACACCCACCCATCGCCATCGTCCCCCATTATCTTAAAACGGATGCATGATGATCACTGAGACGCATCTGTGTCTGGCAATGGCAAATGATTAGGGCACGGCGCGCGGGCCGCGGGGAGGACGTGCATGGTGGGGGCGGGTGAGTGGATACGCGTGTGCAGAGGGGGTGGCGCCTTGTTCATTTTTAGTGCCACCGCGCACATGGGTTGTTGGGGGAGAAATGGTGGTTAGGGACGACTAGTCTAGATTAGTGTCGGATTAGGCCACCAGGGGCTACTCCTATACACTCTCTACGACACTTGATTAGGAGAAGCCGCACGCACGCACGCCCGGATCTAACCAAGATTGCGTTGCCCCCCTCGTCGCTGACGAGCGCGCTAAACCGAATCATGCAAGCACACCTGCACCTACTGCCGCTAAGCTATAGTTTAATGGCAGTGGGGTTGTGCTAATGCTGGAGCTAGTGGCGCTCGTGGTACACTAGCAGTACGTAATTGCTTAATCTTTGGTTTGGTTGTTCCTGCATAAATCATGTGCAGACCATGCACTATTTGGTCCGGACAAGTCTCATTCGACCTGTCCCGTTTCGCTTGAAAATTTTGAATTCGGTGCTCGACCCCATCTCACGTTCTTTTCAGTCAGATCCGGCAAGATTTTTCGCGGAAGCACGCGGTAGAGTACACTCGATCGGCTAGCTGCAATTGACCAGAAGAAGTTCGTCGCTGAAAACGTATCCTGCCGGCCCATTTCAGACGGCGCTACCCGACTGCTGCCTGCTTATTCAGCGGCACATGTGAATCCTGCCGTGCTGCGTGCGTGCGAGCAGTGACCACCAGGGATCTCCGCCCTGATTTTCTTCGCACTTCGTGCGTGCCCCTGGTGGATGACACCAACCTGCTTTGTTTCACCTCTTGTTGGGTTGGAGCGGGCGAGCGGCTACTTGTCAAGAATGCGTCAACGATTGGAACACGTACGGCGAGGAAAAGCAGGGAGGTTTCCTCATCGGACTCCAACATCAACATCGATCAGAAACTTCATCGGACTTTAATGCAACACGCAAGAAGGGGGCGAAATATAGCTAGCTTGACTGATAATCCCCCTCTTGACAATTGTTTTTAGAGCATATGATCATTGCTCAAATCCAATGATTGCGTAGAGGTTGGAATTTCTGAAATGTTGTGGAACTGGTAAGTCATCTTTAAGCAATGTGCTTCGACTTTGAACAAGCAAGACACATCAACAACCGACATCATCATAGACAGATGTCTCATCAGATGTCTAATAATTGTGATTCTTTACGGTTGAGGCACCTGTTTGAATGTTAAATTGCTACAAAGAGAAGCAAGCGGATCAAAGCGAAGATGATATTGGACTTGTAAGAAAATGTCTCATATTTGATTATTTTAAATAAAATGCTCATGTTGATATAAGACTGAATTGTTTGTAGCTGGTTGACTTATTCACATATTTCATTGACAATGAAAAGAAGCTGAATCAGTACAAAAAGCTTGTTGCTCTATGGACAAGGGTCTGCAGAACTTGGTTGCAACAGCTGAAGGTTGTGCCCAAGTAAACACAGAGATTAAACCAAAAGCACATGAGCACGTATATCTGCAAAGTACTAAAACCATTTGCAGCACTTATATGAGTACAAGAAACAAAACATTGTCTGCTTTGAGCAAATAAAACGCGGTGCCAAAAAAACAAAGACTATAGGACTAAATTAAACTGAACTGCAGGTATAAGGCAAATCCAACCCTAATTAGTAGGAGTAATTAGCAAGCACATCGCATGTCATTGCCATATTAGTATTACTAGGACTAGTGACTAACCAAAACCAAACCAGCTACCAACTTTTTTTTGCTCTCTCTCTCTCTCTACAACCACCGGTCCACCGCTGTGTTGGGGCGTTCGGGGCGCGCGTCTGCGTCGATCGATGATCATGACCTCCGGGCCGGGCCGTCGGCGAACACGGGGCGGACGGGGACGGGGCCCCAGGGCCCGGTGGGCGCGAGACGGGCAGCGCGGCCGGCCTCGTCGGCGGTGGCGAGGCGCTCGCAAGAGGGGCACATGGTGAGCGTGGTGGGCGGCGGCATGCGCGCGTACTGGTGCGGCGCGACGAGCTTGAGCGCGCGCAGCTCCGCCACCTCCCGCTGCAGCCGCCGGTTCTCCTCCGTCAGCGTCTCGCAGCAGCTCTTCAGGAGCTCACAGTCAACCTCCGTCTGCTTCAGCTTCGTCCTGCTCATCAATTTGATCATCGGTTGGTTAGCCAATACTGTATAATCATCACGTTAATGGTAATTAAGCGGTGAATAACTATCAGGTTTATTTACCTGGCTCTGCGGTTCTGGAACCAGACTTCGACCTGGCGTGGCTTCAGGTTCAGCTGCTTCGCCAGCGCTGCCTTCTGCTTCTGCGAAACAGACCGTACAGGAAAAGTCCATCAGATTTTTTGGGACTCTCGAGAGTTGAAGATTAATCGGTGCTGGAATTCTGAAAATGATCAGGAGACGAGAGTGGTTGTACTGTACGTACGGGGTTGAGGGTGTTATGCTCTTTGAAGCTCTCCTCGAGGACGGCGGCCTGGTCCTTGGACAGGCGGAGCTTCTTGCGGGACCCGCCGCCGGCGCCGCTGTCCTCGTCGTCGCTACCGCCGCCGGCCCTCGGGGTGTGGTCGCCCTCTAGGTCCCCGCTCCTCGTCGCGGCGGGGCGCTTCCCGCTGAGGCTGGACAGCGTGCTGTTGGGCGACGACGCGGCGGGCTCCTCGTCCTCGCTGCAGCTGCCCCTCCGGCTCACCCCGGCGGCCGGCGCCCGGTTCACGTCGATCCCACGCAGGAACGGCATCTCGTGACCGTGGCAGGCCACTGCCGGCTGCTGTAGCAGCTTCCTCTCCATAGATCGATCCGCCATCCCTGCATGCATGCACGCCCGATCTCAGTTAAAAATAAGTAAAAAAAAAACTCGATCAGAACCAGAAACGCCCCACTCAACCGGTGTCGCTGGATCGGAGACACGACGCATGCACGCGTTCTCTCTTCTCCAAAAATAGCAGTGCTCACCGGGGGAGGGAGAGAAGAAGAGACCGGCGCCGCCGTTCCACCACTGCGGCGGCGGCGGCGGCGGAGCGGGGTGGGAGGAGATGGGCGCGATGCTGATGGCTCGCTGCTGCTGCTTCTGCGGCGGCGGCGGCTCGACCGGTGCCGCGGTGGCGATGCTGAGGCTGAGGCTGAGCCCGAGGCCGAGCCCGAGACCGTCGTGGGCGTGCTGCTCCCGATCCCTCGCATTAACCGCCATCTCCATCGATGGCTACTCTCGGAACTTGGGTTCCCTTCCCCCGGGAAACCGGGTGGTGCTTTTGCAGCTAGTCTTGCAGAGAAAGAGACGGTGGATGACGGATCGATCGCCCTCGGCGCGGTGTGTGTGTGTGGCAATGAAGAGGGAGGGGGGTAGAGAGGGTGCTGCTTTTAAAGAGCACAACAGGAGAGAGATCATCAGTGGAGTGATGATGGCGTAAATCAAAAGTGATGTTTTTTTGAGTTTGTGGGGTGGAGGAAAGGTCAAAATATCATAATAGTCGGAGGGAGGGGGGAGGGAAAACGAAGGAATACGAGGTGCAGTGGACGGAGTGCTCCCCGTGCTCGTGTCCTGCTGCCGGTGCCGGAGGGAAGAAGCGACATGATGAGGTGTTGGCAGGCGCGTCACCCTCGCCGGCGCAGCCCAATCATCAGCTGAGAGAGCCTGGCCGTGGCCCGTGGGGGGTCCAGGGGCACGCCGCGCGCATCTCTTTTGACTTGTCCCCCCGGTTCGGGGGATCACCACACCACACCACGGATGGCGATCGTGCCGTGGCCGAGTCCTGCTTGGCTCGGCAACCGTACGGGCCCCGGGCATCGCGTGCTTGCGACCGGGTCGCACCGGTGCCGCCAGGATCGCGGGGGCTGGTGGTGCGGGACGATGCTGTGGCCACTGTTTCACCTCGACATGAGAAAGAGACGGAGAGACAGGAACTCGTCCGCGAGAGATCGAATAGTGCGAGACGAAATGATCTGGTCAAAAATATTATCAACCGTACCGTACCCATTGATGTCAATAGGATACAAATAGGGGCCCTTTTAATTGGTCTTTGAGTTTTAATGGTGTTCGTGGCGTTCCAAGTTTTCAATAAAGAGCGGCGGTGCTGTACGTCGTCGAATCGGGGAGGTAGACTGGATCGCTGGGCTCGGCACTGCCCGCACGGCTGGGGTAGACGATGAGTGAGCTGAGGGGGCCGCACCCAATCTGAATTCTGGATCGGCTTCTTCCTCCGCAGACCGCAGCCATCTGGAGATTATTTCCACAAAAGCTCCCGTGTTTTTTCATTACCCACTTGGAGGCTGCAGCGAAGGTAAGGAAATTTTGCGCCGCGGTGTGGCAGTGAAGTGCGTGGCGCTGTCACGGAAGTGAGCGTGGGGGTGTGATGTCGCGGCGGGCGGGCGCGGTGACAGACACGACATGAATGCGATGGAATCGGGAGGGGGGACGGACGACGCCCGCACGGGCACGGCATGGACGTGATTGGGCCGCGCGACGAGCCGTGGGGGAGGGCAATTATTAGGTGCGCCCCGGCCCCGTGCCGTGCCGGGAGCCCCGGACGCATGCCGACGCCGCGCGGCCTCGTCGGCCATCACGCTGTCTGTCCCCTGCCGCCCAACCGCCACCAGCGTTCCCTCCCCTCCCCTCCCCTCCCCTCCCCCGATTGTCTGCGCCGCTCCTCCCTCCGCCCTGCAGCTTTGCCCCACCCACGCCATCGCCATGCTGCTGCTGGCCTGCTGCTACCTTTCATCGCCCCCGCCCAGCTTTCGCCCAGCGCAAAGCAGGGTTTGTGATCGCTGCGGATGTGGCTTTGCTTTTCACCTTTTTGCACTGTACTGGCCGCAGACGGACGGGGCCTGTTACCTCTGCTCTAGTGCCCCTAGCCTCCTATCATCATCATCATCATGATCATCGCGTCAATCATCAACCGGAACGAGTTCATGATTGGGTCTCCCTACAGGCCAGGCCGCGTTCGATGATTGCCGGGCCCTTGCAGTCTTTGCTGGTCGGAGGTTTTTGCCCCCACGAACAGAAAAGGGGTAAACAAAAGAGGTAGCAGGCGGCCATGCGTGCAGCGTGCTCGATCATTCCACTCCAACTCCTCCAATCGTTCTCCGACGAGCTGAAAGGAGAGGAGCGTGTGCGAGTGCATGATGCCTGAGCCGAAGGCTCGGCTCGCACGCGGCACGCGGCTGGATTCTACGCTACGAGCCAGAGCTGGTGCTAGTAGGCTAGGACTAGGAGTAGCACGAGTAGGGAGCCACCGAGAGGCAGACAGCGTCACGTGGAGCCGGGCGGGAAAGCGGGAGGGAGACCGGGGGGCCGGGGTCACGTGGACGCTCCCGCCTCGCCGGCCCCGCCGCGCGCCACGTCGGAGCGCACCGGGAGAGCCCCCCCACGCCCACGCGCGCCTGCCTGCCGCGCGCGGCCCCGACAGCGCCCACCTTCCCCAATCATTGACATTCCTCGCCGCCTCAGCCTCACACACACATCCCATCCAACTCTCGACGCGCAGATGACGACGACGGGATCGGATCGGCTTTCAGATTTTTCGCTTTATGTTTTTGTTTTCCTTTTCCTTTCCTTCGAGATAGAACCTCGTCTCCTCCCTCCGTCCGTTCTGCAGCATAATAATCTGATCTCCAACTCCAATCCTACCAGGCCAAATATTCTGCACCGCAACTTTTCTTTCTGTTTTTTTTTGCTTACGTAGTACGTGCGCGTTTATCAAAAAGCAAAAGTTAGCGGTGTTTTTTCTCTCTCTTACAAGTTGGACTCAGCAAGTATTACGAGAGATCGCAACGGCCGCGTTCCGTAATTAGGAGGCCGTGCGCATCAGGGTAGTTGTGTGCGACCCGTGTATCCCTGTAGAGAGTCCTGCACACACTGACACACCACCACGCATCAAGGACGACGCACGTGTGCGACCCGTGTATCCCTCGCGCCAATTATTGGCTCCCCACACACACACACCCGGCGCGGTCACCGGTAAGGGCTTGTTTGGGAATTAGTGAAATGAAGGGTAATGAAGGGCGTTGGGGTGGAGAAATTTCCATTATAAGTCAAAATTTACCAAAATCTCCTTCAATCCTCTTCCATCCACTTAATCCTCCATTTCCCAAACAAACCCTAATTGGGCGAGCAGAGCGACGAAACGCGTGGACACGTACGTACAGGGGATACGCTCATGTCATGTGTGCCCCCGGATTATGCTCCGCTCTGTCGCCGCCCCGGCCGACTTGCCAATACGTAACGGTTCCAAATGGAATGGCCCTTTTCTTCCAAAGAAAAAGAAATCTTGTTCCCTGTCTTCAATTCCTTTTGTGCGGAAAAGCGAGAGAATTCGTGCATGCACTCTGTCATCACTTCCAATGACGTAGCTAGCTGCTTTGATGGATCGGAACCAGATCATTAGATAGATCATCCATATGCCTCCACCAGGGTCTAGATGCCATGCGCTCATGCGGCTACGTGTCGGTCTGATCGGGATCGATCGACGCAACATACAACCACCACCACCCCTAGCCGCTTCGCCCTCCCCACGCGCTACGACTTTTTGAGGACGATCCTCCTTCTATATACTCTGTACACATTCAGACTACGCCCCCAGGCCCCCTGCAGTACACACGTACCATATATGCCATGCATCCACAGCCGTCGGCAGCACACACAGGTGTGGACGTTTAGCGTAAACCTGCCACGGATCATAAAGAACAAGCTAGCCGAGATGGACCAAACCAAACGCGTCCAAGAATCTAGCTCGATACGCTGCATGCATGTGTCATGTGTTGCTACCCTACCCACCAGCTTCTCGCTCGAGCGACGACGCCGCCGGCGCCGGGCAGCTGAGCGGCCACGTCTCGCGCGGACGTGGCGCGCCCCTGCCTTGCATGCAGCGCCTCGCGCCGCCACGTATGTACGTGCCCTAGCTAGCTCGCATTATTCGATCGCGCGCATGCCATGCGTGAATATGATCGCGTAATGATAGATCTGACGACGGAGACGAATAATCCAATCGTAGAGTCATCATCGTCGTTGGAATAATCGCGCATGCATATGCCAAGTCAAGCTTCTTCTCGCGCGCTCTGACTTCTGATCGATTACTTTGCTTCGCCGCGAGGGGACTCACGCCACGCCACGCCACGAGATGGATGGAGATCTACCCATCATAATTCGTAGGTGGATGCATGGATATAGATGGATGGAGGCTGCTGGAGCCCAGCTGGCACCGGTCAGCTAGGCTGGGCGCGCGACGTGGGCGGCGCTCCGGCGAGCTAGCACGGCGACAGCCTTCGGGTCCAAAGTCCTCGCACGCGGCGCGCACGTGCATGTGCGCGCCCGCGCGCTGGCCCGTGCGTGGGCCGTGGCCGCTGAGCATCCAATATTGATCCACGCTTGCTGCTCGTTGGCTCGTCGCTCTGCGTGTGCGCCCACCTTCGCTCCCATGTGCGCGTGCTGCTGACGCGTACGTAGGCACAGTGTCCTCCTGCAGCCTCAATTATTATTCGCTGGTATCGATCCGTTCCGTTTCGATGGATCCCGTGTGAACCGGACATCCAGTCCACCCAACAACCTGGCGGAGAGGAGTCGTCTCTCGCTCGGATCGGACACGTCTCGGCAGTACGGCTGCGTGCTCTGTGTCTCCAGACCCCCTTTGGTACCGATTCGTTACGTGGTGTGACGTGACGCGACGGTTAAATCATTGGCGACTTCGCCGCTAGCGTACGTATCGCAACTAGCGTGGTCGAGGCACGCAGTACGTACGTACTACTACTAGTAATTAATTAGTATTAATGTTTCTGCTAATAATCGGAAGCAGACACCACGTACACACACCCATAATGCGCGTCCGGGAATACGTGGCAGCCGGCTCGAAGGTTTCGCTTGATCAATCATGCATGCAGCAGTTATTCAAAGTGTGGCGTCAATATAATGGTCAAAGGATCTTTTGCAGACTACTATATATACTTATTATCTTGAGAATGACACGAGTCACAAGCAGAACAGGGAGTGGCAAGTACCGTTTGCAGTAGTTTAAGGTTACTGTGAGGTCTGCAAGTAGAATGGCACATTAAACTATCACAGTCTACTTGTATTACCCCGCTACACTTGACGCGGGATTTTGTTTTTCGTTCTTTTTTTTGAACAATTCGTTCTTTTTAACAAAGGCATAGTACTCCTAATAAAGAGATATAGAGATGCAGTGGGAACCGGATGCAGCGGGTGGTGTTCAGGGTTGACGGAACCGGTGAGAACCGGGCCGGTTCCCGGTGGTACAGGTCCGGTCCGGTACCTAAACCGGTCCGGTTCCCACCCCAAACCGTGTCTACAAATTAGGGTTTTCGGTGAACCGGTCGATATAACTGGTAAATCGGGCTGGTTTTTTCTTCACGAAACCGGTCGGTTCACGGTATAAAAAACCGTTCCGAGTTGGGACGGTGACACTGACCCGGCAAGGTGTCTGGTGGTCATGATTGGGTTCCAAGCGTTGCCCCCCGTCGGTGAACGCAGGCTACCCCACGTGTCCCCCGTCTCCTCTTCACTGCCCACACTCCGGACTCGGACCCACTCCACACTAAACTAATGTGTGTGATTGATTTGCAGTTTTGCACACACACAAGTACGGGATCAGGCAATCATCATCATGCAAATGGATACTCCATCAGACCATCAGTAGCAAATCTCGGTAGCCCATTAATACTATATAATTCTTAGTCGCAATAAACATTTTTTCGCAACCTTAATTAAATTAATCTCCCATCAAAATAATTCGGTGCAATTATGCAAACTTGGTCACGGTTTCTCTCTCTTCTCTCTTCAATTATCCTCACATCTCTCCGATTCAGATTAACTTCATCCGGAGCAGTAGTACGTGCCACACCACATGAAGGGAAATCATGGTGTTCCTCTCCAAGCTGTCCGCATCCGTCTATCCGATCCGATTAATATACGGCTACAAAGATCGGACAGAAAGCAAATTGCACCAACGATTAACGCGTGGGGTACCTACGCGTCTTCCCCAACAAGACCTTCCCGGTTGGAGACTTCGAGCGTGGGACATCGGATTAAATTGACGAGTGCTTAGTTGGTGTCCACTCCTGTAGAAACTACAAGGATGAATGATTCCAGGCAGCAATCAAGGGACCATGTCCCCCTACCACTGATAGAACAACTTTCCCTTTCAATTCAGCTACTGCCTGCCTGCTACTTCCTACTAAACAAGTAGTAACAATATTAGTACTAAAATAAATCGAATGGACGTGATCATAGCCACGGAGTATCTGTTGCTCCCGTAACTATTTCTGGTCAACTTTAGGCGACCAATTATTGGATTTGGTTAAGATCTATGAACATGGCTGTCTAGTGCATCTGAGTACCCTTGACTTGAGTTCAAAGCCACAAGGACAGAAGAAAAATTGATGCCGTGGCGTCGTTTTGCTGGACGCGGAAGCTTAGCCCACCCCGTGGCGCGTTTTGCTTTGCATGCTATGGCTACAATATTGCGATAAAGGGAGTCTGGGTAGCACCGGCACCGACACACGCAGCCGGCCCAAAACACAACACATCTGCAATTTGTGAGAATGGCATCTATTGGGCTATAAAGAATGGCATCAACAGGCACAAGAAGAGAACTGCACGTCTGCATTCCTCCCTCCGGTGAACAATCTCAATGCATGTGGTAATGGATCGGAACCCCTCGTTCGTTCTTCACAATCCATCTTTAGCTCAATATTGTATAGTACTATCAGCCCACTTTTATTGAGCCCGATCATTAAACTAGGCTAAATTAGAGAGCAGTTTACCACCTTTAGATGCATGTCAAACAAATGACCACTAAACGCACCCTTCACAGATCACACATGCATTTTAGTACATTGTCATTTCTGAACTATCTACTCAATAATAATCTTAACATTAAGAACAAGGAAAACATTTGCAGCACTAATCCAGAACAAAACTGGGTGTATCTTCTTGTCCCTGGTACCAGACAGCAGACGCAGAGCCAGATAAACTAGAGCAGATCTCTAATCTCAGCCATTACAAAAGAAACACAAGAGAGTATCGTGGGGTTTTCTCTACTTTTCAATGCATACGAAATCAACCCTGGAGAAATTACTATATATATATATAGGGTTACTAGAGTTCCCCCCTAACAAAATCCTGTAACGAATACATGTGATACTAAGCAGATTTAGAACTACAATTTGGGTCTGGAGTGATAACCTTCAAAATCTATCACAGGTATCATCAATGAGATGCTGCAAAACTGCTACTTACAGGGAACCCACACCACCACGGTATCTACAATACATGGAGGTTACCAAGACAAACCTGTATATCATTCACTTCTAGTGCAGTATCCATGGGTAGTTAAGTTCAGTCAGTGACCCGACCAGCTGCTGCTTCTCCCTTCCAACTATTGATTGCGCATAGCAGAGCATGATTGGGCACCAAGTTCTTGTCAGGAAGCCGTGTCTTTGTCAACGGTGACACATCATTCTCATGTAGCCACATCTCAATAGCAACCCGCTCATACGAGTACCCATCAGATGCAATGCATGGATCCTGCATTACCCTCTGCAGAGCAAAAAAATAAATAAAATAAAATTGAATGTCACATCATTCAAGTAAAATAATGGAGACATCAAACAGGTAACTTAATAGTGGACTGGCTGCAAGTCTCACTATAGTTTAATTTTGCATCAGGTACACCATAACATTCTTCAGATTCTAGAATACATCAACTTAGTTTCAATTTTCAATCAGGAACACCATAATATTCTTCAAATTTTAAAAATGGTTCAGCTACCTTTCATGAGCATAACAAACTTGATGTCTAAACATGGCCTTGATGCAATTAGGGATAGAAATATGATGCAATGCAACAAATACCTTCAGTATAGGGCAGACAAAATGGCTTGGTGGTGCAGTTGGGACTTGCTGTACTGAGTCACATGCAGTTGTGGCAATATTGTTCAGCCGCTCTAAAACTACAAGAACATTAGACTTCAGGTCAGGTCGATCCTTGCTTCGCATTTCCAAACAACTTAGCCCAAGCTGAGCTAGTTCATATGCTGCTTTTACAGGCCATTTTCCTGCACGCTGGTCCAGGATGTCAGCAAGGCGACGCTGTGCCACTGCTCTCTCAACAGTGTCTGCTAGCCCCATTGGTGATTTTGCAGTCAGCAGCTGTAAGAACACCATGCCCAAGGCGTATACATCAGATTTTGCTGAAACTTGACCTGACCTTTGATACTCTGGGTCCATGTAAAACAGTGTACCAACTAGATCTGTGTCCTTGCGAATTGTGTGTGTTGATGAGGCATCCCTTAAAGGAAGCAAAGTTGCAATGCCTGCATCGCCAATTTTGCTAGTGAAATTGCTGTCAAGGAGTATATTTGCAGGCTTGAGGTCACGGTGGATAATTGGCTTTGGTTTTGAGCTGTGTAGGTAGACAAGTGCCAATGCTATCTCCAAAGCAATACGAAAACGGTGGTACCATGGGAGTGGGGATGTGCCTCCTTTGCACTGTAACCGTTCCTCAAGGCTTCCATTCTCCATATACTCATACACCAAGCAGGCTCTATCCAGACAGGCGCCTAGCAGTAGCAACAAATGGCGATGACGGGTCTTACCCAAAACCTCAAGCTGCACAAGAGAGTGCACCCTATAAGAATTTAATAGATATAACATAAACCAACATGAGATAAAAACAAGGCATCTGGTTTGTGTATTCATGGACTTGATTGTAATTTCAATACAGCACGGCGACCTAAGCATAGAAGCATGTTGGGTTCTAGCCTATGAGTATATTTGCAGACCTTAGCTTTGATTTTTAATGTTAGCATGTACAATTAATTGTTGATATCATTATGATATTGGCACTTAAA
Organism: Cenchrus americanus; assembly: GCA_947561735.1. Taxonomy (NCBI): domain Eukaryota; kingdom Viridiplantae; phylum Streptophyta; class Magnoliopsida; order Poales; family Poaceae; genus Cenchrus; species Cenchrus americanus. The sequence goes on from OX387243.1 coordinate 106,970,470, forward strand.
CATCATAATGATGCAGGAAATACCTCCCGTTCGAAATGTTTGGTAATGCGGCTGTCTGATTTGAGTACTTTTATGGCCACAGTTGTTTGGTGGATTTTGCCCTTGTACACTGTGCCATTAGCTCCTGACCCAAGTGCCTCAGAAAATGATGATGTAGCAGACTCCATCTCTTCCCATGTAAAAATTATATATGGCTTGTCTCCAAATTCAAGAAGTTTCTCCAGCTTTTGCATATTATCAGCTTCCCTTGACGCCCTAAGCTGAAAATACTGTTTTCTCAAAGCCTCTTCCTTTGCAAGTTCCTTCACATGCCTGGCTTGCTCCTCTACAGCGTACCGCTGCTCCCTCTCTTTACGTGCCGTCTCAATGGCAGTGTTGATCCTGGAGTGGACCTCCACGAGCCGAGCTTCCTCTTGAGCACGTCTTTCAATTAAGTCAATCATCTAACATAAGTTGAAGACATGTAAGATGATGTGAATTGGAAAGTAATTAACAGTTGCTAGTATTGAAGAACACTGCCTCCAAACTTACTTGCTGAGAAGCCCTGGTAGACTCATCATGAGCGAGTTTGCATACCCCATGCATATGTCCTAGTTTAATCCTGAGCTTTTCACGCTCAAAATTGGCATTATCCTGTGTTGGGGAAAATAAACTATGGAAGCTCAAAAATATATTGGTAAAAACTGACCTAACTTGCCTAATAAAGAAGTTTAAATAGAACAGATAAATGATTTAACAAGTGTATTTTTTTTATCAAACCACAAGAAACTACAAATAAATTTTCAGAGCCAAAAATAAAAGGATTGTGAAGAATATTGCATGACCAACCTTGTCCTCTGAAAGCATCAATTCCTGCAGAGCATTGCTTACGGTTGTAGCTTTGTCAGTGGTGGGAAAGTTACTTGATCCAGATATTTTATTGGTAGCACAAAGAGTGTTTGTCTAGTTAAGAAATTTGAATAGATTAGATAAATGAAGTCATCCGAATGTTAAATCTGATGAATTAAAGGAAATTGCAAACATTTGAGAAGACAAAAAACTTTAGAGAAAAGGTAAATACTGTACAAATATTGGCAAAATGTGATTGCACAGCAGGTTTAGTACAGACAACATAGATATCTCAAACCGATTCTCATGTACTTTTAGCCTCATATATCAGTAGATCACTAAAAGGTGTAGTCTGAAGATGATTGTGCGACTAACCTTGTCCTCTGAAAGCTTCAACTCCTGCAGTGCACTCTTTACGGTTGGAGCTTTGTCCGAGACAGGCAAATTAGTAGGGGCAGAAATATGACCAGCACAATGAGTGCTTGCCTAGTTAAGTATTAATAGATTAGAATATCAGATAAGTGATGCAACATAATTGCTACATTATTCAAATTACAGAAATTACATAGGTCAATTTAGGAAGCAAGAAGAAAGGGTAAGTAGCGCACATGTTGCAATATGTGATTGCGGAATCTACTTTAGTACAGACAACTAACTGGAGGAAATATAGAGGGAGTAAAATACATGGCCGGTCCTTAAACTTGTCTCACCATGTCACTTAGGTCCCTATACTCTCAAAATGCATATTTGGGTCTTTAAACTTGGGCTCGGGTGTCAATTAAGTTCCTATACTCTCAAAATGCATGTCTAACCTCTTAAACTTGGCTTCGAGTGTCATATAGGTCCCTAAACTCTCAAAAATAATTTTCATGTCAATGAAATAGATAAAAACTTCATTTTATATAGATACAATTGAGTTATAGTAAAATAAAGTGAATTTGGGTCAAAAAAATATTAATATGGTGAACTCATAAATAACGATGAACCTTTACTTTGAAGTTAATATCTTAACTTCCTAGGTGTTTATTACACTATTATTCTTGGAAGATGTTGAAATTTAAACCTTGTGTTGCACTTACTAAACAAATTAGGGGTTATAAGATAAATTACATATCAAATTTGGAAGAAGCTGAAATAAATTAAGTCTGGATGTACCAATAGATATAATAACTTGCTTGAAGGCTTGAAATATAACATGTTCTATTAGTGGAAGAACATGACATTTCTAGAGTTTAGGGAACTCGAAGAACATGACATTTCAAGAGTTTAGGGAACTATATAATACCCGAAGACAAGTTTAGGGAGTAAAATCTGCATTTTGAGAGTATAGGGACCTAAATGACACCCGAGCCTAAGTTTAAGGAGCCAAATATACATTTTGAGAGTATAGGGACCTAAATGACACAGTGACACAAGTTTAAGGACCGGTTATGTATTTTACTCATATAGAGGTCTGACATGGATTCTCATGTACGATAATTCAACCTCATAATGCAATAAGAATGTCAGATGAAGAGAAATTTGAAGAAAACTGCATGGCTAACCTTATCCTCTGAGCGCATCAATTCCTGTAGTGCTCTGCTCACAGTTGGACTTTTGTCTGAGACCGACAAGCTACTAGATTCAGTTATTTGATCAGTACGACAAGGACTGCCACTTTGATCTTTATCAACAATAGACGCCGAAGCGCTTCCAGTGAGATATTCTTGTAAAGAGCGTGACCGATTATGATCTGCAGAGGAGGAATTGTCCAGATTTCCCCCGGGCAAGTTGGGTTGGGAAATTCGTGTAATATCTGCATGGGATGAAAAGGATAAATTTCTTCGACCGGTTTGTGCTGAACCAAATGATCTCCATTCCTTTCTCATTGATATCCAAAGGGCCAATAGTACACCATTTAGATCACAAAAAGGAAATTAGGTGCTCCAAACTTCACGAGTACAAACGTAGCAAACATTCTTTCTATATCAGCTTCACGAGTACAAGGAAGGTCCACACAACTACTCTGGTTGGTAAAATAGAGCAAATAAATCAAGTTGGAATCCTTTATCATGCTATCCTGGCAACATAATGGAAATTTCCAGAGACTTTACCTGATACTGATGACTTATCATCTGAATAAAGCTCGCTGTTAGAACTCTCATTGACCTGGAATATCTCAGAACTGTCGTCACCATCTGATCCAGGAGAATAAACCATGGACAAGCCACCTTTTGAAACAGCATACACCATACAGAAGCTAGGGACACTCTTGCATATTCGAGAAGATGTCCTATTGCCTTTGGATTTCCTAAGCCATTTCATCGAATTAGCACCCTATTCATGTATAGTTTACAATTAGTTAGTACGTAGCAGTTTTGAGTACCTCATAAAGTTCCCCTTAGAAGAGACACCAACAACAAGCTTGTGGATTTGGCATGCTGAGACAACACCAGAAATAGTTTCTGCCACATCATCACCCTTGACAACCAATACTTCTGCTTCAACCTGAATACCAAGGTACCACATATGTAAAACAGGTTGTTAAAAATTCAAAGTATTATTGCTGGCTGAAGCTCTTTCCTGTTTCGATAAATTTATCTGATATGCATATGCTTGAAAAGACCATACTAAGCATGATTAATTAATTCAAATGGTGCACCTAATACTTCTTATCCATAGTAGTTATTTTATTTATCTCATTCTTTTTATTCAGTTTGAATGTGAACTTGAGAATATACAGTTTCATAAAGAACAAGAAATTTTGTCTTGAGTAGCAGCCTCAGACCTTTCCATTGCACATGTTCCTGTACATAAGGAGCATATTTTGGGCCTCACATTCAACTTCCTTTTCGTATGCACCAGCAATGTCATCCCTCACTTGATCAACTGGAACATAGTTGCCCACTACAAAATACCAAGCAAAATTAGTACAAATAAGATTTGCAACTGCAATTGAATGTGCATATGTGAATTGAAGAATGTTTACTTACATGGGGTTGGGACAAGTGTGACCTTTTGGCGGACATGAATGAGCATGAACCTTGTCCTCTCTCCGGCACCAAAGTTTTTCAGAGCCCATTTCAATGCGTACTTGCTGGACTTGGAGCTACTCACCGCCAACCCAATGGTGATAGGTGGATCACTAGGTGGTGGTGATTCAGTGACCACAATGTCGTCTTGGGTGGTCATGACTGCCTGTATCCCTTGTACAAGAGCCCTACACAGAGGCACACTGCATGATCAACAACTTAAACAACAAGACCCTGAGTCCAGAAATTGTACCACTCACTTGCTGTGATATAAAATTAAACATAAAGTAAGACATTGCTGTAAATTATTGTTCAGAAACTGCAAGGGAAGATGCTGCTGACACCGGGGGCACCACATGTATCTGCAATGTAGGGGGCAAAAATCATCGCAGCCAATGTAGGGGGCAAAAATCATCGCAGCCAAATCATAGGGCGAACACTGAGAACATCACATCCGGAGGCAGTGGGAAATGAGATAACCCAGGCACACGGGTGCAGAAGCACACGCCCGCGCACAAGCCCAAGTACACTCACGGACGCGTAACAACGAGCGCGCAGCCTCACGCACACGAGCAAGCGCAACAACCCACGCGCGCGTCGCCCGCTCGCGCAGCAAGCAGATGAACGGGAATCAAAACGGAGGCGAGCTCAACACCCGCACGCATTCGCGTTCATCCACTACCTCTACTTGGGGGGGAACCAAAATCGGAATGGGGGATTTGATCGGGGGCACAAATCCTACCTTATCCGCTGTCGCTTCAAACTCTGGCGACGGAGATGGCGCGGCTTATCCCGAATCCAGCCGCCGTTCGCCGCCCCGCCACCGCCACCAAGCAGGAGCAGCAGGAGGCGGAACTCCAGAAGCGGAATCAACCAAAACCCCCGTCGTCCGTGCGTGTGGGAGGGGAAAGGAAAAGCAAGCGGCTGTGGGTCCGTCGCACACTCGCACTGCCTATATGAGGCCCAGACCGCGTTGGACGCTGATTTTTAGTGGGCTCCAGCCCATGCAGTTTGTTTTGGCCCATCATTTTATATATATATTTTTTATCACGATTTTGCAAAAATATATGCTCCGACAGAAATTTTGCAAAACTATACATCTGCCGCTTAGAAAAATTATAGTTTTAGTGTAGATCTGCTTAGAAAAATATAGTTTTAGTGTAGATCTGAGTAGATATATTTTGTAGTTGCAAATCCACTTGTTAATAGTGTTTTATTTTTTCATGCTGTAAGATATGTCAGATGATCTCAGTGTCAAGTTGTATTTCGGTAATGGACAGATTAGATATGGTGAACATGGAGTTGACTTGTCAGAATTTGATTCGGTTGACCATGTGATTAGAAGAGCAGCCTCAAGAACGTGGGGGTCCATTACCGAGTTTTTGTAGGGCATTCCATGTAGATGCAGAGCAACATGACTTGTCCGTTATGGCTCTAATCAACAGGAGTGAGTCATTATATCGGGAGCTTATGCTACTTCAAGACACCGAATATTGGAGGAGTTATATCAAAATAACATGTGAATTTGGTTTGCCCGTGATGCCGTTTATCCAAGTTGTTCATAAGGCCGGTGAAAGTGCATCTTGGCCCCTAATTATTTTGGTGGTAATGACAAGCACAATTTGAGGTATTTAATGCTTCGACAAGATGTGTGCAGGGCATAAGCGAATGAAATCCGTTTGGATGATCAAAGGAAGTCCCCCCAATTTCAAGATGATGTTTTCTAATTCAAATCAAGGCTTAATTCTCTTTTACTTTTGAATTTGAGTATAGGAAACACCGTACTATAAAGGGGGATGCAAGTCAATAACCAAGAGATGCTAAAAGTGCTCTAGAAGGGATTCTATGTGAGTGAGAAGAGTTGAGAGTCGACACATGCACGTATGCTTATCTTCTCTAAAAATCTGTGTCCTGGCCGGTACTACCGACCCCACGTCGGTTGTACCGACCAGAGCCCATCGGTAGTACCGGCGCAGGGCCGGTATACCGATATGCGTTCTCTGGCTCAGTTTGGCCAGGGGGCCGGTACTACCGACCCTGCGTCGGTACTACCGGTGCCGTACTGTTTTTCTTCAGAAAATTTCACCCCCCTCGGTAGTACCGACACCGTGTCGGTAGTACCGAGGATATGCGAGTTTGCACAGTAACGGCTAGTTTTCAGCCCCTAGTATTTAACCCCTCTTCTCTCTCCTCACTCATTGCCGACCAACCACGGGACAAACACTTCCTTGAGCATTCACTCCACCACCATCACCTCCTCTAGAGCTAATCCTTAGTTCCCTTGAGCTAGGACTTGAGAAGTGAGGTGATTTCTAGTGAAGTGTGACCAAGCTTTGAGAGCCCCTTCATTCTTCTCCTTCTCAAGAGCATTTGAAGCATCTCCGGGTTGTTGTGTTGCATTTGTTACTCTTGAAGCTTGCTTCTAGACGGTTAGGCGTCGCCCGCGAGTGCCCTCTTGGTGTGGTGCACCGGGATCGTTTGTATTGCCCTCTCCTTCGTGGAGAAATCTTAGTGAGCACCAATCTTCCTTTGTGGGGGTTGGAAGAGGAAAAGAGGCTCTTGGTGATAGCCCTCCCTTTGTGGGATCCTCAACGGAGACGTAGCATCCTTTGTGGGTGTGAACTTCGGATTAAATTCTCGTGTCTCCTTTGCTTGCTTGCGTTTCTTCAATTTTATCTAACCCTAGAACTTGTTTTTAGCCCGATCTATCTTTTGGTTGCTATCCAACTTGTTTCGTGATTGCGGGTGGTTCTTAGCATCTAAACTTAAACATTGATTCAAGTAGAATTGCTAGAAAGCGCACGAGAATTCAAATTTCGTTTTAAGTTTACTCGCGCTTGTCGGTAGTACCGACACGGTGCCGTAGTACCGACCACTGTCGGTAGAGAACCGGCACCACGTCGGTAGTACCGGCAGGACATTTAATCCGCTGCTTTTGTTTCAGAAATTTGAAGTGATCCTATTCACCCCCCCCCCTCTAGGCATCACAAGGTCCTTTCAATTGGTATCAGAGCCTAATCCCTTGATTTAGGCTTAACCGCTAAAGGGATCAAGATGTCGGGGATTGGAAGCAACCCAACCGCCGAAGAAATTGCCGCAAAAGAAGCTCAAGAAAGAGAGCTCACGGCGGCTCAAGTCAGCGACCTCATCGGCAGGGCACCAAGCCGTACTCCATCAAACGTGGACAGCTCCGACGACTCCTCATCGGATTCCGATTCCGACTCGGACTCCGACTCAAGTGATGAGGACGCCAAGGACGATGATCTTGCGGCAAAGAAGGCGGCCAAGAAGAGAAGAAAGGCTAAGAGGAAGAAGAAGGCCAAGAAGATGGCCAAGAAGCTCCTCAAGAAGATGATCAAGAAGGAGCAAGCCAAGTACTCTCACTCCGGCTTCTACGAAGTGCCCCATCACTACGGGCAAATTCGGGCAACAACTCTAACGATAAATTCTATTCCGTGCATTTGGGAAAGCCTCCTCATTTCGATGGGAAGGACTATCCTAAATGGGCTTATGATATGCAAATGCACCTTTACGGGCTTCACCCCTCTCTTTGGAAGATTGTGGTTGTAGGTGTAACGATTCCCGCCGAAGGAGAAGCTCTCACCATTGAGCATGAACAAGATCTTCACCGCAATGTACAAGCCACAAGAGTTATCACGGGATCCTTGTGTGCTCAAGAATTCAACAAGGTTCGGAACATCCAAATTGCCAAGGTGATTTGGGACACACTCAAGGAAGCACATGAAGGAACCGAGCATGTGAGACAAGGCAAGATGGACCTAATCAATGGAGAACTTGAGCTTTTCTTCATGAAGGATGGAGAGACCGTTCAAGAGATGTATGATAGGCTCATGGTGCTTGTATCGGATATTAGAGCCCTTGGGAGCAAAGATTGGGATGACTCGAAGGTCACAAAGAAGTTACTAAGAGCCTTTGCCCCCAAAGACAAGAACTTGACTCAAATGATAAGAAGAGATCCAAGATATCCAACAATGACACCTACTCAACTACTTGGAGAGATATTGCACCAAGAACTTGTTGATCAAGATGTGGAGAAGTCGCTAACCTTGAAGATGGGCAAGAGTCTAGCTCTCAAAGCTAGCTCAAATGAAGTAGTTGAAGAAAAGCCCAAGCCATCCAAAAGCAAGAAAGAAGACACTAGCGACGAAGAGAGCACGGATGAAGAAACCGCATTTGCCATACGGAAGTACAAGAAATTCTTGAAGTCAAGAAACTCAAGAAAAGGTGGGGATGATAGAAGGAAGAAGTCACAAAGAAAGTGTTATGAGTGTGGAGAATATGGACATTTCATTGCCGAGTGTCCCAAGAACAAGAACAAGAATGAGGAAGAGAAGAGGTTCAAGGAGAGAAGCAAGGAGTACAAGAGCAAGTACCAAGGGCGAGCGCACGTGGGTCAACAATGGGACTCAAGTGATGAAGATGAAGAACCAAAGAAGCAAGGGATGGCAACAATTGCCATGGCACAAGGTTCATCCTCAACACGCCTCTTCAACAACCTCTCCGATGATGAAGACCACTCTCATTTTTGCCTCATGGCAAGGGGGAGCAAGGTACAAGAATCAACCATCTCATCCTCTCTAACATCCTCCACTTCCACCTCTTGTAGTGACATAGAAAACTTAGATGAGGAAAAGGAACTAGAGGACAACATGATAAAGAAATTTGGTAAAAAGGGCCACAAGGAAATTAAAAGGCTTTTGGACAAACTAGAGAAAAAGAAAGAGATCCTTCATGAGCAAGAAGACTTGCTTATCCTTGAAAAGGAAAGAAACCTTGCTTTAGAAAGATCTCTTGCCGAAGAAAAGGCTAAGGTGGAGAAGTTGACCATGGAATTATCCTTGGTTGGCGACTCTAATAAGAAGATGTCAAAGGATCTTACCTTGGCAAATGAATCTTTAACTTCCCTAAATACTACTCATAGTGAGCTTCAATCAAGCTTCTCATGCTTGACCGAGAAATACAAATCTCTTGAAGCCAACTTTAGTAGTCTTTGGGAAAGCACTAAAGCAACTCCATCGGCAAACTTGGACTCTAGTACCTCCACTAGCAAAACTTGCTCTTCTTGTGTTAATATTGATATGAATGCTATCAAGACTAACCTTGCAAAGCTTGAAGAGAAAATTAAGAGCAAGGACAAGGAAATTGCCCGATTGAACATGTTGTTTACTCAAGGCAACATAAGTTCCAAGCCTATACCCAAGGTGGTTGACAAGCAAGGACTTGGACACCGCAAAAACAACAAGGCAAATGGTAGGGTGGCCGTGAAAGGGCATGAGGTTCCCCTATGGAACAAGGGAGGGTACCTCAACACAATTATGGATATTGCTCATGGAGTCACCACGTCCACCACAACCAAGGAGGCCCCAAAGATTGTGCAAACCACAAAGGAAATTGGTGGGAGTAACATTCCACCTAAGGCATCGAAGAATGTGGTTGAGCATAAACCAACACTCAACCACACTTGTGATTACATTGTGACCTTGGACCATAATGGTAAAATAGTGGTCAAGTATGTTGGGGCCTATGCTTTGAAGGCCATGAGAAAGAGTGTGTGGGTTCCAAAAGTTTTTGCATCTAACCTCCAAGGACCCAAATCTCTTTGGGTACCTAAACCAAGAGCTTAAACTTGTTTTGTAGGCCTACTCCTCCGGTGGAAGCGCATGGTTGATTGATAGTGGTGCCACTAATCACATGACCGGAGAGGAAGGCTTGTTTGCATCTCTTGACCGTTATGACAACCCTACGGAAACTATCATTTATGGAGATAATGGTCAAGGAGATGTCATTGGTCTAGGTAAAATCGCTATCTCAACAACAAATTCAATTGAAGATGTTTATCATGTGCAAGGGTTGGGATACAACTTGTTGTCGGTTTCACAACTTTGTGAGAAAGGCTACAATTGTCTCTTTACTCATGAGGGTGTGACCGTCTCTAGAAGGGAGGATTCCTCTATTGTCTTTGCGGGTCATTTACGGGGAAAACTTTACTATGTGGACTTCACAAAAGTAAAGGTGGATCCTAAGGCTTGCTTAGTGGCAAAATCCGACTTGGGTTGGCTATGGCATCGCCGACTAGCCCATGTTGGCATGAGGAACTTGGCCAAACTTCAAAAAGACGAGCACATCCTTGGACTAACGAATGTTGTTTTTGAGAAAGATAGGTTGTGTAGCGCATGTCAAGCCGGGAAGCAAGTTGGAGCTCACCATCCCGCCAAGAACATTCTATCCTCATCAAGACCCTTGAAGTTGCTACACATGGATTTATTTGGACCAATTGCCTACATAAGCATCGGTGGTAATAAATATGGTTTAGTAATTGTTGATGATTTTTCCCGTTTCACTTGGGCATTCTTTTTGCAAGATAAAAGTGAGGCAAAGGGAATTGTGAAGAAGTTCATTAGAAGAGTTCAAAATGAGTTCGAGCTCAAAGTCAAGAATATAAGAAGTGACAACGGCTCGGAGTTTAGGAACACACAAGTCGAAGAGTTTCTAGATGAAGAAGGCATCAAGCATGAACTCTCCGCTCCCTACACGCCCCAACAAAATGGCATCGTTGAGAGGAAGAACCGCACGTTGATTGAAGCGGCAAGGACAATGCTTGATGAATACAAGACTCGGACTCATTTTGGGCGGAAGCCATCAACACCGCATGCCATGCCACCAACCGCCTACACCTCCACAAGTACTTGAACAAGACTCCCTACGAAATCATCACCGGTAAGAAACCTAGTGTGCATTACTTTAGGGTCTTTGGGTGTAAGTGTTTCATACTTAGCAAGAAACCCAAAGCCTCAAAGTTTGCATCCAAGGTTGATGAAGGTTTTCTACTTGGTTATGGAACTAACGAGCATGCCTATCGTGTTTTCAACAAAACCACCGGTTGTGTTGAGACCACGGTAGACGTGAAATTTGATGAATCCAACGGCTCTCAACGAGAGCAAGTTAGTGAAAACCTTGTAGAAGATGAAGAGCCCCCAAGCGTGTCCATCTTTAGAATGGGAACCGGTGAAGTGATGCCTCGGGAAGTTCAAGCACAAGCTCGGTTGACACAAGCACTCATGATCCATTATCTTCAACACGAGCGGAGCCACCTAGTTCTCAAGTTCAACAAGATGAGAGTCAAGTCCATGGTGACGATCATGAACGGGGCTTTGATCAAGGGGGAGAACTAAGTGATGAAGTCCAAAAGGAAACACCGCAAAGTGAAGATGATGATGATGGACCTATTCAACGTCAATCTCAAGAGCCACATCCAAGAGTACATCAAATGGTTCAACGGGATCATCCCGTCGACAACATTCTAGGAAGCATTCAAAGAGGGGTAACAACTCGATCTAGATTGTCAAATTTTTGTGCATTTTACTCGTTTGTTTCCTCTTTGGAACCTCTTAGTGTGGAACAAGCTCTTGAGGATCCGGATTGGATTATTGCCATGGAGGAAGAGTTGAACAACTTCAAAAGAAATGAAGTTTGGGAGTTGGTACCAAGACCCAAGCAAAACGTGATCGGCACCAAATGGGTTTTTAGGAACAAGCAAGATGAATTTGGTGTTGTCACAAAGAACAAGGCAAGACTTGTTGGCAAGGGTTACACACAAGTTGAAGGCTTAGATTTTGGAGAGACGTATGCACGGTAGCAAGGCTAGAGTCAATTCGTATTCTTTTAGCCTATGCTACTCATCATGATTTCAAGCTTCATCAAATGGATGTGAAGAGTGCATTCTTGAATGGACCTCTCCAAGAAGAAGTGTATGTGGATCAACCACCGGGCTTTGAAGACTCAAGGTTTCCAAACCATGTGTACAAGCTCCATAAGGCGCTCTACGGGCTTAAACAAGCTCCTAGAGCATGGTATGAATGCCTTAAGGATTTTCTTCTCAAGAACGGTTTTGAGATAGGCAAAGCCGATTCTACTCTCTTCATTCAAAGAAATGGGAAAGATATCTTTGTTTGTCAAATTTATGTCGATGATATCATTTTTGGGTCTACTAATGATAAATTTTGTGAAGAATTTAGTAGGATCATGACCAAGAGATTTGAGATGTCTATGATGGGTGAATTGAAGTTCTTTCTTGGGTTTCAAATCAAGCAAATGAATGAAGGGACTTTCTTATGTCAAACCAAGTATGTGAAGGATATGCTCAAGAGGTTTGACATGGCCGATTCAAAGCCCATCAAGACCCCCATGGCACTAAATGGACATCTTGATCTCAATGAAGAAGGGAAGTCGGTCGACCAAAAGGTATTCCGTTCCATGATTGGCTCCCTACTTTACCTTTGTGCATCTAGGCCCGATATAATGCTTAGTGTGTGCATGTGTGCAAGATTTCAAGCCAATCCTAAGGAGAGCCATCTAATGGCTGTTAAGAGGATCTTTAGATATTTGGTTCATACTCCTAACCTAGGCTTGTGGTATCCCAAAGGCTCCACTTTTGATCTACTTGGATACTCCGATTCGGACTATGCCGGTTGCAAGGTAGATCGGAAGAGTACCACCGGGACTTGCCAATTTCTTGGTCGGTCCTTGGTGTCTTGGAGCTCAAAGAAGCAAAACTCGGTTGCTTTATCCACGCCGAAGCTGAATATGTCGCGGCCGGTGCATGTTGTGCACAACTCTTGTGGATGAAGCAAACGTTGAGTGATTATGGTTGCAAGTTTAGTAAGATCCCACTCTTATGTGACAATGAGAGTGCTATCAAGCTAGCGAACAATCCAGTCCAACACTCTCGAACAAAGCACATAGACATTAGACATCACTTCTTACGGGATCATGAGGCTAAGGGTGATATTGCTTTACGGCATGTTTGCACCGAAAAACAACTTGCCGACATTTTCACTAAGCCTCTAGACGAGCAAAGGTTCTGTGCTTTGAGGAGTGAGCTAAACATCTTAGATTCTCGTAACTTGGCTTGATGTTTTGCACATAAACTTGCTTGTTGCCTAGATAGGAAGCGAAATCTCTTTTCTTAGCTTCTTTGTATGAGTTTTTACAAAACATTGGTGTTTCACATAGAGGGTGGTGACTATAGCTTTGAATGATTGTTTGTGAACTAGTCACCATCTTCTATGAGTTCTTAACATGTCCATACTCCTCTCTACTCAAGATCTATCTTTAAATCCAAATCTTTCCAAAAATCTGCTAAATCCACCGGTACAACCGACACCAGGTCGGAAGTACCGATAAGAACTCTCTGTTTGGATTTCCAGCGATCACCGGTACTACCGACCCCGTGTCGGTACTACCGGAACCCCCCCGGTAGAACCGACACAGGGGCGGTATACCGATAAGGACCTTCTGTTTCATTTTTAAGGGGACCCCGGTAGTACCGACGCCCCGTCGGTACTACCGATAAATCTCGCGAGCTTATATATACGGCGAGGCCGGACCTAGGGTTCATTCTCAATCTTTCAACCGTTGAAGCACCCCCCCTTCCTCCTTCTCTCCAAATCCGCCAAGGAATCTTATCACCCATCCGTGGAAAGTGCTCCTAGCTCACATCTCTTGATTCTCCACCCTCCGGAACATCCGTACCTCGCCGGAAGATCGTCGATTCACGCGGGAAGCTTGTCAAGGTACTCATTCAAAATCTCCGGAATCGATCTCTCAATGTAGTTGTTTCTAGAGGAAATGCTTTAGGGAATCAATACCTTTACCTCCATAGAACCCATGCTCATGTTTTTGTAGACTTTTGTTGTCTAGAATCGCAGATTCCGATCCTTTCTCCAAAAACCCGACCCTCATCGGTAGTACCGACCCCGTGTCGGTAGTACCGATGAGGGGTGGTTAACCCTGCTTCCCATCTTAGGTTGAGCCCTTTTCTCATCATATTCAAAACCCTTATCCTATACATTGTTGCTAAATCTCCAGATGGGACGTCTTTGGCAAGCAAGTTGTACGTGAAGGCTCCGACGAAGATGATGTTCCTCTCGCTCAAAGGAAGAGGAAAGGAGGAGCTAGCTCTCAAGGTCCTCGTGGTCGTGGACGTACCAATCCTCCCGCGGCCCCTCGTCGGTCCACTGGTCAAGGTCATCGTGCCCGCACCAAGCAAGCACATCAACCCGATGATCATTATGACGACTATGAGGATATCTCTTTGGAAACTCTCTCATCGTTCGTCCTTCGACCATCACGGCCTCCTCGTCCTGCCACACAAATGGGGGTTGTAAGGATGGTGGACTACGCTAGAGGCTCCCACAATGTCTACAAGGAGAGGTACTCTGACCCCGCTCTGTGGCAAAAGGAGTTTGATTCCGACATCCGTTTTTGGCTCAAATTCAATGCCGATTGGTACGAGTCCGTCATTCTAAGCAAGGATCACATGACAATCGATATGAAATCAATCAATTGGGATCTCCTTAGGTCACTTGACATTCCTAAATTTGTTAATGAAGCTATCGATATATGCCATGCCAAGGGGATGACAAATGTTATGTCAATCAACTGTGATTGGAATGAGGAGGTGGTCGCTCAGTTCTATGCAAATCTCTATATCCGTCGTGAGACCGGACTTTCCATTGGCTTCTTCAAGGCAAGCCTCTTTCCGTCTCCTATGAGCGCTTCGCTCAGATTCTTGGCTTTGGTGAGGAGGATCTCGCACTTCCAAAGCTACATGGTGGCGAATTTCCCCTTGACAGCGAGATGGCTTTCATGTATGACTCAGCTTATGGCAAGGTGGAATTTGGCACTACTCACGGGATGAAGCCAGTCTATCGGATGCTAAACCAACTCTTTCGCTACACTCTCACTCCAAAGATAGGTGACAACACCAATATCTCTAATGTGGCAAAAGAGATCCTAGTGAGGATGGCACCGGGCAAGGAAAGCTTTAGTATCTTCAACTTCATTTGGGAAGAGATCATTGTGTGCTCCGTGTCCGCTAACAAGAGCTGTCAGTATGCCCCTTGGATTTTTCAGATGATATGTGAGGTGGCGGGCGTTGACATCCTTCCCGACAAGACTCACTCTTGGTACAAACCAAACAAAGGGAACATCGAGCGGCTCCTCAAGTTAGGCAAGCATGCCCCTCCTCGTCCTCCTACCGCAGGTGGCTCCTCCTCTGGTGGCCCATCTTCTTTTGAGCCACCCTCCTCCTCTCGTGGGCCATCCGCATCTAGAGGTACCGTTCCCCCGGGCAAGAAAAAGAGCATCTTCAACTTTCTATCTCAAGGCCTTTTTGCTTGTTTCAATGTGGGACGACACAATGCACAAGAGATTCGTGCCCATAGGCAGCACGTGGATGAGCAGCTCCTCAAGCTTGAGACGCGCCAAAAGTCCTTGCTCGCTCAACACAACATTGAGCACTCTCCGGTTCGCGAGCCCATGGACTTTCCTCCCCCACCAAACTTCTACAACCCTTGGGAGATCTACGGCGACGCCTCCATGATGTATGGAGCTCCTCCGGCCGACATTGATGACGAGGACTTTGGTGGTGCGAGAGGACGACGACGACGACGATGACGATGACTCCCCTCCGGTGCCCACTCTCCACATGACTACGACGATTGAAGGGCCTCCTCTTTTTGGCGCTTGATGCCAAAGGGGGAGTGAGCTCACAATTTACTCATGTGAGGTGTGGGCTTGCACCTTCCGTTATCTATCTATCTATCCTTGTGTTTGTGGACATGTAAGGACTATGTGTGGATTCATGTGTGTGATGTAATGCTTGTCGAAGAACTTAAGAACCTAGAACTCGTTTAAATTTGTAAGACTTAAGTTGTGCTTGTGGTGTGAGGAACCTTAATTATCCATTTGTGATGCTTGTTATTGCTCTCTTTTATTGTTTTGTATATCATGACATATGCATCACGGTTTGTTTATCACACTCATGCACTTGTGTATGTAATTTGAGAATGAAAAATCTTCTAAATGTGTGATGGGCATTTGAAGCCTTTTTAGAAGTTGAAGCACACATTTAGGGGGAGTTTCTATTTCAAATTTGTTAAATACACACATCTTTTTATAAACAAATTGTGGTTGTCATCAATCACCAAAAAGGGGGAGATTGAAAGTGCATCTTGGCCCCTAATTATTTTGGTGGTAATGACAAGCACAATTTGAGGTATTTAATGCTTCGACAAGATGTGTGCAGGGCATAAGCGAATGAAATCCGTTTGGATGATCAAAGGAAGTCCCCCCAATTTCAAGATGATGTTTTCTAATTCAAATCAAGGCTTAATTCTCTTTTACTTTTGAATTTGAGTATAGGAAACACCGTACTATAAAGGGGGGATGCAAGTCAATAACCAAGAGATGCTAAAAGTGCTCTAGAAGGGATTCTATGTGAGTGAGAAGAGTTGAGAGTCGACACATGCACGTATGCTTATCTTCTCTAAAAATGCGTGTCCCGGCCGGTACTACCGAGCCCCACGTCGGTTGTGCCGACCGAGCCCATCGGTAGTGCCGGCGCGGGGCCGGTATACCGATATGCGTTCTCCGGCTCGGTTGGCCGGGGGGCGGTACTACCGACCCCTGCGTCGGTACTACCGGTGCGCGTCTTGTTTTTCTTCGGAAAATTTCACCCCCTCGGTAGTACCGACACCGTGTCGGTAGTACCGAGGATATGCGAGTTTGCACGGTAACGGCTAGTTTTCGGCCCCTAGTATTTAACCCCTCTTCTCCCTCCTCACTCATTGCCGACCAACCACGGGACAAACACTTCCTTGAGCATTCACTCCACCACCATCACCTCCTCTAGAGCTAATCCTTAGTTCCCTTGAGCTAGGACTTGAGAAGTGAGGTGATTTCTAGTGAAGTGTGACCAAGCTTTGAGAGCCCCTTCATTCTTCTCCTTCTCAAGAGCATTTGAAGCATCTCCGGGTTGTTGTGTTGCATTTGTTACTCTTGAAGCTTGCTTCTAGACGGTTAGGCGTCGCCCCGCGAGTGCCCTCTTGGTGTGGTGCACCGGGATCGTTTGTATTGCCCTCTCCTTCGTGGAGAAATCTTAGTGAGCACCAATCTTCCTTTGTGGGGGTTGGAAGAGGAAAAGAGGCTCTTGGTGATAGCCCTCCCTTTGTGGGATCCTCAACGGAGACGTAGCATCCTTTGTGGGTGTGAACTTCGGATTAAATTCTGTGTCTCCTTTGCTTGCTTGCGTTTCTTCAATTTTATCTAACCCTAGAACTTGTTTTTAGCCCGATCTATCTTTTGGTTGCTATCCAACTTGTTTCGTGATTGCGGGTGGTTCTTAGCATCTAAACTTAAACATTGATTCAAGTAGAATTGCTAGAAAGCGCACGGAATTCAAATTTCGTTTTAAGTTTACTCGCTGTCGGTAGTACCGACACGGTGCCGGTAGTACCGACCCCTGTCGGTAGAACCGGCACCACGTCGGTAGTACCGGCAGGACATTTAATCCGCATTTGCTTTTGTTTCGGAAATTTGAAGTGATCCTATTCACCCCCCCCCCTCTAGGCATCACAAGGTCCTTTCACTGGGTCTAGTAGTCAAGTGCCTAAGAGTGATGCTCACCGGGGTGAGGGCCGAACTACAAGCGGGGAGATGGTCCTGTCGGCAACTGAGCCACAAGAAGGAGATGGTGGTTCTAGTGAGAAAGAAGAAGGAGATGGTGACACACCCTTTGAGGGTGCAATTGATGAGGGGGAAGTTAATGAAGTACCCAAGCAGTATGAAATGGAGGCAAATGGCGATGAACGTGGGTTGGAAGAGGACTCCTCAGATGATGATGAGCTGCTAGTTCCAAGGGACTGAGACAGTTACAATTTCTCACAGCTATCTATCAATTCTGGTGAGAATGTGGCCTGGGAGTATAGAGAAAATGCAATTTCTGTTGGCACCATGTATAAGAGTGCAGTAGAGGTGAAGGATGCAGTGAAGAGGTGGTCCACCCTTACTTTGCAGAGGGAGTTCAGGGTAGTGAAGAGTTCTCCACATATATATGATGTACAATGTCTGAAGCCCAACTGTCCATTTCGAGTGTATGCTTCCAAGGGCAAGTGCAAAAATTATTGGGAGATCAAATCTATTGTGGATCACACTTGTGTACTTGAGCAGCTGGATGCAAGCCGTCGTAATCTGTCATCCGGTTTTGTGGCCAGCCAGATGTTTGCTAAGGTTGTAGAAAATGCTGCTTATGAGCCTAAGTCCATTATCTTGGCAATTTAGGAGAAATTTAGATACCAGATAAGTTATGATAAGGCATACATGGCAAAGAAGAATGTAATGGAGATGAGGTGGGGAACTTATGAAGCATCCTACGATAATCTGCCTCGATTGCTGAACATAATTGTTATTATGATATCAAGACTTATAATCTTGTATCAAGGCCAGGGAAGCAAGTCTTGCAGTGGGTATTATTAGCATTGGGTCCTGCTATTGCTGCATTCAAACAATGTCGACCAGCTATTTGCATAGATGACACATTCCTAACAGGAAAATACAAGGGCACAATCCTTACAGTTGTGGCTGCAGATGGCAACAATCAGTTGTTGCCATTGGCAATTGCTTTTGCAGAGGGAGAGAATGGTGACAGTTGATATTGGTTTCTGGAGAGATTGAAGCAGATGGTGGTGGGAGATGTGTCAGATGTGTGTGTGATACACGATAGATACAAAGGTATTTTGCAGGCTATTAATGACATTAAAGAAGGTAGTGAAGAGCGTAACAGAGCAACACAATGGCCAGATGTGCATGGCAGGTGGTGCATGAGGCATATGGGACCAAACTTTCATAGCCAGTTCAAGAACAAAGAACTTACAAAATTGTTCAAGTGCTTATGTTCCACCAATCGAGAGAAAAAGTTCTACGACCTATGGCAAAAATTAGATGATCCGACGAAAAAAGCATCGGAAGAGATAGCTAAGAAGCCTCGTAAGTACTAAACCCGGGAAGAGCCGCGTTTTTCTGCGGAGGACGTGGGGCTAGATGCTCCAAATGTCGAGGAAGGAGAAGGGGACGTCTTGTGAAGACCTTCCGACCGGTGGATTCGGAATGAGCCTAAGGAGAAATGGTCTCTCCTATTTGATAAGAGAGGTGTAAGGCATGGGATAATGACAACAAATTTTACCGAGGTCTGCGACCGTTTTGCGTGGTGCCAGAGCTCAACCTCTTGTTGGTATCATTGAGTTCTTCTTGTACCGCACAATGAAGTATTTTCTTGACCGTGCTAATGCAGCACATGCAGCAATGCAGGACCCTCAGAAGGTATATTCAACATGGATGACTCAGTACTTGAAAATAAACAGAAGGCTGCTCTCTCTCACAGAGCTTACCCACAACCTCTATGTCGTGATCCTGGTGAGGAAGTGCAGTGGAAATATTAGATAAGTTGCCAGTCCGAATCACAAAAAGCAAATGGTGAAATAACAATAAAGAGTTATTGGGAATCAGACACGCTCATGCTCTTGCCAGAAGCCACTGCTGCTACACTACCCCTGCTCACATGTGATCGCTGCATGCCTTGCAACAAAGAATAAGCATTGGAGTCGCTACGTGCCTAAATACTTTCTGAAGCAAACCGTTCTAGACACTTGGAACCACACTATTGAGGGTTACCTGCATCTTGGAACTTTCACTCAAGACCCCAAAGACAGTGTGTTGTACATACCAAATCCAGATCCAACCATGTGTCAAGGTGACGGTCGACGCAATAAGAAGAGGATTAGGAACAACATGGATGAGGTTGAAGCTGGACCTCAGGTGCAGATATGCTCCAAGTGCAACAATCCAGGACACTCCTGCAAAAAATGCACCGAAGCATTTTACTTTTCCACTAACACTTCTACACCACTTTCAGCTAGTGCACGTGGACGTCGTTCCAGTCGCTACAACGAAGGAATGCATTGACCGTACTTGTTTGTGCTACCGTGTTGTAATAATTGAACTACTTATGCATGTTATCGTCTTGTAATATTTGAACAATTTTATCTTG
Organism: Cenchrus americanus; assembly: GCA_947561735.1. NCBI lineage: Eukaryota > Viridiplantae > Streptophyta > Magnoliopsida > Poales > Poaceae > Cenchrus > Cenchrus americanus. The sequence goes on from OX387243.1 coordinate 106,990,216, forward strand.
TGAGGTCTTGTAATATTTGAACTTATGCATGTTATTGTGTTGTAATAATTGAACTACTTTTTCATTTGCTTTTGTTTTATTCTTGCCGTGGTATTTCTTATCATATCCTATTATGTTTTGTTCTATAATTTCAAATGAAACATGTAATGAATTATCATATTTCTCATCTGTTTTGTAGGCTTTCAATGGCTTCGACGGGTCCTGAGTTGGATTTGGAGTTGCTCACCAGTAGGAAGGACAAGGTTCCGGTGCCAAAGGGGATCCACACTCCTATGTGCTACTGCGGTGACAACTGTAAGCTTGTCAAGTGCAATGTTCTCGAGTACTACTACGGGATGAGGTTCTTCATGTGCGTGAACTATGCGCATGACCCCCTCCCACCATGTCACAATGTTAGACCAAATGTAAGAACTAACTGCATTACTAAATAAATAATATGTCATTGCTATTTTATTATGTGCTAACTTGTCTTTGAAAAAAGACTCCACCTCCTCTCTATGATTTTATGCAGTGGTTAGATTGTGAGCAGTCCGAACAAGACGAGTGTTACGTTGAGGAGACTGGTTGTTCAACACGTGAGAGGTGGCAAAGGATGGTTGAGGCAGAAAAACAAGAAGAAAAACGTAAGGAGCAGCAGGAGGAAATTCGCATTCGCCGGGAGATCAAAGAATGTGAAGCGGCCGCGGCCCGTGAAGCAGATAGAGAGAGGAAGAGGGAGAGAGCTCGCCGGGCTAAGGAAGCTAGGCCGGATGCTATGAGGAAGGGGAAATACCCCCGTTGTACCCGATGACGTAGAGTACTCGACGCCGAGTGCTACTGTATCCGTAAAAAATTATGATTTCATTTCATCAATCATTCTCTAGAGTCGGGTTGTATCTTTAAGAACTTGATTTCGGATGCATTTCGGATGCGAACAGGTAAAACTCTTACTAGGGTGTGTTTTTTGTGAGGACGCTCCAAACGGCGAATACATAGGGTGTGTTTTCTGTGAGTCACTTCACCAAACAGTGTACCTAGTACTAGGGTGTGTTTCCTCTGAGTCATTGCCCGTTTTCTTTCCCCGGAACAAATGGCCCACCATCCAGTCTGCGCCTACATATATGTGAGCACTCTTCTCCAGTCTCACTTCACAACACAACAAGAAACGATGAGTTCCTAGGCGGGGGGGGCGATGATGATGATTGTCGGTGTTTTAGGACACCCGGCAAACCTACCAAGGGGTACCGGAGGGTAGTAGATTGTGCGGTGGGGATCGTGATCGAGAGACCGAGAACTCGAAGGTATGCGCAAGGACACGGGACACAAGATTTATACGGAGTTCGGGCTGGCCCAAGGTGGCGAACCCTACGTCTGTTTGGGGAATCAAGTATGATGCCTGCGCTTGGTGTTCGTTGAGATCGGGTCGGGTGCCGGCTAGGTACCCGACCCTCCTTTATATATTCCGGGGGGCGGGTTCCTAGTCGGTTACAAGGCGGGAGTCCTAGTAGGATTACACGGAACGAGTCCTAGTAGGATTACGGGGGGAATTCTAGTAGGAGTTCGTCTTCATCCTTCCTTGCATGGGTACCGGAGAGTATGCCCGACAAGCCCCCGAGCACATTGTAGTCGAGAGTAGTAGTTCGAGTAGTCTTGAAGCCTCTTCGAGTAGTTCCTAAGCGTCCTCAAGTACTACTTGGAAAAGTCTTCAATAGTACTTGAACTGCCACGAGGCTGGAAGGTGGTCCAGCTCATCTGTCTTGAAGTCGTGATTATATGGAAGTTCGATTGCAAAATTGCACTCCATATGGAGTAGCCCCTGAGCCTTAGGTTGAGTTGCGGACTCTAGGCGAGGGGTCAATCTTGATTCCGAATCTTCCATCTTGAAAAATTTGAATGATGGGTGTAGCATAGCAGCCCCCGAGCCTTGAAATGATTAGGTAATCAATCCAAGGGTCTTCAGTATCCACAAAAGCCATCATCCGAGTACTCTTGCATCGTGTAGCCCTCGAGATAAGAGAGTCGTATGAGCCACGTCGAGTAGTTATTGGTGCGGAGCCCCCGAGCTGGAGAGCGAGTGAAGTCTACTAGAGTTGTTCTCGAGTAGTAATTTGAATGCAACCCCCGAGCTAGAGAGATTCCGAGTAGTAATTTAGCATCGAGTCGTGGACCTTGATAAGTAGCCGTGGCGTCAAAGCGGACTTTAGATGCGACCGAAGTCGAATTTAGATGTCGGCGGTGCGGACTTTATATTGCGACTTGAAAACCGAAGTCGACTTTGTGCCGCGCGGGAGCGGACTTTGATATGCGACTTGAAAACCAAAGTCGACTTTAGGATGCCACGTGGAGTGGACTTTGATATGCGACTTGAAAACCGAAGTCAACTTTAGTTTGCCGCGTAGAGCGGACTTTGAGATGCGACTACGGTAGTCGACTTTGTGCCACGCGGGGTGGACTTAAGATGAAAAAACGAAAAGCACTTTCCGGAAAGCCAAAGCGAATGAAAAATCAGAGAAAACGAATAGTTTTGCCGCCGGAGCGGGCTTAAGATTACGACCAAAGTCAGCTTGTGCCACCGGAGTGGGCTTGGGTGCGACTGTTAGCGTCGACTTGTGCCACCAGAGTGGGCTTAAGTACCTGATCCATGGATTTCAGACCCAAGGTACGATTGCCGCCAGAGCGGGCTTGAAGGTGCGACCGAAGTCGACTTGTGTACCCAGGCCATGGATTTCAGACCCAAGGTACGGTTGCCACCGTAGTGGACTTGAAGGTACGACCGAAGTTGACTTATGTGCACGGGCCATGGATTTCGGACCCAAGGTACGAAGCGCGAGTACTTAGGGTACTTGGACCCATGGTACGAGTGTGAAGACCATGTGCGGCTAGGTTCCATCGTTGCTAGGACCCGAGGGCCACTTACGGCTAGGTTCCATCAAAGCTTACACACGTAGTATGCCACCGAATCGGGCGAAGATGCGACCGGAGTCGACTTTAAGTTGCCGCATGGAGCGGACTTTAGAATGCGACTTTAGAAGTCGACTTTAGATTGCCGCGCATAGCGACTTTAGAAGCGACTTTAGAAGCTGCCTCATAGGGATAGCCCCCGAGTTGATGAACTAGACTCGTGGTGACTTGATTGATATACCCCAAGAGTAGTCGGTAGAGTGTAGCTCCCGTGAAAACCCGTCGAGAAGCGTACACTAATGAGTAGTCGGTAAGTAGTCCTACATGATGAGGAGAACAAGCCAAGAAAAGAAAACAGTAATCATTTAAATAAATGACTTAGCTGTTGCAGCCTGGGCATACTGTTGATGAAGCCGTGGTGGTCGGCGATGGAGCCGCGACAGTTGTTGCTGAAGTTGACTAGTCAGAGTTGATTCCGACTAGTTGTTGGGGGCGTGATCGCCGTTCTCGACTAGTTTGAAAACAAGTCGAGATGAATGGTCGATGCGATGCGACCAAAAGACGACGTCACGGCGGTGCGTGACGTAGTTGATGTAGAGCCGGTGTTGCCGCGAGACAAGTAGTCGCGACGGACGGCGTGGGCGAAGTAGAGCCGGTATGGCCGCAAGACGAAGTCGCGGCGCACGAGTAGTCGACGACGAGCCATGTGACGAGCCGCACGACGTGTCGAAGCAACCGGACGCGCGGCGTAGTCGAAGTAGTCGATGATGAGCCACGCGACGAGCCGCTCGACGAGCCGCGCGACGTGCCGAGGCACCCGGACGCGCGTCATGGGTGAAGTAGTCGACGACGAGCCTGCTCAAGGCGAAGTAGTCGACGATGAGCCACTTGACGAGCCGCGCGACGTGCCGAGGCACCCGGACGCGCGGCGTAGGTGAAGTAGTCGACGACGAGCCTGCACAAGGCGAAGTAGTTGACGACGAGCCTGCTCAGGGCGAAGTAGCCGACGACGAGCCACTTGACGAGCCGCGCGACGTGCGAGGCACGCGGACGCGCGGCGTAGGCTAAGTAGTCGACGACGAGTGCGTGCGGGCGAAGTAGTCGACGATGAGCCGCGCGACGAGCCGCACGACGTGTCGAGGCACTCGGACGCGTGGCGTGGGCGAAGTAGTCAAGGACGAGCCTACTCAAGGCTAAGTAGTCGACGACGAGCCTACTCAAGGCGAAGTAGGCGACAACGAGCCGCTTGACGAGCCGCGCGACGTGCCGAAGCAGCCGGACGCGCGGCGTAGTCGAAGTAGACGACGATGAGCCGCGCGATGAGCCGCGCGATGTGCTGAGGCACCCGGACGCACGGCATAGGCGAAGTAGTCGACGACGAGCTTGCTCAAGGCGAAGTAGTCGACGACGAGCCGCTTGACGAGCCGCGCGACGTGCCGAGGCACCCGGACGCGCGGCGTAGGCGAAGTAGTCGACGACGAGCCTGCTCAAGGCGAAGTAGTCGACGACGAGCCTGCTCGAGGTGAAGTATTCGACGACGAGCCGCTTGACGAGCCGCGCGACGTGTCAAGGCACCCGGACGCGTGGCGTAGGCGAAGTAGTCGACGATGAGCCTGCGCGAGGTGAAGTAGTCGACGATGAGCCGCGCGACAAGCCGCGCGATGTGCCGAGGCACCCGGATGCGCGGCGTAGGTAAAGTAGTCGACGACGAGCCCGCGCGAGGTGAAGTAGTCGACGATGAGTCGTGTGACGAGCCACGCGACGTGTCGAGGCACCGGACGCGCGGCGTAGGCGGGGGTAGTCGACGACGAGCTCGCGCGAGGGCGAAGTAGTCGGCGACGAGCCACGTGACGAGCCGCACGATGTGCCGAGGCACCCGGACACGCGGCGTAGGTGAAGTAGTCGACGACAAGCCTACGAGAGGCGAAGTAGTCGACGACGATCCGGGTGACGAGCCGAGCGACGTGCCGAGGCACCCGGACGTGCGGCGTAGGCGAAATAGTTGACGACGAGCCGCGCGAGGTGGAGTAGTCGATGACGAGGGGGCGCGACGAGCCGCGTGACGAGCCGCGCGACATGCCGAGGCACCGGACGCGCGGCGTAGTCAAAGTTGTCTACGATGAGCCGCGCGACGAGCCTCTCGACGAGCCGCGCGACGTGCCGAGGAACCCGGACGCGCGGCGTAGGCGAAGTAGTCGATGACGATCCTGCTCAAGGCGATGTAGTCGATGACGAGCCGCTTGATGAGGCGTGCAACGTGCCGAGCGACGTGCCGAAGCAACGGGGACGCGCGACGTAGTCGAAGTAGTTGACGATGAGCCGCGCGATGAGCCACGCGTTGTGCCGAGGCACCCGGACGCACGGCGTAGGCGAAGTAGTCGACGACGAGCGGCGCAACGAGCCGCGCGAGGTGCCGAGGCATCAAGACGCACGACGTAGGTGAAGTAGTCGACAACGAGCCGCGCGACGTGCCGAGGCACCGGACGCGCGGCGTACGCGAAGTAGTCGACGACGAGCCGTGCGACGTGCCGAGGCACCGGACACGCGGCGTAGCCAAAGTATTTGACGACGAGCCCGCACGAGGTGGAGTAGTCGACGACGAGCGGCGTGACGAGCCACGCGACATGCCGAGGCAACGGGACGCGCGGCGTAGTCGAAGTAGTCGACGACGAGCCGCATGACGAGCCGCGCGACGTGCCGAGGCACATGGACGCGCGGCGTAGGCGAAGTAATCAACGACGAGTCCGCGCGAGGCGAAGTAGCCGATGACGAACCGCGTGACGAGCCGCGCGACGTGCCGAGGCACCCGGACGCGCGGCATAGGAAAATTGATTCCGCTTTGACGAGGAGCAAGGCAACTTGCTTCAATGGATCTCGGCGAGTCGACGAATAGATTGATCTTGTTGACGAGGGTCCTTCGAATTCGCCTCGGTGGTGATGATCACCCCTACCCGGCGCGCCGGTGTCGGTGTTTTAGACCGGCAAACCTACCAAGGGGGTACCCGAGGTAGTAGATTGTGAGGTGGGGATCGTGATCGAGAGACCGAGAACTCGAAGGTATGCGCAAGGACACGGGACACAAGATTTATACGGGTTTGGGCTGCCAAGGTGGCGAACCCTACGTCTGTTTGGGGAATCAAGTATGACGCCCGCGCTTGGTGTTCGTTGAGATCGGGTCGGGTGCCGGCTAGGTACCCGGCCCTCCTTTATATAGTCCGGGGGGCGGGTTCCTAGTCGGTTACAAGGCGAGAGTCCTAGTAGGATTACACGGAACGAGTCCTAGTAGGATTATAGGGGAATTCTAGTAGGAGTTCGTTTTCATCCTTCCTTACATGGGTACCGGGGGAGTATGCCCGACAATGACTCCCTCGGTCCAGCCCGTGGAGCCAAAGCAAGATCCGAGTTCAACACCAATTTTCCGAGTCTTAGATAAGAGAGATTTCAAATCCATACGTGATGTTAGAAAGTACACACCAAATCAAACGGTGAACTGGCCAAGGTGTGCACACGGTGAGTTCTATGCGATGCGGGTTTATCGGGGATGGGACAACTGCGGTCGGCGCTTCGGCATTGCTCACGAGCATGGGTAGGCAAAACTCCATGACCTCTCGTCCTTCATCATTTTATGATTTACTAATGTAATCACGGTTTTAAGTACTCCGAACAACCAGATAACTGCGGTTTCGTGCAATGGGTGGATCCCCCAACTATTCACCCGTATCAAGAGTACATCAACTACCTCGAGGATGTTGTCATCTTCAACCTGAGGCAAGAACTCGCGTCGGCATTGGCTTCTCCAAATCCGACATCTACCAACGACGAAAGACCGGTGACCGGACCAATGGTAGTAAAGACAAACACCGGCTGTGAGGACAAGTACTGCTGTTGTCCGTGCCGCGAAAAGAAGGAGAAAACTCCACCAGCAGCTCCACCCCCGCCACCATCTGATCCAACTCCACCATCGTCGGGGTACTACATGCCCTCCTAGCACTCTGGAGGGTCTATGATGTCCGGGTTCTCTGGGTACTATTCGTACAACTAGACTATAATTGTTGTAATCGTTTATCTAAATTCCCTAAGGCACGTTAGGACTAGCAACAGCGGCACAAAGTTAGGGTAATTGTGTCGCACGTGCCATTGCAAATGTTGTAATCGTTTATCTAAATTCGTCACTAAGTAATGGTTCGTCATTTCATCAATGCTTCAACAATTCAAATTTACAAAAAATCCTACCGCCGCAGCCCACGGCGGTAAGGCGCACATACCGCCGTGGCCTACGGCGTTACCCGGGGGCCACGCTGCCGCCTGGCGTTAGGCTCCTAACACCGTGGCCCACGGAGTCAGGGACTTAGCGCCGTGGCCCATGGCGTTAAGGCTACGGGCCCACTACTGGCGGCTCCTACCACCGTGGGCCACGATGTTATGTCCCTGACGCCGTGGGCCACGACGACAGCTGTATAGTTTTGCAAAATTTCTTGCGGAACATATATTTTTGCAAAATCGTGATAATATATATATATAAATCGCAAACTGTGACAACTTGCCCAAGAAAATACCGTACTATCGCCTAAACCAATCCACTTTGACCCTTAAGCGACAGTAAAGTATCATCCTGTCGTTAGTTGCCGGGTTAACGCCCGGTAAAATCACTTACATTGCAACAAGGATCGACATATAAGCATTAAAACTCACGCGATGGCGAGTCCGGAGTAAAAACATAATTTAAATCTAAATTACCCCTAAGGGTTTAATTGTTACAAAACTTGGTTCACGTCATGAAGTAAAAGTTCGGAGTTTGAAAGCAGCGGAATAAGATAATCTAGCGCAACGGTAACATCACAGGAGGCCATCCGTCATGCCATCACTGGTCGTCATCCACCCGATCAACAACACCTGCAACAACAGTTTTAACGCAAGGCTGAGTATACTAATACTCAGCAAGACTTAACCGTCAGGTGATAACTACATCACCAAACTCTATACATGAGAGGCTTTTATGGCGGTGGAGTTCTTTTGCTGAAAAGCAACAAAGAGTATGTCCTTACTTTCAATAATTTACCATTACTAAGTGTGCCAACTAATTCAATCAAGAATTGTACAAGCAATTAATTTAAACAGTAAACTTCTCCGAGTTCCATCATTAAGGGATGTCATGGCCAGTTGATTAAGCAGTCTCAGATAACGGTGAGAGGCCGACAATCGATTGATTTAAACCTTGCAAGGTAAACCTAAACACACGGTAGGGTGCCCTCGCGAGGACAACTATCCAGGCAGATCCCAAAAGTCCTCGGCTTGGGATCGAATCTTACAGTCTTGGGTACAAGGCTAGTTGGCATACCCTGCGAGGCACCCAATGTCACACATGTACCCCCCTCCCCGGTAGCTAGCCGGGTAGGTGATTACTCAAGAGTATTAATAGTAAGTTCCCGCACCGTCTCATTAAGGTACTAGGCTTACCGGTCCCATTCCCGACAATTGCTTAGTATGTTCAAAAGCTTAGCCCGCGAAAGCCATTGGACCGGAGCCCAAATCCCATGCTCTTACCACGTGAGCAATCCATTTATAAAGATCTTATGATTCCAACATAAGAACCTATTCTCGCAAGTGACGAACATCACTCAACTTCTACCCGGTCCTATAGCATAGCCGCTATCGACCTAGCATACTAGTGATAGAGCATAGGTACCTAAGGATCATGCATCTAGGGTTTCAATTCAATTCCTGAAACGTAAATGCACAAACATAGCAAAGATAATTGCATAATTTTAAAAGACGGGGTTAATGATCCGGGGCTTGCCTTCATTGGCAAGGTTGGCCTTGGGCCCTTCTGGACTTTGGTCCAGGTCTTGAGCTATGTCCACGTACGGCAGCTCTTCGTCAGCACCTCCGCCTCCTCCTTCCGGCACGAGCGTATATCTACCCTCGGGAAGATCTACACGAAGATGCAAATGCAAGATTTACTTAACGATTTTTAATTTAATTACTTGAAAATAACAAATGACAACCATGGGGGTGCATGGTTGACCACATTCACCTAGATAAGAAATACATTCAGCACACTCTTCCAAAAAGGAACAATATGCAACTCTTTACTAATTAGTCTTTTGATAATGATTGTGTATATATATGGAAATAAATTAATTTTAAATTCCACAAATAGTAAGTGGTTCGCTTTTAAAAATTGAAAATGATTTACATTACATACACAAGGTCATTAGAGGGGTGGTTGGTGATTTTTCCCAATTAATTTGATATTAAGCTTTAAAGACTTTAATGCTTTTATTCCTAAAATAAATTGATAAAATTTAGTGGAAGGGTTTATTAAGCACTAAACACCTATGCCAAGCCATTGAACACACATGCATGCTTAGGATAGCTAGGAATTTAATTACATTGAAATCAACAAAGCTAGCTACTAAAGCAAGGTAATTGCATACAAAAATAAATACACATCAAAATGATTCCAACTTTCTCACACATGATCTCTGGTCTAAAACTAAGCTAGTCATGTAACATATACACCTATAACTATTATAGATCTTAAGTTACGCATTTATAAAAAAACAAGCACATTTCAAGAATAAATATTTCTGGCAAATATAAAATTGTGATTAATTCACCAGAGGTGCATTTTGGCATGAAAGACAACATGAAGAAGTTGGCACAAAAATCTATTTATTTTTAGCTACAAAAATCATCTAGACAGATTCTACATAAATACAAAACAATTTATATAAAAATATCTACAACATAACTTTGTGCAATTTCTGGTATAGAAGCTAGGCATGCCATACACACAACATATCCAAAAATTAGCTATAGAAGACTTGTAGATTTAGAGATACAATAGATCTAGGTTTTTCAGTTTTGTATTTTTCATGCAAAAATTATGAGGAAAAACTATGAATATGCTTTACAAAAGTTGTAGTGTTTTTCACCGTGAATCCAACAAAATTGGATTTGCATTTTTATGTATTTTTTACGATTTTCTATGAAATTTACAAGAATCAGCAAAACAACATCACTATTCAAGATTCGAATTTTCAGCCAGGCCCCTGGAAGTTTTCTTAGACTCACACATGTGCCCTTGCTTTGCACTTAAGACCCCAGAAAGAAGGAAGGCTCTGCAATTGGGTCCTTGGCCCAAGGGGCGGCGCGACCGGTCAGAATTCCGGCGAGTCGGCGGTGTTCTCGGCCGGAGAAGGTGTGGAGGAGGGCTAGGGGCTCACCTTGGTTCGATTTGTGCGCTGGCTTGGGGCAGGGAGGCCGGCGGCGAGCTCGCACTGCAGAGCAGGACGACGATGGCTGCTGCGACCTGAAGTCCGGCGGGACGGCGGCGTTTCCTGGGCAATGCGTAAAGGTGTTGACGGTGAAAATCCATCAACCTAGCCATGAGTTTACCTTCGGTGTTGGCATGACTTTTGTATCTTATCCATTGGTACTAACCCCCGTGGTATAACAAGTTCACTTGTGCATGTCGGTTTTGGAGTTAAGTGTTTACGGGGGTTTAAACGTTGAAAGCAAGACTTCCAGGATAAGTTCATTAAGCACCTCATGACAAGACCTTGAAGCCAGGTACAAGTCAAGCAATGAAGTAAACATGACTCCAAGAGCCCAAGGACCAAGCCCGAGAAGATGACAAACTCCGAGAACCTAGCCAGAAAAGTGCTGAATCTTGCAAGACAAGGAGCTTCGTCCAATTCGGAGAGAAACTGACGACAAGGGCCCACATGCAAAAGGGGAGAGGATCTAGAAGACGCGGGAAGCAACACGGGCGAAGGAGGACACGACCGGGCCAAAACGGGCCCCAGGCCGGTCGGCCCAGCCTGTTTCGGGGGCCCGTCGGCCTCCCCTTTGACCTAGTTGCATCTCTCCGGCTATTTATAGCCCCCCGACCGAGAGCCACGCATCAATCAATTCGTAATCCGCCTCCGAGGAGCGAGAGAAGCTTGAGGGACACCATCTCGAAGATGAGGGTTGTGCTAGTTGTCTAGTGTTTCCCTAGCCGACGTGGGAACCTTGCATGGAAGACCACCGTCGGTGCGGAATGTGGTCCCGACACTAACCGGTAGAAAGCGCCGAGGTCTATCCCTCAATGGTCGACGCTAAGTAACAAGTGACACGGGGTTTTTATCCTGGTTCCCGCCAAGGGGGCCGTACGTCCAACGGTGGCGTGCTCGAGGCACTATATTACTTAGCACCGGGGGGTGCCCGTAGTGGGGCGGCTACAAGCAAGGCGGGAGAGGAAGTGAGGCTTCCAAGTCCCTGGCTGAAGATGTTGTGGGAGAATTGGAGAATGAGTACGTGGTGTGTGAAGGGTTCCTGTTGTCTGTTGTCCGTGTCCCCTGCGGCTGGGGGGTTCGCTCCCCCTTTTATAGATCAAGGGGGAGGCGGTTTACATGCGCGCCGCGCTATCTAGCTACGTGGGGAAGTGCGACGTGCTATGCCGTAGGGCAGGCGGCCGTCCGGGCGATCCTTGCAGCGATCTGGTCATCATGGCCTGACTTGTACCCGAACAGTGGCGGTTCGAGGGTAGGAGAGCAGCGGATGGCGGTGATGTCCTCTGATAGGCTCGAGGGAGGTGGCCGACGCGGTCCGTATGGAGTACAGGAGTAGGCAGAACGGCGTTCCTTCCCGACGCGCTTCACAGGCCTGGAGTTGTTGCTACAGCGCCAGGCGTGCTCCTGCACGCGCGGGTACGGCGGCCACGCGCGTTACGGTGGCGGGGGATGGCGATCCACCGGCCTAGCGCCTCCACCTAACCCTGTAGGGTCACAAGAAAGTGAATCGAGGGTGAAGCCGGCCCCCTTTCGAGGGCTCGGCGCGTCGGCCCGTACCGGAGCGGGCGCACGGTGTCACGGGACCGACACCGGCCGCGCCGCATAGTCCCTTCCCACGCAGCGGGGATGGGCTCCTCCCCTGGGGAGTTGGTGCGGCGGCACGGGGTGCGAGCCCCCGGCGCATGATGGTGCGCGTCCCGCCGGTGTCGGGGCATTAAATGCCCGTGTACGGGGCCGGCGCACGCGTGAGGGGCACCCTCGAGCGTGGCGGACCCCGGTCGCGGGTGGGATGTACCCTCGGGCGAGGCGGAACCGCTCGAGGGGGAGCGAGCCCTCGAGCGAGGCGGAGCCCGCCCGCGGGGAAGTGCTACCCCTCGAACGGGGCGAGCCCGCCCGAGGGGGGGCGCGCGTCCTCGAGCGAGGCGGAGCCTAATCGAGGGGATCTCTAAGAGGGCCGCCTTGGTGGGCCGTCGGGGTCCCTGTGGCATGGGCCGTGTCCTGCATGGTTAGGCGCCTGCATGGTTAGGCTTAGCGTGTTTTGGTTTCGTTGTGGGTTTTAAGTGAGGATTTCCCCATTGTTTAAGGGGACCCCTAGGGCTGTCCCCGACAGTAGCCCCCGAGCATCTGTGGGTTTGCCATTGAGGCTCCCGCAGATGCTGGAACCTACTGATAGGACGTTCTTCCCTCCTTGTTTTGCGAACGCTTTCCGTGGGGCCGCGCCAGCGGACCCGCGGGTCTAGCCTCTCGAAGCCCCGCGGGAGTGTGGGTGCTCCTGCGAGGGGTTAATCGCGAGAACGGTCGGAGGGCGTGGCACATGTCTCAACCGGCATCGGCGGTGTCTCGGCCGGCTTCGGTGGCGCACGCGCCTGCGGCGCCGTCTCCGGCGGGTGCGAGCCAAGGGAGGTGTAGCCGTGCGTTAAGCCCCCGAGCCTAGGCCCGTTCGAGGCGATCGGGTAGAGCTTCACGACTTGTTTTTTAACGCGCCCTCGCCGTCCTTCCGCGGGACGGAGGGGTGAGGTTTCCGCAACTCCCATCGAGCGGGTCGCGAATTGCGGATTCCTCTTCGAGCCGGTGGCGGGTGGTTCAAGTGGACGCCCATGCCCCGTTCGATAAGGGTAGGCTGCGTGGTCCGGAGACACGTCCATGGAAGTGCTTGCGTGGGTTTGCTAGGTGGGGCTCGGCCCCGTTCGCTAGGGACCGAGGGCGCGGAAGCTCTCCCTCGGTGGGATCCCCGGCTAGGCCGCCCTCGGCGGCTCTCGAACACGACGTGTGGGGCACCCTCGAGCCGTCGGGCTCGAGGAACGGCTCGAATGCGCGTGCCCTCGTCGTCCCCGACTCGCGATGCGGGGCGCCGTTCGAACCCGTCGAGGGTCGGGCTTCGAACCTCGATCGCAGTAGGGCCGTGCGGGGGTGGCGCACGGGCGGCCCCGTCTTTGCGTCTCGCGGCCGTCGAGGGGTGCGGGCGAGCCGGCCCTCGAGGCACTGGTTGGTAGCACTGCGTATGTGCCCCTTTTTTAGAGAGTTGACACCGTCTCGAGCCGGGGCTCGTGCCGCTTGAGGGTTCTCGCGCGGCATGGGCACCCGCGGTGCCCGCTTTACTTCAAGCGAGGCCCGCGGCGGCCTTCTCGCGCCGATGTCCCTTCGAGGGGCGTTATCGTCCGGAGCTAAGGGCTCGTGCCGCTCGAGGGTTTTGCGTGGCATGGGTGCCCGTGGTGCCCGCGACTTCCTGGCGAGCCCCGGGCGGCCTTCTCACGCCGATATCTCATCGAGGGCCGTTATCGTCCGGGAGCCGAGGGCTCATGCCGCTCGAGGGTTTTGCGTGGCATGGGTGCCCGCGGTGCCTTTACTTCCAGCGGGGCCCCGGGCGGCCTTCTAACGCCGATATCCCATCGAGGGATGTCTTTGTCTCGGCGGGGGGTTCGCCCGCTCGAGGGTTCTCCTTGCTTGGCAAGGGATAGGGTCTTAAATGCCTCGCGGTCGAGGGTGTGGTTTTTGCGGCGCGGGCGCGTCTTTTAGGCGGCGCGCGCGCGCGTGCGCGCGTAGTGGGCGGCGTGGCGGCGGACGTGACCGCGTGTCTCGGTCCCTCGCGGGTCTCCGCCGTGATGATGGCCCGTCCGCGGTGATGTGGCCGGCCGCGGTCGCGGTGGGGCCCATTCGTCGCGCGTGAGGAGAAGATTCCCTGCGGTTAATGCGCGCGGGACATCCGCCCGGAGAGCTCGCCGCGGCTTATAAATGCGAGGGAGTGGGGGAGACGGCGGTTTTTTACCTTAGCGCCTCACCATTTCGCCCCCCCCCTCGCGCCTTCGTGTTCGCCTCGCTTTTGTCACCGCGCGGCGTCGCCATTAGAGCTCATCTTCCGTTTTTCGTCCTCCGTTCTCGCATTCCTTCGTCCTTCCTCATGGCGCCGCCTCGGCCCCTCACGATCCCGGAGCCGTACGCCCGGGAGAGGTCGACGGTGACCCGGTGGCCCTTGGCGAGCGGTCGCCGCCGCCGACCGCGGCCAATGAAGATGGACGTCCGGCGGAGTGGATAGTGCCGGGCCGGCGGCGGGACCGCGCGCCCAACCCGCGGAGGGCTATGTGGTTAGCTTTATCCGCTACCACGAGCGGGGCTTCAACGCGCCGGCGAGCCGCTTCATGCGGTCGATGTGCCACTACTACGAAGTAGAGTTGCACAACTTCGCCCCCAACGCGATCTCGCCGGGCGGCCACGTTCGTGGGCGTCCGTGAAGGGTACACGGGGATCCCGGTCAATTGGGAGCTGCGGGTACACCTTTTCCGCGCGGAGCTCTTCACGCAACGCACGACGGAGCCGAGGACCCGCCACGCGGTGCGCGCGGCGGGATGTCGCTTGCCCCGCGGGGGCAATTCAAGAACGTCTACATCCCCCGCACCATGACGACAAACAACGCCGGCGGGGAGCGGGGATGGTTTTATCCGCGCAACACCGAGCCCGGCCTCCCCCCTACACCGGTCGGGTGTTCAAGGAGAGGCCCGGCTCTTGGGGATACGGGGTGTCCACGCCCCAACACCGGAGGCGGCGGGGAGTCGGTCCGGCCGCCTCCCGCAGCCCGGCGGTGCGGGGACCGACCGCGATGGGCGTCCTCGCCTTCCTCCATCACCGGCGGGTCGTGCCCCTGATGGAGAGGCCGCTCTGTATCTTCGAGATGACAGAGGCGGCCAACCCCGTTGATCTGGCGAGGTCGCGGATGCTCCCGTCGCCCCTCGACCGGGCGTATGCGCTCACCCGGGCGCGGAACGCCGTCGACACCCGGGTGCCGATGCGCCCGGACTGGTCCTCGTGGGACCTCGAGATGCTCCACACCGGCCCGCTGGTGAGTTTGATTCTTGATTTTGTTTCAGTTCTTGGTGTTGCTTCTGCCTCTTGACGCGTCTTTGATGTTCTTGTGTGCAGCTGGTGAACTTTACTGCCTCCAAGTCCGTTCCGCCCACCCCCCGACTCCCGCGCGCTTGGTCGGGTGGCGCGGCCGGCGGCGGCGAGGAGCGGGCGCGCGCGCGGAGAGGGAGCGCGCGAGGCGACATCAAGCGCGCCGCGACCGGCCGGGCCGCGGAGTACCGGCGGCGCGAAGAGCCGGGGCTCTCCTCCCACGGGGACCGAGGGAGTACTCGTCCTCGGAGGAGGACGAAGAGGAAGAGGCCGAGGGGGAGGGCCCCTCCGATAGGTGGCGACCCTCGCGCCCCGTCGCCGAACCGGCGCCAACGGCAAGGGCGGCATCGCCCGGGGCGGGCGCAACGGCGCCCGCCGCCGTGCAATCGACATCGGGGGCGGGGCGCGCGCCACGGAGGCGCCGGCCCGCACTCCTCGGGGGCGCGCGGCGGCGTGCCCGCGCGCGGGCGGCGCGCGCCTACGCGCGCGCGGCGTCGTCGGGGGCGCGGCCGGCGGGCGCGCCCGTACGCGGGCGGCGTTCTGCGCGCGCGGCGGCGCCGTCGGGAGGCGCGGCATCGGGCGCGCCGTGCGCGGGGGCGGGGCGCGCCTACGCGCGCGGCGGCGCCGTCGGGGAGGCGCGGTGGCGGGTGTGCCAGCTGCGCCGGCCTCATCCGCTGAGGCCTCGAGGAAAAGGAAGCGTGCCTTCTCCTCTTCGAGGTAAGGGGTTCGACCCTATATTTTGGTCTGGTTTTCTGATAACCAGGCGTTCTAACCCCCCGTTCGTGCCTACGCAGGGTGGTGCCAACTGTGCCTCCCCTCGCACCGGCCAAGGTGCTGAGGACGGACGCGTCCATCCCCACCGGCGGCGCTCGTCGAGGGCGTCACGGGCGGGGGCAAGCATGGCGGCGGCGGGCGAGAGCTCGCAAAGCCCGCGAGGCCTCGAGGCCTCGGCCGGCGGTCAGCCCGCCGCGGCGCAGCCGGCGGTCGGCGAGGAGCGGCTAGCGCCGGCCATCGTGGGGGCGCAGGGCCGCGGCCGGCGAGCGGTGGCGGAGGCGCGGCCGCCGAGGCGCTCGTGGAGGGCGCGGTCCGTGGCGCCGACCGCGGAGGAGGCGGAGCGGGGTGCAACCCATGGCTGGCGCCGTGTCCGTCGAGGCACGGCCGGAGGTGGTGGTCGTGGTGCCGCGTCGGGCGCCCGCGCCACGCGAGGCGCGGGTGGAGGCGCGCGGTGGAGGCGGCGCAAGGGCGTGCCCACGGCGGTTCCGGGGCGGAGGTGGTGGAGGTCCTCGGATGACGACTCCCCACCGCCGGGTGGGATCGGTGGGGTAGCTTCCCCACACGCTCCCCCCGAGCCCTAGGAGGGGGCCCTCGTGAGGCGGCACGAGGGGCACATGGTGGGGGGGGGGGGGGCCGAGGACACGGTGTCGAGGCCTCGTCCTCCGCGCCGGCCACCACGCCCGGGCGGAGGGGCCGTCGACGATCCCCCCCCGCATTTGCCGACGCCCGGGGGGAGGGGGAGCTGCGGGGCGAGCTTCGGAGCCACGGCGCCACGCTCAACCGCGCGCTGAACGAAGCGCTGCACGTCCATGGCGGCCCTGCATGGCGCGTCTTCCAGGTAGGTCGTGGTTGCTCGCTTTTCTTCCATCTCTCGTTTTTGCGTGTTGCCTCCGTGTCGTAGCGCTTACTGGTCTTGGTTTGTGGGTGCCAGGAGCTCGAGCGCCGCGCCCACGACAAGTACGACGCCTTCGACCGGTGAACGCAGAGGTCCACCGGCTCCGGGGAGCGGTGCGGCGCTTTCGACGCGCTTGCGACGCCCTTAGGACGCCGGACGGGCGGGCCGGTGCACCGGCCATGGCGTGGCGCGACGAGCTCCCCGAGTGCTCGGGCGGGGACCCGCCGCGCCGCTCGAGCCTCGAGCGGGTCACCCGGCCCTCATCGATTGTGATGAGGCTGCGTGGCGGGCGCGCTCGGACTTGGAGAAGACGCGGACGCCGGCCGCCAGCGGGAGGCGGAGGTGGCCAACGTTCGTGGCGAGGCCGGGAGCTCCGTTCGTCGCTCGAGGGGGCGCGAGCGCGCAACGCCGGGGCCGAGGAGCGGCGCGCGGGGAGGGGGCCGGCCGGGCCAAGGAGGCCGACGATTTGAAGGCCGCCCTCGACGCCAAGGCCGCGGCTCTCGTCGCCGGCGAGGAGCGGCTCCGGCAAGAGCGCACCGCCCGCCAAGGGGCCGAGGGGCGGCTCCCAGCGAGCCGAGCCGCCCTCGTCGACGCCCGGACGGCCGGAGCGGGAGCGCGTCGCTCGCGAGGCGGCACGAAGTCTTTGGCGGAGCGGGACGACAAGCTCTCCAAGGCCGAGGGCGAGGTGATTATGCTCGGCATCACCAACGCCGGTCGGAGAGCTGTCCCTCCGGGGAGCAAGGTGAGACCGTCAAGCGCCTCGGGCGGCGGTCGAGGCCGTGCGCCGCGACTTTGAGATGGAGAGGAAGCAAGTCGAAGGTGAGCCCTTTGTTTGACTCTTGCCTTGTTGGTTTTCCGTTTGGGAACTCGTATTCCTTTTTTTCTGATTTCTTTCTTGCCTTGGCGTTTCCGGTCTTGCGCACCGCCCGGGGCATGCGGGCGAGCGGCCGAGGCGTTGCGAGCTTCCTACAACTCCTCCGAGAGGGCGGCGAGGAGCTGCGTGGCGCGGCCCTCGAGACTCGCCGCGCGCGTGGAGGAGGGCGAAGCACGGGCGGCAGCTCGGCGGCCGGCCGTCTTCGTGCCCTTGGCGGCCACGTCTCCGGCGGATGCGCCGGCGCTCGTATCCGGGCGTCCAGAAGGCCCTCGGAGTGGTGCGGTCCCACTACGAGGTCAACTTCGAGGCGCTGGCGGAGGGCTACGTCGTCCCCGAGGGTGTCGAGGACGAGGTGGCGATGGAGCGTGTGGATGCGCTCCGCCGACGCCGCCGGGTCGCTCGCCGAAGCCTTCGAGGAGTTCCCTCTTCCGGACGCCGCCGACGCCGCCGCTCCTCTCGCCTCGAGGCGCTGGGCGCTAGGCCCGTTTTGATGTATATCAGTGCTCTGGCCTCGTGGCCTTTTGTAAATGAACAAGATGTTCTTTGGACATAAACATTCGCTGTAATGAAGTTGTTTGTTTATCACGCTTTTTGTTTCTCCTTCTTCCTGAGTAGATTCTAGTTAGGGGAGTTCGATTTTCGCTGGGGGCCTGCTGGGTTGGAGGCGAGAGAGAAGGGCCATATCCACGCGGCGTAGGCTATCTCTGGCTCGCACGCTCCTCCCGCTGGGCCGCCTGCGCCCTGTTCGAATCGTTGCTCGTAGTTGAAGTAGAAAACAAACTTAGCGCGTGTGAGTTATTTCGTTTTTGCGCGAAAAAATGGGACCATTTTGGGGGGGTGCCCCTCCGCAGTAGCCCCCGAGGGTAACTTGGGTTTCAGGGGAAAGCCGAGTTGCCCTTTTTATTGAACTTGAAGCTTTTACATAGTTGCAACCAACTGGGGCGTTGGCCGTGCGGTTTTTACAACAAAAATACTTGGAAATCCTAGCTAAGGGTAGAAGCGACGTAGCTGTTGGATGTTCCAAGCGTTGGTGAGCTCTTCACCGTCCTCGTTGGCCAGCTTGTATGTGCCGGGCTTGAGTACCTTCACCACGACGTAGGGTCCCTCCCATGGGGGCGATAACTTGTGGCGCCCTCGGTTGTCTTGGCGCAGCCTTAGGACCAAGTCCCCCTTCACCGAAATCCCCGCCGCGTATCTTGCGTGCTTGATAGCGCCCGAGGGACTGCTGGTACCTCGCGGAATGCATCAGGGCCACGAGGCGTGCCTCGTCGAGCCGATCCAAAGAGTCCTCGCGGGCTCGCGGTCGGCCTCCTCGTCATAACCTCGAACCCCAGGCGATCCGTATTCTAAGTCCGTGGGGAGGACGGCCTCCGTGCCGTGGACTAAGAAAAACGGGGGTGAACCCCGGTGGCCTGCTCGGGGGGTGGTCCTTAGGCTCCACACAACCACCGGTAGTTCTTGGAGCCATTTTCGGCCCGTATTTGTTAAGTTGGTCGAAATTTCGGGCTTAAGGCCCCGTAGGATCATGCCGTTGGCACGTTCTACTTGGCCGTTGGTCTGTGGGTGTGCCACAGCTGCCCAATCCACACGGATGTGGAACTTATCGCAGAACTCCAAGAATTTCCGCTCGTGAACGCGTGACCCATTGTACGTGATGATGGAGTTTGGCACTCCAAAGCGGTAGACGATGTCGGTGAAGAATGTTACCGCTCGCTTCTCGCTTCTTAGATTCGTGATGGGGCGCACCTCCACCCACTTGGAGAACTTGTCGATTGCGACCAACAAGTGGGTGAAGCCCCCGGGCGCCTTCCGCAGGGGCCCGACGATGTCCAGCCCCCACACGGCGAATGGCCATGTCACGGGGATGGTTTGTAGGGCATGGGCGGGCAAGTTGGACTTGCGGGCGTAGAACTGGCACCCTTCGCAGTGCGTACGATTTCGACGGGCGTCCGCGACCGCGGTGAGGCCGACAAAAGCCACGGCGGAACGCGTTGCCGACGAGGGGTGCGGGCGCGCGCGTGGTGGCCACGAATCCGCATGGATGTCCCGTAGGGGCTCGCGCCCCTCGGGAATGGGCACGCACCGCCGTAGGATGCCGGAGGCGCGCGCTTATACGGCTCACCGTCGACGAGGTAAAAGATTTGGCCATCCCCGGCGATGGCGCCGGCCGCGGCCGGTCCGCGGGAGTTCCCCCTCGAGCGATCCGGGCAATGTATTTTTCACGCCAGTCCTCCTGGACAGAAGCTGGCTCGATGTCCATTACGTCGGCCTCGTGGGAGCCGTACCCCTCGAGGAGGGAGAGCACGTACGCCTCGTTCGAGGGGTCCTCATCCATGGAGTTCCGCGCCGCTGGATTCGAGGGAGCCCCCGAGGGTTCGTTGTGACTCGAGGGGTAGGGCTCGAAGACGACCGGGGTTGCGCGACGTCGCGCGCAAAGACGTTCGGGGGGAACGGTGATCCGCCCGACGCAATCTTGGCCGGTTCATCCGCCTCCTCGTTGTACGGCGGGGCACGTGGTTGAGATCGATGCCGTAGAACTTGTCTTCGAGGGCTCGCACGGCTTGCGGAGGGCCTCCATCTTGTCGTCGTGGCGACTCGCGTTCTTCATGACTACGATCGATCACGAGCTGCGAGTCCCCCCGCACGTCGAGGCGCTTGACGCCTAACTCAATGGCTATTTTGAGGCCGCGAGAGGAGGGCCTCGTATTCAGCCATATTGTTAGACGCGGGAAGTGGAGACGCACCGCGTGCCGCATGTGTTCCCCGAGGGTGACACGAAGAGCGGCCCGCGCCCGCTCCTCGTTTTCATCACCGAGCCGTCGAAGAACGAGAGTCCAAGACCCCGCTTGGATGCGGCGGCCGTAGGCCGCGTGTCCGTCCACTCGGCGACGAAATCCGCCAAGATTTGGGATTTGGACAGCCTTGCGCGGCGTAGGCGAGCGTCTCGCCCATCGGCTCTACGGACCACTTGGCGATCTGCCCGCGGCGTCGGGGTTGCGGATGGATCTCCCCTAGTGGGAAGGAGGAAACCACCGTGACTCGGATGGGCCTCGAAGTAGTGGCGGAGTTTGCCCGCGCAAGAACTACCGCGTACGGCAACTTCGGACTCGGGGGTAGCGCGTCTTCGTGTCCGACAGACCTCGGCGATGTAGTAGACCGGCCTTTGTGCACGGGCAAGGCGTGCCCTTCCTCCATGCGCTCCACGACGATCACGGCGCCGACCACACGGGTGGTTGCGGCTACGTAGAGCCGCAGGGGTTCGCCGTCTTGCGGCGCGTGAGGACCGGGCGTGCGTTAGGGACGTCTTCAGCTTGTCGGCGCATTAAGGCCCTCGGTGGTCCGGGAGAAGCGCTCGTGCTTCTTGAGGAGGCGATAGAGGGGCAAAGCCCTTCTCACCGAGCCGCGAGATGAAGCGGCTCAAGGCGGCGAGGCACCCCGAGCACCTTCGCACCCCTTTGAGGTCCCGGATCGGACCCATTCGTTCGAGGGGCCACAACCTTTTCGGGGGTTGGCCCTCGATCCCCCGGCGGGAAATAATGTATCCCGGGAGCATGCCTCGCGCACTCCAAAGACACATTTTTCGGGGTTTAACTTGACCCCATTGGCCCGTAGGCGGCCGAACGCGACGGCGAGGTCGCCACCGGTGTCGTCCGCCTTCCCGGTCTTCACGACGATATCGTCCACGTACGCTTCGACCGTTCGCCGATGTGATCCCCAAAAACGTGCTGCATGCGGCGCCGGTATGTTGCACCCGTTTTCGAGGCCAAATGGCATCGTGACGTAGCAAAACGTCCCGAACGGTGTGATGAACGAAGTCGCGAGCCGGTCGGACTCCTTCATTTTTATTTGGTGGTATCCGGAATAAGCATCAAGGAAGCAAAGCAATTCACACCCGGCCCGTTGAATCAACGATCGATCAATGCGTGGCAAAGGAAAAGGAACTTTAGGACATGCTTTATTAAGACTAGTGTAGTCTACACACATCCGCCACTTCCCATTCTTTTTCTTTACAAGCACGGGGTTTGCTAGCCACGTTGGGTGGAACACCTCCTTGATGAATCCGGCCTCGAGAAGCTTCCGCAGCCTCCGCTCCGAGTGCCCGTCGTCGCTCCTCGTCGAAGCGGCGCGCCCGCTGCCGCACGGCGCGGGCGTTTGGCGGGGATGTCAAGGGAGTGCTCGGCGACTTCCCCTCGGGATGCCCGGCATATCCGAGGGGGATCCACGCGAAGATGTCGGCGTTGGCGCGGAGGAGGTCGACGAGCACCACTTCCTATTTGGGGTCGAGGGTGGAGGCTGACCCTCAACGCCTTGCCCTCGGGGGGCCGAGGGGTCGAGGGGGACCCCCTTGGCCTTGCCGCGGCCTCGAAGGTGCCGGCGTGCTTGGCGGCGGGGTCGAGGTCGTTGTTGACCATCTTCTCCAACGTGTTTACCGGCCGCTTCATCCGGCGCCGGTGCCTCCGCGTGCTCTACGCACTCGACGTCGCGGTCGAACGCGTGCTCGATGGATGAGCCAACGGTGATGACGCCGTTCGGTCCCTAAAGATCTTCATCTTCGTGTAAGTATAATTGGGGACCGCCATGAATTTGGCGTAACGGGGTCGCCCAAGTATTGCGTGGTAGGCCCCTTTGAACCCCACCACTTCGAAGGTGAGGGTCTCCTTGCGGGAAGTTCTTTGGGGTGTCAAACCAAGACGGCGAGTGTCGATCTGCCCAAGGGGCTGGACCTGCTTGCCAGGCGCGATGCCGTGGAATGGCTTCGTGCTGGGCCGCAACTGGTCCAACCCGATCCCCATGAGGCGCAACGTATGTGCGTAGAGGATGTTGAGGCTGCTGCCTCCGTCCATGAGGACCTTCGAGAACCGGGCGTTCCCGATGATGGGGTCAACCACCGGCGGGTAACGGCTCGGGTTGGGGACACGGTTCGGGGATTAATTGTATTGTACAACTTTGTTTGTACTAGTTGGCTAATGTAGTAAAGATCAAACCTACTAGAACTTGTGCTAAATCTTGAAAGTAAGGACCTACTTTTGTTACTTTTTAGCAAAAGCAACGCAACGTAGCCAAAAAGCCTTTCATGGTCTAGAATTGGTGAAGTAGTTATCACCGACTGGGGAAAGTCTTGCCGAGTATTAGTATACTCACCCTTGCTATAATGTGTTGATCCGTAATGCATTCATGATGTGTGGCCCGAGAGATCCCGCCCGGCCGGAGCTCGAGTGGGTGGAGGACGATCGCTGAAAGCATCATGGATGGCCTCCCGTGGTGTCTTGCCTCCGTTAGTTTATTTCCGCCGCTTTCGAAAAAACTCCGAACTATCTCATTATGGAAAAACTATGGTTTGTAATA
The DNA here is from genome assembly GCA_947561735.1 of Cenchrus americanus. Lineage (NCBI taxonomy): Eukaryota > Viridiplantae > Streptophyta > Magnoliopsida > Poales > Poaceae > Cenchrus > Cenchrus americanus. Next base: position 107,013,152 of record OX387243.1, read on the forward strand.
ATTAAATCCCTCGGGGTACTCATTTGGATATTAATGTTGATGTGTATCTCCTCGGGACTCGCCTTCGAGTGAGTTTTAATGCATATATTCGATCCTTGTTGCTTTTCATGCGGATTTCCACGTCGTGCTAACCTCGGCAACTAACGACAGGATGATACTTTATTATCGCTTAATGACAAAAGTGGATTGGTTTAGGCGATAGTACGGTATTTTCCTAGGTGGGTTGTCACACTTCATCTCGCCTCTAGGTGTGCGTATGGAGTACATGGTGCGACTACATTTCCTGGCATCAAACAACGCCACCGAGTACAAAGCCCGATCAACGGCTCTGGACGCTCGCGTCGAGCCTTGACTAAGCGTCTCGGAGATCGAGGCGACGGGAGCTAGTCGTGGAACAAGCCATGAAGGATAAGAATTGTGTTGACCCGAGATGGCGCATATTGCCAAACCATACGAGATCCGGAGGGCAAGTTCCCCACGGCTCGAGCTGCACCACGTGGCCGCGCGACCACAACAAGGCGGCCAACGTACTCACGAAAGCCGCATCTAGTCGGCTTCTCCGGGTTCCCCACGGGTTTTCGTTGCAAGTGATCAACACGTCGTCCATACGAGAAGAAGGCGAGAGGCCACCCGAGGAGCCGCAGCCCGAAGTCATGGTGATTGATCGCCCACTTAAGTGAACCCTCGAAGATCCCGACCGGGCGATTCCCCATCCTCGAGTGCCTTGTCGAGGGGAAGCTCCTCTCGTACCGTACTCGAAGCCCGCCGCATCGCCCGCCAAGCAAAGCTTTTTTTCCTCATCGACGGCGGCAGCTCTACAAGCGTGGGGTCGCCGCATACTCATGCGTGCGGGACCCTCGCAGATCGCGCCGCGAACCTGCAGGGCCACATGCTCGCACCTCGTGGTCACCATGCCGGTCCGAGAACACTTGTTGGGAAAGCTTTCCGACAAGGTTTCTACTGGCCCACGGTGGTCGCCGACTCGAAGGACATTGTGCAGCGCTGTGAAGGGTGCCAATTCTACACCAGGCAAACTCACCCCCTGCCGCAAGCATTGCAGACAATCCCCATCACGTGGCTCCCGCGCCCAGAACCTCGACATGGTGGGACCCTCTCCGACAAGCGCCCTGTGGCCTTCACCTACCTTCTCATAGCTAGCCGACAAAGTTCCGAAGTGGATCGAGGCCCCGACCGTGAGTGGTCTCATTCTTCACCGACATCATCTATCGCTTCGGCATACCCAACAAAATCATCACCGACAACGGCACTCGGTTTACAAGGAAGAAATTCCTCAACTTCTGCGACGACAACCACATCCGTGTGGACTGGTCTGCAGTTGCTCACCTGAAGACGAATGGGCAAGTCGAGAGGGAAAATGACATGATCCTACAAGGCCTGAAGCTGAGAATTTTCAAGCGGCTCGACAAGTTTCGAGCAAGATGGGCAGCCGAGCTTCCATCCGTGTTGTGGAGTCTGCACACCACGCCAAGCCGGGCCACAGGGTTCGCATCTTTCTTCATGGTGCATGGCTCCGAGGTGGTCCTGCCCATGGACATTGACTATGGCAGTCCACGAGTACGAGCATACACCGAGGAAGAGAATCAAGTCACGCTCGAGGACGCGATCGACCAACTCGACGAGGCGCGCGACGTGGCGCTCGCTGTGAGCGCCAAGTACCGGGGGCGGTGGGCGTTGCGACGCTACCACGAGCGTAACATGCGCCCACGACCGAGTTCCACGTTGTGGACCTCGTGGCTCCGCCTAGGTTCAAGGCGCAAGGACAGTAACAAGCTTTCACCACCTTGGGAAGGTCGTTCATCATCCACGAAGTGCTCCGATCGTGACGTACAAGATCCGCACGAGGATAGTAGGGTCACTACCAACGACGGGAACACCGAGCACCTGCGCCCGATTTATCCTTGAGTAAATATTCAAACGCATGTGTCAATAAATAGATGTTGCATGCCTTGTTCACATGTCTCTGAGTTCCAAACTTATCTTCGGTTGTTTTCATTTCTTTGTGGCAACATTTGAGCTTGAGCAGAGAGCGTCTTTGCACCAAGGCAAAGACGCTCCCTGCTCATGCCCTCCTCGTTTTTTCGAATTTTTTCAAAAAAAATCTGACAACTTTGTCGAGACCGATCGCACGAGCGAAAGTTTTTTTGACGGAAACTCAAACTCGCGAAAAGTAAAGATGACGGCTTGCATGGGATGACGAGTTGCTATTCGTTCAAAGCTTCTAGTGCTAACGCCCCCGCGGTTACGACACGAAGACTTGTGAGTACTCCTCTAGTCTCCAGCTGTCATCCGATCTCTTTTCAAAAGTGCTTGAGTGACCGCCGGACCTTAGCCTCCGGGAAAATGTTTTCACACACAAAATCTCGACTGGGCTTATCTCCCGAACCTTTTGAGTTTCCTGGCCGGCGAACGGACGGTTGCGCTTAGAGGATCGAAGAGGCCAGGCCTTACAACTCCTACGCCCCCATGGCTCCGGAAAATGGCCCGAGACTGCTTGGGCCTCTAAGTTCGACTACGCGTTGCTGCAGTCATCCTCGGTGATCAGAAGTAATCGAGGGATAATGCAAGATAAAAGACTTAGCTACATGGTAGCCTTGTGACTTGTTCAAATTATTACAACAAAATAGTTCATGGCATGTTTAATTTGGGGGGCGGAGAACTCCTGGGGCCCCTGATTCATCTTGTGGTAGCAACTCCAAGGCCTTCAAAGTGGCGTCGGCCATGTCGCGAGCAAAGGTGGCGTTGCACCTCCGGCCCTCATCGCATTGGCTCTGCCTGGATATACCTGGCCCAGCCGCCATTCAGCTGTGCGGTCCAGCCCCTTGGTAATGCGACTCGAACATGGTGAGGACCCCGTGCACCGCACGATGAGCCACTGACAACTCGAGTTCTCGCACCACGCCGGAAGGCGCCGACCTCTCGACTCATCGTCTCGGCGTTCTTGGACCAAGCGACACGCCGAGCTCCGCCATGGTCCAACTCATCGCCCTCCCGAGCTTGGCGATATCTCTCGATGGCCTTCTCGCCGATGGCCTCGACTCTGCACCGGGCGTCGCGGCCCGGCTCGTGGCGCCGCGGGCCCCCGTTCTCCCCGGACACCCGAGATTGCTCCAGCCGTCCGAACCTCTAAAAACAAACAAGGAAGAGAAGTCATGACGGGCTCACGGGAGAAGAAGAAGACGGGGGAATCCGTGTTCGACACTCACTTTGAAGCTACTCCGACAAGCGCCCGACGGCGCCTTCCTTCTCAATGACTCCGAGGACAAACGGCGTTCCGCCCGTTGACCGCGCCACGCACCATTCCGCGCGGATCACGCGCGCCCCCCGCAACCACGGTAGTGAATCGTGGTCCGGCCATGAGCAAGTGGCGAACCGGACAAGGAGAAGAGGGGACTGTCCGACTTACCACCGAAGATCCTCGCTATTGCATTGGCGCTTGTGTCGCGAAGCTGCACCACCTCCTCGGTGACCACATGGAGTTGGTTTGTAACCTGGGAGAATTGGCGGCCTATCATCGCCAAGTCCGTCGTAGCCGTGCCCAGGTCACGTTCCAGCTCCGACACCCTTGCTTCAAGCGCCGCCTTCTCACGAGCGATGGCCTAGGCGGCATCCCGGGCGGTGGTCTCAATTGCGGCCACAGCGGTCTTGGCCCTCTCGGCGGCCTCCTCCACAGACGTTGCGGCTGCTCGGAGCTTCTCAACCTCGGCCTCGGGAGCACAAGCCTCGACGCTAGCGAGTCTCGCTCGGTGACAGCCGTGGCGGCAGTAGTCTTGGCGGTGACGGCGCGATCCTCCACCAACTGGCGGGCAACTTCGAGGGACGTCCACGCAGACACCTCGCTCGCCACGACAGCGGCCACCGCTACCCGGGCCGTGACGAGCTGCATCTCCAGCTGAGTCCGCTCCGCACGAAGCTCTCGCACCTCGCGGGCGCGTCTCCGACCCGATGACTCGAGGGTCTACCGCCAACGAAGTAAAGATAAGTGGTGCTCCTTGAGAAGGCCAAAGAATTAAGGACACGACCTTCAAACAAGAAAATCCTACCGAGGTCAGTGAGGATGAGCTCATCAAAGGCGTGGGCGCACCCACCCGCCCCACGCTCCATGCCGTTGCGCGCCGCAACCTCCTCATCGTCCTCGATGTCGTCGCCGAGCCCGGAAGTGGCCGCCCACGAGGTGTGGGCGAGTTCGAGGGCCTGGGCTTCACCGCCTGTCGCGCCCGGCAACAAAGACGCCCCCGTCTCCTCGTCCTCTTGGATCTCCATGGAGGTGGCCCTTGTCGTACCCTTGGGAGCAACTCACTCTTGGACGACGGCGTGTGCTCGTCGGGGGTACGCGAACCTCACCCGCACCGCCGGCGACCGGGCGGGGCGGCGATGATCCCGCCTCTCCGACAACGACCTCTGCCGCGTCGGTCGCTGCAACGGCGTCTGTGGTTTCGAAAGCTTCTGCCGGTTGGGGGAGGGACGCTTCCCGACTCGCGCTGGTCAGCGGTGGCGCGGATGCATCTTCAGCTGGTCCGGCCACCGCCGGCGGCGCGTCGGCGGAGCTGCATTCGTCACCTCCGCCGGGCGCGGCGGAGCGAAGCCGCCGGCGCGCTCACACTATGTTGCGCCTTCGAGACTGAAGCGATCATCTCCATGATCGACGGCTCGGCAAACATCCGCTCAATTGCTAACTCCAGCACCTTCTCCGAGAGTTGGGGCGCTTCAAGGTCGATAATCCCGACACTGGGAAAGTCTATGTGTTAACACCAAAATTTGCAAGGTATGAGTCCGACTTGTGGGTCCAACTTCTAAGAGGAATCCGTCCTGGCCGGAAGGAAGGTTTCTTCGATGAATTCAAAATAGGAAGAGTCCGCGGTCGGCAATTTGCTTCCGTTCGGCAAGGAAACTCGTTGGTACCGATTTTGCGGGATTGCGTGGTGACGTGGCCCGAGCGAAGGGACAAATGGATGGATAAGCGATCGCACCTTGGGAGATAAATTAGGTATCGAATCCATTCGAGGTCATGCTTAACAGAGTATAAATATGGACCCTGAATGTATGTAACAGACATCAGAAACATTCTCAATACAACCGGCTTTACGCCAAACCCTTGAGTCCTTTGTCGTGTCGTCGAGTTCTTCGAGAGGGTTCATCGATCCGTCGACCTCTGTGAGTACCGGGAACCTTGTATCATGTCTAGTATCATGCGGATTTAGATCCGATGCAAGTAGTCTTGTTACCATGCTTAGTGTCATGCGGTAGATTCAAGCTTGGTTCAAGAGGGTTTCTTGTTAGGTCATGAGCCATGCGGTAGGCTAAGATCTAGCTTGAAGCTAGTTATCAGCTCTATTGAATTTTGGCAAGATTCAATAGATTCATTAAGTTATCCCGTGTTGCTTTGAGTTTTTTGCTTTGTATGTTTAAATTCATGTAACACTTCTTTGCCCAATCTAGATGGGTTTGGATCGGCTCTATCTTTTTGATGATCCTTATGTGAATCGAGTTCGCAGCCTTGGCTAAAATAGCACGTGGATCACATCCTCCCCCGATAGCCGACACCGAATCGATCTAGGTTGTCACGTGTTGTGGGTTCAAGCTTGGCCAAACTCGTATAAATCTTGAAAGAGCCGGGTATCAGTGTAGATGCACGTTTTTGGGTTGTTTTGAAGCTAGTCATCCTAAGTGGATTAGATTTCAAACCAATCCGATAGATTTATCTTGTTTGGTAATGTTCGTCTTTCTTCATGGACTTTGCATTCTACTGCTCACCCGTATTCTAAGTTATGCTTTCATGAGTAAAACGTGTTCATAAGTTATGCTTTTAGCTTTCCATATTTAGATTGTATCATGCGGTGGATAGATCTATTTGTGGATGGTGGTTTGATATCAAGCAAGTTGTATCATGTGGATAGATTTGTTTGATATCTTGCCTCGACGGTTTTAAAGTACCTAGACATGCGTAGACTAGTGCTTTGGACTCATGCATGCTTGTTTATTACATATTTATGCTCATGCTTTTACTTCATTTATCATTTAATGTTGTTTATCACGGTGGATCGTCATGGCTCTCGCGCACGTGCATCTTTATCCAAATAAAGACCCATCTATCGTCATGCTTATGTCATCTATTCGATCGTGTTACTTTTTGCACTTTAAAGCTCCCGAATGGTTTCTAGTCTGCTGGCAGATAGCTCTTCATAGCTATATGTCATCTCACTTGGCTTTCTAGCCGTAAATATGGAACTGTCTGGTACTACCCGGCAAGTTCCAAGCTTTGGAATTTAACTACTTTGTCTTTTGTTAATTTTCAGGGAAAATTGACTGGCACGTCTTGTGATCTCTTCGCGTGTGAAGCTAGCTTGTTCGGCTTGCTGTGTGCTTGGCGTGAGGTGCAGATTTTACGTCAACACACTTTTTGGGCACGGAGCCCGTGGGGACCATAGCCGAAAATCAAGATGCCTCGACATCTATGGGACATTATGGATGTCAACATCGAGGACCTCTCCCGAGCATGGGGCCAGGGCCGCCCAAAGGATGCCATGGATCGCCTCCAAATGGGTATGCTTGTCGTCATTTAAAAAGAACACGAGTGGCGTCCCATACCTCAAAAATGAGATGCCTAGGGTTCTATTGCTAGGAGAGAGTGACGCTACAACTCGAAATAGAGAGAGGGAGGAATGCATGCAAGCGTTTCGATACGCCGCAAAATGATGTGCTAAGCAGGCATCGCGTAGCTCGGGGGTGCGTTCAAATAGACAGAGGTGGCCGTTTTAGGCCCGGCATGGAGCAAGTATTCAATCGGCACCCTTCGTGAGGCACCGTGGAGATTGGAGAGTCCAGCTTCTCGGGCCCACAATTGCGAAGCCAGCCACCTCAGCCCTCCTCCGCAGCGTTGGAAGCCGCGCCGTCCCGAAATTCTCCTCCTTCCACAAGGCGCCGGGAGGGTCACTCGCCTAACCCCTCCGCAGCTACGAGGACATCCCGCCCGCCCACCTCCACGGTGGCGGCACAAAGCCAACATATGCAACAACAACCTACACGTGCCTCACGCACGGGAGCTGGCATTTGGCTCTGTCCGGAGTTCCACTTTGCTTCCGCCACGTGATTGCCCCAGCCTAGCAACAGATCGCGTAAGAATTTGTACTTCGGTGGAGGCTACCACGAAGTGATGAACTATGGTGCCATCGATGCTTCCCGAATCCGGCCACGGCCGCCCACGGCGTACAAGAGGATGATATCTCGCTCGTACATGGCCGACTTGATGCAGAATCAATTCGGCTCAAAACCCAAATGTGTGGACCTACCTACACGCCTCCGTTCCCGAGTGGTATTACAATGTGATCCTGCCGCCAAGAGTTAAGCCTCCGACGGAATTTAAAATTTTTCCAGCAGATGACACGAGTACCTGGAGCACATTGCTCGCCACTCGATGCACGAGTGCCCACCGAAGAGGCGTTCAGTGGTTAGGTACTTGCCCATGTCACCGACGCGGCGCACGTTCCGCGTTCCCTACCCCGCGTCTCCCCAATCGGGCCGGGCACATGGAGGAGCCGGAGCGAAAATTCCACGCCCATTACTTCAGCGTATAACGGAAAGAAGCTCATCAACCTCGCCACTCGCGCAGACACAGTTGGAGATGCCCTGGGAGTTCCTCGTGAGGTTCAAGGAAATTAAAGGCATGTGTTTTTCGCTAAATCGCTGCATGATCGCTGGCCGACATGGCCGTTGCAGGGATGCGACTTGCCGACGCAGTGCCGTTGGTATGGAGTTCGACAACTCCGGGTCAACCGTCCCAAAAGTCGTCATTGATGAGCAAACGAAGCCCACGAAGCGTAAGAAAGATGTTCCTGGCAAAACGCACGACGTAGTTGATACTCCACAATCGCTCCTTGAAAAGGCCGATCAAATGGGGGACTCTCACGATGACCAGAAAGTGGCCGGCCGCCGAGGATCATGGGGAAGGAACCGTCGACCATGAATCAGTCACGGGTCAAATGCATTTCGAAAGGCACATACGACTTTTGACGTCACTAAAGCCGATAAGCCGTTTTGAATTCTCGGTGAAAGAAGGCCGAATCGCATTGCCCGAAGGGCATTCCATGCTCTACCGATGGAGTAAAGGAGAAGGCCGCGACTTCGAGGACCATGTGGCCCGAGGACCTAAGGATGGTCGCTTCCTTGTGTGATGAGTGATCGATAACGCGGTGGATCGATTCTTGGCTAAGTATTGGGTGCAAAGTTGCGCTGACTCGTGTTGGTGCAGTGAAGAACAAGCGCGAAAGGTCATCACCTCTGGTGAGGCCTCCAGGTGTGGAGAAGACAAGTAGGCTTTGTTCGAGGGACGCGGTGGCCGTTGGGTCAAGTGCGGGCCGCATGGTGGCATGAACAGCAAGATGAAGTCGTGGACGGTTTCTTGCTGAGCCTCAAAACCAAGGTCGAGTCGACTACGTGGGAGCCAAGTCATGAGTGGAGATCGCGAGGCTACACCGAGTTCGCGGGGTTTCCGTGGTTCGCCGTAAAAACCACCGTCTTTGGTTGATCCACAAAGCCAAGACCGAGAACCGGGCGCACCCGAGGTGCAAGAACACTCGCACGGCCTCGACTTGGTTCGACCGTCCGGACCCAAGGGGGACCGGGCCCGATCGGTGAGGAGCACCTCGGCTCGACTGGCAGGCGACGACGCACCGAATCTTCGGCTTTTAGGACACGCGTCGGATCGCATGGCTTGCGTCAAGGTTACGCAGGTCTGGCCGGCATCCGTCCAATGGTGAAGACATCAAGAATTCCAACCGCCCCTTGAGGGGCTTGTATCCCTAGTTAGTAGAGAAGGGCATTTTAGACATTCGTTGCCTCCATATAACCCAAGAGGTGAGAGGATGGCAGCCAACTCTTGGAACCCTAGCTCATTAGTTCTATTTTCCACCTATTTTCTCTAGGTTTTCCTTAAAGACTAGCACGAGAGCTTCACTAGAGAGATCTTGTAGAGAGGGATGGATGATCAAAGCGGCTTGCTGACCTTGTACGAACCTTTGTTTCATGTATAGATGATTCGGCGTGGTTCCTCGAAGGTTTGGATGTGTTTTACCCTGGTTGTTTTTGGTGGTGATTTTCGGAGCCTCTCTTCCCATGGATTTCTTTGGAGTGTTTTTGGGGCTTTTCTTGGTGATTCATGGGGGAAATTTGTGGGAACCCTTCGGTGGTTCTTCGGGGTTGTGATTCCCTCCAAATCCGTGAGAAAAGTTGCTCGAATTTGGGGTTTCTTGAGTTCTTGGGTTGGAAGTGCTTTCGGCGGGATTTCTTCAATTCCTCCTTTTTGGACGAGATTTGGTGGGATTAACCAGCTATGGACTCCTCATGAGGTGCTCCCGACATCCCCCAAAGTCTTGTTCAAGTCCGTGGAGCGATTCGGGAGATCGAGGGGATTTGGATTTGGGGGAGTTGACCCGCCGGGTGCCGCCCACCGCGAGCTGCCTGCCACACCGACCGACCGTGCTCTTGACCTGGGCCCGACCTAAGTGTGCCCTTAGGGTTTTCGCCTGGGATGAGCGTCTTGGTGTGTTCTTTGTTGTCCCGTGGTGTGCCGCTCGTTTCGAGTTTGGGTTCGTCGGTGGTCGGTTGGCCCGTTTGGTGCCTTGGGGCTTTCCGAAGCACGTACCGATCGGCGGCGTCTCGACTCGTCCGACCGTGTGGAGCCACTTAGTGGAAGTTGCTCGAAAGTTCACGAAATAGTGGGACCTGGCCCCATCGGCAGGCCACCCCGTCCGACCTGTGGGTCCGTAGACTCGGGTTTGTTGTTCCGCCCGCGTTCTCGAGTCGGAAGGCTGTGTGTGTTGGTTCCTTAGGTCTGCTGGCACTCCAAAGGCTACGTGAGCTTGGCCAACTTGGGTAGTGAGTCTGAGACGTGTGTTGGAAGCCGCGTTCGTCTTGTTGGAGTTCTCTATCTCCATCGAGAAGAATTTTTATCGGCTCCCATTCACTCCCCCATCTCTCTCGGTTCGCCGTATCGGTCCTTCAAGTGGGTATCGCAGCTCGTTCGGGTCTTTGTTGACTCTAACTTCGGGCTTCCAAGATCCAAGGATGGCGTACCAGAACTGGGTTCGGGTCCTCCACACTTCGATGGCAAGAAACCACTTTCGTATGAGCAAGCGGATGGGTGCGTTCCTCCTCGCGGAAAGGGTCACTGTTTTTAGATGTCACTTGCATTACCGTGTGCTATGTCCGTACCGATGGATTTCCCAGCTCCCGGTCGAGGGACAACATTCGACGCCAACAATAAGGCGTCGACTACTTGTTTCGTGCTTTGTGTCACCGAGTTCGATCGGGTGCACACCGAGCACTTGGCTTGTAGGATTTGGGCGGTGTTGAAGGATGCTCATGTTGGGAACGCCTGTGTCTGCACTGTTGTATGCGACCTACCTGAGAGAGTACGAGAACTTCACTCATCTCCCCAAGTGGAGTCCATCGATGCCTGCTTCGCAGGTTCACTGTGGTGGTGAACAACATGAGGGCCAATGTGGACGTGCTCCCGTACGATGATCATGATAGAGCTTGGCCAAGCTCTTACACCTTTCGGGATCGCACGATGGGGCGGAAAGTTCGAGGCCATACGAGCTCTGAGAGGTATGATACTCCGACGGAACGAGCCGTTCTCGAAGCTCAAGTCGGCCGAGGTGGGATAGGGGGCAGCATGACCGCCAAGCTCGCAGGGACCGATCGATTCCCATAGTTCTGCCTTCGTTGGTGTCTCCAAAGGGAGACTAACTCTAACCCATCCACCAAAGATGTTCTCGTTTTTCCTTTGATGTCTATGCCGTATGAGGAGTTTGATGACCCTTGGAGAGGACTTCCAGCCGGCGCTCGTTGACGAGGCGGTTCGAGAGGTCGCACGAGAACCCCGTGAACATGAGGAGGAACACGAGGACTTGCTTCCGCTGCGGCAAGCCGGACACTTCGTCGCCGACCGGCCCGAGAAGGCCGAGAACAAGGACAGCTACAAGCACAAGCCGAGGATGAACGATGGCAAGTACCGTTCGAGGCGCGACCACAGAGCAAGCACAAGAACAAGTACAAGGACGAGCGACGATCGAGGAAGAAGGAGGGCCGAGGCAAGGCCCCAGCGATGGTTGGAGCGAGCGACGTCGACCTGGGCCCGTACTCCACCTCGGGAGCTCGAGCAAACAGTTGAAGACGAGGGAGATCGCCGCAAGAACAAGAAGTCGTCCAAGAACTCCGAGCGGGGCCGGAAGCCGCTTCGCGAGAGATGGCTTCGCACCATGGCGCGAGCTCCGGCAGCAAGAAGAGCACACAGAGCGATCGTACCGAGTCCGACGACGAGGTGCGTGAGAACTTTCCTTGCGCCGAGAGAATGAGAGGCTTGGCTCTTTGCTTGATAACCGTGATGACATGCTGTGAGAGGCCAAGAAAATGAGGAAAGAGCTTAGGGCTTCACTCGAGGATGCTAGGACTAGAGTGGTCGAGCTAGAGACACAGGTGCTTGATAGCAAGCTTGAGATTGATTCGCTTAAGGCTAGCCCCGTTGTTTCTTCGATGAGAATGATTGTGCTGATTGCTCCATATTCCTCGTCGATCTTGCTTGTTTAAGGAGAAGCATGCTTCCAAGTGTGAGGAACTAGATGTGCTTAGGGTTGAGGTGGCCGAGCTTAAGTCTAGACCTTGCTTTGCTAGGTGCTTGCACTTCATGGCCCCGTTTTTGCATGCTAAGATTGATGAGATGCATGCTTACACTAGTTCGCTCGAGGCTAAATTAGCTGAACCCATGCCTACATCTTGCTCTACCCGTGAAATGCATGCATTGAAAAATTTGAGCTGCACATTGTGTTGACCGTTTGGCAGGATGAGAATGATGATTTGAGGAAGTTGATGGGGTGGTTGTCCCGTCACGAGCCTCGCCGAGGATGATGATCGAGGCCTTTAAGAGGCAAGATGGTGAGGGGGTTTGGAGCAAAACAAGGTTGGTGAGGGAAGTGGAGAGAATATCCCGAGCCACCAAAACCCACCACAAGAATGAGTTCCCCACCAAAACCTAACCATCTAAGGAACTCCACAGACACAACCCCCGCCTCCACCCGTGTTTCCTACACCCACAAATGACCTACAAAAGCCTATCAAGTTTGTGAGCACTTCGGGGAAAGTGTTCTTTGGGAAGGAGAGTGAGAAGGCAAGTGGTGAGAAACCTGGAGGGTTTGAGTGGAGAGAAATCGAGTGAAAGGAACACATCCCAAGCCAAAGCCTAAGCTAGAGGTTCCACTGTGGCTATTGTGGGAGAGATTGGCCATAAGGAGGAGTTTTGCTTCAAGAGGAAGCGAGAGGAGAGAATGAGGAAGGAGTGGGCAAACAAGGACAAGTACCACCCTTCCGATGGTGTACTTGAGCTCGTATGCAGATGCCTGTGTGGGCAAGTGCGATTGTGAGGACAAGCCGGGGCTTGGGGAGAGAAGAAGGCCGCAGGGTGGTGTCAAGAAACCAGGGGTCACACCGCCGATCGGTGGGGCACCGCCGACCGAGGCAGTTCGTACGTACGTATGTTCGGTTTCGAGCTTCGCATGTGCGAGGTTGTTTCCCTCTCGGTGGTCGTGTCTCCGTGGTTGGGCCGGAAAGGGTGTGTGGTCGGGCCATAGGCGCTTCTCCCCTCTCGTGCTCAATACGGGGATTGGAGGAGTCGTGGCGTTGAGTTGGAGAGAAGGACGTTCCACGAGCTTTCTTGCGTGGTTTTGCGTCCTCCCCCGCAGAGGGGTGGGTTCTCCTGTGTTACCGTGGTGGTGTTCGTGGAGTGCGCTTGGTAGGAGAGATACTTTGGTTGGTGCTAACCCCACTTTCGAGCAAATGGCTCGCACCGGATTTCCTCCTTTGGTACCAACCCCGTCGAGTCGTTTGTTCGCTCACGGCCTATTTTTGAATTTTTGTGTGGGAGACTTGAAGAACATTTGGTTGATTGACCTGCCACTGAGGCATATGACCCATATTCAGGGGGTGGTTCTCAAGTCTCGTCCCGTGGTGACGAAGAGGCACATCACTTTGGGGACACCCGGCGTGGCGTGTGCTTTTCGTAAGGTGAGATAAAAGTGAGTGACAAGATCACTCGGGGAGGCGTGTTGCTCTTGTTCAATCGCTCGTACAATTTTGCTTTCGTGTCTCGCTTGTTGATGAGGGTTTTTGGAGGTGTTGTTTCGGCCTCGGTGGTTCTCGATTGTGGACCTCGAGGGTGACCTTGTTTGTATGGTCGTTCCTGAGGGCTGTGTGTTTCGTGCCGATTTTTCTTGGCCGGTGTTGAGCGTTGTTTCTTGGCCGGTTCTTCGAGTGAGTTGTGGAAGTGGCATAGGAAGTTGGGTCACTTGAGCTTTGACCTTTGTCTCGCTTGAGTAAACTCAATTTGGTCCGAGGATTGCCACGGTTGAAGCTTGAGAAAGAGTTGGTTTGTGCTCCGTGTAGGCATGCCAAGACAGGCCTTTCACTCCGCCTCTCACCGATGTGATGACCGAGCGTCCATGCGTAGCCGCTCCATATGGACTCCGTTGGCCCGGCTCGTGTGCGATCTCGGCGGTGGGAAGTGGTATGTCCTTGTTGTGGTGGATGACTATTCTCGTGGTGCGTGGGTGTTCTTTTCCGGAGGATAAGTGGGAGACGTTTGGTTTTGTTCGAGATCTAGTCTTGAGGTTGAGGAACGAGAGGCACGGAGATGCCATACGAGCTATCCGCAAGGATAATGGCACGGAATCTCAGAACTTCCGTTTTGAAACCTTTTGTCATGACTTGGGTCTTGAGTACCTCGCCGAGTCCGCATACGCCCCTGCACGGGTGTTGTGGAAAGGAAGAACAGACTCCAGCAGAGGGTCGACGATGCTTGATGAGCATAGGACTCCGAGGAGGTATTGGGCTAAGGCGTGAATACCGCATGCTATGTGTCGAACACATACCTCGTAGTGCACAAGAAGAAGATGCTATGAGTTGATGCATGGTCGCACACCCAAGGTGAGCCACTTTCATGTCTTTGGTTGGTAAGTGTTTCATTCCGAAGGAAAGGCAGAAGTTGGATAAGTTTGAGGCTAGGTCTCGTCGATGGCATTTTCTTTGGTTATGCATCTCATTCTAGAGCATATCGTGTGCTCAATCTTGAAACTAACCAAATCGTGGAGACTTGGCGGGTGTAACCTTCGACGACGTAGCCACGTAGGGGCCGCCTTGTTTTTGAGTGTGGGGCAGTGGATGATGAGCTTGGCGAGGAGATCTTTCAGGAGGAGGAGCATGAACATGGAGATGATGAGGATGGCTGCATGCAAGGCTCCCTACCGAACATGTACCCACTACTTCTACCACGATGATGGATGGACCCTCCGCTACACCTACGACGACAAATCAAGAACGAGGAGAAGCCGATGTTGAGGGGGGAGGTAGCTTCTGAGGCGAGAAACCTCCCCGCGAGTCTGCGGGATCACCCCGTCGAGGATCATCGGCGACATGAATGAACGCACCACACCTGGCCGAGGTTCGAAATTCCCATTTTGCTCATGCTGCGTTTGTTGCTTCTTTCGAGCCCAAAGACATTGGACACGTTACCATTCGATCACAATTGGGTTAACTCGATGCATGAGGAATTGGAGAACTTTGAGAGGAATCGGTGGAGTTGGTTGACCCTCCCCTGTGGTGTAAGCCGATTGTACAAAGTGGGGTGTGGGAAAAACAAAGAGGGAGAGAAGGGTGAGGTCAGGAGTGAAACAAGTCGAGACTTGTTGCTCAAGGGTTCGGGCCGAGGAGGGGATCGACTACGAGGAGACCTTGCTCCCGTAGCCCGTTCGGGGAGGCGATTAGACCTTCTAGCCTTTTTCTCGTGGCTAAAGGGTTCAAGTTGCACCAAATGGATGAAGAGTGCTTTTCTCGAATGAGGTTGGAGGAAGAAGTGTATGTGAGGTACCTCCGGGGTTTGAGAGTGAGAAGTACGACCGGGTGTACAAGTTGAGGAAGGCGCCGTATGGGTTGAAGCAGTGCGCCAGAGCTTGGTATGGCAGGTGTTGAGGGGGTTCTTTGTTTCCGAGAGAGGTTTTGAGATGGGGCGTCGATCGTACCTTGTTTTTGCCGAGGCAGTATAGTAGACATTCCGATTGTGCAGTGTACGTGGATGATATTGTCTGTGGCTCGTCTAACTCTTGTTGCGAGGTTTGCGTATGATATGAGCAGGGAGTCGGAGATGAGCATGATGGGCGAGTTGCGCTCTTCCTGCCACAAATCAAGCAATCAAAGGAAGGTACATTTGTGCACCGGTGCTAAGTACACCAAGGACATTGTGAGAAAGTTCGTGAGGACTCCAAGGCTATGACGACGCCGATGAGTACGACTACGGCTCTTGATGCGACGAGGAAGGTGAACACGTGACCGAAGGAGTACCGTTACGGATCGGATCACTCCTCTACTTGGACGGCGACGAGGCCGTACATACAAGCCTTGTATGTGTCCGTGCGCTCGTTTTCAAGCGTCTCCGAGGACTTCGCATCCAAAGGGGTGCTGAAGAGAATTTTCGTGTACTTGCGTCGCCACACTCCCGACTTCAAGCCTTTCGTACTCCGCGTCCTCTTCTTCGCGCTTCATGGCTTTTCGTACGCGGATTTGCCGTGCTCTGCTGGATAGGAAGTCCACTTCCGGGGACTTGCCGCCTTTGCCTCGTTGGTGTTCCTGGTCTTCTCGTAAGCGCCGAGTGTTGCTCAATCCACGACCGAAGCCGAGTATGTTGCCGCTCGCTAGTTGTTGCTCTCACTCTCCTGGATCACCTACACCATGAGTGACTTTGGTGAGGGAGTATACCCATGTCCCACTTCAATGTGATAGCACTGCCATAAGCGTTGCAAAGAACCCGTTGCCCCATTCTAAAACCAAGCACATAGAAGTGAGGTATCATTTCTCCGAGAGACAACGTTGAGAAAGGAAAGATAGCGTTGATCCATGTACCCACACATCACCAACTAGCCGATATTTTCACCAAAACCCCTAGATCAAGCAACTTTCACTCGTTTGCGGGGGGGAACTTGGTGTGTGTTTGATTTCCGAGTTGGGTGTGTGGGAGCTTTCTTTGCTTCTGGTGTCGAGCCCGTTTTGCCTCCCCTCGAGGAGCCGGTTTGTAGCATATGTATAGCTTTCCTTTTGTGCATTTCTTGCATTTTGGCATGGCATATGTAACATGTGATGTATAGGCATCCTTGTATCTTAGATTGCATGCATTTTGTATCATATGCATTGGTTAGGAAAAGCTTCTCTCATATACATTGTTCACCATGGAATGAGATATATGTCTTTTGTGAGCTTGTTTGGTATGCTACTGCTAGTTTGGCTTAGCTCTTGATGATCTTGATGAATAATCCATGGTTGATAGCTATGCTTTTGAAAATGTCACATGTATGCTCTCTCATGTGTAAATGCCTTTACATGCTCTTGACATGTTTGTGTGGCCTTGCTATGCTTAATTTGTGGTTGGATAGCTAGTTTATTGATCATATGGGGCCAAAGGCTCATTTGCCATCCCGAATGTTTAGCCCTCTTGGATCTATCTCTTTGTGGAGGAGCATGTTCCTTTTTGTCGCAAAGACATTTCATATACCATTTTTGCAAATCTGAAAATGAAAATGAAAATGCTTGGAAAATATGCTCCCATGTCATATGTGCTGAATTTAATTTGCTTTTGGGTGTTAAACCGTTGCATGATGCCTACCAATGAGAAGTCTCATACATAGAAGTAGGCACATGGCTCGGTGGCTTTGACATGACAGGTGCTTGTGGGTGTTTGTGATGGTCTTATGATTAGAATGGCTGTCCTAGCAGAAGTTTGTGTGGCTTGCCATTTTGATATGCTTTGATCATGTTTAGGACTTTGCTCATGAGAGGCAAGTTTTTTCGCAAAATTGCCAAAATCCATCTTAGCTTCGTCCAATGGTTGTGAAACTTGGTGATCATGTAGTTGAGATCGATACGAAGCCGTAGAGTATCTAACTTGCTCATTTGGACGTGTGTAGCATCCTATGTTGAATTTTGTAGGCTTGAGAAGCTCTTAGTTGAAAGTTTTGCATTTTTGGCTTGATTCATGCATTGTCAACAAGGGGGAGAAGTTTGAGCTTGAAATGGCTTGGTGGATGCATTTAGAAGGTGTTCAAAGCTCTCGAGCCATTTCTCGGGTTTCGATGCACACCGGTCTCGACCGTGATGAAAGCACCCGTCCGACCTATGGTGAGTGCTGGTCCCGTACACATGTTAGGCACCTACCGACCTGGCAGATGACCTATTCGACCGGTGGTGAGCCGAAAGTGCTGGCAACGTCTCGTTTTCAAGTGGTTTGCATGCATTGGTTCAGGGGGAGCTCTTAGTGGTGTTCGAGCTTTGTTTCGGTGGTTTGCGCTCTTTGCTTGAGCTTTGTTTTGTCTCGGATGTGTCGGAAGCCGTTGCCCTTGCCTAAGGGGTCCCAGACTTGTCTTCTTCAAGTGATCTTGCTTTTGCCTTTGTTTGGCTTTCGATCGCTTGTTGGAGTTTCTTTTGTTCGTTTCTTTTCTTTTTCTTTTCTCTCTTGTTACTTTCGTAGGGTGTTGCCAATGCACTCATCAAGGGGGAGATTGAGGACCATGTGTGGTTCGAGGACCTAGTGGATGGTCGCTTCCTTGTGTGATGAGTGATCGACAACGTTGTGTGGACCGATTCTTGGCTAAGTATTGCAAAGTGTGTTGCGGCTTGACTCGTGTTGGCGTGTGAAGAACAAGCGCGAAAGGCTGCCGCCGTGAGGCCTGTGTGTGGAGAAGACAAGTAGGCTTTGTTCGAGGGACCCGGTACAAGTGGGGTCAAGTGGGCCGCACGGTGGCATGAAATGAAGAAGATGAAGTCGTGGACTCGTTTTGGTTGAGCTCAAAACCAAGGTCGAGTCAGACTACGTGGGAGCCAAGTCATGAGTGGAGATTGGCGAGGCTGCCACCGAGTTCGCGGTTTCCGTGTCTACCGTAAAACCACCGGGTTCTTTGGTTGATCCACAAAGCCAAGACCGAGAACCGAAGACGGAGGTGCAAGAAGATTTCGTACCGGTCCGATCGGTGGGTCCGACCGGTCCGACCGTGGGACCGGTCCGACCGGGTGAGGAGCACCGTGCCTCGACCGTGTGCGACGACGCAGTCCGAATCTTCGAAGCGAGGACACGCGCTTCTGCATCGCATGGCTTGCGTCAAGGCTACGAAGGGTGCGTCGCCGGCATCCGTCCAATGGTGAAGACATCAAGAATTCCAAATCCACCCTTGAGGGCTTGTATCCCTAGTTAGTAGAGAAGGGCATTTTAGACATTCTAAGGTTTCCATATAACCCAAGAGGTGAGAGGATGGCAGCCAACTCTTGGAACCCTACTCATTAGTTTTCCTATTTTCCACCTATTTTCTCTAGGTTTTCCTAGGACTAGCACGAGAGCTTCACGGAGAGATCTTTGTAGAGAGTGGATGGATGATCTAAGCGCTTGCTAGACCTTGTACGAACCTTTGTTTCATGTATAGATGATTCGGCGTGGTTCCCTCGTCAGTTTGGATGTGTTTTACCCGTTGTTTTTGGTGGTGATTTTCGAGCCCTCCTTCCTGATTTCTTTGGAGTGTTTTTGGGGCTTTTCTCTTGGTGATTCGGTGGGGGAAATTTGTGGGAACCCTTCGTGGTTCTTTGGGCTGTGATTCCCCTCCCAAATCCGTGAGAAAAGATGCTCGAATTTGGGGTTTCTTGAGTTCTTGGGTTGGAAGTGCTTTCGGCGGGATTTCTTCGATTCCTCCTTTTTGGACGAGATTTGGTGGGATTAAACTTGGCTATGGACTCCTCATGAGGTGCTCCTGATATCCCCAAAGTCTTGTTCAAGTCCGTGGAGCGATTCGGGAGATCGAGATTTGGATTTGGGGGAGTTGACCCGCGGGTGTCGTTCATCCCGAGTCGCCTGTGCTACACCGGCTCCGACCGTGCTCTTGACCGGTCCGACCGGTCCGTGCCCTTGTGGGTTTTCGCTCGGGTGAGCGTCTTGGTGTGTTCTTTGTTGTCCCGTGGTGCCGCCGTTTCGAGTTTGGGTTCGTTTGGTGGTCGGTTGGCCCGTTTGGTGCCTTGGGGGGCTTTCTCGTCGCCATCGGTCCGACCGTGCGTCTCACCGGTCCGACCGGTGTAGAGCCACTTAGTGGAAGTTGCTCGTGTTCACCAAGAGGGACCGGTCCGACCGGTGGTGCTCACCGGTCCGACCGGTGTGGGTCCGTAGACTCGGGGTTTGTTGTTCCGCCGCGTTCTCGAGCTCGGAAGGCCGTGTGTGTTGGTTCCTAGGTCCAAGGGCACTCCAGTGGCTACGTGGGCTTGGCCAACTTGGGTAGTGAGTCGGAGACGTGTGTTGGAAGCCGCGTTCGTCTTGTTGGAGTTCTCATCTCCATCGAGAAGAATTTTTATCGGCTCCCATTCACTCCCCCCCCTCTCTGGTTCGCCGTATCGGTCCTTCAAGTGGTATCAGAGCCGGTTCGGGTCTTTGTTGACTCTAACCAGTCTAAGATCCAAGGATGGCGTACCAGAAATGGGGTTCGGGTCCTCCACACTTCGATGGCAAGAACTACCAGATGTGGAGCAAGCGGATGGGTGCGTTCCTCCGCGGAAAGGGTCACCGTTTTGGGATGTCACGGTGGACACGGGCTATGTCCACCGATGGATTTCCTTGCTCCAGGGTCGAGGGACGCATTCGACGCCAACAATAAGGCGGTCGACTACTTGTTTCGTGCTTTGTGTCGCCCGAGTTCGATCGGGTGCACACCGAGCACTTGGCTTGTAGGATTTGGGCGGTGTTGAAGGAGGCTCATGTTGGGAACGCCTGTGTTCGAGCACGGTTGTATGCGACCTACCGGAGAGAGTACGAGAACTTCACTCATCTCCCCGGTGAGTCCATCGATGCCTTGTTTCGGAGGTTCACTCGTGGTGGTGAACAACATGAGGGCCAATGTGGACGTGCTCCCGTACGATGATCATGATAGAGCCGTCAAGCTCTTACACTCTTTGGATCGTACGATATGGGGCGGAAAGTTCGAGGCCATAGTCGAGTCGGAGAGGTATGATACTCTGACGGTGAACGAGCTGTTCTCGAAGCTCAAGTCGGCTGAGGTGGATAGGGGCATGACTGCCAAGCTCGAGGGACCGACTGACTCCCATAGTCTTGCCCTCGTTGGTGGTTCCAAAGGAAAGACTAACTCTAACCCATCCACCAGATGTTCTCGTTTTCCTCTTTGATGTCTATGCCGTATGAGGAGTTTGATGACCTTGGAGAGGACGAGCTGGCGCTGTTGACGAGGCGGTTCGAGAGGCTGCACGAGAACCGCGTGAACATGAGGAGGAACACGAGGACTTGCTTCCAGTGCGGCAAGCCGGGACACTTCGTCGCCGACTGCCCGGAGAAGGCCGAGAGCAAGGACAGCTACAAGCACAAGCCGAGGATGAACGATGGCAAGTACCGTTCGAGGCGCGACCACAAGAGCAAGCACAAGAACAAGTACAAGGACGAGCGACGATCGAGGAAGAAGGAGGGCCGAGGCAAGGCCCGAGCGATGGTTGGAGCGAGCGACGTCGACTCCTGGGGCTCCGCGTACTCCACCTCGAGCTCGAGCAGCTAGCCGAAGACGAGGGAGATCGCCGCAAGAACAAGAAGTCGTCCAAGAACCCGAGCGGGCCGAGCCGCTTCGCGAGAGATGGCTTCGCACCATGGCGTTGAGCTCCGGCGGAAGAAGAAGAGCACACAGAGCGACTCGGACTTCGAGTCCGACGACGAGGTGCGTGATGAACTTCCCTTCTTGCGCCAGGAGAATGAGAGAGGCTTGGCTCTTTGCTTGATAACCGTGATGACATGCTTAGAGAGGCCAAGAAAATGAGGAAAGAGCTTAGGGCTTCACTCGAGGATGCTAGGACTAGAGTGGCCGAGCTAGAGACACAGGTGCTTGATAGCAAGCTTGAGATTGATTCGCTTAAGGCTAGCCCCGTTGTTTCGATGAGAATGATTGTGCCGATTGCTCCATATTCCTTGCCGATCTTGCTTTGTTTAAGGAGAAGCATGCCTCCAAGTGTGAGGAACTAGATGTGCTTAGGGTTGAGGTGGCCGAGCTTAAGTCTAGACTCGCTTTGCTAGGTGCTTGCACTTCATGCCCCGTTTTGCATGCTAAGATTGATGAGATGCATGCTTACACTAGTTCGCTCGAGGCTAAATTGAAGGAACCCATGCCTACATCTTGCTCTACCTGTGAAATGCATGCATTGAAAAATTTGGAGCTTGCACATTATGTTGACCGTTTGCAGGATGAGAATGATGATTTGAGGAAGTTGATGGGGTGGTTGTCCGGCCACGAGCCTCAGTTGAGGATGATGATCGAGGCCTTTAAGAGGCAAGATGGTGAGGGGCTTGGAGCAAACAAGGTTGGTGAGGGAAGTGGAGAGAATATCCCGAGCCACCAAAAACCCACCACAAGAATGAGTTCCCACCAAAACCTAACCATCTAAGGAATCGACTAGACACAACCCCAGCCTCCACCCGTGTTTCCTACACCCACAAATGACCTACAAAAGCCTATCAAGTTTGTGAGCACTTCGGGGAAAGTGTTCTTTGGGAAGGAGAGTGAGAAGGCAAGTGGTGAGAAACCGGTGGAGGGTTTGAGTGGAGAGAAACCGAGTGAGCCCACATCCCAAGCCAAAGCCTAAGCTTGTGAGGTTCCATTGTGGCTATTGTGGGAGAGATGGCCATAAGGAGGAGTTTTGCTTCAAGAGGAAGCGAGAGGAGAGAATGAGGAAGGAGTGGGCAAACAAGGACAAGTACCACCCTTCCGATGGTGTACTTGAGCCTCGTATGCAGATGCCCGGGGGCAAGGCGATTGTGAGGACAAGCTCGGGCTTGGGGAGAGAAGAAGGCCGGCAGGTGGTGTTGCGTCGTCCGTGTCACACCGGCCGACCGATCGGTGGGGGGCACCGGCCGACCGGGCAAGGCCCGGACGGACAGATGTTCGGGTTTCGAGCTCGCATGTGTGCGAGGGTTGTTTCGGTGGTCGTGGTTCGGTGGTTGGGCCGGAAAGAGTGCAGGTGGTCGGGCTTGCTAGGCGTTCTCCTCCTCGTGCTCAATACGGGGATTGGAGGAGTCGTGGCGTTGAGTTGGAGAGGAAGGACGTTCCACGGGCTTTCTTGCGTGGTTTTGGTCCTCCTCCGTGCAGAGAGGGGTGGTTCCCTCGTGGTGGTTACCGTGGTGGTGTTCGTGGAGGTAGCTTTGGTAGGAGAGATGCTTTGGTTGGTGCTAACCCCACTTTCGAGCAAATGGCTCGGCAAGATCGGTTTTCCTCCTTTGGTACTAACCCCGTTGCCGAGTCGTTTGTTCGCTCACGTGCCTATTTTTGATTTTTCGGGTGGGAGACTTGAAGAACATTTGGTTGATTGACTCCGTTGTTCGAGGCATATGACCGGGAGACAGGGGGTGGTTCTCAAGTCTCGTCCCGGTGGTGACGAAGAGGTACATCACTTTTGGGGACAATGGGCGTGGGCGTGTGCTTTCGAAGGTGAGATAAAAGTGAGTGACAAGATCACTCGAGGCGTGTTGCTCTTGTTCAATCGCCGGGGTACAATTTGCTTTCGTGTCTCGCTTGTTGGATGAGGGTTTTGAGGTGTTGTTTCGGCCTCGGTGGTTCTCGGATTGTGGACTCTCGAGGGGACCTTGTTTGTATGGTCGTTCCCGAGGGTCGGTGTTTCGTGCCGATTTTTCTCGCCTTCGGGTGTTGAGCGTTGTTTCTTGGCCGGTTCTTCGAGTGAGTTGTGGAAGTGGCATAGGAAGTTGGGTCACTTGAGCTTTGACCTTTTGTCTCGCTTGAGTAAACTCAATTTGGTCCGAGGATTGCCACGGTTGAAGCTTGAGAAAGAGTTGGTTTGTGCTCCGTGTAGGCATGCCAAGATGGTGGCCTCTTCTCACCCGCCTCTCACCGATGTGATGACCGAGCGTCCATGCGAGCCGCTCCATATGGACCTTGTTGGCCCGGCCTCGTGTGCGATCTCGCGGTGGGAAGTGGTATGTCCTTGTTGTGGTGGATGACTATTCTCGTATGCGTGGGTGTTCTTTCGGAGGATAAGGGGGAGACGTTTGGTTTTGTTCGAGATCTAGTCTTGAGGTTGAGGAACGAGAGGCACGGAGATGCCATACGAGCTATCCGCAAGGATAATGGCTCGGAATTCGAGAACTCTCGTTTTGAAACCTTTTGTCATGACTTGGGTCTTGAGCACCGCTTTCGAGTCCGTATACGCCTCCCCGTAATGGTGTTGTGGAAAGGAAGAACAGACCTTGTGCGAGATGGCTCTGACGATGCTTGATGAGCATAGGACTCCGAGGAGGTATTGGGCCGAGGCGGTGAATACCGCATGCTATGTGTCGAACAGATATACCTCGTAGTGCACAAGAAGAAGACATGCTATGAGTTGATGCATGGTCGCACACCCAAGGTGAGTCACTTCCATGTCTTTGGTTGCAAGTGTTTTATTCTCGAAGAAGGGCAGAAGTTGGATAAGTTTGAGGCTAGGTCTCGTCGATGGCATTTTCTTTGGTTATGCATCTCATTCTAGAGCATATCGTGTGCTCAATCTTGAAACTAACCAAATCGTGGAGACTTGCGAGGTAACCTTCGACGAGACAGAGCCACGTAGTCAGCTTGTCTTTGAGTGTGCAGGTGATGATGAGCTTGGCGAGGAGATCTTTCAGAAGGAGGAGCATGAACATGGTGATGATGAAGATGGCGGTGTGGTGCCCCCGCCGAACATGTACCCACTACTTCGACTACGATGATGGATGGACCCTCTCGCTACACCTACGACGACAAATCAAGAACGAGGAGAAGCCGATGTTGAGGGGGAGGTAGCTTCGAGGCGAGAACCCTCCCCGCGAGTTCAAGTGGATCACCCAGCCTTCGAGGATCATCGGCGACATGAATGAACGCACTACACCTGGCCGAGGGTTCGAAACAATTCCCATTTTGCTCATGCTGCATTTGTTGCTTCTTTCGAGCCCAAAGACATTGGACACGCACTATCCGATCACAATTGGGTTAACTCGATGCATGAGGAGTTGGAGAACTTTGAGAGGAATCGGTGTGTGGGAGTTGGTTGACCCTCCCCCGTGGTGTAAGCCGATTGGTACAAAGTGGGTGTGGAAAAACAAAGAGGGAGAGAAGGGTGAGGTTGTGAGGAACAAGTCGAGACTTGTTGCTCGGGGGTTCGGCCGAAGGAGGGGATCGACTACGAGGAGACCTTTGCTCCCGTAGCCCGTTTGGAGGCGATTAGGATCCTTCTAGCCTTTTCTCGTGGCTAAAGGGTTCAAGTTGCACCAAATGGATGTGAAGAGTGCTTTTCCGAATGGAGTGTTGGAGGAAGAAGTGTATGTGAGACAGCCCTCCGGGGTTTGAGAGTGAGAAGTACCCCCACCGGTGTACAAGTTGAGGAAGGCGCCGTATGGGTTGAAGCAGCGCCTAGAGCTTGGTATGGCAAAGTTGAGGGGGTTCTTGTTTGAGAGAGGTTTTGAGATGGGGAAGGTCGATCAGACCTTGTTTTTGCCGAGGCAGGGTAGATATCCCGATTGTGTGTGTGTACGTGGATGATATTGTCTTTGGTGGCTCGTCTAACTCTCTTGTTGCGAGGTTTGCAGATGATATGAGCAGGGAGTTTGAGATGAGCATGATGGGTGAGTTGCAGCTTCTTCCTCGGCTACAAATCAAGCAATCAAAGGAAGGAACATTTGTGCACCAAGCTAAGTACACCAAGGACATTGTGAGGAAGTTCAAGATGGAGGACTCCAAGGCTATGACGACGCCGATGAGTACGACTACGGCTCTTGATGCGACGAGGAAGGTGAACACGTGGACCGAAGGAGTACCGAAGCATGATCGGGTCACTCCTCTACTTGACGGCGACGAGGCCGACATATAGCTCTCGGTGTGTCCGTGCGCTCGTTTTCAAGCGTCTCCGAGGACTTCGCATCGGCAAGCGGTGAAGAGAATTTTCGTGTACTTGCGTCACACTCCCGACTTCGGCCTTTGGTACTCCGCGTCCTCTTCTTTGGCGCTTCATGGTTTTTCGTACGCGGATTTTGCCGGTGTCGGTTGGATAGGAAGTCCACTTCGGGACTTGCCGCTTTTTGGGTTCTTCGTTGGTGTCTTGGTCTTCTCGTAAGCAGTCGAGTGTTGCTCAATCCACGACCGAAGCCGAGTATGTTGCCGCCGCTAGTTGTTGCTCTCGCCTCCTTTGGATCACCTACACCATGAGTGACTTTGGTGAGGAGTATACCCATGTCCCACTTCAATGTGATAGCACCAAGTGCCATAAGCGTTGCAAAGAACCCAGTGCTCCATTCCAAAACCAAGCACATAGAAGTGAGGTATCATTTTCTGAGAGACAATGTCGAGAAAGGAAAGATAGCTTTGATCCATGTACCCACACATCACCAACTAGCCGATATTTTCACCAAACCCCTAGATCAAGCAACTTTCACTCGTTTGCGGGGGGAACTTGGTGTGTGTTTGATTTCCTGAGTTGGGTGTGTGGGAGCTTTCTTTTGCCGGTGGTGTCGAGCCCGTTTTGCCTCCCCTCGAGGAGCCGGTTTGTAGCATATGTATAGCTTTCCTTTGTGCATTTCTTGCATTTGGCATGGCATATGTAGCATGATGTATAGGCATCCTTGTATCTTAGATTGCATGCATTTTGTATCATATGCATTGGTTAGGAAAAGCTTCTCTCATATACATTGTTCACCATGGAATGAGATATATGTCTTTGTGAGCTTGTTTGGTATGCTACGGTTAGTTTGGCTTAGCTCTTGATGATCTTGATGAATAATCCATGGTTGATAGCTATGCTTTTGAAAAATGTCACATGTATGCTCTCTCATGTGTAAATGCCTTTACATGCTCTTGACATGTTTTTGTGGCCTTGCTATGCTTAATTTGTGGTTGGATAGCTAGTTTATTGATCATATGGGGCCAAAGGCTCATTTGCCATCATGAATGTTTAGCCCTCTTGATTTATCTTGTGGAGGAGCATAAGTTCCTTTTTGTCGCAAAGACATTTCATGTACCATTTACAAATCTGAAAATGAAATGAAAAATGCTTGGAAAATATGCTCCCATGTCATATGTGCTGAATTTAATTTGCTTTGGGTGCTAAACCGTTGCATGATGCCTACCAATGAGAAGTCTCATACATAGAAGTAGGCACATGGCTCGGTGGCTTTGACATGACATGAGGTGCTTGTGGGTGTTTGTGATGGTCTTATGATTAGAATGGCCGTCCTAGCATGAAGTTTGTGTGGCTTTGCCATTTTGATATGCTTTGATCATGTTTAGGACTTTGCTCATGAGAGGCAAGTTTTTCGCAAAATTGCCAAAATCCATCTTAGCTTCGTCCAATGGTTGTGAAACTTGGTGATCATGTAGTTGAGATCGATACGAAGCCGTAGAGTACCTAACTTGCTCATTTGGACATGTGTAGCATTCTTTGTTGAATTTTGTCTATTTGAGAAGCTCTAGGTTGAAAGTTTTGCATTTTTGGCTTGATTCATGCATTGCCAACAAGGGGGAGAAGTTTGAGCTTGAAATGGCTTGTTGGACGCGTTTAGAAGGTTTTCAGTGGTTTCGAGCCATTTCGGGTTTCGTTGTACACCGGTCCGACCGGGTGATGAGCACCGGTCCGACCGGTGTGAGTGCTGGTCCCGTACACATGTTGGGCACCGGTCCGACCGGTGGTGATGACCGGTCCGACCGGTGTGAGCCGAAATTGCTGCAGCCTGCCCCGTTTTCAAGTGGTTTTGCATGCATTCGTCCAGGGGGAGTTGCATTGGTTCAGGGGGAGCTTGCATGTGTGCAGGGGGAGCTCTTTGAGAGTTTTCGAGCTTTGATTCAGTGGTTTGCGCTCTTTGCTTGAGCTTTGTTTTGTCTCGGATGTGTCGAGCCGTTGCCCTTGCCTAAGGGGTCCGAGACTTGTCTTCTTCAAGTGATCTTGCTCTTTGCCTTTGTTTGGCTTTCGATCGCTTGTTGGAGTTTCTTTTTGTTCGTTTCTTTTCTTTTTCTTTTCTCTCTTGTTACTTTCGTGTGGGTGTTGTCAATGCACTCATCAAGGGGGAGATTGAGGACCATGTGTGGTTCGAGGACCGATGGATGGTCGCTTCCTTGTGTGATGAGTGATTGACAACGTTGTGTGGACTGATTCTTGGCTAAGTATTGCAGGTGCAAGGTTGCGGCTTGACTCGTGTTGGTGCGGTGTGAAGAACAAGCGCGAAAGGTCGTCGTCGGAGAGGCCTCCGTGTGTGGAGAAGACAAGTAGGCTTGTTCGAGGGACCCGTGGCCGCCGGGGTCAAGTGCGGGCCGCATGGTGGCATGAACAAGAAGATGAAGTCGTGGACGGTTTCTTGGTTGAGCCTCAAAACCAAGGTCGAGCCGGGACTACGTGGGAGCCAAGTCATGAGTGGAGATTGGCGGAGGCTACACCGAGTTCGCGGGGGTTTCCGTGGTTCACCGTGAAAACCACTGGGTTCCTTGGTTGATCCACAAAGCCAAGACCGGAGAACCGAAGACGGAGGTGCAAGAAGACTGCACGGCCTCCGACCGGTGGGTCTGACCGGTCTGACCGGTGGGGACCGGTCTGACCGGTGAGGAGCACCGGTCTGACCGGTGTGCGACGACGCAGTCCGGAATCTTCGAAGCGGAGGACACGCGTCGGGATCGCATGGCTTGCGTCGAGGCTACGCAGGGTGCGGTCGCCAGGCATCCGTCCGATGGCGAAGACATCAAGAATTCCAAATCCGCCCTTGAGGGGCTTGTATCCCTAGTTAGTAGAGAAGGGCATTTTAGACATTCGGTTGCCTCCATATAACCCAAGAGGTGAGAGGATGGCAGCCAACTCTTGGAACCCTAGCTCATTAGTTTTCCTATTTTCCACCTATTTTCTCTAGGTTTTCCTTAGGGACTAGCAAGAGAGCTTCACGGAGAGATCTTGTAGAGAGGGATGGATGATCGGGCGGCTTGCTAGACCTTGTACGAATCCTTGTTTCATGTATAGATGATTCGGCGTGATTCCTCAAGGTTTGGATGTGTTTTACCCGTTGTTTTTGGTGGTGATTTTCGGAGCCCTCTTCCGTGATTTCTTTGGAGTGTTTTTGGGGCTTTTCTCTTGGTGATTCGGTGGGGGAAATTTGTGGGAACCCTTCGTGGTTCTTTGGGCCGTGATTCCCCTCCCAAATCCGTGAGAAAAGTTGCTCGAATTTGGGGTTTCTTGAGTTCTTGGGTTGGAAGTGCTTTCGGCGGGATTTCTTCGATTCCTCCTTTTTGGACGAGATTTGGTGGGATTAAACTTGGCTATGGACTCCTCATGAGGTGCTCCCGATATCCCCAAAGTCTTGTTCAAGTCCGTGGAGCGATTCGGGAGATCGAGATTTGGATTTGGGGGAGTTGACCCGCGGTGTCGTTCATCCCGAGTCGCCGTGCTACACCGGCTCCGACCGTGCTCTTGACCGGTCCGACCGGTGCAAGGCCCCTTGTGGGTTTTCGCTCGGGTGAGCGTCTTGGTGTGTTCTTTGTTGTCCCGTGGTGCCGCCGTTTCGAGTTTGGGTTCGTTTGGTGGTCCGGTTGGCCGTTTGGTGCCTTGGGGGCTTGTGTTCATCTCATCCAACCTCAACTCACGGCGCACTATTGCACCAACTCCCGTAATCGTGCCCTATCAATCCCGAGCTACGCGGCATACGGGGACGTAGGGTATTACGCACCTCGCGGCCCGAACCCGTCTAAATGTGTGTGCCACGTGCCTCTTCCTTCGAGTTACCGTCCCCGGCGAGTCACATTCATCTTTCTGGGTACTCCCCGTCGTAGGTTGCCGGTCCAAAACAGGTACCCTCGGCGAGGCGGAACCTGCTCGAGGGGGAGCGAGCCCTCGAGCGAGGCGGAGCTCGCCACCGGAAGTGCTACCCCTCGAGTGGGGCGAAGCCCGCCCGAGGGGGCGCGCGTCCTCGAGCGAGGCGGAGCCTAATCGAGGGGATCTCTAAGAGGGCCGCCTTGGTGGGCCGTCGGGGTCCCCGTGGCATGGGCCGTGTCCGCATGGTTAGGTGCCCGCATGGTTAGGCTTAGCGTGTTTTGGTTTCGTTGTGGGTTTTAAGTGAGGATTTCCCCATTGTTTAAGGGGACCCCTAGGGTTGTCCCCGACAACCACGTCGGAGTCCCGGAGCGAGGATCAAGATCGAGTGAGGGCCCCGGTGGTGATCTCGTTCATGTAATCATTCATGGTGAAGTTTGTAAGTGAATTCGATTTCTAGAGATCAAGTGCCTTCTCGATGATTTTGTTTTCTTCTTGGTTTTGCTTCTTCTACGATCTAGTTTGCGGGTAGATTACTTAGGGTGCTCTTGTAGCCGCGGTGGCTAGAGGTGCATACGGACCGGCCAAGTGATTTCAACTTGTTCTATTGAACTCGCCCTAGACTACCCGCATGAGTAGGGATACGTTGTGACAGAACGGGGGTTCCGAAAGGCGGGCATTTTCGGAGTCGGATGGAAGGCCACGTTTTAAAGATGCTTTTAATGAGATTCGCTTTTCTATCTTCATCTGTCTTGTTTGGAGCTACAACATAAGCATGATCTAGATTCTTTAGATTGGTTATCTCTTGCTTTCTCTTGCTACCTCTTTAGTAGATTAGATTAGATGTGTTTCCTTTACGAGTTAATGGATTAGATGCAACTTATCTTCATACGATAGCTTACCTTGCTTTACTAGATTGAATCCTTGCGTTGCACATTGTTCCACGGATTCGATACCTTGGGTTCACCACTCGAGGGAAGAAGGGTCCCTTGACTACGACGGGAGACTTGTCCGCTTGCAAGTCTAAACGAACCTTGATACAACTATTAACCGTCAACAAGCCCCTTTTTCTGGCGTCGTTGCCGGGGAACAAGCAATCAAGATCCGATCTAGTATCGCTTATTTTTCAGTTTTTCTTTTGATTTTCTTTTGCATCTCTTATGTTTGATCATCCCCAAAAAGAAAAAAAAAGTCAATCTAATCTAGTTTTGATTAACCCTAATTTTTCTTTTGTTAGATTATTGTTTTATCACTAACCCTAACCGGAGATGGTTGGCTACCTCTCCAAGAAACCCAAACTTTTTTGTGGATGATCCATGAAAACTTTACAGGCAAAGGTGACGTGCAACACAAGCTAAAGGGTTGGAAACCCTAGATTCAAAAGTTGAAGTCGAAGGACCGTCGAAATCTCCAGGGGAATCACCACCTCCAAGTCCAAAGGAAGATCAACCTCAACCACCGGAGTGCGAGATCGAGCTATGCACCCCGAACATTGTTGATCTACCTTTCATAAACCTTCAAGACGCCGGGAGGCCGTTCAAAATCAAGGTCTCAACTATCCGCATGACGATTGCGAGAGCCGAATGCATACGAGCCGGATTCCTTGAGTGGCATATCGGTTTACTTAAGAGGAGGATGGAGAAGATGGAGATGGAGAAAGAAGCTCAACACCTAAAGGCCGCCGAAGCAAGATCCACATGCAAGGAGTGTGTGGGGACCATGTCCAAGGTAACCCCGGATTTAATGACCAGTTGTCCAAGATTTGGTTCCTCTTTGGCACAATTCAAGGACTGATGGCCGAGCAAGCTAAGATCAACAAGGACGCGACTAAGTTCGAGGCTATGGAGAAAATATTGAAGAATTTAGATGGCAAGGTGACGGAGGTCGGAAGCTCTATACGTGAAGTGTTCATCGTGATGAAGATGCTAGACGCAAGTGGGACAACTTGTCGGGCGCCCGATGGGTAACAAAGAAGAATATCCGAGACAACTCCAAGGTCCCAAGACGGCGAAGGCTACTCAAACTCATTCGGGAGAGATGGAGGATCACACTAGGAGACCATGAAGATCACGACCGAAGGACCGGAGTTTGAGATGCCGAGCCACTACATGAAGGAAGTTGTTGCATCCGTCAAGACCAAATGACAAAGCCAGCCTGTGAAGACCAAAAAAATTGACTAAGCCGAAGAAGAAGCCCGTGCCCAAGATGGTGCGGAAGTGGGTACCCAAGATTGCAACGCCCACAAAGAGCGTTGATCCGAAGTAATCAAGTGAAGAAGTCTAGCCATGAACTATAAACGAAGCGCTAGGCGGGAGGCAACTCGTTTCGTCGAGTCAAGAATAAGCTACGGGAGGACAACCCGATTCCAGGTTTTTCGAGTCTTTTCAAGTAATTCAGTTTTGAATTTTACTACGCAAAACATTAGACTTAGAATGGTTGAACAATATTAGAGACATAATTTTTGGTTGAATATTTTGCTTTGTCATAAACCCTTTGCATGAACCCTCCTATGTTGTTTGTTCGTTCTTTTTCGAGAAATCACAACCAAATAATTTCAGAACCTAACTCAACCCTTCACCCTCATTATGGTGCTGTGGTTGACTTTGTTTTTCATGCTAAAAACACATGAGTAGAGCCACGACTTATACCTAGGTGTTAATTAAATTTCAGCACGTGGTAAGAATCGCGTGAACCTAGAAACTAAAACTTTTGGTTGGTTTAAAAATCCTTATCCTTGGTTTCTCTAAGATTAGAATTTTTCTAAGCCTCATTTAATTTTATTTTATTCAAAATATCTCTTATCTAATCAAAATTACAACCTAAACCTATGCCCCTCATGATCAAGCCAAGGGAAAAGTTTGCTCTCAACTAATGAAGGCAAACAATACCGGTGAGACCGATATCAACGTAGTTGGAAAGTATTTTCGACTTACATTTGTTTTTAATGGTTTAAAAACTTCTCTAAATTTATGCTTGAGTTCTTGCATGGCTCAAATATTTTTAAATTTCGAAATTAGAGGAGTGCTTAGCCTTAAACACACTTAAAGGGAGGCAATCTAGTTAACCTAACCATACATGCACCATGATACATCACGGGATGCCCCTCCAACATCTTTTGTCAAACCACATGCAAAGTACAAGCATGGGGGGCAGACAAGGCCTTGTTTTGTAGGAATATCATGGATGCATGTGAGGCAAGGGAGTATGGAAGTGAATCAAGCGAAAACATCAAGTGGAAGGAGCAATAATACAAGCGAAGGAGTGGACGGGAACGTTTGGAAGGTGTACGCGGTCACGAAGCAACAGAATGCACTAGAGAAGAACCGAGCCAAGAGGAGGAGAGAGGTAAGTCTTTCACCCAACTCTTTGTTCGTGTGCTCTAGTTTGTAGGCCGGAACCACCTTAGACTTAGCCATCCACCGCGTTTGTTTCGTGCAACAAATCACATCCTTAATCCACTCAAAGTCCGGGACTACAAAATAATATTTGTGTACCTTGTTACCGGGTGAAAACCCCGGATATATATTTGTGAGGGAGAGCGCTGCAATCATGGAAGAAAACTACAAGCCTTTTCACCAAAAAAAGGAAGGGATCATCGTCGTCTAAGCCATCATCGACAACCTCTTCGAGGAGGCACTCGGTTTCCGAGTCTCCTCGGAGTATGGAGGAGGACACGGCACCGCCGAGGAGGAACAACACTCTTCTCCTCGGTGGCATGAGGGCCACACGAAACTAGTTTATGAGGTTCACCAAACTTCAAGGACATATGTAGGAGCCGCCCGTCCAACCTCGCCACTTGACACGATCATCCGCTCCACTTCCATACGCTCCGCAGTATTCCGAGGGGTATGTCATCATGATCGAGGAGGAGGAGAAGAAGCTCACTCACCTTAAGTAGAGGCTTGTAGCGAACGTCGACATCGACGACCAAGCTCTCCACATATTGGGTTTCATATGGGACACCGGTGCAATTCTCTAACGGAGTGTCGGCAAACACCCACAAGGAATTCGCCTTGGAAATTTTCATGACCATGGCGCATACCCTTGATGAAGGCGTGCCGAGTCTCTCATTCGGTTTGGAGGGAGCCCACAAGTGGAGAAGAAGGAAGACACCGTCGGAAGGGTAACCTTGATCAACGATGCTATTTCTAGCACCTCGATAGGGTAATCTCATTTCATCCATGGGTTGCAATCGATCTTGAGATGTAATTGAACTTTGTTGGATTATCTATCTATCATCTTACACCGTGACCATCATAGGTCTAGTCATGAATACCTTCGCGTAGTGAGAGTATGAGAGGAGGGAAAGGGCGAAACCGTGGTCACAACCCCCGATAGATTAGATTGGTTTTCATGTTCAAAACGATTGCATGTTCTAGTATCGTAGACCCATGGGCGAGTGTCTCCTATTTTCAAAAGGGAGCTCCGGAACAAGTGGATGTGCATGAAGGCACATGGGAAGGTTTTTGGAGTATGATCACGGGAGGAGACCATCAACAAAGAAATACTATCCGGAACCCCATCATCCAAGTGTGTCACTTTTGTGCAAGTGGATTTTTGGGAGAACGAGAGAGACAAAGATAACCAACACGGAGTTGAATTGGCTTTACTCGGCTTTTTGCCAAGAAGCCAATCGACCCCACTCACCTATGATCAACCGGTGGTGTTGTGAGCAACATCGGATTCGGGAGATCGGGTTGTTACCTCTCCATGCCGACTATCTCTTTGAAACCGGTATTACAAGGAACCCGAATCATCTCCTACCCGGGACCTCCCTAGGTATATGAAGAAAGGAAAATTTATTTGAAGATGAGAGAGGAGGCTTCAAAGTGGCCTAGGTGAATTTGCCCCTTTCGGAAGGAAGGGTTAAGACTTTTTCTTGAGGGGAAAGAAGATTGGTTAGGGGAAGGACTTCTTGTGCTGGCGAAGGAAATGGAGGATTATAGGAGAAGGATCTTCTATGGCCCAAGAAGGAAGTGCGCAACAAAAATTATGTGCCACCATTTGGAGGAATTCCGGCGCCGCCAAATTACTACGGTGATGTACCAATGCAAGCATGGGGGAGTGGTGCAGCCATACCTCCACCAATTTTGTGGTGCCCAACGTAGCCTTTGTGGAGCCATATGCACACCTTCCTCCACCACAACAAAATGTGGCCACCATTAGAGGATACGCTGCAAGAAACATGCAAATTATTGCAGCCATCCAAACCAATGCAAACCAAATGGGTGAAGGAAATGCAAACATTGCTTATGTGCTTGGACACCTTCACCTAGCTCTGTCAGACAATTCATATGAGGAGAGGCGCAATCTTATTATGAGTAAGGGTACAACAACTAAGACTATCAATATCAACCACCGGCGGAAGATTAGAGAGAGGAGGAGTTTTAGTTATCTTTCCTTTACCGTCCTTTCTTTAATTTTCAGCTTGTTTGCGCCTATGTATGCGTAGTATTTTCAGCTTTGCTTTAATTTTTAGTTTTTATTTTAATTTTCAGCATGTGTGTTAGTGTTTATTTTCATCATGAATAATGTCACCACCAAGTTTTTACCATTAGTAAAGTTACAAAGTTTGTGCCATGATGATATATGATTATAATTGCCGCTTTGTTTATCTTTGTAATTGATTTATGCATGTTTAACCTAGTGCTCTCTTAAAAATACAAATCTGAAATTATCTACATACTAGCTTAATCTTTAGCGGAGGTTATGATAAAAATAAAGACCCATAGTGTTTTACGTGCTCTCAAGTTTTAGATGGATTAAAGATGATTTATTTTTGTTCTTAAATGTAAAGCTAACCTTGTCATAAATACCTCTTGCTTGTTGCTCTACCTATCGAGAGCCTTATAAATATTTGAGTGCAAAAACTTAGTATACAAGATTTATTTTTGGGTGAGTTATTTCGGGCCTTGATTTCTCCGGCCCGAGACTAAAAAGCTGGTCATTTCGTTTTTGCGTATCTATCTTTTTGCTAGCCTTTTATCCATGCATTGTGTATCCCCGTATCGGAGATTTCACAAACCTAGCCGGATATCCACCCTTAAAACCAAATATCATCTTTTGTGTTTACCTCCTTGACCACAACCTATCATTGAGAATGGATCATCAATTCAAGGAAGATCGCAAGACGGTGCCAACATTGAAGAATTCAAGTATCTCTTCAAGGAAAAATATTTCCGTACCTACCTTATTTATCGCCTCTTTGCTCGAGACGAGCAACGTCTAAGCATGGGGGAGGAGGTAGGTACGGTGCAATTTTAGAGTTCAAAGGGGAGCAATTAAAAAAATCAAAAGGGTATAAATTAAAAAAAATCAAAACTCCAAGGTGAAAGTCTCGTGACCGAATATATGACAAAAAGTAAGAGAAAGAAAAAAAATGAATGAATGAGAAAAAGAATGAAAGAAAGAAAGAAAGAAGAGAAGAAAGAAAAAATATGAGTATGCGTAAAGTAAACTCCCTAGGTTCTCTAAAGTGCATGAGGAAATTCAAAGCTTCAAGATTAAAAGATCCATTCTCATTTTCCAACCATGTGCAATCCGATAACGAGGACTTCCTTTGTGCCTCGGGATCACTTTTGCCATTTGCACATGTCCACCTATCTCAAGCGTGTGTATTTTTCTCTTTCCCCTCCTTGATTTAACATCATTTTCCAATGACCTTTTTGACGAGTCTCGGTAAGACCATGAGAAGCTTGTCTTGTTTTGACAACATCTCATTTATAATATCTTGTTAGGACTAAACTTTCCCAAAAAGCTCCATATAAAAGCCTACCACGTAAATAAATGCTATGAGGGAAAGGAGTAGAATAAATAGGCTTGAGAGACAAGATGAGACGAGAGTTCATGAGCAAGATGCAAGGGACAATTTTTTAATATTAACCTTTTTTAAAAATTATTTTTATAAATAACCCCTGGGGAACTTTTTTTGCACGGGTAACCCTTTTGGCCGCGCACGCGCGCGTGGCGCGGCAGCGCCCGCCGCGCGCCACATGCGGCGGCGCGGCGGCCCTACCACGGCGGCCGCGCGGCGCGGCGCGCGCGGGCGTGGGCCGGTCCCGCCGCGCCACATGCACGGCGCGGCGGGGGGCTGCCGCGCCACCGCGCACCGCGCGGCGGCCGCCGGGTCAAAAGGGCCCGCGCGGCTCCTTTCTTCTTCCTCCTCCCTCTCTTCTCTCCCAGCCCGGCTCCGCCGCCGGCCGCCGCCCCCCCCTTGTATCCGGCGATTTGTGGCGGGGATAGTGTGGGAAATCGATCCCTGTATCCTTGGAAGGTATTGCCCTTATTGAATCTCAGTTTTAGCACGTAATTTTGCC
This sequence comes from Cenchrus americanus, assembly GCA_947561735.1. NCBI lineage: Eukaryota > Viridiplantae > Streptophyta > Magnoliopsida > Poales > Poaceae > Cenchrus > Cenchrus americanus. Next base: position 107,049,343 of record OX387243.1, read on the forward strand.
GTATTTTGCATGTATAGGTGAGCTAGGGTTTGACAATAATTTGAAATTGTGATGTGTTAGATGTTGGGTGTGTTGAAAGTTATGCTTTGAGAAGTTTCATTAGACAATGTGCCATCTATTGATATGTTGAAAATACGTTTCTTTACTACATGCTTTAGTGTAGGTTTGCTTTACTACATGCTTAATACAATGTTGCAAATATGTTGAAAGTGATTGTTCATTTTGATATCATTGGTTGCAGGATTAGTAGACATGAGCCACCAAAACCCACGTTACTGTGCCATTATTAGGGGTAAAGGAAGTTTTCCCGAAGAGTGGGATGAAAACGGTCCTGTGCCTCGAGCTCTCCCTGTACCCAATTGTTTATGTGGTGTGCCGGCTTATGTGAAACAGTCTAGGTGTGCCAGGACTGCGGGTAGAGCATTCTACTGTTGTTGGATTAGGGAAGCACCACCCCCGGCAGCTCCTTGTTATTTTTTGCAGTGGATAGACGGGCCCGACAAGTTTGATCCTAGGATACGTCTCTTCCGTATGCGAGTAATGTCTTGAAGCCATATCATGAGTTTCAACGATGGGTTCCTCCTCCACCTAATCCTCCACCGATGACTTATGAGGAGAAGCGAGTTGGCCGCCATTGAGCGAGTTAACAACCCTCCAGTGTGTGATTGTGGAGTGCGTGCGTATCTTCAACGACCAAACATTGAGGCCCCAAATAAGTTTACACCATTCTTTCGTTGCTCCCTAAAGACTGTTGTAAGTAAAAAGCATATCCTTGTTATCATTTAAGTTTTATAAATGTCCATGACTCATTGCTATTAATGGTTGTTCTGCATTTCAGAGTGGGTGGCCTAGGTGTGACTTCAATGAATACATACATGGACCAAGATCGGAGTGGCCAACTGAATCTGAAGTGAAAGAGTTCGAGTCCGGGACGAAGGCTTGGCCTTGCCTTAGCTATCCACCTTCACGGTGCAAGTGTGGCATAGTAGCCACGGAAGGTGTTGTGCCATCTGAGCTCGGTTTTGGAATGTTTTGTGGCAATGCATATGGAGACTTTTGGGTGAGCATGATGTGAACTTCTTTGATTTAGGTAGCACTACCGTTGTGGTTGTCCTCATTTTGATTTAACTTAGTATGATACGGTCTTATATTTTGCGGGAGGGGCGGACTTGTGATTGGGAGCAATTTCTTGGTCGTCGTGAGTTAATGTTAGAGTTGGGACGAACTTCGAACCTCGGGAGGAGGTTTAAAAGCTCGAATCTATTAAAAACAAGATAAGAGCAAAATATGGTGTGCCCTTACGGGAAGAGGAGGATCTAAGTGGTCCAATTTGTGATGAGATGGTTCGTGAAACTCGGAGTGGAGCTAGAATTTGTAGTTGGTTACGCCAACTATGAGAAAGTTGTGGCATATTGGCGTTGTAACGGGGAGAAGTTCTTAGAACGGGGGATACGTCCGTTGACCGCAAAGGAGAAGAGTGAGAAGAAGAGGAAAAAGGAAGAGGAGTGGAAGGCATTGATGGATAGGTCCGGGGATAGGTCGAGGGATGAAGCGGCTAGAAAGGCGAGAGGCCGACGAGAAAAGGTAAGAGGATTGTGGGAGGATGATGAATGGTGGTCAAGTGTCGGTTGCATGTGTTGCATTGTAATATTTTTTTCAATGAACTAGTGTGTTTGGTAGTTTTGTGTTAAGTGAACACTTTGTTATGTGATGTAGTTGATGATGAATGGTCCTTAAGAATCAGTTGTATGTGTTGTATTGAACAATTTTTTCAATGAAAAAATGTGTTTGGTTGTGTTGCATGCAGATTTATTAATGGAGCAGGAGATTAGAAAAATTAAAAATTTAGGAATAATAGTTCCATTATTACAACACATTTAGGATGTAGTTTTCTTGGAACAATATTACACTACCATGATGTAAACGAAATAGTAGCTCAAATATTACAACACCGCATGGTCGAAGACAACGACCTCATACAAAGTTCCAATATTTAGCCATCCTTGTGATGTGATGACGAAGGTTTATCCTTCTTGGTACCTTTTTTAGTTGGTGGATTAGGAGCGAGACGGGTTTGCTTCGAGACCGTAAAGACCACCGGAGCATAAAGACCATTCCAAGGGGGGTCCTCTCCTCTTGCAATGGCATCTGCAGCTTTTTCCTTGCATATAACGAAGCATGGCTCTTTTAAAAGTGGTCATTTTCTTCGGATCGGGTGTTGTATTTGTGTTTTTGCCCTTCGGATCACCACCACCATTACCATCTCGACCCCCTCCGGCGGCGGCCGTAGACATCTCTAGTTATTGTTAAAAATGAACATTATTTTGAAGTAGTTAAACCGATTACATTAAATTAACAAAGAGAGGAACCGTACCTAAGATAGAAGATGAGCCCGTGAGGAGAGGGAGGAGCTCGCAAGGTGTGGCGGTGGTAGTCTTGCGGTCGCCGTCCCTCTTTATGTAGCCGTGGCGGGGTGTAGGGTGTTTTTTCTTGTACTCACATCACATGTAGTAGGGTAGGGGGTAGGGTGTGTTTTCTCCCACGGATTGAATGGCCCACCACTTTTTTTCTTTCCCTATATATGTCACCCTTCGGGTAAGTTGTTCACAATAACCAGCAATGGATGACTTGTCGGTGAGGATAATTCTCTCGGTCCCGACTTGTGGACGAACGAGATCCCGAATGTAAGGAGTACTTCCCACCAAGAGAGAAGAGTTATTTCCGATCTTTGCGGGATGATAGACCGTACGATTCGAAGAAATCGAGTAAAGTGGCCAAGATGCATGCACAATGAGTTGTGTGTAATGCAAGTTTATGAGGGAGTTGGACTTTACTACTCCGATCGTTGCTTTTGGCACCGTCCACGTGCTCGGGTAAGGAACACTACCACGAGTATTTCCATCGGTTTATTTAGGTAACTAACATACTATTGTTGCTTGCGGTACTCGTATGACCCTAACAACCGTGGTTTCTCGAAATGGGTCGATCCGCCGGCCTATTCATCCATATGAAGAGTACATCACGTACCTAGAAGGACGCATCGAGAAGCCGAAGCATGAGCTCGTGGAGGCACTTACTCCTCCGGATCCACCATCTAGCGACGACGCGCTATGCACCGCAAATGTCACATGAAGAACAGTCCACCGTCAAGTCCATCCCCGCCACCTCCACCCCCGTATGGGAACTACTACATGCCTTCCCGGGAATCGAGTGGTTTTGGCTCCATGTTATCCGGACGGTTCTCGTACAAGTAGATTATTAGTGTTGTAATTGTTGTGTAAACTACCTTATGCCATTTGCGGCTTTCAATTCGGAACCCCATGATGATGGAACCGATATGTCATGTATGTGTGCGAAGAAGTTGGTCCGAGTCCTGAATCACGGCCTCTTCGTTAGAAGCCATCCTAAACAAAACTTGTGTGTTCAACACTCCAAGCAATTATGTGCACGAACCTAGAACACCGTAGATAATGTTAATCTCCAAGGTGTTGTTGCTACTCTTTGCAACTACAAAGAATGTCGGCCCCCGGGCTCCTCTTATGTCATGTACGTGTGCTTTAAAATTTGAATTGGCAACACTGCGAAAAAGCCTTTGCGGTCATGAAACAAAGTAGCCTACTTGGATTCCCTAGCCTTTTCGGTGAGCCATGTTGTCCCTGTACAACAATTGATTTCACAACACCCCGAAAAAATCTATGCACTCCGAAACCCTAGGGTCCTTGGAATCCCTAGCCTTTTCGGTGAGCCATGTTGTCCAATACAACATTTGATTCGACAACACCCCGAAAAAATCTATGCACCCCGAAACTCTAGGGTCCTTGGAATCTCTAGCCTTTTCGGTGAGGCGTCATTTCAACCGCAAAAAGCGAAAAGTCTAAAGAACTACAAATTGTTTTGTCAACACCGTGGCCATTGCTATTTCATTAGACATTTCTCTTACATAACAAGTTTGCGGTGGCATGCATGGCACATGTGCCACAACTAATCCTACCATGCCTTAGGGAATTTAATTCACACAAGTTTGCGGTGGCATGCATGGCACATGTGCCAATACTAATCCTAGCACGCCTTAGGTAATTTAAATCACACGAGTTTCCAATGACATGCATGGCACATGTGCCAATACTAATCCTAGCACGTCTTAGGAAATTTAAATCACACAAGCAATGGCACATGTTACACATAACAACAATCATGCACCACCGATGAAGGCATCGCTCCACTTCTTGAAGTCCTCAAGTTCCTTCTTCACAAGAGCTTCGATCTTTGGGGTCTCCATCGATTCTCTTCCCTCTCGCCGAAATGCGGCATCCGGACCACGTGAAGTCGTCGATCCCTTGCTCGAAGTGGCACGCCATCGTCACTTTTGGAGCAACGGATCTCTTGCTTCCCTTCAATATATGCCACGTAGATACAAAGTCAGAAATGAACACCACGAAGTAGGTACAATGCTACTTAACAGTATCACTTACTGCCAATGCCGCAAGCTCCTTTTTAGCTTGATCGATGTTTTGACAACACCAAAACCGCCTGCCAAACGTTTCATCTTCACGTGAGACCTTGCATCCCGCATTCATGCCACAATGGCACTCTGGGGGGATCTCGCCTTTCGGCCTCTTGTTCAAACTGAGTATGGATCTATTGGGATCATTTGGGTATGCCCCCTCCATGGCTTCCATGACCCTCCTCACATCCATAAACCCCCACCCCGAGCCCATCTCGGACAACCAAGACTCTCAAACGACCGGAGGAATGGAGGTGAGATACGAGTGGAGGTTGCCTGTGAGGATTGGAGGTGAGTGATGAGTGGAGGCTACCCCCCTTTATATAGAGAAGGTGGGTGTAGTGGACCCCATTTCTCTAAATCGGTGTGGGATTGGATTCTCGGACCCCGGCATTCGATTACGCAACTAGGACGGAAGAGACGGGCATTTGCAGTTGCAAGGAAGTCATGAAATCGTATTTGTGGTTTTAATCTGCCGCGCCACAGGGCTCGGCGCGGCAGCATAACTTTGCCGCGCCATGGTGCCTGGCGCGGCAAGAGCGCGTTGCCGCGCTTAACTTCTACGAAACCCAGTACGCTCCCTCGGCCAAGGTTCAAGTTTGGCCTGGGGCGCGGCATTGCCGCGCCATGCGCGACGGCGCGGCAAAGCGCCCCCGCCGCGCCATGCGGTGTGGCGCGGCGAGCCCGGCACGTGTAGATGCACGGGTGACGTCGGCGAGACGAGCTCGCCGCGCCACACCGCATGGCGCGGCGGGGCCGCTTTGCCGCGCCGTCGCGCAAGGCGCGGCGAGATCGTGTTGCCGCGCCACGGGCCAAACTTGAACCTTGGCCGAGGGAGCGTCCTTGGGTTTCGTAGAAGTTAAGCGCGGCAACACGCTCTTGCCGCGCCGAGCTCGTCGGCGCGGCAACATGTGCCTGCCGCGCCAAGCCGTGTGGCGCGCGCGCCGCCGGGTGGAGGTCGCCATCCGTGCCACCCAAGTTGCCGGGGATCGCCGCGCCGTAGGGGATGGCGCGGCGAGGCACATGTTGCCGCGCCGGCGCGCATGGCGCGGCAAGCTCGTTGCCGCCCGAAACGAAGTTTCTTCGGTTTCGCTGCCCTCTCAACTCGACGCACCCGCGGGAAATCAACGAACTCATCCGAAGCCAATATGGGGACACTTCCCATGCCGGAAACATAGTTTCATACAAAGTGCGTACATTCAAACATAGTTCGGCACACAAACATCACACAAAGTGCTTAAGTTCAACATCCTAAGGCCAACACATGCTCCGACAAAGTCCGGCACACACAGTTCAACATCCTAAGGCGTAGACATGCCTCCGACATAGTCCGGCACACACAAACATCACATATCGTCCATACGATCAACGACGGCGGCGGATTTGGTCGTCGGGGGCTGAAAATTTGTTTAGGTCGGCGTTCCCTCCCCCGGTTCGTGTCCAAGACGTTGGCACTCCCAACTTCGGCGGGCCCACGTGGACGACGGCCGCGGGCTTTCTTTGCGGGGAGGCGGGCCGAGGCGCAAAAATTGGACAAAACACTATAGAAGAGCAAGGTAATTTCAAATGCCGACTTGGAAGGAAATTTTTAGATTCATTACCTCGACTCGTAGACTCTCCTTGTGTTTGAGTTGCGGGTGGGGCATCAAACGAGACGTCCATCGGAATCTCCGAGACGTACATGGGGTCTCCACGCTCACTACCACCGCCGGTGAGGAGGAGGAGGAGTCTCCATCGTCCTCATCACGGGCTCGGGGGTGGTGATTTCCTTACCACGACCACGGCCGGCACTAGCAACAACACGACCCGCCGATGCCGACGCGGTGCGAGCGGTGCTTCGAGATGGGGTCCTTGTCGAGCTTCTAGCCCCGTGGTGAAGCGGAGTGCGACGGGATCCGAAGAAGTGGCCCGAACATTGCCGCCGTGGACAACATGCGGCCGCTATGCGGTTCAACTTCATTGCCATACGCCCGCAGCTCCTCCGACCCTCTCGCAACATGCAATTGGTACAAAATGAAGACATATTCAAAATATGGATAAACTTAAGCATTTAGTTTTTGAAAAGTGATACTACCTCGCAAAGTTGCGTAGGGCTCCACCTTCGGAAGCACTTGCATGTTCCATAGCCACTCCCGCCTCATTTGCAAGCCTTGCAAGTTGTTGTCCCTACAAAAAAATCTTATTATAGATACAAATTATTAGAAACCAAAGTGATCAAACAACATTGGCTTGGGATAAATTTACCAAGTAATCGTGCAAAGGTGCTCGCTGCGGCCGTGTGCCCACACGTGTCGGGGTGTCGTACTCATCCGCTATGTCGTCGTCGGAGTACCGAGGGGGCATCTTCAATGTGCTCATCCGTCAAAGCCGGCTTGATCTTGGTTCTTGTAGAGGTATGGTACCACCTCATGTACTCTCTATGTGGTCCGGGACGCCAAGCGGGGGCCATCTTGAGGATCCATCCTCTCGCCGATTGTTCCAAATGTCCAAGTACCTAGCATGCTTCACCGTCCAATCATTCTCCTTGTATCTTTTTTGCCTGTTGACCCTGAAATACCAAAATTGCTTGTCACATTATTTACAAACCAACTTATGCCATATGAGAATAATGAAAAATGCATCGAGTTGGTTTCTTACTTGTGCAAGGCTGGAACGGTGGACGTGTGCTCTGGAGGCGAAGGCCGAAGCCTCCCAACCGGCGTAGCACCACGTTTGGCAAATGCCACTCGACAACATAGTAGATGATGAGTGGCACCGTCGACCTCCATAGAAACCCTGTCTCCGTAACACATGGGTGAGAACCGGACGTGTTGAGGAAAGTCGCGGTCGTACGATAGCCACTCAACCTACAAACATACAACATGTTTAGAGAAAATGTGATGACACAAAATTTACAAATTGAACACGAACTAGTGGACATGGGCTTGTACCGTGCTCGAGTAAGACGGTCCAACTCGTTTGTGTAGAACTTGTACCTCTTTCCGGAGGACCACGTACCGCTGTCGTCGTCTTCCACACAAACGCAAAAGTGGGTCGAGAATCCCGCCGATTCCAAGCCCGCAAAATATAACCAAAATTTGAAAGATTAATAATTCATGAATATAAGTCCGCATGAATAAATAACAAAAGATTTGTATGTACCTCAACCGGCCCACGGTGTGGTCGGCCACTCGGAAGACGCTCCCAAACCCAAATGCAGGAGGTAAGCGCATCCACCAAGGTTGGCGTCCCGTCCACTCCGCCTACAAGCATCACATAGCCGCCTATACGCCCATGCCAAAACCGCCGAACCCCAACCGTAGCCACGGATATTGTCCCAATCCCGACCCAAAAGTGGCAGAACCATCCAAGAAACGGTGTTACCGCGAAGCATCGGTAGCGGGAACATGGCAACAAAGTGCCAAGGCCACACACGTGTGTGCCTCTCTACAACGACCGAGGAGCTCCCTGGGGGCAAACGGTGAAGTGCTGCCTCAACCAAACTGTGTTCACTCCGGAGGTCTTCTTCGACGCATCCCCCTCATCAGCATCTGGTGGTCTCACCCCAATGTGCAACTCAACCATGTCTCGCCAACTAGCACTCTGAATGATCCCACTCACCGCCGGCCCCTCAAGTGGAAGACCAAGGATCATGGCGGTATCCCGCAAGGTCACCGTCATCTCTCCGCACAGTAGGTGGAAAGAGTGGGTCTCCGGACGCCATCGATCCACCAAGGCCGACAACAACGGCACGTCCATCACAGGCAACCCACGAACCACGACCAAAGCAATGTCCAAGAACCCCGCTCTAGCCAAGTACGGGGCATATCTCTCGTCCCAAGGAAGTGGAAAGTGCTCTCGCACCCTCAACGGGTTCAAGTCCTGAAAAACAATAAAATTCAATAATTACAACATTAGCAATGTCTAGTCCTCAAAATGCAAGAAATATGCTTAGCTCACATATTAAACACAACTAGCAGGTACAATAACTAATAAATTTGGATCTTAAGTTCGGGCTTTTGTAAATACCTCGTGAAGGTCGGCCGAGAAGGTGTGCACGATGGTCGCCATCATATGCGGCCTCAAGGAGCGGGTACACCGGGTGCGCCATCCGAAAAAAATTTACTTGTAGTTAGTAACAATAATTAAAAATTGAAGGTAAGTATATAGAAATATAAAATTATTTAACTTGCATACAAAATTTCATAATTTTTCACCTACTAACGTACTACCATGACACCTACCCTCGAGTTGGAACCACCCATCCTTCTATTTGTCCCCGTTGCTTTTTTCTTGCCCTTCGATTTTCTTTTCCGACACGTGCGTTTTAATTTCTTTATGACATTTTGAGCAAAGATACGTCATCTTGTCCGCATCGCCTTCAAAATCACCCATATCATAATCAGCGGTAAACCTTCCTTGACACGCGTCCATGTCCCCTTTCAAACGCTTCTTTTGCCTCCCCGCCCTTTTTCAATTTCTTCAAAGACGGCGGTGGCACGTACTCGGGCCATCATATTCGGGCCATTGTGACGGATCAAGGTACGGCTCAAAGCCGGATTCCCAAATCTTAATGGTGTGTTCTCTATAGAACAAAGGAGACATGTACATGGCATTTTCATAGTCTAGACCTCTAGCAAGTGCAAGCCGTCATCAAGTGAGAACAAGGAAGATGCAACAATTGAGGACCGTTACGGGTGCAAGTACCGGCCCGAGGTCCACCCTATAGTGTTGACCGCCATGACTCTCCCCTCCAACATTAGTAGTAGAGGAACCTCGAATAGAATAAATCATTCCGTCCGGACCGTATGCTTCGCATGTTGGTTCACGGATCTTAAAGCGAAAGATGCATTATCTCATCTGCAAAGGATCCAATTCTAGCCCCATTATCCAACAAATCACGTGCAATCCGCCATCTTTTCACAAAGTATTCATTGCATTTTTCAAATGAGTATTCAATGATCCCCGCCACGGGTCTACTTCTTATTCCTCTAAATATGTTGTTGTAACTTTCAGAATAGTTTGTTGTCATGATACCACAACGCATACCCCCGGCATCATATGCTTGAGCCCATTTGTCCTTATCCTCCATTTCATACTCCAACCAATCTTTAGCTTCCTCGTTCAAGTTCTTAACTAAGTCCTTGTGCAATTCCTTAAATTTGTCCTCCGTATGTACCGATGCCGGCAACTTCAACTCGTCCTATTACCTCCTTGTTCTTTTGACGACGCCACAAATTGGCGGCAAAGTGCCTAATGCACCACCGATGAACAAGTGGTGGATACCCATCCAGGTGGTCGCTCGCACATTTGATGAGACCATGGTGCCGATCTGAGATCATACATACCTATCGCGTTGGACCAAGTACGTTAATGCGAAGGAGCCTCATGAACCATGACCAACTGTCGTCATTCTCACTCTCCGCCAAGGCATAACCTAAAGGCACAAGTTGCTGTTCAGGATCTACAAGAATCGCCATCATGAGTGTACCTCCGTACTTGCCTTTGGTCAAGAAGGTTCCGTCTACAAGTATCACCGGACGACAGTGTTGGAAAGCCACTTTACATTGTGGAAAGCACCAAAAAACACGTAGAAGGACAAGCTTCAAAACACAACTGTCGAGAACACGAGAACCGGTCATGTAAGGGAACCATTTAACCCCGGGATTGAAGTGGTTCATGGCTCTCAAGACCCTTGGAATTTTTGCATATGACTCTTTCCAATCGCCCCATAGCAAGGCAATTGCATGTTGTTTAGCCCGCCATGCCTTAGAATACTTCACACGATATCCAAGCAAACATCAATATCTCGCTCTATCAAACCGTCGCCGTCACCTCACTATTCTCACGAACAACGCCTAAGATACACCTTCCAATGTAACTTGCAAGTCAATTGTGCGTGAACTCCCTTCACCCGACTCGACCGACATGTGTGAGGTCCCACAACCTATGTAATCTTCCATTTCCTCGTCCCTCTTTGCAGCTCGTGCCCATACACGCCACATGCACCCTTGTTTGCACATTACTTCATACCTAAGATTCCTCGTCCAAATGGACCACGGTGAAAGGCCTATAATGCTTCACCGCATAGTCGACCAAGAAAAACTTAAGTTCATCCAGGGAGTCAAACATCATTTTCTCATGTATCTCGGTGCTCGGTGGTAAAAATTATTCCTTCGTGAACAACCTAGTAGAATCACAAATGGCTCTATCGATCCTACTCAAGTCTCTCGTCATTGCGAACGAAGGGATTCCAAATTGGTACTAAGCTTGGGTGTAGTGTTCAAGATCGTCACCAATTCTAGTGTTGTCCGGAACCTAGGCACGTGTTCTTCACTTTCACCATTTATAGTGTTCATCGGCGGCCTACTTATGTGCACTTCACTTTCAAAGGTTGTATGGTTCACCGAGGGTCCCGCAACATAATCATGTTGAACACCATCCAAGTTAACCTCACTTAAACCAAGGAGTGCTTCAGCCGCATGTGCATTGGCATCATTTTGCTCTTCCGCATGCTCCTCATCGGACTCATCTTCAGAATCACCTTCTTCAGAGCTGTCAGATATATCATCATCATCCATGTTTTCTTCCTCCCGCTCAAAACAATCATTGGGAAAATCATCATTCACCATCCCAACATCCCGACTAGGTTCCCTACAACCAAAGTCCTCCTCCAAAATTGTAGACTCTTGTGTACCTTTTAGAACCTCAAACGGCACTTCCTCATTCATGTAAACATTACCACTAGGCCCACGAGTAATATCTACCACAACCTCCAGACATGACACATTAACTTGACCAACTACCTTCTTATACCGATTCCAATTTTCTTCACTTGACAAGCTCATCAACACATAATGAGCTCTAGCCTTCCCACAATCAAAACGGCCTCCAAATGACAACTCATGCATTCCAACTCCATAGTTGACCATTGCACAATCAACTACATCCTTAAAGCTTGGCGGACCATCAATTGTTTCTACCAACTCGTCATATTCTCAAACTCTCCATTTTCTTTAACTACGCCACCATGAAACATGCGAACTAAACAGTCCATCTACAAAATTTATAACTTGTTTAATAACTATATAGTACTAAAATAGATATTTATTAAAAATATACATGAAAAATTAGAATTGTGTTCAACAAAAATTATATCCATCTCGATTAGTTATATATATACACGTGCGGATTACCCCTAATAAAATTGTTAGGTATTCAACAAAATTGTTAGGTATTACCCCTAATAAACGTGCATTCATATAATAGCTACACCCATTATCAACTACCCTAAACATTTGACATCAATAATATCATTAAATCGATTCATGCAACAAGTTCTACACGTCAATAACACGGGCGAGAGAAACTATCGCGTATGAACTAATCATCATTTCCATTAAAACTAATTGCATTTCGTCTAAATTTCAAATTTCTATACCTAACCCTAGGTCACAAACATCTACTCCGATCTACACAATGCAACGGTAAAAGAGGGAGAGAAGTAGGTCAATACCTTCACAACGACGCGGGGAACAAATTCCCCCACTTTTCCCACCCCAAATCCACCGATTTGGGGCCGGAATTGGGGGGCGGCGGCGGCGGCGGCACCGGGGGCGGCGGGCGGCTCGGGGCCGGAGAAGGAAGGGAGAGGAGGAGGAAGAAGGGGGGGTTGCGTGGGCCCTATTGACCGGCGGCCGCCGCGCGGGCGGGGTGGCGCGGCGCCCCCGCCGCGCCGGTGCATGTGGCGCGGCGAGACCGGCCCACGCCGGCGCGCACGCCGCCGCCGGCCGCCGGCCGTGGGCGGGGGCCGGCCGCGCGCGCCGCATGTGGCGCGGCGGCCGGCCGGGCCGCCGCGCCACGCCGCCCGGCGCGGCCAAAGGGGTCACCGGTGCAAAAAAAGTTCACCGGGGGTTATTTATAGAAATAATTATTAAAAAAGGTTAATATTAAAAAATTATCCGGATGCAAGGTGGTTTAAATTTGTGAACTTGGTTTAGCTCTTTTTCATCTTGTTCTTTATTTCAAAATTTCGAGATCCATTTGAATTTTGGGAGCATGTTAATACTTGTGGGATAAGCTTAATTAAATATCTACCCTCCGTAGGGATGAAGGCTAGTACATTATGGAACTTTAACGAATTAAACTTTTGAGAGCATTATGTTTTTTTCATGTATGATCAAGTGCAAGGTTTAAACAATGAAGGGCAACGATGATATCCATCGAAGGCTTACTCGAGGACGAGCAAGGTTTAAGCACGGGGGAGCTGTTGACGGTGAAAATCCATCAACCTAGCCATGAGTTTACCTTCGGTGTTGGCATGACTTTTGTATCTTATCCATTGGTACTAACCCCCGTGGTATAACAAGTTCACTTGTGCATGTCGGTTTTGGAGTTAAGTGTTTACGCAGAATTTTAACGTTGAAAGCAAGACTTCCGGGATAAGTTCATTAAGCACCTCATGACAAGACCTTGAAGCCCGGTACAAGTCAAGCAATGAAGTGAACATGACTCCAAGAGCCCAAGGACCAAGCCCAAGAAGATGACAAACTCCGAGGACCTAGCCAGAAAAGTGCTGAATCTTGCAAGACAAGGAGCTTCGTCCAATTCGGAGAGAAACCGACGACAAGGGCCCACATGCAAAAGGGGAGAGGATCTAGAAGACGTGGGAAGCAACACCGGGCGAAGGAGGACACGAACTGGGCCGAAACGGGCCCAGGCCGGTCGGCCCAGCCTGTTTCGGGGCCCGCCGGCCTCCCCTTTGACCTAATTGCTTCTCGGGCTATAAATAGCCCCCTGACCGAGAGCCACGCATCAATCAAGTCGTAATCCGCCGCCGAGGAGCAGAGAAGCTTGAGGGACACCATCTCGGAGATGAGGGTCGTGCTAGTTGTCTAGGGTCTCCCTAGCCGACGTGGGAACCTTGCATGGAAGACCACGTCGGAGCTCCGGAGCGAGGATCAAGATCGAGGGAGGGCCCTGGTGGTGATCTTGTTCATGTAATCATTCATGGTGAAGTTTGTAAGTGAATCCGATTTCTAGCGATTAAGTGCCTTCTCGATGATTTTGTTTTCTTCTTAGTTTTGCTTCTTCTACGATCTAGTCTATAGCTAGATTACATAGGGTGCTCTTGTAGCCGCGGTGGCTAGAGGTGCATACGGACCGCCCAAGTGATTTCAACTTGTTCTATTGAACTCGCCCTAGACTACCCGCATGAATAGGGATGCGTTGTGACAGAACGGGGGTTCCGAAAGGCGAGGGCGTTTTCGGAGTCGGATGGAAGGCCGCGATTTAAAGATGCTTTTAATGAGATTCGCTTTTCTATCTTCATCTATCTTGTTTGGAGCTACAACATAAGCATGATCTAGACTCAATAGATCGGTTATCTCTTGCTTTCTCTTGCTACCTCTTTAGTAGATTAGATTAGATGTGTTTTCTTTATGAGTTAGTAGATTAGATGCAACTTGTCTTCATAAGATAGTTTACCTTGCTTTACTAGATTGAATCATTGTGTTGCACATTGTTCCACGGATTCGATACCTTGGGTTCACCACTCGAGGGCAGAAGGGTCCCTTGACTACAACGGGAGACTTGTCCGCTTGCAAGTCATAAACGAACTTTGATACAACTATTAACCGTCAACGAGCTCCACGGTGCCATCCAAAAGGCTGCACGCGGTTGGCTCGTCGGCCTTATCTATTGTGTCCAACATAGGTGATCGACTAGCACCGTGCACTTCGTTCGCTTCGTCATCGTTGCCATTCCAATGATCTTGCTCTCTGCCATCTTCCTCGTTGTCATGCACATGTTCTTCTTCACAGTAATGCCCATCTTCTTCCTCAATGCCATCCATATCTTCTTCCTCACCTCATCGACTGTGCGCCGGTAATTGTGAAGGAAGAAGTGCATTTTTCGGTATGTTGATGCGTGAGAGTCTTAGAGCATGGACAGTTGATTTAAATGTTTTGTCCGCCATCACATCATGAGCATCAGATCTCTTGTTCCTCTTCTTCCTGTACATTCCAGCGAACTCTTCACCAAACCCTTTACCATAGCCAAGTGAACTAGACACACCTCAGACCCGACCTCGATGCTCTGGAGTCTCAAGTGCTGGGGTGAGGATATCATCCTCCCTAACCTCAGAGAAAGAACCATCGCTACCCTGAGCTGCAAGTGTTTTCACCCTATCTGCTACCCCCACCACCGCAGGGTTACTGAATGTTATGCCCCTGCTTCCTTTACTAGTATTCTTCTTCTTCTTCTTCCCTACCCTTGACCGCAGATAAGGTCTCGAACATCCAGGAAATTGGTCTCAAGGGTTCTATTTTCCTTCTGCAGCTAGCTTTGCATCCTCCTCCGCCCACTCTTTCCTTTTACCACGATAACCTTTTCTGCCCGTCTAGTGTGGCTTATTATGCAATGCTCTCTTTTGTTTCATCTCCTGGCTCAATTGCAGAAATGAAGGAGAATTGATTTCCTACACAAACATGTCCCAGTCTTGTTGCTGCAAAAGGGCATGCTTCACAAAGGGAGTCTCCTCTTCACTCACATATTTTTTTCTTAAATGGGCCTTGAAGCGCCGTTGCAAGGTTCCATGATATGGTTGCCTTAACTTCCTTCTTGCGAAGAGATTCTTCCAGATTGGCTGGGTAATCTAGCTTTTCCTCTAAAAGCGTGAATAAATGGTCCTTCTCAATTGGTGAGAGATCATCAACCGCATTGTTGATTGTCACCCTCTCTCGAGCAATGAGACCACGGACCAAAACAAATCTATTGTCACACCCGATTTTCCGAAGAAAACCAAGTGCTTAACTATATGTATGCCAGGATCAAGTTTCATACATATAGTGACATCATAGTGAATAACAGAAACAATATCACGTAAAGAAAGAGATTATCAGAGATTTACAGCAGAATCCTGGGAAGCAAAGGCTCCAAACTTCACGAGCAATCGGCGGGGGTTGCGTACCCCTAGCACCATCTTCTGGACTTCGTGCACCTTCTTCTTTTTCTGAGCAGCGTTTAAGCAAGGATGAGTACACTTATGGTTGGTACTCAGCAAGGCCACAAAAGTTAACCAGAATGCAAATTAAAGTCCATCTTTAAGTATATTAATCATGTGAGGGTCCAGGCCGCTCTTGACCGTGAGCACAGCTGTTATAACAGTTTAACACTCTACAGAGGTTGTACACTTTCACCACAAGTCGCGTAAAAGTTCTGAAGAACTTTGAACCCAACCATGCTGTGCAAAAGTAGGCACAATACCACACTTCCGAGGTGTGGTTGCATAGGGACGCTACGAGGCCTTTACAAAGAGTCCTCCCATGTGTATTAGTCCATAGTAGCACATCCTAGAGGCTATCTTTCGTACCCTCCATCTACCCTCGGACCAGGTTAGCCTAGAAGACCACTTCCATTCCAAAACTTGTCCGAGTATAATAGTCATAAAAGCATTCCTCCGTACCCCAAGCTACTAAGGCTAATATCCACACAAGACTTCCCTAATTAATTGGCCAAGACAGAGCCATATGTCTTGTGGTTGTACTTGTTTTCCGGGTGGTTCTCCATGTTCCGATTAATTTACAGTATTCTTGTATTAAAGCATAGGTAGAAGGATGGTTAGGGTCACTTGCCTTTCTCAACAAAAAGCTACTCTTGCTCTTCTGCTCTTGCTCTTTTGGTACTCTTGATCTTCAGGACTTTCGATCAGCAGCTCGATCTTCTACTCGAAGCAAACATCGAGCACAACATGCAGAGCAGACAAACAAGAACAACTAAGAACAATACACCAAGCATGAAAAGCTTTAAAAGAGGACAAGGTTTGGCTCTAGGACCGCGAACGCAAAAACACTCGGAACTATCGGAAGATTTGGATTATATCACACAAGGTTATGTGCTTGGTAAATTTTAATTCAAAATGATGTGCATAGGTTATTTCAAGGAAATACCCTATTTAATAATTAATCAAGTTATATTTATATAAAAGGAACAATGTATAACTTATTCCAATTTTTATTTATAAATATTCAAGTATTATTTTTGCAAAATAAATTTTTTAATTTGAAAGAAGCATGTAAAGCATCTAAATGAATATCTTTACATTTCGAATTGTACTAAGAAAATTATAATTCAAAAACACATTTATTGTTCATATTAATCAATTTAATATTTAATTATGAAAACTCGGGATAGACCTATGTTGTTTTTATTTAGAAAGCAAATTAAATAAATATTAATTAAATTAAGTTTGATTATGAAAACTGGGATATAACTCTAATTAGATTTTAATTGGAAAGATTATTTAAATAAGCATTAATCAAATTATCTTTCTTATAAAAACACGTGTTGATCTCTAATTAAATTTTAATTAGAAAAGCATGTATATATTAGTATTTAATCATATTAAATTATAAAGCAAAGAACAGGTTCAACATTGTCTCTATTACGTTCTTTGAGTTGTTATGAACCCGACGCAACTTGAATTGTTTGAAACGGAGCTAAAACGTGAAAACTACGCACTAAACAAGGTTTAGGGGCTAAACTGTGAAAAACTAGGGCTCCAGGGGCTTTACTGCAAGAAATCAGGGGCCTAAACACAATTACACATATAAACATGAGGTTTATAGTGTAAAAAGGTTAAAGGTGGACCTCGGGTGGAAAAACCAGAGAAGACAGGGGTTTAACTGAGAAAACCCGGACCTAATCGTAAAGATCTTATAAGGTGGAAGGGACTTTTTGTGATATTTGAAATAGCGGGGGTGTTTTTGCAAGATGGCGGTGGAGACCTAAGGTTGACCAGTAAGTAAGCTTGTTTGGCGGGGGGTGGGACTCGATCGAGTCGTTGGCTCACGGATCGACGGGCCGAGGGCGGCGACAAGCAAGCGGGCGGCGGCGGTCGGGCGACGCCGGCGGCGGCTCGGCCGGAGAGCTCGCCGCCGGCGCCGGCCAAACAAGGCCTCTCGACCATCAATCACGATGAGGAAGACACCGAAATGAAGAGGAGGCCAAGGGGGACTCACCCGGGGGGCTCGGAAGGGAGGGAGAGGCGCCGGAGGAGCGGGTTGGCGGCGAGGGGCGGAGCTTCGGTGGGCGGCACTCGGACGGCCCGCTCGCCGTGAAGAGAGAGCCGGGCGCGGGGCGGATTTGGAGGCGGCTCGGTCTCCTCCTTTTATAGGGCCGAGGGGAGGGGGAGGGGGCGCCTAAGGCGGTGGGGATGGTGGGGCTGCGGCGGAGCCGCCATTAATGGTGGTGGAGCCGGTGGAGGGTCGGTTTCGGGAAGGGGGGAGAGGCGGTGGCGCCGGTGCACCGCGCATTGATGCGCGGCTCGGTGGGGGGGGGAAGGGAAAGGCCGGGGGGGAGGCCGGGAGAGGCGGCGGCGCAATCGGCCGGTGGGGAGCGGGCGGCGGCGGCGGGGAGGTAGGAGACGGCCCGAAGCGTGGGGCCGCGGTGTCGGCGAGAGGGAGAGAGGGAGAGGGTGAAGCGGGCCGGCGGTGGCTATTGGGCCGGAGGAGCAAGTTGGGCTCGCGGCCCGCTTTTGGTAGGGCGGGGAAAAAGAGGGGAGAGAGAAGGTGGGCCGCGGGGTACGGTGGGCGGGAAGGACGGTTGGGCCGAGCCGGGAGATGGGAAAAGAGAGAGGAGGGGTTTGAGGTTTGTTTTGTTTTGTTTTTTCTCTTTTTTTTTTCAACACACAACAACCAAAAACAAATCCAACAAAATAAATGGAACACTTGCACGCATTTATTTTATTTAATTTATAAGAACAATCAATTGATTTTTCTTATTCTAAATTTTTTGTAAAGAAGATAAATCTTGGGCAAAATTTTAAAATTATGGGAAAATCGTTGTTTAATTATTTTCCCTATTAACATCCTGAAATTGGAAAATTTCAGGGTGTTACATCTATCCCTTTGGGGCATACGGGGTAGGCCAAAAATTGGCATCAAGTCCGGTTGCGGTCAACTTATCTTCCGGCCATTTGGTTTGTGTCCTTGACCCGCAGGATCGAGTACTACTCGCCGCGTCCGTGCCGAGTGACCCCGTGAAGAAGGTTCACCGACGATGGGCTGTGATGATGCACTAGAGGTAGAGGAGTTTGTTGTTGTGGGAGACTGCATAGATGATATATCAGGTTAGTCAGTAGAGCAACATAAGCAAGACTGAAAATCTAAACAAAATTCTTATTAGATAAATTCGTTTTCTCTGACAGGAAAAATAGTTGATACAGTCGTAAATAAAATTAGCATAGACATACACAATTCATATTTTACTTAATTTGCATACAGGGATAGGTGCTAACCATTTTGACAGGGACACAACAATATGCTTATATATCAAAGTAAGGAATAAATTCCTTCAACTGCTTCCTTTTCCAACTTGAGCAAACGATGGATTGTGTGTTCTATATGTACATGCAACAAGAGGATAAAGCAACGGTCATGACATTATATATGACAAGTAGTGAAACAACACTCACAACACATCATGACACCAACAATAACAATATACATGACGGTAGTGAAACAATTAACACTCGCAACAAAGAATAAGACAAGTCTAGTTATCACTACCTTATAAACCACCGCAATGCAATTCCCACCGACATTATGTGGCCATCGAATTAAAGTATGCTAACATGTCCAAAGCATAACGTCAACCCGATACATTCAAAGCATAGCAAAATTAAAGTATGCTAACATTCTTTATGCTTTTCATAAATTTACAAAGGCAAAAATTATAGCACCGGGAACATGAAAATGAATTTCAACATTTCATACAACTTCATCTCGTTAGCAACAATTTATTCAAAACGGACACGGAGCAACAAAATCCATCCATCAAATCCACAATCAATCAATTGAAGATGAACTATTAAGGCATGTCTCCCTAATCCACCTTGACATGAATATATAGCAGATTGGGTGGACTAAATTATAAACCATCGCGATGCAATTCCCAATATTATGTGGCCATCGAATTAAAATATGCTAACGAGTCCAAAGCATAACTATCGATTTGACATAACGAGAATTAAAGTATATGCTAACAGATCCAAAGCATAACTGTCGATCTGGTACATTCAAAGCATAGCAGAATTAAAGTATGCTAACATCCTCGGCGCTTTTCATGAATTTACAGTGCAAAAATTGTAGCACCAGGAACATGAAAATGAATTTCAACAGTTCATATAACTATATCTGTTAGGAACAATTTATTCACACAGACTTGGGGTAACAAAATCCATCCATCAAATCCACAGTCAATCAATTAAAGATGAACTATCAAGCCATGTCTCCCTAATTAATCCACATTAACATAATAATATAGCAGATCAATTTTGGTGGCTGATGAGAGAGAGGGTGTTGGGGGTTCAAGTAGGACTAACCTCTGTCGTGAATGAAGTAGTTGTTCTCGTGATGGTCGGAGGGGCCGGATCCACAGCGGTTCGTGGCCTGAGGCGGCCGGCTCATCGTCGTGGCCGGGGACGACGTCGACGGATCCGCATCAACCGTCTTTAGGTTGGCCGGACGTACATCCGCACGCCAGTAACTGCGTCCTCGTCACCGTCGTTACGCAGGGAGCGGTGGGGCTGGAGAAGAGCAGGGCTGCGATGGGGAGAGAGCGGCGAAGGCGAGCGGGGTGAGTGGTGGCGGCGGTGGGGAGAATGCAGGCATTATGGATCTATCTAGCAACGAGTCGAATATGAACAACGCGTGTAACTGTGTTTAATGAAACTACTGGCGTGCCCCTGATGGCTCTGTGCAGCAATTGGAATTTCATGGGCACTATAGTAAATATAGGTGGGAAATTTTGAGCAGCCCGCGCACAGTTCGCCTGCTAACACTGATGAGCGGGCCAGTGTCATGGGAGACGATGGTTAGTGAACCCGGATCGCCTTTGTTAGGAGTTGGGTCAGCGCTTATCTTTTTATTTTGGCTGCTAACGTTGACGCGTGGGCCAGCCACTATTTTCTTTCGAATGGAACGTGCTTCCCTAAAATATTAGAGCCCATAAAACAGCACCTAAAAATCATAAAAATACGAACAAATCGTATTTGGACATTTAGTATTTGAATAAAATATCAACAGTCACACTTGTGTGCCCAAGATTCTTAGAATCCGTTTTTACATCCCATGTTAATGATGCAATAATTCTACTAACATCTAGTGTGCTCTAAAAAATCTACAAATTGACTTGCCAACATGATTTGGGTACCTAGACTTGTCTTCAAAATTTCAAATGGTTTCGATGAAGTAATTATATACTTGTGTACAAATATCTACCTCTCTCACATAGTTTCCTAGAATGTTTGCTTGAACATTGAAGTTTTCCACACTTTGCAACATGTTAGAATTCATATGCATTTGAAAACTTAACAAAACCTTGTGTTCACCTTAAGCTTACAAAATGTAAAGTTCCATCACTAATGGTTGGGTAAAACAAATATTATTTGTATGTTGTACTTACAAAGAACAAAATAAGGCATATAAACATCACTCAACAAACGAAATGTACACTAAACAATGAAATTAATGAATAGATAGTGATTTTAGAAAAATTTAGAAAAAAGTATCAAATTTGGACTAATAACGATGAAGAAATACTTGTTACAACATTTGATTGCAGATTAAAAGGAGAAATGGGAACTGTTCTTCTTTTGAATAGAACTGGCTCCCACAGTCATTTGAATAGAACAAAGGAGGAAGCAGAGGGCACCGCCGCCCGCCGCCGCCGCCGTGCCCGCTTCGGCAGTTTTGACACCCAAGAGGGCATCCCAGGCCTCGTCGGCGGTAAATGAGACCATCACAACCTTCGATTTGACTCACAAACATGACAAATCAAATATTATTCATCAAAAACTTATTAAAAACCGACATCTTGATAAAATCAAATCCACGTTTAGTAGTATCTAATAATTTACATTCAAGATAGATAATGTTCATTGATGCTTATGCCTACATCATGATGTTCATCCTGTTGACGACGTACTCCACAGCGGGGCGGAAGCTACGCGTCCAGAGGTCGAACTCATGACAGATGCGACACTCGGTCTTTGCAAAGTAGTGGATGATCTCTTTGGTATCTGGCCCGTAGCGCCTACATCCTTCTTCCCAAATGTAGATGTGGGGATTCTGGACGGGCAGCAACGGAATGCCATCATCATCGCCGTCATCAAGCCAGTACCACCACGCAATGTTGTCAAGATCCCACTTGACGAGGTAGCATAGTCGCCGCAGGTTGGGGTTCTTCCACCGGCCGTCAGGGGGCGACGGGCCGCCGCTGATTTCCTAGATCAGTGCCATGGCTTCGGGGTCCGCTGGGTTGCAACGGTACTTCAGCATCGCTAAGAAGTACTTGGCACCGGAGTCTTCAGCAGTGGCATCTCCGATGAGCTTCAAACCCTTATCGGGGTTCCGCCGCCTCATCAACCTCTCCATCCCCTCGAAGCACAATGCCTCTGGATGATTAGCCTCGTGGAAGGGCCGATCAAAGCATGACATGACGTAGCTATTCCTGCACGCATCACGAAGATCACACAACGACACATGCAGTAGTACCTCATCAGAGTTGCAGATGCACCGGAAGGTGCTGCAGATTTTATTGCGAAGGTTCAGGAAATGGAAAACGGGCTCATCCTTGATGGAGTGGATGATGATCTTGGTGAGAACTTCATCTGGCAGCAGCAGCATCAAGCACACCGCGGGCATCATCAAGGAGAAGGGGAGGAAATAGCACAATGACAGGGTTTGGAATTTGAATGGCGACGAGGGTTGAAGTTGGTGGCGACGAGGGATGAAGTTAGCAAGGAGGATTGAAGTTGAAGAGGGATGAAGTGGCAACAAGGATTGAAGTTGAAGGAGGCGACGAGGGTTGAAGGTTGAAGATGGTGCCTCAGCCATGTCGTAATAAAATAATAAATGGAAATTGAAAAGACGCCACAGTTTGGTAGCTGCCGTTGACAAGTGGGCCTGACATCATTGCCCCACCCCTTCTTCCGGCGTAAGTGAAAGGAGACGCGTGGCTTCGCACCTGAGACGGAGCCCGATGCGCAATCGAGTGGCATGTACTGGCAGTAATGGAGTAGTGGGTGGGGGCAGAGGCGCCTGACGGTTCCGCGTCTTGATGAATTAGATCTTATTAGAGTAGTCATTGCCGACGCAGGTTAGCCTGCTGACGCTGACGCTGACGCGTGGGCCAGTGTCATTGGCGACGATGGTTAGTGAACCCGCATCGCATTTGTTGGCAGTTGGGTCCGGGCGGGCAGGCAACGGTTATCTTTTTTATATTGGCTGCTGACGCTGACGCGTGGGCCTGTCACAATTTTTTTGAATGAAACTTGCTTCACTGAATTATTAGAGCCCATAAAACAACACCTAAAAAATCATAAAGATACGAACAATTCGTATTTGGACATTCAGTATTTGAATAAAATATCAACAGTCATACTTGTGTGCCCAAAATTCATATATTTCATTTTTACACCCCATGGTAATTATATAATAATTCTAATAACATAAAATTTGCTCTAAAAACCTACAAATTGACTTGGCAACATAATTTGGGTACCTAAACTTGTCTTCGAAATTTCAAGTGGTATCGATGAAGGAATAATATACTTGTGTACAAATGTCTTCATCTCTCACATAGTTTCCTAGAATGTTTGCTTGAACATTGAAGTTTTCCACACTTTGCAACATGTTAGAATTCATATGCATTTGAAAACTTAACAAAACCTTGTGTTCACCTTAAGCTTACGAAATGTAAAGTTCCATCACTAATGTTTGTGTAAAACAAATATTATTTGTACATTGTACTTACAAAGAACAAAATAAGGCATATAAACATCACTCAACAAACAAAATGTACACTAAACAATGAAATTAATGAATAGATGGTGATTTTAGAAAAATTTAGAAAAAAAGTATCAAATTTGGACTAATAGCAATGAAGAAATACTCGTTACAACATTTGATTGCGGATTAAACCGAGAAATGGGAACTGTTCTTCATTTGAATAGAACGGGCCCCACGGTCATTAGCGACGCGGGGCCGATAATCCGCGTCGGATTTGTTGCTCTCCCAAAATTTTACACGGATAATTCGAGCATCATACAAAATCTAATCTACTACCGATTTTCTATTCCAATACTCGTGCGAATTTCACCATTTCGCGCAGCGCGCCCTACGGTCTTCGCCGCAAAACAACGAAATTCGAAGCCATCCTTTTTCCATGCCGCAGCTCGCCGCCGTGCACCGTGCACGGCCGATCGTCGCGCACCCGTGCCTGGGAGGCGGTAGCGGTTCACCCCAAATGCGCCAAGTCGAGTAGTGGAGTGCACGCGCGGCCTTCTCACGGAAAGGCGAGATACCCCTCGTTGCTCGGCCCATCTCGATGTCGTAGTGCCGCCACCCGCGACCCGCCTCATGTACCCCTTCGCGGTGTCGTCGGCGGCGGCACCACCATTGTCTTTGTAGAGCAAGATGGCGTATAGATAGGCTTTGACTCCCGGAGAGGAAGTAAGCCTCCGGATTCCCAAGACCGCTCGGCATAGCAAGGAATTCTTTGTAAATGGTGGGGTTCCACGCCCAAGAAATCTCATCTCGTATCCCCTCTATCGACAAACGCCGACCGACGTTGCTGTCGCCGCACACGCGACGCATGGTCGAGCAAGTACCGCGTAGGCTGCGGAGGTCAGCCAGGGGCCGCTCCGAGGTCACACCGATGCACACCGCAATCTCAATGCAGAGGTCTTGAGGGAGGCCCAGCAGCGACGATGGCGGCTGGTACCGCGTGCTTCTTCCCGGCATGCTATCCATCTCCGTCTGAGAACGGTGACGATGAGGAGTAGGCAGTTGCTGTTTTTCGCGGGTAGAGATGAAGGGGCAGGGGATCTAATTGTTTTGGAAGGAGAAGATACAGGAGATTTGTTTCCAAACACGGTTTAAGTATGCAATGGAGACGGCGTTTCGTTACTCCATGTATCATTTAATTCTACATTGGAATCACTACCTCTGCAGCGGTGCTCTCAGCCATTGACTGGCAACAGTTTCACCATTGACCGTCTTGGAAACCTCTTCCCGTTTCCTATGCTCTTGATCTTATCCCTTCCTCTCCTTTAATGAAGATGATGACTACATTATGGTCATATTTGGATGGAGGTGTTAGTGTTAGTTTGTAGCAAACTAACACCAAAACTAACACTTTGGAACCAAACACATGTGTTAGTTTGGTGTTAGTTGGAGGTGTTAGTTTTTTTGGGGGTGTTAGTTCCAACTAACACCCCCAAAAAAACTAACACCTCCAAGAGGTGGTAATTGTTGTTAGTTTGGTGGACCCCACCCCTTTTCTCTCTCCCTCTCCTTTTTCAAATGTTTGGAAAAGTTAATTCAAATGCAAACTAACACCTCCATCCAAACATCCAAGATGTTAGTTTTTATGTGTTAATTTGGAGGTGTTAAAAACTACCACTAAAAGTAACACTAACATCTACCATCCAAACACGACCATTGGAGATGATGTTTGCTTACTCCGCGTATCATTTAATTCTACATTGGAATCACTACCTCTGCAGCTCTTCTCTCAGCCATTGACTAGCAACAGTTTTGCCATTGACCGTCTTAGGAACCTTCCCGACCATTCCTGTGCTCTTGATCTTATCCCTTCTTTGTTTTTTCTATAAAAAAGCACCGACGCCTATCGGTCCTCCTCACTTCAAGTTGCTTCCTTCTTCTCTAGATCTAGATCTAGCTATATGGTTCCTTCTTTTGATACAATAAAGCGACTCACTTGCTTCATTCTTCTCTAGATCTAGATCTAGCTAGTATATGGTTCCTTATTCTGATATAATAAAGCGAGTCACTTGCTTCCTTCTTCTCTAGATCTAGATCTAGCTATGGCGCAAAGAATAGATCTTGTAGGGTGCAAGCTTTTGCTTTTCTCTCTTCTTCCTCCTCTTCGATCTCTCAGTTGCTAGAAGAATTCTTGTGATAGGGGATGATTGGGTTGCTCATCCCTCGAACACAGCTGCTAGAAGAATCCTTGTGACATACCCCTTGCTCGCAGCCGTGTCTGGGAAGGTAGTCCGATTCTCCCGGCACCGGGATGAATAATGTCATCCTATGTCCAATCATCATTGTTTTCGGGATGAACAATCCTTCATCCCGTGTCCAATGATCATTATTTTTCCTATGATTTCTCCCTCCACTCGCGGAATGCTCTTGAAAACCAAAAGTGCGGAGTTCGTAAAGCTTTGTGGTCTCATTGCAAGCCGGGAATCAATTCTCTAAGCCATCAACGAGAGATGGAGCTTATTCAATGATCACACGCAAGAAGATCGACGACTCCGCGAGCAAGATCGACGACCTACTATCAAGATCGATGTGTGTGTGTGATTTTGCATATCTTCTCATGAAGATATGGCCGCATTGTAACCTTATTCGATGTATCAATGATGACCGTCTGTGTGTGTGTGATTTTGCATATCACGTCATGAAGATATGGCCGCATTGTAACCTTGTTCGATGTATCAATGATGAATGTAATCTGTGTGTGTGTGATTTTGCATCTCAAGAGACATGCTTTTGTGATTATCTCTCGTGCAAGACAATTTTTTGTATGATTTAGCTACTCACTTGCAAAGCTTGAAGAACAAGCCGACGGGGCCGGCTAAGAGCAACTCCAACAGTTTGGCAAATCAACTTGTTTCTCTCGGGATTCCCGATGGAAATTAGATCCGGATTTGGCAAGTGAAATTATGCCAGATTGTTGGAGATGAACTCTTTTTTACTTGGCATATCTTTTTAGAAGTTGGCAAAGCACAAGATTTGCCAAGTAAAATTTGGCAAACTCTTGGATGTAATCTGTTCGTGATTTCGCATATCTTGCCGATAATAAAGGCGACGCTGGTTCGTTAGTCCTCGTCTCTTGCCCGTAACAATGGCGAGGCGGGTTCGTTAATCCTCGTCTCTTGCCCGTTACTGAACTGAAGCAAAATATATATAAACAGAATATATATAGTATCTTTGCGGAATATATTACAAGCGAGGATTCAAATTCCACCACATCCCATATATTACAAAAAGGATTGAAATTCCACCAATACATCACATCCTTTATATTACAAAACGAATTCCATTTCCACCAATAGACACATCTTCCAAAGATTACAAAAATGATTCGGCAGAAATCGGGCTTGCTTTTTCTTCCTTGATTTCTCGTATATGGATTTTTTTCACTATGGTCGCTTCGCAAGTACGGTGTTTTGTTAGTTCCCAAGAGCCGAGGCTTGTATGAAGTGTCAAAGGATGGCATTTCGTTAAACCGGTTGTATTCCTCCTCAACAACATTTTCAATCCCCACAATCCTTTTTTTCCAGGCATAACCACAAACCGGTTCTTCTTTGCAAGGTTAGGTACATAGAACACTTGCTCAACATCGTTGGTGAAGACAAACAGTTCATTTTTGTAACTAATGACCCGGAGATCAACACTAACATAACCACATTTGTCCTTGTTCACAACTCTCTTCCCATTGGTGACCCATCTACACCGAAAAGGCCACCTTCAATCCTACATATTGGTAACAGACGTTATAGCCCGTTACCAATACGGCAGCGATCAGTAACGGACTTAAGCAGACCGTTACTGATAGGCATTGATTGGTAACGGACTTTACAAGCCCGTTACCGATAGGTTTGACATTTGTAACGGGCTCTTTTAACATCCGTTACAAAGAATTTATGTAACGGGCATTTAAGAAGCCCGTTACCAGAAGTCCACATTGGCAACGGGTGTTGTGGAGGCCAACCCCGGGGTCGTTCTGGCACGCTTATAGGTAACAGGCGCCAAACAACAACCGTTACAGATGTGGGTGGATGTAACGGGTATTAAGGGTCCGTTACAAATGCTGCGTGACCTATTTGAGGTTTTCACGTAGTGCTTCATGAAGAATAGCTCAAGCTCTCCATTGATTAGGTCCATCTTCCCTTGCCTCACATGTTCGGTTCCCTCATGTGCTTCCTTCAGTGTATCCCAAATCACCTTGGCAATTTGGATGTTTCGAACCTTGTTGAATTCTTGGGCACACAAGGATCTCGTGATGACTCTTGTTGCTTGCACGTTGCGGTGGAGGTCTTGCTCATGCTCAATTGTGAGGGCTTCTCCTTCGGTGGGTATTGAAACACCTACAACCACAATCTTCCAAAGAGAAGGGTGAAGCCCGTAAAGGTGCATTTGCATATCATAAGCCCATTTGGGATAGTCCTTCCCATCGAAATGAGGAGGCTTTCCCAAATGCACGGAATAGAACTTTTCGTTAGAGTTGTTGCTCGGAATTTGTGCGTAGTTGTGGGGCACTTCGTAGTAGCCGGAGTGAGTGTACTTGGCTTGCTCCTTCTTGATCATCTTCTTGAGGAGCTTCTTGGCCAACTTCTTGGCCTTCTTCTTCTTAGCCTTTCTTCTCTTCTTTGCCACCTCTTCGTCGGATCGTCACCATCTTTGACATCTTCATCACTTGAATCGGAGTCCGAGTCAGAGTCGGATGAAGAGTCATCGGAGCTCTCAATGTTGGATGGTGTACGGCTTGGAGCTTTGCCGGTGAGGTCACTGACTTGAGCCGCCTTGAGCTCTCTCTCTTGAGCTTCCTTTGTGGCAATTTCTTCGGTGGTTGGGTTGCTTCCATTCCCCGACATCTTGATCCCTTAGCGGTTAAGCCTAAATCAAGGGATTAGGCTCTAATACCAATTGAAAGGACTTTGTAATGCCTAGAGGGGGGTGAATATGATCACTTCAAATTTATGAAACAAATGCAGCGGTTAAAACAACTGTCGGTACTACTGACGCGGTGCCGGAACTACCGAGGGGTCGGTACTTCTGGTACCGTGTCGGGCAGAGTTGACTAAAACAAAATTTGAAATGTACAGCGATTCTATCAATTCTATTTGAATCAAAGTCTTAGTTTAGAACCTAAGAACCACCTGCAACCACAGATATGAGTTGGAACACAAATAAAATGTAGATCGAGCTAAAACAAGTAGTGTTAGAGAGAGAACAAAGGATTCGAGCAAGCAAAAGAGATACAAGGATTTAATCCGAAGTTCACACCCACAAAGGATGCTATGTCCCCGTTGAGGATCCCACAAAGAGAGGGCTATCACCAAGAGCCTCTTTTTCTCTTCCAACCCCCACAAACAAAGATTGGTGCTCACTAAGATTCTCCACCAAGGAGAGGGGTACAAACGATCCCGGATGCACCACACCAAGAGGGCACTCAACGGGAGACGCCTAACCAAGAGTAACAAACGCGAATCAAAGACCCGGAGATGCTTCAAGTGATCTTGAGATGGGGAGATTCGAAGGGGCTCTCAAAGCTTCTCTAATTCTCACTAGGAATCACTTCTCTACTCAAGCCCTAGCTCAAAGGAATCAAATCTTGGCTCTAGAGGAGAGGGGAGAAGTGGAGTGAATGCTCAAGTGAGTGTTTGTCTCGTGGTTCGTCAGCAATGAGTGAGGAGGGAGAAGGGGGGCTTTTATACTTACCCTGAAAAACTAGCCATTACTGTGCTGAAACGGGTATCCTCAGTACTTCCGACACGGTGTCGATATTACCGAGGGGTTTCGCTAAAGCTCAACAGTGAAGGCTTATCGGTAGTTCCGACCCCGGGTCGGTACTACCGAGCCCCTGGCTAAAACTCGCCAGTGATGGCATATCGGTACTACCGACCCAGCGTCGGTACTACCGACAAAGGCTGAGACTTTCAGAAAAGAAGAGCAAACCTGTACGTGTTGACTCTAAACTCCTCTAACTCACTTGAATCATCTCCTAGAGCATTTTTAGCATCTCTTGGCTATCAATCCGCATCCCTCTTTATAGTACGGTGTTTCCTATACTCAAATTCAAAATCAAAATAGAATTAAGCCTTGATTCAAGATGAAAACACCGACTTGGAGTTGGGGGCCTTCCTTTGGTCGAAACCAGATTTTCATTTACTTAAATCCTGCACGCATCTTAATTAACCATTAAATACCACAAATTATGTTTGTCACTATCACCGAAACAATTAGGGGCCAAGATGCACTTTCACCCAACCGTGCACGCCAAGGCGGAGCTGCGCCTGGGGCGCCCCGCCCGCGCCCGCGTTGTGCTCCTCTGCGCCTCGATGCCTTCACCGCGGACGCTAGGGCACGGGAGTGGCTGGAGCTGGAGGATGCTTCACAGTGTGGTCCATGGCGTTGATCCGGCACCGGCGGTGGTCAGGCGACAGCGGGCGGACGGGGGTTGCGGGCGGGGGGAGGTCGAGGACGCGGGCGCGGTGCGGATCCGCCGCCGGCCGGCCGAGCCCGCCGTGACAAGAAGGCCGCCGGAGCCGGCGCGAGGAGCCGCCGGAAGAGCCGCCGCCGTGGTCCCCGCGACCCCCTTGCCCCGAATCCGCGAGGGGTGGCGCCGGCTCCACGACGGCGAGGGTTGGCGCCGACTCCGTGGGATCTGCGCACTAGAGCTCCTCAGTGCACGCCGCGTCCGGTCTTTCCAAGCCGTCCGCGAGAACGAGGTCGGGCACCTCCTTGGCGCCATCGCGGCGGCGTCCACGCGACGGCAAGGCATCGGGGGCTCGGTCGCTCGGGGCAGCGTTTCGCGTGAGGGGGAGGACCAGCGCCCGCTCGACACCACCATGGACAGCAGCTTCCGCGCGCTCATCGCCAACCTCCTCGCGTTGCCCATGCCCACGGTCGGCCGCCGTGACGGGACACGCCGCGGCGGCCGGGGTGCGCGCCGGCCCTCGCGCACGTCGCCGTCGTCATGCGCGGCTCCCGCGGAAGGAGCGCGCCGGCGTGGCAGGAGCGGCCGCTCGAGCAGAGGATAGGATAGGCCTCTCTGTCTCACGGACAATCGGGCCCACAGGTAAATAGAGGCACGGTTTGATATCCCGCTAGAGTTGGGTGTTAAATTTGGACCTCTATTTTTTACAGGTAGGCCTTCGATTGAGTTTTGGAGGTCTCAATTTGCATATCCCTGCTGGAGTTGCTCTAAGAAAATGGAAGCCGAAGAACCTGCCTTCACGCCGTCATGTCGTCTGGCCTGGACATTCGGTGGTTGAAGCACTTGAAAGTGGCAAGCTCGGTCCTGGAGGTCAACACCCAGATTGCAGCCCCAGCGTCCCGCGACTGGACAGTGGCACAACCCGGAACCCTTGAGGCCGCCCGCAAAGGGCAGCAACAGCGCCGCCGCCCGCAATCGTGGTGCCCCCGCCGAAGCTCGGCGAGGCGGCATGCCACGACGGCGCGGCCCCGCGGCCAGCCAACGGGCAGAGCCGACAGCCGGCGGCGGGTGGTGTTGGAGGGGGGTACGTAGGATCGTTCTATTCGTCTTGGGCCTGCTCGATTCATTAGGCCCGTTGGGCTGCTATATCCCGGCACAGTGAAAAATGGGATGAATACGGGATATTCCGACCTAAAACGGGATCCGCAAATACGGGTGGGTTACCCCTCCACCGTATCTCGTCTCACTCCCAGATACTTCCTGTGTATCCCATCCCATTACCGAACCTTACTATCCCGTTTTCGTAGTATTCAAACAAATATGGGACAAATACATGAAAACGAACAATAACTAGATTTTGTCCGTCTGTTTTTCGTTGCTACTTCGCGGGTTGGAGATCCTGCTCCACTTTCTCCGTTGAGATTCCCGCTCCCGGCGAGGTCCTCGTTCGATGATGGCTCGCAGGCGTGTACTGCCGCGGCGGCTCGCCATCGCAACTACTGTACCGTCTGCAGCTACATTTTCATTTCGTTAACAGTTGTGTGCCGTCAACATCAACTGATACAGGAAAAAAGTTATTCTCTGTGATGCTTTGTAACATGAATGGCATGATGAAGATATTTGAATCTGGAGGTAATCATGCCCTTTTATTGTTTTTTTAATTCTCAGGCTTAGGTAGTTTAGAAGTGGAGAGGGAACTTCTCGGCATGCATCTTCGATTGCCATGATCCATAATTCTTGGTGTTTTGTTCGACAAAAATATAAGTCTCGGTGTCGGTCTGCTTTGACTTGACATGGAGACACACCCAAAAAAACATAAAAATAAAATCTATCCATACAGCGCAGTGCGGCACAGCTGATTGATATGAAACCCAGAGGCCAGGCCAGGCCAGACTATTATAAAATACGGTAAAGATCAAGATATGCAAGAATCTTGCGAGTGATCCTCTATCCAACTGTATCTCAGGAAAATAATGTCACGATGGCCCTGTTTGGATACTCCAATGAGGGTTAGAGTTAGATTTGGGCTTAACTCTGCTCAAATTTCTAAACTAACTCTACAGGCTTCAGAGGTGTTTGGATGGAAAGGCTTAGAATGACATTAAATATACTTTTTCAATCATTAGGTGTGGGTGGAGGGAGAGAGAAAAGTCACTTTTTTGGACCAACACTTAACTACCCCCAATAAGCACCTCTTGGGTGGGATAGTTTTTGGGGTGGGTTAGATGAACTAGCCAATCTAACCCTCACGTGTTTGAATCTTTGTATTTAGTTGAATTTCCAACTAGCCAAAACTAACTCTAGCGCTATGGATCCAAACAGGGCCGATGATCTGGAGGTTGGTAAGCAGCTTTCTCTCTACATGTGTGTGCATCCTCCATCCTTTTGTAGCATCGGGTTGAGGATGAGTACGCGTCACTAAGTCGTGATACACTCCTGATTTTTTTTGTTACGATCGCTTTCTTGTCCAAATATCTAATCAAGTGTACATGTTTTTCCTTTGTAAAAGTATGGAATTTTTGGCTGAGAAGTCACTGTCAGCCCAACATACCATACAGATCTCCAGCTCTTTTGTTTTCACCGTGATTACCGTGTAGCGAAGGCAAAGGTGCATGCCGCCTTCGTGTTCATTATCCAAGAACAAATCTGTTACCTTTTTTCTTAAGTTATCTGCTTGTCCTGCTGAACTCCCGGAAAAAGGTTATTCTAGTACCACTTCTGAGCAGATAACATTATACTACTAGGTTTTAGATAAGCCGTCCTTTGCTTCTCGCTTGACGTAATTTGGTAGTACGGCAGGCCACTGTTTGGAGCAACTGTTGTGTCGGTTTCCGAGCTGATGATTAAAGCCTGTTCGCTTGGCTTATCCGCCATGGCCAACAAGAAGATTTTTCAATTTTGTTCGGTTGAGGTTTGTGGTGATGCTTAGTCTTGGTTTGTTTGAGAAAAAGATCTTGTTAGTTTGATTCATGTTTGTTGATTTGTTCGAGAGAGAAAATCTTTCTTGTTGGTGGTGATAAAGCAAACGAACCATCAAAGAATCTGACCAACCAAGATTTTCTTCGTAACACTGCCGAAGACTACCATCACCACCAGCCATTTCCTTTTGACTCGAGGTTGATTCCTTTTGACTTTGCAGGTTATTACTTGCTTGAGAGTTCAGACAATCAGACTGGCTGATCTTTCTATCTGTTCCTGAAAAGGTATATGCACAACGTGCTGCTCGTTTCAATCAGGATCTGCGTTCTGCGCTCTTGCTTGTTCTCAGTTCTCACATCGATCAAGCCTTTGCCCACACGGATGTCCACACGGAGGTTCGCCGCAGGTGATCGCAAGTTGTGTGAGTGCAGCCTCATGCGGTTTGACTGGTCTCCCCATCATCCACATTTTTGTCGGCACGCGCGACCCGACGAGATATCCGGTGCGCGCCACGCCCATCCGCCCAGATTCCCGACCTCCATTTCCACTTCTGTTCTGTAGCCACGAAGCAAACAGCCAAACACTCCAGACGCTGGGCCGCGTTTGGTTAGATGCATTCATGTATCTCCTTGGACCAGGTGGTGGGATGCAACTTAGGATGATTGGAATTTTTTATTTTTTAACCCTTTTTAATCTAAAATTTAAAATTAACCCCTCCCCAACTAAAATTCCAAAATTCCAACAAGTAGCATTTTTTGTCGCGTCAAGCCTCCTGGCGCGACTAATACTTGAGCCACGCCACATGATGTGGTGCGACTAATGTCCACGGTGGCGTTAGAAAAAGTCGCAATCTGACGTGGCTGGTCACGCCAGGCGTGGCGTGACCGAATCGATCCCTACTACACCGAAGAGTTTCTAGTCTCATTTAACTGTGTTTACTTATTCTTTTTAATTAGCAAATGAGCTCCTAAATTTGTGAAACTCAAGGTGTATGATCTATAGGGTGCATACGTTCCATTTAACTATGTGCACTACAAACCATGGTGTATAAAATGAGAAATCCAGTTTTGAAATAGCCTAAGTGTTATTAAATCAACACATGAAAAATGCTAGGTCTGAAAATAGAATTAACTAGTCAACTTTTAGCATACTTTTTGAGAAATTTTACACTAAGATCTTAAATACTTGTGGGCTACAAGTGAACTTGGATGTTCATAGGAAAGTTTGGACAAGGGTTTGGTCAAATATAACAAATAATTCATAATTTAAGGGAGGCTTACAGTTAGAAAGTTGTTTTGTTTTACACTAAGATATTAAACAACACAACTTTCCAACTTTAAGCCTATCTTAAATTATGAATTCTTTGTTATATTTGACCAAACCCTTGTCTAATCTTTCCTATGAACATCCAAATTCACTTGTAGTCCAAAAATATTTAAGAGCTTAGTGTATACCAAGTGATCTAACCAGGCCACTTGTTTGAGCTTTTTAATCTCGTGCGACTCTTCTCATGCGAGCAACCAAAAATATTCTATCCATAGCCTGGTTAGATGCATACAAACAACCAACCGTGACATCATTGTAACATCATTATATCCACGTGTCCGATGAAAACTGTAGCAACGCTTGGTTCCATTGCCCAAATAGCATGAATTGTCGTCTATGAGAAACATTGGAACTTGGAAGCCACAGGCTGAGCACTATAATTGGCACGTCAACACATTTTTTTTGGTTAACTTAAGATCCACACGACCAGCCACCTACCTATACTACTTGTCACGAATTTGGACCTCCCAATGATTGCCAAGAGGAGAAAGGAGCAAACTGACGGAAAAAAAAACAGACGTAACTTATATTAAAATAAAACAGACATAGCTCAAATCCAAAAGATTAATGAGAAAGCCACCAACTAATTTCGTACGTTTCCCCTACCTATTCACAAAATCTTCGTTTCGAAATCGTACATGAGGTTTTCATGTCCTTCGGCTTCTCCCTATACCAACAACAACAAGTATAGTTTTACTGAAAATCACACTATATCGTCCAGAGATGCGCTATGAATAATCAATAATACGTACTTGTCCTACAAGAAAGAAATATACCCTAGCTACCGCGTGCCGGGTCTTGAAACGGATGAGAAACGAACAAGAGCGCTTTGCTCACCAGTCACCACACACGACGAAGTGGACAGGAAATGTGGATGAAAGGGTCCGAGGACCCGGCGATGAAAACGAAACGAGAGGAGACGAGCAGCGCAGCGCAGCGAGCGGGAGGAGAGCGCGCCCGCACGCCGGGACTCAGCCGTGTCCACGGATAAAAGGAAGGCGAGACGCAGGAAGGGGGAGGCGTGCCCCACAAGCCGCCCAAGTCACAACGCACACGTATATCACCGCGGGAATATCCGCCACGTGGACGGCCCACGCTCGCCGACCACATTAGCCAATCACCACTCAACAGTCGAGTTAACCCCCCTCACCCTCGCATCTTCTCCACACACGGCTTCCACCCCCACTCCGGCCCTCCCCCTCCCCACCACCACTCCTCTTCCGACTCGCGCAGCCGCGCCCGAGCTCCACAAGAGGCCTAGCTGGCGACTGGAGGAGGAGGCGGCGGCGGGGCGATGACGCGGCGGTGCTCGCACTGCAGCCACAACGGGCACAACTCGCGGACGTGCCCCAACCGCGGGGTCAAGATCTTCGGGGTGCGCCTCACCGATGGCTCGGCCATCCGCAAGAGCGCCAGCATGGGGAACCTCTCCCTCCTCTCCGCCGGATCCACCAGCGGCGGCGCCTCCCCCGCCGACGGGCCCGACCTCGCCGACGGCGGCGGGGGTTACGCCTCCGATGACTTCGTCCAGGGCTCGTCATCCGCCAGCCGCGAGCGAAAGAAGGGTGAGCTGCCTCCCGATCTCTACCCCTTTCCTCTAATCGATCATCCGACCCGCTATCAGCTGATGTGGAACCCTAGATGTCAGATCCTCCCAGTGCCAACTAGCTCCAACCTTCTCCATTCGTTACCTGTTTCTGGCTATATATATTTTTTCCCAACATGTACCTGGCGCTCACTGATTTGGTGTTGTGTAAGCTCGGGAAATGGATGCTCTGCATGGTACAATTCCTTACTGGATAGTAGTAGTTCAGCCACGAAAAAGCATTAATGGTTATCAGTACTATTGACGTTTTTGTACCCATGGATGGATTTGGTATTACTCAAGTCTGATACATACGGTACTCGAATTCCATCCGTAATTAGTTCGAGGACCACCTGGTGGACACGCCCTTTACTGTTTGATTGGATCATGGAGATGTTTGAGAAGCTCAGCTCTCCAGAATTTTTTTTTAATAATAAGGGGTATGGATTATTCGAAGCTGTTACTTATTTTGGAGAAATTTGGCGCTGATTGGTGATACTGAATGGTTGTAGGGATATAGGGCTGTAATCAAGAAAGATATGCATATCAATAGAAACTTCCATGCTAACTGCTAAAGTGCTAACACAGTCTTATGTCTGCCATACATGCGCCAAAAGATAAGCTCTAGTGCAAATGTGTTAGTACACTCGGATGCAAGTGTCAATTATGCAGTGCCAAATTCCAGTTGTCTAGACTTGATGAGGAAACAGATTGTTTCAGCGATATTGAGCAAAATCAAATGATTGTGAGTTCTGATGGCCTGCAAAACTTATCTGTCTTTGCTGTTGATTATCACAACTGATTCTTATGAGATTTTGTGATAACAGTCATATCTAGTTCTTGGTCCGCATGTGGTGGTGGCTGGTAGGTGATTTAATGTATGTCAAGTGGCAGTTGTCTTCGGATCATGCCAATCCTTTTTTAGTGCTGTTCGGATTTTGTGCTGTTTTGACTGGTCTTTTATTTATCAATAGTACTTTCCCTATATGTTACATTTAATAGCAAAGTAGTCTGCTAAGTGGTAACTGCTAATTTTTCCCATGCTTTGTTAATATGCCAGTGTTCGTCGATTTCTGTTCGCTGATTTCTTGTATCTTCACATATTACTGCCTGGCTTCGTTCTGGACATTGTGTGTCATGTTGCTGATTAAGATTGTTCTTATAGGTGTTCCTTGGACTGAAGAAGAACACCGGAGGTTTTTGCTGGGATTACAAAAGCTTGGGAAAGGTGATTGGCGAGGAATTTCTCGTAATTTCGTGGTGTCAAGGACACCCACTCAAGTAGCAAGTCATGCTCAAAAATATTTTATACGTCAATCAAATATGAGCAGAAGGAAGAGAAGGTCTAGCCTTTTTGACATGGTTCCTGATGAGGTAACCTGCTTATCTTATCATATGCTTTAATGCAATTGTTGTGCTTTCTGTGACCTTGTTTCATACTAAAGTATTGCGCGGAGCCATGGACAGTTATGACATTGGCACATGCTGAGTTTCATTAGGTTCTTGTGCTTTGCATATAATTGGACCTGAACTGTATTCTCTTTGTTCTACAGTCAATGGACCTTCCACCCCTTCCTGGGAGTCAAGAACCAGAGGCCTCGGTATTAAATCAACCACCACTCCCGCCACCTGTGGAGGAGGAGGTAGAATCGATGGAGTCTGATACTTCCGCTGTTGCAGAGAGTTCTGCAGCTTCTGCTGTCATGCCAGAGAATATGCATCCAAGCTATCCGGTTATTCTTCCAGCTTATTTCTCACCGTTCTTGCAATTCTCAGTTCCGTTCTGGCCGAATCAGAAAGACGGAGACGATCTGCCCCAAGAAACACATGAGATTGTCAAGCCTGTTGCAGTTCATTCGAAGAATCCAATTAATGTTGATGAACTTGTGGGCATGTCGAAGCTAAGCATAGGGGAGTCTGGTCAGGAGACAGTATCAACATCGCTTTCGTTAAATCTGCTAGGAGGTCAAAATAGACAATCCGCTTTCCATGCAAATCCTCAAACAAGGGCTCAGGCCTGATCTTCAGCACACAAAACTGCATTAGATGAAACCCCGGCAAAATAAGCTTTGCCTCTTTGTTTTTTTATATTTAAGATTAACCGTGCTCTGTAGCTTGTATCATGTGCAGTAAATTATGCTATGTATGGATGTATCTTTTGTTTGTCTGGCACGCATGATATGACACTCTATGTTAACAAAGTCATTAATGTTAGCCCTCTGATCTTCATGGTTGTAATGATGTAATCTTTTTTGTAAGAAGAAAATGTAGTCAGTTCTGTGGGTGCAGTTCTCCGTTTGATGTTTCATTGCACTGCTGAAGCCAGAAGATGATGCCGCTGAAGTTAGTTATTCTCAATTCTGGCAGCATGTGCATGATTTTTTGGTCCCGTTGTATCCGTTTGCTGCATGTTTGCTACTATTTCTGTTTGATCAATATGTTTGCGTCGAGCACAAACGTTTGATTCTTCTGTTCACGTATGTGCGCGCAGCACATTGTTTGATTCTTCTCGTGCAACATGCTTATGGAATATTCTTTGGATTCTATGAGCATTGGGTAGAACCTTCCCTTTCGATCCTGGTGGCTGGTGGTCTCAATTGCATTCTGCGCCAAGTGTTACATGTGTGGATGTGGTTGGTGGCAGTAGTCAGTAGTGACAAGTGACCAGTCCCTTTCAGGTTATCTTGATCATCCAAACACAGGACACCATGTCACTTTTATATCTTTATCGAAAGTCTTTCGCTTTGTGCGCGTTGCAGGCTGCTAAAAGTTCCAAGAATCATCAAAGATTGTTTTGCCAGCAACACCAGTTCCGTCTGCATATGGGATGCTATCTAGCCGCTACCAATTATCATATATTTTTCTCCTTTTCGCTGAAGTGAAGTGACTTTACCAGTACCCACTATAGTATAGAGTACATATTTGTCATAGTGTCAGTCAGTTACCTTACTGTTATCATTTTTCTGAAAATAGAGCATGGGCGCTGCCATTTGTTGAAGGAAGAGAAGAGTGAACATAAGTGAAAGTAAGCTGAAAATGGAAACACGCAGCTAACTAGAAATGTTGATCATGATCAGTGATGTCAACATCACCAACATGTTAAGTAGTTTTTCCTTTTGCAGCTGAACATGAAATAGGAAATGACACAGCTGTTTCTTACTTCTTGTCAAGTATATCATTTCTTTATTCTTACCATTGGAGTGGCCAGCTATAACAACTGACAACGACAACAGAGGTCAATTGTTGTATTTACATAAAATTTTGTACTTACATCAGCTAAGTACAATCCTATATTTTCCTTGTAGGCTGATCAAACACACTCCAAGCAAGGAGCCAGGAGTCTAGGCCAGCTAGGAGACATAATCTCTTTTCATGAACTGAAATGACTTTATCAGTAATGTGTATCTGTCATCGTGCTGATCACTCGTGTCAGCATCATCGGCATATTAGGTAATTCTTTCTTCTACAGCTGAACATAAAAGAAAATTACGGGAGGTCTGTCAACATTCCTGCTATATAATGTTTCTAGATTCTCACCATTTGAGACAGTAAGTTATAGGAACTGACAAGGACAACCGATTAGTAAATTACTCTAGTTATATACAGCCATACATTTACATATAACTTAGGCTAAATCACAACCCCAATTCAGAAGAGGACTACAAGCCTGGCATATTAGGTTTCTGCTTGTTTGTTGTCCACTTCCTCCCCTACAATCTTCTTCCAGAACCAGTGCCTCCTCCAGACCTGCTCCATTTTCTCCATGGGCAGCTTCTTTGTTTCCGGCAAGAACAGATAAACAAAAAGTGTCATCAAGCAGATCCACCCACCGAAGATGAAGAACGTTGCCGCCTTGATGCTGCAGAGAACCTGAAGAAAAGTCTGGCCGATCACGAATGCCATCAAGAAAACCACAGCAACAACAATGCTCTGACCGGCGGACCTGATCTCCAGTGGGCAAACCTCAGCAGGGACCAGGAATGTGAGAGGGCCCCATGACCATGCAAAGCCTGCAACGTACACACACATTATGATCAATACTAGATATGCATACTCATTGTCCATGTCCCCATAGTCCTTGAACTTTGCAGCCAGGATTGCACCGACAGTGAACTGAGATAGGATCATCTGCACACCCCCTACAATGAAGAGCTTCCTGCGTCCAAACCTGTCGACCACCACCATTGCTATGATATTGGCACATGTTGCGCATATGCGTGTCACCACCGAGGAGAAGAGGGATGCTGTCTCTTTGAGACCGATTGTCCTGAACATTACCGGCGCATAGAAGTTCATCACATTGATCCCAGTAACCTGATTGAAGAATGGGATCAGCAGTACTATCACAAGCTGTGGCCTATACTTTCTCTTGAATATGTTTCTGAATGGATACTTTGTTGTCCTTGAGAGATTACTAGCAGAGACCAAGTCATCAAGCTCGTTTTGGACTGAGGTTGTTCCACGCAGCTTCTGGAGCAGAATCCTTGCTTTGTCAGTGTCGCCATCACGTTGGATTATGAAGCTTGGTGTCTCAAGGAGGAAGATTGTGCCAATGGTTAGGAACGCAGCAGGGAGGGCAGCCATGGACAGGGATATCCTCCATCCCCATCCTGCTGTAATTTTTATGACAAAATAGTTGAGGATGTTTGCAAAGAGAATGCCAAGGCTGATGCAAAGCTCAAAGCCATTGTTGATTGCCCCACGGTATTGCGGTGGTGCCATTTCTGACAAGTACAATGGGATTGACTGCAAATGCAATTTGCATAGTACAATATTATTATAGTTCTGTTTGTTCACCGTGAAAAAAAGAAATATTATTATTAAATAAGACATGCATCCAGTACAACTACAGGTGAAGATATCACCTCTAATGCAAAAAATACAAAATGAAACTAAGCTTGATCACCCTTATTTTCTTTAAAAATATGTGATTATAGGATAATACTATTAAGCTATTGATGCGTTAAGAATTTTTATCTCCCTTTCTCTTGCACAAAGTGATTTTCTGAATATCCAATGTTTTTATACTAGCTATTCTGATGATTATCCAGTAAATATAACTAGCAAGTCAAAATTAGGAGTTAAAATGGCTATCTCACTTTTATTTTCCAGCAGTGCCTGTATCTCCACTCGATACATATCACTTTATCTCCAAAATTTAAAGGTTCTAAATTCTTTAGAAAGCAATTACTTTGTAAGAAAGCGTACAAAGATGTACAGGGTTACGGTCAATGTATCAATCCATCAACAACGATGACACTTAAAGTCATCGTAAGCCAAACACGTCGCTGCTCAACTAAGGCAATCAATCGTTGCCAACTTGGGAGCTGGAACAAATCACACCCACAAAAACCCTTTGCCTTCTGTCACTCAGTCCAACTCAATGAAAGACTTTGACCTGTCTACAAAAGTTTGCATCTCAGGTCTGACACTAGTTTCATAGCCACACACTAGTTTTTGAGTGGATACAAGATATACATGCACAATTCAGTTATGTTACTAATATGCTAGCTGGAAAAGTTGCTTGACACGAAGTTGTTGAACTGATTTTTGAGCTATATAACATGTCCTAAAAAATTCAGTGTTTTTTTTTAAAACTTATACTGCATGCTCTTGATCGTATGCAGTATCTTCGTTTCCTTCAAATCTGAATTTACTTGTACAATTCTGCCAAAAGAAGTACTAGTACTGCACTACTGATTTATGATTCCTTGAACCATATCACATACTTAATAAATAATGGAAGCATATAAGTTACCTGATTAGTGAATCCCAGACCAATTCCCAGTAGAATTCGGTTAAGGATCAGCATGGGGACATTTACAGCTAAACCACCAAACACTGATCCAACGATGAAGATGGTACCACCGATGAGTATCGACACACGGCGGCCATACCTCCTTGTGATGGACGCTGCAACCAGCGTTGCGACGAGGCCAGCAATGTACAGGGAGGACGTGAACATGGTGAGGAGCTCGTTGTTGAACTCGCAGTAGTGGCTCAGTTTGGTGTCCTGCTTCTGACGGTACACGTTCGGGAAGAACCTCTTCAGGAACGTGTCCATTGATGTGAGACCACCTATCACGCACACGAGCAGTACGTGAACTCTCACGAAAAATTAAATTAAGTGGAATCCATGCACAGAATCGATAACAGTTGATAGTTGAAACATTCACCAATCCCATTGACAGGACAAATCAGGAACTGCTTGATATTGCCAGGTTCTGCAGTTCTAGAAAGGCAATGCTAGTATGCTAGCTTCTGTGCTCGACTGAAACCTACAGACATTTCCAACTAAAAATAGTGTGCGATAGGGATTCTGGGATGGTGATGACCGGTGAGGGGCGGATTGTGATACGAATACAATTCTATGAAACCTTCTCGAGCTCTCGTCCATTTTTACTTTATATAAAAAGGGCTATTTCTCGTGTTCATCCACAGCGATGAATGCAGTAGCAACTGTTGTTGGTGCAGTTGGCCAAACCGAGCTGAGGAACTGAAGAAATTGCGCTCGGCCAGTTGCAACGCTCGGCCCATGCATCTTTCAGGCCCAATCACCAAAATCAATCACCAAATCCCTGCATCTTCCTGAATCGCCTAACGGCACTACCAATACAGAAATAGTCACGCGCAAAGTGAGGAGCCACGCGGGAGGACGAACCGGAAATGCCGAGGTCGTAGCCGAAGAGAACGCCGCCGCTTCCCGCGACGACGCAGGAGAGCACCACGAACGGCGTCACGCGGCCGCTGTACCCTTCCCCGCCGTCCGCCGGAGCGCCCTCCACGAACGCCCCGATCGTCATCTCCTCCCCTCTCCTGCTCTATCCCCTATCGCCCGCCACCACCATTCATCTCCAGCTTCTCCTCGGCGGCGTGTAGCGAGCGTAGCGGCTAATAAATATTGGCGGCTGGCGCTACTACTAGTTTTCGGGCTGGTGCTGACGTGTCCATGCTCGCCGACTCCGGCCGCTTCGAGTACTCCAGTCCAGTCCGGCAGGCCACGACGGCGTGATCTCTCTTTCTGTTTCTTTGTTTGCGATCTTTTTTTTACTTCGATTCGAAAGTTTCATCGGAGTACAAACAGGGAAAAATGAGGGGGGAAAAGTATATGAATAAGGACCCACTTGCCAGTAGCTTACGTCCTTTTTCTTTTGATATTTTTTTTCTCGAAACGATTTCTTTCCGAGATTTCAGTAGATTCTGTTATCATGGGCCAAATAATCTTGTGGTTTATCCCACACATTAGCTGGGCGCCTGGGCCAAGTCCAAACTGAAAACAGGACCAAAAAGGTTATTGGGCCGTGCTGGGAGTACCACCGGAAATCCTATATAACTTCCGGAAGTTTTTTCTCTACAACCTTCCAATGTTTGAGATTCGTGCAACCAACCACAACCGTTTGATATACATCTAAACTCTAACCTCACCCCCTGTCTCCTGCTTCCCTCCTGTGACCCACACCGCTTCCGCCTCCGCGTGAGCTCGCCGCGCCCCGCGACCGCGCCCCGCGCGCGAGCTCGCCGCACCGCCGCGCGGCGCGCCCACGCGCGCGAGCTCGCCCCGGCGCGTGAGTTCGCGCGGGGGCGGGGGCGCACCGTCGTGCGGCTCCTTCGCCACCCGCGCGCGCGGCCGACCCCGCGTGTTGCGGCCGGCCGGCCGGCGCTAGGGCTGGATATCGAGCCAGCTCGACTCGTTACAGCTCGGCTGGTTAACACACTGGCTCGGCTCGGCTCGCTATAAAGCTCGAGCTGGCTCGTTTGGCTCGCGAGCCAGATCAGAAAAATATAGTACAAAGAAATTATAAATGCAAGTGAGTAAGAAACACAAAGTACTTATAATTTTAATAAGAGATAATCTATTTATTATCAACCATACTAAGTGAATATTCATGGACAATAATCATCTTTGCAATGCATGCCAAGGGATGCAGGATCATATAGGTTGAGCTAATTTTAGCTAATGGCTTGAGAATTAACTTGGCTTGTTATAAAACAAGTTGGCTCATTATAATACGAGCTGGCTCACTATATGATGAGTTGAGCTCGAGCCGAGTCATTAATGAGCGAGTCGAGCGAGCTAGCGAGTTACGAGTTTTTCGTCCAGCCCTAGCCGGCGCGCCCCTCCTCCCACCGGTGGCGGTCCGAAGGTGGAAGAAAGGGTAAAAAATTTTGATTTTTCCCTGAAAAATGTTGTAACATTTTGAGAAAATGTTGATCAACAATTTTATGAAAAATATTAAAAAATGTTGATGAAACGTTCCGTAAATATGTTGAATCTAACATTTTCTCTCGAAAAATGTTGATATAACTCTTCTCGGAAAAATGTTGGTTCAATATTTTCGTTGAAAAATGTTAACATTTTCTAAAAAATGTTGACATTTTCTTAAAAATGTTGAAACATTTTCTAATGCACATGCCGGTGGAAAAATAAAAAGAACGCAGTTTAGATGGGCCCTAGTGGGCTGGAATTTCGCATCTTTATCCACCTTCCGGTACGGATCCCTAATCC
Source organism: Cenchrus americanus (assembly GCA_947561735.1). Taxonomy (NCBI): domain Eukaryota; kingdom Viridiplantae; phylum Streptophyta; class Magnoliopsida; order Poales; family Poaceae; genus Cenchrus; species Cenchrus americanus. The sequence goes on from OX387243.1 coordinate 107,093,413, forward strand.
AATTCAATCATCAGATCCCGATCCTCTCTCTCTCCGCGCCGCCTCCGCTGCCAGCCTGCCACACCGCCGGCGAGATGGACTTTTGCCGGCATGCTGCGGAGCAGTGACAGAACCGGAGCGCTGGGCCGATGCTGCAGCTCTGTCCATACCAGCCCTCCCAGCCCCGCTCCTCGTATCCTCCGCCCACACCTCCATTAGGGTCGACGACCCCGCTGCGCGTCGCGCCGCCGCGTGGGGTCTCGATGCAGGTAGCGGAGGTAATGTCTAGTAGAGCTTTAGTGCGCACTTCCGACTGCGAAAAGTTTGGCATATGCAATCAAGATGGTTTGACTAACAAAATCAATTCATTCCGAATCGCAGACCTCTCATTCTTTCCTTGACTGAAGTATCACCAGAACATGTTTGTCTCACCTCTAACCTTGCCTCACCTCTCGCTTCTTTCCCCTCGGCTCCGCCCCGTTTTTCGATTGTGGTCTTCTCTTTCGCTCCGGTCTTGGATTCGGTGCTCTGGTCTTGGTTTTGGTGCTCTCCACCTCTTTTTCTCCCCGGCGCCATGGATTTCTCCAAGTTCAACTTCCGGATTGGTAAAGATTTCGGTGCCAAAGTTCGGAGCTTGCTTGGCTCCCGGGTTCCTCCTAGTGGTGACCCGGCGAGGTTGGTCTTTCACCCGCCGGTATCCTTCGGCGAGAAACGAGTTTCGACTCACCGAGGATTCGGTGGGCACCGCTTGAAATCGGTTCTAGGGGGAAATTCTTCGATGACTTTGAGGTCTATCATCTAGAGGAACAAATCTTCGATTTTCGGTCTCTTCAAAGCAAGTTGGCCTTATGATTATTAGAGCGAATTCTCGTTGCTTGTGATTGGTTCAAGCCGGGTTTCTTTCTTCTCAATGATGGTGGTTTCAAAAAGGCTCGGCTTTCGCTAAATCGATTCTCGGTCCATCACATCCTTGGAAAGTTTCGTTTCCGGGAGTTCGCGCAACGAGCCTTTCGTTCGGGTTGCTTCTACCGGCACTCATCCACTTTTCGGTGCAAGCCGCACACCACCGGGGCCTTTGAACGGATTTCGTCCGGATCATCCCTCCGCCCAAAGATCATCTCGCTCGGTTTTCTCCAGTCGCAGTTCCCTCGGCAATCCGTCTTTGATAGACTCGGAGTTGCAAATTCGTCAAGGATTTTTGAATCCGAAAACGATCAAGGGGCCGCATCGGTTCATGGGTTAGGCGGCCCGGCTTTCTCGAGGCCCGGTTCCGTAGCAGGTCATCGCAATTATGGAAAAAAAGGGTCAACTCCCGGCCGTCCTATGAATGTCGGGTCAAATTCGGTCCTATCGTTGGTTTTGCTATCGAAAGGGCACGTCGGAAGATTTTGTGGTTCTCTCCAAGGTTTAAATAAGCTTCTTAAGGCCGGGAGGCCCTAATCCTAGCCGTAACTTCTCCTCTTACCGCCCAACCACCAGTATGTCTCCCCCTTTACCCCGGTTTCTTCGGGGTGCCGGTCGCAGTGCTGGGCCGGGAGCCCAATGGGCCGACGGTCCTCTCGACTCCCCAAGACTCGTGAGTGGCGAATTAAATGGAGCTCCCGGCCGTGCCCCTTCATCTTCTCCGCCCTCACCTGTTCACTCCACGGGGAAACCCCAACTCTTCCCCCCCCTCTCGCCGACCGGAGCCCACGAGCTCGCCGGCGGAATGGCCTTCCTCAATATTGATCCCGAGCCAATGATGCTTGCGGGGTTCTCGCGCGTTCGTGTGGAGGGACGTCGGAAGTTCGCCGGGTTGTCACCGACCGTGCGGGGTCCCGCCAATGAAGACCGGCGATTGTCGCATCACCAACTTACCGCTGGTGAGATTCTCTTCGCCGACATCGTGGCCGCTATTCTAGACTTGGTAGAAGGCCGCTATGAGCTCGGGGTTACCGATATTCGGAGGTGTCCACTTGGTAGAGGACGAGCATACATTCGGCTTAGTCGTGCTTCTGACAGAGACAGCTTAGTGCACCACAGTCCTCATTTATTTCATGGCCTCAGCATAGATTTTGTCAATCATGATAGGGGCCCCAATGCTAGAAGAGTCCTTTTCAACAGGGAATGCTGGTTAATGCTTATTGGATATCCGGTTGATGATCGTAGTTTGGAAGACATTAAGAATGCCATCAAATCCTTTGGAAGATTGATTCGTGGCAAAAGGATAATGTGCTTGGTAGAATTATCATTAAGGCCAGAGTGACAGACCTGGTTGATGTGCCACATTACCTAATTCTATCTGAAGGGGAGGACTTTGAGGGGATCTCATACACAGTCCAGTGTGAGATCATTCAGCAGAACCTCTTGGGTGGACAGCTGCCTGATGAAGATATCCCTCCTGGAGGGTTTGATGATGATGAGTTTGTTTTCCCTGGAATTGATCAGGCTCAGCATTTCGGTCAGTTCTTTGGACAGCTTCCAGCTCAAGGGAACGCAAACAACAACCCGAATGCTCCACCGATCCCCGATCCGAATAATCCCCCCATGGATGCCGAGCGAGAACAATGATCCCCAAGAGGACGCCGTAATGGAAGAAATCCTTGGGCAACGGGAAGGCAATGGGGAAGAGCACCGGCGGGATGAGTTGGACCTTCGGCTCGGCCCTTATCGGCCCCCAATGTCTCATCCTCGGAATCCGTGGTGCAAGGCGGCTACAAGGGGCTCGAGGATGCCCCGATGGAACAAGGAGGACACTCTAGAGGAAGTGGGCAATCGGCGGGTTTTGATCCATCGGCAAGACCGAGTGCGGCCGTTGCCCGGCTCATCCAAGAGGGAGTTGATTTCCGGCACCAAGCCCGGGGGCGGCCGATGACCGGCTCTTCCATGAGGATGTTGATCCCCGGCGGGGAGCGGGTGGTTCACAACCGGGGCGGGCCCCGCCCGTGGAGAATCCCGAGGGGCGGGGCCCCGCCGAGGAGAATCCTGAGTTGAACCAGTTTGTATTAGGACAAATGAACCACTTTGTTGCTGGTCCGGATGAGGAAATGGAACAAGAGGCTAATGTAGAGATGGAAGTTGATCAAGTCCAGTGCCGGACTTCCTCCCGGCTCCGGAACGGCCCAGATTGGCAATGCAAGCTGCATCCGGGCAAGCAGCTCTAATGAGCACAATTTCAATGTCAACATCAACATGGTTCGACAAATGTGGTTTATACGAGTGCGGATGCTAGCGGCTCCTACCAACCAAAGCCCCCGCCCGATGTCTACGGGCTATGGGCCAAGCATTTCTCCCCCGTTGGTCGTCCTTCTCGGGTCATCCAAATTCCAAAGGATTGGGCCTCTTTCTTTACAGGTGATGCTTCCGTCCCCCAACCATTTCGATTGGGCCAAAAACTTCCTTTCCTCCCAAGCCCGGAATTTGTTGCTTCGGTGCTCCAAAACCTCAACCTTCATGTCCTTTGCTATCCCACCCGTCCGTCCCAAGGATGCCGAAGTCCCGTGTGCTTTCGTCGATGCCGAAGCCGGCAAGTCCGATGACAGTTCCTCCCAAGGCATGGGTCAAATGGTGATGATTTGCCCAAGGCCCCTCTCACCAAGGGCAAGAACCTAATTCCAACGGTTGAGACCGAAGCAAGGAGAAGCCCCGGGATTCGCGGTAGAAATGGTGGGTTTAAGCACAACAAATTTGCCCGAACAAGAATTGTTTGGCTTGTGCCGCAACCCCTCCAAGTTTGTCTACTAAGATCATTAGCAAGTTTGGTCGGGACCTATGCAACATCCCATCAGAGAACCTCACCCAAGCCCAACTCTCTAGCAAAGAGAAGGCCAAATGCGTGATTGGAGGGAAGAAGAGCTCCAAGGGAGGCCACGTAGACGAGAAAGGAGAAAGGAAAAGAGTCTTCCAACAAAGCATGGGGAAGGGTGCTTCCGATGAACAGGAGCCGACCAAAAAGGCCAAGAAGTGATGGGGGTTGATCGTCGCTTATGTCAACTAATCTGTTCTTTCCCTAAGTTTTATTATTACCTCTAAGTACCGGTCCGTAATGACTTCGAACCTTTTATCTACTTTCCGAATTTGGTGAACATTCTCCTTTTATGGATGGACTGGTTGGTTTTCTTTTGTTTCCGCTAATGGTATTGGAGTTGGACTACTTCGTTCCGGGGATTCGTCCTCTTAGCGATTGTGGGTCGTGTCTACAAGGGTGCATCTTTTTTTTTGTTTCCTTTTACAATGAATCAAACAAGCTATTACGAAACCGGGTAATCCTCTGTTGGAACATTAGAGGAATTAATGATGACAAAAAATGGAGTGCGGTTAAAAGCAAGATTGATGAGTCCAAATGTGATATTCTCTCGTTTACAAGAAACAAAAAAGGAATTTTGTGACAACCCTTTTCTCAAAAAATTCGTCCCGCAAGAATGGCCGACTTTGTTTTCCTTCCATCGGTGGGTAGTTCGGGTGGAAGTTTAATTGCACGGGACAGCTCCAAATTCGGTGGCCACCTTGCCTTTCGAATGAATTTGCTCGGTCCGTGGAATTCTCTTGCAAACTTACGGGTGAAAGTTGGATTTTGACTAACATCTATGCTCCTTGCACCTCTCGAAAGAAAAGTCGCCTTTCTTAACTCGGTTCAAGCACATTGACATGGACCCGGAGACTAAATGGCTGATTGTTGGTGATTTCAATCTTTTGAGATCCCCCGAAAACGAGAACAAGCCGGTGGAAATATTCGAGAAATGTTTGCCTTCAATGAGGCCATTAGCAAGCCGAGATTGGTTGAGCTTCCACTCAAAGGCCGTAAGTACACTTGGTCCAATAAGCAACATAGCCCTCTCCTTGAGAGATTGGACCGGTTCTTCACTTCAAACGCACGGACAACAACTCTCCCAAACACCATTGTCTCGGCTCTCCCAAGGGACACCTCCGACCACACCCCCCGTGTAATCTCTCGCGTCCACAAAGGTTCCCGGACCACAATTATTCGGGTTTGAAAACTATTGGCTTGAGCATGACCGGTTTATGGATACCATGCATAATGGGTGGTCCGTTGCGGTGGCTACTTTGGATAGTGCCAAAACTATCGGTGCTAAATTTAAAAATCCGAGAAGGATCTTTAAAACTTGGAAATCCGGCCTCCCAAACCTTGCTTGCTCCCATCTCAAAATCTAAACGGCTTATCCAATTTCCGGATATCCTAGAGGAAGCTAGAGATCTCACTTTGGAAGAGTGGAATTTTAGGGATATCATTTCCTCTCATCTACAGAAATTACTCCACCAGCAGAAAATATACTGGCAGCAGAGGGGCACAATAAACTGGGTTAAATTTGGAGATGAGTGCACTGCTTTCTTCCATGCTAATGCCTCCATTAGGCACAGAAAAAATTTCATTATCTCCCTTGTGGACTCCTCTGGAGGTGAATTCAGTTCACATGAAGCCAAAGCAGAACTCCTGTGGCAAACTTACAAAGAGAGGATGGGAATCTCTCACTACTCACATATGTATTTTGATCTCTCCACCCTCTTGACCCCCGGAAATAATTTAGGTGACCTTGAAAGACCCTTCTCCAAAGAAGAGATTGATAAAATCATCACAAATCTCCCAAATAACAAATCCCCTGGCCCAGATGGTTTCAATGGAGAGTTCATGAAAAAATGCTGGTCTCTAATTGCAGTGGATTTCTACAAACTTTGTGAAGACTTCTTTGAAGGGAAGGTGCGTCCGAGAAGCATCAACACCTCCTATATCACACCTTGGTGCCAAAAATTGATTCCCCCACTTCGTGGGAGATTTTAGACCTATCTCTCTCGTTGAACTCATCTTTGAAGCTGCTCACTAAACTTTTAGCCGAAAGACTACGGGAGGTCATCATGAGGTTGATCCACGAGGAACCAATACGGTTTCATTAAGACCGAGATCCATTCATGATCGCCTTGCTTGGGCCTTTGAATATCTACACATCCGCAAGAAATCTAGGAAGGAGTTGGTCATTCTTAAGTTAGATTTTGAGAAGGCCTTTGACAAGATCGAGCACCAAGCAATTCTTGAAATCTTGAAGCATAAAGGGTTTGGGGAACGTTGGGTTGGATGGATTAAAGATATTCTAAACTGCGGGACCTCCTCGGTCCTCCTAAATGGGGTGCCGGGAAGGTCTTCCACTGTCATCGAGGCTCGAGGCAAGGGGACCCCTTATCTCCACTTCTTTTTGTTTTAGCTCGCCGATCTGCTGCAGACCCTAGTTAATGACCTTAAGAGTCAAGGCTTCATACACCTTCCAATTCCAGATAGAGCAGGATCTGATTTCCCCATAATTCAATATGCAGATGATACTCTCCTTGTCATGGAAGCTTGCCCAAACCAACTGCTTGCTCTCAAAACCCTCCTGCATTCCTTTGCTGAATCTACAGGTCTGAAAGTGAATTATAGCAAGTCTGTTCTTGTGCCTCTGAATATCAGTGAAGACAAGTTGGATCAGCTGTGCACTACTTTTCAGTGTCAAAAGGGTTCTCTTCCATTTACTTATCTTGGCTTGCCACTGGGGACTACCAAACCAAGCATTGAACATTTCATCCCCTTAGTCCAGAAAATTGAGAGAAGACTAACATGTACCTCATCCTTCCTCTCACAAGGTGGTAAGTTTGAGATGGTCAATTCTGTCTTTTCTTCTTCGGCCATGTTCTACACTGGTTCCTTGAAATTGCATAAGGGGGTCATAAAACAACTGGATAAATACAGAAGGCATTGCCTTTGGAGAGGTTCGATATGAGTTCTAGGAAACCTTCCGTAGTGCACTCGGTCTATGGTTTGTGTCCCCAAAAAGCGAGGGAGGCCTAGGAGTGCTTGATCTCTACACTCACAATGAGGCCATGTCGCTTAAATTTCTCCACAAGTTTTATTCCAAAGCCGATATTCCATGGGTCAACCTTGTTTGGGATAATTACTATAGGAATGGTAAGTTGCCCGGACAAAACAAGAAAGGTTCCTTCGGTGGAGAGATATTGTCAAGCTCCTAAACAAATTCAAAGGCTTAGCCTCAATCTACGTGTCAAATGGTACTACTTGTTCGCTCCGGGAAGATAAGTGGAATGGAATTATCCCGGCTCGGCTCTTCCCGAACTTTTTTCCTTTGCAAGAAATTCAAAGTTGTCACTTTCCACTCGGCCATCGGCAAGCCACAATTCATAAGCAACTTCTTCCTCCCGCCGATTGTCCGGGCAAATGACCGGCTCCGGCAACTCACCTCTCTAATTAATAACGGGATTGATGTGGGAGATTCGGATATTTGGTCCTATGTATGGGGCAATGCAATCTTTACAACTTCAAAAGCCTACAAGGCTCTAGTGGGCAACGAGCCAGTTCACCCCGCTTTCCTCCGGATTTGGAGATCGAAATGTCGGATGAAGCACAAGGTTTTTTTTCTCGGCTACTCTTAAAAGACAGGGTTAAGCACCGAGAGATATTTTACGACGAAAGCAAAGGGCTCTTGACTCCTTTACTTGTGATCTCTGCATAAGACAAAGATTGGAGACGGTCGCCCATCTTTTCTTTAGATGCGTTTTGCCAAAGCGTGCTTTGGAGCTCCATCGGTGCATCGTTGCAACCACAAGACCCGTCCTGCGGATTATTCACTTGATCAAGGGAAAGCTGGCCGTCCCTTTCTTTATGGAAATCATAATTCTAATGGCGTGGAGTATATGGACATCACGAAATGACTGGATATTTAATGATGTTGCCCCCCAAGTTCAAGATCGCAAAAGGAAATTCTTGACTGAATTTTCCTTGCTACTTGCATAGGACTAGGCCGATTTGATCAACTCCATGGAAGTTTGGATGAATTTGCTTTGTAGCCCTTTCTTTACCGGGTTTCCTTTCGTGCTTTTGTTCTTTTTTGTTCATTGTCTTCTCCTCCTCTTCCCCTCTTGTAATCTTCCGAGGACCTTTCCTGGTTTATTTATTTTTCTCTCCGGAGGGGGCCTGCCCCCTCCCCGATTCTTCAAAAAAAAACATGTTTGTCTCCGTGTTCATCAATGATTTCAGGATATTCAGCATGTTAGCTAGTTTTCATTTTGTACAGCTGAACATGAATTATATGGCAGGGCTAATACTTTGTTTGCTTTTACGTTTTATAAGTTGAACTGAAAAAAAAAAGTTGAACTGAAAATGGCAACAGAGCAGCCAAGTACAATAGTTAGAAACAATAAATATACCGTGCAGTTGCATCTTGCATCTGGTAACTAAAATCCTATGTACTGTGTTTTCTCTGCAGGCTTGATCTAACACAGCTCAATTCATGAAAACACTAGGAACTCGACAAAGCTGCTGTCCCTGCCTGTTTCTTTTCCTCTTGTTCTTCCCTCACAGTCTTCTTCCAGAACCAGTGCCTCCTCCAGACATGCTTTACCTGCTCCATGGGCAACCTCTTTGTCTCCGGAAGGAACATATAAACAAATAGAGTCAAGCAGATCCATGCACCAAAGACAAAGAACGTCGCGGACTTGATGCGACAGAGGATCGCAAGAAATGTCTGGCTGATCACAAATGTCATCAAGAAAGTCACAGCAACTACGATGCTCTGCCCTGCTGATCTAATCTCAAGTGGACAAACCTCAGAAGGGATCAAGAATGTGAGAGGCCCCCAAGACCATCCATAGCCTGCAACAAACACACACATTATGATCAACACTAGGTATGCATTGTCGTTGTCCATTTCACCATGGTCCTTAAACTTTGCAGCTAGAATTGCACCCACAGTGAACTGCGACAAGATCATCTGGATATTGCCTACGAGGAGAAGCTTCCTGCGCCCACTCCTGTCAACCAGGATAATAGCTACAATGTTCGCAAATGTTGCACAGAGGTGTGTGACGATCGAAGAGAGGAGCGATGCATTCTCCTTGAGACCGATTATCCTGAACATTACTGGAGTGTAAAAGTTTATCACATTGATCCCCAGTGACCTGATTGAAGAAAGGGATCAGCAGTGCTATCACTAATTGTGGCCTGTACTTCACCTCTTGAATATACTTCTGAATGGATACTGGGTTGTCCTCGAGAGATTGCCAGCAGATAGTAAGTCATCAAGCTCCTTATCGACGCAGCTTTTGCAGAAGAACCCTTGCCTTGTCGACATCACCATCACACTGTATTATGAAGCTTGCGGCTTTCGTTCGTTTGGCCGGTGGCCGATGGCCGGTGCTTGGTTTGTTCCGAGAGAAAATACTTCTTGTTTGGTTCTTTGCCGGTGGCCGGTTTGTTTTGAGAGAAAAGTCTTTTTGGTTGGTGGGCGATAAGCCAAGCGAACGGGGCGTTGGTGTCTCGGGGAGGAAGATTGCACCCATGGTCAGGAATGCAGCAGGGAGTGCAGCCATTGATAGAGATATCCTCCAGCCCCACCCTGCTTTAATTTCCTCAACGAAATAGTTGAGGATGTTTGCACAGAGAATTCCAAGGCTGAGGCAAAGTTCAAAGCAATTGTTGATTGCTCCACGGTATTGAGATGGCACCATTTCTGACAGGTACAATGGAATTGACTGCAAATGTAGTTTTCATAGAAAGATATTAGGTTATTAGTATATTCTTGTCATGAAGTTGTTGTGCCCATTTCCTGAACGAAAAGACCGTGATTTGTACAATTAAAAGCTTTGTTACTTAAAATGTATGTGGTTGATCAAGAGAGTTCCTTGATTTTATTCAAGTCTAAAGTATCCTACACGTCTGCCAAAATTACTGTAACTGATTTATGATTTCTTGAACTATATATGTGATATACTAATTTCAGTACTCATTACAAGGTTACCTGGTTAGTGAATCGGAGACCTATTCCGAGTAAAATTCGGTTGATGGAGCAGCATAGGAACATTGACAGCTGCACCACCGAACACTGATCCTGCAATGAAGAAGGCGCCTCCGGTCAGCATTGATGCTCGCCGACCAAACTTCCTTGTGATGGATGTTGGTGCGGAATGTGGTCCCGACACTAACCAGTAATAAGCGCCAAGGTCTATCCCTCAATGGTCGGTGCTAAGCAACTAAAGACACGAGATTTATCCTGGTTCCGGCCGGGGGCCGTACGTCCAGCAGTGGTGTGCTCGGGGCACTGTATTGCTCAGCACCGGAGTGCCTGTAGTGGGGCAGCTACAAGCAAGACGGGAGAGAAGGCGTGGCCTCCAAGTCCCTGGTGAGGTGGCTGAAGATGTTGTGGGAGAATTGGAGAGTGTGTGTGGTGTCGTATGGTGTCTGTTGTCTTCCGTTCTGTGTCCCCCGCGGCGGGAGAGTTCACCTTCCTTTTATAGGCCAAGGAGAGGGTGAATTACAAGCATGCCGCGCTATTCAGCTACATGGAGAAGTATGGCGTGCAACGCCGTAGAGTAGGCGGCCGCCTTGACGGTCCTTGCCGCGATCTGCCATCATGGCGTATCTTGTACCCGAACAGTGGTAGCTTCGAGGGTAGGGGCGCAGTGGTTGGTCGTGATGTTCCCAGGCGGGCTCGAGGAGATTGCTGACGCCGATCCGTACGGGATACAGTGGCAGGCGTGGCGTCGTTCTGTTCCCGCATGCCTCACAGTGTCGGGGCTGTTACCACAGTGCCCGGCGTGGCGTTGTACGCACGGGGGCGGCCGTCTGTGATTTAATAGTGGCAGGGATGGCGCCCCGCCGGCCTATCGTCACGACCTGTCCCTGCAAGGTCACGGGAAAGCGTTTCGAGGGTGCGGCCGTCCCCCCTTCGAGGGCTCGGCACGTTAGTCGTACGGGAGTAGGCGGCGCGGCGTCACGGGGCTGCACCGGCCATGTTGCACAGTCCCCCACGGTGGCGGGGATGGGTCCCCCCCTAGGGAGTTGGCGCAACGGGGGCGGGCGTGAGTCCCGGGCGCATGATGGCGCCGCCCCGCCGTTGTCGAGCATTAAATGCCCGTACCCGTGTGCGGGAACGGGCGTGCGCGTGCGGAGGAGCCTCGAGCGAGGCGGAGCCCGCTCGATGGATGCCTTGTCCGGGCCACTCCACTGGGCCGTGGGGGCTGCCACGGCGTGGGCCGTGCCGTGGGCGTGTGCTTAAGTGAAAGATGTGTTATTTTGGTTTTTTTGCAGGTTTTAAGCAGGATTCCCCTGGTTGTTTTAGGGGACCCTCAGTGCTGTCCCCGACAATGGATGATGCAACCAAAGTTGCCACAAGTCCAGCTATATACAGGAACGACGTGAACAGGGTGAGGAGCTCGCTGTTGAACTGGCAGTAGTGACTCACTTTGCTGTCCTGCTTCTGGCGGTACACCTTCGGGAAGAACCTCTTCAGGAAGGAGTTCATTGAGGTAATGCCACCTATCACACACACAAAGAATCACACATATGATTGAGGATATTGTCAAATGCACAAGAAAATGATTAAAACTGTGAATTGTTTCCATCGTATTGTCATGTAAAAAGAAGAAGTGACAAATATTGCCAAGTTTCTCTGGTCCACCTCAGTTGATAGGCATGTCCAACTTTAAGCAATTTATCAGAACACAAGTTTGCAAAACTTGTACCATATTAAAGCAACTCTAACAGTTTGGCAAACCAACTTGTCATTCATCTAATTTTGGCAAAATAAGAAAAGTTGACCTCCAACAGTTTGGCAGACCAATTTGGCAAAAATAGAAACTTGGCATATGTGCGCGCGAATCGTGGTTGCCATCGACGTTTTCATGTAGGTGGGAGGGTGAAAAAAGAAATAAAGTAGGTGAGAGGGTGAAAAAAGAAATAAAGAACAGAGAAAGATTCCCAATGTAAGTTTTTAAGAGGTGGAAGGACATAAACATAATTTTGTTTCTCTCAAGATTCCTGATGTAAATTAGATCTAGGTTTGGCAAGTGAATTATGCCAAATTGTTGGAGATGAACTCTTTTTTACTTGGCATATTTTTTTTAGAAATTGGCAAAACACAAGATTTGTCAAATAAAATTTGTCAAACTCTTGGAGATGCTCTAGATACTTAGAGCATCTCCAACAATTTGCCAAATCGAGTGGTCATCTTTGATTTTTGGCAAAAACGTTAAAAATACTCTTCCAACAGTTTGGCAAAAGACTTAATTTTTGACAGCTTTGGAAAAATCTGCCTCCAGCATGAAAATATAAGCGCGCGACTCACAGTTGGCATCATCGTTTCTAGATTGGTGGGAGGGAGAATAAATAAATAAATAATAGAGAAAGATTATTGATGTAAGTTTTCAAGAGGTGGAAGGAAACATAATTTTGTTTCACTCTCGGGGTTCAGATTTGGGTTTGACAAGTGAGTTATGTCAAATTGTTGGAAATGAGCTCTTTTTTACTGGACACATTTTTTTAGAAGTTGACAAAACATAACATTTGTCAAAGAAATTTCGATAAACTTTTACATATGCTCTTATATGATGATACATCAAAGCCACAGTTAAGAGGCCTCAAGCAGTCAATCGCTTAGCACTGCTTATAAATTAACCTGCACTCGTACTGCTTTCCTCCTTGAAACCTTTTCTTTCCATGTGCTAAAGTGAAGGAAAGAGGAAACAACGGAAAGCAGAAGGGCCCCATCTCCTCAAAGATCGAAATGCACTAGACGGCTAGACCGTAGGAGCAGCAAGCATTGCGCGTCATCAAAATTTAGAGCATGTTTGGATCACGGGGGCTAAAATTAGCGACGACTAATTTTAGCCTCTAACAGAGCTAATCTTCCAAACGGGTGGGACTAAAGTGAGACTAATTTTAGCCTTGAGGCTAAAATTTGCTAACTGGGGTGGGAGGAGCTAAAAGGGGCTAAAAGGGGCTAAAGGGGCTAAAAGGAGAGGAGAGAGAAGTTAGGGGAGAGAAATGCAAGTAATTAATGCTTTCTTTTAATGCGTTTAGCCTCTCTCCAACCCAAACAGGGGGTGACTAAAGTTTTTTAGCCGACTAATTTTAGTCATAGGGCTAAAGGTGATCCAAACATGCTCTTAGTCCATCCATCTCGTTTTACCACTGATGGCACATGGCACTACCTAATCGTTGCAGATAAACACAGTAGAAGTAAGTGGCCACGGCCGGGACGAACCGGAGATGCCGAGGTCGTAGCCGAAGAGGAAGCCGCCGCAGCAGGCGACGACGCACGACAGCACCAGGAACGGCATCACGCGGCCGCCGTACTCCACCCGGCCGGCCGCCGGAGCAGCAGCATCCTCGATCGCCATGGATTGATCCCTCGCGGCTGTTGCTCTAGCTTCTGCCCCTCTAGTCGCGGGCAGGGTCGTCGTGGGCTTGTGGGTTCGCTCGTATCGTAGCTGGCTAGTCAAGTATTTCTGTTATTTTTTTTTTCAAAAAAGACAAGTAGTCTGGTGGGTGCTGACGTGTGCATATTCGCAGAGTCCACACTGGGCCAGTGACCTCGGCAACCTAGGAGTACAAGATTTGACTAGTTTTCATTTGGGTGACCACAATTTGAGCAAAAAGGTGTCCAAGCAAGTTATCAAACGAACCTTTCTATATTTTTTTCAATTCACAGTTTGATCCGGCTCTAAAGTGTATTTCGAGTTTTTTCATCACTAATTTTTCTTTGAGCAATTTTTTTTCATCAGTAGTTGTTCCAGGTCTCAAGTAGATGCAACTTTTTTAAAGCTAAACACATCTTTTTTAAAACTAGTGTAGGCTTTGAAAAAACCAGCAACAACTTTTCAGAAAAACTCAAAAGATCCAAGTCAAACAACTGTTCGTTTGGTTGGTGGTGATGGCTAGTCTTGATTTATTCGAGAGAAAAATCTTTTATTTGTTCTTTGGTGGGCTTGGTTTGTTACGAGAGAAAAGAAATCTTTTTTGTTTGGTGGGCGATAAGCCAAGCGAACATGCTGTCTTGATTTCAGAATATCATCATTTCACAGAATCAACAGATAATCATTTAATCTAAAAACTTGTTTGGTTGAGCTCTTGTTGGAATCATTAGAGCATCGGCTATGAGAGCTCTATCCCCGGTCGAGTGACCTACGCAAGTATCAAGATCTGATTATTTTTATTGGTGGTGCTTCTTTGAGTTGTTTAAGTTGTTTTATGTTCCGTTGTGTAGGCTTCTAGTTGTAGACCTGAGCATTTTTCGGGCCGGGCCGGGTTTGGGTCGGGTCGAAAAAAATTATGTTATTTCGGGTTGAAAAAATCCCGCCCATGACCATCCCACTGGACGCATCAGGCCTCAATTTTCGGGCTGGGCTCGGGCCGGGCCCGAGCTTGGGCGGGCCGCCCGCACATTTTATAGTGTAAAACAACTAAAAACAGCATTTCGGGCCGGGCTCGGGTAAAAAAAATTTTCACGGGCTTCAAGATCTCTGCCCACACTCGTCCAGTAAGGTTCGTATGTGGGCCTGGCGCGGGCCGGGCTTGGGCCGGGTCAGCGGGCCGGGCCGAGCTCAAAATGCTCATGTATCTTTGTATCTTTGCATTTCAAGAACTCTTCTGAAGTTGCATTATTGTAACTTCTCTTCTTATTTGGAAAAAAAAACGTGTTATACACGTCTTAAAAAAATTAAGGATTTTTATTCTTGAGTAGGCACATGTCGACGCTCACCCCTTTTGAATTTTCTTAATGGACCTTTAAGCCAGCCTGTTCGTTTGGCTGGTGGCTGGTGCTGATGTTCTAAGATAAAAGTACTGCTGGCTGTTTGCTGATGGCTGGTTTGTTCTGAGAGAAAAGTACTGTTGGTTGGTGGGATAAGCCAAACGAAAAGACCAATTACTTTTGCTTACTTACTCAGAGGCAAAAGCAACTATGCATGTCAAACCGTCAAAAGTTTACCTTGCCAATGCACACCCCTAGCGACCATTTCAGTGTTCTCACGCCACCCCCATCTCCCATTTTGAACACCATCTTTTTTGTTTCAGTGAGTGATCATTGTTTTCGGGATACACAATCTGAGCACCTGTAAAGTTTAATTGATTTTGTGTACTCCCTCCATTCTTAAACATATGTCGTTTAGGACAAAATAATTAGTTAAAAATAAACTAATTTTCTTATCCTAAACATCATATATTTATAGACGGCGGTAGTATTGTATTATCAAACCCATTAAGTTTACTAAAAAAATCAGCAGAGCAACTACGTGGATAAAAAAAAAATCAGTACCAACAGAGAACAAAAGAACTGATCAAAGAGCGTCTATGATTTCAATTGCGTGGTGACTATAATTGTAAGTTGCAAATTTTGTAGTAAATGCCAAAGTTATGAATATATAGATTTTTTTAGATTAAAAAAATCTATAGACATGCCTCACAACATTCTAAAAAAAATGCCTCACAACGGCCCACCTGAACTAGGCTTTGAGCCCACTAAAAGGGCTCAATAATTTAGCATATGAGTTATAGATGGCCAAATGGGCTGGGCCAAACGGGCGGCACGAGGCCTTTGCACGATTTGGCCGGCCCAAGCACGGCCGGCCCGCATAAGGATGGGTCGGGCCGGCACGGCCCGTTTAAGTGGATGGCACGATTTGGCTCGTTATATCTTTCCTTACACATTAAAATTTGTTACGTTTGTGATTGTACGAACATATATATATATTATACCTAAATATAGGTCAATATATGACAACATGTATATGTGTATCATTATATGTATGCTAAAACTATCAAAATTCTAAAAATGTGAGCATATTATATGTATTTATGCATCAATTGTCATCAATTTTAAATTTTTTTGCTTAGTGGGCTAATGGGCGGCCCGGCCCACCTAGCACGCGGGGGCATTGGGCGGCACGGACCGCATAAGCCATACCCGGGCGGGCACGGGCCTATAAGATGGCACGTGGGCGGCACGGCCGGCCGCCAACATGGTCGGGCCAATGCGGGCCGGGCCTAAACGGGCCGGCCAAGACGGGCCGGCCGCCCATTTGGCCATCTATAATATGAGTTCTCATTTTTGCCAAATTATCTGGGCCATGAGGTTTTTTTTTTGAGTTCTCAAAAAAAAGTTCTCAAGAGAAAGGAATATTTAACGCTTTGCCATCATATGGGGGTGAGTATACCCGAGCATTTTGAGCCCGACCCGGCCGGCCCCGGCCGGCCGCGCCGGGGCCCGCCCACAAAACTTCGGACGGGCGTGGGCGAGAGATCTTGAAGCCCGCAAATTTTTTTTTGGCCGAGCCGGCCCGAAATCTTGTTTTTAGTTGTTTTACACTATAAAATGTGCGGGCGCCGCAAGCCGGGCCGGCCGAGCCGGCCCGAAAATTGAGGCCCGACACGCCCGGTGGGATGGTCATGGGCGGGGATTTTTTCGGCCGAAATAACGAGAAATTTTTTGAGCCCGGCCCGAACCCGGCCCGGCCCGAAAAATGCTCGGGTCTAGGGGTGAGGGGCACCAGATTTACCACCCATGAGAGAGGGGTGAATGTGAGAGGAATTAATTGACCCTAGCTAAGAGTGGCGAATAGTTAAATATCCAAAGAAAAAAAATCTGGCCATGAGTGTTAGTTTACCAGCGGCTCTGTCTGATCAACCGTCAGATCCGATCTCCAGTCGCCGGCGGCGACATGGACTTGCCGGCGAGCCGCGGCCGGTGGCGCAGGCGGAGCGCCCGGTCGCACTTGCCCGTTGTCGTTGCGGTCATCGTGCTCCTCCTTCCGACCTTGCTACTCTTCTCATCCGGCTACTCCACCATGCTCCGCGCCCTCCTCCCCTTCTACTCTGCCGCTTCCGGCGGCGTGCCCAAGTGCGGGGGCTCGGCGGAGCTCGAGGGAGAGAGGTTCCTTTGGTACGCACCGCACAGCGGGTTCAGCAACCAGGTGGGTGAGCTCCGGAACGCCGCGGTGGCCGCCGCGCTGCTGAACCGCACTCTCGTTGTGCCCCCTGTGCTCGACCACCACGCCGTCGTCCTCGGGAGCTGCCCTAAGTTCAGGGTCACCGACCCAGCCTCGCTGCGCGCCGCTGTCTGGGACCACACCATGCAGCTCCTCCGGGAGGGGAGGTAAATGCCGCACCTAGCATTCGATTTGGCTGGGTTTGTTTGGTCATTTGATGTAGCAGAAGCTGCTTGGACTCGGATGTGTTCTACTACACATTATGCCTGCAGCTTGCTTATCGTGGAATGATCAAATGATTATAGTAGTTTGGAACATTGTGGCAACCACACAAAACTAAATCAGGACACCATAAGACATTTGACAATACCATAGCGAATAGGAAATATATAGTTTTATGTTGCACACCTATAGGACCTACTTACGTTTAACAATGGCGTTGGAAGATATAGAGAAGTATCCTGTGTTGCACACCTAGGGTACCCACTTTCACATTGTGTATGATATAATAGATTTCTGAATTCATTGTGGACTCTGCACATGATACTCAGAAGATCAGTTACTAGCACTAATCTGTTTAACTTGCAGGTATGTTTCGATGGGCGACATAGTTGATCTGTCCCCAATCAAATCTGTGGTTAGGACGATTGACTTCAGGGTTTTTGTTTCACTATGGTGCGGTGTAGACATGAAGAAGACATGCTTTTCTGGGTTGTGCTGTGCTGTTTCTGGTGGTAGCTCTGTGCCAGCTGACTACAATAGATGCCGAGCTTTGCTGTCTGGCTTAGGAGGCAGTGAAAAAGGATGTGTGTATCCTGTACAAGACGACTGTAGAACAACAGTTTGGACGTATCAACAGAACAATGATGGTGCCTTGGATCAGTTCCAACCAGATGAAGAGTTGAAAAGGAGGAAGAAGATCTCATACGTTCGGAGGCGCAGAGATATGTACAAGGCTTTAGGGCCTGGTTCACAAGCCGGGGATGTTACCTTGTTGGCATTTGGGACACTGTTTTCAGGACCATACAAGGGATCACAGTCTTATTTTGATATCCATGAGTCACCAAAAGATCAAAGAATACAGAGTGTACTAGAAAAGATTGAGTTTCTTCCTTTCGCCCCAGAGATCATGGATGCTGGGAGGGAATTTGCTAAGAACAAGATCAAGGAGCCATTTCTGTGTGCGCAACTAAGGTTGCTAGACGGCCAATTCAAAAATCACTGGAAAGCTACATTTTCTGCCCTCAAAGAGAAGTTGAAAGCTGTTAAGTTAGAAATGAAAATAAATGGTCCGGTTCACATGTTCATCATGACCGATCTTCCACCAGCAAACTGGACCAAAACCTACCTTGCAAATGTTGCAAAAGATGAGCGATACAGATTGTACATCTTGAAGGAAAGTGATGAGTTGGTGCTGCAGACTGCAGAAAGGCTTATGGCTGCAGAACATGGTGTACGGTCTGGATTCCTTCCAAAAACTGTAGAGAACACAAAGAAAGATTGTGACCCTGTTCAACTACCAGAAATTCTGTTGTATATTGAAGAATCTGTTTGTAGCTGTGCATCGCTAGGATTCGTTGGGACTGCTGGATCAACCATAGCAGGAAGCATAGAAACAATGAGAAGGAACAACGTCTGCAAATGGTAGAAAAAACATCCTTTGTGCAGCTACCTGAAAACCTAACCAGTGTTGATTGATGGGTAGAGGGCTGAAGCATTGTACGCTTTGCACACACCAGTGCAAGCATGACCCTGCAAGAGCTTGTTTCGCTGTCAGGGTAAACTTTTCTGCAGAGTGAGCAGTTGCACCATTTTTTTTCTCACTGTATATAAAGTTGAGGGTCATTGAATTTTGAGCTATGTAATTCTCCTGTCAGTTTGTAGTACTTCTATCAAATTGCTGGTCGTTTTGTCTTTTCTAGATACATGATTTTTGCTATGCACCTAGATACATGTAGCAAATTCTATATATTTAAAAAAAGCCAAAACAATCTACAGTTTGGAACGGAGAGTACTGCATTTATTTTTTCTGTTCGGAGGGTATCCTCTACACTTCTGATTTCTGGAAGACAGCGAGAGCTTCTGGAAAATAAAATACTTGAACTAGACATCATTCTACTAGTTTCTGATTGTATATGCATGCCATTTTCTGGTGGAAACTAGGAACACATATAGCTTCCACTACACAAACCAGATTGGCAGTATATTCAACAGATACAGTTTCACATGCTGGATTCACCAAGTCAATCTAATAAATCTTATTATTAAATCTCACAATACCTAAAAAAAGCAGAGTGCATGCCGGAGCAGCATTACCATGCACAAACTCTACAACGCAGAACTAGAGGCCACGGCTAGTGGGCTACCAGCCTACCGCTTGGGTTCTCCTACAAACTTTGGTTGTTGGGTACCAGCAAGATGGAGCCGGATGTTCTCCGGGCCTCGAGATCCTTGTGCGCACGGGCAGCCTCCGACAGCAGATACACGTGGTTGGCCCGTACCCGCAACACCCCTGCAGTGACGCTAGTGAAGACTTCACTGGCGGCCTGAAGCAACTCATCACGGTTGGTGGTATAATGCATGAGTCCTGGCCTGCCCAGGATCAATGATTTTGGCGCGAGATCGCTCACCCAGACAGGGTCTGGCCTGCTGCCTGAAGACTGGCCATAGGAGATCATGCAACCCCGCGGCATCAAGCACGCCAATGACCCCTGATCAACAAAGGTGCACAGCCTGATTACAACGTGAGGATTTTCATAGGAAACAATTCATTTCTTGCAGGAACTTGAAATGTTGTGTTCCATAGGGAGTAGCAGTCACTTTTTAGCATCATCAGCAAGGATGCAAGAAACTACTCAACTTCTTGTAAAACAACAGTTCACTGTTGATTTGAGATTCCTTATTAGCAAGGCTTCAACGAGAACGGAAATAGGGAAAAACTGCAATAGGGTCTTGTCTGTACCTGGAACGTGTCCTTCCCCACGGCATCGTAGACAACATGAACACCTTCCCCTGACGTGATCTCAGCAACCCGGGTAACGAAATCCTCCTTTGTGTACACTATCGCATGTTGGCATCCGTCTTGGGTTGCTTGGGTGGCCTTCTCTTCAGTTGAAACAGTGCCAATGACGGTGGCGCCAAGGGCATTTGCCCACTGGCAGAGGAGAGAGCCGACTCCACCAGCAGCAGCATGGACTAGAACAGTGTGGCCTCTCTGGACCTGCAAAATGAATGTCTCTCTAAGCTGCATATTTGTTTTTTGGGTTTTCTGCAAGGCTGCAGCTAAATAGCATTTGTTTAAATGACTATGTTTCTGCATAGCATAAGACAAGAGAGTTAAATGTTTATGAAAGAAAGGGGCAACTAACCTTAAAGGCTTGTCGCACAAGGACATATGCAGTCATTCCCTTCAGTAAAACAGATGCTGCAGTTTTGTAGTCTATTACAGGTGGTATAGGAATGGCCACACTTGCTGGGATGATCTGCTGTTCAGCATAAGAACCCATTGGATTATCAGCATAGCCGACAACATCGCCAACTTTAAAGCTAGTAACCCCAGGACCCACAGCAGACACAACGCCAACTGCTTCCTTGCCTGGATGAACAGGTGTCCATGTTTCGAGGTAAGCATAAGATCAATGCTGATCAGGAATATCAGACGGTCAGCCACAAGTTACAGTGTGCAGGTACTTCAAAGTTCAAACAACTCAAGGAGCATAGAAGTTTATTTTACGAGGTCTGAGTTCATTTGCAATTGGTAATGGCATTTGTGAGGTGAGAAACCTTGATAGGAATTACAGGGGTTTAACTGGGACTATTCCGTGATAAAAGAAAATCCGAGTTAGTGAATAGTAAGAGAAGTTTTACTGCTAACTTATGTTAGGTGCTATCTTAAAGTCTGAATAAGAAAGGTATAGTGAAAATAATTTCTGTAAAAATGATAAGATACACAGACCTACAAAACCTTTCCTACTGTGTTTTTTGTTATGGAATATTATATTGCAACGTGCCTGGCGAAAAACATCTTCCCTCATTCTGATCATTCTTTAATATCATGCTGACCAATCACGCATCTATGAGGCATGCAAATCAGCATGTTCTGTGTATCACTTTTTTTTAAATAAGGGAAGTAACTCTGAATCAAACGACATGTGAGCTCTGTACACAAGACCTGAAAACATCCAGCCGCACCGAAATCTTTACCAGGAATAAATGGAAGAGGTGCTCGATGTAATCCGGTACGGTAATATATATCGACATAGTTGACTCCAATGGCCTTGTTCTTGATCCGGATTTCTCCTTCATTGGGCTCCCCAATCTCTACATCTTCCCAACTTAGTACCTATTAGATCATCAAGAGAAAACTCTTAAATATGAAATATTCACTTACACAAGGATATTGGGACAGGAATGTCAAGAGACAGGAATTACACGGTGAGTATTTTGGAAGAACACTTACTTCTGGGCCACCAAGCTCATGGACTCTTACTGCCTTCATCCACATCCCCGGAACAGTCTCATGTAACAGAGCTCCTAGACCTGGTGTGGAGATTTGGTATGAGCATAGTTCCATGTGACAAATTGGTAAACGCTCCAGGACTCGGGAAAAGGACATGCATGCCATATATTTCAGTATTCAGGACCATAATATGGATCTGGCATATTGTGTAATATATATATCACTTTTGTTGCATAAAGCCACTATACAGATTACTTATCTATGGTCTGGAACTTCCTGGTTTCTTCTGCTACAATTTGCATGACTCTGATTTAAATTATTCTCAACACTACTTCAGGCCAGCAATTTATAAGATGGTGACATTAAGTGGCAGGATTGCTCAGCACAATATTCCAGCACTTAAAATAAACTAGCAACTGTTCAATGCAGGAAAACAATGGTGTGATGACGATCCAAAGAAACCACTTCTCTCAAGTGATACGTTTAACTTTATGCCCTGATATAGCAAGATGCTGATATGATAGTCATATTATTCGGATACACTGTAACTAAAACTACCTAAAACCCACGAAGGTAAGCATTACACTGAAAGTCATCTAGTGCCCTTGCTTTTGTGCGAAACAATCAAGAAACTGAGAGTCTGGTATTTCTAGAATAATAGTTTAGTTGCTAAAGTTAGGATATGTCATAAAACTATCTTTCAGATTAAGAGCCACCAGGATTATCTGTGTAATTTGAGCATTCAACCAACATGGGGGATGGAATGGAAGATGGTCTGTGCTTATGCGGTTAGCCGGTTATGCCTCTGAAGTTGTCACTAGTGGATGAATGCTTCTGATCAGGACGACCTTATATGCTAAAACTACTCCACGAGAAAACAGTAAAACACCCAGAGTTCAGGCCAGTGTGCTGTGTGCTATAAGACTGAGCGGCTTCTTCTCAACATCCGTGTTCATCATGGAGTTGGATGCGCGGCGAGGAGACGAGGCAGTATAAAGCCGTGGTAGAATGGCATCGCAAGTTCGCAACAGGAGTAAACTCCGTTACCCATTCCATGATTCAACACTTGATGCTTGGACCGAATCGACGGAATCTGGAAGGGGGAGGAGCGCTGACCAGATCGTCGCCGTGCTCTCCGCCTCGTATGTTGGAGCTGAAGGTCTCCTGAGGCCAACGCGACTCAGGGGCGGTGGCAACCTTCCGGGCGTCCGTCCCGCCGGCGCCCTCGTCTCCTCGCGCCTCTCGCCGCTGCATCGAAGCAGGCGACCGGATTGAAGACGTGGCCCTTGGGGGCAAAACAGAGGCATATTTAGGTCTCATTCGTTTCCACGGATCGATTCCGATCGGAATGGATAAATACAACAAAAAAAATCATGATAGTTATTATAAGAGATCCGGATTTATTCCGGGTCGAAAATTAATTTAAAATGACGGGTGATACGAACGATACATGTCGATGTGGCGAAAGTATCTTGTGTGATGGAGGCAATGCTCTACAGCTCAGGAGTGGAGTTTAGCTCTGAAACTGTTACAATTATTGACACACACCCTAATGGCTTCTAGCTCTTGATCAAATATGCTAGGAAAGGATCACTTCCGGAGGAGGCTGATTTATGGGACACTCCTGCCAATGCCTGGCCTTATTTACTCCCGATCGCCAACATGTACCAAGTCGAAAGGTTGAAGCTGCATTGTGCGTCAAAGATGTGGGACATGGCAAGCGAGGAAATTGTGACTTCATTTCTATGATGGGCAATTCAGGCTAACTGCACACAATTGCAGGACAAGTGCATGTCTTTCTTAGAGCGAATCTTTCCTCATGGAATACTATCGGGGACGGCCCTAGGGTCCCCTTTAACAACCGGGAAATCCCCACTTAAAACCCGCAACAAAGCCAAACACACTTTGCCTAACCATGCGGGATACGGCCCATGCCGCGGGGACCTCAACGGCCCACCAAGGCGGCCCTCTTGAAGATCCCCTCGAGCGGGTCTCGCCTCGCTCGAGGATGCACGCCTCCCTCGGGCGGGCTCGCGTCCGTTCGAGGGGGTGCGCTTCCCTCGAGCGAGGCTCGCCTCGCTCGAGGGCCGCTCCCCCCTCGAGCGGGCTCCGCCTCGCTCGAGGGTCCGCCCGCCCTCGACCGGGGGTCCGCCTCGCTCGAGGGCGCTCCGCGCGCGTGCGCTGCCCCGTACGCGGGCATTTAACGCCCGACACCGGCGGGACGGCGCCATCATGCGCCGGGGCACGCGCCCGTGCGCCGCACCAACTCCACGGGGAGGGAGCCCATCCCCATCACCGTGGGGGGGGGCGTGCGGCGCGGCCGGCGCCCGGTCCGTGACGCCGGCCGCCCGCTCCAGATGCGGCTAACGCGCCGAGCCCTCGAAGGGGGGTCGGGCCGCACCCTCGATTTGCTTTCTTGTGACCTTACGGGGGGTTAGGTGGAGGCGCTAGGCCGGTGGAACGCCATCCCCGCCCCGTTGCGGTATGGGCTGCCGCCCCCCGCGCGTGCGGGCGCACGCCGGGCGCCGTAGCAACGACTACGACGCGTGGAACGTATTGGAACGGGACGCCGCTTGACCTACTCCTGTACCCCGTGCGGGCCGACGTCGAGCGGCTCCCTCGAGCCTATCGGGAAGACGCCCACGGCCATCCGCCGCCCTTCTACCCTCGAAGCCGCCCTCGTTCGGGTACAAGATAGGCCATGATGGCCGGATCGCCGCGAGGATCGTCGGACGGCCGCCCACTCTACGAGCATAGCACGCCACGCTCCTTCACGTAGCTAAGTAGCGCGGCGCGCATGTGATTCGCTCCCTCCTTGATCTATAAAAGGGGGGACGAACCCCCCCCGCGCGGGGGAGAGAGAGACAGACACAACACAACTAGAGGCGGGCCGCGCCACGCACTTGCTCTCCAATTCTCCCACAACATCTTCGCCCGCTACACCGGGGACTTGGAAGCTACGCTTCCTCTCCCGCCTTGCTTGGCGGCCCCACTACGAGCACCCTCGGTGTTGAGCAATATAGTGCCTCGAGCACACCCTGTGGACGTACGGCCCCCTCGGCGGGAACCGGGATAAACCCCTTGTCTCTTATTGCTTAGCATCGACCATTGAGGGATAGACCACGGCGCTTACTGCGGTTAGTGTCGGGACCACATTCCGCACCGAGCGGTTGGCGCCCACGGTGGGGCAATCGAGCGCCTAAGGTCATTCCGTCAACTCCCTCCATGGTGATCCGCACCGAGTACCGCGGTACGCGTTACAACATGGGCGGCTCGGACCCCCCTCCCTGTCGGGTTCGAAATCCGGTTTGGGGGCACGAACTTCCGGGCCACGGGGAATGGCTACCTCATGCGCCTCACCAACCGTGAGGAGCTCCGTGCGCGGCGCCGGGCGGGTCCGCCCCGGTCCGCTCTGCGCGCACCACCATGGCGCCGCCGCCCGCCGGCACGGACGCCGCGGGCCGTCAACGCCACGACGCCGCCGTCGCTCGGCTGCGTTCGCGCCGGGCACGGTCCGGGCGACGGCGGGCCGAGCGCGCGCCTCTCGGCGCGACGCGCGCCCGCCATCACGGCATCCGCCACCCCAACGGGACGGCGCGCGGTCTCGGACCGCGCCTTCCCCATGGGGCGCGCGGAGCCACGACGGCCTACAACAACAACATCAACACCACGATGCGCGGGGTTCCCCCGGCCGTCACGTCTTCGTCGCCGGGGATCCCGGCGCCTCGGCCCGGTGACGAATCGTCACTTGGGTTCCCTTGACGCGCCGCCACCCGCTAACCTCCACGGGTACGCGGAGTGGGGATTTCTGCGGCATGCGGGACCCGGTCTTGTTCGGCGTTTCCTTGACTGTTGCGGACTGCGGTTCGGCTACTCCGATGACTCCCGGCCCGGGAGCTACGACCCCGCGCGGGAGTGCTACGTGGTCGTCGCCAACGACCGGGCCAATGCCACCGGCGCCGTAGGCGCCGGAGACGGACGAGAGATCACGCCCGCCCCGGGGGTCGCCACGCGCCCGTCCGCGGGGCCAAGCGCTCTCGCGGGGGGCCGACGCCGACGCGCGGCGGCCCAAGCCCGCGAGCTCGAGGCCAAGGCGGCGGAGGAATGCGGACGGTGCGGGCGCTCCGTGCCTCAATGGCGGGGGAAGCCTCCGCGCGGGAGCCGGGCAAACAAGGTCCGCGACCGCATCAACGCCGACCCCAACGCCGACAACACGGACGCACCTCCGCGGGCGAGCCAAAAGCTCATTGCCGCCGCGACGCCGCTGCGCGGGCCATGCCGGCACCCTCGACTCTGCGAGGCGCGAGACCCGCACCGCGAGGTGCGGACTCTCATGGAGCAAGCGGTCGTCCGGCGGGCCGAGAGCTCGGCGTCGCGCATCCGCCAACGGGGGGGACGCGCGGGATGACGGGGGCCCCACGGGGGGGCGAACCCTCGGTCCACGCGGGGAGGAGCGGCGGGGCGACCCGCCAACCCGGGGACGCACGCCGACCAAGGGAGCGGCTCCTTGACGCACGCGGGCGGCCCGGAGCGGCGACGCCCGCAACGTCATCAACGCACGGCACACGAGCAAGGCGGACGCGCGGCGGCGGTGGGCTACCAACCTCGACGGGGTGGGCGCTACGACGGCGACGAGGACCGCTCCCCCGACGCCGAACCCCGGGAACCCGTGTGTTCGGCCGAGAGATCCGCGCGGCGGCCTTCCCTCAACGCTTCCGCCAACCCTCGACCATCGTCAAGTACAACGGGGAGACGGATCCCCGCGTGTGGCTCAACGACTACCGCACGGCGTGCCCGGCCGGGCGGGGCCACCGGCGACGAGGTCATCATCCGCAACTTGCCCCCCGCACCTCGGCGATGCGGCTCGGACATGGCTCGAGCACCGCCCGCCGACCAAATCCACACCCGGGATGACTTAGTCCGCACGTTCGTGGGCAACTTCCGGGGCACGTACGTGCGCCCCCGGAATTCCCGGGACCTCGCGCTCCTGCACCCGAAGCCGGTGAGTCGCCGCGGGACTTCATACGGCGCTTCTCCAAGCGGCGTACGGAGGCGCCCCGGCGTGGCGCGATCCGAGATCGTGCATGCCTTCCTCGAGGGCACCACGTGCGGGGACCTCGTGCGAGAGGCCGGGGCGCGGCCCCGCCCGCGGACTCCAACGAGGCCGTTCGACATCGCCACCGGTTTCGCCTCGGGGAGAGGAGGCCGTGGGAGCGATCTTCAACGGCAAGAAGGGCAAGCGCTCGGAGGACGCGCCCGCGGAGGGCGGGCAAGTCCAAGGAGCCCTACCGCAACGACAAGCGGGGCAAGAAGGGGAAAGAAGCCGCGCCGCGAGGCGCGCGAGCAGGGGCGCGACGGCGGTAATGCCGAGGCCCTCGCTGTTGACCCGGCTCGGCGGGGCCCTCGGCCGGCCCCTCGAGGTCGGGGGTGTTTGATGACATGCTGAAAAAGCCATGTCCTTACCACAAGACCCCAGTGAACCACACCCTTGAGCAGTGCGACATGCTCAAGAAGTTCTATGGCCGCGCCGCCGCGAAGGAGGCGGAGGCCAAGAAAGACGGAGGAGATGGCGACACGGCGGCTTCCCCGCCGTGGAAAACGTGTTCCTCATCTTTGGGGGGCCAACCGTCGACATGTCGACCCGCCGGCCAAGAAGGAGCGGCACGAGGTCCTCGCCGCCGAGAAGGCCCCTCCCTCCTTCCTTACCGGTCGGAGGATGCCATCACCTTCGGCCGGGAAGATCATCCGAACCGGATCCCCAACCGGGCCAGTACCCACTGGTGGTCGACCCAATCATCGGGAACGCGCGGTTCTCGAAAGTCTTGATGGATGGAGGCGGCGGCTTTAACATCCTCTACGTGCACACACTGCGCCTGCTGGGGATTGGGTTGGACCGAGTCGCGGCCCAGCACGAAGCCGTTCCACGGCGTCGCGCCCGGCAAGCAGGTCCAGCCCCTCGGGCAGATCGATCTGCCGGTTTGGTTCGAGACCCGCGAAAAATTTCCGCAAGGAAACACTCACCTTCGAGGTGGTGGGGTTCAAGGGCGCCTACCATGCCATACTTGGGCGGCCCTGCTACGCCAAGTTCATGGCGGTCCCCAACTACACCTACTTGAAGATGAAGATGCCAGGACCGAACGGCGTCATCACCGTAGGCTCGTCCATCGAGCACGCATTCGACTGCGATGTCGAGTGCGTAGAGCACGCAGAAGCACTGGCGCCGGATGAAGCGGCGGTGACCACTTTGGAGAAGATGGTCAACGAAGACCTCGACTCCGCCGCCAAGCACCCGGCACCTTCGAGGCCGCGGAGCGAGACCAAGGAGGTCCCCCTCGACCCCTTCCGCCCCCGAGGGCAAGGCGTTGAGGGTCGGCTCCACCCTCGATCCCAAATAGGAAGTGATGCCGTCGACTTCCTCGCGCCAACGCCGACATCTTCGCATGGAGTCCCTCGGATATGCCGGGCATCCCGAGGGAGGTCGCCGAGCACTCCCTTGACATCCTGCCTCACGCCGCGCCGTGCAACAACGGCTCCGCCGCTTCGACGAGGAGCGGCGACGGGCCATTGGAGTGGAGCTGCGGAAGCTTCTAGAGGCCGGGTTCATCAAGGAGGTGTTCCACCCGACGTGGCTAGCAAACCCCGTGCTTGTAAAGAAAAAGAATGGGAAGTGGCGGATGTGTATAGACTACACTAGTCTTAATAAAGCATGTCCTAAAGTTCCTTTTCCTTTGCCGCGTATTGATCAAATCGTTGATTCAACTGCTGGGTGTGAGCTTCTATGCTTCCTTGATGCCTACTCCGGGTATCATCAAATAAAGATGAAGGAGTCCGACCAGCTCGCGACTTCGTTCATCACGCCGTTCGGGATGTTCTGCTACGTCACGATGCCATTTGGCCTCCGAAACGCAGGTGCAACGTATCAACGCTGCATGCAACACGTTTTTGGAGATCACATCGGGCGGACAGTCGAGGCGTACGTGGACGACATCGTCGTAAAAACCAGGAAGGCGGACGACCTGGTTGGCGACTTGAGCATCGCGTTCGGCTGCCTACGGGCCAATGGGGTCAAATTAAACCCCGAAAAGTGTGTCTTTGGAGTGCGCGAGGCATGCTCCTGGGATACATTGTCTCTCAACGGGGAATCGAGGCCAACCCCGAAAAGGTCGCGGCCCTCGAACGAATGGGTCCGATCAGGGACTTCAAAGGGGGTGCGAAGGTGCTTTGGGGTGCCTTGCGCGCCTTGAGCCGCTTCATCTCGAGGCTCGGCGAAAAGGGCTTGCCCCTCTATCGCCTCCTCAAAAAGCACGAGCGCTTCTCCTGTACCACCGAGGCCCGGGACGCGCTCGACAAGCTAAAGGCGTCCTTGACGCATGCCCGGTCCTCACGCCGCCCCGGGACGGCGAACCCCCTGCGGCTCTACGTGGCCGCGACCACCCGGGTGGTGGGCGCCGTGATCGTGGTGGAGCGCACGGAGGAAGGGCACGCCTGTCGGTCCGGCGGCCGGTCTACTACATCGGTGAGGTCTTGTCGACACCAAGACGCGCTACCCCCCGGGTCCAAAAGCTGGCCGAACGCGGTGGTCCTCGCGCGGCGCAAGGCGCGTCACTACTTCGAGGCCCACCCCGTCACGGTGGTCTCCTCCTTCCCGCCGGGGGGAGATCATCCGCAATCCTCGATGCGGCGGGCGGGGATCGCCAAGTGGTCCGTGGAGCCGATGGGCGAGACGCTTGCATACACCCCGCGCGGGCGGTCAAATCCCAAATCTTGGCGGATTTCGTCGCCGAGTGGACGGATACGCGGGGCGCCGCCGCGCGGATCCAAGCGAGTGCTAGACTTTGTACTTCGACGGGTCGGTGATGAAAACGAGGGCGGGCGCGGGCACGCTCTTTGTGTCACCCCTCGGGGAGCACATGCGCTACACGGTGCGCCTCCACTTCCCCGCCTCGAACAACATGGCCGAGTACGAGGCCCTCCTCTCGTGGCCTCAAGATCGCTATTGAGTTGGGCGTCAAGCGCCTCGACGTGCGAGGGGACTCGCGGCTCGTAATCGACCGGGTCATGAAGGACGCGAAGCGCCATGACGACAAGATGGAGGCCTACCGCAAGGCCGTGCGAGCCCTCGAAGACAAGTTTTACGGCATCGAGCTCAACCACGTGCCCCGCCGGTACAACGAAGAGGCGGACGAGCCGGCCAAGATTGCGTCGGGCGGATCACGCGTCCCCCCGAACGTTTTCGCACGCGACGTCGCTCGGCCCTCGGTCGTCCTCGAGTCTCACCCCTCGAACCGGACGGAACCCTCGGGGGCTCCCTCGAATCCGAGAGGGTGCGGAACCCATGGATGAGGACCCCTCAAACGAGGCGTACGTGCTCTCCCTCCTCAAGGGGTATGGCGCCTACGGAGGCGATGTGATGGACATCGAGCCGGCTCCCGTTAAGGCCGATTGGCGTGACAAATACGTGGCCTCGTTGGCCCGAGGGGAACTCCCCACGGACGGGCCGCGACCGGACGCATCGCCGGGGATGGCCAAGTCCTTTACCCTCGTCGACGGCGAGGCGTACAAGCGCGCGCCTCCGCATCTGCGGCGGTGCGTGCCCATCCCCGAAGGGCGCGAACTCTCGCGAGACATCCACGCGGGGATCTGCGGTCATCATGCCGCGCCCCGCACCCTCGTCGGCAACGCGTTCCGCCGGGGCGCTATCGGCCCACCGCGGTCGCGGACGCCAGCAAGATCGTACGCACCTGCGAAGGGTGCCAGTTCTACGCCCGCAAGTCCAACCTACCCGCCCATGCCTGGGACCATCCCCATAACATGGCCATTCGCCGTGTGGGGGGCCGGACATCGTCGGGCCCCCGCGGAAGGCGCTCGGGGGCTTCACCCACTTGTTGGTCGCGATCGACAAGTTCTCCAAGTGGGTGGAGGTGCGCCCCATCACGAATCTCGGGCGAGCGGGCGGTAACATTCTTCACCGACATCGTCTACCGCTTTGGAGTGCCAAACTCCATCATCACCGACAACGGGTCCCGGTTCACCGGCGGGGAAATTCTTGGAGTTTTGCGACAAATTCCACATCCGTGTGGATTGGGCGGCCGTGGCACACCCACGGACCAACGACCAAGTAGAGCGTGCCAACGCGCATGATCCTACAAGGCCTTAAGCCCGAAATTTTCGACCCAGTCGAACAAATACGGTCGGAAATGGCTCCAAGAATTGCCCGGCGGTCGTGTGGAGCCTAAGGACCACCCCAAGCGAGCCACGGGTTCACTCCGTTTTTCCTAGTCCATGGCGCGGAAGCCGTCCTCCCCACGGACTTAGAATACGGATCGCCCGGGGGTTCGGGGCTACGACGAGGATGCCAACCGGCGAGCCCGCGAGGGACTCGCCGGGACCAGCTGGACGAGGCACGCCTCGTGGCCTTAATGCATTCCGCAAGGTATCAACAGTCCCTAAGGCGCTACCAGGCACGCAAGATACGTCGACGGGACTTCGGCGAGGGGGATTTGGTCCTAAGGCTACGCCAAGACAACCGAGGGCGCCACAAGCTGTCGCCCCCATGGGAGGGACCCTACGTCGTGGTGAAGGTACTCAAGCCCGACACGTACAAGCTGGCCAACGAGGACGGTGAAGAGCTCACGAACGCTTGGAACATCCAACAGCTACGTCGCTTTTACCCTTAGCTAGGATTTCCAAGCATTTTTGTTGTAAAAATCATATGACCAACGCCCCAGTTGGTGACAACTGTGTAAACGCCTCAAGTCTAATAAAAAGGGTAACTCGGCTTTCCCCCCGAAAACCCAAGTTACCCTCGGGGGCTCTCGCGGGGGGCACCCCCCCAAAATGGTCCCATTTTCGCGCAGAAATAAAACAACTCACACGCGCTAAGTTTGTTTTTCTACTTCAACCCCGAGCAACGATTCGAACAGGGCGCAGGCGGCCTAGCGGAAGGAGCGCGCGAGCCAGAGATAGCCCACGCCGCGAGGATACGGCCCTTCTCTCTCGCCTCCAACCCAGCAGGCCCCCCGCGAAAATCGAACTCCCCTAACTAGAATCTACTCAGGAAGAAGGAGAAACAAAAAGCGCAGTAAACAAAAGACTTCATTTCGTATCAACAAATGTTTACGATTAAAATAACTTGTTTATTTACAAAGGCCGCGTGGCCAGAATACTGATACACAAATAAAAACGGGCCAAGCGCCCGGTCGTGCTTCGAGCGGGGAGGAGCGGCGGTGTCAACGGCGTCCGGGGAAGAGGAACTCCTCGAAGGCTTCAGCGAGCGACCCGGTGGCATCGGCGGCGAGCGCATCCATGAGCTCCATCGCCACCTCGTCCTCAACGCCCTCGGGAACGATGTAGCCCTCCGCCAGCGCCTCGAAGTTGACCTCGTAGTGGGACCGTACCACTCCGAGGGCCTTCACGGGACGCCAAGACGCAACGCCGGCGCATCCGTTCGGTGACGTGGCCGCCAAGGGCGCGCGGGCGGGCGGCCGGCCGAGCTTCCGCCCGCGCTTCGCCCTCCTCCACAACCTCGGCGGGTCTCGAGGGCCGCATCGCGCGGCTCCCGCAACCCCTGCTCGGAGGAGTCGTAGGAGGCCCGCCGGCGCCTCGGCCGCTCAACCGCGTGTCCCGGCGCGGCGCGCAAGCACGGAGTCACCAAGACAAGAAAGAAATCGGAAAAAAGAATGCGGGTCGCAAACGGGAAAACCAACCAAACGGGGAGTGAAGCGGCAGCTCACCTTCAACTTGCTTCCTCTCCGCCTCGAGGTCACGGCGCTCGGCCTCGACCGCCAGCTCGAGGCCCTTGACGGTCTCGCCCTCGCTCCCCTGGAGGGCCAGCTCCTGGCTCGCGCTGTTGATGCTGAGCACCACCAGCTCGCCCTCGACCTTGGAGAGCTTGGCGTCCCGCTCCTCCGGCGACACGCGGCCGCTTCGCGAGCGACGCGCTCTGCTCCCGGCGCCGACCGGGCGTCGGCGAGGGCAGCTTGCTCGCCGGGAGCCGCCCCTTAGCCCCTTGGCGGGCGGTGCGCTCTGCGGGAACCGCGCTCCTCGGCGACGGCGAGCGCCGCGACCTTGGCGTCGAGGGCGGCCTTCAAGTCATCGGCCTCCTTGGCCGGCTGCTCCCGGCGCGCGCGCCGCTCCTCGGCACGGCGGCCGCCGTGCCTGCGCCCCCTCGAGCGACGAGCGGAGCCCCCGATTCTCACCGCGGACGCCGGCCACCTCCGCCTCCCGGTTGGTCTCCGGCGTCCGCATCTTCTCCGAGGTCCGAGCGCGCCGCCACGGCGCCTCATCACGATCGATGAGAGGCGTGCGGACCCGCTCGAGGCTAGAGCGGCGCACCGGGTCTGCCTCGTGCTCTCCCGGGAGTTCGTCGCGCAAGACCACGGCCCGTACGCCAACCGGCCGTCCCGGAGTCCCGAGGGCGTCGGCGAGCGCGTCGAAAGCGCCGCATCGCTCCCGGAGGGCCGGTGGAGCTCGGCGTTCACCCGATCGAAGGCGTCGTACTTGTCGTGGGCGCGACGCTCGAGCTCCCTGTCACCCACAACTCGAAACCCGTAAGCGCCACGACACGGAAACGGTGCACAAAAAACGAGAGAAAGAAGAAAACGAGCAACAACGCCCCTACCCGGAAGACGCGCCATGCGGGGCCGCCATGGACCCTCGGCGCCTCGTTCGGCGCGCGGTCAAGCGTGGCGCCGTGGCTCGGAGCTCTCCCCGCAGCCTCCTGCTCTCCCCGGGCGTCGGCGAACGCAGCGGATCGCCAACGGCCCCCTCACGTGGGCGAGTGGCCGACGCGGGAGGACGAGGCCTCGGCGCCGTGTCCTCGACTCCCCGCCACCATGTGGCCCTCGCGCCGCCTCACGAGGGCCCCCTCTTGGGACCACGGGCGAGCGTGGCGCTCGCCCACCGATCCCACCGGGCGGTGGGGAGTCGTCGTCCGGGACCTCCACCACCTCCGCCCGGGAACCGCCGGCGGGCGTCGGCCCTAGCGCCGCCTCCGCCGGTGCCTCCACCCGCGCCTCCATAGCCGCGGGGCGCCCGGCGCGGCGCCGCGGCCACCGCCTCCGGCCGCGCCTCCACGACCACGGGGCGCCGCGCGGCCGCACCCGCTCGCCTCCTCGCGCGACCGGCGCCACGAATCGCGCCTCCGTCGCGGTAGCCTCCGCGGGCCGCGCCTCCGCCACGCCCGCCGCCGTGGGCCGCGCCTCCGCCGCGGCCGCCGCCGTGGGCCGCGCCCCCACCACGGCCGGCGCGCGCCCGCTCCTCGGCAATCGCCGGCCGCGCCATGGCGGGGCCGATCCGCCGGCCGAGGCCTCGAGGCCTCGGGCCGCGCCCTCGCGAGCTCTCGCCCGCCGGCCGCCGCGCTTGCCCCCGCCCGCGACGCCCTTGACGAGCGTCGCCGGGTGGGGATGGACGCGTCCGCCCTCGGCACCTTGGCCGGTGCGAGGGGAGGCACGGTTGGCACCACCCCCGCGCAAGCACAAACGAGAAAGTTAGAATGCCCGATTGTCAAAAAACCGAACCGAGCGAGAAGAACGAGCCCCTTACCTCGAAGAGGAAAAGGCGTGCTTCTTTTTCCTCGAGGCCTCGGCGGATGAGGCCGGCGCGGCCGGCGCGCCCGCCGCCGCGCCTCCTTACGCGCGCGCGCGCGCGCGCGCGGCCCCGCCCCGCGCGCGGCGCACTTGCGCGCGCGCCCGCGCGCGCGTGCGGCTCCTCCGCGGCACATGTCGTCCCCGTTGTCGATTGCCCGGCGGCGAGCGCCGCCGCGCGCCGCCCCGGGCGATGCCGCCCTTGCCGCCGGGAGCCGGCTCCTCGGCGACGGGGCGCGAGGCCCCCACCCTATCGGAGGGGCCCCGCCCCTCGCCCTCTTCCTTCTCGTCCTCCTCCGAGGACGAGTACTCCCTCGGTCCCCGGGGGAGGAGAGCCCCGCGGCTCCTCGCGCCGCCGGTACTCCGCGCTCGTCGCTCGCGGCGCTCGCGGTGCCGCCTCGCGCGCTCCCGCTTGCGCGCCGCCCGCTCCCCGCTCCCGGGCCGCGCCGCCCGACCGAGCGCGCGGGAGTCGGGGGGTGGGCGGAACGGACTTCGCGGCGGTGAAATTCACCACCGCATGCGGGAACGTCGAAGACGCGTCGGGGGCCGGAGGCAACACCAAGAACTAAAACGGAATCATGAATCATACTCACCCGGCGGGCGCGGTGGGGAGCATCTCGAGGTCCCACGGGGTTCGGTCCGAGCGCACCGACGATCCGTGTGTCGACGACGTTCCGCGCCGGGTGAGCGCATACGGCCGCCCGAGGGGGGGTCGGGAGCATCCGCGACCTCGCGCGGCGCGACGGGGTCCGCCTCCTCGTCATCTCGAAGTTGCGGAGCGGCCTCTCCATCGAGAGGCACGACCCGCCGGTGATGGAGGAAGGCGAGGACGCCCGCCGCGGTCGGCCCTTGCGCCGTCGGGGCTCCTCGGGGCGGCCGGGACCGAGTCCCGCCGCCTCCGTCCGGGGCGTGGACACCCCGTAGCCCCGGGAGTTGGGCTTCTCCTTGAACACCCGACCGGGGTGTGGGTGGGGGGAGGCCGGGCTCGGCGTTGCGCGGGTAGAACCATCCCCGCTCCCCGGCGGCGTTGTTCGTCGTCATGGTGCGGGGGATGTAGTCGTCCTTGAAGCGCCCCCGCCGGGGGCGAGCGACATCCCGCCGCGCGCGCACCGCGCGCGGGTCCCTCGGCTCCGTCGTGGGGCTGCGTAAAGAGCTCCGCGCGGAAGAGGTGTACCCGAGCTCCCGGTTGAGCGGGATCCCCGGTACCCCTCGCGGACGCCCACGAACGTGGCCGCCGCGAATCGCGTTGGGCGCGAAGTTGTGCAACTCCACGCCGTAGTAGTGGCACGGCGCCGCATGAAGCGGCTCGCGGCGTGGCGAAGCCTCGCTCGTGGAAGCGAACGAAGCTCACCACGTAGCCTTCCGGCGGGTTGGGCGCGCGGTCCCCCGCCGGCGGCACTATCCACTCCGCCGGGGCGGCCATCCTCATTTGCCGCCAGGCGGCGGCGGTGACCGGCTCGCCAAGGGGCCGCCCGGGTCACCGTCGACCGCTCCTAGGCGTACGGGTCAAGGATCGTGAGGGGCGGAGGCGGCGCCATGAGGAAGGGCAAGGGATGCGAAGAACAAAGGACAAGAAGAGGAAGAAGAGCTCTAATGGCGAAGCGACACGGTGGCGAAAGCAAAGCGAAGACGAATGCACGGGGGGCTAAAATGGCGGAGCGCTAAGGTAAAGAAAACCGCCACTTCCCCTTCCCCTCGGATTTATAAGCCGCGGGCGAGCTCTCGGGGCGGACGTCCCGCGCGCATTAAGCGGCAGGGGAATCTTCTCTTCTCGGCCGACGAGCGAGGCCCCACCACGACCGCGGCGGCCACATCACTTGCGAACGGGCCATCATCACGGTGAAGACTAGCGAGGGGCCGTGGCGGGCGGTCACGTCCGCCGCCCACGCCGCCCACTACGCGCGCGCGCGGCGCGACGCCTAAAAAGCGCGCCGCGATGCGAAACCGCGGCCTCTTTTCGTGGAGCATTTAATGGCCGGTCCCTTGCAAAACAAGGAGAACCCTCGAGCGGCACGGACTCTCGGCTCGGGATAAATTCATCCCTCGAAAGGGTACGGGGCGTGAGAAGGTCGCCTCGAGGCCCGTTTTGAAACAAAACGGGCATCACATACACCCATGCCACGTAGTACCCTCGAGCGGGACGAGCCCCCGGCTCTAGATAATTTCGACCCCCTAAAGGGTACAGGCGTGAGAAGGTCGCCTCGAGGCCCATTTTTGAAACAAAGCGGGCACCACGAGCACCCATGCCACGCTATATTACTAACCGGTGCCTGCGGGGCCGGCTCGCCCGGTGTCCCTCGATGGTCGCAAACGCAAAGACGGGGCCGCCCAGGCGCCGCCCCGCACGGCCCTACTAATCGGGGGTTCGAAGCCGACCCTCGACGGGTTCGAACGGGCGCCCCGCATCGCGAGTCGGGGACGACGAAGGCACGCGCATTCGAGCCATTCCTCGAGCCCGCCGGCTCGAGGGTGCCCCCACAAGTCGTGTTCGAGAGCCGGCGAGGGCGGCCTAGCCGGGGGGATCCCACCGAGGGAGAGCTTCGCGCCCTCGGTCCCTAGCGAACGGGACCGAGCCCCACCTAGCAAACCCACGCAAGCGCTTCCATGGACGTGTCTGCGGACCACGCGGCCCTACCCTTATCGAACGGGGCATGGGCGTCCACTCGAACCACCCACTAGCGGCTCAACGAGGAATCCGCAGTCGCGACCCGCTCGATGGGGGTTGCGGAAACCTCACCCTCGCGTCCCGCGGAGGGACGGCGAGGGCGCGTTAAGAAATAAGTCGTAAAGCTCTACCCGATCGCCTCGAACGGGCCCGGAGCTCGGGGGCTTGACGCACGGCTACACCTCCTTGGCTTGCACCCGCCGGGAGACGGTGCCGGCGGCGCGTGCGTCACCGAAGCCGGGCCGAGATATTGCCGATGCCGGTTGAAACATGTACCACGCCCCTCGACCGGCTCTCGCGGATAACCCCTACGGGGAGCATCCACGCTCTGCCGGGGGCTTCGGGGGCTAGACCCGCGGGTCGGCCGACGCGGCCCCACGGAAAGCGTTCGCAAGACAAGAAGGGAAGAACGTCCTATCGGTAGGCTCCAGGCACGCGGGAGCCTCAATGGCAAACCCACGGATGCTCGGGGGCTGCGTCGGAGACAGCCCCTAGGGGTCCCCTTTAACAACCGGAAATCCCCACTTAAAACCCGCAACAAAGCCAAACACACTTTGCCTAACCATGCGGGGATACGGCCCATGCCGCAGGGACCTCAACGGCCCACCAAGGCGGCCCTCTTGAAGATCCCCTCGAGCGAGGCCTCGCCTCGCTCGAGGATGCGCGCCTCCCTCGGGCGGGCTCCATCCCGTTCGAGGGGGTGCGCTTCCCTCGAGCAGGCTCCGCCTCGCTCGAGGGCCCGCTCCCCCTCGAGTAGGCTCCGCCTCGCTCGAGGGTCCGCCCCTCCCTCGACCGGGGTCCGCCTCGCTCGAGGGCGCTCGCGCGCGTGCGCCTCGCCCCCTTACACGGCATTTAACGCCACGACACCCGGCGGGACGGCGCCATCATGCGCCGGGGCACGCGCCCGTGCACCGCCGCACCAACTCCCCGGGGAGGGAGCCCATCCCCATCACGTCGGGGGGGGGGGGCGTGCGGCGCGGCGGCGCCGGTCCCGTGACATCGGCCGCCTCGCTCCGTGCACGGCTAACGCGCCGAGCCCTCGAAGGGGGGCCGCCGCACCCTTGATTTGCTTTCTTGTGACCTTACGGGGGTTAGGTGCGGGCGCTAGGCCGGTGGAACGCCATCCCCGCCACCGTTACGGTATGGGCCGCCGCCCCCGCGCGTGCGGGCGCACGCCGGGCGGCCGTAGCAACGACTCCGACGATCGTGGAACGTATTGGAACGGGACGCCGCTTTACCTACTCCCGTACCCCGCACGGGCCAACGTCGGCCGGCTCCCTCGAGCCTATCGGGGAAGACGCCACGGCCATCCGCCGCCCTTCTACCCTCGAAGCCGCCACCGTTCGGGTACAAGATAGGCCATGATGGCCGGATCACCGCGAGGATCGTCCCGGACGGCCGCCCACTCTCTGACATAGCACGCCACGCCCCTTCACATAGCTAAGTAGCGCGGCGCACATGTGATTCGCTCCCTCCTTGATCTATAAAAGGGGGACGAACCCCCCTGCCGCGGGGGGAGAGAGAGAGACGGACACAACACAACCGGGAGGCAGGCCGCGCCACGCACTTGCTCTCCAATTCTCCCACAACATCTTCGGCCGCTACA
Source organism: Cenchrus americanus (assembly GCA_947561735.1). Classification (NCBI taxonomy): domain Eukaryota; kingdom Viridiplantae; phylum Streptophyta; class Magnoliopsida; order Poales; family Poaceae; genus Cenchrus; species Cenchrus americanus. The sequence continues at coordinate 107,131,446 of OX387243.1, forward strand.
CCGGGGACTTGGAAGCTACGCTTCCTCTCCCGCCTTGCTTGTAGCGACCCCACTACGAGCACCCGGTGCCGAGCAATATAGTGCCTCGAGCACACCCCTGTGGACGTACGGCCCCCTCGGCGGGAACCGGGATAAACCCCTTGTCTCTTATTGCTTAGCATCGACCATTGAGGGATAGACCACGGCGCTTACTACTGCGGTTAGTGTCGGGACCACATTCCGCGCCGACAAATACTCACATAAATAAGGGTTGTATGCATTGATTATCCCAAATTTATGCACAATCTCCGTAGAAGATTACCTGAAGGGTTACCAGGGTCCCTGTAGTTTTAACGTTCTGTTTGAGTGTTTTTGGTCATGTAATAAACAGTTGAAATGGTACGTTAATTTGTTGCAGTGAGTACATTTGTACTGCAATAATCGGATCATCCGTCTAACGTAAATATGAAGTAGAGCATAGTCATGTGTATTTATCAATTCCATGATCCATGGTGGCACGGACATCTCACTCAACAACTTGCCTCTCTACGTATGGTCACTAATGTTTGGGTGCGACCCGAGCAGTCTTTTGTTTGGGTCATTAACATTGGGTCCATGATCTAAAGTCTTTCGTTTCCCGCTCTGGAGCAGAAACATGGGACTTGAAATTTTGAATTCCGCGCTCCTCCTGGTCCTCCATGTTTATATATCAAACAAAGAGGGAAACCAGGCCTCCCAATTCCCTCCTGGTAATTTTCCAAAATCAGGGGATCTTCTCCTCTACAGTCAAAGAGACCTGGTAGATCTGCGGCAACAAAAGCAACAACGACCTAGCTATCGACGACGACTTTCTCTACTACGAGCGGCGACCTTCCTTGGCAACATCCTTGAAGCTGCAAGATGGTTCAAACCTGTTGTTCTGTCGGCTCCCCCGAGGCTCACCTAAACAGCCACAGATATGCCACAGTTGCGAAGAATATCGTGTTCAAGGCGCAAGGTCAGGCTATTAAATCGAGACGGCATTCGGCACCTTCTTCCCTTCCTATTCATCAGGTCTGCAGTTTCCTCCCTGTATTGATTCATTCAATTATATTGCTTCCCCATGCTCTATGGCTTTCTATAATATTCTTTCATGTTTGGGTGATTGTGGATCTATTGTACCCTATCACAAGAGTTTGTTCGAAGTCATTTTATTGAGGTTTGTAGAAATTTGTAGATGAAATTATTGGACTGCTTCCTCATGCTCTTTGACTTTGAATATTGTTGTTGCATGCTTGGGTGATTGTGGATTTTCTGTTCTCTATTGCAAGAGATTGTTCCAAGTCAACTTAATTGAGGTTTGTAGAAATTAAAGGATGAAATTATTATGTTGCTTATCTATGCTTTTTGGCTTTCCATATTTTTGTTGCATGCTTGAGTGATTATGGATTGGGTGTGATCGTTCATGTACTGCATTGAACTTAATAGATGAAATTTCTTCCAATTGTCAATGATCTCAACCCTTATCTCTTGTTCTTGTACTTGTTTTAGCGGGCTGAAGGGTCAACATCCGTAGTCGCTCTTGTTCAGACCCGCTCCAAGGTAACAAACTTAACATCTTTTTTGTTTCTGATTGTGAATGATCTCAACCCTTACCTTTTGTTATTGTACTTATTTCAGCGGGCCAAAGGGTCAACATTTGAAGTCGCTCCTGTTCAGACCTGCTTCAAGGTAACAAACTTAACACCTTTGTTTCCTTAGCTCGAATCAATTACAAGATCCTAATCTGACTTGAGATCCATTGTTGCTAGATGGAAGCTACTAAGTCAATGATGCTTCTTCCCGAACAAATTAAAATAGAGGCAGTCGAGTACTCAAGGATGGGTACCGAATCCTTACGTAGTAGTGTTGATGAAGAGCGAGTTGATGCTCCTAATCAAGATGGGGTACAACTTCGACAACAGTTTGTTGCTCACCAGAAAGAGTTATGTAGCTTGAAGAAGAAGACCGAAGAATCACAATCAACTCTGAAAATGCAGTCGACTGAGATTAAGATGTTGCAGAAGCTAACAGAAGATAGTGAAAACCTCCTTTGTCTACTGCATAGCCGTAAAAGATGAAGAGGTTAAGATCATTAGATCAAATCTCCACTGTCTCTTGTGATTATGACCTGGATTTAGTTGTGTTAATCTATATTCCTTATGAGACTGTTATCTTATAATAGTTTGTTATATGTGATGAACAATATGGTCGTGCTTGATAGTAAACAACAGTTTGCTTTATTGTTTAAAGAAATATGTGTCGATTACTATTTTGCCAACCAAATCAAAATTATTCTTAAAAAAGGATCAGAATTAAATGAAATCCATTAATATTGATGCATGATTTGTTAATTTTATGTTGTCCTTCCGTGGGCTTGGCCCGGTTTTAATTGGTCCAAAAGTTAATTTTTTCAAATTAATGTGACAAATAAGCTGCAAACAATGTGCGCACCAGTTGTACTCGACCCAACAAAAAGGGCCCACCCTAATCAAATTTGATCTAAAAAGCAACAAATGGGCCCCAAAAAATCCTTTTTAGGATATATGAACAACGTCAGCCTATAAGAACAGTGTTGGGCTCAATCGATCTAAAAACGGGTCAAATTCGTTTTATAACGCAAATGGTTTGTCACAATTGGCATGCCACATCGGATGTCACGTCAGATTATGTCCAGCGTGACAAAGTTGCAGCTACGAAGTTATGATCCTTTCTATTGACAATTTTGCACGTGTCATTAAACTCATAACGTCGCAGAATAAGGTCTCGTCATTAATCATGGTTTATGACGCTCGATTAATAACAAAGGGTTTTCGTAACAACCGGCGTCATTAATCACGATTTATGATGAGAAATGCCCTCTTTTGCGTCACTAGTCGGCACATTCGTTGTAGTGTTAGCTTGACTAGAAGTTGGACATTCCATTGATCCAAACATGAGGAAAATACCCAATACTAGCTGATCACTCACTCCATCGATAAAAGAACAACGACTAGCAAATCTATTCCAGAAAAAACAAACTTCTGACCAACAGCCCGGGCAGAGGAACGTCATCTGCCAGAGGAACGTCATCTCCAGCCAGAGGAGCAGGCAGATGGCGTTCTGGGTAACAGCCCGGGCAGTCAGCTGAGAGAGGACGCACATGTACGCACTACGAGCAGTCTCGCTGGCATCGAGGACTTCCCACACCCGAGTAGCCATGGCGGAGAGAGGGAGGGAGAGGGTGCAATGCTTGGTGTTGGAGTTAGGGAGAGGGGCCTGCTGGGGTTATAAGTAGCCACAAGTTGACAGGAGAGATGGCAGTACATTTACGGGTCTACTGCATACCTTTGTAGATCACAAATTCAAATTCAGGTCACCATTCTTAAACAAAGTGTCGTGGCCAATTCTGCTTGTTTTGATTCACTGTCCATGGACCATGGGTGTAGGATTTTATCCATTATGTGCTGGCACACCACCTTTTAAAAAAACTTTGACTTGTCGATCGACATAGTTGTGTTTGCTGTTACAACTTATCTTATTCTATTAATGCATTGAGCCAATGAAAAACCTGACAGATTCGAGACCCACGGCGGACGAGAGCGAAACAGAGCGAACGGTGAACGGCGGCGAAGGAGGGCGGCCGACGGTGATCTCCCGCCACATCCGATCAATTTGGAATCCAAGCGGGGGGGTCGATAGAGCAAATCCCCAGCTTCCTCCTCTACCACTTTTCTCCAAGGTTCATCACGGGGAAAGCGCGCGAAGAGCGATTTCTCGACAACTGAGTGATAATCGCATCGAGAGTTTTTTGAGCTTGTGAGGGCGATTTCGATGGCCATGAATCAGACAAGTAGAGCGGGTCTGACGCCTGTGGCGAGGATCCGTGTGGGGAGAGATCCGAGCTCGGCTCTGGAGAGGGAGGCTGGAAAGGATTCCCCCATGGGCGATTTCAGAGATGATTGTGAAGGGGGGCCAATCAAATTTGGATCGTTCTCCTTAGGTGATGTCTTCGATAGAGAGACCAAAAAATTGGGGTGATTTGCATTCCGTGAGAAAAAAATCAACAGGTGATGCAGCGGCAAAATTCGTGGAAAAATTCGTCAGATTACAGCACGATTTGAATGAGAATCTGAATCATGTCGGCGAATCAAGTGGACCTCAGCCTGAGAAGGAGGGAAACCTGGAGGGTCAAAGTGAAAATATTCAACACAACCGGGCCTATTCAGCCAGCCCAATGAAGCCCAGCTTCCCTTACGATACCTGTATAAATCACATCTTTTCGCATTTCTGGTCAGACCCCATCGGCCACTGGGTGTGGGTGAGGAAGGGGGTGGGCTGGAGACGGCTGAATTAGAGTTAGGTTTCCCAGCGAGAAGAGAAGAGATCCAAAGATTTGGATACAAAAGCAGTAGAGTGATCCGGGTGAAGCCTATAAACATTGACGAGAGATCTTTTGCAGAGGTAGCGGTCATGGATCCAGGACGGGGGCGTGGTCAGGTGAATAGAGGTGGAGCAGCGCCGCGCTCGGGTGGTAGAGGGGGGCCAGGGCGGCCAGGTGAGGAACGAAGCTATGAGGAATTTGAGAGAGATTCCTGGAATAGAGAGTGGAGCTCCCAGGAAGCTGAGAGAGAAAGGCCATATGGCTTCAACTCCAACAACCCAAGCTTCCAGGGTGGGTACAGAGACGACAGGCCAAGGTATGAGCAGCAAAGAATCTACCTTAATAAGAGGTTGTACGATGATAGAGAAAGGGCTGACTGGGAGGAGCAAGAATTGAGGGCCAAATTAAAGAGGGGGTTAGATGAACGTCGAGCTAATGAATAGGGTCACTGGAACAGGCGGAGAGAGGATACCTAAGATGCAAGGAAGGGCAAGATGAACCAGAATCAAGCAAATCTATGTCACAACTGCAACCTAACTGGTCATCTAAGGAAAGATTGCATGAACCCACCTTTCTGCTACTGTTGTAAAAAACCTGGACATCCTCAGCTTGTCCAGAGAAGAGGGGTCTGAAAATGTGTGGTTATGGCATTCCTGGCCAAAGTTTTTATAGTATACACTTGCCTGTAGAGAGAGAGAGATCAAAACCAAAGAGGTTCTTGGCTTAATGCATATCAAAAGTGGACAAGCATCTTTGGGCATTGTGGAGAGGGAGCTTAAGCATCTGCTTAGAGAGGTCACCAAGTGGACTATAAAACAGTTGAAAGGAGAGGACAGGTATATGATTACCTTCCCCAATGAGGACATGAGATACCAAGTGGCTAAATTCAGAAGTTTTGAATTTGCGACAACAAATGTTAAGGCTAAGGTGATTCCTACTGATTTATCTGTGGGTGTTGATGATAGATTGGAGACTGTATGGGTGAAAGCTTACAATTTCCCACCAATTGCCAGGAAAGAGGAAGTGGTTAGGGAGGTTGCATACCTGGTTGGGGAACCTGAAGAGGTGGGTCCAATCAAAATTAAGTTGTCTTGTAGAGATGCAAAATAGGTGAGAGGGGAAACCCAGGTGTACTTCAACAAAGAGAGCAGAGGGATAAGGTGGGAAGTGATAGAGGAAGACAAAGAGACAATTGGAAACACCTCTAAATTTGACAGGCTAAGGGATGAAGAGGAAGAGGATGAGGAAAATGAAGATAGAGAGTTTCATGGGGAGTATGACAAAGGGGCTAGTAACAAGAAGGAAGGAGCCTCAGCTAATGTTACCAACCAAGGAGACAAAGGAGGTGCTACTTCTCAGAAACACAAAGGACAGAAGACTGGCCTAGATGGGGTCCAACCCAGAAATGATGTGGAGATGCCTCAAGAGGGAGCAATGATGAATAAAATAAATGAGGAGACTAAGACCGACACAGCTCAAGATAAGCTAAACATGATGGCTGGGAGGCAATTTGATAAGGGGCTGAAACTGACGGAGGAGGATGAGGATCCAGTGCAAACTCAACAGAGCAGTACTGCAGCTTGTGAGAGGGGGGTGAAGGAGAAGAAATGTGTGAAGAAGAATTGGTGGACTATGATGAAGACCCTGCTATTGCTGAAAAGATAGAGATGGCGGAGCTGGAAAAGAAAATTGAGAGTAGAGCACAGACTCTGATAGAAAAGGCTGCTATTAACATCCCAGTTGAGATTCCAATGAATGTGGGAGGAGAAGAAACTGAAAAAATTAACTCAACCCCAAGTACGGATGAAGAGATTGACTAGGACAATGTGTGGTCCAACCTAGGCATGCCTAATATCCCAACAATCCCCAAGGAAAAAAGATTGAAAAAAGAGTGAAACAGCGACTGTTTGTAGAAGTGAGAGGAACAAGTCCGGGAATGGGAAGATACAAGATAAGGCGGAGGCAATCAAGAAGAAAAACAATGAAATATCAGGTAATACCTCATCTTTCACCATTTTAAATTCTGTAGACTCTGCGTTACCGGAAAAGTTTGCTACTGCTAGCAACATTAACCTAGGGGATGCCCCTGAAAAAATTAATGCTGCTATCTCAACAATTCAAGCTAAAGAGTTGGCAAAGGCTACTCTTATGGAAACTAAGAAGAGATTGGTAGATCAAGCTGATCAGAAGAAAAGATTAGAGGGTGGATCAAAGGAGAGTGAGATGAGTACTGCAGATATGCAGAGAGATTTAGAAGAAACATCAGTACATTGCCCACCAAAAAAGAGAGGGAGAGCTAGGGAAAGAGAGGGAGGGGCTGAGGGTCGTTGCCACAATGAAACGTAAACAATGAAGATTCTTTTTTGGAACATCAGAGGCTTGGGTGCGGAAGGGAGAAGAAGACAACTGAGTGAACTCAGACAAATGCACAGAGTGGATGTAATATGTCTGCAGGAAACTATCAAGACTGACTTCAGCTTATGAGAGCTGTCTTCTTTGAGTGAAGGCTTTAACTACGAGTGGGTATGGACTACGGCGCAAGGACATTCAGGAGGGACACTGATGGGGGTCAGAACAGATAATATCGTGGTGGTAGATAAAGATTGTGGTGAATTTTTCTCAAGCATGAAAATAGTGCTGAAACAAGATGACTTTAGGTGGGAAATTGTGAATATATATGGGCCAGTTCAAATAGAGAGGAAAGCTAACTTTCTTCAGAAGCTCAACCAGAAAATCTCTAATATGGAGGACCCCTTTATCATGGGAGGGGATTTTAATCTACTCAGATTTACTTGGGAAAAATCCACAGGGAATGTGAATCAGTTTTGGATGTCTGCCTTCAATGACTTCAACAGGGACAATGGGATTAAAGAAATGGACAGGAAAGGTTGCAAATACACATGGTCAAATAAACAAGCAAACCCAATAATGAGTGTGCTAGATAGAGTTTTTACTTGCACCATAATGGATCACTACTACAAGAAAGCTTCTTGTGAAACTCTGACTAGAGTGGGTTCAGATCACTGCCCAAATATTGTTAATACCGATGCTCATAGGTTTCAACAACAGCATGGCTTCCGCTTTGAGATGGCTTGGCTATCTCAAGGAGGATTCAGAGAACAGGTGGTGGCAAGTTGGCCAGAAAGAGGGGAGGGTAAAATACAAGACTTCTGGAGGGAGATGAAAGCTTATACAAGGAGGTTTTGCAAAGGGTGGGGGGCTAATACAAACAGTCAAATTAAAAACAAGAAAAAGGACCTACTTGGTAAACTGAAAAATCTAGATAGTGAAATGGAGAGTAATGGGCTAAATGTTTTACAGCGGCAACAGAGATATGAGTGGGAGAATGAACTGGAAGGAATATATCGATTTGAGGAGATTCAATGGCAAAGAAGAGGTGGAGTGAAATGGATTTTGGAAGGTGACTCCAACAGTAGATATTTTCATGGTAAAGCTAATGGGAGAAAGAAAAAATGCACAATTTTTGCCCTGGAAGATGGAGAGAGGAGTATTAGAGATCCTAAGGATATAAGAGACCATGTAGAATCTTACTATAAATCCCTGTTTGGAAAAGAGAAAGTGGGATCTATTACCCTGGGGGAAAACTTCTGGAATGACAGAGGAAGACTGTCTAATGAAGAAGCTCAGGAACTGATAAGACCATTCACTATAAAGGAGATAGAGGACGCTCTTAGAGACATGGAAGTTAATTCAGCACCTGGACCAGATGGGCTTCCAGTTGGCTTTTATAGAGAGTTCTGGACAGAACTGAAGCCCTTTGTTCTAGAGATTTTCAATGATTTCTTTAAAGGAGAGTTGAATATTAGCAGACTGAACTACGGTATGATCTCCCTGATACCCAAGACCAAGGAGGCGAACAATATTAAACAGTACAGACCTACCTGCCGTTTGAATGTGGACTACAAATGGTTCACAAAAACCTTAACACTAAGACTCACCCCGTGGGCAGCCAAACTGATCAGGGAGACTCAAACTACTTTTATTCCAGGCAGATATATTCTCGAGGGAGTGGTGATACTACATGAAGTGTTACATGAGTTAAGAGTGAGTAACCTGCGAGGTATTATTTTGAAATTGGACTTTGAAAAACCGTATGACAAGGTTCAATGGGGCTTCATGATGGAAGTGCTCAGAAGGAAAAACTTTCCCCCGAAATGGTTAGAGTGGATGAAACAAATAATAGAAGGTGGAAGGGTTGGCATAAATATAAATGGAGAGGATGGACAGTTCTTTAACACTTATAAAGGCTTGAGACAAGGTGATCCCCTATCACCGCTCATGTTCAATTTGGTGAGTGATACGTTAGCCACCATGTTTGAAAATGGCAACTTGACAGGGCAAATTAGAGGCCTGGTGCCCAATCTGATAGAGGGAGGTTTGACTCACCTTCAATACGCAGATGATACTATTGTCTTTTTGAATCATGATGATCAATCTATATACAACACAAAATTCCTGCTATACTATTTTGAGGATATGTCTGGACTTAAAATTAACTATGAGAAGAGTGAAGTGTTTGTCTTAGGTTGTTTTGATGAGGAACAAAAAAGAGTGGCTGAAATGTTTAATTGTAACAATGGAAGCCTTCCACTGAAATATCTAGGTATCATGGTTAACAACAAACATATGCCAGCATCTGATCTAAGTTACGTTCACCTTAAAGTTGAGAAATGAATTCCAACTTGGCAGAGTGTAGGTTTATCATCTGGAGGGAAAATGATTCTGACAGAATCCTGCCTTAGCTCTATACCAACTTATACAATGGGTATTTATCATTTGCAAGAGGAGGTTCACCACAAGATGGACATGGCCAGAGCAAACTTCTTTTGGCATGGGCCGCATCAGAAAAGAAAGTACCATATGGCAAAGTGGAGAGTGATGGCATCCCCAAAAAAGGTTGGGGGGCTGGATTCACAGACACTAGAGCAATGACCACTTGCCTATTGGCTAAGTGGCTGGTAAAACTGGAAAGAGGAGATGACACTCTGTGTTGCAATCTGCTTAGACAGAAATATTTAGGGGGGAAAAGCATTTATAGCTACAAAAAGAAGAGTGGTTCCCAATTCTGGAGAGGAATCCTTTCAATTAGAAATGAGGTTGCTAGAGGGTTAGTCTATATTATTGGAGATGGTAAAAAAGCAAGGTTCTGGTTGGATGTGTGGATAGGAAAATGTGCTTTGTGTATCTCCTTCCCAAATTTATTTGAGATTTGCAATCAGAAAGAGTGGTCAGTTTTTAAAACCCTGAGTAATGGGAACGTTAACCTTACCTTCAGGCGCAATTTTGGAGATATACATGCTCAAGAGTGGGCTGACCTCTCTTGTCTGATAGAAGGGACTACTCTAGCTAATTCACCAGATTCAATCAGATGGTGCCAGGATAGGAAAGGCATCTTCACTACTGCATCACTTTATCATGAGATGTTCTTCCCAGGCTATGAGAACAAATGGATGGTGTGCATTTGGGAAGCCAAGATCCCACTGAAAATTAAGATTTTTTGTGGCAGGTGTGCAATGATAAGATCTAGTCTGCGGAACAACTTAAAAACGAAACTGGGAGGGCCCTATAGAGTGTAAAATGTGTGGGCAAGTTGAAAGTACGGAACATATTTTTGTAGATTGTGTCTTGGCCAAATACGGATGGAGTGTGCTTAGAGATGCCCTTGAATGGCCAAACACACCAAACAATCTGGAGGAGCTAAATTGTAAACTAGTAGAGGGGTCCGATAGGGAGAATGCAAACTTTGTTTTTATTTTTGGTTGTCTGGCCTGGTCCTTATGGTTGCTAAGGAATGATCTAATCTTCAATAATTTTGTAGCTACCTCACCTGATGTTTGTGTTTTCCGCACCATTTCCTTTATGCGGAGGTGGAGAATTCTGAGCAGGAAGCAGGCGCAACTATGGATCGATTTGGCGATACGCAAGCTCAGACGTCGACTCTCTTTGTTAAGCTCTGAAGGCTGAGCTTATCTGATGCCGAGATAGAATGTTGCTTCTTTTGTGCTGTCTCTGAACTTTTAAGTGTTAAGTTGTGATCTTTCTCAGTTATGTAATAATAGACAAGACTTTGTAGAGGGGTCTAGAGCGAGTGGAAGTTGGCAAGTCTATGTGCTGCTGCTTTCTTTTTATGGAGGCTTGCTCTCCTGTTTGGTCGTTCTTGTAGAATTGGTATCCCAGTAATATTCTAGCTTTTTTAATAAAGCTGGGTCGTATGACCTTCTTTCTAAAAAAGCACTGAGCGAATGACATAGGCAACCTTCTATTTACACCCACCTCCATCCCTGCTCCCTCCGTCCCGATTTTTTTTTTTGCACGTTTGCGATTCAAAAAAAGTCCCACGATGACGGTCACGATGGCAGACATGCAGCGCACTGCGGGGCCCGTTTGGTTGCTCGTACAAGGCTCGACCGGGATGGCCGGATGCGGCTTTTGGGCGATTGGTTGCCCGGTTGAAGGCATGAGCCTGTCCAGCCACATGCAAAAGTGCATGCACCGCCTGGATCCCGGGAAACAAGTTTCAATTCCGTTTCCCACGGGCCAGGCTGGCTGCGTGCAAGTTGGTTAGTGGCTAATGATTATATTAGTATGTGATTAGTATATATTAATTAATATTAGTGTTTTTTAAATTTGATTAAGACTTGATAAGGCAAATTAAGAGATATTAAACTACATTCATATAAAATAAATATTGTTATGATAATTATTTTCAATTTTTCATCTCATGCAAATACGTTATCGTACAACCAACCAAACAACTTTCATATCAGCATTTGACCTGACAGAAACAAAAGAACCAATCGAACCACCATCGTCTCACACAAGCCTGACCACCATGAGCCTGGCTCTGATATGCGAGCCAGGCTAGCCTCAGCAACAAACCAAACGCCCCCTGGTGTCTGGTCACGATGGCAACAATGACTGTGTTGTTGGCTGACGTGACAAAAAAATATGCAAAGTGCCAGTGCACTCTGGTCCACACACGCGGATGGGGGCAAAAAAATCTCCACCACATCTCCGCAGTCCGCACCAACCGCCCTCTCCTTCTCCCGACGCCCTATCGCCAACGACGCCACCGCGCGCGACAGCAGTGTCTTGTTCCTCCCCACCGGCGGTCGCGGAGCCTCCTCCTCCCCGCCCCCTTCTGTCGAGCCGCCTAGATCCGGCGCGGTCCCCGAGCTCCTCCTCCTTTCCCGGTGGCAGGGTCTTTCTCCTCCTCCTACTGCTTTCCATGGCGACGACAGAGTCAAGGCCGCCCCGGCGGCTCTGCATCCCTCCCTCCCAGAGCGTGCTCCTCTGTGGCTGAGGAATCGAGCGGGGACGCGACAGCTTCCTCGAGCTCGCCGTCCCTGACGGCAGCCGCGGCTCCTTCCTCCCCTCCCGCGGCCAGTGGCAGGGTCGCCTCCTCCCGGCGTCGATCTGGCCTCTGCGGTGGCCGCGGACGGGGCTACCAGCATCGATCTGGCGCCTACGGTCACCGTGAACGAGGCTGCCGGCATCAACTTGGCCCTGTGGTGGTCGTGGATAGGGCTGCCGGCGTCGATCTGCCCGTGCGGTGGTCACGACGGGGTTGCCGGAGTTCAGAACTTGAGATGAAGCCGGAGGTAGCTGCGTGTCTGACCAAGTGCTAGAAGTTTCTGTAACGTCGTCCATGGTCATGTGTGTTGTTCCGTATTTGACCCCTGCGGAGGTTGCAGCGTGATGAGAGACATTTGCAAGGGCATTTGGTAATTTCACATCTGCTTTGGTTTCCGTGCCTAGTCCCAAAGGTGCACATATTTAAATATTTTAGGACGGAGGGAGTATCTACTAATGTACTACGGTCACCGCCAACCTTTTTGTCATGTCAGAATGACGTTTACTAGACACAAACATATGTGACGACTTCTTTTAGCTGTAAGCTACAAAAATGTATATACTTTAAAAATGTGATATCGTACATGTTTACTATATATTGATATTGAACTATGAAAACGACAATAGTATAATTTATCATGATGCGTTATGCTCGCGTTCAGCTAAGTGTATGATTGTTACTCCCTTGTAGCTTGTTAACCTTTTGATCATTACACATATTTTACCAACAATGTACGTGGTGATCGGTAAGACATTTCTCAAGGAGAGAGAACCCAAAGCCATACGTAACTAACTCAAATGTGTCCAAATTAAAAGATAAGAACTACAAGCTGGCAAAAAGTTAATATACATGCACCTAACCTTGAGCGTTTCCAAAAAAAAAGTGACACAAAGCTACATAGGAAGTTAGTAAAAAGACTTTCGTGTGAGACATGGTGGATACATTTTTTTTTAATAAAGGAACCAAGTTCGGGCCTCAACAATTCCAAGGAATTGTCTGCAGCCAACAATCAACGGTATCGCAACAACTAAGCCGTATGAAACAAGACATACATCCACACACACAAGTCCACTCAGGCCACAACTAATCCACAAACCCAACTCAAAAGTACAAGGTAGACAGGAGGACTCAAACATCACAAACTAAATGTCAATACGCCTTAAAGCGTTCCAACCCGACTTATGAAAGATCTCCATCGCCACAATCTCCACTCATCAGCAACCTTCCTTCAAAATGATCCTCCCATCTTCCTTTGAGAGGATGGCCCAACTCCTGATCCAGTGAGTCCCCCTAAACATACCTGCAAAATAGATATAGAATGTGATTTATGAAACACAATATCGTTCCTACTTATCCAAATGGCCCGGCAAAAAGCCGCCACCCCGACCAAGACTAGGTTCCTTTGCTTTTTCAAAAAACTTCGAAGCCAAGGACCAAAAGATGCCTGATATCACTCGGCTTTCTAATCCAGAAGGTGAGACACACTATCCCCCACATAAGCTTGGCCATGGGGCAAAAACAAATGTTGGATAGACTCTGACACATCAAAGAAACAACACTTAGTACAACCCTTCTATTGTCTGTTCACCAAATTATCCTTGGTTAACACCACTCCATTTTTAAGATACCAAAGGAAGATTTTAATCTTCAACAGGATCTTTGCTTTCCAGGCCCAACAGTCGGCCAGTGTTCCCGATCTCAGAACCAAATCATTATACAGATCCTTAACTGAGAATTTCTTACTAATTGTCCAGCGAAAGGAGTCTCTGAGGTTGCTAAGATTTACCTCAAGAACATTTCCAACTAAGCCAAGCCAATTGTCCCAGTTAACCCCAACTAACACCCTCCTGAAAGAGACATTAAGTGGTGTCGTACTTAGTACATGGGCCACCGACGTATTTTTCTTCTTAACTAAGTTGTACAAAGCTGAGTATTTAACGCTTAAAGGTTCTCTCCCTAACAGAGGTCCTCCCAAAACCTAGTTTGGGATCCATCGTGCACTTGAAACCTACCTCTTTCAAGCACAAGTTTTTTTAACTTCCATTAATCTAGACCAGAAGTGTGAGTCTCCTTTTTGCCTCTCTACCTGCGACAAAGTCTTGCCCTTAAGGTATTTCTTTCTTAACATCTATTGCCAAACGCCATCCTCATTTAGTAATTTGAAACCCCACTTACTCAATAAACACTTATTTTGGATATCCAAATCAATAATTCCCATACCCCCGCACTTCTAGGCTTGTGAAGGATACTCCACTTAGCTAGCCTATACTTCTTCTTGTGCTCATCACACTGCCAAAAGAACCTCGATCTATAATAATCCAATTTCTCCAGGATACCTTTAGGTATCCTCAAGAAAGACATCATATACATTGGCAAGCTAGATAGGACCGAATTTATTAGAACTAGCCTCCCTCCTGATGACAACATCTTTCCTTTCCAACTACTCAACTTTTTCTGGAATCTTTCCTCGACCAGTCTCCAATCCCTGTTGGAGAGTTTTCTAGGACTTATCGGGATCCCCAAGTATCTGAATGGGAAACCTCCCTCCTTGAATCCGAAAAGCCGAATATACTCTTTGGTTTTATTCTTCGCTTCCCCAAAACAGAATAGTTCACTTTTATGAAAGTTGATTTTCAGACCGGAAAGCTTTTCAAAAGCGCTGAGCACTAGTTTCAGGCCTTTTGCTTTCCCCAGATCATCCTTAAGAAACAAAATGGTGTCATCTGCATATTGCAGGATGGACAAACCGTCGTCCACTAAGTGAGGCACCAGACCATCAATAAAACCCAGATTCTTAGCTCTCTCAATTAACACTGTAACATATTTGCCACCAGGTTGAAAAGAATAGGAGACAAAGGGTCTCCTTGCCGCAAACCTTTCTTTGTCTGGAAGAAATGCCCCAACTCATCATTGATCTGCACACAGACACTACCTTTTGGGATCACATTATCTACCCACTAGCACCACAAACTCGGAAATCCCCTCATTCTAAGAACCTGCTCAAGAATTTCCAGTTGACTTTATCATACGCCTTCTCAAAATCTAGTTTGAGGATAAGGCCATTTTGTTTCTTCCTTTTTAACTCATGTAAGGTTTCATGTAGGACCACTACCCCTTCCAGGATATGCCTTCCAGGCAGGAAAGTGGAGAAGGCTTAGTGATCCTACACGCAATCAATTCGAGCCTATTAGCCATCACTTTTGTAAAGATCTTGAAACTAACATTGAGCATGCAGATTGGTCTATATTGCTGAATCCTTTTGACCTCCTTCCCCTTTGGAATTAGCGTGATTACTCCAAAGTTAATGCAAAAAAGGGGTAGGTTCCCCGAATGGAAATCTCTAAACATGGCCATTAGGTCATCCTTGATGAGACTCCGAAACACTTGATAGAATTCAGTCGGGAAACCATCCGGTCCCGGAGCCTTATTATGCTTCATCTGGAAAATGGTCTCTCCCTTACTTCCTTTTCAGCAAATTCAGCCATGAGCTCTTCCCTCTCTGAGCTGGTGAGCTGAGGAATATCCTCCACCACGGACTCATTGAGAGTCAGACCGTTTTCCTGCGATGCCCCAAAGAGATCTTTATAATACTTCGTGATGTAATCTTTGAGTGGCTCCTCACCCTCCACAACTCCCTCCTCTTGCTCAAGCCGGAAGACTCTCGTCTTCCGTCTCTTTCCATTAGCAATCATCTGGAAATATTTGTGTTATTATCCCCTTCCAAAATACTGGTGGTCTTAGCCCTTTGAAACCACTTTAATTCCTCCTCTCAGAGTAATTGGTTCAGTCTTTCATGTATGCTTTGCTTCAAGTCCCATTCGCGCTGGCTTAGCAGCTAAGACTCAGCTTTTTTGTCTACTCCGCCTTTCTCAAGAGCTCCTGTTTTTCTTTCTTATGTGGATACATATACATTGTATTGTGCCCACAGAGCTATATCTGCGTGATCTCTCTTGTGCACTCTCTTGTCTGCAGCCACGGTCATTCAACAACCTTCTTGGATGCATGCTTGCTTTGCTCTTACTGATCCAACCCTTTTTGACCCCTTTTCTCCTACTGGGTTGCATCTTCATTTCCCTGATCTTTCCTCTCAATGGGTGAACCGTTTTTACCTTTTTCCTGATGGGTTGTGCATGCTCTTTCCCTTGATCTCTGGGTGAACCGTTTAAACCTTTTTTTTTCTGTTTCCGCATGCTCTTTTCCCTGATGATCTGTTCATGTAGACGGTTTACATGCACGTCATTATATCAGCTGCTGCTGGTGGGGGCAGGGACCTCAAATGCTGATGATCGCCATGCTGGCGGTCTGATATCCAATGGTTGGTGCATGACCGGATCCACCACATTGACCGTGCAAGCTAGATCCTGTTCTAGGATTGCCGTGGAGTCTGTAGGCCGCCACAAACTTCATCGGCTATGTATCCACGCTGAAGGTCCACACAACAGCATCACTTACCTGTTCCAATAATATTTTTACCCAAGGTTTTATAGACTAGAAATTTTAAGAGAGATATGCATTTAGATCTTCACTCTTGTTTACTAGTAATGCTACAGTATGTTAATAAAAATCTCAGTGGTATATGCACACTTAAAAACCACGCTGAGATTTTTAGAGTGGTGACCAATATTCACATGATTAGAATCAGCCATAAGAACACCTTGATTGATCGCCATGACATGAACGAAGGGAGAGAAAAAACCCTAGGGAGATAAACTCCAATAATTGTCGATGTTCATGCTTTACCTCGGCTCAAAGCTAGGAGAATGAGTTCATCTCATGCATAAAGACATTTTGGTTAAGTCTACCAATTTTCCTAACTCATACGGTATCAACAACCCCGTATGACTCATCATGATTTATTCTAGGATGATCCTTACAAGGTTGTTGTATTTCTCTTCACCAACAATCTGAACATCTTAAAAAAGTTTCTTTCCTCAAGAAGCATCAGAGTTATAGTACCTTACTGTAATATACACTATAAGGAGCGAAGACAATCGAAAACTTTTCTCACCCAAATCGGACCCGCCTTACCCCTCACGCCGGACCCACTCGTCGTATGATTTTGGAAGTGGATAGGGTGGAAGGGTACAAGACCAAAAAACGCATTTGGAAAGATTTCTACCAAAAATGAATTATTTTTCTCACCCACCCCGCATGTACCCACCCCTTGTACCCACCGGGCCCACCCGCGTTACCCTTCCCGCTTACCTGCCAACCCCACCCACGCCGCACGCACGTTGGACAGCGCGCAGCGCCACCACCCGCACGGCTCCCACATGCGCCACCAGCGCCACCCACCGCCGCCAGCCCCGGGCCCACCCGCACTCTGCGCAGCCAGCGGTGGCGACAACCCATCCTGGACGCGCGCGGAGGAGTCCCTGCAGGTGGCCTGTTCCTCGCGCCGTGTCGATGGCACCGACAAGCTACCTGCCATGGGTCGTAGCCTCTCTGTTAGCGCGCACGACGATCTCCGCGGCTGTCCATGCACCGTCGGGGAAGGAACCCCTCCATGGAGGAGACGGACGTGCCCGCGACGTCTTGCAGGGCTTCACCGCTGCGGATTTTCGCTCAGGCCGGCGAGGCGCACCTCGACGGAGCTCCACCAAGGCGGCATCGACAAGGCCCCCTTCCCAACGGTTTCGGCGGCTCTGCAGCAGGCCGACAGTTGATTTGCCACCAACCTGCTCTCTCTGCCCCCATCGAGTTGCAAGCCCCGTGACTCGTCCTTGCATCGGATGTTGGTGTCGGCACGACGCGGATTTCCTGTCCTAAGGCGTAGCTATCCCCCCTGACGTACGGTTAGGATGGCGACAGGTAGTGCGAAGAGATTCGTACTCACGAGTAGCTAACCCATCGCTTATTTCCGCGTTTAACCTAATGCATCTGTAAGGCCAGTCTCAATGTGCGCTTCATGAGTGTTTAAATGACATTAAATACAATAAGCCACATCGCAAGAAAATTTCACATTTCGCATTTAAAACCCTTAGGAGAGAGAAGGAAAGAACGCTTTGTGCACGGATTTCACATGCGTTGGAAAGCGTAATAAACCCCCATTGAGACACAAATAGAGTTTCACCACGCAACTACGCAATTAAACCATACAGTGAGAGAGAGGTTGTGGGATGCTTGAACCTATGAAAGCGCCAGTGTAATTAAACTACGCATTGAGGGAGATATCTATTTCACACCAAAGTTTCACATCTTGGAAACCGGGAGCGAGAAACTCTGGCCTTAATCGCTCCGTCCCGGTCAAGGTGTTCACACTGCCGCCGGTTGCTTCCTCGCACTGTCGCACACGATAGCCCCGCCCGCCTCCGCTCCGTCCGTCCCCGCGTCTCCACCCGCACCCCGTCGAATCTTGCAGCCATGGCCGCCCCCCGCCCTCCGCTGCTGCCGCTTGAATCAGGCACTAATTGCATCGCAAGCCGATACCCTCGCTAATCTACGGCGGCACGCCACCATGTGTCCATGTGCATCTGGCTGCAGCACCAGGTCGTTGGCTCGTTGCTGCTACTCGTGGTTCTCACCACGAGTCCACAATCCCCATCTTGCGGATCCTTCCTCCGTCCCCATCGATGCCTGCAGCCGAGGAGCAGGTTCCGATTGATAAGATCGCCACCAGCATCCCGCACGGGCCCCACGGCGGGATCCGAACCAGTAGTGCGTCTCAGCTGGTTGCGGCTATGGATCTGCTCGATAGCCCAGCGGCTGTCCATGGAATGGGGGTGTACCTTGCCCCTCCTAGCGAGGCGGTTCGCAGATAGATCCCTCATGGATGCTGTGCTGCCACCTAGAAGCTCCGACGAGCCGATGGGCTGCGGCTGGATCAGGAGACACAATGCTGGTGTTGGAGCTGTGCTGCAGTAAAGTTCTGATGTGCATCCGCTACCTGATGGAGCTCAACCCTGTCACGAAATCAATAAAGTGGCTCTCGCTCTCCATCCATTGACAGTCAGGTGAAGGTCCGCTACCCATAGCTTCTGCACATGTATGATACTTTGTTGGTGCTGATGCTGAGATTTGGTTGCTATTTCATCGAAATGGAAGCGGTTGCTCTACAATGTGGAATAGTTTTTTTTTTGTTTGCAAATATAAATTCTTATGTCAAAACTGCTAATCAGTACAGCCTGCGCTTCACAACGCCATAGGACATCAGCAGTTCGATGTTGGATTTAGGATTTGACAAAGTAGGTGTTAATTGGGATACAGATGGTTTGAAAATGTGTCACCGCCACAATTTGTATCTCACTTTCTTAATTACAGTATACACTTGTGAAAACAGTATTTGCACTTTTGTGTTTGGCCAGTTCTTCCATTTAGCAGATAAAACAGTATACACTCGTGAAAACATAATTTTCACCTGCACCTGATTTTTATTCCAACATGTTCATTCATTGAAATTTCTGATTCAATGTTATAGACCTACTGCAGACACTAACCAGTTTTCCACTGTAAGAGTGAAAGATGGAAATGAGGTTGAGCAATTGTTTGCTTTGATCTCCATCAAATGGACTGTACCAGTTCCCCTTGTAGAAATTCGTGTAATTAGATTCATTGATGGGTTAATGTGTTAACCTGAATAACCAAACTGACGTCATACTGCATTCAAGTCAGACATAGAAACAAGAACTAGAGTTATTTCAATTTCAGAGTATCTTAAGCTTGTACTTCCTCTTGGCCTTCTGTTGGTGGACTTCTACAAAACTTAATGTTATCTGCAGGTGAAGCCACTCTGATATGCCGCGCCATGGGAGAGGTTGCAGATGTGTACACCCGAACATGGCATTGTCGAAATAAAAGGAAACCTGCTATGGGGAAGGGCATTGGCAACCTTGCTCTACTGCTATGCATGTCATTCACTGATTTCCCGTTTTTCCTACTACTGCACATTAACTTACTAGCTCATTAGTGTATTTGTATCCATCAGGAAAAGCACTTTGTATGACAGATCAAGTGGAGTCATCTTTTTCTGTGGTAGTTTACTTCACCTGAACTCTGAATAGCTTTATTTTTTCTATGGCTCTATGCGATGATTAAAATTTTTGAATAATCAACTTGACCTCATGTATTTTGTCATTGATAGAGAAATCGAATATGTTTTGAGTGTGAACTTTTATCTGAAATGGAGCCCCACCCTACCAATTTGTTAACTGAATTATTGCTATTCAATGAGTGATAGCTAACAATTTAGGCAAATATTCCCAAACAGTTACTCTTTGCTAAGAGTTTTCATTCCATAAAAACTTCCTCGCAAGAAAACTAACACAAAAAACATCATTTAAAGCAGCTTTATTAGCAGAGAGTTTAAATGAGTATATCATCATCACGAAATTACATTTTGGAAAACACAAATGATACATCCACCAAACGGCATACATATGCCAGAAAAGAAAAAGTCGGAGAGAAAAAGAAAAAAAGGATGTTGTGTCTAGATCACCAACATGCCAAACTAAATGATAGCCTCAATAAAACCGGGGTCAGATGATAGCTTTGATATTTCAACGATCATTGAAGCATATGAGCTTGTCTCGTTGATACCTGCTTACCACGAAACCCATGTCACTCAAACAAACCGGCATGAATCAACTGAGTGGACACCAACATCGGCAACATGTAACTCTGAGGAACATAACCTTTATTAAAATACTAAGAACAAGTATAGTATCCGCGAAATCCATATCAAGCAACTTACTGTGAATTCTGCAGTGTGATCTGCACTTCCATCAAAGCTGAAGCAGAACTTGCACACAACAGCCCACTGCGATTTATACTAGTATAAAAAAGAAGACACCACAAAATAAACATAATCAGTAAGTCTCAACAAGGCAAATCAGCCCCCCCCCCCCCCCACCCCCAATGCACAATATATAGTAGTAAACATTTTGGATTTCTAACTGGTTTTGGAATGAAAGGGCATCCTTGCCAACGAAACCGACCCCATGACAGGAAAAGCTTGCTTGCAAACTCCTCCATGACACCCTTGATGGCAAATGCAATTTGCTTGTGCATCGTGTAAAGTTCAGACGGAATCACGGAATCGATTAGATACCCACCTTTGCTCAACTAAACCAGGGAAAAGCAGCTTTTTTTACCCAAAAACCAAGAACGAAGACAATTAATATCCACAACATACATTTTCAGATGCTTGAATTTAATAAACATAATTTGATCTAATCATTGGCGTCCATGCTACTCACCATCCTACAACTCGCGATGTCATAGTGAATATGGCTCCCCATCAGCTGAGCTTGGATTGAGTAGTCATTTAATTATATTCAAAGACCCAGAAAGCATAGAACCCTGACAATGTCTATACGTATGTCAAACAAATTTTCACATTATCTATTCTTGAACACATATCCCTCAGTGAGAAACAAAACTGAAAAATTTTAGGTTGTCCAATCAAAAAAATGCTCTAGGACCCCAAACAATCGGGAGAAAGCTACAGCAATAGCACATATGTTGTCTAAAAATAATCTAAATAGCATTCCAGGGAAGATACTACTAGGAAACTGACTCAAAGAAGGGCCTCCATCTTTAAAAAGGTGAAAAAATACGTAAATATAAGAACTGGAAAAATGAAAATTGAATATGTGCCAGTGCTTGTGCATGCACAATACACAAATGATATACAATAATTCGTAGCTTTTTTTGCCTTTCATGTCCTTGTACTCCAATATCATGCGAATGTGTACCAAAAATTATTACTCCCTCCATATCAAAAATATTTGTCACCGTTGACTTCTTCTTGCAACTTTACCATTTGTCCTTTTTCAAAAATTATTACGAACATGTAAAAAGACAAGTCGAGCTTAAAATACATATAATAGTTAAGCATATAGCAAACAAAATCAATTGAATTTGCACAATTTTTTGAATAAGACAAATGATCAAAGTTGTAGAAAAAGAATTAATGGCGATAAGTATTAAGCTACGGAGGGAGTAGTTATTAGCATGCACACGGTGATCAGTTTCTCTTTTTTTTCCCACTGCGCATATAACGGCCACACCATTTCAGAGTTAGCAGGAACTCACCCACGTAATATCTGAAGCCAAGGAAATGTGACGCAACACGCACGGTTGAAACAGGATTAAAAAAAGACCGCTTTTAATAAATTCGCATCATACACTACGCAACGTTTATTTGCGCTAATCAACCGGCGGCTCGTCAAAACCCTACTTCGAAAACTGCCGATGCGTGGCGAAGCTTCGAGTGTACTCCATCCTCGCCCCGAAGTACCGACCTCCTGTGGACCCGGTGCTGTCCATTACGAATAAAGAAATCCGCGCACAAGTGTTTAAACGGGCTCTTTCTTCCGCGACGATGGACTCACGATTAACCCCGACAATCGATTATTAGGAAGGCGGGGGGCTGCGGACCCGCCACCAGCACTAATCTTGGAACCCCATCGAACGGACGTGGTCAGGGTGGGTAGCTACGCCTTAGGACAGCAGATCGTTTGGGGGTGTCGGCATGGCTGCCTACCTCCTTACTCCTCCAGCAATGAGCTTGGTCGCCGTCTCGCCAATGTGCGCAGCCCATAAGCAACTTCTGAAATGGCGCCCATCACCTTAGGTGAAGTCCCTGTGATGCCATCTATTGTAGTCTTTGTCATGCATTTCCTCCCTCCACCTCCTCTGCTATTGACCATGGCAAGGCATGCCTATGCTCAGAATTAAAGCAGCCATCCTCAGTGACTACCTGAACAGCCATCCCACAACGCTGCAATGCTCCACCGGACTAGAAGGGGTCTGGAGCAAAGGTAAAGTTGTAAGCCTAGATTTTTTTCCCCTATACTGACCTGCTATATTGCACCATGCATAGAAGGCTTTCAATCTATCAGCCTGTTCGTTTGGCTGGTGGGGCTGGTGCTGATTTGTTCGAGAGAAAAATCTGCTGGCTGGTTTCTTTGGTGGCTGGTTTGTTCCGAGAGAAAAGTATGCTAGCTGGTGGCTGACAAGCCAAACGAACAGGGCTTATGTATTCCCTTGGCCAAATTCTATAATTCCTTTGTTTAGTTTCCAGCTAAGTATGTCATATCTTGTTTCATCTTAATGTGGATTGTATTAGTTGCATATCATGTGTTCGATGAAATGTCCATCTGAAATGTGTCCTGGTCTTATTTATTGTTTTACACTTTTCCAACCTACATTTTACCCGCAAACGTAGCTAGAGGCCACTTCAGAAAATATGTTAAATCTTTACTTTCATTTGTAATTCTAAACTTAAATTCCCAGGATAATTCGGTTTCAGAGACATGCTCAGCTTTGTGACTTCATAATGGATGTCGACCATGTAGTACTGTAGCGAATTGCTCCAGCTTTGTTTACTTGAGATGAGAATAAAACGTACAAAAATAATACCTTTAAAGGAGACAATGAGTTATGTTCAGATTCCTGTAAAAGGCATGAGTGAATTTAGATAGTCAAGGTGGGACTCTATTTACTGTGTCTGTATATTAATTTCTTTATGCAGTTGTTGGGGCACATCCCTCATGGATTGCGTTGGCTGAGCAACAAGTATGATTCATGTTATCCTTTATTTTCTGGTTAATTTGTCCCCATTTGCAGTTTAAACAATGTGGCATATTAGTCAGTCGAATGTATCTCGAGTGAATTTAGATTGTAGTTATCATTTATCTAATTTCCAATTTCATAAGACTCAGATCATTGTCAGGATTTAATGGGTGCATTACTTGAGTATTTATGGTCTTATGATTCGATAACCAGGAAGGCAATTCCAAGCAAGTGGTTGTGGAGCGCTCCTTAAAGGTACACATATACTTTGCACAAGCATAAATAGTTACTTAATGTAGCTTCTTCAGCAATTAGGAAACTTCATATGTTTACCCATGCTTATCCCTTTTCAGATTGTGGAGGTCGAGTGCAAAATTAGATAGCCGCACCAATCAGGTACTAAGGTTGCATTTCTTAAGCAAACAGTAGCATACATGTAGTTATCAATGAGATTTAGTAGCATGCTTGGACTATTTTAGTTTTGGCATGTGATATACTCCCTCTGTCCCTTATTGTTGGTCGCTAGGAAAGCGTGTCTGTGAGGGGGATCACTGTTCCCTAGCGACCAACAAAACCGGACGGAGGGAGTATTTGCTTTGAAGATGGAAATATTATCTCCTTATGAGTAACCCATTTCAACATGTCTATCTCAATTGCCCAAAACTTGGTGTGCTACCTCTATTAGATTGTAGAAAGGTCAGGTACAAAGATGAGTTTTAAAATGTGGTTTTCTGGTTTCTTCTGTTTCAATAATTAATATTATATTTATTCCGATATAATGACCCTTTCCAAACCAGTTAAAATTTTCATTCAAATGAGGCGATGAGAATGGAACTAAATGAACCTGAGTAAGGCATTGGCAGTTAAGACACAAAGGTGAACTAAAATATTCATTATATCTGTTACAGTTGTTTCTTGATTAAGACTGTCACTTATATCTATTACAGTTGTTTCTTGATGATTATTTCAAGGAGAGGAAAATGATGTTTGCAAGTACTTTTAAGCCATCTCCCGTTATTGTAGAGAAGAATTATTGCCACAACTCAATGTTTTACACTGATACTTGTGCTAACAAATGACCAAATAGAGTGAATATTATTTTTGAACAGATTGTCTTTTAGCAGTATCCTTTTCTTGACTGGAGGCTCGTAGGACACTGCCTAGGCAACATAATTCCAGTATCCTTTGCTTTCGGCGGTATCTTTTACTTTTGCTCAGCCAATAAATTGTTAGATCGAAGAGAGTGCGTAAGGTTGTGATGATACAGATTTCATGAATTGTAGATTTCTAGCTACCCTTTAGTTTCATTTCTGATCTGAAAATATCTGAAAGCTTTTGAATTAAAAGGATCTGTGTTTTACTGTTTTTATCAAGTATTTGAGTTCTGACTTTTCAACTCTAGATGATAGTTTCATGGCAGATAGAAAGAAAAGGATGATTTGTTGATGGTCAAATAGGTTCCTGCATGAAGCATTTGCTGAATTGAAAATAACATGGGAATCTATTCTTTTGTAACTTTTTATGCACTACATTTGACTTTTAAATCAGCAATATGTGTAGGTTCGCTATTGTATTGAGCATATTCCAAAGATTTGTTTCATTTCCCTACATTTTCAACTTGGAAAGATTTAGAAACTGATTCATTCTTTTTATATTTTGCTGGCCATTCAAAAGTAGAATGGCACCAGCTTATACTTTATCCTTCTATATTTCCTATAGATTAACTCTTGTATCAAAAGCATTAATATGTAATGATTAAATTACTCATTTTCTTGTAACTCTTGTATCAAACTTTTGTATTTTTCAATCACGTGTGTGCCGCACGTGCCCTTCAACTAGTATGTAAAAATGAAATATAAACAAATATGAAAAAGTAGATATGGATACACCTAACCTGATTGTTTCCAAAATAAAAGAAAACATGTAGCACAAAGCTCCACAAAAGACAAAGGATATTAGTAGTATTGAGGCTTTTCATATAAGGCATGGTTTGGCTAGGGACATCGACGTGTTTCCACCGTGTCATGTATGCCACCTTGTGCACTATCTTGTCTTGTAGCTAGTAGCAAACAACAACCTCCTTCGACGCATGCTTGCTTTGCTCTTAGTGGGTTGTTGCCTTTTATTCACATGGGTTGCATGCTCTTATCTTCATCTAGTGACCTATCCATCGAGGTGTACCTATGCATGACATCATTAACCTCCCTGTTTGGGGACCAAGCTCATTGATGATCACTATGGCCAGCCTGACTACCATGGAAAGACTACTCCTCTTCCATAAGCTTGAGAGCGACTTGTTCCACCGTCTAGTGCATGACCTTGCCCAAGACCCAGCGGCCATGCAGTGGGTGATCGCACTATGGCTCTGGTTCGAGTCCACTGGCCACCATGATTTCATTCGTCGTGTTGCTGCATTGCCAGGCCCTGTTGTGTTGCGGTTCGTCAAGGAGGCAATTGCATGCCTCCATTGCCTCACCAACTTGGGCCAAGGGGCCACAGTCGGTGCCAATGACAACCGTGACAAGCACCTACCCTGCACAAATGCATTCTTAAGCAAGCCCATCGATGATGTGGGCTACTTTCGAGGTCGCCGTGAGGTCTTGGATGGCATCACTCACCAGTACAGGAGCATCTGCCTTGTTGTCTGCGATGTTGGCAATAGCTCCACTTCCATGCCAAGCAATACATGTCGTGTGCCCACTTCCTCACTGATGGTCAGCCCCCCTATTTCCCCCACCCCAAGAGTGGCACCCTTGCCACTAAATTCGATGGCAGCACCCTTCCTATTGAACCCCATGGCGTCCCCATGGATCTCGATGCAAAGCCCCCTACCGGATGACTATCGATCCTTATTCATCACCTTCTCCAAAGGCTACCCCATCAGTAGGGAGGACATCATGAAGTTCTTCAACTCGTAAGTTCACTTTTCTCATCTTCTCTATCAGTGAGTATATATGCCTACTAATCCCTTGTGCATGTAGCGAGGGACGGACCCTGTCTATTTATTGAGGTTAGCAGTACACGTGACTTCCAGAGTGAAAATGCTGCGTGTATAAGCGACCGCGAAGCTTATTGAAATAGTCTTGCATGTCGCACTAGATGCACATTTTCCAAAAGTTGAAGTGATGGGCGATAGCTGTGTACTTGTGTAGCCTTTACGTTATCAAAAGTTTTCAATATCTGCTCAGCAGAACTTGTTTGTATTTCCAAATTTATCCAATTAGACTTTCAAGGATCCTGAAGTACAGCTATAGTTACTTGGCTTTTACATTTTCAGATGTATCTGACATATATTCATCTAAGTGAACATTCAAAACCAATATTTAAATAGTCATATTTTGGTTATTTTACAAAGTTTTTAATCATATTAACAACTTTAAATTGATTTCAAAACATTATCTTGAGACTCAAGTTCTCGACGACAAAACGGTTGGGATCTAGAGTCAGTGGATCAGTGGCAAAGAGCGTATGGACCAGCTAACATATTGATAAATTTCTCTCTGTGAATTAGTCCATGCTATTTTTTGTTCAAGCTTCTCCAGAATGAAGGTGCACGATTGTTCATGATCATAAAACATATACATGCAGCACTAGGTAATTTGTTCATGCATGTGAATTGCAGGATGTTCGGGCCATGCGTAGAGACAGTGATGGTTGAGAATGTGGCACCAGGGCAGCAGCCGGTGTACGGGCGGGTGGTCCTGTGCAGTGCAGTTATGATCCCAGTGGTGCTGGAAGGACAGGATACAGCCAAGTTCATGATCAAAGGGAGACATCTTTGGGCCAGGATGTACATCCCAAACTCTAGGGTCTCCCATGCCTGATGCCGGCCACTGCGCTCTATAGATAAGAAGTCGGGGTAAGGGCAGAGCTAGAGTTTGGAGCCTACTAATACTGTTATATGTTTGTGAGCTTTGCTGGACTATTTCGTGAAATAAAAAAATGGGTGTCAACTATTTGTGTGTCTCTGCTATGTACATACTACCTCTGTGTGTTTCAGAGTTCTCTATGTACCCGTTGTGTTCAATAAATATTTTTGATGTTATGACAATCCCTGGTAAGTATTTAGTTCCAGATTTCTGTTATTTTAGCAGAAAATGTTGAATGCTTCGGTTAAATTTGTTGTTTGGGTTATAAAATTTGGGATCTCTTATTTCTAGAGAATTAAAATGCAGGTTTTCAGCCTTGCACGGCCAAATGCCCAAATCAACAAACCTGGGTATTTTCAATGGTCACCCCAGTTTAGAGATTCTAGCGTTTAATAAAACTGAACCTATTCTTGGCAATGCATTATTGTTAAAGCTTTGACACTGCATAATAAATTTGGTTTGTCAGGGAGAAAGGGCCCGAGTGCATCAACAAGGAATGATGAAGCTAGTAGAAGGATTTAAAAAACTCAACATGCGAGGGGTAAGACTGGGATAAGACCATCTTCGTCACAGATATTGTACTATGAAGAAAACCTTTTCACACATGCCGAGAAAATTTCTGAACTCTTGGCCCACCCTTACATAGGGGATTGTTGTCTGTGCTACTGAGGCCACCTAATTAACCAAGTCAGCTCGGTACCCGTTCACAAGCTGGTGGAAGGATAAAACATTATAACACAATGAATTATTGATATTAGTCACATTCCATTCCGGTAGTTTCATTGAATTGTAGTTTGAGCAGATTTAAGTTTCTGAAGCCTTCAAAATATGATTTAAATTCCCCGAGGTCATTGTCATGTCAAGTGTGATCGAACATGGAGATTGAACTTGACTATGGCCAAGTGAAATTTCACCTTTTTAAGAATGTTCTCTATTAACAAAAAGTCCACTGCAGTTTGAATTATTTGGGAGTTTTGAAATGTTTTTGAGAGATAAAGAAGAGGGTGGTCAACCAATAGGAATATAAAATAAAAAGGTGTTTTCAATTTTTTTTGCCTTCATCTAATTTTATTCTCTATTCTTGCCACATATGTTCAGTGGTTTATCAACATTCTAACCAGACTTAGGATCAGCCCTTGGAAATGTGGAATCTTGATGGTTAGTAGAGACTAGAGAGGTGAGTTGGTAGAAATATAGATTGGCCATCTAAGAAATTGTTGGATCCCTCATTTACCCCGTCTAGTCACCTCTTGTCGATCCTTCACATCATAGCAACAAGATAATGAGGACAAAAGAACAAAATGATCAACAAGCACATGCAATTCAGAAATGAACATTTGAATCTATTTTTTTCATATAAAACCATCTAATTGTTACCCTTTTTGCTAACTAATTCCTCTTCAAGTCTCCCTCCCATCAGATATTTCAGTTTTTTACACTGAATTGGGGTGCCATAACAATTTTGATGCGAGTTCATTTTTAAGAGAATCGGAAAAAAATTTGGCCTCCACACACCCTAAGTTTTACAAAGTTATCCTGCTAAATAACTGAAGATATTAATAGAGAATGTGAACCTAATTAAGCTAAAGAGTACAATCATAGGCGGCTCGATCCCCTCTTAGCAAAAAAAAAATCTCATAGAAACTATCTACAATGTTTTGCATGTCGTTTGATGGTTTCCCTTAGACTCTTCATGTTTCATCCCCAGAACTGTAGCTAGCAGGTTCATGAAGGTAGTCCCCAAAAAAGGTATATGGTTGCTAGTTCGAATGCCTTTCCGTTTTACAACCTGCCACACTAGTTTCTTCAAACGGAAATGATGCACATCTATCGTCCGGCACAACACGTCTCCATTGGAATGGACACATGGAACATCTTCTTCCACATCCTTTTCCTCTCACATCGTTCCTATCTCTCGTTCTTCATTTCTCTCTCACCTTGTCTTCTCTAGTTCACTAGTTCACTGCCATCGAGCGAGGAGTCGAGGTTGAGGACCACACCAAACGTCGATGCAATACAAACCCTCAACCGTAGCTTCTCGCAAAGGAGAGGAGCCATCCAGCGGCAGATCGCGGAGGTCAGGGGGTGTCCTTGGCAGTGGGAGGGAGGTAGAGGCAAGGATTTTCTCTAGCAACACTGCGATCTGGAGCCCTGGTGGACAGTGGTCAAAGCAAGGAGGACCTGCAGTGGTGACGACACACGATATATGGGGTGTATAGTCACCTCAAGTTTTGGAGCACAGAGGTAAGGCAAGGCCACGAAGGTTTGGCAAATGGCTCGTAGGCAATTGAACCCAACCAAATTTCAAGATAACACACTACTTCCGGTTTCCACCCTCCTCATAAATATTATTTAGATTTTTAAAGTTACACCAAGTGATTTGCTATGTTAGACTAGGTAATTTGATATGTTGGATGTTTTTTTTATTGTTGTGATAATTTATTTTTATGCTGCAACATGTGATTTGTGACATCAAAATGAGTGATTTCTAATGTTGCAGTTTCTGATTTTGGATGTTCCGGTAAGTGTTTACTTGGGTTTTAGCCTTGCCCCCATGTTGTAGCAGTTGTTTTGGAATATTGCAAGAGATATTTCTGATGTTGCAATGCTTTTTTGTAATCTTGTATGTTTGAATTGTTGTTTTCAGTTGGTGGTATGGTGGTACTTGATGATGCAAGATCTATTTCACATGTAATGTTGCATATCATGAATGAGTGTTGTGGTGGGATTTTGTAGATTAATTGTTGCAAATAACATGAGATAGATAAAGACTGTATCCTTTTTTCATAGTATGTACAATTTTTCCTGATGTTGCATGCAACATTTGATGCCCTACCGTGGTCCAACGGCTAGCAGCGCCCGGATCGAACTTTCGGGTGCTAGTACCTCCATTCTTCAAAAATATAACACGACATACGGTTTTGCCCCTCTTCTTCTTAGGCTCTTGCCATGATCACACATTCTCAGCTCATGGTGGTTAAAGGAGTTCTAACGAATTCACTATGCAGGATATGGGTTCTCTTACGTATTTTAGGATTCAAATGATAGATGTGGCGATATGCATGATCACATTGGTTTTTTTTGTTGAACGCGGACAATAGGGGTAGATGTCTTTTACAGTGTACAATACTACCATATACTATTGTTTGAAAATGACTCGTGTGTAATAAAAAGGGACATATTTTGAATGACCTAACGGTTGAAATTAATTATATACTACTGATTTTTTAGTGGTAAGTATGGGTTGTATTTATAGGTAGTATGTGTAGCATAGGGTATGATTGGAATTATGAAAAATAGTATTGTTGTAATACATGAAATCAAACATATGAAATCTTTTATGTAGCCTTGTCTCACGGTGGTTAATATATTCCGAGAAAATATCATTTTGTATTTCGAACAAACTACCATTTTACCTATAGTAAAAAACAGTTATACTACCATACTACTAATAGGTAGTGTTAATTGTGCACCGTAAAAGACCTAATGGGGGCATGCATGAGACAACAGGATGATGCTTGATGGATATTTGAAAGCAACAAAACAAACTGCCACAAATTATGTATGTCTAACTTGCACATAATTCAGATCGACTAGAAATTATATTATACTTATAACAAGATGACGACGATAGCCAATTACTCACCATATCGAACACGATTATTGATCAGTTCCTGGAAATGGGACCACTGCTGATCAATAATATGCCATACGGTGGCACAAACATATGTAGACCCGCCAGTCTCAGCAATGGAAGCAAAGAGCTTAGAGCAAAGGCATGTAGAGCTGCACCCATATGTCATGGTCTTCGTCGACCCTAAAGAATATTGCCGTCTCCTCGCACATGGCCTTATCCCTTTGCTCCGCGCTCGTGAACACGATGATGCCATGCTTCGGCACCTGCCCTGCGCTCGGCCGCTCCATCTGAACGCGCTCGATGCAGGGTCCAAAATTCAAAGTCCTGCGATTTGGAGATACAAGATGTTGTACAGATAGAGCATCATGAAAACACAAGATGACGCCGATCGAGGTGTATTTCTCACTAGGTCATAGTATATACCGTTCAAAGTAGTTCACAATGTCTTGTGAACTCGGACGGAGGCAGGGGCACTCCGGGAGCGCGAGGAACACCGTCCGAGAGTCCTCGGGCGGCGTCCTCACCATGGGAATGAATAAGGCCATCAGCTCCGGAGCGGGTAGTGTCACGGCACCATCTTCGAACTGGCGCAACATCGCGTGCAGGTTGTCATTGAATACAAGCGCACCGATGCTGTCTCGAATCACTGCGACGCCGCGAGCGACCAGTCCCTTGTGGAACTTGAAGAACCTGAATTCGACCAGGGGGCCGCTGCCGCAGAGGGCCACTATGGTCGGAATGCCCTCGAGAGGCGCTGGCAGCGGGCAGCCGTCGAGGATGTAGTTGTACACGGCGCTCGCCTCCGTGATGACCTGCTTGAACCAGATGTCCCCAAGGGCCATGGTCGCGACTTTGTCGAGGACTTCGACGCCCATTATCGTCTCCAACCAGAGGAGGAGGCAAATCACGTTCTTGGCAACCGCCAGCTCAGTCGGACTTGCGAGGACAAGCTGGTACGCCTTTCGGGCAGTGACTCTGTCAATGAGGACTTCCAGCACCCGAACAACCTTGTCGGCGGACTTCATGGTGGAGAGTAGTAAAGATGGCTGGGGATATACATAGAACAAAGTTACAGCGGTGCAGACAGTCTGAATCGGCTAGCACACAAGGTTTACAGGCTGGACGAACCTGGGCAAAGGTGGGCCGGAATGTTGTGCAAGATAGTTGTACATGTACTGGTTTACAAATTATAACCTTCCAAATTTGCAGCAATGGAATATGAAATTGCTTATTTAATTTAGAGCATATTTTTGTGGATATCAGTCACAAATTCTGGTTCACAAAGATAATTGCAAAATTGCTTCATTTAGAGTGTATCTTTTGTTTATCACAATTTCTGATCCTCATTCCCAGTGTGAAAACAACTATTGTGGAAAATTGTTTAGAAGTTGTAACACCCCTCAAAAACCGCACTGCCCAACCCTTCCAATGGTCAGGCACGCATACACATGACATGAGAAACAACTGTTCAAGTGGAGCAATTGGATATGGATCAAAGAACAAATGATTTTGAAAATCAAACAAATGGTCAAAAGAATACTTAGGCTACATTAATTATTGTTTTGAGTGTGAGGATGAAAGAACTCGGCCCACCCACTTAACAAATACAGAATTACTCCACATCAAGTGGTTGAAATCTCGCTTATCCATCAATCACCCAAAATTGCACAAGAAATTGAGTGGTTTGAGGATTCAGGTTAGGGCTTAAGGTTTGGGGGCTTACCTCGGTACCCGGCTACAGAGGGAGCTCTGGGAGGCTCCCTGGCCAGCGGAGAAGGTGAGAGAAATTGCGGCGGAGCGGAGGCGGCGAGGGTGCCGTCGGAGCCGGGCGATGGAGGTGGCGGGGGCGGCCGGTCCAAATAGGTTGGTGTCGGGCGACAGCAGAGGTGGCTCCGGCCGCCAGGACGGGCCGGATGAGGTGAGGGAGGGGAGGGCGCCGTGTTGGTGCCCCTGCGCGTGCGTAATGAAGGAGAGAATCGAAGGGATAAATAAGAGATAAGGAGAGAGAGAGAAGTGACTCACATATGGAATGCTGGGTCTATATCCATCATTAATAATAATTAGGAAGGCCAGGAGGTGGGCCTTGTGTAGTTCGCCACTGCCGCCCATGCTCTTTTTTATTTTTAAAAAGGGGCCAGCGACTAGAGAAGCCCCTGCGTGACCTGAATTTAATCCGGTCGAACGTCAGGGTTGGACCATCTTCTACTCTAGTGGAGATGCATCCGACGAGAATCGAACCCTACTCCTAGAGCTGACCAACCCGGACCGACCATCTTCTACTCTGTGATGTGCCCTTTCAGTTAAGTCCAGTGTTCTTCCTCATAACTCAGCATCCTACTAATAATCATCACATAATGATTCATCATGGTGTGGAGTTGGATAATCCATAATTACAAGGGTATTATATATCAATTCATCAAAAATGTAATATTAGACCTGTTACGTCAGAATAAAGTTTCGTCTAATTGAACTATGCAAATGACAATTGTGTGCAATTTACCATGACACAGTATGCTCGAGTTCAGCAAATTGAAGTCTTTGTGATTGTTTCTCTCTCTCTCTCTCTCTCTCTCTCTCTCTCTCTCTCTCTCTCTCTCTCTCTCTCTCTCTCTCTCTCTCTCTCTCTCTCTCTCTCTCGTCGCTCATGTAGCTCGTTAGCCTTTAGATAATCACATGACTCATTATGGTTGTCGTGTTAGATAATCCTTATCAGTATACTTTCATCCTGTAAAGTTCTTTCACGAGGAATGAGAGCCAACGCTATACGTACCTAACTCAAATATGTCCAAACTAAATGATTAAGAAATATGAGCTGGTAAAATGATGATGTATATGCATGTATGCTTCCAAAACAAAATAAAAACCTTATGACAAAAGCTACACCAAAGAGTTAGTAGAGGCTTTTCATGTGAGGCATGGTGGCTAGGTACATTGCAGTGTATGCCAACGCGCCATCTTGTGCACTATCTTATCTTGTAGCCATCATCAGCAAACAACAGCCTCATTAGATGCATCCTTACTTTGTTCTAACTGCAGTACTGTGAAAAGCGTTTCTTGCTTTCCTTTCTGCTGGGATGCATGTCTATTACTTGATTCCATCTAGGTGGTCACCTGCGCATCGCGGTTTCCATTGCTGGAGGTGGGCCAAAGAGCTCACACTGCACTTTGTCAAATTGTAATGTATATCTTGTTTACTTATATTGCTGTTCCTTCCTCGGTAATGCCAAGTAGGGACGCCTTTTAAATGTGCATATGCATATATGTAAAAGTTGTAGTGTGACAAATCTTCGCGCTTCAGAATCAGCCATAAGAACACCTCCCCATTCATCACCATGACATGAACGCGGGGAAAGATGAGTGCGTCCCGTCGCTCAAATCCATTTCAGTTCAATCTACCATTATCCTCTTTTATAACTCAATATCATGTACATCACCCCATATGACTCATCGAGGTTTGTTGTGTTGGATTATCCTCACAAGGATACATATCTCATCCCAACAATGTGAACATCCCAGAAAGATCTTTTTCCTCGAGCAGGTTCAAAGTTATATATATGTACTGAACTCTATTATGTCCGACTAATAAAAGATAAACAAACATGAAGGTGAAAAAGGTAAATATAGATGCACCTAATTCGAGTGTTTCCAAAAAAAAAAGCACAAAGCTTCGCAAAAGGCTGAGGAGGTTATTAGTTCCCAGGCCTTTCACGTAAGGAAAGATTTGGCTAGGTACATTGACGTGTGTCCACATTATCATGCAAGCTCCCTCGTGTGCACTCTCTTTTTTTTTATACTTCGTGTGCACTCTCTTGTCTTGTAGCCATCCCCAAGCAACAACCTCCTTGGGTGTATTATGCTTGCTTTTCTCTCAATGGATGATGTGGCAATGGGTGATGTGGCTTTTGCCTTTAGTTCACCTCGATTGCATGATCTTCCCCTCAACTAGTAACCCATACTTCAACACTTTTTTTTTTGTTGTTTGGGGAGCGAGCTCGTCCGTCGACGACGATCACCATGGCCAGCATGACCACCATGGAGAAGTTGCTCCTCTTCCACAAGCTCGAGAGTGACTTGTTCCACCGCCTAGTGCACGACCTCGCCCAGGACCCAGCGGCCATGCGGTGGGTGATCGCGCTTTGGCTCTGGCTCGAGTCCGCTGGCCACCACAACTTCATCCGCCGTGTCGCCGCACTGCCAGGCCCTGTTGTGCTACGGTTCGTTGAGGAGGCAGTCGCATGCCTTCGCTGTCTTGCTAACCAATGCCAGGCGGCGGCCACGGCGGCTGACGCTGAAGACGGCCGCGACAGGCGCCTACCCTGCACAAACGCGCTCCTGGCAGAGCCCATCGACGACGCGAGCTACTTCCAAGGTCATCGCGAGGTCTTGGATGGCGTCACCCACCAATACAAGAGTGTCTGCCTCATAGTCTGCAATGTCAGCAATTGCACCACTTGCATGTCCAACAATACTGGTGGCGTGCCTGTTGCCTCGCCGATGGTAAGCTCCCCTATCCATACCACCTCGAGGGTGGCACCCTTGCCAATGGCAGCATCCTTCCCACTGAACCCTATGGCAACCCCATGGATGCCGATGCAAAGCTCATTACCAGAGATCCCATGGATCTCTATGCAAAGCCCGTTGCCCGACGACTATCGATCCCTCTTCATCACCTTCTCCAAAGGCTACCCTATCAGAAAGGAGGACATCATGGAGTTCTTCGACTCGTAAGCTCACTTCTGTTCTTCTTCCCCCCTATTTGTGTGTACCATTGAACCCTTACTTACTCTCTTACTATGTGTAAATTGTAATCCGTGATGGCCCTGTCTATTTATGAAAGTATTTTCCAATGGCAGCACACGTTGCTTTCTAAAATGGCAGACAACATATGTGTAGCCTGTACATTTTCACAAGTTTCCAATATCCGTTCAACGAAACTTTTTTATAATCTGCTCATGAAGTAGCCGGCAGTAGTTGTCCAGCTTTTATATTTTTAGATATCCCCAACATTTATCCAGCAGAAGTTTCAAGGATCCCCAAGTAGCCAACAATATTTACTTGCCTTTTACATTTATAGATGTTTCCAATATATATTCATCTAAGTGAACTTTCGAAACTAAGATTTCAAAGATCTTATTTTGGTTACTTCCCAAAGTTTTAAATCATATTATCAGCTTTTCAATGAGATTCAAAAACTTTCAGTGAGATTCAAAAACTTTCGGTGATAAAATGGTTGGGACCTAGAATTTGGACAATTACAGGCAAAGGACTCATGGATGAACTACAAAAGCGATAAATTTGATTTACATTTTATGTTCCATTGGATTAGTCTATGTTGAATGTTGTTCAATCTTCTTCACTAGGTGTGTGACTGTTCAAGGGCATATCACATATACAGGTGACGCTAGATAATTTGTGCATACATGTTGTACTGTGTTGCAGTGTGTTCGGACCTTGCGTGGAATCGGTGATGGTTGAGAAGGTGGCGCCGGGGCAGCAGCCGGTGTACGGGCGGGTGATCCTGCACAGCGCGGCGATGATCCCTGTGGTGCTGGATGGGCAGCAGACAGCCAAGTTCATGATAAAAGGCAGGCACCTCTGGGCCAGGATCTACATCCCAAGCTCCAGGCTCTCCTATACCCCCGATGCTGTGCTCTGCGGATGAGAAAACGGGGCAAGAGCAGAACAGAGCTGGAGCTTACTAATGTTACGTGCCATGTCGAAGCCTCGCTAAGCTGTGAGACCTGTGCCCGCAGCTTTAATTTGTTGAACTGTGCCGTCGAATAATCTGAGTGTTAACTGTTTGTGTCTGCGCTATGTACATACGTCCGTGAGTTTCACTGTTCCAGACTTCGCCATATACTCCCGGTTTCACTGTTTTGCACTTCGCCTCTTATCATCTTATGTTCAGTTGTTCACCATGTTACACAACACAACGTGCGTTTGTGATGTCCTGAGTCCCGACAGTGCCAGTGCAAGTTCCCAGTCTTAGAGTTCTGCTGATCCCACTCAAATTGTAGAGCGTCACCCGGTTAATAATTCACTAATGAATTACAGAATTTGGGATCTCCCATCCTGGAGAATAACGCAGTGTCTCCCGGCACGGTCAAATCAACAAATAGCAGGATGGCGTATCAGGACAGTTCAGTGTGTTGCCAAGCCAAGTCCACTTTTACGAGGATATCTATCAGGACAGAAGTCAAGATGAGACCACAGAAGTTCTGCAGAGGTTTGTTTGTGGTACAAACGAAGATAAATGCGTACAAACAACCGTCGCAACCAACACCTGTCTATCGCCTCTTCCCGTATGAGCATGATCTCAACTACTACCACTTCCTAAAGCTGACCTGAACTCGCAGATGGACCAATGGATCATTCCTTAGAGTTTTGATACTGTAGCGTAACTCGGCTCAGCATATTTGTCAGGAAGCCAGGGCGTGAGTGCATCAACCAGCCTTTTGATATCATCCGAGGAATGAGAAGCGCTAAGAGTAATTCGCAACCTGCAAAGAACAAAATATATAATTTAGTCTTAGTTGAACAGCCTCTATTTCGTTCTGCGCAGATCAAGGGAAGGTATTTACACAGAAAAGTCTAGCAAATATTCTATCTATAGCAAGGAAGATGACGCGTGCAAATGAATGAAAAATTATGTTACGAAATGTACATGAGTCTGATTTCTATTCCAATTGCTCATTCTATGACCACTACAAACTCACTGAAAATTTTTAGGTTGGCTGACAATGACCTTGAGTTGTGTGGAATGGGGAAAACAATTACAAAGGAGAACTGGAACCTGCAGGAGTTAGGTGGCACCGTGGGTGGTCGGATTGGTGTAACATGAAATCCAGATCTTAGCAAATGCCTGCAATTTTTTTTAAGAAATATAACTATCAGGTGAGTGAAGCAGAAAGACCACTATCAATGTTAGGGGGCCAAAGAGTGAACCTGCCAGCTCTAAGGGCTGCTTCTTCACTTCCAACTACTATGGATATTATGGGACTAGTTATTTCGACTTTGGTCAAAGACGCAAAATACTGCACATGCCTCCAGACCACTGATCTTCGCCATCTCTCCTTTGTTGAGACATATAGAGCCGCTGAAATCCAAAATAGTCTCTATTATGAAAACATCCCAGATATATAATCCAGTGCAGTCATTCCGTAGTAATCTTGATTAAGGGGGTGTTTGGGACTGCTCTGCTCCCGTTTTTCCAGCTCCGCTACAGCTCCACGGTACCAAACACATCTAGCTCCACGAACTCCGCTCCAAGAAAAACGTGGAGCTGGAGGCCAACTCCACGTTTTTCTTGGAGTACCTCAAGGGGTACTCCACCAACTCCACGTTTTTTATGGAGTAGCACCTGCTCCACGAACTCCACGGTGGAGTTGCTCCATGGTGGAGTTCGTGGAGCGGAGCTGGAAAAACGGGAGCAGAGTAGTCCCAAACACGCCCTAATGCAGCACCCTCCGACTGTACCTTTTAGGACAGCAGCAATGTTATATTTAAATCCTCATTCTCAGAGACTAATGTCAAAGCTGTAAAACAGCATGTTGCATCTTTTCTCATAAAAGAATGTGATCAGAAAAAAAATGGTGGGTGAAATGAATATAGATGCCTATCTCAATGTATTAAAGATAATTATGAATGCATGCAATTATCATTTTTAGCAGAATTCTGTCACGTGTGGTAAATTGTGAACATTACCATGCACAGAAGCAACTACTGGCACTGGCAAAGCAGTTGAAAATATGAATGAGCGACCTCGAGATTGAATCAAATTCTTCCATCTAGTGCTGCTCAACAGATTGCAAACTATTAGTTAGAAATCTTGCAATGAAGTGTTTACTCATACAGAGTAGCAAATCAGATTCTACCTCTGTAATTCATAGAGAAAATGGAGATGGAGATCATTCTTCTACTGTTTTTCATATAAAAAAGTGTTTATTACTGACATTGCAGTATTTGGCGAAACTAGTTATCCCTGTTCATAGAAATTGTAAACATGAGAGTCTGCAGCAGTGCAGCACAACTTTGTGATTACTACTCCAGATGGCATGACTTAAAATCTCCGATGCCACAATATTTGATCTCCAGAGACCGTGATACATTAGTATCTCCATGCAACAAAGCAGAAAAAAGGAAAGGTTCTTCAATTTAGCAGGTGTCAGTAAGTTTTCAGACTGGCAACACGGTGGTGCACTGCGGCACTGGAGCTGAATGGATTCAGTACATCAAAATCAGGTACAAAAAATCTATGAATTCATGACTTTGCAGTTACATGTTATAACCTGATTCTCACATTTCTCTGCATATTATTATATCACTATATTCTCTCACATATTTTGTACAGCCTCTATTTTTAGACAGATCTGCTTCATTCGCACAGTTTAATATACGATGATGCTCTGATGAATTTCATTTTCTAATAATGAAATATGAGCATTTGAATACATTATTACCTGCATGATATAAAACCACCTTGGCAGCCAGCAGCTTTGCTTAAGGTGCCAACACTGATGTCAATGTCATTTTCACATTCAAACAGTTCAGCTGCACCACCACCATTCTCACCACAAACAAGTGTCCCATGAGCCTTGAGAAAGGAAAATGTGAATGGAACTTTATTGGCACCAAGATCTGTAGAAATTAATTTAAGAGGAGATAAAATACTAACATCATCGATGACCAACAAAAATCCATACTTTCTGCGTAGTTTGACAAGTTCAGGGAATGGAGCAAAATCACCATCCATGCTGAACAGGCTGTAATTTATAAATCAACAGAAGTTCTCAGTTTGTTAGTCTTGTTTGTAAAAGCAGGCAATCACTAGTCATCAATATTAACAAAAACATAAATTCTTCTTCAGTGATGCTTTACCTATCTGTGACAACAACTTTCTTCTCCATTGGGCAACTGGACCTGCACAGAAAATAGAGATACCATTGTACCTAGCTCAAGTAATGTCAACAGTCTGCATAATATTACTGCGATGTCAAGAAGGAACATACAGCAGGAAATCAAGATGGAACATGTCACAGTGCTTGTAAACAAACACTACCGCTTCTTGCTGTCGCTCCAAAAGGCGAATTCCATCAATGATTGAAGCATGGTTCAGCGCATCTGAGAAGATTGCAATTCTCTCATCATCTGCAGGTTTTCTTCCAGCAGCCAAAAGAGAGCTGATACTCCCCAGGGCCGTCATCACAGCCATGTTGGCGGAAAATCCAGTAGGGCAAAGAAGGCAATCCTGCAGAAGCCCTACACAGTAAGGATCGAAAGCTGAACAAGTGATGGTATGCATGCAAATTTTCAGACTGAAACATGATAGGGTACCTCCTTTCTCTTCAGTTCTGCCAAAGATTCCTCCACCAATTTGTGATAAGTAGTATAGCCACATATCAACGCAGAGCCTCTTGGCCCCATGCCATATTTTTGCGCTGCCTAGCAAACATGCACCAAGTCATTTTATCGAGTTGATAGAGTAACAACGGCCGCAGCAAAGAATTGGGCACACCTTCACTGCAGCCTCGCGAACTGCCGGATGCGAGCTGAGGCCCATGTAGTCATTCCCGGAGAAAAGAATCAGATTCCCGTCCAGCTTCTCTTCCTTCTCACCAATCTCACCACCTAAGCAAATAGAACGTGTCCATAAGTAGAGGAAAAGGTCGCAGGCCGCATCGCTAGTTCGTTCCATCACTACAACTTTGGCATGTGGCACAGAGGGGGAGAGGA
The DNA here is from genome assembly GCA_947561735.1 of Cenchrus americanus. Classification (NCBI taxonomy): domain Eukaryota; kingdom Viridiplantae; phylum Streptophyta; class Magnoliopsida; order Poales; family Poaceae; genus Cenchrus; species Cenchrus americanus. The sequence goes on from OX387243.1 coordinate 107,171,933, forward strand.
AGGTTTGCTTGGCACCAACCTTCAGCGAGCCATCGGTGGAGCGTGTCGCGGTCGAGCCGGATCTCGACGGCGGCACGGTCCCAGGGCCCCGGGCCGGCGAAGGTCTCCGGGGCCGCGGGCGGCGGCGCGAGCGCGATGGGGCGCGTGGCGCGCAGCAGGCTCCTGGCCTCGAGCCTCGCGAGCGCGGCGTCCACCAGCGCGTCCCACTGCGCCATTGCGTCGAACAGGCGGGCGCGGGTGGAACAGCGGCGGAGCGCGCACGCAGAGTCTCGCAGAGAGGAGAGCAGACGCACGGCACCGCTTGGGTGAGCAGCCGCGCAGTGGGGGTAGGGGGGCGATGGGCGCGGCGGCGGCGGCGGTCAGCTTGCGACTTGCGAGGCGAGGTAGTTGGCCCACCCGCCCAACGGGCAACGCTAAGGTGGACCCCACCAGATATCAGATAACACTAGCTGCACGGACTAAAAAGGCCTGACTGTTGTTGAGAACCAAATTCCGCGATCCCATTGAAGAAGCTGTGGGCCTTATATGTTAAGAAGCCCAACAAGTTGTCCCAGCCCCGGGGGAATTTTTATATACTTTTTTCTTCAATTTTATAATAAATAGTCAGATTTATTATTGGCAGGAATAGCCTCGAACCTCCGTTTGAAACGGCGGTTGGTTTCCTACCGTTGCTTCCTATCGCCGTTTCAACTGGCGGTAAGGACCCGCCGCCGCAGCAAATAGCGGTAGGTTTGCAACAGTGGCGGCAGGACCGAGTTGGTGGCGGTTGGCTGGAGGTAGCTACCGCCAACTGAAACGGTGGTTTCTTGCAGCCTACCGCCGTTTCAAACAGCGGTAGGTGTTTTGGGTTTCTTTATATTTTTTTGGTTTTTTCTATTTTTGTTTTTTCTCAATACTATAAATGCCACAAAACGAAAATAAATATCAATTATGAAATTAAATGGGGAGATACAAATATACCAAGGTGTCGTATTACATACTTCGGACACCAGCCGGGGTGAAGCGGCATGTAGTGCCCTGGGCCTCTAAAACGCACGCCAACCGCCACTTGAAACGACGGTTGGAAGCTCCCCCACATGGCCCGGCAAATGACGGTTCATGACTATTTCCGACAATGTTGAATCTGATTAATTATTTTCGTATAATCGAAGAAAAAATATATAAAAAATTCCAGGAGAGGGGTTCTTTCTTCCTGATGAGGCTAATCTAATACTCCATCCGTATTGATATTAGAAGACATTTAGGACAAGGTTTAAGTCAAATATTGGGATTATAAATCATGAATAGTTTTAAGTTATTGAGTTTGAAAATGTGAAAATCATATCAATTGATTTGTCTTGAGAAATACTTTCATAAAAGTATAAATATATCATTTTTAAATAAATATTTTTTATAAAAAATAAGTCAAAGTTGCGTTTTGAAGACTGTGTCACAGTAAAAAACCTCTTCTAATACCAATATGGAGGGAGTAAATGAAAAACAAAGGCACGTCATCATCATTAATAAAATAATAAAGACGATAGTTGTATCGTTCGTTGGGTGTTGATTGATGGCCTCTTGGCCTTCATGTCCGTCCTCTCACTCAAAACACTAGGCGTTCACGTTTGGCGACTTTTCTAACAACATACATTCACGATTACGGAAAAAGGCAACGCAGTTGTCAATCACCGCCCTCGCATGTACAAAAGCTACAGTAATATAGTCTCCTCTCAGGAGGAGTGTGTGCAGTGGTCTTGCAGACTTGCAGTGCGCAGCTGGCCTTGCGGGTATATATGTGGAATTAACAAGGCACTCAACACCAAACTCAAAATAAAACCAATCGAGCACGGTTTCTCCGATTTGGATTAGTACGATGCCGTTAGCCATCCATCATCATCAGTACGGCCATAAACAGCACTTAATACGACACACAAAAAAGGCAACCAACCCCATGGGCCGGAATGCGTTCCGTGCGGAAACTGCAAAGCCTTTTCCGGCTTTCCCACCATGTCGCGTTGCTTTTGTGGCCTTCCCCTCATCCCCATATCCTGTGACCTGTGCTGAGCGATCGGCCGTGGCGCGAGTACCACGTCCCAGTGCTCGTAATCAAGAGAAGGCCAGTGAAATAAAAGGTGTGCAGTGCAGGAGCAGCACACGCCAGCAGAAGAAACACGTAACAACCAGCCGTGCTACGGCGCTTCCCCCAGCGAGTTGATGGCGAAGCAAAAAACATGGCGACACAGAGCAAGCAATGCAAATGAGGAAACGGTAGGGTACGGTTCCTTGGCACGGACCCAAAGAAAAAAAACAAGGGATCGGTAGGCCGGTGCGTGTAATCGGAGAGGAAGCAATGGGATCGCTGGAGTAACGGCGGTAGATTCTCCGTAGTGCGAGGCAGCAATTGCAAGCGATCGCCGATCAGGACGGGGAACGAACGGAGAGGCCGGCTGGCGTCGACCCGTCGCAGCGAGCGGGGCACGTTCGACCTGCGGCTGGGCCGGAGTAGAGCTGAGCCAATCAATCGCCGGTTTCCAGCAAGCCAGGAGCGCAGCGCGCACAGGACGCCCTTGCGCGGCGCGATTGGACCGAAATCGCCGTGGGCCAGCAGCAGGCGTATCGCCGAGGAAGGCAGCGCGCAGAGGCGGTGCGCCGTGCACTTGCCGGCCGTGGCTTGCTCGGGACGGTTGAATTTGTCACCCCCTGTGGTGGGGCTCCGCGGGCGCGGGTGCGGGTGCGGGTGCGGGGGCGTGGCAGACAGTCCAGACACGGAACATGTCGGGAGCACATGGGGGCGGAGCCGGCGGGAGCCGTGGCGACGAGGGGATGGTCTGATGGTCAACCGGCACATGCCCACGCCGCCGCCCGCCGCCCGTCCATCCATCCATCCCCCTCTGACGCCGCTATTCTCTGCACCGGCGCGCGCCAGTCCCGGGCGTGGCGCGCGCGCGCGCGGTCGCCGCGCACCATTTCAGCGGGGTGGTGCGATCACGAAACAACCGGCCGTCCGGCCCCGCGGGCGATCACGACCCATCCATCTCTTGCTCCGCGGCCGCAGGGCCGATATTTTCTCCGACTCCCCTGCACGCATCACGCGCAGAGCCTGCGAGAGGCGGCATCGCGTTGTCGGAGCCGTTGAAACTGCAGTACTAGGCAGGCAGGCACGCGCTGTGCCGTACGTGTGCGCCCCTCGACCGTCTGAAACGCGCAGGCAGAGTCGTCCAAGGAGAGGTGTGGGCGCGGCGCAGAGCAGAGCAGGAGGACAGAATTACCCGATACGACGTGCGGGGACAAGGGTACGAGGCGCGGATCAACCTGGCAGCTTGTTCCAGAACGGATGCAGGATTCTCCCCTCTCCACCACTGCCCACTCGCATGTGGCGACGTCGTGTGCCAACCGCGGACCGGAGTCCAGCCAGTGTTTCTGGAATCCAAGGCCAGAGAACCCTGCAGTCCAATCATGGAGCTAGCTAGGAGGCGCGCGATCGCCGCCGCTTCGCCGGCCGGCCGGTTCACTTGCCGCATAGCGATAGCGTAGACAGATCCAAGGAAGCCGGAGCAAGAGAGCTAGCAGCGCAGCAACAACACTGCCATGGCTGCCAGCCAGACAGCTAGCCGGGGTCGGGCGTCACCAAAAAGACACGGGACGTGGCCCACGGACCAGGAGAGAGATCCATCCCTCTCGTCGACTCGTCCCGGTGGGCATGCAATTGCGAGGCAAATCCATGTGCCCCAATCCCTAACCATATGCTCTGCAGGTCGCCGCCCCTGTGCTAGCAACTGCTTTGCCACTTGCACACTGTACTAGGGTTGCCATTTTCCCACACATCCTAACCTGTGGCTGCCTCTGCCCGCAGGTCGCGGTCGCGCACCCCCACCGTCGATCGACCCTGCTTTGCGGCAAGGCGGCTAGCTCAGTGCGTGGTGTGCAGAGCGGACAGCAACGCGCACGCGACCCCCCGCGCCGCGCCGGATGAGTTGTAAATCGGCGGCCCCGCCGGCGGTGGTGTGGCGCGAGCGCGAGCGCAACACATTACTAGCGACGACACCGCTCGAATGCTCGATCCGGCTGGCCCGGCCGGCTGCAGCCAAGCCAGCCCGGGGTTTTGGTTGTGCTGTGTGTCACCAGCAAGACACCAGGCCAGAGAGCGGGAGCTGAAAGCAACGGAGCGCTGGGGGCGGGGCTCATTGTGTCCACCTGTCCGGGGCTCCATTTGTTTCATGGGACCCCATGTGTCCATGATTTTCTACTGGGAGATTGTCGATCATCAGGGGAGGCGGCGTTTTGATTTGTCGTCGAGAAAGAAAACGGAATTAAAAAAAGAATTGCGAGAGGCATTTGGCTCAGATTGGTTGGCAGCGATGGATAGATGGTGTTGGCTTAGGCAAGTTTTTAGTGGAGATTTCATAGACATTAAATAGTTCGCTGTCGTACAAGATTTTGGATGATGTGGCAGTCTATTAATGCAGAAAGAGGTAAAATGAGTTTAATGAGGATGACACTCACTACACTGTGATTACCTGCATAACTTCATGTCTTGCATGCAAGCATGAAATTATGCATTGAGAGTGAGGTGTTTCATTGGTGTTTTAATGTTTTTAGATGATGTGTCACTCTAGGTAATCGTGTTCATGACATCTGCACTGAGACTCACCTTCTACTGTTTCCTTTTTTTCTTTATAAGGAGGAAACGGTTCCTTCCTCTTGGTCTTCTTTTTCTTTGCATGGGCCCATCCCATCACTCTTACATTGTACTACTGCAGATACGAAATGAGTGCTATCCTGATAGATGCCCCCCAGGTGCTTGCACCACAAAGTGGGCAAACACGTTTTCACATATGGCCGATGGTAGCTAGCAGCAATGATGTCCTGTGATTGTGAATTGTGGGTTTTAGTCTCCACTTTTTTTTTTGCAAAGTGCAATTTTTTGGTGTTGGTTTCCTTGGTTGACAAGGTCCGAGTGAAATGTGCACTGCAGCTGGGTTATTCCTGGAAGACACTCCATCACAAATGATGAGGGGTAGCATATCCAGCCTGCTCGTTTGGCGGTGGTGGTGATGGTGAGTGCTTGATTTGTTACGAGAGAAAATTACTTGGCCGATTCTTTGGTGGTTGGTTTGTTACGAGAGAGAAAAATCTTTACTTACTGTTGGTGGCTGATAAGCCAAACGAACAGGGCGATCATTTCAAGGAAGCTAGCCAAACATAAATGTTCTACACAAAGTTTAGCGATTAATCAAAGAAGGTAAAAAATAAGATGAGGATGATAAGTGTATGATGTTGCCGAGAGATGTAACATGACTTGGTTAATGTATTGGGGAACATATCTAGTGGAAACCAACATCTCTGTACAAACTATGAAAACTTCAATATAAGCCACACGATCTTGATTCAATGGAGAGCTCATGAGAGGTGGAAGGGGTGATTTGCAAAATTCAAAGGAGGTGGGAGAGGTGATTTGCAAAGGTGCTTTTGCAAATTACTCCTCCCACCTCCTTTGAATGCTTCCTTGATCAATATCGTGTGGCTCGGATTGAAGTTTTCATAGTTTGCATGGAGAGGTTGGTTTCCACCTGACATGTTGTCTAATTTATTGTTGCCAAATTGACATCACATGGCTAGAGCAAACAAATAAAACAAGTTATTATGACTACATTGATCATGAGGGTAGCTCCCATGCAGAGATCATCAAGTTCAAGCATCAGGTCATTGCAGTAAGAAACTCAAGCAGTGAGAGAGAGAGGAATGTTTCAACAAGTGCCTAAGGTGATGCGGTTTCATTCCCTTTTATTTACAAAGTGTAATTATTGTTGCTATTCCAATTTGGAAGTTTACGAGGGGATTCAAGCCCAGTATTACTTTCTAGTCACAAGATTTCGACAAATCATATGAGACATCGCACGGGCGGTGGCTTTCTCGGTGTGGTGACGTCTGCCCCTTTTGCATCTTTCTCAACGCCGGGTCTCGTCGAAGGCTTGATGTCTACATATGTGTGCTAGTGGGCGAGCGTTGCGGATGCATCATTTTTTCTCTGCGGCTGTGATGTGTTGTATAATAGTGCGGCATATAGTGATGCGGTCGGGTTGAGGTCTCAATCCAACCGGCTGACGAGTGTTAACCCGCGTTGATGTCCCAATCCAACCGAGCGAGTTATTTCTCCTTCTTTTATGTTTCCTAGGCTACCTATAGCTTCCCGGAGTTGTAGTCTAGTATTTTTTCCCCTTCTATATCAATGAAACACACACTATCTTGTGCGTCGTTCGTTCAAAAAAACTATGATAACATCTCACCACGAAAATTCAAGAAACATTTGATGCACACAAACTTTAATAGTTTGTTAAGGGTAAAGTTTATCAATATATTCATTGAAAAGGCAAGTGTTGCATTGTACCATTCACTCAACGTGGGCATACTCAATCTCTTGCAAAAAAAAAACTTATATGAATAAAATGACAGCACATTGTTAGACAAACAATTGAAACAAGTGATTACCAGTACATCATCACTAATCGATTGCCCTGGTGCCAACCGCTCAAATTGCACCCGTGAAGGCACCAAGCAAGCACAGCAAGTAAAACAATTTTGGGGGTGTTTGGGACTGCTTCTGCTCCCGTTTTTCCAGCTCCGCTCCGGCTCCACGGTGCCAAGCACATCTAGCTCCACGAAATCCGCTCCAAGAAAAACGTGGAGCGGAGGTCAACTCCACGTTTTTCTTGGAGTACCGAAGGGGTACTCCACCAACTCCACGTTTTTTATGGAGTAGCGCGCCTGCTCCACGAACTCCACGGTGGGAGCCGCTCCATGGTGGAGTTCGTGGAGCGGAATTTGTAAAAACGGGAGCGAGAAAGCAGTCCCAAACACCCCCTTTATCACACGGATTTAGTAGTACAAGCAACCAGAGAACCACAAGATCTAATCAACGAACTAGTACCTGGCTGGGCTGGCCTCAAAACAAAAGCAAGGAAAACAGTGGGACAACACCTGGGGTGTGCCTAGCATATATAGCAACCCACGTTCTTGATTTCCCCCAAGTAACTTTTCCTTGCACCCCAATCCTCATTTGGCACTCATGATAAAAGGCCCTCACTCCCACATACGAACAGAGGCAGCACTCCAAGTCCTCCAAGGAGCAGCTGCAAGCAAGCAAGCTGCTGCCCATACTCCTCATCACCTCATCCTCCTGCGGCACACCACTGCGCAGTGCACACAGAACCAGCCATGGCTAAAGAGCTCCAAGAAACCTCCTCCTCCTCTGCCACCACCACCTCGTCGTGCACCACCTCCTGCTGCTCGTCCACCGTCACGGACTCGTCTTCCTCGCCCCCGTCACCGGCGGCGGCCAATGCCGCGCCCGCGCCACGGAAGCGGAAGGCGGCGGAGGCAGAGGCCGGGGCAGAGGCGGTCGGGGAGGAGGAAGAGGAGGAGGAAGAGTTCGCGGGCAAGACGGCGGCGGCGAAGAAGAAGAGGAAGCGGAGCAGCGAGGGGAAGCACCCGACGTACCGCGGCGTGCGGATGCGGGCGTGGGGCAAGTGGGTGTCGGAGATCCGCGAGCCCCGCAAGAAGTCGCGCATCTGGCTCGGCACGTTCCCCACCGCCGAGATGGCCGCGCGCGCCCACGACGTCGCCGCGCTCGCCATCAAGGGCCGCGCCGCGCACCTCAACTTCCCTGACCTCGCCGGGGTGCTCCCGCGCGCCGCGTCCGCGGCGCCCAAGGACGTCCAGGCCGCCGCCACATTGGCCGCCGCGTTCGAGTCGCCATCGTCACCGTCCTCGGAGCCCGACGCCGGCGCGGCGGAGCCGTGCCACGCCGATGCCCAAGAAGAGGCCGCCACCAAGAACGTCACCTTACCCGAGGAAGCCGCCGCCGACGGGGCAGCCGTACCACCGCCGGCCTCTCAGTCTCAGCCAGCGACGCCGTCGAGCGGCGTGGAGGAGGAGCGGCAGCTGTTCGACCTGCCGGACCTGCTCCTGGACATCCGGGACGGGTTCGGGTGCTTCCCGCCGATGTGGGCACCGCTCCCCGACGTGGAGGAGGTCAATGCGGAGCTGCGCCTCGAGGAGCCACTGCTTTGGGAGTAGCACTCAGAGATGCTTGCATTGCAAGGACTAAACAATCGTAGTACTAGCCTATCTCTTCTTCTTCTTCTTCTTTTCCGCTTTGGTTTTAGTTTATTACTCGGCAAAAGCAGCTACTTTCTTCTTCTTCTTTTTTGTTGGGTTAATAAGTATAAACATATATAAACGAGAGACATAAGCCATGTACTTATAAGAGTATAAGGTACCTACTAGCATCAGTTAATCATCGCTGCATGTACCGGTGCTACTAGTAATGTGTGAATTCCAGCAGCAGCAGCAGCAATTGACCTTGCTCTGTGCTTCCTCTGCCCCATGTGTACTGCACCAAATTCCTTAGAGAAAGTGTATCTTAACCTCGCAGAGGTATTATCAATTGTTTACTGCCCACCCGCATGCAGCCATTTACCGTTAACCGGGGGGCCGATCAGTCCAAGTCCAGCACCCGTATTCCTCCAATTTTCTATCAGCAAACTGTAGTTAAATTATTGTTGAGCGGCAACCTGAACCCTCCCTCATTCGAGCGGCCAGTCTTTGGTCTGCCCTGCCGCCGCTCCCCATGCCATGATCAAGTGGTGACAAAGGGGTACCATTCCTCATGTGGCTAGCTGCAGGCATCTTCGCCATCCATCTGCAGTTCTTGCAGCTTTGGAAGTCTCCTTTTCCTTTCCGGAGATGCCGATGCTGATGCCCGGTGCTCCAGCAGTGTGATCGGGGGCCATCGGGGCTTAAGTATTTTATAAGCGCGGCCACCATTTGCAGCGCGGAAAGGTGATGCCCGCCGATACCGATTACCATGGCGGGGCGCCTCTCCGCTGCCCCTGTGCTTTCGCCGGAGCAGGGCTCGGCGCTGCCCCTCCCCGGCAAGGCAACCCAGCAGCGAGCGGGGCCCAGCTGCCAGTGTGAGGCGTGCGTGACAGGCAGGCTACCGCGTGCCACGTCGGCGGAGGGGGGGCGCTGAGCTGGTGGTGATCAGCGGCGGCCGGCGGCGCACCGCGCTGTACGCGCGCCTACGCGGTGTGCTCTGGTCAGCGTCCAGCTCAGTTTTAACTTACGTGGGGAGATCAGACTAGTAGTTGGATGCTTGGACGCATTCGGCCGGCTTGGACGTACACGTACGTATACGTGCGAACGTATTGCGTAGACGAATACTGCGTGCGGTTTTTTTTTTTGGTACCTGGCCGGTACCTGTGTACCTGGGGGCGTACGCGGACGCGCGCGCACGTCACACGCCGCCACGGGATCGTTTTCGTGATGTGTGGATCGCGGCCGAGCTGGGCACAGCTGTCGCCCCTCGTGTGCAATTAATTGGCCAGCAACCAACGAGGAGGAATCTGGAGGTCTGGAGGAGCATCTAACACAGTATCTCCTTTTGTGATGTTGTCACCAAATACGGGTGCCAAGGTTTTGGTGTTTTCTAGGAATATACTGTAGTTAAAGAAAAACTCAAGGGAAAAAAGGTTGAAAACCCACAGCACGACGTCTAATATACGCGACTTGTATGTGTTTTCATATTCCCTCATATGCCACATTGTCGAGGGACAAGCCAAATCAGCACAGAAGCTTTGCATAACGTTTATCAACCACAATACGGTAATAAGGTCAATTTTTACCTATTTTAGATTTTTGCTTAAACGAAGTATGCACTAGGTTGTGTATCGCATTGGAGGACCACGAAGAGTTGAGAACTTATTTTCCGGATTCTCTCAATTTTAGCACAGACACCACAGGTTCGTCTAGCTAGTGGCTGGTGGCTAATGCATGCTTATTTATTTTGAGAGAAAAATATTGTTGGCTGCTTGATGACTAGTGTCCGGTGCTGATTTGTTCTAAGGGAAAAGTCCCGCCAACCGGTGGCTAATAAGTCAGACGAAGAGGGAGTTAACGTTTAAAGTTAAACCCCTAGCTAGCACTGCTGGCCACGATCGATCTATTACTGTCGCAGCCGGTGGAGGATCACCGTTTCCTCCTCTGACAAATCCCGTTCCATTCCTTAATTTTCGCTGGCAGTGCTAATCAAGGTGATCCGGTGATATGTATAACGTCCAGGATGGTAACTTCATCAGTGGCTAAAAGCAATCAAGAGATCGCAGCGGGTAAATTTGTCTGGCTCATGTCGATGATGGCTATGGATTGATCATGACGAGTCATGTTCTTTTGTTGTGACTTGTAAGACATACTTCTTTTTGAAAAACAGTGAGGCATACTTCAACAAGGACGGTTGCATTGGTAGCCACTTGAAATTTGCATTGCTTTTGCAACAGGTTGACGTTCGAACAGTGTGTCTGAAATGCGCGGTGATCTTGCAAAAGGTAAATTAACCAGTCGATGATTCTGTTGACTCGCGTGAACTTTAATTTACCCCGCCTGCTTCATACAGATTCCCCCTTCAGTTTCCCTTCAATCCCATTTCCAGAGTTGATGTTGGGGTGTTACCATTTGCTACCTACTAAGTCTTACGAAGTACTTCGTGCAAGAAGTGCTAAGAACAAGGGACATCTGCTTGTTAGTCTGCTGTGCTTTCCTCTCCTCTGAAGAAAGGACAGCAATAATCTTCAAACAAATTGTCTAGGTTAGGACATAATCCGTTAGTTTGTATACGTCTCGAAAGCATGCACTTACCTAACAACAATTATTAGTTAAGTTAACAAAAATATCTGTGGTTTGTCTGGCGCTAATTGTACATGTCAGAGCTAACGAGCCACAGGGTACAAAAGTAACACCCATAGTATGTTGTTTATGTGCGACCCATGGTGGTACTGCACGTTGGTTTCGACTTTTTCTCAGACGCTGACCCGCTCCCAATTTCCTTTTCCACGAGATAACAACACACATGATGAGGTGACATCAACCTGCATTTCATATGGGGGTTAACAGGAAGCTGCATGCTTATTAGTATACAGTGCAGTGTCCCACAAAAGCACCTCATGAATGCAATTAAAGCAAATGCAAAGAGGGGAAGCCAAAGCAGATCTTTGAACTTGCTGCAAAGTTGTGATCACAACCTCATCATACCCCAACTAATAACATTGTGTGCCAATATAGGGCACTAATGTAAGGAAATATTGTAATGGAAATCTCAAAGAAGACACTATATGTACTACACTGTTGACAGAATCGAGTTCATAGCGTAGGTAAATTAGTACTGTTGATAGGAATGCAGTAGCTGCCTAGCTCAATCCTAGTCTGCTTTTCAGAGGTAGTTAGGTTTAATAAGAAACGTATGGATCTCAACCTAACGATCCATGCCCCAGATGTTCCTAGTTCCTACATGCATAATCTGTCCATCAGTCAAGATCTTGCAAGGACTTTGGAAAGAGGAGAGGAGGAGGAAGCAACGTAACCGTGGCCAACTCAAAGTGTGTTAACAATGACTGGGCAACAAACAAAGGGTGCAATTTTTTTTGCTTGACTCCGTTGCTTTCATGGAAAAGGAAAAAAAAACGGACACACTGCCATGGAGACGAAGAACAAGCAAGGAATAAAGCAAAGCGAGACCACAAGCTCGCAGAGACCCCAGCCTTGATCGATCAGCCTTTGCTGGCCTGCATGTTCGTCCTCATCGAACGCTGCTGAGGAACGAAGAAACCCATCTCCGCAAGGCATCGCAGGAGATGGATTGGGGTCATGGCTCTAGCCTGACAGTTGTTTACTGTTGGAAAGGGAACCCCGTCATATGGTATGGACGCAGCAGTCAAGAGCTAGCAGGCTGGCCGTCAGTGGCTAACTTTCACAAAGCATGCATGATTAGATGCTTCGCAGTGTGAGTGACGATGCATCTCTCACATGTGACGCTTTAGGAAAACCAGGCCGTCCGGTTGTTTCACATGAAGATTATCTAAGAGGGAGTGAAGTGATTAGGTTCATGGCTCTTGTGAATTACTAGTTTTTTCTGCTGTTTTCTTTAAGTAAACAAGAATGAGATCTGCTGGTTCCATTTGCACGAATAATTTAAGTGTTCACAAGAATATACCTGTCTTGTGCAGAGGTTTTTAGCTTTTGACAAGTGATAAATCAGCGATGACCATGTGTCCCTGTCATGCATCTGAAGTCTGAAGAACATGTAATTTGCTATCATTGTGCCAGATATAAAGTCTCCAAGGAGAAATCGACCTCGTTTAGTCAGTTCTCTGGATCTGGCGAGACATGCAAATACTGCAATTAAATAATTAAGAAATGAATATTAGTATTCAGTTATGTTTAGCGTTCCCGAATACGAAGAGACATGATTCAGGAGAATCAAAACATCAGCCCAATTAATGAAGGGAATACATAAGAATTGGCGTTCTCTTCTGTATACACGGGAAACAAGCATGCACACACAGCAGAGTAATGATCATAGTATTTTACAGATCGATACTAAGACTGGTAGTACAGTCTGAAAACTACACCTTTTCTAAAGGCACTCCCAACCCAGACTCTACGGTAGAGTCTAGAGTCATTAATTACACTGCCACCTAGGCAAATTGCTGATGTTGCAAACAATTTAATGATGAGAGAGGGGTAAAAACTAAGAAACCAAGTCTAAGTTAGACTCCAAGTCTACACGCAAAACGAAGGCCGTGCGGATCTCGTGTGGCTACCCACGTGCGCAATGTATCCTCTTATTTAATAAAGCTGGAGTAGAAGATCCGAGAGGAATATTAGATAGACTCCATGATTGAAAATCTACATTGGAGAGTATAGTTTCGTGTGACAGAGTCTTCAAGACATAGACTCCATGGGTAGAGTCTGGATTGTGAGTGCCCTAAGGCTAGTCTCAATGGAAGGGTCATGGATAATAAATACACTGCCACATAAGCTTGTTTGATGACATGGCATCAAATTAATGAGGTGAGAGGTGATGAGAGGGTCATGGTGATAACCCAAGGTCATCATTTTTCCACTAAGGACCTCTCGTCCGAATTTCATTACCAAGGCAACGAAATTACAAAGTTTCGGGGTCTAAATCCACGATTCGTCGCACACTCGCTACCACACCAACAAAAACCAAAATACCATCTGGTGGAGCAAGCACACAGGGCCACGCCTCCACCCAGAGCTCCAACGACAAAACCAAAAGACACAAAACAGTACCCCCTGCTGAACATAACCCAAAGGCTGCCCAGACGCAGCAAAACACCCAACCTACAAACAGTTTATGACAGATAATCACGAATTCTCAAGCGGAAGACCCAAGGTCATCATAGTTACCAAGAACCTTGTGAGAGGTTAAATGCCGGATTCTATCTATTAACTCCGTGTCCATGACCCGTTCCACTGAGACTGGCCTCAGTAGCGATGCAAGTGGATAGTGTTTTCTGAGCTAGCTGATTAATTATGATGACATGCTACTTAGTTATTTCTCCTCCCAAATTATTTTCACAGAATGTCATTCTAGTTGACAGAATAGATCATTTCATCCTGAACTATTAACCACTGCACGGTCCATGTCGTCCTCAAACTACTAAAATAGTTATTTTAATTTAGTGCTTCAACTTCCCCACGCAGTTCAGTTTCGAACTTTTCGTCCTAAATGTAGCGCCATGTATACCTCGTCGGCATCTCAACTACTTCCCCCGTCTCAAATTGAAGACCATAATAAACTGAATTAATTGACAACATGAATAATACAATCACGTACGGAGTAGTATAACTTTGTCTTGTTTTCAATAAAAATGGGGGCTCCAAAAATGGGGGCTCCTCTGTGGCGTACTTCCTCCGGTTCCCCATTAGAAGTCGTTTTGACAAACATTGGGAATATAAATCAAGAATAACTTTAAAGTCGTTGAGTTTCAAAAAGTGAAAATCATATAAATAGATATGTAAAACCCCTAATTTAAAGAAAATAAATGCAATAAATGCAATGGCATACTTTCAACTTTCAAGGTCAATGTATGTTTCTCCTTGCTGAACAAACCCCTAATTTAACATGCTCATGTATTCAATTTACTGACAGGTACTCACCTCCGGTCATGCTATGCTTCAGAGAGACATTACAGCTTGCATTGTTCCGTGCAAGTTTGTTCCATCGATTGGCTGGTGAATGCCGACTGATGCTGATTTATTATGAGAGAAAATTATTACTAGTTAGGTGGAACATGTGGCTAATGCTAATGTGGTGCGAGAGAAAAGTACCACTAGTTGGTGGCTGAAAAGCCAAGCTAATTTGTCGTCTGAACGCACTGCCAAAGGGAGAAAGTGCATTTTGGGAAAATAATTGCACTGTCGGCTTACTAACAAAGAAAAAAAGAGCTTGTGATTTTGCTTGAACATCAAATTTTATTGAACGGTGTTAGCAACAACTAAACCATCCCATGAAGGAAAATGGTGCCTAAAATGGTTCTGTCAAACTATTTATTTTACATGAGAATTGGCTTGTAGTCCAATGGTAGGACGGTCTAGTGGGACGTTACCCATCGGGATTCAAATCCTGGTGTGCACCTTTTTCTGTGATTTCCAAGGATTTACCGGCGCTGCGTTAAGTGGTAAGCGGTATTTCCGTCGACAAAATTGTGAATTCGAGAATTTCCAAATCTACCGTGTGCTCAGTGCTTCGGAGGTGCTCATAAGGATTGCATACCGCATAAGTGCGGTCATAGGGAGTGAGTGTCCGTATTGTGAACGACTGTGTTGTACTGTGTAATTCTAAAAAATGTTTATTTTGCGTCAAGGATTGTTTTAGAGATCTTGTAATTTGAATATATAAAAGAAATAATATGAGTTAATACTGAATATTGTACGCCTATGTCCTAGCTTCTAGCAATATGTTTCAGAAAGTACACCGAAAAACATGAAAATATAATACTATTGCCCATGCATTACTTGCGTGGGTCACACTAAATTAAATAGCTAGAGTTTGATCAAAGTGCATACTTTGATAAAGTGGGCACGGCTGATCCTTTTATGGAATGCATTTTCCCTTAATTGGCCTGCCAAATCTGTCCACCTAGCTATAGAGACTCTTTTTACGACCTCACCGTATGTCTGTAATGTACCGTGACACCTCTGATGGCAAGAACGACGAGGAGGAAAGCGAGTGTTGCGATTCCCTTGCCAAGGGGGCACCGCAAAATGTCCTTAGCGACAGTGCCACGACACCTACCGAAAATGCAGAAGAGAACGCACGTTCTCAGCAACATTTATCTTGAGCCGTCCATTCTCTCCTCCGACGGTCCAGATGCACCGGATTCCAGAGATTCCCGAGATCGCCTCAGACGCCTTGGATCTGCCGTTGATTTCGGATTCACGGTTTGAGATAGATGACAGCCGAGAACATACATCTCAAAAAATCGCTTTACTACCTACCGGGCTGTACGACACGTGCATGCAGAGGCGGTAGGCGACAGCCGTGCAGTGGCAGCCGCTATTTGCAACTGTGCACAGAGAACGCCGGACGCTGGTCCAGCCAAAGAACAAATGAAATGATGCGCAAAACAACAGCTAGTATAAGACGCGGCGCAACCAAATAACAATGCACACTTACAGTAACGTTTAATCAATGAAGCCGATCGAGGTGCACACAACAAAGCATATTGCAAAATAACAGTTTTGTCCGTCTGCCTTATCAGTTTTTTAACATAACAGATACAATATCCGGCCTCTACGTCAAGAGACGTAGAGTTAGCAATCATCAATACTTTTTTCTCATATCAAATCAGCATAAGCCACCAAATACTATCTAATTAGAGATATTTTCCTACACAACAAATCAACACTAGTCACCCGCTACCAACCAGCCGAACAAAGCGTTATGCTTATGCATGACCACTCCAGAGTGTGACACTCCACACTCAACAAGGGCAGTCATCAGTTCTCCTCATTTGAGTCCCCTGCAATCTTTTCCCTTGAACATGTCAATTGTCCACCAAGCAGAGTTTGTTTGGCATAGCTTCTCAAATTCAAGTCTTCAGAACCTAGCTTCGGAACAACTACAAATTCAGTGATTATTTCGCCTAATCCGTCTAGTCATTCGAGGGAAGAAAAGGAGAAGAAAAGTCGGGCACCGTGTGTGTAGGGCTGTGTGCTTGCAGCACGGACTTGTCTAGGGCTCGCTCGAGGTAGTTGGAGCCGGAGGCCCCATGGCTGTGGTAGATTTGATTGGTAAGCCATTGCTCTCTCTGATCCATGAGCAGAGCATGTATCACAGAGTTCATGAGCGCGCGCGAGTTGAACGTCGCTAACTACCGCTGCGCGGCGCCTAGCTAGGCAATGGACCATCCAATTCCTATACCGTCTCGCCATCATTTTCTCCCAAAGAATAATTAAAGGCACAGTTAAAGCTGCCCTTCTCTCTCTCTCTAGTAGTACGGAGCACTCTCCTACTCTCTAGCAACGTGCCCTCTCTTCGAACGGGAAGACGAGACGAGTCGACGAGAGACCGTGTCAGTAAGAAATGTGCTCGAAATGGAAATCCCAGCGTCGATCAGGACCACACAGATCTTTTTTCATCTACTCGTACTACTGTTCTAGAGGTCGCGTCGATCCGTCCAGCTCGAGATTGATTTCGCGTAGGGCCAGCCAGGCAGGCCTCCATCGATCGATCGGGCGCCATGCGCGTGCTTTCTGGTGGGTTAGTTAGCTGCGCTAATCAATACAGCGAGATCAGTGACGCGCTGACACGTGGAGTATATGTCGACGTATCATCGGCGTTGCAGCTGGGACCGTGCATGCATGCATGCGTTCCTTCTCCTGGCGAGCAGGGCAGGGCAGATACGGACAAGGCGCTCGCTCCCCTGATCGTCTCTGCTGCCCTTGCTTGTCGCTTCGTCGATCGGTTCGGTCTTCCTTTTCTCCCAGTCGTTTGGTTCCTATTGGGACACGCGCGTGCGTGGACGAACTGGTCACCAGGAGCTGAAAAGCGTAACGTACTTATCAGGTCACGCATTGGCAGCTTGGTATACTTGGGAAAACGTATTCCCCTGTTCGCTTGGCGTATCAGCCACCAGCCAGCAGTACTTTTCTCTCACAACAAACCAGCCACCAGCAACCAACCAACAATACTTTTCTCTCAGAACAAATCAGCACCAGCCATCAGCCACCAGCCAAACGAACAGGCTACTGATTAAGGGTCTCGATTGCCATGGTGGTTAAGGGTCTCGATCAGGGACGGAGGCAGCGAGGGGGCGGAGGGGGCTCCAGCCCCCTACAGCCTGCATAATAAAGGAACTCTTCTTCGGTCTCCTTTGAAAATTTCTGCTATAAATGAGTGTTTAGGGGGTAGAAGAAGGTGTTCATACCCTTACTTGCACAACAATGGAGCTCTCTTTCAATCTCCTCTGAAATTTTCTGCTATGAATGAAGTTTTTCTAGTGTCTAGAAGTAGAAGAAGGTGTTCAGCCCCCCTACGTGTGAATCCTAGATCCGTCACTAGTCTCGATCTTTGGTAGTGCTTCGGCTACTGCTCCTCTGCTCCAACTGGAATTATAAAGATTAATTTGGTTTAAAAGAGCTCCACCCCTAGAGGACTACTAGACGAGCTGAAGCCGTTTTATATGGAGAAGCCGGAGGCAAACACAATGGCTTATTTAGCTCCTCATTTTAAGAAGTTGGAGCCTTACCAAGGAAAACATAAATAAGTCGCAAGTTCTAAAGAAAACACATGAAGAAAACAGAGAGAAAAATAGTGGCTTCTCCAGCCCCTCCTCATTGAGTCGGAACCCTACCAAAGGGGACCTAAGTCGCGAGTCTAAAAAGAAGTATTAAGTCAATGAAACAGCTAGAGTTTAAATCATAGTGCTTTTTTAGTTAGACGTTTTTCCAATTTAACATTTTAATTTTCTGCGTCCATAGCAGGGCCGTCCCGGGAGGTGGGCAGCCAGGGCGACGGCCGTGGGCCCATGCCACGAGGGGGCCCATGGTGTGTGTATTTGTAGAGTAATTAGTATATGCATTTTGCTCATTGCGATAAATATTCAAAAGCTCATATACATGCATGTTGTGCCTTTTCGAGGATTAAGCTTATTGTCGCCTCATATTTCAATATTTAGCTATTCTCTTTTGCTTTCAAAATATGCCGCATGTTAACTCCTTCGTAGTAATATGAACTTTAATCGTCATATTTCAAACTTGTTTGGCATAAGTCTTGTTTGAGTGCTATAGAGAAGAAACCATTAACGCCTCAGCTATTCAACAAAAAAAAGTTCATCTTTATAGTTGTTGGTTTGACACCATTGTCTCATCCACAGAAACTGACAATGAAGCTGGAGCCGTTGCAAACGGGTCTAAAAAAGTAGATTGCTAGACTCTTCTTGCTTATTCGCCCAAAGGGTCCATGAAACTATTGGGACGGCCCTGGTCCATAGAAGATGGTGAAAAGGCGAACAAGAAAAAAAAGAGGAACGACTACTGCAGATCATGTTACCATCACAGTGCTGCATGCAACCCTTGTTTGTCTTAAGAAAATGATTGAAGATATGCATTTCCCTCTATCAATAGAGCCTTTTTTTATCTTGTTTCCCTACCCTAGATATCCTTTCCCCCTCTTCTTTGTAAAAGAAAAGATAGTGACACAGATGGTAGCATGAGCATGAGCATCTAATGCACTCTCTTTTGTAGTAAAAAAAAGTGATCCCTTTAGCGCGCAGGGACAAACGGCCTTTGCTTTTCATTTTGTCGGTGTGGAAAGTAGTCCCGACACTAACTAGTAAGAGCGCTGAGATCTATCTCTCGATGGCTAGTGCTAACAACACAAAGACACGGATTTATCCTGGTTCCGACCGGGGGCTGTACGTCAGCAGTGGTGCGCTTGGGGCACCGTATTACGTTGCACCGTAATGCTTGCATAGGGGAGCTACAAGCAAGGCGAGAGAGGAGGGGAAGCCTCTAGGTCCCTGAGGTTTGATTGAGGCGAAGTGCCAATATCGTGGATGTGGGCGGAAGCGAGGACCAGGAGCGTCCCGGTGGTCGATGGATGACCGCTCCTCGGTGATGAGTGATTGACAACGGGTGTTGGACCGACTCTTGGCTTAGTGCGCGGGTGTAGGCCGCGGCCTAGTTCGTGTTGTTGCGGGTGAAGAACGGGCGCGAAAGGTCTTCGGCCTTGAGGGGCCTCCGGGAGATGGAGAGACAAGTAGGCTCGGTTCGAGGGACCGGTGGACGGCGGGGCTCGGGTGCGGGCCACATGGTGGCGACACGAGCAAGACGAAGTCATGGACAAGCGAGCCGGTGCACGGTGGCGGTCAAGTCAAGTGGTTTGGCGGGAGGCGGACCGAGCACGCGCGGGGTTTGGTGGTTTGCCCACAAAACCATCGGCGGACGGTTTCTTGGTTTGGGCCTCAAAACCAAGTCCGAGGGCCCAACACGACGGAGACGGGATCCGGGCGTGTCGGGAAGCTTCGAGGCGGAGGACACGCGGCGGGATCGCATGGCTTGCGTCGGGAGGACGCGGGGGTGCGGCAAAGGCGTGGCCGTCCGATAGCAAGACCCACAAACATTACCTAAATGCCTCTACGTGGGTTGTATCGCCGTAGTTTAGTTAGGGGTAGTCGAGTCATTTACCACTCCGGCGGGACACGATATATAAGCCATGAGTGTGTGTTGATGGCTCTCTCTCTCCGCGACTTAGGGTTTCATTTCCTCCCTCCTCTTTCTCATTTTCGTAGCTATTTTTCTTCCATTTTTCTCTAGGCTAGCATGAGAGCTTCATGAGAGATTTGTTGAGAGGGATGGATGCTAGGGCGGCATGCTAGACCTTGTGAATCTTTCCTGGTTTGTATAGAAGATTCGGGGTTGTTTTTCGTGGCTTTTCGTGCTTGTTTTCGTGCCTTTGTTCCCGGTGTGATTCCGCGGATTTGAGTGGGTTTCTCCCCGGATTTCTTTGAGGGAAACATGGATAGATGTCTTGTGCATCTTTGTGCTTGATCTTGTGCCCTCAAACGCCGGAAACCACTTCGATTCGTGAGTTTTCGTTCGGTGCTCTAGCTTTTGGTGGTGCTCAAAGGATTCGCGATTCCGGTGATTTAGGGAGTTAGGAGGCAAGATTTTTGGGCTATAGCATCCTTGTGTGACGCTTTTCAAGTCCCCAAACCCTTGTCTCCGTAGCTTCAACCGTTTGGGAAATCCGATGATGATTTGGGGGAGTTGACTTTCGGGGTCGGGGCCGTTTCTCGCTCTCTGTCCTTTTCGCGCGGACGATCCGCGGGGGAGGTCGCGGACGGTCCGCGTGGGTCGTGTTCGTCGCGTGTTCGTCGAGTTCTTGCGCGTCCTCGCTTTCGATCCGTTTTGGCTTTTGGTTTTGGTTGCGGCCGGTTTGCGGACGGTCCGAGCTCGAGTAGCGGACGGTCCGCGGGTGGCGCGGACGGTCCGCCGGCCTCGGCGGACGGTCCGTTTTTCTCGGGTCGCTTCGGTGTTCCGTGTGTGTTTAACGGACGGTCGCGGGGAGGGCCGGACGGTCCGCGGCGTCGGCGCGGACGGTCCGCGGTAGCGAGGTCGGACGATCCGCGCGGTTCATCGCGGACGGTCCGCACTTCGCCGGGCGGACGGTCCGCCGGGAGCTGTGTGCGGTCTTTGTTTGTTTCGATTCCTTCCTTCCTTTTCTAGTGCTTCCGCGTGTGCTTGTAGGAATCGTTCCTAAGGCTAGAGGTTGATCCATAACCTCGTGGTCTTGGCGATTGGTGCGTGATTCGATCCATCGCTTGTGTGTGACCGGGGTTTGTCTAGGGTATAGGCCGGATTCTTTTGG
Organism: Cenchrus americanus; assembly: GCA_947561735.1. NCBI lineage: Eukaryota > Viridiplantae > Streptophyta > Magnoliopsida > Poales > Poaceae > Cenchrus > Cenchrus americanus. Next base: position 107,192,643 of record OX387243.1, read on the forward strand.
AAGATTTTTTACCGGCTCCTATTCACTCCCCCTCTCTAGTCGCCATCCGATCCTTCAATTGGTATCAGAGCCTGGTGCCGGATTCTTTGCGACTTTGACAAGTCCCGAATCCTAAGATGGCGTACGTTGAGCGGGGCGGTCCGCCGCACTTCGATGGCAAGGGTTACCACAAGTGGGCGGCTCGTATGATGATCTTTCTTCGTGGGAAGCTGTTGGATTTCATTGTTCTTGACAAGACCTATGCTATTCCGGTCAACATCCATACTCTTATGGTGACCGATGCCGGTGCTAAGGCCAAGTATGAGGCTAATGCAAAAGCCGTTGATCACTTGGTCCGGAGCTTGTGTGATCCAGAGTTTGAGCGTGTTCGCCATTTGAATCTTGCTAGGCAAATTTGGGAAAATTTGTTGGTTGCTCACGGTGGTGATAACCATGTGAAGGCTCGCCTCTTTGTCTCTTACCGGATGCAATATGAGAATTTCACTCCACTTCCCGGTGAGGACATTGATGCGATGTTTCGAGAGGTTCACCGCCATCGTGAACAACATGAAGGCTAATGTTGAGGATTTTCCGTACACCGAGCATGATCAGGCTTTGAAGCTCTTGCATGTCTTGGACCCAAATGTTTGGGGTGCTAAGGTTGAGTCCATCAAGGAGTCCGGACATTATTTGACTATTGAGTTGGATGACCTCTTTTCTAAGCTCAAGTCGGCTGAGGTTGACGGGAAGTTGCTATCCAAGCATGAGGGCTCGACCGACCATAGTCTTGCTCTTGTGGGAGGATCAAAGGGAAAATCTAACCCTTCCGTCGACGAGTTTTCTTTGTCCTCTCTTATGTCCATTCCGGATGAGGAGTTTGATGTGCTGGACGAGGAGGAGCTGGCCTTGCTCTCAAGGAGGTTTGATCGACTACACGAGAGTCGGAGGAACGCAAGGCGGAGCTCAGGGACGTGCTACAAGTGTGGCAAGCGTGGCCACTTCATCCCGGAAGCGGAGGAGAACAAGTACAAGGTGAACGAGTACAAGGCGCACCTGAGGCGTGAAGACAAGTACTCCTCCAAGGGCAAGCACTTCAACAAGTACAAGAGCAAGGACAAGGACAAGCGGCGACCGAGCAAGAGCGTCTACAAGAAGAACAAGGCGAGAGCGATGGTGGCGAGGTGCGAGCGACGTTGACTCAAGCTCAAGCGAGGAGCGTCAAGCTCAAGCGGCGAAGAAGAAGACGCCGGGAGGCGCAATGGCAAGAAGAGTGCAAGCCGGAACCTCGGCGGGGGCCGAGCCGTGTGGCGCTTGAGGGCTTTTGTGGCATGGCCCAAAGCTCAAGCGACAAGAAGAGCGAGAAGGAAGACGAAGCAACTCCGACTCGGAGGATGAGGTAAACCGTGACCCCGACTCTTTGCTTGCCGAGATTGCTAGGTTGAATGGTTTGCTTGATAACCGTGATAGTGTCTTGAGAGATGCCAAAAAGATAAGGAAAGATCTTAGGGCTCGGCTTGAGAATGCTAGCGAGAAAGTAGGAGAGTTAGAGTCAAAATTGCTTGAATTGAAACTTGAGAATGACTCTTTGAAACTTGCTCCTACTCCTCCCGATGATGTTGAATGTGTTGAATGTGATGCTTGGTTGAATGAGATCAAACTCGCTTAATGAGAAGAATGCTTCTATTTTGGCTCAACTAGATGCTCTTAGGATCGAACATGATGAGCTTAAGCACTACATATGGCGGCATGGCGCACAGTGTCGCAGGATTGATGGTTGTCCTGGAGAATCTTGCTCCCGACAGGCGTCATGGTGAGTCCTGTACTCGTCCAGGAGCGGCTTCGAGGGTAAGAGTGTGGGAGATTCCCGTTCCGTCGCCGTTCGTACGATGACTCGAGGGCGCGACTAGTGAAACGCTGTGGGATGAACAACAGCGAGCGTGGTGGTGTCTCGTCGTCCCGGGCTTCCACAACGCCGGGGATGGTGCTGCAGTGCCCGGGATGGTGGCACAGCGGCGGGGATGGCTGCACAGGGCCGGAGGTGAAGGAAGAGACGTGCTCCACTGGTCCGACATCACGGCGTCGTCCTGCGCCGGTGCGGGGTTGGCGTCCGTACCTCTTTCGAGGGTTCCACCGTCCTCTTTCGAGGGGTGCGACGTGGAGGCCGTACGAGAGTGGGCGACACAGTGTCACGGAGTTGACACCGGCCTTCCCGCACAGTGCCAAGGATGGCCGCACAGGGCGGGTTGGCGGAACAGCGCTGGGATATGATTCCTAGGCGGTGTCAGAGGGCCGGTGTGGCGGGGATTCGCCTTTGACCCGGGCACCCGCGGCGTCACGAGCCTAGGGCGGCCTCGAGCGAGGAGGAGAGTTGCCCGAGGGGGCGTCAGGCCCTCGAGCGAGGTGGAGAATCGCCTGAGGGGGGTGTTAGGCCCTCGAGCGAGGCGGAGAGTCGCCTGAGGGGGCATCAGGCCCTCAAGCGAGGCGGAGTTTACGTCGTGTGGCACCCTGTCCTCGAGCGAGGCGGAAACTCACCCGAGGGGTACCGCGGCCAGTCGGTTGGTGGGCCGCTATGGCTTCTTTGGGCCGTGGGCCTTTCCACTTTGGGTTGCGACCACTCAGAATGTGTTTTTGGGGTTCGTGGCATGTTCGTTTTGTGTTTTGTTATTTTTCGAAAGGGGGGTTTCCCCGGTAATTAGGGGACCCTTATGGCTGTCCCCGACAGTAGCCCCCGAGCCTCTGCGGTGGTATCTGTTAGGAACCCGCAGAGGCTGATGCTTGCTGATGGGACTTTCTTCCCTCCTGGTTGCTGTGCCGTTCCGTGGGGGCGCTCTAGCGCACCCACGAGTGTAGCCCCCCGAAGCCTTGCACGAGCGTGGGTGCTCCTGCAAGGTTCTTTCACAGTGTCTTGTCAGTGTACGAGGTGTTAGTTTCAGCCGGCATCAGCAGTGTTTCAGCCGGCCTCGGTGGTGCCATACGCACGTATTGACATTCGCCTGCGTTCGGTGCAAGCCCAGGATGTGTAGCCGTGCGTCGAGCCCCGAGCCTGGGCCCACTCGAGGCGATCGGGGAGAGCTCTCTAACTCGTTTGTACGCCCCTTCGTTGTCCTTTCGCAGGACGGAGGGGTGAGGTGTCCACGACTCCCATCGAGCGGGTCGCGAATTGCGAATCCCTCCTTGAGCTATTAATGGGTGATTCAAGTGGACGTCCGTGTCCCGTTCGATAAGGGTCGTCTCGTGGTCCGGAGACACATCCATAAAAGTGCTCACGTGGGTGTGCTAGGCAGGGCTTGGTCCCGTTTGATGGGGTCCGAGGGCGCGAAAGCTCTCCCTCGATGGGATCCCTCGACTAGCTGCCCTCGTTGGCTCTTGAACACGACGTCTAGGGTGCCCTCGAGCTGGTAAGCTCGAGGTCAGGCTCGAACGCGCGCGCTCTTGTCGTCATTGACTCTGTCAATCTGGGGCGCCTGTTCGAATCCTTCGAGGGTCAGGCTCCGAACCCCTGATTAGTAGGGTCGTTGCGGGGTGGCAACGAGGTGCCCCCGTCTTGGTTGCATCTGTAGAACTCGTGGGGTCGTGGTCAAACCGACCCTCGAGCTACTGATCAGTAACCCTTTGGATCGAGGGCATCTGTGGTGCCCACCCTTGACGGGTGGGACTTAGACCACTGATCGGTAAGCGCGTCGTTCGAGGGTCTGGCCCTCGACTTCCTCGAGTGAGGGTTGGCTCCACCCGCTTTAGATCGGGGCGTCAATCGCACCCTAAGAGGGTCGGTTTTTTCGAGCTCTCGGCTCGGATCGCGTGGGGGGTTATCCTTACCAAGTAAGGGACCCGGTCATTATATGACCACAGTCGTGGCAGCGGTCGTGCGTAGCGGGTGCGCCTTTTTAGGCGGCACTGCACAAACGTAGTGGGCAATGTGGGGGCGGATGTCGGTGTGGAATATGGTCCCGACACTAACCGGTAGATAGCGCCGAGGTCCGTCCCTCAATGGTCGATGCTAAGCAACAAGTGACACAGAGTTTTTATCCCGGTTCCGCCGAGGGGGCCGTACGTCCAGCGGGGGTGTGCTCACGGCACTATATTGCTCGGCCGGGGGGTGCCCGTAGTGGGGCTACTACAAGCAAGGCTGGAGAGGAAGCGTGGCTTCCAAGTCCCCGGTGGAGTGGCCGAAGATGTTGTGGGAGAATTGGGGAATGAGCGTACGGTGCGTCGTGCGCTCCGGTCGAATGGATTTGTGTGTGTCTGTTGTTCCTTGTGTCTCTCCCCGCGGGCCGGGGGGTTCGCCCCTCTTTTATAGATCAAGGGGGAGGCGAATTACATGCACGCCGCGCTATCTAGCTACGTGGGGGAGTGCGACGTGCTACGATGTAGAATGGGCGGCCGTCCGGCGATCCTTGCAGCGATCCGGTCATCATGGCACGACTTGTACCCAAACGGTGGCGGTTCGAGGGTAGGAGAGCAGCGAATGGCGGTGATGTCCTCTGATAGGCTCGAGGGAGGTGTCGACGCGGGCGCACGGAGTACGGGGAGTAGGCAGAACGGCGTTCCTTCCCGACGCGCTTCACAGGGCTGGAGTCGTTGCTACAGGGCCTGGCGTGCGCCTGCACGCGCGGGTACGGCGGCCACGCCGTTACAGTGGCAGGGATGGCAGTCCACCGGCCTAGCGCCTCCACCTAACCCTGTAGGGTCACAAGAAAGTGAATCGAGGGTGCGCCGGCCCCCTTTCGAGGGCTCGGCGCGTTAGCCGTGCGGGCGTGCGCACGGTGTCACGGGACTGACACCGGCCGCGCGCCGCACGGTCCCCTCCCCACAGTGGCGGGGATGGGCTCCTCCCTGGGGAGTTGGTGCGGCGGCACGGGGTGCGAGCCCCGGGCGCATGATGGCGCGCGTCCGCCGGCGTCGGGCGTTAAATGCCCGTGTACGGGGGCCGGCGCACGCGTGAGGGGCACCCTCGAGCGTGGCGGACCCCGGCCGAGGGCGGGCGTACCCTCGAGCGAGGCGGAGCCCGCTCGAGGGAAGTGTTGCCCCTCGAGCGGGGGGAAGCCCGCCCGAAGGGTACACGCATCCTCGAACGAGGCGGAGCCCGTTCGAGGGGATCTCTGGGTGGGCCGCCTCGATGGGCCGTCGGGGTCACCGCGGCGTGGGCCGTGTCCTGCATGGTTAGGCACCCGCATGGTTAGGCACCCGCATGGTTAGGCTTAACGTGTTTTGGTTTCGTTGCGGGTTTTAAGTGAGGTTTTCCCCATTGTTTAAGGGGACCCCTAGGGGTCGTCCCCGACGGTAGCCCCCGAGCATCCGCGGGTTTGCCATTGAGGCTCCCGCGGATGCCGGAACCCTGCCGATAGGACGTTCTTCCCTCCTTGTTCCGCGAACGCTTTCGCGTGGGGCCGCGTCGGCGGGACCCGCGGGTCTAGCCTCGAAGCCCTGCGGGGAGTGTGGGTGCTCTGCGCAGGGGTTAACCGCGAGAATTTGGTCGGAGGGCGTGGCACATATTCCAACCGACATCGGCGGTGTTTCAGCCGGCTTCGGGGGTGCACGCGGCGCCGGCACCCTGTCTCCGGCGGGTGCAATTTCAAGGAGGTGTAGCCGTGCGTCAAGCCCCCGAGCCTTGGCCCGTTCGAGGCGATCGGGTAGAGCTTTGCGACTTGTTTTTTAACGCGCCCTCGCCGTCCCTCCGCGGGACGGAGGGTGAGGTTTCCGCAACCCCCATCGAGCGGGTCGCGGATTGCGGATTCCTCGTCGAGGCGCTAGCGGGTGGTTCAAGTGGACGTCCATGCCCCGTTCGATAAGGGTAGGCTGCGTGGTCGGAGACACGTCCATGGAAGCGCTTGCGTGGGTTTGCTAGGTGGGGCTCGGTCCCGTTCGATAGGGACCGGGGGCGCGAAGCTCTTCCTCGGTGGGATCCCCCGCTAGCCGCCCTCGGCGGCTCTCGAACACGACATGTGGGGCACCCTCGAGCCGACGGGCTCGAGGAACGGCTCGAATGCGCGTGCCCTCGTCGTCCCTAACTCGCGATCCGTGGCGCCTGTTCGAACCCGTCGAGGGTCGGGCTTCGAACCTCGATCGGTAGGGCCGTGCGGGGGTGGCGCACGGGCGGCCCCGTCTTTTCGCGTTTGCGTCCGTCGAGGGTGCGGGCGTGCCGGCCCTCGAGGTGCCGGTTGGTAGCACGGCGCGACATGGGTGCTTGCGGTGCCGCTTTACTTCAAGCGAGGCCCTGGGCGACCCTCTCACGCGCGTGCCCTCTTTAGAGGGTTGATATTGTCTCGAGCCGGGGGCTCGTGCCGCTCGAGGGTTTTACGTGGCATGGGTACCGCGGTGCCCGCTTACATCAAGCAGGTCCCGGGCGGCCTTCTCACATCGATGTCCCATCGAGGGCTGTTTTCGTTTTGAGCCATGGGCTCGTGCCGCTCGAGGGTTTTACGCGGCATGGGTGCCCGCGGTGCCTGCTTTACTTCAAGCAGGCCCCGGGCGACCCTCTCGCGCCGATATCCCATCGAGGGCTGTTTTCGTTTTGAGCCGAGGGCTCGTGCCGCTCGAGGGTTTTACGTGGCATGGGTACCGCGGTGCCGCTTTACATCAAGCGAGGTCCCGGGCGGCCTTCTCATGTCGATATCCCATCGAGGGTTGCCCTTGTCTCGAGCGGGGGTCCGCCCCGCTCGAGGGTTCTCCTTGCTTGGCAAGGGACCGGTCATTAAATGCCTCGCGGTCGAGGGCCGCGGTTTTTTGCGGCGCGGGCGCGTCTTTTTAGGCGCGGCGCGCGCGCGCGCGCGTAGTGGGCGGCGTGGCGGTGGACGTGAGCGCTCGCCTCGGTCCCTGCGGGTCTTCGCCGTGATGATGGCCCGCCTGCAGTGATGTGGCCGCTGCAGTCGTGGTGGGGCCCGTCCGTCGGCGTGAAGGGAAGATTCCCTGCAGTTAATGCGAGCGGGGCATCTGCTCCGGAGAGCTCGCCCATCGGCTTATAAATCTGAGGGGTGGAGGAGACGGCGGTTTTTACCTTAACGCCTCACCATTTTCACTCCCCCGCCCTTTCGTCTTCATCTCGCCCTTGCCACCGTGCGGTGTCGCCGTTAGAGCTTTTCTTCCGTTCCTTGTCCTCCGCTCCTGCTTTTCTTTGCCTTCTTCATGGCGCCGCCTCAGCCTCCCCTCGCAATCCCGGAGCCGTACGCCACGGGAGAGGTCGACGGTGACGCCGCTGGCCCTTGGCGAGCGGTCGTCGCCGGCCGGTGTCGGCCAATGAAGATGGACGCCGACGGAGTGGATAGTGCCGCCGGCCGGGGACCGCGTGCCCAACCCGCCGGAGGGTTACGTGGTGAGCTTCATCCGCTACCACGAGCGGGGCTTCAACGCGCCGACGAGCCGTTTTATGCTGGCGATGTGCCACTACTACCAAGTGGAGTTGCACAACTTCGCACCAACGCGATTTCGCAGGCGGCCACGTTCGTGGGCGTACGCGAAGGGTACATGGGGATCCCTAGGTCAATTGGGAGCTGCGGGTACACCTTTTCCGCGCGGAGCTCTTCACGCAGCCCCACGACGGAGCGGGGACCCGCGCGCGGTGCGCGCCGGCGGGATGTCGCTTGCCTGCGGGGGGCAATTCAAGAACGTCTACATCCCCCGCACCATGACGACGAACAACGCCGGGCCGGGAGCGGGGATGGTTCCTACTTGCGCAACGCCGAGCCCGGCCTCCCCCCTACACCGGTCGGGTGTTCAAGGAGAGGCCCGACTCCTGGGCCTACGGGGTATCCACGCCCCGGCATCGGAGGCGGCGGGGAGTCGGTCCCGGCCGCCTGCCGGCGCCGGCGGCGATGGGGCCGAACGCGATGGGCGTCCTCGTCTTCCTCCATCATAGGCGGGTCGTGCCCTTGATGGAGAGGCCGCTCCGCATCTTCGAGATGACGGAGGCGGCCAACCCCGTCGACACGGCGAGGTCGCGGATGCTCCCGACGCCCCTCGAGCGGCCATATGCGCTCACCGGGGCGCGGAGCGCCGTCGACACCGGACGCCGCCGATGCTGCGGGGCTGGACCCCATGGGACCTCGAGATGCTTCCCACCGGCCCGCCGGGTGAGTTTGGTTCTTGATTTCGTTTTAGTTCTTTGTGTTGCCTTTGCCTCCCCGACGCGCCCTTGTTGCTCATGTGTGCGGTGCGGTGAACTTCACCATCGCCAAGTCCGTTCCGCCCACCCCCGACTCCCGCACGCTTGGCGGGCGGCGCGGCCGGCGGGAGCGGGGGAGCGGGCGGCGCGCGGGGAGGGAGCGCGCGAGGCGACATCAAGCGCGCCGCGGCCGGCGGGCCGCGGAGTATCGGCGGCGCGAAGAGCCGGGGCTCTCCTCCCCGGGGACCGAAGAGTACTCGTCCTCGGAGGAGGACGAAGAGGAAGAGGGCCGAGGGGGAGGGCCCCTCGACGGGGTGGCCGGCCGCGCCCCGTCGCGGAGCCGGCGCCGGCGGCGAGGGCGGCATCGCTGGGGGCGGGCGCAACGGCGCCGCCGCCGCCGAGCAATCGACATCGGGGGCGGCGCGCGCGCGCGGGCGCCGCCGCGCGCTCCTCGGGGGCGCGCACGGCGGGCGCGCGTGCGCGCATCGGCGTTCCCGCGCGCGCGGGGAAGCGCGCGCGCGCGCGCGGCGGTGTCGTCGGGGAGGCGCGACCGGCGGGGTGCCCGCGCGCGGGGGCGAGCGTCGCGCGCGCGCGCGGTGGCGCCGTCGGGAGGCGCGGCATCGGGGGCGTGGCCGCGCGCGGGGGCGGGCGTACCCACGCGCGCGGCGGCGCCGTCGGGGAGGCGCAACGGCGGGTGTGCCAAGCCGCGCCGGCCTCATCCGCCGAGGCCTCGAGGAAGAGAAAGCGCGCCTTTTCCTCCTCGAGGTAAGGGGTTCGATCCTTCGCTCGGTTTGATTTGTTGATGATCGGGCGTCCTAACCCTCCGTTCGTGCTTGCGCGGGGGTGGTGCCAACCGTGCCTCCTCTCGCACCCGCTAAGGTGCCGAGGACGGACGCGTCCATCCCCACCCCGGCGGCGCTCGTCGAGGGCGCGCGGGCGGGGGGCAAGCACGGCGGCGGCGGGCGAGAGCTCGCAAAGCCGGGCCGAGGCCTCGAGGACTCGGCTAGCGGATCGGCCCGCCGCGCGCGCGGCCGGCGGTCGGCGAGGAGCGGCGGCCGCCGGCCGTCGTGGGGGGTGCGAGCCGCGGCGGCGGCGGTGGTGGAGGCGCGGCCGCGCGAGAGGCGCGTCTTTGCAGAGGGGAGGCGGAGCGGGCGCAACCTGTGGCGGCGCCGTGGATGCGGCGGCACGGCCGGAGGTGGTGGCCGTGGCGCGCGTGCCGGGCGCCCCGCGGCCGCGGAGACGCAAGTGGAGGCGCCGGTGGAGGCGGCACAAGCGGCGGCGCCGCCGGCGTTCGCGCGGGCGGAGGTGGTGGAGGTCTCGGACGACTCCCCGCCGCACGGGTGGGATCGGTGGGCCGCCCGGCCCACGACCCCCCCGAGCCCCGGGGGAGGGGGCCCTCGTGAGGCGGCGCGAGGGTCACCCGGTGGTGGGGGGTCGAGGACACGCGCGCCGAGGCCTCGTCCTCCCGCGCCGGCCGCCCCGCCCAAGTGGAGGGGGCCGTCGATGATCCCCCTGCGTTTGCCGACGCCGGGGGGGGAGCGAGAGCTGCGGGGCGAGCTCCGGAGCCACGGCGCTACGCTCAACCGCACGCTGAACGAGGCGTTGCAGGTCCACGGCGGGCCCGCATGGCGCGTCTTCCAGGTAGGGTGTCGTCGCTCGTTTCCCTCTTCTTCTCGTCTTCGCGTGCTGTTTCTTTGCCGTAACGCTTACGGACTTTGGTGTGTGGGTGCCAGGAGCTCGAGCGCCGCGCCCACGACAAGTACGATGCGTTCGACCGGGTGAACGCCGAGGTCCACCAGCTCCGGAAGCGGTGCAGCGCTTTCGACGCGCTTGCCGACGCTCTCAGGTCCCCCGGACGGTGGGCGGCGTGCGGGCCCCGGCTTGGCCCCGACGAGCTCCCCGAGAGCTCCCGGGCGGGGACACGGCGCGCGCTCGAGCCTCGAGCGGGTGCGCGCGGCCCTCATCGACCGTGATGAGGCGCGCGTGGCACACGCGCTCGGACTTGGAGAAGACGCGGACGCCGGCCGCTAACCGGGAGGCGGAGGTGGCTACCGTCCGCGCCGAAACCCGGGAGCTTCGCTCGTCGCTTGAGGGGGCGCGCGCGGCGGCGCCGGCCGAGGAGCGGGCGCGCGGGCCGGAGCGGCCGGCCAAGGAGGGCCGACGACCCGAAGGCCGCCCTCGACGCCAAGGCCGCGGCCCTCGTCGTCGGCCGAGGAGCGGCTCCCGCAAGAGAGCACCGCCGCCAAGGGGCCGAGGAGCGGCTCCCGGCGAGGAGCGGCCGCCCTCACCGACGCCCGTGCGCCGGAGCGGGGAGCGCGCCGCCCACGAGGTGACGCGGGAAGTCCTTGGCGGATCGGGACGGCAAGCTCTCCAAGGCCAAGGGCGAGGTGATTATGCTCAGCATCACCAACGCCAATCAGGAGATGTCCCTCCGGGAGCAGGGTGAGACCGTCGAGCGCCTCGAGCTGACGGTCGAGGCCGTGCGCCGCGACTTCGAGGCGGAGAGGAAGCAAGTCGAAGGTGAGCCACTGTCTGACTCTTGTCTTGTTGGTTTTTTGTTTGGGAACTCGCATTCCCTTTTTCTGATTTCTTTCTTGCCTTGGCGTTTCCGAGCTTGCGCACCGCCCGGGGCACGCGGCCGAGCGGGCCGAGGCGCCGCGAGCTTCCTACAACTCCTCCGGCCGGGGGCTGCGGGAGGCCGCGCGATGCGGCCCTCGAGACCGCCGCGCCGTCGAGGAGGGCGAGGCACGGGCGGCGGCTCACGGCCGGCCGCTGCGTGCCCTTGGTGGCCATGTCACCGAGCGGATGCGCCGGCGGCGCGGCGGGCGTCCGAGAAGGCCCTCGGAGTGGTGCGGTCCCACTACGAGGTTAACTTCGAGGCGCTGGCGGAGGGCTACATCGTTCCCGAGGGCGTCGAGGAAAAGGTGGCCATGGAGCGTGTGGACACGCTCGCCGCCGACGCCGCCGGGTCGCTCGTCGAGGCCTTCGAGGAGTTCCTTTTCCCGGACGCCGCTGACGCTGTCGCTCCTCCCGCCTGAAAGCAGTTGGGCGCTAGGCCCGTTTTTGTTTATGTGTATCAGTACTCTGGCCTCGTGGCCTTTTGTAAATAAACAAGTCGTTTCATGAACATTTGCTGTAATGAAATCGTTTGTTTATCACGCTTTTTGTTTCTCCTTCTTCCTGAGTAGATTCTAGTTAGGGGAGTTCGATTTTCGCAGGGGGTGTTGACGGTTAATAATTGTATCAAAGTTCGTTTGTGACTTGCAAGCGGACAAGTCTCCCGTCGTAGTCAAGGGACCCTTCTTCCCTCGAGTGCTGAACCCAAGGTATCGAATCCGTGGAACAAATGTGTGACGCAAGAGTTGATCTAGTAAAGCCAAGTAACTTCAATCTTTGGTAAAAGAGAAACCCTAATGCATCTAGATAAGAGCACAAAACAAAGATAAATCTAATCTACTAAAGACCGGAGAAAACAAAGTAAGATTGGGTAGATAAACCGATCTAAAGGGATCGGGGTAAGCTTTTTGTTGAAGTTCCAAGCAAGAGAAGAAGTAGCAAATCGAATCTTAATAGAAGCCTCTTTAAATCGTGGTTTCCCGTCCAAATCCGAAAACATCCGCCTTTCGAGACCCCCGTTCGTCACAACGTATCCCTATTCATGCGGGGAGCTTAGGGCGAGTCAAAAGACAAGTCGAGATTCTTTCGGAAGATCCGGCGTGTACCTCTAGCCACCGCGGCTACAAGAACACCCTATGTAATCTATCGTACGAATAGAATTGGAATAAGCAAAGCCGATCGAAAAACGAAATCTTCGAGGAAACACTTGATCGCTAAGAAAAGATTCAACTTGATAATTCAACTATGACAATGATACATACACAAGATCACCACCGGGATCCTTCCTTGATCTTGCTTCTAGCTCCGGGAACTCCGACGTGGTCTTCCATGCAAGGTTCCCACGTCGGCTAGGGAAACCCTAGTCAACTAGCTCGACCCTCTCCTCTCCGACATGGTGTCCCTCTCTTCTCTGCTCCTCGGCGGCCGAAGACGAAATCTTCTCTGCGTGGCTCTCGGTCAGGGGACTATAAATAGCCCGATTGGCGGCTAGGGCAAAGGAGAGCGAATTTGGGCCCAAAATGGGCCTGGGCCGACCGGCCTGGGCCGGCCGGCCTGGGCCCATTTAGGCCCAGCCCGTGGGCTCCTTTGCCCCACGTCGGTTCCCTTGCTTCCTGGATGTTTCCCCCTTCGCATGTAGGTCCATGTCGTCGGTTTCTCTCCGAATTGGACTCAACTCCTTGTCTTGCAAGATTCGGCACTTTTACGGTCGGGTCCCCGGAGTCCGTTGTCTTCTCGGATCAAGTCCCCGGCTTCTTGGAGTTAAGTTTGCTTCATTGCATGACTTGTACGGGGCTTCAAGGTCTTGTCATGAGGTGCTTGATGAACTTATCCCGAAAGCCTTGCATTCAACACTAAAACCCTGCATAAACATTAAACTCCAAAACCGACATGCACACGTGAACTTGTTATACCACGGGGGTTAGTACCAATGGATAAGGTATAAAACTCATGCCAACACCGAAGGTAAACTCATGGCTAGGTTGACGGATTTTCACCGTCAACATCTCCCCCATGCTTAAACCTTGCTCGTCCTCGAGTAAGCCTTCGATGGATATCACCATTGCCAAACAATGTTTAAACCTTGCACTTGATCACACATGAGAAAACATAATGCTCTCAAAATTTTAATTCATTAAAGTTCCATAATGTACTAGCCTTCATCTCTACGGAGGGTAGATTCTTATTAAGCTTATCCCACAAGTATTAACATGCTCACAAAGTTTTAAATAGATCTCAGAATTTTTGAAATAAAGAACGAGATAAAGAAAAGCTAAACCAAATTCACAAATTTAAATCATCTCGTGTATTGCTCATAAACTCTCATCTCACTTGTCTCTCAAGCCTATATATTCTACTCCTTTCCCTCTCATATATATGTGGTAGGCTTTATATGGAGCTTTGGGAAAGTTTAGTCCTAACAAGATTTTATAAATGAGGTGTTGTCAAAACAAGACAAGCTTCTCATGGTCTTACCGAGACTCGTCAAAAAGGTCATTGGAAAATAATGTTAAATCAAGGAGGGGAAAGAGAAAAAATACACACACTTTTGATAAGTGGACATGTGCAAATGGCAAAGAGTGATACCGAGGCACAAAGGAAGTCCTCGTTATCGGATTGCACATGGTTGGAAAATGAGAATGGATCTTTTTAACTTGAAGCCTTGAATGCACTTTTAGAGAGCCGGGGAGTTCACTTTACGCACATTTTTTTTCTTTCTCATAGTTCTCATTCTTTTCTCTCTTTCTTTCTTTCTTTCATATATATATTTATTTATTTTTTTACCTTGAAAGTCATGAGTATCGCTGGATTTTTTTCTTTCATCATCATTTTTTTAAAAATATTCCCCTTTGAACTCTAAAACTGCACCGTACCTACCTCCTCCCCCATGCTTAGACGTTGCTCGTCCTCGAGCAAAGAGGCGAAAAATAAGGTAGGTACCGGAGATATTTTTCCTTGGAGAGATACTTGAAATCTTCAACGTTGGCACCGTCTTGCGATCTTACTTGAATTGATGATCCATTCTCAACGATAGGTTGTGGTCAAGGAGGTAATCACAAAAGATGATATTTGGTTTAAGGGTGGATATCCGGCGAGGTTTGTGAGATCTCCAATGCGGGGATACACAATGCACGGATAAAAGGCTAGCAAAAAGATAGATACGCAAAAACGGAATGACCAGCTTCTTAGTCTCGGGCCGAGAAATCATGGCCTGCAATAACTCACTCAAAAATAAATCTTGTACACTAAGGTTTATGCACTCAAATATATATAAGGCTTTGGATAGGTTGAGCAACACACAAGTGATATTTGTGACAAAGTTAGCAATATTTTTGAGCATAAAAGACATCTTTAATCTATTCATAACTTGAGAGCACATAAAACACTATGGGTCTTTATTTTAATCATAACCTCCGCTGAAAATTAAGCTAGCATTTAAATAAATTCAGATTTGTATTTTTAAGAGAGCACTAGCTTAAACATGCATAAATCAATTACAAAGATGAACAAAGCTGCAATTATAATCATATATCATCATGGCACGAATTTTGTAACTTTTCCAATGATATAATCGAGGTGGTGTCTTTATTAATGATGACATCAAGTTGAAATACAAACTGAAAATAAACAAACATGCTTGCTGAAATTTAAATAAAAACAGAAAATACTACGCAAACACACATAAGCAAAAGCTGAAAATTACGAGAGAAAAAGAAAAGAAAACTAAAGTTCCTAAATCTTCTAGTCCTCCGCCGGTGGTTGAAGTTGATGATCTTGATAATAATACCCTTGCTTGTAATATGATTGGACATTCCCTCCGACGAATTGATTTGGCTCCACAAGGTGAAGGCGTCCAAGTTCAAAGGCAATATTTGCATTGCCTTCACCAAGTTGAGTTGTGTTAGCTTGGATGGCTGCGATGTTTTGAGCGTTTCTTGCAGCATACCCTCCAATAATGGCCATGCTTTGTTGTGGTTGGGGATGATGAGCGTAGGACTCCGCGAAGTTAGCGTTGGGCACAACATAATTTGGTGGGGGTACCGGTGCACCACCCCCCCATGCTTGCTCTTGTGGCCCTCCGTAATAACTTGGCGGAGGAGGGACCCCGCCGAACGGTTGCACATTGGGTTGTGCTCCACTCGCTTGTGCGGAGGATGTTCCCTCCTCTACGATTCTTCCTCTCTTGTTCTTCCTTGCGGGGACAAGTAGTCCCTCTTCCAACCAATCTTCTCTCCCTTCATTGAAAAGCCTAAGCCTCTCGTTGGGAAGGGGTAGGTTCACTATGGCCAACCGATAACCTCCTCTCTCATCTCCACTAATGTATTTGCCTTGCCGCAAATATTCAATGCCGAGAGAGGTACCTCGCAAAAGGTGGTCGGGGTTTCTTGCGATCCCGGCCGCAAGGAAAAGGCCAACATGGAGAGGTAACACCCCGAACCAATATTACCCGCCCCCGATGTTGCTTCACAACACCAACGGTTGATCATGAGGTAAGAGGGGTCTATTGGCTGCCTGGCAATTAAAGCCGAGTATAACCAATTCAACTCCGTGTCGGTCACCTTTGTTTCCTTCATCCTCCCCAATATCCTCTTGCACATCCAAGAGTGAAATATCCGGATAATGGGGTTGCGGATGCAATTGCGTTGTTGATGGGCTTCTCCGGAGATCATGTTCCAAAATCCCGCTAACATGCGGGTGGCACGTCAACTTTCTCCGGAGCTCCCTTGTGGAATCCAAGCGGCTCCCTAACGTGCTCGTAGGGAACCTCTTGTTGGACTCCCTCCAAACGGAATGACAAGCTTTGCACCCCATCATCATCAACGATGGGTGCAATAGTCATTAAAATTTCCAAGGCGAACCCCAAATGGGTGTCCACCGATACTCCGTTGGAGAACCGCACCCATCCGAGGTGCCCCAACATATAGTATATGTCGGTGCAAAAACCCAAGGTGTAGAGTGCTTGGTCGTCGAACTCGACGTTCGGCACAAGCCTCTTCTCAAGATTGGCGAGCCTCTCCTCCTCCTCCGTCGACAAGATGATGAAGCCGTACGAAGAGGTGTGTCGGGGTGTAAGGAGGTGGTGCGGTTGAGCGAGTCGATCGTCGTGGTGGCGCGGGCTGCTCCTCCGTGTGCCCACGAGGTTCGGTAAACCTCATGGAAGTGCTTCTTGCAGCCCTCATACCACCAAGGAGGAGAGCATCGTTCCTTCTCGGTGGTGCCGTATCCGTCTCCATGCTCCGGGAGACTCGGAAACCAAGTGCCTCCTCGAAGACGTGGTTGATGACGGCTTGGACGACGACGAACTCTTCTTCTTGGAGAAGAGACTTGTGGTCTTCTTCCACATGGTTGCTGCACTCTTTTCTTCAACTAAAATTCCGGGTTGCAACCGGTAACTAGGCACTTAAACTCTTTGCTTCGGATGTGGACTTTGAGTGGATTAAGGATGTGGATTTTTTTTTGCTTGAGCTCTCAAGCTTGGGAAGGTTGGCTATGTCTATGGAGGTTTTGAGCACACAAACTTGAACACACAAACAAAGGAAGGAGAGGGAAGCTTGCACGCGCAGAAAACGGGAGCGGGGGGGGCTCCTTATGTAGGTGAGGCCGGCCTCGGTGCTCCTCCCCGCCTCGTCTTTCTTCCGGCACGATCATTTCACCTCGCAACTTTCCCGCCCGCGTGCTCCACGAGTTGCACCGCCCAAACGCTCTCGTCCACTCCTTGGTCCTTCCACTTGATGCTTCATGTTTTGGGTCATGTCCATGCTCCCTAGCTCCACTTGCTTCACATGCCACCATGAAATTCCTACAAAGTTGATGCTTGCTGCCCACCATGCTTGTCCTTCGCATGTGAAATTGGTGAAAGTTGATGAAAGGGAATCCAATGGTGCATGCATGATTACTAGATTGCCTCCATTAAGGTGTGTTTAAGGTTAAGCACTCCTCTAATTCGAAATTTAAAATATTTTTCAGAGCCATGCAAGAGCTCGAACATAATTTTAGAGAAGTTTTTAAACCATTAAAAACAAATGTAAGTCGAAAATATTTTTCGATTACGTCGATTTCGGTCTCACCGGTATAGTTTGCCTTCATCGGTTGAGAGCAAACATTTCCCGGCTTGATCATGGGGGCATAGGTTTAGGTTCTAATTTTGGCTAGATAAGAAAGATTTTGAATAAAACAAAATTAGAATAGGCTTAGAAAAATTCTAATCCTAGAGAAACCAAGGATATAGATTTTTAAAACCAACCAAAAGTTTGGATTTCTAGGTTCACGCGAGTTCTATCACGTGCTGAATTTTATTAACACCTAAATATAAATCGTGGCTCGACTCGCGTGGTTTTAGCATGAAAAATAAGTCAACCTCAGCACCATAATGAGGGTGAAAGGTTGAGTTAGGTTCTGAAATTATTTGGTTGAGGTTTCTCGAAAAGAAAAGAACAAACAAGCACATAGGAGGGTTCATGCAAAGGGTTTATGATAAAGCAAACATTCAATCAAGAATTATGTCTCTAATATTGTTCAACCACTTCTAAGTCTAATGTCTTTGCGTAATAAAACTCAAAAACTAAATTATTAAAAAGACTCAAAAAACCTGGAATCGGGTTGTCCTCCCGTAGCTTATTCTTGACTTGACGAAACGGGTTGCCTCCCCGCCTAGCGCTTCGTTTATAGTCCATGGCTAGACTTCTTCACTTGATTACTTCGGATCAATGCTCTTTGTGGGCGTTGCAATCTTGGGTACCCGCTCCGGCTTAGTCAATTTTTTTTTTTGGTCTTCACGGTCGGCTTTGTCCTTTGGTCTTGACGGATGCAACATCTTCCTTGTGGCTCGGCATCTCGAACTCCGGTCCTTCGGTCGTGATCTTCATGGTCTCTAGTGTGATCCTTCATCTCTCCCGAATGAGCTTGAGTAGCCTTCGCCGTCTTGGGACCTTGGATTTGTCTCGGATATTCTTCTTCGTTACCCATCGGGCGCCCGGCAAGTTGTCCCACTTGCGTCTAGCATCTTCATCACGATGAACACTTCACGTATAGAGCTTCCGACCTCCGTCACCTTGCCATCTAAATTCTTCAATATTTTCTCCATAGCCTCGAACTTAGTGACGGCGTCCTTGGACATGGTCGTACTCCACACACTCCTTGCATGAGGATCTTGCTTCGGCGGCCTTTAGGTGTTGAGCTTCTTTCTCCATCTCCATCTTCTCCATCCTCCTCTTAAGTAAACCGATATGCCACTCAAGGAATCCGACTCGTATGCATTCGGCTCTCGCAATCGTCATGCGGATAGTTGAGACTTTGATCTTGAACGGCCTCCCGGCGTCTTGAAGGTTTATGATAGGTAGATCAATGATGTCGGGGTGCGCGGCGCTCTCCGTGGTGGAGGTTGATCTTCCTTTGGACTTGGAGGTGGTGATTCCCTTGGAGATTTCGACGGTCCTTCGACTTCAACTTTTGAATCTAGGGTTTCCACCCCTTTAGCTTGTGTTGCATGTCACCTTTGCCCGTAAAGTTTTCCTGGATCATCCACAAAAAGGTTTGGGTTTCTTGGAGAGGTAGCCAACCATCTCCGGTTAGGGTTAGCAATAAGCAAAGTATGCAAAAACTAGAAAGGAAAAATAAATCTATGAAAACTAGGGTTAGACAAACTAGATTAGATGTATTTTGAGGATGATCAAAGTTTAGTAGATGCAAAAAGAAAAACAAAAAGAAAACTGAAAATTACAAAAAGGCAATAAAAAAAATCAAATCGGATCACTTGTTCCCGCAACGGCGCCGGAAAAAGGGGCTTGTTGACGGTTAATAATTGTATCAAAGTTCGTTTGTGACTCGCAAGCGTACAAGTCTCCCGTCGTAGTCAAGGGACCCTTCTTCCCTCGAGTGGTGAACCCAAGGTATCGAATCCGTGGAACAAATGTGTGACGCAAGAGTTGATCTAGTAAAGCCAAGTAACTTCAATCTTTGGTAAAAGAGAAACCCTAATGCATTGTTGACGGTGAAAATCCGTCAACCTAGCCATGAGTTTACCTTTGGTGTTGGCATGAGTTTTATACCTTATCCATTGGTACTAACCCCCGTGGTATAACAAGTTCACGTGTGCATGTCGGTTTTGGAGTTTAATGTTTATGCAGGGGTTTTAGTGTTGAATGCAAGACTTTCGGGATAAGTTCATCAAGCACCTCATGACAAGATCTTGAAGCCCCGAACAAGTCATGCAATGAAGCAAACTTAACTCCAAGAAGCCGGGGACTTGATCCGAGAAGACGACGGACTCCGGGGACCCGACCGGAAAAGTGCTTCGAATCTTGCAAGACAAGGAGTTGAGTCCAATTCGGAGAGAAACCGGCGACATGGACCTACATGCGAAGGGGGAAACATCCGGGAAGCAAGGGAATCGACGTGGGGCAAAGGAGCCCACGGGGCCGGGGCCTAAATGGGCCCGGGCCGGCCGGCCCGATCCGGCCGGCCCAGGCCCATTTTGGGCCCAAACTCGCTCTCCTTTGCCCTAGCCGCCAATCGGGCTATTTATAGTCCCCTGACCGAGAGCCACGGGGGAGAAGATTTCGTCTTTTGCCGCCGAGAAGCAGAGAAGAGAGGGACACCATCTCGGAGAGGAGAGGGTCGAGCTAGTTGACTAGGGTTCCCCTAGCCGACGTGGGAACCTTGCACGGAAGACCACGTCGGAGTTCCCGAGCTAGAAGCAAGATCAAGGAAGGATCCGGTGGTGATCTTGTGTATGTATCATTGTTATAGTTGAATTATCAAGTTGAATCTTTTCTCAGCGATCAAGTGTTTCCTCGAAGATTTCGTTTTTCGATCGGCTTTGCTTATTTCAATTCTATTCTCGAGATAGATTACATAGGGTGTTCTTGTAGCCGCGGTGGCTAGAGGTACACGCGGATCTTCCGAAAGAATCTCGACTTGTCTTTTGACTCGCCCTAAGCTCCCCGCATGAATAGGGATACGTTGTGACAGAACGGGGGTCTCGAAAGGCGGATGTTTTCGGATTTGGACGGGAAACCACGATTTAAAGAGGCTTCTATTAAGATTCGATTTGCTACTTCTTCTCTTGCTTGGAACTTCAACAAAAGGCTTACCCCGATCCCTCTAGATCGGTTTATCTACCCAATCTTACTTTGTTTTCTCCGGTTTTTAGTAGATTAGATTTGTTTTGTGTCTTTTACTTAGATGCATTAGGTTCTTTATCGAATATTGGAGTTACTTGGCTTTAATAGGTTAAGTCTTGCGTCACACATTTGTTCCACGAATTCGATACCTTGGGTTCACCACTCGAGGGAAGAAGGGTCCCTTGACTACGACGGGAGACTTGTACGCTTGCGAGTCACGAACGAACTTTGATACAATTATTAACCGTCAACAAGCCCCTTTTTCTCGGCGCCGTTGCCGGGGAACAAGTGATCAAGATTTGATTTTTATTGCTTTTTTTTGTAATTTTCAGTACCGATTTTGTTTTATTTTTGCATCTACTAAATTTTGATCATCCTCAAAATACATCTAATCTAGTTTGTCTAACTCTAGTCTTTATAGATTTGTTTTTTTTCTAGTTTTTTTTTGCATACTTTGTTTATTGCTAACCCTAACAGAGATGGACGGCTACCTCTCCAACAAACCCAATAATTTTGTGGATGATCCGGAAAAACTTTACAGGGCTAAGGAGACGCGAAGCACATCAAGCTAAAAAGCCGGATTTTGTAGATTCGGAGTCGGAAGACAAAGGATCGCAGGAATCTCCGGGAGAATTCACCACCTCAAAGTCCGCGGGAGAATCGACTTCCACCAATGGGTGACCAACCACCGGAAGAACGCAAGATTGGGGAGCTATGCACCCCAGACATCATCGACCTACCAATCTTGAACCTCGAGGAGATCGGAAGACCGTTCGAGATCAAGACCTCAACAATCCGCATGGTGCAACATTCACCCTTCACCGGCAAAGAGGATCCGAACCTTCACCTCCAAGCATTCATTCAACTATGTCAGACTTTCAACATGGATGGGGTGACTCAAGATCAAATGAGGGCAAGGCTTTTTCCGTTTTCACTACTCGGGAAGGCTTTGCAATGGTTCCACTCTCAACCGGCGGAGACGGTGCAAAATTGGAACACGTTGATGAAGGCTTTCATGAAGGAATACTACTCACGGGTAAAACTCAAAGCTTGCGTAATAAGATTGCCACCTTTGTTCAATATCCTACGAAACTATCTCGGAGGCATTCGAGCGCTTCAACGAGTACACCGGGCGGTTCCACATCACAAGTTCCCGAAAGAAGACCTCGTGCAAAAGTTCTATCAAGGACTCACCATGGCGTCAAGGACGATCATCGATGCATCGGCGAGGAGGATCTATCATCGAGCTTACACCGACGGAAGCTTTCACATTATTCAAGAAGGTCGCGGATAATGATACGTGGGCGTCGTCCGGCGCCTACATCCGGCTCAACCCATGGGGAACGTCAAAGGAGTCTTGCAAGTGGAGAAGGAAGACATACTTGAGGGCAAGATCGACTCGCTCATGAGGAGGTTGGAGAAGATGGAGATGGAAAAGAAAGAGGCTCAAGACTTGAAGGCCGCCGAAGCAAGGTCCACATGCGAAGAATGTGGAGAGTATGGCCATGTCCGCAAAGATTGTCCGGAGGAAGCCAAAGTGCTCGACTACATGAGGAAGGGAGAATTGCCAAACTTCCGCTACGGGCAAGGTAGGCCTCAATTTAATGCAAGCTCATCTATTCCTAACGCGGTTTCGCTTCGGATACAATTGAAGGAGTTCATGGATGAGCAAGCTAAGATCAACAAGGACACCGTCATCAAGTTCAAGACCATAGACAAGGTGTTGGAGAACATCGATAGCAAAGTGACGGAGGTTGGAAGTTCCAACCATCAAGTGCTCAACATGATGAAGATGCTCGAGACGCAAGTTGGACAACTTGCGGGGTGCCTCACTAATGATGAAGGGAAGCTTCCGGGACAACCCAAATGTCCCGAATCGGCGAAGGCCATTCAAACACGTTCGGGGAAGGAGACCGAAGATCCGGAACGTTCCGCGGGAGCAAGGAAGCTTAAACCATCCACCGAGGTGGAAGGAGCTGCTAAAGAGAAGGTTACGGGGATCGTCACCGAGGAACCCGAATTCGAGATGCCGGAGGATGACACGAGGATACCGCAACTCAAGCCACGCTACTTCCGAGGTAAACTTGACAACCACTTTGAGAAGTTTGTGGAAGTTGTGCGTAGACTTAGCATCAACATGCCATTACTAGATGCCCTACAAGTACCTACATATTCTCGTTACTTTAAAGATATACTTGCAAATAAATATGAGATAGCAACACTCGGGGTAGATCATGTCAAGATGTCCGAGGAGTGTAGTGCGGCTATTGCTTATGGGCTAGAGAAGCAAAAAGACCCCGGGTGCCCTACAATTCCATGTTCGGTTGGTTCTTTCAACTTCGAGAAGGCGTTATGCGACCTTGGAGCTAGTGTGAGTGTCATGCCGAGGGATGTGTTCGAGAAGCTACGCCTACCGATGGAGCCTACGGGAATATGTTTGGAGTTGGGAGACAACTCCATTCGCTATCCCTTGGGCATTGCCGAAGATGTACCCGTGAAGATTGGACACCACTTCATCCCCGTCGACTTCGTTGTGCTCGAGATGGGAGAGAGGGAGAAGCCGCCGCTCATCCTAGGGAGGCCGTTCCTCAAGACCGTGGGAGCTACTATTGATGTTGGCAAGGGGGAGATCATGTTTGATATCAACGGAGAAAGGAGTTCCTTCAAGTTCCGTCCAAGGATTGAGGCATGCAACATGATTGGAGTGAAGGGAGAACCAAAACAAACGGAGGGGCTGAAAAAGAAGAAGGAGCCGAAAAAAATGAACGTAACGAAAATCAAAGAAGGTGTTGCATCCGTCAAGACAAAGGAAGAGAAGCCGCCTGTGAAGACCAAAAAAATGACTAAGCCAACTAAGCCGGAAGTCAAGCCCGCGCCCAAGATGGTGCGGAAGTGGGTACCCAAGATTGCAACGCCCGCAAAGAGCGTTGATCCGGAGTAATCAAGTGAAGAAGTCTAGCTATAGACTATAAACGAAGCGCTAGGCGGGAGGCAACCCGTTTCGTCAAGTCGAGTCAAGAATAAGCTACGGGAGGACAACCCGATTCCAGGTTTTTCGAGTATTTTTAATAATTTAGTTTTTGAGTTTTATTACGCAAAGAAATTAGACTTAGAAGTGGTTGAACAATATTAGAGACATAACTCTTGATTGAATGTTTGCCTTATCATAAACCCTTTGCATGAACCCTCCTATGTGCTTGTTTGATTCTTTTCTTTTCGAGAAACCCTCAACCAAATAATTTCAGAACCTTAACCCAACCTTTCACCCTCATTATGGTGCTGAGGTTGACTTGTTTTTCATGCTAAAACCACACGAGTAGAGCCACGATTTATGTTTAAGTGTTAATAAAATTCAGCACGTGGTAGGACTCGCGTGAACCTAGAAATCAAAGCTTTTGGTTGGTTTTAAAAATCTTTATCCTTGGTTTCTCTAGGATTAGAATTTTTCTAAGCCTATTCTAATTTTGTTTTATTCAAAATCTTTCTTATTTAGCCAAAATTAGAACCTAAACCTATGCCCCCATGATCAAGCCGGGAAATGCCTCGCTCTCAACCGATGAAAGCAAACTATACCGGTGAGACCGAAATCGACGTAGTCGAAAAATATTTTCGACTTACATTTGTTTTTAATGGTTTAAAAACTTCTCTAAAATTATGCTTGAGCTCTTGCATGGCTCTGAAAAATATTTTAAATTTCGAATTAGAGGAGTGCTTAACCTTAAACACACCTAAATGGAGGCAATCTAGTTTGAATTAATCATGCATGCACCATTGGATTCCCTTTTATCAACTTTCACCAATTCCACATGCAAAGGACAAGCATGGTGGGCAGCAAGCATCAACTTTGCAGGATTTTCATGGTGGCATGTGAAGCAAGTGGAGCTAGGGAGCATGGACATGACCCAAAGCATGGAGCATCAAGTGGGAGGACCAATAATTCAAGAAAAGGAGTGGACGAGAGCGTTTGGGCGGTGCAACTCGTGGAGCACGGGGGGGGGGAAAGTTGCAGAGGCGAAATGATCGTGCCGGGAGAAAGACACGGCGGGGAGGAGCCAGAGGCCCCCGGGCCGGCCGGCCGGCCTAGGCCGGCCGGCCTCGCCTACTTAAGGAGCCCCCCGCTCCCGTTTTCTCGTGGCAAGCTTCCCTCTCCTTCCCTTGTTTGTGTGTTCAAGTTTGTGTGCTCAGAACCTCCGTAGACATAGCCAACCTTCCCAAGCTTGATAGCTCAAGAAAAAATCCACATCCTTAATCCACTCAAAGTCCACATCCGAAGCAAAGAGTTTAAGTGCCTAGTTTACCGGTTGCAACCGGGAATTTTAGTTGAAGAAAGAGTGCAGCAACCATGTGGAAGAAGACCACAAGTCTCTTCTCCAAGAAGAAGAGTTCGTCGTCGTCCAAGCCGTCATCAACCACGTCTTCGAGGAGGCACTCGGTTTCCGAGTCTCCCCGAGCATGGAGACGGACACGGCACCACCGAGGAGGAACGACGCTCTCCTCCTTGGTGGTATGAGGGCTGCGAGAAGCACTTCCATGAGGTTCACCGAACCTCGTGGGCACACGGAGGAGCAGCCCGCGCCACCACGACGATCGACTCGCTCAACCGCACCACCTCCTTACACCCCGACACACTCTTCGTACGGCTTCATCATCTTGTCGGCGGAGGAGGAGGAGAGGCTCGCCAATCTTGAGAAGAGGCTTGTGCCGAACGTCGAGTTCGACGACCAAGCACTCTACACCTTGGGTTTTCGCACCGACATATACTATATGTTGGGGCACCTCGGATGGGTGCAGTTTTCCAACGGAATATTGGTGGACACCCATTTGGGTTACGCCTTGGAAATTTTGATGACTATTGCATCCATCGTTGATGATGATGGGGTGCAAAGCTTGTCATTCCGTTTGGAGGGAATCGAACAAGTGGTTCCCTACGAGCACGTTAGGGAGCTGCTTGGATTCCACAAGGGAGCTCCGGAGAAAGTTGACGTGCCACCCGCATGTTGGCGGGATTTTGGAACATGATCTCCGGAGAAGCCCATCAACAACGCAATTGCATCCGCAACCCCATTATCCGGATATTTCACTCTTGGATGTGCAAGAGGATATTGGGGAGGATGAAGGAAACAAAGGTGACCGACACGGAGTTGAATTGGCTATACTCGGCTTTAATTGCCAGGCAGCCAATAGACCCCTCTTACCTCATGATCAACCGTTGGTGTTGCGAAGCAACATCGGGGGTGGGTAATATTGGTTCGGGGTGTTACCTCTCCATGTTGGCCTTTTCCTTGCGGCCGGGGATCGCAAGAAACCCCGCTCACCTTTTGCGTGGTACCTCTCTCGGTTTTGAGTATTTGCGGCAAGGCAAATACATTAGTGGAGATGAGAGAGGAGGTTATCGGTTGGCCATAGTGAACCTACCCCTTCCGAATGAGAGGCTTAGGCTTTTCACCGAAGGAAGGGAAGATTGGTTGGAAGAGGGACTACTTGTCCCCGCAAGGAAGAACAAAAGAGGAAGAATCGTAGAGGAGGGAACATCCTCCGCACAAGCGAGTGGAGCACAACCCAATGTGCAACCATTCGGCGGGGTCCCTCCTCCGCCAAGTTATTACGGAGGGTCACAAGGACAAGCATGGGGGGGGGGGTGGTGCACCGGTACCCCCACAAAATTATGTTGTGCCCAACGCTAACTTCGCGGAGTCCTACGCTCATCATCCCCAACCACAACAAAGCATGGCCATTATTGGAGGGTATGCTGCAAGAAATGCTCAAAACATCGCAGCCATCCAATCTAACGCAGCTCAACTCGGTGAAGGCAACGCTAATATTGCCTTTGAACTTGGACGCCTTCACCTTGTGGAGCCAAATCAATTCGTCGGAGGAAGCGTTCAATCGTATTATGAGCAAGGGTATTATTATCAAGATTATCAACATCAACCACCGGCGGAGGACTAGAAGATTTAGGAACTTTAGTTTTCTTTTCTTTTCTTTTTCTCTCGTAATTTTCAGCTTTTGCTTATGTGTGTTTGCGTAGTATTTTCTGTTTTTATTTAAATTTCAGCAAGCATGTTTGTTTATTTTCAGTATGTATTTCAACTTGATGTCATCATTAATAAAGACACCACCTTGATTATATCATTGGAAAAGTTACAAAATTCGTGCCATGATGATATATGATTATAATTGCAGCTTTGTTCATCTTTGTAATTGATTTATGCATGTTTAAGCTAGTGCTCTCTTAAAAATACAGATCTGAATTTATTTAAATGCTAGCTTAATTTTCAGCGGAGGTCATGATTAAAATAAAGACCCATAGTGTTTTATGTGCTCTCAAGTTATGAATAGATTAAAGATGTCTTTTATGCTCAAAAATATTGCTAACCTTGTCACAAATATCACTTGTGTGTTGCTCAACCTATCCAAAGCCTTATATATATTTGAGTGCATGAACCTTAGTGTACAAGATTTATTTTTGAGTGAGTTATTGCAGGCCATGATTTCTCTGGCCCGAGACTAAGAAGCTAGTCATTCCATTTTTGCGTATCTATCTTTTTGCTAGCCTTTTATCCGTGCATTGTGTATCCCCGCATCGGTGATCTCACAAACTTCGCCGGATATCCACCCTTAAACCAAATATCATTTTTTGTGATTACCTCCTTGACCACAACCTATTGTTGAGAATGGATCATCAATTCAAGGAAGATCGCAAGACGGTGCCAACGTTGAAGATTTCAAGTATCTCTCCAAGGAAAAATATTCCGGTACCTACCTTATTTTTCGCCTCTTTGCTCGAGGACGAGCAACGTCTAGCATGGGGGAGGAGGTAGGTACGGTGCAGGTTTAGAGTTCAAAGGGGAATATTTTAAAAAAATGATGATGAAAGGAAAAAAATCCAGTGATACTCATGACTTTCAAGGTAAAAAAAATAATATATATATATAATGAATGAAAGAAAGAAAGAAAGAAAGAAAGAAAGAAAGAAAAGAATGAGAAATATGAGAAAGAAAAAAAAATGTGCGTAAAGTAAACTCCCCGGCTCTCTAAAAGTGCATTCAAGGCTTCAAGTTAAAAAGATCCATTCTCATTTTTCCAACCATGTGCAATCCGATAACGAGGACTTCCTTTGTGCCTCGGGATCACTCTTTGCCATTTGCACATGTCCACTCATCTAAAAGTGTGTGTATTTTTCTCTTTCCCCTCCTTGATTTAACATTATTTTCCAATGACCTTTTTGACGAGTCTCGGTAAGACCATGAGAAGCTTGTCTTGTTTTGACAACACCTCATTTATAAAATCTTGTTAGGACTAAACTTTCCCAAAGCTCCATATAAAGCCTACCACATATATATGAGAGGGAAAGGAGTAGAATATATAGGCTTGAGAGACAAGTGAGATGAGAGTTCATGAGCAATATACAAGATGATTTAAATTTGTGAATTTGGTTTAGCTTTTCTTTATCTCGTTCTTTATTTCAAAAATTCGAGATCTATTTAAAACTTTGTGAGCATGTTAATACTTGTGGGATAAGCTTAATAAGAATCTACCCTCCGTAGAGATGAAGGCTAGCACATTATGGAACTTTAATGAATTAAAATTTTGAGAGCATTATGTTTTCTCATGTGTAATCAAGTGCAAAGTTTAAACATTGTTTAGCAATGATGATATCCATCGAAGGCTTACTCGAGGACGAGCAAGGTTTAAGCACGGGGGAGATGTTGACGGTGAAAATCCGTCAACCTAGCCATGAGTTTACCTTTGGTGTTGGCATGAGTTTTATACCTTATCCATTGGTACTAACCCCCGTGGTATAACAAGTTCACGTGTGCATGTCGGTTTTGGAGTTTAATGTTTATGCAGGGTTTTAGTGTTGAATGCAAGACTTTCGGGATAAGTTCATCAAGCACCTCATGACAAGATCTTGAAGCCCCGAACAAGTCATGCAATGAAGCAAACTTAACTCCAAGAAGCGGGGACTTGATCCGAGAAGACGACAGACTCCGGGGACACGACCGGAAAAGTCTTGAATCTTGCAAGACAAGGAGTTGAGTCCAATTCGGAGAGAAACCGACGACATGGACCTACATGCGAAAGGGGGAAATATCCGGGAAGCAAGGGAACCGACGTGGGGCAAAGGAGCCCACGGGCCGGGCCTAAATGGGCCCGGGCCGGCCGGCCCGATCCGGTCGGCCCGGGCCCATTTTGGGCCCAAACTCGCTCTCCTTTGCCCTAGCCGCCAATCGGGCTATTTATAGTCCTCGACCGAGAGCCACGGGGAGAAGATTTCGTCTTCGGCCGCCGAGAAAGCGAGAGAAGAGAGGGACACCATCTCGGAGAGGAGAGGGTCGAGCTAGTTGACTAGGGTTCCCCTAGCCGACGTGGGAACCTTGCACGGAAGACCACGTCGGAGTTCCCGGAGCTAGAAGCAAGATCAAGGAAGGATCCGGTGGTGATCTTGTGTATGTATCATTGTTATAGTTGAATTATCAAGTTGAATCTTTTCTCAGCGATCAAGTGTTTCCTCGAAGATTTCGTTTTTCGATCGGCTTTGCTTATTTCAATTCTATTCTCGAGATAGATTACATAGGGTGTTCTTGTAGCCGCGGTGGCTAGAGGTACACGCGGATCTTCCGAAAGAATCTCGACTTGTCTTTTGACTCGCCCTAAGCCTCCCCGCATGAATAGGGATACGTTGTGACGAACGGGGGTCTCGAAAGGCGGATGTTTTCGGATTTGGACGGGAAACCACGATTTAAAGAGGCTTTTATTAAGATTCGATTTGCTACTTCTTCTCTTGCTTGGAACTTCAACAAAAGGCTTACCCCGATCCCTCTAAATCGGTTTATCTACCCAATCTTACTTTGTTTTCTCCGGTTTTTAGTAGATTAGATTTGTTTTGTGTCTTTTACTTAGATGCATTAGGTTCTTTATCGAATATTAAAGTTATTTGGCTTTAATAGATTAAGTCTTGCGTCACACATTTGTTCCACGGATTCGATACCTTGGGTTCACCACTCGAGGGAAGAAGGGTCCCTTGACTACGACGGGAGACTTGTACGCTTGCGAGTCACGAACGAACTTTGATACAATTATTAACCGTCAACATGCATCTAGATAAGAGCACAAAACAAAGATAAATCTAATCTACTAAAGACCGGAGAAAACAAAGTAAGATTGGGTAGATAAACCGATCTAAAGGGATCGGGGTAAGCTTTTTGTTGAAGTTCCAAGCAAGAGAAGAAGTAGCAAATCGAATCTTAATAGAAGCCTCTTTAAATCGTGGTTTCTCGTCCAATCCGAAAACATCCGCCTTTCGAGACCCCCGTTCGTCACAACGTATCCCTATTCATGCGGGGAGCTTAGGGCGAGTCAAAAGACAAGTCGAGATTCTTTCGGAAGATCCGCGTGTACCTCTAGCCACCGCGGCTACAAGAACACCCTATGTAATCTATCGTACGAATAGAATTGGAATAAGCAAAGCCGATCGAAAAACGAAATCTTCGAGGAAACACTTGATCGCTAAGAAAAGATTCAACTTGATAATTCAACTATGACAATGATACATACACAAGATCACCACTCGGATCCTTCCTTGATCTTGCTTCTAGCTCCGGAACTCCGACGTGGTCTTCCATGCAAGGTTCCCACGTCGGCTAGGGAAACCCTAGTCAACTAGCTCGACCCTCTCCTCTCCGACATGGTGTCCCTCTCTTCTCTCGCTCCTCGGCGGCCGAAGACGAAATCTTCTCGCGTGGCTCTTGGTCGGGGGACTATAAATAGCCCGATTGGCGGCTAGGGCAAAGGAGAGCGAATTTGGGCCCAAAATGGGCCCGGGCCGACCGAATGGGCTGGCCGGCCCGGGCCCATTTAGGCCCGGCCCCGTGGGCTCCTTTGCCCCACGTCGGTTCCCTTGCTTCCCGGATGTTTCCCCCTTCGCATGTAGGTCCATGTCGTCGGTTTCTCTCCGAATTGGACTCAACTCCTTGTCTTGCAAGATTCAAGACTTTTCTCCGGTCGTGTCCCCGGAGTCCGTTGTCTTCTCGGATCAAGTCCCCGCTTCTTGGAGTTAAGTTTGCTTCATTGCATGACTTGTACGGGGCTTCAAGGTCTTGTCATGAGGTGCTTGATGAACTTATCCCGAAAGCCTTGCATTCAACACTAAAACCCCGCGTAAACATTAAACTCCAAAACCGACATGCACACGTGAACTTGTTATACCACGGGGGTTAGTACCAATGGATAAGGTATAAAACTCATGCCAACATCGAAGGTAAACTCATGGCTAGGTTGACGGATTTTCACCGTCAACGGGGGGCCCGCCGGGTTGGAGGCGAGAGAGAAGGGCCGTATCCACGCGGCGTAGGCTATCTCCGGCTCGCACGCTCCTTCCGCCGTGCCGCCCGCGCCCTGTTCGAATTGTTGCTCGAGGTTGAAGTAGGAAACAAACTTAGCGTGTGTGAGTTATTTTTATTTTTGCGCGAAAAAATGGGACCATTTTGGGGGGGATGCCCCCGCAGTAGCCCCCGAGGGTAACTTGGGTTTCAGGGGAAAGCCGAGTTGCCCTTTTTATTAAGCTTAAAGCTTTTACATAGTTGCAACCAACTGGGGCGTTGGCCGTGCGGTTTTTACAACAAAAATACTTGGAAATCCTAGCTAAGGGTAGAAGCGACGTAGCTGTTGGATGTTCCAAGCGTTGGTGAGCTCTTCACCGTCCTCATTGGCCAACTTGTATGTGCCGGGCTTGAGTACCTTCACCACGACGTAGGGTCCCTCCCATGGGGGCGATAGCTTGTGGCGCCCTCGGTTGTCTTGGCGTAGCCTTAGGACCAGGTCCCCTTCGTTGACATCCCGCTGGCGTATCTTGCGTGCTTGATAGCGCCTGAGGGACTGCTGGTACCTCGCGGAATGCATTAAGGCTACGAGGCGTGCTTCGTCCAGCTGGTCCAAGGAGTCCTCGCGGGCTCGTTGGTTAGCATCCTCGTTATAGCCTCGAACCTTGGGCGACCCGTATTCTAAGTCCGTGGGGAGGACGGCCTCTGCGCCGTGGACTAGGAAAAACGGGGTGAACCCAGTGGCTCGCTCGGGGTGGTCCTTAGGCTCCACACAACCGCCGGTAGTTCTTGGAGCCATTTCCCCCGCATTTGTTCAACTCGGTCGAAAATTCTAGGATTTAGGCCTTGTAAGATCATGCCATTGGCACGTTCTACTTGGCCGTTGGTCCGTGGGTGCGCCACACCGCCCAATCCACACGGATGTGGAACTTGTCGCAGAACTCCAAGAACTTCTTGCCCGTGAACTGGGACCCATTGTCGGTGATGATGGAGTTTGGCACTCCAAAGCGGTAGACGATGTCGGTGAAGAATGTTACCGCCTGTTCTGCCCTTAGATTCGTGATGGGGCGCACCTCCACCCACTTGGAGAACTTGTCGATCGCGACCAACAAGTGGGTGAAGTCCCCGGGCACCTTCCGCAGGGGCCCGACGATGTCCAGCCCCCACACGGCGAACGGCCATGTTACGGGGATGGTCTGTAGGGCATGGGCGGGCAAGTTGGACTTGCGGGGCGTAGAACCGGCACCCCTCGCGGTGCGCACGATCTCGCCGGCGTCCGCGACCGCGGTGGGCCGCAAAAGCCCCGGCGGAACGCGTTGCCGACGAGGGTGCGGGGCGCGGAGTGGTGGCCACGGATCCCCGCGTGGATGTCCCGCGAAGCTCGCGCCCCTCGGGAATGGGCACGCATCGCCGTAGGATGCCGGAGGCGCGCGCTTGTACGGCTCGCCGTCGACGAGGGAAAAAGACTTAGCCATCCTAGCGATGCGCCTAGCCGCGGCCCGGTCCGCGGGGAGTTCCCCTCGAGCGATCCGGGCAATGTATTTCTCCCGCCGGTCCACCCGGACGGGGGCCGGCTCGATGTCCATTACGTCGGCCTCGTGGGGAGCCGTACCCCTCGAGAAGGTAGAGCACGTATGCCTCGTTCGAGGGGTCCTCGTCCATGGGCTCCGCACCCGCTGGATTCGAGGGAGCCCCCGAGGGTTCGTTGTGATTCGAGGGGTAGGGCTCGAAAGCGACCGAGGGCTGAGCGATGTCGCGCGCGAAAACGTTCGGGGGGACGGTGATCCGCCCGGACGCGATCTTGGCGAGCTCGTCCGCCTCTTCGTTGTACCTGCGGGGCACATGGTTGAGCTCGATGCCGTAGAACTTGTCCTCGAGGGCTCGCACGGCCTTGCAGTAGGCCTCCATCTTGTCGTCGTGGCAGCTCGCGTTCTTCATGACTTGATCAATCACGAGCTGCGAGTCGCCCCTTACGTCGAGGCGTTTGACGCCTAACTCAATGGCGATTTTGAGGCCGCAGAGGAGGGCCTCGTATTCGGCCATGTTGTTAGACGCGGGGAAGTGGAGGCGCACCGCGTACCGCATGTGTTCCCCGAGGGGTGACACGAAGAGCAGGCCCGCGCCCGCCCCCGTTTTCATCACCGAGCCGTCGAAGAACAGAGTCCAGCACTCCGCTTGGATCTGTGGCGGCGGCGCTCGCGCGTGTCCGTCCACTCGGCGACGAAATCCGCCAAGATTTGGGACTTGACAGCCTTGCGCGGGGCGTAGGCGAGCGTCTCGCCCATCAGCTCCACGGACCACTTGGCGATCCGGCCCGCAGCGTCGGGGTTGCGGATGATTTCTCCTAGTGGAAAGGAGGAAACCACCGTGACGGGGTGGGCCTCGAAGTAGTGGCGGAGTTTGCGCCGCGCAAGAACCACTGCGTACAGCAACTTCTGGACCTGGGGGTAGCGCGTCTTCGTGTCCGAGAGGACCTCGCTGATGTAGTAGACCGGCCGCTGCACAGGCAAGGCATGCCCTTCCTCCGTGCGCTCCACAACGATCACGGTGCTCACCACCGGGTGGTCGCGGCCCACGTAGAGCCGCAGGGGGCTCGCCGCCCCGCGGCGGCGTGAGGATCGAGGTGTGCGTTAGAGATGCCTTCGCTTGTCGAGCGCATCCTGGGCCTCGGTGGTCCAGGAGAAGCGCTCATGCTTCTTGAGTAGGCGGTAGAGGGGCAGGCCCTTCTCACCGAGCCGCGAGATGAAGCGGCTCAAGGCGGCAAGGCACCCCAACACCTTCTGCACCCCCTTGAGGTCCCGGATCGGACCCATCCGTTCGAGGGCCGCGACCTTTTCGGGGTTGGCCTCGATTCCCCGCTGGGAGACGATGTACCCCAGAGCATGCCTCGCGGCACTCCAAAGACGCATTTTTCGGGGTTTAATTTGACCCCATTGGCCCGTAGGCAGTTGAATGCGACGCCAAGGTCGCCAACCAGGTCGTCCGCCTTCCTGGTCTTTACGACGATGTCGTCCACGTATGCTTCGACCGTCCGCCCGATGTGATCCCCAAAAACGTGCTGCATGCAACGCTGGTATGTTGCACCCGCGTTTCGAGGCCAAATGGCATCATGACGTAGCGAACGTCCCGAACGGTGTGATGAACGAGGTCGCGAGCCGGTCGGACTCTTTCATCTTTATCCGATGGTACCCGAATAGGCATCAAGGAAACGCAGGCGCGTTCGCACCCACCGTTGAGTCAACGATTTGATCAATGCGTGGTAAAGGAAAAGGAACTTTAGGACATGCTTTATTGAGACTAGTGTAGTCTATACACATCCGCCACTTCCCATTCTTTTTCATTACAAGCACGGGGTTTGCTAGCCATGTTGGGTGGAACACCTCCTTGATGAATCCGGCCTCGAGAAGCTTTCGCAGCCTCCGCTCCGATTGCCCGTCGCCGCTCCTCGTCGAAGCGGCAGAGCCGTTGCCGCACGGCGCGAGCGTTTGGCGGGGATGTCAAGGGAGTGCTCGGCGACTTCCCTCGGGATGCCTGGCATATCCGAGGGGCTCCACGCGAAGATGTTGGCGTTGGCGCAAAGGAAGTCGACGAGCACCACTTCCTATTTGGGGTCGAGGGTGGAGCTGACCCTCAACGCCTTGCCCTCGGGGGCTGAGGGGTCGAGGGGGACCCCCTTGGTCTGCTCCGCGGCCTCGAAGGTGCCAGCGTGCTTGGCGGCGGAGTTGAGGTCTTCGTTGACCATCTTCTCCAGCGTGTTCACCGCGCGCTTCATCCGGCCGCTAGCGCCTCGCGTGCTCCACGCATTCGACATCGCAAGCCGAACGCGTGCTCGATCGACGAGCCGACGGTGATGATGCCGTTTGGGCCGGGCATCTTCATCTTTAGGTAGGTATAATTGGGGACCGCCATGAATTTGGCGTAGCAGGGTCGCCCAAGTATAGCATGGTAGGCCCCTTGAACCCCACCACCTCGAAGGTGAGGGTTTCCTTGCGGAAGTTCTTAGGGGTGCCAAACCAGACCGGCAGGTCGATCTGCCCGAGGGGCTGAATCGCTTGCCGGGCGCGATGCCGTGGAACGGCTTCGTGCTGGGCCGCAACTCGGTCCAATCCGATCCCCATCGGGCGCGCAGCGTATGCGCGTAGAGGATGTTGAGGCCGCCGCCTCCGTCCATGAGGACCTTCGAGAACCCGGCGTTCCCGATGATGGGGTCAACCACCGCCGGGTCGGCCCGGTTGGGGACGCGGTTTGGGTGGTCCTCCCGCCGAACGTGATGGCGTCCTCCGACCAATTGAGGAAGGACGGAGACGCCCTCTCGCCGGCGAGGACCTCGTGCCGCTCCTTCTTGCGTTGGCGTGTCGACATGTCGACAGCTGGTCCCCCCGAAGATGAGGAACACATTTTCGACGGCGGGGAAGCCGCCCGTGTCGCCATCGCCTCCGTCTTTCTTGGCCTCTCGCCTCCTTCGCGGTGGCACGGCCGTAGAATTTCTTGAGCATGTCGCACCGCTCAAGGGTGTGATGTACTTCGGGGTTTTGTGGTAGGGACATGGCTTTTTTAGCATGTCGTCGAACACCCCCGGCCTCGAGGGGCCGGCCGAGGGCCCCGTCGAGCCGGGTCGACGGGCCGAGGGCCTCGGCGTTGCCGCCGTCGCGCCCTCGCTTGTGCGCCCGCGCGCGCGGCTTTTTCCCCCTTCTTGCCCCGCTTGTCGTTGCGGTGTGGCTCCTTGGACTTGCTGCCCTCCGCGGGCGCGTCCTCCGAGCGCTTGCCCTTTTTGCCGCCGAAGATCGCCCCCACGGCCTCCTCCCCGAGGCGAAGCCGGTGGCGATGTCGACCCGCTCGTTGGAGTCCGGGCAGCGGGCCGCGTCCCGGCCTCCCGCACGAGGTCCCGCACGTGGTGCCCTCGAGGAAGGCGTGCACGATCTCGGACCGCGCCACGCCGGGGAGCTCCGTGCGCCGCTTGGAGAAGCGTCGTATGAAGTCCCGCAGCCGACTCGCCGGCTTCGCGTGCGGAGCGCAGTCCCATGAGTTTCCGGGGCGCACGTATGTGCCCTGGAAGTTGCCCACGAACGTGTGGACTAGGTCGTCCCGCTTATGGATCCGGGCCGGCGGGCAAGTGCTCGAGCCATGTCCGGCCGCGTCGCCAAGATGTAGGGGCAGGTTGCGGATGATGACCTCGTCGCTGGTGGCCCCGCCCAGCTGGCAAGCCAAGCGGTAGTCGTTGAGCCACACGCGGGGGTCCGTCTCCCCGTTGTACTTGACGATCGTCGAGGGTTGGCGGAAGCGTTGGGGGAACGCTGCCGCACGGATCTCCCGGCTGAACACACGGGTGCCTGGGGGCTCCGGCGTCGGGGAGCGGTCTTCGCCACTCCGCCGTAGCGCCCGCCCCGTCGAGGGTGGTAGCCCCTTGCCGCTCGTGCGTCCGCCTTGCCGGTGCGCCCGGCGTTGATGATGTTGCGGGCGTCGCCATCCGCCGCCCTACGCGCGTCAAGGAGTCGCTCCCCGGCCGGCGTGCGCCCTTGCTCGGTGGGACGCCCCGCTAGTCCCCCCGCGTGCACCGAGGGTTCACCTCCCGGTGCGGCTTCATCGCCCCGCGCATCCCCCCCGTTGGCGGATGCGTGAGGCCGAGCTCTCGGCCCGCCGGACGGCCGCTTGCTCGATGAGGGTTTGCACCTCGCGGTGCATGTCTCGAGCCTCGGGGGTCGACGGTGCCGGCATGGCCCGCGAGCAGCCGCCGCGGCGGCGACGAGCTTCCGGCTCGCCCGTGGGGGCGCGTCCGCGTTTTCGACGTTGGGGACGGTGTTGATGCGGTCGCGGACCGTCGGCCCGCGCTCCCGTGCGCGTTCGCCGCGCGCGGAGGCTTCCCCCGCCATTGAGGCGTGGAGCGCCCGCACCGTTCGGCATTCCTCCGCCGGCCTGGCCTCGAGCTCGCGGGCTTGGGCTAGCCGCGCGTCGGCGTCGGCCCCGGCGAGAGCGCTTGGCCCCGCGGCCGGGCGCGCCGCGATCCTTGGGGGCGGGGTGTGACTTCCCCGTCTCCGGCGCCCACCGCACCGGCGGCATTGGCCGGGTCGTTAGTGATGACGCGCGCGGCACTCCCGCGCGGGGTCGTAGCTCCCGTGGCCGGAGTCGTCGGAGCAGCCCAAACCCGTAGTCCGCGACGTCGAGGAAACGCCGAACGCGACCGGGTCCGCACGCCGAGAAGTCCCACTCCGCGTATCCGTGGCGGTTGGCGGGTGGCATCGTGTCGACGGAGCCCAGGGATGACTCATCCCCTGCTGAGGCGCCGGGTCCCCGGCGACGAAGACGTGGCGGCCGGCGGAACCCCGCGCATCGTCGTGTTGACGTTGGCGTTGTAGGCCGTCGTAGCGCCACGCAGCCCGATGGGGATGCGCGGTCCCGAGACCGCGCGCTGTCCCGCCGGGGTGGTGGCGGTCGTGATGGTCGGCGCACCGCGCCGGGCGGCGGCGCGCTCGGCTTGTCGCCGCTCGGATCGCGCCCGACGCGATCGCGGCCCGAGCGACGGTGGCGTCGTGGCGCCGACGGGCCCGCGCATCCGTGCCCGCGGGCGCCCGCGCCGTGGTGGTGCGCGCGGCGGGGGCCGCAGCCGACCTAGCCCGGCGCGCGCGCGCGGAGCTCCTCACGGTTGGTGAGGCGCGTGAGATAGCCATTCCCCGTGGCCCGAAAGTTCGAGTCCCCGAAGCGAATTTCGAACCCGCCGGGGAGGGGGTCCGAGCTACCCATGCGTAGGTGAAGGTGTTCAAGCACATAAGCGACGTTTGCATTTCCTTCACCCATTTGGTTTGCATTGGTTTGGATGGCTGCAATAAATTGCATGTTCCTTGCAGCGTATCCTCCAAATGTGGCTCCATTTTGTTGTGGTTGAGGAAGGTGTGCAAATGGCTCCGCAAAGGCTACGTTGGGCACCGCAAAAATGGTGGGGGTATGGCTGCACCACTCCCCCATGCTTGCATTGGTACACCACCGTAGTAATTTGGCGATGCCGGAATTTCTCCGAATGGTGGAACATAATTTTGTTGTGCACCTCCTTCTTGGGCCATAGAAGATCCTTCTCCTATAATTCTTTTCTATTATCATTTTTTTTCTTCGCCGCACAAGAAGTCCTTCCTCTAACCGATCTTCTTCCCCTCAAGAAAAGTCTTAATCTTCAATCCGGAAGGGGAAAATTCACCTAGGCCACTTGGAAGCCTCCTCTCTCATCTTCACTCTTATATTTTCTTTTCTTCATATATTCCTAGGGAAGTTCCGGGTAGGAGATGATTTGGGTTCCTTGTAATACCCGGTTTTTTAAAGAGATAGCCAATATGGAGAGATAACACCCCGAACCAATATCTTCCGAACTCGATGTTGCAACAACACCACCGGTTGATCATAGGTGAGTGGGGTCTATTGGCCACTTGGCAATCAAAGCCGAGTAAAGCCAATTCAACTCCGTGTTGGTTATCTTTGTCTCTCTTGTTCTCCCAAAAATCCACTTGCACAAAAGTGACACACTTGGATGATGGGTTCCGGATAGTATTTTTTCGTTGATGGTCTCTTCCCGTGATCATACTCCAAAAGCCTTCCCATGTGCCTTCATGCACATACTTGTTCCGGAGCTCCCTTTTGAAAATAGGGGACACTCGCCCATGGGTCCACGATACTAGAACATGCAATCGTTTCGAACATGAAAACCAATCTAGTCTATCGGGGATTGTGCTGAATGGATCCAAGGAAGCATTGAGGCCTTACTCCCTTTACGGCATGGTTGCTAGCCTTAAGCATTAAAGTATTTTCAGCACAAGATGATAGATAGATAATCCAACAAAGTATGATTACATTTCAAGATCGATTGCAACCTATGAATGAAAGGAGATTACCCCATCAAGGTGCTAGAAATAGCATCACTGATCAAGGTTACCCTTCCGACGGTGTCTTCCTTCTTCTCCTCTTGTGGGCTCCCTCCAACGGAATGAGAGACTCAGCACTCCTTCATCAAGGGCATGCGCCACGGTCATGAAAATTTCCTAGGCGAATTCCTTGTGGGTGTTTGCCGACACTCCGTTAGAGAATTGCACCGTGTCCCGTATGAAAACCCAATATGTGGAGAGCTTGGTCGTCGATGTCGGCATTCGCTACAAGCCTCTACTTTAGGCGAGTGAGCTTCTTCTCCTCCTCCTCCGTCATGATGACATACCCCTCGGAATACCGCGGAGCGTATGGAGGTGGAGCGGATGATCGTGTCAAGTGGTGAGGTTGGACGGGCGGCTCCTCCATATGTTATTGAAGTTTGGTAAGCCTAATAAACGAGTTTCGTGTGGCCCTCATGCCACCAAGGAGAAGAGTCCGATTCCTCCTCGGCGGTGCCATGTCCTCCTCCATACCCCCGAGGAAACTCGGAAACGAGTGCCTCCTCGAAAAGGTTGTCGATGACGGCTTAGACGACGATGATCCCTTCTTCTTCGGTGCAAAGGCTTGTAGTTTTCTTCCATGATTGCAGCACTCTCCCTCACAAATAAATATCCGGGGTTTTCACCCGGTAACAAGGTACACAAATATTATTTTGGGGTCTGGAATTTGAGTGGATTAAGGATGTGATTTGTTGCACGAAACAAACGCGGTGGATGGCTAAGTCTAAGGTGATCCCGGCCTACAATCTAGAGCACACGAACAAAGAGTTGGATGAAAGACTTACCTCTCTCCTCCTCTTGGCTCGGGTCTTCTCTAGTGCATTCATGTTGCTTCATGATCGCGTACACCTTCCAAACGTTCCCGCCACTCCTTCGCTTGCACTATTGCTCCTTCCACTTGATGTTTTCGCTTTGATTCACTTCCATACTCCCTTGCCTCACATGCATCCATGGTATTCCTACAAAACAAAGCCTTGGCTGCCCCCCATGCTTGTACCTTGCATGTGGTTTAAGTATGTTGGAGGGGCATCCCGTGATGTGTCATGGTGCATGCATGGTTAGGTTGACTAGGTTGCCTCCCTTTAGGTGTGTTTAAGGCTAAGCACTCCTCTAATTTCGAAATTTAAAAATATTTTTCAGAGCCATGCAAGAGCTCGAACATAATTTTAGAGAAGTTTTTAAACCATTAAAAACAAATGCAAGTCGAAAATATATTATTTTTACGTCGATTTTGGTCTTACCGGTATAGTTTGCCTTCATTGGTTGAGAGCAAACATTTCCCGGCTTGATCAAGGGGGCATAGGTTTAGGTCCTAA
This sequence comes from Cenchrus americanus, assembly GCA_947561735.1. NCBI lineage: Eukaryota > Viridiplantae > Streptophyta > Magnoliopsida > Poales > Poaceae > Cenchrus > Cenchrus americanus. Next base: position 107,232,000 of record OX387243.1, read on the forward strand.
TTTTGGCTAGATAAGAAAGATTTTGAATGAAATAAAATTAAGTGAGGCTTAGAAAAATTCTAATCTTAGATAAACCAAGGATATGGATTTTTAAACCAACCAAAAATCAAGTTTCTAGGTTCACGCGAGTCCTACCACGTGCTGAAATTTAAATAATCATCTAGATACAAGTCGTGGCTCTACTCGAGTGTTTTTAGCATGAAAAACAAGTCAACCACAGCACCATAATGAGGGTGAAGGGTTGAGTTAGGTTCTGAAATTATTTGGTTGAGGGTTTCTCGAAAAGAAAAGAATCAAACAAGCACATAGGAGGGTTCATGCAAAGGGTTTATGATCAAGCAAAATATTCAACCAAGAATTTTGTCTCTAATATTGATCAACCATTCTAAGTCTAAGGTTTTGCGTAGTAAAATTCAAAACTGAATTAAAGGGACTCGGAAAAACCTGGAATCGGGTTGTCCTCCCGGTAGCTTATTCTTGACTCGACGAAACGGGTTGCCTCCCGCCTAGCGCTTCGTTTATAGTCCATGGCTAGACTTCTTCACTTGATTACTCCGGATCAACGCTCTTTGCGGGCGTTGCAATCTTGGGTACCCACTTTGGCTTAGTCATTTTTTTTGGTCTTCGCAGTCGGCTTTGTCCTTTGGTCTTGACGGATGCAACAACTTCCTTGTGGCTCGGCATCTCGAACTCCGGTCCTTCGGTCGTGATCTTCATGGTCTCTAGTGTGATCCTTCATCTCTCCCGAATGAGTTGAGTAGCCTTTCGCCGTCTTGGGACCTTGGAGTTGTCTCGGATATTCTTCTTTGTCACCAATCGGTTGTCCGGCAAGTTGTCCCACTTGCGTCTCTAACATCTTCATCACGATGAACACCCCGCATGTGGATCTTGCCTTGGTAGCCTTTAGGTGTTGAGCTTCTTTCTCCGTCTCCATCTTCTCCATCCTCGTTGATCTTGAACGGCCTTCCGGCGTCTTGACTTGGAGGGGGTGATTCCCTTGGAGATTTTGATGGTCCTTCGAGCTTGTGTTGCACGTCACCTTTGCCTGTAAAGTTTTCCTGGATCATCCACAAAAAAGTTTTGGGTTTCTTGGAGAGGTAGCCAACCATCTCCGGTTAGGGTTAGTGATAAAACAAAAATCTAAACATAAAGACTAGGGTTAATCAAAACTAGATTAGATTGACTCTTTTTTTTTCTTTTCAGGGATGATCAAACATAAGAGATGCAAAAGAAAATCAAAAGAAAAATCGAAAGATAAGCGATGCTAGATCAGATCTTGATTGCTTGTTCCCCGGCAACGGCGCCAGAAAAAGGGGCTTGTTGACGGTTAAAAGTTGTATCAAAGTTCATTCGTGACTTGCAAGCGGACAAGTCTCCCGTCGTAGTCAAGGGACCCTTCTTCCCTCGAGTGATGAACCCAAGGTATCGAATCCGTGGAACAATGTGCAACGCAAGGAATCAATCTAGTAAAGCAAGGCAAAGCTATCTTATGAAGGTAAGTTGCATCTAATCTACTAACTCATAAAGAAAACGAATCTAATCTAATCTACTAAAGAGGTAACAAGAGAAAGCAAGAGATAACCAATCTAGAGAATCTAGATCATGCTTATGTTGTAGCTCCAAACAAGATAGATGAAGATAGCAAAGCGAATCTCATTAAAAGCATCTTTAAATCGTGGCCTTCCCATCCGACTCCGAAAACATCCGCCTTTCGAGACCCCCGTTCGTCACAACGTATCCCTATTCATGCGGGGAGCTTAGGGCGAGTTCGATAGAACAAGTTGAAATCACTTGGCCGGTCCGGTATGCACCTCTAGCCACCGCGGCTACAAGAGCACCCTATGTAATCTAGCCGCAAACTAGATCGTAGAAGAAGCAAAACCAAGAAGAAAACAAAATCATCGAGAAGGCACTTAATCGCTAGAAATCGGATTCACTTACAAACTTCACCATGAATGATTACATGAACAAGATCACCACCGGGGCCCTCCCTCGATCTTGATCCTCGCTCCGAGCTCCGACGTGGTCTTCCATGCAAGGTTCCCACGTCGGCTAGGGAAACCCTAGACAACTAGCACGACCCTCATCTTCAAGTTGGTGTCCCTCAAGCTTCTCTCGCTCCTCGGCGGCGGATTACGACTTCGGTTCTCCGTGGCTCTCGGTCGTGGGGGCTATTTATAGCCCGGGGAGCAATTAGGTCAAAGGAGAGCCCGATTGGGCCCCGAATTGGGCCGGGCCGGCCGGCCCGGGCCGACCGGCCCGGGCCCACCCGGCCCATCCCGCGGCTCGCTTCGCCCGGTGTTGCTTCCCACGACTTCTAGATGTTCTCCCCTTTTGCATGTGGGCCCTTGACGTCGGTTTCTCTCCGAATTGGACTCAACTCCTTGTCTTGCAAGATTCAAGACTTTTCTCGGTTCGGTCCTCGGAGTTTATCATCTTCTCGGGCTTGGTCCTTGGGCTCTTGGAGTCATGTTCACTTCATTGCTTGACTTGTATCGGGCTTCAAGGTCTTGTCATGAGGTGCTCAATGAACTTATCCCCGAAGTCTTGCTTTCATCGTTAAAACCCCGCGTAAACACACAACTCCAAAACCGACATGCACAAGTGAACTTGTTATACCACGGGGGTTAGTACCAATGAATAAGATACAAAAGTCATGCCAACACCGAAGGTAAACTCATGGCTAGGTTGACGGATTTTCACCGTCAACACTCAGCACCGGGGGTGCTCGTAGTGGGGCTGCTAAAAGCAAGGCGGGAGAGGAAGCGTGGCTTCCAAGTCCCCGGTGGAGTGGCGAAGATGTTGTGGGAGAATTGGGGAATGAGCGTACGGTGCGTCGTGCGCTCCGGTCGAATGGATTTGTGTGTGTCCGTTGTTCCTTGTGTCTCTCCCCGCGGCCGGGGGTTCGCCCCCCTTTTATAGATCAAGGGGGAGGCGAATTACATGCACGCCGCGCTATCTAGCTACGTGGGGGAGTGCGACGTGCTACGCTGTAGAATGGGCGGCCGTCCGGGCGATCCTTGCAGCGATCTGGTCATCATGGCCTGACTTGTACCCGAACAGTGGCGGTTCGAGGGTAGGAGAGCAGCCGAATGGCGGTGATGTCCCTCGATAGGCTCGAGGGAGGTGCCGACGCGGCCCGTACGGAGTACAGGAGTAGGCAGAACGGCGTTCCTTCCCGACGCGCTTCACAGGGCTGGAGTCGTTGCTACAGGGCCCGGCGTGCGCCCGCACGCGCGGGTACGGCGGCCACGCCGTTACGGTGGTAGGGATGGCGGTCCACCGGCCTAGCGCCTCCACCTAACCCCCGTAGGGTCACAAGAAAGTGAATCGAGGGTGCGCCGGCCCCCTTTCGAGGGCTCGGCGCGTTAGCCGTACCGGGCGTGCGCACGGTGTCACGGGACCGACACCGACCGCGCCGCACGTCCCCTCCCCACGCGGGCGGGGATGGGCTCCTCCCCGGGGAGTTGGTGCGGCGGCACCGGGGTGCGAGCCCCCGGCGCATGATGGCGCCGTCCCCGCCGGCGTCGGGCGTTAAATGCCCGTGTACGGGGGCCGGCGCACGCGTGAGGGGCACCCTCGAGCGTGGCGGACCCCGGCCGAGGGCGGGGCGTACCCTCGAGCGAGGCGGAGCCCGCTCGAGGGAAGTGCTGCCCCTCGAGCGGGGCGAAGCCCGCCCGAAGGGTACACGCATCCTCGAACGAGGCGGAGCCCGTTCGAGGGGATCTCTAAGTGGGCCGCCTCGATGGGCCGTCGGGGTCACTGCGGCGTGGGCCGTGTCCTGCATGGTTAGGCACCTGCATGGTTAGGCACCGCATGGTTAGGCTTAACGTGTTTTGGTTTCGTTGCGAGTTTTAAGTGAGGTTTTCCCCATTGTTTAAGGGGACCCCTAGGGCCGTCCCCGACGGCGGACGTGACGGGGCGCCGCGGCCCTTCGGTTATCGTACCGTAATGATCGCGCACGCACGTGCGCACGACCGTTTCAGCATGGTTGGGCCCGTTGGTCAGCGGCGGATGGCGTCGCCTGCATTTAATGGGTGCGGCGCGTGAAGTTCCTGGGGGCGTGGCTCCCCTAGATCTATAAATTACACGTAGGTGAAGGGTGAGTCCCTTACCTCACCACTCAGCATCCATCACTCTTGTAGCTAGCCTTCTCCCCGGCCGCACACTCCGCCATTCTTAGCCTTGCTCGCGTCGCTCGTGACTCCGCCGCCTCCCTAGCCTTCCGCTCTCGCTCGCCATGGCCCCACCTCAGCCAATTCAGGTGCTAGACCCCCTCCCATGGTCTCGGTCGACGGTGACACCATTCGCGCTGAATGAGTTGGTGAACGGCGGGCTGCTGGCACCAGCCGATGAGGGGATGTACCCGGCTTGTATGGTCCTGCCGGCGTCGGACAGGGAGCCCAACCCGTCGTACGGCTACGTCGTCACCTTCATCCAGCAACACGAGCGCGGCTTCAATGCCCTAGTGAGTCGCTTCGTGCGGGGGCTGCGCTACCACTACGGGGTGGAGCTCCATAACTTTGCCCCTAACGCCATATCGCAGGCGGCGTGCTTCGTCGCCGTCTGCGAAGGGTTCCTGGGGATCTTAGCGAACTGGGACCTCTGGGTGCACCTGTTCCGCGCGGAGCTCCACACCCTCGCCACAGGCGAGGCGCGGGTGCGTCGGGCGGTTCGCCCCGGCGGCTTGATGCTCGCGCTGCGGGATTCACGCAAGGAGCTGTACCACAGTGCATAATGACTTCAAACAACGCAGACTGGGAGAAGGGGTTGTTCTACCTTCGCAATGACGGCGTCGGCCCCCCCTACACCGGAAAGGTGTTGATGGCGAAGACCGACGCCAGGCACCACGGCGTGTCACCTTCCTCACGTCAGCAGAGGTTGGAGCCGCTCACCACCGCGCTACGGCGTCTGGCGGACGCCGGACTGGGAGGGGCCTCGATCATCGCCAACTTCCATCATCGGCGGATCGTCCCCCTCATGGAGAGGGAGCTCTGCATCTTTGAGATGAGCGACGCAACCAACGCAATATCACTGGCGCTCTCGCAGCTACTGCAAGAGCACCTCCTCAAGGAGTACGCGGCCACGAGGGCGAGGTCATGTTTGCATTTGTCTTGATGTTTCTTGCCCGCACAGGGTGACCGTGAACGCCACGCGGTCGGACCCGCCAACGCGTCGGGCCCGGCGGCCGGCCGCGCCGCGTACCGGCGAGAGCAAGAGCAGGCGGCACGCGTAAAGGAGAAGAGGATCATGCGGCGGGAGCGCTTGGAGTAGTACAACGAGGAGTACCGACTGCGCGAGCAGTAAGGACTCTCCCCTCCGCTGGCGCCGGCGAACTCGTTGTCGGATGAGGAGAAGGAAAGTGATGGGGGGCGGGCCACCTCCGATAGGTGGGAACTCGCACCCCTGTCGCAACGGGTCGAGGCAGCAGCCGTGGAACTGGTTCCCGTGGCGAGCGAGGAAGCGCCCACCGCCGGGCCATCATTGGAAGTGCCAGCAGGCACCATAGAGGCGCCGGCGGGTGACGGAGCTACCCCCCAGCCCTTAAGGAAGAGGAAGCGGGGATTCTCCAATTTGAGGTGAGCAGTGTCCCCCCTCGCGCGCCTTCGATTTCGAGGGGCAGTTGCTCACTCTTTCATTTCTTTGCTGACAGGGTGGCGCCGTCCGTCCCCGCCCTCACTCCTACCAAGGCGCTCAAGTCGGGGACGTCCGCGACGACAAGGCGGCGTTCAGAGAGGGCCCCGCAGTTAGCAGCGAGCGCGGCGACGACGGTCGAGCTGTCGCGTGTTGCGACCACAAGGCCGCAGCAAGAAGAGGCGGTGACGGCGGCCTCGCGGGCGTTGGTCCCCCATGCCTCTCCGCAAGGGCGCGAGCAGGCTCGTTTGGGGAGCCGGCCCACCAGGGACCACGGGGCGGCGGGGGCCGCTGCTGATGGTGATTCTCCCCCCGGGTAGGGCCAATTGAGGAGGCGACCCGAGTCAGCCCCCGAGCGTGCGCCAGAGGTGGTGGTGATGCAGGAGGATGATTGCGTGATGTCACAGCACCCGGTGCATGGCGTCGAGGCCTCGACGTCCCACGCTACACCGCCTACCCCGACGTCGTCGTCGTGCATCCGGAGGAGGGGCTGCATCGTGCCAACGCGCCGCCTGCCCACTTCAACGAGGCCCCGGCCGAACAGGCGTCATGGCAAGAATTTCGTGACCACGGCGTCTCGATTAACAACACACTGACCGAGGCGCTGCGGATCCATAGGGGTCCTTCGATTCGACTCTTTGAGGTAAGTGTCCTTTCTCAGACTCGAGGCTTGTTCCTCATCTTTTTCACGTTCGAGTGCTTCTTGATCCTATTTTCCCCCGTGTCCTCGACTGCTGTTCGCAAGAGCTGGAGGGTCGGGCTCGAACGAGGTATGACTGTCTCGTCCAGTTGAGCACAGAGCTCGACTAATACCGGGGGTAGTACGATGCCCTCGATGCCCTTGTAGAGGCCATGCGGACGGACAACGACTGGCTGGAGTACCGGCTGCGGGCAGTGCGGGATGCGCTCCTGGACCAGGGTGCCCAGACTGCGGAGGGTGCTTCCGCGGTTGACCTGGTGAAGGCCGTATTCCTGGAGCGGGACGAGGCACTACAGAAGGCGCGCACGGCGCTGGTTGAGGCGCAGACCACAGCGGCGGAGAAGGAGACGACCCTCACCACGACACAGACTCAACTTCAACTGGACCGCGCCACCCTTGAGGGGGCACGGTCCTAGTAGGTCCAGGCCAAGCAGAAGGCCAAGGAGGCTGAGAAGCTATGAGCCGATCTGGCAGGGAAGGCCACTGTGCTCGTTGCGATAGAGGAGCAGCTCAGCCAGAAGCAGAGCGCATGTCAGTAGGCCGAGAGCCAGCTCCAGCAGGAGCAGTCCACCCTCAAGGAAGCTCAGGCCGCCCTCGAGCGCGAGCGCTCAACTCGGGAGGAGGCGCAGGGCCAACTCTAGCGGGAGAGCGCCCCATTGGAGAAGGTGCGGGCCACACTCAAGCTCTGGAACGCGGAGATCACGCGACTCACCGGGGAGCTGATACAAGAGGGTGTGTCCTACGAAGAGTTGCGACAGGCCGGTGAGGAAAAGGATGCCATGATCCTCAAACTGCAGCGGTCAACCGAGACTGCACGCGCCGCCCTCGAGACGATGAAGAAGCACGTCGAAGGTAAGTTGCTCTTCTTGCTTTTCGTTTGTCGACTGAATTCGCTGGGATCCGCAACCAACTTAATTCGCATTTTCGCTTTCAAGCCTACAGACGGCTCTCGGGACGATGATGACCCAAGTCGAGGCGATCCAGACGGCCTACAACTCCTCTCAACAGGAGCTGGAGGACCTGCAGGGTGTAGCTCTCGAGGCGTGCCAGAGCGTGGAGGAGGGCGATGCGCAAGCCGGGAGCTCCATGGAGAGCCGCCTCCGTGCCTTGGCAGGCACGTCACCCGGCGTGTGCGTCGTGCGCTCCACCTCGGGGTCCAGAAGGCCTTCGGTGTGGTAGCGTCGCACTACCGGGTCAATTTTGGAGCGATATCGACAAGCTACGTTATCCCCGAGGGTCTTGACGATGAGGGTGCTGAGTTCGAGATGAACCGTGTGGACGCGCTCACGGCCCCTACCGCCAATGTCCTCGCTGAAGATTTCATGGAGATCCTGTTCCCGGACACTCCTCCGGCCGGCCCCCTCGAGCCCTGAGAGAGATTGGGCAGTTAAGCCCTTTAGGCTTTTGTTAGAACTTGGGCCTCGTGGCTCGTGTAATAAGTACAATTTATTTGGAATATTTGTAAATTTTAATGCTTGTTCATTTTACTAGTTGCGTTGTTCCATCTTTTCCCTTTGCTTGGGCGAATTTTTAGTTGGAAAGGTTCGTCTTCGCGAGCAGATTATAAGCAAAGTGGCAAGGGGGAAGGGCCATATCCTGCTGGAGGCGTGACGCGTCTTCACCCTTTGGCTGCTCGCGTCCTACATGAATTCGCCCGAAGTCCGGGTCGAGACGTACTTGGCGCATTTGCAATGAAGTTTTTTTTGAAAAAAATGGGACTATTTTTTGGGGGGAGTACCCCCGCAGTAGCCCCCGAGGGGGACTTGGTTTTTGAGAGGGAAAGCCGAGTCGCCCTTAACTTTATTTGAAGTAAAATTTACATTTGTACAACTGACTGGGGCGTCAGATATGCGCAAAAGACTTGAAAATACTTTCTAAGGGTAGAAGCTACGTAGCTGTTGGTTGTTCCAAGCGTTGGTGAGTTCCTCACCATCCTCGTTCGCCAGCTTGTAGATGCCAGGCTTGAGCACTTTGACGACGACGTAGGGCCCCTCCCATGGGGGCGATAGCTTGTGGCGGCCTCGATTGTCTTGGCGCAGCCTTAGGACTAGGTCACCCTCGTCGAAGTCTCGGCGCCGAATTTTCTGGGCTTGGTACTGCCTTGGCGCCTGCTGGTATTTTGCCGAATGCATCAAGGCCACGCTGCGGGCTTCGTCTAACTGATCCAGCAAGTCGTCTCGGGCTCGCTGGTTGGTGTTTTCATCATAGCATTTGACTTTAGGAGACCCATATTCCAAGTCCGTGGGGAGAACGACCTCCACACCATAAACTAGGAAGAACGACGTGAATCCCGTGGCTCTGCTTGGAGTGGTCTTGAGGCTCCAAATGACCGGCAGCAGCTCTTTGAGCCATTTCCGGCCAGACTTGTTCAGTCTGTTGAAAATCCTGGGCTTAAGGCCTTGTAGAATCATGTTGTTGGCACGTTCCACTTGGTCGTTAGTCTGGGGATGTGCGACGGCCGCCCAGTCCACACGGATGTGGTGGTCGTCACAAAATTCTAGGAATTTTCTGCCGGTAAATTGGGAGCCATTGTTGGTGATGATGGAGTTCGACACTCCAAACCGGTGGATGATGTCTGTGAAGAAGGACACGACCTGCTCTGTCCTGAGGTCCGTGATTGGGCGTGCCTCAGTCCACTTTGAGAATTTGCCCACGGCTACCAGCAGGTGGTGTAGCCCTCAGGCGCCTTTCGCAAGGGCCCGACGATGTCCAGCCCCCACACAGCGAACGACCACGTGACGGGTAAGGTTTGCAGGGTGTGAGCCGGGAGATTGGTCTTGCGAGCGTAAAATTAGCACCCTTCGCAGGTGCGCACGACTTCGTTGGCGTCAGCGACCACGGTGGGCCAGTAGAAGCCTTGGCGAAACATGTTACCCATGAGGGTGCGCGGCGCCGCGTGGTGGACACACACGCCTGCATGGATGTCTCGAATAAGCTCGCAACTGTGGGGGATGGGGATGCACCGCTGAAGGATGTCGGACGCGGCGCGCTTGTATAGCTTGTCGTTGATTGTGGTGAACGATTTGGCCATCCTGGCGATGTGCCTTGCTTTCGACCGGTCTGAGGGGAGTTTCCCTCGATCAATCCAGGTGAGATACTTGGCTCGCCAATCCTCCGCGCGGGGGACTGGCTCGGTCTCCATGGCCTCGACTTCGTCCATGCCATACCCCTCGAGTAGGGAGAGCACGAACGCCTCGTTAGAGGGGTCCTCATCCATGGGTTCTGCACCCACTGGGTTGAGGGAGCCCCTGAGGGTTCCTCCTGGTTCGAGGGTGCCGATCCGAGGTCGACTGACGGCTTTGTGACGTCTCGCGTGAAAACATTCGGGGGAACGGTGATTCGCCCCGACGTGATCTTTGCGAGTTCATCCGTCAGGGTGGCAACGGGGCGGGGCGGGGTCGGGGAGGCGACCTCCGTCCCCGCCCCGTCCCCCGTGACTCGCCAGTCCCCCCGACCCCGTTAAATCTATCGGGAGAAATTTTGTCCCCGGCCCCGCCCCCGGCGGATCCCCGATCCCCGATGGGGCCCCGTGGGGACTGCTGGCACAGGTAAAAAAAGCAACTCAGCAGTCATCATCTATGTTACACGAGTACAGGTACGGGTATCCAATACAATACGTATCAGATACGCGGATACACACTTTGTCAAAAGAAAATCCACTAAAATGGTGTATCTGAGTATCCGTATCCGCGTATCCGACGAGTATCAGATACGGATACATCACTCTCCTTGAAGTATCCTTGTAACATAGGTCATCATGACCATCTCAGGGCAGACATTCATCAAGATAAACAAAGATAAACAGAACAAGCAAGAGTGCAAGACCGCAGACTACTAGAGTACTAGTCTGTAGACTCTACAGTCCACACAAATAATCACCAAAGTACCAACGCATTCCAAACTTAACCATCCACACATGACGCATCCAACCAATCATCCTGGCATCCAGCCATCCTTGCAAGTTACTAACTATTACAACATTGTTCATAGGCATAGCTAATATGAAATAGTAAATGCCAGATGGTCTAGATAAGCTGCAGCATGCAACAACAAAAGTACACTTGAGCAATCAACCCTTTAGCTTGACTTGAACTTGACAGGGTTGAGGCATGTCCACTCCTCAATCAATGACAGTAGACTCATTCTCATCCTTCAAGCAAAAAAAAAGTTGACAATGCAAGTTAAAAAAACTGTAATGACAGTCATATAAGTGAGTTGACATGTTACAAAATGAGATGACAATAAGCAGCTCAGCATTTATTGTAGTGTCAAAGTTATAGTGATGCATACCATCAGTTCTTCCTCCTCCTCACAGCAAGTCATCAAAGCAGTAGGAGTTAGTTCACCTATCAAGAAATAAATATCACATTTAGTAATCAGAGAGAACAAATGTAGACACTGCATGAAGGGGCATTGTTCTGATAATTACCTAGCATATCAGCATGAGACCAAGCTTGCATACACATGAGAGCTTCAATCATTTTAGGTGCAAGGCGACTACGATGTGGACTGATTACCCTCCCACTAGTACTAAATGCTGATTCACTTGAAACTGTTGTGACAGGTATAGACAAAATATCACGAGCGATAGATTGCAATGTAGGATACTTTATCCCTCCGTACTTCCACCAATTGATGATATCTATCTCTTGTGTTCTAGGAAGTAGAGGCTCATCCAAATACATATCTAACACTGTGCGCATATGAGAGGAGGCATTGACAGGCTGTGATGACATGTACTGATCAAAAATAGAGAACAACTCATCATCATCTCCACTTGTTGGCACTGCAATAGCATTATTGTTTGTACCATTTGAAGTAGCAACATCCTCTGTTGCATGCTGGTAGGCAAGCACTAGTCTGTACAGCAAGTTTCGAACCCTTTCTACCTCGACAGTAGCCTGATCTACACCAAACACAGAAGTGAAAAAGGCCCTGAGCATCTGAAGCTTGAACCTAGGATCTAGCACAGCAGCCACTGCCAGGAGACCATGCACATCAGACCAATACTTGTCAAACTTTTCTTTCATCAGGTTTGACATCTCCTCAATACGAGGATGTGCAACAGTATGCCATTTCCTATTTGCAAGATAAACACTACATATCTTGGGGAAGAACAGATTGGCTGTAACATACTTAGTGCCTGACAGCAGCTCGGAAATATCATAAAACAACCTCAGCCTAGAGCATACTTCCTTAGCAAACATCCATTCATCAGCAGATGGATAGATAGGAGTGAATAACTTTTCACGCAGAGCTAGATGATCAAAAACAGCCTGGTACTCTAAAGCATTGCTAAGCATGATAAAGGTGGAGTTCCATCTAGTAGTACAATCAAGACCTATCCTTTTAGTGTACTGAATGCTTAAGGTGGACGCCATTTTCTCAAATTTCTCATGTCTTTTTGGTGTGGCACACCAAAAACCAGCACTATCACAGACCTTCTCTATCCCTTTCTCCATGATGCTCATTCCATCCTTAACAATGAGATTCAGGATGTGTGCAGCACATCACATATGAAGCAAAGAACCATCTAGCATTAGAGAGTCGAGAGGCAACTTATCTTGCATTTTCACCATCATGCTGTCATTAGTGGAGCAATTGTCAAGTGTGATGGTAGACACCTTCCTCTCAAGATGGCAATCAACAAGAACCTCGTGCATGACATCAGCAATAACTTCAGCTGTATGAGGGGCTGGAACATATATGAACCTGCAATTGCAAATAGAATTATGTCAAATACAACACAAAGCTTAAGCAATCATGGGTCATGGCAGTTGTAAGCAATGTACATCAAAATAATGCTGGACAATAGGATAATCACCTTAAAAGAAAGCTCTTTAGCTCCCATTTGTCATCAATATGATGTGCAGTCACTGCCATGTGACCTTTCTTTTGATGATTAGCAGTCCACATATCAGTAGTGATAGCAACACTACTAGACAGTTGCTGAAAGTACTTCACAAGTGACTTCCTTTGAACAACATGCATATCCAAGATATCAGTCCTGATTGTGTTCCTAGATGGTACCCTAAACAATGGTTGCATAGCAACACAGAACTTCCGAAAACCAGTGTGATCAACCAAAGATAGAGGATACTCATGCGGACATATCATGAGGGCAAGCTCTTTCCTGACAACTTCTTGATCAAAGATGTACTTCTGAATACTAACTGTGCCATCAGCATTAGGAGCCATTTTAAGAGTGGATTGTTTCAGACTTTTCCTACATGCCCTAGACTGACATATCTTGAGGTGATCATGCAAATGAGTTGTTCCATTTTTAGTTTCCCCACCTAATCTATCTTTGCGCCACATGCACTCAGCCCTCCAAACCCCATTGATCTTAATTCTAGTGAACTCTTTCCAGATCGCAGACTTAAGCTTCCTCCTTTTCACATCTACAATCTCAACATCAGTATCAGTACCTTGAGACTCCACGACAACATCGTCAGCGGAAGCCGCTACTGGAGCTGGCTCTTGCGCACTGCTTGTGCTTGGAGTTTTTGTTGCCTGAGAAGAGCTAGTTACCGGAGTCACCATGTTCTTCAATCCACTAGTATGCAACATAAATTAAGATAGTCTGTGTAAAAACAGGCACCAATTACAACAAGACAGTCCATTTAAGAACTAGAACACATTGAAGTTATGCTGCTAGAGCTCTAATCTGCCATTTCTGCTACTGTTATTATGTCTGAAATCTGCTACTCACTTTTAACTAGATTCGCGTATCAATGCTAGTTTGGCAACTTTGTAGTTCATTGTGGCAATTTAAGTAAGGCATGGATATGTACATTAACACTTTCGGTCAGGACGTTCAAATAATGGATGAGGGCAAAAAATTAAACATAACCACTATATGATTACAAAACATGCCTAGTTAGATCAGAAACAACATTTAATTCCACAACGAGCTTCTGAATCAACCATTTCTTGAACTAGTTCATGCAAGGACTGCTCCAATTTAATAGATTTAGATGCTAAATGAAGAATTGCAGATCCAGATAAATCACATGACCTAATGGATGCAGGGAATACTGGAATAGGGATTCACGCAATCATGGGCTCAAGATCACGAGTTCACGACCTGAGAGGCTGAGACAATGAGACCTGACCTTTAGCTCTGTTGATGGAATCGAAGTTGGGTGCAAGGTGCGCGGCCGGCCGGATGGACGGGCGGGACGACGAGCGAGTAGTAGGGACGGCGAGTCGACGTCTCGACGAGGAGGAGCAGGGACGGCGTCACGGCCTCACGGCGAGTCGACGAGGAGGAGCAGGGAGCCAGGGACTCACGGCGAGTCGATGAGGAAGAGGAGCAGTGACGGGCGGACAACAAGTCAGCAAGGGGCAAGGCGCGACCGCCGGTCGGGGATGGGTGTCGACCGCCGAACTAGCTGACGCGCACGCGGTCGCCGCTTGGAGCGGTGGCGGCGAGCAAGAGAGGAGAGGAGGACTGGACTACTGAAGGAGTGTGGGGCTGCAGATAGGGTTCACATTGTGCAGCTCGATATTTATATATCAGAGTAGGGTTTGCTCATTTGGGCCAGTTGGGCTGCCTGTTACATGGGCTATTAACGTGTTTTATTTTTTTCGGGTCCCCACAAGTCCCCACGGGGCAAAATTGCCCCCCGCCCCGCCCCGGCTCCCCCGCGGGGTGAAAATGCCCCCCGTCCCCGTTTCTCACGGGGTGGATCCCCGTGGTTCCCCGGCCCCAGCGGGGAAATTGCCACCTGATTCGTCCGCCTCCTAGTTGTACTTGTGGGGGACATGATTAAGCTCGATGCCGTAAAATTTATCCTAGAGGGCGTGCACGGCGTTGCAGTATGCTTCCATCTTCTCGTCGTGACAACTCACATTTTTCATGACTTGGTCAATCATGAGCTGCGAGTCTCCCCTGACATCGAGGCACTTGATGTCTGTTTCGATGGCGATTCAGAGACCACAGAGGAGGGCCTCGTACTCCTCCATGTTGTTGGACGCGGGGAAATGCAAGCGCACAGCGTATCTCATGTGCTCCCTGAGGGGCGAGACGAAGAGCAGACCCGCGCCTACCCTGGTTTTCATCACCGACCATCGAAGTAGAGGGTCCAACATTCAGCTTGTATCTGTAGTGGGGGCAGGCGGGCAGCTGTGTGTCCATCCATTCCACGACGAAATCCGCAAGGATCTGGGACTTGATCGCCTTAGGCGGCGTGTAGGTAAGCGTTTCACCCATGAGCTCCACAGACCACTTGGCGATTCTACCCGCGGCATCCGGGTTACGGATAATCTCCCCCAACAGGAAAGAAGAGACTACCGTAACCCGGTGGGCCTCGAAGTAGTGCCGCAGTTCGCGCCGCGCGAGCACCACCGCGTAGAGCAGTTTCTGAATCTGCGGGTACCGTGCCTTGGTCTCGGACAACACCTCACTGATGTAGTACACCGCCTTTGGACTGGTATGGCACGTCCCTCCTTTGTTCGCTCCACAACGATGACCGCGCTGACCACCTGGGTGGTCGCAGCGACATAGAGGTACAGAGGTTTGCCGTTTTGAGGCGGCGTGAGGATCGGCGTGTGGGTGAGCGTTGCCTTGAGCTTATCGAGCGCCTCCTGGGCCTCGACGGTCCAGGAAAAGCGTTCGTGCTTCTTCAGGAGCCGTAGAGGGGCAAACCTTTCTCACCGAGCCTCGAGATGAAGTGGCTCAAGGTGGCAAGGCAGCCCAACACCTTCTGCACCCCCTTAAGGTCTCGAATCGGGCCCATCCGGTCGAGGGCTGTGACCTTTTCAGGGTTGGGCTTGATTCCTCGCTGGGAAATGATGTACCCCAACAACATGCCGCGCGGCACCCCGAAGACGCATTTTTCGGGGTTCAGTTTCACCCTGTTAGCCCGCAGGCACTCGAACGCGATGCGCAGGTCATTAACCAAGTCGTCTGCCTTCCTGGTTTTCATGACTATGTCGTCTACGTACGCCTCAATGGTCCGCCCGATGTGGTCTCCGAAAACGTGCTGCATGCATCGTTGGTACTTAGCACCCGCGTTTCGGAGGCCAAATGGCATCGTTATGTAACAAAACATGTCAAATGGCATGATGAAGGAAGTTGCGAGTTGATCGGACTCCTTCATCTTTATTTGGTGGTACCCAGAATAGGCATCAAGGAAACACAAGAGTTCGCACCCTGCAGTAGAATCTACGATTTGATCAATCTGTGGCGAAGGAAAAGGTACTTTGGCACATGCTTTATTCAAACCAGTGTAATCTACACACATCCTCCATTTCCCATTCTTTTTCTTGACTAATATAGGATTGGCTAGCCACGTAGGGTAGAAAACTTCCTTGATAAACCTGGCCTCGAGGAGCTTTCGCAGCTACACTCCGATCGCCCGACGCCGCTCTTCATCGAAGCATCGCAGCCGCTGTTGCACGGCGCGGGAGTGAGGTAGGATATCAAGGGAGTGCTCGGCGACCTCCCTCGGGATGCCTGACATGTCTGAGGGGCTCCACGCGAAGATGTCATCATTGGTGTAGAGGAAGTCGATGGGCACAACTTCCTATTTCGGGTCGAGGGTGGAACTGACCCTGAACATCTTGCCCTTGAGGGCAACAGGATCGAGGGGCACCTCCTTCGTCTGCTCGGCAGCCTCGAAGCTGCCGGCGTGCTTGGCGTAGGAGTCGAGTCCCTCGTTAGCCAACATCTCCAGATCCGCGACAAGCATCTCAACGAGTGCTAGGGCCTCGGCGTGCTCCACACACTCGACATCGCAGTCGAATGTGTGCTCGATCGACGAGCCCACAGTGATGACACCCTTTGGCCCCGACATCTTCATCCTGAGGTAGGTGTAGTTCAGGACCGCCATAAACTTGGTATAGCACAGGCACCCAAGGATGGCGTGGTACGCGTCCCTGAACCCCACCACCTAGAAGGTGAGGGTTTCCTTGCAGAAGTTGTCCGGTGTGCCGAACCAGACTGGCAGATCGATCTGCCTGAGGGGCTGGATGCGCTTGCCCGGCGCGACGCCATGGAACGACGTCGTGCTGGGACGCAGCTGGTCCAACCCGATCCCCATCAGCCGTAGGGTGTGCGCGTACAAGATGTTGAGGCTGCTACCTCCGTCGATCAGCACCTTGGAGAACCGCGAGTTGCCGATGACAGGATCGACGACCAGCGGGTACTGGCCCGGGTTGTGGATGCGGTTCGGATGATCCTCGCGGCTGAAGGTGATGCCATCTTCCGACTAGTCGAGGAAGGAAGGAGGGGCCTTCTCTGCAGCGAGGACCTCGTGCCACTCCCGCTTGCGCTGGCTGTTGGACATGTCCACGGTTGGCCCCCCGAAGATGAGGAAGACGTTCTCCACTGCTGGAAAGCTGCCGGTACCCCCGTCTTCATCATCCTTCTTGGCCTCGCCTTCCTTTGCGGCGGCGCGGCTGTAGTACTTTTTGAACATGTTGCACTGCTCGAGGGTGTGGTTGACGGGGGTCTTGTGGTATGGGCACGACTTCTTCAGCATGTTGTCGAACACGCCGGGGCCTCGAGGAGCCGCTCAAGGGCCCTTGTGGGCCGGGTCGACTGTGAGGGCCTCATCCTTGTCGTCGTCGTGCCCCTGCGCGCGCGCATCGTGACGGGGCTTCTTGCCCTTCTTGCTCTGCTTGTGCTTTTGCTGGGGCTCTATGGACTTGCTGCCCTCCGCAGGCGCGTCATCCGCGCGCTTGCCCTTCTTGCCGTCGAAGATAGCGCCCACTGCCTCCTCGCCGGAAGCGAAGCTAGTGGCGATGTTGAACAACTTGTTGGAGTCGACCGACGGGCTCCGCCTGAGCTCGCACATGAGGTCTCGATAGGTCGTGCCCTCGAGAAAGGTGTGCACGATCTCGGACTGAGCAACGCTTGGGAGCTCAGTGCAACGCTTGGAAAAGCAACGCATGAAATCCCGAAGTGACTCGCCGGGCTTCTGGGTGCACGCCCGCAGGTCCCAGGAGTTCTCAGGATGCACGTACGTGCCCTGGAAGTTCCCCACGAACGTGCGAACCAAGTTGTCCCAATTGTGGATCTGACTGGGCGGCAGGTGTTCGAGCCACATTCGGGCTGAGTCCGCAAGGTGTAGTGGCAGATTGCGGATGATTACTTCGTCGGTGGTGGCGCCGCCCAGCTGGCAGGCTAGACGGTAGTTGTTGAGCCACACACGCGGGTCTGTCTCCCCCTTGTACTTGTCGATCGAGGTGGGCTGGCGGAAGCGCTGGGGGAAGCTTGCCGCGCGGATTTCTCGGCTGAACACACGGGTTCCCGGGGGTTCCGGTGTCGGTGAGCGATCTTCCCAGCTGTCTTATAGACCGCTCCGCCGAGGGTGGTAGCCCACCACCGCTCGTCCTTCCGCGTCGCCCTTGCAGCGAGCGTTGATGACATTGTGGGCGTCGCCGTCCTGGGCTTGCCCGCGCGTGTCAAGGATCCGCTCCCTGACCGGCGTTCTACCTTGGTTGGCTGGTTGGCCCGCCGAGCCGCCTGCGTGGACGGACGCCTCTTGGCCTTGGGTGTCGCCGTCGTCCCGCGCACTGCCCTGCTGGCGTATGTGGGATGTCGAGCTTTCGGCCTGTTGCACAGCCGCCAGCTCGATGACAGCCTGCGCCTCGCGGTGCAGGTTACGTGCCTCGGGTGTCGAGGGTGTGGGCATGGCTCGGAGCAGCAACGCTATTGCAATGAGATTTTGACTCGTGCGTGGTGGCGTGTTCGGGTCGTCGACGTTGAAGTCGGCGTTGATATGCTCGCGAGCCTGGTTGCCGAGCTCGCGCATGCGTTCGCCGCACGCTGAGCCCTCCCTGGTGATGGTGGCACGCAGAAGCCACACCACGCGGTACTCCTCCGCGAGCTTAGCTTTGAGCTCGCGTGCTTGGGCCAGTTGCGCGTTGATGCTTATGCCCCCATCGGCGACGCGGGGGTGCGCTCTGCCCAGGGTTTTGGGGGCACGTCTCCGTCACCGACTCCTACCCCGTTCGCGCCGTCAGCCTGGTCGTCGACAACAACCATGAAGCAATCGCGTGCTCGGTCATAGCTTCCGGCGCTGGAGCCGTTGGAGTAGTCGAACTATTAGTCTGCAGCGTCGATGAACCACCGGAACATCACTGGGTTCGGCACGCCGGAGAAGTCCCACTCGGCATACCTGTGCGAGGTCGCAAGGGGCAGCTCGCTAGCCGAGCCGTGATACGACTCATCGTTGGTGGTGGCGAAGAGGTTCCGAACCGCCAGCAGGTGGTAGCCAAGAAGGTCCTCGTACGCCGCCACGTCGGTGCTGGCGGACGAAGCGTATGTCGTCGCGGCATTACGCATCTCGTAGGGGAACTGCGGCCCTGCGGCCGCGCACTCCCTCGTGGGTGTCTTTGTCCCGTCAGTGGGCGTGTCGCCCCGTGCCGCGGCGCGCGTGGCCTGACGTCACTCCATTCGCGCCTAGCACGAGTGCTGGCCTGAACGCCGTCGATGCCGAGGTGCCGGAGTGCCTGCAGCATCCACCTGGGCGGGCGTAGGGACATCAGTAGCAGACGTGGTGGGAACGGGGCCTGGCCCAGTCGACCAGCACGGCTGGAGCTCGTTGCGGTTGGTGATGCACATGAGGTAGCCGTTCCCTATGGCCTGAAAGTTCAAGCTCCCGAACCGGATTTCGAATCTAGCCGGGAGGGGATCCGAGCTTCCCATGGAGTACCTCTGGGACCTATACTCGGTGCGGATCACCACCGAGATGGCTGGTGGGAAGCCGATCTTTAGCGCAGCTCCCCTACCTAGCGCGCCAACTGTCGGTGCAGAAAGTAGTCCCGACACTAACTAGTAAGAGCGCTGAGATCTATCTCTCGATGGCCGGTGCTAATAACACAATGACACGGATTTATCCTGGTTCCGGCCGGGGGCCGTTCGTCCAGCAGTGGTGCGCTCGAGGTGTTGTATTGCATTGCACCATAATGCTTGCAGAGGGGAGCTACAAGCAAGGCGGGAGAGGAGGGGAAGCCTCCAGGTCCCTGAGGTTTGATTAAGGCGAAGTGTCAATATCATGGATGTGGGCGGAAACATGCAAGTGCACAGCTATCCGTCCCCCCTCCCCCGCGGCTAGGGGACCGTCTCCTCCTTTTATAGACCACGGGGAAATGGTTTACAATCGTACCACATAATTTTAAGCGCTACATATGGCATCATGGCGCATAGTGTCGCAGGATTGATGGTTGTCCTGGAGAATCTTGCTCCCGACAGGCGTCATGCTGAGTCCTGTACTCGTCTAGGAGCGGCTTCGAGGGTAAGAGTGTGGGAGCTTCCCGTCCAGTCACCGTCCGTACGCTGACTCGAGGGCGTGGCTGACGAAAGGCCGTGGGATGCACAACAGTGGACGTGGTGGTGTCTCGTCGTCCCGGGCTTCCACAGCGTCAGGGATGGTGCTGCAGTGCCCGAGATGGTGGCACAACGGCTGGGATGACCGCACAGGGCTGGAGGTGTAGGAAGAGACGCGCTCCACTGGTCCGACGTCATGGCGCTGTCCTGCGTGGGAGCGGGGTTGATGTCCATACCTCTTTCGAGGGTTCCGCAGTCCTCTTTCGAGGGGTGCGACGTGGAGGCCATACGGGAGTGGGCGACACAATGTCACGGAGTTGACACCAGCCTTCCTGCACAGCTCCTGCACAGTGCCAGGGATGGCCGCACAGGGCGGGTTGGCGGAATAGCGCCGAGATATGATTCCCAGGCGGTATCAGAGGGCCGGCGTGGCGGGGATTCCCTTTGACCCGGGCGCCCACGGTGTGCTAGAGCATTTAATGCTCTGGTCGGGGGAGTGGGCGCGGCGTCACGAGCCTGGGGCGGCCTCGAGCGAGGCGGAGAATCGCCCGAGGGGGCGTCAGGCCCTCGAGCGAGGTGGAGAATCGCCCAAGGGGGCGTCAGGCCCTCGAGCGAGGCAGAGTTTACGCGGCGTGGCACCCGGTCCTTGAGCAAGGCGGAAACTCGCCCGAGGGGTACCACGGCCGGTCGGTTGGTGGGCCACTGTGGCTTCTTTGGGCTGTGGGCCTTTCCACTTTGGACTGCGACCACTCAGAACGTCGTTTTGGGGTTCGTAGCGTGTTCGTTTTGTGTTTTATTATTTTTCGAAAAGGGGTTTTCCCCAGTAATTAGGGGACCCTTATGGCTGTTTCCGACACATTTTGCGTGGAAAAAAACTTTTTCAACTAATAATCATTTCATGCATGAGCATGAACCACCACCCGTGAAATAAGTGTACTACGTAGCATGCATTACGATCGTGCTTATTTTCGCTTTTATAGTCCGGCTGTCCCGGTAAAAAAGGTCAAAAGGCAAAACGACGACAGAGGTGACGTATATATTGTCACATATATAATTATAAGAGGACGTCCAAAGTTCATCAAATCAATCGAAGAAATAAATGTGCAACTATATATACGATCTCAAAAGCCACACACAAATATGTGCATCAAATGACTAGTAGGTCACGTAGCCTTGAGATATCTTCGTACGTGTACACTGTACAGAAGCGCCAAGCGGTGCTGCACAAATCGAGTCGGGGACGACGACGAGGACAGTGTGGGCTGTGTCCACAGAGTAGGGGTCCGAGCAGTCTTCCGATTCGGGATGGCAGTGGGTCGGGTTTGGAGCGGATATCCGCGGATTTTGGTTATGTGGGTTGTGAGTTTGGTTCGTATTTTCACCCACGCGTTCGCGGATTTGGATATCCGCAACACTGTGGGTTTGGGGCGGATTCTACATTTCACCTGCGGATATCCGTTGGAGCTCCGAAAAATTGATCCCAATAAACCCACATAAGGAATTCTAATCACATAAGAAATATTATTGTGTTTGTTACTTTTTATACTTGGCGGGGTTCTCTACCGCCGGCAGTAAATTTGTATCGATCGTGCGTCGGGCTCGGATGGTTAGCACAGGAGACAACGAGATTTAGACTGGTTCGGGCCTCCGAGGAGCGTCCAATGTCGAGTTGCCGTGTTCCCGAGCTAGGAGTGATTGTAGTAGGGGTTACAATCTGGTCGGGAGAGGGTGTCGAGCCCAAGTCCCAGTATGTGGTGTTTGATCTATCGAAGGTCTAACCCTTGTAACCATTGCCCTCCTCTCCCTTTTATAGTCTCAAGGGGAGGGGCACAAGGGGGAAGTAGAAAGAGATACAATGCTTGGTTGCTGGGACGTCCCGTCGCACGTCGCAGTCGGTCAAGACGCATTGAAGCTGAATTGTGATGCTTTGTCCTGGGAGCCACCGCGTGGTCGAGTGTGTCTGTTCATCCCGGGACACCTGGCTTCTCCTCCGAGTAGTTTGCATTTGCCTCAGCCTACCTGAGTACTTGACTAGCCCGCCACGCTCGAGCCTAAGTCTAGGCCCGTACACGTCGTAGAGGGTGCTTGAGTGCCTCGGGCTGAGCTTGCGTGTGGCAGAGTGGGAGATGATGGCGATGGGATGGCCGCGCAGCCGGTCAGACCAGCATTAAGGCTCTTGTCGGGGTGAGCTGTCTGCATGGCCGCCAGCTGTTTTACTTGCATGGCATAGGGAATCGTTCCCCCACACGCGTCGGTGGTGGTGCTCACGCCTTGGGCTTGTGCCGTGCGTCCTGGCCCACGCACCAATCGGAGCCGGACTTGTCGTGCGAGGTGGATACTTGTCGTGCGAGGCGGAGACTTGTCGTGCGAGGTGGAGACTTGTCGTGCAAGGCGGAGACTTGTTGTGGGGATCCCTTTTGTTGGGAACTTGTCGGAGATGCAGTCAACTGGCCAGAGACCAGACGTCTTGCCAGTGTGGGTCTTTGACTAAGGTCCTTAGTCTTCCTCGTCCTGAATCTTTGCCTTGACATCGTCAATCTTGGCCTTCACGTTGTCAATGGTGTTGGGTTACCTTGTGTTTAAGGAAGATCCTTTCGCCGTCAAAGGGGGCCCTAATCCGGGCACTCGTCAGTAGCCCCCGAGCCTGAGGGGGAGTCAAGGAGTCGCGCTCAGGATCAGCCTGATGATTATGGTGTTGAAGGTGTTCTTCATGTTCTCAGTGGGTGCACACGAGCGCATCCGCCGGATGTAGCCCCCAAGCTCATGAGTGAGTTGGAGACTCGCTCGGGAGCTTTTATGTGTGATTGTAGCCGTTGTAGCTTGGGGACGCTTCGTCGGGGCAGTCAGTGCCGTCGTCGTAAATGTTGGCGTAGTAGTGGGCGTGGGCATTGCGGCCGACGTGACAGATGTGACCGTTCCATCATGTCCACGCGCAGACGTTGGAGGTCCGTATTCCGCGGGGATCGAGGCGTCGTGCGAGTGGGTGCTTGTTCCACTGGGAGGCGAGCACGCGTGGACAAACATTCCGCTGACACGGCGGGCCCGGCGTCGAAGGCGAGGGGCTGCACTTCCCCTTTAAAACCGTGCTTCGGGCACGGGTTCAGGACTTTACTTTCCCATCATCTTCTTCCTCTCGCGCTAGCATCCCACTCCCCGTGTTCTTTCGCATCCGCAGCGCCTCCGCTTCTTGCGTTCCCAACCCGCCTGAGACTCCACCGCCGCGATGTCGATCTGGATGCGCTCCAACGTGTCCCCCGGGCAGCTCCTCCGTCTCGTTGAGGCGGGCCAGCTTCCTATGCTCACTGTCACCGTGGAGTGGAGGGTGCCTGGCAATGAGTCTGTGTCGCGCCCCCTAAGGAGTTCGTGGTGTCGTTCATGGCTTTCCATGGGCGCGGATTCTCCGTCCCCGGCGGGCGGTTCATTTGCGGCGTCCTCTTCGAGTACGAGATCCAACTGCAGCACCTCAACCCGAACAACATCCAGCAGATGGCGGCGTTCGAGGCGATGTGCGAGGGTACCTGGGAATCAGTGCCCATTGGAACCTTTTATGGTACTTTTTCAAGTTCGCGTGCCTGAAGGAAGGTTCCCGGGCGGCAACGATTGGATGTGCCAACCTCTGGATGAAGCAGGGTCGGGGCGATGACTACATCCCGGTGTTCGTGACTAGTTCGAATAGCGGCTGGCACAAGGGGCGGCTCTATCTGTGGAACAACCTCGAGTTCGCGTTCCCACGCACACCGAGAACTCCATCGCGGAGTCGCGAAGAAACTAGTGGACGGCCCGGCGAAGACGGAGTAGGAGAAGATCATCAAGGATCACTGGGTGGTGCTGTGACGTCTCCGAGGAGCTGGGGTCACCCTGGCGGAAGTGCTCGAGCAATACCACGCCCGAGGAGTCGTGCCGCTCCGGAGGCGACCGCTTCATCTTTGCGAGATGACGGTCGACCGGGTCCCCTGGACGGGGACCGTGACCGCACCATCCCTCCTGTCGCCACACAAGGTTCAACGTCGTGTGGCGCAGGCGATCGAGAGGTCGACCTACTCGTGGTCGCCGTAGCGGCTGCTCCTGATGCTCCCCAACGGGGGGACAAAAAATTTGTGAGTTATTATCTTCTCGATGCTTCTCGTGTGTTTTTGTTGTGATGTCGATCTTCTCGGAGGCCTTCTACTCCGGCTGACCTTTCTGCCTTCTTGTCGTTGCAGTTGAAGTGCACCTACCTCGTTCTGGCTAAAGCACCTCTCCCGGAGGAGGCGATATTCAACCAGAACAAGGCGGCAGCGGAGAGGCGACGCGCTGTGCGCAAGGCGCAACACAAAGAGTGCTAGATTGCCAAGCGTGATCAAAACGACAACCGCATCAAGAGGCAGAAGGCAGGGGAGTGTGGCGTCTCCTCCGATGAAGATCCGTCGCCGGAGTCGTCGTGGAGCGGCGATGTTCCCAGCGTGGCGGTGGACTAGAGCGACATGGTCGGGGTCGTCCTCGTCGTCGCCTCCCCACGCCACTGAAGAGTCATCATCGCAGCGGCCGCAGACGGCCGCGCGCGACAAGAATGTGGGCTCAAGCTCGCGACAAGTAGCTCACCCTGCCCAAGACGACCAACGGATGGTCCGCCCTCGTGTGGCTCCCAGCAGGAGAAGCACCTCTGAGTCGCAGAGAGCCGTGCCCCGCCAAGCTGACCCCCCACAGCGGTCGGAGGAGCGACCGACTCCCGTCTGCTAACTTTTCGACGGCTCCAACTGCCCCGACTCGCATTCCCTACAGAGGCGTCGGTCGCGGGCGAAGTCAACGGACTCAGCGTCGACGCCGAGCGCGCTGCAGACGGTGGATTCGGCGGCGCCGCCGCGGCGCTGCCGAGTCGTTACCCAGGCCGGGGCGGCGGAACCCCAGACGTTCACGTTTCCCTCGTCGCTGGCGGGGGCCCAGGTCCAACCCCGGCAATCGCAGAGGTCGGAAGAATAGCCCCCGAGCAGTCGGGGGAGCGCATTTCTGCCGTTGAGGCGGCAGATCGAAGTGGAGCGGCCCCCGAGTTGGCGGGCTCCAAGCGTGCAACCCCCGAGCAACGCTCGTCGGGCCGCCCGACGAAGAAGTACTGGATGCGCTCCAAAATGTAAGTTCTCATCCTCACAGCCTCCATCGCGGGTTCTTTAACTTGATTTGCTTGCTAACCTCGATCCTGTCTTCTCGTAGGTACGCCGACACCGGCGTGCTCAGCCTTGTGCCCCTGAAGCGCTTGGCCCGGAGCGCGTGGGTTGTGCCCTTCGAGCCCCGTCCCCAACCTCCGTGCACCGAGCTGCTCCCGATGCAAGTTGAGGAGGGGCTGGCCATGGCCACCGCATTGGAGGAGTCAGACGCGCCACCCTCGCCAGTGACCACCGCTGCCGTTGAGGAGGGACGGACGACCGTGGAGATGGCCGCCCCCCAAGCGGCACTGGAGCAACCAGCCGGGGCTGGTTCGAGCGACGCAGACGTGGTGCTGGTGCTCTCGGATGAAGACTCGGCACTGCCCCCTCCGGCGGGGGGTCGCGATGTTGTGATGTCAACGGCGTCGGAGCCTTCGTCGGCCGTGGGTGTTGCGTCTGTTGAGGATGTGATGGACCTGGCGGCATGCCAGTACGTGGACTTCCCCGGCATCGGGACCATCGACCTTGACGCCCCCGAACTCCCGAGCAACGACCGGGAGATGTTGGAGGTGGCGATAGAGCAAATGTTTGCCGAGCCGTCAATCCTGGAGACCATCACGTCGGTCGCGTCGGTGTTGCGCCAATATGAGGGCTCCGGCGGCTCGGCGCCCCCTGCCGCGCCGGAGGCGGTAGAGGGAGCTTCCGAGGATTCCACTGCCGTCGCGGAGTCAGCCGTGGTCGTGTCCGTGCCATCTCCGACCAGAGAGGACCAGGGCGCGTCCGTGCCCCAGCCCGCAGAAACAGTTGCATCCGTGCCCACCGTTGCGGTGGCCGACGTGGCAGAGGGAGTTGTCGGAGAGGCGGGGCCTTCGTCGCCCCGTCCGGTCGACGCTGCCACGGAAGAGGTTCTCGTGCCGGGCGAGCCCGCTGCGGCCTCTCAAGAGCGCGTTGCCCCCAAGGGCACGACAAGGGCCGCCTCCCCGGAGATCCAAGGGGCCGAGGAGGGTACGGGCGCGGCTTTGTTGCAGGGCGCTGTGAGCGGTGAAGCCCAGACCCTCGAGCTCGTGTGCACCCCTTGGGTGGCCGCCTTCGAGTCCAGTGACGACACTGAGGACGATGAGGAGGTTGCGACGCGCAACACCCTGGAGCGTGGGTTGGAGTGGGCGTGCCGCGTGTTCGACGAGTTGATCTTCCCCGCGACCTTTGTAAGTTTTTTTCACTTGAAACTTGTTTCTTCGGTTCTCTAGTTCTTTCGAGAAGTGCGACTTATTCTTGTGTTGCTCGGGGAAGACTCTTGCGGCATCAGGACGGAGGCGGGCCCGTGTAACTCCCTAAAATTCCATCACTAAATTAATATAAGCAACATGGTGTTTAGATTTTATTTTCTAAGGATTAATTAAATTATCAAATAAATTTAGCCTTTAAAATATTTAAATATCATTTTAATAATTTAGAAGCAATAAGTGCTTGTGCATCATGATTTGAATGCATGAGTTTTGGCGGTGGTGTGGTTTTAAAAGTCTTAAAATACTTGTGAAAATTCTTAAAAATAATTGTGAAATAGTTTGTAAAAAGTTATGTAAAAATTTGATTTAGAAAAGGTTTAAAAGTGTGGTTTAAAAGGTTTTGCAGAAAAAAGAAAGAAAAGAAGAAACCTATCTAACCCAACCCAATCCCGCCGGCCCATCAACTTCCGGCCCACGCGGCCCAAAACCCCGCGCCCCTCTCTCCCTCCTCTCTCCTTCTCTCTCTCTGACGGACGGGGCCCACCCGTCAGCCCCGTCCCCTACCTCCAGCCGGCCGACCCCCATGGCCGCGCCGCCCGTCCCCGGCGCCGCCCCTCCTCCCGCGCCTCCCGCGCCTCCCCCATCAAAACCTCCCCTTCAAGAGCATCTAAAGCTCGGCCTTCATCCCCTCCATCAATCTCCTACCGTTTCTCCTCCATTAAGACCCCTCCCCCTTTGAATGCTTTGAAGACCGGCGCCCATGGCATTGATGGCCTTAATCCCTGGCCGTCGCCCCTCCTCGCCCTATAAAAGCACATCTAGAGCCCCTGCAGCTGCCCTTTTGCACTCTCCCGTGCTCCCACACCCTCTCCCCACCTCTACACGTGCCGCCACCGCAGACCGCCGCCATTAATGGCCGCCGCCGGAGTGCGCCCCCACCGCCTCGGTCGCCTTCTCCCCTTCACCTCTGCCATCCTATAAAAGGCGGAGCAAGGTCTCCTCTTCACCACACGCCACTTCTCCTCCCTGCTCCGCAAGTGCAGCACCGCCCGCCCGTCGGAGCTCCGCGTCGATCTCCTCTTCCGGCCTTCCTTCCTCCCTTCCAAGGCTTCCGGTGAGTTCCTCGAGTCTTCCTCTTCTTTTTTGTGCTTTTCCCGTGCGAATTGGTGGCCGGGAGGCCGTCCTTGGCTCCTCCGGCGAGCCTCGCCGCGCGCGCCGCGGGCGCCGCCGCGGGCCGGCCGCTCCCCCGCCGGCCTCGCCTACACGCGATCGGGGCCGTCCGATCGGCGCGGACGGCCCAGATTAAAAGAAGGGGCGTACCCCTTCGGCGGTCCACCGTGGACTGGTGGACCGGGTCCACGGGCGCGGTTCATCGCTGGCATCAGCAGCTGGCGTCAGCGCTTGCGTCATGCTCGCGTCAGCACAACCAACCGCAGCCCACCACGTGGCGCCACCGCAGCCCCTCAGTCGGCCGCCCAGGCAATTTTGCAAAGAGAACCCTACAGATTCCAAAATTACAAATATACCCTTCCACCTATATAAAAGCCTTTCAACTAAGTCCTTTCTTTTATGCTTAGACCCCTGCAGTCCTTGATTTCTCTATTCTAAAGCCCACCCTTGACCTTTTACATGTTAGACCTCCTAGTTTCACACATAATTATGTTTTAGCCCCTGAAATCTTGCAGAAAACCCCCTAAACTTCCAGATATTCACAATTTAGTCCCTGAACCTTGTTTCAGCCACATCTTTCCCATCCTAGCTCCGTTTTAAGCGTTCTTGGTGTCCGCGCGACCGTCTTTTCAAGCCTGTCAGTTTTAGAACCTTGTTTAGTCCATAGATCTAGCGTTTTAACTCTGTTTAACCCCGTTCTTGTTGCGTTAGGCTCATATCAACTCAACGTACGCGTTATGAGCTATGATGTACATGTTCAATGTTTTATAATTTATTTAAATATTAAATATGAATAAATCCTATTGCACATGCTTTTCTAATTAAAAATCTAATTAGAGTTTAACACGTGTTTTTATAAGAAAGTTAATATGATTAATACTATTTAAATATTTGTTTTAATTAAAAGTTAATTAGATGTATGCTTCGGTTTTTATAATTAAACTTAATTTGATTAATGATTATGCAATTTGCTTTCTACTAAAATGTAACATAGGCTATATCCTGAGTTTTCTTAATTAAATGTTAATTTGATTAAAATGAATATAAATGTATTTTTAAATTATAATTTGATTAGACTAACTCGAAATATAAAGATAAACGCCTAGATGCTTTTAAATGCTTCTTTTAAAATTAAATGTTTAATTTGCATAAATCATACTTGAATATTTATAAGTAAAATTGGACTAGGCCTACAACGTATTTTAAATACAAATATAACTTGCTTAATTATAAATAGGGTATTTCTCTGAAATAACCTATACACATGATTTTACTTAATTAAAAGATGTCAAGCACGTAGCTAGCTCTTGTATGTGATCATCCAAATCTCCCGCTAGTTCCGAGTGTTCCTTGTGTTCGCTTTCCTAGACCCAAACCTTGTTTTCCCTTAAGCTTTTCATGGCTGGTGTATTGTTTTGTTTATTATATGTATTCTTGTGTGCTCATAGACATCGTGCCAATTTCAAGCGAGTAGCCAGTTGAAGTAGATCAAGAGCAAGTGTTTGAAGAAGAAGAACCTTAGTGTTTAAGCAAGGAAGGCAAGTGGTCTTCTCCCCCTGCATGATTTTATTTTATCCTATGTAATTGCATGACAACTAAGTTTATATTTAATGATATTGCATCAAATTGATGGGAACACCCTTTTTAAGGACTTTACTAGACTTTTATCCACAATCCTTGGATCGACCCGTTTTAACAAATGTTTTGGGTAGAATATGCTAGTTGCTCAACTTGGGTTGCATAAAAATGGTTTTCCAAGATAAATGCTTATATGTTTTATGACGATGGTGCTTTTGGTAATACAAGATCATATGATTTAATCGGAACATGGAGAACCACCCAAGAAAACATGCGCAACCACAGTGTTACATGGCTCTGACCTTAGCCAATTAATTAGGTGTGTGATTGATCTGATGGCCCTTTTCCGAAAGGAGCAGAGGGGGGATCCGGGTTGCGGGGGTATAGCCCGGTCCTTTTGGGGTAGCAGCCTTTGCTAAGGTGCTGACCACTAGGGAGGGTTATGGTCCGCCCTGATCTGTAACTATGCGGGTCGTTAGTCTTTTGTATACCTTTGTAAAGGCTTCGTAGCATCCCTATGCAATCACACCTCGGAAGTGTGGTATGATGCCTGATCAGCATCGCATGGTTGGGTTCAAAGTTCTTCGGAACTTTTACGCGAGCTGTGGGTAAAGTGTGCAAACCTCTGCAGAGTGTAAAACTGATCGATCAGCCGTGCTCACGGTTATGAGCGGCTTGGACCCTCACATGATTAATAAACTTGAAGATGAGAATAAATCGTGGTTTGGTGAAGCTCGATGAGCTTTGGGTTGTTTTGCTTAAAAGTTTCTTAAGTGGGTTGGTATATACTTACATCTAGTAATTAGGCGTTCTTTAATTAAAAGTCTGACCAACATTACAATGCTAACCGCTGCAAAACCATAGCCTATCCTTGATAGCCTTGCATATTCCCCCACTTGTTGAGTACCAACCATAAGTGTACTCAGCCTTGCTTACCGCTGTTCAGAAGAGAACAATGGTGAAGAGTTCTACAGCGACGTTGAGGAGTTCTGAGGCTTGCGTCTCCCCTAGTCAAGTGCCAGTGGAAGCGGAAGATGAAGACTCGTCGTGTAGTTATCGTTTTCCGATGTTAAAGACCTTCGTGTCTTCCGAATGTGTGTAGTAAGTTGTGAAACCCCTTGTTACGTTTTTACTGTCTATGATATTACACTCATTTCGTCTATCATATGTGTGGAACTAGATCCTGGCACACATATGAGATGCATCTGGTTTCCCTCCGGAAATCGGGTGTGATAGCCCGCGCGACACACGAGCTCCGCGTGGAGCGGGACCAGCTGGATATGCAGCTTGTCATGGCTCGGGTGGCGGCGGCCACAGCGGTGGTGAGCGAGGCGTCAGTGCGGACATCCCTTGAAGCCGCCCGACAATCCGCGGAAGACCGTGTCACCGCCGCTCAGACCCCCGCTACAACAGCTACTACCGAGCGGGACTCGCTGGCGTTGAGGCTGGCTCTTGCCAAGGCTGAGGTCGAGAAGCTCCATGCGGCCACGGCGTCTGCTGAAGAGGCCGCCGAGAGGGCCAAGACCACCGTTGCTGCCACCGAAACCACCGCCCGAGACGCCGCCCAAGCTACTGCCCATGAGAAGGCGACGCTCGAGGCGAGGGTGTCGGGGCTGGAGCGTGACCCGGGCACGGCCATGACGGACTTGGCGACGGCCGGCCGCCAGTTTTCTCAGGTCACAAACCAGCTGCATGTGGTCTTTGAGGAGGCGATGCAGCTGCGCGAGAGCAACGCCAAGCCGTCGCAAGATCTTGAGGGTGAGTCGCGTGGTCGCTTTCTTTCTTTGTTTCACTTGTTGCTCATTTCTTGTCATGTTCTGATTTGCTGGTCGTGGTCGCAGGGGCGTGCGTGATTCGCGCCAGGATGACCACGATGTTGGCGGAGGTGAAGCAGGAGCTGAACACCACCCTCCTCAAGGTCATCGAGAAGGATGGCACCATCGGACGCTTGTTAAAGCAGCTTCAGAGTAAGTGTCAAACCTTGACCCTGTCTCCCCCTTGTGCGCGGACCCGTCATAACTTGTCATTTTGTTCGTCTTTCAGAGGTCAAGACTGAGCTGGAGCAGTCCCAGATGGCTCGGGAGCAGGACGTGACTGCCTTGAACCAAGCTCGGGATGCCCAGCGCAAGTCGGAGGCCATCAGCTAGAAGTTCATCGAGAACATAGCCAAGCTTGGAAGGGCAATGAGCAAGGCTATGGCCGGGCTCAGCATGTCGCTTGGACCGATGACGCCTGAGACGTTGATCGAAGAAGTCAGGCGCCTTCCTGGCGTGGTCCGAGAGCTTGAGCTGACGACGGCTCGGCGAGCGGTACACCGGGTCCTCGCCATGTTCGAGTCGCACTAACAACGGCTGGACCGCATGGCGCTGAGCGTCGGTTGGGCCCCTGGCCTCTCCGACGAGCAGTGCGACGAGCTGGAAGAAGACTATGCCCCCTTCGCCCACGACATGGCCGACGCCGCCTTGAAGGACCTGGAGCTGCTGCCACATGATGCATCAGAGGACCCAAAAGCCCCCGGGCCCTCAAGTTAATTGTACCATAATTTGCTTTATGTAATAAATCGAACAAGTCGTAAGGCTACAAGCTATGTAGCTAAATACTTTATTCGAATTGTGTTACATACGGACTGCGCCCGAGCACCCGAGGACGACTGCGGCAACATGTAGTTGATCTTAGAAAACCGAGACAACCAACCCTTACTCTGGAGCCGTGGAGGCATAGGAGTCAGAAAGCTTGGCCTCCCCAATTCGCTTAGTGCAACCACTCGTTCGTAGCCCCCGAGAACTCAGAAGATTCGGGAGGTAACCTGACGTGGTTTTTGCTTGTGAAATCGTCTTTTGGACCAGAGTCCGGGCGGTCACTCGAATGCTTTTGAAAAGAGGTCGGATGAAGACCTGAGGACTTGGGGAGTGTTCGCAAGTCTTCGTGCCGTAGCCGCGGAGGCGTAAGCACTAGGAGCTTTGAACGAATAGCAGCCCCTCACTCCACATAGGCTGTCGTCTTTACTTTTCGCGAGATCAAGCTTTCGTCAAAAAACCATTGGCTCGTGCGATTGGTCTCGACATGGTTGTCAGAATTTTTTCAAAAATTTTATAGAAAACGGGAGAGGGCATCGTACCCTGGGTAGCCCTCGGGTAGGGAGCATCCTTGCACTGGTGTAAGGACGTTCACTGCTCAGCCCCAAACGTTGTCGTAAACACATGAACACAGTCAATGATAAGTTTCGAAACTCAGAGACATGTGAACAAGGCATGCAACATCTATTTATTGATGTACGATGTTTGAACATTTACTCCAGGATAAAACGGGCGCAGGTGTTCGATGTTCCATGCGTTGGAGACGACCCTCCCGTCCCCGTACTGGATCTTGTATGTCCCTTGTCAGAACACCTCGTAGATGATGAACGGCCCCTCCCAAGGTGGCGATAGCTTGTACCTGTCTTTGCTGCCTTGAACTCGTCGGAGCACGAGATCTCCGATGTGGAACTCGCGGGGGCGCACATTGCGCTCGTGATAGCACCGCAGGGCCTGCTGGTACTTGGCGCATCGCAGCAACGCTATGTCGCGCGCCTCGTCGAGTTGATCGATCGCGTCCTCGAGCACGACTTGATTTCCTTCCTCGGTGTAAGACCGTACTCGTGGGCTACCATAGTCGATGTCCGTAGGTAACACTGCTTCAGAGCCATGCACCATGAAGAAGGGCGTGAATCCCGTGGCTCGGCACGGTGTGGTGCGTAGACTCCACAACACGGCCCGGTGCTCTTGACCGGTCTGACCGGTGCAACCCTCGGTGGGTTTTTGCTCGCGTGAACGTCTGGGTGTGTTCGCTGTTGTCCTGTGTTGCAGCTGTTTCGAGTTTCGGTCGGTTTGGAGGTCGGTTGGCCTCGTTTGGTGCTTTGGGGGCTTTCGGGTTGAGATCGGTCGACCGGTGTGTCTCACCGGCTCGGCCGGTGTAGAGCCACTTAGTGAAAGTTGCTCGGTTTCACCGACGGGGACCGGTCGACCGATGGTGCTCACCGGTCCGACCGGTGTGGGTCTTTAGACTCGAGGTTTGGTGTTTAGCTGCGTTCTCAAGTCGGAAGGCCGTGTTGGTTCCTAGGTCCAGTGGCACTCTTGTGGCTACGTGGGCTTGACCAACTTGGGTAGTGAGTCGAAGACGTGTGTTGGTAGCCGCGTTCATCTTGTTGGAGTTTCGATCTCCATCGAGAAGAATTTTTATCGGCTCCCCTTCACTCCCCCCTCTCTGGTTCGCCGTATCAGTCCTTCAAGTGGTATCAGAGCCAATTTGGGTCTTTGTTGACTCTAACCAGTCTAAGATCCAAGGATGGCGTACCAGGAATGGGGTTCGGGTCCTCCACACTTCGATGGCAAGAACTACCAGATGTGGAGCAAGCGGATGGGTGCTTTTCTTCGCGGAAAGGGTCAAATCCTTTGGGATGTCACGGTGGAACCGGCCGATGGACTTCCTCGCTCCAGATCGAGGGACGATTCGACACCAACAATAAGGCGGTCGACTACTTGTTTCGTGCCTTGTGTCGGCTCGAGTTCGATCGGGTGCACACCGAGCACTTGGCTTGTAGGATTTGGGCGGTGTTGAAGGAGGCTCATGTTGGGAATGCCCGGGATCGGGCACGGATGTATGCGACCTACGGAGAGAGTACGAGAACTTCACTCATCTCCCCGTGAGTCCATCGATGCTTTGTTTCGAGGTTCACGGTGGTTGTGAACAACATGAGGGCCAATGTGGACATGCTCCCGTACGATGATCATGATAGAGCGATCAAGCTCTTACACTCTTTGGATCGTACGATTTGGGGTGGAAAGTTCGAGGCCATTGTGGAGTCGGAGAAGTATGACACTCGACAAAGGAACGAGCCGTTCTTGAAGCTCAAGTCGGGCCGAGGTGGATAGGGGCATGACAACCAAGATCGAGGGCTCCGACCGACCCTCATAGTCTCGCCCTCATCGGTGGTTCAAATGGAAAGGCTAACACTAACCCATCCACTAGGATGTTCTCTTTGTCCTCTTTGATGTCTATACCAGATGAGGAGTTTGACGTGCTTGGAGAGGACGAGCTGGCGCTCCTGACGAGGCGGTTCGAGAGGCTGCACGAGAATCGGGTGAACATGAGGAGAAACACAAGGACATGCTTCAAGTGCAGCAAGGCTGGACACTATTTCGCCGAGTGTGCGAAGGTGAACAACCACGACAAGCACAAGTTCATGGACAAGAGGGAGAAGTCCAAGAAGAAGGATCATGAACATGGGAAGAAGGCTCGGTCTCGAGAGAAGATGAAGAGATCGAGCGACATTGAGTCCGATTCTGAGGACACGTCTTCAAGCTCGAGTGATGAAGACGAAGAGGAGGGAGGAAGAAGAAGAAGAAGAAGAAGAAGAAGAAGAAGAAGAAGAAGAAGAAGAAGAAGAAGAAGAAGAAGAAGAAGAAGAAGAAGAAGAAGAAGAAGAAGAAGAAGAAGAAGAAGAAGAACCTCGGCAAGTATCTCAACGGCCTCGTGTGACGGGCCTAAGCCTCAAGGATGACTTCTGTGGCATGGCTCGTAGTTCGAGCAGCAAGAGAAGTCGAAGGACGCCTCGGACTTGGATTCCGAGGATGAGGTATGTGATGAGCTCTCTTCTTTGCGCAAGGAGAATGAGGAGTTGGTTGACTTGCTTGATAATTGCGATCACATGCTTAGAGAGGCTAAGAAGCTTAGGAAGGAGCTTAGATCTTTGCTCGAGGATGCTAGGACTAGAGTGGCTGAGCTAGAAACACAGGTTCTTGATAGCAAGCTTGAAATTGATTCGCTTAAGGCTAGCCCTGTTGTTTCTGATGAAAATGATTGTGTTGATTGCTCTGCTTTCCTAGCTGACTTGACTGATCTTAGGGAGAAGTATGCCTCCAAGTGTGAGGAACTAGATGTGCTTAGGGTTGAGTTGGCTGAGCTACAATCTAGACCCACTTTGCTTGGTGCTTGCACTTCTTGCCCCGGTTTGCATGAGAAAATTGTTGAGCTTCGTTCTCGCATTGTTTCGCTTGAGGCTGATTTGAAAGTGCCTATTCCTACTTGCTCTACATGTGAGTTGCATGCTATGAAGAATTTGGATCTTGCAAAATGTGTTGGTCGCTTGCAAGATGAGAATGATAAATTGCGTGAAGCGCTGAGTTGGGTGTCGTGTCGAGAACCTCAGCTTGGTATGATGATTGCTTGCTGTAAGCGCTTTGATGGTTGGGCTTTGGGATTGGATAAGGTTGGTGAGGGTAGTGGTGAGAGATAAAGGAAATTTGGGAATGTTTCAGTTCCACCACAACCCACACCCACGTACAAGTTTGCATCCAAGCCAAACCAATCAAGAGAAAAACCGAGTGAGAAGGCAAGTGAAACTCCTAGTGAGAAACCAAGTGAGAAGCCTTGTGAAGAGCCTCATCCCAAGCCTAAGCCCAGATCGATCCGTTTCCATTGTGAGTTTTGTGGAAAGGATGGTCACAAGAGAGCGTTTTGCTTCCAGAGGAAGCATGAGGAGAGAATGGCAAAAGAGTGGGCTAACAAGGACAAGTACCACCCTTCCGATGGTGTACTTGAGCCTCGTGTGCAGATGCCCAGGGCCAAGGCGAATGTGAGGACAGTTCGGGCTTGGGGAGAGCGGAAGGCTGTTGGAGGTGCCGCTGTCCGAGTCACACCGGTCGGACCGGTGAGGGGCACCGGTCGGCCGGTGCAGCCTCGGACAGGGCGGCAGCTTGGGTTTCATGCTCGTACAGGTGCGAGGTTTGGTTCTGGAGTTCGTGGTTCTGGTGGTTGGGCTGGAAAGTTTGCAGGAGGTCAGTTTGCTAGGCATTCTCCTCCTCGTGCTCAATACGGGGATGGGAGTATCCGTAGTTTTGAGAATGAGAGAAGGGATAGTCCACGGGTTTTCTTTCGTGGTTTTGGTCCTCCTCCAAGTAGAGAGGTTTGGTTACCTCATGGTGGTTACTGTGGTGGTGTTCGTGGAGGTAGCTTTGGTAGGAAAGATGTTTTGGATTGTGCTAACCCCACTTTCGAGCAAATGGCTAGGCACTGGTTTTACACTTTTGGAACTAACCCCAGTGTTGAGTCGCTTGCTCGCTCTCGCTCTTGGTTTTGAGTTGCAGGTGGATGGCCCGGAGAACATTTGGTTGATATCGGGGGTGGTTCTTCGGCTTCATATCCCGGTGGTGACATGTAGGTGCATCACTTTCGGGGATGGTGGACAAGGATGAGTGAATTGTGAATAAATGATAAAGGTAAGTGTATTTGTGACCTTCGAGTGTGTGGCCTTGGTCGAGCCACTTGGTTTGTTTTGCTCCTTCTCTATCTCATGTGTGTGGGGTGAGCTTTGTATGCTCTTTGGCCCTAGTGCATGTGTTTAGGGGGAGCTTGTGAGTTTTGTGCTCCTTTGCTCTTTTGCCGGTGGTGTCGAGCCCTTTTTGCCTCCCCTCGAGGAGCCGGTGATTTGTTAGTTTTGTGTGGGAGCTCCTTTGTAGCATATGTATAGCTTTCCTTTGTGCATTTCTTGCATTTGCATGGTATATGTAACATGATGGATAGGCATCCTTGTATCTTAGATTACATGCATTTTGTATCATATGCATTGGATAGGAAAAGCTTCTCTCATATACATTGTTCATCATGGAATGAGATATATGTCTTTGTGAGCTTGTTTGGTATGCTATGGTTAGTTTGGCTTAGCTCTTGATGATCTTGATGAATAATCCATGGTTGATAGCTATGTTTTTGAAAATGTCACATGTATGCTCTCTCATGTGTAAATGCCTTTATATGATCTTGACATGTTTTAGTGGCTTGGCTATGCTTAATTTGTGGTTGGATAGCTAGTTTATTGATCATATGGGGCCAAAGGCTCATTTGCCATCATGAATGTTTAGCCCTCTTGCTTCATCTTGTGGAGGGGCATAAGTTCCTTTTTATCGCAAAGACATTTCATGTACCAATTATGAATCTGAAAATGAAATGAAAATTGCTTGGAAAATGTGCTCCCATGTCAGATGTGTTGCATTTATTTTGCTTTGGGTGCTAAACCGTTGCATGATGCCTACCAATGAGAAGTCTCATACATAGAAGTAGGCACATGGCTCGGTGGCTTTGACATGACATGAGGTGCTTGTGGGTGTTTGTGATGGTCTTATGATTAGAATGGCTGTCCTAGCATGAAGTTTGTGTGGCTTTGCCATTTTGATATGCTTTGATCATGTTTAGGACTTTGCTCATGAGAGGCAAGTTTTTCGCAAAATTGCCCAAATCCATCTTAGCTTCATCCAATGGTTGTGAAACTTGGTGATCATGTAGTTGAGATCGATACGAAGTCGTAGAGTACCTAACTTGCTCATTTGGACATGTGTAGCGTTCTTTGTTGAATTTTGTCTATTTAAGAAGCTCTAGGTTGCATTTTTTGCATTTTTGGCTTGATTCATGCATTGCCAACAAGGGGGAGAAGTTTGAGCTTGAAATGGCTTGCTGGACGCATTTAGAAGGTTTTCGGGTGGTTTCGAGCCATCGTTGTGCACCGGCCCGACGGTGAAGAGCACCGGTCTGACCGGTGTGAGTGCTAGTCCTGTGCACATCTTAGGCACCGGTCTGACCGGTGTGAGCTGAAGTTGCTGCAGCTGCCCTGTATTCAGCTGGTTTGCATGCATTCGTCCAGGGGGAGGTGCATTGGTTCAGGGGGAGCTTGCATGTGTGCAGGGGGAGCTCTTTGTGGTTGTTCGAGCTTTGGTTTGGTGATTTGCGCTCTTGGTTTGAGCTTTGTTTTGTCTTGGATGTGTCGAGCCGTTGCCCTTGCCTAAGGGGTCCGAGACTTGTCTTCTTCAAGTGATCTTGCTCTTTGCCTTTGTTTGGCTTTCGATCGCTTGTTGGAGTTTCTTTTTGTTTGTTTCTTTTCTTTTTCTTTTCTCTCTTGTTACTTTCGTGTGGGTGTTGTCAATGCACTCATCAAGGGGGAGATTGAGGACCATGTGTGGTTCGAGGACCGGTGGATGGTCGCTTCCTTGTGTGATGAGTGATTGACAACGTTGTGTGGACCGATTCTTGGCTAAGTATTGCGGGTGCGAGGTTGCGGCTTGACCGGTGTTGGTGCGGGTGAAGAACAAGCGCGAAAGGTCGTCGCCGGTGAGGCCTCCCGGTGTGGAGAAGACAAGTAGGCTTCGTTCGAGGGACCCGGTGGCCGGCGGGGGTCAAGTGCGGGCCGCATGGTGGCATGAACAAGCAAGATGAAGTCGGGGACGGTTTCTTCGTTGAGCCTCAAAATCAAGGTCGAGCCGGGACTACGTGGGAGCCGAGTCATGAGTGGAGATTGGCGGAGGCTACACCGAGTTCGCGGGGTTTCCGGTGGTTCACCAGAAAACCACTGGGTTCCTTGGTTGATCCACAAAGCCAAGACCTAAGAACCGAAGACGGTGCTTTGCAAGAGGCTGCCGACCGGTCCGACCGGTGGGTCCGACGTGTCCGACCGGTGTGCGACGACGCGGTCCGAGACTTCGAAGCGGAGGACACGCGTCGGGATTGCATGGCTTGCGTTGAGTCTACGCAGGTGCGGTCGCCGGCATCCGTCCGATGGTGAAGACATGAAGACTTCCAAATCGCCCTTGAGGGGCTTGTATCCCTAGTTATTAGGAAAGGGCATTTTAGACTTTCGGTTGCCTCCATATAACCCAAGAGGTGAGAGGATGGCAGCCAACTCTTGGAACCCTAGCTCATTTGTTTTCCCATTTTCCTTCCTATTTTCCTTAGGTTTTCCATAGGACTAGCTTGAGAGCTTCATGGAGAGATCTTGTTGAGAGGGATGGATGATCGGGCGGCTTGCTAGACCTTGTATGAACCTTTGTTTCATGTATAGATGATTCGGCGTGGTTCCTCAAGGTTTGGATGTGTTTTCCCCGTTGTTCTTGGTGGTGATTTTCGGAGCCCTCTCTTGGTGATTTCTTTGGGTTGTTTTCGGGACCTTTCTCTTGGGGATTTGATGGGGGAAATTTGTGGGAACCCTTCATGGTTCTTTGGGCTGTGATTCCCCTCCCAAATCCGTGAGTAAAGGTGCTCGATTTTGGGGTTTCTTGAGTTCTTGGGTTGGAAGTGCTCTTGGCAGGATTTCCTTTGATTCCTCCTTTTTGAACGAGTTTTTGGTGAGATTAAACTTGGCTATGGACTCCTCATGAGGTGTTCCTAATATCCCCAAAATCTTGTTCAAGTCCGTGGAGCGATTCGGGAGATCGAGGTTTGGATTTGGGGGAGTTGACCCGCGGGTGCTGTTCATCCCGAGTCGCCGAGCTACACCGGTCCGACCGGTGCTCTTGATCGGTCTCGACCGGTGCAACCCTCGGTGGGTTTTTGCTCGGGTGAACGTCCGGGTGTGTTCGTTGTTGTCCCGTGTTGCGGTTGTTTCGAGTTTGGGTCGGCTTGGAGGTCGGTTGGCTCGTTTGGTGCTTTGGGGGCTTTCGAGCCGAGATCGGTCCCGACCGGTGTGTCTCACCGGGTCGACCGGTGTAGAGCCACTTAGTGAAAGTTGCTCGGTTTCACCAGCCAGGGACCGGTCCGACCGGTGGTGCTCACCGGTCCGACCGGTGTGGGTCCGTAGACTCGAGGTTTGGTGTTCCGCCGCGTTCTCGAGTCGAAGGCCGTGTGTGTTGGTTCCTAGGTCCAGTGGCACTCTTGTGGCTACGTGGGCTTGACCAACTTGGGTAGTGAGTCGAAGACGTGTGTTGGTAGCCGCGTTCATCTTGTTGGAGTTTCGATCTCCATCGAGAAGAATTTTTATCGGCTCCCATTCACCCCCCCTCTCTGGTTCGCCGTATCGGTCCTTCAGCACCGGGCTGCGACTGGATGCGGTCTATGCGAGTACGTCGGCTGCTTTGTTGTATTCGCACAGCACATGATGAAGCTCGAGGCCGTGGAACTTGCCCTCCAGATCTCGTACGGCTTGACAGTATGCCGCCATCTTTGGGTCCTTCATGACTTGATCCACGACCAGCTTTGAGTCACCCCTGATCTCGAGGCGCTTGATCCCGAGTTCAACGGCGATTCGGAGACCCTTGATCAAGGCTTCGTACTCGGCGGCGTTGTTTGATGCCGGAAAGTGTAGTCGTACCAAGTACTCCATGCGCACGCCAAGAGGCGATATGAAGACAAGGCCTACACCGGCTCCTTCCTTCATGACCGAGCCGTCGAAATACATAATCCAAGTCTCGTGCTCGATCGACGCCGGGGGAGTTTGAATATCCATCCACTCGGCCACAAAGTCGCGAGTACTTGTGACTTGATGGCACTGCGTGGTGCATACGTGATGTTCTGTCCCATCAGCTCGAGCGCCCACTTGGCGATCCTTCCCTCTGGCTCGGGGTTCTGGATGACCTCCCAGAGCGGATACTTGGACACCATCGTGATGGGGTGCGCGTCGAAGTAGTGTCGAAGCTTGCGCTTGGTCATCAAGATCGCGTACACAAGTTTCTGCATCTGGGAGTAGCACGTCTTGGAATCGGAGAGCACCTCGCTGATGAAGTACACAGGTCGTTCCACCTTCTGCGACCTTCCGGGCTCTTCTCGCTCGACCACCAACACCGCACTGACCACCTGGGTTGTCCCAGAGATGTACAGGAGCATTGGCTCCTCGGGTGTCAGAGCGGTCAGAATAGGAGGACTCTTGAGCATATTCTTAAGAGAATCGAGTGCCTCTTGCGCCTCGGGGGTCCACTTGAAGTGGTCGGATTTCTTCATGAGCTTGTATAGCGGTAGGTTGCGCCCTCCGAGTCGCGCGATGCAGCGACTCAGAGCCGCAAGGAAGCCCATGACACGCTGCACACCCTTCAGGTTCTTGATCGGCCCCATGTCCAGGATGGCCGAGATCTTCTCGGGATTAGCCTCGATGCCGCATTCCAACACGACAAAGCCGAGGAGCATGCCCCTCGGGACCCCGAAAATGCAGTTCTCAGGCTTTAGCTTTACCCTGTGTTGTCGTAGCTTCGTGAAGACCTCGGTGAGGTCGAGGACTAGATCCCCTGTCTTTTTTGACTTGACGACGATGTCGTCGAGGTACGCCTCTATGATGCAGCCTATCAACTCCCCGAAGATGCATCACATACATCACTGGAAAGTGGCGCCCGCGTTCTTGAGCCCGAAGGGCATCGTCTGGTAGCAATACACGCCGAACGGAGTGATGAATGAAGTTGCGAGTTAGTCCGCTAGCACATCGCTATCTCGTGGTACCCAGAGTATGCATCGAGAAAACAGAGGGTTTCGCACCCCGCTGTTGAATCAGCTACCTAATCTATGCGAGGCAACGGAAACTGATCCTTGGGACACGCCTTGTTAAGGCTCGTATAGTCAACACACATCCTCCATTTCTTATTCTTCTTCTTTACAAGTACAAGGTTTGCTAGCCACTCGGGGTGGAAGACTTCTCGGATGAACCCTACAATAAGGAGCTTCATGATCTCCTCGCCAATCGCCTTGCACTTCTCGTCGTTGAAGCAGTGAAGGCGATGTTTCACCGGTTTCGATCCCGGCTTGATATTTGACTTGTGCTCGGCAACCTCTCTCAGGATCCCCTTCATGTCGGAGGGTTTCCATGATAACACATCGAGGTTCGCTTTGAGGAAGTCGACGAGCGCGCTTTCCTATTTAGGATCGAGCGATGTCCCGATACGGAGCGTACGACCGTTGTCGGAGATGACCACATCCTTGATGTCCTTGGTGAGCTCGAAAGAGCAGGCTGCTCACTTGGACGACTCGGGGATATCCTAGTCCTCGGATCGAGGCTCAGCGCGGAGCCTCTCAGACCAGATGATTGCTTCAGCGAACTGAAAGCACTCAGCGTCGCACTCGTATGCACGCTGATACGTTGGCCCTACTGTGATGAACCCCTTCGGACCGAGAATCTTGAGTTTCATGTACGTATAGTTGGGCACGGCCATAAACTTCGTGTGCGGCCTCTCGAGGATCGCATGGTACATCCCTCAGAACCCCACCACTGCGAAAGTGAGGGTTTCCGTGCGGAAGTTCCGCACGTCCCCGAACGTGACGGGTGGATCAATCTGCCTGATGGGGAGCGCCTCCATCCCGGGTGCGACCCTATAAAATGGCGCAGTCGACGACCTCAGTGCGGACCGCGGGAAGCCCATGACGTCAAGCGTTAACGCATAGAACACGTTGATCCTGCTTCCCCCATCCATCATGATCTTGTGGACCCTTTTGGACTTGAGGCATGTGGTCGGGATGGTCCTCGCGGTCGAAGGTTATCAGAACCTTCGACCACTTTAGATAGGATGGCTTCGCAACGTCGGCGTTGAAGACTTCTTGTCGGATGAGCTTCTCGTGCCACCTTGGGGGTCTTGCCGGAGATCCCCACGGAAGATCATGTGCACCGCGCCATCTTCTCCTGGGAATACAGCCCCCGTGTCGTCGTCATTGTCGGGGACGGGCCTCCCTTCTTGGGCTGGTACGCCGTTCTTGGCTTGAGGGTGTCGTTGATGTAGTTCTTCATGAGTCGGCACTCCCTGAGCGTGTGCTTGACGGGGACCTCGTGGTGCGGGCACGGCGCGTCCAGGAGCCGCTCAAAGTGGTCCTTGGATGGTGCGGGCTTGGTAGGGTTGCCCTTGGCGCGCGAAGTCTTGCGCTCTACCGCCGCAACAAAGTTGCATCGCGACGGTGCTTGTTGTTTTTCTTCTTCTTTTTGAAGCGTGAGGACGTCCCTTCTCCATGGTCCACGACCTGTTTCCCCTTGCCTTAAGGGGCATTGAGCGTCGTAGCGACCGCTTCCTCGCCGTCGACGTGGTTGCTCGTGATGTCGAGGAGCTCGCGAGTCATGCGGGGCATGCGGCGCCCAAGTCGGTGGATGAGGGACGTGCACGTCGTGCCGTTTTGGAACGCTGAGATGGCGTCGTTGTCGGTCGCACCGGGGAGCTCGGTGTGGTGCTTGGAGAAGCACCGTATGTACTCGCGGAGACTCTCCCCCGGCTGCTGCTTGCAGTTGCGCAGCTCCCACTGCTTGCCGGGCCGCTTGTAGGTGCATTGGAAGTTGCCGACGAAGACCTGACGTAGGTTGGTCTAGTTGTTGATCTTGTCCCGCGGCAGGTGCTCGAGCCATGTTCGCGCGGAGTCGCCGAGGTAGAGCGGCAGATTCTTGATGACGAAGAGATCGCCCGTCGCTCCCCCAGCGTGGCAAGCGAGCCGGTAGTCCTCGAGCCATACGCTGAGGTTGGTGTCCCCATCGTATCTTGGCACGTTGGTCGGAGCGCGGAAGCGCGAAGGGAACTTCGCGTCGCGGATGCTCTGGCCAAAGGCCCGTGGACCTCTTTGGTTTGGCGACCAGCTGCGGTCGCGGTCGTCATCGCTGTTGTGTCGTTACCAGCGTCCACGATCGTCGTGGTGGCACGAGCAGTTGTCGCGGTGGTTGTCAACGCTCTCAGCTCGTCGTTGGGCCTCGATGGTGTTCCACATGTCGCGGTTGGGCCCAAGGCGGATCCTGACCGCCGATGCCGCGGCTCCGCCTTCCTCCCCGCGATCTTGTTGCGCTGCCGCCGCCTCGAGCAACGCCTTCAGTTCTTGGCGCACTCGTCATTCCTCGGAGGTCGCTGCCTACGGGCAGCCGCGCAGCAGCATGGCAGCAGCGGCAAGGTTCTGCGACGCCTGCCGGAAGAGTGGCGGAGCGTCAGCGTCGGCGTTCGCGCCCTCGTTGGTGCGTCGGTTGTTGTCCCGTGCCGACCCGCGCGCTGGTGGTGTTGGTGCGCGACCGTACGGCTAGTCGGCAGCCGGACGGCGCTCCCGTCGGTCGCCATTCCCCTCACGGGATGTCTTCGTGGGGCTTGGCATCCATGCCTAGCTCTTGGTGAAGAAGGGCCAGCTCCTCATTGAGCTGGCGCCTCACATCTGCGAGCTCGTTGAGCCGCACCTGTCGCTAGGCGTCGGCAGCGTGGTGGCGCGGAGCCTACTCCGGTTCGGAGCTGCTCGATGCGGAGGCCACGCAGACGTTGCATTCTCGCGTGGGATCGTGCCGTCGCGTGGCATGTGCCCTCCGAGTCATCATAGACCCAGGGGCGGCGCCTGTGACAGAACCGCCTAAAATAATTCCGTATTATCGCCTAAACCGGTCCACGTGG
The DNA here is from genome assembly GCA_947561735.1 of Cenchrus americanus. NCBI lineage: Eukaryota > Viridiplantae > Streptophyta > Magnoliopsida > Poales > Poaceae > Cenchrus > Cenchrus americanus. The sequence continues at coordinate 107,275,823 of OX387243.1, forward strand.
CCATTAAGCAATAATAAAGAATTATTAAGTCGCTTCCGCCGGGTAAAACCCGGTAAATCACATACAACAGGATCGCTGATATGCGCTAAGCCCACACGAAGGCGGGACCCGAGTAGAACATTACATTACATAAAACTTCACAAGTTCATAAGTACTTAATATTACAAACCAGGTTTTTCGTACATAAAAGAAAACATGGTTCGGAGGTTAAACAACGGAATGTAAACTACACGCATGATACACATAGGAGGCCATCCATGCATATCACTCATCATCATCGTTCTCCCATTCAACCTCCCATCCCTCTCGAATAACACCAGGCCAGATAGGATTACCTGAAATCAACAAATTAAGCAAGGCTGAGTACTAATACTCAGCAAGACTTACCCGACAGAAATAAAGTAAGACTTAGACATGCAAGGCTTTTTGGCTTGTGGGTTTGTTTTGCCAAAAGCGACTAAGAGTGGATCCTTAGTTTCAAGTTTTAGCTCATATTCTAGTATGTTAATCAGTCTAGGTGAGCACCTGTACTAAACAAGCATGTTGTGCAAACAATATTAAACAGGTAACGATATTAATCCAAAATGTTCCATAAATAAACATGGGGTAGCCAGTGGTCAAGCCGACTCAGATAACGGCGAGTGACCGACGATCGATCGATTTATATCCTTGCAAGGTAAACCCAAGATACACGGAAGAAGTAGACCCCAAGAATTCAAATAAAAGCAAATGCAAGGTCTACCCCCGACCAGGCGGTTCCCAACATCCCACAGTTTGGGATCAGACGCTACAAACTCTACTACACGGTTATCCGGAGGGTCTAACCCGACCAGTCCGGACTCACACACTATACCACGGTAGCTAGCCCAGAGACGCATCCCAAGTGGGTAGCTAGAAAGATCCCGCCCGGTTCAGAAGATACTAGGCTTACCGGTCCCATTCCCGACAAGCACTTGGTACGTTCAATAGCTTAGGACCAACACCATGCTACTCGGTCGAGACCAAACCCATTGCTCTTACCACATGGGCGAGTCAATTTAACCAACTTATGATTCCAACAAGAATAACCTATATCTCGCGAGCAATGAGTCATTACTCGACTTGTATCGTGTCCTTAAAGCATGGCACTAGCGTTCCTAACATACTAGTAAAAGAGCATAGGAGTCCTAAGGATCATGCAACTAGGTTTCAAAACAACTCCTGAAACTTATATGCACAAGTAAAGCAATAAAGTACTGAAAGGTAAAGGACATGATTTTAATTTATAAAATGGGTTAGATGAAACCGGTGCTTGCCTTCCTCAGACTCAGCACTAACACAAGCCTTGGGCTCTTCTAGACTTTGGCCCAGGTCTTGCTGCACACTAACTTGATTCAACTCTCCGCTAGCTGCTCCCTCCTCCTCCTGGGTGAGCGTGTACGTCCCGTCCGGTAAATCTACACGTAAACATGCATATGCATTAATTATAGTTAATCTTGATGCTGACTGTGTACATATAAGCAAATTAACTTATTTAACTTCACCAAACAGAAAAGGGGGGTGTTTAAATTAATAAAAACAGAAACAAATATGATTGCACAATTTGACACTTTAATTTCTATTTCTTTCTTTAATTATTCAAAACAAGCCTTTCAACCATAAATCCAAATTAAATAAAAAACACTTCAATTGAGCCTAATCTTTTGCACACAACAACATATGCTTAATTTAAGCTCTCGAACCAAAATTTGGCTTAAAATCATTTATAAATTAATTTATACAAAAAAGACAAATTTGAGCCTAGTAAATCAACATTAATTCATATAAAAAGATTTAATGAACTTTTTGATCTCAACTTTCTCCTACAGGTCATGTATGCCAAAAATGAGCTTCTAACCAAAGCATAAGTGCAGATTCAAATTATTTCTCCGATTTTGAATTTAAACGCCAACACATGATTAAATCCAAATCACCTATTAAACAATTTTCTAAAATCACATCCATCGTACCAGAGGAACTAATCATCAAGGCAAAGCCCTAGGGTGCACTGGTGCTCCAAGAAAAGTTCATTAAAGAGGCTATAAAAAGCATCAAACATAATCTAGCATAAAGCTTAAATAAATCATAACTGAAAATATATACATCAAAATCATGCAAACCTTTGCCACAGATCTAGACATGCCATAAAGAGCAACATATCCAAAATTCATGTTCATAGCATGTGTATATTTTAAATCACACTAAAAACACTTCAAACTGAGTTTGAATTTTTAGTTTAAAAACTGTACAGAAAAACCATATACATGTCTTCTAGAAAAGATAGGTTTCTTTACAAGGAAACCAACAAAATTGGTTTTGCAGTTTTCTGATTTTAATGTGATTTTTAACGAATTTTCGAAGTTGCTGCTGTAACCCTAAAACTACTTTTACAGCCAGACCCTCGAAGTATTTTCTCGAAATTACGAACAGATCCCTAGATTACGTAAAACTCCCTAGAATTATTGAGGAAGAAGCAATGTGACCCCCAGGCGCCATGGCCGGCGGGAAAATCCAAAATCCGGCGAGCTCGTCGCCGGGATGGAACGGGGAAGAGGCTAGGAAGGACCGGGGACTCACCCTTGACCGATTATTAGTGAACGTTGGACCGGAGGCGGCCTCGCCGGGTGCTTGCACCGGCACGGCTCGGTCCTGCCCGCCGCCGCCGCGCCCGGGCGGCGACGGCACCGTCCGGCCGCCCGGCGATGGTGCGGTGGTGTTGAGGGAGGAGCAGGGAGCGTGCACACGTGCTCGAAGAGGGCGAGGCGCGGCCTTGCCTGGGAGAGCAGCAAACGGCGGCAGAACTGCAGACCAGCGACAGCGCGCTCTGGCTCGGGCGGAGCTCGATGCGTGCGAGGGAAAAAGTGGCGAGAGAGACGATGTCGGGCTGACCTGGGCACGGCCACAGGGCCTAAAGCACGAGGCTCGGCCAGGTGGCGGTGCTCCAGGGAGGCGGCATGGCCGGGCGGGACCGCGCGGCCGGCGCGTGGCGCGGCTCGACGCGCCCGCCCGCCTCGCACCCGGTGTACGGCACGGCTACGGGCGGAGTCTCCGCAGTCCATCCTTGGGTCCATAGCGACGAACTCGATGTCCGTACGCCGGACTCCCTCGCAGGTGCCACGTGGGCGGCACGGCCAGACTGCCCGCGCACGAAGGCGCGGTGTCACCGACGCTCGGCGCCTGTTCCAGTTTCGCGAACCCGTTTTCAAATTTTCAAAACTCCAAAAAGTGTCAACTAACTTGAAAATCTCCAAAAACAAAAGTTGTAGAGGAGCTATAGACCTACAACTTTCCCAAAGGGAGACATATGTTTTGATCAACGGTTTTTCCGGGAACGTCGGCCAAAGTTGCAGTTTTTCCACGGCTCGAATTACTGTTCACAGCGCATTCAACTCGAATTTCGGCCAATTTGCACTCAAAATTGGAATGTCTGCCAATTACAAAAAATGTGTTCCCGGAAATAACGAACAACTTTCGTATTGGCCGATTTTGAACTTCTATAGTGAAATTTGGAGAACGCGCAAGAAAACCGTTTCAGCCTTAAAGGAGATCTAGGGTTTGACCGTGATGTGGGATTTTGACCAAGGTCTCTTGTGCAAATTCGTGTTAAAACATGTCAAACATGCTTAGAAGTTAATTAACCTTGATTAACTCAATGTCATTAGCGCAATTAAACATCAGGGATGTTACAGCGCCGGTCGCGCGGAGGTCGTTGACGTAGGCCGTCACCGGGTCATCCGGGAGGCCGGGTTGTCCACGCGGCGGGGCGAAGGTGTGCCCGGTGACGGACTCTGTCGGCCCGGTGTAGACAAAGCTGAAGGAGTCGGAGCGCAGAGTGGCCCCAAGAGTCAGCGAGATCCCACGGCCGTCCATCCGATCCGCTGAAGTTCGTCGAGACACATGATGTTCCCTTACCTGGTGTGCCAACTGTCGAGGTTCACTATCACCGGCAGTAAATTTGTATCGATCGTGCGTCGGGCTCGGATGGTTAGCACAGGATACAACGAGATTTAGACTGGTTCGGGCCTCCGAGGAGTAATACCCTACGTTCAGTGTCAAGTTGTCGTGTTCCCGAGCTAGTAGTGCTTATAGTAGGGGTTACAAGTTGGTCGAGAGAGGGTGTCGAGCCCAAGTCACTGGTTGTGGTGTTCGATCTATCGAAGGTCTAACCCTTGTAACTTTTGCCCTCCTCTCCCTTTTATAGTCTCAAGGGTAGGGGCACAAGGGGGAAGTAGAAAGAGATACAATGCTTGGTTGCTGGGACGTCCCATCGCGCGTCGCTGTCGGTTAAGACGCATTGAAGCAGAGTTGTGATGCTTAGTCGTGGGAGCCGCCGCGTGGCCGGGTGTGACTATTCATCCCGGGACGCCTGGCTTCTCCTCCGAGTAGTTTGCATTTGCCTCAGCCTGCCCGAGTACTTGACTAGCCTGCCACGCTCGAGCCTAAGTCTAGGCCCGTGCGCGTCGTAGAGGGTGCTTGAGTACCTCGAGCTGAGCTTGCGTGTGGCAGAGTGGGAGATGATGGCGATGGGATGGTCGCGCAGCCGGTCAGACCAGCATTAAGGCTCTTGTCGTGGTGAGTTGTCTGCATGGCCGCCAGCTGTTGTACTTGTATGGCATGGGGAATCATTCCCCCACACGTGTCGGTGGTGGTGCTCACGCCTTGGGCTTGTGTCGTGCGTCCTGGCCCACACACTAGTCGGAGCCGGACTTGTTGTGCGAGGCGGAGACTTGTCGTGGGGATCCCTCTTGTAGGGAACTAGTCGGAGATGCAGCCAACTGGCCGGAGACCGAACGTCTTGCCGGTGTGGGTCTTTGACCAGGGTCCTCAGTCTTCCTCGTCCTGAATCTTTGTCTTGGCATCGTCAATCTTGGCCTTCACATTATCAATGGTGTTGGGTTACCTTGTGTTTAAGGAAAGATCCTTTCACCGTCAAAGGGGGCCTAATCCGGACCCACGTCAATACTCAACTTGTTAATTTACGATCCTCTTAGCATGTAAGTAATTTGCTATTCTATTTTTATTTCACAAGTGAAGTTGATTCCCTCATAACTGATGAATGATAAACTGTGCACTATTGTTCATTTGGAGGACTATGGATGTTGTTTTGTGTTGTTTTCCATGTGTATTGAACTTGTATTGTGTTGAATTGCATATTTTTGAAGTAATCTGGACAATACTGATGTATTGTGTGCTCTTGTTTATAATAATCAAACTAGGTTTTGGATTATCCGTTGGGTTTTGGATATTCGCGGATTTGGGTTTGGATCTGAATTTTCACCCGAACTAATTTTTGGGTTGGATTTGGGTTTTAGGTTTGGGTTATGGGTTTGGGTGCCCTCACACTACATCCAATCTGAATCCGACCCATTGCCATCCCTACTTCCGATCCGCTGGGAATAATCTCCTTCGGTTTAAGGCTATCTGCAACGGTTGCCTCTAAACCACCCCGAACCCATACAAATAGGGGATCGAACCTCCTGTAGCGCCTGCAGTGGTGTCCCTCACATCACACCGTAAATTTCCAGAGCAACCTCCCGTCCGGTAAACTTGGGGGCACCCGGATCTCCCCCATCGTGTGTTTCCCCTGCCCCCTCGTCGTGCGCAGGCCGCCGCATCCAGCGCCTCGCCGTCCCCTCGTCGTCGTGCGGGTCACCGCGTCCACTTCCTCCCCTGCCGCTCTGCAGTGTCGTGTCCAATGCTCCTCTGCCCCTCGACACCACAGGCTCGGCAGTGGCAGCATCGGCATGAGCTCCGAAGAGCGATGATGTACACGAGTGCGGCCGCGAGCATCACCGCAGCAACGGCGGCGACGACAGTGAGGAGGCGGTGGGAGGAGAGGAAAGGTCGGAGTGGCGCGAGGTGGGAGATGGGCAACGCCAGCAGCAACGAGATGTTGCCCAGCGCCGTCAGGTGCGATGACGAGGAGGTGGTGGAGCATGAGCCGCGGAACAGGAGCCCGTGCCTACACCGCAACAGCACCAGAACCTTCTCACCGTCCGTGAACTCACTCAGGTAGATGGCACACATGCCCTCCTGGCGTCGTGGCCTCCGCGGTCGGCGGCGCTCGATCGCCTGGCCCGCGCAGTGGCGTCCACTAGCGCAGCGGCAGTGGTCAAGGAGGGTGAGGGGAAGGTGCGACTTGGCGAGTCTGGCGTCGCCGTCAACAAGCTCGGCATCGTCATGGCATCACCAGCGGCGACGAGGGGTGGGCCGCCTCCTAGAAAGCCTCGACGGCCCCGTACGCCGGTATGGCCTGCACATCAGCAGAGGCCCGCGCGCCGAGGGGTGCTGTAGTGGGCACTGGCGTCGTTGTTGCTCGCCAACACAGATGGGAGGCAGAATCAGCCCGTAGTGCGGTGGCGCAACGGTTGGTTGCAGATCGACGCGCTCTCGTTGGAGCCCTCGCCGCCGCAAGGATGTTTTTTTTAACGGCCGACCGGGGGATTTGGGAAGAAGTGGTGTGGAGAAAGATAAGGTGAGGCCCACCCACATGGGGGGCAGAGGAGGGGATGGTATGGGGGGCACCGCTGCAGCATTTTTAGTTTAGGAGGTGAAATTTGTGTTGGGGTCCTCCAAATTTTGCTTTTGGGAGTGATATTTAGAGGACACCATTGCGAATAGTCTGAGATACCTCACCGTATGTAACAGTAGCACAGGACCAAGGATGGGTAATGCTCTCAAGTCAAATATGGTATGGTCGTCCAATGATACAGGAGGACTGGAACGGAGTACCGTACTCATGGCGCTGTCACTCACAGAAGGCCCGCCTACCTCCCTGCTACTGTAGCTTTTGTGCTTGTGTTCGCAAAAAAATGACACGGTTCGAGATATGTGAGGTTAGGGCTAGAATTGCCAATTTAGTGCTAATTCCTGATATTATGAGAGTTTGGATTGGGTATGCATTTTACATGACAAGAGAGTTATCTTGATGTTTTGAATATGATTTCAGAAAGAGGGCAAAGAAGTACTTGGAGAAGCACCAATATGATGTCAAATCATGAGTTCAAATGTACCAAGATGAAGCCTTTGCCAAGAAAATCAAGATGAACATGTAGATAAAATATTAATTCATGATCAAAAGTGTCTGATCTGGCTAATATGAGAAGGTCAACTGATTTAATCAGTTATTGGTCATATAGCCGATTCAGCAGTGCAACCGGTCTGACCTTTCACCAACACCGGTAACCTTTCACCCACACCGGAAAGACCGGTCAAACCAAAATGCTTAAAATGTCAATTAGACTTCACATTGCGTATATCTCGTCGATATGATCAAAATACATATGTGTAACGTCTAATTTGGAGTCTGGATGAGAGAGTTACGACTCTGGCAAGACTCAACTCTCCACGACCAAAGATGGCGTCCACAGGCTCGCTGGCACGCCAGCGTTCCTATGTCCCTCACTCCATCTCCTTCTTTTATCTGCTGTTGGCTGCCTATTCTTTCCCAGGCCGGCCCATTGGCTCAATGGCGACCGACAATATGCTATTAGGGGAAAACACAAGTTCCTCACCACATTATAAACTTAGTTCCAGGGTTATAACCTAGATAGTTTATGGGTACAATGATGCGCACTAATTATCTAACTTAGCAACATCAGTCATCACTCCCTCAAACCGGTGGAAACTGGAAACGATAGACGATGGCACTAATTAATTAACCACACCGTGAGGACATAACTATAAAAACATATACTAGATATAGACTAGGCCACATAGATAAATCACGACCAGCCGGATGTCATCAAGTTGAGGCCACGCATTCCACTCTCAGCTATCTATCCGTGGTAGGAGTATATGCTTCGAACCCCTCCATGTATCCAAAAGCGTCGACCCATTCTTCCACTCCCAGTTTCGGAGCCACGCGGCACAGGACCCTCTGAGCGATGTAGGCGTCGTCGACCTCGACGTACCCTTTCTCCTCCAACTCAGAGCGCATCCAGGCCTGAGGCTGGTCGCACTGGGTACTGGACGCTGTGCGCTACGGCGTGCTCCAGTACGCCTTTGGCGTTAAATCACTCGCACCGGCGTACTGGGTGACCAACTGAACCGTAGCGCACGAGCCGCACTACCCCATTCCTGGCGTGCTTTCAGGGAGACGCTACGGTACGGACGTGGCGCGAGCCCCGCTCACCCGCGCCATCCCCAACCACCGAACTCGCAGATCCGCAGCCCGAGCCGCCGAAGATGGAGCTGCCACCGAGGTCGCCGTCGCCGGGGACGCGAGCGCCGGACATCCATGGGCCCGTGCTCGAGCCGCCGCTGCGGCCGTCGGGGAGAGGGGGGGGAGGTCGACGGCTTCCTCAAGAAGGCAACCCCCCGCTCGCGAGCACCTTCGTCGCCGCGAGCCGCCCGAGCCGCCGCCCCTCGTTCCGCCGCCGCACCACACTCGGCGCCGCCCATGCTCCTCCCGCACCTACGCCGATGCCCTGCGATTTCCAACCATGGAGTGGTGGCGCGGCTCGATTCCGAGGTTGATTCCGCCGAGGATGTCACCCGAGATCGATTCCACCGGAGAGGGGCTTGGCCTTGGGGCGGAGCGGGCGGCGAGCTCGTCGTCGGCTGCGCACGCGCGCGAGCTTCATCGCCTCGGGGCGGAGATGGCGGCGGTCGTCGTGGGCTCGCAGCGCCGGCCTCGTCGTGCGCGCCTCTGCCCCTACCTCGCCTCGATGCGGAAGAGCCGAGGCGGCCGCCAACCTCCATGTGTGCCACCGCCCGAGGCCTCCATGCGCGCCTGCTCCGCCTGCCGTGGGGAAGGCGGACACGGTAGGTGGGGAAGGAGAGAGGGGATGGAGAAGGGAGGAGAGTATGACGCGTGGGGCCCGCAGGTGTTTGTTGGTATGGAGTACGAGATACGGGGGATGACGGGTGCGGGGAAGCCAGTGCACAGACTTGGAGAGATGCTGCGCGCAGGGCGGAATATTCTCTTTTAGGGTATGCAAATGGAGTATGACGAGTGCGACCACCTGAAGCTTCTCGAAACTGGCAAAGTTGCGCTTGGACGACTCGGCTTGGTCCCGGAACAGCTCAACGCTCTCTTCGATGAACTCCTGGGAGTAGATCTTGTCGGGGTGGTTGACCATCCGGGCGTATTCCTCATCCGGGTCCACGACGAAGATCGGCTTCCGGGACAGGATGCACTTGACGTACTCATCCGAAAGCCGCAGCCGCCCTTCCTTGCGGTTCGTGCCGTCTGCTACCTTGCCCTTGGTGGTGCCGCTCCTCAGCATCGCGCCCTCCACGCCCGATCTGACCCTCGCTGAGGATTTGGGGACGGATGTTTCGGGGATTTGGAAACCCTAGGTTTTGATGGGGGACAAGCGGTGGCGGTGTTGGAGTCGGAATCCTATATATTATCTTCTGAAATAAAGTTTATTAAGGAACTGTAACCCATTAATAGCCCAGCAATAGCCCACTCAGCCCAACAAAGGTGAACACCTACCGGCTACCGCGCGCCGCCGCGACAAACCGGGCGGCGACCTTCTGCGCGCCGCCCGACCGGCCTAGCCCCTCCGCTGTAGCGCGCTGGCGTCCTCCGAGCTGCCCGCCATGGCCACCCCCGTGCGCGCGCGAGCTCGCTGAGCCGCGGCGGCCGCGCCCCCGCGCCCCTACGCACGAGCTCGCCGGGCTGCCGCAGCTGAGCCCCCGCATGCCCGACCCGCGGCCGGCCGTCGCCGCCGCCGCCAGCGGTGAGGAAGAAGGCTCAAAAAAATGTTGTTTAGAAAAATGTTGGACCAAAAAATATTGCAACATTTTGCAAAATGTTGATGAAACCAACATTTCTTATAAATATTGAACATTTCAAAAAAATGTTGGAAGAAGAAAACGTTCATTACAAATATTGATCCAAAAATATTGCAACATTTTGTAAAATGTTGACGAAAAATTACAAGAAATGTGAAAAAAAATATTGTAATTTTTAATTTAATAGCCGTGAAGTCCGGTGGAAAAATAAACATTGGTAGATTGAGTTTGGTTGGGTTCAAACTTCCAACCTGCAAACTGGTTGGACTAGTGTGGGCCCAACTGTTTTCAAGAACCGCGGCCCAACCCAACTAGTCTGGATAGAAAGCGTTTTAGTTCTCTCTCGCTTACCACAATTTTATAAATAACTAATAATTATGTCCATGCGTACGGTGTACAATACTACCCCACGGCACGTAGTATGGTAGTATAACTGATTTTTTCTATAGGTAAAATAGTAATTTACTCAAATATAAATGATAATTTTCTCGAAATATATTAACCAACGTGAAATTAGGTTACATAAAAATGTCATAGATTTGATTTCATATATTATAACAATACTATTTTCCATAGTTCTAATCATACCTCTATACTACACATACTACCTATAAGTACTATCCATACTACCGCTAAAACCCGGCAGTATAGAATTAATTTGAACCGTCGATCCTTCAAAATAAGTTCTTTTTTTACATGCGAGTCCTTTTCAAATGGTAGTATGAGGTAGTATTGTGCACTGTAAAAGACTTTACAGGCCACACGACGTTTCAAAATCAAACCGTTTTTGGATTTTTTTATTTTATATTATTTTATTTACGATTTAAAAAAATATATGTCCATTCTAAAGTTTACAAAGCTATACTGATGCGGCCATTAAGAGCAGTTCATAGCTACCGTCGTTTTTCAAATGTCGGTTGGCACCTACAGCCAAATGAAATGGCAATAGGGTACTTTTCCCGCATGCGGTACCTTAGCCTGTCTCAAAGCTTTCTTGACCTTGATTTTTCACTTGGTCCTTTCTTTACATCGTGGAACGAGGTGAAGACTCGAGTAATCGCAGAGTCAAACCACGTGATCGTAATTCCGCCGGTACCTACCACCGTTTCAAATGGCGGTAGGGCCAATTAGTCTTCAAATAATAATATTTTTTTAAACTTGGATGAAGATAAATTTTATATGAAAATTTTATCTTTTGAGAGATCCACAACTTTGTAATTCAAAAGTTTTTAAATTTGAAGTCATCTTCGACTCAAATAATCATCATGCTATCAAGATCTAAAATTTGAATTTTAAACCTAAACATTGTGTTAATCATCTGGGCACAAAAAAATTTAAATGGACACGGTTTGAACTACAAAGTTGTAGATCTCGTCGAGATATACAATTTCAGTGTGGAGTTTACCTCCATTCAAATTTATATGAAAACATTATAATTTTTTTTGAAAAGATATGTTGTATTTGAGCATCAAAATGATTTCTAATGACAAAAGTATGAACTACAAAGTTGTAGTTGAAAAAAAACTACACTTTTCTTAAAACTTTTATCTTCATCCGAGTTTATATGAAGAAATATATTTTTAAAAAATATGTTGTCAAGAGAAGAAACATTTGTGTCGATTATTGGAGTCTAAAGATGATTTCAAATGGAAAAAGTTTGAACTACATCTCGTCAAAAGCTATAATTTTCATGTAAAATCTATCTTCATCTATTTTTAAGGAAAAGTTGTGATTTTTTAGTCCTATCGATGTTTGAAAGAATAGCTACAATACCCGCAGCGGTAAACAATGCTCTACCGCCGTTTCATTTGGGGTAGGTTCCAACCATCAGAGGTAGCTAAGGTACCGCCATTGCAAATAGTGACATCAGTATAATTGTGCAAATATGAGAGAGACATACTCCATCCGTTTCAAAATACTAGTCGTTGTTGACTTTTTTTACAACTTGGATCATCCGTCTTAACCAAAAATTATCACAAACGTGTGAAACAATAAGTGAAGATTAAAATACATACAACATTTAAACATATAGCAAACAAAATAAATTGCACTTGCACAATTTTTTGAATAAGACGACTGGTCAAAATTGCAGAAAAAAATCAATAGCGACAAGTACTTTGAAACGAAGGAGTATATTTTTAAATTCGTAAAGATAATATAATATAAAACAAATTTCCAGATCATGCTTGGGTTATTCATTGGGCCGAGTCCATCTCCAAACCTACCTACGAGGTACGGGCCACACGGCCCAGGCAACGACTCATGAGTTCAAGTCCGATGCGTCGCCAGTAGGAGGTGCCGTCACCGTAAGGTACTCAGCTCAGGCAGGGTTCGCAAGCAAACTCTCTCTGTTCTCTGCTTTCCCCTCATCTCCGACGAGAACCAGTCCGGGCGACGAGGAGAAGGACGAGGGGGCGACGATGCAGGTGAAGCAGAAGGTCTACGAGCTCTACAAGGGCACGGTGGAGCGGGTAACGGGCCCGCGCACCGTCTCGGCGTTCCTCGAGAAGGGCGTCCTCTCCGTCCCCGAGTTCATCCTCGCCGGCGACAACCTCGTCGCCAAATGCCCCACCTGGTCCTGGTACGTCCACCGCTCCTCTCCCCTCGCTTGCCCTTCCTCTCAACTGATTCAGATGATGTCTGATTGGTTGATTGACTGATTGATCTGGTGGGTGGTTGGGTTGTGCGTGCCTTCGCAGGGAAGGGGGCGATCCAAGCAAGCGGAAGTCGTATCTGCCTGCCGATAAGCAGTTCCTCGTCACCCGCAATGGTATGCTGCTAGTACTGAATTGAGTCAAGATGCGGCTCATATCTATTTTTCCATCTACGTGAATTGAATTTTTGGTGGATTGCAGAATGCACGTTATTGTTGGGTAGAATTGGTGGATTTCTTTCCTCAATCCTGTGATGAGATCAAACATGCTAGTTTAGGAAAAACTTGGAGTAATTGAAAAATTAACAAGGGAAACTAGAAGCTCTACTATTTAAAGCTCGTCACTCATTTGGAATGCATGCCTTCAGAATTTTGAATTTTGTGTTGCTCCCAGTGCCTTGTTTAAGACGTGCCATCTCGCTCGAGGAAGAGTATGATGCAGCAGGAGCTGAGGTGGTTCTTGACGATGATGATGATGGTGAAGGCTGGCTCGCGACGCATGGGGTGCAAGGTTAATACACTCATCTATGCTGCTTGGTTGTGCCTTGTTTCTGGATTATACATGATCTAAGGTCTAAACTATCCTTTCGATATTGATAATGTTTAGCATCAAAGCCTGATGAGGAGGAAGACATACCCTCTATGGATACATTGGACATAGGGAAATCTGATGGTATAAAGTCCATTCCCACTTACTTTAGTGGTGGTAAGAAGGAAGAAGAGGAGGAGGAAGATATACCTGACATGGACAGTTATGAAGACACTGGGGATAATTTGGTAGGAAGATCACAATTCTCTATGTTGGACAGGGCTAGCAAAGCTGACAAAGTTACTGATTCAAGCCTTGCCTTTATATTCTTATTACAGGTTGCTGCTGAGCCATCATACTTTGTCGCAGAAGAGCCTGAAGATGACAACATCCTTCTTACCAGAACATATGATGTTAGCATAACGTAAGCTCGGTTATCTTGCCTACAGGGTTTGGTTAATTCTTCTTTTCAGTAGGTTAGTCCAAGCATACTATGATGGTGTATCGTGTAGTGTGGCATCTACTTGAAGCCTGCCATAGGTTACATTTGCATACACACAGGTGTGGCGGGCACATATCTCAAATGCATAATGTTCTGGTTCGTTCCAGTGGAGTTCATGTTTTAAATAGTTGGGCCTCTTGAGACTTAAATTTACGCAAACTGCATATTTGGTGCCTGATGAATTATAATTGGCAACTTGGCACATCTGATTTGCAAAAAAAAAAAAATTACCACCAACTGGTTTTCTAACTAGTTAATGGCTGCTGCCTTTAGGGTTCGCTACTGTTGATTAATTAAAGATTATATTAACCAGTTAGTTCTATTTCTGTGTGAAAAAACTATTTACTTATTATGCTTCATGCTTGAATTGGAAAGCATGTAACTAATTATCTTATTGCAGGTATGACAAATACTACCAAACTCCACGTGTCTGGCTGACTGGATATGATGAGGTAAATGTGTACATACTTTTTCATTTAGTTATTGTGATCTTACATTTTCTGCAGCTGGACTTGATTTGTTTGATTTGTTCTCTATTGCAGTCGAGAATGCCACTAAAGCCTGAACTTGTGTTTGAAGATATCAGCCAAGACCATGCACGAAAAACGGTATATTTCCCCCCATTCCTTCTTTAAATAAACATACCAAATGGAATACGTAGATGAGATAACTTCTATCATGTCAATATGCAATATATACTGGTAATGAGTTGAGACTTGAGCTCTATGATCAGAATAAAAGAACAATGCAATGTCCAGTGGCGGAGGGGGGGGGGGGGGGGGGGGGGGGGGGGGGGGGGGGGGCATGGGCATGCTCTACTAATCCCTCTAATGTATCTTTAATTTATATATGTATATATGCTCACTTACTTCTAATTTAGCTTAATCAGATTATAATTAACTCTTTTAGTATCAACTGTAATCACGAAAAGATATTTTTCATCTATGAAACTTGCGAGGACATGTCTTAGATGTACAGTGGAATGTGAATTCTTGTGAGATTGTTTGGTACTTTATATTGGGAAAGAATTGGCTACATCAATTAGTAATGATAAAAGTATGGAAGAATGTGATCTTGCTACTAGTCACTAGTTTTAAATTGATACATATGTAATTTTGTTTTGGATAAAACTTGTAAAAACATGCCACTATTATATATAACTAAAATCACGTGACATGAAAGTTAGTTCTATTTTTTTCATGGCACCCCCTATTCTTAAATCTTGGCTCCGCCCCTGGCAATGTCACATGGCAGTTGGTCACAGGGTAGACATCTGTATCACTTTTGGGATACGTATAGTTCAACTTCTCATTTTGCAATGTGTTGTATTGTTAGGTTTAGTGGAAATTAGATCGTGGCACCCTATAGTTGGATTTATTTTTATCCTACAGAGGAAAATCGATAAGCGTATCTTCTTAGTATGTCTTTATGGATTTTTAGAGCCGCTATCCACACATATCATTCAGATTTCAAGATGATTATTTGGAGTCAGAAGCAGGTCCTGCTTTTCTTTCCTTTTGAGATGGAGCACAAAGATTAACAGGAACCGGTGTGGCTAAATCGCTAGCAAATTAGAGATTTGGCTATCCTCATCCAACAGACCCATAAGAGGCCAGATGATATGCCACCATATTACAGGCCTCTGGGAAATCTGTTCATACTCGTTGAAATGAAATGCAATTGAGTTTTTGCTTCCTGGAAG
Source organism: Cenchrus americanus (assembly GCA_947561735.1). NCBI lineage: Eukaryota > Viridiplantae > Streptophyta > Magnoliopsida > Poales > Poaceae > Cenchrus > Cenchrus americanus. Next base: position 107,290,971 of record OX387243.1, read on the forward strand.
AGAGTAGACATTTCAACTAAGTCATATTCAGAGCTCGTGAATGCTTGTTTCACCACCATGGTATCAGTTTCTACAAATACTTGCAAACTGCAATAACTATTTGCTTGTCACAGTTTATCGCATTACAGCCTCTTTTGTTTGTAAAAGCATCAGATGATGAGAGATGGCCTGCACTTGCCACCAGGGCCTGACCTTCAAGCCCCCTATAATAAATATCCCATCCACTACTTTAGGTGGTGTTAGGTTTGAGGTGTCTAAAGCTATCTAAAATAGTTTTAGCACCTCTTTGGGTGCTAGAGGTGCCAATGAGTTTTAGACACCTTTTAGACAGGGAGTTTGGTTCTTCAGACCCTAAACTGTCTAAACTTTAGACACTTTGCTTTAGCACTTGGAAACCAAAGACCCCCTTAGTTCTCTCCCTAAAAGATTCATCAACTTCAATTTTCAGCCCCTATTGTGCTGGTGGCTTTGTGTTCCCTTTCAACTAGCTAACATGTGCTTTCTTGTATCTAACTGACAGCCTCGAGATGGTAAAACTGAATTCTTCAGTTGATCTAAAAGGATCTCCCTCATTAGCTTTTTATTCCTGTCTGACATAAGCTACATGAAGAATACTGAAACTTTTTAATTGCAGCTCCTTTTCTTGATTACAAAACTCATAGATGAGTTACCTACTGTTAACACATTCCCCAATGTGTTCCTGTCTCCTCCATTTGAGCTGCTTGCCATCTTTCTTTCACTAGTTCGCATTTGAAGAACACATCACCATCGGACATAGGGGGTTCGCTATTCTTCATAGAAATGGATTAGCTTCACTGGGCATGCCGTTTTCCACAGCTGAGACCAATTAATAGTGATCTTGTTATCACCAGTGCCTGAGCAAGAAGCAGTACCTGCACTTGATCTCATTCTCTCGCTCTGAGGTTACAGTTATAAGCTGGCTTAACTGAGAAATTTTCTTTCGGGTCAATATGCCAGGCCCCAGAGTCTTCCATCTCTCCATGAGTTGGAATGCAAAGAATAAGGTCCTCATCAAAAGTTCGGTTCACTAGCTCACTGTCCCACTTCTCGCTGACAGGGCCAGTTAGTTTGTTTTGCTCTAGTCTGATGATCAACTGTCGACCTTTGGGAGAGATTGGCGGCCAAGTATTCTAACAATTCAGGGACCAGACCAAATATTGATGTTAGCACCATTGCCAACTCTCCAGATGCTGCCCTCCTCGAGTAAACTAAATCCCTTCAGAGTAGTTCTCTATGCACATGACATACCATTACTCGGTATAGCATCCATTACCAACTCTCAGATGCTGCCCGCCCTGAGTAAACTAAATCCCTTCAGAGTAGTTCTCTATGCACAAGGACATACCATTAATCGGCATAGCATTCAGAATACTCCCGGAGGGGAAATATTTTGCTGATGAACCTGCACACGAAGGGAATCCGGATTTTGCACAATCATCGTCCTGTCTAGCTAGCATTGTCATACTGAAAGCATACAAATCTCGAGACTTGATCATCATTCTTTGGTCTAGAGAGTTTCTCCCAAATTAACCAATGAACTCTGTGTGTTCTGGTTCTTATGACTCCACCAGAATCTGCAATGATTGTACTTAGCTGATTACACAATGTTTTAGTCACATCAGAAGTTCGAAACAGAGAGATAGCTTAATAGTGAATTCAAAAGTTTTTGTTTTTTTGAGCAGCCTATACACTTACAAGCAAACCCAAATACCTTTTATTTTTTCGCTTATTGCCCAGGTGGTACTCTCATCATAGCTTGATTTTGTGCATCTCTTGTGTTTTTGCTGGTCATGTTTGAAAACTTATCCTTGTAAGTAACTTGTCCAGAAGAAGCTGCATAAATAGTTAGAATTCGGCCCACTTCTCTTGCATTTGCCACATCAGCTTCAAGGAGGGAGTCATCCACAAACAATATGTCTCGCATCTCAGCATCATTTAGCAAGTATATGAATATCCCTTAGCACATAAGACAATAAGGTAGGGTGAAAGAGGATGACCTTTCAAGGAACTAGTCTCTGTACTCTGCATGCACATCTTATGATTTATATCTAATCAAGTCAAAAGCCCACCTTGATCATCATATCACAGAGCAAATGTCACCCAACATTGTTGTAAGCTTTGCTCATGTCGAGCTTTAAGGCTGCATAGCCTGTGGAACCACTTCGCTTTATCTGAAAAAAAATATGAGTCAACTCACAGACCAATAGAACGTTGTCCAAGATAAGTCTGCTGGGGAAAAGGCATTCTGGGTGGGTGAAACAATGAAGTTGTCTTCTATTGGACTCCGGTACAGGTTGCCTAGATGCTATAGCATAACACAACTTATTGATGCAGGTGACTATTGAAGACCATCCCCACTTATTAGCAGGAAAGCATGCTTCAGTTCACCCATGCAAACATGCAGCTGTGATGAAAAAGATAGTCGACGTCCTTGTGTCTCGAGGAGTTGAACCAGAAGTTGACAAGTAATACCCTTTTGTTGATAACCATTTTGAAGGCACAATTAATGAATGCATCACCCTCCTCTTTTAAAATGGTTTCTGCCTTCTTTTCTGAATAGGTACCTTTTCATATTTTTGAAATTCATAGCCTCTGTTGTACCAACAATTGAGTATGATTACACAATGGACTTCGACCTAGGCAGTACAAGCTCATGACTGGTTTATCCAAGGTACGCATAACCTCTTATTGCGAGACAATGCGCTTTGCTTATCAACGAGCCCAGGTCATAGTGTTTGGCTCAAACATTTATGACTTGCATCCTGTTATTTGTTTGTGCACTGGCATTCATATGCAGTTGCCTGTTTGTTGGCTGTCACAGGAAGAAGCAGCATTCTACAGAAAGGCACACGAGGGCTGAGTTGCCTGTGTGAAAGTATTTGTGCATCTGCGTTGGTTGGTTCCATTGGATTGGTTGCAATTGTGAACTTTGAACTCTGAAAGCTGGCAGATCCACCATGTACATTACAACACTGTTTGCTTGTGTACAATTGAATGCATTGGTCGCCTTCCGTATAAATCCAGTAAGCAGATGTACATTTGTGTGCATTACCACTTGGATCCAGTACAAGTAACATGTGGAAAGTGGAGACCTAACCCTGAATCTGTGGCGGCACAGTCGGTGATCAGGTACACGTTTCAGCGTGTTGATCTAGTGGGGTTAGGCCTGTTCGCTCGCAGTTTTAGCATGTTTATAAATAGCAAAAGCCAGGCCAGCCAAGGAACGCACGGCTCACGGATTGATTTCACCTGTTCACACGGGTTAACTTAAACCTGATCTGCGTGCCATGCGCTGCGGTTCGGTGTGGTTTAGATGGTGGTTGGTGGCTGGTTCGGCGGGTTGTCTGGGTTGGAAATTGGAACCAAACAATGCACAGGGCGGTCTAGAAGAGCATCAAACAGAATCGTGCCACCATCACCACGGGTCACGGATGCGTCCGCGGCTGGCCGTGAGATCACGTACCGTGCATCCGTGACGCCACCCCGATCGCGTCCGCGCACCGACCTAGCTAACAGCTTGTTCGGTTGGCTGGTGCTTTGGTTTGTTCCGATAAGAAAGATCTTCTTTGGATGGTTGCCGGCACTTGGTTTATTCTCGGAGAAAAAATCGATGGCCACGGCCCGGTTCTTGGCTGATAAGCCAAGCGAACCGGTGTAAACCGAAAGCCCCCCGGGCGTCGGCGCGCGAGCCCGGCGGTGTGCGTGATACGACCGGCGCCGCCGCGCCGCGCGACACGGCGTTCCCATGTGATGCCGGCCCGCGCAGGCCTCCTCCTGGCTAGCCCCACCCGCCGGAGAGAGGGAGAGCGAGGGACGACGGCGCACGCGCGCGCGCGTGGTTCGAGATGGAGGCGTCGGTTTCGCCCGCGGTGTTTTCCGCCCGCACGACGCGCTCGCACCAGCGTGCCCGCCCGAGCACCGCTCGTTGCCGATCCCGCCGGCCGGCCGCGTGCGGCGATCGCGACGAGGAAGCTCGCGGCCTTGTGATGGTACAAGCATGTGCTAGCTGATGATGTGCCGAGTCAATTCGTAGGCACCGTAGGCTTCTGTAAACGAATGAACGAGAGGCGTACAGGTCGGCGCGGTTGTGGCCGACCCCGACCTGTACGCGCGCTGGTCGCTCGGATTGGATGGGTTGATGGATGGATGAGCCGTCGAGCTAGTGGCCGCGGTAACCTTGGTCCGTTTCCGTACGGCGGCAGCGGGTAATAAAGGTGCGTGCACGTACTGTGTTCAGCACTAGCACTACCGTTCTCTGGGCGTAGCTAGGTACCTAGGCCGGCCGGGCGCTCGCATGATGCATGTGCATACCAGTGGCCTCCTCAAGGCTCCAACCACCGGTGGATCAACAGGGTTTAGCTTGATGTGATCTACGAGTAGCGACCTTCGACCTCCGGAGCTCTCTGCGGCCTGCGGGGACAGGAAAAGGGACCAGCTAAGGCCACACGATCCACAGGAGGGCGCGAGTACGGTGTACATGTGCCATTCCCATTTTCGGAATACGCGCACGTATGTTTCTGTTTGTACAGTAGTACTCCATCCATTCACTTTTGACAATAGTAGTACTTCCCTGAGCACACAATGACTAGGAAAAACAGTATTACCTATCATCCTCCGTATTATCAATTTCGTCGTACCAATAACCAGTTCTTGTAAACAAACGATTCATTAAGGTTTTTATTTTTTTTATGTCCATGTAAGTAATCTTGATTGGAAAAATGAAGAGTATCATTTCATTTGGAAGAATTGACACATGTCGATTGACCGGGCAACCTGCACACTGTGCACGCCCATCTTTTGATCGGCGGCAGCTTCTATCTCAAGATCGCCTCTGCGCCACGACCGACGATGGGTCGATGGCACCGGCACCCGAGGGAACAAGGCATCGACAGCAGGTCCGCAGCACGTATCTGGAGAGTGAGCAACGGATCAGCTAGCCCGAGCGAGCCTGGTATAGTGGTATCAGCCTCACTCGCAGCCCCCCGAGCCGGCCAGCGGTAGCGCGACAGTGCGACACAGACCAGCAGGTAACTGATCCGTCCGGGGGCCCGGCCACCCCACGTGCGTGCGCGTGCCCGACCCCAGCGAGCACGCTGAGCCCAAGGGATCCGACGAGGGGGGCAGGGGGCCAAGCCGAACCCCGCGGGCGAGGAACCTGACGCTGCTGCTGTTTTGTAACGTGCGCGCGAGCGGGTTGGGTGGCCGCTAAACACCCGGCCGGCTCGCTCGTTGCGTCGCTGCGTGGTGCGTGCTCTGGCTTCGGGACACGTATCCTCCTGCATGCAGAAAAGTCGGAGCAGGATCGGGCCGTTCCTTTCTTCGCCCTGGCGCCCCTTTCGATGTGGTTCACACGCCGCTGCCGCGAAAACGACTCGCGGATGCAGCAGCTGCCTGGCCAGCGGGAGCCTGGGGAGGTTTGTGGACGTAACACGGCCGCTCAGGCAGATAGGGAATAATAAGGTCGACATCGATGGAGCCAGCTACTACCGCGCGCGGATCTAGCGACTTGACTGCATTGCGTGCTGTAGAAATCGTGGACACGTACGTCTTGATTGATTCTTGATTTATCAATCATAAATGGGACTAGCTATAGCACTTTCAGAGGTTCTTGACATCTATTTAATTAGCTCATTTTAAAGCAAGGCTAATAATACAATCCTTTGCGGATTGTAGTCGTTTGTTCATTATTGATGTGTGATCTACTTATCTCTTTCACAAAGTTTCTTTGTTCTTGTGCCTAAACTGCTGTAAGTTTACCGATCGCTTCTGATCTCCTCTCCTATGCCCTCCACCTCAGCATTTAGCGTGCTGTAGAAGTCGTGGACACGTACGTCTTGATTGATTCTTGATTTATCAATCATAAATGGGACTAGCTACAGCACTTTCAGAGGTTCTTAACATCCATTTAGCTCATTTTAAGGCTAATAATACAGTCCGTTGCAGATTGTATAAAGGATTTTTGCAGCCGTTTTAACTTCAATGGTGATGGGACGCGTCTCCTCTCCTCCCTTTCTAGTAGCTCTAAAACGCCTCTCCCCACTTCCTCAATTTGCCGAGCCTATTGTGCCTGCTCGTGTAAAATCCGGACGCGTCCGTTTTGTGGAATGAAAAAGTTCAGATGGACTCCTTGCCCTCCGTTGTTTCCTAAAAACAACAACTTCAATGGTGATTGGGTGCCATACGATCCATCTCGTTTATCCTTGATGCTATGCAATTGAGGAATGGCGGCTCTAGCTTCTTCTCGCCTTTATCGATCGTGTGCCGTTGCGCGATCGTTGTGTAGCTCCTCGCTCCATCCTTTAATTCTTGAGCGCGATCCTAGCTAGCCAGTGGTACAATCATGGTCTCGGAAAAGGGACGGGTGGCGCAGTGCCGTAGCTCTCGCCCGCCCTCCGCCACACAGGATCCCGCCCGGCCCCGAGAGGCGTCGTCGATCGAGGCCCGCGCTGCTGGCCGACGTCGACGTCGTGGATCCACAGCCACGGACGTCGCCGCCTCCACTAATCTTGCGTAATCTTGCCTGTGTAATCGCCGTAAAGGTGTTTTGGGGGTCCGGATGCTGAGCCAACAAGCAATCCAACTTCGTCGTCTTTCGTTCTCCGCCGCGCGACCACGACTCCACTGACGGACCGCGCCGCGGACGGACACATGCGTCCAGGAAACCAGGAGGTGCACAATGCAATTGCGCGAGCGTGTGGAACGTATAGTAAGCTCGTGTGCGAGCGTGTAACGACACGCGTCCTTGCGCTGTTGCGCATAGTATGCATGGATGAATGTCTCGCGTGAAACACGCTGCTCTGGCTAGTTCAAAATACTAGTGTCTTTGTGGTGTTTTAGAGTTCGTGCACACAGTGACGGATCCAGGAATAAATTTAGAAGGCTTTCTTCTCTTTTTCTTCCTCCAGCTCCAACGGTGGTGGGGGGCTCGAGCCCCGCCCGGCCCCACCGCTTGATCCGCCTTGTGTGCACACCATAGCTAAGAAAAGGGGGCCAGTTACCCTTCATTTGTCACATTGGAAATTAAAGAGACAGATCATTAATTGTGAGATGCTGAAATTAGGTCTAGTCGGTCGTTTCGGTTTGGTCTATTCAGTGTTAGGGAATTTCAGTTTTGAAAACGTGAGGACCGAAATTTTAAAAACATAATAAGAATCAAACCAAATAGACTGAATATTTATTCAAAAATATACCCTAATCATTTCGATTCACTGTTCGGTCCATCGACTTAACCGAATTTTTATAGGTACCCTTGTCACTTCTTAAAACTCTACGGTAGAAATTCAAATTCACAACTCATTTCAAGTGCACGGATTTAAGGACTACTCGAAAGAAGGAAGTAACTAACAAGTTCATGAAAAAATAAAATAGTTAAAACACAAAGTTATAATCAATGTTTTTCTAGACGCAAGACGAAAACAGACGATGGGCTGACGACTAGCATCTAGGCAGTTTAGATGGCGTCTAGATGTTTTAGACATATTAGACGTGTTGGACGTATTAAACGCCGTCTAGACATTCTAGTCACAGTTGACATCATAGTTTACAAGCCACTATAGATCTTGTATAGACTGATAATATAAATATATTTCAACACAAATATTCCATAATTAAATATTTGATTGAAAATGTCAAATGACATGCAGAGACATATTTCATACTAGTTCATAGCTCTCACAAGCATCTAATCATCATACCTCACTCATAAATGTAAAAGCATGCTAATTGCCATGCTAAGTAATAAAGAGTAAATAGCAAGTAACCCTAAACATTTGGCTTTCCTTGGGCGCGCGTGATCGATTGAAATTCTAAGTTCAACGTCGAAACGTTCTCATACTCAAAACGCGCGTCCAGACGTATGTTTAACCGAGTAAACATGTTTAAAACTCGTCTAGCAGCATCATCTAGACCGTTGTTGACCATCTAAGACTGTCTAGATGAGATTTTCATCTAGAGTAGTGACTAGGGGTAAACTCGACGCCATCCCCACGTCTTGCGTCTAGACGTCGTCTAGACACATTAAACACACGATCTAGAAAAACACTGGTTATAACATTCACAGTCCAAACCAAAATACACAACTATATTGAATTTTGTTTTTTTACTTTATTCAGGTTACAGGCAATATGAACCGAACCCGACCCAAATAATTATAATATTATCTAGACCAAACTCAAATACACCAACAGTTCCGGTAATTTGGGCTCAGTTCGGTTCGGTCTTTAAGTTTCAGGTTCGAAGTGCCCACCCCTGGCTGAAATGATAATAAGGGCAAGAAAGGATGAAAAGATGGAAAAGTGTCTAAGACACCGTTTGGATATTTGGAATTGAATTCCATTATAATAATCATAATTTAAACACAAACTAATTAAACTAATATATTTGTATGTAAAATATAGTATATTATTATTGTTGGTTGTATAGGAGGGATACTCATATGTTGCACTTCTGTTATAGGAAACTGAGTCGAAGAGCTATATGTTGCATATTAGAAACGTAGTATGAGTATTTAAGAATCAATTTTCATTCATCTTTCAACCCTATGAATTTTAGATAGGATTATGTGTAAACTTTGTGAAGACATACAATATACTTCATTAAGTAGTTTTCAATTATTCAAAATGAAAGGGTCCAAACTAAATCTTGTTTTGAGATGACAAGAATTTCAAAAGTAAATGAGGCTAACAAATACACTATGATACTATGTATTTTAAATCAGAGGGAGTACTAGCTACATAACATGAGAAGAGATGGCACCATCACATCAAACTAGCACTAGTAATTAGGAGTATTGAATGTGGATTAATGACAAAACTCCTTTCATAACCTCCATCTCAATTCGCAAGACGAATCTAACAAGCCTAATTTTGCCATGACTAGACAACGACATCCTAAAAAAATATCTAATGACGAATTAATTAGGTTTAATAGACTTGTCTCGTGATTTTCCGTCCATCCGTGTAATTAGTTTTGTAATTACTCTATGTTTAGATTTTTACCAATAATTTTTTGGAACAAAACACCCCCAAAGCTAAGACTACAGTATATATTAGTCCATGAGTAAAACATGTTTGGTCTGAGTGCATATAAATTAGTCTTTTCGCGCCATCCTGGAATGATGCTAATTTACATACTTTTTTATTTTCTTGAGAGAGAACGTAGCTACGCTCTTGACCTGATTGCAGCCACACATGCACTACCAAATGGACGGATCGGAATGACTTACCCTGAACATTACATGCTCCTGTGTCCGTTCCTATGTAGTGGCCAGTGACGCCACTGACAGTCACTGTCTTAGTACATAGCATGGCGGTACGCAACTTGTGAGCCACACATATATATAGCTCGTTTGTAGCAAGGAAAAGGTTAGTGACAACACGTATATCCCTTTTCCCTTCAATTGTTTACAAGCGTGTGTGTGACTACTTGGCTGGCCGGCCGGTTTGTCTATAGGGATCATGCTAATTAATAATTAACACTATGCTCCAGGTGTTAACTCGATGCACGCTCTCGATCGGCACTAGTTAGATCAAGCTGTGGTAACCTGTAGTCAGCCCTATATTAACTCTGTTCAGTATGGTAGGTCATGGCACCGATAAACAGCGTCTCCATCCATTTGTGATTAGGACCCTTGGATGTGTTGTTGGTGCTGTAGTGCGTGGAGCTAGGGAGAATGCCGATCACACATGAATCCTCATATCCTTGCAGTCAAACGTGGATCTCCTGCGTCCAAGCCTTTTCTCCATGAGTGGATGAAATGGACCCGTATTTCCACCGGCACCTTTTGGGAACATCCAAGAAAGCGACCAGAGTAGCAGCATGATTCACATGATTATTCTTCGCGCACCAACGAAATTCAACCCCAAGAAATGTATATTTGTAATTAGCAAACGACGACATCAAGGATCGATTTACGTATGGACCCAACTGCGCTTCGTTAATTCCAACTTCGAATTAAGACAAAACTCAAACTAGCTAGGTATCTTGTAACTTATAACAACGGACTGAGACTCTTTTGTTCTGCAACTAGCTAGACGAAATAAGTACCAAATTACTAGCAAGAAGTAATTGGCATTGTACGAAGTTTTGAAAAAACGCTAAAAGAAGCAAAATTTAGATTAAAGAAGATTGCAGTACTAATAATTTACTGATAGATGATCCAACAGTATACCAAATCGATCAAATAAAAAGCCAACAGTATACAGAATCATCCAAGATCTATTGCCTGGCAGGGGCGGCCAATGGGGAATCGCCAAATGATCCACCCCTTTGCAGAATGTAGAGACGAGAAAGGTGGCTCCGGATCCTCCACGTAAGAATCCCTCCCATCTCATATCTGTTGCCCCTCTCCCATTGGCCGCACCTGTCCGCGCGCGTACTTATTCCTCTCTGCCCTAGCTCTCCCCCCTCTCTTCTCCTCCACACACCAACACGGCCGGCCGAGCGCATCATCATTTGCTCGCGGCGCACGCGTATGAGCGAAGCGAGCGAGCCGGCGCGGAGAAGAAAACAAGCCGGGAGCTGGAGAGAGCTCACAGACCACACAGCGGGGTAGTGGTGGTGGTGGGAGGAGGAGGAGGAACAGAGGAGTCGCCGAGAGAGAAAGAGCTCTCTTTCCATCAAAAAAGAGAGAGAGCGAGCTCATAGGTGCGTGCGCACGGCGACGTCGTCGTACGTAGGATGTCGGCGTCGGCGTCGGGCGCCGCGTGCCGCGTGTGCGGTGGTGGAGTCGGGGAGTGCGCGTGCCATGGCCACGGGCACGGGATCGGCGGCGCGCGGTGCGGTGGGGTAGCTGTCGCCGACCTCAACCGCGGATTCCCCGGGATGTGGCATCAGGCGGAGGAGGAGCCCGGCGTCGTCGTCGGCGGCGGCGCGGCGGCGGCGGCGGGGCTGCAGGAGTTCCAGTTTTTCGGCCACGACGACGACCACGAGAGCGTGACGTGGCTGTTCAACGACCCGGCGCCCCACCTGCACCGCGGTCCGGCGCCGGCCGCGGTCGGGAACGGGGAGGCCGACGCCGAGCAGCGGAGGGCGCCGCCGTTGTTCGACGGGTACGCGCACGCGCAGTACGGCCAGACGACGATGCCGGGCCACGGGCTCACGTTCGACGTGCCGCTGAGCCGGGGAGATGAGGTGGCCGCCGCGGCGGTCCTGGAGGCCGGGCTGGGGCTCGGCGGCGGCGGCAGCCACCCGGCGACGTCCAGCGCCACAATCGTGAGTGGTTCGGTTCCATCTCTCCTGATCCCTTCTTTATTTTTTTTTGAAAAAGGTTCTGATCCCTTCTAATTTCAAGCTGCTGTGCATGCGATTCGTGTTCCTGCTGGCTTCCTGCTGAGCTCAGCAAGCACTGCTTGGCCATTTCATCAGTAGCGCGAGTAACATGCATCTTAATTAATTAGTGTGATCACACTTCTTGATAAATTTCTAGGTTCACTGTCTGCAGCTAATTGCTTGAGAAAGAAATTAAAGGAGCAACGCCTGAACTCGTTAGCTTAATTCGTTAGATGTCTTTATAGGAGTATTTGTCTAACCTTTTGGTATATACAGATTAAAGTGGTGAAAACTTCAGAAGCCGTCAATTTTGCGGTCCAATCAGTCCAACTTTCTAAGAGCTAGTCCAAAACAGTGCACCATCACCAAGTTGCACAGTCCGTGTTTTGTTTTCCTTTTTATCTTTAATTTTCCACTAAGATAAAGTCACATTGTCAAGCAGTGCTTTCAATTGATCCCCGTGAGAATTGAACAATTTCTCTTGTAAAATTTCCATGAAATTCTTTGAGACCCTAAAGATCGATAAGAATCAAGCGTAACGCTGATATCAGATAACAATAATTAAGCTCCATCTATATATGTCAAAAGAATATATGAAAGCTGAAATTTATTAGTTGGGTCTATATAATGCACACATGAACTGGAACAAGAGACCCGCATTCCAAATGCAAGTTATTTTTCTTGATATATATCTCGCCATATGTCTATTAACATGATAACCATAAGTCTATTAGCCAAATGCAATTTTCGTTCTTTTTACCATCGCTATCCGTCTATCAAAAATGCTCACGGCGAGTCCTGGACACAACGCTGGGCAACAGCTCAGCTCAATTATTGTAGCTAATTTCATGTGGTTAATTATATAACACATTGATCCCAAAATGTATATATCTTGATCATTTCTGTTTAGTGCCAGCCTACCGAGTGTGGACATAGTAGCTTATGCTGATGAAGACGTACTTTCCGTACCATCAGTTAATTAATCTGGACTTTGTTGTAGATAATTAGTACAAATCAACTTCGTCCGGTGCCTTTCTTGCCTGTCCAATTAGTTTATTTTGGACCGCTAGATTTTTATGATCAAGTGGCGCTGGTTACATATGCATCGGATCCTTATGTTTGGCGTGCCGCATATTTTCAGATGTCCTTTTGTGGGAGCACGTTCACTGACGCGGCGAGCTCCGTTCCGGGCGAGGTCGTCGTGGCGGCGGCCAACGGGAGCTCAGGCAGTGGCGTCGTCGTGGACCCGGCGATGGACCGGGAGGCGAAGGTGATGCGGTACAAGGAGAAGCGGAAGCGGAGGCGGTACGAGAAGCAGATCCGCTACGCCTCCCGCAAGGCCTACGCCGAGATGCGGCCGCGCGTCAAGGGCCGGTTCGCCAAGGTGCCCGACGGCGAGGCTCCGGCGCCACCAGCGGTGGGCTATGAGCCCAGCCGGCTCGACCTAGGGTGGTTCCGTTCATAGCGAGGGTGTACACGTACGTGTAACGTACGTACGTATACGCCGGCCGGCCGGAGCAATTTACTAGCATAGGCCGTTGATGATTAATTTAAGGTACGTAGATAAATACGCATGAAAATGTATATGTGATCCACGCATGACTAGCCACAGCCCTGAAGAATGTACTATATGTGTACACGCGCGTAAGAGATCGATCAAGCACGGGTGTGTCATTTGTCATTAACTGGTAAGGGAGCATGTACTTCTTCATCTTAAATTGTAGGTTATTTTGACTTTTTAAATGCATAATTTGTTATACAATTAGATGTATTGTATATGTCTAAATGTATAATATATAATGTAAAGGTCGAAAACAATTAAAAATATTTCTCACCTAATTCAGGGTTATTGTATCCCTCATGTCAAACTCATCTGTCATATAATTGAGAAAATGATAAGGTGGAAGACCCGTAGAAACCACAATTTAGGGATGATTCTGTCAAAAAGCTCATTCTCGTCGGACCACCCACCATACCCGTTGGGCCCACCTATGTTTGCATCTCGCATCTCCCTTAAAAAAAAAATTCCCTTTTCCCTCTACGTCACCCTCGTCAGCTCACCTCAGCCGGCAACAAGGTACGGGCGGGGGATGAGGGCCAGGCGACTGTAGTCGCATACGGTGGCGAGGGTTTGGCCTAGGGGATGCACCGGCAGCTGGAGCTAGCAGCTCGCCCCGCGTCGGCTCTCGGAGCCCCTGCAGGCCGCTCCTCACCGCGATGCGCCGGCCGCAGGAGCCCCTGAAGCCCAAACCGTCGCGCCGCCCGCGAGAGATGCCGCTCACCTCGAAGGGCCGCACCGTGCATTGGAGTATATATAGGGAAAAGAGGTGAGCACAGGGCATCGCTGGAGGCATGGAGTTGCAGCTCGCCCTGCCGCGTCGGGCGCCGGCGATGACTGCTAGCCCTGCACGCGCGACCGCCGAAGCCATAGCCCGCCCCGCACGCGCGGCCATTGGGATCCGTTGGAGCAACCGCTCGCCTTGCGCACGTAGTCGTCGGATCCACTGGAGGCCTGGAACCGTGCGTATGTTGATTAGGGATGGAAGATGAGCGCCGCAACAGCTCGTTGCCATTGCCTCGGTGAGTCAGATGTAAGTCTGTCTGTGCTTTTTCTTTATTTTTGGTTACTTCATACACGCCAAACGATCGGTGCCTCGATAGGGTGGATCAATGGATAAGGTTGGCCAGCAACATTTTTGTGGGTTTGGTTCGAATCTTACACGACACCCACCTCGTTGTCAAGCTCCCCATCGACATCGAAAATATTTTAGTACACACACAAAATGTATATTGAGCCAAAATGTGTTGGAAATTTAGGCAAATTAATGAGTAATTTAATCCAGGAAATTAAAAGTACAAACATAACAGAGGCAACGTTCATGACCAAAACTGATCTACCATAGTATGCAAATATGTAGATCATATAATCAGTAAGCAGTAGATTATACCCAGCGTCATTCATGCCGGTGCTAGTCGACATAGCACTTGTCGGTGTAGTCGTCCCGCTCGATGTAGTGTCGTTGTTCACTCCTCCAGCCACAAACAGGAACAAGAAGCAGCGAGTAGTCGTTCACTCCTTCCAGCCACGAACAGGAACAAGAAGCAGCGAGTAGTCGTGCTGATAGCACTCCCCAAAAACGTGATCGTCGGTCTTCACCCGAGCAAGCGATCTCTGGATCCAACGAACGTCCCGGAGGCTCCTACTCTCCCAAGGTCCTGTGCGTGCAAGCCATGAGATGGGAATGTCTGTGTACAGCGTGTTGTTTTTCTATCACCCTAGCCATGAGATGGGAATGTCCCATCCCGTCCACGCAGCCGGCTCGATATGCCGCGCCCACGGCCTGGCCGGCGGCGGCGGCGCGCGTGTGACATCGTTCCATCCCCTTCTCAACTTCTCAAATAGACATGGTATAATGCCCAGCATATAAGTTGAGTCTTGTGTCACGTCAAATGTATGCCGGTATTATTTGTTTTAAAGAAAAGAGATGTTAGGATTATTATTTTTTAAATGGGCCAAGCCCAATAATAATCCAACAAAATGTAGATTGACTTGACCATTAAAGAAAAAACGATGATTGATACACTCCAGCAAATATTTTATTTTATCTCTTTATTGTCAAGTTCAAGTGTTTATATATGAATCTAAGATTTTTCATGCTAGATTATTTGAACGTGCGTTCGCACCTACATCTCTGCTAGTAATATCTATAAATCTATGAAAGTTAAAAGGACAACAATTTGAAACGGAAGGAGTATGTGTGCAGGACGAATGCAAGCGGGTAGTCAATGTAGAGTATTCGATAGATATGATCGACTTCCATACCATTTTATTTTGGTTTTCTGGTGATTTTGCTCCTACTTTGAATTTCAATTGTGTTTTACTTTTTTCGATTTTTTCCATTTTGGCCCCACGTGTTCATAAGTCAACGCAATGTTCAAATAAGAAAAACTATAAATTTGCGCGGATCACATATAGAGTAATTGATAATCCAAGTTTAACAGGTCTTGTGTGGGCTTTAATGTTAGAAGATGAAAAAGTAAAACAAAGATAAGCATTTTCAATTAGCTGCACGTCCTAAATTTATTCACGAAATAATATACGTTTGTGTGTGTGTATATATATATATAGTTCTACCGCATCTAGGAGCACAATGTTGACAGACTAGTTTTTACATATAGAAGACAATGTGGCCCATTATATTGGTCTTTGACCAAAAAGCTGAATTAGGGTAATTAATTAGACTTTCACTAAGTCTTTTTCATAGTGTTGGGAAATCGGACAAAAACCTTTTCACCCTCGAAACGTCGGATTTACAGAATTCGTGAATAAATTCGTGAATCACGCTCGGGATGGAAAGTTCTGTTTCGTGAGAAGGAAACATTCATGAAGAAATCCTAATGAATCTCATACATTTTGCTGACCTTCTAATAATACGCAGAAATAATAGCCGAATTAGGCTTCTATTCGCAAATTTGTTGTCCATTTCAGGATGATTGGAAACTGACGAAGTTCAGGGAATCAAGAATCTGCGAAGTTCAGGAATCTGGTGGAGTCTCAATTCGGGAACCACAGTGAGCGGTGATTTTCATGAATAAGAGCTTCGGGGGTCAAGAAGAAGCCAAGTCAAAGACGTCGCTTCAAAAGTCCGGGTTTAAAGTGTGAACTAGTGGCAGACTTGTAAATGTATGAAATTAGCCCCGCAAATCACAGGATGCAAAAGACATTCATGTACATGTTCACATTAGGAATGTTCTCTAGATTCGAGAGCAGTCTCGGAATGTAAAAGTCCCTTCGTCTCCCTATAAAAGGGGGCGCGAGGGCACGTGTAAAGGGATTCACAACTTTTGAGGCGAATACAGGCTTTCGGAGATTCTTTGTCTCCTCTTTCTTTGTGACTTTCGTATACTTGTTCGTGACTTTCGTGTTCGGGGACTCCATCCGATTTTCGGACCCCCAACACATAGGAGGTTTGTAAGACTAAATCAATTACAAACCCTCAATTGTAGTATGTCTACCGACTAAAGTCAGTTACAAACACTCAATTGTAAGTCTACCATTCATTCATAGGTGACAGGTCAGAGAATTTTGCACTACCAATCACTGCATGAGGTATGATCGAGCAACTTGATCTGCAGTTCTGCTCCATTGAACTCTAGCATCAGACATTCAAAGGTTTCATTGCCCCCGGTCGTCATCGAAGCGGTTCAAACCCTTTTTCCGTGGTCGATGCAGCCCGACCCGGTTATGATCCAGCTTGCTTTGGTCCGGCGTGCGGGGAATCACCATCTCTCGATGGATAGCACCACCGGAGGGGTTGATGAAGATTAACGTTGATGCATCAGTGTCTAAGAACTTGAAGATTGCATCAAGTGGCGAAGCTAGGATTTACATTTAGAGGGGGCTCACTGTAGCAAAGGCATTAAGCAATTAGCTAATTAAAATGAGCATGTGGCCTACTTGTGTGGTGTTGCGGGTGCTCTAGTTGGGCCGGCCTGCCAACCTGGTGGTGGAGAAAGAATTGCCAACCTCCGGTCTCCAGACGCCTCCAACCTCTCATTCCCTTTGCATCCATGGCAGATTTTTGCGGGGGGGGGGGGGGGGGGGGGGGGGGGCTCCATGGGTTCCACTGCGGTAGGCGGGGCTCGAACCCCACCCTCCCCACCGCTAGATCCGCTACTGATTGCATCAGTTGCTGCCATCGGCCATAGCACAATTGGGAACTTCCTTGGCGCTTCGGCATTGGTGATTGAAGGAATTTCCAATCCTGAAACATTGGAGGTCATGGCATGTAGGGAGGGGCTGGCATTAGTGATCTGGGACTGCAGAGGTTCTGCTGACGGTGAAATTCCGTCAACCTAGCCATGAGTTTACCTTCGGTGTTGGCATGACTTTTGTATCTTATCCATTGGTACTAACCCCCGTAGTATAACAAATTCACTTGTGCATGTCGGTTTTGTAGTTTAGTGTTTATGCAGGGTTTTAGCATTGAAAGCACGACTTCCGGGATAAGTTCATTAAGCACCTCATGACAAGACCTTGAAGCCCGGTACAAGTCAAGCAATGAAGTGAACACGACTCCAAGAAGCCCAAGGACCCAACCCGAGAAGATGGAAAACTCCGAGGACCTAGCCAGAAAAGTGCTGAATCTTGCAAGACAAGGAGCTTCGTCCAATTCGGAGAGAAATCGACGACAAGGGCCCACATGCCAAAGGGGAGAGGATCTAGAAGACTCGGGAAGCAACACTGGGCGAAGGAGGCCACGGACTGGGCCGAGATGGGCCCAGGCCGGTCGGCCCAAGCTGGCCGGCCCAGCCCATTTCGGGGCCCAGTCGGCCTCCCCTTTGACCTAGATGCATCTCGGGCTATTTATAGCCCCCTGACCAAGAGCCACGGATCAATCAATTCGTCATCCGCCGCCGAGGAGCAGAGAGGCTTGAGGGACACCATCTCGGAGATGAGGGTCGTGCTAGTTGTCTAGGGTCTCCCTAGCCGACGTGGGAACCTTGCACGAAAGACCACGTCGGAGCTCCGGAGCAAGGATCAAGATCGAGGTAGGATCCCGGTGGTGATCTTGTTCATGTAATCATTCATGGTGAAGTCTTTAAGTGAATCCGATTTCTAGCGATCAAGTTCCTTCTCGATGATTTTGTTTTCTTCTTGGTTTTGCTTCTTCCCCAATCTAGTCTATAGCTAGATTGCATAGGGTGCTCTTGTAGCCGCGGTGGCTAGAGGTGTATACCGGACCGGCCAAGTGATTTCAACTTGTTCTTATCGAACTC
Organism: Cenchrus americanus; assembly: GCA_947561735.1. Classification (NCBI taxonomy): domain Eukaryota; kingdom Viridiplantae; phylum Streptophyta; class Magnoliopsida; order Poales; family Poaceae; genus Cenchrus; species Cenchrus americanus. The sequence goes on from OX387243.1 coordinate 107,309,040, forward strand.
TCCCTAGACTACTCGCATGAGTAGGGATATGTTGTGACAGAACAGGGGTTTCGAAAGGCGGGCGTTTTCGGTGTCGGATGGGAGGCCACGATTTAAAGATGCTTTTAATGAGATTCGCTTTTCTATCTTCATCTATCTTGTTTGGAGCTACAACATAAGCATGATCTAGACTCTCTAGATCGGTTATCTCTTGCTTTCTCTTGCTACCTCTTTAGTTGATTAGATTAGATGTGTTTACTTTATGAGTTAGTAGATTAGATGCAATTTGATTCATCAAAGATAGCTTTCCTTGCTTTACTAGATTGAATCCTTGCGTTGCACATTGTTCCACGGATTTGATACCTTGGGTTCACCACTCGAGGGGAGAAGGGTCCCTTGACTACGACGGGAGACTTGTCCGCTTGCAAGTCTAAACGAACTTTGATACAACTATTAACCGTCAACAAGCCCCTTTTTCTGGCGCCGTTGCCGGGGAACATGCAATCAAGATCCGATCTAGTATCGCTTATTTTTCAGTTTTCTTTTGATTTCCTTTTTGCATCTCTTAGGTTTGATCATCCTCAAAAGAAAAAAAAAATCAATATAATCTAGTTTTGATTAACCCTATTTTTTCTTTTTTTAGATTTTTGTTTTTGCTAACCCTAACCGGACATGGTTGGCTACCTCTCCAAGAAACCCAAACTTTCTTTTGTGGATGATCCAGGAAAACTTTACAAGCAAAGGAGATGTGCAACACAAGCTAAAGGGTTGGAAACCCTAGATCCAAAAGTCGAAGGACCGTCAAAATCTCCAAGGGAATCACCACCTCCAAGTCCAAAGGAAGATCAACCTCAACCGCCACCCATGGGAGAACAACCACAACCGGAGTGCGAGATCAAGCTATGCACCTCGAACACCGTTGATCTACCTATCATAAACCTTCAAGATGCCGGAGGGCCGTTCAAGATCAAGGTCTCAACTATCCGCATGACGATTGCGAGAGCTTTGGAGCGTTTCAATGAATACATACGAGCCGGATTCCTTGAGTGGCAAATCGGTTTACTTAAGAGGCGGATGGAGAAGATGGAGATAGAGAAAGAAGCTCAACACCTAAAGGCTGCCAAGGAAAGATCCACATGCGAGGATTGCGAGGAGCACGACCATGTCCAAGGTAAACCCCGATTTAATGCAAGTTCGTCCATCCAAGATTTGGTTCCTCTTTGTACACAATTCAAGGACTTCATGGATGAGCAAGCTAAGATCAACAAGGACATTGTCACTAAGTTCGAGGCTATGGAGAAAATATTGAAGAATTTAGATGGCAAGGTGACGAAGGTCGGAAGCTCTATACGTGAAGTGTTCATCATGATGAAGATGCTAGAGATGCAAGTGGGACAACTTGCCGGACAACCGATGGGTAACAAAGGAGAATCCGAGACAATCTCAAGGTCGCGAGAAGGCGAAGGCTGCTCAAACTCATTCGGGAGTGATGGAGGATCACACTAAGGAGACCATGAAGATCACGACCGAAGGACCGGAGTTTGAGATGCCGAGCCACTACATGAAGGAAGTTGTTGCATTTGTCAAGACCAAAGGACAAGGCCAGCCTGTGAAGACCAAAAAAATGACTAAGCCGAAGAATAAGCTCGTGCCCAAGATGGTGCGGAAGTGGGTACCCAAGATTGCAACGCCCGCAAAGAGCGTTGATCCGAAGTAATCAAGTGAAGAAGTCTAGCCATGGACTATAAACGAAGCGCTAGGCGGGAGGCAACCGTTTCATCGAGTCAAGAATAAGCTACCGGGAGGACAACCCAATTCCAGGTTTTTCAAGTCTTTTTAAACATAATTCAGTTTTGAATTTTACTACACAAGACATTAGACTTAGAATGGTTGAATAACATTAGAGACATAATTCTTGGTTGAATATTTTGCTTGATCATAAACCCTTTACATGAACTATCCTATGTTGTTTGCTTCTTTTTCGAGAAACCAAAACCAAATAAATTCAGAACCTATCTCAACCATTCATCCTAGTTATGGTGTTGTGGTTGATTTGATTTTCATGCTAAAAAACACACGAGTAGAGCCACGACTTGTATCTAGATGTTATTTAAATTTCAGCACGTGGTAAGACTCGCGTGGACCTAGAAACTTGATTTTTGGTTGGTTTAAAAATCCATATCCTTGGTTTCTCTAGAGTTAGAATTTTTCTAAGCCTCATTTAATTTTATTTCATTCAAAATCTCTTTCATCTAATCAAAATTAGAACCTAAACCTATGCCCTCATGATCAAATCAGGAAAAGTTTGCTCTCAACTAATGAAAGCAAACAATACCGGTGAGACCAAAATAAAAGTAGTCGGAAAATATTTTCGACTTACATTTGTTTTTAGTGCTTTAAAAACTCCTCTAAATTTATATTTAAACTCATTAATAGCTCTGATTTTATTTTTTATTTTCAAAATTAGAGGAGTACTTAGCATTAAAGCATGCTTAGAGGGAGGCAATATAGTTAACCTAACCATACGTGCACCATGATACATCACGGGATGCCCCTCTAACATCTTTTATCAAACCACATGCAAAGTACAAGCATGGGGGGCATCCAAGACTTTGTTTTGCAGGAATATCATGGAGGCATGTGAGGCAAGGGAGTATGGAAGTGACTCAAAGCGAAAACATCAAGTGGAAGGAGCAATAATGCAAGCGAAGGAGTGGACGAGAACGTTTGGAAGGTGCACGCGGTCACGAAGCAACAAGCATGAGTGCTCTAGAGAAGAACCGAGCCAAGAGGAGGAGAGAGGTAGTCTCCCATCCAGCTCTTTGTTCGTGTGCTCTAGTTTGTAGTCCGGAACCACCTTAGACTTAGCCATCCACCTCGTTTGTTTCGTGCAACAAAACACATCCTAATTCCACTCAAAGTCCAGACTCCAAAATAATATTTGTGTACCTTGTTACCGGTTGAAAACCCCGGATATATATTTGTGAGGGAGAGTGCTGCAATCATGGAAGAAACCTACAAGCTTTTTCACCAAAGAAGAAGGGATCATCGTTGTCTAAGCCATCATCGATAACCTCTTTGAGGAAGCGCTCGGTTTCCGAGTCTCCTCAAAGTATTGAGGAGGACACGGCACCGCCGAGGAGGAACCACACTCTTCTCCTCGGTGGCATGAGGGCCACATGAAACTCATTTATGAGGTTCACTAGACCTCAAGGACATATGGAGGAGCCGCCCGTCTGACCTCGCCACTCGACACGATCATCCGCTCCACCTCCATATGCTCCGCGGTATTCCGAGGGGTTTGTCATCATGACAGAGGAGGAGGAGAAGAAGCTCGCTCGCCTTGAGTAGAGGCTTGTAGCGAACGTCGACTTCGACGACCAAGCTCTCCACGTATTGGGTTTTCATACGGGACACCGAGGTTGGGTGCAATTCTCTAACGGAGTGTCGGCAAACACCCACATGGAATTCGCCTAGAAAATTGACCATGGCGCATATCCTTGATGAAGGAGTGCCGAGTCTCTCATTCCGTTTGGAGGGAGCCCACAAGTGGAGAAGAAGGAAGACACCGTCGGAAGGGTGACCATGATCAACGGTGCTATGTCTAGCACCTTGATGGGTTAATCTCCTTTCATCCATGGGTTGTAATGATCTTGAGATGTAATCATACTTGTTGGATTATCTGTCTATCATCTTGTGTTGAATATACTTTAATGCTTAAGGTTAGCTACCATGTCGTAAAGGGAGTAACAGCTCCAATGCTTCCTTGGATCCATTCAACACGTCGTGTCCATCATAGGTCTAGTCATGAATACCTTCGCGTAGTAAGTACGAGAGGAGGGAAAGGGCGAAACCGTGGTCACAACCCCCGATAGATTAGATTAGTTTTCATGATCAAAACGATTGCATGTTCTAGTATCGTAGACCCATGGGCGAGTGTCTCCTATCTTGGTTGAACAAGCGGTTCCCTATGAGTATTAGGGAATTGCTTGGTTTTCAAAAGGGAGCCCCGTAACAAGTGGATGTGCATGAAGGCACATGGAAGGTTTTTGGAGTTTGATCGCGGGAGAAGATCATCAACGAAGAAATACTATCCGGAACCCCATCATCCAAGTGTTTCACTCATGGATGTGCAAAAGGATTTTGGGGAGAATGAGAGAGACAAAGATAACCAACACGGAGTTGAATTGGCTTTACTCGGCTTTGATTGCCAGGTGGCCAATAGACCCCTCTTACCTCATGATCAACTGGTGGTGTTGTGAAGCAACAACGGGTTCGAGAGATATTGGTTCGGGGTGTTACCTCTCTATGTTGGCTATCTCTTTGAAACCGGGTATTACAAGGAACCCGAAGCATCTCCTACCCGGGACTTCCCTAGGATTTGAGTATATGAAGAAAGAAAAATATATAAGTGAAGATGAGAGAGGAGGCTTCAAAGTGGCCAAAGTAAACTTACCCCTTTCGGATCGAAGATTAAGACTTTTTCTCGAGGGGAAAGAAGATTAGTTAGAGGAAGGACTTCTTGTGCCGACGAAGAAAAATAAAAGAGAAGGTTTATAGGAGAAGGATCTTCTATGGCCCAAGAAGGAGGTGCACAACAAAATTATGTGCCACCACTTGGAGGAATTCTGGCGCCGCCAAGTTACTACGGTGGTGTACCAATGCAAGCATGGGGGAGTGGTGCAGCCATACCCCCACCAAATTTTGTGGTGCCCAACGTAGCCTTAGCGGATCCATATGCACAACTTCCTCAACCACAACAAAATGTGGCCATCATTGGAGGATACGCTGCGAGAAACATGCAAAATATCACAGCCATCCAAACCAATGCAAACCAAATGAGTGAAGGAAATGCAAACATCACTTATGAGCTTTGACACCTTCACCTAGCACCGTCGAACAATTCATAGGAGGAGCGGTGCAATCCTATTATGAGAAAGGGTACAACAACCAAGACTATCAATATCAACCACCGGCGGAAGATTAGAGAGAGGAGGAGCTTTAGTTATCTTTCCTTTACCCCTTTTTCTTTAATTTTGAGCTTGTTTGCGCCTATGTATGCGTAGTATTTTCAGCTTTTACTTTAATTTTTAGTTTTTACTTTAATTTTCAGCATGTGTGTTAGTTTTTATTTTCATCATGAATAATGTCACCACCTAGTTTTTACCTTTGGTAAAGTTACAAAGTTTGTGCCATGATGATATATGATTATAATTGCCGCTTTGTTTATCTTTGTAATTGTTTTATGCATGATTAAGCTACTGCTCTCTTAAAATACAAATCTGAAATTATCTAAATGCTAGCTTAATCTTTAGCGGAGGTTATGATAAAAATAAAGACCCATAGTGTTTTATGTGCTCTCAAGTTTTAGATGGATTAAAGATGATTTATTTTTGTTCTTAAAAGTAATGCTAACCTTGTCATAAATACCACTTGCATGTTGCTCTACCTATCCATAGCCATATAAATATTTGAGTGCAAAAACTTAGTATACAAGGTTTATTTTTGGGTGAGTTATTTCAGGCCTTGATTTCTCTGGCCCGAGACTAAGAAGCTGGTCATTCCGTTTTTGCGTATCTATCTTATTGCTAGCCTCTTATCTGTGCATTGTGTATCCCCACATCGGAGATCTCACAAACCTCGTCGGATATCCATCCTTAAAACCAAATATCATCTTTTGTGTTTACCTCCTTGACCACAACCTATCGTTGATAATGGATCATCAATTCAAGGAAGATCGCAAGATGGTGCCAAGATTGAAGATTTCAAGTATCTCTCCAAAGGAAAGTATTTTCGGTACCTACCTTATCTCTATCACCTCTTTGCTCGAGGACGAGCAAACGTCTAAGCATGGGGGAGGAGGTAGGTACAATGCAATTTTAGAGTTCAAAAGGGGAGCAAATAAAAAAAATTGAGAAAGAAAAAGAAATGAGAAAAAAGAAAGAAAGAAAAAGAAAAAAGTGAGTATAAAGAAAAAAAATGAGAAAAGAAAAAAATATGAGTATGTGTAAAAATAAAAATAAAGTGAACTCCCCGGTTCTCTAAAGTGCATTAGGAATTTCAAGGCTTCAAGATTAAAAGATCCATACTCATTTTCCAACCATGTGCAATCCGATAACGAGGACTTCCTTTGTGCCTCGGGATCATTCTTTGCCATTTGCACATGTCCACTCATCTCAAGTGTGTGTATTTTTCTCTTTCCCCACCTTGATTTAACTTTATTTTCCAATGACCTTTTTGACGAGTCTCGGTAAGACCATGAGAAGCTTGTCTTGTTTTGACAACACCTCATTTATAATATCTTGGTAGGACTAAACTTTCCCAAAAAGCTCCATATAAAGCCTACCACATAAATGAATGTTATGAGAGGGAAAGGAGTAGAATAAATAGGCTTGAGAGACAAGATGAGATGAGAGTTCATGAGCAAGATGCAAGGCGGTTTAAATTTGTGAACTTGGTTTAGCTCTTTTTCATCTCGTTCTTTATTTCAAAATTTCTGAGATTCATTTGAATTTTGGGAGCATGTTAATACTTGTGGGATAAGCTTAATTATTAATCTACCCTCCGTAGGGATGAAGGCTAGTACATTATGGAACTTTAACGAACTAAACTTTTGAGAGCATTATGTTTTCTCATGTATGATCAAGTGCAAGGTTTAAACAATGAGGGGCAACGATGATATCCATCGAAGGCTTACTCGAGGACGAGCAAGGTTTAAGCATGGCGGAGCTGTTGACGATGAAATTCCGTCAACCTAGCCATCAGTTTACCTTCAGTGTTGGCATGACTTTTGTATCTTATCCATTGGTACTAACCCCCGTGGTATAACAAGTTCACTTGTGCATGTCGGTTTTGGAGTTTAGTGTTTATGCAGGGTTTTAGCATTGAAAGCACGACTTCGAGATAAGTTCATTAAGCACCTCATGACAAGACCTTGAAGCCCGGTACAAGTCAAGCAATGAAGTGAACACGACTCCAAGAAGCCTAAGGACCCAACCCGAGAAGATGGAAAACTCCGAGGACCTAGCCAGAAAAGTGTTGAATCTTGCAAGACAAGGAGCTTCGTCCAATTCGGAGAGAAACTGACGACAAGGGCCCACATGCAAAAGGGGAGAGGATCTAGAAGACTCGGGAAGCAACACCGGGCGAAGGAGGCCACGGACTGGGCCGAGATGGGCCCAGGCCGGTCGGCCAAGGCCGGCCGGCCCAGCCCATTTCGGGGCCCAGTCGGCCTCCCCTTTGACCTAGATGCATCTCGGGCTATTTATAGCCCCCTGACCGAGAGCCACAGATCAATCAATTCGTCATCCGCCGTCGAGGAGCAGAGAAGCTTGAGGGACAAGATGAGGGCCGTGCTAGTTGTCTAGGGTCTCCCTAGCCGACGTGGGAACCTTGCACGGAAGACCACGTCGGAGCTCCGGAGCAAGGATCAAGATCGAGGTAGGATCCCGGTGGTGATCTTGTTCATGTACTCATTCATGGTGAAGTCTTTAAGTGAATCCGATTTCTAGCGATCAAGTGCCTTCTCGATGATTTTGTTTTCTTCTTGGTCTTGCTTCTTCCTCAATATAGTCTATAGCCAGATTGCATAGGGTGCTCTTGTAGCTGTGGTGGCTAGATGTGCATACCGGACCGGCCAAGTGATTTCAACTTGTTCTTATCGAACTCGCCCTAGGCTACCCGCATGAGTAGGGATACGTTGTGACAGAACGAGGGTTCCGAAAGGCGGGCGTTTTCGGAGTCGGATGGGAGGCCACGATTTAAAGATGCTTTTAATGAGATTCGCGTTTCTATCTTCATCTATCTTGTTTGGAGCTACAACATAAGCATGATCTAGACTCTAGATCGGTTATCTCTTGCTTTCTCTTGCTACCTCTTTTGTAGATTAGATTAGATATGTTTCCTTTATGAGTTAGTAGATTAGATGCAATTTGATTCATCAAAGATAGCTTTCCTTGCTTTACTAGATTGAATCCTTGCGTTGCACATTGTTCCACGGATTCGATACCTTGGGTTCACCACTCGAGGGAAGAAGGGTCCCTTGACTACGACGGGAGACTTGTCCGCTTGCAAGTCTAAATGAACTTTGATACAACTATTAACCGTCAACAGGTTCAGACTAGCGAGTGACTGTACTAATGCAGTCAGAAGTATCCAAGGAGGCAGCCTTGGTTCTTATGGTAACGCGATCAAGGAGATTAGGGACACTATGAAGCTATTCGGGCAAGTCGAAGAGGTCCATGAAGTGAGAACAGCGAATGGAGATGCAGATAGACTAGCGAAAAGTTCCATTTATAGTCAGTTAGGTAGACATGTGTGGTTTTTTTATCCGTTGGAAGGCGGAGTGTACTTCTTATTCTGAGTAATACATAAAGGGTGTGGTTCTAAAAAAACCAGCCAGTCTCAGAATTTTTTTATTTTAACCCTTTTTAATCTAATATTTTAAAATAACCCACACCGAACTATGTTTCCAAGAAGTAACCCTTTTGTCGCGCCACTTTCATGGCGCGACTAATGTACACGGTGGCGTTGAAAAAAATCGCAGCATACATGGTAGACTGAGTCGCGCCAAGTGGTGTGGCGCTACTCAGAAAAGAGTCATGTCGCGATACCTGACACGACTCACTACTACATATTGGTTGAGGGCTCCTCCCACTCTCATTTAGCTGTGTTTCCTTATTCCCTTTAATTAGCAAATGAGCTCCTAAATTTGTGAAACTCGAGATATATGATCTATAGAGTGCATACGTTTCATTTTAACTATGTGCACTAGAAATCATAGTGCATAAAATGAGAAATCTAATTTTGAAATAGTCTAAGTGTTATTAGATCAACACATGAAAATTGCTGTCTGAAAATAGAGTCAACTAGTCAACTTGGGGCATACTTTTTGACAAATTTTACACAAAGACCTTAAATAATTTTGGGCAACAAGTGAATTTGGATGTTCATATGGAAGTTTGGACAAGTTGTTGTTCAAATATAACATAGAATTCATAGTTTAAGGGAGGGTTAAAGTTGGAAAGTTGTGTTGTTTTCTAAGTTTGTCAGCTAAGTATAAAACAACATAACTTTCCAACTTTAAGCCTCTCTTAAACTATGAATTTGTTGTTATATTTGACTAACAACTTGTCCAATCTTTCCTATGATCATCCAAATTCACTTGTAGCTCAAAAGTATTTAAGGTCTTTGTGTAAAATTTGTTAAAAAGTGTGCCCAAAGTTGAGTTATTGACTCTATTTTCAGACTTAGCAATTTTCATGTGTTGATCTAATAACACTTAGGCTATTTCAAAATTAGATTTCTCATTGTATGCACCATGGTTTTGAGTGCACATAGTTAAAATGGAATGTATGCACTCTATAGTTCATACATCTTAGGTTTCACAAATTTAGGAGCTTATTTGCTAATTAAAAGGAATAAGGAAACACGGCTAAATGAGAGTGGGAGGAGCCCTCAACCAGTACATAGTGCTGAGTCGCGCCACGTACTGTGGAGAGTCGCGCCACACCTTAACCTAGGGTTTCAATACTTTTGCATAAAGTAAAACTAGAACATACTATCTAGATGTGGAACTAGGTTGTTCTAGTGTGAAACTCTCATCCCAAAATAAGGTTTGCAACCTATAGCCAATCCTAGCATGATACTACTCTAGGAAAGTAAAGGCAAGAAAAGATTGCAATAGAGTAAATGTGGAAACATAAAGGGGATGAGAGGAAGTAAACTCTTGACACGTGATTTATCCCGTGGTATCGGTAGGCACTAAGCCACCACTAGTCCACGTTGTGGAAGCACTCACACAAGAGTATTGCTTCCCGGTCACCAAGTCTCTCCCAAGAGCACCACTTGACTCGCCATGAAGGCTAGCCACTTAGGCACTTGCCAAGCTCCCTTGCTCACCTTGATGCCGCCTCCACTAAGGAGCTTCTCAACCAAGGAAGGGCGTCTCCACGTCCCCCGCACAAAGTGTCCTCGCCGCCCCACACCAAGTAGGAGGGTCGAAGACGATTGCCGGTGAGCCACTTAGGCCCCAAGTCTTCCGGCGAACCTTGTACACCTTGATTCACTCAAGAATCACCTCACAAGATTGGCACAACCTTGCACTCACTCAGCTCTAAGCTAAGCCTAGTACTAAGCACATACACTAAGCATATGCAAGTCTAAGGATGAGCAATTAAGCACTTGGATGGATTGGATATGATCTTCTAGGTGTCTTGCACTCTCCCGCACTTCCACACAATCCAGCAACCTCAAATGGGTGAGTGGAGGGGGTATAAATACCCCAAGGCATCCAAAGAGCCGTTGCTAACGACCTCTGAAAAAGGTAGCGTCGGATGAACCGATGCTATGCTTTATCTAGGCGTCGGTTCATCCGGTGCCCTCAACGTCACTTATCCGTCGAAGATCTGCTGACACAACTGCTCCGATGCTATACACCGACGGTGCGTCGGATCATCCGGTGTTGAAGGACCTCTCGCCAAAACATCTCTATCTGTTTCTTCGTGACCGTCGGATGGACCGACGCTTGCTCTGATCATGGCGTCAGTTCATCCGATGCTGGAGGCTTCGTCTTGGCGCGTCTCTGTCTTGATTCAAACTGAGCGTCATATAGACCGACGGTATCCTCTGTCAGACTATCGGATCATCCGGTTCTACTGTCTTCGCTGCTCTTCCTCTGCAAGTCATCCGACGCATCTAGAATATCGACCGTCGGATCATCCGACGGTGTCAACTTCGTTTGGCATGCTGCGCAGTGTACCAACTACACCGACGCTATGCACCGATCGTACCGTCGGTTCATCCGATGGTGTCTTTTTCCTTCCTTTTCTTCACGTCTTCAACTTGGATCTTTGCTTCAACTTAACATACTTAACATGCCATCACTTATAGCCCCAAAATAGTAACATCCATGGGACCTTGGAATGCCTACAAAGACATGCTATACAAAGTGGTTAGTCCCATTACTTGTGTTAGCATGAATCACCAAAATTAACTCAAACAAATGGCAAATGGGTCCATGTTCGCTATAGTATCTAATGTTTTCTTCAATAGCTTTACATACTTGCATTGTTTTTTTATTTAAAGGAAACAATTTGGGACATGATAGCGATTTCAGGCCTCAAGTAGGTTGGTCTGAAGAGTGGAGAGGTGTTATTTAGTAAAGTTGCATTGTTTGTCATTATCTCTTGCAGGCACTAAATGTTTTATTGAACACTTATCAATTTCTTCACTTTTAATCTCTGAAATTCGGTGTACGCATGTTTTCCTTTTCCACTGCCATCAACTTTCAGTGACTATGTTTCTCTAACAACCTAGTCCTCTTCTTTCTAAGTGGGTGTAGGTCTGTTTTTCTTCTCCGTCAGGACTCTCCATGCAATTCTTGTCTGGTCAAGCTTGATACTCTTTATGCTAGACAGTGGCTGCCAACCAAACATCACATAACTCTTCCGAAGTTAGCAGTGAGCATATGGGTTTTTGGATTCAAAACTTCATGTTTTTTCAACAGTGTTGTGAAAATCGAATGACTTTCAGAACCATGTATGGACATGTTTCTGTTGTAAGTGCCACAAATGTGAGTGTTTGCGAACAAGAAAGTGAGTTTGCTTGATTGAAGGTGTTTATGGAGTTAGACAACCGCACTTTGTAACATGGGGCAAGCTGCTAGCTGTAGAGGGTTAATCATGTTCTACTTGTATATGTACCATGTATCTTTGCTCTGGTTAGGCTGAATCCAATAGGACAAGGCAAAAGCATTTTTGCCCTCGTTTTGCTACTGTGCACACTAGGGAATGCCTCCAATAGATGATGCAAAGTGGGAAGACAAACTTCCTTTGAGGAGAGAGGAGATGCAAAATTGCCTCTCCTCTCTCCTTAAAGGCATAAGCCTGCCGCAGGGAGGAGGGCGACAAAGGAGGAAGGGAGGGGCTCCGGGTGCCGCTGCCGGCCCGATGCACCTCACGTGCACTCATCCCTATGCGCGGCGGGAGGTGAGTGTAGCCGGAGGCGTGGAGGAGGGGCTCGGCAATTGGACGGCACTGCAGAGCTGGGCGGTGCGGAGGAACTGCTCGGAGGTCGATTCGACAACTCTCGCGGCTTGTCGCCGTGCGTCAGAGGTCGATTCAGTGGCGGTCGAGCTCGATTCAACGGCAGAGGAGGGGCTGTGGCTGTGGCGTGGTGGAGGGAGCTCCGGGCGCGAAGGATAGGGAGGGGATCCGCACCACCGAAGATTCGCGGGAGGAGAGTGTCACACCCGATTTTACAAGGAAAACCGAATGCATCTCATATGTGCGCCGGGGATCATTTACACACACATGATAGACAAAACGAGAGTAATACCATTGCGGTAATAAAACGTACAAGAGTTTAAACCAGTATGATATCCATTATTACATCCATAGGGGTGGACTCGAAGGTCCGAACAAGACGATAACTAAACGACGACGAGCAACTCCATCGCCGACATCCACGGGCATGATGAGCGGGGGATCCGCATGCCTAGAACTCCTCGAAGTCACTCCGGTACTCGTCCTCGCCTCCGACGTTCTCCTGCGAACGGCGGTAAGCAAGGGTGAGCACACTTATGGTTGGAGCTCGGCAAGTGGGGGAAACAATGCAAGGCTATCAAGGATAGGCTATGGTTCACGGCGGTAAGCATTTTATAAGTTGGTCAAGTTTTATTAGCAAGCACCTAATTACTAGGTATAAGTGTATACCAACCCACTTAACCTTAAAAGAAACCTCAAACCAAACCACAAACCCATGATTTGCATTAACCTTCAAGTTTATTAACCATGTGAGGGTCCAAGCCGCTAGTGACCGTGAGCACGGCCGATCGATCGTTTTACACTCGCGAGAGGTTGTACACTTTACCCACGGTTCGTGTTCCCCATCTTGCCGGGTTAGCTAGACCCTTAAACACTTCCAAGGTGAGTGGCTAGGGGTCCACTACGAAGCCTTTACAAAGGAAAGAAGAGAAACCAACGGCTCGCAACGAGTTACGGCGGCGGAGCGGGCCATAACCCTCCCTAGTGGTCAACACCTTAGCCAAGGTCGCTACCCCAAAAGGACCGGGCTATACCCCTTCAACTCCGGCCCCCTGTGCCCCTCTCGGAAAAGAGCTATCGGCTAACCCACTCTCCTAATTAATTGGCTAAGCCGAGCCATGTGGTGTGGTTGTCTTGTTATCTTGGGTGGTTCTCCATGTTCAGATTATATCAAGTTATCTTGTTTAAAACACAAGCACATACATAAGCAAGACTTGAGATGTATAACATAAACAAAGCATAACCATACTTATGTTGAGCAAACTAAGCATTTATCTACCCCAAGCATTTGTTTAAACAGGGGTTGATCAAGGTAAAGTGATAAAGCATCTAGTCAAGTCCTTAGCTAGGTGTTTGCCCATCAGATTTATGCATAACAACGGGAATAGTAAACATCGTTTAGCATGCGGTGTCATAGGTTCAAAAAGATAATGCAGAGGGGGAAAGCCACTTGCCTTCCTCTACAAGCTGGGTGAAATCCTCCTCGAAGACGGAGTTCTTCCCGATCACCTCCGACGGGGAGCTCGGACGAAACGGGCACGATATCTACGAGTCAAACATGGATAACAAACAATAAACAAAACAGTACACCAAACAGTAATAAAACTGGTAACTTTACTGTTTAAAAGATTCTACTCGTCGAGACGATCATTTCGGTATATAGAACGCTAAAAACGGAGTTGAAATGAGAGAGATATGATTAAAACGAGTTTACGGGGGCCTATTTGCAAGAAAACTAAGTTTACGGGGCTATTTATAAATAAAATCAGGGGCTAAACATTTTTATAAATTAAATCAGAGGGGTCTAGGTGCAAAAAGGAGTGTAAAGGGCCTAAAACAAAATTATTCGGGGTAGACGGGGGCTAGATTGCAAAAACCGGGGACTTAACCGTGAATATTCTTAAAGGTGGAAGGACCGGCTTGCTAATATTCGAAAACTCGGGGGCTCTTAACCAAATCTGCCAACTCGGCACCGTGGATCTCGGATCCAACGGCTAAGGACGCCGTGGACCGAGGCCGTGGGCGCGGTCCATGGGTCCACGGTGGACCGACCACTTAAATCGAAGGGGTACGCGATCCCCGGCCGTCGCGCGCGTGATCAAACGGCCCGGACGCGTGCGTGCGGCGGGCGGCGGCGACGACGCCGGAGACGGAGGTGGCGCGGCGCGCGCGCGGCGGCGCTCGCCGGCGCGAGCTGCGGAGTGAGCTTCCGGCCACTTGTTTCTACACGAGCGGGTGCAACACGCGAGAGGAGAAGCTTGCGCACGCATCTAGGGGTTCGGGGGGAGGGGCTCGGGCATCTAAGGCGCCGGCGGCGGAAGGGGCGGAACCGCGGCTCCGGCGAGCCCGTGCGGGTCTTGTTGTGCACAAGAGAGAAGGGAAAAGGCGGGGCGGTTTTGCTCACCACGCGAGAGGCAACGGGAGCGGGCACACGGTCGACGAGGAGGCGCCGGAAGGGGGGAGTTCGACGTCGACGGCGAGCTCGGGCGGCGATCCGGCGGGCGATGACACGGCGCGGCTCGGTCCCGAGACGACGATGCGTCCCCGGAGCAAAGATAGAAGGAGAGAGGCGAGCCACGCGTGCAAAGGAGAAGAGGGGAGGGAGACGGAGTACTTCACCGTCGGCGTTTGCTCCGGCGGCGGCGGAAACGGAGGCGGCGGCGGCGGGAGGAATTGGGCTCGGGCTCGTGCGTCGGTGAGTCGGGGTTGCAAAGGGGAGGGCGGGGAGCGTGAGCGCGAGCTTAAATAGGGCCGGAGGAAGGGAAGGGGGGGGGGGGGAAAGGAAGCGGCGGCCGTGCCTATGGCCATGGGGGCGCGGCGGCCGGATTCCAAACGGTTTGGGGCGGGATTAAAGGAAACCGATGGGAATTAAAGGGGGTGACTAATCCCCGGTGCTCCGGCGCTTGATTGATTGCCTTGATGGCCGGAGGGGAGCAAAGGAAGGCGGGCGGGCGCCGCGGCGGCACCGCCGTGCGAGAGGAAGGAAAGGGGGAGAGGGAAGGAAGGGGAAACTGACCGGTGGGTCCCAGCCGTCAGCGGCTCAAAGAAAAAGAAAAGGGGAGGGGGGGGGGCCGACGCGGGAGGCAGGGCCGGGCCGCTTTGGGCCGAAAAGAGCCGGGCGCTCTTTGTTTTTTTCTTTTCCTTTTTAAATCTTCATTTTCAAATCCTTTTTCAACTCAAATTCAAATCAAACTTTCTCAAACTTTTCTCAAGAATTTGATAGACTTTTTAGAAACCACACAAGCAACCAAAATCATGCAAGCCAAAAGATGATGCACATACACTTGTTGTCTCTAAGTTTATTAAATTATCTTTAATATTTTTAGAGTTCAATTTAAATAGTGATTTAATCTCCTTAAATCCCTAAGACAAATTTAAGTTGCTAAGTGATTTTAGTGATGGAATTTTAGGGTGTCACAAATCCTACCCCCTTAAAGAGAATCTCGTCCCGAGATTCGAAGACTTAGAGAACAAAGTGAGGAAAGTCTTCCTTGAGTTCATCCTCTCTTTCCCCAAGTTGCCTCTTCCTCGGTATGATGACTCCACCGCACTTTGCACATTCGATGATCTTACTTCGGTAACTCTTTCGACACATCCGGGATCTTAACGGGGTATTCTTTGTATGTCGGGTCATTCTCCATTTGAATATCCTCTAAGCTGTACTTAGGTTCTATTCTAACTTCACTTGTGCATTTCTTTAGTCGTGATACATGAAACACGTCATGAACTCCGACAAGCGTGCCGGCAACTCTAAGCGGTATGCTACTTCTCCTTTCCGTTCCAAAACCTTGAAAGGTCCGATAAATCGAGGTGATAACTTTCCTCGACATTAAACCTTCGTAACCCCCGAATAGGTGACACTGCGAGGTATGCATAATCACCGACTTCCAAAATCACCTCTCTTCGCCGAGGATCGGCATAACTCTTCCGTCTTGACCGTCTTTGCCTTAAGATTCTCCCTTATGATTTCAACTTGCTTTTACGCTTCTCGTATGCGTTGTCCGGTCCAAAGAATTGCCTTTCACCGTCTCGATTCCGGAACAACGGTGTTCTACACTTCTTTCCATACGAGCTTCAAAAGGTGCCATTTTGATCTTTGGATCGATAGCCGTTGTTATAGGCAAACTCGCATAAGGTAAACTCTTATCCCAAGCGCCATTGTTCTTTAACGCACAAGCTCTCAACATATCTTCAAGTATCCGATTTGTTCTCTCCGTCCGCCCATCCGTCCGAGGATGGTATCTTCGAGTCGAAGTTTAACTTTGTATCCATCGATTCATGCGGCTTACGCCAAAACCGTGAAGTGAACTTGTGTGCCTCGATCCGACACTATCTTCTTCGGTACCCCGTGCAAACACACTATCCTTGAATTATACAACTCGGCTAGCTTCACTCCTGTATAGGTCGTCTTTCCGGAATGAAGTGCGCTACCTTGGTTAGTCTATCCACAATAACCCAAATAGAATCATACCCGTCACGAGTACGAGGTAATCCTACTATGAAATCCATACCGATTTCCTCCCATTTCCACTCGGGTACCTTCGGAGGCCGTAGCAATCCTGTCGGTCTTTGATACTCGGCCTTCACTCTTTGACACACATCACACAAAGCTACATGAGCTGCTACATCTTTCTTCATCCCATACCACCGGTATCTCTCGCTTCAAGTCCCGATACATCTTGGTACTACCGGGGTGTATAGAGTAAGCCGAATCATGTGCTTTCTTCAAAATAGCTTCTCTCAACTCCTTGATCTCGGTACACAGATTCCGTTCTTAAACCATACTTGTTCCTTGCTCATCTTCTCTCGAATTCGGAACTTTGCCTAACTTAATCAACTTCTTGTATTCTCGCAATCTTGTCATCGATCAACCTGTCCCTTCCCGATATCCTCGCTCGAGGGTCGACTCAATCTCTAACGTCAAAGTCTCACTTGAAGCAACCATTCCCAAGTTAAGCTGTGCCATCTCCCAACATAGCTCCCGTGGTAACAGTGTCCTATCGACATCTTTGATCGGTCCGTCCCTTCCGACTCAAAGCATCCGCCACAACATTTGCCTTTCCAGGATGGTCCCGAATATCCAAATCATAATCTTTGATTAACTCCAACCACCTTCTTTGTCTCAAATTCAAGTCCTTCTGAGTAAAGATATACTTCAGACTCTTATGGTCAGTAAAGATCTTGCACTTATTCCCAATCATGTAATGTCTCCAGATCTTCAATGCGTGAACAACCGCAGCTAACTCAAGATCATGAGTAGGATAGTTCTGCTCATGTTTCCTCAACTGTCTTGAAGCATAAGCTACTACCTTTCCTTCTTGCATTAACACACATCCCAAACCTTGCCGAGAAGCATCACAAGTATACATCAAACCCTTTGTGTATGTCCGGCATGATCAACACGAGTCTTTGTGGTCGGCCTCTTCTTCAACTCCTCAAAACTAGCCCGACACTTATCATCCCACTTGAATTCTCTCCCTTTCTCAAGCGAGTGGTAAGTGGCTTCACTATCTTAGAAAACCCTTCAATGAACCTCCGATAGTACCCTGCAAGTCCAAGGAAACTTCTGATCTCTGGCACATTCTTAGGCGGGCTCCAGTTCAATACATCCCGAACCTTGCTTGGATCGACTGCTATGCCTCCATCTGTGATGATGTGTCCGAGAAAAGAGACCTCCTTCAACCGAGAAAGCACACTTGCCGAACTTGGCATACGGTCGATGTTCCCGTAGCTTCCGTAACACAAGCCTCGGATGTTCTTCATGTTCTTCCTCACTCCGAGAGAATACCGGTATATCATCAATGAATACCACAACAAACTTATCCGGATACTCCATGAATACCTTGTTCATCAAATACATAAAGTATCTTTGGTGCATTGGTCGAGCCAAAGGACATCACGGTGAACTCATATAACCCGTATCTAGAAGTGAATGTTGTCTTTGGTATATCCTCCACACGGATGTTTAACTGATGATAACCTGATCTAAGATCTATCTTAGAGAAGGCCTTAGCTCCTCTCATCTGATCAAACAAATCCTCAATCCGAGGTAAAGGGTATTTATTCTTGATAGTAACCTCGTTAAGTGATCGATAGTCTATACACAACCTCCTAGATCCATCCTTCTTATCAACGAAGAGTGTGGGGGCTCCCCATGGTGATGAACTAGGACGGATAAACCCTTTACTAAGTAATTCTTCGATTTGTTTCTTTAATTCGGCTAGATCTTTAACATCCATTCTATATGGTCTTTTAGATATGGGGGCGTACCAGGTATAAGTTCAATACTAAATTCAATGTCACGATCAGGTGGCATACCTGGCAAATCCTCTGGAAACACATCAGGGAATTCATTCACTATCCTTATATCCTCCAAGGCCTTGCCTTCAACAGAGTTCATAACTCCTTTGCCAGATGAGGGTGCACTCACATATTCTACTCTTTCCCCTTGAGGACCGGTTAACAGTACTGACCTCTTCCGACACTGAATAACTCCATCACAACTCCTTAACCAATCCATACCAAGAATGACATCTATTCCCCATGATTTTAGAACTACCAGATTAGCAAGAAAGTCTACCCCCATGATATTAATCTTTACTTGTGGGCATATATGACCAGTTTTCATTTCTCCCCCGGGAGTGCTAACTATCGGTGGGTTCTTCGTACTCATAGATAAGTTATATTTTGCCACAAATTGATCGGTTATGAATGAATGTGATGCTCTGAATCAAATAATACGGTAGCAGTGTACGAGTTGACGAAAAACGTACCCAATACCACGCCGCATCATTCCGAGCTTGCTCCACCGATACATGGTTGACTCGGCCACGCACATGACTCGCCGGCCTCTCTTGCTGGGTGTACGTGGAGTACGAGCTCGCGAAGATGGCTGCCCAATCCTGTTTCCATTATCTCTCTCTGCGGAGTCCGCATCACCCTCTTAGGACGGTGTCGTATGGACCTCCCCGGGCCCACTACCTCGGTGGGTACCGGGACCGACTACTCGGTGGGCCCCGGGACTACCGGCTTGCGCTACACGGCATCCGAAGGCGTGGAGCACAAGGACTACACAGAGTAGTACTCGGTTAGGAAGTCGTACATGTTCCGCACCGTGCGAGAGGACTTCTAGACGTACTCGACTAGTACTCTCTTCCTACTCCGACTTGTAACCCCCGCCTCTCCCGACTATATAAGGCGAGGCGGGGACCGATCCCCTCATCCAATCTCATCTCATACAACCCACGGCGCACTATTGCACCATCTTGTAATCGTGCCCTATCAATCCGAGCTACGCGGCATACGGGACGTAGGGTATTACGCACCTCGCGGCCCGAACCCGTCTAAATTATGTGCCACGTGTCTCTTCCTTCGAGTTACCGATCTCGGCGAGTCACATTCATCTACTTCGGGTACTCCCCGTAGTAGGTTGCCGGTCTAAAACACCGACAGCGCGGCGCGCCAGGTAGGGGCTCTCGCTCGAGATCACATGGCGAACTCGACGGCTTTCGTCCACATCAAGCCAACCGTCGCCTTCAACCGTGGCGACACTTTCGTCTTCGGCGCTCGGGTCCGCACCGCCGATGGCGCGGGCTCCTTCCCGCCGCCGCGATCATGCGGCCGACTCGAGGACGAGCCTTTGTGACGCCGCCCGAAGCCGTCACGGGCGAACTCGCCGGCAAGTTCGGCGAAATTTCTCTCTCCAACATCCACGCGGACTTCGAGCTCGAGTCCGTCTCCAACTCGAACCCGACGTCGCCATGGGCCATCGCATGCGAGCCGGGCCGCTCGGCCATCGCGAGCGGCCCCTTCACCACGCCAGGACTCCGCGCGTGGCCCCCGCGTCCCCGGCGGGCCCGCACGGAGGCTCCTACTCCATGCCGGGCCGGCAAGGAGCCCGTATCCGAGTACAACTCGGACTCCGACGCCGTCCCCCGACCACATCTCGGACTCCGGCCCTCTCTCCGAGTTCTACTCGAACCCGGATTACGAGTTCGACTTCGGGTCGGACCCCCGAGGAGCCCGAGTCCGAAGATGACTCCACCGAGCTTCCCTTGTCGGGACCGGCCTGCGGGCCGGTTATAAGATCGACGCCGGCCGGAAGATACGTCTGCGGCCGGACCGCAAGCTTGCCGACCTCGGCAAAGGAGGACTCACGCTACGTCGCCTACATCGACTCACTACCGTTCCGGAGGGAACACCACGCGGCCCGGCCGACTCAAACACACCAACCGAGGTGGCGCCCTCCGAGTCCGGCTTGGGTACCCGGATCGCCAAGTCTTCATGGCCGCCGGCGAAACTCCGGGACCCTCAGGCACGGCTGAAGACAGATACCTGGAGGACATCTCCGCAGACGAGCTGTCTGCCAACGCACCCGCGGACGAGACCGCCGCCAACGGGGATGCCCGACGCGAACGCAACGAGAAGCGTAGCGAACGGCGCCGGCGGCTCAGAGACAACCTTCCCATCCGCAACCTTGCGGAGGCTCTCGAGGCGGTCGAGAGCAGAGTACACACCACCCCCGAGCGCGTGCCTCATGTCGATCGCACGAGCGATCGCACGCCGAGCTCGGGGCATACGCGCCGGAGAGGTCATCGCCAAGCTCGGCCGAAGACGCCTACTTCATGCGGGTCGACAACGAGTCAACCAACCTCTCCCGGCCAAACCCCGCGACAATGAAGCTACTAGTCGCAGGGCCGACCCCCGGCCCCAACCGTACTCGAGCCGACCTCCCGGGCCGATCCAAACCGCCGTCGCTCCAACGCGGGGGCGGACCTTCACGGCGAGACCAAGGCAACCGAGAAGTCGTTCCCCCACCGCGCTCCGGCCGGTGGCGGCGGCAACGACCCCGACGGCGGCGGCGCCTCCAACCACGGGGCCAACGAGAGAGCCGGAGGCGGCGGCGGCCGCGGCGGCCGTGGCCACGCGCACGGCCACGCCTCCGGTGCCTCTCATGGCGGGTACGATGCTCGCCGAGAGGATCGAGGAGTTGCGGCGAAGAAGTCGACCGCCGCCGGCCGAAGGCGACGGCTTCCCCGCCTTCTCACCCCGGCTTCGCAACCTGCTCCTCCCCCGACAAGTTCAAGCCTTTGGGGATCACCAAGTACGACGCGAAGCAGGATCCCATCCAGTGGCTCCGATGCTACGCCCTCTCCATCGAGAACGGCGGCGGCAACGACGACACCAAATGCCTCTACTTCCCCTTCGTCCGGACCAAGCCCCACTCACATGGCTCGAGTCGCCCGGACAAGCACTCGATCGACAAGTGGGATCGACCGAAGGAGCAGTTCACGAGCAACTTCGCGGGCGCCATGGGCCGTTCGGGTACTCGCATGGACCTTGCCATGATCAAGCAGGAACAAGGCGAGACCCTCCGCAAGTACATGCGCCGCTTCTTCGACAAGCGCGCTACCGTCGTCGACGTCACCGACAAGGAGGTCATCGACCTTTTCCAAGACGGCCTCTACCATCGCCGCACCTTCGAGGACTTCGGTCGTCGCCGCCCCAGGTCCATTCCCCACCTCAAGGACATGATCACGTCCTGGGCGGATGAAGAGGACAAGGCCAACGCCAAGTACGACGCCATCCACGGCAAGTCCAAGCGAGAACCGGGGCGGCGGCGGCGCAAGAATACAAACCAAGGCGGCCGCAACAACAACAACAACAACAACAACTACTCGGGTTCCAACCGCAAGCGCAAGCCGACAACACCGTCGCGGCTATCCGGCGCCCTCCGAAAGGGAACTCGAAGAAGAATTCTGGCGGATTCAAGGACCTGCTGAAGGAGAAGTGCCCGTGGCATCCAAACGGCAACCACACTACCGAGCAGTGCTACCAGCTCAAGCACGCACTCAAGGATACGCCGGAGCCACCGCACCCTCACGACCAAAAGGGCAAGAAGAAGGACGGCGACGACAACGACTTCCAAGAACCCGAGAAGACCGTCAACGTCCTCTTCGGCGGACTGCCCAGCAGGCGGGAGCAGAAGGCTACCCGTCGTGAAGTGATGTCCATCGAACCAGCGGTCCCGACCCCTCTCAGGTGGTCGGAGGTACCCATCACCTTCTCCCGCGCGGACCAATGGACCAACTTCTCCGAACCAGGACGGTTCCCCCTCGTCCTGAAGCCAACAGTGGCGGGTTCCAAGCTCAACAAGGTGCTCATCGACGGTGGAAGCGGGCTCAACGTCCTCTTCACCAAAACCTTGAAGAGGATGAACCTCGACGTCACCCCCATGCTCACCAAGGGCGGCGTGCCCTTCTACGGCATCGTCCCGAGCAACGCGGCTATCCCACCGGGCTCGGTGGTACCGCCGCGATTATCTTCGGGGCGTCTCGGGATAACTACCGCACCGAGTACATCAAGTTCGAGGTCGCGGATTTCGAGACTTCTTACCACGCCATCCTCGGCAGACCGGCCATCGCCAAGTTCATGGCGGTGCCCCACTACACCTACTTGGTACTCAAGATGCCAAGTCCGGCCCGGCGTACTCTCCCTCCAAGGGGACTTGAAGATCTCCCACGACCGTGATACGAGAGGCCGTGGTGATCGCCTCTACGAACCAAGTACCCAACGCAATGATGGAGGTCTACGCCGCGTCGAAGAAGCTCGCTACGAGCGAACTCGACATCCCGAGAGAGGTCCGACGGCACCAACAAGCCCTCGCCCACCCGAGGAGGTACTCGTCGGGACGGTCGACCTCGGAACGGGCGACCCCAGGCAAGACCACCACCATCGGGGCCGGCCTCGACCCCAAATAGGAAGACGCGCTCATCGGCTTCCTTCGGGCTAACCGCGACATCTTCGCGTGGAAGCCCGACGGACATGCGGGGAGTGCCCGTGGAGCCGATTGAGCACCGCCTTAACGTCGATCCAAAGGCCACCCCCAAGCGACAACACCTCCGACGTTTTGCCGACGACGGACGGGACGCCATTAAGAAGGAGCTCGCCAAGCTACTCGCGGCCGGCTTCATCCGAGAAGTCTTCCATCCCGAGTGGCTCGCCAACCCCGTCCTCGTCCACAAGAAGAACTCGAACGAGTGGAGGATGTGCGTCGACTACACGAACCTCAACAAGCACGCGCCCAAGGACCCCTTCGGGTTGCCGCATTGATCAAGTCATCGACTCCACGGCGGGGGCTGCGACCTGCTCTCGCTTCCTCGACCGCTACTCCGGTACCACCGGATCGCAATCAAGGAGGAAGACCGAGGAAAGACCGCGTTCATCACCCCGTTTGGCGCGTCTCGCTACACGACCATGTCATTCGGGTTGAAGAACGCCGGCGCTACCTATCAACGGGCCATCCGGGCCCGCTTCAAGCGGTAACTCAACAAGAACGTCGAGGCCTACGTGGATGACGTGGTTGTCAAAACCGAGGACTCCGGTACCCTCATCGACGACCTTGAAGAGACCTTCGCATCGCTACGCGAGTACCGCCGGAAGCTCAACCCGAACAAGTGCGTTTTCGGCGTCCCTTCGGGTAAACTACTCGGCTTCATCATCGCCCGGCGCGGGCATCGAAGCCAACCCCCGAGAAGATCTCCGCCATCACCGGCATGAAAGCTCCCACGAGCATCAAGGACGTCCGAAGCCGACGGGGTGCATGGCGGCATTGAACGATTCATCTCGAGGCTAGGAGAACGGGGCCTCCCCTTCTTCAAACTACTCAAGCATCACGAGAAGTTCGTGTGGACCCCGAGAGGCGGATCAAGCCCTTGCCCGGCTCAAGGACTTCCTGTCAAAGCCTCCAATCCTCACGGCTCCTCACAAGGGCGAGCGCCATCGCTCTACCTAGCCGCGACTACACACGTGGTCGACGACCGCCATCGTTGTCGAGCGGCGGGGAAGACGGCCACGCCTATCCGGTCCGGGGGCGCCCGGTCTACTTCGTCGGCCGAGGTTCTATCAGAGTCCAAGGCTCGCTACCAGCCCGTGCGGAAGCTCCCGTACGCTCTACTCATCACCTCGCGGAAGCTACGACACTACTTCCGGGAGTACTCGGTCTCCGTCGTCACCGACTACCCGCTCGGCGACATCCTCGAGGAACCAAGACGCCACCGAAGAATCTCCAAGTGGGCCGTCGAGCTCGGCGCCCTCACCATCGACTTCAAGCCACGCACGCCCATCAAGTCGCAAGCACTAGTCGACTTCATGGCGAGTGGCGGGAGAACCGCCTACCTACTCCCACCGTGCGACCGAGCATTGGGTGATGTACTTTGATGGCTCACTCAACCTCGAGGGCGCGAGCGCGGGGGTACTCCCCGATCTCTCCAACGGGCGAACAACTCAAGTACGTCCTGCAGATATTCTGGAAGGTCTCAAACAACGAAGCCGAGTACGAAGCCCTCCTACACAGGCTCTGCCTCGCGGCTTCCCTTGGCATCAAGCGGCTACTAGTCTACGGCGACTCCGCGGTGGTCATCAACCAAGTCAACAAGTCCTGGGACCGCAACAAGGAGAACATGGACGCCATCGCCTAGAAGTCCGCAAGCTCGAGAACAAATTCTATGGTCTCGAGTTCCATCACATCGTCCGCGACAACAACGTTGCGGCGGACGTCCTCTCGAAGCTCGGATCCACCCGCGCCCAAGTACCCGCGGCGTCTTCGTCCATGAGCTTCACGCGCCATCCATCGAGCCGGCGCCACCGACCACTTGTACCGGCCTAATCTACCGGTGGGCGGGGAGGTCATGATGATCGACGTGGACCGGAGGCAACCCTTCATCGACTACCTCGGCGAGCGAAGGTCCCCTCCGACAAGAACGCAGCCGAACAACTCGTCCGCCGCGCCAAGTCTTACGTCCTCGTCGTAGACAAGCTTTACAAGCGGGGCGCATCTTCTCGGAGTACTCATGAAGTGCGTCCCTCGTGATGAAGGCAAGGACATCTTGGAGGAGATCCACAAGGGCGTCGCGGCAACCACGCGTCCTCACGCACGGCCGGTCGGCAAGGCCTTCCGGCGAGCTTTCTGCGGCCCAGCGGCCACGGGGCGATGCCGAAGAACTCGTCGGAAGGTGCCAAGGATGTCGGTTCTTCGCCAAGCAACAACACGTCCCGGCCTACAAGCTAGTCACCATACCGCCAACCCGGCCCTTTGCCCGCCGGGGGCTCGACATGATTGGGCCACCGCCAAGCGCGCCGGGAGGATTCAACGAGGTGCGGTGGCTATCGACAAGTTCACCAAGTGGATCGAGGTCAAGCCGGTCACATGCCCCAAGGCTGACAGAGTACTCGACTTCTGGATGAACTCATACACCGCTACGGGCTACCCCACCGCATCATCACAGACCTGGGGTCCAACTTCAACAACCACCGCTCGGGGAGTACCGCGAGAACGAGCGGGATCGACGTCGGATACGTCTCGGCTTGCCCATCCACGGGCCAACGGACAAGTCGAGCGCGCCAATGGGATGGTGCTCGACGCCCTCAAGAAGCGGCTACACGACGCTGCTAACTCCAAAGGGGGCAAGTGGATCAAGGAACTACCCAACGCACTCCGGGGCCGCGGACTCAACCATCCAAGCCAACGGGGCAATCCCCCTACTTCCTGGTCTACGGCTCTGAAGCCATCCTCCTTGCCGACGTCATATGGAACTCGCCAGGCGGTGGAGCACTACGACGAAGGCGTCTCGGAAGACGCGGACGAGTTGATATCGACGGCCTCGAAGAAGCTCGTTGCGCCGCCCTCGTCCAATCAGCAAGGTACCCGGAGGGTATCCGACGCTACCATGATCGCAACGTCAAGGAACGCTCCTTCAATGTTGGAGATCTTGTCCTCCGTTGTATCCAGAACACGGAAGGACTCCACAAGCTCGGCTCCCCCACGGGAAGGCCCCTTCACCGTGGCTAGGGTGACCGGGCCGGCTCCTACCGCCTCCAAACACTTGAAGGTGAAGACGTCAACAACTCGTGGAACGTCGACCAACTCGTCGATTCTACGCCTAGTCCACACGACTACTCCGGGTTCAAGTCTACACGACTACATCAACACCCCTTGCCGCAAGCGACCCTCCGGTCCCGGCTCCGGTCTCCGGACTACTCTCCTCCGGGGTCCGGCCCGTGCGGCTACCTACGGACCATGGGCGCGACGAGCGTCAAGGACTCTAGCGGCGGTCTACCAAGAGACCACACTCCAAGATCCGGCCCCGCGCGGCTACCTACGGATCCGCGATCCGGCCTACACGGCTACCTACGGATCACTTGCGCAAGCGGCTACCCGCTCCGGCGCTACTTAGCCGTAAGCGGCCCTCCGGTCCGTGCGACTACTTGTAACTACGGCCCGGCCACCCGGGTGTACTTCTTCGGTAATAAAGTTTGATTGTCCATCAACTTACTTCATCGTCTACTCCCCTACGACGGGACTACTAAAGCCGAGTACTACTACTCGCACCTACTCCACGATGGGCGCTCCGCACTCTGAGATCGCGGTTACGAGTACTCATTGCTGGAAAATTTCATTTCATTGATACATGAATAATTCATTACAAGTGTTTTTTGTACAACCATGGCTACTAGCTACCTATGCAGGGCTACTGGAGGTTCAGCTTTTCGGCTACCTGCTCCGCGATGGGAGCCATCTGCTCCAGCAGCTCTGCGTACTGCTCATCCGAGCGCTGGCGGCTACCCCACCGGCGAACACCTCCACTGGAGCCTTCGGGAAGTACGACTTCATGAAGGCCAGGACTTGCTTCGGGATCGACTTGGCCATGTGCTTGACGTAGGCGGCCAGCCGGCTTGGTGCTTCACGAAGTCGATCCGCCAGAGGGGCGATCTTGGGGCCGCCCGGGTGCGGCACCAGAAGCCTCGCGATCGGGAGAGCAGCCTCTTCAAGGTCCTTCAGCTGGGCCCGCAGCGCCTCGCAATCTTCATTCAACCTCGCAAAGATTTGTAGCGAGTTGACGAGATCTCTGTCGGAGGCAATCCGCGGCTCCATATGCTTCTCGCACTCGAAGGCGAGCTCCTTGTAGTCGAGCTCAAGTACCGGCGGGCTTCTTGCTCCCGGTAGAAGAGGTTCTTCATGCCGACCTCCGAGGCCTTCAGCTGCTCCACCTGGCCTTCGAGTTCTGCAACATGGAAACACAACAACGGGTCAGAGGCTTGACGACTTCCAACAAGTACCCGACAAGTCAAAGGACATACCTTTATTCTTGTTGCGGAGGCCTTTGTTCTTCCGCACCAACTCGTCGCCCTTCGCCTGCAACTCCATCACGTCGTTGTGGTACTTGGCGAAGGTGGCGTTGAGTTTTGATCGCATGGCGACCGCGTGCTTCCGCGACTTCACGAGTCGCTCCTCCGGGGCCTCGGCTCGGAGCACGGTGTCGCCGTAACCTTGCAGCAGGTTCGACTTCTCGCGGGACCGCTCCGCGACGTCCTGCACACGACAAGCTCAAGTCAAGAAGAGTACTCAACGACAAAAGGATTGACTACTCGGGAGGCTACGGCTACATACCTTATCCATTGTTCGGCTCGCCGGATCGCCTCCGTGGCCGGGGCCACCGTCGCCGGCTCGACGAGATCGTCGGCCAGAAGTTCAATCCCGCCGCGGCTACTCGACGTAGCCTCCGTCATCGGTGCTGAGCGGATAGGCTCTGCGTCTTGGATCTCAGGGGATCGGATAGCCACCTCCAGGGCAATCCCTGGTGACGTGGTGGCCGCTTCTCCCCCGGCGGCCTTCTCGACGACTTCCCCCACGGGCTCGGGGGCTCCTCCCCGTGGCTTCGGGGCTTCGGTGTCAACTCCCGCATGGGCACCCCCGCGAGATGTCACCTCCTTCGCCCCCGCGCAAACGACACGCGCATCGGTGCCTACGACTACTTGTCCCGGAGTTCTACGGCTTCAAGAAGGGTACTCACCTTCGACTACGACCGCCTCCGGCGGGGCGGCGCTTCGGTAGCGGGGGCTCGGTCGTGGCTTGGGCTTCGGGAGCGGCCTCCTCGACGGGCGGCGCGGCTTCTTCCGCCACCGCCGATGAGGGCTCGTCTCCGTCCCGGCCTTAGATCCGTGGATTTTTACGCGAAGTGTTCACGCGAAGGTCGTCGGCAATCATCGACTACCGCAGCCTAGTACTACTCGTGAGGACATGGTACTTACAAGCTCGACCGGACGATGGTCACGGCCGGAGCACCGAGGATGCTGGCAATATCAACCAGTCCACCCTCGGCGGGCGCCTCCTCCTCCGCCTCTTCGACTACTGCCTCCTCCACGGCGGCGGCGGCCGGCGCACCTTCACCTTCCGCTCCAGGGGTCACCACCTTCCCCAACGGTGGCGGCCACGGGTCCTCTACTCTCTCGCGGGAGCGAGAGGTCGGCGCTCCGGACCGCGCCGGGGAGTTCCTCGACGGTGGGGGGCCGGACTTCGGCTTCCAGCCGGTTCCCCCACCGTGTCCCACACGCCCTCGTCGCCCTCTTCGACGGGCTCCGCCGGCGGCACCTCCCCGCACACAAAGGAAGACTACTCGTCGCAATGTACTCGAACAGGCGGGTACCCGACTACTCGCTCAAGATGACTTACCTCCGGAGGCGTGGTCTCTGAGACCTTCATCTTCTTCGCCACCCGCTTCTTGGCGGGGTTGCGCGGCTTCCGTGGCGGCGCAGCAAGGCTAGCCTCCAGGCTAGCCGGAGGGTCTTGAACAAGTGGCACATGAGGCAAGCCCGGACGGCTAAACCTCGACCGCAGCTGGAAGCGGTCCTGCAGCGTCTCTTCGTCTTCGTCGTCGTCGTCGGAGGTATCTTCCACGATGACGGTGTCGTCGCCTTCACCGACTTCGCGGCGCTCCTTCACCTTCCCCTCCGCTGGGATCTCGATCCCGCTCGGTGGCGGCTGCGGCTCGGAGACGAACCGCTTCACATCATCCTGCGCAAAGACACAAGGCGTCAGCAATTCTACTACAAGCACTCACTACTCGACGAGGGGGGTACGACTACTCACCTCGTTGGGCGGGCGCGCGGCGGAGTACTCCTCGGCCGGACACGCCGTGTACGGCGGCATGTCCTTGAAGATCCTCGTCAACCATTCGACGATGTCGTTGTCGTCCGGCTCGCCTCCCGGCATCCGCGACGTGTCGTCGTCGTCGCCGGTGTACTCGAAGCCCATCGTATCCCGCGCCATCGGCGGCCGGATCCGCGCTTCATGAAACCGAAGGCCACGTGCTCGGCCCTCGGTCCCGCATCCTTGAGAGTCTTGATGCGTGCTAGCGGCTCGGTGAGCCGGATACCCTCTTGCATGGTGGGCTCCGTGTTCCACCAATCTTGGTGCACGGGGCCGCCGTCCGCTCGGCTTCGGTAGTTTAGGATGGTGGTTCGTGATGTAGAACCATCTCGTCTTCCGTCGGTGTTGGAGTCCACGAGCTTGTACGCCAGTGCGCTCCGCGGCGTCCTCCCTCGACCGGATTCGGCCCCTCCGACTACTGCGGGGTTGGAGGCGCTAGGTCGCGGCTTGACGCGGAAGAACTTCCGGAAGAGCACCCGGTGCGGCTTGATTCCCGGTGAAGGCTTCGCGAGAAGTGGACGAAGACAGACGTATGGAAGCTGCCGTTGGGGTTCAGGTTGAGGTACTCGATGCCGTAGTACCTGAGCAGCCCCTTGAAGAAGTCGCTTGCCGGGAGCGCAAGACCGCGCTCCACGAAGCGCGAGAACATTGGGATCTCGTCTTCGGCTTTCTCCATCGGATAAGGATCTCCTGCGACGGATCTCCACATGTCGATCTCCTTCTCCCTGATGAACCCGCTGTTCAACAGGGGTCGGCGAGTCCTCCGTCTTGACCTTCGATTTCTTCCACTCGCGGCTTGGATCGGCGCGCGGTGGCGACGGGGGCGGCGCCGCACCGGTGGCGGCCGTGGCGGCCTCTCGCACGGCCCCACTTCTTCCCCGCCGGCCTTGGACGTCTTCGACGGCGACGGCTTCATTCTCCAAGTGCAAGGAGTTTTCACTCGCATCCGCTCGGGGGCTACCCTAAAGGCTTCGGGTGGCGATGCGCTCGGATCTACTACGGCGGCAGCAGGCTGCTGGGAGTGGATCTACTTCAAGATTCAATTGGAGATGACTGCGGCTCACTTGGGTGAAAAACCCTAAGGGTTTTGGCTCTTATTTATAAGCCAAATCGCCTCCGCAACAGGCGGTCGGATAAGTCCACGCGCGGCTGACTCAGCGGCTGCGCGTGACTCTTCGTATTCTACTAGTCGACGCGCCTCACCTCGGGGGCTCGGCTACTTCTACTCGACGACCTGGGAAGCGGCTAGTCTCAAGAGCATCTCAGGACACATTCTCCAAGAAGACCCTTCAATTCGAGAGGAAGTACTCGACTCAAGGCTCGGGGGCTCCGTGCCACGTGTCCTTCGGTTTTTTCTCTCCGGAT
Organism: Cenchrus americanus; assembly: GCA_947561735.1. Lineage (NCBI taxonomy): Eukaryota > Viridiplantae > Streptophyta > Magnoliopsida > Poales > Poaceae > Cenchrus > Cenchrus americanus. The sequence continues at coordinate 107,339,415 of OX387243.1, forward strand.
TTTTCGGGATTTTCTTGCCAAGACTTCGGATAGATCCTCAGCCAGAGCCCGCGGCTCGAGGCTCGGGGGCTACTCCATGTGGAGTGCGGTTTTGCAAGTCGCACCTCCATGACGGCTCCGCTTCAAGACAAGACGAGCATTTCTTAAAGACCTTCGAAGGAAGATTTCAAGGACGCTTGGGACTACTCGAGAATACTTCAAGATTGCTCAAACATCGACCGGAGTACATTCCAGCCTCGGGATGCTTCGACTACTCTTGAGGACCTTTGACTTGTAGCGCTCAGGGACGCTTGGGGACTACTCGTTAAGGCCGTCAAGACTACTTGAAGCTATCCTTCTCGACTACAAAGTACTCGGGGGCTTGTCGTATGGACCTCCCTGGGCCCACTACCTCGGTGGGTACCAGGACCGACTACTCGGTGGGCCCCTGGGACTACCCGGCTTGCGCTACACGGCATCTGAAGGCGTGGAGCACAAGGACTACACAGGAGTAGTACTCGGTTAGGAAGCTGTACATGTTCCGCACTGTGTAGAGGACTCCTAGACGTACTCGACTAGTACTCTCTTCCTACTCCGACTTGTAACCCTGCCTCCCGGACTATATAAGGCGAGGCAGGGACCGATCCCCTCATCCAACCTCATCTCATACAACCCACGGCGCACTATTGCACCATCTTGTAATCGTGCCCTATCAATCCGTAGCTACGCAGGCATACGAGACGTAGGGTATTACGCACCTCGCGGCCCGAACCTCGTCTAAATTGTGTGCCACGTGTCTCTTCCTTCGAGTTACCGATCTCGGCGAGTCACATTCATCTACTTCGGGTACTCCCCGTAGTAGGTTGCCGGTCTAAAACACCGACGGACGGTTGTTAGCATAATGCCCCGGCTCTCCACACTTGAAGCATCCACCGAGCCGAACGGGGGTTGGTGTTTCCGACGGGTGCCCCGCAGTTGTTGCTAGGACGACTCGGCCCGAGGGGTAGGAGCTGCGGGGTCCGAGGATTGAAGCGCCGTGGTTGAAACGAGCGCCGCGAACTCGCATGTTCCGTGGGTACCTCCCGGCTTGTCCACCGGAGACGATATGGAGCCAAGCTCGCCGAGAACCGTAACGGGGACGGGTGTTACCGCTAGATCGCCCATGAGACCGAAACTTGCGTTTCGTTCACCCATCTCCTTTCTCTTGCTTTCCAACCCAATAGCTTTGTTTACCAGCGTCTGAAAGTCTGGGAAGATGTGACTCTGCAGTAGATAGTTCAGAGGACCTATCAAGCCATCCAGGAACCTTTCCTGCCTCTTTGGATCGGTGTTGACTTCATCAGGTGCATAGCGTGACAAGTGAGTGAACTTGTCCGGATACTCGATCCACCGACATATTGCCTTGCCTCGGTGACAAGAACTCCCTCTCGCTTAAGCTTGAGAACCCCCGAAGGAATGTGATAAGTACGGAAGTTGTCACGAAACTCCCGCCATGTGATGTTGTGCCCGTTGGGATGAGCAGTTGAGTACGCATCCCACCAATCTGCGGCCCGCCCCACAAGTCTTCCGGAAGAAGCATACGAACCATCTCTCTATCGGTGCACCGCACGATTTCCACTGCTTTGTGATAGTTTTTAGCCGGTCATCGGCATCCGGTGGATCACCGAGTGGGAAAATGTAGGGGGATGGTGGCTCATGAACTCCTTGTGCTCGTCCCTTGGTGGCGGGGTGGTGGAGGGATCGGTGGTGGTGGCTGGTTTCGTTGGGCTTGCATCCGCTGCACCGTGTTGGTAAGGTTTTGAATCGGTTGCACCGCGCTGCCGGGGAACTCGCCGCATGTTTGGGTCCATTGCTTGGTTGATCGGTGGAGGTGGTGCCGGGTTTTGCTGATTTGCAATATGTGCCCGGATCACGGGTGGCACGTCTTGACCTCCTCCGGACCTGGTGTTTACCATCCGACCGTTAGAAAAATCATATCTCGGATAATTGTACTTGAATCATTGCATAAGAGGATAACTCAAAATAAAATGACAGCATGTACTTCAGTTAAGACAGATTCTGTTGACCTCAAAGAATTATGCATAACTTTCTGTGTATTTGTCCAATGACCACAAATTTTTACCAGATTATAGTGTATAAAATTATGGAACCATCCCAACTGGAATCACCTCATTTGGATATTTATAACTCGAGATATAATTCAAACAGTTCAGGTATATCAGCAGAGATTTACAGATTCTGACATGTTCATTACTTTGTGTATAACTCCCAGCATATATATTGTATACTATTGAATTTTTGATAGAAATTCATCCTCTAAATTTTTGAACTAACCCAACTGGTTTCATGTCATTTGGAGTTCTGTAGCTTGAGTTATAAGCAAAACATTACTGATATGTCATATGACTGCATGAAAACAGATTTGATCCAATCACATTTGCATAAGAGATTAAGCAATGACAACCGATAGAACCCAAACCAAACTTTAATTAACTTAAAATTTCAGATTGCATAGTGGCCATCACTCCACCATACAATTCACAATCAAGCAAAGATCCAACTCAAGCATGTTTGCAAACAAGCATTCATTATTACAAGCAAATACGTTCACGCGAGAACGGTCTATCGAAAAGGTAAATGATAAGGGCGAGCATCCTAGGATCCTAGCCAAGACGAGTGGTAGCTTCATCGCGCCGTAGCGAAGCCTCTTGCGCGGAGGGGAAGCCGTAGTCCGATATGGCATGACCTCCCGAGGCGGTCGCCGTCCCGCCAACCGTGCTTCCGCACGCGCTATCTTTGCTCGAGCATAAGCCCCGCCGCAGGGAGGAGGGCGACAAAGGAGGAAGGGAGGGGCTCCGGGTGCCGCTGCCGGCCCGATGCACCTCACGTGCACTCATCCCTATGCGCGGCGGGAGGTGAGTGTAGCCGGAGGCGTGGAGGAGGGGCTCGGCAATTGGACGGCACTGCAGAGCTGGGCGGTGCGGAGGAACTGCTCGGAGGTCGATTCGACAACTCTCGCGGCTTGTCGCCGTGCGTCAGAGGTCGATTCAGTGGCGGTCGAGCTCGATTCAACGGCAGAGGAGGGGCTGTGGCTGTGGCGTGGTGGAGGGAGCTCCGGGCGTGAAGGATAGGGGAGGGGATCCGCACCACCGAAGATTCGCGGGAGGAGAGTGTCACACCCGATTTTACAAGGAAAACCGAATGCATCTCATATGTGCGCCAGGATCATTTACACACACATGATAGACAAAACGAGAGTAATACCATTGCAGTAATAAAACGTACAAGAGTTTAAACCAGTATGATATCCATTATTACATCCACAAGGGTGGACTCGAAGGTCCGAACAAGACGATAACTAAACGACGACGAGCAACTCCATCGCTGACATCCACAGGCATGATGACTGGGGGATCCGCATGCCTAGAACTCCTTAAAGTCACTCCGGCACTCGTCCTCGCCTCCGACGTTCTCCTCTCGAACGGCGGTAAGCAAGGGTGAGCACACTTATGGTTGGAGCTCGGCAAGTGGGGGAAACAATGCAAGGCTATCAAGGATAGGCTATGGTTCACAGCGGTAAGCATTTTATAAGTTGGTCAAGTTTTATTAGCAAGCACCTAATTACTAGGTATAAGTGTATACCAACCCACTTAACCTTAAAAGAAACCTCAAACCAAACCAAAAACCCATGATTTGCATTAACCTTCAAGTTTATTAACCATGTGAGGGTCCAAGCCGCTCGTGACCGTGAGCACGGCCGATCGATCGCCTTTACACTCGAGAGGTTGTACACTTTACCCACGGTTCGTGTTCCCCATCTTGCCCGGGTTAGCTAGACCCTTAAACACTTCCAAGGTGAGTGGCTAGGGGTCCACTACGAAGCCTTTACAAAGGAAAGAAGAGAAACCAACAGCCCGCAACAAGCATAAAGACGGAGCGGCCATAACCCTCCCTAGTGGTCAACACCTTAGCCAAGGTCGCTACCCCAAAAGGACCGGGCTATACCCCTTCAACTCCGGCCCCCGTGCCCCTCTCGTAAAAGAGCTATCGCCTAACCCACTCTCCTAATTAATTGGCTAAGCCGCAGCCATGTGGACCGTGGTTGTACTGTTATCTTGGGTGGTTCTCCATGTTCCGATTATATCAAATTATCTTGTTTAAAACACAAGCACATACATAAGCAAGACTTGAGATGTATAACATAAACAAAGCATAACCATACTTATGTTGAGCAAACTAAGCATTTATCTACCCCAAGCATTTGTTTAAACAGGGGTTGATCAAGGTAAAGTGATAAAGCATCTAGTCAAGTCCTTAGCTAGGTGTTTGCCCATCGCATTTATGCATAACAACGGGAATAGTAAACATCGTTTAGCATGCGGTGTCATAGGTTCAAAAAGATAATGCAGAGGGGGAAAGCCACTTGCCTTCCTCTTCAAGCCGGGTGAAATCCTCCTCGAAGACAAGTTCTTCCCGATCACCTCCGACGGGGAGCTCGGACGAAACGGGCACGATATCTACGAGTCAAACATGGATAACAAACAATAAACAAAACAGTACACCAAACAGTAATAAAACTGGTAAATTTACTGTTTAAAAGATTCTACTCGCCGAGACGATCATTTCGGTATATAGAACGCTAAAAACGGAGTTGAAATGAGAGAGATATGATTAAAACAAGTTTGTGGGCCTATTTGCAAGAAAACTAAGTTTGCGGGGCTGTTTATAAATAAAATCAGGGGCTAAACATTTTTATAAATTAAATCAGAGGGGTCTAGGTGCAAAAAGGAGTGTAAAGGGCCTAAAACAAAATTATTCAGGGTAGACAGGGGCTAGATTGCAAAAACCAGGACCTAACCGTGAATATTCTTAAAGGTGGAAGGACCGGCTTGCTAATATTCGAAAACTCAGGGGCTCTTAAACAAATCTGCCAACTCAGCACCGTGGATCTCAGATCCAACGGCTAAGGACGCCGTGGACCGAGCCGTGGGCGCGGTCCATGGGTCCACGGTGGACCGGCCACTTAAATCGAAGGGGTACGCGATCCCGGCCCGTCCGCGCGTGATCAAACGGCCCCGGACGCGTGCGTGCGGCGGGCGGCGGCGACGACGCCGGAGACGAGAGGTGGCGCGGCGCGCGCGCGGCGGCGCGCGCGGAGCGCGAGCTGCGGAGTGAGCTTCCGGCCACCGTTTCGTACACGAGAGGGTGCAACACGCAGAGGAGAAGCTTGCGCACGCATCTAGGGGTTCGGGGGAGGGGCTCGGGCATCTACGGCGCGCCCGCACCGAAGGGGGCGGAACCGCAGCTCCGGCGAGCCCGTGCGGGTGTCGTTGTGCACAAGAGAGAAGGGAAAAGGCCGGGCGGTTTTGCTCACCACGCGAGGCAACGGGAGCGGGCACACGGTCGACGAGGAGGCGCCGAAGGGGGAGTTCGACGTCGACGGCGAGCTCGGGCGGCGATCCGGCGGGCGATGACACGGCGCGGCTCGGTCCCGAGACGATGATGCGTCCCCGGAGCAAAGAGAGAAGGAGAGAGGTGAGCCACGCGTGCAAAGGAGAAGAAGGGAGGGAGACGGAGTACTTCACCGTCGGCGTTTGCTCCGGCGGCGGCGGAAACGCAGGGCGGCGGCGCCGGGAGGAATTGGGCTCGGGCTCGTGCGTCGGTGAGCTGGGGTTGCAAAGGGGAGGGCAGGAGCGTGAGAGCGAGCTTAAATAGGGCCAGAGGAAGGGAAGGGGGGGGAAAGGAAGCGGCGGCCGTGCCTATGGCCATGGGGCGCCGGCGGCGGGTTTCCAAACGATTGGGGCGGGATTAAAGGAAACCGATGGGAATTAAAGGGGGGTGACTAATCCTTGGTGCTCTGGCGCTTGATTGATTGCCTTGATGGCCAGAGGGAGCAAAGGAAGGCGGGCGGGCGCAGCTGGATCCGCGGCGGCGCCGCCGTGCAGAGGAAGGAAAGGGGGGGAGAGGGAAGGAAGGGGAAGCTGACCGGGTGGGTCCCAGCCGTCAGCGGCTCAAAGAAAAAGAAAAAAGGAGAGGGGGAAGTGGGCCGACGCGGAGACCCCGGGCCGCTCGGGGCCGAAAAGAGCCGGGGCGCTGGCTTTGTTTTTTTCTTTTCCTTTTTAAATCTTCATTTTCAAATCCTTTTTCAACTCAAATTCAAATCAAACTTTTTCAAACTTTTCTCAAGAATTTGATAGACTTTTTAGAAACCACACAAGCAACCAAAATCATGCAAGCCAAAAGATGATGCACATACACTTGTTGTCTCTAAGTTTATTAAATTATCTTTAATATTTTTAGAGTTCAATTTAAATAGTGATTTAATCTCCTTAAATCCCTAAGACAAATTTAAGTTGCTAAGTGATTTTAGTGATGGAATTTTAGGGTGTCACAGAGAGCGAAGAAGAGGGGTAGGGAGCTCTGGCGGCGGCACCGTGCTGTTGTCCATCCACACGGGTGACTCCGGTAGGGAGCAACCGGAGCGGCGTGGTGTACTTGGGCGCTCGGCGGCTCGGCGAGGAGGGAAGTGGGCGGCACACATGGAGGAGGCGGCATCCGCGACATTGACCTCCCCACGCGGCCGAGCCCCGCGACCAAGCTCATCGGAAGCGGAGGTGAGGCAGTTTGCACTAGCGGCAAGGGAGAAGGGAGGTGCAAGGCGCCGAAGGAGTGGAGGCTGATTTGCATAGCACAATATGCCTTCCCCTGTGGAGAGAAGAAGTTTTTTCTTTCCAACCTACACATGAGGCAAACCTCAATTTGCCTCTCAAAATTGTCTTTCATTGTTGGGGTCAACCTTACGCGATTCTAGTTTAGCACAGTACTGCTAAAGTAAAGAGAGTGAAACGTATAGGGGAGGCCAACATGCCATGTGTGCTACGAGGATTACGATGGCTAATGAGCCGTTTGGGTAAGTCATGACGAGCTAGAGTGGTAACCAGAAATGCACGACCGCTACTATAAGCGGACGCTGTGCTTATTGCGCGGTTGTGATTGCATGCAAGCCTAGGGCCCACGTTGCATGTCCACCGCGGTTGATAGAATAAATGTTGGGACCCGCTGTTGGTCAAATGAATTCTGCCCCGTGGGATGATTTTGGCTCGCGCTTGTTGACTGTTGGGACCCACAACCCATAAATAGTAGCAGCAGACACATAAGAATATGGGGTCCGCGGTTGCATCTCTTTTCTTAAAGTCTACTCCCCTTTGGTCGCACGGGAGCACTCCCCGGCGACGTGGCGGGTAACCCTGAGTTTGGTGCTTTTCCACAAAAGTTTTCCGAACTTCTATAAATCGCGAAAAGATCCAACAAATCCAGATCATACAACAACACATTCATTTATTTCGCAATCAAACCCTTGATCTAAACTTTAATTCTAGATGAAGAAGAGAAAATTGTGTTTTACAAATAAACCTCTTCCCATTTTTACAAACACCCCCTCCCACCACCCTAGCCTCCACCTAATACCCCTCCCCCACAATCGCCCCGAACCCTAACATTTCCTCCCCCTCTCGCCCCCTGCTCTCCTCGTCCCGGCATTCCCGCCGCCACCCTCTCCCCTCCCGCTCTTCTCCTCCTCCGCTGCCTTTTCCATGGCCCACTTTCTCGAGGTGTCTCCATGGCCACGCGAGGTGCGGATCCGGCCGAGGGACCCCAGAGCGACGGTCAGGGGCGGCATGAGAAGCGCTCCCGGCCAGTCATGGCCCCTTCGCATGTCTCTGTCCCCGCCTTCTACCGGTGCTACAAGAAGGGGTTCTCCGCCTCACCGTTGTCCTTGCAGCGGTGCCCTCTTCCCCCGCGTGCCCGCCCTGCAGCTGCGACTGCCCACCGCTCCTTCGGGTTCGTCACCTTCCTCGAGCGCAAGGACGCCGCTGCCGCCGTTGACAACATGGACGGCGTCGAGCTGTTCGAACGTGTTCTCACTGTCAACTACGCCTTCCCCAAGCACATCAAGGGAGGGGAGCAGGGATTGGCCGCCCAACCAAGTAAGTCCTACGCCACCTGTTCCTCTGCCTCACTACTCGATTTGATTGTTTCATTGACTGACTAACTTATTAGGGTGATAACTGCCAACACTTAGTCTCTTGGTTGCAATGTGGTTCAAAGACATTGTTTGAACAAGGGTGACGAAACTGTAGTAGGATTTGGGACAGTGAAGCTTATGATTTGTAGGTCATGCTATATAAATAATAATAGAAGGTTTTGAAATTTAATTACAATATGTCTTTAGGTTTGGTTACAACCCTATTTCTCCTGTGCATTTTTAAATGATATCCCTGGGGAGAAATGAGAATGCCTACCTCAAGTCACAAAAGGTAAAAAATTGAAATCCTATTTATCTGGGAAGATGGGATTCATATGTGAATAGTGAAAGCTCTTAATCACACTAGCCCAGCCCCAATTCAGTACTACAATTCTTTGGATTTTATTCAGTTGTAGCCACTTCTGTCTTCAGTCAATCATAAAAAAATCTTACATATACAAGCAGGATGAATCCTTGTGCTTAAACTCTTCCCAAATGCCAACAAATTGTAGTTCTGAATGTGCAAGATCTGTGTGTTGGTGTTGACACTCAGTTGTCGCCCTTTGATCTGTGTTCCTGCAGCCATCCCCTTCTGGGTGTTGGCTTTGTTCAGATGGTGCAAGTAGCAGGTATGAGAGATGGTGATTTACATTTTCCCTTCTGGATACGTTCAGGTACTATGATGCTAATACAACCGTTGAGATAAGCCAGTATTTTCCCCTTCTCTATGTTTCTGTCAAAAGCTAAATCATTTGTTGCTTTGTGCCTACAACAAGATGATGAAAGAAGTTACAGAAAAGATAAGTAAATTCTGCAATTAATAGTCAGGTAGTTCAGTCCATGTATACCCTGATGCATGTTTCTTAAACAATACTATATGCTCTGGTATTTTCTTTTACAATTTTACAAAGTGTCCAAGCTACCAATTAGTGAAACTACATTGGTACCTGTTATGTTCTATCGAACTACCTACATCTTTAGCTGTCTATTGATCGAATAGAAAATTGTATTCATACGCATAGAACAAGGTTAAATTTATTCATATACCGCTCTCGCCTTGTATAAAATGATTGGCATGGATACAAAGTCGCATGATTTGCATAAAATTGATGTATAATTTTTCTGGTTTCATGATTTTTATGATTTTTGAGGGATTTGCCATTTTATGTTACAAATCTTATTCCTGCAAATATAATTACACTTGTATGTGTTATTACTCTCTTTACATTCAGGCTATGATGCACTTTGCCCAAGTTGTGAGAGCACTGTCTGTAGGATTTATGTCAAACCAAGAACTCTACTTATAGAATTGAATTAAATCCTAGCCATTGCATGTCAACTTCTGCAAGTAGTAGTGCCATTCTTCTATCTTCCGAACATTTCAGTTTAAAGTTTCAGTTCTCTAATGGAACTTGCAATCAAAAAAGAGATTCTGGGTGTGTGTTCTTTTGTTTCTCTGACCTTCCGAGTGACTTTAGGTCACGACATCAAGTTGGATTGGGCTAACGAGGATTCTTACAGGTGAGATGGTATATAAAAATAAAAATGTAATATAAATTATTTGCAATTTCAAATCTGTAAGTTGCTCAATGAATCTTTCGTTTTATGATCAGAATGCAATACTGTTTCTCTTGATACTCTTAATTCTCATGACTGCATGAAACACTAAACTTAGGAACTGCAATGCTTTTATGTACAAATTTGTGTTCTAAGCTTTATAAAAAGCAATCTTATTGGGAATATGATCCTGAAAGTTATTAGGTTGTTGATAGATGAATAGTAGTTGTCCTGTCAGGGGACCTGCTTGCCAAATTATTTGATTGTGTGGGGAGACAAGTCATGGAATGGGCAGGGAGCTTAGCATGAAGTGCAACGTGATGTTCGGAAGGGCAAGAAGCCCAAGGCACAACTCGGTGTAAATGAGCTCGAAAAATGTACGTTTTTTTACTATTGTACTACTGAAAAGCAGTGTCAGTTTGATTTTTTTGCTTTTCTATTCTGATATCTGATATAAGCAAAATGCAACTACAAATTGAAGTGCAAGTTATGTACTGCAAATTGTGTAATCGACAAAACCTGGATTGAACTGAGTTGTATGAATTGGAGTTTGTCGAGATTTTGGAGCGCATTTGTTTCTTCTTTTCATACACATTGTATATAGATGTTTTATGTCTTGCCTGGTCATAGTTTTGTTCACGATAGCGAATGTTCTAGTCTCTTTTAAGTTTGGCAACATATCATATGCAAACTAGCCATGTTGTGCAACCTTTGGAAACTCTAACAGAGGCCATCAGATCTTGATCGTGGGGCACTGGATAGAGGTGGGGAATTTTTTCAATTACATGCCCGCACCTCCCCACCGTTGCCTCATCATTTTTCACTCTGCCCCCTGCTTCCCTTATCCCAAACGTCGTTTCAATCTGGTCGCCGCCGTCGTCGTATCGTTTCGTCTGTCGCCACATGCAAAATCTATGAGCTGTATTTGGTAGAATCTGAGCTATAGCAGCCATCATGCTCGCATCTTCATCTGTTGTTATTAGATGAGGTGGCACTCCACCCATAGCCTTAAGAAAGGTCTCAAATAACCATACATATGACTCGATCTTTTCATCTGCTAAGAATGCTGCCCCAAGGAAAACACTTTGCAAGTGATGATTCACTCCAGTAAATGGCACAAATTTCATGTTACACTGGTTGGTGGCATATGTTGCATCTACCGAAACCACGTCACCAAAAACACTATAGTTTTTCCTGCTTGTAGCATCTGCCCAAAATACTTCTTGTCACTGCCAAGCTTGACAACAATATGTGCCTGACAACCACATCTGGTTTCGGATATATTATGAGGCTTCCTTTTTTCCCCAGATTCCTCACTAACATTTGTCACGTTCTCCTTTCTATACCCTTCCCTTGAACAATAATACCTCTTGAATAATACTTCCCCATTTTCCTTCTTCTGCTGACCAACACGAACAGAGAAACCAGCTTCATGAGCATACGACTTGTAGAATTTCTCCACATCTGTCAGTGTATCAAATATCATTCCAACCATTGGCTTCTGATTTTCTTTGGAATTTGTGTTGCCTGTGTCACTTGTTACCTATACGAAAAGTAAAAATGATAAGAATCTCTAAAGCCAAAGCGGCGTAAAGTCTAAGCAAATGTTGTTTGCAACTTACCGGTACACTCAGAGAATTTGTAGGCTGTGATGACCTTGGTTGTTCAATGTGGGCTAGAACTCCGGCGTCGACGGCGTTAACAGTGATCTGCACAAGTGCTTGTTACAATGGATAGCAGAGCTCCAGTTTCATGGCTAACACTCTAAATCTATTGTCATTGGCTTGCTAATATTCATTTAATAGAAAAAAACAGCAAAGCTTCAGATTCATGGACGAAGAGCAGATCATACAGCAGGGCACGATAGCCATACATCAGGAATAATAATACAAAGCAGTAGGAACAGCAGGGCGTATGAGGTGATACAAAGCACAAATCAACAGGAGGAAGGAGGAGCACGTACCAGGTGATCAGCAACAGGGGCACGATGGCCATCACGTAGCTTATCTTTGTCCAGATTGATCCTGTCGTGGCCCTCGCTGGACACGCGAGCATACTTGATCACAGGCTCCATGGCGTCACCGCACTCCATGGAGTCGCCGGACTCGACGGCGTCGCCGGCCTCCATCGTGCTCGCGGCAAGGAGCCAGGGAGCGGTAAGGCAGCGGCGGTAGACGAATCGATACGACGATCGCGGCGACCAGATTGAAACGATGTTTGGGATAACGGAGGCAGGGGGCGGAGTGAAAAATGATGAGGCAACGGTGGGGGGGTGCGGGCGTGTAATTGAAAAAATTCCCCACCTCTATCCAGTGCCCCACGATCAAGATCCGGTGGCCTCTGTTAGAGTTTCCAAAGGTTGCACAACATGACTAGTTTGCATAGGATATGTTGCCTTTAAGTCTACTCCCCTTTGCTTGCACCAGAGCGTTCCGCGGCAAGAGTTCGGTGGTTTTGCGAAAACACCCTTCTTTTTACTAAAAATCGCGAAACGAAATAGAAAGTCCAGCCCGCACAACAATCGCGTTCCAATATTTTTCACTTAGACCCTTGTGTTAAAATGTATTCCTATGCAAAGAAGAGAAAATTCAGTAATATGTTGTTTTACAAAAAATCTTTGCATGACGTTTTGTGGGAACCCCCTCCCACCACCCCATCCCGGCCTTGCCCCCCCCACCCCCCACCCACCCAACACCCGCGCGAACCCTAACCCCTCGCTCTCCTTCCCCGTTGCCATCTCCTCCCTCTCTCCTGCTCCACGCCGCCACCCTCTCACTCCCTCCCCGCGAAAGAGCAAGCACGACGGCCGACCCTCGTCAACCGCCGCCCGCGAGTCCGGCGCCCTCGCGCGCGCGCGAAGCCGCGGCGGGGAATGGCGGCGGCGAGGGCACTGCGACAGCGGCCCTCGCGCCCGGCCGCCGAGGCCCTCACTCCCCGACGGCGGCTCTCCCCCCAGCTCAGGGCCGGCGGCCGGATCCGGCGCCACCTCCCACCTCGGTCGGCTGGGCCTCCTTCCCCCGCGGCCCTCCTCCCTCCTTGCGCCATCACTCCATCCCCGACAGGGCACCACATCGGCATCGTGTGGCCTGGACTGAGGAAGAGCAGCGCCACGACGTGGTGTGTCTCGCCTGGCTAAAGCGAAAATCCGACAGCTGCGGAACTTTGGCAAGGCGGCAAGACACCGCCGACGCGTCTGCCTCCTCCATGGTGGGCTCCCTTTCCCGCCGGTGCGTGGCCACCATGTTCGTGGATTGGGTGCTTGTCTTCCTCGGTTCCTCACCGTCGCCCAACAACATGCCTCTCTTCTTACCTCCGTCAACTCTAACTCTGCCTTCTGATATCCAATTTTGCCACCACCCTGTCCCTCTAGCCATCGCCGCGACCGCGAGCTCTCCTTCCTGCCACCTCCCACACCGCCTCCACACTCACCCCTCTGCTCACTTGGAAGGCAGACACAGAACGTGGCTTCTTCATGCGTACGATGAGCAACAAGCAGCCATTCTTGGCTGCAGGAGGACAATTCAGGAAGCCATCCATCACATGGGAAATTCATTCGTTGGTGCCAAATAATGGAGGCACAGACGGAGCAATGCGTGGGAGGTGGTCAAAGGGTTGAGCAATTGCGGTGGTGAGGTTACCCCAATACCTCTCATTCTGCATCTCCTTCTTGTATTTCTTATGCCCAATCTGATGCTACAATACAACCTGCAAGGTGTTTGACAGAATGCCTAAGAGGAGGCCACCAATGTGTTACTGAATTGATGGAGGAGGAACAGAGTTATGCCCAATCTGATGCAACAATACAGCCTGCAAGGTGTTTGACAAAATGCCTAAGAGGAGGCCACTAATGTGTTACTGAATTGATGGAGGAGGAACAGACAATTGAAAGAGTACTCTCTACTTGCTCATGTTGGCTTTCCGACTCTTCTTCAGTGCATGTTGTTTTAGTACGACACCAATGGCTGCAGACCTGCAGCCTGCAGGTGGTGATCATGGAGGAGTGGGCAATTTAAGCAATGTATTCAAATAGATGGTTTCAAGATCGAAGAAGTATGCTAGTGCTATGAACCATGAAGCATTATTTCAGGAGCAGCCTTTAAGCATATACTATTAGTTCCTCTACCATAAGATAAACCTTGCATACTGTGGTAATAAATCTTTCTCTGTCAATGGTTCCCTGTGAATAATCTGCTAGAAACAGTACATGTATGATGTTTAGCTGCACATGTATAATGTTTGGTTGCAAGCTTTACCATGAAATTTTTTATTCTGTTCATTTTTATCTGGAAGCAGCAATCTTGTGGTGGCACTCTTTACATAGTATGTATTAAAGTTGTTTTCATAAACCACACTTTCTTATCAGTTCCTTCAGCAGGCTACGAGCAATTGTGATGGGCTTCTGTTGGATCCACACATGTTAAAAGTTAGTACAAATTCTAGAGAGACAAGACTCAGCAATACTGAACCATGTTGGATGGCCAAAGACTATCTGGTAATATTTTTTCTCAGTCGCAAACAACAATGTTTGATACCCTGTTTAAACATATAGTTGTTTAGTTGCTTTGAATCAGTTCTTGATTATCATAGTGTTTTTCTCTATTTTACGTCCGTGTCAGCGTAGGCAGTTCCCTTTTCCCTACTTACATATGGTAATGTGCGTTAGATTTATATTTGCATACACATTAATTCATTAGTTGAATACGGGATTAGACAAAAGGTAGTATAATGTGTCAAGTTTCTTGTTTTTTATCGGATCGATCAACATAAGCAATGGATTCTACCGCCACGTCAGGTTACCAAATATGTATGGTATTACCAAGATTTGGTCAGAAACTGGAATGGCTGGTAATCATTTGCAATAATAAGAAAGTGAACAAATTTAGTCTAGTTAGTACCAACCAGTACAAAATAATTAGTCTCATGTGCAAGGAGGTGTAACCATAAGAATGCCCGATCAGAATCGACCCACATCAAGAATGCACATTTCTGATGATAACATGGTTTGTTGTTATGATGTTTTCAGATACTCTAGCATGTTAACACATACCTGAATTATAATGCGAGTCTATGATGTTTCTGACTGAGTCTGACTAGCAACTTTGAGATTGAGACCCAAATCAAGAATGAGATGAGACCTTTCATCTAGCAGTACCATTCATTCGAAGTTTCAAACTCATATTTTTGTTATTAGACTATATCTGTGTATGCCATACGTAGAAAAATATTTGCTTAAGTTCCATAGTTATTTGTTTTGGTCAATAATCCTATCCTTTTGTTGCCTTATACATAAAATATGTGTCAATTGTTGCGGGGCTCTATTTGTTCCAATTTATTTCTCATAATTTGTACCTTACTGTTTATGTTGCAGCAGTGATGAAGTTGTTGACTCTTGAGACTGCAAAAGGGTGTTTGTATTGCTGGTGTACTGTCCGTTAAGGAAGGATTGCTGGCAAACCAAAGTATACAGTATAAGGCCCATTCGAGCCTATTGCTCGCTGCTTGTTCCGTGAAGAGCTTGTGTCAAATAGCTAGATGTATTGCGGACTATGTAATTGACAAAACCTTTGTGCTCAACAATGTTCACACACATAGCCTTAAAGGGATTAAACTGCTCTGTTATGTGAATCGGAGATTATCCTGCTAGGATATTTGGAGTGCATTTGTTTCTTTCTTTTGTTTTGTTTAGGATAGGGCGTGCAACGTGCGCCGGATGTTCTAGTGCGGTCAATGGGAGGTCGCCGATAGGATGCAGAGTGGGATTTTCACTCTGGTGGTTACAGTATATAGCAGTCGTGGTTTTTTTCTCCATGCTCAATGTCACATCTTAAGACAGTATATCAATTGTGAAAAATTAAAGAGCAACAATTAGACAGCAATTACACAGACAGCCAGCATTGTTGCACGTGCAAACATATTTGTCAAATCAAAGAAACAAGACGAAACTAACGTTAAAGCTGAATTCTTGAAACCCAAATAATACACTACTACTTGGTATAGCAAATTAAAAACCAATAACTCGAACACCATGTCAAACTAGCTGTTTGCTTCACTTGGTCTTGACGACCCCTTCGTTCCCGGCGAGCAGCAGGTACTTGTCCTTCCTCGTGAGTGCCGTCCCCTCGAACCCGAGCGCGGAGGCGAGCGAGCGCTGCACCTCGTTGGCCACCTCGATGCTGCTCTTACCGGTCTCCTCCGTGTTCACCGGCTCCAGGAACTGAACGGTGTACTCCGGCCGGGGGTTCATCAGGAAGTAGACCGAGTCGAAGCTCTTGGCGACGGGCGACGTGGACGTGGCGTAGAACACGGTCGTGATCGCGTCGACCGCCACGGGGGTCACCTCGGGGGCGAGCTCGGTGAACAGCGGGCTGAACCGGAGCAGGTAGGGCTCGCGGCACGTCGTGCCCTCGGGGCACACAACCACGTCGCCCCGCGCCAGCATCGACGACATGCGGCGCCGGTCCTCCTCGCGGTTGCGGGTCAGCCGACGGAGCGGGATGGGCGACAGCACCTCCGACAGGCGGCTCAGGCTGTACGTCACGGCGGCGACGGGCCGCTTGAGCGCGCAGGCGATGCCGACCGGGTCTAGGAGCGTGCGGTGGTTGCAGGCGTAGAGCCTGCCGCCGCGGGGCTTGCCCGTGCCCTCGGCGTCGCCGTCGTCCGCGGCGCCGATGACGCGCACCCTCACCCCGGTGAGCCCAGCGATGACGCTCGACAGGCGCCACGGGAGGAGGACGTAGATGGCGATGCGAACGACGGCGAGGACGATGGCGAAGGGGAAGTAGATGTACATTGCGAGCGCCGCCACCGGCGTCGGCGTGAACGCGAGCCGGCCGTCGTGGAACACCATGGGCTTCGGGTAACTGCACGAGGTCTTCTGGGTTTGCTTCAGGACGCCCGCCAGACTCTTCATGTCGAGCTCGGACTCGGTCATAACGCCGGTGAGGTATCGTAGCCCTCCCTTGAGTTCCTTCCCGACCACCTCGTCGAACCCCACGTATTCTTTCAAGAACGCCTCCACCATCACCGTCGGGAACGTCCGGGTCACGGCCACCACCTTCACCTCTCTGGGCAACGCGTTGAGCTCCTCGACAGCACGCATGCCCGGCGCCTCTCGGAAAAAGAGCTTGGGGAGCACGGCCCTTCCGATCCTCGCCGCCTCGTCGCGCCGCAGCCCGCAGAAGGAGACGAACGCCATGGACTTGGCGCGCGCCCCCTGGGACAGCACGTGCAGGACGGGGTAGAGGGCGAGCAGGACGAGGCCCCGGATGTAGCTGCCCGCCTCGACGGCGACGAGGAAAAACGGCGGGAACGCAGCGCCCCGCGACGGGTTCAGAAGCAGCGCGTCCGCATCGACCACCAACGCGTTGTCACCGAGCCGGCATACCAGCTCGGAAGGCGCCGCCGCGGCCACTGTACTCGTCTTCGCTTCCGGCACCAGCAGGAGCCTGCCAACGAGGCTGCGGTTGATGAAGCGGTGGATGCTGAGCACGCGGTTGGCGAAGCGCTCGCCGGACGTCGACATGATGCTTGGTTCTAATCAGCTGACTTTTTTTTCTGATCAAAATGTCTACAAGTATTGCTCACGCAACCCTTGAACGCCTGTGTTCTACGGTTATATTTATTACTCTGTAAACACAGGACTGACCGACTATCTCACGGACACGATTACATGAGCCTATTCCGACTCGTAGTTGCAGGCTTGCAGCGCAGAGCTCGGAGCCTCGGTCGGAGTCGGCACCTCACCTAGCCGAACTCGAAACAGACTGCAAGTCTGACTGTCTGACACGGTTCTGTTCCCCTCCCTGTCCGATCCGAGTGATTCATGGGAATTAATCTATTTTAAATTTCAATTCACAAGCAATTTCTTCTGACAAAATGTTACAGTTTTGGCATCCAATTGCGGAATAAAATGGCGGTCGCGTTTATGAGAAACCAAACGCCAGTTGCCTACACGACACACAGTCAGGGATGGATTATGTGGAGGGAGATCTAACCGACGGTTAAAAGCAACCCCATTTGAAATGGTGGTTGGGTGAACCAGGGAACATAGATGGCGGACTTTCAATTTGAAAAGGTGGCTAGCGCAATAAAAAGTCACAGCCTTTTCTCTAAGTTTCACATAATTCTACAAAGATTTCAAAAGTTCTGAGGTTTCGGAGACGTTTGCAGAGTTTTGGGAACTCTTTGCACCTAATGGTTAGTTTTAGGGTTACCGATTTTTTTTTGGAAATTTTGAAATTTAACAGCACCCCCCCCCCCCCCCCCCCCCCCCACACACACACACAAAGCATATCCCCATAACCGCATAAAGAGGTTTGCAATTTCGCCACTCACAAAAGCGGGTTTCGCCTATTTGCCATCCCGCAAATGAGATTCTCTGTAATGCCATTATCAAACGCGCACGCACCACTGGAATGCCTTTTGTGACCATACTACCCTTCCCCTTCTCCAATCTTCAGCCACTCGCCGCCGAGCAATCTCCAGCCACCCACCGCCACCCATACTCTCCTCCCTCCAGCCACCCCTCTACTCCTTCCTCCCTGCGCTACCTTCGTGCTCCTTGTCAGGGGGCAGATCCGCTAGGGGGCGACCCAAGCGGTTGTAGGTTGATTGATGGGGGATCGAAACCTAAGAGCGTAGGTGGTAGTTCGCGAGGAGAACTCGGAAATCTCGGCGAGACACGAGGGACACGGCGATTTATACTAGTTCGGGCCTCCGGAGAGTAAAACCCTACGTCCAGTGGTATTAGAATTATGTGGAGAGTCATCTGCCCCCAAGAAGGGCGCCCCAGGCCGCCTTATATTGGCCGACGACCTTGGGCTACAAGTCGGTTTCCATCTATCCTAGTTGGTTACAACAGGTAAAGCTATCCGAGCTGGTATGTCTTGTCTTGTACTCCAAGCTGTCTTCATGTCCTTGGGCCCACTGACAGTTCGACGGGTCTTCTGGTAGGTCGGGCCCGCCTGTCGGGGACGGCTGAGACCCTGGTCGGTGGGGACCCATGGGTACCCTGTCTCTCGAGCCCCGATCGACGTGTAGGCGTAGCGGCCGAGACGAGATCATGTCGAAGTGAAGCGAAGGCATGGAACCGCTGAGGCCGCTTAGGGTGCACGGTGATCTAAAAAAGAAAAAACCCCTCCAATGCGTGTACGAAGTCGAACATCGAGCTTCTGGAGTGTAGGCCCAGGAGGTCGGAGTGAAGATGAGACGCCAATCTTGAAGAACCGCCGACCTGACCTGAATCAGGTAACACAAAGGAGCTTCTGCGACCTTCAGGAAGGTCGCAACTCCAACCGTAGGTAAGTCGAGCAGAAAGTAGTAGAAGCAGGCTTCTAGTAGGTCGATGCGACGTAGGAGAAAGAGGGTGTCGTAATACGCACTCGTGTAGTAGCCCCCGAGCAGTAAAACGTCCAGAATGGTCGGTTTGATGCTCCCGAAGAGAAAGAGAACCTACGACCTTCTGCTGTTATTATGATGCTCTGACGAACTAAGCCAATATGCCGAAATGCCTAGAATTTTTGAGGAAGACACCAAACACCGAAAGCTGCCATGACCTCGAGAGGATGACGACAGAGCCGCCAGGAGGTCCGTAGACCTACAGTGGGTGACGGTGGAGACGTTGGGAGGTCCGTAGACCTAGACTGGGTGACGACGGAGACGCTAGGAGGTCCGTAGACCTACAGCGAACAACGAGGGAGCCGCCGGGAGAGTCTCATGACCTTGTGTAGGCGACGACGGAGTCACGGGAAGGTCTCAGGTCCTTGGATCGGCAACGACAGAGTCGCGAGAAGGTCTCATAACCTTGAGTCGGTGACGACGGGGTCGCGGGGAGGTCTCAGGACCTTGAGTCAGCAAAGACGGGGTCGCGGGGAGGTCTCGGGACCTTAGATCGGCGACGACGGAATCGCGAGAAGGTCTCATGACCTTGAGTCAGTGACGACGGGGTCGCGGGGAGGTCTCAGGACCTCGAGTCAACGACGACGGGTCGTGGGAAGGTCTCAGGACCTTGAGTAGGCGACAACGGGGTCGCGGGAAGGTCTCATGACCTTGAGTAGGCGACGACGGGTCGCGGGGAAGGGTTGGTCTTGAACAAATGCAGTGTAGAGACACCCATATATCTTGCACGGATGCAAAGAGTCTCGCAGAGCCACCCGAGGCATGCCGACCTCAGGAAGGTCTCAAGTTAGCAGCGCCCAAGCACCCGGAGATGCTTGGCAGGGCCATTAGGTGGGCACCCCACAAGGAGGCCTTCATGCTAAAGCAAGGGGACGTCCAGAGCAGGCTGGCAGGGCTATAATAGCACGCCGACCTCAGGAAGGCCATTTTGGTACCCAGATGACCGGCATAGCTGCCAATCATCCAGCGGAGCCATGGTACTAAGGTATTGACGACCTAAGTAACGGGAACACCGACCTCGGGGGCCCGACGAAATCATAGACTGGACTCCAGGCTCCCAGATGGATCTGGTAGAGCAGCGAGGCACGCCTATCCCGGAGGGTCTTCAATCAAACCTACGACCATTCTGCTCAGGAAGCAAAATTATAGGCTGATTGGAATAGGTCCGTTTACGTGCAGAGTCATAGTGGGTGCACCAGGACAGACCCTAGCGGGTGCAATGAAGACGTAGAGCCGTAAAGAATGCATTTGATCACCGTCGTTGTCCGTAGATATGACAAGGCGCAGAGCCATCGACTACACTGCTCAGCATGGAGGCTTAGGTGTAGCCAGCGCGCGGGGGGAGTCAGAGACTCAAGGTCTTGCAACCACACAATTACGAATGCGCATAAAAAAGCATTTAAAGAAGAACACATAGAATTAAATTCAAGATCCCTTAGGTCTGACGACCCTTAGATTGACGAAGCCAAGCCCCCGAGCGTATCGAGGTCGGCTATACCAAGCCCCCGAGCGTATCGAGGGGGGGCATAAAGCAGGAGGAAAAACATGTAAAGCATGTCGGTGAAAGTCACGGAGACTATCGAGATGATTGCCATAAGAATATTTAATTGAAACTAGCACTTAGCTTGTGGAGTCGCAGTCGAAGCGGCACGTGATCGTCGATGCAGGCGGAGTTGCGGTCACCATGCCAAGTTGTCGTCGACGCGAGCTTGAGACGCCGAAGAGGTCGGCGATGCGGCAGATCACCGGGGCGAGCTGGGGTCGTCGAGGTGTCGGTGACGTATAGAAGATGTAGGCTACAGGAGCAGCGGCAACACACGGCGTAGTAGTCATTTCGTCGAGGCCGCCGCCGAGTCTCCTGTGAATGGCGAACCCCCCCGAGCTATGCGTCCGTTGTTGATGCTTGTTAAATGATCCGCATGGAAGACCATGTAGGCATACAACACATGAGAAAAAATAGTAGATTAGTTTAAACTTGCTCATATAAACAAAATTCAAGCAACTAAAAAGAGGAAATAATCCTCAGGTCTAGCGACCCATAGGTTGACAAGGCCAAGTCCCCGAGTACGTCGAGAGGGAGGAGAGGACAACATAACACAGGAGAAAAGCATTAAAACCCTCAAGTCTGACGACCTACGTGTTCGCATTGCCAAGGGGGGAGGGATCGGAAGAACGGAAAAAACATGTAGAACATGTCTACGAAATAAATTAAATCCGTAAAATAATTAATTAAGAAAAAAACTGACATTTAGTTTGTGCATCGTCGTGACCTAGGTCGACTTGGCGAGCTCGAAACGTCGAAGAAGTCGCCGAGCAGCCGTGGGAGGTCGGTGGTCGCGTGCGCGTCAACAAGTCGCCGGGGCGAGCTGGGGTTGGTTCGAACTTACGAGGTAGTCGCCGGGGCGTGCTGGGGTTGGTTCGAACTGACGAGGTAGCTCGGTGCGCACGAAGACGTGTTGACCCCCATTGGCTGGTGACGGCGCACTACGGCGAGCGAGGTTCTTCCCCGGTGCCAACCGCACTCGGGGAAGGACCCGTTGCACTCGGGGAAGGCTTCCCCGAGTGCAACTCTCGGGGAAGAGGGTCCGGGGAAGAGGCTCACGGGGAAGCCGCCTTCCCCGAGTGTCAACAACCGCACACTCGGGGAAGGCTTCACCGAGAGGCGCGAAGCACTCGGGGAAGATTTGTGGATTTTTTTTTTTAAAAAAATGTAAAAGCCGCCGCTCCGCTCCGGCGCCGCCCGCGCCGCCCGCCCGCCGCCGCCCGCCCGCCCGCCGCGGGCCGTATGCAAGAATTGAGAAGATTTCGAGCAAGTTGGGACGTCGGATGCCTCAAACCCGTACATCTCCACACATGATATCACTTCGTTTGGATTTTATATAATTTACAAACACTTTTCCCGCTAGTTGTTCGTCATGTTACGGAAAAAAGATGTTCAAAATTTCATGTGGCTTCCTAGATATGACCTCAACATACACCAAATATAATGAATATCATTTTTTGAATTAAGAAATTTCATTACTTCATGCACCTGCAGTTCAAATTTGAAGTATGCTAAAAAATTCAACAAAATGAAAAAACTAATGAAATATACCAAAAAACTTCAAAATAACCCCAAATTTGAGCAAGGAGTTTAAAATAATGTGGGATGGCTTCACAAAAAAATGAGGCAAAAAACGAAAAAAACAAAAAATTCTTCCCCGAGTGCCTCACCCTAGCACTCGGGGAAGAGACCCTTCCCCGAGTGCTAGGATGAGGCACTCGGGGAAGAGGTTGGCTTCCCCGAGTGCTAAAAAAAATGCACTCGGGGAAGGGGGTCTTCCCCGAGTGCCTCCCTTCCCCGAGTGCCATGGACTATCGGTGCACTCGTGGAAGACCCTCTTCCCCGAGTGCATTTCTTCCCCGAGTGCAACACTCGGGGAAGAGTTTCTTCCCCGAGTGCCCGATATTTGGCACTCGGGGAAGCCCGAGGCACTCGGGGAATTTCCACTCTACCGTAGTGGCGACCATCTCGTTGCCGAATGCCATGTCATCGTGTCCGTCACATCGAGGCTGCGAGCGACGGATTGAAGTCGTGTTGGATCAAGTGCTGCCCAGGAGTGCACCACGCATGTTCTTGCTCAGAAGTAATAAAGAAACAAAAGAAGCGATGTTGATTAGTAGCCTGGCGCCATAACTTAAATTAGAGTAGAATAGATTAAATAAATCGGAAAGGAGAGAAGTATGGAAGAATTGTCTCCCTTGTTCACGTAGGCTATTCAGATCAATTGCAAGACTCGTGGCTTGATGAAGGTCGACCACCGCTCCGTCTCAGCAGTTCGAGCCATGCCCGTGTGTAGAGGCCGGCCGGAGCCCAGGACGAGACGTGCCGAGGCCGGATTGCATCTAGGTCGCCGCCCCTGGAGGTCAGCATGCAGCAGAGGGTGGCGCAGCACCACGTATCACCGGGTTGTGACGAGGTCGCCAGCAAAGCAGGTCGCATCTCATCGACGTGATAGACGTTATGCGCATACGGATGGACGTCATGTGTCTCCGATCTCCTGTTCTCCAGGACTCGAAAGGTGCTCCTCGCGTGTTAAGGAAATAACACGAGAGAAATAATTAATCTGTTAGATGCCGCCATAAAGAAGGAAATCTACCCTAAAAAACGCGTAAGGGCAACAACTCCCCCCGTGGTTCTGCACCCTCGGCGTTCTGCCGGCAGAACCACGGGCGGGTCTGCCTCTGCGGCTCTGCCCCACCCCATCCGCCCACCGTTGCTGCCGAATGAATCAAACCATTGAGTTCAAATTTCAAATCGCTCTGCCGCTCTACAAAATGCACACACCCACCTCTTTCAAGCTGCCATCCACCACGCCCGTCGTCCCTCGTCGCTGCCTGCTGAATTTGTCTTCATCGCCCACCCCTCCAACGCACAGAGTCACCGCACGGTGCAGGAGTAAGCGTTCTGATTGTTGTTATGGATGAGATGCTTGTTCGATTAAGAATGAGAAGAAAATATATTAGAAGAAGGTAAATCAAATCGGTAGCAAATCCACAAATGGTAGCAAATCCAAGAAATTAGAAGGAGGGGAATCAAATCGGTAGCAAATCCACAAATGCGCAAAAATTAGAAGGAGTACTGTATATGAAAAATTGGTTGCACAAAAAGGGTATCCACTTCAATATGTTTGAATCAATGGGGCATCGCAAAAATTAGAACGAAATAAAATTCTGAAAAATCCTAAAAAAGAACAACAAAGCGGAAAAAGCAAAAAACACACGTAGAGATATGCCGCCGCACTTCCGGGAGTCGGTCGGTGCGCCGCCGCGGTCGGGGAGCTCGCCGGGGGAGACGCACCGTCGCCGCGCTCTTGACGGCACCCCGCCCGGATCTACTCGAGGGAGAGCCGGCCACACGCGCTCGCTACTCCCCTCGAGGAACTCGCCGCCGGCAGCGAGCCGGTGCTCGCCCGAGGAGCCCGCCGCGTGCCGCCCGCAGCACGCCGGTGGAAGGCCTCCGCAGCTCTTCCCGTATGGGTGGATCTCTAGCATGAAGGAAAAAGAGAGAGTTGTGAGCCTCGCGACATTGAAACGGATGGCCGGACGGGGGGAGATAGAGTTGTGTGAGTGCCCGAGTGGCAGGGAGAGGCGGTGCCCACCACGTTGCTATTTTTTTCTATTGTTTAGCTCCGCAAACATGGCCTACCGTCCGCAATTTCGGCAGGATATTGCATGTTGGCATGCCGCATGCTGCCGTAGGGGACAGATCACCGTATGAGTTAAAAAACCGGATCACTGCTACCTTTCCCTCTCCATGTGTTATTAAAAACTAATATATGTGTACTTTTATGAAAGTATTTTACAAAACAAATCTACTCATGTAGTTT
This sequence comes from Cenchrus americanus, assembly GCA_947561735.1. Classification (NCBI taxonomy): domain Eukaryota; kingdom Viridiplantae; phylum Streptophyta; class Magnoliopsida; order Poales; family Poaceae; genus Cenchrus; species Cenchrus americanus. Next base: position 107,363,739 of record OX387243.1, read on the forward strand.
TCATATTTCTAAACTCAACAATTTAAAAGTTATTCATGATTTATATTCCCAATGTTTGACTCAAATCTTTTCTAAAAGGTCTTCTTTTACCAAACCGGAGGGAGTACCAGCCACGCCGGTGTGCATGGCTTCCAGTCCGTGACCCCGAAATGGCACGGGTGTGCTTGGCATCTAGCAGTCCTTCCTCCTTCCACAGGAGCGAGACACGTGACGTCCGTCTTTGACTCACGGCGAAATCACGGTCAGCTGATACACGTGTTCGAATCTGCATGACGCGGGTAGCTACCACCGGGGGTAGAGAGCTACCACCGGTGCTAGAAAATCCACACTAATACATACATACATACATACATACATACATACATACATACATACATACATACATACATACATACATACATACATACATACATACATACATACATACATACATACATACATACATACATACATACATACATACATACATACATACATACATACATACATACATACATACTCCCCCCGGTTCCATATTAGAAGTCGTTTAGGACAACGACATGATCATTAAAGCACAACATTGACTTCTTTTTTTTATAAAAATCTTTATTAGAAAGTTATATATGTATATTTTTATGAAAGTAATTTTAAAGACAAATATATTTATATGATTTTCACATTTTCAAACTCAACGGCTTAAAAGTTATTAATAATTTATATTCCCAATGTTTGACTCAAACCTTGTCCAAAATGACTTCTAATAGGGAACCGGAGGGAGTATATATATAGCACGTAGCAACGCACGGGCATCATGCTAGTTGGAATTAAAAAAATGAACGGAAGGGGGAATTGGTTCCTGTTTCACGGGATGGTGGAGTCCTGTTGGTTAACGCGTTGCCGAGGCGACGAACGGCGGCACACGATGCTGCCGGCCGAGTGTCGTGCAGCGTTCCCAGTCGAGTAGACCTGATTCGTCGCCGAGTCCTTATAAACTCGTAGCCGTATTTTTTGGAGACAAATAATGAAGGTGCCGTATCCATGCATTAGCGGATCAAAATATACAAAATAGACTAAAGAAAGAAAAGCAAGCCATGATTACTCCCCTGTTCTCGTAGACATCTTGGAGATTGACTCGTTGGGTTTTTGGCCGCGTGGATGACCATTCTCCATACATGCATCTGTGCATTCATGGCCCTGATCCGTTTGGTACGGACGCTATACGCCGACTCAGGCCGTCAGGATCGATATTTGCGTGTGATGCAAAGGTTGCTTTTAGGCCACCGAGCCCTCATGTTCGCATGTTGTGGAGAGGCGACGTCGCAGGGCGGAGCCGCATGCCGTCACGACGGACGAGACCGGCAACCGCGTGGAACAAATTCACCGAGTCCTCCTCGTTGCGAAACCAATCCGAATAAGGTCTTGTATGCATCACGTAGATACGATAATAGATTAGATTAATCTCGCCGGCCAAACAAATGCAAAAGAACTTGAGATCGGATACGGAAGAGAAAGAAAATAATTGAAGTACGCCCTCTGTCCCAAAAAGAATGTCATTCTAGGAATTTTAGGACAGATTATTAAGGAGGTCAAGTTACCTTGATTGCCCCTATTTATTTGCCATAGGTGCTAATTGATTGTTGCATGCCTACATGCACATGCACATGCACATATGCCAAATTAAGTAGAACGTCATTCTTTTTGGGACAAATTTTGAATCCTAAAACGTCATTCTTTTTGGGACGGAGGGAGTAGATTCTTCCCTGTTACGGAGTCTTGTAGATTGATTTTTCTTTGAAGCGGGCGGATACTGCTGAGGTCTGCCGCCACGTAGCTTCTTGTGCATGATCGTGAAGTCCACATCTGGGGGCAGAGACGGAGGGAAAGCTTTGGTGTGTCATCCGAAAAACGAAGACGTTGACCTCGTGATTAGATAGGAGGGCGGCGGTGAGGAGGTCGCCGTTGAGGAAGTTCTTCGTGCCGTCACCGAAGATCAGGGGCGGAGGAAGGGGGGACTGAGGGGGCCCAACACCCCCCAACAAGGTGCTATCTCACATTAGATACTTAATATCCGTTAGTTCATGCCTGCTAATCTCCCATTATCTACTTATTAGTATTCATTAGTTCATGTATTAAAGCTGTCTTTTCAAATTAGAGCTCAACAAGTGCTTGCAATCTGCTTAGAAATTAAGTGTTTCTTTAAATCAGTTAACTAAAATGCTAATATGTGACTATGATTATAAGATCGGTAAACAGTAACCTATGACTCTGCACCCCCTATGGTGGATTTCTAGCTCCGTCCCTGGCGAAGATGACGCTGAGTCTGGCCACCATGTTGCACAGCGAGTTCCCGATCACCCGCTACCTGGCGCGCCAACTGTCAGGGGTTGAGACCTGGCAGATCCGCTAGGGGGCGACCCAAGCGGTTGTAGGTTGATTGATGGGGGATCGAGACCTAAGAGCGTAGGTGGTAGTTCGCGGGGAGAACTCGGAAATCTCGACGAGACACGAGGGACACAGCGATTTAAACTGGTTCGGGCCTTTGAAGAGTAAAACCCTACGTCCAGTGGTATTGGAATTATGTGGAGAATCATCCGCCCCAAGAAGGGCGCCCCAGGCCGCCTTATATTGGCCGACGACCTTGGGCTACAAGTCGGTTTCCATCTATCCTAGTTGGTTACAACAGGAAAAGCTATCCGAGCTGGTCAGTCTTGTCTTGTACTCCAAGTTGTCTTCATGTCCTTGGGCCCACACATCAGGTCGGGCAGGGCCCACTGACAGGTCGGTGGGTCTTCTGGTAGGTCGGGCCCGCCTGTCGGGGATGGCTGAGACCCTGGTCGGTGGGGACCCATGGGTACCCATGTCTCTCACTCCTCCTTCCTCGCGGCAGCCGCAAGGCATGACAGCATCCCTCCTCCCGTCTGCAACCCTCCTTCTCCCCGGTCGGGGCTCGATGGTGGAGAGGACGTGACGATCATGGCGGAGGCGAGCAGGAAGAGGAGAAACGGGTGGCGGCGCATCCATGCCCTGATGGAGCCGGCTCTGAGGGCGGCGGTGTGCTCCAGGGGCGGTGCGTCCATGGCCGTGCGCGGCGCGGCTCCGGCAGCGGTGCGTCCAAGGCAGGCTCGGGGGCAAGCTCTGGGGAGGTGCGTCCATGGCTTTTGTGGAGGACGACACGAGCCCCGTCGTGCGGCGCCGAGCTCCGCGCCTGTCCATAAGGTGGCACGCGCGGGCGAGCTCCATGGCCATGCGGCATGGTGGCGAGCTGCGTGGCCGGCCGAGGCTCAACACGCGGGCGAGCTTCGTGGCCGGCCGGGGCTCGACGCGCGAGCGAGCTTCGTGGCACGGCGGCGAGCTGCGGCCGGCGGGGGGGCCTCGACGCGCTGCGGCGCAGGCGGCAGGTGGCGGGTGGTTGAGGAAGGTGGAAGAAGGGACGAGGGTATTATGGTCACAACAGGCATTCCAACGGTGTGTGCGTGTTTGATAATGACATTATAGCGAATCCTTTTTGCGAGATGGCAAACGGGAGAAGCCCACTTTTGGGAGTGTGTCACACCCGAATTTGAAGGCAAACTCGAATGCATAAATTACATGTGCGCCAGGATCAAGTTACACACACGTAATGACTCAGTGAATATCAGATACAATGCCAAAGCGTAAAAGAGAGTATTAAAACCATTACATGACCGAGAGTCTCAACAACGAATCATCAGAGCGAACAACTAGCAGCGGATCTTCAGAAAGGAACTCCACAGAGCTGACTGGCGGCACGCACGCCTAGAACTCAACAGCAATCCTCACGTCTGAGCAGCAATCCGGGTTGTGTAGATGCAATAAATAAACAAGCGTGAGCACGTGTCGTACTCGGCAAGGGAAGAATATCATAATGAACATGCAAGGCTGTATATGTGGATGGACAAAGGGTTTGAGCAGTTTAGCATTTTAGTTGATCAAATTTTATTAAGCAACTTACTTACTAGCAAATGTAAGTGTATACCGTCCCACAATTAAAGTGTAGCACCATATCCATGATCATAAAATAAAGAATAATTTAAATTCATCTTCCGATAGGTTAATCATGTGAGGGTCCAGGCCGCCCGTGACCGTGAGCACGACTAATCGATTAGTTTTAAACACTCTGCAGAGGTTGTACATCTTTACCCACAAGTCGCGTAAAAACTCCGAAGAGCTTTAGACCCAACCACGCGATGCTGATCAGGCATCATACCACACTGCCGAGGTGTGATTGCATAGGGACGCTACGAGGCCTTTACAAAGATTCCCTAATGTGCAGCAACCCACTAGGTTTCAGGACGAAGCGGGGCATAAAGCTCCCTAGCGGGTACCGTGTCTTAGCAAAGCCCAACTCCCCGCTAGAGCAGGTCTATACTCCGTCAACGCCTCCCCATTTGTCTCTTTCAAGTAAGATTACTACAACACCAAGGTCTCTAATTATTCAGCCAAGCCAGAGCCATATAGCCTTGTGGTTGTACTGTTGTCCTGGGTGGTTCTCCATGTTCCAATTAAACATATGGTCTTGTAATTAACTTACCATCAAAGAACAAAGAGCATAAACGGGTATCATGTTGTTTATTACCAACCCAGTTGAGCAACTAAGTAGCATCTACCATCAAGATTAATTAAGTAACCCAGTTACAAGGCAACGGTCAAAAGAATCTGGACATAGTCCTTAATAGGAACCTGTCAAAATTAATGCAAGCAAGAAAATAAATACAGTGATTAAATGCACGTTCATATAAGATAAAACGGGTATGACCAAGGACACTTGCCTCTCACAAGATCCGGAATTGCTCAGAGTCTTCAAGTCTTCACCACAGAAAATCTTCGGACTGCTCGTTCTCTACGTATCACACATTCACATGCAAGAGACAATACAATAAAACAAGAAAACAATTCACCAATCACTTCAAATAGGAACAAAAGCTTCACTAAACTTATCTACTCGTCGAGACGAACAAATGGATATAAAGAACGCTAAAAACGGAGGTATAACGCGTAATCTACGGCCAAAACAAGGTGTAAGGGTTTAACTGCAGGAAACTTGAGGTTTCAAGGGTCTAACTGCAAAAACCAGGGTTTAAAACCTAATTACTCATTAAAACTCAGGGCTATAGTGCAAAAACACTAGGGTTGGACTTCGGGTGCAAAAACCAGGAAAGCTGGGGTTTAAACCGCAAGGGAAAGGACCTAATGCTAAAGGGTTTTGAACTGAGTTGCTTGCGGTTGCAAAAAGGAAGAACTGTAGGGGCTTTATTGCAAAAGGGACAGAGCAAAGGTGGGCTGACCGGTGCTCACTGGTTTGACCCTGAGTTGGATTAGATCCAAGCCGTCGGAATGAAATTGAACGGCCGCAGGCACCCCAGCGAACGCGGCGGCGCGCAGGCGGCGGCGCACGACGGCGACCTCGCCGGCGCGGATCGATCCCGAGCTCCCGGGAGTGGTTTGGCACGGGATTTGTCCCCGTACGAGGAGCTCGACGCCGCGAACTCAACCAAGGGGTCTACCAAGACGGACGGCGACGACGGCGACGCGCATCACGGCCGGGGGCGGCCGGCGGCGCGGCTGCGACTCCGGCGAGCTTTTGCCGGCGGTTCTAGGCAGAGGAACGTCCACAAGCGGCACTGCAGGCCTTCTCACCTCCACGCGAAGCTCCTGGTGCAACTCTCATCGACGGGAAGGCAACAGCCTAGGAGATCGAAGCTGGTGGCGGCGGCCTAGGGTTTTGAGGCAGCGGCGGCTTGGGAGCTGCGGATAGGAGCAAAAGGCCCTAGGGAGGAGTGGCGGCGGCTTAAATAGGCCCAAGGGCAGCCGTCTCAGAGTGCGGGCCCAAGGCCAGGGCGCGGGACGTGGCGCGAGGCCAGGGTGCGGCGCGGTCGGGATCTGTCCGACCCGGGGCGGCTCGGGTGCGGCCAGAGGTCAGGGATGACCACTGGGACCCACATGTCAGCGGAACAAGGAGGAGGCGGGCCGCGCAAGCAAGCTGGGCCACGGTGCTGGGCCACGCGGCTTATTAGGCGAGCTGGGCCGCGGTGCGCTAGATTGGGCCGACACAAGCGGGCTGCACGGAGGAACTGAGCTGGGCTGCCGGGGGGGTTAGCTGGGTTGAAAGTAAAAACAAGAGTGAGGAAAAAATTGCTTGCCAAATCAAAAGGGATCAAAACAATTGAATTCAAACACTAATTTGAATTCAACCAAACAAAAATAGTGCTCCAGCATGAATGCAATAATAAACTCCTATGGTTCATTAATTTAATTAAGAAAAATAATTAAATGCCTAGAAAATTAAATAAAACCTTAAAAATCCTTAGACAAGCATTTGTTGCTAAGCAAAATTTTATTAAAAACAATAATTACAATTTAGGGTGTTAGACTGTCTCCAGCAAGCATGCCGATCTGCATCTGCATATAACCTCTTTTGCGCACAAGATGCAGACAGAGGGCGCACGCAAAAGAGGAGGCGTTCCAGCAGTCTTGCGCAAAGAGGTCGTGCATCTCGGGGGGGGGGGGGGGGGGGGTTGGCTCCCGCGGATCCGCAAGTTCCTTGTCGCGGTCGTGCTCTGGGGCGGCGCCTCTCCGGTCGACGCAGGGGCAGCAGGCCTCTCCCTTCGCGCATCGGCCATCTCCTGATCAACGCGCCGGCGAGCTCCGCAGATGGGGACCGCCACCGGAATCCTCGACACCTCGTCAGATCCGCGCCGAGAGGCGGCCATCGCTGGCCGAGGAGAAGGAAGGCGGGCTCACCTCGACCGTTCCGCCCCGTGCTCGGAGGAAAGGGAAGAGGGAGGGAGTAGAGGAGGCGGGGGAGATCGCGGCGCCGGGAGAGGAAGAGGAGGCCACCTGCTTCGCACCCGCTCGATGCAGCCGGAGAGGAGGCCGCCGCTCGCCTCGTGCCCGCTGCCACGCAAGACCGCCTGGACATTCTCCACCACCGCCACGAGGCCATGTCGAGCTCGGATCGGGGAAACGAGAGGCTCGCGCGACCTCGATCCGCGAGCTCCGAAGTCCCACCTCGAGCCGCGCGGCCGGTCGTGCCGGCCGGAGATGGAGGGCCGCCGCGCCCGCTCCGCCATTGCTCCGCCTCCGCTAGATGAAGCTCCTGCCGGCCCTACTCCGCTCGAGCTCGAGGCGGAGCGCGAAGGACTCCGGCCGGCCGCGATGGGGAGGGAGGAGGAAAAGAGACAGTGGGAGGGGAAAGAAGAGGAGGAGGCGGGGCCCGCGGCCGTTGAAATGCGGCGAGGGGGGGGGAGTCCCCCGGGGAATGCGGCGAAGCACGAGGGTGGGATCGCATTTTGCGAACGTGTTGCGCATGGCCGCCGGAGCCGCTACAGTAGCATTTCGTTACTCATTTTGTAGATGCAGATCTGGCTGCAGTGCCTGCTGGAGACGGTCTTACAGAGTGGCGATTGCAAATTTCCCTACCCCATAACCATTTTCAGCCCTCTCATCTCCAGGATTACAAACAGGAGTGGATCAAGGAACGAGGCAACGACCAGGGCTGAACCCAAGTTACTACAATCTTATTTATATATCACCTTTATGTTCCACTTATAGGTCCATCCAACAAAGTTGATCATTAATTTCATGCTAAAACCAGAACTTTCTATCTATATCTCTACTCCTGAAAAAAGAATAAACTTACGATAAAAATTTGTTACGTCGTTCGGCCCTCGTACGACCGCGGGGACTACCACGCCTCCCCCTGGACGACCGCGCCTCCGTCTCCCCTCCTCGTGCTGCCCTCCGGTCCCACCATCCGCCTCCACATCCCACTTTTTCTCGATCCTGCCATCAGGCCCACGCCTCAGGAAACAACCGGCAGAAAAGAAAAACCGCCACCGCCGCCAGCCGAAACGACGGTCTCCTCCCTCCACACTGGCCTACACTTGCGTCCTCTTCTACACTATGCCACTGCGCCGCTCGCTCGGATCGACAACGCCGCTGCCACACAGGCCGGAACGACGATCTCCTCCCTCCTCCCTCCACGTCGGTGTCCTCCTCTACACCACGCCGCTCGCTCGGATCAACGTTGCCACGCACCGGGTCGACGGTCTCCTCCCTCTACATCGGCGCCCTAAATCGGAGCCCGGTCCTCGCCTGCAGGAACAACGCCTGGCCGACCCTCGCTTCCGAGAACGACGCCCGGCTCTCATCTCCAGCAAAAATGCCGCCATGCCCTCACGCCTCAAGCAATAATGGCGTCGTGCCCTCCACCAAGAACTCGTATGTGTTGTCTCCTGTGCCTTTAGGTCTTGGCAATTTCAATGTTGCTAAACCATGAACAAAACACACGTTTATTACCATGTGATGATTTAATCCCATGGAAAGTGATTAGAATTAGAGAATGTCACCATGAAATTTTGTTGCTCTGCTTACTTCGATTGGTGGCCCTAAGGGAAGAATAGGTCAGTGAGTGTTTCACTGTTTTCATGGGTTTTAAACAGTCACGTTTTCTATTCTTGTGGAATCAATTCTTATCATTTTAAATTTTTATGCAAACTAACTTTTCATGCTGTAAGAAACTAGCTGAACCCTCTAATATTTGGTTTGATTTTTAATTCAAGATGACCTCAAACACAAATAGTGTGAGGCAAGGTGTTCTAAAATCACTTCAGCTTTTCTACTGTATATTGTCTTCATGATGTCTAACGACACAGACTTTGCAATGTAGATTTAAATTATAATACATGAGGTATTATAATGTTGAAAAAAACAATGTAGTGATTAGCTACGCAGTGAGTTTAGCAGAGGATGCTATTATGTTTTCAAATAAACCTGGCCTTGTTAGCCCTCATTTTATTTGTCCTGATTGTCATTATTCTTTTGAAACAGAATAGTAGGGATCTGAAATGTGCCTTCCATCTTCTCTATTGATGGTTTTCTTGATGCAGTCTCACTTCCAGGTAGCAACATTTGCACCCCCTCCTGGCATTACACATATGTATTTATTTACATAATTATTTTTATGTATCTTCAGTATCTGATTTTTTTTTGTTGTTTTTCATGTTCCTGTGAGTCACTAGGTTCTAAATTGCTCATGTGTCCTTGGTAGAATACCCCACCGCTGCTACCGCATGGATCCATTAGGAGTAGCCTCTCATTTTTCAGCTTGAACCTTCCAATTCAATGTTAGCAGTTATGAGTAACTGTCAGCACAACAAGAGATGCTGCCTTAGTTATACAACACTAAAATTGGCATGGACTATGTAACACTCAAAAACTTATTTTTATTGCACCAGTTTTCTTCCTGCAACTGCATTTTCAGATATTACATGTCATGGATGACTAACTTTGCTTCTGAATGATATCTGATTTCTTTCTTACATATCTGGAGTATGGCTTAAAATTACAAGGACCATATATTGGTTTACAAGGAACTCTGAAAAAATTGATACTTCTTACAAATCAATTAAACTGAGATCATAGTACAGTGTCTTAGTTAATTTATAGATCTGCCAACTAAACTTTGAGTTGATGATTGTCATTCTCAAAAATCTGAATACGCTATTTTGACCACGTAAATATGTGTTCTTAAATCTCAAATAGCCTTCATAAGACTGTGTAGCTCTGTTTATGAATGTGGGGATGAGCAATGCATTAGGAACTGTATGGTGTTAACTGTTAAAGTTCTGTTTCTTATTTGCTCCTTCTAATTGACATTTGCTCCTTCTGAGTGGTATAGTGCTGTAATATCATGATGCAAGTTATTTTCATTATTTACCTCCCAAACATCTAGAACATTGTTCCAATGGTTAACTTGTGGTTGTTTATCACTTGTGTAGCTAAAAAAAATGTCTGGCAGATAGAGTCTGATAGCATGCAAATCTCATTTTTCTCGTGGCAATGAGTTCAGCTGAACATATATGGTCGTTAATCACTAGAACAGATAAAAAATTTCTCAAACATAGCTTGGGCATGAAAAGTAAGGATCATTATAGTAAGTTAATGCAAAATATTTACTATGCTCTTGATTTAATCTTGCACTGCTAGCTCCACATTTTATCACTGTGAACTTTTCAGGTTTCTGTCCATGCTCACGATTTTCTTTCCGATTAGACTGAACAGTTGACTATTTAATTTGTGCTAGACGAGGCAACATAGATTGTATCATATATTTGAACATATAAAGGGAATATGTCCTTTTGTTTGATGCTGAAACTATCACTACCAATTTATGAATATCAGTCTTTACTTGTAAGAAAGCTTTCTTACTACTCTGTTTTGGTGCCCTTTTCCAAAAAATGATCAGCGGAGGAACTTTTTGATAACTGGACATGTTTGAACTTTTCAGGCATGCATCCTGAGATGGTGCAGAGGTTCTGTATGGATTTGACATATGTGCAATGCCACAGGAATGGTAAGGAATCTATATGTGTTCTGAATTATGATGTGTTATGTGGTCATTCCAGGTAATTTGCTATATATGATAATTGACTTATTATCATCTCTATAGAATGTCAATCCAAGGCCATCTGTGACTATATGTCCATGTTAGTGGTTCTGTGACTATTGTTCTCTCTCTGTTTCAAGGCTTGTGCTTCTTTGGAGGAGGGATATTTACCTCCAGTGGCATTAGTAGTTATCGAAAAAGACATCACACGAGGCTTTCCCCTGAGGTTCACCGAAGGTGTGACTGTTATTGGTTAGTGGTTTTGGTGTCACTGTTACCTAAAGCTTGATTCTTCTGTAAGCATTTTATGATATGAGATTATTTTTTGCTCTGTGCTGCAGGAACTGTGGTTGACCAAAAGATTTGTCATCCCACTGAGTTCGATTTCTACTTGTGTAGTTATGCTGGTATTCAGGCAATTTTCTGTCAGGCCTTGGTGGATATTCTTTACCCCCAACATCATAAACAAATATTAAGTGTCAATATTTCGATCAGGGAACAAGTCGGCCCACCCATTACAATGTCCTTTATGATGAGAATCATTTTACTGCTGCTGCGCTACAACCTGGACAACAATCTTTGCTCAGTTGAAGCCCGATTCACTGATATAAGCATTTTCTTTGTGAACATCAAACTTGAGAAATGTCATGGTCTTTGCTATTCTAACAACAAATTGTAGAATTGGAGAACAGTCTTGGTAGCATGTTTGTTTGAAAATTGTTGATGTACAGCTATGTAGACTGGTTCATTGACTCACACATAGAACTCTTAATGTTACAACTGGGACTCATTCATGGATGTGTATTGGAACAATATTTGGATTTTATATAAGTTAATATTTATTGTGGTTGAATGTATTAATGAAGAAATTTGTTTTGTCCGTAGCAACGCACGATGCTAGTAACAAATATAATAGGAGGGAGCTCAGAGCGGTGGACTGCGGCTTCGACGACCGCGTCGTGCTCTTGCAGGCGATTCGTACGACGCACGAGAAGTAGTGGGGCCCGCAGGAGGAGGGTAGTTAACACGAGCTAAATTTGGCCTACGGGGAGGGGAGGATAGCTAGCATCCCAAGATGGCTAGTCGGATAGAAGATCGGTTGGATGCTGATTTTTGGAGCTTATTCGGCTGATATGAAGAATATATAGTGTTCGACTGGTAGATTGAATAGTGTTGTGTGAGAGAAAGATAAGTCGAGAAAATCTGACCAAGATAAGCCGAAAGGACTCTACAGAGAAATAGAGTCTCTTGAAGATGCTCATATTGTCCTACTGGTACTAGCTGCTGGAGTTATATGAAAGGATTTAACTCTGCCCCTGTTATATTTGTCAAAACATTACAAAGTTATTGATTTTGGTAATAAAGTTATTGTGCACCTCTTGCTCTCTCGTCATTTCTCATGTTGCCCGCATCGCAGCCATGGCGAGCCACCGGTCGCCTGTAGCGGCACTCAGCATCGCGTTGCTGCTGCTCTTGGCGGTGGTACCGTTCACCACCACCGAGCTGGAACGAAGGAAGTCGCACGTCGAGCCAGCCGACGAAGGCGGCTATAAGACGTACATCGTCCAGCTGGAGCAACCAGCTGGAGGACCAGGAGAGAAGGATGACATAAATGCTCACAGAGCATGGCACCAGTCCTTCCTGCCTTCGATGACAACGCCCCTCGGCGAGCCAAGGCTGTTGCGGTCGTACCGGACCGTCTTCACCGGTTTCGCGGCGCGGCTGACAGAGGAGGAGATTGTTGGGGAAGTTGGTCTTCGGAAGCATCACCCTCGTTCAGCCACGCTGGCCACCTTCGGTCTGTCTACAGCTTCGGTCTCATGGGGAAGCCTTCGCTGCACGGGCGCTAACAAAACGCTGATGCCGCTCATGCCTTGTAAGTTTTGTTGTGCAGGAATGATCCCACGTGGCGGCGCCTACCTTCGGTGCCGAAGGTACGGATGGCCGTGCTCCGGCGACGAAGGCCCGAGAGGACCAGGGACTAGGCGCGCCGGACGGGGACATCGTGTCTGGGGCCCGTGGCGGCACGAGCAAGGTGCCCGAAGAGGCGCGACGCCCCCGGTCCAGGATCGCTGCTTCGTCACCGAAGGTGCGACGATCCTGTACACGTGGCTGCCGCCGACGTGTAAAGTGAGCTCCGGACAAGGCAGAGACAAGGGCGGCCGCGTGTAAAGGCGTTTCGGCCGTACGAAGACACGCGCGGAGGCCCGTACGACGCGGGGACTTGCTGTTATACCCTTGTAAAGTGTTTAAAGCGAGTTTGTCGAGAACGGAAAAGGTGTAATTGAGGCAAATGACCATACCCGGGGATCTCCTATAAATAGTGAACCCTTTGTAATGAAGCGGACACACCGTAATGAGAAGAGAGCACCGAAGGCGTGCGCGGTCCTTCGCCGCCTTCGGCCCGCCGATTATTTCCTTGTTTCCTTCTTGTCCCGTTAAGTTTAGCGTTTTCCTCTCCTCGCACCGGTAGAAGTAATAGCCTGCGAAAGCAAGCGAAGGGGGGAGAGAGCTCGGGGGGGGCTGTTGTGTCGGCGTCCACCCTTCGGGCCCGATTTCCACCAACAGTTTGGCGCCCACCTCGTGGAAGAACTCAAGACCACATGGCCGAGGACACGTTCGGCAGGCGCCGAAGCCGCAACGGCTCAGGCGGCGACCCCTCCACTCGTGTCGGAGCCCACCAACCCATCTCCTTCGGCCGTCCAGCCTTCGACGGGAACTGGTGCCGGGCGAGCGCTCCGGAGGTAGAGCACACCGCTTCGGGAATGTTCGAGGTCAGCCTCGAGGGGCTGGGGGCTTCGGCGCAAGACATCGAAGCTCTCCGAAGGATCCGGGCCCTCATCGCTGGCAAGTCCGTGCCGGCTCACCCCCGAGCGAGAGACGCGCACATCCTCCTCGCAGATGCAACCATCCCAGCACCAGGACGCGGCTCTGCCGCACGCCGCTTCCGACGCCATCGACTTCAACATCCGGCAGGCTGAGCGTTACCTCGCCATGCTGCAAAGCCGGATCGCCGGCGCGGCCGCCGCCACGGCAAGTCGCTCCGGTGCCGCCCGCACCAACGCCGACACCCGCCGCGCATGCCGCGCGGCGGCCCGGCAAGCACGCCCGGCTCACCCCGCAGGCCATGCGAGCTCGGCCTGGACCAATGGAGGCAGCGAGAAGGATGCCTCGAAGGGCAAAGCATAGGCCACCGCCAAGACAAGGGGCGGCGCACGAGCACTACGCTCCCGATGACACACCACTCCGCAACGTCGTCCCGTGTCCCCGCTCTCGGTCGAGCTCGAGAGCGCGCCGTGGCCCCGTCGGTTCAACGCCAACACCCCGCCCCGCATGACGGAGACTACGATCCCAAAGAGTTCCGATGAAGTTCGAGGCGGCGGTAGAATCCAACGGGGGCGACGCCACTACGAAGGCCAAGGCCCTTGTGCTCGCGCTCAAAGGAGAAGTCCGCATCGGTATGCCAACATACCGAAGGGTCATATCACATCGTGGTTCCGGCCGCGGAACAAGCCGCCGTCCCGACTTCAAAGGCATGCGAGGTCGAAGAGTTGGACTCCAACGACCTCGTCAACATGTGTGTCCGGGGGGGACCGTGAATCACTGCAAGAGTACATGCACAGGGTTGTCAAGCTGACAGCGCGTGCGCCCACGGTGTCCGAAAGCAGCATCATCGACGCCATCGTCGGGGGGCTGAGGGTTGGAAACTGCCAGGATGTGCTCGACAGGGTCAAGCCGAAGTCTTTGCAAGAGTTATTTGAAGTTATGCAAGAATACTGCAAGTCCAACAAAGGCCGCCGCCAAAGGCTCGACCGGCAAATGCAGCAAAGAAGCAGAAACAACAGGGTCAGTGGGACCAGCCGAAGGGGTGGCAAAACCAGCCGCCGAAGCAAGCGAACCGTCAGATCAATAACGTGTCCGCGCCCCCCGACCAGAACCAGAACAGGGGAGGCGGGCACAAGGGCGGATACAAACATAATAGGGGGCCGAAGCCGCAACGAAGATAACCGCCGCGCGGCGGGCCGGTGGTGAGCGGTTTTCTGCTGGCTCCATGGAATTGATGCCCAGCACCACACGCACCAGTGCCCTTCGGCGGTCAAAATGAAGCTGGAGTGGGAGGCGGAGGAGAAGGTGAAGGCAGCAGGCATGGCCGTGAACCATGTCATGAAGTACCAAAATGCGGGTCGGGGCCCCGCCACCACCATACCACCATCGGCCTTACCGGCCTTCGGCACCCGCGCATGCTTTCCACCCGCCACAGCCATACACACCTTCCGCGCCGCAGCTCCTTCCGCCTCCTCCCCCGCCCGCGCAACAACCTTCGGTTTTCGTGCCTTCGTGGCCGAACCCGGCCACCCACCACCAAGCACACTACACCCACACCCAACCACCACCTCCGCCCCCACCAAAGCAAGAGGCCCCTGACTCCGGCGGTTCGGGGATGACGGGCATGCTAAACATCATCAATGCGATCTCCGGCGGATCCAATGAGCCGACACACGAGACAAAGAGGCAACACCAAGACTACTACCGAAGCGTGTCGCATATCCGCTCCGCAAGTACTTTCACTTGCCATGGTCCCACGTCCCCATAACCTTCACGGCGGTCGACATCCGGGTGCGGCAAGACTACCCTCACAACGATCCGCTCGTCATAAGGGCCAACATCGGCAAGAACACAAAGTACTACTTCGGCAATGACGTGGGGAGAATCTTGGTGGATAACGGCGGCTCGGCGGATATCCCGACCTGGCGAGTGTTTCACCGGCATGGGTTTCAAAAAGGAAGACTTGAAGAAGGCGAGCACTCGTTGTACGGTTTCGGCAACAAGAAAATCGAAGCCCTCGGCAAGATTGATGTCAATGTGTCCTTCGGCCAAGACGCTACCATGAGAACCGAAGTCATAACATTCGATGTTGTCGACTTCGCGTACCCGTACAACGCCATCTTCGGCCGCAACACCATCAACAAGTTCGCGGCGGTCATCCACCAAGGATATCTGCTGATGAAAATACCGACGGCGGCGGGGGTGATATCCGTGTATGGTAGCCAAGAGGAGGCCCGAAGAGCCGAGCGCAACACTTCGAGTCCACAACGGACAAGTTCATGTCATCGACGAAGACGAGAGCAACGAAGCCGCGATTCTGCGAAGAGCACAAGGCCGAAGCCCGGATGAGGCGGTCCATGAAGGGGGCCGAAACCGAGCGTATGAAAGCTGTCGACGTCACGAAGACGGTCCCCTTATGCGCAGATGTGCCCAGCAGAACCGTGATGATAGGCGCCGAGATCAGCGCAGAAGACGAAGGCCGGCTCTTGCAGTTTCTTCGCAACAATCAAGATGTGTTCGCTTGGTCCAAGTCCGATTTGACGGGCGTCCATCGTTCAGTCATAGAGCACGCGCTCAACACCGACCCAAGAGTTAAACCGAAGGCTGCGAGAGGCGGCGCCCGATGTCGACGGACGGGGTCAAGTCCGCGAGAGGCCGAAGTGCAAAAGTTGCTCGACGCAAGAATCATCGGGGAGAAGTCCAATACCCTATACGGGTGGCAAACGTGGTCATGGTGCCGAAGAAGAACGGAAACATGAGAATGTGTATTGACTTCACCGAACTCAACAAGGCGTGTCCGAAGGACCCTTTCCCATTGCCAAGGATCGATGTCATTATCGACCGGGGCCGCCGGGCCGCGACATGTTGAGCCTCCTAGATCGCTTCTCCGACTATCACCAAGTGTGGATGCGAAGAGAAGACGAAGCGAAAACCGGATTCACAACCCCCTTCGGCATCTTCTGCTTCGTCAGAATGCCCGAAGGCCTATGCAACGCCGGGTCCACCTTCAACCGTATGATGAAACCGATCCCGGGCGGCCGCGGGGGGCGTAATGCCTCGGCGTACGTCGATGACATCGTCATCATGAGTGAGAAAGAGGAAGATCACATTGCAGATCTAACCGAGACCTTCGACAACATGAGGCAAAATGGCCTCAAGCTCAACCCGAGAAAAATGCATCTTCGGCATCCGGGAAGGGGCAATTGCCGGGCCGCATGGTTTCTAAGCGGGGCATCCGGGCGAACCCCCAAAAGATCGAAGCCCTACGAAGGATGCGGCCCCCGGCCACTCGAAAGGAAGTACAAAGGCTCACGGGTAGAATCGCCTCGGCCGAACCGTTTCATCTCAAGAGCGACCGAAAGAAGCCTTCCTTTCTTCAAGGTACTCCGAGCAAATTCAACTTTCCAATGGGGCCCGGAAGCGAGCGGCGGGCCTTCGACGACCTCAAGAAATACCTTGAAGATGCATCGGTCATGACCAAACCGTCACCGAAGGCCGAACTATTGTTGTACATCGCCGCAACCGACACAGCGATCGGCGCGGTGCTTGTGGAAGAGCGCAAAGATGCGGACGCTACGAGGCAATTCCCCATATACTATGTCTCCGAAGCTGCGAGCGGCTCAAAACTTCTTTACTCCGAAATGGAGAAGATGGCATATCTTGTTGTGATGGCAAAGAGGAAACTTCGGCACTACTTCCCGAGCCACAACGTTTCGGTGCCTACGGCCTCTCCCCCCTCGGGACATGTTCGAGAACAAGGAGTCAACGGGCGGGATGGGCAAGTGGGCCTCGGAGTTGGCGGAGCACGCCATAAGCTTCATCGCGCGCAAGGCAATAAAGTCTCAAGTCCTCGGCCGACTTCGTCGCCGATTGGACGCCTTCGGCGCCGAAGGGGGAAGCGGTGGTCGTAGAGCCAATATGGGAAGTCCAATGTGATGGCGCATATTGCCACCTTGGGTCGGCGGCCGCGGCAGTATTAAAGTCCCATTCGGGCATCAAACTCCGATATGCCTTGCGGGCCGAATTACGACAACCGCACAAATAACGTGGCGAGTACGAAGGCCCGTTGCTCGCGCTTCGGAAGGCCGGGCCGTAGGTGCAAGGAGGCTCGTCATCCCGACGGACTCCGAGCTCGTTGCCCGCCACATTGGGAAAACCTACAAGGCCAAGAACCGGGATATGATGAAGTACCGCAGCCGTCCGAAGCATGGAAAAGTTCTTCATCGGTATCACGGTGAGAAGTTTCCCCGGGGAACCATAACAAGGAGGCCGATGCTATCGCGAAGGCAACCGCACTACTTGAGCCCCTGCCACGGATGTCTTTTATGAAACAACCACATCGAGGTCCGCGATCGACGAAGCGAAGCACCCCCCAAATTTTTGAACGCCATACGGAGCGAGGAGCGGCGCGCCCCTATAGTAGCGGCGCTCAAAGGTTATTACGAGGCCGAAGATGGGGTCATCACCAAGAGGGTGGCCATCAGGGCGAGGAACTATCACCTCGTCGACGGTAACCTGTACCGAAGGGGGGTATGTGCCCCACTGCTAAAGTGCATATCAGTCACCGAGGGGAAACAACTGCTTCACGAAATCCATAGCGGCATGTGCTCACACCACCTCGGCACCAGGGCATTGGTGCAGAAAGCCTTCCGCCAGGGTTTTACTGGCCTTCGGCGGTCGCAGATGCCCATGACATTGTGCGCCATTGTCCAGTGCCGGCGCCATGCTCCTTACAGCAAGTTCGCTTCCAATGAGATACAAGGCTGTTACCACCGGTGTGGCCCTTCACCCGGTGGGGTGTCGACATCGTCGGCCCACTACCCACGACACCGGAAACTACACTCACGCGGTTGTGGCGGTCGAATATTTCTCCAAGTGGGTTGAAGCGAAGCCGCGTTGCGCGAGCATTACTTCGGCAACCATTCGAAGTTCTTTTGGCGAACATAGTGTGCCGCTTCGGTGTCCCCCACGATGTCACGGTGGATAATGGCAAGCGAGTTTGACAAAGCACGGAGTTCAAGGAATTTCGCGCGTACTTGGGAACGAAGTTGTGCTTCGCTTCGGTCTACCACCCACGGTCAACGAGAGCGGTGGAGCGGGCCAACGGGATCATCTTCGCCGGCATCA
The DNA here is from genome assembly GCA_947561735.1 of Cenchrus americanus. NCBI lineage: Eukaryota > Viridiplantae > Streptophyta > Magnoliopsida > Poales > Poaceae > Cenchrus > Cenchrus americanus. Next base: position 107,382,076 of record OX387243.1, read on the forward strand.
AGAGGAACATCACCGATTTACCCAAAAGCAAATGGGCCGAAGAACTACGAGAGGGTAGTCCGGGTCCCACAACACAACCACATCCAGAACTACCCAGTTCTCCCCCTTTAAGCTGTTATACGGGGAGGAAGCCATGCTGCCCGAAGAGGCGTGTCCGGGCACGGAGGAGCACCCCCTCACGGAGACGAAGACCTTAAGGCTTCAGTTCAGAACATTGAGGAGGTCCGCTTACGGGGCGTACCGAAAACCTCTCGGCCTACCAAGACGAGACCCGAAGGTGGAAAAATAAGAAGATCAAACCGAAGCTCATACGGTCGGGGGACCTAGTGCTACGCAAGGTGCTAAAGGGCAAGGCGAAGGGCAAGATGCATGGAAAATGGGAAGGCCCGTTCATAGCGACGGCAACCGCAAACGAAGCGACCTTCAAGCTGCGTCGGCTAACGGGCGACGAAGAGCCATACACACGGAATGTGGACATGCTTCGAAGTACTTCGTGCGGAAGCAAGCGCAAGTCGTAGCATAGGTCTTAAGTTTCAATAGTTTCTTTTTCTCTTAAGTCGAGATACCGAGCTTTGTATCCTATGTACATTAAAGTAGTGGGGGACGTACTCTTTTCCTCACGGGGGAGGCTTCGCGGTTCCCCTCGGATCCGCGAAGTGTGAGGTTTTTAACGAGGCGGCCCTTTGTATCCCTTGGATTTCGACATGTAATATAAGTCGGTGTTCCCCCACCCTTTCGCATGCAGTCTACTTTCTTTTCAAAGAATGCTCTCGCCACTCTATCGAAGCTAGGCCACCGCCTCTGAGGGGGGCCTAGTCTCCGAGGTGGCCTTCGGCGGAGTAAGTGACGGCTTAGGCGCGGATCGCCTTAGGAGCGCGCGCACCAAGCCTGTCACTTATTGTCGTTGACCGAAGAGAAAAACCGCTTGACGCGGTACAGGGCCACGATTCGGCTGAAGTAAGCGCACGCCTGGAGCGATGCGTCGGTCTCGAGTTGACCGAAGAGAAAAACCGCTTGACGCGGTACGGGGCCACGGTCGGCGCGAAGTAAGCGCACGCCCGGAGCGATGCGTCGGTCTCGAGTTGACCGAAGAGAAAAACCGCTTGATGCGGTACGGGGCCACGATTCGGGCCGAAGTAAGCGCACGCCCGGAGCGATGCGTCGGTCTCGAGTTGACCGAAGAGAAAAACCGCTTGACGCGGTACGGGGGCCACGATTCGGCGCGAAGTAAGCGCACGCACGGAGCGATGCGTCGGTCTCGAGTGACCGAAGAGAAAAACCGCTTCACGTGGGGCAAGGCCACGATTCGGCCGAAGTAACCGCACGCTTGCAGCGATGCGCCGGTCTCGTTTCGACCAAAGAGGAAAAAGCACTTAGCGCAAAACAAGGCCGAGGCCGGCCGAAGCAAACGTACACCTAAAGCGACACCTCGGTCCCGTTCTAGACCGAAGAGAAGCCCGCCTCGCATGATGTGCACCATCGGCTTGGCTCGAGCGGGCGCGCTAAAAATGGTCGGCCAAAAGCGCACGTCCTAAACGCGACGGTGTTAACTCTAAAGGGGAAGCGCGGTGCCGCTTCGTCCCAATGCACTCGGGGGTTTTTCTTGATCAAGCAAGTAGCGAGTGAAACGCCGAAGCACATAAAAGACGGGCGAAAACACCTCTCGTCCGCTTCTCTCCTTTTCACGTTTTTTGACATACAACGTCCTTCGTAAAAACAATATAACTTTACAAGAGGAACAACAATGCAGTTACAACACACACTGCCTCGAACGACAAATGTACAAGTTCGGTCAGAAACCCGCTCCGGCATGCCGCGAACACTTCGGGGGGGGGGGAGTTCCGAAGTCCCGTGCTTCAAGCCTTCGCGCTAGCCCGTAGCCACACTTAACGATCAATCTTCGTTCAGTACATCCTCACAGATCTCGTCGATCAGCCGAAGATATGCCATGTCTATGATCTCCAGAGCCATCTCTCGAAGCTCGTTGTCGGTAGGCATCCGTCCTGCGCCGAAGTCGGGATTAGAGTCTATGAGAAAGGGATCACTCCGTCTCCACCTTCACCGTCGCGAAGCTTTCCGACGAGGCGTCGGGGAATCAAATATACATACTCGGGTGGACCAAGGACCCCCTCCTCGATCGGCTCGTTTTGGAACGACCCCTTCGGCCACGAAGGGGTCCACTAACCCTACGCTTGGCCGCCCTACGGGCGGCCCGCTCTCTAAGAATGGCATCCCGACGCGCGGGATCCCTTGAAAAACCGGACAAAAAACCGCTTAGCCGCTTCGTTGTGAAGGCGGTAACGCTCCGCTCGGTACGACAAAAACTCGGCGTACGAAACATCGGGATGGCGAATACTAAACTTCGTCCAAACATTCGGCACGACAAAAAGGGAGTTAAGGGACAGAGTTGAGTTGCTCGCACCTTCGGCCCTGCGCGGGGACCACCGAAGGAACCTGCGCAGATACGCGTGCATCGTTTACTTTACAAAAATTTCACCCCGCCAAGGGGAGACCGGTTCACTCCTTTACAAGTACTAGACCGACGCGTTTCAGACCTCGGCACCTTCGGCGACGACGGGGGCCTCGCTCAGCACAGTACTAGCTTCGGTGGCCTCGACCGACGCGACAGTCGTATTGACCGCCGCCTCCCGTGGGTCCATCGCCGCCGGGGACGCGGCGGCGGCGGCGTAGCCTCAAGCTCTGCCGCATGCGCCACGTCCGAAGCATGCGCCGCGGCGTCTTCTCCCGCGGCCGCCGCGACCTCGAAGGCGCTTCGAGACCTGTGGGTGCGGGAAGGGGCAGCCCCTGCGGCCGCCTCGGCTGCTCCCCCCTCGGCCCGCGGGCCCCGACGCGCCCCTCCCGTGCCCCTCTTCGGTGGTGGGAGCCGTCGTGTCTTCGGCGGCGCCGGCTCGTGCACGGGAGCGCCGGCGGCCGCCTCCCCCGCGCCGCGGCTACGGAGCCCTCGGTGGTGATGAGAGGCACGCCGGGCATGGCGATCCAATCCCCATCCATCATGAGCGGGACGGGGGCGGAGCGCCGCCGTATCGAGCCGAGGAGACGTTCGTAGACACGTCCCACGCGGCCGAGGCTTTATCCGCAAAACGGCGAAGGCAATGTGTTAAAGTATTTACGAGCATGTGTTTTCAATACGACCGCAAGCGGCTTCGGCGTGCACGGGGCACTAAGGCGTTCGGATTCGTCCAAGGTAAGCCGATATCCGCGTCGGGCGAAGAAGGTGTTCATGAAGTTTTTCGCAAGATTCTTGGGGAGCACGGGAGCCGGCCAACATCTAGCTCCGTGTCGCTAGGCCATTCGAAGTTCTCCTTCGTAAGACGACGAAGGTCGCTCTTCTTTGTCGGTGCGGAATATGGTCCCGACACTAACCGATGTAGATAACGCCTAGGTCTATCCCTCGATGGTCGATGCTAAGCAACAAATGACACAAGGATTTATCCCTGGTTCCCGCCGAGGGGGCCGTACGTCCGGCGGTGGTGTGCTCGTGGCACTATATTGCTCGGCACGGGGGGGGTGCTTGTAGTGGGGCAAATACAAGCAAGGCGGGAGAGGAAGCGTGGCTCCCAAGTCCCCGGTGAGTAGGCGAAGATGTTGTGGGAGAATAAGAGAGTGAGTGCACGGTGCGCGTGTTCCACCGGATTCCTCCCCCCCGCGGTCGGGGGCTCACCTTCCCTTTTATAGGCCAAGGGAGCGGCGAGTTACATGCACGCCGCGCTACCTAGCCGCGCGCGTGGGAGCACGTCGTGCTACGGCGTAGAGCGGGCGACCGTCCGGTCGATCTTCGCTGCGATCCGGCCATGATGGCCTACCTTGTACCCGAACGGTGGCGGTTCGAGGGTAGGAGGCGGCGGATGGCGATGGCGCCCCCGATAGGCTTCGAGGGAGGTGCGATGATGGGCGGTACGGGGCACGGGGAGCGGGGCGAACGGCGTTCCTTCCCAATGAGCTCGCGGTGGTGGAGTGGTTGCCGGTGCTCGGGCGTGCGCTGCGAAGTCGGGCGTGTGCCGCGCGCGCGTGGGTACGGCGGCCGCGCGTTACGGTGGCCGGGATGGCCACCCACCGGCCTAGCGTCCCTCACCTAACTGCGGGGTCACGGGAAAGTGGAGTCGAGGGTGCGCCGGCCCCCTTTCGAGGGTCGAGCGCGTTAGCCGTACGGTGGCGTGCGCGCGGTGTCATGGGGCCGACGCCGGCCCGTGCGCACGGTCCACCCCACGGTGGCGGGGATGGGCTCCTCCTTGGGGAGTTGGTGCGGCGGCACGGGGGCGTGAGCCCCGGCGCATGATGGCGCCGTCCGCGCGGCGTCGGGGCGTTAAATGCCCAAGTACGGGGCCGGCGTACGCGTGCGGGGTGCCCGTGAGCGTGGCGGGCCCCCGGCCCGAGGGGTGGAGCGAACCCTCGAGCGAGGCGAGGCCCGCTCGAGGGGGGAGCGGGCCCTCGAGCGGGGCGGGACCGCTCGAGGGAAGGGTCGCCCCTCGAACGGGGCGGAACCCGTTCGAGGAGGGGGTTGCCCCTCGAGCGGGCGGAGCCCGTTCGAGGAGGGAGTGTACCCTCGGGCGGGGCGGAGCACTGCTCGAGGGGTCTCGTGGGCGGGCTATCTTGGCGGGGCCTCCGGAGTCGCTGCATGGGCCACGTCCGCATGGTTAGTTCCCTGCATGGTTAGGCCTAGTTCATTTGATGCGGGAATTTAAGTGAGGGTTCCCCCATCGTTTGAGGGGACCCCTAGGGCGGTCCCCGACGGTAGCCCCCGAGCACTGCGGGTTTGCCATTGAGGCTCCCGCGGTGCTGGAACCTACCGATAGGACGTTCTTCCCTCCTTGTTTGCGAACGCTTTCCGTGGGGCCGCGCTAGCGGACCCGCGGGTCTAACCCCGAAGCCTGCGGGGGTGTGGGCTCTCCTGCGGGGGTTAACCGCGAGCAATTCGGTCGAAAGGCGTGGCACATATGCCAGCCGGCATCGGCGGTATTTCGGCGGCATCGGGGGTGCACGCTCCCCTGTCCTTTGTCTCGGGCGGGTGCAATTCCAAGGAGGTGTAGCCGTGCGTCAAGCCCCCGAGCCTTGGCTGTTCGAGGCGATCGGGTCGAGCACGACGACTTGTTTTTTATCACGCCCTCGCCGTCCCTCCGCGGGTCGGGAGGTGAGGTTTCCACGACTCCCATCGAGCGGGTCGCGAATCGCGGATTCCTCTTCGGCGCTAGCGGGTGGTTCAAGTGGACGTCCATGCCCCGTTCGATAAGGGTAGGGCTGCGCGGTCCGGAGACACGTCCATGGAAGCGCTTGCGTGGGTTTGCTAGGTGGGGCTCGGTCCCGTTCGCTAGGGACCGAGGGCGCGGAAGCTCTCCCTCGGTGGGATCCCCCGGCTAGCGCCCTCGGCGGCTCTCGAACACGACATGTGGGGCACCCTCGAGCCGACGGGCTCGAGGAACGGCTCGAATGCGCGTGCCCTCGTCGTCCCTAACTCGTGATGCGGGGCGCTGTTCGAACCCGTCGAGGGTCAGGCTTCGAACCTCTGATCAGTAAGGCCGTGCGGGGCCGTGCCTAGGCCAGCCCCGTCTTTTTCGCGTTTGCGGCCGTCGAGGGGTCTGGGCGTGCCGACCCTCGAGGTCTTGGTTGGTGGCATGGCGCGGTATGAGTGCTTTCGGTGTCGCTCTATTTCAAGCGTGACCTGGGCGATCCTCTTACGCGCGTGCCTTCTTTAGGGGGTTGACATCGTCCCGAGTTGGGGGTCATGCCGCTCGAGGGTCCTACGTGGCATGGGTGCCCGCGGCGGCCTGCTCTACATCGAGTAGGTCCCGGGTGACCTTCTCACGCTGATATCCCATCGAGGGTCGCCTTGTTTCGAGTTGGGGGTCATGCCGCTCGAGGGTCCTACGTGGCATGGGTGCCCGCGGTGGCCTTGCTCTACATCGAGCGAGGTCCGGGCGACCTTCTCACGCCGATATCCCATCGAGGGTCACCCTTGTCTCGAGCCGAGGATTCGCCTCGCTCGAGGGCTCTCCTTGCTTGGCAAGGGGCCGGGCATTTAATTGCCTTGCGGGCGTGGCCGCGGGTTTTGCGGCGCGGGCGCGCCTTTTTAGGCGCCGCGGCCGCGCGCGCGTGTAGTGGGCGTCTGGCCGGCGGACGTGACGGTTTCGCCTCGGTCGCCGCCGGTCTTGCCGTAATGATGACCCGCCTGCCGGTGTTAGAGCTGCTGCAGTCGTGGTGGGGCCCGCCCGTCGACGCGATGGAAAGATTCCTGCCGATTCTTGTTGGCGGGGCGTGCGCTCGGAGAACTCGCCCGTCGCCTATAAAGGCGCGGTGAGGAAGGGGCGGCGGTTTTCTACCTTGGCTCCTCACCGTTTTCAGTCCTCCGTCCCTTCGCCTTCGCCTCGCTCTTGCCGTCGCGCGGGATCGCCGTTTAGAGCTTCTTCCTTGTCTCCTTGTCCTCCGCCCTTGCACTCGTTCGCCCCCCCTCATGGCGCCGCCTCAGCTTCCGATTAGGGTCCTGGAGCCGTACGCATGGGAGAGGTCGACCGTGACCCGGCTCGCCGCGGGGCGAACTGGTCGCCGCCGGCCAGCTCTCGGCCAACGAAGAAGGGCGCCGGCGGAGTGGATCGTGCCGCCATCGTCGCACCTTGAGCCCAATCCGCCGGAGGGTTACGTGGTGAGCTTCCTCCGCTACCACGAGCGCGGCTTCAACGCGCCGGCGAGCACATTCATGCGGGCATTGTGCTACCACTACGGGGGTGGAGGCGCACAACTTTGCCCCCAATGCGATCTCGCGGGCGGCCACATTCGTGGGCGTCCGCGAAGGGTACACGGGGATCCCGGTCAGCGGGAGCTGCGGGTACACCTCTTCCGCGCGGAGCTCATCACGCGGCCCACGTCGGAGCCGAGGACCCGCCGCGCGGTGCGCGCGGCGGGATGTCGCTCGCCTGCGGGGGCGGCTCAAGGAGTTCTACATCCCCCTGCACCATGACGACGAACAACGCCGGCCGGGAGCGGGGATGGTTTTATCCGCGCAACGCCGAGCCCGGCCTTCCTCCCTACACCGGCGGGTGTTCAAGAAGAGGCCCGACTGGCGGGGCTACGGGTTGCCCACGGCCAACCATCGGGCGCGCCGGGGGGTCCGTCCTCGCCGCCTTGCGGCGGGCGGCGAGGGGAAGGGCTCAACGCGATGGGCGTCCTCGCCTTCCTTCATCACCGGCGAATCGTGCCGTTGATGGAGAGGCCGCTACGCATCTTCGAGATGACGGAGGCGGCCAACCCCGTCGACTTGGCGAGGTCGCGGATGCTCCCGCCGCCGGCCCGGAGCGGCCGTACGCGCTCACCGGGCGCGGAGCGCCGTTGACACCGGGGACGCCGCTACTGCGGGTCGGACCCCCGTGGGACATCGAGATGCTCCCCACCGGCCCGTTGGTGAGTGTGGTTTTTTGATTCTGTTTTAGTCCTTGTTCTTGATTCCGTTTCCTGATGTGCCGCCGTTGTTCTCGTGCGCAGCTGGTGCAGTTCAACGCCGCCAAGTCCGTTCCACCCACCCCCGACTCCCGTGCGCTCGGCCGGGCGGCGCGGCGGGAGCGGCGGGGAGCGGGCGGCGCGCGGGGAGGGAGCACGCAAGGCGGCGCCAAGCGCGCCGCGGCCGCACGGTCTGCGGAGTGCGGCGGCGGGAGGAGGGCGGGGCTCTCCTCCCGACATCGAGGAGCCCTCGTCCTCGGACCGGGACGAGGAGGAAGAGTACGAGGGGGAGGGCCCCTCGGACGGGTGGCGGCCCGCGCCCCGTCGCCGGATCTCGCGCGGCGTCGGGGGCGGTTTTGCACGGGGCGGGCGCGTCGGCGCCCGCCGCCGGCGGTCATCGTCGGGGCGGCACGCGCGCGCGGGGGTGCCGGCGCGCGCCACGGAGGCGCGCGCGGCGGACGTGCTGCGCGCACGTCAAGCGTGCCGCGCGTGGCGGGGAGCGCGTCCGCGCGCGCGGCGTCCTCGTCGAGGGGCGCGTCGGTGGGCGCGCCCGCGCGCGGGGGCTAGCGTGCCCCCGCGCGTGGTGGCGGCGTCGGGCGCGCCCACGCGTGAGGGCGGGCGTGCCCGCGCGTGCGGCGGCGCCGTCGGGGAGGTGCCGCGGCGGCGCGGCCCCCGCGCCGGCCTCGTCGGAGACTTCGAGGAAAAGGAAGCGGGCCTTTTCCTCCGCGAGGTAAGGAACTTTGTTCTTCCTTTGCTTGGCCTTAGTTTGCTGGTTATTAGACGCTCTAATCCTCCGTTCGTGTTTGCGCGGGGCGGTGCCAACCGTCCCTCCTCTTGCACCGGCCAAGGTGCGGGGACGGACGCGTCGATCCCCACCGGCGGCGTTCGTCGAGGGGGTCGCGCCCGGGGACGGGCGCGGCGGCGGGCACGAGCGCGCAAGGCACGGGCGGGGCTTCGAGGCCCCCGGCCGGTGGATCGCCCGCCGCGGCGCGGCCGGGAGGTCGCGGGGGCGGCCGGCGCGGTCGCCACGGGCGCGGCCGCGGCGGCGGCTACGGTGGAGGTGCCGCCCGCGGTGGCGGCCACCGCGGGGGAGGCGGAGCGGGCGCAACCTGCGGGGGCGCCGCGGATGTGGCGGCACGGACGGAGGTGGCGGCAACGGCGCCACAACGGGCGCCCGCGGCCGCGGAGGCGCGGGGTGGGGGCGCCGGCGGGGCGGAGCGAGGGCGGCTCCGCCGCCGGCGGTCTCCGGGCGGAGGTGGTGGAGCTCTCGGATGACTCCCCGCCGCACGGGTGGAACCGGTGGGCCGGCTGGCCGTGAATTCCCCCGAGCCCCGGGGAGGGGGCCCTCGTGAGGCGGCACGAGGGTCGCGTGATAGTGGGGGGCCGAGGGGCACGACGCCGAGGCTTCGTCCTCCCACGCGGTCGCCCCGCCCGGGTGGGGGGGGGGGCCGTGGAGGGACCCCCCGGCGTTTGCGGCGCCCGAGAGGGAGCGGGGAGCTGCGGGGGCGAGCTTCGGAGCCACGGCGCCACGCTCAGCCGCGCGTTGAACGAGGCGGCGCGGGTCCCACGGCGGCCCGGCCTGGATCGTCTTCCGGGTGAGCCACGGTTGCTCTTCTTCTTCCCTTTTTTCGCTTTCGCGTGCTTTGTATTCAAGACTTGGCGCTTACGAGGCTCGATGTGTGGATGCCGGGGAGCTCGGCGGCGCGCCGCGAGAAGTACGGCGCGTTCGACCGGGTGAACGCCGGGGCCCGCCGGCTCGGGAGCGATGCGGCGCTTTCGACGCGCTTGCGGAAGCTCTTAGGACGCCGGACGGTGGGTGGTCTAGCGGGCGATGGCGTGGTGCGACGTGCTCCCCGAGAGCTCGGGACGGGGGCACGGCACGTCACGCGAGCCTCGAGCGGATCCGCGCGGCCCTCGTCGATCGTGACGAGGCGGCGTGGAACGCGCGCGAGGACATGGAGAAGACGCGGACGTTGGCCGCCACACGGGAGGCGGAGGTGGCCACCGCTCGCGCCGAGGCCGGGGAGCTCCGCACGTCGCTCGAGGGAGCGCGGGCGCGGCGGCGCCGGGGGCGAGGGCGGGCGCGCGGGGGCGGAGCGGCGCGCCAAGGAGGCCGATGACCGAAGGCCGCCCTCGACGTCAAGGGGCGCGGCTCTCGTCGCCGGCGAGGGCAGCTCCGGCGGGGAGCGCATCGCCGCCCGAGGGGGCGAGGGGCGGCTCCGGCGGGGAGCGAGGCCGCCCTTCGCGACGCCGGGACGGCGCTAGAGCGGGAGCGCGTCGCGCGCGAGACGGCGGAGAGGTCGGCCCGGAGGAGCGGAACGCCGCATTCTCCGAAGTTGAGGATGAGGCGTTGGCGCTCGGCATCGGCAACGCCGCCCAAGAGATGGCCCTCGTCGAGCAAGGCGAGACCGTCCGGCATCTTGGTGGCGCTCGAGTCCTCGCGCCGCGACCTCGATGCGGAGAAGAGGCAAGCCGAGGGTAAGCTGCTTGTCGACCACCTTGTTAGTTTTTGCTTTAGAGGGTTCGTTTCCCCCTTTCGATTTCTTGTCGTCCTGTCGCTTCCGGAGCTGCGCACGGCTTTGGGGCACGTGCTTGTTGGGCGGGCGGGAGGCCTGCGGGGCCTCCTACAACTCCTCGGCGAGGAGGCTGCGGGAGAGCTGCGGGGACGCGGCCCTCGAGACTGTCACGTCGTCGAGGAAGGCGATGCCCGAGCCGGCGGCTCGTTGGCCGGCCGCCTACGCGCCCTCGGCGGCCACGTCACGGGGCGGGTGCGTCGGGCGTTGCACACGGGCGTGCGGAAGGCCCTCGGAGTGGTGCGATCCCACTACGAGGTCAACCTCGAGGCGGTAGCGGAAGGCTACATCGTGCCGAGGGCGTCGAGGACGAGGTGGCCATGGAGCGTGCGGACGCGCTTGCTGGCGGCGCCGCCGAGTCGCTCGCCGAGGCCTTCGAAGAATTCCTCTTCCGGACGCCGGCGATGCTTCTTGCTCCACACTGCTGAAAAGCACACGGGCACTAGGCCCGTTTTTTGTTTATGTGTATCGGAACTGCGGCCTCGTGGCCTCTTGTAAATAAACAAGTAGTTTCGTGAACATGGTCGGTTTGTAAATGAAATCGCTTGCTTATTGCGCTTTTTGCTTCTTCTTCTTCACGAGTAGATTCTAGTTAGGGAAGTCCGCCTTTCGCGAGGGGCCCGCGGGTTGGAGGCGAGAGAGACGGGCCATAGCCACGCGGCGTAGGGGCGTCTCGGCTCGCGCGCTCCTTCCGTGTGCCGCCTACGCCTGTTCGAATCGTGGCTCGTGGTTGAAGTAGGAAACAAACTTAGCGCGTGTTATTACGTTTTTTGCGCGAAAAAATGGGACCATTTGGGGGGGGGGGGGTGCCCCCCCGCGGTAGCCCCCGAGGGTAACTTGGGTTTTCGGGGGAAAGCCGAGTTGCCCTTTTATTGGATTCGGAGTATTTACATAGGTGACACCAGCGGGGCGTTGGCCGTGCGTTTTTACAACGGAAAATACTTGGAAATCCTAGCTAAGGGTAGAAGCGACGTAGGCTGTTGGATGTTCCAAGCGTTGGTGAGTTCTTCGCCGTCCTCGTTGGCAAGCTTGTACGTGCCGGTTTGAGCACCTTCACCACGACGTAGGGTCCCTCCCATGGGGGCGATAGCTTGTGGCGCCCTCGGTTGTCTTGGCGTAGCCTTAGGACCAAATCCCCCTCGGCGAAATCCTGCGACGTATCTTGCGCGCTTGGTAGCGTCGTAAGGGCGGTGATACCTTGCGGAGTGCATCAACGCCACAAGGCGTACTTCGTCTAGCTGGTCCAGTGAGTCCTCGCGGGCTCGCTGATTAGCATCCTCGTTGTAGCCCCGAACTTTGGGTGAACCGTATTCCAGATCCGTGGGGAGGATGGCCTCCGCGCCATGGACTAGGAAAAACGGGGTGAACCCGGTGGCTCTGCTTGGGGTAGTCCTTAGGCTCCACACGGCTGGCTTTGGCGTTCTTGGAGCCATTTCGGCCAGATTTGTTGAGTTGGTCGAAAATTCGGGTTTGAGGCCTGTAGGATCATGCCGTTGGCACGTTCCACTTGGCCGTTAGTCTGTGGGTGCGCCACAGCTGCCCAATCCACTCGGATGTGGAACTTGTCGCGAGAACTCCAAGAACTTCCGGCTGTGAATTGGGACCCGTTGTACGTGATGATGGAGTTTGGCACTCCAAAGCGGTAGACGATGTCGGTGAAGAACGTATTTGCTGCTCGGCCCTCAAATTCGTAATGGGGCGCACCTCCACCCACTTGGAGAACTTGTCGATCGCGACGAGCGGGTGGGTGAAGCCCCGGCGCCTTCCGCGGGGGCCGACGATGTCTAATCCCCACACGGCGAACGGCCATGTTACGGGGATCGTTTGCGAGCTTGGGCGGCAAGTTGGTCTTGCGGGCGTAGAGCGGCACCCTTCGCAAGTGCGCACGATTTCGTTGGCGTGCGACCGCGGTAGGCCAATAGAAGCCTTGGCGGAACGCGTTGCCGACGAGGGTGCGCGGCGCGGCGTGGTGGCCACAGATCCCCGCGTGGATGTCTCGTAGGAGCTCGCGCCCCTCGGGAATGGGTATACACCGCTGGAGGATGCCCGACGCGGCGCGCTTGTACAGCTCGCCGTCGACGAGGGTGAATGACTTGGCCATCCTGGCGATGCGCCTGGGCGTGGCCGGTACGCGGGGAGCTCCCCTCGAGCAATCCGGGCGATGTACTTCTCCCGCCGGTCCGCACCGGACGGGGAGCCGGCTCGATGTCCATTGCGACAGCCTCGTGGGAGCCGTACCCCTCGAGAAGGGAGAGTACGTACGCCTCGTTCGAGGGGTCCTCTTCCATGGGGTCCGCACCCGCTGGATTCGAGGGAGCCCCCGAGGGTCCGCCGTCGCTCGAGGGGTAAGGCTCGAAGGTTCCGAGGGGCGCGCGACGTCGCGCGCGAAACGTTCGGGGGGAACGGTGATCCGCCGGACGCTATCTTTGCCAGCTCGTCTGCTTCCTCGTTGTACCGGCGGGGTACATGATTAAGCTCGATGCCGTAGAATTTGTCCTCGAGGGCTCGCACGGCTTTACAGTAGGCCTCCATCTTGTCGTCGTGGCAGCTCGCGTTCTTCATGACTTGGTCGATCACGAGCTGCGAATCCCCTCGCACATCGAGGCGCTTGATGCCCAACTCAATGGCGATTTTGAGGCCACGGAGAAGGGCCTCGTATTCCGCCATATTGTTAGACGCGGGGGAAGTGGAGACGCCTTTGCGTAGCGCATGTGCTCCCCGAGGGGTGACACGAAAAGCGAGGCCGCGCCCGCTCCTGTATTCATCACCGAGCCGTCGAAGAACGGAGTCCGGCACTGCGCGAATGCGAGGGGGCGGCGGTGCGTGTCCGTCCATTCGGCGACGAAATCGGCTAGGATTTGCGATTTGATGGCCTTGCGCGGGGCGTAGGCGAGCGTCTCGCCCATCAACTCCACGGACCACTTGGCAGTCGCACCGCCGCGTCGGGGTTGCGAATGATCTCTCCTAACGGGGAAGGAAGAGACCACGCGTAACCGGGTGGGCCTCGAAGTAGTGGCGGAGCTTGCGCCGCGCGAGGACTACGCATACAACGGCGACACGGACACGGGGGGTAGCGCGTCTTCGTGTCCGATGGGACCTCGGCGATGTAGTAGACCGGCCTCTGCACGGGCGGGGGCATGTCCTTCCTCCGTGCGCTCCACAACGATCACGGCGGCGACCACACGGGTGGTTGCGGCCACGTAGAGTTGGAGGGGTTCGCCGTCTCGCGGCGGCGTAAGGATTGGGGCGTGCGTCGGCGATGCCTTCGGCTTGTCGAGCGCTTCTCGGGCCTCGGCGGTCCAAGAGAAGCGCTCGTGCTTCTTGAGCGGCGGTAGAGGGCGGGGCCCTTCTCACCGAGCCTCGAGACGAAGCGGCTCGGGGCGGCAAGACACCCCAACACCTTCGCACTCCTTTGAGGTCCCGAGTGGACCCATTCGCTCGAGGGCCGCGACCTTTTCGGGATTGGCCTCGATTCCCCGGCGGGAGACGATGTATCCTAGGAGCATGCCCCGCGGCACTCCAAAGACACATTTTTCGGGGTTGAGCTTGACCCCGTTGGCCCGCGAGCGGTACCGAATGCGATGCCAAGATCGGGCCGACCGGGTCGTCCGCCTTCCCGGTTTTGACGACGATGTCGTCTACGTAAGCCTCGACCGTCCGCCCGATATGGTCCCCAAAAACGTGCGCATGCGGCGGCGATATGTTGCGCCCGCGTTTACGAGGCCAAAAGGCATCGTGACGTAACAGAACGTCCCGAACGGTGTGATGAACGAAGTCGCGAGCTGGTCGGACTCCTTCATTTTTATTTGATGATATCCCGAATAGGCATCAAGGAAACAAAGTAGTTCACACCGGCGGTGGAATCAATGATCCGATCTATGCGCGGCAAAGGAAAAGGAACTTTTGGACATGCTTTATTGAGGCCGGTGTAGTCGATACACATCCTCCACTTCCCATTTTTCTTTTTTACAAGCACGGGATTAGCTAACCACGTCGGGTGGAACACTTCCTTGATGAATCCGGCCTCGAGGAGCTTCCGCGGCTCCACTCCGATCGCCCGTCGCCGTTCTTCGTCGAAGCGGTGCGGCCGGGTTGAACGAGCGCGAGCGTTAGGCAGGATATCAAGGGAGTGCTCGGCGACCTCCCTCGGGATGCCTGGCATGTCCGAGGGGCTCCACGCGAAAACGTCGGCGTTGGCGCGGAGGAAGTCGACGAGCACTGCTTCCTATTTAGGATCGAGGGTCGTGCTGACCCTCAATGCTTTGCCCTCGGGGGCCGATGGGTCGAGGGGGACCCCTTTGGTTTGCTCGGCGGCCTCGAACGTGCCGACGTGCTTGGTGGCGGAGGCGAGGTCGTCATTGACCATCTTCTCCCGAGAGTGTTTACCGGCGCTTCATCCGGCGCTAGCGCCTCTGCATGTTCCACACATTCGACATCGCGGTCGAATGCATGCTCGATCGATGACCCGACGGTGATGACGTCGTTTGGACCCGGCATCTTCATCTTCGGGTACGTGTAGTTAGGGACCGCCATGAACTTGGCATAGCATGGTCGCCCAAGGATGGCATGGTAGGCCCCCTTTGAATCCCACCACCTCGAAGGTGAGGGTTTCCTTGCGGAAATTCTTGGGGGTCCGAACCGGACGGGCGGATCGATGCGCCGAGGGGTTGAACACCTTTCGGGCGCGATGCCGTGAAACGGCTTCGTGGCCGGGCCGCAGCTGGTCCGGCCCAATCCCCATTAGGCGCAATGTATGCGCGAAGAGGATATTGAGGCTACGCCTCCGTCCATAAGGACCTTCGAAAACCGGGCGTTCCCAATGATGGGATCGACCACCGGGGGGTATTGGCCGGGTTCGGGATGCGGTTTGGGTGATCATCCCGGCTAAAGGTGATGGCATCCTTCGACCGGTTGAGAAAGGCGGAGGTGCCCTCTGCGGCGAGGACTTCGTGCCGCTCCTTCTTGCGGCTAGGGTCGACATGTCGACGGTGGGTCCCCCAAAAATGAGGAACACATTTTCGACGGCGGGGAAGCCACTGCGTCGCCGTCGCCCCCATCCTTCTTGGCCTCGCCTCCTTCGCGGCGGCACGGCCATAGAACTTCTTGAGCATGTCGCCTTTGCTCAAGAGTGTGATTAACGGGGGTCTTGTGGTAGGGGCATGGCTTCTTCATCATGTCGTCGAACACCCCGGGCCTCGAGGAGCCGGTCGAGGGCCCCGTCGGGCGGGTCAACGGCGAGGGCCTCGGCGTTGCCGCCGTTGCGCCCCGCTCGCGCGCCTCGCGGCGCGGCTTCTTCCCCCTTCTTGCCCCGCTTGTCATTGCGGCGCGGCTCCTTGGACCCCGCCGCCCTCGCGGGCGTGTCCTCGGAGCGCTTGCCCTTCTTGCCATCGAAGATTGCCCCCACGGCCTCCTCTCCGGAGGCGGGGGCGGTGGCAATGTCGAGCCGGCTCGTTCGAGTCCGTGGGCGGGCCGCGTCCCGGCTCGCGCACAAGGTCCCGGCACGTGGTGCCCTCGAGGAACGCGTGCACGATCTCGGATTGTGCCACGGCGGGGAGCTCGTGCGGCGCTTGGAGAAGCGCGTATGAAGTCCCGCGGCGAGTCGCCGGCTTCGCGTGCGGGGAGTGCAGATCCCGGGAGTTCCGGGCGCACGTATGTGCCCGGAAGTTGCCCACGAAGGTGTGGACTAGATCGTCCCGGTTGTGGATGCGGGTGGCGGGCAAGTGCTCGAGCCATGTCGGGCCGCGTCGCCCGGATGCGGGGGGCAAGTTGCGGATGATCACTTCGTCGTTGGTGGCCCCGCCCACCGACGAGGCCGGGCGGTAATCGTTGAGCCAAACACGAGGGTCCGTCTCCCCGTTGTATTTGATGATCGTCGAGGGCGACGGAAGCGGCGGGAACGCTGCCGTGCGGATCTCCCGGCCCGAACACGCGGGTGCCGGGGGCTCCGGCGTTGGGGAGCGATCTTCACCGCCGTCGTAGCGTCCACCCCTTCGAGGGGTGGTAGCCCTGGCCGCTCGCGCGTCCGCCTTGCTGGTGCGCCTGGCGTTGATGACGTTGCGGGCGTCACCATCCAGCGCCCTGCGTGTGTCGAGGAGGCGTTCCTTGGCCGGCGTGCGTCCCTGGTCAGCAGGTCGACCCGCATGCACCGAGGGTTCGCCCCCTGGTGCCGGATCATCACCCCGCGCGTCCCCCTGTTGGCGGATGCGTGAGGCCGAGCTTTCGGCTTGCTGGACGGCCGCTTGCTCAAGGAGGGTCTGCACCTCGCGGTGCATGTCTCGAGCCTCGGGGGTCGAGGGTGCGGCATGGCGCGCGGCGGTGTTGCGGCGGCGATGAGCTTTGGCTCGCCCCGCGGCGGAGTATCCGCGTTGTCGACGTTGGGGACGGGGTTGAGGCGGTCTCGGACACGTCGGCCCCGGCTCGCGCGCGTTCGCCGCGCGCGAGAGGCCTCCCCGCCATCGAGGCGCGGAGCGCCGCACGGTCCGTACTCCTCTGCCCGGCTTGGCCTCGAGCTCGCGAGCTTGGGCCGCCGCGCGTCGACGTCGGCCCCGGCGGGAGCGCTTGGTCCCCGCGGCCGGGCGCGTGGCGACCCCCGGGGCGGCGTGACTTCCCCATCTCCGGCGCCGCCCGCGCACCGGCGGCGTTGGCCGGGTCGTTGGTGATGACGGCGCGGCATTCCCGCGTGGGGTCGTAGCTCCCGGTCTTGGAGTCGTCGGAGCGGCCGAACCGTAGTCCGTGGCGTCGAGGAAGCGCCGAACGCGGCGGGTCCGGCACACCGAGAGAAGTCCCCACTCCCGCGTACCCATGGCGGGCGGCGGGTGGCATCGTGTCGACGGAGCCCGGGGGACGACTCGTCCCTGGCCGGAGTGCGGGATCCCCGGCGACGAAGACGTGCCGACCGGGCGGAACCCTGCGCATTGTAGTGTTGACGTTGGCGTTGTAGGCCGTAGTGGCGCCACGCGGCCCGATGGGGATGCGCGGTCCCCGAGATCGCGCGCGGTCCCCGGGGGGCGGTGGCGGTCGTCGTGACGGTGGGCGCCTTGCGTTGGGCGGCGGCGCGCTCGGCCTGCCGCCGCTCGGACCGTGCCCGACGCGAGCGTAGCCCGGAGCGGCGACGGCGTCGCGGCGTCGACGGACCCGCGGCATCGCGTGCTGCCGGGTGCTGCGCGGTGTCGTGCGTGCGGCGGAGACCGGAGCGGACCCGGCCTCCCGCCGCGCGCGTAGCTCCTCACGGTTGGTGAGGCGCATGAGATAGCCATTCCCCGTGGCACGGAAGTTCAAGTCCCCGAAGCGGATCTCGAACCCGGCCGGAAGGGGGTACGAGCTACCCATGTTGTAGCGGGTGCTACGGTACTCAGTGCGAATCACCATGGAGGGAGTTAGCGAAATGACCTTAGGCGCTCGTTTGCCCCACGGTGGGCGCCAGCGTCGGTGCGGAATATGGTCCCGACACTAACCGGTAGATAACGCCTAGGTCTATCCCTCGATGGTCGATGCTAAGCAACAAATGACACAAGGATTTATCCTGGTTCCGGCCGAGGGGGCCGTACGTCCGGCGGTGGTGTGCTCGTGGCACTATATTGCTCGGCACCGGGGGTGCTTGTAGTGGGGCAAATACAAGCAAGGCGGGAGAGGAAGCGTGGCTCCCAAGTCCACGGTGAGTAGGCGAAGATGTTGTGGGAGAATAAGAGAGTGAGTGCACGGTGCGGCGTGTTCCCACGGATTCCTCCCCCGCGGCGGGGGCTCGCCTTCCCTTTTATAGGCCAAGGGAGCGGCGAGTTACATGCACGCCGCGCTACCTAGCGCGCGCGTGGGAGCACGTCGTGCTACGGCGTAGAGCGGGCGACCGTCCGGTCGATCTTCGCTGCGATCCGGCCATGATGGCCTACCTTGTACCCGAACAGTGGCGGTTCGAGGGTAGGAGGCGGCAGATGGCGATGGCGCCCCCTGATAGGCTTCGAGGGAGGTGCTGATGATGGCTGGTACGGGGCACAGGAGCGGGCAGAACGGCGTTCCTTCCCAATGAGCTCTGCGGTGGTGGAGTGGTTGCTGCAGTGCTCGGGCGTGCGCCGCGAAGTCGGGCGTGTGCCCGCGCGCGTGGGTACGGCGGCCGCGCGCGTTACGGTGGCCGGGATGGCCACCCACCGGCCTAGCGTCCCTCACCTAACTGCGGGGTCACGGGAAAGTGGAGTCGAGGGTGCGCCGGCCCCCTTTCGAGGGTCGAGCGCGTTAGCCGTACGGTGGCGTGCGCGCGGTGTCATGGGACCGACGCCGGCCGTACCGCACGGTCCACCCCACGGTGGCGGGGATGGGCTCCTCCTCGGGGAGTTGGTGCGGCGGCACACGGGCGTGAGCCCCGGGCGCATGATGGCGCCGTCTGCGGCGTCGGGGCGTTAAATGCCCAAGTACGGGGCCGGCGTACGCGTGCGGGGTGCCGTGAGCGTGGCGGGCCCCGGCCCGAGGGTGGAGCGAACCCTCGAGCGAGGCGAGGCCCGCTCGAGGGGGGAGCGGGCCCTCGGCGGGGCGGGACCGCTCGAGGGAAGGGTCGCCCCCTCGAACGGGGCGGAACCCGTTCGAGGAGGGGGGTTGCCCCTCGAGCGGGGCGGAGCCCGTTCGAGGAGGAGTGTACCCTCGGGCGGGCGGAGCCCGGCTCGAGGGGTCTCGTGGGCGGGCTATCTTGGCGGGGCCTCGGAGTCCTGTTGCATGGGCCACGTCCGCATGGTTAGTTCCCCGCATGGTTAGGCCTAGTTCATTTGATGCGGGAATTTAAGTGAGGGTTCCCCCATCGTTTGAGGGGACCCCTAGGGCGGTCCCCGACACTTGCCGATCGTCTTCTCCGAAGACGGACGGTCGGGGGGCGCCAACGAGCACACCGAATACGCCAGCGTGCGAACCCCCACTGCAGCCCCAAGCCCACCAAAGATCTTCGTGTTCATCGAAATGACGTCGAAGCAGGCGTTCACCCATTCATAGAATGACTCGACGGTGCACTGGGGAAGCGGGACAGGCGGCGCACTCAGATTGCACTGATCCAGCAGCTGCAGTATGTCATCACGAAGGGTCTCGGCGCCCCGGATGTGGTCCGTACGGTACCGCTCCAGCGCCCTGTTCAGCTCACTCGCTTCTCTCTGCACTTCGGCCAACTTGGCCTCCCTGTCGGCGAGCTGAACGCGCAAGTCCTCCTTGGCGGCGCTCGGGATCTCCACATCGTGGTGCAGCGTGTTGACGAGGGCTTCGGAGGACTTCGTAGAGTTTTCCTTCTCTTCTTGCAGTTTTCGAGAGCGCTCCTGCTCCGCAGCCAGTCGTCCTTCCAGCTCCGCCACCCTGTTCTCAAGCGTGGAGACGGCGGCCACCGATCTCTCCTTCGCCTCTTTGCCCTCCTGCTCCAGCCTTCGGGAGAGGCACCGCGACGCGATGAAGGCCTTCAGAGACAGGTCTCCACACGCGGTCGTGATCTCCGCGGCGGTGAGTTTCCCAAAGTATTCCTCCTCATGAGGTATGGCAAAACTTGCCCCGGCCTCATCCAGGAACCGACGCTCGTGCCCGCCGCTCGTCAACCCCAAGAAGCGGATCGTCTTCCCGCCAATCAGCTTGGCTTCGGCAGGGACTTGAAGACGAACAGCGGCGGCCCGGGGCTCCTCAGGCGTCACCCGATAGCTGCTGCTCTCGGGCTCCTCGTCCTCCTCTTCCTCCGCTTCGGGGATGACATCATTTTTCTCGGAAGCGGGGGCCGAAGGGGAGGCGGACTGCTCGGTGCCATCGGAGGACGTGTCAGACGAGCTGCTGGAGGTGGAGCCGGATTCATCTTTTCCTTGTGGGGCTTCGGCGCCGAGGGCGGCGGGGGCTTGGCTTGCGCGGCGCGTCACCGACGGAGGACACGATGCGAACGCCGCCCGTCGTCGTCGCCGTCCTTCTCCGGTGGGGCCGAGGGGGGACAAGTAGCGGCCCGATGGCTCCGGCTCGGCTCTCGCCGAAGGCGCGCCCGAAGGTACGTCCGAAGGCACGGCCGCGCGCGGTGGTACGGCGGCTATCACGTCTCCAACGAGGCCCGTCTCCACATCAACGACACGGGTCCTCTTGGGAGACGGGGGCGAGTCCGCCGGTCGCCCACCCCGTTTCTTCGGGCCTTCCCTTCGGCGGCGGCGGTGGCCGCGGCGGCGCGCGCTCCTCCCCGCCGATTTTTTTTTGCGGAGCGCCGCGCGGCGAAGTCGCCGTCTCCTCGGCGTCCGCTTCGGCGGCCGCAACCGCCGCGGCTTTCTTCTCGGCCGCCTCGCGATGCTTGGCAAAACCGACGCGCTCAAGTGGTGTGATCTTGAAAAATTCGAATACCCGGTTCGTCGGGACCCGTTCGGCCTCCGCGACGGTGTCCTTATACTCCTTCGGCGAGACCGGGCCAAGGATGAAGTCCCCGTGCGCCTCCACCTTCCTTCTCCTCAACACTGCAGGAAAACAGTCCAGTCGATCAGCATTTCGTTTACTAGGGACGCAGCTAAGAGCAACTCAACGAAGGACGCAAAATAACTTACAATCGGTAGTGAAGCCGAAGACCTTCGTCCAGTCAGGGCAGGGGATGCCCCCGATATCCTCCGCCCACTCGTCTTCGGCCACGGACCAGCCGTCCACCAGCGGGCACACGGGGATGCTGCGGTACTCCTCCACGATGTCGCGAGTGCCGTACTTCCGCGCGAACCGGCGCAGCATCATCACGAACTCGTCACCCTCCGGACACGAAGGGTTCTTGGCGTAGGACTCGTGGAGGGGCGGGAGTTCCTTCGTCGCCAGCGGGTGAGAGCCTCCGGCAGAAGGCGGGCTCAAAGTGTAGTAGAACCAGTGCTGCTGCCAATCCGAAGGCCACTTGTTTCGGTAGGCGGTGACCGGGCTCACCACGCCAGCCTTGTACGAGAAGTTGAGACAGCCGAACTGGCAGTCTTTCTCCACGGATTGGTCCCCCTCCTCCTCGAAGACCGTTCGCCGCTGGTGGTGCACCTGGTGCGCCGAAGCGAACCCCTCGGCGGAGGGCTTGATCTTCGTTGACCGGCATATCCACATGTACACCGAACGGCCGCAAGGCATGGCGTTTGGGGTAAGCGGGTGCGAGGTAGATGTCGAAGTGCGGAGGATGTTGACGACCGCGGGATGCGGTGGGAACCGTAGCCCCGCATACAGTAGGTCGCGAAAGATGACAACTTCGTTGTCCCGTGGCTGCGGCACAGTCTCACGGCCAGGGGCTCAGCCGGCTCCTACCATGCGATTCTTCACCAGCGACTCCACGTCGGTCTTGTCGATCTAGCTTCGACCGAACGTGTAGGTCTTCGGAATCTCTCTTGCGACAGCATCGCGTCTCCGTTTCGGCGCCATGAACACTAACTAAGAACGAAGCAAAAACGGAAACGAAGGGGCTGGAGAAAGTCTAACAATGAACCTTCGGAGCTCTCGCGCGTCGTAGATTTGGGGTCGCAGCTGCGGTGTGGGGGCAACCCAAAGGGCGGCTTTCCCTTTTATAGTAATGAGCCCCGATAATCGCGCCGACGACGACCAAAATTACACTTTTACCCGATGAACGTCCCTCACAACGGTAAAGTCCCCAAGGGGCGGCGCGCGTCTTTTTTCGGGTCGGCTGCGTCAGCGTGGGCCGTCCGGGGGAGTTCCGAAGCCCATTCTTCACCCTGGCAAGGTCAATCGTAAGTTCGGCCCATCGCAGGATCAGGACGGCCCTCAGCGACGAGGGGCTGCGTTGGGGAAGTTGGTCTTCGGAAGCATCACCCTCGTTCGGCCACGCTGGCCACCTTCGGTCCGTCTACAACTTCGGTCTCGTGGGGAAGCCTTTCGCCGCACGGGCGCTAACAAAACGCCGATGCCGCTTATGCTTTGTAAGTTTTGTTGTGCAGGAATGATCCCACGTGGCGGCGCCTACCTTCGGTGCCGAAGGTACGGATGGTCGTGCTCCGGCGACGAAGGCCCGAGAGGACCAGGGACTAGGCGCGCCGGACGGGGACATCGTGTCTGGGGCCCGTGGCGGCACGAGCAAGGTGCCCGAAGAGGCGCGACGCCCCCGGTCCAGGATCGCTGCTTCGTCACCGAAGGTGCGACGATCCTGTACACGTGGCCGCCGCCGACGTGTAAAGTGAGCTCCGGACAAGGCGAGAGACAAGGGCGGCCGCGTGTAAAGGCGTTTCGACCGTACGAAGACACGGCCGGAGGCACGTACGACGCGGGGACTTACTGTTATACCCTTGTAAAGTGTTTAAAGCAGTTTGTCGAGAACGGAAAAGGTGTAATTGAGGCAAATGACCATACCCGGGGGTCTCCTATAAATAGTGAACCCTTTGTAATGAAGCGGACACACCGTAATGAGAAGAGAGCACCGAAGGCGTACGCGGTCCTTCGCCGCCGGCCGCCGATTATTCCCTTGTTTCCTTACTGTCCTGTTGAGTTTAGCGTCTCCTCTCCCCGCACAGGTAGAAGTAATAGCCCTGCGAAAGCAAGCGAAGGGGGAAAGAACTCAGGGGGCTGTTGTGTCGGCGTCCACCCTTCGAGCCCGATTTCCACCAACGGAGCCGAAAGAGGTTTCCACCAAGCCAGGCTTCGTCGGCTCCTTCCCCAACCTCGTCAGCTACATGCAGACGACACGGACGCCGGCGTTCCTAGGCCTGCCGAACTACATGGGGGAGTCCCCCAACAACTGGCCTGTCGTGGGTGGCGGTATCGACGATTTCCACCCTTCGCTGGAGGACAATGGGTTTCGGGGCATCGACCCGCCGGAACTATGGAAGGGCTCGTGCCGTCACGACAAGAAGTGCAACGGCAAGTTGATCGGGACCAAAAACATGTACTCCTACGACCCTGGATACTTGCCTTTGGACATGGATAACGGGCACGTCTTATAATTGTATTTATGCAGATATAGAAATGTGGCCCAAAGTTATTCCTTACTAGTAAAATGTCGCACGTGTTTTCTAAAAATGTTTTTTTTATCTATTTGTGTTTGTTCTTATTCATTGTAGTATCTTGTATTTACGTGACATTGCATACATTTATGACTTGGTGTCTAATTATATTTTGGTGTACAATTCTGAGTCATCCATTTCTTCCAAGATATAACTTGCAAAATCGTAGTGGACCGAATGCATCCACCTGCATATCATAATAAAAATAAGTAAATAAACTCATGTATAGGTTACTTCTTTAATGATGTGCTATGTGCTTACCATAGTTTTAACATTTTCTTGGCTATGATGCTCCATGTCAACAAGTGTGTTTCCTGGGATGAGAACGAAAAATTAATCAGACATCCTCTGTTTTTGTGTTCTGAGGAATTCATATATTTTAGCATCCTATCTTTAAACAATAGACTTGAAAAACAAAATTTTTAAGGTGTTTGTTTTTTTACAAACAGTTCATCCGACAAAGTCCAAAGTATTAGAAATACCAATTTGGTGGGACCCACAACAAATTTAAATTAATATTTTTAATTCGAAAAGGGCATGTGAGTAATTTCTCGTACTTTATTTCACCCGTTACATCTCAACCACATGTTCTGTCGCTCTTATGCATAGGCAGCGGCATGGGCCAGTCCACCGGGCAGCGGGAGGAGCGGGAGGAGGCAGGGGCACACGGCCCATGCCGCTGCCTATGCACCAGCCTCCCCCTGCCCTGTGCGCTATCCTTCCCGTGGGCGCTGCCCTTCCCAGTGGACCTGCCGCTGCCTGTGCATCTGATCCCTCGCAGAGGGTGATGCGAGGGGAAGTGCACGCGGTGTGCGGTGCGCGCACTAGACTCCCTCTCCGCCGCACGAGGTGCACGTGGCACGCACCCTATTTTTTCCCTATCCATCGACTGTTGGATGTGAAAGCCCCGAAAACGGGCACACGTGGCGGCCGGCGAGCCGGTGAAGCGACAACGATGAAGGCGCGGCGAGCCGGGCGTCGGTCGGCTGATGGTACACGACGACGGAACTGGTCGGAGTTGTTGACCGGGCGCGGTGATCCGGCGGCGGAGCCGGTCAAAGCGGTGAGGCGAGGCGCGGGGAGGCGGGCACGTGGGGCTGGGTTGCGGTCGAGTGAGGCAGACAAGCCGCTCCGGCGGATCGCGACGTCGTTCGAGGAGCTTGCCGCCATCGCGAAGCATCAGCCCGTGGGGCATGGATGCCACCACGTCAGGGCGTTCGCGCATGCCTGCTCTAACGTCTCTGTCCTCTTCGGCTGCCTCAGCATTGCCTTCAAGTTCGCAAAGAGGGACTACGTCGCTAGGCACATCCCTATCCCCTTCCCATTCTTCTACCGTCCCTTTGTGTCTGCTCTGCGACTACACTAGCTGCTTTCTGGATGGCGTTCGAAGGTTCAGGTTGATCTAATGCTTTCGAAGGTTTAGGTTGATCAGCTGCTTACATGTACTTGTATGTTGTGAGTGAGGTGATTGATTCAAACTTGGGTTGGGTAGTTGATAATTGCTCTGCTGCATTTTGTTTCTGAATTTTTTTCCCATTGTTGCTTGATGCGATGCTGACCATATTTCCTTTCCTCTTGAAGAGGATTCGGCAAAGGCTCAAATGCAGAACTTCGTCAGGTCATCAGCACCACCGGTAATCAGCTACATCGAAGACCTACTCACCTCAAGGAATTTGGGCATAGATTGGTGAAGAGAACTTACATATACCTGTGTTCAATGTGCTAATCTAGTTAGATGGTCTGTTGTGAGCTGGGCTCCAAAAATTTAATCAGGGTTTCAATCTTTGCAAGTTGTAACCAAATCAATAAGCTTCATTCTCTTACTACTTAGGAATCCCTCTTCATTTATCTTCATTTGTTGCTTGACATTTATCGCTTTGCATTATTGGGATCACACACTTGCTTGCCTTCTTCAATGTGAGCCAAATAACATTCAACCAAATACATGACAATCATTGCTCGTGAATACTTAATAAAAACATGTTCACAATCTTAGACAAACAAGTTAGACCTTTAATCGCTTTGTCATTCAATTCACCAAAATCCACTTAGGGGTCTAGGTGCACTTTCAATGATGCTAATGCACATAACTTGGTAGCACTTAGAGCATTACCTTAAGGTGAGGACCATGGTGCTGATGTTGAGCATGATGATGTAGTTGAGGAGTCAACATCCGATGAAGAAGGGCCACAAGTTAAGACTAGAATAGTGCAAAATGAAGAGCACATCCCTTCTATTTCTGACACTCCAGCTCAATATGATGTGGTAATCCCTTCGGTTTGCAATGATGGGACATAAGTAGGATCCATATGATCATTTGTGAATCTTCTATTTTGTACTCGGAAGGAGTAGTGTTTAGTCACAAGCATGTGATAAATAAAGGAATGAAGTTCAACTCTCTTGATGAGCTGAAGTTTTTCTTAGCTGACTACGTAGTGAAGCATTTTAGGCCTTTTAGTGTTGTTTATTCTGACAAGAATCTTATGTGCGAAGTCATTTGCAAGCAAAGGTGTTTGTGGCATGTATGGGAAGGCTACAAAGATACATGAGAAAATGGAAATTTTCAAAGGTTGTCCAACCTCACACATGTTGTTCGACTGAGGTGAAGGGAGTTCATGCACAGTTGTCAACTCATTACCTTGGAAGGCGCCTCTTAGGCACTAATCGAACTGACTGCGAGGTGTCCACTTTCATTGAAACCATATTTGAGATGTCAGGATACCATGTAGGCATGGCAGGCTAAGCAACATGTTATTTCCCATCTTTGGGGGGGGGGCTAGAAAAAATCGTATGCACAAATTCCAAGGGTATTGAAAGCTATGAACCACTACAGTCATGGGATTCAATGGTTCCCTTACTCATCCGGTTTGCGGGTTAACGATGGTGGTGTTTGAAATACAATGCTAGAACGTGTTTTATAGTGCTTTCCATAGTGTGTTGAGGCTTTTCAACATTGTCGTCCGGTGATACTTGTAGATGAAACATTCTTTACCGGAAAGTACAAAGGTACACTCATGATGGTCGTTGTTGTAGATCTGGAACAATAGATTGTGCCTTTAGCTCATAACTTAGAGGAAAGTGAGAACAACGACGGTTGGTCATGGTTCATGAGGCACGTTCACGCGAACGTACTTGGACTGGAGCGTCAGGTCTGTATGCCCCTTCTCAGATCGACATCATGGGCTCCTAAAATGTGTGAAAGAGCACATGGATGGGTATCCACCACTTGTTCATAGTGGTGCATGAGGCACTTTGCCGCCAACATGTGGTGTCGTTAGAAGAATAAGGAGGTAATTGGAAAGTTTGAAACATCATGAGAAGTACATACCGAGGCTGAATTTGAGGAACACTTGGAAGCCTTAAAGGACTTGATCGATCTTGTGAAAGAATGGCTGGAGAGCAAAATGGGGGATAAGGACAAATAGGCGCTGGCATTTGAAGAGGGAGGTATGCGTTGGGGTTTAATGACAACATACTAAGTGTATTCAATACTCATTTGAAAAATGCAACATGTATTTTGTGGAAATATGGGAGAAGGCACGTGATCAATTGGCTAAGGGTAGTAAGATTGGTTTTTGAGCACAAGAATATATGGATTCTGCTGCTTTAAGATCCGCTAGACAACCTGCAGAAGTGTTCGGGCCAGAAATAATGATACATTCTATTAGAGCTTCCGGTGGTACTAATATATGTGGGGGAGTCAGAGTCCGAGACAATAGAGTGGACCTCAAGGACGGTCTGTGCAGCTATAAGGTTCCTCAATTATTGCATCTTTCTTGTTCACACTTAATGACGGCTTTCAACGCTAGAGGTCTTGAATTTAAAAGGGCCATGCACATGTCGCCTTTGTACTCGAGGGAACACACCATTTGCATTTGCGAATCCAGCTTTGAACCGTACTTTGATTTGTCACAATGGCCTATATAATGGCCCTGAGTACGTGCCACATCCAGGTATGAAGACGGAGAAAAAGGATAGAAGGGCGAATAAGAGGATTACAGGGGACATGGACGTGTCGCAAGGAAGGAGTTCTGCAGATTATGGCACATGCAATTTTGAAGCACCCAAGACAAAAAAAATCATTGCTCCAAATGCCACAAAATAATTATAGATTGTACGGGTCGAAAAAAAAATCTAAGGGTGCTTCCAACTCGAGGGTAGATTGTTGTGCTTACTTGTCATTTTTTTAGAATTATGCATGACATATTGAATTTGTAGAATTATGCATGACATTTGTTTTTACATATATCTTGAAAACTATCATCATTGTTATTAATAACTTTTTGTCATTTCTTATAGGATGTGAAAGGATCTTGATGTCTCCTAGAGGGGGGTGAATAGGCGAGTCCCGAAAGTCACCACTTAAAACAATTTTATCAGTGAAACCCGGATACTCCGGAGTTTCTAGAAAGTCCGGAATCTCTGGAAAAATCTCCAGAATCTCTGGACTAGCGCCTCCGCAGTGGAATAAGCACACTGCCCAAAACCGGTGCCACCGGGTTTGCCTGGCAGTGACTCCCCTCTGATCTCCTTCTTAATTGCTTGTTTGCTTTCAACTCAAACTTGGTGTGTGACTCAGTAAGGTTGTTCCACAGGTTTATACACACCTGCACTTCACAAACACTAACAACCAAGTAGATTCACCAATACAACAAGAGCAAGCAAGGATAGGTATATCAAAGTAAATGCGAGGTAAACCAGCGAGAGACACAAGGATTTGTTTTACCGAAGTTTGGATACACCATCGTGTGAATCCTAGTCTCCGTTGGGTGCTTCTCCTACCGAAGTCGGGTTGCATTCAACCCTTTTCCCGATCCACTAGATAGCTTCTTCCCTTTCGAAGGCGAAGCACGACCTTCACAAACTGTCCCACAACTCACCACACCTTGGGAGCTTGTGGGCGACGCCTAGCCGTCTAGGAGGCAAGCCTCCAAGAGTAACAAACGCTTCACATGAGCTTGACGACATCCAACAGTGCTCAAGGGATTCAAGTGCTCTTGAATTGCTCACAAAGGCTTCTCTCTAGCACCCAGCTCACTAGATCTAGCAAAGATCGAACATCCTCACAAAGAGGGTTGGGGAGAGCTAGAATGGCTTTGGCTTAGCAAGGAATAGCAACGAAGCACACCAGCAACCTTAGGAACAGCAGATTGTAACAGTGGGGGCTGAAGGGTATAAATACCCGACTCCCCAAAAACTAGCCGTTGGAGTTAAAACCTGGAATTTCCGAAAAAAACCCGGATACTCCGAACTTCCCAAAACTAGTCGTTATAAACTTTAGTGAAAACCGGTGCCACCGAGTTCCCAAACTTGGTGCCACTGAGATTTCAAAAACTAGTCGTTGGGTCGGCTGACACAAAACCGATGCCACCGGGTTTGACACAGGGTCAAACCCGAAGATGTGTACGTGTGGTTTTTGTGTCTCTCTCAACTGACATGGGTTACTTGAGCACTGAGACATTATCAAAACTCCTTGTGATGCACCCCTATTGATAGTATGACGTACTATACTCAAGATCAAATATAAATGCAATATTAGAACTCTTGAGCTCCTTCTTCAAGAATAGCCATACTTGATCAATATATCCTCATGAGAGATCCATCCATCGATGTCTCATTGATTTGAGCACTTCTACCTTGAGCTAGTGACTTCGACCTTTATTCGAGAATGAAACCCAATTCTTGATCAAGTCACCCTTCACATGACTCAACGAATATGTAATGCTTCTTCATTGCTTCACTCGGTTAGGCTCGACTTGATACCTCGAAACTTTCCAAGCTATAGCCACTTCACCCTAGCCAAGCACATGGTCCAAGTCACTACTCGGCCAACCTTAGCTTAGTACCTCGTTGCTAATACCTTGCTTGATTTCTTCATCCATTTGTTGCCAATTTGAGTTAAGCTTTGATTCAACATCAAGAGTGGAATTCAATTGAGACCATGCCTTCTTTTTAATTTAAATATCCCTTTTGATTATAACAAGCTTATTCCTTCAATAAGAGACCATCCAAGGTTCCAATATCAATATGTCGGCGCGGAATGTGGTCCCGACACTAACCAGTAATGAGCGCCAAGGTCTATCCCTCAATGGTCGATGCTAAGCAATCAAAGACACAAGGTTTATCCTGGTTCCGGCCGGGGGCCGTACGTCCAGCAGTGGTGTGCTCGGGGCACTATATTGCTCAGCACCGGGGGTGCCTGTAGTGGGGCGGCTACAAGCAAGGCGGGAGAGGAGGCCTGGCCTCCAAGTCCCTGGTGAAGTGGCTGAAGATGTTGTGGGAGAATTGGGGAGCGTGTGTGTGGTGCGTCGGATGTTATCCGTTGTCTTCTGTCTGTCTGTCCCCTGCGGCGGGGGAGTTCGCCTTCCTTTTATAGGCCAAGGAGAGGGCGAATTACATGCACGCTGCACTATTCAGCTACATGGGGGAGTATGGTGCACCGCGCGGTAGAGTAGGCGGCCGCCTTGACGGTCCTTGCCGCGATCTGGCCATCATGGCATATCTTGTACCCGAACAGTGGTGGCTTCGAGGGTAGGAGCGCAGTGGTTGGCCGCGATGTCCCCAGGCGGGCTCGAGGGGGTTGCTGACGATGATCCGTACGGAATACAGTGGCAGGCGTGGTGGCGTCCCGTTCCCGCACGCCTCACAGCGCCGGAGCTGTTACCACAGTGCCCGGCGTGGTGTTGTACGCGCGGGGGCGGCCGCCTGCAGTTAATAGTGGCAGGGATGGCGCCCCGCCGGCCTAGCGTCTTGACCTGGCCCTGCAAGGTCACGGGAAAGCATTTCGAGGGTGTGGCCGGCCCCCCTTCGAGGGCTCGGCACGTTAGCCGTACTGGAGTAGGCGGCGCGGCGTCACGGGGCTGACACCGGCCATGTCGCACAGTCCCCCACAGTGGCGGGGATGGGTTCCCCCTAGGGAGTTGGTGCAACAGGACCGGGGCGTGAGTCCCAGGCGCATGATGGCGCCGCCCCCGCCGTTGTCGAGCATTAAATGCCCGTCCCGCGTGCGGGAATGGGCGTGCGTGCGCGCAGCCGCCCTCGAGCGAGGCGGAGCCCGCTCGAGGTAAGTGTGTGCCCTCGAGCGAGGCGGAGCCTGCTCGAGGGGATTTTTGAGTGGGCCGCCTTGGTGGGCCACGGGGGCCACCGCGGCGTGGGCCGTGCCCTGTGTGTGCGCTTAAGCAAGATGCGTTTGGCTTTGGTTTCTTGCAGGTTTTAAGCGGGATTCCCCCATTTGTTTAAGGGGACCCCCAGGGCTGTCCCCGACAGTAGCCCCCGAGCATCTGCGGGTTCGCCGGCCAGGCTCCCGCAGATGCTGGAGCCTACTGATAGGACGTTCTGCCCTCCTGGTTTGCAAACGCCTTCCGTGGGGCCGCGTCAGTGGACCCGCGGGTCTAGCCCCCGAAGCCCTGTAGGAGCGTGAGTGCTCCCTGCGAGGGGTTTTACCGTGGGATTTGGTCGAGGGCGTGGTACATATTCCAACCGGCGTCGGCGATGTTTCAGCCGGCTTCGGTGACGCACGCACAGCTGCCACTATCCGCGGCCGGCGCAATCCAGGAGGTGTAGCCGTGCACCGAGCCCCACGAGCCCGGGCCGGTTCGAGGCGATCGGGTAGAGCTCTACGACTTGTTTTTAACGTGCCCTCGCCGTCCCTCCGCGGGACCGGGGGTGAGGTTTCCGCAACCCCCATCGATCGGGTCGCGGATTGCGGATTCCTCGTTGAGCTGTTAGTGGGTGGTTCGAGTGGACGCCCATGCCCTGTTCGATAAGGGTAGGCTGCGCGGTCCGGGGACGCGTCCATTAAAGCGCTTGCGTGGGTTTGCTTGGTGGGGCTCGGTCCCGTTCGCTAGGGACCGAGGGCGCGGAAGCTCTCCCTCGGTGGGATCCCCTCGGCTAGGCTGCCCTCGCTGACTCTCGAACACGACATGTGGGGCACCCTCAAGCCGGCGGGCTCGAGGAACGACTCGAATGCGCGTGCCCTCGTCGTCCCTGACTGTGGTGATCTGGGGCGCCTGTTCAAACCCGTCGAGGGTCGGGCTTCGAACCTCTCGATCGGTAGGGCCGTGCGGGGGCGGCGGCGAGGCGCTCCCGTCTTTGCATCCGCGAGTTCTCGAGGGCCCCCGACCATGTCGGCCTTCGAGACGCCGATCGGCAAAATAGTGCGGGGGTGGCGGCCGGGCGCTCCCGTCTTTGCATCCGCGAGTTCTCGAGGGCCCCGACCGTGTCGGCCTTCGAGACGCCGATCGTAAAATAGTGCATCAAAGGTACCGTGGTGCCTCGTTTTACTTCAAACGGGCCCCGAGGCTACCGGCCAATGTTTGCACCCTTTGAGGGTCGAATTTTTTTCGAGCCGGGGGCTCGCGCCGCTCGAGGGTCTTCCTTACTTGGTAAGGGACCGAGCCATTTAATGCTTCGCGGCCGCGGCTATAGTTTCGCGTCGTGGGCGCGCCTTTTCGGGCGCCGCAACCGCGCGCGTAGTGGGCGGCGTGGGTAGGCGGATGTGACCGCCCGCCACGGCCCTCCCGCTTCTACGCCGTGATGATGGCCCGTGAGCGGTTGCGTGGCCGTCGCGGTCGTGGTGGGGCCCGCCCGTCGGTGAGAGAACATTCCTCCCCGGTTAATGCGCACGGGGCGCACGCTCCGAGAACACGCCCGCGGCCTATAAATCCGACGAGAGGGAAAAACGATGGTTTTTTACCTTCGCATCCGCCATTGTTGCTCCTCGCGCCGCGCCTTTTTCCTTCGGAGCTCTTCTCCTTCTTCCCATTCTTCGTCCCTTGCCCCTTTGTCTTCCCTCATGGCGCCCCAACCGCCTCTCGTCATCGTCAACCCGTACGCGTGGGAGCGCTCGCCGTAACACGGCCGGCGCCGAACCGCCCGGGTGGCCTCCGCCACCGGGCGGCGAACGAGGACGGACCGCCGGCCGAGTGGATCGTGCCGCCGCAAGGGACCACGCGCCCAACCCCCCGAGTGGGTACGTGGTTAGCTTCGTCCGCTTCCACGAGCGGGGGCTTCACGGTGCCGGCGAGCCGCTTCATGCGGGCGCTCTGCCACCACTACGGCGTGGAGCTTCACAACTTCGCGCCGAACGCGATCTCGCAGGCGGCCACGTTCGTTGGCGTCTGCGAGGGCTATCTAGGGATCCCGGTGAACTGGGATCTCTGGATTCACCTCTTTCGCGCGGAGCTGTTTACGCAGCCGACGTCGGAGCAGAGGACCCGCCGCGCGGTGCGCGCCGGCGGCATGTCGCTCGCCTTGCGGGGTCAGCGCAAGGACGAGTACATCCCCTGCACCATGACGACCAACAACGCAGGCTGAGAGCGAGGGTGGTTCTACCTCCGCAATGACGAGCCCGGTCTCCCCCCTACACCGGACTGGTGCTCCGGGAGAGGCCCGACTCCTGGCACCACGGGGTGTCCCCGCCCCAGCACCGGGATCGGTTGGATTCGCTCCTGGCCGCGCTGAGGAATCTGGCGGGCCGCGGGCTGACCGCGGGGGCCGTCCTTGCCTTCCTCCACCACCGACGGGTCGTCCCCCTGATGGAGAGGCCGCTCCGCATCTTCGAGATGACCGAGACGGCGGACCCCATCACGCTGGCGAGGTCGCGGATGCTGCTGGCCCCCCTCCTGCGGGAGTACGCGGCTACCCGGGCGCGGAGCGCCGTCGACTCCAAGTCCGTGCGCAACGACCGGTCGCTGTGGGATCTTCATATGCTCCCCACCGGCGAGCTGGTGAGTGGAATTCTTGGTTCCGTTTTGATTTTGTCGATACCTCGGGTTGTTGACGCACTTCAATGCTTCGCTCGCAGCTGGTGCAGTTGAGCGCCGCGAAATCCGACCCGCCCACTCCCCGCTCTCGCGCGCTTGTTCGCGCGGCGCAGCAGCGAGAGCGGGAGCGGGCGGCACGCAAGAAGGAGCGCGCGATGTGACATCAGGAGCGTCGCGAGCGGAGGAACGAGGAGTACCGGCTGCGCGAGCAGCAGGGGCTCTCCTCTCCGGGGACCTAGGAGTACTCGTCCTCGGATGAGGACGAAGAAGAGGGAGAGGTTGGGGGCAGGGTCTCCCTGATAGGTGGGAGCCTGCGCCCCCGTCGGCCGGGAGCCGGCTCCGGCGGCGGCGGAGCGCATCGCCCGGGGCGGGTGCGGAGGCGCCCGCCGCCGACAATCGAGAACGAGGGCGGCGCGGGCCGCGGAGGCGCCGACGCGCGCCCCGAGGTGCCCGCGGCGGATGCGCCCGCGCGCGGGGCGGGGCCCGCGCGTGCGGTGGAGATGGCCGGAGGCGCGGCGGCGACCGCGGCCGGCCGCGCCGGCGTTGTCGGCCGGGGCCTCGAAGAAGAGGAAGCGCGGCGTTGACGGTGAAAATCCGTCAACCTAGCCATGAGTTTACCTTCGGTGTTGGCATGACTTTTGTATCTTATTCATTGGTACTAACCCCCGTGGTATAACAAGTTCACTTGTGCATGTCGGTTTTGGAGTTAAGTGTTTACGCAGGGTTTTAACGTTGAAAGCAAGACTTCCGGGATAAGTTCATTAAGCACCTCATGACAAGACCTTGAAGCCCGATACAAGTCAAGCAATGAAGTGAACATGACTCCAAGAGCCCAAGGACCAAGCCCGAGAAGATGATAAACTCCGAGGACCGAACCAAAAAAGTGCTGAATCTTGCAAGACAAGGAGTTGAGTCCAATTCGGAGAGAAACCGACGTCAAGGGCCCACATGCGAAGGGGAGAACATCTAGAAGACGTGGGAAGCAACACCGGCGAAGCAGCCGCGGGATGGGCCGAATTGGGCCGGGCCGGCCGGCCCCGGGGCCGGCCGCCCGGCCCTTTTCGGGGCCCAATCGGCCTCTCCTTTGACCTAATTGCTTCCCCGGGCTATAAATAGCCCCCCGACCGAGAGCCACGCGAACCGAAGTCGTAATCCGCCGCCGAGGAGCGAGAGAATCTTGAGGGACACCATCTCGGAGATGGGGGTCGTGCTAGTTGTCTAGGGTTTCCCTAGCCGACGTGGGAACCTTGCATGGAAGACCACGTCGGAGCTCGGAGCGAGGATCAAGATCGAGGGAGGGCCCCGGTGGTGATCTTGTTCATGTAATCATTCATGGTGAAGTTTGTAAGTGAATCCGATTTCTAGCGATTAAGTGCCTTCTCGATGATTTTGTTTTCTTCTTGGTTTTGCTTCTTCTACGATCTAGTTTGCGGCTAGATTACATAGGGTGCCCTTGTAGCCGCGGTGGCTAGAGGTGCATGCCGGACCGGCCAAGTGATTTCAACTTGTTCTATCGAACTCGCCCTAGACTACCCGCATGAATAGGGATACGTTGTGACGGAACGGGGGTTCCGAAAGGCGGGCGTTTTCGGAGTCGGATGGAAGGCCACGATTTGAATATGCTTTTAATGAGATTCGCTTTTCTATCTTCATCTATCTTGTTTGGAGCTACAACATAAGCATGATCTAGATTCTCTAGATTGGTTATCTCTTGCTCTCTCTTTTTACCTCTTTAGTAGATTAGATTAGATTCGTTTACTTGATCATATCTTAGATTAGATGCATCTTTGTTCTTCAATAGATAGCTTTACCTTGCTTTACTAGATTGAATCCTTGCGTTGCACATTGTTCCACGGATTCGATACCTTGGGTTCACCACTCGAGGGAAGAAGGGTCCCTTGACTACGACGGGAGACTTGTCCTCTTGCAAGTCTAAACGAACTTTGATACAACTATTAATCGTCAACAAGCCCCTTTTTCTGGCGCCGTTGCCGGGGAACAAGCAATCAAGATCTGATCTAGTATCGCTTATCTTTCATTTTTTCTTTTGATTTTCTTTTGCATCTCTTATGTTTGATCATCCCCAAAAAAGAAAAAAAGAGTCAATCTAATCTAGTTTTGATTAACCCTAATTTTTCTTTTGTTAGATTTTTGTTTTATTGCTAACCCTAACCGGAGATGGTTGGCTACCTCTCCAAGAAACCCAAACTTTTTTGTGGATGATCCGGGAAAACTTTACGGGCAAAGGTGACGTGCAACACAAGCTAAAGGGTTGGAAATTCAAATTGAAGTCGAAGGACCGTCGAAATCTCCAAGGGAATCACCACCTCCAAGTCCAAAGGGAGATCAACCTCAACCACCGGAGCGCTACGCACCCGGACATCGTTGATCTACCTATCATAAACCTTCAAGACGCCGGGAGGCCGTTCAAGATCAAGGTCTCAACTATCCGCATGACGATTGCGAGAGCTGAATGCATACGAGCCGGATTCCTTGAGTGGCATATCGGTTTACTCAAGAGGAGGATGGAGAAGATGGAGATGGAGAAAGAAGCTCAACACCTAAAGGCCGCCAAAGCAAGATCCACATGCAAGGAGTGTGAAGTGTTCATCGTGATGAAGATGTTAGAGACGCAAGTGGGACAACTTGCCGGACAACCGATGGGTAACGAAGAAGAATATCCGAGACAACTCCAAGGTCCCAAGATGGCAAAGGCTACTCAAACTCATTCGGGAGAGATGAAGGATCACACTAGAGACCATGAAGATCACGACCGAAGGACCGGAGTTCGAGATGCCGAGCCACAAGGAAGTTGTTGCATCCGTCAAGACCAAAGGACAAAGCCGGCCGTGAAGACCAAAAAAAATGACTAAGCCAAAGTGGGTACCCAAGATTGCAACGCTCGCAAAGAGCGTTGATCCGGAGTAATCAAGTGAAGAAGTCTAGCCATGGACTATAAACGAAGCGCTAGGCGGTAGGCAACCCGTTTCGTCGAGTCAAGAACAAGCTACGGGAGGACAACCCGATTCCGGGTTTTCCGAGTCCTTTTAATTCAGTTTTGAATTTTACTACGCAAAACATTAGACTTAGAATGGTTGAACAATATTAGAGACATAATTCTTGGTTGAATATTTTGCTTGATCATAAACCCTTTACATGAACCATCCTATGTGATTGTTTGCTTCTTTTTCGAGAAACCACAACCAAAAAAAAATCAGAACCTAACTCAACCCTTCACCCTCATTATGGTGCTGTGGTTGACTTGTTTTTCATGCTAAAAACACACGAGTAGAGCCACGACTTGTATCTAGATGTTATTTAAATTTCAGCGCGTGGTAGGACTCGCGTGAACCTAGAAACTTGATTTTTGGTTGGTTTGAAAATCCATATCCTTGGTTTCTCTAAGATTAGAATTTTTCTAAGCCTCACTTAATTTTATTTCATTCAAAATCTCTCTCATCTAATCAAAATTAGGACCTAAACCTATGCCCCCATGATCAAGCCGGGAAAAGCTTGCTCTCAACTAATGAAGGCAAACTATACCGGTGAGACCGAAATCGACGTAGTCGAAAAATATTTTCGACTTACATTTGTTTTTAATGGTTTAAAAACTTCTCTAAATTTATGCTTGAGCTCTTGCATGGCTCTGAAAAATATTTTTAAATTTCGAAATTAGAGGAGTGCTTAGCCTTAAAAGGAGGCAATCTAGTTAACCTAACCATGCATGCACCATGATACATCACGGGATGCCCCTCCAACATATTTAAACCACATGCAAAGTACAAGCATGGGGGGGGGGGGTAGCCAAGGCTTTGTTTTGTAGGAATATCATGGATGCATGTGAGGCAATGGAGTATGGAAGTGAGTCAAAGCGAAAACATCAAGTGGAAGGAGCAATAATGCAAGCGAAGGAGTGGACGGGAAC
This sequence comes from Cenchrus americanus, assembly GCA_947561735.1. Taxonomy (NCBI): domain Eukaryota; kingdom Viridiplantae; phylum Streptophyta; class Magnoliopsida; order Poales; family Poaceae; genus Cenchrus; species Cenchrus americanus. The sequence continues at coordinate 107,418,728 of OX387243.1, forward strand.
GTTTGGAAGGTGTACGCGGTCACGAAGCAACATGCACTAGAGAAGAACCGAGCCAAGAGGAGGAGAGAGGTAAGTCTTTCATCCAACTCATTGTTCGTGTGCTCTAGTTTGTAGGCCGGAACCACCTTAGACTTAGCCATCCACCGCGTTTGTTTCGTGCAACAAATCACATCCTTAATCCACTTGAAGTCCAGACTCCAAAATAATATTTGTGTACCTTGTTACCGGGTGAAAACCCCGGATATATATTTGTGAGGGAGAGCGCTGCAATCATGGAAGAAAACTACAAGCCTTTTCACCAAAGAAGAAGGGATCATCGTCGTCTAAGCCATCATCGACAACCTCTTCGAGGAGGCACTCGGTTTCCGAGTTTCCTCGGAGTATGGAGGAGGACACAAGACCGCCGAGGAGGAACCACACTCTTCTCCTCGGTGGCATGAGGGCCACACAAAACTCGTTTATTAGGTTTACCAAACTTCAATAACATATGGAGGAGCCGCCCGTCCAACCTCACCACTTGACACGATCATCCGCTCCACCTCCATATGCTCCGCGGTATTCCGAGGGGTATGTCATCATGATGGAGGAGGAGGAGAAGAAGCTCGCTCGCCTTAAGTACGGGCTTGTAGCGAACATCGACATCGACGACCAAGGTCTCCACATATTGGGTTTCACACGGGACACCGGTGCAATTCTCTAACGGAGTGTCGGCAAACACCCACAAGGAATTCGCCTAGGAAATTTTCATGACCATGGCGCATACCCTTGATGAAGGAGTGTTGAGTCTCTCATTCCGTTGGAGGGAGCCCACAAGTGGAGAAGAAGGAAGACACCGTCGGAAGGGTAACCTTGATCAATGACGCTATTTCTAGCACCTTGATGGGGTAATCTCCTTTCATCCATGGGTTGCAATCGATCTTGAGATGTAATCACACTTTGTTGGATTATCTATCTATCATCTTGTGTTGGAAATACTTTAATGCTTAAGGTTAGCTACCATGCCGTAAAGGGAGTAAGGTCTCAATGCTTCCTTGGATCCATTCAACACAATCCCCGATAGATTAGATTGGCTTTCATGTTCGAAACGATTACATGTTCTAGTATCATAGACCCATGGGCGAGTGTCCCCTATTTTCAAAAGGGAGCTCCGGAACAAGTGGATATGCATGAGACACATGGGAAAGTTTTTGGAGTATGATCACGGGAGGAGACCATCAACGAAGAAATACTATCGGGAACCCCATCATCCAAGTGTGTCACTTTTGTGCAAGTGGATTTTTGGGAGAATGAGAGAGACAAATATAACCAACACGGAGTTGAATTGGCTTTACTCGGCTTTGCCGAGCAGCCAATCAACCCTACTCACCTATAATCAACCGGTGGTGTTGTGAGCAACATCGGATTCGGGAGATCGGGTTGTTACCTCTCCATGTTGGCTATCTCTTTAAAACCGGGTATTACAAGGAACCCGAATCATCTCCTACCCGGGAATTCCCTAGGAATATATGAAGAAAGGAAAATTTATAAGTGAAGATGAGAGAGGAGGCTTCAAAGTGGCCTAGGTGAATTTGCCCCTTTCGGAAGTAAGGTTAAGACTTTTTCTTGAGGGGAAGAAGATCGGTTAGAGAAAGGACTTCTTGTGCCGGCGAAAAAAAAATAATAAAAAAGAAGGATTAGGAGAAGGTTTTTCCACGGCCCAAGAAGGAGGTGCACAACAAAATTATGTCCCACCATTGGGAGAAACCCGGCGCCGCCAAAATACTACGGTGGTGTACCAATGCAAGCATGGGGGAGTGGTGCAGCCATACCCCCACCATTTTTGTGGTGCTCAACGTAGCCTTTGAGGAGCCATATGCACACCTTCCTCAACCACAACAAAATGTGGCCACCATTGGAGGATACGCTGCAAGGAACGTGCAAATTATTGCAGCCATCCTAACCAATGCAAACCAAATGGGTGAAGGAAATGCAAACGTCGCTTTTGTGCTTGGACACCTTCACCTAGCACCGTCGGACAATTCATAGGAGGAGTGGTGCATTCCTATTACAAGTAAGGGTACAACAACCAAGACTATCAATATCAACCACCGGCGGAAGATTAGAGAGAGGAGGAGCTTTATCTATCTTTCCTTTACCCCCTTTTCTTTAATTTTCAGCTTGCATGCGCCTATGTTTGCGTAGTATTTTCAGTTTTGCTTTAATTTTCAGTCTTTAGTTTAATTTTCAGCGTGTGTCTTAGTGTTTATTTTCGTCATGAATAATGTCACCACCAAGTTTTTACCTTTGGTAAAGTTACAAAGTTTGTGTCATGATGATATATGATTATAATTGCCGCTTTGTTTATCTTTGTAATTGACTTATGCATGTTTGAACTAGTGCTCTCTTAAAAATACAAATCTGAAATTATTTAAATGCTAGCTTAATCTTTAGCGGAGGTTATGATTAAAATAAAGACCCATAGTGTTTTATGTGCTCTCAAGTTATGAATAGATTAAAGATGTCTTTTATGCTCAAAAATATCGCTAACCTTCTCATAAATATCACTTGTGTGTTGCTCAACCTATCTAGAGCCTAATATATATTTGAGTGCATAAACCTTAGTGTGCAAGATTTATTTTTGAGTAAGTTATTACAGGCCATGATTTCTCCGGCCCGAGACTAAGAAGCTGGTCATTCCGTTTTTGTGTATCTATCTTATTGCTAGCCTCTTATCCGTGCATTGTGTATCCCTACATCGGAGATTTCACAAACCTCGCCGGATATCCACCCTTAAACCAAATATCATCTTTTGTGATTACCTCCTTGACCACAACCTATCGTTGAGAATTGATCATCAATTCAAGGAAGATCGCAAGACGGTGCCGACATTGAAGATTTCAAGTATCTCTCCAAGGAAGAATATTTCCGGTACCTACCTTATTTTTCGCCTCTTTGCTCGAGGACAAGCAATGTCTAAGCATGGGGGAGGAGGTAGGTACGGTGCAGTTTTAGAGTTAAAAGGGGAATATTTTAAAAAATTTATATATAATGATGAAAGAAAAAAAATCCGGCGATGATCGTGACTTTCAAAAGAAAAAAATATAGAATGAAAGAAAGAAAGAAAGAAAGAAAAGAATGAGAAATATGAGAAAGAGAAAAAAATATATGCGTAAAGTGAACTCCCCGGTTCTCTATGAGTGCATTCAAGGCTTCAAGTTAAAAAGATCCATTCTCATTTTCCAACCATGTGCAATCCGATAACGAGGACTTCCTTTGTGCCTCGGGATCACTCTTTGCCATTTGCACATGTCCACTCATCTAAAAGCGTGTGTATTTTTCTCTTTCCCCTCCTTGATTTAACATTATTTTCCAATGACCTTTTTGACGAGTCTCGGTAAGACCATGAGAAGCTTGTCTTGTTTTGACAACACCTCATTTATAAAATCTTGTTAGGACTAAACTTTCCCAAAGCTCCATATAAAGCCTACCACACATATATGTGATGAGAGGGAAAGGAGTAGAATATATAGGCTTGAGAGACAAGTGAGATGAGAGTTCATGAGCAACATGCAAGGTGATTTAAATTTGTGAACTTGGTTTAGCTCTTTTCTTTATCTCGTTCTTTATTTCAAAAATTCGAGATCTATTTAAACTTTGTGAGCATGTTAATACTTGTGGGATAAGCTTAATAAGAATCTACCCTCCGTAGAGGTGAAGGCTAGTACATTATGGAACTTTAACGAATTAAACTTTTGAGAGCATTATGTTTTTTTCATGTATGATCAAGTGCAAGGTTTAAACATTGATGGGCAACGATGATATCCATCGAAGGCTTACTCGAGGACGAGCAAGGTTTAAGCATGGGGGAGATGTTGACGGTGAAAATCCGTCAACCTAGCCATGAGTTTACCTTCGGTGTTGGCATGACTTTTGTATCTTATTCATTGGTACTAACCCCCGTGGTATAACAAGTTCACTTGTGCATGTCGGTTTTGGAGTTAAGTGTTTACGCGGGGTTTTAACGTTGAAAGCAAGACTTCGGGATAAGTTCATTAAGCACCTCATGACAAGACCTTGAAGCCCGATACAAGTCAAGCAATGAAGTGAACATGACTCCAAGAGCCCAAGGACCAAGCCCGAGAAGATGATAAACTCCGAGGACCGAACCGAGAAAAGTCTTGAATCTTGCAAGACAAGGAGTTGAGTCCAATTCGGAGAGAAACCGACGTCAAGGGCCCACATGCAAAAGGGGAGAACATCTAGAAGACGTGGGAAGCAACACGGGCGAAGCGAGGGCCGCGGGATGGGCCGGGTGGGCCCCGGGCCGGCCCCGGGCCGGCCGGCCCGGCCCTTTTCGGGGCCCAATCGGCCTCTCCTTTGACCTAATTGCTTCCCGGGCTATAAATAGCCCCCCGACCGAGAGCCACGCAGAACCGAAGTCGTAATCCGCCGCCGAGGAGCAGAGAAGCTTGAGGGACACCATCTCGGAGATGAGGGTCGTGCTAGTTGTCTAGGGTTTCCCTAGCCGACATGGGAACCTTGCATGGAAGACCACGTCGGAGCTCCGGAGCGAGGATCAAGATCGAGGGAGGGCCCTGGTGGTGATCTTGTTCATGTAATCATTCATGGTGAAGTTTGTAAGTGAATCCGATTTCTAGCGATTAAGTGCCTTCTCGATGATTTTGTTTTCTTCTTGGTTTTGCTTCTTCTACGATCTAGTTTGCAGCTAGATTACATAGGGTGCCCTTGTAGCCGCGGTGGCTAGAGGTGCATGCGGACCGGCCAAGTGATTTCAACTTGTTCTATCGAACTCGCCCTAGACTACCCGCATGAATAGGGATACGTTGTGACAGAACGGGGGTTCCGAAAGGCGGGCGTTTTCGGAGTCGGATGGAAGGCCACGATTTAAAGATGCTTTTAATGAGATTCGCTTTTCTATCTTCATCTATCTTGTTTGGAGCTACAACATAAGCATGATCTAGATTCTCTAGATTGGTTATCTCTTGCTCTCTCTTGTTACCTCTTTAGTAGATTAGATTAGATTCGTTTACTTGATCATATCTTAGATTAGATGCATCTTTGTTCTTCAATAGATAGCTTTACCTTGCTTTACTAGATTGAATCCTTGCGTTGCACATTGTTCCACGGATTCGATACCTTGGGTTCACCACTCGAGGGAAGAAGGGTCCCTTGACTACGACGGGAGACTTGTCCGCTTGCAAGTCATAAACGAACTTTGATACAACTATTTACCGTCAACACGCGCCTTTTCCTCTTCGAGGTGAGAGATTTGTCCTTTCCGGAGGTTGCATGTCGGATAAGGAGGGGGTCGATGGTTTGCTCGTGCTTGCGCGGGGTGGTGCCAACCGTGCCTCCCCCTCGCACGGCCAAGGTGTTGAGGGCGAACGCATCCGTCCCCACCGGCGGCGTTCATCGAGGGCGCGCGCGGGCGGGGGCGGCGCGGCGGGCGCGGCGGGCGAGAGCGCGCGGGGGTGCGGGCGAGGCTTCGAGGCCGCGGCGGCGGTGGTTCCGCCCGCCACGCCGTGGCCGGCGGCCGTCGAGGAGCGGCGGGCGCCAATCGCGGCGGAGGCGCGGCCGGCGGCGCCGGTCGCGGTGGCACCGCCGGCGGCGTCTACCGTGGAGGGCCGGTGGCGCTGCGGTTGCGAGACGCGGCCGGAGGCGGTGGCCGCGGCGCCGCGGCGGGAGCTCGCGGCCACGGAGGCGTCGGTGGAGGTGCGGCGGGGGCCCGCACCCGCCGGCGGCTCCCGGGCGGTGGTGGTGGAGGTCGGACGACGACTCCCCGCCGCCGGATGGGACCGGTGGGTGAGCTTCCCCACGCGCGTCCCCCCGAGTCCCGAGAGGGGGCTCTTGTGAGGGCGGCGGGACGGCCACATGGTGGCGGGAGACCGAGGGCACGGTGCCGGAGGCCTCTTCTTCCCGCGCGGCCGCTCCGCCCGGGGAGAGGGGCACGTTAGCGACCCGCCCGCCTTCGCCGACGCCCGGGGAGGAGCGAGGAGGCTGTGGGGAGAGCTCCGTGACCACGACGCCGCGCTCAACCGAGCGTTGAATGAGGCGCTGCGGATTCATGGCGGCCCCGCGTGGCGCGTCTTCCAGGTGAGGCGCCGTCGTCTATTTTCTTTGATTTTTTCGTCTTCGCGCTCGATCCTTGTGGTGCGACGCTCACAGGTTTCGATCTGTTGGCGGCAGGAGCTCGAGCACCGCGCTCGCGACAAATACGGTGCCTTCGATCAAATGAACGCCGAGCTCCGTCGGCTCTTGGAGCGGTGCGACTCCTTCGATGCGCTCGGCGACGCCTTGAGGACCCCGGACGGTGGGGCGTCGTATCGGGTTGAGGCCCTACGCGACCGGCTCCAAGAGAGCGAGAGGCGAGGCCACGGCGCGCCCCTCCACCCTTGTAACACCCGCGTTTTTAGCTCCTAATAAATCACCAAATAAATCACGCGTGTTTTCAAAAGCGTCCCGGTGAGCTCATTTGCCCCCTTTCGGAACCCCGGTCACCGCCCCCCTCTCTCACCCTCGGCGCGCGTGCCGCGAATCCCGCCGGCACCGCCCGCATTCAAGCCGGCACCCACGCATGCCACCCCGGCGCCGCGGTCGGCCACCGCACCGGAATCCCGCGCACGCCGCGGTCCCGCCGGCCGGTCCGCCTCGCCATCACCACCGTCCCGGAATTGACGCCGTATCCGAGAAACCCGAGAAAAATCCGCAAAATCCCTTCTCCTAATTTTTCTAGAAATTCACCTAATTTTCTAAATCCCTTTTCTATTTTTCTTCCCTTATTTTCATTTTTTTCTATTTTCCTTTTTCTTTTCTTCCTTTTCTTTTTCCTTTTCTCCTTTTTCTTTTTCCCTTCTTCTTTTTTCCCCACCGATCTTCTTCCTTCGGCCTCCGGCCGAGGCCCCCCGTGCGGCCCCCTTTCTCCTCGCGCGCGTGCGGGTCACGACCCCGACGCGGGCCGCGACTCCCCCCCCCCTCCGCGCGCCCCTCCTCCTCTGCGGAGCCTAGCCGGCGGCCTCGCGGGTGCGGCACGCCAAGGCCGGCCCCGCGGCTCGCCGGGCCACATCGCCCCCTCCCCTCAATTGCTGCGACATACGAAGACCGGGCGAGCGAGTTGTCACCTCCAAACCGGACACCATTACTTCCCCGACGGTCTCCCCTCCACGGCCACGGCGGCACCGCACGACGGGTCAATTCGCACGGCAACGATCGAGAATCCCGGCGGCCGGAGTCCACGCGGGATTTTTCCCCAACCTCCATTGACGGCCATTGAAGCTCCGCGAAGCTCAAAATATCCTCGCCAAACCGACCTTCCCGCGCCTATAAAGGGGCGCGGACCGGCTCCCCACCTCGCCCCGCACCTCCACGACCAATTCCCCCTCCTTCCCGAGCCCTCCATCACCACCACCGGTGCCGCTTCGGTCACCACCGCGAACGACCTCACCGCCGGCCGTCGATCCGCCTCTCCCGAGCACCCCGGCCCGAGGTAAGAAGCGGAATCGGTTGCCCTCGTCCTCCTCTTCGTTTCGCCCCCAATTCCCGGCCGTCGCCGTGCACCGAGTCGCGGGCGCCCCTCCCCCCTTCCACGGTCGGCCTCCCCGCCTCGCGTTCGTGTCGTGAGGGAGGGAGGAAGAAGAAGGGCTTTTTGCCCAAAACCCCCCCGCCCTTTTCCCACTTATCCAAAACCGACCCCCCCCCTCTATTTCCCTCACTCTTTTCTTCCAAAACGGACCCTAAACTTTAAATTAAACCACAAAAACAACCCTGTCCCTTTACAATTATGCCCCTGGACTATTTAGTAACACCCCCGCCGGGTTTAAATATTATAATTAGGCCCTTTTCTTTTATAATAAAATATTAACGAGCCCCTAATTAGCCCTAAACACCTCTCGTTAACCCGTCATTTCATGCGCGATTTTAATCCGAATCGCGCCCAACCTTTCCCACGCCCGTGCCGGGTATACCATCACCCATCCGTCGCCCAAAAACATTGCATAATATTTATTTCTCTATTTTATCTAATTACCTTCCGCGAGCTCGACGGGAGAAAATGTGTATGCTCGTTATTGATTGCTTGCTTGCTCGTGTGTGTGCTATAGCCGACGAAGTAAACGAAGGAAGGTACCCCGAGCCGGAGTTTGGAGCCGACTACTGCGAGCAGGAGCCCGAGGTCCCGAACGCCGAGCCGGCACTCCCCGAAGACTTCGAAGACGGCAAGTTCAACCTCCCCCTTTGATGCATGCTTCTGTCCTAGTTTTATAAATATACCCTATACCCGTTTTATAAATTGCATATTGTTTTACTGCAAAACATGGTAGGATAGCCACCCTTGATTGCTATGATTGAACCTTGTTTTGGCCTAAATGAGTGCTTTAAAAATGTGTGAGTGCTTTCAAAATGTGTGAGTGCTTTAAAAATGGAAATGGGGTATTTTTGGAAAATGAGTACTGAAGCGGGTAGACGGGATGGACGTGTGTGTCGGGAGTATGGGTGAGCTCGTACTGTGTGGTTGAGCGTGTTGGGAGTTGTCCATCTTGTCAATTAAGGACCGGGTTGCGTGACATCTCACCTGACCCAAATCATCGTACAACCACTCGACCGTTGTATGTGGCAACGACTTAGCATAAATCCCACTAGTTAATCTACTTGCCATCGGGTGTGCGGGTGAGCGACGGGGAGACCAAGGAGTAGGGTTACGCTCCGTGTGAGGTACGCCCTGGTTATGTGGGATAGCCCCTTGGTTGCTTCCGTGGTGGCTCGTAGTGTTAGCTAAGGTGGGTAATGGCTTTGATAGGATCCGTACCGCACCGAGGTGTCCGTGTGACGGTACCCTACTTGTGGGTAAAGATGTACAACCTCTCGCAGTGTCAAACCTATTCGAATAGCCGTGTCCACGGTATTGGACGAGTCACGGTGTGGTCACAAAAACTAGTGTTTGGGATGGGAAGTTTTCCGGTGTGAGTTGTTTTCGCGGGTGAAGTGTGTGGTCGTGTGCCCGGCCTACGACGGACGAGAAGTCCGGTAGATCCACGGTGGTTTTTCCCTAAAACAATTGAGTTACTTGGGTTATGAAAATGATTTGCGAAAACCTTTTTGAAATGAACCCCCGCATGTGTAAGTTTGCAAAATGAACCTTAACCCGATCCTTGTTATACCTTATGCATGATTCTCGCTTTATAAGCCCCTCCGTGGGTGGGGTTGGATTTGCCGAGTACGTATGTGCTCACCCTTGTTTTACTAACTATTTTACGGAGGAGGAACCCGATTATATCCCCGAAGACGTCGAGTAGGTCGTCGCCCTACACCCAACCGTGCTCGTGTACCCGGGGCCCCTACCGAAAGCTTCCATGGTGTGGTACTGCGAGGAGGCTATGGAAGCCTTTTCTATCGTTGTGTGGTCGTTAGCGTTTGTGTTGTTCCTTGTAGCGTTGGCACTACCGTGCCCTCTCGTGTCGCCGTGATGTAAAAGAGCGATTCCACTTCGTTGTAATAAATGTGTTACCGGCCTCACGGGATCGGTATTTGTGTCACATTTAGTCACCTCTCGATGAGGGGACGCTTCGGGTGGTATCAGAGCCGTAGGTTGGCCGTAGGACATGACCCCTAGGATACGAGACCTCCTCTGGCCTTCTCTAACCTTTCCTTTGCTAAGCTCACCTGTTCCCAAATCCTTACCTTGATTCTTGCCTGTTTCCAGATGGCTAACCCCGGATGGAACGGAGGAATGCGCCCGTCCCGGCACCGGCCTCCCTAACCTGTTGCTACTCAGCCTAGAGCGCGTCGGAGTAAGGGATCCGCCGGAGTTCGTCTACGGGAGTACGAACGCTACGGCACCCTTCGGTGTAAGCCGCCGATCTTTGTGGGAAGAAGCACGCTTTACCCCGACATAGAACCATGGTTCGTCTCGCCACCGGTTTTCGCTTTGCCGACACCTACCCCAAGGCCGCTCGGAAGGCCCCGCGATGAGCGGCTATGAGTGGTTTATAGACGGCACCTCCGAAGGACTCCAATGGGATTCTTTCCACCCTCACGGAGGAAGAGGACGCTCGTGGATTGCTCGCATGAGAGGACTAGAACGAGAAGAAGAAGACTTAGAAGAGGCGAGTTTCCCACCCGTCCATATACCTCGGAGGCCTAGACCACCTTTATCGGGAGCAAGCCCAGGCAAGCGAAGCGAGCGGATCGACAAAGCGGAAAGAGCGAACGAGAGGATAGAACTAGGAAGGGTGAAGACAACCATAGCGAAGTTGAACTTGAGGACCATGTGTGGTTCGAGGACCGGTGGATGGTCGCTTCCTTGTGTGATGAGTGATTGACAACGTTGTGTGGACCGATTCTTGGCTAAGTATTGCGAGGTGCGGGTTGCGGCTTGACTCGTGTTGGTGCGGGTGAAGAACAAGCGCGAAAGGTCGTCGCCGGTGAGGCCTCCGGGGTGTGGAGAAGACAAGTAGGCTTCGTTCGAGGGACCCGGTGGCCGGCGGGGGTCAAGTGCGGGCCGCATGGTGGCATGAACGAAGCAAGATGAAGTCGTGGACGGTTTCTTGGTTGAGCCTCAAAACCAAGGTCAAGCCGGGACTACGTGGGAGCCAAGTCATGAGTGGAGATTGGCGGAGGCTACACCGAGTTCGCGGGGTTTCCGGTGGTTCACCGAGAAAACCACCGGGTTCCTTGGTTGATCCACAAAGCCAAGACCGGAGAACCGAAGACGGAGGTGCGGCGGCACGGAGCCGGTCCCCGACCGGTGGGTCCGACCGGCCCGGCCGGTGGGGACCGGTCGGCCGGTGAGGAGCACGGTCGACGGCCGTGTGCGACGACGCGGTCCGGAATCTTCGAAGCGGAGGACACGCGTCGGGATCGCATGGCTTGCGTCGAGGCTACACGGGGTGCGGTCGCCGGGCATCCGTCCGATGGTGAAGACATGAAGACTTCCAAATCCGCCCTTGAGGGGCTTGTATCCCTAGTTAGTAGAGAAGGGTATTTTGGACATTCGGTTGCCTCCATATAACCCAAGAGGTGAGAGGATGGCAGCCAACTCTTGAACCCTAGCTCATTAGTTTTCCTATTTTCTACCTATTTTCTCTAGGTTTTCCTTAGGACTAGCAAGAGAGCTTCACGGAGAGATCTTGTAGAGAGGGATGGATGATCGGGCGGCTTGCTAGACCTTGTACGAATCCTTGTTTCATGTATAGATGATTCGGCGTGATTCCTCAAGGTTTGGATGTGTTTTCCCCCGGTTGTTTTTGGTGGTGATTTTCGGAGCCCTCTTCCGGTGATTTCTTTGGAGTGTTTTTGGGGCTTTTCTCTTTGTGATTCGGTGGGGGAAATTTGTGGGAACCCTTCGTGGTTCTTTGGGCTGTGATCCCCCTCCCAAATCCGTGAGAAAAGTTGCTCGAATTTGGGGTTTCTTGAGTTCTTGGGTTGGAAGTGCTTTCGGCGGGATTTCTTCGATTCCTCCTTTTTGGACGAGATTTGGTGGGATTAAACTTGGCTATGGACTCCTCATGAGGTGCTCCCGATATCCCCAAAGTCTTGTTCAAGTCCGTGGAGCGATTCGGGAGATCGAGATTTGGATTTGGGGGAGTTGACCCGCGGGTCTTTGTTCATCCCGAGCCGCCCGGAGCTACACCGGTCCGACCGGTGCTCTTGACCGGTCCGACCGGTGCGAGGCCCTTGTGGGTTTTCGCTCGGGTGAGTGTCTTGGTGTGTTCTTTGTTGTCCCGTGGTACTTCGTTTCGAGTTTGGGTCCGTTTGGTGGTCGGTTGGCCTGTTTGGTGTCTTGGGGACTTTACGGGCCGCCATCGGTCGACCGGTGCGTCTCACCGGTGCGGACCGGTGTAGAGCCACTTAGTGGAAGTTGCTCGGGTTCACCAACGGGGACCGGTCCGGCCGGTGGTGCTCACCCCGGTCGGCCGGTGTGGGTCTGTAGACTCGAGGTTTGTTGTTCCGCTGCGTTATCGAGTCGGAAGGCTGTGTGTGTTGGTTCCTAGGTCCAGTGGCACTCCAGTGGCTACGTGGGCTTGGCCAACTTGGGTAGTGAGTCGGAGACGTGTGTTGGAAGCCGCGTTCGTCTTGTTGGAGTTCTCATCTCCATCGAGAAGAATTTTTATCGGCTCCCATTCACTCCCCCCCCCTCTGCGGTTCGCCGTATCGGTCCTTCAAGTGGTATCGAGCCGGTTCGGGTCTTTGTTGACTCTAACCGGTCTAAGATCCAAGGATGGCGTACCGAGAACGGGGTTCGGGTCCCCCACACTTCGATGGCAAGAACTACCGGATGTGGAGCAAGCGGATGGGTGCATTCCTCCGCGGAAAGGGTCGAGCCTGCTTTGGGATGTCACGGTGGACACGGGCTATGTCCGGCCGATGGATTTCCTTGCTCCGGGGTCGAGGGACGGATTCGACGCCAACAATAAGGCGGTCGACTACTTGTTTCGTGCTTTGTGTCGGCCGAGTTCGATCGGGTGCACACCGAGCACTTGGCTTGTAGGATTTGGGCGGTGTTGAAGGAGGCTCATGTTGGGAACGCCCAGGTTCAGGCACGGTTGTATGCGACCTACCGGAGAGAGTACGAGAACTTCACTCATCTCCCCGGTGAGTCCATCGATGCCTTGTTTCAGAGGTTCACGGTGGTGGTGAACAACATGAGGGCCAATGTGGACGTGCTCCCGTACGATGATCATGATAGAGCGGTCAAGCTCTTACACTCTTTGGATCGTACGATATGGGGCGGTAAGTTCGAGGCCATAGTCGAGTCGGAGAGGTATGATACTCTGACGGTGAACGAGTCGTTCTCGAAGCTCAAGTCGGCCGAGGTGGATAGGGGCATGACCGCCAAGCTCGAGGGACCGAGGCGATTCCCATAGTCTTGCCCTCGTTGGTGGTTCCAAAGGAAAGACTAACTCTAACCCATCCACCGGGATGTTCTCGTTTTCCTCTTTGATGTCTATGCCGGATGAGGAGTTTGATGACCTTGGAGAGGACGAGCCGGCGCCGTTGACGAGGCGGTTCGAGAGGCCGCACGAGAACCGCGTGAACATGAGGAGGAACACGAGGACCCGCTTCCCGGTGCGGCAAGCCGGGACACTTCGTCGCCGAGGCGCCGGAGAAGACCGAGAGCAAGGACGGCTACAAGCACAAGCCGAGGATGAACGATGGCAAGTATCTTGTTCGAGGCGCGACCACAAGAGCAAGCACAAGAACAAGTACAAGGACGAGCGGCGGTCGAGGAAGAAGGAGGGCCGAGGCAAGGCCCGAGCGATGGTTGGAGCGAGCGACGTCGACTCCGGTTCCGCGTACTCCACCTCGAGCTCGAGCGGCGGCGAAGACGAGGGAGATCGCCGCAAGAACAAGAGGTCGTCCAAGAACACGAGCGGGGGCCGAGCTTCTTCGCGAGAGATGGTTTTCGCACCATGGCGCGAGCTCCGGCGGCAAGAAGAGCACACGGAGCGACTCGGACTGCGAGTCCGACGACGAGGTGCGTGATGAACTTCCCTTCTTGCGCCGGGGAGAATGAGAGGCTTGGCTCTTTGCTTGATAACCGTGATGACATGCTTAGAGAGACCAAGAAAATGAGGAAAGAGCTTAGGGCTTCACTCGAGGATGCTAGGACTAGAGTGGCTGAGCTAGAGACACAGGTGCTTGATAGCAAGCTTGAGATTGATTCGCTTAAGGCTAGCCCGTTGTTTCGATGAGAATGATTGTTTTGATTGCTCCATATTCCTTGCTGATCTTGCTTTGTTTAAGGAGAAGCATGCCTCCAAGTGTGAGGAACTAGATGTGCTTAGGGTTGAGGTGGCTGAGCTTAAGTCTAGACCTGCTTTGCTAGGTGCTTGCACTTCTTGCCCTGTTTTGCATGCTAAGATTGATGAGATGCATGCTTACACTAGTTCGCTCGAGGCTAAATTGAAGGAACCCATGCCTACATCTTGCTCTACCGTGAAATGCATGCATTGAAAAATTTGGAGCTTGCACATTATGTTGACCGTTTGCGGGATGAGAATGATGATTTGAGGAAGTTGATGGGGTGGTTGTCCGGTCACGAGCCTCGGTTGAGGATGATGATCGAGGCCTTTAAGAGGCAAGATGGTGAGGGGCTTGGAGCAAACAAGGTTGGTGAGGGAAGTGGAGAGAATATCCGGAGCCACCAAAAACCCACCACAAGAATGAGTTCCCACCAAAACCTAACCATCTAAGGAATCGGCTAGACACAACCCCGGCTCCACCCGTGTTTCCTACACCCACAAATGACCTACAAAAGCCTATCAAGTTTGTGAGCACTTCGGGGAAAGTGTTCTTTGGGAAGGAGAGTGAGAAGGCAAGTGGTGAGAAACCGGTGGAGGGTTTGAGTGGAGAGAAACCAAGTGTGCGGCCACATCCCAAGCCAAAGCCTAAGCTTGTGAGGTTCCATTGTGGCTATTGTGGGAGAGATGGCCATAAGGAGGAGTTTTGCTTCAAGAGGAAGCGAGAGGAGAGAATGAAGAAGGAGTGGGCTAACAAGGACAAGTACCACCCTTCCGATGGTGTACTTGAGCCTCGTATGCGGATGCCCGGGGGCAAGGCGATTGTGAGGACGGTTCGGGCTTGGGGAGAGAAGAAGGCTGCAGGTGGTGTTGTTTGTCTAGGTCACACCGGTCGGACCGGTGTGGGGCACCGGTCGGACCGGTGCGGGCACGGGACGGACGGATGTTCGGGTTTCGAGCTCGTACGGGTGCGAGGGTTGTTTACGGTGGTCGTGGTTCGGTGATTGGGCTGGAAAGGGTGCGGGTGGTCGGTTGCTAGGCGTTCTCCTCCTCGTGCTCAATACGGGGATTGGAGGAGTCGTGGCGTTGAGTTGGAGAGGAAGGACGTACCACGGGCTTTCTTGCGTGGTTTTGGTCCTCCTCCGGGCGAGAGAGGGGTGGTTCCCTCAGGGTGGTTACCGTGGTAGTGTTCGTGGAGGTAGCTTTGGTAGGAGAGATGCTTTGGTTGGTGCTAACCCCACTTTCGAGCAAATGGCTCGGCATTGGTTTTCCTCCTTTGGTACTAACCCCAGTGCTGAGTCGTTTGTTCGCTCACGTGCCTATTTTTGATTTTCAGGTGGGAGACTTGAAGAACATTTGGTTGATTGACTCCGGTTGTTCGAGGCATATGACCGGAGACGGGGGGTGGTTCTCAAGTCTCGTCCCGGTGGTGACGAAGAGGTACATCACCTTTGGGGACAATGGGCGTGGGCGTGTGCTTTCGTAAGGTGAGATAAAAGTGAGTGACAAGATCACTCTGAGGCGTGTTGCTCTTGTTCAATCGGCGGGGTACAATTTGCTTTCGTGTCCCAGTTGTTGGATGAGGGCTTTGAGGTGTTGTTTCGGCCAGGTGGTTCTCGGATTGTGGACTCTCGAGGGGATCTTGTTTGTATGGTCGTTCCCGAGGGTCAGGTGTTTCGTGCTGATTTTTCTCAGTCTTCGGGTGTGGAGCGTTGTTTCTTGGCTGGTTCTTCGAGTGAGTTGTGGAAGTGGCATAGGAAGTTGGGTCACTTGAGCTTTGACCTTTTGTCTCGCTTGAGTAAACTCAATTTGGTCCGAGGATTGCCACGGTTGAAGCTTGAGAAAGAGTTGGTTTGTGCTCCGTGTAGGCATGCCAAGATGGTGGCCTCTTCTCACCCGCCTCTCACCGATGTGATGAGCGAGCGTCCATGCGAGCTGCTCCATATGGACCTTGTTGGCCCGGCTCGTGTGCGATCGCGGGTGGGAAGTGGTATGTCCTTGTTGTGGTGGATGACTATTCTCGGTATGCGTGGGTGTTCTTTACGGAGGATAAGGGGGAGACGTTTGGTTTTGTTCGAGATCTAGTCTTGAGGTTGAGGAACGAGAGGCACGGAGATGCCATACGAGCTATCCGCGGTGATAATGGCTCGGAATTCGGGAACTCTCGTTTTGAAACCTTTTGTCATGACTTGGGTCTTGAGCACCGAGTTTTCGAGTCCGTATACGCCTCCCCGAATGGTGTTGTGGAAAGGAATAACGGGACCTTGTGCGAGATGGCTCGGACGATGCTTGATGAGCATAGGACTCGAGGAGGTATTGGGCTGAGGCGGTGAATACCGCATGCTATGTGTCGAACAGAATATACCTCAGAGTGCACAAGAAGAAGACATGCTATGAGTTGATGCATGGTCGCACACCCAAGGTGAGTCACTTCCATGTCTTTGGTTGCAAGTGCTTTATTCTTAAGAAGGGCAGGAAGTTGGATAAGTTTGAGGCTAGGTCTGTCGATGGCATTTTCTTTGGTTATGCATCTCATTCTAGAGCATATCGTGTGCTCAATCTTGAAACTAACCAAATCGTGGAGACTTGCGAGGTAACCTTCGACGAGACAGAGCCACGTAGTCAGCTTGTCTTTGAGTGTGCAGGTGATGATGAGCTTGGCGAGGAGATCTTTCGGGGAGGAGGAGCATGAACATGGTGATGATGAAGATGGCGGTGTGGTGCCCCCGGCCGAACATGTACCCACTACTTCGACTACGATGATGGATGGACCCTCCGCTACACCTACGACGACAAATCAAGAACGAGGAGAAGGCGATGTTGAGGGGGAGGTAGCTTCGAGGCGAGAACCTCCCCGGCGAGTTCGGGTGGATCACCCGGCTTCGAGGATCATCGGCGACATGAATGAACGCACTACACGGTCGAGGGTTCGAAACAATTCCCATTTTGCTCATGCTGCATTTGTTGCTTCTTTCGAGCCCAAAGACATTGGACACGCACTATCCGATCACAATTGGGTTAACTCGATGCATGAGGAGTTGGAGAACTTTGAGAGGAATCGGGTGTGGGAGTTGGTTGACCCTCCCCCGGGGTGTAAGCCGATTGGTACAAAGTGGGTGTGGAAAAACAAAGAGGGAGAGAAGGGTGAGGTTGTGAGGAACAAGTCGAGACTTGTTGCTCGGGGGTTCGGTCGAAGGAGGGGATCGACTACGAGGAGACCTTTGCTCCCGTAGCCCGTTTGGAGGCGATTAGGATCCTTCTAGCCTTTTCGTGGCTAAAGGGTTCAAGTTGCACCAAATGGATGTGAAGAGTGCTTTTACGAATGGAGTGTTGGAGGAAGAAGTGTATGTGAGACGACCTCGGGGTTTGAGAGTGAGAAGTACCCCCACGGGGGTGTACAAGTTGAGGAAGGCGGCCGTATGGGTTGAAGCGGGCGCCTAGAGCTTGGTATGGCGAGGTTGAGGGGGTTCTTGTTTGAGAGAGGTTTTGAGATGGGGAAGGTCGATCGGACCTTGTTTTTGGCGAGGCGAGGAGAGATATCCCGATTGTGCGGGTGTACGTGGATGATATTGTCTTTGGTGGCTCGTCTAACTCTCTTGTTGCGAGGTTTGCGGATGATATGAGCGGGGAGTTTGAGATGAGCATGATGGGCGAGTTGCGGTTCTTCCTCGGGCTACAAATCAAGCAATCAAAGGAAGGTACATTTGTGCACCGGGCTAAGTACACCAAGGACATTGTGAGAAAGTTCAAGATGGAGGACTCCAAGGCTATGACGACGCCGATGAGTACGACTACGGCTCTTGATGCGGACGAGGAAGGTGAACACGTGGACCGGAAGGAGTACCGAAGCATGATCGGGTCACTCCTCTACTTGACGGCGACGAGGCGGACATACGATTCTCGGTGTGTACGTGCGCTCGTTTTCAAGCGTCTCCGAGGACTTCGCATCGGCAAGCGGTGAAGAGAATTTTCGGTACTTGCGTCACACTCCCGACTTCGGCCTTTGGTACTCCGCGTCCTCTTCTTTGGCGCTTCATGGCTTTTCGGACGCGGATTTTGCCGGGTGTCGGTTGGATAGGAAGTCCACTTCGGGACTTGCCGAGTTTTTGGGTTCTTCGTTGGTGTCTTGGTCTTCTCGTAAGCGGTCGAGTGTTGCTCAATCCACGACCGAAGCCGAGTATGTTGCCGCTCGCTAGTTGTTGCTCTCGGCTCCTTTGGATCACCTACACCATGAGTGACTTTGGTGAGGAGTATACCCATGTCCCACTTCAATGTGATAGCACCGGTGCCATAAGCATTGCAAAGAACCCGGTGCTCCATTCCAAAACCAAGCACATAGAAGTGAGGTATCATTTCCGAGAGACAATGTTGAGAAAGGAAAGATAGCGTTGATCCATGTACCCACACATCACCAACTAGCCGATATTTTCACCAAACCCCTAGATCAAGCAACTTTCACTCGTTTGCGGGGGGAACTTGGTGTGTGTTTGATTTCTGAGTTGGGTGTGTGGGAGCTTTCTTTTGCGGTGGTGTCGAGCCGTTTTGCCTCCCCTCGAGGAGCCGGTTTGTAGCATATGTATAGCTTTCCTTTGTGCACTCCTTGCATTTGGCATGGCATATGTAACATGATGTATAGGCATCCTTGTATCTTAGATTGCATGCATTTTGTATCATATGCATTGGTTAGGAAAAGCTTCTCTTATATACATTGTTCACCATGGAATGAGATATATGTCTTTGTGAGCTTGTTTAGTATGCTACGGTTAGTTTGGCTTAGCTCTTGATGATCTTGATGAATAATCCATGGTTGATAGCTTTGCTTTTGAAAATTGTCACATGTATGCTCTCTCATGTGTAAATGCCTTTACATGCTCTTAACATGTTTTTGTGGCTTTGCTATGCTTAATTTGTGGTTGGATAGCTAGCTTATTGATCATATGGGGCCAAAGGCTCATTTGCCATCATGAATGTTTAGCCCTCTAGATTTATCTTGTGGAGGAGCATAAGTTCCTTTTTGTCGCAAAGACATTTCATGTACCATTTACAAATCTGAAAATGAAATGAAAAATGCTTGGAAAATATGCTCCCATGTCTTATGTGCTGAATTTAATTCGCTTTGGGTGCTAAACCGTTGCATGATGCCTACCAATGAGAAGTCTCATACATAGAAGTAGGCACATGGCTCGGTGGCTTTGACATGACATGAGGTGCTTGTGGGTGTTTGTGATGGTCTTATGGTTAGAATAGGGTTGTCCTAGCATGAAGTTTGTGTGGCTTTGCCATTTTGATATGCTTTGATCATGTTTAGGACTTTGCTCATGAGAGGCAAGTTTTTTTGCAAAATTGCCAAAATCCATCTTAGCTTCGTCCAATGGTTGTGAAACTTGGTGATCATGTGGTTGAGATCGATACGAAGCCGTAGAGTACCTAACTTGCTCATTTGGACATGTGTAGCATTCTTTGTTGAATTTTGTATATTTGAGAAGCTCTAGGTTGAAAGTTTTGCATTTTTGGCTTGATTCATGCATTGCCAACAAGGGGGAGAAGTTTGAGCTTGAAATGGCTTGTTGGATGCTTTTGGAAGGTTTTCAGGTGGTTTCGAGCCATTTCTGGGCTCTGTTGTACACCGGTCTGACCGGTGAAGAGCACCGGTCTGACCGGTGTGAGTGCTGGTCCTGTACATATGTTAGGCACCGGTCTGACCGGTGGTGGTGACCGGTCGACCGGTGTGGCGACGATCTTTGCGGCAGTCTGTCCCGATTCATGTGGTTTCTTGCATGCTTTCGTCCGGGGGAGTTGCATTGGTTCGGGGGGAGTTTGCATGTGTGCGGGGGGAGCTCTTTGTGAGTTTTCGAGTTTTGTTTCGGTGGTTTGTGCTCTTTGCTTGAGCTTTGTTTTGTCTCGGATGTGTCGAGCCGTTGCCCTTGCCTAAGGGGTCCGAGACTTGTCTTCTTCAAGTGATCTTGCTCTTTGCCTTTGTTCGGCTTTCGATCGCTTGTTGGAGTTTCTTTTTGTTCGTTTCTTTTTCTTTTCTTTTCTCTCTTGTTACTTCCGTGTGGGTGTTGTCAATGCACTCATCAAGGGGGAGATTGAGGACCATGTGTGGTTCGAGGACCGGTGGATGGTCGCTTCCTTGTGTGATGAGTGATTGACAACGTTGTGTGGAGCGATTCTTGGCTAAGTATTGCGGGTGCGAGGGTTGCGGCTTGACTCGTGTTGGTGCGGGTGAAGAACAAGCGCGAAAGGTCGTCGCCGGTGAGGCCTCCGGGTGTGGAGAAGACAAGTAGGCTTCGTTCGAGGGACCCGGTGGCCGGCGGGGTCAAGTGCGGGCCGCATGGTGGCATGAACGGCAAGATGAAGTCGTGGACGGTTTCTTGGTTGAGCCTCAAAACCAAGGTCAAGCCGGGACTACGTGGGAGCCAAGTCATGAGTGGAGATTGGCGGAGGCTACACCGAGTTCGCGGGGTTTCCGGTGGTTCACCGAGGAAAACCACCGGGTTCCTTGGTTGATCCACAAAGCCAAGACCGGAGAACCGAAGACGGAGGTGCGGCGGCACCGGACCGGTCGACCGGTGGGTCGCCGGCCGGTCGACCGGTGGGGACCGGTCGGCCGGTGAGGAGCACGGTCGGCCGGTGTGCGGCGACGCGGTCCGGAATCTTCGAAGCGGAGGACACGCGTCGGGATCGCATGGCTTGCGTCGAGGCTACGCGAGGGGTGCGGTCGCGGGCATCCGTCCGATGGTGAAGACATGAAGACTTCCAAATCCGCCCTTGAGGGGCTTGTATCCCTAGTTAGTAGAGAAGGGTATTTTGGACATTCGGTTGCCTCCATATAACCCAAGAGGTGAGAGGATGGCAGCCAACTCTTGAACCCTAGCTCATTAGTTTTCCTATTTTCTACCTATTTTCTCTAGGTTTTCCTTAGGACTAGCAAGAGAGCTTCACGGAGAGATCTTGTAGAGAGGGATGGATGATCGGGCGGCTTGCTAGACCTTGTACGAATCCTTGTTTCATGTATAGATGATTCGGCGTGATTCCTCAAGGTTTGGATGTGTTTTCCCCGGTTGTTTTTGGTGGTGATTTTCGGAGCCCTCTTCCGGTGATTTCTTTGGAGTGTTTTTGGGGCTTTTCTCTTTGTGATTCGGTGGGGGAAATTTGTGGGAACCCTTCGTGGTTCTTTGGGCTGTGATCCCCCTCCCAAATCCGTGAGAAAAGTTGCTCGAATTTGGGGTTTCTTGAGTTCTTGGGTTGGAAGTGCTTTCGGCGGGATTTCTTCGATTCCTCCTTTTTGGACGAGATTTGGTGGGATTAAACTTGGCTATGGACTCATCATGAGGTGCTCTGATATCCCCAAAGTCTTGTTCAAGTCCGTGGAGCGATTCGGGAGATCGAGATTTGGATTTGGGGGAGTTGACCCGCGGGTCTTGTTCATCATCCCGGCCGCCCGAGCTACACCGGTCGACCGGTGCTCTTGGCCGGTCCGGCCGGTGCGGGCCCTTGTGGGTTTTCGCTCGGGTGAGTGTCTTGGTGTGTTCTTTGTTGTCCCGTGGTACTTCGTTTCGAGTTTGGGTCCGTTTGGTGGTCGGTTGGCCTGTTTGGTGTCTTGGGGACTTTACGGCTGCCATCGGTCGACCGGTGCGTCTCCTTCGGTCGACTCGTGTAGAGCCACTTAGTGGAAGTTGCTCGGGTTCACCAACGGGGACCGGTCCGGCCGGTGGTGCTCACCGGTCGGCCGGTGTGGGTCTGTAGACTCGAGGTTTGTTGTTCGCTGCGTTCTCGAGTCGGAAGGCCGTGTGTGTTGGTTCCTAGGTCCGGTGGCACTCCGGTGGCTACGTGGGCTTGGCCAACTTGGGTAGTGAGTCGGAGACGTGTGTTGGAAGCCGCGTTCGTCTTGTTGGAGTTCTCATCTCCATCGAGAAGAATTTTTATCGGCTCCCATTCACTCCCCCCCCTCTGCGGTTCGCCGTATCGGTCCTTCGAACTACACAACACAAAGCAAGAATACCTCGGGGAAAGAAAGCGCACGCCGTTGGCCCATAGAGCCCTATGGGATGAACTAAAGGAGCGAAGAAGCGAGAGATGAAGGAGCCGGAAGCGAGAAGAAGATGAACCCGAAGAAACCCACGGGACAAAGGGACCCGGATTGAAGATGAGATGCTTTGGAGCAAGATCTTCCACTAAAGAAGCGCCGTATCCAGCTAGAGGAAGAGTCACCATGAGGATAAGACTAGGGTGTAGGCTAGAAGTTGAGTCCTAGTAATAATAAGTGTACCCCGAAGAATGTACCCCAACCTTACTACTAAATAAAGTTATCCATCTCTTGTACCCCACCACAACCTGTTCAACTCTACCTTTGTTTTCAGATGGCGGAAGATGGATGGACCCAAGGCGTGTGCCAGGAGGAGCCTGGTTTTGCTCGCCTGCTCATCAACTCCCTGGAGCGCCTCGGTATCACGCGAGCGCCCTAGGTACTACGAGGGAGAGTACGAGCAACTCGGCACTCTTCGGCGTAGAGTGGTCCTCTCCGTCGCTAGAAGCAACCGCCACACCAACATCGAGCCGTGGCGCGTGACCGCCACGGGGGTTTCGACACCGGGATACCTATCCTTTGGCCCTCAGAAAAGCCCTCCGCTACCCGTGCCGAATCTACGAAGAACACCTCGTCCCCACACCGATGAGGTACTTCCCTCCCGCCATCGGGACCCCGGTTGGCGAGGCCCGCATGAGGAACCGGAACGACGCCGCCACCAAGAGGACTGCTATACCACGTAGTCGCCTACCTTGTCTCCTTGGATAAGCTCTTTGATGACCAAGCCAGACACTTGAGGGAACAAATCGGCGGGCCGAGCAAGCTGAAGTCACAGTGCGGATGCACCAAGTCCGAGTGGCCCAAGCTGAAGCAAGGACCGCGGCCGCCATAAGCAGTGAAGCCGTTGCCCAGGAAAGCCTCAGGAGAATCCAGGACCAACGCATGCAAGAATGGACCCACGGCGGAACGCCGTTCCAGCCATTGGAGAAGCTCAAGTCCTACTGGGAACACCCCTTGTAGGATGGGGAGGAACCATCGAAGTCCCCCCATCACCACCAGCAGTCACCGAACCCCCAACAGCTACCGCTGAAGCCACAGCACAGCCTCAGGAGAACGGAGACCCCGAAGGCGGAAACGATGACGAGTTGCTCATTCCGCTGGAAGAACACTCGACCCCAGAAGACAGCTCCCCTCGCGAGTAGTGTGCCCCAAGACCCAGGGAATGAAGCCGTACTGGTCCAAGTTGCGCCCTTAGTCCTTAGTCGTGTAGTATGTCCGCGTAGTCGGGATGTATCCTCCTTGCTGGTTTGTAATAAAAACTTGTTTGTGCTGGCTTGTTTGCTATGTGCTTGTTGTGTGCTTACCGGCGAGAATAGACCCCGCCTTTTCAAAAAGAAATCCATAATCCACTCAAACATCACATAAAACTAGATCTCTTAGAAACCCGCTTCTTTACGGATGGTTTCCGGGCGCCTGTCGGGACCCACAAATCGGACGCGAGAGGGATCGCAAGCCGATCGGAGGGGAGCGCCTCCACGACCGGGAGGTTAACCAAAACGAGGATGGAGGAGAGAACGTGGTCCCGCCACCGCCACCCCCTCCCGTTGACTTGGCACAAGTCTTAGCCAACGGATCGTCCCGATGGAGGCTATCTTCAACGCCATCAACCGCCCAAGACCCCGAGTTTTGAGCATGAGCGAGAAGCCGATCGAGTTCCTCGGGACTAAGTCGCCCACCTTTGGCGGGTCGGTGAATCCTTTGGATGCGACGATTGGCCGAGAGCCATCCGAGGGAAGCCGGAGCCCCTCCTTTGCGAGGACCATGACAAGGTTCTCTCGGCAGCTCACCGACTCACCGGGACGGCCCTAGCCTGGTGGGAAAATTCTCGCGCCGCCGCCAAGGATCCCTCCACCATCACATGGGATGAATTCGTGGAGGAGTTCCGCCGCTACCACATCCGGAGGCCACACGCGAAGCGGAAGGCGGACGAGTTCCGCGAACTCCGCCAAGGCAACATGTCCGTGGAGGAATACACGTACCGGTTCATAGAGGCGGCACGCTATGCCCCCGAGGAGGTGGATAAAGACTCCAAAAAGCAAGAGATGTTCAAGAAGGGGCGACTCCGGAACCGAGGACACCGCCGACTCCTCGGAGTTACCCGGACTTTAACACCCTCATGAACATGGCAATACTCACGGAGAGAGCAAGGGCCGAGGAAAAGAAGGAAAACAAGCGCAAGTTCATGGAACACAAGGCCAAGCAAAGCAAGAGCGGTCCCGGAGAGGCCGAGAAACTTTGGACACCCCATGTCCGGGTTCCAAGCTCCTATGCGGTACGAACCCAATCCCAAGCCACGAGCTCGCAAGCCCCCGAGCCCGGTTCAAGCCCTCCTACAACCGGAGTGCTATGAAGCCCCCACGAGAACAACACCGCCGGATCATCCCGGCAACAACAACAACTTCCGAGTGTGTTTCAGCGCCGAGAAACCGGGCACTTCATCGCCCAACTGCCCCTATGCTAAAAAGCCAACCACCACCACCTACTCCAACTCGGTGAACGGGCCAAGGCCGCTTGTGTCAGGAGCCAACCGTATGCCGGTGCGCGGCAACAATAACTTCGGCAACAACAACGGCAACCGGCGAGACGAGGCGGCCCCGGCGGTCGTATGGACGCGCCGGGGTTAATCACATCAATGCGCGGGAGGCACGGGAAGCACAAGGCGTAGTACTCGGTGAGTTCTCGGTCGGCTCGGTTTTGGCTACCATCTTTGTTCGATTCGGGAGCATCGCACTCATTCATATCCTCAAGCTTTGTGGAAAAGCATAGCATACCCACGGTACTACTCAAAGCACCCCTAATAACTCGAACGCCGGAGGCGACATTAAGTGTCAGGCGGGATGCCCCCGGGTAAGGATTATTTTAAGTGGGGTAGAGTTCCTAGCAGACCTGGTAGTACTGAAATCCAAGGGGATAGATGTGATCCTTGGGATGGACTGGTTAAGCCAACACCATGGCCTCATAAGTTGCGCCGATAAAGTAGTGCACCTAACCAACCCAGACGGGATACAAATGACCTGCCACACCCGAGGACACAGGCCAGACATAATGGTTTTCAACATAGAAGCCAAGTCCATAGAAGATGTCCCAGTAGTACGAGAATACCCAGATGTGTTCCCCGAAGAACTCCCTGGAATGCCACCGGACGGGGGGATATAGAGTTCGTAATCGACCTTATCCCTGGAACCTCTCCCATAGCCAAGAGGCCCTATAGGATGGCGGCCTGCGAGTTGGCGAGAATTGAAGAAGCGGCTAAGCGAGAACTCCGGCGAAGTGGTTCATCAGACCAAGCTCATCACCATGGGGAGCCCCAGTGCTTTTCGTGGAGAAGAAGGATAAGAGCATGAGGATGTGCGTGGACTATCGCTCGCTGAACGAGGTCACCATTAAAAACAAGTACCCTCTTCCCAGGATAGATGACCTGTTTGACCAGCTGAAGGGAGCCAAGTATTTCTCGAAGGTGGATCTAAGGTCAGGGTACCACCAGCTCAAGATTAGGGAAAGTGACATCCCCAAGCTCGCCTTTGTCACTCGCTACGGGCGATACGAGTTCACGGTGATGTCCTTTGGACTAACCAATGCACCAGCATACTTCATGAACCTCATGAATAAGGTGTTCATGGAAGAGCTGGACAAGTTTGTCGTAGTCTTCATTGACGACATACTTGTTTACTCCAAGAGCGTGGAGGAGCACGAGCAGCATCTTCGAGTAGTCTTCGGGAAAATTGAGGGCACACAAGTTGTACGCCAAGTTCGGCAAGTGTGAATTTTGGCTGGAGAAAATATCCTTCCTTGGGCACATTCGGCGCGAGGAAGGAGTAGGCCGTAGACCCGGGAAAGTAGAGACAGTCTCCAGCGGCGCAACCGACCTACGTGAGCGAGATCGGGGAGTTTCCTAGGTTTAGCGAGGGTATTACCGGAGATTTATCGAGGGATTCTCCAAGATCGCCGGCCCATGACAGAGCTGCTCAAGAAGGAGAAGAAGTTCAAGCCGGACCCAAGCTCGCGAGAGAAGTTTCCAAGAGTTGAAGAAGAGGTTGACCACGGCCCGGTGCGACCACCGCCGGACATTCAACGGGACTTTGTCGTGTATTGCGACGCCTCCCGACAAGGGTTGGGATGTGTTCTCATGCAAGATAGGAAAGTAGTGGCATATGCCTCCCGTCAGCTCAAACCCCATGAGCAGAATTATCCCACCCATGATCTGGAGTTTGCAGCCGTAGTGCATGCCATGAAGATGCGGAGACACTACGATCGGGAACAAGTGTGAAATCTACACGGACCACAAGAGTCTAAAGTACATCTTCACCCAGCCCGACCTGAACCTAAGGCAAAGAAGGTGGCTAGAGCTAGTCAAGGACTATAACCTAGAGATTCACTACCACCCGGGGAAGGCCAATGTAGTAGCGGGACGCCTTGAGCCGGAAAACCTACGAGAAGGCGGCACCCAAGAATGCCCGGTTGCAAGAGGAGATGGCACGGCTCAACGTACACATCGTCCCCCAAGGCTACGTCCGCCGGGTGAGTGTTCGGCCTACCCTAGAGGAAAAGATCCGGAAGGCCCAAGAGACGGATGAAAATCGATGAAGATCCGCAAGCATACAGGGAGAGAACAAGGCCCCCGACTTCAGGGTAGATGACCAAGGCACCCTATGGTACAAAAACAGGATATGCGTGCCTGAAGGAGGGGATTTTCGACAGACCATCATGGATGAGGCACACAACTCGGCATACTCCATTCACCCGGGATCCACCAAGATGTACATGGACTTAAAACAAAAGTATTGGTGGAATGGGATGAAAGCAGACATTGCACGGTTCGTCGCCCTTTGTGACACTTGTCGGAGGATCAAAGCCGAACATCGAAGCCCGCGGGGGCTCGTTGCGGCCTTTACCAATCCCGGTATGGAAGTGGGACGAGATAGGTATGGACTTCATAGTAGGGTTGCCAAGGACTCGAAGGGACATGAATTCATATGGGTGATCGTGGACCGACTCACTAAAGTCGCTCACTTTCTACCCGTACGGACCACTTATGGTGGAGAGAAATTGGCGAAACTCTACATAGAAAATATAGTGAAGTTGCATGGAGTGCCTAGCAGAATAGTCTCAGATAGAGGGACCCAGTTCACCTCTAGGTTCTGGAAAAGCCTGCACAAAGCCATGGGCACCAAGCTAGACTTCAGTTCAGCGTACCACCCACGGACCGACCGGACGGACCGAAAGGGTGAATCAAATCTGGAAGATATGTTGAGAGCATGCGTCCTCACCTATGGCAAAGATTGGGAGCGGAGCTTGCCATATGCGAATTTTCCTACAACAACGGCTACCAAGCAAGTACGGGAATGTCGCCATTCGAAGCACTATACGGGAGAAAATGTAGGACACCCACGATGTGGTCGGAAGTAGGAGAGCGTGCCCTGGTTGGGCCCGCACTTATAAAGGAAGCCGAGGAGCGAGTAGCCGATATCCAAGAGAAGTTGAGAGCCGCTCGGTCCCGGCGGAGAAGAGCTACGCGGACAAGAAAAGGCGTGAAGCGAGCTTCAATCCGAGAGACTTCGTCTACCTCAAGGTTTCGCCCATCCGGGGGGACTCGGAGATTTCAGGTACATGGGAAGTTGGCCCCACGGTACATCGGACCGTATAAAGTGCTAAAGAGAGTCGGAGCAGTAGCATACCGGTTGGAGCTACCCGAAGAAATGTCAGATATACACCCAGTGTTCCACATCTCCCAGCTACGCCGATGTTTGAAGGTTACGGAAGAGAAGCGAGTACGGGGTAGAGACCATCGACCTACGCCCGGACCTTAGGTACCGGGGAGGTGCCCGTCAAGATCTTAGACAACGTGGTCAAGCGGACAAGGACGACCGAAGTACGGGTGTGCGAGAGTCCAATGGAGCAGACACGGGGTGGAAGAAGCTACGTGGGAACGAGAGGACGCAGCGAAGAAGGAGTTTCCCCACCTTTTCGAAACTTAGCCGAATCTCGAGGACGAGATTCATTTTAAGTGGGGTAGGTTTGTAACGCCCGCGTTTTTAGCTCCTAATAAATCACCAAATAAATCACGCGTGTTTTCAAAGCGTCCCGGGCGAGCTCATTTGCCCCCTTTCGGAACCACGGTCACCGTCCCCCTCTCTCACCCTCGGCGCGCGTGCCGCGAATCCCCGCCGGCGCCGCTCGCATTCAAGCCGGCACCCACGCATGCCACCCCGGCGCCGCGGTCGGCCACCGCACCGGGAATCCCCGCGCACGCCGCGGTCCCGCCTGGCCGATCCGCCTCGCCATCACCACCGTCCGGAATTGACGCCGGTATCCGAGAAACCCGAGAAAAATCGCAAAATCCCTTCTCCGAATTTTTCTAGAAATTCACCTAATTTTCTAAATCCCTTTTCTATTTTTCTTCCCTTATTTTCCTTTTTTCTATTTTCCTTTTTCTTTTCTTCCTTATCTTTTTCCTTTTCTCCTTTTTCTTTTTCCTTTCTTCTTTTTTTTTCCCCACCGATCTTCTTCCTTCGGCCTCCGGGCCGAGGCCCCCCTGCGGCCCCCTTTCTCCTCGCGCGCACGCGGGTCACGACCCGACGGGCCGCGACTCCCCCCCCTCCCCGCGCCCCTCCTCCTCGCGGGAGCACGGCCGGCGGCCCTCGCGAGCGCGGCACGCCAAGGGCGGCTCCGCGGCTCGCCGGGCCACATCGCCCCCCTCCCCTCCATTGCTCGACATACGAAGACCGGGCGGCGAGTTGTCACCTCCAAACCGGCCACCATTACTTCCCCGACGGTCTCCCCTCCACGGCCACGGCGGCCCGCACGACGGGTCAAGTCGCACGGCAACGGCCGAGAATCCCGCCGGCCGGAGTCCACGCCGGGATTTTCCCGAACCTCCATTGACGGCCATTGAAGCTCCGCGAAGCTCAAAATATCCTCGCCAAACCGACCTTCCCGCGCCTATAAAGGGGCCGAACCGGCTCCCCACCTCGCCCCGCACCTCCACGACCAATTTCCCCTCCTTCCCGAGCCCTCCATCACCACCACCAGTGCCGCTTCGGTCACCACCGCGAACAGCCTCACTGCCGGCCGTCGATCCGCCTCTCCAGAGCACCCCAGCCCGAGGTAAGAAGCGGAATCGGTTGCCCTCGTCCTCCTCTTCGTTTCGCCCCAATTCCCGGCCGTCGCCGTGCACCAGGTCGCCGGCGCCCCTCCCCCCTTCCACGGTCGGCCTCCCTGCCTCTGCGTTCTGTGTCGTGAGGGAGGGAGGAAGAAGAAGGGCTTTTTGCCCAAAACCCCCTGCCCTTTTCCCACTTATCCAAAACCGACCCCCCCTCTATTTCCCTCACTCTTTTCTTCCAAAACAGACCCTATACTTTAAATTAAACCACAAAAACAACCCTGTCCCTTTACAATTATGCCCCTGGACTATTTAGTGACACCCCCGCCAGGTTTAAATATTATAATTAGGTCCTTTTCTTTTATAATAAAATACTAACAGGCCCCTAATTAGCCCTAAACACCTCTGTTAACCCGTCATTTCATGCGCGATTTTAATCCAAATCGCGCCCAACCTTTCCACGCCCATGCGGGTATACCATCACCCATCCGTCGCCCAAAAACATTGCATAATATTTATTTCTCTATTTTATCTAATTACCTTCCGCGAGCTCGGTACGGGAGAAAATGTGTATCTTTGTTATTGATTGCTTGCTTGCTGTGTGTGTGCTATAGCCGACGAAGTAAACGAAGGAAGGTACCCGAGTCGGAGTTTGGAGCCGACTACTGCGGCGGGAGCCCGAGGTCCCGAACACCGAGCCGGCACTCCCCGAAGACTTCGAAGACGGCAAGTTCAACCTCCCCCTTTGATGCATGCTTCGTCCTAGTTTTATAAATATACCCTATACTGTTTTATAAATTGCATATTGTTTTACTTCAAAACATGGTAGGATAGCCACCCTTGATTGCTATGATTGAACCTTGTTTTGGCCTAAATGAGTGCTTTAAAAATGTGTGAGTGCTTTCAAAATGTGTGAGTGCTTTAAAAATGGAAATGGGATATTTTTGGAAAATGAGTACGAAGCTGGGTAGACGGGATGGACGTGTGTGTCAGGAGTATGGGTGAGCTCGTACCTGTGTGGTTGAGCGTGTTGGGAGTTGTCCATCTTGTCAATTAAGGACCGGGTTGCGTGACATCTCACCTGACCCAAATCATCGTACAACCACTCGACCGTTGTATGTGGCAACGACTTAGCATAAATCCCACTAGTTAATCTACTTGCCATCTGGTGTGCGGGTGAGCAGCGGGAGACCAAGGAGTAGGGGTACGCTCTGTGTGAGGTACGCCCTGGTTATGTGGGATAACCCCTTGGTTGCTTTCGTGGTGGCTCGTAGTGTTAGCTAAGGTGGGTAATGGCTTTGATAGGATCCGTACCGACACTGAGGTGTCCGTGTGACGGTACCCTACTTGTGGGTAAAGATGTACAACCTCTGCAGAGTGTCAAACCTATTCGAATAGCCGTGTCCACGGTATTGGACGAGTCACGGTGTGGTCACAAAAACTAGTGTTTGGGATGGGATGATTTCTGGTGTGAGTTGTTTTCCGGGTGAAGTGTGTGGCTGTGTGCCTGGACTACGATGGACGGGAAGTCCGGTAGATCCACAGTGGTTTTTCCCTAAAACAATTGAGTTACTTGGATTATGAAAATGATTTGCGAAAACCTTTTTGAAATGAACCCCTGCATGTGTAAGTTTGCAAAATGAACCTTAACCTGATCCTTGTTATACCTTATGCATGATTACGCTTATAAGCCCCTCCGTGGGTGGGGTTGGATTTCTTTGAGTACGTATGTGCTCACCCTTGTTTTACTAACTATTTTACGAGAGGAGGAACCCGATTATATCCCCCGAAGACGTCGAGTAGGTCGCTGCCCTACACCCAACCGTGCCTGTGTACCCAGGGCCCCTACCGAAAGCTTCCATGGTGTGGTACTCTGAGGAGGCTATGGAAGCCTTTGCTATCGTTGTGTGGTCGTTAGCGTTTGTGTTGTTCCTTGTAGCGTTGGCACTACGGGTGCCCTCTCGTGTCGCCGTGATGTAAGGGCGATTCCATTTGTTGTAATAAATGTGTTACCGACCTCCCGGGACCGGTATTTGTGTCACATTTAGTCACCTGCGATGAGGGGACGCTTCAACCCTCGAGCGAATTTGCACGGCCCTCATCGATCGGGATGAGGCGGCGCGGCGGCGCGGGGAGACACGGAGAGGATGCGCACCCCGGCGACCAATTGGAAGGCGGAGGTGGCCGCCGTCCGCGGCGACAACACGGAGCTCCATTCGTTGCTCGGGGGCGCGGGCCCGGCGAGCCGGGGGCGAGGAGCGGGCGCGCGCGGCGAGCGAGAGGACCAAGGAGGCCGACGAGCGAAGGCTACCCTCAACGCCAATGTTGTGGCGCTCGCCATCGCGGAGGACCGGCTCTTGCAAGAGCGTACCACCCGCCGGGGGGCGAGGGGCAGCTCCAACAAGAGCGGGCTGCTCTTGCCGATGCCGGTCGGCGCTCGAGCGGGAGCGCATCGCTCGCGAGGGCGGCGCGGGAAGTCGGCGGAGGAGCGGAACGCGGAGTTCTCGAAGCTCGAGGGCGAGCTGGTGGTCCTCAGCATCACGAGCGCGAGCCAAGAGCGAGGCCCTCAAGGAGCGGAGCGACACCGTCAACGGCCTTCAGCAGGCGGTCGAGGCCGAGCGCCGCGCCCTCGAGGTGGAGAAGAAGCAGGTCGAGGGTAAGTCGTTGTTTGTCTTTTGTTTTGCTGATTTTCCCTTAGAGGGTTCGTCCCCTGTTACGATTTCTCTCTTGCGGCAATGTTCGAGGGCCGCGCACGCGCGCCGGGGCACGCGGCCCCGATCGTGCCGAGGCACCGCACTGTCGGTGCGGAATATGGTCCCGACACTAACCGGTAGATAGCGCCTAGGTCTATCCCTCGATGGTCGATGCTAAGCAACAAGTGACACGAGAGATTTTATCCTAGTTCGGCCGCGGGGCGCGTACGTCCGGCGAGGGGCGTGCTCGGGGCACTATATTACTTAGCACCGGGGGTGCTTGTAGTGGGGCAAATACAAGCAAGGCGGGAGAGGAAGCGTGGCCTCCAAGTCCCTGGAAGGATGGCTGAAGATGTTGTGGGAGAATGAGAAGTGTATGCGTGGTGTATGAAGTGTTCTGTGTTGTTTGTCTCCTCCGTCCCCCCGCGGCTGGGGGCTCGCCTCCCCTTTTATAGGCCAAGGGGGCGGCGAGTTACATGCACGCCGCGCTATCCAGCTACGTGGGGGTGCACGTCGTGCTACACTGTAGAGTGGGCGGCTGTCCGGACGATCTTCGCGGCGATGCGGCCATGATGGCCTACTTCGTACCCGAACGGTGGCGGTTCGAGGGTAGGATGGAGGTAGGCGGTGGTGGCGTCCTCCGGTAGGCTTCGAGGGAGGTGCGATGATGGGCGGTACGGGGTACGGGGAGCGGCGAACGGCGTTCATTCCCAATGCGCTTCACGGTAGTGGAGAGGTTGCTACGGCGCCGGCGTGCGCCCCGCACGCGCGGGTACGGCGGCCACGCCGTCACAGTGGCCGGGATGGCGGTCCACCGGCCTAGCGCCTCCACCTAATCCCTGTAAGGTCACGGGGAAAGTGAAATCGAGGGTGCGCCGGTCCCCCTTCGAGGGTCGGGCGCGTTAGCCGTACTATAGTGGGCGCGCGGTGTCACGGACCGGCACCGGCCGTACCGCACAGTCCCTTCCCACAGTGGCGGGGATGGGCGCCTCCCCGGGGAGTTGGTGCGGCGGCACCGGGGCGCGAGCCCCCGGGCGCATGATGGCGCCGTCCCGCGGCGTCGGGGCGTTAAATGCTCGTGTACGGGGCCGGCGCACGCGTGCGGGGCGCCGTGAGCGTGGCGGGCCCCGGCCGAGGGGCGGGATGGACCCTCGAGCGAGACGCGACCCGCTCGAGGGGGAGTGAGCCCTCGAGCGGGTGCGGGACCACTCGAGGGAGGATTCGTTCCTCGAACGGGGCGGAGCCCGCCCGAGGGGGAGTGCGCCCTCGAGCGAGGCGGAGCCTGCTCGAGGGGACTTCTAAGGGGGCCGTCTCGGTGGGCCGTCGGAGTCCCGCGGTGTGGGCCGTGTCCTGCATGGTTAGTTACCTGCATGGTTAGGCTTAGCGTGTTTTGGTACTGGGATTTGAGTGAGGGTTTCCCCGTTGTTTAGGGGGACCCCTAGGGCGGTCCCCGACAGTAGCCCCCGAGCATCTGCGGGTTTTCCATTGAGGCTCCCGCAGATGCTGGAACCTACTGATAGGACGTTCTTCCCTCCTTGTTTGCAAACGCTTTCCGTGGGGCCGCGTCAGCGGACCCGCGGGTCTAGCCCCGAAGCCCTGCGGGGAGTGTGGGTTCTCCTGCGGGGGTTAACCGCGTGAGGTCGGAGAGACGTGGCACATATGCCAACCGGCATCGGCGGTATTTCGGCCGGCTTCGGGGGGTGCACGCACCGGCGACACGCTCTCTCGGGCGGGTGCAATTTCAAGGGAGGTGTAGCCGTGCGTCAAGCCCCCCGAGCCTTGGCCCGTTCGAGGCGATCGGGTAGAGCTCGACGACTTGTTTTTTAACGCGCCCTCGCCGTCCCTCCGCGGGACGGAGGGTGAGGTTTCGCAACTCCCATCGAGCGGGTCGCGAATTGCCGATTCCTCTTCGAGCCGGTAGCGGGTGGTTCAAGTGGACGCCCATGCCCCGTTCGATAAGGGTTGGCCGCGCGGTCCGGAGACACGTCCATGGAAGCGCTTGCGTGGGTTTGCTAGGTGGGGCTCGGTCCGTTCGCTAGGGACCGAGGGCGCGGAAGCTCTCCCTCGGTGGGATCCCCCCCGCTAGCCGCCCTCGGCCGGCTCTCGAACACGACATGTGGGGCACCCTCGAGCCGACGGGCTCGAGGAACGGCTCGAATGCGCGTGCCCTCGTCGTCCCTAACTGCGATCCGTGGCGCGCTGTTCGAACCCGTCGAGGGTCGGGCTTCGAACCTCGATCGTAGGGCCGTGCGGGGGGGTGGCGCCCGGGCGGCCCCGTCTTTTCACGTTTTGCGGCCGTCGAGGGGTGCGGGCGAGCCGGCCCTCGAAGGTCTTTGGTTGGTGGTACGGCGCGGCATGGGTGCCCGCGGTTGCTGCTCTACATCGAGCGGGTCCCGGCGACCTTCTCACGCGTGTGCCTTCTCGTAGAGGGTTGACATTGTCTCGGCGGGGGCTCGCTCCGCTCGAGGGTTTTGCGTGGCATGGGTGCCCGCGGTCGCCCGCTCTACATCGAGCGAGGTCCCGGCGACCTTCTCACGCCGATATCCCATCGAGGGTCGCTTTTGTTTCGAGCCGAGGGTTCGCCCCGCTCGAGGGTTCTCCTTGCTTGGCAAGGGACCGGGCACTTAAGTGCCTCGCGGTCGTGGCCGCGGTTTTGCGCCGCGGGCGCGCCTTTTAGGCGGCGCGGCCGCGCGCGCGCGCGGTGGGCGGCGCGGCGGGGCGGACGTGGCCGGCTTCGCCTCGGTTGCTGCCCGTCTTTGCCGTAATGATGACCCGCTGCGGTGTTGTGGCCGGCCGCGGTCGTGGTGGGGCCCGCCCGTCGACGCGATGGAAAGATTCCCTGCAGTTAATGCTAGTCGGGGCGTCCGCTCCGGAGAGCTCGCCCGTCGGCCTATAAAACTGCGGGGAGGAAGGGACGGCGGTTTTTTACCTTAGCTTCTCACCGTTTTCGGTCCCCGCCCCTTCGCCTTCGTCTTGTTCTTGCCACCGCGCGGGCTCGGCTGTTAGGGCTTTTTCCTCCGCTCCTTGTCCTCCGCCTCTCGCTCGCCTTCGTCCTCTTCATGGCGCCGCCTCGGCCCTCCCCTTAGGATCTTGGAGCCGTACGCCCGGGAGAGGTCGACGGTGACCGCTCGCCCCGGGCGAGGGCGGTCGCCGCCGGCCGGTGGCGGCCAACGAAGACGGACGTCCGGCGGAGTGGATCGTGCCGCCGGGCCGCGGACCGCGAGCCCCAACCCGCGGGAGGGCTACGTGGTGAGTTTCACCCGTTACCACGAGCGGGGCTTCGCCGCGCCGGCGAGCACCTTCATGCGGGCGATGTGCTACTACTACGGGGGTGGAGCGCATAACTTCGCCCCCAACGCGATCTCGCGGGCGGCCACATTCGTGGGCGTGCGCGAAGGGTACCGGGGATCCCCGATTGGTGGGAGCTGCGGGTACACCTTTTCCGCGCGGAGCTCATCACGCAGCCCACGACGGAGCCAAGGACCCGCCGCGCGATGCGCGCCGGCGGGATGTCGCTTGCCGCGAGGGCGGTTCGAGGACGTCTACATCCCCCGCACCATGACGACGAACAACGCCGGGCCGGGAGCGGGGATGGTTCCCTCGCGCAACGCCGAGCCGGCCTTCCCCCTTACACGGGCCGTAGGGTGTTCAAGGAGAGGCATGACTCCCGGGGCTACGGGGTGTCCACGTCTCGGCACGGCGCGGCGGAGAGTCGGTGGCTGGGCGCGGCGCGCGGTGGGCGAGGAAGCACGGGGCGACCGCGATGGGCGTCCTCGCCTTCCTCCACCATCGGCGGGTCGTGCCTCTGATGGAGAGGCCGCTCTGCATCTTCGAGATGACGGAGGCGGCCAACCCCGTCGACCTGGCGAGGTCGCGGATGCTCCCGACGCCCCTTGAGCGGCCGTATGCGCTCACCCGGGCGCGGAGCGCTGTCGACACCCGGACGCCGCCGATGCTCGAGGGCGGGACCCCCGTGGGACCTCGAGATGCTCCCCCTCGGCCCGCCGGGGTGAATGCGGCTTTTGATTTCGTTTCGGTTCTTGGTCTTGCTTTCGTTTTTCGATGTGCCATTACCGCTTGCGCGCGCGGTGGTGGAGTTCACCATCGCCAAGTCCGTTCCGCCCACCCACGACTCCCGCGCGGCCCGGGGCGGGCGGCGCGGCGGCGGCGGCGAGAGGAGGGCGGCGCGCAAGAAGGCGCGCGCGGGCGACGTCAAGCGCGTCGCGACCGGCGGGCCGCGGAGTGCGGCGGCGTGAAGAGGCGGGGCTCTCCTCCCCGGGGACCGAATGGTGCTCGTCCTCGGAGGAGGACGAAGAGGAAGAGGCCGAGGGGGAGGGCCCCTCGGACGGATGGCGACCCTACGCCCCGTCGCCGAGGGCCGGCGCCCGGCGGCGAGGGCGGCGTGCTGGGGGCGGGCGCACCGGCGCCCGCCGCCGGGCATCGACATCGGGGAGCGGCACGTGCCGCGGAGGTGCCGGCGCGTGCCACGGAGGCGCGCGCGGCGGGCGCGCGTGCGCGCGTCGCGCGTGCCCTCGCGCACGGGGCGAGCGTGCCCGTACGCGCGGCACCATCGTCGGGGGGTGCGGCGGCGGGCGTGTCCGTGCGCGGGGCGAGCGTGCCCCCGCGCGCGGCGGCGCCTTCGGGAGGTGCGGCGTCGGTCGCGCGCCGCGCACGGGGCGGACGCGCCCTGCGCGGACGAGCGGCGGCCGTCGGGAGGGCGCTACGCGGGCGGCCCCCGGCCCGCCGGCCTCGTCGCGGAGGCCTCGAGGAAAGGGAACGGGCCTTTTCCTCTTCGAGGTAAGGAGCTCGTCTCTTTTCGCTTGGTTTGGTTCGTTGGTGATCAGGTGATCTAACCCTCCATTCGTGCTGTGTAGGGTGGTGCCAACCGTTCCCCCTCTTGCACCAGCCAAGGTGCTGAGGACGGACGCGTCGATCCCCACTCGGCGGCGCTCGTCGAGGGGGTCGCGCCGGGGACAAGCACGGCGGCGGGCACGAGCTCGCAAAGCCCGACCGGGGCCTCGGGGCCCCGTCCGGCGGACCAGCCCGCCGTCGCGCGGCCGGGGAGGCCGCGGGGGCGGCGGCGCCGTCGTCGCGGAGACACGAGGGCCACGGCGGCGGCGGCGTGGTGGAGGTGGAGCGGGCGCATCCTACGGGGGCGCCCACGGAAGCGGCGGCGCGCGGCGGAGGTGGCGGCCGCGGCGCCGCGCCGGCGCCCGCGGCCGCGGTGGCGCAAGTAGAGGCGCGCGGCGGGGGCGGCGCGGGCGGCGGCCGCCGTCCATCCCCAGGCGGAGGTGGTGGAGGTCTCGGACGACTCCCCGCCGCCTGGGTGGGATCAGTGGGCCAGCTGGCCCACGAACTCCCCCGAGCCCCAGGAGGGGGCCCTCGTGAGGCGGCACGAGGGTCACATGGTGGTGGGGGGACGAGGACACGGTGCCGAGGCCTCGTTCTCCCGCGCGGCCGCCCCCGCCCGGTGGAGGGGGCCGTCTAGGATCCCCCCTGCGTTCGCCGACGCCGGGGGGGAGCGGGAGCTGCGGGGCGAGCTCGGGCCACGGCGCCACGCTCAACCGCGTGCGAACGAGGCGGCGCGGGTCCATGGCGGCCCGGCCTGGCTCGTCTTCCAGGTGGGCCGTGGTCGCTCGCTCTTTTTCCCCTTTCGTTTTCGTACGCTGCCTTCGAGTCTTGGCGCTTACGGCTTCGATTCTGTGATTGCCAGGAGCTCGAGCGTCGTGCCCACGACAAGTACGACGCCTTCGACCGGGTGAACGCCGAGGTTCACCAGTTCCGGGAGCGGTGCAGCGCCTTCGACGCGCTTGCGGATGCTCTCAGGACGCCGGACGACTGGCTGGCGTACCGGGCGATGGCATGGTGCGACGAGCTCCGGAGGGGCTCGGGACGGGACGCCCCGCGGCGTTTGAGCCTCGAGCGGATCCGTGCGGCCCTCGTCGATCGTGACGAGGCGGCGTGGAATGCGCGCGCGAACCTAGAGAAAGGCGCGGACGGCGGCCGCCAGGCGGGAGGCGGAGGTGGCCACCGCTCGCGCCGAAGCTCGGGAGCTCCGCATGTCGCTCGAGGGGGCACGGGCGCAACACCGCCGGGGGCGAGGAGCGGGCGCGCGGGTTGGAGCGAGCGCGCCAAGGAGGCCGATGACCGAAGGCCGCCCTCGACGCCAAGGCCGCGGCCCTCGTCACCGGCGAGGACCCGGCTCCGGCAAGAGAGCGCCGCCGCCAAGGGGCGAGGAGCGAGCTGCGGCGGGGGCGAGGCCGCCCTCGTCGACGCCGTGCGGCGGCGGGAGCGGGAGCGCGCCGCCCACGAGGTGACGCGGAAGTCGGCCCGGAGGAGCGGAACGCCACGCTCGCCAAGGTCGAGGACGAGGCGCTCGTGCTCGGCATCGACAACGCCAACCGGGAGGCGGCCCTCCGCGGCGGGCGAAACCGTCCGGCGCCTCGGCTGTCGGTCGAGGCGCGTGCGCGGGACTTCGAGATGGAAAGGAAACAAGTCGAAGGTGGGCCACCTTGTTTGCCTCTCGCTTGTTGGCTTTTTCGTTTGGGAATTCGCATCCCCTTTTTCCGATTTCTTCTTGTCTTGTCGATCCCAGGCTTGCGCACCGCCTTGGGGCATGCGTCCGAGCGGGCCGGGGGCGCCGGGGCTTCCTACAACTCCTCCGAGCGGGAGTTGCAGGAATTGCGCGATGCGGCCCTCGAGACCTGCCTCGTCGTCGAGGAGGGCGAAGCCCGGGCGGCGGCTCGGCCGCCGCCGCCGCGCGCGCCCTTGGCGGCCACGTCACGGAGCGGATGCGCCGGGGCGTTGCGGCCCGGGTGTCCGGAAGGCCCTCGGAGTGGTGCGATCCCACTACGAGGTTAACTTCGAGGACGCGGCGGAAGGCTACGTCGTGCCCGAGGGCGTCGAGGACGAGGTGGCCATGGAGCGCGCGGATGCGCTCGGCTGGCCGACGCCGGCCGGGTCGCTCGCCGAGGCCTTCGAAGAATTCCTCTTCCGGACGCCGCCGATGCTTCTTGCTCCTCCCCTTCGAAAGCGAGTTGGGCGCCGGGCCCATTTTTTGTTTTCGTGTATCGAAATTCGGCCTCGTGGCCTTTTGTAAATAAACAAGTTGTCTCGTGAACATAAACGATTCTTGTAAATGAAGTTATTTGTTTATTACGCTTTTTGTTTCTCCTTCTTCACGAGTAGATTCTAGTTAGGGGAGTTCGATTTTCGTAGGGGGCTGTTTGGGTTGGAGGCGAGAGAGAAGGGCCATAGCCACGCGGCGTAGGCTATCTCTGGCTCGCACGCTCCTTCCGCTGTGCCGCCTGCGCCCTGTTCGAATCGTGGCTCAAGGTTGAAGTAGAAAACAAACTTAGCGCGTGTTGTTTTGTTTTTTGTGCGAAAAATGGGGCCATTTGGGGGGGATGCCCCCCGCAGTAGCCCCCGAGGGTAACTTGGGTTTCAGGGGAAAGCCGAGTTGCCCTTTTATTTGACTTGGAGCGTTTACATAGTTGACACCAACTGGGGCGTTGGCCATGTGTTTTTACAACAGAAAGTACTTGGAAAAATCCTAGCTAAGGGTAGAAGCGACGTAGCTGTTGGATGTTCCAAGCGTTGGTGAGCTCTTCACCGTCCTCGTTGGCCAGCTTGTATGTGCCCGGCTTGAGTACCTTCACCACGACGTAGGGTCCCTCCCATGGGGGCGATAGCTTGTGGCGCCCTCGGTTATCTTGGCGCAGCCTTAGGACCAGATCCCCCTCGCTGAAATCCCGTCGACGTATCTTGCGCGCCTGATAGCGTCGTAGGGACTGTTGATACCTCGCGGAATGCATCAAGGCTACGAGGCGTGCCTCGTCAGTGGTCCCGGCGAGTCCTCGCGGGCTCGGCCGGTTAGCATCCTCGTTGTAGCCTCGAACCACGGGTGACCCGTATTCCAAGTCCGTGGGGAGGACGGCCTCCCGCGCCATGTACTAGGAAGAACGGGGTGAACCGGTGGCTGCTTGGGGTTGTCCTTAGGCTCCACACGACCGTGGTAGTTCTTGGAGCCATTTTCGCCCGGATTTGTTGAGCTGGTCGAAAATTCGGGGCTTGAGGCCTGTAGGATCATGCCGTTGGCACGCTCCACCCCGGCCGTTGGTCGTGGGTGTGCCACGGCCGCCCAATCCACGCGGATGTGGAACTTATCACGGAACTCCAAGAACTTCCGGCCGTGAATTGGGACCCATTGTACGTGATGATGGAGTTTGGCACTCAAAGCGGTAGACGATGTCGGTGAAGAACGTATTTGCCTTGCTCGGCCCTTAAATTCGTGATGGGGCGCACCTCCACCCACTTGGAGAATTTGTCGATCGCGACTAGCGGGTGGGTGAAGCCCCCGGCGCCTTCCGCGGGGGGCCGACGATATCCGGCCCCCACACGGCGAATGGCCATGTTACGGGGATTGTTTGCGGGGGGCGTGAGCGGGCAAGTTGGACTTGCGGGCGTAGAAGCGGCACCCCTCGCGGGTGCGCACGATCTCGGCGGCGTCCGCGGCTGCGGTAGGCCGGTAGAAGCCACGGCGGAACGCGTTGCCGACGAGGGGTGCGGGGTGCGGCGTGGTGGCCACAGATCCCCGCGTGGATGTCCCGTAGGAGCTCGCGCCCCTCGGGAATGGGCACGCACCGCTGTAGGATGCCTGAGGCGGCGCGCTTGTACAACTCGCCGTCGACGAGGGTGAACGACTTGGCCATCCTGGCGATGCGCCTGGCCGCGGCCCGGTCTTCGGGGAGCTCCCCTCGAGCGATCCAGGCAATGTATTTCTCCCGCCAGTCCGCCTGGACGGGAGCCGGCTCGATGTCCATTGCCTCGGCCTCGTGAGAACCGTACCCCTCGAGGAGGGAGAGCACGTACGCCTCGTTCGAGGGGTCCTCGTTCATGGGCTCCGCACCCCGAGGGTTCGTTGTGGTTCGAGGGGTAGGGCTCGAAGATGACCGAGGGTTGAGCGATGTCACGCGCGAAAACGTTCGGGGGGACGGTGATCCGCCGGACGGGATCTTGGCGAGTTCGTCCGCCTCTTCATTGTACTGCGGGGCACATGGTTGAGCTCGATGCCGTAGAACTTGTCTTCGAGGGCCGCACGGCCTTGCGGTAGGCCTCCATCTTGTCATCATGGCAGCTCGCGTTCTTCATGACTTGATCGATCACGAGCTGCGCGAGTCCCCGCGCACGTCGAGGCGCTTGACGCCCAACTCAATGGCGATTTTGAGGCCGCAAGCGGGGCCTCGTACTCGGCCATATTGTTGGACGCGGGGAAGTGGAGGCGCACTTGCGTAGCGCATGTGCTCCCGAGGGGTGACACGAAGAGCGGAGCCCGCGCCTGCTCCCGTCTTCATCATTGAGCCGTCGAAGAACGGAGTCCGGCCTCTACGGATTTGTGGGGGCGGCGGTTGCGTGTCTGTCCACTCGGCGACGAAATCCGCCGGGGATTTGCGATTTGATGGCCTTGCGCGGGGCGTAGGCGAGCGTTTCGCCCATCGGCTCCACGGACCACTTGGCGATCCTACCCGCGGCGTCGGGGTTGCGAATGATTTCTCCTAGCGGGAAGGAGGAAACCACGCGTGACCGGGTGGGCCTCGAAGTAGTGGCGGAGTTTGCGCCGCGCAAGAACCCTTGCGTACGGCGGCTTACGGGACTGTGGGTAGCGCATCTTCGTGTCGAGAGGACCTCGGCGATGTAGTAGGCGGCCGCCGCACCGGCGGGCGTGTCCTTTCTCCGTGCGCTCCACAACGATCACGGCGCTTACCACACGGGTGGTCGCGGCCACGTAGAGCTGCGGGGGGCTCGCCGTCTGTGGCGGCGTGAGGATCGGGGCGCGTGTCAGTGACGCCTTTAGCTTGTCGAGCGCGTCCTGGGCCTCGGTGGTCCAGGAGAAGCGCTCGTGCTTCTTGAGTAGGCGGTAGAGGGCGAGGCCCTTCTCGCCGAGCCGCGAGATGAAGCGGCTCAAGACGGCAAGGCACCCCAACACTTTCTGTACCCCCTTGAGGTCCTTGATCGGACCCATCCGTTCGAGGGCCGCAACCTTTTCAGGGTTGGCCTCAATTCCCCATTGGGAGACGATGTATCCCGGGAGCATGCCTCGCGGCACTCCGAAGACACATTTTTCGGGGGTTTAACTTGACCCCGTTGGCCGTGGCGGTTGAACGCGACGCCAAGGTCGCCAACCGGGTCGTCCGCCTTCTGGTCTTCACGACGATGTCGTCCACGTACGCTTCGACCGTCGCCCGATGTGATCCCCAAAAACGTCTTGCATGCAACGTTGGTATGTTGCACCCGCGTTTCGAGCCCAAATGGCATCGTGACGTAGCAAAACGTCCCGAACGGTGTGATGAACGAAGTCGCGAGCGGGTCGGACTCCTTCATTTTTATTTGGTGATATCCGGAATAGGCATCAAGGAAACGGAAGCGGTTCGCACCCGGCGGTTGAGTCAACAATTTGATCAATGCGTGGCAAAGGAAAAGGAACTTTGGGACATGCTTTATTAAGACTAGTGCGGTCTACACACATCCGCCACTTCCCATTTTTCTTTTTTACAAGCACGGGATTAGCTAGCCACGTCGGGTGGAACACCTCCTTGATGAATCCGGCCTCGAGGAGCTTTCGCGGCTCCGCTCCGGTTGCCGTCGCCGCTCCTCATCGAAGCGGCGCGGCCCGTTCTTTGTATGGCGCGAGCATTTGGCGGGATGTCAAGGGAGTGCTCGGCGACTTCCCTCGGGATGCACGGCATGTCCGAGGGGCTCCACGCGAAGATGTCGGCGTTGGCGCGGAGGAAGTCGACGAGCCTTGCTTCCTATTTGGGGTCGAGGGTGGAGGCGACCGTCAACGCCTTGCCCTCGGGGGCCGAAGGGTCGAGGGGGACCCCCTTGGTGCGCTCCGCGGCCTCGAAGGTGCCCGCGTGCTTGGCGGCGGGGGTTGAGGGCCTCGTTGACCATCTTCTCCCGGCGTGTTCACCGGCGCTTCGTCCCGGCGCTAGTGCCTACGCGTGCTCCACGCACTCGACGTCGCAGTCGAATGCGTGCTCGATGGACGACCCGACGGTGATGACGCCGTTTGGACCCGGCATCTTCATCTTCAGGTAAGTGTAGTTGGGGACCGCCATGAATTTGGCATAGCAGGGTCGCCCAAGTATTGCGTGGTAGGCCCCTTTGAACCCCACCACCTCGAAGGTGAGGGTTTCCTTGCGGAAGTTCTTAGGGGTGCCAAACCGGTGGCGGGTCGATGCGCCGAGGGGCCCCGGAACACCGCCTTGCCGGGCGCGATGCGGGTGGAACGGCTTCGTCTTGGGCCGCGGCGGGTCCAACCCGATCCCCATCGGGGGCGCGGTGTATGCGCGAAGAGGATGTTGAGGCTACGCCTCCGTCCATAAGGACTTTTGAGAACCGGGCGTTCCCAATGATGGGATCGACCACCGGTGGATGCGGCCGGGTTGGGGATGCGATGCGGGTGGTCTTCCGGCTAAAGGTGATGACGTCCTCGAGCCAATTGAGAAAGGCCGGAGGCGCCCTCTCGCGGCGAGGACTTCGTGTCGCTCCTTCTTGCGGCGTCGGGTCGACATGTCGACGGTATGTCCCCCAAAGATGAGGAACACATTCTCGACGGCGGGGAAGCCGCCGGCGTCGCCCTCGCCCCCGTCTTTCTTGGCCTGCGCCTCCTTCGCGGCGGCGCGGCCATAGAACTTCTTGAGCATGTCGCATTGCTCAAGGGTGTGTTGCGGGGTCTTGTGGTAGGGACTTGGCTTTTTCGGCATGTCGTCGAACACTCCGGGCCTCGAGGGGCGGTCGAGGGCCCCGTCGGCGGGTCGACGGCGAGGGCCTCGGCGTTACCGCCGTCGCGCCCTTGCTCGCGCGCCTCGCGGCGCGGATTTTCCCCTTATTGCCCCGCTTGTCGTTGCGGTGCGGCCCCTTCGACTTGCGCCCTCCGCGGGCACGTCCTCGGGGCACTTGCCTTTTTTGCCGTCGAAGATCGCCCCCCACGGCCTCCTCCCGGAGGCAAGGCGGTGGCAATGTCGAACGGCTCGTTGGAGTCCGTGGGGGGGCTGCGTCCCGGCTCCCGCACGAGATCCCGGCACGTGGTGCCCTCGAGGAAGGCGTGCACGATTTCGGACTGCGCCACCTTCGGGGAGCTCCGTGCGGCGCTTGGAGAAGCGCGCGTATGAAGTCCCGCGGCGAGTCGCGGGCACGCGTGCGAGGAGCGCGAGGTCCCGGGAGTTCCCAGGGCGCACGTATGTGCCCTGGAAGTTGCCCACGAACGTGTGGACTAGGTCGTCCCAGTCATGGATTTGGCTGGCGGGCAAGTGCTCGAGCCATGTCTGGGCCGCATCGCCCAGATGTAAGGGCAGGTTGCGGATGATGACCTCGTCGTTAGTGGCCCCGCCCAGCTGGCAAGCCAAGCGGTAGTCGTTGAGCCAGACACGGGGATCCGTCTCCCCGTTG
Source organism: Cenchrus americanus (assembly GCA_947561735.1). Taxonomy (NCBI): domain Eukaryota; kingdom Viridiplantae; phylum Streptophyta; class Magnoliopsida; order Poales; family Poaceae; genus Cenchrus; species Cenchrus americanus. Next base: position 107,462,792 of record OX387243.1, read on the forward strand.
TACTTGACGATCGTCGAGGGTTGGCGGAAGCGTTGGGGGAACGGCGCCGCTCGGATCTCCCGGTGAACACGCGAGTGCCGGGGGGCTCCCGGCGTTGGGGAGCGGTCCTCGCCGGCGTCGTAGCGCCCACCCCGTCGAGGGTGGTAGCCTCTTGCCGCTCGTGCGTCCGCTTTCCCGGTGCGCCGGGCGTTGATGACGTTGCGAGCGTCGCCATCTAGTGCCCTGCGCGCGTCGAGGAGTCGCTCCTTGGCCGGCGTGCGCCCTTGCTCGGTGGGTTGCCCCACTTGTGCCCGGCATGCACCGAGGGTTCGCCTCCCGGTGCAGCTTCGTCGGCGCGGGCATCCCCCTGCTGGCGGATGCGTGAGGCCGAGCTCTCGGCCTGCTGGACGGCCGCTTGCTCGATGAGGGTTTGCACCTCGCGGTGCATGTCTCGAGCCTCGGGGGTCGAGGGTGCGGCATAGCCCGCGGCGGTGTCGCGGCGGCGAGCGAGCTTCGGCTCGCCGCGGGGGTGCGTCGCGTTTCCGACGTTGGGGACGGCGTTGATGTGGTCGTGGACTGTCGGCCCGGCTCCCGCGCGCGTTCGCCACGTGCGAAGCCTCCCCGCCATTGAGGAGCGGAGCAACCGCACCGTTCGGTATTCTTCCGCCGGCTTGGCCTCGAGCTCACGGGCTTGGGCCGGTGGGCGTCGACGTCGGTCCCAACGGGAGCGCTTGGCCCCGCGGCCGGGCGCGCGGCGATCCCCGGGGCGGGTGTGACTTCCCCGTCTCCGGCACCCACCGCGCCGGCGGCGTTGGCCGGGTCGTTGGTGATGACGGCGCAACACTCCCGCGTGGGGTCGTAGCTCCCGGTCTTGGAGTCGTCGGAGCGGCCAAGACCGGTAGTCCGCGGCGTCGAGGAAGCGCCGAACGCAAGCCGGGTCGGGCACGCGGAGAAGTCCCACTCCGCGTAACCGTGGCGGCTAGCGGGTGGCATCGTGTCGACGGAGCCCGAGGGGATGACTCATCTGGCTGGCCGGGGGTGCGGGGTCCACGGCGACGAAGATGTGGCGGCCGGGCGGAACCTCGCGCATTGTCGTGTTCACATTGGCGTTATGGGCCGTCGTGGCGCCACGCGGTCAATGGGGATGCGCGGTCCGGAGGTGCGCGGCTGTCCCACCGGGGCGGTGGCGGTCGTTGTGGTCGGCACACCGCGCCGGGGCGGCGGCACGCTCGGCCTGCCGCCGCTCGGATCGCGCCCGACGCGGCGCCGCGAGCGACGGTGGCGTCGCGGCGCCGGCGGGCCCGCGGCATCCGTGCTGCGGACGCCTGCGCCGGAGTCGTGCGTGCGGCGGGGGTACGAGCGGACACGGCTCGACGCCGCGCTCGGGAGTTCCTCACGGTTAGTGAGGCGCATGAGATAGCCGTTCCCCGTGGCCTCGAAAGTTCGAGGTCCCCAAAGCGGATTTCGAACCCGGCCGGGAGGGGGTCCGAGCTTCCCATGCGATAGCGTGTAGCGCGATACTCGGTGCGAATCACCATGGAGGGAGTTGGTGAAATGACCTTAGGCGCTCGTTTGCCCCACGGTGGGCGCCAGCGTCGGTGCGGAATATGGTCCCGACACTAACCGATAGATAGCGCCTAGGTCTATCCCTCGATGGTCGATGCTAAGCAACAAGTGACACGGAGATTTTATCCTAGTTCGGCCGCGGGGGCCGTACGTCCCGACGAGGGCGTGCTCGGGGCACTATATTACTTAGCACCGGGGGTGCTTGTAGTGGGGCAAATACAAGCAAGGCGGGAGAGGAAGCGTGGCCTCCAAGTCCCTGGAAGGGTGGCTGAAGATGTTGTGGGAGAATGAGAAGTGTATGCGTGGTGTGCGAAGTGTTCTCTGTTGTCCGTCTCGTTCCTCCGTCCCCCCCGCGCGCGGGGGCTCGCCTCCCCTTTTATAGGCCAAGGGGGCGGCGAGTTACATGCACGCCGCGCTATCCGGCCTACGTGGGGGTGCACGTCGTGCTACTTGTAGAGTGGGCGGCCGTCGGACGATCTTCGCGGCGATCCGGACATGATGGCCTACTTCGTACCCGAACGGTGGCGGTTCGAGGGTAGGATGGAGGTAGGCGGTGGTGGCGTCCTCCGGTAGGCTTCGAGGGAGGTGCGATGATGGGCGGTACGGGGTACGGGGAGCGGGCAGAACGGCGTTCATTCCCAATGCGCTTCACGGTAGTGGAGAGGTTGCTACGGCGCCGGCGTGCGCACGCACGCGCGGGTACGGCGGCCACGCCGTCACGGTGGCCGGGATGGCGGTCCCGCCGGCCTAGCGCCTCCACCTAATCCTGTAAGGTCACGGGAAAGTGAAATCGAGGGTGCGCCGGCCCCCTTCGAGGGTCGGGCGCGTTCGCCCGTGCGCGTAGTGGGCGCGCGGTGTCACGGGACCGACACCGGCCGTGCCGCACGGTCCCTTCCCCACGGTGGCGGGGATGGGCACCTCCCTGGGGAGTTGGTGCGGCGGCACGGGCGCGAGCCCCGGGCGCATGATGGCGCCGTCCCGCGGCGTCGGGGGCGTTAAATGCCCGTGTACGGGGCCGGCGCACGCGTGCGGGGCGCCGTGAGCGTGGCGGGCCCCGGCGAGGGCGGGATGGACCCTCGAGCGAGACGCGACCCGCTCGAGGGGAGTGAGCCCTCGAGCGGGTGCGGGACCACTCGAGGGAGGATTCGTTCCTCGAACGGGGCGGAGCCCGCCCGAGGGGGAGTGCGCCCTCGAGCGAGGCGGAGCCTGCTCGAGGGGACTTCTAAGGGGGCCGTCTTGGTGGGCCGTCGGAGTCCCGCGGCGTGGGCCGTGTCCGCATGGTTGTTACCGCATGGTTAGGCTTAGCGTGTTTTGAGTGCGGGATTTGAGTGAGGGTTTCCCCGTTGTTTAGGGGGGACCCCTAGGGGCGGTCCCCGACAAGACTTCCTACAACTCCTCCCGGCCGGAGGCGCCGGAGGGCGCGCTGCGGCCCTCGAGACCTGCCGGGCCATGGAGGAGGGCGAGGTGCGGGCGGGAGCTCGGCGGCCGGCCGCTGCGCACCCTTGGCGGGCACGTCACGGGCGCATGCGCCGGGCGGCGCACCTCGGCGTCCGGGAAGGCCCTCGGAGTGGTGCGATCTCATTACGAGATCAACTTCGAGGCTGTGGCGGAGGGCTATATCGTCCCCGAGGGCGTCGAGGACGAGGTGGCGATGGAGCGCGTGGACGCGTTAGCCGGCCCCGACGCCGCCGAGGCGCTTGCGAAGCCTTCGAGGAGTTTACTGCTCCGGACGCCACCGACGCCGATGCTCCGCCCGGCCGAAGATTGTCGGGCGCCAAGCCCTTTTTGTTTGTGTGTTAGCGTACGGGCCGCATCGCCATATAAACAAACGGATCATTTTGCTTCGAACATTTGTGAAAGCGAAATGGTGTCTTTTACTTTATTGCGATGTTTTGTTTCTCCTTCTTCCGAGAAAATTCGAGTTAGGGGGGTTTGATTTTCGCGAGCCGCCTGGCGGGGCGGGAGGCAAGAGAGAAGGGCCGTATCCTCGCGGAGGGCGTAGGCTATCTCGACTCGCGCGTCCTTTACGCTAGGCTGCCCGCGCCCGTTCGAATTTTGCTCGCGGCCGAAGTCGAACCGTACTTAGCGCGCGTGGATTTTTGCAAAAAAATGGGACCATTTTTTTGGGGGGTACCCCCCCGTAGTAGCCCCCCGAGGGTAACTTGGGTTTCGGGGGAAAGTCGAGTTGCCCTTTTTATTGAGCTGGTGATGTTTACATGATCGTCGCCAGGCGGGGTGTTGGGCACGTGATTTACAACAAAAGACTTAGAAATCCTAGCTAGGGATAGAAGCGACGTAGTTGTTGGATGTTCCAAGCGTTGGTGAGTTCCTCGCCGTCCTCGTTGTCTAGCTTGTATGTGCGGGCTTGAGCACTTTCACCACGACGTAGGGTCCCTCCCACGGAGGTGATAGCTTGCGGCGTCCTCGGTTGTCTTGGCGTAGCCTTAGGACCAAATCCCCCTCGGCGAAGTCCCGCCGGCGTATCTTCCGTGCTGGTAGCGCCGAGGGATTGCCGGTATCTCGCGGAGTGCATTAAGGCCATGAGGCGCGCTTCATCCCAGCGGTCCGGTGAGTCCTCGCGGGCTCGCCGGTTGGCGTCCTCGTCATAGCCTCGTACTGCGGGTGACCCATATTCTAAGTACGTGGGGAGGGGGACGGCCTCCGCGCCGTGGACTAGAAAAAACGGGGTGAACCCAATGGCTCGCTTGGGGTGGTCCTTAGGCTCCACACGACCGCGGCAATTCTCGGAGCCATTTTCGACCGGACTTATTCGGTGGTCGAAAATTCGGGCTTAAGGCCTTGTAGGATCATGCCATTGGCACGTTCCACTTGGTCGTTGGTACGTGGGTGTGCCACGGCTGCCCGATCCACACGGATGTAGAATTTGTCGCGGAACTCCAGGAATTTCCTGCCCGTGAACTGGGACCCGTTGTCGGTGATGATGGCGTTTGGCACTCCAAAACGATGGACGATGTCAGTGAAGAACGTCCTTGCTGTTCCGCCCCGAGATTCGTAATGGGGCGTACCTCTACCCACTTGGAAAATTTGTCGATTGCGACCAGCAAGTGGGTGAAGCCCCCGGCGCCTTTCGCAAGGGCCGACGATGTCCGACCCCCACACGGCGAAAGGCCATGTGATGGGGATGGTCTGCGGGACGTGGGCGGGGAGGTTAGATTTGCGGGCGTAGAATTGGCACCCCTCGCGGTGCGCACGATCTCGGCGGCATCCGCGACCGCGGTGGGCCGGTAAAAGCCCCGGCGGAACGCATTGCCTACGAGGGTGCGGGCGCGGCGTGGTGGCCGCGGACGCCCGCGTGAATGTCCGGAGGAGCTCGCGCCCCTCGGGGATGGGCACGCATCGGCGCGAGGATGCGGAGCGGCGCTCTTGTACGGCTCGCCGTCGACGAGGGCAAAAGACTTGGCCATCTGCGATGCGCCCGGCCTCGGACCGGTCCGAGGGGAGTTCCCCTCGGGCCATCCGGGCGACATACTTGTCGCGCCCGGTCGCACGATGGGGGCGGCTCGACATCCATCACTTCGGCCTCGTCGGCGCGGTACCCTTCGAGGAGGGGAGAGCACGTACGCCTTGTTCGAGGGGTCCTCATCCATGGGCTCTGCGCCTGCTGGATTCGAGGGAGCCCCTGGGGGTTCCGTGCGGTTCGAGGGGTGCGGCTCGAGGGTGACGGAGGGCTGGGCGATATCTCGGGCAAAAACGTTCGGGGGGACAGTAATCCGCCCGGACGCGATTATTGCCAGCTCGTCCGCCTCCTTGTTGTACCGACGGGGCACGTGATTGAGCTCGATGCCGTAGAACTTGTCCTCGAGGGATCGCACGGCCTTGCAGTATGCTTCCATCTTGTCGTCGTGGCAGCTTGCTTTTTTCATGACTTGGTCGATCACGAGCTGCGAATCCCCCCGCACGTCGAGGCGCTTGACGCCTATCTCGATGGCGATCTTGAGGCCGCGGAGAAGGGCCTCGTACTCAGCCATGTTGTTCGACGCGGGGAAGTGGAGACGTACTGCATACCGCATGCATTCCCCGAGGGGTGACACGAAGAGCAGGCCCGCGCCCGCCCCAGTCTTCATCACTGAGCCGTCGAAATACAGAGTCCAGCACTCTGCCTGGATCTGCGGCGGCGGCAATTGCTTGTTCGTCCACTCGGCGACGAAATCTGCCAGGATCTGGGACTTGATGGCCTTGCGCGGGGCGTAGGCGAGTGTCTCGCCCATCAGCTCCACCGACCACTTGGCGATTCTGCCCGCCGCATCCGGATTGCGGATGATCTCCCCCAGCGGGAAGGAGGAGACCACCGTGACGGGGTGGGCCTCGAAGTAGTGGCGAAGTTTGCGTCGCGCAAGGACCACCGCGTCTGGCGGCTCGGACTTGAGGGTAGCGCGTCTTGGTGTCGGACAAGACTTCGCTGATGTAGTACACCGGCCGCTGGACCGGCAGGGCGTGCCCTTCCTCCGTGCGCTCTACCACGATTACGGCGCTGACCACGGGTGGTCGCGGCCACGTAGAGTTGCAGAGGTTCGCTGTCCTGCAGTGGCGTGAGGATCGGGGCGTGGGTCAAGGACGCATTCAGCTTGTCGAGCGCATCCTGGGCCTCGGTGGTCCAGGAAAAGCGCTCGTGCTTCTTGAGGAGGCGGTAGAGGGGCAAGCCCTTTTCGTCGAGCCGCGAGATAAAGCGGCTCAAGGCGGCAAGGCACCCCGGCACTTTTTGTACCCCTTTGAGGTCCCGAAGTGGACCCATTCGCTTGAGAGCTGCAACCTTTTCGGGGGTTGGCCTCGATGCCTCGGCCGGGAGACTATGTATCCTAGGAGCATGCCCCGCGGCACGCCAAAGACACATTTCTCGGGGTTTAATTTTACCCCCGTTGGCCCGCGGGCGGCCGAACGCGATGTTGAGGTCGCCAACCGGGTCGTCGCCTTCCTGGTTTTCACGACGATGTCGTCTACGTACGCCTCGACGGTTCTCCCGATATGGTCTCCGAAAACGTGTCGCATGCGGCGTTGGTACGTTGCGCCCGCATTCGGAGGCCGAACGGCATCGTGATGTAGCAAAACATCCCGAACGGCGTGATGAATGAAGTCGCGAGCTGGTCGGACTCCTTCATCTTGATTTGGTGGTACCGGAGTAGGCATCAATGAAGCAAAGTAACTCACACCCGGCGATCGAATCAACAATTTGATCGATACGTGGCAAAGGAAAAGGAACTTTGGGACATGCTTTATTAAGACCGGTGTAGTCTATACACATCCTCCACTTCCGTTCTTTTTCTTTACTAGTACGGGATTGGCTAGCCACATAGGGTGGAACACTTCCTTGATGAACCCGGCCTCGAGAAGCTTCCGCGGCTCCGCTCCGATCGCCCGCCGCCGCTCCTCGTCGAAGCGGCGGAGCCGTTCTGCCGCACGGCGCGGGAGTGAGGGCGGGATGTCAAGGGAGTGCTCGGCGACCTCCCTCGGGATGCCGGCATGTCCGAGGGGGCTCCACGCGAAGATGCGGCGTTGGCGCGGAGGAAGTCGACGAGCACCACTTCCTATTTCGGGTCGGGGGGTGGACCCGACCCTCAACACCTTGCCCTCGGGTGCGGCGGGGTCGAGGGGCACCTCCTTGGTCTACTCGCGGCCTCGAAGTTGCTGCGTGCTTGGCGGTGGAGTCGAGGTCCTCGTTGACCATCTTCTCCAAGGTGGTCACCGGCGCTTCATCCGGCGCCGGTGCTTCGCGTGCTCGACGCATTCGACGTCGCGGTCGAACGCGTGCTCGATGGACGAGCCCACGGTGATGACGCCGTTCGGTCCGGCATCTTCATTTTGAGGTAGGTGTAGTTCGGGACGGCCATGAACTTGGCGTAGCAAGGCCGCCCAAGTATGGCGTGATAGGTGCTTCGGAACCCCACCACCTCGAAGGTGAGCATCTCCTTGCGGAAATTGCTCGGGGTGCCGAACCAAACGGGAAGATCGATGCGCCCAAGGGGCTGGACGTGCTTGCCGGCGCGACGCCATGGAACGGCATCGTCTTGCCGGGCCGCGGCCGGTCCAACCCGATCCCCGGCGGGCGCGGCGTGTGCGCGTAGAGGATGTTGAGGCTGCGCCTCCGTCCATCGGGACCTTTGAGAACCGTGCGTTCCCAATGGCGGGTAGACCACCGGCGGGTGCGGCCGGGTTAGGGATGCGGTTCGGATGATCTTCACGGGCGAAGGTGATGGCATCCTCCAACCGGTCGAGGAAGGAGGGAGGCGCCTTCTCGCGGCGAGGACCTCGTGCCGCTCCCGCTTACGGCGGCGGCTCGACATGTCGACGGTCGCCCCCCGAAGATGAGGAACACGTTCTCCACGGCGGGGAAGCCGCCGGCGTCGCCATCTCCTCCGTCCTTCTTGGCCTCCGCGTCCTTCGCGGCGGCGCGACACGTAGAACTTTTTGAGCATATCACTGCTTGCTCGAGGGTGTGGTTCACCGGCATCTTGTGATATGGACATGGCTTCTTCAGCATGTCGTCGAACACCCCCGGACCTCGAGGGGCCGGTCGAGGGCCCCGTCGAGCCGGGTCAACGGCAAGGGCCTCGGCGTCATCACCGTCGCGTCCTGCTCGCGCGCCTCGCGGCACGGCTTCTTCCCTTTCTTGCCCCGCTTGTCCTTCGGTGGGGGCTCCCCCGGACTTGCTGCCCTCCGCGGGCGCGTCGTCCGAGCGCTTGCCCTTCTTGCCGTCGAAGATCGCCCCCACGGCCTCTTCTCCGAGGTGAAGGTGGTGGCGATGTCGAACAGCTCGTTCGAGTCCGCCGGCGGGCTGCGCCCCAACTCGCGCACGAGATCCCGGCACGTGGTGCCCTCGAGGAAGGCATGCACAATCTCGGATTGCGCCACGCTTGGGAGTTCCGTGCAGCGTTTGGAGAAGCGCCGTATGAAGTCCGGAGCGACTCGCCGGGCTTCTGGGTGCGGGAGCGCGAGGTCCCGGAAGTTCCCGGGGCGCACATACGTGCCCGGAAGTTGCCCACGAACGTGCGGACCAAGTCTTCCCAGTTATGGATCTGACTGGCCGGCAGATGCTCGAGCCACGTCCGGGCTGAATCGCCGAGGTGCAGGGGGAGGTTGCGGATGATGACCTCGTCGCTGGTGGCCCCGCCCAGCTGGCATGCGAGGCGGTAGTCGTTAAGCCACACACGGGGATCCGTTTCCCCGTTGTACTTGACGATGGTCGTAGGCTGGCGGAAGCGCTGGGGGAAGGCCGCCGCGCGGATCTCCCGGCTGAACACACGGGTCCCCGGGGGTTCCGGCGTCGGCGAGCGGTCTTCATCGCTGTCGTAGCATCCACCCCGCCGAGGGTGGTAACCTACCGCCGCTCGCGCATCCGCTTTGCTCGTCCGCCGAGCATTGATGACGTTGCGGGCGTCGCCATCTCGTGCCCTGCGCGTGTCGAGGAGCCATTCTTTAGCCGGCATGCGTCCCGGGTTGGCGGGTTGTTCCGCCGCTCCGCCGCGTGGACCGAGGGTTCGCCCCCCCTGCGCGCCCCCATCACCTCGTGCATCCCCCTGGCCGACGGATGCGGGACGGCGAGCTCTCGGCTCTGTTGGACGGCCGCTTGCTCGATGAGTGCACGCACCTCACGGTGCGGGTTTCGCGCCTCGGGCGTCGAGGGGGCGGGCATGGCCCGCGGCGGCGTTGTGGCGGCAATAAGCTTCTGGCTCGCTCGCGGAGGCGTGTTCGGGTTGTCGACGTTGAAGTCGACGTTGATGCGGTCGCGGGCCTGTATGCCCAGCTCCCGCACGCGTTCGCCACGCGCAGAGGCCTCCCCGCCATAGAGGCGCGGAGCAGCCGCACCGTCTGATACTCCTCCGCCAGCTTGGCTTCGAGTTCGTGGGCTTGGTCTAACTGTGCGTCGATGTCGGCCCCTGCAGGGGTGCTCGGTCCCGCTGCCAGGCGCGGAGCGATCCCTGGGGCGGGCGTAACTTCCCCGTCGCCGGCGCCCGCCGCGCGGTGGCGTTTGCCGGGTCGTTGGCGATGACGACGCGGCATTCCCGCGCGGGGTCGTAGCTCCCGTGCTGGAGTCGTCGGAGCAACCGAACCAGTAGTCCGTGGCGTCAAGAAAATGTCCGAACATTGCGGGTCCGGCACGCCGGAAAAGTCCTACTCCGTGTACCCGTGCGGGTTGGCCGGTGGCAACGCGTCAAGGGAGCCTAGGGACGACTCATCGCCGGCGGAGGCGCTAGGGTCCCCGGCGACGAAGACGTGACGGCCGGGGGGAACCCCGCGCATCGTGGTGTTGACGTTGGCGTTGTAGGCCGTCCCGGCGCCGCGCGGACCGATGGGGAAGCGCGGCCGGAGACCGCGTGTCCCCCCGCCGGGCGGCGGCCGTTGTGCCGACGGGCGCGCCATGTTGGGAGGCGGCGCATTCGGCTTGCCGCCGCTCCGACCGCGCCCGGCGTGAGCGCCGACCGGAGCGGCGGCGACGTCGTGGCGGCGACGGACCCGCGGCGTCCATGCCGGCGGGTGTTTGCGTCGTGGCGACGCGCGCAGCGGCGACCGGGGCGGACCCGGCTTGGTGCCGCGCACGGAGCTCCTCACGGTTGGTGAAGCGCATCAGGTAGCCGTTCCCCGTGGCCTGAAAATTCAGGCTCCCGAACCGGATTTCGAACCCGGCGGGGAGGGGGTCCGAGCTGCCCATGGAGTAGCGCGTACCGCGGTACTCGGTGCGGATCACCATGGAGGGAGTTGACGGTGGATTGACCTTAGGCGCTCGCTTGCCCCACGGTGGGCGCCAACTGTCGGTGCGGAATATGGTCCCGACACTAACCAGTAATGAGCGCCAAGGTCTATCCCTCTATGGTCGATGCTAAGCAATCAAAGACACAAGGTTTATCCTGGTTCCGGCCGGGGGCCGTACGTCCAGCAGTGGTGTGCTCGGGGCACTATATTGCTCAGCACCGGGGGTGCCTGTAGTGGGGCGGCTACAAGCAAGGCGGGAGAGGAGGCCTGGCCTCCAAGTCCCTGGTGAAGTGGCTGAAGATGTTGTGGGAGAATTGGGGAACGTGTGTGTGGTGCGTCGGATGTTGTCCGTTGTCTCCTGTCCCTCCCCTGCGGCGGTGGAGTTCGCCTTCCTTTTATAGGCCAAGTAGAGGGCGAAGTACATGCACGCCGCACTATTCAGCTACATGGTGGAGTATGGTGTGCCGCGCGGTAGAGTAGGCGGCCGCCTTGACGGTCCTTGCCGCGATCTGGCCATCATGGCGTATCTTGTACCCGAACAGTGGTGGCTTCGAGGGTAGGAGCGCAGTGGTTGGCCGCGATGTCCCCAGGCGGGCTCGAGGGGGTTGCTGACGACGATCCGTACGGAATACAGTGACAGGCGTGGTGGCGTCCCGTTCCCGCACGCCTCACGGCGCGGAGGCCGCTACCACGGTGCACGGCGTGGTGTTGTACGCGCGGGGGGCGGCCGCCGTAGTTAACAGTGGCAGGGATGGCGCCCCGACGGCCTAGCGTCTTGACCTGGCCCTCCAAGGTCACGGGAAAGCATTTTGAGGGTGTGGCCGGCCCCCCTTCGGGGGCTTGGCACGTTAGCCGTACTAGAGTAGGCGGCGCGGCGTCACGGGGCTGACACCGGCCATGTCGCACAGTCCCCCACAGTGGCGGGAATGGGTTCCCCCTAGGGAGTTGGTGCAACGGGGACGGGGCGTGAGTCCCAAGCGCATGATGGCGCCGCCCCACCGTTGTCAGAGCATTAAATGCCCGTACCCGCGTGTGGGAACGGGCGTGCGTGCGCGCGGCACCCTCGAGCGAGGCGGAGCCCGCTCGAGGTAAGCGTGTACCCTCGAGCGGGGGCGGAGCCCGCTTGAGGGAGGCGTGTGCCCTCGAGCGAGGCGGAGCCGCTCGAAGGGATTTTTGAGTGGGCCGCCTTGGTGGGCCGCGGGGGCTACCGCGGCATGGGCCGTGCCCGTGTGTGTGCTTAAGCAAGATGCGTTTGTCTTTGGTTTTTTGCGGGTTTTAAGTGGGATTCCCCCATTTGTTTAAGGGGACCCCCGGGGTGTCCCCGACACAATATGCCTCTATCTTAACCTTCATTGGCTTGTTTATATATCAAGTAAAACTCCATGGGAACACACATATCAAGAATCATGACATTCAACCTTAAATAGAGCCATTTCACAATGTGAGGAAATAGCCCATTCCTCAACTCATCTTGTACAACAATGGCTTGTATTCTCCATGTAGATAACCAATGTCATATATTATGCTTTGTTATTTATATGTTACAACCTGGTCACATGCTTAACAAAGACATTAGATCTTTAATCTAGTTGTCAATCAATACACCAAAACCCACTAAGGGCCTAGATGTATTTTAATCTCCCCCTTTTTGGTGATTAATGACAACCTCAATTAAAACTTACAAAAGATATTCAATAAAGCTTAAAAACTTAGATTTAGGTTGAGCTCCCCCTTAATATGTGCTATGAGTGGAATTCATAAAACTTGGCTTCAAATGCCACTTTAGACATTTTTAAGAAACCATGGAGCTCCGCCTAAATCTTAGCAACAGTGGGGTGCAAAACAAGTGTGTTAACATTTAAACCGTGATGCATGAACTAAAAGGCACTTCAACATATAAAGCATGGAAATGGCAGTGTTGTCTGGCCAAACTCGGTGCCACCGAGTTTCCAAACTCGGTGCCACCGGTTTTGCCTAGGCAGCCCTGTCAAAAAGCATCACATCACTCATAAGATCACACTAACATGCAAATGAGTCTTAACAAGCATAAAAAGGTTCAACACACATCTAAGCATACATGCCAAAGGTTCTCAAGTCCAATTGAAGCTAAAGAGAATTTATTACATGGGCCTACTGCATCCAACAGCCAAAATCGGTGCCACTGGTTTTGGAAACTCGGTGCCACTGAGTTTGCCATATAGAGACAGAGCTGAGGATCCAAAACCCGGTGCCACCGGGATCATGGACGCTTTTAATCGACCCAACTTCTCCCCCTTTGTCATTAATCACCAATAAAGGTCCTGGGGAGTTCTCGGACAGCTTCTCATGGTTCTTCTTCATCATCATCTTAAGGCGGTGGCACAAATTGGCTTGGAGGCACAAAAGATGGTGGTTGTGGAAATGGAGGAAGGTGAGAAGTCATTCCCTCATATGAGTTAACTGAGCCAAAAAGACTGCCATAGTAGTATCCACCAACAGTGCTTGAACTTTCTTGTGCATTAGGATCCACTTGAGGCATGCTAGAGGATGTGCCTTGCCCTTGTGTGCCCATGAAGGGAGCCTCTGAATATGAAGATCGAGCACTATACATTCCTTCAAAGGTTGGATTGTAGTATGTGTTTCCATAGGCTCTATCCCAATAGTCCTTGTTGGTTGCCGGATCAACTTGTTGTGACTTGTCCCAAATGCTCTCAAAGGTCTCCGGCTCACTATCTTCCTCATTTGATGGTGCATGTGGCATGGGAGGCCTATTTGTGGGAGAGGGGTTTTCATACAAAAGTCTTATCATCCTTGAATCCCTCTTCCTAAGTTGTCTTTCCTTGTGAACCGCATCACTTGCTTTCATGCAAGACCCAGACCAAAAGTTGAATAACTTTCTAAGCAGAGAAGGGGGCTTTTGCACTTGTTGCCCACGTCCACGCCCTCGACCATGTGAAGGCCTTGCTGCCCTAGATGGTGCAGCAGCTGCGGTAGGCTATTCAGTGACTTCTTGGCCTCCAAATTTTGCCTGTGCACTTGCCAATCAGCTAGAGAAGGTCCCACAACATCATTCTTCAAGTGGAAAGGCTTATGCTCATGATCATATACAAATGTGTAGTTGGCGATCGCCTCAATGACATGCATGATATAAGGAGCATATCCACAACTCTTTTGTGGTGAGCCGAAGATGGTATGAATTTCCTCCCAAATATAGTCCACAACACTAAATTCCGGCTCACTAGTACAACAAATCTCTTCCATAGTTTGACACATTTGATTGGTCCCCTTCCCTAGGAGCAAGTGTCTTTCTAAACATGCGGTGCAAGTATGCATAGAATGGTAGCATGGCATTGACTTGACCAAAGTTCCATTCTTGTCCCGAGATATACATGAAATTCATATCTACATTGTCCATGTCATGATCTCTATGGATCTTCACCCTTCCAATATCTTCTTCATCAAAACCAAGTAGATAGACAAACTGAGTGATAGTAATACCAAACCATTTTTCCTCAGTCATCCAATGAACAATTTTCTCATTCTTCCAAGGGGTGAAGTAACATGTGGCGTAGAATTGTGATGTCACTTCATTGTTCCAAGACTTTGCAAAGCCCATGATATCATAAACATTTTTCCTCTTGCACTCTCGAATAATTTCAGCAAACTTTGGATCCTCCACGACTTACAAGAATCCCCAATCAATGTATTCTGAGCAAGCAATGGGGTAGTCTTTCTTGATGATGGCACTTGCATAATAGTCTTGATGAAACTTTTTGCCAAAACGATAATCCAAATTCCTTCCACCAACCGCCATGGGATTCTTTTCCCTTTTCTTTCTTGCCCTCTCTGTCATACCCCTTCCCTTATAGTTCACTATGTTGCGGTGCTCAGGGTCAACGGGTGGCCTCATTCTCACATTGAAGTGAGTCTCATCACCACTCTCAACGGGTTGCGGTCCAAGAACTGAGATGCCCTCATATTCACCATCACTGTCATCCTCTCCGGTGCCCTGACTATGTTCATGGCTAGCTGTGTGGATATTCTTGCCCTTCCTCTTGCACTGAGCAGCTGTTGTAGGTAACTCAAGAGGGGAGGGTTCCTGCCTGTATGGGCTCTCCTCATCATCATCACTAGAGGTTGACTCAGGCACGGAGTCCTCAATGCGCATAGCACCTCTAGGAAGATTAATTCTCCTTACTTCCCTTTTTGACCTTCTAGGCGGCTCTGGCACTTCTTCTGCAATTTCATGAGTGCTGCTAGTTCCTTCTCTTCTTCTAAACTCGAAATTTGCATTCTTTGTTCTAGGTTGTATTCTTCCATAAACAAGGTCAAACCTTGTATCTGTGACAAAGAGAGATAAAATATATGCCTTAGAACCATTTCTTTATCACTAGAATATCCATTTGAATTTTGTGGAGATAGATTTGTAAATTGAACAGAGCCTCTGTACTGAAACTGGTGCCACCGAGTTGGAGAACTTGGTGCCACCGGATTCGATGTGAACCCTAGGTCATACCCCTGATGGTGCAGCTAAGGGACCTTCAAGCCACTGATTTGAATTTGTTCTAGGACCATATAGATACCATTCTACCAAAGGATTCCAAGAGAAAGTCCCTAGAAAAGTAGATCGGGCAAAACCAAGACATGGGGTACCTCCCGACATGGTGAGAGTGCTGCTGCAGCCTTGAAATGGTGGGGAATCCGATCCCACCGAGTTGGAGGACCAGATTCTTGCTTCAATCCTTGAATCCCAGGGTTTGGTCCTCAAATCGCCATGAAATCACCCCTCTTGCCTCTCCCTCTCCTATTCTGAGTCGTGGGTGAGAGAAGGGGGTAAATGGGGTGAAGAGGTAACTGTAACCGGGTAAGTCACGGGTATATCCTGTGCTGCCGACAGAAACCGGTGTCGCCGGTTTTCGAAAACCGGTGCCACCGGTTCTTAACCCGTGGACTTTTGTCCATATTTTCAAATCTACACTTCCTTTTTCATTCCTCTTTCTTTCTCTGCCCTTTATATCCATTTTTGCACAGCCATTTGTCTCAGATATAGATTTGAGAGATTTTGATGAAATGAGAGAAATCCAAAGTTTGCAATCCCTTGAGATAAGAATGAGTAGATTCCTTTGAACTTGAGACAATCTTACCATTTATGGTTATCCAACATTCAAACATGAGCAACAATAACCATAAACAACAAGACATGATCTAAAAGATCAAGACTCAAACTATTTTGCAGAAGGGCACACCACCTACACATGCTAGTAATTTTGAAAATCTATCCTAAGTCACAAAGAGTATGCAAAGATTACTAGCCAAGATAGGTCTTAGCATATTTAGCTCATGCCTCTACTCAATTTTCAGCCACGGTTAGAAAAACAAAATTTCCAACAAAAATTTGTGAGGCGTCAACTAAATATCTAAAACCCATCACTACCACCAAGCAACAAATCATGGTGATGCTAGCTCCCTTTGCACACCAAAACTCACATTAGCAAGAATAAGGCCTAGATGCCCAAAATAACGACTTGAATTTAGGATTCATACCTTTGCTTTCATTCTATAGATTTTCTCACATAGTGGAACTCACATAAGTTAGCTTGCACTTTTTAGTCTTTCAATAACTTTCTCTTGTCACTTTTGGTGAGAAATACCCATTGTGAGATAAAATGACAAGAGAACACAAATATTAAAAGTACAAGCTCTAGTCTCACATTGGATGACTCTTTGAGAGTGGAGTGGAAATAAGTCATCCAACATAAAACCTCATAGGATGGGCTAAAATTTTCAAATATATAGTGCACACATGGATATGTGGATGGAAAGGACATGTGCACTACCTTGGTTAAATATGTCCAAGTTAAGGAATTTAAACCATGCTATGGTGAGTAACCAAAAATAAATACAATCCAATCCAAGAGTAGAGAGTGAGAGATACAATCACAGAGATGAATTGGTGACCTCCTTGCCATGTGGATTACTCACAACCAACACCCTTGCCATAAAATTTATTCAAGTGAAGAGTATAGATAAAATATTGAGACACCTCACACTTGAACTACACACATGAATCCTTGCAAGTGATTTTAGTACCAAGAAACACAAAATGTGAAGTGAGCTCCCCCTAAATAGGTGCATCAAGTATTTGAATCTTGAGAGGTGCACTTTTGGCTCAATTAAAGCACTAGGGTAGCAAGCTCCACATTTTGGTCAAAATACATAAGCAAATAAGAATACGTGAAATGAGATCAAGAATAGTTCACAAACTATATTTGCTTAGTCTCCTTCTATTTTGAATCAAGAATAATGTGTCTTGAGGTATTTGCAAAAATTTCCTCTCCATCCCTTGTTGATTCTGGGAAACTCGGTGCCACCGAGTTTATGAATCCGGTGCCACCAGATTCTTCCAGAATTTGGCACTTTTGCATTTTGCAGATCTAATTGATTCTTTTCTTGATTCTTCTTTTTGCTTTCTTATATTTATATATATATATATATATATATATATATATATATATATATATATATATATATATATATATATATATATATATATATGTGTTCCTGCATGCAACAACCACTCAAAGCTTCTTGATGAAGAGGTTAATAGCATCAAGTGGCTTTTGACAAAATTTGCACAATAGAACTAGGGTGGCTTATCCATCTCATATGGTTGACTAACACAAGAGCATGTCTCACATATGAGAGTGGTCAGCTACCAAGAAAGGTACTTGTCATCGGAGGAGCATTGAGTGAGACTTCTTTCATTTATTTTACTTGGCTCTTTTCAAGTAATGAGTCATACAATTTCTCTTGAGATATAGATGGTCAAAGATAAGTATCTTCTCAAGTGAGACAAGCTTCCAATGCTACTCCAAGTACCTGCAAAGTCCCTTTAGGCATGTTTTGGTACCCAGTGTGCATTGGGTCCGACAAGGTTAGTGATCAAGGACTTAGGTACCCAAATGGCCTTTGTGACCTTCCTTTGTGAAATAACCACTTTAGGGGCACTAGAGTCATTTGAGTTACTCCTAAGCTTCTCATTACTATAATGAACTTGGTTGAGCTTAGGATTCTTACTATTGGGACAATCTTTACCAAGATGTCCCTTTTGACGACAAGTTTAGCAAATCTTGTGCTTGATGTTGCCATTGCCATTTACACTTGTCACTGAGTCATTCTTCTCTCTGAATTTTGCTTAAGCCTTCAAAAATCCCTTGTTGAGCTTCATGTGGCTCTTCTCAGGTGAAACCGGTGCCACCGGTTTGGCAAACCCGGTGCCACCGGGTTTCCCTGAGGAAACCCTTGATTGGTTGACGCAAGCTTCAATCTTGTGCCCTTTCTCATGACAACTAAAGCATCTTCTCTGAGCAAGATTTCTTTACCTCTTTGATTGGTTTGGATTGTCTTCTTCCTTGAATAAGCACATGGATGCATAATGTCCCATGTGTGAGCAGTTGTAGCACTTGATGTGATTTAGCTTCTCTTTGTCATTGGTCTTGTGATCATTGATCTTGAGGCTTTGTTGAGAGATTGATCTAGTGATGATTGTCCTCTTCTCAAGCTTCTTCACCATGGGCTCACAGTTATCTTGAGAAGGTTCCACCTTTTCTTTTCCCTTCAACTTAGCCACCTCTTTCTTGAGCTTTTCAACTTCTTGCATAAGATCATCATTCTCTTGAGCAATGAAGTCATCACAAGATTCTTCAATTACTTGATCATACCAAGAAGGTTTGCCTTTTGGGTCACATGGGTTAGCACAAGATATATCATCTTTAATTTGAGTGCATGTGCTAGTGGTGCAATGAGATGTGTAAGATTTAATTGAGTTTACCAAAACCTCATTTGTCACTTCTAGCAAATTGTGTGATTCTACAAGCCTCTCATGAGAATATTCAAGTTCTATGTGAGTTCCTTGTAGTTTCACAAACTTGCAAGTGATTTCCACAAGTTGGTCCTTGAGAGCTTGATTTTCCTTTTCCAAGTATGCTGCACAAGATAGAGAGTTAGTAGCACAAGCATATGCCTTGGTAATGTCCTCCTTGCACTTTCTAGACAAGATATCATTTGACTCCTTAAGTTTCTTGAATTCTTCTTCGAAGGAGTCTCGATAAGCTTGTTGTCTTGTGAGCTCATCTTCTTGCCTTCTTACTCTCTTTATGAGCTCTAGCACATTCTTCTTATCTTTCTTGGTCATCTTGTCAAGCTCGAAGTCAAATTGCTCAACTTCACTTCCTTTCTTCCTTCTACCTTTAGTCACTTGAGACTTGGAATTGTTAGTACATAGTAAGGAAGTACTAGGAGCTGTAGATGCCTCAATAGGCTTGTGTGATGCTGCTCTGAAGTTTGATGAAGCAAATTGGTGTTGATCACTGCCAAACCCGGTGCCACCGAGTTCTGAACTCGGTGCCACCAAGTTTGCCTGGTTAGAGGCAGTGGTTGCGATGTTGTCGCTCTTTTGCTTCATGGATGAGGTCTTTAGAGGAGGAATGCAAGATATTGATGTTGAGCACTCTTCTAGTG
Organism: Cenchrus americanus; assembly: GCA_947561735.1. Classification (NCBI taxonomy): domain Eukaryota; kingdom Viridiplantae; phylum Streptophyta; class Magnoliopsida; order Poales; family Poaceae; genus Cenchrus; species Cenchrus americanus. The sequence continues at coordinate 107,481,542 of OX387243.1, forward strand.
ACTCCTCCTCTTCTTCTTCGTCATCGTCATCATCGGCACTAGCATACATGTCTTTGAGTGCCACCCAAATATGATGTGCATCATCGCAAACGTCTTCATTGTTGAAGATGAATTCTTGAATAACCTAGCTCACATTATTGTACATAAGGTTAGTAATAGAGGAGTTGTGGAGCACACAATCCCTTTCCTCTTTTGATAGATTGGATGAGCCCTCACTAGTAAAATCCTCGGGAAGGATGCTAGCCACCACAACTCGTTCAAATGGAGGACCCCAAGTATGTAATACATGAAGAACATGAGCAGACCAAGAAGAGTAGTTTGAGCCTTCAAACCGAAGAGGCTTAAATGATACCTCACATGTAGTCAACATCCTTTTAACTCCAAGCGGTTAAGCTCGAATCGGAGCACCAGGCTCTGATACCAATTGAAAGGATCTTGATGTCGCCTAGAGGGGGTGAATAGGCGAGTCCTAAAAATCATCACTTAAAACAATTTTATCAATGAAACCCGGATACTCCGGAATTTTCTCTGGAGTTTACGGAAAGTTCGGAATCTGCGGAAAAATCTCCGGACTCTGCGGACTAGCTCTGCGCAGCGGAATAAGCACACTGCCCAAAACCGGTGCCACCGGGTTTGCCTGGCAGTGACTCCCCTCTGATCTCCTTCTTGATTGCTTGTTTGCTTTCAACTCAAACTTGGTGTGTGACTCAGTAAGGTTGTTCCACAGGTTTATACACATCTGCACTTCACAAACACTAACAACCAAGTAGATCCACCAATACAACAAGAGCAAGCAAGGATAGGTATATCAAAGTAAATGCGAGGTAAACTAGAGAGAGCCACAAGGATTTGTTTTACCGAAGTTCGGATTCACCACCGTGTGAATCCTAGTCTCCGTTGAGTGCTTCTCCTACCGAAGCCAGGTTGCATTCAACCCTTTTCCCGATCCACTAAATAGCTTCTTCCCTTTCAGAGGCAAAGCATGACCTTCACAAACTGTCCCACAGCTCACCACACCTTGGGGGCTTGTGCACGATGCCTAGCTGTCTAGGAGGCAAGCCTCCAAGAGTAACAAACGCTTCACACGAGTTTGACGACGTCCAACAGTGCTTAAGGGATTCAAGTGCTCTTGAATTGCTCACAAAGGCTTCTCTCTACCACCCAACTCACTAGATCTAGCAAAGATCGAACAACCTCACAAAGAGGGGTTGGGGAGAGCTAGAATGGCTTTGGCTTAGCAAGGAATAGCAAGGAAGCACACCAGCAACCTTAGGAACAGCAGCTTGCAACAGTGGGGGTTGAAGGGCATAAATACTCGACTCCCCAAAAACTAGTCGTTGGACTTAAAACTCGGAATCTCCGAAAAAACCCCGGATACTCCAGACTTCCCAAAACTAGCCGTTACAAACTCCAGTGAAAATCAGTGCCACCGAGATTTCAAAAACTAGCCGTTGGGCCGGCTGACACAAAACTGGTGCCACCGGTTTCCCAAAACTGGTGCCACGGGGGTTTTGTTAACACCAAAATTTGGTAAGGAGTATGACATGTGGGTCCAATTCGGAAAAGAGTCCGTCCGGTGGAAGGAAAGGCATCTTTGGAGATTTTCGGCGAAGGATCCGCGGTCGGCTATCCGCTCCCGGTTCGGCAAAGGAACAAGAGAGCCGATTTTGCGGGATTGGACGGTGACGTGGCTCGATCGGAGGAAGCGAATGGAAGGATAGGCGATCAAGCTTAGTTAGGTAATGAATCCATTCGCAGTTGTAATTAGCGGGGTATAAATACGATCCCCGGATGTATGTAACAAAAAGACGTTCATTCCTCAATACACACCGGCCTTACGCCAAACCCTAGAGTCCCTTGTCGTGTCGTCGAGTTCTTCGAGAGGGCCAATCGATCCGTCGACCTCCGTGAGTACCGGCAACCTTGTATCATGTCTAGTATCATGCGGTGGATTTAGATCGATGCAAGTAGTCTTGTTACCATGCTTCGTGTCATGCGGTAGATTCAAGCACGGTTCAAGAGGGTTTCTTGTTAGATCACGAGCCATGCGGTAGGCTAAGGTCTAGCTCGAAGCTAGTTATCGGCTCTATTGGGTTTTGGCAAGATCCAATAGATTCATTAAGTTACCCTGTGTTATCATGAGTTTTGCATTATGTCTTAATTCATGTAACACTCTTTTGCCCAATCTAGATGGGTTTGGATCGGCTCTCTTCCTTTTAAGATCCGTGCAAGAGTAGGTTTCGTGTTTTGACGCGTGGATCTTGTGCTCTTCGATAGCCGAAACCGAATCGATCTAGGTTGTTACGTGTTGCGGGTTCAAGCTTGCTTTGTTAGTATAAATCTTGAAAGAGCCGGGTATCATGCGGTAGATGCAGGTTTTTGGGTTGCTTTGGAGCTAGTCATCAGGTGGATTAGATTTCCAATTCAGCTTGATAGATTTATTCACGTGGTAATGTTTGTTCCTTCTTCATGGACCCCGAATCGGTTGTCCGGCCGCATTCGGTTATATTTTCACGAGTAGATCACGTGCGTTGTTTATGTTTTAAAAGACGTGTGCTTCTAGCTTTTCCATATTTAGGTTGTATCATGCGGTGGATAGATCTATTTGTGGAAAGTGGTGCGTCCTTTCATGCAAGTTGTATCATGCGGTGGATAGATTTGCTTGATGTCGTGCCCGACGGATCTTAAAGTGATTAGACATGCGGTAGACTAATGCTTTGGATCTATGCATGCTTATTTTAATACATGATCATGTTCGTGCTTTGCTTTATTTAATGTTAATCTTCATTGAGGATCGGTCATGGCTTTGTACATGCATCCCCGTTTATTCAAAGACCGATCGTTGTCATGCTTACGTCATCCATTCGGCAATGTTCTTTTTTCCTTCATGATTGCCCGAATGGTTGCGGTTCTTTGACGAGTAGCTTCACATAGCTACATGTCGTCTTGCTTGGCTTCTTAGCCGTAAATATGGAAGCTGCCCGGTACCACCGTAGGTTCCAAGTTTTGGTATTTAACTGTTTTCCCTTTTGTTAATTTTCGGGGAAAAATTGAGCGGCACGTCACTTTCTCTCTGCGCGTGCGAAGCTAAGCTTTTCGGCTTGCTTTGTGTGATTGGCCGAGTGCATATTCTCGCGTCAACACATTTTTTGGCACGCCCGGTGGGGACGAAACGTACCGAATTGGTTCAGGATGCCTGAGATCACAGACCTCCTGGATGTCAGCATTGAGGAGCTTTCCCCAGAGCAACATCAGCAGCTCGTAGACGCCGTGAATCAGTTTCAACAGAAGTGTCTCATGTCATTCAAGAAGAATCGAAGTGGTGTACCATATTTGAAGAATGGCACGCTTGCAGTGCCGTTGCCGGGAGAAACCGACGCAACGACCCAACAAGAAAAGGAAGAATGCGCGCGGATCTTCCAAGAGTCAATGGACGACGTGCTCACCAAGCACAACCAAGCTTTCCTTGGGTCGCTCCAACGGATGATGGTGGCCCTCTTCGGTCGGGCGCGGGGCAAGCGTTCGGAAAGGCGTACGCGGAAAGAGCACCGTGGAGCCGGGTGAATCAAGCTCTCAGCCGCCACCGCGGGGCCCGGTGCAGCAGCCCCCTCCTCAGAGCTCCGGGAGCCAAGCGTTCCAACCTCCTCCACGGGGAGGGCGGGGGGGGCCGGTTCGGCCTCCGCCGCAAGCTTCGGGGAAGTCAACCAACCCTGCCGCCACCACAAAGCAGCACGAGTCGGCCCGTGCAACGGCCCGAATCCGTGCCGGCCCACGTACGGAGACCTAGCGTTCGGCTCATCCGGGGCCCCACTTGACCCCGGTCGAAGAATAGCTCCGTCGACCAGCGGCTCCCGGAGAGGAATCTATACGGCGGTGGCTATCATGAAGTGGGAAATTATGGGGCGTTCGACGCCTTCCCGCACCCGGGGTACGCGCGGCCGCAGCGCTCGGGAGGAAGATGCCCTAGCTCGCAAGATGGCCGAATTGATGCGGGAATCGGTTCGGCCTCAAGCCAAGGATGCGGGGGCCCCACCTACGGCCGCCGTTCCGGGGAGTGGTACTATAACGTGCTCCTACCGCCAAGGGTAAAACCACCGACGGAATTCACAAAGTTCTGCTGGGCGAGGACGAGACAAGCACGGTCGAGCATATCGCTCGTTATCTCATGCGGGGGGGGGAATGTTCGGCCGAAGAGACGTTCGGGTCCGCTACTTCCCCGCCTCGGCCGACGGGTCCGGCTTTTCGGTGGTTCTCATCCTTGCCGCCCGAGTCGGTGGCCGGGTGGAAAGATTTGGAGCGTAAATTCCACGCTCACTACTTCGGCGGCGATTCGAGAAAAAGTTGATCGATCTCGCCACCCCGAAGCAAAGGCACGGTGAAACACCGCCGGAGTTTCGAGAAGATTCGAGAGAAGTCAAGGGCATGTGCTTCTCATTGAACTTGCCGGACGATCGGCTAGCCGATATGGCCGTCGCCGGGATGTTACCCGGCCGTGCGCGAAAAGCTCTTTGGGATGGAGTTTGAAAACTTGGGCCAAGCGTCACGAAATTATCCTTGATGAGCAATCGGGCATATGGCCTCAAGAAGGACCCCAAGTTTGGCAAGCGAACACGACATCGCCGATATCTACAATCAATTCTTGGACAAAGCTGATTTGTTCGAGGATTCGACGACGAACCGGAGATAGCTGCGGCGAGAAATCATGTGGGGTAAAGAGCCTCTCACAATGAATCGGCGTTGGGTCGGTGCGGACCAAAGGAACCTATGACTTCGACATCACAAAGGCCGACAAGTTGTTTGAGCTCTTGGTAAAAGAAGGCCGAATCAAGCGCTCGAAGGGCACTCTATGCTTCGGCCCGATGGAGTCAAAGCGAAACGTTATCGCGGCTTTCATGACAGGGACTCCCATTCCATCAACGCTGCAGGGGTCTTCGGGATGAGGATCCAAAAGGCTATCCGGGAAGGGCACCTCAAATTCGATAACAAGATGAAGCCGGATGGCCACCCCTTCCCGAGAACATGCTCGGCTTTTCGTCAATGTGATAACGGCCCGAAGAGAAAGGGAAAGTCAAGGTCCGACCTCGGCCGAGTCCAAGCAAGATGGATCGGTTGACCCGAAGCGCCGAGGTTACCATAGAGCAAGTCCGGGCGACGCCCCCGCGTTCTCAAGAGCCACATCGAGATCGGGGAGTCGTCCAAGCCCAAACCCAAGGTGACGTCGCGCATCCTCCTTAATAAATGGCAGCGCCGGATGGAGAAGGAACGCTACCGGGAGCGTCGTCACGAGGAGGAGCAACGCGGGGCCGAGGAGGAAGCGCGCGGATGGAATCGGGGGAACGATGCGCGCGCGAGCGGAGCGCGCCCACCGGGGGTGCGCCTTTTTCGGGCACCGCCTTGGAACGAAGGCCCGAAACTACCCACATTAAGGAAGCGTCCCGAATGCGGCGACGGATATGCCGAGTACGGGCGAGAAAGCGCAATCGCCGATCCGTCCACGAAAGACTTGGAAGGATCCACCCGAATGGGGATCGGCGGCAAAAAATTGAAATCATTGATCATCCCAGGAAGCGCCGAGCCGATCTCAGGTGGGCTGACCACGAGGAGGACGAGGAGGTCTACGTCTGGCAGAAGGGGCAATGGTGCCCACCCGGTCTACGCAAGAGCCAGAAGAGGCGGGTCCAACGCTTGAGGAACCGCGAGATGAAGCAAGCCGGGGTCCGGACGAGACGAAGTGGCGCCCCAAGGACCGGCGGAAGGATCAAAGCGTCAAGCCCCCGCATGCATGGTATACTTCCCGCCAAACGAGTTCATGGCTCCCGCTAACCGGGTGATGCGGGAGGAAGGCGCCTTTGACGACGAGCGGACCGAGGAGATGATGGCGCGGGGCGGTGCTTGCCAAGCGGGCCATCTTCGACAAGCCGGCCAAGAATCGCCACATGAGGCCGCCGTACTTGAGGGGGTACGTCAATGGCAAGCCATTGACCAAGATGTTCGTCGACGGTGGCGCGGCGGTTAACGTGATGCCGTACACCACCTTCGGGAAGCTTGGCATGACCCCGAGCGATTTGACACCAACAAGCATCATCCTCAACGACTTCGCGGGAACCCCTCGGATACCAAAGGATGCGCTCACGTGGACTTGATGATCGGGTCCAAGACGCCGCTCACCACCTTCTTCGTCATCGAAGGGAAGGGAGCCTACGACCGTCGCTTGGGCGGGGACCGGATCCACGCCAATCGCCGCGTCCCATCCACTATGCATCAACGACCGATCCGGTGGGTGGACGATGAAATTGAGGTCGTGCGGGCGGACGACTCCGTGAGCGTGGCTAACATGGAACCGGCCTTCCGGGAATACCAAGGCATCGATTGCTTCTCGGGGAAGGAGCGGGGAGAAGGTCATGTTGAACTCCGTCGGCGGTGACCAACGGCCGATTCAAGCGTCGGCTCTTACGGTAATTTTTAATGGAGAACCCCGTGGATGGCACCGATGGCAAGGCCGGGACGAGGATTCATGTCGGCCGATAAGCCGGAGGAAGTTGACATTGGAAACGGTGACAAACCAAGGCCGACGTTCATCGGTGCGGGTTTGCAACCGGACTTCGGGGGAAACTTAATCAAGCTTCTCAAAGAATATAAAGATTGCTTCGCACGGGATTACTCGGAGATGCCGGATTGGATCGATCCATCGTCGAGCACCGGTTGCCAATCAAGCCAGGATTCAAGCCATATAAGCAACCGCCCCGGAAAATCTACAAGGACGAAGTATTGGCCGATGTGAAGAAGGAAATCGAAAGATTACTTGATGCAAACTTCGTTCGGCCCTGGTGATATGCGGAGTGGATTTCTAACATCGTCCCCGTGTACAAGAAAAATGGGAAAATGAGAGTTTGCATAGACTTCAGGGACCTAAACAGAGCTACTCCCATGGATGGATACCCAATGCCTATTGCCGATTTGCTAATTGACGCCGCCGCCGGGACACAAGGTGATTAGCTTCATGGATGGCAACGCGGGATACAATCAAATCTTTATGGCAATAGAAGACATCTCGAAGACGGCCTTTAGGTGTCCTGGTCATATAGGGCTATTTGAATGGATCGTCATGACATTTGGGTTAAAAAATGCCGGTGCAACCTACCGGCGGGCCATGAATTACATTTTTCATGAGTTGATCGGCAAGACCGTGGAAATCTACATTGACGACGTAGTGATCAAGTCCTTAAGCCATGACTCCCATCCGGAGGATGTGAAGAAAACCCGGAATGCACCGGAAGCATGGTCTCGAAGATGAATCCAAACAAGTGTGCATTTGGGGTGTCCGATGGAGAGTTCTTGGGGTTTTTGGTCCACGAAGGAGGGATTGAAGTTGGCAAAAAGAGCATGAAAGCCATTGATGAAGTCGTTCCTCCAACCAACCTCAAGGAGTTGCAATCACCGCTCGGCAAGATCAACTTTGTGAGAAGGTTCATCTCAAATTTATCACGAAGGTGTTGCCGTTCTCTCCATTGCCGAAGCTAAAGAAGGATCGAAGTTCACATGGGGTGACGAACAACAAAAGGCTTTCGAGGAAATCAAGCAATACATGAAGGAGCCACCGGTCTGGTTCCTCCTCGACCGAACAAGCCTTTCAAGTTGTACGTGGCGGCCGATACCCAAACTATTGGATCGGCCCTTATTCAAGAATTCGAAGGGAAGGAGCGGATAGTAGCCTATCTTAGCCGAAAACTACTTGATCCCGAAACCGGGTATTCGGCTATAGAAAGATTATGTCTTTGCGTATACTACTCGTGTACAAAGTTTCGGCACTACTTGCTGAATGCCGAATGCACTGTATACTCGAAGTTTGATGTGATAAAACATATGTTATCCATGCCAATTTTGAATGGTCGGGTTGGCAAATGGATTTTAGCTCTATCAGAGTTCGAGTTGAAGTTCGAATCGGCAAAAGCCATCAAAGGTCGGTCATTGCCGATTTTATAACTGAACACCGTGACCCTTCGATTGATCTGCTTGAAATTACCCCATGGGCTCTATTCTTTGACGGGTCATCATGTGGCAAAGGTGGAGGAGTAGGGATCCTACTAATTTCTCCCAGAGGTGAGATGTTCGAATTTGCCATTCCTATACAACCCACCGTCACAAATAACCAGCCGAGTACGAGGCGCCGCTCGAGGGCTTCAATATTTGAGAGAAGCCGGGGCCGTTTCGGTTGAAATTTATGGGGATTCGAGTTGGTCATCAAGCAATTGAACGGCCGGTACGAGTGCGAAGCGAGGCGCCGAGGAGTTACTACGAGGAATGCGAGAGAAATCTTGAAGGGCTTTCCACCGGTAACCCTACAAGACATTCCTAGAGAGCATAACGAGGAAGCAAACAAGGCTAGCTCGGAGCGCCTCCGGTTATAAAGAGAGTCAAGAAGCATTTCTTTGCAGAGGTGAGCGCACGGGGACGGATCTTACAGAAGATGATTGGAGGAAAGAGATCGTTGAATATTTGAGAGATCCATCCCGAAAAGTCTCTAGGAAGCTCAGGTATAAGGCAATCAAGTTCGTTCTTCTGGATGACAATTTATTCTATAAGTCATTAGATGGAGTACTGCTACGATGCCTGGGTCCAGAAGAAGCCAAGAACATGATGAGCGAGGTGCACGATGGGATATGTGGAGCGCACCAATCGGCCTATCGCATGAAATGGGTTATTAGGCAGGCTGGATGCTTTTGGCCGACGATATTAGAGGACTGCTTTGAGTATTACAAGGGGTGTCAAGATTGCCAGAAGTTCGGGAATATTCAAAGAGTCCCTGCATCAGCATTAAATCCCATCATCAAGCCATGGCCATTCAGTGGGGCATAGACACGATCGGCCAAATTAATCCACCATCTAGCAAGGGGCATAAGTTCGTGCTTTTGGCTACTGATTACTTCACCAAATGGGTCGAGGCAATCCCACTCAAAAGGGTGACGTCGAGAAAACATGATCGAATTCGTCAAGGAACACATCATCTATCGATTTGGGATTCCGCGAGACGATTACCACCGACCAAGGGGCACAATTCGTGTCATTGGAATTCGAGAGATTTTGCCGAAAGCATGGGAATTAAACCGTTTAATTCTTCCCCATACTATGCCCAAGCTAATGGTCAAGCGAGAGGCTTCTAACAAGATCATGATCAAGCTTATACGAGAAGAAGATCGACCGAAGCCGAGGAGATGGCATTCGGTACTCGGTGAAGCGCCGTGGGCTTACCGAATGGCCCCCCATGGAGCTACAAAGACTTCTCCTTACGAGTTGGTTTACGGGCATCACGCGATCCGCCCCGGGAAATGCAATCGAATCAAGGAGAGTAGTCTTCGCAAAACGATTTGAGCTCCAAGGATTACGGTGGCCTAATGATGGATGAGTTAGAAGATTTGCATATGATCCGTCTCGGGGCCCCGGAGAACATCGAGAAAAACAAGCCGCGGGTCGCCAAATACTATAACAAGAAAGTAAAAGTAAAGCAATTCTCGAAGGCGATCTAGTTTGGAAAGCGCTACCGCCGATTGGAACTAAATATAGTGAATTCGGCAAATGGTCCCCTACCGGGAGGGGCCTTTTCGCGTGGTCGGATGCGTTCCGGTAATGCATACATATTGAAAACTTTGCTAGGAGAGGAGTTTTCCGCCGCAATAAATGGAAGATACCGAAGAAGTATTATCCTAGCATTGAAATCGATCGATGATTATACACATCGACACGAAAGCGGCGGGCGCTCGGGGATGAGGCCGCCTTTAGAACAAAAATCCGGGAACAAAAGAAAATGGCCGGTGCTCGATGCATTGCCCTTAGATCAATACTACACTACAACCGGTTTCTTGCGGGATTACACATAGCGAGCCCCGAAGGCCAAAGGGAGGGAAGCGAGAAGGCGTGGAGTAAGAAGCGAAAGTATGGTTCAATCTTTTCTTTGCTTCTTCGGTACGTTGCTCCCTCTTTAGTTGTTCCGGGACCACCGTGACGGCGACTTGGAACGCACGAGGATGACCACGATTGGCGGCCTCTACCAAGCTATCCCGGGCCGCCTTCGGGTTGCCGTACACGTCGGGAGACATCCGGAGCAAAAGAATCAAGGTTAGGGGCAAGAAATCCGGATGCAAACATGAAGGGGGGGCGGGGGCGGTTACCCCCCTACTAGCGCTTCCGGCGCCATACGACGCTCGCGTTCGGCTTGACGGCGGACGGACATGTCCCCGAGGTCACGCTCCGGGTGCGGACACGGCGACGCAAGCCGATGGATGACCCTTTGCTCGGGCGTGGCATCCTCCGCCTCGGGAGAAGAATCGGAGGAGATGTACTCGGGAACATCTTCGGTTCCGATGATTTCTTCGAGAAGCAAATCAAGGCTGAAAGAGGCGGAGGGAAAAACATGAAGCGCAAGATCAAGCGAGGAAGGATGAGGAGCGAGATCAAGAAAGAACTCACTTCCGAATCGTACGCTTCCTTGACGAGCCGCTCTCCCGAGGTTGTTTACCCTTGTCCATGGCGTTGGGGTTTTTTCTTCTAGCGGCAGAAGAAGAGACGAGAAGTGATGGAGGAGTGTGCGAGTGGAATTGCGAGCACCCCACGGGCTATTTTATTGACCAAGGAGGCGCATTGGGAGTGATGATCCGCGGTACACACCGTTGGAATACCAAGCGGCGGGGGTTTTCCACCGAGTGCGAAGGGTTTTCTTCGAACGAGTATTTACGGATTGCCGAATTGGGATCCTTTGTGGATCTTGCGCCAAGGGGCGGTTGTTTGCGAGCGTTCGGCTAAAGACGGTTCCCGGATGCATTCAAAGAGGACAAATTCACAGATGTAAATGCGAAGGGAAATATCACGGAACAAATGCAGATTCCAAAAGTTCATCATATATTGCCGACATTCACACATCCCTAGTACAATCTAATCGAAAAGTCTGTTCAGCACAGACTGGGGATGGGTAATTTCGGCAATGGCGTCGCCGTGGCCGTCGAGGCGCTCCCGGAGATGAGCTCGATCTCGTCGATATCCTCCCGCGCGCCGCCACGGAAGCCACGCGGCCGGTGGAATAGTCGACGTCCGTATGCGTCGCCATCGCGGCCCGGGCCCAAGGTGGTGCCCGGACGAACACCATGGACGGCCACCTCGTCAATGCGGCGCTCCACCGCGGCCGGGCGCTCCGCCGGCGTGTCGCCGTGAGCGTTCACCTTCTCCCGAGTTTGCTCCACCGGCGCTTTTAGGCGGTTGAGCTCGGCATCACGAGCTCGCGAAGGGCAAACAAGAAGGGATTAGCATCAAAGGCTGGACTAAATCAAGAATCGAACCATACCATCGATGGCTTCCGGCGAGTTGTTTCCGCCGGTCCTCCCACTCTAGCTCGGCCACGCCCGCTTTTTTTGGAGACGGCCTCCGGCTCAAGACGAGACGCTTCTAGCTCCTCCTTGAAGCGAATAGCGTCTCGCTTCCCCGTACGGCACGCGGGGAGTGGCCATCGGACTCGAAGAGTCATCGGGGAAGGGGCCGATTGGCGGGCGCGCGCGGGCGGATTCCACCGAATCAAGCCGAAAAGGGGAGATGATTGTCAAGGCAAAGGAAGATCAAAAGGGAGATCGACAAGGAGAAGTTGATGATCATCACCGCTCGCGCGCATTGGCGCTGCTTCCCTCAGCCTCGTCGGAGGCGCGGCGGCGGTTGAGACGGCGCACCATTGCGGTTTGGGGATGTGCCTTGTTTGCAAGAGGGCCGAGAGATTGGCAAAGATTCGAGAGCTAGAAGGCCTGGTGGAGAGCTAGGGGCACCTATGGCAACATTTATAGGCCTGGCAAGGTAATTGTGGCTTCGAATCGTGGCTGTGGATCGTGGCGCACGTCCCAATAAAATCGGAAGGCGGAGAGATTTCCTTGACCAACCCGCCGGCGGGTCGTTTGGAGTTCTAAGCCGAAACGCGCGTGGGTCGATGGTTTCGGCTAAAGGAATTCAAGGTGTCGTTCGGCGATTAGCGTTTCACTACCGAATGGGTCGTTCGGCATCACATCTCAAAGCACGCCAAGGAAAGGAAACAAATTGCAAAGGAAATATTACAAGAACGACCGGTCCGGGTATACATCAATAAGAACATTCAAGCGTTAAGGAGTTTTGCAAGTGCGTGACGAACATTGGATACTATCAAGTGGGAGTTATCCAAGATCTCCGATAGTCCTTTTGGGCATCGGATAAGTCGTAAGCTGCGCATCGCATTGCTTTACTGCGGTGACAGTCGATTCCGCCTCCGCTTCGGTCTTTGCTATCAATCCGGGGAGATCGGCTATTTTCTTCCGGACAATCTCCATTTCCGCCGACGAGGCTTTTCAATTCCGCCTCTAGAGCGGCCTTTTCGGCGACTTTCAAATCGTAAGAGGCTTGCGGGTCGCCCAAGGCATCCTTATGACTTTTTGCTTGGGATTGTATCCCGTTCATGGCTTTGTTCGGCATCGCTTTTTTCCTTTTCAATGGCCGAACGGGACCGCAATTTCCTCCAAGTACGCCTCAAGGGAACATAGAAGGGCTCTAAGTCGTAGATGGACGACGAAAAGCTACGATGTCATCGGGAAGTTTGCGACTAATGGGCTCAAACATCTCTTCAAAATGGCGAGAGATCATTGAGCCGATCCCGGACGTTCTTCTCTAGCCGAGCCGCAATTTCTTTGAGCTTGAGCAATACCTCGTCGGGCAACGGCCGGTTTACTTCTTTCATCACATCGGCGGTACCGACGGGCCCTCCGATGGCGAGGCTCGATGATGGCGGGGCGTGATCCCGAAAACAACAACTGCCGAGGTGAGAATGCTAGCATCAAGGTATCAAGATTAAGAGCGGAACCAAGTACCTCATGAATGGTATCTTGAGCGGGAGCAATCGCAGACGGAGGAGGCGTCCGAGTAGAGCCGAAACGTCCAAGTCGGGAGATGCCGGTGCGGCAATCGGCGACTCGTGAGTTTACGGGCCGGGGAAGAATTGGATCTTCCTCTCGTTGGGTTGGCCATTGTTGCTTGGGCGATGGCGATGGCATCCGGGAGAACTTGGCGGCTCCGGTTGAGTTGAGGGATTCATCTCCGGAGAGCGTGCGATTCGCAGAAGGTGATGAAGATGAAACCTCTTCGGGATGGGCAATGCAACCCCGGAAGGGCTCGCTTGTTGAACCACCGGAACATCTACAAGTGGTTCTCCAACGATTTCTTCTGCAAATGTCCAAATGAAGGGATAAGTGCCGGTGCTCATCCTTGAGAAAGAACAAGAAAAAGTCATACCAATGGATGGAGCATCGGCGGGTATTGGTTACGAAGAAGGTTGGGCTGCGGTCCGAAATACACAATGATATATCAAGAACGAGTGACCCAAGAATCGGGAAGGTAAAGGAGGTTACCTCAACCGGGACTTTCTTGACGGTTCTCCTCCTTTTAGCGCTCGGAGGGGGAACCGGATGCAATCCTTGCCTCCTGTCAACGGCAAGGCCGGGAAAGGGCGGGATCGGTGGTAGCGTACTGTCCATCGGTTGGCGCGGGGTTGTAGATTTAAACCCCAATGCCGAAATCGGGCTTTCGGCATTATAAGTGATTACCCCGGCTCGAGGGGCGAGTGCGTGTTCTGTGGACAAAAGATGGAGGTCAGGACCATGAGTAAAAGACTGATCAAGGGGCTCAGTGTGTTACCTCTGAATTCGGCAGAAAATCAGGCACCAGTTCTGCACAGAACACATGAACGGGTTCACTGAAGATGTGGTCGTGGAATTCTTGCCACCATGAGTTGAAGGTAGGATGAGCTATGATTGCAGGCACAAAAGGACATGTGTAGACAGTGGGACTGCACACATAGTTGAAAACTCTGCTGCACTGCATCGATTCTTTGATTTCCTCTCTGGGCTTGAGGAATTCATGCGAAACAATCTTGGGGGCAGTGGCCACATCCAAGTTGTCCGGCCATGATGTTAGGCCGGTAGTACTCATAAGTACGGCATTCCGCCTCCCTCCATTAAACTCGGCGGTAATATACATGGGCGGATTATGATATTAAAGATTTCCGGGAATCTCCCATCTTGATGGTTGGGCTCAAAGGAGAACTCGACGGGAAAGGTCGAGTGTCATAGCCTATATAAGGAAGCCAAAGAGGATTGGGGAAGCCTTTGAAGAACAACTCGAAGAGTTGGATGATGTCCGCCGAACGATAACGATTGAAGCTGCTTCTCCATAGCTTTGGCACCCTCTCCGGTGACTTGAAGCTCTCCTCCGGGGGATTGGACCGGGGGGAAGAACCTAGAGCTCAAGTCGACGCCTACGATCCGGTGCATGTGAAGCGCAGCCAAATCCGAACAAACCACCAAGGGCCATTGACGCACGTTATCCTCTCGCCGGTATACATTTGGGTAGCTCGTCGATGAAGCATATGGTATACACGCCCAAAAGGAATTTTCCCGAGAGGAAGGCGGTTGCCGGCGGCCGGATGGATCGCCATTGCGATATGATTGGGAATGGGTTCATTGGCCTTGCCACAGAAGACAAACCCGCATAACCACATGTTCAAGAAAGCTGCGTATTCAACTTCGCCAAGGGGATTATCTCTCATATGTTTCGAATATAATTCTTGTAGCCATTCCCACGGCTTTACCCCCGTTTGGCGTGAGGAGTTCTTGAAATTCCAAGGCCGAACGGACCGGTGATGTCAAGGCCGGTGATCATGTACACATCGGCCAAAGTTGGAGACATTGGGCCATGCCCAAAAAGGAAGGCATTGACGCCATTGGACCAGAAGTGGCACGCGGCTATCAGAAGATCTTCATTCTTGGGCATCTCAGCTACAGATAACTCCAAACATTGAGCAATGCGGAGAGTATCCGGATTGGTCAATCCGCTCTTATCCGCGAGAATCCTACGGTACCAAGTCTTCCAACCCGCGATTGGGGGCAAAGGCCGGTTCTTGAACGCATCTTGCCAGCGAGGAGGTGGAGATAAAGCTACCTTGAAAGGAATTCTCTGAGATTCAGCGGCAATGAAATCTCGAGGGTCAGGATTCCCTTCAGGACCGAGATAATAAGATTGCGAATTGGCCTCAATGGGAATCAGAAGGGCAGTAGATGGTTCCTGGAAGAGAGCGGAAGAAGAAAATCTTAGGTAAAATTGAAAACCTAATGCCGAACAAAGGTTTGGAGGGGTGAAGTTACCCGAGTAGCTTGGTGCCGAGTTGCCATTGGAGATTCGAGCTCGGAACAAAGGGGATCTAGGATTGGATGCGAACGAAGAATCCGGCGGATTGCGAAGAACAAGGTGTTGACGGGTTTGGCTCAAGGATTCGTGGTCGGAGTCAATTGTGGAATAAAATTACTTTTATCCCACAATTGAAGGGGCATGTGTTAACACCAAAATTTGGTAAGGAGTATGACATGTGGGTCCAATTCGGAAAAGAGTCCGTCCGGTGGAAGGAAAGGCATCTTTGGAGATTTTCGGCGAAGGATCCGCGGTCGGCTATCCGCTCCGGTTCGGCAAAGGAACAAGAGGGCGATTTTGCGGGATTGGACGGTGACGTGGCTCGATCGGGAGGAAGCGAATGGAAGGATAGGCGATCAAGCTTAGTTAGGTAATGAATCCATTCGCAGTTGTAATTAGCGGGGTATAAATACGATCCCCGGATGTATGTAACAAAAAGACGTTCATTCCTCAATACACACCGGCCTTACGCCAAACCCTAGAGTCCCTTGTCGTGTCGTCGAGTTCTTCGAGAGGGCCAATCGATCCGTCGACCTCCGTGAGTACCGGCAACCTTGTATCATGTCTAGTATCATGCGGTGGATTTAGATCGATGCAAGTAGTCTTGTTACCATGCTTCGTGTCATGCGGTAGATTCAAGCCTGGTTCAAGAGGGTTTCTTGTTAGATCACGAGCCATGCGGTAGGCTAAGGTCTAGCTCGAAGCTAGTTATCGGCTCTATTGGGTTTTGGCAAGATCCAATAGATTCATTAAGTTACCCTGTGTTATCATGAGTTTTGCATTATGTCTTAATTCATGTAACACTCTTTTGCCCAATCTAGATGGGTTTGGATCGGCTCTCTTCCTTTTAAGATCCGTGCAAGAGTAGGTTTCGTGTTTTGACGCGTGGATCTTGTGCTCTTCGATAGCCGAAACCGAATCGATCTAGGTTGTTACGTGTTGCGGGTTCAAGCTTGCTTTGTTAGTATAAATCTTGAAAGAGCGGGTATCATGCGGTAGATGCGGGTTTTTGGGTTGCTTTGGAGCTAGTCATCGGGTGGATTAGATTTCCAATTCGGCTTGATAGATTTATTCACGTGGTAATGTTTGTTCCTTCTTCATGGACCCCGAATCGGTTGTCCGGCCGCATTCGGTTATATTTTCACGAGTAGATCACGTGCGTTGTTTATGTTTTAAAAGACGTGTGCTTCTAGCTTTTCCATATTTAGGTTGTATCATGCGGTGGATAGATCTATTTGTGGAAAGTGGTGCGTCCTTTCATGCAAGTTGTATCATGCGGTGGATAGATTTGCTTGATGTCGTGCCCGACGGATCTTAAAGTGATTAGACATGCGGTAGACTAATGCTTTGGATCTATGCATGCTTATTTTAATACATGATCATGTTCGTGCTTTGCTTTATTTAATGTTAATCTTCATTGAGGATCGGTCATGGCTTTGTACATGCATCCCGTTTATTCAAAGACCGATCGTTGTCATGCTTACGTCATCCATTCGGCAATGTTCTTTTTTCCTTCATGATTGCCCGAATGGTTGCGGTTCTTTGACGGGTAGCTTCACATAGCTACATGTCGTCTTGCTTGGCTTCTTAGCCGTAAATATGGAAGCTGCTCGGTACCACCGTAGGTTCCAAGTTTTGGTATTTAATCGTTTTCCCTTTTGTTAATTTTCGGGAAAAATTGAGCGGCACGTCACTTTCTCTCGCGCGTGCGAAGCTAAGCTTTTCGGCTTGTGTGATTGGCGCCGAGTGCATATTCTGCGTCAACGGGTTTGACACAGGGTCAAACCCAAAGACGTGTATGTGTGGTTTTTGTGTCTCTTTCGACTGACATGGGTTACTTGAGCACTGAGACATTATCAAAACTCCTTATGATGCATCCCTCTTGATAGTATGACGTACCTATACTCAAGATCAAATATAAATGCAATATTAGAACTCTTGAGCTTCTTCTTCAAGAATAGCCATACTTGATCAATATATCCTCATGAGAGATCCATCCATCAATGCCTCATTGATTTGAGCACTTCTACCTTGAGCTAGTGACTTTGATCTTTATTCGAGAATGAAGCCCAATTCTTGATCAAGTCACCCTTCACATGACTCAATGAATATGTAATGCTTCTTAATTGCTTCACTCGGTTAGGCTCGTCTTGATACCTCGAAACTTTCCAAGCTATAGCCACTTCACCCTAGCCAAGCACATGGTCCAAGTCACTACTCGGCCAACCTTAGCTTAGTACCTTGTTGCTAATCCCTTGCTTGATTTCTTCATCCATTTGTTGCCAATTTGAGTTAAGCTTTGATTCAACATCAAGAGTGGAATTCAATTGAGACCATGCCTTCTTTTTAATTTAAATATCCCTTTTGTTATAACAAGCTTCTTCCTTCAATAATAGACCATCCAAGGTTCCAATATCAATATGCCTCTATCTTAACCTTCATTGGCTTGTTTATATATCAAGTAAAACTCCATGGGAACACACATATCAAGAATCATGACATTCAACCTTAAATAGAGCCATTTTACAATGTGAAGTAATAACCCATTCCTCAACTCATCTTGTACAACAATGACTTGTCTTCTCCATGTAGATAACCAATGTCATATATTATGCTTTGTTATTTATATGTTACAACCTGCTCACATGCTTAACAAACACATTATATCTTTAATCTAGTTGTCAATCAATACACCAAAACCCACTAAGGGCCTAGATGTCTTTCAGGATGGCGCATCAATTGGTAGCCGCTCATTGAGGTTGCTTACGATGACGACCATGTGCACACCTTATCACTGACCTCCACAAGGTACGTGCATATTTGCTTTATATACATTATTTAGTTGTAATTTGACAATATGAATGTTGCTTATTTTGGATGTTAATGTTGTTTCTGGAATTAAAGCCATTGAGGTCGAGGCTCCACTCCCCACTTCTGTTACGGCCCCTACATGGCTAGAGTGGGCTTCCTTGACATTGCTCATGTGGTGGTTGTTGGACTTCCTACCATGGACAGGCCATTATTGTGGGCCATGGTGGATCGATGGCGTCCAGAGACGCACTCATTCCATCTATCGTGTGGGGAGATGACGGACACATTGCAGTATGTGGCCATAATCCTTGGTCTCCCACTCGACGGGCTGCCAGTGACAAGGATCATTCAGAGTGATGGTTGGGGATATGGTTGAGATGCACATTAGGTTGAGGCCACCAGAATATGGATGAGGGGGTGCATCGAACAAGACTTTTGGAGTGAGCTCCACATGGTTGAGGGAGCACTTCGGCATATGCCCTCGGGAGCTGTTGAAGAGGTTGTTCAGAGGCACGCTCGTGCTTGGCTATGGTACTTTCTGAGCGGTTTCTTCCTAACTGATGCAGCCGGAAATATCGTGTCTTCGATGCTTCCACTCTTGGGTCAGAATTGGGATAACATTCGTGGCTACAGTTGGGGTTCGGTGGTTCTTGCTTGGCTATATAGACAATTGTGTGATGCCTGCAGGTGTAGTGGACATGATGCCAACCTTGGAGGATGTGCTTACCTTCTGCAGATTTGGATTTGGGAGCACCTCCCAGTCGGTCGACCACACCGTGGACCTGTGCAGGTATATAGAACAACACTTGAATTTCTTACGACTAGTATGACATGTTCCTTTTCATTCATTTAATTATTGGCATTTGTTTTGCAGCCAAGGACTCAACATGATTCGAGACCCACATTTGGATATGTGTGGAAGACAATGACAGCGGTACGTGGGACCCTAGTGAGGTGATACAAGTTCTACACAAATGAGCTAGATTGTGTAACACAGGTACATGTAAAATGACCATGTGAGGTAATTCATGCCCTTTTCAGTTTTAATAAGTACCAAAATATTCTCTAGCTATGAAGTATTTTGTAGGTGGAGTGGACATCGTACAACCGGGATCAGTTGAGCAACATTGTATTTTCACCCTTGTGTTACAGAGAGATAGAGAGTTGTGGAGGTCAATGATGCCACTCATCCTCTACCCAGTCCACTTGTGGACGAGCATCAGCGGCATCTTCGGCATTGCATCCTTCTTGAAGGCATCGCTTCGAGACCGGGTCTAGGCTTGCGGTGGTGTGTCTCCATTGGTTGGGTGAGGCGAGCTTGGGTGGAAGTGGTCCGGGGGTGGTGGTGATTCGTTCGTGGCTGTGTTGGGAGGTGCTGAGGGCTCATGGTCATTGTTTGGCTATGGGTCGGTGTTTGTGTTTCGATGATGATCTCGGTGTCAGCAATGTTATCTTTGAACTACGGTGGCTTAGCAAGTGTTGGTGAAGAAGTGTACAATGGTGGTGTGTCGCTTCAAGGTAGTTGCTTCTGTGTTGTGAGAAGGTGGATTTGGTGAGGCCCCACGAGTACGAGGAGTTTGAGGTGTCTTGCATGTCTAGATTTGGCTTTGCTTAGTAGTGGTTGCTGGGAGATTAACGACTGTGGGCGTGTGGCTAGGGGTTGACATTGTTATGGTAGAGAAGTTGTGGGTCTCCACTCAAGCTTGCAGCGAGCTGCGTCATTTTGGCGTAGCATTGCATGACAGACTTGCTTTGGTAGATTATTGTTTGTTCCTTTCCTAGGGTGTGGTGGCATGGCGTCATGTTAGGTTTTTGCTCGATTATCCATAATTAAATTGAGCATTATATGGTTTGGTCTCATTTCTCTTACGAGACACTTTTTTATTAAAAAATGAACTAAAATCGGAGAAAAAATGAGAGTCCAACTCAATCCCTCGACTCTTCTTCTACAAAAATATAACCAACACAGGTCCTATCGATCCATAACAATCTACTCCGATCTATAGTCCCAGCAGCCTCTCTGCATATCGAGCGGCAGGTGACCTGATGCATTAGGGGTGAGGGCACGAGCAGCAGCGCCTGGCGGATGTCGTGGATCTCGGTGACGGCGTGGCATGCTCTGGTTCCTATTCAGGGAAATTCTGTCTCTGAGGCGTCTGATGTCCATGGATCGGCGTTGGCGACGTCCCCGGTGCCAGTGCCAAATTCAAATCCGTACTAGTAAGATCCCCATCCCTCTTTTAAAATATAGCTTGTGTTGATGCAGTTACTGCTAATATGTCTTCTATGAAAATCCCTGGCAAAATTGGTTGTTGAACATTGAAATAAAGTGGCTTTTACTACAACACACTAACAAAAGATGTATTTACTATAACACACTGAAATTTTGTGGTAATTTGGTGGTGGACACTGCAGCTATTATTATATACATTTTTAATACAAAGCTACATGAAATGATAAGTATACCCCTACCTCTCCTTCCCTTGAACTCCAATCGACTTGACTTAGCATTTTTGCTCTTTTACCAGATTTCGGGATTTTCTTTTCCTATTCCTTCTCCAAATCATGTGAAAGGTCTTTTTTTGCCTCTGCCTATCTCTTCTCTATGTTTTGGTGCTGGTGTTTGTGCACTGGGCAGCCACCATCGAGCGCCATTGGCGCGGCCCCCCACTGGGCAACCGAACTGGCGGTGAGGAGGCGTCGACCATCCTACGTGCAACCTCCTCCTCCCTGTCCTCGCCGTCCATGAGGGACGCCCTAGTGGGCACAACGATGGCATTGGAGGACATGGTGGAGCCGAGAAGGCCGGCGTCCCCTTGTAGGATGGTGGTAATGAGCGTGGCTGCTTGAATAGAGTTGCGGATGTGGTGTTGGACGGCGGCGCCCCTCCCCGGCGCTCGCGACCATGGGAGCCAGCAATGCCCCTCCCTGGCGGTCGTGCCCATGCAAGCCAGCGACGCCCCTCCCGGCGGTCGCGCCCATGCGAGCGCCGGCATGGGGACCGCGATGGCACCGGTGAGTAGCAGCTGTGCTCTGGAGGTTGAATATAAGTACACGGGCAAATTCCCCGGTTCACATGGTTTGGAGAAGCAAAAGCAAAAAAAAACCCAGAAAAACCCCGTCGGCATACCATACAAAGGTACTTCAGATGAATCTCCTGGTGATGTCAACGTGTTTGGATGTAAAATCTCCTATGAATCTACTTGAAGGATATGATCATCAGGTATATTATTAACTACACGTTTACTCTCTAATTTTTCAAGGCGAGTAATACCACTAGCAACCAAACTATTATGATCATTAAACACACGCTCAAATTTATCATATATAGTAGATAACGATGTAATTAAATCAGAAGGAGGTGTCTGGCTTACCGTGGGTATTACCTCAACCTTGTCTTTGTTGATCTTGATCGCCGACAACTCAAATTCTTGAGCAATTGTCACCTTGCCTGAACGATTCTTCTTGGAACTAGAGAGAAACTGTTGCTTGATGTACTCTTGAAGCTCAGTGTGCTTCCTCTGATCTTCCTCACTGAGTTCTTCGATGTTAACCATGATCATGTTGACCTTGTTGAGATCACAACGTGCTCCCATGCAATGATTGAAAAATCGGTTGTAAAAACCAAATCTTTCCCCAACGGAGTCGCCAAATGTGTGTTGACGCTTTTCTGGTCGAACACACGAATGCACTAGATCGTGCGATCATTAGTAATCCACTCGATGAAGTCCCCGGCACTAGCCGGTCAAACCGCATGGGGCCGGTCTAACTGCCTTGGACAGGAGGTCACCGAAAACCTAGATTCGCTGCTCCAGGAGGGACCCTGTCGGGAACAGTGCGCATAGGGTTGTCCTGAGATCGGCAGGCTACTCAGAACTTCCTCAACCGCCGTAGAGACGAAAGAGGAGAGCAAAGGAAGTTCGAAAAGTTAGGGTTTGGAGAAAAAAATAGTAAATCTGATATGTTCGGTTGGATGATCTCTCTCAATCGGCCACGACCCTTTATATTTATAAGGTGGGAGGTCTTGTCCTGCAAGGAATGTTTTACATCTCGGATTTAGCCAAACTCCTAATTCTACTCAGACTCGAGGTGACCCAGTCTGACCGCCCCTGGGAGGCGGTTAGACCGCCTGGTGGTCTCGTGCAGGACCGGCTACAGGGCACCCCGGTCAAACCGCCTTAAGGATCAGGTCTGGCCGACCTGCCTAGCTTGACTCGGCTCTTGCCAATTTTGGATGTCGACACATTTATCTATTCCTTATATCATCATTTTGTATGTAGTACAATATATAAGTCAGTGGCAATAGTACCATCAGTATGTACCCCTCGCATCCCTGATGCAAGGCAATTCCTATAACACACCATCTGCTACGACGAGAATGGTTGTATAAATTGAGATTGCGCTAGTTGAGATTTAGTAATCCCAGTTTATTTCCTACTTGATCGTGCAGAGCCACCTGACGAAGCAGGTTCTGCACATCGTCTACCCACTTCTGTTTGCTCGCGCTGCTGTCGCACTCGAACTCCACGAGACCTTGTGCCGTGCTCAGGCCGAAGCTGCATGTCTCCTCCATGGAGTCCTTCCCTGGCTCGGCCCACGTTGGAAGCTCGCTGTATACGCCATAAACAACGCCTACAACCAATCACACAGGCAAAAGGGTCAGTACTCGGTACGGGAAAATTTTCATGAGCTATTCTGCAGGAATCAGACATTTACGTTCTAGCAGTAGAAAGTATTGGAACTTACTCTTGTTGTTCTTTGAAAGTGCACCTCCCATGTGCTTGCTTTTCAGCTTCAGCATCACCTGTTGTTATATCAGTATGTTGTCACTAACATTAACACTGCATCTCTCTCTAGTCTGACCAGCATTTGGATCTGAAGAAAAATATTCTAACCTGTGACTTCTTGTTGATGTAGATAGATAGTCTTGTCTTGTGTAAGTCCCCTGTATCAAGAATAAAACTCAGTCCTTTAGTTTTTTCGACCATGCTTTGAAGTTTTTTGTGCCTCCAGATTTTAAAGTATTTCTTACCTTTTCTCGTGCGTTTCAGCAGCTCCCCCTCCTTGCACCAGATATCAGTACTCCACGATTGACCCTTCTCGACCCCCTTCTCGTACGGAATAACACTCGCATTGCTCCTCGTCTCTCGCTGGACTCTCTGCTTCAGCGTAGCTGCTCCTCGCAGAGCTGACCAAAAACAGCCAAATAAATCCGCACGAACTTATTAGCATATTCTCTCTGAATCAGCATATGGAATCAGACGGTCAGTTCAACAAGATGACAACGACATCATAGAATTCCTTACCCGTGGCTGCGGCCGCCGTGAGCGTCATCAGATCACCGGGGCTCCTGACGCCAACCGCTGCCTGCACGGCGTCGGCCACCTGGTCGTGGCGCGCCCCGGCGTGCTGAGCCGCCTCGACGCAGTGCGAGGCTAACAGCTCGGTGGCCGACGCCATGGCCGCGGCCATCTTGGTGGCCTGGGCGTCGCAGCTCGTGGCCGCTGCGACGGCGGCCACGGCGGCGGCGACCCGGGCCACGGACACCATGGCGTGCACGTGGGCCTTCTCGGCGCGCTGCTTCTCCTTGCCCCTCTGCTTCACCCGGCACGTCTCCCTGTGGTGGACTTGGAACCATCTGCCGATCGACTGGTGGCTGCTCATGGAGTTTCTTCTCGCATCCCTCGTCTGTACAACAAGTTGCAGCAGTGCTCATCCGTGAATCAAATGGGGGAAAACATCAAAACAATAACCAAAGAAAAAGAAACGGAGAGGACGAAGTGAGGTGAGAGGGGTTACATGCTGCTGATGACACGGGACAGGAACGGTGGACGTGGCGAGCACGGAGTCCTCCGGTATGCTCATCTCCGGCAGCCGGCCCGCCGCCGCCGTAACGCCGCCGCTCTTCTTTCCCCCACCGACGAGAATCTTGGAGATCTCCGACGCGGACACGCTCCACGACCGGGACAGGTACTCCATGGGCTCCAGCGGCGTCTGCGGCGGCGGTATCGCGGCCACCGCGTCGTCCTCTTCCTCCTCGCCCACCACGCTGAAGGCAACGTCCCTCGCCTTCCAGCTCTTCTCCATCGCCATCTATCCTACAAGCTGCTGCAGTTGTACCCCCCTCGTGTCTTCACAGGTGACTGCCTAGTGATGGTTCTGCAGCGTCTGCGAGACAGTGCCGTGTACTTATAGGGCCCTGCCCGAGGCACACACGAAGCACAAGGAGACTGGTGTGGAGCCGCCGTGCTGTGGCAGCCCCAGCCCAGGCAGGCAGAAGGAACGAAGGGGGAACACGAGGCTGACAGGCTCCTGGCGCCCTTTTCTACCCTGTCGCCGAGCTCTTCCACTCCCTGTCCCTGGCGCGGCAAATGCCAGTAGAAAAATACGCTCGTGTCGCCGCTGCCAGCAGGTGAGCTATCTCGGACCTCGGAATCGCCATTTCGACGGTTGGTGCACGGGTCCCAGGCTCACGGAAGGTGAAGCACACCACTTCACCAGTCTTGTATTTGTGTACTGACAGCACGTCTGAGATGTTTTGTTTTGTATGCATACTCTCCTCTTGCGTTCAAGCAACAGCATCATTAGTAGTTCTGAACCGTGCCGTTGTTTGCATTCGCAGCAATGTGGACAGCTCTTAATTACAAGTGCCTCATTATCTGCCGGCATGTTTTAGTTTTCCAAATCCTTAAAATCGACAGACCACACGTAGTTATTGAAAAAAAAAACAAGTTTATCAGATATTTTCGTCGGCGACAATCAGGAGGTGGATGATACCTCTAATTGATTTAGGAGCGTTCGTGCTGCGTATACTACGGTTGGCGTCTGGAGACCCGGCCCCGTCAGTAGTCGGTAGCGGTCGATGACAAGAGACCCCATGGATGCTGGGCAGTGTCCGCTCACGATTCTCCATCCGGTTATCGGGAGCCAGAGGACAAGGAGCTTAACAGTGAACACTGTCCCCCTGGTCTTGGTCGCTTGTCTCTGCTCGTCCGTTTTTGTTTATGATCAAGGGCGGGCTCATTTTATTCCCGGGGACCGACCCCTCTCCTGTTCCTAGCAGGTGTGGGGTGGGGCTTGATGGTTGATGCTTCTCGATGTCTTTGTCTGGTGCAGGACTGGCCGGCGCAGGGTACAATGGTGGAAGGGCCTTCGCTCGCAGGTGGCCGCAACGGAACGGTAAGGTTGTGCCTGTTTGGCAGGGCTCCAGGCTTCCTCCAAAAACCGGCTCCGGCCTGCTACGGTGGAGTGGCCTGCGGTGGAGTTGAGTCGTTTTAAAAAACGTTTGTGAAATAGCTCACCTCTCGGTGGATTTAGTTGGAGCGGGTGAAGCGCAGTTTCACCAAAACGTGCTCCACCTCCCCTTTGAAAGCCGCGAGGGGGGCCCGGCTCGGCTCCACACCGGAGCGGAGCGTGTTCCACCGTTTAGCGGGGGGCTCGGCCGGAGCCGCTCGTGGAGCGGAGCCGGAGCCCTCCCAAACAGGCCCTAAATTCTGATGCAGCGCTGTAATATAGCAAGCGCCGTTCATTGGCAAGCAAAGAAATGTTCGTCCACGCTGCGGTAGGTTAGACGAGAAAAATTGCCTCTGCACTCTGCACCCATCCATGTCATCATAGGAGTAGATCATAGATGCCGCTGGTGAATAGAAAAAAAAATGGCTAGAATGGTCAGGCATGCAGCCAAGCAATCCGAGCCAATTGCCTAGCTTGCCGATGGATTATGACTAGACACATTAGATAGCACCAGCTAGTCTTCTGCTACTGTCCGTGCATCCCAGTGGGTGTCCGCGGAGGTCCAAATCGATCTCCAATAGAAGTAAGGACTAATCCTGACGAATTAACAATGTCAAAGCCATCCAGCAGCTGGTCAGTTCAAACATAGTGGAGCGGTCAAGCGAAGCAAAGCGACCCGTAGCTAGGAATTCGATGTGGCCATGAACCCAGGGAGCGCCTTTCCTTTTCTTTTATCTCTTTATTCTCGTTCAGTTGCCTTCAGCTCAACCGCTGGTGGACTCGAGCACTGGCTACGACAGAAATGAATAAACAAGAGAGACTACAAGAGCACAAGCTAATGAGTACATTTATCTCAGAACAAATCAGCCACCAGCAACCAACCAGCAGTATTTTTCTCTCAGAACAAACCAGCACAAATGAACATGCTGCTCGTCAGCTGCTTGCCCCCGCGCCGCGCGCGTAGCGGGTGGGAGTTCCCTCCCTTGCCGTACTCATCATCAGGCGCGCGCCGGCTGAGCAAACGCTGGATGGGTACAGCATGATGGTTGATGGGTGATGGGCTCCGGCCGTGCCAGTCAGGCGTGACGACTGACGAGGAGCTGGCCGCGGCCGTCCGGCGGCCAATGATCAGTCTCGCCGCCTCCGTCCGGCCGAGTGGAATCTCACGCGTAGCCGTGTAGGTTCACTTCTGATGGGCAGGTGATGAGGGTTCAGGATGCATGGCAAGTTGGCAAACAAGTCCTGCAAGCCGGCAGGCGGCTGCGTCGATCTGGGCCGGCCGGCCGGCCGGCCGGGGAGCGCGAGTGAGATGGGTCATCATGCGACTTTAATCGAAAGGAACAGCAGCCAGGGTAGGAGATGATTACCACTTAGCCTCTCTGCCGAAAAGGTGCGCGGTACACTACGTGCTTAATCGATCGACATCACAATCTATCTGGTTATAATCTCGATCAGAGAGCATGTGGACACCAATAATGCCCGGTGCAAGTGCAAGGGAGTATTAAGCAAAACTGCGCCGCGTTATTGGTCCTGATGGCCTCTCCCGGGATCAATGTGTCAACTAGTTTCGCTAGCCCAATGCGGTTTCCCCCTTTGTCCTGCTTTCACGCTTTCGCTTTGGTTTTGTGCTGCCCCTTTCCGTCTCCCTTTGCACCTGGTCCATGGGGGTGCCTCTCTCCCTCTTTGCGCGCGTGATCCGAGCGCGCGATGGACTATCAGTTTTGCATCGCGTATTCGCATCCCTGGACTCAAAAGAGAAAAGAAAAGGCGCGGTAGATTTTAGAACCCCCGTCCCAGCGCTTCCGGGCATCACCCTAGCTTTCCTTCTGACTGCGAGGAGCGTAAGCAATTACAGAGACACAGGCTGATTATTGCTGCTAGTAGCCGCTCTCGCCGCGCTTAATCTCGATCAGCAAGGTGATCGTCAATGGATAAGCACCACGTCTCTTTCATTCCTCCTGGCTTTTCTCTCGCTCGTCTTGCTTCAGCTGGAAGCGACGGATCCGGCATCCATCCTGTTCCTGTCCCGTCCGCGGGCCTGTGCCGGGAAACAGACGCGCGTCATGGAGCACAAAATATCCGCGTTACGCACGCAGAATTAAAGCAATCAAGAATTTTTTTATTTTTAACCCTTTTTAATCTAAAATTTTAAAACTAATCTCTCGCCAACGAAAATTCTAAGAAGTAGCCCTTTTGGTCGCGTCACGTCTCGTGGCGCGACTAATACTTGAGTCACGACACATGAAGTGGCACGACTAATGTCCACAGTGGTGTTGGAAAAAGTCGCATATGATGTGGTAGAGGGAGTCACGCCACGTTGTGTGACGCGACTCGTAGGCCACCCACCGGATCAGTTTAGGTGTATCGGAACTCCAGTTTCGGGTCTTATTTAGCCGTGTTTACATATTTTTTATATTAGCAAATGAGCTCCTAAATTTGTGAAACTCGAGGTGTATAATCTGTAGAGTGCATATGTTCCATTTTAACTATGTGCACTACAAAATCATGGCGTATAAAATGAGAAATCTAATTTTCCACTAAGCCATTAAACAACACAACTTCCCAACTTTAAACCTCCCTTAAATTATGAATTCTTTGTTATATTTGACCGAAAACTTGTCCAAATTTTCCTATTAACATCCAAATTCACTTGTAGCACAAAAGTATTTAAGATCTTAGTGTAAAATTTCTCAAAAAGTATGCCCAAAGTTGACTAGTTGACTCTATTTTCAGACTTACTCCCTCCGTCCCAAATTATAGGGTCCGAAGCGTTCAAATTTTGTGCCAAAATATAAGGTTCTGTAAGGATAGGACAAAATTGAATGAGGTTTTTGAGTAGGTGGAGTGTTGGTTGGTAGTGTAAAACGAGGGGTATAAAAGTCATTTTCTCTCACTGTTGTTTCTTGAGTTTGAACTCTCCAAGACCTTATATTTCGGGACGGAGGTAGTAGCATTTTTCATGTGTTGATTTGATAACACTTAGGCTATTTCAAAATTAGATTTCTCATTTTATACACCATGATTTGTAGTGCACATAGTTCAAATGGAATGTATGCACTCTATAGATCATACATCTCGAGTTTCACAAATTTTGGAGCTCATTTGCTAATTAAAAGAAATAAGTAAACACGACTAAATGAGATCAGGAACTCCTATGTCCAAACACCTGAACCGATCACGGTGCGTGGCGTGACTCACGTGCTAGTCACGCCACGCAGTGTGGCGCGTCTCCCTCCGCCACATCATATGTGACTTTTTCCAACGTCATTGTGGACATTAGTCGCGCCACTTCATGTGGCGTGACTCAAGTATTAGTCACGCCGCGAGACTTGCGCGACCAAAAGGGCTACTTCTTCTAATTTTAGTTGGGATGGGTTAATTTTAAAATTTTAGATTAAAAAGAGTTAAAAATAAAAAAATCGCACATCAAACCCATGTCAGGTTGGTGCCACATCAGCAAAATGAGCGAAGCGCTTGGGCGCGGCAGCGGCACGCGCGATGACGTGAACCCGTCGTCGTCGATCTCCGCACTGTTTTTGAGATGTGACCAGTGTGATCGATCACACACCGTACCTGTCTGGCCCGGGAGCGCACGATCCCGTCCGTGGGGTAAAATTTCGGCGATGATTGGAACCGGAACATTCTCTCTCGCGAAGTGCGTGAGACTGTGAGAGGGGGAAGAGGCCGGGCCAGGACTGCAGGAGGCGATGATGATGGCGCCGTGGCGGTGGCATGCAGGAGGGGAACGATGAGTGACGGGGCGGCGCGCCGCGCGCGCGTGCCAGCCAGCCAGCCTGATGGACGATGGCATGTGGACGGAGAGGGACGCGGGAGGGGCGGGCGGTGCGGGCGCCCATCATCTCGGCGCGGGCAGGGCGCACGCTCTCGCTCGGCACGGGAGCGCGCAGCGAATGATGCCCAGGGCGGCAGCCACGCCTGGTGGTGCGGTGTGTCCACGACCACGCCTGCTGCTCCTTTTTCTTTTACCCCAGGACGCCGCGCGGGTGCCGGTGCGCGAGCCTTTCCTCGCTTTGCTCTCGGAAAGAGCACGGGACGGGGTGGTGAAGAGCGCGCGCGTGCCCAAGCACCACCGTTGGTTCCTGGTGCTCGGCACACTGGCGCCGGCCGCCGCACAAAAGCCACTACTCTACTCCAGCGACGAAGCGGAAAATAGATCCCTACTACGTGCGCTGAAAACTCGCAACACAGGTCGTCTTGCAGATCAACCACCGACTTTTTTTGAAAGAAAAATCAACCACCGACTTCAGTACCGTCTTTGCGAGGCAACAGAGGACAGGGACACCTAAGTCCTAACCCGGAGACCAATAAGGTTCGGGCGCACGGCAGTCTTCAAAGTTCAAACCTGCTTCCACGGCACGAGGTTCGGGCGCACGGCAGTCTACAAACCTGCTTCCACGGCACGAACATGCTGGCTCGAATCCTTCAAAAGTACCCATGGCCACACAAACAAAATTGCCTCATCTTCCAGCCAATGACAACGCAAGAACGTCATGCAAACCAAACAACTCATCCGCACGGCACCAGAACAGAGTAGCATATCACACCATGCGACAGGCTGCTCATTTGCAAGAACAGCAATCATCCGTACAACAAAAGGTTCAGTCAAGGTATAGTTTCACATTGATCCCGTTATCGATCAGCGACTGGACAACGGCCCTGATCTTCCCCTCGAACTTGTCCCGCTCCCTCGGCGTGTAGGTGCAGGTATAGACGTCGGCCTCCTTCGCCCTCTCTGCCAGGAAACGGCCCACGGCCAGGCAGGCCGGTATGTCGGACCTCGACTTGAGCGCCGCCTTGATGTCCTTCGAATTGGTACCAGCAACCGCGACCTGTCTGCACGTCGAGCGGTGCGTGAGGGATGCCGAGACGAAGCGCTTGGAGATGAAGACATCAAGCGTGAAGGGCTCCATGTAGGCGATGGTGCGCTGCTTGAAAGAAATGTGCTTGTGTGGGTTCTTTGATCTCTTTTCCTTCTTGTATGTATAGGGTCTACTGTTGTCTTCATCCACAAAGTCCTCCACGCCAAAGAAGCTCCTGGAAGAGCTTAAGATCTGCAAAAACAGGGGGGGAACAATTAGAACCTATCGACAAGTGAATAAAAAAAGCCTTAATGACACTTGCTATGTCATCAAGTTCACAACCAAAGGTAAGCTATTTGCAGCCACCAATCATCAAATATCATATAATGGATTAGGCTAGTTCATTGGAGGATAAACCAGTTCAAACGGGATTACTAATAGGATGCCCTGATCTAGGACAAAACTGAGCTTGATAAGATGAGGGCACTAGCAGGGAGCCAGGGACTGTGGCATCGAATTTTTTCATTCGAGTATCTATAGAAACAAAGTATTTATCGGTGCACTTGAAAGGTAGCCCAGCAAATCGAAGTGAGAGTTTGTTAATTGGTTTAGGCGGATCCTTTGTGGTTGAGTCCAAAAGGAGATAAAATATTGTGAGAAATTGACAATGTAAGATTTCCATTTCTTCTTCAAAAGAAAAGTTCCTTTTCATGCAAGAATTGCCTTTCCTTATACCGAACATAATGCATAAGAGGATCCATAGAACTATATGGTCTTCCGAAAAAATGTTGGGTACATTACCCCAAAATGTCCATCTTCCAATAAAAGTGGATTCGTACCAGAAAGGTTCCAGAAGATGGTAATAAGCAAGAAGATTGTCTATAAAGAAACAACAAGAAAACAATCTGCTAAAGGCAGCCAAGCTACTATATTGGCAATTTAGACATGAGCCCGTGAGAGATACATCATCGATCTTTCATGCCTGAAATCCAAGTGCAAGCAAGGCTACTGGAAAATGGTATCAATAATCTGTTGGATGTTGTAAAAATGTCACAGTATCTGAATCAGAAGGCTTTTTATCCCGAAAAGAACTTAATTAGAAAGGAAAAGAGAAACAAAATTTGCATCAACAGTTGCATCATCGCATTATGTGTTAAATATTTGAACATAGTTGTCTTGATGTAAGTGGTGGAGCTACGACAGTTTGCTAGCTCGAATCAGAACATACACCTCTCAGGGGTCAAATACTTAAACCATTTCGGTCAGGCAATGATCTTGTTACCTGTCCACTGTGAAATCGCCTCCAGCATGTATATATTTCCGGTGCTGGATTTCCTTCCTGCAGCACATGTGCTCCATTCCTCCATGACTGGCTCAAAATATTCCTCAGCATCTTTACCTCAACTGCAATCTGTGGTCAGCAGAAAGGGAAACCCTGTAGCCAGGCCTTTAGGATGATCTGTAAGAAACAGAAGTTTTATTGCAGCTCAAGAACTTTGAAACAATTAAACTCATTAGCTTTCTAGAATTCAACTGGTCCAACCGGATACAGATCTAGACTTTTGTTCAACAAATAATTATTTCGACAGCGCATCAACACGACTATGCTCCCTCTCTCTCTCTCCTGGTTACTATGTGATTATTCTCAAATCGAGCAGAACAGGAAAATCAACCACCGTCTAGGCAATTAAG
Organism: Cenchrus americanus; assembly: GCA_947561735.1. Taxonomy (NCBI): domain Eukaryota; kingdom Viridiplantae; phylum Streptophyta; class Magnoliopsida; order Poales; family Poaceae; genus Cenchrus; species Cenchrus americanus. The sequence continues at coordinate 107,513,335 of OX387243.1, forward strand.
GACACTAGGATGCATGAAAATGGACCAGATGCTTGTAGCTACGGACTCGATCTCCACACTACGTAAACAAACAGGCAATAGGCAATAAGAAAATAACAAACAGATTAGATGCACATCATAACGGAGCCTGGACGAGACTAAGCGCGAATGGTAGAGCAGGTCTGGATGAATCTACAGTTTGTGATTGAGGCGGTCGCACGATCTGGTTGGGGCTGCGGGGCGGCCTGGCCGGCTAAGGAGGGTTTGGTGCTTGCGGTAGCAGGCAGCGGAGCGGAGCTAGTGTCGACTGTCGAGGAGTGAGTACGGTGGTCGGTGGAAGCAGAGCTCACCTTGATCGGCGGCGAGGTGGGGACGTGGGGCCGAGATGAGGGAGCGCCTGTCGTTGATGGCGGCGGGGGGCCGCTCGGTTGCCCCCGTCGTCGTCACTTGGCCCAGGGAGCACGCCCGGCCGTCGTCGGCGACTGTCGAGGAGGAGACGAACTGGAGGAAGGGGAGCCCGGCGGCGCCCCGGCGGAAGCAGACTCCCCCGAGGCGACAACAAGGCCTGGGACACACGTCGGCTGGTTTTCTGTCACTCTGCCGGGCCGCAAGGCCCAAAGTTGCTGTCTTCTGTCAGAGAGGCCCATATACTACCAAGAAGCTGGCCTTTTACTACTATACGGGCCTTTAAGCCAATACAGCCCCACTACTGAAAATATTTTAGTTTATTAATATTTTTTACAATTTCACAAAAATATACTCTCGAATAATTTTTACCATGCCACCGGTTCAATCAGCGGCAGCCTAGGTACCGGCTGCAAAGTTGCTATAGCGGCAAAGTTGCTATAGCGCACCTAGGTACCGTTTTCTCAACCGGCGGCAGTATGCTAGTTTTGCAAAAATAAAATTATATATATTTGGAAATATATTTTTACAAAATTATAAAAGTATTAAACTAAAAAATCAGGGATTCTATCTACATAGCTTTCGGAGGTCCACAAACTATTTGTCTTCCTATATTTGAGATTTGTGCGACCAATCAGGTTCGAATATCGTTTTCTTCTCCCTTCGCTTCTTCTCTCTACTTGGATCTCGTGTTGTTGCTCCCGTGTGCACCCCACAAGAAGTTACCTGAGGGGTGGGAAGTAGGGGTGCGGTCTGGAAAGGGTGGTGGTCGAGGATGGAGGTACTCCCTCCAATTTAGTTTCACGAGAAAATAATCTGCTTCCTTCCTGCCCTTCCTGTTGTTCTTCTACCTCTGGAATCAACTGATAACCTCTTGTTGTGGAAGGACAAAGTGCTGCTGCAGTGCAGGCGTGCAGCTCGATCACACGGGATTGGAAGGCAGCATCGAGATAGCTAGCACAAGTAAGCCCTGCTGGGCTCCTCCATGTTGCGCCCGAGTGTAGCTCTCCACAACTTCAACCGCGTCGAGTTCAAAGAAGCCCACATCAAATCCCCAAATCTATGACGACACCAACGCCTGGCTTGTAAAATCAGTACGCTGCACGGGATCGGATCGGAAAAAGGGGAAGGAACGAGAGGAGAGTAAGGATGGCAGTTTTACCCACGGGTAAGGGTACGGGTATAGAATTCTACCCGCGGGTAAGGGTATGGGTATAGAATTCTACCCGCGGGCAAGGGTAAGGGTATGAAACTCTACCCATGGGTTACCCAAGTGTACCCGCACTAAAGAAGCCCGTAGAAATATTTGACCCAAGTAGGCCTATATATCCTAACACTAGCAAGACATCCCTTCCACCATTGGTATGTATCGACTTCACATGTTCCACTTTTTTCTAAAGTATAACTTGAATTGATCTAATGTCTATTATTTTGTGTTCTCGGGATGATGTTGAGTCCGACATCATTGATCCATGACTCATTGACTCGCAAGAATACATCACAATTTGATCTTATTTCTTATGTTGGGATGTTGTAATTTCATATTTGGCCTTTTTATGTATCAATAAGTGTGTGATTGTGAAGTTTGAGACTTATTTAACTATCAAATGATTATTGTACTCTTATATATGAACTTAATGATATGTTTATGTTAATACTCATCGGGTACCCTTTTACCCCGCGGGTAAGGGTAAGGATTTTTACCCGTTACGTTTGGCGGGTAAGGGTACAAAAGAGATAGATCGGTATGCCAACGGGCGGGTAAATGCTTTACCCTTACCCTACCCCCGCCCATTGCCATCCCTAGAGGAGAGAGAGGATTGGGAGATTACCAAGGGGGCGAGGTACTCGAGCAAGGCTGCAGTGGGAGCGGCACGAGCATTGGGCCCGCATTCGCGCGTCCGGCCTCACCGGTCATGCCTAGTGGAGAAGACAGGGACGGTGGCGGGGGCGTGGTATGGTAATGAAGGGAGGCCTGTGGGTGGCGCACGGTGGAGCTTGGCCAGGGAAAGGCGTAAGAGGATTGCACGGCGGACGGCGGCCGTCACCATGGCCTATATGCACAGCGGGAGGTGATGGCGGTGCGGGGCGCCGTGTCACCCGACGGGGAGAGGCGCAGCAGTGTCGAGAGATAGAGCAACGATGGATCTGATTACGCAACCCGGTGTGGCCGTGGCGGCGCGATGGCGGAGGCGGCGAGATGGGATATGGGGAGGCGGGGTCGGGGCGAGCACATGGAGTGGCGCGGGGAGATGACGGGGGCGAAGGATCGGAGGGAGCGGCAGCGAAGAGTGAGAGAGGGGGGCGGCGGTAGGGAGGGGAGCGTGGGGCTAGGGTTCGAGCGGGAGGAGGCGGAGCGTGGGTGGGAGGCGCATGCGCACGCGTAGGTGAGAGGCGGACGCGTGCGAGGGGTGAATGTACATTCACCGTGATGAAAAGTTCAACCAGAAAAATTCTCCTTTCCGTACTTTTTATGAGTAGAGATTAAAAAAATAATTCAAACTGCATAAATTAATTTTATTCTTTTCACCACTTCAATTTAGGTTTCATTTAGTTTGATACAAGGCCTTCAATTTTTTCGGGATGACCCTGCCAGGTAGCGTGACGCAGCACCGCGGTCCACGGAGGTAGTACCGTGGATCGGCGCATGGTGCCGACCCACGCCCCTGGAATCGGACACATCATCAGCGCAGAGGAGGATCGACGCGCGGCGAATCCCGTCGCTCTCCACCCTGTTCGTTTGGCTTATCAGCCACCAAACAGCCAGATCTTTCTCCGAACAAACCGGGTCACCAACAACCAGGTCGGACGATTTTTTCTGCCGAGAACAAATCAACACCGGCCATCGGCACCCGCCAGACGAATAATCTGCTCGGCGCAACCGAAACGTGCACGCTCGATGAATGAGCGGTTGACGACCCAAACCAAAAGCTATTGTATACTGTGTACAACTATACGCAATGCCCCCCTCAGACGACTGTGCTGCTCGAGACGGAACCCGTCGAGGAAGAAGAAAGAATCAACCCATCAACGCGTTTGGTTAAACGGAACCATCACCGACACCACCCGATCGTCCTTCTCTTCTAGCGTCCTACACTCCTACTACCCCAAGCTCACCACTCCAATCCACCCTATGTCCCTTCACGCTGCGATCGCAATTCGCAAGGCGTGTCTGTTTCTTGCCCTCGATCGCGCGCCTTCCTGCAGTTCATCATCGATCGCCACTGTTACCCGCGCAATTGGTCTTCCTGTAGCATCAGGAAATGGTTTCTGGCCGTACCAGCACATGTTTAATCTCTTTGCCATAAATCGGCATCGCGAGACGATAATGCAGTGCCATATCGTCATATCCGCCGTCAGGTAGCTCGCGTCCTGGACGTTTCCACATGACGGCAGTGAGTACGACTCGGTAACAGTAGGAGTATACTACTACAGTCTACAGTAGACAGCAGTCCAGCGGTAATATGATCACAGATTCACAGTCAGATGTGTCGCCCAGGGGGTGAAGATGCATGTGGATGCTCCACCAAAAGTCAACATTAACAAACAGTCACCGGACACGCTGGGCTACGTACGAGAGACGAGCCATGGGCAGACAGGTAGGCGAGTGGGCATTAACGCCGGCATTCATACCGACATCTACCTACCGCGTGAGGTCGTGATCCTGTGCTGCAGCCCAGTTCCACGGCCGGCCGTTGCATGCTACAGTGGTCTATCAGTGCGGGGAAGAATCCATTCCAGAGGCAGCCCCAAAGGAGAAAAAACACTGGCTAGGCTCGGTGAAGAGTCAAGACATATGCGCGTCTATGGTCGAGGGAAGGTCAGAGGGAGTTAGGCCGAGGATGACGAATTGACGATGATGATCAGTGGCCTTCCCACTTCGCCGGGGCTGCATCATGCATGCGCATAGCTTGGGAGAATGGTCTACAGTGCGCCTACTGTTGTCCGACTTGAAGCGCCAAATGACACTATCCAAATTTTGACTCGGCGGCGGCACGAAATTGGTCAAGGTTGTTAGGTGCAGTGCACTCGCACAAAAAAAAAAGCAAGCGTTTAGTGGCGGCAACACTCGAAACTCTAGTCAACCCTAATGTACTCCCTTCGTCTCTAGATATAAGCATTCTTCGATTTTCGTGATACACGTTTCACTGTTCGTCTTATTCAAAAAATTGTGAAAATATAAAAACAATTATGATATACTTAAAATATATGTTATGATAAAACATGCGTGACAAAATAAATAATATTTTCATAAATTTTTTGAATAAAACGAAAGATCAAACGTGATCAGGAAAAGTCAACCGATACTTATATTTAAGGACGGACAGCTGTTTCGTTTACTGCATGGTGATGGTAATCTTCAGCGATGGTACGATCTTTGGTTTGTTTTGAGAGAAAAGTATTGTTGGTGGTTCTTTGGTTTGTTTCGAGATAAAAGATCTTGTTGGCGGGTGGCTGATAAAGCCAAGTGAACAGGGCGCAGTACCATACGAAGAGAAGAGAGCGCAAGCCTCGAGACCCTGAGGAAGTTTTTGTGAGTCACGGCATGGCAATTCCTTGCTTGCTCTCGCCCTAGCTCCATAACTGTGAGTCAGGCGGCCTGACTCAGGCCTCAGCGCAGCAGGCATTAACGCCGGCTCACCAACCAAACACAAGTCACCACTCTCTTCGCTTCCCTTCGGCTCCGTCGTCCTCGTCCGTCCGGCCCGGCCCCCACACGCCGGCAGCGCAGTTACTCCCCTCCCTCGCCACGCATCCATCCACACCACACTCTCCAATTCCCTTCGGCTTCGATGTGCATGCCACTCTCGTTTCCAATTCCCCCCCGTCCGTCGCCAGTGCAGTGCAGCCCACTGCCAAACCCGGCACAAGCATTAATCGTCGGCGACGCACGCGGCCCTGCGCGCAGGATGCTCTTTGCCTGCCCCTGCCCGCTGCTGTTCACCGCTGCTCATAGCGCGCGGCCAGCAGCATCTGGATCGATGCGTTGATTGCGTGCAATGATGTGGTTGTGGCTACCTAGGTGGTGGCAACAGTGCTACTAGCTAGGCCGCACGCCGGCGCCGGGATCCATGAAAGGTCAGGAAGAGACGATGGAGCAGGCGGGAGGGGTGGTGACCGGAGGGCAAGAACTGACCGACAACCACGCCAAGAACAGCGAAGCAGAGGCCGCGGTCTCGCCGGCGTGCGCGCCCAAGGACGCCACCGCCGCCGTGCCCCCTTCCTTGCCGCGCCACCGGCGGTCCAGGAGGTCGGTCTCCGCATGCTTCCCTCCACCGACCCTTCATTTCCCACATCCTCTTCTGTCTTCTCCGTCTCCCTTCAAAAGTTTCGATGTTTTAACTTTGCCGGCGCTGCCTGTTCGTGGTTCAGTGCATCTTCTGACAGGAACGCGGAGGCATGCAAGCATGGACCGTCGCCGCACGGGCATGGCGCCGTCGAGCAACGCTGTGACCAGGCACCGGCTGCCATCAGTCCCCGCTCGCCAAAGGTTGCAAATTACTGAACCTTCACCAGAGAGGAGGGTGTCGAATGTCGATTACTGACCGCTGGCTCTGTGATTTGTGTGTCAGATCCCGCCGGACGCGAGGAGGTCTGGCGCAACCACCGCGGGATGCTCGGTTCACCAGCCGCCGCGAGATCACAGGCCCAACTCGTCGCCCAACCACCGCGTGTCGCTGGAGAATGATGTGAGGAGCGAAACGAAAGTCGCGCGGGTTTTTGATGCTGTGCCTGTGAATTAACTGTTTCTGAATTCTGGCAGGTTAGGCAACTGCAGCTGAATTTGCATCAGGAGAGGTCCATGAGGGTCATGCTTGATCGGGCGATTGGTCGGGCATCAAGCACTCTATCTCCTGGTCACAGGCATTTCCCAGCCCAGGTACAAACTGATCTGCCATTCGTGGCTGCGAAAGTTTCCCCTTGTGAATTGCAACTAGTTCCTGCATCGTATTTCCATCTGGAGTGTGTTCTCAGCATTTCCATGTAGCCTGTAAGCTTCAAGTTTGCAAGCGTTCAGTAATTTATTTCATCTGGAATGGACTTTAAAACAGGTTATCTAACAAGATAACTATTAAACCATGGGCTTCTAATTTCTAAATCTAGGCATATTTTTTCTATGTCCACATTGTTCATAAATAGTGTAATTTTGCCAGTTAAAAGAAAGGAAAAGCAACGGCCAAATCAAGAGTCCATGAAAGTGAAGGTGCTATCTCTGTTACTCCAATGCTACTGCTGCTGTTTAATAACATTTTGATTTTTTTAACACGTGCAAAACATGTTTTTGATTAAGAGAAGAGAGTTTTACATGACGCAACTTTAGGAGAACCCCTAATGAGCCAAGCTACAAGAAAGACAAACCGACTGACTGATATTCTGCCTGCAGACAAACTAACTTTAGTAGTTTTACATGATGCCACATTTTGATTTTTTGAAGACTGACTGATATTCTCCCTGCAGACAAAGGAACTGATAGCTGAGATTGAATTGCTCGAGGAGGAAATCGCCAACCGTGAGCAACACGTTCTTACTCTCTACAGAAGCATCTTTGATCAGTGCATGTCCGGGCCGTCGTCGGGGCAGAGCTCTGGTCTTTCGTCCCCCGCACACACCAAGAATATCACTACTAGAGCTAGAAGGCAGCCAAGCATAATATCAAGTGCATTTTGCTCATCCAACAAGCTCCCACTACAGCCTTTCCACATCATGGAGTCACTGTCCGAATCGGGAAGAACCAAGAATATGCTCAAGGCCAAGATCAAACATCAATCTTTCTCAAGTGAAACATTGGATATCCATCCTATATCGTTCCCACAAGATCTAAAAAAGGTAACAGGAGAAAGCAATTCTCAGAGCAAGCTCATCTATCTAATTTTCAAATATTACTGCAAGAGGTTTTTTACAGTACACAATACGACCCAACGGTCGTACGGTCGTATTATCATTTTTTCTATGGGTGAAATGGTAATTTGATAGATATATATTATTTGGAAAAAAAAATCCCCGCTACCCCCTTATACTATCTAAAACATTTCATATATTTCATTTCTTATATTACAACAATAACATTTTACATTTTCGATAATACCCTTATACTACCCATACAACCTTTCAATACTACCGTACGACAGCTAAAAAACCAGTCGTATAGAATTAATCTCAACGGTCAGATCCTTACATATAGGTCCCTTTTTATTACATATGAGTCCTTTTTCAACCGGTCGTACAGGTCGTATTGTGTACCCTAAAAAAACTCTATTGCAAATCAATGTATCACTCATATACTTTAGTGCACCTCTTTCAAAATATAAAAGAACGAAACAACTCGTTTACTTCATCTCAACCAAAATTAGAAGTGGTCCTTTTGTCAGCTACTCGGCTGTTATCTCTTTTGAGAAAAATATGTAGTGCTTTCATGCTCACTTTGAGAAACATGCAGCTTTCCTAACATTTTGTCATAAATTTGCACTTATCTACTGAATGATTTCCAGTTATTCAATCATCAGAATAACCCTTTTCATCTAGTGAAAAATGAAGATAATGCAGTAGGCTAATTTAGACTTTTCTTCTCTTTGTAAAAAGCTACCTTATTCAGGGAGTAGTTCTCTGGCTCGCACTCTGAAAGATCACCTTTATCAATGCCCAAGCAAAATATCAGAAGAAATGGTCAGATGTATGGCCTCCATATATTATCTTTTGCGCACTGAAGCACCAGAAAAGCCTGAAAAGGCCCGTTCACCATTCTTGTCGAGATCATCAACAAATGTCATACTTCCTCGGAGGGTGAACGGGGAGGAAAATAGTTCATCAAACAACAAATGTACTGTGGAAATAGCTTCCATATCAGTTGACAAGAACCAGATGCCAGATGTCTCTTATGCAATTACTCACTACAGGTTGGTCCAATAGATAATACTGTGAATTGTTACCCTGAAGTAATGCGCCCTTTGAACATCTCAAGTAACAGATTTCTTTTCTCTTGGACTTTAGGTTGCTTGTGGAGCAGCTTGAAAGGGTTGATCTGAGCATGTCAGAAAACAATATTAAATTGGCCTTCTGGATTAATGTGTACAATTCTCTTATCATGCATGTAATGTCCTTTATCTAAAAAATGCATATAATGTATAACGTTCTGCCGCTGATTTTGCTTATGTTTTGTAGTTTAATGATTTTACTGCCTTATTAACCTGCTTCTTATTCACTTGCAGGCTTATCTGGCATACGGAATTCCAAACAGTTTGCTGAAAAGAATGGCACTATTTCACAAGGTGAGACATTTTCCTTAGTAGATTGGCCACTGGAAGCTATCCTGAAATTATTTGCTTCTGGCAAATCATGCTCTGCACAGCTCAGCACTCTTGCTGTAAATGTTCCTAACAAGTAACTCACCCTATCACAGGCTGCCTACAATATTGGAGGACATGCCGTTACCGCCAATTCCATTGAGCACGCCATGATGTGCTTCAAATCTCCACGGATTGGTCGTGTATGTAGATCTGCAGTTTCATGCTGAACTTACAGGGTTTTTTTTCATTGTTCACGCAAAGCTGGAAACTTCAGATTAAAATTCCTAGCTGGAAGAATTTTAACTGCATTACCTGAACACACTCACAATTTTGTGGTCATAATTGGCTATCAGTTTACTGAAATACTAACCCAAAGAAACAATTCATCACTCATCTTTCTTTCACTGACATCCTTTTCATCACTCACCTTTATTTCACTGACGCCTGCAGTGGTTCGAATCCATTCTCTCGACGGCGATGCGCAAGAAATGCGCTGACGAGAAGCAGCTGGTCCAGCTCAAGTTCGGCCTGCCGGACTGCCAGCCGCTGGCCCTTTTCGCCCTGTGCACCGGCGCTTCGTCTGATCCCATGGTACTCCACTACACCGAAGCACGGCACATCTCATGCCTCCATCTGGTGCACCATGGCCTGATCTCTGACTATCAGCATCGACATTAACACCGTGTGCAGCTGCGGGTGTACACGGCCAAGAACGTGATGGATGAGCTGGAGCGCGCCAAGCGGGAGTTCCTGCAGGCGACGGTGGTGGCGCGAAAGTCCAAGAGGAAGGTGTTCCTGCCGCGCCTCGTCGAGCGGTACGCCCGGGAGGCGTGCCTGGGCCCCGACGACGTCCTCCCGTGGGCGCAGCGCGAGGGGGGCGTCGCCGCCGCTGCCGCCGCCGCAGACGGCCGGCCGCAGCAGGACGCCGTCCAGCGGGGCGTGGGGAGCCGGCGCAAGGGGGCGCAGGCCGTCGAGTGGCTGCCGTACGCCGCCAGGTTCCGGTACGCCTTCCCCAGGAGCATGGTCGACAAGCCGCAGTGCTAGTAGATTCTTCTTCTTCGCCTCGCGCGGACGAACGACGGCGTCAGTCGCAGGCGAAGGCGATGCCATGCCTACCCCTTCCGCACGACGGCAGGAGGAACACACGTACGTATGGTCGCTGTGATGCAACGAGAGCTGATGGGCGGATGTAATTCATGTAAATGTGCTGTTGATGCTGCATTGTTGTGATTTGGATCATTGAAATGCGATGGTACGCGTGACTACTATGCAAGTGCGAATCTAGAATTTCAAAGGAGGCGGCGATTGGGCTCCCAGTGTAATGGTAGGACGGTCCAATGGATGCTACCCACCGTGATTTCAAATCCAGTCTTTGCCAGACCTTTTCCTGATTTTTCGGGATTTATCGGCATTATGCGTTAAGCGGTAAGTCGACGTTCCGTTCCCGTCGACGACGAGGTACCAATGATGATGTCGGGGACGGCCCCGAGGGTCTAAAAAAACCGGGGAACCCCCGCTTAAAACCCGCAAAAAACAAAAGCAAAATGCACCTCTTACCTAAACACACACGCGGGGCACGCCCCACGCGCGTAGTGGCCCCCGCGGCCTACCGGAGTGGCCCAATCAAAGCGCCCCCTCGAGCGGGTTCCGCCTCGCTCGAGGGCCAACGCCACCCTCGAGCGGGCTCCGCCTCGCTCGAGGGCCAACGCCACCTCGAGCGGGTTCCGCCTCGCTCGAGGGTCCCTCACAAGCGCACCCTGCTCCCGCACGCGGGGCACGGGCATTTAATGCTCTGACACAGCGGAGCCGCGCCATCACGCGCCTGGGAATCACGCCCGGCGCTGTTCCGCCAACTCCCTAGGGGGAACCCATCCCCGCCACTGTAGGGAACTGTGCGGCATGGCCAGTGTCAGCTCCGTGACACTATGCCGCCCACTCCCGTACGGCTAACGCGCCGCGCCCTCGGAGGTGGGGCGGCCGCACCCTCGAACCCCTCTCTCATGACTCTGCAGGGTCAAACCATGACGTCAGGCCGGCGGAAGCGCCATCCCCGCCCGCGCAGCCGCCATGCCGGCACTCGCTACGACAACTCCGTGCCGTTGAGCACGCGGGAATGGGACGCCGCCACGCCCGCCACCGTACCCCGTACGGTCACCGTCAACGGCTTCCTCGAGCCCGGCTGGGGACGCCCCGCCAACCACTACGCCTTCACCCTCGAAGCCGCCCCTCGTTCAAGTACGGGACACGCCACGACGACAAGACCGGGGCAAGGACCGCCGGGACGACCGCCAACTCCCCGCGCCGTACGCCATACCTCCACATGTAGCTAAACAAAGGCGGCATGCCCGTAAATCACCCTCTCCTTGGTCTATAAAAGGAAGGTGATCCCCCTCGCCGCAAAGAGAGACACATCACCCACGGATCACGGGAAGGAGACAACACATACGTGCTCCCCGTCTTCCCCATGATATTGGCACTCGCCTCAATCATCCCGCTCGGGACTTGGTGGCCACAACTCCTCTCCCACTCCGCTTGTAGCCGCCCCACTATAGGCACCCCGGTGCGAAGCAATATAGTGCCTCGAGCACACCCGTCGGGACGTACGGCCCCGGCGGGAACCGGGATAAATCAAGTGTCTTTAGTTGCTTAGCACCGACCATCGAGGGACAGATCTCAGCGCTTATTACTAGTTAGTGTCGGGACTACATTCCGCACCGACGCGGTTGGCGCCCACCGTGGGGCACGCGCACTGAAGATCACCCGTCGTCGCTCTCTCGATGGTGATTCGCACCGAGTACCGTGGTCGGCGTTACTCCATGGGCGCCTTTGACCCCCTCCCCCGCCGGATTCGAAATCCGGTTCGGGGCCCGAATTTCCGGAGCCACGGGGAACGGCTACCTTATGCGCCTCACTAACCGTGAGGAGTTCCGTGCGCGGTGTCGGGCGGGTCCACCCCGGCCGCCGCCGCACGCGTCGCCGCGACACCGACACCCGCCGGCCACGGACGCGCGCGGGTCCCTCGGCACCACGGCGCCGTCATCGCTCCGGCCGGCGCTCACGACGGGGCGCGGTTGGAGCGCCGACATGCGGCCGCGCGTCGCCGCGCAACACGATGCGCCCGCCGGACAACGACGCCCACCCCGGCGGGGGAGCGCTCGGTCTCCGAACCACGCTTCCCCATCGGTCTGCGTGGCGCCGCGATGGCCTACGCCACCAACGCCAACGTCAACATGACGATGCGCATGGTTCCCCCTGGCCGCCACGTCCTGGTTGCCATGGACCCTAGCACCTCCGCCGGCGACGAGTCATCCCTAGGCTCCGTCGACGCGCTACCACCCGCTACCTCACATGGATATGCGGAGTGGGACTTCTCCAAGGTGTGCCGGGACCCGGTGATGTTCGAGGGGGCGGTTCCTCGACGTCGCGGACTACTGGTTCGGCTACTCCGACGACTCCCGCCGCCGGGAGCTACGACCCCGCGCGGGAGTGCGGTGTCGTCATCGCCAACGACCCGGCAGAAACGCCGCCGACGTGGCGGGCGCCGGCGACGGAGAGGTTCCTCCCCGCTCCGGGGACCGGATCGCGCCGGCCGCGGGGCCAAGCGCCCCTCCCTCCTCACCGCCGAGGGGGGCCGACATCAACGCGCAACCGGCCGGCGCGCGTGAAGCGTCCCCTCATCGGGAGGTGACTAAATGTGACACAAATACCGACCCCAGGAGGCTGGTAGCACATTTATTACAACAGGTGGAAATCAGTCTTTTACATCACGGCGGCACAAAGGGCACGGTAGTGCCAACGCTACAAGGAACAACACAAACGCTAACGACCACACTACAATGGCAAAGGCTTCCATAGCCTCCTCAGAGTACCACACCATGGAAGCTTTCGGTAGGGCCCTGGGTACACAGGCACGGTTGGGTGTAGGGCACGACCTACTCAACGTCTTCGGGAATGTAATCGGGATCCTCCTCCGTAAAATAGTTAGTAAAACAAGGGTGAGCACATACGTACTCAAAGAAATCCAACCCCACCCACGGAGGGGCTTATAAGCGTGAATCATGCATAAAGTATAACAAGGATCAAGGTTAAGGTTCATCTTGCAAACTTACACATGCGGGGGTTCATTTCAAAAAGGTTTTCGCAAATCATTTTCATAACCCAAGTAACTCAACAGTTTTAGGGAAACCACCGTGGAACTACGGACTTCCCGTCCGTCGTAGCCCGACACACACACCACACACACAACACCGAAAACAACTCACGCCAGAAAACATCCCATCCCAAACACTAGTTTTTGTGACCACACCGTGACTCGTCCAATACCGTGGACACGGCTATTCGAATAGGTTTGACACTCGCGAAGTTGTACATCTTTACCCACAAGTAGGGTACCGTCACACGGACACCTCAGTGCCGGTACGGATCCTATCATAGCCATTACCCACCTTAGCTAACACTACGAGCCACCACGGAAGCACCCAAGGGGTTATCCCACATAACCAGGGCGTACCTCACACGAGAGCGGACCCCTACTCCTTGGTCTCCCGCCGCTCACCCGCACACCAGATGGCAAGTAGATTAACTAGTGGGGTTTATGCTAAGCCGTTGCCACATACAACGGTCGAGTGGTAGTACGATAATTTGGGTCGGGGTGAGATGTCACGCAACCCGGTCCTTAACCGACAAGATGGACAACTCCCAACACGCTCAACCACACGGTACGAGCTCACCCATACTCCTGACACACACGTCCATCCCGTCTACCCAGTTCTTTACTCATTTTCCAAACATATCCCCTTTTTGTTTTTGAAGCACTCACACGTTTTGAAAGCACTCACGCATTTTGAAAGCACTCACACATTTTAAAGCAAACATTCGAGGCCAAAACAAGGTTCAAACATGGCAATCAAGAGTGGCTATCCTACCATGTTTTGCAAGTAAAACAATATGCAATTTATAAAACGGGTATAGGGTACATTTATAAAACTAGGACAGAAACATGCATCAAAGGATGAGATTGTACTTGCCGTCTTCGAAGTCTTCGGGGAGTGCCGGCCGACGTTCGGGGCTTCGGGCTCCCCGCTCGCGTAGTCGGCTTCGGTCTCCGGCCGGGGTACCTTCCTCCGTCTACTCCGTTGGCTATGGCGCATACACAAGCAAGCAAGCAATATTAGCACACACGTTTCCGACCGAGCTCGGGGAGGGGAAAGTAAGCGGAGAGGGGGTATTTATAAACCCTAGGGGGGTGGTTCGGTGGTGTACTACGGAAAAATAGCGGGGTGAGGTCCGGGTTTAATCGTAAATGTCGGGTCACGGGGGAGGTATAGGGATTAAGGACCTATTAGCAATTCCTACTAATGGTAAAAGGGGTGATTATGCTAATATAAACTAGGTTAGAGTCACTTTGTGAATTATTCTAGGGTATAGCAAAGTTGTTTAATCTATAATTAGATATTGATTCGGGGGCTTAATTGGAAAGAGTAAAGAGAGAGAGAACAATGGGGCTCGGTTTGAGGGAATAAAGGGGAAGTAGGGGGGGTCTTTGGCAAAAGTGCCTTCTTCCTCCCCCCCCCCCTTCGAATCGAACGAGTGCGGGGGGCGCGGGCATGGCCGGCCGGCCGGGGCGCCCGCCGGCGGCTCCCGGCCCATGGCGACGGCCGGGGACAAGGGGAAAAGAGAGGGGGGGCGAGGGGGTCCTATCCCCGTGCTCACCTTGGGCTATGGGGCACGGTGGAGGCGGCTCCGCGGGAGAGCGGGGGGCGGCGGCGGTGCCGATGGTGGCGGCGCGGTGGTGCTCGGGGAACGGGCTCGGGGAGGCTCGATTTCGGTGCGGTGCGGCGAGGTGGTGGTGGTGCCGGCCTTAAATGGGCGGCCCGAGGCGGTTCGGGGGGGGGGAGATATTTCCGGCGGGGAGGCCGCCGGCGAGCTCGCGCGGCTTCTCGATGTCCGGCCGGGCTCGCGGCGACCGACGACGGGACGGCTCGGCGGGTCAACTTGTTGCGGGGGCGGCGCGTCTAGGGGCGGAGCGGGCCGGCGTCCCTGCGGTGGTGGTGAGGGTGGCGGGCCGGCGGGGTCGAGCGCAGGGGGTGGCCGGCGGCGGGCGCCGATGGTGGTGGTTGGGCGGGCGGAGTAATGGCGGTGTGTGGTCGCGTCGCGGGGCCGGGGGTGGCGTGCCGGTGGTGGCGAGGGGCGCACGTTGGGTCGTCGCGTGTCGGCTCGGTCCCGGGCTCGGCCGGCGGCGCGCGGGCCGGGCGGCGTGCGCGCGGCGCGGGCGGGGGCGGGGGCGTGGCCGGAGGGGAGGGGGAGCCGGCGTGGTCGGGCACGGGCGCGCGGGCCGAGGCGCGTGCGGGGCGACAACGGCGCCAGGCGCGGGGGCACGGGCGTTGCGGCGCACGTGTTCTGGCCGCGGGAGGAAGAAGGAGGAGGAGGGGAAAAGAGAAGGAAGGGGAGGGGAAAAAGAAGAAAGGAAAAAGAAAAAAGAAAAAGGAAAAATGGAAAGGAAAAGAAAGAAAAGAGAGGAAAGGAAAGAAAAAGGAAAAATGGGAAGGAAATTGGAAAAAGTTTAAAGAATTAGGGGAAGGGTTTTGCGGGTTTTTTCCGAATTCCGGGTGCCGGCGCGTTTTTTTTCGGGACGGCGGTGATGGCGAGGCGGACCGGGCGTCGGGACCGCGCGTGCGCGGGATTCCGGCCGGTGGCCGACCGCGGCGTTGGGGAAGGCGCGCAAGGGTGCGGCCGAGGTGCGGTGCCGGCGGGATTCGCGGCACGCGCGTCGGGGGAGAGAGAAGGGGAAAAACAAAGTGGCTAGGGTTTGAATGGTAATTGAGCTCGGCGGGTCGGTTTTGAAGACACGCATGATTTATTAGGTGATTTATTTAGAGCTAAAAACGCGGGCGTTACGGCGCGCGAGCTCGAGGCCAAGCTAGCGGAAGAGTACCGCACGGTGCGGATGCTTCGAGTCTCCATTGCGGGGGAAGCATCCGCGCGCAGCGAACGCGCGCGGGAGCTGGGCCGGCAAGCCCGCGAACGCATCAACGCCAACTTCAACATCGACAATCCGGGCACGCCCCCGCGAGCGAGCCAAAAGCTCATCGCCGCTGCGACACGTCGCGGGCCATGCCCGCCCCTTCGACACCCGAGGCGCGGAACCGCACCGCGAGGCGTAGGCGCTCATCGAGCAAGCGGCCGTCCAACAAGGCCGAAAGCTCGGCGTCCCGCATCCGCCGGCAGGGGAGCGCGCGAGACGATGGGGGTGCGCAAGGCCCCGAACCCTCGGTACACGCGGGCGGAGCGACGGAGCGCCCCGCCAACCCGGGCGCACGCCGCCAAAGAACGGCTCCTCGACACGCGCGGGCAAGCCCGAGACGGCGACGCCGCGACATCATCAACGCCCAACGAACGAGCAACGCAGAGGCACGGGCGGCGGTAGGCTACCACCCTCGGCGGGGTGGACGCTACGACAGCGGGGAAGATCGCTCACCGACGCCGGAGCCCCCGGGGACCCGTGTGTTCAGCCGGGAGATCCGCATGGCGGCCTTTCCCCAGCGCTTCCGCCAGCCCATGAAGATCGTCAAGTACAACGGGGAGACGGACCCCTGTGTGTGGCTCAACGACTACCGCCTAGCGTGCCAGCTGGGCGGAGCCACCAGCGACAAGGTCATCATCCGCAACCTCCCCCTGCACCTCGCCGACTCGGCGCGGACGTGGCTCGAGCACCTACCGCCGGCCCGGATCCACAACCGGGACGACTCGGGTCCGTGTCGGGCATACTCCCCCGGTACTCATGCAAGGAAGGATGAAGGCGGACTCCTACTAGAATTCCCCCCGTAATCCTACTAGGACTTGTACCGTGATACCGAGACTCTGCGTTTGTAACCGACTAGGAACCCGCCCCCCGGACTATATAAAGGAGGGCCGGGTACCTAGTCGAGCACCTCGATCTCAACCCAACACCAAGCGCGGGCGATATACTTGATCCCCCAAACAGACGTAGGGTTCGCCACCTTGGCAACCCGAACCCGTATAAATCTTGTGTCTCGTGTCCTTGCGGAAACCTTCGAGTTCTCGGTCTCCCGATCACGATCCCCACCACACAATCTACTACCTCGGGTACCCCCTTGGTAGGTTTGCGGTCTAAAACACCGACAGCTGGCGCGCCAGGTAGGGGTGATCATCACCACCGGGCGAATTCGAAGGACCCTCGTCAACAAGATAAATCTACTCGTCGACTCGCCGAGATCCATTGAAGCAAGTCGCCTTGCTCTTGTCAAAGCGGAATCAATTTTCCTACACCGCACTTCCGGGTGCCTCGGCACGTCGCGTGGCTCGTCATGCGGCTCGTCGCACTGCTCGTCGTCGACTACTCCGCCTCGCGCGAGCTCGTCGTCGTCGACTACTTTGCCTTCGCCGCGCGTCCGGGTGCCTCGGCACGTCGCGCGGCTCGTCGTCGACTACCCCGCCTCACGCGAGGCTTGACGTCGTCGACTACTTCGTCTTCGCCGCGCGTCGGGTGCCTCGGCACGTCGCGAGGCTCGTCATGCGGCTCGTCGCGGCCGCTCGTCGTCGACTACTCCGCCTCACGCAGGCTCGTCGTCGACTACTTCGTCTTCACCACGCGTCCAGGTGCCTCGGCATGTCGCACGGCTCGTCATGCGGCTCGTCGTCGACTACTCCGCCTCGCGCGAGCTCGTCGTCGTCGACTACTTTGCCTTCGCCGCGCGTCGCGGTGCCTCCGCACGTCGCGCGGCTCGTCATGCGGCTCGTCGCGCCGCTCGTCGTCGACTACTCCCGCTTCGCGCGAGGGCTCGTCGTCGACTACTTCGTCTTCGCCACGCGTCCGGGTGCCCGGCACGTCGCGCGGCTCGTCATGTGGCTCATCGCGCCGCTCGTCGTCGACTACTCCGCCTCGCGCGGGCTCATCGTTAACTACCTCGCCTCCGCCGCGCGTCCGAGTGCCTCCGCACGTCGCGCGGCTCGTCACGCGGCTCGTCGCGCCGCTCGCCGTCGACTACTCCGCCTCGCGCGAGCTCGTCGTCGACTACTCCGCCCCGCCCGGGCTCGTCGTCGACTACTCCGTGCGCCGCGACTTCGTCTTGCGGCCACGGCCGGCTCTACTTCATCCACGACGTGCGTCGTGACTACTTGTCTCGCGGCAACACCGGCTCTACTTCGAGTATGCCGCGCGCCGCCACGACGTTGTCTTCGGCCGCATCGCGTCGACCTTTCATCTTGACTAGTTTTCCAAACTAGTCGAGAACGGCGATCACGCCCCCAACAACTAGGCGGAATCAACTCGACTAGTCAACTTTAACAACAACCGCCGCGGCTCCATCGCCGACCGCCACGGCTTCATCATCGGTCCGCCGTGCGGAAACGGCTAAGTCATTTATTTAAATGATTACTCGTTCTCTTGGCTTGTTCTCCTCATCATGTAGGACTACTTGCCGACTACTCATTTGTGTATGCTTCTCGGCGGGTTTTCACGGGAGCTACACTCGCCGACTACTCTTGGGGCATATCGATCAAGTCACCACAAGTCTACTTCATCAACTCGGGGGGCTATCCCTAGGAGGCGGTTCTAAAGTCCGCTACGCGCGGCAATCTAAAGTCGACTTCTAAAGTCGCATTCTAAAGTCCACTCCGTGCGGCAACTTAAAGTCGACTCGGTCGCATCTTCGCCCGCTTCGATGGCATATTACGTGTGTAAGCTTCGATGGAACCTAGCTGTAAGCGGCCCTCGGGTCTTGGCGACGATGGAACCTAGCCGCACGTGGTCTTCACGCTCCGTACCATGGGTCTAAGTACCCTAAGTACTTGCGCTCCGTACCTTGGGCCTCGAAATCCATGGCCGGTGTACGCAAGCCGACTTCGGTCGCACCCTCAAGCCGACTCCGCCGCACCCTCAAGCCCGCTCCGGCGGCAACCGTACCTTGGGTCCGAAATCCATGCCTCGGGTACTTAAGCCCACTCCGGTGGCACAAGTCGACGCTAACGGCCGCACCCAAGCCCACTCCGTGGCACAAGCCAACTTCGGTCGCAATCTTAAGCCCGCTCCGGCGGCAAAACTACTCGTTTTCTCTGATTTTTTATTCGCTTTGGCTTTCCGGAAAGTACTTTTCATTTTTTTGCATCTTAAGTCCACCCTGCGTGGCACAAAGTCGGCTATTGTAGTCGCATATCAAAGTCCGCCCCTCGCGGCATCCTAAAGTCGACTTCTAAAGTCGCATATCAAAGTCCGCTCTGTGTGGCAACTAAAGTCGACTTCGGTTTTTAAGTCGCATCTCAAAGTCTGCTCTGCGCGGCACAAAGTCGACTTCGGTTTTTAAGTCGCATTCTAAAGTCCGCTCCGCCGCATCTAAAGTCGACTTCGGTCACAACTAAAGTCCGCTCCGACGGCATGATTACTTCTCAAGTTCCACGGCCGGATGCCAAACTACTACTCGGAATCTCTCTAGCTCGGGGGCCGCACTCAAATTACTACTCAAGGATGACTCCGGTAGACTTCGCTCGCTCTCAAGATCGGGGGCTCGCACCAATAACTACTCGACGTGGCTCATCTCGCTCTCTTATCTCGGGGGCTACACGCGCGCAGAGTACTCGGATGATGGCTTCGCGAACACCGAAGACCCTTGGATTGATTACCTAATCATTTCAAGGCTCGGGGGCTACTATGCCACACCCATCGTTCAATTTTTTCAAGACGGAAGATTCAAAATCAAGATTGACCCTCGCCTAGAGTCCGCAACTCAACCTAAGGCTCGGGGACTACTCCATATGGAGTGCGATTTTGCAACCGCACTTCAATATAATCTCGACTTCAAGACTAATGAGCCGGACCACCTTCCGGCCTCGTGGCGGTTCAAGTACTATTGAAGACTTCTCCAAGCGAGTTGCTCGAGGACGCTCAAGAACTACTCGAAGAGGCTTCAAGACTACTCGAACTACTACACTCGACTACAATGTGCTCGGGGGCTTGCTCGGGCATACTCCCCGGTACTCATGCAAGGAAGGATGAAGACGGACTCCTACTAGAATTCCCCCGTAATCCTACTAGGACTTGTACCGTGCAATCCTACCGAGACTCCTCGCCTTGTAACCGACTAGGAACCCGCCCCCCGGACTATATAAAGGAGGGCCGGGTACCTAGCCGAGCACCCGATCTCAACCCAACACCAAGCGCAGTGGCGCCATACTTGATCCCCCAAACGAGACATAGGGTTCGCCACCTTGGCAACCCGAACTCCGTATAAATCTTGTGTCTCGTGTCCTTGCGCAAACCTTCGAGTTCTTGGTCTCCCGATCACGATCCTCACCACACAATCTACTACCTCGGGTACTCCCTTGGTAGGTTTGCCGGTCTAAAACACCGACGGTCCGCACATTCGTGGGAAATTTCCATGGCACGTAAGTGCGCCACGGGAACTCCCGGGACTTGCGCTCTTGTACCCGAAGCGCGGCGAGTCGCTCCGGACTTCACACGGCGCTTCTCCAAGCGCCGTACGGAGCTCCCGAGTGTCGCGCGATCGAGAGATCGTGCACGCCTTCCTCGAAGGAACCACATGCCGGGACCTCATGCGCGAGCTCGGCGTAGCCCACCGGTCGATTCAAACGAGCCGTTTGACATCGCCACCGGCTTTGCTTCTCGGTGAAGAAGCGGTGGGGGCGATCTTCGACAGCAAGAAGGGCAAGCGCGCAGACGACACGCCCGCGGAGGGCAGTAAGTCCAAGGAGCTCCGCCAGAAGAACAAGTGGGGCAAGAAGGGAAAGAAGCCACGCCGCGAGGCACGCGAGCAGGGCGCGACGACGACGACGCCGAAGCTCTTGCTGTTGACCCGACTCGGCGGGCCCCTTGAGCGGCCCCTCGAGGCCCGGGAGTGTTCGATGACATGCTGAAGAAGCCATGTCCCTACCACAAAACACCTGTCAACCACACCATCGAGCAGTGCGACATGCTCAAGCGGTTCTACGGCCGCGCCGCCGCGAAGGACGACGAGGCCAAGAAGGACGGGTGTGATGGCGATGTCGGCGGCTTCCCCGCCGTAGAGAACGTCTTCCTCATCTTCGGGGGCCGACCGTCGATATGTCCGGGCCGCCGCCGCAAGCGAGAGCGGCACGAGGTTCTCGCCGCGGAGAAGGCGCCTCCTTCCTTCCTCAATTGGTCGGAGGACGCCATCACCTTCGCCCGCGAGGATCACCCGAACCGCATCCCCAACCCCAGTCGGCACCCGCCGGTGGTCGACCCGGTCATCGGGAATGCGCGGTTATCGAAGGTCCCGATGGACGGAGGCGGCGGCCTCAACATCCTCTACGCGCACACACCGCGCTCGCCGGGGATCGGGTTGGACCACCGCGGCCCGGAACACGACGCCGTTCCATGGCGTCGCGCCGGGCAAGCGCGTCCAGCCCCTCGGGCAGATCGACCTGCCCGTCTGGTTCGGCACGCCGGACAACTACCGCAAGGAGACGCTCACCTTCGAGGTGGTGGGGTTCAGGGGCGCGTACCACGCCATACTCGGGCGGCCCTGCTACGCCAAGTTCATGGCAGTCCCCAACTACACCTACCTCAAGATGAAGATGTCGGGGCCCAACGGCGTCATCACCGTGGGCTCATCCATCGAGCACACCTTCGACTGCGACGTCGAGTGCGTGGAGCACGCCGAGGCCCTAGCGCTGGATGAAGCGCTGGTGGCCAACATGGAGAAGATGGTCAACGAGGACCTCAGCTCCACCGCCGAGCATGCCGGCGGCTTCGAGGCCGCCGAGCGGACCAAAGAGGTGCCCCTCGACCCTACTCGCCCCCGAGGGCAACGCGTTGAGGGTCGGCTCTACCCTCAACCCGAAATAGGAAGTGGTGCTCGTCGACTTTCTCCGCGCCAACGCCGACATCTTCGCGTGGAGCCCCTCGGACATGCCAGGCATCCCGAGGGAGGTCGCCGAGCACTCCCTTGACATCCTACCTCACTCCCGCGCCGTGCAGCAACGGCTCCGCCGCTTCGACGAGGAGCGGCGGCGGGCGATCGGAGCGGAGCTGCGGAAGCTCCTCGAGGCTGGGTTCATCAAGGAAGTGTTCCACCCTACGTGGCTAGCTAATCCTGTACTAGTAAAAAAAGAATGGGAAGTGGCAGATGTGTGTAGACTACACTAGTCTTAATAAAGCATGTCCTAAAGTTTCTTTTCCTTTGCCGCGTATCGATCGGATTGTTGATTCGACCGCTGGGTGCGAACTACTATGCTTTCTTGATGCCTATTCCGGGTACCACCAAATAAAAATGAAGGAGTCCGACCAGCTCGCGACTTCATTCATCATGCCGTTCGGGATGTACTGCTATGTCACGATGCCGTTCAGCCTCCGAAACGCGGGCGCAACATACCAACGGTGTATGCAGCACGTTTTCGGGGACCACATCGGGCGAACTGTTGAGGCATACGTGGATGATATAGTCGTAAAAACCAGGAAGGCGGACGACCTAGTTAACGACCTCAACATCGCGTTCGGCTGCCTACAGGCCAACGGGGTGAAATTGAACCCCGAAAAATGTGTCTTTGGCATGCCACGGGGCATGCTTTTAGGATACATAGTCTCCCATCGAGGCATCGAGGCCAACCCCGAAAAGGTTGCAGCCCTCGAGCGGATGGGTTCGATTCGGGACCTCAAAGGGGTTCAAAGGGTGCTGGGGTGCCTTGCCGCCTTAAGCCGCTTCATCTCGCGGCTCGGCGAGAAGGGATTGCCCCTCTACCGACTCCTCAATAAGCACGAGCGCTTCTCTGGACCGCCGAGGCCCGGGGAGGCGCTTGACAAGCCGAAGGCGTCCCTCACCCACGCCCCGATCCTCACACCGCCGCGGGACGGCCGAGCCTCCCGTACCTTTACGTGGCTGCGACTACCCGGTGGTCGGCGCCGTGATCGTGGTGGAGCGCACGGAGGAAGGACACACTTTGCCGGTTCGGCGGTCGGTGTACTACATCGGCGAGGTCTTGTCCGACACCAAGACACACTACCCTCCGGTCCCGAGCCGCTTTACGCGGTGGTTCTCGCGCGGCGCAAGCTCCGCCACTACTTTGAAGCTCACCCCGTCACGGTGGTTTCCTCCGTTTCACTAGGGAGAAATCATCCGTAACCCGGACGCGGCGGGCAGGATCGCCAAGTGGTCGGTGGAGCTGATGGGGGAGACGCTCGCCTACGCCCCGCGCAAGGCCATCAAGTCCCAAATCTTGGCAGATTTCGTAGCCGAGTGGATGGACACACAATTTCCGCCGCCACAGATCCAGGCGGAATGCACGTCGGACTCGTACTTCGACGGCTCATTGATGAAGACGAGAGCGGGCGCGGGCTCGCTCTTCGTCTCGCCCCTCGGGGAGCACATGTGGTACGCTGTGCGCCTTCACTTCCCCGCATCGAACAACATGGCTGAGTACGAGGCCCTGCTTTGCGGCCTCAAAATCGCCATCGAGATAGGCGTCAAACGCCTCGACGTGCGGGGGGGATTCGCGGCTCGTGATCGACCAAGTCATGAAGAGCGCGAGGCCGCCACGACGACAAGATGGAGGCGTACTGCAAGGCCGTGCGGGCCCTCGAGGACAAGTTCTACGGCATCGAGCTCAATCACGTGCCCCGACGGTACAACGAGGAGGCGGACGAGCTCGCCAAGATCGCATCGGGACGGATCACCGTCCCCCCGAACGTCTTCGCTCGGGACTTCGCTCAACCGTCCGTCACCCTCGAGCCGCACCCCTCGAACCACGCGGAACCCTCTGGGCTCCCTCGAATCCGGCGGGTGCGAGCCCAAGGACGAGGACCCCTCGAACGAGGCGTGCGTGCTCTCCCACCTCGAGGGGTATGGTGCGGCGAGGCCGAAGTCATGGATGTCGAGCCGCCCCCGCCGAGGCGGACCGGCGCGACAAATACATCGCCTGGATGGACCGAAGGGAACTCCCCTCGGGACCGGCCGAGGCCGGGCGCGTCGCCGGGATGGCCAAATCCTTCGCCCTCGTCAACGGCGAGCCGTACAAGCGCGCCGCCTCCGCATCCTGCGGCGATGCGTGCCCATCCCCCGGGGGGCGCGAGCTCCTCCGGACATACACGCGGGCGTGTGCGGCCACCATGCCGCACCCCGCACCCTCGTAGGCAACGCGTTCCGCAAGGGCTTCTGCGGCCCACCGCGGTCGGCCGACGCCCGCCGAGATTGTGCGCACCGCGAAGGGTGCCAATTCTACACTCGCAAGTCCAACCTCCCCGCACACGTCCTGGGACCATCCCCATCATGTGGCCTTTCGCCGTGTGGGGGCTGGACATTGTCGGGCCCTTGCGGAAGGCGCCGGGGGCTACACCCACCCGCCGGTCGCAACCGACAAATTCTCCAAGTGGGTGGAGGTGCGCCCCATTACAAATCTCGGGCGGAGCAAGCGGTGAGATTCTTCACCGACATCATTTATCGGTTTGGAGTGTCAAACTCCATCATTACCGACAATGGGTCCCAATTCACGGGCGGGAAATTCCCGGAGTTTTGCGATAAGTTCCACATCCGTGTGGATCGCGCGGCCGTGGCACACCCACGGACCAACGACCAAGTATTGCGTGCCAACAAAGATGATTCTACAAGGCCTCAAGCCCAAAATCTTCGACCAACCGAACAAGTCCGGTCGAAAATGGCTCCGAGAGCCGCCGGCGGTCGTATGGAGCCTCGGGACCACCCCGAGCGAGCCACCGGTTCACCCCGTTTTTTCTCGGTCCATGGCGCGGAGGCCGTCCTCCCCACGGACTGGAATATGGGTCACCCCGAATACGGAGCTACGACGAAGACGCCAACCGGCGACCCCGCGAGGACTCCACTGGACCGGTTGGATGAAGCACGCCTCGTAGCCCCGATGCACTCTGCAAGGTACCAGCAGTCCCTAAGGCGCTACCAAGCTCGAAAGGTGCGTCGGCGGGACTTCAGCGATGGGGACTTGGTCCTAAGGCTACGCCAAGACAACCGAGGATGCCATAAGTTGTCACCCCCATGGGAGGGACCCTACGTCGTGGTGAAGGTGCTCAAGACCGGCACATACAAGCTAGCCAACGAGGACGGCGAGGAACTCACCAACACTTGGAACATCCAGCAGCTACGTCGCTTCTACCCTTAGCTAGGATTTCCAAGTCTTTCGTTGTAAATCACACGCCCGATGCCCCGATTAGCAACACAATGTAAATAGCGGCAAGTCAATAAAGTTAAAGGGTAACTCGGCTTTCTCCGAAAACCGAGTCACCCTCGGGGGCTACCGCGGGGGCATCCCCCCCCCCAAAAAAAATGGTCCAATTTTTCGCAAAAAGCTAAACTTGCAAACGCGCCAAGTACGTTTCGACCGTAGCCTCGAGCAAATCAAGGCGGGGGCGCGGGTGGTCATGCGGGAAGGACGCGCGAGTCGGAGATAGCCCACGCCTCCGCGAGGATACGACCCTTCTCTCTTGCCTCCGCCCGGCGGGGCCGCTCACGAAAACGAACTCCCCCAACCCAAATTCGCTCGAGCAAAGGGAAAAAACGAGAAAGGCACGATAAATAAAAGGCACCACTTAAATTTACAAGTGCTCAAACACTCCATAAGTTTCACTTGCTTATTTACACGACCACATGGCCAAGATACTAACATCTAAACAAAAATGGGCCTAGCGCCCGGCGGTCTTCGGTGCCGAGGCTCGTCGGCGTCGGCGGCCGTCCGGAACGAGGAACTCCGCGAAGGCCTCGGTGAGCGCCTCGGCGGCACTGCGACAAGCGCGTCCGTCTCGCTCCATTGCCGCCTCGTCCTCGACGCCTTCGGACGACGTAGCCTCGACGCCACGACCTCGAGGTTCACCTCGTAGCGGGACCGCACCACGCTAAGGGCCTTACGGACGCCCGGGTGAAGCGCGCGACGCATGCGCCTTGAGACGTGCCCGCCAAGGGCGCGCGGACGGCCGGCCGCCGAGCTTCCAACTTGCGCCTCGCCCTCTTCGACAACCTCGGCGAGTCTCGAGGGGCCGCGCACGCGGCCTCCACCGGCTCCTGCTCGGAGGAGTCGTAAGCGGCTGCGGTGTCTCGGCCGATTGGTCGCGTGCCCCCGCCGTGGTGCGCGAGCACGGACGTCACGAGCAAATGAGATCAAGAGGGGAACGAAACCCCGAAGGGAAGATCAACAAAGCAAGAAACAAAGTGGCAACTTACCTTCAACCTCGCTTCTTTTCCACCTCGAGAGCCGGCGCTCGGCCTCGACCGTCCGCCGCAAGCCGGCGACCGTGGCGCTCTCGCTCGTCGAGGGTCCGCACCGATCCGCGTTCGAGATGCCGAGGGCAATCGCCCTCCCCGTCGAGCTTCGAGACCTCGACATCCCGCTCCTCCGCCGACTTCTCGCGCCCTCTCGAGAGCAGCACGCTCCCCGCTCAAGCGCCGATCGGGCATCGGGGCCGAGGGCGGCCCGCTCCCCGTTGGAGCCGACCCTCGGCATCCTCGGCGGGCGGCACGCTCCCGCCGGAGCCGCTCCTCCGCCGTGGCGACCGCGGCGACCTTGGCGGCGAGGGCGGCCTTCGGATCTTCGGCCTCCTTGGCCCTCTCGCTCGGCCTCCCCGCGACCTCTCCTCGTCCCGGCTTTGCCGGGACCGTGCCCTCCGGGAGCCACGCGCGGACCTCCCGGTTCGGGGCCCGGACGGACACCACCTCCGCCTCCCGGTCGGCCGCCACGGTCCGCGTCCTCTCCGCATCCCTCCTCGCTCGCGCGGCGCCTCATCCGGGTCGATGAGGGTCGTACGAATCCGCTCGATGGCGGAGGGGCGCGCCGCGGCCGTCCCTCCGGGCTCCGTAAGCCGGTCACGCAGGCCACCGCCCGCACGTCGGCCCGGGCCGTCCCGGTCCTCAAGGCCTCCGCGAGGGCGTCGAAGGTGTCGCGCTGCTCCCGGAGCTGGCGGAGCTCGGCGCTCATCCGGTCGAGGGCGCGCACTGCCGCGGGCGCGGAGCTCCGGCTCCCGCCGCCGCGCGACGAAGACCGATAAGCGTCGAGAGACAAACACGAAAACGATGAGATCAACGAAAAAAGCAACGGCGTCATACCCGGAAGACATGCCACGCGAGGCCGCCGTGGATCCGCGCGCGCCTCGTTCAGCGCTCGGTTGAGTGAGGCGTCGTGATCGCGCGCCTCCTCACACGAGCCGTCGCTCTTCTTGAACGTCGACGAAGAGGGGGGATGGTGCGTCGACGCGCTCCCCCGCCCCTCGCCCGATCCGCCGCCGGGACCGCTCGAGCCGGCGGGGGGCGCGCGGGACGAAGAGGCCTCGACGCCGCGCCTCGAGCCCCCGCCCACCATGTGGCCGTCCCGCCGTATGACGAGCGCCCCCGCCCGAGGCTCGGGGGCGGCGTGGGCGGTGCTTGCCCACTGGTCCCACCCGGCGGCGGGACATCGTCGCCGGGATCTCCACCGCCGTCGCCCGGGAGCCGCCGGGCGAGGGCGGGCTCCCCGCCGCACCACCGCGACCACCTCCGGCCGCGCCTCCGCGGTTGCAGGCTCCTCCTCGCGGCGCCACGACCGCCGCCTCCCGGCGCGTCTCGGCGGCCGCGCGGCGCCGGACGGGTCTCCACGACCGACGCCACCGGCGCCGCCACCACGACCGGTGCCGTCGACCGTACCTCCGCCGCCGGCCGTACCTCCGCCGCGGCCGTCGCTTGTCGCGCTTCCACCATGGCCGGCGCCCGCCGTTCCTCTACGACCGACGGCCGCGGCCTTGTGGGCGATGTCACCGGCCGTGGCCCGAGAGGCCTCGGCCGCGCCTTGCGAGCCCCCGCTCGCCGCCGCCGCCGTGCTTGCGCCGCCCGCGGCGCCCTCGATGAGCGCCGCCTGGTTGGGATGGACGCATCCGCCCTCAGCACCTTGGCCGGTGCGAGGGAGGGCACAATTGGCGCCACCCTGTGGACATGGAAACAAACCATCAGGTCCTCGCCCGTCTGGCGCGCGACCCCTCGAAAGCAAAATCCTTACCTCAAGGAGGAGAAGGCCCGCATCCTCTTCCTCGAGGCCCCCGCCGACGTCGTGGGTGCGTCCGGCGCGGCCGCCGCCGCGCCTCCGGCCACCTCCACCGTGCGCGCGGGCTCCGCCGCACGCACGTGTTCCGCCGCGCGGGCGGTGCACCTCCGAGGCGCGCACCGACGCCTCCGCGGCTCCCGCCGCATCCGTCGCGAGACTACCCGGTGGTAGGAACCCCGCGCCCGCCCCGGAGCAACGGTTCTCCCGCCACCGGAGTCGACTCCGTGACGGGGGGCGAGCTCCCACCTATCGGGGAGAACCCTCGCCCTCTCCTCTTCCTCCTCTTCCTTGTCCGACGACGAGTACTCCTCCGTCTGCGGCGAGGAGAGTCCCCGTCGCTCGCGCGGCCCCGAACTCCTCGCTCCTCCGCTCCCGGCGCTCCCGGTGCCGCGCGTCGCGCTCCCTCTTGTGGTCCACCCACTCCCGCTCTCGCTTGTTGCGTCACGCGTGCGAGCGCGCGGGACCGGGGGCGTGGGCGGGTCGGACTTCGCGCGCTCACGCTCACCATCCGCGGGGGTCGGGTGAAGCCTTAAAATGCGCCGCAACCCAAGAAACCGGCGAGATAAGAAAGGAAGTCGGGAAATCCACTCACGAGCCGGCCGACGGGGAGCATCTCGAGCGCCCACGGGGCGCGCGTCGTCGCAACGCCCGACCTAAGGTCGATAGTGCGCCGCGCGCCCGGACGCCGCGTACACCCGCGGGAAGGGGTCCCGCGGCCGCCCGCGACTCCGCCAACGCGACGGGGTCTGCATCCTCACGCATCTCGAAGATGCGGAGCCGCCTCTCCATCAGGGGGACGATCCGCCGGTGGTGGAGGTTGGCGAGGACGCATCCCGCAGTCAGCCCGCGGTCTGCCAGCCTCTTCAACGCCGCCACGAGCGAGTCCAGCCGCGCCTGGTGCGAGGGCGGAGACACCCCGTGGTACCAGGAGGCGGCCCTCTCCCGGAGCACCTTGCTGGGTGTAGGGGGGGGAGGCCAAGGGCGGCGTTGCGGAGGTAGAACCACCCCCGCTCCCAGTCCGAGTTGTTGGTGGTCATCCTGCGGGGGATGTACTCCTCCTCGCGCGAGCTCGCACCGCGAGCGCCAAGCCGCCGGTGCGCGCGCGCGGCGAGTCCTCGGCTCCGACGTCGGCAACGTGTGTAGCTCCGCGCGGAAGAGGTGGGACCCGAGAGATCCTAGTTCACGGGGATCCCCGGGAAGCCCTCGCGGTACACCGACGAACGTGGTGCTGCGCGAGATTGCGTTCGGCGTGAAGTTTTGAAGCTCCACGCCGTAGTGGTAGTAGAGGCCCCGCAAGAAGCGGCTCGCGGCGCCGCGAAGCCGCGCTCGTGGAAGCGCATGAAGGCGACGATGTAGCCGTACGGAGGGTTGGGAGCTCGCTCCCTCTCCGACCCGCATGATCCACTCCGCGGCTGCCCGTCCACATTCGCCGCCAGCTGACCGCCGGCCACCAGCTGATTCAGGGCCAGCCTCGTCGCCATCGAGCACTCCCACTCCGGCGGGTCAATGATGGTGAGGGGCTGCTGGGGGCCATACGAACAGGCGGGGGACAAGGAGCGGAGGCGAGAGTGGCTCCGAGAGCGAGGATCGCAAGGGCAAGAACGGCTCGGGGGCGGGAGTGCAAGAAAGCAAGGGCGGCGAACGCTAAGCGCAAAGGTAAAAAACCGCCCCTTCGCCGCCTATCGCATTTATAGGCCGCGAGGCGAGCTCTCCGAGGCGCACGTCCCGCGCGCATTAACCGGCGGGTGAAATGCTCGCTCAGCGGCAAGCGGGGCCCACCACGACCACGGCGGCCGCATAACCGCACGCGTGCCATCATCATGGCGCGGTAACCGAGGGTCGCGCCGGGCGGTCACATCCGCCGCCCATTCCGCCTACTACGCGCGTGGCCACGGCGCTCGAAAAGGCGCGCGCCGCGCGCGTGACTATAGCCGCGACCGCGGGCATTAAATGGCCCCCGCCCCTTACCAAGTAAGGAGGACCCTCGAGCGGCCCGAGCCCTTGGCTCAAACAAGACCGACCCTCAAAGGGTGCAAATACCGACCGGGGCCTTGAAGCCTCGTTCGAAATAAAAAGGCGCCACAGGTGCCCTCGATTTACGGAAACTACTGATCAGCAGTTCGAGGGCTGGCACGGCCAAGGACCCTCAAAACCCGGATGCGAAAGACGGGGGCACCCGTATCTGCTACCCCGCACGGCCCTGCGATCGGGGGTTCGAAACCTGACCCTCGACGGGTTCGAACAGGTGCCCCAGATCACCAGAGTCATGGACGACGAGGGCGCGCGCATTCGAGCCTCTCCTCGAGCCCATCAGCTCAAGGGTGCCCCACATGTTGTGTTCGAGAGCCAGCAAGGGCAGCTAGCCGGGGGGATCCCACCGAGGGAGAGCTTCCGCGCCCTCGGTCCCTAGCGAATGGGACCGAGCCCCACCCTAGCAATCCCATGCAAGCGCTTTAATGGACGAGTCTCCGACCACGAGCCTACCATTATCGAACGGCGCATGGGCGTCCACTTGAACCACCCGCTAACGCCTCAATGAGGAATCCGCAACCGCGACCCGATCGATGGGGGTTGCAGAAACCTCACCCTCCGTCCCGCGGAGGGACGGCGAGGGCACGTCTAAAACAAGTCGAAGAGCTCGCCCCCGATCGCCTCGAATGGGCCCAGGCTCGGGGGCTCGACGCAAGGCTACACCTCTGCGATGCACGGGCCGCGAATAGTGCCGGCCGCGCGTGCGTCACCGAAGCCGGCCGAAACATTGCCGACGCCGGGTTGGAACACATACCACGCCCCGCGACCGCATTCCGCGGTGAAACCCCCCCGGGGAGCACCCACGCTCCGCGGAGGCTTCGGGGCTAGACCGAGGGGGGGGCCGCCGACGCGGCCCCACGGAAGGCATTTGCAACTAGGGGGAAGAGCGTCCCGGGAGCTCCGGGCCGGCACACCCGCGGATACTCGGGGCTGCGTCGGGGACAGCCCTGAGGGTCCCCTAAAAAACCAGGGGAACCTTGCTTAAAACCTGCAAAAAAAGCAAAACGCACCTCTTACCTAAACACACACGCAGGGCACGGCCCACGCTGTAGTGGCCCCGGCGGCCCACTGGAGCGGCCCTATCAAACGCCTCCCTCGAGCGGGTTCCGCCTCGCTAAGGGCTAACGCCCCCCTCGAGCGGGCTCCGCCTCGCTCGAGGGCCAACGCCTCCCTCGAGCGGGCTCCGCCCTCGCTCGAGGGCCAACGCCACCTCGAGCGGGTTCCGCCTCGCTCGAGGATCCCTCACAAGCGCACCTGCTCCCGCACGCGGGTACGGGCATTTAATGCTCTGACACAGCAGAGCCGCGCCATCACGCGCCTGGGAATCACGCCCCGGCGCTGTTCCGCCAACTCCCTAGGGGGAACCCATCCCCGCCACTGTGGGGAACCGTGCGGCATGGCCGGTGTCAGCTCCGTGACACCGTGCCGCCCACCCCGTACGGCTAACGCGCCGCGCCCCTCGAAGGGGCCGGCCGCGCCCTCGAACCCCTCTCTCATGACCTCGCCGGGGTCAAACCATGACGTCGGGCCGGTGGAAGCGCCATCCCCGCCCCCGCGCCGCCACGCGGGCACTTGCTACGACAACTCCGCGCCGTTGAGCATGCGGGAACGGGACGCCGCCACGCCGCCCGCCCGTACCCCCGTACGGGTCACCGTCAACGGCTTCCTCGAGCCCGCCGGGGACGCCCGCCAACCACTACGCCTTCACCCTCGAAGCCGCCCCCTCGTTCAAGTACGGGACACGCCACGACGACAAGACCGGGGCAAGGACCGCCGAGACGACCGCCAACTCCCTTGCGCCGTACGCCATACCTCCACATGTAGCTAAACAAAGGTGCGGCATGCTCGTAAATCACCCTCTCCTTGGTCTATAAAAGGAAGGTGACCCCCCTCGCCGCAAAGAGAGACACATCACCCACGGATCACGGGAAGGAGACAACACATACGCGCTCCCCGTCTTCCCCACGATATTGGCACTCGCCTCAATCATCCCGCCGGGACTTGGAGGCCACGCCTCCTCTCCCACTCGCTTGTAGCCGCCCCACTACGGGCACCCGGTGCGAAGCAATATAGTGCCTCGAGCACACCCCTGCTGGACGTACGGCCCGCGCTGGAACCGGGATAAATCAAGTGTATTTAGTTGCTTAGCACCGACCATCGAGGGACGGATCTCGGCGCTTATTACTAGTTAGTGTCGGGACTACATTCCGCACCGACGGATGACTTCGGGGAATCTCCAAATTTGCCGGTGCTCAGTCATTCGAAGGTGCTCATAGGGGTAAGGTTTGCATACGTGTATTCGTAGGGGTGAGTGTTCATGCGTATTGTGAGCGTCTGCGTTGTACTGCGTGATTAAAAAAAACGTGGGTGGGGGCTCCAATGGAGGGAGTACTATGCAAGTAAAACGTTTGCACGTCATTCCAAATCGTCATCCGTACATGTAGAAGTATAGCACGCGTTGTTGCAAAGTTTTTTTCTTTTTTGAAAAGCTGTTGTTGCAAAGTTCCATACCACGATGGATAAGATAGTAAGCATTTGCGAGTGGGCCGTCCGGAATGGCCCGTCTGAACATTTGCGAGTGGGCTGGGCCGTGTGCTTCTAATGACATTCAAATGCGACCCACGTGTGGTGTGGTCGTCGTCTATAAGAGGAGAAAGCGAATGGGGAATTTTTTTTATTTAATTTGTCACGATTTTCAAAAATAAATGGTCAAATCAAAATTTTCGACAAATGTACATCTGGCATGTAGCCCACGGCATCAGGCTCCTGCCGCCGCATCCCACGGCGTTAAGCCCCTGCCGCCGTGGGGCGCGGCGGCAGGAGTCTATTTCCTGCGCCAGCGCGGGTAGCACGACGCCAGGACCCTGCCGCCGAGCGGCAGACACTTAACACCGTGCCACACGGCGGTAGGATTTTTTTAGTTTTTGGTTTTTTAGTTTAAAACACTTTTAACTATTTTAAAATGACCAAATATTAAGTGCAAGCATAATCACAAGGGAATGTCGTAATCACTGACGAAGGAATAGTCACAAGCGAATATACATAATCACAAAAGGAATATCTTATACAAAATCATAGTAGTACATCTAAATGCGTCGGCCCCTCTTCCCCCTAACAGCTCTAGCGTCAGCCCAAGTGTGGTCCCGGTCGTACGTCCACGGGTCAGGTGCCCTGACGACCCGTGGTGCGAGCTGGTCGAGAGACGGTGTCGCCATGGCCGCCGCGACGAGCCTCGCGCGCATCCGGTGTCGCTCCGCCGGCCGGTGTTGCTCGCGGCCCGCCGGTGACACTCCGCCGCCCGCCGGGGACGCTCAACCGCCCGCCGGTGAAGCTCCGACGCCCGCCAGTGTCGCTCCGACACCCGCCGTGGTCGCTCCGCCAGTCGACAACTGTGACAGCTGAGTCAAAACCGGTGGTGGCTGTGTGAACTGTGACGCGACTAGCTCGTCGGCCTGCTGCGGGGTGCCCTCTATGGTCGCCAGAATGTCGTCGACCCGAATCTCATCCCAGGCAAGCTGGTCCTCGGCGCCCGTGTCGAAAGCAGCA
The DNA here is from genome assembly GCA_947561735.1 of Cenchrus americanus. NCBI lineage: Eukaryota > Viridiplantae > Streptophyta > Magnoliopsida > Poales > Poaceae > Cenchrus > Cenchrus americanus. The sequence continues at coordinate 107,546,601 of OX387243.1, forward strand.
GGCTGAGCCTGGAACTAGTACACAGGCGGAGTGGACGACGAAGGAATATCAGTCGCCGGAAGCTGAAGCGGCGGTGGCGACGGTGGTTGCTGTCGAGGCCCGACTGTCGGAATAGGCGGCGGTCGCCCTATACGATTAGAATATAGTATAATCACAAACCCAAAACAATTGCGTTCATTAGTTGAAAATAAGGTCTACCGAAAGTACCGCGCCGGTGGAGCAAACGGCCGCCGCACGTAGGCCGGCAGCCCCGCGCCCGTGGGTGGTGCCGTACCCTCGGAGCCGAGAACCCGCCGGCAAAGGTAGCGGGCGTCCGCTACGAAGACGCCGTGGAGGCGGAGCTCGAGGATGACGCTGGGTGGCGCGGAAGGAGAGGAATCTCTACGGCCCTGGCGTAATTCACGACGGCGGAGTACCTCATGGCCGCAGCGAGGATCCTCTCGTAAGTGCTCCGGTGCTCCTGAGGCCCCCAGGTGTGGCACTGCCCGATCGTGCCCGATGCGAGCGCACGACCTCAGCCACCGCGTCGTGCTGCGCACAAAATTAGAAACACATGTTTTAATGAAAAGTCGTATGAATGTAATATGTTTGCAGTATCGTAGCTTACCGCTGTGTCGGCGGTCTAGTCTCGACGCACCGGGTAAGTCGCGTCCGGCGAGACCCGTTGTGGTCCGGGGACGGTGGCGGTGGCGTGGTAGCGAGCACGTACGTCACCCACGTCCGAGTCCTCGGTAGGTACCACCGAAGGTACGCTACCCGGGCGGCGGCGTGAAGGCGGTGCTCGCCGATGACGTTCGCTCGTGTGTCGCGGACGCCCACTGCGCCACGTACGGCCGCATCCCGTCGAAGAACGACGTCGCCGCAGCCACGCCCTTACGCGTCCACCTAGCATAGAACATGAAACATAAAATTATTGGTAACTGAATATTCGTAACGGAAAATATTTAGAACTGTCAAATGGTAGCTCAACTGTGCGCGCTAGGCGGCAGACGTGGCGCGCCGGGTGCATCGGGAGCGACTGGGAAGAGGCCGAACCGCTCATCACCCGGTGGACGGCGTACTCCTCGATGTAGACGTCGAAGACCGTCGTCGTCGCGTCGGCCCCGCATGCCTAGTCTCGGGAGCACGGGGACGAGAGCCCCCGTGGTGCGCGGCGCCGACGATGGCGAGAGCATACGGCGTCCACCGGACTCGGGCATCGACCATCCGGTCGATCCGACCAACGAAGTCCTTGTAGGCCTTCTTCGGTCGCTCCCCAAAGACAAACGTGCCGCAAAAAACGAGAAAAGTTAAGTGAATTGAACTACGAAGTCATAACGCGAAGAATCACTTAAAGGGATGTCATCACCTTCCGAGACACCACAGAGAACCCATGGTGGGGAGGTCCGCCGGATCGGTGCCGTCGGTCGCCGCCTCGTACTCTAAGAGGTCCGTCCCGGGCCGACCGATGTCGAACCGCTCGTGGATCCACATCCGGAGTAGGAGAGGACACCCCAGGAGAATCGCCTCCCTACTCGCCGACCTCGTAGAATCGCCGAACACAACTCCCCGTAGGTAGGCGCGCAACAAAGACCGCCCCGCCGATCCGGGGCATCCACTCGAGGGGTGCGTCGGTGATCCTCTGAGCCCAGGGGATCATGTATCGCGACACGGAGTCTCCCGTTGACTCGCAGAACAGCACCCACCCGAACAGCCAGAGCAGGTAGACCTCCAGAAACCTGTCTAACGTCTGGTCGTCGGCATCGTCCTCCCAACATCGTGGCGTCCTCCAGACTGAGAGTCATCTCGCCGACGAGGAGGTGGAACTTGTGTGTCTCTGGTCGCCACCGGTCCATGAATGCGGAGATCAGCAGGGCATCGAAGTTGAACCGCATCAACCGCTCCGCCCGGGGAACCTCAGCTCGTAGCCCGTCCCCCTCGACCAACCGCACAACAGGGAGAAGTATTGTAAAGAAAGGGGAATAAATAATAAATATGAACTACGTACTTCGGAATCCACCGCGGGTCTATCGGCAGCAACGTGCGGGTCGTCCGACAACATATCGCGCCGAGCGGGCGCCGAGCACAACCGACACATACGAGCGGTGGTGCCGGTCCACCACCTCGTCGAACAACTCCGGACGTACGTAGTCCAGTGGTGCAGCCATAACTGCAAAAAACATAATTTAATCAATTTAATCAAATTATGTCAACTATAACCATTTCCTAGAAGTTTAAAAAGAACTTAAATGAATTATGTGAATTTAAATAATTTTCTACTAATTTTATAGCAATTTAATCAAATTATGTCAATTATAATCATTTCCTAGAAGTTTAAAACGAATTTAAACGAATTTTGTGAATTTAAATAATTTTCTACGAATTTTATAGCAATTTAATCAAATTATGTCAACTATAACAATTTCCTAGAAGTTTAAAATGAATTTAAACAAATTATGTGAATGTGAATAGTTTTCTACAAATTTTATAGCAATTTAATCAAATTATGTCAACTATAACCATTTCCTAGAAGTTTAAAACGAATTTAAACGAATTATGTGAATTTAAATAATTTTCTACGAATTTTATAGCAATTTAATCAAATTATGTCAACTATAACCATTTCCTAGAAGTTTGAAACGAATTTAAACGAATTATGTGAATTTAAATAATTTTCTACAAATTTTATAACAATTTAATTAAATTATGGCAACTATAACCATTTCCTAGAAGTTTAAAACGAATTTAAATGAATTATGTGAATTTAAATAGTTTTCTACAAATTTTATTGCAATTTAATCAAATTATGTCAACTATAACCATTTCCTAGAAGTTTAAAATGAATTTAAACAAACTATGTGTAGGTGTGGAAATAGTCCCGACACTAACCAGTAAGAAGCGCTGAGATCTATCTCTCGATAGCCGGTGCTAAGCAACTAGTGACACTGGATTTTATCCTGGTTCCAGCCGGGGGCCGTACGTCCAGCAGGGGTGCGCTCGAGGCACTATATTGCGTTGCACCGTAGTGCTTGCAGAGGGGGGCTACAAGCAAGGCGGGAGAGGAGGCCGATCCTCCAGGTCCTAGAGGTTCTGATTGAGGCAAGTGCCAATATCGTGGTGAAGGCGGAAAGCGTGCAAGTGTGCACTGTCCGTCGCCCCCCCTGCGGCTGGGGGACTGCCCCTCCTTTTATAGGCCAAGGAGGCGGCATTTACAAGCGGACCGCACTATTTTCATCTATGTGTGAAGGCATGGCGTACAGTGCCATGGAGTAGACAGCCGTTGTTGACGGTGTATTTTGGTACACAAAACATGTTCATTACACTCTGGTTTGGATTTGTTTATGGAACTAACCCGCCACTAGGCACACTAATCATATAACAAGTTCATCTATGTGCCTGCATTTGGAAGTGTTGTGTTTATGTAGGAAAACATGAACATAAAGGACGAATTCGCAACAAGTTCAAAGGAGCATTTACGGAGTCTTGTTCGTGTTTATGAGCTTGATGAAATCACTTCCAATGGTGGCAAGGACCGAAATGCTACGTAGGAACACCCCGGGATTGAAGCGTAAAAGACCGAACTTCATGCACGGAGAACCTCCATCTTGGACGTGGGGATGACATCGTCAAAATCATGCAAGTGGAAGGGGCAAAGTGCATAATCATCCGAGGACCCACGGGAGCGAAGAGGCGACCGAACCGAGCCGAAATGGTCCTAGGCCGGTGCGCCCAGGCCGGCGGGCCCGGCCCCTTCCGGCGTCGGTTCGGCCCCCCTTTCCTTGCACCCGAAGGATCTTCAACCCTAAAACCCTAGAGGTGCCGCCATTAAGAGAGGGAGAGAGCCATTCGCACTAGGAGGCCATTCACAAGCTAGAGAGAGAGAGGAGGGAGATCTCCGGAGGGGGATCAACCACCTCGAAGGAAGCACCCACAAGTGGAGAAGAAGGAAGACACCGTCGGAAGGGTGACCATGATCAACGGTGCTATGTCTAGCACCTTGATGGGGTAATCTCCTTATTCGTCCATGGGTTGTAATCGATCTTGAGATGTAATCATACTTTGTTGGATTATCTATCTATCATCTTGTGTTGAATATACTTTATTGCTTAAGGTTAGCTACCATGCCGTAAAGGGAGTAGAGCTCCAATGCTTCCTTGGATCCATTCAATACGCTGTGTCCATCATAGGTCTAGTCACGAATACCTTCGCGTAGTGACAGTATGAGAGGAGGGAAAGGGCGAAACCATGGTCACAACCCCCGATAGATTAGATTGGTTTTCATGTTTAAAGCGATTGCATGCTCTAGTATCGTAAACCCATGGACGAGTGTCTTTTATCTTGATTGCTTAATCATTCTCTCCAGTGTAGTTTAGTTGTTTTCTAGTTTGATCATAGTTAGGGTTTGAGTAGCTAGAGTGTAAAGGTAGATCGAATGCTTGTAATCCCCTTGCTCTGCGGATTGACAAGAACCTTGGGAATCCCGTGGTGAAAAACGTGTAGGTCTGTACGCTTGCGGATAGTAGAGGGATACGTCTTTTATCCGTCAACAGCCGTCCTGGCGAATCTTGTATCTGGCGGGGCGTCATGGCGTGCCCTGTATCCGTCTAAGAGCGGCTTCGAGGGTGCGGTTGAAGGGGTCGCCTGTTTGGTTGTCGTCCGTACATTGGCTCGAGGGTGCGGCTAACGGGAGGCCGCAGGGCGCACAGCAGCCGGCGTGGCGGCGCCTTGTCGCCTCGTGCCCCCACAGTGAAGGAGATGGTGATGCAGTGCCCGGGATGGTGTTGGGGATGGCGGGGATGGCCACACAGGACTGATGGTGACTGGCCTCGCCAGCCCGGCGTCACAGCGTTGTCCTGTGCAGGCGCGGCGTAGTCGCCCGTCTTCCCTTCGAGGGCTCCGCCGTCCTTTTTCAAGGGTGCGGTGAGTTGGCCGTACGGGAGTGGGTGGCAAAGTGCCACGGGGTTGTTGCCGACCATGCCGCACAGCGTCACACAGTGGCGGGGATGGCCTCGCCGGGAGAGTTGGCGGAGCAGTGCTGGGGCGTGATTCCCAGGCGCGTCGTGGCATGGATTCGTCTTTGACCCGGGCGCCTGCGAATGTCAGTGCATTAAATCCCCCTGTCGGGGGAGCAGGTATGGAGGCGGCGGGCCCGTGATGTCCTCGAGCAAGACGGAAACTCACTCAAGGTGGCGTTCGGCTCTCGATCGAGACGGGGCCCCGCTCGAGGGGGTGTCCAGCCCCCGAGCGAGGCGGAATCCCGCTCGAGGGGGCGCTTAGCCCCCGAGCGAGGTGGAATCTCACCGAGAGGGGGCGACCGGCCCTCGAGCGAGGCGGGGTTTTACCGGTGCGGCACCGCGCTCCTCGAGCGAAGCGGAATTCCGCTCGAGGGTGGCTAGGCCGACCGTTTGGTGGGTCGTGGGCCCGTGGGTTTATCTTATGCGTGTTTTTAGGTTCGTTTGCATTCATTTTTTACGAAGGTAAGCGGGGTTTTCCCTAGTTGTTTCGGGGACCCTTATGGCTGTCCCCGACCGTAGCCCTCGAGCATCCGCGGGTATATCCGGTAGGATCCCGCAGATGCTCATGCCTCGCCGACGAGGACTTTCTTCCCCCCGGTTGCCGGTGTTATTCCGTGGGACCGCGCAAGCGCACCCGCGGGTCTAGCCCCGAAGCCTTGCATGAGCGTGGGTGCTCTTGCAAGGCTTTTTCACGGGTTCGGCGGCGTGCGGGGTGTAAGTTTCGGCGGTATCGGCGATATTTCGGTCGGCCTCGGCGGTGCCACGCGCACGTGTTTGGCATCATCCGCATCCGGTGCATCCCGGGAGGTGTAGCCGTGCGTCGAGCCCCCGAGCCCGGGCCCGTTCGAGGAGATCGGGGGCGGGCTCTCCTACTTATTTATTCGCTCCTTCGCCGTCTCTCCATGGGACGGAGGGCGAGGGGTTCGCAACTCCCATCGAGCAGGTCGCGAATTGCGGGTTCCTCTTTGAGCCGCTATCGGGTGGTTCAAGTGGACACCCATGCCCCGTTCGATAAGGGTTGGCTCGTGGTCGGGGACTCATTCATGAAAGCGCTTGCGTGCGTGTGCTAGGTAGGGCTCGGTCCCGTTCACCGGGGACCAATGGCGCGGAAGCTCTCCCTCAATGGGATCCCTCGACTAGCGCCCACGGCGGCTCTTGAACACGACATTTGGGGCGCCCTCGATGCGGGTGAGCACGAGGATAGGCTCAAATGCGCGCGCCCTCATCGTCCACGACTCGGGTTGATGCGGGGCGCCTGTTCGAACCCTTTGAGGGTCTGGCTTCGAACCCCTGATCAGTAGGGCCGTTGCGGGGTGGCAGCTGGGTGCCCCCGTCTTTTCTACATCTGCAAGACTCGTGTGCTCGCGGTCGAGCCGGTCCTCGAGTTTCTGATCAGTAATCCTCTAGAATCGAGGGCACCTGTGGCGCCCGCTCTCGTCGAGCGGGTCTCGAGACCACTGGTCAGTAACTGTACCCTTCGAGGGTCGGATTTCATAAGCACTATGCTCGGGCTGTTCGAGGGCTTCGCTTACGCGGTAAGGAGCCAGGTCATTTTAATGCCCACAGTCGTGGCCGTAGTCGTGCGCTGCGGGCGCGCCTTTTCGAGCAACGCGGCCGCGCGCGTAGTGGACAACGTGGGTAGGTGGACGTGATGGCCCACCGCGGCTCTTCGGTTGTCGCGCCGTAATGATCGCGCGCTTGCATGCCGCCGGGGCTGTTTCGGTCGTGGTGGGGCCGCTCATCGGTGGGGGTGCGGTCACTGCCGTTAATGGCGCGCGGCGTGCGTGTTTCGGGGAGCGTGGATCCCTTAGATCTATAAATCCAAGGGGAAGGAGTGGTGAGCCCCTTACCTCAACACTTAGCGTCCGTCGCCCCTTGCTCCTTGTTTCGCTCCCGAGCACCGCGCGCCCCTTCGTTTCCGTTCGCCGCCCGCCTCGCCTTCACTCGCCACCGCCAACCGCAATGATGCCCACCCGGCCCAATCCGGTGTCCGGGACCCGGTGTCGTGGCATCGCTCGACGGTGACGAAGTTCACGGCCGAACGAGCTCGTGAAGGGCGGCCAGGCGGGTGCCGAACGTGGAAGGGCAACCTCCGGTGTGGATCGTTCCGCCGCCGGCGGATCGGGAGCCCAACCCGCCGTTCGGCAATGTGGTCGGCTTCGTCCGGCGGCATGAACGCGGCTTCGCCGCGCCGGGCGAGCCGCTTCATGCGCGGACTATGCCACCACTACGGGGTGGAGTTGCACAACTTCGCCCCCATCGCGATTTCGCGAGCGGCTACCTTTGTCGGCGTGCGAGGGGTTCCTGGAGATCCCCATGAACTAGGATCTGCGGGTCCCACCTCTTCCGCGCGGAGCCGCACACGCTCACCGCGCCCGAGCCGCGGGTGTGCCGCGCGGTGCGCGCGGGCGGCCCCTATCGATCTCGCCGCGTGTTGACGGATAAAAGACGTATCCCTCTACGATCCGCAAGCGTACGGACCCATACCTTTTTCACCACGGGATTCCCAAGGTTCTTGTCAATCCGCGGAGCAAGGGGGATTAAAAGTGTTTGATCTACCTCTACACACTAGCTACTCAAACCCTAACTATGATCAAACTAGAAAACAACTATACTACACTAGAGAGAATGATTAAGCAATCAAGATAGGAGACACTCGCCCATGGGTCTACGATACTAGATCATGCAATCGCTTAAACACATGAAACCAATCTAATCTATCGGGGGTTGTGACCATGGTTTCGCCCTTTCCCTCCTCTCGTACCGTCACTACGCGAAGGTATTCATGACTAGACCTATGATGGACATAGCGTATTGAATGGATCCAAGTAAGTGAGGACCATGTGTGGTTCGAGGACCGGTGGATGGTCGCTTCCTTGTGTGATGAGTGATTGAAAACGTTGTGTGGACTGATTCTTGGCTAAGTATTGCGGGTGCGGGTTGCGGCTTGACCGGTGTTGGTGCAGGTGAAGAACAAGCGCGAAAGGTCGTCGCCGGTGAGGCCTCCGGGTGTGGAGAAGACAAGTAGGCTTCGTTCGAGGGACCGGTGGCCGGCGGGGGTCAAGTGCGGGCCGCATGGTGGCATGAACGGCAAGATGAAGTCATGGACGGTTTCTTGGTTGATCCTCAAAACCAAGGTCAAGCCGGGACTACGTGGGAGCCAAGTCATGAGTGGAGATTGGCGGAGGCTACACCGAGTCGCGGGGTTTCCGGTGGTTCACCAAGTAAACCAACGGGTTCCTTGGTTGATCCACAAAGCCAAGACCGAAGAACCGAAGACGGTGTTGCGGCGGTGCCGGTCCGGTCGACCGGTGGGTCCGGCCGGTCGACCCGTAGGTACCGATCCGGCGGGGTGGGGAGCACCGGTCGGCCCGTGTGCGACGACGCGGTCCGGAATCTTCGAAGCGGAGGACACGCGTTGGGATCGCATGGCTTGCGTCGAGGCTACGCGAGGGTGCGGTCGTCGGGCATCCGTCCGATGGTGAAGACATGAAGACTTCCAAATCCGCCCTTGAGGGGCTTGTATCCCGAGTTATTAGGAAAGGGCATTTTAGACTTTCGGTTGCCTCTATATAACCAAAGAGGTGAGAGGATGGCAGCCAACTCTTGGAACCCTAGCTCATTTATTTTTCCTATTTTCCTTCCTATTTTCCTTAGGATTTCCATAGGACTAGCTTGAGAGCTTCATGGTGAGATCTTGTGAGAGGGTTGGATCATCGGGCGGCAAGCTAGACCTTGTATGAACCTTTGTTGCATGTATAGATGATTCGGCATGGTTCCTCAAGGTTTGGATGTGTTGTTCCGGTTGTTCTTGGTGGTGATTTTTGGAGTCCTCTCTTGGTGATTTCTTTGGGTTGTTTTCGGGACCTTTCTCTTGGGGATTTGATGGGGGGAATTTGTGGGAACCTTTCGAGGTTCTTTGGGCTATGATTCCCCTCCCAAATACGTGAGTAAAGGGGCTCGATTTTGGGGTTTTCCGAGTTCTAGGGTTTGTGGTGTTCTTGGCGGGATTTCTTTGATTCCTCCTTTTTGGACAAGTTTTGGTGGGATTAATCTTGGCTATGGACTCCTCATGAGGTGTTCCTAATATCCCCAAAGTCTTGTTCAAGTCCGTGGATCGATTCGGGAGATCGAGGTTTGGATTTGGGGGAGTTGACCCGCGGGTGTTGTTCATCTCGGGCGCCGAGCTACACCGGTCGACCGGTGCTCTTGACCGGTCGGCCGGTGCAACCCTCGGTGTGTTTTTGCTCGGGTGAACGTACGGGTGTGTTTCTTTGTTGTCTGTGTTCTTGCTGTTTCGAGTTTGGGTCGGTTTGGTGGTCGGTTGGCTTTGTTTGGTGCTTTGGGGGCTTTCAAGTTGTGACCGGTCCGACCGGTGTGGAGCCACTTAGTGAAAGTTGCCCAGTTTCACCAGCAGGGACCGGTCTGACTGGTGGTGCTCACCGGTCTGACCGGTGTTGGTCTGTAGACTCGAGGTTTGGTGTTCCGCTGCGTTCTCGGGTCGGAAGGTTGTGTGTTGGTTCCTAAGTCCAGTGGCACTCCAGTGGCTACGTGGGCTTGGCCAACTTGGGTAGTGAGTCGGAGACGTGTGTTGGAAAAGTTGTGTTCATCTTGTATGAGTTTCCATCTCCTTCGAGAAGAATTTTTATCGGCTCCCATTCACTCCCCCCCTCTCTGGTTCGCCATATCGGTCCTTCAAGTGGTATCAGAGCCGGTTCAGGTCTTTATTGACTCTAACCGGTCTAAGATCCAAGGATGGCGTACCAGGAACGGGGTTCGGGTCCTCCACACTTCGATGGCAAGAACTACCAGATGTGGAGCAAGCGGATGGGTGCGTTTCTCCGCGGAAAGGGTCAGATCCTTTGGGATGTCACGGTGGACACGGGCTATGTCCAGCCGATGGACTTCCTCGCTCCAGGATCGAGGGACAGATTCGACGCCAACAATAAGGCGGTCGACTACTTGTTTCGTGCTTTGTGTCAGCCTGAGTTCGATCGGGTGCACACCGAGCACTTGGCTTGTAGAATTTGGTCGGTGTTGAAGGAGGCTCATGTTGGGAATGCCCAGGTTCAGGCACGGATGTATGCGACCTACCGGAGAGAGTACGAGAACTTCACTCATCTCCCCGGTGAGTCCATCGATGCCTTGTTTCAGAGGTTCACGGTGTTTGTGAACAACATGAGGGCCAATGTGGACGTGCTCCCGTACGATGATCATGATAGAGCGAGTCAAGCTCTTACACTCTGGATCGTACGATTTGGGGCGGAAAGTTCGAGGCCATTGTGGAGTCGGAGAAGTATGACACTCTGACGGTGAACGAGCTGTTCTCGAAGCTCAAGTCGGCTGAGGTGGATAGGGGCATGACTGCCAAGCTCGAGGGACCGACTGATTCCCATAGTCTTGCCCTCGTTGGTGGTTCAAAAGGAAAGGCTAACACTAACCCATCCACCAGGATGTTCTCTTTGTCCTCTTTGATGTCTATGCCAGATGAGGAGTTCAATGTGCTTGGAGAGGATGAGTGGCGGCTGGCCGACGAGGAGGTTCGAGAGGCCGCACGAGAACCGGGTGATCATGAGGAGGAACACGAGGACATGCTTCCGGTGCGGCAAGCGGGACACTTCATCGGCGAGTGCCGGAGAAGGTCGAGAACAAGGACGGCTACAAGCACAAGTCGAGGATGGATGGCAAGTACCGGTCGAGGCGCGACCACAAGAGCAAGCACAAGAACAAGTACAAGGACGAGCGACGATCGAGGAAGAAGGAGAGCGAGGCAAGGCCCGAGCGATGGTTGGAGCGAGCGACGTCGACTCCGGTTCCGCGTACTCCACCTCGAGCTCGAGCGGCGGTGAAGATGAAGGTGATCGTCGCAAGAACAAGAAGTCATCCAAGAACACGAGCGGGGCCGAGGCGCTTCGCCGCGAGAGACGGCTTCGCACCATGGCGTTGAGCTCCGGCGGCAAGAAGAGCACACGGAAGCGACTCGGACTCCGATTCCGACGACGAGGTGCGTGATGAACTTCCCTTCTTGCGCCGGGGAGAATGAGAGGCTTGGCACTTTGCTTGATAACCATGATGACATGCTTAGAGAGGCCAAGAAAATGAGGAAAGAGCTTAGGGCCTCACTCGAGGATGCTAGGACTAGAGTGGGCTGAGCTAGAAACACGGGTGCTTGATAGCAAGCTTGAGATTGATTCCCTTAAGGCTAGCCCTGTTGTTTCGGATGAGGTTGATTGTCTTGATTGCTCCAACTTTCTTGCTGATCTTGCTTTGTTTAAGGAGAAGCATGCCTCCAAGTGTGAGGAACTAGATGTGCTTAGGGTTGAAGTGGGCGAGCTTAAGTCTAGACTGCTTTGCTAGGTGCTTGCACTTCTTGCCCTGTTTTGCATGCTAAGATTGATGAGATGCATGCTTACACTAGTTCTCTTGAGGCTAAGCTGAAAGAACCCATGCCTACATCATGCACTATCTGTGAAATGCATGCTTTTAAAAATTTGGAACTTGCACATTATGTTGATCGTTTGCAGGATGAGAATGATGAGCTGAGGAAGTTGATGGGTTGGTTTTCTGGTCATGAGCCTCAGTTGAGGATGATGATCGAGGCATTTAAGAGGCAGGATGGTGAGGGACTTGGGGCAAACAAGGTTGGTAAGGGAAGTGGAGAAAATATCTCGAGCCACCAAAAACCCACCACAAAAATGATTTCCCCCCAAAACCTAACCATCTTAGGAACCGACTAGACACAACCCCGGCTCCACCGTGTTTCCTACACCCACAAATGATCTACAAAAGCCTATCAAGTTTGTGAGCACTTCGGGGAAAGTGTTCTTTGGGAAAGAAAGTGAGAAGGCTAGTGAGGGGAAACCGGTGGAGGAGTTGAGTGGAGAGAAACCAAGTGAGCGACCACGGCCCAAGCCTAAGCCTAAGCTTGTGAGGTTCCATTGTGGCTATTGTGGGAAAGATGGCCATAAGGATGAGTTTTGCTTCAAGAGGAAGCGAGAAGAGAAAATGGCAAAGGAGTGGGCTAACAAGGACAAGTACCACCCTTCCGATGGTGTACTTGAGCCTCGTGTGCGGATGCCCGGGGCCAAGGCGAGTGTGAGGACGGTTCGGGTTTGGGGAGAGCGGAAGAGAGGCATTGTTGGAGGTGCTTGTTGCCCGGGTCACACCGGTCGGCCGGTGTGGGGCACCGGTCGGACCGGTGCGGGCGGGACGAGCGGCCGGTTCGGGTTTCGGGCTCGTACGGAGTGCGAGGGTTGTTTACGGGAGGTCGTGGTTACGGTGGTTGGGGTGGAGAGTTTGCGGGTGGTCGGGTTGCTAGGCGTTCTCCCCCTCGAGTTCACTACGGGGATGGGAGGAGTCGTAGCTTTGAGAAGGAGAGGAGGGACGTTCCACGAGCTTTATTTCGTGGTTTTGGTCCTCCTCCGGGCGAGAGAGGGGTGGTTCCCTCGGGGGTGGTTACCGTGGTAGTGTTCGTGGAGGTAGCTTTGGTAGGAGAGATGCTTTGGTTTGTGCTAACCCCACTTTCGAGCAAATGGCTCGGCACTTGGTTTTACTCTTTTGGTACTAACCCCGATCTTTGAGTCGTTTGTTCGCTCACGTGCACGTTTTTGAATTTCGAGGTGGGAGACTTGAAGAACATTTGGTTGATTGACTCCGGTTGCTCGAGGCATATGACCGGAGACAGGGGGTGGTTCTCAAGTCTCGTCCCGGTGGTGACAAAGAGGTACATCACCTTTGGGGACAATGGGCGTGGGCGTGTGCTTTCAGAAGGTGAGATTAAGGTGAGTGACAAGATCACTCTCAGGTGTGTTGCTCTTGTTCAATCGCTGGGGTACAATTTGCTTTCTGTGTCCCAGTTGTTGGATGAGGGTTTTGAGGTGTTGTTTCGGCCAGGTGGTTCTTGGATTTTGGACTCTCGAGGGGACCTTGTACGTATGGTCGTTCCCGAGGGTCGGGTGTTTCGTGCTTGATTTTTCTCGGTCTTCGGGTGTGGAGCGTTGTTTCTTGGGCGGTTCTTCGAGTGAGTTGTGGAAGTGGCATAGGAAGTTGGGTCACTTGAGCTTTGACCTTTTGTCGCGCTTGAGTAAACTCAATTTGGTCCGAGGATTGCCACGGTTGAGGCTTGAGAAAGAGTTGGTTTGTGCGCCTTGTAGGCATGCCAAGATGGTAGCCTCTTCTCACCCGCCTCTCACCGATGTGATGAGCGAGCGTCCATGCGAGCCGCTCCATATGGACCTTGTTGGCCCGGATCATGTGCGATGCGGGTGGGAAGTGGTATGTCCTTGTTGTGGTGGACGACTATTCTCGGTATGCGTGGGTGTTCTTTCTTGAGGATAAGGGGGGAGACGTTTGGCTTTGTTCGAGGTCTAGTCTTGAGGTTGAGGAACGAGAGGCACGGAGATGCCATACGAGCTATCCGTAGTGATAATGGCTCGGAATTCGAAACTCTCGTTTTGAAACCTTTTGCCATGACTTGGGTCTTGAGCACCCGGTTTTCGAGTCCGTATACGCCTCCCCGGAATGGTGTTGTGGAAAGGAAGAACGGGACCTTGTGCGAGATGGCTCGGACGGCGCTTGATGAGCATAGGACTCCGAGGAGATATTGGGGCCGAGGCGGTGAATACCGCGTGCTATGTGTCGAACGGGATCTACCTCGAGTGCACAAGAAGAAGACATGCTATGAGTTGATGCATGGTCACACACCCAAGGTGAGTCACTTCCATGTCTTTGGTTGCAAGTGTTTCATTCGAAGAAAGGCGGGGAAGTTTGATAAGTTTGAGGCTAGGTCTGTCGATGGTATTTTCTTTGGTTATGCATCTCATTCTAGAGCATATCGTGTGCTCAATCTTGAAACTAACCAAATCGTGGAGACTTGCGAGGTAACCTTCGACGAGACAGAGCCACGTAGTCATCTTGTCTTTGAGTGTGCAGGTGATGATGAGCTTGGCAAGGAGATCTTTCGGGGAGGAGGAGCATGAACTTGGGGACGATGAAGATGGCGGTGCGGTGCCCCCGCCGAACATGTACCCACTACTTCAACTATGGTGATGGAAGGACCCTCTACTACACCTACGACGACAAATCGAGAACGATGAGAAGTTGATGTTGAGGGGGAGGTAGCATCGAGGCGAGAACCTCCCCGGTGAGTACAAGTGGATCACCCAGCTTCGAGGATCATCGGCGACATGAATGAACGCACTACACGGTCGAGGGTTCGAAACAATTCTCATTTCGCTCATGCTGCATTTGTTGCTACTTTTAAGCCCAAAGACATTGGACACGCACTATCTGATCACAATTGGATTAATTCGATGCATGAGGAGTTGGAGAACTTTGAGTGGAATCAGGTTTGGGAGTTGGTTGACCCTCCCCCAGGGTGTAAGCCGATTGGTACAAAGTGGGTGTGGAAGAACAAAGAGGGAGAGAAAGGTGAAGTTGTGAGAAACAAGTCGAGGCTTGTTACTCGGGGGTTCGGTCGAGAAGGAGGGGATTGACTACGAGGAGACCTTTGCTCTCATAGCTCGTTTGGAGGCGATTAGGATCCTTCTAGCCTTTTCCGTGGCTAAAGGGTTCAAGTTGCACCAAATGGATGTGAAGAGTGCTTTTCTAAATGGTGTGTTGGAGGAAGAAGTGTATGTGAGGCAACCTCGGGGTTTGAGAGCGAGAAGTACCCCCACAGGGTGTACAAGTTGAGGAAGGCGGCCGTATGGGTTGAAGCCGGCGCCTAGAGCTTGGTATGGCAGGTTGAGGGTGTTCTTGTTTGAGAGAGGTTTTGAGATGGGGAAGGTCGATCAGACCTTGTTTTTACTGAGGCAGGGCAGAGATATCCTGATTGTGCAAGTGTATGTGGATGATATTGTCTTTGGTGGCTCGTCTAACTCTCTTGTTGCAAGGTTTGTAGAGGATATGAGTAGGGAATTTGAGATGAGCATGATGGGCGAGTTGCAGTTCTTCCTCGGGCTACAAATCAAGCAATCCAAGGAAGGAACATTTGTGCACCAGGCTAAGTACACCAAGGACATTGTGCGGAAGTTCAAGATGGAGGACTCCAAAGCTATGACGACACCGATGAGTACGACTACGGCTCTTGATGCGGACAAGGAAGGTGAACATGTGGACCGGAAGGAGTACGGAGCATGATCGGGTCACTCCTCTACTTGACGGCGACAAGGCCGGACATACGATTCTCGGTGTGTACGTGCGCTTGTTTGCAAGCATCTCCGAGGACTTCGCATCGGCAAGCGGTGAAGCGAATTTTCGGGTATTTGCGTCACACTCCCGACTTCGGCCTTTGGTACTCCGCGTCCTCTTCTTTGGCGCTCCATGGTTTTTCGGACGCGGATTTTGCGGGTGTCGGTTGGATAGGAAGTCCACTTCCGGGACTTGCCGAGTTTTGGGTTCTTGGTCTTCCCGCAAACAATTGAGTGTTTCTCAATCCACTACCGAGGCGAGTATGTTGCCGCGCTAGTTGTTGCTCTCGGCTCCTTTGGATCTCATACACCATGAGTGACTTTGGTGAGGAGTATACTCATGTCCCACTTCAATGTGATAGCACCGGTGCCATAAGCGTTGCAAAGAACCCGAGTGCTCCATTCCAAAACCAAGCACATAGAAGTGAGGTACCATATTACGAGAGACAACGTAGAGAAAGGAAAGATAGCTTTGATCCATGTACCCACACATGACCAACTAGCCGATATTTTCACCAAACCCCTAGATCAAGCAACTTTCACTCGGTTGCGGGGGGACTTGGTGTGTGTTTGATTTCTTGAGTTGTGTGTGTGGGAGCTCTCTTTGTAGCATATGTATAGTTTCCTTTGTGCATTTCTTGCATTTGGCATGGCATATGTAACATGATGTATAGGCATCCTTGTATCTTAGATTGCATGCATTTTGTATCATATGCATTGGTTAGGAAAAGCTTCTCTCATATACATTGTTCACCATGGAATGAGATATATGTCTTTGTGAGCTTGTTTGGTATGCTATGGTTAGTTTGGCTTAGCTCTTGATGATCTTGATGAATAATCCATGGTTAGTTTGAGCTTGAAATGGCTTCTTGGGCGCATTTAGAAGGTTTTCGGGTGGTCTCGAGCCATTTACGGGCTCTGTTGTGCACCGGTCGACCGGTCGAGGCACCGGTCGACCGGTGTGAGTGCTGATCCTGTGCACATCTTAGGCACCGGTCCGACCGATGGTGATGACCGGTCGACCGGTGTGAGTTGAAGTTCTTTGAAGCTACCCCGTTTTTTTGTTTGGTTTGCATGCATTCGTCCGGGGGGAGGTGCATTGGTTCGGGGGGAGCTTGCATGTGTGCGGGGGGAGCTCTTTGTGGTTTTTCGAGCTTTTCTTTGGTGGTTTGCGCTCTTTGTTTGAGCTTTGTTTTGTCTCGCATGTGTCGAGTCGTTGCCCTTGCCTAAGGGGTCCGAGACTTGTCATCTTCAAGTGATCTTGCTCTTTGCCTTTGTTTGGCTTTCGATCGCTTGTTGGAGTTTCTTTTTGTTCGTTTCTTTTCCTTTTCTTTTCTCTCTTGTTACTATCGTGTGGGTGTTGTCAATGCACTCATCAAGGGGGAGATTCGGGACCATGTGTGGTTCGAGGACCGGTGGATGGTCGCTTCCTTGTGTGATGAGTGATTGACAACGTTGTGTGGACCGATTCTTGGCTAAGTATTGCGGGTGCGGGTTGCGGCTTGACCGGTGTTGGTGCGGGTGAAGAACAAGCGCGAAAGGTTGTCGCCGGTGAGGCCTCCGGGTGTGGAGAAGACAAGTAGGCTTCGTTCGAGGGACCGGTGGCCGAGTGGGTCAAGTGCGGGCCGCATGGTGGCATGAACAAGCAAGATGAAGTCATGGACGGTTTCTTGGTTGATCCTCAAAACCAAGGTCAAGCCGGGACTACGTGGGAGCCAAGTCATGAGTGGAGATTGGCGGAGACTATACCGAGTTCGCGGGGTTTCCGGTGGTTCACCGAGAAAACCACCGGGTTTCTTGGTTAATCCACAAAGCCAAGACCGAAGAATCGAAGATGGTCTTTGCGGCGGTGCTAGGCCGGTCGGACCGGTGGGTCCGACCGGTCCGAACGGTGGGTACCGGTCCGGCCGGTGGGGAGCACCGGTCGGCCCCGTGTGCGACGACGCGGTCCGGAATCTTCGAAGCGGAGGACACGCGTCGGGATCGCATGGCTTGCGTCGAGGCTACGCGGGGTGCGGTCGCGGGCATCCGTCCGATGGTGAAGACATGAAGACTTTCAAATCCGCCCTTGAGGGGCTTGTATCCCAAGTTATTAGGAAAGGGCATTTTAGACTTTCGGTTGCCTCCATATAACCCAAGAGGTGAGAGGATGGCGGCCAACTCTTGGAACCCTAGCTCATTTGTTTTTCCTATTTTTCTTAGGATTTCCATAGGACTAGCTTGAGAGCTTCATGGTGAGATCTTGTGACAGGGTTGGATGATCG
Organism: Cenchrus americanus; assembly: GCA_947561735.1. Lineage (NCBI taxonomy): Eukaryota > Viridiplantae > Streptophyta > Magnoliopsida > Poales > Poaceae > Cenchrus > Cenchrus americanus. Next base: position 107,564,049 of record OX387243.1, read on the forward strand.
GGCGGCAAGCTAGACCTTGTATGAACCTTTGTTGCATGTATAGATGATTCGGCGTGGTTCCTCAAGGTTTGGATGTGTTGTTCCCGGTTATTCTTGGTGGTGATTTTTGGAGTCCTCTCTTGGTGATTTCTTTGGGTTGTTTTCGGGACCTTTCTCTTGGGGATTTGATGGGGGGAATTTGTGGGAACCCTTCGTGGTTCTTTGGTCTGTGATTCCCCTCCCAAATCCGTGAGTAAAGGGACTCGATTTTGAGGTTTTCCGAGTTCTAGGGTTTGTGGTGTTCTTGGCGGGATTTCTTCGATTCCTCCTTTTTGGACAAGTTTTGGTGGGATTAAACTTGGCTATGGACTCCTCATGAGGTGTTCCTAATATCCCCAAAGTCTTGTTCAAGTCCGTGGAGCGATTCGGGAGATCGAGGTTTGGATTTGGGGGAGTTGACCCGCGGGTGCTGTTCATCCCGAGCTGCCCAGGCTACACCGGTCTGACCGGTGCTCTTGACCGGTCTGACCGGTGCAACCCTCGGTGGGTTTTTGCTCGGGTGAACGTGCGGGTGTGTTTCTTTGTTGTCTGTGTTCTTTCTGTTTCGAGTTTGGGTCGGTTTGGTGGTCGGTTGGCCTGTTTGGTGCTTTGGGGGCTTTCGAGTCGTGATCGGTCTAACCGGTGTGTCTCACCGGTCTGACCGGTGTGGATCCACTTAGTGAAAGTTGCCTAGTTTCACCAGCAGGGACCGGTCGGCCCGGTGGTGCTCACGGTCGGCCGGTGTGGGTCTGAAGACTCGAGGTTTGGTGTTCCGCTGCGTTCTCGGGTCGGAAGGTTGTGTGTTGGTTCCTAGGTCCAGTGGCACTCCAGTGGCTACGTGGGCTTGGCCAACTTGGGTAGTGAGTCAGAGACGTGTGCTGGAAGTCGTGTTCATCTTGTAGGAGTTGCCATCTCCTTCGAGAAGAATTTTTATCGGCTCCCATTCACTCCCCCCTCTCTGGTTCGCCGTATCGGTCCTTCGATAAGCAACGGAGCTCTACTCCCTTTACGGCATGGTAGCTAACATTAAGCATTAAAGTATATTCAACACAAGATGATAGATAGATAATCCGACAAAGTACGATTACATCTCAAGATCGATTACAACCCATGGACGAATAAGGAGATTACCCCATCAAGGTGCTAGACATAGCACGCGTTGATCATGGTCACCCTTCCGACGGTGTCTTCCTTCTTCGCCTCTTGTGGGTGCTTCCTTCGAGGTGGTTGATCTCCCCTCCGGAGATCTCCCTCCTCTCTCTAGCTTGTGGATAGCCTCCGGGTGCGAATGGCTCTCCCCTTTGTGAATGGCGGCGCCTCCGGGGTTTTAGGGTTGAAGATCCTTCGGGTGCAAGGAAAGGGGGGGGCCGAACCGACACGGAGCCCGGGGCGGGTCGGCCGGCCTAGGCCGGCCGGCCCGAGCCCACTCGGCCGGTTCGGTCGCCCCTTCACTCCCGTGGGTCCTCGGGTGATTATGCAGTTTGCCCCTTCCATTTGCATGATTTTCATGATGTCATCCTCGCGTCCAAGATGGAGGTTCCCCATGCATGAATTTTGTTCTTTTACGCTTCAATCCCCGGGGGTGTTCCTTCGCAGCACTTCGGTCCTTGCCACCATTGGAATTGATTTCATCAAGCTCATGAACACGAACAAGACTCTGTAAATGCTCCTTTGAACTTGTTGCGAATCCGTCCTTTATGTCCATGTTTTCCTGCATATACACAACACTTCCAAATGCATGCACATAGATGAACTTGTTATATGATTAGTGTGCCTAGTGGCGTGTTAGTTCCATAATCAAATCCAAACCAAAGGGTAATGAACATGCTTGGTGTACCGAATACACCGTCAACACTACGGGAGTCACGCGGGGAGTTTTACATTCCCCGCACGATGACCTCAAACAATGCGAGTGGGAGCGGGGGTGGTTCTACCTCCGCAACGACGAGCCTAGCCTCCCCCCCTACACCGGCAAGGTGCGAAGGAGAAGGCCGACTCTTGGTGGCACGGCCTGTCCCCCTCTTCGCGCCAAGATCGGTGGAGTCGGCCCCTGCTCACGTTGAAGGGCCCGCGGACGCCGGGCCGGGCGCGGCTTCGGTCCTCGTGAACCTCCACCACAAGCGGATCGTACCCCTCATGGAGAGGGAGCTCCGCATCTACGAGATGGGCGAGACGACCAACCGGCGTCGTTGGTGCGCTCGCGGTTCTTTCACGACCGCTTCCCCCGGGAGTACGCGGCCATGAGGGCGAGGCGCGCCATCGGCCTCAAGGCGCGTCGGGCATAGCAACGACGATCCTCGGTCGTTTGTTATGCTTCCCGACGCCCCACGGTGAGTAGGCTCCCCCCTTCTTTTATTCCTTCGTGATGCGCCGCCGCAAGGTCGACATTTCACTCTTGTTAGCGAGAGAGTGGCCGTGAACGCCACGCGGTCCGACCCGCCCACGCCCCGAGCCCCCCCCCCCCCCCCCCGCGCATGGTGCGGCGGCGGGAGCAAGAGCGGGCGGCACGCAAGAAGGAGCGAAGAATCCGGCGGCGAGAGCGCCGGGAGCGACGGGGACGAGGAATACGGCCGCGTGAGCGAGCGGGGGCTCTCTCCCCGGCGACCTTGGAGTACTCGTCGTTGGGAGAGGGAGAAGAGGAAGAAAGCGACGGGGGGCGGGCCCCGGGAGAGGTGGGGGGGGGGGAGCCCGCGCCCCCTCACCGAGACCCGCGGGGGTGGCGGAGGAACGAGGTGCTGGGGCGGGTGCGGAAGTGCCCACCGCCGGGCGATCTACGGAAGGGGCGGCGCACGCCACCGACCGACACCACGGCGCCGTCGAGCCCTCGAGTAAGAGGAAGCGCGGATTCTCCACCTTGAGGTAGGCAATCACTCCTCCGGACGCCCGGTCTCGAGAGGGGGAGCTTGATCTTTTTGTTTTTGGCGTTCGCGGGGGTGGCGCCGACCGTCCCCCCCCTTGCGCCCGCCAAGGTGCTTGGGTCGGACGTGTCCGTCCCCACGAGGCGGCGCTCATCGAGGGCGCCGAGGGTGACGAGGAGCACGGCGGCGGCAACGAGTGAGCCCCCGCGCGGTGTGGCCGGCGCTGCGGAGCCGCGGCGGTGGCGACGGCCACAACGGTGGTCGTGACCGTGGGGGCCACCGCACCATCGGTTTTGCGGCGCCGCCCCGCCGGGGAGGGCAATCGGGTGGCGGTGGTGGATGTCCGGACGACGACGTCCCGCCACCTCGATGGGGCCGGTGGGAGAGCACCGCTCGCACTAGCCCCCGAGGCCCCGGTGGGGGTGCTTGTGATGAGGGGAGGATGGTTGCGTGATGTCGGGGTGCCGACGCACGGCGCGAGGCCTCGTCGTCCGCGCCACCCCTTCCTGCTTCAAACGGCACCGCGGCGCGTCGGAGCGGGAGAGGCCGGAGCACGTCAACGCGTCGCCGGCCCCGCCCGGCGAAGCCCGGGCCGGCGGCGCTATGGCGGGGGTCGGCGACCACGACGCCTCGCTCAGCGGGCGCCCGAACGAGGCGGCGCGGATCCATGGGGGTCCCGCATGGCGCGTCTTCCGGGTTTGTGACTTTTCTTTGGTACAACAATGTCGGAAGATACTTGCTCACATACTATTTAGTTGGTGAGTTTTGCGACAACATTCCTTATGCTACGATGCAACCATGGAGTGGTGCACATGTTAATGCTCATGTTGTGGTGCATAGAGTGTGATGCACATGCGGATGAGCACATGATGCTTATGTAAATGGACATATGGTGCACTTGCCATGATGCGTAGTGAGAATGCACATGTTCTTAGAATATGATGCTCGTGATGCTCGTTAGCATGACTTGTTTACCCATGCAATTAGCTAGCAACAAGGGAGATAACATAGTGTGAAGAACATGGATTGCGGTGAGTTGCATGCTCCCCAACCAAGATACCTAGAGCGCCCCTAGTGGTAATCACATGGGCACCGGCACACATGATGCACTAGGTTCCGTCGCGGCACCTTTGGTCATGGAACAACAATCTCATCGGTCATAAGAAGGATAAAGGAGGAAGGTTGAAACCTTCAATGCGTATGCATGTCCGTCCATCCAAGGTTCCCAAATGAACATGCTATGCAATGCATCTCCATGCCCATGAATTTATTAAATCAAGCGTGCAACCCATGCATGACATGATGATGCTCAAGCATAACAACGAGAATTTAACTCTTTCTATTCATGTTTTATGCATTCATAAAGTTGTGAGCAAGATCTAGATGAAGACGTTCAAGATTGCAAGGTCAAACACGCTTGAGATAAGGATGTCGCTAGTAAGGGTAGCTTAGGGCATAAAGGGCATAAACATTACCATCAAAAGTCCACGGAGAAATGTTCACAACCAACAATTGACGGTAAATCACGAGAGATGGATGTTCTCAACTAGAAACACTACCCATGAAATTACGGCGATCTTGCTTTCCTTGAATATTTGACTTCTTGTTCTAATGACTCTTACTTGCTTTGGAGCCTTGCCTCTGTGGATGTGGATTGTTCTGCCTAGGGTTCAGGCATTTCTTGGCGTAATGCCCGGGTTGTCTACAATTGTAGCAAACGCAGGGCGGAAGTTCCTTAGCCTTCGAAGCTTGTTGACATGGCTTTTTGCCATTGTCGTCCTTTTGTTTGCCCTTGCGAGGACAAAATTCCTTGCAGGTAATTCCCCACTCACTCAAATCCATTTCGGGAAATGCTCGCTTGCGGTTCCGGCTCTTCCCTTCTTCCTTTGTAAGGTCCATTGGTAGCTTCGATGGTGGTAGTAGAGAATCAGAGGTGTTGAGTTGACTCTTCTTCATATGATCCGCCAACAAATTGCATAAGCGGGCCTGCTCAACCACGGACGTAAATAACGCCTGGGAGAGACCATTAGTTAAACTAGTATGAGATAACCCTTGATAACGATCCTGGAGGAGATTGTCCACAATATAACCTAACACTAAATTTTGTTCTTTCAACATCTTGGTTGCGTCGGCAATGGTGTCCATATCACCCCGAGTAGGTACTCGGGGTGAGCAAGACGCATAGGGTTGAGGTTTCTCCGGATCTTTTCGGTGGAGTTCATGGTACGAGCGACCAAATTTGGCCCATCCGGATTGGCACTAAGGGGAGGTTCTTCTTTGCGGCATCCGGGCGAGCCTGCTTGCGTCCGAAGGATTTGGCACAACATTCCTTTTTGAGCAGCCATGAATGCCTCTACCATCGTCCTGGGTGGTGGTGGATCGCTACCACTACTCGACACACCAAAACCATTTGGGGAGCTGCATGTCGGTCCCACCATCTGAAAGAATTGAGCTTTCATTAAATACATATTCATAAGCTTGTTCTCACAAGTAGAACATGTACAACGAAAAACTCAATTAGAACAAAAGTTTGACTCAGGCAACACAAAATTCCAGGACTAAGAATTTCATGCGCTCGGCTCAAGACTACGAGGGTTCATGACTCCAAGGTGCGCTACAATGCAAAGGTTTCGAGCCCTTTGGATATCCATCTTGGAATCAAAAGCGTTATCACGTGCGGAAGAATTCGATACGGGTCTTATTCGGCGGAGGGGAACAAAAATTCCCAATTCAAACACCGAGTCCCAAAAATTCCGAAATTTTGCCAGCAACTCCATGACATAACTATGCACACTTTTGATGTTCAAGGGTGGATCTGGATTGGATTGGATCATACTCGAAAAATTTCATTTGCAGAGGAGTACTGTTCTGAAAAACAGCAGAACAGAGGTTCACTAAACTGAGCATAACTCTCTACATAAAATTCCTAAAATCCTGAAAAAATCACAGTAGATGTTCAATTTGATAAGGAACAACTTTCTTAAAGGATGTCTGGTCAGATTTCTTACAGGTTCGGCTACAAAAATTGAGAAATGACAGAGACAGAATCTGCCGGAATTTTTCTAAACTCAAAAGAGAGGAAAACCTTATCTAAGATCAACCAAATCACTTAGAAAAATTACTCAAGCAACCGGGGACCAATTTTAAGTTCAGCAAGATTTTAATTATGCATGCACATGCCTTAAACGACCTTACTCAACTAGATCAAAAATACATAGTTAGTCTTGGTGGCAAGCTTATAATCGGCTCTCCTTATAATAACTAGTCGAGCTACTCGATTCGTACTTAACGACTTACGAACGTTGTTAGTGTACCTGCTTGAAAATGAACCTTTCATGCCGGCACGTCACGAAAGCGTCCACATACATTACCGTTCACTTATAGAAACGGTATCTATGCGTCAAGCCGCTGCATGGACAGCGTCCAACCTCGGACACCCTCCATTTGAATGGAGTGTATCCTTGCCTCGCATGATCGACATGCGGAATGCACACGTATGAGATACGTGGCGACACCACAACTCATAACCAGACGCGAAGATGGGATCCGTGGAATGGATCACTCCATCAACCCTCGCAATTCCCGTGATGCAGAACAACACACGTATGAAACACATGGCTCATCTAGTTTGGTTGTACAAGAAAGTAAGTCGACATAAAATAAGTGCGCAAGTTAGCAAAATAGACCATAGATTCTTATGCCTCCTTAAAGAACCCAAAATTCCCTCTAGGGCCTCTCAATCTAGATCATTCCTTAACGATCCAACGGATTTTCAAAATCCAATCAATCTTGGCAAGTTTTATTGTAAATCATGTGATTAGTATTAATCTAATCACTCTGGTGCATACGGATTCTGCTGGTACCAAGCTGTGACAACCCCACCCGAGATAATTTCGTACTATCGCCTAAACTACTCCATTTAGTCATTAAGCGATAATAAAGAAGTATCCCGTTGAGTGTTGCTCGGGTTAACGCCGGTAAATCACTTGACAACACGAGAGAGGATCGAACGTATGCATTAAAACTCTCACAAAGGAGAGTCCGAGTGCCTTACAAATTAACCATCACATCCCGTAGGGTTCATTTATTACAAACATAGTTCTTTGACATGAAAGTAAATAGTTCGAGTTTATTGAAAACGGCGGAAGATAACTAAACGGTACGATCACATCGTAGGAGGCCTATCCATGATGCAATCACTCTTCGTCATCCACCCATTCCGGCTCCCGGTCGGGTGGAAGTTCTCCGGGGCCACACATCACATGCATTACACTGGAAACAACATTTTTAAAGCAAGACTTACCCGTCTAAAAGAAAGACGTTACCTCTAGTCATGCAAGGCTTTTGGCTTGTGGGTTTGTTTGTCAAAAAGCTACTAAGTAGTGAATCCTTACTTTCACATTTTAGCTCAAGTTCTAGTAGAAGTAATCATTACTAGATAAGCAACTATTGCAACCAAAGTTGTACAAACAATTAATCAAAGTAATAGTCTTCACAAAGTTCCATCATAAAGGGATATCATGGCCGGTCGGCCAAGTAGTCTCGGATGACGGTGAGAAGGCGACAATCGATTGATTCATAACCTTGCAAGGTGGACCTAAACACACGGAAGGTGTCCTCACCAAGAGTTCACCAACCGGGCGGTTCCCGTCATTCTTCGGTTTGGGGATAATAGCTCACGATCTTAAATACAAGGTTTATCCGGGCTACGCCACCAAGGTCACCTAGCCTCACGCATGCACTCGGGTGGCGAGCCCGGGCCGCAACCCTAAGAGACGTGATAGTAAAACCCCGTACCGCCTTATTTAGGTACTAGGCTTATCGTACTCATTTCCAACAAGTGTTTAGTACTTTCAAACACTTAACCAACGAAGCCATTGGACCGGAGCCCAAATCCCATGCTCTTACCACATGAGCAATCCATTTAAACATATGGTGATTCCATTAAGGAGATCCTATTCTAGCGAGTGATGAACATCACTCGACTTGTCTCGGATCCTTAAAGCATAGCAACTAGCGTCCTAACATGCTAGTAAAAGATCATAGGTACTTATGGATCATACAACTAGGGTTTCATTTCAACTTCGAACGTAAATGCACATACAAAACAATAAGTAAATTCGGACGTTAAAAGAAACACATAGGTTAATGAATAAATCGGGGCTTGCCTTCGTCGGCACAAGCGAGACCCACACACTTCGGACTTTGGTCCGGTCTTGCTCTATGGTCACGTAGTGCACGTCTCCTCTGCTCCCTCGTCCTCGTCGGCCGGCACAAGCGTATAGCTGCGTCGGGGGACTTCTAAACGGAGAATGCAAATGCAAGACTTAATTGGCGATTGAGTTAATTCCTCACAAAACCACTTTTGGCAACCATGGGGTGCATGGTTGACCACATTCACCTAGATAAAGGTACATTCAAGATACTCTTTCTAAACGGGAGCATTGTGTGATGCTTTATTAGCTAGACTTTCTAACGGTGATTGTACATATATATACAATGAATTAATTTAGTTCACATAATAAAACAAAGATAAACAAACTACAAATTGTATAGGGGTGGTCATATTCACCTTAAGAAATGTATTTAAACATTTTTCCTTTTAAAAGATAATCAAAAAGGCTCATATAGTCTTCTCTTTAAGGTGATTGTGTGCACATCTATAAAAAAATATTTGATTTAAATACAAACAGCAAGGAAAGGTAACCTTTACGCCACAATTTACTTTCCTACCTCATTTATGTGACTTATGCACAAAAGGATGTATTTTCCCTATTTTTTTCCTTTACTAGATTAATCTAGTTTGCAACCTTTTAATCAACCAAACACATCACAACCTTGCCCAACAGTGCCCACTGGCCCTAATGACCAGGAACACTCCCTTGGACAACTAGGGGCTAGTTTTTGCACCACCGAAATTGAATGCACAAAATAAAAGCATTTCTAGCTAGCATATAAGGGATTAATGCATAAAAAACAATATAGCGAGAAATGAACCCAAACTTTCTCCTACACCCGCTTTGGTCCAAAACAAGCCTAAAGAACCAATAAACACAACTATAGCCCTTATGGATCTTGTTATACATATTTATGATTAAAAACAAGCATAAATGAGGAAATAATATTTCTAACGAGAGATAAAATCATGGTAAATTCACCAAGGATGCGAGTTTGGTATAGTATGACAATAGACGAAGTTGGGCTCAAGAATAATTATATTTTGAGCTACAAAAATCATCTAGGCAAGATTTATTAATATCACAAGATAATTTATATAAAAAGATTCCTTCGGTAACTTTGTGCACATTTTGGCACGAGAACCTAAACATGCTAGTTCCCACAACATATCCAGAATCCAGCTCAAGATCTTGTGTGAATTTTGCGAAACACGGATTTAGGTATTCTACTTTTCAATTTTTCAAGCAAAAACTATAGCTCAAAAGTATATACATATTTGGAGAAAGTTGTAGTTCTTGTTACACTGAGCACAGCAAAATCTAGTTTGCTATTTTTGGATTTTCTACGATTTTAAATCGATTTTACAAGTTTCAGCCAAAACATAGCAAAGGGGAAATAATCTTTTTGCGAAGAGGCCCCCCGGAAAGATTGAACCGTTCACGGATATGCCCTTAATTTGCGCCCGGCCCCCTAGAAATACCCGGGACCTTGCAATGTGGCCCTCGGGGCTTGGGGGCGGCGCGGCCGGCCAAAATCCGGCGAGGCCGGCGGCGGGGTTGGCCGGGGGAGTGCTTGGGCAGGGTCTAGGGTTCGCCTAGGACCGGTTTGTGTGCTGGTTTGGGGCGGAAAGGGTTGCCGGTGAGCGGCACGGCGGAGGCCGACGGGTGCCGACCGCCCGGAGGCTTTGCTGGCGAGCCGCGGTTCGCCCCGGACAATGTGTGAGAGGGGGGAGCTCCAAGAGGGTCCTAGCGAAGCCGCCTAGAGGTGCGGACGGGCCGAGAAACAAAGTGGGCACGGGAGCTTGGCGTCGACGCCATGGCGGCGCCGCGCGGCTGCGGGCAACGAGCGCAACGCGCGTGGCCGGCGAGCTTCTCGCCCCTTATATATGCGTGTGTGCCTTGGGGAACAAGTCCCGACCCGTCCACGGAAAGGGGCTCGGTATGGCGGCACGTGTGAGCCGATACGGCGGCAACATGGTTGGGGGCTGCGACATGGTCGGCGCGGCCGGCCCGTGGTCGCGAGGGCGCGTGGCGCGAGGGGAGTGGGGGAGGAAGGTGGTGCGGCGCAAATGGGGGGAGTCCACGGTGCGCGGGGACCGACGGACCGAAGCCGGCTTCGGCGTGCGATACGGTGGCGGACGGGGGCGGCTCGCGTGGCGCCCGCGTCGTGACGCCGCACGCGTCGGCGCGCGCTTTGGCGCCTAGAGCGTCGGCCCAATTTCATTTAGGTCCTTTCAACCGCGCATATCTCCAAATTTTTGAACGAAGTGGTCCAAGCGGTGAATAGCAAAGTTGTAGATCTCCCAATCCTCTACAATTTTTACAAAGGGCGTATGGCCTTTTTCTCAATCATCCGTGCACAATTCGCACGCCAAGTTGGCTGTTTTTACGGGCGCGGTGAATAGTAACCCCGGGCGTTGACCGGAGTTTTTCACCTATTTAAGCTCCAAATCTCAAATGCCACTCAACATGAAAGTTGTGTCCCTCGACAAAACACACAACTTTACATTGGGCGACTTTGAAGTGTTTAGGTGAAATTTGGAGAACGCGGCAAAAGTTCCGGCTGACACTGGAGGGTCAAAGGATGTTTAAGGGGTTTGAGTAGGGTTTTGACCCAACCTTGACCATGAGTTGACCAAGGGGTGTCATTAGGGGTTGTCGGGGATGTTTTCGAGGTGATGGCCCGGGTTGACCGTCGTTTGACCAAAGTCAACACGGTTGACCGCTCATTAGGGTTAATACTCCGGTGAAAACCCGGGGCGTCACACCGGGGTGACTTCGCGTATTCTCCTCAACAAATGGCGGCGTCGGCAAGAAAAGGAGCGTTACCGAAACAAAAGTACGAGGAGGAGAAACGAAGATATGAGGAAGAAGTGCACACGAAAGAACGAGAAGAATATGTGCGAGAACAAGAGCGTGCGCATTGGGGATGTGCTTTCTACGAGCTAATCGCCGGAACGAAGGTTTAAAACTCCCCACGTTGAACAATTGTCCCGAATGCGGTGACAAATATACCGAGTACGGGCGAGGATATCGTCAATCGCCAATCCGTCCATGAAAGAATTGGAAGGATGCATCCTAGTGACGGTCGGCGTATAAAAATAAATGAAATTAGTGATCAACCAAGGAAAAGATATGCCGATCACGGATGGGTTGATCATGAAGAAGAAGAAGATTGTGAATATGTCTGGCAGAAAGGATAGTGGTTCCCGCCTGGTTTGAGGAGAAGCCAAAAAAGAAGGGTTCAACGCTTGAGGAAAAGAGCTGAAACAGGCAGGAATCAAGAGGAGACGGGTGTGGCGCCCAAAAGACAAGCCTGATGAATCTGGTCGTTCGGCTCATACGTGCATGGTATGCTTCTTGCCGAATGAATTCATGGCTCCAGCTAATCAGATTGTGCAGGAGGAGGTGTCGCTAAACATTGATGTGGCTGAGCAATTTGGGCTAATGGCACAATTAGTGTTGGCCAAGCAAGCTACTTTTTACAAGCCAGCCAAAAATCGGCACATGAGACCGTTGTACCTGAGAGGATATGTTAACGGGAAGCCATTGACCAAGATGTTTGTTGATGGTGGAGCAGCTGTCAATGTGATGTCGTACACTACGTTCAGGAAGCTTGGCATGGGCCTTGGAGATTTGACGCCAACAAGCATAGTTCTGAATGATTTTGCCGGAGATCCTTCAGACACCAAGGGCTGTGTACATGTGGATCTGATGATCGGGTCTAAGACCTTGCTTATGACCTTCTTTGTCATTGAAGGCAAAGGGGCATACGGCTTGCTGCTTGGAAGGGATTGGATCCATGCAACCGTTGCATTCCATCTACTATGCATCAACAACTTGTTCAATGGGTAGATGATGAAGTGGAAGTCGTCCAAGCGAGATGATTCGGTAAGTGTGGCTAACGTGGAACCAACCTTTCGGGAGTATCAAGGTATAGATTGCTTCTCGGGCAAGGATCGGGGTGAAGGTCCTTTCGAACCGGTCAGCGGTGATCAAAAGCCGATTCAAGCAAATCGGCTCTTATAGCAATTTTTTATGGAGAATCCAATTGATGGAACCGATGGAAAGTTAGGACGTGGATTTATGTCGGCCGACAAACCGGAAGAAATAGACATTGGAGATGGTGACAAGTCAAGGCCGACATTTATCAGTGCTAACTTGGATTCAAGCTTCAGAGAAGAGTTGATCAAGCTACTGAAAGAATACAAAGATTGCTTCGCTTGGGATTATTCGGAGATGCCTGGTTTAGATTGTTCCATTGTTGAGCATCGGTTGCCAATCAAGCCTGGTTTTAGGCCTTATAAGCAACCTCCCCGAAAGATCTACAAGGATGAAGTATTGGCCGATGTGAAAAAAGAAGTTGAAAGATTAATAGAAGCAAATTTCATTCGGCCATGCAGATATGCGGAGTGGATCTCTAATATTGTCCCCGTTTACAAGAAAAATGGGAAGATGAGGGTTTGCATAGACTTTAGAGATCTAAACGGAGCTACACCCATGGATGGATATCCAATGCATGTTGCCGACTTGTTGGTTGATGCCGCTACTCTGGACATAAGGTTATTAGCTTCATGGATGGCAATGCAGGGTACAATCAGATTTTTATGGCAATAGAAGATATATCAAAGACGGCCTTCAGATGTCCTGGACATATAGGCTTGTTTGAGTGGATTGTCATGATATTTGGGTTGAAAAATGCCGGTGCAACTTATCAAAGAGCCATGAATTATATTTTTCACAAGTTGATCGGCAAAATTGTGGAGATATACATTGATGATGTCGTGATCAAGACTTTGGATCATGAATCACATTTGGATGATGTGAGGAAAACTCTAGAGTGCACTAGAAAACATGGGCTTAAGATGAGCCCGAACAAGTGTGCCTTTGGGGTTTCAGCTGGAGAGTTCCTGGGATTTTTGGTACATGAAGGAGGAATAGAAGTTGGCAAGAAAAGCATGAAAGCTATTGATGAAGTTATTCCTCCAACCAATCTCAAGGAGTTGTAGTCATTGCTTAGTAAGATCAACTTTGTGAGAAGATTCATATCCAATTTATCACAAAAGGTGTTTCCTTTCTCTCCACTGTTAAGACTCAAGAAGGATCAGAAGTTTGTATGGGGTGGTGAACAACAAAAGGCTTTCGATGAGATCAAGGAATACATGAAGGAACCACCAGTATTGGTGCCTCCGCAATTGAACAAGCCTTTTAAGTTGTACGTGGCGGCCGATACCCAAACCATTGGATCGGCCCTCATACAAGAATTTCAGGGAAAGGAAAGAGTAGTTGCATATCTTAGCCGAAAATTACTTGATCCCGAAACAAGATATTCGACTGCAGAGAAGCTTTGCTTGTGTGTTTATTACTCATGTACAAAGTTTCGGCACTATTTGTTGAATGTCGAATGCATTGTATATTCAAAGTTTGATGTAATTAAACACATGTTGTCTATGCCAATTTTGAATGGAAGGATTGGCAAGTGGATTTTAGCTTTGTCTGAGTTTGAATTAAGATTTGAATCGGCAAAAGTTGTTAAAGGACAGATTATTGCTGATTTCATTATTGAACATCGTGACCCATCAATTAATTTACTTGAGATTACTCCTTGGGCTTTGTTCCTTGATGGATCTTCATGTGGCAAAGGTGGTGGAGTAGGAATTTTATTAATTTCACCTAGAGGAGAGATGTTTGAATTTGCTATTCCTATCCAACCCACGGTCACAAATAATCAAGCTGAATATGAAACATTGCTTAGAGGGCTTCAATATTTGAAAGAAGCAAAGGCTATTTCAGTTGAAATTTATGCGGATTCAGAGCTAGTTATAAAACAATTGAATGGCCAATATGAGTGTAGAAATGATATCCTGAGGAATTACTACGAGGAGTGCAAGGGAATCTTGAAAAGTTTTCAGTTAGTGATTCTACAACATATTCCTAGGGAACACAATGAAAAGGCAAACAGGTTAGCTCAAAGTGCTTCGGGTTATAGAGAGAATCAAGAGGTGTTTGCCAATGATATATGTTCTTTCGGGAGTAAGGTTGAAAACGGACGGGATAAATCCCGTACCGTACCGTACCGTTCCCGCGTTTCATCCCGGCCGTTTTCGTATTTACGGGAAAATACGGGAGCGGGAGCGGGACGGGATGTACCGGGATCGGGAGCGAAAACAGGAGAAGCGTCGTCCCGTCTGTATCTCCGGTATCCCGTTTTATGCCGGGATAATACCGGATTCATCCCATTTTCAATTCAACCGGGATAGGCCCAATACCTCATATTCCCCTCCGCCTCCGGCCCACCCGGCCCAAAGCGGACCTAACCGACCGATCCGGCCCATCGGGCCATCGGTCTCGGGCTCGCCGACGCCGACCCACCCCCTCCCCCCCGACCCGACCTACCTCGGCACCTCTCCCCTTCGGCCCTCCCCATCGGGCGACGGCGGCGGGCGGCGCGGCGCGCGCGGCGGCCTCCCCCCGACCTCTCCCCTTCGGCCGGCGGCGGCGCGGCCGCAGGCTCGGCCCGACGACCGCTCTCCGCTCGATCTCCCTCCCCATCGGGCGCCCGGCGGCCTTGCTCACCGCCATCGATGCCATGAAGTGGAGGACGGCGCCGCACCGGCTCCATGCCACCGGAGAAGCACCACGGGCTTGGGGTCTTTATTCGGGAAATTGCTTCCATCACCTCCTCCTCCGCCGCCAACAACTTCTCGTCAAAGGCGGCGGCTAGCCGGGTGTGGATCTGTTTCAGGTATGCTTCCCCAATTTCTTTGCACCATTATAATCTTGTTCTTGTTGAGCTGGTGACTCTCTGTAAAGCACGGGAATAGACTAGGTCGGAGATATCAGTTATCCTATATGAAGTATATGATTTGTTGAGTTTTGCTTCCTTCTCTATTAGCCATGTTAGGAGGACAGTTAATCAAGCTGCTCATTTGTGCGCTAGAAATGCTCCTTTTACAAATGAAGCAGTTGTTTGGGTAGATCATCCACCTAGCTTCCTGCAGTGCTGTTTGCTGACTGATTGTTATAGTGCTATTTAATCAATGAAGCTATGTTCACAAAAAAATTGTTCTTGTTCACTGATTGCAGAAATTCATTCTCTTTGTAGTTTGTGATGCAATATAGAGTTTATAGTTGTATGTCTGAATGATTGATAGGGTCGAAGAGGAAAGCGGGTGATTGTGAAGTAGCGGCCTCATCTTCAGCAGCTATGAGTGAAAATCCAAATCCTGCTGATAGCGGCACACCAACACCTCCAACACATGGACAAACAGATGGATCTGCCCCTGGGATTGATGGCAGTGACATACAAACACAAAACCAAGGTACTGTACCTACTGCAGATTTAATTGCTCTTGATGAGGATGATGACGATGATGGAGAAGGAGAAGGAGAAGAAGTTCCTGGGACATCAAAGAGGAAGAAAAGGTGCACATCTATTGTGTGGAAGTACTTCACCAAGAAAACAGAGATAGTGGAGGTGGATGGCAAGAAATATGAGCAACTCTGGGGGTACTGTAACTACCCAAGATGCAAGCAAAGGTACAGAGCTGAGTGCAACTATGGAACTTCTGGATTTAGGAATCATCTAAAGTCAGCGCACAAGACCTTAAAAGGGCAATTACAACTGAAGTTAGAAAAAGATAATGGTAAAGATGTGACCACCATACAACCTTACAGGTATGATCAAGAGGCTAGTCTCAAGAAACTCTATCTGGCAATTATAATGCATGAATACCCATTTAATATGGTTGAGCATGACTATTTTGTTGAGTTCATTAAGTCATTGCGCCCTAGCTTCCCTCTAAAGTCTAGGATCACTGCTAGGAAGGACATAATGGACATATATCTAGAAGAGAAGGAGAAATTATATTCTTATTTGAAAACAGTTTCTTGTCGCTTTAGTGCAACCATGGACATGTGGACATCCTGTCAAAACAAAGGGTACATGTGTATCACCTTGCACTGGATTGATGATGAGTGGTGTATTCAGAAGAGAATAGTTGGCTTCTTTCATGTCGAGGGTCGGCATAGTGGTCATAAGTTGGCAGAGTCCTTTACTGAAGTGATGGTTAATTGGTTTGTCGAGAAAAAATTGTTTGCCTTAACTTTGGACAATGCATCGAGTAACTTAGTAGCGAGCCATCGACATTATTGCCTGATCTTAGAGAGAACGGCAATGCTTCTTTGGTCCGTGACGGAATTTTTTATCATATTAGATGTGCATGTCACATATTGAACTTGGTTGCTAGAGATGGGTTGGTTGTTATTTCAAAAGCACTTGAAAAAATCAAAGCACTTGCACTAACTCGTTAAGGGATCTCCCTCGCAATGGGAGGAACTTATGAAACGGGCTAGTGAATGTGGGTTGGATACGTCAAGGGGCATTCATCTTGATATTTCAACAAGATGGAACTCCACTTATTTGATGCTAAGGGATGTGTTGCACTACAAGCTCGCTTTCATAAGGCTAAAGACATCAAACCGCCGTAAGTACCCGTAAAATTTGTCCCGATGAGAGTGAATGGGCTATGGCTGTCACTGTGTTTCAATGTTTGAAGAGATTTTATGATCTTACTGAACTTCTTTCTGGAACCTCATACCCTACTGCAAATCTGTTTTATAGAGGTTTTTGTGAGATAAAAGAGCTGCTGGATACATGGTGTGTTAGTGCAGATCCTATTATTAGTGAAACGACTATTTCAATGAGTGAGAAATTTGAGAAATACTGGAGCTGTTCTAGTACGAGCCTTGCCATAGCATGCTTTCTTGATCCTAGGTATAAGAAGAAGATTGTAGAATACTACATGAGAAGGTTCTATGGTGACTCTTATCAGGTTTGGCTTGATGAGTTTGTTCTTGTCGTGAAGAAATTATATCAGTTTTATGCCAGCAGTAAACCTACTTCATCAAAGTCACCTTCTCATGTCAATGCAAATGTACATGTCGGCCCAATGGACCCATTATTTGAAACTGACAATTCTGACCTTGACAAGTTTTTGTATGATGATCCTGAAACTGGAGAGTTGGGTGAGCTGGACAAATACATGAAAGAGTCACTTATTAAAGAAACAAAGTTTGATATTCTAGCATACTGGAAGAACAACAAAACCGGGTATCCCGTTCTCTCACAAATTGCTCGTGATATGATGGCCATACAAGTTTCCACAGTAGCTTCGGAGTCTGCATTTAGTGGAGCTGGTCGAGTCATAGATCCTTATCGTAATCGTCTAGATCCTGAGATGGTTCAAGCACTAATCTGCACCAAAGATTGGATACGGGGTGCAAGAAAAGGTACTGTTTTTTGTTTATTGTTTAACTACAGTTTACCAAATATATGGGATGCCCATGTACTTATGTATATCTGTCTTCCTTGTATTACTTTCAGATTCTAAATGTGTTCCTTCAATTGTGGCTGATCTGGTACCACAAGAGACTTTTCCTGTGAGTCCTACTCATCCTACGGGTGACGAGGTATTCTTGGCTTGCCTCCTACACATTCATTTATTCTGCAATAATCAGAGACTATATTTGCAATTAATCATGAACATATATATTTGTGAAAAATGTAGGAGGACAACAGTGATCCAGATGAGATGAATGAAGATAGTGAGCTGTGAAAGCCGGTGATTGGTGGACTACTTCAAGCGTGAGAAACAATTTGTTGTTCTGTTAATTTGTCTTGTACAGTTGTATTATTGTGGCTTGTGGTCATGACGTCTTGTGGACTTTGGTATTCTGGTCATGACGTCTTGCGTCTTGTGGACTTGTTGGTATTCTGGTCATGTGATGATGTGAACAATGGACTTATTTGTGCTGGCTGCTGGCGTCTTGTGGACTTGTTGGTATTCTAATCATGTGATGATGTGAACAATGGACTTATTTGTGCTATTATCCAGCTCCGTGTTGCGGTTACGTTAGGTTGTAGCGAGGAGGCGGCAGCAGTGCATGTCGACATTTTGATCACGACTTAAGTTTCCAGTTCCCGCCCGTTTCCGTTGTATTTCCGTTCGTATTTGATCGTTTTCGTATAACCGACTATCCCACTCCCGCTCCCGCTCCAGTCGTCCCGCTCCCACTCCCGGTGACAAAATATGGTAACGAAAACGGGAAGGGGTCTATCCCGCCCGTTCCCGTCCGTTTTCAACCCTATTCGGGAGTGACTTAGCAGAAGATGACTGGGGAAAAAATTGTTGATTATTTAGAAAATCCATCCCGAAAGGTCTCTAGGAAGCTCAGGTATAAAGCTATAAAGTTTGTTCTTCTTGATGGACGTTTGTATTACAAATCATTGGATGGGGTGTTGCTACAATGCTTGGGTCAAGAAGAAGCAAAGAAGATGACGAGTGAAGTGTATGATGGGCTGTGGGGAGCACATCAATCGGCTTATCGAATGAAGTGGGTTATCAGGCTAACTGGATGTTATTGGCCGACGATGCTGGAAGATTGCTTTGAGTATTACAAAGGGTGTCAAGATTGTCAAAAGTTTGGAAACATTCAGAGAGTTCCACATCAGCTTTGAATCCTATTATCAAGCCATGGCCATTCATAGGATGGAGTATAGATTTGATTGGCCAAATAAATCCTCCATCTAGCAAGGGGAATAAGTTTGTGCTTTTGGCAACATATTATTTCACTAAATGGGTTGAGGCAATTCCATTAAAGAAAGTAACATCAGAGAATATGGTTGAGTTTGTCAAAGAGCATATCATTTACAGATTTGGGATTCCTCAAACGATTACAACTCATCAAGGAACTCAGTTTACATCTTCAGATTTCAGAGATTTTGCTGAAAGTATGGGGATCAAATTGTTAAATTCTTCTCCTTATTATGCCCAAGCTAATGGTCAGGCAGAGGCTTCTAACAAGATCATGATCAAGATTATACAGAAGAAGATTGATCAGAAGCCAAAAAGGTGGCATTCGGTACTCAATGAAGCTTTGTGGGCTTACCGAATGGCTCTTCATGGAGCTTAAAAAACATCTCCTTATAAGTTGGTTTACGGGCATCATGCTGTTTTGCCATGGGAGATGCAATCAGACTCAAGGAGAGTAGTTTTGCAAAAGGATTTAAGTTCTAAGGATTACAATGACTTAATGATGAATAAATTAGAAGATTTGCATATGATTCGTCTTAGGGCCTTGGAAAATATTGAGAAAAACAAGATGCGAATTGCTAAGTACTATAACAAGAAAGTAAAGATCAAGCAATTTGCAGAAGGAGATTTGGTTTGGAAAGCGTTATTGTCGATTGGAACTAAGTACAGTACGTTCGGCAAGTGGTCCCCTAATTGGGAAGGTCCTTTTCGGGTGGTTAGGTGTACGCCTGGAAATGTGTATATCTTGAAAACTTTACTAGGAGAAGAGTTTACTGCTGCTATAAACAGGAGATACTTGAAGAAATATTATCCTAGTATTGAAATTGATCATTGATTACAAGCATCAGGATTACAAGCATCAGAAACATGGAAACAGCCGGAGTTCGGGAAAGAAGCCGCCTTCAGAGCAAAAATCCTGACAAAAGGAGATGGCCAATACTAAAGTGTATTGCCCTTAGCACAGAAATGTTCTACATTACAAACGTTTCTTGCAGGTTCTTTATTTGGCAATCCAGCCACCTAAGATTACAAGAGAGAGCCTGCGGGAAGCAGGATGCCTGGAGGAAGAAGCGAAAGTATGCTTCATTTCTTTGGCTCTGCGTTTTTCCTCTTCAGTTCTTCCCTCTTTATCTGCTCTAGGACCACCGTGACGGCGACGTAGAAGCTTCGGGGGTTGCCGTGCTCTGCAGCTTCCATCAAGCTATCCCAGGAGGCCTTCAGATTGTTGTACCTGTCAGAAACATCTGAAGAAGGGGAACCGATTATCGTTGAACATGGGATCTAAAACTTAAGCATGAGAATCAAATAAGGATGAGGATCTTACCCCCAACCAATGCCTGCAAGCTCATGCGACGTTCGCGTTCGGCACTGCAGCGGGCGGTGATGTCCCGCAGGTCGTGTTCTAGATGCCGGATGCAACGGCGCAGTTGGTGGTTGGTCCTCTGTTCCGGCGTGGCGTCTTCTTCTTCAGCAGAGGAGTCGGAAAGGATGTACTCAGGAACTTCTTCAGTACCAAAGATTTCCTCTGGTAGCAAGTCGAGGCTGAAATCAAAGGAAGATGAATCATGAGATTGCAATCAAGAACAGGAGAAAGGGTTGAGAAGAAAAGATTACTCTCGAATGGTTCGCTTCTTTGGTGGGAAGCTGTTCTCCTCGACTGGCTATTTCCCCCTGTCCGCCATGGCCTTGGGGGTTTTTCTCTGGAGGAGGAGGACGAGAGGACGTGAAATGATGGAAGTGTATGCGAATGGATTTGCAGAGCACCAGGGGGCTTAGCCGTGAGAGCGCATCGGGAGTGATGACGGGCTTGCGTGCATTAATGGGAATACCAAACGGCGGGGGTTTCTCCCCGAATGCGAAGGGTTTTTCCATTGAACAGTGTTTATGGCTCCCGAATGAAGATTTTCTGCGGATTCTACGCCAAGGGGCAAGAGTTTGTGCGTATTCGGCTAGAGTAAAAGTTCCCGAATGCGTTCAAAACAGTGAAGGTTCGCATGCACAAATCAAAGGAAATCATCACAAGACAAATGCAAAAGATAAAATTTCATATTTATTGCCGAAATTCCAACATCCCTAGTACAAACTAGTCAAATAGCCTGTTCCGCACAGACTGGGGATGAATGGAGTCGGCAATGGCATCGTCGTGGCCGTCGAGGCGCTCCAGGGTGGCCTCGATGTCGTCGACGTCCTCCGGTGCGCCACCATAGAAGTCGTGCGGCCGCGTGGAGTAGTCGACGCCGGTGTGCGTCGCCATGGCGGCCAGGCCCAAAGTGGTGCCCAAGCGGACACCATGAAGGGCCACCTCGTCGACGCGGTCTTCCACCGCGCCAAGGCGAGCTTCCGGTGTGTCTCCGGGAGCATTCACCTTGTCCGCCAGCTTCTTCACCAGCACCTTCAACCAATTGAGCTTGGCGTCGCGATCTGCAGCAATCACAGAGCAATGGCGGTTAGTTCAAGGTTAAGTTGAGATTAAGCAGGTCACAAGATTCACCGTCAATGGCCTCCAGCAGCTACTTGCGCTGGTGCTCCCACTCGAGCTCAGCAATCCCGGTCTTTTTGGAGATGATCTCCAACTCGTGTCGGGTTTCATCGCGTTCCGCCTTGAACCTGCGGGTGGCACGATCATCGTAGCGTGAGCTGGAGGAGTGGGAATGGCCAGACGATCCTGAGGAATCGCCCGCCATGGCCGGAGTTGTGGCTGGTGCACGGGCAGGATTCCACTGGATGAGCCTGAAAACACGAAGAGGATCGTCAGAAACAAAGAGGGATCTAAAAGAGCTACGAAGAAATCAACGATCACCACCTCCGACGAGCGCCAGCGCGGCTCCCTTCGGCCTCGTCGCTGACCCAGCGCCTATTGCTGCTGCCTGCCATGGAGCTTTTTGGAGTACTAGTACTGGAGAGGAGAAGATTAGATTGGCAAAGGCTTGGAAAGCAGAGGACTTGGTGAAAGGCTAGGGGCACCCAAAGTTCTTATTTATGGAGCTGGCGAAGAGATCGTGGTCGGAGATCGTGGCGCATATCACAAGAAATTTGGGAAGTGGAGAGACTCCCTCAACCGAACCGTCGTCGGGTCATTTGGGATTTAAGCTGAGTCCTATTCGGTTTGACTGGTTGAAATCTGGTTGTGTTGCGGTCGGGTTGCTTTTCGGGTCTGACACTATTTGGCCAGAGTTGCCGAATGAATCGTCCAGAAATTGCTCATCAAAGTAAGGCAAGATAAATATTGGAAAGTAAAGACTGATGGTGAATAAAATTACAGGGATGATGAAGCATTCGGTTACGAATTGTTTGTTACAATCATATACCCAAGTATTTTGAGATTACATTGGAGGCATCTGATATCATCTTATTAATGTTCTCCAACAACCTTTGGTCAGCTTCTTGGGTCTTAGACAAAGTCGAGAGCTTTGTCTTGAGTCGCTTTCCTACGATCATGGTTGTTGTGGCTTCTTTTCGTATCTTCTCATTGATTCGGGAAGTTCAAACATCTTCTTTTCATCGACCTCAATCTCGGCTATCGGGGTTCTCAACTCGGCTTCCAATTCGGCTTTTCTCGGTTTTCTTCCACTCAAGTTCGAAGCTGCAATTTGGTTAGCGAGTTCCTTATGATTTTGCATTTGGATATGCAAATCTTTCATGGATTGCTTGTTTCCAACTTGCTCGTTGTTCAGTGGTTGAGAAGATAAGTTCTTCAAGGCTTGCTTTATCGCTACAAAGCGATCATCCGGCTTGGAAACGAGTTCTAAGGAAGCCTTGATATCGGCCGGGAGATCTCGATCAATGAGTGCAAGTGCTTCTCTTAGAAGATCAGGCATCCTTGACTTGATCTTGAACATCCCTTTGCGGCGGGGAAAGGATTTCCTTCAACTTTGCCTCGATTTTCCTCCGATAAAGCCTCGACCGGAAGATGCTTCATCCCCTTTTTCGGCAATCAAGTCATCCACAGCAAAGGAGTAAATTGGTGATGATACAGTTTCCTCCTGAAAAAAGTTTTTCTTGCCGAATTAGTGGTGATTCATTGAATAAGAAGAATGGAAAGGTGGGTGTTCATGCTTACATCATTCCTGACTTCCTGAGTTGGGGAGGGAAGTTTTTCAGGCTCGAGGAAGGGCTCTTGGATGTCTGGTTGAAGAGGAGCTTGAGGAGTCCTTGGTAAAGCTGAAGCTTCTAGCTGAGGAGAAGCTGGTGGAGTCCTTGGTAAGACTGAAGCTTCTGGCTGAGGAGAGGCTGGATCCATTCTTGGTGAGGCTGAAGCTTCTGCTTGAAGGGAGGATGGCTGGATCCTTGGTGAAGTTGGATTTGAAACATATTGAGGAGAGGAACTCTCCACAGTTTGGCCCACCAAGGTTTCCTCTGCAACTAATAAGTAGTGGATAAGTGCCAATGAAGAAAATGATTAGAAAAGTAAGATGATGAAAATGTTACCAGTAGATGGAGCATTGGCAGATTCTGTAATGACCAATGGTTGCTGAGTTCTGGTCTGAAATTACACAAGATAAAAGATGATCAGGATGAAGAATAGCTTTATGTTCAGGAAGGGAAGGATTCTAACCTGAATAAGAAGTTTTTTGGTTGTTCTTTTCTTCTTGGCAGCTGAAGGAGCAACCAGGGATGGAGCTTTCCTTTTGTCAGAGGCTGAACTGATGAGAGTTGGATCCAGTGTGACATATCTAGACATCAGTTGAGCCAAGGTGGGAGATTGATATCCCAAAACAGAGATTGGGCTTGCAATGTTGTAGGAGATTGTCCTGGCAAGAGGGGCAGGTGCTGTATCTTGCAGAAAATGGCAAAAATCCTGATCAGTAGAGAGGGGCATGATTGAAAAAGAGGGAAAAATAAGTTTATTACCTCTAAAATTGGATGAAAATCAGGCATTAGTTCAAGACAAAGAGGATGTACTGGCACATTAAAGATGTGATCATGCAGTTCTTGCCACCAAGAAGTAAAAGAGGGATGAGAGTTCTCGTTATTGGCACAAAAGGCACGGGTGCATAAACGGTTGAGCCGCACTTGTACTCGAAGACCCTTTTTGCTTGTATGGATTCCTTGATATTTTCTCTAGGCTTGAGAAATTCATGAAGGAATAGCCTTGGGGGCACTTGGCCGCATCCTAGTTGTCTGGCCATCATGTTTGGCTGGTAGTACTCAAAGGTGCTCTGATTTTGCCGTCCTCCACAAAATTCTACTGGCAGGATGCATGAATGAATGAAGATATTGAAAATTGCTATAGATTGTACATCATTACATCTAGCCTCAAAGTTAAACTCACAAGGAAGAGTCAAGTTATCATTATTCCAATATGGGAGCCAAAGAGGATTGGCAAAACCTCTGAAGAAGAGCTCAAAAAGTTGGCTAGTGTTTTGGTTGATGGACACGGTTGAGGCAGCTTCTCCATAAGTTTGGCAACCTTTAGTGCTGCGGGTTTCCCCTTCCTTGTAGTTGGTGAAGGAAAGCGCCGGTTGTTGAGGTCAATACCAACAATCTGGTGCATGTATAGCTGCAGCCACATTTGAACAAACCACTAGGGGCCATTAACACAGGAGATCTTTTGGCTGGTGTGCATCAGGTGGGTGGTCTGATGAAGCATATGGTATACACTTCCTAGGAGGTACTTTCCAAGAGGAATAGAGTTACCGGCAGCCTGGGTCCTCGACCACTACAATGTGGTTCGGGGGTTGGCTCATTGGCTTTTCCACAAAAGATGAATCGCATAGCCACATGTTCGGGAAAGCTGCGTACTCAACCTCGGACAAAGGGCCATCAGACATATAATTTTGGATATATCTCTTATATCCAACCCTTGTTCTCACTCCTGTTTGCCTGGAGGAGCCTTTGTACTTGTGTGGGTATACGGTTCCTGTGACCTCGAGGCCGGTTATCATGTATACATCGGCCAAAGTGGGGGACATTAGCTCATGGCCAAAAAGAAAGGCATTGGCACCATTCGACCAAAAATGGCAGGCTGCAATCAGAAGATTCTCATTTTTAGGTGTTTCAGCCAAAGATAATTCCGAACAATGAGCGATGCGAAGGCTGTCCCAATTACTTGTCTTGACGCTGTCATCATTGAGCATCCTCTTGTACCAGTTTCTCCAGCCTGCAATTGGGGGCAGGGGGCAGTTCTTGAAAGCATCTTGCCATTCATGGGGTTTCGACAGTGCTGCTTTGAAAGGGATCCTCTGAGATTCGGCTGTGATGAACTCAGAAGGGTCTGAGATTCCCACGGGCCCAAGGAAATAAGAGGTGATTGGTCCTCGACGGGAATCAAGATTTCGGCGGCTAGAGCCTATCAAGAACAAAAAAGGGCAAGAGGAAAAATGCCGAATGGGCCTTAGGAGGATGAGATTTACCTGAAGAGCCTGGTCTTGGTTCGCCATTTGAAGATTTAAGCTTGAAAGATTGATGAACTAGGGTTTGGATGCGGGCGAAAACTCCAACGGTTTGAAGGAGGAAAGAACGGGTGTTGAACGGATTCGGCCGGAGACGTTGAGCATTTATGGTCAATTCGGAATAAATTACTTTTTATCCGTAATTGAAGGGGCATATGTTAACACCAAAAATTGGTACAAGAAAGAGACCGACTTGTGGGATGAGTTTGGTAAGGAAACACCATTCGACAGGAAATTCTCCTCAAAGCATTCGGTAAAGATGCTCGCGGTCGGGAGCACGCCATCATTCGGCGGAAGGATTTGTTTTGCACTTGGAAGAGGAAGCATTCGGGAATACGTGATGACATGGCCTGAATATAAGGAAGGAACGAATTGATGACGGGTGCAAGACGGACATTGGCATCGGGGCATTAATTTAGGCAGTAAATGGTGTAATTGTGGTCGACTGGGAGTCGCGTTAGGACAAGGGTATAAATATGAGCCCTTGGTGTTTGTAATAGGAATCGAACAATTTCACAACAAACCAGCCTCGTGCCAACCTTCGAGTCCTTTAGTCGAGTCGTCGAGTTCTTCGAGAGGAATCATCGATCCGTCGACCTCCGTAAGTACCAGCAACCTTGTATCATGTCTAGTATCATGCGGTGGATTTAGACCGTGATGCAAGTAGTCTTGTTACCATGCTTAGTATCATGCGGTGGATTTAAGCTTGGTTCAAGAGGGTTTCTTGTTAGATCATGAGCCATGCGGTAGGCTAAGATCTAGCTTGGAGCTAGTTATCGGCTCTATTAGATTTGGCAAGATCTAATAGATTCATTAAGTTACCATGTGTTGCTTTGAATTTTACTTTATGTTTAATTCATGTAACACTCTTATTGCCCAATTTAGATTGACTAGATTCGGTTCTATCTTATTTGCAATCCATATAATGTGTGTTCAAACCCTTAACTTGACGTGGCGCATGGATCACGTGCTCTTTAATAGCCGAATTCGAATCAATCTAAATTGCCACGTGTTGCAGGTTCAAGCGTGTTAATCTAGCATGGTTTGTTCCTTCTCCACGAAACCCGAATCTACTGCATACGCTGTTTTCGGTAGTCCTATCACGAGCGAAACGTGTTCATAAGCTTGTTTTAAATAATGTGTGCTTTTAGCCTCCCACGTTTAGATTGTATCATGCGGTGGATTGATCTATTCTTGGTTGGTGGTGTGGTTTCAAACAAGTCGTATCATGCGGTGGATTAACTTGTTTGGTGTCACGCTCGACGGGTTTGAAAGTGCCTAGACATGCGGTAGACTAGTGCTTTTGGCCTATGCATGCATGTTTATTGCAAATTTATAATCATGCTTCGCCTTTATTTATTTTATTGTGATTTATCCTTAATAATCGACCATGGTCACGTGTTATAATGTTGTTTAGATAAAGATCGATTTATCATCATGCTTACGTCATGCATTCAGCTATATCTTGTTTACATGTTTTAAAGCTCCCGAATGATGCTCAGTTTGCCGACAGATAGCTTGCTGTAGCTATATGTCGTTTTGATTGGCTTTGTAGCCGTAAATACGGAAGCGTGTTCGGTATCACCGGCAAGTTCCAGGTTTTATCTAACTGTTTTCCTCCTTTGTCAGTTTCAAGGAAAATTGACTGGCACGCTTTGGATTCGACAACGTGTGTTAAGCCAGCTTTGTTCGGCTTGCTGTGTGCTTGGCGTGAGGTGCTGATTTTACGTCAACAACATATAATTTATAAATAATTGATGTTCGCCTGGCTGGCAGCTAGTGATTGATACCGATTTATTATGAGAGAAAAATGCCACTGGTTGGATGGTGGTTGGTGGATGGTATTGATTTGATATGAGAGAAGATTACTTCTGGCTGGTGGCCAATAAACCATGCGAACAAGGCATGTTATTATTATCCTATTTTAGATGATAGATTCACAACCAAATGGAGCATTAGCATTTGACCTTTGGTCAACATAGATATTGTTGCATATTCTCTAGGAAAGCTTACATCAAGTCAAAGGATTTTTCCTTGCAAAAAAAAAGTCAAAGGATTTCACATCACAAAATTTCATGGAAGCTTCACGAGCCAAGGAACGTTAAATTCTATGGTACGCCAACAATTTTGCTAACTTGGCAAAGATTATGAGAAGAGAGGAGTTTCATCATAGTAGAGAAGAGTTTAATCCTCATGAAAAAATTCAACCTCAAATACCGAGTACCTAGTCTTGGTAATAATGCAATGAGACTGCCTTACGAATACAGAATTACAGCGACACATGGATAATTTTTTTGCCAGAGAGGTTGCATTCTCACTTGCACCTTCATGCTTAGTCCTGATCTACTATGGAAAAAAGTATTTTGATTTGTCTTGTCTTTCTCATATTTAAAAATACCTTCCTTGGACCTGTCGTGATATGTCGGCCTAAGATCTAATTCTTGCATTTCAAAACATCTCAACAAAGCAACTTAATAGGTATAGAGTCCAAGAAATCATACTCTACATCACGCATTTTCACTCCTACTGTGACCATTGTTTCGTCAACTAATTGAAAAGATTATAAAATCACAAAGCTTGTTTAATACTCCCTCTATATCCAATACTTGACGTTTCGGACATCATCGACCAAATTAAAGAGCTAGTGCATTTACTTGTTTACCCTATATAGTAGTTATCTACTCCTTTTGTTTGTACGCTCATCCTACCGCTTGTTCCGGAAACCGGGTAGCAAGCGACGTGGAGGCAAAAGGGGTAGAAATGGAAGATGGCCTTTTCATTGAGTACGGACGTCAAATATTTTGAAGCTTTCCCAGTTGCACTATGGACGACAACTAAATCGATTCGGAGGGAGTACTCCATACCCCCATACCCTTTTAGTATGTTTTTCATATAATTTCAAATAGGATAATTTGAGCATCTTATTTTTACTCTATATGCCAATGTTAGTTTATTTTAAGGATTTTTTTCTAACTTTGTAAACACTAGCAATTATGCCCGTGCGTTGCAACGGGAAGAGAAAAAAACTTTGTATATCACATCTTAGTAAATATGATCAAAATTTACGTGATTCTTGATTTATGGTTCACCCCGATTATTTTCAAAAATGATTTCAAATTCCTGCATAAAGTAAACCTATTGGATGGTATATGAACCCACCGTATGTAGAATCATAGCTTTTATATACATACTAATATAAAATGAAAATGAAAATTAATGCATTCTCAATCTTATATCAAGCTCTCACTTCAAACACGTTGAGAATGAACTCCTTTTAGCCTGAATTTGATGAATCATACAAAGGATTCACCACGGTAATATAATTTTTACTCAGAGTATTTGACCGTATCACACAACATGCTTTTTCATGATTTCTCTTTGCTTGTTTTTGCTGGCTGTCATGTTTGCATAGAGCAACCTCTGACGATCACGTATTGCCTGTCTCAGCTCAGGTTTTACATTTGCATAATGTGATCTAACATTTGCATGTCTTGCTTCAATTTGCTCGAAGGAGAGGTTCGTTATAATTTTCTTTTGCTGACGAGTTTCACGACGCTTTTTTTAATTCATCCTTTTGTTGGTCGCATAGTTGTGCATATTGGTCTCTTTCTTGTTGTCTCCTACATTCTTTAGGATCACTGAGTAGTGGTTGGTCACCACATGTTGCAGATCCCCTGTCTTTGCCCCATATGTTGTCTGAAGAAATTTACACATTTAGTTAGGTACTCCCTCTATTTCATAATAATAGTCGGTGTAGCCTTAAAAGAGGTGCATAATCAATTAGATGGATCTAGACACGTGTACAATATTTATGCTTTGACTTTTATGTAGACCTAAACATTTACAAACAATGCCATAACGACATCTATTATGGGACAGAGGGAGTAATATTAGATGAGATGGGGTGGGATCCACGCATCATCTCCTACTCCATCCCAACAACCAATGTTGTGGCGTAACGGAAGTGTTATGTTACGCTGGATTTGCCGTGAAGTTGGGTTTACTCATTACTATACATTTTTACTCTGAAACAATATTCCAGCCATGTCATTAAGATTCTTCATTGCACATCCAACACTCACGTTCTCTATATATTTACTCTGTATATCCAACAACCACATGTTTATTTATCCACCTCCAATTAACATTTTCCATTAAAAAATCATTTGTTATCTATAGGGACTAAATTTGTAAGGAAATATAAATTTTAGGTGAGAATAAAATTGTAAGGACTATATAATTATTAGTTAACAAAAGGGGCAAATCAAAATAAACCCCAGACCTTATCTCCTCCAACCGCACCCACCGCAACCGTCCCCGCTCTCGATTCATCTCTCGGCCCTCGACTCTCCCAGTCTCCCCATCTCGTTGTAGTGGGAGCGAAGCTCCAGCGGGGGCATCGGAGGCCAGAGGGCGACGACGCATGACCCTCGGAGCTGCGGATCTTCGTGGCAGCGTGGAGGCGGGAGGGCAACACCGCGAGGCCCGTAGCTCACCGACATCATGCAAAGGCGGGCGGGTGGCGCCGTGCGGCCTCGAGGCCCACTGCTCTCCAACGGCGGCGTGGAGGGCGGTGTGGCGCCGCGCGGCCCCAAGGCCCGCGGTTCTCCGACGGCGGCGCGGAGGTTGGAGCGTGGTGGCGCGCGACCCTGAGGCCTATCCTCTCTGGCAGCGCCTCCCCTCTGGCCGTCCCCTTTTCTCCGACGAGCAGTGGCGGTCGCCGCAAGGCGAGCGGTGCCTCCCGCCCGTTCTCTCCCTCCCCACCCCGGCCGACCCCCTTTTCTCTGCCGCTGTTTTTTCATCCGAGAGCACGAGCGTGTATGGTGGGGGGAAAGCAAGAGACTGAGACCGACAAGTGGGCCCCAGATGTCAGGACGGACGAAAAAATTGGGAAGAAGCAATCCTTGCTTTAATATTAGGTAGAGATATACAATATCCCACTAGATGTACTTAAACACAAAATTACGGTGGATTTTAGAAAAAAATAATTTAACATTCTAGATGCCGATGTTTTTTTTAAAAAATCTAGTTTCTCTAGTCTATCTAGTTATAAAAGTTGAATTGAGGGCAAAAGTGACACAACTACCTTTTTGAACGGAGGTAGACTGGTGGTCCACCCGTCCACGGGCCAACTAACTCCACGGAAGCGTTCCCGCCGGCGAGTCACGCTCCTCGCTCCATTGGCCCACTGCCCGGTGACTCAAAAAACGCCGCTCCCTCGCGAGTCGCGACAGACCAAAGTCTCGTCTCGTCTAGTCTCAACCCACCCCAGACCGTCGTCGCACAGCCCACTCGCAGTCGCAGGCCAGACCCAAAACCAAAACCCGGCGCCCCAACCTCTCCGGTCCGCGCAGCAGCCAGCAAACGACGGGTGCGCGAGCCGCGTGGTGGTGCCTCCTGCGCAGCCGAACCACAAAACCCCACCCACGTCCAGTCCTCCCCCCACCGGCCACCAGTCTCCACCAAGCTCCCGCTCCCAGTTTCCCACTCGCCTCCTCCGCTGCCTTCGCTTCGCCGCCGGCCGCCGCGCGGTCCTTCCCCGCCGCTCCGGGCTCCGACTCCGCCGCCGGTGCAGGAGCTAGGGTTTCCGGCGCCGGGCGCCGGGGTATGAGCAGCAGCCGCCGCCCCGCAGGATCTAGGGTTCCGACGACTCCGCTCACGGATGGAGGGTGGTAGAAGGGCGGGCGAATCCCTCTCGGTACCTCTCCATTCCTCCTTCTATTTTCTTTCTCCTTGGCGTGCCTCGCTTCTGGCGAGGCACTGTGTGTGCGCTGCTGTGGGTTACACCGCTCGTGCGCCTAGCTTGGCGGGTTAGGGTTTGCGGTGGGTGGCGCTCGAGCTGGGCCGCCTTGTTTTCGGGTGTTTTCGACGGTTTTAGTTTGTACTGTGATTTTGTGCCGAGTTATTTGTTATGCAACAAGCTTATTTAGTGGGTGCTATGGTGGTCTTGTAGAGTTGTCTGAGATGCTGCCTTCTGCCTGAAATACTCCCTGTCTTGTAGAGCTGTACTGTGATTTTGTGCGAGTTATCTGTTATACCAGTAAGCATCTTTAGTAGTCACTAGGTGGTGGCTATGTATCACTGATACCTGATGCAGGTATGGTGATATAGGTACCCTGATACGGCGATGCCTGCAAAACAAGGATACACTGATACAGCTAATAAAAATATATTTAAATTAACCACTACCTCCGTTTTTAAATACGACGTTTAGGACAAGCAAGTTAGTTCAAAACAAACTAACTTGCATGTCCTAAACGTCATATATTTAAGGATGGATGGAGTACATTAACAAATCTTCAGAGTTTTTAACCACTACAGTGAAGAACAGAAACGGTTGTTTGCATT
The DNA here is from genome assembly GCA_947561735.1 of Cenchrus americanus. Classification (NCBI taxonomy): domain Eukaryota; kingdom Viridiplantae; phylum Streptophyta; class Magnoliopsida; order Poales; family Poaceae; genus Cenchrus; species Cenchrus americanus. The sequence continues at coordinate 107,595,437 of OX387243.1, forward strand.
TCCTCTCACAAATTTCATCCCTGGACCATTCCAGCTAGAGAAGTGGTCTCTTAGAGTTGTCTGAGATGTGCCTGCTGCATCAAACACCCCATCTCTTAAATACACACGCACACTTGACGTTACTTTCCAAATGATTTTTTTAGACATTCATCTGAAGAATAACTAATTAAGTAGCTTTTCTCCCATATATGCATTATGGTGTATGCAAATGTGATGCTTCAATATATTTAGCTTTGCTCCAAAGTACTGATTTTTGTTTGACTAACAGTGACATTTGCTATATGTTTGATGCGTTTCTATTTTGCAGGCATACACCCATGGATCATGATGATACTGAGTTTCAGAGCCAAAATTTTCAAATAGCTGGCGAAGACAATAGCAAGTTTCCTTCAGGTTTGCGACCATTTGCACTGCCAAAACTTGATATTGAGGACCAACTACAAGGCCATCTTCGATTTGATAATTTGATAGATTCAGAAGTGTTTTTCAACGTGCAAGGGCACGAGAGTAATTGGATTGAAGTTTTGTCTACTGGAAGCTCTGTTGTTGATTTTAGTTCTAGCGCTGCGGAATCCTGCTCCATATCTAAAACTAATAATGTCTGGTCAGAGGCAACATCCACTGAATCTGTGGAAATGTTATTAAAATCAGTGGGAGAAAATGAGACAACTGGTAATATGGACAATAATGCACACCTTCGGTTAAGTGGTACGGACATTCAGACTGATCCATTGAACGTGCATCCTAAATCCATGAACTCTCCGACAGGTAGTACTGTGGTGCCGGCTAAGAAAGATCAGTCTCAGAGCACTGATTCTAGAATGACTGATGATCCTGATCGTTCTCAGAGTATTCATTCTAGGATGGCAGCTGAGCCTTCGATCACTGAACCTAAGATCGAGCATTTTGCTCCTTTCGTGATGGACAAGGAAACTGAGCAGGCAGCAGGTTCTGTTGCTGAGAAGTGCATTGCAAGTGAGAAGCTATCCCCTTCAAACAACACTCCAGGAAGCTGCCCAGGTGTTGGCAGCTATTTTGAAGCAGTTCATAGTGAACCCTCTCAGGACAAACTCAGTGTACCCTCTGCCGAAGTAGATTCAAGAAACTTGAATAATGAACCTTTCACAGAGTTGGCTCCCCTGCAGAACATATATGTCACTGCTTCATATCACTTTGAACAAGATGATAAAGAACCAGAGGTTGATGTTACTCAGGATTCAAAGATTTGTCTTATTAATGAAAGTAAAGTTGAAGGAGGACTGCATGAACTACAAAGTTTGTCATGCACTGGTCAGTCTTTGGGGGCTGTGAACTTGTCCAGTCAAGTTAGCAATGAAACTCTGTTGTCAGAAAGTTCTGATGGATTGTTAGAGGCCATTACAAATCCAGTTAAGCTGAGGAGTGATCATACTTGTAATAGAGTCAGCAACACTCTTCAACCATCCTTTTCCCCAGTGCAACATGATACTGAAGGTCTGAATAGTTCAATCGGCAGGAGCAATGAACTCAATGCCAACGAGTTTGTCATTGGTTCAAATTCTGCTCTATCTCACCGATCTGAGGAAGACTCACGGGTTTCTAATCCTCATATTGTCAGTTCGCTATCCCCCAAAAGTAAGGTCGCTGATACCACTGTTGTTCCTGAAGAAACAAAGAATGCTGGAGCCAGTAGTACAAACATCAGCTGTACTGCTGATGAATCAAAACTTGGAGCGTTGGAGCACCATCAAGATTCTGTTGATAACCTAAAAAGTGGTGCCAGGGAAGAAGAGACAGATGGGGAGAAAATATCTGCAGTTTCAGGAACTATTGAGCAAGTGGTGGAAAATGACCATGAAGAAAATGCTACTGGTGCTGCAGGTATATCAAAGGATAATGTTGACTCTTCTGACAGCATTGCAGCTGAAAACTTTCCAGCTGACACTTTCAATGCTTCAGAGGATCCAAACATTGCCTCGATAAATAACGAGACATTCAAGGGACGTGACACTACTGCTTTAGAAGAGGAGCCTGAAAACACGCATTTGGACCTCTCTACTTCTGGGCCTCCAGAGAAAATGCCAGCACCAGCAATCAGTTCAAGCAGTGGTATCACTTCTACCACTGTTACCGACACTTTTGGTACGCCAGAGGATAAAAATGGCTGTTCAGTAGATGTTTCTGTTGACGACTCTTCTGCATTACCAGATGAGAAGGACTCGAAAGTGCCCACTATGAATCATGAGGGCCCATTCAAAGGTGCTAAATCTACTTTAGCAGAAGATGACCACAATGCTATTCCTCCTGGCTCAGAACCAGGTGGGATGTCAACTGTGCCTGAGGACACAAACATAGATGTTCATAGTAGTACTGTTTCTGCTACAGAAAAGGAGGAATACAAGAAGGCTAATTCTTTAGGTGGTTTGATGACCACAGAAGAAACAAAGGATAAATCAGGTGAGCCTTTTGATCATGTTTTTCTCTTATTGTGGTCTTGATTTGTTAGGCATTTTTCTAAATTGTAGTTTTGCACTCCAAGCTTGAGCTTGTTTTACTAATATAAAACTTATAATACCGATATCCATTCAGGTAACGATCCAGATGCTTCTTCACAGAAATGCCAGACTGATATACAATGTGAACATCACATGGATCAAGCTACACCACCCTCATTAAGCATCTTTACTGGCGAAGTTGTTGAAAAGGTTGTAGAAACTCCACTAAATGCAAGCAACGATTTGAATGCACATGTGCAAGGTCAGTTGTTTGTCTAGCACAATGCCAATGCAGTTACTTTCATTCCTGTGCTCACCATTTTGAAGCAGAAAATCCAACATGCATTTATCATATTGTCTTCCTTGATACGTGCCAGGTGCACAATCATGTCCAAGCTTATCATAATCATTATAGTATCATGTGTACTATAATCACTTATTGGCCTGTCTTAATGTACATTTTAAGCTTCAGGAGCAAAAAAACTTTAGATGGTTAGTTTAATATGTTGCTACTTTTCCTCCTGCATTGAAATCCTCAATCTGAGCAAAGTAACTTCGGTTGGGAGATGCCCAATCCATCTAATAAAGCTGTCCTTCCCAGCATACTCATACACTACATGTTAAGCCTTGCTAACATAAACACGTGAGTAACTTTGTTGATGCAAAATGACTTTTTTTGCAATAGATACAGTGTTAAATCATGGTACAGATCATAGTCCTGGTATTGTTCCATCCCGAGGCGTTATTGAGCCTGGCAACGATACTGGAATCTGTACCAGTGCTACATGTGAGGCCTCTCCCCAGCGTGAACAAGGCAGCAATGCATTACCTCCTAATACACTTGATGAGCAATCTGGGGATCCAAAAGATTGTGAAGCCTCTGCTGATGCTGCTCAGAGCTCAGACCAATGTTCTGCCAGAATTGTAGAATGTGATCCTGATTCTCAGGAGACTAATACATCAGGAGGCGACAGAAGCTTCTCATTTGAGGTGGGAGTTCCACCAAAAATATCTAAAGCTCATAGCCCTGTTTGGAGCCCTTTTCCTGGATACAAAGCTTCTCAGAGTACTGATACTGAGGTCGCTCCCTCTCTCCCGCTCTCTCTATGCGTGCACACACGCGCTGCCTATGGCCTATTAACATGGTTTATTTTATCCACATTTCAGATAGGCAGCAAAAATCCTCAACCCGGAAGTCCTGGAAGTTCATTGAAGATAACCACAGAAATTCCTCAACCCGGAAATGCATTGAAGATAACCACAGAAATTCCTCAACCCGGAAGTTCATTGAAGAGTAAGAAAACATCTATTGCAAAGTCTGGTAAAGAACAGCTGTCAGAAAGGAAAGTGGCTGAAAGTGCTGGGGGGCCCTCAGACAACTGTAATATTGGCAGTAGCACTAAGAATAAAAGTTCCTCACCAGCACAGTCACACCAGCATCCAACCCCTGAGTGCTCTGGTATGCAAACCTCCTATATTCTTACAGGTCTGACCTATTGAATTTACTTGATTTGAATATTTCAGTTTCTTCTGCAGATTTGGCGAACCTTCCATTCACAGATCCACAGCATTTGCAGCTACGTGCACAGATATTTGTTTATGGAGCTCTTATGTGAGTTATAATATCTTAAGTTACTTATATTGGGAATATAAATCCATATAGTTTCTTCAGTTGCATCGACTATAAATTGATGACAACTCCAATGCATTATCTTCTTCCATGTCTCTCCCCCTTCTTAAGAGCAGCCTAATGGGCTATTCAATGCAGTAAAGTTGCTTCATCTTCTAATTATTTCAATATTTGATTGGCAAATAGGGTCATGCACCCTAAATCGACGACAACTTTAATGCATTATCTTCTTCCCTGTCTTCCCCTTCTCAAGAGCACCCGAATTGCCTAATCAATGCAGTAAACTTGCATCATCTCATAATTATTCCAATAATCGATGGGAAAATAGGGTCATGCACCCCTCACTTCAATTCTCGTGCCGAAGTCGAAATATATGATATTTGGGATTGGATGAAACATTTATTTGCATATGTGCTATGTAATATAAGTTAATTTTTTTGGGCAGTCAAGGAACACCACCAGGAGAGGCTTACATGATGGCAGCTTTCGGAGAACCTGGTTTGTCTTGTCACTGTTGACAGTAGTCCTTTTCCACCACCTCTATGTATCTTACATATTTTTTGTTGAATGAACAATAGGTGGTGCTAAACCTACATGGGAGGCAGCTTGGCGAGCCGTTGTTGAAAGATTTCAGTACCAAAAATCAATTTATACTGGTTTAGAGACCCCCACAAGTTCACATATAGGCAAGTATATGAGATAGTAATGGTACCATATATGACATATCTATTCTCTCTGACCAGCTGAGTTTGCAGGTAGTTCTGTGCCGGAAAAAGCTAATAAGGGTACAACAGCTAGAACTGTGCCAGCTAGCAAAAAAGGTGGCAAAACTGTAGTGCCAGCACATTCTTCTGTAACTCTGCAGTCTCCAACTTTTAATGTGCCTCTTGGTAGTTCTACGTTTAACCTGCAGCGAGGTACCCATTTGGATTTTAGCCAGGCAGTATCACCATTTACATATAATTCACACATCAGGCAACCGTCTCCTGGTGTTGCCCCCTGGCATCCTCAGAGCCCTGGTCCACGTCCTGCTCCCTGGATGATTCCATCTCAAAACTTAATATTCGATTCATCGGTGCAACCGACTGTTCCTACTGATGAAAGTGCAAAGGGGGAGTTATCCAAAAACATTTCCATTTCACATGCTGTTTCGCCTGGTTTAGTTGTTCCTAGTCCAGCACCTTCTATTGTTTCTTCTCCGGCAGCTGTTTTGAATGATGAAAAACAGAATGCGCCAGCTTCTAGCTCTAAGCATGGAACAACGTCACGAAAGCCAAGAAAAAGAAAGAAAGCTTCAGCAAGTCCAGAACAGCAACATGTCATTGCTTCCCCTCAGCTAAGAACAGACATGACGTTAACTCCTGGCACCAAGCGCACAGCAGGATTCACATTATCTACTCATTCTCCAAGCAATGCTTTGGGTAGTATGGTTGTTCCTAACACAGGCCAGAATCCCTCTGTAGCTAACTATCAGATAACTGGTGGTACGGATAGTGAACAAGGAATCATCTTTTCAGAACAGATCCGTGCTGCAATAGAACAATCAACTGGACATGCCAAAGGTGCAAGTATGCACTCAGTGGATGCAGCTAGGCACAAAGAAGGCATATGGAGTCATCTATCCACAACCTCAAGAACCAATTTACCTCGAGAAGTTGAAGAGAAGCTTACCTCAGCTGCTGCTGCTGCTGAAGCAGCAGTATCTGTTGCAAAGGCAGCTGCAGGAGCTGCCAAGATGGCATCAGAGGCGGCATTGCAGGCCAAAATGATGGCAGAGGAAGCACTTACCTCCTCTTCATCTCTAAAGTCCGCGCATCATGAAGCTAGCGAATTTTATGTCGGTAGCGATCCACCTAGCTTGTCAAGTTCAACACCAACATCATCTTTAAAACCAAACAGCCATGCTCCAGGTTCCATCATTTCAGTGGCACGGGAAGCTGCTAGAAAGAGGGTTAAAGAGGCATCGGCAGCAGCAAAACGAGCAGAAAACTTGGACGCCATATTGAAAGCAGCAGAGCTTGCTGCGGAGGCTGTGTTCAGAGCCGGTACTATTATTGGAATGGGTGAACCACTACCTTTTACTTTACGGGAGCTCTTGGAAGCTGGCCCAGATGGCTACTGGAAGTCTGAGAGAGTGAAGAATAAAACTGGAAGCGGTAATGATAATCCAGTAACAGGAACCTTGGAGATAGATGCAGCTGCTAATTTAAGTAAACCTGTCAGAAAGCGTGGTCGAAAACCTAAATATGATCAAGCACAACTGAATTTGGAGCCATCTTCGAGTGGCAAAGAATTGCAGCTGGAATACTCAGGTAAGTTGCAGCTTACTTTTGGCATGTCAAGACCGCAGTGTTCACTTCTGACTTGTTTACCTTTTGTTTAGCTAATGCAGGACATGGGGTTGAAGATGTTCCCACCACTGTGCAAAGGGATGGTAACCGAAATGATACAGCACCAATTAACATTATCTGGAATGGAATTGAAAAAGGATCTGCTGTTGAGGTCAGTTTCTTCATTTGGTTTGCACATATCGTAGTTAGTGCTGCATCATCTCTGAACTCTGGATTCTGGAGCTACTTTCTGTTGTTCTTGTTCTTATTGGTATATACTCTATGATATGCATTGATATACTCCCTTGTTTCCAGATTGCTGCTTCATACGTTTAAACAATAACCAATTACATTCACACTAGTAAAAATCAGAAAATGTTATATTGCTTCAACTGTTCATATTAATATAACAGCAATGTTTATGTCCTTTCTAAGAATTTTATTCATGTTCTTTTTAAAAATTATGCTTCATTTGTGTCCAAAACTCGTCTGGTTGCATTCTTAAATGATTGTGTCATCCTCAGTTTTTTACACATTCTCTATCAGTACCAGTATTTGCCAGCTTTGCTGTGCTCTGATGTGTTTTGCCGCCTCAACTTCAACCTTTTTAGAGTGTCATTTCATTTTGTTTTCACAGGTTTTATCTGACAAGGGTGGGTTCGGAGTGGCTTGGTTTTCTGCCAAGGTTGTTGATATAAATGAAAATAATGCGTTTGTCAGCTATGACAATCACAATGGTAATTACTCATTTTTTTAATCATGTAAAAGTTTTGTGTTGATGCTCCTTCCGTGGTGTTGTTTTTTAACCTTTCCTTTTCACATCTAGCTATACACATTTTATTTTTGCGAGGAATCTAGCTATATACACATTTAATTGTTAACCTTTGTGGTAATAGGTCTTGTATAACCCATTTTTTTCAGGAACTGGTCCACGTGAAGAATGGGTGCCATTGAGACAAGATGGTGATGAGCCGCCTCAAATACGTCTTGCTCATCCGTCTACCTTCTCTAAATTCAAAACCAGGAAAAGGCGAAGGGAAACAGCAGGAAGCTGTTTATGGGTTATTGGAGATCATGTAGATGCTTGGGTCAAAGATAGGTATGCTTTTCAATGCTCTCTACAGTTTTCATGGAAAAATTCTGCAATGATTGCCAATCAGGGCCAGTATAGGTGTCATTTCTTTTTTGGCTCCAAGCAGCTGAAGGATGTGGATAGCTAATGCTTATCCAAACCTTGATATTATACTTCTTTTATGCAATTACTCAGTGCATTGATGGGCCTTCCTTTTTTTTACTATTTTGGGATGGAGAACCAGTTCTCAACTATTTCTAAAAGGGATCTTAGTACTACTTTTACAACTTACTCCCTCCGTCCCGCAAAGAGTGTCCACTTTGACTTTTTTCAGTCAAACCATTTTATGTTTGACTAAGTTTATATAAAAATATATCAATGCTTTTGATGTCTAACAAGTTTTATTAGATTCATTATCAAATATATTTTCATACCATACCTATTTAATGTTATAAATATTCATATTCTTCATTATAAACTTAGTCAAACTTCAAATAGTTTGACTGAGAAAAGTCAAAGTGGACACTCTTTGCGGGACGGAGGGAGTATTGTTCACTGATATTTTGTTAGTCTATGATTTGATGAGCTATCTGGCAAGAATCAGCCATAAATGTAAAGTTCAGACCTAGTAAAGTTTAATGTGAGCATAAGGAGGCTGGAAATTCAATTTACTTGACACACTTGCATTTGGGACCGAATTTCTTAATATGTATTTCCGTCGTTTATCTGGGTTTGTATGCGTTAGGTACCTTGTAGTGGTTGGGCCTGTTATTGAAGTTTTTACCAGGTCCATGGAGTTATCCTAGCTACGTAGCTCTCATTACTTTTGAAGTATGATTCTCGCTTTAGTTTTCCACCTCTTTTTTGAGGTTTTCTGTAAGTTCCCAAGCTATCTGTTTTAAAATTGGTAACATATTTTCTGTCCGATTAGTTGCACTGTCATTTTTCTGTTGCTTGAAATGACACTAATTTCAGCTGAAATCACTGCTTGATATGAGTATACTATTTGTTGTGGCATCATTAATCTTCAGTTACTGTTTACTTTATCGGATGCCTGTTTGTTTCAGCAGTTGGCGAGAGGGAGTTATTTCTGAGAATTATGAGGCAAATGAGACTAAGTATGTTGTACATTTCTCAGGTAATTTGCACCCTGGCTCCCTCTTCACATTTTACATGTTCTTTGAGTTAATATATAAAACTGAAACTTTAAGGCTAGTAACAGTGGTTGGCTTTCATCAGTGCGCTGCATGTGCCGTAACAGGAAGTGCACAGCGCCCGGCAGCACAGTGAATTACAAATAGGCAGAAGCAACATTCCTATGCTCTATCGAACTTGACTAACATAACTAACTGTTGTATTAATTCAATGTTTCTAACACTAGAGAAGATGGCCTTATGAGGTTAGTATTTTTTGAGTTTATACATTTATACATGTTAGTCATCTGAGTTGTTCTTTAGCTTTTACACTGAGTCTAGACGTCATCATCTAATAACCCAGTATACCGGCAAATCATCTAGTCATCTACATTGCGGAGCCTGCAGATAACAAGAGCCATTGCTTGAGCATTTGTGCAATTGATCTTCAGTAGTACCTGCAACTCTGCCCATTTAATGTTTTAGAAATGTAGGTCACTGGTCCACTGTCAAGTACTACTAGATACACATCCCTGTCTCCTCAGATCACATGGATTTCACCATTAAACAACTTATGGAGTATCATAGCCAATGCAAAGGTGCATATTATATTCTAACTCTTAGTTAATAGGCATGGTAGTCCACTGGTGTTTGTTGCAAATTTTCATGTAAAATCATTTTATTTTGGATACAAATGTAAATGAGCACGAACCAGAACCCTCCAAATATCTGGAATAATTCAAAGATGTTAATGAACCTTCAGTCAAACCAATGGGAGGTTCATCTAATCAAGGGGGGTACATACAGTACTGGGCAATGCAAATATGCCTCTGAGCTGAAAGTGATATTATTTAGTTTGGCAGAATTGATGGTTCATTGCTTACTTTATTCATTATTTTACATGTTGTATTGTTATGTGCTGTCTGCATTGTATTTTAACTTTGTCCTAACTGTTTATTACCTGTTGGAGGTGGTGGTGAGTTGTTAGTTGTCGATGGTTGGAGTCTTCGTCCATCCCGTGTTTGGAAAGATGGTCAATGGACAGAGTGGTCCCGAGCAAGAGAAAGGAAATCTAAAGTCAACAAGGTTGGTTTTACTTTCCACACTTTATCATTTCCTCTGTACTTCTGCACAATGACTGAATTGCAGTGCGCTATGATTTTAGGGTGATTCGCCTCTTGAGAAACGCCAAAGGACAGACCTGCTTCAAGCAGGTGGTGATCTATCTATTGTTGGTGAAGCAGGGAGTCCTTCCAAGGACAAGAATACCAATGCAAAAAAGCCGGACGAGCTCAAGCCATTGCCTTTGTCTCAGAGGGACATGGTTTTCAACATTGGGAAGAGTGTAGCTGAGAATAAATCTGATGCCCTTGCATTCAAACGACCTGGGTTACAAAAAGAAGGATCAAAGGTCTATGGTGTTCCAAGGCATGGAAAGAAGAAGAAGTTTATGGAAGTAAGCAAACATTATGATTCAGGCCAATCTGACAAGATTTCTGAGGGCAATGCATCTAGCAGGCTTGTGAAACATTCTATGCCACAATTGCCAAGACAACTTGAAAATACTTCTAAAGTTGATCATAATAGAGGAGGAAGGAGGCTAGGTGAGATGCGGTCTAGATTACCTAAACCTAAGTCTCAGAATGTTGGAGTTAACAGTGTTCCTGACAAGGGTTCCTTGCCCATATCTGTTCCAAACTCAAGCACTTCCAACACTGAGAAGCCCACTGTAGAAAAAAATAATTCTGTGCTGGGAGGCCTTAGAACTGAAGTTTCTTCTGTTTCTGAAATCCAAGCTGCATCTACTGTTCCTACTTCCAAGCAGAGTGTATCCACTAACAATCGAGCTAAAAGGAAACATGTTCCTACTGTGGGTAATGTGAACAGAGGTGTACCTAGAACCTCTGAAAAGACTAGTTCTGATTCTGGTGAGCCCCAAAGGACTAGTTCAGATTCTGCTGAACCCAGACGATCTAACCGGCGAATTCAGCCAACTTCAAGGGTAAGTATAACTATATCCATGTTCAATTGCAGCTTATTTATATTAATATATATTGCCTTTGGATTTCTTTCTGTCACCAGACTTTCATGGTATGGTTCGTTATTTTAACTAATTGTCTACTCTGCATGAAATATAATTTGGCTTACAATATATTCCTATGTTATTTCCTTTATTCTAGCTTTTTCATACTTTGTTTTGTGGGTCCATTTGGTACATGTTACTGTGCTGATTTCTGTATTTGCTTTTGCACGAGTGGTGATGGTGTGCGTGCCTGCTGTGGAAATGTTATGGAGCATGCCTGAAATGACCTACATATATCAAAGTTCTTGTGCTAACTTTTGCTCCAACTTTGTGCTACAGTTACTAGAGGGTCTGCAAAGTTCCCTCATAATCTCCAAAGTTCCTGGTGACAAGCCCCCTAGGAGCAACTACAGAAGTGCTTCGTCGAGAGGTAATTCTTACACTTATTTCCTTAGTTTACTTTAGTTTCTTTTTTCTTCTGTGATGCTCATTCTGGTATGAAACTTGTGTAAACAGGGAGAACTCATGGCTGAGAAAAGGCGCCGCAGCACTGTTTCAAGCAGGACAGCTCCCTCGTTGTACATAGATGCAGCCACCCAGTATGGAAGCCGAAGGATAGGATTGGAGTAGAAGCTTTTATTGGAGCGCGAAGATTCAGATGTATTATAAACTAGCTCGTTCTGTCTCTCTTTTCTTTTGCCTGCTTGAATCATACATAACTCTTCAGTGTTCTAGAATAGGCATTAATCTCTTAGAAACCTTCTAATTTGTGTGGCGTGGATACGCCGGGAAAGAAATTGGGCGTGCCTTAAATTTATCCGACAGTTTACCTTGTCCCGTTTGGCCTTTACCCCCGTGCGATGCTTGACCACTCTTTTTTTTTTGGCAAGTAGAGCTTGCTGCAGTCGCAAAGCAAAGGTGTGTGCCGTTATGCAGTGAAGGCTGTTGTTTGCTCTCGGGGAAATGATGCCTGTGGAGTGTGCTGCGTTGCTGGTTTGACATTTTCTTACAAGCATTCTGGTGGTGTTCAAGCCAAAGCCTCGTCTCAGAACTGATGTTGATTCTGCTGAACGCCGAAGCTTTCCAAATAAGTGGGCCGGGGGGTATTTTTTTATGGAAAGGCAAGAGATTTGCTCTAATTCTTTATTTAGAAAGAAGGGGGGAAGGCAAAAGGAAAACACTCGACTGGGCCGGTTGAAGATTTCAATCTTCATTAATAAGCTGTAGGCCGGTCTGTCATTTTAAGGGGCCGAAGCATTCTGCATGTTGCAAAACATACTAATACAACAAAAAATGAATTATTAATAATTATTTTTTTTGCCAACACCCTGGGTCCTTTGCGAATGATGGTCAAAGATGACGTACGTGTTCCTCAATTATTTGTTATGGTTATGCCAATAATTCTACAAAAAGTCTTCTGCGTGACAGTGCAATATGTGTATATTTGACTTTAATTTGTTACCAACTATTGATTGCTTAAGCAGATTATATTGACTTATCATGTAGCTTCCTTTGGAGTTAGGATATGAAGCCATCGCTACTGGTCATGCTAGCTGCCAACCCTAATTCTTCCGAGTATGTTTGACGCGGCGTCCTTAATGTGAATTGCCTATTTTAGCCTCAGTAGGTATGTCGTCCGCCTCAGATAACTTGATGTCAACCGTTGACTTGAAGCCATTCAGCTAGTTGCATCGGTGAAACTTTATTGCTTCAAGCAAATCAAGGGAAGGGAGGATGGCTGAAATCTTTGACAAAATGAAGGTGGAGTTCGTCGACCAAGATGAGAGTGTGCAGGTTGTTGCCAACAACATCCGTGACACCGGTGAGGTTCCTGAAAGGTATGTCAGGTATGAGATTAAGGCTGAGCCTGCCGCCGTCGATGTGGAGGGTTACAATCTGCCGGTAATAGATATGTCGAGATTGCTCAACCCCGAGTTTTCTGAGGAGGAGACTGCTAAGCTTGGATCTGCCTGTGAGCAGTGGGGATTCTTCCAGGTTAGTGTTAAGTTCTTGCAGACTATAGCACCTTTCAAAGGTGCTGACCATATCCTTCTTTCTCACTGTCTTTCTTTCTGTACCATGACCTTGTATTGCATCTATCTCTGTGATGTTTATACACTCGATTTTTTGTTTTGCTTCATATAACATTTCTTGTTTCACTTAAAAAGTAAAGAGAGATCCAATTATTTCGCTCTGTCATACCTCTTCCAATCACAACAAACTGATGAGATTAGTGTGAGATTCACAGCTAGTGAACCATGGGTTCGATGGAGAATTGCTACAGCAAATTAAGGCTGACATCACAGAGTTCTTCAACTTTCCATTAGAAGAAAAGTTGGCTGTGGCAATTCCACCGAATGGCATACAAGGGTTTGGCCACCACTTTGTTTTCTCCAAGAAACAGAAGCTGGATTGGGTAGATTTGTTGTTCCTTGATACACGGCCTGTTGAGGCAAGGAGTCTGGCCTTCTGGCCTACGAAGCCTTCCACATTCAGGTGAATTTATCTTACACCACTCAGTTCCTGCCATTTTTAAGAATTTCAACTTTCATGTCCATAACAACTGGATGCTAGTTTTTTTTCATCTAGTTCAATTTATATTGCGCAAAAATGTATAAAACAAGTTACACTACATACCAGGAGCTAGAGAAATTTCTTCTGTAAGCCAACATGCATGGAAGGTATCTCTCTTAATGTTTTCATATTTGTGTTCGGTAAAAGATGTTGTCATATTTGTGAGCAGCTAGAGGATAATATTAAACCATGCTTTATGCTGAAGCAGATTTTGTTCAAAATGGGTAGCATCACCACATTTGATGCTGATGTTTGCTCATTATAGGGGCACACTGGATAAGTACTCACTGGAGCTGGCAAATGTATCTGCACAATTGTTCAAGCTTATGGCCAACGATCTCGGAGTTAAACATGAGGCTCTCCTTGATACCTTTAAAGGTCTGCCTCAAAGCATGAGGATCAACTATTACCCTCCCAGCAGTCAAGCTGACAAGGTTTTAGGCCTGTCACCGCATACAGATGGTGTTGGCATGACATTCCTCCTCCAAGTAAATGATGTAGAAGGACTACAAATCAGGAAGGACGGCAAATGGTTTTCCGTCAAGGCCATACCTGGAGCTCTTGTCAACATAGGGGATGTTCTTGAGGTATTTGAAGTAACACTTGTGCTCTAGGCAAGATTGTCTAATAACTATAGGATAATGCTACATGTAGAGAGTCACACTTTGATCGCATCAACTAAATATCTACTACACCATTTTTCTCCAACAGATCCTCACCAATGGTAAGTACAAGAGTATTGAGCACAGGGCAGTAATAAACCCTGTCAAGGAAAGGATTACGCTTGCAACATTCCATAGTGTCCACCTCGGCTGCACCATTAGCCCGCTTCAGGAGCTGCTGAAGGCAGGCGAGGCGCGCTACAAGGTGGTAGACAGTGTTGAGTTCACCAAGGGCTACTTTGCTGCAAAGCTAGAAGAAGGCAGAAGGTACTTGGAGAGCTTGAAGCTAGGCATATAAGAGTATGCATTTTTTTTAATCTTTCTGTTGGTGACTGCATAATGAGTAATTAATATTGACTTTTTCCCCTGATATATGGCTATCAACACAGATGTGATATGATGCTTCTGTTGGTTAGTGACTATAGTTGATAGTGCATTCATTCTTTTATCTAATATATGTATGTTTCTTTCGGAATAAATGTAATAAGGAAATCCACGAGCGTTGTAATTCCGCTGTTGCGTGCCCTGCGACTGACTACCTGAACCATATACTCAAGTTCAAATATATTTTAAGGGCTAATAAATGAACATTTTGTGCTGTATCTTGTACACACTATGCAGTATAAGTATGACCCTCTGAAGCGAAAATTGCATAAAGCATTGTATGCGGTTAAGATTGTTCTTTGAGAGGGAGTGTCAAGTAAGAAAACCCTAGCCTCCTCTTAGAGAGAGAGAGGAACTCACAATTAACACAACTGAAAGAAGAGAGAGGAGAAGCAAATATTTCCAGGATGGTGCTTAACCGATCTGCCTCAAGCCCTCAAGTCAGTGATTGGAAGCTCAAACATGTTTAGGTTTACACCAAACTTGGTGAGCTTGTTCTATACTTAGAGTACTTCTTCTGGTCAGTTCGTTTAAGAGTTGGTTGAGTAGAACATCAGATTTAATATGGGTTTCGTAGGGTAACTGCAGTATTAGCAGAGTAGCTTTGATAGTGTTTTTTTCCGGGTAGAGTTGTTTTGATAGATGATTAGTTTGGGAAGTGAAACTTCTGTTTTTTGCTGAAACTCTGTCCGTGGACAGGGGACTTGTGGACCTATCATTGTACCAAACTTTTATGCAAATTAGATCTGTGATTTGTGAGATACAAACTGTATTGATTATTGAAGGATACTGTAGCGATCTAGGCTCTTTCGCACCTTTGGTAAGTGTGTGTTTCGGTGATAAATGACAACCATATGCTTGTGACCAATCCTTGTTTTGAAGCGGATTTCTATTTGGGTTATTGTCACGAGTATTGAATGGAATGAGACCCCTCAATTTGATTTAATGGGCTCAATTTGGTTGAAGACTACAAGGCTAAGGACTTTGTTAGTTCCGAGTGTCACAAAGGAGTTGAAAGACACTTCACTTGGATTGCTAGTTTGTAATTTCGACCGTACTATATAAGAGGGGCTCGTACGCTAGTAGCTTGACCATGCACTCAAAAACCATAATTTATGCACACTCAAGTTCCTTGGATCCTATCTAGCTCAAAGAGTTCATGGAAGCAAGGTTGAAGCAAAAGAATCAACGGAAAACTCAAAGGCGCTGAATTGGATGAGTTGAAATCAATTTCATAGCGTCGGATGATCCGACGCCCTATATTTAACACGCGTCAGATGAACCGTCGGATGAACCGACGGTACAAGCATCGGTTCATCCGACGCCTTAGGGTTTGGCTACAGTTCTGGTCAAGGGTCTGTGCTCAAGCATCGGACGATCCGACGCCTTGACCATCGGTTCATTCAACGGTTGCATTTAAATTCAACGAGAGACGCACCAAAACTTCGCCAAAGCACCGGATGAACCGACGCTTGGATGGTATACTCAGCGGTTCATCCGACGGTGTGTTTCAAATCATACAGTACCGCCCCGAGTGTGCACCGAATGATCCGACGGGGCGTCGGTGTATAGCGTCGGTGCATTGTCTGGGTTTCTTGGTTCAACGGCTATATTGGGCGCTGTGAGACACCGGATGATCCGACGCTCAGCAGGGGGGCACCATCGGTTCATCCGACGGTACTACTTTTTCAGGGGACTTTTCCAACGGCTAGCCTCCTTTGCTAGGCCTATAAATAAGCCCCCTGCCTCTCTAGAGCTGCCTTTGCCACTCTGAAGATCTTTGCAGCCTAGGAGAAGGAGAGTGTGTTCTTGCCTATTGGGATTTCTCTTCCTCTTCATTGAGGTGTTCTTTCTTAGTGAGCAAGAGTTTCAAGGTGCATCCATGGCTTAGCTGAGTGCTCAGGTCAAGTGAAGGTGTGTGGGCTTGTTACTCTTGGAGTTTGACGGCTCCTAGACGGTCTAGGTGACTTGGGGGTTCTTGGTGAGCTCTTGGAGATTGTGGGAGCCTCAAGACAAGCTTGGTGTACACGGTTCGAGACCCGCCGTTCCGGAGATGGAGAACGGGTACTCTTAGTGAGCACTTGTGTCTTTGTGACTCAAGGGGGAGCGATACTCTAAGTGAGTGCTACAACGTGGATTAGGGGGAAGCGTCGACTTCTCGATACTACGGAAAAAAATCTGGTCGCCTCTTGTCCATCGTATTTACTTCTAGCACTTACTTTCAGCATTTCAATACCGCTCTCAAGTTTCTTTGTCTTTGTTCTAGCTTGTTTCACTTGTGTGCTTCATATCTTGCCTAGGTTGTCATATTGCCTCCTAGTGTGATATTTGCTAAGGAAACTTGTGATAGTGTGCTCTAGAAGTAGGGAAGAACCTTTTTTAGTATGGGCAACACTAGTTGATAGGTTAAGGTTTTCGTTTTCTTAGAGCTTGCAAAACAAGTCCCATATTCAACCCCCCCTTCTATGTGACTAGATCCTACAAGTGGTATCAGAGCTAGGCTCCCTTTTTGCTTGGCTTAACCGCCTAGGGAGATGGGGAAGGGAAGCAGCAATGGCCCCCCAAGGTTGGCGGGGAAGCGCTTCACCTTTTGGGCGCATAGAATGGCTAGCTATCTTCAAGCTCAACATCATGATGCGTGGCGCACTACCATGTATCCGTTGCCTTCGATTCCCACCGAGAGTGAGGCTAAGTGGAATGCACGCACTAGGAATCACATCTTTGAGGCGCTAGATGAGGAGTTGTTTGATCGCGTCTTTGCTCCCACCGCCCATGAGGTGTGGATGGAACTCAAAGAAATCCATGTGGGTAACAAAAAGATCCGTGAGGAAAAATATGAGTTTCTCAAGTTGGAACTCAATGAGTTCAAAATGAAGGATGACGAGGGGGTAGAGCAAATGTATTCTAGGATGGGGGTGCTTATTCAAAGTATCAATGCTCTCGATGTTGCTAACCTTTCCGAGTAGGAAATCATCCGGAAAATCCTTCAAACGCTCCCCAAGCCAAGATACAACATCGTCAAGGCACTTCTCTTTGAGAAGGATTTCACCACCCTCACCATCACCGAGGTTGTGAGCAACGTCCGCTCCCACGAGATGTTCATGATGGAAGACATGGAATCATCTACCTCACACTCAAGCGCCAAGAAAGATCTTGCACTCAAGGCAAGTGAAAAGGGGAAGTCCAAGAAGATCAAGGAAAAAGCTCCTTCTTCCTCAAGTGAAAGTGATGATCCAAGTGACTCAAGTGAAGCGGAGAGCGATGATGCTAAGCTTGCTCTTCTCATGAGGAAGACCACAAGAATGCTCTCCAAGATTGTCAAGAAGGGCTACAACTATGATCCTAAGAAGCAAAAGTTCCGGTCATCAAGAAGAAGTGGTGAGGGAAGCAATCGGAAGTGCTACAATTGTGGTAGCTATGATCATCTCTCATATGATTGCCCCAAGCCCGACAAGCGAGTGTCAAACTCAAGCAAGAAGAATGATGAAGATGACAAGGATGCCAAGTACTACAAGAAGAACTCATCCAAGAAAGTCATCAAACAAGCCCTACCACAAGAAGAAGGGTGAACATCGTTCTCTCTTGGTTAATGAATGGGTGACCGGGGGTGAGACTTCAAGTGAATCAAGTGAAAGTGAAGAGGACAAGAACAAGAAGATCATCGGTATTGCTATCATGGATGATGAGCCTCCACTTCCACCTCCACCTATGTGCTTCATAGCAAAGCACTCCAAGGTGAGCGATAGTGATAGTAGTGGGTCTTCTAGTGATGATGATCTCTCACCTCTTGCTCTTAAAGATCTTCTTGATGAATACACCTCCATGATAAAGAAACAAAAGAGTAAGCTCAAAGCTCTTGATGAGACTCATGAGAAACTTAAGCTTTCATATGATGAGTTGCTTGTGAAGCACAATGACCTTAGCAAAGAGCATGATGCTTTGGTAGTGTCTAACAAGTCACTTAGAGATGACCACACCAAGTTACTTGATAAGCACAATGAGCTAATCGTCAAGCATGATGACATAATCGTGCTTAACAAGTCTCTTGAGTCAAGTCATATGAAGCTCAAGAAAGAACATGTGCTCTTAGAGATGAAATATCAAGAACTTGAGCTTGCTAGTGAGGACATTGATTCTAGTGGGCATGCAAATGCTAGAGAAGTCACTAAAGTCAATGCCTCCACCTCATGTGATGATCTAATTGAAAAACCTAAGGTCTTGCTTAATGTTGAAAATATTGCATCTTCCTCCAAGACTAACCATGATAGGGTGAAAGCTCTTGAAGAAGAAGTGAGAAGCTTAAGGTCTTGTGTAAAGACTTTGGCCAAGGGTGAGGAGTTGCACAAGGAGATCCTCTACTACAATGCAAGAGACTATGGGACAAAGGGGCTTGGTGCTTTCCCTAATCCCATCAAGGAAACTCCTAGATCAAAGGAGCTATATGGGTGTTTCATTAATGAAGTTGGATCTTATTGTCAACATTGCAAGGTCACCGATCATCACACAAGGGAGTGCCCAACACCTACTCGCCCCTTGCCCACCTTGCCTAGCAACTACAAGTCCATGTACAATGACAACCACTTCTTGTTGACGAAGAAGAACAATGGCAAAGTGGCAATCAAGTTCATTGGGGCCAAACCAAAAGTCAAGCCACCTAGAAGCTTATGGATTCCTAAAGCTCTTGTCACTCACATCAAAGGGCCCAAACTAGCTTGGGTTCCTAAATCTCAATGCTAATTTTTGTGTGTAGGTGAACTACAAGGCCGGAGGGAGTCATTGGATACTTGATAGTGGTTGCACTCAACACATGACCGACCAAGTAAAAATGTTCACCTCACTAGTGGATGGTGCGGAGATCATGAACAAGTTTCATTTGGTGATAACTCTAAAGGAAGGATCTTCGGATTGGGTGAAATCTCTCTAACTAATGACTTATCCCTTTCCAATGTTCTCTTTATGGATTCTTGTAGTTATAACTTGCTTTCCATTGCACAATTTTGTGACCTTGGTCTTTCATGCACATTTGATGATGAAGGGGTCACAATTACTAACAAGAAAACTAATGAAGTTGTTTTCAAGGGATTTCGCTATGGCAATCTTTATCTTGTAAATTTTACATCCCGTAAAGCAAACTTGACTACTTGCCTTGTCTCCACTACATCCAAGGGTTGGCTATGGCATCGCCGCATTGCACACATAGGCATGAGCCAACTCAAGAAAGCTTTCAAGAAAGGCATGGTCCTTGGTGTGAAGGATGTTACATTCGAGAAGGACAAGTTGTGTAGTGCATGTCAAGCCGGCAAGCAAGTTGCAAGCCATCATCCCATGAAGGCTTATGTATCTACCACAAGACCATTGGAGCTCATTCACATGGACCTCTTCGGACCAACTACATACAAGAGTCTTGGTGGTAATCTCTATTGTCTTGTCATTGTTGATGATTTCTCACGCTATACTTGGACTTTCTTTTTGGAGGACAAGGGCAAGACATTTGACATCTTCAAGAAGTTCGCTACTAGAGCCCAAAATGAATTTGGGTCATCCATGGTGAAGATTAGGAGTGACAATGGGTCGGAATTCCGCAACACAAAGATGGAAGAGTATTGTGATGGTGAAGGCATCAAGCATGAATTCTCCTCAACCTATACACCCCAACAAAATGGTGTGGTTGAGAGGAAGAACAAGACACTCATCACTCTTGCTATAGCTATTTTGGATGACTATGGAGTCTCGCAAAGGTTTTGGGCGGAAGCTATCAACACGGCATGTCACACTTCAAATAGAGTGTATCTCCACCGACTCATGATGAAGACACCATATGAGCTACTCATTGGGAGAAAGCCCAACATCTCTTATTTTCGGGTGTTTGGTTGTAAGTGTTTCATTTTCAAGAAGAAGAAGCATCTAGGGAAGTTTGAGAGTAGAGTGGATGAGGGCATATTTGTTGGTTATGCATCTAACTCCAAAGCATATAAAGTACTAAATAACTTTACTAGAGTGATTGAAGAAACATGTGATGTGGAGTCTGATGAATCTAATGGCTCCCAAGGAGATGGTTTTTGTTGTGATGATGTAGGAAAAGAACCTCTTCGAGAAGCAATGCAGAAGATGGCCATTGGTGACATCAAGCCAAGGGAGGATGATGACCCTCACTCCATTCTTGAAGACTCATCCTCCGATGATGATAATGATAATGATCCACCAAGGCATCCACCTACATCACCCACAAGACAAGATAGTACATCTTCCTTACAAGAACCACCTCCTATCTCACAAGACACTCAAGATCAAGTAGAGGACATGGGCGAAGTTCAATCTTATGATGATCCCACCTCTACAATGTTTGGAAGACGCACAAGGACTTCAACAAATCATCCAATTGATCTTGTGTTGGGTGATCCCCAAGGGGGTACAAGGACTCGCCGCAAGCAATACGCCTCATTTTGCAAACATCATGCTTTTGTCTCTTTTGTAGAACCCACAACTATAGATGAAGCTCTTGGGGAAGCGGATTGGATCTTGGCTATGCAAGATGAGCTCAACAACTTCACAAGAAATCAAGTGTGGGAGTTGGTCGAGCGCCCCAAGAACAAGAATGTGATTGGCACCAAGTAGGTCTACGGAGAACAAGCAAGATGAACATGGCATTGTGGTGAAGAACAAGGCAAGACTTGTCGCTAAAGGGTACTCTCAAGTAGAAGGCTTGGACTATGGAGAGACCTTTGCTCCGGTGGCACGTCTTGAAGCTATTTGTATCCTCCTTGCATATGCATCTAGTCATAAAATGAAATTATTTCAAATGGATGTAAAGAGTGCTTTCTTGAATGGCTTCATCAATGAAGTCTATGTGGAGCAACCTCCCGGTTTTGAGGATGCTACATATCCTAACCATGTCTATAGGTTGTATAAGGCGTTGTATGGACTCAAGCAAGCTCCTAGGGCATGGTATGAGAGGCTGCGGGACTTTCTCATTGAAGCGAGATTCAAGATTGGTAGAGTGGACAACACTCTTTTCACAAAGATAATCAACAAAGAACTCTTCATTTGTCAAATTTATGTTGATGATATTATCTTTGGCTCTACTAATCTCAAAGTGTGCAAGGATTTTAGTGAACTCATGACTAGGGAATTCGAGATGTCAATGATCGGAGAGCTCAACTTCTTCCTTGGGTTTCAAATCAAGCAATTGAAGGAAGGGACTTTCATTCATCAAGAGAAGTACACCAATGATATTCTCAAGAAGTTCAAGATGGATGATTGTAAGCCGATCAAGACTCCAATGCCTACTAATGGACATCTCGACCTAGATGAGGGAGGTAAATCGGTTGACCAAAAGCTTTACCGTTCTATGATCGGTTCTCTTCTTTATCTTACCGCATCTAGGCCCGATATCATGTTTAGTGTTTGTATGTGTGCTCGGTTTCAAGCCAACCCTAAAGAATCTCACCTAAGTGCTTTAAAAAGGATCCTTAGATACTTAAAATACACCCCTAGCATTGGCTTGTGGTACCCCCATGGTGCTTGTTTTGAGCTCTTGGGTTATTCGGATTCGGACTTTGCCGGATGTCGAGTAGACCGTAAGAGTACTTTGGGTGGGTTCCATTTGCTAGGTCGCTCTTTGGTTGCTTGGTCCTCTAAGAAGCAAAACTCCATGGCCTTATCCACCGCGGAGGCGGAATACATTTCCGCGGGGGCTTGTTGTGCTCAAATCCTATATATGAAGCAAAGCCTCTTGGATTATGGTGTGGTTCTAGATAGGGTTCCCCTCCTTTGTGACAATGAGAGTGCCGTAAAAATTGCTAACAACCTGGTTCAACACTCTCGCACCAAGCACATTGATATCCGTCACCACTTCTTGCGAGACCGCGTTGCAAAAGGGGACATTGTCCTTTGTGGTGTTCGCTCCGAGGAGCAATTGGCGGATATATTCACCAAGCCTCTTGATGAAAACACCTTTTGTAGGCTTCAGAGTGAATTAAATGTGCTTGATGCGTCTAACATCATGTAATGCTTGTCATATAGTTTGCATTTGCATATGTACATGATTAAGGGCTTGTCTAACCTTGATGAGATAGTGATGAGTATGGGTCTTGCTTGAGCCGGTGGTTCTCTTGTTTCACTCAAGGCATGAAGAATGGCTCATCATGAATAAGCTCGTCAAGGGGTCAAACTTGGCAAGATAGTTTACCTTCTCGCTTTGCATGTTTGCTTGTCATGTAGATGCACTCATGTTTATTTTCATGCATTTGTTCTTGCATAGCATTGCGTGAGAGAAGTCACAAAGAAACTCACACTATGAGAAAGTTGCTTAGCGTTCAATGCAAATCAACAACTCTTAAGATGTGATGAGACAAATGGTTGTGCTTAATGCCTATTGAGTTAAGTCCTAACGAGCTTATGGTGTCAATCTCTAAGTTCAAAGGCAATTAACTCATACATTCCCTTTTTGGAGCTCCCTCCCTCCTTTGGTTCTTAATTTGCCTATTTTTATCTATGGTTTATCCCTTTTTAGGGAGCTAATTGTGTATTATAAGTATTTTATAAAGGAGTGCTTGAGGGGTGAGGTTGTCACTCAGGATTGATCCAAAGATGTGTTTGTGTTGGATTGTGTGTGACATTCAACGGATCAAAAAAAGAGAAATAGTTCAACAAAATCGAATTGTCACCGTCGGATGAACCGACGCCCTGTAGGTTCTAGCGTCGGAACATCCGGTGAAGGGGTCTGGGCGCTCGGTTGCTCTCTCGTTAGCAAATTCCGCACCGTCGGATGAACCGACGCCTTCGCGTCTTTTGACCATCGGTTCATCCGGTGCTGAAGAAATTTGCCCTTCTTCCCAGACCCGTGCGCAACTCCTCTGACGCGTTATAAAAATAGGCCGTCGGACTATCCAGTGCCTTGTTTCACACGGGAGCTCAGTTGCACCGACGGTTCGACTGACGCTTCTATTTTTCGACCGTCGGTTCATCTGACGTTACTCTAAAGTGTGGGTCCTACCTGTCATATTCGTCGATGGTTACTCGTATCAGTTCTAACCCTAACTCCGTCCGCCGTCCACGCCCGAGCCCAAATCGCCCCGCCGCCGCTGTCTAGCTCAACTCCGGCGAACCTCCTCGCGTGCGGGCGCCCGTGCATCACTCCGCCGTCCCTCGTGCTCACCGCCGGCCGCCGCGCGCGCTCCCTCGCGTCCAAATCCGCGCGCACGCGCGCCGCTGACACCCACCTAGGGTTTCGCCGCCGCCGCCGATTCCGGCCGTTCTCCGCCACCACTACTCGCCGGCGGCCGTCTAAGGGTGCGCGAGGACCGATTCTCCATCCACAGCCGTACATCGTCGTCCATCCCTTCGCTGTGGTGAGCACAAGCACTGATCTAGGGTTCCTGTGCACTGTTTCTTAGGGATTTTGATCTTGTTCTTCACAATTGAACTTCAGTGCTTGAAATCTAGCATCTTGTGGTCCTGAAATTCCTAGCATTTGTTCCTGTTCATCCTTAATCTAGGGCAATTTTAGGCTATTGATCATGCTCTTAGGGGTAGCATTACATTGTTCACACTTTTTGATCCTTAGAGCATTTGATTTAGCAACCTTGCCTTGCTCAAATTTGCTCCCTAACTCATAGCTTGTGATATTTTCATAGACCTTTGAGCATTGTTTTGGGCAATTGCAAGAATTATCCCTGTTTATCCACACACACTTGCACATCTTGCTCACCTAAGGACTTCATTAGCATTTTCTTTTTTGTGGCAGCTTTTCTCCTAGATGTTCATACTTAGGCTCATATCAGTCATTTGCTTTACTTAAGGACCCCTTATCCTTAGTTACATATCATGTTTATTCTCGTCTCTAGCCATTGTAACACCCTAAAAATTCCATCACTAAAATATTATAGCAACAAATGGCTAGGTTTAAAAATTTCCTTAAGGACATAAAATAAATCATTAAACAAATTGGCTTTTAAATAAATAAACATCACTAAAATAATTTAGAGAAATAAGTGCTTGTGCATCATGTTTTGAGAGCATGGATTTTTTGTTTGAGTTTGATTGTTTGAAAAATGAATTTGAAAGAAATTTGAAAAAAAAAAGAAAACAAACAAACTCTCTTCTCTCCCTCTCTCCCTTCCTAGCCCAGCCCGCAAGCCCCCAGGCCGTCGGCCGTTTCTTTCCCGCACGCGCCGTCGGCCCATGTGGCCCAACTCCGCGGTGCCGGCCCGGCACGCCCTCCCCTCCCTTTTCTTTTTTGAGCGGAGGCCCGACGGGTGGGGCCCCGCGGTCGGGAGCTCCTTCAACCTCCGGCCGCGGGTCGGCCCCGCGCCCTCTTCATGGCCGCCGGCGTGGTGCCGGCCGGATCCATCACTCCCCCGCCATCAAAACCCCTTAAACGAGCGCAGTGATGCCCCTCCTTCACTTCCCCCCCCTTAATTCGGCCGTTATCGCTCTTTAACCCCCTCCCCTCCTTAACTCCATTCAAGCCGTGGCCATCAATGGCCATGGCCGCCGTGAACCGCCTCCCGGCGCCCCTCGGCCCTATATAAACCCCCCCAAGGCACCCCCGCTACCCCCCTTCGCTTCACACCAAGTCCCACCGCCCTCCCGTGCTTTAGCCACTTGCGCCACCGCCGTGCACCGAGCGCCGCCGCGCCATCGCCGCCGCCGAGCCCGTCCGTCGCCGGTAAAGCTCCTGGACCCCCCCCAATCTTTTCCCCTTCGCACGTTCAAGCTAACCGGCGCATCACATTGAACCGTAGGCCCTCAAGCACCCCGGGCGCGGCTCGCCGTCGCCGCCGTGGAGTTCGGTCGCCGGAGCTGTTTTGCGCCGTCGCCGCTTCTCCATCCAATTCCGTTCGCCGAGCACCAATCCGGCGTAAGGATCCCATCCCCGCCCTAATCTTTGCTTGTACCCGACCATAGCGCCGCCGCCGCTTGGCCGGCCGGCCCGGCCGTCCGCCCCCATGGACGCCGCCACGGTCGTTGCCTTAATCCACCCGTGCAAGCATGCGATCGAGTTCGCGGTGTTCTCGGCTTCGTCTAGATGTCCTTTGCGCGCGTTTTCGTGGCGGGAACCCCTGTGTGGACGTCGCCGGCGACCTAGCCGCCGCGCGCGCGCGCGCACGCCGTCGCGGGCGCGCGCCCCCCGGCGCACGCGTGCGTGGATGGCCTTTGGATCGGCCATCCACGGCTCGGATCATTTGGACCCCGCGGGTTAAACCGTGGGTAACGGTCAACCCGAGACCGTTTTGCTAAAGAGCCCCCCAACCCTTTTACAATCGCAAGCCGGTCCTCCCACCTTTAAAGATCTTTACATTTCGATCCCGAATTTTGTATTCCGGCCCATTTTGTTTTCATTAAATCCTTGCTCAGAGGTCCTTAACAGCCCACTTAGAGTTTAAACCTTCTGTTTTTAATTTTATTTATGTTTTAGTCCCTGTTTTCTTGCTGTTAGGCCCCTGAATAGTTTAGTTTATCGCAGATTAGTCCTTAGACCTTGTTTTTAGCGTAACTTCTTCGTTATAGCTCCGTTTTTAGCGTTCTTGTAGTCCTTGCGATCGTCTCAGCGAGCCCGTCGTTTTAGTAGCATGTTTTAGTCTTTAGGATTGCTTGGTGATCTGTTTTATTTATTGTATGCTTTATGTGTGCCTCGTAGATATCGTGCTGTTTCATCCGAGCCACCTCTCGGGGACGATCGGGAGCAAATTTGTTTGAAGAAGAAGAAGTTTTTCTTGTAGTTGAGGAAGGCAAGTGGTCTTCTCCCCCTGCATGTTCTCTTTTTGTCCTATATAATTGCATTACAAATTAATGTTTACTTTATGTTATCATTGCATTAAATTGACGGGAAACCTTTTTAAGGACTTACCTAGATCTTTTACCACGATCCTTGGCCCGGCCCTTTTAAATAAAGTTTTGGGTAGAAAACGCTAGTTGCTTAACATGGGTTGGTTAAAAAGGGGTCTTTTATGGAAACGTTACATGGCTTATAAGATGATGTTTTGGGTAACGCAAGAGCACTTGAATTAATCGGAACATGGAGAACCACCCAAGAAAACATGCGCAACCACAGTGTTACATGGCTCGACCTTAGCCGAATAATTAGGTGTGCGATCGTACTAGTGGCCCTTTTCCGAAAGGAGCGGAGAGGGGGATCGGGTTGCGGGGGTATAGCCGGCCCTTTTGGGGTAGTAGCCTTTGCTAAGGTGCGACCACTAGGGAGGGTTATGGTCCGCCCCGATCCGTAACTATGCGGGTCGTTAGTCTTTTGCATGCCTTTGTAAAGGCTTCGTAGCGTCCCTATGCAATCACACCTCGGAAGTGTGGTATGGTGCTTGGCCGCATCGCATGGTTGGGTTTAAAGTTCTTCGGAGCTTTTACGCGAGCCGTGGGTAAAGTGTGCAAACCTCTGCGAGTGTAAAGGCGATCGATCGGCCGTGCTCACGGTCATGAGCGGCTTGGACCCTCACATGATTAATAAACTTAAAGAAGAGATAAAACGTGGTCGTTGAAGCTCGTTGAGCTTGGGTTGTTTGGCATTTAAGTTTCTCTTAAGTGGGTTGGTACGAACTTACACCTAGTAACTAGGAGTTCCTTAATTAAAACTTGACCAACATTAAAATGCTAACATTTGCGCAAAACCTTAGCCTATCCTTGATAGCCTAGCATTTTCCCCCACTTGCCGAGCTCCAACCATAAGTGTGCTCGGCCTTGCCTATCGCCGTTCGGAGGAGAACTTTGGAGGGGAGTTCTACGATGACTTTGATGAGTTGTGAGGCTTGCGGACCCCCCGATCAAGTGCTCGTGGGAGCGGAAGACGAGGACTCGACGAGTAGTTATCGTTTTCCGTTGTTAGAGACCTTCGAGTCTCCCCGCATGAGTGTAATAAGAGGTTAAACTTTGAAATACGTTTGTAAACTCGTTTATGGTATTTCACTCATTTTTTTGTCTATCATATGTGTGTGAGCGATCCGGCGCACATATGAGATGCACTTGGTTCCTCTTCGGAAATCGGGTGTGAGTGGTATCGAGAGCGGTTTGATCGTAGGAACGCGGCCTTAGTCGAAATGGACGAAATTTAAGGATTCATGTTCTAGATCATTCCGTCATCCTTCAAAACCACCTTATTTTCGCATAAAAATCTAATTTGTTCATGTTCTTTTGTTGAAAATTTGCATCATTTTGATTTCCTCTATCTTGAGTTCGGTCTTCTCTTAACGGATGGCCGAGTCACGTCTTACGCCCGCAAGAGCACCGGTGGTCGCCTTCCTTCGGGCGGCGGCTCCACGCTATCCGGTAGTCCCGGAGGAGGCACGGCGGGGAGGAGGCACGGCGGGGAGGTGGGAGATTACCGGTGCGATTACTGACCGGGAGCGGTTGAGCGGGGATATCGGGCAAGTACAACATGAGGAAAATGATGAAGAAGAACCGAGAGGAGATAGTGTTTGAGGAGGATGGGACCGAGGAGCATCCACGGCTATATGACGGGGTTTTTACGGGAGGTTAATGAAGATGGAGATATAATATTTCCACCGGAGGTAGAAGGTCGAACCGAACCGGATGTGGAAGGAGGAGAAGAGCTTGATCGGAATGCGGCGGGAAATGACCCGGATGACTGCGGGAATGACTCAAGCGACGGTGAAGAAAGTTCCGGCGAGGAGGATGATGAAAGTGAAGAAGAAGAGGAAGAGGTGGACATAGAAGGATTAGAGGATGACAACGATCTTTGTGGGAAATGGAGAAGATGACAATGGTGATCGAGAATGAGAACAACAACAACAATGAAAATGAAGAACAGCAAGGTGATGCGCATAGGTACCACGGGGCGAGTACCATGAGCACACATACCTCGGCCGGACGCTCCGTTCGTGAGCTATTGGAGGAGGCTGTTACGGGGAGATAGAATATGCGGTGAGACCATTGTACATCACCGGACACTATGTAGAGCCGGGGATGAGAGATTATTACACCACGAGAGGTCCATGTCGGGGTTGCTACTGCACGGGCGGGGAAGATGGAGGACCCGTACTATTCACCCCTGCACAAGACACTTTGCCTCGAAGCGAGGTTGCTATCAATGACGCCGCCGGAAGAGCACCGTGGTCCATCGGCAACACGTTCCGTGATCGCTTAGAAGGCACGGACTTCGGATTCGTCCCCGGCGAGTCGGTGGTACGAGAGAACACCGTAATACCTATGGGGAACTTCCGAGATAGCCGTGTTGACATCCTTGCCGAGTGACGGCGGCTCTTAACACGGACACGGAGGGAGCGACGGCGGAGTTGGATAGGACACATCGGGAGCTACGAGAATGCACGGGCGAGGATAGCCCGGTGGAGGCTCGGCTAGCGGGGACGGCGGCCACCGACGAAGCGAAGCGTCTTGTCCTTCCCGTTCTCCTCCCCCGTAAAAGGCTTCGATACGGCACTCCAGCGGCTACCACTAGTCTTCGGTGGAATAGGAATTAGGATATCCACCATCTTTTTCTTTTTCCGGTAGACGTTCCTGCGAGGACGCGCGTTTGTAATAAAGTTGTTGAGTGAACCATGTTTGATTTGGATCTTTGCTTGAGTGAGTTGTATTGTGGAGTGATGGCCACAAATGCAACAAGAAAAATCATGTTAAGATTAATGGTTAGTTGGGGTTCAGTTCCAAATTGTCTTCTACCTTACTTATCCAACCAAATCGATCGTGCAAAATCTGTTCGCGCAGTTCCTTGACAGCGCAGCAATGTTTTTATCATAACTCAAGCTACAGAACTCCGATTTACCTAAAACCAGTTGGGTTGGTTCACAAATTTTGTGGATCAACCTCTGTCCAAAATTCAGCATCAAAGGTTTAATATACAGCGAGTTATAAACAGAACAATGGGGTTAACAGAATCTGTAAAAACATGCTAACACAGCTGCAGTATTCGAATTATAACTCAAGTTGTGGATCTCCAAATGGGATAAAACCAGTGGGGTTGGTTTCAGAAATGGGTTCTACACGGCCTGGGAAAAGTTTATAATTTTTGAAGAAGGATACCGTGTGATATAACAGTTTTATCGGAATGAACCAAATCTGTCACAGAAAGGAAAATCTTGTCGTTTCCTTAATTCAAACTCACTTCTCTACACAACAGTTCGATAATCTTATCTGAAATATCTTCCTCTAACAATCAGATGGTAAACACCAGGTCAGGAGGAGGACAGGACGTCCCGCCAGTGGTTCGGGCACGCATAGCCAATCAACAAAACCCGGTGCCACCTCCCCCACTCAACCCCGCAATGGATTCCGCTACCCAGCAATTCTTCGCTGCCCAGATGCAGCTAATTCGGAGAACCCGACCGCCGCGGTGCAAAACCTACAAGCCCAACGAGAATCGGCCCGCGAGCACCACCCCCCGCCACCACCACCCGCTCCGAGGGATAAGCACAAGGAGTTTATGAGCCACCACCCTCCCACCTACTCTCACTCAACCGATCCGCTAGATGCCGATGATTGGTTGAAAACCATTACCAAGAAGTTGGAGAGGGCTCAATGCAATGACCGAGAAATGGTCCTTTATGCTTCGGACGCTTGGAAGGGCGGGCATCGATTGGTGGGATGCCTACACGGTCGCCCATCCCGCACCCAACACCATCACATGGCGGCGGTTCCGAGATGCTTTTCGCGCTCACCACATCCCCGACGGGGTGTTAAAGCTTAAACGAGAGAGAGTTCCTTGCTGCGAAACGGGGCAATATGTCCGTAAATGAATACCTGGACAAGTTTACACGGTTGTCCCGCTATGCTCCCGACGAGGTCAACACGGACCCAAAAAGGCGGGGAGCGTTTTCTTGATGGGTTGATTGGACCAGCGAACTACCGGCTCCCGAGCCATACCTTCCCGGATTTCGCCACGCTCGTTAAACAAGGCGATCGGCCTAGAGAACAAGCGCGAGAGAGCTTGGGGAGCGAGAAACGCAAGTTTCAATCCCGAGTCGATCCGGCGACCATACTCGCCCCCGCTTCGGCTACCATCAAAATACACCATTCCGCTGCGGAGGGCGGGGTGGTAAGCACCCCCGGAATATGCGGCTGCGGCGTTCTTTCCCGGCGGCCTCAACGGTTCAACCCGCAAACCCCACGCACACCGAACTTCCGGCGGAACCGTCCGGCTCCTACCCCGGGTGCACGGCTAAGAAGAAACACCACACCCGTGCAGCCCAACGGATGCTTCAAATGTGGCGAGTTGGGGCATTATGCCAATAAGCGCCTAAGCGTGGAATGCGGACTCCCCGGAGGAGTAACATTCGGGAAAGTGGGACGACCCTCAACTCCGGCCACGCCCTGGAAGTGCGGGCACTCCGAGGGGCAACAAAGCTCGGCAAAATTATGTGCGTAGTAGGGTGCACAACATGAGCGTGGAGCGAGGCACAAGACGCATACGGGGTTGTACTTGGTACGTTCCCTATCGATTCTATACACCTTTACGGTATTATTTGATTCGGGAGCTACGCATTCATTCATTACCGATCGAGTTCGTAGCAAGGCATAATATGCACCGTGAGTCCGATGAAGAAACCTTTGCTTGTTAGTTCACCTGGCGGTGATATGAAAGCCAACCATCTGTGCCCCCAAGTAAACCTTAAAATCATGGGGATAGACTTTCCATCTAATCTGGTAGTCCTCAAATCACGGGGCATAGATGTAATCCTAGGGATGGATTGGTTAAGAAAGTATGATGGGGTTATCCGGTGCGGGAAAAATCGGTTCATTTGACCGGCCCACAAGGAGACGGGAATAGAGTTTATCGCAACACCGTCACCTACGGGAAGGAGTTAGTGAATTCCATGAAAGGAAAAGTGTTGGAAGATATTAAGGTGGTGAATGAGTATCCGGATGTATTCCCCGATGACTGCCGGGTATGCCACCCGACCGAGACATTGAATTCAGCATCGAACTCTTACAGTCTTGCTCCTATATCTAAAAGGCCATATAGGATGGATGTCAAAGATTTGGCGAAATTAAAGAAACAAATAGAGGAATTGTTAAGTAAAGGGTTTATCCGTCCTAGTTCATCACCATGGGGAGCCCCCACACTCTTCGTAGATAAAAAGGATGGATCTAGGAGGATGTGTGTAGACTATCGATCTCTCAATGAGGTCACCATCAAAAATAAATATCCTTTACCCCGGATAGAAGATACGTTCGATCAAATGAGAGGAGCGAAAGTTTTCTCTAAGATAGATGCGCGATCGGCTACCATCGACTCAAGATCCGTATGGAGGACGTTCCTAAAACGGCTTTCACATCAAGATATGGACCGTACGAGTTCACGGTGATGTCCTTTGAATTGACCAACGCTCCAAGGCATACTTCATGTATCCGATGAACAAAGTTTTCATGGAGTATCTTGATCGGTTTGTGGTAGTATTCATAGATGATATCTTAGTTTTCTCTCGGAATGAAGTGGAACATGAGGGACACTTGAGACTGGTATTGCATAAACTTCGAGAGCATCAGTTATACGCCAAGTTCAGCAAGTGTGACTTTTGGTTGAAGGAGGTCTCGTTTCTTGGGCACATTATCACGGACGGAGGAATTGCTTTTGTAGACCCAAGTAAAGTTCGGGATGTGTTAAACTGGACTCCACCTAGAAATGTATCGGAAATCGGGGAGTTTCCTCGGTTTGGCGGGGTACTACCGACGATTTATAGAAGGATTCTCGAGAATCGTAAAACCACTCACTTCTTTGTTGGAGAAAGGAAAGGAGTTTAAGTGGGATGACAAATGTCAAGCTAGCTTTGAAGAACTAAAGAAGAAATTGACCACCGCACCGATCGATAATGCACGATATACACAAAGGATTTGATGTGTATTGTGACGCATCAAGGCAAGGACTAGGATGTGTTCGATGCGGGGAAGGAAAAGTGGTAGCATATGCTTCTAGGCAACTAAGGAAGCATGAACAAAACTATCCTACACATGATGCGGAGTTAGCGGCTATAGTGCACGCACTAAAGATTTGGAGACACTATATGATTGGAAACAAGTGTCGGATATTCACGGACCACAAAAGCCCGAACTACATTTTCACCCGAGAGAGATCTCAATCTCGGACAACGAAGATGGTTAGAGCTGATTAAGGATTACGATTTGGACATACGGTATCATCCGGGAAAGGCCAATGTGGTGGCGGATGCCTTGAGCCGTAAGAGCCAAGCAAACATGTTAGTAGCCCGATTAATGCCTCAAGAAGCTGTGTTGGGAAATGGCACAACTCAATGCGGGGATAGCTGCACCGAGCGAAAGTATGACATTAGAAATGGAGTCAACTCTTGAACGGGAGATTAGAAGGGGGCAATTGGACGATGAAAAGATTAAGGGGTATAAGAAATTGATTGAACAAGGCAAAGTTCCGGAATTCGGAGAGGATGAACGGGGAACCATTTGGTTTAAGAACGAGGATCCGCGTACGGAAATCAAACATCTTCGTGAGTCCATCTTGAAAGAAGCACACGATTCAGCCCTCTCTATACATCCGGGAAGTACCAAGATGTACCAAGACCTAAAGCGGAAATATTGGTGGTACGGTATGAAGAAAGATGTTGCGGCTCATGTAGCACTATGCGACATATGCCAAAGAGTAAAAGCGAGCATCAAAGGCCGGCGGGGTTACTACAACCACTACAAGTACCGAATGGAAGTGGGAAGAGATTAGTATGGATTTCATAGTAGGATTACCACGTACACGAGATGGATACGATTCGATATGGGTCATAGTGGACAGATTGACCAAAGTTGCACACTTCATACGGTAAAGACCACATATTCGGGAACAAAGTTAGCGAGAATTATACATATCAAAGATAGTCTGTCTACATGGGGTACCAAAGAAGATAGTATCAGATCGAGGCACTCAGTTCACGTCCCGATTCGGCGAAATTACATGAGTGTATGGATACGAAGTTAAATTTCAGCTCGGCATATCATCCACAGACAGATGGTCAAACGGAAAGAACGAATCAAATCCTAGAGGATATGTTAAGGGCATGTGCCTTGAAACATGGTGGAAGTTGGGATAAAAGCTTGCCATACGCGGAGTTCGCATACAACAATAGTTATCGAGTAGTCTTAAGATGGCACCGTTTGAAGCTCGTATGGAAGGAAGTGCGAACGCCCGCGTTCCGGAACCGGACCAGGGGAAAGTCAGCTCTTTGGTCCAGAAATAATAAAAGAAGCAGAAAGACAAGTGGAGATAATTCGGGAAAATCTCAAGATTGCTCAATCCAGACAAAAGAGTTATGCAGACCCTAAGAGAAGGGAAGTGATATTTGAAGTCGGGGATTATGCATATCTGAGAGTGTCACCTATCCGAGGCCTTCGTAGGTTTAATATCAGAGGGAAGTTATCGCCTCGCTTTATCGGACCTTTTCAAGTCTTGGAAAGACGTGGTGAAGTAGCTTATCGGTTGGAGTTACCGGAACGCTTGGCAGGTGTCCACGATGTGTTCCATGTTTCTCAGTTGAAAAAGTGCACGAGTGAGGTCAGAGTAGAACATTTACCATTGGAAGAAGCGGGAGGTAAAGGATGACCTAACATACAAGGAACACCGGTTAAAATCTTGGATACCTCCGAAAGGGCTACTCGCAGTAAGGTCATTAGGATGTGCAAAGTACAATGGAGTCACCATTCAGAGGACGAAGCTACCTGGGAAAGAGAGGACGAACTTAAGGAAGAATTCCCTCAGCTGTTCTCTAATCTTCCTGAATCTCGGGACGAGATTCTCTTTAAGGGGGTAGGATTTGTAACACCCTAAAAATTCCATCACTAAAATATTATAGCAACAAATGGCTAGGTTTAAAAATTTCCTTAAGGACATAAAATAAATCATTAAACAAATTGGCTTTTAAATAAATAAACATCACTAAAATAATTTAGAGAAAATAAGTGCTTGTGCATCATGTTTTGAGAGCATGGATTTTTTGTTTGAGTTTGATTGTTTGAAAAATGAATTTGAAAGAAATTTGAAAAAAAAAAGAAAACAAACAAACTCTTTCTCTCCCTCTCTCCCTTTTCCCAGCCCAGCCCGCAAGACCCCAGGCCGTCGGCCTGTTTCTTTTTCCCGCACGCGCCGTCGGCCCATGTGGCCCAACTTCGCAGCTGCCGGCCCAGCACGCCCTCCCCTTCCTTTTCTTTTTGAGCGGAGAGCGACGGGTGGGGCCCCGCGGTCAGGAGCTCCTTCAACCTCCCGCCGCGGGTCAGCCGCGCCCCTCTTCACGGCCGCCGGCCGTTACCGGCCGGATCCATCACTCCCCCGCCATCAAAACCCCCTTAAACGAGCGCGGTGATGCCCCTCCTTCACCTCCCCCCCCCTTAATTCGGCCGTTATCGCTCTTTAACCCCCTCCCCTCCTTAACTCCATTCAAACCGTGGCCATCAATGGCCATGGCCGCCGGTGAACCGCCTCCCGGCGCCCCTCAGCCCTATATAAACCCCCCCAAGGCACCCCCGCTACCCCCCTTCGCTTCACACCAAGTCCCACAGCCCTCCCGTGCTTTAGCCACTTGCGCCACCGCCGTGCACCGAGCGCCGCCGCGCCATCGCCGCCGCCCGAGCCCGTCCGTCGCCGGTAAAGCTCCT
The DNA here is from genome assembly GCA_947561735.1 of Cenchrus americanus. Classification (NCBI taxonomy): domain Eukaryota; kingdom Viridiplantae; phylum Streptophyta; class Magnoliopsida; order Poales; family Poaceae; genus Cenchrus; species Cenchrus americanus. The sequence goes on from OX387243.1 coordinate 107,630,311, forward strand.
GGACCCCCTCAATCTTTTCCCCTTCGCACGTTCAAGCTAACAGGGCGCATCACATTGAACCCGTAGGCCCTCAAGCACCCCGGGCGCAGCTCGCCGTCGCCGCCCGTGGAGTTCGGTCGCCGGAGCTGTTTTGCGCCGTCGCCGCTTCTCCATCCAATTCCCGTTCGCCGAGCACCAATCCGCCGTAAGGATCCCATCCCCGCCCTAATCTTTGCTTGTACCCGACCATAGCGCCGCCGCCGCTTGGCGGCGCCGCCGGCCGTCCGCCCCCATGGACGCCCGCCACGGTCGTTGCCTTAATCCACCCGTGCAAGCATGCGATCGAGTTCGCGGTGTTCTCGGCTTCGTCTAGATGTCCTTTGCGCGCGTTTTCGTGGCGGGAACCCCTGTGTGGACGTCGCCGGCGACCTAGCCGCCGCGCGCCGCGCGCACGCGTCGCCGCCGCCGCGCGGGCGCCGCCCCGGCGCACGCGCGCGTGGATGGCCACTAGATCGGCCATCCACGGCTTAGATCGCTTGGACCCCGCGGGTCAAACCGTGGGTAACGGTCAACCCGTGAACATTTTGCTTAAGAGCCCCCCAACCCTTTTACAATCGCAAGCCGGTCCTCCCACCTTTTAAGACCTTTACTTTTCAGTCCTGAATTTTGTATTCCAGCCCCTGTTTTTATTAAATCCTTGCTCAGAGGTCCTTAACAGCCCTTTTAGAGTTTAAACCTTCTGTTTTTAAACTTATTTACGTTTTAGCCCCTGATTTCTTGCTGTTAGGCCCCTGTATAGTTTAGTTTATCACAGATTAGTCCTTAAACCTTGTTTTTAGCATAACTTCTCCGTTATAGCTCCGATTTTAGCGTTCTAGTAGTCCTTGCGATCGTCTCAGCGAGCCCGTCGTTTTAGTAGCATGTTTTAGTCTTTAGGATTGTTTGGTGATCTGTTTTATTTATTGTATGCTTTATGTGTGCATCGTAGATATCGTGCCTGTTTCATCTAAGCCACCTCTCGGGGACGATCAGGAGCAGTTGTTCGAAGAAGAAGAAGTTTTTACTGTAGTTGAGGAAGGCAAGTGGTCTTCTCCCCCTGCATGTTCTCTTTTTGTCCTATATAATTGCAATACAAATTAATGTTTACTTTATGTTATCATTGCATTAAATTGACGGGAAACCTTTTTAAGGACTTACCTAGATCTTTTACCCTGATCCTTGGCCCAGCCCTTTTAAATAAAGTTTTGGGTAGAAAACGCTAGTTGCTTAACATGGGTTGGTTAAAAAGGGGTCTTTTATGGAAACGTTACATGGCTTATAAGTTGATGTTTTGGGTAACGCAAGAGTACTTGAATTAATCGGAACATGGAGAACCACCCAAGAAAACATGCGCAACCACAGTGTTACATGGCTCTGACCTTAGCCGAATAATTAGGTGTGCGATCGTACTAGTGGCCCTTTTCCGAAAGGAGCAGAGGGGGATCCGGGTTGCGGGGGTATAGCCCGCCCTTTTGGGGTAGTAGCCTTTGCTAAGGTGCGACCACTAGGGAGGGTTATGGTCCGCCCCGATCCGTAACTATGCGGGTCGTTAGTCTTTTGCATGCCTTTGTAAAGGCTTCGTAGCGTCCCTATGCAATCACACCTCGGAAGTGTGGTATGGTGCTTGGCCGGGCATCGCATGGTTGGGTTTAAAGTTCTTCGGAGCTTTTACGCGAACCGTGGGTAAAGTGTGCAAACCTCGCGAGTGTAAAGCGATCGATCGGCCGTGCTCACGGTCATGAGCGGCTTGGACCCTCACATGATTAATAAACTTAAAGAAGAGATAAAACGTGGTCGTTGAAGCTCGTTGAGCTTGGGTTGTTTGGCATTTAAGTTTCTCTTAAGTGGGTTGGTACGAACTTACACCTAGTAACTAGGAGTTCCTTAATTAAAACTTGACCAACATTAAAATGCTAACCGCCGCAAAACCTTAGCCTATCCTTGATAGCCTAGCATTTTCCCCCACTTGCCGAGCTCCAACCATAAGTGTGCTCGGCCTTGCCTATCAGTTGTTCGAGAGGAGAACTTTGGAGGGGAGTTCTACGATGACTTTGATGAGTTGTGAGGCTTGCGGACCCCCCGATCAAGTGCACGTGGGAGCGGAAGACGAGGACTCGACGAGTAGTTATCGTTTTCCGTTGTTAGAGACCTCCGAGTCTCCCCGCATGAGTGTAATAAGAGGTTAAACTTTGAAATACGTTTGTAAACTGTTTATGGTATTTCACTCATTTTTTTGTCTATCATATGTGTGTGAACCGATCCGGCGCACATATGAGATGCACTTGGTTCCTCTTCGGAAATCGGGTGTGACGACCATTCTATAATCATATACCATTTTCTCTCACGGATGGCGGGCGATAAGTGGAAGGGTAAGGCGGTTCTCGAGCCGAAGAAGAAGAAGAGCAAACAGTAGAAGGAGTGGGAGCACGTGCTAGCGGTGCCCGACACCCGGGGACGGCCTCGGAGGGGCATTCGTATCTCGGAGGGCACATAGAGTCGGGGGGGAGCGGCCCCGAGTGAGCGGCCAGCGGGCGGGAGCGGCGGACACGGCGGTAGCGACGGCCACGTCGGTCGGGCGAGAGGGCACCGGACCACGGAGCGTCGAGTCACCACCCTCACTAGCCAGGTCCGGACCTCGGACACGCGGTGGTCACACATAGCCACAGCCGACACCGCGCCAGAGGAGAGCTGCAACAGAGGAGCTCACACAGAGAGAGAGAGCAGCAGGCTCTCGACCCCCAGCTACCCAAAGGTCCACGAGCAGAGGCTTTCGGAGTCTATCTCCGTGACCTTCGTCACTTGCCGGGGCCGAAGATTCGGCGGTTGAGGAATGTGCCTGAGGACCAGTGGTTTCCACGTGTCAGAGAGGAGAATAACCCCAGGTTCTGGACGATTCTCCAGGAGAGCTTCTATGCCTCCTACACTCACAGAGGGTCTCAGCTCAGCCAGCACCGTATGCTACAGTTCACAGCTCTCAGGGCAGCTGCAGCTGGAGAGGCGATACTCCTCTTCTTCGACTACCAGCGGGGATTGGTGGACTTAGTGACTCGAAGGTCACGATACGTTCCCGACTCGGTGAGAGTTTTCTACGCCACCGTGTACGTTGACGCTGATCGGGTCGCCATCAGGTTCATGTTCATGGGTCAGCAGTAGCGGCTTACTCGAGAGGGGATTGCAGAGCTGCTTCAGGTGGATCTACATGATGACTCTATTCACTACCTGGCGTACCCCGACGTCGAGCCTCCTCGTCGTGCACACTCACCTGTTCTACCCACCGACGAGGAGATCAGCTTCCTGTTCCAGCCACCGTTCCTCCCCGGTACACCCAGGACACCGGACCGTCTAATTCGTGAGGCGTATGTCGTTCACTACGCTCTCAGGAGGTCTGTGCTCTATAGGATGGGGAACGCAGAGTCTTTGATAGGGTTGCAGCAGTGGCTCCTGATGTACGTGATGGCGAAGCGCCCCTTTGACCTCGTGGACATCATGCTAGCAGAGATCGAGGACGCCATTATGGATGGCATGGGGATGACACGACAACAGCCTTTCGCTCACTAGATCAGTTGGCTGCTGTCCCGACTCGAGGCTCAGAGGTATGTCAGGATGCTTGAGTCGTCGAAGTTCGTGTTCCCGACCTACCGGCCTCCGATGCCAGGTGACAGGAGGAGAGTCCCGAGAGGCATGAGGAGAGCCGAGGAGACACTCCAGGCTCGGGCAGCAGCAGAGGCAGTTATGGACGAGGCAGCACGCCAGGATGCTACTCTAGCTGCAGCAGAGGCACCTCTTCCTCTGTACTTTGCCACAAACGACGAGTCCTCTAGTGACGACGAGGAGTTCGTACCGCTCCCGAGCCGAGCCGGTTTTCGAGTCCGTCGGTCACACGACGACGAGGCAGAGGCTCCACCTTGCCGTGCCGAGAGAGAGGCCGAGTCACCGGTTCCCACGATCACGGTGCTCGGGTGATCCGGCCCGGACCGGCTCACTACACCGATCTCGGCTATGGTCGCTCGGACTCGAGCGACTCTCCGGGTACGGCGGCGAGATGCAAGCTCGGTTCCGGCGGTACCGGGGAGTCGCAACGGGTGATCCTCAAGGGGATCCGTCGGCAGCGAGGAGGCTCAGAGGCAGCAGATGCTACAACACCAGATGTTGACTTCACAGATGTTCACGTTCATGTTTGGTTGCCTTGGTCAGCTCTTCCAGCAGTCGAGACTCCAGCTACCTCAGCCACCTACCACTGCTGAGCTACAGGCTGACCCGACAACTCCTCTTCCTCCAGCGGGCGGGTTCGTGAACGTTCCCGTGTCGACTTTCCCACAAACACCTCTACTTCAGACAGGGGCATTCGCGGTACCTCAGACGACGACACCACATACAGCGGTTACCACTTCCTTCCTTGCTCAACTTCACATGACCACTCCTGTGTCGTCCCAGCTGGTGTCTCCGCTTACCACATGAGCTCTCGTCTTCGAGACACCAGCTCGCACCACTTTGCCCAGTCCACCGGGATCTTCACCGCTTCCGACGTTTAACACACCGAGGGCAGAGGGGTTGGGACAGGAGGACCACTACCTTCGAGCGATCACGGAGCAGATCTCGTCAGCGCTTGCCTCCGACACTGTTCCTCCTGCTCCCGAGGCTACTACAGCTCCCGGCGACGACGTCACACCTCCTCCGCCTCCTCCGGGTTCGTCGTCACCAGCTTGGGACATCATCGGCGACGACACCGACGACGACGACGCTTCTGGCTTCTCTGTGCGACCTTCGAGAGTCGTCTCTACTTCGCCGCCAGATCCTTCCTCTCCGCCTCAGGCTTAGTCTCCTTTTTGGTGCTTGTTGCCAAAGGGGGAGATAGATAGGGGGAGTAGAGATAGGGGGAATTAGGGGAGAGTGCAGGTTTTGGAGTTTTTGTAGCCTCTCTCGCTTTTTGTGGAGTTTCATGATGAGACATGTATTTGGATCTTGTGTATGTCGATGGTTTACATGTCTACTCATGCTTGTGTGTTTACTTAATGCATGTGTGTTTACCGCTTATTCTATTTCATGCATTAGAAGTAGAGTTTATATGCTTTTAAATTCAAATTTTTGTATATCTCTACTCGTGTTGTCATCTATCACCAAAAAGGGGGAGATTGTAGCGATCTAGGCCCTTTCGCACCTTTGGTAAGGGTGTGTTTCGGTGATAAATGACAACCATATGCTTGTGACTAACCTTTTTTTGAAGCGGATTTCTATTTGGGTTATTGTCACGAGTATTGAATGGAATGAGACCCCTCAATTTGATTTAATGGGCTCAATTTGGTTGAAGACTACAAGGCTAAGGACTTTGTTAGTTCCGAGTGTCACAAAGGAGTTGAAGGACACTTGGATTGCTAGTTTGTAGTTTCGACCGTACTATTAAGAGGGGCTCGTACGCTAGTAGCTTGACCATGCACTCAAAAGCCATAATTTATGCACACTCAAGTTCCTTGGATCCTATCTAGCTCAGAGAGTTCATGGAAGCGAGGTTAAAGCAAAAGAATCAACGGAAAACTCAAAGGCGCTGAACTGGATGAGTTGAAATCAATTTCATAGCATCGGATGATCCGACACCCAATATTTAACACGCGTCGGATAAGTTCTGCAGCCAACTGGTTCAAAATGGACCGTCGGATGAACCGACGGTACAGGCATCGGTTCATCCGACGCCTTAGGGTTTGGCTACAGTTCTGGTCAAGGGTCTGTGCTCAAGCATCGGACGATCCGACGCCTTGACCATCGGTTCATTCAACGGTTGCATTTAAATTCAACAGAGACGCGCCGAAACTTCTGCTTCAGCACCGGATGAACCGACGCTTGGATGGTATATTCATCGGTTCATCCGACGGTGTGTTTCAAATCATACAGTACTGCCCTGAGTGTGGTGCCTTCAGCACCGGATGATCCGACGGGGCGTCGGTGTATAGCGTCGATGCATTGTCTGGGTTTCTTGGTTCAACGGCTATATTGGGCGCTGTGAGACACCGGATGATCCGACGCTCCGCAGGGGGGCACCATCGGTTGATTCGACGGTACTACTTTTTCAGGGGACTTTCCAACGGCTAGCCTCCTTTGCTAGGCCTATAAATAAGCCCCCTGCCTCTCTAGAGCTGCCTTTGCCACTCTGAAGATCTATTGCAGCCTAGGAGAGAAGGAGAGTGTGTTCTTGCCTATTGGGATTTCTCTTCCTCTTCATTGAGGTGTTTTTTCTTAGTGACCAAGAGTTTCAAGGTGCATACATGGCTTAGCTGATTGCTCAGGTCAAGTGAAGGTGTGCGGGCTTGTTACTCTTGGAGTTTGACGGCTCCTAGACGGTCTAGGTGACTTGGGGGTTCTTGGTGAGCTCTTGGAGATTGTGGGTGCCTCAAGACAAACTTGGTGTACACGGTTCGAGACCCACCGTTCCGGAGATGGAGAACGGGTACTCTTAGTGAGCACTTGTGTCTTTGTGACTCAAGGGGGAGCGATACTCTAAGTGAGTGCTCCAACGTGGATTAGGGGGAAGCGTCAACTTCTCGATACCACGGAAAAAAATCCGGTCGCCTCTTGTCCATCTTATTTACTTCTAGCACTTACTTTCGGCATTTGAATTCTGCTCTCAAGTTTCTTTGTCTTTGTTCCGGCTTGTTTCGCTTGTGTGCTTCATATCTTGCCTAGGTTATCATATTGCCTCCTAGTGTGATATTTGCTAAGGAAACTTGTGATAATGTGCTCTAGAAGTAGGGAAGAACCTTTTTTAATATGGGCAACACTAGTTGATAGGTTAAGATTTTCGTTTTTCTTAGAGCTTGCAAAACAAGTCCCATATTCAACCCCCTTCTATGTGACTAGATCCTACAGATACAGAAGTTGTGTGTATGATGAGCCAGGGGGTATGCTAGGTATGCACCGCCATACCATGCAATTCCGGCCAATGCAAGTATACATACGTATTTTTTAAAGAAAACATACAAAAATGTTGCTGCTGCACAACTGAGTGTTCCGAAATCCGAATTATATTGTCAATTTTAGTATTATTATCGAATTGGTAAAATGGATTTATTGAATTGTATATGAATTTTTTTGGGTGGCATACCTAAGCTAAAATACTAGATTTGCCACTGTAAGATGGTCCCCGAACCTCTTGTAGTCTTATTAGATGGCCGGGGTGTTGTAGATGTTAAGTTTGCATCTAGGTTGTTGCTTGCATGCTGTTGCTGGTGTATTTCTGAGTCTAGAGGTCTTATTCTTTATTTTCTCTCTCCCACCTTCCACTATCTCATTTTTTGAGGTATTTTACGGTACACAATACCACCCAACGGTAGTACGGTGGTATTATCAGTTTTTTCAGTTTTGTACTATGAGTAAAATGGTAATTTGCTCAATGAATATTAGTTGAAAAAATTTCCCCGCAGCAAGATTGCATAAAAAGACTTGATTTCATATGTTACAATAATATTATTTTGTATATTTTCGATAATACCCATATACTATTCATCCCACCTATGAATACCACCTATACCATATTAAAAAAACCGGTGGTACAGAATTAATCTCAACCGTCGAATCCTTACATATAGGTCCTTTTCTATTACATACGAGTCTGTTTCATCAACCGGTGTTATAGGGTGGTATTGTGTACCGTAAAAAACCTCCATTTTTTCCATTACCCATTGTCTCGTTTTATGTCGGCATCATCAAAGTGAACAGATAAGGACTGCTCCAAAAGGTTGAAGCACATCTTGGTCCAGCATCTTCTCTATTCTGAAAAATTCCTGGTGGAGAACAACTACCTGCAGTAGAACTGTGGAAGCTTCGGAATATCAATGGCAGCAAGAATCGTTGGATCTCTCCCTGTGGCTAATGTGCAGGCACTTGCGGAAACTTGCAACAGGTTCAATGACAAGATACCAGAAAGATACGTCAGGATGCAGGCTAGGTCTGAGGAGGTGATCATCGGCCATGGTCCATGGAAGTACTTTGGCAATTCCAATTGTCGATCTCAACAAGTTACTTGACCCACAGTCAACGGAGGAGTGCGTGAAGTTGGTATCTACCTGTCAGGCTGTCAGAACTGGGGCTTCTTTCAGGTACACAAAAGCAAGTTCTTGATATTTCAAGCTTTGGGTGAGTAGCAAATGGATTAAAATAAGTGAAATGATATGCAGATTGCGTGCACATGATAGATTTATTTTCTTGCAAATAACATCCTATTCATTAATTTGTTCATTTACCCAGCATAGTTATTCTGAATTTTGAAAAGTGTGTAGCTGAACGTTCATGGAACAAATATGCAGCTCACCAACCACGAAGTTCCAGATGAAGTGATTGAGAACCTGATGAACGACATAGCTGAGTTCTTCAAGCAGCCACTTGAAGCCAAGAAGGCTTACTCACAACTACCAAACAGCCTTAAAGGCTATGGACAAGCCTTTGTTGTGTCCGATTACCAGAAACTGGACTGGTCTGACAGATTTTTCCTTCTGGTTTGTCCAGTTGAATCAAGGGACTTGCGTTTCTGGCCTAAGAACCCTGCGTCGTTCAGGTTATCTGCCAAAACTCATCCAATCACCTAACAGGCTAATACTGTGTAACTTAGCTCATGATAAGTGTTTCTGTTTCATAACCTGTCTCTCTTGAATTTAGGCATTCTGTAGATGAATATTTCTCAGAGGCAGCAAAGCTATCATGTCGCTTGCTTGAGTTCATGGCCAAGGGCATGGGCGCTAAGCCAGCATCGCTGCTAGGAATGTTTGAAGGTCAGCATCAGGGCATGAGGATGAACTACTACCCTCCATGCTGGCAAGCTGATCAGGTGTTAGGGCTGTCACCACACAGCGATGCCTGTGGTCTGACACACTTATTACAGAAGAGAGATGTGCAGGGCCTGCAGGTCAAGAAGGATGGCAAGTGGTTTTCTGTGGACGCTTTGGATGGTGCACTCATTGTTAATGTTGGGGTACGCAGGTTGAGTTCTAATTGCAAGAGTTAGGATTTAAACCATCCATCCAAAGCAGATACGTCGTTGTTCTATTTTATGAAGGGAGGAGTAATAGTTTATATACTTATATATGTTGATGATATTATAGTAGCAAGTTCATCAAGTGAGGCCACTAACGGTTTGCTGAGGAGTCTTAAGGAAGAGTTCGCTTTGAAAGATCTAGGGGAGCTGCACTATTTCCTTGGAATTGAGGTCTATAAGGTGCGTGATGGCATCTTGTTGAATCAGAATAAGTATGCTTCAGATCTTCTGAAAAGAGTAAATATATTTAATTGCAAACCAGTCAATAATCTTCTCTTGGCAAGCGAAAAATTATCATCTTTTGAAGGAATCCCATTAGGACTGAAGGACTCAGTGCATTACCGAAGTGTAGTGGGTGCCTTGCAGTATCTTACTCCGACTATACCAAATATTTCATTCAGTAAATAAGGTTTGTCAGTATTTACATGCACCAACTGATGTACATTGGGCAGCGGTTAAAGGAATTCTTAGGTATATCAAACAAGACACTAAGGTTGGTTTGAAGATCAGCAGGTCTCGGTCTCTATTAGTCAGTGTTTTTTCTGATGCTGATTGGGTAGGATCATTAGATGATAGAAGATCTACCGAAGGCTATGCAATATTCTTGGGGTTCAAATTTGATCTCTTGGAGTGCTCGCAAGCAAGCAACTGTTTCACGGTCAAGTAATGAGGCTGAATATAAAGCTGTTGCCAATGCAACATCAGAATTAATGCGGATACAAATTTTGCTCAAGGAGATTGGCATACACAGTCCTCCAGCCACAAGGTTATGGTGTGATAATATGGGTGCCAAATATTTGTCATCTAATCCTGTCTTTCATGCTAGGACCAAACACATTGAAGTTGATTATCATTTTGTTAGAGAAAGAGTAGCAAGAAATTTATTGAAGATAGAGTTCGTGCCTACAGGTGATCAAGTTGCAGATGGCTTCACCAAAGCTTTACCGGTATGACAATTGGAGAATTTCAAATACAATCTCAACCTAGCAAGGTTGTGATTGAGGGAGGATGTTAGAAAAATGCAATATAATCCTATGTGTGCGCATGGCTTATAGGTAAAACTAGATTGTTGTAGTTTGTTGTGATCTATGTTGTAATCTAGGTGTAGATAGATATGGTGTGACAAACCCTAGCTAATTTCCTACTCAAGCCATGCGCCACATCTTGTAATCCACCTGAGGGGATTTTCCTCACCATATAAACACGCATCGCCGGCCAGGGAGAGGTCACGACGTTCCATCCAAATCCTTCCGTGCCTCTGATTTTCTCACAGGGAATATGTTCCGGACGCACCAATTATGTTTTTAAAATGTAAAAGTAGCTGCAATGCTATATCATTTAAGGAGAAGAAAGCATGGTGTAGTTTACCAAGGTCTTATATATTACATATATAACTAAAAGACCAAGCTACCAATAAGCCTGATGCGGCCTTTTTTTTCCGAACAACACAATACATCGGAGACACTCACAACGCACGCACACTCATCCCTATGAATACACGCACGCAACCCTTACCCCTAGGAGCATCTTCGAAGACTATGTCGGCAAATCCTCAAGATTGACGAAGTCACCACAGGCGCCTTGCTGTCGACGGGAACGTCGCCTACCACTGAACGCACAAACGCCATTAAATCCTGAGAAATTCGCTTCCACGGGGAGTCGAACCCAGGACTTGAGGTGCTACCGGGGCTCTTGTAACCACTAGGCTACATGCCCTTTCGCTATGCGGCCATTCTTAGTGCCACCTCTTCTTTGATCAAGCAGAATACTTGCCACGGTTGCTTCGACTTGCTCTTGGAAATTATTCTGCTGCAGTCCTTCCAAATGTTACTGGCCGTGCGTATCAAAATTATGCTCATGTTTCATTTTTTCAGTGGGAAGTGGTTTATCCTGCCACCTCTTCTTTGATCAAGCAGAATACTTGCTACGGTTGCTTCGACTTGCTCTTGGAAATTATTCTGCTGTAGTCCTTGCAAATGTTACAGGCTGTGCGTATCGAAATTATGCTCATGTTTCATTTTTTCAGTGGGAAGTGGTTTATCCAGGAAAATTTGCGATGAGTCAAAAAGATCTTAAGAATTCAACTCAAAACAGTAACTACTAGTCACATCCATATGCTTATGCTAGTATTTTGGCATTTTTGAAGGGAAATTTAAGAACAGTTAATCAGGATTGGAGTTTGGACTATGAATAAATATACAGTAACTAACTGATGTTGTTAATTATATTGGTGAACATCATATAAAAGTAACCCTACCAATCTTCGTATTCAGAAGAAGATGCGCATCTTTGTATTGGAATAAGTAATCTTGCAATTCCAAGTCCACTACGGTGTACTTTTAAATTTCTTGAAAGAGACATTATTAATTGCAATCTGCAGGAACTTAGACTTTGGTGACAGGCCATCTGATTTTCTACCAGGCTATAGCACGTGTTTAATCTTTAATACAACCGAGCGTCATTGATCTGTTCAGACTCCTTATTACTTCATGGGTTTAGTACAAGAAGACATTGTTCCAAAAAGAATCAGTCAAAGCGCATCACCAGCACCTGCAACATCAAGAAATAGCAATGGCACACGCTAGAGACACAGGATCTCTACCAGTGGCAAATGTGCAGGAACTAGCACAGGCTTGCAACAGATCTGATGGGCAGGTACCTGAGAGGTACATCAGGGCGGAGGCTAACACTGAAGAGGTAATCAGTGGCTATGGTAGTACATCTGCAATTCCTACCATTGATCTCTGCAAGCTGCGTGATCCCCAATCATTGGCTGAAGAGTGTGCAAAGCTTGGATCTGCCTGTCAGCAGTGGGGATTCTTTCAGGTATGAATAGATTATGTCTTGCTGTTGCTATTTTAAAGAGTGCGTAGTTGGATAAGATCATAAGGTCTTAAGGTGGTGCTAGGCAGTATTTTGAACCTAAAATTTAACTATTCCAGTAGTTGTTTTCATAAACAATTACTTCACCAAAAAGATTCATTTTTACTTGTGCAATTAATTGTACATAAAAACTGCAGCTGATCAATCATGGAGTGCTTGACGAAGTCATCTGCAACCTGAAGAAAGACATTGTTGAGTTCTTCAAACTGCCACTTGAAACCAAGAAGGCATACTCACAGCTACCGAACGGCTTGGAAGGCTATGGCCAGGTCTTTGATGTGTCAGAGAAGCAGAAGATGGATTGGGCGGACATGTTCTACCTTGTGGCGAGACCGAATGAGGCAAGAGACATGCTCACCCTCCTTTCTTCACACGGACGCTTCCGGCCTGACACTACTCCAGGTGAACGACATGACGGGCCTGCAGATCAGGAGGGACGGCAAATGGTTCACCGTGAACGCTCTAGAAGGGGCGCTCATTGTCAACGTTGGCGACGTTCTTGAGGTGACGGATTAGTGATAGCCTGCTTGTACACGCTATTGAATGGATGATCTCCCACCTGTCTAATAATATGAACAATGCATCCTGTTACTCCATGACAGATACTGAGCAATGGCAAGCACAGAAGTGTTGAGCACCGGGCTGTGGTGTACCCAGACAGAGAGCGCATCAGCCTGTTCGCTTGGCTTATCAGCCACCAGCCAGTGATCTTTTCTCTCGAACAAACCAGCCATCAAGAACTGGCCGTAGCAGATCTTTTCTCTCGGAACAAACCAAGACTCACCATCAGCCACCAGCCAACCGAACAGGCTGCATATCGGCAGCGGTGTTCCATCGGCCATGCCAGGATGCCCAGGTAGGCCCTTTGCCGGAGCTCATGAAAGATGGTAACACCAAAGCGCGGTACAGATCAGTGGGTTACATGGAGTTCATGAGGCGCTACTACTCAGCAAAGCTTGCCGGACGGAATCACCTGGAGCGCATGAAAATTGAGCTGTGAGCTCCGGGAGATCCGAGAGGATTTGGTCTCAGATGCTTTGAGAGGACATGCTTGGAAAGACGAAGGATGAATGTTAAGGGGGTGTTTGGGACTGCTCTGCTCCCGTTTTTCCAGCTCCGCTTCAACCTCCCGATGCACCAAACACATCTAGCTCCACGAACTCCGCTCCAAGAAAAACGTGGAGGTGGAGGCCAACTCCACGTTTTTCTTGGAGTACCTCGAGGGTACTCCACCAACTCCACGTTTTTTATGGAGTAGCACGCGCTCCACGAACTCCACGGTGGAGTTGCTCCATGGTGGAGTTCGTGGAGCGGAAGTTGGAAAAACGGGGAGCGAGTAGTAGTCCCAAACACGCCCTAAATAGGATGTCCATACACTACATTTTGGAATCTTGAAATGCTTTGCGGAGGAAACTACTTTTGTACCATGCAATTTATGGCTTCTATGCTTGTCTCTGCTGCACATAGGACCTCGTTTAATTCGGCAAATTGTCATTATTCACCCGTCACATCGAAATTAGTCATACTAATTATGATTTAAATATAGATTAATGACAAAACTCATTCTATATCTCGGGCTAATTCGCGAACCGAATATAATGAAACTAATTAGGTCATGATTAAAACAATGTTGTGCTACAATAAACAACCTCTAATGACAGATTAAATAGGATTAATAGATTCGTCTTGTGATTTCTCGCCATCCGTGTAATTAATTTCATAATTCTCAATCATACATAGTCGTCGTAATTAGCAATTTTATAGTTGATGTGATATTTTTCTACAGTCAATTCCGACCAAACCTAAACAAGGCCTCGTCATACGGTAGAGATGATTAATCTGATTATGGTGCTGATTTTCAAAATTATATTTATTTCTATTGAACCAGTACCGTATGTAGAAGAATTTGTTCCATACCACATATTAAGTACTGATGCTTAAGTATCAACCTTTCAATGAAGTTTCGTCAGGAAAATGTCCTTTAGTTGTCAGTTGTCACAAGGGACCAAATGTCTGGCCACCAAAGTAACCACACGGCCGAGTGTTGTCCACCAAATGCACACCGGACTCTCCTTCCACTCAATCACCCAAACACCAGCAAAGGCGATCGATGAGACATTTTGTTAATTACAACTTGTGGCGAAGACCTCTGCTTACCAAATACGGTAGCATCTAAAACGGTGCATGAAAATTCTGACCAAGGTCGAGATGCCGGCGTTTGCGGCCTTATTTTCCCCCTCCGTGCGTGAGTAGCGGATAGTGCGTAACCGCTGTTTTTCCTTTAATTTTTCTTTCATAAAAATTCAATGATTAAGATTTACCTCAGATCTTACCTGGTATAAAGATAAGGTAAGATGGACTGATGGAGTACCTTATCATAGCCCTCTTTCAAATGCGGTTATGGACGGCACGTACACCGCCCAATAGCAATAGCGTCTAGCGATGAACCCCATGTTATACAGCGGCACGGATATATATAGTTTAATCAGTACCCGTATGTTAAGGGAAAATGAAACGTATAAACGTCATCTCTTGCCTATCCGCTCATGAAAAAATGCAGGTTCTCATCTTTCAAAGCACAGTAGACAGTACTATAGGTCGGTGGTTATTGCTTACCTCACGACCAATCCGCTGGTTAGTGTATGTATCGTACCTGTGAGAATATCCAATGGCTGGTTTATACTAGTAAGTCTTTCAAAAGAACTCATCAGTATAAGAAGACAGAGGTCTTCGAGGTTGTCACCGGCGCACAGCAGGAGAGAGATAAAAATGGCGCACGCGGAAGTTGGAAGGTCTCTACCAGTGCCGAATGTGCAGGCACTTGCACAAACTTGCAGCGATTCAGACGAGCAGATCCCTGAAAGGTACATCAGGGTAGAGGAGGCCGCAGAGGAGGTGATCAGTGGTCGTGACATCTCTGCGATCCCAGTCATCGATCTCAGCAAGTTGCTTGATCCGCAGTCATCGAAAGAGGAGTGCGCAAAGCTTGGATCAGCCTGTAGCCAATGGGGATTCTTTCAGGTATACAATAAAGTCTGGAATTTTGTTTTTCCAGTAAATATGGAGGTTAAATTAAGTTGTTAAGATTGCTACCACTCTTTAGAACTACTAGCAAATGTCACACCCTGAAATTTCCAATTTCAGGATGTGAATAGAGAGAATAATTAAATAACGATTTTCTCATAATTTTAAAAATTTTCTCAACATTTATTTTCTTTACAGGAAATATAGTATAGGAAAAATCCATCGTTTGATTTTCTAAATTTAATAAAAAGTTATGTGTGTTGCATTCATGCCGATGCATCTAGTGGTTCTTGAGTCCAAAAGGTTTCAAAAATGCGTTTATGAGCTGTCCAAAACCTTCCGAGAATTTTCCGGATTTTTCTGGAATTTATTCTCATTTTCCATGAGCTATTTCTATTTATTATAGGGCTCTAAAATCTTTTTCATGAGATCCAAATGTTTTATTTGGATAGTTCATGTCTTGATCTATCTCTAGGAATTTTCCTGGAATTTTTGTGATTTTCGAAGTATTTTTCGTGCCTTTAAACAATTTATAGACTTTTACGGAATTTGTTTTCGCATTAAAAGTAAATTCGAAAAAAACCTATCCTTTTCCTAACGGGCCGAGCCGGAGGCCCGACCCGGTCCGCCCGCGCCGGCCCAACCCGCCGGCCGCCGAAGCCCATCCGGCTCGCCGCCATGGCCGGCACACTTGTGTCGCCGCCGCCGGGTCTTTGGCCTCGGCGTGCGCACTTCGAGCGCCCGGGCCCGCGTGGCTATAAAGGGCGAGCGCCCTAGCCCCGCCCGTGCCCCGCGCGCCGCCCTAGCGCGCCCCCTGCTGCGCTGCACGCCGCCCGCCGCCGGTCAACCCGAGCTTGCCGCGCGCCGCCGTCGGCCAAGCCGTCTCCGCTTCCGCCGGGTTGTCGCCATTGCGCCATGCTGAGACGTCGTCGCGTGAAGTCAACGCTGCCCCTTCACAAGGTCGAGCCGAGCGCAGCCGGTTGCTTCACGTCGCCGTGCCACCACTGGAACGCCGCCGTCTATGTGCCCGTGCGTCGGAGCGGAGGAGCGGCGACCGTCGTCGATTCGTCGCACCTTACCGCTGCCGGCCGAAGATGCCACCACCGCATGGTTCGCGACGTCGAGACGCATCCAAGGAACCCCCGCCCGTCTCCTGGGATGCACCGGAGCACTACCGGCCAGTGGAGCCCGAGCCGGCTTTCTCCTCCATCGCCGGTCGTCCTCCTGCAAAAATTCGGCGGCCTCCGTCTCTATCCAACGCAGGTGAGCACTTCTACCTGATCCCCTTGACCTTCCCTCCAGTTTCCCCTTGTCGATCGTGCCTCTCCTTGGCCGGAACACCATTGATTTGGCTGGCAAAAGGCCCTCTGTTCTGCCGGCCATGGCTGTTCTGGCCCTCAAGTAGATAAGGCAGTTTTGCAGCCACACCCCTGAGAAACTTCCAAATCCACAACATAAAATCTGGTCATGTACCTTCTCTGTAAAACCCCCTACAAGTCCTAGATCTTCACAACTAGGTCCTACCCAAGGCTCTTTTCAGATCTAACCCCGAGCTTTATCAGATTCACGAGCACTGTTTAATGTGTCTTGCGATTCTTTTCAGCTACTCCCTGAAATCTACGGTTAATCGCGGCTAGGTCCCTGTAACCTTGTTTTGCTCACCAAATCTTCGTTTTAGCTCCGATTTAATCCGTTCAAGTTGCGTTAGGTTCATAATAATGTAAAGCACGCGTTAGTGGTGTGTTTTGACCATGTTTTGTTTTCTGAAAATAAAATTAATATTAATTTTGATTAATGACTAGCTATGCATGTCTTTTATAAATAAAAGCAATATAGATCTATATATCGTTTTTCATAAGCAAATTTAATTTGGTTAATGTTTCTATCACATGTTTTTTTACATAAAAGCTAATTAGATCTTTATCTCGGTTTTCGTAAACCAAATGTTAATTTGTTTAATAGTTAATTAATCTTTTCTAATTAAAATTTGCTTAGGCTTTTACATCGGCTTTTATAATAAATATTAATTTGATTAATGCTAATACCATAGTGTTTTTAATAATAATATGAACTACTCGAATTACAAAGTTTCGTTTAGATTGTTCATATAGTTTAGTTTTTCTAAATTAAATGTTTAATCGGTTTAATCAAAATATGAATCATTATTAATAAAACTTGACTAGTTCTTTACACCGGTTTCATAAATAAAATTTAATATTGCATTAATGTCAACATAGGGTATTTTATTTCTGAAATATCCTTTATATTTGTTTTGTTAATTAAAATGAACCTAGCTCATAGCCTTGTTCTCTCATAAATGCAAATAATTCGTTAGACGTTCGGTGTTAGCTTTATCTTAGTATCTCTTTTGATCAAATTTGTCAGAGGCTCTAAACCTTTCTAGTGTTAGCCCCAAGCTAAACCGTGTGTATCTAATCAAGCCTTAGAGTTTCGTTTAGCTCGGTAGCTTTGTACGTGTGAGTAGTTTGCCTTTCGCTCATTTGCCTATCAAATAATCTTATCACTCTTGTTTCATGAATCTTGTATATCGGCATCTAGCTAGTTGATGTCTATCCCATCTCCGTTAGGTTGTCTTTTCATAAATCAGCTATGTTCTTATGCTCAACCTTTCGTAGCTATACCTTTCTTCAGAGCTAATCTCGTTATCAGTTCCTTTATCAACTAGTTTAGCTTACCTTTTTGCTCAGTTGTTGCCCTTCGATCTAGTTCTCTACGTAGACTAGTTTTCCTAAACCCACCTTAAGGTTCTCTTGTGCGTTGATAGTTCGTTTGTGCCGTTCTAGTTCGTTTCGCCATAACTTATGCGTTAGCATGTGTATCACCTGTTACTTGTTTTAATATTAAAAGATGCATGTTAATCTTGACTAATTCTTATTCTAATGCTTTTATAAATAAAAAGTGATTAGGTTCTAATCAGGTTTTCTTTAATCTTGATGCAATTGGTTAATCCCTATTTATAACTAGTTTTTTCTAAGTAAAATATGTTAGAGTTAAACATCGGTTTTCATAATAAAGTTAATATGCCTAATGACTTCATAAATGCCTTTTCAATATTAAATATGTTTAGTTGAACACGTGACATAAAGTTACTCGTTTAGATATCTTATACTTGCTTCATCTTTCTAAAGTAATTGTTAATTTGACATAACTTCTACTCGAATGTTCTAAATAAAACATGATTAGGTTTATCGTGATTTCTTTAATTAAATGTAACTTGTTTAATGGTAACATAGAGTATTTCTCTGAAATATTCTTTCACATGATTTCTTAATTAAAATATGCCAAGCGTAGTCTCTTGTTGTTTGTTGATGATCTCACGATAGTTTCGAGCTTAGTTCGTGTTCGGCGTTTCTTGCGCCTATGTAACCATAGAATCGAGCTCTATCTCAGTGTGATCTTTCCGGTCCTTGCTCAATCTTCCGCGACCATCTCTTTAAAGTTAACCAAGCCTTTCCAAGCATACTTTGTGTTCTTTAGTGATCCACCTAATCGAGCCTATCCTTTAGTGTGTTCTTTCAAAGCTTTCTTATGATTAGTGCTTTGTTCTTAGTACGCTTGTTTGTTTGCTTTGTGTATGTTTGTGCCCGATGATTGATGTGCTTAGAGTGAACGCCGTTCGAGAAGCTTGGAAGAGCTTGAAGTTGAAGATATTCTGAGCAACGACATTACTTTGGTTAAAGGCAAGTGTGTCCTTGATCTTTTGTCCTAAGAATTATATTTAATCACTCATTGCATTGCTTGCATTAATTTTGATGGGTTCCTATTAAGGTTTATCCTAGTCTTTGATTGTCAATCCTTGTTAACCTGGGTTTACGTTTATGTTGGGTAGCTATGCTTAGTTGCTATACCTGGGTTATGGTGGTTTTAATGAACAATAATGATGAATCATGTTATACCTTTATGCTATATCTTTGGACGTTTAATACAAGACCATATGATTAATCGGAACATGGAGAACCACCCAGGAAAACAGTACTACCACAAGACATATGGCTCTGTCTTGGCTTATTAATTAGTGAACTAGGTGTTAGGTATGCTTTACCTGATAAGGGTTGGGGGCTGGCGGGTAGTGGCGTATGGACCTGCTCGGGCGTAGGTGTGGGCTTGGCTAAGACACGGTACTCGTCCGGGAGCTTTATATGTTGCACTGACCAGGTAACCTAGCGGGCAGCCTACATCCGGGGATCTTTGTAACGGCCTCGTAGAGTCTCTATGCAATCACACCTCGGAAGTGTGGTATGGTGCCTAGCTAGCACCGCATGGTTGGGTCTAAAGTTCTTCGGGACTTTTACGCGACTTGTGGGTAAAGATGTACGACCTCTGCAGAGTGTAAAACTAATCGATTAGCCGTGCCCACGGTCACGGGCGGCCTGGACCCTCACATGATAATTGAACTTGAAGATGGACTTAAATCGTGTTCTCTGGTTATGCTTGCCATGTGCTTATGGCGTACCTCTTATCTTATGCTTAATGTGGGTTGGTATATACTTATACTTTATTAGTAATCAGGTGCTAATAAAATTTGACCAACTAAAATTTCTTAAATGCCTTGAGCCAGTCCACTATAAAGCCTTTGCATTCATGTCTTTCCCCACACTTGCTGAGTACGACAAGTGCTCACCCTTGCTATAAACATTGTTGCTCAGAAAAAGGAGGCTACTTTGAAGTCTTGTGAAGATGTTGCTGGTGCTAGGCGTACGCAACCCCCAGTCGACTGCCTGTGATGTTTGGAGCCTTCGTTTCCAGAATTAAGCGTAAATCTCCGATAATCTTTCTTTTTCTTACGTGATCTGTTTCTGTATTCACTTATATGTCACTATATGCATGAAACTTGATCCCGGCATGCATATAGGTTTGCACTTGGTTTTCTTCGGAAAGTCGGGTGTGACAAACAAATATGTCAGTGTCTTGCACGGGAGTGAAAAAAAGCATCGAACGTCTCTGTACATATATACGGCGCAAAAATTGGCTGATAATTTGTTGTTGTTTGTTAGGTTTTGATTGTTCGGTTGCCAAATTTATATTATTGATATTTGTCGTATGTTTATTTAATGAATGAAGTTAAATTAGAGCCCACAAATTTTAACTCTGTGTTACTTACAATAACAATTTTAGCATATTATTTATAATAACTTACCCATCTAAATCTACTTAGCTCTGCAAATGGACATCGCGGGCTCAAATTAGACCCCACTCATTGGACGTCATGTCCATCCTTCCCAAAGTAGTCGCGTATCTACTCGCTGTCGTTCCTCTCAATAAACAAAAACAAAAAAAACCTACTCACCACCCTCTGCTTGGCTCGTCGCTTACTGGGCTCCGGAGGCTGCCTCCACACTCCGCCTGGTGCCTGTCTCCCATACTTGAGCATTTTAAGCCTGGCCCGACCCGCCCCGCGCCAGGCCCGCCCACAAACCTTACTGGACGGGCGTGGGCATAGATCTTGGAGCCCGCAAAAAAAATATTAGCCCGAGCCCGACCCGAAATGTTGTTTTTAGTTGTTTTACACTATAAAATACGCGGGCGGCCCGCCCAAGCACGGGCCCGACCCGAGTCCGGCCCGAAAACTGAGGTCCGGCACGTCCCATGGGACCATCACGGGCAGAATTTTCTCAGCCCGAAAAACCTGGGTTTTTTTGGCCCGACCCAGCCTGTGAAATGCTCAGGTCTACTGTCTCCTCACACCCCTTGTCCTCCGCTTCTACTCCCAGACGGTTCATGTGTTTGTTCTTCCTCTGCCAGATCCAGACGCGGGAACGAGATCGGCGACGTAGGTGCAGCATGAGCGTGTGGAGCAAGACCACAGGCTCGTGGGTTCGTGAGTGTGGGCATCGGGTCGTGGTCTTGCCTTGTGGCTCGTAATTTGTGCTCCCTGGTGAGTAGATACATGCCACTAGTTTGGTGTCTCGAAGCTCACTGTGAGAAAGCCACACAGGCCAATGTCAGTCAACATTCCTGCTTATTGGCGTGGCGACAACATCCAATTTTCTTCGTTGGCTCGGTGCCATGAGGCCGCCACGACGAGAGGAGGTGGGGTCCACCTGCTCACGTGTCCTCTAGGTCCAGGGCCTACGCGTCGGTGTGGGTATCGAGGAGCTGATGTTGTGCCGCCGCGATGCTCACCTCGGGGCTCGGCACCATGAGATTATTGCAGCGGGAGGCGGCGACGGTGTACAGGGCCAGGTCGGTGGGATCTGCATGGTGAGCGCGCGCAAGTACATAGTGAGGGCCTTGATGGGCCAACGTGTGTAGAAGAGCGTAGAGGCGAGTGTCACGGACAGCGAGACCGGTAGGGAATGGGCTTGAAGGGACTTTTTTTTGCAAATTGTAAAAACTACAACTGCGTAACTCATAGTACTGCAGGTTGATTAATAACAGTGAGAGACTTTTTTTACAAAAAGCCACAGTGAATTGACATAAACTACTCACTTTAATATTAAGTACTCCCTCCGTCCCATAAAGAGTGCAATTCTAGTTTTCTTAGGACAGATTAGTGGTGGTATTAAAAGACTTTAATACCCTCATTTGTTAGCAAAATATAGTAAGTTTTGACATGCAGATTTGATCTGGTTGTTTGATTAGACAACTAATTAGATCCATTTTATAGGATTGCACTCTCTGTGGGATTTTTTTTTCAAAAGTTAGGATTGCACTTTTTAAGGGACAGAGGGAGTATAGACTAGTTCAATTTGGGGCAATGTTTATAGTAAACGCTAAATGATTGATGTAGCTCTGTGTAGCGTGTAAATTGTACATCATCTAGCCTAGTGATTATGATGTGTTGAACATTAATATTCATCGTATTTGGATAGAAAATCAACTTTGAGTATCCAAATACTGATATGGTATGGTACGAAAAAGTTTGGATATTAAATACTCGAATTCGGATATGAACTATATCTATTTTAAGTGCTTGATCCTTTCGGTAGTACGAATGGATAGATATTACCACTTTCATCCCTACTAAACGGCATGCTACTCGTAACGTTTTCTTCTCGTGCCGTATAGCTAGCTCATTTCGGCCGTGTACATACCGTGTGGCCCGTGCAATCCCGTGTAACGTTAACATGTAATGAGAAGTTTAGGATTTAAACTGTTAGATATTGTGTCGAATATTTGCACAGTCCGGTGTGATCGTGTAAGTTCGTCTCAGTAGATCCAATCATCGTTCTGCTGCGTGGAGATTAGCAGGCGGTTTGTCGCCGCGGAGGGCTAATTTCTTACAATTGGTATCAAGAGCTATGGTTTGATTGGATCCAGAGGCTGTGCAGAAGATCACCTGGAGATTCGAGGGTTATGCATCTACAAGGTGTCGTGCAACATGCGATCGGTACGGAGTGAATACGATGCAAGGTGGAGCATGGTTGCGGCTGCGGTCGCAGCGGGTCGACATGAGTGTCGACTGCGGCTAAGGTTTTCTAGCCTGGTGTTGTCGGAGACATGTGGATGCCGTTGAAGAAAAAGAAGCCTGCGGGTGCACATTGCGTTAGGGCAGGCGCGATGATTCATTGCAGGGCCTAGCGCGTGTGAGGTAGCAGCTTGATGATGAAGGCATAGCAGCCTGTGTGTTGACGTGTTGTGCAGCGAGACGCGATCAAGGCAAGCTCGAGGTGGTTGCGGTCAGGAAGACATGTTCGTGTGTGGAAGAGTCACTACCGGATTCGCGTGCTTTGCGGTGCAAAGGCTAGAATACGCACGGCACGGCCTTTGGCGTGCGCATTTTGCCCAAGCGCACGGCAAAGGGCGCACGGTGCATTTTTACCCGGCAAAGACCTTTGCCGTGCGCCTTGGGGAAAGGCAACGCATGACACGGTTCTTTGCCGTGCGTAATATGTGACGCACGGCAAAGAAAAGCTAACAAACGGCGGCCCAACTTAGATGGCGTCCGGACGGCGTGCAACATCGTTTGCCGTGCGCCGGAGTTGAGACGCACGACAAATAGAAAAAAGAAAAAAACAAACAAAGGGCGAGGCCCGCCGCCGGGCCGGCCACCACCACGTCGGAGCCACCCACCGGCCACCACCGCGTCGGGGACACACTGCCGAGGCCGCCGCCCCTAGTCCGGATCCGTGCCGCGCACGGATGGTCGCCTCCCCTGCTCGAAATCCCCGCTGGTGAGGGAGAGGAAAGGTAGCCATCGCTGTCCGCCGGGGGGATCTTGGCCGCGGCGGGATCTTGGGGCCACCGCCTACCGAGGCCGGGGGCTCGGGCCGCCGCCTCCCACGGCCGGGAGCTCGGGGCGCCGCCTCCCGCGGCCGGGGAGCTTCGCATCCCGCGGGCGGGGAGCTCGGGCGGCGAGCTCGGGCGCCGCCTCCTCGCGGCCGGGGAGCTTTGCCTCCCCGCGCTTGGGAGCTCGGGCCGCCACCTCCCGCGGCCGGGAGCTCCGCCTCCCGCGCTCGGGGAGCTCGGGCCGCCACCTCCCACGGCCGGGAGCTCCGCCTCCCGCGCCCGGGAGCTCGGGCCGCCACCTCCCGCGGTGAGGAAGATGCGAGCGGAGAGGAGGTGGGGCGCGGGGGTCGGGACATGGATCCGGCCGCCACACGCCGGATCCGCCCGCCACGCGTCGGATCCGACCTCCACGCCCGGTCGTAGGGGAGGGGAAGGCCGGATCGAGACCGCCGCCGCTCGCCGAGGCCGACCGGTCGCCGAGGCCGTCACTCCGTTCGGTCGGCGGAGGGCTGCCGGTCGCCAAGGCTACCGCTCCGCCGGTCGCCGAGGTGGAGGAAGAAGGAGCGGCGGCGCATGAGAGAGGGAGAAGGAGCGACGGCGGATGAGGGAGAGAGAAGGGGCGGCGGCGGGATTTGGGCTGCGTGGGGGGGGGGGGGGGGGGTGGAGAGGCGGGGGTTAGGGTTGGGAGGGAGATGTGTTGATTTTATATAGATGGCAAGCGCGAATTCTGACCATCAGATCGGAGATCAACGGCTGGCAGTGACTGTGGGCCGGCGTGGTCCGTAAATGGGCCATTTTGTGGGCCTTTGCCGTGCACAGGGGACCTTGGCGCACGACAAACACTCTAGTTTGCCGTGCGTCGTACCCCACCGCGCACGACAAAGGCTATTTTTAATTTTTTTGTGTTTCCACGAAAGTGATATTCAATTTTTCTTAAATGCATTCAAAATTAGATGAAGCTTTAAATTGTATTCACAAACATGAAGTCTTTTTACAACTCATTTTTATTTTTTGTTGAAGTTATTAATCAAATTCAATGCATGTCCATTTAAAATTACTTAATAAGAGTTAATATTCAAAAATTAGCAAATGGAAGCGAAACATTACTATAAACTAACATGAGACAATGTATGTTGTATGTTCACTAGAGAAAAAGTTCTCAAGTCAAAAACCAAGTTCAAATTTTACCAAGACTACAAACCAAATGAGATGACTCTAAACACTTTGAAACTTCGAGTTAGACGCTTCAGTTTCTAAACACTATGCATGATGAATTGTTCAAAACCTTTCTCTACTATTTTCACAACCTTCCCATAGTATATCATGAGCTCTCAACAAATCTCATGACTTGTAAACTTGGTTTACATTTTATACAATTAAAAAATATTTCAAAAACACGTGGATTTTCATTCTCTGTGAAAAAATATTTGAAATTTCAAGTATTTTCTTGGGTAAGGTCTTAAAAAGGACTCAATTACACGAATAGCATTTTTTCACGAACTTTACTTTTTAATTTTATGCACTTGTAGTTCAAATTTGACTTAAATGAAAAATCTTTTCAATGAAATAGATTCGTTAAAAATAGCAAAAAAATCGAGATGAGTACGAAATTGAAATATATATTACATTACAAAGTAGTGTATTTGTAGTGCACAAATAAAATGAAGCCAAAAATTCATATTTTTTTAAACTTTGTTGTGCGCCTTCACAAAACACACGGCAAACACAAAACTTTGTCGTGAGCCTCCACAAAACGCACGGCAAACACAAAACATTGTCGTGCGTTTTGCTAAGGCGCACGGCAAAGTATTTTTCCGTAATTATGCTTAATTCATAAAAATCATCAAACAAGTTTGACAAATTCTTGAAAATTAAAACAAAATAAGTCATGTTGTTTATTGCTTATAGAAAACAAGTTTGAAGTCAAAACACAATTTGAATATATAACATGAATAAAATGTTTCCACTCATTTTATTTTATAATTTGAATCACTTGCATTTCGTAATTATACTTAATTCATAAAAATTAGTTTGTTAAATATAGCAAATCAAAACAAAAAATCAACCAAATTTTACAATGACGTAGGGCATGTTGTATGTATATAGTAGAAGAAATTTAAGTTTAGAAGAATATTTTTAGGAGAAATTGAATTTGAGACTTAGGGGGCGAAAATACTTTGTCGTGCGCCAAAATAAAAACGCACGGCAAAGATAAAGCGCCTGAGGGAAACGCACGGCAAAGATTTCTCTTTGCTGTGCGTTTCCAAGCGACGCACATCAAAGACTAACGGCCGTTTATTGCATGGAGGAAGAAAAAAAAATCTTTGCCGTGCGTCAGCATTTAAAACGCATGGCAAAGATTCTTTGTCGTGCGGCTTAAAATAAGACGCACGGCAAAGATTTGTTGCCGTGTGTTTTGGATGACGCACGACAAAGAAACTCTTTGCCGTGCGCCCGATAAAAGACGCACGGCAAAGATTTAAACGCACTGCAAAGGCCGCGTTTCCGGTAGTGAGTGGTTTTGCTTATCCTGAAGACCTAAATGTGTGGACGTGGAGTCCGACCTGGACTCATACATGGTGACACAAGGTGGGGAAAGTAAACTGCTCTACGAAAGGCATGTAACCGCAAAGTCGAGCTGGGTGCGGCTTGATTTCAGCTGTTACAGTGTTGGACATAGTTGTGTGTTACGTATTAGCATGGAGATCAGAGAGGCCAAGAGGCTTACGACACCGATTAAAAGAAGAAAAGAAAAGAAGCGTTGCATGCAAGATGTCTTGAGTACAAGGTGTGTCTTATGTTGCGGAGGGCGTGTCCCGACCGTCGCTTCTCGCGACCCCGTCGAAGTGGAGAAGGTCCCTACTCCCGTTCGAAGGTCGGCACGCATCTGAGGCATGAAGCGGAAGGACTACAAGGAGAAGTTGCCCGAGCCTAAGGACTATGGGGATAGTGACTACTCCGACGATCGTAGCCCGAGCTCGTGGGCGGCTGCCGAAAGAGATGATAATGATTTATACATTTGGGAAGAGGTGCCCAAGGAGGAGACTCCCGAAGGCCCCAACGACAGCGGCAACGACGTCGGCGGCGACAACAACGGTGATGGCGATGACAGCGGAGACCCTGGCGATGACGACCCTTTCGGGATGCATCCGATGTGTTGTGCGGCTTGCCGTCACTCCATCTCGGAGCTCTACGCATCGGTCGACGAATGTTTCTAGGCCATGGAGGCGATGAGGCGACGCATGGAGGGTTTGGAGCGCGTGGTCGAAGACGACTACAAGTTCCTAAACCGCAACGTGCGCAAACTTTTTAGCATGGTCGGGAACATGAGGGGCAAGTGGTGCAATAGTTGCGGAAAGTACCACTAGGTTTAGTTTTCCCCCTTAGGATTTTTGTAAGATACGACGAGGACGTCGTATGATTTTAGCGTGGGGGAAAGCTAGCTAGCTAGCCTTTAGCTTTTGAGCTTCAAGTTTAGATTGGTTCGGTTTAGTATTCGAGAGAGTTTTAGAGTTTAAGAGTCTTTAGTTTTTAGTGTGTTTTTAAATTGTTGCAAGTTTAAAGTGTCTTAATTTAGTGTTGCGTCAAAGAAAATCAAATAAAATTAGTCCTTTAAATTTTGTGTTTTGTGTGTTACTTATCTTTATTCACTCGTTTATTTATTTTTAATTCTTGATATATCAACATAAGTGTGTGGTTTGAAAAATGTTTACCGTGGTGCTTAGTGGAATTGCTACCTCTAAAAGTACTCATACCACACTTCGATCTTGAGCTTCACATGTTGGTTGTGCTATGTTCGATGCTAAAAGTTGGAGGATTTCAGTTCTGAAAATTATCTAAAAAATCTTGTAATAAAGGTTAGCAAAACCTACTTTTCCAAGTTGAGAGTAAGAAAAAATCCTATACAAAGCCAATTTATTTTTTGCTCCACCATAAGTGTGATTAGCACGATGAGTTGGGCTAGTATCCTTCTCTTGGGAGTTTTAATTTCGAGCAATGATCATGTCCTTGTGCTTATCTTTTGTTGCTAGCCTCGTCATGCATTCGGTAACATTACTTTCACATTGGAAGTCCCGTACATCGCAGAATTCCATACCCAACCCTATACATCTCTTTTGTACATCGCATTCCTTGAACACAACCTACTCTCAAACTTTCGTCTCGTCTCTAGCATGGTTTATTTAAAATTTCAGATTGTGTGAATGCAAGAAAGAGAGGAGTTGAGAGCTTTGAAAAGAGAGAAAAAGATGTCAAGAGAGGGAAAATAAAGAGAAAAGTATGTGTATGGAAAAGAAAGAAAGAAAAAAAAAGAAAAGTAAAGAAAATATAAATATATGTGTATAAGAGAAAGAGAAAAGAGGAATGTCAAGAAAGATATGAGAGGGATGAATCAAGTGAAAGAAAAATAAAGTGCAAGGAAGGATGTCACGTTGTTGACAGGCGAAACTTTCACTCTTTTTCCAACCATGTGCAATCCGACAACGAGGACGTCATCGGTGCCTCGTAGTCATATTTTCTTTTGCCCTTGCACATGTCCACCATTCAAAATCTTCTCATACTTGATATCCCTACATATGGATTAATTCTCATGATCATTGGCTTTGAAAGGTAAACAACCATTAGAGGAAGTTCTTAGTTTCACAATACTTGTGTTGATTGCGCTAGCCCTACCTATAGCTCCACTTTACATGTCATATGAGAGACTTATGGGAGATGAGAGTTTTATAAAATTTGTTTAGGATAGCCACTTTATATGAGCGACTTGAGGGAGCTTGGAGAAAGGTTTTTGTCTAATACTTGTTGCAGGAATTTTGTTTTTGAAAATCATAAAAACCCTCTAATGGAAGCAAAGAAGTAAGCATGGCTGAAATTGAAGACTTCGAGTGAAGAGTTTGAGTTGTGGGGTAAATCTTGACGTGGTAAAGATTCTAAACGCCCATGTTTATGTTTGATGATCATTACTTTATGTTTGTGTATTAAAGATAAAGGATTGACTAACTTGTGAAGAAAGATTTAGCGGAACATGATTACAACGCCTTGGACGAAGTTCTTTTACGAGTACTTGCTCGAGGACGAGCAAGAGCTAAGCGTGGGGGAGATGTTGACGATGTATTTTGGCACACCAAACATGTTCATTACACTATGGTTTGGATTTGATTATGGAACTAACCCACCACTAGGCACACTAATCATATAACAAGTTCATCTTTGTGCATGCATTTGGAAGTATTGTGTTTATGTAGGAAACCATGGACATAAAGGACGAATTCACAACAAGTTCAAAGGAGCATTTATGGAGTCTTGTTCGTGTTCATGAGCTTGATGAAATAACTTTCAATGGTGGCGAGGACCGAAGTGTTACGAAGGAACACCTCCGGGGATTGAAGCGTAAAAGACCGAACTTCATGCACGGATAACCTCCATCTTGGACGCGAGGATGACATCGTCAAAATCATGCAAGTGGAAGGGGCAAAGTGCATAAATGCATGAGGACCCACGGGAGCGAAGGGACGACCGAACCGGGCCGAGGTGGGCCCGGAGCCGGTCGGCCCGGCTCACTCCGGGGGTCGGTTCGCCCCCCTTTCCTTGCACCGAAGGATCTTCAACCCTAAAGCCCCGGAGGCGCCGCCATTCGCGGGAGGGAGAGCCATCCACAAGCTAGAGAGAGAGGAGGGAGATCTCCGGAAGGGGGATCAACCACCTCGAAGGAAGCACCCACAAGTGGAGAAGAAGGAAGACACCGTCGGAAGGGTGACCATGATCAATGGTGCTATGTCTAGCACCTTGATGGGGTAATCTCCTTATTCATCTATGGGTTGTAATCGATCTTGAGATATAATCGTACTTTGTTGGATTATCTATCTATCATCTTGTGTTGAATATACTTTATTGCTTAAGGTTAGCTACCATGACATAAAGGCGGTAGAGCTCCAATGCTCCATTGGATCCATTCAATACGCCGTGTCCATCATAGGTCTAGTCACGAATACCTTCGCGTAGTGACAATACGAGAGGAGGGAAAGGGCGAAACCGTGGTCACAACCCCTGATAGATTAGATTGGTTTTCTTGTTTAAAGCGATTGCATGTTCTAGTATCGTAGACCCATGGGCGAGTGTCTTTTATCTTGATAGCTTAATCATTCTCTCTAGTGTAGTTTAGTTGTTTTCTAGTTTAATCATTGTTAGGGTTTGAGTAGTTAGTGAGTAGAGGTAGATCAAACGCTTGTAATCCCCTTGCTCCGTGGATTGACAAGAACCTTGGAATCCCGTGGTGAAAAAGGTGTAGGTCCGCACGCTTGCGGATCGTAGGTGGATACGTCTTTTATCCGTCAACAAGTTGTAGCGAACATGGCCCCATTTGCCATCAGTTCGAGTTGATTTTGGTGATTCATGCTAACACAAGTAATGGGACTAACCACATTATCTAGCATGTCTGTGTAGGCATTCCTAGGTCCCATGGATGTTACCACATGTTAACATACCATGCCCAAGCTAACATGTCATACCACAAGTTAACATAACATGGACATGTTAGGTTACTTATAGAATTGAGGACTTAGTATATGTTTTGAGGCTATAAGTAACGGCATGTTAAGTTGAAGCAAAAATCCAAGTTGAAGACGCGAAGAAAAAGAAGGAAAATGACACCGTCGGATGAACCGACGGTACCTAAGTAGAAAGCTTCGGTGCAATCGTCGGACGAGTTGGTTCACTAGGTGAAACCCTAGGCACCGTCGGATGAACCGACGATCCATTTTGTAGATGCGTCGGACGAGTTGCGAGAGGAAGAGCGGCGAAGACGAGTAGCACCGGATGATCCGATGGTCCGAGTGGGGACACCATCGGTCTATCCAATGCTCAATTTGAATCAAGACAGAGACGCGCCAAGACGAAGCCTTCAAGACCTTTGGATAATCCGACGCCTTGGTCAAGGGGTAGCGTCGGTCTATCCGACGGTCGCGTGGAAGCTAACGAGAGACGACTTGGTTGCGGGATCTTCGGCCCGGATGATAAGACGGACCGTCGGTGTATAGCGTCAGAGCAGTTGTGTCAGAGAATCTCAACGGCTAAGTGACGTGGGAGGGGCACCGGATGAACCGACACCCTGGAAAAAACTAGCATCAGTTCATCCGACGCTACCTTTTTCACTGGCCGTTTAGCCAACGGCTAGTTTGATGCCTTGGGCTATTTATACCCCCTCCACTCACCCATTTGAGGTTGCTAGATTGTGTGGAAGTTCAAAGGAGTTCAAGACACATTAAAGATCATATCCAATCCACCCAAGTGCTTAAATGCTCATCCTTAGACTTGTACATGCTTTATGTATGTGCTTCTTTGCTAGGCTTAGCTTAGAGCTAAGTGAGTGCTAGGTTGTGCCAACCTTGTGAGGTGATTCTTGAGTGAATCAAGTTGTACAAGGTTCGCCGGAAGCCTTGGGGCCTAAGTGGCTCAGCGGCAATCGTCATCGACCCTCGACTTGGTGTGGAGTGGCGAGGACACTTTGTGCGAGGGACGTGGAGACCCCCTTCCTTGGTGGAGAAGCTCCTTAGTGGAGGCGGCATCAAGGTGACCAAGGGAGCTTGGCAAGTGCCTAAGTGGCTAGCCTTTGTGGCGAGTCAAGTGGTGCTCTTGGGAGAGACTTGGTGACCGGGAAGCAATACTCTTGTGTGAGTGCTTCAACAACGTGGACTAGGGGTGGCTTAGTGCCTACCGATACCACGGGATAAATCGCGTGTCAAGAGTTTGCTTCCTCTCATCCCCTTTACGTTTCCGCAATTGCTCTATTGCAATCTTTGCTTGCCTTTACTTTCCTAGAGTAGTATCATGCTAGGATTGGCTATAGGTTGCAAACCTTGTTTTGGGATGGGAGTTTCACACTAGAACAACCTTAGTTGCACATTTAGATAGTATGTTCTAGTTTATCTTTGTGTAAAATAAGTGAAGCCATAGGTTAAGCTTTTAAGTTGCCTAATTCACCCCCTCCCCCTCTTAGGCTAACGAGCATCCGATTCCTTACACAAGCCCCTTTTTCTGGCGCCGTTGCCGGGGAATAAGCTAGTTTACATCGTTTAGTTTGCATTTAACTTAGCTTTATAGTTAGTTTATCTTTTATTTGCTATATCTAACACATATTATCTAGAAAACCACTTTGTTTTGTTTTTGTTTTTGTTTTTATCTTGTTGTGTAGATGGCGTTCGCTAATCAACCCGTGGAATAACCGGAGAAATCACTAAGGGATTACGCTAGCCCTCGATGTGAAGACATAAAAGTACAAGAGTCGGATTCGAAGCTCAAAGCGACCAAGTATGAGATTAAATCCAAGATCATCGAGATGGTGGCAACAAACCCGTTTGAAGGGATGGTTTCGGAGAACCCATATAGACACATAAGGCATTTCACGACGCTATGCAACACGGTGCGTCAAGGAGTTCTAGATGAATGGTTGAAATGGAATCTCTTTCCCTACTCACTTGCCGGTGAAGCAAAGACATGGTACTCGTTTACGTCCTTTGAAGTTGAAGGCAATTGGAACAAGTTGACAAAGAAGTTTTGTGATAAGTTCTTTCCAATTAGCAAGGTTCAACATCTAAGGAGGCAAGTGATCACTTTCACGCAAGGAGAAGAGGAAGGGATAGACCAATCTTGGAATAGGTTTAATGAGTTGATCAAACAAGGACCAAGACTCGGCTTCTCCCGGTGACGTACTCTTGCATACATTTTTATTTTCCCTAACCCCTAGTTGCATGCAACACGTCCAAATGTGTGCGGGGTGGGGATCTCATGGAGAAAACACTCACGGAAGCCGCTCAACTTCTACAAAAAAATTAGTAAAGCGGCTGCCATGCGAAGAGATTGGGAAACAAGACTTGCGGAAGAGCCGAATATAATTCAAGAATGAAGAAGTGTGCTGAATTTTCTAAAGAGGCAACCCCGAAGTTACAAAAGAGGAGCCAATCCGGAAAAGCTTGAAAAGAACACATCAAGTCTAGAGCTTGTGTCAATTGTGCTTTTGCTTCATATATATCTTGCTTGTTGATTTATCTCTCTATCTAGCATATATCTTGTGCTTCCACTTCGATCTACTTTGGTGTGCTTGTGTTGTGTGCAGGGACTTCATTGGTACTCTTGGAAACTCCTGTGGAAGTCCGTGATGCCCCAGGTTTTTAATTAACCCTAATCGTCGGTCAACCCGGCTGATAGTGGTCAAATCACAGTCAACCTGGGTCCTCACCTCGAAAAATTCACCAACCAACTCTAATAACACCTTTGATCTAGGGAACACCCATGTTGGGCCAACCCATGGTCAAAGACTTGGACAAACCCCACTCAAACCCTAGTGACCCTAGATGTCTTTCGGAACTTTTGCCGCGTTCTCCAAAATTCACTTAAACACTTAAAAATCTACCTTTATGGAAGTTGTCCAGCTTGATGAGGGACACAACTTTCATGTTGATTGGCATTTCAAATTTTGAGTGGAAAGGCATGAAAAACTTGCCCAAAGGTCGGTATCTCCTGTTCATGGACACGGTGACATTCAATGTTGGCAAGCCTCCCTTGCCAAATCCGTTGAGAAAAACCCCTTATGGCATTTGTGAAAGTTGTAGGGGTGGTGAGATCAACAATTTTCGTATTCAAAGTTTTGTCCACTTCTATTCAAATTTTTGGAGAAAATCGTGTTCAAACTACGGCTCGGCAAATTTAACCAGGGCCGGCCGCGCCGTGTGCCGCGACGTCGCGCCGCGCGCCCGCGCGCCCGCGCCCTCGGCGTCCGTGCCGCGCGCCGCCCGCCGCCCTCTCGCCCAAGGTCGCGCACCGCCCTAGGCCACGCACCTTCCCCGGGCTTCGCGCGCCCGAGGTGCGGGAATCCCCGGCCGTGCGCATGCCGGGGACCGCGTCGTGCGGCGGTGCGCGCGCGCGGACCGCCGGTCCGTCGGCCAGCCACCGCCGTACGCGCACCGGCCGAGATGGGCGTGCTACGGCAGCATCTCCGGCATCACGGCGATGTCACCGGGGGAGCCCCGGCTATAAAAGCCCGAGCACCATTCGCCTTAGCACGCCCCACCGACCCGCCGGCCGCCATTGCCGCCGCCACCGTGTGCTCGCGTCGTCTCTAGCCCTCACCGCCGGTCGGCCTAGTCCAACACATCCTTTAGGACCGTAGAACCTCGGCAAGCCTCACATTTCCACCCGTGTGCACTCCTCTCGCCGCGGCCGAGCCGTCGCGGCCGCCACCACCGCCCATCACCGAGCACCCACGCGGCGACTTCTCCGCCCAAACCACGGCCGCCAACCGACCCTAGGTGAGCATGTGATCGATCCCGAACCCTCCCCCAGCCGGGAGTACCGCCGGAGCCGCTGGAATTCCGGCGAGCCTGCCGCCCCTTGGGTCTAGGGACCCAATTGCTTGGCCCCAACTCTTTCCATGGGCCTCAGCGCAAAATTGCATCTTCAATAGTATACCCAGTTTGCTGAAATTTGTAAAATGCATAGAAAATCACAGAAAATTTAGAAAAATGCAAACTTAATTTTGTTAGATTTGATGTAAAGAGTACTACAACTTTTATTATACTCACATAGTCTGATTCCTGATATTTTTAGCATGAAAAATAGGAATGTGAAAAACCTAGATCTGCCATAACTCAAAATCCATGACTCCCCTGTATCCAATTTTTGGATATGTTGTGTGTGATGTTATGACTAGCTCCTGTGCCAAAAATTTCACAAAGTTATAAAGTAAATCTTTTTATATGAATTGTTTTCCATTTATGCGAGATACTTGCCTAGATGATTTTTGAGGCAAAAAATATTTATGTTGTTATGCCCAACTTGTGCATCTTTGTCTTGTTATGCCAAGATACACCTCTCGATGGATTAATCACAATTTTTTGAGTAAATAGAAATATTTATTCTTAATTTGTGCATGTTTTCATTTGTAATTCAATGATGCAAGATCGGTAGTAATTCTAGGTGTGTTTGCTGGATTTCTAAGATGGTTTAGGACCGAGAGAACATGCATGAGGAAGTTTGGAGCATGTTGATGCTTATTTATTTTTGTATGCATTTAACTTGAATCGCTAGCTAGCTTTTGTTATTTTCAACGTAATTAATTTTCTAGCTCTCCAAGCCTTGCGAAGTGATCGGTGGTGCGGTATAGGTGTTGTCTTGCGAGTATTAGTATACTCGACCTTGCTATAACATGTTGATCCAGGTAATGCTTTCGGTGAGGTGTGGCCGGAGAGATCCCGCCGGCCGGGAGCCGGAGTGGGTGAAGGATGATGACCGAAGGCATCATGGGCGGCCTCCCGTGGTGTTCTCGTCTTCGCTTAGTTGATTCCGCCGTTTCGAAAACTCGATCTACGTTGTTATGACAAAAATTTCGATTTGTAATAATTAAACCCTTCGGGGTAAAATTTCGATGTTAATTATGTTGTATCTCCGGACTCGCCTTCGTGTGAGTTTTAATGCATATATATCGATCCTTGTTGCTATATAAGTGATTTACGGGGCGTTAACCCGGTGACTAACAACAAGATGATACTTTATTATTGCTTAATAACCAAAGTGGATTGGTTTAGGCGGTAGTACGGTATTTTCCTAGGCGGGTCGTCACGGTTGGTATCGAGCAATTATATGCACCGAGAGATTAATTGATAACCTTAATCACCGGTTTTTGAATAAAATTGGCCAAGATTGTCCGATTTTCCAAAACACGTTGGTCCGTTAAGGATAAACTAGACCGAGAGGCCCTAGAGGGAATTTTTGGGTTCTTTTAGGTGGCTTATTAACCTATGGTTTATTCTCGCTAACTCCCGGCACATTACTTTATGTCGGACTTACTTTCTTGCACAACCAAACTAGATGAGCCACATGTCTTATACGTGTCTTGTGCCACATCACGGGAATTGCGAGGGTTGATGGAGTGATCCATTCTACGGATCCCATCTTCGCGTCCGGTTGTAAGTTGTGTGTCGCCACGTGTTTCATACGTGAGCATTCCGCATGTCGAGTATGCGATGCAAGGATACACTCCATTCAAACGGAGGGTGTACGAGGTTGGACGTTGTCCATGCGGCGGCTTAACGCATGGATACCGTTTCTATAGTGAACGGTAATGTATGGGGACGCTTTCGTGACGTGCTCGGCACAAAAGGTTCGTTTTGCGGGTACATAACGGCGCTTTGTTAGTTGTTAGGCGAGTACCGTATAGCTCTCGACTAGATATTATAGGGAGAGACGAGTAAAAGCCTTGCCAGCGGCACTAACTTCGATTTTGGCTTGATTGCCATGTGAGGTCGAGTAGGACGTCTTGCATGCATACTAAAAATCGAAACAACAAAAATGGACCCAAACCGAATTCCGTATGCTCTCTAAGGAAGATTTTACTAGTGTGTGCTTTTTGGTGAAAATAGAGTGTCTCTTATGCATAGGTGTTATGCTTGCCAAATTTTGTGAAAGCTTGTTCGTCTTGTTTTGTACCGCGTGCTAGGAATTAATTAAACCGTATGCTAAAAACGAGTTACTCCTTGCTAGTCTATCTTTCATTCGCAAATTTCGATCATAGCTTCTTTCGGCTTGGCTTACACCTTTCTAAGAAAATCTAGACATCGCATCCTTCCACCTTGTTTCCTTGATCCAGCTCAACCTTTGAAAACCAAAAGTGTGTAAAAGACCGTTGTAGTAGCCGGGAAAACCCGGGGGAAATTTATAGGTTTACGGATTTTTGGTTACGAATTTTAATTCACAGCTGCCAGAACTTCACCATTTGACATGTTGTTCTCTTTGAGACCTGACATGTGTTACATTTTTGTACAGATGTCTTTCCCCGTGTTTCATGAGTTTGACACTGACGGTACGATCCGTACCAACGGGTTGCACTGGGAGGATTTTCCACGCCTTGCGTGGGAAGCACTCAGCGCCGCTGGCTACACCACTCAACCGACTTATGTGATGTTCGAGTTTGAGCGCTTGGGCGTTCCCCGTTGCGGGGTGATCGTCAGCTGTATCGCCACACCGGACTACGCCGTCCGTTCGACTTGAGCTTTGTCTACCGGGGTTTTATTACCCACGAGACCGTCGAGTCGCCCACTCTCCGAGTGTTGACAGACTTCTGTGACCACAACCCTACTATGGTAGCTCTTTCTCCGTTCGGGTTGTTTCCCCGCCGTGAGTCCTCACGACCGGCATGGCCGGACCGTATGGATCACCTACGGGAGCTGCCGTCGTTAGCCGCGCTCGCCGGATGTCACTCGGACATTGGCTCGATGTCTTAACGTCGTCTTCACACTTCAAAGGCTGCGTTACAACACGCGGCGATTATCGGACAACGTCCGGAGGCGCCTAGGCGGGATTGGCGGCGGCTATCGGTGGCCCACCGGCCACCGAACTTTACACTTACTCGGATGCAGCAAGAGAATGACGGTGCGTGCCGGGAGATTCTAGTTAGAGTTAGAGAGAGGCGACCGCCGGAGAGGATTGTAGATCCGGAGGCGGAAGTTCACCCCGGAGGAGAATGCCAATACATATGAGATTGAGAGGTTGACGCTACTGCAGAACATTGCCGACATGCAGCAACAGGTAGAGGAGGCCGAGGTGCGGAGTTGCGGCCCTACGAGCTATAGTGGCCTTACGGCCGCTACCTCCGACGAGGCACACCGGAGGGGCGGCGGGGGTCGGTCCGGTTTGGATCAGACGAGCCAGGCTGGACCGCCGTTACCGACTCCACCAGATTCACCTGCGGGCAGTGGTGCTTCAGTTGGTAACTAGGATGCCAGTGAACAACATCAAGAAGAAATGTCCTCCTAGGTGTCATCTTCGGGATGATTGTGGTAGTCCTTGGACCCCTATCCATCGTGTTGTAATAAAGAATGCTTAAGCACTTTGTGTTTCGACTTGAGTTTGTTGTGATTCAACCAAGCTATTGAGACCTTGTGCGAGTTGTTTACCCAAGTGTGTCGAGTTCTACCGTAACCGTGCTCGCCAACACTAAGCATTTTGCATAATAATGAGAGAACTACGACATTTGTGGTGAGTGCGGTCGGTGGCTAAAACAACTCGGTGATCATTCGCACGTTACCTTCTCCGTACGCGCGAAATGGAAAAATTCGCCGCAAATTGAAGGCTAACTCGAGGGACTTGAGTTATCGTATCTTCTAACTATGTTGAAGAACGCTCTTATGAATCTTATTTTGGTTACATGATATCTTTCGACCGTTGCTTTGTCCTCATCCTATTAATGCAAAAGAGCTATGGTTATGCATGATTGTACTTGTCATCATTTCTGAGTAAGATTTTGGCTATGTGTCTAATAAAGGCTCGCATTTCAGATGGTGGGACCCACGCGCAGCTCTCCCAACGGGTTTGGAGCGAACGGTAGCAGTGACTTACCGCCACCGCCGCCCATGACACCGTCGGAGGCCTTCATGGCCACGCAAACCGAGGTGCTGCGCCAGATCTTGCGGTACGCTGCGGCGGATCGCTCGGCGAGGTGAACCGAGGGCCGCCACACGAGGCCAATCACGAGGGGCATAATCAGGGTCACCACGTACGCTCGGTTCATCGGGGTGAAGCCACCGACCTTTTCCAAGGCGGAAGACCCCCGGAAGCTGAGGCTTGGATCAAGGCCATCGAGGCAAAGTTCTCGCGCCTTTGTGATGCCTTGCTCGAGGAGAATAAAGCCAACTTCGCGGCTGCGCAACCGCGAGAAGAAGCTTTAATGTGGTGGGATCATTTCAAGTTGATGCAGCGAGGGCATGCTGTAACTTGGGATGATTTCAAGCAAGCCTTCAAAAGCCATCACATCCCCAAGGGATTAATGGATAGAAAGATGAGGGAGTTGTTGGCTCTCAGGCAGGGATCTGATACAGTGTACCGTTACGCCCAGAAGTTTAACAGCTTGTGCCAATATGGTGGACATCATGTAGACACTGATGCAAAGAAGATGGAAAGATTCCGTGATGGGCTAGATGGCAAGTTGTACGAGCGACTGAACCTGCTCGAGCCAGAAAATTTCCATGAGCTTGTGAACAAGGCTATCTCCCAAGAGGATGCCATGAAAAAGGCCCACGGGGACAAAAAGAGACCGTACGGTTTTTCTCGGGAAGCGGAACTAATAAGAAGTTTCGCTTTGTGAAAAAGAATGTTCCAAACCCATCCCGGAACAATCTTCAGGCGGACGCCGGCCGATGAAGCCATCCCCGGGGCAAACCCTCGGGGAACTTCCGGTTCCGAAATGCTCGATGGCGAGGGCTCTAAAGCCTAATGCACCTCCTCGCAACGTTGGTGATCGTTGTTGCTTCAACTGTGGTCAACCGGGGCATTACATCAGTGATTGTCCCAAACCCAGGCAGATCAAGTCCAACCCCCAGAATCAAGGTGCAAGGAACAAGCCTGCCACTCCGGCTAAGAAGCCTATGGTGCAAGTACGCCAGGGCAAGCTGAACTCCACCACCATGAGCGACATCCAAGAGGGAGCTTCAGTGCTCACGGGTACATTCTCTATCAACGATACTCCTGTTAAGATTTTATTTGATTCAGGAGCTACCCACGGTTTCATAAGTGAAAAATTGTTAGGCAAAATAGGTTTAAAGGGTTCTCATACCAATTCCGCTTACAAGATAATTACCACGGGAGGGCAAATCACCTGCGATATCTTAATCCGTGGAGTATGTTTGGGATTAGGTAGTAAAATCTTTCCAACAAACCTTATCGCCATAAGCTTGGCGGTATGGATGTTATCTTGGGTATGGATTGGATTACCCAACATAGGGTGGTTCTAGATATATTAGATAGGGTTGTAGAGATCAATTCACCTACGGTCGGGCACACTACCTTGTACCTACCTTTCAAGGATGGTACCGACTCTTGTGCCTATGTGTCGTATGGACCTCCCTGGGCCCACTACCTCGGTGGGTACCGGGACCGACTACTCGGTGGGCCCACAGGACTACCGGCTTGCGCTACACGGCACCCGAAGGCGTGGAGCACAAGGACTACACAAGAGTAGTACTCGGTTAGGGAGGCGTACATGTTCCGCACTTCGTATAGAGGACTCTAGACGTACTCGACTAGTACTCTCTCCCTACTCCGACTTGTAACCCTGCCTCCCGGACTATATAAGGCGAGGCAGGGATCGATCCCCTCATCCAATATCCTCTGATACAACTCACGGCGCACCATTGCACCATCTTGTAATCGTGCCCTATCAATCCAGAGCTACGCAGCATACAGGACGTAGGGTATTACACACCTCGCGGCCCGAACCTGTCTAAATTGTGTGCCACGTGTCTCTTCCTTCGAGTTACCGATCTCGGCGAGTCACAATCATCTACTTCGGGTACTCCCCGTAGTAGGTTGCCGGTCTAAAACACCGACAGCTGGCGCGCCAGGTAGGGGCTCTCGCCGAGATCACATGGCGAACTCGACGGCTTCCGTCTATTTCAAGCCAACCGCCGCCTTCAACCGCGGCGACACCTTCGTCTTCGGCGCACGGGTGCCGCACCGCTGGTGGCGCGGGCTCCTTCCGGTGCCGCCCGATCATGCGGCCCGACTCGAAGATAGGCCTTGTGACGCTTCCCGAAGTTGTCACGGGCGAACTCGCCGGCAAGTTCGGCGAAATTTCGCTCTCCGGCCACCACGGCGACTTCGAGCTCGAGTCCGTCTCCAACTCGAACCCGACGTCGCCATGGGCCATCGCATGCGAGCGGGCCGCTCGCCCATCGCGAGGGCGGCCTCCTCACCACTCGAGCCCTCCGCATGCGGCCCCCGCACCCCTCGGCCGGGCCCGCACGGGGGGCTCCCACTCCGCGCGGGCCGGCAAGGAGCCCGTACCCGAGTACAACTCGGACTCCGACGCCGTCCCCAACCGCGCTTTGGACTCCGACCCTCTCTCCG
Organism: Cenchrus americanus; assembly: GCA_947561735.1. Classification (NCBI taxonomy): domain Eukaryota; kingdom Viridiplantae; phylum Streptophyta; class Magnoliopsida; order Poales; family Poaceae; genus Cenchrus; species Cenchrus americanus. The sequence goes on from OX387243.1 coordinate 107,670,335, forward strand.
AGTTCTACTCGAACCCGGACTATGAGTTCGACTTCGGGTCGGACACGAGGAGCCCGAGTCCGAAGACGACTCCATCGAGCTTCCCTTGTAAGGGCCGGCCTCGGGGCCGGTTATAAAATCAACGCCGGTCGGGAGATACGTCTGCGGCCCGACCGCAAGCCCGCCGACCTCGGCAAAGGAGGACTCACGCTACGTCGCCTACATCGACTCGCTACCGTTCCGGGGAGGGAACACCGCTAGCCCGGGCGACTCCAACATGCCAAGCGAGGTGGCACCCTGCGAGTCCGCGCCTTGGCACCCCCGATCGCCAAGTCTTCATGGCTGCCGGCGACACCCCGGGACCTTCGAGGGCACGGCCGAGGGACGGATACACGGAGGACATCTCCGCGCGTACGAGCTGTCTGCCAATGCACCTGCAGATGAGACCGTCGCCAACAGGGACGCTCGACGCGAGCGCAACAGGAAGCGCAGCGAACGACGCCGGCGGCTCAGAGACAACCTCCCCATCCGCAACCTTGCGGAAGCTCTCGAGGCGGTCGAGAGCAGAGTACACACCACTCCTGAGCAGTGCCTCATGTCGATCACAATGATCGCACGCCATGCTCAGGGCATACGCGCCGGGAGAGGTCATCGCCAAGCTCGGCCGAAGAAGCCTACTTCATGCGGGTCGACAACGAGTCAACCAACCTCCTCCGGCCAAACCCCCGCGACAACGAAGCTACTAGTCGCAGCGCCAATGCGGCCCCAACCGTACTCGAGCCGACCTTCCGGCCGATCCAAACCGCCGCCGCTCCAACGCCGGCGGACCTTCTGAAGAAGATCAAGGCAACCGAGAAGTTGTTCCCCACCGCGCTCCCGCCGGTGGCGGCGGCAACGACCCCCGACGGCGGCGGCGGCGGCGGCGGCAGGCTCCAACCATGGGGCCAACGGAGAGAGCTGGAGGCGGCGGCGGCCCGCGGCGGCCGAGGCCACGCGAACGGGGCCACGCCTCCGGCGCCTCGCACGGCGGGTACGACGCTCGCCGAGAAGATTGAGGAGAGCGCGGCGGAAGAAGTCGACCCTCGCCGGCCGAGGGCGACGGCTTCCCCGCCTTCTCACCTCGGCTTCGCAACCTTCTCCTCCCCGACAAGTTCAAACCTTTGGGGATCACTAAGTACGACGCGAAGCGAGATCCTATCCGGTGGCTCCGATGCTACGCCCTCTCCATCGAGAACGGCGGCGGCAACGGCGACACCAAATGCCTCTACTTCCCCTTCGTCCGGACCAAGCACCATTCACATGGCTCGAGTCGCCCGGACAAGCACTCGATCGACAAGTGGGACCAGGGTGAAGGAGCGGTTCACGAGCAACTTCGCGGGCGCCATGGGCCGTTCGGGTACTCGCATGGACCGGCCATGATCAAGCGAGGAACGAGGGCGAGACCCTCCGCAAGTACATGCGCCGCTTCTTCGACAAGCGCGCTACCGTCGTCGACGTCACCGACAAGGAGGTCATCGACCTCTTCCGGGACGGTCTCTACCATCGCCGCACCTTCGAGGACTTCGGTCGTCGCCGCCCCAGGTCCATCCCCCACCTCAAGGACATGATCACGTCCTGGGCGGATGAAGAGGACAAGGCCAACGCCAAATACGACGCCATCCGCGGCAAGTCCAAGCGAGAACCGTGGCGGCGGCGGCGGCAACAATGCAACCAAGGCGGCCGCAACGGCGAACAACAACAACAACAACAACAGCAACTACTCGGGTCCCAACCGCAAGCGCAAGCCGACAACACCGTCGCGGCTATCCGGCGCCTGCGAAAGGGAACTCGAAGAAGAACTCCGGCGGGTTCAAAGACACGCTAAAGGAGAAGTGCCCGTGGCATCCAAACGGCAATCACACCACCGAGCGGTGCTACCGGCTCGGGCATGCACTCAAGGATACGCGGAGCCACCGCACCCTCACGACCAAAAGGGCAAGAAGAAGGACGGCGACAACAACGACTTCCAAGAACCCGAAAAGACCGTCAACGTCCTCTTCGGCGGAGCGCCGACGGCGGGCGGGAGCGAAGGCTACCCGTCGTGAAGTGATGTCCATCGAACCGGCGGTTCCGACCCCTCTCGGTGGTCGGAGGTACCCATCACCTTCTCCCGCGCGGACCAATGGACCCGGCTTCTCGAACCGGGACGGTTCCCCCTCGTCCCGAAACCAACGGTGGCGGGCCGCAAGCTCAACAAGGTGCTCATCGACGGTGGAAGCGGGCTCAACGTCCTCTTCACCAAAACCTTGAAGAAAATGAAGCTCGACGTCACCCCCATGCTCACCAAGAGCAGCACGCCCTTCTACGGCATCGTCCCGAGCAACGCGGCTATCCCACCGGGCTCGGTGGTGCGCGATTACCTTCGGGGCGTCTCGGGACAACTACCGCACCGAGTACATCAAATTCGAGGTCGCGGATTTCGAGACCTCTTACCATGCCATCCTCGGCGGGCCGGCCATCGCCAAGTTCATGGCGGTCCCCCACTACACCTACTTGGTACTCAAGATGCCAAGTCCGGCCGGTGTACTCTCCCTCCAAGGGGACTTGAAGATCTCCCACGACCGCGATACGGAGGCCGTGGTGATCGCTTCCACGAACCAAGTACCCAACGCGATGATGGAGGTCTACGCCGCGTCGAAGAAGCTTGCCACGAGCGAACTCGACATCCCGCAGAAGTCCGACGGCGCCAACAAGCCTCGGCCACCGAGGAGGTACTCGTCGGGACGGTCGACCTCGGAACGGGCGACCCCGGCAAGACCACCACCATCGGGGTCGGCCTCGACCCCAAATAGGAAGACGCGCTCATCGGCTTCCTTCGGGCTAACCGCGACATCTTCGCATGGAAGCCGGCGGACATGCCGGGGAGTGCCCGGGGAGCCGATTGAGCACCGCCTTAACGTCGACCCAAAGGCCACCCCCTAAGCGACAACACCTCCGACGTTTCGCCGACGACGGACGGGACGCCATCAAGAAGGAGCTCGCCAAGCTACTCGCGGTGGCTTCATCGGAGAAGTCTTCCATCCCGAGTGGCTCGCCAACCCCGTCCTCGTCCGCAAGAAGAACTCGAACGAGTGGAGGATGTGCGTCGACTACACCGACCTCAGCAAGCACGCGCCCCAAGGACCCCTTCGGGTTGCCGCGGATTGATCAAGTCATCGACTCCACGGCGGGGCTGCGACTGCTCGCTTCCTCGCCCGCTACTCCGGGTACCACCGGATCGCAATCAAGGAAGAAGACCGAGAAAAGACCGCGTTCATCACCCCGTTTGGCGCGTGCGCTACACGACCATGTCATTCGGGTTGAAGAACGCCGGCGCTACCTACCAATGGGCCATCCGGGGCCCTGCTTCAAGCGGCAACTCAACAAGAACGTCGAGGCTTACGTGGATGACGTGGTTGTCAAAACCGAGGGACTCCGGTACCCTCATCGACGACCTTGAAGAAACCTTCGCATCGCTACGCGAGTACTGGCTGAGGAAGCTCAACCCGAATAAGTGCGTCTTCGGCGTCCCTTCGGGCAAACTACTCGGCTTCATCATCAGCCAGCGCGGCATCGAAGCCAACCCCGAGAAGATCTCCGCCATCACCAGCATGAAAGCTCCCACGAGCATCAAAGACGTCCAGAAGCTGACGGGGTGCATGGCGGCATTGAACAGATTCATCTCGAGGCTAGGAGAACGGGGCCTCCCCTTCTTCAAACTACTCAAGCATCACGAGAAGTTCGTGTGGACTCCAGAGGCGGATCAAGCCCTTGCCCGGCTCAAGGACTTCTGTCAAAGCCTCCAATCCTCACGACTCCTCACAAGGGCGAGCGACCTTTGCTCTACCTAGGCGCGACTACCCACGTGGTCGATGCGCCATCGTTGTCGAGCGGCAGGAAGACGGCCACGCCTACCCGGTCCAGCGCCCGGTCTACTTCGTCGGCGGTTCTATCGAGTCCAAGGCTCGCTACCGGCCCGTACGAAGCTCCCGTACGCTCTACTCATCACCTCGCGGAAGCCACGACACTACTTCCCGGGAGTACTCGGTCTCCGTCGTCACCGACTACCGCTCGGCGACATCCTGAGGAACCAAGACGCCACCGGAAGAATCTCCAAGTGGGGTGTCGAGCTCGGCGCCCTCACCATCGACTTCAAGCCACACACGGCCATCAAGTCGCGGGCACTAGTCGACTTCATGGCGAGTGGCGGGGGAGAACCCGGCTACCCACTCCCACCGTGCGACCGAGCACCGGGTGATGTACTTTGATGGCTCACTCAACCTCGAGGGCGCGGGCGCGGGGGTACTCCCCGATCTCCCCAACGGGCGAACAACTCAAGTACGTCCTGCAGATCTTCTGGAAGGTCTCAAACAACGAAGCCGAGTACGAAGCTCTCCTACACGGGCTCCGCCTCGCGGCTCACCGGGCATCAAGCGGCTACTAGTCTACGGCGACTCCGCAGTGGTCATCAACCAAGTCAACAAGTCCTGGGACCGCAACAAGGAGAACATGGACGCCTACTGCCTAGAAGTCCGCAAGCTCGAGAACAAATTCTACGGTCTCGAGTTCCATCACATCGTCCGCGACAACAACGTTGCAGCGGACGTCCTCTCGAAGCTTGGATCCACCCGCGCTCAAGTACCAGCGGGCGTCTTCGTCCATGAGCTTCACGCGCCATCCATCCCGGAGCCGGCGCCACCGACCATCGTCCCGTACCCCATCTATCACCTGGGCGAGGAGGTCATGATGATCGACGTGGTGGAGGCAACCCTTCATCGACTACCTCGGCGAGCGAGAAGGTCCCCTCCGACAAGAACGCAGCCGAACAACTCGTCCGCCGCGCCAAGTCTTACGTCCTCGTCGGAGACAAGCTTCACAAGTGGGGCGCATCTTCTCGGAGTACTCATGAAGTGCGTCCCTCGCGAAGAAGGCAAGGACATCTTGGAGGAGATCCACAAGGGCGTCGCGGCAACCACGCGTCCTCACGCACGCGGTCGGCAAGGCCTTCCCGGCGAGCTTTCTACCGGCCCACGGCCCCGGGCGACGCCGAAGAACTCGTCGAAGGTGCCAAGGATGTCGGTACTTCGCCAAGCGACAACATGTCCCGGCCTACAAGCTAGTCACCATACCGCCAACCCGGCCCTTTGCCTGCTCGGGGGCTCGACATGATTGGGCCACTACCAAGCGCGCCGGGAGGATTCAACGGAGGTGCCGGTGGCTATCGACAAGTTCACCAAGTGGATCGAGGTCAAGCCGGTCACATGCCCCAAGGCTGACGAGTACTCGACTTCCTGGATGAACTCGTACACCGCTATGGGCTACCCCACCGCATCATCACAGACCTGGGGTCCAACTTCAACAACCACCAGTTCTGGGAGTACTGCGAGAACAGCGGAATAGACGTCCGGTACGTCTCAGTCGCCCATCCACGGGCCAACGGACAAGTCGAGCGCGCCAATGGGATGGTGCTCGACGCCCTCAAGAAGCGGCTACACGACGCTGCTAACTCCAAAGGGGGCAAGTGGATCAAGGAACTACCCAACGCACTCTGGGGGCTGCGGACTCAACCATCCAAGCCAACGGGGCAATCCCCCTACTTCCTGGTCTACGGCTCCGAAGCCATCCTCCCCTGCCGACGTCATATGGAACTCGCCGGCGGTGGAGCACTACGACGAAGGCGTCTCGGAAGACGACAGACGAGTCGACATCGACAGCCCTCGAAGAAGCTCGGCCGCGCCGCCCTCGTCCAATCGGCTAGGTACCGGAGGGTATCCGACGCTACCATGATCGCAACGTCAAGGAACGCTCCTTCAACGTTGGAGATCTTGTCCTCCGCCGTATCCCGAACACGGAAGGACTTCACAAGCTCAGCTCCCCCTGGGAAGGCCCCTTCACCGTGGCTAAGGTGACCGGGCCGGGCTCCTACCGCCTCCAAACACTTGAAGGCGAAGACGTCAACAACTCGTGGAACGTCGACCAACTCTGTCGATTCTACGCCTAGTCTACACGACTACTTCGGGGTTCAAGTCTAATCGACTACATCAACACCCCTCGCCGCAAGCGACCCTCCGGGTCCTGGCTCCAGTCTCCGGACTACTCTTCTCCGGGGGTCCGGCCCGCGCGGCTACCTACGGACCCCGGGCTGCGCGACGAGCGTCAAGGACTCTAGCAGCGGTCTACTAAGAGACCACACTCCAAGATCCAGCCTGCGCGGCTACCTACGGATCTACGATCCAGCCTACACGGCTACCTACGGATCACTTGCTGCAAGCGGCTACCCGCTCCAGCGCCACTTAGCTGTAAGCGGCCTCCGGGTCCAGGCGACTACTTTGTAACTACGGCCCTGGCCACCCAGGTGTACTCCTTCAGTAATAAAGTTTGATTGTTCATCAACTTCTTTACTGCCTACTCCCTACAACGGGACCACTAAAGCCGAGTACTACTACTCGCACCTACTCCACGATGGGCGCTCCGCACTCTGAGATCGCGACTACGAGTACTCATTGCTGGAAAATTTCATTTCATTGATACTTGAACAATTCATTACAATTGTCTTCCTGTACAACTATGGCTACTAGCTACCTATTACAGGGCTACTGGAGGTTCAGCTTCTCGGCTACCTGCTCCGCGATGGGAGCCATCTGCTCCAGCAGCTCTGCATACTGCTCATCGGAGCAGTTGGCGGCTACCCCGCCGGCGACCACCTCCACTGGAGCCTTCGGGAAGTACGACTTCATGAAGGCCAAGACTTGTCTTGGGATCGACTTGGCCATGTGCTTGACGTAGGCGGCCAGCCGGCTTGGTGCTTCACGGAGTCGATCCACCAGAGGAGCGATCTTGGGGCCGCCCGGGTGCGGCACCAGGAGCCTCGCGATCGGGAGAGCGGCTTCTTCAAGATCCTTCAGCTGGGCCCGCAGCGCCTCGCAATCTTCATTCAACTTCTGCAAAGATTTGTAGCAGTTGACGAGATCTCTGTCAGAGGCAATCTGCAGCTCCATGTGCTTCTCGCACTCGAAGGCGAGTTCCTTGTAGTCGAGCTCGAGTACCTGGCGGGCTTCTTGCTCCCGGTAGAAGAGGTTCTTCATGCTCACCTCCGAGGCCTTCAGCTGTTCCACCTGGCCCTCAAGCTCTGCAACACAGCAATGCAACAGCGGGTCAGATGCTTCTCGACTTCCAACAAGTACCTGACAAGTCGAAGGATATACCTTTATTCTTGTTGCGGAGACCCTTGTTCTTCCGCACCAAGTCGTCGCCTTTCGCCTGCAGCTCCATGACGTCATTGTGGTACTTGGCGAAGGCGGCGTCGAGCTTTGATTGCATGGCGGCCGCGTGTTTCCGCGACTTCACGAGCTGCTCCTCCAGGGCCTCGGCTCGGAGCACGGTGTCGCCGTAACCCTGCAGCAGGTTCGACTTCTCGCGGGATCGCTCCGCGACGTCCTGCACAAGACAACTCAAGTCAATAAGAGTACTCAACGGCAAAAGGAATGACTACTCCAAGGCTACGGCTACGTACCTTCATCCATTGCTCGGCTTGACGGATGGCCTCCAGGTGCTTGGCTACCGTCGCCGGCTCGACGAGATCGTCCGCCAGCAGTTCTATCCCGCCGCGGCTACTCGAGGTAGCCTCCGTCATCGGCGCAGAGCGGATGGGCTCCGCGTCTTGGATCTCAGGGGAGCGGACAGCCACCTCCAGAGCAACCTCTGGCGGCGTGGTGACCGCCTCTCCCCCGGCGGACTTCTCGACGACCTCCGCCACGGGCTCGGGGGCTCCCTCTGCAGCCTCCGGGGCCTCTGGCGTCAACTCCTGCATTGGCACCCCCGCAGGGATGTCACCTCCTTCAGCGCCTGCCAACAAATGACAAGTGCATCAGTGCCTACGACTACTCCTCCTGGAGCTCCGCAGCTTCAAGAAGGGTACTCACCTTCGACTACGACCGCCTCCGGCAGCGGCGCTTCGGTAGCCGGGGGCTCAGTCACGGCTTGGGCGTCGGGAGCGGCCTCCTCGACGGGCGGCGCGACTTCTTCCGCCACCGCTGATGAGGGCTCGTCCCCATCCCAGCTCAGATCTGTGGATTTTCTGCAGAAATATTCACAGAGGGTCGTCAGACAAAGATCGACTACTGCATCAAGTACTACTCGAGAGGATATGGTACTTACAAATTCGACCGGACGATGGTCACGGCCGGAGCACCGAGGATGCTGGCAATATCCACCAGTCCACCCTCGGCGGGCGTCTCTTCCTCCGCCCCTACGGGTACTTCCTCCTCCACGGCGGCGGCGGCGCGCGGATGTCTCCAGGCACTCCTGAGGCCACCACCTCTTCAACGGCGGCGGCCACGGGTCCTCTGCTCTCTTCTGGAGCAGGGGGCTGGCGCTCCAGCTGCGCCAGAAGTTCTTCAACGGTGGGGGCTGGACTACGACCTCCAGCCGGTTCCCCCACCGGGTCCCACACGCCCTCGTCGCCCTCCTCAACGGGCTCCGCTGGCGGCACCTCCTGCACACAAGGAAGGCTACTCGTCAGCAATGTACTCGAACAATGGGTACTCGACTACTCTGCTCAAGACGACTTACCTCCTGAGGCGTGGTCTCCGAGACCTTTAGCTTCTTCGTCACCCGCTTCCTGGCGGGGTTGCGCGGCTTCCGTGGCGGCGCGGCAAGGCTAGCCTCCGGAGCTGGCGGAGGGTCTTGAACCAGTGGAACATGAGGTAAGCCCGGGCGGCTAAACCTCGACCGCAGCTGGAAGCGGTCCTGCAGCGTCTCTTCGTCTTCGTCGTCGTCGTCGTCGGAGGAATCTTCCACGACGACGGTGTCGTCGCCTTCACCGACTTCGCGGCGCTCCTTCGTGTCTTCCCCTCCACCGGGATCTCGATCCCGCTCGGTGGCGGCTGCGGCTCGGAGACGAACCGCTTCACATCATCCTGCGCAAGACACAAGACGTCAGCAACTCTACTACAAGTACTCACTACTCGACGAGGGGAGTACGACTACTCACCTCCTTGGGCGGGCGCGCGGCGGAGTACTCCTCGACTGGGCACGCCGTGTACGGCGGCATGTCCTTGAAGATCCGCGACAACCTCTCGACGATGTCGTTGTCGTCCAGCTCGCCTCCCGGCATCCGCGACGTGTCGTCGTCGCCGATGTACTCGAAGCCCAGGGTCTCCCGAGCCATCAGCGGCTGGATCCTGCGCTTCATGAAACTGAAGGCCACGTGCTCGGCCCTCAGTCCCGCCTCCCTGAGCACCTTGATGCGTGCTAGCAGCTCGGGGAGCTGGATCCCTTCTTGCATGGTGGGCTCCGTGTTCCACCAATCACGGTGCCTGGGCTGCCGTCCGCTCGGCTTCGGCAGGCCAGGGTGGTGGTTCGTGATGTAGAACCATCTGGTCTTCCAGTCCGTGTTGGAGTCGACGAGCTTGTATGCCAGGTACTGCTCCGCGGCGTCCTCCCTCAGCTGGATGCCGGCCCCTCCGACTACTCTGGGGTTGGAGGCACTGGGCTGCGGCTTGACGCGGAAGAACTTCCGGAAGAGCACCCAGTGCGGCTTGATTCCGAGGAAGGCTTCGCAGAAGTGGACGAAGACCGACGTGTGGAAGATGCCGTTGGGGTTCAGGTTCAGGTACTCGATCCCGTAGTACCCGAGCAGCCCCTTGAAGAAGTCGCTGGCTGGGAGCGCAAGACCGCGCTCCACGAACCGCGAGAACATTGGGATCTCGTCTTCGGCCTTCTCCATCGGATATGGATCTCCCGCGGCGGATCTCCACATGTCGACTTCCTTCTCCCTGATGAACCCACTGTTCAGCAGGGTCAGCAGGTCTTCCGTCTTCACCTTCGATTTCTTCCACTCGCGGCTAGGATCAGCCCGCGGTGGGGACATGGGCGGCGCCGCTCCGGTGGCAGCCGCGGTGGCCTCTGCGCGACTCCTCTTCTTCCCGGCGGTCTTGGACGCCTTGGACGGCGACGGCTTCATCCTCCAAGTACAAGGTGTCTTCACTCGCATCCGCTCGGGGGCTACCCTAAAGGTCTCGGGTGGCGATGCGCTCGGATCTACTACGGCAAAAGCGAGGGCGGCGGGAGTGGATTTGCTTCAAGATTTAAATGGAATCACTTGCGGCTCGAATGGGTGAAAAACCCTAAGGGTTTTGGCTCTTATTTATAAGCCAAAACGGCTCCGCAATGGGCGGCCGGATAAGTCCACGCGCGGCCGACTCGGCGGGTGCGCGTGACTCTTCGTATTCTACTAGTCGACGCGCCTCACCTTGGGGGCTCGGCTACTTCTACTCGACTACCTGGGAAGCAGCTAGTCTCAAGAGCATCTCAGGACACATTCTCCAAGAAGACCCTTCAATTCGAGAGGAAGTACTCGACTCAAGGCTCGGGGGCTCCGTGCCACGTGTCCTTCGGTTTTTTCTCTCCGGATTTTTCGGGATTTTCTTGCCAAGACTTCAGATGGAGCCTCAGCTGGGGCCCGCGGCTCAGGGCTCGGGGGCTACTCCATGCGGAGTGCGGTTTTACAAGTCGCACCTCCACATTAGCTTCGGCTTCAAGACAAGACAGGCAGTTTTTGAAGACCTTCGAAGGCAGTTTTCGAGGACGCTTGGGACTACTCGAGAAGACTTCAAGATTGCTCAAACATCAGCTGGAGTACATTCCAGCCTCGGGATGCTTCGACTACTCTTGAGGACCTTGACTTGCAGCACTCGGGGACGCTTGAGGATTGCTTGTTAGGGCCGCCAAGACTACTTGAAGCTATCCTTCTTGACTACAAAGTACTCGGGGGCTTGTCGTATGGACCTCCCCGGGCCCACTACCTCGGTGGGTACCGGGACCGACTACTCGGTGGGCCCCGGGACTACCGGCTTGCGCTACACGGCACCTGAAGGCGTGGAGCACAAGGACTACACAGGAGTAGTACTCGGTTAGGGAGCTGTACATGTTCCGCACTGTATAGAGGACTCCTAGACGTACTCGACTAGTACTCTCTCCCTACTCGACTTGTAACCCTGCCTCCCGGACTATATAAGGCGAGGCAGGGACCGATCCCCTCATCCAATCTCCTCTCATACAACTCACGGCGCACCATTGCACCATCTTGTAATCGTGCCCTATCAATCCAGAGCTACGCAGCATACAGGACGTAGGGTATTACGCACTTCGCGGCCCGAACCTGTCTAAATTGTGTGCCACGTGTCTCTTCCTTCGAGTTACCGATCTCGGCGAGTCACAATCATCTACTTCGGGTACTCCCCGTAGTAGGTTGCCGGTCTAAAACACCGACACTATGTGACCATTATCTCCCCTCTTGATGAAATTCCGGTAGTGTGTGAGTATCCGGATGTCTTTCCCGATGAGTTGCCCGGTATGCCGCGGACGGGGGATGTTCGGTTTGTAATTGAACTCCAACCGGGTACTGTGCCCATTTCTAAACGACCTTATTGTATGCCTCCCAAGGAATTAGCCGAACTGAAAAACCAACTCCAGGAGCTGCTAGATAAGGGTTATATGCGCCCGAGCTCTTCTCCTTGGGGTTGCCCCGCTCTCTTTGTCATGAAGAAAGATGGTAGCTTGAGGCTGTGTGTGGATTACCAACCGCTCAATGCAGTGACCATCAAGAACAAATATCCTCTTCCTCGAATCGATGTTCTTTTTGATCAATTGGCCGGAGCCGAGTTTTCTCCAAGATCGACCTTCGTTCTAGTTACCATCAAATCAAAATTCGACCTTGTGACATTCCTAAAATTTCCTTCTCCACTCGTTATGGCCTTTACGAGTTCTTGGTAATGTCATTTGGTCTCACGAATGCCCCTGACCTACTTCATGTACCTCATGAACTTCGTGCTCATGATGGAGCTCTACAAATTCGTAGTGGTCTATATCCTTGCCTATTCCAAAAATGAGAAGGAGCATACCAAACATCTCCGAATTTCCCTTCAGCGTTTGCGAGATCATAAGCTTTATGCTAAGTTCTCCAAATGTGAATTTTGGTTGAATAGTGTGAAGTTTTTGGGCCACACTATTTCCAAGGATGGTATTTCTGTAGATCCGAGCAAACTGCAAGAGGTGATGGATTGGAAACCACCCATGTCCGTACACCAGATCCGCAGTTTCATAGGGTTGGCAGGATCCTAGAATCGCGAAACCTATGACCGAACTACTCAAGAAAGGAGTGAAGTTCACGTGGAGCGAAGCATGTGAGAAAGCTTTTCACACTTTGAGGCAACACTTGACTTCAGCCCCAGTGCTAGTGCAACCAGATAATTCCAAACGTTTTGAAGTTTTCTGTGACGCACGGGTCTCGGCTGTGTTCTTATGCAAGAAGGCCGAGTCATTGCCTATGCTTCACGGGCACTTGGACCTCATGAGATCAATTATCCTACCCATGATCTTGAGTTAGCTGTTGTTGTCCACGATCTCAAGATATGGAGACATTATCGATGGGTAATCGTTGTAATATCTTCACCGATCACAAGAGTCTCAAATACATCTTTACTCGGTCGAATTGAATATGAGGCAAAGGAGATGGCTGAAGTTGATTAAGGATTATGACCTAGAAGTGCATTATCACCCCGGAAAGGCGAATGTCGTTGCGGACGCTCTTAGCCGCAAAGTTTACCGCAATCATCTAGAGTTGGAGCCGAGTTAGTGAACCTTTATGTGAAGAAATGAGAAGGCTCAACTTAGAAGTGGTACGACCAGAAATCTTTATGCCTTAGCGCATGAGTCCAATCTTTATGATAGGATTGTCATCGCTCAACGCAATGATGAAGACTTACAAATCATCAAACGAGAAATTAGCAGAGAGAGATCCCAAGTATACTTGTTTCCGGAAGGATCACCGGGATGTGATCCGGTTTGGAAAACGTCTTGTGGTTCCCGTTGATCCAGAAATTAAGAAGATCATCCTCGATGAGGCTCACAAGTCCAAATTCTCTATTCATCCCGGTAGTACCAAGATGTACCGGAATCCGAAACGGGAATTTCGGTGGTCCAACATGAAAGTCGATATAGCCAAGTATGTAGCTGAGTGTGATACTTGCCACCGGATGAAAGCAAGCCATTTGAAATCAGTAGGTGTACTCCAACCCCTGTCAATACCCATGTGGAAGTGGGATGGCATTAGTATGGATTTCATTGTGGGTTTACCCCTGACAGCTAGAAAGAAATATTCTATTTAGGTGATCGTGGACAGACTCACCAAGACCGCTCATTTTATTGCAGTGCATACCACTTACTCAGTGCAGCAATATGCAGAGTTGTATATGGACCAAATAGTTCGTTTGCATGGAATTCCGAAGACTATAATCTCTAAAGAGGAACTCAGTTTGTAGCTCGCTTCTGGGAGCAGTTACACGAGTGCTTAGGAACCAAGTTAATTCACAGTTCCGGTTATCATCCGCAGACCAATGGTCAAGCGGAAAGGATAAATCAGATTTTGGAAGACATGCTATGAGCAAGCATCTTACACTTTGATAAGAGTTGGGACAAGTGTTGTCCTTGGCAGAATTCTCCTACAACAATAGTTATCAAGCTAGTTTGAAGATGGCACCGATCGATGCTCTTTACAGACGAAGATGTCGCACTCCATTGAACTGGTCGGAAACGGGGAGAGGACACTCTTTGTTCGGATCTAGTTAAAGATGCCGAAGAAAAGGTGCAAGTAATAAGGGAGAATTTGAAGATAGCTCGGATGAGACAAAAGAGTTACCATGATAAGGGAACCGCACCCCGACACTTTGAAGTGGGAGATTACGCGTATCTAAAGGTTTCCCCCACCAAAGGTGTGCGAGAGGTTTGGTGTCAAAGGAAATTTAGGTCCACAATATATTGGACCCTATGAAGTCATAGAAGTATGTGGGCCAGTGGCTTATCGTATCCAATTACCGGAACGGTTTTCCGCAGTCCACAATGTGTTTCATGTGACCCAATTGAAGAAGGGAATACCTGTGCCAGAAAATGAAGTAATCACAGAAGCGAATGCTTGGATTGAGCCGGATTTCTCGCTCATCGAGCACCCATTAAGAGTATTATATCGAAAGAAATGAAAGACCCGAAGACAAACAGTACGAATGTACAAGATACAATGGAGTCATCACACGGAAGAAGAGGCAACTTGGGAGACAGAGGAATACCTCAACACCAAGTATCCGGGATTCCTGCAATCTTGAAACCGTGAGTCCTCCTTCACATCTGGTTTTTCCTAAATCGAATCTCGGGACGAGATTCCGTTTAAGGGGGGTAGGCTGTGACGCCCCAGGTTTTTAATTAACCCTAATCGTCAGTCAACCCGGCTGACAGTGGTCAAATCACGGTCAACCTAGGCCCTCACCTCGAAAAACTCACCAACCAACTCTAATAACACCTTTGATCTAGAGAACACACATGTGGGGCCAACCCATGGTCAAAGACTTGGTCAAACCCCACTCAAACTCTAGTGACCCTAGATGTCTTTCGGAACTTTTGCCGCGTTCTCCAAATTTCACCTAAACACTTCAAAATCTACCTTTATGAAAGTTGTCTAGCTTGTTGAGGGACACAACTTTCATGTAGATTGGCATTTCAAATTTTGAGTGGAAAGAAATGAAAAACTTGCCTAAAGGTCGGTATCTCCTATTCATGGACACGAAGTCGACATTCAAGGTTGGCAAGCCTCCCTTGCAAAATCTGTTGAGAAAACTCCTTGTGGCCTTTGTGAAAGCTGTAGGGGGTAGTGAGATCTACAATTTTCGTATTCAAAGTTTTGTACACATCTATTCAAATTTTTTGAGCAAATCGTGTTCAAACTCAGGCTCAGCAAATTTAAAACGGGCCGGCCACGCCGTGCGCAGCGACGTCGCGCCGCGACGCCTCGCTCGCGCGCCGCCCGACGCCCTCCGCCCGAGGTCGCGTGCCGCCCGACGCCCCTCCGCCCGAGGTCGCGCACCACCCTAGGCCACGCACCTTCCCCGGTCGTCGCACCCCGAGGTCCGGGAATCCCCGACCGCGTGCACGCTAGGGAGCGCGTCGTGCACGGCCGGTGCACGCCGCGGACCACCGGTCCGTCGGCAAAGACACCGCCGTACGCGCGCCGGGCCGAGATGGCCATGCTACGGCAGCATCTCCAGCATCACTGCGACATCACCAGGGGAGCCCCAGCTATAAAAGCCCGAGCGTCGTCTGCCTTAGCACCCCCCACCGACCCGACGGCCGCCATTGCCGCCGCCATAGTGTGCTCACGTCGTCTCTAGCCCTCACCGCAGCTCAACTAGTCCAACACATTCCCTAGGACTCGTAGCACCTCAACAAGCCTCACATTTCCACCCACGCGCACTCCTCTCGCCGGAGCCCGAGCCGCCGTGGCCGCCGCCGGCGGCCATCGTCGAGCACCCACGCGGCGACTTCTCCGCCCAAACCACGGCCGCCAACCAACCATAGGTGAGCATGTGGTCGATCCCGACCCCTTCCCCGGCCGGGAGCGCCGCCGGAGCTGCTGGATTCTGGCGAGCCCCCCGCCCCTTGGGTCCAGGGACCCAATTGCTTGGCCCCAAATCTTTCCAAGGGCCTCAGCGCAAAATTGCATCTTCAATAGTATACCCCATTTGCTGAAACTTGTAAAATGCGTAGAAAATCGTAGAAAATTCAGAAAAAATGCAAACTAAATATTGTTGGATTCGTTGTGGAAAATACTACAACTTTTGTTATACTCACATTGTCTGATTCTTGATATTTTTACCATGAAAAATAGGAATGTGAAAAACCTAGATCTACCATAACTCAAAATCCATTAATCCCCTGTATCCAATTTTTGGCTAGATTGTGTGTGATGTTATGACTAGCTCTGTGCCAAAAATTGCACAAAGTTATAAAGTAAATTGTTTTATATGAATTGTTTTCCATTTATGCAGAATCCGACAAGATGATTTTTGTAGCTAAAAAAATTTATGTTTTTATGCCCAACTTGTGCATGCTGTCTTGTTATGCCAAGATACACCTTTGATAGATTAATCACAGTTTTTGAGTAATCGAAATATTTATTCTTAATTTGTGCATGTTTTCCATTGTAATTCAATGATGCAAGATCGGTAGTGATTCTAGGTGTGTTTGCTAGATTTATAAGATGGTTTAGGACCGGAGAACATGCATGCAGAAGTTTGGAGCATGTTGATGCTTATTTATTTTTGTATGCATCTAACTTGAATCGCTAGCTAGCTTTTGTTATTTTCAAAGTAATTAATTTTCTAGTTCTCCAAGCCTTGCGAAGTGATCGGTGGTGCAGTATAAGTGTTGTGATGCTTAAGAAACCCTTCTTTAAATTTTTTAGTGATTTATCATTTAATAAAAGCTTTAAAGGCCCTTATGGAGTAATGCTTTGATTAAATGAGGAAAATACGTTTTTAATCTGTTTCCCTTTTTGTGAAGTGTTATCCAACTTAAACTAAGAAGCTAAGAATACACCCTTGCTGTTGAAGGATTAAATTGTGAATAATTATCCTTGTACACACCTTTACTAGTGAGAGGTAAAAGTGTTAAACCTTCACATGAAATAACAAGTAGAAAAGAAAACATTAATTCAAGTGTGTAATAATAACCTTCATAAAAAGAGGTTAATAGTTAAATATTTGTTAAGGTGAATATGACCAACCGAGTTGGATAAGATAAATAATCTATCACATCACATGAACCCTGCATTACATTCCGTGTAGATCTTCCTGACGGTGACTACTCGCTCGTCCCGGAAGCCGAGGAAGGAGAAGCGGAAGCTGCTCTGCAGTACGTGGAAGTACTCGACGGCACCGAGGGTGCTCAGGCTAACTTAGCTGACGAAGGCAAGCCCCGGTGCATTTAACCCAGTTTTTCAAAGTTATTATACAATTATCTATGGATGCTTGTGCATTTAAGTTCAGGAGTTGTATGGAACCTTAGATGCATGATCCCTAGGTACCTGTGTCCTTACTAGTATGATAGGTTGATGGTGCTAAGCTATAGGACCGTTACAAGTCGGGTGATGACGCCACTCGCGAGAATAGGTTCCTAGATAGGAATCACAAGATCTCTTTAAATGGATTGCTCATGTGGTAAGAGCATGGGATGTGGAGCTCCGGTCCAATGGCTATCGTGGGTTAGGTGTTTGAACGTACTAAGCACTTGTTGGGAATGGGACCGGTAAGCCTAGTACCTTAATGAGACGGCTAGGGATTTAGCCGTCACTACTCCCGGGATGCGTCTCATGGCTAGCTACGGTGGTGTATGGTGAGACCGGGTGCCTCGCGGGGTATCTTTGGATAGCCCGCACAAAAGAGCGTGGCCTTTTATCCCGACCCGAGGATTTTTGGGAACCGTTTGGTAGTTGTCCTCGCGGGGGCATCCCACCGTGTGTTTAGGTCTACCTTGCAAGGTTGGAATCAATCGATTGTCGGCCTCTCACCGTTATCTAAGACTACTTACTCCACTAGCCATGAGATCCCTAATGATGGAAGTTGATGAATATTATGCTTGATTAATTGTATGGTACAACCTTGTCTGTATTAGATGGCTAATTTAGGAAAGAATAAACTCACTAGAATTTGTACTAGAATCTTGAAAGTAAGGACATACTCTTTGTTACTTTTCAGCAAAAGAAACCTAGTGGCCAAAAGCCTTTCATGTCTAGAGTTGGTGAAGTAGTTATCACCGACGGGTAAGTCTTGCTGAGTATTAGTATACTCAGCCTTGCTATAATTTGTTGATCCAGGTAATGCTTTCGGTGAGGTGTGGCCGGAGAGATCCCGCCGGCCGGGAGCCGGAGTGGGTGGAGAATGATGATCGAAGGCATCATGGGCGGCCTCCCGTGGTGTTCTCGTTTTCTCGCTTAGTTGATTCCGCTGTTTCGAAAACTCGATCTACGTTGTTATGACAAAAACTTTGGTTTGTAATAATTAAACCCTTCAGAGTTAAAATTTCGGATGTTAATTATGTTGTATCTCCGGACTCGCCTTCGTGTGAGTTTTAATGCATATATATCGATCCTTGTTGCTATATAAGTGATTTACGGGCGTTAACCCAACGACTAACGACGGGATGATACTTTATTACCGCTTAATAACCAAAGTGGATTGGTTTAGGCGGTAGTACGGTATTTTCTGGGCGGGTCATCACAAAGTCCCACACCAAGGTTGGTTTGTGCTAGAACTCGTAGAGGGGATTTACTTTGTGTTAGCTCGTTCGTGTAAAACCGGCCCGACCGGTTTTTGTAAATCGGTCTAACCGGTTTCGATGCGACATCGGGTTGAATTTTTATAAGTGTGCAGATTCGCCTATTCACCCCCTTCTAGGTGACATCAAGATCCTTTCACGGAGTCAGGTGGCAGGCTGACAGGGTCGACGTGTGGAGCAGCTCGCTGGTGGTCTACCTGTGATGGATAGACTGGGCCGAACAGTTCGCGGGGCACATAGCGGACAATTCACTTGGAGGGTGAACATACCGTGGTGCATGGCGGAGAGACTGGCGGCAACAGGCTGGTCAGACCGTGGGTCAGAGGCAACAACAGGATCAGCGATGACGACATAGGAGCGTAGCGGCTGATGGGATTGTTGTTCTCTGTGGCGTGGCGACATGTGGCGCGAGCTCAGGATGCATGTTTGCATGGGAGAGTTTGCGTGCTTCCAAATCAGCAAAGGCGCGTATCGATTCGAGTTGCACGTGTAGGGTACTAAAGTATGAACCGAAAGGCGCAAAGAAGCTTCAAGGGCTGAACTGAAAGGAAGTATAGACGGTGATGTCTGTACTTGCAACTGAAGTAATCTGGTTGGATAAGGCTGTAGGAGACTACGGTGTGAGACGTCCGGCGTAGTATGGCAGCAGTAATGGAAGGACAATGCTAGGGTGGCAATTCTGATATGTGACTTGTTGACAATTGTGAGGTTCTCAGTATCATGGATGGAGTCTGGTAGAGCATGGTGTTAGATTCAGTTGTTGTTTAGCTGGAGATGAATCTAATTTTGCTTGGCAGAGATTGTTTGATAGAAGAGAAGGGTGCACAATTGCAGGTGGAGTCACAGAGTCGGGAATTGCAGGGATAGCAGTGTTTCTTCGGGCGGATCTTGATAGAGCGGCAACGGTGACTTAAGTCTGGTGTACATGGAGTTCGCACAAGACAAATTCAAGGTGGCAGGATATTTGCAAAGGTGGAGTTTGTTAGATATTGTGTCAATTTGTACAGTCCGGTTACGATGGGACTTAAGTTGTATTTAGCAGTATAGGGTAGAGTCCGTGTCATACTCTGTAACCCGAGCCTCCTCATAAATATGAGAGGGGGTTGCTGTTGTAACCATGACGACTGCAGGGGGATGGCGGCGTATTGTCAGGATCCCGGAGCGACCAGTGTTGCGGTTTGGGGAGGAGCGCCCGTAGTCATACCCTGGGGATGTAGGCTTCGGCTGAACCTCGTTAACAAAGATCGTGTCTCCGTTGTCGTCTGTGATCGTGCAAGTTCGTTCCGCTGCGTGGAGATTAGCAGGCGGCTCGTCACCGCGGAGGGCTAATTTCTTACATAAACTACAGGATCAGGACAACTCACCGTGTACCTTTTACACGGGCGAACACTGCCTTTGGCGAGAGATGATGGCTATAACAGCAAACGTTAGGCCTAAACGTGATTTAAGTTTTAACGAAAAGAAATAATATCAAGAAAAATTATTTTTTGTTGATATCGAATCCTGCAGCTCATCAACCATGGTGTGCCAGACGAAGTGATCCACAACTTCAAGAACGGCTTGGCTGAATTCTTCAAACAGCCACTGGAAGCAAAGAAGATGTATTCGCAGGTACCAGGCAGTCTTGAAGGGTATGGCCAGCACTTCGTTTTTTCCGAGAGCCAGAAACTAGACTGGGCAGACATGTTCTACCTCATTCTCCGTCCAGTCGATTCGAGGGACATGAAGTTCTGGCCTAATCGTCCTCCATCTTTTAGGTTTGCCTCTGAAACTAACAAAATCACTTTAACATCATGAATCTTGTTACAGGTACCACTTCAGTGGTATTTTCTTTTTCCTAGTTACATTTTTCTTGCATGACAACCCTTGACAGGAACTCCATAGATAGGTACTCTTCTGAGGCTGAAAAGTTAGTATCTTGCTTGATGAAGTTCCTGGCCATGGACATTGGCGTGGAGCCAGAGTCTTTCCTGGAGGTATTCAGAGGCCAGCCTCAAAGCATGCAGATGACCTACTACCCTCCATGTAGGCAGGCCGACAAGGTGGTGGGCTTGTCCCCGCACACTGATGCAAATAGCCTGACGCTTCTGCTCCAGGCGAATGACGTTCAGGGGCGGCAGATCCGGAAGGATGGCAAGTGGGTCGCTGTAAACGCCCTGGATGGCGCATTCATCATCAATGTTGGCGACATACTTGAGGTAAACATGGATGCTAGCTAGCCTCTACATCATGTTTTGTGAAAACTGAACACTCGAGTTGTTCAGAGTGTTTTGTTCATGCATGCCAATATGGTATTATCTCTAGTTTAATCATGGTAGCTAATCACTTTGCAGATTCTGAGTAATGGAAGGTATAAAAGCGTTGAGCACAGGGCCGTTGTGCACTCGACCAAGGAGCGCATGTCGGCGGCAGTGTTCCACCAGTCACGCCAGGATTCGACTGTCGCGCCACTGCCGGAGCTTGTCAAGATCGACGGTAGGGCGCAGTATAGCTCAATCAGTTTCATGGATTTCATCAAGCGCTACTTCGCGGCAAAGCTTGATGGAAGGAGCTACCTCGAGAGCTTGAAAAGTTAATAGTATGTATGAAGCAGTCGAGATGAATAACACGCTTGTTATGTACTGGACGATCTAGCATGTGTGGAGTCCTGTCTCATGTTTGTATTGCTATGCGCTACATTATGCTATCGGGTTGCAGCTTGCATTGATCTTCTATACCCCAAATAAGTTTCTCCGGGAATGAAGTGGTTGGGTTTTTATCATGCATGTAAATGTATGGTATATGTTCTAATTTCCCTTTTGCGGAAAATGAATAAAAAAGTAGAAGTACATATAACATCTCAATAGATCATGAAATATATTTTGATAACACATTTATTAAACATTATAGATATGTGGTGTGTCTACGAACTTGATTCAAGTAAAAAAATGAACTCAAGACAAAGCTAAATATGACCTGTCCCACAGTTTAGAATTGAGAGAGAATCTTAAAAAAACGAACCGCGCTGGCGGAGGGAGGATAGGACCGCGAGGTGGCAGGGAAGACGGGGAGGGGGAGGGAGGGGATGAGCAAGTTCAGAAAGATTCTCGAGCGCCTGCTTAAGGCTGTACGCACCGGGAACGGTAAGAGAAACACTATGGTACCCTGGAGCCTAGAGGGCGTATTTATTGTAAAAACGTCTGCAACGGGGGACGGTGTCAGCGTCAAGAGAAGAGGGATCCCCTTTCTCTTCGACTGTGGAAAAGGGCACACTGTTAAGACTGTTATCAGTAAGAGTCTTAGTAGTGGCTTGCCCCTAGATCACGGGAGGGCGTCATCGGCGACGTCATCATCCCGGAGATTTCCCTAGAAGCACTTGGCGGCGCGAAGAAAGAAAAGTGAAGAATGGAACACAAGGAGGAACAATTGACAAGACAGCATAGGACATGCGGCCGCCCCCATCCCCATCAAGATGCCATGATTACGCGAAGACCAGCGAGGCACTTCTGCCATGGTGCGAGGTTGACACTGGCGCTCCGCTCAGGTGGCGTTAGGAGGCCAGGACGTCCTGCATATCCAACATCTAACAAGTAGAATTTTCCTATAACAAGTACATACATGCATTAGGTTAACTATTATAAATTTACAAATTTTAATTATGTACCCAATTCAACTAATTACCTGGTGCAACTCTTAACCCATCCTCTCGCGCTAGGGCATCAGCAAGGACAGTAGCATCATGTGGTGAACCCTCCCAACCAGCCAAGACATAAATAATTTCATATCAAAGTCAACAACAGCAAGAACATTTTGTGTAGTGTAGTTCTTCCTTCCCCTAAATGTTGCTTGGGTCTTGGCTAGCACTCTAGCATATACATGAGTACCATCTATTTCCCCAACGCAATCCTACATGAATACCCAACAAATGCTTATTTTAAGATATGCCCAAAGTATGTAGACTACAAATTGCATGACAAATTGATTACCTTAAAGTATGGATACCATCTTGGGTTGTTGATTATCTTAAGTAGTGTGTCGTTAGATGGAGCTTTAATCATGTCTTGTCTAAGTTCCCCAATAGCATACAATACCTCCTTAAAATGTCTATGCATTGTTTCAATGGATCTCCTCCAAATTTGGTGAGTAACTCTAAAGCGTTGGTTATGGCCAACAATATGAAGAAACATTGCTAGTTGCTCCTCAACACTACTATGTGTGGTATCTGTCACAAAATTTCTTATCATAAGCAAGTTGCATAGCCTAAAAAAGGTGTTCTTCTCATTCGAAGCATAGCAATACACTTTATGTCATTGCAGTTGTAAATTTTATCTAAGTTCTTTTGTTGTTCCTCATCCATCACACTCAAAGGCCCATAACAGATCTGAGGCCTTGAGTTATGATGCATTCTAATCCTGCTGAACAAGAATGCATACATAGCCGCGATCAGAGCAATAGCTCGGGCAATCAACATGCGTCACTGGTCCTCCAAAGCCATCTAGCATAGCAACACAATAACCATGACTAACAAAGATACACAATAACCATGACTGAAAAAAGGCGTGTTTGGTTTCCTGGATCAAACAACACAAAGTACTCAACAAAAATTGGCATTGAATAATACAACATCATTGGCATTGAACAATTTCTCAGATTTAATGAAAACGGTATCATAGGCATGGACATATGCTCAGAGTAAGATGCATCATCATTGACCTGGACATAAGCTCAGAAAAAAAGCATTCTCATTTCAGTAGCGCACACAATCAACATCGACAACACACATCAATTGCTACCTGCAATCATAAAAAAAGAGGAGAGGGATTGAAATGAAAGATTTCTTATACCGAAGGGGGACAGGCGGCACCGAAGCAAAAGCAGACGAACAAACAACTCAGCTCGGATATGCACCCAGCCACCAACATAGCTATTAGAAAAATGGTGTAATCAAATAAAAATAAGAACCCCAACCTAATCAAGAACATGGATTTATACCTTGGAACCAGGCAGAAAACTTAGATCTGAAGTGCCTGCACCGAGTTTGAGAAGAAACAGTGAGGGACGCATACCTAGGGTTACGAATCAAGAAAAAGATGGGGAAATAAGGGGAATCAATCTACTTGTTGGGCTACCAACCAGGTCGGTTGGGCCTACTGACAGGTCGGCGGGTCTTCTAGTAGGCCGGACCCACTTGTCGGGGACGGCCATGAGCCTGGTCGGTGGGGACCCAGGGGTACCCATGTCTCACAGTCCAAGAACTCATATCTAGAGCACCTATGAATCAACAAAGGAGGGAGAGAAGCAATACACCATGAATCGATGAACAATCAATGAACAAGAAAGGAAGAGAGAGGAAGAGAGAAGAAGGGAGCACCTGCTGCGCCGGAGTTGAGTGAATGGTGACCGAGAGAGAGGGGTGGTGGCGGGATTTATACTACGGTGAGTGGCGGGAAAAGGGGAGGTAACCCTAGTGAAATGGCGCAAGCTCCCGCCGGCCACGCTTTCGCCTCCCACGCACTTGTCGTGGTACCACGCGAGCCAGGCCCAGCGGAAACACTTGATTCTAGTGTTCCCCCGGGGCCTACCGGGGGGGGGGGGGGGGGGCTTTTGCACGGGTTGAGCCTGGCTCGGGGATAGGTCCAGGCAACCAAACAAGGGCACCTTGCACGCACAGAGCCTACTGCAGCCCCGTGCGGGAAACCAAACACGCCCTCAGTGATTTGCCACAGCGTGACTGGCGGCCACATCTGAGACGTCCAATACTCATCCAACGGAAGAAACAAAATTATAATTTTTATATAGGAAAAGTGTCAACAAATGGCAGACTAGTCGCTACACAAGCGACACTTTACGTGGTCCCGGACCACCGACTTATTTAGTAAGGCGAGCAGCCCTTAAACAAAATCAAAGGCGCGACCATCCCCCCCTTCCCCTATTTTTGCATTTCATTCTCTATTTGGCCCGCCTCATGAAAAATGATAGGCCTATTGATTCGAAGTAAGTACGAAAGGGTCGGTCAATAGCATAGCTCTTTTTTTTCTCCTTTCGAAGGAAAGGCCTTCGCATTCTTAATCCGGTAGGGCCGGACGGCTTTGTTTGCCCTAGCTTGGCGAATCGCGCCCCTGACCGTTCTCGCGAAGTCTTTGCAACGGCTGGGAAACCTGTCTACGAAGCTAAGCATCAATCTGTTGACAAAGCTCAACCAAGTCAAATATTTTGGATCTGGAAGAAATATATGGGAGTAGGGATAAGCTAGGACGCATGTGAACAGTACTCAATATTAGGATTGGTTTGTTAAGATAAGATTAGAGATTAGTTTCTTAAGGGTCAAGTTGATTAATTTTTCGAGGGTCAGGTCTTCTCATCTATATAAGGATGGGATTGTATCTCCTTTATGCAAGGAAGAAATCAATGAAGTATTAATCCCAAATCCTGAGTACTGTTCACACACTATTGTAACATGGGCCCAATCCTACCTGGTCCCACTCCCATGACAAAAACACCGATGGATTTAGCTGCAGCCCGCGGATATTGTGGACTTGACGCGTGGAAACACAGGTTCGGTCAAAAAATTTAAAGCGTCAAAAGAACTTGGCTTGATAAGCTACGCAAGAAGGGGAAGCGAAAGCTAACTAAAGCTGATCTACCAACAAAAAAACAGCAAAGGTATGTGAAATACAATCTGAACATCTCACATGTTGTTGCCATTCTTTTTTAAACTAATTAGTTCAATTGTGTGTAGAAACAAAAGAAAATAACAATGAAAAGACTCAAGTAGAAGGGCATAATGATTGCAGAAACAAAAGAGGAATGCTCATGATAATATTCTTGACCAAGATTTCTAGTATTTGTAACTTGGTCCGCTGGTGGATAGTATTTCGGAGGTCTAGCTATAGCCTTTTCTCCTTTGTGGCCTAAATGTACAAGTGAAATAGCCAATAGTTGTTCGCCGATAGCACTTACAGACTGATTCAGTCACAGTACTGTTAAGTACTGATTAAAAGTGCCATGTATTCAGTCACAATACTGTTAACTGTCAAGCACTGGTTAAGCACTGTTTAAGTACTTCTATTTGAATTTTTAATGTTTAAGTGTAGGGATAGCAGCGGGTCGGGTAGGTGCGGGTACAACGTTTGCCCGCGCAACAGTGTGCCAGCGTCCCAAGCCTATGCCCGGCCGCCAACGTGCCCGCGGGTAGAAATCCTTGCCCGTGCTCTTGCCCGACGGGCATCCGCAAAGAGCCGTCTTCTCAATCCGCCGCCGACGCCCCGCCGGGCCGCCGCAGTGTTTGACGTAGGTGGAGACCGAGGCGGCACCCGGCAGATGAGTGGACCGCTGAGAGCCGAAGAGGATGGAGGAGCACGCGAGCCGAGGTCAGCTTCAGTGCCGTCCTCCCGCATCACTGACGCGCCGTCCTCCCGCGCACAGATGCGCCGCCACGGTCGCCTGCTTGAGTGATGGGTGGAGAGACAAGAGAGAATGAGAGCGAGACCGCGGGAGTGGGAGGGAGATGAAGAGGGCGAGATAGCTGCGGTACCAGAAGGCGAGGCCGAAGGAGGAGGCGGCGGAGGAGGGACGCGTCGGGAAAAACGCATCGACGTCGAGAGTCGTTTACGTGTATGCCATTAAGAAGAGTGCCGGTTACGTGTGTGCCACAAAAAAACTTACCACACACCGTGTGCCATGAGTGTAAGTTTTGTTTACCCGTGTGTGAGGACCATGTGTGGTTCGAGGACCGGTGGATGGTCGCTTCCTTGTGTGATGCGTGATTGACAACGTTGTGTGGACCGATTCTTGGCTAAGTATTGCGGGTGCGGGTTGCGGCTTGACTCGTGTTGGTGCGGGTGAAGAACAAGCGCGAAAGGTCGTTGCGGTGAGGCCTCCGGGTGTGGAGAAGACAAGTAGGCTTCGTTCGAGGGACCCGGTGGCCAGCGGGGTCGAGTGCGGGCCGCATGGTGGCAAGAACAGCAAGATGAAGTCGGTGGACGGTTTCTTGGTTGAGCCACAAAACCAAGGTCGAGTCGGGACTTCATGGGAGCCAAGTCATGAGTGGTGATTGGCGGAGGCTACATCAAGTTCGCGGGGTTTGCGGTGGTTCACCAGAAAATCACCGGGTTACTCGGCTGAGCCACAAAGCCGAGGCCGAAGACCGGGTGTGGTCGTCGGCCAAAACCGGCCTGACCGGTTTGGAGAACCGGTCTGACCGGTTTGGGGTCGCGAGGCACCGGAAGCTTCGAGGCGGAGGACACGCGTCGGGATCGCAAGGCTTGCGTTGAGGCTACGCGGGGTGCGGTCGGCCGGGCATCCGTCCGATGGAGAAGACATCTCAAATTCCAAATCCGCCCTTGAGGGGCTTGTATCCCTAGTTAGTAGAGAAGGGCATTTTAGACATTCGGTTGCCTCCATATAACCCAAGAGGTGAGAGGATGGCAGCTAACTCTTGGAACCCTAGCTCATTAGTTTTCCCATTTTCCACCTATTTTCTTAGGTTTTCTCTAGGACTAGCAAGAGAGCTTCACGGAGAGATCTTGTAGAGAGGGATGGATGATCGGGCGGCTTGCTAGACCTTGTACGAACATTTGTTTCATGTATAGATGATTCGGCGTGGTTCCTCAAGGTTTGGGTGTGTTTTCCCCGGTTGTTCTTGGTGGTGATTTTCGGAGCCCTCTCTCGGTGATTTCTTTGGGTTGTTTTCGGGACCTTTCTCTTGGGGATTTGATGGGGGAAATTTGTGGGAACCCTTCGTGGTTCTTTGGGCGTGATTCCCCTCCCAAATCCTTGAGTAAAGGTGCTCGATTTTGGGGTTTCTTGAGTTCTTGGGTTGGAAGTGCTTTCGGCGGGATTTCTTCGATTCCTCCTTTTTGGACGAGTTTTGGTGGGATTAAACTTGGCTATGGACTCCTCATGAGGTGTTCCTAATATCCCCAAAGCCTTGTTCAAGTCCGTGGAGCGATTCGGGAGATTGAGATTTGGTTTTGGGGGAGTTGACCCGCGGGCTGTGTTCTTCCCGACTGTCCAGGCTAAAACCGGCCTGACCGGTTTCCCAAACCGGTCTGACCGGTTTCGCCCGTGGACTCGTCGAGAAAGATCTTTGAATAAGGAAGTCTTTGCTGCTCCATGGCTTCGTTTGTTCAGATGTGGAAAGGCCTTTGATGTGTTTGGGGTCTTTTGGGAGTTTCTGGACAGAATCGGTCTGACCGGTTTGCCTAACCGGTCTGACCGGTTTCCCCTGCCTGCGTGAGGCTAAGTCCAACAGAAGCGGTCTGACCGGTTTCAGAAATCGGCCTGACCGGTTTGGGCTGCCGAGCAGCCGTGTCGTGTGTGGTTCCGCTGTGTGTGTGTTGAGGCTGTTGTTTTGGGTCTTGCTCCTAGGTTCAGTAGCACTCCAGTGGCTACGTGAACTTGGCAAGAGAAGCTTGCGGAGGTGCACGAGTGGATTTGGGTTCATAGGCCGAATTCTTGAATAGAATTTTTATCGGCTCCCATTCACTCCCCCCCCTCTGCGGTTCGCCGTTTCGGTCCTTCAAGTGGTATCGAGCCGGTTCGGGTCTTTGTTGACTCTAACCGGTCTAAGATCCAAGGATGGCGTACCGAGAACGGGGTTCGGGTCCTCCACACTTCGATGGCAAGAACTACCGGATGTGGAGCAAGCGGATGGGTGCGTTCCTCCGCGGAAAGGGTCGGCTTCTGCGGGATGTCACGGTGGACTCATGCTATGTCCGGCCGATGGATTTCCTTGCTCCGGGGTCGAGGGACGGATTCGACGCCAACAATAAGGCGGTCGACTACTTGTTTCGTGCTTTGTGTCGGCCGAGTTCGATCGGGTGCACACCGAGCACTTGGCTTGTAGGATTTGGGCGGTGTTGAAGGAGGCTCATGTTGGGAATGCCCAGGTTCAGGCACGGATGTATGCGACCTACGGAGAGAGTACGAGAACTTCACTCATCTCCCCGGTGAGTCCATCGATGCCTTGTTTCAGAGGTTCACGATGGTTGTGAACAACATGAGGGCCAATGTGGACGTGGTCCCGTACGATGATCATGATAGAGCGGTCAAGCTCTTACACTCTTTGGATCGTACGATATGGGGCGGAAAGTTCGAGGCCATAGTCGAGTCGGAGAGGTATGATACTCTGACGGTGAACGAGCTATTCTCGAAGCTCAAGTCGGCCGAGGTGGATAGGGGCATGATCGCCAAGCTCGAGGGACCGACCGATTCCCATAATCTTGCCCTCGTTGGTGGTTCCAAAGGAAAGACTAACTCTAACCCATCCACCGAGATGTTCTCGTTTTCCTCTTTGATGTCTATGCCGGATGAGGAGTTTGATGACCTTGGAGAGGACGAGCCGGCGCCGTTGACGAGGCGGTTCGAGAGGCCGCACGAGAACCGTGTGAATGTGAGGAGAAACACGAGGACTTGCTTCCGGTGCGGCAAGCGGGACACTTCGTCGCCGACCGCCCGGAGAAGGCCGAGAACAAGGACGGCTACAAGCACAAGCCGAGGATGAACGATGGCAAGTACCGTTCGAGGCGCGACCACAAGAGCAAGCACAAGAACAAGAACAAGGACGAGCGAAGATCGAGGAAGAAGGAGGGCCGAGGCAAGGCCCGAGCGATGGTTGGAGCGAGCGACGTCGACTCCAGTTCCACGTACTCCACCTCGAGCTCGAGCAGGCGGTGAAAACGAGGGAGATCGCCGCAAGAACAAGAAGTCGTCCAAGAACCCGAGCGGGGCCGAGCCGCTTCGCAAGAGATGGCTTCGCACCATGGCGCCGAGCTCCGGCAGCAAGAAGAGCACACGGAGCGACTCGGACTGTGAGTCCGACGACGAGGTGCGTGATGAACTTTCCTTCTTGCGCCAGGAGAATGAGAGGCTTGGCTCTTTGCTTGATAACCGTGATGACATGCTTAGAGAGGCCAAGAAAATGAGGAAAGAGCTTAGGGCTTCACTCGAGGATGCTAGGACTAGAGTGGCCGAGCTAGAGACACGGGTGCTTGATAGCAAGCTTGAGATTGATTCGGCGAAGGCTAGCCCCGTTGTTTTTGATGAGAATGATTGCGCGATTGCTCTATATTCCTTGTTGATCTTGCTTTGTTTAAGGAGAAGCATGCCTCCAAGTGTGAGGAACTAGATGTGCTTAGGGTTGAAGTGGCTGAGCTTAAGTCTAGACTTGCTTTGCTAGGTGCTTGCACTTCTTGCCCTGTTTTGCATGCTAAGATTGATGAGATGCATGCTTACACTATTTCGCTCGAGGCTAAATTGAAGGAACCCATGCCTACATCTTGCTCTACCCGTGAAATGCATGCATTGAAAAATTTGGAGCTTGCACATTATGTTGATCGTTTGCGGGATGAGAATGATGATTTGAGGAAGTTGATGGGTTGGTTGTCGGTCATGAGCCTCAGTTGAGGATGATGATTGAGGCCTTTAAGAGGCAAGATGGTGAGGGGCTTGGGGCAAACAAGGTTGGTGAAGGAAGTGGAGAGAATATCCGGAGCCACCAAAAACCCACCACAAAAATGATTTCCCACCAAAACCTAACCATCTAAGGAACCGACTAGACACAACCCCGGCTCCACCCGTGTTTCCTACACCCACAAATGACCTACAAAAGCCTATCAAGTTTGTGAGCACTTCGGGGAAAGTGTTCTTTGGGAAGGAGAGTGAGAAGGCTAGTGGTGAGAAACCGGTGGAGGATTTGAGTGGAGAGAAACCGAGTGAGCAGCCACATCCCAAGCCTAAGCCTAAGCTTGTGAGGTTCCATTGTGGCTATTGTGGGAGAGATGGCCATAAGGAGGAGTTTTGCTTCAAGAGGAAGCGAGAGGAGAGAATGGCGAAGGAGTGGGCTAACGGGGACAAGTATCACCCCTCCAGTGGTGTACTTAAGTCTCGTGTGCGGATGCCCGGGGGCCAAGGCGAGTGTGAGGATAGTTCCGGCTTGGGGTGATCGAAAGAGTGCGGGGAGGTCTTTCGCTTGGAGAAGTGAAACCGGTCGGACCGGTTTTGGAACCGGTCGACCGGTTTGGGGTCTGCGGAATGACAAGATTGGTTTTCGTGCTCGTACAGGTGCAAGGGTTGTTTCTGGAGGTCGTGGTTCTGGTGGATGGGCTGGAGAGTTTGCAGGTGGTCAGGTTGCTAGGCGTTCTCCCCCTCGAGTTCACTACGGGGATGGGAGGAGTCGTAGCTTTGAGAAGGAGAGGAGGGACGGTCCACGAGTTCTCTTTCGTGGTTTTGGTCCTCCTCAAGGCAGAGAGGGGTGGCACCCTCAGGGGTGGTTACCGTGGTGGTGTTCATGGAGGTAGCTTTGGTAGGAGAGATGCTTTGGTTGGTGCTAACCCCACTTTCGAGCAAATGGCTCGGCACTTCGGTTTTCCTCTTTTGGTGCTAACCCCAGTGCTGAGTCGTTTGTTCGCTCACGTGCTTATTTTTGAATTTCAGGTGGGAGACTTGAAGAACATTTGGTTGATTGACTCCGGTTGCTCGAGGCATATGACCGGAGACAGGGGGTGGTTCTCAAGTCTCGTCTCGGTGGTGACAAAGAGGTACATCACCTTTGGGGACAATGGGCGTGGGCGTGTGCTTTCAGAAGGTGAGATAAAAGTGAGTGACAAGATCACTGCGAGGCGTGTTGCTCTTGTTCAATCGCCGGGGTACAATTTGCTTTCGTGTCCCGGCTTGTTGGATGAGGGTTTTGAGGTGTTGTTTCGGCCGGGGTGGTTCTCGGATTGTGGACTCTCGAGGGGACCTTGTTTGTATGGTCGTTCCCGAGGGTCGGGTGTTTCGTGCTGATTTTTCTCGGTCTTCGAGTGTGGAGCGTTGTTTCTTGGCCGGTTCTTCGAGTGAGTTGTGGAAGTGGCATAGGAAGTTGGGTCACTTGAGCTTTGACCTTTTGTCTCGCTTGAGTAAACTCAATTTGGTCCGAGGATTGCCACGGTTGAGGCTTGAGAATGAGTTGGTTTGTGCTCCGTGTAGGCATGCCAAGATGGTGGCCTCTTCTCACCCGCCTCTCACCGGTGTGATGACTGAGCGTCCATGCGAGCTGCTCCATATGGACCTTGTTGGCCCAGCTCGTGTGCGATCTGCGGGTCGGAAGTGGTATGTCCTTGTTGTGGTGGACGACTATTCTCGGTATGCGTGGGTGTTCTTTCTTGAGGATAAGGGGGAGACGTTTGGTTTTGTTCGAGATCTAGTCTTGAGGTTGAGGAACGAGAGGCACGGAGATGCCATACGAGCTATCCGCAGTGATAATGGCTCGGAATTCAGGAACTCTCGTTTTGAAACCTTTTGCCATGACTTGGGTCTTGAGCACCGTTTTCGAGTCCGTATACGCCTCCCCGGAATGGTGTTGTGGAAAGGAAGAATAGGACCTTGTGCGAGATGGCCGGACGATGCTTGATGAGCATAGGACTCCGAGGAGGTATTGGGCCGAGGCGGTGAATACCGCGTGCTATGTGTCGAACGAGATATACCTCGAGTGCACAAGAAGACATGCTATGAGCTGATGCATGGTCGCACACCCAAGGTGAGTCACTTCCATTTCTTTGGTTGCAAGTGTTTCATTCGAAGAAAGGCGGGAAGTTGGATAAGTTTGAGGCTAGGTCGCCGATGGCATTTTCTTTGGTTATGCATCTCATTCTAGAGCATATCGTGTGCTCAATCTTGAAACTAACCAAATTGTGGAGACTTGCGAGGTAACCTTCGACGAGAGACGAGCCATGTAGTCGGCTTGTCTTTGAGTGTGCGGGTGATGATGAGCTTGGCGAGGAGATCTTTCGGGAGGAGGAGCATGAACATGGTGATGATGAAGATGGTGGTGTGGCGCCCCGAGCCGAACATGTACCCACTACTTCGACTACGATGATGGATGGACCCTCTGCTACACCTACGACGACAAATCAAGAACAAGGAGAAGCTGATGTTGAGGGGGAGGTAGCATCAAGGCGAGAACCTCCCCGGCGAGTACAAGTGGATCACCCAGCTTCGAGGATCATCGGCGACATGAATGAGCGCACTACACGGTCGAGGGTTCGGAACAACTCTCATTTCGCTCATGCCGCATTTGTTGCTTCTTTCGAGCCCAAAGACATTGGACACGCACTATCTGATCACAATTGGGTTAATTCGATGCATGAGGAGTTGGAGAACTTTGAGAGGAATCAGGTGTGGGAGTTGGTTGACCCTCCCCCAGGGTGTAAGCCGATTGGTACAAAGTGGGTGTGGAAGAACAAAGAGGGAGAGAAAGGTGAGGTTGTGAGGAACAAGTCGAGACTTGTTGCTCAAGGGTTCAGTCAGAAGGAGGGGATTGACTACGAGGAGACCTTTGCTCCCGTAGCCCGTTTGGAGGCGATTCGGATCCTTCTAGCCTTTTCCGTGACTTCTCACTCTCAAGTTGCACCAAATGGATGTGAAGAGTGCTTTTCGAATGGAGTGTTGGAGGAAGAAGTGTATGTGAGGCGGCCCTCCGGGGTTTGAGAGTGAGAAGTACCCCCATCGGGTGTACAAGTTGAGGAAGGCGCCGTATGGGTTGAAGCGGGCGCCTAGAGCTTGGTATGGCGAGGTTGAGGGGGTTCTTGTTTGAGAGAGGCTTTGAGATGGGGAAGGTTGATCGGACCTTGTTTTTGCCGAGGCGGGCGAGAGATATCCCGATTGTGCGGGGTGTACGTGGATGATATTGTCTTTGGTGGCTCGTCTAACTCTCTTGTTGCAAGGTTTGCGGATGATATGAGCGGGGAGTTCGAGATGAGCATGATGAGTGAGTTGCGAGTTCTTCCTCGGGCTAGAAATCAAGCAATCAAAGGAAGGAACATTTGTGCACCGAGGCTAAGTACACCAAGGACATTGTGAGGAAGTTCAAGATGGAGGACTCCAAGGCTATGACGACGCCGATGAGTACGACTACGGCTCTTGATGCGGACGAGGAAGGTGAACACGTGGACCGGAAGGAGTACCGGAGCATGATCGGGTCACTCCTCTACTTGACGGCGACGAGGCGGGACATACGATTCTCGGTGTGTCCGTGCGCTCGTTTTCAAGCGTCTCCGAGGACTTCGCATCGGCAAGCGGTAAAGCGAATTTTCGTGTACTTGCGTCACACTCCCGACTTCGGCCTTTGGTACTCCGCGTCCTCTTCTTTGGCGCTTCATGGCTTTTCGGACGCGGATTTTGCCGGGTGTCGGTTGGATAGGAAGTCCACTTCCGGGACTTGCCGAGTTTTTGGGTTCTTCTTTGGTCTCTTGGTCTCCCCGCAAGCGGTCAAGCGTTGCTCAATCCACGACCGAGGCCGAGTATGTTGCCGCCGCTAGTTGTTGCTCTCAGCTCCTTTGGATCACCTACACCATGAGTGACTTTGGTGAGGAGTATACCCATGTCCCACTTCAATGTGATAGCACCAGTGCCATAAGCGTTGCAAAGAACCAGTGCTCCATTCCAAAACTAAACACATAGAAGTGAGGTATCATTTCCTGAGAGACAACGTTGAGAAAGGAAAGATAGCGTTGATCCATGTACCCACACATGACCAACTAGGCGATATTTTCACCAAACCCCTAGATCAAGCAACTTTCACTCGTTTGTGGGGGGAACTTGGTGTGTGTTTGATTTCTTGAGTTGGGTGTGTGGGAGCTCTCTTTTGCCGGTGGTGTCGAGCCCGTTTTGCCTCCCCTCGAGGAGACGGTTTGTAGCATATGTATAGCTTTTCTTTGTGCATTTCTTGCATTTTGCATGGCATATGTAACATGATGTACGGGCATCCTTGTATCTTAGATTGCATGCATTTTGTATCATATGCATTCGATAGGAAAAGCTTCTCTTATATACATTGTTCACCATGGAATGAGATATATGTCTTTGTGAGCTTGTTTGGTATGCTATGGTTAGTTTGGCTTAGCTCTTGATGATCTTGATGAATAATCCATGGTTGATGGCTATGTTTTTGAAAAATGTCACATGTATGCTCTCTCATGTGTAAATGCCTTTATATGATCATGACATGTTTTAGTGGCTTGGTTATGCTTAATTTGTGGTTGGATAGCTAGTTTATTGATCATATGGGGCCAAAGGCTCATTTGCCATCATGAATGTTTAGCCCTCTTGCTTTATCTTGTGGAGGGGCATAAGTTCCTTTTTGTCGCAAAGACATTTCATGTACCAATTATGAATCTGAAAATGAAATGTAAAATGCTTGGAAAATATGCTCCAATGTCATTTGTGCTGAAATTAATTTGCTTTGGGTGCTAAACCGTTGCATGATGTCTACCAATGAGAAGTCTCATACATAGAAGTAGGCACATGGCTCGGTGGCTTTGACATGACATGAGGTGCTTGTGGGTGTTTGTGATGGTCTTATGATTAGAATGGTTGTCCTAGCATGAAGTATGTGTGGCTTTGCCATTTTGGCATGTTTTGCTCATGTTTAGGTTCTTGCGTGTGAGAGAGTAACTTTTCGCAAAATTACTCAAATACTTGTTAGCCTTGTCCAATGGTTGTGAAACTTGGTGATCATGTAGTTGAGGTCCATACAAACTCGTAGAGTATCTAACTTGCTCATTTGGACATGCGTAGCATCTTGTGATGAATTTTGTATACTTGAGAAGCTCTAGATTGCATGTGTGCCTTGATTCATGCATTGGCAACAAGGGGGAGAAAGGAA
The DNA here is from genome assembly GCA_947561735.1 of Cenchrus americanus. Lineage (NCBI taxonomy): Eukaryota > Viridiplantae > Streptophyta > Magnoliopsida > Poales > Poaceae > Cenchrus > Cenchrus americanus. The sequence goes on from OX387243.1 coordinate 107,705,118, forward strand.
GGTGGAGAAAAGTTGCTTTGTATCCACGGGACCTATCCCAAGTGTCAAGGGGGAGCTTGTGCATTTTTTTTGCATTTTTGGCTTTTGGGGTATGGTCTGCCGTGTGAAATCGGCCGACCGGTTGTGGAAACCGGTCTCGACCGGTTTTGGTGGAACCGGCCTGACCGGTTATGGGAACCGGTCTGACCGGTTTGTGCCCTGAGTTGGCACTTGATCAGGGGGAGCTTGCATTTGTGCAGGGGGAGCTCTTGTGTGCTTTGGTGGTTTGTGCTCCTTGCTTGAGCATGGTTTTTGTCTCGGATGTGTCGAGCTGTTGCCCTTGCCTAAGGGGTCTGAGATTTGTCTTCTTCAAGTGATCTCGTCTTTTGCCTTTTTCGGCTTTCGATCGCTTGTTGGAGTTTTTCTTTTTGTTTCTTTTCTGTTTTCCTTTTCTCTTTACTTACCATGTGTGTGTGTTGTCAATGCACTCATCAAGGGGGAGATTGAGGACCATGTGTGGTTCGAGGACCGGTGGATGGTCGCTTCCTTGTGTGATGCGTGATTGACAACGTTGTGTGGACCGATTCTTGGCTAAGTATTGCGGGTGCGGGTTGCGGCTTGACTCGTGTTGGTGCGAGGTGAAGAACAAGCGCGAAAGGTCGTTGCGGTGAGGCCTCCGGGTGTGGAGAAGACAAGTAGGCTTCGTTCGAGGGACCGGTGGCCGGCGGGGGTCGAGTGCGGGCCGCATGGTGGCAAGAACAACAAGATGAAGTCGGTGGACGGTTTCTTGGTTGAGCCACAAAACCAAGGTCGAGCCGGGACTTCATGGGAGCCAAGTCATGAGTGGTGATTGGCGGAGGCTACATCAAGTTCGCGGGGTTTGCGGTGGTTCACCGAGAAAATCACCGGGTTACTCGGGCCGAGCCACAAAGCCGAGGCCGAAGACCGGTGTGGTCGTCGGCCAAAACCGGCCGACCGGTTTGGAGAACCGGTCGACCGGTTTGGGGTCGCAGGGCACCGGAAGCTTCGAGGCGGAGGACACGCGTCGGGATCGCAAGGCTTGCGTTGAGGCTACGCGAGGTGCGGTCGGCCGGGCATCCGTCCGATGGAGAAGACATCTCAAATTCCAAATCCGCCCTTGAGGGGCTTGTATCCCTAGTTAGTAGAGAAGGGCATTTTAGACATTCGGTTGCCTCCATATAACCCAAGAGGTGAGAGGATGGCAGCCAACTCTTGGAACCCTAGCTCATTAGTTTTCCTATTTTCTACCTATTTTCTTAGGTTTTCTCTAGGACTAGCAAGAGAGCTTCACGGAGAGATCTTGTAGAGAGGGATGGATGATCGGGCGGCTTGCTAGACCTTGTACGAACATTTGTTTCATGTATAGATGATTCGGCGTGGTTCCTCAAGGTTTGGATGTGTTTTCCCCGGTTGTTCTTGGTGGTGATTTTCGGAGCCCTCTCTCGGTGATTTCTTTGGGTTGTTTTCGGGACCTTTCTCTTGGGGATTTGATGGGGGAAATTTGTGGGAACCCTTCGTGGTTCTTTGGGCCGTGATTCCCCTCCCAAATCCGTGAGTAAAGGTGCTCGATTTTGGGGTTTCTTGAGTTCTTGGGTTGGAAGTGCTTTCGGCGGGATTTCTTCGATTCCTCCTTTTTGGACGAGTTTTGGTGGGATTAAACTTGGCTATGGACTCCTCATGAGGTGTTCCGATATCCCCAAAGCCTTGTTCAAGTCCGTGGAGCGATTCGAGAGATTGAGATTTGGTTTTGGGGGAGTTGACCCGCGGGCCGTGCTCTTCCCGATCGTCGGAGCTAAAACCGGCCCGACCGGTTTCCCAAACCGGTCCGACCGGTTTCGCCCGTGGACTTGTCGAGAAATATCTTTGAATAAGGAAGTCTTTGTTGCTCCATGGCTTCGTTTGTTCGGATGTGGAAAGGCCTTTGATGTGTTTGGGGTCTTTGGGGAGTTTACGGGACGAATCGGTCCGATCGGTTTGCCTAACCGGTCGACCGGTTTTCCCCCCGCTCGCGTGAGGCTAAGTCCAACGAAGCGGTCCGACCGGTTTCGAAATCGGCCCCGACCGGTTTGGGCTGCCCGCCGGCCGTGTCGTGTGTGGTTCCGCTGCGTGTGTGTTGAGGTCGTTGTTTTGGGTCTTGCTCCTAGGTTCGGTAGCACTCCGGTGGCTACGTGAACTTGGCAAGAGAAGCTTGCGGAGGTGCACAAGTGGATTTGGGTTCATAGGCCGAATTCTTGAATAGAATTTTTATCGGCTCCCATTCACTCCCCCCTCTCGGTTCGCCGTTTCGGTCCTTCGGTGTGCCATTCCGTCCACGTTCCATTAGAACCGAACCGTTTAACATCTCTTACATGTGGGACCCACATAAAGAAAAGGCAATTGTGCCCTTGTGTCATGTTCTATCTCTCCCGTGCCTCCTCGGCTTAGAGCCCGACCGCTCTCGCCCGATCCCGACGCCCCGCCCCCGCCAAACCCTAGCGCGCCGCCGCCGGTCGCCGCCGCACGCCGCCGCCCGCCCGCCACCGGCCCTCTCTGCGTTCGTGGCCTCGCGCGCCTCCCGGGCCGGCCTCGCGCGCCCCCGGGACCGCCCGCCCCCGAGGCCGGCGCGCCTCCGGGCCGGCGCGCCCCCGTGCGGCATGGCCGTGGCCGGCGCGCCTCGTGCGGCGTGGCCGGCGCCCACTCCCCCCGTGCGGCCCAAGGGCCGTGCGCCCACGCCGGCGCGCCTAGGCCGGTCGGTTCGCCGCCCCGCCTCGGTTCGCTCTTGTTTTGCAATCTAGCCGAGAAAGGTAAAATCAATTCGCCTCCCGGTCTTGTGTATGTATTTGTGCCGAGTATGTCTGCCGTTGTTCATCCGTAGGATGGACGCCGGCTTGATTTGTGAGCCTACCGACATTTCGCGGTGGGAAATTGGTATTGGGCATTCGGTAGAACTAAGCATAGGAGAATCCAGCCATAGTAAATGTGTAGAGAGTGAATCCCTTGCAAATCCAAATCCATCCTTTGAACATGTGGGCGTTAATGATGAATGCTTGTATATTGACATTGGTCCAACATCTCCCATTCCCAATAGTCAATCCTTAGATGATGAAGTAGAGGAAGAAGAAGTAGAGGAAGAAGAAGTAGAGGAAGATGATTTTTGGGATGATGAAATTGAGAAAGATGACATTGTTACAGATAGAGACCCTCCACGCAAACCAGATGTTGACTATGACAAGAATGATCCTCCTATGGCAGTAGGCACTATATATTTAGACATGAATGCTTTTAAGCTGGCTTTAGCTACACATGCTACCAAATATGAGTTCAATATAACATTGAGAAGTGTGATAAATCTCGGTACAGGGTGTATTACAGTGGCAAGAATGTGGGCTGTAGGTGGAGAATGCTTACCAGTACTTTGGGTGATAAATGCACAGTGAAGGTAATTTTTTTACACTCCATATGCATTGATGTCTTTTTTTAGTAAACAACCATTGATTTTTTTGTGCGGATCACAAGGAACCCATACTTGCATGAGAATTGTCGAGCACTAGGAGGGCCGGCACTTGTGAGGAGTGACACAGTTTTGGGTGTGTGATCAAGTGATTGATTGGCTCAAGGAAGATGGACAATTGGGTGCCAAAGAGTTGAAAAGGAGGCTGAAGGACAAGCACAAAATTGATGTGACCTACAGGAAAGTTTATCTAGGTAAAAATCTTGCTATGGATAAACTTTATGGCCCTTGGAACAAAAGTTTTGACAATCTGTACAGACTTAAGGCTATCATAGAGGAAAGCAGTCCAGGGTCTTTTGTTGTGATTGATCACCATACTATCAACAAAAAGATAAGGTTTCACAGATTATTTTTTGCTTTGAAAGCTTGTGTTGATGGCTTCCTACGAGGCTGTAGGCCATATCTTGCAGTAGATAGCACATTTTTGAATGGAAGGTTCAGGGGCCAGTTGTGTGTAGCTTGTGCAGTTGATGGCCATAACTGGATGTACCCAGTTGCTGTAGGAGTAATTGACTCAGAAACAAATGAGAATTGGAAGTGGTTTATGGAGAGGTTAAAGGAAGCTATAGGCAACCCAGTTGGTCTTACATTTAGCACTGATTGTGGGGAACCTGTGATGCATGGGGTTAGTGAGGTTTTTCCAACTGCTGAACATAGAGAGTGCATGTATCATCTAGTACAGAATTTCAAGAAACACTATAGTGGACAGATTTTTGATGATCACCTGTGGGCATCTGCATATTCTTGGAGCCCTTACATGTTTGAGAAACTTTATCAAGCCATGGTGAAGACAGACGGAGGCAATGAAATGGCTTCGGGAAAATCACAAGAAATTGTGGACCGGGAGCCGGTTCTCCACATTGTCTAAGGTTGATTATATTACCAATAATTTGGCTGAGGCCTTCAATAAATGGGTAAGCTTGATTTCATTGTATTCAATTTATTTGCATTGATTTCATTTTTTTTCCATGCTAAAAAGTGGATTGCTATGTTGGCAGGTAAAGGATAAGAAGGGCATGCACCTGGATGACTTGATGGACACCCTTAGACAGATGATCTTGATTAAATGGAATACCAGAAAACTTGTTGCAAGCAAGCTGCAAGGGAAGATCTTGCCTCATATAGTCCAGAAGTTGAGGGAAGATAGCTATAATCTTGACATTGAAGTGATCACAAGCTCACCTGATGGCATTGCTGAAGTGTGTGCTAAGGGGACTTCTGGAACTAGCTTTAGGTTTGTGGTGAACTTAACTGAGAGGACATGTTCTTGCAGGGCTTGGCAAGGGTCAGGAATACCATGCAAACATGCTATTGCTTATATCACATCAATTCCTGCTGCAAAACTTGAAGACTATGTTGATGAGTGCTACTCAGTTGAGAAATTTAAGATTGCATATGAAGGATCTGTGCCTTGTATTCCTGACAAGTCAATGTGGCCCAAAGCAACTCATGGCTTCTTCATGCACCCTCCATTGCTTAAGTCAACTGCAGGAGGAAGGAGGAAGAACAGGATGAAATCGGCTCTGGAGGGAGGTAGTAGCACGAAGAAGAAGCAACATGAGTGCCCAGTATGCCACCAACTTGGACACCATTGGTATAAATGCAAGAATGGGAATCCAGAAGACATAGCTGCATATGAGCTAGAGAGGTAAACTTTCTAGACATAGCTACACAATGACAATTTCTCATACTTGGCATACATGTTTACATATGCTTGCTTTATTTCAGGGGTCCACCAAAGAAAAAGCAGAAGAAAGCATCTACCAGTAACACAGTGACTAGCATTGTTGTGGCCACTACTGGATCAGGCATGGTATTCCCACACAATGAGGCGGTGGCCAATGCTACACAAAAGCCAAAGAGAGTGAAGAAAAGCGCCAAAAAGAAGGGGCCACCAGCAACAACAAGTACTAACAGGTTGATCTTTTACTTTTCCAGATCTTGTCATTTACAACCAATAACCTTACTGATCTTTTTTTTCCCTTTCACACAATGTCCGCAATCGGATCCAATGACCCCTTTCCTCCCCAAATTGAGCACCCTCCTCTGTTCATGAAGACATTGCATCCTATGAAGTGCGGACACCAAGGAAGAAGCAAGTTTGTCATGAAGAAGTGTACACCAAAGAGGGCTCCGTTGAAGTGACCAACCCATCCGGACTCGCTTCAAACACCGAAGCAAGAAGCGACTCCATCTTGAATAAATTATGTGGATGAACTACTTCTTTTGATGTAATTTGAGACATTTATGGTTTCCGTGATGAAACTAGTGACGTACTACTTTCTTTATGTGGACTAAGTGTGATGAAACTAGTCAATTTATTTTCTGCAATGTTGGTGATATTAATTTGTTGGTATGCAATGGTCATGTCATGTCATATGTAGTTATTTGATGGTATGCAAAGGTCATGCACATTTTTTCCTTTTTAAAAAAATTTATGCACGATTTTTCCAATTTTTTCCCACCTTTTTCTAATTTTCCCTACATTTCATCGAATTTTTCTGTATTTTTTAACATTTTTTAAAATATATTTCCACTTTTCCTGATTTTTAAACTTTTTTAAAAATAAAATTTTCCTGTTATTTACGCTATTTTAATATTATTTTCCTTTTTTATATTTTTAGCTCTATTTCAGATTTATTTTTCACTTCACCGATTATCTAAACGAATTGTTGTGCATAAGGGCAAAACCGTCTTTACGCAACGCCTAACACCTCTCGTTAAGTATCCATCCATCTAAAATGGCACACGGGTAAACAAAACTCACGCTCATGGCACACAGGTATCTAGTAAGTTTTTATGGCACACACGTAACCGACGCTCTTCTTAATGGCATAGACGTAAACGACTGCGACGTCGAAGCTTCGTGTGGTTCCGGGAAACAAGCATCTCGAGGTGGCGGCGCATCGGCAGCCACATGGATGACGGATGGATAAGGCTGGGAGCCTGGTATGCGGACGTGGTGATGATTTTGTGGGCTTGGGCCTAATGGCCGATGTTGGACCTGGTTCATATGAGTAGTTTTTTGGTGGGCCTTTATGATTTTACGGGTAACAGGCAGTACCCACGGGCGACATTTTCTACCCGCAGCGTGCCCGCTGGCAGGATTGGTTGCCCGTGCCCGCACCCATCGGGTAGGGTACCCGCAGGCAGAATTACCATCCCTATTTAAGTGCTTGAAGTACCAATTATTCTTTTATGAAGTTTGAATGGTTTCCTTAGTGTGTCTCAAACCTGAACCAGTGATTCATAGGGCAGAAGCATTTGCACAAAAAAATGCCTTTGCCCGGGTTAAACGGTTGAACTAAATGCTAGCATGTGAGGATAGGATAATGTGATAGGGAAATGTCTATTTTCACCCCTCAAGTATTACAATAATCTGGTATTCATCCCTCATGTTTCATTTGGTGCAAATCAATCCCTTAACTAACTAATTTGGTGCATTCCCCAGGCACCTTATAGATTAACAATGATTTAGTGAATCTATTAACCGTGGATGGCACATACGGAGTAATCATTTGATTATATGTCGGATATATAAAGTTCACAACTTTTTAGTAAATTCTTTTTGATTCTTTTAATGAAACCGATTTTACACTCAATTATTATAGAGATTTACTAACATAAGGTGCCGCTAAGCAGTAATTAGCAAGATAATTGCATTGACTAAAGTTTAAACTGCTATTATATGATAGTAAACCATTATTATATTAAACTAGGATAGAGGATTATAAATGCGCTGGTTCAAATAGTTAAGGGCTTAATTTGCAACAAATGAAACATGAGGGATGAATGTCGCACTTTTGCAATATTTGAGGGATGAAAATACACTTTTTCCCTGTTGTAATGTGTCCCCCATTGAGACCCAATAGCTTTTCCACATGTTTCGTCGATCTTTGAAAGATCAATTTTTACTTGTGTATGTAGATTCAACGATGAAAAACTTTATAATACCACATTAGTTGTTTCTTGAAATATCAGAACGAACATCATAATAGGTATTCAGATAGTAATAAAAAACTAATTACAAAAATCGTCTGAAAATTGCTAGACGAATTTACTCAAAATTATGACAATATGTGCAATTAGTTATTTTATCAATATTAAATTGTGTATGTGTGTTCCAACGTTCGACTTACTCTAGTGGGTGTGGGGGGGGGGGGGGGGAGATTTCTGCCGTGTTGCAATAAATACATTTTATATCCATTGAAAAATGAAGAGAAGTAGAATATCCTTTAAATAAAGGTTGATCCATTAGAGATAACATAAATAATAGATATTTAGTTTCTAACTTAATCATCTACATCTATATGAAGCTATGGCCCCATTTGCCATTTGTTCGAGTTGATTTTGATGATTCATGCTAACACAAGTAATGGGATTAACCACATTGTATAGCATGTCTTTGTAGGCATTCCTAGGTCTCATGGATGTTACCTCAAGTTAACATACCATGCTCAAGTTAACATGTCATACCACAAGCTAACATACCATGCACATGTTAAGTTACTCATAGCTATAAGTGATGGCATGTTAAGTATGTTAAGTTGAAGCAAAGATCCAAAGATGAAGACGCGAAGAAAAGGAAGAAAAGAAATCGTTGGATGAATCGACGGTACCCTATAGGCGAGTGTCGGAGCACTTGGTACACTGCGTAGAGACTAGAATGAAGTTGACACCGTCGGATGATTCGACGGTCCAGTTCCTAAATGCGCCAGATGAATTGCAGAGGAGAAGCAACGAAGTCGGTAGCACCGAATGAACCGACGGTCTAAGTGGGGACACCGTCGGTCTATTTGATACTTCATTTGAATCAAGACAGAGACGCGCCAAGACTAAAGCTTCAGCACCGGATGAACCGACGGTGGAGCAGCGGTTCATCCGACGGTCTCGAAGATGCGGACAGTAAGGTTTTGGCGAGGAGTCCTTCAGCACCGGATGATCTGACGCACCGTCAGAGCATAGCGTCAGAGCAGTTGTGTCAACAGATCTGCAACGACTAAGTGACGTGGAGGGCACCGGATGAACCGACGCCCTAGAAAAACATAGCATCGGTTCATCTGACGCTTACTTTTTCAGTGGCCATTAGCCAATGGCTCTTTGGATGTCTTGGGCTATTTATACCTCCTCCACTCACCCATTTGAGGTGGTTGGATTGTGTGGAAGTGCAGAGGAGGAGTGCAAGACACTTAGAAGATCTTATCCAATCCATCCAAGTGCTTAATTATTCATCCATAGACTTGCATATGCTTAGTGTATGTGCTTAGTGCTAGGCTTAGCTTAGAGCTGAGTGAGTGCAAGGTTGTGCCAACCTTGTGAGGTGATTCTTGAGTGAATCAAGGTGTACAAGGTTCGCTGGAAGCCTTGTGGCCTAAGTGGCTCATCGGCAATCGTCTTCGACCCTCCGGCTTGGTGTGGAGTGGCGAGGACACTTTGTGCGGGGGACGTGGAGACCCCCTTCCTTGGTGGAGAAGCTCCTTAGTGGAGGCGACATCAAGGTGATCAAGGGAGCTTGACAAGTGCCTAAGTGGCTAGCCTTTGTGGCGAGTCAAGTGGTGCTCTTGGGAGAGACTTGGTGATCGAGAAGCAATACTCTTGTGTGAGTGCTTCAACAATGTGGACTAAGGGTGGCTTAGTGCCTATCGATACCATGGGATAAATCACGTGTCAAGAGTTTGCTTCCTCTCATCCCTCTTTACATTTCCGCATTTACTCTCTTGCAATCTTTGCTTGCCTTTACTTTCCTGGATTAGTATCATGCTAGGAGTAGCTATAGGTTGCAAAATATGTTTTGGGATGGGAGTTTCACACTAGAACAACCTTAGTTGCACATCTAGATAGTGTGTTCTAGTTTATCTTTATGCAAGAGTAATGAGGTCATAGGTTAAGGTTTTAAAATTGCCTAATTCACATCCTCCCCTTCTTAGGCTACGAGCATCCGATTTCTTACGGAAACACCAAATTAAAAGCCATAGCTCAACATGCAACCAATTCATGTCACCATCCAGTATACGTCATGTTACCATCCACTATACGACATGTCACCATTCACTAGACCATCTATTTGTGTCTTCAATTGACTTTATATGACTAATAACATGTCTTTGTGAGTAACACGCTAAAAACTTCTCACAATATGTAGAAATACTTGTTGGATCAATCATTTAAGAATGACTCTCCTTTAGTAAAATGAATATGCTTTCATTTATAATGTTATGCAATCACTTGGGTGTTTCTACTTTCACATTTCACCTTAAAATTTTATTTAACAAATTTCTGCAGTAACACGCGAGGTATCACCTAGTAAGAGCAACTTCAACAGTTTGGCAAACCAACTTGACATCCATATAATTTTAGCAAAACAAGAAAAATTGGCCTCCAACAGTTTGGCAAATCAACCTGGCAAAAATAGAAACTTGGCAAAACTCACCTCCCCACACGCATATATGCGTGCGCGGATCGTGGTTGCCATCGTTGTTTCCCTCTAGGTGGGAGGGTGAAAAAGAAATAAAGAATAGAGAAGGATTCCTGATGTAAGTTTTTCAATAGGTGGAATGGCACATACATAATTTTGTTTCTCTCAGGATTCCTGATGTAAATTAGATCTGAATTTGGCAAGTGAATTATGCCAAACTGCTGGAGATGAATTCTTTTTTTACTTTGCATAGCTTTTTAGAAGTTGGCAAAACACAGGATTTACCAAGTAAATTTTGGCAAACTCTTGGAGATGCTCTTATTTGGTTGGCAAAAATAATTAGGGTGAATTTTTTTTCAACTTTAGAACACTAATTAGGATTATTAAACGTGGACTAATCACACAGACGGGGAATCACAAGTTGAATCTATTAAGCGCAATTAGTCCGTCATTAGGGATTTGTCTTACAATTTTATCTGGGGTTATGAAACGGAGGTCAGTGCTAGAAGTTAGCCTTTCACACACACTCTCTCTGAATTTTTAAATGTGAGAACAATTGGATGAGTGGCTATGTGATTCTTTCCAATTTGCGTGGTTGACCAACACTCCTAGACCTGTGTCACTTATATATTAATTTTCTTGGCCACCAGTTTTATAATCCCAAATACTAATTGGTGGCCTAAATGCAAGAACTTCTATAAAATAAAGGAGCTCCTCAAGGTAAGCCAGAGGTGAACATGGCTCACGCAGAAGCCGGAGGATCTATACCAGTGCCGAATGTGCAGGCACTTGCACAAAATTACAACATTTCAGAGGAGCAGATCCCTGAAAGGTACATCAGGGTGGAAGAGACGGCCGAGGAGGTCATTGGTGTTCACGAAATCTTCTCTGCAATTCCAATTATCGATCTCAACAAGTTGCTCGATCCAGAGTCATCCAAAGAGGAGTGTGCCAAGCTTGGATCTGCCTGTAGGCAATGGGGCTTCTTTCAGGTATACAAACCTCATATCTTCATGTGTTACAACATACCACGGCTATATGCAGTTCCATCATGTAACAAACATGCTGTTGCTACGATAGCAACTACTCTGTTGCTCGGTTTTTTGTTTCGGAAAGATTGATGTCAAAATGGCTACAAGTTAGATGCGCTACAGAGTTAACTTTCGTATTCACATATTTTAACAAGCAACTTCACTGTTGATGTTAAAAACCGCAGCTCATCAACCATGGTGTACCGGATGAAGTGATCTCCAACTTCAGGAATGACATGAATGGATTCTTCAAGCATCCACTGGAAGCAAAGAAGGTGTACTCAATGGAACCAGGCAATCTAGAAGGGTATGGCCAGCACTTTGTTGTTTCCGATAACCAGAAACTGGACTGGGCAGACATGTTCTACCTCATGCTCCGTCCGAGCGACTCGAGGAACCTGAGGTTCTGGCCTCGCAACCCTCCATCTTTCAGGTCTGCCTGGACTCAAATATACACTTTTGTTCTATGAATTTTGATCATATTATCTACCATTTTATCCATGATACATATATATTTAACCACAGCCTTCCATCGTTACACACTTGAATCTTGATAGGGACTCCATTGATACGTACTCTTCTGAGGCAGCAAAGCTTGTGTCTTGCTTGCTGCGGTTTTTGGCCATGGACATGGGTGTTGAGCCGGAGTCTCTCCTGGAGCGATTCATAGGTCAGCCTCAAAGCATGCGAATGACCTACTACCCCCCATGCAAGCAGGCTGAAAAGGTGGTGGGATTGTCGCCGCACACTGATGGTACTGGCCTGACGCTGCTGCTCCAGGCAAATGGCGTGCAAGGTCTGCAGATCCGAAAGGATGGAAAGTGGGTCGCCATAAACGCCCTCGATGGAGCATTCATCGTCAATGTCGGCGACATACTTGAGGTAAGGATGCAGTCTAGTACAACATTTTGTGTAAGCACTGAACATTAAATCCTTGTTCGACTATTCTTCTTACCAAGGAGATGGAATCTTTTGACTTGTCGGGGATTTAATCCCTCCCAAACCCCTCAAACCCCCTAGAAATCGTCTTCAACCGAACAAAGTTGTTTGTTCCCCTGATGCTAACGAGCTAGTGGTTGGGATATTATTAGCGTATTTTAATCATGAATTTTAATTGATTGACAGATCTTAAGTAATGGAAGATACAAGAGCATTGAGCACAGGGCCGTGGTGCACCCAACTAGGGAGCGCATATCAGCGGCAGTGTTCCACCAGCCATGCAAGGATGCCACCGTTGGCCCTCTGCCGGAGCTTGTGAAGAAGGACGGTCAGGCATTGTATAGCTCAATTAGTTACATGGATTTTATCACGCGATTCTTCGCGGCGAAGCTTGATGGGAGGGATCACCTGGAGAGCTTGAAGAGTTAATGGTTTGTTTAGGAAGCAGTGGAGATGAATAATGCTTGTTGCTTGATCATGTACTGAAGTTTTCTTTGATGAAGTATTCTCTGGTGTTTGTTTTTTCTTTGTGCTATTATTGTGCTGAATATCCCGAAACTTCATCTGATATGAACGGTTTGGTTTGGCTTTTGCCTTGCATCTAAGAAATGGTGTCAGTGCAAATTTCCTCTAGAAATAAGATTAAAGGTTTAGTTTGGCTTTTGCCTTGCATCTAAGAAATGGTGTCAGTGCAAATTTCCTCTAGAAATAAGATTAAAAGATTGCGGGTTTCACACTGTCACAAAAAGAAGGAGACTTAATCTTTCAAAAAAAAGGAGACTTGCTTCTCCAACGAAGCAATTGACTTTGGTATGACGAGCCCGGGCAGGTTCAAGTACATCGTAATTAAAAGAAACGATCTCTGTTGGAAGTGGACTCCAACCAGTGTTTCTTTTTAAACAAATTTACGAACAAGCATATTCTGGCTGACAGATTCCATGTTGGTACCGTGTGCATACTCTAACTTAGCTAGAGATAGAGTCAGAAAACTCCGACTCTAGCTCTAAAATGACTTTCTAGTCAAAGAGGTGTTCGGATGGAATGATTTAGAATGTCATTTAATATATTTTCTCAATCATTAGGTGTGGGTGGAAGGAGAGAGAAAAATCACCTTTTGGTGGATCTAACATGAACTAGATCCAATTAACACCTTTTGTGTGGGATAGTTTTTAAGGTGAGTTAGATGCAAACTAGACCACATATCTCTCCTGTTTAAATACTTTAAGACCAGTTGAACTTCAACTAGATTAAACTAACCCATGATCCAAAATTATTGTTGACGTCATGAGTGCAAGTCTCCTGGTCGCCACCTCAAATGTTGCATATGAGTTAGTTTATAGAATATTTTCTTATATTTTAATGAAAAAGGAAGCTATCTTTGATAGATGGTCTCATACACATACGCGTAGTTCAAGATTAGCACCTTTTGTGTGGGATAGTTTTTAAAATGGGTTAGATACTCTACTGTTTAAATACTTTAAGACCAGTTGAACTTCAACTTGCTTAAACTAACCATGATCCAAAATTATCGTTGACGTCGTGAGGGCAAGTCTCCTGGTCGCCACCTCCAAATGTTGCATATGAGTTAGTTTATAGAATATTTTCTTATATTTTAATGAAAAAGAAGCTATCTTTGATAGATGGTCTCATACACATACACGTACTTCAAGATTATGCGAAGATAACATATAATATTATTATTAAGTTAGGCACTTGGAGTTAGGTACTAGTTCGTACCATTACTGAAAGTTTAATGTTTAGAGTTAGGTACTAGCTCGATCATTAGAGGAGGTCTAATGAATCTTTACAAGACCTAAAAGGGATAATTTTTGTTCTCATATTGCTCCACATCATCAAGAAAAGTAATGGCTCGTATTGTCGGGGACAGCCCTGAGGGTCCCCTAAAACAACCAGGGGAATCCTGCTTAAAACCTGCAAAAAACCGAAACGAAACACCTCTCGCTTAAACACACACGCAAGGCCCGGCCCACACCGCGGTGGCCCCCGCGGCCCACCGGAGTGGCCCAGTCAAGGGCTCCCTCGAGCAGGCTCCGCCTCGCTCGAGGGTCCACACCTCCCTCGAGCGGGCTCCGCCTCGCTCGAGGGTTCGTCTCCGCCTCGCTCGAGGCCCCCTCACGAGCACGCCCCGCCCCCGCACGCGGGTACGAGCATTTAATGCGCCGACACGGCGAGCCGCGCCATCACGCGTCTAGGAATCACGCCCGGCGCTGTTCGCCAACTCCCTAGGGGGGAACCCATCCCCGCCACTGTGGGGGACTGTGCGACATGGCCAGTGTCAGCTCCGTGGCACTGCGCCGCCTACTCCCGTACGGCTAACACGCCGCGCCGTCGAAGGGGGGCCGGCCACACCCTTGAACCACTTTCTCGTGAACTGCGGGGGCAAATCATGACGCTAGGCCGGCGGGACGCCATCCCCGCCACTATTGGTCCCTGTGCGGCCGCCCCCGTGCTCGCGGCACCACGCCGGCACCGTTACAACCACTCCGCGCCGTGGAGGCGCGCGGGGACGAACGACGCCACGCCCGCCACGCGTATCCCGTACGGATCGTCGTCAACGGCTTCCTCGAGCCCGTGCGAGGACACCACAATCAACCACTACGCCCCCGCCCTCGAAGCCGCCCTTGTTCGGATACGGGACGCGCCATGATGACAAGATCGTGGCGAGGACCGTCAAGACGACCGCCAATTCCGCGGCGGCGCACGCCATACTTCCCCGTGTAGCTAAATAGTGCGGCATGCCTGTAATTCACCCCCTCCTTGGTCTATAAAAGGAAGGTGAACCCCCCCTCGCCGCAAGGGACATCGACACACAAACATTCGAAGCGACATCACGCACACACTCCTCAATTCTCCCACAACATCGTCAACGGCCCTCGGACACTTCACCGGTGACTTGGAGGCCACGCCTCCTCTCCCCGCCTTGCTTGTAGCCGCCCCACTACGAGAACCCGGTGCAAAGCAATATAGTGCCCCGAGCACGCCCCTGCTGGACGTACGGCCCCGGCCGGAACCAGGATAAACCAAGTGTCTCTAGTTGCTTAGCACCGATCATCGAGGGACAGACCTTGGTGCTTACTACTAGTTAGTGTCGGGACTACATTCCGCACCGACAGTTGGCGCCCACCGTGGGGCACGCGAGCGCTGAAGGTCAATCCGCCATCAACTCCCTCCATGGTGATTCGCACTGAGTACCGCGGCACGCGCTACTCCATGGGCAGCTCGGACCCCCCTCCCCCGTCGAGTTTGAAATCCGGTTCGGGGGCCTGAACTTTCAGGCCACGGGGAACGGCTACCTGATGCGCCTCACCAACCGTGAGGAACTCGTGCGCGGCGCCAAGCCGGTCCGCCCCGGTCGCCGTTGTACGCGTCGCCACGATGCAAACGCCCGCCGGCACGGACGTTGCGGGCCCGTCGGCGTCACGGCGCGCCGCCGCTCCGGCCGGCGCTCGCGCCGGGGCGCGGTCGGAGCGACGGCATGCCGAGCGCGTTGCCTCACAATGCGACGCGCCCGTCGGCGCAACGACGGCCGCCCGGCGGGGGGAGCGCTCGGTCTCGGGCCGCGCTTCCCCATCGGTCCGCGCGGCGCCACGGCGACCTACACCGCCAACGCCAACGCCGGCGCCACGATGCGCGGGGTTCCCCCCGGCCACCACGTTTACGTCGCCGGGGACCCTAGCACCTCCGCCGGCGACGAGTCGTCCCCGGGCTCTCTCGACGCATTGCCACCCGCCACCTCGCATGGGTACGCGGATGGGACTTCTCCGGCGTGCCGGGACCCGATGTGTTCGGGCGATTCCTCGACGCCACGGACTCCGGTTCGGGCCGCTCCGACGACTCCCGGCCCCGGGAGCTACGACCCCGCGCGGGGAATGCTTGCGTCGTCATCGCCAACGACCCGCAAACGCCACCGGCGCAACGGCGCGGCGACGGAGAGGTTCCGCCCGCTCTTGGGACCGCTTCGCGCCGGCTACGGGGCCAAGCGCCCCTCGCCCTTCACCCCCAACGGGGGCCGATATCAACGCACGGTGGCCCAAGCACGCGAGCTCGAGGCCAAGCTGGCGGAAGAGTACCGGACGGTGCGGTTGCTCCGCGCCTCCATGGCTGGAGAAGCCTCCGCGCGCGGCGAGCGTGCGCGTGAGCTGGGCATACAGGCCCGCGACCGCATTAATGCCGATTTCAACGTCGACAACCCGGATACACCTCCGCGAGCGAGCCAAAAGCTCATCGCCACCGCGACGCTGTTGCGGGCCATGCCCGCCCCTTCAACACCCGAGGCGCGAAACCTGCACCGCGAGGCGCGGGCGCTCATCGAGCAAGCGGCCGTCCGGCGGGCCGAGAGCTCGGCGTCCCGCATCCGCCGGCGAGGGGGGATGCGCGGGACGACGGGGGGGGGTGCATAGGGGGCCGAACCCTCGGTGCACGCGGGTAGAGCAACGGAGCGCCCCGCCAACCCGGGCGCACGCCGGCCAAGGAAAGGCTCCTCGACACACGCGGGCAAGCGCGGAGACGGCGACGCCCGCAACGTCATCAACGCTCGGCGGACGAACAAAGCGGAGGCACGGACGGCGGCGAGGCTACCACCCTCGACGGGGTGGGCGCTACGACGGTGATGAGGACCGCTCGCCGACGCCGGAACCCCCGGGAACCCGTGTGTTCAGCCGGGAGATCCGCACGACGACCTTTCCCCAACGCTTCCGCCACCGACGACGATCATCAAATACCACCGGGAGACGGATCCCCGTGTGTGGCTCAACGACTACCGCCTAGCGTGCCGGGCGGGGGCGGAGCTACCCGATGACGAGGTCATCATCCGCAACCTCCCCCTGCACCTCGCCGACTCGGCACGGACGTGGCTCGAGCACCTACCGGCCGCCCGGATCCACAACCGGGATGACCCGGTCCGCACGTTCGTTGGCAACTTCCGGGGCACGTATGTGCGCCACGGGAACTCCCGGGACTTGCGCTCCCCGCACCCGAAGCACGGCGAGTCGCTCCGGGACTTCATGCGACGCTTCTCCAAGCGCCGCACGGAGCTCCCGAGCGTGGCGCAATCCGAGATTGTGCACGCCTTCCTCGAGGGCACCACGTGCCGTGACCTCGTGCGCGAGTTGGTGTGCAGCCCGCCGGTTGACTCAAACGAGCCGTTCGACATCGCTACCGGCTTTGCCTCGGGCGAAGAGGTCGTGGGAGCGATCTTCGATGGCAAGAAGGGGAAAGCACACGGACGACGCGCGCCGCGGAGGGCAGCAAATCCAAGGAGCCCCATCGGAAGGACAAGTGGAGAAAGAAGGGGGGAAGAAGCCGCGCCGCGAGGCACGCGAGCGAGGGACGCGACGCCGACGATGGCGACGCCCTTGCTATTGACCCGGCTCGACGGGGCCCTCGACCGGCCCCTCGAGGTCCCGGGGTTTTCGACGACATCTTTGAAGAAGCCATGTCCCTACCATAAAACACCGATCAACCACACCCTCGAGCAATGCGACTTGCTCAAGCGGTTCTATGGCCGCGCCGCCGCGAAGGACGCCGAACCAAGAAAGACGGGGGTGATGGTGACGCCGGCGGCTTCCCCCGCCGTGGAAAATGTTTTCCTCATCTTCGGGGGCCGACCGTCGACATGTCAAGCCGCCGCATAAGCGGGGAGCGGCACGAGGTTCTCGCCGCGGAGAAGGCGCCTCCTTCCTTCCTCGATTGGTCGGAGGATGCCATCACCTTCAGCCGCGAGGATCACCCGAACCGCATCCCCAACCCGGGCCGAACCCGCCGGTGGTCGACTCCGGTCATCGGGAACGCGCGGTTCTCGAAGGTCCCGATGGACGGAGGCGGCGGCCCTCAACATCCTCTATGCGCACACGCGCGCGCTCGTTGGGGATCGGGTTGGACTAGGCCGCGGCCCGGCACGACGCCGTTCCATGGCGTCGCGCCGGGCAAGCACGTCCGGCCCCTCGGGCGAGATCGACCCGCTCGTTTGGTTCGGCACTCCGAGCAACTACCGCAAGAAGATGCTCACCTTCGAGGTGGTGGGGTTCGAGGGCGCGTACCATGCCATACTTGGGCGGCCCCTGCTACGCCAAGTTCATGGCGGTCCCCATCTATACCTACCTCAAGATGAAGATGCCGGCCCCAACGGCGTCATCACCGTGGGCTCGTCCATCGAGCACGCCTTTGACTGCGACGTCGAATGCGTGGAGCACGCGGAGGCACCGGCGCCGGATGAAGCGGCGGTGGCCAACTTGGAAAAGATAGTCAACGAAGACCTCAACTCCACCGCTAAGCACGCCGGCGGCTTCGAGGGGCCGCGGAGCGGACCAAGGAAGTGCCCCTCGACCCGCCTGCCCCCGAGGGCAAGGCGTTGAGGGTCGGTTCAACCCTCGACCAAAAATAGGAAGTGGTGCTCGTCGACTTCCTCGCGCCAACGCCGACATCTTCGCGTGGAGCCCCTCGGACATGCCGGGCATCCCGAGGGAGGTCGCCGAGCACTCCATTGACATCCTACCTCACTCCCACGCCGTGCGGCAACGGCTCCGCCGCTTCGACGAGGAGCGGCGGCGGGCGATCGGAGCGAGAGTAGCCGCGGAAGCTCCTCGAGGCCGGGTTCATCAAGGAAGTGTTCCACCCTACGTGGCTAGCCAATCTGTACTAGTAAAGAAAAAGAATCGGAAGTGGCGGATGTGTGTAGACTACACCAGTCTTAATAAAGCATGTCCAAAAGTTCCTTTTCCTTTGCCACGTATCGATTAAATTGTTGATTCGACCGCCGGGTGCGAGCTACTTTGTTTCCTTGATGCCTATTCCGGGTACCACCAAATCAAGATGGAGTCCGACCAGCTCGCGACTTCATTCATCACGCCGTTCGGGATGTATTGCTACGTCACGATGTCGTTCGGCCTCCGGAACGCGGGTGCAACGTACCAACGGTGCATGCAGCACGTTTTCGGAGACCACATCGGGCGAACCGTCGAGGCATACGTGGACGACATAGTCGTGAAAACCAGGAAGGCGGACGACCTGGTTAGCGACCTCAGCATCGCGTTCGGGCGCCTACGGGCCAACGGGGTAAAATTAAATCCCGAAAAATGTGTCTTTGGTGTGTCGTGGGGCATGCTTCTGGGATACATTGTCTCCCAGCGAGGCATCGAGGCCAACCCCAAAAAGGTTGCAGCCCTCGAACGAATGGGTCCGATCCGGGACCTTGAAGGGGTGCAAAGGGTGTTGGGGTGCCTTGCCGCCTTGAGCCGCTTCATCTCGCGGCTCGGCGAGAAAGGCTTGCCCCTCTACCGCCTCCTCAAGAAGCACGAGCGTTTCTCCTGGACCGCCGAGGCCCAGGACGCACTTGACAAGCTGAAGGCGTCCTTGACCCACGCCGTGATCCTTACACCGCCGCAAGACGGCGAACCTCTGTACCTCTACGTGGCCGCGACTACCTAGGTGGTCAGCGCCGTAATCGTGGTAGAGCGCACGAAGGAAGGGCACGCCTTGCCGGTTCAGCGGCCGGTGTACTACATCAGCGAAGTCTTGTCCGACACCAAGGCGCGCTACCCCCAAGTCCGGTCGCTTTATGCAGTGGTCCTCGCGCGGCGCAAGCTTCGTCACTACTTCGAGGCCCACCCTGTCAAGGTGGTTTCCTCCTTTCCATTGGGGGAGATCATCTGCAATCCGGACGCAGCAGGCAGAATCGCCAAGTGGTCGGTGGAACTGATGGGCGAAACGCTCGCCTACGCTCCGCGCAAGGCCATCAAGTCCCAGATCTTGGCAGATTTCGTTGTCGAGTGGACGGACACGCAGTTGCCGCCGCCACAGATCCAGGCAGAGTGCTGGACTCTGTATTTCGACGGCTCGATGATGAAGACAGGGGCGGGCGCGGGCCTGCTCTTCGTCTCACCCCTCGGGGAGCACATGCGGTACGCTGTACGCCTCCATTTCCCCGCGTCAAACAACATGGATGAGTACGAGGCCCTGCTCTGCGGCCTCAAGATCGCCATCGAGATAGGCGTCAAACGCCTCGACGTGCGGGAGGTTCGCAGCTTGTGATCGACCAAGTCATGAAGAACGCAAGCTGCCACGACGACAAGATGGAGGCATACTGCAAGGCCGTGCGGGCCCTCGAGGACAAGTTCTATGGCATCGAGCTTAATCACGTGCCCCGCCGGTACAACGAGGAGGCGGACGAGCTTGCCAAGATCGCGTCGGGGCGGATCACTGTCCCCCCAAACGTTTTCACCCGAGATATCACCCAGCCGTCCGTCACCCTCGAGCCGCACCCCTCGAACCACACAGAACCCTCGGGGGCTCCCTCGAATCCAGCAGGCGCAGAGCCCATGGATGAGGACCCCTCGAACGAGGCGTACATGCTCTCCCTCCTCGAGGGGTACGGCGCTAGTGAGGCCGAAGTAATGGACGTCGAGCCAGCCCCCATCAGGGCGGACTGGCGCGACAAATACATCGCTTGGATGGACCGAGGGGAACTCCCCTCGGACCGGTCCGAGGCCGGGCGCATCGCCGGGGATGTCCAAGTCCTTCGCCCTCGTCGACGGCGAGCTGTACAAGCGCGCCGCCTCCGCATCCTGCAGCGATGCATGCCCATCCCCGAGGGGCGCGAGCTCCTCCGGGACATACATGCGGGGATTTGCGGCCACCATGCCGCGCCCCGCACCCTCGTGGGCAACGCGTTCCATCGGGGGCTTCTATTGGCCCACCGCGGTCGCGGACGCCGGCGAGATTGTGAGCACTGCGAAGGGTGCCAATTCTACGCCCGAAAATTCAACCTCCCCTGCGCACGTCTGCGGACCATCCCCATTACATGGCCTTTCGCCGTGTGGGGGCCGGACATCGTCGAGCCCTTGTGAAAGGTGTGTTGACGGATAAAACTCGTATCCACCTACGATCCGCAAGCGTACAGACCTACACCTTTTTCACCACGGGATTCCCAAGGTTCTTGTCAATCCGCGGAGCAAGGGGGTTACTAGCGCTTAACCAAGTACTAATCTAGTTGACTTAGGAAACCTTTAAAGAGAGTATTAATCTAAAAGTAAAGACAATCTAGCCTAAGTTAATCTAAATTAAGTTGATCAAACAAATCTAGGTTTAAACTAGATGGTAAAGGAGTGAACACAAGAGAGTGAGCAAGAAAGATAAGCGTTCCCACCCTAGATCTAGGATAACATGGTATGCATCTACTACACGAAAGCGGTAAACCAATCTACCGGGGGTTGTGACCACGGTTTCGCCCTTTACCTCCTCTCGTATCGTCACTACGCGAAGGTATTCGTGACTAGACCTATGATGGACACGGTATGTTGATGGAATCTATGGGAGTAGCGGATATCATACGCCGAAAAACACGGTGGCCTACCTTAATCATCAAAGCATCATCAACATGAAAACAATAGATTGAAACCACTAATCAAGTAGCGATCACATAGCATATATCCATCTAATCCTAGGGATGAACGGAGACATTACCCCATCATCTTACACGGATTGAAGCACATAGGGGTGATGGAGACTCGGAGAACGTCGTCGATGAAGATGGCGGCGATGGATCTTGGGAACACCCCTAGGCCGGCGGCTTGGAGTCCTCCTCTTGCTTCCTTCTCTCCGCCGGCGTTGATCCTTGCGACGAGCTCATCTAACTCTCTCCCTCATCTTGCGGCGGCGGTTTTCGGTGATTAGCGTCGGTAGGATGATTTGTTTGATGTGGCGGCCGACGGCGGCGGAGGCAATAAATAGACGAACACCTAGGGCAAAGGGGGGACCGAACCGACCCCGGAGTGGGGCTGGGCCGGTCGGCCCAAGACGGCCGGCCCGGGCCCATTTCGGCCTCGGTTTCCTCCCGGTTGCTTCTCGCGTGATCCCTTATTCGTGTGCACTTGCATGTGGGCCTTTGACGTCGTTTCCTTCACGGTTAAGGCTTGAATCCTTGCTATGCAAGCTTCGCCGTTTTACGGTTGAGTCCCCGAAGACTTGCACGTTGACGCTTCGGTCCTTGGGTCATTTGGAGTCATGTTCATCGCGTATCTTGACTCTTGTCGGGCTTCATGATCTTCTTCCAAAGTGCTTGGTGAACTTATCCCGAAAGTCTCCTCTTTAGCGTAGATTTCCTGCGTAAACAACAAACTCCAAAATCGACATGCAAGTGTGAACTTGTTATATCATTAGTATGCCTAGTGGTCGGTTAGTTGCAAATTATAATCGAAACCAATGTATAACAAGTACTCTAGGTTGACGGAAATTCACCGTCAACAAGGCGCCGGGGGCTTCACCCACCTGTTGGTCGCGATCGACAAATTTTCCAAATGGGTGGAGGTACGCCCCATCACGAACCTCAGGGCGGAGCAAGCGGTGACGTTCTTCACCGACATCGTCCATCGTTTTGGAGTGCCGAACTCCATCATCACCGACAACGGGTCCCAGTTCACGGGCAGGAAATTCCTGGAGTTTTGCGACAAATTCCACATCCGTGTGGACTGGGCGGCTGTGGCACACCCACAGACCAACGGCCAAGTAGAACGTGCCAACGGCATGATCCTACAAGGCCTCAAGCCCAGAATTTTCGACCAGCTGAACAAGTCTGGTCGAAAATGGCTCCAGGAGCTGCCTGCGGTTGTATGGAGCCTAAGGACCACCCCAAGCAGAGCCACCGGGTTCACCCCGTTCTTTCTAGTCCATGGCGCGGAGGCAGTCCTCCCCACGGACTTAGAATATGGGTCGCCCAGGGTGCGAGGCTACGACGAGGACACCAACCAGCGGGCTCGTGAGGACTCACTGGACCAGCTGGATGAAGCACGCCTCGTGGCCCTAATGCATTCCGCAAGATACCGGCGGTTCCTAAGGTGTTACCAAGCCCGAAAGGTGCGCGGCGGGACTTCGGTGAGGGGAATTTGGTCCTAAGGCTACGCAAGACAACCGAGGACGCCACAAGCTATCACCTCCGTGGGAGGGACCCTACGTCGTGGTGAAGGTGCTCAAGCCCGGCATGTACAAGCTGGCCAACGAGGACGGCGAGGAACTCCCCAACGCTTGGAACATCCAGCAGCTACGTCACTTCTATCCTTAGCTAGGATTTCCAAGTTTTTTCCGTTGTAAATCACAAAGACCAACACCCCAGTTGGCGTCACAAATGTAAACAACAGAAATTCAATAAAAAGGGCAACTCGGCTTTCCCCAGAAAACCAAGTCACCCTCGGGGGCTACTACGGGGGGCATCCCCCCAAAAAAAATGGTCCCATTTTTTCGCAAAAAACCCACGCGCGCTAAGTATGGCTCGACCTAAGCCTCGAGCAAAATTCAGACAGGGCGTGGATAGCCTAGCGGAAAGGATGCGCGAGCCAGAGATAGCCTACGCCTCCACGAGGATACGGCCCCTCTCTCTTGCCTCCGGCCCGACAGTCGCTCGCGAAAATCGAACTCCCCTAACTCGAATTTACTCGGGCAAAGGAAGAAACAAAACGAGTGCCATAAAAATAACAAACATCATTTGCTTCCACAAGTGTTTGAAACAAAATGTTTGTCTATTTACATGGCCACGTGGCCCATATACTAACATACAAATAAAAAGGGCTCGGTGCCCGGCGATCTTCGGGCTTGAGGAGCATCGGCGGCATCCGGAAACAGGAACTCCTCGAAGGTTTCGGCGAGCGCCTCGGTGGCATCGGCGGCTAGCATGTCCACGCGCTCCATCGCCGCTTCATCCTCGACGCCCTCCGGGACAATGTAGCCTTCCGCCATGGCCTCGAAGTTGATCTCGTAGTGGGACCGCACCACGCCGAGAGCCTTCTGGACGCCGAGGCGCAGAGCGCGGTGCATGCGCCCGAGACGTGCCCGCCGAGGGACGCGCGGGCGGGCGGCCAATGAGCTTCCGGCTTGCGCCTTGCCCTCTTCGACGGCCGGCGGGTCTCGAGGGCCGTGGCACACGGCTCCACCGAGTTCCGCTCGGAGGAGTTGTAGGAAGCCTACAGCGCCTCGGCCCGGTCGGTAGCGCGCCCCAGCGCGGTGCGCAGGCCTGAACGTCACCAGCAAGAGAAATCAGAAGGGGAACGAACCCTCGAAGGAAAGATCAGCGAAACAAAAGACGAAACGGTGACCTACCTTCAACCTGCTTCTTCTCCACCTCGAGAGCGCGGCGCTCGGCCTCGACCGCCCGCTGCGGGCGATGATGGTAGCGCCCGCTCCGCGAGGGACGGCTCCCGATCCACGTTCGCGATGCCGAGGGCTATCGGCTCGCCTTCAAGCTTTGAGACATCGGCGTCCCGCTCCTCCCGGCGACTTCGCGCGCCGTCTCGCGAGCGGTATGCTCCCGCTCGAGCGCCGGCCGGGCATCGGCGAGAGCGGTCCGGCTCGCCGCCGGAGCCGCCCCTCGGCCCCCGGCGGGCGACACGCTCTGCCGGAGCCGCTCCTCCGCCGTGACAAGCGCGGCGACCTTAGCGTCGAGGGCGGCCTTCAACTCATCGGCCTCCTTGGCCTTCGCTCGCCGCGCGTGCCCGCTCCTCGGCCCGGCTCGCCGGGCTCGCTCCTCCTGGAGCCACGTGCGGAGCTCCCGATTGTCAGCCCGGACGGTGCCCACCTCTACCTCCCGGTTGGACGCCACCGTGTGCATCTTCTCCGGACCCCCCCGCGCCCTGCGCGCGCCTCGTCCCGATCGATGAGGGGCTGTGCAAATCCGCTCGTGGGCGGGGAGATGTGTCGGTGTTTTAGACCAGGCAACCTACTAAGGGGAGTACCCGAAGTAGATGAATGTGGCCTCGCCAAGATCGGTGAATCGTTGACGGATAAAAGACGTATCCCTCTACGATCCGCAAGCGTACGGACCCCACACCTTTTTCACCACGGGATTCCCAAGGTTGTTGTCAATCCGCGAAGCAAGGGGATTACAAGCGTTCGATCAACAACGACACACTAGCTACTAAAACCCTAACTTACTATTAAACTAGAAAACAACTAAACTACACTAGAGAGAATGATAACGATCAAGGTAGAAGACACTCGCCCATGGGTCTACGATACTAGAGCATGCAATCGCTTAAACACATGAAAACCAATCTAATCTATCGGGGTTGTGACCACGGTTTCGCCCTTTCCCTTCTCTCGTCTTGTCACTACACGAAGGTATTCATGACTAGACCTTTGATGGACACGGCGTATTGAATGGATCCAAGGAAGCATCGAGGCCTATACTCCCTTTACGGCATGGTAGCTAACCTTAAGCATGAAAGTATATTCAACACAAGATGATAGATAGATAATCCGACAAAGTGCGATTACATCTCAAGATCGATTACAACCCATGGACGAATGAGAAGATTACCCCATCAAGGTGCTGATCATGGCACCGTTGATCATGGTTTCCCTTCCGCCGGTGTCTTCCTTCTTCTCCACGAGAGGGTGCTCCCTTCGAGGTGGTTGATCTCCCGCCGGAGATCCTCCTCCTCTCTCTCTAGCTTGTGGATGGCCTTCTGGTGCGAATGAATCCTCCCTCGGTGTTGGCGGCGCCTCGGGGCTTTTAGGGTTGAAGATCCTTCGAGGGCAAGGAAAACGAGACCGAACCGGTGCCGAAGGCCGGGCTGGGCCGGCCGGCTGGGTCGGCCGGCCGAGCCCAATTCGGCCCGGTTTGGTCGCCCCTTTTGCTCCGTGGGTCCTCATGCACTTATGTACTTTGCCCCCTCCACTTGCACGATTTTGATGACGTTATCCTCGCGTCCAAGATGGAGGTTCTCTTCACATGAAGTTCGATCTTTTACGCTTCAATGCCGGGGGTGTTCCTCGTAGCACTTCGGTCCTCGCCACCATTGGAAGTGATTTCATCAAGCTCATGAACACGAACAAGACTTCGTAAATGCTCCTTTGAACTCGTTACGAATCCGTCCTTTATGTCCATGTTTTCCTACATAAACACAACACTTCCAAATGCATGCACAAAGATGAACTTGTTATATGATTAGTGTGCCTAGTGGCGGGTTAGTTCCATAATCAAATCCAAACCAAAGTGTAATGAACATGCTAGGTGCACCAAAATACACCGTCAACAAGTAACTCGAAGGAAGAGACACGTGGCACACAATTTAGACAGGTTCGGGCCGCGAGGTGCGTAATACCCTACGTCCTGTATGCTGCGTAGCTCCGGATTGATTGGGCTCGATTACAAGATGGTGTAATAATGCGCCGTGAGTTGTATGGGATGTGATGTGTTCCTAGAGAACGGTCCCTGCCTCGCCTTATATAGTCCGGGAGGCAGGGTTACAAGTCGGAGTAGGGAGAGAGTACTAGTCGAGTACGTCTAGGAGTCCTCCATACAGTGCGGAACATGTACAGCTCCCTAACCGAGTACTACTCCTTTGTAGTCCTTGTGCTCCACGCCATTAGATGCCATGTAGCGCAAGCCGGGTAGTCCCAGGGGCCCACCGAGTAGTCGGTCCTGGTACCCACCGAGGTAGTGGGCCCAGGGAGGTCCATACGACAAGCCCCCGAGTACTTTGTAGTCGAGAAGGATAGCTTCAAGTAGTCTTGACGGCCTTAACGAGTAGTCCTCAAGCGTCCCCGAGTACTACAAGTCAAAAGTCCTCAAGAGTAGTCGAAGCATCCCGGAGGCCGGGAATGTACTCCAGCCGATGTTTGAGCAATCTTGAAGTCTTCTTGAGTAGTCTCAAGCATCCTCGAGCGCCGCCTTCGAAGGTCTTCAAAAAATGCCCATCTTGTCTTGAAGCGGAGTCGATATGGAAGTGCGATTGCAAAATCGCACTCCATATGGAGTAGCCCCCGAGCCTTAGGTTGAGCCGCGGGCTACGGGCCGAGGGTCCATCCGAAGTCTTGGCAAGAAAATCCCGAAAAATCGGGAGAGAAAAAACCGAAGGACACGTGGCACCGAGCCCCCGAGCCTTGAGTCGAGTACTTCCTCTCGAATTGAAGGGTCATCTTGAAGAATGTGTCTGCGATGCTCCCGAGTCTTGTCGCTTCCCGGGTAATCGAGTAGAAGTAGCCGAGCCCCCGAGGTGAGGCGCGTCGACTAGTAGAATGCGAAGAGCCGCGCTTTAGCCGCTGAGTCAGCCGAGCGTGGACTTATCCATCCGGCCGTTGCGGAGCCGGTTTGACTTATAAATAGACGCCAAAACCCTTAGGGTTTTTCACTCATTTGTGCTGTAGTCATTTCGATTCGATCTGAGGTAGATCCACATCCAGCGCGCGCCGCCGCCGCAGTAGATCCAAGCGCGCCGCCACCTAGAGCTTCCAGAGTAGCCCCCGAGCGGATGCGCGTGAAGACGCCCTGTACTTGGAGAATGAAGCCTTCACCGTCCAAGTCTGCGAAGGTCGCCGGGAAGAAGAGGGGCCGCGAAGAAGCCGCCGCTACTGCCACTGGAGCAGCGCCGCCGATGTCTCCACCGCGGGCAGATCCAAGCCGCGAGTGGAAGAAGTCAAAGATGAAGACCGAGGATCAGTTGGCCCTTCTCAACAGCGGATTTATCCGGTAGAAGGAGGTGGATATGTGGAGGGCCGCCGCCGGAGATCCATACCCAATGGAGAAGGCTGAAGACGAGATCCCAATGTTCACGCGTTTCATGGAGCGAGGACTCGTGCTTTCGGCTAGTGATTTCTTCAAGGGCCTTCTCGGGTACTACGGAGTTGAGTACCTCAATCTGAACCCTAACGGCATATTCCATACCGCGGTCTTCGTCCATTTTTGTGAAGCATTCCTTGGGATCAAGCCGCACTGGATCCTCTTCCGGAAATTCTTCCACGTGAAGCCGCGGCCAAGCGCCGGGCAATCCACGAGTAGTCGGAGGGGCCGGCATCCAGATGAGAGAAGACGCCGCCGAGCGCACTGGGTACAAGCTCATTGATTCCAACGCTGATTGGAAGGCGAGGTGGTTCTACATCACGAACCATCACCCCGACCTCGCCGAAGCCGAGTGGGAGGCGCCAAAGCACCCGGCGACCGGTGGAACACGGAGCCCACAATGCGGGGGAGGGGATCCGGCTCCCCGAG
Source organism: Cenchrus americanus (assembly GCA_947561735.1). NCBI lineage: Eukaryota > Viridiplantae > Streptophyta > Magnoliopsida > Poales > Poaceae > Cenchrus > Cenchrus americanus. The sequence continues at coordinate 107,732,987 of OX387243.1, forward strand.
CCGCCGGCACGCATCAAGGTGCTCGTGAAGCCGGACCGAGGGCCGAGCACGTGGCCTTCGGTTTCATGAAGTGGATGGTGCGGCCGTTGATGGCTCGCGACACCTTGGGCTTCGAGTACACCGGCGATGACGACACGTCGCGGATGCACGGAGGTGAAGTCGACGACGACGACATCGTGGAGAGGCCGACGCGGATCTTCAAGTACATGCCTCCGTACACGGCGTGCCCCGTCCGGGAGTACTCCGCCGCGCACCCGCCAAAGGAGGTAAGTAGTCGTACCCCTTAGTCGAGTAGTCCTTGCTTGTGAGTAGTCGCGCCGATGTCTTATGCCTTGCGGGACGACGTGAAAATGTTCGTCTCCCGGCCGCGGCCGCCCCTCGGGGAATCGAGATCCCTAAGGAAGGGAAAGCCAAAGCCAAGGAACGGCGAGAAGTCGGCCAAGGCGATGACACCGTCATCGTGGAGGACACCTCCAACGACGACGACGATGACGACGACGACGAGGAAACGCTGCAGGACCGCTTCCAGCTGCGGTCGAGGTTTACTCGTCCAGGCTTGCCTCATGTACTTCTTGTGCAGGACCCGCCGACTAGCCTGGAGGCTAGTCTGGCTACGCCGCCACGGAAGCCGCGCAACCCCGCCCGCAAGCGGGTGACGAAGAAGCTGAAGGTCTCAGAGACCACGCCTCAAGAGGTATGATGTCTTGACTAGTGTAGTCGAGTACCCGTCGTGCGAGTACGCTTGTTGATGAGTAGTCTTCCTTAGATGCAGGAGGTGCCGTCAACGGAGCCCGTCGAAGAGGGCGACGAAGGCGAGTGGAACACAGTGGGGGAGCCCGCCGGAAGTCGTAGCCCGCCGCCCCCCCGTTGAAGAGCTATTAGCGCGGTTGGAGCGCCAACCCCCTCGCTCCTCGGGGGAGCACGGAGCCCGTAGCCGCCGCCGTTGAAGAGGTGGTGGCCACGGGGAGCGCGAGGAGGGCGCCGCACCGGCCGCCGCCGTCGGCGGAGGAGGCGGCGGCCGCGAAGGCGCGGCGGAGGAGGCGCCCGCCGAGGGTGGACCGGTAGACATTGCCGGCATCCTCGGTGCCCGGCCGTGACGATAGTCCGGTCAAGCTTGTAAGTAGCGCATCTTCCCGAGTAGTACTTGTTGTAGTGGTCGAGGTTGATCGACGACCAATTGTGCGTGCTTCGCGAGGAAGTCGACAAATCCGTCCGGGAGGGGGATGAATCCTCTACGACGGTGGCGGAAGAAGTCGCGCCGCCCGCCGAGGAGTCCGCTCCTGCTCCCCAGGCGATGCCCGAAGCGCCGCCGCTCGAGGGCCGCCTTGCTTGAGGCCAGCGTGGTCGAACGTAAGTACTCTTCTGAAGTTGTAGAGTTCCTCGTGGAGTAGTCGTAGTCGCTGATACACTTGTCTTCTCCTCGACAGATGCTGAGGCCGAAGGGAGTGACATCCCTACGGGGGTGCCTATGCAGAAGTCGACACCAGAGGTGCCGGAGGCTGCCGGTGGAGCCCCCGAGCAGATGGACGTGGCCGCCAAGGATGCCGCCACGGCGACCGGAGGGGAGGAAATCACCACGTCGCCAGAGATTGCTCGGGGAGGTGGCTATCCGCTCCCGGAGATCCGGGACGCGAGCCCATCCGCCTCGCGCCGATGACGGAGACCGCCGCGAGTAGTTGTGGCGGAGTGGAGCCGCCGGCCGACGACCTGGTGGACCCGGCGACGGTAGCCGCGGCACCACGGAGGCGGTCCGCCGAGCCGAGCAATGGATGAACGTGAGTAGTTTGAACTCCGAGTAGTCAATCCTCTCGTGTTGAGTACTCATGTTGACATGTGTTGTCCGGGTGCGGGACGTCGTGGAGAGGTCCCGCGAGAAGTCGAGCATGCTGCAAGGCTTCGGCGACACGGTGCTCCGAGCTGAGGCGTTGGAGGAGCAGCTCTTGAAGTCGCGGAAGCACGCGGCCGCTATGCAGTCCAAGCTCGACGCCGCCTTTGCCAAGTACCACAATGATGTCAAAGAGTTGCAGGCAAAGGGCGATGACTTGGTGCGGAAGAACAAGAGCCTCCGCAACAAGAACAAAGGTACGTCGCTGGACTTGTTGGGTAGTTCTGGAGGTCGAGAGGTAGTCGACCCACTGCACTTTGGCGTGTTGTAGAGCTTGAGGGCCAGGTGGAGCAGTTGAAGTCCTCGGAGATAAGCATGAAGAACCTCTTCTACCGGGAGCGAGGAAGCCCGCCAGGTACTCGAGCTCGACTACAAAGAACTTGCCTTCGAGTGCGAGAAGCACATGGAGCTTCGGATTGCATCCGACCGCAATATCGTCAATTGCTACAAATCATTGCGGAAGTTGAATGAAGGCTCGCGAGGCGCCGCGGGCCCAACCGAAGGATCTTGAAGAAGCCGCGGCCGCCGATCGCAAGACTCTTGGTTCCTCATCCGGCGGCCCCAAGATTGCTCCACTCGTGGATCGCCTCGGGAAGCCCCCGGCCCGGCCGGCGGCTTATGTGAAGCACATGGCGAGGTCGATCCCGAAGCGGTGTCTTGGCCTTCATGAAGTCCTACTTCCCGAAGGCCCCGGTGGAAGTAGTTGCTTGGCGGTGTAGCCGCCAATCGCACCGATGAGCAAGACGCGTAGCCGCCGGAGCAGATGGCTCCCATCGCGGAGCAAGTAGGCGATAAGCTCAATCTCCGGTAGCCCTATAATAGTTAGCTAGTAGCCGGGGTTGTACGAAACAATTGTAATGGAATTGCTTAAGTATTAACGAAAGGAAATTTCCCAGCAATGAGTACTCGTAGTCGCGATCTCAGAGTGCGGAGCCCCATCGTGGAGTGGATGCGAGTAGTCGTACTCGGCAGTAGTCCTGTTGAGGGAAGTAGACAGTAAAGAAGTTGATGAACAATCAAACTTTATTACTGAAGAAGTACACCTGGATGGCCAGGGCCGTAGTTACAGAGTAGTCGCCTGGACCCGGAGGCCGCTTACAGCTGAGTGGTGCTAGGGCGAGTAGCCGCTTACAGCAGTAGATCCGTAGGTAGCCGTGTAGGCTGGATCTTAGAGTGTGGTCTCTTAGTAGACCGCTGCTAGAGTCCTTTGTCGCTCGTCGCAGCCCGTGGATCCGTAGGTAGTCGCGCGCGGGCTGGATCCTGGAGAGGAGTAGTCCGGAGACTAGGGCCGGGGCCGGAGGCCGCTTACGGCGGAGGGGGTGTTGGTGCGGTCGTGTAGAGTTGAACCCCGGAGTAGTCGTGTAGACTAGGCGTAGAATCGACAGAGCCGGTCGACGTTCCACAAGTGTCCGGAGGCGGTAGGAGCCCGGCCCGGTCACCTTTGCAACGGTGAAGGGACCTTCCCAGGGGGAGCTGAGCTTGTGTAGTCCTTCCGTGTTCTGGATGCGGCGGAGGACAAGATCTCCAACGTTGAAGGAGCGTTCCTTGACGTTGCGATCATGGTAGCGTCGGATACCCTCTAGGTACCTTGCTGATTGGACGAGGGCAGCGCAGCGAGCTTCTTCGAGGCTGTCGATGTCAACTCGTCTGCTGTCTTCTGAGACGCCTTCGTCGTAGTGTTCCACCGCTCGGCGAGTTCCATATGACGTCGGCGGGGAGGATTGCTTCGGAGCCGTAGACCGAAAGTAAGGGGATTGTCCCGTTGGCTTCGATGGCCGAGTCCATAGCCCCGCAGTGCGTTGGGTAGTTCCTTGATCCACTTGCCTCCTTTAGAGTTAGCGAGCATCGTGTAGCCACTTCTTGAGAGCGTCGAGCACCATCCCATTGGCGCGCTCGACTTATCCGTTGGCCGGGGATGGGCAAGCGAGACGTATCGGACGTCGATCCCGCCGTTCTCGCGGTACTCCCGGTAACTCGGTGGTTGTTGAAGTTGGAGCCCGGATCCGTGATGATGCGGTGGGGTAGTCCGTAGCGGTGTACGAGTTCATCCAGAAGTCGAGTACTCGTCGCCCTTGGGGCATGTTACCGGCTTGACTTCGATCCACTTGGTGAACTTGTCGATGGCCACCAATACTCCGTTGAAACCACCTAGCGCGGTTGGCGGTGGCCCAATCATGTCGAGCCCCCGGCGGGCAAAGGGCCGGGTTGGCGGTATGGTGACTAGCTTGTAGGCCGGGACGTGTTGTCGCTTGGCGAAGTACCGGCATCCTTGGCACCTTCGACGAGTTCTTCGGCATCGCCCGCAGCCGTGGGCCGCAGAAAGCTCGCCGGAAGGCCTTGCCGACCGGCGTGCGTGAGGACGCATGGTTGCCGCGACGCCCTTGTGGATCTCCTCCAAGATGTCCTTCCCTTCTTCCCGAGGGACGCACTTCATGAGTACTCGAGAAGATGCACCCCGCTTGTAAAGCTTATCTCCGACGAGGACGTAGGACTTGGCGCGGCGGATGAGCCGGCTCGGTCGAGTTCTTGTCGGAGGGAACCTCTCGCTCGCCGAGGTAGTCGATGAAGGGTTGCCTCCGGTCCACGTCAATCATCATGACCTCCTCGTCCACTGGTGGGTGAGCCGGGATAGTGGTCGGCGGCACCGGCTCCGGGATGGATGGCGCGTGAAGCTCATGAACGAAGACACCCGCCGGGTACTTGAGCGCGAGTGGATCCAAGCTTCGAGAGGACGTCGCGCCGCAACGTTGTTGTAGCGGACGATGTGGTGGAACTCGAGACCGTAGAACTTGTTCTCGAGCTTGCGGACTTTTAGGCGAAGGCGTCCATGTTCTCCTTGTTGCGGTCCCAGGACTTGTTGACTTGGTTGATGACCACCTGCGGAGTCGCCGTAGACTAGTAGTCGCTTGATGCCCGGTGAAGTCGCGAGGCGGAGCCCGTGTAGGAGAGCTTCGTACTCGGCTTCGTTGTTTGAGACCTTCCAAAAGATCCGCAGGACGTACTTGAGTTGTTCGCCCGTTGGAGAGATCGGGGAGTACCCCCTCGCCCTCGAGGTTGAGTGAGCCGTCGAAGTACGTCACCCAATGCTCGGTCGCACGGTTGGAGTAGGTAGCCGGTTCTCCCGCCACTCCGCCATGAAGTCGACTAGCGCCCGCGACTTGATGGTTGTGCGTGGCTTGGAAGTCGATGGTGAGGGCGCCGAGCTCAACCGCCCACTTAGAGATTCTTCCGGTAGCATCTTGATTCGCGGCAGATGTCGCCGAGCGGGTAGTCGGTGACAACAGAGATCGAGTACTCCCGGGAAGTAGTGTCGTAGCTTCCTCGAGGTGATGAGTACCGCGTACGGGAGCTTCGCACAGCCGATAGCGTGCCTTGGACTCGATAGAACCTCGCCGACGAAGTAGACCGGGCGGCCCGGACCGGGTAGGCGTGGTTGTCTTCCCCCGCCGCTCGACAACGATGGCAAGATCGACCACATGAGTAGTCGCGGCGAGGTAGAGCAAGAGATGCTCGCCCTTGTGAGGAGCCGTGAGGATCGGTGGCTTCGATAGGAAGTCCTTGAGCTGGGCAAGGGCTTGATCCGCCTCTGGAGTCCACACGAACTTCTCTTGGTGCTTGAGTAGTTTGAAGAAGGGGAGCCCCCGTTCTTCAAGCTTGGAGATGAATCTGTTCAATGCCGCCATGCACCCGGTCAGCTTCTGGACGTCTTTGATGCACGTGGGAGCTTTCATGCTGGTGATGGCGGAGATCTTCTCGGGGTTGGCTTCGATGCCACGCTGGCTGATGATGAAGCCGAGTAGTTTGCCCGAAGGTACGCCGAAGACGCACTTGTTCGGGTTGAGCTTCCAGCGGTACTCGCGCAGTGATGTGAAAGTCTCTTCAAGGTCGTCGATGAGGGTACTGGAGTCTCTGGTCTTGACGACCACGTCATCCACGTAGGCTTCGACGTTCTTGTTGAGTTGCCTCTTGAAGCAGGCCTGGATAGCTCGTTGGTAGGTGGCGCCGGCGTTCTTCAACCCGAAGGACATGGTCGTGTAGCAAAGACGCGCCAAACGGGGTGATGAACGTGGTCTTCTCTCTCGGTCTTCTTCCTTGATCGCGATCCGGTGGTACCCGGAGTAGCGATCGAGGAAGCAGAGCGAGTCGCGGCCCCGCCGTGGAGTCGATGACTTGATCAATCCGCGCAACCCGAAGGGGTCCTTGGGGGCGTGCTTGTTGAGGTCGGTGTAGTCGACGCACATCCTCCACTCGTTCGAGTTCTTCTTGCGGATGAGGACGGGGTTGGCGAGCCACTCGAGATGGAAGACATTTCCGATGAAGCCGGCCGCGAGTAGTTTGGCGAGTTCCTTCTTGATGGCGTCCCGTCCGTCGTCGGCAAAGCATCGGAGGTGTTGTCGCTTGGGGGTGGCCTTAGGATCGACGTTGAGGCAAGTGCTTAATCGGCTCCCCGGGCACTCCTGGCATGTCCGCTGGCTTCCACGCGAAGATGTCGCGGTTAGCCCGAAGGAAGCTGATGAGCGCGTCTTCCTATTTGGGGTCGAGGCCGGCCCCGATGGTGGTGGTCTTGCTGGGATCGCCTGTTCCGAGGTCGATCGTCTTGACGAGTACCTCCTCAGGTGGCTGAGGCTTGTTGGCGCTGTCAGACTTCTCTGGGATGTCGAGTTCACTTGTAGCAAGCTTCTTCGACGCGGCGTAGACCTCCATCATCGCGTTGGGTACTTGATTCGTAGAAGCGATCTCCACGGCTTCTGTGTCGCAGTCGTGAGAGATCTTCAAGTCCCCTTGAAGAGAGAGTACACCGGCTGGGCTTGGCATTTTGAGTACCAAGTAGGTGTAGTGGGGGGACCGCCATGAACTTGGCGATGGCCGCCCGCCGAGGATGGCGTGGTAGGAAGTCTCGAAGTCCGCGATCTCGAACTTGATGTACTCGGTACGGTAGTTGTCCCGAGATTCCCCGAAGGTAATCGCGGGACCACCGAGCCCGTGGAATAGCCGCGTTGCCTGGGACGATGTCGTAGAAAGGCGTGTTGCTCTTGGTGAGCATGTGAGTGACGTCGAGCTTCATTTTCTTCAAGGTCTTGGTGAAAAGGACGTTGAGCCCGCTTCCACCATCGATGAGCACCTTGTTGAGCTTGGAGCCCACGACTACCGGCTTCAAGACGAGGGGGAACCGTCCCGGTTCGGAAAAGCCGGTCCATTGATCCGTGCGGGAGAAGGTGATGGGTACCTCCGACCACCCGAGAGGGGTCGGGACCGGCTCAATGGACATGACTTCACGACGGGTAGCCTTCGCTCCCGCTCGTCGGGTAGCCCGCCGAAGAGGACGTTGACGGTCTTGTCGGGCTCCCGGAAGTCGTTGTTGTCGCCGTCCTTCTTCTTGCCCTTCCGGTCATGAGGGTGTGGTGGCTCCGGCATATCCTTGAGTGCATGCCCGAGTTGGTAGCAATGCTCGGTGGTGTGGTTGCCGTTTGGATGCCACGGCACTTCTCGTTCGGCCGGGTCTTTGAAACCACCGTAGTTCTTCTTCGAGTTCCCTTTCGCAAGGAGCCGGATAGCCGCAACAAGGTGTTGTACGGCTTGCGCTTGCGGTTGGGACCCGAGTAGTAGTAGTAGTAGTAGTTGTTGTTGTTGTTGTTGTTGCGACCGCCTTGGTTCGCGTTGCTTTGCGCCGCCGCCACCCCCGGTTCTGCTTGGTCTTGCCACGGATGGCATCGTACTTGGCGTTGGCCTTGTCTTTTTCATCCGCCGGAGACGTGATCATGTCCTTGATGTGGGGGATGGACTGGGGCGGTGACGACCGAAGTCTTCGAAGGTGCGGCGGTGGTAGAGACCGTCTTGGAAGAGGTCGATGACCTCCTTGTCGGTGACGTCGACGACGGTAGCGCGCTTGTCGAAGAAGCGGCGCATGTACTTGCGGAGGGTCTCGCCTTGTTCCTGCTTGACCATGGCTAGGTCCATGCGAGTACCCGATCGGCCCATGGCGCCCGCGAAGTTGCTGGTGAACTGCTCCTTCAGCTGGTCCCACTTGTCGATCGAGTGCTTGTCCAGCGACTCGAGCCATGTGAGTGGAGCTTGGTCCAGGCAGAAGGGGAAGTAGAGGCACTTGGTGTCGTGGTTGCCGCCGAGTTCTCGATGGAGAGGGCGTAGCACCCGAGCCACCGGATGGGGTCCCGCTTCGCATCGTACTTGGTGATCCCCAAAGGTTTGAACTTGTCGGGGAGGAGCAAGTTGCGAAGTCGAGGTGAGAAGGTGGGGAAGCCGGCCGCCGTCGCCCTTGCGGTGGTCGACTTCTTCCGCCGCAGCCTCCTCAATCCTCTGGCGGGCGTCGTAGCCGCCCGTGAGGCGCCGAGGCGTGGCGTTCGCGTGGCCTCGGCCGCCGCGACCGCCGCCGCCCCCGGCCCCTCCGTTGGCTCCATGGTTGGAACTTCCGCCGTCGCCGCCACCGCCGTCGGGGTCGTGGCCGCCGCCGGCGGCCGAGCGCGGTGGGGGACGACCTCGCGGTTCTCGTTGTCACGCCGTGGAGGTCCGCGGTGTTGGAGCGATGACGGTTCGACTCGGGCCGGGAGCTCGGCTCGAGTACGGTTGGGACCGTTGCCGGCGCTACGACTTGTGGCTTCGTTGTCGCGGTGCCTAGCTGGAGGAGGTTGGTTGACTGCGTTGTCGACCCGCATCAAGTAGGCGTCTTCGCCGAGCTTGGCGATGACCTCTTCGGCGCGTATGCCTTGAGCTCCGGCGTGCGATCGCTCGTGATCGACATGAGGCATTGCTCGGGGGTAGTGTGTACTCGCTCTCGACCACTTCGAGAGCTTCCGCAAGGTTGCGGACGGGGAAGTTGTCGCGGAGGCGTCGGCGACGTTCGCGCGCGCTTCCGGTTACGCTCACATCGAGCATCTCTATCCGCAGGGGTTCTCGTTTGGTGGAGCGTCGGCAGAGAGCTCGTCGGAAGAGATGTCTTCCAGTATCTGTCTTGGGCCGTCCCCTGAAGGCCCTGGGGCGTCGCCGGCGGCCATGAAGACTTGGCGATCGGGGGTGCCAAGGCTGGACTCAGAAGGTGCCACCTCGGTTGGTGTGTTTGAGTCGGCACGGGCAAGTGGTGTTCCCTCTGGAACGGTAGCGAGTCGATGTAGGCGACGTAGCGTGAGTCTCCACTTATCGGGTCGGCGAGCATGCGGTCCGGCCGTAGACTAATCTCCCGCCGGTGTAGATGTTATAACCAGCCCAGAGGCCGGCCCTGACAAGGGATGCTCAGCGGAGTTGTCCTCGGACTCGGGCTCCTCAGGGTCCGACCCGAAGTCGAACTCGTATGCGGGGTTCGAGTAGAACTCGGAGACGGGGGTTGGAGTCCGAAGCGTGGCCGGGGGAGGTGTCGGAGTCCGAGTTGTACTCGGGTACGGGCTCCTTGCCGGCCCGACGCGAAGAGGGAGCCTCCGTGCGGGCCCGACAGGGGATGCGGGGACCACGCGCGGAGCGCTCGCGAGGTGAGGGGGACCGCCCGTGATGGCCGAGCAGCCCGGCTCACATGCGATGGCCCATGGAGACGTCGAGTTCGAGTTGGAAGCGGACTCGAGCTCGAAGTCAGCGTGGTGGTTGAAGAGCGAAATTTCGCCGAACTTGCCGGCGAGTTCGCCTGTGACGACGTCAGGAAGCGTCACGAGGCCAGTCTTCGGGTTGGGCGACATGGTGAGGCGGTCTTGGAAAGAGCCTCGCGCCGTCGCGGTGCGGCACCCAGGCGCCGAACACGAAGGTGTCGCCACGGTTGAAGGCGACGGTTGGCTTGAAGTAGACAGGAGCCGTCGAGTTCACCATGTGATCTCGAGCGAGAGCCCCTACCTGGCGCGCCAGTTGTCGGTGTTTTAGACCGGCAACCTACTAAGGGGAGTACCCGAAGTAGATGAATGTGGCCTCGCCGAGATCGGTAACTCGAAGGAAGAGACATGTGGCACACAATTTAGACGAGGTTCGGGCCGCGAGGTGCGTAATACCCTACGTCCCGTGTGCTTTGCGTAGCTCTAGATTGATTGGGCACGATTACAAGATGGTGCAATAGTGCGCCGTGAGTTGTATGGGATGTGATGTGTTCCTAGAGAACGTTCCCTGCCTCGCCTTATATAGTCCGGGAGCGGGGTTACAAGTCGGAGTAGGGAGAGAGTACTAGTCGAGTACGTCTAGGAGTCCTCCACACGGTGCGGAACATGTACGCGCTCCCTAACCGAGTACTACTCCTTTTGTAGTCCTTGTGCTCCACGCCATCGGATGCCATGTAGCGCAAGCCGGTAGTCCCCGGGGGCCCACCGAGTAGTCGGTCCGGTACCCACCGAGGTAGTGGGCCCGGGGAGGTCCATACGACAAGATGCGCCGCGGCCCTGCCCTTCGTGCTCCAAGAGCCGGTCGCGCGGGACCTCCGCCGTGCACGACGGCCCACCGTCCGGGGTCCCCAAGGCGTCCGCGAGCGCATCGAAGGCGTCACGCTGCTCCCGGGAGATGGCGCGGCTCGGCACTCATCCGGTCGAAGGCGTTGTACTTGTCACGGGCACGGTGCTCGAGCTCCGCCGCCAACAGATCAAAACCAATAAGCATCACGCGGCGATGAATAAGCACGAAAACGACGAAATCGCGGAAAATAGGCAACGGCGCCCCCACCCGGAAGACGCGCCACGCAGGGCCGCCATGAATCCGTAGCGCCTCGTTCAACACCCGGCTGAGCGCGACGCCGTGGTCATGGAGCTCCCCCCCGGCTCTCCGCTCCTCCCGGGCGTCGGCGAAGGCGGGCGACTCGTCAACGCGCCCCTCTCCCGGCGCGAGTGGCCGACGCGGGAAGAAGAAGCCTCGGCGCCGTGCCCTCGGCCCCCGACCACCATGTGGCCATCCCACGGCCTCACGAGCGCCCCCTCCTTCTCGGGGCTCGCGGGATGGCATGGGCGAGGTTCACCCATCGGGTCCCACCCGGCGGTGGGGCGTCGTCGTCCGGGATCTCCACCGCCATCGCCGGGAGGCCGCCGGCGAGCGCGGGCTCCGCCGCGCCCCCCACCGCCGCCTCCGACCAGGTGCCTCCGTGGCCGCGGGCCTCCTCTTGCGGCGCCGCGACCGCCGCCTCCGACCGCGCCTCGGCGGCCGCGGCGCCGGGTGGCCCTCCACGGCGTGCAGACGCCGCCGGCAACGCCACCGCAACCGGCGCCGCCGGCCGTACCTCCACCTCGCTCCTCGACGACCGACGGCCGCGGCTCGGCGGGCGAAACCACCGCTTGTTGCCTCGAGGCCTCGCCCGCGCCCGCGAGCTCTCACCCGCCGTCGCCGCCGCGCTCACCCCCGCACGCGGCGCCCCTTGACGAATGCCGCCGGGTGGGGATGGACGCGTCCACCCTCAACACCTTAGCCGGTGCGAGGGGGAGGCACGGTTGGCACCACCCCGCGGAAATACAAGCAAACTATCAAATTCCCCGCCTATCGGGCACGCAACCTCTCAAAAGACAACTTCTTACCTCGAGGAGGAGAAGGCGCGCTTCCTCTTCCTCGAGGTCCCCGCCGACGATGCGGGCGCGGCCGCCGCCGCGCCTCCGCCCACCTCCGCCGCGCGCGCGGGCCCCGCCCCCGCACGCGGTGCCTCCCCCGCGTGCTCGGACGCCTCCGAGGCGCGCGCGGCGCCCCGGCCGGCCCGCGCCGCCCTCGTCGTCAAGCGCCCGGAGGCGGGCACCTCCGCGCCCGCCCCGGGCGATGCTACCCTCCCCCGCCACCGAAGACGGCTCCGGTGACGGGGGGTGCGTGCTCCCACCTGTCGGGGAGGACCCGCCCCTAACCTCTTCCTCCTCTTCCTCCTCCTCGTCCGATGACGAGTACTCCTCGGTCCCCGGGGCCGAGGAGAGCCCCTGCCGCTCGCGCGGCCGAACTCCTCGCTCCTCTCGCTCACCCGCGCTCCCTATGCCGCGCCGCGCGCTCCCTTCTCGCGAGCCACTCGCTCCCGCTCTCGCCGCGCCACGCGCTTGAGCGCGCGAGAGCGGGGGGTGGGCGGCTCAGACTTCGCGGCGCTCATGCTCACCATCTGCGGGCAAAGCGTTAAAATGCGTCAACAACTCGGAGAACTGGCGAAATCGAAAACGAAGTCAAGAACTCCACTCACCAGTGGGCCGGTGGGCAGCATCTCAAGCTCCCACAGGGCCTGGCCGTCATAGCGCCTGGACTTGGGGTCGATGGCGCGCCGCGCCCGGGTAGCCGCGTAATCCCGCGGGAAGGGGCTCGGCAGCGACCGCGATTTTGCCAACGTGACGGGGTCCGCATCCTCGGTCATCTCATAGATGCGGAGCGGCCTCTCCATCAAGGGGACGATCCGCCGATGGTGGAGGTGGACGAGGACGACTTCCGCGTCGCCCCGCGGCCCGCTAGATTCCTCGGTGCGGCCGAGAGTGAGTCCAACCGCGCCCGGTGCCGGGGCGGGGACACCCCGTGGTACCGGGGAGGCGGGCCTCTCCCGAAGCACCGGCCGGTGTAGGGGGGGGAGGCCGGGCTCGGCGTTGCGGAGGTAGAACCACCCCCCGCTCCCGGTCCGTGTTGTTGGTTGTCATTGTGATGGGGATGTAGTCGTCCTTGCGGCGGCTCCGCACGGCGAGCGACATGCCGCCGCACGCACCGCGCGGCGGGTCCCTCGTCTCCGTCGTCGGCGGTATGTGTACGGCTCCGCGCGGAAGAGATGAACCCAGAGATCCCAGTTCACCGGGATCCCCGAGAAGCCCTCGCAGACGCCAACGAATGTGGCCTCTCGCGAGATCGCGTTCGGCGCGAAGTTGTGAAGCTCCACGCCGTAGTGGTGGCAGAGGGCCCGCATGAAGCGGCTCGCCGGCGCCGTGAAGCCGCGCTCGTAGAAGCGGACGAAGCTGACCACATAGCCGCGCGGAGGGTTGGGCGCTCGCTCCCTTTCCGACGGCACGATCCACTCGGCCGGCTGTCCGTCCTCGTTCGCCGCTAGTTGGCCGCCGGTCACCAGCTGGCCCAGGGCCAGCGGTGTCACCGTCGAGCGCTCCCACGCCAACGGGTCGATGATGATGAGAGGCTGCTGGGGAGCCATGCGAGCGGGCGAAGAAGCGAAGAACAAGGAGCGAGAAGAGCTGCGAGAGCACGGCGCGCGGTGGCGAGAGTGGCTCGGGGGCTAGAGCGCAAGAAGCAAGAACGGCGAGTGCTAAACGCAAAGGTAAAAACCGCCCTTTCCCCTCCCATCGGATTTATAGGCCGCAAGGCGTGTTCTCGGAGCGTGCGCCCCACGCGCATTAACCACAGGTGGAATATTCCCTCGCCGACGAACAGGCCCCACCACGACCACGGCAGCCCACGCAACCGCACGAACGCCATCATCACGGCGTGGTAACCGGGGGGCCGTCGCGGCGGTCACGTCCGCCCGCCCGCTCCGCCCACTACACGCGCGGCCGCGGCGCCCGAAAAGGCGCGCCGCGGCGCGAGACTACGAGCCGCGACTGCGAGCATTAAATGGCCCTGTCCCTTATTGAGTAAGGAAGTCCCTCGAGCGGCCCGAGCCCCTGGCTCAAATAAATTCGACCCTCGAAGGGTGCAAACATCGACCGGTGGCCTCGAAGCCCGTTTGAAATAAACGGGCACCACAGGTGCCCTCGATTCACAAAAAGCTACTGATCAGCAGCTCGGGAACTGGCACGGCCAGGGACCCTCGAAACACGCGGATGCGAAAGACGGGGAGCACCCAGCCGTTATCCCGCACGGCCCTACCGATCGAGGTTCGGAGCCTGACCCTCGACGGGTTCGAACAGGCGCCCCAGATCACCGAGTCAGGGACGACGAGGGCACGCGCATTCGAGCCTTTCCTCGAGCCTACCGGCTCGAGGGTGCCCCACATTTCGTGTTCAAGAGCCGGCAAGGGCGGCTAGCCGGGGGATCCCACCGAGGGAGAGCTTTCGCGCCCTCGGTCCCTAGCGAATGGGATCGAGCCCCACTAGCAAACCCATGCAAGCGCTTTAATGGACGAGTCTCCGGACCACGCGGCCTACCCTTATCGAACGGGGCATGGGCGTCCACTTGAACCACCCGCTAGCGGCTCGATGAGGAATCCGCAATCCGCGACCCGATCGATGGGGGTTGCGGAAACCTCACCCTCCGTCCCGCGGAGGGACGGCAAGGGCACGTTTAAAATAAGACGAAGTGCTCACCCCGATCGCCTTGAACAGGCCTAGGCTGCGGGGCTCGACGCACGGTATTGACGGTGAAAATCCGTCAACCTAGTCATGAGTTTACCTTCGGTGTTGGCATGAATTTTGTATCTTATTCATTGGTACTAACCCCCGTGGTATAACAAGTTCACTTGTGCATGTCGGTTTTGGAGTTAAGTGTTTACGCGGGGTTTTAACATTGAAAGCAAGACTTCCGGGATAAGTTCATTAAGCACCTCATGACAAGACCTTGAAGCCCGATACAAGTCAAGCAATGAAGTGAACATGACTCCAAGAGCCCAAGGACCAAGCCCGAGAAGATGATAAACTCCAAGGACCGAACCGTAAAAGTGCCGAATCTTGCAAGACAAGGAGTTGAGTCCAATTCGGAGAGAAACCGACGTCAAGGGCCCACATGCAAAAGGGGAGAACATCTAGAAGACGTGGGAAGCAACACCGGCGAAGCGGCCGCGGGATGGGTCGAATTGGGCCCAGGCCGGCCGGCCCGGCCCTTTTCGGGGCCCAATCGGCCTCCCCTTTGACATAATTGCTTCTCGGGCTATAAATAGCCCCCCGACCGAGAGCCACGCGGAACCGAAGTCGTAATCCGCCGCCGAGGAGCGAGAGAAGCTTGAGGGACACTATCTCGGAGATGAGGGTCGTGCTAGTTGTCTAGGGTTTCCCTAGCCGACGTGGGAACCTTGCATGGAAGACCACGTTGGAGCTCGGAGCGAGGATCAAGATCGAGGGAGGGCCCGGTGGTGATCTTGTTCATGTAATCATTCATGGTGAAGTTTGTAAGTGAATCCGATTTCTAGCGATTAAGTGCCTTCTCGATGATTTTGTTTTCTTCTTGGTTTTGCTTCTTCTACGATCTAGTTTGCGGCTAGATTACATAGGGTGCTCTTGTAGCCGCGGTGGCTAGAGGTGCATACCGGACCGGCCAAGTGATTTCAACTTGTTCTATCGAACTCGCCCTAGACTACCGCATGAATAGGGATACGTTGTGACGAACGGGAGTTCCGAAAGGCGGGCGTTTTCGGAGTCGGATGGAAGGCCACGATTTAAAGATGCTTTTAATGAGATTCGCTTTTCTATCTTCGTCTATCTTGTTTGGAGCTACAACATAAGCATGATCTAGATTCTCTAGATTGGTTATCTCTTGCTTTCTCTTGCTACCTCTTTAGTAGATTAGACTAGATTCGTTTTCTTTATGAGTTAGTAGATTAGATGCAACTTGTCTTCATAAGATAGCTTACCTTGCTTTACTAGATTGAATCCTTGCGTTGCACATTGTTCCACAGATTCGATACCTTGGGTTCACCACTCGAGGGAAGAAGGGTCCCTTGACTACGACGGGAGACTTGTCCTTGATACAATTATTAACCGTCAACAAGCCCCTTTTTCTGGCGCCGTTGCCGGGGAACAAGCAATCAAGATCCGATCTATTATCGCTTATCTTTCAGTTTTTCTTTTGATTTTCTTTTGCATCTCTTATGTTTGATCATCCCCAAAAAGAAAAAAAAATCAATCTAATCTAGCTTTGATTAACCCTAATTTTTCTTTTGTTAGATTTTTGTTTTTTTGCTAACCCTAACCGGAGATGGTTGGCTACCTCTCCAAGAAACCCAAAACTTTTTTTTGTGGATGATCCGGGAAAACTTTACGAGCAAAGGTGACGTGCAACACAAGCTAAAGGGTTGGAAACCCTAGATTCAAAAGTCAAACTCGAAGGACCATCAAAATCTCCAAGGGAATCACCACCTCCAAGTCAAGACGCCGGAAGGCCGTTCAAGATCAACGAGGATGGAGAAGATGGAGATGGAGAAAGAAGCTCAACACCTAAAGGCCGCCAAAGCAAGGTCCACATGCAAGGAGTGTGAAGTGTTCATCGTGATGAAGATGCTAGAGACGCAAGTGGGACAACTTGCCGGGCGCCCGATGGGTAACAAAGAAGAATATCCGAGACAACTCCAAGGTCCCAAGACGGCGAAGGCTACTCAAACTCATTCGGGAGAGATGAAGGATCACACTAGAGACCATGAAGATCACAACCGAAGACCGAGTTCGAGATGCCGAGCCACAAGGAAGTTGTTGCATCCGTCAAGACCAAAGGACAAAGCCACTCGTGAAGACAAAAAAAATGACTAAGCCAAAGTGGGTACCCAAGATTGCAACGCCCGCAAAGAGCGTTGATCGGAGTAATCAAGTGAAGAAGTCTAGCCATGGACTATAAACGAAGCGCTAGGCGGGGAGGCAACCCGTTTCGTCGAGTCAAGAATAAGCTACGGGAGGACAACCCGATTCCAAGTTTTTCAAGTCTTTTTAAATATAATTCAGTTTTGAATTTTACTACGCAAAACCTTAGACTTAGAATGGTTGAACAATATTAGAGACATAATTCTCGGTTGAATATTTTGCTTGATCATAAACCCTTTACATGAACCATCCTATGTGATTGTTTGCTTCTTTTTCGAGAAACCACAACCAAAAAAAATTTCAGAACCTAACTCAACCCTTCACCCTCATTATGGTGCTGTGGTTGACTTGTTTTTCATGCTAAAAACACTCGAGTAGAGCCACGACTTGTATCTAGATGTTATTTAAATTTCAGCACGTGGTAGGACTCGTGTGAACCTAGAAACTTGATTTTTGGTTGGTTTAAAAATCCATATCCTTGGTTTCTCTAAGATTAGAATTTTTCTAAGCCTCACTTAATTTTATTTCATTCAAAATCTCTCTCATCTAATAAAAATTAGGACCGAAACCTATACCCCCATGATCAAGCCGGGAAAAGCTTGCTCTCAACTAATGAAGGCAAACTATACCGGTGAGACCGAAATCGACGTAGTCGAAAAATATTTTCGACTTACATTTGTTTTTAATGGTTTAAAAACTTCTCTAAATTTATGCTTGAGCTCTTGCATGGCTCTGAAAAATATTTTTAAATTTCGAAATTAGAGGAGTGCTTAGCCTTAAAAGGAGGCAATCAAGTTAACTTGACCATACATGCACCATGATACATCGCGGGATGCCCCTCCAACATCTTTTATCAAACCACATGCAAAGTAAAAGCATGGGGGGCAGCCAAGGCCTTGTTTTGTAGGAATATCATGGAGGCATGTGAGGCAAGGGAGTATGGAAGTGAGTCAAAGCGAAAACATCAAGTGGAAGGAGCAATAATGCAAGCGAAGGAGTGGACGGGAACGTTTGGAAGGTGTACGCGATCACGAAGCAACATGAATGCACTAGAGAAGAACCGAGCCAAGAGGAGGAGAGAGGTAAGTCTTTCATCCAACTCATTGTTCGTGTGCTCTAGTTTGTAGGCCGGAACCACCTTAGACTTAGCCATCCACCGCGTTTGTTTCGTGCAACAAATCACATCCTTAATCCACTCAAAGTCCAGACTCCAAAATAATATTTGTGTACCTTGTTACCGGGTGAAAACCCCGGATATTTATTTGTGAGGGAGAGCGCTGCAATCATGGAAGAAAACTACAAGCCTTTTCACCGAAGAAGAAGGGATCATCGTCGTCTAAGCCATCATCGACAACCTCTTCGAGGAGGCACTCGGTTTCCGAGTTTCCTCGGAGTATGGAGGAGGACACGACACTGCCAAGGAGGAACCACACTCTTCTCCTTGGTGGCATGAGGGCCACACCAAACTCGTTTATTAGGTTTACCAAACTTCAATAACATATGGAGGAGCCGCTTGTCCAACCTCGCCACTTGACATGATCATCCGCTCCACCTCCATGTGCTCCGTGGTATTCCAATGGGTCTATCATCACGACGAAGGAGGAGGAGAAGAAGCTAGCTCGCCTTGAGTAGAGGCTTGTAGCGAACGTCGACATCGACGACCAAGCTCTCCACATATTGGGTTTCACACGGGACACCGGTGCAATTCTCTAACGGAGTGTCGGCAAACACCCACAAGGAATTCGCCTAGGAAATTTTCATGACCATGGCGCATACCCTTGATGAAGGAGTGCTGAGTCTCTCATTCCGTTGGAGGGAGCCCACAAGAGGAGAAGAAGGAAGACACCGTCGGAAGGGTAACCTTGATCAATGATGCTATTTCTAGCACCTTGATGGGGTAATCTCCTTTCATCCATGGGTTGCAATCGATCTTGAAATGTAATCATACTTTGTTGGATTATCTATCTATCGTCTTTTGTTGGAAATACTTTAATGCTTAAGGCTAGCGACCATGCCATAAAGGGAGTAAGGTCTCAATGCTTCCTTGGATCCATTCAACACAATCCCCGATAGATTAGATTGGTTTTCATGTTCAAAACGATTGCATGTTCTAGTATCGTAGACCCATGGGCGAGTGTCCCCCTATTTTCAAAAGGGAGCTCCGGAACAAGTATGTGCATGAAGGCACATGGGAAGGTTTTTGGAGTATGATCACGGTAAGAGACCATCAACGAAAAAAAATACTATCCGGAACCCATTATCCAAGTGTGTCACTTTTGTGCAAGTGGATTTTTGGGAGAACAAGAGAGACAAAGATAACCAACACGGAGTTGAATTGGCTTTACTCGGCTTTGATCGCCAAGTGGCCAATAGACCCCACTCACCTATGATCAACCAGTGGTGTTGTTAAGCAACATCGAGTTCGGAAGATATTGGTTCGGGGTGTTGCCTCTCCATATTGGCTATCTCTTTAAAACCGGGTATTACAAGGAACCCAAATCATCTCCTACCCGGGACTTCCCTAGGAATATATGAAGAAAGGAAAATATAAGAGTGAAGATGAGAGAGGAGGCTTCCAAGTGGCCTAGGTGAATTTGCCCTTTCCGGATTGAAGATTAATACTTTTTCTTGAGGGGAAGAAGATTGGTTAGAGGAAGGACTTCTTGTGCCGGCGAAGAAAAATAAAAGAGAAGGATTATAGGAGAAGGATCTTCTATGGCCCAAGAAGGAGGTGCACAACAAAATTATGTCCCACCATTGGGAGGAACCCCGGCGCCGCCGAATTACTACGGTGGTGTACCAATGCAAGCATGGGGGAGTGGTGCAGCCATACCCCCACCATTTTTGCGGTGCCCAACGTAGCCTTTGCGGAGCCATATGCACACCTTCCTCAACCACAACAAAATGTGGCCACCATTGGAGGATACGCTGCAAGGAACGTGCAAATTATTGCAGCCATCCTAACCAATGCAAACCAAATGGGTGAAGGAAATGCAAACGTCGCTTATGTGCTTGGACACCTTCACCTAGCACCGTCGGACAATTCATAGGAGTAGTGGTGCATTCCTATTACAAGTAAGGGTACAACAACCAAGTATCAATATCAACCACCGGCGGAAGATTAGAGAGAGGAGGAGCTTTGGTTATCTTTCCTTTACCCCCTTTTCTTTAATTTTCAGCTTGGATGTGCCTATGTATGCGTAGTATTTTCAGCTTTACTTTAATGTTTTAGTTTTTAGTTTAATTTTCAGCGTGTGTGTTAGTTTCTATTTTCATCATGAATAATGTCGCCACCAAGTTTTTACCATTAGTAATGTTACAAAGTTTGTGCCATGATGATATATGATTATAATTGCCGCTTTGTTTATCTTTGTAATTGATTTATGCATGTTTAACCTAGTGCTCTCTTAAAAATACAAATCTGAAATTATTTAAATGCTAGCTTAATCTTTAGCGGAGGTTATGATTAAAATAAAGACCCATAGTGTTTTATGTGCTCTCAAGTTATGAATAGATTAAAGATGTCTTTTATGCTCAAAAATATTGCTAACCTTGTCATAAATATCACCTGTGTGTTGCTCAACCTATCCAGAGCCTTATATATATTTGAGTGCATAAACTTAGTATACAAGATTTATTTTTGAGTGAGTTATTGCAGGCCATGATTTCTCTGGCCCGAGACTAAGAAGCTGGTCATTCCGTTTTTGCGTATCTATCTTTTTGCTAGCCTTTTATCCGTGCATTGTGTATCCCCGCATTGGAGATCTCACAAACTTCGCCGGATATCCACCCTTAAACCAAATATCATCTTTTGTGATTACCTCCTTGACCACAACCTATCATTGAGAATGGATCATCAATTCAAGGAAGATCGCAAGGCGGTGCCGACATTGAAGATTTCAAGTATCTCTCCAAGGAAAAATACCCCGGTACCTACCTTATTTTTCGCCTCTTTGCTCGAGGACGAGCAACGTCTAAGCATGGGGGAGGAGGTAGGTACGGTGCAGTTTTAGAGTTAAAAGGGGAATATTTTAAAAAAAATATATAATGATGAAAGAAAAAAAATCCGGCGATGATCGTGACTTTCAAAGAAAGAAAGAAAAATATATATATATAATGATTGAAAGAAAGAAAGAAAGAAAGAAAGAAAGAAAAGAATGAGAAATATGAGGAAGAGAAAAAAATATGAGTATGCGTAAAGTGAACTCCCCGGTTCTCTAAGAGTGCAATCAAGGCTTCAAGTTTAAAAGATCCATTTTCCAACCATGTGCAATCCGATAACGAGGACCTCCTTTGTGCCTCGGGATCACTCTTTGCCATTTGCACATGTCCACTCATCTAAAAGCGTGTGTATTTTTCTCTTTCCCCTCCTTGATTTAACATTATTTTCCAATGACCTTTTTGACGAGTCTCGGTAAGACCATGAGAAGCTTGTCTTGTTTTGACAACACCTCATTTATAAAATCTTGTTAGGACTAAACTTTCCCAAAGCTCCATATAAAGCCTACCACACATATATGTTATGAGAGGGAAAGGAGTAGAATATATAGGCTTGAGAGACAAGCGAGATGAGAGTTCATGAGAAATATGCAAGGTGATTTAAATTTGTGAATTTGGTTTAGCTCTTTTCTTTATCTCGTTCTTTATTTCAAAAATTCTGAGATCTATTTAAACTTTGTGAGCACGTTAATACTTGTGGGATAAGCTTAATAAGAATCTACCCTCCGTAGAGGTGAAGGCTAGTACATTATGGAACTTTAACGAATTAAACTTTTGAGAGCATTATGTTTTTTTTCATGTATGATCAAGTGCAAGGTTTAAACATTGATGGGCAACGATGATATCCATCGAAGGCCTACTCGAGGACGAGCAAGGTTTAAGCATGGGGGAGATGTTGATGGTGAAAATCCGTCAACCTAGTCATGAGTTTACCTTCGGTGTTGGCATGAATTTTGTATCTTATTCATTGGTACTAACCCCCGTGGTATAACAAGTTCACTTGTGCATGTCGGTTTTGGAGTTAAGTGTTTACGCAGGGTTTTAACGTTGAAAGCAAGACTTCCGGGATAAGTTCATTAAGCACCTCATGACAAGACCTTGAAGCCCGATACAAGTCAAGCAATGAAGTGAACATGACTCCAAGAGCCCAAGGACCAAGCCCGAGAAGATGATAAACTCCAAGGACCGAACCGAGAAAAGTGCCGAATCTTGCAAGACAAGGAGTTGAGTCCAATTCGGAGAGAAACCGACGTCAAGGGCCCACATGCAAAAGGGGAGAACATCTAGAAGACGTGGGAAGCAACACCGGCGAAGCGAGGCCGCGGGATGGGCCGAAGTGGGCCGAGGCCGGCCGGCCCGGGCCGGCCGGCCCGGCCGGCCGGCCCGGCCCTTTTCGGGGCCCAATCGGCCTCCCCTTTGACCTAATTGCTTCTCGGGCTATAAATAGCCCCCCGACCGAGAGCCACGCGGAACCGAAGTCGTAATCCACCGACGAGGAGCGAGAGAAGCTTGAGGGACACCATCTCGGAGATGAGGGTCGTGCTAGTTGTCTAGGGTTTCCCTAGCCGACGTGGGAACCTTGCATGGAAGACCACGTTGGAGCTCGGAGCGAGGATCAAGATCGAGGGAGGGCCCCGGTGGTGATCTTGTTCATGTAATCATTCATGGTGAAGTTTGTAAGTGAATCCGATTTCTAGCGATTAAGTGCCTTCTCGATGATTTTGTTTTCTTCTTGGTTTTGCTTCTTCTACGATCTAGTTTGTAGCTAGATTACATAGGATGCTCTTGTAGCCGCGGTGGCTAGAGGTGCATACCGGACCGGCCAAGTGATTTCAACTTGTTCTATTGAACTCGCCCTAGACTACCGCATGAATAGGGATACGTTGTGACAGAACGGGGGTTCCGAAAGGCGGGCGTTTTAGGAGTCGGATGGAAGGCCACGATTTAAAGATGCTTTTAATGAGATTCGCTTTTCTATCTTCGTCTATCTTGTTTGGAGCTACAACATAAGCATGATCTAGATTCTCTAGATTGGTTATCTCTTGCTTTCTCTTGCTACCTCTTTAGTAGATTAGATTAGATTCGTTTTCTTTATGAGTTAGTAGATTAGATGCAACTTGTCTTCATAAGATAGCTTACCTTGCTTTACTAGATTGAATCCTTGCGTTGCACATTGTTCCACGGATTCGATACCTTGGGTTCACCACTCGAGGGAAGAAGGGTCCCTTGACTACGACGGGAGACTTGTCCGCTTACAAGTCATAAACGAACTTTGATACAATTATTAACCGTCAACACACGGCTACACCTCCTAGGTTGCACCGCCGCGAAAGTGCCAGTTGCGCGTGCGTCACCGAAGCCGGCTGAAACATCGCCGACGCCGGTTGGAATATGTACCACGCCCACTGACCAGATTCCACGGTAAAACCCCTACAGGAGCACTCACGCTCCTGCAGGGCTTCGGGGGCTAGACCCGCGGGTCCGCTGACGCGGCCCCATGGAAAACTTTAGCAACCAGGGGGGAAGGATGTCCTGTCAGTAGGTTCCAGCATCTGCGGGAGCCTGGCCGCACACCCGCAGATGCTCGGGGGCTGCGTCGGGGACAGCCCCCGAGGGTCCCCTAAAACAACTAGAGGAATCTCGCTTAAAACCCGCAAAAAAAACGAAACGAAACACCTCTCGCTTAAACACACACGCAAGGCCCGCCCACACCGCGGTGGGCCCCCACGGCCCACCGGGAGTGGCCCGGTCAAGGGCTCCCTCGAGCAGCTCCGCCTCGCTCGAGGGTCCACACCTCCCTCGGGCGGGCTCCGCCTCGCTCGAGGCCCCCCTCACGAGCACGCCCCGCCCCGCACGCGGGTACGGGCATTTAATGCGCCGACACGGCGAGTCGCGCCATCACGCGTCTAGGAATCACGCCCCGACGCCGTCTCGCCAACTCCCTAGGGGGGAACCCATCCCCGCCACTGTGGGGGACTGTGCGACATGGCCGGTGTCAGCTCCGTGGCACTGCGTCGCCTACTCCCGTACGGCTAACGCGCCGCGCCCTTGAAGGGGGGGCCGGCCACACCCTCGAACCGCTTTCTCGTGAACCCGCGAGGGGCAAATCATGACGCTAGGCCGGCGAGACGCCATCCCCGCCACCGTTGGTCCCGTGCGGCCGCCCCCGTGCTCGCGGCACCACACGGGCACCGTTACAACCACTCCGGCGCCGTGAGGCGCGCGGGGACGAACGACGCCACGCCCGCCACTGTATCCCGTACGGATCGCCGTCAACGGCTTCCTCGAGCCCGTCCGAGGACACCACAGTCAACCACTACGCCCCCGCCCTCGAAGCCGCCACCGTTCGGATATAGGACGCACCATGATGACAAGACCGTGGCGAGGACTTTCAAGACGACCGCCAATTCCGCAGCGGCGCACGCCATACTTCCCCGTGTAGCTAAATAGTGCGGCATGCCTGTAATTCACCCCCTCCTTGGTCTATAAAAGGAAGGTGACCCCCCCCGCCGCAAGGGACATCGACACACGAACATTCGAATCCGCATCACGCACACACTCCTCAATTCTCCCACAACATCGCCAACAGCCTCAAACACTTCACTAGGGACTTGGAGGCCACGCCTCCTCTCCCGCCTTGCTTGTAGCCGCCCCACTACAGGCACCCCGGTGCAAAGCAATATAGTGCCCCGGGCACACCTCTACTGGACGTACGGCCCCGGCCGGAACCAGGATAAACCAAGTGTCTCTAGTTGCTTAGCACCGACCATCGAGGGACGGACCTTGGTGCTTACTACTAGTTAGTGTCGGGACTACATTCCGCACCAACACGTATCATCTGCGAGGCTCGACAATTTTTAAAAGGCCTTGCATGTTGTCAAAATTAGTAATTCCGGCTGTTTGGGTCAGAAAATCGGATGGGACCCCCGAACACAAGTGGTTAGAGATTCACGAACAAACACACAAAAGAGCTAAAGAACGAGGAGACAAAGAATCTCTGAAAGGCTGTATTCGTCTCAAAAGTTGTGAACCCCTTTACACGTGCACTCGACCCCCCTTTTATAGGGAGACGAAGGGACTTTTACAGTCTGAAATTACCCTCAGATCTAAAGAATATTCCAAACAGGAACATGCACATGAATGCCTTTTACATCTCGTGACTTGCGGAGCTAATTTCAGATATTTACAAGTCTGTCATCCATTCACACCTTGAACCCGGACTTTCGGCACCACCCCTTTGACTTGGTCCAGTCGTGGCTTCAGCCTTACACTCACGAAGATTCACAGGTGCTCAGATTCATGTCTTCAATCGCTGAAATCATCTCCGAAACAGAGTTTCCCGATTCCTGCGACGATCGCCGAAGTTTCCATTATCCTGAAATAACAAACAGACTTGCGAGTTTGCACTCTTTCGGCGATCCTTTCGCCAGAAAGCATTAGTGAATTTTCCACAAATCATAAAAACGAACGCTTCGCTTGGCTTTTTCCTTCCGTAGTTCCGAGTACGCGAAAGCTATTCGATCTTCGAAGTTTCGAAGGGGCCGGTTTTTACCCAATTCCCCAACACATGCCACACTCAGGTAATTTTACAAAGACCCACTCAAACTTTGCGAAAATAGCATTTGGTCAAACCACCTCTAAAGTTTTATGGAAAGACCTCGAGCTTTAAAAGAACTAGAACGGTTGGCGTGCCCTACAGTGTATATAAGGAAATACCGAAGTTTGAATGCAAATAAAAGCATGAGTACCATACAAAAGCATACGAGATACATTATAAACATGGAATGACAGCATATAAGGCACTCAGGATCCCCATATCATAAAAGCACATTTAAAAAGCAATGAAAGGTAATAAACAACATATACATGAAACCAAGAATCAAATCACAGTCTGTAAGTTGAGACCATCGACAATTACACAAAACCCTCGGTATTAAATCTTAGCTTACACAGAACAAAGCAGCATGCCATGATCCTAACGGCCTGATGACAAACAAAGCCGATAAGCATGCCATGATCCTAACGGCGTGATGTAACATAGTCTGCAAACCAACTGCGCTAGCCTCTAGGAACATATCAAGTTGAAGGCAAAAAAGTGAGCATTTGAGCTATTCGCAGGACCTAAAAAATAATCCTTTTGTCTCCTCAAATCAGTGTATGTTCCTCTCAATATAATGCAATTATGTGAACCAGCAATGATATTCAGCATGGGCCTCTGTTCAAGGGGTTGTCCTCCTTGCTTCTAAATGCCTCCGGCTACAATTCTGAATTTTGAAAGCATTGCAATTGCATCAAAATCAGATTTCTTCGTGTCATGTAAAATGTTAAGCAAGTTTGCTAACCTCTATTCAAAAGCGAACAAAGCTCCTTAAATAGCAGCCATCTTTGCTCTTGGACACTACAAATAATACTCTATAAAAATGAAGACAGAGAGACATGACTCAGCACCTTCCCTAATATATTTCCAGGAGCTACATCATTACTACCTGTCATGCAAGTAGCAATAATGCAATATGCCAACCATTGTGCAACATATAGGCACAACAATCACACTGAGCATAAACTAATCAAAGGATCTAGTAAGCACACTGATTAAACACTAATAAAGTATCTTCCTTTTTCTCACTGAATAAGATTATATCACAAAGCAAATGCAAATACATGAAAAGATCAGAAATAAACGAACACACCGCTAGATGCAGAGAGATCTTATGAGATGTGATCAGCCACCACATCGCCACAAGACAGTGGCCATTTTATAAGATGAAAAGTGGCAGGTCCAAAAGAAATTACCTCAAGAATCCACCTGACATTCCACATGTTGATTGACATCTTACCAATATATTCAAACATATAAGTAATCCAATCACTCAATTTAATCTACATAGGGAGTGTCTGACATTTTCTCTAACTTTGCATAACCGAAACGAAGAGAGTGAAAACATAACAGTAGCAGCTATCTAATCTTTTTATTGAATTTGGATTAAGAAATTAGTTATATATTATGATTTAGGCAACACACTCTTAATGGGAACTATTTTATCAAATATATTATTGCAATCATCTTGACAATCTTGACAGCGTCAGAAAATTTGTTTCTAGGATACTCATCCCTACCTCAGTTCCCCTCGTCAGAGACACTACAATTTTACCTCTCCTTGCAAAAATTAGATGGAGGTCACATGTCGTGTCGGGCTGTCCATAGGTGGTTGTGGTTGAACTGTGAATGCGCAATGTAATGGAAGAATCAATATTCATATGTAAAAAAGAAGATAGAAGTATGTCACAACCCAATGGGCCTACGGCCTTGTAAGCGTGTGTGGTCAGTGGGCCGTGGGGGCTGAGCCCATGTATGAACTATGTATACTAGTGAACCAAAGGGAATGGCAATGATGAACAATTACCCTAAGCATATCCTATCCCACTCTTCTTTCTGCCTCTTCCCCAAGACGTCGCCGCGGGTGTAGCCCAGGTCTGTGACATTTGGTATCAGAGCCGCCGATCTGGCGCCTCCCCCGGAAGTCTACCCCCAAATTCGCCTACCACCCCCGCCACCTCGAACCCTAGAACACCACCACCACCACCGCCACCGCACACCAACTCATCCACGCTACCCATGCCAGCCTCCCCGCCACTAGCACAAGCTATAACCCAGGTTAGGCTGCGACTGCCGAAGAAAACCAAACCCCCAACCCTCACCTATCGCATGTCGACGGTGGAAGAGAAGCTGGACTTCCTGCTCAAGGAGATGAAGGTCGTCCAAGCAAATCAAATCAAGGTCACCATAGTGGTGGGGGATCTCACTTTGTGGAGCAAGGGCGCCGACACACTGGCGACCGAACTACACAACGACATCCAAGATCTCAAGTCGCGCATGAAGCAGTTGGAGCCCATCTCGTCGGCTCCACTGCACAAGGCCCCGTCGCGTGAGGAAGAGGGGTGGGCTAAAGGCCACCGCGTTGAATCAAGCTACCAAGGTGTCGATGCTGGGGCTCTTGACCCTCATCACACCCTGGTCACAGGTGAGACTCCTAAACCAAAATCGTTTCATCACTTTGACCTCCCAGAGTCTAGTAACAAGAAGGTTCACTTCGGTGTTGTCCCATATGTGGTCAATGTAGACCAGGATGATAGGAAGTACTCTGCTTACCACAACAGCCCCAAAGAGTTTGCACCCTACCATCAGCCCAAAGATTACAAATTACCCAAGCTAATTTTTCCCGTTTTCACTGGTGAACACCCACGAGTGTGGAGGGATAAATGTGAGAAGTACTTTGCCATGTTTCAAGTCCCTATTCATCTTTGGGCACCATATGCGGCCATAAACTTTAAGGGCACAGCTGAACTCTGGCTTCAGACTTATGAGGCTCACCATGCTATAGATAGTTGGCCAGATCTTTTCTATGCTGTAGAGCAGAAGTTTGGTAGGGATCTATATCAGAACTATATGAAAGATATGTTGTCTGTTAGGCAAACTACTGATGTTCTAGAGTATGCTGATCGATTTGAGCAGGCTAGGCATCATGTTTTAGTGCATAACAAAGAAATAGATGAGGTCTTCTTTGTTCAAATGTTTTAGATGGATTGAATTTCAATATTGGGAATGCTCTGCAATTGCATAAACCTAGAACGGTTGATGCTGCCTTGTCTCTCGCACTCATGGAGGAACAACTGCTTGAAGCAGCAGGAAGGAGGTACTCTTCCAGAACAAGGGATCCCAGACAACCGCCATG
This sequence comes from Cenchrus americanus, assembly GCA_947561735.1. NCBI lineage: Eukaryota > Viridiplantae > Streptophyta > Magnoliopsida > Poales > Poaceae > Cenchrus > Cenchrus americanus. The sequence continues at coordinate 107,760,967 of OX387243.1, forward strand.
AGCTTACCCCACACCAGTCCAGCAGTCTCCAGGGACAGGTGTGCTGGGAACTGTACCAACCACTGACAAGAGTGCGGGCAAGCCCAGGTGGGATGACAAAGTTGCAGCACTGCGAGTAGCAACAAGGGCTAAGGGTCTCTGCATGAATTGTGGGGAAAATTACTCTCCCCAACACCGTTGTCCTAAACAGATCCAGTTGCATGTTCTGGAGGAATGGTTGGATGCTATGGATAGCAGTGACACTGACAGTGATACCAATGACAAAGGAGTGGGAGATGGTGCAGATGAAATTCTCTCACTCTCAGTTGCAGCTATAGAAGGAGTGAAAGGCAAGAAAACCATGAGACTTCAAGGTCTCATTCAGAATCAGGAAGTGCTGATTTTAGTTGACTTCGGCAGTTCCAGCACCTTTGTCAGAGCTGAACTGGTTCAAGAATTGGGGCTTGTCACCACAAAGACCAAGCCTACTACAATCACAGTAGCATATGGGGGCCAACTGCAATGTGACAGTGTGGTGGAAGGATTGCAGTGGTGGTCACAAGGACACACCTTTGTGTTAGACGCCAAGGTGCTATCAGTAAAATGCTATGATCTCATACTGGGTGAAGATTGGCTTGAACACCACAGTCCCATGTGGGTGCATTGGAAGAAGTGGAAGATGAGATTCACTCACAAAGGCCACCGCATCACACTTCGTGGAGTGGCAGATTGCACATCTTCTTGCCTCAAACTCAAGCCTAAGAAGCTCAAAGGACTGTTGAAGCACAGAGGTATTGCTCATATGGAGCAGCTCAATTGGGTGTCCACCAAGCAACCCACACCGATTCCAGCAGAAGTGCAGCACTTGGTATCTCAATATGAGTCAATCTTTCAGAAACCAACAAGTCTGCCACCAGCTCGGCAATTTGACCATCACATATCCCTCATTCCTAGAGTCCAGCCTGTAAACATTAAGCCATATCGATACAGCCCACTACAAAAGGATGAGACAGAAAGGCAAGTGGCAGAAATGTTAAGCAATGGTGTGATTCAGCCCAGTGTCAGCCCCTTTGCATCCCCTATCCTTTTGGTTAAGAAAAAAGATGGATCATGGCGATTCTGCATTGACTTCAGGCAGCTCAATGCCATTACAATTAAAAACACGTACCCCTTGCCCATCGTGGATGAGCTTTTGGATGAACTTCATGGTGCCAAATATTTCACCAAATTGGACATGAGTTCGGGTTATCATCAGATAAGGCTTGTACCTGAGGATGAGCACAAGACCACATTCAAAACTCACCATGGTCATTGGGAGTTCAGGGTGATGCCTTTTGGCCTAACAAATGCCCCTGCCACCTTCCAAGCTGTGATGAACACCATATTTGCCACATTGCTCAGAAAAGGTGTCTTAGTCTTTGTTTATGACATCCTAGTATACAGTGCTACCATGGAGCAACATTTGCAGCAGTTACAACAGTGTTTGACATTCTGCAACACCACAAGATATTCCTGAAGAAATCCAAATGCTCCTTTGCTCAGTCTCAGTTGGAGTATCTAGGCCACATAATCAGTGCTGAAGGGGTAGCCACTGACCCACATATAATCCAAGTTGTGCAAAATTTGAGTACACCTACAGACAGCAAACAATTAAGGGCATTTTTGGGATTGGCTGGCTACTACAGGAAGTTCATAAAGAACTATGGCATCATCAGTAGGCCTTTAACTGATCTGCTCAAGAAGAATGTCCAATTCACATGGACACCACAGCTTCAGATGTGCTTTGACACATTAAAGCAAGCACTGATATCTGCACTAGTGCTGGCCTTACCCAACTTCAAGCAACCACTCACTATAGAAGCAGATGCAAGTGACAAGGGTATTGGAGTAGTGTTAATGCAGCAAGGCCACCCCATTGCTTACTTAAGCAAATCTCTAAGCCCAAAAACTCAGGCCCTGTCCACATATGAGAAAGAGTGCCTAGCAGTGATTTTGGCAGTGGATAAATGGAAAGCTTACCCGCAACAGGCTGAATTCACAATCCTGACTAACCACAAGAGCTTGATTCACTTGGGGATCAGAAGTTAATGGAGGGTGCCCAGCACAAAGCATTCCTCAAGTTACTTGGCTTACAATACAAATTGGTGTAAAGGAAGGGGAAAGATAATGGTGCTGCAGATGTAATATCCAAGAAGAGCACTCAGGAAGAGATACAAGCAATCTCCGCAAGTATCCCCAAATGGATGGAAATTGTAATAAAGGGATATCAACAAGATAAGCAGTGCAAGACACTTCTCACTAAGTTGATCCTAACAGGTTCAAACAACAAAGGCTTTACATTGCAAGAAGGGATCATCAGATACAAGGGAAGAATATGGTTGGGCAACCACAAAGAAGCTCATCAGGCTGTTTTGTTAGCTTTGCATGCCAGTGGGATAGGTGGCCACAGTGGGCAGGCAGCCACATATAACAAGGTAAAGAGTCTGTTTGCTTGGCCAGGGCTGAAGAAGTCAGTTCAAGAATATGTCACCAAGTGTGAAGTATGTCTGAAAGCTAAGCCTGAGCACACCAAGTTGCCAAGATTATTACACCCTCTCCCTATTCCAACTCAGGCATGGGACATCATCAGCATGGACTTTGTGGAAGGGCTGCCCAAGTCAAAGAACAAAGACACAATTTTGGTGGTCATTGACAAATTCACCAAGTATGCCCACTTCTTACCACTATCTCACCCATACACTGCGATGTCTATAGCTCACATATTCCACAATGAAGTCTATAAGCTGCATGGACTACCATCTACAATCATCTCTGATAGGGACAAGGTCTTCACCAGCAGTTTATGGCAAGAGTTATTCAAACTCAGTGAGACTACATTGAATATGAGCTCTGCATATCACCCCCAAACCGATGGGCAGACTGAACGACTCAATCAGTGCTTGGAGGCCTATTTGAGATGCATGACTCATGCATGCCCAAGCAAATGGATGAATTGGTTGGCTCTAGCAGAGTTTTGGTATAACACCACCACACATTCAGCTCATGGTAAGACTCCATTTGAGGTACTCTATGGACATCAGCCCAGGCACTTTGGCATCTCTGCAGACAGTCATTGCACAACTGAAGATTTGGAGCAATGGCTCCAAGACAGGAAAGCCATGCAAGTGGTCATCCAACACAATCTGTCAAGAGCACAAAATTGAATGAAGACTCAAGCAGACAAACACAGAACGGAGAGGACCTTTGCAGTTGGTGACTGGGTGTACATGAAGCTACAGCCTTATGCCCAGATGTCTGTCAGTCGCAGAAACAATCACAAGTTAAGCTACAAGTTCTTTGGCCCATTTCTGGTGCTCCAGAAGATTGGTAAAGTGGCATACAAGCTTCAGCTTCCTGAATCAAGCAAAATACATCCTGTGGTGCATGTTTCCCAACTTAAGAAGGCTATTCCTCCAGGAGCCCAGGTAAGCGCTGATGAAGAACTCAATGCAATCTACACAATTTCTACTCTTGTGCCTGCACAGGTTCTGGACACATGCCTGCACAAGGTCGGCAACAAGACAGTGCAATATGGGTTAGTCCAGTAGGCTCATTTGCCAAAGACATGGGCGACCTGGGAAAATATGAAGACCATTCAAGTGAGTAAACGCACGTATCCTGGCTTGTTGTCTGCTGAGGTAATTTGTGGCAACTAGGACGAAGATTTCATCTTTTCAGTCATATTGCCAACGCACTTGAGGACAATTGCTTGCTTAAGGAGGGGGGAGTGTCACAACCCAATGGGCCTGCGGCCTTGTAAGCGTGGGTGGCCAGTGGGCCGTGGGGGCTGAGCCCATGTATGAACTATGTATACCAGTGAACCAAAGGGAATGGCAACAATGAACAATTACCCTAAACATATCCTATCCCACTCTTCTTTCTGCCTCTTCCCCAAGAAGTCACCGCCGGTGACGCAGTTCCGGCCAAAGCTCATCAGTGCGCCGCCGGTGTAGCCCAGGTCTGTGACAAAGTAGTTGAACATTTACCAGGCCAATCCGTAGCTGGCAGGCGGATCGATCCCCTACTGTCAGGTGAAGAGCGGTCAGAGCTGGCTGGGAATCCCTTAGAAGGCAATGCCGTCAGCACCGTATTCTTTCTTGCGGTGTAGATGGGCTCCGCCGGTACCGCCCTATAGACGATACAGCGAGGTTAGCCTTTAGCAACGAGCTGTCTTGGACCATTGTCGCCTCGGCCTACACCAGATCTGCAAGAGAAAGTTAAGATGTGAATCAAGAGGGAGAGAGAGTCGCCACCACGCCTCGCCTCGTTGTTGAGGATGCTCCGCCACCACCAACCTTCACGGATTCAAGCGCGCGTGAGAGAGGAGGGAGTCGAAGCGGGCAGAACGGCGGGTAGCCAGAGACAGTCATCTCTGCCACCTCCCCGACCCTTCTCCTACCCGCTGCCGACGTCCATGGCCGAAGCCTGTGCCGGATCTGGAGAGGAAGGGATGCTGTAGGGAGGAGAGGGAGAGGGCGGAAGAGGCCCATATCCCTCGGGTCCAAGCCGACGGCTGCGCAATCACCAACAGGAGAAATGAAGGGAAGACTGTGGCGGTGGAGAGTAGGGAGGGAGAGGGCGTCGGCGGCTTCCGGTGGGGAGTAGGAGAGCAAGCGAGAGGGAGCGGTGGGGGAGGGGAATGAGGTTAGGGTTAGGACGTGGGGATGGGGTGGGGGTATTAGCCGGGGGGTGCGAGGCGGAGGGAGGGGGGGCCGAGGGGGCCAGGCACCCCCCAATGATTTGCTAGTTCTACTATTATATACTTCATGATGTATGTATTCAATAGCTACTTAGCTTCCAATCTAGCCCAAACAATCATGTTTGAGGCCTAATTAGCCGCTTATTACATGTATGTGCAAGCACATTTAGCTTTGAGACTCGTACATGTGCTCACAAAAGGGATTACGGAATGTCAATCGTCCGTTCATCTCGCACCGTCGCCAGCTTGTTTGTCTTCTTCCATTTATGACTTGCGCGCTTGCGGTCCACCCTCCATAGCTTTGCGTCTCTTCTAGCTGTCTGCCTCCACACGATCTTGTCTCTGCTCTCCGCCTCTCCGCTTGCTCGGACTCGCTGGAAGCCGAATGTGACCATGCATATATGAGCAAACTTGCACATATTCACCATTTTTTTATTGTTTGTGGAAGCGACCGCATCTTTTTACAGTGAGCATGGATCCACCCATGATTAAAACCATATGACTTTGCTATCGGTCCTACTTTTCTTTGTCCATTGTCCAATTAGTTTTGTCTATTGCCCCCCTATACTCAAATCTTGGCTCCGCCCCTGCGGGGGTGGGGTAGCCGTTGACGGTGTATTTTGGTACACCTAGCATGTTCATTACATTTTGGTTTGGATTTGATTATGGAACTAACCCACCACTAGGCACACTAATCATATAACGAGTTCATCTATGTGTATGCATTTGGAAGTGTTGTGTTTATGTAGGAAAACATGGACGTAAAGGACGGATTCGCAACAAGTTCAAAGGAGCATTTACGGAGTCTTGTTCGTGTTCATAAGCTTGGTGAAATCACTTCCAATGGTGGCAAGGACCGAAGTGCTATGAGGAACACTCCGGGGATTGAAGCGTAAAAGACCGAACTTCATGCGAAGAGAACCTCCATCTTGGACGCGAGGATGACATCGTCAAAATCATGCAAGTGGAGGGGGAAAAGTGCATAATTACATGAGGACCCACGGGAGCGAAGGGGCGACCAAACCGGGCCGAGGTGGGCCCGGGCCGGTCGGCCTAGGCCGGCCGGCCGGCCCGGCCCACTTCGATGGCCGGTTCGGCCCCCCTTTCCTTGCACCCGAAGGACTTTCAATCCTAAAACCCCGGAGGCGCCGCCATTCGCGAGGAGAGAGCCATTCGCACCGGAGGGCATCCACAAGCTAGAGAGAGAGGAGGAGGATCTCCGGAGGGAGATCAACCACCTCGAAGGAAACACCCTCTCGTGGAGAAGAAGGAAGACACCGTCGGAAGGGAAACCATGATCAACGGTGATATGTCCAAGACCTTGATGGGGTAATCTTCTTATTCGTCCATGGGTTGTAATCGATCTTGAGATGTAATCATACTTTGTCGGATTATCTATCTATCATCTTGTGTTGAATATACTTTAATGCTTAAGGTTAGCTACCATGCCGTAAAGGGAGTATAGGCCTCAATGCTTGCTTGGATCCATTCAATACGCCGTGTCCATCATAGGTCCAGTCTCACGTAGTGACAGTATGAGAGGAGGGAAAGGGCGAAACCGTGGTCACAACCCCGATAGATTAGATTGGTTTTCATGTCTTTAATTGATTGCATGCTCTAGTATCGTAGACCCATGGGCGAGTGTCTCTTATCTCGATTGTTTATCGTTCTCTCTAGTGTAGTTTAGTTGTTTTAGTTGCTAGTGCGTAAAAGTAGATTGAACGCTTGTAATCCCCTTGCTCCGCGGATTGACAAGAACCTTGGGAATCCCGTGGTGAAAAGGTGTGGTGTCCGTATGCTTGCGGATCGTAGAGGGATACGTCTTTTATCCGTCAACAAGCCCCCCTTTTTCCGGCGCCGTTGCCGGGAAGCAAGCTAGTTTACATCGTTTGGTTTGCATTTAACTTAGTTTTATATATTAGTTTGTCTTTCGTTTGCTATATCTAACATATATTATCTAGAAAAACACTTGTTTCGTTTTTGTTTTTGTTTTTATCTTATTGTATAGATGGCGTTCGTTAATCTACCCGTGGAAGAACCGGAGAAATCACTAAGGGATTACGCTAGCCCTCGATGTGAAGACATAGAAGTACAAGAGTTGGATTCGAAGCTCGAAGCGACCGAGTATGAGATTAAATCCAAGATCATCGAGATGTAGGCGGCAAACCCGTTTGAAGGGATGGTTACGGAGAACCCATATAGACACATAAGGGATTTCCCGACGATATGCAAAACGGTGCGTCAAGAAGGAGTCTCCGATGAATGGTTCAAATGGAATCTCTTTCCCTACTCACTTGCCGGCAATGCAAAGACATGGTACTTGTTTGCGTCCTTTGAAGTTGAAGGCAATTGGAATAAGTTGACAAAGAAGTTTTGCGAGAAGTTCTTTCAATTAGCAAGGTTCAACATCTAAGGAGGCAAGTGATCAATTTCATGCAAGGAGAAGAGGAAGGGATAGACCAAGCCCGGGATAGGTTCAAGGACCAAGACTTGGCTTCTCCTAAGTGACGTACTCTTGCATACATTTTTCTTTTCCCTAACCCCTAGTTGCATGCAACACGTCCAAATGTGTGTAGGTGGGGATCTCATGGAGAAAACACTCGCGGAAGCCGCCCAACTTCTACAAAAAATTAGTAAAGCGGCTGCCCCGCGAAGATATTGGGAAACAAGACTTGCGGAAGAGCCGGAATACAATTCAAGGAAGAAGAAGTGTGCTGAATTTTCTAAAGAGGCAACCCCGAAAGTCACAAAAGAGGAGCCAATTCCGGAAAAGCTTGAAGAAGAACACATCAAGTCAAGCACTACACCGAGCGTTGACTTCGCCGCATCAAATGAGACAATCAAGAGAAGCATGTCAAGCGCGAAGCCACTAAGGGAGTTCGAACCAATGGATTGGGTTCCTATCGATTACGGAGAACTATTTGATAAGAGAAGATTGTTCCCTAATCAAAATGGAATGGCAAGAGCATTGGAAGTGGATTTCCCACCGGAAAGGAAAGCGGAAGAATCATACGATCCCGAAATCACCGGTGAGATCTTTCAAAAGATCTTTGGAGATGATGAAGTGGATCCGGAAAACATAGCCGAGGTGAAGAGAATCATGGGGATCAAGCCCGAAACATCACCATACGCTCGCCTCGCCGAAATCTACGCGATAGGATCCGAAGAAGAAGAGAAGATGGCACCACGCTTGAGTTGCGAGATCAACGGAGTTCAATGCAAAGCTTTATGCGACATCGGAGCCCAAGTAAGTGTCCTATCTTCTAAAATTTACGATAAAGTTCAAGACCACAACCTAGACTTAGCTCCAACATCAACGAAATTAATTATGGGAGATGGTAGAACTATTAAACCTCTAGGTATTGCTTGCAACATGAAAGTAAAAATCTCTAGAAACTATATACCAACCAGTTTCTTTGTTAATGATGCTTACCATAGTAATCATGATCACATAATCCTAGGTAGGCCCTTTCTTAAGTTGGTTGATGTCGTGCTAGATGCCGGAGAAGGCAAAGTAACAATGAACCTTAATGGTACAAAGTACACATATAACTTTCTTCGTGCTTCTAAACACCTTACACCCTTTCCTCCCGAAGATGAAGAAGTAGAAGAGATAGATAGCCTTTGTTTTGTTGAAACCCTTAGAGACCCGCCGCAAAGGGCGATGGAGAATCAAATTAGTAATCAACAAGATGAAGAACTAGAAGAAGCAACAAAAGGTTTGGAACCACATGATGGAATGGAGGAAGGAAAATTTGAGGACATAGGAGAAATTAAACCCGAGGAGCCACAAGCGCCCGAGGTAGACCTTAAACCTTTGCCCAAATGATTAAAGTATGAATTTTTGGGCCCAGACAAGACTTATCCGATCATTGTGAGCAACGAGTTGAGTCCCGAAGAAAGTGAGAAGTTGCTGATTTTATTAAAGAAACATAGGAAGGTGGTTGGATATTCGATTAATGACCTCAAAGGTATTAGCCCAGCCTTTTGCACTCATCGTACACCAATGGAAGACCAATGTAAGCCCGTAGTGGACCACCAAAGGAGGCTAACCCATGCCATGCGAGAGGTAGTAAAGAAAGAGGTCATCAAGTTACTTGATGCCGGAATCATCTATCCGATTCCGCATAGCGAATGGGTGAGCCGGTGACATTGTGTACCAAAGAAAGGAGGTTTGACCGTGGTGAAGAAGAAGAACGAATTGATACCACAAAGAACCGTGACCGGGTGGCGGATGTGTATCGATTATCGTAAGCTTAACAAAGCGACGAAGAAAGATCACTTCCCCCTACCGTTCATTGACGAGATGCTCGAGAGGTTAGCAAACCACGCTTATTTTTGCTTTCTCGATGGGTACTCGGGGTTCATGCAAATTCCCATTCACCCGGAAGATCAACACAAGACAACGTTTACATGCCCTTACGAAATGTTTGCATATAGAAGAATGCTCTTCGGTCTATGCAACGCTCCGGCCTCTTCAACATTGCATGATGGCCGTATTTTCGAATTCGTTGAAGAAATTGTCGAGGTGTTCATGGATGATTTTTCCGTTTATGGGAAGACGTTCATGGATTGCTTGGCAAACTTGGAAAAGGTCCTCACGAGGTGTGCGGAGGTAGACTTGGTGTTAAATTGGGAAAAGTGCCACTTCATGGTTAAGCAAGGCATAGTGCTCGGACATGTTATATCCGAGAGAGGCATTGAAGTGGACAAGGCTAAGGTAGAGACGGTTGAGCAACTCACACCTCCTACGGATGTTAAGTCCTTAAAAAGCTTTCTAGGCCATGCCGGATTCTATAGAAGATTTATTAAGGACTTCTCAAAGATCACTAAGCCTTTAACGCATCTTCTTCAAAAGGATGTGGCTTTTGACTTTGATGAGAAGTACCTAGCGGCATTCCGGACCTTGAAAAGTGCATTGGTGAGTGCTCCCATCATCCAACCTCCGGATTGGAGCCAACCTTTCAAGATCATGTGTGACGCAAGTGACTACACCGTAGGCGCGGTTTTGGGTCAAAGAAAGGAAGGCCAAGTTCACGCCGTTTACTATGCTAGCAAAACTCTTAGTGGGGCGCAATTAAATTATACCACTACGGAAAAGGAGTTGCTAGCGGTGGTTTTCGCTTTCGAAAAATTCAGATCTTACATCGTGAACTCGAAGGTTATTGTTTACACCGATCACGCATCCATCAAGTATCTCTTGGCTAAGAAGGAAGCTAAACCACGTTTGATTCGTTGGATCCTTCTTCTCCAAGAATTTGATGTTGAAATTCGTGATAAAAAAGGGTGGAAAATGTTGTGGCCGATCATTTGTCTAGGATGAATCGTGGACAAGATGATAAAGAGCCCATAGAGGATAAGATGAGAGACGACCACCTCTATAGAGTGCTTGATAAAGATACTTGGATGATCGATATCATTCGAGCAATTCGAAAAATGCCCCTCGATCATCTAGACAAAAACTCTCAAAAGAAGATAATCTCCGAAAGTAGGAAATACTTTTGGGATGCACCATACCTCTTCAAGCTTGGCAATGATGGAGTGATGAGAAGATGTGTGCCAAGAGAAGAGAGGGTAGAAATTCTAAGGAACCCGCCACTCGGCGGAGTACGGTGGGCACTATAGTCATTTTCGAACCCAAGCAAAAGTATGGTCGAGCGGATTCTTTTGGCCGGAGATGCATGAAGATACTAAAAGATATGTTGCATCATGCCCCGAATGCCAAAGAACCGGAAACATCTCTCAAAGAAATTCTATGCCTTTGAAATACAACTTACAAATCGACATATTCGATGTATGGGGTATAGACTTCATGGGGCCTTTTAAAAACTCATTTGTATTTGAGTATATCCTAGTCATGGTTGATTATGTATCCAAGTGGGTAGAGGCTATACCATGTCGTAAAGCTTCCACGGAGGAGTCCATTACTATGATCAAGAACGTGATTTTTCCTCGTTTCGGTACACCGAGAATCTTGATAAGTGATGGAGGAACTCACTTCACCGGGAAGAATTTCAAAAAGTGCTTGTCCAAGTTGGGAATTGAGCATAGGGTCTCTACGGCCTATCACCCACAAACCAACGGACAAGCGGAAACGTCAAATAGGCAATTAAAAAGCATCCTCAACTAAACCGTAGAGAAGGGAGGCAAAGATTGGTCAAAGAAATTAGACGGAGCTTTATGGGCTTATCGAACGTCGTTCAATACACCGATAGGTATGACCCCTTATCAATTCGTCTATGGAAAAGCTTGCCACCTTCCGGTTGAGTTGGAACATAAAGCCTATTGGGCGATTAAAGAGATGAACCTCGATCTCGATGCCGCGGTGGTAAAACGAAGGATCCAAATAAGCGAGCTAGAGGAGTTGAGGTTGAAAGCATATGAAAATGCAAGCATATACAAAGAGAGAATCAAAAGGTGGTATGATAAAAGATTGAAAAAGAAATAATTTAAAGAAGTAGATAAGGTCCTCCTCTACAATTCGAGGTTTAAAACCTTCGGAAAGGGGAAATTGCAGAGCAAGTGGGACGGACCTTATGTTGTGCATTCGGTGCTCTCCAATAGAGCGGTAACCATTATGGATAGAAAAGGCGATCAATTTATGGTGAATGGTCAACGGCTTAAGGTTTACTACGAACCCGACGTTGTGCCCCTTCACCATGTTGATGTCTTCACCCTGGATGAAGAGCCCGAACGTCCCGCCTAGGACGAAAAACAAGGCATGAATTTCGTAAATAGTTTTTCTTTTAGTTTTCCGGAGTTTCTCGCGAAGATTTACCGGGCCAACTTTTTCCCATGGGCTAAGGAGGCGAAAAAGGGCGGTGCGCGAAAGACCGGCCCGGCCCGGCCCCCGAGACGGGGGGGGGCGGCCGGCCCGGCCGGCCGGCCCGAGCCGACCGGCTCGGGCCCGGGTCCCGGCGGCCGGCGTCCCCGATTTTTGCCCGAATTGCTCCTTTTCGACTTCCTTCTTTGGTCGGAAAATTTTAAGGGAAGTTTAAAAAAGGAAAATGTGGTTCTCGGGGCTTTCCTCTTTGGACTATTTATTTGGCCGAATTGGGAGCTCGGGGAATCAACCCCTTCAAGCAATATTTTGCACCCTTGCGGTCGTTAACACCAAAATTTGGTAAGGTAAGGAGTCTGACTTGTGGGTCCAACTCGGTGAGGAATCCGTCCGGCGGAAGGAAGGTTTCTTCAGATGAATTCGGCAGAAGAGTTCGCGGTCGGCAATTTGCTTCCGTTCGGCAAGAAGACTATTGCGCTGATTTTGCGGGATTGCGTGGTGACGTGGCCCGAGCGGAAAGGACGAATGGATGGATAAGCGATCGGGCTTAGAGATAAATTAGGTATCGAATCCATTCGAGGTCGTGCTTAACGGGGTATAAATAGGTATCTAATCCAAAAGTGGTAGGCCGCTATCGGAAGATCTTCGTTTTTGGGGGTCTCGGCCAAAGACAGACTCTAAACATTGAGCAATGCGGAGGGTATCCCGTTTTGGGTCCCGACACTCTTATCCACAATAATTCTTTTGTACCAATTCCTCCGGCCCGCAATTGGGGGCAAGGGCCGATTCTTGAAGGCGTCTCGCCACGGGGGAGGCTTAGTTAAAGCCGCTTTGAAGGGGATCCTTTGGGATTCGGCCGCGATGAATTCGCGAGGATCGGAAAATCCCACGGGACCAAGGAAGTAGGACGTCGAATTTGCCTCGGTGTGAATCAAAAGCTCGGTGGAAAGCTCCCGAGGGAAGGCGGAGAAGAAATCTCGGGTAAAAATTGAAAATCTAAGTGCCGAATGAAGCTTATGGTGGAGGAATTTACCCGAGCGAGCTTGATTTTGACCCACCATTGAGGATTTGAGCTCAAAAAAAGGTGATCTAGGGTTTGGATGCGGGCGGAGACTCCGACGGATTGCGAAGAGAAAGAACGGGTGTTGAACAGATTCGATTTGAAGACGTTGGTGGCTGGAGTCAATTCCGGAATAAAATCACTTTTATCCCGTAATTGAAGGGGCATATGTTAACACCAAAATTTGGTAAGGAAAGGAGTCTAACTTGTGGGTCCAACTCGGTGAGGAATCCGTCCGGCGGAAGGAAGGTTTCTTCAGATGAATTCGGCAGAAGAGTCTGCGGTCGGCAATTCGCTTCCGTTCGGCAAGAAAATTGTTGCGCTGATTTTGCGGGATTGCGTGGTGACGTGGCCCGAGCGGAAGGGACGAATGGATGGATAAGCGATCGCGCTTAGAGATAAATTAGGTATCAAATCCATTCGAGGTCATGCTTAACAGGGTATAAATATGGAACCTGAATGTATGTAACAGACATTCGAAACATTCTCAATACAAACCGGCTTTACGCCAAATCCTAGAGTCCTTTGTCGTGTCGTCGAGTTCTTCGAGAGGATTCATCGATCCGTCGACCTCCGTGAGTACCGGCAACCTTGTATCATGTCTAGTATCATGCGTTGGATTTAGATCCGATGCAAGTAGTCTTGTTACCATGCTTAGTGTCATGCGGTAGATTCAAGCTTGGTTCAAGAGGGTTTCTTGTTAGATCATGAACCATGCGGTAGGCTAAGATCCGGCTTGAGGCTAGTTATCGGCTCTATTGAGTTTTGGAAAGATTCAATAGATTCATTAAGTTACCCTGTGTTGCCTTGAGTTTTACTTTATGTTTAAATTCATGTAACACTTCTTTGCCCAATCTAGATGGATTTGGATCGGCTTTATCTTTTTGATGATCCTTATGCGAATCGAGTTTGCACCCTTGGCTTAAACAAAGACGTGGATCACATGTTCCTTAATAGCCGAAACCGAATTGATCTAGGTTGTTACATGTTGTGGGTTCAAGCTTACCAGATCTTGTATAAATCTTGAAAGAGCTGAGTATCATGCGGTAGATGCAGGTTTTTGGGTTGTTTTGGAGCTAGTCATCCGGTGCATTAGATTTCTGATTCAATCTGATAGATTTATTTGCTTTGGTAATGTTCGTTCCTTCTTCATGGACCCCGATTCGGCTGTTCAGCCGTATTCGGTTATGCTTTCATGAGTTAAACGTGTTCATAATTTATGCTTTAAATATTGTATGCTTTTAGCTTTCCATATTTAGATTGTCTCATGCGATGGATAGATCTATTTGTGGACGGTGGTCTGATTTCAAACAAGTTGTATCGTGTGGTGGATAGATTTGTTTGATATCATGCTTGACGGGTTTTAAGGTACCTAGACATGCGGTAGACTAGTGCTTTGGACCTATGCATGCTTGTTTATTACATATTTATGACCATGCTTTTACTTCATTTATTTGTTTAATGTTATTTACCACGAGGATCGGTCTTAGCCTTGCGCACGTGCTTCTTTATCCAAATAAAGACCGGTCTATCGTCATGCTTACGTCACCTATTCGGCTATGTTACTTTTTGCACTTTAAAGCCCCGAATGGTTTCAGTTTGCTGGCAGATAGCTCATTATAGCTATATGTCATCTCACCTGGCTTTCTAGCCGTAAATATGGAACTGTCTGGTACCACCCGGCAAGTTCCAAGCTTTGGAATTTAACTACTTTGTCTTTTGTTAATTTTCAGGAAAAATTGACTAGCACGTCTTGTGATCTCTTCGCGTGTGAAGCCAGCTTTTTCGGCTTGCTGTGTGCTTGGCGTGAGGTGCAGATTTTACGTCAACGGCGGCAGCCATTGTGTCCCCGAGGAGCTTAGAGTTGAAGCTAGAAGCCAAGGAGCCATTGATGGAGGAGGCGATGCGATGCGAGCTCAAGCTACCCGTCAAGAGGACCGCCCGCATCCGTTGTGGAGGGCGTGTCCCGACTGGAGCCCTTGCATCTTGCAACCCCGTCGAAGGAGAGAAGGTCCCTACGCCCGTTAGAAGGTCGGCACACATCCAAGGCATGAAGCGCAAAGACTACAAGGAGGCGTCGCCCGAGCCTAAGGATTATGGGGGTAGCAACTACTCCGACGATCGTAGCCCGAGCTCGTGGGCGGCCGCCGGAAGAGATGATAACGACCTCTACATTTGGGATGAGCAGCCCAAAGAGAGGACTCCCGAAGGCCCCAACGGCGACGGCAACGATGGCAACGAAGGCGGCAACGACAATGGCGGCGGCGGCGACGGTGGCGACGACGGTGGAGACAATGGCGATGATGACCCCTTTGGATTGCATCCGATGTGTTGTCAAACTCGCCGTCAATCCATCGCGGATCTCTACGCGTCGGTCGATGAATGTCTCCAAGCCATGGAAGTGATGACGCAGCGTATGGAGGACTTGGAGCGCGTAGTCAAAGACGACTACAAGTTCCATAACCGTAACGTGCGCAAACTTTTTGGCATGGTTGGAAACATGAGAGGCAAGTGGTGCAACACTTGCTTGAAGTACCACTAGGTCTAGTTTTCCCCTTAGGATTTTTGTAAGATACGACGAGGACGTCGTATGTTTTTAGCGTGGGGAGAGCTAGCTAGCTAGCCTTAGCTTTTGAGTTTCAAAATTTAGGTTCGGTTTAATCTTTGAGCGAGAGTCTTAGAGTTTAATGAGTCTTAGTTTTCGAGTGTGTTTTTAAATTTTTGCAAGCTTGAAAGTGTCTTAAATTAGTGTTGAGTCAAAGAAAATCAAATAAAAAGAGTCTTTATATATTTTGTGTCTTGTGTGATGCTTATCTTTATTCACTTTTTTGTTTATCTTTGATTCTTGATATATGAACATAAGTGTGTCGTTTGAAAAATGTTTACCGTGGTGCTTAGTGGAATTGCTACTACTTAAAAGTACCCATACCACACTTCGATCTTGAGCTTTACATGTTAGTTGTGCTATGTTTAATGCTAAAAGTTGGAGGATTTCATTTCTGAAAATTATCTAAAAACCCTTGTAATAAAGGTTAGCAAAACCTCTTTTTCCAAGTTGAGAGTAAGAAAAAAATCCTATACAAGGCCAATTTATTTTTTGCTCCACCATAAGTGTGATTAGCACGATGAGTTGGGCTAGGACCCTTCTCTCTTGTGAGTTTTAATTTCGAGCAATGATCTTGTTCTTGTGCTTATCTTTTGTTGCTAGCCTCGTCATACATTCCGTAATGTGACTTTCACATTGGAAGTCTCGTACATCGCCGAATTCCATACCCAACCCTATACATCTCTTTTGTACATCGCATTCCTTGAACACAACCTACTTTCAAAAGTTTTGTCTTGTCTCTAGCATGGTTTAATTAAAATTAAAGATTGTATGCATGCGATAAAGAGAGGAGTTGAGAGCTTTGAAAAGTTGTCAAGAGAGGGAAAAATAAAGAGAAAAGTATGAGTATGGAAAAGAAAGAAAGAAAGAAAGAAAATATGTGAATGAAAGAAAGAAGAAAGAAGAATGAAAGAAAAAGAAAAGAGAAAAGAGGAGGTAGCAATAAAGATATGAGAGGGATGAATCAAGTGAAAGAAAAAAATAAAGTGTAAGGAAGGATGTCACGTTGTTGAGAGACGAAACTTTCATTCTTTTCCAACCATGTGTAATCCGACAACGAGGACATCATCGGTGCCTTGTAGTCACAATTTTCTTTTGCCCTTGCACATGTCCACCATTCTAAATCCTCTCATCCTTGATATCCCTACATATGGTTAATTCTCATGATCATTGGCTTTGAAAGGTAAACAGTTCTTAGTTTGACAATACTTGTGTTGATTGCGCTAGCCCTACCTATAGCTCCACTTTACATGTTATATGAGAGACTTATGGGAGGTGAGAGTTTTATAAAATTGGTTTAGGATAGCCACCTCATATGAGTGACTTGAGAGAGCTTGGAGAAAGGTTTTTGTCTAATACTTCTTGCAGGAATTTTGTTTTTAAAATCATAAAACCCTCCGATGGAAGCAAAGAAGTAAGCATGGCTGAATTTGAAGACTTTGAGTGCAGAGTTTGAGTTGTGGGGGTAAATCTTGATGTGGTAAAGATTCTAAACGCCCATGTTCTTTTTTTATGATCATTACTTTGTGTTTATGTATTAAAGATGAAAGGACCGACTAACTTGTGAAGAAGGATTAGCGGTACACGATTAAAACACCTTGGACGAAGTTCTTTTACGAGTACTTGCTCGAGGACGAGCAAGAGCTAAGCGTGGGGGGATGTTGACGGTGTATTTTGGTACACCCGGCATGTTCATTACACTTTGGTTTGGATTTGATTATGGAACTAACCCGCCACTAGGCACACTAATCATATAACGAATTTATCTATGTGCATGCATTTGGAAGTGTTGTGTTTATGTAGGAAAACATGGACGTAAAGGGCGGATTCGCAACAAGTTCAAAGGAGCATTTACGGAGTCTTGTTCGTGTTCGTGAGCTTGGTGAAATCACTTCCAATGGTGGCAAGGACCGAAGTGCTACGAGGAACACCCCCGGGGATTGAAGCGTAAAAGACCGAACTTCATGCGAAGAGAACCTCCATCTTGGACGCGAGGATGACATCGTCAAAATCATGCAAGTGGAGGGGGCAAAGTTCATAATTACATGAGGACCCACGGGAGCGAAGGGGCGACCGAACCGGCCGAGGTGGGCCCGAGCCCTGTCGGCCCGGGCCGGCCGGCCCGGCCCCACTTCGGTGGTCGGTTCGGCCCCCTTTCCTTACACCCGAAGGATTTTCAACCCTAAAACCCCGGAGGCGCCGCCATTTGCAAGGAGAGAGCAATTCGCACCGAGAGGCCATCCACAAGCTAGAGAGAGAGGAGGAGGATCTCGGGAGGGAGATCAACCACCTCGAAGGAAGCACCCTCTCGTGGAGAAGAAAGAAGACACCGTCGGAAGGGAAACCATGATCAACGGTGCTATGTACGGCGACCTTGATGGGGTAATCTTCGATTCGTCCATGGGTTGTAATCGATCTTGAGATGTAATCATACTTTGTCGGATTATCTATCTATCATCTTGTGTTGAATATACTTTAATGCTTAAGGTTAGCTACCATGTCGTAAAGGGAGTATAGGCCTCAATGCTTCCTTGGATCCATTCAATACGCTGTGTCCATCATAGGTATAGTCATGAATACCTTCGCGTAGTGACAAGACGAGAGGAGGGAAAGGACGAAATCGTGGTCACAACTCCGATAGATTAGATTGGTTTCATGTCTTTAATTGATTGCATGCTCTAGTATCATAGACCCATGGGCGAGTGTCTCCTATCTCGATTGTTTATCGTTCTCTCTAGTGTAGTTTAGTTATTTTCTAGTATAATAATAGTTAGGGTTTTAGTTGCTAGTGCGTAAAAGTAGATTAAACGATTGTAATCCCCTTGCTCCGCGGATTGACAAGAACCTTGGGAATCCCGTGGTGAAAAAGGTGTGGGGTCCCTACGCTTGCCGATCGTAGAGGGATACGTCTTTTATCCGTCAACGGTTGCGGGAGGGGTGTTAGCAAAAGATCCAGAGGTTTGTTTCTTCGTGTAAAAACAACAGTCTCCACTTATTCATGTAAAAAGAAATTTTAGTTTGAGGTCTTTTGTGCAAAATATATGAACACAACAGTTGTACAATCCGAACGTGGCGGACCGATTCGCGATTTACAGAAACTCGAAGGGCCTTTTCGCAAAACAGTCAAGCTCGCCGCTACGCGCCACATACCCCGGAAGCACGGAGAGCGCATCAAAGGGGGTGAGCTTTTAAGAATTCTGATGCCAAATATAATTTTATTCCAGCGGCCTCTCAAACACCTTTACGAAACCGCCCTCAAGCTTCGAAGAATGCCAAGAGGGTTGTCAATTATCAAAAACCCCTCAAATTTTATAAAAAATAATAGTAGTTCAACCCTTACTCCAACATTTTAATAAAGCACCCTCAAGCTTTACGGACTACTATTTATTTAAGCCACATCTTAGACAATTTTACAACAAGTACCCCGATCGAGTCACCTTTGAAGCAATTTTATTATAATAATCAACCCGCGATCCATGCATCTCCCACAAACCTAGACTTTACAGGAACTAACACACGGTCCACGGAATTTTACGGGAAAGACCCTAAACTTTTTTAAATCTACCCACAACCCAATTTTTTGCAGAAAAGTCCTCCAGCTCTATCACAATGAATCTGCAGTCCCCATTCTTCCTATCATCAATCACTAGTATTTCTAGTAGATTCTACCGCAAATAACCCAACCAATCTGCCTACGGCCTACCTCATCTCGCAATGTGTAGTTTATGATATTTGCAACGTCGGAGACTACGAAAACATTCTTATGGGCTGCTTAGCAAGCTGAGGTAGCCTATGAATAAACAAAATCTGGGCCGCCCAGACTTACCCAGACTTAGACGTGTTGCCTGCTCTTTTTTTGTTGGGCTGCTGCAGCTAAAATATTGCTCGAGCGGCCTGTTTAGTTTAAAATAATTCACCAACTACCTGTCGTATCAATCTTCAGACACTAATTAAAAGTATTAAATATAAATTAATAACAAAATCATTTCATAACCCCTACCTTAATTTTCGAGATGAATCTAACGAGACTAATTATGTCATGATTGATTAATTAAGTTTAATGGATTCATCTCGCAAAAATTTCACCTCACCAACTAAACGGGCCCAACTGACTTATGTCCTCTTCTTGTCTTTTTTTTTGAACGGACGACACAAGATAGTACGTGTTTCATTGATATAAGAGAAAAAATACAAAACTACGACCTTGTGAAATCATAACTAGAAAAAAGAAAAGAAAGAAAAAAGAAACTGCACTCGCTCGGTTGGATTGAGACATCAACACGGATTACCGCTTTATGCTTCTCAATGGACGGTTGGATTGAGACTTCAACACAGCCAACAACTCTACACTTGAAAACAGCCAACACCTCTACCTCAGCGACTTCACCCGGTCGGATTGAAACATTGACCGGGCTTCCACAACACCTTGACGGAAAAGCATCCATCAGACAAACGATGGCAAACATTTACCCGAGGACCAGGCCTCCAACCTCAGCAGAACCAACAACTAGCCCAACCACTCTCTACTTGATCGGATTGGGACACCAACGTGAGCCTCATCGGAAAACCGCTCAATCGTATTAGGACATCGACGCGAGCCTCAATGACTTGACCCGAAGTCCACTAGGCTGCTACCGCTCCAAACTCCCTCCGTACAATTTGTAATCTTGAATTGCAACTATGCTTTAGAATTAAAATGACACGGGGGTTATAGCTAATTAAATTATGCAATCCATGAAGAGTTAATTAAGTTGGAAGAGAATTCAAGTTACAGATCCTGAAGCACTAGCTTTAGTTGCTTGTTATAAACAACCATATGTATGATATTGCCAAATTCGTAGCTTCAATTACTTAGGGGTTGTTTGGTTGCCCGCCGCACCCGCCACGCTCCTATTGCGCACGCCACAACCTGTGGCGGACAAATCGTCCGCCACACTTAAATCAATATAGTGTGATGGAGACACGCGTGGCGAGGCGAGTTGTGGCCCCCAGCCAAACAGCCTCTTAATCTATATATGCTCTGTCCAAGTTACATGACATCATGTACAATTATTATCGTTATTGCTCCCCTCTATATTCAAATCCTAGCTATGCCCCTGGCCTTCATCACATGTGTATTGTTTTTTGACATATGCAGTGAGAAGACACCAGAACTATCACCATGTGTTAGGACTTAGAAAACAGGATGTGTGTTGAAACCTTCGCAGCAACACCAGATCACCAGAGGTCGTGCCCGTGTCGCTAGTGGCTCGGGCGAGTCCTAACCCTAGCTGCCGCCACCCTTGGTGCCGCTCTCACCGCTGCGCCGCCGCCTAAGCAGGCTCTAGAAGCCTGTGCGCCCGCGGCAAAGACAGCGGCATAGCATCTTCGGCGTAGTCGTCTCGGGCGTTTGTGCGCCTTCGCCGGTGTGGGCGGCGCCTTGCTCCAGCGAGGGTTGGCGTTGCCTCTACCGATATGAGGTTGCAACTACCGAGGTGTGCTTGTGCATTGTGGTTCACGGGTGGAGAACGACCCCTACTCGGGATGATGAGGCTTGATGGCGCAGGGCGTGCGAGTTCGGCTGGTCCCTCCTTCCAGGGGTATGGCAGCCCCGTGACGCTCCCGACCTGCTCTGACCGTTGGTGCGAAGAGGACGGTTGGTGTCCCTATTGGGGACGCTTCGCTGGCAGCCCTCTTTCTGGGAGAGCACCCTCTCCTGCAGCTTCTTCTTTGTCAGTGGCGGCATGGTGCTGCGGTCGAGATGTTTTGTGCGCGGTGAGTCTGCGATGTCTGTTGTCACCGTGGGTCACCCTACACATGGTCGTGCTGGCCGCACCAAGGTGGTGGTGTGAGCGTCGACGGGCTTTCTCTGCCTTGGTCGATGTGTGGTTGTGGATGTTGTGCGAAGCGTGTTGCTACTGCTTGGCTAGGTGCATGCTTCAGGTTGGTGATGCACTGGGTGAAAGCCTTTACTGCCAATCTTGCGGGGGGGTGATGGCGGCGCCACCCTTGAGGCGTCATTTTCTCTTTTGGGAGCGCATTGCAGGGCAACCTCTCTTGCAACACGGGGTTCTCGAGGTGAAAACCTTATCCATTGTTGGGCAAGAGTGGTGGCGCCTTTAGCGTTGCGTCCTTCCTGGAGGCGTCATTGTTGAGACCCGACTAGGCTTGTTGAGGCAGTGGCTTGGTGGGTAGAGTTGCTCATGCTCTTCATCGGTGTTGAAAGGATCTTGATGTCGCCTAGAGGGGGGTGAATAGGCGAGTCATGAAAATCACCACTTAAAACAATTTTATTAGTAAAACCCGGATACTCCGGACTTTTCTCCGGAGTTACTGGAAAGTCCGGAATCTTTGGAGAAATCTCCGGAATCTCTGGACTGGTGCCTTCGTAACGGAATGAACACACTGCTTTTGCAAATCCGGTGCCACCGGGTTTGCCTTGCAGTGACTCCCCTCTACTTCTCCTTCTTGTTTGTGTTGTTTAGCTTGAGCTCAAACTTGATGAATACCTTAAGGATCAGTTCTTTGATGAGTATAGAGTGCCTGCACTTCACAAACACTAACAACCAAGTAGCTCCACCAATATGACAAAGACAAGCAAGGATAGATATAACAAGGTAAATGCGAGGTAACCAACAGGAGACACAAGGATTTGTTTTACCGAAGTTCGGATTCACCACCGTGTGAATCCTAGTCTCCGTTGGGTGCTTCTTCTACCGAAGCCGGGTTGCATTCAACCCTTTTCCCGATCCACTAGATAGCTTTTTCCCTTTCGGAGGCGAAGCAGGACCTTCACAAACTGTCCCACAGCTCACCACACCTTGGGAGCTTGTGGGCGATGCCTAGCCGTCTAGGAGGCAATCCTCCAAGAGTAACAAACGCTTCACACAAGCTTGACAACGTCCAACGGTGCTCAAGGGATACAAGTGCTCTTGAATAGCTCACAAAGGTTTATCTCTACCACCCAACTCACTAGATCTAACAAAGATCAAACAACCTCACAAAGAGGGTTGGGGAGAGCTAAAATGGCTTTGGCTTAGCAAGGAATAGCAAGGAAGCACTCTAGCAACCTCGGGAACAACGACTTGCAACAAGAGAGGTTGAAGGGTATAAATACCCGACTCCCCAAAAACTAGCCGTTGGAGTTAAAACCGGAATCTCCGGGGAAAAACCCGGATACTCCGGACTTCCCAAAACTAGCCGTTGCAAACTCCGGTGAAAACCGGTGCCATTGGTTTCCCAAAACCGGTGCCACCGAGTTTTCAAAACTAGCCGTTGGGCTCCGTCGACACAAAACCGGTGCCACCGGTTTCCCAAAACCGGTGCCACCGGGTTTGACACAGGGTCAAACCCGAATACGTGTACGTGTGGTTTTTGTGTCTCTCTCAACTCACATGGGTTACTTGAGCACCGAGACATTATCAAAACTCCTTGCGATGCATCCCTCTTGATAGTACGGCGTACCTATACTCAAGATCAAATATAAATGCAATAAAAGAACTCTTGAGCTTCTTCTTCAAGAATGGCCATACTTGATCAATATATCCTCATGAGAGATCCATCCATCAATGGCTCATTGATTTGAGCACTTCTACCTTGAGCTAGTGACTTTGATCTTTGTATACGAATGAAACCCAATTCTCGATTAAGTCACCCTTCTCATGACTCAATGAATATGTAATGCTTCTTCATTGCTTCACTCGGTTAGGCTCGACTTGATACCTCGAAACTTTCCAAGCTATAGCCACTTCACCCTAGCCAAGCACATGGTCCAAGTCACTACTCGGCCAACCATAGCTTAGTACCGCGTTGCTAATCCCTTGCTTGATTTCTTCATCCATTTGTTGCCAATTTGAGTTAAGCTTTGATTCAACATGAAGAGTGGAATTCTATTGAGATCATGCCTTCTTTTAATTTAAATATCTCATTTTCTTATAACAAGCTTCTTCATTCAATAAGAGATCATCCAATGTTCCAATATCAATATGTCTCTATCTTAACCTTCATTAGCTTGTCATATACCATCTATATGCTCCATGGGATCATACATATCAAATATCATGACATTCAACCTTAAGTAGAGCCATTTCATAATGTGAGGCAATTACCCATTCCTCAACTCATCTTGTACAACAATGGCTTGTCTTCTCATATAGATGTTCAATATCATATATCATGCTTTGTTATTTATATGTTGCAACCTGCTCACATGCTTAACAAAGACATTAGATCTTTAATCTAGTTGTCAATCAATACACCAAAACCCACTTAGGGCCTATATGTCTTTCAATCTCCCCCTTTTTGATGATTGATGACAACCTCGATTAAATCTTACAAAAGATATTAAATAAAGCTTAAAAACTTAGATTTAGGTTGAGCTCCCCCTCAATATGTGCTATGAATGGAGTTCACAATATTTGGCCTTAAATGCCAATTTGCACATTTTTCAAGAAAACATGGAGCTCCCCCTAAATCTTAGCAACAGTGGGGTGCAAAACAAGTGTGTGAACATTTAAACCGTGATGCATGCAGTAAATAATCACTACAACACATAGAGCAAGAAAAGGCGGTCACATTGTCCGGCCAAACTCGGTGCCACCGGTTTTGCCCGAGCAGCATTGTCAAAAGCAATACATCACCCATATAAAATCACACTAACATGCAATTGAGTCTTAATAAGCATGAAAAGGTTCACCACACATTTTAGCACACATAGCAAAGGTTCTCAAGTCCAATTGAAGCTAGGAGGATTTTATTACAAAGGCACTGTTGCATACAACGGCCAAAACCGGTGCCACGGTTACCGGAAACTCGGTGCCACCGAGTTTGCCCGATAGAAGGGATGCTACAACACACCAAAATCGGTGCCACCGAGATCGAGAAACCGGTTCCACCGGATTTGTGCGAACGGAGAGCGAACATCAAGCTTTCAATCGAACACCTCTCTCCCCCTTTGTCATTAATCACCAATAAAGGTCTTGGGGGGGGTCTTGGACGGTTGCTCGGGGGTTCTTCTTCTTCATCATCTTGAGACGGTTGCACAAACCGACTCGGAGGCATAAAGGGTGGTGGTGGCGGGGAATGGAGGATAGTGAGACCGCATTCCCTCATATGGATTGAGCGAGCCAAAAAGTGTACCATAGTACTATCCACCCGCAACACCGAACTTCTTTGTGCATTGGGATCCATGGGCGGCATGCTAGAGGAGATGCCTTGGCCTTGTGTGCCTATGAAGGGAGCCTCTGAATATGAAGATCGAGCACTATACACTCCTCCAAAGGTGGGATTGTAGTATGAGTTTCCATAGGTTCTATCCCAATAGTCCTTGTTGGTTGCCAGATCAACTTGTTGTGATCTTTCCCAAATGCTCTCAAAGGTCTCTGGCTCACTTTCTTCCTCATCGGATGGTGCATGTGGTATGGGCGGCCTATTTGTGAGAGAGGGGTTTTCATACATGAGCCTTATCATCCTTGAATCCCTCTTTCTAAGTTGTCTCTCCTTGTGAACCGCATCATTTGCTTTCATGCAAGACCCACACCAAAAGTTGAACAATTTTCTAAGTGGAGAAGGGGGCTTTTGCACTTGTTGCTGCCCACGTCCATGCCCTCTACCTTGTGAGGTCCTTGCTGCCCTAGACGGTGCGGTAGCAGCGGTGGGCTGTTCGGGGGCTTCTTGGCCTCCAATATTCCTTGTGCCCTTTCCAAATCTGCTAGAGAAGGTCCCACAACATCATTCTTCAAGTGGAAAGGCTTATGCTCATGATCATAGACAAATGTGTAGTTTGTGATGGTCTCAATGACATGCATGAGATAAGGAGCATATCCACAACTCTTTTGTGGTGAGTCGGAGATGGAATGAATTTCCTCCCAAATGTAGTCCACAACACTAAATTCCGGCTCACTAGGACACATGTGCCTTAACAAATCTCTTCCATAGCTTGACACATTTGATTGGTCCCCTTACCTAGGAGCAAGTGCATTTCTAAACATGCGGTGCAAGTATGCATAGAATGGTAGCATGCCATTGACTCGTCCAAAGTTCCATTCTTTTCCGGGATGTACATGAACTTCATGTCTACCTTGTCCATGTCATGATCTCTATGGATCTTCATCCTTCCAAGATCTTCTTCATCAAAACCAAGTAGATATGCAAACTCGGTGATAGTGATGCCAAACCATTTTCCCTCGGTCATCCAATGCACAATTTGGTCGTTCTTCCATGTGGTGAAGTAGCATGTGGCATAGAATTGTGCAATCACTTCATTGTTCCATGACTTGGCAAAACCCATGATTGTGCAACCGAGTTGGAGAACCGGGATCTTGTTCCAAGCCTTGAAATCCTTGGTGGAATCCTCAAATCGCCAAGAAATCGCCTTCTCTCCCTCTCCTTTAACTGTTCTGAGTCATGGGTGAGAGAGGAGGGGTAAATGGAGTGAAGAGGTAAATGTAACCGGGTAAGTCACGGGTATATCCTGTGCTGCCGACAAAAACCGGTGCCACCAGTTTTGGAAAACCGGTGCCACCGGGTTCTACTCAACCCGTGGACTTTTGTCCATTAATTCATCTCTGCACTTCCTCCATCTTTCCTCTTTCTTTTTCTGACTTTTATATTCATTTTTGCACAACCCTCTCTGTCTCGGGTATGGATTTTGAAAGATTTTGATGAAATGGGAGAAATCCAAAGTTTGCAATCCCTTGAGATAGAAATGAGTAGCTTCTTTTGAACTTGAGGTGATCTTGCCATTTATGGTTAGCCAACAATCAAACATGAGCAACAATAACCATAAACAACAAGACACGATCTAAAAGATCAAGACTCAAAAATTTTGCAAATAGCACAACACCTACACATGCTAGTGAATTTTTGAAAGTCTATCCTAAGTCACGAGAGAGTATGCAAAGATTACTAGACAAGATAGGTCTTAGAATATTTAGCTCATGCCTCTACTAAAATTTTTAGGCACGGTTAGAAAAATAAAGTTTCCAACAAAAACTTGTGAGGCATCAACTAAATATCTAAACGCTCATCACTACCACCAAGCAACAAATCAAGGTGATGCTAGCTCATTTTGCACACCAAAACTCACACAAGCAAGAATAGGGCCTAGATGCCCAAATTAATAACTTGAATTTAGGATTCATACCTTTGCCTTCATTATAGATTTTCTCACTTAGAGAAACTCACATAAGTTAACTTGTACTTTTAGTCTTTCAATAACTTCCTCTTGTCACTTTTGATGAGAAATACCCATTGTGTGCTAAAGATGACACAAGAACACAAATATTAAAAGCACAAGCTCTAGTCTCACATTGGATGACTCTTTGAGAGTAGAATGGAAGTAAGTCACCCAACAAGAAACCTCATAGCATGGGCCAAACTCCTCAAAGATAAGTGCACACATGGATATGTGGATGGAAAAGACATGTGCACTACCTTGGTCAAATATGTCCAAGTTAAGGAATTTAAATCATGTTATGGTGAGTAGCCAAAGATAAATGTAATTCAATCCAAAAATAAAGAGAAAGAGATACAATTACAGATATGGATTGGTGACCTCCTTGTCATGTGGCTTGCTCACAACCAACACCTTTGCCATAAGAATCATTCAAGGGAAGAGTATAGATAAAATATTGAGACACCTCACACTTGAACTACACACATGAATTCTTGCGAGTGATGTTAGTACCAAGAGACACAAAATGTGAAGTGAGCTCCCCCTAAATAGGTGCATCAAGTATTTGAATCTTGAGAAGTGCACTTTTGACTCAATTAAAGCACTAGGGTAGCAAGCTCCACATTTTGGTCAAAGTTCATAAGCAAATAAGAATATGTGGAATGAGATCAAGAGTAGCTCACAAACTATTTTTGCTTAGTCTCCTTTTATTTTGAATCAAGAATAATTTGTCTTGAGGTATTTCCAAACATTTCCTTTCCAACCCTTGCTGATCCTGGGAAACTCGGTGCCACCGAGTTTATAAATCCGGTGCCACCGGATTTTCCCTGAGTTCTGCAAATTTGCTTTTCTCAAGAGTTGACCATCCTTTTCTTGATTCTTTCTTGCTCTTTTAGCTCACATAAGTTCTCCTGCATGCACAAGTCACTCAATGCTTCTAGATGAAGCGGTTAATAGCATCGAATGGTATTTGACATAATTTTGCCAAAGAGAACATATATAGGTTGTCCACCTCATATGATCAACTAGCACAAGAGCAAGTTTTGCATATGAGAGTGAACAACAACGAAGAAGAGGTACTTATCATGGGAGGAGCATTGAATAAGATTTCTTTGATTTATGTCACTTGGTCCTTTTCTATTGATGAGTCACAAAATTTCTCTTGAGATATAGATGAATGAAAATTAATATCTTCTTAAGTGAACCAAGCTTTCAATGCTACTCCAAGTACCGCAAAGTCTCGTTAGGCATGTTTTGGTACCCAACGTGCATTGGGTCCGACAAGGTTAGTGATCAAGGACTTAGGTACCCAAATGGCCTTTGTGCCATTTCCTTGTGAAATAACCACGTTGAGGGCACTGGAGTCATTTGAGTCACTCCTAAGCTTCACATTACTATAAAGAACATGGTTGAGCTTAGTATTCTTACTATTGGGACAATCTTTACCAAGATGTCCCTTTTGACAACAAGTGTAGCAAATTTTGTGCTTGATGTTGCCATTTCTCTTTACACTTGTCACTGAGTCATTCTTCTCTCTAAATCTTTCTCGAGTCTTCGAAATCCTTTGTCGAGCTTCACTTGAGGTTTCTCGGTGGAAACCGGTGCCACCGGGTTTCTGCGAGGGAACCTTTGCCCGGTTGATACAAGCTTCAATCTTGTGCCCTTTCTCATGACAACCAAAGCATATTCTTTGAGCAAGACTTTTTTGCCTCTTTGATTGGTTTGGATTGTCTTCTTCCTTGAATGAGCACATGGATGCATAATGTCCCATGTGTGAGCACTTGTAGCACTTGATATGATCTAGCTTCTTTTTGTTGCTAATCTTGTGATCATTGATTTTGTGGCTTTGTTGAGAGATTGATAGAGTGACGATTATCCTCTTCTCAAGCTTCTTCACCATGGGCTCACGGTTATCTTGAAAAGGTTGCACCTTTTCTTTTCCCTTCAACTTAGCCACCTCTTTCTTGAGCTTTTCCACTTCTTGCATAAGATCATCATTTTCTTGAGCAATGAAGTCCTCACAAGGTTTTGCAATCACACAATCATACCAAGGAGGTTTGCCTTTTGGGCCACATGGGTTAGAACAAGATATATCATTTTCAACTTGAGTACAAGTGCTAGTGGTGCAATGAGGTGTGTAGAATTTAACTGAGTTTACCAAAACCTCATTTGCCACTTCTAGCAAAGTGTGTGATTCTACAAGCCTCTCGTGAGAATATTCAAGTTCTATGTGAGTTCCTTGTAGTTTCACAAACTTGCAAGTGATTTCCTCAAGTTGGTCCTTGAGAGCTTGATTTTCCTTTTCCAAGGATGCTGCACAAGATAGAGAGTTAGTAGCACAAGCATATGCCTTGGTAATGTCATCCTTGCACTTTCTAGACAAGACATCATTTGACTCCTTAAGTTTCTTCAATTCTTCTTCAAAGGAGTCTCGATAAGCTTGTTGTCTTGTGAGCTCATCTTCTTGCCTTCTTACTCTCTTTATGAGCTCTAGCACATTCTTCTTGTCTTTCTTGGTCATCTTGTCAAGCTCGAAGTCAAATTGCTCAACTTCACTTCCCTTCTTCCTTCTTCCTTTAGTCACTTGAGACTTGGAATTGTTAGTGCATAGTAAGGAAGTACTAGGGGCTGTAGATACCTCAATAGGCTTGTGTGAAGCTGCTCTGAAGTTCGACGAAGCAAGTTGGTGTTGATCACTGCCAAACCCGGTGCCACCGAGTTCTGAACTCGGTGCCACCGAGTTTGCCTGGTCAGAGGCAGTGGTCGCAATGTTGTCGCTCTTTTGCTTCGTGGATGAGGTTTTTAGAGGAGGAATGCATGATGTTGATGTTGAGCACTCCTCTAGTGATTCCTCTTCATCTTCGTCATCGTCATCATCGGCACTAGTGTACATGTCTTTGAGTGCCACCCAAATATGATGTGCATCATCGCAAATGTGTTCATTGTTAAAGATGAATTCTTGAATAACCTTGCTCACATTATTATACATGAGGTTAGTGATAGAGTAGTTATGGAGCACATTTTCCTTTTCCTCCTTTGATAGGTTGGACGTGTCCTCACTATCAAAATCCTCGGGAAGGATGCGGCAACCACAACTCACTCAAAAGGAGGACCCCAAGTATTTAATACATGAAGAACATGAGCGAGACCAAGAAGAGTAGTTTGAGCCGTCAAACCGAAGAGGCTCAAACGATACCTCACACGTAGTCGACATCCTTTTAACTCCAAGCGGTTAAGCTCAAATCGGAGCACCGGGCTCGATACCAATTGAAAGGATCTTGATGTCGCCTAGAGCGGGGGTGAATAGGCGAGTCCCGAAAATCACCACTTAAAACAATTTTATTAGTGAAACCCGGATACTCGGACTTTTCTCCGAGTTTACGGAAAGTCCGGAATCTCTAGAGAAATCTCCGGAATCTCCGGACCGGTGCCTTCGCGGCGGAATGAACACCTTGCCCAAAACCGGTGCCACCGGTTTTGCAAATCCGGTGCCACCGGGTTTGCGCAGCGATGACTCCCCTCTTCTTCTCCTTATTGTTTGCTTGTTTGGCTTGAACTCAAACTTGATGAATAGCTTAAGGATCGGTTCTTTGATGAATATAGAGTGCCCGCACTTCACAAACACTAACAACCAAGTGGCTCCACCAATATGACAAAGACAAGCAAGGTTAGATATAACAAGGTAAATGCGAGGTAACCAACAGGGAGACACAAGGATTTGTTTTACCGAAGTTCGGATTCACCACCGTGTGAATCCTAGTCTCCGTTGGGTTCTTCTCCTACCGAAGCCGGGTTGCATTCAACCCTTTTCCCGATCCACTAGATAGCTTCTTCCCTTTGGGAGGCGAAGCAAGACCTTCACAAAGCGTCCCACGACTCACCACACCTTGGGAGCTTGTGGGCGACGCCTAGCCGTCTAGGAGGCAATCCTCCAAGAGTAACAAACGCTTCACACAAGCTTGACGACGTCCAACAGTGCTCAAGGGATACAAGTGCTCTTGAATAGCTCACAAAGGTTTATCTCTACCACCCAACTCACTAGATCTAACAAAGATCAAACAACCTCACAAAGAGGGTTGGGGAGAGCTAGAATGGCTTTGGCTTAGTAAGGAATAGCAAGGAAGCACTCTAGCAACCTCGGGAACGGCGGCTTGCAACAGTAGAGGTTGAAGGGTATAAATACCCGACTCCCCAAAAACTAGTCGTTGGAGTTAAAACCGGAATCTCCGGGAAAAACCCGGATACTCGGACTTCCCAAAACTAGCCGTTGCAAACTTCGGTGAAAACCGGTGCCTTTGGTTTCCCAAAACCGGTGCCACCGAGTTTTCAAAACTAGCCGTTGGGCTCGTCGACACAAAACCGGTGCCACCGGTTTCCCAAAACCGGTGCCACGGGTTTGACACGGGGTCAAACCCGAAGACGTGTACGTGTGGTTTTTGTGTCTCTCTCAACTCACATGGGTTACTTGAGCACTGAGACATTATCAAAACTCCTTGTGATGCATCCCTCTTGATAGTACGGCATACCTATACTCAAGATCAAATATAAATGCAATAATAGAACTCTTGAGCTTCTTCTTCAAGAATAGCCATACTTGATCAATATATCCTCATGAGAGATCCATCCATCAATGTCTCATTGATTTGAGCACTTCTAGCTTGAGCTAGTGACTTTGATCTTTATATACGAATGAAACCCAATTCTCGATTAATTCACCCTTCTCATGACTCGATGAATATGTAATGCTTCTTCATTGCTTCACTCGGTTAGGCTCGACTTGATACCTCAAAACTTTCCAAGCTATAGCCACTTCACCCTAGCCAAGCACATGGTCCAAGTCACTACTCGGCCAACCTTAGCTTAGTACCTCGTTGCTAATCCCTTGCTTGATTTCTTCATCCATTCATTGCCAATTTGAGTTAAGCTTTGATTCAACATCAAGAGTGGAATTCTATTGAGATCATGCCTTCTTTTAATTTAAATATCCCATTTTCTTATAACAAGCTTCTTCCTTCACTAAGAGATCATCCAATGT
This sequence comes from Cenchrus americanus, assembly GCA_947561735.1. Lineage (NCBI taxonomy): Eukaryota > Viridiplantae > Streptophyta > Magnoliopsida > Poales > Poaceae > Cenchrus > Cenchrus americanus. The sequence goes on from OX387243.1 coordinate 107,792,317, forward strand.
TCCAATATCAATATGTCTCTAACTTAACCTTCATTAGCTTGTCATATACCATCTATATGCTCCATGGGATCATACATATCAAATATCATGACATTCAACCTTAAGTAGAGCCATTTCATAATGTGAGGCGATTACCCATTCCTCAACTCATCTTGTACAACAATGGCTTGTCCTCTCATATAGATGTTCAATATCATATATCATGCTTTCTTATTTATATGTTGCAACTTTGCTCACATGCTTAACAAAGACATTAGATCTTTAATCTAGTTGTCAATCAATACACCAAAACCCACTTTGGGCCTAGATGTCTTTCGGGTGTCGCGGGTCCGAGGTGCATAGAATCCATGTGTTCTCTAGGTCTTGGATATGCGTGCATGGTGTTGTGGGAGTCTCGGCGGTGGCAGTGCGAAGGCGAAGCTTTCAAAGAAGCTTGGTGACTAAGGATGAAAAATGGACGGGAATGGGTGGGGAAACCCCTCTGTTACAACATTTTATCACCGAAAACAGAATCGATTCTGGAATAATCGGAACGAGAGCGGGATGAAAGGGATTACGAAAATGGGTGGGACCGGTTACTGAAACGGGAATTTATATTTTGATATGTATGCATGCGACATTGTTGATTTTTATTGCTATGCTAGTTGCCAACTATATCTTGAAATTTCTAAGGACTCTTAGACTAGTGATCTTTTATGAAACATAAAGCTAGCATGATCTTTAGTTCGAAAAAAAAGCTAGAGGTACCTACTAATACATATTAAGTCCATTTCATTTTTTAGAACTAGCGAAGTGCCCGTGCGTGCGTTGCTACGGGCATTAGACACTAAATGATTGTATCTTCCCATGCACTTAAATTAAATGAAACATTTCTTCCTTCGCAAATACATATTTTAATTTTTGAAATTCATAATTAATAATAAGAACAATGAAAGTAATCATATGTTTAGTAGCTGTTAACACCAAAATTTGGTAAGGAGTCCGACTTGTGGGTCCGACTCGATGAGGAGTCCGTCCGGTGGAAGGAAAGCTTTTTCGGATGTATTCGGCGGAAAGATCCGCGGTCGGGCATGTCCGCTTCCGTTCGGCAAGGGAACGGTTGAGCTGATTTTGCGGGATTGGAGATGACGTGGCTCAAGCGGGGAAGGGCGAATGGATGGATAGGCGATCAAGCTTAGAGATAAGTTAGGCAACAAATCCATTCGAAGTTGTACTTGGCGGGGTATAAATATGAGCCCGAATGTATGTAACGAACACAATCATTCTTCAATACAAACCGGCCTTACGCCAAACCCTAGAGTCCATTTGTCGTGTCGTCGAGTTCTTCGAGAGGGTTCATCGATCCGTCGACCTCCTTGAGTACGGCAACCTTGTATCATATCTAGTATCATGCGGTGGATTTAGATCTGATGCAAGTAGTCTTGATACCATGCTTCGTGTCATGCGGTAGATTAAAGCTTGGTTCAAGAAGGTTTCTTGTTAGGTCATGAGCCATGCGGTAGGCTAAGATATGGCTTGAAGCTAGTTATCGGCTCTGTTGGATTTTGGCAAGATCCAATAGATTCATTAAGTTACCCCGTGTTGCTTTGAGTTTTTGCTTTACGTTTAAATTCATGTGACACCTTTTTGCCCAATCTAGATGGGTTTGGATCGGCTTTTTACCTTTTGGTGATCCTTATGCGAGTCAAGTTCGTGCTTTGAGTTATTTCAACACGTGGATCACGTGCTCTTCGGATAGCCGAAACCGAATCAATCTAGGTTGCTACGTGTTGCGGGTTCAAACTTGCCAACGTTTGTATAAATCTTGAAAGAAGCGAGTATCACGCGGTAGATGCGGGTTTTTGGTTTGCTTTGGAGCTAGTCATCCGGTGGATTAGATTTCAAATCAATGCGATAGATTTATTTTACTTGGTAATGTTCGTTCCTTCTTCATGGACCACGAATCGGTACATTCGGCCGTATTCGATTATGTTTCTCACGAGTAGAACACGTGCGTAATTCATGCTTTAAATAATGTATGCTTTTAGCTTTCCATATTTAGATTGTATCATGCGGTGGATAGATCTATTTGTGGAAAGTGGTGCGATCCCCATGCAAGTTGTATCATGCGGTGGATAGATTTGTTTGGCATCGTACTTGACGGATTTTAAAGTACCTAGACATGCGGTAGACTAGTGCTTTGGATCTATGCATGCTTATTCATTACATGTTTATGTTCGTGCTTTACTTCATTTATTTATTTAATGTTGATCACCACGGGGATCGGTCGTGATCTCACGCACGTGCATCTTTGTCCAAACAAAGACCTATCGCCGTCATGCTTATGTCATCCATTCGGCTATGTTACTTTTTCTTCTTTAAGCTCCCGAATGGTGTCAGTTTGCTAGCGAGATAGCTTTCCATAGCTATATGTCGTCTTACTTGGCTTCGTGGCCGTAAATATGGAGCTATGCGGTACCACCGGCAAGTTCCAAGCTTTGGTATCTAACTACTTTCTCTTTTTGTTAATTTTCGGGGAAAATTGGTCGACACGTCTCATGATTCTTTGCGCGTGTGAAGCCGGCTTGTTCGGCTTCTTGTGTGTTTGGTGCTAGGCACATTTTGCGTCAACACACTTTTTGGCACGCTCGGTGGGACTACGGTCGAAAAGATCGGGATGCCGAAATCGCGGATATCATGGATGTCAACATTGAGGACCTCTCTCCGAGCAACGGCGGCGGCTCCGGGACGCGCGTGGACCAATTCTAGCGAAGTGTCTGCTGTCCTTCAAGAAGAACGAAGTGGCGTCCCGTGCACGAAAAGTGACATGCCCGGGGTATTGTTGCCAGGGGAGAGCGACGCCACGACCCAGCAGGAAGGGAGAGAAATGCTCCCAAGCGTCCGGGATTCTGCGGACCACGTTTTGAGCAAGCACCACAAAGATTTCCTTGGTGCGTTCCAGCAAATGATGGTGGCTGTCTTTGGCCCAGGCATGGCGCAGGCATTCAGCAAGGCACCCATCCAAGCGGGCACCGTGGAATTGGGCGAGTCAAGCTCTCAACCACCATTACGAGCCCGGCCGGTCCGGCCTCCTCCTCAAAGCGGCCGGGAGTCAAGCTTTCCGGCCCTCCTCCACAAGGTGCGGGAGGTCGGCCATCTCAACCCCCGCGCGGCGACGGGAGGACGACCGGTTCGGCCACCACCACGGGGCGGCACGGGTCGGGCGTGCACGCGGTCGAACCCGTACCAACCCACGTACGGGGACTTGGCGTTCGGCTCGCCCGGGGCCCCGCTCGCTTCGGCCACGGGATTGCTCCGGTGAGCAAGCGGCTACAAAGGAATCTCTACGGCGGAGGCTACCACGAGGTGGGGAACTACGGTGCCATAGACGCCTTCCTACATCCGGGTTCTTGTTGACGGTTAATAGTTGTATCAAAGTTCGTTTGTGACTTGCAAGCGGACAAGTCTCCCGTCGTAGTCAAGGGACCCTTCTTCCCTCAAGTGGTAAACCAAAGGTATCGAATCTGTGGAACAATGTGCAACGCAAGGATTCAATCTAGTAAAGCAAGGTAAAGCTATCTATTGAAGAATCAAATTGCATCTAATCTAAGGTATCATAAGGAAAACAAATCTATTCTAATCTACTAAAGAGGTAGCAAGAGAAAGAAAGAGATAACCAATCTAGAGAATCTAGATAATGCTAACGTTGTAGCTCCAAACAAGATAGATGAAGATAGAAAAGTGAATCTCATTAAAAGCATTTTTAAATCGTGGCCTTCCCATCCGACTCCGAAAACGCCCGCCTTTCGGAACCCCCGTTCTGTCACAACGTATCCCTATTCATGCGGGTAGTCTAGGGCGAGTTCGATAGAACAAGTTGAAATCACTTGGCCGGTCCGGTATGCACCTCTAGCCACCGCGGCTACAAGAGCACCCTATGTAATCTAGCCGCAAACTAGATCGTAGAAGAAGCAAAACCAAGAAGAAAACAAAATCATCGAGAAGGCACTTGATCGCTAGAAATCGAATTCACTTACAAACTTCACCATGAATGATTACATGAACAAGATCACCACGGGGCCCTCCCTCGATCTTGATCCTCGCTCGGAGCTCCAACGTGGTCTTCCATGCAAGGTTCCCACGTCGGCTAGGGAAACCCTAGACAACTAGCACGACCCTCATCTCCGAGATGGTGTCCCTCAAGCTTCTCTTGCTCCTCGGCGGCGGATTACGACTTCCGTTCTCCGTGGCTCTCGGTCGGGGGGCTATTTATAGTACGAGAAGCAATTAGGTCAAAGGGGAGGCCGATTGGGCCCGAAAAGGGCCGGGCGGCCGGCCGGGCCCAAGTCGGCCCATCCCGCGGCTGCTTCGCCGGTGTTGCTTCCCACGTCTTCTAGATGTTCTCCCCTTTTGCATGTGGGCCCTTGACGTCGGTTTCTCTCCGAATTGGACTCAACTCCTTGTCTTGCAAGATTCGGCACTTTTACGGTTCGGTCCTCGGAGTTTATCATCTTCTCGGGCTTGGTCCTTGGGCTCTTGGAGTCATGTTCACTTCATTGCTTGACTTGTATCGGGCTTCAAGGTCTTGTCATGAGGTGCTTAATGAACTTATCCCGGAAGTCTTACTTTTAACGTTAAAACCACTGCGTAAACACTTAACTCCAAAACCGACATGCACAAGTGAACTTGTTATACCACGGGGGTTAGTACCAATTAATAAGATACAAAAGTCATGCCAACACCGAAGGTAAACTCATGGCTAGGTTGACGGATTTTCACCGTCAACGGTTACGTACCGGTTGCGGGCGCACGGAAGGACGACGCCTTGGCGCGGAAGATGGCCGAGTTGATGCGAGAATCGGTTCGGCCTCAAACCAAAAATGCGGGGACACCGCCTACAAGCCGCCGTTCCCGAGTGGTACTTCAACGTTCTCCTTCCGCCAAGGGTGAAACCTCCGACGGAATTCACGAAATTTTACGGGCAAGACGACACAAGCACGGTAGAGCACATTGCTCGTTACCCGATGTAGCTCGAGAGAATGCTCGGGCGAGAAAGCGTTCGGGGTCGGATACTTCCCCGCGTCACCGACGGGCCCCGGCATTCCGGTGGTTCTCGTCCTTGCCCCCCGAGTCGGTTAGCGAGATGGAAGGACTGGAACGAGAAATTCCACGTCCATTATTTCGGCGGCGGCTCGGAGAAGAAGGCGATCGACCTTGCCACCACGAAGCGAGAGGCACGGCGAGACGCCATTGGAATTTCTCGGGAGGTTCGGGGAATTTAAAGGCATGTGCTTTTCGCTCAACTTGCCGGATGACCGGTTGGTCGACATGGCCATTGCCGGGATGCTTGTCGGCCGTGCGTGAGAAGTTTGTTTGGCATGGAGTTCGACAATGCGGGGCGGTGTCCCAAAAGCTATCGTTGATGAGCAACCAAGCGTACGGCTTCAAGAAGGATGCCAGGTTCGGCAAACAGCACGACGTGGCTGACATTTACAACTAGTTCCTGGACAAGGCCGACCTGTTGGAGGATTCTGATGATGAACAAGACGTAGCTGCGGCCGAGATCATGTGGGGAAAAGAGCCATTGACTATGGATTAGCACCGGGTCAAGCAGACCAAGGGCACCTACGACTTCGACATCACGAAAGCTGACAAGTTGTTTGAGCTCCTGGTAAAGGAAGGCCGAATCGGGCCGCCCGAAGGGCATTCCATGCTTCGGCCCGATGGAGTCAAGGGGAAACGTTACTGCGTCTTCCACGACGGGGACTCGCACTCCATCAACGGCTGCGGGGTCTTCGGGATGAGGATCCGAGAGCCATCCGGGAGGGGCACCTCAAATTTGACAACAAGATGAAGGCTGGATGGCCACCCCTTCCCTCGGAACATGGTAGGCTTTTCCGTCAACATGGTGACGGCTAAGGAGAAGGGCAAGGTCAAAGTCTTGACCTCGGCCGGGGCTAGACGGGATGGAGCGGTGGACCGGAGCGTCAAGTAACTGCGGAACGAGGTGCATGGAGAAGCCCCCCCGCATTCTCAAAAGCCACATCGAAATCGGGGAATCATCCAAAGCCAAGCCAAGCCCGGGGTGACCACGAGCATCCTCCTCAACAAGTGGCGGCGCCGGTTGGAAAAAGAGCACTACCGGAAGCGAAGATACGAGGAGGAGAAGCGCGAGCCGAAGAGGAGGCACAAAGAAGGGACACGGAGCAATACACGCGCGAGCGGAGCGCGCGCACCGGGGATGTGCATTCTTCGGGCATTGTTGGAACGAGGGTTTGAAGTTGCCCACGGCGAGGAACCGCCCCGAATGCGGTGACGGGTATTTTGAGTACGGGCGGGGAGAGCGCAATCGCCGATCCGTCCATGAGAGAATTGGAAGGATCCATCCTAACGAGGATCGGCGCCAAAAAATTGAAACCATTGATCATCCCGGGGAAAAGGCAAGCTGATTTAAGGTGGGTCGATCAAGAGGAGGACGAGGATGAGTACATGCGGCAAAAGGGGCAATGGTGCCCTCCGGCCTAAGGAGAAGTCGGAAGAGACGGGTTCCAACGCTTGAGGAACCGTGAACCGGAGACAGGCGGGATTCAAACAAGGCCGGTGTGGCGTCCAAAGGATCAACTTTGAAGGGTCAAAGCGTTCGGCTCCAACATGCATGGTATATTTTTCGCCGAATGAGTTTATGGCTCTGCTAATCGGGTTGTGCGGGGAAGAGGCGTCCCTAGATGATGAGCGGATCGAGGGGATGATGGCGCGTTTCGGTGCTAGCCAAGCGAGGCCATCTTCGACAAACCGGCCAAAAATCGACACATGAGGCCGCCGCACGAGGGGATATGTCAATGGCAAGCCATTGATCAAGATGTTTGTCGACGGTGGAGCGGCGGATCAACGTAATGCCGTACACCACCTTCGGGAAACTTGGCATGGGCCCTACCGATCCGACGCCTACAAGCATAATACCGAACGATTTCGGCGGGAATCCTTCGGACACCAAGGGATGCGCTCACGTGGATCCGATGATCGGGTCCAAGACACCGCTCACGACCTTCTTTGTTATCGAAGGTAAAGGAGTCTCGACCCTCTTCGCTTGGACGGGACCGGATTCATGCCAATTGTGCGTCCCATCCACCATGCATCGGCGGCTTATCCGGTGGTGGATGATGATATTGAGGTCGTCCAAGCGGATGACTCCGTGAGCGTTGCGAACATGGAACCGGCTTTACGGGAATACCAAGGCATTGATTGTTTCTCGGGGAAAGGCGGGGAGAAGGTCTGTTGAACTGTCGGCGGCGATCAACGGCCGATTCAAGCGATCGGCTCTTATAGTAATTTTTAATGGAAAACCCCGTCAATGGCACCGATGGCAAGTTGGGGCGAGGATTTATGTCGGTCGACAAATTAGAAGAAGTTGATATCGGAAGCGGTGATAAGCCAAGGCCGACGTTCATCGGTGCGGACTTGCAACCGGACTTCGGGGAGGAATTAATCAAGCTACTCAAGGAATACAAAGATTGCTTCGCCCGGGATTATTCGAAGATGCTCGGACTGGATCGTTCCATCGTTGAGCATAGGTTGCCCATCAAATGCGGTTTCAAACCGTACAAGCAACCACCCCGGAAAATCTACAAGGATGAGGTATTGGCCGATGTGAAGAAAGAAGTTGAAAGATTACTTGATGCAAACTTCGTTCGGCCATGCAGATATGCGGAGTGGATTTCTAACATTGTCCCTGTTTACAAGAAGAATGGAAAAATGAGGGTCTGCATAGATTTCAGGGACTTGAACAGAGCTACTCCGATGGATGGTTACCCCATGCCTATTGCCGATTTGTTGGTTGACGCCGCTGCCGGGCACAAGGTTATCAGTTTCATGGACGGCAATGCGGGATACAACCAAATTTTCATGGCGGTAGAGGATATATCGAAAACGGCCTTCGGATGCCCCGATCATATAGGCTGTTTGAATGGATAGTCATGACTTTTGGATTGAAGAATGCCGGTGCAACTTATCGGCGAGCCATGAATTACATCTTTCACGAGTTGATCGGCAAAGTTGTTGAAATTTACATCGATGATGTGGTGATCAAGTCCCTAAGTCATGACACACATTTGGAAGATGTGAAAAGGACCTTGGAATGTACCCAAAAGCATGGTTTGAAGATGAATCCAAATAAGTGCGCTTTTGGAATTCTTGGGATTTTTGGTCCACGAAGGGGGGGATTGAAGTTGGCAAGAAGAGCATGAAGGCCATCGATGAAGTTGTTCCGCCAACTAATCTCAAGGAGTTACAATCCTTGCTCGGCAAAATTAACTTCGTGAGGAGATTCATTTCAAATTTGTCACGAAAGTTTTACCATTCTCTCCATTCTTTGAAGCTAAAGAAAGATCGGAAGTTCACGTGGGGCGACGAACAACAAAAGGCTTTTGATGAGATCAAGCGGTACATGAAGGAGCCGCCGATCTTGGTCCCTCCTCGAGTGGAGAAGCCTTTCAAGTTGTACGTGGCGGCCGATACCCAAACCATTGGATCGGCCCTTATTCAAGAATTCGAAGAGAAGGAACGGGTAGTAGCATATCTTAGCCGAAAATTACTTGATCCCGAGACTAGGTATTCGGTTTGTAGAGAAGTTTGTGTACGTGCGTATACTCTTCGGTGTACAAAGTTTCGGCACTACTTGTTGAATTCCGAATGCCTTGTGTATTCCAAGTTTGATGTAATAAAACATATGTTATCTATGCCAATTTTGAACGGCGGGGATTGGCAAATGGATTTTGGCTTTATCGAGTTCGAGTTGAAGTTCGAATCGGCAAAAGCTATCAAAGGTCAGATCATTGCCGATTTCATAACTGAACATCGTGATCCGTCAATTGATTTGCTTGAAATTACCCCTTGGGCTTTATTTTTTGATGGATCATCATGTGGTAAAGGTGGGGGAGTAGGGATCCTACTAATTTCGCCTAGGGGTGAGATGTTTGAATTTGCCATCCCTATACGCCCCTTTGTTACGAACAATCGAAAGCTGAATACGAAGCATTACTTCGAGGGCTTCAATATTTGAGAGAAGCGGGGCCGTTTCGATTGAGGTTTATGGAGATTCGTAGCTGGTGATCAAGCAATTGAACGGCCAATACAAATGCAAAAGTGAAGCACGCGAGGAGTTACTACGAAGAATGCAGGGAAATCTTGAAGAACTTTCCGTTGGTAACTCTACAGCATATTCCTAGGGAACATAACGAAGAAGCAAACAGGTTGGCTCAGAGCGCCTCGGGTTACAAAGAAAACCAAGACGCGTTTGCTGCAGATGTGTGCGCACTAGGGACGGATCTTGCGGAGGATGATTGGAGAAAAGAGATCGTCGACTATTTGAAGGATCCATCCTGAAAGGTCTCTAGGAAGCTCAGGTACAAGGCCATAAAATTCGTTCTTCTGGATGACAATTTGTTTTACAAATCATTAGATGGGGTGTTGCTACGATGCCTGGGTCCAGAAGAAGCGAAGAAGATGATGAGTGAAGTGCATGATGGGATATGCGGAGCACATCAATCGGCCTACCGCATGAAATGGGTTGTCGGGCAAAGTTGGGTGCTTTTGGCCGACAATATTAGAGGATTGCTTTGAGTATTACAAAGGATGTCGGGATTGCCAAAGGTTTGGAAATATTCAAAGGGTTCCTGCATCGGCATTGAATCCCATCATCAAGCCATGGCCATTCGGGGGCCGGGGTATTGTCGGTGTTTTAGACCGGCAACCTACTACGGGGAGTACCCGAAGTAGATGAATGTGACTCGCCGAGATCGGTAACTCGAAGGAAGAGACACGTGGCACACAATTTAGACGGGTTCGGGCCGCGAGGTGCGTTATACCCTACGTCCGTCTTTGCGTAGCTCTGGATTGATAGGGCACGATTACAGGATGGTGCAATAGTGCGCCGTGGGTTGTATGAGATGAGATTGGATGAGGGGATCGGTCCCTGCCTCGCCTTATATAGTCCGGGAGGCAGGGTTACAAGTCGGAGTAGGAAGAGAGTACTAGTCGAGTACGTCTAGGAGTCCTCTGCACAGTGCGGAACATGCACAGCTTCCTAACCGAGTACTACTCTGTCTAGTCCTTGTGCTCCACGCCTTCAGGTGCCGTATAGCGCAAGCCGGGTAGTCCCAGGGGCCCACCGAGTAGTCGGTCCTGGTACCCACCGAGGTAGTGGGCCCAGGGAGGTCCATACGACAAGCCCCCGAGTACTTTGTAGTCGAGAAGGATAGCTTCCAGTAGTCTTGACGGCCTTAACGAGTAGTCCTCAAGCGTCCCCGAGTGCTACAAGTCAAAAGTCCTCAAGAGCGATCGAAGCATCCCGAGGGCCGGAATGTACTCCGGTCGATGTTTGAGCAATCTTGAAGTCTTCTCGAGTAGTCCCAAGCGTCCTTGAAATCTGCCTTCGAAGGTCTTCAAAAAATGCTGTCTTTGTCTTGAAGCCGAAGCCGTCATGGAGGTGCGATTTGCGGAACCGCAATCCACGTGGAGTAGCCCCGAGCCTCGAGCCGCGGGCTGCGGGGCGAGGATCTATCCGAGGTCTCGGCAAGAAAATCCCGAAAAATCCGGAGAGAAAAAACCGAAGGACACGTGGAACGGAGCCCCCGAGCCTTGAGTCGAGTACTTCCTCTCGAATTGAAGGGTCTTCTTGGAGAACGTGGCACGAGATGCTCTTGATACCGGCCCGCGTCCCGGGTAGTCGAGTAGAAGTAGCGCGAGCCCCCGAGGTGAGGCGCGTCGACTAGTAGAATACGAAGAGTCACGCGCGGCCGGCCGAGTCGGCCGCGCGTGGACTTATCCGGCCGCCCGTTACGGAGGCGTTTTGGCTTATAAATAAATGCCGAAACCCTTAGGGTTTTCCACCCAAGTGAGCCGCAGTCATTTGCCGCTTGAATCTTGAAGTAGATCCACTCCGGCGCTCGGCGCCGCCGTAGTAGATCCGAGCGCATCGCCACCCGAAAGCTTTAGGGTAGCCCCCGAGCGGATGCGAGTGAAAACTCCCCGCACTTGGAGAATGAAGCCATCGCCGTCGAAGACGTCGAAGGCCGGCGGGGAAGAAAAGGAGCCGCGCGCGAGGCCGCCGCGGCCGGCACCGGAGCGGCGCCGCCCACATCTCCACCGCGCGGCGGCCCAAGCCGCGAGTGGAAAAAGTCGAAGGTCAAGACGGAGGACCTGCCGACCCACGTTGAACGGCGGGTTCATCGGGGAGAAGGAGATCGACATGTGGAGATCCGCCGCGGGGAGATCCGTATCCGATGGAGAAGGCCGAAGACGAGATCCCGATGTTCTCGCGCTTCGTGGAGCGCGGTCTTGCGCTACCAGCAAGCGACTTCTTCAAAGGGCTGCTCAGGTACTATGGCATCGAGTACCTCAACTTGAACCCCAACGGTATCTTCCATACTTCGTCTTCGTCCACTTCGCGAAGCCTTCACGGGAATCAAGCCGCCTTGGGTTCTCTTCGGAAGTTCTTCGCGTGAAGCCGCAGCCTAGCGCCTCCAACCCCAGAGTAGTCGGAGGGGCGGGATCCGGTCGAGGGAGGATGCCGCGGAGCAGTACCTGGCGTACAAGCTCGAGGACTCCAACACCGACTAGAAGACGAGATGGTTCTACATCACGAACCACCATCCCGAGCTACCAAAGCCAAGCGGACGGCAGCCCAGGCACCAAGATTGGTGGAACACGGAGCCCACCATGCAAGAGGGGATCCGGCTCCGGAGTTGCTAGCGCGCATCAAGACTCTCGGGGATGCGGGGTCGAGGGCCGAACACGTGGCCTTCAGTTTCATGAAGCGCAGGATCCAACCGCTGATGGCGCGGGATACGATGGGCTTCGAGTACACCGGCGACGACGACACGTCGCGGATGCCGGGGGGCGAGCTCGACGACAACGACATTGTCGAAAGGTTGACGAGGATCTTCAAGGACATGCCACCGTACATGGCGTGTCCCGGTCGAGGAGTACTCGCCGCGCGCCCGCCCAACGAGGTGAGTAGTCGTACCCCCTCGTCGAGTAATAAGTACTCGTAGTGAAGTTGCTGACGCCTTGTGTCTTTTGCGCAGGATGATGTGAAGCGGTTCGTCTCCGAGCCGCAACCGCCACCAAGCGGAATCGAGATCCCAGCGGTGGAGAAGGTGAAGGAGCGCCGAGTAGTCGGAGACGGCGACGACACCGTCATTGTGGAGGATACCTCCGATGACGACGATGAAGATGAAGACGCGGCTGCGGGACCGCTTCCGGTTGCGGTCGAGGTTTAGCCGTCCGGGCTTACCTCATGTGCCACTTGTACGGGACCCTCCGGCTGGCACGGAGGCTAGCCTTGCTGCGCCGCGCGCGGAGGCCGCGCAACCCCACCAAGAAGCGGGTGGCGAAGAAAATGAAGGTCTCGGAGACCACGCCTCCGGAGGTAGTACGTGAGCGGGGTGGTCGAGTGCCGGTAGTCGAGTACGTTGCTAACGAGTAGTCGTCTTTTGTGTGCGGGGAGGTGCCGCCAACGGAGCTGTCGAAGAAGGCGACGAAGGCGTGTGGGACCGGTGGGGGAGCCGGCTGGAAGCCGAAGTCCGGCCCCTCTCGTTGAAGAAGTGCGGGCGCGGTGGAGCGCCGGCCCCCCGCTCCGGAGGAGAGCGAGTACCCGCGTCCGCCGCCGTTGGAGAGATGGAAGCCGCAAGGACGCGGGGAGGCGCTGCGTCGGCCGCCGCCACCGTGGAGGAGGCGGTAGTCGAAGAGACGGAGGAAGAAACGCCGCCGAGGGTGGAGCGGGTTGATATCGCCGGCATCCTCGGTGCTCGGCCGTGACTATCGTCCGGTCGAACTTGTAAGTACCGCGTCTTCATGAGTAGTACTTGTTGTAGTAGTCGATTTGTGCGACGACCCTTTGTGGATACTTCGCAGAAAATCCACGGACACGAGCCGGGACGGGGAGGAGCCCGCGGCCGGCGGGGCGGGGAGAGGCCGCGCCGCCGGTCGAGGAGCCCGCTCACGAAGCCCGAGCCGCGGCCGAGCCCCCGGCTGCCGAAGCGCCGGCGCGCGGAGGCGGTCGTGGTCGAAGGTGAGTACTCTTCCGAAGCAATGGAGCTCCGGAAGGAGTAGTCGTAGGCACGCGATGCGCGTGTTCCTTGTTGACGGGCGGCGAAGGAGGTGACATCCCTGCGGGGGTGCCCATGCGGGGAGTTGACACCGAAGCCCGGAGGCTGCGGCGGGGAGCCCCCCGAGCCCGTGGGTGAAGTGGTCGAGAAGTCCGCCGAGGGGGAGGCGGCTACCACGTCGCCGGGGGTTGCCCCGGAGGTGGCGATCCGATCCCCCGAGATCCAAGACGCGGAGCCTATCCGCTCGGCGCCGATGACGGAGGCTACGTCGAGTAGCCGTGGCGGGATTGAGCTGGCGGCCGACGATCTCGTCGAGCCGGCAACGGTGGCCGGCACTTGGAGGCGATCCGGCCACCCGAGCGGTGGATGAAGGTACGTAGCCGAGTCTCCCGAGTAGTCAATCCTTTGCGTTGAGTACTGCGCTTGACTTGAAGTTGTATTGTGCGGGACGTCGCGGAGCGATCCCGCGAGAAGTCAAACATGCCGCAAGGTTACGGCGACACCGTGCTCCGGCGAGAGGCCCTGGAGGAGTAGCTCGTGAAGTCGAGGAAGCACGCGGCCGCCATGCAGTCGAAGCTTGACGCCGCCTTCGCCAAGTACCACAACGACGTGATGGACTTGCAGGCGAAGGGCGACGAGCCGGTGCGGAAGAACAAAGGCCTCCGCAACAAGAACAAAGGTATGTCTTTTGACTTGTTGGGTACTCGTTGGAAGTCGTCAAGCTCGACCCGTTGTTGTGTTTTCGGTGTTGCGGAACTCGAAGGCCGGGTGGAGCGGCCGAAGGTGTCGGAGGTCGGCATGAAGAACCTCTTCTACCGGGAGCAAGAAGCCCGCCGGGTACTTGAGCTCGACTACAAGGAGGGCGGCCTTCGAGTGCGAGAAGCACATGGAGGCTGCGAATTGCCTGCGACGGAGATCTCGTCAAGCTGCTACAAATCTTTGCGAGAAGTTGAACGAAGATTGCGAGGCGCTTCGGGCCCGGTCGAAGGACCTTGAAGACGCTGCTCTCCCGATCGCGAGGCTCCCGGTGCCGCACCCGGGCGGCCCCAAGATCACTCCTGCGGCGGATCAACTTCGTGAAGCGCCAAGCCGGCCGGCCGCCTACGTCAAGCACATGGCCAAGTCGATCCCGAAGCAAGTGCGGCCTTCATGAAGTCGTACTTCCCGAAGGCTCCGGTGGAGGTGGTCGCGGCGGGGTAGCCGCCAAGCGCTCGGATGAGCGATAAGCGAGCTGCTTTGGAGCGAGATGGCTCCCATCGCGGAGCGGTAGCCGAGAAGTTGAACCTCCGGTAGCCCCGCATAGATAGCTAGTAGCCGTAGTTGTACGAGAAACGGTTGTAATGAACTATTCATGTATCAATGAAATAAGATTTTCCATCAATGAGTACTCATAACCGCGATCTCGAGTGCGGAGCGCCCATCGTGGAGTAGGTGCGAGTAGTAGTACTCGGCTTTAGTAGTCTGCCGTAGGGAGTAGACGATAAACAAGTTGATGAACAATCAAGCTTTATTACTTGGAGTACACACTGGGTGGCCGGGGCCGTAGTTACAAGTAGTCGAATTTGGACCGGAGGCCGCTTACGGGCGAGTAGCACCTTGGAGCGGGTAGCCGCTTACGGCCGAGTGATCCGTAGGTAGCCGTGTAGGGCCGGATCGCGAATCCGTAGGTAGCCGTGCGGGGCTGGATCTTGGAGTGTGGTCTCATGGTAGACCGTTGCTAGAGTCCTTGACGCTCGTTGCGGCCCGGGGGTCCGTAGGTAGCCGCACGGGGCCGGACTCCGGAGGAGAGGAGTCCGGAGACTTGAAGCCGGGACCGGAGGGTCGTTTGCGGCTAGGGGGTGTTGATGTAGTCGTGTAGACTTGAACCCCGGAGTAGTCGAGTGGACTAGGCGTAGAATCGACGAGTTGGTCGACGTTCCACGAGTTGTTGACTTCTTCGCCTTCAAGCGTTTGGAGGCGGTAGGAGCCGAGCCCGGTCACCTTAGACACGGTGAATAGGCCTTCCCGGGGGAGGGCGAGCTTGTGGAGTCCTTCCGTGTTACGGGATACGGCGGAGGACAAGATCCCCAACGTTGAAGGAGCGTTCCTTGACGTTGCGATCATGGTAGCGTCGGATACCCTCCGGGTACCTTGCCGATTGGACGAGGGCGGCACGGCGAGCTTCTTCGAGGCTGTCGATATCAACTCGTCTGTTGTCTTCTGAGACGCCTTCGTCGTAGTGCTCCACCGCTTGGCGAGTTCCATATGACATCGGCGGGGAGGATGGCTTCGGAGCCGTAGACCGGGGAAGTAGGGGGGATTGCCCCGTTGGCTTGGATGGTTGAGTCCGCGGCCCCCCGGAGTGCGTTGGGTAGTTCCTTGATCCACTTGCCCCCTTTTGAGTTAGCGGCGTCGTGTAGCCGCTTCTTGAGGGCGTCGAGCACCATCCCATTGGCGCGCTCGACTTGTCCGTTGGCCGTGGATGGGCGGCGAGACGTATCGACGTCGATTCCGCTTGTTCTCGCGGTACTCCCGGAAGCGGTGGTTGTTGAAGTTGGACCCCGGTGTCCGTGATGATGCGGTGGGGTAGCCCGTAGCGGTGTACGAGTTCATCCGGGAAGTCGAGTACTCTGTCGACCTTGGGGCATGTGACCGGCTTGACCTCGATCCACTTGGTGAACTTGTCGATAGCCCCCGGTACCCTATTGAATCCTCCCGGCGCGGTTGGTAGTGGCCCAATCATATCGAGCCCCCGGCGGGCAAAGGGCCGGGTTGGCGGTATGGTGACTAGCTTGTAGGCCGGGACGTGTTGCGCTTGGCGAAGAACGCGACATCCTTGGCACCTTCTTACGAGTTCTTCGGCATCGCCCGGGGGCGTGGGCCGGTAGAAGGCTCGCGGAAGGCCTTGGCGACCGGCGTGCGTGAGGACGCGTGGTTGCCGCGAGACGCCCTTGTGGATCTCCTCCAAGATGTCCTTGCCTTCATCACGAGGGACGCACTTCATGAGTACTCCGAAGATGCGCCTCGCTTGTAGAGTTTGTCGCCGACGAGGACGTAAGACTTGGCGCGGCGGACGGAGTTGTTCGGCTGCGTTTTTGTCGGAGGGGATCTTACGCTCGGCCGAGGTAGTCGATGAAGGGTTGCCTCCGGTCCACGTCGATCATCATGACCTCCCGCCCGGCCGGGTGGGTTAGGCGATACGGTGGTCGGTGGCGCCGGCTCCGGGATGGATGGCGCGTGAAGCTCATGGACGAAGACGCCCGCGGGTACTTGGGCGCGGGTGGATCCGAGCTTCGAGAGGACGTCCGCTGCAACGTTGTTGTCGCGGACGATGTGATGGAACTCGAGACCGTAGAATTTGTTCTCGAGCTTGCGTACTTCTAGGCAATGGCGTCCATGTTCTCCTTGTTGCGGTCCCGGGACTTGTTGACTTGGTTGATGACCACCGCGGAGTCGCCGTAGACTAGTAGCCGCTTGATGCCAAGTGAAGCCGCGAGGCGGAGCCCGTGTAGGAGGGCTTCGTACTCGGCTTCGTTGTTTGAGACCTTCCGGAAGATGCGGGACGTACTTGAGTTGTTCGCCCGTTGGAGAGATCGGGGAGCACCCCCCGCACCTGCGCCCTCGAGGTTGAGTGAGCCGTCAAAGTACATCACCCAATGCTGCGGTCGCACGGTGGGAGTAGGTAGGCTGGTTCTCCCGCCACTCGCCATGAAGTCGACTAGCGCTTGTGACTTGATGGCCGTGCGTGGCTTGAAGTCGATGGTGAGGGCGCCGAGCTCGACGGCCCATTTGGAGATTCTTCGGTGGCGTCTTGGTTCCTCGGGATGTCGCCGAGCGGGTAGTCGGTGACGACGGAGGCCGAGTACTCCCGGAAGTAGTGTCGTAGCTTCCGCGAGGTGATGAGTAGAGCGTACGGGGAGCTTCTGCACGGGCTGGTAGCGAGCCTTGGACTCTGATAGAACCTCGCTGACGAAGTAGACTGGGCGCTGGACCGGATAGGCGTGGCCGTCTTCCTGCCGCTCGACAACGATGGCAGTACTGACCACGTGAGTAGTCGCAGCTAGGTAGAGCAGTAGCTGCTCGCCCTTGTGAGGAGCCGTGAGGATTGGCGGCTTCGACAGGAAGTCCTTGAGCTGGGCAAGGGCTTGATCCGCCTCTGTGGTCCACACGAACCTCTCGTGATGCTTGAGTAGTTTGAAGAAGGGGAGGCCCCGTTCTCCTAGCCTCGAGATGTATCCGTTCAATGCCGCCATGCACCCCGTCGGCTTACGGGACGTCCTTGATGCTCGTGGGGGCTTTCATGCTTCGGTGATGGCGGAGATCTTCTCGGGGGTTGGCTTCAATGCCGCGTTGGGCGATGATGAAGCCGAGTAGTTTGCCCGAAGGGACGCCGAAGACGCACTTGTTCGGGTTAAGCTTCCCGGCGGTACTCGCGTAGCGATGCGAAGGTCTCTTCAAGGTCGTCGATGAGGGTACTGGAGTCCCTGGTTTTGACAACCACGTCATCCACGTAGGCCTCGACGTTCTTGTTGAGTTGCCGCTTGAAGCAGGCCTGAATGGCCCGTTGATATGTAGCGCCGGCGTTCTTCAACCCGAATGACATGGTCGTGTAGCG
The DNA here is from genome assembly GCA_947561735.1 of Cenchrus americanus. NCBI lineage: Eukaryota > Viridiplantae > Streptophyta > Magnoliopsida > Poales > Poaceae > Cenchrus > Cenchrus americanus. The sequence goes on from OX387243.1 coordinate 107,809,996, forward strand.
AGGTACGCGCCAAACGGGGTGATGAATGCGGTCTTCTCCTGGTCTTCCTCCTTGATTGCGATGCGGTGGTACCGGAGTAGCGATCGAGGAAGCGAGCGAGGTCGCGCCCCCGCCGTGGAGTCGATGACTTGATCAATCCGCGGCAACCCGAAGGGGTCCTTGGGGCGGTGCTTGTTAAGGTCGGTGTAGTCGACGCACATCCTCCACTCGTTCGAGTTCTTCTTGCGGACGAGGACGGGGGTTGGCGAGCCACTCGGGATGGAAGACTTCTGCGATGAAGCCGAGCCGCGAGTAGCTTGGCGAGTTCCTTCTTGATGGCGTCCCGTCCGTCGTCGGCAAAACGTCGGAGGTGTTGTCGCTTGGGGGTGGCCTTTGGGTCGACGTTGAGGTAGTGCTCAATCGGCTCCCGGGCACTCCGGCATGTCCGTCGGCTTCCACGCGAAGATGTCGCGGTTAGCCCAAAGGAAGCCGATGAGCGCGTCTTCCTATTTGGGGTCGAGGCCGGCCCCGATGGTGGTGGTCTTGGCTTTGGGGTCGCTGTTCCAAGGTCGACCGTCCTGACGAGTACCTCCTCAGGTGGCTGAGGCTTGTTGGTGCTGTCAGACTTCTCTGGGATGTCGAGTTCGCTCGTGGCGAGCTTCTTCGACGCGGCGTAAACCTCCATCATTGCATTGGGTACTTGGTTCGTGGAAGCGATCACCACGGCCTCTGTATCGCAGTCGTGGGAGATCTTCAAGTCCCCTTGGAGGGAGAGTACGCCAGCTGGACTTGGCATTTTGAGTACCAAGTAGGTGTAGTGGGGCACCGCCATGAACTTGGCGATGGCCGGTCTGCCGAGGATGGCGTGGTAGGAAGTCTCGAAATCCGCGACCTCGAACTTGATGTACTCGGTGCGGTAGTTATCCCGAGACGCCCCGAAGGTAACTGGCAGTACCACTGAGCCCAGTGGGATAGCCGCGTTGCCTGGGACGATGCCGTAGAAAGGCACGCCGCCCTTGGTGAGCATGGGGGTGATGTCGAGGTTCATCTTCTTCAAGGTTTTGGTGAAGAGGACGTTGAGCCCGCTTCCACCGTCGATGAGCACCTTGTTGAGCTTGGAACCCGCCACTGTTGGCTTCAGGACGAGGGGAAACCGTCCTGGTTCGGAGAAGTTGGTCCATTGGTCCGCGCGGGAGAAGGTGATGGGCGTCTCTGACCACCTGAGAGGGGTCATAACCGCTGGCTCGATTGACATCACTTCACGACGGGTAGCCTTCGCTCCCGCCCTGCTGGGTAGTCCGCCGAAGAGGACGTTGACGGTCTTCTCGGGTTCTTGGAAGTCGTTGTCGTCGCCGTCCTTCTTCTTGTTCTTTTGGTCGTGAGGGTGCGGTGGCTCCGGCGTATCCTTGAGTGCATGCCTGAGCTGGTAGCGCTTGCTCGGTAGTGTGGTTGCCGTTTGGATGCCACGGGCACCTCTCCTTTAGCGAGGTCTTTGAACCCGCCGGAGTTCTTCTTCAAGTTCCCTTTCCGAGGGCGCCGGATAGCCGCGACGGTGTTGTACGGCTTGCGCTTGCGGTTGGAACCCGAGTAGTTGTTGTTGTTGTTGTTGTTGTTGTTGTTGCGGCCGCCTTGGTTTGGGTTCTTTGCCGCGGCCGCCGCCGCCCGGTTCTCGCTTGGACTTGCCGCGGATGGCGTCGTACTTGGCGTTGGCCTTGTCCTCTTCATCCGCCCGGGACGTGATCATGTCCTTAAGGTGGGGAATGGACTCGGGGCAGCGACGACCGAAGTCCTCGAAGGTGCGGCGATGGTAGAGTCCGTCTGGAGGAGGTCGATGACCTCCTTGTCGGTGACGTCCACGACGGTAGCGCGCTTGTCGAAAAAGCGGCGCATGTACTTGCGGAGGGTCTCGCCTTGTTCCCGCTTGATCATGGCAAGGTCCATGCGAGTACCCGATCGGCCCATGGCGCCCGCGAAGTTGCTTGTGGACTGCTCCTTCGGTGGTCCCACTTATCGATCGAGTGCTTGTCCGGCGACTCGAGCCATGTGAGTGGGGCTTGATCCGGACGAAGAGGAAGTAGAGGCACTTGGTGTCGCTGTTGCCGCCGGCGTTCTCGATGGAGAGAGCGTAGCATCGGAGCCACCGGATGGGATCCGCTCGCGTCGTACTTGGTGATCCCCAAAGGCTTGAACTTGTCGGGGAGGAGCGAGGTTGCGAGCCGGGGTGAGAAGGCGGGGAAGCCGTCGCCTTCGGCGGCGGCGGTCGACTTCTTCGCCGCAACTCCTCGATCCTCCGGCGAGCATCGTACCCGCCATGAGAGGCGCCGGAGGCGTGGGCGTGCGCGTGACCACGGCCGCCGCGGGCGCCGCCGCCTCCCGGCTCTTCGTTGGCCCCTTGGTTGGAGCTGCCGCCATCACTGCCGCCGCCGTCAGGGTCGTTACCGCCGCCACCGGCCGGAGCACGGTGGGGGACGACTTCTCGGTTGCCTTGGTCTTGTCGTGAAGGTCCGCAGGCGTTGGAGCGGCGGCGGTTTGGATCAGCCGGGAGGTCAGCTCGAGTACGGTTGGGGCCAGGGTCAGCGCTGCGACTAGTAGCTTCGTTGTCGCGAGGCTTAGCTGGGAGAGGTTGGTTGACTCTGTTGTCGACCCGCATGAAGTAGGCGTCTTCAGCGAGCTTGGCGATGACCTCTCCAGCGCGTATACCCTGAGCCTGACGCGCGATCGGCGCGGATCGACATGAGGCAACCGCTCGGGGGGTGGTGTGTACTACTGCTCTCGACCGCCTCGAGAGCTTCCGCAAGGTTGCGGATGGGAAGGTTGTCTCTGAGCCGCCGGCGCCGTTCGGCCGCGCTTCGTTGCGCTCGCGTCGGGCGTCCCCGTTGGCGACGGTCTCATCTCGCGGGTGCATTGGCGGACGGCTCGTTCGCGGAGATGTCCTCCGGGTACTGTCTTCGGCCGGTGCTCGAGGGTCTGGGGTTTCGCCGGCAGCCATGAAGACCGGCGATCGGGGGTACCCGAGGCCGGACTCGGAGGGAGCCACCTCGGTAGGTGTGTTTCGGTCGGCTGGGCCGGCGGTGTTCCCTCTGGAACGGTAGTGAGTCGATGTAGGCGACGTAGCGTGAGTCCTCCTTTGCCGGGTCGGCGAGGCTTGCGGTCCGGCCGATGGACGTATCTTCGGCCGGCGTCGATCTTATAACCGGCCCGGAGGCCGGCCCCGACAAGGGGAGTTCGGCGGAGTCATCTTCGGACTCGGGCTCCTCGGGGTCCGACCCGAAGTCGAACTCGTAATCCGGGTTCGAGAAGAACTCGGAGAGAGAGGGTCGGAGTCCGAGATGTGGTCGGGGGACGGCGTCGGAGTCCGAGTTGTACTCGGTTACGGGCTCCTTGCCGGCCGGCGTGGAGTAGGAGCCTCCGTGCGGGCCGGCCGGGGACGCGGGGGCCACGCGCGGGCGCCGACGTGGTGAAGGGGCCGTCTCGCGATGGGCCGAGGAGCCGGCTCGCATGTGATGGCCCATGGCGACGTCGGGTTCGAGGTGGAGACGGACTCGAGCTCGAAGTCGGCGTGGATGTTGGAAAGCGAAACTTCGCCGAACTTGCCGGGCGAGCTCGCCCGCGACAACTTCGGGAAGCGTCACAAGGCTCCGTCCTCGAGTCGGGGCTGCATGATCGGGCGGCGGCGCGGAAGGAGCCCGTGCCATCGGCGGTGCGGACCCGGGGCGCCGAAGACGAAGGTGTCGCCACGGTTGAAGGCGACGGTTGGCTTGATGTGAACGGAAGCCGTCGAGTTCGCCATGTGATCTCGGGCGAGAGCCCCCTACCCGGCGCGCCGGTGTCGGTGTTTTAGCCCGGCAACCTACTACGGGGAGTACCCGAAGTAGATGAATGTGACTCGCCGAGATCGGTAACTCGAAGGAAGAGACACGTGGCACACAATTTAGACGGGTTCGGGCCGCGAGGTGCGTTATACCCTACGTCCGTATCTTTGCGTAGCTACGGATTGATAGGGCACGATTACGGGATGGTGTAATAGTGCGCCGTGGGTTGTATGAGATGAGATTGGATGAGGGGATCGGTCCCCGCCTCGCCTTATATAGTCGGGAGGCGGGGTTACAAGTCGGAGTAGGAAGAGAGTACTAGTCGAGTACGTCTAGGAGTCCTCTGCACAGTGCGGAACATGCACAGCTTCCTAACCGAGTACTACTCCTGTGTAGTCCTTGTGCTCCACGCCTTCAGGTGCCGTGTAGCGCAAGCCGGTAGTCCCAGGGGCCCACCGAGTAGTCGGTCCTGGTACCCACCGAGGTAGTGGGCCCAGGGAGGTCCATACGACGGGTATAGACTTGATTGGCCGGATTAATCCGCCATCTAGCAAGGGGCATAAGTTTGTGCTTTTGGCTACGGATTATTTTACTAAATGGGTTGAGGCGATCCCACTGAAAAAGGTGACGTCGGAAAACATGGTTGAATTTGTCAAGGAGCACATCATCTATCGATTTGGAATCCCTCAGACCATCACAACTGATCAAGGGGCTCAATTCGTGTCCCTAGAGTTTAGAGAATTTGCCGAAAGCATGGGAATCAAATTGTTTAACTCTTCTCCCTATTATGCCCAAGCTAATGATCAAGCAGAGGCTTCTAATAAGATCATGATCAAGCTAATACAGAAGAAGATCGATCAGAAGCCAAGGAAATGGCATTCGGTACTCAGTGAAGCATTATGGGCTTACCGAATGGCCCCTCATGGAGCTACAAAGACTTCTCCTTACGAATTGGTTTACGGGCATCATGTGGTTCTACCTTGGGAAATGCAATCAGATTCAAGGAGGGTTATGTTACAGAAAGATTTGAGCTCCAAGGATTACAGTGGCCTAATGATGGACGAGCTAGAGGATTTACACATGATCCGTCTTAGGGCCCTGGAAAACATTGAGAAGAACAAACTGCGGGTTGCCAAGTACTATAACAAGAAAGTAAAAGTCAGGCAATTTGCAGAAGGTGATTTGGTCTGGAAAGCGCTATTGCCGATTGGAACTAAATACAGTGAATTCGGCAAATGGTCCCCTAACTGGGAAGGGCCCTTTCGCGTGGTCAGATGCGTCCCTGGTAACACATACATATTGAAAACTTTACTAGGAGAGGAATTTTTCGCTGCAATAAATGGGAGATATTTGAAGAAATATTATCCTAGTATTGAAATTGATCGATGATCACCAGCAGTGGGATTACAAGCATCTGACAGAAGAGATAGCCGGCGCTCAAGAGCGAGGCCGCCTTCGAACAAAATACACAAACGGGGAGAAATGGCCGGTGCCTAGATGCATTGCCCTTAGCACCAAACTACTTTACAAGCGCCTCTTGCAGGTTTACATCCAACGACCCTGGTGATCTAGACTACGAGGAGGTGGGAAGCAGAAGGCGTGGAGGAAGAAGCGAAAGTATGATTCAGTATTTTCTTTGCTTCTTCGACTGCTCCCTCTTCAGTTGCTCCAAGACCACCGTGACGCCAACTTGGAACGCACGGGGGTGACCATGATTTGCGGCCTCCACCAAGCTGTCCCAAGCCACTTTTAGGTTGTTGTACCTGTCAGAGACATCTGAAACAGAGGTATGGGTGTTAGGGGGAAGAAATCCAGATGTGGGCACGAAGTCAAGAAGAAGTCAGAAACATTTACCCCCTACTAGTGCCTCCAGAGCCATGCGACGCTCGCGTTCGGCTTGGCAACGGGCGGTGATGTCCCTGAGGCCGTGCTCCGGGTGCGAACGCGGCGGCGCGGTTGATGGGCGGTCCTCTCGTTCAAGCGTGGCATTCTCGCTGCGAGGGAGGAATGGGAGGAGATGTACTCGGGCACGTCTTCGGTCCCGATGATTTCTTCGGGGAGCAAATCAAGGCCGAAAGAGGAAAGAAGAGGAGATGAAGCGCAAGATCATATGGAAAACGAGGAGTAGATCAAGGGAAAACTCACCTTTGAATCGTGTGTTTCTTTGGAGGGCTGCCCTCCTGGGGTTGCTTGCCTTTGTCCATGGCCTTGGGGTTTTTTTCCTCCGGAGACGAGGAGAGGAAATGAGAAGTGATGGATGAGTGTGCGAGTGGATTTGCGGGGCATCCGTACAGGCTATTTTATTGACCGAAGGGGTGCATTGGGAGTGATGAGCGGCGGCGTACACCGTTGGAATACCAAGCGGCGGGGTTTTCTCCCCAAATGCGAAGGGTTTTCACTTGAACGGTACTTACGGATTGCCGATTCGGGGATCTTCGTGGATTTTTGCGCCAAGAGGCATCGTTCTCGCGTGTTCGGCTCAAGACGGTTCCGGATACGTTTAAGGAAAAACAAGATTCACGGATGCAAACATGAAGAAAATCATCGCAGTGCAAGCACAGAATTCAAAAGTCCTTTATTTATTGCCGATATTCAAACATCCCTAATACAATCTAATCAAAAAGCACATTCGGCACGGATTGGGGATGAGTGATTTCGGCAATGGCGTCGCCGTGGCCATCGAGGCGCTCCAAGATGAGCTCAATCTCCTCAATGTCTTACGGCGCGCCGTCCGGAAGCCGTGCGGCCCGGTGGAGTAGTCGACGTCCGTGTGCGTCGCCATGGCGGCCGGGCCCGGGGGTGGTGCCCAAGCGGACACCATGGGTGGCCACCTCATCAACACGGTGCTCCACCGCGGCAAGGCGCTCCGCCGGCGTGTCACCTCGGGCGTTCACCTTGTCGGCCAGTGTTCCACCGGCATCTTCGGCTAGTTGAGCTCGGCATCACGGGGCCGCGAGGTGCAAGAAGAAAGGAGGTTAGCATCAAAGGCCGGATTGGATCAAGGGTTGATTTCGAGCCGTACGCGTCGATGGTTTCCGGCGGTGCTTGCGGCCGGTCCTCCCCACTCCAACTCGGCTATGCCCGCCTTTTTAGAGACGTCCTCCAGCTCGCGCTGGGCCGTCTCCAGTTCCGCCTCGAAGCGGAGAGCGCCGAGTTCCCCGTAGGGCACGGGGGAGTGGCCGTCAGACTCCGAGGAGTCGTCCGGAAGGGGCTGATTGGCCGGCGCAGGAGACGGATTCCACTGAATCAACCTGAAAAGGAGATGATCGTCAAAATAAAAGAAGATCAAAGATGAATCAAGAGAGAGGAATTGACGATCATTGCCTCCGGCGCGCGTTGGCGCTACTCCCCTCCGCCTCATCGGAGGCGCGGCGTCGGTTGAGGCGGCGCACCATCTTTGCTGCGGGATGTGCCTTGTTTGGAAAGAACAAGAGTTGAGGTTGGCAAAGATTCGAGAGCTAAAGGCTTTGTGGAGAGCTAGGGGCACCTACGGCTTCATTTATAGGCCCGGCAAGACGGATCGTGGCCTCAAGTTGTGGCTGCGGATCGTGGCGCATATCCCAAGAAAAATCGGAAGGTGGAAAGGTTTCTTTGACCGGTCCGCCAATGGGTCGCTTGGAGTTCTAGGGCTGAGTCATATTCGGTTGGTGGCTCGGGCGAGAGGAGTCAAAGTGCCATTCGGGTATTGGCATTTCTTTGCCAAATGGGTCGTTCAGCATTACATTTAAAGGAGCGCAGAATGAAAAGGGAATAAATTACAAGAGCGACCAATTCGGCCATACATCAATTAAAGCATCTAAATGTTCAAGTATTTCGCAATTACATTACGGACATTTGATGTTGCTTGGCGGAAATTGTCCAATCGCTCCTGGCAATCTTTCTGGGCATTAGACAAGGTGGTGAGTTCTGCATCGCATTGTTTCAACTTGGCTATAGCCGATTTTGCTTCTTCTTGGGTCTTCTCTATCAACCCAGGGAGCTCGGCTATTTTCTTGTTATCGGCCTCTATCTCGGGCGATAGGTTTCTCGGTTCCGCCTCCGGAGCGGCTTTCTTGGCAATTTTTGAATCACAAGAAGCTTGCGGATTGGCCAAAGTATCTTTATGGCTCTCGGTCCGAGATTGTGCCCCTTTCATGGCTTGTTCGACCGGCCCTCATCTTTTCAACCGGCGGGCGGGGAGCGCACCTTCCTCAAAGCTTGCCTTATGGGCACGTAGTGCATTTCCGAGCCGGAGATAGATGCGAGTGAGGCACCGATTTTCTCGGGGAGTTCTTGGCTAATAGATTCGAGCATTTCTTCAAAGTGATCGAGATCCTTGAGCTTGGTCTCGTGCATCTCTTTCCGGCCGGGCAAAAATCTCCCCGAGCTTTTCTAGCACTTTCCTCGACGGGGTTTGATGCACTTCTTCCATCGCCTCGGCAATCTGGATTGCTCCCCATTAACGAGACTTGATGATAATGGGGCCCGGTCCTAAGAAAGCGGTATTGCCGAGTCGGGAGTGCTAAAAGTAAAGGTAGCGAGTTAAGCGCAAATGAGTGCCTCATGTCGATTTCTTGGTGAGGGCGGGACTTTGTTCGGGGGCAACCACGGGCGAAGGAGGTGTTCCGGGTAGAGCTGAAGCTTCGAGTAAGAAGGCGTTGATGCGATTCTTGGCAACTCGAGGGCTTACGGGCCGAGGAGGAGATGGGTTCACCTCTCTTGGGTTTGATGTCTCGCGTGACCAGCGAGAGGGTGATTGAGTCCACGATGAAGATGAGATCTCCTGGGGACGAGGTAACTCAACCCCGGGTGGACTTGTTTGTTGAGACAACCGGGACGTCCACAAGTTGTTCTTCCATTGTTTCTTCCGCAAGTGCCAAATTAAAAGATAAATGCCGGTGTTCATCCTCAAGAAAAGGACGAGAAAGGCCATACCGGTGGGTGAGGCATTGGCGGAGTTCGGGAAGCGAAGATTGTTGGGCTCGGTCTAAAAATGCACAAGATATGATTTATCGAAACGGAGTAATCTTGTGATCAAGAAAGGAAAAGGTTTTTTACCTCAACAAGGACTTTCTTGACAGTTCTTCTCCTCTTGGCATTTGGGGGAGCTATTAGAGACAAACCTTGCCTCCTATCAGCAGCAAGGCTGGAAAGGCTTGGGTCTGTTGTGGCAAACCTGGCCATTAGCTGAGCCAAAGTTGGGGACATGAACCCCAGTGCTGAGATCGGGCCTACGACATTGTAGGTAATATTCCTGGCTCGAGGGGCAGGCACTGTGTTCTGTGGGTAAAAGAAATAAGATCAGAATCATGATTAGAGGAAGAAATGTCTGATCCAAGGGTTAATCATATTACCTCTGAAGTTGGCTGGAAATCAGGCATCAACTCTGCACAGAACAAGTGTACAGGCTCATTAAAGATGTGATCCTGGAATTCTTGCCACCAGGAGTTGAAGGTGGAATGAGCCATTGTTGTGGGTACAAAAGGCCAGGTGTAGACAGTGGGACTGCATACGTAATGAAACACTCTGCTACTGTGCATGAGTTCTTTGATTTCCTCTTTGGGCTTGAGGAATTCATGCGAAACGATCTTGGGGGCATGCGGCCACATCCAAGTTGCCGAGCCATTACGTTGGGCTGATAATATTCACAAGTGCTATAGGTCAGCCTTCCTCCATTGAATTCAGCTGGCGGAATGCATGGGCGGATTATGATATTGAGGATCTCTAGGAATCTCCCATCTTGGCGGCCGTTTTCAAAAGAGAATTCACAAGGGAAAGTCAAATTGTCATTGTCCAGATAAGGGAGCCAGAGAGGATTTTGGAAACCTTTGAAGAATAGCTCGAAAAGCTGGCTGATATCCTGTTGAATAAGAACAGTTGAAGCAACTTCTCCATAAGTCTGGCATCCTCTGGTGGTTTTGGTTCCCCTTCAGGATGATTGGATGAAGGGAAGAGCCGGGTGTTCAAATCAACACCAATTATCTGATGCATGTGTAGCTGCAACCACATTTGAACAAACCACCAAGGACCGTTGACACATGTTATTCTGCGTCGGTGTACATCCGGGTGACAGTTTGATGAAGCATATGGTACACACCGCCTAGGAGAAATTTCCCAAGGGGGAGACGGTTGCCACTGACCAGTTGGGAAGCCATTGCGATGTGATTCAGGGTAGGCTCATTGGCTTTACCACAGAAGATGAACCTGCATAGCCACATGTTCAGAAACGCCCTGTATTCAATTTCACCAAGGGGGCCGTCCTTCATATGGTTCAAGATATAGTGCTTGTATCCGCTCCTGGGTTTCACCCCTGTTTGTCGTGAGGAACTTCTGAAATCCCAGGGTTGAACGGATCCTGTAATGTCAAGGCCGGTGATCATATACACATCGGCCAGAGTTGGAGACATCGGGCCGTGGCCAAAGAGGAAAGCGTTGACGCCGTTTGACCAAAAATGACAAGCTGCTATCAGGAGGTCTTCGTTCTTGGGGGTCTCGGCCAAAGATAACTCCAGGCACTGAGCAATGCGAAGGGTATCCCAGTTTTGGGTCCTGGCACTCTTGTCTGCAAGAATCCTTCTGTACCAATTTTTCCAGCCTGCAATTGGAGGCAAGGGCCAGTTCTTGAAAGCATCTTGCCACCGAGGGGGTGGGGACAGAGCTGCTTTGAAAGGGATCCTTTGAGATTCAGCCGCGATGAAATCTCGAGGATCGAAGTTTCCCACAGGACCAAGGTAGTAAGATATTGAATTGACCTCGGTGCGAATCAAAAGCTCAGTGGAAGGCTCCTGAAGGAAAGCGGAAAAGAAATCTCAGGTAATATTGAAACTTAAATGCCGATTGAAGCTTACGAGGAAAATTTACCTGAGCAGCTTGGTTTTGGGCCGCCATTGGGGATTTGAGCTTGGAACAAGGGGATCTAGGGGATTTGAGCTTAAATTAAATGAAACATTTCTTCCATCGCAAATACATATTTTAATTTTTGAAATTCATAATTAATAATAAGAACAATGAAAGTAATCATATGTTTAGTAGCTGTTAACACCAAAATTTGGTAAGGAGTCGACTTGTGGGTCCGACTCGATGAGGAGTCCGTCCGGTGGAAGGAAAGCTTTTTCGGATGTATTCGGCGAGAAAGATCCGCGGTCGGTGTCCGCTTCCGTTCGGCAAGGGAACGGTTGAGCTGATTTTGCGGGATTGGAGATGACGTGGCTCAAGCGGGGAAGGGCGAATGGATGGATAGGCGATCAAGCTTAGAGATAAGTTAGGCAACAAATCCATTCGAAGTTGTACTTGGCAGGGTATAAATATGAGCCCTGAATGTATGTAACGAACACAATCATTCTTCAATACAAACCGGCCTTACGCCAAACCCTAGAGTCCATTTGTCGTGTCGTCGAGTTCTTCGAGAGGGTTCATCGATCCGTCGACCTCCGTGAGTACCGGCAACCTTGTATCATATCTAGTATCATGCGGTGGATTTAGATCTGATGCAAGTAGTCTTGTTACCATGCTTCGTGTCATGCGGTAGATTCAAGCTTGGTTCAAGAGGGTTTCTTGTTAGGTCATGAGCCATGCGGTGGGCTAAGATCTAGCTTGAAGCTAGTTATCGACTCTATTGGATTTTGGCAAGGTCCAATAGATTCATTAAGTTACCCCGTGTTGCTTTGAGTTTTTGCTTTACGTTTAAATTCATGTAACACCTTTTTGCCCAATCTAGATGGGTTTGGATCGGCTTTTTACCTTTTGGTGATCCTTATGCGAGTCAAGTTCGTGCTTTGAGTTATTTCAACACGTGGATCACGTGCTCCTCGGATAGCCGAAACTGAATCGATCTAGGTTGTTACATGTTGCGGGTTCAAACTTGCCAACGTTTGTATAAATCTTGAAAGAGCTGAGTATCACGCGGTAGATGCGAGGTTTTTGGTTTGCTTTGGAGCTAGTCATCGGTGGATTAGATTTCAAATCAATCCGATAGATTTATTTTACTTGGTAATGTTCGTTCCTTCTTCATGGACCACGAATCGGTACATTGGTACCCGTATTCGATTATGTTTCTCATGAGTAGAACACGTGCGTAATTCATGCTTTAAATAATATATGCTTTTAGCTTTCCATATTTAGATTGTATCATGCGGTGGATAGATCTATTTGTGGAAAGTGGTGCGATCCCCATGCAAGTTGTATCATGCGGTGGATAGATTTGTTTGGCATCGTACTTGACGGATTTTAAAGTACCTAGACATGCGGTAGACTAGTGCTTTGGATCTATGCATGCTTATTCATTACATGTTTATGTTCGTGCTTTACTTCATTTATTTATTTAATGTTGATCACCACGGGGATCGGTCGTGATCTCACGCACGTGCATCTTTGTCCAAACAAAGACCGATCGTCGTCATGCTTACGTTATCCATTCGGCTATGTTACTTTTTGTCACACACGATTTCCGAAGAGGAACCAAGTGCATCTCATATGTGCGCCGGGATCGGTTCACACACATATGATAGACAAAGATGAGTGAAATATCATAAACGGTATTCCAACGCATTTCAACGTTTAACCTCTTATTACACTCATGCGGGAGACTCGAAGGTCTCTAACAACGGAAAACGATAACTACTCGTCGAGTCCTCGTCTTCCGCTCCCACGGGCACTTGAGCGGGGGTCCGCAAGCCTCACCGCTCATCGAAGTCATCATAGAACTCCCCTCCAAAGTTTTCCTCGCGAACGGCGATAAGCAAGGCCGAGCACACTTATGGTTGGAGCTCGGCAAGTGGGGGGAAAATGCAAGGCTATCAAGGATAGGCTAAGGTTTTGTAGCGGTTAGCATTTTAGTGTTGGTCAAGTTTTAATTAAAGAACTCCTAGTTACTAAGTGTAAGTTCGTACCATCCCACTTAAGAAAAACTAAAGCACCAAAACAACCCAAGCTCAACGAGCTTCACCAACCACGATTTATCTCGTTTTTAAGTTCATTTATCATGTGAGGGTCCAAGCCGCTCATGACCGTGAGCACGGCCGATCGATCGTTTTACACTCGTAGAGGTTTGCACACTTTACCCACAGTTCGCGTAAAAGCTCCGAAGAACTTTAAACCCAACCATGCGATGTTGGCCAAGCACCATACCACACTTCCGAGGTGTGATTGCATAGGGACGCTACGAAGCCTTTACAAAGGCATGCAAAAGACTAACGACCCGCATAGTTACAGATCAGGGCGGACCATAACCCTCCCTAGTGGTCAGCACCTTAGCAAAGGCTACTACCCCAAAAGGGCGGGCTATACCCCCGCACCCGGATCCCCCTCTGCTCCTTTCGGAAAAAGGGCCACTAGTACGATCACACACCTAATTATTCGGCTAAGGTCAGAGCCATGTAACACTGTGGTTGCGCATGTTTTCTTGGGTGGTTCTCCATGTTCCGATTAAATCAGGTGTTCTTGCATTACCCAAAACATTAACTATAAACCATATATCATTTCCATAAAAGACCCATTTAACCAACCCATGTTAGGCAACTAGCGTTTTCTACCCAAAACTTTATTTAAAAGGGGCTAGGCCAAGGATCGGGGTAAAAGATCTAGGTAAGTCCTTAAAAGGGTTTTCCGTCAAATTAATGCAATGATATCATAAAGGTAAACATTATTTATAATGCAATTATATAGGATAAAAGGGAATATACGGGGGGGAGAAGACCACTTGCCTTCCTCAACTACAAGCAAATACTTCCTCCTCTTCGAACAAGCGCTCCCGATCGTCCCCGAGAGGTGGCTCGGATGAAACGAGCACGATATCTACGATGCACACATAAAGCATACAATAAATAAAACAGATCACCAATCAATCCTAAAGACTGAAAACATGCTACTAAAACGACGGGCTCGCCGAGACGATCGCAAAGACTACTAGAACGCTAAAAACGGAGCTAAAACGGAGAAGTTATGCTAAAAACAAGATTTAAGGACTAATTTGTGATAAACTAAACTATACGGGGACCTAACAAAGCAAGAATGCGGGGGCTAAAACGCAATTAAACTTAAAAACAGAAGGTTTAAACTATAAAAAAGGTTGTTCGGGATCTCGGGTGCAAAATTCTATTAAGGTCAGGGGCTTAAACATAAAATTCAGGACTGATCTGTAAGAATCTTTAAAGGTGGAGGGACCGGCTTGCGATAGAAAAGAAACCGGGGGTCTCTTTAACAAAAGGACCCCGAGTTGACCGTTACGCGCAGGATTGACCCGCGGGTCCAACGGCTCAGGGCCGTGGATGGCCGATCCGACGGCCGGCCCACGCCCGTGCGTGATCGGGGGGCGGCGCTCGCGCGCGGCGGCGGCGCGCGGCGACGACCAAAACAAGTGCTCCCGGCCACGAAATCGTGCGGGGAAAGTCTCTACGCGTAGGCGGGAACAATGCGATCTTAACCAAGCGCTTGCACGGGTGGAACTAGCGGCGGCCGAGGCGCGGCGTCCATGGGGGCGGACGGCGGCGGCCGGCGAGCGGCGGCGTGCGCTACGGTCGGGCTCAAGTGAAAAGGAGGGCGGGGATAGGATCCTTACATTGGGTAGGAGCTGTGGTGGGCGAGGATTGGATGGAGAAGGCGGCGGCGGTGGAGTTCAACACCGGCGGTCGGTCCTTACGGGCGGCGACGGCGAGCTTCGATTGGGGCGCACGGGAGCCTCGGCGGTTCGATTGGGCACAAGAGTTAGCTCACACACGCGAAGGAGAAGTGAATGGGAGGGTCCAGGGAGCTTCACCGACGGCGGAAGAGCACGGGCGACGGCAATGGCGCGGCGGCGGCGGTTCAATGCGGTGGCGCAAGCGGCTAGGGCACGGGAGGCGCGTGGGCTTGGTGTGAAGCGAAGGGGGAGGTGCGGGGTGCTGCGGGGGTGCTTAAATAGGCCGGGGGGGAGCTCCGGGAGGCGGTTCCCCGACGGCATGGCCATTAACGGTCGCGGGCCTTGATGGGGAGTTAAGGGGGGAGGGGGGATTAAGGGGGTAATTGACGATTGAAGAGGGGGGGAGTGATGGAGGAGCTTCATTGCGGCTTAAATGCGCGGTTTGAAGGTGCGGGGCGCGGGGAGGCGGCCGGTAACGGCGGCGGCGCGAGGGAGGGGGCGCGGTTGACCCGGCTGGAGGTTGGGGACGAGCCTGACGGTCGGGCCCCACCTGTCAGCGTCCGGCACAAAATAAAAAGGAGAGGGGGCGGTGCTGGGCCGGCGGGGTTGCGGAGTTGGGCCACTTGGGCCGGCCCGCTCGCGTGGTGAGGAAAAAGAAAAGGCCTGCTGGCCTGGGATGGTTGCGGGCCAAAATAGAAGAAAGGGAGAGAGAGAGGGAGAGGAGAAGAAAAGGGTTTTCCTTTTTTTCTTTTAAATTTTCTTTTCAAATTCATTTTTCAAACATTCAAACTTCAATCAAACAAAATCCATGCATTCGAATCATGATGCACAAGCACTTATTATTTCTAAATTAGTTTAGTGATGTTTAATTATTTTAAAAGCCAAATTGTTTAATAATTTATTTATGTCCTTAAAGGAATTTTAAACCTAGCCATTTGTTGCTAAGTTGATTTAGTGATGGAGTTTTAGGGTGTTACAAATCCTACCCCCTTAAAGAGAATCTCGTCCCGAGATTCAGGAAGATTAGAGAACAGCTGAGGGAATTCTTCCTTAAGTTCGTCCTCTCTTTCCCATGTAGCCTCATCCTCTGGATGGTGACTCCATTGTACCTTACACATCCTAATGATCTTGCTGCGAGTAGCCCTTTCGGAGGTATCCAAGATCTTGATTGGGTGTTCCTTGTATGTCAGATCATCCTTTACCTCAAGTTCTTCCAATGGTAAATGCTCCACTCTGACCTCACTTGTACACTTTTTCAATTGAGACACGTGGAACACATCATGAACACCTGCCAAGCGTTCAGGTAACTCCAACCGATAAGCTACTTCGCCACGTCTTTCCAAGACTTGAAAAGGTCCGATAAAGCGAGGTGACAACTTCCCTCTGATATTGAACCTTCGAAGGCCTCGGATAGGTGACACTCTAAGATATGCATAATCCCCGACTTCAAATATCACTTCTCTTCTCTTAGGGTCCGCATAACTCTTTTGCCTAGATTGAGCAATCTTGAGATTTTCCCGAATTATCTCCACTTGTCTTTCTGCCTCTTTTATTATTTCTGGACCAAAGAGTTGACTCTCCCCGGTCCGGTTCCCGAACAATGGCGTTCGCACTTCCTTCCATACGAGCTTCAAACGGTGCCATCTTGAGACTACTCTGGTAACTATTGTTGTATGCGAATTCCGCGTATGGCAAGCTATTATCCCAACTTCCACCATGTTTCAAGGCACATGCCCTTAACATATCCTCTAAGATTTGATTCGTCCTTTCAGTTTGATCATCCATCTGTGGATGATATGCTGAGCTGAAATTTAGCTTCGTATCCAGAGACTCATGTAATTTCTGCCAAAATCGGGACGTGAACTGAGTGCCCCGGTCTGACACTATCTTCTTTGGAACCCCATGCAAACATACTATCTTTGATATGTATAGTTCTGCTAACTTTGTTCCTGAATATGTGGTCTTTACTGGTATGAAATGTGCAACTTTGGTTAATCTGTCCACTATTACCCATATCGAATCGTATCCATTACGTGTACGTGGTAATCCCACTATAAAATCCATACCAATCTCTTCCCACTTCCATTCGGTACCTGCAAAGTGGTTGTAGTAACCCTGCTAGTCTTTGATGCTCTGCTTTTACTCTTTGGCATATATCACACAGTGCCACATGGGCTGCAACATCCTTCTTCATACCGTACCACCAATATTTCTGCTTTAAATCTTGGTACATTTTGGTACTCCCTGGATGTATAGAGAGGGCTGAATCGTGTGCTTCTTTCAATATGGACTCACGAAGATGTTTGATTTCCGGTACACAGATCCTGTTCTTAAACCAAATGGTTCCCTGTTCATCCTCTCTGAATTCCGGCACTTTGCCTTGTTCAATCAACTTCTTATATCCCTTAATCTTTTCGTCATCTAATTGCCCTTTTCAAATCTCTTGTTCAAGAGTTGACTCCATTTCTAAGGTCATACTTTCGCTCGGTGCAGCTATCCCTAGATTGAGTTGTGCCATTTCCCAACACAGTTCCTGGGGCATTAATCGAGCTACTAACATGTTTGCTTGACTCTTACGACTCAAGGCATCCGCCACCACATTGGCCTTTCTTGGATGATATTGTATATCCAAATCGTAGTCCTTAATCGAGTTCTAACCATCTACGCCGCCCGAGATTGAGATCTCTGCGGGTGAAGATGTACTTCAAGCTTTTGTGGTCCGTGAATATCCGACACTTATTTCCAATCATATAGTGTCTCCAAATCTTCGGTGCGTGCACTATAGGCGCTAACTCTAGATCATGAGTAGGGTAGTTTTGTTCATGCTTCCTTAGTTGCCTAGAAGCATATGCTACCACCTTTCCTTCCTGCATCAGAACACATCCTAGTCCTTGCCTTGATGCGTCACAATACACGTCAAATCCTTTGTGTATATCAGGCATTATCAGTACTGGTGCGGTGGTCAGTTTCTTCTTTAATTCTTCAAAGCTAGCTTGGCACCTATCATCCCATTTAAACTCCTTTCCTTTCTCCAACAAAGAAGTGAGGGGTTTTACAATCCTCGAGAATCCTTCTATGAACCGTCGGTAATACCCTGCCAAATCGAGGAAACTCCTGATCTCGGGTACATTTCTAGGTGGATTCCAATTTAGCACATCCTGAACTTTACTTGGGTCTACAGCAATTCCTCCGTCCGTGATAATGTGCCCAAGAAACGAGACCTCCTTCAACCAAAAGTCACACTTGCTGAACTTGGCGTATAACTGATGCTCTCGAAGTTTATGCAATACCAGTCTCAAGTGTCCCTCATGTTCCACTTCATTCTGAGAGAAAACTAGGATATCATCTATAAATACTACCACAAACCTATCAAGATATTCCATGAAAACCTTGTTCATCAGATACATAAAGTATCTTTGGAGCGTTGGTCAATCCAAAGGACATCACCGTGAACTCGTATAGACCATATCTTGATGTGAAAGTCTGTTTTAGGAATATCCTCCACACGGATCTTCGGTGATGGTAGCCGGATCGCGGATCTATCTTAGAGAAAACTTTCGCTCCTTTCATTTGATCGAACGGATCCTCGATCCGGGGTAAAGGATATTTATTTTTGATAGTGACCTCATTGAGAGATCGATAGTCTACACACATCCTCCTAGATCCATCCTTTTTATCTACGAAGAGTGTGGGGGCTCCTCATGGTGATGAACTAGGACGGATAAACCCTTTACTTAACAATTCCTCTATTTGTTTCTTTAATTCTGCCAAATCTTTGACATCCATTCGATACGGTCTTTTGGATATAGGAGCAGTACCAGGTAAGAGTTCGATACTGAATTCAATGTCTCGGTCAGGTGGCATACCTGGTAGGTCATCGGGGAATACATCCGGGTACTCATTCACCACCTTAATATCCTCCAGCACTTTTCCTTTCATTGAATTTACTAACTCCTTCCCAGTAGGTGACGGTGTTGCGATAAATTCTACTCTGTCCCCTTGTGGACTAGTCAAGTGAACTCGATTTCTCCCGACCTTTGGATAACCCCATCATACTTTCTTAACCAATCCATCCCTAAGATTACATCTATGCCCCAAGATTTTAGGACTACCAGATTGGATGGAAAGTCTATCCCCATAATTTTAAGGTTTACTTGCGGGCGATCAAACGAGTCCTGGCCATCTGTTAAGAAAGAGTGAACTCAGCATAGAGGAAATCAAAATGATGCAAATTTTCAACAAAAGAACAAGAACAAATTAGATTTTTATGCGAAAATAAGGTGATTTTGAAAGATGACAGAATGATCTAGAACATGAATCCTTAAATTTCATCCATTTCTAACTAAGGTCGCGTTCCTACGATCAACACCGCTTGCTACGATACCACTCTGTCACACCCGATTTCCGAAGAGGAACCAAGTGCATCTCATATGTGCGCCGGGGATCGGTTCACACACATATGATAGACAAAGATGAGTGAAATATCATAAACGGTACTCCAACGTATTTCAACGTTTAACCTCTTATTACACTCATGCGGGAGACTCGAAGGTCTCTAACAACGGAAACCGATAACTACTCGTCGAGTCCTCGTCTTCCGCTCCCACGGGCACTTGAGCGGGGGGTCCGCAAGCCTCACGGCTCATCGAAGTCATCATAGAACTCCCCTCCAAAGTTTTCCTGCGAACGGCGATAAGCAAGGGCCGAGCACACTTATGGTTGGAGCTCGGCAAGTGGGGGAAAATGCAAGGCTATCAAGGATAGGCTAAGGTTTTGTAGCGGTTAGCATTTTAGTGTTGGTCAAGTTTTAATTAAAGAACTCCTAGTTACTAAGTGTAAGTTCGTACCATCCCACTTAAGAAAAACTTAAGCACCAAAACAACCCAAGTTCAACGAGCTTCACCAACCACGATTTATCTCGTCTTTAAGTTCATTTATCATGTGAGGGTCCAAGCCGCTCATGACCGTGAGCACGGCCGATCGATCGATTTTACACTCGCGAGAGGTTTGCACACTTTACCCACGGTTCGCGTAAAAGCTCCGAAGAACTTTAAACCCAACCATGCGATGCGTTGTCCAAGCACCATACCACACTTCCGAGGTGTGATTGCATAGGGACGCTACGAAGCCTTTACAAAGGCATGCAAAAGACTAACGACCCGCATAGTTACAGATCAGGGCGGACCATAACCCTCCCTAGTGGTCAGCACCTTAGCAAAGGCTACTACCCCAAAAGGGCGGGCTATACCCACCGCAACCCGGATCCCCCTCTGCTCCTTTCGGAAAAAGGGCCACTAGTACGATCACACACCTAATTATTCGGCTAAGGTCAGAGCCATGTAACACTGTGGTTGCGCATGTTTTCTTGGGTGGTTCTCCATGTTCCGATTAAATCGGGTGTTCTTGCATTACCCAAAACATTAACTATAAACCATATATCATTTCCATAAAGACCCATTTAACCAACCCATGTTAGGCAACTAGCATTTTCTACCCAAAACTTTATTTAAAAGGGGATAGGCCAAGGATCGGGGTAAAAGATCTAGGTAAGTCCTTAAAAGGGTTTTCCGTCAAATTAATGCAATGATACCATAAAGGTAAACATTATTTATAATGCAATTATATAGGATAAAAGGGAATATGCGGGGGAGAAGACCACTTGCCTTCCTCAACTACAGCAAATACTTCCTCCTCTTCGAACAAGCGCTCCCCGATCGTCCCCGAGAGGTGGCTCGGATGAAACGAGCACGATATCTACGATGCACACATAAAGCATACAATAAATAAAACAGATCACCAATCAATCCTAAAGACTGAAAACATGCTACTAAAACGACGGGCTCGCCGAGACGATCGCAAAGACTACTAGAACGCTAAAAACGGAGCTAAAACGGAGAAGTTATGCTAAAAACAAGATTTAAGGACTAATGCGATAAACTAAACTATACGGGGACCTAACAGCAAGAATGCGGGGGCTAAAACGCAATTAAACTTAAAAACGGAAGGTTTATAATATAAAAAAGGCTGTTCGGATCTCGGGTGCAAAATTCTATTAAGGTCGGGGGCTTAAACATAAAATTTAGGACCGGTCCGTAAGAATCTTTAAGGGTGGAGGGACCGGCTTGCGATAGAAAAGAAACCGGGGGTCTCTTTAACAAAAGGACCCCGGGTTGACCGTTACGCGCGGGATTGACCCGCGGGTCCAACGGCTCGGGGCGTGGATGGCCGATCCGACGGCCGGCCACGCCCGCGCGCGGCCCCGGGGGGGGCGCTCGCGCGCGGCGGCGGCGGCGCGCGCGGCGGCGCACGGCGGCGGGGTCGCCGGCGACGACCAAAACGGTGCTCCCGGCCATGAAATCGTGCGGGGAAAGTCTCTACGCGTAGGCGGGAACAATGCGATCTTAACCAAGCGCTTGCACGGGTGGAACTAGCGGCGGCCGAGGCGCGGCGTCCATGGGGGCGGACGGCGGCGGCCGGCGTGCGGCGGCGTGCGCTACGGTCGGGCTCAAGTGAAAAGGAGGGCGGGGATAGGATCCTTACATTGGGTAGGAGCTCTGGTGGGCGAGGATTGGATGGAGAAGGCGGCGGCGGTGGAGTTCAACACCGGCGGCCGGTCCTTACGGGCGGCGACGGCGAGCTTCGATTGGGGCGCACGGGAGCCTGCGGGTTCGATTGGGCACAAGAGTTAGCTCACACGCGCGAAGGAGAAGTGAATGGGAGGGTCCGGGGAGCTTCCACCGAGCGGCGGAAGAGCACGGGCGACGGCAATGGCGCGGCGGCGGCGGTTCAATGCGGTGGCGCAAGCGGCTAGGGCACGGGAGGCGCGTGGGCTTGGTGTGAAGCGAAGGGGGAGGTGCGGGGTGCTCTGGGGGTGCTTAAATAGGCCGGGGGGGAGCTCCGGGAGGCGGTTCCCGGCGGCATGGCCATTAACGGCCGCGGGCCTTGATGGGGGAGTTAAGGGGGGGAGGGGGGATTAAGGGGGTAGCGACGATTGAAGAGGGGGGGAGTGATGGAGGAGCTTCATTGCGGCTTAAATGCGCGGTTTGAAGGTGCGGGGCGCGGGGAGGCGGCCGTAGCGGCCGGCGACGCGAGGGAGGGGGCGCGGTTGACCCGGCGGGAGGTTGGGGACGAGCACGACGGCCGGGCCCCCCTGTCGGCGTCCGGCGCAAAATAAAAAGGAGAGGAGGCGGTCTTTGGGCGGCGGGGTTGCGGAGTTGGGCCACTTGGGCCGGCCGCGCTCGCGTGGTGAGGAAAAAGAAAAGGCCTGGCGACCCGGGATGGTTGCGGGCCAAAATAGAAGAAAGGGAGAGAGAGAGGGAGAGGAGAAGAAAAGGGTTTTCCTTTTTTTCTTTTAAATTTTCTTTTCAAATTCATTTTTCAAACATTCAAACTTCAATCAAACAAAATCCATGCATTCGAATCATGATGCACAAGCACTTATTATTTCTAAATTAGTTTAGTGATGTTTAATTATTTTAAAAGCAAATTTGTTTAATAATTTATTTATGTCCTTAAAGGAATTTTAAACCTAGCCATTTGTTGCTAAATTAATTTAGTGATGGATTTTTTAGGGTGTTACACTTTTTCTTCTTTAAGCTCCCGAATGTTGTTAGTTTCTTGGCGAGATAGCTTTCCATAGCTATATGTCGTCTTACTTGGCTTCGTGGCCGTAAATATGGGGAATGCTCGGTACCACCGGCAAGTTCCAAGCTTTGGTATCTAACTACTTTCTCTTTTTGTTAATTTTCGGGGAAAATTGAGCGGCACGTCTCGTGATTCTTTGCGCGTGTGAAGCCGGCTTGTTCGGCTTCTTTGTGTGTTTGGCGCTAGGCACATTTTGCGTCAACGGTAGCCTAGTAGGTAGGTCAGGTATTGTGCTACAGTGATATGCATGTTACCTTTCTCCAAAAGAATAATCCACTATATGCAATGACTTACATATTTTAATTGTCGAAATTCATAATAATTAACAATAAGAACAATGATAGTAAATGTATGAATAGTAAAATACTAATTTTTGATCGTACAAAGAGATGTAAATGTATGTAAAAAATCTAACTAAAATACTAAATTGATATGCTTTTTGTTGTACAAGAGACCAAAATAATATTATTTTCTAATGTTCTAGTATTTTACATCTTCTTGGACTTGATGCTTGAAAGAAGTCCTTTGATATCTTCAGGCAGCAACGATCTCGCTTCATTTGTTTCTAAATTTTGTAGTAGGGTTGAAAGCGGTCGAACTCAGTCGGGGTAACCCAATATTATTTTCACTTTCACATTTGAATACGAAAACGAAATCAAATTCGGAAAGGTCCGAAACGAAAACTAAAACGAATTTGTGGGATATCGAAAGATTGCGAAATGAACTAATTCGTTCGGGAACATGTCGAACACGGTCGGATTACAAAAAAGCAAATCGGAAACACCGACCCGTAACACAATCACACAACCAGTCAACCACACACACGGCTATGCATAGACATGACAATCAACCTGCGCAGGTTAGCTCGGAAAGCGCTCGCTAGGGGCGCAGTCGCTAAGGGCATGTACAGCCCTTAGATGACTTGTCGTCTGTAGAGCCTCAAACTTAACGTACGGACAGATGTACAAACAGGTGGTACAACCCATAGACAAAGAGGTCGTCTGTAAGTTGTTTAATGTTTTGCACGTAACTTTAGATTAACTACAAATGTATTTATGTGTACCATTGTGTGGCAATGCCATAGAAAATGTATCGAATATAAATAAAATAAATATGGTTACAGTATTTTCTTAAAATATTTCTATTTATTTATTTATATTTTCATTCATTCTTTTTTCTCTTCTCCCTTTTCTTTTTGCTTTTTCTTATGCTAACGGATTCACCAAGGATTACCGCATCACTGTGAGAGGACAGTGACGTGGCGCAAGGAAATCCAAATTTTTTTTGGGACGCTTGCCGTCCACTAATCTCCATTTTCTCTCTCAACCTCTCAGCTGCTGGCACCGCTTGCCGTGCGTGCGGAGGGCGGCAGCGACGGCGGTGACCGGTGAGCACTCCTACCAATCCTGCGCACCGAGCTAATCGATTGTCGAATCGCACCGAGCTCGCCGGCGGCCGCCTCCTAGCAATTGTGCGTTCATCAGCGGCTGCCTCCTAGCTCCCCGCAACCCGCGTCACTGCGCCCGCCGCTAGCCACCTCCTCCTCGCGGCCCACGTCGTTGTGCCCACCACCGACTTCCTCCTCCCCGCTGCTGGCATCCGCCGGCGAAGGTGGAGCACCTGCGCCCGCGAATCCCGGCGCCGCGCGCGCTCCTTTCCTTCCCAGCGAGCTCTGCTCTCTCTCTCTCTCTCTCTCTCTCTCTCTCTCTCTCTCTCTCTCTCTCTCTCTCTCTCTCTCTCTCTCTCTCTCTCTCGCTCTCTCTCTCTCTCCCTTCGTGTGAGCCTCCGCGATGCCTCCCTCTCCCTTTCTTCCTCAGAGAATAGGTGGGCGGGGCTGTAGTTGGCGGGGAGGGGGCAGAACGCGGGAGAGGGAGCTCGGATTCGGCGGGTGATGGGCGGAGCGCGGAACCCTGCCTGCGACGCTTCCTGGGACGAGCGTGCTACAGCGCGGCGTCTCGACGCGCTCGAGCGACGGGCTGTACATGCCCTAATTAGCAACTCCCGTCGGGGGGGTGCGAACGAGGCGCGGGGGGAAGTCGCTCGCTCCGTCGGGTCGGGCTCCGCGCGAGGGCGACAGTTTTAGGGGTGGTGGTGAAAGACACCACCAAAATTAATAGGTTGGTATAGATAGATGTATCATTATATGGCAGGTGCATAAACTCCAACCCAAAAATCAAAAAATTAGCTAAAATGGTCTCTATTTTACCCTTTTTTACTATGGCACCGGCAAAATGCTACACTAAATCTGGACAGGGAGGTGGCGCAAGCGAGTCCAAATTTTCTTCCTGAAGTCCTCTCCACACATCCATCCACACATTATTGCCTCGCTTCGTTTGATTTTGAACCCCAAATTCTCTTTCTGATCAGTACCATTGCTAGTTTCGACATGTTTGGGCCTCTGTGGTCATCTGAGGCAACTTCAACCTCAACTCCATGCTTAACAATATTGAACTCCGCAGTTCCCCAATGGCCTCTGGATGCACCAAGTCCTCCTTGACCTCCACTTATGTGCAGTGCTTTGCCTCCGGAGACCCCTCCTCCGTGGAGTCCAATCCTGCCACCTCCTCCTTCCTCACATCAACACCCCCATCACCAGCAAAAGGCAGTGCCGTCGTAGATCTCAAGCTCGGCAACACCCTCGTGCAACACCCTGACGTCCCTGCTCCGCGCTGGCACTGGCGTCGGCGCCTGCACAGACACCGGCCGCGCCATTGATCTGCGCCGCAGCCCCGTTACCTCCCCAACCTTCTGCTGCTTGCCGCCGCCGCCGCTCCCGATGAGCGAGCACGAGAAGGTGACGTTGAGCCGCGCGCCGCGGGCGGGGCCGGACAGCCGGAAGCTGGTGGTCCACTTGCCGAATCCGGAGTCGCCGCCGTCCTCGAGGTCGTCGAAGGAGAGCGGGAGCAGGCGGGTGAGGTCGACCTCGTGCTTGCTGAGCTCGAGCGTGGAGGCGGAGACCGCGACGGAGGAGGCCACGGGCTCGTACTTGACCGCGGCCTTGGCGCCGCGGGAGAAGTAGACCGGGGAGCGCAGCGTGAGCGCCTCCTCGAACGCGGCGGCGCCCAGGGCCGCCGCGACGGGGCGGGTGGAGGCGGACAAGGACATCTGGCGGAATCCGGCGGAACTGGACGGAGAACGCGGACCCGTCGAGCGCCGCGGGGAGGCCGCATGTTATGTCGCGGGTACACGCGGCTGACGGCATTACGCCGCTTTATTTATGCGGACGCTGCGGCAGCTGCACACGCCGCAGGCACATTCGCTTGCGGTCTGCTCTTTAGCCACAGTTAGCTTTTTGTTAAACGCATTTGTTCTACCATACATAGTGTCACAGATAAGCTATGAAATTAAAATCCAAAAATTAGAAAACAAAATATGAAAATAAAACAGAACATGACAAGAACATTTTTTCTCAAATCTATATGTTTCTAGTACAGTAGTTATATATTACTCCCTGCCAAATTCACGTGACAAGAACATCTAATATTAAATTAACTACAAAACAGAGTTTGTCAAGCTAAGTAAAAAACAGCAATCCTCATTGCCAGCAACTACAAAACAGAGTTTGTCAAGCTAAGTAAAAATCAGCAATCCTCATTGCCAGCCATCTGCCGCTAGGCCTCCTCACTCCTTACAAAATAGATAATCTGATGTCTTGGCCTCATTGTAGAAGCACCTGAAACATGAAAATTCATGTTATAAATCATAAAAGATGACACATCGGAGTAATCATTCAATCATTAGTTCTTGCAAATTCCACTGCAACATAATAAAATAACTGCAGAGGTTCAAGTATCATATTGTTGCTGCTTGCACTTAATTGAACAAAACTCATGCAATTCACAAATAAGCGTAGCATGTCACTCAAGAAGATCAACAGTAATAGGTAGAATGCAATCAATTGATGGTGGTAGAACAAACAGAGCAGAGAAAACTAGAGCAAACTCACGAGATTAATGGAAAAAATATATAGGAAAAACAGGATGCTATTCATTCACTTTATCCTTCAGTCAAGCAGTTCAAAATTTCCATTCACTTGATCACTAATTGATAATTGTATATCTACAGAATTGGGAGTGCAAGCAAAAAGCATTAGCTATTCGTGTCTAGTTCACCAATCATTCATCGGCGCAAGCTAGGACAAGTAGACGCTTCATTTCGATCACTTGCATATACACACGGCCAGGACAAGTTGAGCACTAGACCTAGGAACACAAGAGCAATTCTACAAAGACGAAGCCTGGGATGACATCTCAAACTTTAACAGGGAACAAAAGGTAGCGAGAAGCTGAAACTAACGGATATACAACACAAAAATATTGTAATTTCAATAGGAACAACAACAATTTACCCGAGTTAAATTTCATCCTCCTCATTTCCAATTATACATCCAGCTATATCATCATGAGTGAGAGCATCCGAAATAATTGAAAACTGATCAAACATGTAGTACATATATTAACACTCATACACACACTTCGGAGAGTAAACATACCATTTCCTCGAATCCAATCTTGGAGACAAACAAGTGCTTGCACGGTCTCACTAGTCAACCTGCTTCTATACTCACTTATAATTTTATCTCCACTAGAAAATGCGGATTCGGATGCTACCGTTGACGCGGGAATGGCCAATATATCCCGTGCCATACGTGCAAGTACGGGATATGTGGCGGAGGAGGACTTCCAATATTTTAAGATGTCAAAATGAATGTCTACGAGAACCGTTTCTTCTTCCAAATACTTATCAAGTTCGCTCACCCTTCTTCTTTGCACCAAATTTTGATGATAGCTCCAATCCGCCCAAGGATTAGTTACGCAAGGTAGGTTTCAACGGCTCCGATCGTTTGTGCAAAATCGGGGAGTTAACTCACCGGACCGCAAGTTATATTCATCGAACAGTTCTTTGAATGTATTTTCAATTGTAGGGAAGTATTGCTCTTCATTGTCAAAACCTTGCCTTAGACGAAACTTGAGATAGCCCAACTTGAATCTAGGATCTAGAATGACCGGAACACAAATCGCAAGAAAGAAAGATCCCAGTATTTCGAAATTTTTCCTTCATCTCATGTATCATAGCTCGATCAAAACATCGAATTAGTGGATTCCTTTTCCAAAAGTAGTTTGATCTCCCAAATCCGATCGAAATATAAACTTGAAGTTGGATACTTCGAACCCGAGAGTAGTTCGATAGCATCAGAGAATAACCTTAAGATGTCACAAAGCTTCTTAGCCATTTGCCATTCCTCGACTAATGGTTCATGTACATAATGAATATCTTCATGGGTCAAAGCCTCAAATGCCCTCTCATACTCCAAATCACACTTGAGCATATGATAAGTAGAATTCCACCTCGTCACAACATCAAGTGGAGGTCATTTACCACAAGATATCCCTACTTCTTTAATCATCTTCTCAAACCTCTCGTTTGCGCCCTTGTGAGCTCTTGACATACTTGACACTATCTCTAATGCTTGTGACAAAGCACCACTCATTGCAAGCAAACCTTCTTGAACTATCGGGTTTAAAACATGTGCGACACATCGGCAATGGAACATTTTCCCTTTACCTAGAAGCAAATGCTTGGCAACTAGATTTTCCCTCAACGCACTCACAAAGTTGTTGTTGCTGCTAGTATTATCTAGAGTGATTGCAAAAATCTTATCTTCTAAATTACATTCATTTAAGCTCTTAAGGATGGTGTTGAAAAGATTCCTACCATCATGAGGAGTTTCCACAAGAGCAAACTTTATAATAACTTTGTGCAATATCCAATCACTATCGATGTAGTGGCATGTGACACACAAGTAACCTAGAGTTTGCTTGGACGTCCACAAATCTGCGGTAAGGGAAACTCTAGAAGTTGAATTTTTCAACAACTCATGCAAGTGTGCCTTCCTTTCCTCATATGTTCTTATGCGGTCAGATTTGATAGTGGTTCTTGACACATGTGTGAACCATGGATTAAGACTAGTAACAAAACTTCGAACTTAGGATACTCAACAAGGCTAAAAGGTAGTGCATGACAAACAATTAGACTAACCAATTCTTGCCGAGATTTTTCCCGATCAAATTTCCGGTCTTTTAATGAAACATCACGTAAGGACGGATCACCGAATTCATCCGATTAAGCATTTGATCCAATTTAGCTTTGCCCTCACAAGTATGCAAATGCCTACGACAAGTGCTTGTGCCAACATCACGTGCTACTTTGATTCTTTTGTGGCAATGTATGCACCGAGCTTCGGAAACGGGAATCACATTCATATATAGCCTCAAAATCTTTCCATATTTCGATGTAAGTTTGCGTCTCCTACGTAATCTCCCTAGTCGGGATATTTTAATAATTTAGGACATGATCAATATAGTTAAAGTAGAATAGTATTTGAAGAACTGGTATATCATACAAAAACAAGAAGATCATAGTATTGGTGACAAACAATATCAAATCAAGTATGCAAAAAAGCATTACAAATGACATCACTTACTAGGAAGCACCGTAGATGTGGATGGGGATGGCAATGGAGAATTGACCCTTGGTGACAATAGAATTTCGACCCCGGTGATCGTACGAGAAAAATGTTACCATTGGTGACCTTAATCTATGTGATCTTGATAGAACCTCTCCCTCTTTGGCCTACACAGATAACCAAATGTACAAGTATCAGCAGTAACCTCAACTTGAAAGACATTTTTCGGGAAGTTGAGTGATCCGTCTAGTGCTTGAACAAGAAAATGCAGCATTGGCGAGTTTTGCATATTACGTAAAGAGAAAGCATCAAAAAATGTCATCCATAATTATAGAATTTTGTTCATATGATTTCCGTCGGTTCTACAATACTTTAATTTCAATCACGGATAGCATAATGAACCGATAACTAGCATTATTCGTACGAAGAACAAAATATTGATAATCCGTAGGTCATGACATATTTGCTTCAATGTAAGCTAACGAGAGAATGTAACTATGGCTACTTCGGCTAACGGGGAATCGAGGTACCAGGCTTGCATTGGAAACAATTTCGGATAGAACTTAGAGTGAGGATAGTTAGACCGACAAGGACGTTGCTGTCAATTGCCGTGGTCGCTTTTAGTATCCGGTTTGCACGATCCCGTTCGTTCTAGTGGAGAGGATGGAGTATGAGTGGTGGCAATATGGGATGAGCCAACAAACTGTGCATGCAAAGAAAGTAAGAGAGGTATAGAGCTATTCAATAATTTGCAACATCTCGCTATTTAGATCGACCCGTTTTTCTTTGTGTGAAGCTTGTTCTCTTCGATCTTGCGGCTGTCGCTTTCGATGATGGTGTTTGCGCTTTCTTTCCCCTTGTCCGGCACATTCACCTTCCCGAACTTCTTCATGCCTCGCATCCCAAATTTCAATAACCTTCGGTTTAGTGTGTACTCGAGTCTTTCATAAGAATGAAACTACTCTCGTGTATGATGAAAACTCCCCATTATGCCGCATCCGCATGTAATGTACATTGCGGATGCAAAATTTCCAATATTTGTATGATGCGGAGCGCAAGGTATATTATTATTACTATTACTATCTTGGCTTGACTCCAATACAAATACAATCAGCAAGATACGGATACACGTAGCCGAAGACACCGAATCGGCAATGCGGCCCCAACAAATTAGAAATTACCATTCCTAGTAGCATTAATCAACATATATAAACGATACAAGAGGGACGGTTGCGTTGCAGGTATGATCTTGTTGGCGGGGGAAATCACGGGTACGGCGCTCCGAAACGATGCACCTTTTTTTTTACTCGCAGTTCTTTCGAAAAACCCACCGATCGATCTTTGCAGCAATTGAGAGTCGACGACGACGAGTTATAAAGCGAGGCATGCATGAGATCATCAAGGCTCGTCACACCGTGAACACACATCAGCCCATACGGACACTCTTGCTTGCGGTGCATGTGTGCATCCATCCGTCGACGCGGACGGCCGGGCACCATTCGTGGGCTCCGGCGTGGCCTCCGGGGTGGGGCGCCGCCGGCTCCCATGGGCCATGGCCGCCGGACGGTACGTTTCCCTCTCTCATTCACCGCATGGCTGCCGGAGATGCGAGATCGACATACCGGGCGCGAGGAGGGCCGGCCGTTGGCGCACAACATCGCCGGGCCCCCCCGCTAATTGCTTGTTGATCTCGCGGATGGAGTTGGGGAATCGGAGGGTGAAGGCGAGGGAGGAAGGGAGGTGGATCCGTCGGCGACCATCGGCGGCGGCGCACAAAGTGACGGCGACGCCATGGGCACGGCGCGTGCGACGATGGCGGCGCCCTCTCCTCCGATCCCCTTTCGCCGATTCCTCTCCTCCGATCTCGTTGCTGCTCTTTCTTTTTTGCGGGCTTGCGGCGCCGTTGGGCCCCGTTGGCCGGCCCGCTTAACACCGCTTCACAACGCGGCTTAATTGGGGCCGTTCGCCGGGCTTGCGGCGCCGGGATTTCCGGCGGGCTTGCGGCGGAACCCGCGCCGCTTGCATATGTAGCGACGGATCAGGGGGTTGGAGGGGGTGAACGGCACCACCAAAATTAATAGATTGGTATAGATTAGATGACACATATTAAGTCCATTTCATATTTATGTAATATGGGATAAAACGGGATCTCACAAAAAAAGGACAGGATAGACACTCAATCACTTTGTGTCCCATTACCAAATTTGTCCGTAAATACGAAAATGGGAGGATCACATGTGAAAAGCGGGACGAGACAATACTACAATACTGGATTCATCCCGTTCGTTTTCAACCCTATCGGTGACCTGTGTATTTTCGTGGGGTGGGCGATGTTGCACCGGTGCTGCGGCGAGAGGTGATGTATATGCAAGGCGGTAGCTGGGAGGCATGATCGTGTGGGCTACTAGAAGACGACAGACGCATGGTGGAAGAGTTGTGCTAGCCACTCAGGCTTGCAGCGGACTGCGGCTTTTGACATGGAACATCGTCGATAACGACACTGCAGCCGTCTACTTACCGGTTCCTCTCCCGGGTTTGTAATGACGTGGATTCCTTGGGGGCTTGTTTGGGAAATGGAGGATTCGAGTGGATGGAAGAGGATTGAAAGGATTTTGGGAAATTTTGACTTATAATGGAAATTTCTCCACCCCAATACCCTTCATTCCCCTTCATTCCACTAATTCCCAAACAAGCCCTTATTGTGGTTGTGGTGTGGTGGTGGTGGGGGTGGGGGTGTTCAAAAGCGTGGTCTGGCACTTACGTACATTAGAGAAAAAATGACTTTACGAAAGTGGGAGAAAAATTGTTTTACTTTGCCAATTTTTCCCCTCTAAAGTGTAAACAGACGCGCTGTAAATTCATTACAAAAGCGCATTGCAAATCATTCGAGAGACAAAAAAAAGCTCACTGTAAATTTGCAGTCTAATGCTGTTGCACCATTTGTATGCCCGCGCTTGCCCATGCGCGTACGCACAAGCGAAAGTGCAGACAAACGAGAGGGAAGCGCACACTGTTCTTCTGGCTTATCACCACCGTAGCGAGTATTTTTCTGCCGAACAAACCACCACCAAAGAACTACCAACATTACTTTTCTCTCACAACAAATCAGCACCAATCATCACCACCAGTCATCGCTAAACCGTCAGACACCATGGTTGGCGTGCTTGCATTGCACGCCATTCGCCACGCCACGCTTGTCACATGCCTTCTGAGCTGGGCGCTTCGCCGTCGTGAGGTGGTTCTTGGCTTCAGAGGCGGCACCAGTATCCACATACCACGGGTGACAGGGCCATGAGAATATGAGAGATGGCTGCCCCTTATCGTGGCATCCTGTTCCAAGACCAGACCGCACTCATCGTCACCAAATCATCAACGGGTAGCCTAGCCTAGCCTAGCTCGCTCGCGCCCCCCGGAGAGGAAACCACCACAAGAAACAGAGGATGAGGCCGGCGCGCGACGGTTGCCGCCGAGGCTCGGTCCGCCCGCGCAAGAGGCCACCGAGGCCGTTTGCTCCGGTGCCGCGCGCGGTGCGCGTCGCCATCAGATGGCGCTCGCACGATAGCAGGTAAACAGGTGGAGGACATCGCGCGCGCCCCGCGGTTCACACCGCGCACCGAGCGGTCAGCGTCGGGACGGCGACCGGCCGAAAGCGCTCGCGGGGTCGCGCGCTCCGGGCTGACGGACGGACGACGGGTGGCGGCCGTGGTGTCGGGATGGGCCCGCCGCAGCCACTGATCCCACTTCCACCACGTTGAGCGCTCGAGCTCGGTTATTTAAAACAGCAAACACACTGTGGGCAAATTAAGCACCCGAAGCTGATCGCTTATGCACGAGCAGCGCAAGTTGTCGCTGGAGGCTAATGATCAGAACTCTAGAAGTTCAGATGCTTGAAGTTACCTCATCAAGTTTATCGATATCATGTCAAAGTACGAAGATCCACTTGAGTAGAGAGAGAGAGAGAGGCGTGGCTCCCCCTTCGCTATCGAATTGGCTTTCATTCGGATGGCAACGTCATCCGACGAAGCCCATCCACAATACATCCCCCTCTCATCACAGCACCACAGCCACCGATACTAAAAATCTAGTAGGTCAATTCGCAAATGCGTAGCCTTTTCCTCACCATGCCAATATGCCATGCTTTTCCTTTGGATTAGCCGGTCGGGACCACGCCGGCCTAATCCACCATCACGCGCCAAAAACATCTCCATGAACATCCTCCCCTGCCATGGCCTGTCGACGAGACAAGCGAGTCGTCACGGCAGCTGGTCTTCGCGGACACGGCACGAATTGTGACCCGTCGTTTACGTGCCGAAGAACGCCTCTACGGTCAGGGCCGGGCAGGAGACGACGAGGTCAGCCGGTGACCAACCGGGCCGCCGTCGCCGGCCTGACCCACCTCCTCCTATCCTCAGCCGCGCAGCCTTTTTAGTTTCGTCTCGTGCTGCGCGAGCACGGGGAATCCTTTGCCGCCCCCGCGACAAGTATAGGCGGCCTGTAACGAGAATAACCGCCCGCGCACAGCTACCTCGGCGACAGACTAACGGCCACGGCAGGCAGCGCGCGGTCGCCCGCCTGGCTCTGATGCTGCCATGTCGCGCGCGCCTCGTATCGGTGCTGCTGCTGTTTCTGCTGCCGCTGCTGCGTCGCCCCCTCCCCGTCGCCTGCCTCCACGTGGCCGCCGACGCGCCCCTGACGGCGACGGAGCACCGGCAGGACGGCGGGGCCTGGCGCTCGTTCCAGCAGCTGCTGGACGCGCGCCGGGGCAGCCGCGTCGCCGGCCTCGCCGACCTCAAGCGCTACCTGGCGAGGTTCGGGTACATGCCCGCCGGGGCGGAGCACGAGCCGGCGACGGACGCTTTTGACGCGCACATGGAGGCCGCCGTGCGGAGGTACCAATCCGCGCTTAGCCTGCCCGTCACGGGGCAGCTCGACTCCGCCACGATCGACAGGATCATGGCCCCGCGCTGCGGCGTCGGCGACAACGGCCACGGCGCGACGGCGTCCATGTCCCTGGCAGCGGCCGGCGGCGCGGTGAGACGGTTCACCTTCTTCAAGGGCGAGCCGCGATGGACGCAGCCGGACCCGCTCGTGCTCACGTACGCCATCTCGCCGACGGCCACCGTCGATTACCTGCCGCCGGAGACCGTGCGCGCCGTGTTCCGGCGCGCGTTCGCGCGGTGGGCGCGGGTCATCCCCGTGGGCTTTGCCGAGACCGACGACTACGACGTGGCAGACATCAGAGTGGGCTTCTACGTGGGTGGCCACGGCGACGGGATCCCCTTCGACGGACCGCTC
This sequence comes from Cenchrus americanus, assembly GCA_947561735.1. Lineage (NCBI taxonomy): Eukaryota > Viridiplantae > Streptophyta > Magnoliopsida > Poales > Poaceae > Cenchrus > Cenchrus americanus. The sequence goes on from OX387243.1 coordinate 107,843,786, forward strand.
GGCGTGCTCGGCCACGCCTTCTCCCCCAGGAACGGGCGGCTCCACCTCGACGCGGCGGAGCGGTGGGCGGTCGACATGGACGCGGAGACAGCGTACTCAGCCGTCGACTTGGAGTCCGTGGCCACGCACGAGATCGGCCACGTCCTTGGGCTGGGGCACTCGTCGTCACCCAAGGCGGTCATGTACCCGAGCCTCAGCCCGCGGCAGAAGAAGGCGGAGCTCACCGTCGATGACATCCAAGGTGTCCAGTGGCTGTACGGACCCAACCCGGGGTTCAGTCTCAGCTCCCTATACCAGCAGGACGACTCCACGGCGACGGGGCCGAGCACTTGGCCTGCTGGCTCAGCTAGTTTAGTTTGTGCAGTCCTGGTTATACTGGTGACGCTATTGTAGGAAGATACACAGGTCTAATACGCAAAAGGGACGACAGAAAGGCAAAAAAAAAATTGTTAGGTATGATCCTGCTAGGGGAGACAAACGTCTCCCCTAGATTAGATTAGTTTTGCACACAATTGTGCAGAAGAGATGCATATCTCTTCTGATAGGTTTTGTTTTTGCACAGTTCAGTTTTTACACAAATGTTTCATGTAACTGTACATAATCTTATATCAGTGAAAAGTACGGGGAGAAGGTGTTATCTACAGAAGAGAACTATGCTTACTGACAGCTAAAACCTCTCACCAGAGAGACCCCTAATTATTAACATTTCATTCTGACAGTACAAAGTGGTGATACTACTTCTACTGCGACACTGTGGTCTGAAGTGGCAGCACACTTTCAGGTCCAGCTTCCTCTACTTTTGCAGATTTCTCTGCCACAATCTTTGACATTCCAAACATCTTTTTGATAGTCTTTGTGAAGCATGTCCTGTGTTCATCTGCCGAGGCATGGATGAACTCGTGGACGTGATCTCTCAAATCTGAGACGAAAGAAGTGCCAGGTACATTCTTTCGGCATGAATTCACAGCGCGTTTTGAAACAGGTTGGTGTGATCCTTCAGACTGGGCGCCACTAGACATCGTCCTGAAACTGGAAAACATGCAAAAAATATATAAGCTAAGAAAACCCAGTTCATCACCTGAAGACACTCAAATTTCTAACTGATAAGAAAAAATGACAAACAAGTTCCAATTATGTGCTCCTAAAGGACACTGCACTTGCTTTGCACAGCCTAACTGGCTACGAAGAAAATAAGTTTTTCACTGGAGTATGTACGAGCATCAAGTATTCAGGGGTGGCACGTAGGTTATATCCTAAACACTAGAATACCAAGATTTGAATTAGCAGAACTGCATAAGGCAGTCATCATGAGTACAAGTATGAAAGCTACTAGCCAAGTTATAAATTGACTAATCAACTCAAGGTCCAGAAAAGTGTTTTCGACTTCTTTCTGAGCAAGATGCTAATTACAGCATTTACAATCTGTAACCACAAATGGCATGAAGGGCAAAGCTAAGCTATGGATCAACTAGTCAAATATTCGGTACTGATGCAGAATGGGACACCATACAAGAAGAGAAAGCAACAGGTGTGGTGGAAACATCTAGCATAAAAAAGATGCTCTCTTCTGTCTCTCAGGGCACAAAAACTGCGAAAGAGACTGGTTAAAAGAAGAATTGCAAAATATCTTAGTCCCTCAGTATTTATCAAAGAATAATGTGTGATCAAGTGATACTGACAATACTTGGTTATTATAAAGTAAGAACTGAGGATAAGAAATTAATAGGCAAAATTATTACTTGTAATACTGAAAAGAAAGGGTGGTTCAATGGTATCCCTAAGAGTTCACACAATTTTACAGATAGAGGGTACAAGCAGAGGCGAAGTATGTGAAAGTAGTGTCAGCGACTACAACCTGAAGGGCCAATTTTAGCTGATTGCCCCGTTAGCCCAATAGACATAGTCGCGAAAACCTCATCTAGGTGAACCTACTACCAGTTGCACAACTGAATATGCAACCGGCTAACGAGTCACCATGGTTTTTCTGCACCATACCCCTTGATAAAATAGAACACTACGACATTAGAACAGGACAACAAACGAAAATAGTCCATTTGTATCAGGTCCAAAAAGAACTACAGACAAACTAAAATTTCACTAGTTTATACATAGAACTAAACTCTTATCTTGTTGGTGCCGATATGTGAGTTGATGTGTCAGAGAAGGAAGCACTGCTGCACTAGGCAGAGTCATCCCTTCAATTGGCACAACAACACGAGTTAATATAGGTGGGCTTACTGACCATCCACACAGGATTTGCTGCCATGATGGCTGCGGTGTGCGGTTGGCTAATTAACCACCAATACAACATACAGACTTGGAGGCTGCATATTATCTGTTGGCCATTTTGTAACCACGAAACTCATGATGATAATAGGGCGGAGCAGGTTCGGGGTAAAAACTATTACCGTCCCTGTTTCCCATCGGAGCCCCGTGGGAAGTGTAGATGTAACGGAAAATGCCTCCACAAGATTATCTTGGAATGCCTTTTTAGCCTATGTGCAAAGAAGACTTTTATATCAGACCACAAATCAGAATCCATGGTTCCAGAATTCCAATTAATCAGCCAAATCAATAGTACAAAGCGAAAACCTAACTTTTGCAAAATTGAATACTTGACATAACTCCAGCACGAGCAAGCATCGAACAATCAAAAGGTCTGGAACTTTAGAGCGGATGAGAGAAGCAGTGTGGATGCAGAAAGACTGGACAGAGAGGATGTGGTGTCACTGGCTCGCTGCTGGGTTGCGCTTGCGTGGACTTACCCTTGCCAGACAGCACCTTGCGGTCCCTCTCGCTTCCTCCCTTCGTGACGGGAGCGGCTTGAGCGGCTCAGCAGGATAGGGCAAGTTTAGAACACTAGGGTTCCCAAGAGATGAGAGTTATATATATCTGTCTACAAGTGTGGGCTATTGGGCTGCAAATTTGTTTATGGGCGAGCTCTACGTTTGTTTCTGGGCTCCGTGGCCCATCACGGGGTAAGGATATTGGAATATATTTTCCAACTTAACTTCCAATGTTTGAGATTCGTGCAAATACAGTCATCAGATCCAACTATTAAACCCTAATCTCCCCCTCTCTCTTCACCTTCCTCACCCCGCCGAGGCCTCCCACGAGCATCCACCACCCATGCGCAGGGGTGCCCGCACCTCTGCCGGAGCACCGAGCTCCGCCGCCGCCTGCCATGGATGCGCGCCAAGCACCGCGGCTGCCCGCCACGGCTGTGCGCCGAGATCCGCCGCGCCTGGTGGCTCCACGCTGACCTCGGCCGCCGGCCGCCGCGGGCTCACAGCAGCAGAGCCGCCGCCGGACGAAGCCGGATCGAGTGGAAGAAGAAAATGTTGAAATTTATTTTCCAAAAAATGTTGATCAACATTTCCATGAAAATGTTGGTGAAAAGGTTTGGGAAAAACGTTGAATTGAACATTTTCTTCAAACAAATATTGGTGCAACTCTTTCCAAAAATGTTCAATTTTTTATGAAAAATGTTGGTTCAACTTTTCACTTGAAAAATGTTGTAACATTTTTTTAGTTAGTAGTCATGAGGTGGGATGGTTGGAAAAATAATAACCAGCAAGTTTGATGGGCTTTATAATTACAACTTTTATCCACCTTCCGGTAGCCATATAGGAGGCGCCGGTAAGGCTCCCCAATCCTGATCAATTCGGGGCACATCCCCGTGGATCGCCATGCCACGGAGATTATTGTCATCCTAACTCGAAACCTCACACAAACACAACCACTGCATAACGAGATTCTCCCAAGAAACGTGGCTATTGAACTGAAGAACCATAGCACAGCAAAGGTATGAACTTCAAGAACCATAGCACAACAAGGTCGCAACAAGAATAGAGATAGGATGGGGATTACCCAGCTGAATTTCACTCGTGATGCTTCTGTTCACGAGGATCCACCAGAGAAGCGAAGTAGAAGTAGAGGTGAAGCATGCGAAAGTAGTATCCGCGACTACAACATGAAGGGCCAATTTAGCTGATTGCCCTGTTAGCCCAATATACAAGACATAGTCGCAGAAACCACATCTAGGTGAACCTACAACCAGTTGTACAACTGCAAATATGCAACTGGCTAACGAGTCACCACAGTTTTTCTCCACCATACGTCCATATACCGCTTAAAATAGAACACAAGACACTAGAACAGGGCATTAAAATGAAAATAGTCCATTTGCATCAGGTCCAAAACGAACTGTAGACAAACTAAATTTTCACTAGATTATTAATCTAGATAAAGCTAAACTCTTAGATTGTGAGTACCGATATGTGAGTTGATGCGTCGGAGAAGAAACCACTACTGCACTAGGCAGAGTCATCCTCGATTGGCATAACAACACGAGTTAATGTAGGTGGGCTTACTGACCATCCACACAGGATTTGCAGCCATAGTAGCTGCGGTGTGTGGTTGGCTAATTAACCACCAAGACAAAATACAGACTTACTCCTAATCGGGAAGTTGCATATTAGATGGCTATTGAGCTGAAGTGGCCTCATTGCAAATCGCACAAACAACAAAGGTATAAACTTCAGGAAATATAGCACAGCAAGCACGCGACGAGAATATAGGAGGGGGGTAACCGGATAACTCAGCCGAAACTCACCAGTAATGCTTCTCTTCAAGATCCGCCAGGGCAGCCAAGGAGGCGGGGGAGAAGAGCAGCTCCAGAGGAGGGGCGGCGGATAGGGTTTTAAAGTGGGCTGTCCGTGGGAACTAGGGTTCGACACTTTGAGTTCGAGGCGTCCGTCCGTCGATCCTCCGGTTTGGGTGGGCCCTCCTATATAGGCCGGATTGCGGCCCGCACTAATCCAGACAGAGTCGGACAATGACAAAGGACGATTTTTTTTATATTTATTTTATCACGATTTTGCAAAAAATATATGGTCCGCCACAAATTTTGCAAAAATATACATCTGTGTCGTGGCCATCGGCGCTAGGCCCCTAATGTCGTGGCCCATAGCGGTAGGAGCCGCCAGGAGTGGGCCCTTAGCGTGGCCCAGACGTGGCGTCGTTGGCCACGGCGCGCGGGGGCCTAGCGCGCGTGGGCCACGGCGGCGACGAGGCTCGCTAGCGCCGTGGGCCACAGCGCTAGGGTCTGACTGCCTATATAACACCGAAATTCGGCCGAAAATGTCATAATAATTTAGAAAAAAGAAAAGAGGGGGGAGGAGGTGGTGAAGGTGCGAAGCTCTGCCGGTTTTTCGTCTCGTTAGAGGTAATACTCTGAAACGTAATAGTTTTAGTGTAGATGTGCTTAGTAGATATATAGTTTTAGTATAGATCTGCTCAGTAAATACATAGTTTTAGTGTAGATCTGCTTAGTAAATACATAGTTTATTGTAGATCTGTTTAGTAAAATTATAGTTGTAGTGTAGATATGCTTAGAAAAATTATAGTTGCAGTGTAGATCTGAGTAGATATATTTTGTAGTTGCAAATCCACTTGTTAATAGCGTTTTATTTTTTCATGCTGTCAAACATGTCAGATGATCTCAGTGTCCAGTTGTATTTCGGTAATGGACATATTAGATATGGTGAACATGGAGTTGACTTGTCAAAATTTAATTCGGTTGACCATGTGATTAGAAGAGCAGCCTCGAGAACTTGGGGTCCATTACCCAGTTTTTAGGGCATTTCATGTAGATGCAGAGCAACATGACTTGTCCATTATGGCTCTAATCAACAGGAGTGAGTCATTATATTGGGAGCTTATGCCACTTCAAGGCACTGAACATTGGAGGAGTTATATCAAAACAGCAAGTGATATTCTTTTGTCTGTGATGTTGTTTATCTAAGTTGTTCATAAGGTTGGGTCTAGTAGTCAAGTGCATGAGGAGGTTAGTGCTGCTCCCCTAGGTGAGGCTGAATTACAAGCAGGAGATGGTCTTGCAACTGAGCCACAAGAAGAAGGATATGGTGGTTCCGGTGATAAAGAAGAAGGAGATGGTCACACACACTTTGAGGGTGCAATTGACGAGGGGGGAAGTTAATGAAGAACTACTCAGGCGGTACGAAATGGAGGCCAATGGGGATGAACGTGGGTTGGAAGAGGACTCCTCAGATGATGAGGATGACCCGCTAGTTCCAAGGGATTGGGATAGTTACAATTTCTCACAGCTATTTGTCAATCCTAGTGAGAATGTGGCCTGGGAGTATAGAGAAATGTCGTTTTTGTTGGCGTCATGTATAAGAGTGCAGTAGAGGTGAAGGATGCAGTGAAGAGGTGGTCCACCCTTACTCTGCAGAGAGAGTTCAGGGTAGTGAAGAGTTCTCCACATATATATGATTTACAATGTCTGAAGCCCAACTGTCCTTTTCGAGTGTATGCTTCCAAGGGTTGTGGATTGGATGATGGAAAAACCGGCAAGCGACAAGCGTAGGCCGTGTTCTTTGTAGAGCGCCCTACGGAGTTGTACAAAGTCGGCAACACGGGGCGCAAGCATAGGCAACACGGGGACCGATGACGAGGTGGGGCGCGCGGTGGCGGTTTTCTAAAAAGATTGGAAGATCCGGCCAAAGAAGGTGATAGCCCTGTTCATTCGTTCCCATGGTTCGATCCTTCCGAGTAAAACGCGGCGTGTTCGAATGATGATCGCTTTTACGCGAGAAAGGGGGGCCACCCTCTAAGCCTAAGGGCAAGTGGAAAAATTATTGGGAGATCAAATCGTTGTGGATCACACTTATGTACTTGAGCAAATTTGGATGCAAGCCATCGTAATTTGTCATCCGGTTTTGTGGCTAGCCAGATGTTTGCTAAGATTGTGGAAAATCCTGCTTTTGAGCCTATGTCCATTATCTTGGCAATTGAGAAGAAATTTAGGTATCACATAAGTTATGGTAAGACATACATGGCAAAGAAGAAGGTAGTGGAGATGAGGTGGGGAACTTATGAAGCATCCTATGACAATCTGCCTCAATTGATGAACACAATTGCCACGCTAAATCATGGTAGTTATTATGATATCAAGTCTTATAATCATGTATCAAGGCCAGGGAAGCAAGTCTTGCAGCGGGCATTCTTAGCATTAGGTCCTGCTATTGCTGCATTCAAACAATGTCGACCAGTTATTTTCATAGATGGCACATTCCTAATAGGAAAATACAAGGGCACAATCCTTACAGTTGTGGCTGCAGATGGCAACAATCAGTTGTTGCCATTGGAAATTGCTTTTGCAGAGGGAGAGAATGGTGACAGTTGGTATTGGTTTCTGGAGAGATTGAAGCAGATGGTGGTGGGAGATGTGTCAGACGTGTGTGTGATACACGATAGACACAAAAGTATTTTGCAGGCCATTAGTGACATCAAAGAAGGTAGTGAAGAGCGTTACAGAGCAGCGCAATGGCCAAATGTGCATAGCAGGTGGTGCATGAGGCATATGGGAGCAAACTTTCATAGTCTGTTTAGGAACAAAGAACTTACAAAATTGTTCAAGCGCCTATGTTCGACCAATCAGGAGAAAAAATTCTTCGACCTATGGCAAAAATTAGATGATCTGACGAAGAAAGCATCAGAAGGGATAGCTAAGAAGCCTGTAAGTACTGAACCCGGGGAAGAGTCAGTTTCTTTGGAGGACATGGGGCTAGATGCTCCAAATGTCAGAAGGAGAAGGGGACGTGTTGTGAAGACCTTCAACCAGTGGATTCAGAATGAGCCTAAGGAGAAATGGTCCCTCCTATTTGATAAGGGAGGTGTGAGACATGGGATAATGATAACAAATTTTGCTGAGGTCTATAACGCTATTTTGCGTGGTGCCAGAGCTCAACCTCTTGTTGGTATCATTGAGTTCTTCTTGTACCGCACAATGAAGTACTTTATTGACCGTGCTAATGCTGCACATGCAGCAATGCAGGACCCTCAGAAGGTGTATTCAACATGGATGACTGAGTACTTGAACAAAAAACAGAAGGCTGCTCTCTGTCGCAAAGCTTACCTAGAACCTCTACGTCGTGATCTTGGCGATGAAGTGCAGTGGAAATATCATATAAGTTGTCAGTCTAAATCACAAAAGGCAAATGGTGAAATAACAATACAGAAAATAGTTATTAGGAATCATTCATGCCCATGCTCTTGCTCTTGCCAGAAGGCACTGCTGCTACACTACCCCTGCTCACATGTGATCGATGCATGCCTTGCAACAATGAATCAGCATTGGGGCCGCTACGTGCTTAAATACTTTCTGAAGAAAACCATTCTAGACACTTGGAACCACACTATTGAGGGTTACCTGCATCTTGGAACTTTCACTCAAGACCCTAAAGACAGTGCGTTGTACACACCAAATCCGGATCCAACCATGTGTCAAGATGTCGGTCGATGCAAGAAGAAGAGGATTAGGAACAACATGGATGAGGCTGAAGCTGGACCTCAGGGGCAGATATGCTCCAAGTGCAACAATCCTGGACACTCCTACAAGAAATGCACTGAAGCATCTTACTTTTCCACTCCCACTTCTACACCACCTGCAACTAGTGCACGTGGACGTCGTTCCAGTCGCTATAACGAAGGAGTGCAGTGACCGTACTTGTTTGTGCTACCGTGTTGTAATAATTGAACTACTTATGCATGTTGTCGTCTTGTAATATTTGAACAATTTTATCTTGCAAGGTCTTGTAATATTTGAACTTATGCATGTTATCGTGGTGTAATAATTGAACTACCTTTTCATTTGCTTGTTGTTTTATTCTTGCCGTCGAATTTCTTATCATATCCGGTTATGTTTTGTTCTATAATTTCAAATGAAACAAGTAATGAATTATCATATTGTTCACATGTTTTGTAGGCTTTCAATGGCTTCAACGGGTCCTGAGTTGGATTTGGAGTTGCTCACCAGTAGGAAGGACAAGGTTCCGGTGCCAAAGGGGATCCACACTCCTATGTACCGCGGTGACAACTGTAAGCTTGTCAAGTGCAACATTCTTGGGTACTGCTACAGGATGAGGTTCTTCATGTGCGAGAACTACAAGTATGACCCCCTCCCACCATGTCGCAATGTTAGACCAAAAGTAAGAACTAACTGCATTACTAAATAAATATCATGTCATTGTTATTTTATTATGTGCTAACTTGTCTTTGAAAAAAGACTCCACCTCCTCTCTGTGATTTTATGCAGCGGCTAGATTGTGAGCAGTCTGAACAAGACAAGCGTTACGTCAAGGAGACGGGTCGTTCACCACGTGAGAGGTGGAAAAGGATGGTTGAGGCAGAAAAACAAGAACAAAAACGTAAGGAGCAGCACGAGGAAATTCGCATTCGGCGGGAGGTCAAAGCACGTGAAGCGGTCACGGCCCATGAAGCAGATAGAGAGGGGAAGAGGGAGAGAGCTCGTCGGGCTAAGGAAGCTGGGCCGGATGCTATGACGAAGGGGAAATACCCCCGTTGTACCCAGTAGACGTAGAGAAATCGACGCCAAGTGCTACTTATCCACAAAAAATTATGATTTCATTTCATCATTCTCTAGAGTCGGGTTGTATCTTTAAGAACTTGATTTTGGATGCATTTCAGATGCGAACAGTAAAACTCATACTTGGTTGTGTTTTCTGTGAACTGCTCCAAATATTGAACACATAGGGTGTGTTTTCTGTGAGTCACTGCACCAAACAGTGTACCTAGTACTAGGGTGTGTTTCCACTGAGTCATTGGCCGTTTCCTTGCCTCGGATCGAATGGCCCACCATCCAGTCTACACCTACATATATGTGAGCACTCTTCTCCAGTCTCACTTCATAACACAACAAGCAACAATGAGTTCCTTGACTGGGGCTGATGATGATGACTCCATCAGTCTAGCACTGTGGAGCCAGCAAGATCCAGAGTTCAACACCAATTTTCCAATCTTAGTGTTGGGGGTCTAAAAAACTGGATAGAGTCCCCTAACACGAGAACGCAAGAACAATAGAATCAAACATGTAGCTCGCGAAAGAGAAGGATACAAAGAGTCTCTCAAAAGACTGCTTTCTTCTCAAAAGTTGTGTGTTCCTTTACACGTGCCCTCGCGCCCCCTTTTATAGGGAGACGAAAGGACTTTTACATTCCGAAAATACCCTCAAATCTAAGGAATATTCTTAGTGTGAACATGTACATGAATGTCTTTTACATCCCGTGATTTGCGGGGCTAATTTCATACATTTACAAGCCTGCCACTAGTTCACACGTCAAACCCGAACTTTTGAGGCAACGTCTTTGACTTAGCTTCTTGCTAGTTTCCAAATCTCTTATACGCGAAGATCTTCATACATCATAACCTCCGAATTTGGACTTCAGTGGATTCTCGAATTTCGCAGATCCCCGATTCCGGAGCTTCGCAGGTTCATGATTCCAGAACTCCACAGGTTCATGATTCCAGAGCTTTGAGGGTTTCAATCATCCTGAAATGGATAACAGATTCACGCGAAGAAGCCAGATTCGGCTATCATTTTCGCACATTAATTGAAAACCTGAAAAACACTCTTAAACCCATCAGAGTCCCTTCATGAACATTCTGCTTTCACGAAACTGGAATTGCCATTCCGATAATGATCTGCGAACTTATCTCACGAATTTCGGCAAACCCGACGTTTCGAGGGTGTAAGGCTTTTCCCGATTCCCCAACACTAGCCCCTAGGGGAAGCGGGTTGACTCTGACGATCCGATTCCACGAATATTCTTGAATTTTGGTAAAAACATCACCCTCGAAACGTTGGAGTGGACATGCGTCCTCCGGATTTCTCGCAACGGTCATATCGAGGCAGTTTCTTGAAACAAACCCCCTCGCCCCTATAAATAGAGAGGTTTGCACCGTAAAAATTTTTCACCGCTTCCTCTCTTTCTCCAAAATTCGCTAACATCTTCGTAGAAGAGCTCTTCATGACAAAGGGTCTAAAGCTTCGAGACTTTCTCGATTTTTGAAGGTATTGTTTTCTTTATTTTTCTATTATGTTCTTTTTATTTTTCAACATTTGAATTTGTGAATCTTGTTTCGTGCATTTTGATTCGTAAAAGTCATCTTGGATTTTTGCCTTTGCATTGTTGTCAATTAGGTGGCCCGTGTTAAAAGCACCGCAAGACCCATGACGTCTGAAGAGTTAGCTGCTGCTGGTATTCCATCTGCTGAGGAAGGAGTTCGAGAAACTGAGAACACTCAACTTCCAGAGGATAACCCCAGCTACTGACGCTAGCTGATCTGAGAATCGTGAAGAGGGGAGATCAGATCCGAAGGAGAAGATATCGGGGATGTGGATGCTGATCCGAGAGAACTTATTGCCGCGAAACGCTCAAAGTCTCTCCCTCCGTCTTTTGTCTTTGGCGAATCTAAGGTTACGACCAATTTGATCAGGGAATATGGGCAGCCGGATTCTTTCCTGCGGGCGACGGTCGCGCTCCCCTCGATGAGCAGATTCCTACCCCCGAAGCCGACGAAGTTGTTGTTTTTCGCGACTTCTTCACCCGCGGGCTTAGGTTTCCTTGTGATCCCCTTGTGCCCGCGATTCTGGATAAATTCTCTGTGAAGATTCATCAGTTATCACCAAATTCATTCTTGGAGTTGTCCAAGTTTTTGTGGGTTATGAAGACCTTCAGATGCAACTTTAGTGTCAATGTTTTCGCCCGGATATTTGAGCTAGTCATTGAGCCGGACATCATCAAAATTGACAACAGCCAACACTGCGAAGCACACTACACTTGTTGTACTTTCAACACGCGTAGGCAGAATACGCAAAAGGGACTTATGCGAATTCAGATCGCACCTTGCTGCAAGACTAACTTCTCCGAAGATTGGAGTTCTTATTGGTTTTATGTTAAGGTGGACATGTCAAAGATTCCTGGCTACGACGGACCAGCTCACCCTCTCTGCTTGCCTATTGAAGCACTGACTGCCACTACTACTGCCCTTACAATCATCGAGCGGCTAGAATTAGGAATTGCTAAAGTGCATTCCACTTAGCCAGCACGATTCTTGGTGGTCGTGACATCATTGAGGAATATGTTGCTGCAGAGATTTGGCCGATTTCCTACGGATGGGCCCCTACTGAAATTGTGGGGTTCAACGTGAACTGGGCAGCCCAAGAAGTGCCCTTTCCCCGATTCGGCTTTCAGCTGCGAGATGGCCAAAGTGTTGAAGACTTCATAAAAGAGGTGGAGAACAAGGTGAATGCCACGATTGGCGAATCCACCATGAACGAATACAAAGCTTATAAAAACTTGGTCAAACACAAGAGAAGAATCAATCGGGTGTTCTCTGAAGTTTGCGGCGAAAGGTCTTTCCGATCTCATCGCCTAGGCCTTCCTGTAAAAGTTCCTACTGTTGTTGTGGCCAGTTGCTCGGCCGCACCTCTGAAAGCCTCAAGAAGAAGATCCTCGAAAAAAGGCAAAGAAAATACAGATGAAACATCTTCTTCCATAGTTTGTCTTGAGAAGACTAGGTCTCTTGAATCCTATAAACGGAAGCGAAAGTCATCTGAGGTCGTCTCGGATACTGAAATTCAGGCGGCTTCCAGCCTCGCTCAACTTAGCCGAAAGAAGACTAAGAAGGCTATGAAGAAGATTGCTATTGCTGAAGTTCGGCGCGTTCCTTCCGCTTTTGACGATGACATCATCGTCGAACCAGTCACAAAGGTTTTTCCCCTTTCCTATGGCCTGACTTAAGATTCAATGTTCCTAGACATTGTACTCCAGGTTCTGAGAATGAGTTCGTGGATGTTGAAACTTTTCAGATGTTGTGGCTGAAGTTCGGAAGGAGGTCATAGCACCTGTCACTGCCGTTGCTGTTGATGAAGTTGCTGATCCCCAGCCTTCTGATCCCCAAGATAAAGTTTCTCCTGAATTCATCAAAGAACTAGAGATGACTGTTCACCGGGGAGGGAGTCCTGTGCAGAATGCTCCATTTGTCAAGACTCGCGAAGATCTTCCTGAAGATCAAGACCCTTCTCCCTCGATGATTGCCTTCAACAAGAGTTTTGGTACGTCTTATCAAGGCGAACTACTAAGTGTTGGTTGTGAAAAGGCTGATACAAGAGATGACACATCTAAGTTTCTAACATTATGGGACTCGTCTAAAATCATGGGTGAAACAGGAGAAGGAAATTCAAAGCAGGCATCTCCACCACTTATCAGGACTCCTGACGATTTGGGAAAACAACCCTCTACTTCCTCGCAGAAAAATTCCTCAGGTTCAGCACCTCCTAGTCGAGTCACCGTTGATATGCTTAGCAGAAAAGGTTCATGAACTGTTTGCCCCTCTTAACTGTAGTCTTATCTTTTCCTATAACTTCTGGATTTTGCTATTCCTTACTTACTTTTGCTTTTATGAATTTTCCAGATTTCGAAGCACTTCTTCGGACGTATCCAGCTTCTAGGGTCGAAGAATACCAGAGGGCTTACTCCCTGAAGGCTTCACTTCTTGGAAAGATTACCTCCCAACATTTGGTAGAGCAAGAAAAGATTACTAAGAAATTGTCTGAGGAGTCCAAGAAGCTGAAACATGACTTCAACCTGGCCCAAGCTGCGAATGTAGACTTGGAGAAGAAAGTTGCCGAACTGGCTGATGCTTTAAAGAACTGCCAAGATGCAAAGAAGATCGCTGAGGATGGGAGAAAGGTTGTCGAAGAGACCTTGGAAAACTCGAAGAAAGATCTCGAGAAGCTGCAGAAAACTCATGGTGATGATTTGAGATTGATTGAAAATCTTTGAAAAGATCATGACAAAACCTCCAAAGCTGCTGAAGATCTTCAGTCAACAACCTTGAGCAGCAAGGAACAAAACATTCAGGATCTAGAGAAGGCATTGGCTGATCAAGACGAGGCTTCTGCGAGAGAAATTTCAGCAATGAAGGATAAGTTGAAGCTTTTGTTTGAAGAGTATGGAAAGGCTTTACGGGAGTTTGGTGTTCGTCCTGCTCCACTTCCTGCTAGCGCAGAGTTTTCCGAATTTATGGAATGGATCAACACGGAGTTTAAGGCACTTCCTGGGGTCATTTCTGGTGCAAGTGACTTCGCCGCCGCATTCTCAGTTGAAAGTATCTTGAAGCTACCTCATGACTTCGGCTGTGCCGATCTTGTGAAGTTTCGCGAGAAACTTTCACAATTTCCCGATGCTTCGAGCACTTCGAGACTTCACCCCAATGAAGATGTATAGGCTATCAAGGCCAAATTCGTGAGAGAATTCCGGTTCCCCAGTGGAAAGGAAGTTGCAAAGAACATCGCTCGTGCTAAGCTGGACCAGGTTATTTTCTCGAAAACGCTACTAATTTTGCAATTTTGCGAATTTTTTGTCTTTGGTTTTCTTAGATTCCTTTGTTCGTTCTTTTCAGTTGATTGAAGAGGAAAAGCGAGGAAAGAACATCGAGATATCGGAGTCTTCTTCCAAAGATGAGGATGATGAAGGCACAGACAATGCCGAAGAAGATTCTGACGAAGATGGTGGTAACAGCAGCAGCAGCGGTGATGTTGAGGACAGTTCTGACCACGAGGAATCCTCTACGAAGGTTGACATCACCGGCTGAGATGTTTGAAAAACTTGCCTCTTGAGGCGATTTGTACAAAACTTGTGAATTCGTGGGTTGCGGATTCTTATCTGAACAATTTGTCTTGTAAATTTTAACCTACGCAGGTCCTGTAAGGTGGGCCTACGCAGGATGTGTTGTCGTTGCGAATTCATCATGGAAATATGGTTGTCAGTGGCGAAGCTTGGCGACTGTTCAAAAAACTCACCCCGAGTGAAATTTTTCCGATTTTTGGCTTGGAGTTTCGCTGATTTTTTGATAAATAGCTTTGATCTTTCTTCGTTTTTTCTTCTACGTGAAGACTTTACCCCTACTACGACGGCTTCAAGTTCTCAAAGCTTCGTGAAGACGAAGCCCCTTAGCCTGAAGATTAGCAAACACGATTTTGCTTATGCTAGCGATATTACTAAAAGTGGCAGTCGCGACATAGGCCACATAGTTGAACTCTCGTACTGAACCCTTCGGGTCTTTGATGTAATGTAATGGTACTTGATAGAAATTTTGTATGTAACTACAGCAATAAAGACGTTTTTATTGAGAAAAACGTCACCCTCCCCCACCTTGTCGTTTTGCATGCAAAATTTTGTGGTAATTTGAAATTTGAAAGCTCTCATCTAGCGTTTTGTTTCACAAATTCTCCGCGAATCTTTTGCTAATTTTGAATTCACCGGAACTCTGGCACGAGTTGACAAAATTTGTTTCACGAGTTTTGTGGACTTTTCTCGCTTGGCATACTTGCCCGGGTTGATATCGCAACCTACAGTTGCTTGAACCATCCTAACTTACGAATGCTAGCTTTCGGGGGGGCTCGAGTGCCCTGGCCTTTTGAAGGAAAATGAATCATCGCAAATGTGATTCGTGACTTTCACTTTACACCTTTTTTCTATAAAAAATCTTTAACAAAAACATATATAACTCACTAGTCGCAATCCTCAATTATTCCCGAACTTTTGGTAAGACATCCCTTCGGGATGGGATCTAGGCCACAACTTATTGTTGTCTCAGGCCTTTCGTTGGGAATCCCTTTGACGGTGGGATTTAGGCCACAACTTGTTGTTGACTCAGGTCTTTCGGTGGGAATCCCTTTGACGGTGGGATTTAGGACACAACTTGTTGTTGTCTCAGGCCTTTCGGTGGGCATCCCTTTGACGGTGGGATTTAAGCCACAACTTGTTGTTGTCTCAGGCCTTTCGGTGGGAATCCCTTTGACGATGGGATTTAGGCCACAACTTGTTGTTGTCTCACGCCTTTCGGTGGGAATCCCTTTGACGGTGGGATTTAGGCCACAACTTGTTGTTGTCTCACGCCTTTCGGTGGGAATCCCTTTGATGGTGGAATTTTGGCCTTCACGGAGCCTTTCATGAAATTTCTCTTTTGCACGATGGAATTTTGGCTATTACGGAGCCTTTCACGATTATTTCTTTCACACGATGGAATTTCGGCTATCACAGAGCCTTTTCATGAATTTTTCTTTCACATGATGAAATTTCGGCTATCACGGAGCCTTTTCACATGATGAAATTAACGAATGCACGAATTGGGGGAAGACTCTTTTCATATATACCACAAAGAGTATTTACACTGGACCCGCCTCGTTAAAAACCTTGCCTCTTGATTTAGAGCCCCCTTTGCAAGGAAAAGAGTACGATCCTCCTTATTCTAAGGAAATTGCGAAAAAGTAAATGTTTTTGTTCCCGTTTATAGATTCTCGGTTCGGTTTTCTCGAATTTTTACAGAATGTAAACTTACGAAAAGAAATGTTGAACAAAAATAAATCTATCTAACTTCGGAATTCTCAAGGGTAATACCTCTTCAAGCTGTCTACATTCTACGAATACGGCAATTCTTCGTCGGTTTGGCTTAACAAGCGAAAAGCCCCTGGCATGTTTGTTTCCTTTACTATGAGCGGCCCTTCCCATGGTTCTTGGAGTTTTCCAGGGTTTTCCCAATTCTTATTTCTTTTTAGAACTAGATCTCAAGTCTTGGTGTCTTTTCTGACCACTTTTCTGTCCTTCCATGTCTTTGTTTCTTTCTGGTATTTCTCGATATTTTCAGCAGCTTCGAAAATCGTTAATTCGATCATATCTTTCTCTACTTTTTGGTCGACTTCCTGGATTTCTTTTTCCTTCAACACTCTCATACTTTCATTCTTGATTTCTTCTGGGGTCATTGCCTCGGTGCCAAAAACTAGGCGAAAAGGTGTAAAACCCGTCGCTCTTGATACAGTGGTGTTATGAGACCAGATTACTTTCGACAATTCATCTACCCACTTGTCCTTCTTCTGGTCGAACAAGCACCTCTTGATTTCTGAGAATATGAGGCTATTTGCCCTTTCAGCAGCTCCATTGGACTGCGGGTGATATACTGATGAAAAGTTTGCATGAGTACCCAAAGTCTTGCAGTATTCTTTGAAAGAATAACAATCGAATTGTTTCCTATTGTCGATAGTCAGTTCTCTCGGAACTCCGAATCTGCAGATTATGTTTTGCCAGAAGAACTTCTGGATCGTTGGTGCCGTGATGTTCGCCAATGCTTTTGCTTCTACCCATTTGGTGAAGTAGTCCACGGCCACAGCTGCGAATTTGCAGTTTCCTTGAGCTGTTGGCAGTGGCCCAACGAGGTCCATTCCCCACCTTTGAAAGGGCCAAGATGGTGGAATTAGCTGAACTGGCATGGATGGTAAGTTTTGCTGATTCACGGTTTTTTGACATGCTTCACATTCCCGAACCAATTTCTTTGCATCTATGTTTATGGTGGGCCAGTAAAATCCTTGCTTTATTCCTTTGCCTGCTAGAGCCCTTGTGCCTATGTGCGCTCCGCAGAATCCACTATAGATTTCCATGAGAAGTTCGAAACCTTTTTCAGAGGTGATACATTTGAGCCATGGTTCAGTGACTCCTGACTTGTACAGTTCTCCATTGACTACCGCATAGCCCCTTGCCCTTTGCTTCAATCTTTTTTCCTCCAATTCTTCTTGTGGTTCATAATGACCCCTCAAGTATGCCATGATTTCAGCTCTCCAATCAGGAGTCTCTACAACATTCACGATTTTTGGCTTTGTTTCCTTGATGGATGGTTCTTTGATGATTTCGAAGAACACATCGGGAGGCATTTCTTGATTTCTGGCTACCGCTTTGGCTAGCTTGTCTGCTTCATTATTGTCATCTCATGGAATGTGTTGTACTGAATAACCCTTGAAATGTCTTTCCATTTCCCTAACTTTCTCGAGGTATTTCATCAAAACAGGACTTCTTACTTTGCTCTCTTTTTCAATATGTTCCTGAATGACTTTGGAGTCTGTCTTGATGATGAAGGTTTGCTGACCTAGAGCTTTCATCATCCTTAATGCCAGAAGTAAGGCTTCATATTCCGTGGTGTTGTTCAGGGAATGCTCGTCATTCGCGAATATGAGCCGAGCTGCATATCTTATTACGACTCCTGTTGGGGATGTTACAACCATTGAAATTCCAACCCCCTTGTGACACCAGGCTCCATCACACTGTACTACCCAAGGTGTGAGAATTTCTTCACAAGGATTATGAGTTGGTGAATTCCAATCTACGACAAAGTCTGCCAAGACTTGCGATTTTTATCACGCTTCTTCTCTCGAAGTCTACAGTGTATTCTGATAGCTCCGCTCCCCATTTGATGATTCGGGTGGATGCTTCTTTGTTCGTAAACAAATCATTTAGTGGTTGATTTGTGATCACTCTTATTCTGTGACCCTCGAAGTAGTGTCTTAGTTTTCTCGCGGTCATGACAACTGCATATGCTATCTTCTCCAATTTTGAATAAAAGAGTTTTGACCCTAAGAGAGCTTCTGAAGCAAAGTATACTGGAATTTGCTTGAACTTCCTTTCTTCTTCCTTTTCTTGCACTAGTACGACACTCACCGCCGAATTTGAGGCAGGCAAATACAACAAAAGTGGTGATTTTGGCTCGGGAGGGCACAACTTGGTCATATTCGACAAGTAGTCCTTGAGTTCTTGAAAAGCTTGCTTCTGAGTTTTAGACCATTGAAAGTTCTTGGAGCTTCTGAGAACTTGAAAGAAAGGCAAACTTCTTTCTGCGGCCCTGAGAATGAACCTATTGAGAGCAGCAACTCTCCCTGTTGATTTTTGCATATCCTTCACCGAAACTGGGTCTTGCATTTCGATCAGTGCTTTGATTTTGTTGGTATTTGCCTCTATGCCTTTTGTTGAAACTAGATATCCGAGAACTTTTCCCTTGTGAATGCCGAAGACACATTTATCAGGATTCAATCCGAGGTTCGCTGCTCTGAGATTCATGAAGGTTTCTGCCAAATCGCTGATGTGGTCTCTTCTCTGTACTCTCTTGACTACTATGTCATCCACATATGCCAAAATGTTTCTCCGAAGTTGGGAGTGAAGAACTATTGCTATCATTCTTGAAAATGTGCACCCTGCATTCTTCATCCCCTCTGGCATTCTTACGAAACAAAATGTTCTGAAAGGAGTGATGAAGCTCGTTTTCTCTTCATCTTCTCTTCGCACTCTTATTTGGTGATATCATGAGAACATATCCAGGAGTGATAGCATTTCACTGTTGGCCGCATCATCCACGATTTTGTCTACCCTCTCCAATGGGAAATTGTCCTTCTTGCATGCCTTGTTCGGATCCGTGAAGTCTACACACATTCTCTATTTTCCATTTTTTTCTTCAACGGTACAATGTTCGCTAGCCAGAGTGGATACAAGACCTCTTTGATAACTTTTGCATCTTGGAGCCTTTGTACTTCAGCTTCTACTGCTTTCACTTTTTCTTTAGACATTTTCCTAGGCCTTTGTTTCTTCGGGGGTATCTTCTCATCTGTTTCGAGGGTGTGCTCGATGATGTCTGTGTCAACACCTTGCAGGTCTTTGGCTGACCAGGCGAAGACATCTTTGTTTTTGTTCAGAAATCTTATGAGCTCATTTTCTTCTTTGGGGGTAAGATGAGCCCCTATTGTGACTGCTCTGTTAGGCATGTCATCCAGGTACACTTTCTTGGTTTCACCATCAGCGGCTATCTCGATTTTCTCTTTATCTCGCTTGGCCTCGATGTAAGGCTTTGTCTCTTCTTCGGGAGAGTTCAGCTGATATACGTTTGTTTGGCCTGGGGTATGGCCCTTTTCTATGTTTCTGGCTTCTTGCTGATCGCCAAACACGGTGATGGCTCCTTTGGGCGCTGGTATCTTCATGCACAGGAACTGTTGTCTTATGATAGCGTCAAATTTGTTCATGAATCCTCTATCGAAAATCGTGAGATATGGATGATATATATCAACCACATCGAAAGTGAGAGTTTCCGTTCTGGCATTGTCAAGATCTCCGAAAGCTACTGGAAGGGACACTTTTCCAATTGGCTTGATTGGCTTTCCTCCGAAACCCTGTAATGGATATTCTGGTGGGTGCAACATGTGCTAAGACAAGTTCATCTTCTCGAAGGTTTTCAGGAACAGAATATCTACCGAACTTCCATTATCTACAAGCATTTTTCCAATGACCCATCCGGCTATGTTCACTTCAATGACCATGGCATCATTGTGATTTGTGGACTTGAGCTTGAAGTCTTCTTTTTATGAATGTTATCGGCGCCTTGGCCCATTCTGGTCGCGCAGCTGGACCATCTTTTATGATTGTATTCACAGATATGAAATAATTGTTTCTCTGCTTTTTGGTTTCAAATTCCATGGCTGATCCTCCTATGATGGGCATGATTGTTCTGAAAGATGGCAAGGCTTTCAGGTTATGAGGTCTTGAACTTGATTCTGGTCTTGACGAATTGTCAAGTGGTGTTGGCAATATTTCTTGGATTGGCTGCGGCTGCTAAATTGACTGAATTGCCTACGACTGAGGGTAGAACTGCTGAGAAGGTTGCCAAGATGGTTGTGGTTGCTGAAATTGTTGCATTGTGACTGGATTTGGTTGAGAATTCATAAACTGTGGTTGACAGAAGTTCGGGCGAAGTTGGTTCGGCATTGAAGAGGCGATACTCATCATTGCCTTCTCTTGCTGAATTCTGGCAATATTCTTCTTGGTTTCTGGGCACCCTTCGGTGTTATGACCTCTTCCGTGATATTGGCAGTAGAAGTATGGATCTCTTGGGTTGTGGTTTGTGAGTTTCAGGGGTCCTCTTACCCTTCCCCTTCCCCTGGATGTCAATCCTCCTCTTGCGCTTGGTTTGTTGTTCTGATTGGGCTGAGGATTTTCCACATTGTTGATATTTCGTGGATTCTAGGATTGAGGTCTCCACATCATTTCTCTATTGCCTTGTCATGCTTCATTTCATTCAGCTACTCTTCAGCGGTGATCGTCATTGGATAAGATGTATTCTTCGAGTTCGTGAAAAAGTTCATCGATTGTCTTGGGTTTCTTTCGTGTCAAGTGTGAAGCTGTTGGTCCAAGAGTCAGACCCTTGGTAAGTGCTTTGATCGTTGTTTTGTCATCCGCTTCGGGAATTTGGGATCTCTGCTGCATGAATCTTCTTACGAAGTTCCGTAATGGCTCTCTGTCTTTCTGTTTGCAGTTGTACAAGTCTGATGATTCGGCTGTTGTTTCATGAAATATCTGGAATGCCTGCATGAATTTCGTCTTGAGATCGACCCAGCTGCAGACTGAGTGTGGTTGTAGCAGAGAGTACCAATTCAGAACTGGACCTTCACAGGTAATGATGAAGGATTTGGCCAGCACAAAGTCATCTCCTCCAGCTGAGTTTACGGCCGATTTGTACCTCATAAGGAACTGTCTAGAGTTTCCAAAACCATTGTATTTTGGGAGAGATACTGGTTTGAACTTCGGTGGCCATGGTGTAGTTTGCAAGCATATGGAGAGTGGTGATTCAGAATCCACGTATTGTGAGATTCCATTACCCACGAAGAAATTTTCTTTCGGGGTTCCTCTGTATTGACCAGAATTCTGGTGTGGTGAGTCTTGCCACAGTGAACTGTTCTCTTGTTCTGTCATATCCCTAATTTCTCTTTGTATTATTTCAATTTGTTCTTTTGCCTGATTAAGTTTTTCTAGCTTTTCTGAGGCATTTCTTTTTGCTTGCAACTGGTTCGCGAATTTTTCTTTCTCTTTCTGAAGTTGTTGTATCTTCTGTTGAACTCTCTCTAGTTCTCTGTCTAGAGCCTCATCATCATCATCATCATCATCATCATTTTCATGAGTATCTTGTTCTGCAAGTTGTTCTAAAGTGTGTGATGTTTTCTCAGCTCTTGCTTTCTAGAGAGCCTCAAGTTTTGTCCTTCGTTCTTGATCTGTTACGTTCGAAGGTTCTGCAGTGAGAGAGATTCCGTTGTCCTCGTCATGATGGTGCTCTTCTCGGTCGATCTCACTGGGAGTGTCCTTCTTGGACTTCTTCTGCGGTGACATCGTGAGCAGTTTTTCGCCTAAACCACGGTGGGCGCCAATGTTGTTGGGTCCGAAAAATCGGATAGTCCCCTAACACGAGAACACAAGAATAATAGAATCAAACGTGCAGCTCGTGAAAGACAAGGAGACAAAGAGTCTCTCAAAAGACTACTCTCTCCTCAAAAGTTGTGTGTCCCTTTACATGTGCCCTCACGCCCCCTTTTATAGGGAGGCGAAGGGACTTTTACGTTCCGAAAATACCCTCGAATCTAAGGAATATTCCTAGTGTGAACATGTACATGAATGTCTTTTACATTCCGTGATTTGCGGGGCTAATTTCATACATTTACAAGCCTGCCACTAGTTCACACGTCAAACCCGGACTTTTGAGGCAACGTCTTTGACTTGGCTTCTTGCTGGTTTCCGAATCTCTTATGCGGGAATATCTTCATACATCATAACCTCCAAATTTGGAATTCAGTAGATTCCCGAATTTCGCAGATCCCCGATTCCGGAGCTTCACAGGTTCATGATTCCAGAACTTCACAAGTTCATGATTCCAGAGCTTTGCGGGTTTCAATCATCCTGAAATGGATAACAGATTCACACGAAGAAGCCAGATTCGACTATCATTTTTGCACATTACTTGAAAACCTAAAAACACTCTGAAACCCATCATAGTCCCTTCATGAACGTTCCGCTTTCACGAAACTAGAATTGTCATTCCGATAATGATCCGCGAACTTATCTCACGAATTTCGGCAAACCCAACGTTTCGAGGGTGTAAGGCTTTTCCCGAATTCCCCAACACTTAGACAAGAGAGATTTCAAATCCATGCGTGATGTTAGAAAGTACGCACTAAATCAAACGGTGAACTGGCCAAGGTGTGCACACGGTGAGTTCTGTGTGATGCAGGTTTATCAGGGATGGGACAACTTTGGTCGCCGCTTCTGGCATTGCTCACGAGCATGGGTAGGAAAAACTCCATGACCTCTGTCCTTCATCATTTTCTGATTTACTAATGTAATCACGGTTTCGTAGTACTCGAAAACTAGACAACTGCGGTTTCGTGCAATGGGTGGATCCCCCGGCTATTCACCCGTATCAAGAGTACATCAACTACCTCGAGGATGTTGTCATCTTCAACCGAGGCAAGAACTCGCGTCGGCATTGGCTTCTCCGGATTTGACATCTACCAAGGATGACGATAGACGGGTGACCGACCAATGGTGGTGAAGACGAACACCGGTTGTGAGGACGAGTATCGTGTTGGGGGTACCCGAAAAATTCGGATAACTACCCAAACACGAGTAGAGTTCTCAACACGTTCAAGTATAAGATTAGGGCGCAAAGAGACGGTGAAGCTCTCTGCAAGTAGCACAAGTCCCAAAAAAGTCTGAGTCCGTTTACACGTGCCCTCGCGCCCCCTTTTATAGGGAGACGAAGGGACTTTTACATTCCGACAACACCCTCGGGCTCGGAGAATATTCCTAATGTGAACACACACAAGAATGTCTTTTCCCCTCTTACACATTTACAAGTCTGCCACTAGTTCACACTCTAAACCCGGACTTTTTGGGACTACAACTTTGACTTTGCTTCTCCCGTGATTCGTGAATGTCTTCGCCCGAAATTCCTGAACTAGGTCTTCTACAGATTCCCGAAGTGGCTCTTGCTCCCCTACGGGTTCGCGCGTGTCCTTGCGCCTGAGTCCCGAACAGAGTCTTCATCAGATTCCCGAATCGGCAAATCTCCGAAGTTCGGACCATCAACAGTTGAGATTCCGGGCTTTCGCATGTTCATGACTCCGCCTCTTCACCGAACCAAGATTCCCGAACTCTGCACATTCGCGAATTCGAGACTCCGCAGGTCCCAGTCTTCCGAGAATCGCGAATTCCGCTCCTGAAAAACATGCTTTGAGGACTTCGTTAAACTTAACGTTTCGAGGGTGACGGGTTTTCTTGAATTCCCCAACACTAGCCCCTCGGGGAAGCGGGTTGACTCCGACGATCCGATTCCACGAACCTTTCGGAAATTTAGTAAAAAACGTCACCCTCGGAACGTCGGAGGGGACACGCGTCGCCGGGGAGCCAAAGGCGGTTAAATCGAGGCACACTTCGCGAAACTACCCCTCCCCCGGCCCTATAAATAGCGGGGGTGGCGCTCGTTAAAAATTTTTTTTTTTTTGCTCTCGCGCCTTTCACGATTCTCACATTTTTCTTCCTTCGCGGGACCGGCCTTCTCCGCTAGAAAACCTTGCGAACTCCGGGCCTTGTTCGCGCTCTTCTAAGGTATTCCTTTATGTTTGCTTTGTTGTTTCGTTAGTTCATTAAACTTTGGTGTAGTAATGTCATGGTTTTCCTAGTTTTATTTTCGAATATTTGTCTAAAGCTGTCCGAATGTTCGCGTTTGTTAGGTGGCTCGCATTAGAAGTACGGCTAGACCCATGACTACCGAGGAGCCGATTCTTCGTCGGTCTCCCACTCGACCCAGTCGCCGAAAGTGCGGATCGTGATGCACCGTCCGAAGATGTAGGTTCACCCGGCGGTTCCCGAAGTCGCGAAGACGAAGAGGTTGGGTCCGACGACGGCGAAGACGTCGGGGATGTGGACGCCGATGTCGACGATCTCGTCATGTTGAGGACTTCTGGCCCACTGCCGCCCTCGCTCGCCTTCGGAGAGTCGAAGGTCACAAGCAATATTATTCGCGAGTACGAGAAGGCCGGATTCTTCTCTCCTGGCGCTGGGCGTGCCCCGCTTGATGAACTGACTCCTGCTCCCAAGGCCGGAGAAATTGTGGTTTTTCGAGACTTCTTCATCTGTGGGCTGCGGTTCCCTTGTGACCCAATCCTGCCAGAAATTCTCGATGCATTCTCAGTGAAGATCCACCAGCTTACCCCGACGTCCTTCCTCGAAGTCTCGAAGTTTATCCGGATTCGAAGACCTTCGCCGCTGCGGTCCTACCATCGACGCCTTCACCGGATTTTACGAGCGGTGATTATTCCGAAGTTGTTAAAGGTGAAGACGGGCGGTTCTACCACGGCCAGGCACGCATGCCGTACCTTCAATACACGACGCCGAACACCCGACAAGGGATTACACGAATCCGGATTTCTCCTTGCCGCAAGTCCAACCTTTCCGACGATTGGAAGTCTTACCGGTTTTACTTGAAAGTCAATGTGCCGAAGGCTGTCATGCCCGATCACGCCCCTCGCCGTAGTGAATGTAGGGAAGTACAACCCGGCGGGCCCTAGGAATCCGAATTGCGAGAGTGCTTTTCATCCGGCCGGCACAATACTTGGCGGTCGTGACATTATCGAAGAATTTGTCGCCGCGCGAATCCGGCCTATCTCGAACGGTTGGGCCCCCGCCGAACTCGTGTATTACAATGTCAAGCGGGCCGACCGGAAGGTGCCTTTTCCGAAGTTTGGGATCAAGCTTCGCGAAGGCCGTAGCGCCAAGGACTTCATGGACGAAGTGGAAAAAAGAGTGAATGTTATGGTGGGCGAATATACGATGAATGAGTACAAGGCATACAAAGCTGCGGTGAAGCACAAGAAGAAAATCAACCGCATCTTTTCGGAAGTTTGTGGTGATAAATTTTTCAGTTCTCGAGGACCTGGTCCCAAGCTGAAACTTCCCGCCGTCGCCGTTGCCAGCTGCTCAGCCGCCCCTATCAACGCTCCCCGAATCAGGTCGTCGAAGCGAAACTCGTCACCTGCCATTGAGGGGGCCTCTTCGAGAGTGAAGCCTTCAAGGCCAGATCGCTTGAGTCGTCGAAGCGTAAACGAAGGACCTCCGAACCTCAAACCTCAGAAGCTGAACTCCGGCTGCTTCGGGGCTTGCCCAGATAAGCCGCAAAAAATTGAAGAAAGCTGCGAAGAAGGTTTCTTCCACCGGAGTTCGGCGGGTCCCATCTGCCTTCGACGACAACATCCTCACGAAGACCGCTAGCCCCAAAGGTGTTTTCCTCTGGCCATTATTTAACTTTCGAGACATTTGCCCTGCTGGTTCCGAAAATGAATTCGTCGACATCGATTCCTTTTCAGATGTTGCTCCCGAAGTCCAAAAAGAGGCATCCCCTGCTGCTGCTGAGAAGTCAGTTGTTGCTGCTGAAGTTGTTGTTCACACTGAGTCCCCTGCTGCTGCCGAGACCCCTGCTGCTGATGTCACTGCCGCTGATCAAGCCTCTTCCGAATTCGCCCGGGACCTTGAACGCACTATTCAAACGGAGGGCCATTCTTCCGAAAATGTTCCTTTAGTCGAAGTTCGGGAGGTTGTCCCTGAAGACCAAGTGCCCTCTCCTTCCTTGGCCGCTTTTAACAAAAGCTTTGGTACGTCTCATCGCGGCAAACTATTGCGTGTTGGTTTCGAGACAAGTGGCGTCGGGGGCAAGGCGTCCAAGTTTTTAACTCTATGGAAATCGTCCGCCATTGTTGATGAAACGGGGGAGGAAGCGCTCGAACGACCGAAGAGGCCGCTCAAGGCTCCGAGAGGAGGCCCCTCTCTGTCTCCGAAACCGCTCCTTCGCCTCGAGGGAAAACTTCTTCGGGTTCGAGCAAACAAGTTACCATGCGGCGGTTCTCTAAAGAAGGTTCGTCCTTCCTTACTATCTTTTCATACGTTTCCCGAGTTTTTGAGTCTTAGTCCGAGACTTTCTCTTGATCTTCGCGAGAATTCAAGAATCGTTACACTCATATTCACCTTCAAAGCTTGCACGATTTCATGAAGACTATGCCCTCAAGTACTCGATGCTCGGGAAGGTTGCCGTAGACCGAGCTTTCTGAACAGGTGAAGATTAATGAAGAAC
The DNA here is from genome assembly GCA_947561735.1 of Cenchrus americanus. Taxonomy (NCBI): domain Eukaryota; kingdom Viridiplantae; phylum Streptophyta; class Magnoliopsida; order Poales; family Poaceae; genus Cenchrus; species Cenchrus americanus. The sequence continues at coordinate 107,870,435 of OX387243.1, forward strand.
TTTCTCAGAAGTCGAAAGAGCTGGAGCGCAACTTCACCCTCGCGCAATCCACGAATCTGGAACTCGAGAAGAAGGTGTCTGAGCTGGCAGAGGCTCTGAAAAGAAGTCAAGATGAAAAGAAAATGGCCGAAGTTGCGCTCGAGGAATCGAAAAAGGATCTCGAGAAAATTCGGAAATCTCATGAAGATGATTTGAGCGTAATCGAAAAACTTCGGCAAAAGCAAGAGCGAGAAGCGAAAATCGCTGAAGATCTTCGCATCAACAATGCCAGCCTCGCTAAGTCACTGAGCTCAAAGGATCGGAAGATCGTGGATCTTGAGAAGGCGGCGGTAGAGCAAGGTGAAACTTCGAAGAAAAACACTTCGGAAATTTTGGGGGAAGCCGAAATTGCTTTATGCTTTGAGTACCGAAGTCCCCGAATGAGTACGGTGTTCGTCCGGCCCCTCTCCCCGGATGACATTGATATCCCCGATTTCATGGATTGGCTAGAGGATGAATTCAAGGCTCTTCCGAAGTGATCTGCGGGTGCCGGCAACTTCGCCGTATCTTTTTCGTGGAGAGTATTCGAAGATCCTTCACGATTACGACTGTGTGGACTTGGCGAAGTTTCGCGCGAACCTTTCTCAGTTCCCAAGCGTTACCAGCGATACGATACTTCAAGAAAACCCTGACATTGTGGCTATAAAGTTGAAGTTCGCGAAGGAATTCTGGCTGGTTAGCGGGGCGGATATTGCTAAGACTGTTGGGCGGGCAAAGCTTGACGAGGTAATTTCTTTTTGCTCGATTTCGTGACTTATGTTCGTCGCAGGTGTTCCAGTTTCTTAAGCCTTCCTTACTCTTTTCTTCCTTTCACAGCTGAGAGAAAAGGAGAACCAAGAAGGCGTCGCCACATCTCCCGAAGGATCGACTTCCGGGGAGAGTTCGGGTGGGTCCGGCGAGGACGGCTCGGCGGCGGCAGCCAGCGGTAGCGGCGGTGATGATGGCAATGACGGTGGACAAGTCCCCGAACAAGAAGAAGATTCGCCGAAGGTGGATGTTACTAATTGAGCGACATGTCTAGACTCTTTTTTGGGTGAATTCGAGGCGGCCGTAGATTTATGTAGATTCATCAAAACTTCTGCGAGCAATTTGTTTTGTAAATTTTAACTCGCGCGAGTCCCGCAAGGCGGGCTGCGCGGGGACGTGCTACCACTTCGGATTCATCGAGACGATATGTTCGTTAGTGGTGAAGCGTGGAGTCTATTCAAACAAGCACATCCTGAGCAAGATTTTTCCGATTTTTGGCTTGAGGCCTCGCTTAAATTTTCTATAGGTTGTTTTGATCTCTCTTCATTTTTCTTGCTTCGTAAAAAGAGCCGTTCTGCGTCCTCTACTTCGCGATCCACGAGAATTCTGAAGACGGAGCCCCTTAGCCCCTTAGCCGGTTCATCTGACTTCGCCTATGCTAGCGACATGGCTGACAACAACGTTTGTAAACCAGGACATGTTGTAGAACTTTCATTCTAAGTTTCGTACTGATTGTTGTAATTATCGAGGAACTATTCGGCAGTTTTTATGCGAATAAGGCAATGAATGTTTTTTCTTGAAAAAACGTCACCCTCCCCCACCTTGCCGTTTCGCATGAAAACTAGATGGCGAGTTCACGAATCTCACTATTCTCGAATTTCTAGCATATCTTTCTAGGAGAAGTCTTCCTTAGTTTTTGTGAATCTCGATTGCTACTGCGCAAGTCGACAAAATTTGTTTCGAATTTTGTGGACTTGACCCGACTGGCGATTTGCCTCGGTTGATACGACAACCCTCGGTTGCTTCAACCAAGGCTTTCTTTGATTCCCGAACGAGCCCCTTGCCCTTTTCTTGCAATGATGATACCGAAAATTTTTTAACAATCTATCTTGAGTGAGAATACGCGGGCAAACCCTTAGGCATTCACTTTTCCGAATTCTTCATACGAACTTTACGGTAGGAATCCCTTCGTGGATGGGATTTTCTAGGCCACAACTTGTTGTTGTCTCGTGCCTTTTCGGTGGGAATCCCTTTATGGATGGGATTTTTCTAGGCCACAACTTGTTGTTGTCTCGGAGCCTTTTCGGTGGGAATCCCTCGATGGATGGGATTTTCTTGGCCACAACTTGTTGTTGTCTCGAGCCTCTCTTTCGCCGACGGAATTCTCGGTCGTCACGAAGCCTTTCTCATGAACTTTTTCTTTTTTTTACGATGGAATTTCGGCTATCGGGGAGCCTTTCTTACGAACCACTTCTTTTTTCACGATGGAATTTCGGCTATCGGGGAGCCTTTCTCACGAACTTTTTCTTTTTTCATGATGGAATTTCGGCTATCGGGGAGCCTTTCTCACGAACTTTTTCTTTTTTGACGATGGAATTTCGGCTATCGGGGAGCCTTTCTCACGAACTTTTTCTTTTTTCATGATGGAATTTCGGTTATCGGGGAGCCTTTCTCACGAACTTTTTTTTTTTTTTTACGATGGAATTTTCCGAGACACGGAATACGAAACATGCAATTTGGGGGAAAACTCTTTTCATATATATATATCGAAAGAGTATTTACACAGGACCCGCCTCGTTAAAAACCTTGCCTCTTGATTTAGAGCCCCCTTTGAAAGGAAAAGAGTACGGTCCTTCTTATTCTAATACTATGATTAAGAAATGAAACTAGTTTTTCCCCGAAGTCACTTATAGACACGTGGTTCGGGTTTTTATCTTCCTAAAGTATAAACTTACGAAAATTGAAAAACTGCTACCTACTATATTTATGTACAACTGGGTTTTTCATGGATAATACCTCTTTAAGCTATCAGCATTCCACGAATACGGCAACTCTTCGCCAGTCTGTTCCATTAGGCGAAAAGCCCCTGGCATATCTGTTTCCCTAGCTATGTAAGGCCCTTCCCATGACTCATGAAGTTTTCCTGGGTTCTCCCAATTTTTCTTTCTTTTCAAGACAAGATCGCCAGTTTTGATGTCCTTTCGGACCACCTTTTTGTCTCTCCATGCCCTTGTCTCTCTTTGGTACTTCTCAATGTTTTCTGCTGCTTCAAGGATTGTCAGCTCTATCATGTCTTTCTCCACCTTCTTATCAATTTCCTCTATCTCTTTTCCCTTCAAGACTCTCATGCTTTCATTTTTGATCTCTTCTGGCGTCATGGCCTCAGTCCCGAAGAGTAGGCGAAAAGGCGTGAAACCTGTTGCCCTTGAAACCGTGGTGTTATGAGACCAGATCACCTTCGGAAGTTCATCCACCCACTTTCCCTTTTTCTGATCAAATAAACATTTCTTGATTCCTGAAAAAAATCAAACCGTTGGCTCTTTCGACTGCACCATTGGACCGTGGGTGATATACCGACGAAAATTTCGCTTGTGTACCCGGGGTTCGCAGGTATTCTTTGAAGGTGTAGCAGTCAACCGTTTGCCATTGTCAACCGTTAGTTCTCTAGGAACTCCGAACCCGCGTACTATGTTACGCCAAAAGAATTTCCGAACCGTTGCCGCCGTGATGTTCGCGAGTGGTTTTGCTTCTACCCACTTCGTGAAATAGTCGACCGCTACGGCCCGCGAATCGGCAATTACCCCGAGCCGTTGGCAATGGGCCTACTAGGTCCATGCCCCATCTTTGCGAGAGGCCGGGTTGGAGGTATTAAGTGAATTGGCATTGAAGGCGGATTCTCGCCGATTTCCCGTCTTTTGGCATGCTTCACTTCGCCGAACCAACATTTTGGCGTCGATGTTTATGGTGGGCCAATAGAAGCCTCGCTTTATCGCCTTGCCGGCCAAAGCCCCGGTGCCTATGTGTGCCCCACAAAATCCACTGTGAATTTCTTTCGGGGAGTTCGCGACCTTTTTCGGAGGTAATGCGGCGTAGCCAAGGTTCGGTGACTCGATTTGTACAATTCCCCATTTACCATTGTATAGCCCCGAGCCCTTTGCTTCAACCTTTTCTCCTCCAGTTCATCTTGTGGTTCGTAATGTCCTCTCAGGTAGGCCATTATTTCCGCTCTCCGTCCGGAATTTCCACCATATTCACGATTTGTGTTCTTGAATCTTTGATGGAGGGTTCTCTCGATGATTTCAAAGAACACGTCCGGTGGTAGCTCTTGATTTCCCTCGTTTGCTTTCGCCGGTTTATCCGCCTCATTGTTATCATCCCTTGGGATGTCTTTGGATCGAATACCCTTTGAAGTGTCTTTCCATTTCTCTCGACTTTTTCAAGATATTTCATGAGAAGCTGGATTCCGGCCTCGCTTTCCTTCTCGATATGTTCTTGGATTACTTTCGAATGCGTTCGATTATGAAGGTCTGCTTTGCCCCAAGGCTTTCATTTTTCTCAACGCCGGAGAGAGAGCTTCGTACTCCGTTGTGTTGTTCGTGGAGTGTTCATTGTTCGGGAATACGAGCCGCGCCGCATATCTTATGACCACGCCCGTCGGGGGACGTTACAACGGCCGAAATTCCGACCCCCTTGTAACACCATGCTCCATCACCACCGCACTACCCAAGGTTCGGGCATATTTTCCTCAAGATTCGAGTAGGTGAGGTCCGGTCCACGACAAAGTCCGCGGGAACTTGTGATTTTATTGCACTTCTTCTCTCGAAATCCACCACATACTCGGAGAGTTCGGCACCCCACTTGATGATTCGGGTGGATGCCTCCTGTTTGCGAATAGGTCACTTAACGGTTGGTTGGTGATAACTCTTATTTTGTGGCCTTCGAAGTAATGTCTTAGTTTTCTTGTTGCCATGATGACCGCATACGCGATCTTCTCCGGTTCGGAATAGAAAACCTTGGAACCGGACAATGCTTCGGAGGCGAAGTATACGAGGAATTTGCCCGAGCTTTCCTTCTTCTTCCTTTTCTGTACCAACGATCGCGCTTGCTGCGCCGAATTTGATGCGGACACGTACGGCGAAGCGGCGATTTTGGCTCGGGCGGACGGAGTTTAGTCATGTTGGACGGGTAGTCCTTCGGTTCGCGAAAGGCACCGCTTCCGAGGTTCGAACCACTCGGAATTTCTTGGCACTTCGAGAACTTGGAAGAATGGCAAACTTCTTTCCGCTTTGCTGCGGGGATGAATACGTTGAGGGCAGCCACTCTCCTGTCAACTTCGAACATCTTTTATCGAAATTGGCTCTTGCATTTCCATCGAGCCTTTATCTTGTCGAGGTTCGCTTCAATGCCTTTTGTTGAAACTAGACATCCAAGAACCTTCCCCTTGTGAATGCCGAATACACATTTTTCCGGATTTAGCTTCAAGTTTCTCGCCCTCATGTTCGCGAATGTTTCCGCTAAATCACCGATATGGTCCCTTCTCTGGACACTTTTGACGACTATGTCATCCACATATGCCGAATGTTTCTCCGAATTTCTTTGGTGTAGTACTATTGCTATCATTCTCAAAAACGTGCATCCTGCATTCTTGACCCCCTACGGCATTCTTACGAAACAAAACGTTCGAAAGGAGTGATGAAACTTGTCTTCTCTTCATCCTCTTTGCGAACTCGATCCGATGATACCCGAGAGAACATGTCAAGGAGGGAAAGCATCTCACTATTGGCTGCATCATCCACGATTTTGTCTACCCTTTCCAAGGGAAAATCGTCCTTCTTGCATGCCTTGTTCATATCGGTGAAATCCACACACATTCTCCATTTGCCATTTTTCTTCTTGGTAGCCGGCACGGTGTTGGCTAACCGGACTGGATATTTGACCTCTCTGATCACTTGGGCATCTTGTAACCTCTGAACTTCTGCTTCCACTGCCTTGACCTTTTCGTCAGACATTTTCCGAAGTTTTTGCTTCTTGGGTGGTATCTTGTCATCTGTTTCGAGGACATGTTCGATTATGTCCCTGTCAACGCCTTGCAAATCTTTGGCTGACCATGCGAAAACATCCTTGTTTCTGTTCAGGAAGCGTATGAGTTCATCATCCTCTTCGGCGCTGAGGTTCGCCCCCATTATGACTGCTCTGTCAGGCATGTCATCCAGATACACTCTCTTTGTCTCATCTTCTGCGGCTATGTTATTTTTCTCTTTGTCCCGCTTCGGCTCTTCATAGGTTTCCTTCCTCTCTTCGGTGCTTTCGGTGATACACATTCGTTTGACCGGGCGTGTGGCCCTTTTCTATGTTCCCGGCCTCTTGCCGATTGCCGAATACCGTGATAACCCCTTTGGGCGCGGGCATCTTCATGCATAGGAATTGTTGCCTTATGACGGCGTCGAACTTGTTCATGAAACCCCCTGCCGAAGATCGCAAGATACGGGTGATATATGTCAACCACATCAAAGGTGAGGTTCTTAGTTACGGCATTCTCAAGATCTCCGAAAGAAAGCGGGAGTGATATTTTTCCAACCGGCTTGATGGGCTTCCCTCCGAACCCCCGCAATGGGTACTGCGGTGGGTCCAACATGTGCTTTGGCTCGATTCATTTTCTCGAATGTTTTCAAAAACGGGATGTCCGCCGAACTTCCGTTGTCCACCAAGATTTTTCCTATGACCCATCCAGCAATGTTGACTTCGATCACCATGGCATCATTGTGAATCGCGGATTTCGACTCGAAATCTTCTTCTGTAAAGGTGATTGGCACCTTCGCCCACTCCGGCCGGGCCGCTGGGCCATCATTGATGATGGTGTTCACAGATCTGAAGTAGTTGTTTCGCTGCTTCTTTGTTTCAAATTCCATAGCAGATCCACCTGTGATTGGCATGATAGTCCCGAACGATGGCAATGCTTTGGAGTTACGAGGTCCCGAACTTGACTGAGGCCTTGATGAGCTTTCCGGAGGGGGTGGCAAGATTTCCCGAATGGCGGCTGTTGTGGATCGACCGTATCGCTTGCGGCGAGGGAAGAATTGCTTGTGAAGGCTGCCATGCGATTGCGATTGTGGAAATTCTTCGAACCGATACGGAGCTTGGTTGCGGACTCACGAACTGCGGCCGCCGGAAGTTCGGCGAAAGCCGGGTTGGCATCGAGGATGCGATGCTCATCGGTGCTTTCTCCTGTTGGATTCGTGCCATGTTCTTCTTTGTCTGCGGGCACCCTTCGGTCTTGTGGCCTCTTCCATGATATTGGCGGTAGAAGTGTGGATCTCTTGGGTTGTGGTTCGGGAGGCTTGGGGTTCCTCTTCCTCTCCCCCTTCCCCTCCGGCCGAATCCTCCCCGGCACTTGGCCTCGCTTTCTTGTTGTTGCCGAGGATTTCCAACACTTGTTTACGTTTCGTGGATCTTTCGGGGTGGTGCTCTCCGAGTCATATCTCTACCGCCCTGTCTTGCCTCGTTTCGTTCGGCTACTCTCTTGCGGTGGTCATCATCGACGAATGTAATCCTCCAACTCCCGAAATAGTTCTTCAGCTGTCTCGGGCATTTTTCTTGTGAGGTGGGAAGCCGTTGGCCCCTGGGGTGAGACCTTTGATCGGTGCCTTGATCGTTGTCTTGTCATCGCGTCGGGGATCTAAGATCTCTGTTGCATGAATCTTCTCACGAAGTTTCGCAATGGTTCCCGTCCTTACGCTTGCGAGTTGTACGGATACGAGGCTTCGAGGTTTGTTGTGTCATGGAACATACGAAACGCTTGCATGAACTTTGTTTTGAGATCTACCCGGCTATAGATCGAGTGTGGAGGCGAAGGCAGTGAGTACCAATTTAGTACCGGTCCTTCGCAAGCTATGATGAAGGATTTGGCGAGTGCAACATCATCTCCTCTGCCGAATTCACGGTGACTCGTATCTCATGAGAAATTGCCGGAGTTTCCGAAACCGTTGTACTTAGGAAGAGAGCTGGTTTGAACTTCGGCGGCCAAGGTCTTGTTTGCGGCCCTATTGATAGTGGTGATTCAGAATCCACGAAGTGTGAGACTCCGTTTCCCGCGAAGAAGTTTTCCTTCGGGGATTCTCTTGCGGGCGCGGGGTTCTGCTGCGGTGTTTCTTGCCACGGGGTGCTCTCTTGCTCTTTCATTTCGTCGATTTCTCTCTGTATTGCTTGTATTTGTTCTTTTGCTTTGTTCGAGTTGCTCTAGTTTTTCGAGAGATTTTTCTCTTCGCCCGCAACCGAGCCGCGAACTTTTCTTTGTCTTTCTTCGATTGTTGTATCTTTTGGTGGACCATGGCTAGCTCTCTCGTCTATGGAATCATCATCGGCATCAATATTCTCGTGCTCTTCTTTGTTCGGCGGAGTTGTTCTTGGATGTGAGGTGTTTTTTTCGCTCTTGCCTTCATGAGGGCTTCGAGCTTCTCTCTTCGGCTAGCGGTCCGTTACGTTCGAGGATTCGGTAACAAACGAATTTTCGTTCCCCGGGTGAGATGGCGATCTTCCTGGTTGGCCGCACCTTTGGAGCGATCTTCTTTGACTTCTTCGAGGTGGCATCGTGAGTTTCTTTTCGAATTTGGAACACGGTGGGCGCCAATGTTGGGGGGTACCCGAAAAATTCGGATAACTACCCAAACACGAGTAGAGTTCTCAACACGTTCAAGTATAAGATTAGGGCACAAAGAGACGGTGAAGCTCTCTGCAAGTAGCACAAGTCCCAAAAAAGTCTGAATCCGTTTACACGTGCCCTCGCGCCCCCTTTTATAGGGAGACGAAGGGACTTTTACATTCCGACAACACCCTCGGGCTCGGAGAATATTCCTAATGTGAACACACACAAGAATGTCTTTTCCCCTCTTACACATTTACAAGTCTGCCACTAGTTCACACTCTAAACCCGGACTTTTTGGGACTACAACTTTGACTTTGCTTCTCCCGTGATTCGTGAATGTCTTCGCCCGAGATTCCCGAACTAGGTCTTCTACAGATTCCCAAGTGGCTCTTGCTCCCCTACGGGTTCGCGCGTGTCCTTGCGCCTGAGTCCCGAACAGAGTCTTCATCAGATTCCCGAATCGGCAAATCTCCGAAGTTCGGACCATCAACAGTTGAGATTCCGGGCTTTCGCATGTTCATGACTCCGACTCTTCACCGAACCAAGATTCCCGAACTCTGCACATTCGCGAATTCGAGACTCCGCAGGTCCCAGTCTTCCGAGAATCGCGAATTCCCTGCTCCTGAAAAACATGCTTTGAAGACTTCGTTAAACTCAACGTTTCGAGGGTGACGGGTTTTCTTGAATTCCCCAACATCTCGCCGTTGTCCGTGCCACGAAAAGGACAACACTCCACCAGCAACTCCACCCCCGACACCATCTGATCCAACTCCACCCCCGTTGGGGTACTACATGCCTTCCCAGCACTCCGGTGGGTCTATGATGTCCGGGTTCTCCGGGTATTATTTGTACAACTAGACTACAATTGTTGTAATCGTTTATTTAAATCCCCTAAGGCACGTTAGGACTAGCAAGAGCGGCACAAAGTTAGGGTAATTGTGTCGCACGTGCCATTGCAAATGTTGTAATCGTTTATCTAAATTCGTCGTTAAGTATTAATGGTTCGTCGTTTTATCGATCCTTCAACAATTTAAATTTAAAAAGAAAAAGTCTACTTCACCCCCAACCTGTAGGGGTTGGAACACATCACCCCCAACCTATGAAAATGGATTTTTTACCTTCTGAACTTTCTAATACGGGACAAATCACCCCGAAGCAGTTTTAAAAAATCATAGTAAATCATATAAAAATCATAAAATGAAAAATCAAATTGTGTTAGACTTTAAATTAGTAGTTCTACACAGTGAACATACAATATGGAATACTTTAGTACATGTTTTTTTGTTATAACTTTAGATCTATGCTTTTCTCCATAATTGTAAAAAAATGTACTAAATATACCATATTATATGTTCATTGTGTAGATGTACTCATTTAGAATCCAACACAATTGGATTTTCCCTTTTATGATTTTTCTGTGATTTACTATGATTTTTTAAAACTGCTTTAGGGGGTGATTTGTCCTGTTTTAGAAAGTTCAGGGGGTAAAAAATCCATTTTCATAGGTTGGGGGTGATGTGTTCCAACCATCACAAGTTGGAGGTGAAGTAGACTTTTTCCATTTAAAAACAAAATTCCTAACGCCGCAGCCCACAGCCGCAAGGAACACATACCGCCGCGGGCCACGACGTTAGCTCAGCGTCACGCTGACGCCAGGCGTTAGGCCCCTAATGCCGTGGCCGCGGCGTCAGGTACGTAACGCCGTGGCCCGCGGCGTTAAGGTTAAGGGCCCACTCCTGGCGGCTCCTACCGCCGTGGGCCGCGGCGTTATGTCCCTGACACCGTGAGCCACGGTGACAGATTTATATTTTTGCAAAATTTGTGGCGGATCATATATTTTTGCAAAATCGTGATAAATTAAATATGAAAAAATAGTCGTAGCCGCACCCCTAGCCCGATTAATCATCGGGCTCGAGTCGCCGCCGTGTACACCTCCACCGTCGTCGTCGCTCTCTGTCGGCACGCGAGCAACACCACCAGCAAAAACGCCGCCGGCCAGCGGCTGATGATGGTCGCCGGCAGCAGGGACGACGACGGCGCTTCTATCTTCTGCCTCTCTCTCTTTTTGGGCTTTTAATCCATCAAATCTTCGAATGTCCCGAATTTGAAGGCCTAAAGGTTATAGGTGTAGTTCCTTCACCCGGTCTAATATGAGTATACCATGGGTCGTTCATCATCTAGTCATCACATGTTAGGCCCATGGATCTAATCCGATCCTTTTTTTAGCCCTGTCAAAAAGTCCATTCAAATACGTGTTAGACAGCAGCCATTGTTGTATCCGGTTTGTGCGTGTATCACTGTATCATCACGTATTCACGTGTTCATTGTAAACTTCACCCACCCAAGGCCTGCCTCGAAATTCACTGCAGAAAAGGCCTCTCTGGGCGTCTCGTTTCAGACGTCACCACAAAAGTAAAACAAGAAGAGGTCGCATTGTGCTGATTGCTGAACTGTTAATGTTCAAGAAGTAAATAAGATTATAAATTAAATATGGTGCTAGCCTCCTAGGTCAACCAACCTCCAGAGTACCCCTACTATATACGTGGTTCCAGTAAGCTCCCCCCCGTTTCGATCACCGTAACCCCGAAACAGGATATGGTTGTAAACGGCAGTAGCACACTAGTTTACTGCAATTTCGGGTGAACGTGAACCAATCAGCGACGGTATGCCCGTGCCTCGGACTTGGCGCGTGCCAGCATGCCATGCCGTGGCGTGGAAACTGACGTAGCCTGTACTTTAACGACCTCCTCGGCCGGCATGAGCTCGCAATTTGCAAGCAAGCGCATGACGGCGGCAGGCCTCGCCGCGCTGCACGGCAGAGCCCCCCCGGCCACAAGTTGTCAACGCCTCGCGACCATGCGCTTGGGCCTTGGACGGTGCAGTCTTTGCAGGGACCCGGGCGAGCAGCGTGGTAGAGCCCAGCTGCTCGTCAGCTCCGCCAACCAGAGTCTCTGTTTCTTCGCCCATAATTCACCGCCACGCCCTTTACCTGAACGCTTTTGCTATCTGAACATAAGATGGTTGACTCCGATGTTGGGGGTTCGAAAATCGGATGAGATCCCCGAACACAAGACTATGGAGCAAACACACGAAAGTCACTAAGAAATCGGAGAGAAAGAATCTCCGAAAGCCTGCACTCGCCTTAAAAGTTGTGAATCCGTTTACACGTGCCCTCGCGCCTCCTTTTATAGGGAGTCGAAGAGACTTTTACATTCCGAGATTACCCTCAAATCTAAAGAATATTCGTAGTGTGAACATGTTCATAAATGTCTTTTACACCCCGTGATTTGCAGAGCTAATTTCATACATTTACAAGCCAGCCACTAGTTCACACTTTAAACCCGGACTTTTTGAGATGACGTCTTTGACTTGGCCTTCCTCGAACCTTCGAAGTTTCATTCACGAAGATCATCACTCATCGATAGTCCCGAACTGAGACTTCCCGCAATTCGCTGGTTCTCAGCTTCTTGAGTTTCACCGGTAAGCGTCCCGAAACAAACAACAGACCTGCGAATCGAAATCAAATTTGGCAGTCTCTTCATGAAATATTAGAAGGTTAGCAATTTACGCGGAATTCATCAGGACATCTTTCATGAACATTCTCTTGCTTAGAAGCAGAGTTTTCCACTTTTAGGTATATTCACGAACATTTTCATGAATTCGGCAACTCCGACTGTTTCGAGGGTGAAAGGTTTTTGCCCAATTCCCCAACACTAGCCCCTCGGGGAAGCGGGTTGACTCCGACGATCCGATTACACGAAAATCTCCCAAAATTCGATAAAAACGTCACCCTCGGAACGTCGGAGTGGACACACGTCACTGAAAATTCGCAACAGCTATATCGAGGCGGTTACTCGGGGCTACCCCCTTCCTTCCTATAAATAGACGGTAGGTGTCGTAAGTGTTTTTTACCGTTCTGTTACTTTCTTCGAAAGGTTCATAACATTTTAACTGAAGAATTTTTCGCCTGAGAACGTCCGATGTTTGGCTGTTTCTTTCGCTTTGTAAGGTACTATCTTCTCTTCTCAAGTTTTCGTTTTTATGTTTTTGATTTCGTTGATCTTGTCTTTTTATAATTTGTCTTACATTCTTTATTTTCATTATTCTTGAGTAGGTGGCTCGTACTAAAAGTATCGCTAGACCGATGACTTCAGAAGAATTAGCCGCTGCTGGACTTTCTCCGATCGGAAAAGAAATTCATGACTCCGTTAGATTCGAAGAGAAGTACGGGTGGTGAAGAAGATCTTGTAGATGTCGATGCTGATCCAAATGAGCTTGTAACTACGAAGAGTGCAAAATCCTATCCCCTAGACTTCGTATTCGGTGAATCAAAAGTTACCTCAGATCTGATTAAGGAATATGAGGCAGCCAGATTCTTTCCTGTTGGTGATGTGCGCGCCCCTTCCGATGAACAAATCCCAACTCCCAAAGCTAATGAAGTTGTTGTATTTCAGGACTTCTTCACATTTGGGCTTAGGTTCCCCTGCGATCCTATTCTGCCTTCTATTCTGGAGAGATTTTCTGTGAAGATCCATCAGCTATCACTGAACTCTTTCTTGGAACTCTCGAAGTTCTTTTGGATTATGAAGACCTTCAAGTGTACCTTCGGCGCTGACATATTCGCCCGTTTGTTTGAACTTGTCATCGAGAAAGACATTCTCAAGCTCGATGATGGTCAGTACTATGAAGCACACTACGCATGTTGTACCTTCAACACTCGCAGGCAGAACTCACGAAAGGGTCTGACTTGAATTCAGCTTGCTCCCTGCTGCAAAACCAACCCAAGGACTGGAGCTCATATTGGTTCTACGTGAAGGTCGACATGTCGAAGATCCCTTGCTACACCGGGCCGGCCTATCCTCTATACTCGCCTATTGAGGCTGTGACTGCCACTTGCACTGCTTCATACAACCATCGAGCAGTTGGTTTTAAGAATTGCGAAAATGCTTTCTTCCTGGCTAGCACGACTCTTGGTGGTCGTGACGTTATTGAAGAATTCGTCACCCACGGGAGTTTGGCCGATATCCCATGGCTGGGCACCTACTAAGATTGTTACTTTGAACGTGAACTGGGCAACACAGCATGTACCCTTTCCCCGATTTGATCTTTGGCTAAAGGAAGGTTAGAGTGTTGAGGAGTTCATTGAAGAAGTGGAGAAGAAGGTGGACACTATGATTGGCGAGTCTACTCTGAATGAATACAAGGCTTACAAGAATCTAGTGAAACACAAGAAGAGAGTTAATCGTGTGTTTTCAGAATTTTGTGCTGAAACTGCTTTTCGCTCTCACCGTCCAAGTGTTGACAAGAAGGCTCCAGCTGTTGCTGTGGCCAGCTGTTCGACTGCACCTCCTAAAGCTCCCTGAATTAAATCCTCGAAAAAGGGAAGAGCAGCACCGGTGACACTTCTTCTGCTATTGTTCGCCCTGATAAGACCAAGTCTCTAGAATCGAGCAAGCGAAAGCGCAAGGCATCTGAAGGTGTCTCGGATGCTGAGATTCAAGCCGCTTCGAGTCTTGCTCATTTGGGATCGAAGAAAGCCAAGAAAGCTATTAAGAAGGTTGTTGCTTCACTGTTCGTCGTGTTCCTTCTGCATTCTCAGATGACGAGATGGCTGACGATCTTCACGCAACAGGTTTTTCTTCTTGTTTATGGTGTGACTTGAGATTGAATGTTCGTCGCAGCTGTACCCGAGGTTCTGAAAATGAATTCGTCAATGTTGAATCTTTTTCAGATGATGTTGCCGAGGTTCAGAAGGACGTCACTGATGCTGTTGCTGTTGCTGAAACTGAGGGTACAACCTTCCAAGTCTTTGCCCTCAAAGACATAGCCTCCCCCGAATTTATTGAAGACTTGGAGAGGACCGTGCAAAAGAGGGAAGATGCTACTGAAAACCTTCCTGTAGTTGAAACATGCGAAGAACTTCCAGAAGGCCAGGATCCTTCTCCCTCAGTTGCTGCCTTCAACGAAATTTCGGTACGTCCTATAGGGGAGAACTGTGTTAGTCGTGAAGTGGCTGTTATGGTAGGTGGTGCATCTAAGCCTTTATTGTTATGGAATTCGTTTAAATCGTGGATGAAACAGGAGGAGAGGCTTCTACGAAGAAAAAATCTCAACTAACTGGTGACCGATCGTCTACTTCTAAGAAGCATGCCTCTGTTGTTGAGAAACATACTTCTTTGCCTGCTCAAAAATCCTTGACGATTTCCGAGTCTACTCGCGAGATCCCCTTGGTAAAGATGAATCTGACAGGTTTGCTTGTTTTTTCACATCTTATGTATTCTTGACTTCATTGTACTTCTTTGAGGTTTTGTTATTTATGTTAACACCAAAATTTGGTAAGGAGTCGACTTGTGGGTCGGTTCGATAAAGAGTCCGTCCGGTGGAAGGAAGGATCTTTTCGAGAGATATTCGGCAAAGAGATCGCGGTCGGCTATTTGCTCCGGTTCGGCGGAGGAACAATAGAGCGATTTTGCGGGATTGAATGGTGACGTGGCTCAATCGGGGAGAACGAATGGATGGATAGGCGATCGAGCTTAGAGATAAGTTAGGTAACGAATCCATTCGAAGTTGTACTTGACGGGGTATAAATATGACCCCCGAATGTATGTAACGAGAGGACAATCATTCTTCAATACACACCGGCCTTACGCCAAACCCTAGAGTCCTTTTGTCGTGTCGTCGAGTTCTTCGAGAGGGCCAATCGATCCGTCGACCTGCTGTGAGTACCGGCAACCTTGTATCATGTCTAGTATCATGCGGTGGATTTACATCGATGCAAGTAGTCTTGTTACCATGCTTCGTGTCATGCGGTAGATTCAAGCTTGGTTCAAGAGGGTTTCTTGTTAGATCATGAGCCATGCGGTAGGCTAAGATCTAGCTTGAGGCTAGTTATCGGCTCTATTGGATTTTGGCAAGATCCAGTAGATTCATTAAGTTACCCTGTGTTACTTTGAGTTTTTACTTTATGTTTAGATTCATGAAACACTTTTGCCCAATCTAGATGGGTTTGGATCGGTTTGCTCCTTTTAGTGATCCCTGTATGGGTAGATCTCATGTTTTGACACGTGGATCTTGTGCCGTCCGATAGCCGAAACCGAATCGATCTAGGTTGTTACGTGTTGTGGGTTCAAGCTTGCCATTGTTGGTATAAATCTTGAAAGAACCGGGTATCATGCGGTAGATGCAGGTTTTTGGGTTGCTTTAGAGCTAGTCATCCGGTGGATTAGATTTCGGATCAACTTTGATAGATTTATCCGTGTGGTAATGTTCGTTCCTTCTTCATGGACCCCGAATCGGTCGTTCGGCCGCATTCGGTTATGTTTCTCCACGAGTAAAACACGTGCGCAATTCATGCTTTAAATAATGTGTGCTTTTAGCTTTCCATGTTCAGATTGTATCATGCGGTGGATAGATCTATTTGTGGAAAGTGGTACGATTCCATGCAAGTTGTATCATGCGGTGGATAGATTTGTTTTGGCATCGCGCCGACGGATCTCTAAGTACCTAGACATGCGGTAGACTAGTGCTTTGGATCTATGCATGCTTGTTTATTACATGTTTACGTTCGTGCTTTACTTTATTCATTTAACATTGTTGCTATGGGATCGGTCATATATCGTGTTTATGTATTGTTGACCAAACAAGGGTCGATTGCCATCATGCTTACGTCATCCATTCGGCGGTATCGTTTTTTCCTCTCATAAGTTCCCGAATGGTTTCAATTCTTTGGCAAATAGCTTTCATATAGCTATGTGTCATCTCGAATGGCTTCTTAGCCGTAAATATGGAACCATGCGGTACCACCGGCAAGTTCCAAGCTTTGGTGTTTAACTTCTTTATCTTTTGTTAATTTTCGGGAAAAATTGGGCGGCACGTCATCTCTACTCTTTGCGCGTGCGGCTTGACTTTTCGGCTTCTTTGTGTGTTTGGCGCTAGGTGCACTTTTTGCGTCAACACACTTTTTGGCACGCCCGGTGGGACCAACGGTACCGAATAGATCAAGATGCGCGAGATCGCGGACATCATGGACGTCAACCCGGAAGACCTATCTCCGGAGCGGCGGCGGCAACTCCGGGACGCCATGGACTAGTTTCGGCAGAAATGTCTGCTTTGTCTTTCAAGAAAAATAGGAGTGGCGTCCCATACTTGAAGAACGAGATGCCGCAGAAGGTGTTGCCATTTTCTCCATTGCTGAAGCTGAAGAAAGATCAGAAGTTCACGTGGGGCGACGAACAACAAAAGGCTTTTGATGAGATCAAGCAGTACATGAAGGAGCCACCAGTACTGGTCCCTCCTCAGCTGAACAAGCCTTTCAAGTTGTACGTGGCGGCCGATACCCAAACCATTGGATCGGCCCTTATTCAAGAATTCGAAGGAAAGGAGCGGGTAGTAGCTTATCTTAGCCGAAAACTACTTGATCCTGAAACCAGGTATTCGGCCGTAGAGAAAGCTGTGTCTTTGCGTGTACTACTCGTGTACAAAGTTTCGGCACTACCTGTTGAATGCCGAATGCACTGTGTATTCCAAGTTCGATGTGATAAAACATATGTTATCTATGCCAATTTTGAACGGCGGGATTGGCAAGTGGATTTTAGCTTTATCGAATTCGAAAGTTGAAGTTTGAATCGGCAAAAGCCATCAAAGGTCGGATCATTGCCGATTTTATAACCGAACATCGTGATCCGTCAATTGATTTTCTTGAGATCACCCCTTGGGCGTTATTTTTTGATGGATCGTCATGTGGCAAAGGTGGGGGAGTAGGGATCCTACCGATTTCTCCTAGAGGTGAGATGTTTGAATTCGCCATCCCTATTCACCCCACTTGTCACAAATAATCGAGCCGAATACGAGGCATTACTTCGAGGGCTTCGGTACTTGAGAGAAGCGGGGGCCGTTTCGGTTGAAGTTTATGGAGACTCGAGCTGGTAATCAAGCAATTGAACGGCCAATATGAATGCAAAAGTGAAGCGTTGAGGAGTTACTACGAAGAGTGCGGGGGAATCTTGAAGAGCTTCCCATTGGTAACTCTGACATATTCCTAGAGAACATAACGAAGAAGCAAAAACGGTGGCTCGGAGCGCTTCGGTTACAAAGAGAGTCAAGAAGCGTTTGCTGCGAGAGGCGTGTGCACTAGGGGCGGATCTTGCGAGAAGATGATTGGAGGAAAGAGATCGTTGATTACTTGGAGGATCCATCCCGTAAAGTCTCTAGGAAGCTCGGTACAAAGCCATAAAGTTCGTTCTTCCGGACGATAATTTATTTTATAAATCATTGGATGGGGTATTACTACGATGCCCGGGTCCCGAGAAGAGGCCAAGAACATGATGAGCGAAGTGCATGATGGGATATGCGGAGCACACCAATCGGCCTACCGCATGAAGTGGGTTATTAGACAAGCCGGATGCTTTTGGCCGACGATATTAGAGGACTGCTTTGAGTATTACAAGGGATGTCGGGATTGCCAAAGGTTCGGGGAATATTCAAAGGGTCCCCGCATCGGCATTGAATCCCATCATCAAGCCATAGCCATTCGGGGGTTGGGGTATCGACTTGATTGGCCAAATTAATCCACCATCTAGCAAGGGGCATAAGTTCGTGCTTTTGGCTACGGATTATTTCACTAAATGGGTTGAGGCGATCCCACCGAAGAAGGTGACATCGAGAGAACATGATTGAATTCGTCAAGGAGCACATCATCTACCGATTTGGAATCCCTCAGACAATTACCACTGATCAAGGGGCACAATTCGTGTCACCGGAGTTCGGAGAATTTGCCGAAGGCATGGGGATCAAATTGTTTAATTCCTCTCCCTATTATGCCCGGGCTAATGGTCAAGCGAGAGGCTTCTAATAAGATCATGATCAAGTTGATACAAAAGAAGATCGATCAGAAGCCAAGAAGGTGGCATTCGGTTCTCAGTGAAGCACTGTGGGCTTACCGAATGGCCCCCCATGGAGCTACAAAGACCTCTCCTTACGAGTTGGTTTACGGGCACCACGCGATTTTGCCTTGGGAGATGCAATCAGATTCAAGGAGAGTGGTGCTGCAAAAGGACTTGAGCTCCAAGGATTACAGTGGCCTAATGATGGACGAACTGGAGGATTTACATATGATCCGTCTTAGAGCCCTGGAAGACATCGAGAAAAACAAGCTGCGGGTTGCCAAGTACTATAACAAGAAAGTAAAAGTAAGGCAATTTGCAGAAGGCGATTTGGTCTAGAAAGCGCTATTGCCGATTGGAACTAAATACAGTGAATTTGGCAAATGGTCCCCTAACTGGGAAGGACCTTTCCGTGTGGTCAGATGCGTCCCCGGTAATGCATACATATTGAAAACTTCGCTAGGAGAAGAATTTTCTCGCTGCAATAAATGGAAGATATCCGAAGAAATATTATCCTAGCATTGAGATCGATCGATGATTACACACATCGACACGAGAGATAGCCGGCGCTCAAGAATGAGGCCGCCTTCGGAAGCAAAAAATCCATAAACGAAGAAATGGCCGGTGCTCGAATGCATTGCCCTTAGCACGGACATTACAAGCTTGCTTCTTGCGGGTTTACATCTAACAACCCCGATGGTCGGATCTTCAAGGAGGTGGGAAGCGAAGGCGTGGAGGAAGAAGCGAAAGTATGAGTCAATCTTCTCTTTGCTTCTTCGTCGCTCCCTCTTCGGTTGTTCCGGGACCACCGTGACGGCAACTTGGAACGCGTGAGGGTGACCATGGTTAGCGGCCTCCGCCAAGCTCTCCCGGGCCGTCTTTAGGTTGTTGTACTGTCGGAGACATCGGGCGAGAGGAATCAAGGTTAGGGGCAAGACGTCCAAATGCGGGCATAAGGTCGGGGAAGAGGTCGAAGCGTTTACCCCCTACTAGTACTTCCCGAGCCATGCGACGCTCGCGCTCGGCTTGGCAACGGGCGTGATGTCCTTAAGGCGGCCGTGCTCCGGATGCGAACGCGGCGGCGCGGTTGATGGTTGGTCCTCTCGTTCGGGCGTGGCCTCCTCTGCGCCTCGAGGGAGGAATCGGAGGAGTTGTACTCGGCACATCTTCGGTCCCGATGATCTCTTCGGGGAGCAAATCAAGGCCGGAAGAGGAAAAGAGGAGAACATGAAGCACGAGATCATGCGGAAGAACGAGGAGTAGATCAAGGGAGAACTCACTTCCGAATCGTGCACTTCTTTGATGAGCTGCTCTCCCGGGGTTGCTTGCCCTTGTCCATGGCTTTGGGATTTTCTCCTCCGAGGACGGGGGAGGAGATGAGAAATGATGGATGAGTGTGCGAGTGGATTTGCGAGCATCCCGGCGAGGCTATTTTATTGATCGAAGGGGTGCATTGGGAGTGATGACCGGCCGGTACGCACCGTTGGAATACCAAACGGCGGGGTTTTCTCCCGGGTGCGAAGGGTTTTTGCTTGAACAAGTGTTTATGGATTGCCGAATCGGGATCTTACGTGGATTTTGCGCCAAGGGGCGAGTTGTTCTCGCGCGATTCGGCTCAAGATAGTTCCGGGTGCGTTCAAAGAAAACAAGATTCACTGATGCAAAATGTAAAGGGAGTCATCACAAAACAAGCACAGAATTCAAAAGTTCTTCATTTTATTGCCGATATTTACACATCCCTAATACAATCTAGTCGAAGAGCCTGTTCAACACAGATTGGGGATGAGTAATTTCGGCAATGGCGTCGCCATGGCCATCAAGGCGCTCCAGGATGAGCTCGATCTCCTCAATGTTCTCGGCGCGCCGCCCGGAAGCCGCGCGGCCGGTAGAGTAGTCGACGTCCGTGTGCGTCGCCATGGCAGCCAGGCCCAAGGTGGTGCCCAGACGAACGCCATGGGTGGCCACCTCGTCGACGCGGTGCTCCACCGCGGCAAGGCGCTCCGCCGGCGTGTCGCCGCGGGCGTTCACCTTCTCGGCCGGTTGCTCTACCGGCGCCTTCGGTCGGTTGAGCTCGGCATCGCGGGCCGCAAGGAGCCGAAGAAACGATTAGCATCAAAAGCCGGGTTGGACCGGGAAGCGCGCTTTCGAGCCATACCGTCGATGGCTTCCGGGAGCTGTTTGCGCCGGTCCTCCCATTCCCGGCTCGGCTATGCCCGCCTTCTTGGAGACGTCCTCTAGCTCGCGCGGGACGCCTCCGGCTCCTCCTTGAAGCGGAGGGCATCGACCTCACCGTACGGCACGAGGGAGTGGCGGGTCGGACTCGAGGAGTCGTCGGGGGAAGGGGTTTATTGGCCGGCGCGAGAGACGGATTCCACCGAATCAATGCGAAAAAGGGGATGATCGTCGAACAAGAAGAAGATCAAAAGTTGAATCAAAGAAGAGGAAATCGACGATCATTGCCTCCTGTGCGCGTTGGCGCTGCTCCCCTCCACCTCGTCGGAAGCGCGGCGGCGTTTGAGGCGGCGCACCATGGTGGTTTGGGATGTGCCTTGTTTGGAAAGAGAAAGGGCCGAGATTGGCAAAGATTCGAGAGCTAGAAGGCCCGGTGGAGAGCTAGGGGCACCTACGGTTGCATTTATAGGCACGGTAAGATGAATCGTGGCTTCGAGTCGTGGCTTTGGATCGTGGCGCATATCCCAAGAAAATCGGAAGGTGGAAAGGTTTCCTTGGCCGGCCCCGCCGACGGGTCGCTTGGAGTTCTAGGCGGAGTCGCATTCGGTTGATTGGTTCGGCTAAGGAGAATCAAAGTGCCATTCGGGAGTGGCGTTTCTTTGCCGAATGGGTCGTTCAAAGCATTTATATTTGAAGGCACGCGAGAGGAAAAGAAACAAATTACAAGAAAATATCACAAGAACGACCGATTCGGTTATACGGCAATGGGGGCATTTAGATGTTTCGCAATCACATCACGAGCATTGGATGTTGCCCGACGGAAATTGTCCAACAATTCTTGGCAATCTTTTTGGGCGCCGGACAAGGTGGTGAGTTCGCATCACATTGTTCCATCCCGGCTATAGCCGATCTTGCTTCCTCTTGGGTCTTTTCTATCAATCCGGGAAGCTCGGCTATTTTCTTTTCATCGACCTCTATCTCGGTCGACGGGCTTCTCGGCTCGCTTCTAGAGCGGCTTTCCGGCGATTTTTAGATCACAAGAAGCCGCAGATTAGACAATGTGTCTCGTGGCTCTCTGCACGGGATTGCGCCCCATTCATGGCTTGTTCGGCATCGGATCTCTTCTTTTCGATAGCCGGAGCGGAAGCGCGGTTTCCTCAAAGCATGTCTTATGGGCGCGTAGAGGACGTCCGGGCCACGGATGGATACCGGAGGAGCGCCGATATCATCGGGAAGTTTTTGGGCGATGGATTCAAGCATCTCCTCGAAGTGATCAAGATCCTTGAACCGATCTTGTGCATCTCTTTCCGGCCAGGCAACAATTTCTCGCGGCTTTGCTAGCACCTCATCCGACGGAGGCCGGTGCATCCCTTCCATCGCCTCGGCAACCGGATTGGTCCCCGACGGCGGGGCTCGATGATGATGAAGCCCGATCCTAAGAAGCCGTATTGCCGAGTTAGAGGTGCTAAAAGTAAAAATAGCGAGAGTTGAGTGCAAATGATTACCTCGTGGCCGATTTCTTGAGCAGGAGTAATCGCAGGTGAAGGAGGTGCTCCAGGGAGAGCCGAAGCTTCCAAGCTGGAAGGTGTTGATGCGATTCTTTGGTAGTTCATGGGCTTCCGGTCGATGAGAAGTCGGATCCACCTCTATTGGGATTGGAGTCCGTTGCGTGACCAACGGGTGATTGTGCCCTTGGAGGACTTGATGGCTCATTTGGATTGGGAGACTCATCTCTGGAGAATTCATTGCTTACGGGCAGAGGGTGATGAAGATGAGATCTCCTTTCGGGATGGGTAATTCCACCCCGGATGGACTTGCTTGCCGAGCCACCGGGACATCAACCGGTTGTTCTTCCACTGTTTCTTCTGCAAATGTCAAGTCACAAGGGTAAATGCCAGTGTTCATCCTTAAAAGAGGACAATAAAGGTCATACCTGTGGATGGGGCATTGGCAGGTTCTGACACTGAAGGTTGCTGAGCTCTGGTCTGAGAATGCACAAAGAGATAATTTATCAGGAACAGAGTAATCTTGGGGTCAAGAAGGTAAAGGATTTTACCTCAATAAGGATTTTCTTGATAGTTCTCCTCCTCTTGGCATTTGGAGGAGTAACCGAGAGATAGACCTTGCCTCCTGTCGGCAGCAAGGCTAGAGAGGCCGGGATCCGTTGTAGCAAACCCGGCCATTAAGCGAGCCGAGTTGGTGACTTGAATCCCAATGCCGAGATTGGGCCTACGAGATTGTAGGTGAAATTCCGGCTTGAGGGGCGAGGCACGCGTGTTCTCGTGGAATCAAAAGAATGAGATCGAATCATGATTAAGAGGAGAAATGTCTGATCCAAAGGTTCATTATGTTACCTCTGAAGTTGGCAGGAAATCAGGCATCAACTCTGCACAGAACACATGTACAGGCTCACTGAAGATGTGATCATGGAATTCTTGCCACCAGGAATTGAAGGTGGGATGAGCTATGATTGTGGGCACGAAAGGACATGTGTAGACAGTGGGACTATACACATAATGGAAGATCCTGGTCGCATTGCATACTCTCTTTGATTTCCTCTCGGGTTTGAGGAATTCATGCGGGAACAATCTTGGGGCATCCGGCCACACCCAATCCGTCCGGCCATTACATTGGGCCGATAATATTCATAAGTCTTGGAGTTCGACCTTCCTCCGTTGAATTCGGCGGCGGTATACATGGGCGAATTACGATGTTGAAAATTTCCAAGAATCTCCCATCTTGACGACCGAGGCTCAAAGGAGAATTCGACAGAAAAGTCAATGTATCATTATCCGGATAGGGGAGCCGAGAGGGTTCGGGAAACCTTTGAAGAACGGTTTGAAGAGCCGGGCTGATGTCTTGCTGAATGATAACAGTTGAAGCCGCTTCTCCATAACTCTGACATCCCCTGGTAGCATTGTTTTCTCCTTCAGGGTGATTGGATGAAGGGAAAAGCCTGGTGTTCAAATCAACACCAACAATTTGATGCAGGTGGAGCTGCAGCCATATCTGAACGAACCACCAAGGGCCGTTGACACATGTTATCCTTTGGCTGGTATACATCTGAGTAACAGTCTGGTGAAGCATATGGTATACACTGCCGAGGAAGAATTTCCCAAGGGGAAGGCGGTTGCCACTGGCCAAATGAGACGCCATTGCAATATGGTTCAAGGTAGGCTCGTTGGCTTTGCCACAGAAGACAAATCTGCACAGCCACATATTCAGGAATGCTCTGTATTAAACGTCGCCAAGGGGATTGTCTTTCATGTGCTTCAAGATGTAATTCTTGTATCCGTTCCCTGGCTTTACCCCTGTCTGGCGTGAAGAACCTTTGAAGTTCCAGAGCTGGACAGATCCTGTGATGTCAAGGCCGGTGATCATATATACATCGGCCAAGGTTGGAGACATTGGGCCATGGCCAAAAAGGAAGGCGTTGACGCCGTTGGACCGAAGTGGCGGTGTCGCTATCGGGGAGGTCTTCGTTCTTGGGGGTCTCGGCCACGGATAACTCCAAGCATTGGGCGATACGGAGGGTATCCGGGTTGGTCAAACCGCTCTTGTCCGCGAGAATCCTCCGGTACCAAGTCTTCCGGCACCGCAATTGGAGGTAAAGGCCAATTCTTGAAAGCGTCTTGCCACCGAGGCGGTGGAGACAGAGGCCGCTTTAAAGGGGATTCTCCGAGATTCGACTGCGATGAGATCTCGAGGGTCGAGTTCCCCACGGGACCAAGATAATAGGATCTTGAATTGGTCTCGGTGCGAATCAATAGCTCGGTAGAAGGCTCCGGAGGAAGAGCGGAAAAGGAAATCTCAGGTAAAATTGAAAACCTAAATGCCGAAACGAGGCTTGCGGGGATGAATTTACCTGAGCGTCTTGGTTCTGAGCTGCCATTGGAGATTTGAGCTCGGAACGAGGGGATCTAGGGTTTGGACCTGGATGAAGATTCGGCGGATTGCGAAGAAACGGTGTTGACGGATTTGATTTGAAATATTCGTAGGCGGAGTCAATTGTGGAACAAAATTACTTTTATCCCACAATTGAAGGGGCATGTGTTAACACCAAAATTTGGTAAGGAGTCCGACTTGTGGGTCCGGTTCGATAAAGAGTCCGTCCGGTGGAAGGAAGGATCTTTTCGGGAGATATTCGGCAAAGAGATCGCGGTCGGCTATTTGCTCCGGTTCGGCAGAGGAACAAGAGAGCCGATTTTGCGGGATTGAATGGTGACGTGGCTCAATCGGGGAGAACGAATGGATGGATAGGCGATCGAGCTTAGAGATAAGTTAGGTAACGAATCCATTCGAAGTTGTACTTGACGGGGTATAAATATGACCCCCGAATGTATGTAACGAGAGGACAATCATTCTTCAATACACACCGGCCTTACGCCAAACCCTAGAGTCCTTTTGTCGTGTCGTCGAGTTCTTCGAGAGGGCCAATCGAGCCGTCGACCTCCGTGAGTACCGCAACCTTGTATCATGTCTAGTATACGCGGTGGATTTAGATCCGATGCAAGTAGTCTTGTTACCATGCTTCGTGTCATGCGGTAGATTCAAGCTTGGTTCAAGAGGGTTTCTTGTTAGATCATGAGCCATGCGGTAGGCTAAGATCTAGCTTGAGGCTAGTTATCGGCTCTATTGGATTTTGGCAAGACCCAATAGATTCATTAAGTTACCCCATGTTATTTCGAGTTTTTACTTTATGTTTAGATTCGTGTAACACTTTTGCCCAATCTAGATGGGTTTGGATCGGTTTGCTCCTTTTAGTGATCCGTGTATGGGTAGATCTCATGTTTTGACACGTGGATCTTGTGCCTTCCGATAGCCGAGACCGAATCGATCTAGGTTGCTACGTGTTGTGGGTTCGAGCTTGCCGTTATTGGTATAAATCTTGAAAGAACCGGGTATCATGCGGTAGATGCAGGTTTTTGGGTTGCTTTAGAGCTAGTCATCTGGTGGATTAGATTTCGAATCAACCTGATAGATTTATCCGTGTGGTAATGTTCGTTCCTTCTTCATGGACCCCGAATCGGCTGTTCAGCCGTATTCAGTTATGTTTCTCCACGAGTAAAACACGTGCGCAATTCATGTTTTAAATAATGTGTGATTTTAGCTTTCCATGTTTAGATTGTATCATGCGGTGGATAGGTCTATTTGTGGAAAGTGGTACGATTCATGCAAGTTGTATCATGCGGTGGATAGATTTGTTTTGGCATCGTACCTGACGGATCTCTAAGTACCTAGACATGCGGTAGACTAGTGCTTTGGATCTATGCATGCTTGTTTATTACATGTTTACGTTCGTGCTTTACTTTATTCATTTAACATTGTTGCTATGGGATCGGTCATAGATCGTGTTTATGTATTGTTGACCAAACAAGGACCGATTGCCATCATGCTTACGTCATCCATTCGGCGATATCGTTTTTTCCTCTCATAAGTTCCCGAATGGTTTCAATTCTTTGGCAAATAGCTTTCATATAGCTATGTGTCATCTCGAATGGCTTCTTAGCCGTAAATATGGAACCATGCGGTACCACCGGCAAGTTCCAAGCTTTGGTGTTTAACTTCTTTATCTTTTGTTAATTTTCGGGAAAAATTGAGCGGCACGTCATCTCTACTCTTTGCGCGTGCGAAGCCGGCTTTTCGGCTTCTTGCCGTGTGTTTGGCGCTAGGTGCACTTTTTGCGTCAACAATTTAGACATTTCATTTTTGCAATTTTTGAGGAGAACACCCGAAAGCTTTCATCTTCAGAACTTGCTAGCTTTCAGAAGACTTACGATTTGAAAGCATCGATTGTTGGCAAGGTGATCTCTTAGTGACTCCTTGAGAACGATGAGACCATCAAGAAAGTTACTGGCGACTCTGAGAAGTTAAAACGTGACCTCGACAAGGCTCAAACTTCGAGTATTGAACTGGAGCAGCGAATTTCCGAACTTGTTGACTCTCTGAACAAGTGTCGCGATTAAAAGAAAAGTGTTGAAGCTGCCCTTCAAGATTCGCAGAAAGAGCTAGAGAAGCTAAAGAAGACTCACGAGGACGATCTTACATTAATTGAGAATCTTCGTCAGGATTCGGATAGAAGTACCAATACTATTGATGAGCTTCGTGCTGCCAAGACCAAACTTTCAACAAGGAATTCGGATATTGTGAAACTTTGAGCAGCAAGGAGCAAAAGATTCAAGATCTTGAAAAGACACTATCTGAACGAAGTGAAGCTTCAGGACAAGAAGTTGCCGAGATTATGGGTAAACTGAAGCTCTTGTCTGATGAATACAGAAAAGCGTTGAGAGAGTTCGGCGTTCGCCCAGGTCCCCTTCCTGAAAGTGGGGATATCTCTGAGCTTATGGACTATATTGATGTTGAATTCAAGGCTCTTCCTGATGTTATCTCCGGTGCTAGCGACTTTGCTGCTTCTTTCTCTGTGGAGAGTATCCGGAAACTTCTTCATGACTTCGACTGCATTGATCTTGTGAGGTTTCGAAAGAAACTCACACGCTTTCCTGATGCTACAAGCACTTCGATTATCCGTCCCAACGAAGATGTCTTGGCCATAAAGATCAAGTTCGCGAAGGAATTCTGGTTCGCAAGTGGAAAGGAAATTGCGAAAAAGATTCTCGTGTTAAATTAGACCAGGTTAGCTTCTGGCAAACATCACTGATTTTTTTGGGCTTCCATGAAATATTTCTATTTTAATTTTCTTTAAGTTTTTCCTTCTTTTGGTGTTTCTTTAGATGATTCGTGAAAAAATGCGCGGCAAAGGAAGTGAAGTTCCAGAATCCTCCTCTGAGGCTGAAGAGAACGACGACGCTGAAAGGGAAGAAGATGGTTCAAATGAAGAAGATAATGATGGCAGCTGTAGTAGCAGCAATGATGGCGATGATGGAGATGAGGCAAATTCTGATCATGAGGGTGCTTCTCCGAAGGTTGACGTCGTCAACTGAAATGCTTGAACAGTTTGCTTTTGACGCTACTTGTAAAAGACTGTGAACTTGTATATTCGTGGATTGCGATCCCTTCTCTGAACAAATATTTTGTAAATCTTAACCTGCGCAGGTCCTGCAAGGTGGGCCTGCGTAGGATGTGATACCCTTACGAATTCATCGTGGAAATCAAGTAGTTAGTGGTGAAGCTTGGCGGTTGTTTAAAGAAGCTTATCCTAAGCGTGAATTTTCCGATTTTTGGATTGTAGCTTGTCAAGATTTTTTCGATGCGTAGTTTTTAGCTGTCTTGGTTCTTTCTTCAGCGTGACGGCTACGCTCTTGCTACTAAAGCTTCGAGTCCCCGAACTTTTGTGAAGACAAAGCCCCTTAGCCCCAAGACTAGTGACTGCGACTTCGCTTATGCTAGTGATACTTCCGAACACAGCGGTCGCAATCCGGGCCATATCGTCGAAATTTCTTACTAATTTTGAAGCTCTCCGAGGCTATGTGATAATTTTGTATGAAAATTTGTATGTAACTAAGGCAATAAACACGTTTTTCTTGAGAAGAAACATCACCCTCCCCACCTGGCTGTTTTGCATGCAAAGTCTCGTGGATGTCGGAAAAATAATGGTTCCCTTCTAGTGTAAGTCGACAAAATTTGTTTCACGAATTTTGTTGACTTGCGTTCATTTGGCACACTTGCCCAGGTTGATATCGCAACCTTCAGTTGCTTCAACCATCCTTTTGCTACGAACATTAGCCTTCGGGGGCACTCGAGCCCCTTAGCCCCCTTTGAAAGAAGATTTTTCTCATGTTGCTCATATAAATCATCGTAAATGTGATTCTTAACTTTTACTCCACACTTTTTCATACGTAAGAATTCCTAACAAAAACGTACATAACTTATTAATTGCCATTCTCCCTTGTTTCCGAACTTTTGTTAAGATATCTCTTCACGGTAGGATCTTAAGCCACGACTTGTCGTTGTCTCGATCCTTAATCCCTTTGACGGTGGGATTTAGGCTAAAACTTGTTGTTGTCTCAAGACTTTTGGTGGGAATCCCTTTGACGGTGGGATTTAGGCTACAACTTGTTGTTGTCTCAAGCCTTTTGGTGGTGTCGGGGACAGCCCTGAGGGTCCCCTAAAAAACCGGGGTAATCCTGCTTAAAATCTGCAAAAAACAAAACAAAAACGCACCTCTTACCTAAACACGCACACACGGCACGGCCCACGCCGGCGGTGGCCCCCGCGGCCCCCACCGGAGTGTCCCAATCAAATGCCCGCTCGAGCGAGGTTCCGCCTCGCTCGAGGGCCAACTCCCCCTCGAGCGGGTTCCGCCTCGCTCGAGGGCCAACACCACCTCGAGCGGGTTCCGCCTCGCTCGAGGGTCCCCTCCTCCCTCGAGCGGGCTCCGCCTCGCTCAGGGCTCCCTCACGGGCGCACCAACTCCCGCACGCGGGTACGGGCATTTAATGCTCGACACGGCGAGCCGCGCCATCACGCACCCGGGAGTCACGCCTCGGTGTCGTTCCGCCAACTCCCTAGGGGAAGCCCATCCCCGCCACTGTGGGGAACTGTGTGACGAGGCCAGTGTCAGTTCCGTGATGCTGTTCCGCCCACTCCCGTACGGCTAACACACCGTGCCCTCGAAGGGGGGCCGGTTGCACCCTCGAACCCTTCTCTCGTGACTCTGCAGGGTCAAGCCGTGACGTCAGGCCGGCGGGAGCGCCATCCCCGTCACTGTCAGTCCTGTGCGGCCATCCCCGCCCCTGCAGCACCATGCCGGGCACTGCTACAACAACTCCGGCGCTGTTGGGCACGCGGGAACGGGACGCCGCCATGCCTGCCACTGTACCCCGTACGGATCACCGTCAATGGCTTCCTCGAGCCCGCGTGGGGACGCCCCGGTCAACCACTACGTCTCCACCCTCGAAGCCGCCCCTGTTCAAGTACAGGGCAAGCCACGACGTCGTGACCGGAGCAAGGCTTGCCAGGACGACCGCCAACTCCCCGGCACTATACGCCATACCTCCACACGTAGCTAAACAGTGTGGCACGCCTGTAAATCACCCTCTCCTTGGTCTATAAAAGGAAGGTGATCCCCCTCGCCGCGGGGGGAGGAGACATCGCACACGAGACTACAGGTCGCGATCACTCACGCGCTCCCCGTCCTCCCCACGATATTGGCACTCGACTCAATCACTCCACCTGGGACTTGGAGGCCACGCCTCCTCTCCCACCTCACTTGTAGCCGCCCCACTACAGTGCACCCCAATGCAAAGCAATACAGTGCCTCGAGCACACCCCTGCTGGACGTACGGCCCCGGCCGGAACCAGGATAAACCAAGTGTCTTTAGTTGCTTAGAACCGACCATTGAGGGATAGATCTCAGCGCTTATTACTAGTTAGTGTCGGGACTACATTCCGCACCGACAGTTGGCGCCCACCATGGGGCACAACGCGTTGAAGGTCAACCCATCACCAGCTCCCTCGATGGTTATTCGCACCGAGTACCGCGGTCAGCGTTACTCCATGGGCAGCTCGGACCCCCTCCCGGCCGGATTCGAAATCCGGTTCGGGGGCCTGAACTTTCAGGCTACGGGGAACGGCTACCGATGCGCCTCACCAACCATGAGGAACTCCGTGCGCGGTGCGTTGACGGTGAAAATCCGTCAACCTAGCCATGAGTTTACCTTCGGTGTTGGCATAAGTTTTATACCTTATACATTGGTACTAACCCCCGTGGTATAACAAGTTCATGTGTGCATGTCGGTTTTGGAGTTTAGTGTTTATGCAGGATTTTAGCGTTGAAAGCAAGACTTTCGGGATAAGTTCATCAAGCACCTTATGACAAGACCTTGAAGCCCGTACAAGTCATGCAATGAAGCAAACTTAACTCCAAGAAGCCAGGGACTTGATCCGAGAAGATGACAAACTCCGAGGACCTGACCAGAAAAGTGCTGAATCTTGCAAGACAAGGAGTTATGCCCAATTCGGAGAGAAACTGACGACATGGACCTACATGCAGAAGGGGGAAACATCCAGGAAGCAAGGGAACCGACGTAGAGCAAAGGAGGCCTCGGGGCCGGGCCCGGATGGGCCCGCGGCCGCCCGTGCCGGTCGGCCCCGCCCGTCCGGGGCCCGTTTGCCCTCTCCTTTGCCCTAGCCGCCAATCGTGCTATTTATAGCCCCCTGACCGAGAGCCATGGAGGATCTAATTCATCATCGGCCGCCGAGGAGCAAGAGAAGAGAGGGACACCATCTCGGAGAGGAGAGGGTCGAGTGAAGGACCGATACGGCGAACCGAGAGGGGGGGAGTGAATGGGAGCCGATAAAAAAATTCTTCTCTAAGGAGATCAAAACTCCAACAAGATGAACACGACTTCCAACACACGTCTCCGACTCACTACCAAGGTTGGTCAAGCCCACGTAGCCACTGGAGTGCTACTAGACCTAGGAACCAACACACCACCTTCCGACCCGAGAAACGCAGCGGAAAAACCAAACCTCGAGTCTACAGACCCACACCGGTCAGACCGGTGAGCACCACCGGTCAGACCGGTCCCTGCTGGTGAAACTGAGCAACTTCCACTAAGTGGCTCTACACCGGTCAGACCGGTGAGACACACCGGTCGGACCGATGGCGGCCGAAAGCCCCCAAGACACCAAACAGAGCCAACCGACCACCAACCGACCCAAACTCGAAACAGGCGGCAACACGGGACAACAACGAACACACCTAGACGTTCACCCGAGCAAAATCCCACAAGGGCTCGCACCGGTCGACCGGTCAAGAGCACCGATCGACCGGTGTAGCACCGGGCGACTCGGGATGAACAAAGACCCGCGGGTCAACTCCCCCAAATCCAAATCCCGATCTCCCGAATCACTCCACGGACTTGAACAAGACTTTGGGGATATCAGGAACACCTCATGAGGAGTCCATATCCAAGTTTAATCCCACAAAAACTCGTCCAAAAAGGAGGAATCGAAGAAATCCCGCCGAAAGCACTTCCAACCCAAGAACTCAAGAAACCCCAAAAACGAGCACTTTTACTCATAGATTTGGGAGGGGAATCACAGCCCAAAGAACCACAAAGGGTTCCCACAAATTTCCCCATCAAATCCCCAAGAGAAAGGTCCCGAAAACAACCCAAAGAAATCACCGAGAGAAGGCTCAGAAAATCACCACCAAGAACAACCGGGGAAAACACATCCAAACCTTGAGGAACCACGCCGAATCATCTATACATGAAACAAAGGTTCGTACAAGGTCTAGGAAGTCGCCCGATCATCCATCCCTCTCAACAAGATCTCTCCGTGAAGCTCTCTTGCTAGTCCTAAAGAAAACCTAAGGAAAATAGGTGGGAAATAGGAAAACTAATGAGCTAGGGTTCCAAGAGTTGGCTGCCATCCTCTCACCTCTTGGGTTATATGGAGGCAACCGAATGTCTAAAATGCCCTTCTCTACTAACTAGGGATACAAGCCCCTCAAGGGCGGATTTGGAATTCTTGATGTCTTCACCATCGGACGGATGCCCGGCGACCGCACCCTGCGTAGCCTCGACGCAAGCCATGCGATCCCGACACGTGTCCTCCGCTTCGAAGTCTCCGGACTGCGTCGTCGCACACCGGCCGACCGGTCCGCGCCGCGGCGGCGCTGCGGCTCCGTCTTCGGTTCTTCGGTCTTGGCTTTGTGGATCAACCAAGGAACCCGGTGGTTTTCCGGTGAACCACCGAAACCCCGCGAACTCGGTGTAGCCTCCGCCATTCTCCACTCATGACTTGGCTCCCACGTAGTCCCGCTTGACCTTGGTTTTGAGGCTCAACCAAGAAACCGTCCACGACTTCATCTTGTTGTTCATGCCACCATGCGGTCCGCACTTGACCCCCGCCGGCCACCGGTCCCTCGAACGAAGCCTACTTGTATTCTCCACACCGGAGGCCTCACCGGCGACGACCTTTCGCGCTTGTTCTTCACCCGCACCAACACCGGTCAAGCCGCAACCCGCACCCGCAATACTTAGCCAAGAATCGGTCCACACAACGTTGTCAATCACTCATCACACAAGGAAGCGACCATCCACCGGTCCTCGAACCACACATGGTCCTCAATCTCCCCCTTGATGAGTGCATTGACAACACCCACATGAAAGTAACAAGAGAGAAAAGAAAAAGAAAAGAAACGAACAAAAAGAAACTCCAACAAGCGATCGAAAGCCAAACAAAGGCAAAGAGCAAGATCACTTGAAGAAGACACGTCTCGGACCCCTTAGGAAAGGGCAACGGCTCGACACATCCGAGACAAAAACAAAGCTCAAGCAAAGAGCGCAAACCACCAAAGCAAAGCTCGAAAAACCACAAAGAGCTCCCCCTGCACACATGCAAGCTCCCCCTGAACCAATGCACCTCCCCCTGGACGAATGCATGCAAGATACCACTTGAAACAGGGCAGCTGGAACAACTTCAGCTCACACCGGTCAGACCGGTCATCACCACCGGTCAGACCGGTGCCTAACATGTGTACAGGTCCAGCACTCACACCGGTCAGACCGGTGCGCTTCACCGATCGACCGGTGTACAACAGAGCCCAGAAATGGCTCGAAACCACCTGAAAACCTTCTAAATGCGTCCGGTAAGCCATTTCAAGCTCAAACTTCTCCCCCTTGTTGGCAATGCATGAATCAAGCCAAAAATGCAAAACTTTCAACCTAGAGCTTCTCAAATATACAAAATTCAACAAAAAATGCTACACATGTCCAAATGAGCAAGTTAGATACTCTACGGCTTCGTATCGATCTCAACTACATGATCACCAAGTGTCACAACCATTGGACGAAGCTAAGATGGATTTTGGCAATTTTGCGAAAAACTTGCCTCTCATGAGCAAAGTCCTAAACATGATCAAAGCATATCAAAATGGCAAAGCCACACAAACTTCATGCTAGGACAACCATTCTAATCATAAGACCATCACAAACACCCACAAGCACCTCATGTCATGTCAAAGCCACCGAGCCATGTGCCTACTTCTATGTATGAGACTTCTCATTGGTAGGCATCATGCAACGGTTTAGCACCCAAAGCAAATTAAATTCAGCACATATGACATGGGAGCACATTTCCAAGCATTTTTTCATTTCATTTTCAGATTTGTAAATGGTACATGAAATGTCTTTGCGACAAAAAGGAACTTATGCTCCTTCACAAGATAGAACAAGAGGGCTAAACATTCATGATGGCAAATGAGCCTTTGGCCCCATATGATCAATAAACTAGCTATCCAACCACAAATTAAGCATAGCAAAGCCACAAAAACATGTCAAGAGCATGTAAAGGCATTTACACATGAGAGAGCATACACATGACATTTTTCAAAAGCATAGCTATCAACCATGGATTATTCATCAAGATCATCAAGAGCTAAGCCAAACTAACCATAGCATACCAAACAAGCTCACTAAGACATATATCTCATTCCATGGTGAACAATGTATATGAGAGAAGCTTTTCCTAACCAATGCATATGATACAAAATGCATGCAATCTAAGATACAAGGATGCCTATACATCATGTTACACATGCCATGCAAAATGCACGAAATGCACAAGGAAAAGCTATACATATGCTACCACCGGCTCCTCGAGGGGAGGCAAAACGGGCTCGACACCACCGGCAAAAGAGAGCTCCCACACACCCAACTCAAGAAATCAAACACACACCAAGTTCCCCCCGCAAACGAGTGAAAGTTGCTTGATCTAGGGGTTTGGTGAAAATATCGGCTAGTTGGTCATGTGTGGGTACATGGATCAAAGCTATCTTCCCTTTCTCTACGTTGTCTCTCAGAAAATGGTACCTCACTTCTATGTGCTTGGTTTTGGAATGGAGCACTGGGTTCTTTGCAACGCTTATGGCACCGGTGCTATCACATTGAAGTGGGACATGGGTATACTTCTCACCAAAGTCACTCATGGTGTAGGTGATCCAAAGGAGCCGAGAGCAACAACTAGCGACGGCAACATACTCGGCCTCGGTCGTGGATTGAGCAACACTTGATCGCTATGCGGGAAGACCAAGACACCAAAGAAGAACCCAAAAACTCGGCAAGTCCCGGAAGTGGACTTCCTATACAACCGACACCGGCAAAATCCGCGTCTGAAAAACCATGAAGCGCCAAAGAAGAGGACGCGGAGTACCAAAGGCCGAAGTCGGGAGTGTGACGCAAGTACCTGAAAATTCGCTTCACTACTTGCCGATGCGAAGTCCTCGGAGACGCTTGAAAACGAGCGCACAGACACACCGAGAATTGTATGTCCGGCCTCGTCGCCGTCAAGTAGAGGAGTGACCCGATCATGCTCCGGTACTCCTTCTGGTCCATGTGTTCACCTTCCTCGTCCGCATCAAGAGCTGTAGTCGTACTCATCGGCGTCGTCATAGCCTTGGAGTCCTCCATCTTGAACTTCCGCACAATGTCCTTGGTGTACTTAGCTCCGGTGCACAAATGTTCCTTCCTTTGATTGTTTGATTTGTAGCCCGAGGAAGAACCGCAACTCACCCATCATGCTCATCTCAAATTCCCTGCTCATATCATCCGCAAACCTTGCAACAAGAGAGTTAGACGAGCCACCAAAGACAATATCATCCACGTACACCCGCACAATCATGATATCTCTCGCCCCGCCTTAGCAAAAACAAGGTCCGATCGGCCTTCCCCATCTCAAAACCTCTCTCAAACAAGAACCCCCTCAACCCGCCATACCAAGCTCTAGGCGCCGCTTCAACCCATACGGCGCCTTCCTCAACTTGTACACCCGGTGGGGGTACTTCTCACTCTCAAACCACGAAGGTCGCCTCACAAACACTTCTTCCTCCAACACACCATTCAGAAAAGCACTCTTCACATCCATTTGGTGCAACTTGAACCCTTTAGCCACGGAAAAGGCTAGAAGGATCCTAATCGCCTCCAAACGGGCTACGGGAGCAAAGGTCTCCTCGTAGTCAATCCCCTCCTTCTGACTGAACCCTTGAACAACAAGTCTCGACTTGTTCCTCACAACCTCACCCTTCTCTCCCTCTTTGTTTTTCCACACCAACTTGGTACCAATTGGCTTACACCCCGGGGGAGGGTCAACCAACTCCCACACTCGATTCCTCTCAAAGTTCTCCAACTCCTCATGCATCGAGTTAACCCAATTGTGATCAGATAGTGCGTGTCCAATGTCTTTGGGCTCGAAAGAAGCAACAAATGCAGCATGAGCGAAATGAGAGTTGTTCCGAACCCTCGACCGTGTAGTGCGTTCATTCATGTCGCCGATGATCCTCGAAGCTGGGTGATCCACCTGTACTCGTCGGGGAGGTTCTCGCCTTGATGCTACCTCCCCCTCAACATCAACTTCTCCTTGTTCTTGATTTGTTGTCGTAGGTGTAGCAGAGGGTCCATCCATCATCGTAGTCGAAGTAGTGGGTACATGTTCAGCCGGGGGCACCGCACCGCCATCCTCATCATCACCAAGTTCATGCTCCTCCTCCTGAAAGATCTCCTCGCCAAGCTCATCATCACCCGTACACTCAAAGACAAGCCGACTACGTGGCTCGTCTCGTCGAAGGTTACCTCGCAAGTCTCCACGATTTGGTTAGTTTCAAGATTGAGCACACGATATGCTCTAGAATGAGATGCATAACCAAAGAAAATGCCATCGACGGACCTAGCCTCAAACTTATCCAACTTCCTGCCTTTCTTCGAATGAAACACTTGCAACCAAAGACATGGAAGTGACTCACCTTGGGTGTGCGACCATGCATCAACTCATAGCATGTCTTCTTCTTGTGCACTCCGAGGTATACCCCGTTCGACACATAGCACGCGGTATTCACCGCCTCACCCCAATACCTCCTCGGAGTCCTATGCTCATCAAGCATCGTCCGAGCCATCTCGCACAAGGTCCCGTTCTTCCTTTCCACAACACCATTCGGGGAGGCGTATACGGACTCGAAAACCGGTGCTCAAGACCCAAGTCATGGCAAAAGGTTTCAAAACGAGAATTCCGAATTCCGAGCCATTATCACCGCGGATAGCTCGTATGGCATCTCCGTGCCTCTCGTTCCTCAACCTCAAGACTAGATCTCGAACAAAACCAAACGTCTCCCCCTTATCCTCAAGAAAGAACACCCACGCATACCAAGAATAGTCGTCCACCACAACAAGGACATACCACTTCCCACCCGCGAGATCGCACACGAGCCGGGCCAACAAGATCCATATGGAGCAGCTCGCATGGATGCTCGGTCATCACATCGGTGAGAGGCGGGTGAGAAGAGGCCACCATTTTGGCATGCCTATACGGAGCACAAACCAACTCTTTCTCAAGCCTCAACCGTGGCAATCCTCGGACCAAATTGAGTTTACTCAAGCGTGACAAAAGGTCAAAGCTCAAGTGACCCAACTTCCCGTTGACGTAAAATGCGCACTCAACGCCAATCACACAGCAAGCCGAACAAAGCTGGCTTTGCACGCGCAGAGAGCAAGTGACGTGCCAGTCAATTTTTCCTGAAAATTAACAAAAGATAAAATAGTTAAATACCAAAGCTTGGAACTTGCCGGGTGGTACCAGACAGTTCCATATTTACGGCTAAGAAGCCAAGCAAGATGACATGTAGCTATGTAGAGCTATCTGTCAGAGAATCATAACCATCCGGACCATTACAGAGGAAAAAGGAATACTGCCGAATGGATGACGTAAGCATGACGACGATCGGTCTTTGTATAGATAAAGATACAAGCACGAAATTATGACCGATCCCCATAAGGTTCATATTACATAAAATGAGGTAAAGCACGGACATGGTCATGTATTAAATAAGCATGCATAGATCCAAAGCACTAGTCTACCGCATGTCTAGGTACTTTAAAACCCGTCGGGCACGATAACAAGCAAATCTATCCACCGCATGATACGACTTGCATGAAAAACGTACCACTTTCCACAAATAGATCTATCCACCGCATGATACAATCTAAATATGGAAAGCTAAAAGCATACATCACTTAAGGCATAGAAAATGCACGTGATCTACTCGTGAAAACATAACCGAATACGGCCGAACGGCCCGATCCAGGGTCCATGGAGAAGGAACAAACATTACCACGTGAATAAATCTATCGACCGAATTGGAAATCTAATCCACCGGATGACTAGCTCCAAAGCAACCCAAAAACCCGCATCTACCGCATGATACCCGGTTCTTTCAAGATCTATACGCACAAAGCAAGCTTGAACCCGCAACACGTAACAACCTAGATCGATTCGGTTTCGGTGTCGGAGAGCACAAGATCCACGCGTCAAAACACGAAACTCCGCTCGTACACGGATCTTAAAAGAAATATAGCCGATCCAAACCCATCTAGATTGGGCAAGGGTGTGTTACAAGAATTAAAACATAAAGTAAAACCCATGATAACACGGGATAACTTAATGAATCTATTGGATCTTGCCAAAATCCAATAGAGCCGATAACTAGCTTCGAGCCAGATCTTAGCCTACCGCATGGCTCATGATCTAACAAGAAACCCTCTTGAACCAAGCTTGAATCTACCGCATGACACGAAGCATGGTAACAAGACTACTTGCATCGATCTAAATCCACCGCATGATACTAGACATGATACAAGGTTGCGGTACTCACGGAGGTCGACGGATCGATTGGCCCTCTCGAAGAACTCGACGACACGACAAGGACTCTAGGGTTTGGCGTAAGGCCGGTGTGTATTGAGGAATGATCGTGCTTGTTACATACATCCAGGGATCGTATTTATACCCCGCCGATTACAACCGCGAATGGATTTATTGCCTAACTAAGCTCGATTGCCTGTCCCTCCATTCGTCTCCTTTGATTTGAGCCACGTCACCGTCCAATCCCGCGAAATCGGCTCTCTTGTTCCTTTGCCGAACCGGGAGCGGATAGCCGACCGCGAGATCTCTTTGCCGAAAATCTCTAGAAATATCCTTCCTTCCACCGGACGGACTCTTTTTCGAACCGGACCCACAAGTCGACTCCTTACCAAATTTTGGTGTTAACACATGCCCCTTCAATTGTGGGATAAAAGTAATTTTGTTCCACAATTGACTCCGCCACGAATCCTTGAGTTAAATCTCGTCAACACCGCTCTTCGCAATCCGCCGGAATCTTCGTTCGGATCCAACCCTAGATCCCCTTCATTCCGAGCTCGAACTTCCAATGGCAACTCGGAACCAAGTCGCTCGGGTAAATTCATCCCCCACAAACCTTGTTCGGCATTAGGTTTTCAATTTTACCCGAGATTTTTCTTTTCCGCTTTCTTCCGAGAATCTTCCATCGCTCTTTTGATTCCTATCGAGGCCAATTCGCAGCCTTACTACCTTGGTCCCGTGGGGAATCCCGATCCTCTAGATCTCATTGCTTCGCCGAATCTCGGAGAATCCCCTTCAAGGCAGCTTTATCCCCACCTCCTCGGTGGCAAGATGCGTTCAAGAAGCGGCCCTTACCTCCAATTGCGGGTTGGAAGACTTGGTACCGGAGGATCCTTGCGGATAAAAGTGGATTAACCAACCCGGATGCTCTCCGCATCGCTCAATGCCCGGAGTTATCCGTGGCCGAGACCCCCAAGAATGAAGACCTTCGATAGCCGCATGCCACTTTCGGTCAAACGGCGTCAACGCCTTCCTTTTCGGGCATGGCCCAATGTCTCCTACTTTGGTCGATGTATATATGATCACCGGCCTCGACGTTGCGAGGATCTGTTCAGCCTTGGAATTTCAAAAATTCTTCACGCCAGACAGGGGTAAAGCCAGGGAATGGCTACAAGCATTATATCTTGAAGCACATGAGAGACAACCCCCTGGGCGATGTTGAATACAGAGCCTTTCTGAACATGTGGCTTTGCAGATTCGTCTTCTGTGGTAAGGCCAATGAGCCCACTTTGAACCATATCGCAATGGCGATTCATCTGGCTAGTGGCAATCGCCTCCCTCTGGGAAAATTCTTTTTGGGCAGTGTATATCATATGCTTCATCAGACGGTTACCCAAATGTACACCAGCCAGAGGATAACATGCGTCAATGGCCCTTGGTGGTTTGTTCAAATGTGGCTGCAGCTCCACATGCATCAGATTGTTGGCGTCGATTTGAACTCCAGGTTCTTCCCTTTGTCCAATCACCCCGAAGGAGAGCCTCAAGCTACCGAGAGGATGCCAAAACTATGGAGAAGCGGCTTCAATCGTTCTTATCCAACAGACATCGCCCGGCTCTTCGAGTTGTTCTTCAAAGGCTTCTCCAATCCTCTCGTGGCTTCCTTATCTAGGCAATGACACTTTGACCTTCCTCGTCGAATTCTCCTTCGAGCCCGCCATCAAGATAGGGGATTCTTGGAGATCTTTAATATCATAATCCGCCCATGCATATTACCGGCCGAGTTCAATGGAGGGAGGCGAATGTTAGCACTTATGAGTATTACCGGCCCCTAATGTAACGGCCGGACAACTTGGATGCGGCCGGATGCCCCCAAGATTGTTCCCGCATGAATTCCTCAAACCCGGGGAGGAAATCAAAGAACCGATGCGGGGCGGCAGAGTTTTCAACTATGTGTGCGGCCCCACGATCTACACATGTCCTTTTGCGCCCACAACCATAGCTCACCCCACCTTCAACTCCCCGGTGGCAAGAATTTCATGATCATATCTTCAATGAGCTTGTTCATGTATTTTGTGCGAGTTGGTACCGACTACCCGCCAACTTCGGAGGTAATACAATGAGCCCTTAGATCGGACCTTCCCCTTTATTCATGGTTCGACCTTCATCTCCTTGTCCACGAACACGGTGCTCGCCCCTCGAGCCGGGGCAATTGCTTACAATGCTAAAGGCCCAATTTTAGCACCGGGGTTCAAATCCACAACCCCGCAGCAATTAATGGCCGGGTATGCTACCACGGATCCCGACCTTTCTAGCCTTGCTGCGGACGGAGAGGCAAGGTCCGCACCGATTGCCCCTCCAAGTGCCAAAAGGAGAAGAACTGTCAAGAAGGTGCTTGTTGAGGTAAAACCCTTTACCTTTTTTATTACCGGGTCACTCGTTCTTGATGGACCATATCATTGTGTATTTTCGGACCGAGCCCAACATCCTTCGAACCGCACTCGCCGATGCCCCATCCACCGGTATGACCTCTCTTGTTCTTTCTCAAGGATGAGCACCGGCACTTACTCTTTCGATTGGACACTTGCGAGAAGAAGCCGTGGAAGAACGGCTTGTAGATGTTCCGGTGGTTCAACAAAGCGAGTCCATCCGGGGTTGAGTTACCCATCCCGGTGGAGATCTCATCTTCATCGCCTTCGCGTAAGCAATAAATTCTCCGGAGATGAATCTCCCGGCTCAACCGGAGCCAACAAGTTCTCCCGGGGTGCCATCGCCTATTGGTCAAGCGAGAGATAGCCAACCCACCGGAGGCGGCGGACCCAACTCCTCTCCGGCCCGTAAACCCACGAGCTGCCAATGGCCGTATCTGCAGCCCCTAGCTCGGAAGTTTCGGCTCTGCTTGGAGCGTCCCCTTCACCTGTGATTGCCTCTACTCAAGAAACTAGCCGCGAGGTAACTGCCCGTACTTGACTCTGGCGCCTCGGTGTTTAGTATCCTTAATTCGGCAATGTTGATTATCAGGATCAGG
This sequence comes from Cenchrus americanus, assembly GCA_947561735.1. Lineage (NCBI taxonomy): Eukaryota > Viridiplantae > Streptophyta > Magnoliopsida > Poales > Poaceae > Cenchrus > Cenchrus americanus. The sequence continues at coordinate 107,911,533 of OX387243.1, forward strand.
TTCCATCATCACCAAGCCTGCCATCAGAGAACAATCCACTCGCCGAGGTGATGGAAGGAGTATCCCAGCCCGCCGCCAAATGAAGTGTTGTCCAAGCTCACGGGGAATTGCTTGCCGGCTAGAAAAAGATACTCAGGATCAGTTCAATGATCTCCATCATTTCGAAGAAATGTTTGAACCCATTAGTCAAGAACTCCCTGAAGACATCAGAGCTTCTCTGTCATCCGTCTATGACTTGGAGCCCCTTTATGTACCCTTAAGGCGCGCTTGGAGGAAATTGCGCTCCCGTCCAGCCATTGAAAAGAAGAAAACCGACGCTGAACATGCCATGAACGGGGCACAATCCCAAGCAGAGAACCATAAAGGTGCGTTGGCTGACCTGCAAGCTTCTTATGATCTGAAAGCTGCTAGGAAGGCTGCTCTAGAAGCCGAACTGAGAAGCCTGTCAGCGGAGATGGAGATTGACCAAAAGAAAATAGCCGAACTTCCTGGATTGATAGCGAAGACCCAAGCGGAAGTAGAATCGGCTGTCACCAGAATAAAGCAATGCGATGCGGAGCTCACTGACTTATCTGGTGCCCAAAAAGACTGCCAGGAGATGCTGGATAATTCCCATTTGATAATATCCGATGTTCGTCGTGTACTTGCAAAACTCCTGAATGCCTGAATCCTTATTGATGTATAATTGAACTGGTCGCTCTCGTAATATCTCCTTGTGATTTGTTTCCTTCCTTTTGCGTACTTTGAGATGCAATGCTGAACGACCCATTCGGCAGTGAAGCGCTAACTCCCGACCAACACTTTGAATTCCTTTAGCCGAACCAATCGACCTGCGCGCGGTCTAGCTTAGAACTCCAAACGATCCGCCGGCGGGCTGGTCAAGGAAATCTTTCCACCTTCCGATTTTATTGGGACGTGCGCCACGATCCACGCCCACAACTCGAAGCCACGATTCATCCTGCCAGGCCTATAAATGTTGCCATAGGTGCCCCTAGCTCTCCACCAGGCCTTCTAGCTCTCGAATCTTTGCCAATCTTTAGCCTTCTCGCAAACAGTGCACATCCCAAACCACAATGGTGCGCCGCCTCAACCGCCGCCGTGCCTCCGACGAGGCCGAGGGGAGCAGCGCCAATGCGCGCAGGCGGTGACGATCGTTAACCTCTCCTCTGTGATTCTGCTTTTAATCTTCCTTTGCCTTGACGATCATCTCTCCCTTTTCAGGCTGATTCAGTGGAATCCGCCCCGTGCGTCGGCCAATCAACCCCTCCCAGATGACTCCTCGGAGTCCGATGGCCACTCCCCGGTACCGTACGGGGGAAGCGCGACGCCATCCGCTTCAAGGAGGAGCTAGAGGCGTCCCGTCGCGAAGCGGGAGGACGTCTCCAAGAAAGCGGGCGTGGCCGAGCTAGAATGGGAGGACCGGCGCAAGCGGCCGCCGGAGGCCATTGACGGTATGGCCCCGAGATTGATTCTTGATCCGGGCTCGGCCTTTGATGCCGATCCTTTCGTTTGTCTTTTGCGGCCCGCGATGCCGAGCTCAACCGCCCAAAGGCGCCGGTAGAGCCGCTAGCCGAGAAGGTGAATGCCCATGGTGACACGCCGGCGGAGCGCCCGGCCGCGGTGGAGCGCCGCGTTGACGAGGTGGCCGTCCATGACGTTCGCTTGGGCACCACCTTGGGCACAGGCTGCGATGGCGACGCATACGGGCGTCGACTATTCCACCGGGCCGCGTGGCTTTCGGGCGGCGCACCGGAGGACATCGACGAGATCGAGCTCATCCCGGAGCGCCTCGACGGCCACGCGACGCCATTGCCGAAATTACCCATCCCCAATCCGTGTTGAATAGGCTCTTTGACTAGATTGTACTAGGGATGTGTAAATGTCGGCAATATATGATGAACTTTTGAATTTCGCACTTGTTCTCGCGATGACTCCCTTTTGCATTTTGCATCCGCACATTTTCCTTTGAACGCATCCGGAACTATCTTTAGCCGAACGCGTGAGAACAAGCGCCCCTTGGCGTGAAATCCACGAGAGGATCCCAATTCGGCAATCCGTGAACACCGTTCAAGAGAAAACCCTTCGCATTCGGTGGAAATCCCCGCCGCTTGGTATTCCAACAAAGGTGTGCACCGGCCAAATCATCACTCCCAATGCGCCTCCTTGGTCAATAAAATAGCCCGTGGGGTGCTCGCAAATCCACTCGCACACTCCTTCATCATTTCTCGCCTCTTCCCCGCTCGCTAGAGGAAAAAACCCCAACGCAATGGACAAGGGTAAACAACCTCGGGGGAGCGGCTCATCAAGGAAGCGTACGATTCGGAAGTGAGTTCTTTCTTGATCTCGCTCCTTGTTCTCCCGCTTGACCTTGCGCTTCATGTTTTCCTTTTGCCCTTTTCGGCCTTGATTTGCTTCCCGAAGAGGTCATCGGGACCGAAGATGTTCCCGAGTACATCTCCCTCCGATTCCTCTCCCGAAGCAGAGGATGCCACGCCTGAGCAGAGGACCAACCATCAGCTGCGCCGCCGTGTCCGGCACCTGGAGCATGGCCTCAGGGATATGTCCGCCCGTTGCCAGGCCGAGCGCGAGCGTCGCATGGCTCTGGAAGCACTAGTAGGGGGTAAAGCTCCTGACTCTTTCATGCTCGCCCCTGGATTTCTTGCCTCTAACTTTGATTCTTCTGTTCCAGATGTTTCTGACAGGTATAGCAGCCTAAAGGCGGCTTGGGATAGCCTGGTAGAGGCCGCCAATCACGGTCATCCTCGTGCATTCCAAGTCGCCGTCACGGTGGTCCTGGAACAACTGAAGAGGGAGCAGCAGCCGAAGAAGCAAAGAAAAGATTGAATCATACTTTCGCTTCTTCCTCCACGCCTTCTGCTTCCCACCTCCTCGGGGACCTAGTCATCAGGGCTGCTAGATGTGATCCTGCAAGAAGTAGTTGTAATGTAGTATTGAGCTAAGGGCAATGCATCCAGGCACTGGCCATTCTTTCTTGTTCATGGATTTTGTTCTGAAGGCGGCCTCGTTCTCGAGCGCCGGCTATTTTGTGCCAGATGTGTGTAATCACCGATCGATCTCAATGCTAGGATAATACTTCTTCAGATATCTTCCATTTATCGCAGCGGAAAATTCCTCCCATAGCAAAGTCTTTAATATGTATGCATTACCAGGAACGCATCTGACCACACGAAAAGGCCCCTCCCAGTTAGGGGACCATTTGCCGAATTCACTGTATTTAGTTCCAATAGGCAATAATGCTTTCCAAACCAGATCACCTTCTGCGAATTGCTTTACTTTTACTTTCTTGTTATAGTACTTGGCGACTCGCAGCTTGTTTTTCTCGATGTTTTCCGGGGCCCGAGCCGGATCATATGCAAATCTTCTAACTCATCCATCATTAGGCCGCCGTAATCCTTGGAGCTCAACTCGTTTTGTCAGCACTACTCTCCTTGACTCGATTGCGTTTCCCGGGGGCGAGATTGCATGATGCCCGTAAACCAACTCGTAAGGAGAAGTCTTTGTAGCTCCATGGGGGGGCTATCCAGGTAAGCCCACGGCGCTTCACCGAGCACCGAATGCCATCTCCTTGGCTTCGATCGATCTTCTTCTCGTATCGCTTGATCATGATCTTATTAGAAGCCTCTCGCTTGACCATTAGCACGGGCATAATATGGAGAAGAATTAAACAGTTTGATCCCCATGCTTTCGGCAAAATCTCTGAATTCCAATGACACGAATTGTGCCCCCTGGTCAGTGGTAATCGTCTGAGGGATCCCAAATCGATAGATGATGTGTTCCTTGACGAACTCGATCATGTTTTCTGACGTCACTTTCTTCAGTGGGATCGCCTCGACCCATTTGGTGAAGTAATCTGTAGCCAAAAGCACGAACTTATGCCCCTTGCTAGACGGCGGATTAATTTGGCCAATCAAGTCTATACCCCGGCCCCCGAATGGCCATGGCTTGATGATGGGGTTCAATGCCTGATGCGGGGGACTCTTTGAATATTCCCGAACCTCCGGCGTCTTGACATCCCTTGTAATACTCAAAGCAATCCTCTAATATCGTCGGCCAAAAGCATCCAGCCTTGTCTAATAACCCATTTCATCCGATAGGCCGATTGGTGCGCTCCACATATCCCATCATGCACGTCGCTCATCATGTTCTTGGCTTCTTCCGGACCCGGGCATCGTAGCAATACTCCGCCTAATGATTTATAGAATAAATTGTCATCCGGAAGAACGAACTTAATTGCCTTGTACCGAGCTTCCTAGAGGCTTTTCGGGATGGATCTCTCAAGTAATCAACGATCTCTTTCCTCCAATCATCTTCGCAAGATCCGCCCCTAGTGCACACACCCCGCGCGCAAATGCTTCTTGACTCTCCTTGTAACCGGAGGCGCTGCGAGCTAGCTTTGTTTGCTTCTTCGTTATGCTCTCTAGGAATGTCTTTGTAGGGTTACTAATGGGAAGCTCTTCAAGATTTCCCGCACTCTTCGTAGTAACTCCTCGGTGCTTCGCTCCCCGCACTCGTATCGGCCGTTCAATTTCTTGATTACCGATTCGAATCTCCATAGACCTCAACCGAGACGGCCCCGACTTCTCTCAAATATTGAAGCCCTCGAAGTAGTGCTTCGTACTCAGCCTGGTTATTTGTGACAGTGGGTTGTATAGGAATGGCGAATTCAAACATCTCACCTCGCGGGTGAAATTAGCAGGATCCCTACTCCCCCACCTTTGCCACATGATGACCCGTCAAAAAATAAAGCCCACGGGGTAATTTCAAGCGAGATCAATCGAAGGGTCACGATGTTCAGTTATAAAATCGGCAATGACCGACCTTTGATGGCTTTTGCCGATTCGAACTTCAACTCGAATTCTGATAAAGCTAAAATCCATTTGCCAATCCGACCATTCAAAATTGGCATAGACAACATGTGTTTTATCACATCAAACTTCGAGTATACAGTGCATTCGGCATTCAACAAGTAGTGCCGAAACTTTGTACACGAGTAGTATACGCAAAGACACGGTTTCTCTATAGCCGAATACTCGGTTTCGGGATCAAGTAGTTTTCGGCTAAGATAAGCTACTACCCGCTCCTTTCCTTTGAATTCTTGAATAAGGGCCGATCCAATAGTTTGGGTATCGGCCGCCACGTACAACTTGAAAGGCTTGCTTAGGCGGGGAGGAACCAAGCACGGTGGCTCCTTCATGTATTGCTTGATCTCGTCAAAAGCCTTCGTTGTTCGTCGCCCCATGTGAATTTCTCGATCCTTCTTTAGCTTCGGTAATGGAGAGAATGGCAACACCTTCTCGCGATAAATTTGATATGAATCTTCTCACGAAGTTGATCTTGCCGAGCAGTGATTGCAATTCCTTGAGGTTGGTTGGAGGAACGACTTCATCAATGGCTTTCATGCTCTTTTTGCCAACTTCGATTCCCCCCTCGTGGACCAAAAACCCCAAAAACTCTCCAGCTGATACCCCGAAAGCACACTTGTTTGGATTCATCCTTAGACCATGTTTCCGGTGCACTCCAAGGTCTTCTTCACATCCGCCGATGGGTGTCATGACTTAAGGACTTGATCACCACGTCATCAATGTAGATTTCCACGGTCTTGCTGATCAACTCATGAAAAATGTAATTCATGGCCCGTTGGTAGGTTGCACCAGCATTTTTTTAACCCAAACGTCATGACTATCCACTCAAATAGGCCTATATGACCAGGACATCCGAAGGCCGTCTTTGATATGTCTTCTATTGCCATGAAAATCCGATTGTATCCCGCGTTGCCATCCATGAAACTAATCACCTTGTGTCCGGCGAGCGAGCGTCAATTAACAAATCGGCAATAGGCATTGGGTATCCGTCCATGGGAGTGGCTCGTTTAGGTCCCCGAAGTCTATGCAAACTCTCATTTTCCCATTCTTCTTATACACAGGGACGATGTTAGAAATCCACTCCGCATATCTGCATGGCCGAACGAAGTTTGCGTCAAGTAATCTTTCGATTTCCTTCTTCACATCGGCCAATACTTCATCCTTGTAGATTTTCCGAGGCGGTTGCTTATATGGCTTGAAACCAGGCTTGATTGGCAACCGGTGCTCGACGATGGAGCGATCCAATCCAGGCATCTCCGAGTAATCCCAGGCGAAGCAATCTTTATATCTCTCCGAGAAGCTCAATTAAGTTTCCCCCGAAGTCCGGTTGCAAATTTGCACCGATGAACGTCGGCCTTGGCTTATCACCGCTTCCAATGTCAACTTCTTCCGGCTTATCGGCCGACATGAATCCTCGTCCTAACTTGCCATCAGTGCCATCCACGGGGTTCTCCATTAAAAATTACTATAAGAGCCGATCGCTTGAATCGGCCGTTGGTCACCGCCGACGAGTTCAACGAGACCTTCTCCCCGATCCTTCCCCGAGAAGCAATCGATGCCTTGGTACTCCCGGAAGGCCGGTTCCATGTTGGCTACGCTCACGGAGTCATCCGCCCGGACGACCTCGATCTCATCATCCACCCACCGGATAAGTCGTTGATGCATGGTGGATGGGACGCAGCAGATTGGCGTGAATCCGGCCCCGCCCAAGCAAAGCGGCCGTAGGCTCCCTTGCCTTCGATGACAAAGAAGGTGGTGAGCGAGCGTCTTGGACCCGATCATCAAGTCCACGTGAGCGCATCCTTTGGTGTCCGAGGGGTTCCGGCGAAGTCGTTCAGGATGATGCTTGTAGGTGTCAGATCGCTCGGGCCCATGCCAAGCTTCCTGAAGGTGGTGTACGGCATGACGTTGACTGCCGCCCCGCCGTCGACGAACATCTTGGTCAATGGCTTGCCATTGACGTACCCCCTCAAGTACAGCGGCCTCATATGGCGATTCTTGGCCGGCTTGTCGAAGATGGCCTGCTTGGCCAGCACCAGTTGTGCCATCATCCCCTCGGGTTGCTCGTCGTCAAAGGAAGCTTCCTCCCCGCATAATGCGGTTAGCGAGGAGCCATGAACTCGTTCGGCGGGAAGTATACCATGCACGCGAGAGCCGAACGCTTCGATCCTTCCGGGGCGATCCTTGGGGCGCCACTTCGTGCCTCGTCTGGATCCCGGCTTGCTTCATCTCGCGGTTCCTCAAGCGCTGGACCCGCCTCTTCTGGCTCCTGCGTAGACCGGGCGGGCACCACTGCCCCTTCTGCCAGACGTGGACATCCTCGTCCTCTTCCTGATCAGCCCACCTGAGATCGGCTTGGCGCTTCCTGGGGTGATCGATGATCTCAATTTTTTGACGCCGATCCCCATTCGGGTGGATCCTTCCAAGTCTTTCGTGGACGGATCGGCGATTGGCAGTTTCCTGCCTGTACTCAACATACCTGTCGCTCCATTCAGGACAGTTCTTCAACGTGGGCAGTTTCAGGCCCTCATTCCGGCGGTGGCCCGAAGAAGGCGCACCCACGGTGGGCGCGCTCCGCTCGCGCGTGTCTTGTTCTTGATCCCTCTCGCGCGCTTCCTCTTCGACCCGCTCGCTCCTCCTCGTGACGACGCTTCGGTAGCGCTCCTTTTCCATCCGGCGCCGCCATTTGTTGAGGAGAATGCGTGACGTCACCTTGGGTTTAGGCACGGACGATTCCCCCAATCTCGATGTGGCTCTTGAGAACGCGGGGGCGTCGCCCCGCACTTGTTCTAGGGTCACCTTGCGCTCCGGTCCACCGATCCACCTTGCTTGGACACGGGCCGAGGTCGGGACCTTGACCTTCCCCTTCTCTTCTAGCCGTTATTGCGTTGATAGAAAAGCCGAGCATGTTCTGAGGAAAGGGGTGGCCATCCAGCTTCATCTTGTTATCGAACTTGAGGTGTCCCTCCTGGATAGCCTTCTGGATCCTCATCCTGAAGACCCTGCAATCGTTGATGGAGTGTGAGTCCCTGTCATGGAAGCCACAGTAACGTTTTGCTTTGACTCCATCGGCCGAAGCGTAGAATGCCCTTCGGGCGACTTGATTCGGCCTTCCTTTACCAAGAGCTCAAATAACTTATCGGCCTTTGTGACGTCGAAGTCGTAAGTTCCTTTGGTCGCTTGACCCACCGCCGATTCATTGTCAAGGGCTCTTTACCCCACATGATCTCTCTGCCGCGCCTATCTCCAATTCGTCGTCGAATCCTCGCACAAATCGGCCTTGTCCAAGAATTGGTTGTAGATGTCGGCGACGTCATCTTCGCTTGCCAAACTTGGGGTACTTCTTGAGGCCATATGCCTCGATTGCTCATCAAAGATAACTTCGCGATAGTTGGCCCGTGTTCTCGAACTCCATCCCAAATAGCTTCTCGCGCACGGCGGCAACATCCCGGCGACGGCCATATCGCCGAGCCGATCGTCCGGCAAGTTCGGCGAGAAGCACATGCCTTTGACTTCCCCGAATCTTCTAAGAAACTCCAACGGTGTTTCGCCGTGCCTTTGCTTCGGGGTGGCGAGATCAATCAACTTCTTCTCGGAAGCGCCGGCGAAGTAATGAGCGTGGAATTTACGCTCCAAATCCTTCCATCCGGCCACGCGATTCGGGCGGCGGGGACGAGAACCACCGAAAAGCCGGACCCGTCGGCGAGGCGGGGAAGTAGCGAACCCCGAACGCCTCCTCGGCCGAGCATTCCCCAAGCCGCATGAGGTAACGGGCGATGTGCTCGACCGTGCTTGTCTCGTCCCCGCCCGCAGAGAACTTTGTGAATTCGGTCGGCGGCTTCACCCTCGGCGGCGGGGGAGTACGTTATAGTACCACTGCGGGAACGGCGGCCTATAGGTGGGGCCCCGCATCTTTGGCTTGAGGCCGAACTGATTCGCATCAATTCGGCCATCTTGCGTGCTAGGGCGTCATCTTCTTGCGCGCCTGCAGCTGGCGCGTACCCTGGGTGCGGGAAGGCGTCGAACGCCCCGTAATTTCCCACTTCATGATAACCACCGCCGTACAAATTCTTCTGGAGCCAGTTGGTCGACGGAGCTATTCTTCGACTGGGGTCAAGTGGGGCCCCACCGAGCCGAACGCTAGGTCTCCGTACGTAAGCCGGTACGGATTCGGCCGTTGCACGGCCGACCCGTGTTGCTCCGTGGTGGCGGCGGGGATCGGTTGACTTCCCGAAGCTTGCAACGGGGGCCGAACCGGCGCCGCCCCCCGGCGCCTGCGGAGGAGGTTGGAATGCTTGGCTTCGGAGATTTGAGGAGGAGGCTGCCGCAAGCGGCTCCGTAGCGGCGGGCTGAGAGCTTGATTCACCCAGCTCCACGGTGCTCTTCCCGGCGGGCGCCTTCCCGAACGCTTGCCCCGCGCCCGGGCCAAAGAGGGCCACCATCATCTGCTGGAGCGACCCGAGGAAAGCCTGGTTGTGCTTGGTGAGCATGTCATCTACCGACTCTTGGAATATCCGCGCGCATTCCTCCTTCTCTTGTTGGGCTGCGGCATCGCTCTCTCCGGGCAACAACACTCTGGGCAGGTCATTCTTCAGATATGGTACACCACTTCGATTCTTCTTAAATGACATGAGACACTTTTGTTGAAACTGGTTCACGGCATCTAGGAGCTGCTGATGCTGCTCTGGAGAAAGCTCTTCGATGTTGACATCCAGGAGGTCTGAAACTTCAGGCATCTTGAGCCAATTCGGCTGTGGTCCCACTGGGCGTGCCAAAAAGTGTGTTGACGCAAAATGCGCACTTAACGCCAATTACACGACAAGCCGAACAAAGGCGGCTTTGCACGCGCGCAGAGCAAATGACGTGCCGGTCAATTTTTCCCCGAAAATTAACAAAAGATAAAATAGTTAAATATCAAAGCTTGGAACTTGCCGGGTGGTACCGGACAGTTCCATATTTACGGCTAAGAAGCCAAGCAAAATGACATATAGCTATGTAAAGCTATCTGTCAGAGAATCATAACCATCCGGACCATTACAGAGGGAAAAGGAGTACTGCCGAATGGATGACGTAGGCATGACGACGATCGGTCTTTGCATAAATAAAAATACAAGCACGAAATTATGACCGATCCCCATGAGGTTCATCATTAAATAAAATGAGGTAAAGCACGGACATGGTCATGTATTAAATAAGCATGCATAGATCCAAAGCACTAGTCTACCGCATGTCTAGGTACTTTAAGATCCGTCGGGTACGATCACAAGCAACTCTATCCACCGCATGATACAACTTGCATGAAAAACGCACCACTTTCCATAAATAGATCTATCCACCGCATGATACAATCTAAATATGGAAAGCTAAAAGCATACATCACTTAAGGCATAGAAATGCACGTGATCTACTCGTGAAAACATAACCGAATACGGCTGAACGTACCGATCCAGGGTCCATGGAGAAGGAACAAACATTACCACGTGAATAAATCTATCAGACTGAATTGGAAATCTAATCCACCGGATGACTAGCTCCAAAGCAACCCAAAAACCTGCATCTACCGCATGTTACCCGGTTCTTTCAAGATCTATACGCACAAAGCAAGCTTGAACCCGCAACACGTAACAACCTAGATCGATTCGGTTTCGGTACGTTCGGAGAGCACAAGATCCACGCGTCAAAACACGAAACACCTGCTCGCACACGGATCTTAAAAGAAATATAGCCGATCCAAACCCATCTAGATTGGGCAAGGGTGTGTTACATGAATTAAAACATAAAGTAAAAACCCATGATAACACGGGATAACTTAATGAATCTATTGAATCTTGCCAAAATCCAATAGAGCCGATAACTAGCTTCGAGCCGGATCTTAGCCTACCGCATGGCTCATGATCTAACAAGAAACCCTCTTGAACCAAGCTTGAATCTACCGCATGACACGAAGCATGGTAACAAGACTACTTGCATCGGATCTAAATCTACCGCATGATACTAGACATGATACAAGGTTGCGGTACTCACGGAGGTCGACGGATCGATTGGCCCTCTCGAAGAACTCGACGACACGACAAGGACTCTAGGGTTTGGCGTAAGGCCGGTGTGTATTGAGGAATGATCGTGCTTGTTACATACATCTAGGGATCGTATTTATACCCCGTCGATTACAACCGCGAATGGATTTATTGCCTAACTAAGCTCGATTGCCGGCCCTCCATTCGTCTCCTTTGATTTGAGCCACGTCACCGTCCAATCCCGCGAAATCGGCTCTCTCGTTCCTTTGCCGAACCGGAGCGGATAGCCGACCGCATCTCTTTGCCGAAAATCTCTAGAAATATCCTTCCTTCCACCGGACGGACTCTTTTTCGAACCGGACCCACAAGTCGGACTCCTTACCAAATTTTGGTGTTAACACTTCCTATGCCACTTCCACAACTCACTCGAAGAACACCGCCAAGAAACAACGCTCCACACCCGAAGACCGAGAAAAATCAGCACGAAACACCCGACCCTCGGGAACGACCATACGGACAAGGTCCCCTCGAGAGTCCACAATCCGAGAACCACCCCGGCCGAAACAACACCTCAAAGCCCTCATCCAACAACCGGGACACGGAAAGCAAATTGTACCCCGGCGATTGAACAAGAGCAACACGCCTCGAAGTGATCTTGTCACTCACTTTGATCTCACCTTCGAAAGCACACGCCCACGCCCATTGTCCCCAAAGGTGATGTATCTCTTTGTCACCACCGGGACGAGACTTGAGAACTACCTCCTTGTCTCCGGTCATTTGCCTCGAGCAACCGGAGTCAATCAACCAAATGTTCTTCAAGTCTCCCACCGAAATTCAAAAATAAGCACGTGAGCGAACAAACGACTCAACACCGGGGTTAGTACCAAAAGAGGAAAACCGAGTGCCGAGCCATTTGCTCGAAAGTGGGGTTAGCACCAACCAAAGCATCTCTCCCCGCCAAAGCTACCTCCACGAACACCACCACGGTAACCACCCCGAGGGAACCACCCCTGCGCCGGAGGAGGACCAAATACACGCAAGAAAGCCCGTGGAACATCCTTCCTCTCCAACTCAAAGCCACGACTCCTCCGATCCCCGTATTGAGCACGAGGAGGAGAACGCCTAGCAACCGACCACCCGCACCCTTTCCACCCCCAACCACCGAACCACAACCACCGAAACAACCCTCGCACCGTACGAGCACGAAACCCAAACGGTACCGTCCCTGTGCCCGCACCGGTCCGACCGGTGCCCCACACCGGTCCGACCGGTGTGACCCGGGGCGCGAAAGACCACCCGCAGCCTTCCGCTCTCCCCAAGCCCGAACCTGTCCTCACACTCGCCTTGCCCCACGGGCATCCGCACACGAGGCTCAAGTACACCATCGAAGGGTGGTACTTGTCCTTGTTAGCCCACTCCTTTGCCATTCTCTCCTCACGATTCCTTTTGAAGCAAAACTCCTCCTTATGGCCATCTCTCCCACAATAGCCACAATGGAACCTCACAAGCTTAGGCTTAGGCTTGGGATGTGGTCGCTCACTTGGTTTCTCTCCACTCAAACCCTCCATAGGTTTCTCACCACTAGCCTTCTCACTCTCCTTCCCAAAGAACACTTTCCCCGAAGTGCTCACAAACTTGATAGGCTTTTGTAGGTCATTTGTGGGTGTAGGAAACACGGGTGGAGCCGGGGTTGTGTCTAGTCGGTTCCTTAGATGGTTAGGTTTTGGAGGGAAATCATTTTTGTGGTGGGTTTTTGGTAGCTCCGGATATTCTCTCCACTTCCCTCACCAACCTTGTTTGCCCCAAGCCCCTCACCATCTTGCCTCTTAAAGGCCTCGATCATCATCCTCAACCGAGGCTCATGACCGGACAACCAACCCATCAACTTCCTCAAATCATCATTCTCATCCCGCAAACGATCAACATAATGTGCAAGCTCCAAATTTTTCAATGCATGCATTTCACGGGTAGAGCAAGATGTAGGCATGGGTTCCTTCAATTTAGCCTCGGGCGAACTAGTGTAAGCATGCATCTCATCAATCTTAGCATGCAAAACGGGGCAAGAAGTGCAAGCACCTAGCAAAGCGAGTCTAGACTTAAGCTCAACCACTTCAACCCTAAGCACATCTAGTTCCTCACACTTGGAGGCATGCTTCTCCTTAAACAAAGGGAATCAATCTCAAGCTTGCTATCAAGCACCTGTGTCTCTAGCTCAGCCACTCTAGTCCTAGCATCCTCGAGTGAAGCCCTAAGCTCTTTCCTCATTTTCTTGGCCTCTCTAAGCATGTCATCACGGTTATCAAGCAAAGAGCCAAGCCTCTCATTCTCCTGGCGCAAGAAGGGAAGTTCATCACGCACCTCGTCGTCGGACTCGAGTCCGAGTCGCTCTGTGTGCTCTTCTTCTTTGCCGAAGCTCGGCGCCATGGTGCGAGCGAGTCTCTCGCGGCGGCTCGGCCCGCTCGGGTTCTTGGACGACTTCTTGTTCTTGCGACGATCTCCCCTCGTCTTCACTGTTGCTCGAGCTCGAGGTGGAGTACGCGGACGCTGGAGTCGACGTCGCTCGCTCCCACCATCGCTCGGGCCTTGCCACGACTCTCCCCTTCTTCCTCGATCGTCGCTCGTCCTTGTACTTGTTCTTGTGCTTGCTCTTGTGGTCGCGCCTCGAACGGTACTTGCCGTCCATCCTCGGCTTGTGCTTGTAGCTGTCCTTGTTCTCGGCCTTCTCCGGGCAGTCGGCGACGAAGTGTCCGGCTTGCCGCACTTGGAAGCAAGTCCTCGTGTTCCTCCTCATGTTCACGCGGTTCTCGTGCAGCCTCTCGAACCGCCTCGTCAACAGCGCCAGCTCGTCCTCTCCAAGGTCATCAAACTCCTCATCTGGCATAGACATCAAAGAGGAAAAGGAGAACATCCTGGTGGATGGGTTAGAGTTAGCCTTTCCTTTGGAACCACCAACGAGGGCAAGACTATGGGAATCAGTCGGTCCCTCGAGCTTGGCAGTCATGCCCCTATCCACCTCAGCCGACTTGAGCTTTGAGAGCAACTCGTTCACCGTCAGAGTGTCATACTTCTCTGACTCCACAATGGCCTCGAACTTTCCGCCCCAAATCGTACGATCCAAAGAATGTAAGAGCTTGACCGCTCTATCATGATCATCGTACGGGAGCACGTCCACATTGGCCCTCATGTTGTTCACAACCACCGTGAACCTCTGAAACAAGGCATCGATGGACTCACCGGGGAGATGAGTGAAGTTCTCGTACTCTCTCCGGTGGTCGCATACATCCGTGCCCCGAACACAGGCATTCCCAACATGAGCCTCCTTCAAGACCGTCCAAATCCTACATGCCAAGTGCTCGGTGTGCACCCGATCGAACTCGAGGTCGACACAAAGCACGAAACAAGTAGTCGACCGCCTTGTTGTTGGCGTCGAATCCGCTCCCCTCGATCTGGAGCGAGGAAGTCCATCGCGCGGGACATAGCCCATGTCCACCATGACATCCCAAAGGATCGACCCTTTCCGCGGAGGAACGCACCCATCCGCTTGCTCCACATACGGTAGTTTTTGCCATCGAAGTGTGGAGGACCCGAGCCCCCGTTCTGGTACGCCATCCTTGGATCTTGGGCGGTGAGTCAATAAAGACCCGAACCGGCTCGATACCACTTGAAGGACCGATACGGCGATCCGAGACGGGGGGGGGGGGGGGGGGGTGAATGGGAGCCGATAAAAAATTCTTCTCGAAGGAGATCGAAACTCCAACAAGATGAACACAACTTCCAACACACGTCTCCGACTCACTACCAAGGTTGGTCAAGCCCACGTAGCCACCGGGTGCTACGGACCTAGGAACCAACACACCACCTTCCGACCCGAGAAACGCGGCGGAAAAACCAAACCTCGAGTCTACTGGACCCACACCGGTCGGACCGGTGAGCACCACCGACGACCGGTCCCTGCCGGTGAAACGGAGCAACTTCCACTAAGTGGCTCTACACCGGTCGACCGGTGAGACACACCGGTCGGACCGATGGCAGCACAAAAGCCCCCAAGACACCAAACAGGCCAACCGACCACCAAGCCGACCCAAACTCGAAACAACGACAACACGGGACAACAACGAACACACCAAGACGTTCACCCGAGCAAAATCCCACAAGGGCTCGCACCGGTTAGACCGGTCAAGAGCACCGTCGGACCGGTGTAGCACAGGCGACTCGGGATGAACAAGACCCGCGGGTCAACTCCCCCAAATCCAAATCCCGATCTCCCGAATCACTCCACGGACTTGAACAAGACTTTGGGGATATCGGGAACACCTCATGAGGAGTCCATAGCCAAGTTTAATCCCACAAAAGCTCGTCCAAAAAGGAGGAATCGAAGAAATCCCGCCGAAAGCACTTCCAACCCAAGAACTCAAGAAACCCCAAAAACGAGCACTTTTACTCACGGATTTGGGAGGGGAATCATAGCCCAAAGAACCACGAAGGGTTCCCACAAATTTCCCCCATCAAATCCTCAAGAGAAAAGTCCCGAAAACAACCCAAAGAAATCACCGAGAGAGGGCTCCGAAAATCACCATCAAGAACAACGGGAAAACACATCCAAACCTTGAGGAACCACGCGGAATCATCTATACATGAAACAAAGGTTCGTACAAGGTCTAGCAAGCCGCCCGATCATCCATCCCTCTCAACAAGATCTCTCCGTGAAGCTCTCTTGCTAGTCCTAAAGAAAACATAAGGAAAATAGGTGGAAAATAGGAAAACTAATGAGCTAGTGTTCCAAGAGTTGGCTGCCATCCTCTCACCTCTTGGGTTATATGAAGGCAACCGAATGTCTAAAATGCCCTTCTCTACTAACTAGGGATACAAGCCCCTCAAGGGCGGATTTGGAATTCTTGATGTCTTCACCATCGGACGGATGCCCGGCGACCGCACCTGCGTAGCCTCGACGCAAGCCATGCGATCCCGACGCGTGTCCTCTCGCTTCGAAGTCTCGGGACTGCATCGTCGCACACGGTCGGACCGGTGCTCCTCACGCCGCGGATCGGTCCCCACCGGCGGACCGGTCGACCCACGGGCGGACCGGTGCAGTGCTTCTTTGCGGCTCCGTCTTCGGTTCTCCGGTCTTGGCTTTGTGGATCAACCAAGGAAACCGGTAGTTTTTTGGTGAACCACCGAAAACCCCGCGAACTCGGTGTAGCCTCCGCCATTCTCCACTCATGACTTGGCTCCCACGTAGTCCCGGCTCGACCTTGGTTTTGAGGCTCAACCAAGAAACCGTCCACGACTTCATCTTCTTGTTCATGCCACCATCGTTCCGCACTTGACCCCGGCCGGCCACCGGTCCCTCGAACGAAGCCTACTTGTCTTCTCCACACCCGAGGCCTCACCAGCGATGACCTTTCGCGCTTGTTCTTCACTCGCACCAACACCGGTCAAGCCGCAACCCTGCACCCGCAATACTTAGCCAAGAATCGGTCCACACAACGTTGTCAATCACTCATCACACAAGGAAGCGACCATCCACCGGTCCTCGAACCACACATGGTCCTCATCGAGCTAGTTGACTAGGGTTTCCCTAGCCGACGTGGGAACCTTGCATGAAAGACCACGTCGGAGTTCCGGTGCTAGAAGCAAGATCAAGGAAGGATCCCGGTGGTGATCTTGTGTATGTATCATTGTCATAGTTGAATTATCAAGTTGAATCTATTCTTCACGATCAAGTGTTTCCTCGAAGATTTCGTTTTTCGATCGGTTTGCTTATTCCAATTCTATTCGCGCGATAGATTACATAGGGTGTTCTTGTAGCCGCGGTGGCTAGAGGTACACGCCAGATCTTCCGAAAGAATCTCGACTTGTCTTTTGACTCGCCCTAGACTCCCCGCATGAGTAGGGATATGTTGTGACGAACGGGGGTTCCGAAAGGCGGATGTTTTCAGATTTGGACGGGAAACCACGATTTAAAGAGGCTTCTTATAAGATTCGATTTGCTACTTCTTCTCTTGCTTGGAACTTCAACAAAAGGCTTAACCCGATCTCTCTAGATTGGTTTATCTACCCAATCTTACTTTGTTTTCTCCGGTCTTTAGTAGATTAGATTAGTTTCGTGTCTTTTACCTAGATGCATTAGGGTTTCTCTTTTACAGAAGATTGGAGTTACTTGGCTTTACTAGATCAACTTTTGCGTCACACATTTGTTCCACGGATTCGATACCTTGGGTTCACCACTCGAGGGAAGAAGGGTCCCTTGACTACGACGGGAGACTTGTCCGCTTGCAAGTCATAAACGAAATTTGATACAACTATTATCCGTCAACAAGCCCCTTTTTTTCCGGCGCCGTTGCCGGGGAACAAGTGATCAAGATTTGATTTTTTATTGCCTTTTTGTAATTTTCGAGTTTTCTTTTAGTTTTTCTTTTTTTGCATCTACTAAACTTTGATCATCCTCAAAATACATCTAATCTAGTTTGTCTAACCCTAGTTTTCATAGATTTATTTTTTACTTTCTAGTTTTTGCATACTTTGTTTATTGCTAACCCTAACTTAGGAGATGGTTGGCTACCTCTCCAAGAAACCCAAACTTTTTTGTGGATGATCCGGAAAACTTTACGTGCAAAGGAGACGTGCAACACAAGCTAAAGGGTTGGAAACCCTAGATTCAAAAGCCGAAGATGAAGGACCGCCGGAATCTCCAAGGGAATCACCACCTCCAAGTCCAAAAGAAGATCAACCTAAACCGACATCGTTGATCTACCTATCATAAACCTTCAAGACGCCGGAAGGCCGTTCAAGATCAAGGTCTCAACTATCCGCATGACGATTGCGGGTGCTTTGGAGCGTTTCAATGAATACATACGAGCCGGATTCCTTGAGTGGCAAATCGGTTTACTTAAGAGGAGGATGGAGAAGATGGAGATAGAGAAAGAAGCTCAACACCTAAAGGCTGCCCGGCAAGATCCACATGCGAGGATTGAAGTGTTCATCGTGATGAAGATGCTAGAGACGCAAGTGGGACAACTTGCCGGGCGCCCGATGGGTAACAAAGAAGAATATCCGAGACAATTCCAAGGTCCCAAAATGGCGAAGGCTACTCAAACTCATTCGGGAGAGAAGGACGATCACATTAAGGAGACCATGAAGATCACAATTGAAGGACCATATTTCGAGATGCCGAGCCACTACATGAAGGAAGTTGTTGCATCCGTCGGGACCAAAAGACAAAGCCGGCTGTGAAGACCAAAAAAGTTGACTAAGCCGAAGAAGAAGCCCGTGCCCAAGATGGTGCGGAAGTGGGTACCCAAGATTGCAACGCCCGCAAAGAGCGTTGATCCGAGGTAATCAAGTGAAGAAGTCTAGCCATGGACTATAAACGAAGCGCTAGGCGGGGAGGCAACCCGTTTCGTCGAGTCAAGAATAAGCTACGGGAGGACAACCCAATTCCGGGTTTTTCGAGTCTTTTTTTATAATAAGTTAGTTTTGAATTTTATTACGCAAAGACATTAGACTTAGAAGTGGTTGAACAATATTAGAGACATAATTCTTGATTGAATGTTTTGCTTTATCATAAACCCTTTGCACGAACCCTCCTATGTGCTTGTTTGTTCTTTTCTTTTCGAGAAACCTCAACCAAATAATTTCAGAACCTAAATCAACCTTTCACCCTCATTATGGTGCTGTGGTTGACTTATTTTTCATGATAAAACCACACGAATAGAGCCACGACTTATATCTAGGTGTTTTTTTAAATTTCAGCACGTGGTAGGACTCGCGTGAACCTAGAAATTAAAACTTTTGGTTGGTTTAAAAATATATATCCTTGGTTTCTCTAGGATTAGATTTTTTCTAAGCCTCATCTAATTTCGTTTTATTCAAAATCTCTCTCATTTAACCAAAATTAGAACCTAGACCTATGCCCCCATGATCAAGCGGGAAAAGTTTGCTCTCAACCGATGAAGGCAAACTATACCGGTGAGACCGATATCAACGTAGTCGGAAAATATTTTCGACTTACATTTGTTTTTAATGGTTTAAAAACTTCTCTAAATTTATGCTTGAGCTCTTGCATGGCTCTGAAAAATATTTTAAATTTCGAATTAGAGGAGTGCTTAACCTTAAACATACCTAAATGGAGGCAATCTAGTTTGAATTAATCATGCATGCACCATTGGATACCCTTTCATCAACTTTCACCAAGTCCACATGCAAAGGACAAGCATGGTGGGCAGCAAACATCAATTTTGCAGGAATTTCATGGTGGCATGTGAAGCAAGTGGAGCTAGGGAGCATGGACATGACCCAAAGCATGAAGCATCAAGTGGAAGGACCAATAATGCAAGAAAAGGAGTGGTCGAGAGCGTTTGGGCGGTGCAACTCGTGGAGCACGCGGGCAAGAAAGTTGCGGAGGAGAAATGATCGTGCTAGAAGAAAGCCGAGGCGTGGAGGAGCCGAGAGGCCACCCGGGCCGGTCGGCCCGAGCCGGCCGGCCTCCCCTACTTAAGGAGCCCCCCCGGCTCCCGTTTTCTACGAGCAAGCTTCCCTCTCCTTCCTTAGTTTGTGTGTTCAAGTTTGTGTGCCCGGAACCTCCGTAGACATAGCCAACTCTTCCCAAGCTTGATAGCTCAAAAAAAATCCACATCCTTAATCCACTCAAAGTCCACATCCGAAGTAAGATTTTAAGTGCCTAGTTACCGGTTGCAACCCGGAGTTTTAGTAGAGAATATAGTGCAGCAACCATGTGGAAGAAAACCACATGTCTCTTCTCCAAGAAGAAGGGTTCATCATCATCCAAGCCGTCGTCGACGACGTCTTCGAGGAGGCACTCGGTTTCCGAGTCTCCCCGAGCATGGAGACGGATATGGCACCACCGAGGAGGAACGATGCTCTCCTCCTTGGTGGTATGAGGGCTGCAAGGAGCACGTCCATGAGGCTTACCGAACCTCAAGGGCACACGGAGGAGCAGCCCGCGCCACCACGACGATCGACCCGTTTGACCGCGCCACCTCCTTACACTCCGATATATTCTTCGTACGGCTTCATCATCTTGTCATCGGAGGAGGAGGAGAGGCTCTCTCGTCTTGAGAAGAGGCTTGTGCCCAACGTCGAGTTCGACGACCAAGCACTCTACACCTTGGGTTTTGGCACCGACATATACTACATGTTGGGGCACCTTGGATGGGTGCAATTCTCCAATGGAGTATCGGCGGACACCCACACGGGGTTCGCCTTGGGAATCTTGATGACCATTGCACCTATCCTTGATGATGGGGTGCAAAGCTTATCATTCCGTTTGGAGGGAGTCCAACAAGTGGTTCTCTACGAGCATGTTAGGGAGCTACTTGGATTCCATAAGGGAGCTCCGGAGAAAGTTGACGTGCCACCCGACATGTTAGCGGGATTTTGGAATTTAATCTCCGGAGAAGCCCATCAACAACGCAATTGCATCCGCAACCCCATTATCCGGATATTTCACTCTTGGATGTGCAAGAGGGTATTGGGGAGGATGAAGGAGACGAAGGTGACCGACACGGAGTTGAATTGGCTCTACTCGGCTTTAATTGCCAGGCAGCCAATAGACCCCTCTTACCTTATGATCAACCGTTGGTGTTGCGAAGCAACATCGGGGGCGGGACATATTGGTTCGGGGTGCTACCTCTCCATGTTGTCCTTCTCCTTACGACCGGGGGATCACAAGAAACCCCCGACCATCTTTTGCGTGGTACCTCTCTCGGCATTGAATATTTGCGACAAGGCAAATACATTAGTGGAGATGAGAGAGGAGGTTTTCGTTTGGCCACGGTGAACCTACCCCTTCGGATGCAAGGCTTAGGCTTTTCATCGAAGGGAGGGAAGATTGGTTGGAAGAGGGACTCCTTGTCCCAACAAGGAAAAATAAAAGAGGAAGAATCGTAGAGGAGGGAACATCCTCCGCACAAGCGAGTGGTGCACAACCCAATGTGCCACCATTCGGCGGTATCCCTCCTCCGCCAAGTTATTACGGAGGGCTACAAGAGCAAGCATGGGGGGTGGTGCACCGGTACCCCCACCAAATTATGTGGTGCCCAACGCTAACTTCGCGGGAGCCCTACGCACAATACCCCCAACCACGACAAAGCATGGCCATAATTGGAGGGTATGTTGCAAGAAATGCCCAAAACATCACGGCCATCCAAGCCAACGCGGCTCAACTTGGTGAGGGCAATGCAAATATTGCCTATGAGCTCGGCCGCCTTCACCTAGTGGAGCCGAATCAATTCGTCGGAGGGAATGTCCAACCATACTACGAGCAAGGGTATTACTATCAAGATCATCAACACCAACCACCGGCGGAGGACTAGGAAGATTAAGGAACTTTAGTTTTCTTTTCTTTTCTCTTTCTCCGTAATTTTCAACTTTTGTTTATGTGTGTTTGCGTAATATTTTCTATTTTTATTTAAATTTCAGCAAGTGTGTTTGTTTATTTTCAGTTTGTATTTCAACTTGATTTCATCATTAATAAAGACACCACCTTGATTATATCATTGGAAAAGTTACAAAAATTTGTGCCATGATGATATATGATTATAATTGCCGCTTTGCTTATCTTTGTAATTGATTTATGCATGTTAAAGCTAGTGCTCTCTTAAAATATGAATCTGAATTTATTTAAATGCTAGCTTAATCTTTAGAGGAGGTTATGATTAAAATAAAGACCCATAGTGTTTTATGGGCTCTCAAGTTATAAATAGATTGAAGATGGTTTTTAGGCTCAAAATTATTGCTAACCTTGTCACAAATATCGCTTGTGTGTTGCTCAACCTATCCAAAGCCTAATATATATTTGAGTGCATAAACCTTAGTGTACAAGATTTATTTTTGAGTGAGTTATTGCGGGCCATGATTTCTCTAGCCCGAGACTAAGAAGCTGGTCATTCCGTTTTTGCATATCTATCTTTTTGCTAGCCTTTTATCCGTGCATTGTGTATCCCCACATTGGAGATCTCACAAACCTCGCCGGATATCCACCCTTAAAACCAAATATCATCTTTTGTGATTACCTCCTTGACCACAACCTATCGTTGAGAATGGATCATCAATTCAAGGAAGATCGCAAGACGGTGCCAACATTGAAGATTTCAAGTATCTCTCCAAAGGAAAAATATCTCCGGTACCTACCTTATTTATCGCCTCTTTGATCGAGGACGAGCAACGTCTAAGCATGGGGGAGGAGGTAGGTACGGTGCAGTTTTAGAGTTCAAAGGGGAGCAATTTTGTTTTAAAAAAATGATGAATGAAAGAAAATTCAAAGGCGATGTACGTGATTTCCAAGGTGAAAGTCTCACAAAAAATGACCAAATGAATGACAAGAGAAAAAAAAATGAAATGAATGAAAGAAAGAAAGAAAGAAAGAAAAGAAGGAAAAATATGAGAAAAATAAAAAAATATGAGTATGCGTAAAGTGAACTCCCTAGGTTCTCTAAAGTGCATTCAAGGCTTCAAGTTTAAAAGATCCATTCTCATTTTCCAACAATGTGCAATCCGATAACGAGGACTTCCTTTGTGCCTCGGGATCACCCTTTGCCATTTGCACATGTCCACTCATCTAAAGTGTGTGCATTTTTCTCTTTCCCCTCCTTGATTTAACATTATTTTCCAATGACCTTTTTGATGAGTCTCGGTAAGACCATGAGAAGCTTGTCTTGTTTTGACAACACCTCATTTATAAAATCTTGTTAGGACTAAACTTTCCCAAAAAGCTCCATATAAAGCCTACCACTTTGTGATGAGAGGGAAAGGAGTAGAATATAGGCTTGAGGGACAAGTGAGATGAGAGTTCATGAGCAATATACAAGATGATTTAAATTTGTGAACTTGGTTTAGCTTTTCCTTATCTCGTTCTTTATTTCAAAAATTCGAGATCTATTTAAACTTTGTGAGCATGTTAATACTTGCGGGATAAGCTTAATAAGGATCTACCCTCCGTAGAGATGAAGGCTAGTACATTATGGAACTTTAGCGAATTAAAATTTTGAGAGCATTATGTTTTCTTATGTATGATCAAGTACAAGGTTTAAACATTGTTTGGCAACGATGATATCCATCGAAGGCTTACTCGAGGACGAGCAAGGTTTAAGCATGGGGGAGATGTTGACGGTGAAAATCCGTCAACCTAGCCATGAGTTTACCTTCGGTGTTGGCATAAGTTTTATACCTTATCCATTGGTACTAACCCCCGTGGTATAACAAGTTCACGTGTGCATGTCGGTTTTGGAGTTTAGTGTTTATGTAGGGTTTTAGCGTTGAAAGCAAGACTTTCGGGATAAGTTCATCAAGCACCTTATGACAAGACCTTGAAGCCCGTACAAGTCATGCGGTGAAGCAAACTTAACTCCAAGAAGCCGGGGACTTGATCCGAGAAGATGACAAACTCCGAGGACACGACCGGAAAAGTGCTTTGAATCTTGCAAGACAAGGAGTTATGCCCAATTCGAGAGAAAGCGACGACATGGACCTACATGCGAAGGGGAAACATCCGGGAAGCAAGGGAACCGACGTAGAGCAAAGGAGGCCGCGGGGCCGGGCCTCGGATGGGCCCGGGCCGGCCGGCCCCGGGCCGGTCGGCCCGGCCACCGTCCGGGGCCCGTTTGCCCTCTCCTTTGCCCTAGCCGCCAATCGTGCTATTTGTAGCCCCACGACCGAGAGCCACCGAGGATCTAGTTCGTCATCGGCCGCCGAGGAGCGAGAGAAGAGAGGGACACCATCTCGGAGAGGAGAAGGTCGAGCTAGTTGACTAGGGTTTCCCTAGCCGATGTGGGAACCTTGCATGGAAGACCACGTCGGAGTTCCGGAGCTAGAAGCAAGATCAAGGAAGGATCTGGTGGTGATCTTGTGTATGTATCATTGTCATAGTTGAATTATCAAGTTGAATCTCACCGACGCCGAGCCCCCGGAACCCGCGTGTTCGGTGGGAGATCCGCGTGGTGACCTTCCCCCAACGCTTCCGCCGGCCCACGACGATCGTCAAGTACAACGGGGAGACGGACCCCCGTGTGTGGCTCAACGACTACCGCCCGGCGTGTCGGTGGGGGCGGAGCCACCGGCGACAAGGCTATCATCCGCAACCTCCCCCCCGCACCTCGGCCGACTCGGCACGGACGTGGCTCGAGCACCCGCCGGCCGGCGTTACTCCATGGGCGGCTCGGACCCCCTCCCGGCCGGATTCGAAATCCGGTTCGAGGGCCCGAACTTTCGAGGCTATGGGGAACGGCTACCGATGCGCCTCACCAACCGTGAGGAACTCCGGTGTGCGGTGTGTTGACGGTGAAAATCCGTCAACCTAGCCGGAGTTTACCTTCGGTGTTGGCATAAGTTTTATACCTTATCCATTGGTACTAGCGAAGGACCGATACGGCGAACCGCGAGAGGGGGGGGGGAGTGAATGGGAGCCGATAAAAATTCTTCTCGAAGGAGATGGAAACTCCAACAAGATGAACACGGCTTCCAACACACGTCTCCGACTCACTACCAAGGTTGGTCAAGCCCACGTAGCCACCGGAGTGCCACTAGACCTAGGAACCAACACACCACCTTCCGACCCGAGAAACGCGGTGGAAAAACCAAACCTCGAGCCTACGGACCCACACCGGTCGGACGGTGAGCACCACCGGTCAAACCGGTTCCTGGCCGGTGAACCGAGCAACTTCCACTAAGTGGCTCTACACCGGTCGGAGCCGGTGAGACACACCGGTCGGACCGATGGCGACTGAAAGCCCCCAAGGCACCAAACAGGCCAATCGACCACCAAACAGACCCAAACTCGAAACAGTAGCCACACGGGACAACAACGAACACACCAAGACGTTCACCCGAGCAAAATCCCACAAGGGCTCACACCGGTCAGACCGGTCAAGAGCACCGGTCAGACAGGTGTAGCTGGGCGACTCGGGATGAACGAAGACCCGCGGGTCAACTCCCCCAAATCCAAATCTCGATCTCCCGAATCACTCCACGGACTTGAACAAGACTTTGGGGATATCGAAACACCTCATGAGGAGTCCATAGCCAAGTTTAATCCCACCAAATCTCGTCCAAAAAGGAGGAATCGAAGAAATCCCGCCGAAAGCACTTCCAACCCAAGAACCGAAGAAACCCCAAAATCGAGCACTTTTACTCACGGATTTGGAAGGGGAATCACAGCCCAAAAAACCACGAAGGGTTCCCACAAATTTCCCCCATCAAATCCCCAAGAGAAAAGTCTCGAAAACAACCCAAAGAAATCACCGAGAGAGGGCTCCGAAAATCACCACCAAGAACAACCGGGGAAAACACATCCAAACCTTGAGGAACCACGCCGAATCATCTATACATGAAACAAAGGTTCGTACAAGGTCTAGCAAGCCGCCCGATCATCCATCCCTCTCAACAAGATCTCTCCGTGAAACTCTCTTGCTAGTCCTAAAGAAAACCTAAGGAAAATAGGTGGAAAATAGGAAAACTAATGAGCTAGGGTTCCAAGAGTTGGCTGCCATCCTCTCACCTCTTGGGTTATATGGAGGCAACTAAATGTCTAAAACGCCCTTCTCTACTAACTAGGGATGCAAGCCCCTCAAGGGCGGATTTGGAAATCTTGATGTCTTCACCATCGGACGGATGCCGGCGACCGCACCTGCGTAGCCTCGACGCAAGCCATGCGATCCCAACGCGTGTCCTCCGCTTCGAAGATTTCGGACCGCGTCGTCGCACACCGGTCGGACCGGTGCTCCTCACCGGTCGGACCGGTCCCCACCGGTCGAGCCCGGTCGGACCCACCGGTCGGGCCGGTGCGCGGCCTTGCGGCTCCGTCTTCGGTTCTCCCGGTCTTGGATTTGTGGATCAACCAAGGAACCCGGTGGTTTTCTCGGTGAACCACGGAAACCCCGCGAACTCGGTGTAGCCTCCGCCATTCTCCACTCATGACTTGGCTCTCACGTAGTCCCGGCTCGACCTTGGTTTTGAGGCTCAACCAAGAAACCGTACACGACTTCATCTTGTTGTTCATGCCACCATGCGGTCCGCACTTGACCCCCGCCGGCCACCGGTCCCTTGAACGAAGCCTACTTGTCTTCTCCACACCCGGAGGCCTCACCGCGACGACCTTTCGCTCTTGTTCTTCACCCGCACCAACACCGGTCAAGCCGCAACCCGCAATACTTAGCCAAGAATCGGTCCACACAACGTTGTCAATCACTCATCACACAAGGAAGCGACCATCCACCGGTCCTCGAACCACACATGTGTCGGGGGACGACCCTAGGGGTCCCCTTTAACAACGGGGAAATCCCCACTTAAAACCCGCAACAAAGCCAAACACACTTTGCCTAACCATGCGGGATACGGCCCCATGCCGCAGGGGACCCCAACGGCCCACCAAGGCGGCCCTCTTGAAGATCCCCTCGAGCGAGGCTCCGCCTCGCTCGAGGATGCACGCCCCCCTCGGGCGGGCTCCGCCCCGTTCGAGGGGGTGCGCTTCCCTCGAGCGGGCTCCGCCTCGCTCGAGGGCCCGCTCCCCCCTCGAGCGAGGCTCCGCCTCGCTCGAGGGTCCGTCCCGCCCTCGACCGGGGTCCGCCGCGCTCGAGGGGCGCCCCGCACGCGTGCGTCGGCCCCCATACGCGGGCATTTAACGCCACGACACCGGCGGGACGGCGCCATCATGCGCCGGGGCTCGCGCCCGGTCTTTGCCGCACCAACTCCCCGGGGAGGGAGCCCATCCCCATCACTATGGGGAGGGACCGTGCGGCGGGACCGGTGCCGGTCCCGTGACGCCGTGCACCTCGCTCCCAGGTGGCCGACGCGCCGAGCCCTCGAAGGGGGCCGGGGCGCACCCTCGATTTACTTTCTTGTGACCTGCGGGGGTTAGGTGGAGGCGCTAGGCCGGTGGAGCGCCATCCCCGCTCTTTTGTTACGGTATGGCTGCCGCCCCGCGCGGCGCAGCGGCGGCTCCGGCCGTGGAACGTGTTGGGACGGGACGCCGTATTACCTACTCCCGTACTCCGTACGGGCCAATGTCGGCCGGCTCCCTCGAGCCTATCCGAAGACATCACCACCATCCACCGCCCTTCTACCCTCGAACCGCCCCCTGTTCGGGTACAAGATAGGCCATGATGGCCGGATCGCCGCAAGGATCGTCCGGACGGCCGCCCACTCTATAGCATAGCACGCCACGCCCCTTCACGTAGCTAAATAGCGCGGCGCGCATGTGATTCGCTGCCCCCTTGATCTATAAAAGGGGGGACGAACCCTCCCCCGCCGCGGGGGGACGGAGACGGACGAACACAACGGGAGACGAGCCGCGCCACGCACTTGCTCTCCAATCCTCCCACAACATCTTTAGTCACTACGCCGGGGACTTGGAAGCCGGGCTTCCTCTCCCGCCTTGCTTGTAGCGGCCCCACTACGAGCACCCCCGGTCTTGAGCAATATAGTGCCTTGAGCACACCACCCTGCGGACGTACGGCCCCCTCGGCGGGAACCGGGATAAATCCCGTGTCTCTTATTGCTTAGCATCGACCATGGAGGGATAGACCTCGGCGCTTTCTCCTGGTTAGTGTCGGGACCATATTCCGCACCGACAGTTGGCGCCCACCGTGGGGCAATCCGAGCGCCTAAGGTCATTCCACCAACTCCCTCTATGGTGATCCGCATTGAGTATCGTGGTACACGCTACGCATGGGCAGGCTCGGACCCCCTCCCCGCCGGGTTCGAAATCCGGTTCGGGGGCCCGAACTTTCAGGCCACGGGGAACGGCTACCTCATGCGCCTCACCAACCGTGAGGAGCTCCACGCGCGGCGCCGGGCCGGGGTCCGCTCCGGTCCCCGGCCGCACGCACCACCACGGCGCGGACGCCCGCGGCACGGATGCCGCGGGCCGTCGACGCCACGACGCCGCCGCCGCTCCGGGCGGCGTTCGCGCCGGGCGCGGTCCGAGCGGCGCGGCGGGCGAGCGCGCGCCTCTCGGCGCGGCGCGCCCGCCGTCACGACGACCACCATCCCGGTGGGACGGCGCACGGTCTCCGGACCGCGCATCCCCATTGGGCTGCGTGGCGCCACGTTGGCCTACAACGCCAACGTCAACACCACGAATGCGCGAGGGTTCCGCCCGGCCGTCACGTCTTCGTCGCCGGGGATCCCGGTGCCTCGGCGAGGTGACGAGTCGTCCCCGGGTTCCCTTGACGCGTTGCCGCCCGCCAGCCGCCACGGGTACGCGGAGTGGGACTTCTCGGCGTGCCGGACCCGGTCATGTTCGGCGTTTCCTCGACGCTACGGACTGCGGTTCGGCGCCCCTCCCGACGACTCCGGCACGGGAGTTACGATCCCGCGCGGGAGTGCTACGTTGTCATCACCAACGACCCGGCCAATGCCGCCGGTGCGGTGGGCGGCGGAGACGGGGAGGTCACGCCCGCCCCCGGGGATCGCCACGCGCCGGCCGCGGGGCCAACCGCTCTGGCCGGGGCCGACGCCGACGCGCGGTGGCCCAAGCCCGCGAGCTCGAGGCCAAGGCGGCGGAGGAATGCGGACGGTGCGGGCCCGCTCCCGGTGCCTCAATGGCGGGGGGAAGCCTCCGCGCGCGGCGAACGCGCGCGGGAGGCCGGGCAAACGAGGTCCGTGACCGCATCAACACCGACCCCAACGTCGACAACGCGGACGCACCCCCACGGGCGAGCCAAAAGCTCATTGCCGTCGCGACGCTGCTGCGGGCCATGCCGGCACCCTCGACCCCTGAGGCGCGAGACCTGCACCGCGAGGTGCAAACTCTCATCGAGCAAGCGGCCGGTCCGGCGGTGAGAGCTCGGCATCACGCATCCGCCAACGGGGGGGGATGCGCGGGACGACGAGCCGCACGGGGGGGCGAACCCTCGGTCCACGCGGGAGGGGCGGCGGGGGCGACCCGCCGACCCGGGACGCACGCCGGCCAAAGAGCGGCTCCTTGACGCACGCGGGCGTTGGATGGCGACGCCCGCAACGTCATCAACACCGGGCGCACGAGCGGGGGCGGACGCACGAGCGGCGGTGGGCGACCACCCTCGACGGGGCGGACGCTACGACGGCGGCGAGGATCGCTCCCCGACGCCGAAGCCCCCGGGGAACCCGTGTGTTCGGCCGGGAGATCCGCGCGGCGGCGTTCCTCCAACGCTTCCGCCAACCCTCGACCATCGTCAAGTACAACGGGGAGACGGACCCCCGCGTGTGGCTCAACGACTACCGCTTGGCTTGCCGGTGGGGCGGGGCCACCGGCGACGAGGTCATCATCCGCAACTTGCCCCCGCACCTCGGCGACGCGGCCGGGACATGGCTCGAGCACTTGCCCGCCGGCCAAATCCACAATTGGGATGATGCGGTCCGCACATTCGTGGGCAACTTCCGGGGGCACGTACGTGCGCCACGGAAATTCATGGGACTGCGCTCCTGCACACGAAGCCGGCGAGTCGGCGCGGGACTTCATACGGCGCTTCTCCAAGTGCGCACGGAGCTCCCCGGCGTGGCACGGTCCGAGATCGTACACGCCTTCCTCGAGGGCACCACATGCGGGACCTCGTGCGGGAGCTAGGACCCGGCCCGCCCGCGGACTCCAACAAGGCGTTCGACATCGCCACCGGCTTCGCCTCTAGAGAAGAGGCCGTGGGGGCGATCTTTGACGGCAAGAAGGGCAAGCGGTCGGAGGACACGCCCGCGGAGGGCGGCAAGTCCAAGAAGCCCCACCGCAACGACAAGCGGGGCAAGAAGGGAAAGAAGCCGTGCCGCGAGGCGCGCGCGAGGGGCGCGACGGCGGCAATGCCGAGGCCCTTGCTGTTGACCCGGCTCGACGGGGCCCTCGACCAGCCCCTCGAGGCCAGGGGGTGTTTGATGACATGCTAAAAAAGCCATGTCCTTACCACAAGACCCCAGTGAACCACACCCTTGAGCAGTGCGATATGCTCAAGAAGTTCTATGGCCGCGCCGCCGCGAAGGAGGCAGAGGCCAAGAAAGACGGAGGCGATGGCGACGCAGGCGGCTTCCCCGCCGTGGAAAACGTGTTCCTCATCTTTGGGGGGCCAACCGTCGACATGTCCACCCGCCGGCGCAAGAAGGAGCGGCACGAGGTCCTCACCGCGGAGAGGGCGCCTCCGTCCTTCCTCAATTGGTCGGAGGACGCCATCACCTTCGGCGAGAGGACCACCCGAACCGCGTCCCCAACCGGGCCGATGCCGGCGGTGGTCGACCCCATCATCGGGAACGCGCGGTTCTCGAAGGTCTTGATGGACGGAGGCGGCGGCCTCAACATCCTCTATGCGCATACGGCTGCGCTTGATGGGGATCGGGTTGGACCGGTGCGGCCCGGCACGAAGCCGTTCCACGGCATCGCGCCGGCAGCGAGGTCCGGCCCCTTGGGCGAATCGACTCGCTAGTCCGGTTTGGCACCGCGAAGAATTTCCGCAAGGAGATCCTCACCTTCGAGGTGGTGGGGTTCAAAGGGGCCTACCATGCTATACTTGGGCGACCTCTGTTACGCCAAATTCATGGCGGTCCCCAACTATACCTACACGAATATGAAGATGCCGGGACCAAACGGCGCCATCACCGTGGGCTCGTCCATCGAGCACGCATTCGGCTGCGACGTCGAGTGCGTGGAGCACGCGAGGCACGGCGCCGGATGAAGCGGCGGTGACCACTTTAGAGAAGATGGTCAACGAAGACCTCGACTCCGCCGCCAAGCACGCCGGCACCTTCGAGGCCGCGGAGCGGACCAAGGAGGTCCCCCTCGACCCTTCTGCCCCCGAGGGCAAGGCGTTGAGGGTCAGCTCCACCCTCGATCCCAAATAGGAAGTGGTGCTCGTCGACTTCCTCCGCGTCAACGCCGACATCTTCGCGTGGAGCCCCTCGGATATGCCAGGCATCCCGAGGGAGGTCGCCGAGCACTCCCTTGACATCTGCCTCACGCCCGTGCCGTGCGGCAACGGGCGCGCCGCTTCGACGAGGAGCGGCAACGGGCAATCGGAGCGGAGGCTGCGGAAGCTCCTCGAGGCCGGGTTCATCAAGGAAGTGTTCCACCCAACGTGGCTAGCCAACCCCGTGCTTGTAAAGAAAAAAAGGGAAGTGGCGGATGTGTATTGACTACACGAGTCTTAATAAAGCATGTCCTAAAGTTCCTTTTCCTTTGCCACGTATTGATCAAATCGTTGATTCAACGGTACAGGTGCGAATTGCTTTGCTTCCTTGATGCTTACTCCGGGTATCACCAAATAAAGATGAAGGAGTCGACCGGCTCGCGACTTCGTTCATCACGCCGTTCGGGATGTTACGCAACGTCACGATGCCGTTTGGCCTCCGAAACGCGGTGCGACATACCGCGCGCATGCGGCACGTTTTCGAGGACCACATCGGACGGACGGTCGGGCGTACGTGAACGAACATCGTCGTAAAGACCGGGGAAGGCGGACGACCTGGTTGGCGACCTTGGCGTCGCGTTCGGCTGCCTACGGGCCAATGGGGTCAAGTTAAACCCCGAAAAGTGTGTCTTCGGAGTGCCGCGAGGCATGCTCCTGGGATACATCGTCTCCCAACGGGGAATCGAGGCCAACCCCGAAAAGGTCGCGGCCCTCGAACGAATGGGTCCGATCCGGGACCTCAAAGGGGTGCGAAAGGTCTTTGGGGTGCCTTGCCGCCTTGAGCCGCTTCATCTCGCGGCTCGGTGAAAAGGGCTTGCCCCTTTACCGCCTACTCAAGAAGCACGAGCGCTTCTCTGGGACTACGTTACACCCTAAAATTCCATCACTAAAATTACTTAGCAACTTAAATTTGTCTTAGGGATTTAAGGAGATTAAATTGCTATTTAATTTGAGCTCTAAAAATATTAAAGATAATTTAATAAACTTAGAGACAACAAGTGTATGTGCATCATCATTTGGCTTGCATGGTTTTTGGTTGCTTGTGTGGTTTCTAAAAAGTCTATAAAAATTCTTGAGAAAAGTTTGAAAAAGTTTGATTTGAATTTGAGTTGAAAAATGATTTGAAAATGAAGTTTGAAAAAGGAAAAGAAAAAAAAACAAAAAAAAACCGCACCGGCTCCTTTCGGCCCGGGCGGCCCGCCCCACCCCCGCGCCGGCCCACCACTTCCCCTCCTCTTTTTCTTTTACCCCGCGGTGCGGCCGATGCCGGGGCCCACCCGTCGGCCTCCCCTCTCCTCCCCTTCCTTTTCTGCTTCCCCGCGCTCGCCGGCCGCCGCCGCGCGCCCGCGCGGAATCCGCCCTCGCTCCCGCCTTCTCCCCTTCCTTTCTCTCCCATGTGAGCACGCTAATTAAGGCAATTAATCCCCACTCAAATCCCCCCCGCCGTTTCCCCTTTCCCCTTGCCTTCTTTACGCCGGACGGCCCGCCGGCCATCAATGGCAAGCCGCCGGCCGCCCCGTCCCCTACCCGCCTCGCCTTCCATCCTTGGGCCCTTTTTAAGCTCACGCACGCACCCCTGTGCCTCCCTTTGCCTCTGCAACACACCTACGCACGCCACCGAACCCCAATTTCACCGCGCGCCGCCCTCGGGTTCTCGCCGCCGCCGTCGATCCGTCGCCGCCGGTGAAGGGCTAGACCCCCACCCTGTTTTCTTTAACCTTTGGGTTCGCAAGGAGCTTGACAAGCTCGTGTTGCCGCGAGGTCTTCGTCCCCGACGCCGTGGCCGCGCGCCCGAGCTCACCGGAGCGCCGCCCGAGCCGCCGCCGTCGTCAAGCCTCTCTGTTGCCGCCTCCTCTCCACCCGTTGGCCCGTCGTCATCCCCTGTGCGTGGTAAGCAGAATCCCCCGCCCAATTCCCCTCCTTTTCGCGCTCAGTAGCGTCCCCGCGGGCTCGCCGGAGCAGCCGCGCCGCCCCCTCACGGTGCGGCCGCCGGGTGAGGCCCAATCGCACCCGTAGACCCCTCGAGCACATGCGCAAGCTTCCCCGCATCATTTTGCCCCAACCCGTGGTCAAAGTGATGGCCGGGAGCGCCGTAGAGAGCTAGCACCGGCGAGCTCCCGCCGCGCGTCGCCGCCCTCCGGCGTCGTCGCCGCCGCCCGCCGCTTGCACGCGTCCGGGGGCCGTTTGATCTTGCGCGGACGGCCGGGATCACGTACCCCTTCACATTTAAAGGATGGTCCACCGTGGACCCATGGACCGCGCCCACGGCGGGGTCCACGGTACACGCGCGCGTCGCCCGCCGTTGGATGCGAGATCCACGGTGCGGCCGCGACCCTTTTTCTTAAGAGCCCCTGAGTTTTCAAACATTAGCAAGCCGGTCCTTCCACCTTTAAGAATCTTTACGGTTAGGTCCTGGTTTTTGCAATCTAGCCCCTGTCTACCCTGGATAATATTGTTTTAGGCCCTTTTCACTCCTTTTGCACCTAGACCCCTTTGATTTAATTTATAAATATGTTTTAGCCCCTGATTTTATTTATAAACAGCCCCGTAAACTTAGTTTTTTTGCGAGATAGTCCCCCGTAAACTTGTTTTAATCATATCTTTCTCATTTTAACTCCGTTTTTAGCGTTTTATATATCAAAATGATCGTCTCGACGAGTAGAATCTTTTAAACAGTAAATTTATCAGTTTTGTTACTGTTTGGTGTACTGTTTTATTTATTGTTTGTTATTCATGTGTGACTCTTAGATATCGTGCCTATTTCGTCTGAGCTCCCTGTCGGAGGTGATCAGGAAGAGCCTGTCTTCGAGGAGGATTTCACTCAGCACGTAGAGGAAGGCAAGTGGCTTTCCCCCTCTGCATTATCTTTTTGAACCTATGACACTGCATGCTAAACAATATTTACTATTCCTGTTGTTATGCATAAACCTGATGGGCAAACACCTAGCTAAGGACTTGACTAGATGCTTTACCACTTTACCTTGATCAACCCTGTTTAGACAAATGTTTGGGGTAGATAAATGCTTAGTTTGCTCTACATGAGTTTGGTTATGCTTTGTTTATGTTATACATCTCGGTCTTGCTTATATATGTGCTTGTGCTTAAAATAAGATAACTTGATATAATCAAAACATGGAGAACCACCCAAGATAACAGTACAACCACAGTCCACTTGGCTCTGGCTTAGCCAATTAATTAGGAGAGTGGGTTAGCTGATAGCAATTTTCCGAGAGGGGCACAGGGGTCGGAGTTGAAGGGGTATAGCCCGGTTCTTTTGGGGTAGCAGCCTTGGCTAAGGTGCTAACCATTAGGGAGGGTTGTGGTCCGCTCCGTTGCTGTAACTGTTGCAGGCTGTTGGTTTCTCTTCTTTCCTTTGTAAAGGCTTCGTAGTGGACCCCTAGCCACCCACCTTGGAAGTGTTTAAGGGTCTAGCTAACCCGGGCAAGATGGGGAACACGAACGTGGGTAAAGTGTGCAACCTCTGCGAGTGTAAAGCGATCGATCGGCCGTGCTCACGGTCATGAGCGGCTTGGACCCTCACATGATTAATAAACTTGAAGATTAATGCAAATCATGGGTTGGTGGTTTGGTTTGAGGTTTCTTTTAAGGTTAAGTGGGTTGGTATACACTTACATCTAGTAACTATGTGCTTGCTAATAAAACTTGACCAACTTATAAAATGCTTACCGCCGTGAACCATAGCCTATCCTTGATAGCCTTGCATTGTTTCCCCCACTTGCCGAGCTCCAACCATAAGTGTGCTCACCCTTTCTTACCGCCGTTCGAGGGAGAACGTCGGAGGTGAGGACGAGTATTGGAGCGACTACGAAGAGTTCTAGGGCATGCGGATCCCTCGGTCATCATGCTGTGGAAGTCAACGATGGAGTTGCTCGTCGTCGTTTAGTTATCGTCGTGTTCGGACCTTCGAGTCCACCCCTATGGATGTAATAATGGTTATCATACTTGGTTTAAACTCTTGTACGTTTTGTTACGGCAATGGTATTACTCTCGTTTTGTCTATCATGTGTGTGTAAATGATCCTGGCGCACATATGAGATGCATTCGGTTTTCCTTGTAAAATCGGGTGTGACAAAGTGGTACCGAGCCATGATGACTATAGGTCGCGGCCTTAGTTAGAAATGGACGAAATTAAGGATTCATGTTCTAGAAAGCCTTATCATGCTTCAAATCATCTTATTTACACATTAAAAATCTAATTTAATTTTTGTTTATCATTTTAAACTGTCATTTTGATTTATTACGTACTGCGAGATCGGTTTTGCTTTGACGGATGGCCGGGACTTACATGACCCCTCGCAAGAGCACTGGTGGGCGTTTTCCTTCTAGACGGTGGCCCCTCGCCATCGTCTTGAAGATGTTGAGGAGGAACGGGGAGGAGTTCCGGCCCGAGAGGTTGAGGTGGAGGAAGACCCGAGAGGAGGTCCGGCCAGAAGAAGAAGAAGAGGATCTTGAAGAGGTCGAGATGGAGGAGGAGGAGCCGGAGAAGAGCCATTGAAACGACCACGGTGTATCGATGGCACGGTGCTAGAGGCGGACGCGGATGGAGACATTGTGATCCCACCGGCGCACGTAGTCAATGAGGAAGCACCCCCTGGACCTGCTGATCCAGTGCCTGATGATGAAGAAGGTGACCCAGAAGACTCCAGTGATGACAGTGTGGGTGAGGATGATGGTAACAATGCTGTTGGCAACCCAGAGGAAGATGAGGATCCCCGCTACCATGGAGCGGAATACCACAAACACTCTCTTGAAGGCGAGAATGGACGGTTCTACATTCTTCGTGGGATGTTACGAGGTATCCGGGATATACCATAAGGCCTCTCTATGTGACCAAGCATTTCGGTGAGCCGGAATGAGGGATTACTACACTGCGAGTTTACATCGGGAAGCCTCCGAATGATACGAAGGATGGAGGTATCGCTCATCTCACCATAGCACGGCTCGGTTCTCTATGGATGACGGCTTGCGATGAATGATGCGGCAAGGAGGGCGCTGCGGTCGGTCCTCGCCATGCTAATCGGGTGCGGTTGTTCCAATCGGAGTACCGCCATGTGCCTCGACGTGCAAGTGGCATAGAAGTGACCGTGGTGCCGGCGGGAGGCAATGATCGTATTGACGTCTTGGCACGGGTGACTGCTTGCTCCGAACGCGGATCCGGAGGGAGCAACTTTGGAGATGAACAAGTATCATGAAGAGTTGCGAGTGCTCGGGCGAAGATAGCACGTCCGGAAGCACGGTGGCGGGACGGCGACTCCCTCGGGAAGTCATGCCATATCAGACTACAGCTTCCCCTCCGCGCAAGAGGCTTCGTTACGGCACTGATGAAGCTACCACTCGTCTTGGCTAGGATTCTAGGATGCACGCCCTTATCATTTACCTTTCATTAGACCGTTTCTGCGTGAACGTATTTGCTTGTAATAATGAATGCTGTTTGCAAACATGCTTGAGTTGGATCTTTGCTTGATTGTGAATTGTATGGTGGAGTGATGGCCACTATGCAATCTGAAATTTTAAGTTAATTAAAGTTTGGTTTGGATTTTATCGGTTATCATTGCTTAATCTCTCATGCAAATATGATTGGATCAAATCTGTTTTCGCAGTCATAAGAC
Source organism: Cenchrus americanus (assembly GCA_947561735.1). Lineage (NCBI taxonomy): Eukaryota > Viridiplantae > Streptophyta > Magnoliopsida > Poales > Poaceae > Cenchrus > Cenchrus americanus. The sequence continues at coordinate 107,947,937 of OX387243.1, forward strand.
ATACCAGTAATGTTTTGTTTATAACTCAAGCTACAGAACTCCAAATGACATGAAACCAGTTGGTTTAGTTCACAAATTTAGAGGATTAATTTCTGTCAAAAATTCAATGGTATATGATATTTATTCTGGGAGTTATACACAAAGTAATGAACATGTCAGAATCTGTAAATCTCTGCTGATATAGCTGTACTGTTTGAATTATATCTCGAGTTATACATGTCCAAATGAGGTGATTCCAGTTGGGATGGTCCCCTAATTTTATACATTATAATCTGGTAAAAATTCGTGGTCATTGGATAATTACACAGAAAGTTATGCATAATTCTTTGAGGTCAACAGAATCTGTCTTAACTGAAGAACATGCTGTTATTTCATTTTGAGTTATCCTCTTATACAATGATTCAAGTACAATTATCCGAGATATGATTTTTCTAACGGTCAGATGGTAAACACCAGGTCAGGGAGGAGGTCAAGACGTGCCACCTGTGATCCGGGCACATATTGCAAATCAGCAAAACCCGGCACCACCTCCACCGATCAACCAAGCAATGGACCCCAACATGCGGCGAGTTCTGGCAGCGCGGATGCAAGCGATTCAAAACCTTACCAACACGGTGCAGCGGATGCAAGCTCAACGAGAACCAGCCACCACGCCCGATCCCTCCACCACCCCCGCCACCAAGGGACGGGCACAAGGAGTTCATGAGCCACCACCCCCCTACATTTTCCCACTCGGTGATCCCCCGGATGCGATGACTCGCTGAAAAATATCACCAAGAAGGCGGAGATCATGCAATGCACGCGACGGAGAGATGGTCGTGTATCTTTCTTTGGAAGACTTGTGGGGCGGGCCGCGGTTGGTGGGATGCGTACTCAACCGCTCATCCCAACGGGCATAACATTACTTGGCGGGGAGTTTCGTGACAACTTCCGCACTTACCACATTCCTTCAGGGGTTCTCAAGCTTAAGCAAAGGGAGTTCTTGTCAACGAGGCAAGGTAATATGTCGGTGACTAAGTATCTGGACAAGTTCACTCACTTGTCACGCTATGCACCTGATGAAGTCAACACTGATCCAAAGAGGCAAGAAAGGTTCTGGATGGCTTGATTGGTCCTTTGAATTATCAAGCTGCGAGTCACATCTTCCCGGACTTTCGGACGGCGGTGAACAAAGCTATTGGGGTGGAAAGCAAGAGAAAGGAGATGGGTGAGCGAGAAACGCAAGTTTCGGTCTCATGGGCGATCCTAGCGGTAACACCCATCCCCGTTACGGTTCTCGGCGAGCTCGACTCCATATCGTCCGGGTGGTCAAGCCGGGAGGTATCCACGAACATGCGGTTTCGGCGCTCGTTTCAGGCCACGGCGCTTCAATCCTCGGACACCCGAGCTCCTACCCCTCGGTCGAGTCGTCCTAGCAATAACTGCGGGGCACCCGTCGGAAACACCAACCCTGTTCGGCTGGTGGATGCTTCAAGTGTGGAGAGGCGGGGCATTATGCTAACAATTGTCCCAAGAGGGTGATGCGGACTCCGCGAGAGACAATGGAAACGGGGCCCGGGCAGCCATCTTCACGGGCTCGTACTCCACGGACACCCAAGAGAGGCCGGCGAGTCATGTGCATGGCCGAGTTAATCATGTATCGGTGGAGCAAGCTCGGAATGATGCGGCGTGGTATTGGGTACGTTTTTCGTCAACTCTTTACCTGCTACCGTATTATTTGATTCGAAGCATCACATTCATTCATAACGATCAATTTGTGGCCAAATATAACTTATCTATGAGCACAATGAAGAACCCACCGATAGTTAGCACTAATGGGGGAGAAATGAAAACTGGTCATATATGCCCACAAGTAAAGATTAATATCATGGGGGTAGACTTTCTTGCTAATCTTGTAGTTCTAAAATCATGGGAAATAGACGTCATTCTTGGTATGGATTGGTTAAGGAGTTGTGATGGAGTTATTCGGTGTCGGAAGAGGTCGGTCTTTGTTAACCGGTCCTCAAGGGGAGAGAGTAGAATATGTGAGTGCACCCTCATCTAGCAAAGGAGTTGTGAACAACGTTGAAGGCAAGGCCTTGGAGGATATAAGAATAGTGAATGAATTTCCCGATGTGTTTCCGGAGGATTTGCCGGGTATGCCACACGATCGTGACATTGAATTTAGTATTGAACTTATACACAGTGCTTTGCTCCCATATCTAAAAGACCATATAGAATGGATGTTAAAGATCTAGGTTGAATTAAAGAAACAAATCGAAGAATTACTTAGTAAAGGGTTTATCCGTCCTAGTTCATCACCATGGGGAGCCCCCACACTCTTCGTTGATAAGAAGGATGGATCTAGGAGGTTGTGTATAGACTATCGATCACTTAACGAGGTTACTATCAAGAATAAATACCCTTTACCTCGGATTGAGGATTTGTTTGATCGGATGAGAGGAGCTAAGCCTTCTCTAAGATAGATCTTAGATCGGGATATCATCGAGTTAAAAATCCGTGTGGAGGATATACCAAAGACAGCATTCACATCTAGATACGGGTTATATGAGTTCACTGTGATGTCCTTTGGCCTGACCAATGCACCAGCATACTTTATGTATTTGATGAACAAGGTATTGATGGAGTATCTGGATAAGTTCGTTGTGGTATTAATTGATGACATACTGGTATTCTCTCGTAGTGAGGAAGAACATGTGGAACATCTGAGGCTTGTGTTACAGAAGCTACAGGAACATCAGCTGTATGCCAAGTTCAGCAAGTGTGCTTTCTGGTTGAAGGAGGTCTCTTTTCTCAGACACATCATCACAGATGGAGGCATAGCAGTCGATCCAAACAAGGTTCGGGATGTATTGAGCTGGAGTCCGCCTAAGAATGTGCCGGAGATCGAAGTTTCCTTGGACTTGCGGGATACTATCGGAGGTTCATTGAAGGATTTTCTAAGATAGTAAAGCCACTTACCACTCTACTCGAGAAAGGAAGAGAATTCAAGTGGGATGAGAAGTGTCAAGCTAGTTTTGAGGAGTTGATGAAGAGGCGACCACAACACTGTGTTGATCATGCCGGACATACACAAAGGATTTGATGTATCTTGTGATGCCTCTCGGCATGGTTTGGGATGTGTGTTAATGCAAGAAGGAAAGGTAGTAGCTTATGCTTCAAGACAGTTGAGGAAACATGAGCGAACTATCCTACTCATGATCTTGAGTTAGTCGTGGTTGTTCACGCGTTGAAGATTTGGAGACATTACATGATTGGGAACAAGTGCAAGATCTTTACTGACCATAAGAGTCTGAAGTATATCTTTACTCGAAGGATTTGAATTTGAGGCAGAGAAGGTGGTTGGAGTTAATCAAAGATTATGATTTGGATATTCAGTACCATCCTGGAAAGGCAAATGTTGTGGCGGATGCTTTGAGTCCGAAGGGACAGGACTAGCATGCTATTGGGACACTCTGTTACCACGGGAGCTATGTTGGGAGATGGCACGGCTTAACTTGGGAATGGTTGCTTCAAGTGAGACTTTGACATTAGAGATTGAGTCGACACTTGAGCAAGATATCGAAAGGGGCGGTTGATGATGACAAGATTGCGAGAATACGGGAAGTTGATTAAGTTAGGCAAAGTTCGGAATTCGGAGAAGATGAGCAAGGAACGGTGTGGTTTAAGAATAGAATACGTATGTACCCCGAGATCAAGGAGTTGAGAGAAGCTATCTTGAAGGAAGCACATGATTCGGCTTACTCTATACACCCTGGAAGTACCAAAATGTATCGGGACTTGAAGCGAGAGATGCTGGTGGTATGGGATGAAGAAAGATGTAGCGACTCATGTAGCTTTGTGTGACGTGTGTCAAAGGGTGAAGGCGAGTATCAAAGGCCATCGGGATTGCTTCGGCCTACGAAGGTACCCGAGTGGAAATGGGAGGAAATCGGTATGGATTTCATAGTGGGATTACCTCGTACTCGTGATGGGTATGACTCTATTTGGGTTATTGTGGATAGATTAACCAAGGTAGCGCACTTTATTCCGGTGAAGACGACCTATACGGGAGTGAAGCTAGGCGAGTTGTATAATTCGAGGATAGTGTGTTTGCACGGGGTGCCGAAGAAGATAGTGTCGGATCGAGGCACACGGTTCACTTCACGGTTTTGGCGGAAGTTGCATGAATCGATGGATACAAAGTTAAACTTCGGCTCGACGCATACCATCCTCGGACGGATGGGTAGACGGAGAGAACAAATCGGATACTCGAAGATATGTTGAGAGCTTGTGCGTTAAAGAACAGTGGCAGTTGGGATAAGAGTTTACCTTATGCAGAGTTTGCTTATAACAACAGCTATCAGTCCAGCATCAAAATGGCACCTTTTGAAGCTCTGTATGGAAGGAAGTGTAGAACACCGTTGTTTTGGAACCAGACTGGTGAAAGGCAATTCTTTGGACCAGACAGCATACGAGAAGCAGAAAAGCAAGTTGAAATCATAAGGGAGAATCTTAAAGCGACGCACGGTCAAGACGGAAGAGTTATGCTTGATCCTCGGCGAAGAGAGGTGATTTTGGAAGTCGGTGATTATGCATACCTCGAGTGTCACCTATTCGGGGGTTACGAAGGTTTAATGTCGGAGGAAAGTTATCACCTCGATTTATCGGACCTTTCAAGATTTTGGAACGGAAAGGAGAAGTAGCATACCGATTAGAGTTGCCGACACGGTTGTCGGGAGTTCATGACGTGTTTCATGTATCACAGCTAAAGAAATGCACAAGTGAGGTTAGAATAGAGCCGGTACAGTTAGAGGATATTCAAATGAAGAATGACCTGACATACAAAGAATACCCTATTAAGATCTTGGATGTGTCAGAAAGAGTTACCGGGAGTAAGATCATCGGAATGTGTAAAGTGCGGTGGAGTCATCACACCGAGGAAGAGGCAACTTGGGAAAGAGAGGATGAACTCAAGGAAGACTTTCCTCATTTGTTCTCTAAGTCTTCGAATCTCGGGACGAGATTCTCTTTAAGGGGGTAGGGTTTGTGACACCCTAAAATTCCATCACTAAAATTACTTAGCAACTTAAATTTGTCTTAGGGATTTAAGGAGATTAAATTGCTATTTAATTTGAGCTCTAAAAATATTAAAGATAATTTAATAAACCTAGAGACAACAAGTGTATGTGCATCATCATTTGGCTTGCATGGTTTTTGGTTGCTTGTGTGGTTTCTAAAAAGTCTATAAAAATTCTTGAGAAAAGTTTGAAAAAGTTTGATTTGAATTTGAGTTGAAAAATGATTTGAAAATGAAGTTTGAAAAAGGAAAAGAAAAGAAAACAAAAAAAACCGCACCGGCTCCTTTCGGCCCGGCGGCCCGGCCCCCCCCCGCGCCGGCCCACCACTTCCCCTCCTCTTTTTCTTTTACCCCGCGGCGGCGACGGCGGGGGCCCACTGTCGGCCCCTCCCCTCTCCCCCCTTCCTTTTCTTCTTCCCCGCGCTCGCCGGGCGCCGCCGCAGCCGCGCGGAATCCGCCCTGCTCCCGCCTTCTCCCCTTCCTTTCTCTCCTCTGTGAGCACGCTAATTAAGGCAATTAATCACCCCTCAAATCCCCCTGCCGTTTCCCTTGCCTTCTTTATGCCCGGACGGCCCGCCGGCCATCAATGGCAAGCCGCCGGCCGCCCCGTCCCCTACCCGCCTCGCCTTCCATCCTCAGGCCCTTTTTAAGCTCGCGCACGCACCCCTGTGCCTCCCTTTGCCTCTGCAACACACCTACGCACGCCACCGAACCCCAATTTCACCGCCGCGCCGCCCTCGGGTTCCCGCCGCCGCCGTCGATCCGTCGCCGCCGGTGAAGGGCTAGACTCCCCGCCTGTTTTCTTTGACCTTTGGGTTCGCAAGGAGCTTGACAAGCTCGTGTTGCCGCGGGTCTTCGTCCCCGACGCCGTGGCGCCGCGCCCGAGCTCACCGGAGCGCCGCCCGAGCCGCCGTCGTCGTCAAGCCTCTCTGTTGCCGCCTCCTCTCCACCCGTTGGCCCGTCGTCATCCCCTTGTGCGTGGTAGCAGAATCCCCCCGCCCAATTCCCCTCCTTTTCGCGCTCAGTAGCGTCCCCGCGGGCTCGCCGGAGCGCCCGCGCGCCCCCCTCACGGTGCGGGCCACCGGTGAGGCCCAATCGCGCCCGTAGACCCCACGAGCACGTGCGCAAGCTTCCCCGCATCATTTTGCCCCAACCCGTGGTCAAAGTGATGGCCGGGAGCGCCGTAGAGAGCTAGCGCCGGCGAGCTCCCGCCGCGCGCCGCCGTCCTCCGGCGTCGTCGCCGCCGCCCGCCGCTTGCACGCGTCCGGGGCCGTTTGATCTCGCGTGGACGGCCGGGATCACGAACCCCTTCACGTTTAAAGGATGGTCCACCGTGGACCCATGGACCGCGCCCACGGCCGGGTCCACGGTACGCGCGCGCGTCGCCCGCCGTTGGATCTGAGATCCACGGTGCGGCTGCGACCCTTTTGCTTAAGAGCCCCTGAGTTTTCAAACATTAGCAAGCCGGTCCTTCCACCTCTAAGAATCTTTACGGTTAGGTCCTGGTTTTTGCAATCTAGCCCCTGTCTACCCTGGATAATATTGTTTTAGGCCCTTTTCACTCCTTTTGCACCTAGACCCCTTTGATTTAATTTATAAATATGTTTTAGCCCCTGATTTTATTTATAAACAGCCCTGTAAACTTAGTTTTCTTGCAGATAGGCCCCTGTAAACTGTTTTAATCATATCTTTCTCATTTTAACTCCGTTTTTAGCGTTCTATATATCAAAATGATCGTCTCGACGAGTAGAATCTTTTAAACAGTAAATTTATCAGTTTTGTTACTGTTTGGTGTACTGTTTTATTTATTGTTTGTTATTCATGTGTGACTCGTAGATATCGTGCCTATTTCGTCTGAGCTCCCTGTCGGAGGTGATCAGGGAAGAGCTTTGTCTTCGAGGAGGATTTCACTCAACACGTAGAGGAAGGCAAGTGTCTTTCCCCCTCTGCATTATCTTTTTGAACCTATGACACCGCATGCTAAACAATATTTAGTATTCACCGTTGTTATGCATAAACCCGATGGGCAAACACCTAGCTAAGGACTTGACTAGATGCTTTACCACTTTACCTTGATCAACCCTGTTTAGACAAATGTTTGGGGTAGATAAATGCTTAGTTTGCTCTACATGAGTTTGGTTATGCTTTGTTTATGTTATACATCTCAGTCTTGCTTATATATGTGCTTGTGCTTAAAATAAGATAACTTGATATAATCAAAACATGGAGAACCACCCAAGATAACGGTACAACCACGGTCCACATGGCTGCGGCTTAGCCAATTAATTAGGAGAGTGGGTTAGCTGATAGCTCTTTTCCGAGAGGGGCACGGGGGCCGGAGTTGAAGGGGTATAGCCGGTTCTTTTGGGGTAGCGAGCCTTGGCTAAGGTGCGACCATTAGGGAGGGTTATGGTCCGCTCATTTCTTTGTAACTATTGCGGGCTGTTGGTTTCTCTTCTTTCCTTTGTAAAGGCTTCGTAGTGGACCCCTAGCCACTCACCTTGGAAGCGTTTAAGGGTCTAGCTAACCGGGCAAGATGGGGAACACGAGCGTGGGTAAAGTGTGCAACCTCTGCGAGTGTAAAGGCGATCGATCGGCCGTGCTCACGGTCATGAGCGGCTTGGACCCTCACATGATTAATAAATTTGAAGATTAATGCAAATCATGGGTTGGTGGTTTGGTTTGAGGTTTCTTTTAAGGTTAAGTGGGTTGGTATACACTTACATCTAGTAAATAGGTGCTTGCTAATAAAACTTGACCAACTTATAAAATGCTTACCGTGTGAACCATAGCCTATCCTTGATAGCCTTGCATTGTTTCCCCCACTTGCTGAGCTCCAACCATAAGTGTGCTCACCCTTGCTTACCGCTGTTCAGAGGAGAACGTCGGAGGTGAGGACGAGTATTGGAGCGACTACGAAGAGTTCTAGGGCATGCGGATCCCCCAGTCATCATGCCTGTGGAAGTCAATGATGGAGTTGCTCGTCATCGTTTAGTTATCGTCGTGTTCGGACCTTCGAGTCCACCCCTATGGATGTAATAATGGTTATCATACTGGTTTAAACTCTTGTACGTTTTGTTACGGCAATGGTATTACTCTCGTTTTGTCTATCATGTGTGTGTGTAAATGATCCTGGCGCACATATGAGATGCATTCGGTTTTCCTTGTAAAATCGGGTGTGACATGGACCGCCGAGGCCCGGGACGCGCTCGACAAGGCGAAGGCGTCTCTAACGCACGCCCCGATCCTCACGCGCGCCGCAAGATGGCGAACCCCTGCCCGGCTCTACGTAGCCGCAACCACCCGGGTGGTCAGCGCCGTGATCGTCGTGGAGCGCACGGAGGAAGGGCACGCCTTGCCCGTACAACGGCCGGTCTATTACATCAGCGAGGTCCTGTCAGACACCAAGACGCGCTACCCCCAGGTCCAGAAGTTGCTGTACGCGGTAGTCCTTGCGCGGCGCAAGCTCCGCCACTACTTCGAGGCCCACCCCGTCACGGTGGTCTCCTCCTTCCCGCTGGGGGAGATCATCCGCAATCCCGACGCTGCGGGCAGGATCGCCAAGTGGTTCGTGGAGCTGATGGGTGAGACGCTTGCCTACGCCCCGCGCAAGGCCGTCAAATCCCAAATCTTGGCAGATTTCGTCGCCGAATGGACGGATACGCAGCTGCCGCCGCCGCAGATCCAAGCGGAGTGCTGGACTCTGTTCTTCGACGGCTCGGTGATGAAAACAGGGGCGGGCGCGGGCCTGCTTTTCGTGTCACCTCTCGGGGAACACATGCGGTACGCGGTGCGCCTCCACTTCCCCGCGTCTAACAATATGGCTGAATACGAGGCCCTCCTCTGCGGCCTCAAAATCGCCATTGAGTTAGGCGTCAAGCGCCTCGACGTGCGGGGGGACTCGCAGCTCGTAATCGATCAAGTCATGAAGAACGCGAGCTGCCATGACGACAAGATGGAGGCCTACTGCAAAGCCGTGCGAGCCCTCGAGGACAAGTTCTACGGCATCGAGCTCAACCATGTGCCCCGACGGTACAACGAGGAGGCGGACGAGCTGGCCAAGATTGCGTCCGGGCGGATCACCGTCCCCCCGAACGTTTTCACGCGCGACGTCGCTCAGCCCTCGGTCGTCTTCGAGCCCCACCCCTCGAGTCACGACGAACCCTCGGGGGCTCCCTCGGGTCGGCGGGTGCGGAACCCCTGGACGAGGACCCCTCGAACGAGGCATACGTGCTCTCCCTCCTCGAGGGGTATGGCTCCCACGAGGGCCGACGTGATGGACATCGAGCCGGCTCTGTCAAAGCGGTGGCGTGACAAATACATCGCCCGGATGGCTCGAGGGGAACTCCCCGCGGACCGGGCCACGGCCGGGCGCATCGCCGGGATGGCCAAGTCCTTTGCCCTTGTTGACGGCGAGCCGTACAAGCGCGCCGCCTCCCGACATCCTACGGCGGTGCGTGCCCATCCCCGAGGGGCGCGAGCTCCTACGGGACATCCACGGCGGGATGCGGGCCACCACGCCGCGCCCCGCACCCTCGTCGGCAACGCGTTCCGCCGGGGCTTTTCTGCGACCTACCGCGGTCGCGGACGCCAGCGAGATCGTACGCACTTGCGAAGGGTGCCAGTTCTACGCCCGCAAGTCCAACCTACCCGCCCATGCCCTGCAGACCATCCCCGTAACGTGGCCATTTGCCGTATGGGGGCTGGACATCGTCGGGCCCCTGCGGAAAGCGCCCGGGGGCTTCACCCACTTGTTGGTCGCGATCGACAAGTTCTCCAAGTGGGTGGAGGTGCGCCCCATCACGAACCTCAGGGCAGAGCAGGCGGTAACATTCTTCACCGACATCGTCTCTTGCTTTGGAGTGCCAAACTCCGTCATCACGGACAATGGGTCCCGAGTTCACGGGCAGGAAGTTCTTGGAGTTCTGCGACAAGTTCCACATCCGTGTGGATTGGGCAGCTGTGGCACACCCACAGACCAACGACCAAGTAGAGCGTGCCAACGACATGATTCTACAAGGCCTTAAGCCCAGAATTTTTGACCGGCTAAACAAATCTGGACGAAAATGGCTCCAAGAGTTACCAGCGGTTGTGTGGAGCCTAAGGACCACCCCGAGCAGAGCCACTGGGTTCACCCCGTTTTTCCTAGTCCATGGCGCGGAGGCCGTCCTCCCCACGGACTTAGAATACGGATCGCCCGGGGGTTCAAGGCTATGACAAAGATGCCAACCGGTGAGCCCGCGAGGACTCGTCGTGGATCGGTGGATGAGGCGCGCCTCGTGGCCTTGATGCATTCCGCAAGGTATCAACGGTCCCTAAGGCGCTACCAAGCACGCAAGATACGTCGACGGGACTTCAGCGAAGGGGATTTGGTCCTAAGGCTACGCCAAGACAACCGAGGGCGCCACAAGCTATCGCCCCAATGGGAGGGACCCTACGTCGTGGTGAAGGTACTCAAGCCCGGCACGTACAAGCTGGCCAACGAGGACGGTGAAGAGCTCACCAACGCTTGGAACATCCAACGGCTACGTCGCTTTTACCCTTAGCTAGGATTTCCAAGCATTTTTTGTTGTAAAAATCATATAACCAACGCCCCGAGTTGGTGAAAACTATGTAAACACCTCAAGTCTAATGAAAAGGGCAACTCGGCTTTCCCCTGAAACCCAAGTTACCCTCGGGGGCCTCTTGCGGGGGGCACCCCCCCCCCAAAATGGTCCCATTTTCGCACAAAAATAAAGCAACTCACACACGCTAAGTTTGTTTCCTACTTCAACCTCGAGCAACGATTCGAACAGGGCGCAGGCGGCCTAGCGGAAGGAGCGCGCGAGTCAAAGATAGCCTACGCCGCGAGGATACGGCCCTTCTCTCTCGCCTCCAACCCAGCAGGCCCCCAGCGAAAATCGAACTCCCCTAACTAGAATCTACTCAGGAAGAAGGAGAAACAAAAAGCGCAAATAAACAAAAGACTTCATTTCGTATCAACAAATGTTTACGATCAAGATAACTCGTTTATTTACAAAGGCCGCGTGGCCGAATGCGATACACAAATAAAAACGGGCCAAGCGCCCGGTGATGCGTGCCGAGCGGGAGGAGCGGCGGTGTCGACGGCGTCGGGAAGAGGAACTCCTCGAAGGCTTCGGCGAGCGACCCGGCGGCATCGGCGGCGAGCGCGTCCACGCGCTCCATCGCCACCTCGTCCTCGACGTCCTCGGGAACGACGCGGCCCTCGCCGGCGCCTCGAAGTTGACCTCGTAGTGGGACCGTACCACTCCGAGGGCCTTCGGACGCCAAGACGCAACGCCGGCGCATCCGTTCGGTGACGTGGCCGCCAAGAGCGCGCGGGCGGGCGGCCGGCGAGCCCACGTCTGCGCTTCACCCTCCTCCACGACCCAGGCGAGGTCTCGAGGGCCGCGTTGCGCAACTTTTGCGGCTCTCCGCTCGGAGGAGTTGTAGGAGGCTTGCGGTGCCTCGGCCCGCTCGGCCGCGTGCCCCAAGGCGGTGCGCAAGCACAGGAGTCACCAAGACAAGGAAAAAATCGAGAAGAAGGAATACGAACCTCCTAACGAAAAACCAACAAAGCGGGGAGTCGAACGGCGGCTTACCTTCGACTTGCTTCCTCTCCACCTCGAGGGCACGACGCTCGGCCTCGACCGCCAACTCGAGGCCCTTGACGGTCTCGCCTCGTTCTGGAGGGCCGGCTCCGGCTCGCGGCGGTGATGCTTGTTGTGGGGAAAGCCGCGGCTTTCGCACACGAACAATAAGGGAAGACAAAAGCTCAAGAACCAAAACCAAAACTCGGGACGAAAGACAACCAAAAGCTCTTTACACAACGAGTTGATTTCTCAAAAGTCGATCCCCTTTACAAGTGCGGTCCGTCTCCTTTTATAGGGAGGCGGGGCGAACTTTTTACATTCCGAGAACACCCTCGTGTAAAACGAATCAAAACGAGAATGTGCTAGGCTATCTTCGGGTAGTCTCCAATTAGGTCTCCACGTAATCGGCGCTTCATGATGTCACGCGCAAATCGCGGCGCCTTTCCGGCTTTCATCACGTGCGCTTTGTCGGGGTGAAAACCCCGAGCCTTTTGGAGATCCCCCCTTTCGCCCGGCGCTCTTCATCACACGAAACAAAAACCACACTCAAGTTTGAACTCATCAAGTGTTAGGGACGACGAAACCCCCTGTTCGAATCCCGGTGCCGAGGCTCTCCGGGTGGATAACATTCGCCCTAGGGGTTTCGTCATGGAATAAGTCGCCAAGCGAGACTTTGACGCCTGTGTTAAGTTGGATTCGTGTTGCGGCTTTGGTGGCGACGAAGGGTGCACGCCAAAACGCGACGCCGGAGGATGGAAATAGAATGCGCTGCTTACGGGGGTTTCTTTGCGGCATCCTTCGCATGGCCGCTCTCTATTTTTTGGGTATGCGAAGGCTCGATTCCGAATCCCCCCAACGAAGCCCCTCGATGGCGAAGCGCTTGCCTTGATTGCAAACTCGAGCCGGCGAAACCGGGGATCGAGAATCGAGGCGGAAGAAAACGTCTTCCTCGGCGGTGGTGCCCTCGGGGTCTCTCTTGAAATACCTAAGCGCCCTTGAACGGGTGTTTTTTACCGTTGAGTTTGAAATTTTCGACCGTTGGGTTTTACTTGCCTATAAATAGCCGGGGACCGCCGCCGGTGCAACCCCACCTGCGTTTCCGGCCTCATTTTTCCCTCGCGGTTTACGTTTCTTGTTTTTGCCTGCGCACGGCGAATCGCTTCGGCGGAAGCCCCGGTCAATTTGCAAGGTTAGTTACTCGCTTCCGCTTTTCACACTCACTTTCGTTCTACATTTTGCGATGCGCGCGCTTGAGTCTATGTTGCGAGGAAACTTAGTTGTTTGTGTCAAGCGTTCTTGCGAAAACATGGAGGACGAAGGATCGTCGTCAAACCGTGGGAAACAGTTGCGCCGGCGGTTGCGGAAGCTACCGCGACCTCCTCCACCTCGACGTCTAGCTTGGAGTCCGGTAAGATTTCTGGTTTGGATTGGTGCCGCCGGCTCTCGTGAGAGTGGCAATACCTCATCTTCTTCTAGTAGCGATGCAAATAGTGGTTCGGATGGGAGTTATGTCGAAATAATGCCTAGCGACACGGATGTTGAAAAACGTGTGCTTGTGGACGTGGAGGAGGGCGAAATAGGAGTGGAGGCGATGCGGCTATAGAAGAATGCGAAGGGAACCGGACGTGGAGCAAAAGCCCGAACTTGTTATATTGGTCGGTCCTTGATGACTCGGGGCCGATTTGGATGCCTTACGGTTAGAGGGATGCTTCGAGCCCGGGGTGTGTCGATTGCACGGAAAGGAAACCATGCCGAAACCCGGAAGAATGAAAGTGTGGTGTTCGGGATTTTTTCACTTGCGGGCCTTCGGTTGCCGGTATCCAAGAAATTTGCGGATATTTTGGCGGCCTATAGTGTTCAAATTCATCAGCTGACGCCCAACTCTATCCCTCAAGTACTGAAGTTTTTGTGGGCATGCCGGACCTTCGCCGGGGATAATGATGTCGAAACCTTCGTTCGACATTTTGAGATTCATTGGGCTAGAAGGCTTGTGAAGGTTGATGATGAAGACAAGGAAGCTCAATATGGCTGCTGTACCTTTCAGACCCGTCGCTTGGCCAAAAATCAGGCTCCGGTGGAACTGGCTCCGGCATACAAGAACAAATGGGCTAACCGATGGACTTCATATTGGTTTTATGTTCCCATTGAAGTGATTGGTCGGAATTCAAAGCAAGAAGAGGTAACAACATACGATTTGGCTAGCCGCATGGTCGATCTAGAGGTTGAACTATCGCCAGAGTTGACGAAGGCCAGCCGGTCTTCAGCAAGTACAACGGCGTTTTATCAGGCGACGCGTGTGATCACTACGCGCGATGCCCTGGAAGAGTTTGTGGCTGCTGATGTCTGGCCGTGCCAGCCCCGATGGGAGTCGTGGGCATTTAAGGTGCAATGGCTGCTCGGGCTTGATAATGATGTACGAAGCCCCATCTTTAATGTCAAACAACTGGAGGATATGACCGACGAAGAAATCGTTGCTGAAGTGGAGAGGAAAGTTGTACAAATGATAGGAAACTTTACCCATAAGGAATGGAATGTGCCCGGAGGATTTTGAAGCATCAAGGCCGTGTTAACCGAGTTTTTGATGAAATGGGCGTGACATATTCCCCTCGTCGGTGCCTCCGACGGCCGGCAAGAAAATGCGGCCTCCGGGCAATGTTGGGTACGAGGCGCGTCGAGGCCTCACGAAAGGCCAAGTTAGGCAAGGCCGGCTCGGTTGTTGAAAATATCGTGAAGAGCGATAAAGCCCAAGATGTCTTGGCCAAGCGGAGGGCGGACGGCTGCGAAAGCAACCCCTGCCACCGCTTGCGAGAAAAGTCTACGAAGTTGTCAAAAGTTAGTGAGACCTTGGCCCGTCGCAAGGTTGAGGGCGGCGAAAGTGGCCGCGGCCGAGAGAGAGAAGAAAAAGGCGCAAGACCCCGCCGTCCCCGGAGAGGTAGACAAGGGACTAGTTTTGAGGAAGAGACCGCCGGACACCCTTGAAAAGGTGAAGCGACTTGCGGTTAAAGAGAAGGAGCACGAGGATGCGAGGCTTGCGCTAAGAGAGCGCGAGTTGATCCGATTCTTGAAACCGATGAAGATGTCGATATTATGACGACACCTCAAATTCAACCTTGCACTAAGTACCCTCCGAAAGGATCGGCACGGAAACTTGCCGAGGGGCTTCCGCAAGTGGGTCAAGCGATCTTTGAGGAGTTGGAGGCGCGGGAAGCGAGAGGTAGGTGCGTGGGCGAGTTAATCCAAAAGGATATTGCCATGGCCGAGGCGACTCCGAAAGAGCGTGTGGCCGGTCTTGTGGATGTTGTGGATGAGTCGGAATCACTTTGCTATATTGATGACGACGCCACTCGATCAGAAAAGGGACCAGATGTATCGCTGCCGCAGCCCCAATGCGAAGCTGCGATGAATTTGAACGAGGGCTCTGGTGCGAAAGCTCAAAATGTGATTGACCTGGATGCTCCAGAAGTTGAAGCTTCGGCGGCACAGACATCTCGTTCGCCTCCACCGGTGTCACGAGATGTTGACCCGGCGTCAGCGAAACCTATTGAGGCTGCCGCGTCGGGGAAATTGACGGCGTCCGAAAGTCTCCAGCCTGAAGACGCTGGTACAGTGCTTTAACTTAAGAGCAACATTTTCGTGCTCTTTGTTTTTATCGCGCATTTTGTTTGTTTACGCTTTTTGCTTTCCCATTATTTTTGGCAGCGAACACTTTGGTCAACTTGAGCATTAAAGACCGGGAGAAGGAGGTGTCCCGGATTGAGGCGGATCCCTTCGCATCAAGGCCGGAGTCTCGCGTTAATGCTTTGGGGAGCCGGGTGTGATGCTTCGTTTATCGTTTTGCTTTTTGATTTTTGACTTTGCGCCTTCGTCGTGCTTTGGCGATGCGAAGGATATGCGCTAGATGACATTGTTCTTGATCATCTCGCAGATTTTGAACGTACCCTGAAGGACACGAGCGGCGATGATCTAATGAAGATTATGCGCGCTTATCTTTCAAGAGGTATCGTCGCACGCCGAAGGGCTTCGAGAAGGCTGCGTCGGAAGCGATAACCTCGGTCGACAAGCAAAAGATGTTGGAGGATGAGAATCGACGTTTGAGAGAAGAGAATGAGAGGTTAAGACGCGACGCCGATGGTTGGGCGAATCGGCGTGTCAAGCACCAAGAAGCCCTTGACGCTTTAAAAAGAGAGCTTGAGTTGAGCGTGAAATGCTATGAGGAGTGTCGTCAAGAATTGAAAGATATGTTGACGCGGTATGATGCGCGAGAACATCTTGGCGACCGCCAATGCCGACCTCATTGCGGGGTGAAGAAGGCGAAGGGCGAGCTTGAGGATACTCTAGAGAAAATGAAGCTTCTTGTCACCAATGGGGGGCGTATCTAGCGGCCGAGTATCGTCGAGCTTTGGAGAGCTTCGGTGCCGAGGCCCGAGGGACTTCAAGATTACCGACAACATCTCGAGTTTTGTAGAGTGGGCATAGCGAGTTGAAGCTTCTTCCCGACACCATGAGCAAGATTGGGGACTATGGCACCGCTACCCTGCTCCGAGATGTTCTTTGAGCCTTCTCGAGCGACGGGGTTGTGAACACTTCAAGGCTTTTGGAAGCCGAGGCTTCGTGTTTCCCTCACCCGACGACGCTCTAGCCCCAAGTAAGACGGTTGATCGATAAATAAGATCATCCTTCGCAACTTCTGGGCCAAGAGTGGGCGAGCGCACGCGCGAAAGAAGGCAGTGGATCGCTTGGCGAGGGTAGGTCTTTTTGGTTTATTTCGGCTTCGGTCACCTTTGCTAATCGATTGCTTATGATGGTTGTTAATGCTTTCTTCCTTCTCACAGCTCCATTTTGGGCAGGCAAAACAAGATTTGGAGCTTCGAGAGCATCGCACGACGCACGGTCCTGAGGCAACTTTGGGGCCTTATGGGCCCCCTAGGGACTGGCCGCCGAAGCCAGCGGCGATGCCCCTAAGCGAGGCAATCCCCGGAGCCCCGGTTCGCGAAGCGCCTCCGGGCGAAGGTGGTCAGGTGGATCCTGTTACCGGAGAAGCGTTGGCTCCCCTTCGGTTCTGAATCAGCGGATTAGTGTTTTGAATGAAAACTGAGTGTGGCGTGTCGGCCACTTAAACATTTGAGAGTTAAAATGTAAACTTGTATGCGACGACGAGGTGTTGTAAACGCCGGTCGTAATTTTTGTCGTGCTAAGGTTCTTGAACGTTTGGAGCTGAAGTTATCGCTGCTTTCGAGTTATAGCTTTCGGAAGAAAACGTCTTCCCCCCCTTCGGAAGCAGAGATAACTTCAGCTTGAACACTTTGCTTGGAATTGTTATGTCATCGGAGTTTAGAACTTGTTGGTTTGCTTAGACGTTGCGCGATGCTAAGTGTTGAATTTTCTCGTTTGTTGTTTACGGTTTTTGATGGAAACGAATAAAAACTAGCCTGCGACGCGACGCCTAGGCGTGGAACGTGTCGAAGGACTAGGAGCTGTTTTGAATTTGTCAAATTTTACAGCTTTTGAGCTGTTTTTTGACGAGGCATTTACTCGCGTTTTTTTGAAAAGTGGTCGTCCCTGAAGCGTGCTTTATCATTTGCGACGTAGTTTCCGCGCAAGTTAGGGACCGTAACTTTTCAGCTATCATATTGTTTCGATTCGAGACTGAATCGCTTTAGAACGTCCTTCCTGGACGGGCTGTCGCGAGGACAGCTCTTTGTAAAATTGATTCTTGTGAATCGTTTCGACTGCACCACTTGTGGGTGGGCTATTAATGAATAGCACTTTGATGCTCTCACTTTCGGAGAGGGCTATTTTGAAATAGCACTTCAATTCATCCTCTTTTGGGATGGGCTATCTTAAGATAGCACTTTAAGCTATGCGAAAGAAACACAACAAAACTTTAGGGAGGAAGTATTCCATTCATTTGGAAATAAATTTTACATCAAGGCTGCCTCGTTAAAAACCTCACGCTCCAGAGTGGAGTCCTCCCTATGTGAGGAAAAGAGTACCCGCCTTGTTATTGAATTGTAAAGTGCGAAAGTAAATACTGGAAAGTGTAGATCTAAGATGAGTTCTCCGCACTTATAGTACCGTGCGAAAGGCTCCTACCGAAAGTAGACTACGGAAAAAACTTACACAAGTTGTCCACATTCCATGAATGAGGCAACTCCACACCCTGCTTCGTCCTTGAGGCGAAAAGCCCCATCTCGAATCGAACTTGAGACCACGTAGGGTCCCTCCCAAGCGAATTGAAATTTTCCTACGGCGTCGGCATTCTTCTTTCTTTTCAGGACGAAATCTCCCACTTTGATGTTCTTGAGGGATACTTTCTTGTTCCTCCACTTCCTGGTTTCCTCTTGATACTTCAACAGGTTTTGGACTGCATCAAGCCTGTCGATTTCCACTAGATCCTTGTCAGCCTCTTCACTCTCGCGAGAGCTGCCGGCCAAAACTCTGGCGCTTTCGTTGTTGAGTTCTTCGGGGCACATCGCTTCGGCCCCATACAACAGTCTGAATGGGGTGAATTTGGTTGTTCTCGATTCTGTAGTGTTGTGCGACCATACGACTTTCGAGAGCTCATCCGCCCACTTTCCTTTCTTCTGCTCGAAGAGGCATTTTTTAATGGCAGAGAAGATTTGCCCATTGGCCCTTTCCACAGCGCCGTTGGATTGGGGATGGTACACGGATGCGAAGCATAGCTTCGTCCCAATTGAACGACAGTATTCCCTGAAATCTTGACAATCGAATTGCTTTCCATTGTCGACAGTGAGCTCTTTGGGTACCCCAAATCTGCAAATGATTTGCTGCCAGAAGAACTTCCTGATAGTGGCTGAGGTGATAGTAGCGAGAGGTCTTGCCTCGATCCATTTTGTGAAGTACTCGACTGCTACCACTGCGAACTTGAAGTTACCCTGGGCAGTAGGGAGCGGCCCGACGATGTCCATTCCCCAGCGTTGTAACGGCCAGGTAGGTGTGATGAGTTGCGATGGCGCGCCGGGCCTTCGCTGATGCTTTGCCGCGAACTGGCATGCCCTGCAAGTTTTCACGATGTGCTCTGCGTCTTTTATGGCCATTGGCCAATAAAAACCTTGCCTGAAGGCTTTTTCTGCCAGTGCTCTCGCTGCAATGTGCGAGCCGCACATCCCTCCATGGATTTCTCTCATGAGCTCGATGCCTTGATCTTGGGAAATGCATTTGAGCAGTGGTGCACATACGCCCAGCTTGAACAGGACATCATCCTTGAGGATGTAACCCTTGGCTCGCGCCTGCATTCTTTTGAGGTCGTGGGTTTCGACAGGTTCATAGTGCCCGCGAAGGAAGGCAATTATGGGGGCTCTCCGGTCCGGGCTTGCGATTGCATTGATGATGCTGAGCGGTTGCTTGTCCGGCTTTGTGGACGGAGCAACTAAAATTTCGAAGAATACATCCGAGGGCATCGCCTCCCCCTTGCGGCCTTCTTTGCGAGCTCGTCGGCTTCGCCGTTGTATTTCTGGGCGGGTGTTCGATGGTGAATCCTCGAAAATGCCTTTCCATTTTGCGCACCTCCGCTAAGTACTTGACTAGCTCCGGCTCCTTGGCCTCACTTTCCTTTTCCACATGGTCTTTGATGACCTTGGCGTCGCATTTGACTAGGAAGTTGCTGGCCCCTAGAGCTCTTACTTTGCGAAGGCCTAGCGACAAGGCTTCGTATTCGGTGGTATTGTTAGTGCATCCGTCGGATGGGTCCTTGTAATCTAACCGGGCGGCATATCTTAGCTTGATGCTGCCGGGGAGGTGATGATGGCCGCAATGCCGGCACCCTTGCGCCCCCGAGCTCCGTCACATCGATTTCCCAGCATTGGCACTAGCTCTTCGTCGGCATTGACGTTGCTAGGTGAAGTCCGGTCTACGATGAAGTCTACTAGGACTTGGGATTTGATTGCCGATCTCTTTCCAAAATCAATTGTGTATTCCGACGAGCTCGGTTGCCCATTTGGCAATTCGGACAAAGCCTCCTTGTTAATGAACGGATCGTTCGAGAGGTTGATCCGTGAGCACCTTGTGACTTTGTGAGCCTCGAAGTAATGCACCGAGCTTTCTTGTGGTCATGATTACGGCGTAAGCAATTTTCTCTAGCTCGAGTAGTGCGGTTTGACCCCGGCTAAGGCTTCGGAGACAAAATAGGCGGGGATTGGAGTTTGCCTTTTTCGGTTTCGACCTCTCGGACCGGAAACGGCGGCGCGGCCCTTGAGGCGGCTACGTAGAGGAGTAGCGGTTCCGAGGGCGAAGGTGGGGACAAGATTGCCATCTTTTCTATGTAGTCCTTGAGCTCGGCGAAAGCCTTGCTTTGCTCGGGGGCCCCATTCGATTGCGCCCTTGCCTTTTAGTGCCTTGAAGAATGGAAGGCTTCGCTGCGGACCTTGAGATGAATCTGTTCAAGGCTGCTACTCGGCCGTTCAATTTACGGACGTCTTTCTTCGTTTTGGGCTCCTCCATTTCCCTGATTGCTTTGATTTTGTCGGGGTTGGCTTCGATTCTTTTAGTGGAAATGAGGCACCCCAGAATCTTTCCTTTTGTGACCCCGAACACACATTTGTCCGGGTTTAGCTTCAAGCCGGCCCTCCTCATGTTGGCGAAGGTTTCACCGGATCATTTACGTGGCTGGCCACTTCGGAGCTTTTTACGATGAGGTCATCGACATAGGCACGAATGTTCTTGCCTATCCGTGGCTTGAATACCGCCCCGGTCATTCCGGTGAACGTTGAGCCGGCATTTTTCAATCCCTCGGCATGCGGACGAAGCGCGAAGGTTCCGAAGGGTGTGATGAAACTGGTTTTCTCCTCGTCCTCCTTCGCCATCCAACACCGATGGTAACCGAGAGAAACAATCCAACGAGAGACATGATCGCGGCGTTGGCCGCGAATCCACCACTTGATCCATTCGGGGTAACGAATAGTTATCTTTTGGCGTTGCCTTGTTTAGATCGGTGAAATTGATGCACATGCGCCATTTGCCGTTCTTTTTCTTGACAGCACCGTGTTTGCCAACCATTTAGGGTACATGACTTCGCGGATGACGGTGGCGTCAAGCAGCCTTTGGACCTCTGACTTGACGGCCACCACCTTGTCGTCGGACATCTTTCTCAACTTCTGTTTGCGTGGCTTGACCGATGGGTCGATGTTCAATTTGTGCTCGATGAAACTTCGGTCGACGCCTGTGAGATCTTTGGCGGACCATGCAAAGACATCTTTGTTTTTCTGGAGGAAAAGAACTAGACTTGCTTCCTCATCAGCCGATAGATCCGAGCCGATGACGACGGCCTGATCGAGGATCATCGTGTCCAAAGGAACTCGCTTGGTCTCGCGATCCGGGCCGGATGTTGATTTTTTCTTTGTCTGCCTTCGGCTGCTTTTCTACCTCGTTGCGTTCGACTGCCTCGTCGAGGGCGTGCACGTTTCGCTGCCCTGGGGTACGGCCTCTTTCTAGGTTGCGGCCATCGTTTTGATGACCCCATATTGTGATGACCCCCAGCGTCGCGGGATTTTGATGCATAGAAATGCTTGGTGGATGACTGCCTCAAACTTGTTGAGGAACCCCCTGCCTAGGATACCATTGTATGGATAGTACATTTCCACAACGTCGAAGGATAAATACTCAGTTCTGGCATTTTGTACTTGTGCCGAAAGATACGGGGAGGACCACCTTGCCCATCGCGTGGATGACAAGCCCCCAAGCCATACGGAGGTGTGTCCGGTGGTTGCAACAAATCTCTATTGAGCCCCATCTTGTCAAAGGCGTCGGCAAAAATGATGTCCGCGATGATCCGTTGTCCACCAACGGCTTTTCCCGCAGTCCAGCTCGCTATATTGGCTTCTATCACAAGAGCATCGTTGTGAGGGAAACCTTGCGGCCTTACGTCCTCCTCCGAGAAGGTAATCGGGATGTGAGACCATCTTGTTTTTTCCACTCTTCCTTCCACACGGATGTTTCGCACCTCGAGAAAGTAGTGTTTCCGCTCCTTCTTGGTTTCGAACTCCGGGGCGGAGCCCCACGAAATAGGCATTATGGTGCCGACGGATGGCAAAGGGTCGCTTTGGCCCTCGAGCTTGGCCGGGAGCGGTGGAGCCGAGGGACCTTTGTAAGGAGGGGGAGGGGGGAGGAATAGGATGTTGCTCGACGAACTGCGCTCGATATTTTGAGCTTGGAAAGTTTGTGATTGCCAAGGCGGAGGGCCGGGGGTAATTGGGTAGCGGTGGTTGGTATTGAGGTGGTTGGAATGGGTTTGCCAAAACGCGACGCCCGGAGGATGGAAATAGAATCTGCTACTTCGGGGGGTTTCTTGCCGCCGCATCCTTCGCATGGCCGCTCTCTATTTTTTGGGTATGCGAAGGCTCGATTCCGAATCCCCCCAACAATGCGAGCACCACCGGCTTGCCCTCGACCCTAGAGAGCTTGGCGTCTCGCTCCGCCCGGCAACTTCGCGCCGCCTCGCGAGCGACGCGCTCTCGCTCCGGCGCCGACCGGGCGTCGGCGAGTGCGGCTTGCTCCTCGCCGGAGCCGCCCCTCGGCCCCTTGGCGGGCGGTGTGCTCTGCGAAGCCGCTCCTCGGCAACGGCGAGCGCCGCGACCTTGACGTCGAGGGCGGCCTTCGGGTCATCGGCCTCCTTGGCCCTCTCGCTCAAGCGCGCGTGCGCTCCTCGGCCCCCGGCGCCGCCGCGCTCGCGCCCCCTCGAGCGATGAGCGGAGCTCCCGGTTCTCGCCGCGGACGCCGGCCACCTCCGCCTCCCGGTTGGTCGCCGGCGTCGGCATCTTCTCCGAGTCCGAGCATGCTCCGCCACGGCGCCTCATCACGGTCGATGAGGGCCGTGCGGATCCGCTCAAGGCCGGAGCGACGCGCCGGGTCTTGCCTCGCGCTCTCGGGGAGTTCATCGCGCAAGACCGTGGCTCGGTACGCCAACCCGCCCGTCCGGGTCCGGAGGGCGTCGGCTAGCGCGTCGAAGGCGCCGCATCGCTCCCGGACTCCGGTGAAGCTCGGCGTTCACCGATCGAAGGCGCCATACTTGTCGTGGGCGCGGCGCTTGAGCTCCCGTCGCCCACAAGTCAAGACCCGTAAGCATCCCGATACGGAGACAACGTGCGGGAAACGAGAAGAAGGGGAGAACGAGCAGCGATGCCCTACCGGAAGACATGCCACGCGGGGCCGCCGTGGACCCTCGGCGCCTCGTTCGGCGCACGATTGAGCGTGGCGCCGTGGGCGCGGAGCTCTCCCCACGGCTCCTCGCTCCGCCCGGGCGTCGGCGAACGCAGGCGGGTCGTCAGGGACCCCCTCCACCTGGGCGGAGTGCCCGGCGCGAGAAGATGAGGCCTCGGCGCCATGCCCCCGCCCCCCGCCACCATGTGGCCCTCGCGCCGCCTCACAAGAGCCCCCTCTTGGGACTCCGGGGAGAGTGTGGGGAAGCTGACCCACTGGTCCCACACGGGTGGCGGGGAGTCGTCGTCCGGGATCTCCACCACCTCCGCCCGGAACCGGCCGGCGCGGGCCCTCTGCGCCGCCTCCGCCGGCGCTCCCACTTGCGCTTCCATGGCCACGGGCGCCCGACGCGGCGCCGTGGCCGTCACCCTCCGGCCGTGCCTCCACGACCACGGGTGCCCGTCCGCCCTCCTCGGCCCGCGACCACGGGCGCCGCCGCAGCCGCACCTCGCTCGCCCCGCCGCGGCCGGCGCCGCGGACCGCGCCTCCGTCGTGGCGCCCACCGCCGGCGGCGGCGTCACCACCGCGGCCGCCGCCGCGGCCGCGCCTGCCACGACCGGCGCCCGCCGCTCTTCGACGACCGCCGGCCGCGCGGCCGGCAGTCGATCGGCCGGCCGAGGCCGCGGGGCCTCGGCCCGCGCCTTGCGAGCCCTCGCCCGCCGCCGCCGTGCCCCCGCCGCGCGACGCCCTCGACGGGCGCCGCCGGGTGGGGATGGATGCGTCCGCCCTCGGCACCTTGGCCGGTGCGAGGGGGAGGCACGGTTGGCACCACCCCCGCGCAAGCACAAACGAGAAAGTTGGAAGGCCCGATCGTCGAAAAACCAAACCGAGCCGAAGAACGAGCCCCTTACCTCGAAGAGGAAAAGGCGCGCTTCCTTTTCCTCGAGGCTTCGGCGAGACGAGGCCGCGCGCGCCGCCGCCGCGCCTCCCCGACGTTGCCGCCGCGCGCGCGGCCCCGCCCCGCGCGCGCGCGCGCGCCGCGCGCGCGCACGCACGGCCGCGCGCACCTCGCGCGCACGCGCCGGCGCCTCGCGGCGCGCGCCGCCCCCGTTGTCGATTGCTGGCGGCGGGCGCCGTTGCGCCCGCCCCGGCGCGACGCCGCCCTTGCCGCCGGAGCCGGCTCCGGCGACGGGGGCGCGAGCTCCCACCTATCGGAGGGGCCCCGCCCCCCGCCCTCTTCCTCTTCGTCCTCCTCCAAGGACGAGTACTCCCCTCGGTCCCCGGGGAGGAAAGCCCCGGCTCCTCGCGGCCGCCGGTACTCCGCGCTCCATCGCTCGCGGCGCTCGCGGTGCCGCCGCGCGCGCTCCCTCCGCGCGCCGCCCGCTCCCCGCTCCCCCCGCTGCGCCGCCCGACCGAGCGCGCGGGAGTCGGGGGTGGGCGGAACGGACTTCGCGGCGGTGAAGTTCACCAGCTGCATGCGAGAACGTCAATGGCGCGTCGGGGGGCAGAGGCAACACCAAGAACTAAAATGGAATCAAGAATCATACTCACCAGCGGGCCGGTGGGGAGCATCTCGAGGTCCCACGGGGTTCGGCCTGGGCGCGCCAGCATCCGGGTGTCGACCGCGTTCCGCGCCAGGGTGAGCGCATATGGCCGCCCGAGGGGAGTCGGGAGCATCCGCGACCTCGCCGGCGCGACGGGGGTTCGCCTCCTCGTCATCTCGTAGATGCGGAGCGGCCTCTCTATCGGGGGAACGACCCGCCGGTGATGGAGGAAGGCGAGGACGCCCACCGCGGTCGGCCCTTGCTCCGTCGGGCTCCTCGGGCGGCCGGGACCGAGTCCCCGCCGCCTCGGTGCCGGGCCGTGGACACCCCGTAGCCCCGGGAGCCGGGCTTCTCCTTGAACACCCGACCGGTGGGGGGGGGGGGAGGCCGGGCTCGGCGTTGCGCGGTAGGAACCATCCCCGCTCCCGGCCGGCGTTGTTCGTCGTCATGGTGCGGGGGATGTAGTCGTCCTTGAACCGCCCCCGCGGGCGAGTGACATCCCGCCGGCGCGCACCGCGGGGCGGGTCCTTGGCTCCGTCGTGGGCTGCGTGAAGAGCTCCGCGCGGAAGAGGTGTACCCAGAGCTCCCAGTTAACTGGGATCCCCAGATACCCCTCGCAGACACCCACGAACGTGGCCGCTGCGCGAAATCGCGTTGGGCGCGAAGTTGTGCAACTCCACGCCGTAGTAGTGGAACAACGCTCGCATGAAGCGGCTCGCCGGCGCGTTGAAGCCTCGCTCGTGGAAGCGGGTGAAGCTCACCACGTAGCCTTCCGGTGGGTTGGGCGCGCGGTCCCCGCCGGTGGCACTATCCACTCCGCCGGGCGGCCATCCTCGTTTGCCGCCAGGCGGCCGGCGGCGACCGCGCTCGCCAAGGGCCGGTCGGGTCACCGACGACCGCTCCCCGGGCGTACGGGTCAAGGATCGTGAGGGGCGGAAGCGGCGCCATGAGAAGGGGACAAAGGAATGCGAGAGCGGTGGACAGGAAGAGGAAGAAGAGCTCTAATGACGAAGCCGCACGGTAGCGAAAGCGAAGCGAAGACGAAAGCACGGGGGGCTAAAATGGCGGGGCGCTAAGGTAAAAAACTGCCGCTTCCCCTTCCCCTCAGATTTATAAGCCGTGGGCGAGCTCTCCGGAGCGGATGTCCCGCGCGCATTAACTTGCGGGGAATCTTCTCTTCTCGATGGAGAGCGGACCCCACCACGACCGCGGCGGCAACATCACCGCGAACGGGCCATCATCACGGTGAAGACTAGCGGGGGCCGTGGCGGCGGTCACGTCCGCACCGCCCACGCCGCCCACTACGCGCGCGCGCGCGGCCGCGACGCCTAAAAAGGCGCGCCCGCGATGGGAAACCGCAGCCTCTACTATAGAGCATTTAATGGCCCGGTCCCTTGCAAAGCTAGGAGAACCCTCGAGCGGCACGGACTCCTGGCTTGGGATAAATTCCGCCCTCGGAAGGGTACAGGCGTGAGAAGGTCGCCTCGAGGCCCGCTTGAAACAAAGCGGGCATCGCGAGCACCCATACCACGTAGGACCCTCGAGCGGCACGAGCCCCTGGCTCTAGACAATGTCAACCCTCTAAAGGGCACAGGCGTGAGAAGGTCGCCTCGAGGCCCACTTGAAACAAAGCGGGCGTCACGAGCACCCATGCCACGTAGAACCCTCGAGCGGCGCGAGCCCCCGGCTCTAGACAATGTCGACCCTGCGAAGGGTACGGGCGTGAGGAGGTCACCTCGAGGCCCGCTTGGGACAAAGCGAGGCATCGCGAGCACCCATGCCACGTAGGACCCTCGAGCGGCGCGAGCCCCTGTCTCGACACGATACCAATCCCCCAAAGGGGCACAGGCGTGAGAAGGTCGCCCGGGGCCCGCTTGAAACAAAGCGGGCACCACAAGCACCCATGCCACACTGTGTTACTAACCAGCGCCTCGGGGGCTGGATCGCCCAGACCCCTCGACGGCTGCGAACGCAAAAGACGGGGCCGCCCAGGCACCGCCCCGCACGGCCCTACTGATCAGAGGTTCAAAGCCTGACCCTCGACGGGTTCGAACAGGCACCCCGATCGTAGAGTCGGGGACGACGAAGGCACGCGCATTCGAGCCGTTCCTCGAGCCCGCCGGCTCGAGGGTGCCCCATATGTCGTGTTCGAGAGCCGGCGAGGGCGGCCTAGCGGGGGATCCCACCGAGGGAGAGCTTCCGCGCCCTCGGTCCCTATCAAACGGGACCGAGCCCCACCCTAGCAAACCCACGCAATCGCTTCCATGGACGTGTCTCCGGACCACGCGGCCTACCCTTATCGAACGGGGCATGGGCGTCCACTCGAACCACCCACTAGTAGCTCAACGAGGAATCCGCGGTCGCGACCCGCTCGATGGGGGTTGCGGAAACCTCACCCTCCGTCTCGCGGAGGGACGGTGAGGGCGCGTTAAGAAGCAAGTCGTAAAGCTCTACCCGATCGCCTCGAACGGGCCCGGAGCTCGGGGGCTTGACGCACGGCTACACCTCCTTGAATTGCACCCGCCGAGAAACGGCGCCCGGCGGCGCGTGCGTCACCGAAGCCGGGCGAGATATCGCCGACGCCGGTTGAGACATGTACCACGCCCTCCGACCGGCTCTCGCGGTTAACCCCTAAACGAGCATCCACGCTCTGCGGGGGCTCGGGGGCTAGACCCGCGGGTCCGCCCGACGCGGCCCCACGGAAAGCGTTTGCAAGACAAGAAGGGAAGAACGTCCTATCGGTAGGTTCCGGCATGCGGGAGCCTCAATGGCAAACCCACGGATGCTCGGGGGCTGCGTCGGGGACAGCCCTAGGGGTCCCCTTTAACAACGGGGAAATCCCCACTTAAAACCCGCAACAAAGCCAAACACACTTTGCCTAACCATGCGGGATACGGCCCATGCCACGGGGACCCCAACGGCCCACCAAGGCGGCCCTCTTAAAGATCCCCTCGAGTAGGCTCCGCCTCGCTCGAGGATGCGCTCCCCTTCGGGCGGGCTCCGCCCCGTTCGAGGGGGGTGCGCTTCCCTCGAGCGGGCTCCGCCTCGCTCGAGGGCCCGCTCCCCCTCGAGCGGGCTCCGCCTCGCTCGAGGGTCCGTCCCGCCCTCGACCGGGGTTCGCCTCGCTCGAGGGCACCCCGCACGCGTGCACCGGCCCCCGTACGCGGGCATTTAACGCCCGACACCGGCGGGACGGCGCCATCATGCGCCGGGGCTCGCGCCCGGTGCCGCCGCACCAACTCCCCGGAGGGGAGCCCATCCCCATCACCGTGGGGAGGGAGCGTGCGGCGGGGACCGGGTGCCGGTCCCGTGACGCCGTGCACCCTCGCTCCAAGATGCGGCCGACGCGCCGAGCCCTCGAAGGGGGGCCGGCCGCACCCTCAATTTACTTTCTTGTGATTCTGCGGGGTTAGGTGGAGGCGCTAGGCCGGTGGAGCGCCATCCCCGCCTTTGTTACGGTATGGCCGCCGCCCGCGCGTGCGGGCGCACGCCGGCGCCGTGCGCGGCGGCTCCGGCCGTGGAACGTGTTGGGACGGGACGCCGTTTTACCTACTCCTGTACTCCGTACGGGCCAATGTCAGCAGCTCCCTCGAGCCTATCAGAAGACATCACCACCATCCGCCGCCCTTCTACCCTCGAACCGCCACTGTTCGGGTACAAGATAGGCCATGATGGCCAGATCGCTGCAAGGATCGTCCGGACGGCCGCCCACTCTATAGCATAGCACGCCACGCCCCTTCACGTAGCTAAATAGCGCGGCGCGCATGTGATTCGCTCCCCCCTTGATCTATAAAAGGTTGACGAACCCTCCCCGCCGCCGCGGGGGACGGAGACGGACAGAACACAACAGGAGACGAGCTGCGCCACGCACTTGCTCTCCAATCCTCCCACAACATCTTCAGTCACTACGCCAGGGACTTGGAAGCCAGGCTTCCTCTCCCGCCTTGCTTGTAGCAGCCCCACTACAGGCACCCCCGGTGCTGAGCAATATAGTGCCTTGAGCACACCACTGCTGGACGTACGACCCCCTCGGCCGGAACCAGGATAAATCCCGTGTCTCTTATTGCTTAGCATCGACCATGAAGGGATAGACCTCGGCGCTTTCTCTTGGTTAGTGTCGGGACCAAATTCCGCACCGACAACATGGTCCTAAATCTCCCCCTTGATGAGTGCATTGACAACACCCACATGAAAGTAACAAGAGAGAAAAGAAAAAGAAAAGAAAAGAACAAAAAGAAACTCCAACAAGCGATCGAAAGCCAAACAAAGGCAAAGAGCAAGATCACTTGAAGAAGACAAGTCTCGGACCCCTTAGGCAAGGGCAACGGCTCGACACATCCGAGACAAAGCAAAGCTCAAACAAAGAGCGCAAACCACCGAATCAAAGCTCGAACAACCACAAAGAGCTCCCCCTGCACACATGCAAGCTCCCCCTGAACCAATGCACCTCCCCCTGGACGAATGCATGCAAGACACCACTTGAAACAGGGCAGCTGCAACAACTCAGCCCTGACCGGTCAGACCGGTCAACACCACCGGTCAGACCGGTGTGCAACATGTGTACAGAACCAGCACTCACACCGGTCAGACCGGTGACCCTGACCGGTCAGACCGGTGCACAACAGAGCCCAGAAATGGCTCGAAACCACCTGAAAACCTTCTAAACACGTCCAGCAAGCCATTTCAAGCTCAAACTTCTCCCCCTTGTTGGCAATGCATGAATCAAGCCAAAAATGCAAAATTTTCAACCTAGAGCTTCTCAAATAGACAAAATTCAACAAACAATGCTACACATGTCCAAATGAGCAAGTTAGATACTCTACGGCTTCGTATCGATCTCAACTACATGATCACCAAGTTTCACAACCATTGGATGAAGCTAAGAAGGATTTTGGCAATTTTGCGAAAAACTTGCCTCTCATGAGCAAAGTCCTAAACATGATCAAAGCATATCAAAATGGCAAAGCCACACAAACTTCATGCTAGGACAGCCATTCTAATCATAATACCATCACAAACACCCACAAGCACCTCATGTCATGTCAAAGCCACCGAGCCATGTGCCTACTTCTATGTATGAGACTTCTCATTGGTAGGCATCATGCAACGGTTTAGCACCCAAAGCAAATTAAATTCAGCACATATGACATGGGAGCACATTTCCAAGCATTGTTCATTTCATTTCCAGATTTGTAAATGGTACATGAAATGTCTTTGCGACAAAAAGGAACTTATGCCCCTCCACAAGATAAAACAAGAGGGCTAAACATTCATGATGGCAAATGAGCCTTTGGCCTCATATGATCAATAAACTAGCTATCCAACCACAAATTAAGCATAACAAGGCCACAAAAACATGTCAAGAACATGTAAAGGCATTTACACATGAGAGGGCATACATGTGACATTTATCAAAAGCATAGCTATCAACCATGGATTATTCATCAAGATCATCAAGAGCTAAGCCAAACTAACCATAGCATACCAAACAAGCTCACAAAGACATATATCTCATTCCCCGGTGAACAATGTATATGAGAGAAGCTTTTCCTAACCAATGCATATGATACAAAATGCATTCAATCTAAGATACAAGGATGCCTATACATCATGTTACATATGCCATGCCAAATGCAAGAAATGCACAAAGAAATGCTATACATATGCTACCACCGGCTCCTCGAGAAGAGGCAAAACGGGCTCGACACCACCGGCAAAGAGAGCTCCCACACACCCAACTCAAGAAATCAAACACACACCAAGTTCCCCCCGCAAACGAGTGAAAGTTTCTTGATCTAGGGGTTTTGTGAAAATATCGGCTAGTTGGTCATGTGTGGGTACATGGATCAAAGCTATCTTCCCTTTCTCTACGTTGTCTCTCAGAAAATGGTACCTCACTTCTATGTGCTTGGTTTTGGAATGGAGCAACGGGTTCTTTGCAACGCTTATGGCACTGGTGCTATCACATTGAAGTGGGACATGGGTATACTCCTCACCAAAGTCACTCATGGTGTAGGTGATCCAAATGAGTCGAGAGCAACAACTAGCGGCGGCAACATACTCGTCCTCTATTGACGGTGAAAATCCGTCAACCTAGCCATGAGTTTACCTTCGGTGTTGGCATGATTTTTATACCTTATCCATTGGTACTAACCCCCGTGGTATAACAAGTTCACGTGTGCATGTCGGTTTTGGAGTTTAGTGTTTATGCGGGGTTTTAGTGTTGAATGCAAGACTTCGGGATAAGTTCATCAAGCACCTCATGACAAGACCTTGAAGCCCCGTACAAGTCATGCAACGAAGCAAACTTAACTCCAAGAAGCCGGGGACTTGATCCGAGAAGACGACGGACTCAGAGGACACGACCGAAAAAGTCTTTGAATCTTGCAAGACAAAGAGTTGAGTCCAATTCGGAGAGAAACGACAACATGGACCTACATGTAGAAGGGGGAAACATCCGGGAAGCGAGGGAACCGACGTAGAGCAAAGGAGCCCTCGGGGGCCGGGCACAGGTGGGCCTAGGCCGGCCGGCCCGGTCCGGTCGGCCCCGGCCCATCCGGGCCCATTTGCCCCCTCCTTTGCCCTAGCCGCCAATCGGGCTATTTATAGCCCCACGACCGAGAGCCACAAAGAAAAGAATTCGTCATCGGTGCTGCCGAAGAGCGAGAGAAGAGAGGGACACCATCTCGGAGAGGAGAGGGTCGAGCTAGTTGACTAGGGTTTCCTTAGCCGACGTGGGAACCTTGTATGGAAGACCACGTCGGAGTTCCGGAGCTAGAAGCAAGATCAAGGAAGGATCCCGGTGGTGATCTTGTGTATGTATCATTGTCATAGTTGAATTATCAAGTTGAATCTCTTCTTAGCGATCAAGTGTTTCCTCGAAGATTTCGTTTTTCGATCGGCTTTGCTTATTCCAATTCTATTCGCGCGATAGATTACATAGGGTGTTCTTGTAGCCGCGGTGGCTAGAGGTACACGCCGGATCTTCCGAAAGAATCTCGACTTGTCTTTTGACTCGCCCTAAGCTCCCCGAATGAATAGGGATACGTTGTGACGAACGGGGGTTCCGAAAGGCGGATGTTTTCGGATTTGGACGGGAAACCACGATTTAAAGACGCTTCTTATAAGATTCGATTTGCTACATCTTCTCTTGCTTGGAACTTCAACAAAAGGCTTACCCCGATCCCTCTAGATCGGTTTATCCACCTAATCTTACTTTGTTTTCTCCGGTCTTTAGTAGATTAGATTTATCTTTGTTTGTGTTCTTATCTAGATGCATTAGGGTTTCTCTTTTACCAAAGATTGAAGTTATTTGGCTTTACTAGATCAACTCTTGCGTCACACATTTGTTCCACGGATTCGATACCTTGGGTTCACCACTCGAGGGAAGAAGGGTCCCTTGACTACGACGGGAGACTTGTCCGCTTGCAAGTCACAAACGAACTTTGATACAATTATTAACCGTCAACAAGCCCATTTTTACGGCGCCGTTGCCGGGGAACAAGTGATCAAGATTTGATTTTTTATTGCCTTTTTGTAATTTTCAGTTTTCTTTTTGTTTTTATTTTTGCATCTACTAAACTTTGATCATCCTCAAAATACATCTAATCTAGTTTGTCTAACCCTAGTTTTCATAGATTTATTTTTCCTTTCTAGTTTTTGCATACTTTGTTTATTGCTAACCCTAACCGGAGATGGTTGGCTACCTCTCCAAGAAACCCAAACTTTTTTGTGGATGATCCGGGAAAACTTTACGAGGTAAAGGAGACGTGCAACACAAGCTAAAGGGTTGGAAACCCTAGATTCAAAAGCCGAAGTTGAAGGACCGCCGGAATCTCCAAGGGAATCACCACCTCCAAGTCCAAAGGAAGATCAACCTAAACCGACATCATTGATCTACCTATCATAAACCTTCAAGACGCCGGAAGGCCGTTCAAGATCAAGGTCTCAACTATCCGCATGACGATTGCGGGAGCTTGGGAGCGTTTCAATGAATACATATGAGCCGGATTCCTTGAGTGGCAAATCGGTTTACTTAAGAGGAGGATGGAGAAGATGGAGATAGAGAAAGAAGCTCAACACCTAAAGGCTGCCAAGGCAAGATCCACATGCGAGGATTGAAGTGCTCATCGTGATGAAGATGCTAGAGACGCAAGTGGGACAACTTGCCGGGCGCCCGATGGGTAACAAAGAAGAATATCCGAGACAACTCCAAGGTCCCAAGACGGCGAAGGCTACTCAAACTCATTCGGGAGAGAAGGATCACAACCGAAGGACCGGAGTTCGAGATGCCGAGCCACTACATGAAGGAAGTTGTTGCATCCGTCAAGACCAAAAGACAAAGCCAGCCTGTGAAGACCAAAAAAATTGACTAAGCCGAAGAAGAAGCCCGTACCCAAGATGGTGCGGAAGTGGGTACCCAAGATTGCAACGCCCGCAAAGAGCGTTGATCCGAAGTAATCAAGTGAAGAAGTCTAGCCATGGACTATAAACGAAGCGCTAGGCGGGAGGCAACCCGTTTCGTCGAGTCAAGAATAAGCTACCGGGAGGACAACCCGATTCCAGGTTTTTCGAGTCTTTTTAATAATTTAGTTTTGAGTTTTATTACGCAAAGACATTAGACTTAGAAGTGGTTGAACAATATTAGAGACATAATTCTTGATTGAATGTTTTGCTTTATCATAAACCTTTTGCATGAACCCTCCTATGTGCTTGTTTGTTCTTTTCTTTTCGAGAAACCTCAACCAAATAATTTCAGAACCTAACTCAACCTTTTACCCTCATTATGGTGCTGAGGTTGACTTATTTTTCATTCTAAAACCACACGAGTAGAGCCACGAATTATATCTATGTGTTAATAAAAAAATTCAGCACGTGGTAGAACTCGCGTGAACCTAGAAATCAAAACTTTTGGTTGGTTTTAAAAATCTATATCCTTGGTTTCTCTAGGATTAGAATTTTTCTAAGCCTATTCTAATTTTGTTTTATTCAAAATCTTTCTTATTTAGCCAAAATTAGAACCTAAACCTATGCCCCCATGATCAAGCCGGGAAAAAGTCTGCTCTCAACCGATGAAGGCAAACTATACCGGTGAGACCGAAATCGACGTAGTCGAAAAATATTTTCGACTTACATTTGTTTTTAATGGTTTAAAAACTTCTCTAAAATTGTGTTTGAGCTCTTGCATGGCTCTGAAAAATATTTTAAATTTCGAATTAGAGGAGTGCTTAACCTTAAACACACCTTAATGGAGGCAATCTAGTTTGAATTAATCATGCATGCACCATTGGATTCCCTTTCATCAACTTTCACCAATTCCACATGCAAAGGACAAGCATGGTGGGCAGCAAGCATCAACTTTGCAGGAATTTCATGGTGGCATGTGAAGCAAGTGGAGCTAGGGAGCATGGACATGACCCAAAGCATAAAGCATCAAGTGGAAGGACCAATAATGCAAGAAAGGGAGTGGACGAGAGCGTTTGGGCGGTGGAACTCGTGGAGCACGCGGGCGGGGAAAGTTGCGAGAGGCGAAATTATCGTCTTGGAAGAAAGAAGAGGCGGGGAGGTGCAACGAGGACCCCGGGCCGGCCGGCCCGGCCGGCCGGCCTCACCTACTTAAGGAGCCCCCGGCTCCGGTTTTACGAGCAAGCTTCCCTCTCCTTCCTTTGCTCGTGTGTTCAAGTTTGTGTGCTCAAAACCTCCGTAGACATAGCCAACCTTCCCAAGCTTGATAGCTCAAGAAAAAAATCCACATCCTTAATCCACTCAAAGTCCACATCCGAAGCAAAGAGTTTAAGTACCTAGTTACCGGTTGCAACCCGGAGTTTTAGTTGAAGAAAAGAGTGCAGCAACCATGTGGAAGAAGACCACAAGTCTCTTCTCCAAGAAGAAGAGTTCGTTGTCGTCCAAGCCGTCATCAACCACGTCTTCGAGGAGGCACTCGGTTTCCGAGTCTCCCCGGAGCATGGAGACGGATACGGCACCACCGAGGAGGAACGATGCTCTCCTCCTTGGTGGTATGAGGGCTGCAAGAAGCACGTCCATGAGGTTTACCGAACCTCGTGGGCACACGGAGGAGCAGCCCGCGCCACCACGACGATCGACCCGTTCAACCGCGCCACCTCCCTCGCACTCCGACATACTCTTCGTACGGCTTCATCATCTTGTCATCGGAGGAGGAGGAGAGGCTCGCTAATCTTGAGAAGAGGCTTGTGCCCAACGTCGAGTTCGACGACCAAGCACTCTACACCTTGGGTTTTGGCACCGACATATACTATATGTTGGGGCACCTTGGATGGGTGCAGTTCTCCAACGGAGTATCGGTGGACACCCACTTGGGGTTCACCTTGGAAATTTTAATGACTATTGCACCCATCCTTGATGATGGGGTGCAAAGCTTGTCATTCTGTTTGGAGGGAGTCCAACAAGTGGTTCCCTACGAGCACGTTAGGGAGCTGCTTGGATTCCACAAGGGAGCTCCGAAGAAAGTTGACGTGCCACCCGGCATGTTAGCGGGATTTTGGAATATGATCTCCTGAGAAGCCCATCAACAACGCAATTGCATCTGCAACCCCATTATCCGGATATTTCACTCTTGGATGTGCAAGAGGGTATTGGGGAGGATGAAGGAGACGAAGGTGACCGACACGGAGTTGAATTGGCTATACTCGGCTTTAATTGCCGGCAGCCAATAGACCCCTCTTACCTTATGATCAACCGTTGGTGTTGTGAAGCAACATCGGGGGCGGGTAATATTGGTTCGGGGTGCTACCTCTCCATGTTGGCCTTCTCCTTACGTCCGGGGATCGCAAGAAACCCCGACCATCTTTTGCGTGGTACCTCTCTCAGCATTGAGTATTTGCGGCAAGGAAAATACATTAGTGGAGATGAGAGAGGAGGTTATCGTTTGGCCATAGTAAACCTACCCCTTCCCAATGAGAGGCTTAGGCTTTTCACCGAAGGGAGAGAAGATTGGTTGGAAGAGGGACTCCTTGTCCCCGCAAGGAATAACAAAAGAGGAAGAATCGTAGAGGAGGGAACATCCTCCGCACAAGCGAGTGGAGCACAACCCAATGTACAACCATTAGGAGGGATCCCTACTCCGCCAAGTTATTATGGAGGGCCACAAGAGCAAGCATGGGGGGGTGGTGCACCGGTACCCCCACCAAATTATGTGGTGCCCAACGCTAACTTCGCGGAGCCCTACGCACATCATCCCCAACCACAACAAAGCATGGCCATAATTGGAGGGTAT
The DNA here is from genome assembly GCA_947561735.1 of Cenchrus americanus. NCBI lineage: Eukaryota > Viridiplantae > Streptophyta > Magnoliopsida > Poales > Poaceae > Cenchrus > Cenchrus americanus. The sequence goes on from OX387243.1 coordinate 107,983,541, forward strand.
GCTGCAAGAAACGCCCAAAACATCGCAGCCATCCAAGATAACGCAGCTCAACTTGGTGAAGCCAATGCAAATATTGCTTTTGAGCTTGGACGCCTTCACCTTGTGGAGCCAAATCAATTCGTCGGAGGGAATGTCCAATCATATTATGAGCAAGGGTATTACTATCAAGATCATCAACATCAACCACCGGCGGAGGACTAGAAGATTTAGGAACTTTAGTTTTCTTTTCTTTTCTTTTTCTCTCGTAATTTTCAGCTTTTGCTTATGTGTGTTTGCGTAGTATTTTCTGTTTTTTATTTAAATTTCAGCAAGCATGTTTGTTTATTTTCAGTTTGTATTTCAACTTGATGTCATCATTAATAAAGACACCACCTTGATTATATCATTGGAAAAGTTACAAAAATTTGTGCCATAATGATATATGATTAAAATTGCAGCTTTGTTCATCTTTGTAATTGATCTATGCATGTTTAAGCCAGTGCTCTCTTAAAAATACAAATCTGAATTTATTTAAATGCTAGCTTAATTTTCAGCGGAGGTTATGATTAAAATAAAGACCCATAGTGTTTTATGTGCTCTCAAGTTATGAATAGATTAAAGATGTCTTTTATGCTCAAAAATATCGCTAACCTTGTCATAAATATCACTTGTGTGTTGCTCAACCTATCCAAAGCCTAATATATATTTGAGTGCATAAACCTTAGTGTACAAGATTTATTTTTGAGTGAGTTATTGCAGGCCATGATTTCTCTGGGCTCGAGACTAAGAAGCCGGTCATTTCATTTTTTGCGTATCTATCTTTTTGCTAGCCTTTTATCCGTGCATTGTGTATCCCCGCATTGGAGATCTCACAAACTTCGCCGGATATCCACCCTTAAACCAAATATCATCTTTTGTGATTACCTCCTTGACCACAACCTATCGTTGAGAATGGATCATCAATTCAAGGAAGATCGCAAGACGGTGCCAACATTGAAGATTTCAAGTATCTCTCCAAGGAAAAATATTTCCGGTACCTACCTTATTTTTCACCTCTTTGCTCGAGGACGAGCAACGTCTAAGCATGGGGGAGGAGGTAGGTACGGTGCAGTTTTAGAGTTCAAAAAGGGAGTATTTTTTAAAAAAAATGAAATAATGAAAGAAGAAAAAATTCGGCGATATACGTGACTTCCAAGAGAAAATATATATATATATAATGAATGAAAGAAAGAAAGAAAGAAAAGAATGAGAAATATGAGAAAGAGAAAAAAAATATATGCGTAAAGTAAACTCCCCGGTTCTCTAAGAGTGCATTCAAGGCTTCAAGTTAAAAAGATCCATTCTCATTTTCCAACCATGTTCAATACGATAATGAGGACTTCCTTTGTGCCTCGGGATCACTCTTTGCCATTTGCACATGTCCACTTATCTAAAGTGTGTGTATTTTTCTCTTTCCCCTCCTTGATTTAACATTATTTTCCAATGACCTTTTTGACGAGTCTCGGTAAGACCATGAGAAGCTTGTCTTGTTTTGACAACACCTCATTTATAAAATCTTGTTAAGACTAAACTTTCCCAAAAGCTCCATATAAAGCCTACCACACATATATGTTATGAGAGGGAAAGGAGTAGAATATATAGGCTTGAGAGACAAGCGAGTTGAGAGTTCATGAGCAATACACAAGATGATTTAAATTTGTGAACTTGGTTTAGCTTTACTTTATCTCATTCTTTATTTCAAAAATTGAGATCTATTTAAACTTTGTGAGCATGTTAATACTTGTGGGATAAGCTTAATAAGGATCTACCCTCCGTAGAGATGAAGGCTAGTACATTATGGAACTTTAACGAATTAAAATTTTGAGAGCATTATGTTTTCTCATGTATGATCAAGTGCAAGGTTTAACATTGTTTGGCAATGATGATATCCATCGAAGGCTTACTCGAGGACGAGCAAGGTTTAAGCATGGGGGAGATGTTGACGGTGAAAATCCGTCAACCTAGCCATGAGTTTACCTTCGGTGTTGGCATGAGTTTTATACCTTATCCATTGGTACTAACCCCCGTGGTATAACAAGTTCACGTGTGCATGTCGGTTTTGGAGTTTAGTGTTTATGCAGGGTTTTAGTGTTGAATGCAAGACTTCCGGGATAAGTTCATCAAGCACCTCATGACAAGACCTTGAAGCCCCATACAAGTCATGCAACGAAGCAAACTTAACTCCAAGAAGCCGGGGACTTGATCCGAGAAGACGTCGGACTCCGAGGACCCGACCGAAAAGTGCTTCGAATCTTGCAAGACAAGGAGTAGAGTCCAATTCGGAGAGAAACCGACGACATGGACCTACATGCGGAAGGGGGAAACATCCGGAAGCGAGAGAACCGACGTAGAGCAAAGGAGCCCACGGGCCGGGCACAGGTGGGCCCGGGCCGGGCCCGGCCTAGTCCGGTCGGCCCCGGGCCCATCCGGGGCCCATTTGCCCCCTCCTTTGCCCTAGCCGCCAATCGGGCTATTTATAGCCCCCTGACCGAGAGCCACGAAGAAAAGAATTCGTCATCGGCCGCCGAAGAGCAGAGAAGAGAGGGACACCATCTCGGAGAGGAGAGGGTCGAGCTAGTTGACTAGGGTTTCCCTAGCCGACGTGGGAACCTTGCATGGAAGACCACGTCGGAGTTCCCGAGCTAGAAGCAAGATCAAGGAAGGATCCCGGTGGTGATCTTGTGTATGTATCATTGTCATAGTTGAATTATCAAGTTGAATCTCTTCTTGGCGATCAAGTGTTTCCTCGAAGATTTCGTTTTTCGATCGGCTTTGCTTATTCCAATTCTATTTGCGCGATGGATTACATAGGGTGTTCTTGTAGCCGCGGTGGCTAGAGGTACACGCCGGATCTTCCGAAAGAATCTCGACTTGTCTTTTGATTCGCCCTAAGCTCCCCGCATGAATAGGGATACGTTGTGATAGAACGGGGGTTCCGAAAGGCGGATGTTTTCGGATTTGGACGGGAAACCACGATTTAAAGACGCTTCTTATAAGATTCGATTTGCTACTTCTTCTCTTGCTTGGAACTTCAACAAAAGGCTTACCCCGATCCCTCTAGATCGGTTTATCTACCTAATCTTACTTTGTTTTCTCCGGTCTTTAGTAGATTAGATTTATTTTTGTTTTGTGTTCTTATCTAGATGCATTAGGGTTTCTCTTTTACCAAAGATTGAAGTTATTTGGCTTTACTAGATCAACTCTTGCGTCACACATTTGTTCCACGGATTCGATACCTTGGGTTCACCACTCGAGGGAAGAAGGGTCCCTTGACTACGACGGGAGACTTGTCCGCTTGCAAGTCACAAACGAACTTTGATACAATTATTAACCATCAACGGCCTCGGTCGTGGATTGAGCAACACTCGGCCGCTTGCGAGAAGACCAAGACACCAAAGAGGAACCCAAAACCGGCAAGTCCCAGAAGTGGACTTCCTATCCAACCGACACCCGGCAAAATCCGCGCCTGAAAAACCATGAAGCGCCAAAGAAGAGGACGCGGAGTACCAAAGGCCGAAGTCGGGAGTGTGACGCAAGTACCTGAAAATTCGCTTCACCGCTTGCTGATGCGAAATCGTCGGAGACGCTTGAAAATGAGCGCACAGACACACCGAGAATCGTATGTCCGGCCTCGTCGCCGTCAAGTAGAGGAGTGACCCGATCATGCTCCGTACTCCTTCCGGTCCACGTGTTCACCTTCCTCGTCCGCATCAAGAGCCGTAGTCGTACTCATCGGCGTCGTCATATCCTTGGAGTCCTCCATCTTGAACTTCCTCACAATGTCCTTGGTGTACATAGCCTGGTGCACAAATGTTCCTTCCTTTGATTGTTTGATTTGTAGCCCGAGGAAGAACTGCAACTCACCCATCATGCTCATCTCAAACTCCCTGCTCATATCATCCTCGACCGTGTAGTGCGTTCATTCATGTCGCCAATGATCCTCGAAGCCGGGTGATCCACTTGAACTCGCCGGGGAGGTTCTCGCCTCGAAGCTACCTCCCCCTCAACATCGCCTTCTCCTCGTTCTTGACTTGTCGTCGTAGGTGTAGCGCAGAGGGTCCGTCCATCATTGTAGTCGAAGTAGTGGGTACATGTTCAGTCGGGGCACCGCACCACCATCTTCATCATCACCAAGTTCATGCTCCTCCTCCCCGAAAGATCTCCTCGCCAAGCTCATCATCACCCGCACACTCAAAGACAAGCCGACTACGTGGCTCGTCTCGTCGAAGGTTACCTCGCAAGTCTCCACGATTTGGTTAGTTTCAAGATTGAGCACACGATATGCTCTAGAATGAGATGCATAACCAAAGAAAATGCCATCGACGGACCTAGCCTCAAACTTATCCAACTTCCCCGCCTTTCTTAAGAATGAAACACTTGCAACCAAAGACATGGAAGTGACTCACCTTGGGTGTGCGACCATGCATCAACTCATAGCATGTCTTCTTCTTGTGCACTCGAGGTATATCATGTTCGACACATAGCACGCGGTATTCACCGCCTCGGCCCCAATACCTCTTCGGAGTCCTATGCTCATCAAGCATCGTCCGAGCCATCTCGCACAAGGTCCTGTTCTTCCTTTCCACAACACCATTCCGAGGAGGCGTATACGGACTCGAAAACCGGTGCTCAAGACCCAAGTCATGGCAAAAGGTTTCAAAACGAGAGTTCCTGAATTCCGAGCCATTATCACTGCGTATAGCTCGTATGGCATCTCCGTGCCTCTCGTTCCTCAACCTCAAGACTAGATCTCGAACAAAACCAAACGTCTCCCCCTTATCCTCAAGAAAGAACACCCACACATACCGAGAATAGTCGTCCACCACAACAAGGACATACCACTTCCCACCCGCATCGCACACGAGCTGGGCCAACAAGGTCCATATGGAGCAGCTCGCATGGACGCTCAGTCATCACATCGGTGAGAGGCGGGTGAGAAGAGGCCACCATCTTGGCATGCCTACACGGAGCACAAACCAACTCTTTCTCAAGCTTCAACCGTGGCAATCCTCGGACCAAATTGAGTTTACTCAAGCGTGACGGATGGTCAAAGCTCAAGTGACCCAACTTCCTATGCCACTTCCACAACTCACTCGAAGAACCAGCCAAGAAACAACGCTCCACACCCGAAGACCGAGAAAAATCAAGCACGAAACACCCGACCCTCGGGAACGACCATACAAACAAGGTCCCCTCGAGAGTGCACAATCCAAGAACCACCAGGCCGAAACAACACCTCAAAGCCCTCATCCAACAACCGGGACACGAAAAGCAAATTGTACCCCGAGCCGATTGAACAAGAGCAACACGCCTCGCAGTGATCTTGTCACTCACTTTGATCTCACCTTCTCGAAAGCACATGCCCACGCCCATTGTCCCCAAAGGTGATGTACCTCTTCGTCACCACCGGACGAGACTTGAGAACCACCTCCTGCCTCCGGTCATATGCCTCGAGCAACCGGAGTCAATCAACCAAATGTTCTTCAAGTCTCCCCACCGAAATTCAAAAGTAAGCACGTGAGCGAACAAACGACTCAGCACTGGGGTTAGCACCAAAAGAGGAAAACCAGTGCCGAGCCATTTGCTCGAAAGTGGGGTTAGCACCAACCAAAGCATCTCTCCTACCATAACTACCTCCACGAACACCACCATGGTAACCACCCTGAGGGAACCACCTCTCTCTGCCTGGAGGAGGACCAAATCCACGCAAGAAAGCCCGTGGAACATCCTTCCTCTCCAACTCAAAGCCACGACTCCTCCGATCCCCGTATTGAGCACGAGGAGGAGAACGCCTAGCAAACTGACCACCTGCACCCTTTCCAGCCCAACCACCGAACCAACCCTCGCACCTGTACGAGCACGAAACCAAAACAACTGTCTGTCCAGGCCTGCACCGGTCTGACCGGTGCCCCACACCCGGCCCGACCGGCAGTGACTCCGGGCGGCGGCACCACCCCGCAGCCTTCCGCTCTCCCCAAGCCCGAACTGTCCTCACACTCGCCTTGCCCCCCGGGCATCTGCACACAAGGCTCAAGTACACCATCGGAAGGGTGGTACTTGTCCTTGTTAGCCCACTCCTTTGCCATTCTCTCCTCACGCTTCCTTTTGAAGCAAAACTCCTCCTTATGGCCATCTCTCCCACAATAGCCACAATGAAACCTCACAAGCTTAGGCTTAGGCTTGGGATGTGGCTGCTCACTTGGTTTCTCTCCACTCAATCCCTCCACCGGTTTCTCACCACTAGCCTTCTCACACTCCTTCCCAAAGAACACTTTCCCCGAAGTGCTCACAAACTTGATAGGCTTTTGTAGGTCATTTGTGGGTGTAGGAAACATGGGTGGAGTTGGGGTTGTGTCTAGTCGGTTCCTTAGATGGTTAGGTTTTGGAGGGAAATCATTTTTGTGGTGGGTTTTTGGTGGCTCTAGGATATTCTCTCCACTTCTCTCACCAACCTTGTTTGCCCCAAGCCCCTCACCATCTTGCCTCTTAAAGGCCTCGATCATCATCCTTAACTGAGGCTCATGACCGGACAACCAACCCATCAACTTCCTCAAGTCATCATTCTCATCCTGCAAACGATCAACATAATGTGCAAGCTCCAAATTTTTTAATGCATGCATTTCACAGGTAGAGAAAGATGTAGGCATGGGTTCCTTCAATTTAGCCTCGAGCGAACTAGTGTAAGCATGCATCTCATCAATCTTAGAATGCAAAACAGGGCAAGAAGTGCAAGCACCTAGCAAAGCGAGGTCTAGACTTAAGCTCGGCCACTTCAACCCTAAGCACGTCTAGTTCCTCACACTTGGAGGCATGCTTCTCCTTAAACAAAGCAAGATCGGCAAGGAATATGGAGCAATCAAGACAATCATTCTCATCGAAACAACAGGGGCTAGCCTTAAGGGAATCAATCTTAAGCTTGCTATCAAGCACCCGTGTCTCTAGCTCGGCCCACTCTAGTCCTAGCATCCTCGAGTGAAGCCCTAAGCTCTTTCCTCATTTTCTTGGCATCTCTAAGCATGTCATCACGGTTGTCAAGCAAAGAGCTAAGCCTCTCATTCTCCTGGCGCAAGAAGGGAAGTTCATCACGCACCTCGTCGTCGGACTCGCAGTCCGAGTCGCTCCGTGTGCTCTTCTTGCTGCCGGAGCTCGCCGTCATGGTGCGAGCCGTCTCTCGCGGGCGCCACTCGGCCCGCTCGGGTTCTTGGATGACTTCTTGTTCTTGCGACGATCTCCCTCGTCTTCACTGCTGCTCGAGCTCGAGGTGGAGTACGCGGAACTGGAGTCGACGTCGCTCGCTCCCACCATCGCTCGGGCCTTGCCTCGGCTCTCCTTCTTCCTCGATCGTCGCTCGTCCTTGTACTTGTTCTTGTGCTTGCTCTTGTGGTCGCGCCTCGAACGGTACTTGCCGTCCATCCTCGGCTTGTGCTTGTAGTCGTCCTTGTTCGCGGCCTTCTCGGGTAGTCGGCGACGAAGTGTCCCGCTTGCCACACCGGAAGTACGTCCTCGTGTTCCTCCTCATGTTCACGCGGTTCTCGTGCGGCCTCTCGAATCGCCTCGTTAACGGCGCCGGCTCGTCCTCTCCAAGATCATCAAACTCCTCATCCGGCATAGACATCAAAGAGGAAAAGGAGAACATCATGGTGGATGGGTTAGAGTTAGCCTTTCCTTTGGAACCACCAACGAGGGCAAGACTATGGGAATTAGTCGGTCTCTCGAGCTTGGCGATCATGCCCCTATCCACCTCGGCCCGACTTGAGCTTCGAGAACGGCTCGTTCACCGTCGGGGTGTCATACTTCTCCGACTCGACAATGGCCTCGAACTTTCGCCCCGTATCGTACGATCCAAAGAGTGTAAGAGCTTGACCGCTCTATCATGATCATCGTACGGGAGCACGTCCACATTGGCCCTCATGTTGTTCACCACCACCGTGAACCTCTCGAAACAAGGCATCGATGGACTCACCGGGGAGATGAGTGAAGTTCTCGTACTCTCTCCGTAGGTCGCATACATCCGTGCCTCGAACCTCGGGCGTTCCCAACATGAGCCTCCTTCAAGACCGACCAAATCCTACATGCCAAGTGCTCGGTGTGCACCCGATCGAACTCGAGTCGACACAAAGCACGAAACAAGTAGTCGACCGCCTTGTTGTTGGCGTCGAATCCGTCCCTCGATCCTAGAGCGAGGAAGTCCATCGTCCGGACATAGCCTTTGTCCACCGTGACATCCCAAAGGATCCGACCCTTTCCGCGAAGAAAAGCACCCATCCGCTTGCTCCACATCCGGTAGTTCTTGCCATCGAAGTGTGGAGGACCCGAACCCCGTTCCCGGTATGCCATCCTTGGATCTTAGACCGGTTAGAGTCAACAAAGACCCGAACCGGCTCTGATACCACTTGAAGGACCGATACGGCGAACCAGAGAGGGGGGGAGTGAATGGGAGCCGATAAAAATTCTTCTCGAAGGAGATGGAAACTCCAACAAGATGAACACGGCTTCCAACACACGTCTCCGACTCACTACCAAGGTTGGTCAAGCCCACGTAGCCACTGGAGTGCCACTAGACCTAGGAACCAACACACCACCTTCCGACCCGAGAAACGCAGCGGAAAAACCAAACCTCGAGCCTACAGACCCACACCGGTCAGACCGGTGAGCACCACCGGTCGACCGGTTCTCGCCGGTGAACCGAGCAACTTCCACTAAGTGGCTCTACACCGGTCGGACCGTGAGACACACCGGTCGGACCGATGGCGGCCGAAAGCCCCCAAGGCACCAAACGGGCCAACCAACCACCAAACAGACCCAAACTCGAAACGGCAACCACACGGGACAACAACGAACACACCAAGACGTTCACCCGAGCAAAATCCCACAAGGGCTCGCACCGGTCGGACCGGTCAAGAGCACCGGTCGACCGGTGTAGCACGGGCGACTCGGGATGAACAAGACCCGCGGGTCAACTCCCCCAAATCCAAATCTCGATCTCCCGAATCACTCCACGGACTTGAACAAGACTTTGGGGATATCGGAACACCTCATGAGGAGTCCATAGCCAAGTTTAATCCCACCAAATCTCGTCCAAAATGGAGGAATCGAAGAAATCCCCGAAACTCGTCCAAAATGAAGGAGTCCATAGTGGTTTTACGGTGAACCACCGGAAACCCCGCGAACTCGGTGTAGCCTCCGCCATTCTCCACTCATGACATGGCTCCCACGTAGTCTCGGCTCGACCTTGGTTTTGAGGCTCAACCAAGAAACCGTACACGACTTCATCTTCCTGTTCATGCCACCATGCGGTCCGCACTTGACCCCCGCCGGCCACCGGGTCCCTCGAACGAAGCCTACTTGTCTTCTCCACACCCCGGAGGCCTCACCGGCGACGACCTTTCGCGCTTGTTCTTCACCCGCACCAACACCGGTCAAGCCGCAACCCGCACCTCGCAATACTTAGCCAAGAATCAGTCCACACAACGTTGTCAATCACTCATCACACAAGGAAGCGACCATCCACCGGTCCTCGAACCACACATGGTCCTCACTAACCCCCGTGGTATAACAAGTTCACCTCCGTGCATGTCGGTTTTGGAGTTTAGTGTTTATGCGGGGTTTAGCGTTGAAAGCAAGACTTTCGAGATAAGATCATCAAGCACCTTATGACAAGACCTTGAAGCCCGTACAAGTCATGCAATGAAGCAAACTTAACTCCAAGAAGCTAGGGACTTGATCCGAGAAGATGACAAACTCCGAGGACCCGACCGTAAAAGTGCTAATCTTGCAAGACAAGGAGTTATGCCCAATTCGGAGAGAAACCGACGACAAGGACCTACATGCGAAGGGGGAAACATCCGGAAGCAAGGGAACCGACGTAGAGCAAAGGAGGCCACGGGGCCGGGGCTCGGATGGGCCCGAGCCGCCCCGGGCCGGTCGGCCCGGCCCCGTCCGGGGGCCGTTTGCCCTCTCCTTTGCCCTAGCCGCCAATCGTGCTATTTATAGCCCCCCCGACCGAGAGCCACGGAGGATCTAATTCGTCATCGGCCGCCGAGGAGCGAGAGAAGAGAGGGACACCATCTCGGAGAGGAGAGGGTCGAGCTAGTTGACTAGGGTTTCCCTAGCCGACGTGGGAACCTTGCATGAAAGACCACGTCGGAGTTCCGGAGCTAGAAGCAAGATCAAGGAAGGATCCCAGTGGTGATCTTGTGTATGTATCATTGTCATAGTTGAATTATCAAGTTGAATCTATTCTTTGCGATCAAGTGTTTCCTCGAAGATTTCGTTTTTCGATCGTTTTGCTTATTCCAATTCTATTCGCGCGATAGATTACATAGGGTGTTCTTGTAGCCGCGGTGGCTAGAGGTACAAGCCGGATCTTCCGAAAGAATCTCGACTTGTCTTTTGACTCGCCCTAGACTCCCCGCATGAGTAGGGATACGTTGTGACGAACGGGGGTTCCGAAAGGCGGATGTTTTCGGATTTGGACGGGAAACCACGATTTAAAGAGGCTTCTTATAAGATTTGATTTGCTACTTCTTCTCTTGCTTGGAACTTCAACAAAAGGCTTAACCCGATCTCTCTAGATCGGTTTATCTACCCAATCTTACTTTGTTATCTCCGGTCTTTAGTAGATTAGATTAGTTTCGTGTCTTTTACCTAGATGCATTAGGGTTTCTCTTTTACTGAAGATTGAAGTTACTTGGCTTTACTAGATCAACTTTTGCGTCACACATTTGTTCCACGGATTCGATACCTTGGGTTCACCACTCGAGGGAAGAAGGGTCCCTTGACTTCAACGGGAGACTTGTCCGCTTGCAAGTCATAAACGAAATTTGATACAACTATTAACCGTCAACAAGCCCCTTTTTCTGGCGCCGTTGCCGGGAACCTAAATCAACCTTTCACCCTCATTATGGTGCTGAGGTTGACTTATTTTTCATGATAAAACCACACGAGTAGAGCCACGACTTATATCTAGGTGTTTATAAAAATTTCAGCACTTGGTAGGACTCGCGTGAACCTAGAAATTAAAACTTTTGGTTGGTTTAAAAATCCATATCCTTGGTTTCTCTAGGATTAGAATTTTTCTAATCCTCATCTAATTTTGTTTTATTCAAAATCTCTCTCATTTAGCCAAAATTAGAACCTGAACCTATGCCCCCACGATCAAGTCGGAAAAAGTTTGCTCTGAACCGATGAAGGCAAACTATACCGGTGAGACCGATATCAACGTAGTCGGAAAATATTTTCGACTTACATTTGTTTTCAATGGTTTAAAAACTTCTCTAAATTTATGCTTGAGCTCTTGCATGGCTCTGGAAAATATTTTTAAATTTCGAATTAGAGGAGTGCTTAACCTTAAACACACCTAAAGGGAGGCAATCTAGTTTGAATTAATCATGCATGCACCATTGGATACCCTTTCATCAACTTTCACCAAGTCCACATGCAAAGGACAAGCATGGTGGGCAGCAAGCATCAACTTTGCAGGAATTTCATGGTGGCATGTGAAGCAAGTGGAGCTAGGGAGCATGGACATGACCCAAAGCATGAAGCATCAAGTGGAAGGACCAATAATGCAAGAAAAGGAGTGGACGAGAGCGTTTGGGTGGTGCAACTCGTGGAGCACACGGGCAGGAAAGTTGCAGAGGCGAAATGATCGTGCTGGAAGAAAGACGAGGCGGGGAGGAGCCCAGAGGCCACCCCGGCCGGTCGGCCCCCGTGCCGGCCGGCCTCCCCTACTTAAGGAGCCCCCGGCTCCCGTTTTCCGCAGGCAAGCTTCCCTCTCCTTCCTTAGTTTGTGTGTTCAAGTTTGTGTGCCCAAAACCTCCATAGACATAGCCAACTCTTCCCAAGCTTGATAGCTCAAAAAAAATCCACCTCCTTAATCCACTCAAAGTCCACATCCCGAAGTAAGATTTTAAGTGCCTAGTTACCGGTTGCAACCCGGAGTTTTAGTAGAGAATATAGTGCAGCAACCATGTGGAAGAAAACCACATGTCTCTTCTCCAAGAAGAAGGGTTCATCGTCATCCAAGCCGTCGTCGACGACGTCTTCGAGGAGGCACTCGGTTTCCGAGTCTCCCGGAGCATGGAGACGGATACGGCACCACCAAGGAGGAACGATGCTCTCCTCCTTGGTGGTATGAGGGCTGCAAGGAGCACATCCATGAGGTTTACCGAACCTCAAGGGCACACAGAGGAGCAGCCTGCGCCACCACGACGATCGACCCGTTCGACCGCGCCACCTCCTTACACTCCGATATATTCCTCGTACGGCTTCATCATTTTGTCGTCGGAGGAGGAGGAGAGGCTCTCTCGTCTTGAGAAGAGGCTTGTGCCCAACGTCGAGTTCGACGACCAAGCACTCTTCACCTTGGGTTTTGGCACCGACATATACTACATGTTGGGGCACCTTGGATGGGTGCAATTCTCCAATGGAGTATCAGCGGACACCCACAAGGGGTTCGCCTTGGAAATCTTGATGACCATTGCACCTATCCTTGATGATGGGGTGCAAAGCTTATCATTCCGTTTGGAGGGAGTCCAACAAGTGGTTCCCTACGAGCATGTTAGGGAGCTACTTGGATTCCATAAGGGAGCTCCGGAGAAAGTTGACGTGCCACCCGACATGTTAGATGGATTTTGGAATTTAATCTCCGGAGAAGCCCACCAACAACGCAATTGCATCCGCAACCCCATTATCCGGATATTTCACTCTTGGATGTGCAAGAGGGTATTGGGGAGGATGAGGGAGACGAAGGTGACCGACACGGAGTTGAATTGGCTCTACTCGGCTTTAATTGCCAAGCAGCCAATAGACCCCTCTTACCTTATGATCAATCGTTGGTGTTGCGAAGTAACATCAGGGGCGGGATATATTGGTTCGGGTGCTACCTCTCCATGTTGGCCTTCTCCTTACGGCCCGGGGATCACAAGAAACCCCGACCATCTTTTGCGTGGTACCTCTCTCGGCATTGAATATTTGCGACAAGGCAAATACATTAGTGGGGATGAGAGAGGAGGTTTTCGTTTGGCCACGGTGAACCTACCCCTTCCGGATGCAAGGCTTAGGCTTTTCATCGAAAGGAGGGAAGATTGGTTGGAAGAGGGACTTCCCCCTTGTCCCTACCGGCAAGGAAAAACAAAAGAGGAAGAATCGTAGAGGAGGGAACATCCTCTCCGCACAAGCGAGTGGTGCACAACCCAACGTGCCACCATTCCCCCCCCCCGCCCCCCCCCGCCGCGAGGGGGGCGAGGGCCACGAGGGGGGGGGGGGGGGGGCGGGCCCGCCCCCCCCACAAAGGGGGGCCGCCCCCCCCGAGCGCGGCGCCCCACCCCACACACCCCCACCCAAAACAACGCAGCGCAAGAAGGGGGGGGGAGGGGGAAAAACGCGCCCCAAACCCCCCCCCCCCACCCCCCCAGAAAAGAGCCCCCCCCCCCCAAAAAAAAAAAACAAAACCCCCCAGCCACGGCCAGGAGGGGGAAGAAGGGAGCGGCCCCACGAGGGGGGGCGGGGGGAGAGGCCGACTCACAGGGGACCCCCCCCGTCCGACTATAACCCCGAGCAACAAGTCCGGACTTGTTCCTCACAACTATCCCATCCTCTCCCTCCTTGTTCTTCCAAACCCATTTGGTTCCTACAGGAGGGCGGAACAACCCCCACGGTTCCCCTCCAAAGTTTTCCCACCCCCCATGGCAGAAAAAAACGGCCGCACGTAGTAGGTAGGTGAACAAACAAACACACACACTTGACCCCTCAAAAATTTCCAACACCCCATGAAAAAAAAAAAAACAGGTTGCAACGAGCAAGCATGGCCCAGCCTGGGCTCAAGGTGGCAACAAATGCAAGCATGAGCGAAATGAGAGGAATTTCTGACCTTGACCGACCAAGACGTTATGTCGGTGCCCAAGACCCCCTAGAAGGGGCGCTCCTCTAAACCCCCCAGGGAGCCCCACGCCCGCCGTACTACCTCCCCCCTCCCCCCCCCCCCCCGGCCCGCGGCCCACCGTCGTTGTCCATGAGGTGTAGACGGTCCACCCTCCGTAGTGGTCGTAGGGGAAGTAGTGGGAACACACCCTCCCCGCGCGCGCCTCCCTCCTCCCCCCCCCCCCCTCCTCCTTCACCCCCCCCCACTGGACGCGGGCCACCTCCCCACCACCCCCCACACAAAAAACAAAAGGGGAGGAAGGCGGCGTCGCCTCGAAGGGTCACCTCGCACGTCTCCATGATATTGTGAGTCTCAGGGAAAAGCACCCCATAGGCTCGAGAATGATAAGCATATCCAAAGAAAATCCACCATCACTAGACATAGCCTGGCCATACTTGGAGGGTTTGCCCTTGCTTAAGAATAAAGCATTTGCAACCAAAAACTCGGAAATGCGATTTACCTTGGGTGCCCGACCATGCATAAGCTCATAACAGGTCTTCCTCTTAAAAGCTCGCAATAAAATCCTGTTGGAGACATGACAAGCCGTATTGACCGCCTCAGCCCAAAACCTCCTAGGAGTCATGTGCTCATCGAGCATCGTCCTAGCCATCTAACAAAGAGTCCGATTTTTCCTTTCCACAACTCCATTTTGAGGGGGCACATAAGGGGTCGAATACTGATGTTCAAGACCTATATCACGACAGAAGGCATCAAAACGAGAGTTCTTGAACTCACAGCCATTATCACCGGCGGATAGCTCGAATAGCATTCCCATGTCTCTCGTTTTTCAACCTCACGATCGGATCTCGAACAAAACCAAATGTCTCACTCTTGTCTTCCAAGAAAAACACCCAGTGCATAGCGAGAGTAATCGTCCACCACAACAAGGACATACCACTTCCCACCCACCGAGCGAACTCGAGCCGGCCCAACAAGGTCCATATGCAACAACTCGACGTCGACGCTCGTTCATGACATCGGTCGTGGTGGATGGGGAGTGGCTGCCATCTTGCCATGCCTACACGGAGCACAAACCAAATCCTTCTCAAGCTTCAACCTTGGCAATCCTCGACAAGGTCAAGACCACACAAGCGGAAAACCAAATCAAAGCTCAAGTGTCCCAACCGCCAATGCCATTTCCACAAATCGAAGAAGGACCAGCCATCAAATAGCAAGCAGACCCAAAGAACGAGAGAAATCAGCCCCGAAAATCGACCCTCGGGATGATCATACGGACAAGATCACCTCGAGAATCCGGAAGAACGAGATTCACCGACTTGAAACGCACCTCAAAACCTTCATCAAGCAACTGAGAAACCGAAAGCAAATTGAAACCCAAAGACTTCACAAGAGCAACTCTCTTCAATGTTACCTTGTCACTCACATGCACAACCCCCTCAGAAATCACCCTTCCTCGTCCATTGTCCCCAAATGTGATGTACATCTTTTCCTTCACCGGGGCGAGGCCGGAGAACCACTTCTTATCTCCAAACATGTGTCGTGAACATCCGGAGTCAATCAACCAAATGTTCTCCAAGCCTCCCCGCCCGTAGTCGAAACAAGAACGAGAATGAGCTAGCGACTCGACACTGGGGTTAGCACAAAGAAAGTTAAACCAGTGTCGAGCCATCTGCTCAAAAGAGGGGTTAGCAAACATCATTCCCTTGCCACCAAACTTCCCATGTCCCATAGAAGGAGTACGAGCACCACGAGGAGGAAAGCGTGGTTCGTAGTTCCTCTAGAACCCAAAGCTGCGATCATTTCCCCTAAACCCGTCTTGAGGACGAGTAGGGGGACGTCCAGCAAAACCACCACGAGCCCGACCAACCCTCTCACCAGCACGCACACCATCATCTCTCCTATCAAACCTCTCACCACCACCTCTCTCGTGGGAACCTACCACCCCGAGCTCCAACTCTACCAACACTCTTCACACTTCCCACACCCCGTGGAAGTGGCACTCTAGGCTCGGGGATACCATGAGACCGGCGATACCTTTCCCGGTTTGCTTGCTCCCTAGCAAGCCTCTCATCCCTCTTCCTCTTATAGCAAAACTCGCTAGGTGCCTCTCCTTGCCACAATACTCACACCCGAAGGGGATGGGTTTTGGTTTTGGCTCGGCTTCTCTCTAGGCTTCTCACCCTTCTCACTCACAAACTTCACCTCGTTTATGGAAGTCATTTGTCTTAGGTGGGAATTTGGGTGGATCTTGGGTTGTGTCAAGTTTGTTGCAAAGGTGGTTGGGCTTTGGTGTGAAAGAGTTCTTGGGTGCTTTTGGAAGTGGGACTTGGATGTCTCCGATCACTTCAAACTCGGGGTTAGACTCAACACACTTCTCATACACACTCTCCCCACTTCGTTCTCTCCCCACTTTCTCACCCAACTTCTCAAAACCCAAACCACGACCATCGGCCTCTCTTGAACTCCTCAATCATGATTTTCAATTGAGGTTCCCGCCCCGTACAACCAACCCAACACCTTCCTCAAATAATCATTCTCCTCATAGATGACATACAAACGGGAAGTAAGTTCAAGATTGCGCAAAGTAACTTCATCACAACCTAGTGCATGCATTGACAACAGGAGATTTCAAAGAAGCTTCCAAAGTGCTAATAGTAGAACGAGCATCAACAAGCTTAGCATGCATAGTAGGACATGATTTAAAAGCACCAAGCAAAGTGGGTCTAGCCTTAAGCTCATCATACTCGCCCTAAGAGCATCTAGTTTAGCCAAAGTGGAAGCATTCTTCTCATTAAGCAACTTGATCTCATTCAACCATGCATCACACTCAAGACACTCAACATCATCAGGAGTAGTGGGAGCAAGTTTCAAAGAGACATTCTCAAGTTTCCATTCAAGCAATTTGGACTCTAACTCTCCTACTTTCTCACTAGCATTCTCAAGTTGAGCCCTAAGATCTTTCCTCATCTTCTTAGCATCTCTCAACACACTATCACGGTTGTCAATCAAGCCATTCGACCTAGTGATCTCAGCAAGCAAAGAGTCGGGGTCACGATTTACCTCATCCTCCGAGTCGGAGTCGTTGTCTTCCTTCTCGCTCTTCTTGCTGCTTGAGCTATGGGCCATGCCACAAAAGCCTTCAAGCGCCACACAGCTCAATCCACTGAGGTTCCGGCTTGCACTCTTCTTGCCCTTGCGCCTCCCGGCGTCTTCATCTTCACTGCTTGAGCTTGACTGCGCGTCGCTTGAGCTTGAGTCGACGTCGCTTGCACCGGCCACCATGGCTCTTGCCTTGTCCTTCTTGTAGCCGCCCTTGCTCGGTCGCCGCTTGTCCTTGTCCTTGCTCTTGGACTTGCTGAAGTGCCTGCCCTTGGAGGAGTACTTGTCTTCACACCTCGGGTGCGCCTTGTACTCACTCATCTTGTACTTGTTCTCCTCCGCTTCCGGGCACTCGGCGATGAAGTGTCCACGCTTGCCACACTTGTAGCATGTCCCCGAGCTCCGCCTTGCATTCCTCCGGCTCTCATGTAGTCGATCAAACCTCCTTGAGAGCAAGGCCCCCTCCTCCTCGCCCAAGCACATCAAACTCCTCATACCGGAATAGACATAAGAGAAGACAAGGAAAACCGTCGACAGGAAGGGTTAGATTTGCCCTTTGATCCGCCCACAAGAGCAAGACTATGGTCGGGCCGAGCCCTCATGCTTGGATTGCAACTTCCCGTCAACCTCGACCGACTTGAGCTTAGAAAAGAGGTCATCCAACTCAATAGTCAAATATTGCCTAGACTCCTTGATGGCCTCAACCTTAGCACCCCAAACATTTGGGTCCAAGACATGCAAGAGCTTCAAAGCTTGATCATGCTCAGTGTAGGGGAAATCCTCAACATTAGCCTTCATGTTTTCACGATGGCGGTGAACCTCTGAAACATCGCATCAATGTCCTCACCGGGAAGTTGAGTGAAGTTCTCATATTGCATCCGGTAAGAGACAAAGAGGCGAGCCTTCACATGGTTATCACCACCGTGAGCAACCAACAACTTCTCCCAAATTTGCCAAGCAAGATTCAAATGGCGAACACGCTCAAACTCGGATCACACAAGCTCGGACCAAGTGATCAACGGCTTTTGCATTTGCCTCATACTTGGCCTTAGCACCGGCATCGGTCACCATAAGAGTATGGATGTTGACTGGAATAGCATAGGTCTTGTCAAGCACAATGAAATCCAACAACTTGCCACAAAGAAAAATCATCATACGAGCCGCCCACTTGTGGTAACCCTTGCCATCGAAGTGCGGCGGACCGCCCCGCTCAACGTACGCCATCTTAGGATTCAAGACTTGTCAAAGTCACAAAGAATCTGGCACCAAGCTCTGATACCAATTGAAGGATCGGATGGCGACTAGAGAGGGGGGAGTGAATAGGAGCCGGTAAAAATTCTTCTCAAAGAACCCGGCCTATGCCCTAGTCAAATCCCGGTCACACACAAGCGATGGATCGAATCACACACCAATCGCCAAGACAACGAGGTTATGGATCAACCTCTAGTCTTAGGAACGATTCCTTGAAGCACACGCGGAAGCACAAGAAAGGGAGGGAGGAATCGAACCAAGAAGCAAAGCTGGCAGCCTCTGGCGGACCGTCCGGCCAGGCAGGGCGGACTGTCCGCGATGGCCGCGCGGACCGTCCGGCAGGGTACCGCGGACTGTCCGCACCCTTGCCGCGGACTGTCCGTCCTGAGCCGCGGACCCTCCGTTAAAGCGAACAGAACCTCCAGAACCGACCCAAGAAAAACGGACCGTCCGCGAAGACCGGCGGACCGTCCGCGCGGCCATGGACCGTCCGCTACCGAAGCTCGACCGTACGCAAACCGGCTGCAACGAAAACCTAAAGCAAAACCGGATCAAACCGAAACGAAGCAAGAACACGAAGAACACCGCGACGAACTGGGACGGCGCGGACTGTCCGCCTGGTCCTCGCGGACCGTCCGCGAGGAGCAGACAGAGCAGAAAACGCATGACCCCGAAAGTCAACTCCCCAAATCATCATCGGATTTCCCAAACGGTAGAAGCTATAGAGACAAGGGTTTGGGGACCTGAAAAGCGTCATACAAGGATGCTATAGCCCAAAAATCTTTCTTCCTAACTCCCTAAATCACCGGGAATCGCGAATCCTTTGAGCACCACCAAAAGCTAGAGCACTGAACGAAAATCCTTGAATCGAAGTGGTTTCCCGGCGTTTGAGGGCACAAGATCAATCACAAAGATGCACTAGACATCCATCCATGTTTCCCTCAAAGAAATCCGGGGAGAAACCCACTCAAATCCGTGGAATCACACCAAGAACAAAGGCACCAAAAACAAGCACGAAAAAGACCACAGAAAACACAACGCCGAATCTTCTATACAAACCAGGAAAGATTCACAAGGTCTAGCATGCCGCCCTAGCATCCATCCCTCTCAACAAATCTCTCATGAAGCTCTCATGCTAGCCTAGAGAAAATGGAGAAGAAAATAGTCCCAGAAAATGAGAAAGAGGAAGGGGGAAATGAAACCCTAAGTCACGGAGCGAGAGAGCCATCCACACACACTCATGGCTTATATATCGGGTCCCGCCGGTGTGGGAAATGACTCGACTACCCCTAACTCAACTACTGGCGATACAACCCACGCAGGGGCATTTATGTAATGTTTGTGGGTCTTGCCATCGGACGGCCACGCCTTCACCGCACCCCGCGTCCTCCCGACGCAAGCCATGCGATCCCGCCGCGTGTCCTCCGCTTCGAAGCTTCCCGACACGCCCGGATCCCGTCTCCGTCGTGTTGGGTCTTCGGACTTGGTTTTGAGGCCCAAACCAAGAAACCGTCCTCCGATGGTTTTGTGGGCAAACCACCAAACCCCGCGTGCTTGGCCCGCCTCCCGCCAAGCCCCTTGACTCTACCGCCACCGTGCACCGCTCGATCGTCCATGACTTCGTCTTGCTCATCTCGCCACCATGTGGCCCGCACCTAGTCCCGCCGTCCACCGGGTCCCTCGAACCGAGCCTACTTGTCTCTCCATCTCCCGGAGGCCCCTCAAGGCTGAAGACCTTTCGCGCCCGTTCTTCACCTTCAACAACACGAACTAGGCCGCAGCCTACACCTGCGCACTGAGCCAAGAGTCAATTCAACACCCGTTGTCAATCACTCATCACTGAGGAGTGGTCATCCATCGACCACCGGGACGCTCCTGGTCCTCAAGTACGAGACAAATTAAAACAACAGTTTTTAACTTCTTTAAAGCGCTTAAGGTAATCGGAGACTGATTCCTCTTTACCATGCCTAACCGATGTTAAATCTGCAATTTTAATTGGTAGCTCCCACTAAAGAAGTAATCATGAAATTTCTACTCTAATTGATCCTGAGAATCAATAGAGTTAGGAGCTAATGAAGAGAACCAAGCAAAAGTCGTACCTGTCAAAGATAGTGAGAACAAGTGAACTTTTAAAGAACTTAAGGTACCCATTTCACCTAGATGAGCAGTATATAGGCTAATGTGTTCCCAGGTTGTGTGGTTGTCATCAGCACTAAATTTAACAAAATCAGGCATACGCCATCCAGGGGGAAAGCCACATAATCAAAATCGGCCTATATGGTTTTTGATACAATCTAGTAGTACCCATATCAACACCGAGTTTGTTCCTCATCATGTTAGTTACTTCTCCTTTAAATGGATCTATTTCATTCCTAGTAGCTAACTGAGATTGCATTGGAATGATGGAAGTTGATGAGAATTTTGAATGGGATGGAAGTCGGTAAACACATCATTAGGCACAGCATAGGATGGAGTAATATTAGGAATAGGTGGTGATGTGTGAGCTATTGTGCTATACGTAGGTGAAACAGTACCATAAGCATTACTATGACTATGAACCAACGTACTACACAATCGACAAAGGCACCGGTTATTGCGGAACCATCACCATCTGACCGGACTAGCCGGTTAGACCAGCCATGGGGGCGGCTTAACCAGGGTCGGTTTAGGCAATGGTGATTGTCCTGAGAAAAACCCCATCAGCATACCACACATAGGTACTTCAGATGAAGCTCCTAGTGCCGCCGACGTGTTTGGATGTAAAATCCCTTGTGAATCTACTTGAGGGATATGATCATCATGAATATTATTAACTACACGTTTACCCTTTACTTTCTCAAGGTGAGTAATAACACTAGCAACCATACTACTCTGATCATTAAATGCACGCTCAAATTTATCAGATATAGCAGATAATTACGTAACAAAATCAGAGGGAGGTTGCTAGCTTACAGTGGGTATTACCTCAACCTTGTCTTTCTTGATCTTGATCTCCGGTAACTCGAATTATTCAGCCATCGTCACCTTTCATGAGCGATCTTTCTTGGTGACACAGAGAAACTATGGCTTGATGTGCTCTTGGAGGTCAATGTACTTCCGCACTGAGTTCTTCGATGTTAACCATGATTACGTTGTTCTTGTAGAGATCGCAACACGCTCCCATAAACCGTTCGAAAAATCGGTTGTAGTAACCAGATCTTTCCCCTGTGGAGTCACCAAAAGTGTGTTGACGCTTTTACCAGTCGAACACACGAGTGCGCTAGATCAAGCAGTCAACGGAAATCAACTTGTCAAGACCTCCAACATGGGCCAATCTAAGCACCTTGGGGGTCGGTCCAACCGCCTGAGACAGAGGCTCGCTGAAAACCTAAGTTCGCTACTCCGGGAGGGACCCCGTCAGGAACAGTGCGCCTAGGGTGGTCCTAAGATCGGCACGCAACTCAAAACCCCCTCAACCGCCATGAATTCTTTTCGGAAGATCGGGCGTGTACCTCTAGCCACCGCGGTTACAAGAACACCCTATGTAATCTATCTCGAGAATAGAATTGGAATAAGCAAAGCCGATCGAAAAACGAAATCTTCGAGGAAACGATCGCTAGGAAAAGATTCAACTTTGATAAATTCAACTATAACAATGATACATACACAAGATCCACCCAGGGATCCTTCCTTGATCTTGCTTCTAGCTCCGGGAACTCGTGGTCTTGCGTGCAAGGTTCCCACATCGGCTAGGGGAACCCTAGTCAACTAGCTCGACCCTCTCCTCTCGAGATGGTGTCCCTCTTCTCTACTCCTCGGCGGTCGATGACGAATTCTTCTCTCAGGCTCTCGGTCGAGGGCTATAAATAGCCCGATTGGCGACTAGGGCAAGGGAGGGGCATTTGGGCCCTAAATGGGCACGGGCCAGCCGACACACGGGCCCCGGTAGGCCCGGCCGAACTCCTTCGCTCACGTCGGTTTCCTTGCTTCTCGGATGTTTCCCCCTTACGCTTGTAGGTCCATGTCGTCGGTTTCTCTCCGAATTGGACTCAACTCCTTGTCTTGCAAGATTCGACGCACACGGTCAGGTCCTCGAGTCTTTCGTCTTCTCGGATCAAGTCCACAGCTTTTGGAGTTAAGTTTGCTTCATTGCATGGCTGTACGGGGCTTTAAGGACTTGTCATGAGGTGCTTGATGAACTTATGAAAGTCTTGCATTCAACACTAAAACCATTGCATAAACATTAAACTCCAAAACCGACATGCACACGTGAACTTGTTATACCACGGGGAGTTAGTACCAATGGATAAGGTATAAAACTCATGTCAACACGAAGGAGTAAACTCATGGCTAGGTTGACGGATTTTCACCAAGATCAACATCTCCCCCATGCTTAAACCTTGCTCGTCCTCGAGTAAGCCTTCGATGGATATCATCATTGCCAAACAATGTTTAAACTTTGCACTTGATCACACATGAGAAAACATAATGCTCTCAAAATTTTAATTCATTAAAGTTCCATAATGTGCCTTCCTTCATCTCTACGGAGGTAGATTCTTATTAAGCTTATCCCACAAGTATTAACATGCTCACAAGGTTTAAATAGATCTCGAGAATTTTTTGAAATAAAGAACAGAGATAAAGAAAAGCTAAACCAAGTTCACAAATTTAAATCATCTTGTATATTGCTCATGAACTCTCATCTCACTTGTCTCTCAAGCCTATATATTCTACTCCTTTCCCTCTCATATATATGTGGTAGGCTTTATATGGAGCTTTGGGAAAGTTTAGTCCTAACAAGATTTTATAAATGAGGTGTTGTCAAAACAAGACAAGCTTCTCATGGTCTTACCGAGACTCGTCAAAAAGGTCATTGGAAAATAATGTTAAATCAAGGAGGGGAAAGAGAAAAATACACACACTTTTAGATGAGTGGACATGTGCAAATGGCAAAGAGTGATCTAGAGGCACAAAGGAAGTCCTCGTTATCGGATTGCACATGGTTGGAAAATGAGAATGGATCTTTTTAACTTGAAGCCTTGAATGCACTCTTGGAAAACCAGGGAGTTTACTTTACGCACATTTTTTTCTTTCTCATATTTCTCAATCTTTCTTTCTTTCTTTCTTTCTTTCATTCATTATATATTTTTCTTTACCTTGAAAGTCCATGATTATCCATGGATTTTTTTCTCATCATCATTCTTTATTCTTTTTCTTTCATCATCATTTTTTAAAATATTCCCCTTTTAACTCTAAGCGCATGATACCTACCTCCTCCCCCATGCTTAGACGTTGCTCGTCCTCGAGCAAAGAGGCGAAAATAAGGTAGGTACCGGAGTATTTTTCCTTGGAGAGATACTTGAAATCTTCAATGTTGGCACCGTCTTGCGATCTTCCTTGAATTGATGATCCATTCTCAACAATAGGTTGTGGTCAAGGAGGTAATCACAAAAGATGATATTTGGTTTAAGGGTGGATATCGGCGAAGTTTGTGAGATCTCCGATGCGGGGATACACAATGCACGGATAAAGGCTAGCAAAAAGATACATACGCAAAAATGGAATGGCTTGACTTCTTAGTCTCGGGCCGGAAGAAATCATGGCTGCCAATAACTTCTCCTCAAAAATAAATCTTGTACACTAAGGTTTATGCACTCAAATATATAAGGCTTTGGATAGGTTGAGCAACACACAAGCGATATTTGTGACAAGGTTAGCGATATTTTTGAGCATAAAAGACATCTTTAATCTATTCATAACTTGAGAGCACATAAAACACTATGGGTCTTTATTTTAATCATAACCTCCGCTGAAAATTAAGCTAGCATTTAAATAAATTCAGATTTGTATTTTAAGAGAGCACTAGCTTAAACATGCATAAATACGATTACAAAGATAAACAAAGCTGCAATTACAATCATATATCATCATGGCACGAATTTTTACATGTTTTCCAATGATATAATCAAGGTGGTGTCTTTATTAATGATGACATCAAGTTGAAATACAAACTGAAAATAAACAAACATGCTTGCTGAAATTTAAATAAAAACAGGAAGCCTACGCAAACACACATAAGCAAAAGCTGAAAATTACGAGGAGAAAAAGAAAAGAAAAGAAAACTAAAGTTCCTAAATCTTCTAGTCCTCCGCCGGTGGTTGATGTTGATGATCTTGATAATAATACCCTTGCTCATAATATGATTGTACACTTCCTCGGCCAATTGGTTGGCTCCATAAGGTGAAGGCGTCCAAGTTCAAAGGCAATATTTGCGTTGCCTTCACCAAGTTGAGCTCGTTGCTTTAATGCCTAGGTCTATCCCTCGATGGTCGATGCTAAGCAACAAATGACACAAGGATTTATCTGGTTCCCGCCGAGGGGGCCGTACGTCCCGGCGGTGGTGTGCTCGTGGCACTATATTGCTCGGCACCGGGGGTGCTTGTAGTGGGGCAAAACAAGCAAGGTGGGGGAGAGGAAAGCGTGGCTCCCAAGTCCCTCGGTGAGTAGGCGAAGATGTTGTGGGAGAATAAGAGAGTGAGTGCACGGTGCGTCGTGTTCCTCCGGCTTCGTCCCCGCGCGGGGGGGCTCGCCTTCCCTTTTATAGGCCAAGGGGAGCGGCGAGTTATATGCACGCCGCGCTACCTAGGCGCGCGTGGGAGCACGTCGTGCTACGGCGTAGAGCGATCGACCGTCCGGTTGATCTTTGCTGCGATCCGGCCATGATGGCCTACCTTGTACCCGAACAGGTGGCGGTTCGAGGGTAGGAGGCGGCGGATGGCGATGGCGCCCCCCGATAGGCTTCGAGGGAGGTGTGATGATGGGCGAGTACGGGGTACGGGGAGCGGGCGAACGGCGTTCCTTCCCAATGAGCTGCGGTGGTGGAGTGGTACTTGCTGCGGTGTTCGGGCGTGCGCTTGCGGAGTCGGGGCGTGCGCCGCACGCGTGGGTACGGCGGCCGCGCCGTTACGGTGGCCGGGATGGCCGCCCACCCGCCTAGCGCCCCTCACCCTAACTGCGGGGTCACGGGAAAGTGGGATCGAGGGTGCGCCGGCCCCTTTCGAGGGTCGGGCGCGTTAGTCGCAGCGATGGCGTGCGCACGGTGTTGCATGGGACCGACACCGCCGTACCGCACGGCCCTCCCCACGGTGGCGGGGATGGGCTCCCCCACGGGGAGTTGGTGCGGCGGCACGGGCGTGAGCCCGGGCGCATGATGGCGCCGTCTCGCGGCGTCGGGCGTTAAATGCCCAAGTACGGGGCCGGCGCACGCGTGCGGGGCGCCGTGAGCGTGGCGGGCCCCCGGCGGGGGTGGAGCGAACCCTCGAGCGAGGCGAGGGCCTGCTCGAGGGGGGAGCGGACCCTCGAGCGGGGCGGGACCGCTCGAGGGAAGGGTCGCCCCTCGAACGGGGCGGAACCCGTTCGAGGAGGGGGTTGCCCCTCGGCGGGCGGAGCCCGTTCGAGGAAGAGCGTCACCCTCGGCGAGGCGGAGCCTGCTCGAGGGGTCTCGTGGTCGGGCTATCTTGGCGGGGTCTCCGAAGTCCCCGCTTTGCGTGGGCCACGTCTGCATGGTTAGTTCCACCGCATGGTTAGGCCTAGTTTATTTGATGCGGGAATTTAAGTGAGGGTTCCCCCATCGTTTGAGGGGACCCCTAGGGCGGTCCCCGACAGTAGCCCCCGAGCATCTGCGGGTTTGCCATTGAGGCTCCCGCAGATGCCGGAACCTATGCGATAGGACGTTCTTCCCTCCTTGTTTGCGAACGCTTTCCGTGGGGCCGCGCTAGCGGACCCGCGGGTCTAGCCCCGGCCCGCGGGGAGTGTGGGCTCTCCTGCAGGGGTTAACCGCGAGCAATTCGGTCAGAAAGGCGTGGCACATATGCCAACCGGCATCGGCGGTATTTCAGCCGGCATCGGGGGTGCACGCTCCCCTGTCACTGTCTCGGGCGGGTGCAATTCCAAGGAGGTGTAGCCGTGCGTCAAGCCCGAGCCTTGGCACGCTCGAGGCGATCGGGTCGAGCCTGACGACTTGTTTTTTTATCACGCCCTCGCCGTCCCTCCGCGGGTCGGGAGGTGAGGTTTCCACGACTCCCATCGAGCGGGTCGCGAATCGCGGATTCCTCTTCGAGCCGCTAGCGGGTGGTTCAGAGTGGACGTCCATGCCCCGTTCGATAAGGGTAGGGCTGCCGCGGTCCGGAGACACGTCCATGGAAGCGCTTGCGTGGGTTTGCTAGGTGGGGCTCGGTCCCGTTCGCTAGGGACCGAGGGCGCGGAAGCTCTCCCTCGGTGGGATCCCCCCAAGCCAGGCCGCCCTCGCCGGCTCTCGAACACGACATGTGGGGCACCCTCGAGCCGACGGGCTCGAGGAACGCTCGAATGCGCGTGCCCTCGTCGTCCCTAACTGCGTGATGCGGGGCGCCCCGTTCGAACCCGTCGAGGGTCGGGCTTCGAACCTCTCGATCGAAGGCCGTGCGGGGGGCCGTGCCTAGGCCGACCCCCGTCTTTTCGCGTTTGCGGCCGTCGAGGGTGCGGGCGTGCCGAGCCCTCGAGGTGCTAGTTGGTGGCATGGCGCGGTATGAGTGCTTTCGGTGTCGCTCTATTTCAAGCGTGACTCGGGCGATCCTCTTACACGCGTGCCTTCTTTAGGGGGTTGACGTCGTCTCGAGTTGGGGGTCATGCCGCTCGAGGGTCCTACGCGGCATGGGTGCCCGCGGTGGCCTGCTCTACATCGAGTAGGTCCCGGCGACCTTCTCACGCCGATATCCCATCGAGGGTCGCCTTGTTTCGAGTTGGGGGTCATGCCGCTCGAGGGTCCTACGTGGCATGGGTGCCCGCGGTGGCCTGCTCTACATCGAGTAGGTCCCGGCGACCTTCTCACGGCGATATCCCCATCGAGGGTCACCCTTGTCTCGAGCCGAGGATTCGCCTCGCTCGAGGGCTCTCCTTGCTTGGCAAGGGGCCGGGCATTTAATTGCCTTGCGGGCGTGGCCGCGGGTTTTGCGGCGCCGGCGCGCTTTTAGCGCGGCGGCGGCGCGCGCGCGCGTAGTGGGCGGCGGCGCCGGCGCGGATGTGACGGTTTCACCTCGGTTCTTCGCCGGTCTCGCCGTAATGATGACCCGCGCGGAGGTGTTAGAGCCGCTGCGGTCGTGGTGGGGCCCGCTTGCCGACGCGACGGAAAGATTCCCTGCCGGTTAAACGGCGGCGGGCGTCCGCTCCGAGAACTCGCCCGTTGCCTATAAAAGCTCGGCGGGGAGGAGTAGGCGGCGGTTTTTTACCTTGGCTCCTCACCGTTTTAGTCCTCCGCCTCTTCGCCTTCGTCTCACCCTTGCCGTCGCGCGGGCTCGCTTGCTTAGAGCTTTCTCCCTAGTTTCCTCGTCCTCCACCTTCGTACTCGTTCGTCCTCCCTCATGGCGCCGCCTCGGCCTCCGATCGGGGGTCCTGGAGCCGTACGCCCGGGAGAAGTCGGCCGTGACCGGCTGCGCCACGGGCGAGCGGTCGCCGCCGGCCGGCTCTCGGCCAACGAAGAAGGGCGCCGGCGGAGTGGATCGTGCCGCCATCGTCGCACCTTGAGCCCAATCCGCCGGAGGGTTACGTGGTGAGCTTCCTCCGCTACCACGAGCGCGGCTTCAACGCGCGCGGCGAGCACGTTCATGCGGGCGTTGTGCTACCACTACGGGGTGGAGCTGCACAACTTCGCCCCCAACGCTATCTCGCGGCGGCCACATTCGTGGGCGTACGCGAAGGGTACACGGGGATCCCGATCAATTGGGAGCTGCGGGTACACCTCTTCCGCGGGGAGCTGATCACGCAGCCCACGTCGGAGCCGAGGGACCCGCCGCGCGGTGCGCGCCGGCGGCGGGATGTCGCTTCCCTCGCGAGGGCGGCTCAAGAACTTCTACATCCCCCGCACCATGACGACGAACAACGCCGGGCGGGAGCGGGGATGGTTTTATCCGCGCAACGCCGAGCCGGCCTCCCTCCCTACACCGGGCGGGTGTTCAAGGAGAGGCCGGGCTGTCGGGGCTACGGGTTGTCCACGGCCAACCATCGGGCGCGCCGGGGGTCCGTCCTCGCCGCCTTGCGGCGGGCGGCGAGGGGAAGGGCTCAACGCGATGGGCGTCCTCGCCTTCCTTCATCACCGGCGAATCGTGCCGGTTGATGGAGAGGCCGCTCGCGTCTTCGAGATGACGGAGGCGGCCAACCCCGTCGACACGGCGAGGTCGCGGATGCTCCCGACGCCGGGCCGGAGCGGCCGTACGCGCTCACCGGGCGCGGAGCGCCGTCGACACCGGACACCGGCGCACGCGGGTCGGACCCCGTGGGACATCGAGATGCTTCCCACCGGCCCGTTGGTGAGTGTGGCTTTCTACTCTGTTTTGGTCCTTGTTCTTGATTCCGTTTCTCGATGTGCCACCGTTGTCACTCTTGCGCGCGATTGGTGCGGTTCAATATCGCCAAGTCCGTTCCACCCACCCCCCGACTCCCGTGCGCTCGGCCGGGCGGCGCGGCCGGGAGCGGCGGGGGGGGAGCGGGCGGCGCGCGCGAGAGGAGCACGCAAGGCGGCGCCAAGCGCGTCGCGACGCGCGGTCCGCCGAGTACCGGCGGCGGGAGGAGTTGGGGCTCTCCTCCCCGAGCATCGAGGAGCCCTCGTCCTCGGATCGGGACGAGGAGGAAGAGTCCGAGGGGGAGGGCCCCTCGGACGGGTGGCGGCCCGCGCCCCCGTCGCCGGATCTCGCGCCGGCGTCGGGGGCGGCTTCGTCTGGGGGGGGCGGGCGCGTCGGCGTCCGCGCGCCGGGCGGTCGTCGTCGGGGGCGGCACGCGCGCGGAGGTGGCCCGGCGCGCGCCGCGGGCGCGCGCGCGGCTGTCGTGCTCGCGCGCGCGTCGAGCGTGCCCGCACGCGGCGGGAGCGCGTCCGCGCGGCGGCGTCGTCGTCGAGGGCGCGTCGGGAGGCGTGCCCGCGCGCGCGGACAAGCGTGCCCCCGCGCAGCGTGGCGCCGTCCGGGGGTGCGGCGTCGGGCGCGCGCCCGCGCACGGGGCGGGCGTGCCGCGCGCGTGCGGCGGCGCCATCGGGGAGGCGCTTGCGTCGGCGTGGCCGCTACGCCGGCCCCGTCCGAGGCCTCGAGGAAAAGGAAGCGGGCCTTTTCCTCCGCGAGGTACGTAGCCTTGCCTTCCTTCGTGTGGCTTTGGTGTGTGCGGTGGTTAGATGTTCTAACTCTCCGTTCGTGATTGCGCGGGGCGGTGCCGGCCGTTCCTCCTCTTGCACCGGCCAAGGTGCGAGGACGGACGCGCCGATCCCAACCGGCGGCGCTCGTCGAGGGGTCGCGCCGGGGGAACGAGCGCGGCGGCGGGCTCGAGCTCGCAAGGCCCGGCGGAGGCCTCGGGGGCCGGCCGGCGGATCAACCCGCCGCGGCGCGGCCCGAGAGGTTCTTGGGGGGCGGCCGGCGCCGGTCGCCACGGAGGCGCAGCCGCGGCGGTGGCTACGGTGGAGGTGCCGCCCGCGGTGGCGGCCCTCGCGGAGGAGGCGGAGCGGGGCGCAGCTCGCGGGAGCGCCGCGGATGTGGCGGCGCGGACGGTGGTGGCGGCCACGGCGCCACGACGGCGCGCCGTGGTCGCGGAGGCGCGAGGGTGGAGGCGCCGGCGGAGGGCGCGCGGCGGCTCCGCCCGCCCGCGGTCCCCGGGCGGAGGTGGTGGAGCTCTCGGATGACTCCCCGCCGCCCGGGTGGAACCGGTGGGCCGACCGGCCCGCGAACTCCCCCGAGCCCCGGGGAGGGGGGGCCCTCGTGAGGCGGCACGAGGGGTCGCATGACGGCGGGGGGCCGAGGGCACGATGCCGAGGCCTCGTCCTCCCGCGCCGGCCGCCCCGCCCGGTGGGGGGGCCGTGGAGGATCCCCCGGCGTTTGCCGACGCCGGGGGAGCAGGAGCTACGGGGAGAGCTCCGGGCCATGGCGCCACGCTCAACGCGCGCGTTGAACGAAGCGCCGCAGTCCCACGGCGGCCCGGCCGGGACCGTCTTCCGGGTGAGCCACGGTTGCTCGTTTCCCTTCCTTTTTCGTTTTCGCGTGCCGCACTCAAACTTTGGCGCTTACGGGATTCGATGTGTGTTATGCCAGGAGCTCGAGCGCCGCGCTCGCGAAAAGTACGGCGCGTTCGACCGGGTGAACGCCGAGGCCCGCCGGCTCGGGGAGCGATGCGGCGCTTACGCGCGCTTGCGGATGCCCTCGGGACGGCGGACGGTGGGCCGGTGTGCGGGCGATGGCGTGGTGCGACGTGCTTCCTGAGAGTTCAGGGCAGGACGCGGCGCGTGACCCGAGCCTCGGGCGGATCCGCGCAGCCCTCGTCGATCGTGACGAGGCGCTGTGGAACGCGCGCGAGGACCTGGAGAAGACGCGGACGTTGGCCGCCACCGGGAAGGCGGAGGTGGCCACCGCTCGCGCGCGGGGGCCGGGAGCTCCGCACGTCGCTCGAGGGAGCGCGGGCGCGGCCGGCGCCGGGGCGAGAGCGGGCGCGCGGGGGCGGAGCGCCGCGCGCCAAGGAGGCCGATGACACGAAGGCCGCCTTCGACGTGAAGCCCGCGGCTCTCGTCGCCGTTGAGGGGCAGCTCCGGCGGGGAGCGCATCGCCGCCGGGGGGCCGAGGGGCGGCTCCGGCGAGGGGCGGGGCCGCCCTTCGCGACGCCCGGACGGCGGAGCGGGGGGGGGCGCGTCGCGCGCGAGGACGGCGGAGAGGTCGCCGGAGGAGCGGAACGCCGCATTCTCCGAGGTTGAGGGATGAGGCGGGCGCTCGGCGTCGCACGCAATGCCGCCCAAGAGATGGCCCTCGTCGAGCAAGGCGAGACCGTCCGACATCTCGAGCCGGCGCTCGAGTCCGCGCGCCGCGACCTCGATCCGGAGAAGAGGCAAGTCGAGGGTAAGTTCTTGTCCGACCCTGCTTGTTAGTTTTTTTGCTTTAGAGGGTTCGTTTCCCCCTTTCGATTTCTTGTCGTCTTGTCGCTTCCGGAGCTCGCGCACGGCTTTGGGGCACGGCGTTGGGCGGGCCGAGGCCTGCGGAGCCTCCTACAACTCCTACGAGCGGGGAGCTGCGGGGAGGGCGCGGGACGCGGCCCTCGAGACTCGTCCACGCGCGTCGAGGAAGGCGATGTCCGGGCCGGCGGCTCGGCGGCCGCCCGCCTACGCGCCCTCGGCGGCCACGTCACGGGGCGGGTGCGTCGGGCGTTGCACACGGGCGTGCGAGAAGGCCCTCGGGGTGGTGCGATCCCACTACGAGGTCAACCTCGAGGCGGTAGCGGAAGGCTACATCGTGCCGAGGGGCGTCGGAGGACGAGGTGGCCATGGAGCGTGCGGACGCGCTTGCCGCCGACGCCGCCGAGTCGCTCGCCGAGGCCTTCGAAGAATTCCTCTTCCGGACGCCGCCGATGCGCCGCTCCACCTCGCCCGAAAGCACACGGGCACTAGGCCCGTTTTTTGTTTGTGTGTATCGGAACTGCGGCCTCGTGGCCTCTTGTAAATAAACAAGTAGTTTCGTGAACATGGTCGGTTTGTAAATGAAATCGCTTGCTTATTGCGCTTTTTGCTTCTTCTTCTTCTGAGTAGATTCTAGTTAGGGAAGTCCGCCTTTCGCGAGGGGCCCGCCGGGTTGGAGGCGAGAGAGACGGGCCATAGCCACGCGGCGTAGGGCGTCCCTCGGCTCGCGCGCTCCTTCCGCTGTGCCGCCTACGCCCTGTTCGAATCGTGGCTCGTGGTTGAAGTAGGAAACAAACTTAGCGCGTGTTATTACGTTTTTTTTGCGCGAAAAAATGGGACCGTTTGAGGGGGGGGGGTGCCCCCCCGCAGTAGCCCCCGAGGGTAACTTGGGTTTCAGGGGAAAGCCGAGTTGCCCTTTTATTGGATTCGGAGTATTTACATAGGTGACACCAGGCGGGGGCGTTGGCCGTGCGTTTTTACAACGGAAAATACTTGGAAATCCTAGTTAAGGGTAGAAGCGACGTAGTCGTTGGATGTTCCAAGCGTTGGTGAGTTCTTCGCCGTCCTCGTTGGCCGGCTTGTACGTGCCGGCTTGAGCACCTTCACCACGACGTAGGGTCCCTCCCATGGGGGCGATAACTTGTGGCGCCCTCGGTTGTCTTGGCGTAGCCTTAGGACCGAGTCCCCCTCGCGAAATCCCTCCGACGTATCTTGCGTGCTTGGTAGCGCCGTAGGGACCGTTGATACCTTGCGGATTGCATCAACGCCACGAGGCGTACTTCGTCCTAGCCGATCCGGTGAGTCCTCGCGGGCTCGCTGGTTAGCGTCCTCGTTGTAGCCTCGAACTTTGGGCGAACCGTATTCCAGATCCGTGGGGAGGATGGCCTCCGCGCCATGGACTAGGAAAAACGGGGTGAACCCGGTGGCTCTGCTTGGGGTAGTCCTTAGGCTCCATATGACTGCTGGTAGTTCTTGGAGCCATTTTCGACGGATTTGTTGAGGCGGTCGAAAATGTGCGGGTTTGAGGCCCTGTAGGATCATGCCGTTGGCACGTTCCACTTGGCCGTTAGTCTGTGGGTGTGCCACAGCTGCCCAATCCACTCGGATGTGGAACTTGTCGCAGAACTCCAAGAACTTCCGGCCTGTGAACTGGGACCCGTTGTCTGTGATGATGGAGTTTGGCACTCCAAAGCGGTAGACGATGTCGGTGAAGAACGTGACTGCCTGCTCGGCCCTCAAATTCGTAATGGGGCGCACCTCCACCCACTTGGAGAACTTGTCGATCGCGACGAGCAGGTGGGTGAAGCCCCCGGGCGCCTTCCGCAGGGGCCCGACGATGTCTAATCCCCACACAGCGAACGGCCATGTTACGGGGATCGTTTGCGAGCTTGAGGCGGCAAGTTGGTCTTGCGGGCGTAGAAGTGGCACCCTTCGCAAGTGCGCACGATTTCGCTGGCATCCGCGACCGCGGTAGGCCAGTAGAAGCCTTGGCGGAACGCGTTACCGACGAGGGTGCGCGGCGCGGCGTGATGGCCCGGATTCCCGCGTGGATGTCTCGTAGGAGCTCGCGCCCCTCGGGAATGGGTATACACGGCCCCGGAGGATGCCGACGCGGCGCGCTTGTACAGCTCGCCGTCGACGAGGGTGAATGACTTGGCCATCCTGGCGATGCGCCTGGCTGTGGCCCGGTCTGCGGGGAGCTCCCCTCGAGCAATCCAGGCGATGTACTTCTCCCGCCAGTCCGCCTGGACGGGAACCGGCTCG
This sequence comes from Cenchrus americanus, assembly GCA_947561735.1. Lineage (NCBI taxonomy): Eukaryota > Viridiplantae > Streptophyta > Magnoliopsida > Poales > Poaceae > Cenchrus > Cenchrus americanus. Next base: position 108,016,987 of record OX387243.1, read on the forward strand.
ATGTCCATTGCAACAGCCTCGTGGGAGCCGTACCCCTCGAGAAGGGAGAGTACGTACGCCTCGTTCGAGGGGTCCTCTTCCATGGGGTCCGCACCCGCTGGATTCGAGGGAGCCCCCGAGGGTCTGCCGTCGCTCGAGGGGTAAGGCTCGAAGGTTACCGAGGGCTGCGCGACGTCGCGCGCGCGTTCGGGGGAACGGTGATCCGCCCGGACGCTATCTTTGCCAGCTCGTCTGCTTCCTCGTTGTACGGGCGGGTACACGATTAAGCTCGATGCCGTAAAATTTGTCCTCGAGGGCTCGCACGGCTTTACAGTAGGCCTCCATCTTGTCGTCGTGGCAGCTCGCGTTCTTCATGACTTGGTCGATCACGAGCCGCGAATCCCCTCGCACGTCGAGGCGCTTGACGCCCAACTCGATGGCGATCTTGAGGCCGCGAGAGGAGGGCCTCGTATTCCGCCATATTGTTGGACGCGGGGAAATGGAGACGCACTCGCGTAGCGCATGTGCTCCCCGAGGGGTGACACGAAGAAGCGGAGCCCGCGCCCGCTCCCCGTCTTCATCACCGAGCCGTCGAAGAACGAGTCCCGGCCACTCGCTTGGATGCGAGGGGGCGGCACTCGCGTGTCCATCCACTCCCGCGACGAAATCGGCAAGGATTTGTGATTTGATGGCCTTGCGCGGGCGTAGGCGAGCGTTTCGCCCATCAACTCCGCGGACCACTTGGCAATTGCCGCTCGCCGCGTCGGGGTTGCGAATGATTTCTCCTAACGGGAAGGAAGAGACCACGCGTGATCGGGTGGGCCTCGAAGTAGTGGCGGAGCTTGCGCCGCGCGAGGACTCACCGCATACAACGCCTTCGGACACGGGGGTAGCGCGTCTTCGTGTCCGATAGGACCTCGCCGATGTAGTAGACCGGCCTCTCGCACGGGCAAGGCATGCCCTTCTTCCGTGCGCTCCACGACGATCACGGCGCGACCACCCGGGTGGTCGCGGCCACGTAGAGTTGGAGGGGTTCGCCGTCTTGCGGCGGCGTAAGGATTGGGGCGTGCGTCGGCGATGCCTTCGGCTTGTCGAGCGCTTCCCGGGCCTCGGCGGTCCAAGAGAAGCGCTCGTGCTTCTTGAGCGGCCGGTAGAGGGCGGGGGCCCTTCTCACGGAGCCTCGAGACGAAGCGGCAAGGCGGCGAGGCACCCCAACACTTTCTCGCGCACTCCTTTGAGGTCCCGAGGTGGACCCATTCGCTCGAGGGCCGCGACCTTTTCGGGGTTGGCCTCGATTCCCCGCCGGGAGACAATGTACCCTAGGAGCATGCCCCGCGGCACTCCAAAGACACATTTCTCGGGGTTGAGCTTGACCCCGTTGGCCCGAGCGGTCCGAACGCGATGCCAAGATCGCCCACCGGGTCGTCCCGCCTTCTCGGTTTTGACGACGATGTCGTCTACGTAAGCTTCGACCGTCCGCCCGATATGGTCCCCAAAAACGTCCGCATGCGGCGCTGATATGTTGCGCCCGCGTTTACGAGGCCAAAAGGCATCGTGACGTAACGAACGTCCCGAACGGTGTGATGAACGAAGTCGCGAGTTGGTCGGACTCCTTCATTTTTATTTGGTGATAGCCCGAATAGGCATCAAGGAAACGAGTAGTTCACACCCGACAGTGGAATCAATGATCCGATCTATGCGCGGCAAAGGAAAAGGAACTTTTGGACATGCTTTATTGAGACCGGTGTAGTCAATACACATCCTCCACTTCCCATTTTTCTTTTTTACAAGCACGGGATTAGCTAACCATGTCGGGTGGAACACTTCCTTGATGAATCCGGCCTCGAGGAGCTTCCGCGCCTCCACTCCGATCGCCCGTCGCCGTTCCTCGTCGAAGCGGCGCGGCCCGCCGCCGAGACGGCGCGAGCATTAGGCGAGGATATCAAGGGAGTGCTCGGCGACCTCCCTCGGAATGCCACGGCATGTCCGAGGGGCTCCACGCGAAAACGTCGGCGTTGGCGCGGAGGAAGTCGACGAGCACCGCTTCCTATTTAGGATCGAGGGTCGTGCCGACCCTCAATGCTTTGCCCTCGGGGGCCGATGGGTCGAGAGGGACCCCTTTGGTTTGCTCGGCGGCCTCGAACGTGCGACGTGCTTGGTGGCGGAGGCGAGGTCGTCGTTGACCATCTTCTCCCGGCGTGTTTACCGGCGCTTCATCCCGGCGCTAGCGCCTCCCGCATGTTCCACGCACTCGACATCGCGGTCGAATGCATGCTCGATCGATGACCCGACGGTGATGACGCCGTTTGGACCGGCATCTTCATCTTCGGGTACGTGTAGTTGGGGACCGCCATGAACTTGGCATAGCATGGTCGCCCAAGGATGGCATGGTAGGCCCCTTTGAATCCCACCACCTCGAAGGTGAGGGTTTCCTTGCGGAAATTCTTGGGGGTCCCGAACCGGACGGGCGGATCGACCGCCCGAGGGGTTGAACCGCTTTCCGGGCGCGATGCCGTGAAACGGCTTCGTGGCTCGGGCCGCGCCCGGGTCCCGACCCAATCCCCATTAGGCGCGGTGTATGCGCGAAGAGGATATTGAGGCTACGCGCCTCCGTCCATAAGGACCTTCGAAAACGGGCGTTCCCAATGATGGGATCGACCACCGTGGGGTCTTGGCCGGGTTCGGGATGCGGTTTGGGTGATCATCCCGGCTAAAGGTGATGGCATCCTTCGACCGGTTGAGAAAGGCCGGAGGTGCCCTCTGCGGCGAGGACTTCGTGCCGCTCCTTCTTGCGGTTCGCCGGGTTGACATGTCGACGGTGGGTCCCCCAAAAATGAGGAACACATTCTCGACGACGGGGAAGCCACCGCGTCGCCGTCGCCCCCATCCTTCTTGGCCTCTCGCCTCCTTCGCGGCGGCACGGCCATAGAACTTCTTGAGCATGTCGCCTCGCTCAAGAGTGTGATTCACGGGGGTCTTGTGGTAGGGGCACGGCTTCTTCATCATGTCGTCGAAAACCCCCGGGCCTCGAGGAGCTCGTCGAGGGCCCCGTCGGGCCGGGTCAACGGCGAGGGCCTCGGCGTTGCCGCCGTTGCGCCCTGCTCGCGCGCCTCGCGGCGCGGCTTCTTCCCTTTCTTGCCCCGCTTGTCGTTGCGGCGCGGCTCCTTGGACCGGCGCCGCCCTCCGCGGGCGTGTCCTCGGAGCGCTTGCCCTTCTTGCCATCGAAGATTGCCCCCACGGCCTCCTCTCCGGAGGCGGCGGTGGCAATGTCGAACGGCTCGTTCGAGTCCGTGGGCGGGCTGCGTCCCGGCCTCGCGCACAAGGTCCCCGGCACGTGGTGCCCTCGAGGAACGCGTGCACGATCTCGACCGTGCCACGGCGGGGGAGCTGCGTGCGGCGCTTGGAGAAGCGGCCGTAGGAAGTCCCGCGGCGGTCGCCGCTCGCGTGCGGGGAGCGCGCATCCCGAGGAGTTCCCGGGCGCACGTATGTGCCTTGGAAGTTGCCCACGAAGGTGTGGACTAGATCGTCCCAGTTGTGGATCTGGCTGGCGGGCAAGTGCTCGAGCCATGTCCGGGCCGCGTCGCCCAGATGCAGGGGCAAGTTGCGGATGATCACTTCGTCGTTGGTGGCCCCGCCCACCGACGGGGGCCGGGCGGTAATCGTTGAGCCAAACACGAGGGTCCGTCTCCCCATTGTATTTGATGATCGTCGAAGGGCGACGGAAGCGGCGGGGGAACGCTGCCGTGCGGATCTCCCCGCTGAACACGCGGGTGCCGGGGGGCTCGGCGTTGGGGAGCGATCCTCACCGCCGTCGTAGCGTCCACCCCTTCGAGGGTGGTAGCCCCCGGCCGCTCGCGCGTCCGCCTTGCTCGGTGCGCCCGGCGTTGATGACGTTGCGGGCGTCACCATCCGGCGCCTGCGTGTGTCGAGGAGGCGTTCCTTGGCGGCGTGCGTCCCTCGGTCGGCGGGTCGACCCGCATGCACCGAGGGTTCGCCCCCCGGTGCCGGATCATCACCCCGCGCGTCCCCCTTGTTGGCGGATGCGTGAGGCCGAGCTTTCGGCTTGCTGGACGGCCGCTTGCTCAAGGAGGGTCCGCACCTCGCGGTGCATGTCTCGAGCCTCGGGGGTCGAGGGTGCCGGCATGGCGCGCGGCGGCGTTGCGGCGGCGATGAGCTTTTGGCTCGCCCGCGGCGGGGTATCCGCGTTGTCGACGTTGGGGACGGGGTTGAGGCGGTCTCGGACTGTCGGCCCCGGCTCCCGCGCGCGTTCGCCGCGCGCGAGGGGCCCCTCTCTGCCATCGAGGCGCGGAGCGGCCCGCACGGTCCGTACTCCTCTGCGCGGCTTGGCCTCGAGCTCGCGAGCTTGGGCCGGCCGCGCGTCGACGTCGGCCCCGGCGGGAGCGCCGGGTCCCGCGGCCGGGCGCGTGGCGGCCCCCGGGGCGGCGTGACTTCCCCATCTCCGGCGCCCGCCGCACCGGCGGCGTTGGCCGGGTCGTTGGTGATGACGGCGCGCAGCATTCCCGCGTGGGGTCGTAGCTCCCGTCTTCGGAGTCGTCGGAGCGACCGAACCGCAGTCCGTGGCGTCGAGGAAGCGCCCGAACGCGGCCCGGGTCCGGCACACCGAGAGAAGTCCCACTCCGCGTACCCATGGCGGCCGGCGGGTGGCATCGTGTCGACGGAGCCCGGGGGACGACTCGTCCGCTGGCCGGAGTGCGGGATCCACGGCGACGAAGACGTGCGCGACCGGGCGGCACCCGCGCATTGTAGTGTTGATGTTGGTGTTGTAGGCCGTAGTAGCGCCACGCGGCCCGATGGGGATGCGCGGTCACGAGATCGCGCGCGGTCCCGCCGGGGCGGTGGCGGTCGTCGCGACGGTGGGCGCCTTGCGTTGGGCGGCGGCGCGCTCGGCCGCCGCCGCTCGGACCGTGCCGACGCGAGCGTAGCCCGGAGCGGCGACGGCGTCGCGGCGTCGACGGACCCGCGGCATCCGTGCCTGCGCGGTGCCCGCGCCGCGGCGTCGTGCGTGCGGCGGTGACCGAGAGCGGACCTGGCCTCCCCGCCGCGCGCGTAGCTCCTCACGGTTGGTGAGGCGCATGAGATAGCCATTCCCCGTGGCACGGAAGTTCAAGTCCCCGAAGCGGATCTCGAACCGGCGGGAAGGGGGTCCGAGCTACCCATGTTGTAGTGGGTGCTACGGTACTCGGTGCGAATCACCATGGAGGGAGTTAGCGAAATGACCTTAGGCGCTCGTTTGCCCCACGGTGGGCGCCAGCGTCGGTGCGGAATATGGTCCCGACACTAACCGGTAGATAACGCCTAGGTCTATCCCTCGATGGTCGATGCTAAGCAACAAATGACACAAGGATTTATCCCGGTTCCCGCCGAGGGGGCCGTACGTCCGGCCGGTGGTGTGCTCGTGGCACTATATTGCTCGGCCAGGGGGGTGCTTGTAGTGGGGCAAATACAAGCAAGGTGGGAGAGGAAGCGTGGCTCCCAAGTCCCTGGTGTGTAGGCGAAGATGTTGTGGGAGAATAAGAGAGTGAGTGCACGGTGCGCGTCGTGTTCCTCGGCTTCGTCCCCCGCGGGCGGGGGCTCGCCTTCCCTTTTATAGGCCAAGGGAGCGGCGAGTTACATGCACGCCGCGCTACCTAGCGCGCGTGGGAGCACGTCGTGCTACGGCGTAGAGCGATCGACCGTCCGGTTGATCTTTGCTGCGATCCGGCCATGATGGCCTACCTTGTACCCGAACGGTGGCGGTTCGAGGGGTAGGGAGGCGGCGGATGGCGATGGCGCCCCCGATAGGCTTCGAGGGAGGTGCGATGATGGGCGGTACGGGGGTACGGGGAGCGGGCGGAATGGCGTTCCTTCCCAATGAGCTGCGGTGGTGGAGTGGTTGCTGCAGTGTTCGGGCGTGCGCTGCGGAGTCGGGCGTGCGCCCGCACGCGTGGGTACGGCGGCCGCGCGCGTTACGGTGGCCGGGATGGCCGCCCACGCGCCTAGCGCCCCTCACCTAACCTGCGGGGTCACGGGAAAGTGGGATCGAGGGTGCGCCGGCCCCCTTTCGAGGGTCGGGCGCGTTAGTCGAGCGGTGGCGTGCGCACGGTGTTATGGGACGACACGGCGCCGTACCGCACGGTCCTCCCCACGGTGGCGGGGATGGGCTCCCCCCCCGGGGAGTTGGTGCGGCGGCACGGGGCGTGAGCCCGGGCGCATGATGGCGCCGTCTGCGGCGTCGGGGCGTTAAATGCCCAAGTACGGGGCCGGCGCACGCGTGCGGGCGCCCGTGAGCGTGGCGGGCCCCGGCCGGGGGTGGAGCGAACCCTCGAGCGAGGCGAGGGCACTGCTCGAGGGGGAGCGGACCCTCGAGCGGGGCGGGACCGCTCGAGGGAAGGGTCGCCCCTCGAACGGGGCGGAACCCGTTCGAGGGAGGGGGTTGCCCCTCGAGCGGGGGCGGAGCCCGTTCGAGGAAGAGCGTACCCTCGGGCGAGGCGGAGCCCGCTCGAGGGGTCTCGTGGTCGGGCTATCTTGGCGGGGTCTCCGAAGTCTGCTTTGCGTGGGCCACGTCTGCATGGTTAGTTCCACTGCATGGTTAGGCCTAGTTTATTTGATGCGGGAATTTAAGTGAGGGTTCCCCCATCGTTTGAGGGGACCCCTAGGGGCGGTCCCCGACGGTGAGAGCAATGCAAATATTGCCTATGAGCTTGGACGCCTTCACCTAGTGGAGCCGAATCAATTCGTCGGAGGGAATGTCCAACCATACTACGAGCAAGGGTATTACTATCAAGATCATAAACACCAACCACCGGCAGAGGACTAGGAAGATTAAGGAACTTTAGTTTTCTTTTCTTTTCTCTTTCTCTGTAATTTTCAGCTTTTGTTTATGTGTGTTTGCGTAATATTTTCTGTTTTTATTTAAATTTCAGCAAGTGTGTTTTTTTATTTTCAGTTTATATTTCAACTCGATTTCATCATTAATAAATACACCACCTTGATTATATAATTGGAAAAGTTACAAAAATTTGTGCCATGATGATATATGATTATAATTGCCGCTTTGCTTATCTTTGTAATTGATTTATGCATGTTAAAGCTAGTGCTCTCTTAAAATATGAATCTGAATTTATTTAAATGCTAGCTTAATCTTTAGAGGAGGTTATGATTAAAATAAAGACCCATAGTGTTTTATGTGCTCTCAAGTTATAAATAGATTGAAGATGGTTTTTATGCTCAAAAATATTGCTAACCTTGTCACAAATATCGCTTGTGTGTTGCTCAACCTATCCAAAGCCTAATATATATTTGAGTGCATAAACCTTGGTGTACAAGATTTATTTTTGAGTGAGTTATTGCGGGCCATGATTTCTGCGGCCCGAGACTAAGAAATTTGGTCATTCCGTTTTTGCGTATCTATCTTTTTGCTAGGCTTTTATCCGTGCATTGTGTATCCCCACATTGGAGATCTCACAAACCTCGCCGGATATCCACCCTTAAAACCAAATATCATCTTTTGTGATTACCTCCTTGACCACAACCTATCGTTGAGAATGGATCATCAATTCAAGGAAGATCGCAAGACGGTGCCAACATTGAAGATTTCAAGTATCTCTCCAAAGGAAAAATATCTCCGGTACCTACCTTATTTATCGCCTCTTTGCTCGAGGACGAGCAACGTCTAAGCATGGGGGAGGAGGTAGGTACGGTGCAGTTTTAGAGTTCAAAGGGGAGCAATTTTTTTAAAAAAAATGATGAATGAAAGAAAATTCAAAGGCGATGTATGTGATTTCCAAGGTGAAAGTCTCACAAAAAAAATGACCAAATGAATGACAAGAAAAAAATGAAATGAAAGAAAGAAAGAAAGAAAGAAAAGAAGGAAAAATATGAGAAAAATAAAAAAAAAATATGAGTATGCGTAAAGTGAACTCCCGGTTCTCTAAAGTGCATTCAAGGCTTCAAGTTTAAAAGATCCATTCTCATTTTCCAACCATGTGCAATCCGATAACGAGGACTTCCTTTGTGCCTCGGGATCACTCTTTGCCATTTGCACATGTCCACTCATCTAAAGTGTGTGCATTTTTCTCTTTCCCCTCCTTGATTTAACATTATTTTCCAATGACCTTTTTGACGAGTCTCGGTAAGACCATGAGAAGCTTGTCTTGTTTTGACAACACCTCATTTATAAAATCTTGTTAGGACTAAACTTTCCCAAAAAGCTCCATATAAAGCCTACCACTTGTGATGAGAGGGAAAGGAGTAGAATATAGGCTTGAGGGACAAGTGAGATGAGAGTTCATGAGCAATATACAAGATGATTTAAATTTGTGAACTTGGTTTAGCTTTTCCTTATCTCGTTCTTTATTTCAAAAATTCGAGATCTATTTAAACTTTGTGAGCATGTTAATACTTGCGGGATAAGCTTAATAAGGATCTACCCTCCGTAGAGATGAAGGCTAGTACATTATGGAACTTTAACGAATTAAAATTTTGAGAGCATTATGTTTTCTTATGTATGATCAAATACAAGGTTTAAACATTGTTTGGCAACGATGATATCCATCGAAGTCTTACTTGAGGACGAGCAAGGTTTAAGCATGGGGGAGATGTTGACGGTGAAAATCCGTCAACCTAGCCATGAGTTTACCTTCGGTGTTGGCATAAGTTTTATACCTTATCCATTGGTACTAACCCCCGTGGTATAACAAGTTCACGTGTGCATGTCGGTTTTGGAGTTTAGTTTTTATGCGGGGTTTTAGCGTTGAAAGCAAGACTTTCGGGATAAGTTCATCAAGCACCTTATGACAAGACCTTGAAGCCCGTACAAGTCATGCAATGAAGCAAACTTAACTCCAAGAAGCCGGGGACTTGATCCGAGGAGATGACAAACTCCGAGGACACGACTGAGAAAAGTGCTTGAATCTTGCAAGACAAGGAGTTATGCCCAATTCGGAGAGAACGACGACATGGACCTACATGCGAAGGGGGAAACATCCGAGAAGCAAGGGAACCGACGTAGAGCAAAGGAGGCCGCGGGGCCGGGCTCGGATGGGCCCGGGCCGGTCGGCCCGGCCTGTCCGGGGCCCGTTTGCCCTCTCCTTTGCCCTAGCCGCCAATCGTGCTATTTGTAGCCCCACGAGCGAGAGCCATTGAGGATCTAATTCGTCATCGGCCGCCAAGGAGCGAGAGAAGAGAGGGACACCATCTCGGACAGGCGAGGGTCGAGCTAGTTGACTAGGGTTTCCCTAGCCGACGTGGGAACCTTGCATGGAAGACCACGTCGGAGTTCCCGGAGCTAGAAGCAAGATCAAGGAAGGATCCGGTGGTGATCTTGTGTATGTATCATTGTCATAGTTGAATTATCAAGTTGAATCTATTCTTAGCGATCAAGTGTTTCCTCGAAGATTTCGTTTTTCGATCGGTTTGCTTATTCCAATTCTATTCACGCGATAGATTACATCGGGTGTTCTTGTAGCCGCGGTGGCTAGAGGTACACGCCGGATCTTCCGAAAGAATCTCGACTTGTCTTTTGACTCGCCCTAGACTCCCCGCATGAGTAGGGATACGTTGTGACAAAACGGGGGTTCCGAAAGGCGGATGTTTTCGGATTTGGATGGGAAACCACGATTTAAAGAGGCTTCTTATAAGATTCGATTTTCTACTTCTTCTCTTGCTTGGAACTTCAACAAAATGCTTAACTCGATCTCTCTAGATTGGTTTATCTACCCAATCTTACTTTGTTTTCTCCGGTCTTTAGTAGATTAGATTAGTTTCGTGTCTTTTACCTAGATGCATTAGGGTTTCTCTTTTACCGAAGATTGGAGTTACTTGGCTTTACTAGATCAACTTTTGCGTCACACATTTGTTCCGCGGATTCGATACCTTGGGTTCACCACTCGAGGGAAGAAGGGTCCCTTGACTACGACGGGAGACATGTGCGCTTGCAAGTCATAAATGAAATTTGATACAACTAATAACCGTCAACACGGTGCCAATCCGGGTCCGCCCCGGTCGCCGGCGCGCGCGTCGCCACGACACCAACACCCGCCGGCACGGACGGCCGTGGGTCCATCGGCGCCATGGCGCCGCCGCCGCTCCGGCTAGCGCTCGCGTCGGGGCGCGGTCGGAGCGCCGGCATGCCGCGCGCGTCGCCTCACAACGCGATGCGCCCACCGGCGTGACGGTTGCCGCCCCGGCGGGGGAGCGCTCCGTCTCCGGACCACGCTTCCCCATCGGCCTGCGCGGCGCCACGGTGGCCTACGTTGCCAACACCAACACCAACGCCACGATGCGCAGGGTCCCCCCTGGCCGCCACGTCTTGGTTGCCAGGGACCCTAGCGCCTCCGCCGGCGACGAGTCATCCCTAGGCTCCGTCGACGCGCTGCCGCCCGCCACCCCGCATGGATACGCGGAGTGGGATTTCTCCGGCGTGCCGGACCCAGTAATGTTCAGGAGGTTCCTCGACGCCACGGACTACTGGTTCGGCTATTCCGACGACTCCAGCGCTGGGAACTACGACCCCGCGTGGGAGTGCTGCGTCGTCATCACTAATGACCTAGCAAAGGCCGCTGACGTGGCGGGCGCCGGCGACGGGGAGATTCCTCCTGCTCTAGGGACTGGATCGCGCTTGGCTACGGGGCCAAGCGCTCCTCCCCCCTCACCGCCGAGAGGTGCCGACATCAACGCACAGCTGGCCCAAGCACGTGAGCTTGAGGCCAAGCTGGCGGAGGAGTACCGTACGGTGCGGTTGCTTCGTGCCTCTATCGCGGGGGAAGCCTCTGCGCGCGGCGAACACGCGCGTGAGCTGCGTAGGCAAGCCCGCGATCGCATCAACACCGACTTCAACGTCGACAATCCGAACACGCCCCCACGAGTGGGCCAGAAGCTCATCGCTACCGCAACACTGCTGCGGGCCATGCCCGCCCCTTTGACGCCCGAGGCGCGGAACCTGCACCGCGAGGCACAGGCGCTCATCGAGCAAGCGACTGTCCAACAGGCCGAAAGCTCGGCGTCCCGCATCCGCCAATACGGGAGCGCGTGGGACGATGGGGGCGCACAAGGCCCTGAGCCCTCGGTACACGTGGGCGGAGTGGCTGAGCGTCCCGCCAACCCGGGGCGCACGCCGGCCAAGGAACGACTCCTCGACACGCGCGGGCAAGCCCGAGATGGCGACGCCCACAACGTCATCAACGCCCGACGAACAAACAAAGCGGAGGCGCGGGCGGCAGCAGGCTACCACCCTCGACGGGGTGGACGCTACGATAGCGATGTGGACCGCTCACCGACGCCGGAGCCCCCGGGAACCCGCGTGTTCAGCCGGGAGATCCGCGTGGCGACCTTCCCCCAACGCTTCCGCCAGCCCACGACGATCGTCAAGTACAACGGGGAGACGGACCCCCGTGTGTGGCTCAACGACTACCGCCTGGCGTGTCAGCTGGGCGGAGCCACCAGCGACGAGGCTATCATCCGCAACCTCCCCCTGCACGTCGCCGACTCGGCACGGACGTGGCTCGAGCACCTGCCGGCCAGCCAGATCCACACTGGCGGGACGATGCGGTCCGCACGTTCGTGGGCAACTTCCGGGGGCACATACGTGCGCCACGGGAATTCTGCGATCCGCGCTCCCGCACTCGAGAGGCCCGGCGAGTCACTTCGGGACTTCATACGGCGCTTCTCTAAGCGGCGTACGGAACTCCCAAGCGTGGCGCAATCCGAGATTGTGCACGCCTTTCTCGAGGGCACCACATGCGGGACCTCGTGCGAGAGGCCGGGACGCGGCCCGCCCGCGGACTCCAACGAGGCCGTTCGACATCGCCACCGGCTTCGCCTCGGGAGAAGAAGCCGTGGGGGCGATCTTTGACGGCAAGAAGGGCAAGCGCTCGGACGACGCACCCGCGGAGGGGCGGCAAGTCCGGGGAGCCCCACGGAAGGACAAGCGGGGCAAGAAAGGGGAAGAAGCCGCACCGCGAGGCGCGCGAGTAGGGGCGCGACGGCGACGACGCCGAGGCCCTTCTTTGTTGACCCGGCTCGACGAGGCCCTCGACCGGCCCCTCGAGGTCGGGGGGTGTTTGACGACATGCTTCGAAGAAGCCATGTCCATACCACAAGACCCCGCGCAAGGCCATCAAGTCCCGGATCCCGGCGGATTTCGTCGGCCGAATGGACGGATATGCGGCTACCACGCCGCCGCATCCAAGCGGAGTGTTGGACTGCGTACTTCGACGGTTCGGTGATGAAAACGGGGGCGGGCGCGGGCCTGCTCTTTGTGTCACCCCTCGGGGAGCACATGCGGTACGCGATGCGCCTTCACTTCCCCGCGTCAAACAACATGGCTGAGTACGAGGCCCTCCTTTGCGGCCTCAAGATCGCCATCGAGATAGGCATCAAGCACCTCGACGTGCGGGGGGATTCACAGCTCGTAATTGACCAAGTCATGAAGAATGCGAGCTGCCACGACGACAAGATGGAGGCGTACTGCAAGGCCGTGCGAGCCCTCGAGGACAAGTTCTACGACATCGAGCTCAATCACGTGCCCCGCCGGTACAACGAGGAGGCGGACGAGCTGGCCAAGATCGCGTCCGGGCGGATCACCATCCCCCCGAACATTTTTGCCCGTGATATCGCCCAGCCATCCGTTGTCTTCGAGCCTCACCCCTTGAGCCACACGGAACCCTCGGGGGCTCCCTCGAATCCAGCAGGCGCGGAGCCCATGGACGAGGACCCCTCGAACGAGGTGTATGTACTCTCCCTCCTCGAGGGGTATGGCACCTACGAAGCTGACGTGATGGATGTCGAGCCAGCTCCTGTCAAGGCTGATTGGCGCGACAAGTATGTCGCCTGGATGGCTCGAGGGGAGCTCCCCTCGGACCGGGCCGAGGCCAGGCGCATCGCCAGGATGGCCAAGTCCTTCGCCCTTGTCGACGGCGAGCTGTACAAGCGCGCCGCCTCCGGCATCCTGCAGCGTTGCATCCCCATCCCCGAGGGGCGCGAGCTCTGCGCGAGACATCCACGCGGGGATCTGTGGCCATCACGCCGCGCCCCGCACCCTCGTTGGCAACGCTTTCCGCCAAGGCTTTTATCGGCCTACCGCGGTCGCGGACGCCGGCGAGATCGTGCGCACCGCGAAGGGTGCCGGTTCTACGCCCGCAAGTCCAACCTCCCCGCTCATGTCCTGAGACCATCCCCATAACATGTCCGTTCGCCGTGTGGGGCGCGGACATCGCCGGGCCCCTGCGGAAGGCGCCGGGGGCTTCACCCACCCTGGCTGGTTGCGATCGACCAGTTTTCCAAGTGGATAGAAGTGCGCCCCATCACGAATCTCAGGGCAGAGCAAGCGGTGACATTCTTCACCGATATCATCCACCGCTTCGGAGTGCCAAACTCCATCATCACCGACAACGGGTCCCAGTTCACGGGCAGGAAATTCCTGGAGTTCTACGACAAGTTCCACATCCGTGTGGATTGGGCGGCCCGTGGCACATCCACGGACTAACGGCCAAGTAGAGCGTGCCAACGGCATGATCCTACAAGGCCTTAAGTCTAGAATTTTCGACCAGCCGAATAAGTGTGGTCGGAAATGGCTCCGGGGAGTTACCGGCGGTCGTGTGGAGCCTAATGACCACCCCAAGCGAGCCACCGGGTTCACCCCATTTTTTTACGGTCCATGGCGCGGAGGCCGTCCTCCCCACGGACTTAGAGTACGGGTCACCCGGGGGTTCGAGGCTACGACGAGGACGCAAACCCGGCGAGCCCGCGAGGACTCCCCTGGACCGGTGGACGAAGCACGCCTCGTGGCCTTGATGCACTCGCAAGGTACCAACGGTCCCTCGGGCGCTACCGGGCACGGAAAATACGCCGAGCGGGATTTCGGCGAAGGGGATGCGGTCCTAAGGCTACGCCAAGACAAGCGAGGACGCCACAAGCTATCACCTCCGTGGGAGGGACCCTACGTCGTGGTGAAAGTGCTCAAGCCGAGGCACGTACAAGGCGGCCAACGAGGATGGCGAAGAGCTCACCAACGCTTGGAACATCCAACAGCTACGTCGCTTCTATACCTAGCCTAGGATTTCCAAGTATTTTATTGTAAACTCATGTTACCAGCACCCCAGTTGGTGAGAACCGTGTAAATATCATCAGTTTAATAAAAAGGGCAACTCGGCTTTCCCCTGAAACCCAAGTTACCCTCGAGGGCTACTACGGGGGGCATCCCCCCCCAAAATGGTCCCATTTTTTCGCAAAAAAGAAACAACTCATGCGCGCTAAGTGTGTTTCTACTTCGTCCCCGAGCGAAGATTCGAACAGGGCGCAGGCAGCCTAGCGGAAGGAGCGCGCGAGCCAGAGATAGCCTACGCCTCCACGAGGATACGGCCCTTCTCTCTTGCCTCCAACCCAGTAGGCCACCCGCGAAAATCGAACTCCCCTAACTAGAATCTATTCAGGAAGAAGGAGAAACAAAAAAGCGTAATAGAGCAAAGGACATCATTTCACTTCAACAAATGTTCACAGCAAAGTAATCTGTTTATTTACAAGGCCACACGGCCAGCATACTGATACATAAACAAAAAGGGCCTAGCGCCCGGCTGTCTTCAGGCTGGAGGAGCAGCGGCGTCTGGGAAGAGGAACTCCTCGAAGGCCTCGGCAAGCGTCCCGGCGGCGTCGGCGGCTAGCGCGTCCACACGCTCCATCGCCACCTCGTCATCGACACCCTCGGGGACGACGTAGCCCTCCGCCAGCGCCTCGAAGTTGACCTCGTAGTGAGATCGCACCACCCCGAGGGCCTTACGGATGCCAAGATGCGGCACCGGCGCACACGCCGGTGACGTGGCCGCCAAGGGTGCGCGGGCGGGCGGCCGGCCGAGCTCCCGGCCTCGCGCCTCGCCCTCCTCCACGGCCCGGCGGGTCTCGAGGGCGCGTAGTGCGCAACTCCAACGGCTCTGCTCGGAGGAGTTGTAGGAGGTTTGCGGCGCCTCGGCCCACTCGGCCGCGTGACCCGGCGCGGTGCGCAAGCCTCGAAGTTGTGCGGTGAAGAAGAAGTCGGAAAAGGGTGAGAACCCCTTAAGAGAAAACCGGCAAAACGGGACTCAAACGAGCGACTTTCCTTCAACTTCGCTTCCTCTCCACCTCGAGGGAGCGGCGCCGGCCTCGACCGCCGCTCGAGGCCCACGATGGTCTCGCCTTGCTCCGGAGGGCCGGCTCCCGGCTCGCGCTATTGATACCGAGGGACCATCGGCTCGCCCTCGAGCTTCGAGAACTCGGTGTTCGGTCCTCCGGCGACACGCGCCGCCTCGCGGCGACGCGCTCTGCTCCCGGCGCCGGCCGGGCGTCGGCAAGGGCGGACCGCTCCGCCGGAGCCGCCCCTCGGCCTCTGGCGGGCGCAGCGCTCCCGCGGGGGCCGGTCCTCGGCGGCGGCGAGCGCCGCGACCTTGGCGTCGAGGGCGGCCTTCAGGTCATCGGCCTCCTTGGCCCTCTGCGCTCGAGCGCGCGCCCGCTCCTCGGCCGGCCCCGCCGAACCCGCACCCCCCGGAGCAACGAGCGAGCCCCCGGTTGTCGTTGCGGACGACGGCCACCTCCGCCTCCCGGTTGGCCGCCGGGGTGCGCATCTTCTCCGGGTCCGCCCGCGCCGCCGCGGCGCCTCATCCCGCTCGATGAGGGGCGTGCGGACCCGCTCGAGGGTGGAGGGGTGCGTTGGGTCATGCCTTGCGCTCTCATGTAGTTGATCACGCGGGGCCATGGCCGTACGACGGCCCGGCCGTCCCGGGGTCCTCAGGGCGTCAACGAGCGCGTCGAAGGCGTCGCACCGCTCCCGGAGCTGGCGGAGCTCAGCGCTCACCTAGTCAAAGGCGGCGTACTTGACGCGGGCGCGGAGCTCGAGCTCCTGTAACCAACAAGTCGGAACACCGTAAGCATCATGACGCAAGGATCGCGCGCGAGAAACAAAAAAAGAAAGAAGCAAGCAACGATGCCCCACCGGAAGACGCGCCACGCGGGGCCGCCATGGATCCTCGGCGCCTCGTTCAACGCTCGGTTGAGCGTGGCGCCGTGGTTGCGAGCTCCCCCCATAGCTCCTGCTCTCCCCGAGCATCGGCGAACGCGGGCGGGTCGCCGGCCGAACCCCTCTCTCGGGCGGCCCGGCGCCGCGGACCGCGCCTCCGCCACAACGCGGCGCCGCAGCTGTGCCTCGACCACGGCCGCCGCCGCGCGGCCGCGCCTCCGCCACGGCCGGCGCCCCGCCGCTCCTCGACGGGCCGACGGGCCGCGGCACGACGGGCGATCCGCCGGCCGTGGCCTCGAGGCCTCGGTCGCGCCCTGCGAGCTCTCGCCCGCCGCGGCCGCCGCACTCACCCCGCCCCCGCGGCGCCCTCGACGAGCGCCGCGGCGGTGGGAACGGACGCGTGCGCCCTCAACACCTTGGCCGGTGCGAGGGGAGGCACGGTCGGCACCACCCGCGCGAAAACACAAACAACTAATCGGAATCCTTGGTTGTCAAAAACGCAATCCCGCAAAGGAGCAAGCCCCCTTACCTCGAAGAGGAGAAGGCGCGCTTCCTCTTCCTCGAGGCCTCGGCGGATGACGCCGGCGCGGCGGGCGCGGCGGCCGCCCTCGCTTCTCGCCCTCTCCGCCGCGCGCGCGGCCCCGCCCGCGTGCGGGCGCTCTCGCCGCGCGCGCCTGCGCGCGCGCGCCGCGCGCCTCCGCGGCCCGCGCCGCTCTTGTCGACGATTGCCCCCGGCGGCGGGTGCCTCCGCACCCGCCCCGGGCGATCTTGCTCTTGCCGCCGTAGCCGGCTCGGCGACGGGGGCACAAGCTCCCACCTTTCGGGGGGGGGCCCGCCCCCCGGTCTCTTCCTCCTCATCTCCCCTCCGAGGACGAGTACTCCTCTCCGTGCCCGAAGAAGAGAGCCCCTGTTGCTCACGCGGCGGTACTCCTCGCTCCGCCGCTCGCGGCGCTCGCGGTGCCGCCTTGCGCGCTCCTTTTTGCGCGCCGCCCGCTCCCGCTCCCGTTGTTGTGACGCCCGACCGACCGCGCGGGAGTCAGTAGTGGGCGGAACGGACTTTGCGGCGCTCAAGCTCACCAGCTGCAAGCAAAACGCCGAAGCACGTCAGCAACCTGAAGTATCAGCGAGGCCAAGGGCGAAATCAGGAATCCTACTCACCAGTGGACCGGTGGGGAGCATCTGAGTTCCCACGGAGACCGGTCGCTGCGCAGCAACCGGGTGTCGACGGTGTACTCCCGGCCGGAGGGGGCTCGGAAGCATCCGCGACCTCGCCGGCGCGACGGGGTCCGCCGCCTCCGTCATCTCGAAGACGCGGAGCGGCCTCTCCATCGGGGGCACGACCCGCCGGTGGTGGAGGAAGGAGAGGACGGTCGCCGCGGTCGGCCCCGCGCGCCGCTAGGTTCCTCGGCGCGGCCGGGGAGAGAGTCCGGCCGCCTCCGATGCTTTGGGCCGTGGACACCCCGTAGCTCCGGGAGTCGGGCCTCTCCGGAGCACCGGACCGATGTAGGGGGGGGGGGGGGCCCGGGCTCGTCGTTGCGAAGATAGAACCACCCCCGCTCCCAACCGGCGTTGTTGGTCATCATGGTATAAGGGTTGTAGTCGTCCTTGTACGCGCGCCCGCAAAGCGAGCGACATGCCGCCGGCGCGCACCGCGCGGCGGGTCCTCTGCTTTCCGTCGTCGGCTGCGTGAACGACTCCGCACGGAAGAGGTGTACCCGAGAGATCCCAATTCACCGGGATCCCTAGATACCCTTCGCGAGACGCCCACGAACATGGACGCTGCGGGAAATCGCGTTCGGCGCGAAGTTGTGCAACTCCACGCCGTAGCGGTGGCGAGCGCCCGCATGAAGCGGCTCGCCGGCGGCGCGAAGCCGCGTTCGTGGAAGCGGATGAAGCTCACCACGTAGCCGTCCGGCGGGTTGGGCGTGCGGTCCCCTGCCGGCGGCACGATCCATTCCGTCGGCTGGCCCTCTTCGTTCGCCGCTAGCTGGCCGGCAGACACAAGGTCGCCGAGGGGCCAGCCGCGTCACCGACGAGCGCTCCCACGCGTACGGATCAACGATCGTGAGGGGCGGAAGGGGCGCCATGAGGAAAAGCGAAGGAACTAAGAGCGAAGGACGGGGAGGAGAAGAAAAGCTCCAACGGCGAAAGAGCGCGGTGATGCGGGCGAGCGAGAGACGAGGAGCGCAAGGGGTGAGGATGGCGAAACGCTAAGGTAAAAACCGCCGTTTTCCCCCTCCTCGGATTTATAAGACGCGAGCGTGCTCTCGGAGCGCGCGTCCCGCACGCATTAACTTGCAGGGGAATCTTCTTCTCCCGCCCGGCGGGTCCCACCACGACCACGGCGGCCACGCCACCACGGGCGGGCCATCATTACGGCGTAGAACCGGGAGGGGGCGTGGCGGCGGTCACGTCCGCCCGCCCACGCCGCCCACTACGCGCGCGCGTGGCCGCGGCGCCAAAAAGGCGTGCTCGTGACGCGAAACCGCGGCCTCAAGCGCGGAGCATTAAAAGGCCCGGCCCCTTACCAAGTAAGGAGGACCCTCGAGTGGCACGAGCTCCGGAGCTCGGGGAAAGTTTAACCCTCGAATAGATGCAGGTGTCAGACGGTTACCTCGGGGCTCATTTGAGATAAAACGAGCACTTGCGAGCACCGACCCCGCACACCTTGCGATCGGCGCCTCGAGGGGCCGGCTCGCCCGGACCCCTCGAGGATTCGCGGATGCCGGGCGGGAGCGCTTAGCCGCCACCCCGCACCACCTTGCGATCGGCGCCTCGAGGGCCGGCTCGACCCAGACCCCTCGAGGATTCGCAGATGCCAGGCCGGGAGCGCTTAGCCGCCACCCCGCACCACCTTGCGATCGGCGCCTCGAGGGCCGGCTCGACCGGACCCCCTCGAGGATTCGCGAATGCCGGGCCGGGAGCGCTTAGCCGCCACCCCGCACGGCCCCTGCGATCGGAGGTTCGAAGCCCGACCCTCGACGGGTTCGAACGAGCGCCCCGCATCACCGAGTCGGGGACGACGAGGGCACGCGCATTCGAGCCGTTCCTCGAGCTCGCCGGCTCGAGGGTGCCCCACATGTCGTGTTCGAGAGCCGGCCGAGGGCGGCTAGCCGGGGATCCCACCGAGGGAGAGCTTCCGCGCCCTCGATCCCTAGCGAACGGGACCGAGCCCCACCTAGCAAACCCACGCAAGCGCTTTGATGGGCGTGTCTGCGGACCGCGCGGCCTACCCTTATCGAACGGGGCATGGGCGTCCACTCGAACCACCCACTAACAGCTCAACGAGGAATCCGCAATCCGCGACCCGCTCGATGGGGGTTGCGGAAACCTCACCCTCCGTCCCGCGGAGGGACGGCGAGGGCGCGATAAAAAACGAGTCGTAGAGCTCTACCCGATCGCCTTGAACGGGCCCAGGCTCGGGGGCTCGACGCACGGCTACACCTCTTGGATTGCGCCGGCCGCGGGGAAGTGCCGGCGGCGCGTGTGTGTTGACGGTGTATTTTGGTGCACCTAGCATGTTCATTACACTTTGGTTTGGATTTGATTACGGAACTAACCCGCCACTAGGCACACTAATCATATAACAAGTTCATCTTTGTGCATGCATTTGGAAGTGTTGTGCTTATGTAGGAAAACATGGACATAAAGGACGGATTCGCAACAAGTTCAAAGGAGCATTTACGGAGTCTTGTTCGTGTTCATGAGCTTGATGAAATCACTTCCAATGGTGGCGAGGACCGAAGTGCTATGAGGAACACCCCTGGGGATTGAAGCATAAAAGATCGAACTTCATGCAAAGAGAGCCTCCATCTTGGACGCGAAGATAACAGCATCAAAATCATGCAAGTGGAGGGGGCAAAGTACATAAGTGCACAAGGACCCACGGAGCAAAAGGGGCGACCGAACCGCGCCGAATTGGGCCTAAGCCGGCCGGCCCAGGCCGGCCGGCCCAGCCCACTCCTCGCACCGGTTCGGTCCCGTTTTCCTTGCCCTCGAAGGATCTTCAACCCTAAAACCCCCGAGGCGCCGCCAACACCGAGAGAGGAGTAATTCGCACCAGAAGGCCATCCACAAGCTAGAGAGAGAGAGAGGAGGAGGATCTCCGGCGGGAGATCAACCACCTCGAAGGAAGCACCCTCTCGTGGAGAAGAAGGAAGACATCGGCGGAAGGGAAACCATGATCAACGGTGCCATGATCAGCACCTTGATGGGGTAATCTTCTCATTCGTCCATGGGTTGTAATCGATATTGAGATGTAATCGCACTTTGTCGGATTATCTATCTATCATCTTGTGTTGAATATACTTTCATGCTTAAGGTTTGCAACCATGCCGTAAAGGGAGTAAGGCCTCAATGCTTCCTTGGATCCATTCAATACGCCGTGTCCATCAAAGGTCTAGTCATGAATACCTTCGCGTAGTGACAGTACGAGAGGAGGGAAAGGGCGAAACCGTGGTCACAACCCCGATAGATTAGATTGGTTTTTCATGTCTAGTATCGTAGACCCGTGGGCGAGTGTCTTCTATCTTGATCGTTTATCATTCTCTCTAGTGTGTTTAGTTGTTTTCTAGTATAATAGTAGTTAGGGTTTTAGTAGCTAGTGTGTCGTTGTTGATCGAACGCTTGTAATCCCCTTGCTCCGCGGATTGACAAGAACCTTGGGAATCCCGTGGTGAAAAAGGTGTGGGGTCCGTACGCTTGCGGATCGTAGAGGGATACGTCTTTTATCCGTCAACAAGTGTGTCACCGAAACCGGCTGAAACATTGCCGACGCCGGTTGAAACATGTGCCACGCCCTCTGACCAAATCTCGCGGTAAACCCCTGCAGGAGCACTCACGCTCCTACAGGGCTTCGAGGGCTAGACCCGCGGGTCCGCTGACGCGGGCCCATGGAAAGCGTTCGCAAGACCGAAGGGAAGAAAGTCTTATCGGTATGCTCCGGCATCCGCGGGAGCCTTGACGGCGAACCCGGATGCTCGGGGGCCTTTCTGCCGGGGACAGCCCTAGGGGTCCCCTTAAACAAGCGGGGAATCCCCACTTAAAACCCGCAACAAGCCAAAGCCAAACGCGCCTTGCTTAACTACATAGGGCATGGCCCACGCCTCGGTGGCCCTGACGGCCCTGACGGCCCACTTAAAGATTCCCTCGAGCAAGCTCCGCCTCGCTCGAGGGCACACGCCTCCCTCGAGCGGGCTCAGCCCCGATTCGAGGGAGAACGATCCCCTCGAGTGGGCTCCGCCTCGCTCGAGGGTCCGCGCCGCCCTCGAGCGAGGGCTCCGCCTCGCTCGAGGGCGTCCCGCGCGTGCACGGTTGATCCCGTACGCGGGCACGGGCATTTAATGCTCGACCGCGCGGCGCGGCGCCATCATGCGCCACGGGGCTCGCACCCCGGTCTGTCGCACCAACTCCCTAGGAGGGAACCCATCCCCGCCACTGTGGGGGACTGTGTGGCGTGGCCAGTGCCAACCCCGTGACGCCGCGCCGCCTACTCCAGTACGGCTAACGCGCCGAGCCCTCGAAGGGGGGCCAGCTGCACCCTCGATTTGCTTTCCCGTGACCTTGCAGGGTTAGGTTGCGGCGTTAGGCCGGTGGGGAGCCATCCCTGCCACTGTTAACGGCGTGGCGGCCGCCCCCGCGCGTACAACCCCACGCCAGGCGCTGTAGCAACAGCTCCGGCACTGCGACGCGTGCGGGAATGGGACGCTGCCTTACCTGCTCTTGTGCCCCGTACGGATCGACGTCAACAACTCCCTCGAGCCCGCCTGAAGACATCACGGCCGTCCGCTGTGCTCGCGCCCTCGAAGCTACCCCTGTTCGGGTACAAGATATGCCATGATGGCCGGATCGCGGCAAGGACCGTCGAGGCGGCCGCCTACTCTACAACATGGCACACCACACTTCCCCACGTAGCTAAGCAGTGCGGCATACATGCGATTCGCTCTCTCCTTGGCCTATAAAAGGAAGATGAACTCCCCCACCGCAGGGGAAAGGACAGCCAAGTCAGGACACAACATAAGGCAGAGCAACGCCTGACACCAGGCACTTGTTCTCCAACTCTCCCACAGCATCTTCAGCCACTCCACCAGAGACTTGGAAGCCACGCTTCCTCTCCCGCCCTGCTTGTAGCCGCCCCACTACAGGCACCCCCGGTCTTCGAGCAATATAGTGCCTCGAGCACGCCCCTGTGGACGTACGGCCCCTCGGCGGGAACCGGGATAAAACTCGTGTCATTAGTTGCTTAGCATCGACCATTGAGGGAGAGACCTCGGCGCTTACTGCGGTTAGTGTCGGGACCATATTCCGCACCGACAGTTCGTTAATCAACCCGTGGAAAAACCGGAGAAATCATTAAGGGATTATGCTAGCCCTCGATGTGAAGACATAGAAGTACAAGAGTCGGATTCGAAGCTCGAAGCGACCAAGTATGAGATTAAATCCAAGATCATCGAGATGGTGGCGGCAAACCCATTTGAAGGGATGGTTACGGAGAACCCATATAGACACATAAGGGATTTCACGACAATATGCAACACGGTGCGTCAAGAAGGAGTTCCCGATGAATGGTTCAAATGGAATCTCTTTCCCTACTCACTTGCCGGCAATGCAAAGACATGGTATTCGGTTGCGTCCTTTGAAGTTGAAGGCAATTGGAACAAGTTGACAAAGAAGTTTTGCAAGAAGTTCTTTCCAATTAGCAAGGTTCAACATCTAAGGAGGCAAGTGATCACTTTCATGCAAGGATAAGAGGAAGGGATAGACCAAGCACGGGATAGGTTTAATGGATTGATCGAACAAGGACCAAAACTCGGCTTCACCGGTGACGTACTCTTGCATACATTTTTCTTTTCCCTAACCCCTAGTTGCATGCAACACGTCGAAATGTGTGCAGGTGGGGATCTCATGGAGAAAACACTCACGGAAGCCGCCCAACTCCTACAAAAAGTTAGTAAAGCGGCTGCCATGCGAAGAGATTGGGAAACAAGACTTGCGGAAGAGCCGGAATACAATTCAAGGAAGAAGAAGCTTGCTGATTTTTCTAAAGAGGCAACCCCGGAAGTCACAAAAGAGGAACCAATCATGGAAAAGCTTGAACAAGAACACATCAAGTCAAGAACTACACCAAACGTCGACTTCGCCGTACCAAAGGAGATGAACAAGAGAAGCATGTCAAGCGCGAAGCCACTAAGGGAGTTCGAACCAATGGATTGGGTTCCTATTGATTACGGAGAAGTATTCGACAAGAGAAGACCGTTCCCTAACCAAAAGGGAATGGCAAGAGCATTGGAAGTGGATTTCCCACCGGAGAAGAAAGCTGAAAATTCATACGACCTTGAAACCACCGGTGAGATTTTTTAAAAGCTCTTTGGAGATGATATAGTAGATTCGGAACATATTGCCGAGGTGAAGAGAATCATGGGGATCAAGCCCGAAGCATCACCATACGCTCGCCTCTACGAAATTTACGTGATAGGATCCGAAGAAGAAGAGAAGATGACACCACACTTGAGTTGCGAGATCAAGCGAGTTCAATGCAAAGCTTTATGCGACATCGGAGCCCAAGTAAGTGTTCTATCTTCTAAAATTTACGATAAAGTTCAATACCACAACATAGACTTAGCACCAACATCAACGAAATTAATTATGGGAGATGGTAGAACTATCAAACCTCTAGGTATTGCTTGCAACATGAAAGTAAAAATATCTAGAAACTATATACCAACCGATTTCTTTGTTATTGATGCTTACCATGGTAACCATGATCATATAATCTTAGGTAGGCCTTTTCTTAAGTTGGTTGATGTCGTGTTAGATGCCGGAGAAGGCAAAGTAACAATGAACCTTAATGGAACAAAGTACACATATAACTTTCTTCGTGCTTCTAAACACCTTACACCTTTTCCTCCCGAAGATGAAGAAGTAGAAGAGATAGATAGTCTTTGTTTTGTTGAAACCCTTAGAGACCCGCTGCAAAGAGCAATGGAAAATCAAATTAGTAATCAACAAGATGAAGAACTAGAGGAAGCGACAAAAGGCTTAGAGCCGCATGATGGTAGTGTGGAGGAAGAGAAATTTGAAGACATAGGAGAAATCAAACCCGAGGAGCCACAAGTGCCCGAGGTAGACCTTAAACCTTTGCCCAAAGGATTAAAGTATGAATTTTTGGGCCCCGACAAGACCTATCCAGTCATCGTGAGCGACGAGTTGAGTCCCGAAGAAAATGAAGCGTTGCTGATTTTATTAAAAAAACATAGGAAGGTGATTGGATATTCGATTAATGATCTCAAAGGTATTAGCCCAGCCTTTTGCACTCATCGTATACCAATGGAAGACCAATGTAAGCCTGTAGTGGACCACCAAAGGAGGCTAACCCATGCCATGCGAGAGGTAGTAAAGAAAGAGGTTATCAAGTTACTTGATGCCGGAATCATCTACCCGGTTCCGCATAGCGAATGGGTGAGCCCGGTACATTGTGTACCGAAGAAAGGAGGTTTGACCATGGTGAAGAATGAGAAGAACGAGTTGATACCACAAAGAACCGTGACCGGGTGGCGGATGTGTATCGATTATCGTAAGCTTAACAAAGCGACGAAGAAAGATCACTTCCCCCTACCGTTCATCGATGAGATGCTCGAAAGGTTAGCAAACCACGCTTATTTTTGCTTTCTCGATGGATACTCGGGGTTCATGCAAATTCCCATTCACCCGGAAGATCAACATAAGACAACGTTTACTTGCCCTTACGGAACGTTTGTATATAGAAGGATGCCCTTCGGTCTATGCAACGCTCCGGCCTCTTTTCAACGTTGCATGATGGCCGTATTTTCGGAATTCATCGAGGAGATTGTCGAGGTGTTTATGGATGATTTTTCCGTTTACGAAAGACGTTCATGGATTGCTTAGCAAACTTAGAAAAGGTCCTTACGAGGTGTGTGGAGGTAGATTTGGTGTTAAATTGGGAAAAGTGCCACTTCATGGTTAAGCAAGGCATAGTGCTCGGACATGTTATATCCGAGAGAGGAATTGAAGTGGACAAGGCTAAGGTAGAGACGGTTGAGCAACTCCCACCTCCTACGGATGTTAAGTCCTTAAGGAGCTTTTTAGGCCATGCCGGATTTTATAGAAGATTTATTATGGACTTCTCGAAGATCACTAAGCCTTTAACACATCTTCTTCAAAAGGATGTGGCTTTCGACTTTGATGAGAAGTGCCTAGCGGCATTTCGGACCTTGAAAAATGCGTTGGTGAGTGCTCCCATCATCCAACCTCCGGATTGGAGCCAACCTTTCGAGATCATGTGT
Organism: Cenchrus americanus; assembly: GCA_947561735.1. Lineage (NCBI taxonomy): Eukaryota > Viridiplantae > Streptophyta > Magnoliopsida > Poales > Poaceae > Cenchrus > Cenchrus americanus. The sequence goes on from OX387243.1 coordinate 108,042,250, forward strand.
GACGCAAGTGACTACGCCGTAGGCGCAGTCTTGGGTCAAAGAAAGGAAGGCCGAGTTCACGCCGTTTACTATGCTAGCAAAACTCTTAGTGGGGCACAATTAAATTATGCCACTACGGAAAAGGAGTTGCTAGCAGTGGTATTCGCTTTCGAAAAATTCAGATCTTACATCGTGAACTCGAAGGTCATTGTTTACACCGATCACGCAGCCATCAAGTATCTCTTGGCTAAGAAGGAAGCTAAACCACGTTTGATTTGTTGGATCCTTCTTCTCCAAGAGTTTGATGTTGAAATTCGTGATAAAAAGGGGGGTGGAAAATGTTGTGGCCGATCATTTGTCTAGGATGAATCGTGGACAAGATGATAAAGAGCCCATAGAAAATAAGATGAGAGATGACCACCTCTATAGAGTGCTTGATAAAGATACTTGGATGATCGACATCATTCGAGCAATTCGAAAGATGCCCCTCGATCATCTAGATAAAAACACTCAAAAGAAGATAATCTCCGAAAGTAAGAAATATTTTTGGGATGCACCATACCTCTTCAAGCTTGGCAATGATGGAGTGATGAGAAGATGTGTGCCAAGAGAAGAGAGGGTTGAGATTCTAAGGAAGTGCCACTCGGCGGAGTACGGTGGGCACTATAGCCATTTTTGAACCCAAGCAAAAGTATGGTCGAGCGGATTCTATTGGCCGGAGATGCATGAAGATACTAAAAGATATGTTGCATCATGCCCCGAATGCCAAAGAACCGGAAACATATCTCAAAGAAATTCTATGCCTTTGAAATACAACTTACAAATCGACATATTCGATGTATGGGGCATAGACTTCATGGGGCCTTTTAAAAACTCATTTGGATTCGAGTATATCCTTGTTATGGTTGATTATGTATCCAAGTGGGTAGAGGCAATACCATGTCGCAAAGCTTCCACGGAAGAGTCCATCACTATGATCAAGAACGTGATTTTTCCCCGTTTCGGTACACCGAGAATCTTGATAAGTGATGGAGGAACTCACTTCACCGGGAAGAATTTCAAAAAGTGCTTGTCCAAGTTGGGAATTGAGCATAGGGTCTCTACGACCTATCATCCACAAACCAACGGACAAGCGGAGACGTCAAATAGGCAATTAAAAAGCATACTCAACAAAACCATAGAGAAGGGAGGCAAGGATTGGTCAAAGAAATTAGACAGAGCTTTATGGGCTTATCGAACGACGTTTAAAACACCGATAGGTATGACCCCTTATCAATTTGTCTATGGAAAAGCTTGCCACCTTCCGGTTGAGTTGGAACATAAAGCCTATTGGGCAATTAAAGAGATGAACCTCGATCTCGATGCCGCGGTGGTGAAACGAAGAATCCAAATAAGCGAGCTAGAGGAGTTGAGGTTCAAAGCATATGAAAATGCAAGCATATACAAGGAGAGAATCAAAAGGTGGTATGATAAAAGATTAGAGAAGAAAGAATTTAAAGAAGGAGATAAGGTCATCCTCTACAATTCGAGGTTTAAAACCTTCGGAAAGGGGAAATTGCAAAGCAAATGGGACGGACCTTATGTTGTGCATTCGGTGTTCTCCAACGGAGCGGTAACTATTATGGATATAAACGGTGATCAATTTGTGGTGAATGGTCAGCGGCTTAAGGTTTACTACGAACCCGACGTCGTGCCCCTTCACCATGTTGACGTCTTCACCATGGAGGAAGAGCCCGAACGTCCCGCCTAGGACGAAAAACAAGGCATCAACTTCTGTAAATAATTTTTCTTTTAGTTTTCTAGAGTTTTTCGCGAAGATTTACTGGGCCAACTTTTTCCCATGGGCTAAGGAAGAAAAAATAGGGCGGTGTGCAAAAAACTGGACCGGCCCGGCCCCCGAGGCAGGGTGGGCCGGCCGGCCCAGGCGGACCGGCCCAGAGGGTCCCGGCGGCCGATGACGCTGAATTTCGCCCGAATTGCTCCTTTTTGACTTCCTTGTTTGGTCAGAAAGGAAAATAAGGTTCCCAGGGCTTTTCTCTCAGGACTATTTATTTGGCCGAATTGGGAGCTCGAGGATCAAACCTTTCAAGCAATATTTTGCACCCTTGTAGTAGCCATTGTGCCCCCAAGGAGCTTAGAGTTGAAGCTAGAAGCCAATAAGCCATCGATGAAGGAGGCGATGCGATGCGAGCTCAAGCTACCCGTCAAGAGGACCGCACGGATCCGTTGCGGAGGGCGTGTCCCGACCGGAGCTCTTGCATCTCGCAACCCCGTCGAAGGAGAGAAGGTCCCTACGCCCGTTCGAAGGTCGGCACGCATCCAAGGCATGAAGCGCAAAGACTACAAGGAGGTGTCGCCAGAGCCTAAGGATTATGGGGGTAGCGACTACTGCGACGATCGTAACTGTCACACCCGATTTCCGAAGAGGAACCAAGTGCATCTCATATGTGCGCCGGGATCGGTTCACACACATATGATAGACAAAAATGAGTGAAATATCATAAACGGTATTCAAACGTATTTCAAAGTTTAACCTCTTATTACACTCATGCGGGGAGACTCGAAGGTCTCTAACAACGGAACACGATAACTACTCGTCGAGTCCTCGTCTTCCGCTCCCACGGGCACTTGATCGGGGGGTCCGCAAGCCTCACGGCTCATCGAAGTCATCATAGAACTCCCCTCCAAAGTTTTCCTGCGAACGGCGATAAGCAAGGCCGAGCACACTTATGGTTGGAGCTCGCAAGTGGGGGAAAATGCAAGGCTATCAAGGATAGGCTAAGGTTTTGCGAGCGGTTTAGCATTTTAATGTTGGTCAAGTTTTAATTAAAGAACACCTAATTACTATGTGTAAGTTCGTACCATCCCACTTAAGAAAAACTTAAGTACAAAACAGCCCAAGCTCAACGAGCTTCACCAACCACGATTTATATCGTCTTTAAGTTCATTAATCATGTGAGGGTCCAAGCCGCTCATGACCGTGAGCACGACCGATCGGTCGGTTTTACACTCTGCGAGAGGTTTGCACACTTTACCCATTGTTCGCGTAAAAGCTCCGAAGAACTTTAAACCCAACCATGCGATGCGGCCAAGCACCATACCACACTTCCGAGGTGTGATTGCATAGGGACGCTACGAAGCCTTTACAAAGGCATGCAAAAGACTAACGACCCGCATAGTTACGGATCGGGCGGACCATAACCCTCCCTAGTGGTCGGCACCTTAGCAAAGGCTACTACCCCAAAAGGGCCGGGCTATACCCCCGCAACCCGATCCCCCTCGCTCCTTTCGGAAAAGGGCCACTAGTACGATCACACACCTAATTATTCGGCTAAGGTCGAGCCATGTAACACCGTGGTCGTGCATGTTTTCTTGGGTGGTTCTCCATGTCCCGATTAATTCAAGTGTTCTTGCGTTACCCAAAACATTAACTATAAGCCAGGTATCATTTTCCATAAAAGACCCCTTTTAACCAACCCATGTTAAGCATCTAGCGTTTTCTACCCCGAACTTTATTTAAAAGGGGGCTAGGCCAAGGATCGGGGTAAAAGATCTAGGTAAGTCCTTAAAAAGGTTTTCCCGGCAAATTAATGCAATGATATCATATAGTAAACATTAATTAGTAATGCAATTATATAGGACAAAAGAGAACATGCGGGGGGAGAAGACCACTTGCCTTCCTCAACTACGGTAAAAACTTCCTCCTCTTCGAACAAGCGCTCCCGATCGTCCCCGAGAGGTGGCTCGGATGAAACGAGCACGATATCTACGATGCACACATAAAGCATACAATAAATAAAACAGATCACCAATCAATCCTAAAGACTGAAAACATGCTACTAAAACAACGGGCTCGCCGAGACGATCGCAAGGACTACTAGAACGCTAAAAACGGATCTATAACGGAGAAGTTATGCTAAAAACAAGATTTAAGGACTAATCTACGATAAACTAAACTATACGGGGACTTAACGGCAAGAAAATAGGGGCTAAAACATAAATAAACTTAAAAACAGAAGGTTTAAACTATAAAAAGGCTGTTCTGGACCTGCGAGCAAAGTTTTATTAAAAACGAGGGGCTTAAACATAAAATTCGGGATCGATTTGCAAGGATCTTTAAAGGTGGGAGGACCGGCTTGCGATTATAAAAGAGTTGGGGGTCTCTTTAAGAAATTGTCCTCGGGTTGACCGTTACACGCGGTTTGACCCGCGGGATCCAACGGATCTGAGCCGTGGATGGCCGATCCGACGGCCACCCACGCCCGCATGCGACCGAGGGGGGGCGGCGCTCGCGCGGCGGCGGCGGCGCGCGGCGGCGCACGGCGGTGGGTCGCCGGTGGACGACCAAAATAGGGGCTCCCGGCCACGGATTTGAGCGGAAGGAGCATCTACGCGTAGGCCGGGAACAAGGCTAACCTAGCCAAGCGCTTACACGAGTGGAACGGCCGGCAACCGAGGCGCGGCGTCCATGGGGGCGGACGGTCGGCGGCCGGCCGAGCGGCGGCGGCGCTACGGTCGGGCACAAGTGAAAAGGAGGGCGGGGATAGGGTCCTTACGATGGGTAGGAGCTGCGGTGGGCGAGAATTGGATGGAGAAAGCGGCGGCGGCACGGTTCAACTCCGGCGGCCGGACGTCACGGGCGGCGACGGCGAGCTGCGACCGGGAGTACGAGAGGGCTGCGGGTTCGATAGGATGCGATGGTTAGCTCACACGTGCGAAGAAGAATCGATTGAGAAAGTCCGGGGGGCTTCACCGACGGCGGACGAGCTCGGGCGACGGCAATGGCGCGGCGACGCACGGTTCCTCGCGGTGGCGCAAGCGGCTAGGGCACGGGAGGCGCTTGGGCGTGATGTGAAGCGAAGGGGGAGGTGCGGGGTGCTCGAGGGATGCTTATATAGGCCCGAGGGGGCTCCGGGAGGCGGTTCCCGGCGGCTCGGCCATTAACGACCGCGACCTTGATTGGGGAGTTAAGGGGGAGGGGGATTAAGGGCGATGAACCGGCGATTTGAAGAGGGGAAGTGATGGCGGGGCTTCACCGCGGCTTAAATGCTCGATTTGAAGGCGCGGGGCGCGGGGAGGCGGCCGGTAACGGCCGGCGGCGCTCGGGTGGGAGGGGGGCGGCCGACCCGCCGAAGGTTAGGGACGGGCCCGACGGCCGGGTCCCACCGTCGCCGCCGAAGCAAAAAGAAAAAGGGGAGGGGTGGTGATGGGCCGGCGGGTGGCGAGGGCCGGGCCAAGCGGGGCCGGTGCGCGCGCGGGAAAAAGAAGAGAAAAAAAAAGAAAAGGCCCCGCCGCCCGGTTTGGTTGCGGGCCAAAAAGAGAAGAAAGGGAGAGAGAGAGAAAGAGAGAGGGAGAGGGAAAGGGTTTTGTTTTTTTTTCTTTTTAAATTTCTTTCAAATTCATTTTTCAAACATTCAAACTCCAATCAAACAAAACCCATGCATTCGAATCATGATGCACAAACACTTATTATTTCTAAATTATTTTAATGATATTTAATTATTTTAAAAGCCAATTTGTTTAATGATTTATTTATGTCCTTAAGAAATTTTAAACCTAGCCTTTTGTTGCTACATTAATTTAGTGATGGAATTTTTTTAGGGTGTTACAAATCCTACCCCCTTAAAGAGAATCTCGTCCCGAGATTCGGGAAGATTAGAGAACAAATTTCGGGGGAATTCTTCCTTAAGTTCGTCCTCTCTTTCCCAAGTAGCCTCATCCTCTCGAATGGTGACTCCATTGTACCTTGCACATCCTAATGACCTTGCCGCGAGTAGCCCTTTCGGAGGTATCCAAGATTTTGACTGGGTGTTCCTTGTATGTCGATCATTCTTTACCTCAAGCTCTTCCAATGGTAAATGTTCCACTCGACCTCACTTGTACACTTTTTCATTTGGGACACATGGAACACATCATGAACACTCGCCAAGCGTTCGGGTAACTCCAACCGATAAGCTACTTCGCCACGTCTTTCCAAGACTCGAAATGGTCCGATAAAGCGAGGTGACAACTTTCCTCTGATATTAAACCTTCGAAGGCCTCGGATAGGTGACACTCTAAGATATGCATAATCCCCGACTTCAAATATCACTTCTCTTCTCTTAGGGTCTGCATAACTCTTTTGTCTAGATTGAGCAATCTTGAGATTTTCTCGAATTATCTCCACTTGTATTTCGCGCTCCTTTATTATTTCCGGACCAAAGAGTTGACTCTCCCCGGTCCGGTTCCGAACAATGGCGTCATGCACTTCCTTCCATACGAGCTTCAAATGGTGCCATCTTAAGACTACTCGATAACTATTGTTGTATGCGAATTCGGCGTATGGCAAGCTTTTATCCCAACTTCCACCATGTTTCAAGGCACATGCCCTTAACATATCCTCTAAGATTTGATTCGTCCTTTCCGTTTGACCATCCGTCCGTGGATGATATGCCGAGCTGAAATTTAACTTCGTATCCATAGACTCATGTAACTTCGCCGAATCGGGACATGAACCGAGTGCCTCGGTCGATACTATCTTCTTTGGAACCCCATGCGGATAGACTATCTTTGATATGTATAATTCTCGCTAACTTTGTTCCCGAATATGTGGTCTTTGCCGGTATGAAGTGTGCAACTTTGGTTAATCTGTCCACTATGACCCATATCGAATCGTATCCATCACGTGTACGTGGTAATCCTACTATAAAATCCATACTAATCTCTTCCCACTTCCATTCAGGTACCTGCAGTGGTTGTAGTAACCCTGCTGGTCTTTGATGCTCGCTTTTACTCTTTGGCATATATCACATAGTGCCACATGGGCTGCAACATCCTTCTTCATACCGTACCACCAATATTTCGCTTTAGATCTTGGTACATCTTGGTACTTCCTGGATGTATAGAGAGGGTCGAATCGTGTGCTTCTTTCGGTATGGACTCACGAAGACGTTTGATTTCCGGTACACGTATCCTCGTTCTTAAACCAAATAGTTCCCCGTTCATCCTCTCTCGAATTCCGGAACCTTGCCTTGTTCAATCAACTTCTTATATCCCTTAATCTTTTCATCATCCAATTGCCCTTTTCTAATTTCTTGTTCAAGAGTTGACTCCATTTCTAAGGTCATACTTTCGCTTGGTGCAGCTATCCCCGGATTGAGTCGTGCCATTTCCCAACATAGTTCCCGGGGCATTAGTCGGGCTACTAACATGTTGGCTTGACTCTTACGGCTCAAGGCATCCGCCACCACATTGGCCTTTCCCGGATGATACCGTATGTCCAAATCGTAATCCTTAATCAGCTCTAGCCACCTTCGTTGTCTGAGATTGAGATCTCTCTGGGTGAAGATGTACTTCAAGCTTTTGTGGTCCGTGAATATCTGACACTTGTTTCCAATCATATAGTGTCTCCAAATCTTCAGTGCGTGCACTATTGCTGCTAACTCCAAATCATGAGTAGGGTAGTTTTGTTCATGCTTCCTTAGTTGTCTAGAAGCATATGCTACCACTTTTCCTTCCTGCATCAGAACACATCCTAGTCCTTGCCTTGATGCGTCGCAATACACATCAAATCCTTTGTGTATATCAGGCATTATTAGTACTGGTGCGGTGGTCAGTTTCTTCTTTAGTTCTTCAAAGCTAGCTTGACACTTATCATCCCACTTAAACTCCTTTCCTTTCTCCAACAAAGAAGTGAGTGGTTTTACGATTCTCGAGAATCCCTCTATAAACCGTCGGTAGTACCCTGCCAAACCGAGGAAACTCCCGATCTCTCGGCACATTTCTAGGTGGATTCCAACTCAAAGACATCCCGAACTTTACTTGGGTCTACAAAGCAATTCCTCCGTCGGTGATAATGTGCCCAAGAAACGAGACCTCCTTCAACCAAAAATCACACTTGCTAAACTTGGCGTATAACCGATGCTCTCGAAGTTTCGCAATACCGGCCTCAAGTGTCCTTCATGTTCCCCTTCATTCCGAGAGAAAACTAGGATATCATCTATAAATACTACCACAAACCTATCAAGATACTCCATGAAAACCTTGTTCATCGATACATAAAGTATGCTGGAGCGTTGGTCAATCCAAAGGACATCACTGTGAACTCGTATAGACCATATCTTGAGGTGAAAGCCGTCTTAGGAATATCTTCCATACGGATCTTCAATGATGGTAGCCAGATCGCAGATCTATCTTAGAGAAAACTTTCGCTCCTCTCATTTGATCAAACAGATCCTCGATCCGGGGTAAAGGATATTTATTTTTGATAGTGACCTCATTGAGAGATCGATAGTCTACACACATCCTCCTAGATCCATCCTTTTTATCTACGAAGAGTGTGGGGGCTCCCCATGGTGATGAACTAGGACGGATAAACCCTTTACTTAACAATTCCTCTATTTGTTTCTTTAATTCTGCCAAATCTTTGACATCCATTCTATACGGTCTTTTGGATATAGGAGCAGTACCGTGTAAGAGTTCGATATCGAATTCAATGTCTCGGTCGGGTGGCATACACCGGCGGGTCATCGGGAAAGACATCCGGGTACTCATTCACCACCTTAATATTCTCTAGCACTTTTCCTTTCATTGAATTCACTAACTCCTTCCCGGTAGGTGACGGTGTTGCGATAAATTCTATTCTCCGTCCCCTTGTGGACTAGTCAAGTGAACTCGATTTCTCCCAAGACCGGATAACCCCATCATACTTTCTTAACCAATCCATCCCTAGGATTACATCTATGCCCCAGGATTTGAGGACTACCGGATTAGATGGAAAGTCTATCCTCATGATTTTAAGGTTTACTTGTGGGCACGGATGGTGGCTTTCATATCACCGCCGGGTGAACTAACAAGCAACGGTTTCTTCATTGGACTCACGGGCATATTATGCCTTGCTACGAACTCGATCGGTAATGAATGAATGCGTAGCTCCCGAATCAAATAGTACCTTGTAGCAGGTACAGAGTCGATAGGGAACGTACCAAGCACAACCCCAGAAGCGTCTTGTGCCTGCTCCACAGTCATGTTGTGCACCCTACTGCGCACATAATTTTGCTGCGCTTTGTTGCCTGGAGTACCTGCATTTCCAGGGCGGGCTGGAGTTGATGGCTGTCCAACCTTCTCCGAATATTACTCCTCCGGGGGAGTCCGCATTCCACGCTTAGGGCGAGTTATTAGCATAATGCCCCAACTCGCCACATTTGAAGCATCCATTGGGCCGCACAGGTGTGGTGTTTCTTGCCGGTGCACCGGGGGTAAGAGCCGGGCGGTTCGCCGGAAGTTTGGTGTGTGAGGGGTTTGCGGGTTGAACCGTTGAGGCCGTCGGAATGAACGCCGGCACCGCATATTCGTGGGTGCTTTCCACCATGTCCTCCAGACGAAATGGTGTATTCGTTGGTAGCCGAAACGTGGGCGGGTATGGCCGCCGGACCGACTCGGGACTGAAACTTGCGTTTCTGCTCCCCAAGCTCTCTGCGCTTGTTCTCTAGGCCGATTGCCTTGTTTAACAGAGTGGCGAAATCTGGGAAGGTATGGCTCTGGAGCTGGTAATTCAGTGGTCCTATCAACCCATCAAGGAAGCGTTCCTGCCTTTTTGGGTCTGTGTTGACCTCGTCGGGAGCATAACGAGACAACTGAGTGAACTTGTCAAGATATTCATTTACAGACATATTGCCCTGTTTCAGAGCAAGGAACTCTCTCTGCTTAAGCTTCAATACCCCATCAGGGATGTGATGAGTGCGAAAAGCATCTCGGAACTGCTGCCATGTGATGGTGTTAGGTGCAGGGTGAGCGGCTGAGTAGGCATCCCACCAATCCGATGCCTGCCCTTCCAGGCGTCCGGAAGCATAAAGGACCATTTCTCGGTCATTACACTGAGCCCTCTCCAACTTTTTGGTAACAGTTTTCAACCGTCATCGCATCTAGCGGATCGGTTGAGTGGGAGTAGGTGGGAGGGTGGTGGCTCATAAACTCCTTATGCTTGTCCCTCGGAGCGGGTGGTGGTGGTGGGGGTGGTGCTCGCGGCCGATTCTCGCCGAGCTTGTATGTTCCGCACCGCGGCGGTGAGATTCGAATCGCCCGCATCTGGGCAGCGAAGAATTGCTGGGTAGCAGGATCCATTGCGGGATTGAGCGGGGGAGGTGGCACCGGATTTTGTTGGTTGGCTATGTGTGCCCGAACAACTGGTGGGACGTCCTGTCCTCCTCCTGACCTGGTGTTTACCATTTGATTGTTAGAGAAAGATTTTTCAGATAATATTACCAAACTGTTGTATAAAGAAGTGAGTTTGAATTAAGGAAACAGCAAGATTTTCTTTTCTGTGACGGATTGGGTTGATTTCGATAAAACAGTTGTATCCCATGGTATCCTTCTTCAAAAACTATGAATTTTTTTTGCTAGGCCATGTAGAACCCATTTATGAAACTAACCCCACTGGTTTCATCCCATTTGGAGATCCACAACTTGAGATAAAATTCAAACACCGCAGCTGTGTTAGCATGGCTTTACTGATTCTGTTAGCCCCATTGTTCTGTTTATAACTCGCTGTATATTAATCCTTTGGTGCTGAATTTTGGACAGAGGTTGATCCACAAAATTTGTGAACCAACCCAACTGGATTTAGGTCAATCGGAGTTCTGTAGCTTGAGTTATGATAAAAACATTTCTGTGCTGCCAAGGGGCTGCGCGATCAGATTTTGTACGATTGATTTGGTTGGATAGGTAAGGTAGAAGTCAACTTTGAATTGAACCCCAACTAACCATTAACTTAGCATGATTTTTCTTGTTGCATTTGTGGCCATCACTCCACAATACAACTCACTCAAACAAAGATCCAAATCAAACATGGTTCAATCAACAACTTATTACAATCGTTCGTCCTCGCAGAACGTCTACCGGAAAAACAAAAAGAGGGTGGATATCCTAGCCCCTATTCCACCGAAGACTAGTGGTAGCTGCTGGAGTGCCATATCAAAGCCTTTTGCGGGGAGGAGAACGGGAAGGACAAGATGCTTCGCTTCGTCGGTGGCTGCCGTCCTGCCGCCGAGCTTCCACCGAGCTATCCTCGCCCGTGCATTCTCGTAGCTCCCGATGTGTCCTATCCAACTCCCGCCGTCGCTCCCTCCAAGTCCGTGTTAAGAGCTGCCGTCACTCGGCAAGTATGTCAACACGGCTCTCTCGGAAGTCCCCCATAGGTATCACGGTGTTTTCCGTACCACCGACTCGCCGGGGACGAATCGGAAGTCCGTGCCTTCTAAGCGATCGCGGAACGTGTTGCCGATGGACCACGGTGCTCTTCTTGCGGCATCGTTGATAGCGAGCCGCTTCGAGGCAAAGTGTGCTTTGTGCGGGGGTGAATAGTACGGGTCCTCCATCTTCCCGCTTGTGCCGTGGCAACCCCGACACGGACCTCCGTGGTATAATAATCTCTCATCTTCGGCTCTACATAGTGTTTGGTGATGTACAACGGTCTCACCGCATACTCTATCTCCCGCAACAACTCCTCCAATAGCTCACGAACGGAGCGTCCGGGCCGATGTATGTGTGTTCATGATACTCACCCCCGTGATACCTATGCTCATAACCTTGTTGGTCTCCATTTTCATTGTTATTGTTGTTGTTCTCATTCGATTGTCATTGTTGTCTTCTCCATTTCCCCAAGATCGTTGTCATCTTCTAATCCTTCTATGTCCACCTCCTCTTCTTCTTCCTCACTCTCATCATCTTCTTCGCTGGAACTATCTTCACTGCTACTTGAGTCATCCCCGGAGTCATCTGGATCATCTCCTGCAGCATTTTGTTCGAGCTCTTCTCCTCCTACTACATTTGGTTCTGGTTCAGCTTCTACTTCTAGTGGAAATATTATGTCTCCATCCTCATTAACCTCCAGAAAAACGCCGTCATATAGCTGTGGATGTTCCTCGGTCCCATCATCCTCAAACACTATTTCCTCTGGATCCTCTTCATCATTTTCTTGATGATGTCTTGCCCGATATCCCGCTCAATCGCTCCCGGCCGAATGCGTACCGGTAGTCTCCAATCTCCGTCGCATCTCCTCCACTGTGCCTCCTCCGGGACTACTGGGTAGCGTGGAGCCAACTGTCCTGCAGAAGGCGACCACCGGTGCTCTTGCGGGCAGTCAAACGAGTCCTGGCCATCTGTTAAGAGAAAGTGAACTCAGCATAGAGGAAATCAAAATGATGCAAATTTTCAACAAAAGAACAAGAACAAATTAGATTTTTATGCGAAAATAAGGTGGTTTTGAAGGATGACAGAATGATCTAGAACATGAATCCTTAAATTTCGTCCATTTCTAACTAAGGCTGCATTCCTACAATCAACACCGCTCGATACCACTCGTCACACCCGATTTCCGAAGAGGAACCAAGTGCATCTCATATGTGCGCCGGGATCGGTTCACACACATATGATAGACAAAAATGAGTGAAATATCATAAACGGTATTCAAACGTATTTCAAAGTTTAACCTCTTATTACACTCATGCGGGGAGACTCGAAGGTCTCTAACAACGGAAAACGATAACTACTCGTCGAGTCCTCGTCTTCCGCTCCCACGGTGCACTTGCACCGGGGGTCCGCAAGCCTCACGGCTCATCGAAGTCATCATAGAACTCCCCTCCAAAGTTTTCCTGCGAACGGCGATAAGCAAGGCCGAGCACACTTATGGTTGGAGCTCGGCAAGTGGGGGAAAATGCAAGGCTATCAAGGATAGGCTAAGGTTTTGCAAAGCGGTTTAGCATTTTAATGTTGGTCAAGTTTTAATTAAAGAACACCTAATTACTATGTGTAAGTTCGTGCCATCCCACTTAAGAAAAACTTAAGTACAAAACAGCCCAAGCTCAACGAGCTTCACCAACCACGATTTATATCGTCTTTAAGTTCATTAATCATGTGAGGGTCCAAGCCGCTCATGACCGTGAGCACGACCGATCGGTCGGTTTTACACTCGCGGAGGTTTGCACACTTTACCCACTGTTCGCGTAAAAGCTCCGAAGAACTTTAAACCCAACCATGCGATGCCGGCCAAGCACCATACCACACTTCCGAGGTGTGATTGCATAGGGACGCTATGAAGCCTTTACAAAGGCATGCAAAAGACTAACGACCCGCATAGTTACGGATCGGGGCGGACCATAACCCTCCCTAGTGGTCGCACCTTAGCAAAGGCTACTACCCCAAAAGGGCCGGCTATACCCCCGCAACCCGGATCCCCCCTCTCGCTCCTTTCGGAAAAGGGCCACTAGTACGATCACACACCTAATTATTCGGCTAAGGTCGAGCCATGTAACACCGTGGCCGCGCATGTTTTCTTGGGTGGTTCTCCATGTTCCGATTAATTCAAGTGTTCTTGCGTTACCCAAACCATTAACTATAAGCCAGGTATCATTTTCCATAAAAGACCCCTTTTAACCAACCCATGTTAAGCATCTAGCGTTTTCTACCCAAAACTTTATTTAAAAGGGGGCTAGGCCAAGGATCGGGGTAAAAGATCTAGGTAAGTCCTTAAAAAGGTTTTCCCGCAAATTAATGCAATGATATCATATAGTAAACATTAATTTGTAATGCAATTATATAGGACAAAAGAGAACATGCGGGGGGAGAAGACCACTTGCCTTCCTCAACTACGGTAAAAACTTCGTCCTCTTCGAACAACCGCTCCCCGATCGTCCCCGAGAGGTGGCTCGGATGAAACCGGCACGATATCTACGATGCACACATAAAGCATACAATAAATAAAACAGATCACCAATCAATCCTAAAGACTGAAAACATGCTACTAAAACAACGGGCTCACCGAGACGATCGCAAGGACTACTAGAACGCTAAAAACGGAGCTATAACGGAGAAGTTATGCTAAAAACAATATTTAAGGACTAATCGCGATAAACTAAACTATACAGGGACTTAACAGCAAGAAAACAGGGGCTAAAACGTAAATAAACTTAAAAACAGAAGGTTTCAACTATAAAAAGGCTGTTACGGACCCTCCGAGCAAAGTTTTATTAAAAACAGGGGCTTAAACATAAAATTCGGGACTCGATTTGCAAGGATCTTCAAAGGTGGGAGGACCGGCTTGCGATTATAAAAGAGTTGGGGGTCTCTTTAAGAAATCGTCCTCGGGTTGACCGTTACACGCGGTTTGACCCGCGGGATCCAACGGATCGGAGCCGTGGATGGCCGATCCGACGGCCACCCACGCCCGCATGCGATTGAGGGGGGGCGGCGCCCGCGCCGGCGGCGGCGCGCGCGGCGGCGCACGGCGGTGGGTCGCCGGCGACGACCAAAATAGGGGCTCCCGACCACGGATTTGAGCGGAAGGAGCATCTACGCGTAGCCGGGAACAAGGCTAACCTAGCCAAGCGCTTACACGAGTGGAACGGCCGCAACCGAGGCGCGGCGTCCATGGGGGCGGACGGCCGGCGGCCGGCCGAGCGGCGGCGGCGCTACGGTCGGGCACAAGTGAAAAGGAGGGCGGGGATAGGGTCCTTACGATGGGTAGGAGCTGCGGTGGGCGAGAATTGGACGGAGAAGGCGGCGGCGGCACGGTTCAACTCCGGCGGCCGGACGTCACGGGCGGCGACGGCGAGCCGCGACCGGAGTACACGAGGGCTGCGGGTTCGATAGGATGCGATGGTTAGCTCACACGTGCGAAGAAGAATCGATTGAGAAAGTCCGGGGGGCTTCACCGACGGCGGACGAGCTCGGGCGACGGCAATGGCGCGGCGGCGCACGGTTCCTCGCGGTGGCGCAAGCGGCTAGGGCACGGGAGGCGCTTGGGCGTGATGTGAAGCGAAGGGGGAGGTGCGGGGTGCTCGGGGGATGCTTATATAGGCCCGAGGGGGGCTTCGGGAGGCGGTTCCCCGGCGGCTCGGCCATTAACGGCCGCGACCTTGATTGGGAGTTAAGGGGGAGGGGGTTAAGGGCGAAGAACCGGCGATTTGAAGAGGGGAAGTGATGGAGGGGCTTCACTGCGGCTTAATTGCTCGATTTGAAGGCGAGGGGCGCAGGGAGGCGGCCGGTAACGGCCGGCGGCGCTCGGGTGGGAGAGGCGGCTGACCCGGCTGAAGGTTAGGGACGGGCCTGACAGCCGGGTCCCACCCGTCGGCCGGCCGAAGCAAAAAGAAAAAGGGGAAGGGTGGTGATGGGCCGGCGGGTGGCGAGGGCCGGGCCAAGCGGGCGTGCGCGCGCGGGAAAAAAAAGAAGAAAAAAAGAAAAGGCCCCCGCCGCGCCGGTTTGGTTGCGGGACAAAAAGAGAAGAAAGGGAGAGAGAGAGAGAGGGAGAGGGAAAGAGTTTTGTTTTTTTTCTTTTTAAATTTCTTTCAAATTCAATTTTCAAACATTCAAACTCCAATCAAACAAAATCCATGCATTCGAATCATGATGCACAAACACTTAATATTTCTAAATTATTTTAGTGATGTTTAATTATTTTTAAAAGCCAATTTGTTTAATGATTTATTTATGTCCTTAAGAAATTTTAAACCTAGCCTTTTGTTGCTACATTAATTTAGTGATGGAATTTTTTTAGGGTGTTACAAGTAACCCGAGCTCGTGGGCGGCCGCCGAAGAGATGATGACGATTGGGATAAGCGACCCAAGGAAAGTACTCCCGAAGGCCCCAACGGCGACAGCAACGATGACAACGAAGGCGACGACAATGGAGGTGGCGACGACGGTGGTGACGATGGTGGAGATAATGGCGACGACGACCCCTTCGGATTGCATCCGAAGTGTTGTCGAGCTTGCCGTCAATCCATCGCGGATCCCTACGCGTCGCTCGACGAATGTCTCCAAGCCATGGAAGCGATGAAGCAGTGTATGGAGGACTTGGAGCGCGTAGTCGAAGACGACTACAAGTTCCTTAACCGTAATGTGCGCAAACTTTTCGGCATGGTTGGAAACATGAGAGGCAAGTGGTGCAATACTTGCTTGAAGTACCATTAGATCAAGTTTTCCCCATAGGAATTTGTAAGATACGACGAGGACGTCGTATGTTTTAAGCATGGGGGAGAGCTAGCTCGCTAGCCTTAGCTTTTGAACTTCAAGTTTAGGTTCGGTTTAATCTTCGTGTGAGAGTCTTAGAGTTTTAATGAGTCTTAGTGTTTTAATGAGTCTTTAGTTTTCAATTGTGTTTTAAAATTTTTGCAAGTGTCTTAAATTAGTGTTGAGTCAAAGAAAATCAAATAAAAAGAGTCTATATATATATATCTTTGCATTTTATGTATTGCTTATCTTTATTCACTTGTTTGTTTAATCTTCGATTCTTGATATATGAACACAAGTGTGTGGTTTGAAAAATGTTTACTGTGGTGCTTAGTGGAATTGCTACTACTTAAAGTACCCATACCGCACTTCAATCTTGAGCTTCACATGTTAGTTGTGCTATGTTTGATGCTAAAAGTTGGAGGATTTCAGTTCTGAAAATTATCTTAAAACCCTTGTAATAAAGGTTAGCAAAACCTCTTTTTCCAAGTTGAGAGTAAGAAAAAATTCCTATCCAAAGCCAAGTTTATTTTTTTCGCTCCACCATAAGTGTGATTAGCACGATGAGTTAGGCTAGGACCCTTCTCTCTTGGTGAGTTTTAATTTCGAGCAATGATCATGTCCTTGTGCTTATCTTTTGTTGCTAGCCTCGTCATATATTCGGTTACGTGACCTTCACAACGGAAGTCACGTATATCGCCGAATTCCATACCCAACCCTATACATCTCTTTTGTACATCGTATTCCTTGAACACAACCTATTTTCAAAGTTTCGTCTCGTCTATAGCATGATTTATTTAAAAATTTCAGATTGTATGCATGCGAGGAAAGAGAGAATTGAAAGCTTTGAAAAGTTGTCAAGAGAGAGAAAAATAAAGAGAAAAAGTATGAGTATGGAAAATAAAGAAAGAAAGAAAGAAAAAAAATCATATGTGAATGAAAGAAGAAAAGAAAAAAAAAGAGAGAAAGATGAGTTAGCAATGAAGATATGAGAGGGATGGATCAAGTGAAAGAAAAGAAAAAAGATAAAGTGTAAGGAAGGATGTCGCGTTGATTGTGAGACGAAACTTTTACTCTTTTTCCAACCATGTGCAATCCGACAACGAGGACATCATCGGTGCCTTGTAGTCACAATTTTCTTTTGCCCTTGCACATGTCCACCATTCTAAATCTTCTCATCCTTAATATCCCTACATATGGTTAATTCTCATGATCATTGGCTTTGAAAGGTAGACAACCATTAGAGGAAGTTCTTAGTTTGACAATACTTGTGTTGATTGCGCTAGCCCTACCTATAGCTCCACTTTACATGATATATGAGAGATTAATGGGAGGTGAGAGTTTTATAAAATTTAGTTAGGATAGCCACTTCATATGAGTGACTTAAGAGAGCTTGGAGAAAGGTTTTTGTCTAATACTTGTTGCAGGAATTTTTGTTCTCGAAAATCATAAAAACCCTCCGATGGAAGCAAAGAAGTAAGTATGGCTGAAATTGAAAGCTTCGAGTGAAGAGTTTGAGTTGTGGGGTAAAACTTGACGTGGTAAAAATTCTAAACGCCCATGTTTATGTTTGATGATCATTACTTTGTGTTTATGTATTAAAGATGAAGGGATTGACTAACTTGTGAAGAAGGATAGGTGGTATATGATTACAACACCTTGGACGAAGTTCTTTTACGAGTACTTGCTCGAGGACGAGCAAGAGCTAAGCGTGGGGGAGATATTGACGGTGTATTTTGGTGCACCTAACATGTTCATTACACTTTGGTTTGGACTTGATTATGGAACTAACCCGCCACTAGGCACACTAATCATATAACAAGTTCATCTTTGTGCATGCATTTGGAAGTGTTGTGTTTATGTAGGAAAACATGGACATAAAGGACGGATTCGCAACAAGTTCAAAGGAGCATTTACGGAGTCTTGTTCGTGTTCATGAGCTTGGTGAAATCACTTCCAATGGTGGCGAGGACCGAAGTGCTACGAGGAACACCCCTGGGGATTGAAGCGTAAAAGATCGAATTTCATGCGAAGAGAACCTCCATCTTGGACGCGAGGATAACATCATCAAAATCGTGCAAGTGGAGGGGGCAAAGTACATAAGTGCATGAGGACCCACGGAGCAAAAGGGGCGACCGAACCGGGCCGAATTGGGCTCGGGCTGGTCGGCCCAGGCCGGCCGGCCCAGCCCACTCCGGTGGCCGGTACGGTCCCGTTTTCCTTGCCCTAGAAGGATCTTCAACCCTAAAAGCCCCGAGGCACCGCCAACACCGAGGGGGGTTATTCGCACCAGTAGGCCATCCACAAGCTAGAGAGAGAGGAGGAGGATCTCCGGCGGGAGATCAACCACCTCGAAGGAAGCACCCTCTCGTGGAGAAGAAGGAAGACACCGGCGGAAGGGAAACCATGATCAACGGTGCCATGATCAGCACCTTGATGGGGTAATCTTCTCATTCGTCCATGGGTTGTAATCGATCTTGAGATGTAATCGCACTTTGTCGGATTATCTATCTATCATCTTGTGTTGAATATACTTTCATGCTTAAGGTTAGCTACCATGCCATCAAGGGAGTAGAGCTCCAATGCTTCCTTGGATCCATTCAATACGCCGTGTCCATCAAAGGTCTAGTCATGAATACCTTCACGTAGTGACAATACGAGAGGAGGGAAAGGGCGAAACCGTGGTCACAACCCCCGATAGATTAGATTGGTTTTCATGTCTTTAAGCGATTGCATACTCTAGTATCGTAGACCCGTGGGCGAGTGTCTTTTATCTTGATATCTTAATCATTCTCTCTAGTGTAGTTAGTTGTTTTCTAGTATAATATTAGTTAGGGTTTTAGTAGCTAGTGTGTCGTTGTAGATTGAACACTTGTAATCCCCTTGCTCCGCGGATTGACAAGAACCTTGGGAATCCCGTGGTGAAAAAGGTGTGGGGTCCGTACGCTTGCGGATCGTAGAGGGATACGTCTTTTATCCGTCAACGCCATACTCGGGCGGCTCTGCTACGCCAAGTTCATGGCGGTCCCTAACTACACCTACCTCAAGATGAAGATGCCGGGGCCCAACGGCGTCATCACCGTGGGCTCGTCCATCGAGCACGCCTTCGACTGCGACGTCGAGTGCGTGGAGCACGCAGAGGCCCTAGCGCTGGACGAAGCGCTGGTGGCCAACATGGAGAAGATGGTCAACGAGGACCTCAACTCCACCGCCAAGCATCTTTGGCGGCTTCGAGGCTGCCGAGCAGACCAAGGAGGTGCCCCTCGACCCTGCTGCCCCCGAGGGCAAGGCATTGAGGCTCAGTTCTACCCTCGACCCGAAATAGGAAGTGGTGCTCGTCGACTTTCTCCGCGCCAACGCCGACATCTTCGCGTGGGGCCCCTCGGACATGCCAGGCATCCCGAGGGAGGTCGCAGAGCACTCCCTTGACATCCTACCTCACTCCCGCGCCGTGCAGCAACGGCTGCGCCGCTTTGACGAGGAGCGGCACCGGGCAATCGGAGTGGAGCTGCGGAAGCTCCTAGAGGCTGGGTTCATCAAGGAAGTGTTCCACCCTACTTGGCTAGCTAATCCTGTATTAGTGAAGAAAAAGAATGGGAAGTGGCGGATGTGTGTAGACTACACTAGTCTTAATAAAGCATGTCCTAAAGTTCCTTTTCTTTTGCCGTGTATCGATCGATTGTTGATTCGACCGCCGGGTGCGAACTCTGCTCGCTTTTTTGATGCCTATTCCGGGTACCACCAAATAAAAATGAAGGAGTCTGATCAGCTCGCGACTTCATTCATCACGCCGTTCGGGATGTACTGCTACGTCACGATGTCGTTCGGCCTCCGAAACGTGGGCGCGACGTACCAGCGGTGTATGCAGCACGTCTTCAGAGACCACATCAGGCGAACCGTTGAGGCGTACGTAGATGATATAGTCGTAAAAACTAGGAAGGCGGATGACCTGGTTAACGACCTCAGCATCGCGTTCGGCTGCCTTCGGGCCAATGGGGTTAAGTTAAACCCAGAAAAATGTGTCTTTGGCGTGCCGCGGGGTATGCTTCTAGGATACATCGTCTCCCAGCGAGGCATCGAGGCCAACCCCGAAAAGGTTGCAGCCCTCGAGCGGATGGGTCCGATTCGGGACCTTAAGGGGGTCCAAAGGGTGCTGGGGTGCCTTGCCGCCCTGAGCCACTTCCTCTCGCGGCTCGGCGAGAAGGGCTTGCCCCTCTACCGGCTCCTCAAAAAGCACGAGCGTTTCTCCTGGACCGCTGAGGCCCAGGAGGCGCTTGATAAGCTAAAGGCGTCCCTTACCCACGCCCCAATCCTCACACCGCCGCAAGACAACGAGCCTCTGTACCTCTACGTTGCCGCGACCACCCGGGTGGTCGGCGTCGTAATCATGGTAGAGCGCGCGGAGGAGGGACACGCCTTGCCGGTTTGCGGCCGGTGTCCGCATTAGCGAAGTCTTGTCCGACACCAAGACGCGCTACCCACAAGTCCAGAAGCTGCTCTACGCAGTGGTTCTCGCGCGGTGCAAACTCCACCATTACTTCGAGGCTCACCCTGTCACGGTGGTTTCCTCCTTTCCATTAGGAGAGATCATCAGAAACCCGGATGCGGCGGGCAGGATTGCCAAATGGTCGGTGGAATTGATGGGCGAAACGCTTGCCTACGCCCCGCGCAAGGCCATCAAGTCCCAAATCTTGGCCGATTTCGTAGCCGAGTGGACGGACACGCAATTGCCGCCGCCACAGATCCAGGCGGAGTGCTGGACCCTGTACTTCGATGGCTCGATGATGAAAACAGGGGCGGGCGCGGGCCTGCTCTTCGTCTCACCCCTCGGGGAGCACATGCGGTACGCTGTGCGCCTTCACTTCCCCGCATCGAACAACATGGCTGAGTATGAGGCCCTGCTTTGCGGCCTCAAAATCGCCATCGAGATAGGCATCAAACGCCTCGATGTGCGGGGGGACTCGCATCTTGTGATCGATCAGGTCATGAAAAACGCGAGCTGCCACGACGACAAGATGGAGGCGTACTGCAAGGGCGTGCGGGACCTCGAGGACAAGTTCTACGGCATCGAGCTCAATCACGTGCCCCACCGGTATAACGAGGAGGCGGACGAGCTCGCCAAGGTCGCATCGGGGCGGATCACTGTCCCCCCGAACGTCTTCGCTCGGGACGTCGCCCAACCTTCCGTCACCCTCGAGCCGCACCCCTCAAATTGCACAGAACCCTCGGAGGCTGCCTCGAATCCAGCAGGCGCAGAGCCCGTGGACGAGGACCCCTCAAATGAGGCGTTCGTGCTCTCCCTCCTCGAGGGGTACGGCGCCAACGAGGCCGAAGCCATGGACGTCGAGCCAGCCCCCAGCGGGGCGGACTGGCGCGACAAGTATATCGCTTGGATGGACCGAGGGGAACTCCCCTCGGACCGGTCTGAGGCCAGGCGCATCGCCAGGATGGCCAAGTCCTTCACCCTCGTCGACGGCGAGCTGTACAAGCGCGCCGCCTCCGGCATCCTGCAGCGATGCGTACCTATCCCCCAGGGGCGCGAGCTCCTCCGGGACATACACGCAGGCGTGTGCGGCCACCATGCCGCACCCCGCACCCTCGGGGGCAACGCGTTCCGACGAGGCTTCTACCGGCTCACCGCGGTCGCTGACGCCAGCGAGGTTGTGCGCACCTGCGAAGGGTGCCAGTTTTACGCTCGCAAGTCCAATCTCCCCGCTCACGTCCCGCGGACCATCCCCATCATGTGGCCTTTCGCCGTGTGGGGGCTGGACATCGTCGGGCCCTTGCGGAAGGCGCCCGGGGGCTAAACCCACCTGTTGGTCGCAATCGACAAATTCTCCAAGTGGGTGGAGGTACGCCCCATCACGAACCTCGGGCGAGCAGCGAGCGGTGACGTTCTTCACCGACATTGTCTATCGCTATGGAGTGCCGAACTCCATCATCACCGGCAACGGGTCTCAATTCACGAGCGAGAAAGTTCTCGGAGTTCTCGCGGCAAGTTCCACATCCGCGTGGATCGGGCAGCCGTGGCACACCCACGGACCAACGGCCAAGTGAAGCGTGCCAACGGCATGATTCTACAAGGCCTCAAGCCCGAGAATCTTAGACCAGCCGAACAAGTCCGGTCGGAAGTGGCTCCCGTGAGCCGCCGGCGGTCGTATGGAGCCTCGGGACCACCCCCGAGCGAGCCACCGGGTTCACCCCATTCTTTCCGGTCCATGGCGCGGAGGTCGTCCTCCCCACGGACTTGGAGTACGGATCGCCCCGCAGTGTGGGGCTACGACGAAGATACCAACCAGGGGAGCCCGCGAGGACTCGCTGGACCAGTTGGATGAAGCACGCCTCGTGGCCCTGATGCATTCCGCAAGGTACCAGCAGTCTCTAAGGCGCTAGCAAGCTCGAAAGGTGCGGCGGCGGGACTTCAGCGAGGGGGATTTGGTCCTAAGGCTACGCCAAGACAACCGAGGATGCCACAAGTTATCACCCCCATGGGAGGGGCCCTACGTCGTGGTGAAGGTGCTCAAGCCCGACACATACAAGCTAGCCAACGAGGACGGCGAGGAACTCACCAACGCTTGGAACATCCAGCAGCTACGTCGCTTCTACCCTTAGCTAGGACTTCCAAGTCTTTTGTTGTAAATTGCATGCCCGACACCCCAGTTGGCAGCACAATGTAAAAAACAGCAAGTCAATAGAGTTAAAGGGCAACTCGGCTTTCCCCAGAAAACCAAGTCACCCTCGGGGGCTACTGCGGGGGGTTTCCCCCACCCCCCAAAAATGGTCCCATTTTTTCGCAAAAAATCTAACTTGAGAGCGCGCTAAGTATGTTTCGATCGAAGCCTCGAGCGAATCAAGGCAGGGCGTGGGTGGTCATGCGGGAAGGGCGCGCGAGTCAAAGATAGCCTACGCCTCCGCGAGGATACGACCCTTCTCTCTTGCCTCCCGCCCACGGATCGCTCACAAAATCGAACTCCCCTAATCCGAATTCGCTCAAGCAAAGGAAAAAAACGAACAGGTGCGACAAATAAAAGGCACCACTTAAATTTACAAGTGCTTAAACATTCCATAAGTTTCACTCATTTATTTACATGGCCATATGGCCCAGATACTAACATCTAAACAAAAATGGGCCTAGTGCCCAACGGTCTTCAGGCCTGAGGCTCGTCGGCGTTAGCGGCATCCGGGAACAGGAACTCCGTGAAGGCCTCGGTGAGCGCCTCGGCAGCATCAGCGGCAAGCGCATCCGCTTGCTCCATCGCCACCTCGTCCTCGACGCCCTCCGGGACGACGTAGCCCGACGCCACGGCCTTGAAGTTTACCTCGTAGTGGGACCGCACCACGCCAAGGGCCTTCTGGACGCCTAGGTGAAGCGCGTGACGCATGCGCCTGGAGACGTGCCCACCAAGGGCGCGCAGACGGCTGGCCAGCGAGCTTCCAACTTGCGCCTCGCCCTCTTCGACTGCCTGGCAGGCCTTGAGGGTTGCAGTGCGCAGCTCCACCAACTCCTGCTCGGAGGAATCGTAGGCGGCCTGCAGCGTCTCGGCCCGATTGGTCGCATGCCCCAGCGCAGTGCGCAGGCCTGGATGACGCGAGCAAAAGAAATCAAAAGGGGAATGGACCCCCAAAGGGAAGATCAACAAAACAAGAAACGAAATGGCAACTCACCTTCAACCTGCTTCTTTTCCACCTCGAGAGCCCGGCGCTCGGCCTAGACCGCCTGCTGCAAGCTGACGACCGTGGCGCTCTGCTCCTCGAGGGACCGTTGCTGGTCCGCGTTCGAGATACTGAGAGCAATCAGCTCCCCGTCGAGCTTCGAGACATCGGCCTCCCGCTCCTTCAGCGACGTCCGCGCCTCCTCGAGAGCAGCATGCTCCCGCTCGAGCGCCGACCGGCATTAGCGAGAGCGGCCCGCTCCTGCTGGAGTTGACCTTCGGCCTCCTGGCGGGCAGCACGCTCCTGCCGGAGCTGCTCCTCCGCTGCGGCAACCGCGGCGACCTTAGCGGCGAGGGCGGCCTTCAATTCTTCGGCCTCCTTGGCCCTCTGCTCGGCCTCCCGCGCCCTCTCCTCGGCCCGGCTCTGCTGGGACTGCGCCTCCAAGAGCGCCGCGCGGACCTGCCGGTTCTGGGTCCGGATGGAGACCACCTCTGCCTCCCAGTCCGTCGCCACGGTGCGCGCCCTCTCCAGGTCCCCTCTCGCCTGCTGCAGCGCCTCATCCCGGTCGATGAGGGCCGTGTGGACCCGCTCGATGGTGGAAGGGCGCGCCGTGGGCTGTCCCTCCGGCTCCAAGAGTTGGTCGCGCAAGTCCTCCGCCCGGTACGCCAGCCAGCCATCCCGGGTCCTCAGGGCCTCCGCGAGGGCGTCGAGAGCGTCGCGCTGCTCGCTGAGCTGGCGGAGCTCGGCGCTCATCTGGTTGAGGGCGCCGTACCTGTCACGGGAGCGGAGCTCCAGCTCCTGCCGCCAGCAGATGAAAACCAATAAGCATCGCGCCACGAGAAACAAACGCGGAAACGACAGAACAAGGAAAAAAGCAATGGCATCATACCTGGAAAACACGCCACGCCGGGCTGCCGTGAATCCGCAGCGCTTCGTTCAGCCCCCGGTTGAGCGAGGCGCCGTGATCGCGGAGCTCCTCCCACAGCTGCTGCTTCTCCTGGGCGTCGGAGAAGTGGGGGGCGGCGCGTCGACGCGCTCCCTCGCCCGAGGCGGGGGGGCGCGGGACGAAGAGGCCTCGGCGCCGTGCCTCGGCCCCCGCCACCATGTGGCCCTCCCACCTTCTCGCAAGAGCCCCCGCCCGGGGCTCGGGGCCGGCGTAGGAAGGCTTGCCCACCGGTCCCACCCGGCGGCGGGACGTCGTCGTCGGGGATCTCCACCGCCGTCGCCCGGGAGCCGTCGGCGAGGCCGGGCTCCCGCCGCACCACCACGACCGCCTCCGACCGCGCCGCCGCGGCCGCGAGTGTCCGCCGCGGCCGCGGGCATCCGCCGCGCACCGTGACCGCCGCCTCCGGGCGCGCGCCTCGGCGGCCGCGGGCGCCGGACGCGCATCCGCGGTCGACGTTGCCGGGCAGCGCCACCACAACCGGCGTCGTCGGTGGCCGTACCTCCGCCACCGGCCGCGCCTCCATCACGGTCGGTGCCCGCCGTGACTCGGCGACCGCCGGCGGCCGGCCCGAGGGCGACATCACCGGCCGCGATCTCGAGGCCTCGGCCGCACCTTGTGAGCTCCCGCCCGCCACCGCCGCCGTGCTTGCGCCTGCCCGCGGCGCCCTTGACGAGCGCCACCGGGTTGGGATGGATGGTCCGCCCTCAGCACCTTGGCCGGTGCGAGGGGGGCACGGTTGGCGCCACCCTGCGGACAAGGAAACAAATTGTCAGACCCCCGCCTACCGGGCGCGCGACCCCTCGAAAGGCAACTCCTTACCTCAAGGAGGAGAAGGCCCGCTTCCTCTTCCTCGAGGTCCTCGCCGACGTCGTGGGCACGGCCGGCGCAGCCGCCGCCGCGCCTCCAACCACCTCCACCGCGCGCCGGGGCTCCGCCAAGTGCGCCGGCGCCTCCGCGGCTCGTGCCGCCTCCATCGTAGATCGCTCGGCGGCAGACGCCTCCGCGTCCTCCCCGGGCGATGGTTCACCCGTCACCGGAGCCGGCTCCCGGTGACGCGAGGTGCGAGCTCCCACCTATCGGGGAGAATGCGCCCCCTATCCTCTTCCTCCTCTTCCTCGTCCGACGACGAGTACTCCTCCGTCCCCGGTGAGGAGAGTCCCCGCCGCTCGCGCGGCCGAACTCCTCACTCCTCTCGCTCGCGGCGCTCCCGTCGTCGCGCATCACGCTCCCTCTTGCGGTCCGCCCGCTCCCGCTCTCACCGTTGCGCCGCGCGCGCAAGCGCGTGGGACTGAGGCGTGGGTGGCTCGGACTTCGCGGCATTCACACGCACCATCTGCAGGGGTCGAGCGAAGCCTTAAAACGCGCCGGCAACCCGAAAAACCGGTGAAACGAGAAGGGAAGTCGAGAAACCCACTCACCAATTGGCCGACGGGGAGCATCTCGAGCGCCCACAGGGACGCGTCATCACAACGCCCCGACCTGAGGTCGATGGCGCGCCGCGCTCGGGTGGCCGCGTACGACCGCGGGAAGGGTTCCCGCAGCAGCCGCGACTCGGCCGGTGTGATGGGGTCCGCGTCCTCGCTCATCTCGAAGATGCGGAGCCGCCTCTCCATCAGAGGGACGACCCGACGGTTGTGGAGGTTGGCGAGGACGCACCCCGCGGTCGGGCCGCGGTCCGCCGGCCTTCTTCGGCGCGGCCATGAGCGAGTCCGGCCGTGCCTAGTGCGAGGCGGGGACAACCCGTGGTACCGGGAGACGGCCCTCTCCCCGAGCACCTTGCCGGTGTGGGGGGAGGCCGGGGGTCGGTGTTGCGGAGGTAGAACCACCCCCGCTCCCGGTCGGCGTTGTTGGAGGTCATTGTGCGGGGGATGTAGTCCTCCCTCGCGCGAGCTCCGCACCGCGAGCGCCAAGCCGCCGGCACGCGCCGCACGGTGAGTCCTCGGCTCCGACGTCGGCGGCGTGTGCAGGCTCCGCGCGGAAGAGGTGGGACCCGAGATCCCAATTTGTCGGGATCCCCGGGGAAGCCTTCGCAGACACCGACAAATGTAGTCGCCTGTGAGATCGCGTTCGGCGTGAAGTTTTGCAGCTCCACGCTGTAGTGGTAGCATAACCCCCGCATGAAGCGGCTCGCCGGCGCCGTGAAACCGCGCTCGTGGAAGCGCATGAAGCTGACGATGTAGCCGTACGGAGGGTTAGGGACTAGTTCCCTCTCCGGCGGCACGATCCACTCTGCGGGCCGCCCCTCCACATTCGTCACCAGCTGGCCGCCGGCCACCAGCTGACCCAGTGCCAGCGTCGTCACCGTCGAGCTCTCCCACGCCGGCGGGTCGATAATGGTGATGCGCTGCTGAGGGGCCATACGAACGGGCAGGGGAGCGGGAAAATGAAAGCGAGAGCAGCTCCAAGAGCAGAGGCGCAAAGGGCAAGAACAGCTCGGGGGCTGGAGCGCAAGGGGCAGGGACAGCAAAGGCTAAGTGCAAAGGTAAGAAACCGCCCCTCCTCCGCCTATCGGATTTATAGGCCGTGGGGCGTGCTCTCCGGAGCGTACGCCCCGCGCGCATTAACTGCAGGTGAAATACTCGCTCACTGACGAGTGGGACCCACCACGACCGCGGCAGCCGCATAACCGCACGCACGCCATCATCAAGGCGCGGAAGCAGGAGGGGCCACGGCGGCGGCGGTCACGTCCACCTGCCCACTCCGCCCACTACGCGCGCAGCCGCGGTGCCTGAAAAGGCGCGCCCGCGGCGCGTGACTATAGCCGCGACTGCGGGCATTAAATGGCCCTGTCCCTTACCAAGTAAGGAAGACCCTCGAGCGGCCCGAGCCCCTGGCTCAAATAAGTGCGACCCTCGAAGGGTGCGAACACCGACCAGTGGCCTCGAAGCACGTTTGAAATAAACGGGCGCCATAGGTGCCCTCGACTTACGGAAACTACTGATCAGCAGTTCAAGGACTGGCACGGCCAAGGACCCTCGAAACCTGGAGATGCGAAAGACGGGAGCACTCCACTGCTACCCCGCACGGCCCTACTGATCAGGGGTTCGAAACCCGACACTCGACGGGTTCGAACCGGTGCCCCAAATCACCGTAGTCGGGGACGACGAGGGCGCGCACATTCGAGCTTCTCCTCGAGCCCATCGGCTCGAGGGCGCCCCACATGACGTGTTCGAGAGCCAGCGAGGGCAGCTAGCCGGGGGGATCCCACCGAGGGAGAGCTTCCGCGCCCTCGGTCCTTAGCGAATGGGACCGAGCCCCACCTAGCAAACCCATGCAAGCGCTTTAATGGACGAGTCTCCGGACCACGAGCCTACCCTTATCAAACGGGCATGGGCGTCCACTTGAACCGCCCGCTAACGGCTCGGCAAGGAATCCGCAATCCGCGACCCGATCGATGGGGGTTGCGGAAACCTCACCCCCCGTCCCGCGGAGGGACGGCGAGGGCGCGTTAAAAACAAGACAAAGAGTTCGCCCCGATCGCCTCGAATGGGCCCAGGCTCGGGGGCTCGTCGCATGGCTACACCTCCTGGTATGCACCGAACGCGAACAGCGCCAGTCGCGCGTGTGTCACCGAAGCCGGCTGAGACATTGTCGATGCCGGTTGGAACACGTACCAAGCCCACTGACGAGACTCCGCGATAAAACCCTGCAAGAGCGCCCACGCTCCTGCAGGGCTTCAGGGGCTAGACCCGCAGGTCCGCTGACGCGGCCCCACGGAAGGCATCTGCAACCAGGGGGAAGAACGTCCTATCAGTAGGCGTCAGCATCTGCGGGAGCCTGGCCGGCACACCCACAGATGCTCGGGGGCTACTGTCGGGGACAGCCCTGAGGGTCCCCTAAAAAACCGGGGTAATCCTGCTTAAAATCTGCAAAAAACAAAACAAAAACGCACCTCTTACCTAAACACGCACACACGGCACGGCCCACGTTGCGGTGGCCCCTGCAGCCCACCGGAGTGGCCCAATCAAACGCCCCCTAGAGCAGGTCCCGCCTCGCTGGAGGGCTAACGCCCCCTCGAGCGGGTTCCGCCTCGCTCGAGGGCCAACACCCCCTCGAGCGGGTTCCCGCCCGCTCGAGGGACAACTCCCCCTCGAGCGGGTTCCGCCTCGCTCGAGGGCCAACACCCCCTCGAGCGGGTTCCGCCTCGCTCGAGGGTCCCCTCCTCCCTCAAGCGGGCTCGCCTCGCTTGAGGCTCCCTCACGGGCGCACCGGCTCCCGCACGCGGGTACGGGCATTTAATGCTCGACACGGCGAGCCGCGCCATCACGCGCCTGGGAATCACGCCCCGGCGCTGTTCCGCCAACTCCCTAGGGGAAGCCCATCCCCGCCACCGTGGGGAACCGTGCGATGAGGTCGGTGTCAGTTCCGTGATGCTGTTCCGCCCACTCCCGTACGGCTAACACACCGCGCCCTCGAAGGGGCCGGTGGCACCCTCGAACCTTTCTCTCGTGACTATGCGTGGGGTCAAGCCGTGACGTCGGCGGCGGGGAGCACCATCCCCGCCACCGTCGGCCCCGTGCGGCCATCCCCGCCCCTCGCGGCACCATGCCGGCACTCGCTACAACACCTCCCGGCGCTCGTTGGGCATGCGGGAACGGGACGCCGCCACGCCCCGCCACCGTACCCCGTACGGATCACCGTCAACGGCTTCCTCGAGCCCGCATGGAGACGCCCCGGCCCAACCACTACGCCTCCACCCTCGAAGCCGCCTCTATTCAAGTACGGGGGCAAGCCACGACGCCGTGACCGGAGCAAGGCTCGCCAGGACGACCGCCAACTCCCCGGCACTGTACGCCATACCTCCACACGTAGCTAAACAGTGCGGCATGCATGTAAATCACCCTCTCCTTGGTATATAAAAGGAAGGTGATCCCCCTCGCCGCAAAGGGAGAAGACATCACACACGGGACTACGGGTCGCGATCACTCACGCGCTCCCCCCCCACAATATTGGCACTCGCCTCAATCACTCCACCTGGGACTTGGAGGCCACTCCTCCTCTCCCGCCTCGCTTGTAGCCGCCCCACTACAGGCACCCCAGTGCAAAGCAATACAGTGCCTCGAGCACACCCGTGCTGGACGTACGGCCCCGGCCAGAACCAGGATAAACCAAGTGTCTTTAGTTGCTTAGCACCGACCATCAAGGGACAGATCTCAGCGCTTATTACTAGTTAGTGTTGGGACTACATTCCGCACCGACAGGTGGGAATCCCTTTGACGGTGGGATTTAGGCCACAACTTTTTGTTGTCTCAGGCCTTCCGGTGGAAATCCCTTTGATGATGGGATTTAGGCTTTCACGGAGCCTTCGGCTATCAAGGAGCCCCTTTGATAGATACCGAACTCCTATCGGTAAAAGATGGTCCAATCTTCATGACAGTAGGTTACAAACAAGGTAACTTGCAAAGGTGGCGAAGATAACTTGCTGTAAAACAGCAGATAACTAGCTTTATACCTGCCAAGGTTGGATGCGACCAAGCGACGGGGAGAGAGAGGCACCGAAACCGGGAAGACTTCGACTCGATCTCCGAACGACCGCAGAACCACAACCGGAGCTAATCCACACAAGGCGATGCAGTCGTACCGGAACTCGCAAAGCACAAACTAGTGGATCTTAGAGAGATCTCTTCACAAGTCCAAGTAGAACAAGGAAGAACAAGGGTTGAGTAAGACACTCGGCAGCTCGGCTGCAATATCACTGGAATAATCTCAATTCATCAAAAGTTGTTTTTAGCTTACACATAAGGGGTATTTATACTAGAAATAAATCTCTAAGATAGATGTGAACTGAAGGAGCCATGTGGGAAGGTGGAAGGCCAACTGACTTAAGCATTCTCGAAGTGGTCTTCAGTTCTCACACGTCTTCTGGTCTTCTGAGTGGTCTTCAATGTTTTGATCATAACTCCAACTAGGAACATCCAAATGACGTGGGACCAGATGCGTTGGAAAGATAATTTGATAACCTTTAACATCGTGCATGGTATGCTTCACGAAATATTGTAGAATGATACAGTTTTGCACAGGAACTTGGACATTAGGCTGACTGTCGATCTTCTGACCAGTCTGCACAAAACCACTCGGCTGCCAATCTGGAAGCTATAAACCACTCAGCACTTGGTAGGATTAGAAATTTGACTTAAAGATCTTTCCAACGTGTACTCATGGACCTCCATAGCTTCTAGGAATCAAAAGATATGACTGATTCTTCGTGACAGTTCTGCGAGGCCGAACCGACTCGACGTGGTTCTTCTCTATGGTTCAATCTTGGTGTATTCTAGTCATCCTCCTTGGTGAAACTGAGAAATAACAACTTGCATGATTTAGGAAGTATATAATTCTCGTTAATAAATGGAATTTCACAAAGTAGTGTGTGCACCTCTTGATGTAACTTTTTAGCTCAGCTACGCGTAATTGGTCCACTGAAGACATGAACTGGTGCAGCTTGACTTGACAAATGTTCCATTTTGTTTGATGTAGTTGGTATGCTTGGTGGTGTGTTTGGCGTGGTCATATCACCCTTTCACGAAACATCTTTTCCTCTTCTTAATTCTCGGCTGTCATAGAGCCTCTTTCACGAATTTTTTCTCATGATGGAATTTAGGCTATCACGGAGCCTCTTCACAAACTTTTCTTTCACACGATGAAATTTCGGCTATCACGGAGCCTCTTCACAAACTTTTCTTTCACACGATGGAATTTCGGCTATCACGGAGCCTTTTCGCAAACTTTTCTTTCACAGGATGGAATTTCGGCTATCACATATATCTTTTCTGACCACTTTTCCATCCTTCCATGCCTTAGTTTCTTTCTGGTTTTTATCAATGTTTTCAGCAGCTTCGAGGATCGTTAGCTCCATCATGTCTTTCTCTACCTTTATGTCAACTTCTTCGATTTCTTTTGTCTTCTGCACTCATACTCTCATTCTTAATTTCTTCTGGTGTCATTGCTTCGGTGCCAAAGAGTAAGTGAAAAGGTGTAAAACCTGTTGCTCTTGACACTGTGGTGTTGTGAGACCAGATCACTTTCGGCAATTCCTCAGTCCACTTGCCTTTCTTTTGATCATACAAGCACTTCTTCATGAAAATATCAACCCATTTGCTCTTTCGACAGCTCTATTAGACTGCGGGTGATATACTGACGAAAACTTCGCGTGAGCGCCCAAAGTTTTGCAGTATTCCTTGAAAGAGTAACAGTCGAATTGCTTCCCGTTATCCACAGTCAGCTCCCTTGGTACCCCGAATCTACATATTATGTTTTGCTAGAAGAATTTCTGAATTGTTCGGCTGTGGTATTCGCCAATGCTTTTTCTTCCACCCACTTGGTAAAATAGTCAACCGCTACTGCTGCGAACTTGCAGTTTCCTTGAGCTGTCGGCAATGGGCCTACCAAGTCCATTCCTCACCTTTGCAGATGCCATGATGGTGGAATTAGATGAACTGACATAGATGACAAGTTTTGTTGATTTGCTGTTTTCTGGTATGCTTCACATTCTCGAACTAACTTCTTTGCATCAATGTTTATGGAAGGCCAGTAAAATCCTTGCTTTATCGCCTTGCCTGCTAGAGCCCTTGTATCTATGTGTGCACCACAGATTCCGCTATGGATCTCCTTGAGGAGTTCCACACCCTTTTCGGAGGTTATGCACCTTAGCCATGGTTCGGTAACTCCTGATTTGTACAGTTCTCTGTCAACCACCGCATAGCCCCTTGCCCTTTGTTTCAATCTTTTCTCCTCTAATTCATCTCGTGGTTTGTAGTGACCCCTCAAGTGTGCCATTATTTCGGCTCTCCAATCGCGAGTCTCCACAATATTCACGATTTTCGGCTTTGATTCTTGGATGGACGGCTCTTTAATGATTTTGAAGAAGACATCAGGAGGCATTGCATGATTTCCGGCTGCTGCTTTCGCCAATTTGTCTGCCTCATTGTTGTCGTCTCTTGGAATGTGCTGAACTGAGTAACCCTTGAAATGCCTTTCCATCTCTCTGACCTTCTCGAGATATTTCATTAAGACTGGGTTTCTTGCCTCGCTTTCTTTCTCAATATGTTCCTGAATAACTTTGGAATCTGTCTTGATGATGAAGGTTTGCTGACCCAGGGCTTTCATCTATCTTAAGGCCAAAAGTAGAGCTTCATATTCGGTTGTGTTGTTTGTAGAGTGCACATCATCTATGAAGATAAGTTGAGCAGCGTATCTTATTACGATTCCTGTCGGAGATGTTACAACTACTGATATTCCAACCCCTTTGTGGCACCAAGCCCCATCACACTGCACCACCCAGGGTGTGAGCATGTCTTCACCAGGATTATGAGTTGGCGATGTCCAGTGTACGACGAAATCTGCTAAGACTTGAGATTTGATTGCACTTCTTCTCTCAAAGGCAATAGTGTATTCTGATAGTTCAACACCCCACTTGATGATTCGGATAGATGCTTCTTTATTCGCGAACAGGTCATTCAGCGGTTGATTCGTGATAACCCTTATTCTGTGACCCTCGAAGTAATGCCTTAATTTTCTCGCGGCTATTACAACTGCATATGCTATCTTTTCCAACTCAGAGTAGAAAAGTTTGGATCTTGAGAGAGCTTCTGAAGCAAAGTATACCGAGATCTGTTTGAGCTTTCCTTCTTCTTCTTTCTCTTGTACTAGCACAACACTTACATCCGAATTTGAGGCAGACAAATACAACAGAAGTGGCGATTTTGGTTCGGGAGGACATAACTTAGTCATGTTTGAGAGATAGTCTTTGAGTTCTTGAAAGGCTTGTTTCTACGATTCGGACCACTGAACATTCTTGGAACTTCGGAGAACATGGAAAAAAGGCAAGCTTCTTTCTGCGGCTCTAGGAATGAACCTGTTGAGAGTAGCGACTCTTCCAATCAACTTTTGCACATCTTTTACTGAAACTGGGTCTTGCATTTGAATTAGAGACTTAATCTTGTCTGGATTTGCCTCTATGCCTTTTGTCGAAACTAGGCATCCCAGCACCTTTCCCTTGTGAATGCCGAAGACACATTTCTCATGATTCAGTTTGAGGTTCACAGCTCTGAGGTTCGCGAAAGTTTCTGCCAAATCGCTGATGTGATCTTTCCGTTGAATGCTCTTGACGACTATATCGACAACATATGCTAGAATGTTTCTCCGAAGCTGAGGATGGAGAACTATTGCTATCATTCTTCCGGCATTCTTACAAAAAAAAAAAGTTCCGAAAGGGATAATGAAACTTGTTTTCTCCTCGTCTTCCCTTCGCACTCTTATTTGATGATATCCTGAGAACATGTCCAGGAGTGAGAGCATTTCGCTATTAGCAGCGTCATCCACTATCTTGTCTACCCTTTCTAAGGGAAAATCATCCTTCTTGCAGGCCTTGTTCAAATCTGTGAAGTCTACACATATTCTCCACTTCCCATTTTTGTTTTTTACTGGTACAGTGTTGGCCAGCCAAACTGGATACAAAACTTCTCTGATCACTTTTGCGTCATAAAGTCTTTGTACCCCAACTTCTACTACTTTCACTTTCTCTTCTGACATCTTCCTGAGTTTCTGCTTTTTCGGAGTTACTCTTTCATCAGTTTCCAGAGCATGTTTGATGATGTTTCTATGGACACCCTGCAAGTCTTTGGCTGACCACATGAAGACGTCCTTGTTCTTGTTCAAGAATTGCACAAGCTCTTTTTCTTCTTCGGGGCTAAGATGATCCCCTATTGTGACTGCTCTATCGGGCATGTCATCTAAGTACACTTTCTTAGTTTTACCTTCAGTAGCTATCTTGATCTTTTCTTTGTCTCGCTTAGCCTCAATATATGGTTCTTTCTTTTCTTCAGTAGAATTCAGCTGATGCACGTTGGTTTGCCCTGGGGTATGACCCTTTTCAATGTTTCTAGCCTCTTTTGATCACTCAACACAGTGATAACTCCCTTGGGAGCTGGTATCTTCATACATAAGAATTGCTGCCTTATCACAACATCAAACTTGTTCATGAAACCTCTGCCGAAAATCGTGAGGTATGGGTGATACATGTCGACCACGTCGAATGTAAGTGTTTCAGTTCTGGCACTATCAAGATCTCCGAATGATACATGCAGATGTATTTTTCACACTATTTTGATTGGCTTCCCTCCAAAACCCAACAGCGGGTAGGGATGAAAACAGATCAGATACGAACGGATACTGCTGATACAGATACAAATAATTTTTCTTTCTCGGACAGAATTTTCGGATCGAATACGGATACGAATAGTATATTTTGTGTCGAATAGTGATATTCATCATATTTGGATCATAGAAAATCAAGTTTGAATTTCCGGATACTAATGTGGTACAAATAGTTACGGATATTAAATGTCCGGATTCGGATACGGTCTTACCATTTGAGTGTCTGACCCTTTCGGTCGGTCGATCAGACGATAAATATTCGTACCACTTTCATCTCTAACAGCGGGTATTCTGGTGGATGCAGCATGTGTTGGCTCAAATTCATCTTCTCGAAAGTTTTTAAGAATAAAATGTCTGTTGAACTTCCATTATCCACTAGAATTTTTCCGATAATCCATCTGGCTATGTTTACCTCGATGACCATGGCATCGTTGTGGTTTGTAAACTTCAATCTGAAATCTTCTTCAGTGAATGTTATGGGTACTTTTGCTCACTCTGGCCGTGCGGCCGGGCCATCATTGATGATAGTGTTCACAGATCTGAAGTAATTGTTCATCTGCCTTTTGGTTTCGAACTCCATAGCTGACCCTCCTGTGATGGGCATGATAGTTCCAAAAGAAGGCAAAGCTTTCGGGTTTTGAGTTCTTGAACTCAATTCGCCTTCACGAATGTTGACGGTGAATTTCCGTCAACCTAAACAAGAAATCTACGCTAAACAAGAGACTTTCGGGATAAGTTCACCAAGCACTTTGGAAGAAGATCATGAAGCCCGACAAGAGTCAAGACACGCGATGAACATGACTCCAAATGACCCGAGGACCGAAGCGTCAACGTGCAAGTCTTCGGGGACTCAACCGGAAAACGGGCGAAGCTTGCATAGCAAGGATTCAAGCCTTAACCGTGAAGGAAACAACGTCAAAGGCCCACATGAAAGTGCACACAAATAAGGGATCACGCGAGAAGCAACCGGGGAGGAAACCGGGCCGAACCGGCCGAAATGGGCCTAGGCCGGCCGGCCCGGGCCGACCGGCCCGGCCCCACTCCGGGTCGGTTCGGTCCCCCCTTTGCCCTAGGTGTTCGTCTATTTATTGCCTCCGCCGCCGTCGGCCGCCACATCGAACAAATCATCCTACCGACGCCAATCACCGGAAAACCACCGCCGCAAGATGTGGGAGAGAGTTAGATGAGCTCGTCGCAAGGATCAACGCCGGCGGAGAGAAGGAAGCAAGAGGAGGACTCCAAGCCGCCGTCCTAGGGGTGTTCCCAAGCTCCATCGCCGCCATCTTCATCGACGACATTCTCCGGAGTCTCCATCACCCCTATGTGCTTCAATCCGTGTAAGATGATGGGGTAATGTCTCTCGTTCATCCCTAGGATTAGATGGATACATGCTATGTGATCGCTACTTGATTTGTGGTTTCAATCTATTGTTTTCATGTTGATGATGCTTTGATGATTAAGGTAGGCCACCGTGTTTTTTGGGCGTATGATATCCCATACTCCCATAGATTCCATCAACATACCGTGTCCATCATAGGTCTAGTCACGAATACCTTCGCGTAGTGACAGTGCGAGAGGAGGGAAAGGGCGAAACCGTGGTCACAACCCTCGGTAGATTGGTTTACCGCTTTCGTGTAGTAGATGCATACCATGTTATCCTAAATCCTAGGGAGGGAACGCTTATCTTTCTTACTCACTCTCTTGTGTTCACCCCTTTATCATCTAGTTTAACCCTAGATTTGTTTGATCAACTTAACTTAGATTAACTTAGGTTAGATTGTCTTTACTTTTAGATTAATACTCTCTTTAAAGGTTTCCTTAGTCAACTAGATTAGTACTTGGTTAAGCACTAGTAATCCCCTTGCTCCGCGGATTGACAAGAACCTTGGGAATCCCGTGGTGAAAAAGGTGTAGGTCCGTACGCTTGCGGATCGTAGGTGGATACGAGTTTTATCCGTCAACAAGTCGTCGTATGGACCTCCCCGGGCCCACTACCTCGGTGGGTACCGGTGACCGAATACTCGGTGGGCCCCCGGGGCTACCGGCTTGCGCTACACGGCACCCGATGGCATGGAGCACAAGAACTACGGAGGAGAAGTACTCGGATAGGAAGCCGTACATGTCCCGCACCGTATGGAAGACTCCTAGACGTACTCGACTAGTACTCTCTCCCCCACTCCGACTTGTAACCCTACCTCCCGGCTATATAAGGAGAGGCGGGGACCTTTCTCTAGCATCCAATCTCATCTCACGGCGTACTATTACACCATCTTGTAATCGTACCCAATCAATCAAGAGCTACGCGCAAATACGAGACGTAGGGTATTACGCACCTCGCGGCCCGAACCTCGTCTAAATTGTGTGCCACGTGTCTCTTCCTTCGAGTTACCGATCTCGGCGAGGCCACATTCATCTACTTCGGGTACTCCCCTTAGTAGGTTGCCGGTCTAAAACACCGACACCGGCGCGCGCGGGTAGGGGGATCTCGCCCGAGATCACATGGCGAACTCGACGGCTCCCCGTCTACTTCAAGCCAACCGTCGCCTTCAAACGCGGCGACACATTCGTCTTCGGCGCTTGGGTCCGCACCGCCGACGGCACGGGGTCCTTCCGCCGCCGCCTCACCATGCCGCCCAACCCGAAGACCGGCTTCGTGACTCTTCCGAAGTTGTCACGGGCGAGCTCGCCGGCAAGTTCGGTGAAATTTCGCTCTTCGATCATCACGGCGATTTCGAGCTCGAGTCCAACTCGAACTCGACATCTCCATGGGCTATCGCATGTGAGCCGGCTACTCGCCCATCACACGTGGTCCCACCACCCCCCGAGCGCTCCACGCATGGTCCCCGCATCCTCGGCGGGGCCCACAAGGAGGCTCCTCCTTCGCGCCGGCCGGCAAGGAGCCCGTACCCGAGTACAACTCGGACTCCGACACCGCCCCCCGCCAAGCTTCGGACCCCAACCCCCTCTCCGGGTTCTACTCGGATTCCGCATACGAGTTCGACTTCGCGTCGGACCCGAGAGGATCTCGAGGCCGAGGACAACTCTAGTGAGCATCCCTTATCGGGGCCGGCCTGCGGACCGGTTATAACGTCCACACCGGCCGGGAGATTTGTCTGCGGCCGGACCGCAAGCCCGCCGACCCGATAAGTGGGGACTCACACTACGTCGCCTACATCGACTCGCTCCCGTTCCGAGAGGGAACACCGCTAGCCCGGCCGACTCGAACACACCAACCGAGGTGGCGGCTTCGAGTCCGGCCCTTGGCACCCCTGATCGCCAAGTCTTCATGGCTGCCGGCGACACCCCAGGACCTTCAGGAACAGCTCAAGACAAGTACCTTGAAGACATCTCCTCCGACGAGCTGTCTGCCGATGCACCAGCAGACGAGACCCCCGCCAACAGA
Source organism: Cenchrus americanus (assembly GCA_947561735.1). Taxonomy (NCBI): domain Eukaryota; kingdom Viridiplantae; phylum Streptophyta; class Magnoliopsida; order Poales; family Poaceae; genus Cenchrus; species Cenchrus americanus. Next base: position 108,080,367 of record OX387243.1, read on the forward strand.
GACGCTCGACGTGAGCGTAACAGGAAGCGCAGCGAACGGCGCCGGCGTCTCCGGACAATCTCCCCATCCGCAACCTCGCGGAAGCTCTCGAGGCGGTCGAGAGCGAGTACACACTACCCCCGAGCAATGCCTCATGTCGATCACGCGCCGATCGCACGCCGTGCCCCGGGGAATTCGCGCCGGGGAGGTCATCGCCAAGCTCGCTGAAGACGCCTACTTCATGCGGGTCGACAACAGGGTCAACTAGCCTCCTCCCGCCAAGCACCGCGACAACGAAGCTACAAGTCGCAGCGCCAACCTCGGTCCCAACCGTACTCGAGCTGAGCTCCCGGCTCGGTCCAACCGTACTCGCTCCAACGCCGGCGACCTCCACGGGGTGGCAACGAAACCGCGAGGTCGTCCCTCACCGCACCCCCGCCGGCGGCGGGGGCCGCGACCCCGACGGCGGCGGCGGCGACGACGGAAGCTCCAACCACGGAGCCAATAGGAGGGCCGCCGGCGGCGGCGGCCACGGCGGCCGCGGCCCACACGAACAGCCCACGCCTCCGGTGCCTCACGGGGTGGCTACGACGTCCGCCGAAGATTGAGGAGCTGCGGCGGAAGAAGTCAACCATTGCAGGCGACAACGACGGCTTCCTTGCCTTCTCACCTCGACTTCGCAACTTGCTCCTCCCCCGACAAGTTCAAGCCTTTGGGGATCACCAAGTACGATGCGAAGCAGACCCCATCCGGTGGCTCGGGTGCTACGCCCTCTCCATCGAGAACGCCGGCGGCAACAACGACACCAAGTGCCTCTACTTCCCCTTCGCCCGGACCAAGCTCCACTCACATGGCTCGAGTCGCCGGACAAGCACTCGATCGACAAGTGGGACCGGCTAAAGGAGCAAGTTCACCGGCAACTTCGCGCGGCGCCATGGGCCGATCGGGTACTCGCATGGACCCGGCCATGGTGAAGCGAGGAACAAGGCGAGACCCTTCGCAAGTACATGCGCCACTTCTTCGACAAGCGCGCCACCGTAGTCGACGTCACCGACAAGGAGGTCATCGACCTCTTCCAAGACGGCCTCTACCACCGGCGCACCTTTGAAGACTTCGGTCGTCGCCGCCCCAAGTCCATCCCCCACCTCAAGGACATGATCACGTCCTAAGCGGATGAAGAAGACAAGGCCAACGCCAAGTACAACGCCATCCGTGGCAATAACAAGCAGAACGCGGGCGGCGGCAGCGGCAACAACGGGAACCAAAGCGGTCGCAACAACAACAACAACTACTACTCGGGTCCCAACCGCAAGCGTAAACCAGACAACACCGTCGCGGCTATCCAGCGCCCCGCGAAGGAGAACTCGAAGAAGAACTCCGGCGGCTTCAAAGACTTGCTAAAGGAGAAGTGTTCGTGGCATCTGAACGGTAACCACACCACCAAGCAGTGCTACCAACTCAGGCATGCACTCAAGGGTACTCCAGAGCCACCGCACCCTCACGACAAAAAGGGCAAGAAGAAGAACGACGGAGATAACAACGACTTCTAGGAACCTGACAAGACTCGTCAACATCCTCTTCGGCGGACTACCCAGCAGGCGGGAGCAAAAGGCTACCCGTCGAGAAGTCATGAGCATTGAACCAGCGGTCCCGACCCCTCTCGGGTGGTCGGAGGTACCCATTACCTTCTCCCGCGCGGATCAATGGACCGGCCTTCTCCGAACTAGGACGGTTCCCCCTCATCCTGAAGCCGGTGGTCGCGGGCTCCAAGCTCAACAAGGTCCTCATCGACGGTGGAAGCGGGCTCAACGTCCTTTTCACCAAGACCTTGAAGAAGATGAAGCTCGACATCACCCACATGCTCACCAAGAGCAACACGCCCTTCTACGGCATCGTCCCCGGCAACGCGGCTATCCCACTGGGCTCAGTGGTCCTGCCAGTTACCTTCGGGGAATCTTGGGACAACTACCGTACCGAGTACATCAAGTTCGAGGTCGCGGACTTCGAGACTTCCTACCATGCCATCCTCGGCAGACCGGCCATCGCCAAGTTCATGGCGGTGCCCCACTACACCTACTTGGTACTCAAGATGCCAAGCCCAGCGGGTGTACTCTCTCTTCAAGGGGACTTGAAGATCTCCCACGACTGCGACACAGAAGCCGTGGAGATCGCCTCTACGAATCAAGTACCCAACGCTATGATGGAGGTCTACGCTGCGTCGAAGAAGCTTGCTACAAGTGAACTCGACATCCCGGAGATGTCGACGAGCCGCCAACAAGCCTCAGCTAGCTGAGGAGGTTCTAGTCAAGACAATCGACCTCGGAACAAGCGACTCCAAAGAAGACCACCACCATCGGGGCCAGCCTCGACCCCAAATAGGAAGACACACTCATCAACTTCCTCCAGGCTAACCGCAACATCTTCGCGTGGAAGCCAGCGGACATGCCAGGAGTGCCTAGGGAGTTGATTGAGCACTGCCTCAACGTTGATCCTAAGGCCACCCCCAAGTGACAACACCTCCGACGCTTCGCCGACGACAGAAGGGACGCCATCAAGAAGGAACTCGCCAAACTACTCGCGGCTGGTTTCATCAGAGAAGTCTTCCATCCTGAGTGGCTCGCCAATCCTGTCCTCGTCCGCAAGAAGAACTCGAACGAGTGGAGGATGTGCGTTGACTACACCGACCTCAACAAACACTGCCCCAAGGACCCCTTCGGGTTGCCACGGATTGATCAAGTCATCGACTCCATGGCGGGCTGCGACATGCTCGCTTCCTCGATCGCTACTCCGGTACCACCGGATCACGATCAAGGAAGAAGATGTTGACGGTGAATTTCCGTCAACCTAGAGTACTTGTTATACATTGGTTTCGATTATGATTTGCAACTAACCGGCCACTAGGCATACTAATGATATAACAAGTTCACACTTGCATGTCGATTTTGGAGTTCATTGTTTACGCAGAAATCTACGCTAAAGAGGAGACTTTCGGGATAAGTTCACCAAGCACTTTGGAAGAAGATCATGAAGCCCGACAAGAGTCAAGACACGCGATGAACATGACTCCAAATGACCCAAGGACCGAAGCGTCAACGTGCAAGTCTTCGGGGACTCAACCAGAAAACAACAAAGCTTGCATAGCAAGGATTCAAGCCTTAACCGTGAAGGAAACGACATCAAAGGCCCACATGCAAGTGCACACGAATAAGGGATCACGCGAGAAGCAAGCGGGGAGGAAACCGGGGCCGAACCGGGCCAAAGTGGGCCTGGGCCGGCCGGCCCGGGGCCGACCGGCCCAGCCCCACTCGGGGTCGGTTCGGTCCCTCCTTTGCCCTAGGTGTTTGTCTATTTATTGCCTCCGCCGTCGTCGGCCGCCACATCGAACAAATCATCCTACCGAAGCCAATCACCGAAAAACCGCCGCCGCAAGATGAGGGAGAGAGTTAGATGAGCTCGTCGCAAGGATCAACGCCGGCGGAGAGAAGGAAGCAAGAGGAGGACTCCAAGCCGCCGGCCTAGGGGTGTTCCCAAGCTCCATCGCCGTCATCTTCATCGACGACGTTCTCCGAGTCTCCATCACCCCTATGTGCTTCAATCCGTGTAAGATGATGGGGTAATGTCTCCGTTCATCCCTAGGATTAGTTGGATGATGCGTGGTTTCAATCTATTGTTTTCATGTTGATGATGCTTTGATGATTAAGGTTAGCTATCGTGTTTTTCGGGCGTATGATATCCGCTACTCCCATAGATTCCATCAACATACCGTGTCCATCATAGGTCTAGTCACGAATACCTTCACGTAGTGACAAGAAGAGAGGAGGGAAAGGGCGAAACCGTGGTCACAACCCCCGGTAGATTGGTTTACCGCTTTCGTTTAGTAGATGCATACCATGTTATCCTAGATCCTAGGGAGGGAACGCTTATCTTTCTTAATCACTCTCTTGTGTCCACCCCTTTACCATCTAGTTTAACCCTAGATTTGTTTGATCAACTTAACCTAGATTAACTTAGGTTAGATTGTCTTTACTTTTAGATTAATACTCTCTTTAAAGGTTTCCTTAGTCAACTAGATTAGTACTTGGTTAAGCGCTAGTAATCCCCTTGCTCCGCGGATTGACAAGAACCTTGGGAATCCCGTGGTGAAAAAGGTGTAGGTCCTTACGCTTGCGGATCGTAGGTGGATACGAGTTTTATCCGTCAACAAGCCCCTTTTTCTGGCGCCGTTGCCGGGGAGCAAGCCAGTTTGCTACGTTTAATCTAGTATTAATTTTGTTGATTGCTAACACCTAACCCTTATTTTCTAAAAAAAGAAAAAATCTTTTTTGTTTTTCTTTCTACTTTTCTTGTGCCTAGATGGATTTGTTCACCTCACCATTGGAAGACGAAGAGATGTCGCTAAGGGAGCTAGCAATGCCGTCAATGGAAGACATTGAGATGCAAAAATCAGATTTGACGTTTGCTACAACCCGCTATGAAGTAAAGCCCGGAATCATCAAGTTAGTGGCGACAAAACCATTTAGAGGATTGGAGGATGACAACCCATATAGACACATTAAGGAATTCACGATGTTATGCAACACGGTGCAACAAAAAGGAGTTCCGGCCGCTTGGTTCAAGTGGAATCTTTTTCCGTTCTCTCTCGAAGATGAAGCGCGAAGATGGTACACACTTGCGTCCGTTGAAGCAAAAGGAAATTGGGATGAGCTTGTGAAGAAATTTCTTTTGAAGTTCTTTCCCATAAGCAAGGTCCAAGACTTAAGGAGGCAAGTGCTCACTTTCAAGCAAGGAGAGGATGAAGGAATTGATGAAGCATGGGACCGTTTTAATGAACTACTTGAGCGAGGCCCGAACTTGGGATTTTCCGGTGACTTGATGTTGCATACCTTTTATTTTTCACTAACCCCTAACTCGTCTCGTTTTGTAAGCATGTGTGCAGGCGGTGATATAATGGATAAAACAATTAGTGAAGCCGCACGGATCTTACAAAGAATAAGCAATGGACAAAGAACAATACGAGATTGGCAAAGATGTTGTCGAGAGGAGCAAAATGACAAAATCAAGCCCAAGGTGCTTGCTGAAATTTCTGAAAAAGATGAACCGAAGGTCAAGGAAGATGAACCGACCATACAAGAAAGTGAAGATCCACTTCCCAAGGTAAGAGAAGTCATTTCGGATGTTAAAAATGTTGAAACTAACATTAATGTAGGCCGAAGTATGTGGAATGCTAGACCATTGGTGGAGTTCAAGCAATCCGGTTGGGTTCAAGTTGATTTCGCCCCACTAATTAACTACCGAAGGAAGGAGGAACGCCGACACATTGCCAAACTAATTGAAGATATATTTGATCAAGAGATGAGTGGAGAGTCGATCCAAAAGATGTTTGAAGAAGAAAGAGAAGAAGGAGATGAAGGATGGATCGACCGGTTTGACAACTCAAAGATTTATGATGAAGGAAGAGAAGAGTACAACCGTGATGAGCCTAGTGACTCAAAGGATAAATGGGAGGAGATAGGACTCAAGCTAGATGATAGCTTGTGTGCTATTGAAGCCTACACACTAGCAAATCAAGACATGGAAGTACTCAAGGATGAAGGAAAGAGTGAATCAACAATGAGCGATCTTGACGACATGTGGTACATGGAAGATAAAGAAAGCAACATACAAGTCTTTGAAGATGAAGATCTGGTTGATAAAGAAGACTTCAAAGAAGAGATGAATGCATACATAGTTGAAGGATTACATGTTCCACATGATGAGTTGAAGAAATTGCAAGATGGTGATGAAGAGGCAACTACACTTGTTGAGATCGACTCGCCTTCAACACCGCTAGATGAACCAAATATCACTCTTGTTGAAAAATCTCTAAGGCCAAGGTACGCACTGAAATCTCAAGATATTATTGGTATTGATGTTGATAAATTCAAATACTCATGCTCAACCAATAGTATAAATGATAGTTTAATGTCTATGCCTTGTTCCAATAGTGATCATGTTGATAGGCTAGATTTTCTTGAGAATGAAAAAGAGAAAACATTTATGTTTGATCCAATTAATCTCACACCTAAAGAACCTTTGCCTAATGATGAGCTAAGCGCTATGCATGAAACATATGCTTCTTTTATTTACACCTTGACTTGTTGCTACAATTCACATGTGGTGTTAATTATGGACGCGTATGTTTACAATAAGTTTTGTAAATCTCGATCATGCTTTGCGCTTGGTCAAGCTAATGACCTTAAAGAAGAACATGTCGGGAGAAGGCCCGATTTTCACTAACCATGTAGACAAGGCTTGAATAATGAAAAAAGAAGTCATGCCTAAAAGAGTTGCAAGATAAATCATCAACCTCTCCGAATCCCGCGATGGATGCTGCTGTCTTCATCAATTTGAGAGCTTGTTCAGAGGTGTAGAAATGAAGAAAATGAGATATTCAGAAGCTCCATCAAATTACCATTCCAACGCATCAAGAACCAACAAGTTTAAAGACCCGTGCAAGGAGTTATGGAGGAAACATTGAGCGTTGCGAGTTCTGAAATTTCTGGACAGATTTCATCGCCGAAGTAAAACGGACGTAACTCTCTTGTCCGGAGTCCGATTTGAGCAAATAAAGACTCGTTGGAAAGGAAATTTTGTGCACTGTGCAATGGAGTAGAGCTTGAGTATACTTTATGTTCTGGACATTAAAAAAATAATAGAGTGAAGGCAGCACCGAAGGATGATAGAGAAGGAGATAACGATGAAACAAAAGGATGCTTTGGGCAAGTCTTCTATAAGTGATCAAGCACAACATGGGAAGTAAATTAAAGCTGCATTGGTACCTTTTCTTCTTGCATGAAGGGCCATGGCTATGCAACGAAAAGAAGGTATGTGAGAAAGTCGAGCTCTATGACTTTAAATGAAGCGCTTTTCGGGAGGCAACCCGTTTCTTTATGTTGTTATTCCTTTCTTAGAGAGAATAAAGAATGGCACCATCTTATGATGATCAACTTGTGGTTATTAATCTAAGTTTAGATTTCTTTTTAGAACCACCATCATGTTCGTGCTCATATTTATTTATTTGCATGCATTGCATTTTGTTATCAACATGATGTTTCTTTGCATGTGCATGTTTTGCATATAGTTGGCTTGGTTGTTTTAAGGCTCAATGATGTATGCTTTCATATCCATGTTAATGCTCCAGCTGGGCATTTTCCTTTTGTGATCTTGTGTAAACGTGGTGTTTAAACATGATTTCGTACCATCATCATTAAGTTCGATAAACCTTGTTAGCTTTTCATATGTTTTCATGTTGCATTGGTTAGTTTATAAGCTCTGCAATGCGCTTAATTTTCCTTGTGCTATAAGGGTTATTGATTTAGGAATAGACATGGTGTTTTAACCCTTGATAAATAAACCTTTATGGCTATGTTAAAATTCGGCAACCTAGTTGTAAACATGGTGTTTAGAACTAGGTGAAAACATTGTCTTTGTTTATATGCTTTCCTATCATGTGCATACACACCTTGCACCACGTACACTCATTAGGTTTTTATTCTTCATTAAACTAATTATGCCACAAGTTAAGAATCTTAGGAGACATTGTTGGATTGTTGGCAATTCTATCTACTCCCAACCGTCACCTTGGGGGTAGAATGTGCGTTTAAAACGTCTTACGGTGCAAGATAAAGACTCTCACTACAAGGAAATTGAAGGATGGCTAAGAAGTGCTTTGTCTTCTTCTTCCATGACTAGAAAAATGCTAAGCATGGGGGAGACCCCGAATCTTCAACACGGAAGTGCAACATGACACCCTAGAAGATAGAATGATCAAGATCGTTAACATCTCCGGATCAATGCGCGAGAAGCTATCGATCTCATAAAAATTCTGCATGGTCTCGAAGGGAAAACACTGGGTATTTTTGGATATTAGAAGCCCCATGAAGTTACAATTCCAACAAATCAAGAATCAAGACAATCGGAGGTTTCTACAAGAAGTTATGCCCGAATCACCGAGTGCAACACGTCCTGAAATCAGTTTTGGACAGCACGCAGCGTTGAAGTAAAATGGACATAGCTCCCTTGTTTGAACTCCATTTTCGATGAATGACCACACGTTGGGAAGGTAATTTCATAAACTTTTCAATAGAGCTATATTTCGATATATGTTCTGTTCTGGACAGAGGGGGAATCCATGAAAAAGAGACAGTAAGGAAATGATGAGAACAAGAAAGAGGAGATGGCGATGACAACATTGAAGAGAAGGGTGACCAATGACTCCATTAAGCATACAAGATCAAATTCAGAAGTTTAGGAGCATTAATAAATCAAGACAAAAGCAAAAGTCACATCGATACATGGAGATGTTGGAAGAAGGCAACGAAGAATTACAAAGGATGGTAACATCTCCATGGACCTTCTCTTTTCCAAACACAAATGCTTGTAAGTATGCCTTCAACATCCACTAGGTGCAACCTTTTGTTTTTCTCTTCAAACAATAACATGGCTACTAGGAGGACAACCTAGGTTTCTTTTTACTTTCAATAGATAGGCATGACCATGTGTTCACCTCGATGTTCTATATTGCCTATGCTTACGGAAAGATGATGAAAGTTGCCGCTTTGTTTTACCTACATGAAGTTATACATGTCTTGGCTAATTGCTCTCTATAATATGATCTGAAGTTAATTTAAATACTGGCTCTTTTATTTGTGGAGGTGAAATGACTATGCTCTAGACCCACATACATATCTTTGCTCTTTGATTTAAGTTTATGGATAGCCGGATAACTTGTTGTTTTTATGAAAACTTAACTTTTATGCTATCTCCATATTTGTGATGCTCTTGCAAAGTTCTACCTACCAAAGCCATATACATATATGTTTTATGATAACAAAACCCGTAGATTGCAAACATATGTTTTCATGAGTTGGATTAGGATTGATTTCTATGGTAAGAGACTAAGAAGCTGGTCAATCCTTTGTGTAACTTTTTCATGCTAGCCTTTTTGTCCATGCATTGTGGTTTTCACATCGAAAACTCCACAAACTTCGCCGGGCATCCACCCTAAACCAAAAACATCTTTTTGTGATCACCTCCTTGTCCACAACCCAATTTGAGTATGGAGTAAAATTCTCGATGGAGATTCAAATATTCTGCAATATTATGGAATTTATACTTACTTTAGCGTCATTTCCCCTCTCTTTTATGCTCGAGGACGAGCATCGTTCAAGCATGGGGGAGGAGTCATTCTCGACACAAATGCTATGTAAGTATTATGTTGCAAAAAGTTTTGAGGAGCAAAAGGAAAAATGAAAAAAATGAAAGATGGAAAAAATATGATAAGAAGAAAAGAAAAGTAAGAAAAATAGGAAGAATAAAGTGAAAAGAAAGAGAGAGAGAAAAATGAGAATGAAATAGAATAAAAATAAAAAAAATAATAAAGATGCTCCTCGGATCTTTTTGCTTCATAAGTTCTCAAGTGCCTTGATGACACATCCATACTCAAATCTTCCAACCATGTGCAATCCGATAACGAGGACTTCACTCGTGCCTCGGGATCATCCATTTTCCACTTGCACATGTCCACTTATCTAAATGTGTGTGTTTCGTCCCTCTCTCTTTCCAACATTTATTTTCCATGGCCTTTTTGACGAGTCTCGATAATTCCAATAGACCTCTCTCTTAATTTGACAATATTTCGGATGTATGTTTTGCTAGGATTGTTTTTAACCTTCCAAGCTCCACATAAGACTTCTACTATCACATATGAGTAGAGTAGGTTGAAAATAATCTAGTATAGGCTTGAGTGACTTGATGAGATGAGTGTTCTATGAGCTTTTGCAAGAGATTTTCACTTATGTTGGATATGCATCTTTTTGAAAATCTTCCATGTGACAAGGTAATGGTTTGAAGTTCACTTAAGTTTGAGAGCATCATGTTTATTAAATGTGGCTTGTTCTTTATTGTTAGTCTATCTTCCATAATGAAAAAGAAGCCGGTCACAACTTGAACTTTAAAAATAAATTCTAAAGAGAGAGCAATTTGCCTCGTCATGAATGACTAAGTGCAGGGACAACATTGGAAGGCAACATTGATTTCCCTTTTAAGCAAGGACCACTTACTCGAGGACGAGCAAGGTTTAAGCATGGGGGAGATGTTGACGGTGAATTTCCGTCAACCTAGAGTACTTGTTATACATTGGTTTCGATTATGATTTGCAACTAACCGGCCACTAGGCATACTAATGATATAACAAGTTCACACTTGCATGTCGATTTTGGAGTTCATTGTTTACGCAGGAAATCTACGCTAAAGAGGAGACTTTCGGGATAAGTTCACCAAGCACTTTGGAAGAAGATCATGAAGCCCGACAAGAGTCAAGACACGCGATGAACATGACTCCTAATGACCCAAGGACCGAAGCGTCAACGTGCAAGTCTTCAGGGACTCAACCAGAAAACAGCGAAGCTTGCATAGCAAGGATTCAAGCCTTAACCGTGAAGGAAACGACGTCAAAGGCCCACATGCAAGTGCACACGAATAAGGGATCACACGAGAAGCAACCGGGGAGGCAACCGGGCCGAACCGGCCGAAGTGGGCACGGGCCGGCCGGCCGGGCCGACCGCCCGGCCCCCACTCCGGGGTCGGTTCGGTCCCTCCTTTGCCCTAGGTGTTTGTCTATTTATTGCCTCTGCCGCCGTCGGCCGCCACATCGAACAAATCATCCTACCGACGCCAATCACCAGAAAACCGCCGCCGCAAGATGAGGGAGAGAGTTAGATGAGCTCGTTGCAAGGATCAACGCCGGCGGAGAGAAGGAAGCAAGAGGAGGACTCCAAGCCGCTGGCCTAGGGGTGTTCCCAAGCTCCATCGCCGTCATCTTCATCGACGACGTTCTCCGGAGTCTCCATCACCCCTATGTGCTTCAATCCGTGTAAGATGATGGGGTAATGTCTCCGTTCATCCCTAGGATTAGTTGGATACATGCTATGTGATCGCTACTTGATTCGTGGTTTCAATCTATTGTTTTCATGTTGATGATGCTTTGATGATTAAGGTTACCTACCGTGTTTTTCGGGCGTATGATATCCGCTACTCCCATAGATTCCATCAACATACCGTGTCCATCATAGGTCTAGTCATGAATACCTTCGCGTAGTGACAAGTACGAGAGGAGGGAAAGGGCGAAACCGTGGTCACAACCCCCGTAGATTGGTTTACCGCTTTCGTTTAGTAGATGCATACCATGTTATCCTAGATCCTAGGGAGGGAACGCTTATCTTTCTTAATCACTCTCTTGTGTCCACCCCTTTACCATCTAGTTTAACCCTAGATTTGTTTGATCAACTTAACCTAGATTAACTTAGGTTAGATTGTCTTTACTTTTAGATTAATACCCTCTTTAAAGGTTTCCTTAGTCAACTAGATTAGTACTTGGTTAAGCGCTAGTAATCCCCTTGCTCCGCGGATTGACAAGAACCTTGGGAATCCCGTGGTGAAAAAGGTGTAGGTCCATACGCTTGCGGATCGTAGGTGGATACGAGTTTTATTCGTCAACGAAGACCGAGGAGAAGACCGCGTTCATCACCCCATTTGGCGCGTCATCGCTATACGACCATGTCCTTCGGGTTGAAGAACGCCGGCGCTACCTACCAACGAGCTATCCGGGCCCGCTTCAAGAAGCAACTCAACAAGAACGTCGAAGCCTACATGGATGACGTGGTCGTCAAGACCGAAACTCCGCACCCTCATCGACGACCCGAAAGAGAGACTTTCGCATCCCCCGCGCGAGTACCGCCGGAAGCTCAACCCGAACAAGTGCGTCTTCGGCGTACCTTCGGGCAAACTACTCGGCTTCATCATCGCCCAACGCGGCATCGAAGACAACCCCGAGAAGATTTCCGCCATCACCGGCATGAAAGCTCCCACGTGCATCAAGGACGTCCGAAGCCGACCGGTGCATGGCGCACCGAACAGTATTCATCTCGAAGCTTGGAGAATGGGGGCTCCCCTTCTTCAAACTACTCAAGCACCAAGAGAAGTTCGTGTGGACTCCGGAGGAGGATCAAGCCCTTGCCCGGCTCAAGGACTTCCTATCGAAGCCACCGGTCCTCACGGCTCCTCACAAAGGCGAGCGCCATCGCTCTACCTCGCTGCGACTACTCATGTGGTCGGATCGCCATCATCGTCGAGAGGCGGGAAGACGGCCACGCCTACCCGGGCCCGGCGCCCGGCCTACTTCGTCGGCGAGGTCCTATCGAGTCCAAGGCACGCTATCGGCCGTGCGAAGCTCCCGTATGCGGTACTCATCACCTCGCGGAAGCTACGGCACTACTTCCAGGAGTACTCGATCTCCGTCGTCACCGACTACCCGCTCGGCGACATCCCGTGGAACCAAGATGCTACCGGAAGGATCTCCAAATGGGCGGTCAAGCTCGGCGCCCTCACCATCGACTTCAAGCCACGCACGGCCATCAAGTTGTAGGCGCTAGTCGACTTCATGGCGCGGTGGCGGGGAGAATCGGCTACCTACTCCAACCGTGCGACCGAGCATTGGGTGATGTACTTCGACGGCTCACTCAACCTCGAGGGCGCAAAGTGCGGGGGTACTCCCCGATCTCTCCAACGGGCGAACAACTCCAAGACATCCTGGGATCTTGTCACACCCGATTTTCCGAAGGAAACCAAGTGCATACCTATATGCATGTCAGGATCAAGTTTCATGCATATAGTGACATATAAGTGTATACGGAAACAGTATCACGTAAGAAAAAGAGAGATTATCAGAGATTTACGCTCAATCCCGGAAACGAAGGCTCCAAACATCACGGGCGGTCGAGCGGGGGTTGCGTACGCCTAGCACCAAAGAACATCTTCATAGCAGCCTTCCTTTTTTCGAGCAACATTGGTTATAGCAAGGGTGAGCACTTGTCGTACTCAGCAAGTGTGGGAAAAAAGAATGAATGCAAAGGCTTTATAGTGGACTGGGCTATAAGCATTTAAGCAATTTTAGTTGATCAAATTTTATTAGCACCGATTACTAACAAAGTATAAGTTTATACCAACCCACATTAAGCATAAGATAAGAGAAACGCCATAAGCATATGGCAAGCATAACCAGAGAGAACGATTTAAGTCCATCTTCAAGTTTAATTATCATGTGAGGGTCCAAAGCCACCCGTGACCGTGGGCACGGCTAATCGATTAGTTTTACACTCGCAGAGGTCGTACATCTTTACCCACAAGTCGCGTAAAAGTCCCGAAGAACTTTAGACCCAACCATGCGATGCTAGCTAGGCATCATACCACACTACCGAGGTGTGATTGCATAGGGACGCTACGAGGCCGTTACAAAGATCCCCGGATGTAGGCTCGCCCGCTAGGTTACCTGGTCAGTGCAACGTATAAAGCTCCCGGACGAGTACCGTGTCTTAGCCAAGCCCACACCTACGCCCGAGCAGGGTCCATACGCCACTACCCGCCAGCCCCCAACCCTTATCAGGTAAAGCATACCTAACACCTAGTTCACTAATTAATAAGCCAAGACAGAGCCATATGTCTTGTGGTAGCACTGTTTTCCTGGGTGGTTCTCCATGTTCCGATTAATGCACAGTGATCTTGTATTAAACAGAGATATATAGCATCAAAGTAAAGCATGTTCATCATTGTTGTTCATTAAAACCACCATAACCCAGGTATAGCAACTAAGCATAGCTACCCAACATAAACATAAACCCAGGTTGACAAGGAATGATGACAAAGACTAGGCAAACCTTAATAGGAACCCATCAAAATTAATGCAAGCAATGCAATGAGTGATTAAATATAATTCTTAGGACAAAAGATCAAGGACACACTTGCCTTTAACCAAAGTAATGTCGTTGCTCAGAATATCTTCAACCTCTTGCTCTTCAAAGCTTCTCGAACGGTGTTCACTCTAAACGCATCAATCATTAGGCACAAACATACACAAAGCAAACAAACAAGCATACTAAGAACAAAGCACAATCAAAAGAAAGCTTTAAAAGAATGCACTAAAGGATAGACTTGATTAGATGGATCACTAAAGAACACAAAGTGTGCTTGGAAGGGAAAGGCTTGGTTAACTTTAAAGAGATGGTCGCGGAAAATTGAGCAAGGACCGGAAAGATCACACTGGGATAGAGCTCGATTCTATGGTTACATAGGCGCAAGAAACGCCGAATACAAAACTAAGCTCGAAACTATCGTGAGATCATCAACAAACAACAAGAGACTACGCTTGGCATATTTTAATTAAGAAATCATGTGAAAGAATATTTCAGAGAAATACTCTATGTCACCATTAAGCAAGTTACATTTAATCACGATAAACCTAATCATGTTTTATTTAGAACATTCGAGTAGAAGTTATGTCAAATTAACAATTACTTTAGAAAGATGAAGCAAGTATAAGATATCTAAACGAGTAACTTTATGTCACGTGTTCAACTAAACATATTTAATATTGAAAAGGCATTTATGAAGTCATTAGGCATTTTAACTTTATTATGAAAACCGATGTTTAACTCTAACATCTTTTACTTAGAAAACTAGTTATAAATAGGGATTAACCAATTGCATCATGATTAAAGAAAACCGGATTAGAACCTAATCACTTTTTATTTATAAAAGCATTAGAATAAGAATTAGTCGAGATTAACATGCATCTTTTAATATTAAAACAAGTAACAGGTGATACACATGCTAACGCATAAGTTATGGCGAAACGAACTAGAACGGCACAAACGAACTATCAACGCACAAGAGAACCTTAAGGTGGGTTTAGGAAAACTAGTCTACGTAGAGAACTAGACCGAAGGGCAACAACTGAGCAAAAAGGTAAGCTAAACTAGTTGATAAAGGAACCGATAACGAGATTAGCTCGAAGAAAGGTATAGCTACGAAAGGTTGAGCATAAGAACATAGCCGATTTATGAAAAGACAACCTAACAGAGATGGGATAGACATCAACTAGCTAGATGCTGATATACAAGATTCATGAAACAAGAGTGATAAGATTATTTGATAGACAAGTGAGCAAAGGCAAACTACTCACACAGACAAAGCTACTGAGCTAAACAGAAACTCTAAGGCTTGATTAGATGCACACGGTTTAGCTTGGGGCTAACACTAGAAAGGTTTAGAGCCTCTGACAAACTTGATCAAAAGAGATACTAAGATAAAACTGACACCGAACGTCTAACGAATTATTTGCATTTATGAGAGAACAAGGCTATGAGCTAGGTTCATTTTAATTAACAAAACAAATATAAAGGATATTTCAGAAATAAAATACCATGTGTTGACATTAATGCAATATTAAACTTTATTTATGAAACCGGCGTAAAGAACTAGTCAAGTTTTTATTAATAAAGATTCATATATTGATTAAACCGATTAAACATTTAATTTAGAAAAACTAAACTATATGAGCAATCTAAACGAAACTTTGTAATTCGAGTAGATCATATTATTATTAAAAACATGATGGCATTGGCATTAATCAAATTAATATTTATTGTAAAAGCCGATGTAAAAGCCTAATCAAATTTTAATTCGAAAAGATTAATTAACCATTAAACAAATTAACATTTAGTTTACGAAAACCGAGATAAAGATCTAATTAACTTTTATGTACAAAAACATGCGATAGAAACATTAATCAAATTAAATTTTCTTATAAAAACGATATATAGATCTATATTACTTTTATTTATAAAAGACATGTGTAAATAGACATTAATCAAAATTAATATTAATTTTTATTTTCAGAAAACAAAACATGGTGAAAACACACCACTAACGCGTGCTTTACATTATTTTGAATCTAACGCAACTTGAACGGATTAAATCAGAGCTAAACGAAGATTTAATGAGCAAAACAAGGTTATAGGGACCTAGTCGTGATTAACCGTAGATTTCAGGGAGTAGCCGAAAAGAATCACAAGACACATTAAATAGTGCTCGTAAAAAGAATAGACTGCAGGGTTAGATCTATAAAAGTGCTTGGGATGGATTGGATCTAAGGAATCTAATCTTTCCACGGGGTTTTCGAGGAAAGGTGCAAGACTCAAAAGTGGATCTACTTATTTTCCGGATTTTTCGGGGGGTCAAGTGCAAAGCTTCCATCTTCTTCCTCGGGACACGGGAAGGAAACGGCCATGGACGGGAGCTCCGTCCATCGCGCGCGCGGCGGCACGGGCGACGAGGAACAAGGATGAAACCCAAAACGGAGAGAGGAGATCGAGGGGATCGCATAGACGTGCTCACCAACAGGTGGAGACGGACGGAGGTGGCCGGATTTCGAAGGTCAACCGCGGCCCGTTCGCGAGCTCGCCGGCTGCGGCGGTGCGGCGGTGCGGGCTCGACCGGGGGCGGCGGCGCGAGGCTCGAGCGGGGGCGGCGGCGCGGGCCGGCGCGCGGCCTAGGGCGGGCGCGGGCGCGGGGCGCGGGCGGGTCGAGCCCACGGGCTCGGCCCGGCTCGGTAGGATAGTTTTTTTTTATTTCCGAATTTATTTTTAATGCGAAAACAATTCCAGTAAAGACTAGAAATTGTTTAAAGGCACGAAAAATACTCCGAAAATCACAAAAAT
Organism: Cenchrus americanus; assembly: GCA_947561735.1. Lineage (NCBI taxonomy): Eukaryota > Viridiplantae > Streptophyta > Magnoliopsida > Poales > Poaceae > Cenchrus > Cenchrus americanus. Next base: position 108,096,938 of record OX387243.1, read on the forward strand.
TCCAGGAAAATTCCTAGAGATAGATTAAGACATGAACAATCCAAATAAAGCATTTGGTGCTCATGAAAAAGATTTTAGAGCCTTCTAATAAATAGAAATAGCTCAAGGAAAATGAGAATAAATTCCAGAAAATTCCGGAAAATTCTCGGAAGGTTTTGGACAGCTTCTACACGCATTTTTGAAACCTTTTTGCACTCAAGAACCACTAGGTGCATCGGCACGAATGCAACACTCTCAACTTTTATTTAATTTAGAAAGTCAAACAAAGGATTTTTCCTATACTATATTCCCTGTAAAGAAAATAAATGTTGGAAAAATTTTAAAATTATGAGAAAATCATTATTTAAATATTCTCTCTATTCACATCCTGAAATTGGAAATTTCAGGGTGTGACAAATCTACCCCCCTTAAACGGAATCTCGTCCCGAGATTCGAAGAAAGAAGAAGCAAGGAGGAGGGAGATAAACAAAGGCGTTGCTCCCAAAGTAGGTAGGCGGCCATCCTCTTTTGTCGATGAGTGTGAAATCGTTATTCCTCATCTTGCCTTATTCATTGGGGTCTTCATCAGAGTGAGTTTGATGGGATAGGAGCAAGCTCAAGGTGGGAAGGAAAGTAGAGTGAGGCCTTCTTTTCTTCATCTTGCCCACTTTACCTAACGATGGTGACAGTAGCATTTGCTTGTTGACTTTGGTCTTGTCTTCAATTCCTTCTTATGATGTCCTTCATTAGAACAGAGAGAGATAGCAAGGATGTGGGAGGTACAAAAGGAAACCCCAACTAGGCAACCGATGTCATCGTAGGTGGAAGACCCACAATACACCAACACTCACCACAAAGAACCAACACAAGCAATGTCATAAAACCAAGCATCATCAAGCAAACACTGAATTCCACCAATCAAGGCATAGCTAAAGGGAACGTCACTACACGTTGTTAAATAAGTCAGGGGGTATCCTCCTAATAGATCAGATGTAGCTCCCAGCAGGGATCTCCATAAATAATGGATTTTTCCCAGATCAAGGAGTACGAAATTATGAGTTCAACCCAACTGGAATCACCTCAATCGGAGGTTCGAGCTCGAGATATGAATTAAACAAGATGGCTATGTCAGCAGCGTTGGCAGATTCTGAATGCTCCACTAATTCGTAGGTATCTCCTTGGATACAAAACGAATACTGCTGAATTTTGGACAGAGCGAAGCTGATGAAATTCCTGAACTACTCCAATTGGATTTACCTCGATCGGAGGTCTATAGCCCGAGATATAGAATATTGAAGATAACTAGGTCAGCAGATTTTACAGATTCTGATAGCTCCGATGTTTCGGGCATATCTCCTGGAACATATACTGGATAGGGCTGAATTTTTGATAGAAATTCACATATGAAATTTAGGAACTAACCCAACTGGTTTCATGCCAATCGGAGTTCTGTAGCTCGAGATATAATTGAAACAGTGCTGATGTGTCGGGGAGATGCGCGAATAGATGGAATGTTTAGGGTAACAATTCCACCAATAAATCAAGGGGTGTTTATTGCTTGAGAGAATGGACAGACGAGATCGAAGAAATGTTCAAGGAGAGTGAAGATAAATATATAAGAATTCATGGTATGGAGAAAAGAAGATGGTTAAGAGGTGAGGTCCTTCATCAGAGAGGTCAAGGATAAGGTAAGGAGGGGTTGTAGAACAAAAGAGGCATTAAGAAACGACCAGTGCTAACTAGGCTTACGTCCTACAGTCGATACAGCTCTGATACCACTCTGTCACACCCGATTTTCCGAAGGAAACCAAGTGCATACCTATATGCATGCCAGGATCAAGTTTCATGCATATAGTGACATATAAGTGTGTACAGAAACAGTATCACGTAAGAAAAAGAAAGATTATCAGAGATTTACGCTTAATCCTGGAAACGAAGGCTCCAAACATCACAGGCAGTCGACTGGGGGTTGCGTACGCCTAGCACCAGCAACATCTTCATAGCAGCTTCCTTTTTCTGAGCAACAATGGTTATAGCAAGGGTGAGCACTTGTCGTACTCAGCAAGTGTGGGGAAAAAGAATGAATGCAAAGGCTTTATAGTGGACTGGGCTATAAGCATTTAAGCAATTTTAGTTGGTCAAATTTTATTAGCACCTGATTACTAATAAAGTATAAGTTTATACCAACCCACATTAAGCATAAGATAAGAGAAACGCCATAAGCATATGGCAAGCATAACCAGAGAGAGCGATTTAAGTCCATCTTCAAGTTCAATTATCATGTGAGGGTCCAGGCCGCCCGTGACCGTGGGCACGGCTAATCGATTAGTTTTACACTCTGCAGAGGTCATACATCTTTACCCACAAGTCGCGTAAAAGTCCCGAAGAACTTTAGACCCAACCATGCGATGCTAGCTAGGCATCATACCACACTACCGAGGTGTGATTGCATAGGGACGCTACGAGGCCGTTACAAAGATCCCCAGATGTAGGCTGCCCGCTAGGTTACCTGGTCAGTGCAACGTATAAAGCTCCCGGACGAGTACCGTGTCTTAGCCAAGCCCACACCTACGCCCGAGCAGGTCCATACGCCACTACCCGCCAGCCCCCCAACCCTTATCAGGTAAAGCATACCTAACACCTAGTTCACTAATTAATAAGCCAAGACAGAGCCATATGTCTTGTGGTAGCACCGTTTTCCGGGTGGTTCTCCATTTTCCGATTAATGCACGGTGATCTTGTATTAAACGAGAGATATATAGCATCAAAGTAAAGCATGTTCATCATTGTTGTTCATTAAAACCACCATAACCCAGGTATAGCAACTAAGCATAGCTACCCAACATAAACATAAACCTAGGTTGACAAGGAATGATGACAAAGACTAGGCAAACCTTAATAGGAACCCATCAAAATTAATGCAAGCAATGCAATGAGTGATTAAATATAATCCTTAGGACAAAAGATCAAGGACACACTTGCCTTTAACCAAAGTAATGTCGTTGCTCAGAATATCTTCAACCTCTTGCTCTTCAAAGCTTCTCGAACGGCGTTCACTCTAAGCGCATCAATCATCGGGCACAAACATACACAAAGCAAACAAACAAGCATACTAAGAACAAAACACCAATCAAAAGAAACTTTAAAAGAACACACTAAAGGACAGGCTGGATTAGATGGATCACTAAGGAACACAAAGTGTGCTTGGAAGGGAAAGACTTGGTTAACTTTAATGAGATGGTTGTGGAAGATTGAGCAAGGACCGGAAAGATCACACCGAGATAGAGCTCGATTCTATGGTTACATAGGCGCAAGAAACGCCGAACACAAAACTAAGCTCGAAGCTATCGTGAGATCATCAACAAACAACAAGAGACTACGCTTGGCATATTTTAATTAAGAAATCATGTGAAAGAATATTTCGAGAGAAATACTCTATGTTACCATTAAACAAGTTACATTTAATCACGATAAACCTAATCATGTTTTATTTAGAACATTCGAGTAGAAGTTATGTCAAATTAACAATTACTTTAGAAAGATGAAGCAAGTATAAGATATCTAAACGAGTAACTTTATGTCACGTGTTCAACTAAACATATTTAATATTGAAAAGGCATTTATGAAGTCATTAGGCATTTTAACTTTATTATGAAAACCGATGTTTAACTCTAACATCTTTTACTTAGAAAACTAGTTATAAATAGGGATTAACCAATTGCATCATGATTAAAGAAAACCGGATTAGAACCTAATCACTTTTTATTTATAAAAGCATTAGAATAAGAATTAGTCGAGATTAACATGCATCTTTTAATATTAAAACAAGTAACTGGGTGATACACATGCTAACGCATAAGTTATGGCGAAACGAACTAGAACGGCACAAACGAACTATCAACGCACAAGAGAACCTTAAGGTAGGTTTAGGAAAACTAGTCTACGTAGAGAACTAGACCGAAGGGCAACAACAAGCGAGCAAAAAGGTAAGCTAAACTAGTTGATAAAGGAACCGATAACGAGATTAGCTGCGAAGAAAGGTATAGCTACGAAAGGTTGAGCATAAGAACATAGCTGATTTATGAAAAGACAACCTAACAGAGATGGGATAGACATCAACTAGCTAGATGCTGATATACAAGATTCATGAAACAAGAGTGATAAGATTATTTGATAGGCAAATGAGCAGTGCAAACTACTCACACAGACAAAGCTACTGAGCTAAACAGAAACTCTAAGGCTTGATTAGATGCACACGGTTTAGCTTGGGGCTAACACTAGAAAGGTTTAGAGCCTCTGACAAACTTGATCAAAAGAGATACTAAGATAAAGCTGACACCGAACGTCTAACGAATTATTTGCATTTATGAGAGAACAAGGCTATGAGCTAGGTTCATTTTAATTAACAAAACAAATATAAAGGATATTTCGAAATAAAATACCCCGTGTTGACATTAATGCAATATTAAACTTTATTTATGAAACCGGCGTAAAGAACTAGTCAAGTTTTTATTAATAAAGATTCATATATTGATTAAACCGATTAAACATTTAATTTAGAAAAACTAAGCTATATGAACAATCTAAACGAAACTTTGTAATTCGAGTAGATCATATTATTATTAAAAACATGATGGCATTGGCATTAATCAAATTAATATTTATTGTAAAAGCCGATGAAAAAGCCTAATCAAATTTTAATTCGAAAAGATTAATTAACCATTAAACAAATTAACATTTAGTTTACGAAAACCGAGATAAAGATCTAATTAACTTTTATGTACAAAAACATGCGATAGAAACATTAATCAAATTAAATTTTCTTATAAAAACGATATATAGATCTATATTACTTTTATTTATAAAAGACATGTGTAAATAGACATTAATCAAAATTAATATTAATTTTTATTTTCAGAAACAAAACATGGTGAAAACACACCACTAACGCGTGCTTTACATTATTATGAACCTAACACAACTTGAACGGATGAAATCGGAGCTAAAACGAGAAAGATATGAGCAAAACAAGATTACAGGGACCTAGTCGTGATTAACCGTAGATTTTAGGGAGTAGCTGAAAAGAATCACAGGACACATTAAATAGTGCTCGCAAAAAGAATAGACTGCAGGGTTAGATCTATAAAAGTGCTTGGGATGGATTGGATCTAAGGAATCTAATCTTTCCGGGGGGGTTTTCGAGGAAAGGTGCAAGACTCAAAAGTGGATCTACTTATTTTCCGGATTTTTCGGGGGGGTCAAGTGCAAAGCTTCCATCTTCTTCCTCGGGACACGGAAGGAAACGGCCATGGACGGGAGCTCCTGTCCATCGCGGCGCCGGCGGCACGGGCGACGAGGAACAAGGATGAAACCCAAAACGGAGAGAGGAGATCGAGGGGATCGCATAGACGTGCTCACCAACGGTGGAGACGGACGGAGGTGGCCGGATTTCGAAGGTCAACCGCGGCCGTTCGCGAGCTCGCCGGCTCGGCGGTGCGGCGGTGCGGGCTCGACCGGGGGCGGCGGCGCGGGCTCGAGCGAGGGGCGGCGCGCGGCGCGGCGGCGCGGCCTAGGGCGGGCGCGGGCGCGGGCGCGGGCGGGTCGAGCCCACGGGCTCGGCCCGGCCTGGTAGGATAGTTTTTTTTATTTCCGAATTTATTTTTAATGCGAAAACAATTCCAGTAAAGACTAGAAATTGTTTAAAGGCACGAAAAATACTCCGAAAATCACAAAAATTCCAGGAAAATTCCTAGAGATAGATTAAGACATGAACAATCCAAATAAAGCATTTGGTGCTCATGAAAAAGATTTTAGAGCCTTCTAATAAATAGAAATAGCTCAAGGAAAATGAGAATAAATTCCGAGAAAATTCGGAAAATTCTCGGAAGGTTTTGGACGGCTTCTACACGCATTTTTGAAACCTTTTTGCACTCAAGAACCACTAGATGCATTGGCATTAATTCAACACTCTCAACTTTTATTTAATTTAGAAAATCAAACAAAGGATTTTTTCCTATACTATATTCCCTGTAAAGAAAAATAAATGTTGGAAAAGTTTTAAAATTATGAGAAAATCGTTATTTAATTATTCTTTCTATTCACATCCCGAAATTGGAAATTTCGGGGTGTGACAGATCTTCTAGAAGGTCTCAAACAATGAAGCCGAGTACGAAGCTCTCCTACACGGGCTCCGCCTCGCGGCTTCACCTGGCATCAAGTGGCTACTAGTCTACGGCGACTCCGCAGTGGTCATCAACCAAGTCAACAAGTCCTGGGACCGCAACAAGGAGAACATGGATGCCTACTGCCTAGAAGTCCGCAAGCTCGAGAACAAGTTCTATGGTCTCGAGTTCCACCACATCGTCCGCGACAACAACGTTGCAGCGGACGTCCTGTCGAAGCTTGGATCTACCCGCGCTCAAGTACCAGCGGGTGTCTTCGTTCACGAGCTTCACGCGCCATCCATCCGGAGCGGGCGCCACCGACCACCTTGTCCCGGCGCACCCACGGCCCGGACGGGAGGTCATGATGATCGACGTGGACCGGAGGCAACCCTTCATCGACTACCTCGGCGAGCGAAGGTTCCCTCGACAAGAACTTGGCCGAGCAGCTTATCCGCCGCGCCAAGTCCTACGTCCTCGTCGGAGACAAGCTTTACAAGCGGAGCGCATCTTCTGGAGTACTCATGAAGTGCGTCCCCAGGCAAGAAGGCAAGGACATCTTGGAGGAGATCCACAAGGGCGTCTGCGGCAACCACGCGTCTTCCCACACGCTGGTCAACAAGGCCTTCCGGCGAGCTTTCTATTGGCCCACAGCTCTGGGCGACGCTGAAGAACTCGTCAGAAGGTGCCAAGAATGCCAATACTTCGCCAAGCAGCAACACGTCCCAGCCTACAAGCTAGTCACCATACCGCCAACCTGGCCCTTCGCTTGCTGGGGGCTCGACATGATTGGGCCACTGCCAACCGCGCCGGGTGGTTTCAACGGGGTATTGGTGGCCATCGACAAGTTCACCAAGTGGATCGAGGTCAAGCCGGTCGCATGCCCCAAGGCCGACGGGGTACTCGACTTCCCGGATGAACTCGTGCATCGCTATGGACTACCCCACCGCATCATCACGGATCCGGGCTCCAACTTCAACAATCACCGCCCGGGAAGTACCGCGGGAACAGGCGGGATCGACGTCCGATATGTCTCGGTCGCCCATCGTCGGGCCAACGGACAAGTCGAGCGCGCCAACGAGATGGTGCTCGACGCTCTCAAGAAGCGGCTACACGATCCGCTAACTCTAAAGGAGGCAAGTGGATCAAGGAACTACCCAATGCACTCGGGGGCTACGTACTCGGCCTTCCAAGCCAACGGGGCAATCCCCCTACTTCTCGGTCTACGGCTCCGAAGCAATCCTCCCCGCCGATGTCATATGGAACTCACCGGCGGTGGAGCACTACAACGAAGGCGTCTGCGAAGACAAGTAGACGAGTTGACACCGACAGCCTCGAAGAAGCTCGCCGCGCCGCCCTCGTCCAATCGGCAAGGTACCCGGAGGGTATTCGACGTTACCACGATCGCAATGTCAAGGAACGCTCCTTCAACGTTGGTGATCTCGTCCTCCGCCGTATCCGAACACGGAAGGACTACACAAGCTCAGCTCCCCCTGGGAAGGTCCCTTCACAATTGCAAAGGTGACCGGGCCGGGCTCCTACCGCCTCCAGACACTTGAAGGCGAAGACATCAACAACTCGTGGAACGTCGACCAACTCTATCGGTTTTTTGCCTAGTCTACACGACTACTCCGGGGTTCAAGTCTACACGACTACATAAACACCCCTCCGCCGTAAGCGGCCTCCCGGTCCGGCTCTAGTCTCCGGACTACTCCTTCGCCGTAAGCGGCCCTCCGGTCCGGGCACCGGTCTCGGACTACTCCTCTCCGAGATCCGGCCCGCGCGGCTACCTACGGATCCCGGGCTACGATGAGCGACAAAGGACTCTAGCGGTGGTCTACCGAGAGACCATACTCCTAGATCCGGCCTACACGGCTACCTACGAATCTACTGGCGTCGTAAGCGGCTACTCGCCCTAGCACCACTTAGGCGTAAGCGGCCTCCGGTCCGGGCGACTACTCGTAACAACGGCCCCGGCCATCCAGGTGTACTCCTTCAGTAATAAAGTTTGATCGATCATCAACTTTTTTACTGTCTACTTCCCTCAACGGGACTACCGCCGAGTACGTGTACTCGCACCAACTCCACGATGGGGTTCCGCACTCTAAGATCGCAACTACGAGTACTCATTGATGGAACTTCTTCTTCATTAATACTTAAACAATCACATTACAAATGTTTTTGTACACATACTACTATGAGCTAACTATTACAGGACTACTGGAGGTTAAGGTTTTCGGTGACCTGCTCCGCAATGGGCGCCATCTGCTCCAGCGGCTCCGCATCGCTCATCCGTACGTTGGCGGCTACCCCTCCGGTGACTACGTCCACGGGCGCCTTTGGGAAGTAGGACTTCATGAAGGCCAGCACCTGGTTCGGGATCGACCTCGCCAGATGCTTCACATACGCCGCCAGCCGGCTGGGGGCTTCCTTGAGGCGATCCACGAGCGGTGCTATCTTGGGGCCGCCGGGATGAGGCACCAAGAGTCTTGCTATGGGAAGTGCGGCTTCTTCAAGTTCCTTCGGTGGGCCCGCGGCGCCTCGCGATCCTCGTTCAACTCTCGCAACGATTTGTAGCGGTTGACGAGGTCACGATCGAAAGCAATGCAAAGCTCCATGTGCTTGTCGCACTCGAAGGCAAGTTCCTTATAGTCAAGCTCGAGTACCGGCGGGCCTCCCCGCTCCCGTAGAAGAGGTTCTTCATGTCCGTCTCTCGAGGTCCTCAACCGCTCCACCCGGGTCTCAAGCTCGCAAAACAACAAGGCGCGGCGGGTTAGACTACCTCTCGACCTCCAAGCAACTACTCAACAAGTCAAGTGGCGTACCTTTGTTCTTGTTGCGAGTGTCTTGTTCTTCCGCACCAAGTCGTCACTCTTTGCCCGCATCTCCCGGATGTCATTGTGATATTTGGCAAAGGCGATGTCAAGCTTGGATTGCATGGCGGCCGCGTGCTTCCGCGACTTCAAGAGTTGATCTTCCAAGCACTTCGACCGGAGCACCGCGTCGTCGAAGCCTTGCAAGCATGCTAGACTTCTCGCGGGACCTCTCCACGACGTCTCCGCACGGACAACACATGTCAAATGAGTACTCAACAATAGAGGATTGACTACTCAAGAGTTAAGACTACTCTCCTTCATCCTTTGTTCGGCACGGCGGACCGCGTCCCGGTGCTCGGCCATTGTCGCGGGTCCACCAAGTCGTCCGCCGCAACTCCACTCCGCTACGACTACTCGCGGCGGCTTCGGTCATCGGCGCGGAGCGGATGGGCTCCGCGTCTTGGATCTCCGGGGAGCGGACAACCACCTCCGGAGCAGCCTCTAGTGGCATGGTGGCCTCCTCTTCTCTGGTTGCCACGGCGGCCTCCTCGGCGGCCTCCTCCATCGGCTCGGGGGCTCCTTCGGCGGCCTCCGCACCTGTGGTGTCAACTTCTGCATGGGCACCGCCGCCGGGATGTCGCTCCCTTCGGCCTCGGCGCCTGTCAAGAAGAAGACAAGTGCATTAGCGACTACGACTACTCTATGGGGAATACTAAAGCCTCAGCAGAGTACTTACCTTCGACCACGCTGGCCTCGGGCAATGCAGCTCCAGCAGCTGGCGCTTCGGACTCCGCCAGAGGGGCAGGAGGGGACTCCTCGGCGGGCGGCGCGGCTTCTTCATCCGCCACCACCGCAGAGGGCTCATCCCCCTCCCAAGCATAGATCTGTTGATTTCCTGCAGAAGTACACAAATTGGTTGTCAATCAAGCTCGACTACTACACCAAGTACTACTCGGGAAGGCTCAACACTTACAAACTTGACCGGACTATCGTCACGGTCGGGGCGCCAAGGATGCGGCAATATCTACCGGTCCGGCCTCGGCGGGCGCCTCCTCCCGCACCTCCGTGGCTATCGCCTCTTCTGCAAAGCAACGGTAGGCCGGTGCGGCGCCCTCCGCGCGCTCGCGGCCACCACTTCTTCGGTAGCAACGGCCGCGGGCTCCGTGCTCCCTTGAGGAGCGAGGGGCCGGCGCTCCACCCGCGCCAAGAGCTCTTCAACGGTGGGGGGCCGGGCTACGACTCCCGTAGGTTCCCCCACCGTGTCCCACTCGCCTTCGTCACCCCGATCGGCGGGCTCCGCGGCGGCACCTCCTGCAAGCAAGGAAGCTCAGTCGTCAGCAAGTGAACTCGAGAGACTAGTACTCGACTACACTACTCAAGACGTCTTACCTCTTGAGGCGTGGTCTCAGAGACCTTCAACTTCTTCGTCACCCGCTTGCGGGCGGGGTTGCGCGGCTTCCGTGGCGGCGCAGCCAGACTAGCCTCCAGGCTAGCCGGCGGATCTTGCACGAGGGGCACGTGAGGTAGGCCGGGACGGCTGAACCTCGATCGCAGCTGGAAGCGGTCCTGCAGCGTCTCCTCGTCGTCGTCCTCGTCGGACGTGTCCTCCACGACGACGGTGTCGTCTCCTTCGCCGACCTCCCGCCGCTCCTTGGCCTTGGTTTTTCCCTCCTCCGGGATCTCGACTTCCTGAGGGGGCGGCTGCGGCTCGGAGATGAACTTCTTCAAGTCGTCCTGCAAGACACAAGACATCAGCGCGACTACTCACAAGGGATGGGTACTCGGCTGGGGGGTACGGCTACTTACCTCCTTTGGCGGCGCGCGCGGCGAGTACTGCGGGACGGGGCACGCCGTGTACGGTGGCATGTCCTTGAAGATGCGCGTCGGCCCTATCGACAATGTCGTCATCGTCGACCTCGCCTCCAGGCATCCGCGACGTGTCGTCGTCGCCGGTGTACTCGAAGCCCGGGGTGTCGCGAGCCATCGGTGGGCTGCGGCCCGCGCTTCATGAGGCCGAAGGCCACGTGCTTGGCCCTCGGCCCGGCTTCTCTCGGCACCTTGATGCACGCCAACAGCTCGGGGAGCTGGATCCCCTCCTGCATCGTGGGCTCCGTGTTCCACCAGGTGCGATGTTTGGGTTGTTTCCCGCTCGGCTTCGGCAACCCGGGGTGGTGGTTCATGACATAGAACCATTTCGCCTTCCAGTCTTGGTTGGAGTCGATGAGCTTGTACGAGAGGTACTGCTCCGCCGCGTCCTCCCGCATCTGGATTCCTGCTCCACCAACTACTCGCGGGTTGTTGGCGCTCGGCTGCGGCTTCACCCGGAAGAACTTCCGGAACAAGATCCAGTGGGGCTTGATCCCCAGGAACGCTTCACAGAAGTGGACGAAGACAGCGGTATGGAAAATACCGTTGGGGTTAAGGTTGAGGTACTCGACGCCGTAGTACCCCAGGAGGCCTTTGAAGAAGTCACTCCCCGGAAGCGCGAGTCCGCGCTCCGCGAAGCGCGCAAACATCGGGATCTCGTCTTCGCTCTTCTCCATGGGGTACGGGTCCCCGGCGGTGGCCCTCCAACCGTCCATCTCCTTCTCACGGATGAATCCGCCGTTGAGGAGAGCCGGCAAATCTTCGGTCTTCATCTTCAACTTTTTCCACTCGCGGCTCGGATCCGGCCGCGGTAGAGACATCGGCGGTGCCGCCCCCACGGCGGCCACGGTGGCCTCGTCACGGCCCCTCTTCTTCCCGGCGGTCTTCGCGTTCTTGGACCGGCGATGGCTTCATTCTCCAAGTGCACGGCGTCTTCACGCGCATTCGCTCGGGGGGCTACTCTAGCAGCCTCCGGGTGGCGGCGCGCTCGGATCTACGGCGGCGGCGGTGTGCGCGGATCCATTCGAAATGGCTACAACAGCGATGGGTGGAAAACCCCTAAGGGTTTTGGCTTCTATTTATAAGTCAAAATGGCCCTCCAACGGCCGGATGGATAAGTCCGCGCTCGGCTGACTCAGCGGCCGCGCGTGACCCTTCGTATTCTACTAGTCGACGCACCTCACCTCGGGGGCTCGGCTACTTCTACTCGATTACCTGGGAAGCGACAAGACTCAGGAGCATCTCAGGACACATTCTTCAAGATGACCCTTCAATTCGAGAGGAAGTACTCGACTCAAGGCTCGGGGGCTCCGTGCCACGTGTCCTTCGGTTTTTTTCTCTCCGGATTTTTCGGGATATTCTTGCCAAGACTTCTGATGGACCCTCAGCCAGAGTCTACGACTCAACCTAAGGCTCGGGGGCTACTCCATATGGAGTGCGATTTTTGCAATCGCACTTCCATATCGCCTTCGCTCCAAGACAACGCGGACATTTTTGAAGACCTTCGAGGGCGGCACTCGAGGACGCTTGGGACTACTCGAGAAGACTTCAAGATTGCTCGGATATCAGCTGGAGTACATTCCAACCTCGGGATGCTTCGACTACTCTTCAGGACTTTTGACTTGTAGTACTCGGGGACGCTTGAGGACTACTCGTTAAGGCCGTCAAGACTACTTGAAGTTATCCTTCTTGACTACAAAGTACTCGGGGGCTTGCCGTATGGACCTCCCTGGGCCCACTACCTCGGTGGGTACCAGGACCGACTACTCGGTGGGCCCCTGGGACTACCCGGCTTGCGCTACACGGCACCTGATGGCGTGGAGCACAAGGACTATGGAGGAGAAGTACTCGGATAGGAAGCTGTACATGTCCCGCACTGTATGGAAGACTCCTAGACGTACTCGACTAGTACTCTCTCCCTACTCCGATTTGTAACCCTGCCTCCCGGGCTATATAAGGCGAGCGCGGGACCTTTCTCTAGCATCCAATCTCATCTCACGGCGTACTATTACACCATCTTGTAATCGTACCCAATCAATCCGAGCTACGCGAAAGACAGACGTAGGGTATTACGCACCTCGCGGCTCGAACTCGTATAAATTGTGTGCCACGTGTCTCTTCCTTCGAGTTACCGATCTCGACGAGGCCACATTCATCTACTTCGGGTACTCCCCTTAGTAGGTTGCCGGTCTAAGCACCGACACAAGCCCCTTTTTTCGGCGCCGTTGTCGGGGAGCAAGCCGTTTGTTACGTTTAATCTAGTATTAATTTTGTTGATTACTAACACCTAACCCTTATTTTCTAAAAAAAGAAAAAAATCTTTTTTGTTTTTCTTTCTACTTTTCTTGTGCCTAGATGGATTTGTTCACCTCACCATTGCAAGACGAAGAGATGTCGCTAAGGGAGCTAGCAATGCCGTCAATGGAAGACATTGACATGCAAAAATCAGATTTGACGTTTTCTACAACCCACTATGAAGTGAAGCCACGGAATCATCAAGTTAGTGGCGACAAAACCATTTAGAGGATTGGAGGATGACAACCCATATAGACACATTAAGGAATTCACGATGTTATGCAACACGGTGCAACAAGAAGGAGTTCGGCCGCTTGGTTCAAGTGGAATCTTTTTCCGTTCTCTCTCGAAGATGAAGCGCGAAGATGGTACACACTTGCGTCCGTTAAAGCAAAAGGAAATTGGGATGAGCTAGTGAAGAAGTTTCTTTTGAAGTTCTTTCCCATAAGCAAGGTTCAAGACTTAAGGAGGCAAGTGCTCAATTTCAAGCAAGGAGAGGATGAAGAAATCGATGAAGCATGGGACCGTTTTAATGAACTACCGTTGACGGTTAATAATTATATCAAAGTTCGTTCGTGACTTGCAAGCGGACAAGTCTCCCGTCGTAGTCAAGGGACCCTTCTTCCCTCGAGTGGTGAACCCAAGGTATCGAATCCGTGGAACAAATGTGTGACGCAAAACTTAATCTAATAAAGCCAAGTAACTTCAATCTTCGATAAAAGAAACCCTAATGCATTTCGGTAAAAGACACGAAACTAATCTAATCTACTAAAGACCGGAGAAAACAAAGTAAGATTGGGTAGATAAACCGATCTAGAGGGATCGGGGTAAGCCTTTTGTTGAAGTTCCAAGCAAGAGAAGAAGTAGCAAATCGAATCTTATAAGAAGCTTCTTTAAATCGTGGTTTCCCATCAAAATCCGAAAACATCCGCCTTTCGGAACCCCGTTCGTCACAACGTATCCCTACTCATGCGGGGAGCTTAGGGCGAGTCAAAAGACAAGTCGAGATTCTTTCGGAAGATCCGGCGTGTACCTCTAGCCACCGCGGCTACAAGAACACCCTATGTAATCTATCTTGAGAATAGAATTGGAATAAGCAAAGCCGATCGAAAAACGAAATCTTCGAGGAAACACTTGATCGCTAGGAAAAGATTCAACTTGATAATTCAACTATAACAATGATACATACACAAGATCACCACCGGGATCCTTCCTTGATCTTGCTTCTAGCTCCGGAACTCCGACATGGTCTTCCATGCAAGGTTCCCACGTCGGCTAGGGTAACCCTAGTCAACTAGCTCGACCCTCTCCTCTCCGAGATGGTGTCCCTCTCTTCTCTCGCTCCTCGGCGGCCGATGACGAATTGTATGATGCGTGGCTTTCGGTCGGGGGGCTATAAATAGCCCGATTGGCGGCTAGGGCAAAGGGGAGCCTTGCGGGCCCTAGACGGTGGGCCGGGCCGACCGGCCCGGGCCGGCCGGCCCGGGCCCATCCGGGGCCCGGCCCCGAGGCCTCCTTTGCTCTACGTCGGTTCCCTTGCTTCCCGGATGTTTCCCCCTTCGCATGTAGGTCCATGTCGTCGTTTCTCTCCGAATTGGACACAACTCCTTGTCTTGCAAGATTCAGGCACTTTTCCGGTCGAGGTCCTCGAGTTTGTCGTCTTCTCGGATCAAGTCCCCGGCTTCTTGGAGTTAAGTTTGCTTCATTGTATGACTTGTACGGGTCTTCAAGGTCTTGTCATGAGGTGCTTAATGAACTTATCCCGAAAGTCTTGTATTCAACGCTAAAACCCTGCATAAACATTAAACTCCAAAACCGACATGCACACGTGAACTTGTTATACCACGGGGGTTAGTACCAATGGATAAGGTATAAAACTCATGCCAACACCGAAGGTAAACTCATGGCTAGGTTGACGGATTTTCACCTTCAACATCTCCCCCATGCTTAAACCTTGCTCGTCCTCGAGTAAGCCTTCGATGGATATCATCATTGCCAACAATTTTTAAATCTTGCACTTGATCATACATGAGAAAACATAATGCTCTCAAAATTTTAATTTATTAAAGTTCCATAATGTACTAGCCTTCATCTCTACGGAGGGTAGATTCTTATTAAGCTTATCCCACAAGTATTAACATGCTCACAAAGTTTAAATAGATCTCAGAATTTTTGAAATAAAGAACGAGATAAAGAAAAGCTAAACCAAGTTCACAAATTTAAATCATCTTGTATATTGCTCATGAACTCTCAACTCGCTTGTCTCTCAAGCCTATATATTCTACTCCTTTCCCTCTCACAACATATATGCGTGGTAGGCTTTATATGGAGCTTTGGGAAAGTTTAGTCCTAACAAGATTTTATAAATGAGGTGTTGTCAAAACAAGACCAGCTTCTCATGGTCTTACCGAGACTCGTCAAAAAGGTCATTGGAAAATAATGTTAAATCAAGGAGGGGAAAGAGAAAAATACACACACTTTAGATGAGTGGACATGTGCAAATGGCAAAGAGTGATCCCGAGGCACAAAGGAAGTCCTCGTTATCGGATTGCACATGGTTGGAAAATGAGAATGGATCTTTTAAACTTGAAGCCTTGAATGCACTCTTAGAGAACCGGGGAGTTCACTTTACGCATACTCACATTTTTTTCTCTTTCTCATATTTCTCATTCTTTTCTTTCTTTCTTTCTTTCTTTCTTTCTTTCTTTCTTTCATTATATATATATATATATATATATATATATATATATATATATATATATATATATATATATATATATATATATATCCTTGTGAGACTTTCACCTTGGAAGTCACGTACATCGCCTTTAAATTTTTTTTCATTCATCAATTTTTTTTAAAATACTCCCCTTTGAACTCTAAAACGCACCGTACCTACCTCCTCCCCCATGCTTAGACGTTGCTCGTCCTCGAGCAAAGAGGCAATAATAAGGTAGGTACTAGAAATATTTTTCCTTGGAGAGATACTTGAAATCTTCAATGTTGGCACCGTCTTGCGATCTTCCTTGAGTTGATGATCCATTCTCAACAATAGGTTGTGGTCAAGGAGGTAATCACAAAAGAAGATATTTGGTTTTAAGGGTGGATATCCGGCGAGGTTTGTGAGATCTCCGATGCGGGGATACACAATGCACGGATAAAAGGCTAGCAAAAAGATAGATATGCAAAAACGGAATGACCAGCTTCTTAGTCTCGGGCAAGAGAAATCATGGCCTGCAATAACTCACTCAAAAATAAATCTTCTACACTAAGGTTTATGCACTCAAATATATATTAGGCTTTGGATAGGTTGAGCAACACACAAGTGATATTTGTGACAAGGTTAGCGATATTTTTGAGCATAAAAGACATCTTTAATCTATTCATAACTTGAGAGCACATAAAACACTATGGGTCTTTATTTTAAATCATAACCTCCGCTGAAGATTAAGCTAGCATTTAAATAAATTCAGATTTGTATTTTTAAGAGAGCACTAGCTTAAACATGCATAGATCAATTACAAAGATGAACAAAGCTGCAATTATAATCATATATCATCATGGCACAAATTTTTGTAACTTTTCCAATGATATAATCAAGGTGGTGTCTTTATTAATGATGATATCAAGTTGAAATACAAACTGAAAATAAACAAACATGCTTGCTTAAATTTAAATAAAAACAGAAAATACTACGCAAACACACATAAGCAAAAGCTGAAAATTACAGTGAAAAAGAAAAGAAAAGAAAACTAAAGTTCCTAAATCTTCTAGTCCTCCGCCGGTGGTTGATGTTGATGATCTTGATAGTAATACCCTTGCTCATAATATGATTGGACATTCCCTCCGACGAATTGATTTGGCTCCACAAGGTGAAGGCGTCCAAGTTCAAAGGCAATATTTGAGTTGCCTTCACCAAGTTGAGCCGCGTTAGCTTGAATGGCTGCGATGTTTTGGGCGTTTCTTGCAGCATACCCTCCAATTATGGCCATGCTTTGTTGTGGTTGGGGATGAGGTGCGTAGGACTCCGCGAAGTTAGCGTTGGGCACCACATAATTTGGTGGGGGTACCGGTGCACCACCCCCCCCATGCTTGCTCTTGTGGCCCTCCGTAATAACTTGGCGGAGGAGGGATCCCGCCGAATGGTTGCACATTGGGTTGTGCTCCACTCGCTTGTGCTGAGGATGTTCCCTCCTCTACGATTCTTCCTCTTTTGTTCTTCCTTGCAGGGACAAAGAGTCCCTCTTCCAACCAATCTTCCCTCCCTTCGATGAAAAGCCTAAGCCTCTCATTGGGAAGGGGTAGGTTCACTATGGCCAAATGATAACCTCCTCCCTCATCTCCACTAATGTATTTGCCTTGCTGCAAATACTCAATACCGAGAGAGGTACCACGCAAATGATGGTCGGGGTTCCTTGCGATCCCCGGCCGTAAGGAGAAGGCCAACATGGAGAGGTAACACCCCGAACCAATATTTCCCGCCCCCAATGTTGCTTCACAACACCAACGGTTGATCATAAAATAAGAGGGGTCAATTGGCTGCCCGGCAATTAAAGCCGAGTAGAGACAATTCAACTCCGTGTCGGTCACCTTCGTCTCCTTCATCCTCCCCAATACCCTCTTGCACATCCAAGAGTGAAATATCCGGATAATGGGGTTGCGGATGCAATTGCGTTGTTCTCCGGAGATCATATTCTAAAATCCCGCTAACATGCGGGTGGCACGTCAACTTTCTCCGGAGCTCCCTTGTGGAATCCAAGTAGCTCCCTAACGTGCTCGTAGGGAACCACTTGTTGGACTCCCTCCAAACGGAATGACAAGCTTTGCACCCCATCATCAAGGATAGGTGCAATAGTCATTAAAATTTCCAAGGCGAACCCGAAGTGGGTGTCCGCCGATACTCCGTTGGAGAACTGCACCCATCCAAGGTGCCCCAACATATAGTATATGTCGGTGCCAAAACCCAAGGTGTAGAGTGCTTGGTCGTCGCACTCGACGTTGGTCACAAGCCTCTTCGAAGATTAGAGAGCCTCTCCTCCTCCTCCGATGACAAGATGATGAAGCCGTACGAAGAATAAATCGGAGTGTAAGGAGGTGGCGCGGTCGAACGGGTCGATCGTCGTGGTGGCGCGGGCTGCTCCTCCGTGTGCCCTCGAGGTTCGGTAAACCTCATGGACGTGCTTCTTACGGCCCTCATACCACCAAGGAGGAGAGCATCGTTCCTCCTCGGTGGTGCCGTATCCGTCTCCATGCTCCGGGAGACTCGGAAACCGAGTGCCTCCTTGAAGACGTGGTTGATGACGGCTTGGACGACGACGAACTCTTCTTCTTGGAGAAGAGACTTGTGGTTTTCTTCCACATGGTTGCTGCACTCTTTTCTTCAACTAAAACTCCGGGTTGCAACCGGTAACTAGGCACTTAAACTCTTTGCTTCGGATGTGGACTTTGAGTGGATTAAGGATGTGGATTTTTCTTGAGCTATCAAGCTTGGGAAGGTTGGCTATGTCTACGGAGGTTTTGAGCACACAAACTTGAACACACAAACAAAGAAAGGAGAGGGAAGCTTGCCTGCAGAAAACGGGAGCCGGGGGGCTCCTTAAGTAGGGGAGGCCGGCCGGCCTGGGGCCTCGGTGCACCTCCCCGCCTCATCTTTCTTCCAAAGACGATCATTTCGCCTCTGCAACTTTCCCCGCCCGCGTGCTCCACGAGTTGCACCGCCCAAACGCTCTCGTCCACTCCTTTTCTTGCATTATTGGTCCTTCCACTTGATGCTTCATGCTTTGGGTCACGTCCATGCTCCCTAGCTCCACTTGCTTCACATGCCACCATGAAATTCCTGCAAAGTTGATGCTTGCTGCCCACCATGCTTGTCCTTTGCATGTGGAATTGGTGAAAGTTGATGAAAGGGAATCCAATGGTGCATGCATGATTAATTCAAACTAGATTGCCTCCATTAAGGTATGTTTAATGTTAAGCACTCCTCTAATTCGAAATTTAAAATATTTTTCAGAGCCATGCAAGAGCTCAAACATAATTTTAGAGAAGTTTTTAAACCATTAAAAACAAATGTAAGTCGAAAATATTTTTCGACTACGTTGATTTCGGTCTCACCGGTATAGTTTGCCTTCATCGGTTGAGAGCAAACCTTTCCCGACTTGATCATGGGGGCATAGGTTTAGGTTCTAATTTTGGCTAAATAAGAGAGATTTTGAATGAAACAAAATTAGATGAGGCTTAGAAATATTCTAATCCTAGAGAAACCAAGGATATAGATTTTTAAACCAACCAAAAGTTTTGATTTCTAGGCTCACGCGAGTTCTGCCACGTGCTGAATTTTATTAACACCTAGATATAAGTCGTGGCTCTACTCGTGTGGTTTTAGCATGAAAAATAAGTCAACCTCAGCACCAAAATGAGGGTGAAAGATTGAGTTAGGTTTTGAAATTATTTGGTTGAGGTTTCTCGAAAAGAAAAGAACAAACAAGCACATAGGAGGGTTCATGCAAAGGGTTTATGATAAAGCAAAACATTCAATCAAGAATTATGTCTCTAATATTGTTCAACCACTTCTAAGTCTAATGTCTTTGCGTAATAAAACTCAAAACTAAATTATTAAAAATACTCGAAAAACCTGGAATCGGGTTGTCCTCCCGTAGCTTATTCTTGACTCGATGAAACGGGTTGCCTCCCCGCCTAGCGCTTCGTTTATAGTCTATAGCTAGACTTCTTCACTTGATTACTCCGGATCAACGCTCTTTGTGGGTGTTGCAATCTTGGGTACCCACTTCTGCACCATCTTGGGCACGGGCTTGTCTTCCGGCTTAGTCATTTTGTTGGTCTTCACGGGCGGGTTCTCTTCCTTTGTCTTGACGGATGCAACTCCTTCTTTGATTTTCTTTACGTTCATTTTTTTCGGCTCCTTCTTTTTCAGCCCCTCCGTTTGTTTTGGTTCTCCCTTCACTCCAATCATGTTGCATGCCTCGATTCTTGGACGGAACTTGAAGGAACTCCTTTCTCCGTTGATATCGAACATGATCTCCCCCTTGCCAACATCAATAGTAGCTCCCACGGTCTTGAGGAAAGGCCTCCCTAGGATGAGCGGCGGCTTCTCCCTCTCTCCCATCTCGAGCACAACGAAGTCGATGGGGATGAAGTGGTGTCCGACCTTCACGGGTACATCTTCAGCAATGCCCAAGGGATAGCGAATGGAGTTGTCTCCCAACTCCAAACATATACCCGTAGGCTCCATTGGTAGTCGTAGCTTCTCGAACACATCCCTCGGCATGACGCTCACACTTTGTCGGGCATACACCCCGGTACTCATGCAAGGAACGAAGAATAGTAGAAGACGGACTCCTAGTAGAATTCCCTTGTACTCCTACTAGGACTCGCTCGTGTAATCCTACTAGGACGTACTCCCGCCTTGTAACCGACTAGGAACCCGCCCCCCGGATTATATAAAGGAGGGCCGGGTACCTAGCCGCACACCCCAATCCCTCCGGGGAAAACCAACACCAAGCGCAGGCACCATACTTGATCCCCCAAACGAGACGTAGGGTTCGCCACCTTGTCAACCCGAACTCGTATAAACTTGTGTCCCGTGTCCTTGCGCATACCTTCGAGTTCTCGGTCTCCCGATCACGATCCCCACCGCACAATCTACTACCTCGGGTACCCCCTTGGTAGGTTTGCCGGTCTAAAACACCGACAGCTGGCGCGCCAGGTAGGGGTGATCATCACCACCGAACGAATTCGAAGGACCTTAATCATCAAGATCAATCTGCTCGACGACGCTGACAGTCACATGGACAACTATTCGACGACCAGCAACTCGCAGGCTCGGCGAAACTCTACACGGAATCGATTTCGTGTCACCCGATCAAGTTTGCATCCCAAGCGGAGACCAACCTGTCATAGTCAGCATCACGATCGAGACGACGACTTCGAGTCAAAATCCGGTCAAGAGTCGATCTTTGTATTCAAGTCCGAGATGGAGCAGTACTCGATCTCGTCGAGTTCTCGTATCAACATCGCTGCCAAGACATCTCCATCAACTCCAAGTGCACCACGTGCCAAGCAAAACAGATTGATTTTGTGCACGCTTCCCTTCACGAGATGAGCAGTCAATTCAAGGCTTCAAGCCATCCGTGCTGCACATGGTGTATATATACGTGACACTATCAGTATTGTGGTTCGGTCTCTTATTTCTTTTCTCCGAGACCGACCTCAATTCGAAGTCAAGCCACCAACTATCCTGAAGCATACACCAGGCACGCGCTGACCAGGACAGGGCGGCAGCACCCCTTGCTTCGAAAGCTCCAAGATCTTTGGCTTGGTGCACACACAAGACAGTACGTGAGTACGTAGTACTCGGGTACAACTACCCTTGGCGACGTCGACCTCGCCGTGCGCCGCGACTACTCGTCTCCGGCCGCACGCGCTCTACGTCGACCTCGCCGTGCACCGCGAGTACTCGTCTCCACTCCCCCCGGTTGCAGCGATCTACTCCGACTACGCCGCGCGTCCGGGTGTCTCGGCACGTCACGCGGCTCATCGTGTGGCTCGTCGCGCCACTCGTCGTCAACTACTTCGCCTACGCCGCGCGTCCGAGTGCCTTGGCACGTCGCGCGGCCCGTCACACGGCTCATCTTCAACTACTCCGTACGCCGCGACTTCGTCTTGCGGCCACACCGGCTTTACTTCGCCCACACCGTACGTGGTGACTACTTGTCTCGCGGCAACACCTGTCTCTACTCCGAGTACGCCGCGCGCTGCCACGACGTCATCTTCCCCGGTCGCATCGCGCCGACCATTCATCTTGACTAATTTTCCAAACTAGTCAAGAACGGCGATCACGCCCCCCAACAACTAGTCGGAATCAACTCGACTAGTCAACTTTAACAACAACCGTCGCGGCTCCATCGCCGATCGCCACGGCTTCATCATCGGTTTGTCCGAGCAGCAACGGCTAAGTCATTTATATAAATGATTACTCGTTTTCATGGCTTGTTCTCCTCATCATGTAGAACTACTTGCCGACTACTCATTTGTGTATGCTTCCGGCGGGTTTTCACGGGAGCTACACTCTGCTGACTACTCTTGGGGCATATCAATCAAGTCGCCACGAGCCTAGTTCATCAACTCGGGGGCTATCCCAAAGGAGGCAGCTTCTAAAAGTCCGCTACGCGCGGCAATCTAAAGTCGACTTCTAAAGTCGCATTCTAAAAGTCCGCTACGCGCGGCAATCTAAAGTCGACTTCTAAAGTCGCATTCTAAAGTCCGCTCCGTGCGGCAATTTAAAGTCGACTCCGGTTGCATCTTCGCCGCTTCGATGGCATACTACGTGTGTAAGCTTCGATGGAACCTAGTTGTAAGCGGCCCTCGGGTCCCGGCAACGATGTAACCTAGCCGCATGTGGTCTTCATGCTCGTACCATGGGTCCAAGTACCCTAAGTACTCGCGCTCCGTACCTTGGGTCCGAAATCCATGGCCCGGAGTACGCAAGTCGACTACGGTCGCATCTTCAAGTCCACTACGGTGGCAACCGTACCTTGGGTCCGAAATCCATGGCTCGGTACTCAAGCCCACTCCGGTGGCACAAGCCCGCTGCGGCGGCAATTGTACCTTGGGTCCGAAATCCATGGCTCGGTACTCAAGCTCACTCCGGTGGCACAAGTCGACGCTAACGGTCGCACCCAAGCCCACTCCGGTGGCACAAGTCGACACTAACGGTCGCATCCAAGCCCACTCCGGTGGCACAAGCCCGCTCCGGCGGCAAGCGTGCCTTAGGTCTGAAATCCATGGCTCAGGTACTTAAGCCCACTCCGGTGGCACAAGCCGACTCCGGTCGCAATCTTAAGCCCGCTCCGGCGGCAAAACTACTCGTTTTCTCTGATTTTTCATTCGCTTTGGCTTTCCGGAAAGTGCTTTTCGTTTTTTGCATCTTAAGTCCACCCCGCGTGGCACAAAGCCGGCTATCGTAGTCGCATCTCAAAGTCCGCTCCGCGTGGCAAACTAAAGTCGACTTCTTCGGTCGCATGTCAAAGTCCGCTCCGCGCGGCATCCTAAAGTCGACTTCTAAAGTCGCATATCAAAGTCTGCTCCGCGCGGCAACTAAAGTCGACTTCGGTTTTCAAGTCGCAACTCAAAAGTCTGTTCCACTCGGCATCACAAAGTCGACTTCGGTTTTCAAGTCGCATCTCAAAGTCCGCTCCGCGCGGCACAAAGTCGACTTCGGTTTTCAAGTTGCATTCTAAAGTCTGCTCTGCCGGCATCTAAAGTCGACTTCGGTCGCAACTAAAGTCGACTTCTAAAGTCGCATATCAAAGTCCGCTCCGCGCGGCAACTAAAGTCGACTTCGGTTTTCAAGTCGCATCTAAAAGTCCGCTCTCGCGTGGCACAAAGTCGACTTCGGTTTTCAAGTCGCATTCTAAAGTCTCGCTCTGCCGGCATCTAAAGTCGACTGCGGTCGCATTTAAAGTCCGCTCTGATGGCACGACTACTTCTCAAACTCCACGGCTTGACGCCAAACTACTACTTGGAATCTCTCCCGGCTCGGGGGCTACTTGAAGATAACTTCGAGCATGCTTCGCTCGCTCTCAAGCTCGGGGGCTCCTCACCAATCACTACTCGACGTGGCTCATACGGCTCTCTTATCTCGGGGGCTACACGCTGCAAGAGTACTCAGATGATGGCTTTCGCGAACACTGAAGACCCTTGGATTGATTACCTAATCATTTCAAGGCTCGGGGCTACTATGCTACACCCATCGTTCAATTTTTTCAAGAGAAGTTTCGGAATCAAGATTGACCCTCAGCTAGAGTCTGCAACTCAACCTAAGGCTCGGGGGCTACTCCATATGGAGTGCGATTTTGCAACCGCACTTCCATATAAATCTCGACTTCAAGACTGATGAGCTGGACCACCTTCCAGCCTCGCGGCAGTTCAAGTACTATTGAAGACTTCTCCAAGCAGTACTCGAGGACGCTCAAGAACTACTCGAAGAGGCTTCAAGACTACTCGAACTACTACTCTCGACTCCAACGTGCTCGGGGGCTTGTCGGGCATACACCCTGGGTACTCATGCAAGGAAGGAAGAATAGTAGAAGACGGACTCCTAGTAGAATTCCCCTGTACTCCTACTAGGACTCGCTCCGTGTAATCCTACTAGGACTCCTACCTTGTAACCGACTAGGAACCCGCCCCCCGGATTATATAAAGGAGGGCCGGGTACCTAGCCGCACACCCCAATCCCTCCGGCGAAAACCAACACCAAGCGCGGGGCGCCATACTTGATCCCCCAAACGAGACGTAGGGTTCGCCACCTTGGCAACCCGAACCCGCATAAATCTTGTGTCCCGTGTCCTTGCGCATACCTTCGAGTTCTCGGTCTCCCGATCACGATCCCCACCGACCTCGTGTACCCCCTTGGTAGGTTTGCCGGTCTAAAACACCGATACACACTTGCTCCAAGGTCGCATAACGCCTTCTCGAAGTTGAAAGAACCAACCGAACATGGAATTGTAGGGCACCCGGGGTCCTTTTGCTTTTCTAGCCCATTAGCAATAGCGGCACTACACTCCTCGGACATCTTGACATGATCTACCCCGAGTGTTGCTATCTCATATTTATTTGCATGTATGTCTTTAAAGTAAGGATAATATGTAGGTACTTGTAGGGCATCTAGTAATGGCATGTTGATGCTAAGTCTACGCACCACTTCCACAAACTTCTCAAAGTGGTTGTCAAGTTTACCTCGGAAGTAGCGTGACTTGAGTTGCGGTATCCTTGTGTCTTCCTCCGGCATGTCAAATTCGGGCTCTTCGGTGACGATCCCCGTAACCTTCTCTTTAGCAACTCCTTCCACCTCGGTGGATGGTTTAAGCTTCCTTGCTCTCGCGGAACGTTCCGGGTCTTCGGTCTCCTTCCCCGAACGTGTTTGAATGGCCTTCGCCGATTCGGGACTTTTGGGTTGTCCGGAAGCTTCCCTTCATCATTAGTGAGGCGCCCCGCAAGTTGTCCAACTTGCGTCTCGAGCATCTTCATCATGTTGAGCACTTGATGATTGGAACTTCCGACCTCCGTCACTTTGCCATCGATGTTCTCCAACACCTTGTCTATGGTCTTGAACTTGGTGACGGTGTCCTTGTTGATCTTAGATTGCTCATCCATGAACTCCTTCAATTGTATACGAAGCGGAACCGCATTAGGAATAGATGAGCTTGCATTAAATTGAGGCCTACCTTGCCCGTAGCGGAAGTTCGGCAATTCTCCCTTCCTCATGTAGTCGAGCACTTTGGCTTCCTCCGGACAATCTTTGCGGACATGGCCATACTCTCCACATTCCTCACATGTGGACCTTGCTTCGGCGGCCTTCAAGTCTTGAGCCTCTTTCTTTTCCATCTCCATCTTCTCCAACCTCCTCATGAGCGAGTCGATCTTGCCTTCAAGTATGTTCTCCTTCTCCACTTGCAAGACTCCTTTGACGTTCCCCGTGGGTTGAACCGGATTTAGGCGCCTAGATGACGCCCATGTGTCATTATCCGCGACCTTCTTGAATAGCGTGAAAGCTTCCGTCGGTGTAAGCTCGATGATAGATCCTCCCGCTGATGCATCGATGATTGTCCTTGACGCCATGGTGAGTCCTTGATAGAACTTTTGCACGAGGTCTTCTTTCGGGAACTTGTGATGTGGAACCGCCCGGGTGTACTCGTTGAAGCGCTCGAATGCCTCCGAGATAGTTTCTGTAGGATATTGAACAAAGGTGGCAATCTTATTACGCAAGCTTTGAGTTTTAACCGGCGAGTAGTATTCCTTCATGAAAGCCTTCATCAACGTGTTCCAATTTTGCACCGGTCTCCGCCGGTTGAGAGTGGAACCATTGCAAAGCCTTCCGGCAGTAGT
The DNA here is from genome assembly GCA_947561735.1 of Cenchrus americanus. Classification (NCBI taxonomy): domain Eukaryota; kingdom Viridiplantae; phylum Streptophyta; class Magnoliopsida; order Poales; family Poaceae; genus Cenchrus; species Cenchrus americanus. The sequence goes on from OX387243.1 coordinate 108,122,958, forward strand.
GAGAACGAAAAAAGCCTTGCCCTCATTTGGTCTTGAGTCACCCCATCCATGTTGAAAGTCGACATAGTTGAATAAATGCTTGGAGGTGAAGGTTCGGATCCTCTTTCTTGGTGAAGGGTGAATGTTGCACCATGCGGATTGTTGAGGTCTTGATCTCGAATGGTCTTCCGATCTCCTCAAGGTTCAAGATTGGTAGGTCGATGATGTCTGGGGTGCATAGCTCCCCAATCTTGCGTTCTTGCGGTGGTTGGTCACCCATCGGTGGAAGTCGATTCTCCCGAGGACTTTGAGGTGGTGAATTCTTCGGAGATTCCTCGCGAGCCTTTGTCTTCCAACTCCGAATCTACAAAATCCAGTTTTTAGCTTGGTGTGCTTCGCGTCTCCTTAGCCTCGTAAAGTTTTTTTCCGGATCATCCACAAAATTATTGGGTTTGTTGGAGAGGTAGCCGTCCATCTCCTGTTAGGGTTAGCATTAAACAAAGTATGCAAAAACTAGAAAGTAAAACAAATCTATAAAAACTAGGGTTAGACAAACTAGATTAGATGTGTTTTGAGGATGATCAAAATTTAGTAGATGCAAAAATAAAAACAAAAAGAAAACTGAAAATTACAAAAAAGGCAATAAAAAATCAAATCTTGATCACTTGTTCCCCAGCAACGGCGCCAGAAAAAGGGGCTTGTTGACGGTTAATAATTGTATCAAAGTTCGTTCATGACTTGCAAGCGAGACAAGTCTCCCGTCGTAGTCAAGGAACCCTTTTTCCCTCGAGTGGTGAACCCAAGGTATCGAATCCGTGGAACAAATGTGTGACGCAAAACTTAATATAATAAAGCCAAGTAACTTCAATCTTCGATAAAAGAAACCCTAATGCATCTAAGTAAAAGACACGAAACTAATCTAATCTGCTAAAGACCGAAGAAAACAAAGTAAGATTGGGTAGATAAACCGATCTAGAGGGATCGGGGTAAGCCTTTTGTTGAAGTTCCAAGCAAGAGAAGAAGTAGCAAATCAAATCTTATAAGAAGCTTCTTTAAATCGTGGTTTCTCGTCCAAATCCGAAAACATCCGCCTTTCGGAACCCCCGTCCCGTCACAACGTATCCCTACTCATGCGGGGAGCTTAGGGCGAGTCAAAAGACAAGTCGAGATTCTTTCGGAAGATCCGGCGTGTACCTCTAGCCACCGCGGCTACAAGAACACCCTATGTAATCTATCTTGAGAATAGAATTGGAATAAGCAAAGCCGATCGAAAAAAGAAATCTTCGAGGAAACACTTGATCGCTAGGAAAAGATTCAACTTGATAATTCAACTATAACAATGATACATACACAAGATCACCACCGGATCCTTCCTTGATCTTGCTTCTAGCTCCGGAACTCCGATGTGGTCTTCCGTGCAAGGTTCCCACGTCGGCTAGGGTAACCCTAGTCAACTAGCTTGACCCTCTCCTCTCCGAGATGGTGTCCCTCTCTTCTCTCGCTCCTCGCCGGCCGATGATGAATTGTATGATGCGTGGCTTTCGGTCGGGGGGCTATAAATAGCCCGATTGGCGGCTAGGGCAAAGGGGAGCCTTGCGGGCCCCGGACGGGGGCTAGGCCGACCGGCCGGGCCGGCCGGCACGGGCGGCCGGCCCGGGCCCATCCGAGCCCGTGCCGAGGCCTCCTTTTCTCTACGTCGGTTCCCTTGCTTCCCGGATGTTTCCCCCTTCGCATGTAGGTCCATGTCGTCGGTTTCTCCGAATTGGACACAACTCCTTGTCTTGCAAGATTCAAGCACTTTTTCGGTCGGGTCCTCGGAGTTTGTCGTCTTCTCGGATCAAGTCCCTAGCTTCTTGGAGTTAAGTTTGCTTCATTGTATGACTTGTACGGTGCTTCAAGGTCTTGTCATGAGGTGCTTGATGAACTTATCCCTAAAGTCTTGTATTCAACGCTAAAACCCCGCATAAACATTAAACTCCAAAACCGACATGCACATGTGAACTTGTTATACCACGGGGGTTAGTACCAATAGATAAGGTATAAAACTCATGCCAACACCGAAGGTAAACTCATGGCTAGGTTGACGGATTTTCACCGTCAACAACTACTTGAGCGAGGCCCGAACTTGGGATTTTCCGGTGACTTGATGTTGCATACCTTTTATTTTTCACTAACCCCTAACTCGTCTCGTTTTGTAAGCATGTGTGCAGGCGGTGATATAATGGATAAAACAATTAGTGAAGCTGCACAAATCTTACAAAGGATAAGCAATGGACAAAGAACACTACGAGATTGGCAAAGATGTTGTCGAGAGGAGCAAAATGACAAAAGCAAGCCCAAGGTGCTTGCTGAAATTTCTGAAAAAGATGAACCGAAGGTCAAGGAAGATGAACCGACCATACAAGAAAGTGAAGATCCACTTCCCAAGGTAAGAGAAGTCATTTCGGATGTTAAAAATGTTGAAACTAGCATGAATGTAGGCCGAAGTATGTGGAATGCTAGACCATTGGCGGAGTTCATTCAATCCGGTTGGGTTCAAGTTGATTTCGCCCCACTAATTAACTACCGAAGGAAGGAGGACACCGACACGTTGCCAAACTAATTGAAGATATATTTATTCAAGAGATGAGTGGAGAGTCGATCCAAAAGATGTTTGAAGAAGAAAGAGAAGAAGGAGATGAAGGATGGATCGATCGGTTTGACAACTCAAAGATTTATGATGAAGGAAGAGAAGAGTACAACCGTGATGAGCCTAGTGACTCAAAGGATAAATGGGAGGAGATAGGACTCAAGCTAGATGATAGCTTGTGTGCTATTGAAGCCTACACACTAGCAAATCAAGACATGGAAGTACTCAAGGATGAAGGAAAGAGTGAATCAACAATGAGCGATCTTGACGACATGTGGTACATGGAAGATAAAGAAAGCAACATACAAGTCTTTGAAGATGAAGATATGGTTTATAAAGAAGACTTCAAAGAAGAGATGAATGCGTACATAGTTGAAGGATTACATGTTCCACATGATGAGTTGAAGAAATTGCAAGATGGTGATGAAGAGGCAACTACACTTGTTGAGATTGATTCGCCTTCAACACCGCTCGATGAACCAAATATCACTCTTGTTGAAAAGGCTCTAAGGCCAAGGTACGCGCTGAAATCTCAAGATATTATTGGTATTGATGTTGATAAATTCAAACACTCATGCTCAACCAATAGTATGAATGATAGTTTAATGTCTATGCCTTGTTCCAATAGTGATCATGTTGATAGAGAATGAAAAAGAGGAAACATTTTTTTTTTTGATCCAATTAATCTCACACCTAAACAACCTTTGCCTAATGATGAGCTAAGTGCTATGCATGAAACATATGCTTCTTTTATTTACACCTTGACTTGTTGCTACAATTCACATGTGGTGTTAATTATGGACGCGTATGTTTACAATAAGTTTTGTAAATCTCGATCATGCTTTGCACTTGGTCAAGCTAGTGACCTTAAAGAATCATATGTCGGGAAAGACCCGATTTTCACTAACCATGTAGACAAGGCTTGAATAATTAAAAGAGAAGTCATGCCTAAAAGAGTTGCAAGATAAATCATCAACCTCTCCGAATCCCGTGATGGATGCTGCTGTCTTCATCAATTTGAGAGCTTGTTCAGAGGTGTACAAATGAAGAAAATGAGATATTCAGAAGCTCCATCAAATTACCATTCCAACGCATCAAGAACCAACAAGTTTGAAGACCCGTGCAAGGAGTTATGGAGAAAACATTGAGCGTTGCGCGTTCTGAAATTTCAGGACAGATTTCATCGCCGAAGTAAAACGGACGTAACTCTTTTGTCCGGAGTCCGATTTGAGCAAATAAAGACTCGTTGGAAAGGAAAGTTTGCGTACTGTGCAATGGAGTAGAGCTTGAGTATAATTTCTGTTCTGGACATTAAAAAAAATTCATGGAGTGAAGGCAGCACCGAAGGATGATAAAGAAGAAGATAACGATGAAACAAAAGGATGCTTTGGGCAAGTCTTCTATAAGTGATCAAGCACAACATGGGAAGTAAATTAAAGCTGCATTGGTACCTTTTCTTCTTGCATGAAGGGCCATGGCTATGCAACGAAAAGAAGGTATGTGAGAAAGTCCAGCTCTATGACTTTAAATGAAGCGCTTTTCGGGAGGCAACCCGTTTCTTTATATTTTTACTACTTTCTTAGAGAAAATAAAGAATGGCACTATCTTATGATGATCAACTTGTGGTTATTAATCTAAGTTCAGTTTTCCTTTTTAGAACCACCATCATGTTCATGATAATATTTATTTGTATGCATTGCATTTTGTTATCAATGTGACGTTTTTTGTGTATACATGTTTTGCACATAGTTGGCTAGGTTGTTTTATATACTTAATGATGTATTCTTCAATTTCCATGTTAATGCTTCATAGGGCCCTATGGGTATTTTCCTTTTGTGATCTTGTGTAAATGTGGTGTTTAAACAAGATTGCGGACCATCATCGTTAAGTTCGATAAACCTAGCCGGCTTTTCATATGTTTTCATGTTGCTTTGGTTAGTTTATAAGCTTTGCAATGCGCTTAATTTTTCTTGTGCTATAAGAGTTATTGATTTAGGGATAGACATGGTGTTTTAACCCTAGATATATAAACCTTTATGGCTATGGATAAATTCGGCAACCAAGTTATAACATTGGTGTTTAGAACTAGGTGAAAACATTGTCTTTGTTTATATGCTTTCCTATCATGTGCATACACACCTTGCACCACATACACTCCTTAGGTTTTTATTCCTCATTAAACTAATTATGCCACAAGTTAATAATCTTAGGATACATTGTTGGATTGTTGGCAATTCTATCTACTCCCAACCGTCACCTTGGGGGTAGAATGTGCATTTAAAACGTCTTACAGTGCAAGATAAAGACTCTCACTACAAGGAAATTGAAGGATGGCTAAGAAGTGCTTTGTCGTCTTCTTCCATGACTAGCAAAATGCTAAGCATGGGGGAGACCCTGAATCTTCAACACGGAAGTGCAACATGACACTCTAGAAGATAGAATGATAAAGATCGTTAACATCTCCGGATCAATGCGCAAGAAGCCACCAATCTCATCAAAATTCTGCATGGTCTCGAAGGGAAAACACTGGATATTTTTGGATATTTAGAAGCCAGATGAAGTTACGATTCCAACAAATCAAGAATCAAGACAATCGTAGGTTCGTACAAGCGGTTATGCCCGAATCACCGAGTGCAACACGTCCAGAAATCAGTTTTGGACAGCACGCAGCGCTGAAGTAAAACGGACATAGCTCCCTTGTTTGAACTCCGTTTTCGATGAATGACCACACGTTAAAAAGGTAATTTCATAAACTTTTCAATAGAGCTATATTTAGATATATGTTCTGTTCTAGACAGAGGGGTAATTCCATGAAAAAGAGACAGCAAGGAGATGATGAGAACAAGAAAGAGGAGATGGTGATGACAACATTGAAGAGAAGGGTGACCAATGACTCCATTAAGCATACAAGATTAAATTCAGAAGTTTAGGAGCATTAATAAATTAAGACAAAAGCAAAAGCCACATCGATACATGGAGATGTCGGAAGAAGGCAACGAAGAATTACAAAGGATGGTAACATCTCCATGGACCTTCTCTTTTCCAAACACAAATGCTTGTAAGTATGCCTTCAACCTCAACTAGGTGCAACCTTTTGTTTTTCTCTTCAAACAATAACATGGCTACTAGGAGGACAACCTAGGTTTCTTTTTACTTTCAATAGATAAGCATGACCATGTGTTCACCTCGATGTTCCGCCTATGTTTACGGAAAGATGATGAAAGTTGCCGCTTTGTTTTACCTACATGAAGTTATACATGTGTTGGCTAATTGCTCTCTATAATATGATCTGAAATTAATTTAAATACCGGCTCTTCTATTTGTGGAGGTGAAATGACTATGCTCTTTGATTTAAGTTTATGGATAGCTGGATAACTTGTTGTTTTTATGAAAACTTAACTTTTATGCTATCTACATATTTGTGATGCTCTTGCAAAGTTCTACCTACCAAAGCCATATACATATATGTTTTATGATAACAAAACCCGTAGATTGCAAACATATGTTTTGATGAGTTGGATTGGGATTGATTTCTATGGTTAGAGACTAACAAGCTGGTCATTCCTTTGTGTAACTTTTTCATGCCGGCCTTTTTGTCCATGCATTGTGGGTTTTCACATCGAAAATTTCACAAACTTCGCTGGGCATCCACCCTAAACCAGAAACATATTTTTGTGATCACCTCCTTGTCCACAACCCAATTTGAGTATGGAGTAAAATTCTCGATGGAGATTCAAATATTCTGCAATATTATGGAATTTACACTTACTTTACCAGTCATTTCCCCTCTCTTTTATGCTCGAGGACGAGCATCGTTCAAGCATGGGGGAGGAGTCATTCTCTGACACAAATGCTATGTAAGTATTATGTTGCAAAAAGTTTTGAGGAGCAAAAGAAAAAAGGAATAAAAATGAAAAATGAAATAAAATATGATAAGAAGAAAAGAAAAGTGAGAAAAATAGGAAGAATAAAGTGAAAAAAAAGAAAGAGTGAAAAATGAGAAGGAAATAAAATAAAGAAAAAAATAAAGATGCTCCTCGGTTCTTTTTGCTTCATAAGTTCTCAAGTGCCTTGATGACAAATCCATACTCAAATCTTCCAACCATGTGCAATCCGATAATGAGGACTTCACTCGTGCCTCGGGATCATCCATTTGCCACTTGCACATGTCCACTTATCTAAATGTGTGTGTTTCATCCTTCTCTCTTTCCAACATTTATTTTCCATGGCCTTTTTGACGAGTCTCGGTAATTCCAATAGATCTCTCTCTTAATTTGACAATATTTCGGATGTATGTTTTGCTAGGATTGTTTTTAACCTTACAAGCTCCACATAAGCCTTCCACTATCACATATGAGTAGAGTAGGTTGAAAATAATCTAGTATAGGCTTGAGTGACTTGATGAGATGAGTGTTTCCATGAGCTTTTGCAAGAGATTTTCACTTATGTTGGATATGCATCTTTTTGAAAATCTTCCATGTGACAAGGTAATGGTTTGAAGTTCACTTAAGTTTGAGAGCATCGTGTTTATTAAATGTGGCTTGTTCTTTATTGTTAGTCTATCTTCCATAATGAAAAAGAAGCCAGTCACAACTTGAACTTTAAAATAAATTCTTAAGAGAGAGCAATTCGCCTCGTCATGAATGACTAAGTGCGGGGACAACATTGGAAGGCAACATTGATTACCCTTTTAAGCAAGGATTACTTACTCGAGGACGAGCAAGGTTTAAGCATGGGGGAGATGTTGACGGTGAATTTCCGTCAACCTACTTGTTATCCATTGGTTTCGATTATGATTTGCAACTAACCCGCCACTAGGCATACTAATGATATAACAAGTTCACACTTGCATGTCGATTTTAGAGTTTGTTGTTTACGCGGGAAATCTACGCTAAAGAGGAGACTTTCGGGATAAGTTCACCAAGCACTTTGGAAGAAGATCATGAAGCCCGACAAGAGTCAAGACACGCGATGAACATGACTCCAAATGACCCGAGGACCGAAGCGTCAACATGCAAGTCTTCAGGGACTCAACCAGAAAACAGCGAAGCTTGCATAGCAAGGATTCAAGCCTTAACCATGAAGGAAACGACGTCAAAGGCCCACATGCAAGTGCACACAAATAAGGGATCACGCGAGAAGCAACCAGGGAGGAAACCGGGCCGAACCGGGCCGAAATGGCCTAGGCCGACCGGCCCGCCCCCACTCCGGGGTCGGTTCGGTCCCCCTTTGCCCTAGGTGTTCGTCTATTTATTGCCTCCACCGCCGTCGGCCGCCACATCGAACAAATCATCCTACCGACGCCAATCACCGAAAACCGCCACCACAAGATGAGGGAGAGAGTTAGATGAGCTCGTCGCAAGGATCAACGCCGGCGGAGAGAAGGAAGCAAGAGGAAGACTCCAAACCGCCGACCTAGGGGTGTTCCCAAGCTCCATCGCCGCCATCTTCATCAACGACGTTCTCCGGAGTCTCCATCACCCCTATGTGCTTCAATCCGTTTAAGATGATGGGGTAATGTCTCCGTTCATCCCTAGGATTAGATGGATACATGCTATGTGATCGCTACTTGATTCATGGTTTCAATCTATTGTTTTCATGTTGATTATGCTTTGATGATTAAGGTAGGCCACCGTGTTTTTCGGGCGTATGATATCCGCTACTTCCATAGATTCCATCAACATACCGTGTCCATCATAGGTCTAGTCACAAATACCTTCGCGTAGTGACAAGTACGAGAGGAGGGAAAGGGCGAAACCGTGGTCACAACCCCCGTAGATTGGTTTACCGCTTTCGTGTAGTAGATGCATACCATGTTATCCTAAATCCTAGGGAGGGAACGCTTATGTTTCTTACTCACTCTCTTGTGTTCACCCCTTTACCATCTAGTTTAACCCTAGATTTGTTTGATCAACTTAACTTAGATTAACTTAGGTTAGATTGTCTTTACTTTTAGATTAATACTCTCTTTAAAGGTTTCCTTAGTCAACTAGATTAGTACTTGGTTAAGCGCTAGTAATCCCCTTGCTCCGCGGATTGACAAGAACCTTGGGAATCCCATGGTGAAAAAGGTGTAGGTCCGTACGCTTGCGGATCGTAGGTGGATACGAGTTTTATCCGTCAACAACGAATTGTCAGGCAGTGGTGGTAGTATTTCTTGAATTGTCAGCGGTTGTTGAATTGCTTGAATTGCCTGAGACCGAGGATAGAACTGCTGAGAAGGCTGCTAAGATGGTTGTGGTTGCTGAAACTGCTGCACTGTGACTGGATTTGGTTGAGAACCCATGAATTGCGGTTGCCAGAAGCTTGGGCGAAACTGGTTTGACATTGTGGAGGCGATGTTCATCATGGTTTTCTCTTGTTGGATTCTGGCTATGTTCTTTTTAGTTTTTGGGCACGCTTCGGTGCTATGGCCTCTTCCATGATATTGACAATAGAAATATGGGTCTTTTGGGTCATGATTTTGAAGTTTCAGGGGTTCTCTTCCCCTTCCTCTTCCCCTAGATGCAAGACCTTTTCTTATGCTTGGTTTATTATCTTGATTTAACTGAGGGTTTTCCATGTTATTAATGTTTCGTGGGTTTTGGAAGTGAGGTCTCCATGTCATTCCTCTGTTGCCCCTTGCTTCATTTCGTTCGGCAACTCTTCTGCGATGATCTTCATCAGACATGATGTATTCTTCTAGCTCATGAAAAAGTTTGTCAATGCTTTTAGGTTTTTTTCAGGTCAAGTGTGATGTTGTGGGTCCTGGACTCAGACCCTTGATTAGTGCATGTATTGTTGTTTTATCGTCCACTTCGGGAATTTGGGATCTCTCGTTGACGTAAAATCTGCACCCTACGTCAAGCACACGGCAAGCCGAACGAGCTAGCTTCACATGCGGAAAGATTCCAAGACGTGACAATCAATTTTTCCCCGAAAATTAACAAAAGACAAAGTAGTTAAATCCCAAAGCTTGGAACTTGCCGGTGGTACCGAACGGTTCCATATTTACGGCTATAAATCCAAGTGAGATGACATATAGCTATAAGAAGCTATCCGCCGGAAAATTGGAAACCATTCGGGAGCTTTAAAGTGCAAAACATAACATAGCCGAACGGATGATGTAAGCATGATGATAGATCGATCTCTTATTTAGACAAAATTACACGTGCGCAAAGCCATGACCGATTCTCGTGGATAGATATCAATGAACAATAAATGAAGTAAAGCATGATTATAAATATGTAATAAACGAGCATGCATAGGCCCAAAGCACTAGTCTACCGCATGTTTAGGTACTTTAAAACCCGTCAAGCATGATGCCAAACAAATCTATCCACCGCATGATACGACTTGTTTGAAAATCATACCACCATCCACAAGTAGATCTATCCACCGCATGATACGATCTAAATATGGAAAGCTAAAAGCATACAATATTTAAAACATAACTTATAAACACGTTTCACTCGTGAAAGCATAACCGAATACGTGCGAACAAATCGAATCGGGGTCCATGAAGAAGGAACAAACATTACCAAAGAAGATAAATCTATCGATTGAATCGAAATCTAATCCACCGGATGATTAGCTCTAAAACAACCCAAAAACCTCGCATCTACCGCGTGATACCCGAGTTCTTTCAAGATTTATACAAGGTTTGATAAGCTTGAACCCGCAACACGTAATAACCTAGATCGATTCGGTTTCGGCTATCGGGGAACATGTGATCCACGTGCTATTTAAGCCGGGGTACGAACTCGAGTCGTATAAGGATCAACAAGAGAGGCAAAGCCGATTCAAACCAATCTAGATTGGGCAAAGATGTGTTACATGAATTTAAAAATAAAGTAAAACTCAAAGCAACACGGGGTAACTTAATGATTCTATTGAATCTTGCCAAAATCCAATAGAGCCGATAACTAGCTCCAAGCTAGATCTTAGCCCACCGCATGGCTCATGATCTAACAAGAAACCCTCTTGAACCAAGCTTAAATCTACCGCATGATACTAAGCATGGTAACAAGACTACTTGCATCACGATCTTAATCCACCGCATGATACTAGACATGATACAAGGTTGCGGTACTCACGGAGGTCGACGGATCGATGAACCCTCTTGAAGAACTCGACGACACGACAAAGGACTCAAAGGTTTGGCGTAAAGCCGGTTTGTATTGAGAATGTTTTCGAATACAATTACGTACAACCAGGGTCCGTATTTATACCCTGTCATGGCATGACTTCGAATGGACTAGGAGCACAATATTTGATACCTAATTTATCTCTAAGTGCGATCGCTTACACATCCATTCGTCCCTTCCGCTCGGGCCACGTCATCGCGCAATCCCACAAAATCGGTGCAAACGGTTCCTTGCCGAACGGAAACAAATTGCCGACCACGGGCTCCTTTGCTTTCGAATCTTTCCGAAGAAACCTTCCTTCTTCCGACGACGGATCTTCTCACCGGTTGGACCCACAAATCGGACTCCTTCCCGTACCAAATTTTGGTGTTAACATATGCCCCTTCAATTACGGGATAAAAAGTGATTTTATTCGGAATTGACTCCGATCACCAACGTCTCCAAATTGAATCTGTTCAACACCTATTCTCCTTCTTCGCAATCCATTGGAGCCTCCGTCCGGATCCAAACCCTAGGTCAAATTTTCCCCCAAGCTTGAATCCCCAATGGCGAGTCAAAATCAAGTTGCTCGGGTAAATCCCATCTCCGTAAGCTTCATTCGGCATTATCTTTTCGGTTTTACCTCGATTTTCTCCTCTCGCCTTGTCTTAACAGGAGCTTTCCACCGAGCTTTTGATTCGTACGAGAGGCCAATTTGACGTCTTACTTCCTTGGTCCCGTGGGAATTTCGACCCTCGCGAATTCATCGCTCGAATCCCAAAGAATCCCCTTCAAAGCGGCTTTATACAAGCCTTCTTTGTGGCAAGACGCCTTCAAGAACCGGCCTTTGCCCCCAATTGCAGTGGCCGGAGAAACCGGTACAAAAGGGTGCTTGCGGATAACGGTGTCAAAACCCAAACTTGGGACGAGCCTCCGCATTGCTCAATGTTTGGAGCTTTCTTTGGCCGAGACCCCGAAGAACGAAGACCTTTTGATAGCAACTTGTCATTTTTGGTCAAATGGCGTCAATGCCTTCCTCTTCGGTCACGGCCCAATGTCCCCTACTCGGCCGATGTCTACATGATTACCGGCCTTGACGTTTCGAGATCCGTGTACCCCGGGACTACAAAGGCTCCACAAGACAAACAGGGGTGAAACCGAGAAAGTGGATATAAATTATATATCCAAAATCACATGAAGGACGGTCCCCCGGGCGAAGTTGAATACAGAGCATTCCCGAATATGTGGTTGTGCGTATTTATTTTTACGTGGTAAAGCCAATGAACCCACTCGGATCACATTGTAATGGCTACTCAATTGGTCGGTGGTAAACGCATTCCTCTTGGAAAATACCTCCGGGTAGTGTATACCATATGCTTCATCGGATCGTCACCCAAATGCATACCGGCCAAAAGATACTATGTGTCAACGGCCCTTGGTGGTTTGTACGGATGTGGCCGCAACCGCACATGCACCGGATTTTCGGCACCGACCTCAACAACCGGTTTTTTTCCTTCATCCAACTATCATGAAGGGGAAACTCAAATCACCGAGAGGATGCCAAACCTATGGAGTGGCCGCTTCAATTGTTTCCATCAATCAAAATGTCGGCCCGCCTTTTCGAGCTCTTTTTCAAAGGCTTCCCTAACCCGCTCCGGCTTCCTTATCTTGATAATGATAATTTAACTCTCCCCTGTGAATTTTCTTTCGAGACTGGACGCCAAGATAGAAGGTTTATAGAGATCTTTAACATCTTGATCCATCCATGTTTTTTGACGGTGAATTTTGTGGAGGGAGGTTAAATCACAGCACTTATGAATACTATCGCCCAAATATAGTGGCTCGACGACTTGGATGTGGCCGGATGCCTCCGAGACTATTTCTTCATGAATTCCTCAAACCCGGAGAAGAAATCAAAGAGCTTGCGCAATCCGGAAGGGTTTTTCGGTATGAATGCAACCCAACTATTTACACTGGCCTTTCACACCCACAACAATAGCTCATCCCACCTTCAACTCTTGGTGGCAAGAATTTCGTGACCATATTTTCGGTGAGCCGGTGCACTCATTTTGTTTAGAGCCGATGCCCGATTTTCGACCAACTTCGAGGTAACATAATTGTCTTTCTCTTGATTTGATATTTCTTTTACTAACCATGAATCTCTCTGCGGAATACGATTACCGCCCCTCGAGCTAGGACAATTGCTTATAATGCAGTATACCCAATCTCAGCTCTGGGATTAAAATCCCCAACTTTGGCTCAACTGATGGCTAGGTATGCCACAATGGACCCAATTCTCTCCAGTATCACTGCTGACAAGAGAAAAGGCCTGTCTCTGATTGCACCTCCAGTTGCCAAGAGGAGAAGAACCATCAAGAAAGTCCTTGTTGAGGTAAAATTTCCTCTCTCTTGATCACAAGATTATTCTTTACTAACAAATTTCATCTTGTGTAATTTCAGACTAGAATCCAAGACCTTCAACTTCGAACCCCGCCAATGCTCCATCTACTGGTATGACCTTTATTATCTTTTCCTCGAAGATCAACACCGGCACTTACCCTCAATTTGGTACTCGCAGAAGAAACAACGGTGAATCATCCTGTGGAAATCCTCGTTTCTCAACATGCAAGTCCACCAAGGGCCGAGCCATCCGCTCAAGTAGAGATCTCATGCTCTTCGGGGACCCGGTCACCCCCTCGCTCAAACAGAGATACCGGCCTCACCATAGATGACCCCTTCAATCCAACCAGAGACTCCAAGTCCTTCAAGGGTTCAATCCCCTATTGGCCGGACGAAACCCCAACCATAACGAGAGGTAAATCCACCTCCTCTTCGACCGAAGCTTCATATCCGCTAGATACTACACCAAGACCCTCTCCGAAGGATCGGATGGCGACTAGAGAGGGGGGAGTGAATAGGAGCCGGTAAAAATTCTTCCCAAAGAACCCGGCCTATACCTTAGTCAAAACCCGGTCACACACAAGCGATGGATCGAATCACACACTAATCGCCAAGACAACGAGGTTATCGATCAACCTCTAGACTTAGGAACGATTCCTTGAAGCACACGCGGAAGCACGAGAAAGGAAGGAAAGAATCGAACCAAGAAGCAAAGCTCACGAGCTGCGGCGGACCGTCCGCACGAGCCTCGCGGACCGTCCGGCTCGTCGTCGCGGACCGTCCGGCCCTACGCCGCGGACTGTCCGTTAAATCACACAGAACCAACAGAAGCACACCACGAACCACGGACCGTCCGCGGGGAGCACGCGGACTGTCCGCCAGGCACCCGCGGACCGTCCGCCCTCTGCTGCGGACTGTCCGAAACTCCGTCCAACCGAAAACCAAAATCGCAACGAATCGAAACGAAAGGTGAGCAAGAACACGAAGAACACGGGACGAACACAAGCGGCGCGGACCGTCCGCCAGGAGGGCGCGGACCGTCCGCGAGGCTCGGACGAGCGCGAAAAACGCCCGACCTCGAAAGTCAACTTCCCCAAATCATCATCGGATTTCCCAAACGGTTGAAGCTGTGGAGACAAGGGTTTTGGGACTTGAAAAGCGTCACACAAGGATGCTATAGCCCAGAAATCTTGCCTCCTAACTTCCTAAATCACCGGGAATCGCGAATCCTTTGAGCACCACCAAAAGCTTGAGCACCGAACGAAAACACTCGAATCGAAGTGGTTTCCGGCGTTTGAGGGCACAAGATCAATCACGGAGATGCGCGAGACATCTATCCATGTTTCCCTCAAAGAAATCCGGGGAGAAACCCACTCAAATCCGCGGAATCGCACCGACAACAAAGGCACGAAAACAAGCACGGAAAGACCATGAAAAACACAACTCCGAATCTTCTATACAAACCAGGAAAGATTCACAAGGTCTAGCATGCCGCCCTAGCATCCATCCCTCTCAACAAATCTCTCATGAAGCTCTCATGCTAGCCTAGAGAAAATGGAAGAAAAATAGCTACGAAAATGAGAAATGGGAGGGAGGAAATGAAACCCCAAGTCGCGGAGAGAGAGAGCCACTCACACACCCTTATGGCTTATATATCGGGTCCCGCCGGGAGTGGTAAATGACCCGACTAACCCTAACTTAACTACTAGCAATACAACCCACGCAGGGGCATTTAGGTAATGTTTGTGGGTCTTGCCATCGGACGGCCACGCCTTTGCCGCACCCCGCGTTCTCCCGACGCAAGCCATGCGATCCCGCCGCGTGTCCTTCACCTCGAAGCTTCCCGACACGCCGGATCCCGTCTCCGTCGTGTTGGGCTCTCGGACTTGGTTTTGAGGCCCAAACCAAGAAACCGTCCGCCGATGGTTTTGTGGGCAAACCACCAAACCCCCGCGTGCTCGGTCCGGCCTCCCGCCAAGCCACTTGACTCGACCGCCACCGTGCACCGGCTCGATTGTCCATGACTTCGTCTTGCTCGTGTCGCCACCATGTGGCCCGCACCTAGTCCCGCCGTCCACCGGTCCCTCGAACCGAGCCTACTTGTCTCTCCATCTCTCGGAGGCCCCTCAAGGCCGAAGACCTTTCGCCCCCGTTCTTCACCCGCAACAACACGAACTAGGCCGCGGCCTACACTCGCGCACTAAGCCAAGAGTCGGTCCAACACCCGTTGTCAATCACTCATCACCGAGGAGCGGTCATCCATCGACCACCGGGACGCTCCCGGTCCTCAATCTCCCCCTTGATGAGTGCATTGACAACACACAACGCGAAATGAAATTCGAGAGAAAGAAATAAAGGAAGAAGAAAGAAAAACAAAGAAGCTCAACTCATGACCAAAACCAAAGGAAGGCAAAGAAAGGTCACAAGCCAAGCAAAGCACAAACTCCACACCGAAAACAACAAGAAAGCTCTCCCCGAACAAATGCAAGCTCCCCCCGAACATGTGGATGCAAACTCCCAAATTTCAGCTCACCTCTTCGAATTTTCATTAAGCTCACCTCATCTCCCCCTTGTTGACAATGTATGAATCAAGGTGAAAATGAAGAAATGCAAAACAAAGCATATAAACATCTACATGAGCTTCTCAAATAGGCCAAATCTAGTGTCAAAGGCTAAAAATGAGACAACGATCACACATATGAATCATAGCATAGTCAAAGCAGTGCCACAAGTAATATATGAAAATACAAGCATGTGACAAAGCAAAAATTTTCGGATTTAAGCAGCTTTTACCAAAAGAAGGCTCGCTTCACATGTAAAAGCCTATCCATGTCACACTTGAGCCACAAACATGCACACCATTCAATGATCATACAAGGATATCAAATTCTCAAAGCAAAAGATCATGGCAAACACCCATAAAGCAAAGCATGTCATGTCAAAGCTCATGAGCCATGTGTCCACTTCGGGGAGACTTCTCCTTTGGTGAACATCATGCAACATGTTTTGCACCCATATGTGAAAGATAAGACATTTTAAGCATAGACATGATGGATGGAGCATTTTTCAAGCATTATACACTTCTTTTCAAGATTAAATCATTTCATGGTACATGAAGTGCCTTTGCGGCAAAAAGAAGCTTATGCTCCCCCATGAATGCGTCATAGGCTAAACATTCACAATGATATTCGGCCTTTGGCCCAAATGCAAGAACAAGGCATCCAAGCACAATCTAAGTTTGAAAAGCACATTTAGACCAAACTGTGACATGGATACACTACTACACACGAGTGGAGCACATTTCACCAAAAGTTAATCAAGATTAGCATTTATTTCAAAAAGGGCTATCTCACCACACATATATCTCAAATATTCCAAGAGCATAGCCTCACATCACCATTTCTCCACACATATGACCAATATCTCACAAATAGCCAAAGAGACTCAAATAAGGCATATGAAAGAAGCTCATCATCCTAAAATGCAATATGATACAAATGCAACATGATATATGACAAGATGGCTATCCTACCATGGTTTGTACATCAAGCAAAGCATGTATATACATCAAAGTAAAACATGGTATGATACATATGGTACAAGAGAAAATCCCCCAAGAATCAACTAGAAAGGGCAACAAACCCCAAGTTCCCCCGCAAGCGCACAAATGTAGCTTGGTCGAGAGGCTTTGTAAAGATATCGGCTAGCTGATCTTGGGTAGGGACATGGCTCAACACAATGGTTCCTTTCTCCACATTGTCCCTCAAGAAATGATACCTCACTTCTATGTGTTTGGTTCTAGAGTGAAGCGGTGGGTTCTTGGCTACGCTTATGGCACCGGTGCTATCACAAAGAAGTGGGATGCGGGTGCACTCCTCACCAAAGTCCCTCAAGGTGTATGAAATCCACAACAAGTGGGAACAACAACTCGCGGCGGCAACATACTCCGCCTCGGTGGTAGACCGAGCTACACTAGAGCGCTTGCGGGAAGACCATGAAACCAACGAAGAACCAAGAAAGCGGCAAGTACCGAAGTAGACTTCCTCTCGACTCGACAACCAAAGCAAAATCCGCATCGGAAAAACCATGAAGAGAAAGAGTCAAGGAGGACGAATACCAAAGGCCAAGACCGGGGGGCGACCGTAGGTACCGAAAATCCTCTTGACGGCCGTCGATGTGATGTCCTTGGTGAAGCTCGAAAACGAGCGCATAGACACACGGCCGAACCGTATGTCTGGCCTCGTCGCCGTCAAGTAGAGGAGGGAGCCGATCATGCTCCTGTACTCCCGCTGGTCCACTGGTTCTCCGTCCTCGTCCGCATCCAAAGTGGCCGTACTCCCCATGGGAGTCGACATTGGCTTCACATCTTGCATCTGGAACTTCTTCAACATGTCTTTCGTGTATTTGGTCTGGTGCACGAATGTTCCATCCTTCACTTGCTTGATCCGGCCCGAGAAAATAGCGCAACTCGCCCATCATGCTCATCTCGAACTCCCTGCTCATCTCATCCGCAAACTTGGCAACAAGGTTATGTGACGAGCCACCAAAGACAATATCATCCACGTATATCCGAACAATCAACAAGTCATTTCAATGCTTGAGGAGAAACGAGGTCCTATCCACGGTACCCATCACAAACCCTCTCGCTCAACGAAAACCTCAAATCTCCCATACCAAGCACGGGCGCGCCGTTTCAACCCATACGAGCCCTTTTCAACCTGTACACCCTGTGTGGGTACGGCTCGCTCTCAAACCCCGGTGGTCGCTTCACATACACCTCCTCCTCTATGACCCCATTCGAAAAGCACTCTTCACGTCCATCCGAAACAACTTGAACTCTTTAGCCACGGCAAAGGCTAGAAGGATTCGAATTGCCTCAAGACGGGCCACGGGAGCAAAGGTCTCCTCATAGTCGATCCCCTCCTTCGACTAAACCCCCGAGCAACAAGTATGGACTTGTTCCTCACAAACATCCCATTCTCTCCCTCTTTGTTCTTCCAAACCCACTTGGTTCCTATGGGATGGCAATTTGGAGGTGGTTCAACTAACTCTCACACCCGGTTCCTCTCAAAGTTTTCCAACTCCTCATGCATAGAATTGACCCAGGTTTGCATCGGATAAAGCGTGTCCAATGTCCTTGGGCTCAAAGGTGGCAACAAAAGCAAGATGAGCAAAATGAGAGGAATTCCTGGACCTTCGCATTCGTCGATGTTCCCAATGATCTTCGACGGGGATGCACTTCTTGAATCCGCCGGGGAGCCTCACGCCTCGAGACTACCTCCCCCTCAACTTCAGCCTTCTCTCCCTGGTCCTCTTGTCGCACCGTCGTTGTTCATGAAGTAGACGGTCCACGCTCCGTAGTGGTCGTAGGAGAAGTAGTGGGTACACACTCGGCTTCGGGCGCATGGTTCTCTCCATCATCATCTCCGGCATCATCCTTCTCCTCTTCAAAGAGGTCCTCGGCCATCTCTTCATCACCCGCACATTAAAAGCCAAGAGAGGTACATGGCATTGTCTCGTCGAAGGTTACCTCGCAAGTATCCATGATTTTGTTAGTCTCAAGGTTAAGCACCCTATAGGCTCTAGAGTGGTTAGCATATCCAAAGAAAATACCATCACTATACCTAGCCTCAAACTTGTCGAGTTTTCCCTTCTTAATAATAAAGCACTTGCAGCCAAAGACTCGGAAGTGACTCACCTTGGGTGCCCGACCATGCATAAGCTCATAACATGTCTTCTTCTTGAAAGCTCGCAATAAGAACCTTGTCACTCACATGCACAACACCCTCAGAAATCACCCTTCCTCGTCCATTGTCCCCAAATGTGATGTACATCTTTTCCTTCACTAGGGTGAGGCTGGAGAACCACTTCTTATCTCCGGTCATGTGTCGAGAACACCCGGAGTCGATCAACCAAATGTCCTCCAAGCCTCCTGCCTGCAGTCAGAAACAAGAACGAGAATGAGCTAGCGACTCGACACTGGGGTTAGCACAAAGAAAGTTAAACCAGTGTCGAGCCATCTGCTCAAAAGAGGGGTTAGCAAACATCATTCCCTTGCCACCAAACTTCCCATGTCCCATGGGAGGAGTACGAGCACCACGAGGAGGAAAACGTGGTCCGTAGTTCCTCTGGAACCCAAAGCTGCGATCATCTCCCCTAAACCCGTATTGAGGACGAGTAGGAGGACGTCCAAAGCAAAACCACCACGAGCCCGACCAAACCTCTCACCAAGCACGCACACCATCATCTCTCCTAACAAACCTACCACCCACGAGCTCCAACTCTACCAACACTCTTCACACTTCCCACACCCCGTGGAAGTGGCACTCTAGGCTCGGGAATACCATGAGACCGGGCGATACCGTGCCCGGTTTGCTTGCTCCCTAGCAAGCCTCTCATCCCTCTTCCTCTTGTAGCAAAACTCCGCAAGATGCCTCTCCTTGCCACAATACTCACACCGAAGGGGATGGGTTTTGGTTTTGGCTCGGCTTCTCTCTAGGCTTCTCACCCTTCTCACTCACAAACCTCACCTAGGTTTACGGAAGTCATTTGTCTTAGGTGAGAATTTGGGTGGATCTTGGGTTGTGTCAAGCTTGTTGCAAAGGTGGTTGGGCTTTGGTGTGAAAGAGTTCTTGGGTGCTTTTGGAAGTGGGACTTGGATGTCTCCGATACCTCAAACTCGGGGTTAGACTCAACACACTTCTCATACACACTCTCCCCACTTTGTTCTCTCCCACTTTCTCACCCAACTTCTCAAAACCCAAACCTCGACCATCAGCTCTCTTGAACTCCTCAATCATGATTTTCAATTGAGGTTCCTGCCCAGACAACCAACCCAACACCTTCCTCAAATAGTCATTCTCCTCATAGATGACATCCAAACGGGAAGTGAGTTCAAGATTGCGCAAAGTAACTTCATCACAGCTAGTGCATGCATTGACAACAGGAGATTTCAAAGAAGCTTCCAAAGAACTAATGGTAGAACGAGCATCAACAAGTTTAGCATGCATAGTAGGACATGATTTACAAGCACCAAGCAAAGTGGGTCTAGCCTTAAGCTCATCATATTCAGTCCTAAGAGCATATAGTTTAGCCAAAGTAGAAGCATTCTTCTCATTAAGCAACTTGATCTCATTCAACCATGCATCACACTCAAGACATTCAACATCATCAGGAGTAGTAGGAGCAAGTTTCAAAGAGTCATTCTCAAGTTTCAATTCAAGCAATTTCGACTCTAACTCTCCTACTTTCTCACTAGCATTCTCAAGTTGAGCCCTAAGATCTTTCCTCATCTTTTTGGCATCTCTTAGCACACTATCACGGTTGTCAATCAAGCCATTCAACCTAGCGATCTCAGCAAGCAAAGAGTCGGGGTCACGATTTACCTCATCCTCCGAGTCGGAGTCGCTGTCTTCCTTCTCGCTCTTCTTCTTGCCGCTTGAGCTATGGGCCATGCCACAAAAGCCCTCAAGCGCCACACGGCTCAACCCGCAGAGGTTCGCTTGCACTCTTCTTGCCCTTGCACCTCCCGGCGTCTTCATCTTCGGCTGCTTGAGCTTGACTTCTCGTCGCTTGAGCTTGAGTCAACGTCGCTCGCACCGGCCACCATTGCTCTTGCCTTGTTCTTCTTGTAGCCGCTCTTGCTCGGTCGCCGCTTGCCCTTGTCCTTGCTCTTGGACTTGTTGAAGTGCTTGCCCTTGGAAGAGTACTTGTCTTCACGCCTCGAGTGCGCCTTGTACTCGTTCACCTTGTACTTGTTCTCCTCCGCTTCGGGCACCGGCGATGAAGTGGCCACGCTTGCCACACTTGTAGCACGTCCCTGAGCTCCGCCTTGCATTCCTCCGACTCTCGTGTAGTCGATCAAACCTTCTTGAGAGCAAGGCCAGCTCCTCCTCGCCCAACACATCAAACTCCTCATCTGGAATAGACATAAGAAAAGACAAGGAAAACTATCGACGGGAAGGGTTAGATTTGCCCTTTGATCCGCCCACAAGAGCAAGACTATGGTCAGTCGAGCCCTCATGCTTGGATTGCAACTTCCTGTCAACCTCGGCCCGACTTGAGCTTAGAAAAGAGGTCATCCAACTCAATAGTCAAATATTGCCCGAGACTCCTTGATGGCCTCAACCTTAGCACCCCAAACATTTGGGTCCAAGACATGCAAGAGCTTCAAAGCTCGATCATGCTCGGTGTAAGGAAAACCCTCAACATTAGCTTTCATGTTGTTCACGATGGCGGTGAACCTCTGAAACATCGCATCAATGTCCTCACCGGGAAGTGGAGTGAAATTCTCATATTGCATCCGGTAAGAGACAAAGAGGCGAGCCTTCACATGGTTATCACCACCGTGAGCAACCAACAACTTTTCCCAAATTTGCCAAGCAAGATTCAAATGGCGAACACACTCAAACTCGGGATCACACAAGCTCGGACCAAGTGATCAACGGCTTTTGCATTAGCGTCATACTTGGCCTTAGCACCGCATCGGTCACCATAAGAGTATGGATGTTGGCCAGGAATAGCATAGGTCTTGTCAAGCACAATGAAATCCAACGACTTTCCACGAAGAAAGATCATCATTCGGGCCACCCACTTGTGGTAACCCTTACCATCGAAGTGCGGCGGACCGCCCCGCTCAACGTACGCCATCTTAGGATTCGAGACTTGTCAAAGTCGCAAAGAATCCGGCACCAAGCTCAGATACCAATTGAAGGATCAGATGGAGACTAGAGAGGGGGGGAGTGAATAGGAGCCGGTAAAAATTCTTCCCAAAGAACCCGGCCTATGCCCTAGTCAAAACCCAGTCACACACAAGCGATGGATCGAATCACACACCAATCGCCAAAACAACGAGGTTATGGATCAACCTCTAGCCTTAGGAACGATTCCTTGAAGCACACGCGGAAGCACGAGAAAGGAAGGAAAGAATCGAACCAAGAAGCAAAGCTCACAGGCTCTGGCGGACCATCCGGCCGGGAGGGGCGGACCGTCCGCACGAGCCTCGCGGACCGTCCGGCTGTTGTCGCGGACCGTCCGCGCTAACACCGCGGACCGTCCGGCCCTACGCCGCGGACCGTCCGTTAAATCACACAGAACCAACAGAAGCACACCACGAACCACGGACCGTCCGCGGGGAGCACGCGGACCGTCCGCCGTGCACCCGCGACCGTCCGCCCTCTCGCCGCGGACCGTCCGAAACTCCGTCCAACCGAAAACCAAAATCGCGACGGATCGAAATGAAAGGCAAGCAAGAACACGAAGAACACGGGACGAACACGAGTGGCGCGGACGCGTCCGCGAGGCTCGGACGAGCGAGAAAAACGCCGACCTCGAAAGTCAACTCCCCCAAATCATCATCGGATTTCCCAAACGGTTGAAGTTGTGGAGACAAGGGTTTGGGGACTTGAAAAGCGTCACACAAGGATGCTATAGCCCAAAAATCTTGCCTCCTAACTCCCTAAACCGGGAATTGTGAATCCTTTGAGCACCACCAAAAGCTTGAGCACCGAACGAAAACTCTCGAATCGAAGTGGTTTCCGGCGTTTGAGGGCACAAGATCAATCACAAAGATGCGCGAGACATCTATCCATGTTTCCCTCAAAGAAATCCGGGGAGAAACCCACTCAAATCCGCGGAATCGCACCGAGAACAAAGGCACGAAAACAAGCACGGAAAGACCACGAATAACACAACTCCGAATCTTCTATACAAACCAGGAAAGATTCACAAGGTCTAGAATGCCGCCCTAGCATCCATCCCTCTCAACAAATCTCTCATGAAGCTCTCATGCTAGCCTAGAGAAAATGGAAGAAAAATAGCTACGAAAATGAGAAATGGGAGGGAGGAAATGAAACCCTAAGTCGCGGAGAGAGAGAGCCACTCACACACCCTTATGGCTTATATATCGGGTCCCGCCGGAGTGGTAAATGACTCGACTACCCCTAACTTAACTACTGGCGATACAACCCACGCATGGGCATTTAGGTAATGTTTGTGGGTCTTGCCATCGGACGGCCACGCCTTTGCCGCACCCCGCGTCCTCCCGACGCAAGCCATGCGATCCCGCCGCGTGTCCTCCGCCTCGAAGCTTCCCGACACGCCCGGATCCCGTCTCTCGTCGTGTTGGGCCCTCGGACTTGGTTTTGAGGCCCAAACCAAGAAACCGTCCGCCGATGGTTTTGTGGGCAAACCACCAAACCCCCGCGTGCTCGGTCCGGCCTCCCGCCAAGCCACTTGACTCGACCGCCACCGTGCACCGGCTCGATTGTCCATGACTTCGCCTTGCTCGTGTCGCCACCATGTGGCCCGCACCTAGTCCCGCCGTCCACCGGGTCCCTCGAACCGAGCCTACTTGTCTCTCCATCTCCGGAGGCCCCTCAAGGTCGAAGACCTTTCGCCCCCGTTCTTCACCCGCAACAACACGAACTAGGCCGCGGCCTACACCGCGCACTAAGCCAAGAGTCAATCCAACACCCGTTGTCAATCACTCATCACTAAGGAGCGGTCATCCATCGACCACCGGGACGCTCCGGTCCTCACTCTCAAACGAAGCTTCGGCTTTGCCAAGAGCTTTTCGGACTCCTCTTTCACCGGTGGCTCAAGAAATTCCTCCCGAAACCGAACAAAACCTTGCCCCGGCTCGGGAAGTCATGCATGAGGTAAGCACCGCACTTAACTCTGTTATCTTCTTCATTTTCCAATGAACCACTCCGATTCGGCAATGTTACCTTTTGGGATCAAACTCCATCATTATCAAGCCCATTAGTGGAGGATAATCCAGTACGCCGAAACAAGAGAAGGAGGAATTCAAGCCCTATCAGAGGAAATCCAAGCAAGGCTCAAAGAAATCTTCGCACGGGCTGCAGAAAGATGCTCGAGACCAAATCGGAGATCTCGAAGGAATGCTTGGGCCCATCGCCCAAGAGCTTCCCGAGGACATCAAGACTTCATTGGATCCCATCTCCGGTCCGGATATTCACTATGTGGCCATAAGGCGAGCTGCGAGGAATGTGTCTACCCGACCGGCTATCGAGCAAAAGAAAGCTAAAGCCGAACAAGGCTGCGAAGGGAGCACAATCTCGGACCGAGAATCACAAAGGAATGCGCCAATCCGCAAGCCGCTCGTGAATCGAAACTCGCCGGAAAAGGCCGCATTGGAGGCGAGTAGCCGAGAAACTTATCGAGCCGAAATAGAAGGCGACGACAAGCAAATAGCCGAACTTCCCGGACTCGATAGAGAAGACCCAAGAGGAAGCATCATCGGCCATAGGCGAGGTGAATCAATATGATGCGGAATTCACCGTCCGTCCAACACCCGGAAAGATTACCGGGGAACGGATGTAGAATATCCACCAAACGGTATCAAATGCCTCCAATGTAATCGTAAAGTATTTAAACATTTAGCCGTACCGATCAATGTGTAACCAAACCGACCGTTCTTGCAACATTTGCCTTTTATAAATTTGCTTTCCTTTTCTTTGCGTGACTTCGATTGCAACGTCGAATGATCCATTCGGTAACTAGTAGCCAAATAGTGCCATACCCGAACGGCACCCCAACCGTAACTTAGTCGAGCCGATCAACCGAATACGACTCGACCTTCAATTCCAAACGACCCGACGGCGGATTGGTCAAGGAAAACTCTCCACCTTCCAAGTGTCTTGGGATACGCGCCACGATCTAAGCCCACGATGCGAGGCCACGATCTCTTTCACCGAGGCCTATAAATAAAACCGTGGGTGCCCCCGGCTCTTCACTAAGCCTTTAGTCTTTAAACTTTTGCCAACCTCAAGCTTTTCTTCCCAATCGCCGGCGCAACCCCAAGAACCAATGGCGGGGAGCAACAACGAGCGTCGCGCCGCCGACGAGGCGAGAAGGGAGCCACGCCGGTTCGCGTCGGAGGCAATGATCGCCATCTTCTCTTCATTACTCATCCGAAATTTCCCTTTGTTTCGACGATCCGTTTGTTTCGAGATTGTTCAATGGAACCCGTCTCCCGCGCCCGCCAATCAACCTCTGCCGGGACGACTCCTCGAGTCGGATCACTACTCCCCCGTGCCCTACGGGAAACTTGGCCGCTCTCGCTTCAAGGCGGAACTTGAGGTGGCCCGGCACGAGGCCGGAAGACGTCTCCAAGAAGGCCGGCATAGCCGAGCCGGAGTGGGAGGACCGGCGCAAGCGACTGCCGGGAACCATCGATGGTACGGCTGCGGAAGCGCTCCCGAATCCAATCGGCTTTTAATACTAATCACCACCACCTTGTACTTTGCGGCCGCGACGCCGAGGCTCAACCGGGGCGAAAATGCTGGTGGAGCAATTGGCTGACAAGGTGAACGCCCGCGGAGACACGCCGGCGGAGCGCCTTGCCGCGGTGGAAAACCGCGTGAACGAGGTGGCCACCCATGGCATCTGCCTAGGCACCACTTTGGGCCTGGTCGCCATGGCGACGCACACCGGCGTCGACTACTCCACCGGTCGCGCGGCTTCCGGGCGGCGCACCGAAGACATCGACGAGATCGAGGTCATCTTGGAGCGCCTCGACGACCACGGCGACGCCATTGCCGAACTCACTCATCCCCGTCCGTGCTAAACGGGCTCTTTGATTAGATTGTACTAGGGATGTTTGATTATCGGCAATAAATAAAGAACTTTCAATTCTCATGCTCGGTATCGTGATGATTCCTCTCGTGTTTGCAACTACGAGCCTTATTTTTTTTTCTTAAACGCATCCGGAACTTGCTTGAGCCGAACACGCGAAAACAAATACCCCTTGGCGCAAAAACCCGCGAGAAAATCCTTGATTCGGTAATCCATAAGCACTTGTTGAATGAAAACCCTTCGCATTCGGGAGGGAAACCCTGCCGCTTGGTATTCTAATAACGCACGCCGGCCGGTCATCACTCCCAATGCACTCTCTCGGTCAATAAAATAGCCTGCGAGATGCCCCAGCAAATCCACTCGCACACTCATCCATCACTTGTCATCTCCTCCTCTCGCTCCCGAAGAGAAAACCCCAAAGCCATGGACAAAGGCAAGCAACCCAAGGAGGACGGTTCCCCAAAGAAACGCACCATTCGAGATTGAGTTTTCCTTTAACTTGCTTCCGGCTTTCTTGTGTGATCTCGTGCTTTACCTCCTCCTTGTTTTCGTTTAGCCTTGATTCGCTTCTTGAGGAAATCATTGGGACCGAAGAAACGCCTGAATACATCTCCTCTGACTCCTCCCTCGAAGCGAGAAGACGCCACGCCCGAGCAGAAGATCAACCATCAACTACGACGCCGCGTTCGGCATGCGGAGCATGACCTCCGGGACATCACCGCTCGTTGCCGGGCCAAACGCAAGCGTCGTATGGCTTTGGAGGCACTAGTAGGAGGTAAACATTTCCAACTTCACCTTGATTCCACGCTTACACCCGGATCTCTGCTTCTAACAATTGTTCCTCTGTCCTAGATGTCTCGATAGGTACAATCGCCTAGAAGCGGCTTGGGATAGCTTGGTGGAGGCGGCAAACCATGGTCACCCCCACGGCTTCCAAGGCGCCGTCACGGTGGTCCGGAACAAGCGAAGAGGGAGCGGTGAAGAAGCAAAGAAAAAAGGATCAAAGCATACTTCCGCTTCTTACGCCGGCATTCGTCGCTTTCCACCCCCTCGTAGTCCGATCAAGCGGGTTGTTAAATGTAAACCCGCAAGAATCATTCGCAATGTAGTTTTGTGCTAAGGGCAATACATCTAAGTATTGGCCATTCCCCCCGTTTAGAAATTTTTGTTCTAAAGGCGGCTTCATTCTTGAACGCGGCTATTTGTATCGGATGCATGTAATCCCAATGCTTGTGATCAACGATCGATTTCAATACTAGGATAATATTTCTTCAAATATCTTCCATTTATTGCGACGAGAAAATTCCTCTCCTAGTAAAGTTTTCGGCATGTAGGCATTACGGGCACGCATCCGTCGGTGTTTTAGACCGGCAACCTACTACGGGGAGTACCCGAAGTAGATGAATGTGACTCGCCGAGATCGGTAACTCGAAGGAAGAGACACGTGGCACACAATTTAGACGAGGTTCGGGCGCGAAGTGCGTAATACCCTACGTCCTGTATGCTGCGTAGCTCTGGATTGATAGGGCACGATTACAGGATGGTGCAATAGTGCGCCGTGGGTTGTATGAGATGAGATTGGATGAGGGAGATCGGTCCCTGCCTCGCCTTATATAGTCCGGGAGGCAGGGTTACAAGTCGGAGTAGGAAGAGAGTACTAGTCGAGTACGTCTAGGAGTCCTCTGCACAGTGCGGGACATGTACAGCTTCCTAACCGAGTACTACTCCCGTGTAGTCCTTGTGCTCCACGCCTTCAGGTGTCGTGTAGCGCAAGCCGGGTAGTCCCAGGGGCCCACCGAGTAGTCGGTCCTGGTACCCACCGAGGTAGTGGGCCCAGGGAGGTCCATACGACAAGCCCCCGAGTACTTTGTAGTCGAGAAGGATAGCTTCGGGGTAGTCTTGACGGCCTTAACAAGTAGTCCTCAAGCGTCCACGAGTGCTACAAGTCAAAAGTCCTCAAGAGTAGTCGAAGCATCCCGAGGGCCGGAATGTACTCCACCGATGTTTGAGCAATCTTGAAGTCTTCTCGAGTAGTCCCAAGCGTCCTTGAAATGCGCCTTCGAAGGTCTTCAAAAAATGCCGCCTTGTCTTGAAGCCGAAGCCGTTATGGAAACACGATTTGCGGAACCGCAATCCACGTGGAGTAGCCCCCGAGCCGCGAGCCGCGGGCTCGGCTAAGGATCTATCCGAAGTCTTGGCAAGAAAATCCCGAAAAATCCGGAGAAAAAACCGAAGGACACGTGGCACGGAGCCCCGAGCCTTGAGTCGAGTACTTCCTCTCGAATTGAAGGGTCTTCTTGAAGAATGTGTCCCGAGATGCTCTTGAGACTAGTCGCGTCCCGGGTAGTCGAGTAGAAGTAGCCGAGCCCCAGAGGTGAGGCACGTCGACTAGTAGAATACGAAGAGTCACGCGCGCGCCGCCGAGTCGGCCGCGCGTGGACTTATCCGCCGCCCATTGCGGGGGCGTTTTGGCTTATAAATACAAGCCGAAACCCTTAGGGTTTTTCACCCAAGTGATCCGCGGTCATTCGCCACTTGAATCTTGAAGTAGATCCACTCCGGCGAGCGCCGCCGCCGTAGTAGATCCGAGCGCATCGCCACCCGAAAGCCGTAGGGTAGCCCCCCGGCGGATGCGAGTGAAGACTCCTCGCACTTGGAGAATGAAGCCGTCCCCGTCGAAGACGTCGAAGGCCGGCGGCAAGAAGAGGAGCCATGCGAGAGGCGCCGCGGCGGCGCCGGAGCGGGCGCCGCCCACATCTCCACCGCGCGCCGACCCAAGCCGCGAGTGGAAAAAATCGAAGGTGAAGACCGAGGACTTGCCGACCCCCGTTGAACAGCGGGTTCATCAGGGAGAAGGAGATCGACATGTGGAGATCGGCCGCAGGAGATCCCTATCCGATGGAGAAGGCTGAAGACGAGATCCCGATGTTCTCGCGCTTCGTGGAGCGCGGGCTTGCGCTCCCAGCGAGCGACTTCTTCAAGGGGCTTCTCAGGTACTATGGCATCGAGTACCTCAACTTGAACCCCAACGGTATCTTCCACACTTCTGTCTTCGTCCACTTCTGCGAAGCCTTCTTGGGAATCAAGCCGCACTGGGTTCTCTTCCGGAAATTTTTTCGCGTGAAGCCGCAGCCCAGCGCCTCGAACCCCGAGTAGTCGGAGGGCGGGATCTAGGCGAGGGGAGGATGCCGCGGAGCGACACGGCGTACAAGCTCGTGGACTCCAACACCGAGCGGAAGACGAGGTGGTTCTACATCACGAACCACCATCCCGAGCCGCCGAAGCCGAGCGGACGGCGGCCCAAGCACCAAGAGTGGTGGAACACGGAGCCCACCATGCGGGGAGGGGATCCGGCTCCGGGAGTTGCTAGCACGCATCAAGACCGCGGGATGCGGGACCGAGGGCCGAACACGTGGCCTTCAGTTTCATGAAGCGCCGGATCCAGCCGCTGATGGCGCGGGATACGATGGGCTTCGAGTACACCGGCGACGACGACACGTCGCGGATGCGGGGGCGAGCTCGAGGACAACGACATTGTCGAGAGATTGACGAGGATCTTCAAGGACATGCCACCGTACACGGCGTGTCCGGTCGAAGAGTACTCCGCCGCGCGCCCGCCCAACGAGGTGAGTAGTCGTACCCCCTCGTCGAGTAATAGGTACTCGTAGTGCGATTCTTGACGCCTTGTGTCTTTTTTGCGCGAGACGATGTGAAGCGGTTCGTCTCCGAGCCGCAACCACCACCAAGCGGAATCGAGATCCCAACGGTGGAGAAGGTGAAGGAGCGCCGAGTAGTAGGAGACGGCGACGACACCGTCATCGTGGAGGATACCTCCGATGACGATGATGAAGATGAAGACACGCTGCAAGACCGCTTCCGGTACGCGGTCGAGGGTTTAGCCGTCCGAGGCTTGCCTCATGTGCCGCTCGTGCAAGACCCTCGGCTAGCACGGAGGCTAGCCTTGCTGCGCCGCCGCGGAGGCCGCGCAACCCCACCAAGAAGCGGGTGGCGAAGAAGATGAAGGTCTCAGAGACCACGCCTCGGGAGGTAGTACGTCAAGCGGTGTGGTCGAGTACCCGGTGATCGAGTACGTCGCTAATGAGTAGTCATCTGTTGTATGCAGGAGGTACCGCCAACGGAGCCTGTCGAGGAAGGCGACGAAGGCGTGTGGGACCCGGTGGAGGAACCGGCTGGAAGCCGAAGTCCAGCCCCCACTGTTGGAGAAATCCTCGGCGCGGTGGAGCGCCGACCCCTCGCTCCGAGAGGAGAGTAGAGTACCCGAGTCCGCCGCCGTTGGAGAGACGGAAGCCGCGGGGACGGGGGAGACGTCCCCGCCGCCGCCGCCACCGTAGAGGAGGCGGTAGTCGAGGAGGCGCAAGAAGAAACGCCCGCCGAGGGTGGACCGGTTGACATCGCCGCATCCTCGGTGCTCCGCCGTGACTATCGTCCTGGTCGAACTTGTAAGTACCATGCCTTCATGAGTAGTACTCATTGTAGTAGTCGATTTTGTCCCAACGACCCTGCGTGGATACTTGTGCGAGAAAATCCACGGACTTGAGCCGGGACGGAGAGGAGCCCACGGCGGCGGGAGGGGGCGAAGAGGCCGCGCCGCTCGTCGAGGAGCCCGCTCCGGGAAGCCCAAGCCGCGACCGAGCCCCCCCGGCCGCCGAAGCGCCGGCCGGAGGCGGTCGTAGTCGAAGGTGAGTACTCCTCCTGAAGCTATAGAGCCCCAAAAAGAGTAGTCGTAGATACTGATGCGCGTGTTCCTTGGTGACAGGCGCCGAAGGAGGTGAGATCCCCCGCGGGGGTACCCATGCAGGAGTTGACACCAGAAGCCCCAGAGGCTGCGGTAGGAGCCCCCGAGCCCATGGGAGAAACCGTCGAGAAGTCCGCCGAGGGGGGGAGGCGGCTACCACGTCGCCGGGGGGTTGCCCCGGAGGTGGCCATCCGATCCCCCGAGATCCAAGACGCAGAGCCTATCCGCTCGGCGCCAATGACGGAGGCTACGTCGAGTAGCCGTGGCGGGATTGAGCTGCTTGCCGACGATCTTGTCGAGCCGGCGGTGTTGGCGCGGCACACGGAGGCGATGCGGCGAGCCGAACAGTGGATGAAGGTACGTAGCCGTTGCCTCCCGAGTAGTCAATCCTTTGCGTTGAGTACTCTGCTTGACTTGAGCTTGTCTTGTGCAGGACGTCGCGGAGCGATCCCGCGAGAAGTCTAATCTGCTGCAAGGTTACGGCGACACGGTGCTGCGAGCCGAGGCCCTGGAGGAGCAGCTCGTGAAGTCGAGGAAACACGCGGCCGCCATGCGGTCGAAGCTTGACGCGCGCCTTCGCCAAGTACCACAACGACGTGACGGACTTGCGGGCGAAGGGCGACGAGTCGGTGCGGAAGAACAAAGGCCTCCGCGGCAAGAACAAAGGTATGTCTCTTGACTTGTCGGGTACTTGTTGGAAGTCATCAAGCTCGACCCGTTGTTGCGTTCGGTGTTGCGAACTCGAAGGCCGGGTGGAGCGGTGAAAGCCTCGGGAGGTCGGCATGAAGAATCTCTTCTACGGGAGCAAGAAGCCCGCCGGTACTTGAACTCGACTACAAGGAGGGCTGGCCTTCGAGTGCGAGAAGCACATGGAGCTGCGGATTGCATCGACCGCGATCTCGTCCGGCGCTACAAATCTTTGCGAGAAGTTGAACGAAGATTGCGAGGCGCTCCGGCCCAGCCCGAAGGACCTTGAAGAGGCCGCCCTCCCGATCGCGAGGCTCCCGGTGCCGCACCCGAGCGGCCCCAAGATCGCTCCGTTGGCGGATCGACTTCGTGAGGCGCCAAGCGGGCGGCCGCCTACGTCAAGCACATGGCCAAGTCGATCCCGAAGCGGGTGCCGGCCTTCATGAAGTCGTACTTCCCGAAGGCTCCGGTGGAGGTGGTCGCCGGCGGGGTAGCCGCCAAGCGCTCGGATGAGCGATGCGCGAGCTGGCTGGGGCGGATGGCTCCCATCGCGGAGCAGGTAGCCGAGAAGTTGAACCTCCAGTAGCCCTGCATAGATAGCTAGTAGCCGTAGTTGTACAGGAAACAGTTGCAATGAACTTATTCATGTATCAATGAAATGTGATGTTCCATCAATGAGTACTCGTAACCGCGATCTCAGAGTGCGGAGCGCCCATCGTGGAGTAGGTGCGAGTAGTATTACTCGGCTTAGTAATCCCGTAGCAGGGAGCAGACAGGAAAGAAGTTGATGAATGATCAAACTTTATTGCGAAGAAGTACACACGGGTGGCCGGGGCCGTAGTTACAAGTAGTCGCCTAGACCGGGAGGCCGCTTACGGCTAAGTGGCGGCCGGAGCGGGTAGCCGCTTGCGCCGAGTGATCCGTAGGTAGCCGTGTAGGCCGGATCGCGATCCGTAGGTAGCCGCGCGTGCTGGATCTTGGAGTGTGGTCTCTTGGTAGGCTGGCGCTAGAGTCCTTGATGCTCGTCGCGGCCCCGTGTCCGTAGGTAGCCGCACGGGCCGGACACGGAGGAGAGTAGTCCGGAGACTTGGAGCCGGGACCGGAGGGTCGCTTGCGGCGAGGGGGTGTTGATGTAGTCGTGTAGACTTGAACCCGGAGTAGTCGTGTAGACTAGGCGTAGAATCGACAGAGTTGGTCGACGTTCCACGAGTTGTTGACTTCTTCGCCTTCGAGTGTTTGGAGGCGGTAGGAGCCTCGGTCCGGTCACCTTCGCCACGGTGAAAGGGCCTTCCCGGGGGGAGGCCGAGCTTGTGAAGTCCTTCCGTGTTCGGGATACGGCGGAGGACAAGATCTCCAACGTTGAAGGAGCGTTCCTTGACGTTGCGATCGTGGTAGCGTCGGATACCCTCCGGGTACCTTGCGATTGGACGAGGGCGGCACGGCGAGCTTCTTCGAGGTCGTCGATATCAACTCGCCCGTTGTCTTCCGAGACGCCTTCGTCGTAGTGCTCCACCGCTGGCGAGTTCCATATGACATCGGCGAGGAGGATGGCTTCGGAGCCGTAGACCGAGAAGTAGGGGGATTGCCCCGTTGGCTTGGATGGTTGAGTCCGGTGCCCCCCGAGTGCGTTGGGTAGTTCCTTGATCCACTTGCCCCCTTTTGAGTTAGCGGCGTCGTGTAGCCGCTTCTTGAGGGCGTCGAGCACCATCCCATTGGCGCGCTCGACTTGTCCGTTGGCCGTGGATGGGCGACGGAGACGTATCCGACGTCGATTCCGTTTGTTCTCGCAATACTCCCCGGAGCGGTGGTTGTTGAAGTTGGACCCCCGTGTCCGTGATGATGCGGTGGGGTAGCCCGTAGCGGTGTACGAGTTCATCCGGGAAGTCGAGTACTCTGTCGGCCTTGGGGCATGTGACCAGGGCTTGACCTCGATCCACTTGGTGAACTTGTCGATAGCCACCGGTACCCTATTGAATCCTCCCGGCGCGGTTGGCGGTGGCCCAATCATGTCGAGCCCCCGGCGGGCAAAGGGCCGGGTTGGCGGTATGGTGACTAGCTTGTAGGCGGGGACGTGTTGCTTTCGCTTGGCGAAGAACCGACATCCTTGGCACCTCCCGACGAGTTCTTCGGCATCGCCCGGGGCCGTGGGCCGCAGAAGGCTCGCCGGAAGGCCTTGCCGACCGGCGTGCGTGAGGACGCGTGGTTGCCGCACGCCCTTGTGGATCTCCTCCAAGATGTCCTTGCCTTCTTCGCGAGGGACGCACTTCATGAGTACTCCGAGAAGATGCGCCTCGCTTGTAAAGCTTGTCGCCGACGAGGACGTAAGACTTGGCGCGGCGGACGAGTTGTTCGGCTGCGTTCTTGTCGGAGGGGACCTTCGCTCGCCGAGGTAGTCGATGAAGGGTTGCCTCCGGTCCACGTCGATCATCATGACCTCCGCCCGGTGGTGGATGGGCCGGGACGGTGGTCGGTGGCGCCGGCTCCGGGATGGATGGCGCGTGAAGCTCATGGACGAAGACGCCCGCGGGTACTTGGGCGCGGGTGGATCCGAGCTTCGAGAGGACGTCCGCTGCAACGTTGTTGTCGCGAACGATGTGGTGGAACTCGAGACCATAGAATTTGTTCTCGAGCTTGCGGACTTCTAGGCAGTAGGCGTCCATGTTCTCCTTGTTGCGGTCCCAAGACTTGTTGACTTGATTGATGACCACTGCGGAGTCGCCGTAGACTAGTAGCCGCTTGATGCCAAGTGAAGCCGCGAGGCGGAGCCCGTGTAGGAGGGCTTCGTACTCGGCTTCGTTGTTTGAGACCTTCCGAGAAGATGCGGGACGTACTTGAGTTGTTCGCCCGTTGGAGAGATCGGGGGAGTACCCCCGCGCTCGCGCCCTCGAGGTTGAGTGAGCCGTCAAAGTACATCACCCAATGCTCGGTCGCACGGTGGGAGTAGGTAGCCGGTTCTCCCGCCACTCGCCATGAAGTCGACTAGTGCTTGCGACTTGCCGGCCGTGCGTGGCTTGAAGTCGATGGTGAGGGCCCCGAGCTCGACGGCCCCATTTGGAGATCCTTCCGGGGGCGTCTTGGTTCCTCGGGATGTCGCCGAGCGGGTAGTCGGTGACGACGGAGACCGAGTACTCCCCGGAAGTAGTGTCGTAGCTTCCGCGAGGTGATGAGTAGAGCGTACGGAGAGCTTCGCACGGCCGATAGCGAGCCTTGGACTCGATAGAACCTCGCCGACAAAGTAGAGCGGGGCGCCGGACCGGATAGGCGTGGCCGTCTTCCCCGCCGCTCGACAACGATGGCAGATGCGACCACGTGAGTAGTCGCGACTAGGTAGAGCGAGTCGCTCGCCCTTGTGAGGAGCCGTGAGGATTGGCGGCTTCGACAGGAAGTCCTTGAGCTGGGCAAGGGCTTGATCCGCCTCGTGGTCCACACGAACCTCTCGTGATGCTTGAGTAGTTTGAAGAAGGGGAGGCCCCGTTCTCCTAGCCTCGAGATGAATCTATTCAATGCCGCCATGCACCCCGTCAGCTTCTGGACGTCCTTGATGCTCGTGGGAGCTTTCATGCTGGTGATGGCGGAGATCTTCTCGGGGTTGGCTTCGATGCCGCGTTGGCTGATGATGAAGCCGAGTAGTTTGCCCGAAGGGACGCCGAAGATGCACTTGTTCGGGTTAAGCTTCCGGCGGTACTCGCGTAGAGATGCGAAGGTCTCTTCAAGGTCGTCGATGAGGGTACCGGAGTCCCCGGTTTTGACAACCACGTCATCCACGTAGGCCTCGACGTTCTTGTTGAGTTGCCGCTTGAAGCGTGCCCGGATGGCCCGTTGATAGGTGGCGCCGGCGTTCTTCAACCCGAATGACATGGTCGTATAGCAGTACGCGCCAAACGGGGTGATGAACGCGGTCTTCTCCTGGTCTTCCTCCTTGATTGCGATCTGGTGGTACCCAGAGTAGCAGTCGAGGAAGCAGAGCAGGTCGCAGCCCGCCGTGGAGTCGATGACTTGATCAATCCGCGGCAACCCGAAGGGGTCCTTGGGGCAGTGCTTGTTGAGGTCGGTGTAGTCGACGCACATCCTCCACTCGTTCGAGTTCTTCTTGCGGACGAGGACGGGGTTGGCGAGCCACTCGGGGTGGAAGACTTCTCGGATGAAGCCGGCCGCCGGGGAGCTTGGCAAGCTCCTTCTTGATGGCGTCTCGTCCGTCGTCGGCAAAGCGTCGGAGGTGTTGTCGCTTGGGGGTGGCCTTTGGATCGACGTTGAGGCGTGCTCAATCGGCTCCCCGGGCACTCCCGGCATGTCCGTCGGCTTCCACGCGAAGATGTCGCGGTTAGCCCGAAGGAAGCCGATGAGCGCGTCTTCCTATTTGGGGTCGAGGCCGGCCCCAATGGTGGTGGTCTTGCTTTGGGGTCGCCCGTACCAAGGTCGACCGTCCCGACGAGTACCTCCTCGGTGGCCGAGGCTTGTTGGCGCGCGTCGGACTTCTGCGGGATGTCGAGTTCGCTTGTGGCAAGCTTCTTCGACGCGGCGTAGACTTCCATCATCGGGTTGGGTACTTGGTTTGTTGAAGCGATCACCACGGCCTCTCGTATCGCAGCCGTGAGAGATCTTCAAGTCCCCTTGGAGGGAGAGTACGCCGAGCCGGACTTGGCATTTTGAGTACCAAGTATGTGTAGTGGGGCACCGCCATGAACTTGGCGATGGCCGGTCCGCCGAGGATGGCATGGTAGGAAGTCTCGAAATCCGCGACCTCGAACTTGATGTACTCGGTGCGGTAGTTGTCCCGAGACGCCCCGAAGGTAAGCGGCGCACCACCGAGCCTAGTGGGATAGCCGCGTTGCTCCGGGACGATGCCGTAGAAAGGCATGCTGCTCTTGTCGAGCATGGGGGTGACGTCAAGGTTCATCTTCTTCAAGGTCTTGGTGAAGAGGACGTTGAGCCCGCTTCCGCCGTCGATGAGCACCTTGTTGAGCTTAGAGCCCGCCACCGTTGGTTTCAGGACGAGAGGGAAACGTCCTGGTTCGGAGAAGCCGGGTCCATTGGTCCGCGCGGGAGAAGGTGATGGGTGTCTCTGACCACCTGAGAGGGGTCATAACCGCCGGTTCAATGGACATTACTTCACGCGCCGAGTAGCCTTTCGCTCCCGCCCGCCGGGTAGTCCGCCGAAGAGGACGTTGACGGTCTTCTCGGGTTCTTGGAAGTCGTTGTCATCGCCGTTCTTCTTCTTGTTCTTCGATCGTGAGGGTGCGGTGGCTCCGGCGTATCCTTGAGTGCATGCCTGAGCTGGTAGCACTGCTCGGTAGTGTGGTTGCCGTTTGGATGCCACGGGCACTTCTCCTTCAGCAGGTCTTTGAACCCGCCGGAATTCTTCTTCGAGTTCCCTTTCTGAGGGCGCTGGATAGCCGCGACAGTGTTGTCTGGCTTGCGCTTGCGGTTGGGACCCGAGTAGTTGTTGTTGTTGTTGTTGTTGTTGTTGCGGCCGCCTTGGTTTGGATTGCCGCGCCGCCGCCGCCTTGGCTCGCTTGGACTTGCCGCGGATGGCGTCGTACTTGGCGTTGGCCTTGTCCTCTTCATCCGCCCAGGACGTGATCATGTCCTTGAGGTGGGGAATGGACCTGGGGCGGCGTCGACCGAAGTCCTCGAAGGTGCGGCGATGGTAAAGTCCGTCCTGGAAGAGGTCGATGACCTCCTTGTCGGTGACGTCCACGACGGTAGCGCGCTTGTCGAAAAAGCGGCGCATGTACTTGCGGAGGGTCTCGCCTTGTTCCTGCTTGATCATGGCAAGGTCCATGCGAGTACCCGAACGGCCCATGGCGCCCGCGAAGTTGCTCGTGAACTGTTCCTTCAGCTGGTCCCACTTGTCGATTGAGTGCTTGTCCAGCGACTCGAGCCACGTGAGTGGGGCTTGGTCCGAGCGGAAGGGGGAAGTAGAGGCACTTGGTGTCGCCGTTGCCGCCGCCGTTCTCGATGGAGAGGGCGTAGCATCGGAGCCACTGGATGGGATCCGCTCGCGTCGTACTTGGTGATCCCCAAAGGCTTGAACTTGTCGGGGAGGAGCAAGGTTGCGAAGCCGGGGTGAGAAGGCGGAGAAGCCGTCGCCTTCGGCGGCGGTCGTCGACTTCTTCTCGCCGCAACTCTTCGATTCTGCGGCGGGCATCGTACCCGCCATGAGAGGCGCCGAGGCGTGGCCGTGCGCGTGGCCGCGGCCGCCACGGCCGCCGCCGCCTCCGGCCTCTTCTCGTTGGCCCCTTGGTTGGAGCCGCCGCGCCGCCGCCGCCGCCGCCGTCGGGGTCGTTGCCGCCGCCACCGGCCGGGAGCGCGGTGGGGGACGACTTCTCGGTTGCCTTGCTCTTGTCGTGAAGGTCCACCGGCGTTAGAGCGGCGACGGTTTGGGTCGCTTGGGATGTCGGCCCGAGTACGGTTGGGGCCGGGATCGCCGGCGACTAGTGGCTTCGTTGTCGCGAGGCTTAGCCGGGAGAGGTTGGTTGACTCTGTTGTCGACCCGCATGAAGTAGGCGTCTTCAGCGAGCTTGGCGATGACCTCTCCAGCACGTATACCCTGAGCTTGACGCGCGATCGCTGTGATCGACATGAGGCCATCGCTCGGGGGGTGGTGTGTACTCTGCTCTCGACCGCCTCGAGAGCCTCCGCAAGGTTGCGGATGGGAAGGTTGTCTCTGAGCCGCCGGCGCCGTTCGCTGCGCTTCCTGTTGCGCTCGCGTCGGGCATCCCTGTTGGCGACGGTCTCGTCTGCAGGTGCGTTGGCAGACAGCTCGTCTGCGGAGATGTCCTCCAGGTATCTGTCTTCAGCCGTGCCTGAGGGTCCCGGGGTGTTGTCGCCGGCAGCCATGAAGACTTGGCGATCAGGGGTACCCAAGCTGGACTCAGAGGGTGCCACCTCAGTTGGTGTACTTGAGTCAGCCTGGGCCAGTGGTGTTCCCTCCTGGAACGGTAGTGAGTCGATGTAGGCGACGTAACGTGAGTCCTCCTTTGCCGTTCGGCGAGGTTTGCGGTCCGGCCGCAGACGTATCTTCCGGGGGCGTCGATCTTATAACCAGCCCCGAGGCCGGCCCCCGACAAGGGAAGCTCAGAGGAGTCATCTTCGGACTCGGGCTCCTCGGATCCGACCCGAAGTCGAACTCGTAATCCGGGTTCGAGAAGAACTCGGAGAGAGGGCCGGAGTCCGAGACGTTGTGGGGGACGGCGTCGGAGTCCGAGTTGTACTCGGGCACGGGCTCCTTGCCGGCCGGCGTGTCGAAGGAGCCTCCGCGCGGGCCCGGGCCGGGGGGCGCGGGGGCCACGCGCGGAGCACCGACGTGGTGACGGGGCCGCCGCGATGGCCGAGGAGCCGGCTCGCATGCGATGGCCCATGGCGACGTCGGGTTCGAGTTGGAGACGGACTCGAGCTCGAAGTCGGCCGTGGATGTTGGAAAGCGAAATTTCGCCGAACTTGTCGGGCGAGCTTGCCCGTGACAACTTCGGGAAGCGTCACAAGGCTCCGTCCTCGGGTCGGGTTGCATGATCGGGCGGCGGCGGAAGGAGCCCGCGCCATCGCGCGGTGCAGACCCAGGCGCCGAAAACGAAGGTGTCGCCGCGGTTGAAGGCGACGGTTGGCTTGATGTGAACGGAAGCCGTCGAGTTCGCCATGTGATCTCGAGCGAGAGCCCCTACCTGGCGCGCCAGCTTTCGGTGTTTTAGACCGGCAACCTACTACGGGGAGTACCCGAAGTAGATGAATGTGACTCGCCGAGATCGGTAACTCGAAGGAAGAGACACGTGGCACACAATTTAGACAGGTTCGGGCCGCGAGGTGCGTAATACCCTACGTCCTGTATGCTGCGTAGCTCTGGATTGATAGGGCACGATTACAGGATGGTGCAATAGTGCGCCGTGGGTTGTATGAGATGAGATTGGATGAGGGAGATCGGTCCCTGCCTCGCCTTATATAGTCCGGGAGGCAGGGTTACAAGTCGGAGTAGGAAGAGAGTACTAGTCGAGTACGTCTAGGAGTCCTCTCGCACGGTGCGGGACATGTACGCCTTCCTAACCGAGTACTACTCCCGTGTAGTCCTTGTGCTCCACGCCTTCGGATGCCGTGTAGCGCAAGCCGGGTAGTCCCTGGGGGCCCACCGAGTAGTCGGTCCCGGTACCCACCGAGGTAGTGGGCCCGGGGAGGTCCATACGACAAGCATCCGACCACCCGAAAGGGTCCTTCCCAATTAGGAGACCATTTGCCGAATTCATCGTATTTGGTTCCAATCGGCGAGTAAAGCTTTCCAAACCAAATCCCCTTCGCAAATTGCCCGACTTTTACTTTCTTGTTGTAATATTTGGCAACTCGCAACTTGTTCTTTTCGATGTTTTCTAGGGCCCTAAGACGGATCGTGTGCAAGTCTTCTAGTTCGTCCATCATTAAGCCATTGTAATCTTTGGAGCTTAAGTCCTTTTGCAAAACCACTCTTCTAGAATCCGATTGCATCTCCCAAGGCAAAACCGCATGGTGCCCATAAACCAATTCATAAGGAGATGTTTTTGTAGCTCCATGAGGGGCCATTCGGTAATCCCATAAAGCTTCATTGAGTACCGAATGCCACCTTCTTGGCTTCGGTCGATCTTATTTTGTATAAGCTTGATCATGATCTTATTAGAAGCCTCCGCCCGACCATTAGCTTGGGCATAATAGGGAGAAGAATTAAATAATTTGATCCCCATGCTTTCGGCAAACTCCCCGAACTCCAAAGACACAAACCGAGCTCCTTGATCGGTTGTGACCGTTTGAGGAATTCCAAACCGATAGATGATGTGTTCCTTGACAAACTCAACCATGTTCTCGGATGTCACCTTCTTCAGTGGAATTGCCTCAACCCATTTGGTAAAGTAATCCGTCGCTAAAAGCACAAACTTATGCCCCTTGCTAGATGGTGGGTTAATGCGGCCAATCAAGTCTATACCCCGGCCCACCGAATGGCCATGGCTTGATAATGGGATTTAGTGCCGATGCGAGAACCCTTTGAATATTTCCAAACTTCGACGGTCTTGACATCCCTTGTAATACTCAAAGCAATCCTCCAACATCGTTGGCCAAAAGCACCCGCCGCTCGATAACCCATTTCATACGATAGGCCGATTGGTGTGCTCTACATATCCCATCATGCACCTCACTCATCATCCTCTTTGCTTCTCCCGGACCCGTGCACCGCAAAGCAACACCCCATCCAATGATTTGTAGAATAGACTATCATCCGGAAGAATGAATTTCATGGCTTTGTACCGAGTTTCCTAGAGACTTTTCGAGATGGATCCTCCAAGTAATCAACGATCTCCTTTCTCCAATCATCCTCTCGCAAGATCCATTTCCGGCGCACATATCTCCGTGGCAAACGCTTCTTGACTTTCTTTATAACGGAAGCGCTTTGAGCCCACCCGTTTGCCTCTTCATTGTGTTCTCTAGGAATATCTTTGTAGAATTACCAACTAAAAACTTTTCAAGATTTCCCTGCATTCTTCATAGTAACTCCTCGGTGCATCACTTTTACACTCGTATTGGCCGTTCAACTGCTTGATAACCAACTCTGAATCTCCATAGACCTCAACCGAAACGGCCCCGCTTCTCTCAAATATTGAAGCCCCCGAAGCAATGCCTCGTACTCGGCTCGATTGTTTGTAACGGTGGGCCGGATAGGGATAGAAAACTCAAACATCTCACCCCGGGTGAAATTAATAGAATCCCTACTCCCCCACCTTTACCACATGATGACCCATCAAAGAATAAAGCCCAAGGAGTAATTTCAAGCAAATTAATCGATGGATCACGATGTTCGGTTATAAAATCGGCAATGATCCGACCTTTTATAGCTATTGCCGATTCGAACTTCAACTCGAACTCAAATAAGGCTAAGATCCACTTGCCAATCCTGCCATTCAAAATTGGCATAGACAACATATGTTTTATTACATCAAATTTGGAGTATACAATGCATTCGGCATTCAACAAGTAGTGCCGAAATTTTGTACACGAGTAGTACACACATAGGCACAGCTTCTCTGCAGCCGAATACCTGGTCTCAGGATCAAGTAATTTTCGGCTAAGGTATGCTACTACCCGCTCCTTTCCTTCAAATTCTTGAATAAGGGCCGATCCAATGGTTTGGGTATCGGCCGCCACGTACAACTTGAAAGGCTTATCCAACTGCGGAGGGACCAGTACTGGTGGTTCCTTCATATATTGCTTGATCTAATCAAAAGCCTTTTGTTGTTCGTCACCCCACATGAACTTCTGATCCTTCTTAAGCTTCAGCAATGGAGAAAAAGGCAAAACCTGTTGCGGCAGATTTGAAATGAACCTCCTCACAAAATTGATCTTGCCGAGCAGTGATTGCAACTCCTTGAGATTGGTTAGAGGGACAACTTCATCAATAGCTTTCATGCTTTTCTTGCCAACTTCAATTCCCCCTTCGTGTACCAGGAATCCCAAGAATTCTCCAGCTGATACTCCAAAAGCACATTTGTTTGGATTCATCTTCAAACCATGCTTCCGGGTGCATTCCAAAGTTCTCTTCACATCCTCCAAGTGTGTGTCATGATTCAAAGACTTGATCACAACATCATCGATGTAAATCTCAACAATTTTGCCGATCAACTCATGAAAGATATAATTCATTGCTCGTTGATAGGTCGCACCGGCATTTTTCAACCCAAATGTCATGACTATCCATTCAAACAGGCCTATATGACCAGGACATCTGAAGGCTGTCTTTGATATATCCTCTATTGCCATGAAAATCGATTGTATCCGCATTTCCATCCATGAAACCGATAACTTTGTGCCCGGCAGAGGCATCAACCAACAAATCGGCAACGAGGCATGGGGTAACCATCCATAGGAGTAGCTCGTTCAAATTCCCGAAATCTATGCACACCCTCATTTTTCCATTCTTCTTGTAGACGGGGACAATATTAGAGATCCACTCCGCGTATCCGCATGGCCGAATGAAGTTTGCATCAAGCAGTCTTTCAACTTCTTTCTTCACATCGGCCAATACTTCGTCTTTGTAGATTTTTCGGGGAGGTTGCTTATATGGTTTAAAACCAGACTTGATTGGCAACCGATGCTCGACGATGGAACGATCCAAACCGGGCATCTCCGAATAATCCCAAGCGAAGCAATCCTTATATTCTTTTAGCGACTTAATCAATTCCTCCCCGAAATCCGATCCCAAGTTTGCGCTGATGAATGTCGGCCTCGGCTTGTCGCCGTTTCCAATGTCAACTTCCTCCAATTTGTCGGCCGACATGAATCCTCGCCCCAACTTGCCATCAGTTCCATCAACGGGATTGTCCATTAAAAATTGGTATAAGAGCCGAGCGTTGAATCGGGCCGTTGATCACCGCCGACGAGCTCAACGAGACCTTCTCCCCAGTCTTTCCTTGAGAAACAATCAATGCCCCGATATTCCCGAAAGGCGGCTCCACATTTGCGACGCTCACCGAGTCATCTCGCTTGGACCACCTCAATATCGTCATCTACACATTGAATGAGCTGCCGATGCATGGTAGATGGGATACGGCAATTGGCGTGAATCCGGTCGCGCCCAAGCAAAAGAGGGTCGTAGGCTCCTTTGCCTTCGATGACAAAGAAGGTTGTGCGCAATGTCTTGGACCCGATCATTAGATCCACGTGGACGCATCCTTTGGTATCTGAAGGATTCCCAGCGAAATCGTTCAGAATTATGCTCGTCGGCGTCAAGTCTCTAGGGCCCATGCCAAGCTTTCTGAAGGTAGTATACGGCATCACGTTGACCGCAGCCCCGCCATCAACAAACATCTTAGTCAATGGCTTGCCATTGACGTATCCCTTCAGGTACAGCGGCCTCATGTGTCGATTTTTGGCCGGTTTGTCGAAGGTGGCTTGTTTGGCCAGCACGAGCTGCGCCATCAACCCCCCAAGCTGATCATCATCGTTGATTTCCAGGGACGTCTCCTCCTGCACAACCTGATTAGCGGGAGCCATAAACTCATTCGGCAAAAAGTATACCATGCATGCTGGAGCCGAACGACCCGATCCTTCAGGCTTGTCCTTTGGGCGCCAAACTTGTTTCTTACGGATCCCCCGCCCCGCCTCAATTCGCGGTTCCTCAAGCGCTGAACCCTCCTTTTCTGACTCTTTCTCAAACCAGGCGGGCACCACCGCCCCTCTTGCCAGATGTACTCGTCCTCGTCTTCTTCCCGATCGGCCCATCTCGGATCGGCTTGCCTCTTCCGGGGTGATCAATGATCTCAATTTTTTGACGTCGATCGTCACTATGATGTATCCTTCCAATTCTTTCATGGACGGATCGGCGATTGGCGATTTCTGCCTATATTCAAAGTATCCGTCGCCGCACTCGGGGCGGTTCCTCAACGTAGGAAGCTTCAAGCCTTCATTCCGGCGGTGCTCGAAGAATGCACACCCCCAATGTGCGCGTTCTTGTTCGCACGTGTCTTGCTCCGATTCTCTCTCGCGCGCTTCTTCCTCGGACTGCGTCTTTCCTCCTTGTGCCTCCGCTTCTAGTAGCGCTCTTTCTCTAGCCGACGCCGCCACTTGTTGAGGAGGATGCGCGTAGTGACCCCGGGCTTGGCCCTGGATGATTCCCCAACCTCGACATGGCTTTTAAGGACACGAGGGGCTTCTCTGTGGACTGCTCCGGTGTAACTTGTCGCGCCGGATCCCTTTGCTCCATCTTGCCTCGCTCTATCCGACGTCAAGACCTTAACCTTTCCCTTTTCCTCGGCCGTCACCATGTTAACGAGAAAAGCTTATCATATTCGCGGGGAAAAGGATGGCCATCCGAGCCTTCATCTTGTTGTCAAATTTGAGGTGCCCCTCCTGGATAGCCTTACGGATCCTCATCCCGAAGACCCTGCGATCGTTGATAGAGTGAGAATTCCTGTCATCGAAGCCACAATAATGTTTCTCTTTAATCCAATCGGGCCGAAGCATGGAATGCCCTTCGGGGCAACTTGATTCGGCCTTCTTTCACCAAGAACTCAAACGGCTTATCGGCTTTGGTGACGTCAAAGTCGTATGTGCCCTTAGTCTGTTTGATCCAACGCTGGTTCATGGTCAACGGCTCCTTGCCCCACATGATCTCGGCGGCGGCTATCTCCCCGATCATCATCGGAATCTTCCATCTGGTCGGCCTTTTCCAGGAACTGATTGTAGATATCAGCTATGTCATGTTGCTTGTTGAACCCGGTGTCCTTCTTAAACCCATAGGCCTGGTTGCTCATCAATGACAGACTTTTGAGACAATTGGCCCGAGGTTATCAAACTACATACCGAACAATTTCTCTCGTACGGCGGCGGCATCCCCCCGCAATGACCATATCGGCCAACCGATCATCCGGCGATTCAACGAAAAACACATGCCTTTGACGTCCCTAAACCTCTCCCGAGGAACTCCAAAGGCGTCTCACCGTACCTCTCGCTTCAAAGTGGTGAGGTCGATAAGCTTCTTTTCCGTGCGGCCACCGAAGTAATGGGCATGGAATTTTCGCTCCAGCTCTCTCCACGTGCCAAGCGAGCGGGGAGGCAAGGAAGTGAACCACTGGAACGCAGATCCTGTCAATGACATGGGGAAATACCTAACCCTGAATGCCTCATCAGACGAGGCCTCCCCAAGCTGCATTAGATAACGAGCAATGTGCTCTGTTGTGCTCATGTCATCCTGCCCAGAAAACTTGGTAAACTCTGTGGGGG
Organism: Cenchrus americanus; assembly: GCA_947561735.1. Taxonomy (NCBI): domain Eukaryota; kingdom Viridiplantae; phylum Streptophyta; class Magnoliopsida; order Poales; family Poaceae; genus Cenchrus; species Cenchrus americanus. Next base: position 108,167,839 of record OX387243.1, read on the forward strand.
CTTCACCCTGGGCGGCAAGATCACTCTGTAATACCACTCCGGGAAGGGAGGCGTGTAGGCTGGTCCCTGCATTTTAGGTTTGAGGCCGAATTGATTCGCATCATATCGGCCATCTTCGAACCAGGATGTCGTCCTCTTGTACGCTGCGGAGCTGCGCCGTACCCCGGATTCGGGAGAGCGTCAATAGCACCATAGTCCACAACTTCGTGGTAGCCTCCACCATACAAGTTCTTCCGCAATCTGTTGCTAGCCGGGGCAATTTTGTAGGTGGAAGCGAGCGGAACTCCCTGACGAACCGAATGCCATCTCCCCATAGGTGGGCCGATACGGGTTAGGGCCGTTGAATCGGTTGACCCGTAGCGCCCGTGGAGGTGGGCGGACCGGGCTGCCCCCCCGTGGCACGCGAGAGGAGGTTGAGCGGTTATCCTCCGGCGCCTTGTGGAGGAGGCCGAATGGGCCGGCTCCCAACGCTCTACGGAGGGGGCCGGACCGGGCCGGCTCGTAGTGGTGGGCCGAGTTCTGGTTGGGCGAGCTAGACTCTCCAACCTCCATACCGTATCCTTGAGGGGACACTCGACCGAACACTTGCTCCATGCCCGGGCCAAAGACGCCCACCATCATCTCGCTTGAACACACCTAGGAAAGCCCCGTGATGCCGCTCAAAGACGTCTTCCGCAAAGATCACGAAACGCTTGCATGCATTCTTCCTTCTCTTGTAGAGTTGTGGCGTCACTCTCTCCGATCCGTAGCATCCTTCGACCGTTGCAACCCGTTCCGGAGAGAGATCCTCGATGGCGACGTCCATAATGTCGGTGATGTCGGGCATCTTGACTTCGGCCGTTGGTCCCACCGAGGGCGTGCCAAAAAATGTGTTGACGTAAAATCTGCACCCTACGTCAAGCACACAGCAAGCCGAACAAGCTAGCTTCACACGCGAAAAGATTCCAAGACGTGCCAGTCAATTTTCCCTGAAAATTAACAAAAGACAAAGTAGTTAAATTCCAAAGCTTGGAACTTGCCGGGTGGTACCAGACAGTTCCATATTTACGGCTATAAAGCCAAGTGAGATGACATATAGCTATAAGAAGCTATCTGCCAGCAAACTGGAAACCATTCGGGAGCTTTAAAGTGCAAAACATAACATAGCCGAATGGATGATGTAAGCATGACGATAGATCGATCTCTATTTAGACAAAATTACACGTGCGCAAAGCTATGACCGATTCTCGTGGATAGATATCAATGAACAATAAATGGAGTAAAGCATGATTATAAATATGTAAGAAACGAGCATGCATAGGCCCAAAGCACTAGTCTACCGCATGTCTAGGTACTTTAAAACCCGTCAAGCATGATGCCAAACAAATCTATCCACCGCATGATACGACTTGTTTGAAAATCATACCACCATCCACAAGTAGATCTATCCACCGCATGATACGATCTAAATATGGAAAGCTAAAAGCATACAATATTTAAAACATAACTTATAAACACGTTTCACTAGTGAAAGCATAACCGAATACGGTGAACAGTAGCCGAATCGGGGTCCATGAAGAAGGAACAAACATTACCAAAGAAGATAAATCTATCGGATTGAATCGAAATCTAATCCACCGGATGATTAGCTCTAAAACAACCCAAAAACTCGCATCTACCGCGTGATACCCAGTTCTTTCAAGATTTATACAAGGTTTGATAAGCTTGAACCCGCAACACGTAACAACCTAGATCGATTCGGTTTCGGCTATCGGGGAAAATGTGATCCACGTGCTATTTAAGCCGGGGGTACGAACTCGAGTCGTATAAGGATCAACAAGAGAGGCAAAGCTGATTCAAACCAATCTAGATTGGGCAAAGATGTGTTACATGAATTTAAACATAAAGTAAAACTCAAAGCAACACGGGGTAACTTAATGAATCTATTGAATCTTGCCAAAATCCAATAGAGCCGATAACTAGCTCCAAGCTAGATCTTAGCCCACCGCATGGCTCATGATCTAACAAGAAACCCTCTTGAACCAAGCTTAAATCTACCGCATGATACTAAGCATGGTAACAAGACTACTTGCATCACGATCTAAATCCACCGCATGATACTAGACATGATACAAGGTTGCGGTACTCACGGAGGTCGACGGATCGATGAACCCTCTCGAAGAACTCGACGACACGACAAAGGACTCAAAGGTTTGGCGTAAAGCAGGTTTGTATTGAGAATGTTTTCGAATACAATTACGTACAACCAGGGTCTGTATTTATACCCTGTCATGGCATGACTTCGAATGGACTACGAGCACAATATTTGATACCTAATTTATCTCTAAGTGCGATCGCTTATCCTTCCATTCGTCCCTTCCGCTCGGGCCACGTCATCGCGCAATCCCACAAAATCAGCGCAAACAGTTTCCTTGCCGAACGGAAACAAATTGCCGACCGTGGGCTCCTTTGCCGAATCTTTCGAAGAAACCTTCCTTCTTCCGGACGGATCTTCTCACCGGGTTGGACCCACAAATCGGACACCTTCCCGTACCAAATTTTGGTGTTAACAATCTCTACTGCATGAACCTTCTTACAAAGTTCTACAATGGCTCCCTATCTTTCTTCTTGTAGTTGAAAAAGGGCAGGCCTTTCTCTCCCAGCTTGCTGATGAAGCGACCTAGAGCCGCCATCATTCCTATGAGCTTCATGATGTCCTTCTTCCCGGTAGGCTTCTTCATCCTGCGGATGGCATCGACCTTGGTGGGGTTCGCCTTGATGCCCCGGTGGCTGACCATGAAGCCTAGGAGCTTGCTAGATTGAGCTTCCAACGGTAGCATCGAAGGTTGGCGAAGGTCTGGGCAAGGTCGGTGATGAGGTTGTCCTCCACCATGGTCTTGACAACTACGTCGTCGACATAGGCTTCGACGTTGTCACCGATCTGAGACTCCAAGCACTTCTGGATGGCCTTCTAGTAGGTCGCTCTAGCATTCTTGAGGCCGAACATCATGGTCATGTAGCAGTAAATGTTGTGGTGGCGTTATGAACACCATTTTGTCTTGGTCAAAGACCTTCAAGGCTATCTAGTGATATCCTGAGTAGCAATCGAGGAAGCATAACGGACGCTTCTAGCCGTGGAGTCCACAACCTGGTCAATGCGTGGAAGAGGGAAGAGGTCTTTATGGTAGTGCCTGTTGAGATCGGTGTAGTCGATACACATTCTCCATTGACCGATTTTCTTGGGTACAAGCACTGGGTTGGCGATCCAAACCGGGTTTTTACATTCACATATGAATCCGGCAGCTAGGAGCTTTATTATCTCTACCCTAATGACCTCATTGCGATCCTTCGCAAAGCGGCACAACTTCTACTTGGCAGGCTTGGCCGTCTTGCTTACATCCAAGGAGTGCTCAGCCAGCTCCATGGGAACACCCGGCATATCCGATGGGGTCCATGCGAATATGTCCGCGTTATCCCGGAGGAAACTAGTGAGCGCAAGTTCCTATTTGTCCCCGAGGTTGTCACCGATGACCACCGTCTTCTCTGGGTTAGGTAGGCCGAGGCAAACCCTCTTCGTTGACGGCATGGCATCCAGGGTGGTGTCGGTGCGTTATTGCTATGGGACAGTTAGGTCGCTCGGAGCGACCTTCGTGGCCTCAGCGGCCATAACGGCCGAGGTGTCAACGCAAGCGTTCGTCATGGCGATGTCGAGGGCCTCGTTGTTGCACTTCAACGATACTATGAGGTCGACATAGACAGAGAGGACCCCATTTGGAGTCGGCATCTTCAACACCAAGTAGGTGTAGTGCGAGATGGTCATGAACCTGGTCAACATGGGGCAACCTATGATGGCATGGTAGGAGGACTTGAAGTCAGCGACCTCGAAGCTGAGGTACTCCGTGCGGAAGTTGTCCTCCATGCCAAAGGTCACAGAGAGGGAGACTCGACCCAGGGGGTAGGCCTCCTTGCTGGGGACGATGCCGAAGAAAGGCTCGTCACACGCTTTAATCTTCTTGAAGTCAAAGTCCATCTTCTTCAAGGTCTCAACAAAGATGATGTTGAGCCCACTCCCTCCATCGATGAGGGCCCGGAGAAGCAGGCCTCCCTCCACTATGGGCTCGACGACGAGTGGGTAGGACCCGGGGTCTAGGATATGGACCCAGTGATCAGCTCTGGAGAACGTGATTGGATGCTCAGACCAATGCAAAGGCCACACCGACTGGGTATGGATGAGGTGGATCTCGCGTTTGTCCTTGCGGTAGCGCCTTCTGCTCACGTGAGACTTTAGGCCTCCAATGATCATGTTGATTGATCGCTTGGCCTGCTGGAGGGGTCATTGGCACTATGTGAAAACCTCAAATAGGTCATGCAGCATTTGTAACGGGCCATTAACGCCCGTTACATCCACCCACATCTGCAACGGTTGTTGTTTGGCACTCGTTACCTATAAGCGCGCCAGGACGACCCCGGGGTTGGCCTCCACAAACGCCTGTTACCAATGTGGACTTCTAGTAACGGGCTTATTAAATGCTCGTTACATAAATTCTTTGTAATGGATGTTAAAGAGACCCCGTTACAAATGTTAAACCTATCGGTAACAGGCTTGTAAAGTTCGTTACTGATCAATGCTCTATAAGACTATCAGTAACGATCTGCTTAAGTCTGTTACTGATCGCCGACGTATTGGAACGGGCTATAAAGTCCGTTACCCATAATTTCGCACTGGAGACGCATGCTTGTAGGATGCGTCTCTTTTGTTGGCGACCCAATTGGATGCGTCTCGTGTCTTAGGACTCATCTCCTTTGATTGCCACCCAGGGTCGCCTTTTTTTCTCACATCGGAGACGCACGTTGTTATTGCTCGTCTATGTCTTCTCCTTCTGACACAACTCGCTCTCGCTCCGCAGAAGGCCACTCCTGTTCTAGCAACAATACTCTCTCTCTCTCCTCAGAAGGTCACTCACTCAATCTGTGTGCTCAGATGTCCCCGCCGACCTGTCTCGTTCGCCGCCGCCAGCTGCGCGTGCTTTGAGGATCGCACTTAATTTCTCTCCTCAGAAAGTCGGCGCTGCAGCAAGCCGACCGGCCGCGTGCGCGACGGCGAAAGGGGCTAGCGGACGTCGACCGCGCTGTCCCCCCGCTGTCGCCTCGATCGCGACGCCGCCTCCGATCCTCCTCCTCGCGGTCGCGCTCGCCTCGTAGAAAGTCCTCGTCAAGGTGGAAATTAATTGCCCCTTTTATTGAAATTCTTTATTGTCCTAATCCTCTTGTGTGTTATAGGTTTTAATTTCTGTGTGATGAATTATGCTCATTTGGTGTATGTAATGTAGATGGCATCTGCTGCTCGGGCTTGGATGTACAGACAACCCCAAGAAGATTGGGAGAATTTCTTAAGCGGGGTCAATGGTTTTCTAAATCAAGCAGAGGCGGATATGAGAAACCGTGGTGTTTAGGCAATGCTTTGCCCCTATATAGATTGTCTCAACCAAAAGAAATTCGCACAACAGGAAATCATTTTTCATCATTTGGTCACATGTGGTTTCACAAAAAATTACACGTGTTAGAATAAACATGGTGAGGAAGGCCTTAATAAACTCGAAGCAAGCTGCCTAAATGAAGGTGAAGTGCGACACCATACTACCGACCATGACGAAGACCTTGATGATAGTGAACTTTTTGAGGAAAATGAACCATTATTCCCACCAAATGTGTTGAGGTCTTATCTGGAATGCTTGGATGAACTTTGTCTTGAGATCAACCCAACTGCAGACTGAGTGTGGTTGTAGCAGAGTACCAATTGAGGACTGGGCCTTCACACACAATGATGAAGGATTTGGCCAGTGCGACATCATCTCCTCCTGCTGAATTAACAGCTGATTCATATCTCATAAGGAACTGTCTAGAGTTTCCGATGCCATTGTACTTTGGGAGAGAGTGGCTTGAACTTTGGCGGCTATGGTGTTGTTTGCAACCCAATAGATAGTGGTGGGTCTGGATCCACGAATTGCGAAATTCCATTACCCACGAAGAAATTTTCTTTCGGGGTTCTTTTGTTCTGGCCTGAGTTCTGGTGTGGTGAATCTCAGTGAACTGTTTTCTTGTTCTTTCATTTCTTTGATTTCTCTTTGCATTCTTTCGATTTGTTCTTTTGCTTGGTTAAGTTTTTCTAGTTTTTCTGAAACTCTTCTTTTTGCCTCTAGCTGGTTCGCGAATATTTCTTTCTCTTTCTGAAGCTGTTGTACTTTTTGTTGTACTCTTTCCTGTTCTCTATCGACAGCCTAGTCGTCATCTTCATCATCATCTCCTTCAGCGAATGGTTCTAAAGTATGTGCTGTTTTCTCAGCTCTTGCCTTCTGAAGAGCCTCAAGTTTTGCCCTCTGTTCTTGATCTATGGTATGTGAAGGTTCTGCCGTGAAAGAGACTCCGTTGTCTTCTTCATTGTGGTGATCTTCTTGGTCGGTTTCAGTGGGTGTGTTCTTCTTGGACTTCTCCTGTGGAGGCATCGTGAGTTGTTTTGGGGCTAAAACCACGGTGGGCGCCAATGTTGGGGGGTCCGAAAATCGGATGGGGTCCCCGAACACGAGACTATGGAGCAAACACACGAAAGTCATGAAGAAATCGGAGACAAAGAATCTCCGAAAGCCTGCACTCGCCTCAAAAGTTGTGAATCCCTTTACACGTGCCCTCGCGCCCCCTTTTATAGGGAGACGAAGGGACTTTTACATTTCGAGATTACCCTCAAATCTAAAGAATATTCCTAGTGTGAACATGTTCATAAATGTCTTTTACATCCTGTGATTTGCGGGGCTAATTTCATACATTTACAAGCCAGCCACTAGTTCACACTTTAAACCCGAACTTTTTGAGATGACGTCTTTGACTTGGCCTTCCTTGAACCTTCGAAGTTTCATTCACGAAGATTATTACTCATCGATAGTCCCGAACTGAGACTTCCCGCAATTCGCAGGTTCCCGACTTCCTGAGTTTGACGAGTAAGCATCCTGAAACAAACAACAGACCTGCGAATCGAAACCAAATTCGGCAGTCTCTTCATGAAATATTAGAAGGTTAGCAATTTACGCAGAAATCATCAGGACATCTTCCATGAACATTCTCTTGCTTCGAAGTAGAGTTTTCCACTTTTAGGCATATTCACGAACATTTTCATGAATTCGACAACTCCGACTGATTCGATGGCGAAATTTTTTTTTGCCAATTCCCCAACATCCGACAGCCTCGCAACTTCTGTTGCTTTTCTTCGTTTCAGTTTGCTCTTGGGCTGATGGTTTTCAATTTTCAAAGCTTTGGCGGAATGGAATGCCTTTGCTGCTGCGAAAGAGAACCGTACTGAACGAGAAACTGATCAGAGAGCACAGAGAACGTTCCGACGAAACTGGCTGGCGGGCAAATCATACAGATGCACAGTTGGCGAGCTGAACGTACGAGCCGGCATGCGGTTGTAAACCATGAGAGAAACAGCAGCTAGCAATCAATGGGTTTGGCTGTCTCTCAAATCGGCCTTAATTACTTCTCTGTCCACGGAACAGACGGCATGCTTGGTTCGTGGGCGAGGAGCAATATATTGGCGTGTGAAGATGCAGATAACATCAGCAGTTGCTCTCCATGTTCTCCATGCGTGTCTCCTTAGTATGAATATCCATCTGGAATACTACAAACTTTGGACATTAACAGTTTGGCTACTTAATGTGTTACCGTTGGCTTATTAACGTCAAGATGTGTGATCGAATTGTGCGTGTCCTTAGATAATGGTATTGACGATGATGACACTAGTGGTAATCTGAATGTGACTGACGACGATCGATCTCCAGAAAAAAACATTCCATAATGCTGTCACGGGCGCGGATAGATGATGAGCAATCTAATCCTTCAAACATTCAACCTACCAGTACCAGCTATTCATATAGGCATTAATAATGCAAACATAATTATAGGAGCTGTTAATTGGGCCTTGGAGTAGTAGGGCATATAGCCTATGCACAGCACAACCAATGCGAATGCCAAAAGAGATTGGTTTCAAGCTGGGAAGACAAGGAGAAAAAGTCATGGCGCATGCTACAAGCAATTCCACAATCATGCATGTGCAAGTGCAGTGCGCGAAGAGGTGGAGTACTTGCACGCACAAATTAATTCCCTTTACCTACACGATAAACCCCGTCCTCTCTCTTTAAGGTTCACCAAACGGAAAAGCACATTTTGGCAGCTTTTTCTTGCAAAGCAAAGTCGATGGATGTACAAATGGCCTACCACACATTAGCATCTGATTCTCGGAAAGCATACTGCAAGTAACCAATCAAAGCATGTGAAGTGTTGTTGGTTGGGAGAAGCTAAGCTTTTTATCTTCTGTTTTTACTCGGGCAGACACTTTGGCTCATCATTTGTAATGCAAGTTTTCTTAAAAAAACAAATGCCTATACATGAACTAGCTAGCTAATAACTTAGTAAGGTGGCCCGTGCATTGCATGGCCAAATGGTCTTATATATACTTGCTTCAATATGTTTTAATCATAATCGATTTGATCGGGGACATTTTTTTAGGAATTACACAATACAACAAGACACTCACAATGCACGCACACTCATCCATATGAACATACGCGCAAACCCTACCCTCTAGGAGCATCTTCGAAGACCGAGCCGGCAAATCGTCAAAATTGACGAAGTCACTACAAGCGTCTTGCTGTCGATGAGAACATCGCTTACCACCAAAAACACAAATATTATTAATTCCTGAGAAATTCACTCTCACGGGGAGTTGAACCCATAACCTGAGGTACTACTGAGGCTTTTGTAACCACTAGGCTTCGTGCTCTTTCACAAGACATAATTTATTTTAACTTGGTGTAAGATATGTTTACATACCTCACCGAGGTTTTTTAATAAAATATATGATGATGATGATGATGATGATGATGATGATGATGATGATGATGATGATGATGATGATGATGATGATGATGATGATGATGATGATGATAATAATAATAATAATAATAATAATAATAAAGAGAATGAAATTAAATATAAAAGAGAAATAAATCTGTTTAAAAGTAAATTCACAAAATTCAAGACGTTTTTTTTCAAAAAAAATTCAAGACGTTATATACAAATGCATTTGATATACCTAAAGGATACTTGATATTCTAAGATAATATGCTTATGATAAGTTGGTACTCCGTACGCACTATGTGAGCTACACACTCCTCTAACTTTTCTAACCCGCCCCACAATTGTGACATAGGCCCAGCCGTCATTTGAAGTGTAAATTTGTGAGAACTAGTGTGCACATGTGAATATGGATTTATTAATTCAAGGTGACCTTGTTCCCAAAAAAACTGATGTATTCAGTATGTTCTTATCCTGTAGAGGATTTTATTCTTTTTCAATATATTTTTTGTTGTCTTAAATCTACCTTATAAGCATTGAATTTCCATCAAAATAATAACAAGAAGATGTTGTGTTGCTCTGATTGCTGACCACATTATTGGTGTTGCATGTCATGTGGTCAATCATCACGATCAACCTTTTGCTTACTACAACGACCGGTAAATCTAGCTTAGTGTTTATTATTGGTGAACCCTGTCACTTGGGTTGCCTTAACCTACCAATGGTGAAACTTCCTCTACATAGGAGGAAAAAAAGAACAGGTCGTCCTATACTATGTACTCCTATCCTATTTATTGTTGTCCTCCATTGAGCTACAACTGCAAGAACACTCTTCGTACAGCTCATGGTGTTTCTCGTGTCTATGTTGCGTGTAGAAAAATGGACGTAAATGCCACCATTTCCTAGTTCTTATTCCTAACTTATTAGTTTTATATAACAAATGGTGATACTAAGTTTTTTTATTTTATGCCAATTTTTATTTTTATTCTTTTTTCTAGGTAATATTCCTTATGGATTATATCACATATGTATATTTATGATACAAACATATCTGAATCAATGACATCTGTATTACTTGTTTTTACCTAACAAAATTACTGACGTAAGCATTCTCTTTCTTGGGCTTCCTCTTTCCCTCTCTCTTTAATCATACTAGTAAAGTGCACGTGCGACACGCACGTGTTGCAAAAAAAATAAAAAAATGCTCATCAAACATAGATATTCCAATGCAAATGTTAAGATAGACAATTATTCGATGCAACTATCCAAACCCCACGACTTGCTGCAGCCCAATGGCCTCCCCGGCCCATCAAACAAACGCACCAGGCACAAAATAAAACTCGCAAATAAAACTTGTGCATAACATAATAGATATTGTTCATACAACTACTAACATTCATCCAAATTCCTGACAAAATATGAACAGGCCTCGAGCACCAACATCCTCATGGAGTGCGGGGGCTCGGAGAAGCAGCAACTTCACCCTCGGCCGCATCTGGGAACAGATCCACCTCAAACATGTCGGCGAGGGCCGCAGCATTGTCCGCCATGGATGCGTCAATCTTCCTGACTGTCTCAAGCTCAGCTTCCTCGCCCACGACGTCTTCGGGGACAACATAGCCGTCCAGCAGCAACGTGAAGTTGAGCTTGTAGTGGCTCGAGGTCAACCCCAAGGTCTTCTGGACGCCGAGACGAAGGGCGCCCCGCAAGCGCTCGGTGACCAGACTTCCCAGGGACCGCAGGCGGCTCGCCGCCGAGCTACCATAGGACTGACCCTCGGCTCCCTCGAGCTCGCGACACACATCGAGAGCAGCGGTCTCCAGATTCTTGAGCTCGCCCTGGGCTTCGTCGTAGGCCACCTGGAGAACACGCATCTCCTCTAAAGGATTCGTCGAGCTCTTCTGAAGCTCTGCGACATGACAACAAATGTCAAGCCTCGAAAGGACTTTAGAAAAACTAAAGGGACTGAGGAACGCGACTTACCCTCGGCCCTCATCTTCTCAGTCTCGAGCGCAGCTCGCGCGGCGTCGACATCCTTCTGAAGCTGGCGGATTGAGGTGTCCCGCTCTTGAAGCGCGTTTCTCGCCCCTCCAAGTTCTTCACGCACAATCTGGAGCTGAGATTCCGCTCTCTCACAAGCGGTACGCTCCTCGTCAAGCTGACCCTCTAGCGCCGCTAGCGCATCGCTCTTTTTCTTCAGAGCGTTGGCAAGCCCCTCGACCTCCTGAGCCTTTTGCTCAGCCTGAGCGTGGCGAACTTGCGCGTCCTCTAGTGCCATGCGCTCGCGCTCAGCGCGAGCCTGCGCCTCGGTGAGGGCGGTGTCCTTCAGCGCGTTCTGGGACCTCACCTCGCCGAGAGCAGCGCGCTCCTGCTGGAGCTCGCCGTCCTTGCCCTGCAGCGCGACTCTGAGTTGCTCGATCTCTGTGGCCTTCTGTTTCGCCACAGAACGGTGGGTGTTGCACTCCTCCTCTGTACGGCGCAGGTCATTCTCCCTCATATTGAAGTACCTTTGCACCTCATCCAGATCCTCGCGGAGATGACCGATCATCGGGCGCAAATGGTCATTCTCCTGGCACGCCGCCTCTACAACAGTGTGCAGGTTGGCGATGTGGGTGATTTTGTCCCCTGCGTTGCAACGCAGCCGTTGCCAACACAAACGAGGTGTAGAGGACTTGGATGAGGCTCAAGTGGGAGTGGAAAGAAGATGAAAGGAGCGACGAAACGAATACACGTACCCGGAAGAGCGGCGCCGCCACATTTGTGTGTAGCCTCTCGGCCTCGCGAAGCAGGCGCTGCACACTGGCACCAACCTCAAGGAACTCCTGCCAGTCATTGTACTCTGATCTCGCGCGTTCCACCGTCTGCCATGGGACCTCGGGACGTTCCAGCCCGGTGCACCAATCTTCGGGGAAACCGTCGCCGCTGGGCTGGCGCGATGAGGACGCACCGGCCCTGTGCGGTCTGCCTGTGCAATTCGGTGGCGTGGGTGCGAACCAGAGCGTGGCGTTCCTGTCGTCTGCCTCCTTCGCCATGGGCGAAACCTCCATCACTCCGGCCGTACCGGACCTGGCCACAGGGGCCTGCTCCTCCTCCCGCAGGACGCCCTGCAACGCCACCATCTGAAGCGGCGGTTTCGTCGCAGTCGTCGTCACCGACTGCGATGTCCTCGCTGAGCGAGGTCACGTAGTGTGCACATCGTTGCGCGCCCCCACCCTTAGCGCCTTGGTTGGCGCTAGCTCGGGCGCGATGGGGTCACCAATGCGCCTGGGAGAAAATGAAAAGGAAACATCAGGAACTCGACAGAATGAAATTGGGCAAAACACAGACCACTACGATGCTGCTTACCGTCGGGTCGACACCTGATGTTTGCTTTTTTTCGAGGCCCGCGCCGACGCCCCCCCCCCCCCCGTGTTGGGCACACCCACCGTCACAGTGCCCTCGCCAGCCGAAGCCGCGCCCGCTGCGGAGGCAGCTGCGGCGCGGGCCTGAACAACATATTTTCCTTTGGCCCAAGCGACCAAAGGCACATCGTCATCACTCCCCTCCTCTAGCTCCGACCAGACCACGCCGCCGTCGCTGTTCGTGTTCTCTGGGGTCGTCGGCAGAGCAAGACCTTCTTTATCCCGCTACACCCATACCAGGTTGTGCGCCTTGCGGCGTTCCTCGTGCCTCTTCCTCGTCGCCTTGCCTGCATCCTTCCGCTCTTTATGCTCTTGCTGTCGCACGCGGTTGACCACGTGGGACCTAGGCGTGAGAGGATCTGAGCCATAGGTGCTCGTTTGCATCTCCAGCTGCCGTCGCCACGATTGTCAAGGGTGAACCGACGAGATTAAAGATTAATCGAAAGCAAACGAGGTTGGCAAAAATTTCTTACCAGCTCGATGTGCCCGTCGTCGGGACGCATTTGGGGCGACCACAACACCTCATCGGGTTCGCACACCATCTTCTTCGTGTCCACCGTGTTGTTGACGGTGAAAATCCGTCAACCTAGCCATGAGTTTACCTTCGGTGTTGGCATGACTTTTGTATCTTATCCATTGGTACTAACCCCCGTGGTATAACAAGTTCACTTGTGCATGTCGGTTTTGGAGTTAAGTGTTTTCGCGGGGTTTTAACGTTGAAAGCAAGACTTCCGGGATAAGTTCATTAAGCACCTCATGACAAGACCTTGAAGCCCGATACAAGTCAAGCAATGAAGTGAACATGACTCCAAGAGCCCGAGGACCAAGCCCGAGAAGATGATAAACTCCGAGGACCGAACCAGAAAAGTGCTGAATCTTGCAAGACAAGGAGTTGAGTCCAATTCGGAGAGAAACCGACATCAAAAGGGGAGAGGATCTAGAAGACGCGGGAAGCAACACCGGGCGAAGGAGGCAGCAAACTGGGCCGAAACGAGGCCCGGGCCGGTCGGCCCGGGCCGGCCGACCCGGCGCTTTTTGGGGCCCAATCGGCCTCCCCTTTGACCTAATTGCTTCTCGGGCTATTAATAGCCCCCCCGACCGAGAGCCACGCATCAACCAAGTCGTAATCCGCCGCCGAGGAGCCGAGAATCTTGAGGGACACCATCTCGGAGATGAGGGTCGTGCTAGTTGTCTAGGGTTTCTCTAGCCGACGTGGGAACCTTGCATGGAAGACCACGTCGGAGCTCCGAGCGAGGATCAAGATCGAGGGAGGGCCCGGTGGTGATCTTGTTCATGTAATCATTCATGGTGAAGTTTGTAAGTGAATTCGATTTCTAGCGATCAAGTGCCTTCTCGATGATTTTGTTTTCTTCTTGGTTTTGCTACTTCTACGATCTAGTCTATAGCTAGATTACATAGGGTGCTCTTGTAGCCGCGGTGGCTAGAGGTGCATACCGGACCGGCCAAGTGATTTCAACTTGTTCTATCGAACTCGCCCTAGACTACCCGCATGAGTAGGGATACGTTGTGACAGAACGGGGGTTCCGAAAGGCGGGCGTTTTCGGAGTCGGATGGGAAGGCCACGATTCAAAGATGTTTTTAATGAGATTCGCTTTTCTATCTTCATCTATCTTGTTTGGAGCTACAACATAAGCATGATCTAGACTCTCTAGATCGGTTATCTCTTGCTTTCTCTTGCTACCTCTTTAGTAGATTAGATTAGATGTATTTTCTTTATGAGTTAGTAGATTAAATGCAATTTGGTTCTTCATAAGATAGCTTACCTTACTTTACTAGATTGAATCCTTGCGTTGCACATTGTTCCACGGATTCGATACCTTGGGTTCACCACTCGAGGGAAGAAGGGTCCCTTGACTACGACGGGAGACTCGTCCTCTTGCAAGTCTAAACGAACTTTGATACAATTATTAACCGTCAACAAGCCCATTTTTCTGGCGCCGTTGCGGGTGAACATGCAATCAAGATCCGATCTAGTATCGCTTATCTTTCAGTTTTTCTTTTGATTTTCTTTTGCATCTCTTAAGTTTGATCATCCTCAAAAAGAAAAAAATCAATCTAATCTAGTTTTGATTAACTTTTCTTTTTTTTAGATTTTTGTTTTATTGCTAACCCTAACCGGAGATGGTTGGCTACCTCTCCAAGAAACCCAAACTTTTTTGTGGATGATCCAGGAAAACTTTACCGGCAAAGGAGACTTGCAACACAAGCTAAAGGGTTGGAAACCCTAGTTTCAAAAGTTGAAGACGAAGGACCGTCGAAATCTCCAAGGGAATCACCACCTCCAAGTCCAAAGGGAGATCAACCTCAACCACCGGAGCGCAAGATCAAGCTATGCACCCGGACATCATTGATCTACCTATCATAAACCTTCAAGACGTCGGGAGGCCGTTCAGGATCAAGGTCTCAACTATCCGCATGACGATTGCGAGAGCTGAATGCATACGAGCCGGATTCCTTGAGTGGCATATCGGTTTACTTAAGAGGAGGATGGAGAAGATGGAGATGGAGAAAGAAGCTCAACACCTAAAGGCCGCCGAAGCAAGATCCACGTGCAAGGAGTGTGTGGAGTACGACCATGTCCAAGGTAACCCCGATTTAATGCAAGTTCGTCCATCCAAGATTTGGTTTCTCTTTGTACACAATTCAAGGACTTGATGGACGAGCAAGCTAAGATCAACAAGGACGTCGTCACTAAGTTCGAGGCTATGGAGAAAATATTGCAGAATTTAGATGGCAAGGTGACGAAGGGGGAAGCTCTATACGTGAAGTGATCATCATGATGAAGATGCTAGACGCAAGTGGGACAACTTGTCGGGCGCCCGATGGGTAACAAAGAAGAATATCCGAGACAACTCCAAGGTCCCAAGACGGCGAAGGCTACTCAAACTCATTCGGGAGAGATGGAGGATCAAACTAGGAGACCATGAAGACCACAACCGAAGGACCGGAGTTTGAGATGCCGAGCCACTACATGAAGGAAGTTGTTGCATCCGTCAAGACCAAATGACAAAGCCGACTCGTGAAGACCAAAAAAATTAACTAAGCCAAAGAAGAAGCCCGTGCCCAAGATGGTGCGGAAGTGGGTACCCAAGATTGCAATGCCCACAAAGAGTGTTGATCCGAAGTAATCAAGTGAAGAAGTCTAGCCATGAACTATAAACGAAGCGCTAGGCGGGAGGCAACCCGTTTCGTCGAGTCAAGAATAAGCTACCGGGAGGACAACCCGATTCCAGGTTTTTTGAGTCTTTTTAAGTAATTTAGTTTTGAATTTTACTACGCAAAGACATTAGACTTAGAATGGTTGAACTATGTTAGAGACATAATTCTTGGTTGAATATTTTGTGTGATCATAAACCCTTTACATGAACCATCCTATGTGATTGTTTGCTTCTTTTCGAGAAACCAAAACCAAAAAAAATAATTCAGAACCTACTCAACCTTTCATCCTCTTTATGATGTTGTGGTTGACTTCTTTTACATGCTAAAAACACACGAGTAGAGCCACGACTTGTATCTAGATGTTATTTAAATTTCAGCATGTGGTAGGACTCGCGTGAACCTAGAAACTTGATTTTTGGTTGGTTTAAAAATTCATATCCTTGGTTTCTCTAGAGTTAGAATTTTTCTAAGCCTCTTTTGATTTTATTTTATTCAAAATCTCTCTTATCTAATCAAAATTACAACCTAAACATATGCCCCATGATCGAGCCGGGAAAAGTTTGCTTTTAATCAATGAAGGTAAACTATACCGGTGAGACCGATATCAACGTAGTCGGAAAATATTTTCGACTTACATTTGTTTTTAGTGGTTTAAAAACTTCTCTAAATTTATGCTTGAGCTCTTGCATGGCTCTGAAAAATATTTTTAAATTTCGAAATTAGAGGAGTGCTTAACCTTAAACACACTTAAACGGGGCAATCTAGTTTGAATTAATCGAGGCATGCACCAAGTCCACCAAGTCCACATGCAAAGGACAAGCATGGTGGGCAGCAAGCATAAACTTTGCAGGAATTTCATGGTGGCATGTGAAGCAAGTGGAGCAAGGGAGCATGGACATGACTCAAGGCATGAAGCATCAAGTGGAAGGACCAATGAGTGGACGAGAGCGTTTGGGCGGTGCAACTCGTGGAGCACGCGAGCGGGGAAAGTTGTAGAGGCAAGATGATCATGCCGGAAGAAAGCCGAGGCGGGGAGGAGCACCGGAGCCACCCAAGCCGGTTGGCCCGAGCCGGCCGGCCTCCCCTACTAAGGAGCCCCCCCGGCTCCCGTTTTCCGCGAGCAAGCTTCCCTCTCCTTCCTCGGTTTGTGTGTTCAAGTTTGTTTCCCTAGAACCTCCGTAGACATAGCCAACCTTCCCAAGCTTGATAGCTCAAAAAGAAATCCACACCCTTAATCCACTCAAAGTCCAGACTCCAAAATAATATTTGTGTACCTTGTTACCGGGTGAAAACCCCGGATATATATTTGTGAGGGAGAGTGCTGCAATCATGGAAGAAAACTACAAGCCTTTTCACAAAAAAAAGAAGGGATCATCGTCGTCTAAGCCATCATCGACAACCTCTTCGAGGAGGCACTCGGTTTCCGAGTCTCCTCGGAGTATGGAGGAGGACACGGCACCGCCGAGGAGGAACCACACTCTTCTCCTCGGTGGCATGAGGGCTACACGAAACTCGTTTATGAGGTTCACCAAACTTCAAGGACATATGGAGGAGCCGCCCGTCCAACCTCGCCACTCGACACGATCATCCGCTCCACCTCCATATGCTCCGTGGTATTCCGAGGGGTATGTCATCATGACGGAGGAGGTGGAGAAGAAGCTCGATCGCCTTAAGTAGAGGCTTGTAGCGAACGTCGACATCGACGACCAAGCTCTCCACATATTGGGTTTCATACCGGACACCGGTGCAATTCTCTAACGGAGTGTCGGCAAACACCCACAAGGAATTGGCCTAGGAAATTCTCATGACCATGGCGCATACCCTTGATGAAGGAGTGCTGAGTCTCTCATTCCGTTTGGAGAGAGCCCACAAGTGGAGAAGAAGGAAGACACCGTCGGAAGGGTAACCTTGATCAACGATGCCATTTCTAGCACTTTGATGGGGTAATCCCCTTTCATCCATGGGTTGCAATCGATCTTGAGATGTAATCGAACTTTGTTGGATTATCTATCTATCATCTTACACCGTGACCATCATAGGTCTAGTCATGAATACCTTCGCGTAGTGAGAGTACGAGAGGAGGGAAAGGGCGAAACCGTGGTCACAACCACCGATAGATTAGATTGGCTTTCATGTTCAAAACGATTGCATGTTCTAGTATCGTAGACCCATGGGCGAGTGTCTCCTATTTTCAAAAGGGAGCTCGGAACAAGTGGATGTGCATGAGGGCACATGGGAAGGTTTTTGGAGTATGATCATGGGAGGAGACCATCAACGAAGAAATACTATCCGGAACCCCATCATACAAGTATGTCACTTTTGTGCAATTGGATTTTTGGGGAGAATAAGAGAGACAAAGATAACCAACGCGGAGTTGAATTGGCTTTACTCGGTTTTGCCGGGCGACCAATCAACCCTACTCACCTATGATCAACCGGTGGTGTTGTGAGCAACATCGGATTCGGGAGATTGGGTTGTTACCTCTCCATGTTGATTATCTCTTTAAAACCGGGTATTACAAGGAACCCAAATCATCTCCTACCCGGGACTTCCCTAGGAATATATGAAGAAAGGAAAATTTATAAGTGAAGATGAGAGAGGAGGCTTCAAGGTGGCCTAGGTGAATTTGCCCCTTTCGGAAGTATGGTTAAGACTTTTTCTTGAGGGGAAAGAAGATTGGTTAGAGGAAGGACTTCTTGTGTCGGCAAAGAAAAATAGGATCTTCTATGGCCCAAGAAGGAAGTGCACAACAAAATTTGGAGGAATCCGGTGCCGCCAAGTTACTACGGTGGTGTACCAATGCAAGCATGGGGGGCCGGTGTAGCCATACCCCCACCAATTTTGCGGTGCCCAACATAGCCTTTGCGGAGCCATATGCACACCTTCCTCAACCACAACAAAATGTGGCCACCATTGGAGGATACGCTGCAAGGAACGTGCAAATTATTGCAGCCATCCTAACCAATTCAAACCAAATGGGTGAAGGAAATGCAAACGTCACTTATGTGCTTGGACACCTTCACCTAGCACCGTCGGACAATTCATAGGAGGAGTGGTGCATTCCTATTACAAGTAAGGGCACAACAACCAAGACTATCAATATCAACCACCGGCGGAAGATTAGAGAGAGGAGGAGCTTTAGTTATCTTTCCTTTACCCCCTTTTCTTTAATTTTCAGCTTGGATGTGCCTATGTATGCGTAGTATTATCAGCTTTACTTTAAGTTTTAGTTTTTAGTTTAATTTTCAGCGTGTGTGTTAGTTTTTATTTTCATCATGAATAATGTCACCACCAAGTTTTTACCATTAGTAAAGTTACAAAGTTTGTGCCATGATGATATATGATTATAATTGCCACTTTTTTATCTTTGTAATTGATTTATGCATGTTTAACCTAGTGCTCTCTTAAAAATACAAATCTGAAATTATCTAAATGCTAGCTTAATCTTTAGTGGAGGTTATGATATAGATAAAGACCCATAGTGTTTTATGTGCTCTCAAGTTTTAGATGGATTAAAGATGATTTATTTTTGTTCTTAAATGTAAAGCTAACCTTGTCATAAATACCTCTTGCGTGTTGCTCTACCTATCCGAGCCAAATAAATATTTGAGTGCAAAAACATAGTATACAAGATTTATTTTTGGGTGAGTTATTTCAGGCCTTGATTTCTCTGGCCCGAGACTAAGAAGCTGGTCATTCCGTTTTTGCGTATCTATCTTTTTGCTAGCCTTCTATCCGTGCATTGTGTATCCCCACATCGGAGATCTCACAAACCTCGCCGGATATCCACCCTTAAAACCAAATATCATCTTTTGTGATTACCTCCTTGACCACAACCTATTGTTGAGAATGGATCATCAATTCAAGGAAGATCGCAAGACGGTGCCAACATTGAAGAATTCAAGTATCTCTCCAAGGAAAAATATTTTCGGTACCTACCTTATTTATCGCCTCTTTGGTCAAGGACGAGCAACGTCTAAGCATGGGGGAGGAGGTAGGTACGATGCAATTTTCAGATTTCAAAGGGGAGTATTTTAAAAAAAATAAATGAAAAATGATGAATGAAAGAAAATTCAAAGGCGATGTACGGACCTCCAAGGTGAAAGTCACGTTACCGAATATATGACAGAAAAAAATGAATGAATGAGAAAAAGAAAGAAAGAAAGAAAGAAAGGAAAAAAAGAAGGAGAAATATGAGAAAGAGAAAAAAATATGAGTATGCGTAAAGTGAACTCCCCGGTTCTCTAAAGTGCATTAGGAAATTCAAGGCTTCAAGATTAAAAGATCCATTCTCATTTTCCAACCATGTGCAATCCGATAACGAGGACTTCCTTTGTGCCTCGGGATCTCCCTTTGTCATTTGCACATGTCCACTCATCTCAAGTGTGTGTATTTTTCTCTTTCCCCTCCTTGATTTAACATTATTTTCCAATGACCTTTTTGACGAGTCTCGGTAAGACCATGAGAAGCTTGTCTTGTTTTGACAACATCTCATTTATAAAATCTTGTTAGGACTAAACTTTCCCAAAGCTCCATATAAAGCCTACCACGCATATATGTTATGAGAGGGAAAGGAGTAGAATATATAGGCTTGAGAGACAAGATGAGATGAGAGTTCATGAGCAAGATGCAAGGTGGTTTAAATTTGTGAACTTGGTTTAGCTCTTTTTCATCTTGTTCTTTATTTCAAAATTTCTGAGATCCATTTGAATTTTGGGAGCATGTTAATACTTGTGGGATAAGCTTAATTAAATATCTACCCTCCGTAGGGATGAAGGCTAGTACATTATGGAACTTTAACGAATTAAACTTTTGAGAGCATTATGTTTTTTTCTATGATCAAGTGCAAGGTTTAAACAGTGAAGGGCAACGATGATATCCATCGAAGGCTTAATCGAGGACGAGCAAGGTTTAAGCATGGGGGAGATGTTTACGGTGAAAATCCGTCAACCTAGCCATGAGTTTACCTTCGGTGTTGGCATGACTTTTGTATCTTATCCATTGGTACTAACCCCCGTGGTATAACAAGTTCACTTGTGCATGTCGGTTTTGGAGTTAAGTGTTTTCACAAAGTTTTAACGTTGAAAGCAAGACTTCCGGGATAAGTTCATTAAGCACCTCATGACAAGACCTTGAAGCCCGATACAAGTCAAGCAATGAAGTGAACATGACTCCAAGAGCCCGAGGACCAAGCCCGAGAAGATGATAAACTCCGAGGACCGAACCAGAAAAGTGTTGAATCTTGCAAGACAAGGAGTTGAGTCCAATTCGGAGAGAAACCGACGTCAAGGGCCCACATGCAAAAGGGGAGAGCATTTAGAAGACGCGGGAAGCAACACGGGCGAAGGAGGCGACAAGGCGGGCCGAAACAGGCCCGAGCCGGTCGGCCCAGCCGGCCGGCCCGGCCCTTTTCGGGGCCCAATCGGCCTCCCCTCCGACCTAATTGCTTCTCGGGCTATTAATAGCCCCCCCGACCGAGAGCCACGCATCAACCAAGTAGTAATCCGCCGCCGAGGAGCCAAGAAGCTTAAGGGACACCATCTCGGAGATGAGGGTCGTGCTAGTTGTCTAGGGTTTCCCTAGCCGACGTGGGAACCTTGCATGGAAGACCACGTCGAGCTCCGGAGTGAGGATCAAGATCGAGGGAGGGCCCGGTGGTGATCTTGTTCATGTAATCATTCATGGTGAAGTTTGTAAGTGAATTCGATTTCTAGCGATCAAGTGCCTTCTCGATGATTTTGTTTTCTTCTTGGTTTTGCATCTTCTACGATCTAGTCTATAGCTAGATTACATAGGGTGATCTTGTAGCCGCGGTGGCTAGAGGTGCATACGGACCGGCCAAGTGATTTCAACTTGTTCTATCGAACTCGCCCTAGACTACCCGCATGAGTAGGGATACGTTGTGACGAACGGGGGTTCGAAAGGCGGGCGTTTTCGGAGTCGGATGGGAAGGCCACAATTCAATGATGCTTTTAATGAGATTCACTTTTCTATCTTCATCTATCTTGTTTGGAGCTACAACATAAGCATGATCTAGACTCTCTAGATCGGTTATCTCTTGCTTTCTCTTCCTACCTCTTTAGTAGATTAGATGTGTTTTCTTTATGAGTTAGTAGATTAGATGCAATTTGGTTCTTCATAAGATAGCTTACCTTACTTTACTAGATTGAATCCTTGCGTTGCACATTGTTCCACGGATTCGATACCTTGGGTTCACCACTCGAGGGAAGAAGGGTCCCTTGACTACGACGGGAGACTTGTCCGCTTGCAAGTCTAAACGAACTTTGATACAACTATTAACCGTCAACACGCGCGCTTTGCCCTCTGGGCCGTGTACACCGAGGCAAAGGGTTTGGCCAGCAGGCGCGAGCGCGCCAGCGCGTCGGGGTCCGCGCCCTCCCCCATCTCGTAGATGGGAAGCGCCCTCTCCATGAGGGGAATTACCCGCCGCCTGTGGCATTGTGCGAGGACGGCCGCCGCGGTCAGCCCTGCATCCCTCAAGGCCTTCAGAGCCTTCATGTAGGGAGCGAGCTTCACCCTTCGCACCTCGTCGGACACCCCGAACAACCAGTTGTACGGGCGGCTGTCCAGGACCTTGCCGGTGTAGGGTGGAAGGCCGGCGCCGTCATTGCGGAGCTAGAATCATGACTTCTCCCACTCCGAGTTGTTGGTCGTCATGTTGCAGGGCGGGTACACGCCGAATCCCCTCTTCCGCAGCGAGAACGTGAGCCCGCCGGCGTGAACGGGCCGACGCTTGCCCTTGCCCCCGTTTGACGCCCCAGGTTTTTAATTAACCCTAATCGTGGGTCAACCCGGTTGACAATAGTCAAATCACAGTCAACCTGGGTCCTCACCTCGAAAAACTCATCAACAAACTCTAGTGACACCTTTGATCTAGTGGACACACATGTGGGGTCAACCCATGGTCAAAGCCTTGGTCAAACCCCACTCAAACCCTAGTAACCCTAGATGTCTTTCGGAACTTTTGCCGCGTTCCCCAAAATTCACCTAAACACTTAAAAATCTACCTTTATGAAAGTTGTCCAGCCTGTTGAGGGACACAACTTTCATGTAGATTGGCATTTCAAATTTTTAGTGGCAAAGGGTGAAAAACTTGCTCAAAGGTCAGTACCTCCTGGCTCATGTTCATGGCAACTGAGTGGCATTCAAAGTTGGTAAGCCCTACCTACAAAATCTATCGAGAAAAATACTATATAGCCTTTTTGAAAGTGGCAGAGGATAGCTAGATCTACAACTTTCGTATTCAATGTTTGGTGCACTTGTATACAAGATTTTGGAGAAAATTATTTTCAAGCTGGTGACTGGCAAAACAATTTGGCAAGGGCGCCGCCGCGACGTCGCGCGCGCCCGCGCGCCGCGCGCGCGCGCGCCGCGCGCCGGCCGACCTCGGCGTCCGCGTCGCGCGCCCCGCCCAAGGCCGCCCGTCGTCCCGACCGCGCCTTCCCCACGCGCTCACGCCCCGAGGCTCCTTGGAGTCCTCCCGGGTCGCGCGCCGTCGTTTGTCCGCGCCGCACGGCGGGGCGCGCGCCATGGACCGCCGGGTCCGACGGCGGCACCCCCGCCGTACGCGCGTCGGTCGAGGACCGGGTACCACGGCGACATCTTCGTCGTTCGCCGCCGTCACCCCGAAGCCGAGCCGCTTCTATAAATACCCCCGCATTTCCCCCTCCTCCACCGGCATTGCCTCGCCATCGTGCCATCCGCGCCGCCGCCGTCGAGCTACGCCACTCCCCGCCTTCCACGGTCGAGCAAATTCCTTCCCTAGACCCTATTGAACCGTCGCGTGCCACTTGTTGTCCGGGCCGAGCCCGCGTCGTCGCCGGAGCCGAGCCACCGCGGCCACCGTCGTCGGTCCTCGCCGTGCGCCCACGCCGGCGTGTTCTCCGCCCCAACACCGGTCACCCCCGGTGCCCTAGGTGAGCACACGGACGTGCCCCCGCCGCTTCCCCGGCGGGAGCGCGGCCGGCTCACCGGGACTTGGCCGGCGCCGCCGCCTCCCATGGCCAAGAGCCGAATTGCAAGCCCCCAACTCTTTTTAGGGTGCTTTGTGTAATCTAAGGTCGTAATTGTAAAGGAGGAAAAACTACTAGGGGTCCCGGTGCAAAGTGAAGCTTCAATAGTATATCCAATTTGCTGAATCTTGTAAATTCTCTAGAAAATCGTAGGAAAATCAGAAAAATGCAAACCCAATTTTCCTAGATTCCTGGTGAAGATTACTGTAACTTTTGTTATACTCAACTAGTCTGTTTCTTGATATTTTTAGCATGAAAAACAGAAATGTGAAAAACCTAGATCTGTCATATCTTAAAATCCATAGGTCCTCTGTACCCAATTTTTGGATATGTTGTGTGTGATGTTATGACTAGACTCTGTGCCAAGAATTGCACAAAGTTATGATGTAAATCTTTTTATATGAATTATTTTCCATTTATGCAGAATCTTCCTAGGTGATTTTTATAGCTAAAAATAATTATGTTCTTGAGCCCAACTTCTGCATACTGTCTTGTTATGCCAAGCTACACCTCTTGTGAATTAATAAAAATTTTTGATTAATCAGAAGTATTTATTTTTAATATATGCATGTTTTCCTTTGTAATTTAATAATGCAAGATCAGTAGTAGTTCTAGGTGTACTTGCTGCCTTTCTAGGATGGTTTAGGACCAGAGAGCATGTGTGAGGAAGTTTGGAGAAGTTGGATCCTTATTTATTTTTGTATGTAATTAACTTGAATTGCTAGCTAGCTTTTGCTATTTTCAAAGTAATTAATTTTCTAGCTTTCCAAGCCTTGCATGAGTGTTCAGTGGTTCAGTATAGATGTTGAGATGCTTAAGAAACTCTCCACTGAATTTTTAGTGATTTATTGTTTAATAAAAGCTTGAAGCCTTTATAGATTAATGTTGGTTTAAATTAAGAAAGTGCCTTTTAATTCTTGTACCCTTTTTGTGAAGTGTTGTCAAACTTAATTAAAAGTTAAGAATACACCCCTGTTGTTGAAGAATTAAATTGTAAATAATCATTTTGTACACACCTTTACTAGTGACGGGTAAAAGTATTAGACCTTCACATGAAATAACAATTATAAAAAGGAAGCATTAATTAAAGTGTTATTTAAAAGAATAAAACACATGTCCATAATAACCCTCATAAAAAGAAAATAGTGAATAATTACTTGTTAAGGTGAATATGGCCAACAAGAGTTGGATAAGATAAATAAATTATCACATCACCTGAACCCTGCATTACATTCCGTGTAGATCTTCCTGACGGTGACTACTCGCTCGTCCCGAAAGCCAAGGAAGGAGAAGCGGAAGCTACTCTGCATTACGTGGAAGTACTCGACGACCCCGAGGGTGCTCAGGCTAACCTTACTGATGAAGGCAAGCCCCGGTGCATTTAAGCCGGTGTTTCAAAGTTTAATATACAATTATCTATGGATGCTTGTGCATTTAAGTTCAGGAGTTGTATGGAACCATAGATGCATGATCCCTAGGTACCTGTGTCCTTACTAGTATGATAGGTCGATAGCTGCTAAGCTATAGGACCGTTACAAGTCGGGTGATGACGTCACTCGCGAGAATAGGTTCCTAGATAGGAATCATAAGATCTCCTTAAATTCATCACTCATGTGGTAAGAGCACGGGATGTGGACTCCGGTCCAATGGCTATTGTGTGTAAGTGTTTGAATGTACTAAGCACTTGTCGGGAATGGGACCGGTAAGCCTAGTACCTTAATGAGGCGGCAAGGGATCTTACAATTACTCATCTTGGGATGCGTCTCATGGCTAGCTACCGGTGGTGTATGGTGAGTCCGGGTGCCTCGCGGGGTATTCCGGATAGCCTGCACCAAAGACTGTAAGATTCGATCTCGACCCGAAGAGTTTTGGGAACCGCTTGGTGGTTGTCCTCGCGGGGGGCATCCCACCGTGTGTTTAGGTCTACCTTGCAAGGTTTTGAATCAATCGATTGTCGGCCTCTCACCGATATCCGAGACTACTTACTCTACTAGCCATGAGATCCCTAATGATGGAAGTTGATGAATCTTATGCTTGAGTAATTGTATGGGACAACCTTGTCTGTACTAGATTGCTAATCTAGAAAAGGATAAACCTACTAGAACTGGTGCTAAAATCTTGAAAGTAAGGACATACTTTTTGTTACTTTTCAACAAAAAGAAACCCAGTGGCCCAAAGCCTTTCATGTCTAGAGTGGGTGAAGTAGTTATCACTGACGGGTAAGTCTTGCTGAGTATTAGTATACTCAGTCTTGCTATAATCTATTGCTCCAGGCAATGCCTTTGGTGATGTGTGGCCCGGAGAGATCCCGCCCGGCTGGGAGCTGGAGTGGGTGGAGGATGACGACTGAAGGCATCATGGCTGGCCTCCCGTGGTGTTCTCGCTTTCAGCTTAGTTAATTCCGCTGTTTCCGCTGTTTTGAAAACTTTGAACTATGTTGTGATGACAAAAACTTCGGTTTGTAATAATTGAACCCTTCGGGGTAAAGTTTGGATGTTAATTATGTTGTATCTCTGGACTCACCTTCGTTTGAGTTTTAATGCATATATGTCGATCCCTGTTGCTATAGAAGTGATTTACTGGGCATTAACCCTACAACTAACGACAGGATGATACTTTATTACTGCTTAATGACCAAAGTGGATTGGTTTAGGCGGTAGTACGGTATTTTCCTGGGCGGGTTGTCACACCCCGCCGGCCGTGAAGAGCTCGCCCCGGAAGAGGTGGAGCCACAGGTCCCACGAGACGGGGACGCCCAAGAACCCCTCGCAGATGCCTACGAAGGTCGCCGCCTGCGAAATGGAGTTGGGGGCAAAGTTGTGCAGCTCCACGCCGTAGTGGTAGCACAAACCCCTCATGAACTTACTAGCGGGGGCGTTGAATCCCCGCTCATGAAGGCGAATGAAGCTCACCACGTACCCCTCCGGGGGATGCGGCTCCTGATGATGCGCCGCGGAACGATCCATGCTGGCCTGCTCGAGTCGGTGTTGGGCATCAGCTGCTCGCCGTCAACGAGCCCTTGGAGGGTGTGTGCGGTCACGTTGGACCGGTACCACGACGCGACCCTGAGGTACTCAACCATGGTTGGGGCGAAAGCGGAGAACGAGTGTGATGGTGGGGGGAGCAAGTGGGCGTGAGCTCAGAGGGCGTGAGGAGGAAGAAGGCGGGCGCGATGCGAGTGACTGGATAATGTAAAAATTCTCCCCTCTACTCACTTACCATAAATTTTGTAAAAGGAGGCCAAGCATATCGAACTGCCAGGGCCGGGGCCGAGGTGAGCGCCCGCAGTTAATGCGATGGACACTGCCTGGGTCCCACTACTCCTGAAATCACCACGCCCGCGCGAGCGCCATCATGACGGCGCGGTAAAAACGCCAACCGCCTCAGACAGAAAGCCTTGAACAGCCCGTTTACTCCGCCTAAAAAGGCGCGCGCATCACGCTTGCGCAACGCCTCGTGGGCCACGACCATGTACGGGAGGTCCGGGTCCACGGCCGACATGAAATGACGTGAGGATTCAGCTGTGTTTCAAGTGTTGCTGTGTCAAATCGAGATTGTGTGGGTGTTCCGTCTACCGCTCATGTTTGACGCTGTCGAAAATCATGCATTGGATGGATGCCCGAGCGTTGAGAAGGAAGGACGCTTTCAGAGGTGAGAGGCCATGGGGAGAGAGAGCGTCTGTGATCCATGGATTTCCGATTGGGAAACTGTATCCAAGCTCTGTGGCTAGTCTGCGCTCTTTGGATTTTTCAAACTTAGCGAACTGAAACATCTGATCTGAGTAGGTAAAGGAAGGAAAATCAAAAGATATCTCGTTAGTAGCGGAGAGCGAGAGCAGAACAAGGGTTTTCATCAAAAAAAATCCGAAGCGGTTTCATTCGATTTGTTGTGGATTGGATGATGAAAAACCAGCAAGCAGCAAGCGTAGGTTGTGTTGCCGTAGCGCGCCCTACGGAGTTGTACAAAGTCAACAACCGTTTTGGGGCGCAACCATAGGCAACATAGGACTGATGACGGGGTGGGGCACGCAGTGAACTGGTTTTCTAAAAAGATTGGAAGATCCGGCCAAAGAAGGTGATAGCCCTATTCATTATTCCTTCCAAGAGAGAAGGTGAACCCAAAGGTCCAATCAAATGGGGACTCGAGGCCTGATCCCTCGAGGGGACCGTGACGGCCACTCAGGTTCAAGGGTGACCGCGAAGACGATTGCTCGAGGTAGCCCTCGAAAGCACTCGGCGGATCAAACAAGTGCACCAGCCACCCTCGAGCGACCCTCCGCTTCGCTCGAGGGTCGGACGCCACGCGGGCGAACTTCCGGCTCGCTGAGGTAGCCCTCGAAAGTGTGCGGCTGATCAAACAAGTGCACTGGCCACCCTCGAGCGACCCTCCGCTTTGCTCAAGGGTTGGACGCCACGCGGGCGAACTTCCGGCTCGCTCGACGTCCTGGCACCCCTCGAGTAGCTTTCCGCCTCGCTAGAGGGGGTAGCGCCCCCAGCGGGTCTTTTATATTTTAAAATGATGCTGCATAATATGACCAAAAATAATACAACTATATATTTATTAAAATAGTGCAAACCCGTACATGGGAGATTGAATGAGTAATAATCAAAATCATGCCTAGAATGATAGTAAAATAAAAAATTGATCTTACGTCCTACATCTTTGATCAGCTGGGGTACAACGTCTAGGTGTCGACTCAAATCGAAACACATAGCAACCAACAAACGGTGGATATACTCGTCTCCATCAAACCGGTCGGCCAGACTGTGAAGCTCAAGTATTGCTTCATGAGGCCAAGTTTCCAGTGCACCAGTATCATCAGCAAGCTTTTCCATTTCTTTTTTCAAAGCCTTTTCAACCTCTTTAAGTTCTCTAACTACAGTGAAGTTTGGATCAATAACTTGAGTTGCCAAATGTTTGACAGAGGTGTCGAATGGCTCGGTCCATGGATGTAAAGACAACTTCAGACCTGTCATGTACGGCGTTGCTTTCAAAACATGTTTCGTCTCCAGAACGCAGGTGTAAAAGATGAACTACACCAATGTATCCTCCTCTATTAACCTCACAAATCTTGGTGTCAAGATATTGAAACCCTATGCTGGATGCCATTTCCTCGAGAATAACTTCAAGCCCGCCTATAATTTTAACATCACCTACCTATAAATATTAATAATATTAGTAATATTAGTAATAATAGCATATAAACACAGTGTAGATATATCTACCAATATTTTTATAGAGAATATATCACATCACGTGTACAAAATACTGACCTTGAGCAACAATCGGGTATAATCGATGTATGGCCTCGGTAGTTTCGATCTGTACAAACTTTGTAACGCCTGAGTAAATCCATATTGTTGCTGCACCTCACCCGTTGATCTTTCACTTATTAGTTGAAGTTGATTAGCACAATCTCTATAAACCTTTGCCTTATCAACTTGACCAATATCCTTCGCAGCTTTGTTCTCGATTTCATAAGCTTTGTTTAACAACACGTCAGATGCAAAGCCTATGCCTTCCGTGACCATCAAAGACTTGGAATGTACCAACCCATGAATGTTTCTGATCTCAACAAACTGATCCACCAGAATAGCACACCGAGCTTGAATTTCCAAAGCTTTGGAGCAGTTACAATCCAGAACATTAAGATCATGGTCATGCTGAAGCAACTGCAAAGCATCAAGTGCTGTTCGTTGACAAGCATCGTCTTTGCTAGCTCCTTCGGGCATCACCGTGTGTATGCTAACACGTACCATACCTGCCTCCGTGAGCTTTGAAGGTATCTCGAAGGACAACTTGTAATTTAAAAAGGAAGGATGCAATGACAAGTCATCATAAACTGGCTCAGACCCTCCTAATTCCTATATAACAGAACTGAGAACCTTCGTCGCTTGAATGTGGACATCCTGAAGGTTATCAGCCTACACATGTTATTATACATCAAAAAGGTATATAATACATATAGATATTTCATTAAAGACACACGCCGATCATGTTTGTTATGGACGAACCTTCATTGCAACATATGCTTGCTTTGAAGAATCCATTTACATTTAGCGAAGAACGCTATCTGAAAATGACAACAACATTAAAACCGACTATAACTGAATTTATTTGTAAAAAATTATTCTTCTCTTGTTGTGTGATCACACGTGAAACACACCAGAGGTACAGTGACTAATATACATCTCTACTACATCTCGACCCTCCTCATCTGCCTTATTATAGTCGCGTATGTTGAGATAAGTAATACGATGGAATGCCACCTCCTCCTTTTTCCATTTGTACCGGTGTCCATGCAAAGTCTCAACCATTTCAGAGGTGGGCACGCTGACGTACATATATTCACTTTGCCTTGCTACAGCGAAATGAAACTCTTGATACCCAAGAATGTATTGCAGAACAAGGAACACAGTGAAGTACCGACTGTACTTAACACGATCAACTCGACACAAAACAACCCTATCTTAAGGACCATGTCGAACACCAAGCATCTCATCAACCACTCTCGAAGCACACATACGAAAACCACCTGGAGCCATTATTTTCTGAAAAATCAACAACAAATGAATCCTATCTATACAGGGGAATGGATATGACAACATCCAAAAGCAATGTTGTAAGTTTATAATGAAAACATACATACATTGGTGGAATGGGAATGAACACTACATTTTTCTACTACTGCATTTATCCGTGTACTCACCGTCAAGTAGTGTACCTTCCCGTTTCTTCGATGCCGTCTTCTTTTTTGTTGTGTGTCGAGGGGATGAATGAGATGATTGGAAAACTAAACCCGCTGGTTGACGTTATATATAGCAATATACATGTATCAATTTATATGGGAAGTACATGAACCTGTATTAGAAAGGAAGTATATATACCTACAACATCAAGCAAAATGTATTTCCTGCAAAATATTCAGGAGCTTACAAATAGAAAGAAAACAACAGGATCGCAGAGACGGCATGGTTTCGTGCCTTTCTATACAGAGGAGGCAAAGGAAAGGTAGTTTTCCGTCAAACAATTGACAGGCAATCACAATAAACATCGTGTTTCTAAAATAGTGCTAGATATCGTGATGACAGTCTGCAATACATACCGGTGGGCACGGGAATTTCTACAGATACATGCAACGATATGCTATTTATATAAATACATTAATTTACATGCTAATAAATAAAATAAAAATAGAATCATGATCCCTGCTTCTAAAAATAGAGCTAGATATCCTTGCCGATATATCAAGTTATATCGGCAATACTTATGCAAATAAATTTACATGGAACCACATTAATATCGTGGTGGTTGTAGTGCATGCTTCATGATTGATGATACGGTCTAATGAACCTGATACTTGCAAGAATAACTTGCATTATAAATGAAAATGGATCCCTATTTACCAAAAATAAAATGGATCGCAATTTTAATGTATATATAAATTGTGAATACTCATATGACCTCATGAACCATCACTATAGCATCGCTGGATGCACATGAAGCATCACACATACCAAACAACCATGGCTCCCCCTTCCGCACGAGAGGTTGGTGTTAAATGGTGTCAACTTTGCACGGACCTATACGGCGCGATCGTCGACCGCATCGACCAGATGGATGTGATGAACTTCTGGGCGACGTGTGAATCATGGCGTGATAGGTGCCTTGAACTCAGCACCAAAATTCTAAAGTCAGGTATGTAACTTTACTGTCATCTGCACATACTGTGGCCAATCAATGTTTTTATGAGTTTGCATATGTCGCAATATTTACCACCTTTCAAAATACATGTTTCGTGACCAAATGTAGGAACACCTACGCTACTGACATCTAGGCCAGACAATGATGGTACAAATGTGGAATAATCCATTGCAGAGGGGGTGTTTGGTATGCATTCGTTTGATGATCTGACTGCATTCTGCATCGAAAAAGATTCACTGAAACATAGAGTGTGGGTAGGTGGCAAGGATGACTGGCTTGTCATATGGGATAACAGGTGCTCCTTGACACTTAATAACCTTGTAACAGGAGATATAGTACCCCTCCCGTGATTACCCATGATGGGCCAATTTGAAATAAGTCCATGCTATAAGCCACGTAGTCGTTAACTTCGTCGTATTGTACTATGCTAGACGCCTTCAAGCAAAAACGGTTTCTTGGCAATTGCACTTTTTCACGACGGGTTGATGGCATCAACTTCCAAGGGGGTGTTGGATGGAACACGTTTAGGCACTCAACATTTTGGGAAGGATGCGAGGACTACTATATATCGCCCAACGTTGATGTCGTCCTTCACAGGGGAAGGTTAATTTCGGTCGATAACAGTGGGTGCATATATTCTTGGGACATTAAACGGCCAGAAGAATACGCTTTGAGGATGGGTCATCCGTACATACATCATAAACGTTTTGAGGAATCCCCAGAAATCATTCTACCTGGCCAAATCCCCAGCTGATGAGCTTTTGGTGATCTGTGTGCATGGTAATGAAAAAATGTACTATGATCACTCCTGTCAGGTTGTTCTCCACGAGAATGGTAATCGAAGAAGGTATTATGCACCCCTAGCTCCCGGAGAGTCCTGGTCAATGTGCATGATAATTTTTATAACATCCATGCAATGACAGTCTACAAATTTGACAATGCAAAACTATCATGGGAATGCATCCATACAATTGGTTGTAAACACTCCATATTCGTTGGGCTGAACTATCCATTCCACATGGAAAGTGAGTGGATCAAGCCAAACAGTGTATGTGTAGCTGATTTAGACGATATTGATGTCATTATATTCTCCATGGAGCCAGGAAAGAAGTAGATCATGCAGTTGATCGATCTCCCCATTAAAAAGGACGCTCGTTTGCTGAATAAGCATTCTATGAGAACACCGATGTGGTTCCGCCCAACACGACCGTCCAGAGCAAAGAAGCTACTCTAATTTATTATCACTTCAGTTTGGATTATAATGAAGTGTTTATTCTTCGAGAAATTTAAGTATTATACAAGTATAAGTAATATAGCATGATTCCAGTCTTTTGGAAGTCCTGTTCTTTACGATATTGTTTTCTTTCATAATTTTTCTTTTACATAATGTATATTGTATAATACGTCTATTTTAAATGTTTAATTAGGTTCTTTCTCTCTGTTTTTTCTGCTACTATTGGAATCAAATGATTGGAGTGCGTTAATTTTACACCAAGTGCAATAGCCCATTTTCATTACAAAGGCAACTGGAATAAATTATGTTTTACCTCTTCTTTCAATATCGCTCAAACCAAGCAACGTTTCCATCAAATTACGGCCCGCAATCATATTGATATTTATAAGACTGAGCTGGCGACGTTCACCTGTCGTCCAGATGGAAGGAAAGTCCGAAAACTGAGGAAATCAATAACGGCAGTTGAGCGTGCCACGTGTTAGCCTAAAAATTGTTGTGCGCTCGAATAAAAGGACAGTTGGTTGTGTTGACAAATTAAGCTACCAAAAAATGAGAATATCAATCATCAATCATTCTCAATTACAAAAAAGATAGAAATAACATGTCATTATTCAAACATTCATGTGATGCTATAGCATTGAACTCGCGATAGAAAAGTTTACATTATTCCAAATACATTAAGATTGCAAATTTGAGTGATGTCAGCGTGACATCACATTATTTAAATTAAATTAAAGTATGGTAGATACAGTTTTCAATCGACAATGCCACATGTACACTGAATTTCGTCTCCGTCAAAGTCCATGTTCATGCCTGCGTCCCCGTGATTGCCATTAACCATGTGATCGTATGCATCCGCCATAGAAAGGTTTTCCTGTACAGCACGTGAACGTTTTTGTAGAATCCTAACACGGTAACAACGTTTTTCAACCGCTATTTTAATACCATCACGAGTCACTGTCAAACGTCTCAGCCCATCTCTGATATATATAAGGACATGAAATCTAACTATATCAATAAACCAATTTTTTCGATGGTCAGTGGATAATAAAAAAAGTTTGTAACCTTGAAGCGGCGATCCCCATGGGAATCTTTCATTGTCAAAGAAAATGATGGAACTATGTAGCGAAGTTTCCAACGAACCTAAATATTTAAATTAGTATATTAGTAATGACAAAAAAATGTTTCAAACCTACTGCAACAAAATTTTTGAATTAAATAATGAAGCCACACCTCTGTCACGATTGACAAGAACCTTAGTAGCCATCACGAACTTATTACGCAAGTCCGCTTCAACAAAAACTGCACTATGACCCTGTCCGTAGGTGGTCAAAACTCACAAGAATGCGATGTGGTCACTGCACATGACAAAAAAATAATCATAAGTGTTGACACTCAAATCAACCATTGGCGAAAAACATAACGAATAGACATAGTTTCACGACTGACCTAGTGTCCACCAAGCAAATTTCACGAGTACCAAATGGATTGTACTATTCTCGATCCCAAGGACCAACTGAAGCAACAATAGCGAACACAGCTACCATGGTGCCATGAGGTTCAGACATAGCATCAGATAGATCCTGCACGAAGGCAGAGGAGAACATCACTGTCGTGGTCATTTGGGTATGCTTATAGGATGAATGGCACTGTTTTTGATTGGTCCGGAGACATTTTTATAGAGTTATACTTTATTTTTATGGAATGAAATGATACACTAACCATGGAAATAAATCATAATGGAATCACTATAATCCTAATTTCCTAAAATAGTGCTAAATATCTTGATGGTGCATGGAGCAAATGTATACCGAGTTTTAATTTACATAGAATGATATATTACGAATCGAAAAAATTGACATGGAACCACACTAATCTATGTTTACCTAAAATACTTTTAGATATAATGATGGCTGTAGTGCATACAGTTGAGAAAGAAGGTGTAATTTTATGGAAATTGATAAAATAATGAAGCTGATACTTGCAAAATAACTTTAACAGTAAATGAAAATGGATCAATATTTTCCAAAAATAAAGTGGACCGTAACATTCAATGTATAAATCGGTGTGGTGTAAACTATGCACGCACTACCAAACAACCATGGCTCCCCCTTCCGCACGAGATGTTGGTGTGGAATGGTGTCAGTTCTCCACGGACCTATGCGGCACAATCGTCGACCGCATCGACCAGATGGATGTGATGAACTTTTGGGCGACGTGTGAATCATGGCGTGATGCGTGCCAAGAAATCGGCACCAAAATTCTGAAGTCAGGTATCTAACTTAAATTTACAATATATTTTATTTTCAATTCGTCATCTGCGCAAATTATGTCCAATGAATGTTTCATGTGTTTACACACGTCGCATTATTTTCGCATTTGAACATTCTTCTTTCATCACAAAATGTAGGAACATCTATACTCTAGGCCAGACAATAATGGTACAAATGTGGAAGAATCCCTTGCAGAGGGGACGTTTGGTATACATCCATTTGATGATCTGACTGCATTCTGCATCGAAAAAGAGTCATTGACACATAAGATGTGGGTAGGTGGCAAGGATGGCTGGCTTGTCATCTCGGACAATATGTGCTCCCTTACCCTTAATAATATTATAACAAGAGACACAGTACACCTTCCCTCATTAACAATGATGGGCCAATTTCAAATCAACACATTGTATGATTTAGAGATTGTTAATGAGGTATGTAGTCGTAGACTCAGGCGCATCGTACTATGTCGTACGCCTTCAAGCATAAAGGGTTACATGGTAATTGCACTGTTTGATGACGGATTGATAGCTTCAACTTCCAAGGGGGATGTTGGATGGAAAACGCTTAGGCACCCGACGTTTTGGGCCAGATGCCTGGAGTACTATGTATTAACCTTCATTGATGTCGTTCTTCATAGGGGAAGGTTGGTTGCTGTCGAAGAGTATGGTTGCATGTATTCATGGGACATTGACCGTCCACAGGAATACCCTTTGAAACTGACTGGTCCAAATCTACATTATTCTGAGGAATCCCAAGAGTTCACATTCTACCTGGCCAAGTCCCCAGATGATGAGCTTTTGGTGATCTGTGTGCATGGTAATAATGCAAGGTACTTTGAACCATCATGGCGAGTTTTTATCAATGAACATGATCGGTTTTATAACATAGATGCAATGACAGTCTACAATAGGGATGGCAACGGGGACCCGATCCCCGATTCCCCGCGGGGAATTCCTCTATTAGGGGACGGGGATGGCAAGAAATTGATCCCCACGGGGATCTAACCGGGGACAATGTTGTCCCCGTCGGGTCCGGCGGGGGCGGGGATGGTATACCGTCCCTCGTCCCCGATTCCCCGCAGCCCCGCTTGCCGCATTTTGGCCCAAAGAACCCACAAAAATTAGGCCCATTAACATAGGTATATAATCATCGGGGAATCTCCAAACCCTAGCTCTCCCTCATTTTTCCTCACCCGCCGCCCATCCACCGAGCCGCCCGGACCGGACCGCCCGCCGCCGCCGACCGTGGCACCCCCTCTCGCCATTGCTCTAGCCCTCGCTCATCTCCTCACCACAGTACGGCGCCACTAGTTGCGCTGACCGCAAGTGCCATAGGCCAAGTCCTCAGGAGGTAGCCCCCCTGTAGGTGATGGCAATTCTGTGTCTCAGTCACCTAGACCTGAAGACATGATGCAACCGTCTCCATTCCAAGACCCTGCGCAAAGCCATGGAGGCAAGTAGGCAACCGCTAGTGCCACACGAAGAGCCAGGTGTGACTACCGAAGCTCAGATTCAGAAGCACTAAGCTCTTTTGTTTTCTTCACTCTATTAATTTTTCAGTTCAATTCCATTGCGGTTGGAAATTGTACTGAGGTCACTCCGCAATGTCAAATTCTTTTGTGGTTGTCCCACTGTATTTCCATGGTTCTAGATGATGTAAATGTGGGGTTAGAATTTGAGAAAAGTTAGCATTATCTCCTCAGATTTGAAAGCACTGTAAACGTGAGATTTGTGGGTACTGTATGAGGCAGAGTTCCTTTTACTTACTGATGCGATTCGGGGACGGGGATCTCCGCGGGGATAAATCCCCGTGCGGGGACGGGGATGGGTGGAAAGCGCCCCCCGCGAGCTTTAGCGGGGACAGGGGCGGGGAAATTCTTTCCCCGCGGGGACGGGGATGGTAAGCCATTCCCCGACGGGGAATTCCCCGTTGCCATCCCTAGTCTACAAGTATGATGATGCAAAAGGAACATGGCAGCGCATCCATACAATTGGTGGTAAACACTCCATATTCGTTGGACTAAACTACCCATTCTACATGGATAGTGACTAGATCAAGCCAAACAGTGTGTGTGTAGCTGATTCGGCTGATAATGATGTCGTTATATTCTTCATGGAACCAGGAAAGGAGAAGAGCATGCAGTTGATCGATCTCCACATGAGAGGCGCGGCTCGTATGTTGGACAGGCATTCCATGAGAACACCGATGTGGTTTCGCCCAACACGACCGTCGAGAGCAAATAAGCTTCTCTAGTTTACCAAATTTTGTTATTTCCTTGCATCTAGTGTCATGTTTCTAGGCGCTATCAGTAGGGTCACTTCAGATTGGATTGAAATAAAGAGTTTTTTTGCTTTCTTTCTTAATTTCTTTTTACTCGAGACGTTGTTCTCTCTTTTTCATAAACATAATTGGAATCACCTCAGTTGGAATGTATTCATGAGTTTAGCTATTTCATTTAAAAAATCAGAAAATATTTATATGAATAAGTTATGTTTCATCAGTTGTAACGCATTCATGAGAATACTTGCAATAATAGCTTCAATCTCACAATTGCACTAATTTCTCGACAACAAAATAAAAAAATTGCGACATTTTAATGTATCTTATAAATCTCAAATATACAAAAGAAGTGGTCGCGTACGATTCGCTTGCCGCAGATGATGTGGGCGACGCATGATCGTCTACGGCACTTCACGGACGAGCGCGAGTCCACCCCTTCTGCACTTGTGATCGGTGTCACGACATGTTCACCAACGGATGGGAGGCAGGTGAAGGAGGGGGCAGGAAGGTGGTGGCTTTGAAGGTGTATATGTGTTGGATCTAAGTCTCCCGGAGACAGGCAAATCGTGTGGTTATCCATTCAAATACCAAGAAACCACCATGGTAGGCAACAAGAAAACAAAGCAGGCAATAAAACATGAGTGGGTCACTGCATAGGGGGGACACGACCAACACTCAAGGTTTAGAAAGCCTAATACAAGTGGCTCTGTGCAGGTGTACGAGCAATGTTTAGCTTTGACACGCCCAGGCGGTGACTTACAACATCAACAGCAAAAGAGGGGAGCAATGTTTAGCTTAGACACACCCAAGCGTGACTAACAACATCGACAACAAAACAGGGGAGCATGGAGTCGAGCTGCAATAACACAAAACATCAATCCAAAGTAGCCAGGTTTGGAGTGGGGACGAGGATCATGGCATCGAGGTTGTCCTCAGGAACATTGCAGGCACGCCCATCCTGCAGAAAATTATCAATGTCCTCATGGCAAAGGAGATCGATGGCGGGCTCTTGAGGTGGCGACGCGGCCGGCGGCGGGGACGGCGGGAGAGGGATGACCTACGCTGGTGACCACGTGATCCGCATCATTGTTGACCGCAGTGAGTTCCAGCGAGTTGCACGGTAGGACGCCGAAGTCGAGGTCGAGGGAGCCACAGCTCAGCACGCTCTTAGGCGAGGTCGCGACAATAGGTGCGGCCAGGAGCACCGGGTCCTCCAAAGTAGTGTTCAGCGGCGCAGGATCCTCAAGAACGCCAGGGAGCACAGGCTCAACCATAGCAGCAGGACTCGATGGCGCAACACGGGCAGGGTCCCCCATTCTAGGCACAAGCAGGACGCCCACACCACGGAACCCGCGCGGAAGCGGTGCGCCGTCGCATAGGCGCGCCGCATCCTTGAGCGGTATGGACGGCGACAGAGCCGAGTCATCGCCAGAACAGATGGGATCCACAGAGAAGCCCATGCAGTTGTCGGCACCAACATTGTAGACCTGATGGAGAAAACCAATGGAGGAAGAGCAGAGGTTAACCACAAGCATACCCTAGTCACCACGGAGGCCGGAACGCACTGGCTGGAGCGGCACACGGTACACACCAACATAGTTGTTGTGACCAGTGACGCGGATCTCGTAGAAGGACCCGGCGCGTAGGGTGATGTCCACTGTGTCCGTCTTGACAAGGAGCGGGTGCGCCTCTACCGAGGGGATGATGGTGGAGCCCCGGAGGCGTCCCACAGGCACAGGAAGGATGTCACGGACGGACATGTGCTCCGGAGCGCCCGGACCGGCCGAATCTTGGGGTGGACCGGATGCACCCAGGCCGCCAGGCTGCGCGAGGGCAGGGCCATCCGCTGCACCCATGGCGGGCACAGGGGGCGCGCCATGGGGGCCTGGTGCGTCGCCAAGGCCGAGCGCTCCGCCCAACTGTGCAGCATTCCCTGGGTCAGGGGAGCATGGTCCAGAGTCGTCCGAGTCTGAATCCTCATCCAGCGCCCCAATGTCCGTGATGGAGATGCGAGCATATGCGCCAAGCCCGGAATGGTTTTTGAAGTATTCCACAAGCGGGATGTCGGTGGCGTCCTTGGCCTTCACCTGCATTAGGACGGCGGAGAAGTCGACACCCTGAAGGCAGACAGGGTCGACGCTGTGCGGATTGGCGAAGGGGCCGATGGCGTAGAACATGCGTTCCCGGTTCCAGTGTTCGAGGGGGTAGTTGCGGATGGAAATGGAGACGATCGCCTCATGCTCAAAGTGGAACCGGTTCGGTGTGTCCTCTTGGCGTTCCAGGACGATGGTGTCATGTTGTCCCATGAACGGAGGAGTGTTGATGGCGCCCTCGTGAAGAGCATTGGCGTCGAACATGAGGAGCATCGCGCCATAGGACGAGGGAGCAAGGGTGACATGAGCATTACCACCTTACGCGACGAGAGCGTTGCGGATGTTGTCGGTGGGTGCATTGTGCTGGTGAGTGATGGTGGCATACGCGAGATGATTGAAGTGTGACATGTTGACGAACGACATGTAGACATCAATGGATTGGGGGCGCACCGGCTCCTCATGATCCTCGGCATCCGGAAGCTCCTCAAGCTCCTCCATCGCTGAGTCGGAGGAGGAGGTGGCCTCAGAGTGACGCCCCATATGCGGAGGCGAGGACGAGGCGGGGAGCCCGTCGAAGGGAATCCCAGGCATGCCGGCAGGGCGATGGCGACGGTGGGCACGGCACTGGCGCTCAAAGTGGCCGAACGCAACAACAGCGGCGCATACGCCGTGGAGCGGCGGGGGTTTTTTTGGATTGAGCTTCCAGGCGAAGCTGCGACGCCCGTAAGAGGGGGAAAAAGGGAAGAGACAGGATCCACCTGCACCCATCGCATGGGCCGGAGCGCCAGGTGTCCGGATGAGTGGCTGGGGGCTGCCCGCCTGGGCAGGTGGCGTGCACCGGGAGCACACAACCACCCATCCGTGGGAACCATGCAGGACCGTGCCGATGTGACGTAGCTTGCCACCCTGCAGCTGACACGCCTCGGGGATTGGAGGCGTCGCCTCGGTGGTTCCGATAGCTGGGCCAGTCTCCAGGCAAAACTGGGCCAGTCGCCCCACAGCTCGGAGATGGCGCTGGCGACGCGATCCCCATTTATAAATTTGG
Source organism: Cenchrus americanus (assembly GCA_947561735.1). Taxonomy (NCBI): domain Eukaryota; kingdom Viridiplantae; phylum Streptophyta; class Magnoliopsida; order Poales; family Poaceae; genus Cenchrus; species Cenchrus americanus. The sequence continues at coordinate 108,207,965 of OX387243.1, forward strand.
TTTCGGTTACGTGATGATCATGGTTACGTGACAATTCAAATTGAATGTAACACATAAAAATAGGGATTCTAAAGTAATTCATGAAACCACAAATTGCTTTCTATCCTTTTGCTGCACATCTAAAAATTTTCCGTAACATTTAATAAAAACATGGCACTCCCAAGATTTTTCAATTTATTGACAAAAGGGTATGTATGGAGATCCTAAAATAATGCACCAAATCTTAAATTCATCTATTTATTTTAAATTAAGGTTGGTAGCACACAATCTGTGTTGTATTCAACTCCTAAGTTCCATGAATCGACGCCCATTGGACGTTATAGAAACAATATATATTATGTTATGCACAATTTTTATTTGCGACTTTTAGTGCATACGCTATCGTGTTTTCCTCACGCTCTTCAGGTCGAGGGAGACCCTCGAGCGAGGTGTAAACCTGCTGGGGTGCGCTGGCCCCTCGAGCAAGGCGGATAATTATTCGAGGGGTGCTAGGCCCTCGAGCGAGGCGGATAGTTATTCGAGGGGTGCTTCGCTCGACGGTGGCTCGTGCGCTTGTTTGATGGGCTGTGGACGCCGTTGGGTTGCATCAGATCGTAGGCTTTGGATGAGAACTGGGTTCTGTCTTCATCCGAAGCCCACGACTATGGGCACCGCATTTTGGATGCATTAATTCATAGCACTTAATTTGCATCATTTTTACTAACAATATTTTTCATTGCTCACCCCACAGGCCTGCCTTACAAGAAATCTCAATTCGTAAGGGATATTATCCACGCACTCATTCATCCTGTGTTTAAGCAAATCAATCAAGAACCACCTTCTGAGTGTACCTGAATCCTGCAGTTTAATGGTGTGCAGTCGTGAATATTTCTGAAAAACAAATCTATACAAGTGATACAGTGAGATAGGGTTTGTAAGGCGCATATCTCGTAGCTGAGCACATATGTGTTCCCCATCACACAAGTCCATGTAGTTGATGATTGCGTAACCTGACATGTTCCTGTACAGACAATATGTAGACGCGTTAATGTGTCAAATTAAAGCATGGTTAATTACATGAGCAAAGTAGAATTACCTGTCCCTAGTTTTCATCAAACATGGTGCTAAGGTGCGTATCCAGTCATATACGTCATCATTCCATTTTGGGTTCACCTCTTCCATAACAAGGTCAAGCACTTTTCCAATTTTTTGTATGTGACCCAGATAATAAGAGGTCGGGTCATCACCTGGTAATCTCCTGTGATCCTGCATTGTATCAAATATACGTATTGTCCTACGACCCAAGTGAAAGGAGAACATCATGTATGTTCCCAAGCACCGGAATGGTATCATAATCTACGAGCACCAGGAGTATGAAGTCAGATCACATCTGAAGTATAACTGATTCTTGTAAATAAATTATAGTCCAGTTGAGTAAAGATATGTCTTACCTCATTGCATTTAGATAATGGCACACCAACGTTAGGCCACCCTTCAAACATTTCTGTCAGCTTCTTACGATCTAGGACAACACGATGCGTGTAGTAACGTCGGTAGTTACAGTCCACCTGAATAGCCAACGAAAATATGAGTTAAAACAGTAGTTTGCACTCAGGGTTTCTCATTAGTAGGTAAATGGGTTGAATACATACACAAAACTTGAGGTCTAAATAATATGGCATCGGTTCTCTAAAGAACACGGACTCATCATCTGCAATCATCCGAACGGCCATGTTGAAGCAATCCACATCCATTGGTTTGCTCGTATCAAGTATTTCCTGAATTTGTTTCAGTTTGATACGTATAGGATATGGCTTGGAACTTTGCACCCACACTTTGCTGAGAATAATATATATTATTCAACTTAATACACTGTGATTTACATGTTAATCAACATAAATAAAGTGTACAGAAGCATTTACCTCAAGTAATCTTCCCTCTGAATTAATAAAATGCTCTCGCAAATTCTGTAAGAAAGATCCACTTTACTCATTGAACTTATACCAGAAAGCATTTCAGACAATATCCGTATAGAGGACGTATGGTTCTAGAGTTACTTTGTTCAGGATCTTCTGCAATGCCACTTCCTTCAATCAAAAGTGGCAAGTTGGAGGGATCATCCAGAATAACACCGTTCAATGGCGAATGCAGGATAATAGCTGCTAGTTAATATACGTTGAAATCCAACTTTCTCACACCTAATTGTAAATTAATTAGACCGATGATTATCTGCGTTACTTCGTCTGTTAGTCGGTCTCCCGTCCAATACTCCATGAAATTAAGCATGAAAAGTCCGCATGATACTCTATTTGGGAAATTTGAGGATGTATAAATATTTTAATTTCGAATTTGGTTCAAATAAAAAATTATCCATATATAAGCAATAATAAATCAAAAATAAATATATGCACTTGTACCCATCTGACTGCATCCGGTTTTTGAAGACCTCGTTTGGAGGCCAAGAGTGTACGTCAAGGTCTGGCCATTTCATACATTCAGTCTGTATGAACTCTTTTACTATATTAATTTGAAATGCTATACCATTAAGTTGATGGAATTCAATATACAAATACACCACAATGAGATTGAAAAAAAGGAATGGGTTTGGCAAGACAAAAGGAAAACTTGTATTTTTTGGAAACAAAAACTCACTATATATGTCATTAGCCATCTAACGGTCAAATGAATCTCCAAAGGAATCTAGAAACTGAATTTCACACCTAGGAGCATTAATGACCATAAGGTACCAATGGCAGTCTAATGTTAACAGAAATGAATACCTACACATTCAGAAAAATCATATTAGGTGCTCAATATATACTTGATATTTTTTGTAATAAAAATCACACTTACAAGGTCATGCTCTATATATTTGCTGACTCTTTCAACCACTGGATCATTATTTCTATCTACTTCGCTATGGTTATCCTTATATTGGCCGTATTTGAGGTGCAGCTCTGAATTGAAAGAGGTTTCCAAATATACGTTGCGACCATCCCTGCTTTTGAGGTTTGTTTGAGCCTCTATGCAATTTCTGTAAACGTCCACGACCTTCATTAACACACATACAAGACATTTATAATTTTCATCGATACATAAATAAAAAAAGTAAATTCTGTATATAACTTACATCCGACTCAACAAATGCTTCCGGATCTAAAAGACATCCAAAATGTTTCTTGGTAGCATAGGAGTCATTGACCCTGGCAACTTTTGTCTTCCCATCGAATAACATTATTGAATCAATTATTATCATATCATGAATGTCACATTGATAAGTATCCGTGGATTAAGCTCTATTCCATTCCATGATCCGAGGAAGGGATAGTTTAATCCAATGAAAATGGATGCACCAAAATCGAGTGCATCCATACGTATCCATGTCCCGCCGGCATCGTCGTACTTGTAGAGCCTCATGCATTCTACCGTCTCGAACTTGTTGTGTTCGCTCTCAAGGACCCGGTAGTATGGGTTCTCAAGCGCTTCACCATGTCCTTGAACAGCTATAAGAATAAGACCGTCATAAGGAGACTTAGCGAGGTAAAACACAGTTCTGGCTGGGCTGCGGACATACGGATACTCTCCGTATGTTACTGTAACCTCATCATCATCCATGCGCCACAAAAAAACAACACCATAAACGTCAACAGCAACCAACGATTTTTTATGTAAGACAGCATCAACAAAAACTTCTGGAAAGTATGGTTGCTTCTCGATGAAATATTTTGCAGATCTGATTGTTCTCCACCCGGTGTCACCTTTCGACGTGTATCCTATTTCCCAGTTATCGAATAGAGAAATTGCCTTGTGACCCCCTCTATCAGATGGTGTTTGACATAAAACAATTCGACGCAGTGTATGTGTGCAATCTTGAGATGCTTGAATAAGATCCAATGACTTGTCAGTTGCATACATATCAACAGTGGAAAACGACGGTAGCCCGACTGTTACCCCAGTGATTAGGTTCAATAATTCGATATCGCACCTGTTGCCGAGACGACAAGCCAGTCGTCCTTCCCACCAACCCAAACCACATTCTTCATAGATTTCTTGTTGGCTAGGAATGACAAACACCGTGCAACATCGTGTATACCAAACGACCCGTCTCTCAACGATTCAGGAGTAGTGTCGCCTCCTATATTATGTCTAGACGTCAGTAATGTAGGGAAGCCTGAAAAGGATAGTGGTATTGTAATTTGAAGCTGAAAACATAAGTACTGATTAATGATACAAAGTAAGCAAATGAAGAAGCTATGCACCTGATATTAGACATTTAGCATTTAGGTTCCTGCAACATTCATACATTGATTTGGATGTTGTCGATACGTTTTGGGCATCCAGTACATCGATACGATCGATGATTTCGCTCCATGCATCCGCAACCAGGTCGACCCATCGTGGGCTTGGCTGAGAACTAATGTCACTCATAATTCTCAAAACACCGTGAGATGCAAACGTTAAGAGAGATCATTTAAATAATGGATGCAAACAAGGTGTGCCGAAGGTGATATAGAAAGTGCAGATGCAGATCCCCGCCTATGGATTATGGTATGCAAAGTACTGATTTTGAAGAAAGAAGGTAATCCACAAAGTCATTATTTATTTCCGTAATGTATTGGATTTGTAGTCGCCTTCATATGGATATGTATCATATATACATCAATGATTACCGTAAAATGGAACGCTTGATCGTACAACTGGAATATTAATTACCGAATCATGTGCTCGTACATGTCAACACATAAATAATGTCCTCAATAATACTAATTGTACAAATCAACACATCAAAACTTTCATTCCAATATTATAACATCGACAAAAAAATTATGACTCCAATACTTCCCTATATACAATGTTCTTAGTCTTTTTTCCGGAAGGATCAGCTAGAACATTAGGTTTTGCCAAAACCCATGTCGTTTTATGCGCAACTCCTCTAGACAGTGCTACGTAGAGTTGACCATGTGAGAAGACCCGGTTCAGGAAGATATACTCCAACGATTGGAATTATCTGCCCTTGTGCCTTGTTTGTAGTCATCGCAAAACTTAGCATGATCGGAAACTGCTTCCTCTTCAACTTGAATGGTAGTGTCACATCTTCTAATGGGGAAAGAGGAATCCTTGGAAGGAAAACACGCTTACCAGCATGTTGGTCGTTTACAATCTCAACATCAATTGAGTTATTACCAAAACCCCTAACAACCAACCGAGTGCCATTACAAAGACCATTGTGCGGGTCAAGATTGCGAAGTAGGATAACAGGGTAGTTTTTCTTTATTCTGAGTATATGAGGTGGAAAACCATTAGGGGTGATAAAGTTCAAAAAATTAAGCGGATATGTGTTGGTAGTGTCGTCATCGACAGTGTCATGGCTGAAATAAACATGTTCATCTCCAGGAAACTGTTTGATCATCCTATCATTCATAACATCGACATGCTCATTTCTAGTTGATAAAATTGCCCCCTCCCGCATATATTCTGATGAAGTGCAATTACCTTTCAAATCAGGAAACACATGATTTATCAGGATATCGATAGAATCCTCAGATTTATACTCCACCATAATATCTGATGAGAGCCGCACATAATCATTAGCATCGCTCTCTTCTAAACCATTACGGATCCTCAAAAGGAAATCAGAGTACCACAGGTCACTTTGTGCTCTCATATTCTGTGACAACCTGATTTTATGTATTTTATCCCATACGTGCTACCTTTGCAAGGTTGCATCTGTGATTTGTGCTCGAGTGCCACGTGGCACAACAGGAAGAACTTGTCTAAAGTCACCTCCAAACACAACAACCTTACCAACAAAAGGTTCATTGCAATCCATTATATCTTGCAAAAATCTATCAAGGGTTTCAACAGCTTGTCGTTTGGTCATGGCCACTTCATCCCAAATAATTAAAGATGTTGTACACAAAAGAGATGTCGTTCTGCTTTGTTTACAAAAGTTACAGACTGTATTATCACCAAGTTTTATTGGAATCTTGAACCTTGAATGTGCAATACGCCCGCCAGGCATGATAGAAGCAGCAATACCAGATGTTGCAGTTGCAGCAGCAATTAATCCCATAGAATGAACCTTGGCAAGTAACGGTCTGTACAAAAACGTTTTGCCAGTACCTCCAGGGCCGTCAGCGGAAAAAACCCGATCTCTCTTATTTATCACACTATCCATAATTGAGTTGAAACATGACATCTAATCAGAATTCAACAAACCTATTATATTCAAATCATCCTTGTTGAAAACTACATTTCTCTCTTCTGTTAACTCCATGTAGTAATCTCTGGTCGCATCTGTATATTGGTAAAATTAATTATCATACATAATTCATAAATGCAAAATATGTATACATATATATATACTAATACTAAATACTGACTATTAAAAGTAACCAATAATAAGATGTTTCGTGAAAAAAGTACCTGATTCGTCAAGATGGGGTAGACCAAAATCTTTGATATCCTTCCCCATAGATCGCACAATGTCGGCTACATCCCTCAGCACCATTTGGACTACGTATGATTCATCCCTGTTATTGCGGCGGTAGTCCTCATCCATCGATTCAAAGTGATTGTCCCAAAGTTTACGTATATCAACATACTCACAAAAAACAGCTATGATAGAAAACATGTGCCTTAATGCGCACGACATTTGAAAATGTGATGCTTCAGACATTGCTTCATCAAGCGATCCATCACCGGTAATAAGCCCGAGCTTCTCACAAGCGTCTCTAAAAGTAGGACATAAAACACCTCTAACAGTTCTAAGGGACTCGTACGATGTCGCACCTCTAACATGATTTAGAAGAATTCGAAGGTAGTACTTGCACCCTTCAGCTGGATTAGCATAAACCAACCTTCCAATTTGGAAACGTTGTTTCCTTGGTTTCCAATATTTACCAGACTTGACCCATATATAATGTTCCGGAAATTCCCTATACAAATATTGACGTGCTTTGGGATCATCGATATCCATCTTTAAATATTCAGTTAGCATAGATCGTTGAGAAAGGGCACGTGCTGCAACCTCTTCAAGGCTATCTGTATCATTGAAAGGTACCATATGCATTCCAGGGAGGTGAACTTGCATCTAAAAGACAGGTGGATACATGTTGTACAATGGAAAATGATATAGTCGATATAATGCCTCTATCGCAGTAATACATCTTGCTTTTTTGTACTGTTTCACTTCATTTATTTCAATAGGTCCATCGATCGTACCCAATTCAATAGAGAATGAAGCACTGTCATGTCCTTTAAAAATGTATTTGTATATATATTTGATAGACTTGATGCTGCAACAAGCCTCGACATTGATATGACAATTATAACGCATCAACAGAACAAGATTGTACAGAACCACCCACCTATTGTCTAACCAATGGTTCCTCATGAATACTTGTTGACCATCATCCCGTCTTCTATATACTGGGTATGCGTCTTTCCCTTGTTGCGTATGGTCAGAAAACTGCCGGGGATAGTTGAAACGACACCCAACATCAATCATACACAGACACTTTTGATTAAGAGTACCACAGGGGCCATGCATCATGTGCGTGCAAACCAACCTATGAAGATCTGGATATTTGTTTTGATCAGGCATCTCAGCTGATATATACTTGTCAAAATCATCAGGTCCGTTGAGCTTTGAATTTTTCTCCATAATCAATAAAAAGTGTTCATGGGGTAGTCCCCGTTTCTGAAACTCAGTAACATGAGCCCAGGCGGCAACTTTACCAAAATGACCCTTTACGATCATGAAATCATGAAGATCACGTGGCTTAGCATGGTACACTCTAGCAACAACGTCGGGTCTATCTTGCGGGGTCTGACCGGGTAGCATTTGGTCTGTAATTTCAGGCCAATACGGATTGCATGTCATTGTAATGAAAAATCAGGACGCCCATACCGTTCTACCAAAGCCATAGCATCCATAAAACGTGAATGAACATCCCTGTCAGAACCAGGAAAATCCTTTGACAATATGATATGTTTACCAACCTTTCTGGCATCAGAATCACCGAGTGCCAAGCAATCTACGATACCCTGCACAATGACAAACCTGATAAAGAACAAATATTTAGTATTTTTCTATATAATAATAAACTACTTGTACCGTACAATTCACACTAACCTGATATAGATCTGCTCGAATAATTTTCTGATTATCAGGGTTGGAGTACCAATCAAGCCGTATTGATTCAATTTTTATGTACATATCAAAAACCCACTGCTAGAAGAGACGTCTGCCATGGAAAAATACATTAAACACACCATCTCGTATTTGCATTAGATAACAATAATACTCCCGAGCGCTGACATAGAGCCTCGAACCTAGTATACATAAGTATAGGTAATTTCCCATAAATACTCTAATTTCTAATATATCAAAGACCACCGTTATATATACAACTGCAAGAAAAGTCATGAAAAAACACACCACCATCTTGGTCATTTTCACCCCCGTCGTCGTTGTCATGACCACCGTTACCATCGTCATCCACATCTGCATCAATGACTTGTCATGACAAGTAAGTTAGATGGATCTCGAGAAATGTTAATTGAACAGACGACATTATTATGTTCTCACTAGAATCTTGAACAGAAGATGGAAGCACTGACACATCATTTTTCGTCCTTGCACTGTTCCCATTTCCTTCTAACGTTACATAGACGCAGCATCATCTGCAAAACAAAACAAACATAAAACATTTTCATTATATAATGTGAATGTGAATTAAAATTATTTAAACATTTCCATAAAAAACGTACCTTTATCCTTTTTTGTGTATTTTCGTTTTACCCTCGGGAATCGTACCACGGGATTTTCTTCCAACAACACCTTTTTGTCTTCCCACCCCGTCTCACCACCAGGGTAAAAGAGCGGGTAAACTAACGGGTCATAGCAACCATGATAAGAACGTATAAAGGTGGCATGCCCAGAATTCGCATAAATCATTATACTTCTCTTGAATTTTCGTTGCTCATCAGACCCATCTTGCCATATCGTAGCTACCTGGTTCATTGCAGGCGCATTAAACCTCCTTTGATTAACAGAAATGCTTGTATTTAATTCAATCTTGTACTCCTCGATATTGTCTGATTGCCCCAGGATTTTGAAATTATGTATGTATGTATTCTTAGCTACATCGCTCAATATCCGAAGGATCTCCTGGATCAAATTCTGATCAAGATGAGGAGATCTGTTCCTTCTATGCACCATACTCTCATCTCTGTCATAAAAATACAGCTGCATGTGGCGTGGTCCCTTCCCACCAGGTATTAATTGGTCAATCTTGTGATAAATTTGACCATGTACTTTGAATGCATAAAATCTGGTGCCTATGTTTAAATAAAATAATACAATCAACGTAAAGTTACTAATATCACAAAAGTAAAATAATGCATACAAATCTATATATACCTTTGGCTGTGGCTGTGCGTTCGTCAACCGTAGCACCGAATGATGTGAACGAAAAATGTGAGTTGAAATAACGTATGTTGTTTCTAAAATACTTGGCATCACAATCTGTTTGACTATCAAATAAACGACGTATTTCAAATGGTAGGTCATGCACATAAATGTGAACCTTCTCTTTCCTGCAACAGAACGCCGGTGTTTCGCTACTGAATCTCAAAGCACCACAATACTCACAGATTGGAACTTTCCGTAGCACGTGTTGTTTTTTTGGTAAGTCTTTATACACCCATTGGTATGGATCTTCTTTATTTACAATAACCACATCAGGATCCCGACATGTTTTGTATTTTACAACTGTTATTAACCAAACACGATAGTAAAAAGGTTGTAAAATTCACCATAAATTATAAATGTTATTGTTATTTACCTTTTACATAGCTCACTCTCGGATCATCTTCTTGCATGCCATCACAGGAACGTTCGTCCGGATTGTTACAATCTAAGTCCTCTTCTACAATAGTTGAACGATACAAAACATGAATATATACATTTTAGTCAAGAAACTCACAATAGTTACGAGAGGAAACCTGGTTAGGAACTATCTGGATCGTCCGGCTCCCAGACACCGATTCCTTTTTGATAAAAAATTAATGGAATTTTAATTACTTAATTAACATGGTACCAAATAATAACTATTTCAGAATTATAAATACCTTCATTGACACATCTTGATGTTGAACGTGTAACCACACCTGTTGCAACAGACTCACGTGTCCTAGGCGTTGCTGCAAAGTAAATAGAAAAAATAATTAATATATAATATCTTTGCTCTAATGGCCCTATCGGAAGAGCGGGTAGAGCGCCTCGGGTTGATGGAGAACCCTTGATCAAGGCGTGGAAGCTAATCGAGGGGTGCCACATCTCGAGCGAGGTGTGGAAGCGAATCGAGGGATGCCGGACCCTCGAGCGAGGCGAAAGTTTGTCCGCGTGTCGTCCCACCATCGAGCGAAGCGAAAGTTCGCTCGAGGGTGGCCGATCCAGGGCTTGGGAAGCTGGTTTCTGTGTAATTCAATGAAATTTTAATTACTTAATTAACCTGGTAGCAAACAATAACCATTTCAGAATTATACATACCTTAGTTGACACATCTTGATGCTGAATGGGTAACCACACCTGTTGCAACAGACTCACGTGTCCTAGGCGTTGCTGCAAAGTAAATAGAAAAAATATTTAATATATAATATCTTTCCTCTAATGACCCTATCGGAAGGAGCAGGTAGAGTGCATCGGGTTGATGGAGAACCCTCGAGCGATGTGTGAAAGCTAATGGAGGGATGCCAGACCCTCGAGCGAGGCGAAAGTTTGTCCGGGTGTCGTCCCACCATCGAGCGAAGCAGAAGTTCGCTCAAGGGTGGCTGATCCAGGGTTTGGGTAGCTGGTTTCCCGTATAATTCAATGAAATTGTAATTACTTAATTAACCTGGTACCAAACAACAACCATTTCAGAATTATACATACATTGGTTGACACATCTTAATGGTGTACGTGTAACCATGCCTGCTGCAACAGACCGCTGCGTCCTAGGAATTGCTGCAAAGTAAATATAAAACTCATTAATAATTAATATCTATACTACAAAGCACTATAGAATCACGCATCTTCATCGCCACTAAGACCGGTTACTACACGATTGAAAGGGGAAGGAGTTTGTTTCGTCACTACAGATTGCATTGTACATACTCCATCCGTACCTGAAACCTTCATATATAAATGATAGTAAGAATAAACCGAAGGAAGCATTGGTAGTTGAATGGCCGTACCAGTGTCACCGTTTCTTTTCGAACGTCTTCTGTCGTTTATCGAAGATCTTACTTCATCTGTTTGACGCTCATATTTTCTCTTATCTTTCGATTTGTCATTTTCCAATTGACGACGACGACGCGCATTTTCTGTTAATATTAATAATAATGTTAAGAAAAACATTCTCAAATTATGAATTTTATAATATATTTACCTGGAACAACATTCTCCGATCTTTTATATGAACTGTTGCGGTGAAGCCAGCTATCATCGTCACCGTCTAATAAATTCTCATGTTCAAACAACACAGATCCATTGTTAGTTTGAAGAGTTGCCGCCGCAGAGGCCTTTTTTGTGCGTATATTTCTCTCCTCCTGGCGTTTATGGCATCCTTAGATGCCGCATACAACTGACGACGTTGTTCTCTCTTACGAGCACCAGCATCTAACAAATAAATTATCAATAGATCAGTAGAAATTATAAACAGAAAAAACATGTTTGAACAATTGATCTGTAGAAAACTCAACCTGCGTCGGGACGAACCTCTACTTGGTTACTCACGTCACCAAGAGGTACACGAACTTGTTCTTGCATAGGTACATCTAAAACACAAAAAACTTTTAAAATCACAAACCAAAAAGCGCTATGGACGAACAAAAAACACAAACTAAAATCATACCTAACGTTGATGATGCGTCATTGGACACATTAGGGTCACCACTTCGAGGCCTTTTGCGACCCCTAGGCTGAAGTCGAGGTTCGTCCATACTTTTATTTTGAGGGGGGAAGAGAGGCGCCAAGGACTTTAAACGACACAATTAACCAATGAAAGGAAAGAAAACAAATAATGGAAACCATTAATCAAGGATGAAATGATATGTGGGTATTTGGTGGAAGTATATCAAACCTTACAAAATGAAAATGTGGGTACACGAGGCGGGTAAACAAGGCACCACACCTTCCAAAATGAAAATGTGGGTACAGGGGGCGGGTAGACTTTGGCCAGGTGAGAAAAGAAAGCCAAAATCGCTAAATGTATTTTCTAACGTCGAGAAAATGGTTACTCCCCTTCGTCGTTCGCAACTACTGATTCCGTGGGCCTTTTTATTACAGGTAGGTCCTGCTGTGAGGGGTAAGGGGTAGAACTTTTGGAAAAACGTGTTTTCAAAAGAACTCGTTCTTTATAGCATAGATTTACTAATTTATTATTTTATTGTGTAGTCTTCATCGCCCTCTCCTTTTTCTTGGGCCTTGTAACATGTACATACTTCAAAATAATTAGCTTATTTCGAATTTTAACTATTTATAATTTCGTTTCTGATTTCTTTCCAACTCATATGAGAATCCATATAACATTTTTGTTTCCATTCCAAATTTAGCTATGTATGTGTTGTATTTGACATGGGCTACTTTTCAGTATTTTCGTATTTTTAATTACGGAATTTTTATTGGCTTATTTACTTATTTGATATGGAATCTCTGGTTTCATATAGGCCATAGAAAACCTAACGGTGTAGATCATTTTCTTTTTTTAGATTAATGTGGTAATTTCTATCCCAATCCGTGATAATGGTGGTTTCCGACTAAGATAATTGATATTGCTAAAGCAAAGCCCCTATTCTTGTTTAGTCAAAACTGTTCACAACCCAATTATAGACATCTTTATTCAAGGTTTGATTTTCGCTGCCTATTTTTTCAGTAACTTATCTAGTGCATGGTTTCTTCCATCTACTTAATGAAAGGGGCGGTGCCACTGCTAGCTAGTACATGAAAAAAAATAAGGCAAATTGTTGCAAAGCTGGGTGGATGATATATATTTCTGGCTGTGGACAATTGCATCAGACCATATAATTGTTGCAGAGTAGCTACTGTTGTAAGTTCAGGCGCATGTAGAAAACACACTTGAAGCTCTGAATGAAATAGACAAAAAGCCAAAGGTAAATAAAGAAATTCAAAATATCAAATTGCGACCTAGAATTACCTTCTCTTGCAACTTGGCAATGTCACTGCAAATAAACCAACTCGGCCACAATCTGGAGAATGCATGCAGAACTTGAGCATGAGCCAAGTTCAACCAATGGGAAGAGGAAAAGGAACCTCTAGCTAGGTTATGTGTTGATGCAAAAATGGGTGTCTATCTTGGACGAATGTGCCTAGCTAACTCAAAACTCAAAATCTAGCAGTATTAACTATATATATGCGGCCATTAATCAATAGCGAAAAGTGGCCCTTGTTGCTTGCCTAACTCGAAAAGGCCTATTGTGGGAAAAACAAAAAGGAGCTTAATAGTCTAGCTCAAATAAGTCTTTTCAAAAGGCATACTACTATGTATCTAATAGATATATATAAATAGACCAGCTTAGTGAAGGAAAGGGAATTTTAATTCCTCCTACCTACATGCATGCATGGACCTACACTAGCGCAACAGCTTTATCCAAGCACGCAAGCAAGAGCCACCCACAACCGAGAAGCCTGCATAAAGGGAAACAATGAAAAGATCCCTTCAATGCGCCCCAACCCCAACTAACGCGAAAGCTACCCCCGCATTCATCCAGAGCCCAATAATCAAAGCCGTTTTCTTGCTTGCATTGTATGAAGTCGCAGCATCCTGAGCAGAAAGAAAATATCCAAAAGTTTCCCCTCGTGTCGACCGTCGTCTCTGTTTGTAAGACAGTAAGAAGAGAGAGAGAGAGAGAGAGAGAAATGAGCAGCAGAGCATTATTTGCTAGTGCCACCACAGCACCAGTACGGATTAGCCCGGCCTGCAAGTTAATTTACTGGAGTGGTAGCTAGCTACCAGCAGCACCGGCCGGGCTCCAATTCGTGTTGTGCATGGTGGGAAGCTCCACGCCGGGGAGCAGGAGGAGGGGCCACATCAACTGGTGGTGCGCGCGCGGTGAGGTGTGTGAGGCAGAGCGATGGCGAAACGAGGGCAAAAACTAGGACCAGCTAGCCTCGTCACCGGCCGGGGTCACCCCCACCCCCGGCTCCTCCGCGGCGAGCCCGGCCGGCTCGCGCTGGGCGCTGGCCACGTGATGGTGGTCCGCCGAGAGCTACTAGCCCTACGCGCTGTAAGCGAGTAATTATTAGCTGCACTGCCCCGAAAACAACTGCTTTCCCATCCGAAATCATTGAGGCCGCTGGCTCTAGCTGCAAATATCTCTGACGCGCGCGCGGAGGGCAAAACGTGAGGGTCAGCATCTCGAAAGGGGGAAAGGAAGGAAATGTGGGTGAAGGAGGTCAGCTGCCGCGCGAGTACTACTGCTAGCTGCCTGTGTGTGAGAAGAGAGGCCATTGGCATGGCTACCAGTAGCTTGTATCATCAGTCGATCTGCTTTTGGCTGCTCGCTCATTCCTGTATAGTTGCAATGCATTGCATCAAAAATTCACCATCACGCAGTCAGGGGCGGAGCCAGAATTTAAGGATAGGAGGGGCAATAAAAAAATAGTTTGCTATTTTTTAATTTCTTCTCTAATTAATTTCTATATTTTTGGAGCATATATATGTTTAGAATTTCCTTTTGGATATTAGGTAAAGTGTATTTTGCATTTTTTAGATTATTTTGAGCACAAAATCGTTATACAAAGCCAAAAGTTTAGGTATTTAAAGAAAATTACCTCTATTTAAGTAACCAGGAGGTTCATCATGACCTTAAAAACATTCTTGAAATGGTACCTACCTAAACATAAAGCATATACACAAATCAAGTTAAAATTAAATACTTCACACAGCTATTGATCTACTTAAGCTAAATTAGGGAAAATATTAGGCTAAATTAAGAGATAGTATTAGAGACTTTAGTAGGATATTGGGGGGTGCCTGGCCCCCCTCAGCCCCTCCCTCCCTCCGCCCCTGCGCGCAGTGCTATAATACTCCTAGTAGTATGTAGTAAATAGAATAATGAATTATAAAAGTGAAACAATTGAGCAGATAGTAGAGGTTAATAACATAACAGAGGCGCTTGCATGCATATGCATATGCATGATGTTAGGCCGCATGCAGCAGGCCCAGCAAGGTAGCTAGCTGCCGGTGCACGTCGGCAGGGCGGAGGTATGGCGCGCTGCCCGGCCGCCAACCGACACGTGGCAGGGTACGGCAGGGGCCCTGCGAAAGCAACCGCCACGTGATGCCCAGCAGGCCGGTGTCAGAGGCCCCGAAAGAGACGCGCCCCCTCCGTCCCCATCCGTCCCCATCCCTCATCAAAACCCACAAGCCTGCCTACGAGGCCGCTGCCCGCTGCGACGCCGCGCACGCTACCTAGCTTCTCGCCGCCGCCCCCATGCGAAGTTTCCAACCGACACATGCGAACCCCGGAGGCCGGGGCAACAGCGCCATGCATCCTCCGTCCGTCCATCTACTAGCTAGTAGTAGTATCACGGCAACAGCCAAGCCAGCGCCGTGACAGTACAGGAAGATGAGCATTTCCCGTGGTCTAGTAACTCGCAGCAACCGGATTAGTTAACCTGACCGTGCCGAGCTGGCCCCGGGCATCCGGTTGGCCGGGGGATCAGTTAACTAATCGTGCTCGTGGATTCTGATGATGGGGGGCGTCACGTGGGCGGGGGGACGGAACTGCGTAAGCACGAGTGGGCACGTGCCGCGGGGATTCCGGCGGGGACCCCCACCACCACCCGCCCGCGCCTCGGGATCCTCGTCGCCCTCACGTGATTCGATGCCGTCGCTGCCGTGCCGCGCGCACTAGGGGCACACGCAGCACTCGCCGCGCGCGCCTCGCATGCACGCAGCATGCCCCCCGCCGGCCCCCGCGCCCGCACCGGCTCGCCTCTTTGGCTCTTGCTGCGGCGTCGCGTGCATGCCCCGGCCCCGCTGCGCGCGCGCCCGCTTCTCCGTTTGTTTGGTGGCTAGCCCGGACGCACCGTGTGTATCTTGACAAAACGCAACATAGTTTTCATCTTTAATTACAACGGAAATTGTGCGATCGAGTTTTTTCCTTTTCACGAAATTGAGTAAATATTGCAGGTCCTTTTTTTTCCTGAGGCAGGGCAGCTAAAAGCAGTACAGTAATGAGGATGATCGCCGCACCCATGGAGCACTTGCGACTTGCGAGGGTGGCATCTGACAGGGGGAGCTGTTTTGTTTCATGTATCGCGAGTATTTGCTGGTGGTACGTGCTGTAGTACGCATACTACTACAAAAATAATTGATGCTCTCTGCAGTATGGATGCCATTATTGGTATTAAACAACCGGCCTCTGTCAGGCATTTCGTTACCAACAAGCTGTGGTTCGAGAGTAATTTAATTCTCTCTGTACGTACTGCATACAGATACAGCTTCCTCCCTATTGTTCAATATATACGTACTCCGTATACCTGTAGGGTGAAACTTCTTTCACACCTCCCCCGAAGTCAGAACCCCAGAACCATACAAATATACCAATAATGCATGCTATTGGGCCTGTTTGGATGGTGAGGTAAATGCAGTAAATGGGGCAAATTATCCCCGATTTACCCCTAAGGTGCAAAACATGAAACAGCAAGAATGTGGTGAAAGAATGTTTTGCCCCCTAATTCCATTTACCCCTAAAAGGTAGCAAATTAGAGCAAATTTGTGGTGGGTCCCGCTCTCCCTCTCTCATCCACATCCACATTTACCCCTCCATCCAAACACTCAAAGGGGCAAATATTAGTAGAAAGCAAATCATTTTCCTCTAGGGTAAATATTTACCCCTACCATCCAAACATTGTCATTGTACCATGAATGAATGCATGAGATATACAGGTGCGAGAGCTTATTTGTACAACGGGATGTCGCGGACGCATCATTATTAACGAGATATAGATGCCCCCATGCACGAGGTAGGCCCACGTGTCAGCACTGTTTTACGCTCTCTCTATATATGCCAATAGGTGTCTATCTCCCAGTGTACACAATGCATGCATATGCATATGGTTTGATTGAGTGGTGGCCTGGTGGGTGCAGCCGTGTGGGACGCAATGCACTAGAGGGTGGTGGTCCTTCTAGTTCTAGTAGTAGTCGCGAGTGAACGGAGGTGCGCAGCACAGCTAGCAAGAGCCAGCCCGTACATTTCTCATGTCCGTGACGGGACAGCACTACCCTGCTCCACCTCCGCCGTGTGGTCCTTCATGTGGTCGCTAAATGGCAACCATTCCGACCATTATGAAACCTACATCAATGGCGGTTCCCTGTACAACGCTTGGGATTCTAATTAGTTTGCTCGTGTAGCACTACTCATCATGCTGGATGCGAATATGTTCCTCTCTCTCTCTCCCTCTCTCTCTCTCTCTCACACACACACAAAATTGGCGATATCAGCACACACAAAATCAGCCTTATATCATTAACGATGATAGTCACACTATCGTACATGTTAGTTGGGAAAAAGATATCCGACATGTCGCCCGTATATGTGCTAATAATTGTCGCGGCGTGACTGTTGCTACTATACGCTTGTCGCTGCTTGAAACAAAGACATGTTTTTCGAGCTAATATAGCTCGGGACAGATCCTCGACCGCACTAAATGAAAAATCCTGCTGTGTCTTCTTAATTAGGATAGTGCTAATTATTTCATGGTTACATGTATATAAGAACAAGTACTTATGGTTATATGCAACTTATGCATCAAATGACACCATTTATATACCCTTTTTAGGCGAACCATATTTTTGTTGCATATGCATGGTTACTCGCTCCATCTTAAATTGTATATTGTTTTAACTTTTTTTAAGGTGTGTATATGTCTAGATGAGTGCAAACATCCATAAATTTAGAAAAAACAAAATAATCTACAATTTTTAATAGATGGCTATTATGCGCGTTGTGCATGCACGGTGTATATGAGCAGCTAGGGAGGAGGACGAGAGAGAGAGATAGCTCGGTGGCACAGCACACGTTACACAATGGATCAGGGCATGTGGTACGGAAGGGCGAGAGCAGGGAACGGCCAAACGGGCGTCCACGTCTCGGACCGGAGGCTGGGGGGTAGCGTGCAGGGGATATCATTGCTGTTGGAGTATAAGTGAATTGTCCACATTTCCCTATCAACTTAAGCTTTTTAGTTGAACTGGTTGGTGCATGCAACTCATATGGTACCAGAGTCAGAGGTCTTGAGTTTGAATCCTGGCGGGCGCGTTAATTGAAATAATTACAGCCCACTCCAATATTCCACGTATGCGGCCTGGGGGAGCCTGCACGTGAGGGGGAGTGTTGGGTATAAGTGAATTGCCCACCTTCGCTTATCGAGCAAGACTTTTGGGTTGAACTGGTTGGTGCATGCAACTCAATAATTGCGGTGGGGCCGGCTTTTCTGCGGCTGAGAGAGACGAACCCGAGCCGAGGGCCTGAGGCTGCTGAGCGATGAGAGAGGAGGAATTTTCACCGTCTGCAGCCACTGGCAGCCCAGCCCCGCACGGCGGTACGGCCATTTACGCTGCCAACAAAAGTGGCCGCGCCCGCGCACTAGTAGTGCTGCTGTGTTCTCCCCTTGCCAGAAGTACGGAGCGCTGCTGGCACTGGCAGCATCTCCTGTCGCTTTTTACAGTTTTACGACGATGCTCCATGCGCGGCGCGAGC
The DNA here is from genome assembly GCA_947561735.1 of Cenchrus americanus. Taxonomy (NCBI): domain Eukaryota; kingdom Viridiplantae; phylum Streptophyta; class Magnoliopsida; order Poales; family Poaceae; genus Cenchrus; species Cenchrus americanus. The sequence goes on from OX387243.1 coordinate 108,226,721, forward strand.
GTCATTCCCTTTCCGGGACCCGCGCGCGGGCGGTGAAAGAGAGGAAACGTACAGCTGGTCACTGTTCATGTCTTGTACTACTCCACTACACTGTACGAGGGCCCCACGTCGCCATGTGTGTTTGTGGATGGATAACGTGCACCATGCTTCTTCTTCCTCCCTGCTCCTGAATGAACTCTCGGTCACTCGTGAGGATGGGAGGAGGAGGAGGGGCTAGAGAGACGAGGCCGGCACGTCGTACGGGGGGCGGGGGGCGGGGCAACGGTGAAACAGTTAAGAAAAGGGAAAGGGCGACTCGGGAAAAAGAGAGAGAAAAGAAAGTAAACGCGCGAAGGTGGTGGGGACTGGTCCGGTCCGGCCGGCCGGGCCGGGGCCGGAGCGAGGGGCAGCAGGGCAGGGGGTCCCCGTGGGCGCCGACACTCCACGTTGCCTTGACGTCAACCTGCGCGCGTCCCCCGCCCTTTACCTGCGGCTGCGGTAACTACCACCGCAAGCAGCCAATGCGATTCCCCAGCAGCAGCAGCAGCCGCCCGGCCCCACTCGCCGTCGTTAAAATTCCCTGCGCACTCTCACCTCACCTCATCATTGATTACTGCATGGGGGGGGCGCTGTCAGCGGGTCACACAGGCGAAAGTGACTGGTGTCTCCCGCCCCGCCGGTGTAGATAGATATATAGCGGAGGGGGGTATGTTATGTTGCAGCTAGCTGTAAACATTATCTTATCTTATCCGAACTCTGAACGTAAACGCCACTCCGGTTCACCACCTTCTAATCTCTCACGGATAGTACTCGTACGTTTGGATTATCAGCCACCAGTATTTTTCTCTCAGAACAAACCAACCATCAAGAACCGCCCAACAATACTTTTCTCTCGAACAAATCAAGACTAGCATTCTGGTAGAAGCCAACCGAACAAGCTCTCTTGTGCACGGCTCTCTCATGCACTAAATCGCATGCATATACACACACCAGCTCGAGTTGTCACTGACAGGGTGTCCCATGAACGGTGGCCCAAATGCAAGCAGGGGATGGAGTCCACTTGTCAATACGACCCGACAGTTCACACTGTCATTTCATGTCCGTATGCAGGGTTAATTCCGCATCATCTCCTGACGACTAGTCGCTCGCTGGAGCCTCACTGCTCACTCTTTTCGCTTTGAACGACGCACGCACAGTAGGAAGCGTGTGCCGGATATTAGGTTGGCTGGCTAACCATCTAGCCAAGCACTGGCTACCTGCATGCCTTTTGACCGGACCCAGGAGTGTCAGTGAAGCTAGCTGTAGTCAAGCCGGGCCAGCTCACACCGCAGCGCTCGATAGCTAGCTGTGATGGCGGACCAGAGGCTGATCGGCCGGTAGTGCCCCCGTCCAGCGCGGTAGTACGAATTATGCTGCTGCGCCCTTGCCCCGGCCCCCTGATGATGTTTAATTTATCTTATGTGCCGCGCGCGAGCACGGCGCGCTGCTTTAAGCATGTGATTTCGGCGTGTGATCGATCGGTCGCCCACGCACGGCGTGGCCGGCACACCGTTGTTTCCCTGCTTGTTAATATATATAATTTGACGATCGAATATGTAGCTAGGGGGAGGAGCAAGCAGCAAGTAGCTCATGCACTGGCGAGATCATTAGTTTTTTTGTTGAGTTTGACTACTAGCACACAGAAATGCAAACTTCTTTTCTTTATTTCCTTGTAAAGAGTTTTTTTCTTTGTTAACACGGCTGGCTAGCAGTAGGAGCTTGTTACCATACGTACGACCCACCAGCGTTAGCAGTCGTAGGGCTAGAAGTACCACGCACCGTACCAGCTGTTACTTGTTCATCAGCTGGGATGCATGGTTACTGAGAAATAATCAAATTAATTTTGACGTTTCCGCATAGAGTAGCAGTACTAGGTTAAAAGTTTAACGGGCGCTTTAACTGACTACCAGTTACTTTAATCAGAAGAAATCTGAGCAGATCCTGGGTTCACCTAAATGTTAGCAGTACTTCTGTGTTCTCCTGCTGCTTGACACACATTGCATGACTACATGAGAGGGAGGGCCCGGAAGAAAGAGGTGCGCGTTAAACGACAGCTTCGCATCATTAGCTCACGTATCCATATTCCGCGTGTGTCAGAGGCACCATGTGTCAACATGTCTCGTGTCGGGCCTTGTCGCAGTATACTGGCTACTACTACGTGATGCACATATGCGCGGAAGCTTTTCTTTTCAACCTGCAGCAAGCTAGCAAGCAGGCGCTGCCCCACCCGGGTTTAATTGTTGGGGGCAAACTGTGTTACAGCCAGTAATAATCAATGAGTGATCGAGCCTAATTAATCCACCACCGTACGATCGAGAAGGTACCACCGAGGTACGACCCCGGCACCGGTGGTGATCGGTCGGTCGTTAAACGAAAGGCTGCAGCACAGCCAAAAGCTTCTCGGTCGAAATTTAGTGCAGCAGCGGTGCGGACCGGATGATGATCGATCTGATGCTCCTGTTGTGCTTGCTAGCGCTAGCCGCGAGTTATGAGAGCCAAGCAGCAGCGTGTGATGGGGCGCGGGAAGGCTCGCCTTTACGCTAGTTTCATTGCATGCCGCGCCGTTGCCTGCCCGCGCGTCGACGACGTATACGTACACACATGCGCCGGCCTTGATGGCACGTGCGGAGTCGCCGCATACCGAAGCATGGACGACGCCGCAGCTGGCCGTGGCCGGGAGATGAGAGTAAATTGGCCCTCTGCCTCCCCGCCCCGGCTAAAAGAAAGATCCTCGGGGGGGGGGGGGGGGGGGGGGGGGTCCGGCGCGGCGAGAGCCCCCCAACCTCTCTTCTCTTCTCCCAAATACGTCGAAACGAGAGCATCGCGCGGCCGGCGCGGGGGCTACCTGCTAGTACGTGCCGAGGCAGGGGCAGGGGCAGCCCATCCAACGGCGGGGTGAGGCTTTTATGGCATGCCGAAACCGGCAAAGACGAGCGGCCGAGGCGGCAATGGATCGAGCCCGCGCCGGCGGACTCCGGAAACTTTAACTGGCCGGGGGGCGGCGGAGGGCAGGGGAAATTGGCCGGTTAGGTTAACCATTCTCGGTGCGTGGCAGACTTTTCGCCCCTGCCTGTTGCTGCGTACGAATGCCCCTGCGGGGTGAGCAGCATTGATTTCCGCCAGGATGCTTCGGCATCCACTTCCATGGACACTTGCACAGGCTCCAGCTCATGGAGTCACGTGGTCGTGTGCATGCATTACGGTTAAAGTAACAGGATTCTTTCTTCTCCTCCGCCCGCCCACCCTTATCTCTCTCTGTTCAAAAGAAAAATACTGAGACTGCTGCCACCAGTAGTACAACAGCCAGTAGAGAGCTAACGGAATTATGCTAGGGCGTCTCCGATGTTATGAGCTAGCACTAGCTCTAATTTGATGAATTTAAACGAGAAAAGAGTGCACCAACTAGCTTTAAATATTGTGCAGTGAGACAACAGTGTATTGGGAATTGAGCGAGCTTATCTCTTCTCTCCTAGTTAGTCTCTTGTCTTTTGCAATGTTTCATGATTAAAAAATTAGTTTCACTAGCTCTAAGCTAGATTGTTGGAGACGCACTAACAGGAGGAGGAGAGAGATGAGTGGTGGTGGAGCATATGAATGTGGGTGGGCAGAGAGAGAAGGGATGGATGCGGTGCATGGGATGGGTTGGGTCCTGCTGCCGTGCTGGGTTGCAGCTTCCTCTCCCTCGCTCTGCACGCTAATTCTATATACTCCCCCTAATCGCACCTCCCTAATGCTATTTTATGCACAGCTTTTGTCAACACTTGGGCCCCTGGCTAGCTCTCCCCCCACCTCTCTCTTTCGCCCCCCCCCCCCCCCCTCTCAATATTAATTACTTCGCAACAACCCCTTGCTCTGTTACTGGTGATCGAGTGACTGGAGCGCTCCAAAGCCCAGCACTATTTCTTCTCCCCCTCCTCACACCCCCTCCCCCTCTCATCACGCCACTCCATCCCCCTCCTCCCTCCCCCCTCTCTCGTACGCACTCACTCTCGTCACTCCTCCTAGGAAGGCTACAGCTAGCTACTAGCTCGTACTAGAACGAGCAGTGTCACTTGCTCGCCTCAAGGAACTGCCCCCGGTGCCAATTGAGTACCGCGCCGTACGGTTAGCCCTTAGCTCTAGCTAGTGTCCCGCGATGGCGTCGGAGTGGGAAATGGCCATGGGAGTGGAGCTCGGCATGGGGATGGGCACGTACCACGGCCACCACCACAACGCCTCCAGCATCACCACCGCGCCGATGAGCAGCCACCATAGCGGTGGCGCCAGCTACTCCACGCCGCACCACCACCATTACTACGGGATGCCGCCCATGGGCGGCGACGCCATGCGCGTCGACGAGCTCCTCGACCTCTCCACCGGCGCCGGCGCCCACGACTTCTTCCCCACCGCCGCGGGTGCCGCCGGCGCTGACAACGGCCATCATCATCACTCCGCGACCATGGGTGAGCCGTCGCCCACTGCCAACTCGTCGGATCACCAGACTTCGCTACTCTCCTTCGCCGACGAGTTCTACATACCCGTAAGCACGCACCAAACGATCGCACAAAAACTGCCGTCCATATCTAATATATATGTCTGGCTGAGATCGCTGAACAATTCCGATGCGCATGATGATGCAGAGCGAGGAAGCTGCGGAGCTGGAGTGGCTATCCAAGTTCGTGGACGACTCCTACTCCGACATGCCGAATTACTCGTCGGCCGCGCACGCCGCAATGGCGGCGGCCGCTGCTGCTAACGCGGCCGGCAACGGCGGTGGCAACTCGGCCGGTCAGGACAGCTGCGTCACGGCCGCGCCCGGACGCGGCGCGCGCAGCAAGAGGTCCCGCGCCACCGCGGCGGCTGCAGCAGCGTGGCACTCCCTCGTGCCGCGCCCAGCATCGCAGTCGTCGCCATCGTCGTCCTGCTCGTCCTCGGACTTCCCGTCGTCGAACAAGCCGGGGAAGCCGAACGGCGCCAACGGCAGCCGCGGCAAGAAGAGCCCGGGCCCGCCGGGTCCCGCAGGGGCGGAGGTGGGCATGGAGGGCGGCGTGCGGCGGTGCACGCACTGCGCGTCGGAGAAGACGCCGCAGTGGCGGACCGGGCCCCTGGGCCCCAAGACCCTGTGCAACGCGTGCGGCGTGCGGTTCAAGTCCGGGCGCTTGATGCCGGAGTACAGGCCGGCGGCCAGCCCCACGTTCGTGCTGACGCAGCACTCCAACTCGCACCGCAAGGTCATGGAGCTGCGCCGCCAGAAGGAGATGATCCTTATCCGCGGCAGCCACCGCGACGCGGCCGCGGCCGCCGCGGCTGCCTCGGCGGCGGCAGGAGCCGCCGGGCCGAGGCCGGAGCTCATGTTCCGCGACTACGGCGTGTGTTAATAGCTAGCCGGCGGAGGAGGCGGCCCGGCCGGGGAGCTGGTGGCCGTGCATTGCGCGGGCGCGTGCATGCATGGAGCGAGCCCTTTAGATCCTTTTGCGAACGAAATTCTGCCGTTTTCTTCTTTTCTTTCTTCGAGATCGATCGCCATGCGTGCTCCAGATATTTTTCCTTTTCTTATTTTGTTAATTATTAAATTGTTGGTACCTACTACTACTATCTCCCTGCTTCTAAGTTCTATGAGAGATCAATGAATTCCGTTGGTATAATTGTGGTCGTTTTGTGAGCAATCATGCACCTGAAACGTCATGTATCGAGTACACGAATGGTCCTGATTGTGATTTAGCAAGCATTTAGTTATGGCACGCATTCCGTCCGTACTGCTGCGCTGGTGCGTATATGCGTGTAACGTGAGCGCGCGAGTGCCACTACCATGTCTTCTTCTTCTTCTTGTTTTTTTTTTTGACAAACTATGCATTGTCTTAAGTGAATTGACAAACAGAAACAGATCTCATCGACAATTTTCAAAGAAACGAACGAAACTATATACATACAGTATATGTTATATATGTTCATCCATCGATCAGTTTATACGTATTTGTCCTTCGTTTTTTTTCTGTTATTAGTTTTGGGTGGGATTTCTCTCTCTCTCTCTCTCTCTCTCTCTCTCTCTCTCTCTCTCTCTCTCTCTCTCTCTCTCTCTCTCTCTCTCTCTCTCTCTCTCTCTCTTACAGTCTTACCTGCATCGGAGTACATTGCTCATTGGTTTGCGACAGCTTTTCTCGTGGTTATTACTCGGCCTACTCCATGCTTCATTTTTTCCTTACCGGTAGGTCAAGCTTTTCAATTCAATGGAGGAAAAAGAGAGGAAGGGTGTGTGAGCTAGAGCCGGGAATGGTGGGTGGGCCAGCACGTGACTTGGCCCTATCGCGGCCTTTTTGGCAGGGGAAAGAGTGGGCGATGCTCCGGTCACGTGACAGTGCCCCCCTCCCCCCTCACCTCCTCCATATCATCATCCATCTCTCCTTCTCTCCTCACTTATTAGCATCATGCAATCGTCTTTCTCCCCCGACTTTTCTCGGCGTTTGTTTTCTCCGTGGGACTGCGCAAAAAGGCAGTGCGAGTAAAGCGGGCTTGGGGCCGAGCTCCCTGTGGCCATGGAGTGCGTGGGCATGCGACCTCTGCCGACTTCCATGTGGCCGTGGTCTCCGTGGTGGTGCCCGTATATTGTGCCGCGTTTGATTGGCAGTGCACCGCCCGTACTAAACAATCATGTTCCGTGTGCTCGCAAGTCGCATGATCCGGCCGGCCTAACACACACCAAATACTCCTACTAGTGATGTCAAAGCACGGAGGATTAAAAAGCAAACCACAGGTAAAATCTCCTACATATGGAATTACGCCTCGAGAGATGGAAGCATATGGGGCGACACATTCCTTGCTGATCCTGAAGTCGTAGCTGCAGTCGTTCTTAGCTAGCATGACGTGACGGACGTGAAATGACCCGACGTGCAGCACGGAGGGACATCGGCGGCCACGTCCAGCGCATGCGAACCGGTCGAACACGAGGTCCTGCTCGAGGTGGACTTGCACGGAGAAGGAGATGACGAGGAGAGGGCTGGGCCGATACGACCCGAGTAGTTATCTCGGCTGTCACGTCGCGCAGCAGCTGCTCGATTTGACACTTGCCCATGCAGGGTTGCACAGAGCCACTTGCCAGGAACGCGTGCAGGGAGGACACTTGTCCTGGTCGGCTTCTGCCGGCGCCCTTGGTTTCTCGTCGCAGCGACGTTGAAGTGCGGACGGCGACGCGCCAGCCTCGCTCGATTGGCTTGCGCTCCCTGCCGCTTGGCTGCTGCAGTCAGCAAGTCTGCAGTGCACAGCGAGGCGGCTTGACCGCTTGAGCTGAGAGAGAGAGAGAGAGGAGATACTCTCTCGATCGATCGATACGAGGACAATGGACTCCAAGGCCCAATGTTCACTTTCCGAAACAAAAGCTAACCGGGCCTGTGGGTCGAAACAAGACAGCACAAGGTGAGAGTTGTTATTTGTAGCCCACGAGGTCCGCCCAACCTCCAGTTTGCAAATTCAAATTATGTTTTTTTAAAAGATAATACATATTAATATCTCAACCTCTACATCGACCAATTCATATAGCCGTTTCTTATTACATGTTTATATAAAAAATTGTGAAAAATTAAGACAAAGTGCTGGTCCATACACTACGACAGCCACATGCTTCCCCAAGTGCCAAATACACACGGGAAAGGGTAAAAAACACTCGGAGAAGAAATTTACTTTTTTAATCATCTTCCCCGAGTGTAACACTCGGGAAAGATATTTTTTTGAAATCCTCTTCCCCGAGTGCCCCTGCAGGCACTCGGGGAAGAATATTACCCTTTTTTATTTAAAAACCCTTCCCTGAGTGCCCCTTCCCAGGCACTTGGGGAAGAAATTCGACTTTTTATTGTAAAAAGCTCTTCCCTGAGTGCCTGGGCCGTGGCACTTGGGGAAGCCATTTTTTGTTTTATATGCTTTTGCGTGTGAACAACAAATCATATATATATATGTATGTATATATATATATGTGTATATATATATATATATATATATATATATATATATATGCGCACACCGGGTGCATTTTAGTTCGCCAATGCACGGACCCCAACCACCGAGCCCAAGCTTCCCCCCCGCCCCCGGGTGCATTTTAGTTCGCCAATGCACGTACCCCAACCACCGAGCCCAAGCTTCCCCCCCCCCCCCCCCCCCCGCCCGACCGGTCCGACCAGAGACCCCACCGAGCGCGATATCCCACCTCCGACAATGCCCCCCCCTCCCCCCATAAAATCGCCATCGGGTCTCCCACCCCCCCCCGCCCAATCAAAACCAAATGGCCGCGCGCGTCTCCTCCACGCCTCGGATCGCCGAGCCGCTCCACGCCTAAACCAATGGCTCCACCGTCACTTCCGCGCACGGGATCACCACAAACGGGGCGGCGCGTGGTCCGGAGCGGATGGCGGTTGTTACGACGACCGGGGCTCGGCCGATATCGTCGGCACCGCCGCCGATTGCATCCGCTCCGGCGGCACCTCGTACGTCGCAACGCCCACGGCGGGGGCTCGGGGCGCGGATCGGGTGATCCCTTGCATCACGCGACGTTGCCGACGCCTCCGCCATCGATTCCGCCCGGCTCAATGATCACGCCCGATCCGTCGGAGTTGTTCATCCCGTAACGGAAAAAAAAATCAAACACGGAAACGCCAAAAACCTCGTTTCGCTATTTAGTTTGCCGTTGGTTTGCAAACTTCGGTTGCAAAACCGGATGATTTGATGTTTCATTGTCAGTGTTTTTGTGTGTGATGTTTGCGAAAGTTTTGGTGGTTGCGAAAGTTTTGGTGGTTGCGAAAGTTTTGGTGGGTTCTGGTTGCAATCAGAGATCTCGCGTGCAATTGCAAAAAAAAAGGTAGGGTGCCCTCTAGTAGATTGCCGCTGGAACAAATTGTCGCGCTTGTTTGCAACGTAGGGTGACCTCTGGTTGCAACATGATTCTCATGTGCGTCACAAAAAAAAGGGGGGTAGTAGTCTGCTGTGTGTGCTAATCCGCAATTATTTTTGTTGCGCTTGTTTGCAACGTGTAATGCTGTCTGGTTGCAACATTATTCCCATGTGCATTGCAAAAACAAAAAAGGGGGTCGTAGTCCGTCGTGTGTACTAATCGCATTTATTATGTTGCGCTCGTTTGCAACGTGTAATGCGTCGTTCGGTTGCAACATTATTCCCATGTGCATTGCAAAAACAAAAAAGGCCAAAAAAAACTTATGGTTGGTTATTTTCTCCACACAGGATGCAAACATGCTTGATGTGTTTGTCCCAAGAGCGCGGTAGGAGTTTGATTCAATAGAAGCAGCACACCAATTTTACCTTGATTATGCAAAAATGGCTGGATTCAGTGTGAGAACCATGAGGACTAGTAAAGAGACTAAACACTGGGTTTGCAACCGTTAGGGTTTTATGAAGCCAGGCAAGGAAAATGATGAATCACAAACTGATAAAAGATCGATGAGAATTGGTTGCCTAGCATATGCTAAAGTTAAGGAGGACAAAAAACGCAAAATCTGGTACTTCGACAGAATCGGGGAAGCACATAACCATAAACTTCAGTCATCAGCCAGGATGGTTAGATATATGCATGCTCATAAGCAGAGGGAAACTGCTATGGATGACTTGTTTGCAATCATGTCAAGGAGTGGCGTGCCAAACCAGCCTGCGATGAATGTGATGTCGAATTGTATGGAGGACGTCAAAGCGGCCATTCACGAGAGAAGGACATCCAAAACATGTAAGTCATATGTCTGGACTATGATTGCAATCCTGGGTAGTGTGTGATTGCAAAAAACTAAAGTGTCTCATTGCAAAATCTGCTGGTTTATTTCGATAACTGCAAAAAAAGGAAAATAAAACTGAACCAATGTGTGATTGCAACTAATTTGCGTGAGTGATTGCAACTAGGAATTGTCTGCGTTTGCAAAAAAAAGGAACCTGACTTTGTCTGTGTGGTTGAAAAAAGAAACTTGGTTGTTTGGAATATGATTGCAAGCCTGGGTATTAAGTGATTGCAAAAAACTAAAGTGTGTCATTGCAAAAACTGCTGGTTTATTTCTGTGACTGCAAAAAAAGGAAAAGAATAACTGAGCCAGTGTGTGATTGCAACTAATTTGCGTGAGTGATTGCAACTAGGAATAATGTGCGTTTACAAAAAAAATAAACCCGACTTTGTCCGTGTGGTTGAAAAAAGAAACTTGGTTGTCCGGAATATGATTGCAAGCCCGGGTAGTAAGTGATTGCAAAAAACTAAAGTGTGTCATTGCAAAAAGCTCGGTTATTTCTTAGGATCGCAAAAAAAGGAAAAGAATAACCGAACCAATGTGTGATTGCAACTAATTTGCGTGAGTGATTTGTAACGACCCGAATTTCCGCGAACGGAAACTCGACTCTCTCGCACCTCCGTGATAGTCCCGGAAGAGGCTATCACGTGCAATCCCCGTCTCAAGTGGTACAAATCCATACAACACGGGAATAAAAGAAGAATTACATAATATTATTATTACAACATCGAGTACAACTCTTCGGCACAAGCCGGGTACAAGTCCAACGGGGACCGAATCAAGAAAGGTAAAACACCTACGCGGCGGATCTACATAAGCGAAGCGTCTCCAACTCCACGAGCAAACTCGAGCATAGGACCGGCTCCGGCCTTCACACCTTCGTCACGAAGTTGTAATCGTAGACGGTCACCGAGTCCGAAATGCCGCATCTACCCGATAAGCGGGTAGGTCATGTCGCCTTCCCAACAAAGAGCAAAAGCGGTGGTTGAATCTAGTATGCACGGATAAAACCTATATTGGGTCAGTAGAAAGTTATGCATGCAAAGAACGCGGTAGCAACAATCAAGGTATGCGAGAATAAGCGGCCGAGGTCCACACCCTCCGGGAGGTCCACACCCTCGAGGTCCACACCTCCGAGGTCCACACCTCCGGGTCCGCACCCCTCAACAAGGGTGTCCACACCAAAGCACCGAATCGCAACCACGATCCAGCTCCCAACTCTCATCCGCGATGTGGGGCCCGCCTCGCTCCTATCCCCACATCTCAACGGCCTCGGCCGGCTCACTCACGCGGGGGGGGAGAAGAAGCACAAGAGAAGGGTCTAGCCGGTGAGAGATCGGAGGACTCGTCCATAACCGGTGGACACGGACTATAGCTATAGGTTTAACACTCGCGAGAGGTTGTACAACCGTACCCGCCCCCGAGTAGAGCCGGAAACGGTGGCCGCCGTCCCAAACCCTACCATACGGCCGGAGTCCAAGTAAGTGGGTAGTACCCTCCTCGCGTCTCCGAGTCCGGCGCGGCCTCCGCCGTAGAGCTCATACGCCGCCGAGAGGTCCCTCGAAGCCGTGGGAACCCTTCCCCGGCCTCGCCGGGCGAAGTCTTCTAAGGAGGAAAGAGCCGTCTCCCGACACGATCACACCGATCCGCCTACGGGGAGGGGTGCTATCCACTACGAGTCTCACCCCCGCACCCCCGCCCAATACAAGGCGGGCGGTTTGTACGGTAAAAGTCCACCGAAGCAAGGTCAACCGACGATCGGTCCTTAAGGGCCGAGAGCGAGCACTCACCATCTCCATCCCGTCCGACACGCCGCCGGCGAGAGGCCGCATCGCATCTCCCCGAGGTAGGCGTTCTCAAGTAACCAAACAACTCGCTCCCGCCGCAACACGACAAGGAAGAACATACCCGGAACTCACGCTAGAACACACCGAGATCTCCCACATCTCGGTCCAAACCTAGAGAACCATCCATAATCAAGCAACAAAAGTATGGATAGTAAGTACATGGGACTAGCTAGGGGTCCGTAGCTAATCCCGAGGTAGGTAAAGCAAGGAATCGGGATATATCAAATAACAAGGCAAGGCTAATCAAATGGCTATGCAATCCATCAAATCAAGTAACATAAATATAGCACTAGCAACTAATGGCATGCATGGGTTCTACATGGTTGGGAGTGACATGACACCCGCGCGGTAGTCGTCGTAGAGTAGTAGAGATTGAGCATCCTCTCGAGCAAAGTCGGGGTAGTCGCGTCTCCTCGTACGTCGCGGCTCGGGTCTTCAACAAGAACACAAGCCTACACGAGATGCGACGCAGAAATAAATAACGAGCATTCATCTAAGGCAAAAACATCAATAAGAACCAATTTAGAAGATCCAAATAAACTCCATATTTAATACAAGCAGCACTGTTTTAGATAGTGAAAATAAAGCAATTGGTTTCAAAACAAAAGTTGTTTTAGCAACTAGTTTTATATACTAGAGAACAGGGGTTAGAACTAGGGTTAGTTCAAGGACAAGTTAAAGGTCTCAAGGTTAAGATCCCTAGGTGATCTTGTCTGCAATCGGGAAACGGTGAGGCCGAGATCAAGCACTTGCAAGGCACTCTGTCATAGATGGTTGAAGCGATAGCGCAAAGGAGGATGATAGCGAAACAAGGCAAAGGTATTAGAAAAGGCATTATCATGCCAAGAGATGTGGCTACCACTCGGAGGAGATGAAAGGATCACTTGTGACCGATATTGGGGGCAATGTGACAGGGCATGCTTAAGGGCGCCACGCGGCATGTACAAGTGAAGCAGCAACGACCATGGCTAGGCAGCTAGGTTGCAGCCCGGGGTTGCCGAGTGTGAAGCAGAGGCCTCTGCTCACGACACGGCCGTCCATCACGTGCGGCTTCCTGGTTTCAAGCACATGGTACGGTGCACGCTTCACTGTCGAAGCCAAGTGGAGCGAGAGCGGATATGCGCGAAGCAGCAAAGAGGGAAGGCAAAGGTGTAGAAAAGGTAGGCGATGAGATAATGGGGTAGGATTCCTGTCCGTGGCACGCCAATGGTTAGTTGCGGGGCTCGGCGTCCCAAAGCCACATTAGCACGGTGGCGGGCGGCGGCCACGAATTCTACTCCAAGAACGCGGGGCAAAAAGGAGCCCGGTTCAAGGGCAAGAGCGGGTAAGGATAGGGTAGCAGTGAGCGTCTCAAAATTATGAAACCAACGCAAGTGGTTTCATAATTTTCGGAGCTCCGGATAATTAGCTATGATTTTTTGAAGGAAAGGGGATATATAAAACATTTATTAAAACCTTTTATAAATCAGAAAATAGTTTTATTAAAATATTGCTGACGTCAGCAGGACGTCAGCAGTCAGCAGGTTCAGTGGGCCGAAGTTGGGCCCAAAGTGTTAGTGGGCCAAAAGTGGCCCAATAGATCTGGCACATCTGGTCCAGAGATTGAAGTCTACTGAGCCACCCTGAACTCCTTTCCATGGTTCGGCCGGTTAAACATCTGGGTCAGATGGGCTTGAACGGGCCTTAATGGGCGGCAAGCCACCACAGGACCACCTAAGGGTTTTCGCTGGCAAAGTCCAGATTCGACCCTTGATCTCTTCTGGGGTTCGCTCGCCTGGCGGCCGCGGGATCGTCTGTGGCTCGAGTGGCCAGGCGTGTGTGTGGGTCAGCGTGTGTGGCTCCAGCCAGGTTGGGTGAGGGCGCACACAAGGTGTTCGGCGAAACTCCTCAAAGGAGCGGCAGGCTGGAATGGCCCGCCGGTGGCGAGGCTTGGCTACGGCGGTGGTGGCGATGCGTTCACCTGAAGAGAGAGCAACTCGGCGCGAAGGCCGGACCACAACACGAGGGCGGCGTCGGGGCGGCGCAGAGCGGTGCGGCGCGGGGGCGGTGGCACCGGCGCAAGGCGAGCGCGGCGCGGCGTGCGGCGGGGACGGCGCGGTGCGGCGAGGCGGCGAGCACCCGCAGAGAGTATGCCACGGCGCGAAGGCCGAACATGGCACGAGAGAGCGGCTCCCGGCGCAACGCGGAGCGGCACGGCGCGAGGCGTGCCGGCGCGACGCGGTGCGGCCGGGGGGTGCGCACGCTTCGGAGCGGCGAGGAGCGGGGGCGCGCGGTAGCGAGCGTAGCGCGTGGTGACCCCAAGAGGTACTCGTTCGGGAAGAGATGCCGACGGGTGTGGCGCTCCATCGTTGCCAAGCACGCGGGTGTGCTCGACCCCGGCACGGATGCGTCGCGCTCCCGGCCACAACGCCGGTAACCGGCGCGCGCATGCACGGGAAGCCGGGTCGCGGTGCGTGGCGCGATGGCGAACGACAACTTCGATGCACGCATCGAAACCAAAAGGCACGACGACCATGGTCACGGGCGGACGTTTCAAGGGTATGCGTGAAACGTGACGACGTGGTGCGGCGAACGCAGAGTGGCGTTGCCCGCGCGGGTCCGGGGTGATCCGCGGCGGTGGCACGAGGCATCCGCGCGGCGAGACGCCGGGCTAGGAGAAATAGCATGATTAACACGGCGGGGCGGAGTTGATAGATCGGGACGGTTAGAGCGGCAAGGGACGGCACATGCTTGGGTACGACGCGTTGGTATCCAAGCGGAGTTGCACGCGCGCGAAGGCCGGTGGCGCGGCGGGCCGGGGCGCGCTCCCCACGGGTGGAGAAGAAGGGCGAGTGGCGGGCTCACCGAGGGGCGGAGGTGTAGGCGTAGCGCGTGGACGGCCGCGCCGGTGTAGATGTGGACGACGGCGACGAAGTTCGGCGGCGGCGCGTCTAGATCCTCCTCGCTCCGGCTCCCCATCCGCTCGAGGACGCCCCTCTCTCGCCGCACGTTCGGCTCGGCTCCGGGGTCTTCTCGCACCGGCAAGACGACGCGGTGGTGAAGCGCGTGACGGCTTCCCGTCTCCCTCCCTTCTCCTTCCTCTCCTCCTCGCTCACCTCTCGGTCGCGGCACGGAGCGGCCAAAGGGGAAAAGATTCCCAAGCGGCGGAGAGACCTATTGGGTCTCGGGGCTGCTGGGTCTTTGGGTGCGCGTGGGTCAAGGGAGCCAGGGGACAGCGTGGGGCAAGGTTGTTCCCCCTCCCTTTCCTTGGCGGCGAAGGCGCAGCGCGCGGGCCGGCTTGCGTGCTGAGACAGCCAGGGGCAAAGGAGTGAATAGAGGGGAAAGGGGGTGCGTGGGCCATCCTAGGCATGCGTGCCAGCTGCTCGGCGTGTGCGCTTGCTCGGCCGGCAGTGTGGCCGGCGTGCGGGCGCGCGTGGAGTGGCGCGGCCCGCGGTGCGTTGGCACCCGCTTGGGTCGGAGGGGGAGGAAGAAGAACGAGGGCGGCCGCCGGCCGGTCCCCGGTGGCGGTGAGAGAAGATGAAGGGATAGGTTGGCGGGCCTAGCCCGGGCCGGATGGGCCGCCTTGCTCGGACCTGGGTTGAAAACCAAGGGGTGTGCTTCGGTGTGCATGGGCTGAGAGATGAGGGAGCACCGGTAGATTTCGGGATTAGTTAGGCGGCCCATGTTAGTTAACTAGGTTTTGAAATTAGCTTTGAATTAGGAATTAACTCATAGGTTGAATTTGAATACTTTCAAATTCAAACACACTCAACAAAAATCAAATAAAATCCATAAAATCCAACTCACATATTTTACCATAATTTGAAAATAATTGTATAAGGTTTTATTTTATATGGATTTAAGATGAGTGGCTAGCAGATTGGGATTAAATTTGGTAGCACACAAGTTCAAACAAAAATTTTTAAATTTTTGTGAAAATTCACACATGGGAAAACAATCAAATTTACGGTATGTTACATTCTACCCCCTCACGAGAATCTCGTCCTCGAGATTTAAGCTCAAACCGGTGTGGTGAGGGCCTTCACTTTGGTATGCCTTCTCGTTTCCTCTTTATGTTCGGCTTCCCAATGTTGATGACTTGACAACGTGTTTATTCCAAGGTTCCACGGGTACTTAGTCTCAACTTATCCGGTTTCCCGACGGGGGCCTCCAAAGTCGAGTGGTATTATATGTCCTCTCCGTCGATAGCTTTGATAAGACTCTCGAATACCATCCATATATATCCCAAGATTATTCTCTCGGTTCAAATACGTGAGAAATTCTAACTACGGGCTAGATTCCCCTTATCTTAGTTCATCTCATCTAGCCGTGTCACCTAGGCTTAGTAGATTGCGACATTCTCATACTATTCCAATCCTCGTGTTTGAGGTCACATTCTTCGTATCAATCAACTTATTCCAAAATCATTGCCTACAAGATTGATCATCCTCTCATGACATTCGTTAAGTACTTTAAATCCAAATAGGCATGATTCTCCCACTTCCTTCCATATGAGGGAGTCGTACATTCTCTTGGTTTTCCTAGTTGATGCAATGAATCCTCTTGAAGCCATATCCATCCGGGATATGTTGAAGATGTATAATGTTACCTCTTGATCCATATGTACATATCCTAGTTTTCCAAAGTATTAATGCCGTTGCACTTCTTATGGCGTGCACTCTCGGCATCTAGCGAGAACCCGGTGAACATAACTTCCTTCCTCTTTGAGGGTCCGAGTAATCCTTACCAACTTCGTATGTCCCTTATGTTGTAATCCATTTGTTGGCTCAAGACATCCGCTATCTCTTGTTCTCGTTAGGGTGCTAGCGATATTTGACATGCCCGAGGTCATGAACTCTATGAATGGTTACCTCCCATTCATGATAGTCCATGTTAAGAGGGGTCGTCTGCGCAAGCACCCTCGACTATGTGAGTGGCTCTATCCATCCGAAATCTCACACTAGTCCTTTTTATTCCAACTTCTTCAGATGGACCTTCTCGACGATGTCACATCTATTTTACTGATGCATGTTTAACAACCTCGGGATACATGGTTGATGCCATTCCTTAGGAATACCATCGAGCTTAATTAATCCCTCATAACATTCGTAGTTGTCTTAACTTGAAGAAGGAGCGGTTCACTTGGGCAACTTTAGTGTAGACTATGATCCTTTACCATTCCTTTGTCTCCTCGTGATGGTATACTCGGTTTAGGTATCCCGGAAATAGTCATAGCTTCATGACTTGCCATGCTTATTCAACAATTCCAAATAATGTCACCCATTTAGGTGAGCAATTTTCCTCACTTTTGCTCACAACCTCTAATTACTTCTTTTCCATTAGGGTGGTAGGTTCCCGCTGCGAGGTCGAACCGATCACTTGAGTCCGGTGGTTGTTGGAGAAATTCCCCTTCCCATCGATCCAAAAGGTAGTGTCGCGTAGAGTTTCTCCGTTACATGTTTATTCTAAAAGTTGGATCGACTGATCTTCACATCTTACTCCAATTATCGACCTCGTGATTCCTTTAGTTACCCTTCAGGTATCCTATTCCAAAAGCACATCTTGTGGTGCGTAGCTGTTTACTGCTTCCTGAGTAATCACAAGTCAACTACCTAGGGGCGTAAGAGGGATTAATCTAGTAAGAATGACTCTAGGAAGACTGCTCGTGTAGTGCAAATCTTATATCCTTTGAGTTTAGTCATCCGAATCAAATCCAAAACCTCAAAAATACCTTCCGGGTCGAGGTACGATCTACTTAGGGATGATCCCTTATGCAAGGATTTGTTACTTCCGATTACATGGTCGGGGCGCAATTCCATAAACATGTGTGATTGTCCGTCCGTGGAGAGTTCGAAGCGCTTATATCTACTCCCTCCTTGGGTTGTCTTCGATATGTTAGTTGCTCTCATCAATGGATCCATTACCAAGATATGAGGTTACCAGGTTCTTTCGAGTCTCCACACGGGTCAGTTCGCGGTTAGGCGAAGAACCTTATTGGCAAACTTCGTATCCATTAGCAAATTCCAAAGGTGGACATTCATAATTTACCTTATGAACGCTAAAATTCTCGAATAAAATTCCCAGTGTTCCATATGGAGTACTACATCTTTATCCGATAATTGAGTTCCGACCGAAACCATCCAAAATGTGTTGCTGACTTCTTTGGGGTACTCAATTGATCTTAACCAATATATGCTTCCATAGTGGTACATGCACTTCCGAGCTTCGAAAGTTGTGGATTCTTAAGGTACTCATTTTCTGGTTTACGAGCTTGAGTCCAAGGTTCTTAGGATATCTCACCCAAAGTATTGGTCTGATTGGCCGAGGTTGCAAGAAATCCTTCATGTCTTCTGAAGTTCGACCTTGTGATGTTGGCTTGAGCTCGTCAATCTTCATACTGATAACTCGATCTTGTAGGATGGAAAGCTAAGGCCTCTAAAAGAGTCATCTAAAGATCTAGCAAGCATAAGCACTCACTACAATTTCACACAATCTTGAAGAAGCATAACAACCATAAGACCAAAAAGACCCAATCACTCAAGCAATGCACCAAAACAAAGGTGTACCTCGAGGCCGACTCCTAAGACCTTCGTGGTTACACCGCGTAAGCATCCTAGTGTATCGTGGGCACTTGAGGGACTTTCCTAATGTTAGTGATACCACACTTCAAAGAACACATGCCATTTGGTGTTTCGGCACGGATCCTTCCAACGTAAGTTGGTGGAACTTTTCCTCATGCGTTGGCTCTCAAGGCTTTGTCCTTGAAAGAAAGGGGTACTCTATATTTATTCTTGTATCCATGCCCCTTGTTCCTCATTCATTCATCTTATTCCGGTCGTCATCCCCGGCGAGCATCCTAGTTTCATATTGCTTACCGATGGGAAAGTCCACGGGATCAATTATCCGGCTATTACTGCGAGTATGGGTGACGCTTGCTTGTAAGTGGTGCTCTCTTGATTGTTCAATCCATTGGTCGCCTCACGTAGCTACAACTCATTTTGATATCTAAATCCTTCGTGACTCGGCTATCCGTATAGCTTCGAGCCTTTGGGTCTTCATCCAATTGCCGAGCTACGAGCATATCGGGAATCTTCGACTCCTGCATCCAAGCTTTTGTGTGCTAGTTCCATATAGTGCATCTAATTTATATGTGTTGGCACACTAAATCTTAAAGTCTTAACTCCTCATTGTCCTCGGAGTTGGGCATCTTGGGTTATCCAAGCTCGTTCCGAGCAAAAGGTGGAAGGGTGCGACTTGTCCGTTGTAGACTCATCCGTATGCGGACTTTATGTATCACGGGGCAATCAAATCATTCCCGGTGGATTTAGTTCCAAAGTAGAGACAACCGTGTTGACATAACATGACACTGAGGTGTCAGCAGGGAGTCCTGTAGATTCAGCTTCATCTCGTCCCCGTACTCCATCTTCATAGTTGTCACTGTCGTAGTTGGCTTTCCCTTGTATCAGACGTCGTTCCTCAGAGTTGCAAGCATGTGACATCAGTTGTTCTCCTTAGATCACCAACCACGTAGAGGGGTTGTTAGTGAGTCTGTTAGTGAGAATTCAAGGATGTAATAGTAGATTTCAAGGGGTTTATATAGAAATCAAGAAGAATATACTCAAACAAGAATGTTTAGGGCGTCCTAAACTATCGACCATTGCTAGGGCTCATCCTACGGTCAAGTACGGCTCGATACCACCGTAACGACCCGAATTTCCGCGAACGGAAACTCGACTCTCGCACCTCCGTGATAGTCCCAGGAAGAGGCTATCACGTGCAATCCCTGTCTCAAGTGGTACAAATCCATACAACACGGGAATAAAAGAAGAATTACATAATATTATTATTACAACATCAGAGTACAACTCTTCGGCACAAGCCGGTACAAGTCCAACGGGGACCGAATCAAGAAAGGTAAAACACCTACGCGGCGGATCTACATAAGCGAAGCGTCTCCAACTCCACGAGCAAACTCGAGCATAGGACCGGCTCCGGTCTTCACACCTTCGTCACGAAGTTGTAGTCGTAGACGGTCACCGAGTCTGAAATGCCAGCATCTACCCGATAAGCGGGTAGGTCATGTCGACTTCCCAACAAAGAGCAAAAGCGGTGGTTGAATCTAGTATGCACGGATAAAACCTATATTGGGCTGTAGAAAGTTATGCATGCAGCAACGCGGTAGCAACAATCAAGGTATGCGAGAATAAGCGGCCGAGGTCCACACCTCCGGGAGGTCCACACCCTCGAGGTCCACACCTCCGAGGTCCACACCTCCGGGGTCCGCACCCCTCAACAAGGGTGTCCACACCAAAGCACCGAATCGCAACCACGATCCGGCTCCCAACTCTCATCCGCGATGTGGGGCCCGCTTGCTCCTATCCCCACATCTCAACGGCCTCGGGCGGGCTCACTCACCGGGGGGGAGAAGAAGCACAAGAGAAGGGTCTAGCCAGGTGAGAGATCGAGGACCGTCCATAACCGGTGGACATGGACTATAGCTATAGGTTTAACACTGCGCAGAGGTTGTACAACCGTACCCGCCCGAGTAGAGCCGGAAACGGTGGCCGCCGTCCCAAACCCTACCATACGGCCGGAGTCCAAGTAAGTGGGTAGTACCCTCCGCGTCTCCGAGTCCGGCGCGAGCCTCCGCCGTAGAGCTCATGCGCCCGCCGAAAGGTCCCTCGAAGCTGTGGAACCCTTCCCCGGCCTCGCCGGGGCGAAGTCTTCTAAGGAGGAAAGAGCCGTCTCCCGACACGATCACACCGATCCGCCTACAGGAGGGGTGCTATCCACTACGAGTCTCACCCCGCACCCCCGCCCAATACAAGGCGGGCGGTTTGTATGGTAAAAGTCCACTGAAGCAAGGTCAAGCCGACGATCGGTCCTTAAGGGCCGAGAGCGAGCACTCACCATCTCCATCCCGTCCGACACGCCGCGCGGGCGAGAGGCCGATCGCATCTCCCCGAGGTAGGCGTTCTCAAGTAACCAAACGGCTCGCTCCCGCCGGTAACACGACAAGGAAGAACATACCCCGAACTCACGCTAGAACACACCGAGATCTCCCACATCTCGGTCAAACCCGAGAAAACCATCCATAATCAAGCAACAAAAGTATGGATAGTAAGTACATGGGACTAGCTAGGGGTCCGTAGCTAATCCCGAGGTAGGTAAAGCAAGGAATCGGGATATATCAAATAACAAGGCAAGGCTAATCAAATGGCTATGCAATCCATCAAATAAAGTAACATAAATATGGCACTAGCAACTAATGGCATGCATGGGTTCTACATGGTTGGGAGTGACATGACACCCGCGCGGTAGTCGTCGTAGAGTAGTAGAGGTTGAGCATCCTCTCGAGCAAAGTCGGGGTAGTCGCGTCTCCTCGACGTCGCGGCTCGGGTCTTCAACAAGAACACAAGCCTACACGAGATGCGACGCGAGAAATAAATAACGAGCATTCATCTAATGCAAAAACATCAATAAGAACCAATTTAGAAGATCCAAATAACCTCCATATTTAATACAAGCAAGACTTGTTTTAGATAGTGAAAATAAAGCAATTGGTTTCAAAACAAAAGTTGTTTTAGAAACTAGTTTTATATACTAGAGAACAGGGGTTAGAACTAGGGTTAGTTCAAGGCCGAGTTAAAGGTCTCAAGGTTAAGATCCGTAGGTGATCTTGTCTGCAATCGGGAAACGGTGAGGGCCGAGATCAAGCACTTGCAAGGCACTCTGTCATAGATGGTTGAAGCGATAGCGCAAAGGAGGATGATAGCAAAACAAGGCAAAGGTATTAGAAAAGGCATTATCATGCCAAGAGATGTGGCTACCACTCGGAGGAGATGAAAGGATCACTTGTGACCGATATTGGGGGCAATGTGACGGGGGCATGCTTAAGGGCGCCACGCGGCATGTACAAGTGAAGCGAAGCAACGACCATGGCTAGGCGGCCTAGGTTGCGGCCGGGGTTGCCGAGCGTGAAGCGAGAGGCCTCTCGCTCACGACACGACCGTCCATCACGTGCGGCATCCCGGTTTCAAGCACATGGCATGGTGCACGCTTCACCGTTGAAGCCAAGTGGAGCGAGAGCGGATATGCGCGAAGCAGCAAAGAGGGAAGGCAAAGGTGTAGAAAAGGTAGGCGATGAGATAATGGGGTAGGATTCCCGTCCGTGGCACGCCAATGGTTAGTTGCGGGGGCTCCGGCGTCCCAAAGCCACATTAGCACGGTGGCGGGCGGCGGCCACGAATTCTACTCCAAGAACGCGGGGCGAAAAGGAGCTCGGTTCAAGGACAAGAGCGGGTAAGGATAGGGTAGCGGTGTGCGTCGCAAAATTATGAAACCAACGCAAGTGGTTTCTTAATTTTCGGAGCTCGGATAATTAGTTATGAATTTTTAAAGGAAAAGGGATATATAAAACATTTATTAAAACCTTTTATAAATCAGAAAATAGTTTTATTAAAATATTGTTGACGTCAGCAGTCAGCAGGTTCAGTGGGCCGAAGTTGGGCCCAAAGTGTTAGTGGGCCAAAAGTGGCCCAATAGATCTGGCACAACTGGTCCAGAGATTGAAGTCTACTGAGCCACCCTGAACTCCTTTCCATGGGTCGGCCGGTTAAACATCTGGGTCGGATGGGCTTGAACGGGCCTTAATGGGCGGCAAGCCACCACGGGGCCCACCTAAGGGTTTTCGGCGGGCAAAGTCCGGATTCGACCCTTGATCTCTTGCGGGGTTCGCTCGCCCGGCGGCCGCGGGATCATCCGTGGCTCGAGAAGCCGGGCGTGCGTGTGGGTCGGCGTGTGTGGCTCCGGCCCGGGTTGGGTGAGGGTCGCACACAAGGTGTTCGGCGAAACTCCTCAAAGGAGCGGCGGTCGGAATGGCCGCCGGTGGCGAGGCTTGGCTACGGCGGTGGTGGCGACGCGTTCACCCCGAAGAGAGAGCAACTCGGCGCGAAGGCCGGGACCACGGCACGTGGGCGGCGTCGGGGCGGCGCGAGCGGTGCGGCGCGAGGAGGTGGCACGGCGCAAGGCGGAGCGGCGCGCGCGTGCGGCGAGACGGCGTGGTGCGGCGAGGCGGCGGAGCACCTGCGAGAGAGTATGCCACGGCGCGAAGGCCGAACATGGCACGGGAGAGCGGCTCGGCGCAACGCGGAGCGGCACGGCGCGAGGCGTGCCGCGCGACGCGGTGCGGCCCGGGGGTGCGCACGCGTCGAGCGGCGAGGAGCAAGACGCGGTAGCGGCGTAGCGCGTGGCGACCCCAAGAGGTACTCGTTCGGGAAGAGATGCCGACGGGTGTGGCGCTCCATCGTTGCCAAGCACGCGGGTGTGCTCGACCCCGGGCACGGATGCATCGCGCTCCCGGCCACAACGCCGGTAACCGGCGTGCGCATGCTGGGAAGCCGGTCGCGGTGCGTGGCGCGATGGCGAACGGCAACTTCGGTACGCATCGAAACCAAAAGGCACGACGACCATGGTCACGGGCGGACGTTTCAAGGGTATGCGTGAAACGTGACGACGTGGTGCGGCGAACGCGAGTGGCGTTGCCGGCGTGGGTCCGGGGTGATCCGCGGCGGTGGCACGAGGCATCCCGCGCGGCGCGACGCCGGGCTAGGAGAAATAGCATGATTAACACGGCGGGGCGGAGTTGATAGATCGGGACGGTTAGAGCGGCAAGGGACGGCACATGCTTGGGTACGACGCATTGGTATCCAAGCGGAGTTGCACGGCGCGAAGGCGCGGCGCGCGCGGCGGGGGGGCGCGCTCCCACGGGTGTAGAAGAAGGGCGAGTGGCGGGCTCACCGAGGGGCGGAGGTGTAGGCGTAGCGATGACGGCCGCGCCGGGTGTAGATGTGGACGACGGCGACGAAGTTCGGCGGCGGCGCGTCTAGATCCCTCTCGCTCCGGCTCCCATCCGCTCGAGGACGGCCCTCTCTCGCCGCACGTTCGGCTCCGGCTCCGGGGTCTCGCACCGGCAAGACGACGCGGTGGTGAAGCGCGTGACGGCTTCCCGTCTCCCTCCCTTCTCCTTCCTCTCCTCCCTGCTCACCACTCGGTCGCGGCACGGAGCGACCAAAGGGGAAAAGATTCCCCAGCGGCGGAGAGACCTATTGGGTCTCGGCGCCGGGTCTTTGGGTGCGCGTGGGTCAAGGGAGCCAGGGGACAGCGTGGGGCAAGGTTGTTCCCCCTCCCTTTCCTTGGCGGCGAAGGCGCAGCGCGCGGGCCGGCTTGCGTGCTGAGACAGCCAGGGGCAAAGGAGTGAATAGAGGGGAAAGGGGGTGCGTGGGCCATCCTAGGCATGCGTGCCAGCTGCTCGGCGTGTGCGCTTGCTCGGCCGGCGGTGTGGCCGGCGTGCGGGCGCGCGTGGAGCGGCGCGGCCCGCGGTGCGTTGGCACCCGCTTGGGTCAGAGGGGGAGGAAGAAGAACAGGGGCGGCTGCCGGTCGGGTCCCCGGTGGCGGTGAGAGAAGATGAAGGGATAGGTTGGCGGGCCTAGGCCGGGTTGGATGGGCCGCCTTGCCGGACCGGTTGAAAACCAAGGGGTGTGCTTCGGTGTGCATGGGCCGAGAGATGAGGGAGCACCGGTAGATTTCGAGGATTAGTTAGCCGGCCCATGTTAGTTAACTAGGTTTTGAAATTAGCTTTGAATTAGGAATTAACTCATAGGTTGAATTTGAATACTTTCAAATTCAACCACACTCACTAAAATCCAAATAAAATCCCTAAAATCCAAATCACATATTTTACCATAATTTGAAAATAATTGTATAAGGTTTTATTTTATATTGAATTTAAGGTGAGAGGCTAGCAAATTGGGATCAAATTTGGTAGCACACAAGTTCAAACAAAAAGTTTTAAATTTTTGCGAAAATTCACACATGGGAAAACAATCAAATTTCCGGTATGTTACATGATTGCAACTAGGAATTATGTGCGTTTGCAAAAAAAAAGGAACCCGACTTTGTCCGTGTGCTTGCAAGGCTACTTGGCTGTTTGGAATATGATTGCAAGCCCGGGTAGTAAGTGATTGCAAAAAAGCGAAGTGTCTCATTGCAAAAACTTCGGTTATTTCTGTGACTGCAAAAAAAAAAGAAAAAGAAAAACTGATCCAGTGTGTGATTGCAACTATTCGACGTGCGTGATTGCAACCAGGAATTAGGTGCGGTTGCAAAAAAAGAAACCTGACTTTGTCTGTGTGCTTGCAAAGCTACTTGGTTGTTTGGAATATGATTGCAAGCCGGGTAGTAAGTGATTGCAAAAAACTAAAGTGTCTCATTGCAAAATGTCTTGGTTTTATTTACGTGATCGCAAGAAAAGAAAAAGAAAAGCTGAACCAATGTGTAATTGCAACTAATGCGTGGGTGATTGCAACCGGGAGTTATATGTGTTGCAAAAAAAATAACCCGACTTTGTCCGTGTGCTTGCAAAGCTACTTGGTTATTTGGAATATGATTGCAAGCTCGAGTAGTTTGCGATTGCAAAAAACCTATTTTGTATGCTTAAAATGTTTTTTCATTCACTTGTGGTGCGAGAAAGCCGAGCGGACGCGAGAGGACAGGGGATGGTGACATTGAGAAGTTATTCCAGCTTTTTAGGGAGTGTAAGCAAAACAATGAAGCATTCTACTTGGGATGTTGATTTTGACCCAAAGACGAAAGTGCTAAGAAGCATTTTTTGGAGCCATGCAAGTCGGCGTGCGAGAATACGTGGATTTTGGAGACGTCATCACTTTTGACACTACCCACAAAACTAACAACAAGAAGATGCCACCGGCGATGTTTGTCGGATGCAGCAACAATCTGAAAAATGTGTCGTTTGGGCAAGCGCTTCTTCGGGATGAGACAACTGACACTTTCAGATGGCTCTTCGAGTCATTCAAAAGCTGCATGGGCGGCAGGCAGCCTTTTGTGATTCTAACAGGTGCATATTTTGAGGGAGAGGGGGAGGGGGGTATATTCTGATTTATTCTATAATGATTGCTGTAAAAAAAGCAACTGTAGTGTGTAGTGTGGTTGCAACGTTTGCAACATTAAACTCTATTTTTTTATTGCAAATCATCGTATGTTTTGGGATTGCAAGAAAACATTTATATTCACAGGAGAAAAAAGGAAACTGATTTTAAAAAATTGATGTTTCTGCAGATGAAGATGCGGCAATGAGGGAGGCGATAAAAATTGTGTTTGATAAATCACAACACAGAAATTGCCGGTGGCACATAATAAGGATGTGGGATTATGAACTCGAGGAGTTGTACAAGGTGCACGGGGACAAAAATCGGAAGGAAAAGCTCGGAGTCTCGATAAATTATCCTCTCGGGTCCTACACAATTTGAGGTAGAGTGGGGGAAGCTAATGGATGAATGTGGCATAGGGGAACACCCGGCGATTGTAGCATTGTGGCGAAAGGGGAAAGATGGATTGCGGCATATTTTAAGGGCATGTCTCGCGGAAGAATGACTTCAACCCGGGAGATCCGAGAGCCGAACGAGTATTGAAAGATGGATATGTTGGCGGTGTGACAACATTGCATATGTTTGCAAAGAGGGTACTTGACTCGTTCGGCACACGGACCACATGGATGCTGGGGAGTCGCACTACTCACAGGTATTCTTAAAACTGCAAACCCCAAAACATATGATTGCAAAACCCTGTTAGTTCAATGATTGCAACGCGCTGTTTTATGTATGATTGCAAAAAGAAACATATGTCTGTTTGCAACAACTGATTGTGTGTGATTGCAAAAAAAAGACTGAAAATTTTTTAATGCAAATCATGTTAATTTGTGGTTTTGCAAAAAAACATGTTTGGTTAAAAAAAATTTTAGTTAGTCATTGCACCAGTGTGTGATTGCAACTAAGTTGGGTGACTGATTGCAACTAAAAGTGAGTGATTGCAAAAGGCTGCTGGTTTATTTCTGTGACTCCAAAAAAGAAAACGGAAAATAAACCAGTGTGTGATTGCAACAATTTGGCGTGACTGATTGCAAACAGTAGTTATGTGCGGTTGCACAAAAAAAGAAACCCTGACTTTGTCTGTGTGGTTGAAAAAGCTAGTTAGTTGTTTGGAATATGATTGCAAGCCTGGGTAGCAAGTGATTGCAAAAAACTAAAGTATGTCATTGCAAAAAGCTATTTGGTTTATTTCGTGACCGCAAAAAAAAAAAGAAAAAAGAAAAACTCGAACAAGTGTGCGATTGCAACAATTTGGCGTGCGTGATTGCAACCGGGGGGGGAATGTGCGGTTGCAAAAAAAGAACCCGACTTTGTCCGTGTGGTTGAAAAAGGAAACTAGATTGTTTGAAATGTGATTGCAAGCCTGGGTAGCAAGTGATTGCAAAAACCTAAAGTGTGTCATTGCAAAAAGCTCGTTGGTTTATTTCGTGACCGCAAAAAACGGAACCCGACTTTGTCCGTGTGGTTGAAAAAGGAAACTTGGTTGTTTGGAATATGATTGCAAGCCTGGGTAGTAAGTGATTGCAAGAAACTAAAGTGTGTCATTGCAAAAGCGCTGGTTTATTTGTGTGACCGCAAAAAAAAGAAAAAGAAAATGAGCCAGTGTGTGATTGCAACTATTTGGCGTGCGTGATTGCAACCAGGAAAAATGTGCGGTTGCAAAAAAAGAACCTGACTTTGTCTGCGTGGTTGAAAAAAGAAACTTGGTTGTTTGGAATATGATTGCAAGCCTGGGTACTAAGTGATTGCGTAAAACTAAAGTGTGTCATTGCAAAAGCTGCCGCTTTATTTACGTGATCGCAAAAAAAAAGAAAAAGAAAAAGCGAGACAAGTGTGTGATTGCAAATATTTGACGTGCGTGATTGCAACCGGGGATTATGTGCGGTTGCAAAAAAAATGAAACTCGATATTGTCCGTGCTTGGAAAGCTACTTGGTTGTTTGGAATATGATTGCTAACACTGGGTAGTAAGTGATTGCAAAAAAACTAAAGTGTTTGGTTGCAAAATCTGTTTGGTTTATTTTCGTGATCGCAAATTAGAGAAAAAGAAAAACTGGATAAGTGTGCGATTCCAACTATTTGGTGTGCGTGATTGCAACAACGTGTTACATGTGATTGCATTGTGATATGTCGCGGTTGCAATAAAAATGTAATGATGAAAACCGAAATTCAAAATTCGATGTGCGGGCGAGGTTGTCGGGGCATGCAAATCACGGTTTGATGAGCGGCTCGAGCGAGATGTACACGCGGGCGTGTATAATGAATACAAGAGGGAATATGCTAACGATACGGCGTTTGTGATTGAGCTCGATCCGGATGTTGAATGCGGTTACTTGGTGAAGCATGAAAAAGGAACAGGAGTGTTACGTTGGGCACAACACGCATTCAAGGTGCTAGCCGACAAAAAAGAGGGTATATATAAATGCGAATTCATGCAATGGGAGCACACGGGGTTGTTTTGCATGCACGTGATCAAAGCATTCACCCACACCGCAAGTGCGAGCATACCGAGAAAAGTACATTCTACGGTGATACACACGTAATGCGAGATCCGTAGTTCCATGGGACGGGCACGATGTTCGGGTTGCGACTCATGCCGACACAGAGCAAACGAGAATGTCAAAGCCTGCCGCCCAAGTTAATGCGCCCGTGTAGAGCGGGAAGCAAATCCGACCGTGCTTATGCTTCGAGACCGTCCGCACATCGACATGATAACTCCCGGTATTGAGCTTCTACAAAACGAGAGACCGTCGCTTGTGAGATGGAAAGTGGTGATTTGCATGAAAATGGGGATAACGAGATGGGTCTAGTTTGTGTCCGACCAACGGATGAAAGTGGTGACGCCACCGTGAAACCGCTATAAATCCTATTAACCCCGCCACACCAAAAATAAACCATGTGCCCGGTTCAAGAACTACCCCGGGCGGTGTGATAGTGACCGAACCACCCATGTCTAGCACAAAAGGTAGGAAGCCCGTCGGCGCGGCAAAATCCTCCAAAAACATTATGATACTCGATAATCCTTACAAAGACATACAGTGGAGGTAAGGGTGTGAAGGAGTGCCAAACCTGTCATGTTAGGGGGCACTACAGCACAACATGCCCCCAAAACCCAAACAGAAGCAAGGCAGCAGAAAACAAAGCCAAAAAAAGAGGTGCAAAAACTGAAGGTTGGGCTCAAAGAAAAAGAGGCCGCCCAAGAGTAAAAAACGGACAAAACGGAGATCAGGAAGGGCAGAGTGAAGCAGATGAAACACAAAAATCTGAATGCAGTGTAGTTCTGCAGCAGTCACAAGCACGTGGCGCGATTGCTCGAATCAGAAGAGCGACCTCGCGCGATGTTGACTACGGGGATGACTATGAATCGAATGAATACAATATAATTTATCCAAAAAATAGCATCCGGTTTGCAAAAAAAAGAACGGGCCGGGTAACAAAAACTATCCGATTGCAACCGTGATTACAAAAAATACCGAAAAACACGTTTTTTGCGGCCCCCCAAAATGAATGTGTCGATTGCAAAAAAGCTCGTTTAGAAAAAAATGAAAAAAGCTCGCATGACTCGTCGATTGCAACTAGGTTAATGTTTGCTTGATGTGGTTGCAAGACAGATGAAAAATACGGTTGATTGCTTAATAGGTTACAGTGTGGTTGCAACCACTGATGTGTCACGATTGCAAAAAAAAACAGTTCAAAAAAAAGCACCATGCCATGAAGCTGTCAGATTGCAACTAGGTTGGTGTTTGCTTGATGTGGTTGCAACCTCGTGAAAAAAGACAGGTGATTGCAACATCCAAAAACATGTGGTTGCAACATCTGATGTGCAGCAATTGCGAAAAAAATGACAGTTGCAAAACCAAGATGTAGGTGATTGCTTGCGCCCTTATAGCGGTGTCATTGCAAGCTGCCACTTACGTGTGTTTGGAAAAAAAAAGAAAAAATTAAGCGAGCCGGTGTGTGATTGCAACAATTTGGCAAACGTGATTGCAACCGGGAGTTATGTGTGTTGCAAATGGAAACCCGACTTTGTCCGTTTGCTTGCAAAGCTACTTGGTTGTTTGAATATGATTGCAAACCCGGGTAGTAAGTGATTGCAAAGAACTAAAGTGTCTCATTGCAAAAATTTGGGTTTATTTCTGTGACTGCAAGAAAAGAAAAAGAAAACTGAACCAATGTGTAATTGCAAAAAATTTGCGTTAGTGATTGCAACCAGGAGTTATATGTGTTTTAAAAAAAGAACAGATGCAAAAAACATGAGACTGCGATTGCAACAAAAAAACAGTTGCAAAAAAAACAGTTGCAAAAAACACACAAGTAAATGCGTCTGCAAAAAAACCAGTTCAAAAAGAAAAAGCTCCATAACATGACACTTTCAGATTGCAACTCGGTTGGTGGTTGCAACCTGGTGTATATACAGGAGATTGCAACATTCTTCACATGTGGTTGCAACAGCTGATGTGTATCAATTGCAAAACATGACAGTTGCGAAAACCAGAATGTGGGTTATTGCTTGCACCCTCATAGCAGTGTGATTGCAACCTTAGAGCAGTGATTTTGCCAAAAAAAAAGAGTTGCAAAAAAACACGGGTAAAAAAACACCAGTTTCAAAAAAAAAGCTCCGTGCCACGACACTATAAGATTGAAGCTAGGTTGCAACCTGGTCCAAAAATACTGGTGATTGCAACATCCTTTGCAGTGTGTTTGCAACGACTGATGTGCTGCAATTGCAAAAGAAAAAGACAGTTGCAAACCAGAATGTAGTTGATTGCAAATCATGTCTCAGTGTGATCCCCTTATAGCAATGTGATTACGATTGCAACAAACTGGTAAAAAAAGCTCCGTGCCACGACACTGTAATATTGAAGCTAAGTTGCAACCTGGTCCAAAAATACTGGTGATTGCAAACATCCTTTGCAGTGTGTTTGCAACGACTGATGTGCTGCGATTGCAAAAGAAAACGACAGTTGCAAACCAGAATGTAGTTGATTGCAAATCATGTCTCAGTGTGATTGCACCCCTTATAGCAATGTGATTGCGATTGCAAAAACTGGTAAAAAAGCTTGGTGTGACTAGTTTGGTCTTTGCTTGATGTGGTTGCAACTTCGTGAAAAATACAAGGTGATTGCAAACATCCTTGACCGCTGATGTGCTGCGATTGCAAAAAAAACACAGTTGCAGAAACAACACATGTGAGTGATTGCAATTTTATCGCGTATGTGGTTGCAAACAGGTAAAGGTGGATTGCAAGAAAAACACTCCATGCCGAATAAAAAAAAGAAGGTGCACAAAAATACATTGCCAGAGTTCAAATTCACAAAATCAAACAAAAAAAAGGACTTAAAAAGTTGCCACATCACATGATATAGTATTTCGTACTGCCACGCATAACATGTCGCATACAGATGCAGATAAACACACAGATATAACATGTTTTTTTATCCCAAGGATCCTAAAAGTCCACGGGTCATTCTTGTCATCTTCGAGATCAAGACGGCGTCCCCCGATTCTCGTACTTGTCCAGGCATTGCGGGGAGATCGGCTGGTTGAGGGGGTGGAAGATTTGATAGTGCGGCATCTCACATCCGTAAATGACGCCGTTGAAGCTGCGGCAAAGATAAAAAACACACATTAAAAAAATATAGCTATTTCGACAGTACGGTAAAAAAAATGCACATACAAAAAACATAGAAAAAAAAGAGAAAAGATGTAAAAAATGGATCAGTTCACATCACGCATTACCGGGTTGATTTCCTCCGTCATCTTGTTCCCATCATAGTACTCCATGTACTTCCAGACAAAAAAATAGGCAATCATTGGGGCCAGCTTGCTTGGGGACTTCAATGAAAGGCTTCCTCCAACCACTAACTCTGGGCAGCTTGAAGTTGGACACCTTCTGGAAAGCTGCATCTATGATTGGAATTTTTGCAAACACATGCTTGTGACGTTCTACAGGATCCGTGCATTTCATGAAGTAGTCGTTCGAGTCCAGCACATCAATGCGATTATGCATGAAGTTGAAACAATAAACAAAGTAATGTCCTGCGTCATGGATAGGGACAAAGATCTGGTGCAAAAAAACAAGAGTGCAGGGGGACAAAAAAATGATTAGTGTATTGATTACATCTAGTGTTGATGTGTGATTGCAATTTCATTTATGATTGCAATTACTCAAAAAATATTAATGAAAAAAAGGGTTGCAGATTATAATTTTGCAATTGCAACTTTGAAAAAATGTTACAAGAAAAACAGACTGTATTTGAGAAAAAAGATGTCTGCTAACCAGTTTTGCTCTTGACAGATCGTAGTTTATGCACTCGGTCATCAGGTGGTTCCAGACGACTTTGAATTCTTCTGTCTCGGATTTATCCTCATTGAGGACTGCGTCGCAACCATTAATATTCCACTGCACACAGGGGGGGCAAAAAAAAGCCCATTAAAACAAAAACTAGATCAGTCACAACAAAAAATGTTGTTGTTTCAACAGGTTGCTGTATTGTATTAAAAAAACGGACAGTTGAAAAAACAAAAAGGCTTACATAGAAACCAGTCGTGAGAAACACCCTGTACCCAAACGAATCAAGCTTGTGCACAATGTCATCATGCCGCATGCAATGCACCACGAAATCGATCAAGGAAGACTCTCCCAACTTGTCGTTTGAGAAACTGTCAATGAGTTGTTGTCCAGTAAATTCAGCAAGAATGCCAAACTCCAATAAAGTCCTCCTGCACCAAAAAATTCCAAAATGAAATCAATGTGGTTGCAAACGCCTCTGTGTGATACTTCCAAAAAACACAGTGTATGGTTGCAAAACCAGCTTGTTAACTGTGATTGCAACTCCTGTGCATTGCAACCGGGTTTGACAACATGTGAAATTGGTCCGTGTGAGTGGTTGCAAAAAAAATAGCGAATGTGTGATTGCAAAAAAAGTGTGCAAATTGCAAAGCGCATGTGTAACAGTTGCAATGCCAGTATGAAACAATTGCAACTAGGTTTGACAACATGTGATTGCAAATTGGTCTGTGTGAGTGGTTGCAATCATAAAAAAGTGCTGAATGTGTGATTGCAAAAAAATGTACAAATTGCAAAACTGGGAGTGTAAGAGTTGCAATGCCAGTTAGAAAACAATTGCAACTAGATTTGACAACATATGATTGCAAATTGCTTGTGTGAGTGGTTGCAAAAAAAAAGTCTTGAATGTGTGATTGCAAAAAAAGTGTACAAATTGCAAAGCGGGAGTGTAACGGTTGCAATGCCGGTATGAAAACAATTGCAACATAAAAAATACACGGAAAAAAAAGAAACATACTTGTTGAAGCTCGGGTTCGGATATGATCTTCGCCTCGGATAAACAGCCTTGGAAACAGGTATGTCGGGGCGCTTGCGTTTTATCTGGAACGGAGATACGAACTCAGCAGGCCTCCTCATCACTCGTCACCTAGGCGCTTGAAAATCAGCCTCGCGAACCTTGCCGTAATCGACGAGACCTTCGGACACTTCGTCTTGTGAAAGACGGATCGGTGGAGTCAAATTAGCAATATCATCCCGGGACTCCGGAGGAAACTCGACATCGTCGGCGATGAAGGGGGTGTGCGCTCGCAAAGGTGCCTCCACGATTCCAACACGACGATTGGCTTCTGGCGGAGAAAATCTAACTTTTTCTCATACTCGGTACGCTTCTTAGCATACGCCTTTGACAGTTGCATCTCCACCTACTTGTTTATCTTTGATGCGGAAGGCTCCTTCGTAAAGCGAAGCAATGTTCGCGTCCGACCTTTTTCTGGATTTCTGCTATGATCTTCTTCTCCTTCTCTTCAGCCTTCTTGTCAGCTCCAGCCTTTTTCTTTGACTCAAGCTTCTTGGTAGCAGCAACATTTCTCTTGTTATCAGCCTCGGCCTTCTTCCTCTGGATTTCATCAGCTGCATCTTTTTTGCTCATCACGAAATCGTCGCTCTGGCTCTGATGATCTTCAGTTTCAGCTTGCTTGCCTTTTTGTGCTTTTTCAGGTTCAGCACTCTTGCTCGGCATGGCTTGTTCTGCAATTGCAACAACGTAAAAACTGTGAATAAAAAAACGAAAAGCATGTACAGTGTTTACAACCTATTTTTGTGCGTGTC
Source organism: Cenchrus americanus (assembly GCA_947561735.1). Taxonomy (NCBI): domain Eukaryota; kingdom Viridiplantae; phylum Streptophyta; class Magnoliopsida; order Poales; family Poaceae; genus Cenchrus; species Cenchrus americanus. Next base: position 108,260,369 of record OX387243.1, read on the forward strand.
ATTACAAAAAAATTTGCCATAACAGTGTGTGTTTGCAAGCTGTTTTACGTACGTGATTGCAACCGAAGTTATTTGTGGTTACGCCATAAGCGTATTATGTGTGGTTGAAGAAACTTGGTTATTTGGTTATTTATGATTGCAAGTCTGAGTAATGTGTAATTGCAACAGCGGAGTGAGTTGTGATTGCAAAAAAAAGCCTAGACAAGTGTATGGTTACAAAACCTGTTGTTGCTTGCTCATCACTAGATTTCCCTTCCGCAGCTTGTTCAGATGAAGCCGTCTTTAAAGCTAACGCAGCGAGCAAGCTTTTTCTTTTCTTCTTCAATTTGCAGCCTTTTTCTTATCTTCCTCGACGCCTTTCGCTTAGCTTCTACTTCAATTCTCGCCGAGGGCATCATATGTTGCGGTAAAAAAAAGTTATAATTGCAAATATAAATACAAACAAACCGCAATGTTGGTGGTGGGTGGGTTACAAACCCGTTGCTACCTCGAGCCAGCCTTTTTAATCTCTTCATCGGCAGCCTTCGCTTGGATTCTGCGCTTGTTCCGAGTGCATCATATGTGGCGGTAAAAAAAAGAGTTATAATTGCAACTATAAGAGCAAACAAATTGCAATGTTGGTGGTGTGTGGGTAACAAACCTGCTGCCGCTCGATTTGCGGCTACGTTCGAAGCTTCCTCTTCGGCAACCTTCTCGCCGGGCTTCGCTTTCCCGAGTGAAACATATGTGGCAGTGAAAAAAAAGAGTTATAATTGCAACTATAAAGTGCAAGCAAACCGCAATGTTGGTGGTGTGTGGGTTACAAACCTGTCGCCGCCTCGGTGCGACCCTCTTTGAAGCTTCCTCATCGGCGGCCTTCGCTTAGCTCGCTTCGGTTGCTGAGTGTGAAATATGTCACAGTAAAAAAAAGTTATGATTGCAAATATAAGTGCAAGCAAGCTGCATTGTTGATAGTGTGTGGGTTACAAACCCGCCGTCGCTTTCAAGATCCTCTCGTCTTCCAAAGTCTTTTTATCAGCCTCAGCCTTTCTCCTCTGTTCGTCTTCGGCATTCTTCTTGGCTTCCTCGGCTTCACTCTCTCTTCGAGGCTTCCTCTTCTTCAGACTTTCTTCTTGCCTCCTCTGCAATATTCTTCTCAGCCTCAGCATCTTTGAGTTTCGCGCTCCTCTCCTCCCTGTCGGTCCTCCTTGCATAAGTTCTAGTGAAGCGTGTTATGGGGCGAGAAAAAAAGAGTGAATAGTTGTGGTTTAGCCGGTAAAAAAAAAGAAATAAAATAAAAAAAGGATTGCAACTGTAAGTACAACCCAACTGCAATGTTGGTGGTGTGTGGGTTACAAACCCGCCGCCGCCGATGCCGATGCCGATGCCGATGCCGCCGATCTTTGCTACCGCTCGAGGCTGAAAATAATAGGATTGAGGAAAAAACAAACAAATCAAAAATTGCAAAAAAGAAAAACAGTGAAAAATGCTTATGATTGCTAGACCGAGTAACTAATTGCAACTTTCCATGCGGTGTGACTACATTAAACCCCGAGGGGGGATTGCAACCTGGGTGTAAAAAAAAGAGCTTACATCAAGGCGGGTGGGGAGAGGGAGATATTGAGGAAGCACTCCTCTTTGCAACGGTGTGTCTTGGCTCACGCGGGGGCTCGTACGCATTGTCCCCCGGCGCGAGGAGGCGAATCAAAAAGTCCAAGAATTTCATCAACATTTGAAATGTTGCCAGAAAGGTGTGGGGGGCTGCAAAAATAAATAAAAGAGGAAGATGGTGAGTAAATAAAAATAAAATACAGATCCTTTAGACTAAAATATAAAAAATATATATTCTTACTTCTATCGAAACTACCATGTTCAATGTCATGACCGTGGGGTGGTGTTTGCTCAACGTTTCTGCTATCAACATCACCCTGTGCAGGGTTTTCATCGTGCGCGCCGCCTTCATATACCTCCATTTCAATTGGGCTGGGAGCGTCGAAAACACCATCATCCGTGTCCGCCCCGGGAATGTCTTCCATACTTGATTTCGTTCTTTGTGTCTGTTGTTAAACACGAAATAAAAGTGTTATTGCAAAAGAAATGCTATATTAGTGTGTTTGCAACCTTGGGTGTGCATGATTGCAAAAAAAAGTAGTGATTACATATAAAATAAACTGCAGTTTACATCTGATTGAAAACAAAAAAAAGGTGATGTGAGATGTATGTTTGCAAAAAGGTTGTGTGTCTGATTGCATCTTCTGCTTACATGTGGTAGCAACATGATTATGAAAAAATATATATATATAAAGAAAAAAGAACATACCAGTTGATGGTTGTGTGACATTCGCAGCCTTCCTCCTGCGACCCTTGGAAGCTTGCTTGGCAGCTGCAGCATCCGCAAGAAGCTTGTTGATGCTGCTAACGCACTCCTGATGAGCTGACGCCATGAGATCACGTGACCTTGTTGCGTACTCAGAAGCCTTCCTTGCATACTCCTGTGCACGTTTAGTGCTTTTGTCAAACTCCTTCAAGATAGCCAGCGCGTCTTCCTTCCTGCTCCTTCCAACTAAATCAGAAAGGCGCTGGCTAAATGCAGTGCGCAAACTTGGGTACTCATAGAAAACAGGAGGGGAACTGCTGTGGGGCCCATGACCGCCAGGATCATGGAAGGTGCTAGGCCCAGGAGCCCCTGCTGCAGCGGCGGATGCACTAGCCCCAGCAGCAAATGTAGCGGCTGCCGATGGGGCGCGAGGTCCTGCTGCGGGTTGGGCGGCACACGCTTCGCGTAAGCCCCTCATCATCCGCATCTTGGGCGGGGCCAAATGCGGGGATGGGCGATCTTGTCAAAGACCCCACGAGAGCGCCGTAGCATGTGTCCGTGATACTTTTCGACCGCAAAAAACAAAAAAGTTGGAGTAAAAACAAACGGTGGTGACATTTGCAAAAAAAAAAAAAGAAAAAAGAAAAGAAAGTGTGATTGCAAAAGAAAAGAAACCCCGAGATGTCCAAACTCAACATTGTCGCCGGCGACATCCCCCCGCGGTCCTGGTTGAGTATAGCTTGAATCATCTTCGAGGCCGGGAAGGAGCACGGGGGATGCAAAAAGGGCTTGTCCGGAATCCGTGCCGCAAGTTGTCGACGTATAACATCTCGCAAAAAAAAAAAAACGGTGATGAAGCAAAAAAGCGTGTGTGATTGCAAAAACTATTTAAAGTGTATGATTGCAAAAACTATTTAAAGTGTGTGATTGCAAAAACTACCGGTTTATTTTTCGTGATCGCAAAAAAGAAAAATAATTGAACCACCGTGTGATTGCAACTATTTGGCGTGACGGATTGCAACAAGTAGTTATGTGTGGTTGCAAAAAAAAGAAACCGAATTTGTCCGTGGTTGAAAAGCTACTTGGTTGTTTGGAATATGATTGCAAACCTGGGTAGTAAGTGATTGCAAAAGACTAAAGTGTGTGATTACAAAAATCTTTGGTTTATTTCTATGACCGCAAAAAGAAAAAACTAAACCAAAGTGTGTGATTGCAGCTATTTGGCATGCGTGATTGCAACCAGTAGTTATGTGTGATTGCAAAAAAAGAAAGAAAACTTGACTTTGTATATGTGCTTGCAAAGCTACTTGGTATTGGAATATGATTGCAATCCTGGGTAGCAAGTGATTGCAAAATCTAAAAGTGTGTGATTACAAAAAGCTGCTAGTTTATTTCGTGACCGCAAAAGGGACAAAAAGAAACCGAACCGAGTGTGTGATTGCAACTATGCTTTGTGTGTGATTGCAAACAATAATTATGTGTGGTTGCAAAAAAAGAAAACCTGACTAGGTTATTTGGAATATGATTGCAAACCTGGGTAGCAAGTGATTGCAAAAAGGTGCAATGCCAGATTGAAAAACAGTGAAAAAAATATATGATTGTAACAACAGTATGTAAACAGTTGCAAAAAAAGCAATGAAACAAAAAAGAACAGGAAAAGATGCGTGTCTGACTTGAGCTTACCACTAGAAAGATGGTGCATCCGCTGATGGGTGCATTGATGCCTTTCTGAGCATAATCCAGCTTGTATAATCGAGCAGCAACGCTGAGCCTGTCAACAACTGCCTTGCACCAATTCCTAGTGCCAATGTTCTGAATATCCTGGGTATATCTCACATCATCGAGCCTGATCTTGGTGTCAGTGTTTGAGAACAGCAAACACTGGAAAGCAGCCATGAAAAAAGCTCTTAGACCAAGCTCCCCAGTCAATGAACGGTTCTTCAGTCCAGCAGTTATGTGTTTCACAGTAATGCCCTTCCTCGAGTTGTAAGAAGGGCCAACAATCTGTAAGCCGAGCCGATCACGCTCAGCACGGGCATCTGCGTCAGACATTGGGAGCGGGTCACCTCCAGCATTGGGAATCTGCATGGCACACCACACAGCGTGATGGCTGACATTGATCTCTTTGCCGCCACCAATCTCAAGCTTCATTGTCTCTGGATTGAACTTCCGCATCGGCCATTTGCTAACATCCCTCTTAAGGTAATTGGGCTTGAAATTCGGAAGACCCCCAAAACCTTTTGCGACAACTTGACCCTTAAGATCATTTGGTAAAGCATTGATAAGCTTGATAAAACTCGCGGGGGAGCATCGCATGGATCGTGGCTTCAATTTGCCCTTGTCACCATCGCCAACGGCGGCCGGAGCGGCATCATCGCCGTCATCGTGTCCAGAACCTTCACCATGCGGGGGCAAAATCTTCATCATCTTGTTCTTCATCTCCTTGCTCTTCAGCAGTGCTAGCCAGCGGCGGTGTTGGCAACCTGAGCCTTTTCCGCCTCTCACGGAGTCTTTGTAAATTGTCAGCCTTCCTCTTCTCAGACAACCGAGGAGAAGATCGAGTATTTTGACCACCTTGTTGTTCACCTTGCTGACCGCCTTGCTCCATTATAAAAAGTATAACAACTGAAATAAAAAATATATGAACATAAACAATCATCAAAAATAAAAAATGCACAGTTTGCAACTTCTATGATAAGGCAATTGCAACTCCTATAAACCAGTAACACAAAAAAAACTGCTAATGCTAATAAAAAAAGATTTAATACTAGACAAAATTGCAACTCCTGTAAAGAAAATACAGGATACAGTTCTCACAAATATCAAACTGCTACACAAAAAAAATACATAAAAAATCATGTCTAATACGACAATTACAACCTCTTTGTGATTATGGTTGCAACTGCAAAAAATTAACCAGTTACAAAAAAAAGCTACAACACATACAAAAACACTATTCCGTGTATGCGCTAACAAAGTTGCAACTCCAGAAATAGGGAGATTGCAACTTCTGTAATACAGCGGTTGATAACAATGAAATCAATCAAAGCCATGCGTGCTAAGACGATTACAAACTTCTGCTGTGATTATAGTTGCAACTCCTGCAATTAACAGATTGCAAACAAAAATGTGACAGAAAGCTACAGCACCCGCAACAAACGTTTCTAGTGTAATTGACCGGTTGCAAACTCAGTAATAAGTCGATTGCAACTTCTGTGATGCAACGGTTGCTAACAATGAATCAATCAAACCCCCCACCTGCAACAAATGTTTTCTAGTGTAATTGACCGGTTGCAAACTCAGTAATAGGTCGATTGCTACTTCTGTGATGCAACGGTTTCTAACAATGAATCAATCAACCCCCCTAACTGAAAAAATTAAAAAAATAACACGACGGGAGCGCATGCGATTTTTACACCTAGCCACGTCTGATCGAATATGAAAAATCCAATGAATGGAAAACACAAAAAAATAGTCAGTAAAAACCCTAACGAAAAAAGTAGCAGCAATATCATCTGAATGAATAACAAAAATCATTCACGCCCTCATTCACCACCCCCCCGGGCTCTCGAAAAACAAAAATCCGCCGAAACATGAATAATCACGCAGCCACACAAATACCCTAACGGAAAAAAATGAAAGGGGCGAGAGGTCGGGCGGCATACCTGCGAGCAATGTGTTTCGTGAACGCAGTGGGGAAACGGCGGCGGGGTCTCTCCCGCCTCACCACGGTCGCCCCCCACGGGTTTCGCCCCCCCACCGCCGCGCGGAGAGAAAGAGGAAGGCGACGGAAACGCAGCGCAGGAGAGAGAGGGGTGATTCGCCGCTCGGAATCCCGACGAGCACTAAAAGCTTCACGAAGTCGATCGCTCCGCTTCAAAGCCGACGAGAAAACCTCACTTCGCCGGCGAGAGCGAAGCGGAGAAGACGAGAAAGTGGAGAGAGTGGTAACGGGTCGGGGGAATTGAATGAGAGAGTGACGGGGAGGAGTTTGTAATAAGGGGGCCAAACGTGGGTGGTTAACGAAGGAGGTCGTGGGTGCGGTTTTTTTTTAATCGGTCGTGGGGTGCGGTTATGACGGCGGTTCCGCGCCCCCGCGCCACCCACCAGGCCCGCGCGCGCCCCCGCCACCGGTTAAAGAAGCCTGGTTGGTTCGGTTAGTTGGGCCTGGGTGCATTCGCTATAGAGAATGCACCCGGAGTGCATAATATATATACGATATATATATATATATATATATATGATAAATCCATTCTACTCCCGGGTGTAGCTACTCCTATGTTAAAAAAAGCACTTTGCGTATGTGTACATACCCATTTATCATTTGGAGTATGTAAACATACCTAAAATAAGATTTATCAAAGTGATAACAATGAAAAAATTTGAGTGGAACTCGTAATTTTTTGCACCTTGTGATATATGTTATTTTCTATATAGAAACAAGAGTATGTTCACAAACTGTATATTTCATCATATATAAAAAGAGGGTATGTCCACATACCATTTTTAAAAATCAAGTATGTGTACATACTTGTTTTAGAAACCTCAAGTATGCAAAGATACCCTATAGTTCGTGAGATACAAATATGGGAGTAGCTACTCCCGGGAATAGAGAAAACTCTCTCTCTCTCTTTCTCTCTCTCTCTCTCTCTCTCTCTATATATATATATATATATATATATATATATATATATATATATATATATATATATATATATATATATATATATATATATATATATATATATATATATATATATATATATTGGTAATGTATATTCAACACACAGTGTGTTGAATATTATTCAACACTGCAGACGGAACGTTAGTCTTTCGTCCATGCATGGTTGTTAAATTCTCACAGGTGTAATTAGTTTTGTTTATCTTTTACTCCTTTGACCATATGCATTCATGGACACTAATATTGATTGCAATCAAATTAATTGGCTTAATCCACTCTGCATGCACACACGTTCAAAAAAATTGCATGCAGAACTAGTCAATTGGCTATAAAGTACACGGACCATGCATGCCTATCTTTCATTTGTGTCTCTTTCCCCTCTCTTTTTTTTCTCACGTCAAGCATTTTACAGCTGGTCGTTTGGTGATGGTGGCGCACCGCCCATGGACAGGATTGTCGGTCAACACCTTCACTACCTCACTGGATTTCTTCGAACTCTTCCTGCGCACCCACATGAAGACAGTCTTCATGAATCACCACGCTTCGTGCAATGACACCACGCCTAGAGCTATGGTTAGCCCTGTTAATCAGATAATTACTATTTTTTCATTCTTGAGTTGTAAAATTTATCCAGGTTCCTGTTCGCATCTATTTTTTATGTTTCGAGATAAATCCCGAGAGATTGAGATGTTTCCGTGCAAAATCATGTTGCTGAATTTTAGTTGAGGTGCTTGATTTCACATGTTTCAATGGATATATCTGGAGAAAAAACGAATCTAAACCACCTCCACTAATGTAAAGATTGATGGCATCTGGGCGCAGTGCAGGCGAGCCGTGCCCGGGTGCTGCTGGTGCCCACAGATGGGAGCCACCGCTGTCCCTCCATAGGAATCATCATCGTATGTGGAGGAGGATGTCGTTGAGCTGCCCAGGGGAATGAGTCGACCATGGATCTCCAATTTTTGTTCTGGTTCAATTTTTATGGTGAAAAAAATGTTTTGGTTGATCCGATTGGACGAAGCTGTAATCACGCCCTTGTTGCATGAGATAGATGAATTTTAAGCAGATGATGCTTGCTTTTTTCATGCATAGTAAATTACTTAATAGATCTTTACTTGTCGAAGATTAGAAATGTCATTCCTGGTTGGAGTCATTACCTTATCTCAAATGTTATGAATTCCATTGTCATGAATACTAACTCACATACATCTCAGGAAAGTAAATAATACAACATAGGAATAATATGGAGGTCCACCAAACCATGTTCGACGATAATTTCCTCCTTTTTTAGTCAATAGGGGTAAAAACAAATGGCTTCCACAAGTTCACATGACAATTTATTTATTTTTCAATAAAGAGGGGGAAAATGGAATATGCCTCCTTTTAATTTTAGGGGGAATTTTCCATATGGCTCCCTGAAATCTTAACTCGACATATACTTTGTGATACTAAATATAGGGCAATCTTGCTTGCATGCAAGAAGTCAACATGTTTTTGAAACGAACCGGATTTCCGCGGACGGAAACCTGACTCGCTGCACCTTGGTGGTAGTCCCAGGAGGGCTACCACGTGCAATCCTTGTCTCAGCGATGCCAAAAATCCATACAGAAAGATAAAACGAAACAAATAGAGTACAACATTTATTTATTACATTAATCAGAGTACATCTCTTTGGCACATGCCGGGTACAAGTCCATCGGGACTGAATCAAACAGAAATAAATTGACTAGCAGCGTCTTCATGAAAGCGCGGGAAACTCCAAAACCGCAAGCAGCTCGAGCGTAGAAAGAGCACTAGTCCTCCCATCCGTCGTTGTCGAAGTCGTAGTCCGGCTATGTGTCAGAGACACCAGGGTCTACCCGATAAGCGGGTAGGTCATGTTAGCTTCCCAACAAAGAGGCAAAAGCGGTGCATAATCTACCATGCAGGATTTATCTCTGCTCTGGCTGTAGAAGGCTTAAGCAAAGCAGCGAAGCAACGATCAAGGTAAGCAGAGTTCCGCTGTGAGGTCAACACCTCGGGGGAAGCTCACGCTTCCGAGGTCCACACCTCTGGGGTCCACACCCCGCTCAAGGATACCACACCAAAGTACCATATCACAACCACGATCTAGTTACCAACTCTCATCTGTGATGTGGGCCCCACTTGCTCCTATCCCCACATCTCAACGGCCAAAGCCGGGCTCACACACACTCGGAGGAGAGAAGAAGCACAAGAGAAGTGTGTCTAGTCAGAATAACAGATCTCAGGACTGTCCATAACCAGTGGACACGGACTATAGCTATAGGTTTAAATACTCTGCAGAGGTTGTACAACTGTACCCGCCCGAATAGGACCGGAACCGGCCGTCACCGATTCCCGGCCCTACCATACGGCTGAAGGCCAAGTAAGTGGATAGTACCCTCCTGCGTCTCCGAGCCTGTCTCAGCCTCCGCGGTAGAGCTCATACTGCCCGCGAGAGGTCCCTCGAAGCTGTGGAACCCTTCCCCGGCCTTGCCGGGGCAAAGTCTTCTAAGGAGGGAAAAGCCCACTCCCGACACGATCACACCGATCCGCCTACAGGAGGGACGCTATCCACTACAAGTCTCACCCCGCACCCCCGCCCATAACAAGGCAGGCGGTTTGTACGGTAAGAGTCCAAAGAAGCATGGTTAGTTTGACGATCGGTCCTTAAGGGCCGAGAGCGAGCACTTCCCATCTCCATCCCATACGACACGCCCCTCGGGTTAGAGGCCAGATCGCATCTTCCCGAGGCAGACGTTCACCGGTAACCAAGCGGCTCGCTCCCGCCAAAACACGTCAAGGAGAAACGCACCCAGAACACACGCTAGATACACACCGAGATCTCCCGCATCTCGGTCCATGCCCAGAATACCATCCATAATCAAACAACAAAAGTATGGATAGTTGAGGTATGGGACTAGCTAGGGGTCTGTAGCTAGTCCCGAAGTAGGTAAATCAAGGAATCAGGGTATATAAAATTATCAAGGCATGGCTATTCAACTGGCTATGCAATTCAACAGAGCAATGCATGTAAAGTAAAGCACTAGCATCTAAATATCAACATGGGATCTACATGGTTGGGAGTGACATGACACCTTCATTGCCGTTGAAGCAGTCGTTGTCCGGAGCAGTGTACTCGGGGTCCTCCGCGTCCTCCTGGTCGAAGCTCGGGTCTGCGGCACGAGATTCGACGCGAACGTAAGATTACGGTACACATCTAAGCAATAACTCCAAGTAGAAACCACTCTTTAGAAGATCCAAAAGAGCTCAAACTACCTACAATCAGCAAGGTTTCGAAATTTCGAAAGTATAGAAATTAGTTTTATATTTTTCTGAGCTTCCGGGTTTAAACCATTTTTAACTCATTTCTGAAATTACTTTTGAAAAAGAAAAGGATTTTTAATTAAAAAAGGCTGCTGACGTCAGCATGACGTCAGCGCTTCTCGGTTCGTGGGTCGTTAGTGGGCTGAAAGTGCCACTGGGCCGAAGGTGGCCCAGTGGGCTTGGCCCAGTTGGCCCAGGGACCAAAAGTCCGGAAATGGACCTTGATCTCCTGTGCTTCACTCGATTGGGCCGTCGTGGCCTATTGGGTTCGGATGGGCCCAAAACCAGCCGGCGGCCCACCTAACGTTTTAGCATCACGCACAAAACTCGCCTGCCCTCCAGGTGTTCGACGCAAGGCCTGGCGGCTTCCGCGGCGGCGGCGCGCGACACCGGCGCCGGCCGAGCGCGTCGCGCTCAACTCCCGAGCGGGCGGCGCGCTCATCACGACTCGGTGGTTTGGCCGGCCACTAGTTTGGCCGCGGCTCGACGCTAGGGTGCGCCGGCCGGCCTGCAGGCGCGCTTGCGACCTTGCGAATCGCGGGTGGCGCGTCCACCCGGTAGCCGGGGACAAAGCCACCTGCAATGATACGCTCGGGACGAAGTGCCCCGCGCTTCCACCTGCAATGATACGCTCGGGACGAAGCCCGGCTCCACACACAAGCACTTGCACGGCGAGCCCGAAACGATAGTCGCCCCAAGGGCCCAGCGCGTCGCGGCGACCTCCCATGCGGCTCGGCTGGCCGACGGCCAAGCACGGAGCGCGCGGGGGCGTGCGCGGGCCACAACCGTGCCTAAGGCACGCGCGGCCTCACCACGTGCGCCGGCGTAGCCACTTGAAGGTCACGGGCGCGTCTCGGGCGCGCGCGGCGGCGCACTTTGTTCCCTGCAAAAGACACGCACGGCACGACGGCCGGCGAACACATAAGCTCATCGCACGGCGACGGCGAGCTCGAAGGCATGACGAGCCCGGGAGCTCCGACCCGTCGCGGGGGCGGCGGGACCGCGGCTCGCCGGCCGGCACACGGGGCAAGGTAAGGGTGCGGCGGCGCGCCGGTCCAGCACTGATAAGCATACAAGGAGGAAGGGAAGAAGAAGATGGCCGCGGGGTGCTCATGTTGGGGCGGTGGTGTAGTTGTGGCCGGCTCGGGGTAGACGGTGGCGTGGCATAGGTGTTCACGGCGACGTAGACGTTCACGACGGCGTAGATGTTCCTGCCCCGGTCCGGCTTGTTCCCCAACGCGGACGACCTCCTCTTCTTTCCTCGCGGCGGCGGGTGCGGTTTCCAGCCTTGGCGCGTCGGCGGCGTCACGACGCGGCCTCGCTCCCCCGCTCCTCCTTCCTTCCCCCCCCACTCCCCTTCTCCTCCTCCCTTGCGGTGGCGAACAGAGGAAAAGGGCAAAACCCCATTGCGGGTAGGTGAGTGGCCAGCAGAGGGCCGGCCTCGGGGTATAGGCCTCCCGGTCAAGGCGGCGCAGGGGCAAAAGAGCTCGGCGCAAGGGGATTTGCCGCGCGGGCTGAGTAGGCGATGTGGCCGCGCGCCTTTGGCCGGTGGAGCCCCTGCCGGTGTGGCGCGAGGGGCAAAGGGGTCCTTTCCTTCCCCTGAAGATTCCTCAAGAGCGCACACGCGCGTTGTGGCTCGGCGTTCGGGCCGGCGGCCGGCCGCCGGCCGTCCCATCGGGCGCGCGCACGGGCGCGGCCGGGCGAGTCAACACCGGCGGGGTGGGGGAAAAAGCTGAGAAGGGGGTAAGGAAAGGTGGCTGACAAGGCGGCCCCACCGGTCAGCGAAAGAAAACAAAACAAGACGGATGGAGTGCAAGCTGGGCTGTGGTTCGGCTGGGCTGGGCCGGCGTGCGTGAAGAGGAGTTGGAAATCAGCCCAGCACCAGCCTTAAAGCCTTGGAATTAGTTGGTGAATGATTTAGGTTAGAGTTTGAATTTGAAGACTTTTCAAATTCAAACCTCACACAAATAAAATCCAAATAAATCCAAAAAAAGCCAACTCATGTATTTTTACCATAATTTGAATTTATGTTTTTATAAATGGGTCCAAAAGGTGGAGAATTTAGGAGAGGGCTAGCAATTTGGTTTGAAAATTGACAGCACTCATTTCCAAACAAAAAGTTTTGAATTTTTGCAAATTTCACACCTAGATTTCTGGTTTGTTACATTCTCCCCCACCACCGAGAATCTCGTCCTCGAGATTTAGACTCTGACCTCCTCCGTGAACAAGTGAGGATACTCCTTTCTGAGATCAGCTTCTTTCTCCCAAGTTGCTTCTGGCTCTGTATGGTTACTCCACAGCACTTTACAAAAGGGAATGGTTGTTCTTCTTGTCTCTTTGACTGCTCGGTCCAAGATCTTCTCAGGATACTCAGCATACTCAAGGGTGTCTTGCAGGTCAAGCAGCTCCATAGGTACTTGCTTTGCTTCCACTGCCTTCTCACTCTTCTTTAGCTGTGACACGTGAAACACTGGGTGTACTCCGGTCATTGTCTCGGGTAGCGCAAGCTGGTAGGCTAGACTCCCAATCCTTTTGGTAATTTGGTACGGCCCCACGTACCTCGGAGCGAGCTTCCCTTTTACCAAGAACCTCTTAGTTCCTCGAAGTGGTGAAACTTTCAAGTACACTCTGTCCCCAACTGCAAAGGTCAACTCCCTTCTTCTTTTGTCGGCATAGCTCTTCTGACGGCTTTGGGCGATCCTCAGGTTCTCACGAACTTTCTCTACTTTCTCCTCTGCTTCCTCTATGATAGCTGGCCCAAAGAGTGTCCGCTCTCCAACCTCTAACCAGGCTAGCGGGGTTCTGCACTTTCTCCCGTAGAGGGCCTCAAAAGGTGCCATTCGAAGACTGACTTGAAAGCTGTTGTTGTAAGAGAACTCTGCAAACGGCAAACTGCTCTCCCAATCGGTGCCATAGGTGAGTGCACACGCTCGTAGCATGTCCTCCAAAACCTAGTTAACTCTCTCGGTCTGCCCATCTATCTGTGGGTGGAAAGCTGTGCTGTAGTTAAGAGTAGTGCCCATAAGCTTGTGGAAGCTCTGCCAGAACTTGGCGACAAACTGCGGCCCGCGGTCGTACACAATACTCTTGGGTGCTCCGTGTAGCCTCAAAATATTTTCAACATACAGGTTTGCCAAGCATTCAGTCCCAAAGGTCACCTTCACCGGCACGAAGTGCGCCACCTTGGTCAGTCGGTCCACTATAACCCAAATCGAATCATTCCCCTTTGGTGTCTGGGGAAGTCCCACTACAAAGTCCATGGAGATGTCCTCCCACTTCCAAACCGGAATTTGCATCGGCTTAAGCAACCCTGCGGGTTTCTGGTGCTCGATCTTCACTCTGCTACAGGTGTCGCAACAGGCCACGTAGTGAGCTATATCTCTCCTCATGTCTTTCCACCAGTACCTGGTCTTCAAATCTTTGTACATCTTTGTGTTGCCTGGGTGGATCGAGTATCTCGAGTCGTGAGCTTCTTTCATGATCTGCTCTAGGAGTGCCTTGTCTTGCGGTACACAAAGTCATTCTTTCCGCCACACGGTGCCTTGCTCATCTATGTGGTAATCCTCTGCTTTACCCTCCTTCATCAGTTCCCGCAGAGCTTTGATCTCCACACTCGACTTCTGAGCTGTTCGGATACGTTCTTCCAGGTCGTAGGTCACTCGTAGTTCATTGACTTGTCCCTGGTCCACAATCTCGATCCTCAGCCTCTCTAGCTCTTCATGTAGGGCAGGTTGCTCTTCTTTCACCATGAGGTTGTTGCAATACATTTTCTGGCTCAGTGCATCTGCCACGACGTTAGCTTTGCCTGGGTGGTAGTTGATCTCGACGTCATAGTCCTTGATCAGCTCTAACCATCTCCTCTGCCTCATGTTCAACTCTGTTTGGGTGAAGAAGCACTTCAAGTTCTTGTGGTCGGAGAACAACTCACACTTGTTCCCTATCAAGTAGTGTCTCCAGATCTTGAGTGCGTGCACAACAGCTGCCAACTCCAAGTCGTGTGTAGGGTAGTTTTCCTCGTGCTTCTTCAGCTACCTGGAAGCATAAGCCACGACCTTCCCTTCCTGCATCAGAACACAACCAAGTCCCTGCTTCGAAGCGTCACAGTAGAACACAAAGTCTTTCTTGATATCTAGCAAAGTAAGCACTGGGGCTGTGGTGAGTCTCTTTTTCAACTCCTGGAAACTCTTCTCACACGCTTTTGACCACTCGAACTTTGTGTTGTTCTTAAGCAGCTCTGTCATCGGCTTGGCGATCTTGGAGAAGTTCTCAATGAACCTTCGGTAATATCCTGCCAACCCAAGAAAGCTTCTGATGTCTGTCACGTTCAACAGATGCTCCCACTTGGTAACTGACTCGACCTTTGACGGATCCATATATATCCCCTCTGCTGACAACACGTGTCCCAGAAACGCGACCTTCTCCATCCAGAACTCACACTTGCTGAACTTGGCGCACAGTTTCTGCTGCCTCAGCCTTTCTAGCACGACCCTCAGGTGTTCCTCGTGCTCTTCCGTAGTCTCAGAGTAGATCAGGATATCGTCAATAAACACCACCACAAACCTGTCTAACTCTTCCATGAAGACTTAGTTCATCAAGTTCATGAAGTAGGCAGGGGCGTTGGTCAGCCCAAAATAACCACCACAAACTCGTACAGGCCGTACCGTGTGGTAAAAGCTGTCTTAGGAATATCTTGCTCTCGGATCTTCATCTGGTGGTAACCTGACCTCAGATTGATCTTGGAGAAGAACTTTGCTTTCTTGAGCCGATCCAACAGGTCTTCGATTCTGGGTAGTGGGTACTTATTCTTGATCGTCATCGAGTTGAGCGTGCGGTAGTCTATGCACATCCTCTTGGTGTCGTCTTTCTTCTCCACGAAGAGCACAAGCGAACCCCATGGTGAGGCACTCGGCCGAACAAACCCTTGCTCGAGCAACTTCTTGAGCTGTTTCTTCAACTCGTCCAGCTCATCAGACGACATCCGGTACGGACTCTTTTCAACGGGTCCCGTCCCTGGCATCAGCTCGATCACAAACTCTACGTCTCGGTCTGGGGGTAACTCCGTAAGCTCCTCTGGAAACACGTCTGGAAACTCACATACCACCGGAATTTCCTCAATTTCCTTCCCACTCATGTTGCACAACATCGTAGCAGCCTTCGGACTCTGAGGTTCGATCCGCACTTTCGTTCCACTGGGGTGTTCTAGCTGTATGAATCTGGGGTTGCATGAAACCATCCCGTTGTGCTTTGCCAACCAATCCACCCCTAGGATCACGTCTATGCCTGTAGACTCCAAGACTGTCAAGTCTGCCGTGAACAGCTGTCCCTCAAAGACCATCTTCACTCCCCTGCACTCTAATGTACTCCTCTTCTCTCCTAGCAGAGAGCTAGTCAAGATAGGCCTTGGTCGAGGCTTAGTTGGTAACGACCTTTCTTTAACAAACTTGGTAGAAATATACGAAAACTGAGCTCCGATATTGAACAAAACGGTTGCCAAAAGGCGAGTCAACAAGGAACTCACCGAGTGCGACATCGAGTGCGGCCTTGCATTCTCGGTGGTGAGGTGGTTTGTTGACGGTGAATTTCCGTCAACCTAGAGTACTTGTTATACATTGGTTTCGATTATGATTTGAAACTAACCCGCCACTAGGCATACTAATGATATAACAAGTTCACACTTGCATGTCGATTTTGGAGTTTGTTGTTTACGCGGGAAATCTACGCTAAAGAGGAGACTTTCGGGATAAGTTCACCAAGCACTTTGGAAGAAGACCATGAAGCCCGACAAGAGTCAAGACACGCGATGAACATGACTCCAAATGACCCAAGGACCGAAGCGTCAACGTGCAAGTCTTCAGGGACTCAACCAGAAAATAGCGAAGCTTGCATAGCAAGGATTCAAGCCTTAACCGTGAAGGAAACGACGTCAAAGGCCCACATGCAAGTGCACACGAATAAGGGATCACGCGAGAAGCAACCGGGGAGGAAACCGGGGCCGAACCGGGCCGAAGTGGGCCTGGGCCGGCCGGCCGGCCCAACCCACTCCGGGGTCGGTTCGGTCCCCCCTTTTGCCCTAGATGTTCATCTATTTATTCCCTCCGCCGCCATCGACCGACCCATCGAACAAATCATCCTACCGACGCCAAACACCAGAAAACCGCCGCCGCAAGATGAGGGAGAGAGTTAGATGAGCTCGTCGCAAGGATCAACGCCGGCGGAGAGAAGGAAGCAAGAGGAGGACTCCAAGCCGTTGGCCTAGGGGTGTTCCCAAGTTCCATCGCCGCCATTCTCCGGAGTCTCCATCACCCCTATGTGCTTCAATCCGTGTAAGATGATGGGGTAATGTCTCCGTTCATCCCTAGGATTAGATGGATACATGCTATGTGATCGCTACTTGATTCATGGTTTCAATCTATTGTTTTCATGTTGATGATGCTTTGATGATTAAGGTTAGATACCGTGTTTTTCGGGCGTATGATATCCGCTACTCCCATAGATTCCATCAACATACCGTGTCCATCATAGGTCAAGTCACGAATACCTTCGCGTAGTGACGGTACGAGAGGAGGGAAAGGGCGAAACCGTGGTCACAACCCCGGTAGATTGGTTTACCGCTTTCGTGTAGTAGATGCATACCATGTTATCCTAGATCCTAGGGAGGGAACGCTTATCTTTCTTACTCACTGTCTTGTGTTCACCCTTTACCATCTAGTTTAACCCTAGATTTGTTTGATCAACTTAACTTAGATAAACTTAGGTTAGATTGTCTTTACTTTTAGATTAATACTCTCTTTCAAAGGTTTTCCATTCAACTAGATTAGTACTTTGTTAAGCGTTAGTAATCCCCTTGCTCCGCGGATTGACAAGAACCTTGGGAATCCCGTGGTGAAAAAGGTGTGGGGTCCGTACGCTTGCGGATCGTAGAGGGATACGTCTTTTATCCGTCAACATGGTTCAAGCGACCTCGAGTAGCTGGTGGTTGTGTGGTCCTCTGCTGTGTACGGGGTGGCTGTCCTCCTGGTGCTGGTGCCTTGGCTGGAGTCTGGAACTGTGAGCTGCGGTTCTGACCTCCCGGTTGCACCTGTTGCGGGCACTCGAACGACTTGTGCCCAACCTGTCGACAGTTGAAGCAAGTCACCTTAGCTCTGTCTGCTGACTGCGGTGGTGGTCTCGGTCTCCAGTTGTTCGGTTCTCCACTTCCTCCTGGGTTGGCTCTGCTCCGCGGCTGTGAATGGGTAGAGTGGTGCCTCTGCTGTGTCTGGTGGCCCTGAAAGTAACCTGTCCTCTGCCTCTGGGGTGGACCTGAGCGTCCTGCTTGGTCAGTGCACTTCGACTTGCTTCCTCAGACCTCCATGTACTCAAGCCTCGACCTCTCAACAATCAGTGCCTTGTCGATAATAGAGCGAAGCGTCGGGCAGTCGTGCGCGGACAAGTGGTGTGCCATCCCCTTGTGTAGTCCCTTCCTGAACCAGTAGACCTTCTTCTTCTCTATGTGTCGTCTGGCACGTACCTCATCAGCTCCTGGTAGCGGTTTGCGTACTCCTGCACTAACATCCCTCCCATCTTGAGGTGCCTGAACTCGTCAGCCTTCCTGTCCATCACGGCCTCGGGAATGTGGTGGTTCCTAAAGGCCTCCATGAACTCGTCCCACCCAATGTGCAACGGGTCCGGGTGCGAGTCACAGTAGCCGTCCCACCATGCACTGGCTGTGCCGATCAGCTGGTGTGCTGCCATGATCACACACTCCTCCTCATTAAGCTCAGTTAACTCCAGCTTCTTCTCTATCTCCCGCAGCCAGTTGTCCGCGTCCATCGGATTTGCAAAGTGGTCAAAGGTTGGCGGTCGCAGCTTGTTGAAGTTCTCAACCTTCTTCTGGAAGCCCTCTGGCGCATTGCGGTGCTGACCCCTGTGGTTGTTGTTGTTGTTCTGAGCTAGCAACTGGGTGATCGTCTGCATCAGCTGGGTCTGTACTGCCATCACGTCGGCCAAGTTCGGGGGAGGTGGCGGTGGTGGCACCTCGTGTCTCTGCTCTTGGCCTGCTCCTCCCTCGGGCTCGGGTACCTGCTCGTGCTCAAGCTCCTACTCCTGACCTCCCTCGTCGTTGTACATGGGTGCTCGCTCACCAACTCGGCCTCCTCGGCCTGCTCGGCCTCCACGAAGTCCTCCTCATGGTGCGTGACCTCCACGGCGCCCGCGACCTCTCACTCCTGCTGGGTTAGGGGCATCCTCCCCCCTTGTCCCCAGCGACCTCCTCGAAATGGGCCAGGAGCCGTCCGGACCTCCTTGCTCCCGACATCTGTTCCATTTGCAAGAGTCAGTAGTGGTAGGGAGAATATTCATAAGGTTATTAACTATAAAGGAGTAATCCTGCTGACAAAAAGACAACTTCAAACAAACAAGTAAGAAGCATGAAATTCGAGAAAAACCATGAAGATCCATGTCACTCAATCAATGCCACCATACAAAAAGGGGTGTATCTCGAGGTTTACTCCAACGACCTTCGAGAGTACACGGCAACACATCACGCTAACGCATGGTACATCATGGGGTAGCTACTACTGACATGACAACATGGGTGGTAGCACTACAGCTAGATCATTAAAACATCTCAGGATCTACTGCTAGAACTCTACTCTCGTCACGGGGTGCACTGGGGTGCCTCTGGGCTGGAGTCTGGTGGAACAGAGTAGAACGGTGGTGAGTGAACTCCTGGGTAACCCGACATCCTGATCGCTGGTCCTCCATAGTAGTCACGGGTGTCTTGGAGAGCGCGGTCCATCTCTGCTGTGTCCTGGGAACCTCTCGGGTACGGGCGTAGTCGTGGAAGAAGTGTCGGGGGTAGCTCAAAGGTCTCTGCTCACAGTCGTGGCCTCTTCTTCGGCGGTAGCTGTGCTGAGAGCTCCTCCAACTCCCTCAGTCTCTGCTGGTCGGAACGCTCCCAGGCCGTGCGGGTCCTGGCAGCTCGGTCCCTCTCCTCGTACACCAACCCATCGAGGTAGCACAAGTGGTTGTAGTTGTGTCGACTCTCCTCTTGTAGGTCCCACACTCTCACCTGGTAGTCAGCTGCTGCAGCTCCAACTGACTCCATCAGGTACTTGGCCTCTGCCAGCTTCTCCCTGTCCACGCGAGTGGCCTCCACCGTGGCTTGGTGCTTCTCCTCTGCCGTCTTCAGTCGTGCCTCTAGGGTGGCGATCCTCACGGTGTCCCGCTCTGCGCTAGCTCTGGCGGCTGCTAGCCCGAGCTGCACCAACTCACCGTTCCTCTGGTGAGACTGCTCCAGTCGATCTGCCAAGTCCAGCTTCTCCAACTCCAGCTCCTGAGCAAGCTGCAAGCACCTGTCCCACTTCCATCTCAGGTAGGTGATCTCACTGTCGGCCCCGGAGAGTGCCGATCCGTGCCGGGGATGCACCGGTTGGCCATGTGCATCTTCTTGTCCTCCACCTCTGAAGTCACCTCGAAGTACTAAGCGTGGTCGTACGTGTCCCAGTGACTCGGGTCGTAGACCCTCGTCGGAAGAACGCTGAACGAGGTGTCAAGCTGGATACAGACCTCCTTGAGTGCTCGGCGCGCGCAGACCTGGTGTGCCTCCATGGTGGAACTCTCGAAGCAGTGCACCTTGATTCCCTTGAACTCTGGCACTCGTGGGTCCACCGGTACCGTGACTGTCAGGAACGTGGCAGACTAGTCCAACCGCCCCATCGTCCTCCCCTCGTAGTTCACCCAGTCGGTCTCCACTCCTGGCGACTCCAAGCACTCCCTCAGAAGGTGACAGAAGCCTCCGGCCCACTTGCCGTCCGACTCAAGGGGGATCCACGCTTCCTCCGCCATCTGCACAACGTTGTTAGAGGGTAGTTAGTAAGGTAGTTAGTTAAAGTTAAACAAGATGATGCATATATAAGTATAGATATATACATATGGAAGTCAAGGGGTTTATATAAAGTTTCAAGGTTCAGAAACGGCTTCCTAAGCTATCGACCATTCCTCGGGCTCGTCCTACGGTCAAGCATGGCTCTGGTACCAACTGAAACGAACCGGATTACCGCAGACGGAAACCCGACTCTCTGCACCTCGGTGGTAGTCCCGGGAGGGCTACCACGTGCAATCCCTGTCTCAGCGATGCCAAAAATCCATACAGAAAGATAAAACGAAACAGATAGAGTACAACATTTATTTATTACATTAATCAGAGTACATCTCTTCGGCACATGCCGGGTACATGTCCATCAGGACTGAATCAAACAGAAATAAATTGTCTAGCAGCATCTTCATGAGAGCACGGGAAACTCCAAAACCGCAGGCAGCTCGAGCATAGAAAGAGCACTAGTCCTCCCATCCGTCGTTGTCGAAGTCATAGTCGGCTCTGTGTCAGAGACACCAGGGTCTACCCGATAAGCGGGTAGGTCATGCCAGCTTCCCAACAAAGAGGCAAAAGCGGTGCATAATCTACCATGCAGGATTTATCTCTACTCTGGCTGTAGAAGGCTTAAGCAAAGCAACGAAGCAACGATCAAGGTAAGCAGAGTTCCGCTGTGAGGTCAACACCTCGGGGGAAGCTCACGCTTCCGAGGTCCACACCTCTGGGGTCCACACCCCGCTCAAGGATACCACACCAAAGTACCAGATCACAACCACGATCCAGTTCCCAACTCTCATCTGCGATGTGGGGCCCACCTGCTCCTATCCCCACATCTCAACGGCCAAAGCCGGGCTCACACACACTCGGGGGAGAAAATAAGCACAAGAGAAGTGTGTCTAGTCAGAATAACAGATCTCAGGACTGTCCATAACCAGTGGACACGGACTATAGCTATAGGTTTAAACACTCTGCAGAGGTTGTACAACTGTACCCGCCCGAATAGGACCGAAACCGGCCATCACTGTTTCCAGGCCCTACCATACGGCTGAAGGCCAAGTAAGTGGATAGTACCCTCCTACATCTCTTAGCCTAGCTCAGCCTCCGTGGTAGAGCTCATACTGCCCGCAAGAGGTCCCTCGAAGCTGTGGAACCCTTCCCCGGCCTCGCCGGGGCAAAGTCTTCTAAGGAGGGAAAAGCCCACTCCCAACACGATCACACCGATCCGCCTACAGGAGGGACGCTATCCACTACAAGTCTCACCCCGCACCCCCGCCCATAACAAGGCGGGCGGTTTGTACGGTAAGAGTCCAAAGAAGCATGGTTAGTCTGACGATCAGTCCTTAAGGGTTGAGAGCGAGCACTCCCCATCTCCATCCCATACGACACGCCCCTCGGGTTAGAGGCTAGATCGCATCTTCCCGAGGCAGACGTTCACCGGTAACCAAGCGGCTCGCTCCCGCCAAAACACGTCAAGGAGAAACGCACCCGAACGCACGGTACATACACACGAGAGATCTCCCGCATCTCGGTCCAAGCCCAGAATACCATCCATAATCAAACAACAAAAGTATGGATAGTTGAGGTATGGGACTAGCTAGGGGTCTGTAGCTAGTCCCGAAGTAGGTAAATCAAGGAATCGGGGTATATCAATTTACCAAGGCATGGCTATTCAAGCGGCTATGCAATTCAACAAAGTGCAATGCATGTAAAGTAAAGCACTAGCATCTAAATATCAACATGGGATCTACATGGTTGGGAGTGACATGACACCTTCGTTGCCGTTGAAGCGATCGTTGTCGGAGCGAGTGTACTCGGGGTCCTCCGCGTCCTCCTGGTCGAAGCTCGGGTCTGCGGCACGAGATTCGACGCGAACGTAAGATTACGGTACACATCTAAGCAATAACTCCAAGTAGAAACCACTCTTTAGAAGATCCAAAAGAGCTCAAACTACCTACAATCGGCAAGGTTTCGAAATTTCGAAATTATAGAAATTAGTTTTATATTTTTCTGAGCTTCCTATAATTAGTTATGATTTTTCAAAGGTTTAAACCATTTTTAACTCATTCTGAAATTACTTTTGAAAAAGAAAAGGATTTTTAACCATCGGGCCGAAGGTGGCCCAGTGGGCTTGGCCCAGTTGGCCCAGGGACCAGAAGTCCGGAAATGGACCCTGATCTCCCGTGCTTCACTCGATTGGGCCGTCGTGGCCTGTTGGGTTTGGATGGGCCCAAAACCAGCCGGTGGCCCACCTAACATTTTAGCATCACGCACAAAACTCGCCTGCCCTCCTGGTGTTCGATGCAAGGCCTGGCGGCTCCCGCAGCAGCGCTGAGCGACGCCGGCGCCCGGCTAGAGCGCGTCGCGCTCAACTCCTAGGCGGGAGGCGCGCTCATCACGACTCGGTGGTTTGGCCGGCCACTAGTTTGGCCGCGGCTCGGCGCTAGGGTGCGCCGGCCGGCCTGCAGGCACGCTCGCGACCTTGCTAATGACGCGTGGCACGTCTACCCAGTAGCCGGGTACGAGACTCACACCGCCGACGCGACGAGGTGCGGCGCCCCGTGCTTCCACCTGCAATGATACGCTCGGGATGAAGCCCGGCTCCACACACAAGCGCTTGCACGGCGACGGCGAGCCCGGAACCATAGTCGTCCCGAGGGCCCAGCGCGTCGCGGCGGCCTCCCATGCGGCTCGGCGGCCGACGGCCAAGCACGGAGCGCGCGGGGGCGTGCGCGGGCCACAGCCATGCCTAAGGCACGCGCGGCCTCGCCACGTGCGCCCGGCGCAGGCACCTGAAGGTCAGGGGCACGTCTCGAGGCGGCACACTTCGTTCCCTGCAAAAGACACGCACGACACGACGGCCGGCGAACACATAGGCTCATCGCATGGCGACAGCGAGCTCGGGGGCATGACGAGCCCAGGAGCTCCGACCTGTCGCGGGGCGGTAGGACTGCGGCTCGACGGCCAGCACACAGGCAAGGTAAGGGTACCGGCGGCGTGCCTCGACGTCGCCGGTCCAGCACTGGTAAGCATACAAGGACGGAGGGAAGAATAAGAAGGCCGCGGGGTGCTCACGTTGGGGCGGTGGTGTAGTCGTGGCCGGCTCGGGGTAGACGGTGGCATGGCGTAGGTGTTCACGGCGACGTAGACGTTCACGGCGGCGTAGATGTTCACGGCGGCGTAGATGTTCCTGGATTGGTCCGGCTTCTTCCCCAACGCAGACGGCCTCCTCTTCTTTCCTCGTGGCGACGGGTGTGGTCTCCGGCCTTGGCGCGTCGGCGGCGTCACGGCGCGGCCTCGCTCCCCCGCTTCTCCTTCCTTCTCCCCCCACTCCCCTTCTCCTCCTCCCTTGCGGTGGCGAACAGAGGAAAGGGGAAAAACCCCAATGCGGGTAGGTGAGTGGCCAGCAGAGGGCCGGCCTCGGGGTATAGGCCTCCCGGTCAAGGCGGCGCAAGGGCAAAAGAGCTCGGCGCAAGGGGATTGGCCGCGAGGGCTGAGTAGGCGACGTGGCCGCGCGCCTTTGGCCGGCGGAGCCCCTTCCGGCGTGGCGCGAGGGGCAAAGGGGTCCTTTCCTTCCCCCCGAAGATTCCTCGGGGAGCGCGCGCGTTGTTGCTCGGTGTCCGGGCCGGGGCGGGCGGCCGGCCGTCCCCATCCCGGCGCGCGCGGGCGCGGCCGGCGAGTCAACGCCGGCGGGGTGGGGGGAAAAGCTGAGAAGGGGGTAAGGAAAGGTGGCTGACAAGGCGGCCCCACCGATCAGCGAAAGAAAACAAAAGAAGACGGATGGAGTGCAAGCTGGGCTGTGGTTCGACTGGGCTGGGCCGGCGTGCGTGAAGAGTTGGAAATCGGCCCAGCACCAGCCTTAAAGCCTTGGAATTAGTTGGTGAATGATTTAGGTTAGAGTTTGAATATGAAGACTTTTCAAATTCAAACCTCACACAAATAAAATCCAAATAAATCCAGAAAAAGCCAACTCATGTATTTTTACCATAATTTGAATTTATATTTTTATAAATGGGTCCAAAAGGTGGAGAATTTAGGAGAGGGCTAGCAATTTGGTTTGAAAATTGATAGCACTCATTTCCAAACAAAAAATTTTAATTTTTTGCAAATTTCACACCTAGATTTCTGGTTTATTACAGTTTTACACAGGCTCGACGTCTCTCTCTCTCTCCCTCCCCCTACCAATAACGTGGGGGGGGGGGATGGTTGTCAATCATGGACTCATTATGTGTGAACATCAATATTTGGCAAAAATCATAGTACGTCTTAAATCTCACCTGAGGGACTATTTTACTACTGATGATCTATTTTGATGTGCTTTTACGATAGTTGGAGGTATCGCTAGACTTTTTTACAACTCCGCTGTACTCGTGAGTGAAAAGTAGTAATTACATCATGCCGAACATCAAGCGTTTTGGTTAAATATATAGATTATTTCTATTAATTTGCTCCATGTAAGCAATATTTTATGATCCCAAAAGCTTCTATACGAGAATGCAAATTTATTGTTTCAGCATGTTTTAAGGAGTAAATGAGTAATTTCCAATGACAGAATTACTTCTTTCTCTCCTATGCTAGTTAGGTAGGGAGTCTAGACGATATGCCAGGCATGTTGACCAGTCCCTTTACAGTTGTTAGCATAAATAAAGAATTATCACTACATTAAAAAAGTAAAAATATATAAAGTTTGCAATCATAAATGCTTTAACATTCAGCAAACTTAACTCTATACCACGTTACAAAGGCTCCAATCCGTACAAGGATTAAACCTCTCTCCTAAATATAATGGCATGTAGGGATCACTCTCCCAAGTCTCACCAAGCTAGCTGGTGTGTAAGCAGTGATGGGCTCCTCAAATTCCTCTCTTGCTATAATTTATGTTAATTGCAATGGACGCTCCATGGGTGATCAAAAGATTTTTGCATCCACATGCCACTCCGAAGATATTTCTCTTAATTTGTTGAAAAAATTATATCTTCAAAGTCATTACATATATTACTCCATTTGATTTGAAAATTACTTCATTGAGCATAAATGATGCTAAACAATTTGCATATGTGCGGAACTTGAGAAGTAATTTTGTAGACATAGAAATAATTTTGAAATTAAAGAAGAGCAATTAAGAATAAGGAATTCAAATCATTAACTGCCATGGTTGTGAATAATGGTAACCAAATAGGTAGAATATTACTTCTCAATGTATTTTGATAGATTACTCCATAAACTACCTCATGAAACACACGTGTCTAGTGTAATTGTAACCTTGAATCTTGTTTGAATAATGCATGCATGCAATTATTGCTCACTGGAATCTTGCTAAAATCACGCCAGTGCTAGCCGACAGAAATCAAACCCTCTCTTGCTGCAATTTATGTTAATTAAATTTAGTTTGAATCTTAAAGGTTGACAATTTGTATGAGCGTTTAATAACACATAAATGGTGAAAATATGTAACAATTGGACCATGGCATATGGGTCACAAAGAAAAATCATGGAGTAAATAAACCATGAACACGCATGTACAAACTCAAGCCATGCGAGATGAATTTTTTCAAAGCGTCCACGCTGCACGGCAGCTGTAGCATGGCGCATGATGTGCATCGCGTGTTCTCGTCGCATGTCAACCGTCAGTCGTCTTGCCTCGGCCACAAAATTACAACAATTTCTGGAGCAGCTCGACACCACCGCCCTCCGCGCTACAAGCTGTGACGCCATCATCCTGCTCTGGCGAAGAAATGGAGATCGACTAGGTCACCGCACATGCATACATTATCATACAACCGAGACAAGCTTCAACGAAAGGATTGAATTATACAACGAAGGTCTTTACTACCGACGAGGCTCGTCGGAGGTGCGGTAAGGAACGCCGACAACGCATATTTATGTTCACCAACCCACACGAAGCAAAATGGGAAGCTAAATGGCAGGGTGACCTCTTTTTACTGCTCATAAGGGGAAATGAATAATTACATAGCTAACAGAGATCTCTGGACCTCCCATCATAGTAAACGGTGGGTGCTGAATATTATTACCACACAGCATGGTGTATATATATATAGGACTCCGTTATTTCGTACCCAGAGTACTAAATAACTATTCGTTACACGAGCCCCTCTGCGAGCCCGACGCGTGCTATCGCAACCAGCCACCGGTTTTCTTCGTAGAGCGTGGACTGGCCCTTTTTTCCTTCCGCAAGGACTGTTGTGTCTGCCTGCCGAACGTGACAGACGTATGCTCCTATGATGGGACCCATTTTGTATGGTGCATACACCCTCCGTCCCAAAATATTTGCACCCTTTAACTTTTACAGAGCACGTTTGACTATTCGTCTTATTCAAAAAATTTGTGCAAATGTAAAAACAATTATGATATACTTAAAGTATATATGATGATAAGACATGTAATATCAAAATAAATAATATTTTTCACAATTTTTTCAAATAAGACGAATGGTCAAACGTGAATAGCAGAATTCAACAAGTGCAATTATTTTGGGACGGAGGGAGTACGGTTTTAGTGATCTTGTTATTTAAATGGTAATGTTACGTTCAAGGTCCCACTATTTATAATTGCAGGAATGCAAGTGCTTTTTTACGCTTGAGGTGCCAATTTGTATGATTTGATTTGAATTTATGAAGACTGGAAAAATACGCATCAATCAACTAATTAAAAGAGCTACCTAGATGGATAATACAGGATTAGCAGCAAGAAAAATTGAACAAAATATTATGATTTGTATTTGGCACCAGTGACTGGTTAGCATACAAGTGAATGAAAAGAGACAATATGCATCCGCTGGCCTTCGCCTGCATCACCGTAAGCTTGGGAATAACTTGGCAGAATCACATGACGCACAGTTTCTCCAACAATGGGAACAGACTTTCAGAAATTGGTGCATGTTGCAATGTACTAAGTACAGGAAAACTTGAGGTGAATACCCATGTTAATAGAAGAACACATGGAGGGGAATGAACGAAACTTGACATGGTTCCCAAGAAAATTTTTTCTCAGCTGTTGTACACCTCACTATGCGCAAGAGCAAGTTCAGAAAATACAAGCACATAGTTAATCTGTTGCATAATTGCCAAAACACTCTGTAATAGGTCATTCTCTTGAGAGCACTTGACGACTGCATGGTCCCCCTGTTGAACTGCATCACTCTACAGCTTGTGCACCGGGAGACAGATGAGTTCAACGTGATATTTTGCACAGCTGCAGAAAGCTCCAGTCATGAAACTAAAGTTGTAGTACAATGAAAAATTTTATAACCATATCCATGATCACTGATGGCAGTATCTACATTCAACCATGCACATGAGCTTGCAGAAAATCTAACAGAATTCAGAACGTGCATATAACAACGTTTTTTATATAGCTGTGGCATCTATACTCGAACCAGGGACATCACAGGCATTGTACATGTAGTCACAGATGCCATGTAAATCTACTAAAAGCAACAGAATTTGAACGGGTGATGATACAAAGTTGTACTTCTATCCGTATGGCAAATGAACCTTGGGTCCAGGTACAAAACACCATCTTCACCACCGATATGATTTCAAGAATTTATGGTGATGAAACTAGCCGTTTTAATCTTGATTTGTAGCATGTTAATCTTAGACCAAAATATTTTGACCGAACTAAAAAATCCATAATATGGTAATTTTTATGTCGTTGTTATGTAACTGATGAAGCTGAAGCTTTAAGATAAATTATGCACCTGATTAAACAACCAAAACATGATTAATTCAATGGATCCCAAACAGAACCACAAGCATAAAACATCGGCGTTACAATGAGGAACATTAATAATCTTGAATGCCTAAAAGAATTGTGAAGGATGACTTATTGCTCAAAGGATTGATATGTTGGGTTGGACAAATGAGATAATTATTAAATTCATATCATGACTACTGGAATGAAAAATACATGTGTGAGACATATGAATGGACACCTATAAGAAGCTGTTGACATCCTCTATCAGTGTATTTTCTAATTAGCACTTCCAATTTAGAATTTGATAATATTTAGTAAAAGTTGTACATGACACCTTGTAGCAAAAGCTATACTCCCTCTGTCCCAAAAAGAATGTCATTCTAGGAATTTTAGGACAGATTATTAAGAAGGTCAAATGACCTCGTTTGCCCCTATTTATTTGCCATAATAGGTGCTAATTGATTGTTGCATGCCTACATGCACATGCACACATGCCAAATTAAGTAAAATGTCATTCTTTTTGGGACAAATTTTGAATCCTAAAACATCATTCTTTTTGGGATGGAGGGAGTATATTTGATAATCTTGTAGCTCGCCTTGTGCTCCAAGCCCCGCGGAATCTCCGGAATCTGGATAAGGTCTTCCAGGATCTCCCTAGGTCGTCAGTGTAGATAAGGTCTCTGGGTCCACTTGCAGGCCGGCGGGGCTTCTGACAGGTTGGGTCCACTTAGCAGGGACCTCTGGGACCTGGTCAGTGGGGACCCATGGGTACCTTTTGACGCGAAAATAGGACGTCACCTCCTCGCGCGACCATGTGACTCCCCGGTCTGTAGCGAGGCGTGCCAACCAATCTGACCTATTGATTGACAATGGAAAATCGGCTAGAGAGCCGATGCGTCTTTTGATAAAATCGTAACAGCTAGGTAGCCGATACAGGGTAGAACAGATCGGCTAGATCAACCGATATGATGACGTAGACAGAGTGTAAACTACCATAGACAACTTAAGCAGAGCTATGTGAGCAACACTTGAAACAAATCCAGCCGGCTATTAATGATTAAAAAATAGTAATGATAATGAAGCTGACAGGACACAGTCTCAAGCCGAATAAATTGTGATAAAAGCTAGAACAACAAGAATTAAGATAAAACTTACTAATCTAGCTTATATCGATAAATTGTGAATAAATCTAGATGAAACCACAACGATGCGCCCGGTGGTTAAAACCTAGAAATTACTCAGTAAAGCGGAACTCACCAGCAAGCCGGAGATCAAAGCGATGCAGCCCGACGAGTTTGCGAGAACTCGTGAAAGAGAAAAAGGTACGAAAACGAAGTCGCTGAAAAGTAGATGCGATAAAGTAGATGCAACAAAGTAGATGCTGTAATTGGTAAAAGGGTGTCCGGAGGCGGTTTTGATATTAATCGTGTGATGATTTACAATGAACGCATACCATTTATATTTATAGGGCTGTTGGACTGAAGATCGGGCGTGCGATTCACGCAAAAGAAAGCAAACTCTTCTTGACTAACTAGGACTTAGGGCCCGTTTGGCACAGCTCAGCTTCACCTGTAGAGTTGTTTTTTAGAAAACAACTCCATGAGCAACTTCGGGGAGAGAGCCATGTTTTGGCAGCTTCACCATGTGCTTAACTCTGTGAGAGTGAGTTTTCAGAGAAGCTGACCAGAGAGTTGGGCAGAGAGTTGACTGTTTGGCTATTGAAGTTGTGAAGCTGCTCGTGAAGCTGTTCATGAAGCTGTACCAAACGGGCCTTAGTTACTATCTAAAAATAGATACACGGACTCCAATTTCCTTTTTGCAGAGTCCTCTCCTCGAAGCTCCTGTACTCAACTTGGCATATACGCGGCAGCCTGCGTATCTTTTCATTATTTTAAACACCTTTTCCTATTCGTGCAGGACTCTTCTTTCCTGATCTCTAGCTTTGCCCATTTAACCTTGCCGATCGACTCCTGTTTTGCCCTTGCCAATTCACATGAGTAGCTCTAACACCCTAAAATTCTATCACTAAAATAATGTAAGCAACATGGTGCTTAGAATTTATTTTCTAAGATTAAATAAATTATCAAATAAATTTGGCCTTTAAATATTTAAATATCACTTTTAAATAATTTTAGAAGCAATAAGTGTTTGTGCATCATCTTTTGGTTGCATAATGTTTATTGTTTGTTCGCGTGAAGTTTTAAAAGTTTTTAAAATGATTTGAATAGGGTTTGTAGTGTTTAAGTTTGAAAAGAATTTAAAAGTTTGAAAAGAATTAGAAAAAAAGGAAAACCCAAAACCCCTTCCCAAACCCCCCCTCCTTTCAAGCCCACCGGCCCACCTTTTCCCCGCCAACCCACCACTCTTCCGGCCTAGCTCGCCCTGGCGACCCACATCCCCCTCCCCCTCTCTCTTCTGGTCACCAACAGGCCGGCCCCACCTGTCGGCGCCATCCCCTTCCTCTAGCACCTCCCCTGCTCGCAACCGCCGCGCCGCCGGCCGTTTCCCCCGCGTCTCCTGCGCCTCTCCCTTCAATCCTCTCCTTCAATGCGCAGTAAAGCACCGGCCGCCACCTCCTCCCATCAATCCACTTCCGTCTCACCTCAATCAAGCACCCCCTTGATAGCCTTAAAGTCGCCGGCACCCGCCATGGCATTGAAGGCCATTGCTGCTGGCCGTCGCCCCCTCCCCCTTCTCGCTCTATAAAAGCCGATTAGAGCTTCCTGGGTCGCACCTTTCTCCCCCACTCGCTCTTGCCTCGCTCCGCTCCTCTCCTCGTGCAGTGCCGCCGCCGCCGGAGCCGCAAGGTGTGCCACCGGTCCGCTCGCCGATTTGTCGGCTAGGAGTGTCCCCGGAGCGAGCCGACACCGCCCTGAGCTTCACCATGTCGAGCCGCATTCGTAGCTCGCCTTTCCATCGTCGGAGGACCGCCGGAGCCCCGCAGCCGCTTGGAGCCCGATCCGCCGCCTCCAAGCTCCGCCGGTGCCGCCATCTTCTCGATTCCGGCCATCTCCCTTCCTTTTCCCCGCCGATGAGTCCTTCTTCATGAACCCCTTCCTCTCCTCTATCGGTTCCCCGTGTGAGCCGGGGCCCTAGGCCGCCACGGCCACCTCCCCCGCCGCTCGCCGGCCGGGCGCCGTCCGCCCTCGCCGGCCGTGGCGCCCCAGCCGTCGCCCGAACTATCTCCTTGAGCTCCTAGTTAGCATACCCATCTCTTTAGCTTCGCGTAGAGCCCAATCGCGCCGCGTTTGGTGTCCGGGAGCTGATTTTCGAGCTTCTTCGGCGAGCTCCGCCACCGCTCCGCCGTGCGCCGCCGCCCCCCTGCCGCCCTCAGCCGCCGCCAGCCGTCCATCAGCAAACCGACGACCCAAATTCCCCCAA
Source organism: Cenchrus americanus (assembly GCA_947561735.1). NCBI lineage: Eukaryota > Viridiplantae > Streptophyta > Magnoliopsida > Poales > Poaceae > Cenchrus > Cenchrus americanus. The sequence continues at coordinate 108,291,620 of OX387243.1, forward strand.
GCCTCCGAGTCAAAACATTAAGTAACGGTCAACCCAGGCGCCGCCGGCATTTTTGCTAAAGAGCCCCTGTGGTTTTCTAATATTCCATGTCGATCCTCCCAGCTATAAAGATCCTCACATATGAGTCCTTTTTCTTCTGTTTTAGCCCCTGGGCTTCTTAGTTTTCCCAGCCTGCGGTCCACCCTTGAACTTTTGCATGTTAGACCTCCTATTTTTACACCTAATTACGTTTAGGTCTCTGGTTTCTTGCAGTTAAGCCCCTGGAAGCCAAGTCTTCTTACAATCTAGCCCCTGAACCTTGTTTATGCCATATCTTTTCCGTCTCTTGTCCGTTTTTAGCGTTCTTGGTGTCCACGCGACCGTCTTTTCAAGCCCGCCAGTTTTAGAACCTTGTTTTGGCTGTATCTTTTGCGTTTTAGCTCCGTTTCCACCGTTTCAAGTTGCGTTAGGATCATATCAACTCAAACTACGTGATAGGACCAATGTTGAACATGTTCTTTGTTTTATAATTTATTTCAATATTAAATATGATTAAATCCTATTATACATGCTTTTCTAATTATAATCTAATTAGAGTTCAACACGTGTTTTCATTAGAAAGTTAATATGATTAATACTAATTAAATATTTCTTTTAATTAAAAGTTAATTAGATGTATACCTTGGTTTTTATAATCAAACTTAATTTGATTAATGATTATGGAATTTGCTTTCTACTAAAAAGTAACATAGGCTATATCCCGAGTTTTCTTAATTAAATGTTAATTTTATTAAAATGAATATAAATATGTTTTTAATTTACAATTTGATTAGAATAACTCGAAATATAAAGATAAATGACTAGATGCTTTTACATGCTTCTTTTAAATTAAATGTTTAATTTGCATAAATCATACTTGAATATTTATAAATAAAATTGGACTAGGCTTACATCGTCTTTTAAATACAAATATAACTTGCATAATTATAGATAGGGTATTTCTCTGAAACAACCTATTCATGTGATTTTACTTAATTAAAAGATACCAAGCACATAGCTTGCTCTTTTATGTGATCATCCAAATCTCCCGATAGTTCCGAGTGTTTTTTACGTTCGCGTTCCTAGAGCCAAACCTTTAAGCTTTTCATGCTTGGTGTATTGTTTTGTTTATTGAGTGTATTCTTGTGTGCTCGTAGACATCGTACCAGTTTCAAGCGAGCAGCCAGTCGAAGCAGATCAAGAACAAGTGTTTGAAGAAGAAGAACCTCAGTGTTTAAGCAAGGAAGGCAAATGGTCTTCTCTCCGAGCATGATTCTATTTTATCCTATGTATTTGCATGACAATTAAGTTTACATTCATTCTGTTATTGCATTAAATTACGGGAACACCCCTTTTTAGGGACTTACCTAGTTTTTATACATAATCCTTGGAACAACCCTGTTTAATAAATGTCTTTGGTAGGATATGCTAGTGCTTAACTCGGGTTGGATAAAATGGTTTTCCATGGCAAAGGCTTGTATGTTTAATGAAGATGCTTTTTTAATACAAGATCATATGATTTAATCGGAACATGGAGAACCACCCAAGAAAACATGTGCAACCACAGTGTCATATGGCTCTGACCTTAGCCAATTAATTAGGTGTGTGATTGATCTGATGGCCCTTGTCCGAAAGGAGCAGAGGGGGATCCGGGTTACAGGGGTATAGCCCGATCCTCAGCCTTTGCTAAGGTGCTGACCACTAGGGAGGGTTATGGTCCGCCCTGATCTGTAACTATGCAGGTTGTTAGTCTTTTGCATGTCTTTGTAAAGGCTTCGCCGCGTCCCTATGCAATCACACCTCGGAAGTGTGGTATGATGCCTAGCTAGCATCGCATGGTTGGGTCCAAAGTTCTTCGGAACTTTTACGCAAGCTGTGGGTGAAGTGTGCAAACCTCTGCAGAGTGTAAAATTGATCGATCAGCCGTGCTCACGGTTATGAGCAGTTTGGACCCTCACATGATTAATAAACTTAAAGATGAGAATAAATCATGATTTGATGATTTTTGAGCTGAGTTGTTTATAAGTTTCTTAAGTGGGTTGGTATATACTTACATCTAGTAACTAGGCGTTCTTTAATTAAAAGTTTGACCAACATTAAAATGCTAATCGCTGCAAAACCATAGCCTATCCTTGGTAGCCTTGCATCTTCCCCACTTGTTGAGTACCAACAATAAGTGTACTCACCTTGCTTATCGCTGTTCAGAAGAGAACAATGGTGAGGCGTTCTACAACGTCTTCGAGGAGTTCTGATGCATGCGTTGTCCCCCAAGTCAAGTGCCCGTTGGAGCGGAAGACGAAGACTCTTCGAGTAGTTATTGTTTTCCGTTGTTAAAGACCTTCGTGTCTCCCGTATGAGTGTAATAAGATGTTAAACCCCGTGTTACGTTTTGAATACTGTCTATGATATTACACTCGTTTTGTCTATCATACATGTGTAACTTGATCCTGACGCACATATGAGATGCATTTGGTTTCTCTTGGGAAATCACGTGTGACAATAGCCGCTTCTGCATAGCTTCTATTAAAATAATCCTTTAACTTCACGTCCTTTTGTGTGGGCATGCTAATCACCATACCATATTTAATCCTCTAATTTCTTTCCTCTGTTTAGCAGCCAAGGTATTGGATCCCATGTGCAAATCTTGAATCTATGTATTTCACACACATGCAAATACCGGTTCCACTCTTCTTTGCTTGTGATTTTGTAAACATAGGCCATGCCGATTGACTGCTTGGCCGATTGTCCTTTCCTGCCGATTGCTCTCGCTTGTATTGCTTCCTTCATTTAATTACTCTCATAGGCACACGTTGGTTAATCAATTCGGCCTCCAATCTTTCTTTAATATTCTTTCCAGCATACGCTACTGGTCTTTCTTTCCAGCCATCAATCTCCTTACGTCACACAACATATTTTACCCAGCCGATTGTCTCGTGTATGGTTCACTTGCCGACTCTCCTTTGCTCTGCTTTTACCGATCTTGCCGCTATTAGTCTTGCATCTCAATGGAACATACTTCCTCTGTCCAAATTTCGGTGTCAACACAAGCCCCACAGTTTGGGAGTATGAAGATTTCATGCTTCATAATTATGTAAATCCAGAAGCCCTATCTTCTAATCGATACAAACTGCTCCATGGATTAATGCCTTAACTTTTCTGGCACTGCTCTTCTCATAGGTGATATCTCTCTCCAGGCTTCTTTATCAAAATATCTTAGCCTTTATGAAGAGCCGAGATAACTTCGCTTTTCCTTAATGACTGAACTATGGTGAGCCGAAACCAGTGCCTCTGGATCCATTGTTGAATCAAACTCGAACCATTGGCCTACTATCACGAAATCACCTCAAAATATCTGATATGAGTTCTACATGGGTCTTTCTTGCAATACGAGATGAGAGTTTTTTTTAAGGGAACATATCATAAGGAAACCAACCCCTCCGTGCAAATTATGAAAACTTCAATCTGAGCCACACGATGTTGATCCAAGAAAAGACTTAAGGTGGGAGGGGTGATGTGCAAAGAGGTGGAAGGGATGATTTGCAAATGTACTTTTGCAAATCACCCCTCCCACCTCCCATGAGCCCTCCTTTGATCAACATCGTGTGGCTAACATTAAAGTTTTCATAATTTGCACGGAGGGGTTGATTTCCACCTGATACGTTGCTTTTTTTTAATCCAACGCTCCTTTCCAAGCTTCTTGGAGACCGACTGACATCGTAAGCATCAATGTCAAAGTTTTTCCTGTGAATTCTGGATAAGCATGGTGTTATTCCTTCGTTTCCGCGAGCTCATGGTGGCGTCGGTAGTAGCGGTAGCATTGGCAACAATAACATCAACCTTGTGACTCCAAGTCCGTGCTTCTCAATAGGAACCACTGGCTGACCCGCAAAAAGAAAAAAAAGGAACCACTGGCTGCACCCTAGTAGCATCGTTGACTGCTCTGTAATTGGATCATCGGTTCCTCTGCGAGTTGGTTGATTAAAATATAACCAGCAGCCCTGGCGTATATACTTGGAGTAATTCCCACTGTGGCAGTGCTTCCACTGATTCCCAATAATCAATATCTTCTGTAATTTCAAAAGCTTGCGGGGCTTGGCATACTGGACCTCGAGAGATTTGCACGAGCTTTACGTTTGCGATGGTTGTGGTTCAAATGGAAACAACCAGACCGACCTTGGACCGGGCTTGATATCCCGTGCGATAAGACGGACAGAGACCTCTTTGATGCTTCTACAGTCGTCACGGTGGGGAAAGGGGACAAGGCCAGCTTCTGGAATTCAAACTGGATCAATGGACGAGCCCCAAAAAACTTAGCCCCGTCCCTATTCCAGAAATCAAAGAGGAAAAAAATTTCAGTGCTAAAAGCCACTGAAAACAACAGGTGGATCAGTCACATCACTCCAATCCTCACATTTGCCGAACTGCATGACTTCATTCTCCTTTGGGAAGAAATTACATCAGTAACAAGAGTGGAGGACTCAGAAGACGAGATTAAATGGAAATGGACATCGGATGGGATATACACAACACAGAGCGCTTATCAAATACAATTCAGGGGACGATACAAGAAGTTAGCCGCTGTGTCAATTTGGAGAGCGAAAGCTGAACCTAAATGTCGCATTTTTGCTTGGATCCTCCTCCAACATAAAATCCTCACTGTTAATAACCTTGCTAAACAAGGATGGACACATGACCACCGGTATGCAAACTGTGCCAAACATCTCCAGAGACACCGACTCATCTGTGCATGGATTGCCCGTTCACCAGGGCGGTGTGGATGCACCTCACCGCACAGCTCCGGAGACATGACCTACAACAACCTTCTGCTCGCACTATTAATGGGTGGTGGAAACGTTTACGACGACCTTTTGACAAGAAACAAAGACCTCAGATTGATGGACTCATTTTATACTTTTGGTGGAATATTTGGAAAGAACGAAATAGAAGAGTTTTTCAACACGTCTCATTGGAAGTAGCGGAAGTAGCTTCTTTGATCATAAGCGACACTCGAGGCTTCCAAACTCTGGCTTCAGGACAAGCGACAGTGGACGTTGTTCCTTCTTAGTTGTATTCTATTTTCTTGTTTGCCGTTTTTTGCTTCTCGGTTTCTTTGCAGTTGTCGCCTAGCTGTTTTAGCTGTACATAGTTGTCTTGTTTGTTTTTCTTTTGTTTTTGGGGTTCTTGTACCTCTTTTTTCCTTCTAATAAAAGTTAGGGCAATTCTCTTTGCCGTTCCGTTCAAAAAAATTGGAGTTTTGTACGGACGCATGGCTGGAGTTGCGAGCAGCTGTCTTTCCCTCAGCAACACTGATTCCCTTACTGTTACCACTTTCTGCCGTCAGGAGGCTGTCGTGGACGTTTTTCCTCACGTGTATTCTTCACTGAGGGTGGCAATTTCCCACTTAAGCATAGGACACGTTATGGCTTAGGTATTTGATCTCTTCTGACCTCTCAGCAATCGAAAAGTGCAGCTCGGTGACATGCTAACTGAGGTGAAGCTTGCTGTAGCAACTTGCGGCGGCTCACTGCCGGTTGTGGGTGTCACCAAACCTCCAAGATAAGCGCGAGATTCTAATACCAATACGGAGGGAGTATGTAGTCACCAACAGAGTAGAGCCTTCACAGAATAATCGATTTTCTGAGATATTCTAGGTTCTCTGGGGCACGTTGCTTCTTCCCTTGATCAGTAATCAAATTCAGCCTGGCTATTAGAGAAATTACTATCATGGCATCGGCGACTGTGCTCCAAGCTTCATCTTTTCTTCTAGCCGATAGTATAACTTCATTGACTCGATGTATTGTTTACGCGATCTATCAGCCCAACCAACTGCTGCCTTCATACGGTTCTCATGGTAATATTAGCTGATTCTTAGCTTTAATTTGGCTGATATACTTATAAGTTATAACTCCTCAGCCAATAAATCATCATACACTCCAAATGGAGTGAATTCTTTATAGCGAGAGTTTCTGTTCAGGCAACTTCGCATTGGCAATGGCAAAAGTAATGACGTCTTGTGATCCTGAGTTTTTGTTGCTTAATGAAGACCATCGGCCGCATCTATTAGCCGATCAGCACTTTGGTAAAAGCATTAGCTTTTCTCATATAAATTATTGCCCCAAACTGAGTTGAAATGTCCGTTTATGCTTACAGAAACTAAGCCTCGGACAAATGGCGGTTTGAGGGGTCTTCATGGCATCCATGCATTAGTGCTCAGATCGGCTTTAACTGAAGAAGTAGGCATCATGTCACACCCTGAAATTTCCAATTTCAGGATGTGAATAGAAAGAATAATTAAATAACGATTTTCTCATAATTTTAAATTTTTTCCTACATTTATTTTCTTTACAGGGAATATAGTATAGGAAAAATTCATTGTTTGATTTTCTAAAATTAAATAAAAGTTATGTGTGTTGCATTCATGTCGATGCATCTAGTGGTTCTTGAGTGCAAAAAGGTTTTAAAAAGGCGTTTAGGAGCTGTCCAAACTCTCCCGAAAATTTTCCGGATTTTTCTGGAATTTATTCTCATTTTTCTTGAGCTATTTTTATTTATTAGAAGGCTCTAAAATCTTTTTCATGAGCCCCAAATGCTTTATTTGGATTGTTCATGTCTTAATCTATCTCTAGGAATTTTTCTGGAATTTTTGTGATTTTCGGAGTATTTTTGGTGCATTTAAAACAATTTCTGCAATTTCTGGAATTGTTTCAGGCATTAAAAATAAAAATAAAAAAAGAAAAAACCCTATCTATCGGATTGGGCCGAGCCTGCGGCCCAACCCAACCCGCCCGCGCCCGCGCCGGCCCGGCCGGCCGTGCCCGCCAAGCCCATCGGCCAGAGGCCATGGCCGCCGCCGCTAGGGGGGCCGGCGTGCGCGCTCGGGACGCGTGGGGCCGCGCGCCTATAAAGAGGCCGCGAGCCCCGCGCGCGCGCAGTGCCCCGCCGCGCCGCCGCCGCCTCGCCCGTAGCGCCGCCGCCCGCCAAGCCGCCGGCAGTTGACCGCGAATTCCGGCCGGCTCCGTCGTCCTCCGCCTGAGGTGAGCCCCCCATCGTGTTCCCCTCGTCCTCCTCGCCCGATTCCAGGTCTCCTCCAGGCTCCTCGTCGCTCGTGCCGCCAGCGCCGCCATCGTTGACCTCCCTGTCCATTGCCGGCCTCCTCTGTGTCCAGAGGAAGAAGATAAGGCCGGTTTGCATTCAGACCCTTGGCCTTTTCGTTAATTTTTGATCTGTTTCTTGTGTCTTGCAAACCTTCTGGAAAACCCCCCAGATCTATTAGATTCCTTAGATCCAATCCATCTCAAGCACTTTTATAGATCTACCCCTGAGTTTTACCAGTTTCACGAGCAGTGTTTCCTGTGTCTTGGGAATCTTTTCAGCTACTCCCCGAAATCTATAGTTAATCGCGACTAGGTCCTTTCAATCTTGTTTTTTCATATCTTTTTCGTTTTAGCTCCGATCTAATCCGTTCAAGTTGCGTTAGGTCCATAATAATGTAAAGCACGCGTTAGTGGTGTGTTTTCACCATGTTTTGTTTTCTGAGAATAAAATTAATATTAATTTTGATTAATGGCTAGTTGTGCATGCCTTTTATAAATAAAAGCAATATAGATCTATATACCGTTTTCATAAGCAAATTTAATTTGATTAATGTTTCTATCACATGTTTTTATATATAAAAGTTAATTAGATCTTTATCTCGGTTTTCGTAAACCAAATGTTAATTTGTTAATAGTTAATACATCTTTTCTAATTAAAATTTGATTAGGCTTTTACTCCGACTTTATAAATAAATATTAATCTTGATTAATACCAATTTAATGCTGTTTTTGATAATAATATGATGAACTCGAATTACAAAGTTTCATTTAGATTGTTTATATAGTTTAGTTTTTCTAAATTAAATGTTTAATCGGTTTAATCAATATATGAATCATTATTAATAAAACTTGACTAGCTCTTCACACCGGTTTCGTAAATAAAGTTTAATATTGAATTAATGTCAACATAGGGTATTTTATTTCTGAAATATCCTTTATATTTGTTTTGTTAATTAAAATGAACCTAGCTCATAGCCTTGCTCTCTCATTTATGCAAAACGTTTGTTAGACGTTCTTTCTCAGCTCAATCTAAGTGTAATCTTTCCGGTCCTTGCTCAATCTTCCGCAACCATCTCTTTAAAGCTAACCAAGCCTTTCCCTTCCAAGCACACTTTGTGTTCTTTAGTGATCCATCTAATCGAGCCTACTCTTTAGTGCGTTCTTTTAAAGTTTTCTTTTGATTGGTGCTTTATTCTTAGTATGCTTGTTTGTTTGCTTTGTGTATGTTTGTGCCCGATGATTGATGCGCTTAGAGTGAACGCTGTTCGAGAAGCTTTGAAGAGCAAGAGGTTGAAGATATTCTGAGCAACGGCATTACTTTGGTTAAAGGCAAGTGTGTCCTTGATCTTTTGTCCTAAGAACTACGTTTAATTACTCATTGCATTGCTTGCATTAATTTTGATGGGTTCCTATTAAGGTTTATCCTAGTCTTTGATTGTCATTCCTTGTTAACCTGGGTTTACATTTATGTTGGGTAGCTATGCTTAGTTGCTATACCTGGGTTATGGGGTTTTAATGTACATTAATGATGAATCATGTTATAACTTTATGCTATATCTTTGGATGCTTAATACAAGACCATATGCTTAATCGGAACATGGAGCGACCACCCAGGACAGCAGTGCAACCACAAGGACTATATGGCTCTGGTCTTGGCCGAGTAATTAGGGAAGTCTTTGTGTGGTTATTACTCGCATAGTAGGTTGGGGAGGGAGGAATGCTTTTATGGCTCTTCTATTCCGGAGTGGTATTGGAACGGAAGACTCGTGGTCGACCGTCCGTGAATAAAAGTGAGGTACGAAAGATAGCCTCTATGACATACTACTATGGACTAATACGCACGGGAGGACTCTTTGTAAAGGCCTCGTAGCGTCCCTATGCAATCACACCTCGGTAGTGTGGTATGATGCATGCGCAACATCGCATGGTTGGGTTTAAAGTTCTTCGGGACTTTTACGCGACTTGTAGGTAAAGATGTACAACCTCTGTGTTGACGGATAAAACTTGTATCCACCTATGATCCACAAGCGTACGGACCTACACCTTTTTCACCACGGGATTTCCAAGGTTCTTGTCAATCCGCGGAGCAAGGGGATTACTAGCGCTTAACCAAGTACTAATCTAGTTGACTAAGGAAACCTTTAAAGAGAGTATTAATCTAAAAGTAAATACAATCTAACCTAAGTTAATCTAAGTTAAGTTGATCACACAAATCTAGGGTTAAACTAGATGATAAAGGGGTGAACACAAGAGAGTGAGTAAGAAAGATAAGCGTTCCCTCCCTAGGATCTAGGATAACATGGTATGCATCTACTACACGAAAGCGGTAAATCAATCTACCGGGGGTTGTGACCACGGTTTCGCCCTTTCCCTCCTCTCGTACTGTCACTACGCGAAGGTATTCGTGACTAGACCTATGATGGACACGGTATGTTGATGGAATCTATGGGAGTAGCGGATATCATACACCCGAAAAACACGGTGGCCTACCTTAATCATTAAAGCATCATCAACATGAAAACAATAGATTGAAACCACGAATCAAGTAGCGATCACATAGCATGTATCCATCTAATCCTAGGGATGAACGGAGACATTACCCCATCATCTTACACGGATTGAAGCACATAGGGGTGATGGAGACTCCAAAGAATGTCGTCGATGAAGATGGCAGCGATGGAGCTTGGGAACACCCCTAAGCCGGCGGCTTGGAGTCCTCCTCTTGCTTCCTTCTCTCCGCCGGTGTTGATCCTTGCGACGAGCTCATCTAACTCTCTCCCTCATCTTGCGGCGGCGGTTTTTCGGTGATTGGCGTCGGTAGGATGATTTGTTCGATGTGGCGGCCAACGGCGCGGAGGCAATAAATAGACAAACACCTAGGGCAAAGGAGGGACCGAACCGACCCCGGAGTGGGGCTGGGCCGGTCGGCCCGATCCGGCCGGCCCAGCCCACTTCGGCCGGTTCGGCCCCGGTTTCCTCCCCGGTTGCTTCTCGCGTGATCCCTTATTCGTGTGCACTTGCATGTGGGCCTTTGACGTCGTTTCCTTCACCGTTAAGGCTTGAATCCTTGCTATGCAAGCTTCGGCCGTTTTACGGTTGAGTCACCGAAGACTTGCACGTTGACGCTTCGGTCCTTGGGTCATTTGGAGTCATGTTCATCACGTGTCTTGACTCTTGTCGGGCTTCATGATCTTCTTCCAAAGTGCTTGGTGAACTTATCCCGAAAGTCTCCTCTTTACCGTAGATTTCTGCGTAAACAACAAACTCCAAAATCGACATGCAAGTGTGAACTTGTTATATCATTAGTATGCCTAGTGGCCGGTTAGTTGCAAATCATAATCGAAACCAATGTATAACAAATACTCTAGGTTGACGGAAATTCACCGTCAACATCTCTCCCATGCTTAAACCTTGCTCGTCCTCGAGTAAGTGGTCCTCGCTTAAAAGGGAAATCAGCGTTGCCTTCCAATGTTATCCCTGCACTTAGTCATTCACGACGAGACAAATTGCTCTCTCTTAAGAATTTATTTTTAAAGTTCAAGTTGTGACCGGCTTCTTTTTATTATGGAAGATAGACTAACAATAAAGAACAAGCCACATTTAACACGATGCTCTCAAACTTAAGTGAACTTCAAACCATTACCTTGTCACATGGAAGATTTTCAAAAAGATGCATATCCAACATAAGTGAAAATCTCTTGCAAAAGCTCATGGAAACACTCATCTCATCAAGTCACTCAAGCCTATACTAGATTATTTTCAACCTACTCTACTCATATGTGATAGTGAAAGGCTTATGTGGAGCTTGGAAGGTTAAAAACAATCCTAGCAAAACATACATCTGAAATATTGTCAAATTAAGAGAGAGGTCTATTGGAATTACCGAGACTTGTCAAAAAGGCCATGGAAAATAAATGTTGGAAAGAGAGAGGGATGAAACACACACATTTAGATAAGTGGACATGCGCAAGTGGCAAATGGATGATCCCGAGGCACGAGTGAAGTCCTCGTTATCAGATTGCACATGGTTGGAAGATTTGAGTATGGATGTGTCATCAAGGCACTTGAGAACTTATGAAGCAAAAAGAACCGAGGAGCATTTTTATTTTTTTCTTTATTTTTATTCTATTTCCTTCTCATTTTTCTCTCTTTCTTTCTCTCTTTTTTCTTTATTCTTCCTATTTTTCTTACTTTTCTTTTCTTCTTATCATATTTTTTTTCATTTTTCATTTTTTTTCTTTTTTTCTTTTTGCTCCTCAAAACTTTTTGCAACATAATACTTACATAGAATTTGTGTCAGAGAATGACTCCTCCCCCATGCTTGAACGATGCTCGTCCTCGAGCATAAAAGAGAGGGGAAATGACTGCTAAAGTAAGTATAAATTCCATAATATTGCAGAATATTTGAATCTCCATCGAAAATTTTACTCCATACTCAAATTGGGTTGTGGACAAGGAGGTGATCTCAAAAAGATGTTTTTGGTTTAGGGTGGATGCCCAGCGAAGTTTGTGAAATTTTCGATGTGAAAACCCACAATGCATGGACAAAAAGGCTAGCATGAAAAAGTTACACAAAGGAATGACCAGCTTCTTAGTCTCGAACCATAGAAATCAATCCTAATCCAACTCATCAAAACATATGTTTGCAATCTACGGGTTTTATTATCATAAAACATATATGTATATGGCTTTGGTAGATAGAACTTTGCAAGAGCATCACAAATATGTAGATAGCATAAAAGTTAAGTTTTCATAAAAACAACAAGTTATCCGGCTATCCATAAACTTAAATCAAAGAGCAAAGATATGTATGTGGGTCTAGAGCATAGTAATTTCACCTCCACAAATAAAAGAGCCGGTATTTAAATAAATTTCAGATCATATTATAGAGAGCAATTAGCCAAGACATGTATAACTTCATGTAGGTAAAACAAAGCGGCAACTTTCATCATCTTTCCATAAGCATAGGCAATATAGAACATCGAGGTGAACACATGGTCATGCTTATCTATTGAAAGTAAAAAGAAACCTAGGTTGTCCTCCTAGTAGCCATGTTATTGTTTGAATAGAAAAACAAAAGGTTTCACCTAGTTGAGGTTGAAGGCATACTTACAAGCATTTGTGTTTGGAAAAGAGAAGGTCCATGGAGATGTTACCATCCTTTGTAATTCTTCGTTGCTTTCTTCCGACATCTCCATGTATCAATGTGGATTTTGCTTTTGTCTTGATTTATTAATGCTCCTAAACTTATGAATTTGATCTTGTATGCTTAATGGAGTCATTGGTCACCCTTCTCTTCAATGTTGTCATCACCATCTCCTCTTTCTTGTTCTCATCATCTCCTTGCTGTCTCTTTTTCATGGATTTCCCCCTCTGTCCAGAACAGAAAATATATCGAAATATAGCTCTATTGAAAAGTTTATGAAATTACCTTTCGAACATGTGGTCATTCATCGAAAACGGAGTTCAAACAAGGGAGCTATGTCCGTTTTACTTCAGCGCTGCGTGCTGTCCAAAACTGATTTCAGGTCGTGTTGCACTCGGTGATTCGGGCATAACCGCTTGTAGGAATCTCCGATTATCTTGATTCTTGATTTGTTGGAATCGTAACTTCATCTGGCTTCTAAATATCCAAAAATATCCAGTGTTTACCCTTCGAGACCATGCAGAATTTTGATGAGATTGGTGGCTTGTTGCGCATTGATCCGGAGATGTTAACGATCTTTATCATTCTATCTTCTAGAACGTCATGTTGCACTTCCGTGTTGAAGATTCAGGGTCTCCCCCATGCTTAGCATTTTGCTAGTCATGGAAGAAGGAGACAAAGCACTTCTTAGCCATCCTTCAATTTCCTTGTAGTGAGAGTCTTTATCTTGCCTGTAAGACGTTTTAAACGCACATTCTACCTCCAAGGTGACGGTTGGGAGTAGATAGAATTGCCAATAATCCAACAATGTCTCCTAAGATTCTTAACTTGTGGCATAATTAGTCTAATGAGGAATAAAAACTTAATGAGTGTACGTGGTGCAAGGTGTGTATGCACATGATAGGAAAGCATATAAACAAGACAATGTTTTCACCTAGTTCTAAACACCATGTTTACATCTAGGTTGCTGAATTTCTCCATAGCCATAAAGGTTTATATATCTAGGGTTAAAACACCATGTCTATCCCTAAATCAATAACTCTTATAGCACAAGAAAAATTAAGCGCATTGCAAAGCTTATAAACTGACCAAAGCAACATGAAAACATATGAAAAGCTAGCTAGGTTTATCGAACTTAACGATGATGGTCCGCAATCATGTTTAAACACCACGTTTACACAAGATCACAAAAGGAAAATACTCATAGGGCCCTATGAAGCATTAACATGGAAACTGAAGCATACATCATTAAGTATATAAAACAATCAAGCCAACTATGTGCAAAACATGTATACGCAAAGAAACATCACGAGGACAACAAAATGCAATGCATGCAAATAAATAAATATGAGCATGAACATGATGGTGGTTCTAAAAAGGAAAACTGAACTTAGATTAATAACCACAAGTTGATCATCATAAGATGGTGCCATTCTTTATTCTCTCTAAGAAAGTAGTAAAAATATAAAGAAACGGGTTGCCTCCCGAAAAGCGCTTCATTTAAAGTCATAGAGCTCGACTTTCTCACATACCTTCTTTTCGTTGCATAGCCATGGCCCTTCATGCAAGAAGAAAAGGTACCAATGCAGCTTTAATTTACTTCCTATGTTGTGCTTGATCACTTATAGAAGACTTGCCCAAATCATCCTTTTGTTTCATCGTTATCTCCTCTATCATCCTTCGGTGCTGCCTTCACTCTATTATTTTTTTAGTGTCCAGAACAGAAAGTATACTAAAGCTCTACTCCATCGCACAGTTCACAAAATTTCCTTTCCAACGAGTCTTTATTTGCTCAAATCGGACTCCGGACAAGAGAGTTACGTCCGTTACTTCGGCGATGAAATCTGTCCTGAAATTTCAGAACGCGCAACGCTCAATGTTTTCTCCATAACTCCTTGCACGGGTCTTCAAACTTGTTGGTTCTTGATGCGTTGGAACGGTAATTTGATGGAGCTTCTGAATATCTCATTTTCTTCATTTGTACACCTCTGAACAATCTCTCAAATTGATGAAGACAGCAGCATCCATCGCGGGATTCGGAGAGGTTGATGATTTATCTTGCAACTCTTTTAGGCATGACTTCTTTTTTCGTTATTCAAGCCTTGTCTACATGGTTAGAGAAAATCGGGCCTTTCCCGACATATGATTCTTTAAGGTCATTAGCTTGACCAAGCGCAAAGCATGATCAAGATTTACAAAACTTATTGTAAACATACGCGTCCATAATTAACACCACATGTGAATTGTAGCAACAAGTCAAGGTGTAAATAAAAGAAGCATATGTTTCATGCATAGCACTTAGCTCATCATTAGGAAAAGGTTGTTTAGGTGTGACATTAATTGGATCAAAAATAGATGTTTCCTCTTTTTCATTCTCAAGAAAATCTAGCCTATCAACATGATCACTATTGGAACAAGGCATAGACATTAAACTATCATTCATACTATTGGTTGAGCATGAGTATTTGAATTTATCAACATCAATACCAATAATATCTTGAGATTTCAGCGCGTACCTTGGCCTTAGATATTTTTCAACAAGAGTGATATTTGGTTCATCAAGCGGTGTTGAAGGCGAATCTATCTCAACAAGTGTAGTTGCCTCTTCATCACCATCTTGCAATTTCTTCAATTCATCATGTGGAACATGTAATCCTTCAACTATGTACGCATTCATCTCTTCTTTGAAGTCTTCTTTATTAACCAGATCTTCATCTTCAAAGACTTGTATCTTGCTTTCTTTATCTTTCATGTACCACATGTCGTCAAGATCGCTCATTGTTGATTCACTCTTTCCTTCATCCTTGAGTACTTCCATGTCTTGATTTGCTAGTGTGTAGGCTTCAATAGCACACAAGCTATCATCTAGCTTGAGTCCTATCTCCTTCCATTTATCCTTTGAGTCACTAGGCTCATCACGGTTGTACTCTTCTCTTCCTTCATCATAAATCTTTGAGTTGTCAAACCGGTCGATCCATCCCGCATCTCCTTCTTCTCTTTCTTCTTCAAACATCTTTTGGATCGACTCTCCACTCATCTCTTGATCAAATATATCTTCAACTAGTTTGGCAACGTGTCGGCGTTCCTCCTTCCTTCGGTAGTTAATTAGTGGGGCGAAATCAACTTGAACCCAATCGGATTGAATGAACTCCGCCAATGGTCTAGCATTCCACATATTTCGGCCTACATTCATGTTAGTTTCAACATTTTTAACATACGAAATGACTTTTCTTACCTTGGGAAGTGGATCTTCAATTTCTTGTATGGTCGGTTCATCTTCCTTGACCTTCGGTTCATCTTTTTCAGAAATTTCAGCAAGCACCTTGGGCTTGCTTTTGTCATTTTGCTCCTCTCGACAACATCTTTGCCAATCTCGTATTGTTCTTTGTCCATTGCTTATCCTTTGTAAGATTTGTGCGGCTTCACTAATTGTTTTATCCATTATATCACCGCCTGCATACATGCTTACAAAACGAGACGAGTTAGGGGTTAGTGAAAAATAAAAGGTATGCAACATCAAGTCACCGGAAAATCCCAAGTTCGGGCCTCGCTCAAGTAGTTCATTAAAACGGTCCCATGCTTCATCAATTCCTTCATCCTCTCCTTGCTTGAAAGTGAGCACTTGCCTCCTTAAGTCTTGGACCTTGCTTATGGGAAAGAACTTCAAAAGAAATTTCTTCACTAGCTCATCCCAATTTCCTTTTGCTTCAATGGACGCAAGTGTGTACCATCTTCGCGCTTCATCTTCGAGAGAGAACGGAAAAAGATTCCACTTGAACCAAGCGGCCGGAACTCCTTTTTGTTGCACCGTGTTGCATAACATCGTGAATTCCTTAATGTGTCTATATGGGTTGTCATCCTCCAATCCTCTAAATGGTTTTGTCGCCACTAACTTGATGATTCCGGGCTTCACTTCGTAGTGGGTTGTAGCAAACGTCAAATCTGATTTTTGCATCTCAATGTCTTCCATTGACGGCATTGCTAGCACCCTTAGCGACATCTCTTCGTCTTCCAAAGGTGAGGTGAACAAATCCATCTAGGCACAAGAAAAGTAGAAAGAAAAACAAAAAAGATTTTTTTTTTTTTTTTTTTGAAAATAAGCGTTAGGTGTTAGTAATCAACAAAATTAATACTAGATTAAACGTAGCAAGCGGCTTGCTCCCCGGCAACGGCGCCGGGAAAAAGGGGCTTGTTGACGGATAAAACTCGTATCCACCTACGATCCGCAAGCGTACGGACCTACACCTTTTTCACCATGGGATTCCCAAGGTTCTTGTCAATCCGCGGAGCAAGGGGATTACTAGCGCTTAACCAAGTACTAATCTAGTTGACTAAGGAAACCTTTAAAGAGAGTATTAATCTAAAAGTAAAGACAATCTAACCTAAGTTAATCTAAGTTAAGTTGATCAAACAAATCTAGGGTTAAACTAGATGATAAAGGGGCGAACACAAGAGAGTGAGTAAGAAAGATAAGCGTTCCCTCCCTAGGATCTAGGATAACATGGTATGCATCTACTACACGAAAGCGGTAAATCAATCTACCGGGGTTGTGACCACGGTTTCGCCCTTTCCCTCCTCTCGTATCGTCACTACGCGAAGGTATTCGTGACTAGACCAATGATGGACACGGTATGTTGATGGAATCTATGGGAGTAGCGGATATCATACACTCGAAAAACACGGTGGCCTACCTTAATCATTAAAGCATCATCAACATGAAAACAATAGATTGAAACCACGAATCAAGTAGCGATCACATAGCATGTATCCATCTAATCCTAGGGATGAACGGAGACATTACCCCATCATCTTACACGGATTGAAGCACATAGGGGTGATGGAGACTCCGAAGAATGTCGTCGATGAAGATGGCGGTGATGGAGCTTGGGAACACCCCTAAGCCAGCGGCTTGGAGTCCTCCTCTTGCTTCCTTCTCTCCGCCGGCGTTGATCCTTGCGATGAGCTCATCTAACTCTCTCCCTCATCTTGCGGCGGTGGTTTTCTGGTGATTGGCGTCGGTAGGATGATTTGTTCGATGTGGCGGCCAACGGCGGCGGAGGCAATAAATAGACAAACACCTAGGGCAAAGGAGGGACCGAACCGACCCCGGAGTGGGCTGGGCCGGTCGGCCCGTCCGGCCGACCCAGTGCCCACTTCGGCCCGGTTCGGCCCCGGTTTCCTCCCGGTTGCTTCTCGCGTGATCCCTTATTCGTGTGCACTTGCATGTGGGCCTTTGACGTCGTTTCCTTCACGGTTAAGGCTTGAATCCTTGCTATGCAAGCTTCGCTGTTTTCTGGTTGAGTCCCTAAAGACTTGCACGTTGACGCTTCGGTCCTTGGGTCATTTGGAGTCATGTTCATCGCGTGTCTTGACTCTTGTCGGGCTTCATGATCTTCTTCCAAAGTGCTTGGTGAACTTATCCCGAAAGTCTCCTCTTTAGCGTAGATTTCCTGCGTAAACAACAAACTCCAAAATCGACATGCAAGTGTGAACTTGTTATATCATTAGTATGCCTAGTGGCCAGTTAGTTGCAAATCATAATCGAAACCAATGTATAACAAGTAGTCTAGGTTGACGGAAATTCACCGTCAACACTCTGCAGAGTGTAAAACTAATCGATTAGCCGTGCTCACGGTCAAGAGCGGCCTGGACCCTCACATGATAATCAAACTTGAAGATGGACTTAAATCGCTCTCTCCGGTTATGCTTGCCATGTGCTTATGGCGTATCTCTTATCTTGTGCTTAATGTGGGTTGGTATAAACTTATACTTTATTAGTAATCAGGTGCTAATAAAACTTGACCAACTAAAATTGCTTAAATGCTTATAGCCCAGTCCACTATAAAGCCTTTGCATTCATATTTTTTCCACACTTGCTGAGTATGACAAGTGCTCACCCTTGCTATAAATATTGTTGCTCAGAAAGAGGATGCTACTTTGAAGTCTTGTGAAGATGTTGCTGGTGCTAGGCGTACGCAACCCCCAGTCGTTTTCCTGTGATGTTTGGAGCCTTCGTTTCCAGGATAAAGCGTAAATCTCTGATAAATCTCTCTTTTTCTTATGTGATACTATTTCTGTATACACTTAATTGTCACTATATGCATGAAACTTGATCCTGGCATGCATATAGGTATGCACTTGGTTTCTTTCGGAAAATCGGGTGTGACACATCAATTCCATTAGAGCACAGTTATTGGCTTTGTCATTCACCAGCCAATTTCCTTTGCCGACGGTTGACACCCAAAATTGGCCAGAGCCGACTCGGGCAAGGCAGGCCGGTTAGACCGGGTCTCAGGGGCGGTCTGACCGGGTGTGCTGTAGCCGGTCTGGCACAAAGGCGCCAGGCGGTCTAACCGCCCCCCGGGGGCGGTCTAACCGGGTTACCCTGATTTCGGGTAGAGTTAGGAGTTTAGCTTGATTCCGAGTTGTAAAATGCTATTTGCAGGGCAAGACCTCCCACCCTATAAATATAAAGGGTCGTGGCCGATTGAGGGCTATCATCCAATCGTCATTATCAATTTTATCTTATGTTCTCCAAACCCTAGCTTTTCCAACCTCCATTGCTCTCCTCCTTCGTCTCCACGGCAGTTGAGGGAGTTTTGAGTGGCCTGCTGATCTCAGAACAACCCTAGGCGCACTGTTCCCGACGGGTCCTTTCCGGAGCAGCGAATCTAGGTTTTTCGACGTGCCTCCTTTCCAAGGCGGTTAGACCGCCCCCCAAGCGGTTAGACTGGCCCGTGCTGGGAGGTTCGACGATTGGATTTCCGACAACCGCGCGATCTAGTGCATTTGTGTGTTCGACCGAAAAAGCGTCAACACACTTTTGGCGACTCCGGTGGGGAGCAATAGATATGGTTTCACAACCGATCTTTTGATTTTTGCATGGGATCACAGTGCGACATTGATAAGAAAAACGTGATCATGGTGAACATCGAAGAACTCAGTGAGGAAGACAGAGAAAGTACACGGAGCTGCAAGAGTACATCAAGCAATAATTTCTCTCTGGCGCCAACAAGGATCGTTCAGGCAAGGTGACACTCAATCAAGATTTTGAGTTGCCGGCTGTCGGGGACGGCCCTGAGGGTCCCCCGAAAACCGGGGAAACCCTGCTTAAAACCTGCAAAAAACAAAAACAAAACACACCTCTTACTTAAACGCACACACAGGGCACGACCCATGCTGCGGTGGCCCCCGCGACCCACTGAGGTGGCACAGTCAAAGGCCCCCCTCGGCGGGCTCCGCCTCGCTCGAGGGCTCACACCCCCCTCGAGCGGGTTCCGCCTCGCTCGAGGGCACATACCCCCCTCGAGCGGGTTCCGCCTCGCTCGAGGGCACACACCTCCCTCGAACGGGTCCCGCCTCGCTCAAGGGTTCACGCCTCCCTCGAACGGGCTCCACCTTGCTCGAGGGTTCACGCCTCCCTCGAACGGGTTCCGCCTCGCTCGAGGGCTCACCTCCGCCTCGCTCGAGGCTCCCTCACACGCGCACCTGCTCCCGCACGCGGGTACGAACATTTAATGCTCTGACACGGCAGAGCCGCGCCATCATGCGCCTGGGAATCACGCCCGGCGCTGTTCCGCCAACTCCCTAGGGCTAACCCATCCTCGCCACTATGGGGGACTGTGCGACATGGCCAGTGTCAGCCCCGTGACACTGTGCCTCCCACTCCCGTACGGCTAACGCGCCGCGCCCTCGAAGGGGGGCCGGCCTCACCCTCGAATCCCTCTCTCATGACTCTGCAGGGTTAAACCATGACGTCAGGCCGGCGGGAGCGCCATCCCCGCCCCTGTGGCACCACACCGAGCACTGCTACAACAACTCCAGCGCTGTTGAGCACGCGGGGACGGGACGCCGCCACGCCTGCCACTGTATCATATACGGATCACCATCAACAGCTTCATCGAGCCCGTTTGAGGACGCCATGGCCAACCACTGCACCTTCACCCTCGAAGCCACCCCTGTTCAAGTACGGGACACGCCACAACGACAAGATCGGAGCAAGGGCCACCAGGACGGCCACCAACTCCCCGGTGCTGCACGCCATACCTCGACATGTAGCTAAATAGCGCGGCATGCCTGTAAATCACCCTCTCCTTGGCCTATAAAAGGAAGGTGATCCCCCTCGCTGCAGGGACATCACACACAGACATCAGAGACAACACATCACACACACACGCACCTTCTCCCACGACATTGGCATCCGCCTCAATCACTACGCTTGGGACTTGGAGGTCATGCCTCCTCTCCCGCCTCGCTTGTAGCCGCCCCACTATAGGCACCCCGGTGCGAAGCAATACAGTGCCTCGAGCACACCGCTGCTGGACGTATGGCCCCGGCCGGAACCAGGATAAACCTCGTGTCTTTAGTTGCTTAGCACCGACCATCGAGGGATAGATCTCAGCGCTTATTACTAGTCAGTGTCGGGACTACATTCCGCACCGACAGTTGGCGCCCACCGTGGGGCTTGCACGCTGAAGATCACCCGTAATCAACTCTCTCGATGGTGATTCGCACCGAGTAGCGCGGCCAGCATTACTCCATGGGCAGCTCGGACCCGCTCCCCGCCGGGTTCGAAATCCGGTTCGGGGGCCTGAACTTTCAAGCCACGGGGAACGACTACCTGATGCGCCTCACTAACCGTGAGGAGCTCCGTGCGCGGCGCCAAGCTGGGTCCACCCCGGTCGCCGCCGCACGCACCGTCGCGACGCCAACGCCCGCCGGCACGGACGCCGTGGGACCATCGGCGCCACGGCGCGCGCCGCCGCTCCGGCCGCGCGCTCGCGCCGGGCGCGGTCGGAGCGCCGGCATGCAGCGCGTATTGCCGCGCAATGCGATGCGCCCGTCAGCACAACGACGGCCGCCCCGACGGGGGAGCACTCGATTTCCGGACCGCGCTTCCCCATCGATGTGCGCAGCGCCGCGGCGGCCTACACCGCCAACATCAACATGGTGATGCGCAGGTGTTGACGATTAATAATTGTATCAAAGTTCGTTTGTGACTTGCAAGCGTACAAGTCTCCCGTCGTAGTCAAGGGACCCTTCTTCCCTCGAGTGGTGAACCCAAGGTATCGAATCCGTGGAACAAATGTGTGACGCAAAACTTAATCTAATAAAGCCAAGTAACTTCAATCTTCGATAAAAGAAACCCTAATGCATCTAAGTAAAAGACACGAAACGAATCTAATCTACTAAAGACCGGAGAAAACAAAGTAAGATTGGGTAGATAAACCGATCTAGAGGGATCGGGGTAAGCCTTTTGTTGAAGTTCCAAGCAAGAGAAGAAGTAGCAAATCGAATCTTAATAGAAGCCTCTTTAAATCGTGGTTTCCCGTCCAAATCCGAAAACATCCGCCTTTCGGAACCCCCGTTCGTCACAACGTATCCCTATTCATGCGGGGAGCTTAGGGCGAGTCAAAAGACAAGTCGAGATTCTTTCGGAAGATTCGGCGTGTACCTCTAGCCACCGCGGCTACAAGAACACCCTATGTAATCTATCTCGAGAATAGAATTGGAATAAGCAAAGCCGATCGAAAAACGAAATCTTCGAGGAAACACTTGATCTCTAGGAAAAGATTCAACTTGATAATTCAACTATAACAATGATACATACACAAGATCACCACCGGGATCCTTCCTTGATCTTGCTTCTAGCTCCGGAACTCCGACGTGGTCTTCCGTGCAAGGTTCCCACATTGGCTAGGGAAACCCTTGTCAACTAGCTCGACCCTCTCCTCTCCGAGATGGTGTCCCTCTCTTCTCTTCTCCTCGGCGGCCGATGACGAATTCTATGATGCGTGGCTCTCGGTCGGGGGGCTATAAATAGCCCGATTGGCGGCTAGGGCAAAGGAGGGGGCAAATGGGCCCCGGATGGACCGGGCCGACCGCATCTTGGGCCGGCCGGCTCGGGCCCATCCAGGCCCGGCCCCGAGGCCTCCTTTGCTCTATGTCGGTTCCCTTGCTTCCTGGATGTTTCCCCCTTCTGCATGTAGGTCCATGTCGTCAGTTTCTCTCCGAATTGGACTCAACTCCTTGTCTTGCAAGATTCAGCACTTTTCTGGTCAGGTTCTCGGAGTCTGTCGTCTTCTTGGATCAAGTCCCTGGCTTCTTGGAGTTATGTTTGCTTCGTTGCATGACTTGTACGGGGCTTCAAGGTCTTGTCATGAGGTGCTTGATGAACTTATCCCGAAAGTCTTGCATTCAACACTAAAACCCTGCATAAACATTAAACTCCAAAACCGACATGCACACGTGAACTTGTTATACCACGGGGGTTAGTACCAATGGATAAGGTATAAAACTCATGCCAACACCGAAGGTAAACTCATGGCTAGGTTGACGGATTTTCACCGTCAACATCTCCCCCATGCTTAAACCTTGCTCGTCCTCGAGTAAGCCTTCGATGGATATCATCATTGCCAAAAAAGTGTTTAAACCTTGCACTTGATCATACATGAGAAAACATAATGCTCTCAAAATTTTAATTCATTAAAGTTCCATAATGTACTAGCCTTCATCTCTACGGAGGGTAGATTCTTATTAAGCTTATCCCACAAGTATTAACATGCTCACAAAGTTTAAATAGATCTCAGAATTTTTGAAATAAAGAACGAGATAAGGAAAAACTAAACCAAGTTCACAAATTTAAATCATCTTGTATATTGCTCATGAACTCTCAACTCTCTTGTCTCTCAAGCCTATATATTCTACTCCTTTCCCTCTCATATCATATATGTGTGGTAGGCTTTATATGGAGCTTTGGGAAAGTTTAGTCCTAACAAGATTTTATAAATGAGGTGTTGTCAAAACAAGACAAGCTTCTCATGGTCTTACCGAGACTCGTCAAAAAGGTCATTGGAAAATAATGTTAAATCAAGGAGGGGAAAGAGAAAAATACACACACTTTTAGATGAGTGGACATGTGCAAATGGCAAAGAGTGATCCCGAGGCACAAAGGAAGTCCTCGTTATCGGATTGCACATGGTTGGAAAATGAGAATGGATCTTTTTAACTTGAAGCCTTGAATGCACTCTTAGAGAACCGGGGAGTTCACTTTACGCATACTCATATTTTTTCTCTTTCTCTTATTTATCATTCTTTTCTTTCTTTCTTTCTTTCTTTCTTTCATTATATATATATATTTTTTTTTCTTTCTTCTTGTGAGACCTTCACCTTGGAAGTCACGTTCATCGCCGAATTTTTTTCTTTCATCATTATTTTTTTAAAATACTCCCCTTTGAACTCTAAAACTGCATCATACCTACCTCCTCCCCCATGCTTAGACGTTGCTCGTCCTCGAGCAAAGAGGCGAAAAATAAGGTAGGTACCGGAAATAATTTTCCTTGGAGAGATACTTGAAATCTTCAATGTCGGCACCGTCTTGCGATCTTCCTTGAATTGATGATCCATTCTCAACAATAGGTTGTGGTCAAGGAGGTAATCACAAAAGATGATATTTGGTTTAAGGGTGGATATCCGGCGAGGTTTGTGAGATCTCCGATGCGGGGATACACAATGCACGGATAAAAGGCTAGCAAAAAGATAGATACGCAAAAATGGAATGACCAGCTTCTTAGTCTCGGGCCAGAGAAATCATGGCCTGCAATAACTCACTCAAAAATAAATCTTGTACACTAAGGTTTATGCACTCAAATATATATTAGGCTTTGGATAGGTTGAGCAACACACAAGTGATATTTGTGACAAGGTTAGCGATATTTTTGAGCATAAAAGACATCTTTAATCTATTCATAACTTGAGAGCACATAAAACACTATGGGTCTTTATTTTAATCGTAACCTCCGCTGAAAATTAAGCTAGCATTTAAATAAATTCAGATTTGTATTTTTAAGAGAGCACTAGCTTTAACATGCATAAATCAATTACAAAGATAAACAAAGCGGCAATTAAAATCATATATCATCATGGCACAAATTTTTGTAACTTTTCCAATGATATAATCAAGGTGGTGTCTTTATTAATGATGACATCAAGTTGAAATACAAACTGAAAATAAACAAACATGCTTGTTGAAATTTAAATAAAAACAGGAAATACTACGCAAACACACATAAGCAAAAGCTGAAAATTACAGAGAAAAAGAAAAGAAAAGAAAACTAAAGTTCCTAAATCTTCTAGTCCTCCGCCGGTGGTTGATGTTGATGATCTTGATAGTAATACCCTTGCTCATAATATGATTGGACATTTCCTCCGACGAATTGATTTGGCTCCACAAGATGAAGGCATCCGAGCTCGAAGGCAATATTTGCATTTCCTTCACCAAGTTGAGCTGCGTTAGCTTGGATGGCTGCGATGTTTTGGGCGTTTCTTGCAGCATACCCTCCAATTATGGCCATGCTTTGTTGTGGTTGGGGATGATGTGCGTAGGACTGCGAAGTTAGCGTTGGGCACCACATAATTTGGTGGGGGTACCGGTGCACCACCCCCCATGCTTGCTCTTGTGGCCCTCCGTAATAACTTGGCGGAGGAGGGATCCCGCCGAATGGTTGCACATTGGGTTGTGCTCCACTCGCTTGTGCGGAGGATGTTCCCTCCTCTACGATTCTTCCTCTTTTGTTCTTCCTTGCGGGGACAAGGAGTCCCTCTTCCAACCAATCTTCTCTCCCTTCGGTGAAAAGCCTAAGCCTCTCATTGGGAAGGGGTAGGTTCACTATGGCCAACCGATAACCTCCTCTCTCATCTCCACTAATGTATTTGCCTTGCCGCAAATACTCAATACCGAGAGAGGTACCACGCAAAAGATGGTCGGGGGTTTCTTGCGATCCCCCGGCCGTAAGGAGAAGGCTAACATGGAGAGGTAGCACCCCGAACCAATATTTCCCGCCCCCGATGTTGCTTCACAACACCAACGGTTGATCATAAGGTAAGAGGGGTCTATTGGCTGCCTAGCAATTAAAGCCGAGTAGAGCCAATTCAACTCCGTGTCGGTCACCTTCGTTTCCTTCATCCTCCCCAATACCCTCTTGCACATCCAAGAGTGAAATATCCGGATAATGGGGTTGCGGATGCAATTGCGTTGTTGATGGGCTTCTCCGGAGATCATATTCCAAAATCCCGCTAACATGCCGGGTGGCACGTCAACTTTCTCCGGAGCTCCCTTGTGGAATCCAAGCAGCTCCCTAACGTGCTCGTAGGGAACCACTTGTTGGACTCCCTCCAAACAGAATGACAAGCTTTGCACCCCATCATCATCAAGGATAGGTGCAATAGTCATTAAAATTTCCAAGGCGAACCCCAAGTGGGTGTCCACCGATACTCCGTTGGAGAACTGAACCCATCCAAGGTGCCCCAACATATAGTATATGTCGGTGCCAAAACCCAAGGTGTAGAGTGCTTGGTCGTCGAACTCGACGTTGGGCACAAGCCTCTTCTCAAGATTAGAGAGCCTCTCCTCCTCCTCCTCGATGACAAGATGATGAAGCCGTACGAAGAGTATGTCGGAGTGTAGGGAGGTGGCGCGGTTGAACGGGTCGATCGTCGTGGTGGCGCAGGCTGCTCCTCCGTGTGCCCACGAGGTTCGGTAAACCTCATGGACGTGCTTCTTGCAGCCCTCATATCACCAAGGAGGAGAGCATCGTTCCTCCTCGGTGGTGCCGTATCCGTCTCCATGCTCCGGGGAGACTCGGAAACCGAGTGCCTCCTCGAAGACGTGGTTGATGACGGCTTGGACGACGACGAACTCTTCTTCTTGGAGAAGAGACTTGTGGTCTTCTTCCACATGGTTGCTGCACTCTTTTCTTCAATTAAAACTCCGGGTTGCAACCAAGTAACTAGGCACTTAAACTCTTTGCTTCGGATGTGGACTTTGAGTGGATTAAGGATGTGGATTTTTTCTTGAGCTATCAAGCTTGGGAAGGTTGGCTATGTCTACGGAGGTTTTGAGCACTCAAACTTCAACACACAAACAAAGGAAGGAGAGGGAAGCTTGCCTGCAGAAAACGGGAGCCGGGGGGCTCCTTAAGTAGGTGAGGCCGGCCGGCCTGGGCCGGCTGGCCTGGGGTCCTCGGTGCACCTCCCCGCCTCGTCTTTCTTCCAAGCACGATCATTTCGCCTCCGCAACTTTCCCCGCCCGCGTGCTCCACGAGTTGCACCGCCCAAACGCTCTCGTCCACTCCTTTCCTTGCATTATTGGTCCTTCCACTTGATGCTCCATGCTTTGGGTCATGTCCATGCTCCCTAGCTCCACTTGCTTCACATGCCACCATGAAATTCCTGCAAAGTTGATGCTTCGCCCACCATGCTTGTCCTTTGCATGTGGAATTGGTGAAAGTTGATAAAAGGGAATCCAATGGTGCATGCATGATTAATTCAAACTAGATTGCCTCCATTAAGGTGTGTTTAAGGTTAAGCACTCCTCTAATTCGAAATTTAAAATATTTTTCAGAGCCATGCAAGAGCTCAAACATAATTTTAGAGAAGTTTTTAAACCATTAAAAACAAATTTAAGTCGAAAATATTTTTCGACTACGTCGATTTCGTTCTCACCGGTATAGTTTGCCTTCATCGGTTGAGAGCAAACTTTTCCCGGCTTGATCATGGGGGCATAGTTTTAGGTTCTAATTTTAGCTAAATAAGAAAGATTTTGAATAAAACAAAATTAGAATAGGCTTAGAAAAATTCTAATTCTAGAGAAACCAAGGATAAAGATTTTTTTAAAACTAACCAAAAGTTTTGATTTCTAGGTTCACGCGAGTTCTACCACGTGCTTAATTTTATTAACACCTAAATATAAATCGTGGCTCTACTCGTGTGGTTTTAGCATGAAAAAATAAGTCAACCTCAGCACCATAATGAGGGTGAAAGGTTGAGTTAGGTTCTGAAATTATTTGGTTGAGGTTTCTCGAAAAGAAAAGAACAAACAAGCACATAGGAGGGTTCATGAAAAGGGTTTATGATAAAGGAAACATTCAATCAAGAATTATGTCTCTAATATTGTTCAACCACTTCTAAGTCTAATGTCTTTGCGTAATAAAACTCAAAAACTAAATTATTAAAAATACTCAAAAAACCCGGAATCGGGTTGTCCTCCCGTAGCTTATTCTTGACTCGACGAAACGGGTTGCCTCCCCGCCTAGCGCTTCGTTTATAGTCTATAGCTAGACTTCTTCACTTGATTACTCCGGATCAATGCTCTTTGCGGGCGTTGTAATCTTGGGTACCCACTTCCGCACCATCTTGGGCGCGGGCTTGTCTTCCGGCTTAGTCATTTTTTTGGTCTTCACAGGCGGCTTCTCTTCCTTTGTCTTGACGGATGCAACACCTTCTTTGATTTTCTTTACGTTCATTTTTTAGGCTCCTTCTTCTTTATCAGCCCCTCCGTTTGTTTTGGTTCTCCCTTCACTCCAATCATGTTGCATGCCTCGATTCTTGGACGGAACTTGAAGGAACTCCTTTCTCTGTTGATATCGAACGTGATCTCCCCCTTGCCAACATCAATAGTAGCTCCCACGGTCTTGAGGAAAGGCCTCCCTAGGATGAGCGGCGGCTTCTCCCTCTCCCATCTCGAGCACAACGAAGTCGACGGGGATGAAGTGGTGTCCGATCTTCACGGGTACATCTTCAGCAATGCCCAAGGGATAGCGAATGGAGTTGTCTCCCAACTCCAAACATATACCCGTAGGCTCCATTGGTAGGCGTAGCTTCTCAAACACATCCCTCGGCATGACGCTTACACTAGCTCCAAGGTCGCATAACGCCTTCTCGAAGTTGAAAGAACCAACCGAACATGGAACCGTAGGGCACCGGGGTCCGTTTGCTTCTCTAGCCCATTAGCAATAGCGGCACTACACTCCTCGGACATCTTGACATGATCTACCCCGAGTGTTGCTATCTCATATTTATTTGCAAGTATGTCTTTAAAGTAACGAGAATATGTAGGTACTTGTAGGGCATCTAGTAATGGCATGTTGATGCTAAGTCTACGCACAACTTCCACAAACTTCTCAAAGTGGTTGTCAAGTTTACCTCGGAAGTAGCATGGCTTGAGTTGCGGTATCCTCGTGTCTTCCTCCGCATCTCAAATTCAGGTTCCTCGGTGACGATCCCCGTAACCTTCTCTTTAGCAACTCCTTCCACCTCGGTGGATGGTTTAAGCTTCCTTGCTCTCGCGGAACGTTCCGGATCTTCGGTCTCCTTCCCCGAACGTGTTTGAATGGCCTTCGCCGATTCGGGACATTTGGGTTGTCCCGAAGCTTCCCTTCATCATTAGTGAGGCGCCCCGCAAGTTGTCCAACTTGCGTCTCGAGCATCTTCATCATGTTGAGCACTTGATGATTGGAACTTTCGACCTCCGTCACTTTGCTATCGATGTTCTCCAACACCTTGTCTATGGTCTTGAACATGGTGACGGTGTCCTTGTTGATCTTAGCTTGCTCATTCATGAACCCCTTCAATTGTATACGAAGCGGAACCGCGTTAGGAATAGATGAGCTTGCATTAAATTGAGGCCTACCTTGCCCGTAGCGGAAGTTCGGCAATTCTCCCTTCCTCATGTAGTCGAGCACTTTGGCTTCCTCGGACAATCTTTGCGGACATGGCCATATTCTCCACATTCTTCGCATGTGGACCTTGCTTCGGCGGCCTTCAAGTCCCGAGCCTCTTTCTTTTCCATCTCCATCTTCTCCAACCTCCTCATGAGCGAGTCGATCTTGCCTTCAAGTATGTTCTCCTTATCCACTTGCAAGACTCCTTTGACGTTCCCCGTGGGTTGAACCGGATGTAGGCGCCCGGACGACGCCCATGTGTCATTATCCGCGACCTTCTCGAATAGTGTGAAAGCTTCCGTCGGTGTAAGCTCGATGATGGATCCTCCCGCCGATGCATCGATGATCGTCCTTAACGCCATGGTGAGTCCTTGATAGAACTTTTGCACGAGGTCTTCCTTCGGGAACTTGTGATGTGGAACCGCCCGGTGTACTCGTTGAAGCGCTCGAATGCCTCCGAGATAGTTTCCGTAGGATATTGAACAAAGGTGGCAATCTTATTACGCAAGCTTTGAGTTTTACCGGTGAGTAGTATTCCTTCATGAAAGCCTTCATCAACGTGTTCCAATTTTGCACCGTCTCCGCCGGTTGAGAGTGGAACCATTGCAAAGCCTTCCCGAGTAGTGAAAACGGAAAAAGCCTTGCCCTCATTTGATCTTGAGTCACCCCATCCATGTTGAAAGTCTGACATAGTTGAATGAATGCTTGGAGGTGAAGGTTCGGATCCTCTTTACCGGTGAAGGGTGAATGTTGCACCATGCGGATTGTTGAGGTCTTGATCTCGAACGGTCTTCCGATCTCCTCGAGGTTCAAGATTGGTAGGTCGATGATGTCTGGGGTGCATAGCTCCCCAATCTTGTGTTCTTGCGGTGGTTGGTCACCCATCGGTGGAAGTCGATTCTCCCGAGGACTTTGAGGTGGTGAATTCTTCGGAGATTCCTGCGATCCTTTGTCTTCCGACTCCGAATCTACAAAATCCAGCTTTTTAGCTTGATGTGCTTCACGTCTCCTTAGCCTCGTAAAGTTTTTCCGGATCATCCACAAAATTATCGGTTTTGTTGGAGAGGTAGCCGTCCATCTCCGTTAGGGTTAGCAATAAACAAAGTATGCAAAAACTAGAAAGTAAAAACAAATCTATAAAAACTATGGTTAGTCAAACTAGATTAGATGTATTTTGAGGATGATCAAATTTTAGTAGATGCAAAAATAAAAACAAAAAGAAAACTGAAAATTACAAAAAGGCAATAAAAAATCAAATCTTGATCACTTGTTCCCCGGCAACGGCGCCAGAAAAAGGGGCTTGTTGACGGTTAATAATTGTATCAAAGTTCGTTTGTGACTTGCAAGCGTACAAGTCTCCCGTCGTAGTCAAGGAACCCTTCTTCCCTCGAGTGGTGAACCCAAGGTATCGAATCCGTGGAACAAATGTGTGACGCAAAACTTACTCTAATAAAGCCAAGTAACTTCAATCTTCGATAAAAGAAACCCTAATGCAGCTAAGTAAAAGACATGAAACAAATCTAATCTACTAAAGACCGGAGAAAACAAAGTAAGATTGGGTAGATAAACCAATCTAGAGGGATCGGGGTAAGCCTTTTGTTGAAGTTCCAAGCAAGAGAAGAAGTAGCAAATCGAATAAGCCTCTTTAAATCGTGGTTTCCCGTCCAAATCCGAAAACATCCGCCTTTCGAAACCCCCGTTCGTCACAACGTATCCCTATTCATACGGGGAGCTTAGGGCGAGTCAAAAGACAAGTCGAGATTCTTTCGGAAGATCCGGCGTGTACATCTAGCCACTGCGGCTACAAGAACACCCTATGTAATCTATCTCGAGAATAGAATTGGAATAAGCAAAGCCGATCGAAAAACGAAATCTTCGAGGAAACACTTGATCGCTAGGAAAAGATTCAACTTGATAATTCAACTCTAACAATGATACATACACAAGATCACCACCGGGATCCTTCCTTGATCTTGCTTCTAGCTCCGGGAACTCCGACGTGGTCTTCCATGCAAGGTTCCCACGTCGGCTAGGGAAACCCTAGTCAACTAGCTCGACCCTCTCCTCTTCGAGATGGTGTCCCTCTCTTCTCTGCTCCTCGGCGGCCGATGACGAATTCTATGATGCGTGGCTCTCGGTCAGGGGGCTATAAATAGCCCAATTGGTGGCTAGGGCAAAAGAGGGGGCAAATGGGCCCTGGATGGGCCTGGGCCGACCGGACTGGGCCGGCCGGCCGGGCCCATCCGGGCCCGGCCCCGAGGCCTCCTTTGCTCTACGTCGGTTCCCTTGCTTCCCGGATGTTTCCCCCTTCGCATGTAGGTCCATGTCGTCAGTTTCTCTCCGAATTGGACTCAACTCCTTGTCTTGCAAGATTCAAGACTTTTTCGGTCGGGTCCTCGGAGTCTCGTCGTCTTCTCGGATCAAGTGCCTGGCTTCTTGGAGTTAAGTTTGCTTCGTTGCATGACTTGTACGGGGCTTCAAGGTCTTGTCATGAGGTGCTTGATGAACTTATCCCGAAAGTCTTGCATTCAACACTAAAACCCTTTATAAACATTAAACTCCAAAACCGACATGCACACGTGAACTTGTTATACCACGGGGGTTAGTACCAATGGATAAGGTATAAAACTCATGCCAACACCGAAGGTAAACTCATGGCTAGGTTGACGGATTTTCACCGTCAACAGCAGGGTTCCCCCTGGCCGCCACGTTCTGGTTGCCAGGGACCCTAGCGCCTCCGCCGGCGATGAGTCGTCCCTAGGCTCAGTCGACGCACTGCCACCCGCCACCTCGCATGGATATGCGGGGTGGGACTTCTCCGGTGTGCCGGACCCAGTAATGTTTAGGCGGTTCCTCGACGCCGCGGACTACTGGTTCGTCTACTCTGACGACTCCACGCTGAGAGCTACGACCCTGCGCGGGAGTGCTGCGTCGTCATCGCCAATGACCCAGCAAATGCCGCTAACGTACCAGGCGCCGGCGACGGAGAGGTTCCTCTTGCTCTGGGGACTGCATCGCGCCTGGCCGCGGGGCCAAGCGCCCCTCCCTCCTCACCACCGAGGGGGGCCGACATCAATGCGCGGGCGGCCCGGGCGCGCGAGCTCGAGGCCAAGGCGGCGAAAGAGTACCGCACGGTGCGGTTGCTCGCACCCCCATCGCGGGGGGAAGCTTC
The DNA here is from genome assembly GCA_947561735.1 of Cenchrus americanus. Taxonomy (NCBI): domain Eukaryota; kingdom Viridiplantae; phylum Streptophyta; class Magnoliopsida; order Poales; family Poaceae; genus Cenchrus; species Cenchrus americanus. The sequence goes on from OX387243.1 coordinate 108,323,549, forward strand.
CGCGCGCGGCGATCGCGCGCGTGAACTGGGCCGGCAAGCCCGCGACCGCATCAACACCGACTTCAATGTCGACAACCCAGATACGCCCCCACGGGTGAGCCAAAAGCTCATCGCCGCCGCGACACTGCTGCGGGCCATGCCCACCCCTTCGACACTAGAGGCGCGGAACTTGTACCGCGAGGCGCAGGCGCTCATCGAGCAAGCGGCCGTCCAGCAGGTCGAGAGCTCGGCGTCCCGCATCCGTCAGCAGGGGAGCGCACGGAACAATGGGGGCACGCAAGGTGCCGAGCCCTCGGTCCACGCGGGTGGCGCGGCCGAGCGCCCCCGCCAACCTGGGGCGCACGCCGGCTAAGGAGCGACACCTTGACACGCGCGGGCAAGCGCGAGACGGCGACGCCCGCAACGTCATCAACGCCCGACGAACGAGCAAGGCAGAGGCACGGGCGGCAGCAGGCTACCACCCTCGACGGGGTGGACGCTACGATAGCGTTGAGGACCGCTCGCCGACGCCAGAGCCCCCGGGGACCCGTGTGTTTAGCCAGGAGATCCGCACGGCGGCCTTTCCCCAACGCTTCCGCCAGCCGACGACGATCGTCAAGTACAACGGGGAGACGGATCCCCGTGTGTGGCTCAACGACTACCGCCTAGCGTGCCAGCTGGGCGGGGCCACCAGCAACGAAGTCATCATCCGCAACCTCCCCCTACACCTCGCCGACTCGGCGCGGACGTGGCTCGAGCACCTGCCGGCCAGCCAGATCCACAACTGGGACGACCTGGTTCGCACGTTCGTGGGGAATTTCCAGGGCACGTATGTGCACCCTGGGAACTCCTGGTACCTGCGTTCTTGCACCCAGAAGCCCGGCGAATCGCTCCGGGACTTCATACGGCGCTTCTCCAAGCGCTGTACGGAGCTCTCGAGCGTGGCGCAATCCGAAATCGTGCACACCTTCGTCGAAGGCACCACGTGCCGGGACCTTGTGCGCGAGCTGGGGCGCAGCCCGCCGGTCGACTCGAACGAGCTGTTCGACATCGCCACCAGCTTTGCCTCAGGCGAATAGGCGGTAGGAGCAATCTTCGACGGCAAAAAAGGCAAGCGCGCGGACGACGCGCCCGCGGAGGGCAGCAAGTCCAAGGAGCTCCACCAGAAGAACAAGCGAGGCAAGAAGGGGAAGAAGCCGCGCCGCGAGGCGCGCGAACAGGGACGCGACGGTGACGACGGCGAGGCCCTTGCTGTTGACCCAACTCGACGGGGCCCTCGACCGGCCCCTCGAGGCCCAGGAGTTTTCGACGACATGCTGAAGAAGCTGTTAACACCAAAATTTGGTAAGGAGTCTGACTTGTGGGTCCGACTCGATGAGGAGTCCGTCTGGTGGAAGGAAGGTTTTTTCAGATGTATTCGGCAAAAAGATCCGCGGTCGGCTGTATGCTTTCATTCGGCAAGGGAACAGTTGACTTGCAACCGGACTTCGGGGAGGAATTAATCAAGTGCTTGGAATACAAAGATTGCTTCGCACGGGGATTATTTGGAGATGCACGGATTGGATCGTTCCATCGTTGAGCATAGGTTGCCCATCAAATCTGGTTTCAAACCGTGCAAGCGACCACCCCGGAAAATCTACAAGGATGAGGTATTGGCCGATGTGAAAAAAGAAGTTGAAAGATTACTTGATGCAAACTTCGTTCGGCCATGCGGATATGCGGAGTGGATTTCTAACACTCGTCCCTGTTTACAAGAAGAATGGAAAAATGAGGGTCTGTATAGATTTCAGGGACTTGAACAGAGCTACTCCGATGGATGGTTACCCCATGCCTATTGCCGATTTGTTGGTTGACACCGCTGCCGGGCACAAGGTCATCAGTTTCATGGACGGCAATGCGGGATACAACCAAATTTTCATGGCAGTAGAGGATATATCGAAGACGGCCTTCAGATGCCCCGGTCATATAGGCCTGTTTGAATGGATAGTCATGACATTTGGGTTAAAAAATGCTGGTGCAACTTATCAGCGAGCCATGAATTACATTTTTCACGAGTTGATCGGCAAAATTGTGGAAATTTACATTAATCATGTGGTGATCAAGTCCCTAAGTCATGACACACATTTGGAAGATGTGAAAAGGACCTTGGAGTGTACCCGAAAGCATGGTTTAAAGATGAATCCAAATAAGTGTGCTTTTGGGGTATCAGCTAGAGAGTTCTTGGGATTTTTGGTCCACGAAGGGGGGATTGAAGTTGGCAAGAAGAGCATGAAGTCCATCGATGAAGTTATTCCGCCAACTAATCTCAAGGAGTTACAATCACTGCTCGGCAAAATTAACTTCGTGAGGAGATTCGTTTCAAATTTGTCACAGAAAGTTTTGCCATTCTCTCTACTGTTGAAGCTAAAGAAGGATCAGAAATTCACATGGGGCGACGAACAACAAAAGGCTTTCGATGAGATCAAGCAATACATGAAGGAGCCACCAGTACTGGTCCCTCCTCAGCTGGACAAGCCTTTCAAGTTGTACGTGGCGGTCGATACCCGAACCATTGGATCGGCCCTTATTCAAGAATTCGAAGGGAAGGAACGGGTAGTAGCATATCTTAGCCGAAAATTACTTGATCCTGAGACCAGGTATTCGGCTGTAGAGAAGCTGTGTCTGTGCGTATACTACTCGTGTACAAAGTTTCGGCACTACTTGTTGAATGCCGAATGCATTGTGTATTCCAAGTTTGATGTAATAAAACATATGTTATCTATGCCAATTTTGAACGACAGGATTGGCAAATGGATTTTGGCTTTATCAGAGTTCGAGTTGAAGTTTCGAATCGGCAAAAGCTATCAAAGGTCAGATCATTGCCGATTTCATAACTGAACATCGTGATCCGTCAATTGATTTGCTTGAAATTACCCCTTGGGCTTTATTTTTTGATGGATCATCATGTGGTAAAGGTGGGGGAGTAGGGATCCTACTAATTTCGCCTAGGGGTGAGATGTTTGAATTTGCCATCCCTATACAGCCCACTGTTACAAACAATCAGGCTGAATGCGAGGCATTACTTCGAGGGCTTCAATATTTGAGAGAAGCTGGGGCCGTTTCAGTTGAGGTTTATGGAGATTCAGAGCTGGTGATCAAGCAATTGAACGGCCAATACGAATGCAAAAGTGAAGGACTGAGGAGTTACTACGAAGAATGCAGGGAAATCTTGAAGAGCTTTCCGTTGGTAACTCTACAAACATATTCCTAGGGAACATAACGAAGAAGCAAACAGGGTTGGCTCGGAGCGCCTCGGGTTACAAAGAGAACCAAGACGCGTTTGCTGCATGTGTGTGTGCACTAGGGACGGATCTTGCGGAGGATGATTGGAGAAAAGAGATCGTCGACTATTTGAAGGATCCATCCCGAAAGGTCTCCGGGAAGCTCGGGTACAAGGCCATAAAATTCGTTCTTACGGATGACAATTTGTTTTACAAATCATTAGATGGGGTGTTGTTACGATGCACTGGGTCCGGAAGAAGCGAAGAAGATGATGAGTGAAGTGCATGATGGGATATGCGGAGCACATCAATCGGCCTACCGCATGAAATGGGTTGTCGAGCAAGGCGGGTGCTTTTGGCCGACGATATTAGAGGATTGCTTTGAGTATTACAAAGGATGTCAGGATTGCCAAAGGTTTGGAAATATTCAAAGGGTCCCTGCATCAGCATTGAATCCCATCATCAAGCCATGGCCATTCAGGGGCTGGGGTATAGACTTGATTGGCCAGATTAATCCACCATCTAGCAAGGGGCATAAGTTTGTGCTTTTGGCTACAGATTATTTTACTAAATGGGTTGAGGCGATCCCACTGAAAAAGGTGACGTCGGAGAGCATGGTTGAATTTGTCAAGGAGCACATCATCTATCGATTTGGAATCCCTCAGGCCATCACAACTGATCAAGGGGCTCAATTCGTGTCCCTGGAGTTCAGAGAATTTGCCGAAAGCATGGGAATCAAATTGTTTAACTCTTATCCCTATTATGCCCAAGCTAATGGTCAAGCAGAGGCTTCTAATAAGATCATGATCAAGCTAATACAGAAGGAGATCAATCAGAAGCCAAGGAAATGGCATTCGGTACTCAGTGAAGCATTATGGGCTTACCGAATGGCCCCTCATGGAGCTACAAAGACTTCTCCTTACGAATTGGTTTACGGGCATCATGCGGTTCTACCTTGGGAAATGCAATCGATTCAAGGAGGGTTGTGTTACGAAAGATTTGAGCTCCAAGGATTACGGTGGCCTAATGATGGACGAGCTAGAGGATTTACACATGATCCGTCTTAGGGCCCCGGAAAACATTGAGAAGAACAACCGCGGGTTGCCAAGTACTATAACAAGAAAGTAAAAGTCGGGCAATTTGCGGAAGGCGATTTGGTTTGGAAAGCGCTATTGCCGATTGGAACTAAATACAATGAATTCGGCAAATGGTCCCCTAACCGGGAAGGGCCCTTTCCGTGGTCGGATGCGTCCACGGTAACGCATACATATTGAAAACTTTACTAGGAGAGGAATTTTCCGCTGCAATAAATGGAAGATATTTAAAGAAATATTATCCTAGTATTGAAATTGATCGATGATCACCGGCAGTGGGATTACAAGCATCCGGCACAAGAGATAGCCGGCGCTCAAGAGCGAGGCCGCCTTCAGAACGAATACACAAATAGGAGAAATGGCCAGTGCCTAGATGCATTGCCCTTAGCACCAAACTACTTTACAACTGCCTCTTGCAGGTTTACATTCAACGACCCTGGTGATCTAGACTACGAGGAGGTGGGAAGCAGAAGGCGTGGAGGAAGAAGCAAAAGTATGATTCAATCTTTTCTTTGCTTCTTCGATTGCTCCCTCTTCAGTTGCTCCAAGACCACCGTGACAGCAACTTGGAATGCACAGGGGTGACCATGATTTGCGGCCTCCACCAAGCTGTCCCAAGCCGCTTTCAGGTTGTTGTACCTGTCAGAGACATCTGAAACAGAGGTATGGGTGTTAGGGACAAGAAATTCAGATGTGGGCACGAAGTCAAGAAGAAGTCAGAAACATTTACCCCCTACTAGTGCCTCCAGAGCCATGCGACGCTCGCGTTCGGCTTGGCAACGAGCGGTGATGTCCCTGAGGCCGTGCTCCAGGTGCCGAACGCGGTGGCGCAGTTGATGGCTGGTCCTCTGTTCAGGCGTGGCATCCTCTGCTTCGAGGGAGGAATCGGAGGAGATGTACTCAGGCATGTCTTCGGTTCCGATGATTTCTTCAGGGAGCAAATCAAGGCTGAAAGAGGAAAAGAAGAGGAGATGAAGCACAAGATCACATGGAAAACGAGGAGTAGATCAAGGGGAAAACTCACCTTCGAATCGTGCGTTTCTTTGGAGGGTTGCCCTCCTGGGGTTGCTTGCCTTTGTCCATGGCCTTGGGGTTTTTTCCTGCGGAGACGAGGAGAGGAAATGAGAAGTGATGGATGAGTGTGCGAGTGGATTTGCAGGGCATCCCGGCAGGCTATTTTATTGACCGAAGGGGTGCATTAGGAGTGATGAGCGGCCGCCGTACACTTTGTTGGAATACCAAGCGGCAGGGTTTTCTCCCCAAATGCGAAGGGTTTTCACTTGAACAAGTACTTACGGATTGCCGATTCGGGGATCTTCGTGGATTTTCGCGCCAAGGGGCATCTGTTCTCGCGTGTTCGGCTCAAGACAGTTCCCGGATACGTTTAAGGAAAAACAAGATTCACGGATGCAAACATGAAGGAAATCATCGCAGTGCAAGCACAGAATTCAAAAGTCCTTTATTTATTGCCGAAATTCAAACATCCCTAATACAATCTAATCAAAAAGACTATTCGGCACAGATTGGGGATGAGTGATTTCGGCAATGGCGTCGCCGTGGCCATCGAGGCGCTCCAAGATGAGCTCAATCTCCTCAATGTCTTCGGAGCGCCGCCCGGGAAGCCGCGCGGCTGGTGGAGTAGTCGACGTCCGTGTGCGTCGCCATGGCAGCCAGGCCCAGGGTGGTGCCCAAGCGGACACCATGGGTGGCCACCTCATCAACACGGTGCTCCACCGCGGCAAGGCGCTCCGCCGCGTGTCACCGCGGGCGTTCACCTTGTCGGCCGACTGTTCCACTAGCATCTTCGCGTGGTTGAGCTCGGCATCACGGGCCGCGAGGTGCAAGAAGAGAGGAGGTTAGCATCAAAGGCCGGATTGGATCAAGGATTGATTTCGAGCCGTACCGTCGATGGTTTCCGGCACTGCTTGCGGCGGGTCCTCCCACTCCAACTCGACTATGCCCGCCTTTTTAGAGACGTCCTCCCGGCTCGCGGCCGGGCCGTCTCCGGTTCCTCCTTGAAGCGGAGAGCGTCGAGTTCCCCGTAGGGCACGGGGGGAGTGGCCGTCGGACTCCGAGGAGTCGTCGGAAGGGGCCGATTGGCCGGCGCGGGGAGACGGATTCCACTGAATCAACCTGAAAAGGAGATGATCGTCAAAACAAAAGAAGATCAAAGATGAATCAAGAGAGAGGAATTGACGATCATTGCCTCCGGCGTGCGTTAGCGCTACTCCCCTCTGCCTCATCCGAGGTGCGGCGTCGGTTGAGGCGGCGCACCATGCTGCTCTGGGATGTGCACTGTTTGGAAAGAAGAAGAGTTGAGATTGGCAAAGATTCGAGAGCTAAAGGCTTTGTGGAGAGCTAGGGGCACCTACGGTTTCATTTATAGGCCTGGCAAGACAGATCGTGGCCTCAAGTCGTGGCTCTGGATCGTGGCGCATATCCCAAGAAAATCGGAAGGTGGAAAGGTTTCCTTGACCAGTCCGCCAATGGGTCGCTTGGAGTTCTAGGCTGAGTCATATTCGGTTGACTGGCTCGGCTGAGAGGAGTCAAAGTGCCATTCGGGTGTTGGCATTTCTTTGTCGAATGGGTCATTCAGCATTACAAGGAGCGCAGAATGAAAAGGAAATAAATTGCAAGAACAGATATTACAAGAGCGACCAATTCGGCCATACATCAATTGAAACGTCTAAATGTTCAAGTATTTCGCAATCACACCACGGACATTTGATGTTGCTTGGCGAAAGGTATCCAACCGCTCCGGCAATCTTTACGGGCACTAGACAAGGTGGTGAGTTCCGCATCGCATTGTTTCACCTTGGCTATAGCCGATTTTGCTTCTTCTTGGGTCTTCTCTACCAATCCGGGGAGCTCGGCTATTTTCTTGTTATCGGCCTCTATCTCGGTCGATAGGTTTCTCGTTCCGCCTCCGGAAGCGGCTTTCCCGGCAATTTTTAAATCACAAGAAGCTTGCAGATTGACCAATGTATCTTTATGGCTCTTGGTCTGAGATTGTGCCCCTTTCATGGCTTGTTCGACGCGGCCCTCTGCTTTTCAACGGTGGGCGGGAGCGCACCTTCCTCAAAGCTTGCCTTATGGGCACGTAGTGCATTTCCAGGCCAAAGATAGATGCGAGTGAGGCGCTGATGTCCTCGGGGAGTTCTTGGCTAATAGATTCGAGCATTTCTTCAAAGTGATCGAGATCCTTGAACTGATCTCGTGCATCTCTTTCCAGCCAGGCAAAGATCTCCCTGAGCTTTTCTAGCACTTCCTCTGACAGGGTTTGATGTACTTCTTCCATCACCTCGGCAACTGGATTGTTCCCCATTGACAGACTTGATGATGACGGGGCTTGATCCTAAGAAAGCATTATTGCCGAGTCGGGGAGTGCTTGAAAGTAAAGGTAGCGAGAGTTAAGTGCAAATGAGTACCTCATGTCGATTTCTTGAGTGGGCGGGGACTTTGTTCGGGGGCAACCACGGGCGAAGGAGGTGTTCCGGGTAGAGCCGAAGCTTCGAGTAAGAAGGCACGATGCGATTCTTGGCAACTCAAGGGCTTCGGCTGAAGAGGAGATGGGTTCACCTCTGCGGGGTTGATGTCTCTCGCATGACCGACGGGTGATTGGACCCTTGGAGGACTTGATGGTTCCGGTTGGATTGGGAGACTCATCTCCGGGAGAATTCATTGCTTCTACGAGAGGGTGATTGAGTCCCCGATGAAGATGAGATCTCCATTGGGACAGGTAACTCAACCCCGGGTGGACTTGTTTGTTGAGACACTGGGACGTCCACAAGTTGTTCTTCCATTGTTTCTTCGCAAGTGCCAAATTAAAAGATAAATGCCGGTGTTCATCCTCAAGAAAAGGACAAGTAAAGGCCATACCGGTGGGTGAGGCATTGGCGGGGTTCGGGAACGAGAAGATTGTTGGGCTGCGAGTCCGAAAATGCACAAGATATGATTTATCGAAACGAGTAATCTTGTGATCAAGAAAGGAAAAGGTTTTTTTACCTCAACAAGGACTTTCTTGACGAGTTCTTCTCCTCTTGGCATTTGGGGGAGCTATTAGAGACAAACCTTGCCTCCTATCGGCAGCAAGGGGTTTGGAAAGGCTTGGGTCCGTTGTGGCAAACCCGGCCATTACCCGAGCCGAGTTGGGGACTCGAATCCCGATCTGCCGAGATCGGGCCGACGACATTGTAGGTAATATTGCGGCTTGAGGGGCGAGAATCGTGTTTCGTGGGTAAAAGAAATAAGATCGAATCATGATTAGAGGAAGAAATGTCCGATCCAAGGGTTAATTATATTACCTCCGAGGTTGGGCGGAAATCGAGGCATCAGTGCCGCACGGAACAAGTGAACGGGCTCATTAAAGATGTGGTCATGGAATTCTTGCCACCCGGAGTTGAAGGTGGAATGAGCCATTATTGTGGGTACAAAAGGCCGGGTGTAGACGGTGGGACCGCATACGTGATGAAAACTCTGCTATCGTGCATGAGTTCTTTGATTTCCTCTCTAGGCTTGAGGAATTCATGCGAGAAACGATCTTGGGGGCATCCGGCCACATCCAAGTTGCCGAGCCATTACGTTGGGCCGATAATATTCATAAGTGCTATAGGTCGGCCTTCCTCCATTGAATTCGGTGGCGAGAATGCATGGGCGGATTATGATATTGAGGATCTTTAGGAATCTCCCATCTTGGCGGCCGTTTTCAAAAGAGAATTCACAAGGGAAAGTCAAATTGTCATTGTCCGGATAAGGGAGCCGAGGAGAGGATTTTGGAAACCTTTGAAGAATAGCTCGAAAAGTGGCTAATATCCCTGTTGAATAAGAACAGTTGAAGTAGCTTCTCCATAAGTCTGGCATCCTCTGGTGGTTTGGGGTTCCCCTTCAGGATGATTGGATGAAGGGAAGAGCCGGGTGTTCAAATCAACACCAACTATCTGATGCATGTGTAGCTGCAGCCACATTTGAACAAACCACCAAGGACCATTGACACATGTTATTCTCTGGCTGGTGTACATCTGGGTGACAGTTTGATGAAGCATATGGTACACACTGCCTAGGAGAAATTTCCCAAGGGGGAGACGGTTGCCACTGACCAGTTGGGAAGCCATTGCGATGTGATTCAGGGTAGGCTCATTGGCTTTACCACAGAAGATGAACCTGCATAGCCACATGTTCAGAAACGCCCTGTATTCAATTTCACCAAGGGGGCCGTCCTTCATATGGTTCAAGATATAGTGCTTGTATCCGCTCCCTAGTTTCACCCCCGTTTGTCGTGAGGAACTTCGAAATCCCGGGGTTGAACGGATCCCGTAATGTCAAGGCCTCGTGATCATATACACATCGGCCGAATTGGAGACATCGGGTCGTGGCCAAAGAGGAAAGCGTTGACGCCATTTGACCAAAAATGACAAGCCGCTATCGGGAGGTCTTCGTTCTTGGGGGTCTCGGCCAAAGATAACTCCGTGCACCGAGCAATGCGAAGGGTATCCCAGTTTTGGGTCCTGGCACTCTTGTCTGCAAGAATCCTCTGGTACCAATTTTTCCAGCCTGCGATTGGAGGCAAGGGCCAGTTCTTGAAAGCATCTTGCCACCGAGGAGGTGGGGACAAAGCCGCTTTGAAAGGGATCCTTTGAGATTCAGCTGCGATGAAATCTCGAGGATCAGAGTTTCCCACAGGACCAAGGTAGTAAGATCTTGAATTGGCCTCGGTGCGAATCAAAAGCTCAGTGGAAGGCTCCTGAAGGAAAGCGGAAAGGAAATCTCAGGTAAAATTGAAACTTAAATGCCGATTGAAGCTAACGGGAGGAAAATTTACCTGAGCGGCTTGGTTTTGGGCCGCCATTGGGGATTTGAGCTCGGAACAAGGGGATCTAGGGTTGGATCCGGACGAGGATTCCGCCGGATTGCGAAGAGAGAGGGCGGTGTTGACGGATTCGATTTGAAAATGTTTGTGGAGCCGGAGTCAATTCGAACAAAATCACTTTTATCCCGCAATTGAAGGGGCATGTGTTAACACCAAAATTTGGTAAGGAGTCTGACTTGTGGGTCCGACTCGATGAGGAGTCCGTCTGGTGGAAGGAAGGTTTTTTCAGATGTATTCGGCAAAAAGATCCGCGGTCGGCTGTATGCTTTCATTCGGCAAGGGAACAGTTGAGCTGATTTCGCGGGATTGGATGGTGACGTGGCTCAAGCAGGAAGGACGAATGGATGGATAGGCGATCAAGCTTAGAGATAAGTTAGGCAACAAATCCATTCGAAGTTGTACTTGGCAGGGTATAAATATGAGCCCTGAATGTATGTAATGAACACAATCATTCTTCAATACAAACCGGCATTACGCCAAACCCTAGAGTCCATTTGTCGTGTCGTCGGGTTCTTCGAGAGGGTTCATCGATCCGTCGACCTCCGTGAGTACCGGCAACCTTGTATCATATCTAGTATCATGCGGTGGATTTAGATCTGATGCAAGTAGTCTTGATACCATGCTTCGTGTCATGCGGTAGATTCAAGCTTGGTTCAAGAAGGTTTCTTGTTAGGTCATGAGCCATGCGGTAGGCTAAAATCTGGCTTGAAGCTAGTTATCGGCTCTGTTGGATTTTGGCAAGATCCAATAGATTCATTAAGTTACCCCGTGTTGCTTTGAGTTTTTGCTTTACATTTAAATTCATGTAACACCTTTTTGCCCAATCTAGATGGGTTTGGATCGGCTTTTTACCTTTTGGTGATCCTTATGCGAGTCAAGTTCGTGCTTTGAGTTATTTCAACACGTGGATCACGTGCTCTTCGGATAGACGAAACCGAATCGATCTAGGTTGCTACGTGTTGCGGGTTCAAGCGGCCAACGTTTGTATAAATCTTGAAAGAACCGAGTATCACGCGGTAGATGCGGGTTTTTGGGTTGCTTTGGAGCTAGTCATCGGTGGATTAGATTTCAAATCAATCGATAGATTTATTTTACTTGGTAATGTTCGTTCCTTCTTCATGGACCTCGAATCGGTCCGTTCGGCCGTATTCGGTTATGTTTCTCACGAGTAGAACACGTGCGTAATTCATGCTTTAAATAATGTATGCTTTTAGCTTTCCATATTTAGATTGTATCATGCGGTGGATAGATCTATTTGTGGAAAGTGGTGAGATCCCCATGCAAGTTGTATCATGCGGTGGATAGATTTGTTTGGCATCGTACCTGACAGATTTTAAAGTACCTAGACATGCGGTAGACTAGTGCTTTAGATCTATGCATGCTTGTTCATTACGTGTTTATGTTCGTGCTTTACTTCATTTATTTATTTAATGTTGATCACCACGGGGATCGGTCGTGATCTCACGCACGTGCATCTTTGTCCAAACAAAGACCGATCGTCGTCATGCTTACGTCATCCATTCGGCTATGTTACTTTTTCTTCTTTAAGCTCCCGAATGGTGTCAGTTTGCTGGCAGATAGCTTTCCATAGCTATATGTCGTCTTACTTGGCTTCGTGGCCGTAAATATGGAACTGTCTGGTACCACCCGGCAAGTTCCAAGCTTTGGTATCTAACTACTTTCTCTTTTTGTTAATTTTCAGGGAAAATTGACGGCACATCTCGTGATTCTTTGCGTGTGTGAAGCCAACTTGTTCGGCTTGCTATGTGTTTGACGCTAGGCACATTTTGCGTCAACGAAGCCATGTCCCTACCACAAGACACCGGTCAACCACACCCTCAAGCAGTGCGACATGCTCAAGCGGTTCTACGGCCGCGCCGCCGCGAAGGACGACGAGGCCAAGAAGGACGGGGGTGACGGCGACGTCGGCGGCTTCCCCGCCGTGGAAAATGTCTTCCTCATCTTCGGGGGGCCGACCGTCGACATGTCGAGCCGCCAGCGCAAGCGGGAGCGGCACGAGGTTCTCGCCTTGGAGAAGGTGCCTCCTTCCTTCCTCTATTGGTTGGAGGATGCCATCACCTTCAGCCGCGAGGATCACCCAAACCGCATCCCCAACCCGGCCGTGACCCGCCGGTGGTCGACCGGTCATTGGCGCCTCCTTCCTTCCCGATGGACGGAGGCGGCGGCCTCAACATCCTCTACGCGCACACGCCGGCCCGCCGGGGATCGGGTTGGACCAGCTGCAGCCCAGCACGACGCCGTTCCATGGTGTCGCGCCGGGCAAGCGCGTACAGCCCCTCGAGCAGATCGACCTGCCAGTCTGGTTCGGCACGCCGGACAACTACCGCAAGGAGACGCTCACCTTCGAGGTGGTGGGGTTTAGGGGTGCGTACCACGCCATACTTGGGCGGCCCCCGCTATGCCAAGTTCATGGCGTGGTCCCCAACTACACCTACCTCAAGATGAAGATGCCGGGCCGAACGGCGTCATCACCGTTGGCTCGTCCATCGAGCACGCCTTCGACTCGCGACGTCGAATGCGTGGAACACGCCGAGGCCTTGGCGCCGGACGAAGCGCCGGTGGCCAACATGGAGAAGATGGTCAACGAGGACCTCCACTCCCCGCCAAGCATGCCGGCAGTTTCGAGGGCCGTGGAGCGGACCAAGGAGGTGCCCCTCGACCCTGCTGCCCCCGAGGGCAAGGCGTTGAGGGTCAGTTCCACCCTCGACCCGAAATAGAAGTGGTGCTCGTCGACTTCCTCCGCGCCAACGCCGACATCTTCGCGTGGAGCCCCTCGGACATGCCAGGCATCCCGAGGGAGGTCACCGAGCACTCCCTTGATATCCTACCTCACTCCCGCGCCATGCAGCAACGGCTCCGCCGCTTCGACGAGGAGCGGCGGCGGGCGATCGGAGCGGAGCTGCGGAAGCTTCTCGAGGCCGGGTTCATCAAGGAAGTGTTCCACCCTACGTGGCTAGCCAATCCAGTACTAGTAAAGAAAAAGAACGAGAAGTGGCGGATGTGTGTAGACTACACTAGTCTTAATAAAGCATGTCCTAAAGTTCCTTTTCCTTTTCCACGCATCAATCAAATCGTTGATTCGACCGTTGGGGGTGTGAACTACTTTGTTTCCTTGATGCCTACTTCGGGTACCACCAATTCAAAATGAAGGAGTCCGACCAGCTCGCGACTTCATTCATCACGCCGTTCGAGATGTACTGCTACGTCATGATGCCGTTTGGCCTCCGAAACACGGGCGCGACGTACCAACGGTGTATGCAGCACGTTTTCAGAGACCACATCAGGCGGATCGTTGAGGTGTACGTAGACGACATAGTCATGAAAACCAGGAAGGCGGACGACCTGGTTAGCGATCTCAGCATCGCGTTCGGCTGCCTACGGGCCAACGAGGTGAAATTGAACCCCAAAAAATGTGTCTTTGGCGTGCCACGAGGCATGCTTTTAGGATACATAGTCTCCTAGTGAGGCATCGAGGCCAACCCCGAAAAGGTTGCGGCCCTTGAGCGGATGGGTCCGATTCGGGACCTCAAAGGGGTGCGAAGGGTGCTGGGGGTGCCTCGCCGCCTTGAGCCGCTTCATCTCACGGCTCGACGAGAAAGGCTTGCCCCTCTACCGGCTCCTCAAGAAGCACGAGCGCTTCTCCTGGACCGCCGAGGCCCAGGAGGCGCTTGACAAGCTGAAGGCGTCCCTCACCCACGCCCCAATCCTCACACCACCGCAAGACGGTGAGCCTCTGTACCTCTACGTGGCTGCGACTACCCAGGTGGTCAGCGCCGTGATCGTGGTGGAGCGCACGGAGGAAGGACACACTCTGCCGATCCAGCGGCCGGTGTACTACATCAGCGAAGTCTTGTCCGACACCAAGACGCGCTACCCGCGAGTCCAGAAGCTGCTCTACACAGTGGTTCTCGCGCGGCACAAGCTTCGCCACTACTTCGAGGCCCATCTTGTCACGGTGGTCTACTCCTTTCCATTAGGGGAGATCATCCGCAACCCGGACGCAGCGGGCAGGATCGCCAAGTGGTCGGTGGAGCTAATGGGTGAAACGCTCGCCTACGCCCCGCACAAGGCCATCCAGTCCCAAATCTTGGCGGACTTCATCGCCGAGTGGACGGACACGCAGTTGCCGCCGCCACAGATCCAGGCGGAGGCCGGACCCCGTACTTCGATAGCTCGGTAATGAAGACGAGGGGCGGGCGCGGGCCCGCTTTTCGTCTCGCCCCTCGAAAGCACATGTGGTACGCCGTGCGCCTTCACTTCCCTGCGTCGAACAACATGGCTGAGTACGAGGCCCTGCTTTGCGGCCTCAAAATCGCCATCGAGATAGGCATCAAACGCCTTGACGTGCGGGGGGATTCGCAGCTCGTGATCGACCAAGTCATGAAGAACGCGAGCTGCCACGACGACAAGATGGAGGCGTACTGCAAGGCCGTGCGGGCCCTTGAGGACAAGTTTTACGGCATGGAGCTCAATCACGTGCCCCGCCGGTACAACGAGGAGGCGGACGAGCTCGCCAAGATCGCATCGGGGCGGATCACCGTCCCCCCGAACGTCTTCGCTCGGGACGTCGCTCAACCGTTCGTCACCCTCGAGCCGCACCCCTCGAACCGCGCGGAACCTTCCGGGGCTCCCTCGAATCCGGCGGGGGGCGAGCCCATGGACGAGGCCCCTCGAACGAGGCGTACATGCTCTCCCTCCTCGAGGGGTACGGTGCCGGCGAGGCCGAAGTCATGGACGTCGAGCCGGCCCCCGCCGAGGTGGACCGGCGCGACAAATACATCGCCCGGATGGACCGAGGGGAACTCCCCTCGGACCGATCCGAGGCCGTGCACATCGCCGGGATGGCCAAATCCTTCGCCCTCGTCGACGGCGAGCCGTACAAGCGCGCCGCCTCCGCATCCTGCGCGCAATGCGTGCCCATCCCCGAGGGGCGCGAGCTCCTCCGGGACATACACGCGGGTATCCGCGGCCACAATGCCGCGCCCCACACTCTCGTAGGCAATGTGTTCCGCCGGGGCTTCTCCGGTCCACCGCGGTCGCCGACGCCCGGCCGAGATCGTACGCACCGCGAAGGGTGCCGGTTCTACGCCCGTAAATCCAACCTCCTTGCGCACGTCCTGCAGACCATCCCCATCACATGGCCTTTCGCCGTGTGGGGGCCGGACATCGTCGGGCCCTTACGGAAGGCGCCGGGGGCTACACCCACACGTTGGTTGCGATCGACAAATTTCCAAGTGGGTAGAGGTGCGCCCCATCACGAACCTCGGGGCCGAGCGAGGGCGGTGACGTTCTTCACCGACATTGTCTATCGCTTTGGATCGCCGAACTCCATCATCACCGATAATGGGTCCCAATTCACGGGCGGGGAAATTCCCGGAGTTTTGCGATAAGTTCCACATTCGTGTGGAGCGGGCGGCCCGTGGCACACCCACGGACCAACGGCCAAGTGGAGCGTGCCAACGGCATGATTCTACAAGGCCTCAAGCCCGAATTTTCAACCGAGGTGAACAAGTTTGGTCGAAAATGGCTCTAGGAGCCGCCCGCGGTCGTATGGAGCCTCGGGACCACCCCAAGCGAGCCATCGGGTTCACCCCGTTCTTTCTAGTCCATGGCGCGGAGGCCGTCCTCCCCACGGGCTTAGAATATGGATCACCCGGAGTGCGGGGCTATGACGAAGACACCAACCGGCGAGCCGTGAGGACTCACCGGACCGGCCCGGACGAAGCTCGCCTCGTGGCCCCGATGCACTCCGCAAGGTACCGGCGGTCCCTAAGGCGCTACCAAGCTCGAAAGGTGCGCCGGCGGGACTTCAGCGAAGGGGACTTGGTCCTGAGGCTACGCCAAGACAACCGAGGACGCCACAAGCTATCACCTCCGTGGGAAGGACCCTATGTCGTGGTGAAGGTGCTCAAACCTGGCACATACAAGCTAGCCAACGAGGACGGCGAAGAACTCACCAACACTTGGAACATCCAGCAGCTACGTCGCTTCTACCCTTAGCTAGGATTTCCAAGTCTTTTGTTGTAATTTACATACCCAACACCCCAGTTGGCAATGAAAATGTAACTAGTAGCAATTCAATAAAGTCAAAGGGCAACTCGGTTTTCCTCTGAAAACCAAGTCACCCTCGGGGGCTACTTGCGGGGGGCACCCCCCCCAGAAAATGGTCCCATTTTTTCACAAAAATCTAACTCGTGAACGCGCCAAGTACGTTTCGACCGAAGTCCCGAGCGAATCAAGGCAGGGCACGGGTGGTCATGCGGGAAGGACGCGCGAGTCAGAGATAGCCTATGCCTCCGTGAGGATACGGCCCTTCTCTCTTGCCTCCGGCCTAGCGGACCGCTCACGAAATCGAACTCTCCCAACCTAAATCCGCTCGAGCAAAGGGAAAAAACCGAAAGGCGCAACAAATGAAAGGCATCACTTAAATTTACAAGTGCTTAATATCGCACTAGTTTCACTTGTCTATTTACACGGCCACACGGCCAAAATACTAACATCTAGACAAAAATGGGCCTAGTGCCCAACAGGTCTTCAGGCCTGAGGCTCGTCGCCGTCGGTAGCGTCCGGGAACAGGAACTCTGAGAATGCCTCGGTGAGCGCCTCCGCAGCATCAGCGGCAAGCGCATCCGCTTGCTCCATCGCCGCCTCATCCTCAACACCTTCGGGACGACGTTGCCCGATGCCACGGCCTCGAGGTTCACCTCGTAGTGGGAGCACACCACGCCGAGGGCCTTCTCGGACGCCTAGGTGGAGCGCGTGACGCATGCGCCCGGAGACGTGCCCGGCGAGGGCGCGCGGACGGGCGGCCGCCGAACTTCCGCCTGTGGCTCGCCCTCCTAGACCGCCTTTGTGTTGACGGTGTATTTTGGTGCACCTAGCATGTTCATTACACTTTGGTTTGGATTTGATTATGGAACTAACTCGCCACTAGGCACACTAATCATATAACAAGTTCATCTTTGTGCATGCATTTGGAAGTGTTGTGTTTATGTAGGAAAACATGGACATAAAGGACGGATTCGCAACAAGTTCAAAGGAGCATTTACGGAGTCTTGTTCGTGTTCATGAGCTTGATGAAATCACTTCCAATGGCGGAGAGGACCGAAGTGCTACGAGGAACACCCCGGGGATTGAAGCGTAAAAGATCGAATTTCATGCGAAGAGAACTTGCATCTTGGACGCGAGGATAACATCATCAAAATCATGCAAGTGGACGGGGCAAAGTACATAAGTGCATGAGGACCCACGGAGCAAAAGGGGCGACCGAACCGGGCCGGGTGGGCACGGGCCGGTCGGCCCGGGCCGGCCGACCCGGCCCACTGCGGTGGCCGGTTCGGTCCTGTTTTCCTTGCCCTCGAAGGATCTTCAACCCTAAAAGCCCCGAGGCGCCGCCAACACCAGGGGGAGGAGTCATTCGCACCCGAAGGCCATCCACAAGCTAGAGAGAGAGGAGGAGGATCTCCGGCGGGAGATCAAACACCTCGAAGGAAGCACCCTCTCGTGGAGAAGGAAGAACCGGCGGAAGGGAAACCATGATCAACGGTGCCATGATCAGCACCTTGATGGGGTAATCTTCTCATTCGTCCATGGGTTGTAATCGATCTTGAGATGTAATCACACTTTGTCGGATTATCTATCTATCATCTTGTGTTGAATATACTTTAATGCTTAAGGTTAGCTACCATGCCGTAAAGGGAGTACGAGCTCCAATGCTTCCTTGGATCCATTCAATACGCCGTGTCCATCAAAGGTCTAGTCATGAATACCTTCGCGTATTGACAGTACGAGAGGAGGGAAAGGGCGAAACCGTGGTCACAACCCCGATAGATTAGATTGGTTTTCATGTATTTAAGCGATTGCATGCTCTAGTATTGTAGACCCGTGGGCGAGTGTCTTTTATCTTGATATATTAATCATTCTCTCTAGTGTAGTTTAGTTGTTTTCTAGCATAATAATAGTTAGGGTTTTAGTAGCTAGTGTGTCGTTGTAGATCGAACGCTTGTAATCCCCTTGCTCCGCGGATTGACAAGAACCTTGGGAATCCCGTGGTGAAAAAGGTGTGGGGTCCGTACGCTTGCGAATCGTAGAGGGGTACGTCTTTTATCCGTCAACGACACGGGCGAGGCCTCGAGGTTCGCGGCGCGCGGCTCCACCAACTCCTCGCTCGAAGAGTTGTAGGCGGCCCGTAGCGTTTCAGCCCGGTTGGTTGCGTGCCCCGGCGCGGTGCGTAGGCCCGGACGACGAGAGCAAAGGGAATCGAAGGGGAACGGACCCCCTAAGGGAAGATCGACAGAAACAAAAAACGGAGTGGCGACTCACCTTCAACCCTGCTTCTTCTCCGGCTCAAGAGCTCGGCGCTCGGCCTCGACCGCCTGTTGCAAGTTGACGACCGTGGCGCCCTGCTCCTCGAGGGACCGTTGTTGATCCGCGTTCGAGATGCTGAGGGCTATCAGCTCCCCGTCGAGCTTCGAGACCTCGGCATCCCGCTCCTCCAGCGACTTCTTCGCCCTCTCGAGAGCGGTGCGCTCCTGCTCGAGCGCCGATCGGGTGTCGGCAAGGGCGGCCCCGCCTCGCCGGAGCCGACCCTCGGCCTCTGGCGGGCGACGAGGGCTCCTCTGTCGGAGCCGCTCCTCCACCGTGGCAACCGCGGCGACCTTAGCGGCATGGGCGGCCTTCGGCTCGTCGGCCTCCTTGGCCTTGCCGCGGCTTCCCGCGCCCTCTCCTCGGCCTGGCTTTGCTGGGACTGCGCCTCCTGGAGCCACGTGCGGACCTCCCGGTTCTCGACCCGGACGGTCCCCACCTCCGCCTCCCAATCGGACGCCACGGTGCGTACCTTCTCTAGATCCCCCCTCACCTGCTGCAGCGCCTCATCCCGATCGATGAGGGCTGTGCAAATCCGCTCGATGGCAGGGGGACGCGCCGCGGCTGCCCCTCTCGCTTCGGGGAGGCCGGTCGCGCGGGGCCTCCGCCGGCACAACGGCCCGGCCGTCCTAGGTCCTCAGGGTCTCCGCGAGCGCTTCTAGAGCGTCGCGCTGCCCCCGGAGCTCGCGGAGTTCGGCGTTCATTTGGTCGAAAGCGCCGTACTTGTCGCGGGCGCGGTGCTCGAGCTCCTGCCGCCAACAGACGGTAACCAGTAAGCGTCGCGCCGCGAGAAGTAAGCACGGGAACGAAAAATATCAAAAGAAAGAGCAACAGCAACTTACCTGGAAAACGTGCCACGCCGAGCCGCCGTGGATCCGCAGTGCCTCGTTCAGCGCTCGGTTGAGCGAGGCGCCGTGATCGCGGAGCTCCTCCCACAATTCTTGTTCCTCACGGGCGTCGGCGAAGAGGGGGGGCGGCTTGTCGACACCCTCCTCGCCCGAGGGGGGCGGGGGGGACGGCGCGGGGAAGAAGAAGCCTCGACGCCGCGCCTCGGGCCCCCGGCCACCATGTGGCCGTCCCACCGTCTAACGAGCGCCCCCGCCGGGGCTCGGGGGCGGCGTGGGCGGGCTTGCCCACCGGTCCCCACCGGGCGGTGGGGCGTCGTCATCCGGGATTTCCACCGCCATCGCCGGGAGCTACCGGCGAGGGCGGGCTCCTGCTATGGCGCCACGGCCGCCGCCTGGTCGGGATGAACGCGTCCGCCCTCAGCACCTTGGCTGGCGCGAGGGGGGGAACTGTTGGCGCCGCCCTATGAACATGGGAACAAACCATCAGGTCCCCGCCTACGGGGGACGCAACCCCTCGAAAGACAATTTCTTACCTCAAGGAGGAGAAGGCGCGCTTCCTCTTCCTCGAGGTCCCCGCCGACGTTGCGGGCGCGCGCATGGACGCCTCCGTGGCGTGCGCCTCCGCGGCTCGAGCCGCCTCCGTCGTAGACCGCCCGGTGGCGAGCGCCTCTGCGCCCGCCCCGGGTGATGGCTCTCCTACCACCGGAGCCGGCTCGGTGACGGGGGAGCGAGGCTCCCACCTATCGGGGAGAACCTCGCCGCCCGACTTCTTCCTCCACTTCCTCCTCCTCCTCGTCCGATAACGAGTACTCCGTTCCCGGCGAGGGAGAGCCCCTGCTGCTCGCGCGGCCGAAACTCCTCGCTCCTCCGCTCGCGGCGCTCCCGTGCCGCGCGTCACGCTCCCTCTGCGCGGCCACCCGCTCCCCGCTCTTCTTGTTGCGCCGCGCGTGCGAGCGCGCGGGGACCGGGCGTGGGCGGGTCGGACTTCGCGGCGCTCACGCTCACCATGCGCGGGAGGCGGGCGAGGCCTTAAAACGCGTCGACAACTCAAAAAACCGGCTAAGCCGGAAATAAGGTCGAGAACTCGCTCACCGGTGGGCCGGTGGGGAGCATTTCGAACGCCCACGGGACCTCGTCTCCGCTACGTCCCGCCCGAGGTCGACGGCGTGCCGTGCCCGGTGGCCGCAAACGCCCACGGGAAGGGATCTTGCGGCAGCCCGCGATCTCGCCAACACAATGGGGTCCGCGACCTCGGTCATCTCGAAGACGCGGAGCGGCCTCTCCATCAAGGGGATGACCGCCGGTGGTGGAGGTTGGCAAGGACGCACCCCACGGTCGGCCGCGGTCCGCCGGCTTCTTCGGGCGCGGTCACGAGCGAGTCCCGGCCGCGCGCCGGTGGCCGGGGCGGGGACACCCCATGGTACCGAGGAGGCGGCCCTCTCCCGGAGCACCTTGCCGGTGTAGGGGGGAGGCCGGGCTCGGCATTGTGGAGGTAGAACCATCCTCGCTTTCGGTCCGCGTTGTTGGTGGTCATCGTGCGGGGGATGTACTCCTCCCTACGCGAGCCCCGCACTGCGAGCGACAAACCGGCCGCGCGTGCCGCGTGGCGAGTCCTCGGCTCCGACGTCGGCGGCGTGTGTAGCTCCGCGGAAGAGGTGGACCCAAAGATCCCGGTTCACGGGGATCCCCGGGAAGCCCCTCGCGGACGCCGACGAACGTTGCCGCTCGCGAAATCGCGTTCGGCGCGAAGTTCCGAAGCTCCACGCCGTAGTGGTAGCAGAGGCCCCGCAGAAACGGCTCGCCGGCGCGCGTGAAGTCACGCTCGTGGAAGCGCGTGAAACTAATGATGTAGGCGTACGGAGGGTTGGGGACTCGATCCTTCTCCGACGAACGATCCACTCCGGGAGGTTACCCATCCACGTTCGCCGCCCGCGGGGCCGGCCGGCCACCACTGACTCAAGGCCAGCGTCGTCGCCGTCGAGCGCTCCCACGACGGCGGGTCGATGATGACAAGGGGCCGTTGGGGAGCCATGCGAGCGGGCGAGGGGACGGAGAAGCCGGAAGATGGAGCTGCTCCAAGAATGGAGACGCGAGAGCAAGAATGGCTGCGGAGCCGACGAGCAAGAAACGAGGACGGCAAACGGCGTACGCAAAGGTAAAAAACCGCCCCTTCCCCCCGCCGTCAAATTTATAGGCCGCGAGGCGTGCTCTCGGGAGCGCACACCCCGCGCGCATTAACTATAGGAGAGATGCTCACTCAGCGGCAAGCGGGACCCACCACGACCACGGCGGCCGCATAACCGCACGTGCACCATCATCACGGCGCGGTAATCGGAGAGCCACGGCGAGGCGATCACGTCCGCCCGACCACTCCCACCCACTACGCGCGTGGCCGCGGCGCACGAAAAGGCGCGCCCGCGCGCGTGACTATAGCCGCGACCGCGGGCATTAAATGGCCCTGTCCCTTACCAAGTAAGGGAGACCCTCGAGCGGCCGAGCCTCGGCTCAAATAAATGCGACCCTCGAAGGGCGCGAACACCGACCGGTGACCTCGAAGCCCGTTTGAAATAAACGGGCACCGCAGTGCCCTCGAGTTACGGAAACTACCGATCGGCGGTTCGAGGGTTGGCACGACCAAGGACCCTTGAAACTCCGCAGATGTGAAAGACGGGAGCACCTAGCTGCCACCCCGCACGGCCCTACTGATCAGGGGTTCGAAGCCTGACACTCGATGGGTTCGAACAGGCGCCCCAGATCACCAGAGTCAGGGACGACGAGGGCACGCGCATTCGAGCCTTTCCTCGAGCCCACTGGCTCGAGGTGCCCCACATGTCGTGTTCGAGAGCCGGGAGGGCAGCTAGCGGGGGGATCCCACCGAGGGAGAGCTTTCGCGCCCTCGGTCCCTAGCGAACGGGACCGAGCCCCACCTAGCAAACCCATGCAAGTGCTTTAATGGACGAGTCTCCGGACCGCATAGCCTACCCTTATCAAATGGGGCATAAGCGTCCACTTGAACGACCCGCTAACGGCTCAACGAGGAATCCGCAATCCGCGACCCGATCGATAGGGGTTGCGGAAACCTCACCCCCGTCCCGCGGAGGGACGAAGAGGGCGCGTTTAAAACAAGTCGAAGAGCTCGCCTCGATCTCCTCGAATAGGCCCGGGCTCGGGGGCTCAACGCATGGCTACACCTCCTAGGATGCACCGGCCGCGAATGGTGCCGTCGCGCATGCATTACCGAAGCCGGGCCGAAACATTGCCGATCTGCCGGTTGGAACACGTACCACGCCCACCGACCGATCCCGCGGTAAAACCCCTGCCCCGGGGAGGACCCACGCTTTTGCGGGGCTTCGGGGGCTAGACCGCGGGTCCGCCGACGCGGCCCCGCGGAAGGCATTAACAACTAGGGGGAAGGAGGTCCTATCGGTAGGCTTCAACATGCCGGGGAGCCTAGCCGGCGTGCCCGCGGATGCTCGGGGGCCACCGTCGGGGACGCCCCCGAGGGTCCCCCAAAAAACCGGGGGAAACCCTTCTTAAAACCCGCAAAAAACAAAAACAAAACACACCTCTTACTTAAACGCACACACGGGGCACGACCCATGCCGCGGTGGCCCCCGCGGCCCACCGAGGTGGCGCGGATCAAAGGCCCCCTCGGCGGGCTCCGCCTCGCTTGAGGGCTCACACCCCCCTCGAGCGGGTTCCGCCTCGCTCGAGGTCACACACCCCCTCGAGCGGGTTCCGCCTCGCTCGAGGGCACACGCCTCCCTCGAACGGGTCCCGCCTCGCTCGAGGGTTCACGCCTCCCTCGAACGGGCTCCGCCTCGCTCGAGGGTTCACGCCTCCCTTGAGCGGGTTCCGCCTCGCTCGAGGGCTCACCTCCGCCTCGCTCGAGGCTCCCTCACACGCGCCTTTGCTCCCCGCACGCGGGTATGGACATTTAATGCTCGACACGGCGAGCCGAGCCATCATGCGCACGGGGAATCACGCCCGGCGGCTGTTCCGCCAACTCCCTAGGGGGAACCCATCCTCGCCACTATGGGGGACTGTGCGACATGGCCAGTGTCAGCCCCGTGACACTGTGCCGCCCACTCCCGTACGGCTAACGCGCCGCACCCTTGAAGGGGGGCGGCCCTCACCCTCGAACCCCTCTCTCATGACTGCGGGGTTAAACCATGACGTCGGTGGCGGAAGCGCCATCCCCGCCCCTGTGGCACCACGGCGAGCACTTTGCTACAACAACTCCGGCGCTGTTGAGCACGCGGGGACCGGGACGCCGCCACGCCTGCCACTGTATCATATACGGATCACCATCAACAGCTTCATCGAGCCCGTTTGAGGACGCCATGGCCAACCACTGCACCTTCACCCTCGAAGCCACCCCTGTTCAAGTACGGGACACGCCACAACGACAAGATCGGAGCAAGGGCCACCAGGACGGCCGCCAACTCCTCGGCGGCTGCACGCCATACCTCCACATGTAGCTAAACAAGGTGTGGCATGCCTGTAAATCACCCTCTCCTTGGCCTATAAAAGGAAGGTGATCCCCCTCGCTGCAGGGACATCACGCACGGACATCAGAGACAACACATCACACACACACGGACGCTCCTTCTCCCACGACATTGGCATCCGCCTCAATCGCTCCGCGTGGGACTTGGAGGTCACGCCTCCTCTCCCGCCTCGCTTGTAGCCGCCCCACTACGGGCACCCGGTGCGAAGCAATACGGTGCCTCGAGCACACCGGCTGCTTTGGACGTACGGCCCCCGACCGGAACCGGGATAAACCCCGTGTCTTTAGTTGCTTAGCACCGACCATCGAGGGATAGATCTCGGCGCTTATTACTAGTCGGTGTCGGGACTACATTCCGCACCGACACCGGCGATCAAGGTCAACAAGGACAAGGTTGAGGTAATACCCACTGTAAGTCAAGCATCCCTCCCGATCTAGTTACGCAATTATCCGCTATTACCGATAGATTTGAACGCGTGTTTAACGATCGAGTAGTTTGGTTGCTAGTATTGTTACTCGCCTTGACAAAATAGAGGGTAAGCGTGTTATTAATATATCTAATGATGGTATACCTCAAGTAGATTCACAAGGGGTCCGCATTCGACCACGTCGGGCGACCGGGAAGCTTCATCTAAAGCTCCTCCGTATGGTATGCCGACAGGGGTTTTATCCGGAGCAATCTCCATTGCCTAAGCCGACCCGGTTAGAGCCGCCCCCCGGGCCGGTCTAACCGCCCCGTCCGGACAGATGGTCATGGTTACTGGATCATCTCCGTTGCCTTTGTCGGTTGTGTCTAATGCACTGGTTCATAGTCAAAATAATGCTTATAGTCTTGTTCCACCAATGTATAGCACAACAACTCACACATCACCGCCTCTCCCTAATGTTGCCCCATCTTATGGTGTGCCCAATGATGTGTTTACCGACTTGCATTGCATGCAAAATCCTAATCAACCCCCTGCGAATAATTTAAGAACAAGCGCAATGCAATCTCGGTTAAATGCTAGGAATGAATTGGCTCAATTTAAGGAAGAGATAACTAACATGATGAAAAATAAACTCGGCGTTGATATGGGTAATACTAGGTTATATCAAAAACCATACAAGGCCGATTTTGATTATGTGGCTTTCCCCTCGGGTTGGCGCTTGTCCGATTTTGTTAAATTTAGTGGTGATGATAACCGTACAACACGGGAACACATTAGTCAATATACCGCTCAACTATGTGAAGCTAGTACCTTTAATTCTTTAAAAGTTCACTTGTTTTCATTATCTTTGGTCGGTACCGCTTTTTCTTGGTTCTCTTCGTTAGCTCCCAACTCTATTGATTCTTGGGATCAACTAGAGCAAAAGTTTCATGATCACTTCTTTAGCGGGAGCTACCAACTAAAATTGACAGATTTAACATCGGTTAGACAAAATAAAGAGGAATCGGTTTCGATTACCTTAAGTGCTTTAAAGAAGTTAAAAAACGTTGTTTTAATTTGTCTCTTACCGATTCGACTTTGCTTGATCTTGCTTTGCTAGAGGTTTAAGACACTGCTATTAGAGATAGATTAGAAGGTGTAGAATTTCATACGCTTGCTAATGTGCTTGTTAGAGGTATGGCACAAGAGTTAAAAGCTGAATAAAGAAAAAGAACACTCTAAGCCTCGTCGATCTAATGTGCATGTGGTTGAGTATGATTCGATAGTTCGGACGACGAGATTGAAGTGTATGTTCTTTGAATTTGTGTGGCCATCAAAGTCTAAAGCTAGTTCTTGTGCATCTCTTAAGCCGGCTACTAAAGGTCGGCAAGAAGAACTAAAATTCACTTTTCATGTTTCTAAATGTGATCGTATCTTTGATGGATTACTTAAGCTTGGAAACATTAAAATTTCTCATACTATGCCTTCACTTGATGAAATTAAACAACGTGCATATTGTAAGTTTCATAATTCTTATTCTCGTGCCACTAACGATTGCAATGTGTTTCGTCGTTAGATTCAATCGGCCATTAATGAAGGTCGTTTGATGCTTCATGAGATGCAAGTGGATAAGCAACCTTTTCCCATCAACACTATGGAATTACAGCAGCCCAAGGTCATGGTTTGGCAACATCAAGCCAAAGCTACTAAGGGCAAGAACGTGAAGGTCGGGGAGGCTAAGCACGATTTAAAGGGAAAAGAGTTGACAAGAGAAGTGGCATATGAAAAGACCCCGATGGCGAGAGAAACTTTCAAGATTCTTGTCAAAAGCTACGGACATGGGTGGCAAGGATCATCCATGCCGTACGGTCAACAAACAACCGAGCACGTCCGGGACGGGGCGGTTAGACGAGGGGGTACGGGCGGTCGGACCGCCCCCGCACATGGTCGCCCAAAGATGCTTGTTCGAAGCGGCTGTGATAGGAAACTGCGGAAGCTTAATGTGGTAAAGAATGAGTGAAGTATTTCATAGCCAAAGGTCACATTTGATATGCTATATATCAAGTATTCCAAACAAAAGGCCGTTACAAGTGATCGGTAGGAAAAAAAAAGGATGAGATCACCTCCACATCAAGAGAGACTAGCATCACCTCTCGGGGCGGCCATCGGATTCAGAGGTGAATCATCTCAGAGGCAACACTTTACTCCAGATTGGGCTCCTACAAGTTCAAATCCGTTGTCCTATCTATGATGACAATGGGTTAATGTGGGTGCCATATCAGCAATCCTTCCATCCTGGATGGGGAGGACCAAGGAGATCAGCACTGGATCGAATCTCAAGACATACACAAGATCACTGGACTCCACGAAAAACCGGAAAGGGTCACCGAGCCGACTCGGTTATTAGACCGCCCCCATGCGGGCGGTCGGACCGCCATGCCTAGAAGAGAGCAATTTCCTCCGAAGAAGGTGTACAAGCCCAAGATTAGAGAGGAGGAAATTCGGAAGATGAACATCGACCCGGAGAGGACTACTCGTCTTAACATTATTCAAATTGGGACGATGAATGTCCCCATTGAGAGAAGTGGCAACGGACCGATTATGCCAAACAATCGGGTTGTGACACCCACTCAAAAGGGATCCGTCGCTAATGATCATGAGGCTAGCGGAAGCAAGTCTTGTCGGAGTGCTTTTTGCCAATATGGTGCCCTCCCGGTCGACTCATACTCAAAGGCGGAAGCTTCGGCGGTTGAGGCTACATTAGAAAAGGGAGAAGGAACTAGAGAAGAAGAGGGATGAGGATTTCAACAGCTACGGAGCCTATGATACCATAGGGGAAGGAGTGGAGAGTCAAGGCGGCGACCCGGACGGGGGCGGTCAAACCGCTAGTGGAGGCGGTTCAGCGCCCGGGCGGTTAGATCGGGTGACCGAGCGGTCGGGCCCGGGTTCCCCGGAAAAAGCGCCGGTTTCGTTTCTTCGATCCCCATGGTTTGTGATGACAAGGGTGCATCGTCCATACTCCGGAGGGTGATGAACGACTTGTGTACTACGAGTTCTTGTTCGGAGCGGATGAACTTTGAGATCAATGTGGTTCATTTGTTTGTTGACGGTTCGGTGCCTACGAGAGGAGGACTTGCCTCATCTTGACTTTGGGCCTAAGGATGCTATATTTCGAAGCCCAAAGACAACGATAATCATGCGAAGGCTTTGTACATGAAGGGTCACATTAATGGGAAGCCTATATCTCGGATGCTAGTGGATGGAGGGGCGATTGTCAACCTAATGCCATACTCTCTGTTCAAGAAGCTTGGAGGTTCGGATGAGGAGCCGATCAAGACCAACATGACCGTTAGCGAAGTTGTAGGAGGCGAGCCAATGGGTGCTAAAGGCGTGATCTCCATGGAGCTCACTATTGGAAGCAAGACGCTCGCTACGGCTTTCTTCGTCGGCCGAGACACAAGGTAACTTCAGTCTTATCCTTGGTCGTGATTGGATTCATGAAAATAAATGTGTTCCTTCTACTTTGCACCAAATGTTAATACAATGGGTAGATGATAAGGTAGAAGTAGTGCATGGTGACAATTCTGCTTGTGTATACGTAGCCGATAGTCATTCTATAGATGTGTATGATGATGTAAAATGTCTATCTGGTTTAGATTTATCTAATTATGAGTTTATAAGTTGTTCCAACAATGGTTCCGTTCCCGTCGTAAAGCCGTTTGATAATCGACTAAACCACTTCATGTGATTCAATGAGTTCAACAAAAGAGTGGTTGCGAGCGGAGAGAATTGATCATTATCGGGCGCATAAGACCGATACGTGTGAAGCCATTAAGGTGATTTGGACAAGCTAGGAGAAGGGTTTACGTCGGGTGATCTTCTTGAGGAGGTAGATATTGGCGATGGCACTTGTACCTAAGCCAACATTTGTAAACAAGAATCTTGATCCTATGTGTAAGCTTGA
Source organism: Cenchrus americanus (assembly GCA_947561735.1). Taxonomy (NCBI): domain Eukaryota; kingdom Viridiplantae; phylum Streptophyta; class Magnoliopsida; order Poales; family Poaceae; genus Cenchrus; species Cenchrus americanus. Next base: position 108,351,862 of record OX387243.1, read on the forward strand.
ATTAATAGAAATATTGAAAGAGTATGTTGATTGCTTTGGTTGGAATTACAATGAAATGCCTGGTTTAAGTCGTGATTTGGTAGAACATAAGTTGCCTATTAAACCTGGTTTCAAGCCTTATAAACAACCTCGTAGGAATTTTAATCCGATATTTATGACCTAATGAAAGAAGAAATCAATCGGTTGCTTGACTCTAAGTTTATTAGGCCTTGTCGATATGCTTGATCGGATATCTAATATTGTGCTGTTGAGCAAAAAAGGAACAAAGAAACTTCGTGTTTGCATTGATTTTAAATACCTTAATAAAGCAACTCCTAAAGATGAATATCCTATGCTTATAGCCGACTTTCTTGTTAATTTTGCATCTGGACATAGAGTACTTAGCTTTCTTGATGGTAATGCTGGTTACAATCAAATCTTTATGGCCGAAGAAGATATCTCCAAAATGGCTTTCATATGTCCAGGATTTGTGGCTTTGTTTGAGTGGATAGTCATGACTTTTGGTCTGAAAAATGCTGGTGCTACTTATCAAAGGGCTATGAACTTGATTTTTCATGACTTGCTTGGTATTATCGTAGAAGTCTGTATCGATGATATTGTTGTTAAATCGGCTAATCTAGATTCTCGTTTAGTCGATTTAACACTTGCATTTGAAAATATGTGTCGGTATGGTTTAAAGATGAATCCACTCAAATGTGCTTTTAGAGTGTCTAGCGGCAAGTTTTTGGGTTTCATTGTGCATGAGAAAGGTGTGGAGATTGATCCTAAAAAGATTGAGTCGATTAAAAAGGTTCAAGCTCCTACTTGTAAAAAAAGAGTTACGAGAGGTTCTTGGGCAAGGTTAATTACTTGAGACGATTCATTTGCAACTTGTCTGGGAATGTTGATGCTTTTACTCCTTTATTTCGGTTGAAAAGTGGAGCTGAATTCACTTGGGGGGCAAAACAACAAGAGGCTTTTGATGAGATTAAGAGTTATTTGACTTTGCCGTCTGTTCTTCAAGCGCCTAAGAGTGGTGTTCCCTTCTGACTTTATGTTGCGGCGGAACCAAGTGTTATTGGGGTTGTTTTGACCCAAGAGACCGATGACAAGGAGTATGTTGTTGTTTATGAGAGTAGAAAATTCTAGACGCCGAAACGAGGTACACCTTTATTGAAAAGCTCTGTTTATCTTTATATTATGCTTGTACCAAGTTAAGGCATTATTTATTGTCTAGTACTTGTTATGTTGCATGTCAAACCGACATAATTAAATACATGTTGCAAAAACCTATTCTTAGTGGTAGAGTCGGCAAGTGGGCTTATGCTCTTGTTGAATATGATTTGCGTTGTGAACCTATTGGATTAATGAAGGTCAAATAGTAGCCGACTTTATTGTTCAACATAGGATAGATAAGCAAGTTGATTTAGATGTCGGTTATGTAACTTTTACTCCATGGAAATTACATTTTGATGGATCGGCTTGTAAAAGTGGTTATGGTGTTGGAATTATTATTACGTCACCTAGTGAAGCTATTTTTGAAGCCCTTAGCCGGTTTGATCATAAATGTACCAATAATCAAATTGAGTATGAAGCTCTCTTATTTGGATTGCAAATATTACATCACATGGGAGTGAAACCGTAGAAGCTTATGGTGATTCTTTGCGAGATGTGTGTTGAAAGTCGTGTTCATCTTGTTGGAGCCTCAATCTCCTTCGAGAAGAATTTTTATCATCTCCCATTCACTCCCCCCTCTGCGGTTCGCCGTATCATTCCTTCGGTGGAAAATGCAATACCACTTCCTTTTTTCTTGATGGCCTCGGCCCCTGCCGCGACCTCTGCCTCTACCACCTCCCCTTCCGCCTCTGCGGTCCACCCCCTTGATTTTGGTGTGGTGGACTAGGTGGGCTAGAGTTTTGGTTCGGGATGTCGCTTTGAGGATTAAGATTTCTGGGTGATTTCTCCATCTAAGCTAAAGACATTTACGGGGTTAGCATGTGAAGCGCTCCCGGGATTGGACCATTCCCTCTCGCTAGAGCGATTGGCCTTAGCGGACTTCTTTTGATGAGGCCGCTCTTCCATACACATCCACGAAGTCATTGTCCGAGCAATAGTACTTCTCGAATTCCTCGTACAAGTCTTTGGATTGATTTGGGCCTTTCGCGCATGAGATGTGAGCGAAATTGGCCCGCCCTCAAACCCACAATTGCGGCATTGATAGCGACGACATCCAATACATTTGATGCACGAGCTGCGAGATGAACGAATCTTCTAAAATAGTTTTGAAGAGGTTCTTTGTATTTTTGCTTATAGGAGAAAACATCACTCTCGGTAAGCTGCGGGACGCCGAAACCCCGAAAGTTGGAGAGAATCTGTTTGCTTCAAATCATCCCATCCATGAATTACACCGGGACTCGGGAGAAAATACCACTCCACTATCGCTTCGTCCGCGGCGATGATGAAAGATTTTACCGGCACGAAGTCGTCGCCCCGGTTGAATGAATAGCGGCTTCGTAGCTCATCATGAATTGTCTAGGGTCGGATTGACTCCGAGAATGCAGGGGAGTGGAGCTGGCTTGTAGGATTGTGGCCATGGAGTGACCGGATTTCTTGAGACAAGTGTGATTTGGGGTACCAAGATCTCGTGTGGATGGTGTGAACACCGTGGTTCGAAAGGCCGAGTCGAAAGGGTTGCGACCGAAAGTGGTGAACGGATGGGGTGGAGCGAAAAGCACGTTGCCCTCTGTGACTGTGGATTGGTTAGGGATGGTGTATTCGGACGAAGGCTGGTTGAAACTCAAAGATTGCTTGGCTTTTATGGTACGCAACTCTTCTTGCAATTTAGCGATTTCGACTTTGTCCCTCTGGATTTGTTTGGCTGCATCGGCCTCTTGCTGGATCGCCAAAAGCTTCTTCTTGGTTTTTGCCAGCTCTTCAACCTCTTTCTGCAATTTAGCCAACTCAGCCTCGTACGCTTCTTTGGTCGTGGCCGCAGTAGCATCTCGGTTTGGCCTAAGCTGATTAACATTGGATTCTGGGAGCTCCTCTCCCTAAGTTAGCAAATTGGATGGATTTAACTCCTCGTCAAGGGACGACGAAGCCCCCCTGCTGGAGTTGACAGTAGTTCTCTTCTTCCTTGTGGACATTTTGGGTTTCCAACTCAAGCCAAACACAAACGGTGGGCGCCAATTGTTGTGATGTAGCAAAGCTACCTCTCACGAACAATGAAAGTAAACTAAAGACTCAAGATCACGACTCAAATGAAAACCAAAGGAATACCAAAAGCTATTTCTCAACGGTGAAATTCTCAAAAGCCGATCCCTTTTACAAGTATCGGTCGTCCTCCTTTTATAGGGAGATGAACGAACTTTTACATACCGAGATTGCCCTCGTGTAAAACGGATCAATATAGAATGTACTAGGTTAATTTTTGGGAGATCTCTATTAGGTCCTCACGTAATCGGCGCTTCATGACGTTACGCCGCAAATCACGACGCTTTTCCCGACATCATCACGTGCGCTGTCGGGTGAAGACCTTCAACTTTTTGGAGATACCCCCTTTCGCCTAGCATATCCTTGTACCGAAACACATTCGAGACGAAACATAAATGGATTAGATACTAAGGGTGATAAACCCCCCCCCCTACGAAACCTAGGGCTGAAACTTGTTAAGTGCGTAAGATTCGCCCCCGGGGTTTCGTCATGAAAAAAAGCGAATACTCGGACTCGAAACCTAATACCTTGGATCGCTGGACCTATTCAAGAGCTTTTCTGGCGACGAAAGATACTAGGCGAAAGCTGTGATATGAAAGGCAAAATGGAGCTAAATGGCTTCCGGGGTTTTGCAGTTAATCTTCCGAATCGCACTCGCCTAGCTACAACAATCGCATGATTTTGAGTGCGATGGACTCGATTCCGAATCCCCCAACACGGGCGGTGGTGGAGGTCGGCGAGGTTTTTATGGTTTCGGGTTGGGTTGGGGTTAGGGTTGCTAGGAGGGAGAGTAGAGGAGGATGACGATCATGGCGGGTCACCGTCGCGGCGGGCGGTGGTGGAGGCCGGCGGTTAGGGTTAGGGATTTGGGTTATGCGGGTTTGGGGGATTCCAATCGCCGACGGCCTTAGATGTTGGTCGGGGGCGGCGGTGGCCCGTCGGTGGTTGCGGGTTGTGGGTGGCGAGGCCGGGCGGTGATGGCGCCGCCGGCCGGGTGGTAGAAGACATTTGGTGGGCGGTGTCGGCGGCGGGGGCAAACGGCGGTAGTGGTTAGGAAGGGCGGGGCATCGTGGTGGGGGCGGTAGGTGGGTGGGGCGGTGCGGCGGTGTGGGCACGCGCCGGCCGTGGCGGTGGAGGAGACCGGCGGGGGGTGGGGGTGGTGCGATGCGGTGAAGAAGAAGAAAGAAGAAAGAAGAAAGGGAGAAGAACCGTGGAGAAGAAAAGGTAGGAAGATGGAGATAAGTGGGGCCACCATTGTTCGCCCGGGCGAACAATCACCCGTTAAGGGCTCGAATATCCTTCGGTTGGTTCTTGGCATGCGGTACTCGACTCCGGGCCGTCACGCTCGTCAAGGAGTAACGAAGCTTGCCGCCGAGTAGTCGTAGCTGTTGTGCAACTGTGGCTACCGCAACTCTCTTGGCATGTCGACGATAGTGATGCGCCGATCAAGCTGCCGGAGCTTCGGGTCCTGAAGTTAATGGCCACCGCGGTGCATGCTTAACTTGTACAAAATATAATAGTAGATTCTAATGTAGTATAAGATTAGAAAATACAAGGAAAAGGATATATGCACGCTTCCTGTTTGTGCGATTAGATTCAATCTAATTAGCACTTGGAGAAAACAACAGGTTGTGGTTTGATTAGAGGTCTGCTGCCACAATTTGGAGAGGGAGGAGTGGTGTCTCTACAATATGCATATGACACCATTATCTTCTCTGACCCCTCTGAACAGTACCTAAAAAACATGAAATGTAGCTTGGTTTGGTTCACAAAAGTGAGCTTGTTCCCTGAAATCTGAGTGAAAATCAGATTCATAATGCTGCTCACATCTTTGGGTGCCCTGTAGGAGCTTTTCCCATTAAGTATCTAGGTGTTCCCCTTCATTTTGATAAACTTGGAAGGGAAGACATTCAACCTTTGGTAGATAATATTTTGAAAAGAGTAGCCAGTTGGAGGGGAAAACTCTTGTCTCATGCTGCAAAAGTCACTCTCATTCAGTCATGTCTTGCTAGTGTTCCAATTTATTTACTTTCCTACATTAAATTCCCCCAAGTGGGCCATCAAAATTTTGAATTCTCACTTTGCTAATTTTTTGTGGAGTGACACTGAAGGGAAGAATAAATATCATTTAGCTAATTGGGAAAGTGTTAGTATGCTCAAAGAGTTTGGAGGTCTAAGGATCCCTAGTCTGAGGGACCTGAACACCTGTCTGCTAGCCTCTTGGCTCAAGAGATGTCAAGCTGACAGGGGTAGGATCTGGAAAGATCTTATTTACTTCAAATACAAAACTAATAACCCAAATATTTTCTACTCCAAGGATACCAATTGCTCCCAGTTCTTCAAGGGCTTTGTTTGGGCATCAAAAGCTGCTAAAATGGGTTTGAGATGGAAAATTGGTGATGGTAAGAAAATAAAATTTTGGGAAGACAACTGGTTAGGCACTTCTAGTCTTCTATCCAGTTCTGCGATTTGTATGTTATTGTGAATGAGAAAACTAGTACCATAGAAGATCTGTGGGATGGTAATAACCTGAAATGCACCTTTAGGAAGACTGTGAATGAGAGGCTAGGAAGAATTTGGTTAGAAGTAGTTCAGTTAGCTTCAACTATTAGGGTCTCTGAGGAGGAAGATGCCCTGATCTGGAGCTTTTCTTCCAATGGAGTTTACACATCTCGGTCCTTATATAGAGTGATCAACTTTAGAGATGTCAGACCTGTTTACACCCCAAGTGTTTGGGCTCTGAAAATCCCTCCAAGAGTGTTGTTTTTCCTTTGGCTGCTCTCTAAGAACAAGACCTTAACTAGAGATAACCTGGCCAAAAGGCAAAACGTAGAAAATTTGATGTGCCTCTTTTGTGAGGAGATGGAATCTTGCAACCATATCTTTTTTGAGTGTGTAGTAGCCAGAGAAATGTGGAGAAGAATTTCTAGTATCATAGGGAGAGAGTTGGGGGATTCTTTTGAGTCAATTGGTACTTGTTGGCTTAGCAATAAAAAATTGGTGTTGTTAATATCTTAAACTCTGCCGCCCTCTAGGCTTTGTGGAAGCTAAGAAATGCTTTATGTTTTCAGAACTCGCTTTGGCAGAATATGGGGAAACTACTGATGAACATAGTGATGATGGCACAAAATTGGATAATTTTGTGTCCTATGGAAAAGAAGGAGAACTGGAAGGCTATTTAAAAGAGATGACCTGGCTTGCAAAAAGGCCAGAAATGTTGAGGAACTACTGAGAAGAGGTGGCTCCATGTCCATGAATGTGTGGTTGAGCCCGCTCCAAGACCTGGAGGGAGCTCTATGTGGGAAGATGATTCTGAAGCTGGAAGGGTGTTGAAGCTGAAGAATGGCACGATGTCTGAAATGGGAAAGAAGATGCAAAGCGTCAGAGTGATTTGCGGCGTCCAACCCTGATGCTTTGTCTCGATTGGTTGTTGTTTCTTGTAGCTTCCACTAGTATTTGTTTTACTTTCCTCAGTGGTCGGCTGTGTGTGCTAGATCTCTTTGTGAAGTTGCCCTGTGAGCAGGGGTGGCAGGTTGCATTTTTTTGTGTTTTGAGAGGCGTCGGTGCACCTGTTTTGAGTGCTCGAACTGTGGAGCTTGTAAACACTTGAAATTGTTTGGTCTTTTCGGTAAGGCTAGGGCTATGCCCCATGACTCTAAAAAATGAGTGCGTAACAAAATGAGAAAAGAATCTTCCCTGTTTGAATGCGTGTAGTGCATGCAGGCAGAGATACGCCGTGCATGTTGCCGTCTCGCCAGCGTGCCGGTCGTCTCGTCGAGTCACCGATCCACCAGACGCAGTTCGCCGACGAGATTGGAAAATAGCAGATCGATACGTGCGATTAGATGTGAAAAAGCTAATAGATCTACTAAAAATATTTAGAATGACTCACCCATTTCGTACGTCTAGATGACAGATCGATGTTGATAAAGCAGCCATCGAGCTCGCCAAAGGATCTCGGCGCCGCCCCCTACCTAGCCCCAACTCTCCGTACAATGATCCTGGCAGTCCACCACGTGGTACACGATCACCGATAGAGAAATGACCTTTAGTCCCGAGTGAACCAATCGGGGCTAGGGGTGGGTGGTCACGCCAGCCTCAAAAAAATATTTGAAGTCATAAGTCACATCAATTTTTCATGTGAAATATACACGTGTGCGGGGATTCAAAGTCGTGACCACCAATCTCGCACGTAGCTTTGTTGACGGTGTATAATCGTATTAAACTTCAATTAAGTAGACTTGCAAGCGAGACAAGTCTCCCGTCGTAGTCAAGGGACCCTTCTTCCCTCGAGTGGTGAAACCAAGGTATCGAATCCGTGGAACAAATGTGTGATGAAAGAGTTGATCTATTAAAGCCAAGAAACTTAGATCTCCAAGAGGTGAAACCTATGCATCTAATCTCAAATAACATCTCGAAAACGAATCTAATCTATGAAAGACCGAAGGTAGCAAGAGATAGAGGGGATAGATAAACCAATCTAGAGAGATTGGATCAAGCCTTTGTTGAAGTTCCGAGCAAAGAAGAAATAGCAAGTTCAATCTCATTAAAAGCCTCTTTAAACCACATTTTCGCATCCGACTCCGAAAACGCCCACCTTTTGGAGCCACCGTTCTGTCACAACGCACCCCTATTCATGCTAGTTGGTCTAGGGCGAGTCCAAGGACAAGTTGATATCTTTCAGAAGGTCAGGCATGCACCTCTAGCCACCACGGCTACAAGAACATCCTCGGTGATCTATCTCGAGAATAGATCTTAAGATACGAAAAGCCGATCAAAATCAAAGACGTAGGAGAAACACTTGATCGCTAGAAATCGGATTGCAACTTGATAATTCAACATTACATGATACATGAATCAAGACCACCACCGAGATCCGTCACACCAGTTTTTCGAAGAGAAACCAAGTGCATCTCATATGTGCGCCAGGATCAGTTTACACACATATGATAGACAAAATGAGTGAAATATCATTAACAGTATTTAAACGTATCTCGAGTTTAACCACTTATTACACTCATGCGGGTGACTCGAAGGTCTCTAACAACAGAAAACGATAGCTACTCGACTAGTCTTCGTGTTCCGCTCCCACAGGCACTTGACTGGGGGGGCGCGAGCCTCAAAACTCATCGTAGTCATTGTAGAACTCGTCTCCATTGTTCTCCTCTGAACAGCGGTAAGCAAGGCTGAGTACACATATGGTTGGCACTCAACAAGTGGGGGAAGATGCAAGGCTATCAAGGTAGGCTAAGGTTTTGTAGCGGTTAGTATTTTAATGTTGGTCAAGTTTTAATTAACAAAGCCTATTTACTAGGTGTAAGTTTATATCAACCCTCTTAAGAAAAACTTTAGAACAAAACAGCCCAAAGCAAATGAACCATGATTTATCTCATCTTTATGTTTATTAATCATGTGAGGGTCCAAGCCACTCATGGCCGTGAGCACGGCCGATCGATCGTTTTACACTCTACGAGAGGTTTGCACATTGTACCCACGGTTCGCGTAAAAGCTCCGAAGGACTTTAAACCCAACCGTGTGATGCGGCCAAGCACCATACCACACTTCCGAGGTGTGATTGCATAGGGACGCTAAGAAGCCTTTACAAAGGCATGCAAAAGACTAACGACCCGCATAGTTACGGATCGGGGCGGACCATAACCGTCCCTAATGGTCAGCACCTTAGCAAATCTTGCTACCCCAAAAGGACCGGGCTATACCCCCGCAACCCGATCCCCCTCTCGCTCCTTTCATAAAGGGCCGCTAGTACGATCACACACCTAATTAATTGGCTAAGGTCGAGCCATGTGACACCGTGGTTGCGCATGTTTTCTTGGGTGGTTCTCCATGTTCCGATTAAATCAAGTGTTCTTGCATTACCCAAAACATTGATTATTAACCATGAGGGATTTCCTTTATAAAAGACCAATTTATCCAATGCACGTTGAGCAACTAGCATATTCTACCCAAAAACATTTATTTAAACGGGTTGTCCCAAGGATCGGGGTAAAAAGTCTAGGTATGTCCTTAAAACGGTGTTCCCATCAAATTAATGCAATATCATCATAAAAGTAAACTTAATTATAATGCAGTTCAATAGGACAAAACAGAATATGCAGAGGGAGAAGACCACTTACCTTCTTCAACTACAGCAAAGTCTTCTTCTTCTTCAAATAACTGTTCCTGATCGACTTCGAGAGGTTGTTAAGTTGAAACAGGCACGATATCTACGATCACACACATAAAGCATACAATAAATAAAACAATTCACCAATCAAGTCTAAAGACTAAAAGCATTCTACTAAAGCAACAGGCTCGCTGAGACGATCGCAAAGACAGCTAAAATGCTAAAAAAGGAGCTATAACGGTAAAGATACACTAAAAACAAGGTACAGGGACTAAATTGCGAAGAACTAAACTTTTCAGGGACCTAACAAAGCAAGAAAACGGGGGCTTAAAACTAATTATTCTTAAAACAGAAGGTTTAAATCATAAAAAGGCTGGTCCGGACCTCGGATGCAAGGATCTATTTAGGACGGGGACTAAAACATAAAATTCGGGACCGGAATTGCAAGGTTTCATGGAGGTGGAAGGACCAGGCATGCAAATTTAAAGAAACTGGAGGTCTCTTTAACAAAAGAGCCCCGGCTTGACCGTTACGCGCGGGCTTGACCCACGGCCGCGCCGATCCGGGCCGTTGGTGCCCGATCCGGCGGGCGGCCACGTGCGCATGCGGCCGGGCGGCGGCACCCGTGCCGGAGGCGGTGGCGCGCGACGGTGGGGGTCGGCGGCGATGGCCAAAAACCGTTCCCGGCAACGGTTTCGCGCGGGGAGAGCACCTATGCATAGCTAAGACCACGGCGAAGCTAAAGGGGCGCTTGCACGGGCGGTTTAGGCGGCGGCCGAGGCGTGGCGCCCAAGGGGGCGGACGGCGGCGAGAAGCGGCGGTGCGTGCGGCTCGGGAGGAACAAAAAGGGGATGGGGAAAGGCTTTCTCACCACACGTGGAAGCTTCGGCGGGAGAGAGAGCTTCGGGGAAGGCGGCGATGACGAAGATCGACGGCGGCGGCCGAAGTCGAAGACGGCGGCGGCGGCGGCTCATTGGAGGCGTTAGGGACCCCGCAAATTTGAATGGAAGCACGGGTAAGCCTCCAATGCGAAGAGGAAGTGAGGAAGGGAGGTTAGAAAGCTTCACCGACGGCGAGGGAGCTCGGGCGGCGGCAATGGCGCGGCGGCCGGCTCTCCAATCGGTGACACGTCGTGCGAGAGCAAGGGGAGGCATGGAAGCTTGGGGTGTGCGAAGGGGGTGCGGAGGTGCCCTCGGGGGCATTTATATAGGCTCGAGAGAGAAGGGGAAGGGCCTCTCGGCGGCCATGGCCATCAATGGCCATGCGGTCTTGATGGGGATTCAATAGGGGGGTTAAGGAGTGGCAACGGCCGATTGATGGCGGGGAAATGAAGAGCGGGCTTCACTGCGGCTTGAACGAGTGGATTGAAGGCGGGGGAGCGCGGGAACCGGATGGTAACGGTGGCGGCCATGAAGGGGGGCGCGGTTGACCAGCTGGCTGGAGGTAGGGGAAGCCTGACGGCTGGGCCCCACCTGTCAGCGTCCGGCGCCAAAAAGAAAAGGGGAGGGAAGCAATTGGGCCGGCGAGGTGGCGCGCCGGGCCTCGTGGACCGGCTTGTGCGCGCCGCACATGCTCGTGGTGTTACAAATTATTAGGGTGATGGAATTATTAGGGTGTTACAAATCCTACCCCCATAAAGAGAATCTCGTCCCGAGATTCAGGAAGATTAGAGAACAAATGAGGGAATTCTTCCTTAAGCTCATCTTCTCTTTCCCAAGTAGCCTCATCCTCTAAATGGTGACTCCACCGCACCTTACACATTCTAATTACTTTCTTGCGAGTAGCCCTCTCTTAAGTATCCGGATTTTGACGGGTGTTCTTTATAAGTTAGATCGTCTTTCGGATCAAGTTCTTCCAAAGGTAGGTGCTCTACTCTGACCTCGCTTGAACACTTTTTCAATTGTGACACATGGAAGACATCATGAACACCTGCCAAGCGTTCAGGTAATTCCAATCGATAAGCCACTTCTCCTCGTCTTTCTAATACTTGAAAAGGTCCGATAAAGCGGGGTGATAACTTTCCTCTTATACTAAACCTTCGAAGACCTTGAATAGGTGACACCCTGAGATATGCATAGTCTCCAACTTCAAATACCACCTCTCTTCTCTTAGGATCAGCATAACTCTTTTGCCTAGATTGAGCGATCTTAAGATTCTCTCGAATTATCTCAACTTGTCTTTCAGCTTCCTTTATAATTTACGGACCAAAGAGTTGACTTTCCCCCTGTCGATTCCAAAACAACGGTGTTTTGCACTTCCTTCCATACAAAGCCTCAAATGGAGCCATCTTAAGACTACTCGATAGCTATTGTTGTAAGTGAACTGCGTATGGCAAACTCTTATCCCAACTTCCACCATGTTTTAGAGCACATGCTCTCAACATATCTTCTAAGATCTGATTTGTCCTCTCGGTCGATTGTCCGTCCGAGGATGATATGTGAACTAAAATTCAACTTTGTTTCATAGACTCATGCGGCTTACGCAGAATCGTGAGGTGAACCGAGTGCCTCGGTTCGAAACTATCTTCTTTGGAACTCCATGCAAACACACTATCTTTGATATGTATAGCTCGCTAACTTTCTTTGCCGTGTATGTGGTCTTAAGCGGTATAAAGTGAGCAACTTTGGTTAATCCGTCCACTATGGCCCATATAGAGTCATAACCATCACATGAGGCGGCTTTGGTAACGGGAAATGCGCCGTTACCGATCAAGTGTTACAAATAAGCCAAGAAAGGTAACGGGCGGATGCCCGTTAGCGATAAGACATATTCGTAACGGGCATTAAACAACGACCGTTACCAAAACTAGCCACGGTCACGTGAAATGGCTATTTTTACGGGCCCATAGGGAACTTTTGTAACGGGCACCAAAGAAAAGCCCGTTACATAAGCTCAATATCGAGACGCCCGATGTGCACTGCGTCTCCACTATCTTGACGAAATGAGACACGTCTATTTCACACGCGTCTCGGGACATCTAGTATTCATAACGGGCATCAAACAATGATCGTTACCACAACTAGTCACCGGTCACGTGAAATGGTTGTTTCTATGGGCCCACATGGAACTTTGGTAACGGGCATGAAACGAGAGATCGTTCTTGTTAAATTAACATCGGAGACGCTTTCTCTCCGAACCGGCGTCTCCTTTGTCTCGGCGAAATGAGACGCATTCGTTTCTACGCGCGTCCGCTTTCTCTCTATTAAAGGAGACACTTGCTTTCAACTTGCGTCTCCTATATCTCGATGAACGGCCGAGTCCTGGGGCCCACGGACGGGGCGGTAACGGGCTTTTTTGCGCCCGTTACATTGTGGGCATTTTTGTAACGGGCTTTCCGAATGAAGCCCGTTACTTACCGATCGATGTTTGTAACAAGATTTAATTAACGCCCGTTACGGATACGGCGGCCATCCCTACGGTAACTTGCCTGGGTTGCGGCGGCATCCTGGAACCGGCCCGAGATTTGGCGACCACCGGGGCGCATCCGGAAGCGGCCGGGATAAGGCGGCCACCACGGCAAGGAGACATCACAAACACATTCTCACATCACGGATATTGACAAAGCAAGATCACATTTATAGACAAGCTAGCTAGGATCACATCAAGTTTCAAGTTACTCTCATCGGGGCTTGTTTGGATGGAGTCATGATAAAACAGATCGAACCGGGCGATATCGACCCCAACCAAGCAAGCCAAGCGGGTTTCTCGAGGCAACAACACACGACTAAAGAAGACTAAATGAGTTTCAACGTTTACGGTCACAATAAACTCACGGTGCACCACTATAAAACTTGCCCTTTCGGTCGATGGTCACCTTGAGAATGTACTCGCACAACATCTCCGGACACGCTTTACATCTTACGTGGAAACATCTACGGGAGGTTTGAAATCCTGCAAAATACAATCATTTATGAGAATACAAGTAGAAATCATTTTCTAAAATCAGATGGATAATATGAGCAGAGACAAGGTTGAGCATTATTATCTACTTACAGCATCGAGTAGTCTTAACATATGGAATGCCACATGGAATCCACACAAAGAGGACCCCCGTGGCTGCTGAGCACACTGCATCGAGGTACCAAAATGACAAGTTAATGCGGTACCAAATAGGTAAGAAGGGGCCATAAAAAACCTCGGTCTTACAGAGAGATTTGTTTTGTGCCTGAGTGTGGCTTTGACTTTTTTTTCTTTCCTTTCGTCACTCTGTACTGTGCATCACCAAAGGCCCTGCATGATCAGCAATGCCAATTAGAAACACTAAGAGATTGATTTTTTGTGAACAAAAAATATTGTACCAAAGGCCCTTCATGGTTAGTAATACCAATTAGAAACACTAAGAGATTGAAGTTTTGTGAACAAAACCTACAAGAAACCGACCAATTCAAAACATTTTGGAGGTCCGGGAACTTCGGCGGGGGATGTTGTTTAGCGAGAATCTAGATACCAAACCTCCGTGAACTTCATACGGACATACACGGTTCATATTTTACTTAATTAGCATACGGGGATAGGTGCTAACCATTTTGACAGGGACACAACAATATGCTTATATATCAAAGCGAGAGAATAAATTCCTTCAATCGGTTCCTTGTCCAACTTGAGCAGCGTTGGATTGTGTGTTCCATATGTACATGCAACAGGAGGATAAAGCAATGGTCATGACATTATATATGACAGTAGTGAAACAACACTCACAACACATCATGACACCAACAATAACAATATATATGACAGTAGTGAAACAATTAACACTCACAACAAAGCATAAGACAGTCTAGTTATCACTACATTCAAAGCATAGCAGAATTAAAGTATGCTAACATCCTTTATGCTTTTCATGAATTTACAGTGCAAAAATTATAGCAGCAGGAACATGAAAATGAATTTCAACATTTCATATAACTTCATCTGTTAGCAACAATTTATTCAAAACAGACTTGGAGCAACAAAATCCATCCATCAAATCCACAGTCAATCAATTGAAGATGAACTATTAAGGCATGTCTCCCTAATCCACCTTGACATGAATATATAGGAGATTGGGTGGACTACATTATAAACCACTGAGATGCAATTCCCAATGACATTTTGTGGCCATTAGAATTAAAGTATATGCTAACGAGGTCCAAAGCATAGCGTCGATCCGGTACATTCGAGCATAGCACAATTAAAGTATGCTAACATGTCCAAAGCATAAGTGTCGATGCGGTACATTCGGAGCATAGCGAGAATTAAAGTATGCTAATGCAAAAATTATAGCGAGGAACATGAAAATGAATTTCAACATTTCATATAACTTCATCTCGTAAGCAACAATTTATTCAAAATGGACTTGGAGCAACAAAATCCATCCATCAAATCCACAGTCAATCAATTGAAGATGAACTATTAAGGCATGTCTCCCTAATCCACCTTGACATGAATATATAGGAGATTGTGTGGACTACATTATAAACCACCGAGATGCAATTCCCAATGACATTTTGTGGTCATTAAAATTAAAGTATGCTAACGGATCCAAAGCATAAGCGTCGATCCGAGCGTAGCGAGAATTAAAGTATATGCTAACGGGTCCAAAGCATAGCGTCGATCCGGTACATTCGAGCATAGCACAATTAAAGTATGCTAATAGGTCCAAAGAATAAGTCTCGATGCGGTACATTCGAGCATAGCAAAATTAAAGTATATGCTAACGTTCCGTCGATCCGGTACATTCGAGCATAGCGAGAATTAAAGTATGCTAACATCCTCGATGCTTTTCATAAATTTACGGTGCAAAAATTGTAGCACCGGGAACATGAAAATGAATTTCAACGAGTTCATATAACTACAAGCGTTAGCAACAATTTATTCACACGGACTTGGGGCAACAAAATCCATCAATCAAAACCACGATCAATCAATTAAAGATGAACTATCTAGGCATGTCTCCCTAATTAATCCACATTGACATGAATATATAGCAGATCGATTTTGGTGACCGATGAGAGAGACGGCGTTGGGGGTTCAAGCGGGACTAACCTCTGTCGCGAATGAAGTAGTTGTTCTCGTGATGGTCGGAGGGACCGGATCCACGGCGGCTCGTGGCCCGAGGCGGCCACCGGCTCGTCGTCATGGCGGGGGACGACGTCGACGGAACCGTGTCATCCGTCTTTAGGTTGGCCGGACGTACGTCCGCACGCCGCAACCGCGTCCTCGTCACCGTCGTCACGCGAGGGAGCGATGGGGCGGGAGAAGAGTAGGGCCGCGGCGGGGAGAGAGCGGCGAAGGCGAGCGGGGCGGCGGCGGCGGCGGTGGGGAAAATGCGGGCGTTGTGGATGCGTCTAGCAAGGAGCCCAATATGAACGACGCTCGTAACTATGTTTAATGAAACCTGCGGCGTGCCCTTGACGGCTCCGTGCGGCAAATGGAATTTCATGGGCACCATAGTAAATATAGGTGGGAAATTTTGAGCAGCCCGCGCACGGTTCGCCTGCTAACGCTGACGAGTGGGCCAGTGTCATGGGCGACGATGGTTAGTGAACCGGATCACCATTGTTCGGAGTTGGGTCGGCGGTTATCTTTTTTATATTGGTTGCTGACGCTGACGCGTGGGCCTGTCACAATTTTTTTTGGAATGAAACTTGCTTCCCCGATTTATTAGAGCCCATAAAACAACACCTAAAAATCATAAAAATACGAACAATTCGTATTTGGACATTTAGTATTTGAATAAAATATTAACAGTCACACTTATGTGCCCAAGATTCTTAGAATCCATTTTTACATCCCATGTTAATGATGTAATAATTCTACTAACATCTAGTGTGCTCTAAAAAATCTACCAATTGACATGCCAACATAATTTGGATACCTAGATTTGTCTTCAAAATTTCAAATGGTTTAGATGAAGGAATTATATACTTGTGTACAAATGTCTACATCTCTCACATAGTTTCCTAGAATGTTTGCTTGAACATTGAAGTTTTCCACACTTTGCAACATGTTCGAACGCATATGCATTTCAAAACGTAACAAAACCTTGTGTTCACCCTAAGCTTTCGAAATGTAAAGTTCCATCACTAATGGTTGTGTAAAACAAATATTATTTGTATGTGGTACTTACAAAGAACAAAATAAGGCATATAAACATCACTCAATAAACGGAATGTACACTAAACAATGAAATTAATGAACGAGATGGTGATTTTAGAAAAATTTAGAAAAAAATATCAAATTTGGACTACTAACGACGAAGAAATACTTGTTACAACATTTGGTTGCGGATTAAAAGGAGAAATGGGAAGCTGTTCTTCATTTGAATAGAAGCGGCCCCCACGGTCATTTGAATAGAACAAAGGAGGAAGCGAGAGGGCACCGCCGACATCCCGACTTCCCGATAAAATCAAATCCGCATTTAGTAATATCTAATAATTTACATTCAAGATAGATAATGTTTATATTGATGCTTGCGCCTACATCCCGATGTTCATCCTGGCCGACGACGTACTCCACGGCGGGGGCGGAATTTACGCGTCCGGAGGTCGAACTCATGACGGATGCGACACTCGGCGGCCGGTAGTGGATGATATCTTTGGTATCCGCCCGTAGCGCCTACATCCCACTTCCCAAATGCGGATGTGGGGATTCTCGGACGGGCGACAATGGAATGTCGTCCTCGCCGTCATCAAGCCGGTACAACCACGCAATGTTGTCGAGATCCGCTCGACGAGGTAGCGCGGCCGCCGCGGGTTGTGGTTCTTCCACCGGCCGTTAGGGGGCGACGGACCGCCGCCGATTTCTTGGAGTATAGCCATTGCTTCGGGGTCCACCGGGTTGCAACGGTACTTCGACATCGCTAAAAAGTACTTGGCACCGGATTCTTCGGCGGCGGCGGCATCTCCGATGAGCTTCGGACCCTTATCGGGTTCCGCCGCCTCATCAACCTCACCATCCCCTCGAAGCACAATGCCTCCGGACGATTGGCCTCGCGGAATGTGACAACTCGCCCGGGAAATACCGTACTATCACCTAAACCAATCCACTTTGGTCATTAAGCGATAATAAAGTATCATCCTGTCGTTAGTTGCGGGTTAACGCAATAACGCCGGTAAATCACTTGAATATCAACAAGGATCGAATATATGCATTAAAACTCACTCGAAGGCGAGTCCGGAGATACAACAACATTAATTATTACAAACCATAGTTTTTGCCATGATGAAATAGTTCGAGTTTTTGAAAACGGCGGAATTTAAACTAACGGAAGCGAAGACACCACGGGAGGCCATCCATGATGCTTTCAGTCGTCGTCCTCCACCCACTCCAGCTCCCAGCCGGGCGGGATCTCTCCGGGCCACACATCATCGAAAGCATTACCTAGATCAACATATTATGGCAAGGCTGAGTATACTAATACTCAACAAGACTTACCCGTTGGTGATAACTACTTCATCAAAACTAGACCATGAAAGGCTTTTTGGTCGTTGAGTTTCTTTTTCCGAAAAGTAACAAAGAGTAGCTTACTTTCAAGATTTTAGCCCAAGTTCTAGTAGGTTTAATCTTTACTACATTAGCCAACTAGTACAAACAAGGTTGTACAATTCAATTACTCAAACATAATATTCATCATCTTCCATCATTAGGGATCTCATGACTAGTAGAGTAAGTAGTCTCGGATAACGATGAGAGGCCGACAATCGATTGATTAAACCCGGCAAGGTGGATCTAAACACACGGTAGGTGCCCCCGAAAGGACAACTTTCCCCGTGCCGTTTCCAAAAATCCTCGGGTCGGGATGAAAGGCCACGGTCTTTGGTGCGAGCTATCCGCATACCCCGCGAGATACCCGGAGTCACCATACACCACCGTAGCTAGCCGAGAGACAATCCCCAAGAGTAGTGACAGTTACATCCCTAGCCGTCTCATTAAGGTACTAGACTTACCGGTCCCATTCCCGACAAGTGTTTAGTACGTTCAAACACTTAACCCACATAACCACCGGGGCGGAGCCCAAATCCCATGCTCTTACCACATGAGCAATCCATTTAAGGATATATTATGATTCCTATCTAGGAACCTATTCTCGCGAATGAGGTCATCACTCGACTTGTAACGGTCCTATAGCTTAGCGGCTATCGACCTATCATACTAGTAAGAACAAAGGTACCTAGGGATCATGCATCTAGGGTTTCATTCAACTCTTGAACTTAAATGCACAATCATCCATGGATAATTGAATAAAGAATTTGAAAGAGCGGGTTAGATGCACGGAGCTTGCCTTCGTCGGCTAGGTTAGCACGGGCACCCTCGGTGTTGAGCACTTCCACGTCTTTGCAGCGAAGCTTCCGCTCCTCCTTCCTCGGTTTCCGGGACAAGCGGGTAATCACCGTCCGGAAGATCTACACGGAATGCAATGCAAGGTTCAGGTGATGTGATAGGTTGTTATCTTATCCAACTCTTGTTGGTCATATTCACTTTAACAAGCGTCTAGATAATGTACTTCTTTTAGGAAGGTTATTATTTGTATGTGATTTACCCTTTTATTGTACATTTGAATAAAGGTTTCTATTGTACTTGTTATTTCATGTGAATGTGTAGTCCTTTTCTTTGCACAAGCAAAGTATGAGCAATATTTTATTCATGAATTAACTTCTTATCAGTAAGGATATTTAATTATCTTTTAATTAAATTAGATAATACTTTCAAAAAGGAAAAGAATTAAATAGGGGTTTTCCTTTATTTAATTTTTCTTTAATATTAAAAGGGCTTTTAAGCTTTTTATTAAGCAATTAAATTACCAAAAATTAAAGAAGTGTTTCTTAAACATATTAGCACCCATACTTGGTCCATTGGACCCACATGTGATGCTTGGAAGCTAGGAAATTAAATATTATGGAAAATAACAAAGACTAGCTAGTGATTCCAATTAAATGCATACAAAAATAAATAAGCCTCAAAATGATCCAAACTTTCTCATGCATGCTCTCTCGGTCCCAAACACGCCTAAAGAACTAGCATATTCACCTTGGAACCCTAATGATCTTAGTTTATTGAACTACAAAGGAATTCATGCACAAATTGAGAATAAATATTTCGTTAAGCCAAAAATCATGATTAATTCACAAGAGGTGTATTTTGACATAACAAGACAGTGTGCACAAGTTGAGTACAACAACAAAAGCATATTTAGCAAGAAAAATCATCTTGGCAGTTTTAGAATTGGACAACAATTTATTTAACAAGATTAGCTTCATAACTTTGTGCAATTTTTGGCACGGGAGCTAGTCCTAACAAGTAACACACCATATCCAAAATTTAGATACAAAGGAGTTGTAGATTTAAAGTTATGACAGATCTAGGTTTTTCAAATTTGTATTTTTCATGTTAAAAATATTTAGAGTCAAGTCATGTGAGAATAACAAAAGTTGTGGGATTTCTCTCCGGAACCCAACAAAATTGGTTTGTCATTTTTCCGAATTTTTTACGAATTTCTAGTAATTTTCTAAGGCTGCGGACTGACTTGTAATAAAACTTAAATAGGTTTCCAAGCAACCGGGTCCTAGCTTTTACACAAAACACCCTAAACAAAACAAAATCGAAGCAATTCAACCCTTGGCGGAGAGGGCGGCGCGGGCGCGGCCGGCCCGGCCGGCCGGCGGCGCGGCGGCGCCGGCCGGGCAAGCGGCGGGCTCGACCATAGGCTCACCTAGGAGCCGTGGGTAGTCGGCATTGGGGGCGGAGGGGCGGCGGCGAGGGGTTTCGGTGGTGGCCGGCGGCGATGGCCGCGGCGGCTCGGGAAAGGCGGCGGGGAAACACGATGTCGGGCAACACACGAGCGTGTGAGCTACACCGGGGCCTAGGGAAGCTACGGAGCGACTAGCCGGCGGCGAGCGCGGGTGGAAGCACGAGCTCGGGGCGGCGGCGGTAATGGCGGCGGTGCGGCTCGGGGGTGGCGCGGGCGGGGAGCGAGGAGGGGCTTTTATAGGCGGCTCGGAGCGTCCGTGGGTGACGGCGGATGACGGCGAAGATACCCGCCGTGCTACGGCGGCTCGAGCAATGTGCGTACCGCGGCGACGCCGCCGACGGACCGCCGGTCCGTGGCGCGTGCGCGCGTGCGGCGGCGCGCGCGGCGCGGACTCGACGCGCCTAGGGGCGGGGGACGCATTGGGGTGCGGGCGACTCGGGCGGGGGCGAGCCTTGGGCGGTGCACGGCCTCGGGAGGCGCGGGCACGGACGCCGGGGCCGGCGGCGTGCGGCGGTGACGGGGCGGCGTGCGGGGCGCGCGACGTCGTGGCGTGCGGTGCTGCGGCCCACACTCGTGTTACGGGTGTTGTGTTTGACACGCGTTTTCTCCAAATTTTTGTATAGAAGTTGACCAAGTGATGAATACCAAAGTTGTAGATCTACCTACCCTTAACAATTTCTACGAAGGCTATATAGGGTTTTTCCTCACGAATTTGAATTGCAAGGATGCCAACTTTGAATGTCGACTGTTTTTGCAAACAAGTGAATTCGTCTTGCAACTCATTTTCCAAGCTTTTCCCTTCAAAATTTGAAATGCAAATCTACATGAAAGTTGTGTCCCTCATCAAGATGGACAACTTTCATAAAGGTAGAATTTTAAGTGTTTAGGTGAATTTTGGAGAACGCGACAAAAGTTCGGCAGTGCACCTTTGTGGACACTAGGGTGGCAAGGGGTTTGACCAAGCCCTTGACCATGAATTGGACCCACAAGTGTGTTTACTAGTCAAAAGGGGTCACTAGGGTAGGTTAGTGAGTTTTTCGAGGTGAGGGCCCAGGGTGACCGTGATTTGACCACCGTTGGCTACTTTGACCGATCGTTAGGGTTAATTAAAAACCCGGGGCGTCACACGGAAGCGTCGCTCAAAGCACGACTCGACGTAGCGATTCTTGCACGCCGAATGAAGATCACATAGTGACACATGCGGTAGTACCTCATCGAGTTGCGGATGCGCCGGAAGGTGCCGCGGATTTTATTGCGAAGGTTTAGAAAATGGAAAACGGCCACATCCTTGATGGAGTGGATGATGATCTTGGTGAGAAGTTCATCCGGCAAGGCAACAACATCAAGCACACCGCGGCGGCCATCAAGGAGAATGGAGAAAATAGCACGGCGACGGGGTTTGGAATTTGAATGGCGACGAGGGTTGAAGTTGGCAAGGAGGATTGAAGTTGAAGAGGGATGAAGTTGGCGACTAGGATTGAAGTTGAAAAAGGCGACGAGCGGCTCGAGGGTTGAAGGTTGAAGATGGCACCTCGGCCATGTCGTAATAAAACAATAAATGGAAATTGAAAAGGCTCCGCAGTTTGGTTGCTCGCCGTTGACAAGTGGGCCCGAAATCATTGCCCCGTCCCTTCTCCTTCCCGCCTAAGTGAAAGGCGACGTGTGGCTTCGCGCCCGAGACGGAGCTCGATGCGCAATCGAGTGGCATGTACTTGCGTAATGGAGTAGTGGGTGGGGGCGAGAGGCACCTAACGCTTCGCGTCTTGTCAATATAACTCCCTCGCCCGGTCGCCCTCCTATGCTTTCTCCCCTCGCTTCTTCTATAAGCTTATCATCTTTTTCTTCACTTCTTCATCCTCCTCGCGATTCACCACTACAAATCTTCGATCACCGAGAGAAGGAAGAGATGGCATCGAGGAGCCCACCACCGTAGAAGCGGGGACGAAGGGAGGACGACGACGACGAAAGCCGCCATCGGAAGAAGTTGGAGAAGGGGAAGGAGCCGGGCGGCCAAGGACGCCGACGAGGAACCGCTCTTCGACGACAATAAGTTTGTGGCCGAGGCGCTCGGGAGCGCCTTCGAAAGCTTGAAGGTATTGGCGAGGCCTTCGACATCAAGGCGCATCATGATGCGTACAAGGACCCGACCTTGAAGGGTCTCGCCTTCGGGATCCAAGGGTTGGCCGAGAAGCTCGAGAACCTCCCCGTGGTCAAGTGGGCCGCCCGCCGCCACTTCTTCTTCGACGACGGAGGCTCCGATGGCGACGATGGCGGTGACGACGGCGGCCAAGGCGGCGATGGCGGGACTCCGACTAACCGATAGACTCCTCTACCAATTAGTAACAATAATGTTTGTGTGGTTTTGTGTCTTCGTGCGGTTCTTGGACATGAACTACTTAGTTTGTCCGTGAATCATGAACTCGCTTAGTTAACTAGCTTGGTTGTTATATTTTGTATGTCACTCGATCTAATATACGCAAGATTAACCGGAGATCCGTTGTGATGAAATAGATCTCGCCGACGCCGATGCATGGGCCGGTGTCATTGGCGACGATGGTTAGTGAACCCGGACCGCATTTGTTGGCGGTTTGGTCCGCGCGGGTAGGCAACGGTTATCTTTTTTATATTGACTCGCCGACGTTGACGCGTGGGCTGTCACAATTTTTTTTGGAATGAAACTTGCTTCCCCGAATTATTAGAGCCCATAAAACAGCACCTAAAAAATCATCACAATTCGTATTTGGACATTCAGTGTTTGAATAAAATATCAACAGTCAAACTTGTGTGCCCAAAATTCATATATTTCGTTTTTACACCCCATGGTACTTATATAATAATTCTAATAACATCAAATTTTCTCTAAAAAATCTACAAATTGACTTGGCAACATAATTTGGGTACCTAAACTTGTCTTCGAAATTTCAACTGGTTTAGATGAAGGAATAATATACTTGTGTACAAATGTCTTTATCTCTCACATAGTTTCCTAGAATGTTTGCTTGAACATTGATGTTTTTCACACTTTGCAACATGTTCGAACTCATATGCATTTGAAAACTTAACAAAACCTTGTGTTCACCTTAAGCTTACGAATTGTAAAGTTCCGTCACTAATGGTTGTGTAAAACAAATATTATTTGTATGCTGTCGTACTTACAAAGAACAAAATAAGGCATATAAACATCACTCAATAAAAGAATGTACACTAAACAATGAAATTAATGAATAGATGTTGATTTTAGAAAAATTTAGAAAAAGTATCAAATTTGGACTAATAACGACGAAGAAATACTTGTTACAACATTTGATTGCGGATTAAAAGGAGAAATGGTAAGCTCGTTCTTCATTTGAATAGAACCGGCCCCACGATCATTAGCGACGCGGGCCGATAACCCGCGTCGGATTTGTTGCTCTCCCAAAATTTTACACGGATATTTCGAGCATCATACAAAAGCTAATCTACTACTACCGATTTCCTATTCTCTCGTAAGCGGTGGGGTTCCACACCCAAGAAATCTCATCTACATTGGAATCACTACCTCTGCGACTCCGCTCTCGGCCATTGACTAGAAACAGTTTCGCCATTGACCGTCTTGGGAACCTCTTCCCGTTTCCTGTGCTCTTGATCTTATCCCTTCCTCTCTTTTTTTGGAGATGATGACTACATTGGATGTTTGGATGGGGGTGTTAGTGTTAGTTTGTAGCAAACTAACACCAAAACTAACACTTTGGAGCCAAACACATGTGTTAATTTGGAGGTGTTAAAACCTACCACTAACGGCCGTATCATTTAATTCTACATTGGAATCACCGTACCTCCGTAGCTCGCTCTCGGCCATTGACTAGCAACGGTTCCCGCCGTCTTGACCGTCTTGGGAACCTTCCCGGCCGTTCCTTTGCTCTTGATCTTATCCCTTCCTTGTTTTTTCTATAAAAAGGCACCGACGCCTTTCGGTCCTCCTCACTTCAAGTTGCTTCCTTCTTCTCTAGATCTAGATTTAGCTATATGGTTCCTTCTTCTGATAGGAGTACAATAAAGTGAGTCACTTGCTTCCTTCTTCTCTAGATCTAGATCTAGCTATGGCGCAAAGAATAGATCTTGTAGGGCGCAAGCTTTTGCTTTTCTCTCTTCTTCCTCCTCCTCGATCTCTCAGTTGCTAGAAGAATTCTTGTGATAGGGGGTGATTGGGTTGCTCATCCCTCGGACACAGCTGTGAGAAGAATTCTTGTGACATACCCCTTGCTCGTAGCCGTGTCCGAGGAAGGTAGCCCAGAACCTCCTAGCATCAGGATGTACAAGCCGACGGAAAGCTTGCTGCAACTTCTCCGTCACACTTGGGCTTCCTTTTGCTTCCCCTTTCTCCTCCAGGAGGAGGGATTTTATAAGGAATATGTTTCCACCCTCTCTCGTATTATTTTTCCTCTCTTGTGTTCACTTGGAAGATGAGGAAGCGACGAGAATCCGGATGGAGCATATCTCATTATTTTTCCTTGTAAGATGAGCATAACTATGGAAAGCTTTTGTCTTGCAAACCAAAATTAGGGTTGCTAGACGAAGCTGTCCTTAATTAGTCATGCAAGGAATCA
This sequence comes from Cenchrus americanus, assembly GCA_947561735.1. Classification (NCBI taxonomy): domain Eukaryota; kingdom Viridiplantae; phylum Streptophyta; class Magnoliopsida; order Poales; family Poaceae; genus Cenchrus; species Cenchrus americanus. The sequence continues at coordinate 108,376,493 of OX387243.1, forward strand.
AGTCTCTAAGCCGTCAGCAGAAATGGAGCTTGTTCGATGACCACGTGCAAAGAAGATCGACGACCGCGAGCAAGATCGATGTGTGTGTGTGATTTTGCATATCTCGTCATGAAGATATGGCCGCGGTGTAACCTTGTTCGATGTATCAATGATGACCGTAATTTGTGTGTGTGTGTGTGTGATTTTGCATCTCAAGAGACATGCTTTGGTGATTATCTCTCGTGCAAGTACAATTTTTTGTATGATTTACCTACTCACTTGCAAAGCTTGTGACTATCTCAACAAGTTTGGCAAATCAACTTGTTTCTCTCGAGATTCCCGATCTAGATCTTTTTTTACTTGGCATATCTTTTTAGAAGTTGGCAAGGCACAAGATTTGCCAAGTAAAATTTGGCAAACTCTTGGAGATGCTCTAATCCGTCTCTCTTTTGACGTAATCTGTTCGTGATTTCGCATATCTTCTTGCCCATAACAAAAGCAACGCGCGGTTCGTTAGTCCTCGTCTCTTGCCCGTAACAAAGGCGACGCCGGTTCGTTAGTCCTCATCTCTTGCCCGTAACAAAGCCGACGTTGGTTCGTTAGTCCTCGTCTCTTGCCCGTTACGCGAACCGCGTAATATAAACGAGTATATATAGTATCTTTGGCAAAATATATTACAAGCGAGGATTCAAATTCCACCACATCCCATATATTACAAAAAGGATTGAATATTCCACCAATACATCACATCCTTTATATTCCAAAACGGATTCCATTTCCACCAATAGAAACATCCTCCGGCAATACAAAAAGGATTCAGCAGAAATCGGGCTTGCTTTTTCTTCCTTGATTTCGTATATGGATTTTTTCACTATGATCACTTCACAAGTACGGTGTTTTGTTAGTTCCGAAGAGTTGGGGCTTGTATGAAGTGTCAAAGGATGGAATTTCGTCAAACTGGTTGTATTCCTCCTCCTCAACAACATTTTCAATCCCCACAATCCTTTTTTTCCAGGCATAACCACAGACCAATTCTTCTTTGCAAGTTTAGGTACATAGAACACTTGCTCAACATCGTTGGCGAAGACAAACGGTTCGTTTTGTAACCAAAGACCCGGAGATCAACACTAACATAACCATATTTATCCTTGCTCACAGCTCTCTTCCCATTGGTGACCCATCTAGACCGAAACAAGGCTATCTTCAATCCTACATAATCAAGCTCCCATATCTCCTCTATTTGACCATAATATGTGTCTGTTTCCGTGTCATCATCATCGTCATGACTGTCATCAACGACGGCCCGTACACGCACACCACTATTTTGATAGATGCTCTTTTCATCCGGGGTCATGGTGTAGAACGTGTATCCATTGATATCCATTCCTTCATATCTTGTAATAGTGAACAATGGCCCTGCTGCTAGATTCCTTATCTCGTCGGTAATTACAACATTATTACTGCATGTCTCGTCATAATCTCAGAGCCACCTATTGAAACCTTGCATGTGCATCTTTGCAAGCCAAGCCCTACCACGGTTAGGGTTGTCTTCACGTAGTTGTCATTTGTGCTCATTGGCAAATGGTGTAATTAGGTGCAGCTGTTGTATCACGGTGAAATGAGCCTTTTTGAAGGAATCTACATCCGGAGTGACCGACCTTTCCCCATAGTCCCAACACCGAAAGCCTACCTTCATGCCGTGAGCAAGGCACACCAATGGGGTTTTGTGGGTCCATATAACCCATGGCCCACTCCATTGCTTTGATGGTCTCGTAGCCACGAACAATGGCTCCCTCCGAAATAACTCGTTATGTACCAATGATTTCGAGGAATCCATAGAACCTCTCATATGGAAACATCCGATGAAGGTAAGATGGGCCAAGGAACCAGATTTCCCTGGCGAGATGTGCTCGTTAGATGCGGCATGAGATCAAAGAATGACGGTGGGAAGGTAGCTTCAAGTAGGCATAGGGTCTCGAAATGCCTCCTCTCCAAGTCCAATAATTTTTCCTCATCAATCACTTTTTGTTCTATTGCATTGAAGAATAAACACAAGCTCGTGACCGCGTTGCGAACTAGTTCGTCTTGATACCTCTAAGTGCAACGGGAAGAAGAGTTGTCATCGGCACATGGAAATCATGAGATTTCATCAAGTTGAAATTCATTTTATTGTCTTTCACCGACACTAGCCTCTTGAAGTTTGATGAGTAGCATGAAGGTACTTTCAAATCATGAAAAAAGCCGACGAATTCTTTTCTCTCTGCCTTTGACAAGGTGGTTGCGGCAACGGGAAGGTTCGTCCCCGTCTCTCGTTTCCTCCGCATAGAGCTCCGCCTAATGCCCACTGGCTCTTTAAGATCCTCCCTTGCATTTTTATGATCTTTTCCTTTGGACTTCTCTTGTAGCAATGTTCCACAAGTAGCTTCACACACATTCTTCTCGACTTGCATGTTGTCAATCGAATGACGCACATCCAACATCGGCCAATACTCTAGCTCCGATAGAATTGATTTCTTGTTCCACATTCCTTCTTCTTTTTCACCATCTCGTTTCTTTCTTTTGCCAAGGGTTTTTCGGTCGGTTTGGGTAACTCCTCGATAGTTTTGATGTCCTTGACTTTCAAGTGGACAAAATCTCCGGTCACATGCAACGGAGCCTCTCGATTCTCCTTTTCCCCATTAAATTGACAATCCATGTCCCGGTATGGATGTTTCTTGCCGAGGAAACGACGGTGCCCCATGAATACGTATTTCTTTGAATGTCTTAGCCATATTGCGCAAGTATCTTCCAAGTAGTGTGGGCAAGCCGCACCTTTCCTTTTACTGCGGCCGAGAGGTTGCGGCGAGCGGGTTGTCGTTGATGGTGGTAAACAACATGCCATGCATTGTGAACTCTTCACGCTTGTACTCATCCCAAACCTCGGCACACCGGGCTTCCACAATATCTTCAAGTCATCAACTAGTGGTCGTAAGTAGACATCAATACGGTCGCCGGAGTTGCTTTGGCCGGAGACCAATATTGTCGCATCATATATTCTCGTTTCTTGCATAGCCGGGGTGGAAGGTTGTACAACGACAAGACGACAGGGCCGGGTGCTATGTGTTGAGCTCGGTTACCGAATGGGTTCACGCCATCCGTGCTCATAGCAAAACGTATGCTCCTTGCATCGTCAAACCATGGGAAGTGGGTATTAATGTTACCCCATTTCGCCGCATCTGCGGGGTGCCTAAACTTGCCATCTTTCTTATAATTAAGCTCCTTTCGGCCTTCGTCATGCCAATGAAGAGTTTGGTCTCCTTTCGTGTTGCGAACCATCTTCTCGGCCGACCCTCACGGGAGCCCCTCTCGTTAGCCTTCTTCTTCTTGCCTCCGATCTCGCCGGCTCGTTCTCGTCATCGGCATTATTATCATCTCCACCATCCTTTTTTCTCTTGTACCGATCATAGCCACACTTGGGGCACTTGTCAAGGTCGCATAATCTCCACGGAACAATACACAACTTGTTCTTGCATGCATGAATTTTTTTCAACCTCTATTCCCGGAGGGACAGATTATCTTCTTCGCCTCATAGACGGACTCGCTATTTGGTTTCCTTCGGGTAGCATGTCTCTAAGAACATCCAATAGATGTTTGAAACTTTTGTTGCTCCAACCATGATCCGTCTTAAGCTACGTAAATTTTAGATCATTAGAAAGGCGAGAGTACTTCGGCAATCGGGATAGATGGATTTCTTTGAATCTTCAATGAGCTGCTTGACCTCGCTAATTCAGAAGGTGTGTACACTCGTTGAAACTCAATATCCCGCAACATTTGATCAACATTGTGCACACGTTGCAACACCTCACCATCATCGAAGCCCCTAACTTCTTGATCAGTGATATCCTCAGGTCTCAACACATTTGGTGGGAATAATGGTTCATTTCCCTCAAAAAGTCCACTGTCATCAAGGTCTTCATCATGGTTAGCATGGTGTCGCACTTCACCTTCATTTAGGCGATCTGCTTCTAGTTCATTAAGGCCTCCTCACCATGTTTATTCCAACACGTGTAATGTTTTGTGAAACCACGTGTGACCAAATGATGAAAAATGATTTCCCGTTGTGCGAATTTCTTTTGGTTGAGACCATCAATACAGGGGCAAAGCATTGCCTGAACACCACGGTTTCTCATATCCGCCTCTGCTTGATTTAGAAAACCATTGACCTCGCTTAAGAAATTCTCCCAATCTTCTTGGGGCTGTCTGTACATCCAAGCCCGAGCGCGCAGACGCCATCCGCATTCCTTACACCAAATGAGCATAATTCATCACACAAAAAGACAGTCGAAGAATTTCAATAAAATGGGCCAATTGATTTCCTCCTTGACGAGGACTTTCTACACGAGCCGAGCGCGGCCGAGGAGGAGATCGGAGGCGCGGAGGACGGCGTGGTCGACATCCGCTGCGGCCCCTTTCGCCATCGCGCAATCCTTAGAGCGCGTGCGGTGGCGGCGGTGAACGAGACAGGCGGTAGGGACATTTGAGCACACGGATCAAGTGAGTGACCTTCGAGGAGAGAGAGAGAGTGAGTGTTGTTGTCGGAATAGGAGTGGCCTAGCTTCGCGGAGAGAGAGCGAGTGGTGTCAAAAGGATAAGATACGGATACACAAGTGAGATAACAACGTGCGTCTCGGATGTGAGAAAAAAGGCGACCCCGGGTGCCCATCAAAGGAGACGCATCCTACAAGCATGCGTCTCCGGTATGAACTTATCGGTAACGGACTTTACACCCCGTTACCAATACGGCGGCGACCGATAACGGACTTAAGCGACCCGTTATCGATAGGGCATTAATCGGTAATGGAGTTTACAAGCCCGTTACCGATAGGTTTAACATTTGTAACGAGACTCTTTTAACATTCGTTACAAAGAATTTATGTAACAAGCATTTAAGAAGCCCGTTACCGAAGTCCACATTGGTAACGGGCATTGTGGAGGCCAACCCGGGGTCGTCCGGCGTGCTTATAGGCAACGGGCGCCAAACAACAACCGTTACGGATGTGGGTGGATGTAACGGGCGTTAAGGGCCCGTTACAAATCTTTGTGTGGCCTATTTGAGGTTTTCACGTAGTGCTATAAAATCCATAATGATTTCTTCCCACTTCCCTTCGGGTACTTGCAATGGTTGAAGCAACCCTGTTGGTCTTTGGTGCTCGCTTTTACCCTTCGACATACATCACACGGTGCAACGTGGGCCGTAACATCCTTTTTCATACTGTACCACCAATACTTCGCTTTAAATCTTGATACATTTTGGTACCGCCGGATGTATAGAGAATGCTTCGAATCATGTGCTTCTTTCGGTATGGTTTCACAAAGATGTTTGATTTACGGCACACAAATCCTGTTCTTAAACCAGATAGTTCCTTGTTCATCTTCTACGAATTCGGAACTTTGCCTAGTTCAATCAACTTCTTATATTCCTTAATCGTTTCGTCATTCAATTGTCCCTTTCTAATCTCTTGTTCAAGAGTTGACTCAATTTCCAAGGTCATGGTTTCACTTTGTGCGGCTATCCCAGCATTAAGTTGTGCCATTTCCCAACACAATTCATGAGGCATCAAACGAACTACTAACATATTTGCGACTTTTACGACTTAAAGCATCTGCTACAACATTTGCCTTTCCGGGACATATCCAAGTCTTAGTCTTTAGTTAACGCCAACCATCGCGTTGTCCGAGATTTAGATCCCTTTCGGTGAAGATATACTTCAAACTTTTGTGATCCGTGAATATCCGACACTTATTACGAATCATATAATGCCTCCAAATCTTCAACGCGTGCATAATGGTCGCTAACTCTAGATCATGAGTGGGATAGTTTTGTTCATGTTTCCTTAGCCGCCTAGAAGCATATGTGTTGACGGTGAAAATCCGTCAACCTAGCCATGAGTTTACATTCGGTGTTGGCATAAATTTTGTATCTTATTCATTGGTACTAACCCCCGTGGTATAACAAGTTCACTTGTGCATGTCGGTTTTGGAGTTAAGTGTTTACGCGGGGTTTTAACGATGAAAGCAAGACTTCCGGGATAAGTTCATTAAGCACCTCATGACAAGACCTTGAAGCCCGATACAAGTCAAGCAATGAAGTGAACATGACTCCAAGAGCCCAAGGACCAAGCCCGAGAAGATGATAAACTCCGAGGACCGAACCGAGAAAAGTCTTTGAATCTTGCAAGACAAGGAATTGAGTCCAATTCGGAGAGAAACCGACGTCAAGGGCCCACATGCAAAAAGGGGAGAACATCTAGAAGACGTGGGAAGCAACAGGGCGAAGCGAGCCGCGGGATGGGCCGGGTGAGCCCGGGCCGGCCGGCCCGGGCCGGCCGGCCCGCCCCCAATTCGGGGCCCAATCGGCCTCTCCTTTGACCTAATTGCTTCTCGGGCTATAAATAGCCCCCCGACCGAGAGCCACGCGAACGGAAGTCGTAATCCGCCGCCGAGGAGCGAGAGAAGCTTGAGGGACACCATCTCGGAGATGAGGGTCGTGCTAGTTGTCTAGGGTTTCCCTAGCCGACGTGGGAACCTTGCATGGAAGACCACGTCGGAGCTCGGAGCGAGGATCAAGATCGAGGGAGGGCCCGGTGGTGATCTTGTTCATGTAATCATTCATGCTTGAAGTTTGTAAGTGAATTCGATTTCTAGCGATCAAGTGCCTTCTTGATGATTTTGTTTTCTTCTTGGTTTTGCTTCTTCTACGATCTATACTTAAGATAGATTACATAGGGTGCTCTTGTAGCCGCGGTGGCTAGAGGTGCATACCGGACCGGCCAAGTGATTTCAACTTGTTCTATCGAAGTCGCCCTAGACTACCCGCATGAATAGGAATACGTTGTGACGGAATGGGGGTTCCGAAAGGCGGGCGTTTTCGGAGTCGGATGGGAAGGCCACGATTTAAAGATGCTTTTAATGAGATTCGCTTTACTATCTTCATCTATCTTGTTTGGAGCTACAACATAAGCATGATCTAGATTCTCTAGATTGGTTATCTCTTGCTTTCTCTTGGTACCTCTTTAGTAGATTAGATTAGATTGGTTTTCTTTATGAGTTAGTAGATTAGATGCAACTTACCTTCATAAGATAGCTTACCTTGCTTTACTAGATTGAATCCTTGCGTTGCACATTGTTCCACGGATTCGATACCTTGGGTTCACCACTCAAGGGAAGAAGGGTCCCTTGACTACGACGGGAGACTTGTCCGCTTGCAAGTCATAAACGAACTTTGATACAACTATTAACCGTCAACAAGCCCCTTTTTACGGCGCCGTTGCCGGGAACAAGCAATCAAGATCCGATCTAGTATCGCTTATCTTTCAGTTTTTCTTTTGATTTTCTTCTCGCATCTCTTAAGTTTGATCATCCTCAAAAAGAAAAACAATTCAATCTAATCTAGTTTTGATTAACCCTAATTTTTCTTTTCTTTTTAGATTTTTGTTTTATCACTAACCCTAACGGAGATGGTTGGCTACCTCTCCAAGAAACCCAAACTTTTTTGTGGATGATCCGGGAAAACTTTACGAGGCAAAGGTGACGTGCAACACAAGCTAAAGGATTGGAAACCCTAGATCCAAAGTCGAAGGACCGTCAAAATCTCCAAGGGAATCACCACCTCCAAGTCCAAAGGAAGATCAACCTCAACCACGGAGCGCTACGCACCCGGACATCATTGATCTACCTATCATAAACCTTCAAGATGCGGGAGGCCGTTCAAGATCAAGGTCTCAACTATCCGCATGACGATTGCGAGAGCCGAATGCATACGAGCCGGATTCCTTGAGTGGCATATCGGTTCACTTAAGAGGAGGATGGAGAAGATGGAGATGGAGAAAGAAGCTCGAACACCTAAAGGTCGCCAAGGCAAGATCCACATGCGAAGTGTTCATCATGATGAAGATGCTAGAGACGCAAGTGGGACAACTTGTCGGGCGCCGATGGGTAACAAAGAAGAATTTCGGAGACAACTCCAAGGTCCCAAGACGGCGAAAGGCTACTCAAACTCACTCGGGAGAGATGAAGATCACAACCGAAGACCGGGATTCGAGATGCCGAGCCACAAGGAAGTTGTTGCATCCGTCGAGACCAAAGGACAAAGCCGACTGTGAAGACCAAAAAAATTGACTAAGCCAAAGTGGGTACCCAAGATTGCAACGCCCGCAAAGAGCGTTGATCGGAGTAATCAAGTGAAGAAGTCTAGCCATGGACTATAAACGAAGCGCTAGGCGGGAGGCAACCCGTTTCGTCGAGTCAAGAATAAGCTACGGGAGGACAACCCGATTCCGGGTTTTTCGAGTTTTTATAATTCAGTTTTGAATTTTACTACGCAAAACCTTAGACTTAGAATGGTTGATCAATATTAGAGACATAATTCTTGGTTGAATATTTTGCTTGATCATAAACCCTTTACATGAACCATCCTATGTGATTGTTTGCTTCTTTTTCGAGAAACCACAACCAAAAAAAAATTCAGAACCTAACTCAACCCTTCACCCTCATTATGGTGCTGTTGTTGACTTGTTTTTCATGCTAAAAACACACGAGTAGAGCCACAACTTGTATCTAGATGTTATTTAAATTTCAGCATGTGGTAGGGCTCGCGTGAACCTAGAAGCTTGATTTTTGGTTGGTTTAAAAATCCATATCCTTGGTTTCTCTAAGATTAGAATTTTTCTAAGCCTCACTTAATTTTATTTCATTCAAAATCTCTCTCATCTAATCAAAATTAGGACCTAAACCTATGCCCCCATGATCAAGCCGGGAAAAGCTTGCTCTCAACTAATGAAGGCAAACTATACGGTGAGACCGAAATCGACGTAGTCGAAAAATATTTTCGACTTACATTTGTTTTTAATTGGTTAAAAACTTCTCTAAATTTACGCTTGAGCTCTTGCATGGCTCGAAAAATATTTTTAAATTTCGAAATAAGAGGAGTGCTTAGCCTTAAACATATTTAAAGGGAGGCAATCTAGTTAACCTAACCATGCATGCACCATGATACATCACGGGATGCCCCTCCAACATATTTAAACCACATGCAAAGTACAAGCATGGGGGGCAGCCAAGGCTTTGTTTTGTAGGAATATCATGGATGCATGTGAGGCAAGGGAGTATGGAAGTGAGTCAAAGCGAAAACATCAAGTGGAAGGAGCAATAATGCAAGTGAAGGAGTGGACGGGAACGTTTGGAAGGTGTACGCGATCACGAAGCAACATGAATGCACTAGAGAAGAACCGCGCCAAGAGGAGGAGAGAGGTAAGTCTTTCATCCAACTCTTTGTTCGTGTGCTCTAGTTTGTAGGCCGGAACCACCTTAGACTTAGCCATCCACCGCGTTTGTTTCGTGCAACAAATCACATCCTCAATCCACTCAAAGTCCGGACTCCAAAAAAATATTTGTGTACCTTGTTACCGGGTGAAAACCCCGGATATATATTTGTGAGGGAGAGTGCTGCAATCATGGAGGAAAACTACAAGCCTTTTCACTGAAGAAGAAGGGATCATCGTCGTTTAAGCCATCAACCTCTTCGAGGAGGCACTCGGTTTCCGAGTTTCCTCGGAGTATGGAGGAGGACACGGCACCGCCGAGGAGGAACCACTCTTCTCCTTGGTGGCATGAGGGCCACACGAAACTCGTTTATGAGGTTCACCAAACTTCAATAACATATGGAGGAGCCGCCCGTCCAACCTCACCACTTGACACGATCATCCGCTCCACCTCCATATGCTCCGCGGTATTCCGAGGGGTATGTCATCATGACGGAGGAGGAGAAGAAGCTCGCTCGCCTTAAGTAGAGGCTTGTAGCGAACGCCGACATCGACGACCAAGCTCTCCACATATTGGGTTTCACACGGGACACGGTGCAATTCTCTAACGGAGTGTCGGCAAACACCCACAAGGAATTCGCCTAGGAAATTTTCGTGACCATGGCGCATACCCTTGATGAAGGAGTGCTCGAGTCTCTCATTCCGTTGGAGGGAGCCCACAAGTGGAGAAGAAGGAAGACACCGTCGGAAGGGTAACCTTGATCAATGATGCTATTTCTAGCACCTTGATGGGGTAATCTCCTTTCATCCATGGGTTGCAATCGATCTTGACATGTAATCACACTTTGTTGGATTATCTATCTATCGTCTTTTGTTGGAAATACTTTAATGCTTAAGGCTAGCAACCATGCCGCAAAGGGAGTAAGGCCTCAATGCTTCCTTGGATCCATTCAACACAATCCCTGATAGATTAGATTGGTTTTCATGTTCGAAATGATTGCATGTTCTAGTATCGTAGACCCATGGGCAAGTGTCTCCTATTTTCAAAAGGGAGCTCCGGAACAAGTGGATATGCATGAGGCACATGGGAAGGTTTTTGGAGTATGATCACGGGAAGAGACCATCAACGAAGAAATACTATCCGGAACCCCATCATCCAAGTGTGTCACTTTTGTGCAAGTGGATTTTTGGGAGAACAAGAGAGACAAAGATAACCAACACGGAGTTGAATTGGCTTTACTTGGCTTTGATTGCCAAGTGGCCAATAGACCCCACTCACCTATGATCAACCGGTGGTGTTGTTAAGCAACATCGAGTTCGGAAGATATTGGTTCGGGGTGTTACCTCTCCATATTGGCTATCTCTTTAAAACCGGGTATTACCGGGAACCCAAATCATCTCCTACCCGGGACTTCCCTAGGAATATATGAAGAAAGGAAAATATAAGAGTGAAGATGAGAGAGGAGACTTCCGAGTGGCCTAGGTGAATTTGCCCCTTCCGGATTGAAGATTAAGACTTTTCTTGAGGGGAAGAAGATCGGTTAGAGGAAGGACTTCTTGTGCCGGCAAAGAAAAAAATAATTATAGGAGAAGGATCTTCTATGGCCCAAGAAGGAGGTGCACAACAAAATTATGTCATACCATTCGGAGAAATTCCAGCATCGCCAAATTACTACGGTGGTGTACCAATGCAAGCATGGGGGAGTGGTGCAGCCATACCCCCACCATTTTTGCGGTGCCCAACGTAGCCTTTGCGGAGCCATATGCACACCTTCCTCAACCACAACAAAATGTAGCCACCATTGGAGGATACGCTGCAAGGAACGTGCAAAATATTGCAGCCTTCCAAACCAATGCAAACCAAATGGGTGAAGGTAATGCAACATTCGCTTATGAGCTTTGACACCTTCACCTAGCACCGTCGGACAATTCATAGGAGGAGTGGTGCATTCCTATTGCAAGTAAGGGTACAACAACCAAGACTATCAATATCAACCATCGGCGGAAGATTAGAGAGAGGAGGAGCTTTAGTTATCTTTCCTTTACCCCCCTTTTCTTTAATTTTCAGCTTGTTTGCGCCTATGTTTGCGTAGTATTTTCAGCTTTGCTTTAATTTTTAGTGTTAGTTTAATTTTTCAGCGTGTGTCTTAGTTTTTATTTTCATCATGAATAATGTCACCACCAAGTTTTTACCTTTGGTAAAGTTACAAAGTTTGTGCCATGATGATATATGATTATAATTGCCGCTTTGTTTATCTTTGTAATTGATTTATGCATGTTTGAACTAGTGCTCTCTTAAAAATACAAATCTGAAATTATCTAAATGCTAGCTTAATCTTTAGCGGAGGTTATGATTAAAATAAAGACCCATATTGATTTATGTGCTCTCAAGTTATGAATAGATTAAAGATGTCTTTTATGCTCAAAAATATTGCTAACCTTGTCACAAATATCACTTGTGTGTTGCTCAACCTATCCAGAGCCTTATATATATTTGAGTGCATAAACTTTAGTGTACAAGATTTATTTTTGAGTGAGTTATTGCGAGGCCATGATTTCTCCGGCCCGAGACTAAGAATTTGGTCATTCCATTTTGCGTATCTATCTTTTTGCTAGCCTTTTATCCGTGCATTGTGTATCCCCGCATTGGAGATCTCACAAACTTCGCCGGATATCCACCCTTAAAACCAAATATCATCTTTTGTGTTTACCTCCTTGACCACAACCTATTGTTGAGAATGGATCATCAATTCAAGGAAGATCGCAAGACGGTGCCAACATTGAACATTTCAAGTATCTCTCCAAGGAAAAATACTCCGGTACCTACCTTATTTTTCGCCTCTTTGCTCGAGGACGAGCAACGTCTAAGCATGGGGGAGGAGGTAGGTACGGTGCGGTTTTAGAGTTAAAAGGGGAATATTAAAAAAATGATGATGAAAGAAAAAAATCCGGCGATAATCATGACTTTCAAGGTAAAGAAAAATATATATATATATATATATATAATGAATGAAAGAAAGAAAGAAAGAAAAGAATGAGAAATATGAGAAAGAGAAAAAAAATATGAGTATGCGTAAAGTGAACTCCCTAGGTTCTCTAAAAGTGCATTCAAGGCTTCAAGTTAAAAAGATCCATTCTCATTTTCCAATCATGTGCAATCCGATAACGAGGACTTCCTTTGTGCCTCGGGATCACTCTTCGCCATTTGCACATGTCCACTCATCTAAAAGTGTGTGTATTTTTCTCTTTCCCCTCCTTGATTTAACATTATTTTCCAATGACCTTTTTGACGAGTCTCGGTAAGACCATGAGAAGCTTGTCTTGTTTTGACAACACCTCATTTATAAAATCTTGTTAGGACTAAACTTTCCTAAAGCTCCATATAAAGCCTACCACATATATATATATATATATATATATATATATATATATATATATATATATATATATATATATATATATATGAGAGGGAAAGGAGTAGAATATATAGGCTTGAGAGACAAGTGAGATGAGAGTTCATGAGCAATATACGAGATGATTTAAATTTGTGAATTTGGTTTAGCACTTTTCTTTATCTCATTCTTTATTTCAAAAATTCGAGATCTATTTAAACTTTGTGAGCATGTTAATACTTGTGGGATAAGCTTAATTAAATATCTACCCTCCGTAGGGATGAAGGCTAGTACATTATGGAACTTTAACGAATTAAACTTTTGAGAGCATTATGTTTTTTTTCATGTATGATCAAGTGCAAGGTTTAAACATTGTTTGGCAATGATGATATCCATCGAAGGCTTACTCGAGGACGAGCAAGGTTTAAGCATGGGGGAGATGTTGACGGTGAAAATCCGTCAACCTAGCCATGAGTTTACCTTCGGTGTTGGCATAACTTTTGTATCTTATTCATTGGTACTAACCCCCGTGGTATAACAAGTTCACTTGTGCATGTCGGTTTTGGAGTTAAGTGTTTACGCGGGGTTTTAACGATGAAAGCAAGACTTTAGGGATAAGTTCATTAAGCACCTCATGACAAGACCTTGAAGCCCGATACAAGTCAAGCAATGAAGTGAACATGACTCCAAGAGCCCAAGGACCAAGCCCGAGAAGATGATAAACTCCGAGGACCGAACCGAGAAAAGTCTTGAATCTTGCAAGACAAGGAATTGAGTCCAATTCGGAGAGAAACCGACGTCAAGGGCCCACATGCAAAAAGGGGAGAACATCTAGAAGACGTGGGAAGCAACACCGGGCGAAGCGAGCCGCGGGATGGGCCGGGTGGGCCCGGGCCGGCCGGCCCAGCCGGCCGGCCCGGCCCAATTCGGGGCCCAATCGGCCTCTCCTTTGACCTAATTGCTTCTCGGGCTATAAATAGCCCCCACGACCGAGAGCCACGCGAACGGAAGTCGTAATCCGCCGCCGAGGAGCGAGAGAAGCTTGAGGGACACCATCTCGGAGATGAGGGTCGTGCTAGTTGTCTAGGGTTTCCCTAGCCGACGTGGGAACCTTGCATGGAAGACCACGTCGGAGCTCGGGAGCGAGGATCAAGATCGAGGGAGGTCCCCGGTGGTGATCTTGTTCATGTAATCATTAATCTTGAAGTTTGTAAGTGAATTCGATTTCTAGCGATCAAGTGCCTTCTTGATGATTTTGTTTTCTTCTTGGTTTTGCTTCTTCTACGATCTATACTTAAGATAGATTACATAGGGTGCTCTTGTAGCCGCGGTGGCTAGAGGTGCATACGGACCGGCCAAGTGATTTCAACTTGTTCTATCGAAGTCGCCCTAGACTACCCGCATGAATAGGAATACGTTGTGACGAACGGGGGTTCGAAAGGCGGGCGTTTTCGGAGTCGGATGGGAAAGCCACGATTTAAAGATGCTTTTAATGAGATTCGCTTTACTATCTTCATCTATCTTGTTTGGAGCTACAACATAAGCATGATCTAGATTCTCTAGATTGGTTATCTCTTGCTTTCTCTTGGTACCTTTTTAGTAGATTAGATTAGATTCATTTTCTTTATGAGTTAGTAGATTAGATGCAACTTACCTTCATAAGATAGCTTACCTTGCTTTACTAGATTGAATTCTTGCGTTGCACATTGTTCCACGGATTCGATACCTTGGGTTCACCACTCGAGGGAAGAAGGGTCCCTTGACTACGACGGGAGACTTGTCCGCTTGCAAGTCACAAACGAACTTTGATACAACTATTAACCGTCAACAATATGCTACCACTTTTCCTTCTTGCATCAAGACACAACCAAGACCTTGTCGTGATGCATCACGGTACACATCGAACCCTTTGTGTATATACGGCATTATCGATGCGGGGGTGGTAGTCGGTTTCTTCTTCAATTTCTCAAAACAAGCTTGGCATCGTCATCCCACTTGAACTCTTTTCCCTTTTCCAATAAGGATGTAAGTGGTTTCACAATCTTCGAGAACCCCTCAATAAACCGACGGTAATAACCCGCCAAACCAAGAAAACTCCGATGTCCAGGTACAATCTTAGGTGGATTCCAATTTAACACATCATGAATCTTACTTGGATCCACAACAATCCCTCCATCAGTAATGATGTGCCCAAGGAAGGAGACTTCTTTTAACCAAAAATCACACTTACTGAACTTAGCATATAACTGATGTTCTCGAAGCTTCTGCAATACCAATCTCAAGTGTTCCTCATGCTCTTCTTCATTTCGAGAAAACACTAAGATGTCATCGATGAAGACCACTACAAACTTATCCAGGTACTCCATGAAAACCTTGTTTATCAGGTACATAAAGTAGGCTGGGGCATTGGTTAATCCAAAGGACATCACTGTAAACTCATACAAACCATATCTAGATGTGAAAGCTGTCTTTGGAATATCCTCCATACGAATCTTCAACTGATGGTAACCAGATCGTAAATCTATCTTAGAGAAAACTTTCACTCCTCTCATCGATCGAACGGATCCTCGATCCGGGGTAAACGATATTTATTTTTGATAGTGACTTCATTGAGAGATCGATGATCTACACACATCCTCCTAGATCCATCCTTTTTATCTACGAAGAGTGTGGGGCTCCCCATGGTGATGAACTAGGACGATAAATCCTTTACTTAACAACTCTTCGTTTGTTTCTTTAGTTCGACCAAATCCTTGACATCCATTCTATACGGTCTCTTAGATATAGGAGCGGTGCCGGGTAAGAGTTCGATGCTGAATTCAATATCTCGGTCGGGTGGCATACCCGGTAAGTCATCGAGAAACACATCCGGATACTCATTCACCACTTTGATATCTTCTAGAACTTTTTCCTTCATTGAATTTACTATCTCCTTTCCGGTAGGTGACGGTGCGACAATAAACTCTATTTTTTTCCCCTTGTGAACTAGTCAAATGAAGCCGACTTCTCTCGGCATCGTATAACCCCATCATACTTTCTTAACCGAGTCCATCCCTAGAATCACATCTATGCCCCATGATTTTAAGACCACTAGATTGGATGGAAAGTCTACCCCCATAATTTTAAGATTTACTTGTGGGCATAGATGACTGGCTTTCACATCACCGCCCGGGGAACTAACAAGCAATGGTTTCTTCATTGGACTCACAGGCATATTATGCTTTGCTACGACCGATCGAGTTATAAATGAATGTGTAGCTCTTTAAACAAATAGTACTATGGCGGGTACGAGTTGATAGGAAACGTACCCAACACAACCCCGAAGCGTCCCGAGCACTCGCTCCACAATCATGTTGTTCACCTTGTTGCGCACATAGTTATGCTGAGCTTTATTGCACGGAGTGCACGATATTCGAGGGCGTGCTTGAGTCAATGGTTGTCCGGCTTTTCGAATATTGCTTCTGCGGGGGAGTCCGCATCCCGCGCTTAGGACGGTTGTTAGCATAGTGTCCTAACTTGCCACACTTGAAACACCCATTAGGCTGCACTGGAGTTGTGTTCCTCACAGGTGCACCTGAAGTATGAGCTGAGCGGTTTTGCTGGAAGTTTGGGGTGCGGGGAGTTTGTGGGTTGAAGCGTTGGGGCTCTTTGGAACGAGCGGCGCACGGTCGCAAGTTTTAAGGGTATTTTCCACCCTATCCTCTAGAGCGGAACCGTGGGTTCCGTGGGAAGCTATAGCGTGGACGGGTGTTCTTGCTAGACCGTCCCCGGGATTGGAACTTACACTTTTGCTCGCCGAACTCTTTGCGCTTATTCTCCAAGCCAATTGCCTTGTTTAGCAAGGTAGCAAAGTCACGGGAAAGTATGGCTGCGAAGGCCGGTAATTCGGTGGCCCTATCGGACCGTCCGGGGAAACGTTCTCGCCTCTTTGGATCGGTGTTGACCTCATCGGGGGCGTAGCGAGACAAGGCGAGTAAATTTGTCTAGGTATTCATTCACGGACATATTGCCCTATTTCGAGCAAGAAACTCCCTCTGTTTCGGCTTCGGTTCCCATCGGGGATATGGTGTGCACGAAAAGCGTCCCCGAACGGTTGCCGGGTAATAGTGTTGGGTGCGGGGGTGAGCGGCGAGTATAAGCATCCCACCAATCTCTCATGCTAGCCTTTCCAACCATCCGAAGCGTACAAGACCATTTCACGGTTAGTGCACCGTGCCCTTTCCGGCTTTTTAGTAATGATTTTTAACCAATCATCGGCGTCCGGAGGATCGGTTGAATGGGAGTAGGTAGGTGGGTGGTGGCTCATGAACTCCTTGTGTTGGTCTCTCGGGGCGGGTGGTGCTGGTGGTGGTGGCCGTGGGCGATTCCGCCGGGCTTGTAAGTTGCACTTGCTTGCGGCGGTGAGGTTTTGTATCAGTGCATCCGGGCGACAAAGAATTGCTGGATAGCGGGGGTCCATTGCGGGGATTTGGTGGGGGAGGTGGCACGGGTTCTCTGCGGTTAGCAATATGTGCTCGAACAACGGGTGGAACGTCATGTCCTCCTCCTAACCTGGTGTTTACCATCCGATTGTTAGATAAAGGCATTTCGGATAAGAATATTGAACCGATGTATACGAGAGGTAAGCTCAAATAGAGAAATCAGCATGATTCTATTTACGTGACAGATTCGGTTGATCTTGATAAAACAGTTGTAACTCATAATTCCCTTTCCCAAAAATTATGAAATTTTACCAAGATATGAAAGACATAATTATGAAACCAACCCCTTTGGAATGACCTCAATTGAAGATCTATAGCTTGACATATAATTCGAACATTGCTGCTGTGTCGGCGAGGATTTTACAGATCTCGTTAGTCCTATTGTTTTGTTCATAACTCTCTGTGTATTAACTCCATGGTGCTGAATTTTTGACAGAAATTTATCCACAAAAGTTTTGAACCAACCCAACTGGATTTAGGTTAATCGAAGTTCCGTAGCTTGAGTTATGATTGAAACATTACGCCTGTCGAGAGAGCCGCGCGAACAGATTTTGTGCAATTGATTTGGTGTGATAGATAAGATGAAAGACAACTTGGATTTAAACCCCAACTAACTTAACAAAATTTTTCTTGTTGCATTTGTGGCCATCACTCCACAATACAACTCACTCAAACAAAGATCCAAATCAAACAAGGTTCAAGCAACAACTTATTACATCGTTCGTCCTCGCGAGAACGTCTACCGAAAACATGTAAAGGGTGGATATCCTAGACTTCTATCCTAACGAAGATGAGTGGTCACTCTGGAGTGCCATAACGAAGTCTCTTGCGTGGAGGTGATCGGGAAGGACAAGATGTTTCGCTTCCTTGGGTGGCCGTTGTCCTGCAAGCCGAGCTTCTAAATCGGTTGTCCTTGCTTGTGCATTTTGAAGTTCCCGATGGGTCATATCTAATCGTTGGGGGGATTCGGAATCAAGCCTTCCGTATACCTAAAAAATAGAGAGCGGCCATGCGAAGGGTGCGGCGGCAAAACCCCGAAACGGCGGATTCCATTTCCACCCTCCGGGCGTTGCGTTTTGGCTGGCACCCTTCGTCGCCAACGAAGCCATCAAACGAATCCGGCATGGCACGGGGTGTCGAAGTCTCGCTTGACGGCTTATTCCGAGACGAAACCTCCGGGGGCGAATATTGTTCACTCCGGGAGCCTCGGCTCGGTTTTCGCACGGGGGGTTTCGTCGTTCCTAACACTTAACCGAGTTTAAACTTGAGTATTGTTTTCGTTTCGGGTAACGAAGAAGGCTAGGCGAAAGGGAGATCTCCAAAGGGCTCGGGGGGTTTTTCACCCCGACAAGCGCACATGATAAGAGCTGGAAAGGCGCGCGATTTGCGGCATGACATCATGAAGCGCCGATTACGTTGAGACCCAATTGGAGATTACCCGAAGATAGCCTAGCACATTCTATTTTGATTCGTTTTACACGAGGGTGTTCTCGGAAATGTAAAAGTCCGCCCGCCTCCCTATAAAAGGAGACGGACGGCACTTGTAAAGGGGATCGACTTTTGAGAAATCAACTATCGTGAAAAGAGCCTTTGGTGTCCTTTATTCTCGTGTTTTGGTTTTGATTCTTGAGCTTTTGTTTCCCTTCATTGTTCGTGTGCGAGAGCTGCGGCTTTCCCCACAACAATTGGCACCCACCGTTTGTGTTTGGCTCGAGTATCAAACCCAGAATGTCCACAAGGAAGAAGAGAACCACCGTCAATTCCACCAAAGGGGCGTCCTCCTCCTTGGACGAGGAGCCCAATCTCTCAGCTATGCTCACCCAGGGGAGAGGCGCTCCCGGACCCCAACCCAACGCGAGGAGGCGGAGTTGGCCAAGCCGCGCAAGGAGGCCGAGGAATTGGCGGGAACCAAGAAACGGCTCCCGGCAATACGGCACGAAGCGAGAGATCCAAAAACGAGAAGCGAGAAATCGCTAGCTTAAAGGAAGAAGCGCGCGCTCTAAAAGCAAAGCAATCCTTAAGCTTCACCCAACCTTCACCCGAATACACGAGTTCCTAGCCAACCCAATTTCAATGAGCGCACCGAGTTTTTCACCCGGCCCCCTCCGCACACCACCTTCGGCCCGCAACCCCTTCGCGAGCCCTTTTGAATCCGGTCCCTCGCACCAAGACATTCACACCATTCGCACGAGACCATGGGACCCCAAATCCCCCTTGTCTCAAGAGATTCAAATCACTCCATGGCCGCAAACTTACGGGCCGGTTCCGCCTAGATTCTCGGGCCGGTCGACCCAAGGCAATTTCTAATGAGCTACGAAGCCGCCATTCTTTCGGCGGCGGTGACGACTCCGTCTTGGTGAAATCTTTCATCATCGCCGGCCGATGACGCGGCAGCACGGTGGTATTCTCTGTTAAGCCCGGGCGTGATTCACGGATGGGATGATGCGAAACGACGAATCCTCTCAAACTTCCAAGGTTTCCGGCGTCCGAACTTACGAGAGAGTGACCTTTTCTCCTGTAAGCAGAAGGACAAGGAACCCCTTCAAAACTACTTCAGAAGATTTGTGCACTTAAGAGCCCAGGCACCAAATGTCTTGGACGCTGTCGCCATCAACGCTGCCATCGTGGGTTTAAGAGCCGGTCAATTTCGCTCGCATCTCATGCGCGAAAGGCCCAAAACTATCCAGCGCCTCTACGAAGAATTCGAGAAGTATTGTCGCTCAGACAATGACTTCAGAATGTGCATGGAAGAGCAATCCCAGCAGAAAAAGTCTGCGAAAGCCAATCAACCCAGCGAGAGGGAATGGCCCAATCCCAGAAACACCTCTCATACCAATCCTCGGGGCGTTTTCGGCCTGGATGGAGAAAACACCCAAGAAAACCCTTGTCCGCAGGCTGATTCACAGAGCCTGGTCCCAAGCCCACCTAGTCCCCCTCACCCCAATCAGGGGGGAGGCCGCGAGGGCGGAAGAGGTGGAGGCGGGGGTAGAGGTCGAGGCGAGAGGCCGAGGCCATAACGAGAAAAGAAAATGGTATTGCATTTTCCACAAGGAAAACGATGACCATAGCTCAAACTACTGCCCAGACAAGAAAAGATTCGAAGCTATCCTCGAAGAAGAGAGGAAGGAAAAGGAGAGAGCGAGTGCTGTAAACCATTCTGCTCCGGCCTGGCAAAATCCTAGCTTTGGGAGAAACTCTTTCGCAAACCCATTCCAACCACCTCAATACCAACCGTCGCCTCCCAGCTACCCCCAGCTTCCGCCTTGGCAATCACAAACTTTCCAAGCTCAAAACATCGAGCGCAGGCCCGTCGAGCAACATCCTATCCCTCCCCCACCCCCTCCTTACAAAGGTCCCTCAGCTCCGCCGCTCCCAGCCAAGCTCGAGGGCCAGAGCGACCCCTTGCCATCTGTCGGTACCATAATGCCTATTTCAGGGGGCTCCGCCCTGGAATTCGAAACCAAGAAGGAACGGAAACACTACTTTCGTGAGGTGCGAAACATCTGTGTGGAGGGAAGAGTTGAAAAAACAAGGTGGTCTCACATTCCGATCACCTTCTCGGAGGAGGACGTGAGGTTGCAAGGTTTCCCTCACAACGACGCTCTTGTGATAGAAGCCAATATAGCGAGCTGGACTCTGGGAAAACTGTTGGTGGACAATGGTTCATCAGCAGACATCATTTTTGTCGATGTCTTTGACAAGATGGGGCTCAATAGAGATTTGCTGCAACCACCAGACACACCTCTGTATGGCTTCGGAGGGCGTGTCATTCACGCATTGGGCGGGGGTGGTCCTCCCCGTATCTTTCGGCACGGTCCAAAACGCCGTAACCGAGTATTTATCCTTCGACGTTGTGGAAATGTACTATCCATACAATGGCATCGTAGGCGAGAGGGTTCCTCAACAAGTTTGAGGCGGTCATCCACCAAGCATTTCTATGCATCAAAATCCCGCCGACGGCGGGGGTCATCACAATATGGGGTCATCAAAACGATGGCCGCAACCTAGAAAGAGGTCGTACCCCGGGCGGCGAAACGTGCACGCCCTCGACGAAGCGATCAAATGCAACGAGGTAGAAAAGCGGCGAAGGCGAACGGAGAAAAAATCAACATCCGGCCCGGATCGCGAAACCAAGCGAGTTCCTTTGGACGCGATGGTCCTCGATCAGGCCGTCGTCATCTGCTCGGATCTATCGGCTGATGAGGAAGCAAGTCTAGTTCTTTTCCTCCAGAAGAACAAGGATGTGTTCACATGGTCCGCCAAAGATCTCACAGGCGTTGACCGAAGCTTCATCGAGCACAAATTGAACATCGACCCATCGGTCAAGCCACGCAAACAGAAGTTGAGAAAGATGTCTGACGACAAGGTGGTGGCCGTCAAGTCGAGGTCCAAAGGTCGCTTGATGCCACCGTCGTCCGCGAAGTCATGTACCCCAAATGGGCGGCCAACACGGTGCGGTCAAGAAAAAAGAACGGCAAATGGCGCATGTGCATCGATTTCACCGATCTCAACAAAGCAACGCCAAAAGATAACTATCCATTGCCTCGAATGGATCAGGTGGTGGACTCTGCAGCCAACGCCGCGATCATGTCCCTGTTGGATTGTTTCTCCGGTTACCATCAGTGTTGGATGGCGAAAGAGGACGAGGAGAAAACCAGTTTCATCACACCCTTCGGAACCTTCTGCTTCGTTCGCATGCCAGAGGGGTTGAAAAATGCTGGCTCAACGTTCACCAGAATGACCGGAACAGTATTCAAGCCACAGATCGGCAAAAACATTCAGGCCTATGTCGATGACCTCATCGTCAAAAGCTCCGACGGGGCCGGCCACGTTAATGATGCGGCCGAAACCTTCGCCAACATGAGGAGGGCCGGCTTGAAGCTAAACCCGGACAAATGTGTGTTCGGGGTTACGAAAGGAAAGATTCGGGGTGCCTCATCTCCACTAAAAGAATCGAAGCCAACCCGACAAGATTAAAGCAATTAGGGAAATGGAGGAGCCTAAAACGAAGAAAGACATCCAGAAATTGAACGGCCGAGTAGCGACCTTAAACAGATTCATTTCAAGGTCCGCAGAGCGAAGCCTTCCATTCTTCAAGGCACTAAAAGGCAAGGGCGCAATCGAATGGGGCCCCGAGCAAAGCAAGGCTTTCGCCGAGCTCAAGGACTACATCGAAAAGATGACAACCTTGTCCCCACCTTCGCCCTCGGAGCCGCTACTCCTTTATGTAGCCGCTTCAAAGGCCGCAGTCAGCGCTGCTCTGGTCCGAGAGGTCGAAACCGAAAAAGGCAAACTCCAATCTCGGTCTATTTTGTCTCCGAAGCCCTGGCAGGGTCAAAATTGCACTACTCAGAGCTAGAGAAAATTGCTTACGCCGTAATCATGACCACGCGAAAGCTCAGGCATTATTTCGAGGCCCACAAAGTCACAGTGCTCACAGATCAACCTCTGAACGATCTGTTCATCAACAAGGAGGCTTCGTCCAGAATTGCCAAATGGGCAACCGAGTTATCAGAATACACAATTGATTTTGGAAAGAGGTCGGCAATCAAATCCCAAGTCTTAGCAGACTTCATCGCAGATTGGACCTCACCTAGCAACGTCACTGCTGACGAAGAGCTAGTGCCAATTTGGGAAATCGGATGTGACGGAGCACGGGGGCGCAAGGGTGCGGCATTGCGGCCATTATCACCTCTCCGACGGGTATCAAGCTAAGATACGCTGCCGGTCGGATTACAAGGACCCATCGGACGGATGCACCAACAACACCCACCGAATACGAAGCCTTGTCGCTAGGCCTTCGCAAAGTAAGAGCTGCGGGGGCCGTAACTTCCTAGTCAAGTGCGATGCCAAGGTCATCAAAGACCATGTGGAAAAGGAAAGTGAGGCCAAGGAGCGGAGCCGGTCAAGTACCTAGCGGAGGTGCGTGTTGGGATCTCGATCCCAACCGGAAGAAGAAAGGCAATGTGTGAAGCAAAAGAACCTCTTTTCCCTCCTCCTAGCCTTTTTCTCTTTGTATAGGGAGGAGGTGGGTCTTTTTATCATTTCCTCTGATGAAGTCTTAAATTACAAATAGGTCCTCAATTTTTACAATAACACCATCAAACCCCTCTTTTGGCCTCTTTTACACATAAGGGGGGTCCTAGCCTTAGGCCTCCTAAGGCGCACCCCAACACTATCCCCTCAACAATTTGGTCTTGGTCGGCACAACAAGACCTAATAGTTGCTCATGTTTAAAAGAGACCAAAATACAACTACAACTCTGATTGGAAGGAACACCCTTAGTAACCTACTCATGTGCGCCTCACTAAAAACTCCACCCCAAAAACCCAATGGGAAAAAAGGGCATGGAGAAAGAGCACACACAATCTTGGGTTTACATATACCGACTCCAGTTACTTTGCTTTCAAGTGTTGGTAACTACCTTCAAGTGCCTTGTACATGCTTCGCTCTCGTGCGGCTTCACACCTTCCTTCAAGAGTCAATGTCGTTGACATGCTCATCATCGATGCTTGCTACAATATCTTCAAACTCTCTTACGAGCACGGACAATGATGATGTACGGTTCTCCGGTGCGGCCCCGGCCCCTCTTGGCCGGTGTTCGTGAGAGAAGCTTCGCGTGTAGTAGTCGAAGTAGTCGAGGTGATCGAGGTTGAATCACACTTGAAATAGATGATGTCGTCAAAGTAGTCGAGGTACATGGTGATACCGAAGCATGTCGAGGGTGAGCCCCTTGAGCCGCGTAGTAGGAGATGCGAAGTTGAGGATGATGCGGGTTGAGCCCCCGAGCCCGTGCGGCGGAAGACACGAAGTTGTTGAAGATGATCGGGTCGAGCCCCTCTAGCGTCGAGCCTTGTTGAATCCGCAACTTAGGTCGAGTTGGACGACTTTCACCGAAAGGGGTTGTATATATGTAGCACAAAGAATGATCAATCATTATTTCCCATAAGCATCCTTAGATCCAAATCATATAGGTAATGTTAAATATATGGTACTTGATGATTATTGTTAAGTTTCACAACCTTTTTTGCTTCCACTATGTAATTTTAAATCCTGCAAGGTTAGAGGAAAAAACAAGTGTATATCGAAATGAAAATTGATGCTGAAACTTGTCACTTTTTGCTTCGAATAGCTTTAGAAGTTAAACTCGTTGAGAAGTTAAACTCGTTGAAAAGTTAAATTGATGTCGCAACTTGTTGTTGCCTTTGGCTCAGGATGGAAGGATAACTCATTCCTCAACTTGTTGCTTCCTTTTGGCTCAATTTGGAAAGTAAAACTGAGATAAATCTCATGCAATGCAATGATTTTGATGCATGTCTTGATGCAAATGAATGAAATGTATGCACATGCCAAGCCAAGATATATTTCATACTTGGTTATATCATGTCATTAACCTTCCAAAATAAGGTAGTTTTATTGTTGTCTCAAGCCTTTTCATGGAATCATCCCTTGACTCGGGATCTCGGTGGAATCATCCCTTCACTCGGGATCACGGTGGAATCATCCCTTCAATGCGGGATCTCGGTGGAATCATCCCTTCACTGCGGGATTTAGGCCACAACTTGTTGTTGTCTCGGGCCTTTTAGTGGGAATCCCTTTTCTTGTGGGATTTAGGCTACAACTTGTTGTTGTCTCGAGCCTTTTGGTGGGAATCCATTTTACGGTGGGATTTAGGCTTTCACGAGCATTTGGCTATCAAGGAGCCTCTTTCTCAAAACATTTCATTCTCTTCTTTAGTCTCGGCTATCACGAGCCCTTTTGCGAATTTTTCTTTCACATGGTGGCATTCGAGCTAAAACGGAGCCTTTTTTTACAAATTTTTCTCTCTCAATGGAACTTAGGCTATAACGAGCCTTTTTCACGAACTTTTCTTTCTCTCAATGGAACTCGGTCAGAACGGAGCCTTGTCATGGAATCATTCTTTCACTTTGGGATTTCGGCTATCACGGAGCCTTCTCATGAAATCATTCTTTTACTTTGGGATTTCGCTATCACGGAGCCTTCTCATGGAATCATTCTTCACTTTGGGATTTCGGCTATCACGGAGCCTTTTCATGGAATCATTCTTTTACTTTAGGCTTTCGGCTATCATGGAGTCTTCTCATGGAATCATTCTTTCACTTTTGTATCTCATAAACATGGATTCTCATAAACATATAAGTAGAGTATTGCTTTGAATTTTTAAGATCACATAAGTAGAACATGCATAAATATGCCCAAAGCCTAGATTTGCCCATTCACAAACTTGAATAGGCATATGAATTAAGATACGAAGGATAAGATGATCACTTGAAACATATCGACAAATTGACTTGAAGGTGGTTAAATTTTCGTGCAAGAGTTAACTTGGATCAAGGTATTTCGATAGTAGTAAAAGTAATAACAATGTTACTATGCAACGAAAAGACATCAGTTGTTAGAGGGGAGGGGATGGAAGCAGTTACCTTGTATTTTGATGAAAGTCGGAGGTGAAGATAGAGCAGGATAGAGCTATTGTTTTTTGAGAACCATTATAGTGAGAGACCAATGATTGATGAATGCCAAAAGGGTGATTTCAATAGATGATGATATCCAAATGTCCAGAATGTCCATATGATGTATTATGTTTTGAAGATCATGACACTATGAAAACCAACATATCATGCACTAATTTTTCACTTAGTACCTGCAAAGGAAAATGCATAGGTCCGACATGTACGGGTTAGTCTTGAGCAAGGGAAAAGATACTTACGGTGGATGAGATCCCGCACGAGAAGAGATTTTGAAATGGCGCCAAGCCTCGGCGTCCTCCGTGACAAAAGGGTGCCTCGAAGCTAAAAGGTAAGTTTTATAGGACGGTGATTCGCCGGCGATGTTATACGGTGCGGAGTGTTGGCCTACAAAAAGGCGACATGTCCGGCATTTGAGTGTGGCGGAGATGCGTATGTTGCGTTGGGTTTGTGGGCACACGAGGAGGGATAGAGTACGGAACGATGATATTCGGGACGGGGGTCGGGGTGGCGCCAATTGAGGAGAAACCGATCCAAAGATCGGTTGAGATGGTTTGGACATGTCCAACGAAGGCCTCCCGAGGCTCGGTGCGTAGTGGGGTCCTAGAGCGGGACGACAATGTGAAGAAAGTTAGAGGTCGACCTAAACCGACCCGGGATGAGTCGGTTAAGAGAGACCTTAGGGAGTGGAATATCTCCAAGGACTTAGCTTTGGATAGGGGCGCTTGGAGACTAGCCATCAACGTTCCTGAGCCATGACTTCTTCTACGTGTCTTTATGTTGATGGTACCTTTGGGTTTCATATCTAGCCTACCCCGACTTGCTTGGGACAAAAGGCTAAGTTGTTGTTGTTGTTGTTGTTGTTGTTGTAAAAGATGTAATAACATGTATTTTTGGAAAGATGTCTCAATCAAAAGTCACATTCCTCATTCAACCATGGTATAGTAACAACACAAAATAAGTAGATAAGTCGACAAAAGCTTGCTCGTGCTCAAGCTTTTGTGGACTTACTTCCCGAGCGTCATGCTCTAACCGATATCGCAACTTTCGGTTGCTTCGACTAAGGATTTGGACATAGTCTCACAGAGTACGAAACATTGCATTGAAAATGAGTCATAGTTTGAATATGGTAATGACATGCTGGTAAAAGCCATGTAGGATATACGAATAGCGCAAGAGTAATCACATGATTAACAGAGTTGGCATGTATAGGTAAAGCAATACTAACATTAGTGAAGTGCTGCAAGTTAGATGAATTCCTAAGAGGCAAAAAGGAGTTTTCATGATTAGTCCCTCTAGGGCTTTTGGAATAGCAAAAAATTGATTATTGTGAAGGTAGTGTAAAACATTCGAATGAAGTGTTTGAACTTAAAAACAGATGGGAGATACTTACATAGTGATTGTGATCACTAGGAATGTGATGACAATAATGGTCGTTACCTTATTGAGCAATCGATATAACCATGCAAGCTTGTTACATGCCCAACAAAATTATTTTTCCTCTACTGCATTTCAATAAATCCCTTGAGATGAGTAGGCTAATAATCTTCGCGCGAAGAGGTGACATGAAATGCTTCATTGAGCCCCATTAATCCAACTGCATGATTGCCCGCTTGACCAAACACTGAACCCCACATCGAAGACCAAACAACTGAATATGGTAATCGAAGAACCATAAAACAGTAAGCAAAGAACCGGAAATCGGTAACCGAAAAGTCGTGAGGCTGTCCATGAACACCAACTCAATTGTGTCATAAATATCAGTAAGAAATCCACCAGCCCAAATATTAAATCCTCGATGAGGTAGACATGCAGAGACCAAAGACTGAAAACCTAGGTAGACAGAAAATCGTAGCCCGTAGTTGATGCCGTTACACCTACTCTAAGAACAATGTCGTGGTATTAGCTCTGATGGCTTGATAAGAACACTTGGCCAACCAATATGATGAGCTCTAGAAATGATTATGATTCCATCGAGAGGAGAGCATATTGTCCAGCAATGACTCACTTCAGCTTTACCATTCAGCAATAAAAAATTAGAGTGCTAGGCTTGAGATGTGTGGCATATATCTGGAAGGAAATTTTCCACCTGACCAAAAATATAGCTAACATAGTGTTGTTGTGTACAAGAATAAGTAAATTTCAAGGCCAACAACCATCGGGTTTGTAGAAAGGGATGGGATTAAGTATAAAAAGTAAAATTAATGGCCAAAAATTAGAGGTTTAGTAAATGATGCAGCGTAAAAAATAAGGTCAACAAAGTATATTGAACAACTGCGGAGACAGGGCTAGCCATAGCAAGCAAATCGAGCATGTGTGATTTAAACATGCCTGCATTTATGAACGAACACATTTACAGTTTGATCTACCTTGACAACGTATAGGCCTAACAATTTGGGAGAAAACTATGGGTGAATTAGGAACTTCTAAACAAAAACCACTAATTCAGGGATTAAACCCTTGACGAGGTAAACTAATAAGGGCCAAAGAGCGAGAACCTGCAGCCTACTACTGGTTTTCAATTTTACAATAAGAACATATATGACATATAAGAGGATGTTACAGAAAATCTATCACAAGAATTTTTTTTTTTGCATCATGCTAATTTGTACAGCGGATCATTTCTCCCAAACATGTGAGTGACTTTAATAAAAGCACATGAATTCAAGCTGCTCCGGATGCAGTGAAAACCTTACTGTTGGTTCAAATGAATAGGCAACAAGATGCATTTTCCTCTACTGCAGAAAAAAGCAGGGTTATCTACTGCCTGAAAAGTTCACATGGTGCAAATAATCCCAGTGATAACTGATAAGTCATCACACGAAGACCAGAGAATAGTTGTCTTATTAAATATAGATTCAAAGGCTATAGAGATGAAGTACAATGAACACGTGCAGTGAAACCCAATCTGGAGCTGAATACTTAACCTGCAAGAACTGATATCGGCAAAAGCCAATATATTGATGGATATGTCCAATGGGGATTTGGATATAATAAGGCCCACTTTTGAAACTGATTACTTTAGCATCTTGCAAAACTGTCATGGGTGAACGCTAATATATATTGATGCACATCAATGATATGTGTATTAGATATATATTGATGCACATCAATGATATGTGTATTAGAGAGAAACACTTTGGTGCCTCATTGAACAATGAATATTTCAATTTGTATGTAAAGTAAAATGGATGATAAGCATGCACTTTAGCACACAAGAGTGAAGAGTAGATAATTTCACCAAACTTAAAGCAAGCAACTGGCAGCCCAAGCATTCATGATGTACAAAATGTCCAAAATTTCTAAACAATCTAAAGATGGGTGAACTGATTCCATAACATGATAGACAACAACACTTTTCAGAAAATAAGACTTTGGCACTCAAATTAGTTACCAGTATTCTATATAAATAGGCTAAAGCAATCCAAAACATACAAATATATATTTGTTGGCAAAGAGACCCCAAACAGTAAGGATTGGCCGCTAACATGCAGATTACTACTGCTCACTACTGCAGCCTACTACCTCACACCTCAGCAAATTGAACTAACTGTTGGAAAAAGGAAAACAAAAAAACTGCAAAGAGCATTAACAGAAAGTAGTATCTGTGTACTTTTTAAAGTCAGTAGGAAAACAGAAAGTAGACTCCAGCTCCAAATTGCTCAGAGAAATGACATGTCAGTTCACATATTTTTGTCAGGGTTTTTTCTTGGTTTTGATCCACACGATTAGAATGCTGACGGAAGTTCCAAAATAAGGGAATTGCATAACAAGGTTCCGGGAGGAAGGTTTACTCCCTCGGTCTGTAGGTTGAATCAGATAGCTTCAGCTGCGATTCTGGAAATTGAATGAAATCCAATTAGCCAATTCAATGCAGATAACTTTTGATTTAGTCTGACACCCTTTGGTTGTGATCCAAGAAAAAACCAATGCCCATCTGCATTCATGCACTAGACTCTGACCTTCCCCCAATTTTGAGTGCTGGTCCTTGGATAAAACAAGTTCCACCCTGCAACAACCACATCACATACCGAGCACAGCAACATAGATGAAGCTAAATGAACTAAAAAAGAAAGATCAAATCATAGATAGAAATCCAAACCAGACTTTATCATCACAAGATCAGACGGACAACCAATTAGTTGAGCTAAATGATCTGCGAAGGAATCCAAGCAACACCAGAACTAAAGCTACGCTCAAAGCATATAACATGATTAATATAAACAGACCAAGTTTAGAAGTGTTCAGGTGTAAACGAGTTTGTAGTCATAAAACCCCCCAATGCCAAATCAGTAGCGATTTGCAATCAATGAGAGACCACTCTATTGTAACCATCTATCTGACTCTTAAGACAGCAGAAACATTCATCAAACAGTACAGGCACAGGGATAAGATAGGTATAAAGCCTGGTCAACTGGTGACAATTCCAGCAGAAGTCCTATCTATGCAGCAATGCCTCTCCAAACTGCACACGAGCATTGTTCCTGAAGAGCTTCTAAGCATGTGAACCTCTAACCAGCAGGTCATCAAACTAAACTGGTTCGGATGGAAAGGAATTAAAAATCTCCTCTAGCTATGTTGATTCTGCTTGACACGAGCATTGCCACAAGCAGACTGTAAGCATGGCTCGCATTCAGTGTAGTAGGACAAGGAGCACTAACCAGGGAGAGCCAACGGAGCAGGGAGTTCACCAACATCTAAGAATCAGAAGGGATGGCACCCTCAGTTGCTCCGTTGCCTGCAGGAAAAATCTCTGCGTCCTCCTTGTGTGGCGATTTGTTTACCGGTGGTGGCGGAAGCGGGGTGGAGGCAACGGGGAACGGGTTGGTGCGGAAGAGGTGCGCGACGGCGGAGAGGTCGTGGGAGAGAGAGGTTGACGGTTGTTGTCAAGAATCTTGAGCTGCGCATCCCGGAGGACGAGCGGATCATGAGACCGGACGGCCTGGAGCCAATCAAAGTGGTCCCGGAGGTGAGGGAGGTCCGGGAAGAAGTCCCGCTCGATGATGCGCTCGCTAGCGGCGATGTAGAGGTACGGGAAGAAGTCCCGCTCACACTCGATGATGCGCTCGATGGCGGCGACGTAGGTGTCCTCATCGAGCACTCCGGGCCGGGCGGCGGCTCTTCGAGGAAGTGGTAGCGAACAGGGGGTTGATCCCGTGCAGCAGCGCCGCGCCGGGGTTGGGGAAGGACGCCGGCGGCGCGAGGGTCGTACCGTGGCTGGGGCGAGGTGATTTGGGATCCAGTTTGCTCCGTTATCTTGCGTGGTGTTCGTGAATTTTCTCGAGCAGCAACACGGGTGGGCGCCATTGTTGGGATCTCTGATCCCAACCGGAAGAAGAAAGATAATGTGTGAAGCAAAACAACCTCTCCCCCTCCTCCCCGCCTTTTTTTGTTGTATAGGGTGGAGGTGGGCCTTTATATTATTTTCACCGATGAAGTTCTTAAATTACAAATAGGTTCTCAATTTTTACAATTACACAATCGACCCCTCTTTTGGCCTCTTTTACACGTAAGGGGGTTCTAGCCTTAGGCCTCCTAAGGCGCACCCCCAACAAAGTGCGCAAAATGGAAAGGCACTTTCGGGGATTCACTATCGAGCATCTGCCCAGAAAATACAACGGCGAAGCCGACGAGCTTGCAAAGAAAGCCGCAAGGGGGGAGGCGATGCCCCCAGACGTATTTTTCGAAGTCTTAACCGCTCCGTCCACAAAGCCAGACAAGCAGTCCGCTCAGCACCATCAACGCAATTGCAAGCCTGGACTGGAGAGCCCCCATAATTGCCTTCCTTCGCGGCACTATGAACCCGTCAAAACCCACGACCTCAAAAGAATGCGGGCAAGGGCCAAGGGTTACATCCTTAAGGACGATGTCTTGTCCAAGCCGGGCGTATGTGCACCGTTGCTCAAATGCATTTCTCAAGATCAAGGCATCGAGCTCATGAGAGAAATCCATGGAAGGATGTGCGGCTCGCACATTGCGGCGAGAGCATTGGCCGGAAAAGCTTTCGGTGCAAGGTTTCTATTGGACAATGGCCATAAAAGACGCGGAACACATCGTCAAAACTTGCAAGGCATGCCGGTTCGCGGCAAAGCATCGGCGAAGGCTCGGCGCGCCATCGCGACTCATCACACCTACCCGGCCATTGCGGCGGGGAATGGACATCGTCGGGCCGCTTCCCACCGCCCGGTGTAACTTCAAGTTCGCAGGGTGGTAGCGATCGAGTACTTCACAAAATGGATCGAGGCAAGACCTCTCGCTACCATCACCTCGGCCACTATCGGAAAATTCTTCGCGGCAAATCATTTGCGCATTTGGGGTATCCAAAGAGCTCACCGTCGACAATGGAAAGCAATTCGATTGTCAAGATTTCGTGGAATACCGTCGTTCAATTGGGACGAAGCTATGCTTCGCATCCGTGTATCATCCCCAATCCAACGGCGCTCGTGGAAAGGGCCAATGGGCAAATTTTCTCCGCCATTAAAAAATGCCTCTGCGGGGCGAAGAAAGGGGAAATGGGCGGATGAGCTCTCGAGAGTCATCTGGTCGCATAACACTACGGAATCGAGAACAACCAAGTTCACGCCATTCAGACTGTTGTATGGGGCCGAAGCGATGTGCCCCGAAGAACTCACCAATGAAAGCGCCAGAGTTTTGGCCGGTAGCTCTCGCGAGAGTGAAGAGGCCGATAAAGATCTAGTGGAAATCGACAGGCTTGACGCAGTTCAGAACCTGTTGAAGTACCAAGAGGAAACCAGGAGATGGAGGAACAAGAAAGTATCCCTCAAAAACATCAAAGTGGGAGACTTCGTCCTGAAAAGAAAGAAGAATGCCGACGCCGTAGGTAAATTCCGATTCACCCGGGAGGGACCCTACGTAGTTTCAAGCTCGGTTCGAGATGGAGCCTTTCGTCTCAAAGACGAAGCGAGGTGTGGAGTTGCCTCATTCGTGGAATGTGGACAACTTGTGTAAGTTCTTTCCGTAGTCTACCTTTAGTAGGAGCCTTTCGCACGGAACTATAAGTGCGAGAGGATTCATCTTAGTTTTACATCTTTCTAGTCTTTATTTTCGCACTTTAAATTCAATAACAAGCCGGTACTCTTTTCCTCACATAGGGAGGACTCCACTCGGGAGCGTGAGGTTTTTAACGAGGCGACCTTGATGTAAAATTTATTTCCAAGTCAATGAAATACTTCCTCCCTAAAATTTTGTTGTGTTCCTTTCGCATAATTTAAAGTGCTATCTCAAGATAGCCCATCCCAAAAGAGGATGAATTGAAGTGCTATTCCAAAATAGCCCTCTCCGAAAGCGAGAGCATTAAAGTGCTACCCATTAGTAGCCCACCCACAAGTGGTGCAGTCGAAACGATTCACAAGAATCAATTTCTTAAAGAGCTGTCCTCTCGACAACCCGTCCATGAAGGACGTTCTAAAGCGATTCAGTCTTGAATCGAAACAACCCTGTAGCTGGGATTTCCAAGGACGAACATGTTCCGAAAACGCGAGTGAACGCCTCGTCAAAAAACAGCTCGAAAGCTGTAAAATTTGACAAATTCAAATCGGCTTCTAGTCCTTCGACACGTTCCACGCCTAGGCGTCGCGTCACGAGCTAGTTTTATTCGCTCCTAACGAAAAGCCATAAGGGACAAACGAGAAAAATTCAACACGTAGCATCGCGCAACGTCCAACAGACCAAGAGGTCCAAAACTTCGATAATGTAACAATCCTAAGCAAAATGGGCGAGCCGAAGTTATCCCCGCTTCCGAAGGGGGGGGAAGACGTTTTCTTCCGAAAGCTATAACTCGAAAGCGGCAATAACTTCAGCCCTAAACGTTCGGGGACCTTAGTACGACAAAGATCACGAGCGACATTTACAGCACCACATCGTCGTATACAAGTTTACATTTCAAACTTCAAATGTTTAAGTGGCTGGCATGCCACTCCTAGTTTTCATCCAAAAGCACTAACTCGCTGATTCAGAGCCGTAGGGGAGCCAACGCTTCTCGGGTAACAGGATCCACCTGAACGCTTTTGTCTTGAGGTCCTTCGCGAACAGGGGCTTCGGGGACTGTCTGCTCAGGGGCATCGTCATTTGCTTTAGGTGGCCAATCCCTAGGGGGTCCGTAAGGCCCCAAAGTTGCCTCAAGACCGTGGGTCGCGCGATGCTCTCGAAGCTCCAAAGCTTGTTTTGCCTCGCCCAAAATGGAGCCGTGAGAAGGAAGAAAGCATTAACAATCATCGTAAGCAATCGTTCCGCAAAGACGGTCGTAGTCGAAATGAACCAAAAAGACCTTACCCTTGCCAAGTGATCCACAACCTTCTTTCGAGCGTGCGCTCACCCGCTTTTGGCCCAAAAGTTGCGAAGGATGATCTTATTTATCGGATCAACCGTCTTACTTGGGGCCGGAGCGTCGTCGGGTGAAGGGAAACGCGAAGCCTCGGCTTCCAAAAGCTTTGAAGTGTTCACAACCCCGTCGCTCGAGAAGATTCAACAACATCTCGGGAGCGTGTAGCTGCACCATAGTCCCCAATCTTGCTCATGGTATCGGGCAGGAGCTTCAATTCGCTATGCAACCACTCTACAAAACTCGAGATGTTGTCGGTAATCTTGAAATCCTGGGCCTCGGCACCGAAGCTCTCCAAAGCTCGACGATACTCAGTCGCTAGATACGCGCCCCATTGGTGGCAGTAAGCCTCGTTTTTCTCTAGAGTATCCTCAAGCTCGCCTTTCACCTTCTTCAACTCTGCAATGAGGTCGGCATTGGCCGCCAGCAAGATGTTCTGCGCATCATATTGCACCACCATATCTTTCAATTCCTGACGACACTCTTCATAGCATTTCACGCTCAACTCAAGTTCTCTCTTCAAAGCGTCAAGGGCTTCTTGCTGCTTGGCGCGTTGATTCGCCCGATCACTGGCATCGCGTCTTAACCTCTCATTCTCCTCTTTCAAGCGTCGATTCTCGTCCTCCAACATCTTTTGCTTGTCGACAGAGGCCTTTGCTTCCGACGCAGCCTTTTCGAAGCCCTTCGGCAAGCGACGATACCTCTTGAAAGATAAGCACGCACAACCTTCATTAGATCATCGCCGCTTAAATCTTCCAAGGTACGTTCAAAATCCGCAAGGTGATCAACAACCACGTTATCTAGCGTATATCCTTCGCACCGCCAGCACGACGAAGGCACAAAGTCAAAAATCAAAAAGCAAAACGATAAGCGAAATTTCATACCAGGCTCCCCCAAAGATTGACGCGAGACTTGACCTTGATGCGGAAGGATCCGCCTCGTTCTGGGAGACCTCCTTTTCCCGGTCCTTAATGCTCAGGGTGACCAAAGTTTTCGCTGCCAAGGATAATGGGAAAGCAAAAAGCGTAAGCAAACAAAACACATGATAGAAAGAAAGAGCACGAAAATTTCGCTCCCGAGTTAAAGCGTCATACCAAAGCATCTTCGGGCCGGGAGACTTTCGGCGCCGACAATTTCTCCGGCGTGGCGGCCTCGGTAGGTTTCGCCGCCGCCGGTCAAAATCCCGTGACACGGTTGTAACACCCGAAAATTCCATCACAATAAAATATTGCTAGAAACAAGGTTTAGTTTTATTTTCTAAGGATTTAATAAATTTGGAATAAATAAATTTGCCTTTAATGAAATTAAACAACAATTAATAATTAGAATCACCCAAGTGTTTGTGCATCATGTTGAAATGCATGAGTTTTGGTTGTGGTGTGGTTTTAAAAGTCTTAAAAATACTTGTGAAAAGTCTTAAAAATTTTTGAGAGAAAGTCCTTAAAAATAATTGTGAAAAAGTTTGTAAAATTGGTGTAAAAGTTTGAATTAAAAAAATGATGAAAGTTTGAATTTAAAAATGTTTGAAAACTTGTTTAAAAGGTTTTTCTAAAAGTCTTAAAATAGTTGGTGAATTTGTGTTAAAATTGGAGTTTGAAAAGATGAAAAAGATTTGAATTTAAAAGGTTTGAAATTGGTTTGAAAAGAAAAGAAAAAAAAAGAAAAAAGAAAAGAAAAAAAAACTAAACTAACCTAACACCCGGCCCGGCCCTCCCGCGCCCATCTTCTTTCGGCCCACGCGGCCCACTTCGCACCCGCCTCCCCTCCTCTCTCCCTCTCACCGACGGACGGGGCCCACCCGTCGCCCCCGTCCCCTTCCTCCGGCCGCCGCCCCCTTCCTCCCCCGCGCGCCGCGCCGCCCGCACCCCGGCGCCGCCTCCTCGCCTTCCCGCGCCGCTTCTCCTCCCCTCCACCGAGCGCGCGCGTCAATGCGCGGTGCCCCACCCACACGCACCGCCTCGTCCCTTTCCCTCCCTCCACCACCGCACCGCACGCCATTAATGGCGCCGGCGCCACCGAGCTCCGCCACCCGCCCCACCGGCGCCTCCTCCCCCTTCCCCCTCCGGCTATAAAGGGGCGGCGCCACCCCCTCTTCATCCCGCGCCCCTCCCTTCCTCTCCTCCCGCACCGCACCGCCGCCGCCACGGAGCACCGCCGCCACCGCCGCCCCTCGCCGCCGATCTCCTCCTCCGCCGCGGTTCCCTTCTCTCCGGCCCCGGGTAAGCTTCCCCGCCTCCTCCTCTTCGTCCCGATGCTTTCCCCGTGCGAATTGGTGCCCGGGAGGCCAACATTGGCTCCTCTCCGCGAGCCCCCCGCGCGCGCGCCGCGGGCGCCGCCGCCGGCCGGCCGCGCGCCGCCGTGCGCGCGCCGCCCGTCGCCCACAAGCCGCCACGGCCGTCCGATGAAGATCGGCGGCCCGGATTAAAAGCAATTCATAACCCTTCACCCGGTCCACGGTGGACCGTGGACCAGTCCACCGGCGCGGTCCACCGCCGACGTCATCGCCGACGTCATGCTTGCGCCACCCCACCAACCGCAAGCCGCCACGCGTCGCCGGCACAGCTCACCCGCCGGCCGCCCGGGCACTTTTGCAAAAAAGGACCCCGCGGTTTTTAATATTTCAAAAATACCCTTCCACCTATATAAAGCTTTTCAAACGAGTCCTTGTTTTTATGTTTTGAACCCTGAGCTCCATAGTTTTCATGTTCAGCAGCCCATCCTTAACCCTTTACATATTAGACGTCCTAGTTTCACACATATTTATGTTTAGGTCCCTGAAATCTTGCAGAAAACCCCCTAAACTTCCAGTTCTTTTACAATTTAGTCCCCGAACCTTGTTTCGCCCATTACTTTTCCATCCTAGCTCCGTTTTACGCGTTCTTGATGTCCACGCGATCGTCTCTTCGAGCCCGTCATTTCTAAAAGCTTGTTTTAGTCTTTTGGTAATGTTTGATGTATTATTTTATTTATTGTATGTTTTCTTGCATGATCGTAGCCAACGCGCCGTTCGAGGAAGTTCAAGTGCGAGCTTTGCGGATAAGGAAAGTAGCTTATCGTTGGAGAAAGGCAAGTGACCCTAACCATCCTTCTACCTATGCTTTAATCAAGAACACCGTAAGTTAATCGGAACATGGAGAACCACCCGGGAAAACAAGGCAACCACGGTCCATATGGCTCGGCTTAGCCAATTAATTAGGTGTGCGATTGATCCGATGGCCCTTTTCCGAAAGGAGCGAGAGGGGGATCCGGGTTGCGGGGGTATAGCCCGGTCCTTTTGGGTAGCGACCTTTGCTAAGGTGCCGACCACTAGGGAGGGTTATGGTCCGCCCGATCCGTAACTATGCGGGTCGTTAGTCTTTTGTATACCTTTGTAAAGGCTTCGTAGCGTCCCTATGCAATCACACCTCGGAAGTGTGGTATTGTGCCTGATCAGCACATGCGTGGTTGGGTTCAAAGTTCTTTGGAACTTTTACGCGAACTGTGGGAAAAGTGTGCAACCTCTCGCGAGTGTAAACCGATTGATCGGCCGTGCTCACGGTCAAGAGCGGCCCGGACCCTCACATGATTAATTGAACTTAAATATGGATTAATATTGCTTCCGGTTATTTCGTGGCCTTGCCGAGTACCAACCATAAGTGTACTCATCCTTGCTTACGCCGTTCGGAGAAGAACCTTGGAGTAGAGTACTTCACCGACTACGAGGAGTTCGAGGATGCGATCAACCGCCGAAGCCCGTGGAAGATGAAGATGGAGTCGCGTCTTCATAATTATCGTTGTTCCCGTAAAGACCTTTGTGTCTACCTTCGTGAGTGTAATAAAAGTTAATAAACCTTTTCTCGTACGTTTTTGAGCGTTGTCTTGTGATATTACACTCATGAGTCTATCATATGTGTGAAATTTTGATCCTGGCACACATATGAGATGCATTCGGTTTTCTACGGAAAATCGGGTGTGACAGAGTGGTATCAGAGCATTGCTGACTGTAGGACGCAGCCTCAGATAGAAATGGTCGATATTAAGGTCTCTCTTTCTAGGAAGCCCTTCTAACATTCAAAATATCTTATTTACGCTTAAAAAAAATATTTTATTCTTTATTCTTTAACAAAATCAAATCTTTTGTTTTCTTCTATGCTGAGTCTGATTCTTGTTCTTCCACCTTGAACTACCACACGTGTTTTATAGGATAGATTCTTAGGTTGCCTACCCTTCTACCAGTTTCGTTTCGATAGAGCCGTTCTTGTGAGGACGTGCGATGTTAATGCTTGTTGATTGTAAACATGCATGATTTGGATCTTTGACATGATTGAAATGTTTTTGTGGAGTGATGGCCACAAATACATCAATAAAATAATTAAAGTTAAAATTTGAATCTTAGCCCCTTCTCTCTGATTCATCTTTATCAATTCAACTTCCTATCGGAAAACTTCTCTCTCTAACAATCAAATGGTAAACGTCGAGTCGAGCCGGACAGATATTCCGTTCGTCATCAATCGACCGAATCAAGTTCCCTCCTTCACAAGAATTAGCAATGGATCCCGCGATGCGCAGTTCTTTACGGAACGTATGCGGTTGATTCGAACCTCACCGCCACCGTCCGGAATCTACGAGCACGGCAGAATCCGACCACCACCTCAAGGACCCCCACCACCTCCACCACCGGTGAACAAGCATAGAGAATTCATGAGCCACAACCCGCCCACTTACTCTCATTCTGTAGATCCCCTCGATGCCGATGATTGGCTCAAGACCATCAACAAGATGCTGAATATCACCCAATGCAATGATCGTGAGAAGGTTTTGTATGCCTCAGGACGTCTGGAAGGTGCAGCCGCTGATTGGTGGGATGCTTACACCGTCGCGCATGCTGCTGCCGACACCATTACTTGGCAAGAGTTCCAGGAGAGTTTTCGTACACATCACATCCCAAATTCGGTGTGAAGAAGTCGAAGAAGAAGGAATTTCTAGCTCTAAAGCAAGGCAACATGACCGTTAGTGAGTATCCGGATCGGTTACTCATTTGTCCCGCTATGCACCGGATGAAGTCAACACGGATGCAAAGAGACAAGAACGCTTTCTCGATGGATTGATAGGTCCACTTAACTATCGGTTGCGAGCCACACATTTCTTAACTTTCGAGATGTTACTCAATAAGGCTATAGGCTTGGAGAATAAACGCAAGGAACTTCGTGATCGAAGCGCAAGTTTCAACCTCAAGGTCAATCTAGCAAGAACACCCGCCCTCGTTACAACTCATCGCAAGACTCTCGGCTTCGTTCTAGCACACCGAGCAGAGGCCATGGACAGAGTCAACGGTATCGTTCGTTTGATGAACCCGAAGAATCCAACCCAATGACACCTCGGGCTCCAAATCCTCATCAGAACCGCTCAGGTGCACCAGTAAGGAACACTACTCCAGTTCACCCCAGTGGATGCTTCAACTGCGGAGAATTGGGACACTATGCCAGTATTTGCCCTCAACGTAATATGCAGACACCCCAGAGAAATAACAGAGGCCAACAGAACAATATGCATGGTAGGGTGAACCATGTGACAGCTGAAGAAGCTCAAGGAGACAAAGATGTTGTGCTTGGTACGTTTCTTATCAACTCTGTACCTGCAACAGTTTTATTTGATTCCGGGGCATCGCATTCATTTATTACTGAACCATTCGTGACAAAGCATGATGTACCCAAGAGTTCCATGAAGACACATTTGCTAATCAGTTCCCCAAACGGTGAAATGAAATCCACCTATGTATGCCCACAGGTCAATCTTAAGATCGGAGAGATAGATTTTGAAGCAGACTTAGTGATTCTAACATCTAGTGGAATAGATGTGATCCTTGGTATGGATTGGTTAAGCAAGCATGATGGAATCATTTTGTGTGCCAAAAAGTCGGTGCTCTTAACTACCCCGCAAGGAGATAGGATTGAGTTTGCTGCTACAAGCCCGAAGAAGAAGGAGAAGTGAACAAGCTCTGAGATAGTAAACCATCATCTATCAAGAACATCTTGTATCTCCTCTTGTTTCGATCCCTCCGAATCTCGGGACGAGATTCTTTTTAAGGGGGTAGGATTTGTAACACCCGAAAATTCCATCACAATAAAATATTGCTAGAAACAAGGTTTAGTTTTATTTTCTAAGGATTTAATAAATTTGGAATAAATAAATTTGCCTTTAATGAAATTAAACAACAATTAATAATTAGAATCACCCAAGTGTTTGTGCATCATGTTGAAATGCATGAGTTTTGGTTGTGGTGTGGTTTTAAAAGTCTTAAAAATACTTGTGAAAAGTCTTAAAAATTTTTGAGAGAAAGTCCTTAAAAATAATTGTGAAAAAGTTTGTAAAATTGGTGTGAAAGTTTGAATTAAAAATGATGAAAGTTTGAATTTAAAAAATGTTTGAAAACTTGTTTAAAAGGTTTTTCTAAAAGTCTTAAAATAGTTGGTGAATTTGTGTTAAAATTGGAGTTTGAAAAGATGAAAAAGATTTGAATTTAAAAGATTTGAAATAGGTTTGAAAAGAAAAGAAAAAAAAAGAAAAAGAAAAGAAAAAAAAACTAAACTAACCTAACACCCGGCCCCGGCTCCCGCGCCCATCTTCTTTCGGCCCACGCGGCCCACTTCGCACCCGCCTCCCCTCCTCTCTCCCTCTCACCGACGGACGGGGCCCACCCGTCGGCCCCCGTCCCCTTCCTCCGCCCGCCGCCCCTTCCTCCCCCCCGCCGCCGCCGCCGCCCGCACCCGGCGCCGCCTCCTCGCCTTCCCGCGCCGCTTCTCCTCCCCTCCACCGAGCCGCGCGTCAATGCGCGCGTGCCCCACCCACACGCACCGCCTCGTCCCTTTCCCTCCCTCCACCACCGCACCGCACGCCATTAATGGCGCCGGCGCCACCGAGCTCCGCCACCGCCTCAACCGCGCCTCCTCCCCTTCCCCCCCCGGCTATAAAGGGGCGCGCGCCACCCCCTCTTCATCCCGCGCCCCTCCCTTCCTCTCCTCCCGCACCGCACCGCCGCCGCCACGGAGCACCGCCGCCACCGCCGCCCCTCGCCGCCGATCTCCTCCTCCGCCGCGGTTCCCTTCTCTCCGGCCCCGGGTAAGCTTCCCCGCCTCCTCCTCTTCGTCCCGATGCTTTCCCCGTGCGAATTGGTGCCCGGGAGGCCAACATTGGCTCCTCTCCGGCGAGCCCCGCCGCGCGCGCCGCCGGCGCCGCCGCCGGCCGGCCGCGCGCCGCCGCTGCAGCCGCCGCCCGTCGCCCACAAGCCGCCACGGCCGTCCGATGAAGATCGGCGGCCCGCATTAAAAGCAATTCATAACCCTTCACCCGGTCCACGGTGGACCGGTGGACCAGTCCACCGGCGCGGTCCACCGCCGACGTCATCGCCGACGTCATGCTTGCGCCACCCCACCAACCGCAAGCCGCCACGCGTCGCCGGCACAGCTCACCCGCCGGCCGCCCGGGCACTTTTGCAAAAAGGACCCCCGCGGTTTTTAATATTTCAAAAATACCCTTCCACCTATATAAAGCTTTTCAAACAGAGTCCTTGTTTTTATGGTTTGAACCCCGAGCTCCATAGTTTTCATGTTCGCACACCCCATCCTTAACCTTTTACATGTTAGACCTCCTAGTTTCACACATATTTATGTTTAGGTCCCCGAAATCTTGCAGAAAACCCCCTAAACTTCCGGTTCTTTTACAATTTAGTCCCCGAACCTTGTTTCACCCATAACTTTTCCATCCTAGCTCCGTTTTACGCGTTCTTGATGTCCACGCGATCGTCTCTTCAAGCCCGTCATTTCTAAAAGCTTGTTTTAGTCTTTTGGTAATGTTTGATGTATTGTTTTATTTATTGTATGTTTTCTTGCATGATCGTAGCCAACGCGCCGTTCGAGGAAGTTCAAGTGCGAGCTTTGCGTATAAGGAAAGTAGCTTATCGTTGGAGAAAGGCAAGTGACCCTAACCATCCTTCTACCTATGCTTTAATCAAGAACACCGTAAGTTAATCGGAACATGGAGAACCACCCGGAAAACAAAGGCAACCCACAGTCCATATGGCTCGGCTTAGCCAATTAATTAGGTGTGCGATTGATCCGATGGCCCTTTTCCGAAAGGAGCAGAGGGGGATCCGGGTTGCAGGGGTATAGCCCGGTCCTTTTGGGTAGCAGCCTTTGCTAAGGTGCTGACCACTAGGGAGGGTTATGGTCCGCCCTGATCTGTAACTATGCGGGTCGTTAGTCTTTTGTATACCTTTGTAAAGGCTTCGTAGCGTCCCTAAGCAATCACACCTCGGAAGTGTGGTATTGTGCTCGATCGGCACATGCGTGGTTGGGTTCAAAGTTCTTTGGAACTTTTACGCGAACCGTGGGAAAAGTGTGCAACCTCTCGCAGAGTGTAAACCGATTGATCGCCCGTGCTCACTGGCCAAGAGCGGCCCGGACCCTCACATGATTAATTGAACTTAAAGATGGATTAATATTGCTTCCGGTTATTTCGTGGCCTTGCCGAGTACCAACCATAAGTGTACTCATCCTTGCTTACGCCGTTCGCAGAAGAACCTTGGAGTAGAGTACTTCACCGACTACGAGGAGTTCCGAGGATGCGATCAACCGCCGAAGCTCGTGGAAGATGAAGATGGAGTCGCGTCTTCATAATTATCGTTGTTCGTGTAAAGACCTTTGTGTCTACCTTCGTGAGTGTAATAAAAGTTAATAAACCTTTTTCGTACGTTTTTGAGCGAGTGTCTTGTGATATTACACTCATGAGTCTATCATATGTGTGAAATTTTGATCCCGGCACACATATGAGATGCATTCGGTTTTCTACGGAAAATCGGGTGTGACACCGGTGGAGGTGAACGAGATGTGTGTGCCGCCGAAGCTTCAACCTCCGAAGCATCCGGGCCAACCCGTATTTTGAGCTTTCGCACTAGGGCCCTCGTTCAAATTCATCGCGCCTTCACATTGGGGCCGCGGCGCCCACACATCCGGTCCTTTTTCTCGATCGAATGGTGTCGTCATCAATATAGCAAAGTGATTCCAACTCATCCACGACATCCACAAGACCGGCCACACGCTCTTTCGAGCCGCCTCGGCCATGGCAATATCCTTTTGGATTAGCTCGGCCTACGCGCCCGCCTCTCGCCTCCCGCGCCTCCAACTCCTCCGCATCGTAAGACCCACTAGCGAAGGCCCCTCGCCCAATTTACGCGCCGATCCTTTCGGAGGGTACTTGGTACAAGGTTGAATTTGAGGTGTCGTCAAAATATCGACATCCTCGTCGGTTTCAAAGAATCGGATCAACTCGCGCTCTCTTAGCGAAAGCCTCGGCATCTTCAAGCTCTTTCTCCTTAACCGCAAGCCGCTTCACCTTCTCGGCGGCGTCCGGCGGTCTCTTCCTCAAGACTAATCCCTTGTCCGCCTCTCCGGGACGGCGGGGTCTTGCGTCTTTTTCTTCTCTCTCTCGGTGCACAGCCCACTTTCGCCGCCTCAACCTTGCGACGGGCCGGGGTCTCACTAACCTTCGACAACTTCGCGGACTTTTCAAGGCAAGCGGTGGCGGGGTTGCTTTTGCGGCGTCCGCCTTCCGCTTGGCCAAGATATCTTGGGCTTTACTACTCTTCACGGCATTTTCAACAACCGAGCCGGTCTTGCCTAACTTGGCCTTTCGTGAGGTCTCGACGGCCTCGTACCCAATATTGCCCGGAGGCCGCATTTTCTTGCCGGCCGTCGGAGGCACCGACGAGGGGAATACGTCACGCCCATCTCATCAAAAACTCGATTAACACGGCCCCGATGTTTCAAAATCCTCTCGGGCGCATTCCCACTCCTTGTGGGTAAAATTCCCTATCATCCGTACAACTTTCCTTTCCACTTCGAAGCAACGATTTCTTCGTCGGTCACATCCTTCGGTCGTTTGACATTGAAGATGGGGCTTCGTACATCATCATCAAGCCGGGCGACCATTGCATCTTGAATGCCCACGACCCCCATCGGGGCCGGCACGGCCGTACATCGGCGACCACAAATTCTTCCGGGGCATCGCGCGTAGTGATCACACGCGTCGCCTGATAAAATGCCATTGTACTTGCTGAGGACCGGCCGGCTTTCGTCAACTCCGGCGACAGTCAACCTCTAGATCGACCATGCGGCTAGCCAAATCGTATGTTGTCACCTCTTCTTGCTTCGAATTCCGACCAATCACTTCAATGGGAACATAAAACCAATACGAAGTCCATCGGTTAGCCCATTTGTTCTTGTATGCCGGAGCCGGCCTCCACCGAGCCTCGATTCTTGGCCGGGCGACGGGTCCGAAAGGTACAAGCAGCCCATACCGAGCTTCTTTGTCCTCATCATCAACTTTCACAAGCCTTCTGGCCCAATGAATCTCAAAATGTCGAACGAAGGTTTCGACATCATTATCCCCGGCGAAGGTCCGGCATGCCCACAAAAACTTCAGCACTTGAGGGATAGAATTGGGCGTCAGCTGATGAATTTGAACACCATAGGCTGCCAAAATATCCGCAAACTTCTTGGATACCGGCAACCGAAGGCCCGCGGTGAAAAAATCCCGAAACACCACACTTTCATTTTTCCGGGGTTTCGGCGTGGTTTCTTTTCCAGGCAACCGACACACCCCGGGCTCGAAGCATCCCTCTAACCGCAAGGCATCCAAATCAGCCTGAGTCATCAAGGATCGACCAATATAACAAGTCCGGGCTTTCGCCCCAGCCGGGTTCCCTTCAGACTCTTCCATAGCTGCATCAGTCTCCACTCCTATTTCGCCCTCCTCCACGTCCACAAGCACACGTTTTCCAACATCTGTGTCGCTAGGCATTATTTCGACATAACTCCCATCCGAACCACTATTTTCATCACTACTAGAAGAAGATGA
Source organism: Cenchrus americanus (assembly GCA_947561735.1). NCBI lineage: Eukaryota > Viridiplantae > Streptophyta > Magnoliopsida > Poales > Poaceae > Cenchrus > Cenchrus americanus. The sequence continues at coordinate 108,421,367 of OX387243.1, forward strand.
GGTACTACCACTCTCACGAGAGCTGGCAGACCAATCCAAACCAGAAATCTTACCAGACTCCGAGCTAGACGTCGACGTGGAGGAGGTCGCGGCAGCCCCCGCAACTTCCGGCGCAACCGTTTTCCACGATTCGACGACGATCCTTCGTCCTCCATGTTTTCGCAAGAACGCCCGACACAAACAACTAAGTTTCCTCGAAACATAGACTCAAGCGCGCGTGGCCGGAAACCGAAGAACGAAAGTGCGTGTGGAAAACGAGAAGCAAAACCAACCTCACAATTGGATCGGGGCTTCCGCCGAAGCGATTCGCCGGGAGCGCAGGCGAAAACAGCAAGCAAAAGCCGCGAGGGAAAAATGAGGCCGGGAACGCAGCGGGGGTTGCACCGGCGGCGGCCCCTGACTATTTATAGGCGGTAAAACCCAACGGTCGAAAATTTCAAACTCAACGGTAAAAAAAAGCGACCGAGGGCGTTTAGGTATTTCCAGGGAGACCCTCGGGAACCGCCGCCCGGGAAGACGTTTTCTTCCGCCTCGATTCTCGATCCCGGGTTTCGCCGGCTCGGGTTTGCAATCAAGGCAAGCGCTTCGCCATCGAGGGGCTTCGTTGGGGGGGATTCGGAATCAAGCCTTCCGTATACCTAAAAAATAGAGAGCGGCCATGCAAAGGGTGCCGCGGCAGAAACCCCCGAAACGGCGGATTCCATTTCCACCCTCCGGGCGTTGCGTTTTGGCCGGCACCCTTCGTCGCCAACGAAGCCATCAAACGAATCCGGCATGGCACGGGGTGTCGAAGTCTCGCTTGACGCCTTATTCCGAGACGAAACCTCCGGGCGAATATTGTTCACTCCGGGAGCCTCGGCTCTGGTTTTCGCACGGGGGGTTTCATCGTTCCTAACACTTAACCAGTTTAAACTTGAGTATTGTTTTCGTTTCGGGTAACGAAGAAGGCTAGGTGAAATGGAGATCTCCAAAGGGCTCGGGGGGTTTTTCACCCCGACAAGCGCACGTGATAAGAGCCGGAAAGGCGCCGCGATTTGCGGCGTGACATCATGAAGCGCCGATTACGTGGAGACCCAATTGGAGATTACCCGAAGATAGCCTAGCACATTCGTTTTGATTCATTTTACACGAGGGTGTTCTCGGAAATGTAAAAGTCCGCCCGCCTCTCTATAAAAGGAGACGTACCGCACTTGTAAAGGGGATCGACTTTTGAGAAATCAACTATCGTGAAAAAAGCCTTTGGCTTTCCTTTATTCTTTGTTTTGGTTTTGGTTCTTGAGCTTTTGTTTCCCTTCATTGTTCGTGTGCGAGAGCTACGGCTTTCCCCACAACACTAACTCCGATGTTGCATCCTCCAAATCGGTGTTAAGCGCCGTAGTCACCCTAGCAAGAATGTCCACACGATCGTCCCGAAGTTGCCCATGGGTACCACGGTGTTTTTAGTGCCACCGACTCGCCGGGAACAAACCGAAGTCCGTGCCTTCAATACGATTACGGAAAGTGTTGCTAATCGACCACGGTGCTCTTCTAGCGGCCGTCGTTGATGGCGGCGGCCTCTCGAAGTGAAGTGTGCTATACCGGGATGAATCGTACGAGTCCTCCATCTATCGACCGTCCCGTGGTCACTCGGACATGAACCTCTCGTAGTATAATAATCCCTCATTCCAGGCTCCACATAGTGCCGGTGATGCACAAAGGCCTCACCGAGTGCTCTATATCTTGTAGCGACTCCTCCAACAACTCGCAAACACGACCATCCGGACCAACATAAGTGTGCTCATGGTACTCGCCCGTGGTACCTATGCTCATCGCCTTGTTCATCCCCATTCTCATTATCATTATTGTTGCCACCGTCCTGGTTATCGTTGTTGTTCCCGTTGTTTTCTATCACACCGTTATCATCCTCAAGTCCCTCTATATCAACATCTTCATCATCTTCACCATCATCTTCATTCTCGTCCTCTTCTTCACTGGAGCTGTCCTCACTGCTGCTGGAGTCATCTCCGGAGTCATCTGGATCATTGCCTGCAAGCATCCTGTACAGGCTCTTCCTCTTCAACAACATCCGGTTCGGCGCCTCTCCAACCACTGGTGTAATCACAATATCCCCATCCGCGTCGACCTCCGAAGAACCCGTCGTACGATACCGTGGTCGCTCTTCCGGCTCATCATCCTCAAAGACAACCTCCTCCGGTCTTCGCTTATGTCCTCCCGAGGCCGTATCTCCCGGTGCTTCTACTCTACCATCCTTGACAAAGACTCGTACTGGATAATCTCCGACCTCCCGTTGTACCTCCTTAGTCCGTGCCTCTACATGTGCTACCGGATAACGAGGAGCCAACTTCCCAACCGGGAAACCGAGGACCATGTGTGGTTCGAGGACCGGTGGATGGTCGCTTCCTTGTGTGATGAGTGATTGACAACGTTTTGTGGACCGATTCTTAGCTAAGTATTGCGAGTGCGGGTTGCGGCTTGACCGGGTGTTGGTGTAGGTGAAGAACAAGCGCGAAAGGTCGTCGCCCGTGAGGCCTCCGGGTGTGGCGAAGACAAGTAGCCTTCGTTCGAGGGACCCGGTGGCCGGCGGGGTCAAGTGCGGGCCGCATGGTGGCATGAACAACAAGATGAAGTCATGGACGGTTTCTTGGCCGAGCCTCAAAACCAAGGTCGAGGCGGGACTACGTGGGAGCCGAGTCATGAGTGGTGATTGGCGGAGGCTACACCGACTTCGTGGGGTTTACGGTGGTTCACCGTAAAACTACCGGGTTCCTTGGTTGATCCACAAAGCCAAGACCGGAGAACCGAAGACGGTGCTCGCAGCCAGCCGCCGCACCGGTTTGAACGGTGGGTCGACCGGCCCGGCCGGTGGGTACCGGCCCGACCGATGAGGAGCACCGGCCTGACCGGTGTGCGACGACGCAGTCCGAAATCTTCGAAGCGGAGGACACGCGTCGTGATCACAAGGCTTGCGTCGAGGCTAAGCGAGGTTGCGGTCGCCGGCATCCGTCCGATGGAGAAAACTTGAAGACTTCCAAAACCGCCCTTGAGGGGCTTGTATCCCTAGTTATTAAGGGTATTTTAGACTTTCTGTTGCCTCCATATAACCCATGAGGTGAGAGGATGGCAGCCATCACTTGGAACCCTAGTTCATTTGCTTTCCTATTTTCCCTTCCTATTTTCTTAGGATTTCTATAGGACTAGCTTGAGAGCTTCATGGTGAGATCTTGAGAGAGGGATGAATGATCGGGTGGCAAGCTAGACCTTGTATGAACCTTTCATGGTATGTATAGATGATTCGGCGTGGTTCCTCAAGGCCTTGTTGTGTTGTTCCGGTTGTTCTTGGTGGTGATTTTCGCAGCCCTCTCTTGGTGGTTTTCTTGGGGTGTTTTCGGGACCTTGCTCTTGGGGATTTGATGGGGGGAATTTGTGGGAACCATTCTGTCGGTGTGGAAAGTAGTCCCGACACTAACTAGTAATGAGCGCTGAGATCTGCCTCTCGATGGTTGGTGCTAAGCAACTAAGGACACTTGGTTTATCCTGGTTCCGGCCGGGGCCGTACGTCTAGCAGGGGTGTGCTCGAGACACCGTATTGCTTCGCACCGGGGTGCCTGTAGAGGGGTGGCTACAAGAGAGGTGGGAGAGGAGGCATGACCCCCAAGTCCCAAGAGATGTGATTGAGGCGAGTGCCAATATCGTGGGGGAAAATGGAGAGCGTAAGATTGACTGCTACCCGTTGCCCGATGCCCCCGCTGCGGTGGGGGGAGTGATCGCCTCCCTTTTATAGGCCAAGGAGAGGGCGATTTACAGGCATGCCGCACTATTTCGCTACGTGTGGCGGCATGGCGTACGCGGTCGTGGAGTTGACGGCCGTCCTGGCGAATCTTGCTCCGGTCACGGCGTCGTGGCGTGTCCTGTGCTTGAACAGGGGCGACTTCGAGGGTGGAGGTGTGGTGGTTGACCGGAGCGTCTTTAGGCGGGCTCAAGGGAGCCGTTGATAGCGATCCGTACGAGGTCCAAGAGCAAGCGTGGCGGCGTCCCCGTCCCCGTGTGCTCAATAGCATCGGAGCGCTTGTAGCAAGGTGCGTGGCGTGGCGCGGCGAGGGCGGGGATGGCCGCACGGGATTGGCCGGCCGACGGGGATGGCGCTCCCGCCGGTCCGACGTCACGCGCTTGACCCTCGCGAGTCACAAGAAAAGGGCTCGAGGGTGCGGCCGGCCCCTTTCGAGGGCGCGGCGCATTAGCCGTACAAGAGTGGGCGGCACGGTGTCATGGAGCCGACACCGGCCTCGTCGCACGCTCCCCACGGTGGTTGGGATGGGCTCCCCCTAGGGAGTTGGCGAACAGAGGCCGGGCGTGATTCCCGTGCGTGTAGTGGCACGGCTCGCCGTGTCGAGCATTAAATGCCCGTACACGCGTGCGGGAGCGGTGTGTGCTCGTGAGGGAACCTCGAGCGAGGGCGGGGACCCTCGAGCGAGGCGGACCCCGCTCGAGGGCGGCGTGAGCCCCTCGAGTGAGTGCGGACCTCATTCGAGGGGGGCTTGAGCCCTCGAGCGAGGCGGACCTCGCTCGAGGTGGCGCTGTCGCCGGGCCGCTTCGGTGGGCCCCGGGGGCCACCGCGGCGTGGATCGTGTTGTGTGTATATTTGGCGTTAGGCCCGAGGTTGGTTTTGCGTTTCGCGTTTTTTGCGAGGTTTTAAGCGGGTAATCCCCCCGGTTTTTTAGGGGACCCTCATGGTCGTCCCCGACGCAGCCCCCGAGCATCCGCGGGTGTTCGGTCGATTCCCGCGGATGCCGCAGCCTACCGATAGGACGTTCTTCCCTCCCGGCCGCCAATGCCTTTCCCGCGGGGCCGCGTCGGCCGACCCGCGGGTCTAGCCCCGAATCCCCTGCAGAGCGTGAGTGCTCTCCGGGGGGTTTTTTCGCGAGTTTTTACCGGTGGGCGGGGCATTTGTTTCAACCGGCATCGGCGAAGTGTTCCGGCCCGGCCTCGGCCGCACGCGCATGACCGGTGATTCTTGTGTTCGTTGCACCCGGGGAGGTGTAGCCGTGCGTCGAGCCCCCGAGCCTTGGCCCATTCGAGGCGATCGGGACGAGCTCTTCGTCTTGTTGTAAACGCGCCCTCGCCGCCCCTCCGCGGGACGGAGGGTGAGGTCTCCACAACCCCCATCGATCGGGTGGCGAATTGCGGATTCCTCGTTGAGTCGCTAGCGGGTGGTTCAAGTGGACGCCCATGCCCCGTTCGATAAGGGTAGGCTCATGGTCCGAAGACTCGTCCATTAAAGCGCTTGCGTGGGTTTGCTAGGTGGGGCTCGGTCCCATTCGCTAGGGACCGAGGGCGCGGAAGCTCTCCCCTCGCCGGGATCCCCCCGACTAGCCGCCCTCGCCGGCTCTTGAACACAACATGTGGGGCGCTCTCGAGCCGGTGGGCTCGAGGAAATGCTCGAATGTGCGCGCCCTCGTCGTCCCCGACTCGGTGATCCGGGGGCACCCGTTCGAACCCGTCGTGGGTCGGGTTCCGAACCCCCGATCGCAGGGCCGTCATGGGGTGGCATCTAGGTGCCCCCCGTCCTTTCGCATCCGCAGCATCGAGGGTTCTCGGCCGTGCCGCCCTCGAGCCGCCGATCGCAATTCTTCACGAATCGAGGGCACCCGTGGCGCCCGTTCGCGTTGAGCGGGTTTCGAGGCCACCGGTCGGTAGTCGCACCCTTCGAGGGTCGGATTTTCCGAGCGTGAGGCTCGGGCCGCTCGAGGGTCATCCTTACCGGGTAAGGGACCGGGCCACAAATGCGCGCGGGCGCGCGCCGCAGCCTCGCGCCGTGGGCGCGCCTTTTCGTGCGCCGCGGCCGCGCGCGTAGTGGGCGGCGTGGGCGGCGGACGTGACCGCCCGCCGCGGCCGTTCGGTTATCGCGCCGTAATGATAGCGTGCATGCGGGCGTGCGGCCGCCTCGGTCATGGTGGGTCCCGCCCGTCGGCCGACCGATGTTTCTTACCTACAGTTAATGCGTGCGGGGCGTGCGCTCCGGAGAGCACGCCCCGTGGATCTATAAATCCAATGGAGGGGGTGGGGCGGGTTTTTACCTCTCACACTTAGCGTTCGCCGCCCTTGCCTCTTGCGCTTCCGCCCCCGAGCTGTTCTCGCTTCCGCGCCGGCGCGCCGCTTCTTGCTCCACGCCCCTTGTTCCTTCGCCGATCCGCATGGCTCCTCCCCAGCCCATCACCATCATCGACCCGTTTCCGTGGCCGCACTCGACAGTGACGATGCTCTCTCTGAGCGAGCTGGTGACCACCGGCTAGCTCGCGGCGAATGAAGATGGACGTCCTGCAGCATGGATCGTGCCGCATCCGAACGAGCGGGAGCCTAACCCGCCGTACGGCTACGTGGTCGCCTTTATCCGCTTCCACAAGCGGTGCTTCGCGGCGCCGGCGAGCCGCTTCATGCGCGCGCCGTGCTATCACTACGGTGTGGAGCCGCACAACTTCACGCCGAACGTGATTTCGCAGGCGGCGACATTCGTCGGCGTGTGCGAGGGCTTCCTGGGGATCCCGGTCAATTGGGATCTCTGGGTTCACCTTTTCCGCGCGGAAGCCGGGACACACCGGCGATGCCGGAGCCGAAGATCCGCTGCGCGGTGCGTGCGGCGAAGATGACAATCGCGCTGCGAAACACGCGCAGGGAATACTACATTCTCTGCATGATGACCTCCAACAACGCGGAGTGGGAGCGGGGGTGGTTCTACCTCCGCAACGAGGGCGCCGGCCTCCCCGCCTACTCCGGCAAGGTGCTCAAGGACAAGGCCGACTCCTGGCATCACGGGGTTTCCCCGCCGTCGCACCGCACGCGGGCCGGGACTCGCTCCCCGGCCGCATTGAAGGCCCTGGCGGACGGCGGCTTGACCGCGGGGTGCGTCCTCGCGAACCTCCATCACCGGTGGATCGTCCCTCGATGGAGAGGTCGCTCCGCATCATTGAGATGCACGAGGACGCAGACCCCATCGCGCCGGCGCAGCCGCGCCGCCCGCCGGACCTCTTCCCGCGGGAGTACGCGGCCACCGGGCGCGGCGCGCCATCAACCTCGGGGCCGCCGGAGCGACGACGCGGTCCTCTCGGGCGTTCGCCATGCTCCCCGTCGCGCCCACCGGTGAGTGGAGTTCCGCCCTTTCTTGTTCGCCGGTCCGCAGGATGTTAGCGTGTTTTGAGGCCTCGTCGCTTCCTCTCGTTTTGCGGATAAGGGCCGTGAATGCCGCGCGGTCCGACCCGCCCACGCCCCGGTCCCTCGGCGCGCGCGCGCGGTGCGGCGGTGGGAGCGGGGAGCGAGCGGCCCGCAAGAAGGAGCGGGAGCATCCGGCGACGAGGAGCGCCGGGAGCAAAGGAGCGAGGGGGTTCCGGCTGCGTGAGCAGCGGGGGCTCTCCTCTCCGGGACCGAGGAGTACTCGTCGTCCGGCGAGGAAGAGGGAGGAGGAGGAGGAAGGAAGCGATGGGGGCCGGGATCCCCCCGAGAGGTGGCGGCCCCTCGCCCCCTTCGCCCGTGCCGTGGAGGCGGCGGAGAGGAGACGGCGCCCGGGGCGAGCGCGGGAGCGCCCGCCGTTCGGGAACCTACGAGAGAGGCGACACGCACCACGGAAGTGCCGGTGCGCACCGTGGGGACGGCCGGGGGCGCGACAGAGGCCACGCCGGGTGGCGGCGGCTACGCTCTCGCCGAGCCCCCAAAGAAAAGGAAAAGGAGATTTTCCACCCCGAGGTAAGTGGTCGCTTCCTTTCGAGCGCGTTCTTGGATTGGTCGGGACCTAAGCTTCTTGTCTTCGTGCTCGTAGGGTGGCGTCCGCCGTGCCCCCTCTTGCGCCGTCAAGGTGCCGAGAACGGACGCGGTCGTCCCCACCGGGCGGCGCTCATCGAGGGCGTCGCGGGCGGCCGCAAGCACGGCGCCGGCGGCGACGACTACGGCGTCGGCCGCCGCGGCCGCGGGGGCGTAGCAGGTGGCGGCGGTCGCGGAGCCACGGCGGCCGACGACCAAGGTGGAGCCGCAGAGCCGGCGGCGGCGTGGAGTCACAACCGCCGGCGCCAACGACAAGTGGCGATTACGGCCGCGGTGGTCGCCGTACCGTCAACTTCGCTCGCGCGCGCCCGCCACGGCGGCGCCCGGCGGCGGCGGTGGTGGAGATCCCGGATGACGATGACGTCCCGCCGCCGGCCGGGGAACGGTGGGCGAGCGCGCTCACCCTAGCCCCCGAGGCCTCGGCGGGGGCGCTCGTGGCCCGGAGCGATCCCGGAGCAACGTTGGGGCACCCGGCGGATGGCGCCGAGCCTTCGTCGTCGCGCGCGGACCCTCGCCGCACCCGGAGCAGGGCGGGGATGGGGCCGATGCCCCGCCGCCCATTTTGTTGATGCCCGGGCGGAGCAGGGGCTGCGGGAGGAGCTCCGCGACCACGGCGCTCGCTCAACCGGCGCTAAACGAGGCTTTGCGGATCCACGGTGGTCCGGCGTGGCACGCCTTCCGGTGTCGGCTGAGCTTCGTAAAGTTTCGCGACTCGTTCCCCTGCCTTTTCTCCGTTCGTGTCTTTTCTAACGCCCGTTTCTTCTCGCTCTGCTTGTTGGTGGCAGGACCTAGAGCGCCGGGCCCGGGAGCGGTACGCCGTCCTCGACCGCCTCGACGCCGATTACCGTTGGTACCGGGGCGCACGGGGCCCGGAGGCCCTCGTCGAGGCCCACAGGTCGCCTGACCGGTGGCTGGCGTACAGGGTCGAGGCACTGCCGGACTCGCCCCCGGAGCAGGCGCTCGACCGCGGAAGGCGCCTCCGAGGTCGTGCGGGTGCGGACGGTGTTGGTCGAGCAGGACGACGCGCCGCGCCGGCTCGCGAAGACCCGGAGAACGTGCGCTCCCTCGCATCGACATGGGAGGTGGAGCTCGCCGCTGCCCGCACCCGGCTCCAACAAGGTCGTGCGGTGCTCCGCAGAGGCGGAGGGGTTGAAGACGCCCACGGCGGGCAAGACCGCCGCTCTTGCTACGGGCGGAGGGGCGGCGGGCCCGGCAGAGCGAGCCGCCCGCTAGGAGACGGAAGGCCAACTCCGGGGGAGCGGGTGGCGCTCGTCGAGGCACGGGCCGCGCTCGAGCAAGAGCGGATGGCGCGCGAGGAAGCACCGGGGCCAACTCCGGCAGGAGCGCGCCGCGCTCGAGGAGGTGCGGGCCACGCTCCAGAAGAAGGAGGAGGAGGCGTCGCGCCTCAACGGGGAGTTGGTGCAGCTCAGCATCTCGCATGAAGACCAGCGCCAGTCCCTCGAGGAGCAGGGGGCCTCGTTCCTCAAGCTGCAGCAGGAGGCTGAGGAGACGCGTCGGTCCCTCGAGGTGGAGAAGAAGCAGGTTGAAGGTGAGTTTGTTTCCGTTCGGTTTTTGTTCGTCGATTCGTTCTTTTGGGACCGCGTTGGGGCATGCGACCACCCGCCGAGACGTCAGACGACGGCCCACAACTCCTCTCAACAAGAGTTGGAGGAGCCGCGTGTGACAACCCGCCCGGAAAATAACGTACTATCGCCTAAGACCGATCACTTTGGTCATTAAGCAATAATAAAGTATCATCCCGTCGTTAGTTGCCGGTTAACGCCCCGTAAACCGCCTGAAAAGCACAAGGATCGAATATATGCATTAAAACTCACTCGAAGGCGAGTCCGGAGATACAACATCATTAATATCCAAATTTGTACCCCGAGGGGTTTAATTATTACAAACCATAGTTTTTGCCATGATGAGATAGTTCGTAGTTTTCGAAAGCGACGGAAATAAACTAACGGAAGTGAAGACACCACGGGAGGCCATCCATGATGCTTTCGCAGTCGTCCTCCACCCACTCCAGCCTCCCAACCGGCGGGATCTCTCCCCGGCCACACATCACCGAATGCATTACCCGGATCAACACATTATAGCAAGGCTGAGTATACTAATACTCAGCAAGTCTTACCCGTCGGTGATAACTACTTCACCAAATCTAGACCATGAAAGGCTTTTTGGCTACTGGGTTGCTTTTGCTAAAAAGTAACAAAGAGTAGGTCCTTACTTTCAAGATTTTAGCACAAGTTCTAGTAGGTTTAATCTTTACTACATTAGCCAACTAGTACAAACAAAGTTGTACAATACAATTAATCAAGCATAAAGTTCATCAACTTCCATCATTAGGGATCTCATGACTAGTGGAGTAAGTAGTCTCGGATAACGGTGAGAGGCCGACAATCGATTGATTTAAACCTTGCAAGGTAAACCCAAACACACGGTAGGTCGCCCACAAAGGGACAACTTTCCCTGTGCCGTTTCCAAAAATCCTCGGGTCGGGATCGAATCTTACGTCTTTGGTGCGAGCTATCCGCATACCCCGCGAGATACCCGGAGTCACCATACACCACCGGTGGCGAGCCGTGAGAGCGAATCCCAAGAGTAGTAACGGTAGGATCCCTCGCCGCCTCATTAAGGTACTAGGCTTACCGGTCCCATTCCCGACATGTGCTTAGTACGTTCAAAAACTTAACCCACATAACCACTGGACGGGAGCCTAGATCCCATGCTCTTACCACGTGAGCAATCCATTTAGGATATATTGTGATTCCTATCTAGGAATCTATTCTCGCGAGTGAGGTCATCACTCGACTTGTAACGGTCCTATAGCTTAGCAGCTATCGACCTATCATACTAGTAAGGACAAGGTACCTATGGATCATGCATCAAGGGTTTCATTCAAGTCCCGAATGTAAATGCACAATCATCCATAGATAATTGAATAAAGAATTTGAAAACCGGGTTAGATGCACCGAGCTTGCCTTCGTCGCCCTAGGTTAGCCTGGGCACCCTCGGTGTCGAGCACTTCCACGTACTGCAGCGAAGCTTCCGCTCCTCCTTCCTCGGTTTCCGGGACAAGGGAGTAATCTCCGTCCAGAAGATCAACACGGAATGCAATGCAAGATTTAGGTGATGTGATAGTTTGTTGTCTTATCCAACTCTTGGTTGGTCATATTCACCTTAACAAGCATCTAGCTAGTGTTTCTCTTTTAGGAAGGTTAGCAGTTGTACATGGTTTACTCTTTTTATGGTACATTTGAATAAAGGTTTTTATTATACTTGTTATTTCATGTGAAGGCTTTAATTCCTTCCCTTTTCACAAGCAAAGGTATAAATGATATTTTTATCCATGATTTAATTTCTTATCAGCAATGAAAATTAATTATTTTTTAATTAGATTAGATAATACTTTCAAAAAGGAAAAAGAATTAAATGTGTGCTTTTCTTTATTTAATCTCCCTTTAATATTAAAAGGGCTTTTAAGCTTTTTATTAAGCAATTAATTTACCAAAAAATAAGGAAGTGTTTCTTAACCATATTAGCACCTATCCTGGTCCATTGGACCCACATGCAAGTGTTGGATGTCGGGAATTTAAATATTATTGAAAATAACAAAGGCTATCTAGTGATTCAATTTAAATGCATACAAAAATAAATAAGCCTCAAAATGATCCAAACTTTCTCATGCATGCTCTCTCGGTCCTAAACATGCCTAAAGAACCAACATATTCACCTAGGAACTCTACTGATCTTGGTTCACAAATTTTCAAAGGAAAACATGCATAAATCAAGAATAAATATTTCGTTAAGCCAAAAATCATGACTAATTCGCAAGATGTGTAGTTTGGTATTACAAGACAATGTGCACAAGTTGAGCTCAAAAACATAATGACATTTAGCAAGAAAAATCATCTAGGCAGCCTCCCTAGAATGGAAAACAATTTATTTAACAAGATCTACCGCATAACTTTGTGCAATTTTTGGCACAACATCTAGTCATGACCTAACACACAACATATCCAAAATTGGGATACGGAGGAGTTATGGATTTCGGGTTATGCGAGATCTAGGTTTTTCACATTTCTATTTTTCATGCTAAAACGATTTAGAATCCGGCCATGTGCAAATAACAAAAGTGGTGGGATTTCTCTTCCCGAACCCAACAAAATTGGTTTTGCATTTTTCGATTTATCTATGATTTTATACGCAATTTACAAGAAACAACCAAATGGTTTTACTATTGGAGTTAACCTTTTGCACGAAGACCCTCGGAAAGATGTTCCGTTTTGCAATGTGGTCCCGGGCGCGGGCGGCCGTGCGGGTGAGCAAAATTTCGGAGAGGTTCGCCGGGATTTGGCCGGGGAAGGGTAGGGGGATGGCTAGGGGCTCACCTAGGGTCGATTTGAGCCGGAGTTGGGGTGGGGAGGGCGGTGGTGGCTCGGCCCGACGGAGGGGGCCGGCGGGCCGCCGCGGCGGCCATCGCTCCGGCGAGGATGCCGGCCTCGCCGGGCAATCCGGGGGTTCGGGAGGTTGTGGTAGGGGGTCATGGTGGCGCGTGTGTGCACGGGTGGCGTCCGGTGGCGCGGAGGGAGGAACTCGCCGAGAGCGGCCATGGCAGCGCGGTTGCAGCCTGCTGTGCTCGCCGGCGCGGCGCGTTCAAGCATGCAGGGGTTCGGCCACCTTAAGTAGGCGACAGGAGAGGAGGGCGAGGCCCAAGGCCTCCGTCACGTCGACTCCCCCGCCATTTACTCCGCCGGTACCATGGGTCTCGGTAGGAGCGCGTGCCCGCGGACGGACCGGTGGATTCAAGGCGTTCCCCGCCCGGACGGCGCGCGCGCGCGGAAAGGGGTGGACTCCGAGACGGCTTCGGTGGGCGCATGGCTCGGGGGAAGGGCGGCCTCGGGACGCGGGTGGCCCGCACGCCGAGGCGCGCACGCGCGCGCGCGGGCGCGCGGCGCTCGCGCGCGCGTCGCGACGCTCGGTCGGCCCGGAAAAGTTTACGGTGCCCCCGTTTGAACGCGTCAAACTCCGTAAAGTTGAATAGAAGTGCACCAAACAATGCATAGGAAAGTTGTAGATCTAACTACCCTTTACAACTTTTGTATAGGCCGTCTAGTGTTTTTCTCGACGGATTTTGCAGAACGTTGTGCCAACATTGAATGCCTACTGTTCTAGAAAACATGAGGTACTGTCAGTCGATCAAGTTTTTCATCAATTTCCACTCAAAATTGGAAATGCCAATCCACATGAAAGTTGTGTCCCTCAACAAGATCGATAACTTTCATTAAGGTAGATTTTGAAGTGTTTAGGCGAATTTTGGAGAACGCGGCAAAAGTTCCGGACGACATTCACCGACGTCAACGGTTAAGCCGGGTTTGACCGTGTCTTTGACCACGGATCCACCACGTGTGTGTGTGTAGACTTGGTCAAAGGGTTCATTGGGGTTCATTCGCGAGGTTTTCGAGGTGATGACCCATGTTGACCTAGGTTTGACCGGTGTTTGACCGGTTTGACTCGGCTGATCCGGTCATTAGCGTTAATGACGGTAATTAAAAACCTGGGGCGTCACAGTCTACCCCCCTTAAGAAGAATCTCGTCCCGAGATTCGAAATTCCAAGGACAATATAGATAAATAGAGAAGTGGTCCTCTCGGATTTCCCGGAATTACTCGGGGAAGCAACACGATGGGATTATGGGGCAAGAGCATAACCGCCATCGGTTCAAGATTAGCCCGTAAGAGTAGTCAAAGACGGCGAGTAATGGAAAGCTTTGGCACGGAGTTTACTTGCGGATGCAATCGAAAGTATGGAGGGATAAATTGGTATAGGATCTTACGAACGATCTTGCTCACACGTTAATTAGGTTGCAACCTTAGGTGGCATTGCCGTGCCACTACGGTGCAAAGCTTTTCAAAATTCATGTGATGCACATGTTTATGGAGACATGATGCATATGCTCGGGTAGTATGGTGCTTATGATGCATGTTAGCATGACTTAGTTACCCACAAAACGAGTTAGCGATTGAGAAGACAATCACAGGTTGAGAAGGGGTGTGCGTGGCGAGTCGCAATTCACAACCAAGATACCTAGTGCGCCCCTAGTGGCAATCATGTGGCTGCAGCGCAATGACGCCCTAGGTTCCGTCACGGCACCTTTAGTCATGGGATAACCACGTCACCAAACACCAGGGATAGAGTGGAAGATATTGAAAACACTCCATGCGTATGCACGTTAGTTCACTCAAGGTTCCCAATGCACATGCTATGCAAATGCATGCTCAAGAGGGACATAATTATTTATTTATTTTTCAAAAGGTTGTGAGCAAGGCCACGGGGAATAAGCTCATGATTGCATGTTCAAAATAACCAGGACAAGGATATCAATACGAAGAATACCCTAGTGCTTCATCATGTCGGAGGACAAGGGTTGAAGGGAAAGTACAAGTCGACGGAAATGACATGATGATAGGAGAATCATGATTAAAGATTGAATTCCAAGATCAAGACATTCCCATGGCCGGTAGAATGGCAAAAGTTCTCTTTTCTCATGTTGGGTAATACTGGGTAGTCATGTGCACAAAGGCATGGTTGTATGCTAGAACTCGAAGCGAGCTCACATACATAATGACATGAAGTTCTGGCAGTTGTGAACAAAATTCATAACCAAAAATCCAGAATCCTCAAATCTTTCCCAAGTTTTCCCGGTTACTACAAAAGTCTTTAACACACGTATTTAATTTTTAAGGTTGAGCTCGAACAAGGAAAACAGGGTGGATGGTCCTAAACCTAGATGTGCCTAGGAAAGTGTAAACCAAGCCGAACGGAACTAGGATTGAGACTTGCTATTACAAGATAACTAGTTAAGGAGCAATTGTTTTTAACAAATTTGGTTTAATTAACCTAGCACAAGGTAAACAACTTTTTCAAAATTTCGGGGGACGACAAATGACTAGGAATGAGAGGTACTTTAGTATATAAAAATCACACAAGTAGCATAGTCTTCCTTAGAGAGCATATGAAATGTCGGTTTTTGGGTCCGTTTTAGTTGTTTCGATTTTTAGTATGCATGCAAGAAGTCCTATCCGACCTTACATGGCAATCAAGCCAAAAATCGGAGTTAGTGCCGATGGCAAGGCTTTTATTCGTCTCTCCCTATAATATCTAGTCGAGAGCTATACGGTACTTGCTTACGACTAACGAAGCGCCGTTATGTACCTACGAAAACGAACCTTTCGTGCCGGCACGTCACGAAAGCGTCCACATACATTACCGTTCACTATAGAAACGACATCCATGCGTTAAGCCGCCGCATGGACGGCGTCCAACCTCGGACACCCTCCGTTTGAATAGAGTGTATCCTTGCCTCGCATGAGCGACATGGGGAATGCACACGTATGAAACACGTGGCGACACGAACTCATAAACGGACGCGAAGATGGGATCCGTGGAATGGATCACTCCATCAACCCTCACAATTCTCGTGATGCGGAACAGCACACGCATAAAATACATGGCTCCTAGTTTGGTTGTGCAGAAAGTAAGTCCGACATAAAGTAATGTGTTGGAAGTTAGCAAAATAGACCATAAGTTAATTAAGCCACCCGAAAGAACCCAAATTCCCTCTAGGGCCTCTCGGTCTAGTTTATGCTTAGCGGACCAATGTATTTTGGAAAATCGGACAATCTTGACATACTTTATTCAAAAACCGGTGGATTAAGGTTTGATTAATTAATCTCGGTGCATATAAGCTCCGATGCCAATCGTGACAACCCGCCCAGGAAAATACCGTACTATCGCCTAAGACCGATCACTTTGGTCATTAAGTAATAATAAAGTATCATCATGTCGTTAGTTGCCGGGTTAACGCCCGGTAAATCACTTGAAAAGCACAAGGATCGAATATATGCATTAAAACTCACTCGAAGGCGAGTCCAGAGATACAACATCATTAATATCCAAATTTGTACCCCAAGGGGTTTAATTATTACAAACCATAGTTTTTGCCATGATGAGATAGTTCAGAGTTTTTGAAAGCAGCGGAAATAAACTAACGGAAGCGAAGACACCACGGGAGGCCATCCATGATGCTTTCAGTAGTCGTCCTCCACCCACTCCGGCTCCCGGCGGCGGGATCTCTCCGGCCACACATCGGTGAATGCATTACCTGGATCAACACATTATAGCAAGGCTGAGTATACTAATACTCGGCAAGTCTTACCCGTCGGTGATAACTACTTCACCAAATCTAGACCATGAAAGGCTTTTTGGCTACTGGGTTGCTGTTGCTAAAAAGTAACAAAGAGTAGGTCCTTAATTTCAAGATTTTAGCACAAGTTCTAGTAGGTTTAATCTTTACTACATTAGCCAAATAGTACAAGCAAAGTTGTACAATACAATTAATCAAGCATAAAGTTCATCAACTTCCATCATTAGGGATCTCATGACTAGTGGAGTAAGTAGTCTCAGATAACGGTGAGAGGCCAACAATCGATTGATTTAAACCTTGCAAGGTAAAACCAAACACACGGTAGGCTGCCCACAAAGGGACAACTTTCCCCGCATCGTTTCCAAAAATCCTCGAGTCGGGATCGAATCTTATAGTCTTTGGTGCGGGCTATCCAACATACCCCGCGAGATACCGGAGTCACCATACACCACGGTGGCGAGCCGTGAGAGCGAATCCCAAGAGTAGTAACGCTAGGATCCCTCGCCGCCTCATTAAGGTACTAGGCTTACCGGTCCCATTCCCGACATGTGCTTAGTACGTTCAAAAACTTAACCCACATAACCACCGGACCGGAGCCCGGATCCCATGCTCTTGCCACGTGAGCAATCCACTTAGGATATATTGTGATTCCTATCTAGGAACCTATTCTCGCGAGTGAGGTCATCACCCGACTTGTAACGGTCCTATAGCTTAGCGGCTATCGACCTATCATACTAGTAAGGACAAGGTACCTATGGATCATGCATCTAGGGTTTCATTCAAGTCCCGAACGTAAATGCACAATCATTCATAGATAATTGAATAAAGAATTTGAAAACTAGGTTAGATGCACCGGAGCTTGCCTTCGTCGCCTAGGTTAGCCTCGGGCACCCTCGGTGTTGAGCACTTCCACGTCCTGCGGCGAAGCTTCCGCTCCTCCTTCCTCTCGTTTCCGGGACAAGGGAGTAATCTCCGTCCGGAAGATCTACACGGAATGCAATGCAAGATTTAGGTGATGTGATAGTTTGTTGTCTTATCCAACTCTTGGTTGGTGATATTCACCTTAATAAGCATCTAGCTAGTGTTTCTCTTTTAGGAAGGTTAGCGTTGTACATGGTTTACTCTTTTATGGTACATTTGAATAGAGGTTTTTATTGTACTTGTTATTTCATGTGAAGTCTTTAATTCCTTTTCTTTTCACAAGCAAAGGTATAAATAATATTTTTATCCATGAATTAATTTCTTATCAGCAATGACAATTAATTATCTTTTAATTAGATTAAATAATACTTTCAAAAAGGAAAAAGAATTAAATATGGGCTTTTCTTTATTTAATCTCCCTTTAATATTAAAAGGGCTTTTAAGCTTTTTATTAAGCAATTAATTTACCATAAATTAAGGAAGTGTTTCTTAACCATATTAGCACCTATCTTGGTCCATTGGACCCACATGCAAGTGTTGGATGCTAGGAATTTAAATATTATTGAAAATAACAAAGGCTAGCTAGTGATTCAATTTAAATGCATACAAAAATAAATAAGCCTCAAAATGATCCAAACTTTCTCATGCATGCTCTCTGGTCCTAAACAAGCCTAAAGAACCAAGATATTCACCTAGGAACTCTACGATCTTCTTCACAAATTTTCAAAGGAAAACATGCATAAATCAAGAATAAATATTTCTGTTAAGCCAAAAATCATGATTAATTCACAATATGTGTATTTTGGTATTACAAGACAAGTGTGCACAAGTTGAGCTCAAAAACATAATCACATTTAGCAAGAAAAATCATCTAGGCAGCTCTCCTGCAGAGAACGGAAAACAATTTATCTAACCAGATCTACTACATAACTTTGTGCAGTTTTTGGCACAGCAACTGGTCATTACCTAACACACATCATATCCAAAATTGGGATACGGAGGAGTTATGGATTTCAAATCATGCCAGATCTAGTTTTTTCACATTTGTATTTTTCATGCTAAAACGATTTAGAATCCATCCATGTGCAAATAACAAAAGTGGTGGGATTTCTCTTGCTGAACCCAAAAAAATTGGTTTTGCATTTTTCCGAATTTTCTATGATTTTATACACAATTTACAAGAAACAAGCCCAAATGGTTTTACTATTGGAGTTAACCTTTTGCACGAAGACCCTCGGAAAGATGTTCCGTTTTGCAATGTGGTCCTGGGTGCGGGCCGGCCGCGCGGTGAGCAAAATTCCGGTGAGGTTCGCCGGGATTTGGCCGGGGAAGGGTAGGGGGATGGCTAGGGGCTCACCCGGGGGTCGATTTGAGTCGGAGTTGGGGGTGGGGAGGGCGGGGGCGGCTCGGCCGACGGAGGGGGGCGGCGGGCCGCCGCCGCGGCCATCGCTCCGTGAGGATGCCGGCCCGGCCGGGCAATCCGGGGTTCGGGAGGCCGTGGTAGAGTGTCATGGTGGCGCGTGTGTGCACGGGTGGCGGTCCGTAGCGCGGAGGGAGGAACTCGCCGAGAGCGGCCATGGCGGCGCGGTTGCGGCCGCCGTGCTCGCCGGGCGCGACGCGTTCAAGCATGCGGGGGTTCGGCCACCTTAAGTAGGCGACGAGGAGAGGAGGGCGCGGCCCATGCCTTCGTCACGTCGACTCCCCCGTCCATTTACTCGCCGTACCATGGGTCTCGGTAGGAGCACGTGCCCGCGGACGGACCGGGGTGGATTCAAGGCGTTCCCGGCCGGACGGCGCGCGGCGCGAGGAGGGGTGGACTCGAGGCGGCCTCGGTGGGCGCGTGGCCGGGGAAGGGCGGCCGGGGACGCGGGCGGCCCGCACACCGAGGCGCGGTGACGGGCCGCGCGCGGGCGTGGCGCCGGCGCTCGCGCGCGGCACGACGCTTCGGCCGGCTCCGGAAAAGTTTACGAGTGCCCTTGTTTGAACGCGTCAAACTCCAAAAAGTTGAATGGAAGTGCACCAAAGAATGAATAGGAAAGTTGTAGATCTAACTACCCTCTACAACTTTTGTAAAGGCCGTCTCGTGTTTTTCTCGACGGATTTTGCGAGAACTTTGTGCCAACATTGAATGTCGGCCGTTCTAGAAAACGGAGGTACCGTCGACCGATCAAGTTTTTCATCGCTTTCCACTTAAAATTGGAAATGCCAATCTACATGAAAGTTGTGTCCCTCAACAAGATGGACAACTTTCATAACGGTAGATTTTGAAGTGTCTAGGCGAATTTTGGAGAACGCGGCAAAAGTTCGGACGAAATTCGCCGACGTCAACGGTTAAGCCGGGTTTGACCGTGTCTTTGACCACGGGTCCACCACGGGTTTGTGTAGACTTGGTCAAGGGGTTCATTGGGGTTCATTGGCGAGGTTTTCGAGGTGATGACCCGGGTTGACCTAGGTTTGACCGGTGTTTGACTGGTTTGACTCGGGCGATCCGGTCATTAGCGTTAATGACGGTATTTAAAAACCCGGGGCGTCACACCGCGGGCCGCCGCCCTTGAGACCTTCCATGAGGTCGAGGAAGGCGAGGCGCAAGCCGGGAAGCTCGCCGGCATGCCACTTGCGCGCTCTTGGCGGGCACGTCTCGAGGCGGATGCGCCGCACTCTTCACCCCGGGCGTCAAGAAGGCCCTCGGCATGGTGAGGTCTCACTACGAGGTGAACCTCGAGGCCATGGCGTCGGGCTACGTCGTCCGGGAGGGTGTCGAGGACGAGGTGGCGATGGAGCACGTGGACGCGCTTGCAGCTGATGCCGTCGAGACGCTCACTGAGGACTTCATGGAGTTCCTGTTCCCTGACGCTCCTGACTCCGGCGCGCCCCAAGCCTGAAGACCGCTGGGCACTTGGCCCTTTTTTTGTTTGAATGTTAGTATCCGGGCCGCGTGGCCGTGTAAATAAACAAGTATTTTGTTTAGATGTTTAAGCACTTGTGGATGTGAATGGTGTTTTTGGTTTCGCTTGCCGCGCTGTTCTGTTTTTCCTCTGCCTGGGCGAATTCGGGTTGGGAGAGTTCGATTTCGTGAGTAGCCCGCTGGGCTGGAGGCAAGAGAGAAGGGTCGTATCCTCGCGGAGGCGTAGGCTATCTCTGGCTCGCGCGTCCTTTCCGCTTGGCCACCCGCGCCCCACCTGAACTCGCTCGAGGCTGAGGTTGAATCATACTTGGCGCGCTTTGCGAATTTTTGCGAAAAAATAGGACCATTTGGGGGGGGGGGGGATGCCCCCCGCAAGTAGCCCCCGAGGGTGACTTGGTTTTCCGGGGAAAGCCAAGTTGCCCTTTAACTTTGTTAGCTTGCCGTTATTTACGTTTGTGCCGCCAACCGGGGTGTTGGGCATGTAATCTACAACAAAAAACTTGGAAATCCTAGCTAGGGGTAGAAGCGACGTAGCCGCCGGATGTTCCAAGCGTTGGTGAGTACTTCGCCGTCCTCGTTGGCCAGCTTGTACGTGCCGGGCTTGAGCACCTTCACCACGACATAGGGTCCCTCCCATGGGGGTGACAACTTGTGGCGGCCTCGGTTGTCTTGTCGCGGCCTTAGGACCAAGTCCCCTTCGCCGAAGTCTCCTCGCCGCACCTTCGGGCTTGATAGCGCCTTAGGGACTGCTGGTACCTCGCGGAGTGCATCAGGGCCACGGTACGTGCCTCATCCGGTTGGTCCGGCGAGTCCTCGCGGGCTCGCCGGTTGGCACCTTCGTCGTAGCTCCGGACTGCGGGCGACCCGTATTCCAAGTCCGTGGGGAGGACGGCCTCCGCGCCATGGACCAGGAAGAATGGGGTGAACCGGTGGCCCCGCTTAGGGTGGTAGCGAGGTTCCACACAACCGCCGGCAGCTCCTGGAGCCATTTCCGACCAGACTTGTTCAGCCGGTCGAAAATCCTGGGCTTGAGGCCTTGTAGAATCATGCCGTTGGCACGCTCCACTTGACCGTTGGTCTGTGGGTGCGCCACGGCTACCCAGTCCACGCGGATGTGGAACTTATCACAGAATTCCAGGTACTTTCTGCCTGTGAATTGGGACTCGTTGTTGGTGATGATCGAGTTGGGCACTCCGAAGCGGTAGACGATGTCGGTGAAGAACGTCACCACCGTTCCGCCCGAGATTCGTGATGGGGCGTACCTCCATCCACTCGGAGAACTTGTTGATTGCGACCAACGGGTGGGTGTAGCCCCCGGCGCCTTTCGCAAGGGCCCGACGATGTCCCGGCCCCCACACGGCGAAAGGCCACGTGACGGTGATGGTCCGCGGGACGTGCGCGGGGAGATTGGTCTTGCGGGCGTAGAACCGGCACCCTTCGTAGGTGTGCACGATCTCGGCCGGCGTCGGCCGACCGCGGTGGGCCGCAGAAGCCCCGGCGGAATGCATTGCCCACGAGGGTGTGGGGTGCTGCTTGGTGACCGCACACGCCTGCGTGTATATCCCATAGGAGCTCGCGCCCCTGAGGGAAGGGTACGCATCGCTGCAGGATGCCAGACGCGGCGCGCTTGTACAACTCACCGTCGTGAGAGCGCATGACTTGGCCATACTGGCGACGCGTCTGGCCTCGGATCGCTCCGAGGGGAGTTCCCCTCGATCCATCTAGGTGATGTATTTGTCGCATCGGTCCCTTTCGCCGGGGTCGGCTCCACGTCCATGGCTTCGGCCTCGCCGGCGCCGTACCCCTCGAGTAGGGAGAGAACATACGCCTCGTTCGAGGGTCCTCGTCCATGGGCTCCGCGCCTGCTGGATTCGAGGGAGCCCCCGAGGGTTCCTCGCAGTTCGAGGGGTGTGGTTCGAGGTTGACGGACGGCTGGGCGATGTCCCGAGCGAAGACATTCGGGGGGACGGTGATCCGCCCCGACGCGATCTTGGCGAGCTCGTCCGCCTCCTCGTTATACCGACGGGGCACGTGGTTGAGTTTGATGCCATAGAACTTGTCCTCGAGGGCTCGCACGGCCTTGCAGTACGCCTCCATCTTATCGTCGTGGCAGCTCGCGTTTTTCATGACTCGGTCGATCACAAGCCGCGAGTCCCCCCGCACGTCGAGGCGTTTGATGTCTATCTCAATGGTGATTTTGAGGCCGCAGAGTAGGGCCTCGTACTCGGCCATATTGTTTGACGCGGGGAAGTGGAGGCGCACCGAGTATCGCATGTGCTCCCCGAGGGGTGAGACGAAAGAGGCGCCCGCGCCCGCGCCTGTCTTCATCACCGAGCCGTCGAAGTACAGAGTCCAGCATTCAGACTGGATCTGTGGCGGCGGCAATTGCGTGTCCGTCTACTCGCGACGAAATCCGCTAAGATTTGGGACTTAATGGCCTTGCGCGGGGTGTAGGCGAGCATTTTGCCCATCAGCTCCACTGACCACTTGGCAATCCTGCCTGCGGCATCCGGGTTACGGATGATTTCCCCCAACAGAAAGGAGGAAACCACCGTGACCAGGTGAGCCTCGTAGTAGTGGCGGAGTTTGTGCAGCGCGAGGACCACTGCGTAAAGCAGCTTTTGGACTTGTGGGTAGCGCACCTTGGTCTCGGACAAGACTTCACTGACGTAGTACACCGGCCGCTGGACTGGCAAAGCGTGCCCCTCCTCCACGCGCTCCACCACGATGACGGTGCTGACCACCTGGGTGGTCGCAGCCACGTAGAGGTACAGAGGTTCGCCGTCTTGAGGCGGTGTAAGGAACATGGCATGGGCGAGGGTCGCCTTCAGCTTGTCGAGCACCTCCACGGGCCTCGACGGTCCGGAAGAACCGCTCATGCTTCTTGAGGAGTCGGTAGAGGGGCAAGCCCTTCTTGCCGAGCCACGAGATGAAGCGGCTCAAGGCGGCAAGGCACCCCAACACCCTTTGGACCCCCCTTAAGGTCTCGAATCGGACCCATTCGTTCGAGGGCCGCAACCTTTTCGGGGTTGGCCTCGATGCCTCGGCCGGGAGACGATGTATCCTAACAAAGCATGCCCCGCGGCACGCCAAAGACACATTTTTCGGGGTTCAACTTTAGCCCGTTGGCCGTAGGCGGCCGAACGCGATGCGAAGGTCGCTAACCGGGTCGTCCGCCTTCCCGGTTTTCACGACTATATCATCTACGTACGCCTCAACGGTTCGCCGATGTGGTCTCCGAAGACGTGCCGCATACATTGCTGGTATGTTGCGTCCGCGTTTCGGAGGCCGAACGACATCGTTACGTAGCAAGACATCCCGAACGGCGTGATGAACGAAGTCACGAGCCGGTCGGACTCCTTCATTTTTATTTGGTGGTACCGGAATAGGCATCAAGGAAACGAGAGGGAGTTCGCACCCGGCGGTCGAGTCAACGATTTGATCGATCCGTGGCAAAGGAAAAGGAACTTTAGGACATGCTTTATTAAGACTAGTGTAGTCTACACACATCCGCCACTTCCCATTCTTTTTTCTTTACTAATACATGATTATCTAGCCAAGTGGGGTGGAACACTTCCTTGATGAACCCGGCCCTCGAAGAGCTTTCGCGGCTCTACTTCGATCGCCCGGCGCCGCTCTTCGTCAAAGCGGCGCGGCCGTTCTTGCTCGGCAACCTCCCTCGGGATGCCCGGCATGTCCGAGGGGCTCCACGCGAAGATGTCGGCATTGGCGCGGAGAAAGTCGGCGAGCACCACTTCCTATTTCGTGTCGAGGGGTAGAACCGACCCTCAACGCCTTGCCCTCGGGGGCATCGGGGTCGAGAGGCACCTCCTTGGTCCGCTCGGCGGCCTCGAAGCTGCCGGCGTGCTTGGCGGTGGAGTCGAGGTCCTCATTGACCATCTTCTCCAGGTTGGCTACGAGTGCTTCGTCCAGCGCCAGCACCTCGGCGTGTTCCACGCACTCGACATCGCAGTCGAATGCGTGCTCGATGGATGAGCCCACGGTGATGACGTCGTTGGGCCCCGACATCTTCATCTTGAGGTAGGTGTAGTTGGGGAGCGCTATGAACTTGGCGCGGCGAGGCCGCTCAAGTATGGCGTGGTACGCGCCCCCGAACCCCACCACCTCGAAGGTGAGCGTCTCCTTGCGGTAGTTGTCCCGCGTGCCGAACCCGGAGCGCGGAGTCGATCCGCCCGAGGGGGCCGGACGCGCTTGCCCGCACGACTCCATGGAACGGCGTCGTGCTAGGCCGCAGGCCGATCCAACCCGATCCCCGGCGGGAGCGGCATGTGCGCGTAGAGGATGTTGAGGCGGCCGCCTCCGTCCATCGGGATCTTCGAGAACCGCGCGTTCCCGATGACCAGGTCGACCACGAGTGGGTATTGACCCGGGTTGGGGATGCGGTTCGGATGATCTTCGCAGCTGAATGTGATGGCATCCTCCGACCAGTCGAGGAAGGAGGGAGGCGCCTTTTCCGCGGCAAGGACCTCGTGCCGCTCCCGCTTGCGTTGGCGGCTAGACATGTCGACGGTCGGCCCCTCGAAGATGAGGAAGACATTCTCCACGGCGGGGAAGCCGTCGACGTCGCCGTCACCCCCGTCCTTCTTGGCCTCGCCGTCCTTCGCGGCAGCACGACCGTAGAACCGCTTGATCATGTCGCGCTGCTCGAGGGTGTGGTTGACCGGCGTTTTGTGGTAGGGACATGGCTTCTTCAGCATGTCGTCAAAAACCCCAGGGCCTCGAGGGGCCGGTCGAGGGCCTCGTCGAGCTGGGTCAACAGCAAGAGCTTCGCCGTCGTCGTCGTCGTGCCCCTGCTCGCGCGCCTCACGGCGCGGCTTCTTTCCCTTCTTGCCCCGCTTGTTCTTTTGGCGGGGCTTCTTGGACTTGCTGCCCTCCGCGGGCACGTCGTCCACGCGCTTGCCCTTCTTGCCGTCGAAGATCGCCCCCACCGCCTCTTCGCCCAAGGCAAAGCCGGTGGCGATGTTGAACAGCTCGTTCGAATCGGCCGGTGGGCTACGCCCGAGTTCACGCACAAGGTCCCAGCACGTGGTGCCCTCGAGGAAGGCGTGCACGATCTCGGCCCGGGCCACGCTAGGGAGCTCCATACGGCGCTTGGAGAAGCGCCGTATGAAGTCCCGGAGCGATTCGCCGGGCTTCCGGGTGCATGCGCGCGGAGTCCCCGGGAGTTCCCGGGGTGCACGTACGTGCCCCCGGAAGTTCCCCACGAACGTGCGGACCGAGTCGTCCCGGTTGTGGATGCGGCCGGCCGGCGGGTGCTCGAGTCACGTCCGTGCTGAGTCGGCGAGATGCAGGGGGAGGTTACGGATGATAACCTCGTCGGTGGTGGCCCCGCCCAGCTGGCACACCAGGCGGTAGTCATTGAGCCACACGCGGGGGTCCGCCTCCCCGTTGTACTTGACGATCGACGTGGGCTGACGGAAGCGCTAGGGGAAGCTCACCGTGCGGATCTCCCGGCTGAACACGCGGGTTCCCGGGGGCTCCGGCGTCGGTGAGCGGTCCTCCCGGCTGTCGTAGCGTCCACCCCGTCGAGGGTGGTAGCCCGCCGCGGCCCGTGTCTCCGCGTTGCCCGCTCGCCATCTTGGGCTTGCCCGCGCGTGTCGAGGAACCGCTCCTTGGCCGGCATGCGTCCCGGGTTGGCGGGGGCGCTCCGCCGCACCACCCGTGTGCACTGAGGGCTCCGGACCCCCCGCGCCCTCGTCGTCCCGCGCACTTCCCTGCTGGCGGATGTGAGACGCCGAACTTTCGGCCTGTTGGACGGTCGCTTGTTCGATAAGTGCCTGCGCCTCGCGGTACAGGTTTCGTGCCTCGGGCGTCGAGGGGGCAGGCATGGCCCGCAGCAGCATTGCGGCAGCAACGAGCTTCTGGCTCGCTCGCGGGTCCGTGCTTTGATCGTCGATGTTGAAGTCGGCATTGATGCGGTCACAAGCCCGTGTCGGCCCAACTCGCACGAGCGTTCGCCGCGTGCGGAGGCTTCCCCGGCGATGGAGGCTCGAAGCAACCGCACCGTGCGGTATTCCTCTCGCGTGCTTGGCTTCAAGATCGCGTGCTCGGCGGTGAGGGGGGAGGGGCGCTTGTCCCCGCGGCCATGCGTGGTCCGGTTCTCGGGGCGAGGGGAACCTCTCTGTCGCCGGCTCCCCGCCGCGTCGGCGGCGTTTGCTAGGTCGTTAGCGATTACAACATAGCACTCCCCGCGGGGTCGTAGCTCCCAAAGACCGGAGTCATCGGAGTAGCCGAACCAATAGTTCGTGGCGTCGAGGAACCGCCGAACATCACCGGGTCCGACACGCCGAAGAAGTCCCACTCCGCGTATCCGTGCAAGGTGGCGGGCGACAGCTCGTCGACGGAGCCTTGGGATGACTCATCGCCAGCGGAGGCACCGGGGTCCCTGGCAACCAGGACATGGCGGCCAGGGGGAACCCTGCGCATCGCTGCATTGGTGTTGGAGGCGACGTACGCCGTCGTGGCGCCGCGCAGCCGATATGGAAGCGCGGTCCCGAGACCGAGCTCTCCCACGCCGGGCGGCCGTCGTCTCGCGGGTGAGCTCGTCGCGTTGCGAGGCGACGCGCGCAGCACGTCGGCGCTCCGCCCGCGCCCGTCGCGAGCGCCGGCCGGAGCGTCGACGGCGCCGTGGTGCCGAGGGGCCCGCGGCGTCCGCGCTAGCGGGGCCGGCGGCGTCGCGGCCGACGTGTGCGGCGGCGGGCCGGGACCGGCCCGGCTTGGGGCTTGTTGACGGTTAATAGTTGTATCAAAGTTCGTTTGTGACTTGCAAGCGGACAAGTCTCCCGTCGTAGTCAAGGGACCCTTCTTCCCTCGAGTGGTGAACCCAAGGTATCGAATCCGTGGAACAATGTGCAACGCAAGGATTCAATCTAGTAAATCAAGGTAAAGCTATCTTATGATGAACTAAGTTGCATCTAATCTACTAACTCATAAAGAAAACGAATCTAATCTAATCTACTAAAGAGGTAGCAAGAGAAAGCAAGACATAACCAATCTAGAGAATCTAGATCATGCTTATGTTGTAGCTCCAAACAAGATAGATGAAGATAGAAAAGCGAATCTCATTAAAAGCATCTTTAAATCGTGGCCTTCCCATCCGACTCCGAAAACATCCGCCTTTCGAGACCCCCGTTCGTCACAACGTATCCCTATTCATGCGGGGAGCTTAGGGTGAGTTCGATAGAATAAGTTGAAATCACTTGGCCGGTCCGTATGCACCTCTAGCCACCGCGGCTACAAGAGCACCCTATGTAATCTAGCCGCAAACTAGATCGTAGAAGAAGCAAAACCAAGAAGAAAACAAAATCATCGAGAAGGCACTTAATCGCTAGAAATCGGATTCACTTACAAACTTCACCATGAATGATTACATGAACAAGATCACCACCGGGCCCTCCCTCGATCTTGATCCTCGCTCCGAGCTCCGACGTGGTCTTCCATGCAAGGTTCCCACGTCGGCTAGGGAAACCCTAGGCAACTAGCACGACCCTCATCTCCAAGATGGTGTCCCTCAAGCTTCTTTGCTCCTCGGCGGCGGATTACGACTTCGGTTCGCGTGGCTCTCGGTCGGGGGGCTATTTATAGCCCGAGAAGTAATTAGGTCAAAGGAGAGGCCGATTGGGCCCCGTGGGGGCCGGGCGGCCGGCCTGGGCCCAGTCGGCCCATCCCGCGGCTGCTTCGCCGGTGTTGCTTCCCACGTCTTCTAGATGTTCTCCCCTTTTGCATGTGGGCCCTTGACGTCGGTTTCTCTCCGAATTGGACTCAACTCCTTGTCTTGCAAGATTCAACACTTTTCGGTTCGGTCCTCGGAGTTTATCATCTTCTCGGGCTTGGTCCTTGGGCTCTTGGAGTCATGTTCACTTCATTGCTTGACTTGTATCGGGCTTCAAGGTCTTGTCATGAGGTGCTTAATGAACTTATCCCGAAGTCTTGCTTTCAACGTTAAAACCCCGCGTAAACACACAACTCCGAAACCGACATGCACAAGTGAACTTGTTATACCACGGGGGTTAGTACCAATGAATAAGATACAAAAGTTATGCCAACACCGAAGGTAAACTCATGGCTAGGTTGACGGATTTTCACCGTCAACATCTCCCCCATGCTTAAACCTTGCTCGTCCTCGAGTAAGCCTTCGATGGATATCATCATTGCCAAACAATGTTTAAACCTTGCACTTGATCATACATGAAAAAAAAACATAATGCTCTCAAAAGTTTAATTCGTTAAAGTTCCATAATGTACTAGCCTTCACCTCTACGGAGGGTAGATTCTTTTTAAGCTTATCCCACAAGTATTAACATGCTCACAAAGTTTAAATAGATCTCGGAATTTTTGAAATAAAGAACAAGATAAAGAAAAGACCTAAACCAAGTTCACAAATTTAAATCACCTTGCATATTGCTCATGAACTCTCATCTCGCTTGTCTCTCAAGCCTATATATTCTACTCCTTTCCCTCTCATAACATATATGTGTGGTAGGCTTTATATGGAGCTTTGGAAAAGTTTAGTCCTAACAAGATTTTATTAATGAGGTGTTGTCAAAACAAGACAGGCTTCTCATGGTCTTACCGAGACTCGTCAAAAAGGTCATTGGAAAATAATGTTAAATCAAGGAGGGGAAAGAGAAAAATACACACACTTTTAGATAAGTGGACATGTGCAAATGGCAAAGAGTGATCCCAAGGCACAAAGGAAGTCCTCGTTATCGGATTGCACATGGTTGGAAAAATGAGAATGGATCTTTTTAACTTGAAGCCTTGAATGCACTTTTAGAGAGCCGGGGAGTTTACTTTACGCACATATATTTTTTCTCTTTCTCATATTCGGTCCATGACTTTCACAACGAAGTTTTGATTTTTTTATACCTTGAAAGTCATGAGCATCACCGGATTTTTTTTCCTTTCATCATTTTTTTTAAAATATTCCCCTTTGAACTCTAAAACTGCACCGTACCTACCTCCTCCCCCATGCTCGGACGTTGCTCGTCCTCGAGCAAAGAGGCGAAAAATAAGGTAGGTACCGGAATATTTTTCCTTGGAGAGATACTTGAAATCTTCAACGTTGGCACCGTCTTGCGATCTTCCTTGAATTGATGATCCATTCTCAACGATAGGTTGTGGTCAAGGAGGTAATCACAAAAGATGATATTTGGTTTAAGGGTGGATATCCGGCGAAGTTTGTGAGATCTCCGATGCGGGGATACACAATGCACGGATAAAAGGCTAGCAAAAAGATAGATACGCAAAAACGGAATGACCAGCTTCTTAGTCTCGGGCCAGAGAAATCATGGCCTGCAATAACTCACTCAAAAATAAATCTTGTACACTAAGGTTTATGCACTCAAATATATATAAGGCTTTGGATAGGTTGAGCAACACACAAGTGATATTTGTGACAAGGTTAGCAATATTTTTGAGCATAAAAGACATCTTTAATCTATTCATAACTTGAGAGCACATAAAACACTATGGGTCTTTATTTTAATCATAACCTCCGCTGAAGATTAAGCTAGCATTTAGATAATTTCAGATTTGTATTTTTAAGAGAGCACTAGTTCGAACATGCATAAGTCAATTACAAAGATAAACAAAGCGGCAATTATAATCATATATCATCATGGCACAAACTTTGTAACTTTACCAAAGGTAAAAACTTGGTGGTGACATTATTCATGATGAAAATAAAAACTAAGACGCACGCTGAAAAATTAAACTAACACACTTGCTGAAATTTAAATAAAAACTGAAAACACTATGCATACATAGGCGCAAACAAGCTGAAAATTAAAGAAAAGGTGTAAAGGAAAGATAACTAAAGCTCCTCCTCTCTCTAATCTTCCGCCGGTGGTTGATATTGATAGCCTTGGTTGTTGTACCCTTACTTGTAATAGGAATGCACCACTACTCCTATGAATTGTCCGACGGTGCTAGGTGAAGGTGTCCAAGCACATAAGCGACGTTTGCATTACCTTCACCCATTTGGTTTGCATTGGTTAGGATGGCTGCAATAATTTGCATGTTCCTTGCAGCGTATCCTCCAATGGTGGCCACATTTTTTTGTGGTTGAAGAAGGTGTGCAAATGGCTCCGCAAAGGCTACGTTGGGCACCGCAAAAATGGTGGGGGTATGGCTGCACCACTCCCCCATGCTTGCATTGGTACACCACCGTAGTAACTCGGTGGCGCCGGGGTTCCTCCCAATGGTGGGACATAATTTTGTTGTGCACCTTATTCTTGGGCCATAGAAGATCCTTCTCCTATAATTTTTTTTCTTTTCTTATTTTTTTCTTCGCTAGGCACAAGAAGTCCTTCCTCTAACCGATCTTCTTCCCCTCAAGAAAAGTCTTAATCTTCAAATCCGGAAGGGGCAAATTCACCTAGGCCACTTGTAAGCCTCCTCTCTCATCTTCACTCTTATATTTTCCTTTCTTCATATATTCCTAGGGAAGTCCGGGTAGGAGATGATTTGGGTTCCTTGTAATACCCGGTTTTAAAGAGATAGCCAATATGGAGAGGTAACACCCGAGCCAATATCTTCCGAACTCGATGTTGCAACAACACCACCGGTTGATCATAGGTGAGTGGGGTCTATTGGCCACTTGGCAATCAAAGCCTAGTAAAGCCAATTCAACTTTGTGTTGGTTATCTTTGTCTCTCTTGTTCTCCCAAAAATCCACTTGCACAAAAGTGACACACTTGGATAATGGGTTCTGGATAGCATTTCTTCGTCGATGGTCTCCTTCCGTGATCATACTCCAAAAACCTTCCATGTGCCTTCATGCACATACTTGTTTCGGAGCTCCCTTTTGAAAATAGGAGACACTCGCCCATGGGTCTATGATACTAGAACATGCAATCGTTTCGAACATGAAAACCAATCTAGTCTATCAGGGATTGTGTTGAATGGATCCAAGGAAGCATTGAGGCCTATACTCCCTTTACGGCATGGTTGCTAGCCTTAAGCATTAAAGTATTTTCAACACAAGATGATAGATAGATAATCCAACAAAGTGTGATTACATCTCAAGATCGATTACAACCCATGGATGAAAGGAGATTACCCCATCAAAGTGCTAGAAATAGCATCGTTGATGAAGGTTACCCTTCCGACGGTGTCTTCCTTCTTCTCCACTTGTGGGCTCCCTCCAACGGAATGAGAGACTCAGCACTCCTTCATCAAGGGTATGCGCCATGGTCATGAAAATTTCCTAGGCGAATTCCTTGTGGGTGTTTGCCGACACTCCGCTAGAGAATTGCACCGGTGTCCCGTGTGAAACCCAATATGTGGAGAGCTTGGTCGTCGATGTCGATGTTCGCTACAAGCCTCTACTTAAGGCGAGCGAGCTTCTTCTCCTCCTCCGTCATGATGACATACCCCTCGGAATACCGCGGAGCATATGGAGGTGGAGCGGATGATCGTGTCAATTGGTGAGGTTGGACAGGCGGCTCCTCCATATGTTATTGAAGTTTGGTAAACCTAATAAACGAGTTTTGTGTAGCCCTCATGCCACCAAGGAAAAGAGTGCGATTCCTCCTCGGCGGTCTTGTGTCCTCCTCCATACCCCGAGGAAACTCGGAAACGAGTGCCTCCTCGAAAAGGTTGTCGATGATGGCTTAGACGACGATGATCCCTTCTTCTTCGGTGCAAAGGCTTGTAGTTTTCTTCCATGATTGCAGCACTCTCCCTCACAAATAAATATCCGGGGTTTTCACCGGTAACAAGGTACACAAATATTATTTTGGAGTCTGGACTTTGAGTGGATTAAGGATGTGATTTGTTGCACGAAACAAACGCGGTGGATGGCTAAGTCTAAGGTGATTCCGGCCTACAAACTAGAGCACACGAACAAAGAGTTGGATGAAAGACTTACCTCTCTCCTCCTCTTGGCTCGGTTCTTCTCTAGTGCATTCATGTTGCTTCGTGATCGCGTACACCTTCCAAACGTTCCCGTCCACTCCTTCGCTTGCACTATTGCTCCTTCCACTTGATGTTTTCGCTTTGACTCACTTCCATACTCCCTTGCCTCACGTGCATCCATGATATTCCTACAAAACAAAGCCTTGGCTGCCCCCCATGCTTGTACTTTGCATGTGGTTTAAATATGTTGGAGGGGCATCCCGTGATGTATCATGGTGCATGCATGGTTAGGTTGACTAGGTTGCCTCCCTTTAGGTGTGTTTAAGGCTAAGCACTCCTCTAATTTCGAAATTTAAAAAAAAAATTTCAGAGCCATGCAAGAGCTCGAACAATATTTTAGAGAAGTTTTTAAACCATTAAAAACAAATGCAAGTCGAAAATATTTTTTTATTACGTCGATTTCGGTCTCACCGGTATAGTTTGCCTTCATTAGTTGAGAGCAAGCTTTTCCCGGCTTGATCATGGGGGCATAGGTTTAGGTCCTAATTTTGATTAGATGAGAGAGATTTTGAATGAAATAAAAGTAAGTGAGGCTTAGAAAAATTCTAATCTTAGAGAAACCGAGGATATGGATTTTTAAACCAACCAAAAATCAAGTTTCTAGGTTCACGCGAGTCCTACCACGTGCTGAAATTTAAATAACATCTAGATATAAGTCGCGGCTCTACTCGTGTGTTTTTAGCATGAAAAACAAGTCAACCACAGCACCATAACGAGGGTGAAGGGTTGAGTTAGGTTCTGAAATTTTTTTCTTTTTGGTTGTGGTTTCTCGAAAAAGAAGCAAACAATCACATAGGATGGTTCATGTAAAGGGTTTATGATCAAGCAAAATATTCAACCAAGAATTATGTCTCTAATATTGTCCAACCATTCTAAGTCTAAGGTTTTGCGTAGTAAAATTCAAAACTGAATTAAAGGGACTCGAAAAACCCGGAATCGGGTTGTCCTCCCGTAGCTTATTCTTGACTCGACGAAACGGGTTGCCTCCCCGCCTAGCGCTTCGTTTATAGTCCATGGCTAGACTTCTTCACTTGATTACTCCGGATCAACGCTCTTTGCGGGCGTTGCAATCTTGGGTACCCACTTTGGCTTAGTCAATTTTTTTGGTCTTCACGAGTGGCTTTGTCCTTTGGTCTTGACGGATGCAACATCTTCCTTGTGGCTCGGCATCTCGAACTCCGGTCCTTCGGTCGTGATCTTCATGGTCTCTAGTGTGATCCTTCATCTCTCCGGAATGAGCTTGAGTAGCCTTCGCCGTCTTGGGACCTTGGAGTTGTCTCGGTTATTCTTCTTTGTTGCCCATCGGGCGCCGCAAGTTGTCCCACTTGCGTCTAGCATCTTTATCACGATGAACACTTCGCATCCCTTGCATGTGGATCTTGCTTTGGCGGCCTTCGGGTGTTGAGCTTCTTTCTCCATCTCCATCTTCTCCATCCTCCTCTTAAGTGAACCGGTATGCCACTCAAGGAATCCGGCTCGTATGCATTCGGCTCTCGCGATCGTCATGCGGATAGTTGAGACCTTGATCTTGAACGGCCTCCCGGCGTCTTGAAGGTTTATGATAGGTAGATCAACGATGTCGGGGTGCGTAGCGCTCCGGTGGTTGAGGTTGATCTTCCTTTGGACTTGGAGGTGGTGATTCCCTTGGAGATTTTGACGGTCCTTCGATTTTGGATCTAGAGTTTCCAATCCTTTGCACGTCACCTTTGCACCGTAAAGTTTTCCTGGATCATCCACAAAAAAGTTTTGGGTTTCTTGGAGAGGTAGCCAACCATCTCCGGTTAGGGTTAGTGATAAAACAAAAATCTAACAAAAGAAAAATTAGGGTTAATCAAAACTAGATTAGATTGACTCTTTTTTTTTCTTTTCAGGGATGATCAAACATAAGAGATGCAAAAGAAAATCAAAAAGAAAAAGCTGAAAGATAAGCGATACTAGATCGGATCTTGATTGCTTGTTCCCCGGCAACGGCGCCAGAAAAAGGGGCTTGTTGACGGTTAATAGTTGTATCAAAGTTCGTTTGTGACTTGCAAGCGGACAAGTCTCCCGTCGTAGTCAAGGGACCCTTCTTCCCTCGAGTGGTGAACCCAAGGTATCGAATCCGTGGAACAATGTGCAACGCAAGGATTCAATCTAGTAAAGCAATGTAAAGCTATCTTATGATGAACTAAGTTGCATCTAATCTACTAACTCATAAAGAAAACGAATCTAATCTAATCTAATCTACTAAAGAGGTAGCAAGAGAAAGCAAGAGATAACCAATCTAGAGAATCTAGATCATGCTTATGTTGTAGCTCCAAACAAGATAGATGAAGATAGAAAAGCGAATCTCATTAAAAGCATCTTTAAATCGTGGTCTTCCCATCCGACTCCGAAAACATCCGCCTTTCGAGACCCCCGTTCGTCACAACGTATCCCTATTCATGCGGGGAGCTTAGGGCGAGTTCGATAGAACAAGTTGAAATCACTTGGCCGGTCCGTATGCACCTCTAGCCACCGCGGCTACAAGAGCACCCTATGTAATCTAGCTGCAAACTAGATCGTAGAAGAAGCAAAACCAAGAAGAAAACAAAATCATCGAGAAGGCACTTAATCGCTAGAAATCGGATTCACTTACAAACTTCACCATGAATGATTACATGAACAAGATCACCACCGGGGGCCCTCCCTCGATCTTGATCCTCGCTCCGAGCTCCGACGTGGTCTTCCATGCAAGGTTCCCACGTCGGCTAGGGAAACCCTAGGCAACTAGCACGACCCTCATCTCCAAGATGGTGTCCCTCAAGCTTCTCTGCTCCTCGGCGGCGGATTACGACTTCGGTTCGCGTGGCTCTCGGTCGGGGGGGCTATTTATAGCCTGAGAAGCAATTAGGTCAAAGGAGAGGCCGATTGGGCCCCGAATTGGGCTGGGCCGGCCGGCCGGGGCCCAGTCGGCCCATCCCGCGCCCTGCTTCGCCGGTGTTGCTTCCCACGTCTTCTAGATGTTCTCCCCTTTTGCATGTGGGCCCTTGATGTCGGTTTCTCTCCGAATTGGACTCAACTCCTTGTCTTGCAAGATTCAGCACTTTTCTGGTTCAGTCCTCGGAGTTTATCATCTTCTCGGGCTTGGTCCTTGGGCTCTTGGAGTCATGTTCACTTCATTGCTTGACTTGTATCGGGCTTCAAGGTCTTGTCATGAGGTGCTTAATGAACTTATCCCGGAAGTCTTGCTTTCAACGTTAAAACCCCGCGTAAACACACAACTCCAAAACCGACATGCACAAGTGAACTTGTTATACCACGGGGGTTAGTACCAATGAATAAGATACAAAAGTTATGCTAACACCGAAGGTAAACTCATGGCTAGGTTGACGGATTTTCACCGTCAACCGCCGCCGCGCATGGAGTTCCTCACGATTAGTGAGGCGCATCGAATAGTCGTTCCCCGTAGCCCGAAAGTTTAGGCCCTCGAACCGGATTTCGAATCCGGCCGGGAGGGTGTCCGAGCCGCCCATGGAGTAGCGGCCGACCGCGGTACTCGGTGCGAATCACCATCGAGAGAGCCGGTGACGAGTCGATGCGCGGCGCGATGCCCCTACCGGCGCGCCAGCGTCGGTGCGGAAAGTAGTCCCGATACTAACTAGTAATGAGTGCCGAGATCCGCCTCTCGATGGTCGGTGCTAAGCAACTAAGGACACTTGGTTTATCCCGGTTCCGGCGGGGCCGTACGTTCGGTAGGGGTGTGCTCGAGGCACTTTGTATTGCTTCGCACGGGGTGCCCGTAGAGGGGTGGCTACAAGCGAGGGCGGGAGAGGAGGCGTGGCCCCCAAGTCCCAAGAGATGTGATTGAGGCGAGTGCCAATATCGTGGGGAAAATGGAGAGCGTAAGATTGAGCTGCTACCCATTGCCCGATGCCCCCGCGGGGGGGGGGGGGGATCGCCTCACTTTTATAGGCCAAGGAGAGGGTGATTTACGGGCATGCCGCACTATTTCGCTACATGTGGCGGCATGGCGTACGGTGCCGTGGAGTTGACGGCCGTTCGGCGAATCTTGCTCCGGTCGCGGTGTCGTGGCGTGTCCCGTGCTTGAATAGGGGCGACTTCGAGGGTGGAGGCGTGGTGGTTGACCGGGGTGTCTTCGGGGGGGGCTCGAGGGAGGCGGTGACGCGATCCGTACGAGGTGCAGTAGCGGGCGTGGCGGCGTCCCGTCCCCGCGTGCTCAATAGCGTCGAGCAGTTGTAGCAGTGCGCGGTGTGGCGCAGCAGGGGCGGGGATGACCGCACGGGATTGACGGCGACGGGGATGGCGCTCCCGCCGGCCCGACGTCATGGTTTGACCTTGCGAAGTCACGAGAAGAGGGCTCGAGGGTGCGGGCGGCCCCCTTTCGAGGGCACGGCGCGTTAGCCGTAGAAGAGTGGGCGGCACGGTGTCATGGAGCCGACACCGGCCTCGTCGCACGGTTCCCCACATTGGTGGGGATGGCCCCCCTAGGGAGTTGGCGGAACGGCGCCGGGCGTGATTCCCGGGCGCGTAGTGGCGCGGCTCGCCGTGTCGAGCATTAAATGCC
Organism: Cenchrus americanus; assembly: GCA_947561735.1. Lineage (NCBI taxonomy): Eukaryota > Viridiplantae > Streptophyta > Magnoliopsida > Poales > Poaceae > Cenchrus > Cenchrus americanus. The sequence continues at coordinate 108,457,699 of OX387243.1, forward strand.
CGTACACGCGTGCGGCGAGGACCGTGTGTGGTTCGAGGACCGGTGGATGGTCGCTTCCTTGTGTGATGAGTGATTGACAACATTGTGTGGATTGATTCTTGGCTAAGTATTGCGGGTGCGGGTTGCGGCTTGACCGGTGTTGGTGCGGGTGAAGAACAAGCGCGAAAGGTCGTCGCCGGTGAGGCCTCCGGGTGTGGAGAAGACAAGTAGGCTTCGTTCAAGGGACCCGGTGGCCGGCGGGGTCAAGTGCGGGCCGCATGGTGGCATGAACAAGCAAGATGAAGTCGTGGACGGTTTCTTGGTTGAGCCTCAAAACCAAGGTCGAGCCGGGACTACGTGGGAGCCAAGTCATGAGTGGAGATTGGCGGAGGCTACACCGAGTTCGCGGGGGTTTCCGGTGGTTCACCGAGAAAACCACCGGGTTCCTTGGTTGATCCACAAAGCCAAGACCGAAGAACCGAAGACGGTCTTTGCGGCGGCGCCGCTGACCGGCTCCGACCGGGTGGGGACCGGTCGACCGGTGAGGAGCACCGGTCGGCGGGTGTGCGAGGACGCGGTCCGGAATCTTCGAAGCGGAGGACACGCGTCGGGATCGCATGGCTTGCGTCGAGGCTACGCGGGGTGCGGTCGCGGGCATCCGTCCGATGGTGAAGACATCAAGAATTCCAAATCCGCCCTTGAGGGGCTTGTATCCCTAGTTAGTAGAGAAGGGCATTTTAGACATTCGGTTGCCTCCATATAACCCAAGAGGTGAGAGGATGGCAGCCAACTCTTGGAACCCTAGCTCATTAGTTTTCCTATTTTCCACCTATTTTCCTTAGGTTTTCTTTAGGACTAGCAAGAGAGCTTCACGGAGAGATCTTATTGAGAGGGATGGATGATCGGGCGGCTTGCTAGACCTTGTACGAACCTTTGTTTCATGTATAGATGATTCGGCGTGGTTCCTCAAGGTTTGGATGTGTTTTCCCTAGGTTGTTCGTGGTGGTGATTTTCGGAGCCCTCTCTCGGTGATTTCTTTGGGTTGTTTTCGAGACTTTTCTCTTGGGGATTTGATGGGGGAAATTTGTGGGAACCCTTCGTGGTTCTTTGGGCTGTGATTCCCCTCCCAAATCCGTGAGTAAAGGTGCTCGTTTTTGGGGGTTTCTTGAGTTCTTGGGTTGGAAGTGCTTTCGGCGGGATTTCTTCGATTCCTCCTTTTTGGACGAGTTTTGGTGGGATTAACCTTGGCTATGGACTCCTCATGAGGTGTTCTCGATATCCCCAAAGTCTCGTTCAAGTCCGTGCGGCGATTCGGGAGATCGAGATTTGGATTTGGGGGAGATGACCCGCGGGTCTTGTTCATCCCGAGCCGCCGGAGCTACACCGGTCGACCGGGTGCTCGACCGGTCCGACCGGTGCGAGCTCTTGTGGGATTTTGCTCGGGTGAACGTCTTGGTGTGTTCGTTGTTGTCCCGTGTTGCTACTGTTTCGAGTTTGGATCGGTTTGGTGGTCGGTTGGCTTTGTTTGGTGCCTTGGGGGCTTTCGGTGCCATCGGTCTAACCGGGTGTGTCACCTGGTCGACCGGTGTAGAGCCACTTAGTGGAAGTTGCTCGGTTTCACCGGCGGGGACCGGTCGACCGGTGGTGCTCCCGGTCCGACCGGTGTGGGTCCGTAGACTCGAGGTTTGGTTTTTCCGCTGCGTTTCTCGGGTCGGAAGGTGGTGTGTTGGTTCCTAGGTCCGGTAGCACTCCGGTGGCTACGTGGGCTTGACCAACCTTGGTAGTGAGTCGGAGACGTGTGTTGGAAGTCGTGTTCATCTTGTTGGAGTTTCCATCTTCTTCAAGAAGAATTTTTATCGGCTCCCATTCACTCCCCCTCTCTCGGTTCACCGTATCGGTCCTTCAAGTGGTATCGAGCCGGTTCGGGTCTTTGTTGACTCTAACCGTCTAAGATCCAAGGATGGCGTACCGGGAACGGGGGTTCGGGTCCTCCACACTTCGATGGCAAGAACTACCGGATGTGGAGCAAGCCGATGGGTGCGTTCCTCCGCGGAAAGGGTAAGATCCTTTGGGATGTCACGGTGGACACAGGGCTATGTCCGGCCGATGGACTTCCTCACTCCGAGATCGAGGGACGGATTCGACGCCAACAATAAGGCGGTCGATTACTTGTTTTGTGCTTTGTGTCGACCGAGTTCGATCGGGTGCACACCGAGCACTTGGCTTGTAGGATTTGGGCGGTGTTGAAGGAGGCTCATGTTGGGAACGCCCGGGTTCGGGGCACGGATGTATGCGACCTACGGATAGAGTACGAGAACTTCACTCATCTCCCCGGTGAGTCCATCGATGCCTTGTTTCAGAGGTTCACGGTGGTTGTGAACAACATGAGGGCCAATGTGGACGTGCTCCCGTACGATGATCATGATAGAGCGGTCAAGCTCTTACACTCTTTGGATCGTATGATTTGGGGCGGAAAGTTCGAGGCCATTGTCGAGTCGGAGAAGTATGACACTGCGACGGTGAACGAGTTGTTCTCGAAGCTCAAGTCGGGCGAGGTGGATAGGGGCATGATTTGCCAAGCTCGAGGGACCGAGGCGATTCCCATAGTCTTGCCCTCGTTGGTGGTTCCAAAGGAAAGGCTAACTCTAACTCATCCACTAGGATTTTCTCCTTTTCCTCTTTGATGTCTATGCCGGATGAGGAGTTTGATGACCTTGGAGAGGACGAGCCGGCGGCCGTTGACGAGGCGGTTCGAGAGGCTGCACGAGAACCGCGTGAACATGAGGAGGAACACGAGGACATGCTTCCAGTGCGGCAAGCCGGGACACTTCGTCGCCGACTGCCCGGAGAAGGCCGAGAACAAGGACAGCTACAAGCACAAGCCGAGGATGGACGGCAAGTACCGTTTGAGGCGCGACCACAAGAGCAAGCACAAGAACAAGTACAAGGACGAGCGACGATCGAGGAAGAAGGAGAGCCGAGGCAAGGCCCGAGCGATGGTTGGAGCGAGCGACGTCGACTCCAGTTCCGCGTACTCCACCTCGAGCTCGAGCAGCAGTGAAGACGAGGGAGATCGTCGCAAGAACAAGAAGTCATCCAAGAACCCGAGCGGGCGGGGCCGCTTCGCGAGAGATGGCTTCGCACCATGGCGCCGAGCTCCGGCGAGCAAGAAGAGCACACGGAGCGACTCGGATTACGAGTCCGACGACGAGGTGCGTGATGAACTTCCCTTCTTGCGCCGGGAGAATGAGAGGCTTGGCTCTTTGCTTGATAACCGTGATGACATGCTTAGAGAGGCCAACAAAATGAGGAAAGAGCTTAGGGCTTCACTCGAGGATGCTAGGACTAGAGTGGCCGAGCTAGAGACACGGGTGCTTGATAGCAAGCTTGAGATTGATTCGCTTAAGGCTAGCCCCGTTGTTTCGGATGAGAATGAGTGTCTTGATTGCTCCATATTCCTTGCCGATCTTGCTTTGTTTAAGGAGAACCATGCCTCCAAGTGTGAGGAACTAGATGTGCTTAGGGTTGAAGTGGGCGAGCTTAAGTCTAGACTGCTTTGCTAGGTGCTTGCACTTCTTGCCCTGTTTTGCATGCTAAGATTGATGAGATGCATGCTTACACTAGTTCGCTCGAGGCTAAATTGAAGGAACCCATGCCTACATCTTGCTCTACCCGTGAAATGCATGCATTGAAAAATTTGGAGCTTGCACATTATGTTGATCGTTTGCAGGATGAGAATGATGACTTGAGGAAGTTGATGGGTTGGTTGTCCGGTCATGAGCCTCGGTTGAGGATGATGATCGAGGCCTTCAAGAGGCAAGATGGTGAGGGGCTTGGGGCATACAAGGTAGGTGAGGGAAGTAGAGAGAATATCCGGAGCCACCAAAAACCCACCACAAAAATGATTTCCCTCCAAAACCTAACCATCTAAGGAACCGACTAGACACAACCCCAGCTCCACCCGTGTTTCCTACACCCACAAATGACCTACAAAAGCCTATCAAGTTTGTGAGCACTTCGGGGAAAGTGTTCTTTGGGAAGGAGAGTGAGAAGGCTAGTGGTGAGAAACCGGTGGAGGGATTGAGTGGAGAGAAACCAAGTGAGCAGCCACATCCCAAGCCTAAGCCTAAGTCTGTGAGGTTCCATTGTGGCTATTGTGGGAGAGATGGCCATAAGGAGGAGTTTTGCTTCAAGAGGAAGCGTGAGGAGAGAATGGAGGAGTGGGCTAACAAGGACAAGTACCACCCTTCCGATGGTGTACTTGAGCCTCGTATGCGGATGCCCGGGGGCAAGGCGAGTGTGAGGACGGTTCGGGCTTGGGGAGAGCGGAAGGGCCGGGTGGTGCTGCTGCCCGGGTCACACCGGTCGGGACGGGTGTGGGGCACCGGTCGGACCGGTGCGGGCTGGACAGACGACGGTTTGTTTGGGTTTCGAGCTTGTGCGGGCGCGAGGGTTGTTTCGGTGGTCGTGGTTCTTGTGGTTGGGCCGGAAAGGGTGCGGGTGGTCGGTTGCTAGGCGTTCTCCTCCTCGTGCTCAATACGGGGATCGGAGGAGTCATAGCTTTGAGTTGGAGAGGAAGGATGTTCCACGGGCTTTCTTGTGTGGATTTGGTCCTCCTCCGGGGGAGAGGGGTGGTTCCCTCAAGGTGGTTACCGTGGTGGTGTTCGTGGAGGTAGGTTTGGTAGGAGAGATGCTTTGGTTGGTGCTAACCCCACTTTCGAGCAAATGGCTCGGCCTTCGGTTTTCCTCTTTTGGTACTAACCCCGGTCTTTGAGTCGTTTGTTCGCTCACGTGCTTATTTTTGAATTTCGGGTGGGAGACTTGAAGAACATTTGGTTGATTGACTCCGGTTGCTCGAGGCATATGACGGGAGACGGGGGGTGGTTCTCTAGTCTCGTTCGGTGGTGACAAGGAGGTACATCACTTTTGGGGACAATGGGCGTGGGCGTGTGCTTTCGAAGGTGAGAACAAAGTGAGTGACAAGATCACTGCGAAGCGCGTTGCTCTTGTTCAATCACCGGGGTACAATTTGCTTTCGTGTCCCGGTTGTTGGATGAGGGCTTTGAGGTGTTGTTTCGGCCGGGTGGTTCTCGGATTTTGGACTCTCGAGGGGACCTTGTCCGTATGGTCGTTCCCGAGGGTCGGGTGTTTCGTGCTGATTTTTCTCGGTCTTCGGGTGTGGAGCGTTGTTTCTTGGCCGGTTCTTCGAGTGAGTTGTGGAAGTGGCATAGGAAGTTGGGTCACTTGAGCTTTGACCTTTTGTCACGCTTGAGTAAACTCAATTTTGTCCGAGGATTTCCACGGTTGAGGCTTGAGAAAGAGTTGGTTTGTGCTCCGTGTAGGCATGCCAAGATGGTGGCCTCTTCTCACCGCCTCTCACCGATGTGATGAGCGAGCGTCCATGCGAGCCGCTCCATATGGACCTTGTTGGCCCGGCTCGTGTGTGATTTGCGGGTGGGAAGTGGTATGTCTTTGTTGTGGTGGACGACTATTCTCGGTATGCGTGGGTGTTCTTTCTTGAGGATAAGGGGGAGACGTTTGGTTTTGTTTGAGATCTAGTCTTGAGGTTGAGAAACGAGAGGCACGGAGATGCCATACGAGCTATCCGCAGTGATAATGGCTCGGAATTCAAGAACTCTCGTTTTGAAACCTTTTGCCATGACTTGGGTCTTGAGCACCAGTTTTCGAGTCCGTATACTCCTCCCCGAATGGTGTTGTGGAAAGAAAGAACGGGACCTTGTGCGAGATGGCTCGGACGATGCCCGATGAGCATAGGACTCGAGGAGGTATTGGGGCCGAGGCGGTGAATACCGCGTGCTATGTGTCGAACGGGATATACCTCGAGTGCACAAGAAGAAGACATGCTATGAGTTGATGCATGGTCGCACACCCAAGGTGAGTCACTTCCATGTCTTTGGTTGCAAGTGTTTCATTCCGAAGAAAGGTAGGAAGTTGGATAAGTTTGAGTCTAGGTCCGTCGATGGCATTTTCTTTGGTTATGCATCTCATTCTAGAGCATATCGTGTGCTCAATCTTGAAACTAACCAAATCGTGGAGACTTGCGAGGTAACCTTCGACGAGACGAGCCACGTAGTCGCCTTGTCTTTGAGTGTGCGAGGTGATGATGAGCTTGGCGAGGAGATCTTTCAGGAGGAGGAGCATGAACTTGGTGATGATGAGGATGGCGGTGCGGTGCCCCCGCTGAACATGTACCCACTACTTCGACTACGATGATGGATGGACCCTCTGCTACACCTATGACGACAAATCAAGAACGAGGAGAAGCTGATGTTGAGGGGGAGGTAGCATCGAGGCGAGAACCTCCCCGACGAGTACAGGTGGATCACCCAGCTTCGAGGATCATCGGCGACATGAATGAACGCACTACACGGTCGAGGGTTCGGAACAACTCTCATTTCGCTCATGCTGCATTTGTTGCTTCTTTCGAGCCCAAAGACATTGGACACGCACTATCTGATCACAATTGGGTTAACTCGATGCATGAGGAGTTGGAGAACTTTGAGAGGAATCAGGTGTGGGAGTTGGTTGACCCTCCCCCAGGGTGTAAGCCGATTGGTACCAAGTGGGTGTGGAAAAACAAAGAGGGAGAGAAGGGTGAGGTTGTGAGGAACAAGTCGAGACTCGTTGCTCAAGGGTTCGGTCAGAAGGAGGGGATCGACTACGAGGAGACCTTTGCTCCCGTAGCTTTGTTTGGAGGCGATTAGGATCCTTCTAGCCTTTTTCGTGGCTAAAGGGTTCAAATTGCACCAAATGGATGTGAAGAGTGCTTTTCGAATGGTGTCTTTGGAGGAAGAAGTGTATGTGAGGCGACCTCCGGGTTTGAGAGTGAGAAGTACCCCCACGGGTGTACAAGTTGAGGAAGGCGCCGTATGGGTTGAAGCGGGCGCCTAGAGCTTGGTATGGCGAGGTTGAGGGGGTTCTTGTTTGAGAGAGGTTTTGAGATGGGGAAGGTCGATCGGACCTTGTTTTTTTTGCCGAGGCGGGCGGGAGATATCCGATTGTGCGGGTGTACGTGGATGATATTGTCTTTGGTGGCTCGTCTAACTCTCTTGTTGCAAGGTTTGCGAGATGATATGAGCGAGGGAGTTTGAGATGAGCATGATGGGCGAGTTGCAGTTCTTTCTCGGGCTACAAATCAAGCAATCAAAGGAAGGAACATTTGTGCACCAGGCTAAGTACACCAAGGACATTGTGCGGAAGTTCAAGATGGAGGACTCCAAGGCTATGACGACGCTAATGAGTACGACTACAGCTCTTGATGCGGATGAGGAAGGTGAACACGTGGACCAGAAGGAGTACCGGAGCATGATCGGGTCACTCCTCTAATTGACGGCGACGAGGCCGGACATACAGTTCTCGGTGTGTCCGTGCGCTCGTTTTCAAGCGTCTCCGAGGACTTCGCATCGGCAAGCGGTGAAGCGAATTTTCGGTACTTGCGTCACACCCCCGACTTTGGCCTTTGGTACTCCGTGTCCTCTTCTTTGGCGCTTCATGGTTTTTCGGACGCGGATTTTGCCGGGTGTCGGTTGGATAGGAAGTCCACTTCGGGACTTGCCGCTTTTTGGGTTCTTCTTTGGTGTCTTGGTCTTCCCGCAAGCGGTCGAGTGTTGCTCAATCCACGACCGAGGCCGATGTTGCCGCCTGCTAGTTGTTGCTCTCGGCTCCTTTGGATCACCTACACCATGAGTGACTTTGGTGAGGAGTATACCCATGTCCCACTTCAATGCGATAGCACCGGTGCCATAAGCGTTGCAAAGAACCCGGTGCTCCATTCCAAAACCAAGCACATAGAAGTGAGGTATCATTTTGCGAGAGACAACGTCGAGAAAGGAAAGATAGCTTTGATCCATGTACCCACACATGACCAACTAGCCGATATTTTCACCAAACCCCTAGATCAAGCAACTTTCACTCGTTTGCGGGGGGAACTTGGTGTGTGTTTGATTTCTTGAGTTGGGTGTGTGGGAGCTCTCTTTTTGCGGTGGTGTCGAGCCCTTTTTGCCTCCCCTCGAGGAGCCGGTGGTTTGTGAGCTTTTTGTGTGGGAGCTCCTTTGTAGCATATGTATAGCTTTTTCTTTGTGCATTTCTTGCATTTTGCATGGCATTTGTAACATGATGTATAGGCATCCTTGTATCTTAGATTGCATGCATTTTGTATCATATGCATTGGTTAGGAAAAGCTTCTCTCATATACATTGTTCACCATGGAATGAGATATATGTCTTTGTGAGCTTGTTTGGTATGCTACGGTTAGTTTGGTTTAGCTCTTGATGATCTTGATGAATAATCCATGGTTGATAGCTATGCTTTTGAAAAATGTCACATGTATGCTCTCTCATGTGTAAATGCCTTTACATGCTCTTGACATGTTTTTGTGGCCTTGCTATGCTTAATTTGTGGTTGGATAGCTAGTTTATTGATCATATGGGGCCAAAGGCTCATTTGCCATCATGAATGTTTAGCCCTCTTGTTTTATCTTGTGGAGGGGCATAAGTTCTTTTTTGTCGCAAAGACATTTCGTGTAGCATTTACAAATCTGAAAATGAAATGAAAAATGCTTGGAAATTATGTTCCCATGTCATATGTGCTAAATTTAATTCGCTTTGGGTGCTAAACCGTTGTATGATGCCTACCAATGAGAAGTCTCATACATAGAAGTAGGCACATGGCTCGGTGGCTTTGACATGACATGAGGTGTTTGTGGGTGTTTGTGATGGTCTTATGATTATAATGGCTGTCCTAGCATGAAGTTTGTGTGGCTTTGCCATTTCGATATGCTTTGATCATGTTTAGGACTTTGCTCATGAGAGGCAAGTTTTTCGCAAAATTGCCAAAATCCACCTTAGCTTCGTCCAATGGTTGTGAAACTTGGTGATCATGTAGTTGAGATCAATACGAAGCCGTAGAGTATCTAACTTGCTCATTTGGACGTGTGTAGCATTCTTTGTTGAATTTTGTCTATTTGAGAAGCTCTAGGTTGAAAGTTTTGCATTTTCGGCTTGATTCATGCATTGCCAATAAGGGGGAGAAGTTTGAGCTTGAAATGGTTTGTTGGGCGCTTTTAGAAGGTTTTCGAGGTGGGTTCGAGCCAATTCGGGCTCTGTTGTGCACCGCCGTCGGCCGTCGGGGTCACCGTCCGACCGGTGTGAGTCTTGGTTCTGTACACATGTTGCTCACCGGTCTGACCGGTGGTGTGGACCGGTCTGACCGGTCAGGGTTGTTTTGTTGCAGCTGCCCTATTTCAAGTGGTGTCTTGCATGCATTCGTCCAGGGGGAGGTGCATTGGTTCAGGGGGAGCTTGCATGTGAGTTTTCGAGCTTTGGTTCGGTGGTTTGCGCTCTTTGTTTGAGCTTTGCTTTTGTCTCGGATGTGTCGAGCCGCTGCCCTTGCCTAAGGGGTCCGAGATTTGTCTTCTTCAAGTGATCTTGCTCTTTGCCTTTGTTTGGCTTTCGATCGCTTGTTGGAGTTTCTTTTTGTTAGTTTTTTTTTCTTTTTCTTTTCTCTCTTGTTACTTTCGTGTGGGTGTTGTCAATGCACTCATCAAGGGGGAGATTAAGGACCATGTGTGGTTCGAGGACCGGTGGATGGTCGCTTCCTTGTGTGATGAGTGATTGACAACGTTGTGTGGATTGATTCTTGGCTAAGTATTGCGGGTGCGGGTTGCGGCTTGACCGGTGTTGGTGCGGGTGAAGAACAAGCGCGAAAGGTCGTCGCGGTGAGGCCTCCGGGTGTGGAGAAGACAAGTAGGCTTCGTTCGAGGGACCGGTGGCCGGCGGGGGGTCAAGTGCGGGCCGCATGGTGGCATGAACATCAAGATGAAGTCATGGACGGTTTCTTGGTTGAGCCTCAAAACCAAGGTTGAGCCGGGACTACGTGGGAGCCAAGTCATGAGTGGAGATTGGCGGAGGCTACACCGAGTTCGCGGGGTTTCCGGTGGTTCACCAGAAAACCACTGGGTTCCTTGGTTGATCCACAAAGCCAAGACCGAAGAACCGAAGACGGTCTTTGCGGCGGCGCGGACCGGTCCGACCGGTCCGCCGGGTGAGGAGCACCGGTCGGCCGGTGTGCGACGACGCGGTCCGAAATCTTCGGAGCGGAGGACACGCGTCGGGATAGCATGGCTTGCGTCGAGGCTACGCGGGGTGCGGTCGCCGGGCATCCGTCCGATGGTGAAGACATCAAGAATTCCAAATCCGCCATTGAGGGGCTTGTATCCCTAGTTAGTAGAAAAGGGCATTTTAGACATTCGGTTGCCTCCATATAACCCAAGAGGTGAGAGGATGGCAGCCAACTCTTGGAACCCTAGCTCATTAGTTTTCCTATTTTCCTTAGGTTTTCTTTAGGACTAGAAAGAGAGCTTCACGAGAGAGATCTTGTTGAGAGGAATGGATGATCGGGCGGCTTGCTAGACCTTGTACGAACCTTTGTTTCATGTATAGCTGATTCGGCGTGGTTCCTCAAGGTTTGGATGTGTTTTCCCCGGTTGTTCTTAGTGGTGATTTTCGGAGCCCTCTCTCGGTGATTTCTTTGGGTTGTTTTCGGGACTTTTCTCTTGGGGATTTGATGGGGTAAATTTGTGGGAACCCTTCGTGGTTCTTTGGGCCGTGATTCCCCTCCCAAATCCGTGAGTAAAGGTGCTCGTTTTTGGGGGTTTCTTGAGTTATTGGGTTGGAAGTGCTTTCGGCGGGATTTCTTCGATTCCTCCTTTTTGGACGAGTTTTGGTGGGATTAAACTTGGCTATGGACTCCTCATGAGGTGTTCCGATATCCCCAAAGTATCGTTTAAGTCCGTGGAGCGATTTGGGAGATCGAGATTTGGATTTGGGGGAGTTGACCCGCGGGTGCTTGTTCATCCCGAGGCGCCCGAGCTACACCGGTCGACCGGTGCTCCCGACCGGTCCGACCGGTGTGAGCTCTTGTGGGATTTTGCTCGGGTGAACGTCTTGGTGTGTTCGTTGTTGTCCCGTGTTGCTGCTTGTTTCGAGTTTGGATCGGTTTGGTGGTCGGTTGGCCTGTTTGGTGCCTTGGGGGCTTTCGAGTCGCCATCGGTCTAACCGGTGTGTCTCACCGTCCCGACCGGTGTAGAGCCACTTAGTGGAAGTTGCTCGGTTTCACCGGCGGGGACGGGTCCGCCGGTGGTGCTCACCGTCCCGACCGGTGTGGGTCTCGTAGACTCGAGGTTTGGTTTTTTCCGCCGCGTTTCTCGGGTCGGAAGGTGGTGTGTTGGTTCCTAGGTCCGGTAGCACTCCGGTGGCTACGTGGGCTTGACCAACCTTGGTAGTGAGTCGGAGACGTGTGTTGGAAGTCGTGTTCATCTTGTTGGAGTTTCCATCTCCTTCAAGAAGAATTTTTATCGGCTCCCATTCACTCCCCCCTCTCTCGGTTCGCCGTATCGGTCCTTCGGCGGCGGCGGTGCGCTCGTGAGGGAACCTCGAGCGAGGGCGGGGACCCTCAAGCGAGGCGGACCCCGCTCGAGGGCGGCGTGAGCCCTCGAGCGAGGCGGACCTCATTCGAGGGGGGGCTTGAGCCCTCGAGCGAGGCGGACCTCGCTCGAGGGGGCGCTTTGTCGGGCCGCTTCGGTGGGCCGCGGGGGCCACCACGGTGTGGATCGTGTTGTGTGTATATTTGGCGTTGGGCCCGAGGTTGGTTTTGCGTTTCACGTTTTTTGCGGGTTTTAAGCAACATTCCCCCCCGGTTTTTTAGGCGACCCTCATGGTCGTCCCCGACACCTTCGTGGTTCTTTGGGCCGTGATTCCCCCTCCCAAATGCGTGAGATAAGGGGCTCGATTTAGGGGTTTTCGGTGTTGGTTCCTAGGTCCGGTGGCACTCCGGTGGCTACGTGGACTTGGCCAACTTGGGTAGTGAGTCGGAGACGTGTGTTGGAAGCCGTGTTCGTCTTGTTGGAGTCTTTATCTGCTTCAAGAAGAATTTTTATCGGCTCCCATTCACTCCCCACCCTCTCTTGTTTGTCGTATCGATCCTTCAAGTGGTATCAGAGCCGGTTCGGGTCTTTATTGACTCTAACTAGTCTAAGATCCAAGGATGGTGTACCGAGAACGGGGTTCGGGTCCTCCACACTTCGATGGAAAGAACTACCGGATGTGGAGTAAGCGGATGGCGGCATTTCTCCGCGGAAAGGGTCGGATCCTTTGGGATGTCACGGTGGACACGGGCTATGTCCTCGCCGATGAACTTACTTGCTCCGGGATCGAGGGACATGTTCGACGCCAACAATAAGGCGTTCGACTACTTGTTTTGTGCTTTGTGTCGGCCCGAGTTCGATCGGGTGCACACCGAGCACTTGTCACACCCCCGAAATTTCCAATTTCGGGATGTGAATAGAAAGAATAATTAAATCATGATTTTCTCATAAATTAAAAAAAATTTCCTACATTTATTTTCTTTACGGGGAATATAGTATAGGAAAAATCCATTGTTTGATTTTCTAAATTAAATAAAAAGTTATGTGTGTTGCATTCATGCCGGTGCATCTTGGTGCTTCTCGAGTGCAAAAGGTTTCAAAAATGCGTTTAGGAGGTTGTCCTAACTTTCCCGAGAATTTTCCGGATTTTTCCGGGATTTATTCTCATTTTTCCCCGAGCTATTTCTATTTATTAGTAGGGCTCTAAAATCCTTTCCATGAGCTCCGGATGCTTTAATTGGATTGTTCATGTCTTAATCTATCTCTAGGAATTTTCATAGAATTTTTGTGATTTTACGAGTATTTTTGGTGCCCTACAAACATTTACTAGACTTTATTGTAATTGTTTTTGCACTTGGAAAAGATTTCAGAAAATATTAATAAATAAAAAACTTATCCTTTTCTACACGGGCCGAGCCCGTGGGCTCGACCCGCTCCTACCCGCACCCCACCCCGGCCGGCCTCGGGCCGCCGGGGCCCATCACGATTTGGCTCGGCCGCATGGCCGGGCGCGCCGCCGGCCTGGCCGGCCTAGGCGTGCGTGCCACGGGCCCCGCCCGCACCCCTTAAAAGGGCGGCGCCGAGCCTCACGCGCGGCATGCCTAGGCCGCCACCCCGCCCGCGCAAGCCCGCGCCGCCGGCGGCATGCCGAGCCGGCGAGCTCGTCGCCGGCCGGGATTCGGACCACCGTCGTGCCTCGTTTCGGCCGGGTGTGGAAGCCGATAGAGCAAGCGTGACCGCCACAAGCATCCCCTCGCGCGTCCCATTTTCGCGCCGTCGGGCCATCGCCGGAGCGCCGCCCGCACCGAGCCGGCGGCGGCCGGGGCCGAACCGCCGGCGCCGCCCCTTCAAAAATCCGACCGCCTTCCCCGCATCTCATTCGTCGGTGAGGACCTCTACGTGACCCCCTCGATCCCCTCTTTCAATTCCGCGTCTCAATCGCATCCCCGGCCACTCAAATCGGCGGCGCCACCGGGGGTCGGCGGCCACCCCGCCCGCCGGCTGCCTGCGCGAGTAAGGAGATGAGGATGGCCGGTTTGCCGATTAACCCCTATCCTTCCTAGTAACTTTTAGATCTTTTCACGTGTCTTGCTCCTTTTCCGGAGAACCGCCTAGGAAGATCCCACCCTTCGCACATGAACCCCACCGCATCTTTTATAGATCTAACCCCGAGTTTTGTCGGTTTCACGAGCACCTTTTTTTGTGTCTCGGGAATCTTTTCGCCTACTCCCTAAAATCTATAGTTAATCGCGAACGGGTCCTTTTCATCTTGTTTTGCTCATAGTTTCTTCGTTTTAGCTCTGTTTTAATCCGTTCAAGTTGCGTTAGATTCATAATAATGTAAAGCACGCGTTAGTGGAGTGTTTTCACCATGTTTTGTTTCTAAAAATAAAATTAATATTAATTTTTATTAATGTCTAGTTATACATGCCTTTTATAAATAAAAGCTATATAGATCTATACCTCGTTTTTCATAAGCAAATTTAATTTGATTAATGTTTCTATCACATATTTCGTACATAAAAGTTAATTAGATCTTTATCTCGGTTTTCGTAAACCAAACGTTAATTTGTTTAATAGTTAATTAGTCTTTTCTAATTAAAATTTGATTAGGCTTTTACATCGGCTTTGATAATAAATATTAATATGATTAATGTCAATACCATAATGCTTTTAATAATAATATGATCTACTCGAATTACAAAGTTTCGTTTAGATTGTTCATATAGTTTAGTTTTTCTAAATTAAATGTTTAATCGGTTTAATTCATATACGAATCTTTATTAATAAAACCCGACTAGTTCTTTACACCGGTTTGTAAATAAAATTTAATATTGCATTAATGTCAACATAGGGTATTTACGAAATATCCTTTACAATTGTTTTGTTAATTAAAATGAACCTTGCTCATAGCCTTGTTCTCTCATATATGCAAAACGTTCGTTAGACGTTCTTTTCTCAGCTCAATCTAAGTGTGATCTTTCCGGTCCTTGCTCAATCTTCCGCAATCACCTCTTTAAAGCAAACCAAGCCTTTCCCTTCCAAGCACGGTTTGTGTGCTTTAGTGATCCATCTAATCAAGCCTATCCTTTAGTGTGTTCTTTTAAAGTTTTCTTTTGGTTGGTGTTTTGTTCTTAGTATGTCCGTTTGTTTGTCCGCCTTGTATGTTTGTGCCCGATGCTTGATGCGCTTAGAGTGAACGCCGTTCGAGAAGTTTGAAGAGCAAGAGGTGAAGATATTCGAGCAACTACTTTGGTTAAAGGCAAGTGTGTCCTTGATCTTTTGTCCTAAGAACTATATTTAATCACTCATTGCATATGCTTTCATTAATATGATGGGACCCATGTTTAAGGTTTGACTAGTGTTATTTATTCGTGCCTTGATCAAACGGGTTTATCTTTATGTTGGGTAGCTATGCTTAGTTGCTATACCTGGGTTATGGTGGTTCTAATGAACAACAATGATGAACATACTTTACTTTGATGCTATATATCTCGGTTAATACAAGATCACCGTGCATTAATCGGAACATGGAGAACCACCCGGGAAAACGGTGCTACCACAAGACATATGGCTCTGTCTTGGCTTATTAATTAGTGAACTAGGTGTTAGGTATGCTTAACCCGATAAGGGTTGGGGGCCGGCGGGTAGTGGCGTATGGACTGCTCGGGCATAGGTGTGGGCTTGGCTAAGACACGGTATTCGTCGGGAGCTTTATACGTTGCACCGACCGGGGTAACCTAGCGGGCCGCCTATATCCGGGGATCTTTGTAACGTCCTCGTAGCGTCCCTATGCAATCACACCTCGGTAGTGTGGTATGATGCCTAGCTAGCATCGCATGGTTGGGTCTAAAGTTCTTCGGGACTTTTACGCGACTTGTGGGTAAAGATGGACGACCTCTGCGAGTGTAAAACTAATCGATTAGCCGTGCCCACGGTCAAGGGCGGGCTGGACCCTCACATGATAATTAAACTTGTTGAAGATGGACTTAAATCGTGTTCTCTGGTTATGCTTGCCATATGCTTATGGCGTATCTCATCTACCTCTATATGATAATTGTGGGTTGGTATAAACTTATACTTTATTAGTAATCAGGTGCTAATAAAATTTGACCAACTAAAATTGCTTAAATGCTTATAGCCCAGTCCACTATAAAGCCTTTGCATTCATATCTTTTTCCACACTTGCTGAGTACGACAAGTGCTCACCCTTGCTATAACCAATGTTGCTCAGAAGGAGGAAGCCGCTCTGAAGTCTTGTGAAGATGTTGCTGGTGCTAGGCGTACGCAACCCCCAGTCGACCGCCTGTGATGTTTGGAGCCTCCGTTTCCAGGATTAAGCGTAAATCTCTGATAATCTTCCTTTTTCTTACGTGATACTGTTTCTGTATTCACTTTTATGTCACTATATGCATGAAACTTGATCCTGGCATGCATATAGGTATGCACTTGGTTTCCTTCGGAAAAATCGGGTGTGACGAGTGGTATCGGAGATGTATCGACCGTAGGACGTAAGCCTAGTTAACACCGGTCGTTTCTTAATGCCTCTTTTGTTCTACAATCCCTCCTTACCTTATCCTTGACCTCTCTGATGAAGGATCTCACATCTGAACCATCTTCTTTTCTCCATACCATGAATTCTTATATATTTATCTTCACTCTCCTTGAACATCTCTTCGTTCTCGCATGTCCGTTCTCTCAAGCAATAATACCCTCTTGATTCATTGGTAGAACTGTTACCCTTAACATTCTATCGTTCGCGCAACTCTCCGACACATCGGCGCTCTTTTAATTTTATCTCGAACTACGGAACTCCGATTGACATACCCAAAACATTGGAGCTATCGAAGCTGTAAACTCGCCGACCAGTTAGCTTCAATATTCTATATCTCGGGCTATAGATCTCCGATTGAGGTAAATCCAATTGGAGTAGTTCCGGAATTTCATCTGTTTCACTCTGTCCAAAATGCAGCAGTATTCGTTTGGTATCCATGGAGATACATACGAATTAGTGGAGCATTCAGAATCTGCCAACACTGTTGACATAGCCATCTTGTTTAATTCATATCTCGAGTTCTAAACATCCGATTGAGGTGATTCCAGTTGGGATGAACTCATAATTTCAGCCTCCTTGATCTGGGAAAAATCCATTATTTATGGATATCCTTGCTAGGAGATGCATCTGATCTATTAGGAGGATACCCTCGACTTTATTAACAACGTGTAGTATCATTCCCTTAGCTATGCCTTGATTGGTGGAATTCGGTGTTTGCATGATGATGCTTGGTTTTATGAACTTGATTGATTCGTTTCTATAAAGTGAGTGTTGGTGTATTGTGGGTCTTATATATGCAATGACATCGGTTGCCTAGTTGGGTTTCTCTTTTGTACCTTCCACATCCTTGTTGTCTTTCTTTCTCTCCACCTGGATCAAATGAAGTACTTCGAAGAAGAAATTAAAGCACATATCAATGCCAACAAGCAAATGCTACGCGCTACCGTCGTCATTTAAAAGTGAGCAAGATGAAGAAAAGAAGACCCCACTCTACTTTCTTTCCCACCTTGAGCTTGCTCCTATCCCATCTAACTCACTCTGATGAAGACCCCAATGATCAAGACAAGATGAGGAATAAAGATCCTACAAGCCAGACGACAAAAGAGGATAATCGCCTCCCTACTTCGATCACAATGTTTTTTGTTTATCTCCCTCCTTGCTTCTTTTTTCTTCGAATCTCGGGACGAGATTCCGTTTAAGGGGGTAGATTTGTCACACCCTAAAATTTCCAATTTCAGGATGTGAATAGAAAGAATAATTAAATAACGATTTCCTCATAAATTTATAAAAAATTTCCTACATTTATTTTCTTTGCGGGGAATATAGTATAGGAAAAGTCCATTGTTTGATTTTCTAAATTAAATAAAAAGTTATGTGTGTTGCATTCATGCCGGTGCATCTTGGTGCTTCTCGAGTGCAAAAGGTTTCAAAAATGCATTTAGGAGCTGTCCTAACTTTCCCGAGAATTTCCCGTGTTTTTACGGGGATTTATTCTCATTTTTCCCCGAGCTATTTCTATTTATTAGAAGGGCTCTAAAATCCTTTTCATGAGCTCCAAATGCTTTAATTGGATTTTTCATGTATTAATCTATCTCTAGGAAATTTCCTGGAATTTTTGTAATTTTTCGAGTATTTTTGGTGCCCCGCAAACATTTACTAGACTTTACCGTAATTGTTTTTGCACTCGAAATGATTTCAGAAAATATTAATAAATAAAAAACCTATCCTTTTCTACCGGGCCGAGCCCGTGGGCTCGACCCGCTCCTACCCGCACCCCACCCCCGACCCGGCCTCGGGCCCGCCGGGGCCCATCGCGATTTGGCCGGTCGCATGGCCGTGGGCGCGCGCCGGCCGCCGGCCTAGGCGTGAATGCCCGGGCCCCCGCCCTCGCCCCTTTAAAGGGCGGCGGCGCCGAGCCTCGGCATGCCCTAGGCCGCCTCCCCGCCCGCGCAAGCCCGCGCCGCCGCCTGCCATGCCGAGCCGGCGAGCTCGTCGCCGGCCGGATTCGGACCACCGCCGTGCCTCGTTTCGCTAGGCGTGGAAGCCGATAGAGCAAGCCGCGACCGCCACAAGCATCCCCTCGCGCGTGCCCGTTCTTGCGCCGCCCGGCCATCGCCGAAGCACCGCCCCGCACCGAGCCGGCCGGCCGGCCGAACCACCGCGCCGCCCCCTTCAAAAAATCCGACCGCCTTCCCCGCATCTCATTCGTCGGTGTGGACCTCTACGTGACCCCCTCGATCCCCTCTTTCAATTCCGCGTCTCAATCGCGTCCCCGGCCACTCAAATCGCCGGGCGCCGCCAGGGCCGCCGGCCACCCCCCGCCCGCCGGTGCCTCCGCCCGCAGGAAGGAGATGAGGATGGCCGGATTGCGATTAACCCCTAACCTTCCTAGTAATTTTTAGATCTTTTCATGTGTCTTGCTCCTTTTCCAGAGAACCCCCTAGGAAGATCCCACCCTTCGCACATAAACCCCACCTGCATCATTTATAGATCTAACGCTGAGTTTTGTCGGTTTCACGAGCATTGTTTGTTGTGTCTCGGGAATCTTTTCGCCTACTCCCCGAAATCTATAGTTAATCGCGAACGTGTCCTTTTCATCTTGTTTTGCTCATAGTTTCTTCGTTTTAGCTCCGTTTTAATCCGTTCAAGTTGCGTTAGATTCATAATAATGTAAAGCACGCGTTAGTGGAGTGTTTTCACCATGTTTTGTTTCTGAAAATAAAATTAATATTAGTTTTGATTAATGTCTAATTATACATGCCTTTTATAAATAAAAGCTATATAGATCTATACCTCGTTTTTCATAAGCAAATTTAATTTGATTAATGTTTCGTCGGGGACAGCCCCGAGGGTCCCCTAAGAAACCGGGGGAATCCTCGCTTAAAACCCGCAAAAAACAAAACAAGACACACCTCTTACCTAAACACGCACACACGGCACGGCCCACGCCGTGGTGGCCCCCGCGGCCCACCGCAGTGGCCCAATCAAAGGCTACCTCGAGCAGGTTCCGCCTCGCTCGAGGGCTAACACCTCCCTCGAGCGGGTTCCGCCTCACTCGAGGGCTCGCGCCCCCTCGAGCGGGCTCACACCCCCTCGAGCGGGTTCCGCCTCGCTCGAGGGTCCCCGCCTCCCTCGAGCGGGTTTCCGCCTCGCTCGAGGCTTCATCACAAGCGCACCCTCCTCCCGCACGCGGGTACGTGCATTTAATGCTCGACACGGCGAGAGCCGCGCCATCACGCGCCCGAGAATCACGCCCGGCGCCGCGTTTCGCCAACTCCCTAGGGGAAACCCATCCCCGCCACCGTGGGGGACCGTGCAACATGGCCGGTGTCGGCCCGCGGCGCCGTGCCGCCCACTCCCGTACGGCTAACACGCCGCGCCCTCGAAGGGGGCCGGTTGCACCCTCGAACCCTTCTCTCGTGATTTTGCGAGTTCAAACCATGACGTCGGGCCGGCGGGAGCGCCATCCCCGTCACCGCGCGTCGGTCTTGTGCGGCCATCCCCGCCCTTGCGGCGCCACGCCGGCATCGCTACAACAACTCCGGCGCTGTTGGGCACGCGGGGACGGGACGCCGCCACGCCTGCCACTGTACCCCGTACGGACCACCGTCAACGGCTTCCTCGAGCCCGTCTGAAGACGCCCCGGCCAACCACTATGCCTTCACCCTCGAAGCCGCCCCTATTCAAGTACGGGGCAAGCCACGATGCCATAACCAGGACAAGGTTCGCCGGGACGACCGCCAACTCCCCACGATCGTACGCCATACCTCCACACGTAGCTAAACAGTGCGGCATGCCTGTAAATCACCCTCTCCTTGGTCTATAAAAGGAAGGTGATCCCCCTCGCCGCGAAAAGAGGACACGACACACGCTCCCCGTCTTTCCCACGATATTGGCACTCACCTCAATCACTCCACTTGGGACTTGGAGGCCACGCCTCCTCTCCCGCCTTGCTTGTAGCCGCCCCACTACAGGCACCCCGGTGCAAAGCAATACAGTGCCTCGAGCACACCCCTGCTGGACGTACGGCCCCGGCCGGAACCAGGATAAACCAAGTGTCTTTAGTTGCTTAGCACCGACCATCGAGGGACAGATCTCAGCGCTTATTACTAGTTAGTGTCGGGACTACATTCCGCACCGACAGTTGGCGCCCACCGTGGGGCTCGGCGCGCTGAAGATCACCCGTCGTTAGCTCTCTCGATGGTGATTCGCACCGAGTACCGCGGTCAGCGTTACTCCCTGGGCAGCTGGGACCCCTCCCCGCCGGATTCGAAATCTAGTTCGGGGGCTTGAACTTTCAGGCCACAGGGAACGGCTACCTGATGCGCCTCACCAACTGTGAGGAACTCCGCGCAGCGCCAAGCTTGGTCCGCCCCGGTCGCCGCCGCACGCGTCGCCACGACACCAACACCCGCCAACACGGACGCCGCGGGTCCACCGGCGCCACGGCGCCGCCGCCGTTCCGGCCCGGCGCTCGCGTCGGGCGCGGTCGGAGCGTCGGCATGCCGCGCGCGTCACCTCACAACGCGACGCGCCCATGGGCGTGACGATTGCCGCCCCGGCGGGGAGCGCTCGCGTCTCCGAACCGCGCTTCCCCATCGGTCCGCGCGGTGCCTCGGCGGCCTACGTCGCCAACACCAACACCGACACAACGATGCGCGGGGGTTCCCCCGGGCCGCCACATCTTGGTCGCCGGGGACCCTAGTGCCTCCGCCGCCGATGAGTCATCCCTAGGCTCCGTCAACGCGCCGCCACCCGCCACCTCGCATGGATACGGGAAGTGGGACTTCTCCGGCGTGCCGGACCCAAGGATGTTCGGCGGTTCCTCGACGCCATGGACCACCGGTTCGGTCGCTCCGACGACTCCCGGCGCTTGGAGCTACGACCCCGCGCGGGGTGCCGTGTCGTCATCGCCAATGACCCGGCAAACGCCGCCGACGCAAAGGGGCGCCGGGGCCGACGGAGAGGTTCCTCTTGCTCGGGGGGCCCGGATCGCGCCGGCCGCGGGGCCGAGCGCCCCTCCCCCTTCACCGCCGAGGGGGGGCCGACATCAACGCGCGGTGGCCCAAGCACGCGAGCTCGAGGCCAAGCTGGCGGAGGAGTACCGCACGGTGCGGTTGCTTCGCGCCTCCATCGCGGGGGAAGCCTCCGCGCGCGGTGAACGCGCGCGTGAACCGGCGGACAAGCCCGCGATCGCATCAACACCGACTTCAACGTCGATAATCCGACACTCCCCCGCGAGCGAGCCAAAATCTCATCTCCGCCGCGACACCGCCGCGGGCCATGCCCGCCCCTTCAACATCCGAGGCGCGGAACCCGCACCGCGAGGCGCAGCGCTCATCGAGCAAGCGGTCGTCCGGCCGGCCGAAAGCTCGGCGTCCCGCATCCGCCAACGGGGGGAGTGCGCGGGACAATGGGGGTGCGCAAGGCCCCGAACCCTCTCGTACACGCGGGCGGCGCGGCGGAGAGCCCCGCCAATCCGGGCGCACGCCGGCCAAAGAGCGGCTCCTCGACACGCGCGGGAAGGACCGAGACGGCGACGCCCGCAACGGCATCAACGCCCGACGGACGAGCAACGCGAAGGCACGGCGGCAGCCGAGCTACCACCCTCGGCGGGGTGGACGCTACGACAAGGGGGAGGACCGCTCACCGACGCCGAGCCCCCCGGAACCCGTGTGTTCGCCCGGGAGATCCGCACGGCGACCTTTCCCCGCCGCTTCCGCCGGCCCAACACGATCGTCAAGTACAACAGGGAGACGGATCCCCGTGTGTGGCTCAACGACTACGGCCCTAGCGTGCCGCCTAGGCGGAGCCACCGCGACGAGGTCATCATCCGCAACCTCCCCCCCGCACCTCGCCGACTCGGCGTGGACGTGGCTCGAGCACCTACCGCCGGCCCGCATCCACAACCGGGACGACCGGTCCGCACGTTCGTGGGAAATTTCCGGGGCACGTACGTGCGCCACGGGAACTCCTAGGACTCGCGCTCTTGTACCCGGAGGCCGGCGAATCGCTTCGGGACTTCATACGGCGCTTCTCCAAGCGTTGTACGTAGCTTCCAAGCGTGGCACGGTCGGAGATCGTGCACACCTTCCTCGAAGGCACCACGTGTCGGGATCTCGTGCGCGAGCTTGGGCACGGCCCGCCGGTGGATTCGAACGAGTCGTTCGAAATCGCCACCGCCTTGCCTCGTGCGAAGAGGCGGTGGGAGCGATCTTCGACGGCAAGAAGGGCAAACGCGTGGACGACACACCTGCGGAGGGCAGCAAGTCCAAGGAGCTCCGCTAGAAGAACAAGCAGGGCAAGAAGGAAAGAAGCCACACCGCGAGGCGCGCGAGCAGGGACGCGACGACGATGACGGCGAAGCACTTGCAGCCTTGCTGTTGACCTGGCTCGGCGGGCCCCTCGAGCGGCCCCTCGAGGCCCGGGAGTGTTCGACGACATGCTGAAGAAGCCATGTCTCTACCACAAGACACCGATCAACCACACCCTCGAGCAAAGGCGACATGCTCAAGCGGTTCTACGGCCGCGCCGCCGCGAAGGACGACGAGGCCAAGAAGGACGGGGGTGATGGCGACGCGGCGGCTTCCCCGCCGTGGAGAATGTCTTCCTCATATTCGGGGGGCCGACCATCGACATGTCCGGCCGCCGGCGCAAGCAGGAGCGGCACGAGGTTCTCGCCGCGAAAGGGCGCCTCCTTCCTTCCTCGACTAGTTAGAGGATGCCATCACGTTCAGCCGTGAGGATCACCTCGAAGCGCATCCCCAACCCGGTTAGTACCCGCCGGTGGTTGATCCCGTCATCGGGAACGCGCGGTCCTCGAAGGTCCCCGATGGACGGAGGCAGCAGCCTCAACATCCTCTACGCGCACACACCGCAATCGCTAGGGATCGGGTTGGACCAGGCCGCGGCCCGAAGACGACGCCGTTCCATGGCGTCGCGCCGGCAAGCGCGTCCGGCCCCTCGCATCGACCTACCCGTCCGGTTCCGCACGCCGGACAACTACCGCAAGGAGACGCTCACCTTCGAGGTGGTGGGGTTCAGGGGCGCGTACCACGCCATACTCGGGCGGCCCCGCTATGCCAAGTTCATGGCGGGTCCCCAACTACACCTACCTCAAGATGAAGATGCCGGGGCCCAACAACGTCATCACGAAAGGCTCATCCATCGAACACGCCGAGGCCCTAGCGCCGGACGAAGCGCCGGTGGCCAACATGGAGAAGATGGTCAACGAGGACCTCGACTCCACCGCCAAGCATGCGGCAGCCTTCGAGGCCGCCGAGCGACCAAGGAGGTGCCCCTCGAGCCTCGCCGCCCCCGAGGGCAAGGCGCCGAGGGTCCGTTGTACCCTCGACCCGAAAGAGGAAGTGGTGCTCGTCGACTTCCTTCGCACCAATGCCGACATCTTCACGTGGAGCCCCTCGGACATGCCGGTGCATCCCGAGGGAGGTCGCCGAGCACTCCCTTGACATCCTACCTCACTCTCGCGCCGTGCAAACAACGGCTGCGCCGCTTCGACGAGGAGCGGCGCCGGGCAATCGGAGTGGAGCTGCGGAAGCTCCTCGAGGCTGGGTTTATCAAGGAAGTGTTCCACCCCACTTGGCTAGCTAATCCTGTATTAGTGAAAAAGAAGAACGGGAAGTGGCGGATGTGTGTAGACTACACTAGTCTTAATAAAGCATGTCCTAAAGTTCCTTTTCCTTTGCCGCGTATCGATCGATCGTTGATTCGACCGCCGGGTGTGAACTCGCTTTCGTTTTCTTGATGCCTATTCCGGTACCACCAAATAAAAATGAAGGAGTCCAACCGGCTCGCGACTTCATTCATCACGCCGTTCGGGATGTACTGCTATGTCATGATGTCGTTCGGCCTCCGAAACGTGGGCGCGACGTACCAACGGTGTATGCGGCACGTCTTCGGAGACCACATCGAGCGAACCGTTGAGTCATATGTGGATGATAAAGTCGTGAAAACCGTAAAGGCGGACGACCGGTTAACGACCTCAACATCACGTTCGGCCGCCTTCGGGTCAATGGGGTTAAGTTAAACCCAGAAAAATGTGTCTTTGGCGTGCCGCGGGGCATGCTTTTAGGATACATCGTCTCCCAGCGAGGCATCGAGGCTAACCCCGAAAAGGTTGCAGCCCTCGAGCGGATGGGTCCGATCCGGGACCTCAAGGGGTCCAAAAGGTGCTGGGGTGCCTTGCCGCCTTGAGTCGCTTCGTCTCACGGCTCGGCGAGAAGGGCTTGCCCCTCTACCGCCTCCTCAAAAAGCACGAGCGTTTCTCCTGGACCGCCGAAGCCCAGGAGGCGCTTGATAAGCTGAAGGCGTCCCTTACCCACGCCCCGATCCTTACACCGCCGCAAGTCGGCCGAGCCTCTGTACCTCTACGTGGCTGCGACCACCCGGGTGGTCGCGTGCCGTGATCGTGGTGGAGCGCACGGAGGAGGGGCACGCCTTGCCGGTTCGGGGCCGCCGGTGTACTACATCGGCGAAGTCTTGTCCGACAACAAGA
This sequence comes from Cenchrus americanus, assembly GCA_947561735.1. NCBI lineage: Eukaryota > Viridiplantae > Streptophyta > Magnoliopsida > Poales > Poaceae > Cenchrus > Cenchrus americanus. The sequence goes on from OX387243.1 coordinate 108,482,191, forward strand.
CGCGCTACCCGCAAGTCCGTAAGTCGCTCTACGCAAAGGGTTCTCGCGCGGCACAAACTCTCGCCACTACTTCGAGGCCCATCCCCGTCACGGTGATTTCGTCCTTTCCATTAGGAGAAATCATCCGCAACCCGGATGCAGCGGGAATGATTGCCAAGTGGTCGGTGGAGCTGATGGGAGAAACGCTCGCCTACGCCCCGCGCAAGGCCATTAAGTCCCAAATCTTGGCAGATTTCGTCGCTGAGTGGACGGATACGCAATTGCCGCCCCCACAGATCCAGGCTGAGTGCTAGACTCTGTACTTCGACGGCTCAGTGATGAAAACGGGGGCGGGCGCGGGCCTGCTCTTCGTCTCACCCCTCGGGGAGCACATGCGGTATGCCGTGCGCCTTCATTTCCCCCGCGTCGAACAACATGGCCGAGTATGAGGCCCCCGCTCGCGGCCCGAAGATCGCCATCGAGATAGGTGTCAAAGGCCTCGACGTGCGGGGGGATTCACGGCTCGTGATAGACCAAGTCATGAAAATTGCGAGCTCGCCACGACGACAAGATGGAGGCGTATTGCAAGGCCGTGCGGGCCCTCGAGGACAAGTTCTACGGCATTGAGCTCAATCATGTGCCCCGCCGGCACAACGAGGAGGCGGACGAGCTCGCCAAGATCGCATCGGGACGGATAACCGTCCCCCCCGAACGTTTTCGCTCGGGACGTCACCCAACCGTCCGTCACCCTCAAGCCGCACCCCTCGAGTGCACGAACCCTCGAGGGCTCCCTCGAACTCGGCGGGCGCGAGCCCATGGACGAGGACCCCTCGAAGAAGGCATTCGTGCTCTCCCTCCTCGAGGGGTACTACGCCGACGAGGCCGAAGCCATGGACGTCGAGCCGGCCCCCCGCCGAGGTGGACTGGCGCGACAAATATATCGCTTGGATCGACCGAGGGGAACTCCCCTCGGACCGGTCCGAGGCCGACGGATCGCAAGGATGGCCAAATCCTTCACCCTCGTCAACGGCGAGCCGTACAAGCGCGCGCCCCTCGCATCCCCGCAGCGATGCGTGCCCATCCCCCAGGGGCGCGAGCTCCTCCGGGACATACACGCGGGCATTTGCGGCCACCATGCCACACCCCGCACCCTCGTGGGCAACGCATTCCGCCAGGGCTTCTACTGGCCCACCGCGGTCGCTGACGCCAGCGAGATTGTGCGCACCTGCGATGGGTGCCAGTTTTACGCTCGCAAATCCAATCTCTCCGCGCACTTCCTGCAGACCATCCCCATCACGTGGCCTTTCGCCGTGTGGGGACTGGACATTGTCGGGCCCCTGTGGAAGGCGCCCGGGGGCTACACTCACCTGTTGGTCGCAATCGACAAGTTCTCCGAGTGGGTGGAGGTGCGCCCCATTACAAATCTCAGGGCAGAACAAGCGGTGACGTTCTTCACCGACATCGTCTATCGGTTTGGAGTGCCGAACTCCATCATCACCGACAATGGGTCCCAATTCACGGGCGGGGAAATTCCCGGAGTTTTGCGATAAGTTCCAAATCCGTGTGGACCGGCGCCGTGTCACACCCACGGACCAACGGCCAAGTGGAGCGCATCAACGACATGATTCTACAAGGCCTCAAGCCCAGAATCTTCGACCAGCTGAACAAGTCTGGTCGGAAATGGCTCCAGGAGCTGCTGGCGGTCGTATGGAGCCTCAGAACCACCCCAAGCAGGGCCACCGGGTTCACCCCGTTTTTTCTGGTCCATGGCGCGGAGGCCGTCCTCCCCACGGACCTGGAATATGGGTCGCCCAGAGTACGGAGCTACAATGAAGATGCCAACCGGCCGAGCCCGCGAGGAATCACCGGACCGGGTTGGACGAAGCACGCCTCGTGGCCCCGATGCACTCCGCAAGGTACAAGCGATCCCTAAGGCGCTACCAAGCTCGAAAGGTGCGCCGGCGAGACTTCGGCCGAGGGGGACTTGGTCCTAAGGCTACGCCAAGACAATCGAGGCCGCCACAAGTTATCACCTCCATGGGAGGGACCCTACGTCGTGGTGAAGGTGCTCAAGCCCGACACATACAAGCTAGCCAACGAAGACGGCGAGGAACTCACCAATGCTTGGAACATCCAGCAGCTACGTCGCTTCTACCCTTAGCTAGGATTTCCAAGTCTTTTGTTGTAAATTACACACCCGACGCCCCGGTTGGCAAGACAATGTAAATAGCAGCAAGTCAATAAAGTTAAAGGGCAACTCGGCTTTCCCTTGAAAACCAAGTCACCCTCGGGAGCTACCGCGGGGGGCACCCCCCTAAAAAAATGGTCCCCTTTTTTCGCAAAAAACTAACTTGCAAGCGCGCTAAGTATGTTCGACCTCGGCCCTCGAGCGAACCGAGGCGGGCGTGGATGGTCATGCGGGAAGGACGCGCGAGTCGAGAGACGACCCTACGCCTCCGCAGGATACGGCCCTTCTCTCTTACCTCCGCCCACGGACTGCTCACGAAATCGAACTCCCCCAACCCGAATTCGCTCGAGCAAAGGGAAAAAACAGAAAAGCGCGACAAAATGCATCACTTAAATTTACAAGTGCTGAAACATTTCGCAAGTTTCACTTGTTTATTTACATGGCCATATGGCCCAGATACTAACATCTAAACAAAAATGGGCCTAGTGCCCAGCGGTCTTCAGGCCTGAGGCTCGTCGGTGTCGGCCGGCGTCCGGAACAGGAACTCGTAAAGGCCTTGGTGAGCGCCTCGGAAGCATCGGGCGGCAAGTGCGCCGGCTTGCTCCATCGCCGCCTCATCCTCGACGCCCTCGGGACGACGTAGCCCGACGCCACGGCCTCGAAGTTCACCTCGTAGTGGGATCGCACCACGCCGAGGGCCTTCGGACGCCTAGGTGGAGCGCGCGACGCATGCGCCCGGAGACGTGCTCGCCAAGGGCGCGCGGACGGCCGGCCGGCCGAGCTTCGGCTTGTGCCTCGTCCTCCTCGACCGCCGGCGGGCCTCAAGGGTCGCGGTGCGCGGCTCCACCAACTCCGGCCGGAGGAGTTGTAGGCGGCCCTGCGGCGTCTCGGCCCGATTGGTCGCATGCCCCGGCGCGGTGCGCGAGCCCGGATGACGCGAGCAAAAGAAATCAAAAGAGGAACGGACCCCCGTAGGGAAGATCAACAAAACAAGAAACGAAGTTGTTGACGCAAAATGTGCACTCGCCGCCAATTACACGGCAAGCCGAAACGCTTAGCTTCGCACGCGCGAGAGAAAGTGACGTGCCGATCAATTTTTCCCGAAAATTAACAAAAGATAAAACAGTTAAATACCAAAACTTGGAACCTACGGGTGGTACCAGGCAGTTCCATATTTACGGCCAAGAAGCCAAGCAAGACGACATGTAGCTATGCGAAGCTACCCCGCCAAAAGACCACAACCATTCGGGTGACCGCGAAGGAAAAAAGGACATTGCCGAATGGATGACGTAAGCATGACAAAAATCGATCTTTGAATAGACATAGATGCATGTGCAAAGCCATGACCGATCCTCATGAAGATATTAAATGAAGTAAAGCACGAACACGATCATGTATTAAAATAAGCATGCATAGATCCAAAGCATTAGTCTACCGCATGTCTAATTACTTTAAGATCCGTCGGGCACGATATCAGCAAATCTATCCACCGCATGATACAACTTGCATGAAAGAACGCACCACTTTCCACAAATAGATCTATCCACCGCATGATACAACCTAAATATGGAAAGCTAGAAGCATACGTCTTTTAAAACATAAATAACGCACGTGATCTACTCGTGAAAGTATAACCGAATGCGGCTGGACAACCGATTCGGGGTCCATGAAGAAGGAACAAACATTACCATGTGAACAAATCTATCAGACTGAATTGGAAATCTAATCCACCGGATGACTAGCTCCAAAGCAACCCAAAAACCTGCATCTACCGCATGATACCCGGTTCTTTCAAGATTTATACTAACAAAGCAAGCTTGAACCCGCAACACGTAACAACCTAGATCGATTCGGTTTCGGCTATCGGAGAGCATAAGATCCGCGCGTCAAAGACACGAAACCCGCTCGTGCACGGATCTAAGAGGGAAAGAGCCGATCCAAAACCATCTAGATTGGGCAAGAATGTGTTACATGAATTAAAACATAAAGTAAAACTCATGACAACACGGGGTAACTTAATGAATCTATTGGATCTTGCCAAAATCCAATAGAGCCAATAAATAGCTTCGAGCCAGATCTTAGCCTACCGCATGACTCATGATCTAACAAGAAACCTTCTTGAACCAAGCTCGAATCTACCGCATGACACGAAGCATGGTAACAAGACTACTTGCATCAGATCTAAATCCACCGCATGATACTAGACATGATACAAGGTTGCCGTACTCACGGAGGTCGACGGATCGATTGGTCCTCTCGAAGAACTCGACGACACGACAAGGACTCTAGGGTTTGGCGTAAGGCCGGTGTGTATTGAAGAATGAACGTGTTTTTTACATACATCCAGGGATCATATTTATACCCCGTCGATTACAATTGCGAATGGATTCATTGCCTAACTAAACTTGATCGCCTATCCACCCATTCGCTTCCTCCGATCGAGCCACGTCACCGTCCAATCCCGCAAAATCAGCTCTCTCGTTCCTTTGCCGAACCGGGAGCGGATAGCCGACCGCGGATCCTTACTCGCCGAAAATCTCTCGAAGATATCTTTCCTTCCACCGGACGGACTCTTTTCCGAATCGGACCCACATGTCATACTCCTTACCAAATTTTGGTGTTAACACATGCCCCTTCAATTGTGGGATAAAAGTAATTTTGTTCCACAATTGACTCCGACCACGAATCCTTGAGCCAAACCTCGTCAACACCGTTCTTCGCAATCCGCCGGATTCTTCGTTCGCATCCAACCCTAGATCCCCTTCGTTCCGAGCTCGAATCTCCAATGGCAACTCGGAACCAAGTCGCTCGGGTAAATTCACCCCTCCAAACCTTTGTTCGGCATTAGGTTTTCAATTTTACCTAAGATTTTCTTCTTCCGTTTTCTTCCGAGAACCTTCTATCGCTCTTTTGATTCCTATTGAGGCCAATTCGCAATCTTATTACCTTGGTCCCGAAGGGAATCCCGACCCTCGAGATTTTATTGCCGCCGAATCTCGGAGAATCCCTTTTAAGGCAGCTTTATCTCCGCCTCCTCGGTGGCAAGATGCATTCAAGAACCGGCCTTTGCCCCCAACCGCAAAGCCGGAAGACTTGGTATCGTAGGATTCTTGCGGATAAGAGCGGATTGACCAATCTGGATACTCTCCGCATTGCTCAATGTTTGGAGTTATCCGTAGCCGAGACGCCTAAGAATGAAGATCTTCGATAGCCGCATGCCACTTCGGTCAAACGGCGTCAATGCCTTCCTTTTTGGGCATGGCCCAATGTCTCCAACTTTGGCCGATGTGTACATGATCACCGGCCTTGACATCACCGGTTCGTTCAACCTTGGAATTTCAAAAATTCCTCACGCCGGACGGGGGTAAAGCCGGGGAATGGCTACAAGCAATATATTTCGAAGCACATGAGAGACAATCCCCTTGGTGAAGTTGAATATAGAGCCTTTCCGAACATGTGGTTATGTAGATTTGTCTTCCGTGGCAAGGCTAACGAACCCACTCGAATCATATCGCAATGGCGATCCATCCGGCTAGTGGCAATCGCCTTCCTCCGGGAAAATTCCTCTTGGGCGTGTATACCATATGCTTCATCGACAGCTTACCCAAATGTATACCGGCCCAGAGGATAACGTGCGTCAATGGCCCTTGGTGGTTTGTTCAAATTTGGCCGCAGCCTTCACATGCACCGCATTGTAGGCGTCGACTTGAACTCCGTGTTCTTCCCCCCGGTCCAATCCCCCCGAAGGAGAGCTTCAAGTCACCGAGAGGATGCCAAAGCTATGGAGAAGCGCTTCAATCGTTATCGTTCAGCCAGGATATCACCCAACTCTTCGAGTTGTTCTTCAAAGGCTTCCCCAATCCTCTTTGGCTTCCTTATATAGGCTATGACACTCGACCTTTCCGTCGAGTTCTCCTTTGAGCCCAGCCATCAAGATGGGAGATTCCCGGAAATCTTTAATATCATAATCCGCCCATGTATATTACCGCCGAGTTCAATGGAGGGAGGCGTAATGCCGTACTTATGAGTACTACCGGCCTAACATAATGGCCGGGCAACTTGGATGTGGCCAACCGCCCCCAAGATTGTTTCGCATGAATTCCTCAAGCCCAGGGAGGAAATCAAAGAACCGATGCAGGCAGCAGAGAGTTTTCAACTATGTGTGCGGTCCCACCGTCTACACATGTCCTTTTGTGCCTCGCAACCATAGCTCACCCCACCTTCAACTCATGGTGGCAAGAATTCCACGACCACATCTTCGGTGAGCTCGTTCATGTGTTCGTGCGGAACCGGTGCCTCGATTTTCCGCCGACTTCGGAGGTAACACACCGAGCCCCTTGATCGACTTTCCACTCTTTTATTCATGGTCCCGACCTTCATCTTCCGTCCACAGAACACGCTCCCGCCCCTCGAGCCGGGGTAATAGCTTATAATGCCGAAGGCCCAATTTCGAAGCACCGGGGTTTAAATCCACAACCCCGCGCCAACCGATGGACGAGTATGCTACCACCGATCCCGGCCTTTCTAGCCTTCTTTGTTGACAGGAGGCAAGGTCTGCATCTGATTCCCCCTCCGAGCGCTAAAAGGAGGAGAACTGTCAAGAAAATACTAGTTGAGGTAAACTCCTTTACCTTCTTGATTACTGGGTCACTCTGTTCTTGATGAATCATATCATTGTGTATTTCAGACCAGAACCCAACATTCTTCAGAACCAGCACCTGCCAATGCTCCACTCACTGGTATGACTTTTTGCTGTTCCTTCTCAAGAATGAACACTGGCACTTATCCCTTCAATTGGACATTTGCAGAAGAAACTGTTGGAGAACCACTTGTAGATGTTCCAGTGGTTCAACAGGCTAGCCCTTCCAGGGTTGAATTGCCCATCCCAGTAGAGGTTTCATCTTCATCACCTTCTGCAGAAGCAGTACGCTCTCTAGAGATGGATCCCTCAACTCATCTGGAGCCACCAAGTTCTCCCAGGATGCCATCGCCTATCAGCCCAGCAGCAACGGCCAACCCAACAGAGGAGGATGCAATTCTTCACCAGCCAGAAACTTACGAGCCACTGATGGCTGCATCAGCATCTCCTGACTTGGAAGTTTCGGCTCTGCTCGGGACGCCTCTTCCGTCTGCAATTGCCCCCGCTCCAGAGACCATTCATGAGGTGCTCAATTCTGCGCTTAATCTTGATACCTTGATCCCAGCATTCTCACCTCGGCAGCGTTGTTTTCAGGGTCACGCCCCGTCATCATCGAGCTTGCCATCAGGGGGCCCATCAACTGCCGATGTGACGAAAGAGATAAACCAGCCGTTGCCAGACGAGGTGTTGCTCAAGCTCAAAGAAATTGCAGCCTGGCTAGAAAAAGACGTTCAGGATCAGCTCAATGATCTTCGCCATTTTGAAGAGATGTTTGAGCCCATTAGTCGCAAACTTCCCGATGACATCGTAGCTTTTTCGTCGTCCGTCTACGACTTAGAGCCCTTCTACGTTCCCTTGAGGCGCACTTGGAGGAAATTGCGCTCCCGTTCGGCCATTGAAAAGGAGAAAACCGACGCCGAACGAGCCATGAACGGGATGCAATCCCCTGCGTAAAGCCACAAAGATGCCTTGGCCGACCCGCAAGCCTCTTATGATCCGAAAATCGCCGTAAAGGCCGCTCTAGAGGCGGAACCGAAAAGCCCGTCGGCCGGAAATGGAGATTGACCGTAAGAAAATAGCCGATCTTCCCGGATTAATAGCAAAGACCCAAGCGGAGGTGGAATCGGGCGTTACCGCAGTAAAGCAAGTGCGATACGAGCTATCGACTTATCCGATGCCCAAAAGGACTATCGTGAAATCTTGGATAACTCCCACTTGATAGTATCCAATGTTCGTCATGCACTTGCAAAACTCCTTAATGCTTGAATGTTCTTATTGATGTATACCGAACCGGTCGTTCTTGTAATATTTCCTTTGCAATTTGTAATGCCGAAACGACCCATTCGGTAGTGAAACGCCAATTCCCGAAAAAACACCTTGATTTCCTTTTAACCGAAACAATCGATCCGCACACGTTTCGGCCTAGAACTCCAAACGACCCACCGGCGGGTTGGTCAAGGAAATCCTTTCACCTTCCGATTTTATTGGGACGTGCGCCACGATCCACGCCCACGACTCGAAGCCACGATTTACCCCCGCCAGTGCCTATAAATGTTACCATAGGTGCCCCTAGCTCTCCACCGGGCCTTCTAGCTCTCGAATCTTTGCCAACTCTCCGGCCCTCTTGCAAACAAAGTGCACATCCCCAAACCGCAATGGTGCGCCGCCCTCAACCGCCGCCGCGCCTCCGACGAGGCTGAGGGAAGCAGCGCTAATGCGCGCAGGCGGTGATGATCATCAATTTCTCCTTGTCGATCTTCCTTTTGATCTTCCTTTGCCTTGACAATCATCTCCCTTTTTTCAGTTTGATTCAGTGGAATCCGCCCCGCGCGCCGGCCAATCAGCCCCTCCCTGATGACTCTTCGGAGTCCGATGGCCACTCCCCGGTGCCGTACGGGGAAGCAGACGCTATTCGCTTCAAGGAGGAGCTAGAGGCGTCCCGTCTTGAGCTGGAGGACGTCTCCAAAAAAGCGGGCGTGGCCGAACTAGAATGGGAGGACCAGCGGAAAGGTACGGCCGGAGGCCATTGATGGTATGGCTCGATTCTTGATTTAGCCCACCTTTGATGCTAATCCCTTTTTGTTTGTCCTTTGCGCCCGTGATGCCGAGCTCGACCGCCCAAAGGCGCCGGTAGAGCAACCGGCGGAGAAGGTGAACGCTCACGGCGACACGCCGGCGGAGCGCCCGGCCGCGGTGGAGCGCCGCATCGACGAGGTGGCCGTCCATGGCGTTCGTTTGGGCACCACCTTGGGCTCGGCCGCGATGGCGACGCATACGGACGTCGACTATTCCACCGTGCCACGTGGCTTCTGTGGCGGCGCGCCGGAGGATATCGACGAGATCGAGCTCATCCCGGAGCGCCTCGACGGCCACGGCGACGCCATTGCCGAAATTACCCATCCCCGCCCTCCGTGCCGAACGTACTCTTTGATTAGATTGTACTAGGGATGTGTAAATGTCGGCAATATATGATAAACTTTTGGCTTCGCATTTGTTCCGTGATATTTCCCTTCGCATTTTGCATCCGTGAATTTGTCCTCTTTGAATGCATCCGGGAACCGTTTTTAGCCGAACGCTCACAAACAACCGCCCCCCGCGCAAAATCCACAAAGAATCCCGATTCGGCAATCCGTAAACACCGTTCAAAGGAAAAACCCTTTGCACTCGGTGGAAACCCCCCGCCGCTTGGTATTCCAACAAGGGTGCAATCGGCCGCATCATCACTCCCAATGCGCCTCCTTGGTCAATAAAATAGCCCGTGGGGTGCTCGCAAATCCACTCGCACACTCCTCCATCACTTCTCGTCTCTTCCTCTCGCCGCTAGAAGAAAAAACCCCAACGCCATGGACAAGGGTAAACGCCCTCGGGGGAGCGGCTCGTCAAAGAAGCGTACGATTCGGAAGTGAGTTCTTTCTTGATCTCGCTCCTTGTCCTCCCGCTTGATCTTGCGCTTCATGTTTTCCTCTCGCCTCTTTCGGCCTTGATCTCGCTTCCCGAAGAGGTCATCGGAACCGAAGATGTCCCCCGAGTACATCTCCTCCGATTCTTCTTCTGAGGCGGAGGATGCCACGCCTGAGCAAAGGACCATTCATCAGCTGCGCCGCCGTGCCTGCCGCCTGGAGCGTGACCTCAGGGACATGTCCGTCCGCTGCCAAGCCGAACGCGAGCGTCGTATGGCGCTGGAAGCGCTAGTAGGGGGTAAACGCCTCTGTCCCCTTTCATGTTTGCATCTGGATTTCTTGCCCCTAACCTGACTCTTTTGCTCCAGATGTCTCTGACAGGTATAGCAGCCTGAAGGCGGCCTGGGATAGCCTGGTAGAGGCCGCCAGCCATGGTCATCCTCGCGCGTTCCAAGTCGCCGTCACGGTGGTCCTGGAACAACTGAAGAGGGAGCAGCAGCCGAAGAAGTAAAGAAAAGATTGAATCATACTTTCGCTTCTTTCTCCACGCCTTCTCGCTTCCCTCCCTTAGGGGACTTGACCTTCGGATCGCTATGTGTAATCCCGCAAGAAACCGCTTGTAGTGTAGTATTGAGCTAAGGGCAATGCATCGTGCACCGGCCATTTTCTTTTGTTCATGGATTTTTGTTCGAAGGCGGCCTCATCCCCGAGCGCCGCCGTTTCGTGTCGATGTGTATAATCATCGATCGATTTCGATGCTAGGATAATACTTCTTCGTATATCTTCCATTTATTGCGGCGGAAAATTCCTCTCCTAGCAAAGTTTTCAATATGTATGCATTACCAGAACGCATCCGACCACACGAAAAGGCCCCTCCCGTTAGGGGACCATTTGCCGAATTCACCGTATTTAGTTCCAATCGGCAGTAGCGCTTTCCAAACTAGATCGCCTTCGTGAATTGCTTTACTTTTACTTTCTTGTTATAGTATTTGGCGACCCGCGCCTTGTTTTTCTCGATGTTCTCCGGGGCCCCGAGACGGATCATATGCAAATCTTCTAACTCATCCATCATTAGGCCACTGTAATCCTTGGAGCTTAAATCGTTTTGCAAAGCACTATTCTCCTTGACTCTCGATTGCATTTCCCAAGGCGGAGATCGCGTGATGCCCGTAAACCAACTCGTAAGGAGAAGTCTTTGTAGCTCCATGGGGGGCCATTCGGTAAGCCCACGCCGCTTCACCGAGTACCGAATGCCATCTCCTCGCTTCGGTCGATCTTTTTCTCGTATAAGCTTGATCATGATCTTGTTAGAAGCCTCTCGCTTGACCATTAGCTTGGGCATAGTATGGAGAAGAATTAAACAAGCTTTGATTCCCATGCTTTCGGCAAAATCTCCGAATTCCAATGACACGAATTGTGCCCCTTGGTCAGTGGTAATCGTCTGAGGAATCCCAAATCGATAGATGATGTGTTCCTTGACGAATTCGATCATGTTTTCTGACGTCACCTTCTTGAGTGGGATCGCCTCGACCCATTTGGTGAAGTAATCTGTAGCCAAAAGCACGAACTTATGCCCCTTGCTAGATGGTGGATTAATTTGGCCAATCAAGTCTATACCCCAGCCCCTGAATGGCCATGGCTTGATGATGGGATTCAATGCTGATGCAGGGGCTCTTTGAATATTTCCGAACCGCTGGCAATCTTGACATCCCTTGTAATACTCAAAGCAAGTCCTCTAATATCGTCGGCCAAAAGCATCCAAACCTTGCCTAATAACCCATTTCATCCGATAGGCCGATTGGTGCGCTCCACATATCCCATCGTGCACCTCGCTCATCATGTTCTTGGCTTCTTCTCGGACTCGTGCATCGTAGCAACACTCCATCTCCGGGAGAAATCAGTAGGATTCCTACTCCCCCACCTTTGCCACATGATGACCCGTCAAAGAATAACGCCCATGGGGTAATTTCATGCGTATCAATCGAAGGGTCACGGTGTTCGCTATGAAATCGGCAATGACCTCGCCCTTTGATGGCTTTTGCCGATTCGAACTTCAACTCGAATTCGATAGAGCTAAAATCCATTTGCCAACCCGACCATTCCAAATTGGCATAGATAACATATGTTTTATCACATCAAACTTCGAGTATACAAAGGTGCATTCGGCATTCAACAAGTAGTGCCGAAACTTTGTACACGAGTAGTATACGCAAAGACACAATCTTTCTATAGCCGAATACCTCGGTTTCGGGATCAAGTAGTTTTCGGCTAAGATAAGCTACTACCCGCTCCTTGCCTTCGAATTCTTGAATAAGGGCCGATCCAATAGTTTGGGTATCGGCCGCCACGTACAACTTGAAAGGCTTGTTCACCGAGGAGGAACCAAAGACCGGCGGCTCCTTCATGTATTGCTCGATTTCCTCGAAAGCCTTCTCGTTGTTCGTCGCCCCATGTGAATTTCTCGATCCTTCTTTAGCTTCAAAGAACGGGGAGAATGGCAACACCTTCTCGTGATAAATTTGAGATGAACCTTCTCACAAAGTTGATCTTGCCTAGCAAGTTGATTGCAACTCCTTGAGGTTGGTTGGAGGAACGACTTCATCGATGGCTTTCATGCTCTTTTTGCCAACTTCGATCCCTCCTTCATGGACCAAGAACCCCAAGAACTCTCCACTCGACACCCCAAATGCACACTTGTTTGGATTCATTTTCGTGCCATGCTTCCGGTGCATTCCGGGGTCTTCTTCACATCTTCCGTATGGGTGTCATGACTTAAGGACTTGATCACCACGTCGTCAATGTAGATCTCCACGGTCTTGCCGATCAACTCATGAAAAATATAATTCATGGCCCGCCGATAGGTTGCACCGGCATTTTTCAACCCAAATGTCATGACGATCCATTCAAATAGGCCTATATGACCAGGACATCTAAAGGCCGTCTTCGAGATGTCTTCTATTGCCATAAAGATCCGATTGTATCCCGCGTTGCCATCCATGAAGCTAATCACCTTGTGCCCAAGCAGCGCGTCAATCAAGCAAATCGGCAATAGGCATCGGGTATCCATCCATGGGAGTAGCTCCGTTTAGGTCCCCGAAATCTATGCAAACTCTCATTTTTCCATTTTTCTTATACACAGGGACGATGTTAGAAATCCACTCCGCATATCTCAGTGGCCGAACGAAGTTTGCGTCAAGTAATCTTTCGATTTCCTTCTTCACATCGGCCAATACTTCATCCTTGTAGATTTTTCGTGGCGGTTGCTTATATGGCTTGAAACCAGGCTTGATTGGCAACCGGTGCTCGACGATGGATCGATCCAATCCGGGCATCTCCGAGTAATCCCGTGCGAAGCAATCTTTATATTCTTTGAGAAGCTCAATTAAGTTCCCCCTGAAGTCTGGCTGCAAATTCGCACTGATGAACGTCGGCCTTGGCTTATCACCGCTTCCAATGTCAACTTCCTCCAACTTGTCGGCCGACATGAATCCTCGTCCCGCCTTGCCATCGTTGCCATCCACGGGGTTCTCCATTAAAAATTACCGTAAGAGCCGACCGCTTGAATCGGCCGTTGGTCACCGCCGACAGTTCAACGAGACCTTCTCCCCGCTCCTTCCCCGAGAAGCAATCGATGCCTTGGTACTCCCCGTAAGGCCGGTTCCATGTTAGCGACGCTCACGGAGTCATCCGCCCGGACGACCTCGATTTCATCGTCCACCCACCGGATCGACTCGTTGATGCATAGTGGACGGGACGCAAAGCAGCTTGGCGTGGATCCAATCCCGCCCAAGCGCCAGGCCGTAGGCTCCCCTTCCCTTCGATGACGAAGAAGGTAGTAAGCAACGTCTTGGACCCGATCATCAAGTCCACGTGAGCGCATCCTTTGGTGTCCGAGGGGTTCCCGCGAAGTCGTTTAGGATGATGCTTGTTGGTGTCGATCGCTCGGGGTCATGCCAAGCTTCCCGAAGGTGGTGTACGGCATTACGTTGATCGCCGCGCCACCGTCGACGAACATCTTGGTCAATGGCTTGCCATTGACGTACCCCCCTCGTGCGCCGGCCTCATGTGGCGATTCTTGGCCGGCTTGTCGAAGATGGCCCGTTTGGCAAGCACCACCGCGCCATCATCTCCTCGGGTTGCTCGTCGTCAAAGGAAGCTTCTTCCCCGCATCACCCGGTTAGCGGGAGCCATGAACTCGTTTGGCAGAAGTATACCATGCATGCAGGGGCCGACACTTCGATCCTTCTCGGCTGGTCTTTGGGGCGCCACTTCGTCTCGTCCGGGACCCCGCTTGCTTCATCTCGCGGTTCCTCAAGCGTTGGACCCGCCTCTTCTGGCTCTTGCGTAGACCGGGTGGGCACCACTGCCCCTTCTGCCAGACGTATACATCTTCGTCCTCCTCCTGGTCATCCCACCTGAGATCAGCTTGGCGCTTCCTGGGGTGATCTATAACCTCAATTTTTTGCCGCCGATCCCCATTTGGGTGAATCCTTCCAAGCCTTTCATGGACGGATCGGCGATTGCGCTTCCGCCCGTACTCGCATATCCGTCGTTGCATTCGGGACGCTCCTTAATGTGGGCAGCTTTAGGCCCTCATTCCAGCAGTGCCTGAAGAAGGCGCATCCCCAATGGGCGCGCTCCTGCTCGCGCGCGTGCTGTTCCTGGTTCCACCTGCGCGCATCCTCTTCATCCCTGCGCTCCTCCTCCTCGTGACGACGCTTTTGGTAGCGCTCCTTTTCCATCTGACGCTGCCATTTGTTTAAGAGAATGCGTGACGTCACCTTGGGTTTAGGCTTGGACGATTCCCCAACCTCGATGCGGCTCTTGAGAACGCGGGGGGCGTCGCCCTGCACTTGCTCCAGGGTCACCTGGCGCTCCGGTCAACCGATCCATCTTGTTTGGACTGGCCGAGGTCGGACCTTGACTTTCCCTTTCTCTTCGGCCGTTATCGCGTTGATGGAGAAGCCGAGCATGTTCTCGCGGAAAGGGGTGGCCATCCAGCCTTCATCTTGTTATCGAATTTGAGGTGCCCTTCCCGGATAGCCTTCCGGATCCTCATTCCGAAGACCCCCGCAAGCCGTTGATGGAGTGCGAGTCCCCGTCATGGAAGCCGCAAGAACGTTTTGCTTTGACTCCATCAAGCCGAAGCATAGAGTGCCCTTCAGTGCCTTGATTCGGCCTTCCTTTACCAAGAGCTCAAACAACTTATCGGCCTTTGTGATGTCGAAGTCGTAGGTTCCTTTGGTCCGCCTCGACCCACCGCCGATTCATCGTCAAGGGCTCTTTACCCCACAAGATTTCCGCCGCAAGCCTACCTCCAATTCGTCATCGAATCCTCGCACAAATCAGCTTTGTCCAAGAATTGGTTGTAGATGTCGCCGATGTCGTGTCGCTTGCCAAACTTAGGGTCCTTCTTGAGGCCATACGCCCGATTGCTCATCAAGAATAACTTCTCGCGACGCTTGGCCTAAGTTTTCAAACTCCATCCCAAATAGCTTTTCGCGCACGGCCGGGTAACATCTCGGCGACGGCCATATCAGCCACCGATCGTCCGGCAAGTTCAATGAGAAGCACATGCCCTTGACTTCTCTGAATCTTCTGAGAAACTCCAGCGGTGTTTCACTGTGCCTTTGCTTCAGGGTGGCGAGGTCGATCAACTTCTTCTCAGAACTGCCGCTGAAGTAATGAGCGTGAAATTTACGCTCCAAATCTTTCCACCTGGCCACTGACTCAGGCGGCAACGATGAGAACCACTGAAAAGCTGGACCCGTCAATGAGGCGGGGAAGTAGCGAACCCTGAACGTCTCTTCGGCCGAACATTCCCCCAGCTGCATGAGATAACGAGCGATATGCTCGACCGTGCTTGTCTCGTCCTGCCCAGAGAACTTTGTGAATTCCGTCGGCGGTTTTACCCTTGGCGGCAGGAGCACGTTATAGTACCACTCTGGGAACGGCGGCCTGTAGGTGGGGCCCTGCATCCTTGGCTTGAGGCCGAACTGATTCTGCATCAACTCGGCCATCTTGCGTGCTAGGGCATCTTCCTCCTGAGCGCCCGCAACCGGCGCGTACCCCGGGTGCGGGAAGGCGTCGAACGCCCCCGTAATTCCCCACTTCATGATAGCCACCGCCGTACAAGTTCTTCTCGGGAGCCGCTGGTTGACGGAGCTATTCTTCAACCGGGGTCGGTGGGGCCCCGGTGTGAGCCGAACGCTAGGTCTCCGTACGTAGGCCGGGCACGGATTCGGCCGTTGCACAAAGCCGACCCGTGCCGCTCCGTGGTGGCGGCAGGATTGGTTGACTTCCCCGAAGCTTGCGCCGGAGGTTGAACCGGCCGCCCCCGCCGCCCGCGAGGAGGTTGGAATGTCTCGCTCCCGGAGCTTTGAGGAGGAGGCCGGCCGCACCGGCTTCGTAGCGGCGGCTGAGAGCTTGATTCACCCAGCTCCACGGTGCTCTTTCCGGCGTACGCCTTTCCAAACGCCTGCCCCGCACCCGGGCCAAAGAGGGCCACCATCATCTGCTGGAGCGATCCAAGGAAAGCTTGGTTGTGCTTGGTGAGCACGTTGTCTACCGATTCCTGGAAGATCCGCGCGCATTCCTCCTTTTCCTGTTGGGTTGTGGCGTCGGTCTCTCCCGGCAACAGCACTCTGGGCAGGCCACTCTTCAGGTATGGTACACCGCTTCGATTCTTCTTAAATGACATGAGACACTTCTGCTGAAATTGATTCACGGCGTCTAGGAGCTGCTGATGCTGTTCTGGAGAAAGATCTTCGATGTTGACATCCAGGAGGTCTGTGATTTCAGTCATCCTGAATCAATTCGGCTGTTTGTCCCACTGGGCGTGCCAAAAAGTGTGTTGACGCAAAATGTGCACTCGCCGCCAATTACACAAAAGCCGAAACGCTTAGCTTTCGCACGCGCAGAGAAAGTGACGTGCCGCTCAATTTTTCCCCGAAAATTAACAAAAGATAAAAAAAGTTAAATACCAAAACTTGGAACCCACGGTGGTACCAGCAGTTCCATATTTACGGCCAAGAAGCCAAGCAAGACGACATGTAGCTATGCGAAGCTACCGCCAAAAGACCACAACCATTCGGGTAACCGCGAAGGAAAAAAGAACATTGCCGAATGGATGACGTAAGCATGACAAAGATCGATCCTTGAATAAACATGGTCGCATGTGCAAAGCCATAACCGATCCTCATGAAGATTAACATTGAATGAAGTAAAGCACGAACACGATCATGTATTAAAATAAGCATGCATAGATCCAAAGCATTAGTCTACCGCATGTCTAATTACTTTAAGATCCGTCGGGCACGATATCGGCAAATCTATCCACCGCATGATACAACTTGCATGAAAGAACGCACCACTTTCCACAAATAGATCTATCCACCGCATGATACAACCTAAATATGGAAAGCTAGAAGCATACGTCTTTTAAAACATAAATAACGCACGTGATCTACTCGTGAAAGTATAACCGAATGCGGCTGGACAACCGATTCGGGGTCCATGAAGAAGGAACAAACATTACCATGTGAACAAATCTATCAGACTGAATTGGAAATCTAATCCACCGGATGACTAGCTCCAAAGCAACCCAAAAACCCGCATCTACCGCATGATACCCGCTCTTTCAAGATTTATACTAACAAAGCAAGCTTGAACCCGCAACACGTAACAACCTAGATCGATTCGGTTTCGGCTATCGGAGATCATAAGATCCGCGTGTCAAAACACGAAACCCGCTCGTACACGGATCTAAGAGGGAAAGAGCCGATCCAAAACCATCTAGATTGGGCAAGAATGTGTTACATGAATTAAAACATAAAGTAAAACTCATGACAACACGGGGTAACTTAATGAATCTATTGGATCTTGCCAAAATCCAATAGAGCCAATAAATAGCTTCGAGCCAGATCTTAGCCTACCGCATGACTCATGATCTAACAAGAAACCTTCTTGAACCAAGCTTGAATCTACCGCATGACACGAAGCATGGTAACAAGACTACTTGCATCGCATCTAAATCCACCGCATGATACTAGACATGATACAAGGTTGCCGTACTCACGGAGGTCGACGGATCGATTGGTCCTCTCGAAGAACTCGACGACACGACAAGGACTCTAGGGTTTGGCGTAAGGCCGGTGTGTATTGAAGAATGAACGTGTTTTTTACATACATCCAGGGATCATATTTATACCCCCCGCCGATTACAATTGCGAATGGATTCATTGCCTAACTAAACTTGATCGCCTATCCACCCATTCGCTTCCTCTCCGATCGAGCCACGTCACCGTCCAATCCCGCAAAATCAGCCTCACCGTTCCTTTGCCGAACCGGGAGCAGATAGCCGACCGCGGATCCTTCGCCGAAAATCTCTCGAAGATATCTTTCCTTCCACCGACGGACTCTTTTCCGAATCGGACCCACATGTCATACTCCTTACCAAATTTTGGTGTTAACCGTAAGTGACAACGTACCTTCAACCTGTTTCTTTTCCACCTCGAGAGCCCGGCGCTCGGCCTCGACCGCCTGCTGTAAGCTGACGACCGTGGCACTTTGCTCCTCGAGGGACCGTTGCTGGTCCGCGTTCGAGATGCTAAGGGCGATCAGCTACCCGTCGAGCTTCGAGACGTCGGCCTCCCGCTCCTTCAGCGACGTCCGCGCCTCCTCGAGAGCAGCATGCTCCCCGCCGAGCGCCGACCGGCATTGGCGAGGCGGCCCGCTCCCCGCCGGAGCCGACCCTCGCCCTCCTCGGCGGGAAGCACGCCCCCGCCGGAGCCGCTCCTCCGCCGCGGCAACCGCGGCGACCTTATCGGCGAGGGCGGCCTTCAATTCTTTGGCCTCCTTAGCCCTCTCCGCTCGGCCTCCCGTGCCCTCTCCTTGGCCCGGCTCCGCCGAGACCGCGCCTCCGGAGCGCCGCGCGAGCCTCGCCGATTCTCGGGGGTCCCATGGAGACCACCTCGCCTCCCGTCCGTCACCATGGTCCGTGCCCTCTCCGTGTCCCCTCTCGCCGTTGCGCGCCTCATCCCGGCCGATGAGGGCCGTGCGTACCTGCTCGACGGCGGAGGGGCGCGCCGTGGACCGCCCCTCCATCTCTAAGAGTTGGTCGCGCAAGGCCTCCGCCCGCACGACGCCCCCACCGTCCCGGGTCCTCGGGCCTCCGCGAGGGCGTCGAGAGCGCCGCGCCGCTCACGAAGTTGGCGGAGCTTGGCGCTCATCTAGTCAAGGGCGTCGTACTCGTCATGTGCGCGGTGCTCCGGCCTCCCCGCCGCCGACAGACGGAAACCGCAAGCGCCGCGCCACGAGAAACAAACGCGAAAACGACAGAACAAGGAAAAAAGCAACGGCATCGTACCTGGAAAACACGCCACGCCGACCGCCGTGAATCCGCAAAGCACCTCGTTCAAAGACCCGGCTGAGCGAGGCGCCGTGATCGCGGAGCTCCTCCCGCAGCCGCCGCTCCTCCCCGGGCGTCGGTGAAGTGGGGGGGGGGGGGGGGGGGCGTCGACGCGCTCCTCGCCCGAGGCCGGGGGCCGCGCGGGACGAAGATGCCTCGCCGTCGTACCCTCGGCCCCCGGTCACCATGTGGCCGTCCCACCGTTCGACGAGCGCCCCCGCCCGGGGCGCGGGGGCCGGCGTGGCGGTGCTTGCCCACCGGTCCCACCCGAGCGGCGGGACGTCGTCGTCGGGATCTCCACCGCCGTCGCTCGGGAGCCGCCGGCGACGGCGCCTCCGCGGTTGAGGGCTCCTCGCCGCGATGCCGTGACCACCGCCTCCGGCCGCGGCTTAGCGGCCGGGGCGCCGTACGGGTCTCCACGGCCGACGCCACCGGCAGCGCCACCACGACCGGCGCCGTCGACCGTACCTTCGCCGCCGGCCGCGCCTCCGCCGCGACCGTCGCTTGCCGCGCTTCCATCACGGCCGGCGCCCGCCGTACCTCTACGACCGCCGGCCGCGGCCCGTGGGCGACGTCACCGGCCGCGGCCTCGAGGCCTCGGCCACGCCTTGTGCGCTCTCGCTCGCCATTGCCGCCGTGCTCGCCCCCGCCCGTAGCGCCCTTGATGAGCGCTCGCCCGGTTGGGATGGGATGCATCCGCCCGCGCACCTTGGCCGGTGCGAGGGGGGCACGGTTGGCACCACCCCCGTGGACACGGAAACAAGTTGTCGGATCCCCGCCCGTCGGCGCACGACCCCTCGAAAGATTACTCCCTACCTCAAGGAGGAGAAGGCCCGCTCCCTCTTCCTCGAGGTCCCCGCCGACGCCGTGGGCGCGGCCGGCGCGGCCGCCGCCGCGCCTCGAACCACCTCCGCCGCGCGAGCGGGCTCCGCCACGTGCACGGGCGCCTCCGCCGCGCGCACGGACGCCTCCGTGCCGCGCGCCGGCACCTCTCGCGGCTCGTGCCGCCTCCGTCGTAGACCGCCGGGTGGCGGGCGCCCGCGCCCGCCCTGTGCGATGGTACTCCCCGCCACCGCAGCCGGCTCCGTGACGGGGTGCAAGCTCCCACCTATCGAGGAGAACCTCGCTCCCCGACTTCTTCCTCTTCTTCCTCCTCCTCGTTCGATGACGAGTACTCCTCTCGTCCCTCGGCGAGGAGAGTCCCCTCGCCGCTCGCGCGGCCCGAACTCCTCGCTCCTCCGCCGCGGCCCCTCCGGGCCGCCGCGCGTCGCGCTCCCTCTTGCGATCCACCCGCTCCCCGCTCTCGCCGTTGTGCCGCGTGCGCAAGCGCGCCGTCCCGAGGCGTGGGTGGATCGGACTTCGCGGCGTTCACGCGCACCGCCTACGGGGGTCGGGGTGAAGCATTACAACGCGCCGGCTACCCAAAAAACCGACGAAACAAGAAGGAAAGTCGAGAAGTCCACTCACCATTTTGGCCGACGGGAAGCATCTCGAGCGCCCACGGGGGACGCGTCATCACAACGCCCCGACCCGAGGTCGACGGGCGCGCCGCGCCCGGGTGGCCGCGTACGACCGCGGAAGGGTTCCCGCAAAGCAACCGTGACTCGGCCGGCGTGATGGGGTCCGCGTCCTCGCTCATCTCGAAGATGCGGAGCCGCCTCTCCATCAAAAGGGGACGACCCGCCGGTGGTGGAGGTTGGCAAGGACGCACCCCCGCGGTCGCCCCGCCGTCCGCCGGCCTCCTTCGCCGCGGCCACGAGCGAGTCCGGCCCGTGCTCGGTGCGAGGGCGGGGACACCCCGTGGTACCGTGGGAGGCGGCCCTCTCCCGGAGCACCTTGCCGGTGTAGGGAGGGAGGTCGGGGTCGGCGTTGCGGAGGTAGAACCACCCCCGCTCCCAGTCGGCGTTGTTGGAGGTCATCGTGGAGGGGATGTAGTCCTCCCTGCGCGAGCTCCGCACCGCGAGCGCCAAGCCGCCGCGCGCCGCGCGGCGAGTCCTCGGCTCCGACGTCGGCAGCGTGTGCAGCTCCGCGCGGAAGAGGTGGACCCAGAGATCCCAGTTCACTGGGATCCCCAGGAAGCCTTCGCAGACGCCGACGAATGTAGCCTCCTGTGAGATCGCGTTCGGTGTGAAGTTTTGCAGCTCCACGCCGTAGTGGTAGCATAACCCCCGCAAGAAGCGGCTCGCCGGCGCTGTGAAGCCGCGCTCGTGGAAGCGCATGAAGCTGACAATGTAGCCGTACAGAGGGTTGGGGACTCGTTCCCTCTCCGACGGCACGATCCACTCTGCGGGCCGCCCCTCCACGTTCGCCGCCAACTGGCCGCCGGCCACCACCGACCCGGGGCAAGCGTCGTCGCCGTTGAGCGCACCCACGCCGGCGGGTCGATGATGGGGATGGGCCGCCGAGGAGCCATGTGAACGGGCGGGGGAGCGGGGAACTAGAAGCAAGAGCGGCTCCAAGAGCGAGAGGCGCAAGGGCAAGAACGGCTCGTGGGCCGGGAGTGCAAGAGGCAGGGATGTCGAACGCTAAGCGCAAAGATAAAAAACCGCCCCTTCTCCGCCTATCGGATTTATAGGCCGTGAAGCGTGCGCTCCGGAGCGCACGCCCCCGCGCGCATTAACTACGGGTGAAATGCTCCCTCATTGACAAGCGGGGCCCACCACGACCGCGGAGGCCGCATAACCACACGCGCACCATCATCACGGCGCGGTAACCGAGGGCCGCGGCGGGCGGTCACATCTACCTACCCACTCCGCCCACTACGCGCACGGCCGCGGCGCCTAAAAAGGCGCGCCCGCGCGCGTGACTATAGCCGCGACCGCGGGCATTAAATGGCCCCGTCCCTTACCATGTAAGAGAGACCCTCGAGCGCCCGAGCCCCCGGCTCAAATAAGTGCGACCCTCGAAGGGTGCGAACGCCAACCGGTGGCCTCGAGGCCCCGTTTGAAATGAACGAGCACCATAGGAGCCCTCGACTTACAAAAACTCGATCACCGCCGAGGACCGGCACGGCCATGGACCCTCGAAACCTGCAGATGCGAAAGACGGGAGCACCCCGCCGCTACCCCGCACGGCCCTACTGATCAGGGGTTCGAAACCCGACCCTCGACGGGTTCGAATAGGTGCCCCGCATCACCGCAGTCGGGGACGACGAGGGTGCGCACATTCGAGCCTCTCCTCGAGCCCATCGGCTCGAGGGTGCCCCATGTGTCGTGTTCGAGAGCCGCCGAGGGCGCCTATCCGGGGGATCCCACCGAGGGAGAGCTTCCGCGCCCTCGGTCCCTAGCGAATGGGACGAGCCCCCACCTAGCAAACCCATGCGAGCGCTTTAATGGACGAGTCTCCGACCACGAGCCTACCCTTATCGAACGGGGCATGGGCGTCCAATTGAACCACCCGATAACGCACTCAACGAGGAATCCGCAATCCGCGACCCGATCGATGGGGGTTGCGGAAACCTCACCCTCCGTCCCGCGGAGGGACGGTGAGGGCGCTTTAAAAACAAGACAAAGAGTTCGCCCCGATCGCCTCGAATGGGCCCAGGCTCGGGGGCTCAACGCATGGCTACACCTCCTGGGATGCACCGGACGCGAATGTCACCGAAGCCGGCTGAAACATTGCCGACGCCGGTTGAAACACGTACCACGCCCACTGGCAAAATTCCGCGAAAAAACCCCTGCAGGAGCACCCACGCTCCTGCAGGGCTTCGGGGGCTAGACCCGCGGGTCCGCTGACGCGGCCCCCGTGGAATGCATTTGCAACCAGGGGGGAAGAATGTCCTATCAGTAGGCTTCCGCATCTGCGGGAGCCTGGCCGGCACACCCACAGATGCTCGGGGGCTACTGTCGGGGACAGCCCTGAGGGTCCCCTAAGAAACCGGGGGCATCCTGCTTAAAACCCGCAAAAAACAAAACAAAACGCACCTCTTACCTAAACACGCACACATCGCACGGCCCACGCTGCGGTGGCCCCCGCGGCCCATCAGAGTGGCCCAATCAAAGGCCCCCTCGAGCTGGTTCCGCCTCGCTCGAGGGCTAACACCTCCCTCGAGCGGGTTCCGCCTCGCTCGAGGGCTCGCGCCCCTCGAGCGGGCTCACGCCCCCTCGAGTGGGTTCCGCCTCGCTCGAGGGTCCCCTCCTCCCTCGAGAGGGTTTCCACCTCGCTCGAGGCTCCCTCACAAGCGCACCTGCTCCCGCACGTGGGTACGGGCATTTAATGCTCTGACACAGCAGAGCCGCGCCATCACGCGCCTGGGAATCAGGCCCCGGTGCTGTTCCGCCAACCCCCTAGGGTAAACCCATCCCCGCCACTGTGGGGGACTGTGCAACATGGCCGTGTCGCTCCGTGACACTGTGCCGCCCACTCCCGTATGGCTAATACGCCGCGCCCTCGAAGGGGGGCCGGTTGCACCCTCGAACCCTTCTCTCGTGATTCTGTAGGGTCAAACCATGACGTCGGGTCGGCGGGAGCGCCATCCCCGTCACCGCCGGGTCCCGTGCGGCCATCCCCGCCCCCCGCAGCCGCCACGCCGGCACCGCTACAACAACTCCGGTGCCGTTAGGCACGCGGGGACGGGACACCACCACGCATACCACTCTACCCCCGTATGGATCACCGTCAACGACTTCCTCGAGCTCGTCCGAAGACGCCCCGCCAACCACTACGCCTTCACCCTTGAAGCCGCCCCCGTTCAAGTACGAGGCAAGCCACGATGCCATAACCAGGACAAGGTTCGCCGGGACGACCGCCAACTCCCCGGCACTGTACGCCATACCTCCACACGTAGCTAAACAAAGGCGGCATGCCCGTAAATCACCCTCTCCTTGGCCTATAAAAGGAAGGTGATCCCCCCTCACCGCGGGGGGAGAAGACACGACACACGCTCCCCATCTTTCCCACGATATTGGCACTCGCCTCAATCACTCCACCTGGGACTTGGAGGCCACGCCTCCTCTCCCGCCTCGCTTGTAGCCGCCCCACTACGGGCACCCCGGTGCAAAGCAATACAAAGTGCCTCAAGCACACCCGTTAGACGTACGGCCCCGCCGGGAACCAGGATAAACCAAGTGTCTTTAGTTGCTTAGCACCGACCATCGAGGGACAGATCTCGTGCTCACTACTAGTTAGTGTCGGGACTACATTCCGTACCGACAGTTTCTATCACATATTTCGTACATAAAAGTTAATTAGATCTTTATCTCGGTTGTCGTAAACCAAATGTTAATTTGTTTAATAGTTAATTAATCTTTTCTAATTAAAATTTGATTAGGCTTTTACATCGGCTTTGATAATAAATATTAATATGATTAATGTCAATACCATAATGCTTTTAATAATAATATGATCTACTCGAATTACAAAGTTTCATTTTGATTGTTCATATAGTTTAGTTTTTCTAAATTAAATGTTTAATAGATTTAATTCATATATGAATCTTTATTAATAAAACTTGACTAGTTCTTTACACCGGTTTTGTAAATAAAATTTAATATTGCATTAATGTCAACATAGGGTATTTCGAAATATCCTTTACAATTGTTTTGTTAATTAAAATGAACCTATCTCATAGCCTTGTTCTCTCATATATGCAAAATGTTCGTTAGACGTTCTTTTCTCACCAATCTAAGTGTGATCTTTCCGGTCCTTGCTCAATCTTCCGCAATCACCTCTTTAAAGCAAACCAAGCCTTTCCCTTCCAAGCACGGTTTGTGTGCTTTAGTGATCCATCTAATCACGCCTATCCTTTAGTGCGTTCTTTTAAAGTTTTCTTTTGGTTGGTGTTTTGTTCTTAGTATGTCCGTTTGTTTGTCTGCCTTGTATGTTTGTGCGTGATGCTTGATGCGCTTAGAGTGAACGCCGTTCGAGAAGTTTGAAGAGCAAGAGTTGAAGATATTCCGAGCAACTACTTTGGTTAAAGGCAAGTGTGTCCTTGATCTTTTGTCCTAAGAACTATATTTAATCACTCATTGCATATGCTTGCATTAATATGATGGGACCATGTTTAAGGTTTGACCAAAGTGTTATTTATCCCGTGCCTTGATCAAACAAGGTTTATCTTTATGTTGGGTATCTATGCTTAGTTGCTATACCGGGTTATGGTCGTTCTAATGAACAACAATGATGAACATACTTTACTTTGATGCTATATATTTCCGGTTAATACAAGATCACCGTGCATTAATCGGAACATGGAGAACCACCCAGAAAACAGAGCATACCACAAGACATATGGCTCGTCTTGGCTTATTAATTAGTGAACTAGGTGTTAGGTATGCTTTACCTAATAAGGGTTGGGGGCCGGCGGGTAGCGGCGTATGGACTCGCTCGGGCGTAGGTGTGGGCTTGGCTAAGACACGGTACTCGTCCGAGAGCTTTATACGTTGCACCGACTGTGGTAACCTAGCGGGTAGCCTACATCCGAGGATCTTTGTAACGGCCTCGTAGCGTCCCTATGCAATCACACCTTGGTAGTGTGGTATGATGCCTAGCTAGCATCGCATGGTTGGGTCTAAAGTTCTTCGGGACTTTTACACGACTTGTGGGTAAAGATGTACGACCTCGCAGTGTAAAACTAATCGATTAGCCGTGCCCACCGTCAAGGGCGGCCCGGACCCTCACATGATAATTAAACTTGAAGATGGACTTAAATCGTGTTCTCTAGTTATGCTTGCCATATGCTTATGGCGTATCTCATCTACCTCTTTATGATAATTGTGGGTTGGTATGAACTTATACTTTATTAGTAATCGAGTGCTAATAAAACTTGACCAACTAAAATTGCTTAAATGCTTATAGCCCAGCCACCATAAAGCCTTTGCATTCATATCTTTTTCCACACTTGCCGAGTACGACAAGTGCTCACCCTTGCTATAAACAATGTTGCTCGAAGGAGGAAGCCGCTCGAAGTCTTGTGAAGATGTTGCCGGTGCTAGGCGTACGCAACTCCCGCCGACCGCTCGTGATGTTTGGAGCCTCTCGTTTCCGTGATTAAGCGTAAATCTCTCGATAATCTTTATTTTTCTTACGTGATACCGTTTCGTATTCACTTTTATGTCACTATGTGCATGAAACTTGATCCCGGCATGCATATAGGTATGCACTTGGTTTCCTTCGGAAAATTGGGTGTGACAAAGACTTCGCTTGTATAATCTCGGTTGGTGTTGAAGGAGGCTCATGTTGGAAATGCCTGTGTTCAGCTCCGATGTATGCGACCTACCGGAGAGAGTACGAGAACTTCACTCATCTCCTCGGTGAGTCCATCGATGCCTTGTTTCGTAGGTTCACGGTGGTTGTGAACAACATGAGGGCCAATGTGGACGTGCTCCCGTACGATGATCATGATAGAGTTGTCAAGCTCTTACACTCTTTAGATCGTAGATTTGGGGCGAAAAGTTCGAGGCCAATGTGGAGTCGGAGAAGTATGACACTCTAACGGTGAACGAGTCGTTCTCGAAGCTCAAGTCGACCGAGGTGGATAGGGGCATGACAGCTAAGCTCGAGGGCCCGACTAACTCTCATAGTCTTGCTCTCATTGGTGGTTCGAAAGGAAAGGCTTGTCGGGGACAGCCCTAGGGGTCCCCTTAAGCAATGGGGAAAACCTCACTTAAAACCCGCAACGAGACCCAAATACGTTAAGCCTAACCATGCAGGTGCCTAACCATGCAGACGCAGCCCCACGGGGACTCCGACGGCCCATCGAGGCGGCCCGCGTAAGGATCCCCTCGAACAAGGCTCCGCCCTCGTTCGAGGCCGCGCGCTCCCTTCGAGCGGGCATCGCCCCGCTCGAGGGGCGCACTTCCCTCGAGCGGGCTCCACCTCGCTCGAGGGTACGCCCGCCCTCGGCCGGGGTCCGCCACGCTCGAGGGTGCCCCTCACGCGTGCGCCGGCCCCGTACACGGGCATTGAACGCCCGACGCCGCAGACGGCGCCATCATGCACCCGGGACTCGCACCCCGGTGCCGCCGCACCAACTCCCCGGGGAGGAGCCCATCCCCGCCACCGTGGGAGGGTACTATGCGAGGCGGCCGGTGTCGGCCCCGTGACACCGCGCGCACGCCCCAAGACGGCTAACATGCCGAGCCCTCGAAAGGGGGCCGGCGCACCCTCGATGTACTTTCTTGTGACCCCACGGGGGGTTAGGGTGGAGGCGCTAGGCCGGTGGACTACCATCCCCGCCACCGTAACGGCGTGGCCGCCGTACCCACGCGTGCGGGCGCATGTCGGGCCCCCGTAGCAACGACTCCCGCCCCCGTGAAGCGCATCGGGAAGGAACGCCGTTCGCCTACTCCCCGTACGCCGTACGTGCCCGCGTCGGCACCTCCCTCGAGCCTATCGGAGGACATCACCGCCATCCGCCGCTCTCCTACCCTCGAACCGCCACCGGTTCGGCACAAGTCAAGCCATGATGACCGGATCGCCGCAAGGATCGCCCGGACGGCCGCCCACTCTACAAAGATAGCACGTCGTGCTTCTCCACGTAGCTAAATAGCGTGGCATGCATATAATTCGCCTTCCCCTTGATCTATAAAAGGGGGACGAACCCCCCGCCCGCGGAGGGAGACACGGGAGACACAGTAACAGCGACATGCTCAAGGCCACGGACCAAGAGCACGCCGTGCACTCACTCTCTTATTCTCCCACAACATCTTCGCCCACTCCACTAGGGACTTGGAAGCCACGCTTCCTCTCCCGCCTCGCTTGTAGCAGCCCCACCACAGCACCCCCGTGCCGAGCAATATAGTGCCGTGAGCACACCCTCGGGACGTACGGCCCCCTCGGCCGAACCGAGGATAAAACCCCGTGTCACTTGTTGCTTAGCATCGACCATTGAGGGATAGACCTCGGCGCTATCTACTGGTTAGTGTCGGGACCATATTCCGCACCAACGGCCTGGCGCCCTCCATGGTGATTCGCACCGAGTACCGTGCTACACGCATCGCATGGGTAGCTCGAACCCCCTCCCGGCCGGTTCGAGATCCGCTTCGGGGACCCGAACTTCCGGTGCCACGGGGAACGGCTATCTCATGCGCCTCACCAACCGTGAGGAGCTCCGCGCGCGCGCCGCCGTGCCGGGTTAGCTTTGGCCCCCGCCGCGCGCACCACCACGGCGCAGCGCCCGCAGCACCGGATGCCGCGGGTCCGTCGGCGCCACGACGCCACCGCCGCTCCGGGGCGCCGTTCGCGTCGGGCGCGGTCCGAGCGGCGGCAGCCGAGCGCGCCGCCGCCCGGCCGCGGTGCGCCGACCACCACGACCGCCACCGCCCCGGCGGGACGCCGCGCAGCTCTCGGACCGCGCATCCCTATCGGCCGCGGGGCGCTACGACGGCCTACAACGCCAATGTCAACACGACGATGCGCGGAGGTTCCGCCGGCCGCCACGTCTTCGTCGCCGGGGACCCCGGCGCCTCGGCCAGCAGATGAGTCATCCCCGGGCTGCGTTGACACGATGCCACCCGCCAACCGCCACGGATACGCGGAGTGGGACTTCTCCGGCGTGCCGACCCGGTTGCGTTCCGGCGTTTCCTCGATGCCGCGACTACCGGTTTGGTCGCTCCGACGACTCAAAGACACGGGGAGCTACGACCCCGCGCGGGAGGCCGCGCCGTCATCACCAACGACCCGGCCAACGCCGCCGGTGCGGGGGGTGCCGAGACGGGGGAAGTCACCCCCCGCCCTGTGGATCACCGCGCGCCCGGCCGCAGGGCCAAGCGCTCCCCGCCGGGGCCGACGCCGACGCACGGCTTGCCCAAGCCCGCGAGCTCGAGGCCAAGCCGGCGAGGAATACCGAACGGTGCGGCCGCTCCGCGCCTCAATGGCGGGGGGAAGCCTCGCGCGCGCGGCGAACGCGCGCGGGAGCCGGGCCGACGGTGTCCGCGACCGCATCAACACCGTCCCCAACGTCGAGAACGCGGACGTGCCCCCACGGGCGAGCCGAAGCTCGTCGCCGCCGCGACGCCGCCGCGGGCTATGCCGCGCACCCTCGACCCCCGAGGCTCGAGACATGCACCGCGAGGTGCAAACTCTCATCGAGCAAGCGGCCGCCCGGCAGGCCGAGAGCTCGGCCTCACGCATCCGCCAACAGGGGGGATGCGCGAGGCGAGGAAGCCGCAGCGGGAGGCGAACCCTCGGTGCACGCGGGGGGACGAGCGGGGCAACCCACCGAGCAAGGGCGCACGCCGGCCAAGGAGCGACTCCTTGACGCGCGCAGGCGCCGGATGACAACGCTCACAACGTCATCAACGCCGGGCGCACCGGCAAGGCGGACGCACGAGCGGCAAGGGGCTACCACCCTCGGCGGGGTGGGCGCTACGACGGCGCCGAGGACCGCTCCCCGACGCCGAGCCCCCCGTGCACCCGCGTGTTCGGGCCGGGAGATCCGTGCGGCGGCGTTCCCCCAACGCTTCCGCCAACCCTCGACGATCATCAAGTACAACGGGGAGACGGACCCCCGCGTGTGGCTCAACGACTACCGCTTGGCTTGCCACCGGGCGGGGCCACCGAAGGACGAGGTCATCATCCGCAACCCGCCCCTACATCTTGGCGACGCGGCCCGACATGGCTCGAGCACTTGCCCGCCGGCCCGCATCCATAACTGGGATGACCTAGTCCACACGTTCGTGGGCAACTTCCAGGGCACATACGTGCGCCCTGGGAACTCATGGGACCTCGCGCTCCCCGCACGCGAAGCCCGGCGAGTCGCTGCGGGACTTCATACGGCGCTTCTCCAAGCGCCGCACGGAGCTCCCCGCCGTGGCGCAGTCCGAAATCGTGCATGCCTTCCTCGAGGGCACCACGTGCCGGGATCTCGTGCGGGAGCTGGGACGCAGCCCCCGCCCGCGGACTCCAATGAGCCGTTCGACATCGCCACCGGCCCCGCCTCCGGGAGGAGGCCGGGGGGGCGATCTTCGACGGCAAGAAGGGCAAGCGCTCCGAGGACGCGCCCGCGGAGGGCAGCAAGTCCAAGGAGCCGCACCGCAACGACAAGCGGGGCAAGAAGGGGAAAAGCGCCGCGCCGCGAGGCGCGCGAGCGAGGACGCGACGGCGGCAACGCCGAGGCCCTCGCTGTCGACCCGGCTCGACGGGGCCCTCGACCGGCCCCTCGAGGTCCGGGGTGTTCGATGACATGTGAAGAAGCCATGTCCCTACCATAAGACCCCGGACACCACACTCTTGAGCAAGGCGACATTCTCAAGAAATTCTACGCCCGCCGTGCCGCCGCGAAGGAGGCAGAGGCCAAGAAAGACGGAGGCGATGGCGACGCGGGCGGCTTCCCCGCCGTCGAAAATGTGTTCCTCATCTTTGGGGGACCAACTGTCGACATGTCGACACGCCAACGCAAGAAGGAGCGGCACGAAGTCCTCGCCGCTGAGAGGGCGCCTCCGTCCTTCCTCAATTGGTCGGAGGACGCCATCACATTCAGCCGGGAGGACCACCCAAACCGCGTCCCCAATCCGGCCGCACCCGCTGGTGGTTGACCCCATCATCGGGAACGCCCGGTTCTCGAAGGTCCTCATGGACGGAGGCAGCAGCCCTCAACATCCTCTACGCGCATACGCCGCGCCTAATGGGGATCGGATTGGACCGGCCCGCGGCCCGGCACGAAGCCGTTCCACGGCATCGCGCCCGGCAAGGTGTTCAACCCCTCGCGATCGACTTGCCGGTCTGGTTTGGCACCCCTAAGAACTTCCGCAAGGAGACCCTCACCTTCGAGGTGGTGGGGTTCAAAGGGGCCTACCATGCTATACTTGGGCGACCCCGCTATGCCAAATTCATGGCGGTCTCCAATTATACTTATCTAAAGATGAAGATGCCCGCCCGAACGGCGTCATCATCGTCGGCTCGTCGATCGAGCACGCGTTCGACCGCGATGTCGAATGCGTGGAGCACGCGGAGGCACTAGCGCCGGGATGAAGCACCGGTGAACACGCCGGAGAAGATGGTCAACAAAGACCTCAACTCCGCCGCCAAGCACGCAGCACCTTCGAGGCCGCGGAGCAGACCAAGGGGGTCCCCCTCGACCCTTCAGCCCCCGAGGGCAAGGCGTTGAGGGTCAGCTCCACCCTCGATCCCAAATAGGAAGTGGTGCTCGTCGACTTCCTCCGCGCCAACGCCGACATCTTCGCGTGGAGCCCCTCGGACATGCCGGTGCATCCCGAGGGAAGTCGCCGAGCACTCCCTTGACATCCTGCCAAACGCTCGCGCCGTGCAGCAACGGCTCCGCCGCTTCGACGAGGAGCGGCGACGGCAATCGGAGCGGAGCTGCGAAAGCTTCTCGAGGCCGGATTCATCAAGGAGGTGTTCCACCCAACGTGGCTAGCAAACCCCGTGCTTGTAAAGAAAAAGAATGGGAAGTGGCGGATGTGTATAGACTACACTAGTCTCAATAAAGCATGTCCTAAAGTTCCTTTTCCTTTGCCACGCATTGATCAAATCGTTGACTCAACGGAACCGGGTGCGAACCGCTCGTTTCCTTGATGCTTATTCCGGATACCACCGTATAAAGATGAAAGAGTCCGACCAGCTCGCGACCTCGTTCATCACACCGTTCGGGACGTTCGCTACGTCACGATGCCATTTGGCCTCGGGAAACGCGGGTGCAACATACCAACGTTGCATGCAGCACGTTTTTGGGGATCACATCGGGCGGACGGTCGAAGCGTACGTAGACAACATCGTCGTGAAGACCGGAGAAGGCGGACGACCCGGTTGGCGACCTTGGCGTCGCGTTCAACCGCCTACGGCCAATGGGGTCAAGTTAAACCCCGAAAAATGTGTCTTTGGAGTGCCGCGAGGCATGCTCCCGGGATACATCGTCTCCCAACGGGGAATCGAGGCCAACCCCCGAAAGGTCGCGGCCCTCGAACGGATGGGTCCGATCCGGGACCTCAAGGGGGTGCGAGAAGGTGTTGGGGTGCCTTGCCGCCTTGAGCCGCTTCATCTCGCGGCTCGGTGAGAAGGGGCCTGCCCCTCTACCGCCTACTCAAGAAGCACGAGCGCTTCTCCCGGACCACCGAGGCCCGGGATGCACTCGACAAGCTAAAAGCATCTCCGACGCACGCCCCGATCCTCACGCCGCCGCAGACCGGCGAGCCCCCGCAACTCTACGTGGCCGCAACCACCCGGGTGGTGAGCGCCGTGATTGTTGTGGAGCGCACGGAGGAAGGGCATGCCTTGCCGTGCGGCGGCCGCCGCCTACTACGTCGGCCGAGGTCCTCTCGGACACGAAGACGCGCTACCCACGGTGTCCGTGGTTGCCGTACGCAAGGGTTCTTGCGTGGCGCAAACTCCGCCACTACTTCGAGGCCCACCCGGTCACGGTGGTTTCCTCCTTCCCACTAGGAGAAATCATCCGCAACCCCGACGCCGCGGGCAGATCGCCAAGTGGTCCGTGGAGCCGATGGGCGAGACGCTCGCCTACGCCCCCGCGCAAGGCCGTCAAGTCCCAAATCCCGGCGGATTTCGTCGCCGAATGGACGGACACGCAGGCGCCGCCGCCACGGCATCCAAGCGGAGTGCCGGACTCTCGTTCTTCGATGGCTCGGTGATGAAAACGGGGGCGGGCGCGGGCCGCTCTTCGTGTCACCCCTCGGGGAACACATGCGGTACGCGGTGCGCCCTCCACTTCCCCGCGTCTAACAACATGGCTGAATACGAGGCCCTCCTCTCGCGGCCTCAAAATCGCCATTGAGTTAGGCGTCAAGCGCCTCGACGTAAGGGGCGACTCGCGGCTCGTGATCGATCAAGTCATGAAGAATGCGAGCGCCACGACGACAAGATGGAGGCCTACCGCAAAGCCGTGCGAGCCCTCGAAGACAAGTTCTACGGCATCGAGCTCAACCATGTGCCCCCGCCGGGACAACGAAGAGGCGGACGAACTCGCCAAAATTGCGTCCGGCGGATCACCGTCCCCCCGAACGTTTTCGCGCGCGACATCGCTCAACCCCTCGGCCGCTTTCGAGCCCTACCCCTCGAATCACATCGAACCCTCGGGGGCTCCCTCGAATCCGGCGGGTGCGGAGCCTATGGACGAGGACCCCTCGAACGAGGCGTACGTACTCTCCCCTTCTCGAGGGGTACGGCTCCCACGAGGCCGACGCGATGGACATCGAGCGCGGCCCCGTCCGTGCGGACCGGCGGGAGAAATACATTGCCTCGGATCGCTCGAGGGGAACTCCCCGCGGACCGGGCCGCGGCCTAGACTATTGACGGTTAATAATTGTATCAAAGTTCGTTTGTGACTCGCAAGCGTACAAGTCTCCCGTCGTAGTCAAGGGACCCTTCTTCCCTCGAGTGGTGAACCCAAGGTATCAAATCCGCGGAACAAATGTGTGACGCAAGAGTTGATCTAGTAAAGCCAAATAACTTCAATCCTTGGTAAAGAGAAACCCTAATGCATCTAGATAAGAACACAAAACAAAGATAAATCTAATCTACTAAAGACCGGAGAAAACAAAGTAAGATTGGGTAGATAAACCGATCTAGAGGGATCGGGGTAAGCCTTTTGTTGAAGTTCCAAGCAAGAGAAGAAGTAGCAAATCGAATCTTAATAGAAGCCTCTTTAAATCGTGGTTTCCCGTCCAAATCCGAAAACATCCGCCTTTCGAGACCCCCGTTCGTCACAACGTATCCCTATTCATGCGGGGAGCTTAGGGCGAGTCAAAAGACAAGTCGAGATTCTTTCGGAAGATCCGGCGTGTACCTCTAGCCACCGCGGCTACAAGAACACCCTATGTAATCTATCGCGCGAATAGAATTGGAATAAGCAAAGCCGATCGAAAAACGAAATCTTCGAGGAAACACTTGATCGCTAGAAAAAGATTCAACTTGATAATTCAACTATGACAATGATACATACACAAGATCACCACCGGGATCCTTCCTTGATCTTGCTTCTAGCTCGGGAACTCCGACGTGGTCTTCCATGCAAGGTTCCCACGTCGGCTAGGGAAACCCTAGTCAACTAGCTCGACCCTCTCCTCTCCGACATGGTGTCCCTCTCTTCTCTCGCTCCTCGGCGGCCGAAGACGAAATCTTCTCGCGTGGCTCTCGGTCGGGGGACTATAAATAGCCCGATTGGCGGCTACGGCAAAGGAGAGCGAATTTGGGCCCAAAATGGGCCCGGGCCGACCGGACCGCGCCGGCCGGCCCGGGCCCATTTAGGCCCCGCCCCGTGGGCTCCTTTGCCCCACGTCGGTTCCCTTGCTTCCCGGATGTTTCCCCCTTCGGCATGTAGGTCCATGTCGTCGGTTTCTCTCCGAATTGGACTCAACTCCTTGTCTTGCAAGATTCAAGACTTTTCCGGTCGGGTCCCCGGAGTCCGTCGTCTTCTCGGATCAAGTCCTCGGCTTCTTGGAGTTAAGTTTGCTTCATTGCATGACTTGTTCAGGGCTTCAAGGTCTTGTCATGAGGTGCTTGATGAACTTATCCCGAAAGTCTTGCATTCAACACTAAAACCCTACATAAACATTAAACTCCAAAACCGACATGCACACGTGAACTTGTTATACCACGGGGGTTAGTACCAATGGATAAGGTATAAAACTCATGCCAACACCGAAGGTAAACTCATGGCTAGGTTGACGGATTTTCACCGTCAACATCTCCCCCATGCTTAAACCTTGCTCGTCCTCGAGTAAGCCTTCGATGGATATCATCATTGCTAAACAATGTTTAAACCTTACACTTGATTACACATGAGAAAACATAATGCTCTCAAAATTTTAATTCATTAAAGTTCCATAATGTACTAGCCTTCATCTCTACGGAGGGTAGATTCTTATTAAGCTTATCCCACAAGTATTAACATGCTCACAAAGTTTTAAATAGTTCTCGGAATTTTTGAAATAAAGAACGAGAATAAGAAAAGCTAAACCAAATTCACAAATTTAAATCATCTTGTATATTGCTCATGAACTCTCATCTCACTTGTCTCTCAAGCCTATATATTCTACTCCTTTCCCTCTCATATATATGTGGTAGGCTTTATATGGAGCTTTGGGAAAGTTTAGTCCTAACAAGATTTTATAAATGAGGTGTTGTCAAAACAAGACAAGCTTCTCATGGTCTTACCGAGACTCGTCAAAAAGGTCATTGGAAAATAATGTTAAATCAAGGAGGGGAAAGAGAAAAATACACACACTTTTAGATAAGTGGACATGTGCAAATGGCAAAGAGTGATCCCGAGGCACAAGGGAAGTCCTCGTTATCGGATTGCACATGGTTGGAAAAATGAGAATGGATCTTTTTAACTTGAAGCCTTGAATGCACTTTTAGAGAGCCAGGGAGTTTACTTTACGCACATTATTTTTTCTCTTTCTCATATTTCTCATTCTTTTCTTTCTTTCATTCATTAATTTTTTTTTCATATATTCAGTCCATGACTTTCACAACGAAGTTTTGATTTTTTTAATACCTTGAAAGTCATGAGCATCACTGAATTTTTTTTTCTTTCATCATTTTTTTTAAAATATTCCCCTTTGAACTCTAAAACTGCATCGTACCTACCTCCTCCCCCATGCTTAGACGTTGCTCGTCCTCGAGCAAAGAGGCGAAAAATAAGGTAGGTACCAGAAATATTTTTCCTTGGAGAGATACTTGAAATCTTCAACGTTGGCACCGTCTTGCGATCTTCCTTGAATTGATGATCCATTCTCAACAATAGGTTGTGGTCAAGGAGGTAATCACAAAAAATGATATTTGGTTTAAGGGTGGATATCCGGCGAAGTTTGTGAGATCACCGATGTGGGGATACACAATGCACGGATAAAAGGCTAGCAAAAAGATAGATACGCAAAAATGGAATGACCAGCTTCTTAGTCTCGGGCCAGAGAAATCATGGCCTGCAATAACTCACTCAAAAATAAATCTTGTACACTAAGGTTTATGCACTCAAATATATATAAGGCTTTGGATAGGTTGAGCAACACACAAGTGATATTTGTGACAAGGTTAGCAATATTTTTGAGCATAAAAGACATCTTTAATCTATTCATAACTTGAGAGCACATAAAACACTATGGGTCTTTATTTTAATCATAACCTCCGCTGAAAATTAAGCTAGCATTTAAATAAATTCAGATTTGTATTTTTAAGAGAGCACTAGCTTAAACATGCATAAATCAATTACAAAGATGAACAAAGCTGCAATTTTAATCATATATCATTATGGCACGAATTTTGTAACTTTTCCAATGATATAATCAAGGTGGTGTCTTTATTAATGGTGACATCAAGTTGAAATACAAACTGAAAATAAACAAACATGCTTGCTGAAATTTAAATAAAAACAGAAAATACTACGCAAACACACATAAGCAAAAGCTGAAAATTACAGAGAAAAAGAAAAGAAAAGAAAACTAAAGTTCCTAAATCTTCTAGTCCTCCGCCGGTGGTTGATGTTGATGATCTTGATAATAATACCCTTGCTCGTAATATGATTGGACATTCCCTCCGACGAATTGATTTGGCTCCACAAGGTGAAGGCGTCCAAGTTCAAAGGCAATATTTACGTTGCCTTCACCAAGTGAGCTGCATTAGCTTGGATGGCTGCAATGTTTTGAGCGTTTCTTGCAGCATATGCTCCAATAATGGCCATGCTTTGTTGTGGTTGGGGATGATGAGCGTAGGACTCCGCGAAGTTAGCGTTGGGCACAACATAATTTGGTGGGGGTACCGGTGCACCACCCCCCCATGCTTGCTCTTGTGGCCCTCCGTAATAACTTGGCGGAGGAGGGACCCCGCCGAACGGTTGCACATTGGGTTGTGCTCCACTCGCTTGTGCGGAAGATGTTCCCTTCTCTACGATTCTTCCTCTTTTGTTCTTCCTTGCAGGGACAAGTAGTCCCTCTTCCAACCAATCTTCTCTCCCTTCATTGAAAAGCCTAAGCCTCTCGTTGGGAAGGGGTAGGTTCACTATGGCCAACCGATAACCTCCTCTCTCATCTCCACTAATGTATTTGCCTTGCCGCAAATATTCAATGCCGAGAGAGGTACCTTGCAAAAGGTGGTCGGGGTTTCTTGCGATCCCCGGCCGCAAGGAAAAGGCCAACATGGAGAGGTAACACCCCGAACCAATATTACCCGCCCCCGACGTTGCTTCACAACACCAACGGTTGATCATGAGGTAAGAGGGGTCTATTGGCTGCCTGGCAATTAAAGCCGAGTATAACCAATTCAACTCCGTGTCGGTCACCTTTGTTTCCTTCATCCTCCCCAATATCCTATTGCACATCCAAGAGTGAAATATCCGGATAATGGGGTTGCGGATGCAATTGCGTTGTTGATGGGCTTCTCCGGAGATCATGTTCCAAAATCCCGCTAACATGCCGGGTGGCACGTCAACTTTCTCCGAGGTCCCTTGTGGAATCCAAGCAGCTCCCTAACGTGCTTGTAGGGAACCACTTGTTCGATTCCCTCCAAACGGAATGACAAGCTTTGCACCCCATCATCATCAACGATGGGTGCAATAGTCATCATAATTTCCAAGGCGTAACCCAAATGGGTGTCCACCGATATTCCGTTGGAGAACCGCACCCATCCGAGGTGCCCCAACATATAGTATATGTCGGTGCAAAAACCCAAGGTGTAGAGTGCTTGGTCGTCGAACTCGACGTTCGGCACAAGCCTCTTCTCAAGATTGACGAGCCTCTCCTCCTCCGCCGCCGACAAGATGATGAAGCCGTACGAAGAGTGTGTCGGGGTGTAAGGAGGTGGTGCGGTTGAGCGAGTCGATCGTCGTGGTGGCGCGGGCTGCTCCTCCGTGTGCCCACGAGGTTCGGTAAACCTCATGGAAGTGCTTCTTGCAGCCCTCACACCACCAAGGAGGAGAGCATCGTTCCTTCTCGGTGGTGCCGTATCCGTCTCCATGCTCCGGGAGACTCGGAAACCAAGTGCCTCCTTGAAGACGTGGTTGATGACGGCTTGGACGACGACGAACTCTTCTTCTTGGAGAAGAGACTTGTGGTCTTCTTCCACATGGTTGCTGCACTCTTTTCTTCAACTAAAATTCCGGGTTGCAACCGGTAACTAGGCACTTAAACTCTTTGCTTCGGATGTGGACTTTGAGTGGATTAAGGATGTGGATTTTTTTTTCTTGAGCTCTCAAGCTTGGGAAGGTTGGCTATGTCTACGGAGGTTTTGAGCACACAAACTTGAACACACAAACAAAGGAAGGAGAGGGAAGCTTGCACTCGCGTAAAAACGGGAGCCGGGGGGGCTCCTTATGTAGGTGAGGCCGGCCTCGGTGCTCCTCCCCGCCTCGTCTTTCTTCCAAAGACGATCATTTCACCTCTCGCAACTTTCCCCGCCCGCGTGCTCCACGAGTTGCACCGCCCAAACGCTCTCGTCCACTCCTTGGTCCTTCCACTTGATGCTTCATGTTTTGGGTCATGTCCATGCTCCCTAGCTCCACTTGCTTCACATGCCACCATGAAATTCCTACAAAGTTGATGCTTGCTGCCCACCATGCTTGTCCTTCGCATGTGAAATTGGTGAAAGTTGATGAAAGGGAATCCAATGGTGCATGCATGATTACTAGATTGCCTCCATTATGGTGTGTTTAAGGTTAAGCACTCCTCTAATTCGAAATTTAAAATATTTTTCAGAGCCATGCAAGAGCTCGAACATAATTTTAGAGAAGTTTTCAAACCATTAAAAACAAATGCAAGTCGAAAATATTTTTTTATTACGTCGATTTCGGTCTCACCGGTATAGTTTGCCTTCATTGGTTGAGAGCGGACATTTTCCCGGCTTGATCATGGGGGCATAGGTTTAGGTTCTAATTTTGGCTAAATAAGAAAGATTTTGAATAAAACAAAATTAGAATAGGCTTAGAAAAATTCTAATCCTAGAGAAACCAAGGATAAAGATTTTTAAAACCAACCAAAAGCTTTGATTTCTAGGTTCACGCGAGTCCTACCACGTGCTGAATTTTATTAACACTTAAACATAAATCGTGGCTCTACTCGTGTGGTTTTAGCATGAAAAATAAGTCAACCTCAGCACCATAATGAGGGTGAAAGGTTGAGTTAAGGTTCTGAAATTATTTGGTTGAGGGTTTCTCGAAAAGAAAAGAATCAAACAAGCACATAGGAGGGTTCATGCAAAGGGTTTATGATAAAGCAAACATTCAATCAAGAATTATGTCTCTAATATTGTTCAACCACTTCTAAGTCTAATGTCTTTGCGTAATAAAACTCAAAAACTAAATTATTAAAAAGACTCGAAAAACCCGGAATCGGGTTGTCCTCCCGTAGCTTATTCTTGACTCGACGAAACGGGTTGCCTCCCGCCTAGCCCTTCGTTTATAGTCCATGGCTACACTTCTTCACTTGATTACTTCGGATCAACGCTCTTTGTTGGCGTTGCAATCTTGGGTACCCGCTTTGGCTTAGTCAATTTTTTTTGGTCTTCACAGGCTGGCTTTGTCCTTTGGTCTTGACGGATGCAACATCTTCCTTGTGGCTCGGCATCTCGAACTCCGGTCCTTCGGTCGTGATCTTCATGGTCTCTAGTGTGATCCTTCATCTCTCCCGAATGAGCTTGAGTAGCCTTCGCCGTCTTGGGACCTTGGAGTTGTCTCGGATATTCTTCTTCGTTACCCATCGGGCGCCCGGCAAGTTGTCCCACTTGCGTCTAGCATCTTCATCACGATGAACACTTCACGTATAGAGCTTCCGACCTCCGTCACCTTGTCATCTAAATTCTTCAATATTTTCTCCATAGCCTCGAACTTAGTGACGACGTCCTTGGACATGGTCGTACTCCACACACTCCTTGCATGAGGATCTTGCTTCGGCGGCCTTTAGGTGTTGAGCTTCTTTCTCCATCTCCATCTTCTCCATCCTCCTCTTAAGTAAACCGATATGCCACTCAAGGAATCCGACTCGTATGTGTTCGGCTCTCGCAATCGTCATGCGGATAGTTGAGACTTTGATCTTGAACGGCCTCCCGGCGTCTTGAAGGTTTATGATAGGTAGATCAACGATGTCCGGGGGTGCGCGGCGCTCCGGTGGTTGAGGTTGATCTTCCTTTGGACTTGGAGGTGGTGATTCCCTTGGAGATTTCGACGGTCCTTCGACTTCAACTTAATCTAGGGTTTCCACCCCTTTAGCTTGTGTTGCATGTCACCTTTGCCCGTAAAGTTTTCCTGGATCATCCACAAAAAGGTTTGGGTTTCTTGGAGAGGTAGCCAACCATCTCCTAAGTTAGGGTTAGCAATAAGCAAAGTATGCAAAGAAATCTAGAAAACAAAACAAATCTATAAAGACTAGAGTTAGACAAACTAGATTAGATGTATTTTGAGGATGATCAAAGTTTAGTAGATGCAAAAATAAAACAAAATCAGTACTGAAATTACAAAAAAAAGCAATAAAAAATCAAATCTTGATCACTTGTTCCCCGGCAACGGCGCCGGAAAAAGTGGCTTGTTGACGGTTAATAATTGTATCAAAGTTCGTTTGTGACTCGCAAGCGTACAAGTCTCCCGTCGTAGTCAAGGGACTCTTCTTCCCTCGAGTGGTGAACCCAAGGTATCGAATCCGTGGAACAAATGTGTGACGCAAGAGTTGATCTAGTAAAGCCAAATAACTTCAATCCTTGGTAAAGAGAAACCCTAATGCATCTAGATAAGAACACAAAACAAAGATAAATCTAATCTACTAAAGACCGGAGAAAACAAAGTAAGATTGGGTAGATAAACCGATCTAGAGGGATCGGGGTAAGCCTTTTGTTGAAGTTCCAAGCAAGAGAAGAAGTAGCAAATCGAATCTTAATAGAAGCCTCTTTAAATCGTGGTTTCCCGTCCAAATCCGAAAACATCCGCCTTTCGAGACCCCCGTTCGTCACAACGTATCCCTATTCATGCGGGGAGCTTAGGGCGAGTCAAAAGACAAGTCGAGATTCTTTCGGAAGATCCGGCGTGTACCTCTAGCCACCGCGGCTACAAGAACACCCTATGTAATCTATCGCGCGAATAGAATTGGAATAAGCAAAGCCGATCGAAAAACGAAATCTTCGAGGAAACACTTGATCGCTAGAAAAAGATTCAACTTGATAATTCAACTATGACAATGATACATACACAAGATCACCACCGGGATCCTTCCTTGATCTTGCTTCTAGCTGCGGGAACTCCGACGTGGTCTTCCATGCAAGGTTCCCACGTCGGCTAGGGAAACCCTAGTCAACTAGCTCGACCCTCTCCTCTCCGACATGGTGTCCCTCTCTTCTCTGCTCCTCGGCGGCCGAAGACGAAATCTTCTCTCGCGTGGCTCTCGGTCGGGGGACTATAAATAGCCCGATTGGCGGCTACGGCAAAGGAGAGCGAATTTGGGCCCAAAATGGGCCTGGGCCGACCGGACCGGGCCGGCCGGCCCGGGCCCATTTAGGCCCAACCCGTGGGCTCCTTTGCCCCACGTCGGTTCCCTTGCTTCCCGGATGTTTCCCCCTTCGGCATGTAGGTCCATGTCGTCGGTTTCTCTCCGAATTGGACTCAACTCCTTGTCTTGCAAGATTCCAACACTTTTCTGGTCAGGTCCCTGGAGTCTGTCGTCTTCTCGGATCAAGTCCCCGGCTTCTTGGAGTTAAGTTTGCTTCATTGCATGACTTGTTCAGGGCTTCAAGGTCTTGTCATGAGGTGCTTGATGAACTTATCCCGAAAGTCTTGCATTCAACACTAAAACCCTGCATAAACATTAAACTCCAAAACCGACATGCACACGTGAACTTGTTATACCACGGGGGTTAGTACCAATGGATAAGGTATAAAACTCATGCCAACACCGAAGGTAAACTCATGGCTAGGTTGACGGATTTTCACCGTCAACATCTCCCCCATGCTTAAACCTTGCTCGTCCTCGAGTAAGCCTTCGATGGATATCATCATTGCTAAACAATGTTTAAACTTTGCACTTGATTACACATGAGAAAACATAATGCTCTCAAAATTTTAATTCATTAAAGTTCCATAATATACTAGCCTTCATCTCTACGGAGGGTAGATTCTTATTAAGCTTATCCCACAAGTATTAACATGCTCACAAAGTTTTAAATAGATCTCGGAATTTTTGAAATAAAGAACGAGAATAAGAAAAGCTAAACCAAATTCACAAATTTAAATCATCTTGTATATTGCTCATGAACTCTCATCTCACTTGTCTCTCAAGCCTATATATTCTACTCCTTTCCCTCTCATATATATGTGGTAGGCTTTATATGGAGCTTTGGGAAAGTTTAGTCCTAACAAGATTTTATAAATGAGGTGTTGTCAAAACAAGACAAGCTTCTCATGGTCTTACCGAGACTCGTCAAAAAGGTCATTGGAAAATAATGTTAAATCAAGGAGGGGAAAGAGAAAAATACACACACTTTTAGATAAGTGGACATGTGCAAATGGCAAAGAGTGATCCCGAGGCACAAGGGAAGTCCTCGTTATCGGATTGCACATGGTTGGAAAAATGAGAATGGATCTTTTTAACTTGAAGCCTTGAATGCACTTTTAGAGAGCCGGGGAGTTTACTTTACGCACATTTTTTTCTCTTTCTCATATTTCTCATTATTTTCTTTCTTTCATTCATTCATTTTTTTTTCTTGTCATATATTCAGTCCATGACTTTCACAACGAAGTTTTGATTTTTTTATACCTTGAAAGTCATGAGTATCACTAGATTTTTTTTTTCTTTCATCATTTTTTTTAAATATTCCCCTTTGAACTCTAAAACCGCACCGTACCTACCTCCTCCCCCATGCTTAGACGTTGCTCGTCCTCGAGCAAAGAGGCGAAAAATAAGGTAGGTACCGGAATATTTTTCCTTGGAGAGATACATGAAATCTTCAACGTTGGCACCGTCTTGCGATCTTCCTTGAA
The DNA here is from genome assembly GCA_947561735.1 of Cenchrus americanus. Classification (NCBI taxonomy): domain Eukaryota; kingdom Viridiplantae; phylum Streptophyta; class Magnoliopsida; order Poales; family Poaceae; genus Cenchrus; species Cenchrus americanus. The sequence goes on from OX387243.1 coordinate 108,525,169, forward strand.
TTGATGATCCATTCTCAACAATAGGTTGTGGTCAAGGAGGTAATCACAAAAAATGATATTTGGTTTAAGGGTGGATATCCGGCGAAGTTTGTGAGATCACCGATGTGGGGATACACAATGCACGGATAAAAGGCTAGCAAAAAGATAGATACGCAAAAATGGAATGACCAGCTTCTTAGTCTCGGGCCAGAGAAATCATGGCCTGCAATAACTCACTCAAAAATAAATCTTGTACACTAAGGTTTATGCACTCAAATATATATAAGGCTTTGGATAGGTTGAGCAACACACAAGTGATATTTGTGACAAGGTTAGCAATATTTTTGAGCATAAAAGACATCTTTAATCTATTCATAACTTGAGAGCACATAAAACACTATGGGTCTTTATTTTAATCATAACCTCCGCTGAAAATTAAGCTAGCATTTAAATAAATTCAGATTTGTATTTTTAAGAGAGCACTAGCTTAAACATGCATAAATCAATTACAAAGATGAACAAAGCTGCAATTTTAATCATATATCATTATGGCACGAATTTTGTAACTTTTCCAATGATATAATCAAGGTGGTGTCTTTATTAATGGTGACATCAAGTTGAAATACAAACTGAAAATAAACAAACATGCTTGCTGAAATTTAAATAAAAACAGAAAATACTACGCAAACACACATAAGCAAAAGCTGAAAATTACAGAGAAAAAGAAAAGAAAAGAAAACTAAAGTTCCTAAATCTTCTAGTCCTCCGCCGGTGGTTGATGTTGATGATCTTGATAATAATACCCTTGCTCGTAATATGATTGGACATTCCCTCCGACGAATTGATTTGGCTCCACAAGGTGAAGGCGTCCAAGTTCAAAGGCAATATTTACGTTGCCTTCACCAAGTGAGCTGCGTTAGCTTGGATGGCTGCGATGTTTTGAGCGTTTCTTGCAGCATACCCTCCAATAATGGCCATGCTTTGTTGTGGTTGGGGATGATGAGCGTAGGACTCCGCGAAGTTAGCGTTGGGCACAACATAATTTGGTGGGGGTACCGGTGCACCACCCCCCCCCCCCATGCTTGCTCTTGTGGCCCTCCGTAATAACTTGGCGGAGGAGGGACCCCGCTGAACGGTTGCACATTGGGTTGTGCTCCACTCGCTTGTGCGGAGGATGTTCCCTCCTCTACGATTCTTCCTCTCTTGTTCTTCCTTGCAGGGACAAGTAGTCTCTCTTCCAACCAATCTTCTCTCCCTTCATTGAAAAGCCTAAGCCTCTCGTTGGGAAGGGGTAGGTTCACTATGGCCAACCGATAACCTCCTCTCTCATCTCCACTAATGTATTTGCCTTGCCGCAAATATTCAATGCCGAGAGAGGTACCTCGCAAAAGGTGGTCGGGGTTTCTTGCGATCCCCGGCCGCAAGGAAAAGGCCAACATGGAGAGGTAACACCCCGAACCAATATTACCCGCCCCCGATGTTGCTTCACAACACCAACGGTTGATCATGAGGTAAGAGGGGTCTATTGGCTGCCTGGCAATTAAAGCCGAGTATAACCAATTCAACTCCGTGTCGGTCACCTTTGTTTCCTTCATCCTCCCCAATATCCTATTGCACATCCAAGAGTGAAATATCCGGATAATGGGGTTGCGGATGCAATTGCGTTGTTGATGGGCTTCTCCGGAGATCATGTTCCAAAATCCCGCTAACATGCCGGGTGGCACGTCAACTTTCTCCGGAGCTCCCTTGTGGAATCCAAGCAGCTCCCTAACGTGCTTGTAGGGAACCACTTGTTCGATTCCCTCCAAACGGAATGACAAGCTTTGCACCCCATCATCATCAACGATGGGTGCAATAGTCATCATAATTTCCAAGGCGTAACCCAAATGGGTGTCCACCGATATTCCGTTGGAGAACCGCACCCATCCGAGGTGCCCCAACATATAGTATATGTCGGTGCAAAAACCCAAGGTGTAGAGTGCTTGGTCGTCGAACTCGACGTTCGGCACAAGCCTCTTCTCAAGATTGACGAGCCTCTCCTCCTCCTCCGCCGACAAGATGATGAAGCCGTACGAAGAGTGTGTCGGGGTGTAAGGAGGTGGTGCGGTTGAGCGAGTCGATCGTCGTGGTGGCGCGGGCTGCTCCTCCGTGTGCCCACGAGGTTCGGTAAACCTCATGGAAGTGCTTCTTGCAGCCCTCATACCACCAAGGAGGAGAGCATCGTTCCTTCTCGGTGGTGCCGTATCCGTCTCCATGCTCCGGGGAGACTCGGAAACCAAGTGCCTCCTTGAAGACGTGGTTGATGACGGCTTGGACGACGACGAACTCTTCTTCTTGGAGAAGAGACTTGTGGTCTTCTTCCACATGGTTGCTGCACTCTTTTCTTCAACTAAAATTCCGGGTTGCAACCGGTAACTAGGCACTTAAACTCTTTGCTTCGGATGTGGACTTTGAGTGGATTAAGGATGTGGATTTTTTTTTCTTGAGCTCTCAAGCTTGGGAAGGTTGGCTATGTCTACGGAGGTTTTGAGCACACAAACTTGAACACACAAACAAAGGAAGGAGAGGGAAGCTTGCCTGCAGAAAACGGGAGCCGGGGGGCTCCTTATGTAGGTGAGGCCGGCCTCGGTGCTCCTCCCCGCCTCGTCTTTCTTCCAAGCACGATCATTTCACCTCTCGGAACTTTCCCGCCCGCGTGCTCCACGAGTTGCACCACCCAAACGCTCTCGTCCACTCCTTGGTCCTTCCACTTGATGCTTCATGTTTTGGGTCATGTCCATGCTCCCTAGCTCCACTTGCTTCACATGCCACCATGAAATTCCTACAAAGTTGATGCTTGCTGCCCACCATGCTTGTCCTTCGCATGTGAAATTGGTGAAAGTTGATGAAAGGGAATCCAATGGTGCATGCATGATTACTAGATTGTCTCCATTATGGTGTGTTTAAGGTTAAGCACTCCTCTAATTCGAAATTTAAAATATTTTTCAGAGCCATGCAAGAGCTCGAACATAATTTTAGAGAAGTTTTTAAACCATTAAAAACAAATGCAAGTCGAAAATATTTTTTTTATTACGTCGATTTCGGTCTCACCGGTATAGTTTGCCTTCATTGGTTGAGAGCGGACATTTTCCGGCTTGATCATGGGGGCATAGGTTTAGGTTCTAATTTTGGCTAAATAAGAAAGATTTTGAATAAAACAAAATTAGAATAGGCTTAGAAAAATTCTAATCCTAGAGAAACCAAGGATAAAGATTTTTAAAACCAACCAAAAGCTTTGATTTCTAGGTTCACGCGAGTCCTACCACGTGCTGAATTTTATTAACACTTAAACATAAATCGTGGCTCTACTCGTGTGGTTTTAGCATGAAAAATAAGTCAACCTCAGCACCATAATGAGGGTGAAAGGTTGAGTTAAGGTTCTGAAATTATTTGGTTGAGGGTTTCTCGAAAAGAAAAGAATCAAACAAGCACATAGGAGGGTTCATGCAAAGGGTTTATGATAAAGCAAACATTCAATCAAGAATTATGTCTCTAATATTGTTCAACCACTTCTAAGTCTAATGTCTTTGCGTAATAAAACTCAAAAACTAAATTATTAAAAAGACTCGAAAAACCCGGAATCGGGTTGTCCTCCCGTAGCTTATTCTTGACTCGACGAAACGGGTTGCCTCCCCGCCTAGCGCTTCGTTTATAGTCCATGGCTAGACTTCTTCACTTGATTACTTCGGATCAACGCTCTTTGTGGGCGTTGCAATCTTGGGTACCCGCTTTGGCTTAGTCAATTTTTTTTTGGTCTTCACAGTGGCCGGCTTTGTCCTTTGGTCTTGACGGATGCAACATCTTCCTTGTGGCTCGGCATCTCGAACTCCGGTCCTTCGGTCGTGATCTTCATGGTCTCTAGTATGATCCTTCATCTCTCCCGAATGAGCTTGAGTAGCCTTCGCCGTCTTGGGACCTTGGAGTTGTCTCGGATATTCTTCTTCGTTACCCATCGGGCGCCGGCAAGTTGTCCCACTTGCGTCTAGCATCTTCATCACGATGAACACTTCACGTATAGAGCTTCCGACCTCCGTCACCTTGTCATCTAAATTCTTCAATATTTTCTCCATAGCCTTGAACTTAGTGACGGCGTCCTTGGACATGGTCGTACTCCACACACTCCTTGCATGAGGATCTTGCTTCGGCGGCCTTTAGGTGTTGAGCTTCTTTCTCCATCTCCATCTTCTCCATCCTCCTCTTAAGTAAACCGATATGCCACTCAAGGAATCCGACTCGTATGCGTTCGGCTCTCGCAATCGTCATGCGGATAGTTGAGACTTTGATCTTGAACGGCCTCCCGGCGTCTTGAAGGTTTATGATAGGTAGATCAACGATGTCCGGGTGCGCGGCGCTCCGGTGGTTGAGGTTGATCTTCCTTTGGACTTGGAGGTGGTGATTCCCTTGGAGATTTCGACGGTCCTTCGACTTCAACTTTTAATCTAGGGTTTCCACCCCTTTAGCTTGTGTTGCATGTCACCTTTGCCTCGTAAAGTTTTCTTGGATCATCCACAAAAAGGTTTGGGTTTCTTGGAGAGGTAGCCAACCATCTCCAGGTTAGGGTTAGCAATAAGCAAAGTATGCAAAGAAATCTAGAAAACAAAACAAATCTATAAAGACTAGAGTTAGACAAACTAGATTAGATGTATTTTGAGGATGATCAAAGTTTAGTAGATGCAAAAATAAAACAAAATCAGTACTGAAATTACAAAAAAAAGCAATAAAAAATCAAATCTTGATCACTTGTTCCCCGGCAACGGCGCCGTAAAAAAGGGGCTTGTTGACGGTTAATAATTGTATCAAAGTTCGTTTGTGACTCGCAAGCGTACAAGTCTCCCGTCGTAGTCAAGGGACCCTTCTTCCCTCGAGTGGTGAACCCAAGGTATCGAATCCGTGGAACAAATGTGTGACGCAAGAGTTGATCTAGTAAAGCCAAATAACTTCAATCCTTGGTAAAGAGAAACCCTAATGCATCTAGATAAGAACACAAAACAAAGATAAATCTAATCTACTAAAGACCGGAGAAAACAAAGTAAGATTGGGTAGATAAACCGATCTAGAGGGATCGGGGTAAGCCTTTTGTTGAAGTTCCAAGCAAGAGAAGAAGTAGCAAATCGAATCTTAATAGAAGCCTCTTTAAATCGTGGTTTCCCGTCCAAATCCGAAAACATCCGCCTTTCGAGACCCCCGTTCGTCACAACGTATCCCTATTCATGCGGGGAGCTTAGGGCGAGTCAAAAGACAAGTCGAGATTCTTTCGGAAGATCCGGCGTGTACCTCTAGCCACCGCGGCTACAAGAACACCCTATGTAATCTATCGCGCGAATAGAATTGGAATAAGCAAAGCCGATCGAAAAACGAAATCTTCGAGGAAACACTTGATCGCTAGAAAAAGATTCAACTTGATAATTCAACTATGACAATGATACATACACAAGATCACCACCGGGATCCTTCCTTGATCTTGCTTCTAGCTCGGGAACTCCGACGTGGTCTTCCATGCAAGGTTCCCACGTCGGCTAGGGAAACCCTAGTCAACTAGCTCGACCCTCTCCTCTCCGACATGGTGTCCCTCTCTTCTCTGCTCCTCGGCGGCCGAAGACGAAATCTTCTCTCGCGTGGCTCTCGGTCAGGGGACTATAAATAGCCCGATTGGCGGCTAGGGCAAAGGAGAGCGAATTTGGGCCCAAAATGGGCCATGGGCCGACCGGATCGGGCCGGCGGCCCGGGCCCATTTAGGCCCGGCCCCGTGGGCTCCTTTGCCCCACGTCGGTTCCCTTGCTTCCCGGATGTTTCCCCCTTCGCATGTAGGTCCATGTCGTCGGTTTCTCTCCGAATTGGACTCAACTCCTTGTCTTGCAAGATTCAAGACTTTTCCGGTCGTGTCCCCGGAGTCCGTCGTCTTCTCGGATCAAGTCCCCCGCTTCTTGGAGTTAAGTTTGCTTCATTGCATGACTTGTTCGGGGCTTCAAGGTCTTGTCATGAGGTGCTTGATGAACTTATCCCGAAAGTCTTGCATTCAACACTAGAACCCCGCATAAACATTAAACTCCAAAACCGACATGCACACGTGAACTTGTTATACCACGGGGGTTAGTACCAATGGATAAGGTATAAAACTCATGCCAACACCGAAGGTAAACTCATGGCTAGGTTGACGGATTTTCACCGTCAACATAGACGCATCGCGAGGATGGCCAAATCGTTCACCCTCGTTGACGGCGAGCCGTACAAGCGCGCCGCCTCCCGCATCCTACGGCCGATGCGTGCCCATTCCCGAGGGGCGCGAGCTCCTGCGGGACATACACGCGGGGATCTGTGGCCACCACGCCGCGCCCCGCACCCTCGTCGGCAACGCGTTCCGCCAGGGCTTTACTGGCCCACCGCGGTCGCGGACGCCAGCGAGATCGTGCGCACCCGCGAGGGGTGCCGTTCTACGCCCGCAAGTCCAACCTACCCGCCCATGCCCTACGTACCATCCCCGTAACATGGCCGTTCGCCGTGTGGGGGCCGGACATCGTCGGGCCCCTCGCGGAAGGCGCCGGGGGCTTCACCCACTTGTTGGTCGCGATCGACAAGTTCTCCAAGTGGGTGGAGGTGCGCCCCATCACGAATCTAAGGGCGAGAGCGGGCGGTGACATTCTTCACCGACATCGTCTACCGCTTTGGAGTGCCAAACTCCATCATCACCGACAATGGATCCCAATTCACGGGCAAGAAGTTCTTGGAGTTCTCGCGACAAGTTCCACATCCGTGTGGATTGGGCACCGTGGCGCACCCACGGACCAACGGCCAAGTGGAACGTGCCAATGGCATGATCTTACAAGGCCTAAAGCCCGGAATTTTCGACCGCCTGAACAAAACGGGCCGAAATGGCTCCAAGAACTACCAGCGGTTGTGTGGAGCCTAAGGACCACCCCCGAGCAGAGCCACCGGTTCACCTCGTTTTTCTTAGTCCACGGCGCGGAGGCCGTCCTCCCCACGGACTTAGAATACGGGTCGCCCAAGGTTCGAGGCTATAACGAGGACGCTAACCAACGAGCCCGCGAGGACTCGTTGGACCGCACCGGACGAAGCGCGCCTCGTGGCCTTGATGCATTCCGCAAGGTACCGGCTAGTCCCTCGGGCGCTATCAAGCACGCAAGATACGCCGGCGGGATTTCGTGAAGGGGACCGGTCCTAAGGCTACGCCGAGACAACCGAGGGCGCCACAAGCTATCGCCCCCATGGGAGGGACCCTACGTCGTGGTGAAGGTACTCAAGCCCGCACATACAAGTTAGCCAACGAGGACGGTGAAGAACTCACCAACGCTTGGAACATCCAACGCCTACGTCGCTTCTACCCTTAGCTAGGATTTCCAAGTATTTTTGTTGTAAAACCGCACGGCCAACGCCCCGCATTGGCCGCAACTATGTAAAAGCTTTAAGCTCAATAAAAAGGGCAACTCGGCTTTCCCCTGAAACCCAAGTTACCCTCGGGGGCTACTGCGGGGGGCATCCCCCCCCCCAAAATAGTCCCATTTTTTCGCGCAAAAAACACGACAACCCACACGCGCTAAGTTTGTTTCTTACTTCAACCTCGAGCCACGATCCGAACAGGGCGCAGGCGGCACAGCGGAAGGAGCGTGTGAGCCAGAGATAGCCTACGCCGCGTGGCTATGGCCCTTCTCTCTCGCCTCCGACCCAGCGGGCCCCCTGCGAAAATCGAACACCCCTAACTAGAATCTACTCAGGAAGAAGGAGAAACAAAAAGCGTGATAAACAAACGACTTCATTTGCAACAACTGCTCATGTTCATGAAACAACTTGTTTTATTTACAAAATGCTACAAGGCCGTAATACCGACACACATAAACAAAAAACGGGCCTAGCGCCCAGCGCTTTCGTGCGGGAGGAGCGACAGAAGATCGGCGACGTCCGGAAGAGGAACTCCTCGAAGGCCTCGGCGAGCGACCGGCGGCGTCGGCGCCGAGCGCATCCACGCGCTCCATGGCCACCTCGTCCTCGACGCCCTCGGGAACGATGTAGCCTTCCGCCAACGCCTCGAAGTTAACCTCGTAGTGGGATCGCACCGCTCCGAGGGCCTTCTCGGACGCCCGGCGCCGGCGCCGGCGCATCCGCTCGGTGACATGGCCACCAAGGGCGCGCGGCGGGCCGACCCGGCCGAGCCGCCGCCCGTGCCTCGCCCTCCTCGACGGCGCGGCAGGTCTCGAGGGCCGCATCGCGCAGCTCCCGCAGCTCCTGCTCGGAGGAGTTGTAGGAGGCCTGCAGCGCCTCGGCCGCTTCCTCGCCGCGTGCCCCAGAGCAGTGCGCAAGCCTGGGAACACCAAGGCAAGAAATAAATCAGAAAAAGGGAATGCGAGTTCCCAATCGAAAAACCGACAAGACGAGAGTCAGACTGTGGCTCACCTTCGACTTGCTTCTTCTCCATCTCGAGGTCGCGGCGCACGGCCTTGACCGCCGCCCTCGAGGCGCTCGACGGTCTCGCCCTCGCTCCCCGGAGGGACATCTCCTGATTGGCGTTGGTGATGCTGAGCATAATCACCTCGCCCTCGCCCTTGGAGAGCTTGGCGTCCCGATCCGCCAAGGTCTCTCGCGTCACCTCGTGGGCGGCGCGCTCCTGCTCCCGGGCGCGACACGGGCGTCGGTGAGGGCGGCTCGCCCTTCTTCGGACCCGCTCCTCGGCCCCTTGGCGGGCGGTGCTCTCTTGCGGAGCCGCTCCTCGGCGGTCAAGAGGGCCGCGGCCTTGGCGTCGAGGGCGGCCTTCGGATCGTCGGCCTCCTTGGCCCGCCGCTCCCGGCTCGCCCGCCCGCTCCTCGCCCCGGCGCGCCGCGCGCCCCGCGCCCCCTCAAGCGATGAGCGAAGCTCCCGGGTTTCGGCGCGGACGGTCGCCACCTCCGCCTCCCGGGCTAGCGGCCGGCGTCCGCGTCTTCTCCAAGTCCTCGCGCGCGTGCGCGCGGCGCCTCATCACGATCGATGAGGGCCGCGCGCACCCGCTCGAGGCTCGAGCGGCGCGCCGTGTCCTCGCCTCGAGCCCTCGGGCGGCTCGTCGGGCCGGGCCGTGGCCCGCACGCCGGCCCCCTGTCCGGGGGACCTCGGAGCATCGGCAAGCGCGTCGAAAGCGCTGCACCGCTCCCGGAGCTGGTGGACCTCTGCGTTCACCCGGTCGAACGCGTCGTACTTGTCGTGGGCGCGACGCTCGAGCCCCCGGCAACCACGGAATCAAAACCCATAAGTGCCGTGACACGAAGGCGGCATGCGCAAACGAAAGAAAGGAGAAAACAAGCAACCACGGCTAACCACGGAAGACGAGCCACGCCGGCCGCCGTGGACCCGCGCCGCCTCGTTCGGGCCGAGCGGTTGAGCGTAGCGCCGTGGCTCCGAGCTCGTCCCGCAGCTCTCGCTCCACCCGAGCGTCGGCAAACGCCGGGGGATCATCGACGGCCCCCTCCACCGGCGGGGGCGGCCGCCGCGGGAGGACGAGGCCTCGGCGCCGTGTCCTCGACCCCCCACCGCCGGTGACCCTCGTGCCGCCTCACGAGGGCCCCCTTACGGGGCTCGGGGGAATTCGCGGGCCGCCCGGCCCACCGATCCCCACCCGGGCGGCGGGGAGTCGTCCGAGACCTCCACCACCTCCGCCCGCGAACGCCGGGCGGCGCCGCCGCTCGTGCCGCCCCGCCGGCGCCTCCACTCGCGCCTCCGCGGCCGCGGCGCCGGATGCGGCGCCACGGCCACCACCTCCGGCCGCACCTCCGCGCCCACGGCGCCGCGGGTTGCTCCCGCTCCGCCTCCTCCACGCCGGCCGCCCCCCGCGGGCCGCGCCTCCACCACCGCCGCAGCCGCGCGTGCCGCACCCCCCACGACGGCCGGCGCCGGCCGCTCCTCGGCCGACCGCCGACCGCGCCGCGGTGGGCTGATCCGTTGGCCGAGGCCTCGGGGCCCCGGCCCGCGCCCCGCGAGCTCTCGCCCGCCGCCACCGTGCTTGTCCCCGCCCGCGGCGCCCTCGACGAGCGCCACCGGGTGGGGATGGACGCGTCCGTCCTCAGCACCTTGGCAGGTGCGAGAGGAGGCACGGTTGGCACCACCCGCGCCGAGCACGAACGGAGGGTTAGAACGCCTAATCATCAACTGAAGTAAACCGAGCGAAGCGTCGAAGTCCCCTTACCTCGAGGAGGAAAAGGCGCGCTTCCTCTTCCTCGAAGCCTCGGCGGACGAGGCCGACGCGGCCGCGCGCGCGCCGCCGCGTCTCCTAACGACGCCGCCACGCGCGTGGGCGCGCTCGCCCGCGCACGGCCGCGCCCGATGTCGCGCCTCCCGACGGCGCGCGCGCGCGCGCGCGCAGTACGCTCGCCCGCGTGCGGATGCGCCGCCGCCGCGCCCCCGTCGACGACGCCATGCGCGCGGGCGCACTCCCCCCGCGCGCGGGCACGCTCGATGCGCGCGTCGGCGCGCTCGCCGTGCGCGCCCCCCGATGAGCGCGGCCGGCGCCCGCGCGCGCGCGCGCGCCCTCGATGTCGATGGCCGGCGGCGGGCGCCGTTGCGCCCGCCCCGGGGCGATGGCCGCCCTCGCCGTCGGCGCCGGCTCCGGCGATGGGGGCGCGGCCGCCACCGTCGAGGGGACCCTCCCCCTCGGCCTCTTCCTCCTCGTCCTCCTCCGAGGACGAGAACTCCCTCGGTCTCCGGGGAGGAGAGCCCCGCTCTTCGCGCCGACGGTACTCCGCGGCCCGCCGATCGCGACGCGCTTGACGTCGCCTCGCGTGCTCCCTCTTGCGTGCCGCCTCCTCTTCTTGTCGCCGCCGCCGTGCCGCCCGCCCGGCCGCGCGAGAGTCGGGGGTGGGCGGAACGGACTTGGCGATGGTGAAGGTCACCACCGCACACAGAGCAACAAGGGTGCGTCGAGAGGCAAAGACAACACAAAGAACTAAAACAAAATCAAAAGCCAAACTCACCGGCGGGCCGGTGGGGAGCATCTCGAGGTACCACGGGGTCCGACCCGCGAGCATCGGCGGCGTCCGGTGTCGACGGCGCTCCGCGCCCGGGTGAGCGCATATGGCCGCTCGAGGGGCGTCGGGAGCATCCGCGACCTCGCCAGGTCGATGGGGTTGGCCGCCTCGTCATCTCGAAGATGCAGAGCGGCCTCTCCATCAAGGGCACGACCCGCCTATGATGGAGGAAGGCGAGGACGCCCACCGCCCTCAGCCCCATCGTCGCCGGACGCCGCAGCCGCGGCCAGACCGACTCTCGCCGCGCCCGATGCCGGGGCGTAGACACCCCGTAGCCCCGGGAGTCGGGCCTCTCCTTGAACACCCGGCCGGTGTAGGGGGGAAGGCCGGGCTCGGCGTTGCGCGGATAAAACTATCCCCGCTCCCGACCGGCGTTGTTCGTCGTCATGGTGCGGGGGGATGTAGACGTTCTTGAATTGCCCCCCGCAAAGGCAAGCGACATCGCGCGGCGCGCACCGCGCGGCGGGTCCTTGGCTCCGTCGTGGGCCGCGTGACGAGCTCCGCGCGGAAGAGGTGTACCCGCAGCTCCCAATTGATCGGGATCCCCCGTGTACCCTTCGCAAACGCCGACGAACGTAGCCGCCCGCGAAATCGCGTTGGAGGCGAAGTTGTGCGGCTCCACTCCGTAGTGGTGGCACATCGCCCGCATGAAGCGGCTCGCCGTGCGTTGAAGCCCCGCTCGTGGAAGCGGATGAAGCCGACCACATAGCCCTCCGGCGGATTGGGCGCACGGCCCGCCGCCGGCGGGACTATCCACTCGCCCCGGACGTCCCTCTTCGTTGGCCGCCAGCTGGCCGGCGGCGACTAGCTCGCCAAGGGCCAGCCGCGTCACTGTCGACCTCTCCCAGGCATACGGCTCCAGGATCGTAAGGGGAAGCCGAGGCGGCGCCATAAGAAAGGACGAAGGAATGCGAGGACAGAGGACAAGGAACGGAAGAAAAACTCTAACAATGACACCGCGCGGTGGCAAGAGCAAAGCGAAGACGAAGGGGCGGTGGACCGAAAACGGTGAGGCGCTAAGGTAAAAAAACCGCCGTCTCCCCCACTCCCTCGCATTTATAAGCCGACGGGGCGAGCTCTCCGGGCGGATGCCCCGCTCGCATTAATGAAGGATCGGATGGCGACTAGAGAGGGGGGGAGTGAATAGGAGCCGGTAAAAATTCTTCCCAAAGAACCCGGCCTATGTCCTACTCCAATCCCGGTCACACACAAGCGATGGATCGAGTCACGCACCAATCGCCAAGACCACGAGGTTATGGATCAACCTCTAGCCTTAGGAACGATTCCTAAAAGCATACGCGGAAGCACTAGAAAGGGAGGAAGGAATCGAACCAAGAAGCAAAGCACACAGGCTCTGGCGGACCGTCCGCGCGGGGAGGGGCGGACCGTCCGCAAGAGCCGCGCGGACCGTCCGGCCGGGGTATCGCGGACCGTCCGCACCCGAGCCGCGGACCGTCCGGCCCGAGCCGCGGACCGTCCGTTAAATCACACGAACGACCCAAAGCCACCCCCGTGCCACGGACCGTCCGTGGGGAGCACGCGGACCGTCCGCCAAGCACCCGCGGACCGTCCGCCCGACACCGCGGACCGTCCGAAACTTCGTCCAACCAAAAACCAAAATCACAACGGATCGAAACAAAGGACGAACAAGAACACGAAGAACTCGGGACGAACTCGACCCGCGCGGACCGTCCGCGACCTCCACGCGGACTGTCCGCCAGGTGCGGACAGGAAGCGAAACAGCCCGACCCCGAAAGTCAACTCCCCCAAATCATCATCGGATTTCCCAAACGGTTGAAGCTATGGAGACAAGGGTTTGGGGACCTGAAAAGCGTCACACAAGGATGCTATAGCCCAAAAATCTTGCCTCCTAACTCCCTAAATCACCGGGAATCGCGAATCCTTTGAGCACCACCAAAAGCTAGAGCACCGAACGAAAACTCACGAATCGAAGTAGTTTCCGGCGTTTGAGGGCACAAGATCAAGCACAAAGATGCACAAGACATCTATCCATGTTTTCCTCAAAGAAATCCGGGAAGAAACTCACTCAAATCCGCGGAATCACACCGGGAACAAAGGCACGAAAGTGAGCACAAAAAGCCACGAAAAACAACCCCGAATCTTCTATACAAACCAGGAAAGATTCACAAGGTATAGCATGCCGCCCTAGCATCCATCCCTCTCAACAAATCTCTCATGAAGCTCTCATGCTAGCCTAGAGAAAATAGGAAGGAAAATAGCTACGAAAAATGAGAAAGAGAAGGGGGGGAAATGAAACCCTAAGTTGCGGAGAAAGGGAGCCATCAACACACACTCATGGCTTATATATCGAGTCCCGCCGGAGTGGTAAATGACTCGACTACCCCTAACTACACTACTGGCGATACAACCCACGTAGGGGCATTTTGGTAATGTTTGTGGGTCTTCCCATCGGACGGCCACGCCTTTGCCGCACCCCGCGTCCTCCCGACGCAAGCCATGCGATCCCGCCGCGTGTCCTCCGCCTCGAAGCTTCCCGACACGCCCGGATCCCGTCTCCGTCGTGTTGGGCTCTCGGACTTGGTTTTGAGGCCCAAACCAAGAAACCGTCCGCCGATGGTTTTGTGGGCAAACCACCAAACCCCGCGTGCCGGTGGTCCGGCCTCCCGCCAAACCACTTGACTTGACCGCCACCGTGCACCGGCTCACTTGTCCATGACTTCGTCTTGCTTGTGTCGCCACCATGTGGTCCGCACCCGGTCCCGTCGTCCACGGGTCCCTCGAACCGAGCCTACTTGTCTCTCCATCTCCGGAGGCCCCTCAAGGCCGAAGACCTTTCGCGCCCGTTCTTCACCCGCAACAACACGAACTAGGCCGCGGCCTACACCGCGCACTAAGCCAAGAGTCGGTCCAACACCCGTTGTCAATCACTCATCACTAAGGAGCGGTCATCCATCGACCACCGGGACGCTCCGGTCCACAATCTCCCCCTTGATGAGTGCATTGACAACACACAACGCGAAATGAAATTCGCAGTAAAAGAGAAAGAAAGAAGAAAGAAAAACAAGGAAGCTCAACTCATGACCAAAACCGAAGAAAGGCGAAGAAAGGTCACAAGCCAAGCAAAGCACAAAATCCACACCGAAAACAAGAAGAAACCTCCCCCCGAACAAATGCAAGCTCCCCCCGAACATGTGGATGTAAACTCATGCAAACTCCCAAATTTCAGCTCACCTCTTCGAATTTTCATTAAGCTCACCTTTTCTCCCCCTTGTTGACAATGTATGAATCAAGGTGAAAATGCAGAAATGCAAAGCAAAGCATATAAACAACTACATGAGCTTCTCAAATAGGCCAAATCTAGTGTCAAAGGCTAAAAATGAGACAAAGATCACACACATGAATCATAGCATAGTCAAAGCATTGCCACAAGTAATATATGAAAATACAAGCATGTGACAAAGCAAAAATTTTCAGATTTAAGCAGTTTTACCAAAAGAAGGCTCGCTTCACATGTAAAAGCCTATCCATGTCACACTTGAGCCACAAACATGCATATTACTCAAAGATCATACAAGGATATCAAATTCTCAGCAAAAGATCATGGCAAACACCCATAAAACAAAGCATGTCATGTCAAAGCTCATGAGCCATGTGTCCACTTCGGGGAGACTTCTCCACCGGTGAACATCATGCAACATGTTTTGCACCCATATGTGAAAGATAAGACATTTTAAGCATAGACATGATGGATGGAGCATTTTTCAAGCATTATGCACTTCTTTTCAAGATTGATTCATTTCATGGTACATGAAGTGCCTTTGCGGCAAAAAGAAGCTTATGCTCCCCCATGAATGCAACATAGGCTAAACATTCACAATGATATCCGGCCTTTGGCCCAAATGCAAGAACAAGGCATCCAAGCACAATCTAAGCATGAAAAGCACATTTAGACCAAACCGTGACATGGATACACAACTACACACGAGTGGAGCAAATTTCATCGAAATTAGTCAAGTTAAGCATTTATTTCAAAAGGGGCTATCTCACCACCCATATATCTCAAATATTCCAAGAGCATAGCCTCACATCACCATTTTTCCACACATATAACCAATATCTCACAAATAGCCAAAGAGACTCAAATATGGCATATGAAAGAAGCTCATCACCCTAAAATGCAATATGACACAAATGCAACATGATATGTGACAAGATGGCTATCCTACCATGGTTTGTACACCAAGCAAAGCATGTATATACATCAAAGTAAACATGGTATGATACATATGGTACAAAAAGGAAATCCCCCAAGAGTCAACTAGAAAGGGCAACAAACCCCAAGTTCCCCCGCAAGCGCACAAATGTAGCTTGGTCGAGAGGCTTTGTAAAGATGTCGGCTAGGCGATCTCGGGTAGGGACATGGCTCAAAACAATGGTTCCTTTCTCCACATTGTCCCTCGGGAAATGATACCTCACTTCTATATGTTTGGTTCTGGAGTGAAGCACTGGGTTTTTGGCTACGCTTATGGCATTGGTGCTATCACAAAGAAGTAGGATCTCGGGTGCACTCCTCACCAAAGTCTCGCAAAGTGTAAGAAATCCACAACAAGCGGGAGCAACAACTCGCGGCGGCAAAGAACATACTCCGCCTCTGTGGTAGACTGAGCTACACTAGACTGCTTGCGGGAAGACCATGAGACCAACGAAGAACCAAGAAACTGACAAGTACCAGAAGTAGACTTCCTCTCGACTCGACAACCAGCAAAATCCGCATCGGAAAAACCATGAAGAGACAGAGTCGAGGAGGAAGAATACCAAAGGCCAAGACCGGGGGCGGATCGAAGGTACCCGAAAATCCTCTTGACGGCTGTCGATGTGATGTCCTCGGCGAAGCTCGAAAACGAGCGCACGGACACACACGCGAGCGTATGTCCGGCCTCGTCGCCGTCAAGTAGAGGAGGGAGCCGATCATGCTCCCCGTACTACCGCCGGTCCACCGGTTCTCCGTCCTCATCCGCATCCAAAGTTGCCGTACTCCCCATGGGAGTCGACATCGGCTTCACATCTTGCATCTGGAACTTCCTCAGCATGTCTTTCGTGTACTTGGTTTGGTGCACAAATGTACCGTCCTTCACTTGCTTGATCTGTAGCCCGAGAAAATACTGCAACTCGCCCATCATGCTCATCTCGAACTCCCTGCTCATCTCATCTGCAAACTTGGCAACAAGGTTATGTGACGAGCCACCAAAGACAATATCATCCACGTAAATCTGAACAATCAGCAAGTCATTTCCATGCTTGAGGAGAAACAAGGTTCTATCCACGGTACCCATCACAAACCCTCTCGCTCAAAAGAAAACCTCTCAATCTCCCATACCAAGCACGGGGCGCCTGTTTCAACCCATACGAGCCCTTTTCAACCCGTATACCCCTGTGTGGGTACAACTCGCTCTCAAACCCGTGTGGTCGCTTCACATACACCTCCTCCTCTATGACCCCATTCAGAAAAGCACTCTTCACGTCCATCTGAAACAACTTAAACCCTTTAGCCACGGCAAAGGCTAGAAGGATCCGAATTGCCTCAAGACGGGCCACAGGAGCAAAGGTCTCCTCATAGTCGATCCCCTCCTTCTGACTAAACCCCTGAGCAACAAGTCTGGACTTGTTCCTCACAACCATCCCATTCTCTCCCTCTTTGTTCTTCCAAACCCACTTGGTTCCTATGGGATGGCAATTTGGAGGTGGTTCAACTAACTCCCACACTTGGTTCCTCTAAAAATTTTCCAACTCCTCATGCATAGAATTGACCCAGTTTGCATCAGATAAAGCATGTCCAATGTCCTTGGGCTCAAAAGTAGCAACAAAAGCAAGCATGAGCAAAATGAGAGGAATTCCGGACCTCGTCCGTGTAGTGCGTTCATCAATGTTCCCAATGATCTTCGACGGGGGATGCACTTCTTGAATCCGCCGGGGAGCCTCACGCCTCGAGACTACCTCCCCCTCAACTTCAGCTTCTCTCGCCTGGACCTCTTGTTGCACCGTCGTTGTCCATGATGTAGACGGTCCATGTTCCAAAGTGGTTGTAGGGGAAGTAGTGGGTACATGCTCGGCTTCGGGCTCATGGTTCTCCCCATCATCATCTCCGGCTTCATCTTTCTCCTCCTCAAAGAGGTCCTCGGCCATCTCTTCATCACCCGCACATTCAAAGCCAAGAGAGGTACATGGCATTGTCTCGTCGAAGGTCACCTCGCAAGTCTCCATGATTTTGTTAGTCTCAAGGTTAAGCACCCTATAGGCTCTAGAATGGTTAGCATATCCAAAGAAAATACCATCACTAGACCTAGCCTCAAATTTGTCGAGTTTTCCCTTCTTCAAAATAAAACACTTGCGGCCAAAAACTCGGAAGTGACTCACCTTAGGTGCCCGACCATGCATAAGCTCATAACAGGTCTTCTTCTTGAAAGCTCTCAATAAAATCCGGTTGGAAACATGACAAGCTGTATTGACCGCCTCAGCCCAAAACCTCCTAGGAGTCCTGTGCTCATCGAGCATCGTCCTAGCCATCTCACAAAGAGTCCGATTTTTCCTTTCCACGACTCCATTTTGAGGGGGCACATAAGGGGTCGAATACTGGTGTTCAAGACCTAGATCACGACAAAAGGCATCAAAACGAGAGTTCTTAAACTCACAGCCATTATCCTTGCGGATAGCTCGAATAGCATTCCCATGCCTCTCGTTTTTCAACCTCACAATCGGATCTCGAACAAAACCAAAAGTCTCACTCTTATCCTCCAAGAAGAACACCCGGGCATAGCGAGAGTAATCGTCCACCACAACAAGGACGTACCACTTCCCACCCACCGAGCGAACTCGAGCCGGCCCAACAAGGTCCATATGAAACGGCTACGTCGGACGCTCGGTCATGACATCGGTCAGGGGTGGATGGGGAGTGGCTACCATCTTACCATGCCTACAAGGAGCACAAACCAAATCCTTCTCAAACTTCAACTTCGGCAATCCTCGGACAAGGTCAAGACCACTCAAGCGGGAAACCAAATCAAAGCTCAAGTGTCCCAACCGCCTATGCCATTTCCACAAATCGAGAAGAAGGACCGGCCATCAAACGGCGAGCGGGGCCCAAAGAACGAGAGAAATCGGCCACGAAAATCGACCCTCGGGGATGATCATACGGACAAGATCACCTCGAGAATCAAGCAAGCGAGACTCGCCAGACTTGAAACGCACCTCAAAACCCTCATCAAGCAACTGAGAAACCGAAAGCAAGTTAAAACCCAAAGACTTCACAAGAGCCACTCTCTTCAACGTTACCTTGTCACTCACATGCACAACACCCTCTGAAAGCACCCTACCTCGTCCATTGTCCCCAAATGTGATGTACATCTTTTCCTTCAACGGGGTGAGAGGCTGGAGAACCACTTCTTATCTCCGGTCATGTGTCGAGAACACCGGAGTCGATCAACCAAATGTTCTCCAAGCCTCCTGCCTGCAGTCAGAAACAAGAACGAGAATGAGCTAGCGACTCGACACTGGGGTTAGCACAAAGAAAGTTAAACCAGTGTCGAGCCATCTGCTCAAAAGAGGGGTTAGCAAACATCACTCCCTTGCCACCAAACTTCCCATGTCCCATGGGAGGAGTACGAGCACCACGAGGGGGAAAACGTGGTTCGTAGTTCCTCTGGAACCCAAAGCTGCGATCATCTCCCCTAAACCCGTAGCGAGGACGAGTAGGAGGATGTCCAAAGCAAAACCACCTCGAGCCCGACCAAACCTCTCACCAAAGACGCACACCATCATCTCTCCCGACAAACCTCTCACCACCACCTCTCCGTGGGAACCTCGCCAACACTCCTCACACTTCCCACACCCCGTGGAAGTGGCACTCTAGGCTCGGGAATACCGCGAGACTAGCGATACCGTCTGGTTTGCTTGCTCCCTAGCAAGCCTCTCATCCCTCTTCCTCTTGTAGCAAAACTCTACAAGATGCCTCTCCTTGCCACAATACTCACACCCGAAGGGGATGGGTTTTGGTTTTGGCTACGGCTTCTCTCTAGGCTTCTCACCCTTCTCACCCACAAACTTCACGGTTTCGGAAATCATTTGTCTTAGGTGGGAATTTGGGTGGATCTTGGGTTGTGTCAAGCTTGTTGCAAAGGTGGTTGGGCTTTGGTGTGAAAGAGTTCTTGGGTGCTTTTGGGAGTGGGACTTGGATCTCTCCGATCACCTCAAACTCGGGGTTAGACTCCACACACTTCTCGTACACACTCTCCCCACTGTTCTCTCCCACTTTCTCACCCAACTTCTCAAACCCCAAACCACGACCATCAGCTCTCTTGAACTCCTCAATCATGATTTTCAATTGAGGTTCCTACCCGGACAACCAACCCAACACCTTCCTCAAATAGTCATTCTCCTCATAGATGAAATCCAAACGGGAAGTAAGTTCAAGATTACGCAAAGTGACTTCATCACAAGCTAGAACATGCATTTGCAACGGGAGATTTCAAAGATGCTTCCAAAGAACTAATGGTAGAACGAGCATCGACAAGCTTAGCATGCATAGTAGGACATGATTTGCAAGCACCAAGCAAAGTAGGTCTAGCCTTAAGCTCATCATGTTCAGTCCTAAGAGCATCTAGTTGAGCCAAAATAGAAGCATTCTTCTCATTAAGCGAGTTTGATCTCATTCAACCAAGCATCACATTCAACACATTCAACATCATCGCGGAGGAGTAGGAGCAAGTTTCAAAGAGTCATTCTCAAGTTTCAATTCAAGCAATTTTGACTCTAACTCTCCTACTTTTTCACTAGCATTCTCAAGCCGAGCCCTAAGATCTTTCCTCATCTTTTTGGCATCTCTCAAAGCACACTATCACGGTTATCAAGCAAACCATTCAACCTAGCAATCTCGGCAAGCAAAGAGTCGGGATCACGGTTTACCTCATCCTCCGAGTCGGAGTCGCCGTCTTCCTTCACACTCTTCTTGCTGCTCGAGCTATGGGCCATGCCACAAAAGCCCTCGAGCGCCACACGGCTCGGCCCCCCGCCGAGGTTCCGGCTTGCACTCTTCTTGCCATCGCGCCTCCCGGCGTCTTCATCTTCGCCGCTTGAGCTTGATCGCTCCTCGCTTGAGCTTGAGTCGACGTCGCTCGCACCGGCCACCATCGCTCTTGCCTTGTTCTTCTTGTAGGCGCTCTTGCTCGGCCGCCGCTTGTCCTTGTCCTTGCTCTTGGACTTGTTGAAGTGCTTGCCCTTGGAGGAGTACTTGTCTTCACGCCTCGGGTGCGCCTTGTACTCGTTCACCTTGTACTTGTTCTCCTCCGGTTCGGGCACTCGGCGATGAAGTGGCCACGCTTGCCACACTTGTAGCACGTCCCCGAGCTCCGCCTTGCGTTCCTCCGACTCTCGTGTAGTCGTTCAAACCTTCTTGAGAGCAAGGCCGGCTCCTCCTCGCCCAAAGACATCAAACTCCTCATCCGGAATGGACCTAAGAGAGGACAAAGAAAAGCGTCGACGGGAAGGGTTAGATTTGCCCTTTGATCCTCCCACAAGAGCAAGACTATGGTCGGTCGAGCCCTCATGCTTGGATAGCAACTTCCCGTCAACCTCGGCCGACTTGAGCTTAGAAAAGAGGTCATCCAACTCGATAGTCAAATAATTCCCGTACTCCTTGATGGCCTCAACCTTAGCACCCCAAACACTTGGGTCCAAGACATGCAAGAGCTTCAAAGCCCGATCATGCTCGGAGTACGGAAAATCCTCAACATTAGCCTTCATGTTGTTCACGATGGCGATGAACCTCGAAACATCGCATCAATGTCCTCACCGGGAAGTGGAGTGAAATTCTCATATTGCATCCGGTAAGAGACAAAGAGGCGAGCCTTCACATGGTTATCACCACCGTGAGCAACCAACAACTTATCCCAAATTTGCCAAGCAAGATTCAAATGGCGAGCACGATCAAACTCGGATCACACAAGCTCCGCACAAGTGATCAACGGCTTTTGCATTAGCCTCATACTTGGCCTTGGCATCGGCATCGGTCGCCATAAGAGTATGGATGTTGACCGGAATAGCATAGGTCTTGTCAAGCACAAAAAAAATCCAACAAGCTTTCCTCGAAGAAAAATCATCATACGAGCCGCCCACTTGTGGTAACCCTTGCCATCGAAGTGCGGCGGACCGCCCCGCTCAACGTATGCCATCTTAGGATTCGGGACTTGTCAAAGTCGCAAAGAATCCGCACCAAGCTCGATACCAATTGAAGGATCGGATGGCGACTAGAGAGGGGGGGAGTGAATAGGAGCCGATAAAAGTTTTTCCCAAAGAACCCGGCCTATGTCCTACTCCAATCCCGGTCACACACAAGCGATGGATCGAGTCACGCACCAATCGCCAAGACCACGAGGTTATGGATCAACCTCTAGCCTTAGGAACGATTCCTAAAAGCATACGCGGAAGCACTAGAAAGGGAGGAAGGAATCGAACCAAGAAGCAAAGCACACAGGCTCTGGCGGACTGTCCGCGCAGGAGGGGCGGACCGTCCGCAAGAGCCGCGCGGACCGTCCGGCCGGGTATCGCGGACTGTCCGCACCCGAGCCGCGGACCGTCCGGCCCGAGCCGCGGACCGTCCGTTAAATCACACGGAACGACCCAAAGACACCCCGGTGCCACGGACCATCCGCGGGGAGCACGCGGACCGTCCGCCAAGCACCCGCGGACCGTCCGCCCGACATCGCGGACCGTCCGAAACTTCGTCCAACCAAAAACCAAAATCACAACGGATCGAAACAAAGGACGAACAAGAACACGAAGAACTCGGGACGAACTTGAGCCACGTGGACCGTCCGCGACCTCCACGCAGACCGTCCGCCAGGTGCGGACAGAGCGAAAAAACGGCCCCCGACCTCGAAAGTCAACTCCCCCAAATCATCATCGGATTTCCCAAACGGTTGAAGCTATGGAGACAAGGGTTTGGGTACACGAAAAGCGTCACACAAGGATGCTATAGCCCAAAAATCTTGCCTCCTAACTCCCTAAATCACCGGGAATCGTGAATCCTTTGAGCACCACCAAAACCTAGAGCACCGAACGAAAACTCACGAATCGAAGTAGTTTCCCGGCGTTTGAGGGCACAAGATCAAGCACAAAGATGCACAAGACATCTATCCATGTTTTCCTCAAAGAAATCCGGGAAGAAACTCACTCAAATCCGTGGAATCACACCGGGAACAAAGGCACGAAAGTGAGCACAAAAAGCCACGAAAAACAACCCCGAATCTTCTATACAAACTAGGAAAGATTCACAAGGTCTAGCATGCCGCCCTAGCATCCATCCCTCTCAACAAATCTCTCATGAAGCTCTCATGCTAGCCTAGAGAAAATAGGAAGGAAAATAGCTACGAAAAATGATAAAGAGAAGGGGGGAAATGAAACCCTAAGTCGCGGAGAGAGAGAGCCATCAACACACACTCATGGCTTATATATCAGGTCCCGCCGGAGTGGTAAATGACTCGACTACCCCTAACTACACTATCGGCGATACAACCCACGTAGGGGCATTTTGGTAATGTTTGTGGGTCTTCCCATCGGACGGCCACGCCTTTGCCGCACCCCCGCGTCCTCCCGACGCAAGCCATGCGATCCCGCCGCGTGTCCTCCGCCTCGAAGCTTCCCGACACGCCCGGATCACGTCTCCGTCGTGTTGGGCCCTCGGACTTGGTTTTGAGGCCCAAACCAAGAAACCGTCCGCCGATGGTTTTGTGGGCAAACCACCAAACCCCCGCGTGCCGGTCCGGCGTCCCGCCAAACCACTTGACTTGACCGCCACCGTGCACCGGCTCACTTGTCCATGACTTCGTCTTGCTTGTGTCGCCACCATGTGGCCCGCACCCGCCCCGCCGTCCACCGGGTCCCTCGAACCGAGCCTACTTGTCTCTCCATCTCCCGGAGGCCCCTCAAGGCCGAAGACCTTTCGCGCCCGTTCTTCACCTCGCAACAACACGAACTAGGCCGCGGCCTACACCGCGCACTAAGCCAAGAGTCGGTCCAACACCCGTTGTCAATCACTCATCACTAAGGAGCGGTCATCCATCGACCACTAGGACGCTCCCGGTCCACAATTAACTTGCAGGGAATCTTCCCCTTCACACCGACGAACGGGCCCACCACGGCAGCCGGCCACATCACCGCGGGCGGGCCATCATCACGGCGGAGACCCGCAGGGGCCGAGGCGAAGCCGTCACGTCCACCGCCACGCCCCCCACTATGCGCGCGCGCGCGGCCGCAGCGCCTAAAAAGACGCGCCCGCGCTGCAAAAACCGCAGCCTCGACTGCGAGGCATTAAATGATCAGGTCCCTTGCCAAGCAAGGAGAACCCTCGAGCGGGGCGAACCCCTGGCTCGAGACAAGAGCAACCCTCGACGGGATATCGACGTGAGAAGGCCACCCGGGACCTGCTTGATGTAAAGCAGGCACCACGGGTGCCCATGCCGCGTAAAACCCTCGAGCAAAGACGGGCCCTTGGCTCAAAACGTAGGCAGCCCTCGATGGGATATCGACGTGAGAAGGCCACCCGGGACCTCGCTTGATGTAAAGCGGGCACCGCGGGTGCCCATGCCGCGTAAAACCCTCGAGTGGCACGAACCCTCGGCTCAAATCGAAAGCAACCCTCGACGGGACATCGACGTGAGAAGGCTACCCGGGACCCGCCCGATGTAAAGCGGTGCACCGGCGGGTACCCATGCCACGTAAAACCCTCGAGCGGCACGAGCCCCCGGCTCGAGATAACATCAACCCTCTAAAGAGGGCGCGCGCGCGTGAGAGGGTCGCCCAGGGTCTGCTTGAAGTAAAGCAGGCACCGCAAGCACCCATGCCGCGCTGTGCTATCAACCAGCACCTCCGAGGCTAGCTCGCCCCGGACCCCTCGACGGCCGCAAACGTGAAAAGACGGGGCCGCCCAGGCGCCACCCCGCACGGCCCTACTGATCAGAGGTCCGAAGCCTGACCCTCGACGGGTTCGAACAGGCGCCACAGATCGCGAGTTAGGGACGACGAGGGCACGTGCATTCGAGCCGTTCCTCGAGCCCGTCGGCTCGAGGGTGCCCCACATGTCGTGTTCGAGAGCCGGCCGAGGGCGGCTAGCCGGGGGATCCCACCGAGGGAGAGCTTCCGCGCCCTCGGTTCCTAGCGAACGGGTCCGAGCCCCACCTAGCAAACCCACGCAAGCGCTTCCATGGACGTGTCTCCGACCGCGCAGCCTACCCTTATCGAACGGGGCATGGATGTCCACTTGAACCACCCGCTAGCAGCTCGACGAGGAATCCGCAATCCGCGACCCGCTCGATGGGGGTTGCGGAAACCTCACCCTCCGTCCCGCGGAGGGACGGCGAGGGCGCGTTAAAAAACAAGTCGCCAGGCTCTACCCGATCGCCTCGAACGGGCCAAGGCTCGGGGGCTTGGCGCACGGCCACACCTCCTTGAAATTGCACCCGCCGGGAGACAAGTGTCAGCGGTGCGTGCACCCCCGAAGCCGGCTGAAATACCGCCGATGCCGGTTGGCATATGTGCCACGCCTCTCTGACCAAAATTCTCGCGGTTAACCCCTGCAGGAGTATCCACACTCCTGCAGGGCTTCGGGGGCTAGACCCGCGGGTCCGCTGACGCGGCCCCACGGAAAGCGTTCGCAGAACAAGGAGGGAAGAACGTCCTATCAGCAGTTTCCAGCATCTGCGGGGGCCTCAATGGCAAACCCACAGATGCTCGGGGGCTACTGTCGGGGACAGCCCTAGGGGTCCCCTTAAACAATGGGGAAAACCTCACTTAAAACCCGCAACGAGACCCAAATACGTTAAGCCTAACCATGCGGGTGCCTAACCATGCGGGACGCGGCCCACCGGGACTCCGACGGCCCATCGAGGCGGCCCGCGTAAGGATCCCCTCGAACGAGCCCGCCTCGTTCGAGGCCGCGCGCTCCCTTCGAGCGGGCATCGCCCCGCTCGAGGGGGCGCACTTCCCTCGAGCGGGCTCCGCCTCGCTCGAGGGTACGCCCCGCCCTCGGCCGGGGTCCGCCACGCTCGAGGGTGCCCCTCACGCGTGCGCCGGCCCCGTACACGGGCATTTAACGCCCCGACGCGCGGGGACGGCGCCATCATGCGCCCGGACTCGCACCCCGTGCCGCCGCACCAACTCCCCGGGGAGGAGCCCATCCCCGCCACCGTGGGGAGGGTACTATGCGGTGCGGCGGGGTGTCGGTCCGTGACACCGCGCGCACGCCCCAGGACGGCTAACATGCCGAGCCCTCGAAAGGGGGCCGCGCACCCTCGATGTACTTTCTTGTGACCCTACGGGGGTTAGGGTGGAGGCGCTAGGCCGGTGGACCGCCATCCCCGCCAGCGCACCGGCGTGGCCGCCGTACCCACGCGTGCGGGCGCACGCCGGCCCCGTAGCAACGACTCCGGCCCCGTGAAGCGCATCGGGAAGGAACGCCGTTCGCCTACTCCTCGTACGCCGTACGGGCCCGCGTCGCACCTCCCTCGAGCATATCGGAGGACATCACCGCCATCCGTCGCTCTCCTACCCTCGAACCGCCACCGTTCGGGTACAAGTCGAGCCATGATGACCGGATCGCCGCAAGGATCACCCGGACGGCCGCCCACTCTACAAAGCATAGCACGTCGTGCTTCTCCACGTAGCTAAATAGCGCGGCATGCATGTAATTCGCCTCCCCCTTGATCTATAAAAGGGGGACGAACCCCCCAGCCGCGGGGGGAGACACGAGAGACACAGAACGGCGACACGCTCAAGGCCACAGACCAAGAGCACGCCGTGCACTCACTCTCTTATTCTCCCACAACATCTTCGACCACTCCACTAGGGACTTGGAAGCCACGCTTCCTCTCCCGCCTCGCTTGTAGCAGCCCCACTACGGTGCACCCGGTGCTAAGCAATATAGTGCCGTGAGCACACCCCCGTTGGACGTACGGCCCCCTCGGCGGGAACCGGGATAAAACCCCGTGTCACTTGTTGCTTAGCATCGACCATTGAGGGATAGACCTCGGCGCTATCTACGGTTAGTGTCGGGACCATATTCCGCACCGACAAGGCTAACACTAACCCATCCACCGAGATGTTCTCTTTGTCCTCTTTGATGTCTATGCCGATGAGGAGTTCGACGTGCTAGGAGAGGACGAGCCGGCGTTTCGACGAGGAGGTTCGAGAGGATGCATGAGAACCGGGTGAACATGAGGAGGAACACGAGGACATGCTTCCAATGCGACAAGCCGGGACACTTCGTCGCCGACTACCCGAGAAGGTCGAGAACAAGGATGGCTACAAGCACAAGTCAAGAACGAATGGCAAGTACCGATCGAGGTGTGACCACAAGAGCCAGCACAAGAACAAGCACAAGGAGGAGCGACGATCGAAGAAGAAGGAGAGCCGAGGCAAGGCCCGAGCAATGGTTGGAGCGAGCGACATCGACTCCAGTTCTGCGTACTCCACCTCGAGCTCAAGTAGCAGTGAAGATGATGGTGATCGTTGCAAGAGTAGGAAGTCATCCAAGAACCTGAGCGGGCTGAGCTGCTTCGCGAGAGACGGCTTCTGCACCATGGCGCTGAGCTCCGGCGAAGAAGAAGAGCACACGGAGCGACTCGGACTCGACTCCGACGACGAGGTGCGTGATGAGCTTCCCTTCTTGTGGCAAAAGAATGAACGGCTTGGCTCGTTGCTTGATAATCGTGATGACATGCTTAGAGAGGCCAAGAAAATGAGAAAAGAGCTTAGGGCTTCACTCGAGGATGCTAGGACTAGAGTGGTTGAGCTAGAAACACAGAGTTCTTGATAGCAAGCTTGAAATTGATTCCCTTAAGTCTAGCCTTGTTTCGATGAGGTTGATTGTGTTGATTGCTCAATTTTCCTTGCCGATCTTGCTTTGTTTAAGGAAAAGCATGCCTCCAAGTGTGAGGAACTAGATGTGCTTAGGGTTGAAGTGGCCGAGCTTAAATCTAGATCCGCTTTGCTAGGTGCTTGCACTTCTTGTCCTGTCTAGCATGCTAAAATTGATGAGATGCATGTTTAGGATCGCTTCCCTT
This sequence comes from Cenchrus americanus, assembly GCA_947561735.1. Taxonomy (NCBI): domain Eukaryota; kingdom Viridiplantae; phylum Streptophyta; class Magnoliopsida; order Poales; family Poaceae; genus Cenchrus; species Cenchrus americanus. The sequence goes on from OX387243.1 coordinate 108,552,278, forward strand.
GAGGCTAAGCCGAAAGAACCAATGCCTACTTCTTGCTCTACCGGTGAAATGTGTGCTTTGAAGAATTTGGAACTTGCGCATTATGTTGATCACTTGCAGGATGAGAATGATAGGCTGAGAAAGTTGATGGGTTGGTTGTCTGGTCATGAGCCTCAGTTGAGGATAATGATCGAGTCCTTCAAGAGGCAGGATGGTGAGGGACTTGGGGCAAACAAGGTTGGTGAGGGAAGTAGAGAGAATATCCCGCAGCCACCAAAAACCCACCACAAAAACGATTTCCCTCCCAAACCTAATCATCTTAGGAACCGACTAGACACAACCCCGCCTCCACCGTGTTTCGAAGCGTCCCCTCATCGAGGTGACTAAATGTGACACAAATACCGATCCCCAGGAGGTCGGTCACACATTTATTACAACGGTGGAATCAGTCTTTTACATCACGGTGACACAGAGGGCACGGTAGTGCCAACGCTACAAGGAACAACACAAATGCTAACGACCACACTACAATGGCAAAGGCTTCCATAGCCTCCTCAGAGTACCACACCATGGAAGCTTTCGGTAGGGGCCCTGGGTACACAGGCACGGTTGGGTGTAGGGCACGACCTACTCAACGTCTTCGGGAATGTAATCGGGATCCTCCTCTATAAAATAGTTAGTAAAACAAGGGTGAGCACATACGTACTCAGCAAATCCAACCCCACCCACGGAGGGGCTTATAAGCAGAACCATGCATAAGGTATAACAAGGATCAGGTTAAGGTTCATTTTGCAAACTTACACATGCAGGGGTTCATTTCAAAAAGGTTTTCGCAAATCATCTTCATAACCCAAGTAACTCAAATGTTTTAGGAAAAACCACTGTGGAACTAAAGGACTTCCCGTCCGCCGTAGCCCGGGCACACAGCCACACACACTCCACCAGAAAACAACTCACACCGGAAAAACATCCCATCCCAAACACTAGTTTTTGTGACCACACCGTGACTCATCCAATATCGTGGACACGGCTATTCGAATAGGTTTGACACTCTGCAGAGGTTGTACATCTTTACCCACAAGTAGGGTACCGCCACACGAACACCTTAGTGTCGGCGCGGATCCTATCAAAGCCATTACCCACCTTAGCTAACACTACGAGCCACCACGGAAGCACCCAAGGGGTTATACCACATAACCGGGGCGTACCTCACACAGAGCGTACCCCTGCTCCCTGGTCTCCCGCTGCTCACCCGCACACCCGATGGCAAGTAGATTAACTAGTGGGGTTTATGCTAAGCCGTTGCCACATACAACGGTCGAGTGGTTGTACGATGATTTGGGTCAGGTGAGATGTCACGCAACCCGGTCCTTAACCGACAAGATGGACAACTCCCAACACGCTCAACCACACAGGTACGAGCTCACCCATACTCCTGACACACACGTCCATCCCGTCTATCCAGTTCTTTACTCATTTTCCAAACATATCCCCTTTTTGTTTTTGAAGCACTCACACGTTTTGAAAGCACTCACACATTTTGAAAGCACATTTTAAAGCAAACATTCGAGGCCAAAACAAGGTTCGGTCATGGCAATCAAGGGTGGCTATCCTACCATGTTTTGCGGTAAAACAATATGCAATTTATAAAATGGGTATAGGGTATATTTATAAAACTTAGGACGAGAAGCATGCATCAAAGGATGAGATTGAACTTGCCGTCTTCGAAGTCTTCGGGGAGTGCGGCTCGGCGTTCGGGACCTCGGGCTCGCTCGCGGTAGTCGGCTCCAAACTCCGGCTCGGGGTACCTTCCTTCGTTTACTCCGTCGGCTATAGCGCACACACGAGCATGAAAGCAATCAATAACAAAGATACACATTTCCTCCGGCTGAGCTCGTGGAAGGTAATTAGATAAAATAGAGGAATAAATATTATGCAATGGTTCTGGGTGACGGATGGGTGATGGTATACCCGGCACGGGCGTGGGAAAGGTTGGGCGCGATTTGGATTAAAATTGCGCATGAAATGTGTTGACGGTGAATTTCCGTCAACCTAGAGTACTTGTTATACATTGGTTTCGATTATGATTTGCAACTAACCGGCCACTAGGCATACTAATGATATAACAAGTTCACACTTGCATGTCGATTTTGGAGTTTGTTGTTTACGCAGAAATCTACGCTAATGAGGAGACTTTCGGAATAAGTTCACCAAGCACTTTGGAAGAAGATCATGAAGCCCGACAAGAGTCAAGACACGCGATGAACATGACTCCAAATGACCCGAGGACCGAAGCGTCAACGTGCAAATCTTCGGGGACTCAATCGGAAAACGGCGAAGCTTGCATAGCAAGGATTCAAGCCTTAACCGTGAAGGAAACGACGTCAAAGGCCCACATGCAAGTGCACACGAATAAGGGATCACGGGAGAAGCAACCGGGGAGGAAACCGGGGGCCGAACCGGGCCGAAGTGGGCTCGGGCCGGCCGGCTCGGGCCGACCGGCCCGGCCCACTCGGGGTCGGTTCGGTCCCCCCTTTGCCCTAGATGTTCATCTATTTATTCCCTCCGCCGCCGTCGACCGACGGATCGAACAAATCATCCTACCGACGCCAATCACCGAAAACCGCCGCCGCAAGATGAGGGGGAGAGAGTTAGATGAGCTCGTCGCAAGGATCAACATCGGCGGAGAGAAGGAAGCAAGAGGACTCCAAGCCGCTGGCCTAGGGGTGTTCCCAAGCTCCATCGCCGCCATCTTCATCGACGACGTTCTCCGGAGTCTCCATCACCCCTATGTGCTTCAATCCGTGTAAGATGATGGGGTAATGTCTCCGTTCATCCCTAGGATTCGATGGATGCATGCTATGTGATCGCTACTCGGTTTGTGGTTTCAATCTATTGTTTTCATGTTGATGATGCTTTGATGATTAAGGTTAGCTACCGTGTTTTTCGGGCGTATGATATCCGCTACTCCCATAGATTCCATCAACATACCGTGTCCATCATAGGTCTAGTCATGAATACCTTCGCGTAGTGACAAGTACGAGACGAGGGAAAGGGCGAAACCGTGGTCACAACCCCCGGGTAGATTGGTTTACCGCTTTCGTGTAGTAGATGCATACCATGTTATCCTAGATCCTAGGGAGGGAACGCTTATCTTTCTTGCTCACTCTCTTGTGTTCACCCTTTATCATCTAGTTTAACCCTAGATTTGTTTGATCAACTTAACTTAGATTAACTTAGGTTAGATTGTCTTTACTTTTAGATTAATACTCTCTTTCAAAGGTTTTCCATTCGACTAGATTAGTACTTGGTTAAGCGCTAGTAATCCCCTTGCTCCGCGGATTGACAAGAACCTTGGGAATCCCGTGGTGAAAAAGGTGTAGGTCCGTACGCTTGCGGATCGTAGGTGGATACGAGTTTTATCCGTCAACAAGCCCCTTTTTCTGGCGCCGTTGCCGGGGAGCAAGCCAGTTTGCTACGTTTAATCTAGTATTAATTTTGTTGATTACTAACACCTAACCCTTATTTTCTAAAAAAAAAGAAAAAAATCTTTTTTTTTGTTTTTCTTTCTACTTTTCTTGTGCCTAGATGGATTTGTTCACCTCACCATTGGACGACGAAGAGATGTCGCTAAGGGGAGCTAGCAATGTCGTCAAAGGAAGACATTGAGATGCAAAAATCAGATTTGACGCTTGCTACAACCCACTATGAAGTGAAGCCCGGAATCATCAAGTTAGTGGCGACAAAACCATTTAGAGGATTGGAGGATGACAACCCATATAGACACATTAAGGAATTCACGATGTTATGCAACACGGTGCAACAAAAAGGAGTTCCGGCCACTTGGTTGAAGTGGAATCTTTTTCCGTTCTCTCTCAAAGATGAAGCACGAAGATGGTACACACTTGCGTCCGTTGAAGCAAAAGGAAATTGGGATGAGCTAGTGAAGAAATTTCTTTTGAAGTTCTTTCCCATAAGCAAGGTCCAAGACTTAAGGAGGCAAGTGCTCACTTTCAAGCAAGGAGAGGATGAAGGAATTGATGAAGCATGGGACCGCTTTAATGAACTACTTGAGCGAGGCCCGAACTTGGGATTTTCCGGTGACTTGATGTTGCATACCTTTTATTTTTCACTAACCCCTAACTCGTCTCGTTTTGTAAGCATGTGTGCAGGCGGTGATATAATGGATAAAACAATTAGTGAAGCCGCACAAATCTTACAAAGGATAAGCAATGGACAAAGAACAATACGAGATTGGCAAAGATGTTGTCGAGAGGAGAAAAACGACAAAAGCAAGCCCAAGGTGCTTGCCGAAATTTCTGAAAAAGATGAACCGAAGGTCAAGGAAGATGAACCGACCATACAAGAAATTGAAGATCCACTTCCCAAGGTAACAGAAGTCATTTCGGATGTTAAAAATGTTGAAACTAACATGAATGTAGGTCGAAGTATGTGGAATGCTAGACCATTGGCGGAGTTCAAGCAATCCGGTTGGGTTCAAGTTGATTTCGCCCCACTAATTAACTACCGAAGGAAGGAGGAACGCCGACACGTTGCCAAACTAATTGAAGATATATTTGATCAAGAGATGAGTGGAGAGTCAATCCAAAAGATGTTTGAAGAAGAAAGAGAAGAAGGAGATGAAGGATGGATCGACCGGTTTGATAACTCAAAGATTTATGATGAAGGGAGAGAAGAGTACAACCGTGATGAGCCTAGTGACTCAAAGGATAAATGGGAGGAGATAGGACTCAAGCTAGATGATAGCTTGTGTGCTATTGAAGCCTACACACTAGCAAATCAAGACATGGAAGTACTCAAGGATGGAGGAAAGAGTGAATCAACAATGAACGATCTTGACGACATGTGGTACATGGAAGATAAAGAAAGCAACATACAAGTCTTTGAAGATGAAGATCTGGTTGATAAAGAAGACTTCAAAGAAGAGATGAATGCGTACATAGTTGAAGGATTACATGTTCCACATGATGAGTTGAAGAAATTGCAAGATGGTGATGAAGAGGCAACTGCACTTGTTGAGATCGATTCGCCTTCAACACCGCTTGATGAACCAAATATCGCTCTTGTTGAAAAATCTCTAAGGCCAAGGTACGTGCTGAAATCTCAAGATATTATTGGTATTGATGTTGATAAATTCAAATACTCATGCTCAACCAATAGTATGAATGATAGTTTAAATTCTACGCCTTGTTCCAATAGTGATAATGTTGATAGGCTAGATTTTCTTGAGAATGAAAAAGAGGAAACATTTAAGTTTGATCCAATTAATCTCGCATCTAAAGAACCTTTGCCTAATGATGAGCTAAGTGCTATGCATGAAACATATGCTTCTTTTATTTACACCTTGACTTGTTGCTACAATTCACATGTGGTGTTAATTATGGACGCGTATGTTTACAATAAGTTTTGTAAATCTCGATCATGCTTTGCGCTTGGTCAAGCTAATGACCTTAAAGAATCATATGTCGGGAAAGGCCCGATTTTCGCTAACCATGTAGACAAGGCTTGAATAATGAAAAAAGAAGTCATGCCTAAAAGAGTTGCAAGATAAATCATCAACCTCTCCGAATCCCGCGATGGATGCTGCTGTCTTCATCAATTTGAGAGCTTGTTCAGAGGTGTACAAATGAAGAAAATGAGATATCCAGAAGCTCCATCAAGTTACCATTCCAACGCATCAAGAACCAACAAGTTTGAAGACCCGTGCAAGGAGTTATGGAGGAAACATTGAGCGTTGCACGTTCTGAAATTTCAGGACAGATTTCATCGCCGAAGTAAAACGGACGTAACTCTCTTGTCCGGAGTCCGATTTGAGCAAATAAAGACTCGTTGGAAAGGAAATTTTGTGCAATGTGCAATGGAGTAGAGGTTGAGTATACTTTCTGTTCTGTACATTAAAAAAAATTCATGGAGTGAAGGCAGCACCGAAGGATGATAAAGAAGGAGATAACGATGAAACAAAAGGATGCTTTGGGCAAGTCTTCTATAAGTGATCAAGCACAACATGGGAAGTAAATTAAAGCTGCATTGGTACCTTTTATTCTTGCATGAAGGGCCATGGCTATGCAACGAAAAGAAGGTATGTGAGAAAGTCGAGCTCTATGACTTTAAATGAAGCGCTTTTCGGGAGGCAACCCATTTCTTTATATTTTTACTACTCTCTTAGAGAAAATAAAGAATGGCACTATCTTATGATGATCAACTTGTGGTTATTAATCTAAGTTCAGTTTTCCTTTCTAGAACCACCATCATGTTCATGATAATATTTATTTGTTCGCATGCATTGCATTTTGTTGTCCTCGTGATGTTTTTTGTGTATACATGTTTTGCACATAGTTGGCTTGGTTGTTTTATATACTTAATGATGTATGCTTCATTTTCCATGTTAATACTTCATAAGGCACTATGAGTATTTTCCTTTTGTGATCTTGTGTAAACGTGGTGTTTAAACATGATTGCGGACCATCATCGTTAAGTTCGATAAACCTAGCTGGCTTTTCATATGTTTTCATGTTGCTTTGGTTAGTTTATAAGCTTTGCAATGCGCTTAATTTTTCTTGTGCTATAAGAGTTATTGATTTAGGGATAGACATGGTGTTTTAACCCTAGATATATAAACCTTTATGGCTATGGAGAAATTCAGCAACCTAGTTGTAAACATGGTGTTTAGAACTAGGTGAAAACATTGTCTTATTTATATGCTTTCCTATCATGTGCATACACACCTTGCACCACGTACACTCATTAGGTTTTTATTCCTTATTAAACTAATTATGCCACAAGTTAAGAATCTTAGGAGACATTGTTGGATTGTTGGCAATTCTATCTACTCCCAACCGTCACCTTGGGGGTAGAATGTGCGTTTAAAATGTCTTACGGGGCAAGATAAAGACTCTCACTACAAGGAAATTGAAGGATGGCTAAGAAGTGCTTTGTCTTCTTCTTCCATGACTAGCAAAATGCTAAGCATGGGGGAGACCCTGAATCTTCAACACGGAAGTGCAACATGACGTTCTAGAAGATAGAATGATAAAGATCATTAACATCTCCGGATCAATGCGCAAGAAGCCACCAATCTCGTCAAAATTCTGCATGGTCTCGAAGGGAAAACACTGGATATTTTTGGATATTTAGAAGCCCCATGAAGTTACGATTCCAACAAATCAAGAATCAAGACAATCGGAGGTTCCTACAAGCGGTTATGCCCGAATCACCGAGTGCAACACGTCCTGAAATCAGTTTTAGACAGCACGCAGCGCTGAAGTAAAACGGACATAGCTCCCTTGTTTGAACTCCGTTTTCGATGAATGACCACACGTTGGAAAGGTAATTTCATAAGCTTTTCAATAGAGCTATATTTCGATATATGTTCTGTTCTGGACAGAGGGGAAAATCCATGAAAAAGAGACAGCAAGGAGATGATGAGAACAAGAAAGAGGAGATGGTGATGACAACATTGAAGAGAAGGGTGACCAATGACTCCATTAAGCATACAAGATCAAATTCAGAAGTTTAGGAGCATTAATAAATCAAGACAAAAGCAAAAGCCACAATGATACATGGAGATGCCGGAAGAAGGCAACGAAGGATTACAAAAGATGGTAACATCTCCATGGACCTTCTCTTTTCCAAACATAAATGCTTGTAAGTATGCCTTCAACATCAACTAGGTGCAACCTTTTGTTTTTCTCTTCAAAGAATAACATGGCTACTAGGAGGACAACCTAGTTTTCTTTTTACTTTTAATAGATAAGCATGACCATGTGTTCACCTCGATGTTCTATATTGCCTATGCTTACGAAAGATGATGAAAGTTGCCACTTTGTTTTACCTACATGAAGTTATACATGTCTTGGCTAATTGCTCTCTATAATATGATCTGAAATTAATTTAAATACCGGCTCTTTTATTTGTGGAGGTGAAATGACTATGCTCTAGACCCACATACATATCTTTGCTCTTTGATTTAAGTTTATGGATAGCCGGATAACTTGTTGTTTTTATGAAAACTTAACTTTTATGCTATCTACATATTTGTGATGCTCTTGCAAAGTTCTACCTACCAAAGCCATTTACATATATGTTTTATGATAACAAAACCCGTAGATTGCAAACATATGTTTTGATGAGTTGGATTAGGATTGATTTCTATGGTTAGAGACTAAGAAGCTGGTCATTCCTTTGTGTAACTTTTTCATGCTAGCCTTTTTGTCCATGCATTGTGGGTTTTCACATCGAAAATTTCACAAACTTCGCTGGGCATCCACCCTAAACCAAAAACATCTTTTTGTGATCACCTCCTTTTCCACAACCCAATTTGAGTATGGAGTAAAATTCTCGATGGAGATTCAAATATTCCGCAAGATTATGGAATTTATACTTACTTTAGCGTCATTTCCCCTCTCTTTTATGCTCGAGGACGAGCATCGTTCAAGCATGGGGGAGGAGTCATTCTCGACACAAATGCTATGTAAGTATTATGTTGCAAAAAGTTTTGAGGAGCGAAAGAAAAAAAAGAAAAAAATGAAAAATGAAAAAAAAATATGATAAGAAGAAAAGAAAAGTAAGAAAAATAGGAAGAATAAAGTGAAAAAAAAGAAAGAGAGAAAAATGAGAAGGAAATAAAATAAGGAAAAAAAATAAAGATGCTCCTCGGTTCTTTTTGCTTCATAAGTTCTCAAGTGCCTTGATGATAAATCCATACTCAAATCTTCCAACCATGTGCAATCCAATAACGAGGACTTCACTCGTGCCTCGGGATCATCCATTTGCCACTTGCACATGTCCACTTATCTAAATGTGTGTGTTTCGTCCCTCTCTCTTTCCAACATTTATTTTCCATGGCCATTTTGACGAGTCTCGGTAATTCCAATAGATCTCTCTCTTAATTTGACAATATTTCGGATGTATGTTTTGCTAGGATTGTTTTTAACCTTCCAAGCTCCACATAAGCCTTCCACTATCACATATGAGTAGAGTAGGTTGAAAATAATCTAGTATATGCTTGAGTGACTTGATGAGATGAGTGTTCCATGAGCTCTTGCAAGAGATTTTCACTTATGTTGGATATGCATCTTTTTGAAAATCTTCCATGTGACAAGGTAATGGTTTGAAGTTCACTTAAGTTTGAGAGCATCGTGTTAAATGTGGCTTGTTCTTTATTGTTAGTCTATCTTCCATAATGAAAAAGAAGCCGGTCACAACTTGAACCTTAAAAATAAATTTTTAAGAGAGAGCAATTTGTCTCGTCATGAATGACTAAGTGCAGGGATAACATTGGAAGGCAATGCTGATTTCCCTTTTAAGCGAGGACCACTTACTCGAGGACGAGCAAGGTTTAAGCATGGGGGAGATGTTGACGGTGAATTTCTGTCAACCTAGAGTACTTGTTATACATTGGTTTCGATTATGATTTGCAACTAACCGGCCAATAGGCATACTAATGATATAACAAGTTCACACTTGCTGTCGATTTTGGAGTTTGTTGTTTACGCAGGAAATCTACGCTAAAGAGGAGACTTTCGGGATAAGTTCACCAAGCACTTTGGAAGAAGATCATGAAGCCCGACAAGAGTCAAGACACGCGATGAACATGACTCCAAATGACCCGAGGACCGAAGCGTCAACGTGCAAATCTTCAGGGACTCAACCAGAAAACAGCGAAGCTTGCATAGCAAGGATTCAAGCCTTAACCGTGAAGGAAACGACGTCAAAGGCCCACATGCAAGTGCACACAAATAAGGGATCACGGGAGAAGCAACCAGGGAGGAAACCGGGGCCGAACCGGGCCGGGGTGGGCTCGGGCCGGCCGGCTCGGGCCGACCGGCCCGCCCCACTCCGGGGTCGGTTCGGTCCCCCCTTTGCCCTAGATGTTCATCTATTTATTCCCTCCGCCGCCGTCGACCAGACGGATCGAACAAATCATCCTACCGACGCCAATCACCGAAAACCGCCGCCGCAAGATGAGGGAGAGAGTTAGATGAGCTCGTCGCAAGGATCAACATCGGCGGAGAGAAGGAAGCAAGAGGACTCCAAGCCGCCGGCCTAGGGGTGTTCCCAAGCTCCATCGCCGCCATCTTCATCGACGACGTTCTCGGAGTCTCCATCACCCCTATGTGCTTCAATCCGTGTAAGATGATGGGGTAATGTCTCCGTTCATCCCTAGGATTAGATGGATGCATGCTATGTGATCGCTACTCGGTTTGTGGTTTCAATCTATTGTTTTCATGTTGATGATGCTTTGATGATTAAGGTTAGCTACCGTGTTTTTCGGGCATATGATATCCGCTACTCCCATAGATTCCATCAACATACCGTGTCCATCATAGGTCTAGTCATGAATACCTTCGCGTAGTGACAAGACGAGACGAGGGAAAGGGGCGAAACCGTGGTCACAACCCCCGGTAGATTGGTTTACCGCTTTCGTGTAGTAGATGCATACCATGTTATCCTAGATCCTAGGGAGGGAACGCTTATCTTTCTTGCTCACTCTCTTGTGTTCACCCTTTATCATCTAGTTTAACCCTAGATTTGTTTGATCAACTTAACTTAGATTAACTTAGGTTAGATTGTCTTTACTTTTAGATTAATACTCTCTTTCAAAGGTTTTCCATTCGACTAGATTAGTACTTGGTTAAGCGCTAGTAATCCCCTTGCTCCGCGGATTGACAAGAACCTTGGGAATCCCGTGGTGAAAAAGGTGTAGGTCCGTACGCTTGCGGATCGTAGGTGGATACGAGTTTTATCCGTCAACAAAATGACGGGTTAATGGAGGTGTTTAGGGTTAATTAGGGGCCGTTAGTATTTTATTATAAAAGAAAAGGACCTAATTATAATATTTAAACTTGGCGGGGGTGTTACTAAATAGTCCGGGGGCATGATTGTAAAGGGACGGGGTTGTTTTTGTGGTTTAATTTAAAGTATAGGGTCCGTTTTGGAAGAAAAGGGTGAGGGAAATAGAGGGGGGGTCGGTTTTGGATAAGTGGGAAAAGGGCGGGGGGTTTTGGGCAAAAAGCCCTTATTCTTCCTCCCTCCCTCACGACACGAACGCGAGAGGCAGGGAGGCCGACCGTGGAAGGGGGAGGGGCGCGGCGACCGGTGCACGGCGACGGCGGGGAATTGGGGCGAAACGAAGAGGAGGACGAGGGCAACCAATTCCGCTCCTTACCTCGGGCCGGGGTGCTCCGGAGAGGCGGATCGACGGCCGGCAGTGGGGCTGTTCGCGGTGGTGACCGAAGCGGCACCGATGGTGGTGATGGAGGGCTCGGGAAGGAGGGGGAATTGGTCGTGGGAGGTGCGGGGCGAGGTGGGGAGCCGGTCCGGCCCTTTTATAGGCGCGGGAAGGTCGGTTTGGCGAGGATATTTTGAGCTTCGCGGAGCTTCAATGGCCGTCAATGGAGGTTCGGGAAAAATCCCGGCGTGGACTCCGGCCGGCGGGATTCTCGGTCGTTGTCGTGCGAATTGACCCGTCGTGCGGTGCCGCCGTGGCCGTGGAGGAGAGGGAGGCGGCGATGCCGCGCCACGGTGGAGGTGACTGGTCGGAGTAATGGAGGTCTTCGTTTGTCAGAGCAATGGAAGGGAGGGGAGCCGCCGCCCGCTGTGGCGCGGGGGGGGGGGGGGGGGGGGCCCCCTTGGCGTGCGGCTTGGGGCTTGGCCGGCCGGGGGGAGGGGGGGCCGCTGCCCGCGGTGGCGCGCGGGGGTGCCGCCCCCGCCACGCGTGGGGAAGGGGGGCCGCGGCCTCCCGCGTCGCGCGTGGGGAGGGGCCGCGCGTGGGGGGGGCTCGGCCCGGAGCCGAAGGAAGAAGAGGCCGGTGGGGAAAAAGAAAAGAAGGGAAAAAAGAAAAAGGAGAAAAGGGAAAAAAAGAAGAAAAGAAAAAGGGAAATAGGAAAAAGGAAAAATCGGGGAAGAGAAATAGAAAAGGGATTTAGAAAATTAGGAGAATTTCTAGAAAAATTAGTAGAAGGGGTTTTGTGGATTTATCCGGGTTTCTCGGACACCGGCGTCAATTCCGGGACGGGGGGTGATGACGAGGCGGACCGGCCGGCGGGACCGCGGCGTGCGCGGGATTCCCGCACGGTGGCCGACCGCGGCGCCGGGGAGGCACGCGTGGGTGTTGGCCCGGTGCGGGCGGTGCCGGCGGGATTCGCGGCACGCACGCCGAGGGTGAGAGAGAGGGAGACGGTGACCGGGGTTCCGAAAGGGGGCAAATGAGCTCGACCGGGACGGTTTTGAAGACACGCGTGATTTATTTGGTGATTTATTAGGAGCTAAAAACGCGGGCGTTACAAACCTACCCCCACTTAAAATGAATCTCGTCCTCGAGATTCGGCTAAGTTTCGAATAGGTGGGGAAACTCTTTCTTGAATGCGTCCTCTCGCTCCCACGTGGCTTCTTCCACTCCGTGTCTGCTCCATTGGACTCTGCACACCCGTACTTCTGTTGTCCTTGTCCGCTTGACCACTGTGTCCAAAATCTTAACGGGCACCTCCTGGTACCTAAGGTCTGGCTGTAGATCGATGGTCTCCACCGGTACTCGCTTCTCTTCCAGAACCTTCAAACATCGGCGTAGCTGGGAGATGTGAAATACTGGGTGTATATCTGACATTTCTTCGGGTAGCTCCAATCGGTATGCTATCGCTCCGACTTTCTTTAGCACTTTATACGGTCCGATGTACCGAGGGGCCGCCTTCCCGTGTACTTGAAATCTCCGAGTCCCCCGGATGGGTGAAACCTTGAGGTAGACGAAGTCACCCGGATTGAAGCTTGCTTCACGCCTTTTCTTGTCCGCGTAACTCTTCCGTCGGGATCGGGCGGCTTTCAACTTTTCTCGGATATCGGCTACTCGCTCCTCGGCTTCCTTTATAAGTGCGGGCCCAACCGGGGCACACTCTCCTACTTCGACCACATCGGGGGTGTCCTACATTTTCTCCGTATAGTGCTTCGAATGGCGACATTCCCGGACTTGCTTGGTAGCCGTTGTTGTAAGAAAATTCTGCATTTGACCGAGCTCGCTCCCAATCTTTGCCGTAGGTGAGGACGCATGCTCTCAACATATCTTCCAAAATTTGATTCACGCTTTCGGTCCGTCCGTCCGTCCGTGGGTGGTACGGCGAGCCGAAGTCTAGCTTGGTGCCCATGGCTTTGTGCGAGGCTTTTCCGGAACCTAGAGGTGAACCGGGTCCCTCTATCCGAGACTATCCCGCTAGGCACTCCATGCGGCTTCACTATATTTTCTATGTAGAGTTTCGCCAACTTTTCTCCACCATAAGTGGTCCGTACAGGTAGAAAGTGAGCGACTTTAGTGAGTCGGTCCACGATCACCCATATGGAGTCATGTCCCTTCGAGTCCTTGGCAACCCTACTACGAAGTCCATACCTATCTCATCCCACTTCCATACCGGGATTGGTAAAGGTTGCAACGATCCTGCGGGCTTCTGATGTTCGGCTTTGATCCTCCGACAAGTGTCACGGTGGGCGACGAACCGTGCAATGTCCCGCTTTCATCCCATTCCACCAATACTTCGTTTTAAGTCCATGTACATCGTGGTGGATCCGGGTGAATGGAGTATGCTGAGTTGTGTGCCTCATCCATGATGGTCCGTCGAAAATCTCCACCTTCGGGCACGCATATCTTCGTTTTTGTACCACAGGTGCCTTGGTCATCTACCCCGAAGTCGGGGGCCTTGTTCTCTCGGTATGCTTGCGGATCTTCATCGATTTTCATCGGTCTCTTGGGCCTTCCGGATCTTTTCCTCTAGGGTAGGCCGAACACTCGGTGGCGGACGTAGCCTTGGGGGACGATGTGTACGTTGAGCCGTGCCATCTCCTCTTGCAACCGGGCACTCTTGGGTGCCGCCTTCTCGTAGGTTTTCCGGCTTAGTGCATCCGCTACCACATTGGCCTTCCCCGGGTGGTAGTGAATCTCCGTGTTATAGTCCTTGACTAGTTCTAGCCATCTTCTCTCGCCTTAGGTTCGGGTCGGGCCGGGTGAAGATGTACTTTAGACTCTTGTGGTCCGTGTAGATTTCACACTTGTTCCCGATCGATAGTGTCTCCGCATCTTCGGGGTATGCACTACGGGCCGCAAACTCCGGATCATGGGTGGGATAGTTCGCTCATGGGGTTTGAGCTGTCGGGAGGCATATGCCACTACCTTCCCATCTTGCATGAGAACACATCCCAACCCTTGTCGGGAGGCGTCGCAATACACGACAAAGTCCCGTTGAATGTCCGGCGGAGGTCGACGCGGGGGCCGTGGTCAACCTCTTCTTCAACTCTTGGAAACTTCTCTCGCGGGCCTCGGTCCGGTTAAACTTCTTCTCCTTCTTGAGCAGCTACGTCATGGGTCGGGCGATCTTGGAGAATCCCTCGATAAATCTCCGGTAGTACCCCTCGCTAAACCTAGGAAACTCCCGATCTCGCTCACGTTGGTTGGTTGCCGCGCGGTTGGAGGCTGTCTCAACTTTCCCGGGGTCTACGGCTACTCCTTCGCGGTCAATATGTGCCCAAGGAAGGATATTTTCTCTAGCCAAAATTCACACTTGCCGAACTTGGCGTATAGCTTGTGTGCCCTCAATTTTCCCAAGCACTACTCGAAGATGTTGTCCATGCTCCTCCACGCTTTTGGAGTAAACAAGTATGTCGTCAATGAAGACCACGACAAACTTGTCCGACTCTTCCATGAACACCTTATTCATGAGGTTCATGAAGTATCTTCGGTGCATTGGTTAGTCCAAAGGACATCACCGTGAACTCATATTGCCCGTAGCGAGTGACAAAGGCGAGTCTTGGGGATGTCACTCTCCCTAATCTTGATTTGGTGATACCACGATCTTAGATCCACCTTCGAGAAATACTTGGCTCCCTTGAGTTGGTCAAACAGGTCATCTATTTCGGGAAGAGGGTACTTATTTTTAATAGTGACCTCGTTCGGCGAGCGATAGTCCACGCACATCCTCATGCTCTTATCCTTCTTCTCCACGAAAAGCATTGGGGCTCCCCATGGTGATAAACTTGGTCTGATGAACCCACTTCGCCGGAGTTCGCTTAACCGGCTTCTTCAATTCTGCCAATTCAGGGGCTGCCATCCTATAGGGCCTCTTGGCTATGGGAGAGGTTCCAGGGATAAGGTCGATTACGAACTCTATATCCCTGTCTGGTGGCATTCCAGGGAGTTCTTCGGGGAACACATCTGGGTATTCTCGTACTACTGGGACATCTTCTATGGTCTTGGCTTCTATGTTGAAAACCATTATATCCGCCTGTGTCCCCGGTGTGGCGGGTCACTTGTATCCCGTCCGGGTTGGTCGGGTGCACTACTTTATCGGCGCAACTTATGAGGCCATGGTGTTGGCTTAACCAGTCCATACCAAGGATCACATCTATCCCCTTGGATTTCGGTACTACCCTGTCCGCTAGGAACTCTACCCCACTTAAAATAATCCTTACCCGGGGCATCCCGAGTTGACACTTAATGTCACCTCCGGCGTTCGAGTTATTAAGGGTGCTTTGAGTAGTACTCGTGGGTATGCTATGCTTTTCCACAAAGCATGAGGATATGAATGAGTGCGATGCTCCCGAATCGAACAAGATGGTATCCAAAAGCGAGCCGACCGGGAACTCACCGAGTACTACGCCTTGTGCTTCCTGTGCCTCTTGCGCATTGATGTGATTGACCCGGCGCGTCCATACGACCGCCGGGGCTGCCTCATCTGCTGGTTGCTGTTGCTGTTGCCGAAGTTATTGTTGCTGCGCACCGGCATGCGGTTGGCTCCTGACACAAGCGGCCTTGGCCCATTCACCGAGTTGGAGTAGGTGGTGGTGGTTGGCTTTTTAGCATACGGGCAGTTGGCGATGAAGTGCCCAGTTTCTCGGCGGTTGAAACACACTCGGGGAGCCGTTGTTGTTGTTGGTAGTGATCCGCCGGTGTTGTTCTCGTGGGGGCTTCATGGCACTCGGTTGTAGGAGGGCTTGAACCGGGCTGCGGGGGCTTGCGAGCTAGTGGCTTGGGATTGGGTTCTGCATCGCATAGGAGCTTGGAACCGGACATGGGGTGTCCAAAGTTTCTCGGCCTCCGGGACCGCTCTTGTTGCTTGGCCTTGTGTTCCATGAACTTGCGCTTGTTTTCCTTCTTTTCTTCGGCCCTTGCTCTCTTCTTGAGTATTGCCATGTTCATGAGGGTGTTAAAGTCGGGTAGATGCGAGGAGTCGGCGGTGTCCTCGGTTCCGAGTCGGCCCCTTCTTGAACATCTCTTGCTTTTTGGGATCTTTATCCACTTCCTCGGGGGCATAGCGTGCCGGCTCTATGAGTGGTACGTGTATTCCTCCACAGACATGTTGCCTTGGCGGAGTTCGCGGAACTCGTCTGCCTTCCGCTTCAGTGTGGCCTCCGGGATGTGGTAGCGGCGGAACTCCTCCACGAATTCATCCCATGTGATGGCGGAGGGATCCTTGGCGGCGGCGCAGTAATTTTCCCACCAGGCTAGGGCTGTCCCGGTGAGCTGGTGAGCTGCCAGGAGAACCTTGTCATGGTCCTCGCAGTGGAGGGGCTCCAGTTCCCTCAGGATGGCTCTCAGCCAATCGTCAGCATCCAAAGGATTCACCGACCCGCCAAAGGTGGGCGGCTTAGTCCTGAGGAACTCGATCAGCTTCTCATTCATGCTCAAAACTCGGGGTCTTGGGCGGTTGACGGCGTTGAAGATAGCCTCCATAAGTCTGGTTGGCTAAGACTTGTGCCAAGTCAACGGGAGGGGGTGGCGGTGGCGGGGACCACGTTCTCTCCTCCATCTTCATTTTGGTTAACCTCCCCGGTCGTGGAGGCGCTCCCTCCGATCGGCTTGCGATCCCTCGCCGTCCGATCGGTGGGTCCCGACAGGCGTCCGGAAACCATCCGTAAAGAAGCGGGTTTCTAAGAGATCTAGTTTTATGTGATGTTTAAGTGGATTATAACGGATTTCTTTTTGAAAAGGCGGGGTTTATTCTCGCCGGTAAGCACACAACAAGCACATAGCAAACAAGCAAGCACAAACAAGTTTTTATTACAAACCAGCGAGGAGGATACATCCCGACTATGCGGACACACTACACGACTAAGGGCTAAGGGCGCGACTTGGACCGCACGGCTTCATTCCCTGGGTCTTGGGGCACACTACTCGCGAGGGGAGCTGTCTTCTGGGGTCGAGTGTTCTTCCAGCGGAATGAGCAACTCGTCATCGTTTCCGCCTTCGGGGTCTCCGTTTTTCTGAGGCTGTGCCGCGGCTTCGGCGCTAGGCTGTTGGGGGTTCGGTGACTGCTGGTGGTGCTGGGGGGACTTCGATAGTTCCTCCCCATCCTACAAGGGGTGTTCCCAGCAGGACTTGAGCTTCTCCAATGGGCCGGAACGGCCGTTCCGCCGTGGGTCCATTCTTGCATGCGTTGGTCCCGGATCCTCCCGAGGCTTTCCGGGCAACGGCTTCACCGCTATGGCCGCGGCAGTCCTTGCTTCGGCTTGAGCCACTCGGACTTGGTGCATCCTCACTATGACTTCGGCCTTGCTCGGCCCGACCGATTTGTTCCCTCAAGTGCCCGGCCCGGTCATCAAAGAGCTTGTCCGGGGAGACAAGGTAGGCGACTACGTGGTACAGGCAGGTCTTCTTGGTGGCGGCGTCGTTCCGGGTTTCTCATGCGGGCCCCGCCAAACCGGGGTTCGATGGCGGGAGGGAAGTACCTCATTGGTGTGGGGACGAGGTGTTCTTCGTAGATTCGGCACGGGTAGCGGAGGGCTTTTCGAGGGCCAAAGGATAGGTGTCCCGTGTCGAAACCCCGTGGCGGTCACGCGCCATGGCTCGATGTTGGTGTGGCGGTTGCTTCTAGCGACGGAGAGGACCACTCTACGGCCGAAGAGTGCCGAGTTGCTCGTACTCTCTGTTGTAGTACCTAGGGCGCTCGGGGATACCGAGGCGCTCCGGGGAGTTGATGAGCGGGCGAGCAAAACCGAGCTCCTCCCGGCACACGCCTTGGGTCCATCCATCTTCCGCCATCCGAAAACAAAGGTAGAGTTGAACGGGTTGTGGTGGGGTACAAGAGATGGATAACTTTATTTAGTAGCGAGTGGTTGGGGTACGTCCTTCGGGGTACACTTATTATTGCTAGGACTCGGTTTCTAGCCTAAACACCCTAGTCTTATCCTCATGGTGATTCTTCCTCTAGCTGGATACGGCGCTTCTTCAGTGGAAGATCTTGCTCCAGTATCTCATCTTCAGTCTGGGTCCCTTTGTCCCAGTGAGTTTCTTCGGGTTCTTCTTCACCCAAGTCGGCTTCTCCCCTTCGCCTTCTACGTTCCCTCGTGGAGCTCATCCCATAGCCGTTTGTGAAACATCTCCGAACGTTCTTTTTCCCCGAGGTAGTCTTGCGCCATGTTGTGTCGTTCAACTTCTCGCTATGGTTGTCTTTACCCTTTCCGTTCTATCCTCTCGCTCTCGCTCTTTCCGCTCCGTCAACTCGGGTCGCTTCGATTCTGCTGGGCTTGCTCCCCGATAAAGGTGGTCTAGGCCTGCGAGGTATATGGATAGGTGGGAAACCGCCTCTTCTAAGTCTTCTTCTTCTCGTTCTAGTCCTCTCATGCGAGCAATCCACGAGCGTCCTCTTCCTCCGGAGGGTGGAAAGAATCCCATTGGAGTCCTTCGGAGGTGCCGTCTATAAACCACTCGTAGGCGTCGCGCAGACCTTCCGAGCGACCTTGGGGTAGGTGTCGGCAAAGCGAAAACCGGTGGCGGAGACGAACCATGGTTCTATGTCGGGGTAAAGCGTGTTTCTTCCCACAAAGATCGCGGCTTACACCGAAGGGTGCCTTAGCGTTCGTACTCCCCGCACGCGCGCCGAGGGTGAGAGGGAGACGGTGACCGGGGTTCCGAAAGGGGGCAAATGAGCTCGGTGGACGCTTTTGAAGACACGCGTGATTTATTTGGTGATTTATTAGGAGCTAAAAACGCGGGTGTTACAAACCTACCCCCACTTAAAATGAATCTCGTCCTCGAGATTCGGCTAAGTTTCGAATAGGTGGGGAAACTCTTTCTTCAATGCGTCCTCTCACTCCCACGTGGCTTCTTCCACTCCGTGTCCGCTCCATTGGACCTCGCACACCCGTACTTCTGTTGTCCTTGTCCGCTTGACCACTGTGTCCAAAATCTTAACGGGCACCTCCTGGTACCTAAGGTCTGGCTGTAGATCGATGGTCTCCACCGGTACTCGCTTCTCTTCCAGAACCTTCAAACATCGGCGTAGCTGGGAGATGTGAAATACTGGGTGTATATCTGACATTTCTTCGGGTAGCTCCAATCGGTATGCTACTGCTCCGACTTTCTTTAGCACTTTATACGGTCTGATGTACCGAGGGGCCAGCTTCCCGTGTACTTGAAATCTCCGAGTCCCCGGATGGGTGAAACCTTGAGGTAGACGAAGTCACCTGGATTGAAGCTTGCTTCACGCCTTTTCTTGTCTGCGTAACTCTTCTCGTTGGGACCGGCGCTTTCAACTTTTCTCGGATATCGGCTACTCGCTCCTCGGCTTCCTTTATAAGTGTGGGCCCAACCAGGGCACGCTCTCCTACTTCTGACCACATCAGGGGTGTCCTACATTTTCTCCCGTATAGTGCTTCGAATGGCGACATTCCCAGACTTGCTTGGTAGCCGTTGTTGTAGGAAAATTCTGCATATGGCAGGCTCTGCTCCCAATCTTTGCCGTAGGTGAGGACGCATGCTCTCAACATATCTTCCAAAATTTGATTCACCCTTTCGGTCTGTCCGTCTGTCTGTGGGTGGTACGCTGAGCTGAAGTCTAGCTTGGTGCCCATGGCTTTGTGCAGGCTTTTCCAGAACCTAGAGGTGAACTGGGTCCCTCTATCTGAGACTATTCTGCTAGGCACTCCATGCAGCTTCACTATATTTTCTATGTAGAGTTTCGCCAACTTTTCTCCACCATAAGTGGTCCGTACGGGTAGAAAGTGAGCGACTTTAGTGAGTCGGTCCACGATCACCCATATGGAGTCATGTCCCTTCGAGTCCTTGGAAACCCTACTACGAAGTCCATACCTATCTCATCCCACTTCCATACCGAGATTGGTAAAGGTTGCAACGATCCTGCAGGCTTCGATGTTCGGCTTTGATCCTCGACAAGTGTCACGGTGGGCGACGAACCGTGCAATTTCTCGCTTTCATCCCATTCCACCAATACTTCCGCTTTAAGTCCATGTACATCTTGGTGGATCCGGGTGAATGGAGTATGCTGAGTTGTGTGCCTCATCCATGATGGTCTGTCGAAAATCTCCACCTTCAGGCACGCATATCCTGTTTTTGTACCACAGGGTGCCTTGGTCATCTACCCCCGAAGTCGGGGGCCTTGTTCTCTCTCGGTATGCTTGCGGATCTTCATCGGATTTTCATCGGTCTCTTGGGCCTTCGGATCTTTTCCTCTAGGGTAGGCCGAACACTCGACCGGCGGACGTAGCCTTGGGGGACGATGTGTACGTTGAGCCGTGCCATCTCCTCTTCTTGCAACCGGGCACTCATGGGTGCTGCCTTCTCGTAGGTTTTCCGGCTTAGTGCATCTGCTACCACATTGGCCTTCCCCGGGTGGTAGTGAATCTCCGAGTTATAGTCCTTGACTAGTTCTAGCCATCTTCTCTGCCTTAGGTTCGAGTCGGGTTTGGGTGAAGATGTACTTTAGACTCTTGTGGTCTGTGTAGATTTCACACTTGTTCCCGATCAGGTAGTGTCTCCGGATCTTCAGGGCATGCACTACGGCTGCAAACTCCAGATCATGGGTGGGATAGTTCGCTCATGGGGTTTGAGCTGTCGGGAGGCATATGCCACTACCTTCCCATCTTGCATGAGAACACATCCCAACCCTTGTCGGGAGGCGTCGCAATACACGACAAAGTCCCGTTGAATGTCCGGCGGGGGTCGACGCGGGGGCTGTGGTCAACCTCTTCTTCAACTCTTGGAAACTTCTCTCGCAGGCCTCGGTCCAGTTAAACTTCTTCTCCTTCTTGAGCAGCTCTGTCATGGGTCGGGCGATCTTGGAGAATCCCTCGATAAATCTCCGGTAGTACCTGCTAAACCTAGGAAACTCCTGATCTCGCTCACGTTGGTTGGTTCTTGCCAGTTGGAGACTGTCTCAACTTTCCCGGGGTCTACGGCTACTCCTTCGCGGTCAATATGTGCCCAAGGAAGGATATTTTCTCTAGCCAAAATTCACACTTGCCGAACTTGGCGTATAGCTTGTGTGCCCTCAATTTTCCCCAGCACTACTCGAAGATGTTGTCCATGCTCCTCCACGCTTTTGGAGTAAACAAGTATGTCGTCAATGAAGACCACGACAAACTTGTCCGGCTCTTCCATGAACACCTTATTCATGAGGTTCATGAAGTATCTTTGGTGCATTGGTTAGTCCAAAGGACATCACCGTGAACTCATATTGCCCGTAGCGAGTGACAAAGGCGATCTTGGGGATGTCACTCTCCCTAATCTTGATTTGGTGATACCCCGATCTTAGATCCACCTTCGAGAAATACTTGGCTCCCTTGAGTTGGTCAAACGAGTCATCTATTCGGGAAGAGGGTACTTATTTTTAATAGTGACCTCGTTCGGCGAGCGATAGTCCACGCACATCCTCATGCTCTTATCCTTCTTCTCCACGAAAAGCATTGGGGCTCCCCATGGTGATGAACTTGGTCCGATGAACCCACTTCGCCGGAGTTCCCGCTAACCGCTTCTTCAATTCTCGCAATTTCGGGGCTGCCATCCTATAGGGCCTCTTGGCTATGGGAGAGGTTCCAGGGATAAGGTCGATTACGAACTCTATATCCCTGTCTGGTGGCATTCCAGGGAGTTCTTCGGGGAACACATCTGGGTATTCTCGTACTACTGGGACATCTTCTATGGTCTTGGCTTCTATGTTGAAAACCATTATATCCGGCCTGTGTCCCCGGGTGTGGCAGGTCACTTGTATCCCGTCTGGGTTGGTCAGGTGCACTACTTTATCGGCGCAACTTATGAGGCCATGGTGTTGGCTTAACCAGTCCATACCAAGGATCACATCTATCCCCTTGGATTTCGGTACTACCGGTACGCTAGGAACTCTACCCCACTTAAAATAATCCTTACCGGGGGCATCCCGAGTTGACACTTAATGTCACCTCCGGGCGTTCGAGTTATTAAGGGTGCTTTGAGTAGTCGTGGGTATGCTATGCTTTTCCACAAAGCATGAGGATATGAATGAGTGCGATGCTCCCGAATCGAACAAGTATGGTATCCAAAAGCGGGGCGACCGGGAACTCACCGAGTACTACGCCTTGTGCTTCTGTGCCTCTTGCGCATTGATGTGATTGACCCGGGCGCGTCCATACGGACTGCCGGGGCTGCCTTATCTGCCGGTCGCCGTTGTTGTTGCCGAAGTTATTGTTGCTTGCGCACCGGCATGCGGTTGGCTCGACACAAGCGGCCTTGGCCCATTCACCGAGTTGGAGTAGGTGGTGGTGGTTGGCTTTTTAGCATACGGGCGAGTTGGTGATGAAGTGCCGGTTTCTCGGCGGTTGAAACACACTCGGGAGCCGTTGTTGTTGTTGGTAGTGATCTGGGCCGGTGTTGTTCCGTGGGGGCTTCATGGCACTCTGGTTGTAGGAGGGCTTGAACTGGGCTCTGGGGGCTTGCGAGCTAGTGGCTTGGGATTGGGTTACGTACGCATAGGAGCTTGGAACCTGGACATGGGGTGTCCAAAGTTTCTCGGCCTCTGGGACCGCTCTTGCTGCTTGGCCTTGTGTTCCATGAACTTGCGCTTGTTTTCCTTCTTTTCTTCGGCCCTTGCTCTCTCCGTGAGTATTGCCATGTTCATGAGGGTGTTAAAGTCCGGGTAGATCTGAGGAGTCAGCAGTGTCCTCAGTTCCGGAGTCAGCCCCTTCTTGAACATCTCTTGCTTTTTGGAATCTTTATCCACTTCCTCGGGGGCATAGCGTGCCAGCTCTATGAACTGGTACGTGTATTCCTCCACAGACATGTTGCCTTGGCGGAGTTCGCGGAACTCGTCTGCCTTCCGCTTCAGTGTGGCCTCCGGGATGTGGTAGCGGCGGAACTCCTCCACGAATTCATCCCATGTGATGGCGGAGGGATCCTTGGCGGCGGCGCGGTAATTTTCCCCACCGAGGCTAGGGCTGTCCGGTGAGCCGGGTGAGCTGCCCGAGAGAACCTTGTCATGGTCCTCGCAGGTGGAGGGGCTCCGGTTCCCTCGGGATGGCTCTCGGCCAATCGTCGGCATCCAAAGGATTCACCGACCCGCCAAAGGTGGGCGGCTTAGTCGCGAGGAACTCGATCGGCTTCTCATTCATGCTCAAAACTCGGGGTCTTGGGCGGTTGACGGCGTTGAAGATAGCCTCCATCGGGACGGATCCGGTTGGCTAAGACTTGTGCCAAGTCAATGGGAGGGGGTGGCGGTGGCCAGGACCACGTTCTCTCCTCCATCTTCATTTTGGTTAACCTCCCGGTCGTGGAGGCGCTCCCTCCGATCGGCTTGCGATCCCTCGGCGTCCGATCGGTGTGTCCGACGGGGCGCACGGGAAACCATCCGTAAAGAAGCGGGTTTCTAAGAGATCTAGTTTTATGTGATGTTTAAGTGGATTATAACGGATTTCTTTTTGAAAAGGCGGGGGTTTATTCCGCCGATAAGCACACAACAAGCACATAGCAAACAAGCAAGCACAAACAAGTTTTTATTACAAACCGGCGAGGAGGATACATCCCGACTACGCGGACACACTACACGACTAAGGGCTAAGGGCGCGACTTGGACCGGTACGGCTTCATTCCCACGGGTCTTGGGGCACACTACTCGCGAGGGGAGCGTCTTCACGGGGTCGAGTGTTCTTCCGGCGGAATGAGCAACTCGTCATCATTTTCGCCTTCGGGGTCTCCGTTTTCCCGAGGCGTGCGTTGCGGCTTCGGCGCTAGGCGTTGGGGGTTCGGTGACCGGCTCGGTGGTGGTCTTTGGGGGACTTCGATAGTTCCTCCCCATCCTACAAGGGGTGTTCCCGGCGGGACTTGAGCTTCTCCAATAGCCGGAACGGGTGTTCCGCCGTGGGTCCATTCTTGCATGCGTTGGTCCCGGATCCTCCCCGAGGCTTTCCCGGGCAACGGCTTCACTGCTTATGGCTGCCGCTGCGGTCCTTGCTTCGGCTTGAGCCACTCGGACTTGGTGCATCCTCACCGTGACTTCGGCTTGCTCGGCCCGACCGATTTGTTCCCTCAAGTGCCGGCTCTGGTCATCAAAGAGCTTGTCCGGGGGAGACAAGGTAGGCGACTACGTGGTACGGCGGGTCTTCTTGGTGGTGGCGTCGTTCCGGGTTTCTCATGCGGGCACCGCCAAACGGGGGTTCGATGGCGGGAGGGAAGTACCTCATTGGTGTGGGGACGAGGTGTTCTTCGTAGATTCGACACAGGTAGCGGAGGGCTTTTCTGAGGGCCAAAGGATAGGTGTCTCGGTGTCGAAACCCCCGTGGCGGTCACGCGCCACGGCTCGATGTTGGTGTGGCGGTTGCTTCTAGCGACGGAGAGGACCACTCTACGGCGAAGAGTGCCGAGTTGCTCGTACTCTCTCGCCGTAGTACCTAGGGCGCTCGGTGATACCGAGGCGCTCCGGGGAGTTGATGAGCGAGGGCGAGCAAAACCGGGCTCCTCCCGGCACACGCCTTGGGTCCATCCATCTTCCGCCATCCGAAAACAAAGGTAGAGTTGAACAGAGTTGTGGTGGGGTACAAGAGATGGATAACTTTATTTAGTAGCGAGGGTTGGGGTACGTCCTTCGGGGTACACTTATTATTGCTAGGACTCGGTTTCTAGCCTAAACACCCTAGTCTTATCCTCATGGTGATTCTTCCTCTAGCCTGGATACGGCGCTTCTTCGGTGGAAGATCTTGCTCCGATATCTCATCTTCGGTCCGGGTCCCTTTGTCCCGGTGAGTTTCTTCGGGTTCTTCTTCACCCAAGTCGGCTTCTCCCCTTCGCCTTCTACGTTCCCTGTGGAGCTCATCCCATAGTCTGTTTGTGAAACATCTCCGAACGTTCTTTTTCCCCGAGGTAGTCTTGCGCCATGTTGTGTCGTTCAACTTCTCGCTATGGTTGTCTTTACCCTTTCCGGTTCTATCCTCTCGCTCTCGCTCTTTCCGCTCTGTCAATCTGCTGCTTCAGTTGCTGGGCTTGCTCCTGATAAAGGTGGTCTAGGCCTCTGAGGTATATGGATAGGTGGGAAACGCCTCTTCTAAGTCTTCTTCTTCTCGTTCTAGTCCTCTCATGCGAGCAATCCACGAGCGTCCTCTTCCTCCGGAGGGTGGAAAGAATCCCATTGGAGTCCTTCGGAGGTGCTTTGTCTATAAACCACTCGTAGGCGTCGCAGGGCCTTCCGAGCAGCCTTGGGGTAGGTGTCGGCAAAGCGAAAACCAGTGGCAGAGACGAACCATGGTTCTATGTCGGGGTAAAGCGTGCTTCTTCCCACAAAGATCAGCAGCTTACACCGAAGGGTGCCGTAGCGTTCGTACTCCCGGTAGACGAACTCCGGCGGATCCCTTACTCCGACGCGCTCTAGGCTGAGTAGCAACAGGTTAGGGAGGCCAGGCTGGACGGGGCAGATTCCTCCGTTCCATCCGGGGTTAGCCATCTGGAAACAGGCAAGAATCAAGGTAAGGATTTGGGAACATATGAGCTTAGCAAAGGAAAGGTTAGAGAAGGCCAGAGGAGGTCTCGTATCCTAGGGGTCATGTCCAACGGCCAACCTATGGCTCGATACCACCCGAAGCGTCCCCTCATCGGAGGTGACTAAATGTGACACAAATACCGGGCCCGGGGGGCTGGTCACACATTTATTACAACAGGTGGAATCAGTCTTTTACATCACGGCGACACAGAGGGCACGGTAGTGCCAACGCTACGAGGAACAACACAAATGCTAACGACCACACTACAATGGCAAAGGCTTCCATAGCCTCCTCAGAGTACCACACCATGGAAGCTTTCGGTAGGGGCCACGGGTACACGAGGCACGGTTGGGTGTAGGGCACGACCTACTCAACGTCTTCGGGAATGTAATCGGGATCCTTCTCTCGTAAAATAGTTAGTAAAACAAGGGTGAGCACATACGTACTCGGCAAATCCAACCCCACCCACGGAGGGGCTTATAAGCGAGAATCATGCATAAGGTATAACAAGGATCAGAGTTAAGGTTCATTTTGCAAACTTACACATGCGGGGGTTCATTTCAAAAAGGTTTTCGCAAATCATCTTCATAACCCAAGTAACTCAAATGTTTTAGGAAAAACCACCGTGGAACTACGGACTTCCCGTCCGTCGTAGCCCGGCACACGGCCACACACACTCCACCGAGAAAACAACACACACGGAAAAACATCCCATCCCAAACACTAGTTTTTGTGACCACACCGTGACTCGTCCAATACCGTGGACACGGCTATTTGAATAGGTTTGACACTCGCAGAGGTTGTACATCTTTACCCACAAGTAGGGTACCGCCACACGAACACCTTAGTGTCGGCGCGGATCCTATCAAAGCCATTACCCACCTTAGCTAACACTACGAGCCACCACGGAAGCACCCAAGGGGTTATACCACATAACCGGGGCGTGCCTCACACAGAGCGTACCCCTGCTCCTTGGTCTCCCGCTACTCACCCGCACACCAGATGGCAAGTAGATTAACTAGTGGGGTTTATGCTAAGCCGTTGCCACATACAAAGGTCGAGTGGTTGTACGATGATTTGGGTCAGGTGAGATGTCACGCAACCCGGTCCTTAACCGACAAGATGGACAACTCCCAACACGCTCAACCACACAGGTACGAGCTCACCCATACTCCTGACACACACGTCCATCCCGTCTATCCAGTTCTTTACTCATTTTCCAAACATATCCCCTTTTTGTTTTTGAAGCACTCACACGTTTTGAAAGCACTCACACATTTTGAAAGCACATTTTAAAGCACACATTCGAGGCCAAAACAAGGTTCGGTCATGGCAATCAAGGGTGGCTATCCTACCATGTTTTGCGGTAAAACAATATGCAATTTATAAAACGGGTATAGGGTATATTTATAAAACTTAGGACAGAAGCATGCATCAAAGGATGAGATTGAACTTGTCGTCTTCGAAGTCTTCGGGGAGTGCGGCTCGGCGTTCGGGACCTCGGGCTCCCGCTCGCGAGTAGTCGGCTCCAAACTCCGGCTCGGGGTACCTTCCTTCGTTTACTCCGTCGGCTATAGCGCACACACGGGCATGCAAGCAATCAATAACAAAGATACACATTTCCTCCGGCTGAGCTCGTGGAAGGTAATTAGATAAAATAGAGGAATAAATATTATGCAATGGTTCGGGGTGACGGATGGGTGATGGTATACCGGCACGTGCGTGGGAAAGGTTGGGCGCGATTTGGATTAAAATTGCGCATGAAATGACGGGTTAATGGAGGTGTTTAGGGTTAATTAGGGGCCGTTAGTGTTTTATTATAAAAGAAAAGGACCTAATTATAATATTTAAACTTGGCGGGGGTGTTACTAAATAGTCCGGGGGCATGATTGTAAAGGGACGGGGTTGTTTTTGTGGTTTAATTTAAAGTATAGGGTCCGTTTTGGAAGAAAAGGGTGAGGGAAATAGAGGGGGGGTCGGTTTTGGATAAGTGGGAAAAGGGCGGGGGTTTTGGGCAAAAAGCCCTTCTTCTTCCTCCCTCCCTCACGACACGAACGCAGGAGAGCGGGGAGGCCGACCGTGGAAGGGGGGGAGGGGCGCGGCGACTCGGTGCACGGCGACGGCGGGAATTGGGGCGAAACGAAGAGGAGGACGAGGGCAACCGATTCCGCTCCTTACCTCGGGCCGGGGTGCTCCGGGAGGCGGATCGACGGCCGGCGGTGGGGGGCGTTCGCGGTGGTGACCGAAGCAAAGACCGATGGTGGTGATGGAGGTCTCGAGAAGGAGGGGGAATTGGTCGTGGAGGTGCGGGGGCGAGGTGGGGAGCCGGTCCGGCCCTTTTATAGGCGCGGGAAGGTCGGTTTGGCGAGGATATTTTGAGCTTCGCGGAGCTTCAATGGCCGTCAATGGAGGTTCGGGAAAAATCCCGGCGTGGACTCCGGCCAGCGGGATTCTCGGTCGTTGCTGTGCGAATTGACCCGTCGTGCGGTGCCGCCGTGGCCGTGGAGGAGAGGGAGGCGGCGATGCGCGCGCCGCAGTGGAGGTGACTGGTCGGAGTAATGGAGGTCTTCGTTTGTCAGAGCAATGGAAGGGAGGGGGAATTCTTGCTCGCCGTGGCGCGGGGGCCGCCCCTTGGCGTGCGGCTTGGGGCTTGGCCGGCCGGGGAGGGGGGGGGGCCGCCGCGCCGGGGTGGCGCGCGGGGGTGCCGCCCCCCGCCGCGCGTGGGGGAAGGGGGGGGCCGCGGCCTCCTGCGTCGCGCGTGGGGAGGGGCCGCGCGGGGGGGGGGCTCGGCCCGGAGCCGAAGGAAGAAGAGGCGCGGTGGGGAAAAAGAAAAGAAGGGAAAAAAGAAAAAGGAGAAAAGGGAAAAAAAAAGAAGAAAAGAAAAAGAGAAATAGGAAAAAGGAAAAATCGGGGAAGAGAAATAGAAAAGGGATTTAGAAAATTAGGAGAATTTCTAGAAAAATTAGTAGAAGGGGTTTTGCGGATTTTTCTGGGTTTCTCGGACACCGGCGTCAATTCCGGGACGGGGGTGATGACGAGGCGGACCGGCCGGCGGGACCGCGGCGTGCGCGGGATTCCCGCACGGTGGCCGACCGCGGCGGGCGGGGAGGCACGCGTGGGTCTTGGCCGGGTGCGGGCGGTGCGGGCGGGATTCGCGGCACGCGCGCCGAGGGTGAGAGAGGGAGACGGTGACCAGGGTTCCGAAAGGGGGCAAATGAGCTCGACCGGACGAGTTTTGAAGACACGCGTGATTTATTTGGTGATTTATTAGGAGCTAAAAACGCGGGCGTTACAAACCTACCCCACTTAAAATGAATCTCGTCCTCGAGATTCGGCTAAGTTTCGAATAGGTGGGGAAACTCTTTCTTCAATGCGTCCTCTCGCTCCCACGTGGCTTCTTCCACTTCGTGTCGCTCCATTGGACCTCGCACACCCGTACTTCGTTTTCCTTGTCCGCTTGACCACCGTGTCCAAAATCTTAAGGGGCACCTCCCGGTACCTAAGGTCGGGTCGTAGATCAATGGTCTCCACCGGATCTCGCTTCTCTTCCGAGAACCTTCAAACATCGGCGTAGGCCGGGAGATGTGAAATGCGGGTGTATATCGACATTTCTTCGGGTAGCTCCAATCGGTATGCTACTTGCTTCGACTTTCTTTAGCACTTTATACGGTCCGATGTACCGAGGGGCCGGCTTCCCGTGTACTTGAAATCTCCGAGTCCCCCGGATGGGTGAAACCTTGAGGTAGACGAAGTCACCGGATTGAAGCTCGCTTCACGCCTTTTCTTGTCCGCGTAACTCTTCGTCGGGACGGGCGGCTTTCATGTAACAACCCAGGAATCTAGGTGTGTAAATTTTGCGAAAATTTAAAACTTTTTGCTTGCATTTGAGTGCTATCAATTTTTGAGCCAAAATTGCTAGCCTCTCACTAAATTCTCCACTAATTTATCCTAGTTATAAAACATATGTTAAAAATATGGTAAAATATGTGAGTTGGTCTTTCTTTGGTTTATTTGGAGTTTAATTGAGTGAAGTTTGAATTTGAAAGGGAAACAAATTCAAACTCTATTCCAAACCTTGGTTCAAACTCATTCTCTTAATTTGAAAAAGGCCAAGTGGGTCATGTGGGCCGTTTCCTACCTTTCCACGCTTTGCAGCGGCCCAACCCAAGCCGTTTGCCGGCCCACTAGACCGCGCCACCGCCCCCTCTTTCTCTTTCTTTCTCCGACGTGTGGACCCCGCCTGGTAGTCACCATTCTCTCCCCCACCTCTTATCCTCTTCTCCCCTCTCCGCTTGACCCCCTGCGCCGGTCAACCGAGCCGCCCAAGCGCGCCGCCGGTCCGGCCCGGGCCGGCGCGCGGGACGGGCGCGGCGGACCGCCCGGCCGGCACGCACGCCGAGGGGGGTGCACGCCCACGCAGCGGGGCGCGCCCGAGGAGAAAAGGGGAAGGACGGATTTGCCCCGCCCGCGGGCATCCAAGGCGCTCGGGGCGCGGCCTTGGCGCGCCACCGCCCCCGCTCGGCGGCGGTGCCAAGGGCACCGAGGAATTTTCCCCCTCGAGCCCGCGCGCGCGGATTCAAAAGGAGAGGAGGCCGGCGTGGGGCCGGAGACAAGGCCAACCACCCCCCTCTTGGGGTTTCCACATCCACCGCTCGTCGTGTGCGCGGAGTGAAGGAGAAGGCGGGCGCGCCACCGCCGCGCCGCGCCGTTGCGAAGGGAGCGGGCGCGCCGCCGCCGCGTCGCGCGGGGACGGGGGGAGAAGCCGAGGACCGGACCGGGGCAAGGACATCTTCACCGCCAAGAAGAGCCGAGCCGTGCGGGAAGGGGAAAAGGCGGGGAACCGGACCGGGGACCGGAGCAGGAGCCGAGGCGCCGACCGCCGGCGTGAACCCCTACCTCACCTTCGCCGCCTCTCCACCAAGCCGGCCACGACTCCACCGACGCCCCATCGTGAGCACCGCGGCCCCCTCTCGCTTCTTTTCCCCCCCTTGGTCTTTCTGTGTTGCCGCGACGTCGAGACGCGTCGTCGATAAACCATGCCGGGCCGGCCGTCGCGCGTAGGTTTGCCGCACCGCGCGGAGGGAGCTCCCGAGCCGCCCGTGCTCTTGGGCGCGCCCCGTCGCCGTGCGAGGCGGGGGGGGGTATGGGTCCGGCCGTCGAGCCGTGATCGCGTGTGCGGGGAGCGTTGGTGTGTCGGCCTTCGCGCCGAGCTTTCGTGCGGGAACGTGAGCGACGCCGTGCCGCCGCGCGTGCGCCCCCCGGTTACCAGGGCGACCGCACCGGCCGGGCAGGCATGGGTGCGCAAGGCTTGAACGGTTGAGGCCGGGCTTCGACCGAGGCTTGTGCGGGGGGGTTTGGCGGCGCCCAGGCGCCATGACGCGCCGGCGGCGGAGGCGTCGGGCCGGTTCTCGGGACGGCGGCCGCTCGCCGCGCGCGCGAGATCATGGACGCGAGCGCCGGTCCGGCCGGGAACACCCCGGTCTCGAGCCGTGGCGGAGGCGTTACCTTGCTTCGGGGATGGTGCACGGGCGTCGAGCACCCGCGAGCGGGACGCCGGCGACACGCCGCGCGGGCGCCGCGCCGTCCGAACCTTTTGGACGAACACACCGGGGGGCGTGGAGTTCCCGTGCGGGCTACCCGAGCTTTGGGCCACCGGATGGACCGGGCTCTTAGCCCGATTAGATGTCACTAGCGGGGCCGTCGGTCGGTGCGAGAAGGAAGTCGGAGGGAAAAACCGGACTTACGTCGGGCGGCGCGCGGTGGTTGCAGGGCGTTTGGGCCGGATGGGCCGAAACCCCGTCCGGGCGGGAACGAGTCCGCTGGGCCGCCCACGGCCCGGCGACGGATCCCGGCCTTTGCGGCTTTGTTAAATCACGGGCCGGCGACGTCATGCGCGTCGGCGGCATATTTTCTGAAAATTCCTTTTCTTCTCTGTTTAAAAATTCCAGAAAATGTTTTTAACCTTTAAAAATTCATAATAAATGCTAGGAAGCTCGAGAAAAATACAAAACTAATTTCTATAAATCCGTATTTGCGAAACCTTGCTTTGTTTGTAGGTAGTTTGGGTTCATTTGGATCTTCTAAATTGATTCTTATTTGGAGTTATTGCTTAGATGTGCACCGTTATCTTATTTCGCGTCGAATCTCGTGCCGCGGGACCGAGCTTCGACCGGGGAGGACGTGGAGGATCCCGAGTACATTGCTCGGACGGCGTGTGCTTCAACGGCAACGAAGGTGTCATGTCACTCCCAACCATATAGATCCTATGTTGCTTTGTAGCCGCTAGTGCTTTACTTTAATGCATTGATCGATGAATTGCATAACCCGTTTATTAGCCATGCCTTGATGCTTTGTTATACCTTGATTCCTTGTTCTTCTACCTGCGGGACTAGCTACGGACCCCTAGCTAGTCCCTTACCTCAACTATCCATACTTTTGTTGCTTGATTATGGATGGTGCTGCGGGTTTGGGCTGAGATGTGGGTATCTCGGCGTGATTCGCGTGTGTTCCGGGTGTGTATTTCCTTGTTGTGTTTTGGCGGGAGTGAGCCGCCGGTTACTTGTGAACGGTCCGCCGAGGGAAGATGCAATCGGCCTCTTACCCGAGGGTCGTGTCGTGTGGTATGGAGATGTTGAGTGCTCGCTCTCGGCCCCTTAAGGACCGATCGTCAGTTGACCTTGTTTCGGATGACTATTTTCGTACAGACCGCCCGCCTTGTATTGGGCGGGGGTGCGGGGTGAGACTTGTAGTGGATAGCACCCCTCGTTGGAGGATCGGTGTGATCGTGTCGGGAGTGGTCTTTCCCTCCTTAGTAGACTTTGCCTTGGCGAGGCCAGGGAAGGGTTCCACGGCTTCGAGGGACCTCTCGCGGGTAGTACGAGCTCGCGCGCGGAGGGCCGGGCCGGGCTCGGAGATTGTTGACGGTTAATAATTGTATCAAAGTTCGTTCGTGACTCGCAAGCGTACAAGTCTCCCGTCGTAGTCAAGGGACCCTTCTTCCCTCGAGTGGTGAACCCAAGGTATCGAATCCGTGGAACAAATGTGTGACGCAAGACTTAATCTATTAAAGCCAAATAAGCGCAATCTTCAATAAAGAACCAAATGCATCTAAGTAAAAGACACAAAACGAATCTAATCTACTAAAAACCGGAGAAAACAAAGTAAGATTGGGTAGATAAACCGATCTAGAGGGATCGGGGTAAGCCTTTTGTTGAAGTTCCAAGCAAGAGAAGAAGTAGCAAATCGAATCTTAATAAAAGCCTCTTTAAATCGTGGTTTCCCGTCCAAATCCGAAAACATCCGCCTTTCGAGACCCCCGTTCTGTCACAACGTATCCCTATTCATGCGGGGAGCTTAGGGGCGAGTCAAAAGACAAGTCGAGATTCTTTCGAAAGATCCGGCGTGTACCTCTAGCCACCGCGGCTACAAGAACACCCTATGTAATCTATCTCGAGAATAGAATTGGAATAAGCAAAGCCGATCGAAAAACGAAATCTTCGAGGAAACACTTGATCGGCGGGAAAAGATTCAACTTGATAATTCAACTATAACAATGATACATACACAAGATCACCACCGGGATCCTTCCTTGATCTTGCTTCTAGCTCGGGAACTCCGACGTGGTCTTCCGTGCAAGGTTCCCACGTCGGCTAGGGGAAACCTAGTCAACTAGCTCGACCCTCTCCTCTCCGAGATGGTGTCCCTCTCTTCTCTGCTTCTCGGCGGCCGAAGACGAAATCTTCTCTGCGTGGCTCTCGGTCAGGGGACTATAAATAGCCCGATTGGCGGCTAGGGCAAAGGGCGACGGGTTTGGGCCCTAAATGGGCACGGGCCGGCCGACCGGGCCGGGCCGGCCGGCCCGGGCCCATTTAGGCCCGGTCCGTGGGCTCCTTCGCCCGAGGTCGGTTCCCTTGCTTCCCGGATGCTTCCCCCTTCGCATGTAGGTCCATGTCGTCGGTTTCTCTCCGAATTGGACTCAACTCCTTGTCTTGCGGGGATTCGGCACAATTTTTACGGTCGGGTCCCGGAGTCCGTCGTCTTCTCGGATCAAGTCCCCGGCTTCTTGGAGTTAATTTTGCTTCATTGCATGACTTGTTCAGGACTTTAAAGTCTTGTCATGAGGTGCTTGATGAACTTATCCCGAAAGTCTTGCATTCAACACTAAATCCCTGCATAAACATTAAACTCCAAAAACGACATGCACACGTGAACTTGTTATACCACGGGGGTTAGTACCAATGGATAAGGTATAAAACTCATGCCAACACCGAAGGTAAACTCATGGCTAGGTTGACGGATTTTCACCGTCAACATCTCCCCCATGCTTAAACCTTGCTCGTCCTCGAGTAAGCCTTCGATGGATATCATCATTGCTAAACAATGTTTAAACTTTGCACTTGATTACACATGAGAAAACATAATGCTCTCAAAATTTTAATTCATTAAAGTTCCATAATGTGCTAGCCTTCATCTCTACGGAGGGTAGATTCTTATTAAGCTTATCCCACAAGTATTAACATGCTCACAAGTTTTAAATGGTTCTCGAATTTTTGAAATGAAGAACGAGATAAGAAAAGCTAAACCAAATTCACAAATTTAAATCATCTCGTGTATTGCTCATAAACTCTCATCTCACTTGTCTCTCAAGCCTATATATTCTACTCCTTTCCCTCTCATATATATGTGGTAGGCTTTATATGGAGCTTTGAGAAAGTTTAGTCCTAACAAGAATTTATAAATGAGGTGTTGTCAAAACAAGACAAGCTTCTCATGGTCTTACCGAGACTCGTCAAAAAGGTCATTGGAAAATAATGTTAAATCAAGGAGGGGAAAGAGAAAAATACACACACTTTAGATGAGTGGACATGTGCAAATGGCAAAGAGTGATCCCGAGGCACAAAAGAAGTCCTCGTTATCGGATTGCACATGGTTGGAAAAAGAGAATGGATCTTTTTATCTTGAAGCCTTGGATGCACTCTTAGAGAACCGGGGAGTTCACTTAACGCACAAATATTTTTTTTTCTTTCTTATATTTCTCATTCTTTTCTTTCTTTCATTCCTTTTTTTTTTCTTTCTTTCCTCGTCATATATTCAGTCCATGACTTTCACAATGAAGTTTTGATTTTTTATACCTTGAAAGTCATGAATATCACCGGATTTCTTTTTCTTTTTCTTTCATCATTATATATTTTTTTTAAAATACTCCCTTTTGAACTCTAAAACTGCACCGTACCTACCTCCTCCCCCATGCTTAGACGTTGCTCGTCCTTGAGCAAAGAGGCGAAAAATAAGGTAGGTACCGGAGATATTTTTCCTTGGAGAGATACTTGAAATCTTCAACGTTGGCACCGTCTTGCGATCTTCCTTGAATTGATGATCCATTCTCAACGATAGGTTGTGGTCAAGGAGGTAATCACAAAAGATGATATTTGGTTTAGGGGTGGATATCCGGCGAAGTTTGTGAGATCACCGATGCGGGGATACACAATGCACGGATAAAAGGCTAGCAAAAAGATAGATACGCAAAAACGGAATGGCCAGCTTCTTAGTCTTGGGCCAGAGAAATCATGGCCTGCAATAACTCACTCAAAAATAAATCTTGTACACTAAAGTCTATGCACTCAAATATATATAAGGCTCTGGATAGGTTGAGCAACACACAAGTGATATTTGTGACAAGGTTAGCAATATTTTTGAGCATAAAAGACATCTTTAATCTATTCATAACTTGAGAGCACATAAAACACTATGGGTCTTTATTTTAATCATAACCTCCGCTGAAAATTAAGCTAGCATTTAAATAAATTCAGATCTGTATTTTTAAGAGAGCACTAGCTTAACCATGCATAAATCAATTACAAAGATGAACAAAGCTGCAATTTTAATCATATATCATCATGGCACGAATTTTGTAACTTTTCCAATGATAAAATCAAGGTGGTGACTTTATTAATGGTGATATCAAGTTGAAATACATACTGAAAATAAACAAACATGCTTGCTGAAATTAAAATAAAAACAGAAAATACTACGCAAACACACATAAGCAAAAGCTGAAAATTACAGAGAAAAAGAAAAGAAAAGAAAACTAAAGTTCCTAAATCTTCTAGTCCTCCGTCGGTGGTTGATGTTGATAGTCTTGATAATAATACCCTTGCTCATAATATGAATGAACGCTTCCTCCGTCGAATTGATTTGGCTCCACAAGGTGAAGGCGTCCAAGTTCAAAGGCAATATTTGCGTTGCCTTCACCGAGTTGAGCTGCGTTGGATTGGATGGCTGCGATGTTTTGAGCATTTCTTGCAGCATACCCTCCAATAATGGCCATGCTTTGTTGTGGTTGGGGATGATTGTGGACCGGGGAGCGTCCCGGTGGTCGATGGATGACCGCTCCTTAGTGATGAGTGATTGACAACGGGTGTTGGACCGACTCTTGGCTTAGTGCGCGAGGTGTAGGCTGCGGCCTAGTTCGTGTTGTTGCGAGGGTGAAGAACGGGCGCGAAAGGTCTTCGGCCTTGAGGGGCCTCGGGAGATGGAGAGACAAGTAGGCTCGGTTCGAGGGACCGGTGGACGGCGGGGCCCGGGTGCGGGCCACATGGTGGCGACACAAGCAAGACGAAGTCATGGACAAGTGAGCGGTGCACGGTGGCGGTCAAGTCAAGTGGTTTGGCGGGAGGCCGGACCGGGCACACGGGGGTTTGGTGGTTTGCCCACAAAACCATCGGCGGACGGTTTCTTGGTTTGGGCCTCAAAACCAAGTCCGAGGGCCCAACACGACGGAGACGGGATCCGGGCGTGTCGGGAAGCTTCGAAGCGGAGGACACGCGGCGGGATCGCATGGCTTGCGTCGGGAGGACGCGGGGTGCGGCAAAGGCGTGGCCGTCCGATGGCAAGACCCACAAACATTACCAAAATGCCCCTACGTGGGTTGTATCGCCAGTAGTGTAGTTAGGGGTAGTCGAGTCATTTACCACTCCGGCGGGACCTGATATATAAGCTTGGAGTGTGTGTTGATGGCTTTGGCTCTCCGGGACTTAGGGTTTCATTTGCTCCCTTCTCTTTCTCATTTTTGTAGCTATTTTTCTTCCTATTTTCTCTAGGCTAGCATGAGAGCTTCATGAGAGATTTGTTGAGAGGGATGGATGCTAGGGCGGCATGCTAGACCTTGTGAATCTTTCCTGGTTTGTATAGAAGATTCGGAGTTGTGTTTTCGTGGTCTTTTTCGTGCTTGTTCTTGGTGCCTATGCTCTCGGTGTGATTCCGCGGATTTGAGTGGGTTTCTCTCCGGATTTCTTTGAGGGGATCATGGGTGAGTGCTTTGTGCCTCTTTGTGGATGATCTTGACCCCTCAAACGCCGGATTTGGCCTTCGATTCGTTGACTTTTGGATGAACCCGAGGTCATAGTGTTCTTGGCAAGGATTTGCGATTCCGGGAGTTGTAGGATGTTTGAGGCTGTAATTTTTGGTGCATAACCTCTCCTTGGGGTGTTCATCATCTCACCAAAATTTCGTCTCAAGACTCCTTGTGGTTTGGGAGATCCATCGATTGAAGTTT
Organism: Cenchrus americanus; assembly: GCA_947561735.1. Taxonomy (NCBI): domain Eukaryota; kingdom Viridiplantae; phylum Streptophyta; class Magnoliopsida; order Poales; family Poaceae; genus Cenchrus; species Cenchrus americanus. The sequence goes on from OX387243.1 coordinate 108,589,545, forward strand.
GAGGTTGTTTCTCGTGTTCCTCGGGCGTGCCGATTCGCACACGGTGGACCGTCCGCGAGGTCACCGCGGACCGTCCGCGAGGTAGCCGCGGACCGTCCCCGAGGTCATCGCGGACCGTCCGCGAGGTGCCTGACAGCCCAGTTGTTCTTCGTGTTCTTGCAGGTTCTTGAGCGCCTCTCTTTCGATTCATTTTGTCGGTGGGTTTTTGGTGCATGAAGTTTGCGGACGGTCCGTACTAGAGTGTCGGACGGTCCGTGACGAGGCGGACGGTCCGCGGGTCCATCACGGACGGTCCGTTTTTCTCGGTGCGATGCGGAGGTTCGGGTAGCAATTTCGGACGGTCCGTGCCCTCCTCGCGGACGGTCCGCGCCCTCCTCGCGGACGGTCCGCCGGGACACCTGCGGACGGTCCGCCGGTGCTTTCCGGGATTGCCTAAGTCCCTTGCTTTTTGAGTTGTGCTTCCGCGTGTGCTTCAAGGAATCGTTCCTAGGACTAGAGATTGATCCATAACCTCGTAGTCTTGGCGATTGGTGTGTGACTCGATCCATCGCTTGTGTGTGACCGAGGATTTGAGTAGGGCATAGGCCGGGTTCTTTGGGAAGAATTTTTACCGGCTCCTATTCACTCCCCCCTCTCTAGTCGCCATCGATCCTTCAATTGGTATCGAGCTTGGTGCGGATTCTTTGCGACTTTGACAAGTCTCGAATCCTAAGATGGCGTACGTTGAGCGGGGGCGGTCCGCCGCACTTCGATGGCAAGGGTTACCACAAGTGGGCGGCTCGTATGATGATCTTCCTTCGAGGGAAGCTTTGTTGGATTTTATTGTGCTTGACAAAACCTATGCTATTCCGGTCAACATCCATACTCTTATGGTGACCGATGCCGATTGCAAGGCCAAGTATGAGGCTAATGCAAAAGCCGTTGATCACTTGTGCCGGAGCTTGTGTGATCCAGAGTTTGAGCGTGTTCGCCATTTGAATCTTGCTTGGCAAATTTGGGATAAGTTGTTGGTTGCTCACGGTGGTGATAACCATGTGAAGGCTCGCCTCTTTGTCTCTTACCGGATGCAATATGAGAATTTCACTCCACTTCCCGGTGAGGACATTGATGCGATGTTTCGAGAGGTTCACCGCCATCGTGAACAACATGAAGGATAATGTTGAGGATTTTCCGTACTCCGAACATGATCGAGGCTTTGAAGCTCTTGCATGTCTTGGACCCAAATGTTTGGGGTGCTAAGGTTGAGGCCATCAAGGAGTACGGGAGTTATTTGACTATTGAGTTGGATGACCTCTTTTCTAAGCTCAAGTCGGCTGAGGTTGACGGGGAAGATGTTATCCAAGCATGAGGGCTCGAGCGACCATAGTCTTGCTCTTATGGGAGGATCAAAAGGCAAATCTAACCCTTCTTGTCGACGAGTTTTCTTTGTCCTCTCTTATGTCCATTCCGGATGAGGAGTTTGATGTCTTTGGGCGAGGAGGAGGCCGGCCTTGCTCTCAAGAAGATTTGAACGACTACACGAGAGTCGGAGGAACGCAAGGCGGAGCTCGGGGACGTGCTACAAGTGTGGCAAGCGTGGCCACTTCATCGCCGAGTGCCGGAAGCGGAGGAGAACAAGTACAAGGTGAACGAGTACAAGGCGCACCCGAGGCGTGAAGACAAGTACTCCTCCAAGGGCAAGCAATTCAACAAGTCCAAGAGCAAGGACAAGGACAAGCGGCGACCGAGCAAGAGCACCTACAAGAAGAACAAGGCAAGAGCGATGGTGGCCGGTGCGAGCGACGTCGACTCAAGCTCAAGCGAGGAGCGATCAAGCTCAAGCGGCGAAGATGAAGACGCCGGGAGGCGCGGTGGCAAGAAGAGTGCAAGCCGGAACCTCGGCGGGGCCGAGCCGTGTGGCGCTTGAGGGCTTTTGTGGCATGGCCCATAGCTCGAGCAAGCAAGAAGAGTGTGAAGGAAGACGGCGACTCCGACTCGGAGGATGAGGTAAACCGTGATCCCGACTCTTTGCTTGCTGAGATTGCTAGGTTGAATGGTTTGCTTGATAACCGTGATAGTGTCTTGCTGAGAGATGCCAAAAAGATGAGGAAAGATCTTAGGGCTCGGCTTGAGAATGCTAGTGAGAAAGTAGGAGAGTTAGAGTCAAAATTGCTTGAATTGAAACTTGAGAATGACTCTTTGAAACTTGCTCCTACTTCTCCGATGATGTTGAATGTGTTGAATGTGATGCTTGGTTGAATGAGATTAAAGCTGCTTAATGAGAAGAATGCTTCTATTTTGGCTCAACTAGATGCTCTTAGGACCGAGCACGATGAGCTTAAGGCTAGACCTACTTTGCTTGGTGCTTGCAAGTCATGTCCTACTATGCATGCTAAGCTTGTCGATGCTCGTTCTACTATTAGCTCTTTGGAAGCATCTTTGAAATCTCCTGTTGCAAATGCATGTTCTAGGCGTGATGAAGTCACTTTGCGTAATCTTGAACTTACTTCCCGTTTGGATGTCATTTATGAGGAAAATGATTATTTGAGGAAGGTGTTGGGTTGGTTGTACGGGCGGGAACCTCGGTTGAAAATCATGATTGAGGAGTTCAAGAGGGGCGATGGTCGTGGTTTGGGGTTTGAGAAGTTGGGTGAGAAAGTGGGAGAGAACGGCGGGGGAGAGTGTGTACGAGAAGTGTGTTGAGTCTAACCCCGAGTTTGAGGTGATCGGAGAGATCCAAGTCCCACTCCCAAAAGCACCCAAGAACTCTTTCACACCAAAACCCAACCACCTTTGCAACAAGCTTGACACAACCCAAGATCCACCCAAATTCCCACCTAAGACAAATGATTTCCGAAACCGGTGAAGTTTGTGGGTGAGAAGGGTGAGAAGCCTAGAGAGAAGCCGAGCCAAAACCAAAACCCATCCCCTTCGGTGTGAGTATTGTGGCAAGGAGAGGCATCTTGCGGAGTTTTGCTACAAGAGGAAGAGGGATGAGAGGCTTGCTAGGGGAGCAAGCAAACCGGGACAGTATCGCCGGTCTCGCGGTATTCCCGAGCCTAGAGTGCCACTTCCACGGGGTGTGGGAAGTGTGAGGAGTGTCGGCGGGTTCCCACGAGAGAGGTGGTGGTGGTGAGAGGTTTGTCGGGGAGAGATGATGGTGTGCGTCTTTGGTGAGAGGTTTGGTCGGGCTCGTGGTGGTTTTGTTGGACGTCCTCCTACTCGTCCTCGGTACGGGTTCGGGGGAGATGATCGCGGCTTTGGGTTCCGGAGGAACTACGGACCACGTTTTCCCCCTCGTGGTGCTCGTACTCCTCCCATGGGACATGGGAAGTTTGGTGGCAAGGGAGTGATGTTTGCTAACCCCTCTTTTGAGCGAGATGGCTCGACACGGTTTAACTTTCTCTCGTGCTAACCCCGGTGTCGAGTCGCTAGCTCATTCTCGTTCTTGTTTTTGATGCGGGGGCGGGGAGGCTTGGAGAACATTTGGTTGATCGACTCCGGATGTTCTCGACACATGACCGGAGATAAGAAGTGGTTCTCCGGCCTCACCCCGGTGAAGGAAAAGATGTACATTACATTTGGGGACAATGGACGAGGTAGGGTCGTTGTTCGAGGGTGTTGTGCATGTGAGTGACAAGGTAACATTGAAGAGAGTGGCTCTTGTGAAGTCTTTGGGTTTTAATTTGCTTTCGGTTTCTCAGTTGCTTGATGAAGGTTTTGAGGTGCGTTTCAAGTCTGGCGAGTCTCGTTTGCTTGATTCTCGAGGTGATCTTGTTTGTATGATCATCCCCGAGGGTCGATTTTCGAGGCTGATTTCTCTCGTTCTTTGGGTCCCTTTCGTTTGTTTGATGGGCGGTCCTTCTTCCGATTTGTGGAAATGGCATAGGCGGTTGGGACACTTGAGCTTTGATTTGGTTTCCCGCTTGAGTGGTCTTGACCTTGTCCGAGGATTGCCGAAGTTGAAGTTTGAGAAGGATTTGGTTTGTGCTACTTGTAGGCATGGTAAGATGGTAGCCACTCCCCATCCACCCACGACCGATGTCATGACCGAGCGTCCGACGGAGCCGTTGCATATGGACCTTGTTGGGCCGGCTCGAGTTCGCTCGGTGGGTGGGAAGTGGTATGTCCTTGTTGTGGTGGACGATTACTCTCGCTATGCACGGGTGTTCTTCTTGGAGGATAAGAGTGAGACTTTTGGCTTTGTTCGAGATCGATCGTGAGGTTGAAAAACGAGAGGCATGGGAATGCTATTCGAGCTATCCGCGGTGATAATGGCTGCGAGTTCAAGAACTCTCGTTTTGATGCCTTTTGTCGTGATCTAGGTCTTGAACATCGTATTCGACCCCTTATGTGCCCCCTCAAAATGGAGTCGTGGAAAGGAAAAATCGGACTCTTTGTGAGATGGCTAGGACGATGCTCGATGAGCACGGGACTCCTAGGAGGTTTTTGGGCCGAGGCGGTCAATACGGCTTGTCATGTTTCCAATCGGATTTTATTGAGAGCTTTCAAGAAGAAGACTGTTATGAGCTTATGCATGGTCGGGCACCCAAGGTGAGTCACTTCCGAGTTTTTGGCTGCAAGTGCTTTATTTTGAAAAAGGGAAAACTCGACAAGTTTGAGGCTAGGTCTAGTGATGGTATTTTCTTTGGATATGCTAACCACTCTAGAGCCTATAGGGTGCTTAACCTTGAGACTAACAAAATCATGGAGACTTGCGAGGTGACCTTCGACGAGACAATGCCATGTACCTCTCTTGGCTTTGAATGTGCGAGGTGATGAAGAGATGGCCGAGGACCTCTTTGAAGAGGAGAAAGATGAAGCCGGAGATGATGATGGGGAGAACCATGCGCCGAAGGCGAGCATGTACCCACTACTTCCCCTACGACCACTTTGGAGCATGGACCGTCTACTTCATGGACAACGACGGTGCAACAAGAGGATCAGGCGAGAGAAGCTGAAGTTGAGGGGGAGGTAGTCTCGAGGCGTGAGGCTCCCCGGCGGATTCAAGAAGTGCATCCCCTGTCGAAGATCATTGGAGACATCAATGAACGCACTACACGGTCGAGGTCCAGGAATTCCTCTCATTTTGCTCATCTTGCTTTTGTTGCTACTTTTGAGCCCAAGGACATTGGACATGCTTTATCCGATGCAAACCGGGTCAATTCTATGCATGAGGAGTTGGAAAATTTTGAGAGGAACCGGGTGTGGGAGTTAGTTGAACCACCTCCAAATTGCCATCCCATAGGAACCAAGTGGGTTTGGAAGAACAAAGAGGGAGAGAATGGAATGGTTGTGAGGAACAAGTCCGGACTTGTCGCTCGGGGTTTAGTCGGAAGGAGGGGATCGATTATGAGGAGACCTTTGCACCGTGGCCCGTCTTGAGGCAATTCGAATTCTTCTAGCCTTTGCCGTGGCTAAAGGGTTCAAGTTGTTTCGGATGGACGTGAAGAGTGCTTTTCGAATGGGGTCATAGAGGAGGAGGTGTATGTGAAGCGACCACACGGGTTTGAGAGCGAGTTGTACCCACACGGGGTATACGGGTTGAAAAGGGCTCTGTATGGGTTGAAACGGGCGCCCGTGCTTGGTATGGGAGATTGAGAGGTTTTCTTTTGAGCGAGAGGGTTTGTGATGGGTACCGTGGATAGAACCTTGTTTCTCCTCAAGCATGGAAATGACTTCTTTGGTTGTTCGATTTACGTGGATGATATTGTCTTTGGTGGCTCGTCACATAACCTTGTTGCCAAGTTTGCGGATGAGATGAGCGGGGAGTTCGAGATGAGCATGATGGGCGAGTTGCGGTATTTTCTCGGGGCTGCGAGATCAAGCAAGTGAAGGACGGTACATTTGTGCACCGGACTAAGTACACGAAAGACATGCCGAGGAAGTTCCGGATGCAAGATGTGAAGCCGATGTCGACTCCCATGGGGAGTACGGCCACTTTGGATGCGGATGAGGACGGAGAACCGGTGGACCGGCGGGAGTACGGGAGCATGATCGGCTCCCTCCTCTACTTGACGGCGACGAGGCCGGACATACGGTTCGGTGTGTGTCCGTGCGCTCGTTTTCGAAGCTTCGCCGAGGACGTCACATCGACGGAGCCGTCAAGAGGATTTTCGGGTACCTACGGTCCGCCCCCGGTCTTGGCCTTTGGTATTCTTCCTCCTCGACTCTGTCTCTTCATGGTTTTTTCGATGCGGATTTTGGTTGGTTGTCGAGTCGAGAGGAAGTCTACTTCCGGCACTTGTCGGTTTCTTGGTTCTTCGTTGGTCTCATGGTCTTCCCGCAAGCGAGTCTAGTGTAGCTCGGTCTACCACGGAGGCGGAGTATGTTGCTCGCCGCGAGTTGTTGTTCCCGACCGCCGTGGATTTCATACACTTTGAGAGACTTTGGTGAGGAGTGCACCGCGGATCCCACTTCTTTGTGATAGCACCGGTGCCATAAGCGTAGCCAAAAATCCAGGTGCTTCACTCCGGAACTAAACATATAGAAGTGAGGTATCATTTTCGAGGGACAATGTGGAGAAAGGAACCATTGTATTGAGCCATGTCCCTACCCAAGATCGACTAGCCGACATCTTTACAAAGCCTCTCGACCAAGCTACATTTGTGCGCTTGCGGGGGAACTTGGGGTTTGTTGCCCTTTCTAGTTGATTCTTGGGGGATTTCCTTTTGTATCATATGTATCATACCATGTTTTACTTTGATGTATATACATGCTTTGCTTGATGTATAAACCATGGTAGGATAGCCATCTTGTCACATATCATGTTGCATTTGTATCATATTGCATTTTAGGATGATGAGCTTCTTTTATATGCCATATGTGAGTCTCTTTGGCTATTTGTGAGATTTTGGTTATATGTGTGGAGAAATGGTGATGTGAGGCTATGCTCTTGGAATATTTGAGATATATGTGTGGTGAGATAGCCCCTTTTTGAGATAAATGCTTAACTTGACTAATTTTTGATGAAATTTGCTCCACTCGTATGTAGTTGTGTATCCATGTCACAGTTTGGTCTAAATGTGCTTTTCATGCTTAGATTGTGCTTGGATGCCTGTTCTTGCATTTGGGCCAAAGGCCGGATATCATTGTGAATGTTTAGCCTATGTTGCATTCATGGGGGAGCATAAGCTTCTTTTTGCCGCAAAGGCACTTCATGTACCATGAAATGAATCAATCTTGAAAAGAAGTGCATAATGCTTGAAAAATGCTCCATCCATCATGTCTATGCTTAAAATGTCTTATCTTTCACATATGGGTGCAAAACATGTTGCATGATGTTCACCGGTGGAGAAGTCTCCCGAAGTGGACACATGGCTCATGAGCTTTGACATGACATGCTTTGCTTTATGGGTGTTTGCCATGATCTTTTGCTGAGAATTTGATATCCTTGTATGATCTTTAAATGGTATGCATGTTTGTGGCTCAAGTGTGACATGGATAGGCTTTTACATGTGAAGCGAGCCTTCTTTTGGTAAAAGCTGCTTAAATCCGAAAATTTTGCTTGTCACATGCTTGTATTTTCATATATTACTTGTGGCAATGCTTTGTCTATGCTATGATTCATATGTGTGATCTTTGTCTCATTTTTAGCCTTTGACACTAGATTTGGCCTATTTGAGAAGCTCATGTAGTTGTTTATATGCTTTGCTTTGCATTTCTGCATTTTCATCTTGATTCATACATTGTCAACAAGGGGGAGAAAAGGTGAGCTTAATGAAAATTCAGAAAAAGGTGAGCTGAAATTTTGGAAGTGTGCATCCACATGTTCAGGGGGAGGCATTTGTTCAGGGGAGCTTTCTTGCTGTTTTCGGTGTGGATTTTCTACTTTGCTTGGCTTGTGACCTTTCTTTGCCTTTCTTCGGTTTTGGTCATGAGTTGAGCTTCTTCGTTTTTCTTTCTTCTTCCTTTCTCTTTTTCTCTGAATTTCATTTCGCGTTGTGTGTTGTCAATGCACTCATCAAGGGGGAGATTGTGGACCAGGAGCGTCCCAGTGGTCGATGGATGACCGCTCCTTAGTGATGAGTGATTGACAACGGGTGTTGGACCGACTCTTGGCTTAGTGCGGTGTGTAGGCCGCGGCCTAGTTCGTGTTGTTGCGGGTGAAGAACGGGCGCGAAAGGTCTTCGGCCTTGAGGGGCCTCCGGGAGATGGAGAGACAAGTAGGCTCGGTTCGAGGGACCCGGTGGACGACGGGACGGGTGCGGGCCACATGGTGGCGACACAAGCAAGACGAAGTCATGGACAAGTGAGCCGGTGCACGGTGGCGGTCAAGTCAAGTGGTTTGGCGGGAGGCCGGACCGGGCACGCGGGGTTTGGTGGTTTGCCCACAAAACCATCGGCGGACGGTTTCTTGGTTTGGGCCTCAAAACCAAGTCCGAGGGCCCAACACGACGGAGACGGGATCCGGCGTGTCGGGAAGCTTCGAAGCGGAGGACACGCGGCGGGATCGCATGGCTTGCGTCGGGAGGACGCGGGGTGCGGCAAAGGCGTGGCCGTCCGATGGCAAGACCCACAAACATTACCAAAATGCCCCTACGTGGGTTGTATCGCCAGTAGTGTAGTTAGGGGTAGTCGAGTCATTTACCACTCCGGCGGGACTCGATATATAAGCCTGGAGTGTGTGTTGATGGCTTTCACTCTGCGGGACTTAGGGTTTCATTTCCTCCCTCCTCTTTCTCATTTTCGTAGCTATTTTTCCTTCCATTTTCTCTAGGCTAGCATGAGAGCTTCATGAGAGATTTGTTGAGAGGGATGGATGCTAGGGCGGCATGCTAGACCTTGTGAATCTTTCCGGTTTGTATAGAAGATTCGGAGTTGTGTTTTCGTGGTCTTTTTCGTGCTTGTTCTTGGTGCCTATGCTCTCGGTGTGATTCCGCGGATTTGAGTGGGTTTCTCTCCGGATTTCTTTGAGGGGATCATGGGTGAGTGCTTTGTGCCTCTTTGTGGATGATCTTGACCCCTCAAACGCCGGATTTGGCCTTCGATTCGTTGACTTTTGGATGAACCCGAGGTCATAGTGTTCTTGGCAAGGATTTGCGATTCCGGGAGTTGTAGGATGTTTGAGGCTGTAATTTTTGGTGCATAACCTCTCCTTGGGGTGTTCATCATCTCACCAAAATTTCGTCTCAAGACTCCTTGTGGTTTGGGAGATCCATCGATTGAAGTTTGAGGTTGTTTCTCGTGTTCCTCGGCCGTGCCGATTCGCACACGGTGGACCGTCCGCGAGGTCACCGCGGACCGTCCGCAAGGTAGCCGCGGACCGTCCGCGAGGTCACCGCGGACCGTCCGCGAGGGTGCCCGACGGCCCCGCCTGTTCTTCGTGTTCTTGCGGGTTCTTGAGCGCCTCTCTTTCGATTCCTTTTGTCGGTGGGTTTTTGGTGCATGAAGTTTGCGGACGGTCCGTACTAGAGTGTCGGACGGTCCGTGACGAGGCGGACGGTCCGCGGGTCCATCACGGACGGTCCGTTTTTCTCGGTGCGATGCGGAGGTTCGGGTAGCAATTTCGGACGGTCCGTGCCCTCCTCGCGGACGGTCCGCGCCCTCCTCGCGGACGGTCCGCCGGACATTGCGGACGGTCCGCCGGTGCTTTCCCGCATTGCCTAAGTCCCTTGCGTTTTGAGTTGTGCTTCCGCGTGTGCTTCAAGGAATCGTTCCTAGGACTAGAGATTGATCCATAACCTCGTAGTCTTGGCGATTGGTGCGTGACTCGATCCATCGCTTGTGTGTGACCGGGATTTGAGTAGGGCATAGGCCGGGTTCTTTGGGAAGAATTTTTACCGGCTCCTATTCACTCCCCCCTCTCTAGTCGCCATCCGATCCTTCAATGATGAGCGTAGGACTCCGCGAAGTTAGCGTTGGGCACAACATAATTTTGTGGGGGTACCGGTGCACCACCCCCCATGCTTGTTGTTGAGACCCTCCGTAATAACTTGGCGGAGGAGGAACCCCGCCGAATGGTTGCACATTGGGTTGTGCTCCACTCGCTTGTGCGGAGGATGTTCCCTCCTCCACGATTCTTCCTCTTTTGTTCTTCCTTGCGGGGACAAGTAGTCCCTCTTCCAACCAATCTTCCCTTCCCTCGGTGAAAAGCCTAAGCCTCTCATTCGGAAGGGGGAGGTTCACTATGGCCAACCGATAACCTCCTCTCTCATCTCCACTAATGTACTTGCCTTGCCGCAAGTACTCAAAACCGAGAGAGGTACCACGCAAAAGGTGAGCGGGGTTTCTTGCGATCCCCGGCCCGCGGGGAAAAGGCCAACATGGAGAGGTAACACCCCGAACCAATATTACCGAGCCCCCGATGTTGCTTCACAACACCAACGGTTGATCATGAGGTAAGAGGGGTCAATTGGCTGCCCGGCAATTAAAGCCGAGTATAGCCAATTCAACTCCGTGTCGGTCACCTTTGTTTTCCTCATCCTCCCCAATACCCTCTTGCACATCCAAGAGTGAAATATCCGGATAATGGGGTTGCGGATGCAATTGCGTTGTTGATGGGCTTCTCCGGAGATCATGCTCCAAAATTCCGCCAACATGCGGGAGGCACGTCAACTTTCTCCGGAGCTCCCTTGTGGAATCCAAGCAGCTCCCTAACGTGCTCGTAGGGAACCACTTGCTCGATTCCCTCCAACCGAAATGACAAGCTTTGCACCCCATCATCATCAACGATGGGTGCAATAGTCATCAAAATTTCCAAGGCGTACCCCAAATGGGTGTCCACCGATATTCCGTTGGAGAACCGCACCCAACCGAGGTGCCCCAACATATAGTATATGTCGGTGCAAAAACCCAAGGTGTAGAGTGCTTGGTCGTCGAACTCGACGTTTGGCACAAGCCTCTTCTCAAGATTGGCGAGCCTCTCCTCCTCCTCCGCCGACAAGATGATGAAGCCATAGGAAGATTGTGTCGGGGTGTAAGGAGGTGGTGCGGTTGAGCGAGTCGATCGTCGTGGTGGCGCGGGCTGCTCCTCCGTGTGCCCACGAGGTTCGGTGAACCTCATGGAAGTGCTTCTCGCAGCTCTCATACCACCAAGGTGGAGAGCGTCGTTCCTCCTCGGTGGTGCCGTGTCCGTCTCCATGCTCGGGGAGACTCGGAAACCGAGTGCCTCCTCGAAGACGTGGTTGATGACGGCTTGGACGACGACGAACTCTTCTTCTTAGAGAAGAGACTTGTGGTCTTCTTCCACATGGTTGCTGCACTCTTTCTTCAACTAAAATTCCGGGTTGCAACCGGTAAACTAGGCACTTAAACTCTTTTCTTCGGATGTGGACTTTGAGTGGATTTAAGGATGTGGATTTTTCTTGAGCTATCAAGCTTGGGATGGTTGGCTAAGTCTACGGAGGTTCCGAGCACACAAACTTGAACACACAAACAAGGGAAGGAGAGGGAAGCTTGCTGCGAGAAAACGGGCGCCGGGGGCTGCTTATATAGGGCGGGCCGGCCGGCCCGGGCCGGCCGGCCCGGGGCTCCACCGGCTCCTCCTCGGCGCGTCTTTCTCCCGGCACGATCATTTCGCCTCCGCAACTTTCCCTGCCCGCGTGCTCCACGAGTTGCACCGCCCAAACGCTCTCGTCCACTCCTTTTCTTGAATTATTGGTCCTCCCACTTGATGCTCCATGCTTTGGGTCATGTCCATGCTCCCTAGCTCCACTTGCTTCACATGCCACCATGAAAATCCTGCAAAGTTGATGCTTGCTGCCCACCATGCTTGTCCTTTGCATGTGGAATTGGTGAAAGTTGATAAAAGGGAATCCAATGGTGCATGCATGATTAATTCAAACTTGATTGCCTCCATTTAGGTGTGTTTAAGGTTAAGCACTCCTCTAATTCGAAGTTTAAAATATTTTTCAGAGCCATGCAAGAGCTCAAGCACAATTTTAGAGAAGTTTTTGAACCATTAAAAACAAATGTAAGTCGAAAATATTTTTCGACTACGTCGATTTCGGTCTCACCGGTATAGTTTGCTTTCATCGGTTGAGAGCGAACGTTTTCCGGCTTGATCATGGGGGCATAGGTTTAGGTTCTAATTTTGGCTAAATAAGAAAGATTTTGAATAAAACAAAATTAGAATAGGCTTAGAAAAATTCTAATCTTAGAGAAACCAAGGATAAAGATTTTTAAAACCAACCAAAAGCTTTGATTTCTAGGTTCACGCGAGTCCTACCACGTGCTGAATTTTTATAACACTTGAATATAAATCGTGGCTCTACTCGTGTGGTTTTAGCATGAAAAATAAGCCAACCTCAGCACCATAATGAGGGTGAAAGGTTGAGTTAAGGTTCTGAAATTATTTGGTTGAGGGGTTTCTCGAAAAGAAAAGAATCAAACAAGCACATAGGAGGGTTCATGCAAAGGGTTTATGATAACGCAAACACTCAATCAAGAATTATGTCTCTAATATTGTTCAACCACTTCTAAGTCTAATGTCTTTGCGTAATAAAACTCAAAAACTAAATTATTAAAAATACTCGAAAAACCCGGAATCGGGTTGTCCTCCCGTAGCTTATTCTTGACTCGACTTGACGAAACGGGTTGCCTCCCGCCTAGCGCTTCGTTTATAGTCTATAGCTAGACTTCTTCACTTGATTACTCCGGATCAACGCTCTTTGCGGGCGTTGCAATCTTGGGTACCCACTTCCGCACCATCTTGGGCGCGGGCTTGACTTCCGGCTTAGTTGGCTTAGTCATTTTTTTTGGTCTTCACAGGCGGCTTCTCTTCCTTTGTCTTGACGGATGCAACACCTTCTTTGATTTTCGTTACGTTCATTTTTTCGGCTCCTTCTTCTTTTTCAGCCCCTCCGTTTGTTTTGATTCTCCCTTCACTCCAATCATGTTGCATGCCTCAATCCTTGGACGGAACTTGAAGGAACTCCTTTCTCCGTTGATATCGAACATGATCTCCCCCTTGCCAACATCAATAGTAGCTCCCACGGTCTTGAGGAACGGCCTCCCTAAGATGAGCGGAGGCTTCTCCCTCTCTCCCATCTCGAGCACAACGAAGTCGACGGGGATGAAGTGGTGTCCAATCTTCACGGGTACATCTTCAGCAATGCCCAAGGGATAGCGAATGGAGTTGTCTCCCAACTCCAAACATATTCCCGTAGGCTCCATTGGTAGGCGTAACTTCTCGAACACATCCCTCGGCATGACACTTACACTAGCTCCAAGGTCGCATAACGCCTTCTCGAAGTTGAAAGAACCAACCGAACATGGAATTGTAGGGCACCGGGGTCTTTTTGCTTCTCTAGCCCATAAGCAATAGCCGCACTACACTCCTCGGACATCTTGACATGATCTACCCCGAGTGTTGCTATCTCATATTTATTTGCAAGTATATCTTTAAAGTAACGAGAATATGTAGGTACTTGTAGGGCATCTAGTAATGGCATGTTGATGCTAAGTCTACGCACAACTTCCACAAACTTCTCAAAGTGGTTGTCAAGTTTACCTCGGAAGTAGCGTGGCTTGAGTTGCGGTATCCTCGTGTCATCTTCGGCATCTCGAATTCGGGTTCCTCAGTGACGATCCCCGTAACCTTCTCTTTAGCAGCTCCTTCCACCTCGGTGGATGGTTTAAGCTTCCTTGCTCCCGCGGAACGTTACGGATCTTCGGTCTCCTTCCCCGAACGTGTTTGAATGGCCTTCGCCGATTCGGGACATTTGGGTTGTCCGGAAGCTTCCCTTCATCATTAGTGAGGCGCCCCGCAAGTTGTCCAACTTGCGTCTCGAGCATCTTCATCATGTTGAGCACTTGATGATTGGAACTTCCGACCTCCGTCACTTTGCTATCGATGTTCTCCAACACCTTGTCTATGGTCTTGAACTTGGTGACGGTGTCCTTGTTGATCTTAGCTTGCTCATCCATGAACTCCTTCAATTGTATCCGAAGTGGAACCGCGTTAGGAATAGATGAGCTTGCATTAAATTGAGGCCTACCTTGCCGTAGCGGAAGTTCGGCAATTCTCCCTTCCTCATGTAGTCGAGCACTTTGGCTTCCTCAGGACAATCTTTACGGACATGGCCATACTCTCCACATTCTTCGCATGTGGACCTTGCTTCGGCGGCCTTCAAGTCTTGAGCCTCTTTCTTTTCCATCTCCATCTTCTCCAACCTCCTCATGAGCGAGTCGATCTTGCCCTCAAGTATGTCTTCCTTCTCCACTTGCAAGACTCCTTTGACGTTCCCCATGGGTTGAGCCGGATGTAGGCGCCGGATGACGCCCACGTGTCATTATCCGTGACCTTCTTGAATAGCGTGAAAGCTTCCGTCGGTGTAAGCTCGATGATAGATCCTCCCGCCGATGCATCGATGATCGTCCTTGACGCCATGGTGAGTCCTTGATAGAACTTTTGCACGAGGTCTTCTTTCGGGAACTTGTAATGTGGAACCGCCCGGTGTACTCGTTGAAGCGCTCGAATGCCTCCGAGATAGTTTCGTAGGATATTGAACAAAGGTGGCAATCTTATTACGCAAGCTTTGAGTTTTACCGGCGAGTAGTATTCCTTCATGAAAGCCTTCATCAACGTGTTCCAATTTTGCACCGTCTCCGCCGGTTGAGAGTGGAACCATTGCAAAGCCTTCCCGAGTAGTGAAAACGGAAAAAGCCTTGCCCTCATTTGATCTTGAGTCACCCCATCCATGTTGAAAGTCTGACATAATTGAATGAATGCTTGGAGGTGAAGGTTCGGGTCCTCTTTGCCGGTGAAGGGTGAATGTTGCACCATGCGGATGGTTGAGGTCTTGATCTCGAACGGTCTTCCGATCTCTTCGAGGTTCAAGATTGGTAGGTCGATGATGTCTGGGGTGCATAGCTCCCCAATCTTGCGTTCTTCCGGTGGTTGGTCACCCATTGGTGGACGTCGGTTCTCCCGCGGACTTTGACGTGGTGAATTCTCCGGAGATTCCTGCGATCCTTTGTCTTCCGACTCCGAATCTACAAAATCCAGCTTTTTAGCTTGATGTGCTTCGCGTCTCCTTAGCCTGTAAAGTTTTTCTGGATCATCCACAAAATTATTGGGTTTGTTGGAGAGGTAGCCGTCCATCTCCTGTTAGGGTTAGCAATAAACAAAGTATGCAAAAAAACTAGAAAACAAAACAAATCTATAAAGACTAGAGTTAGACAAACTAGATTAGATGTATTTTGAGGATGATCGAAGCTTAGTAGATGCAAAAATAAAACAAAATCAGTACTGAAAATTACAAAAAAAAAGCAATAAAAAATCAAATCTTGATCACTTGTTCCCCCGGCAACGGCGCCGGAAAAAAGGGGCTTGTTGACGGTTAATAATTGTATCAAAGTTCGTTCGTGACTCGCAAGCGTACAAGTCTCCCGTCGTAGTCAAGGGACCCTTCTTCCCTCGAGTGGTGAACCCAAGGTATCGAATCCGTGGAACAAATGTGTGACGCAAGACTTAATCTATTAAAGCCAAATAACCGCAATCTTCAATAAAGAACCAAATGCATCTAAGTAAAAGACACAAAACGAATCTAATCTACTAAAAACCGGAGAAAACAAAGTAAGATTGGGTAGATAAACCGATCTAGAGGGATCGGGGTAAGCCTTTTGTTGAAGTTCCAAGCAAGAGAAGAAGTAGCAAATCGAATCTTAATAAAAGCCTCTTTAAATCGTGGTTTCCCGTCCAAATCCGAAAACATCCGCCTTTCGAGACCCCCGTTCGTCACAACGTATCCCTATTCATGCGGGGAGCTTAGGGCGAGTCAAAAGACAAGTCGAGATTCTTTCGGAAGATCCGGCGTGTACCTCTAGCCACCGCGGCTACAAGAACACCCTATGTAATCTATCTCGAGAATAGAATTGGAATAAGCAAAGCCGATCGAAAAACGAAATCTTCGAGGAAACACTTGATCGCTGGGAAAAGATTCAACTTGATAATTCAACTATAACAATGATACATACACAAGATCACCACCGGGATCCTTCCTTGATCTTGCTTCTAGCTCCGGAACTCCGACGTGGTCTTCCGTGCAAGGTTCCCACGTCGGCTAGGGGAACCCTAGTCAACTAGCTCGACCCTCTCCTCTCCGAGATGGTGTCCCTCTCTTCTCTGCTTCTCGGTGGCCGAAGACGAAATCTTCTCGCGTGGCTCTCGGTCGGGGGACTATAAATAGCCCGATTGGCGGCTAGGGCAAAGGGCGACGGGTTTGGGCCCTAAATGGGCACGGGGCCGACCGGACCGGGCCGGCCGGCACGGGGGCCCATTTAGGCCCGGCCCGTGGGCTCCTTCGCCCGAGGTCGGTTCCCTTGCTTCCCGGATGCTTCCCCCTTCGCATGTAGGTCCATGTCGTCGGTTTCTCTCCGAATTGGACTCAACTCCTTGTCTTGCAAGATTCGACACTTTTCACGGTCGTGTCCCCGGAGTCCGTCGTCTTCTCGGATCAAGTCCCCGACTTCTTGGAGTTAATTTTGCTTCATTGCATGACTTGTTCATGACTTTAAAGTCCTGTCATGAGGTGCTTGATGAACTTATCCCGAAAGTCTTGCATTCAACACTAAATCCCCGCATAAACATTAAACTCCAAAAACGACATGCACACGTGAACTTGTTATACCACGGGGGTTAGTACCAATGGATAAGGTATAAAACTCATGCCAACACCGAAGGTAAACTCATGGCTAGGTTGACGGATTTTCACCGTCAACGAGAGATGCAGAAGGGTACTATCCACTTACTTGGGCTTCGGCCGTATGGTAGGGTCGGACACCGGTGACGGCCGGTTCCCGGACCTATTCGGGCGGGTACGGTTGTACAACCTCTGCGAGTGTTAAACCTATAGCTATAGTCCGTGTCCATTGGTTATGGACGGTCTTTCGATCTCTCACCCGACTAGTTACACTTCTCTTGTGCTTCTTCTCTCCCCGAGTGTGTGAGCCCGGCTTCGGCCGTTGAGATGTGGGGATAGGAGCCGGTGGGCCCCACATCGCGGATGAGAGTTGGGTTTCGGGATCGTGGTTGAGATCCGGTGTTTTGGGGTGGTATTCCTTGAGCGGGGTGTGGACCCCCGAGGTGTGGACCTCGGAAGCGGAAGCTTCCCCGAGGTGTGGACCTCCTAGCCGTATTCTCGCTTACCTTGTACGTTGCTCGTCGCTTTGCTTAAGCTTTCTACAGCCAGATTAGGGATATCTCATGCATAGTAGAATATACACCGCTTTTGCCTCTTTGTTGGGAAGCTGACATGACCTACCCGCTTATCGGGTAGACCCTGGTGACTCTGACGCAGAGCCGGACTACGACTTCGACAACGACGGCTGGGTGGACTAGAGCTCTTCCTACACTTGAGCTGCCTGCGGGGCTGGAGTTCCCGCGCTTTCATGAAGCCGCTGCTAGACGTTTTATTTCTATTTGATTTAGTCCTGATGGACTTGTACCCGGCATGTGCCGAAGAGATGTACTCTGATTAATGTAATAAAATAATTGTTGTACTCTACTTTATTGTTTTTACCTTTCTGTATGGATTTTGGAATCGCTGAGACAGGGATTGCACGTGGTAGCCCTCCTGGGACTACCACCGAGGTGCTAAGGTTCGGGATCCCGTTCGCGGAAATCCGGGTCGTTTCAGTTGGTACCGAGCCATGCTTGATCGTAGGACGAGCCCCGGGAATGGTCGATAGCATAGGAAGCCGTTTTCGAACCTTGAAACTTTATATAAACCCCTTGGCTTCCGTATGTATATAACTATACTTATATATATGCATTACCTTGATTAACTTTCACTAACTACCTTACTAACTACGCTCTAACTACGTTGTGCAGATGGCGGAGAGTACGTGGGTTCCTTTGGAGTCGGACGGCAAGAGCTACGGAGGCTTCTGCCGCTTGCTGAGAGAGTGCCTGGAGGCAGCTGGAGTGGAGACCGACGGAGTCAGCTACAAGGGGAGGGCCATGGGGCACTTGGAGCAGACCCCCACTTACCTGGCCGTCACGGTGCCGGCAGACCCACGGGTGCCAGAGTTCGAGGAGGTTGAGGTGCACTGCTTCGAGAGTTCGGTCACGGAGGCACACCAGACTGGCGCACGCAGGGCTCTCAAGAAGGTTTGTGTCCGGCTCGGGGGAGAGGCCGAAGGACACTCCGTTCGGCCGTGCTTCCGACAGAGATCTACGACCGGGTCGGCCGGGACACGAGCGACCGAGCACGGTACACGGAGGTGACTTCGGTGGAGGAGGACACGGTGATGCTCGCCGCCGGACGGTGCATCCCGGCTCGGGATCGGGCGCGCTGGGCGGACGGTGAGGTCGCGTACCTTCGGTGGAGGGTGTGACGCCGCCTCGCGGCGGAGTTCGGGACCTGGAGGTGGAGAGAGAGGATATACTTGACGAGTTGGAGGCGTCGCACGTGAGGAACGGAGAGCTAGTACGGCTTGGATGGCGGCGGCCGCGGCCGACGACCGAGAGGGACGCCGGAGGATCGCTACTGCGGAGGCGCGGTTGAGGGCGGAGCGGGAGCCGCCGGGCTTCGGTGGAGGCCTCGCGTGAGGACGAGGGTGAGGCGGGCGAGGCGAGAGATCGGTTGGAGTCGGTCGGAGGCTGCGGCCGCCGACTATCAAGTCAAGGTGTGGGATCTACGGGGAGGCGAGTCGACACAACTACCACCACTTGTGTTACCTTGGAGGACCGGTCTACGAGGAGAAGGACCGAGCGGCCGGGACTCGCGCGGCCCGGGAGCGGTCCGACCGGCAGAGGCCGACGGAGCCGGAGGCGCTCTCCGCACGGCCTACCACCCAAGAAGAGACCGCGAGCGAGGACGGAGACTTTCGAGCTTCCGCCAACGCTCCTACCACGAGTACGCCCGTACCCGAGTGGTTCCCAGGACACGACAGAGATGGACCGTGCTCTTCAGGATACCTGTGACTACTACGGAGGACCGGCGATCAGGGTGCCGGGATACCCAGGGGCACACTCACCGCCGTTCTACTCAGTTCCACCAGACGCCAGCCCCGAGGCACCTCAGTGTACCCCGTGATGGGAGTAGAGACTTCGCTGTAGATCCTGAGTCGCTGTAATAAGTTAGATGTGATGCTGTCGCTTATGTTGTCATGACCTTAGCAGCTACCCCATGATGTACCATGCATTAGCGTGACGTGTTGCCGTGCACCCTCGAAGGTCGTTGGAGTAAACCTCGAGGTGCACCCCCTTTTGTATGGTGGCATTGATTGAGTGACATGGATCTTCATGGTTTCTTTCGGATTTCATGCTTCTTTACGTCCGTCCGAATTCTTTGACCGTTAGTAGGATTACTCCTTTATAGTTTATAACCTTAATAGATACATTCTCCCTACCGCTACTAACTCTTGCAATCGGAACGGATGTCCGGAGCAAGGAGGTCGGGCGACTCTTGGCCCGTTTCGAGGAGGTCGGCGGGGACGACGGAGGGGAGGATGCCCCTAACCCGGGCGGGAGCGAGAGGCCGTGGACGCCGTGGAGGTCACGCGCCACGAGGCGGGCTTCGCGGAGGCCTGGCAGGCCGCGTAGGCCGAGGAGGCCGAGTTGGCGGTCGAGGAGCCGCGCACGACGGCGAGGGAGCTCAGGAGCAGGAGCTCGAGCACGAGCGGTACCCCCGGCCCCGAGGGAGGAGCAGGCCAGGCTCAGGGACACGAGGTGCCACCACCGCCACCTCCCCCGAACTTGGCCGACGTGATGGCAGTGCAGACACAGCTGATGCAGACGATCACCCAGATGCTAGCTCAGAACAACAACAACAACAACCCCGGGGGTCGAATCGCTACGCGCCGGGAGGGTTTCCGAGAAGAAGGTTGAGAACTTCAACAAGCCGCGACCGCCTACCTTCGACCACTCGGCGGACCCGATGGATGCGGACAAGCGGCTACGTGAGATCGAGAAGAAGCCGGAGCCGACCGAGCTTACCGAGGAGGAGTGTGTGACCGTGGCGGCGCACCGACCGATCGGCACGGCCGGTGCGTGGTGGGACGGCCTCGTGACTCGCACCGGGACCCGTTGCACATCGGGTGGGACGAGTTCGTGGAGGCCTTCAGGAGTCACCACATTCCAGATGCAGTGATGGACCGGAAGGCTAACGAGTTCGAGCACCTCAAGATGGGAAACATGTCGGTGCAAGAGTACGCCAACCGCTACCGGGGAGCCGATGAGGTACGTGCCGACGACACCGACACCGACACCGAGAAGAAGAAGGTCTCTTCGGTTCGAAAGGGGCCGCACAAGGGGATGGCACACCACTTGTCCGCGCACGACCGCCCGACACTTCGCTCCATTATCGACAAGGCACCGATCGTGGAGAGGTCAAGGCTAGAGTACATGGAGGTTCGTGGAAGCAAGTCCAAGCGCACGGATCGGGGCAGACGCTCGGGACCACAACAGAGGGGAGAGGACGAGGTTACGCTCGGGGCCACCGGTCTCGGCGAGAGGCACCACGTCACACGGTCTCGGCCCGCGAGCGAGAGCCAACCCGGGCGGGAGTGGAGGTCGAACGGCCGGAAACCGAGACCACCACCGCGGTCGCCAGACAGATCCAAGGTGACTTGCTTCAAGCGCCGTCGGGTTGGGCACAAGTCGTTTGAGTGTCCACAGGCGAGGCGCCACCAGGGAGTCGAACCGCAGCTCTCGGTTCCGGACCCCGCCCAAGCCACCAGCACCGGAGGACAGCCACCCCCGTACTCGGCGAGAGGACCGCTCAACCGCCGGCTACTCGAGGCCGTGCGAACCACCTCACCGCCGAGGATGCGGCGTCCGCACCCGACGTCACACTTGGTGAGTTCCTTGTTGACTCGTTTTGGCAACCGTTTTGTTCGATGCGGAGCTCGGTTTTCGTATATTTCTACCAAGTTTGCTAAAGAAAGGTCTTTACCTACTAAGCCTCGACCAAGGCCTATCTTTACTAGCTCTCCGCTAGGAGAGAAGAGGAGTACGTTAGAATGCAGGGGAGTGAGGATGGTGTTTGAGGGGCTACGGTTCACGACGGACTTGACGAGCTTTGGAGTCTACGGGGATAGACGTGATCCTAGGGATGGATTGGTTGGCAAAGCACAACGGGATAGTCTCTTGCAACCCCAGAGTGATACAGCTAGAACACCCCAGCGGAGCTACAGTGCGGATCGAGCCACAGAGTCCGAAGGTTGCTACGATGATGTGCAACATGAGTGGGAAAGAGATTGAAGAAATCCCAGTGGTCCGAGAGTTTCCGGACGTGTTCCCAGAGGAGCTTACGGAGTTACCCCCAGACCGGGACGTGGAGTTTGTGATTGAGCTGATGCCGGGGGCGGGGCCCGTTGCAAAGAGTCCGTACCGGATGTCGTCCGACGAGCTGGACGAGTTGAAGAAACAGCTCAAGAAGTTGCTCGAGCAAGGGTTTGTTCGGCCGAGTGCCTCACCGTGGGGTTCACCAGTGCTCTTCGTGGAGAAGAAAGACGGCACAAAGAGGATGTGCATTGACTACCGCACGCTCAACTCGATGACAATCAAGAACAAGTACCCGCTACCCGAATCGAGGATTTGTTGGATAGGCTCAAAAAGGCAAGGTTCTTCTCCAAGATCGACTTGAGGTCGGGGTTACCACCGAGATGAAGATCCGGGAGCGGGATATACCCAAGACGGCCTTCACCACACGCTACGGCTTGTACGAGTTCGTGGTGGTTTCTTTCGGGCCGACCAACGCCCCTCGCTTACTTCATGAACTTGATGAACAAGGTCTTCATGGAAGAGTTGGACGGAGTTTGTAGTGGTGTTTATCGACGATATCTTGATCTACTGCGAGCACCGAGGAGCACGAGGAGCACCTGAGAGTCGTGCTAGAGAGGCTGAGGCAGCAGAAACTGTACGCCAAGTTCAGCAAGTGCGAGTTCTGGATGGAGAAGGTCGCGTTCTTGGGGCACGTGTTGTCAGCAGAGGGGATAGCCGTGGATCCGTCCAAGGTAGAGTCAGTGACCAAGTGGGAGCAGCCGTTAAACGTGACAGATGTCAGAAGCTTCCTTGGGTTGGCAGGTTACTACCGTAGGTTCATTGAGAACTTCTCCAAGATCGCAAAGCCAATGACGGAATTGCTCAAGAACAACACGAAGTTCGAGTGGTCGAAGCGTGTGAGAAGAGCTTCCGAGAACCGAAGAAGAGACTCACCACGGCTCCGGTGCTTACCTTGCCGGATATCAAGAAAGACTTTGTGGTCTATTGTGACGCTTCAAAGCAAGGACTTGGTTGTGTCTGATGCGGGGAAGGGAAAGTTGTGGCTTATGCTTCCGAGTAGTTGAAGAAACACGAGGAAAACTACCCGACACACGACTTGGAGCGGCGGTCGTTGTGCATGCGCTCAAGATCCGGAGACACTACCACGATAGGGAACAAGTGTGAACTCGTTTTCCGACCACAAGAGCCCGAAGTACTTCTTTACACGGACCGAGCCGAACATGAGGCAGAGACGGTGGTTAGAGCCGATCAAGGACTACGACGTCGAGATCAACTACCACCCGAGTGCAAAGCTAACGTCGTGGCGGATGCGTTGAGCCGGAAAACATATTGCAACAACCTCATGGTAAAAGAAGAGCAACTCGCTTCCGCATGAAGAGCTAGAGAAGCCGAGAATCGAAATTGTAGACCAAGGACAAGCCAACGTGATGCAAGTGACCTATGATGCGGAGGAACGAATCCGTACGCACCCCGGAAGGAGTGTGCGAGAGATCAAAGCTTTGCGAGAACTAATGAAGCGGGGGCAAAGCGAGAGGACTACCGGGTTGATGAACGAGGCACCGTGTGGTTGAAAGAACGGATCCGTGTACCACAAGACGAGCACTCGGGGAGCGGATCATGAGAGAAGCTCACGACTCGTGGTACTCGATTCACCCGGCAAAGCACCAAGATGTACGAGGAGATCCGAAGATCGAGTGCGGGTGGAAGGACATGAAGAAGGACATAGCACACTACGTGGCCTGTTGCGACACCTGTAGCAGAGTAAAGATTGAACATCAGAAACCTGCTGGCTTGTTGAAGCCGTTGGATATTCCAGTGTGGAAGTGGGAGGACATTTCCATGGACTTTGTGGTGGGACTCCCTAGAACACCAAAAGGAAACGACTCAGTTTGGGTCATAGTGGACGAAGCCGACCAAAGTGGCCCACTTTGTGCGGTGAAGACCCGTATGCCACCGAGAAGTTGGCGTAAGCGTACGTAGAGCACATACTCGGACCGCACGGGGCACCCGAAGTATTGTATCCGATCGAGGACCACGGTTTGTCTCCAAGTTTTGGCGAGCTTCCACAAGCTTATGGGCACCACACTCAACTACGGCCATGACTTTTCACCCACGGACGGATGGTCGGACGAGAGAGGGTCAACCGGGTCCCGGAGGACATGCTACGAGCTTGTGCACTCACCTATGGTACAGATTGGGAGAGCGGTTTGCCGTTTGCGAGTTCTCGTACAACAACGACTTTCAAGCAAGTCTCGGGATGGCACCCTTTGAGGCACTTTACGGTCGAAAGTGCGGGACCCCGCTAGCTTGGTCGGAGGTTGGAGAGCGAGCTCGTTTGGGCCAGCAAACATTGAGGAAGCGGAGGAGAAAGTTGAGAAAGTTCGTGAGAACACGAAAATCGCTCAAAGTCGTCGAAGAGCTATGCCGACAAGAGAAGGAGAGAGTTGACCTTTGCGGTGGGCGACAGAGTGTACTTGAAAGTCTCACCACTCCGAGGAACTAAGAGGTTCTTGGTGAAGGGAAAGCTTGCACCGAGGTACGTGGGACCGTACCCTATCACCCGTAGGATTGGAAGTTTGGCCTACCAGCTTGCACTACCCGAGACAATGGCGGGAGTTCACCCAGGTGTTTCACGTGTCACGACCGAAGAAGAGCGAGAAGGCAGTGGAGGCAAAGCAAGTGCCCATGGAGTTGCTCGACTTGCAAGACAACCTGGAATATACAGAATATCCTGAGAAAATCTTGGACAGAGCTGTCAAGGAAACGAGGAGAACTACCATTCCTTTCTGTAGAGTGTTGTGGAGCAACCATACAGAGCGAGAGGCAACATGGGAGAAGGAAGCTGATCTCAGGAAAGAGTACCCTCACTTGTTCACGGAGGAGGTCGAGGACTAAATCTCGAGGACGAGATTCTCGGTGGTGGGGGAGAATGTAACAACCCAGGAATCTAGGTGTGTAAATTTTGCGAAAATTTAAAACTTTTTGCTTGCATTTGAGTGCTATCAATTTTTGAGCCAAAATTGCTAGCCTCTCACTAAATTCTCCACTAATTTATCCTAGTTATAAAACATATGTTAAAAATATGGTAAAATATGTGAGTTGGTTTTTCTTTGGTTTATTTGGAGTTTATTTGAGTGAAGTTTGAATTTGAAAGGGAAACAAATTCAAACTCTATTCCAAACCTTGGTTCAAACTCATTCTCTTAATTTGAAAAAGGCCAAGTGGGTCATGTGGGCCGTTTCCTACCTTTCCACGCTTTGCAGCGGCCCAACCCAAGCCGTTTGCCGGCCCACTAGACCGCGCCACCGCCCCCTCTTTCTCTTTCTTTCTCCGACGTGTGGACCCCGCCTGGCAGTCACCATTCTCTCCCCCACCTCTTATCCTTTTCCCCCCCTCTCCGCTTGACCCCCTACGCCGGTCAACCGAGCCACCCAAGCGCGCCGCCGGTCCGGCCGGAGCCGGCGCGCGGGGACGAGGCGCGGCCGGACCGCCGGCCGCACGCACGCCGAGGGCCGGTGCACGCCCACGCAACCGGCCGCGCCCGAGGAGAAAAGGGGAAGGACGGATTTGCCCCCGCCCGCGGGCATCCAAGGCGCTCGGGCCGCGACGCCTTGGCGCGCCCACCGCCCCGCTCGGCGGCGGTGCCAAGGGCACCGAGGAATTTTCCCCCTCGAGCCCCGCGGCGCGGATTCAAAAGGAGAGGAGGCCGGCGTGGGGGCGGAGACAAGGCCAACCACCCCCCTCTTGGGGTTTCCACATCCACCGCTCGTCGTGTGCGCCGGAGTGAAGGAGAAGGCGGGCGCGCCACCGCCGCGCCACGCCGTTGCGAGAAGGGAGCGGGCGCTCCGCCGCCGCGTCGCGCGCGGAGACGGGGGGAGAAGCCGAGGACCGGACCGGGGCAAGGACATCTTCACCGCCAAGAAGAGCCGAGCCGTGCCGAAGGGGAAAAGGCGGGGAACCGGACCGGGGGACCGGGAGCGGAGCCGAGGCGGCGACCGCCGGCGTGAACCCCTACCTCACCTTCACCGCCTCTCCACCAAGCCGGCCACGACTCCACCGACGCCCCATCGTGAGCACGCGCAGCCCCTCTCGCTTCTTTTCCCCCCTTGGTCTTTCTGTGTTGCCGCGACGTCGAGACGCGTCGTCGATAAACCGTGCCGGGTTGCGGCCGTCGCGCCGTAGGTTTGCCGCACCGCGACGGAGGGAGCTCCCCGAGCCGCCTGTGCTCTTGGGCGCCGGCCGTCGCCGTGCGAGGCGGGGGTATGGGTCCGGCCGTCGAGCCGTGATCGCGTGTGCGGGGAGTGTTGGTGTGTCGGCCCTTCGCGCCGAGCTTTTCGTGCGGGAACGTGAGCGCCGCCGTGCCGCCGCGCGGTGCGCCCCCGGTTACCCGGGCGACCGCGCCGGCCGGGCAGGCATGGGTGCGCAAGGCTTGAACGGTTGAGCCGGGCTTCGACCCGAGGCTTGTGCGGGGGGGTTTGGCGCGCGCCGCGCCATGACGCGCCGGCGGCGGGGCGTCGGGCCCGGTTCTGCGGGACGGCGGCCGCTCGCCGCGCGCGAGATCATGGACGCGAGCGCCGGTCCGGCCGGAACACCCCGGTTCCGAGCCGTGGCGGAGGCGTTACCTTGCCGGGGATGGTGCACGGGCGTCGAGCACCCGCGAGCCGGACGCCGGCGACACGCCGCGCGGGCACCGCGCCGTCCGAACCTTTTTGGACGAACACACGGGGGGCGTGGAGTTCCCGTGCGGGCTACCTGAGCTTTGGGCCACCAGATGGACCGGGCTATTAGCCCAGTTAGATGTCTCTAGCAGGCCGTCGGCCCGGTGCAGAAGGAAGTCGGAGGGGAAAACCGACTTCGTGAACCGTGTAGCGAGTCGTAGCGTTTGGGCCAGTTTGGGCCGAAACCCATTCCGGCCGGAACGAGTCCGGCCGGGCCGCCCACGGCCCGGCCGACGGATCCGGCCTTTGCGGCTGTTAAATCTGGGCCGCCGACGTCATGCCGACGTCGCGGCATATTTTCCGAAAATTCCTTTTCTTCTCGCTTAAAAATTCCGGTAAAATGTTTTTAACCTTTAAAAATTCATAATAAATTCTAGGGAGCTCAGAAAAATACAAAACTAATTTCTATAAATCCGTATTTGCGAAACCTTGCTGTTTGTAGGTAGTTCGGGTTCATTTGGATCTTCTAAATTGATTCTTATTTGGAGTTATTGCTTAGATGTGCACCGTTATCTTATTTCGCGTCGAATCTCGTGCCACAGACCCGAGCTTCGACCAGGAGGACGTGGAGGACCCCGAGTACCTTTGCTCGGACAGCGACGGCCTTCAACGGCAACGAAGGTGTCATGTCACTCCCAACCATATAGATCCTATGTTGCTTTGTAGTCGCTAGTGCTTTACTTTAATGCATTGATCGATGAATTGCATAACCCGTTTATTAGCCATGCCTTGATGCTTTGTTATACCCCGATTCCTTGTTCTTCTACACGGGACTAGCTACAGACCCCTAGCTAGTCCCTTACCTCAACTATCCATACTTTTGTTGCTTGATTATGGATGGTGCTCTGGGTTTGGGCTGAGATGTGGGTATCTCGGCGTGATTCGGCGTGTGTTCTGGGTGTGTATTTCCTTGCTGTGTTTTGGCGGGAGCGAGCCGCTGGTTACTTGTGAACGGCTGCCGAGGGAAGATGCGATCTGGCCTCTTACCCGAGGGTCGTGTCGTGTGGTATGGAGATGTTGAGTGCTCGCTCTCGGCCCCTTAAGGACCGATCGTCAGTTGACCTTGCTTCGGATGACTATTTTCGTACAGACCGCCCGCCTTGTATTGGGCGGGGGTGCGGGGTGAGACTTGTAGTGGATAGCACCCCCTCTGTTGGAGGATCGGTGTGATCGTGTCGGGGAGTGGTCTTTCCCTCCTTAGTAGACTTTGCCCCGGCGAGGCCGGGGAAGGGTTCCACGGCTTCGAGGGACCTCTCGCGGGTAGTACGAGCTCGCCGTGGAGGCCGGGCCGGGCTCGGGAGATGCGAAGGGTACTATCCACTTACTTGGGCTTCGGCCCGTATGGTAGGGTCGGACACCGGTGACGGCCGGTTCCGGACCTATTCGGGCGGGTACGGCTTGTACAACCTCTGCAGAGTGTTAAACCTATAGCTATAGTCCGTGTCCACTGGTTATGGACAGTCTTTCGATCTCTCACCTGACTAGTTACACTTCTCTTGTGCTTCTTCTCTCCCCCGAGTGTGTGAGCCCGGCTTCGGCCGTTGAGATGTGGGGATAGGAGCCGGTGGGCCCCACATCGCAGATGAGAGTTGGGTTCGGATCGTGGTTGAGATCCGGTGTTTTGGGGTGGTATTCCTTGAGCGGGGTGTGGACCCCTGAGGTGTGGACCTCGGAAGCGGAAGCTTCCCCGAGGTGTGGACCTCCTAGCTGTATTCTGCTTACCTTGTACGTTGCACTGCTGCTTTGCTTAAGCTTTCTACGGCCAGCATTAGGGATATCTCATGCATAGTAGAATATACACCGCTTTTGCCTCTTTGTTGGGAAGGCGACATGACCTACCCGCTTATCGGGTAGACCCCGGTGACTCGACGCGAGCCGACTACGACTTCGACAACGACGGCCGGGTGGACTAGAGCTCTTCCTACACTTGAGCCGCCCGCGGAGATGGAGTTCCCGCGCTTTCATGAAGCCGCTGCTAGACGTTTTATTTCGTTTGATTTAGTCCCGATGGACTTGTACCCGCATGTGCCGAAGAGATGTACTCGATTAATGTAATAAAATAAATGTTGTACTCTACTTTATTGTTTTTACCTTTACGTATGGATTTTGGAATCGCCGAGACAGGGGATTGCACGTGGTAGCCCTCCCGGGACTACCACTAAGGTGCTAAGATTCGGGATTCCATTCGCGGAAATCCGGGTCGTTTCATTTCAACTTTTCTCGGATATCGCCTACTCGCTCCTCGGCTTCCTTTATAAGTGCGGGCCCAACCAGGGCACGCTCTCCTACTCTTGACCACATCAGGGGTGTCCTACATTTTCTCCCGTATAGTGCTTCGAATGGCGACATTCCCAGACTTGCTTGGTAGCCGTTGTTGTAAGAAAATTCTGCATATGACGAGCTCTGCTCCCAATCTTTGCCGTAGGTGAGGACGCATGCTCTCAACATATCTTCCAAAATTTGATTCACCCTTTCGGTCTGTCCGTCTGTCTGTGGGTGGTACGCTGAGCTGAAGTCTAGCTTGGTGCCCATGGCTTTGTGCAGGCTTTTCCAGAACCTAGAGGTGAACTGG
The DNA here is from genome assembly GCA_947561735.1 of Cenchrus americanus. Classification (NCBI taxonomy): domain Eukaryota; kingdom Viridiplantae; phylum Streptophyta; class Magnoliopsida; order Poales; family Poaceae; genus Cenchrus; species Cenchrus americanus. Next base: position 108,617,989 of record OX387243.1, read on the forward strand.
GTCCCTCTATCTGAGACTATCCTGCTAGGCACTCCATGCAGCTTCACTATATTTTCTATGTAGAGTTTCGCCAACTTCTCTCCACCATAAGTGGTCCGTACAGGTAGAAAGTGAGCGACTTTAGTGAGTCGGTCCACGATCACCCATATGGAGTCATGTCCCTTCGAGTCCTTGGCAACCCTACTACGAAGTCCATACCTATCTCATCCCACTTCCATACCGGGATTGGTAAAGGTTGCAACGAGCCCCGCGGGCTTCTGATGTTCGGCTTTGATCCTCTGACAAGTGTCACAGTGGGCGACGAACCGTGCAATGTCTGCCTTCATCCCATTCCACCAGTACTTCTGTTTCAAGTCCATGTACATCTTGGTGGATCCCGGGTGAATGGAGTATGCCGAGTTGTGTGCCTCATCCATGATGGTCTGTCGAAAATCTCCACCTTCGGGCACGCATATCCTGTTCTTGTACCACAGGGTGCCTTGGTCATCTACCCCCGAAGTCGGGGGCCTTGTTCTCTCGGTATGCTTGCGGATCTTCATCGATTTTCATCGGTCTCTTGGGCCTTCCGGATCTTTTCCTCTAGGGTAGGCCGAACACTCACCGGCGGACGTAGCCTTGGGGGACGATGTGTACGTTGAGCCGTGCCATCTTCTCTTGCAACTCGGGCACTCTTGGGTGCCGCCTTCTCGTAGGTTTTCCGGCTTAATGCATCCGCTACCACATTGGCCTTCCCCGGTGGTAGTGAATCTCCGTGTTATAGTCCTTGACTAGTTCTATCCATCTTCTCTCGCCTTAGGTTCGGGTCGGGCCGGGTGAAGATGTACTTTAGACTCTTGTGGTCCGTGTAGATTTCACACTTGTTCCCGATCGATAGTGTCTCCGGATCTTCGGGGCATGCACTACGGCTGCAAACTCCGGATCATGGGTGGGATAGTTCGCTCATGGGGTTTGAGCTGTCGGGAGGCATATGCCACTACCTTCCCATCTTGCATGAGAACACATCCTAACCCTTGTCGGGAGGCGTCGCAATACACGACAAAGTCCCGTTGAATGTCGGCGGGGGTCGACGCGGGGCTGTGGTCAACCTCTTCTTCAACTCTTGGAAACTTCTCTCGCAGGCCTCGGTCCAGTTGAACTTCTTCTCCTTCTTGAGCAGCTCTGTCATGGGTCGGGCGATCTTGGAGAATCCCTCGATAAATCTCCGGTAGTACCCTGCTAAACCTAGGAAACTCCTGATCTCGCTCACGTTGGTTGGTTGCTGCCAGTTGGAGACTGTCTCAACTTTCCCGGGGTCTACAGCTACTCCTTCTGCAGTCAATATGTGCCCAAGGAAGGATATTTTCTCTAGCCAAAATTCACACTTGCTGAACTTGGCGTATAGCTTGTGTGCCCTCAATTTTCCCAGCACTACTCGAAGATGTTGTCCATGCTCCTCCACGCTTTTGGAGTAAACAAGTATGTCGTCAATGAAGACCACGACAAACTTGTCCAGCTCTTCCATGAACACCTTATTCATGAGGTTCATGAAGTATGCTGGTGCATTGGTTAGTCCAAAGGACATCACCGTGAACTCATACTGCCTGTAGCGAGTGACAAAGGCGATCTTGGGGATGTCACTCTCCCTAATCTTGAGTTGGTGATACCCCGATCTTAGATCCACCTTCGAGAAATACTTGGCTCCCTTGAGTTGGTCAAACGAGTCATCTATTCCGGGAAGAGGGTACTTATTTTTAATAGTGACCTCGTTCGGCCGAGCGATAGTCCACGCACATCCTCATGCTCTTATCCTTCTTCTCCACGAAAAGCACTGGGGCTCCCCATGGTGATGAGCTTGGTCTGATGAACCCACTTCGCTGGAGTTCTGCTAGCTGCTTCTTCAATTCTGCCAATTCAGGGGCCGCCATCCTATAGGGCCTCTTGGCTATGGGAGAGGTTCCAGGGATAAGGTCGATTACGAACTCTATATCCCTATCTGGTGGCATTCCAGGGAGTTCTTCGGGGAACACATCTGGGTATTCTCGTACTACTGGGACATCTTCTATGGTCTTGGCTTCTATGTTGAAAACCATTATATCCGCCTGTGTCCCCGGGTGTGGCAGGTCACTTGTATCCCGTCTGGGTTGGTCAGGTGCACTACTTTATCGGCGCAACTTATGAGGCCATGGTGTTGGCTTAACCAGTCCATACCAAGGATCACATCTATCCCCTTGGATTTCAGTACTACCAGGTCTGCTAGGAACTCTACCCCACTTAAAATAATCCTTACCCGGGGGCATCCCAGTTGACACTTAATGTCACCTCCGGGCGTTCGAGTTATTAAGGGTGCTTTGAGTAGTACTGTGGGTATGCTATGCTTTTCCACAAAGCTTGAGGATATGAATGAGTGCGATGCTCCCGAATCGAACAGTATGGTAGCCAAAACTGAGCTGACCAGGAACTCACCGAGTACTACGCCTTGTGCTTCCTGTGCCTCCTGCGCATTGATGTGATTGACCCGGGCGCGTCCATACGGCCGCCGGGGCTGCCTTATCTTTGGTTCTGTTGTTGTTGTTGCCGAGGTTATTGTTGCTGCGCACCGGCATGCGGTTGGCTCCTGACACAAGCGGCCTTGGCCCATTCACCGAGTTGGAGTAGGTGGTGGTGGTTGGCTTTTTAGCATACGGGCAGTTGGCGATGAAGTGCCCGGTTTCTCGGCAGTTGAAACACACTCGGGAGCTGTTGTTGTTGTTGGTAGTGATCCGGGCCGGTGTTGTTCCGTGGGGGCTTCATGGCACTCCGGTTGTAGGAGGGCTTGAACCGGGCTGCGGGGGCTTGCGAGCTAGTGGCTTGGGATTGGGTTTCGTCGCATAGGAGCTTGGAACCCGGACATGGGGTGTCCAAAGTTTCTCGGCCTCCGGGACCGCTTTTGCCGCTTGGCCTTGTGTTCCATGAACTTGCGCTTGTTTTCCTTCTTTTCTTCGGCCCTTGCTCTCTCCGTGAGTATTGCCATGTTCATGAGGGTGTTAAAGTCCGGGTAGATCTGAGGAGTCAGCAGTGTCCTCAGTTCCTGAGTCAGCCCCTTCTTGAACATCTCTTGCCTTTTGGAATCTTTATCCACTTCCTCGGGGGCATAGCGTGCCAGCTCTATGAACTGGTACGTGTATTCCTCCACAGACATGTTGCCTTGGCGGAGTTCGCGGAACTCGTCTGCCTTCCGCTTCAGTGTGGCCTCTGGGATGTGGTAGCGGCGGAACTCCTCCACGAATTCATCCCATGTGATGGCGGAGGGATCCTTGGCGACGGCGCGTGAATTTTCCCACCGAGCTAGGGCGTCCCGGTGAGCCGGGTGAGCTGCCGGGGAGAACCTTGTCATGGTCCTCGCGGTGGAGGGGCTCCGGTTCCCTCGGGATGGCTCTCAGCCAATCGTCGCATCCAAAGGATTCACCGACCCGCCAAAGGTGGGCGGCTTAGTCCTGAGGAACTCGATCAGCTTCTCATTCATGCTCAAAACTCGGGGTCTTGGGCGGTTGACGGCGTTGAAGATAGCCTCCATCAGGACAGTCTGGTTGGCTAAGACTTGTGCCAAGTCAACGGGAGGGGGTGGCGGTGGCAGGACCACGTTCTCTCCTCCATCTTCATTTTGGTTAACCTCCTGGTCGTGGAGGCGCTCCCTCCGATCGGCTTGCGATCCCTCAGCGTCCGATCGGTGGGTCCTGACAGGGCGCCTGGAAACCATCTGTAAAGAAGCGGGTTTCTAAGAGATCTAGTTTTATGTGATGTTTAAGTGGATTATAACGGATTTCTTTTTGAAAAGGCAGGGTTTATTCGCCGGTAAGCACACAACAAGCACATAGCAAACAAGCAAGCACAAACAAGTTTTTATTACAAACCAGCGAGGAGGATACATCCCGACTACGCGGACACACTACACGACTAAGGACTAAGGGCGCGACTTGGACCAGTACGGCTTCATTCCCTGGGTCTTGGGGCACACTACTCGCGAGGGGAGCTGTCTTCTGGGGTCGAGTGTTCTTCCAGCGGAATGAGCAACTCGTCATCGTTTCCGCCTTCGGGGTCTCCGTTTTCCTGAGGCTGTGCTGCGGCTTCAGCGGTAGCTGTTGGGGGTTCGGTGACTGCTGGTGGTGCTGGGGGGACTTTGATAGTTCCTCCCCATCCTACAAGGGGTGTTCCCAGCAGGACTTGAGCTTCTCCAATGGCTGGAACGGGTGTTCCGCCGTGGGTCCATTCTTGCATGCGTTGGTCCTGGATCCTCCTGAGGCTTTCCTGGGCAACGGCTTCACCGCTTATGGGCTGCTGGAGTCCTTGCTTCAGCTTGAGCCACTCGGACTTGGTGCATCCTCACCGTGACTTCGACTTGCTCGGCCCCGACCGATTTGTTCCCTCAAGTGCCCGGTTCGGTGTTGACGGTGAAAATCCGTCAACCTAGCCATGAGTTTACCTTCGGTGTTGGCATGAGTTTTATACCTTATCCATTGGTACTAACCCCCGTGGTATAACAAGTTCACGTGTGCATGTCGGTTTTGGAGTTTAATGTTTATGCGGGGTTTTAGTGTTGAATGCAAGACTTTCGGGATAAGTTCATCAAGCACCTCATGACAAGACCTTGAAGCCCCGAACAAGTCATGCAATGAAGCAAAATTAACTCCAAGAAGCCGGGGACTTGATCCGAGAAGACGACGGACTCCGGGGACCCGACCGGAAAAGTGCTCGAATCTTGCAAGACAAGGAGTTGAGTCCAATTCGGAGAGAAGCGACGACATGGACCTACATGCGAAGGGGGAAACATCCGGGAAGCAAGGGAACCGACCTCGGGCAAAGGAGCCCACGGGGCCGGGCCTAAGTGGGCCCGGGCCGGCCGGCCCGGTCCGGTCGGCCCCGGGCCCATTTTGGGCCCAAATCCGTCCTCCTTTGCCCTAGCCGCCAATCGGGCTATTTATAGTCCCCCGACCGAGAGCCACGCGAGAGAAGATTTCGTCTTCGGCCGCCGAGGAGCGAGAGAAGAGAGGGACACCATGTCGGAGAGGAGAGGGTCGAGCTAGTTGACTAGGGTTTCCCTAGCCGACGTGGGAACCTTGCATGGAAGACCACGTCGGAGTTCCCGAGCTAGAAGCAAGATCAAGGAAGGATCCCGGTGGTGATCTTGTGTATGTATCATTGTCATAGTTGAATTATCAAGTTGAATCTTTTCCTAGCGATCAAGTGTTTCCTCGAAGATTTCGTTTTTCGACCGGCTTTGCTTATTTCAATTCTATTCGCGCGATAGATTACATAGGGTGTTCTTGTAGCCGCGGTGGCTAGAGGTACACGCCGGATCTTCCGAGAGAATCTCGACTTGTCTTTTGACTCGCCCTAAGCTCCCCGCATGAATAGGGATACGTTGTGACGAATCGGGGGTCTCGAAAGGCGGATGTTTTCGGATTTGGACGGGAAACTACGATTTAAAGAGGCTTTTATTAAGATTCGATTTGCTACTTCTTCTCTTGCTTGGAACTTCAACAAAAGGCTTACCCCGATCCCTCTAGATCGGTTTATCTACCCAATCTTACTTTGTTTTCTCCGTTTTTTAGTAGATTAGATCTGTTTTGTGTCTTTTACTTAGATGCATTAGGTTCTTTATTGAATATTGCAGTTATTTGGCTTTAATAGATTAAGTCTTGCGTCACACATTTGTTCCACGGATTCGATACCTTGGGTTCACCACTCGAGGGAAGAAGGGTCCCTTGACTACGACGGGAAACTTGTACGCTTGCGAGTCACGAACGAACTTTGATACAATTATTAACCGTCAACAAGCCCCTTTTTCTGGCGCCGTTGCCGGGGAACAAGTGATCAAGATTTGATTTTTTATCGCTTTTTTTTGTAATTTTCAGTACTGATTTTGTTTTATTTTTGCATCTACTAAAGTTTGATCATCCTCAAAATACATCTAATCTAGTTTGTCTAACCCTAGTTTTCATAGATTTATTTTTCCTTTCTAGTTTTTGCATACTTTGCTTATTGCTAACCCTAACCGGAGATGGTTGGCTACCTCTCCAAGAAACCCAAACCTTTTTGTGGATGATCCGGGAAAACTTTACGAGCAAAGGTGACATGCAACACAAGCTAAAGGGGTGGAAACCCTAGATTCAAAAGTTGAAGTCGAAGGACCGTCGAAATCTCCAAGGGAATCACCACCTCCAAGTCCAAAGGAAGATCAACCTCAACCACCGGAGCACTGCGCACCCCGGACATCGTTGATCTACCTATCATAAACCTTCAAGACGCCGGGAGGCCGTTCAAGATCAAAGTCTCAACTATCCGCATGACGATTGCGAGAGCTGAATGCATACGAGCCGGATTCCTTGAGTGGCATATCGGTTTACTTAAGAGGAGGATGGAGAAGATGGAGATGGAGAAAGAAGCTCAACACCTAAAGGCCGCCGAAGCAAGATCCTCATGCAAGGAGTGTGTGGAGTACGACCATGTCCAAGGATGCCGTCACTAAGTTCGAGGCTATGGAGAAAATATTGAAGAATTTAGATGGCAAGGTGACGGAGGTCGGAAGCTCTATACGTGAAGTGTTCATCGTGATGAAGATGCTAGACGCAAGTGGGACAACTTGCGGGCGCCCGATGGGTAACGAAGAAGAATATCCGAGACAACTCCAAGGTCCCAAGACGGCGAAGGCTACTCAAGCTCATTCGGGAGAGATGAAGGATCACACTAGAGACCATGAAGATCACGATCGAAGGACCGGAGTTCGAGATGCCGAGCCACAAGGAAGATGTTGCATCCGTCAAGACCAAAGGACAAAGCCAGCTTGTGAAGACCAAAAAAAATTGACTAAGCCAAAGCGGGTACCCAAGATTGCAACGCCCACAAAGAGCGTTGATCCGAAGTAATCAAGTGAAGAAGTCTAGCCATGGACTATAAACGAAGCGCTAGGCGGGAGGCAACCCGTTTCGTCAAGTCAAGAATAAGCTACCGGGAGGACAACCCGATTCCAGGTTTTTCGAGTTTTTTTTATAATTTAGTTTTTGAGTTTTATTACGCAAAGACATTAGACTTAGAAGTGGTTGAACAATATTAGAGACATAATTCTTGTTTGAATGTTTGCTTTATCATAAACCCTTTGCATGAACCCTCCTATGTGCTTGTTTGTTCTTTTCTTTTCGAGAAACCTCAACCAAATAATTTCAGAACCTAACACAACCTTTCACCCTCATTATGGTGCTGAGGTTGACTTATTTTTCGTGCTAAAACCACACGAGTAGAGTCACGATTTATGTTTAAGTGTTAATAAAATTCAGCACGTGGTAGGACTCGCGTGAACCTAGAAATCAAAGCTTTTGGTTGGTTTTAAAAATCTTTATCCTTGGTTTCTCTAGGATTAGAATTTTTCTAAGCCTATTCTAATTTTGTTTTATTCAAAATCTTTCTTATTTAGCCAAAATTAGAACCTAAACCTATGCCCCCATGATCAAGCCGGGAAAATGTCCGCTCTCAACCAATGAAGGCAAACTATACCGGTGAGACCGAAATCGACGTAATAAAAAAATATTTTCGACTTGCATTTGTTTTTAATGGTTTAAAAACTTCTCTAAAATTATGTTCGAGCTCTTGCATGGCTCTGAAAAATATTTTAAATTTCGAATTAGAGGAGTGCTTAACCTTAAACACACCATAATGGAGGCAATCTAGTAATCATGCATGCACCATTGGATTCCCTTTCATCAACTTTCACCAATTTCACATGCGAAGGACAAGCATGGTGGGCAGCAAGCATCAACTTTGTAGGAATTTCATGGTGGCATGTGAAGCAAGTGGAGCTAGGGAGCATGGACATGACCCAAAACATGAAGCATCAAGTGGAAGGACCAAGGAGTGGACGAGAGCGTTTGGGCGGTGCAACTCGTGGAGCACGCGGGCAGGAAAGTTGCAGAGGTGAAATGATCGTGCTAGAAGAAAGACGAGGCGGGGAGGAGCACCGAGGCCGGCCTCACCTACATAAGGAGCCCCCCGGCTCCCGTTTTCTGCAGGCAAGCTTCCCTCTCCTTCCTTTGTTTGTGTGTTCAAGTTTGTGTGCTCAAAACCTCCGTAGACATAGCCAACCTTCCCAAGCTTGAGAGCTCAAGAAAAAAAAATCCACATCCTTAATCCACTCAAAGTCCACATCCGAAGCAAAGAGTTTAAGTGCCTAGTTACCGGTTGCAACTCGGAATTTTAGTTGAAGAAAAGAGTGCAGCAACCATGTGGAAGAAGACCACAAGTCTCTCCTCCAAGAAGAAGAGTTCGTCGTCGTCCAAGTCGTCATCAACCACGTCTTCGAGGAGGCACTTGGTTTCCGAGTCTCCCCGAGCATCGAGACGGACACGGCATCGCCGAGGAGGAACGACGCTCTCCTCCTCGGTGGTATGAGGGCTGCGAGAAGCACTTCCATGAGGTTCACCGAACCTCGTGGGCACACGGAGGAGCAGCCCGCGCCACCACGACGATCGACTCGCTCAACCGCACCACCTCCTTACACCCCGACACACTCTTCGTACGGCTTCATCATCTTGTCGGCGGAGGAGGAGGAGAGGCTCGCCAATCTTGAGAAGAGGCTTGTGCCAAACGTCGAGTTCGACGACCAAGCACTCTACACCTTGGGTTTTTGCACCGGCATATACTATATGTTGGGGCACCTCGGATGGGTGCGGTTCTCCAACGGAATATCGGTGGACACCAATTTGGGTTACGCCTTGGAAATTTTGATGACTATTGCACCCATCGTTGATGATGATGGGGTGCAAAGCTTGTCATTCCGTTTGGAGGGAATCGAACAAGTGGTTCCCTACGAGCACGTTAGGGAGCTGCTTGGATTCCACAAGGGAGCTACGGAGAAAGTTGACGTGCCACCGGCATGTTGGCGGGATTTTGGAACATGATCTCCGGAGAAGCCCATCAACAACGCAATTGCATCCGCAACCCCATTATCCGGATATTTCACTCTTGGATGTGCAAGAGGGTATTGGGGAGGATGAAGGAAACAAAGGTGACCGACACGGAGTTGAATTGGTTATACTCGGCTTTAATTGCCAGGCAGCCAATAGACCCCTCTTACCTCATGATCAACCGTTGTTGTTGTGAAGCAACATCGGGGGCGGGTAATATTGGTTCGGGGTGTTACCTCTCCATGTTGGCCTTTTCCTTGCGGCCGGGGATCGCAAGAAACCCCGCTCACCTTTTGCGTGGTACCTCTCTCGGCATTGAATATTTGCGGCAAGGCAAATACATTAGTGGAGATGAGAGAGGATGTTATCGGTTGGCCATAGTGAACCTACCCCTTCCAACGAGAGGCTTAGGCTTTTCAATGAAGGGAGAGAAGATTGGTTGGAAGAGGGACTACTTGTCCCTGCAAGGAAGAACAAGAGAGGAAGAATCGTAGAGGAGGGAACATCCTCCGCACAAGCCGGTGGAGCACAACCCAATGTGCAACCATTCGGCGGAGTCCCTCCTCCGCCAAGTTATTACGGAGGGTCACAAGGACAAGCATGGGGGGGTGGTGCACCGGTACCCCCACAAAATTATGTTGTGCCCAACGCTAACTTCGCGGAGTCCTACGCTCATCATCCCCAACCACAACAAAGCATGGCCATTATTGGAGGGTTTGCTGCAAGTAACGCTCAAAACATCGCAGCCATCCAAGCTAACGCAGCTCAACTTGGTGAAGGCAACGCAAATATTGCCTTTGAACTTGGACGCCTTCACCTTGTGGAGCCAAATCAATTCGTCGGAGGAAGTGTCCAATCATATTACGAGCAAGGGTATTACTATCAAGATTATCAACATCAACCACCGGCGGAGGACTAGAAGATTTAGGAACATTAGTTTTCTTTTCTTTTCTTTTTCTCTCGTAATTTTCAGCTTTTGCTTATGTGTGTTTGCGTAGTATTTTCTGTTTTTATTTAAATTTCAGCAAGCATGTTTGTTTATTTTCAGTTTGTATTTCAACTTGATGTCACCATTAATAAAGACACCACCTTGATTATATCATTGGAAAAGTTACAAAATTCGTGCCATGATGATATATGATTAAAATTGCAGCTTTGTTCATCTTTGTAATTGATTTATGCATGTTTAAGCTAGTGCTCTCTTAAAAATACAAATCTGAATTTATTTAAATGCTAGCTTAATTTTCAGCGGAGGTTATGATTAAAATAAAGACCCATAGTGTTTTATGTGCTCTCAAGTTATGAATAGATTAAAGATGTCTTTTATGCTCAAAAATATTGCTAACCTTGTCACAAATATCACATGTGTGTTGCTCAACCTATCCAAAGCCTTATATATATTTGAGTGCATAAACCTTAGTGTACAAGATTTATTTTTGAGTGAGTTATTGCAGGCCATGATTTCTCCGGCCCGAGACTAAGAAAATTTGGTCATTCCATTTTTGCGTATCTATCTTTTTGCTAGCCTTTTATCCGTGCATTGTGTATCCCCACATCGGTGATCTCACAAACTTCGCCGGATATCCACCCTTAAACCAAATATCATTTTTTGTGATTACCTCCTTGACCACAACCTATTGTTGAGAATGGATCATCAATTCAAGGAAGATCGCAAGACGGTGCCAACGTTGAAGATTTCAAGTATCTCTCCAAGGAAAAATATTCCGGTACCTACCTTATTTTTTTCGCCTCTTTGCTCGAGGACGAGCAACGTCTAAGCATGGGGGAGGAGGTAGGTACGGTGCAGCTTTTAGAGTTCAAAGGGGAATATTTAAAAAAAATGATGATGAAAGAAAAAAAAATCCGGTGATACTCATGACTTTCAAGGTATAAAAAAAATCAAAACTTCGTTGTGGAAGTCATGGACTGAATATATGACGAGAAAAAAAAATGAATGAATGAAAGAAAGAAAAGAATGAGAAATATGAGAAAGAGAAAAAAAAATGTGCGTAAAGTAAACTCCCCGGCTCTCTAAAAGTGCATTCAAGGCTTCAAGTTAAAAAGATCCATTCTCATTTTTCCAACCATGTGCAATCCGATAACGAGGACTTCCTTTGTGCCTTGGGATCACTCTTTGCCATTTGCACATGTCCACTTATCTAAAAGTGTGTGTATTTTTCTCTTTCCCCTCCTTGATTTAACATTATTTTCCAATGACCTTTTTGACGAGTCTCGGTAAGACCATGAGAAGCTTGTCTTGTTTTGACAACACCTCATTTATAAAATCTTGTTAGGACTAAACTTTCCCAAAGCTCCATATAAAGCCTACCACATATATATGAGAGGGAAAGGAGTAGAATATATAGGCTTGAGAGACAAGTGAGATGAGAGTTCATGAGCAATGCACGAGATGATTTAAATTTGTGAATTTGGTTTAGCTTTTCTTATTCTCGTCCTTTATTTCAAAAATTCTGAGATCTATTTAAAACTTTGTGAGCATGTTAATACTTGTGGGATAAGCTTAATAAGAATCTACCCTCCGTAGGGATGAAGGCTAGCACATTATGGAACTTTAATGAATTAAAATTTTGAGAGCATTATGTTTTCTCATGTGTAATCAAGTGCAAAGTTTAAACATTGTTTAGCAATGATGATATCCATCGAAGGCTTACTCGAGGACGAGCAAGGTTTAAGCATGGGGGAGATGTTGACGGTGAAAATCCGTCAACCTAGCCATGAGTTTACCTTCGGTGTTGGCATGAGTTTTATACCTTATCCATTGGTACTAACCCCCGTGGTATAACAAGTTCACGTGTGCATGTCGGTTTTGGAGTTTAATGTTTATGCAGGGTTTTAGTGTTGAATGCAAGACTTTCGGGATAAGTTCATCAAGCACCTCATGACAAGACCTTGAAGCCCCGAACAAGTCATGCAATGAAGCAAAATTAACTCCAAGAAGCCACGGGACTTGATCCGAGAAGACGACGGACTCCGGGGACCGACCGGAAAAGTGCCGAATCTTGCAAGACAAGGAGTTGAGTCCAATTCGGAGAGAAACCGACGACATGGACCTACATGCGAAGGGGGAAACATCCGGGAAGCAAGGGAACCGACCTCGGGCAAAGGAGCCCACGGGCCGGGCCTAAATGGGCCCGGGCCGGCCGGCCCGGTCCGGTCGGCCCGGAGCCCATTTTGGGCCCAAATCCGTCCTCCTTTGCCCTAGCCGCCAATCGGGCTATTTATAGTCCCCCCGACCGAGAGCCACGCGAGAGAAGATTTCGTCTTCGGCCGCCGAGGAGCAGAGAAGAGAGGGACACCATGTCGGAGAGGAGAGGGTCGAGCTAGTTGACTAGGGTTTCCCTAGCCGACGTGGGAACCTTGCATGGAAGACCACGTCGGAGTTCCCGAGCTAGAAGCAAGATCAAGGAAGGATCCGGTGGTGATCTTGTGTATGTATCATTGTCATAGTTGAATTATCAAGTTGAATCTTTTCCTAGCGATCAAGTGTTTCCTCGAAGATTTCGTTTTTCGATCGGCTTTGCTTATTTCAATTCTATTCGCGCGATAGATTACATAGGGTGTTCTTGTAGCCGCGGTGGCTAGAGGTACACGCCGGATCTTCCGAGAGAATCTCGACTTGTCTTTTGACTCGCCCTAAGCTCCCCGCATGAATAGGGATACGTTGTGACGAACGGGGGGTCTCGAAAGGCGGATGTTTTCGGATTTGGACGGGAAACTACGATTTAAAGAGGCTTTTATTAAGATTCGATTTGCTACTTCTTCTCTTGCTTGGAACTTCAACAAAAGGCTTACCCCGATCCCTCTAGATCGGTTTATCTACCCAATCTTACTTTGTTTTCTCCGGTTTTTAGTAGATTAGATCTGTTTTGTGTCTTTTACTTAGATGCATTAGGTTCTTTATTGAATATTGCGGTTATTTGGCTTTAATAGATTAAGTCTTGCGTCACACATTTGTTCCACGGATTCGATACCTTGGGTTCACCACTCGAGGGAAGAAGGGTCCCTTGACTACGACGGGAGACTTGTACGCTTGCGAGTCACGAACAAACTTTGATACAATTATTAACCGTCAACACCTGGTCATCAAAGAGCTTGTCCAGGGAGACAAGGTAGGCGACTACGTGGTACAGCAGGTCTTCTTGGTGGCGGCGTCGTTCCAGGTTTCTCATGCGGGCTTGCCAAACTGGGGTTCTGATGGCGGGAGGGAAGTACCTCATTGGTGTGGGGACGAGGTGTTCTTCGTAGATTCGGCACAGGTAGCGGAGGGCTTTTCGAGGGCCAAAGGATAGGTGTCCGTGTCGAAACCCCCGTGGCGGTCACGCGCCACGGCTCGATGTTGGTGTGGCGGTTGCTTCTAGCAACGGAGAGGACCACTCTACAACGAAGAGTGCCGAGTTGCTCGTACTCTCTGCCTGTAGTACCTAGGGCGCTCGGTGATACCGAGGCGCTCCGGGGAGTTGATGAGCGGGCGAGCAAAACCAGGCTCCTCCCGGCACACGCCTTGGGTCCATCCATCTTCCGCCATCCGAAAACAAAGGTAGAGTTGAACAAAGTTGTGGTGAGGTACAAGAGATGGATAACTTTATTTAGTAGCGAGGGTTGGGGTACGTCCTTCGGGGTACACTTATTATTGCTAGGACTCGGTTTCTAGCCTAAACACCCTAGTCTTATCCTCATGGTGATTCTTCATCTAGCCGGATACGGCGCTTCTTCGATGGAAGATCTTGCTCCGCATCTCATCTTCGGTCCGTGTCCCTTTGTCCCAGTGAGTTTCTTCGGGTTCTTCTTCACCCAAGTCGGCTTCTCCCCTTCGCCTTCTACGTTCCCTGTGGAGCTCATCCCATAGCTGTTTGTGAAACATCTCCGAACGTTCTTTTTCCCTGAGGTAGTCTTGCGCCATGTTGTGTCGTTCAACTCCACGCTATGGTTGTCTTTACCCTTTCCAGTTCTATCCTCTGCTCTGCTCTTTCCGCTCTGTCAATCTGCTGCTTCAGTTGTTGGGCTTGCTCCTGATAAAGGTGGTCTAGGCCTCTCGAGGTATATGGATAGGTGGAAACTGCCTCTTCTAAGTCTTCTTCTTCTCGTTCTAGTCCTCTCATGCGAGCAATCCACGAGCGTCCTCTTCCTCCGGAGGGTGGAAAGAATCCCATTGGAGTCCTTCGGAGGTGCTGTCTATAAACCACTCGTAGCTGTCGCAGGGCCTTCCGAGCAGCCTTGGGGTAGGTGTCGGCAAAGCGAAAACCAGTGGCAGAGACGAACCATGGTTCTATGTCGGGGTAAAGCGTGCTTCTTCCCACAAAGATCAGCAGCTTACACCGAAGGGTGCCGTAGCGTTCGTACTCCCGGTAGACGAACTCCGGCGGATCCCTTACTCCGACGCGCTCTAGGCTGAGTAGCAACAAGTTAGGGAGGCCGAGCCGGACGGGGCGATTCCTCCGTTCCATCCGGGGTTAGCCATCCGGAAACGGGCAAGAATCAAGGTAAGGATTTGGGAACGAGTGAGCTTAGCAAAGGAAAGGATAGAGAAGGCCGGAGGAGGTCTCGTATCCTAGGGTCATGTCCTACGCCCAACCTATGGCTCGATACCACCCGAAGCGTCCCCTCATCGGAGGTGACTAAATGTGACACAAATACCGGTCCCGGAGGCTGGTCACACATTTATTACAACGGTGGAATCGTCTTTTACATCACGGCGACACGAGAGGGCACGGTAGTGCCAACGCTACAAGGAACAACACAAATGCTAACGACCACACTACAATGGCAAAGGCTTCCATAGCCTCCTCGCAGTACCACACCATGGAAGCTTTCGGTAGGGGCCCCGGGTACACGAGCACGGTTGGGTGTAGGGCACGACCTACTCAACGTCTTCGGGAATGTAATCGGGATCCTCCTCTCGTAAAATAGTTAGTAAAACAAGGGTGAGCACATACGTACTCGAAGCAAATCCAACCCCACCCGCGGAGGGGCTTATAAGCAGAATCATGCATAAGGTATCACAAGGATCAGGTTAAGGTTCATTTTGCAAACTTACACATGCAGGGGTTCATTTCAAAAAGGTTTTCACAAATCATCTTCATAACCCAAGTAACTCAAATGTTTTAGGAAAAACCACTGTGGAACTACCGGACTTCCCGTCCGTCGTAGCCCGGGCACACAGCCACACACACTCCACCAGAAAACAACTCACACCGGAAAAACATCCCATCGCAAACACTAGTTTTTGTGACCACACCGTGACTCGTCCAATACCGTGGACACGACTATTCGAATAGGTTTGACACTCTGCAGAGGTTGTACACCTTTACCCACAAGTAGGGTACCGCCACACGGACACCTCAGTGCCGGTATGGATCCTATCATAGCCATTACCCACCTTAGCTAACACTACGAGCCACCACGGAAGCACCCAAGGGGTTATACCACATAACCAGGGCGTAACCTCACACAAAGCGTACCCCTGTTCCTTGGTCTCCCGCTGCTCACCCGCACACCAGATGGCAAGTAGATTAACTAGTGGGATTTATGCTAAGCCGTTGCCACATACAACGGTCGAGTGGTTGTACGATGATTTGGGTCAGGTGATATGTCACGCAACCCGGTCCTTAATTGACAAGATGGACAACTCCCAACACGCTCAACCACACAGGTACGAGCTCACCCATACCCCGACACACACGTCCATCCCGTCTATCCAGCTTCTTTACTCATTTTCCAAACATATCCCCTTTTTGTTTTTGAAGCACTCACACGTTTTGAAAGCACTCACACATTTTGAAAGCACATTTTAAAGCAAACATTCAGGCCAAAACAAGGTTCGGTCATGGCAATCAAGGGTGGCTATCCTACCATGTTTTGCGGTAAAACAATATGCAATTTATAAAACGGGTATAGGGTATATTTATAAAACTTAGGATAGAAGCATGCATCAAAGGATGAGATTGAACTTGCCGTCTTCGAAGTCTTCGGGGAGTGCGGCTCGGCGTTCGGGACCTCGGGCTCCTGCTCGCGGTAGTCGGCTCCAAACTCCGGCTCGGGGTACCTTCCTTCGTTTACTTCGTCGGCTATAGCGCACACACGGGCATGCAAGCAATCAATAACAAAGCATACACATTTCCTCACGGCGAGCTCGTGGAAGGTAATTAGATAAAATAGAGGAATAAATATTATGCAATGGTTACGGGTGACGGATGGGTGATGGTATACCGGCACGGGCGTGGGAAAGGTTGGGCGCGATTTGGATTAAAATTGCGCATGAAATGACGGGTTAATGGAGGTGTTTAGGGTTAATTAGGGGCTCGTTAGTATTTTATTATAAAAGAAAAGGACCTAATTATAATATTTAAACTTGGCGGGGGTGTTACTAAATAGTCCAGGGGCATGATTGTAAAGGGACAGGGTTGTTTTTGTGGTTTAATTTAAAGTATAGGGTCTGTTTTGGAAGAAAAGGGTGAGGGAAATAGAGGGGGGGTCGGTTTTGGATAAGTGGGAAAAGGGCAGGGGGTTTTGGGCAAAAAGCCCTTCTTCTTCCTCCCTCCCTCACGACACGAACGCGAGAGCGGGGAGGCCGACCGTGGAAGGGGGGAGGGGCGCGGCGACTCGGTGCACGGCGACGGCCGGGAGTGGGGGCGAAACGAAGAGGAGGACGAGGGCAACCGATTCCGATCCTTACCTCGGGCCGGGGTGCTCCGGGAGGCGGATCGACGGCCGGCGGTGGGGCTGTTCGCGGTGGTGACCGAAGCGGCACTAATGGTGGTGATGGAGGGCTCGGGAAGGAGGGGGGAATTGGTCGTGGAGGTGCGGGGCGAGGTGGGGAGCCGATCCGGCCCTTTTATATGCGCGGGAAGGTCGGTTTGGCGAGGATATTTTGAGCTTCGCGGAGCTTCAATGGCCGTCAATGGAGGTTCGGAAAAAAATTCCGGCGTGGACTCCGCCGGCGGGATTCTCGGTCGTTGCTTGTGCGAATTGACCCGTCGTGCGGCTGCCGTGGCCGTGGAGGAGAGGGAGGCGGCGATTCCGCGCCGTAGTGGAGGTGACCGGTCGGAGTAATGGAGGTCTTCGTTTGTCGAGCAATGGAAGGGAGGGGGAGCTGCCGCCCGCTGTGGCGCGGGGGGGGGGCACCCCTTGGCGTGCCGGCTTGGGGCTTGGCCGGCCGGGGAGGCGGATCGACGGCCGCGGCCTCCTCGCGTCGCGCGTGGGGAGGGGCCGCGCGGGGGGGCTTGGCTCGAAGCCGAAGGAAGAAGAGGCCGGTGGGGAAAAAGAAAAGAAGGGAAAATAGAAAAAGGAGAAAAGGGAAAAAAAAGAAGAAAAGAAAAAGAGAAATAGGAAAAAGGAAAAATCGGGGAAGAGAAATAGAAAAGGAATTTAGAAAATTAGGAGAATTTCTAGAAAAATTAGTAGAAGGGGTTTTGCGGATTTTTTACGGGTTTCTCGGACACCGGCGTCAATTCGGGACGGGGGGGTGATGACGAGGCGGGACCGGCCGGCGGGACCGCGGCGTGCGCGGGATTCCCGGCACGGTGGCCGACCGCGGCGCCGGGGAGGCACGCGTGGGTGCCGGCCGGGTGCGGGTGGTGCCGGCGGGATTCGCGGCACGCGCGCCGAGGGTGAGAGAGGGAGACGGTGACCGGGGTTCCGAAAGGGGGCAAATGAGCTCGGTGGACGGTTTTGAAGACACGCGTGATTTATTTGGTGATTTATTAGGAGCTAAAAACGCGGGCGTTACGGTTTCCCCCACAAACAAACGATTTCCAAAAGCCTATCAAATTTGTGAGCACTTCGGGGAAAGTGTTCTCGCGGGAAAGATAGTGATAAGGCTAGTGAGGAGAAACCCGTGGAAAAGTCGAGTGGAGAGAAACCAAGTGAGCAGCCCCAACCCAAGCCCAAACCTAAGCTTCGAGGTTTCATTGTGGCTATTGTGGGAGAGATGGCCATAAGGATGAGTTTTTCTTCAAGAGGAAGCGAGAGGAGAGAAGGCGAATGAGTGGGATAACAAAGACAAGTACCACCCTTCCGATGGTGTACTTGAGCCTCGTGTGCGGATGCCCGGGGCCAAGGTGAGTGTGAGGACGATTCCGGCTTGGGGAGAGCGAAAGGCCGTTGGAGGTGCCGCCGGCCGGGCTATACCGGTAGGTTTCGTGCTCGTACGGGTGCGAGGTTTGGTTACGGAGCTCGTGGTTCCGGTGGTTGGGCCGGAGAGTTTGCGGGAGGTCGGTTTTCTAGGCGTTCTCCCCCTCGTGCTCAATACGGGGATGGGAGGATCCATAGCTTTGAAATGGAGAGGAGGGACAACCCACGAGCTTTCTTTCGTGGTTTTGGTCCTCCTCCATGTAGAGAGGGTTGGTTTCCTCATGGTAGTTACCGTGGTGGTGTTCGTGGAGGTAGCTTTGGTAGGACAGATGGTTTGGTTTGTGCTAACCCCACTTTCGAGAAAATGGCTCGGACTGGTTTACTCTTTTGCTACTAACCCCGATCTTGAGTCGTTTGTTCGCTCATGTGCTCATTTTTGAATTTCGGGGTGGGAGACTTGAAGAACATTTGGTTGATTGACTCCGGTTGCTCAAGGCATATGACCGAAGACAAGGGGTGGTTCTCAAGTCTCATCCGGTGGCGACAAGGAGGTACATCACTTTTGGGGACAATGGGCGTGGGCATGTGCTTTCGAAGGTGAGATTAAGGTGAGTGACAAGATCACTCTCAAACATGTTGCTCTTGTTCAATCGGCGGGGTACGGTTTGCTTTCGTGTCCCAGTTCGTTGGATGAGGGTTTTGAGGTGTTGTTTCGGCCTGGTGGTTCTCGGATTTTGGACTCTCGAGGGGACCTTGTCCGTATGGTCGTTCCCGAGGGTCAGGTGTTTCGTGCTGATTTTTCTCAGTCTTCTGGTGTGGAGCGTTGTTTCTTGGTCGATTCTTCGAGTGAGTTGTGGAAGTGGCATAAGAAGTTGGGTCCCCGTAGCTTTGACCTTTTGTCGCGCTTGAGTAAACTCAATTTGGTCCGAGGATTGCCACGGTTGAGGCTTGAGAAAGAGTTGGTTTGTGCGCCGTGTAGGCATGCCAAGATGGTAGCCTCTTCTCACCCGCCTCTCACCGATGTGATGACTGAGCGTCCATGCGAGCTGCTCCATATAGACCTTGTTGGCCCAGCTCGTGTGCGATCTGCGAGTGGGAAGTGGTATGTCCTTGTTGTGGTGGACGACTACTCTCGGTATGCGTGGGTGTTCTTTCTCGAGGATACGGGGGAGACGTTTGGTTTTATTCGAGATCTTGTCTTGAGGTTGAGGAACGAGAGGCACAGAGATGCCATACGAGCAATCCGCAGTGACAATGGCTCATAATTCAGAAACTCTCGTTTTGAAACCTTTTGCCATGACTTGGGTATTGAACACCGAGTTTTCAAGTCCGTATACACCTCCCCCGAATGGTGTTGTGGAAAGGAAGAACATGACCTTGTGTGAGATGGCTCGGACGATGCTTGATGAGCATAGGACTCCGAGAAGGTTACGGGCCGAGTGGTGAATACCGCGTGCTATGTGTCAAACGGGATCTACCTCGAGTGCATAAGAAGAAAACATGCTACGAGTTGATGCATGGTCGCACACCCAAGGTGAGTCACTTCCATTTCTTTGGTTGCAAGTGTTTTATTCTGAAGAAAGGGAAGAATCTGGATAGGTGTGAGGCTAGATTTGTCGATGGTATCTTCTTTGGTTATGCATCTCATTCTAGAGCATATCGTGTGCCCAATCTTGAAACTAACCAAATCGTGGAGACTTGCGAGGTAACCTTCGAAGAGACACAACCACATAGTCGGCTTGTCTTTTAGTGTGCGGTGATGATGATCTTGGCGAGGAGATCTTTCGGGAGGAGGAGCATGAACATGGGGACGATGAAGATGGTGGTGTGGTGCCCCCGCTGAACATGTACATACTACTTCGACTACGGTGGTGGACGGCCCCTATCCTACACCTACGACGACGAATCGGGATCGAGGAGAAACTGTTGGTGAGGGGGAGGTAGCATCAAGGCGAGAACCTCCCCGGCGAGTACAAGTGGATCACCCGGCTTCAAGGATCATTGGAGACATGAATGAACGCACTACACGGTCGAGGGTTCGGAACAATTCTCATTTCGCTCAAGCTGCATTTGTTGCTACTTTTGAGCCCAAAGACATTGGACACGCACTATCGATCATAATTGGGTTAATTCAATGCATGAGGAGTTAGAGAACTTTGAGAGGAATCAGGTTTGGGAATTTGTTGACCCTCCCCCAGGGTGTAAGCCGATTGGTACAAAGTGGGTGTGGAAGAACAAAGAGGGAGAGAAAGGTGAAGTGGTGAGGAACAAGTCAAGGCTTGTTGCTCAGGGGTTCAGTCAGAAGGAGGGGATCGACTATGAGGAGACCTTTGCTCCCGTAGCCTGTTTGGAGGCAATAAGGATCCTTCTAGCCTTTTCTGTGGCTAAAGGGTTCAAGTTGCACCAAATGGATGTGAAGAGTGCTTTCCTGAATGGTGTGTTGGAGGAAGAAGTGTATGTGAGGCAACCACGGGTTTGAGAGTGAGAAGTACCCCCACCGGGTGTACAAGTTGAGGAAGGCGCTTTATGGGTTGAAGTAGGCGCCTAAATCTTGGTATGTTAGGTTGAGGGGGTTCTTGTTTGAGAGAGGTTTTGAGATGGGGAAGGTCGATCGGACGTTGTTTCTACTTAGGCGGGGCGGAGATATCCCGATTGTGCGGGTGTACGTGGATGATATTGTGTTTGGTGGCTCGTCTAACTTTTTTGTTGCAAGGTTTGCGAGAGGATATGAGCGGGGAATTTGAGATGAGCATGATGGGCGAGTTGCGGTTCTTCCTTGGGCTACAAATCAAGCAATCAAAGGAAGGAACATTTGTGCACCAAGCTAAGTACACCAAGGACATTGTGCGGAAGTTCAAGATGGAGGACGCGACGCCGATGAGTACGACTACGGCTCTTGATGCGGACGAGAAAGGTGAACACGTGGACCGGAAGGAGTACCGAAGCATGATCGGGTCACTCCTCTACTTGATGGTGACGAGGCCGGACATCCGGTTCTCGGTATGTCCGTGCGCTCATTTTCAAACGTCTCCAAGGACTTCGCATCGGCAAGCGGTGAAGCGAATTTTCGGGTACTTGCGTCACACTCCCGACTTCGACCTTTGGTACTCCGCGTCCTCTTCTTTAGCGCTTCATAGTTTTTCGGATGCGGATTTTGCCGGGTGTCGGTTGGATAGGAAGTCCACTTCTGGGACTTGCCAGTTTTTGGGATCTTCTTTGGTGTCTTGGTCTTCCGCAAATAGTCGAGTGTTGCTCAATCCACTACCGAGGCGAGTACGTTCTTCTTGCTAGTTGTTGCTCTCGGCTCCTTTGGATCGCATACACCACGAGTGACTTTGGTGAGGAGTATACCCATGTCCCACTTCAATGTGATAGCACCGGTGCCATAAGCGTTGCAAAGAACCCGGTGCTCCATTCCAAAACCAAGCACATAGAAGTGAGGTATCATTTTCCGAGAGACAACGTAGAGAAAGGAAAGATAGCTTTCATCCATGTACCAACACATGACCAACTAGCCGATATTTTCACCAAACCCCTAGATCAAGCAAATTTCACTCGTTTGCGGGGGGAGCTTGGTGTGTTTGATTTCTTGAGTTGGGTGTGTGGGAGCTCCTTTGTAGCATATGTATAGCTTTCCTTTGTCCATTTCTTGCATTTGGCATGGCATATGTAACATGATGTATAGGCATCCTTGTATCTTAGATTGCATGCATTTTGTATCATATGCATTTGTTAGAAAAAGCTTCTCCTATATACTTTGTTCACCATGGAATGCTATGTATGTCTTTGTGAGCTTGTTTGGTATGCTATGGTTAGTTTGGCTTAGCTCTTGATGATCTTGTTATGTTTTTGAAAATGTCACATGTACGCTCTCTCATGTGTAAATGCCTTTACATGATCTTGACATGTTTTAGTGGCTTGGTTATATAATTTGTGGTTGGATAGCTAGTTTATTGATCATATGGGGCCAAAATCTCATTTGCCATCATAAATATTTAGCCCTCTTGCTTCATCTTGTGGAGGGGCATAAGTTCCTTTTTTGTCGCAAAGACATTTCATGTACCAAATTTGAATCTGAAAATGAAATGTAAAATGCTTGGAAAATGTGCTCCCATCTCATATGTGCTAAATTTAATTTGCTTTGGGTGCTAAACTGTTGCATGATGCCTACCAATGAGAAGTCTCATCAATAGAAGTAGGCACATGGCTCGGTGGCTTTGACATGACATGAAGTGCTTGTGGGTGTTTGTGATGGTCTTATGATTAGAATGGCTTTCCTAGCATGAAGTTTGTGTGGCTTTGCCATTTTGATATGTTTTGATCATGTTTAGGACTTTGCTCATGAGAGGCAAATTTTTCGCAAAATTGCCCAAATTCATCTTAGCTTCGTCCAATGGTTGTGAAACTTGGTGATCTTGTAGTGGATGTCAATACGAAGCTATAGAGTATCTAACTTGCTCATTTGGACATGTGTAGCATCCTATGTTGAATTTTGTATATTTGAAGCTCTAGGTTGAAAGTTTTGCATTTTTGGCTTGATTCATGCATTGCCAACAAGGGGGAGAAGTTTGAGCTTGAAATGGCTTGTTGGATGCATTTAGAAGGTTTTCAGGTGGTTTCGAGCCATTTCTGGGCTCTGGTGTGCACCGGTCTGACCGGTCAAGGTCACCGGTCTGACCGGTCAGAGTGCTGGTCCTGTGCATGTGTTGGGAACCGGTCTGACCGGTGGTGGTGACCGGTCGCCGGTCGTAGCCGAGCCGATGCAACCGCTTTCGTTTTCTTCAAGTGGTTAGCATGCATTCATCCGGGGGGAGTTACATTGGTTCGGGGGGAGCTTGCATGTGTGGATGGGGAGCTCTTTGTGGTTTTCAAGATTTGTATTGTTGGTTTGCACTCTTTGCTTGAGCTTTGTTTTGTCTCGGATGTGTCGAGCCGCTGCCCTTGGCTAAGGGGTCCGAGACTTGTCTTCTTCAAGTGATCTTGCTCTCTGCCTTTGTTTGGCTTTCGATTGCTTGTTGGTGTTTCTTTTTATTCGTTCTTTTCCTTTTCTTTTCTATTGTGTTACTTCATGTGGGTGTTGTCAATGCACTCATCAAAGGGGAGATTGAGGACCATGTGTGGTTCGAGGACCGGTGGATGGTCGCTTCCTTGTGTGATGAGTGATTGACAACGTTGTGTGGACTGATTCTTGTCTAAGTATTGCGGGTGCGAGGTTGTGGCTTGACCGGTGTTGGTGCTTGGTGAAGAACAAGCGCAAAAGGTCGTCGCCGTGAGGCCTCCGGGGTGTGGAGAAAACGGGTAGGCTTCGTTCGAGGGACCCGGTGGCCGGTGGGGGTCAAGTGCGGGCCGCATGGTGGCATGAACAAGCAAGATGAAGTCATAGACGGTTTCTTGGTTGAGCCTCAAAACCAAGGTCGAGCCGGAACTACGTAGGAGCCGAGTCATGAGTGGTGATTGGCGGAGGCTACACCGAGTTCGTGGGGTTTCCGGTGGTTCACCGAGAAAACCACCGGGTTCCTTAGTTGATCCACAAAGCCAAGACCGGAGAACCGAAGACGGTGCTACAATAGCACCGCACCGGTCCGGCGGTGGGTCCGACCGGTCTAACCGGCGGGTGCCGGTCGGCCGGTGAGGAGCACTTGCTCGATAAAGTTGCGTTCCTACGATCAACACTTTGCTCGATACTACTGCGGCACACCTGTTTTCCGAAGAGAAACCAAGTGCATCTCATATGTGCACCAAGATCGGTTTACACACATATGATAGACAAAATGAGTGAAATATCATTAACGGGATTTAAACGTATCTCGAGTTTTACCACTTATTACACTCATACGAGGAGACTCGAAGGTCTCGAACAACGTAAAATGATAACTACTCGACGAGTCTTCGTCTTCCTCTCCCACATGCACTTGAGCGGGGGACCGCGAGCCTCAAAACTCATCGTAGTCGTCGTAGAACTCGTCTCCATTGTTCTCCTGCGAACGGCGATAAGCAAGGTTGAGTACACTTATGGTTGGTACTCGGCAAGTGGGGGAAGATGCAAGTCTATTCGGGTAGGCTAAGTTTTTTTTCAGCGGTTAGCATTTTAATGTTGGTCAAGTTTTAATTAACAACGCCTATTTACTAGGTGTAAGTTTATACCAACCCTCTTAAGAAAAACTTTAGAACAAAACAACCCAAAGCTCATGAACCACGATTTATCTCATCTTTATGTTTATTAATCATGTGAGGGTCCAAGACGCTCATGACCTTGAGCACGGCGATCGATCGGTTTTACACTTTGCGAGAGGTTTGCACACCGTACTCACGGTTCGCGTAAAAGCTGCGAAGAACTTTAAACCCAACCATGTGATGCTTTGTCCAAGCACCATACCACACTTCCGAGGTGTGATTGCATAGGAACGCTATGAAGCCTTTACAAAGGCATGCAAAAGACTAACGACCCGCATAGTTACATATCAGGGCGGACCATAACCCTCCCTAATGGTCAGCACCTTAGCAAAGGCTGCTACCCCAAAAGGACCGGGCTATACCCCTGCAACCCGGATCCCCCTCTGCTCCTTTCGGAAAAGGTCACTAGTAGGATCACACACCTAATTAATTGGCTATGGTCAGAGCCATGTGACACTGTGTTTGCGCATGTTTTCTTGGGTGGTTCTCCATGTTCCGATTAAAATCAAGTGTTCTTGCATTACCGAAAACATTCATCATTAACATTGACCATTTCCTTTGTAAAGACCATTTTTATCCAACCCAAGTTGGGCAACTATGATATCACTACGTGAAAAAGCTGGCTTTGGTAAGGGGCGTAGATCGCCTTTGTTAACGGGCAATGCGCCCGTTCTGATCAAGTGTTACAAATAAGCCAAGAAAGGTAAAGGGCGGATGTCCATTACGATATGACATATTCGTAACGGGCATTAAACAATAACCGTTACCACAACTAGCCACCGGTCACGTGAAATGGCTGTTTTTACGGGCCCTGTTGACGGTGAAAATCCGTCAACCTAGCTATGAGTTTACCTTCGGTGTTGGCATGACTTTTGTATCTTATTCATTGGTACTAACCCCCGTGTTATAACAAGTTCACTTGTGCATGTCGGTTTTGGAGTTAAGTGTTTACGCGAGGGTTTTAACGTTGAAAGCAAGACTTCGGGATAAGTTCATTAAGCACCTCATGACAAGACCTTGAAGCCCGATACAAGTCAAGCAATGAAGTGAACATAACCCCAAGAGCCCAAGGACCAAGCCCGAGAAGATGATAAACTCCGAGGACCGAACCGAGAAAAGTCTTGAATCTTGCAAGACAAGGAGTTGAGTCCAATTCGGAGATAAACCGACGTCAAGGGTCCACATGCAAAAGGGGAGAACATCTAGAAGACGCGGGAAGCAACACCGGGCGAAGCGAGCGCAGCAAATTGGGCCGAAAAGGGCCCGGGCCGGTCGGCCCGGGCCGGCCGGCCCGGCCCTTTCGGGGCCCAATCGGCCTCCCCTTTGACCTAATTGCTTCTCGTCTATAAATAGCCCCTTGACCGAGAGCCACACAATAATCAAGTCGTAATCCGCCGCCGAGGAGCGAGAGAAGCTTGAGGGACACCATCTCGGAGATGAGGGTCGTGCTAGTTGTCTAGGGTTTCCCTAGCCGACGTGGGAACCTTGCATGGAAGACCACATCGGAGCTCGGAGCGAGGATCAAGATCGAGGGAGGGCCCGGTGGTGATCTTGTTCATGTAATCATTCATGGTGAAGTTTGTAAGTGAATTCGATTTCTAGCGATCAAGTGCCTTCTCGATGATTTTGTTTTCTTCTTGGTTTTGCTTCTTCTACGATCTAGTTTGCAGCTATATTACTTAGGGTGCTCTTGTAGCCGCGGTGGCTAGAGGTGCATACCGGACCGGCCAAGTGATTTCAACTTGTTCTATCGAACTCGCCCTAGACTACCCGCATGAGTAGGGATACGTTGTGACAGAATGGGGGTCTCGAAAGGCGGGCGTTTTCGGAGTCGGATGGAAGGCCACGATTCAAAGATGCTTTTAATGAGATTCGCTTTTCTATCTTCATCTATCTTGTTTGGAGCTACAACATAAGCATGATCTAGACTCTCTAGATTGGTTATCTCTTACTTTCTCTTGCTACCTCTTTAGTAGATTAGATTAGATTCGTTTTCCTTATGATATCTTAGATTAGATGCAATTTGATTCTTCAATAGATAGCTTTACGTTGCTTTACTAGATTGAATCATTGCGTTGCACATTGTTCCACGGATTCGATACCTTGGGTTCACCACTCGAGGGAAGAAGGGTCCCTTGACTACGACGGGAGACTTGTCCGCTTGCAAGTCATAAACGAAATTTGATACAACTATTAACCGTCAACAAGCCCCTTTTTCTGGCGCCGTTGCCGGGGAGCAAGCAATCAAGATCCGATCTAGTATCGCTTATCTTTCAGTTTTTCTTTTGATTTTCTTTTGCATCTCTTATGTTTGATCATCCCCAAAAAGAAAAAAAATCAATCTAATCTAGTTTTGATTAACCCTAATTTTTCTTTTGTTAGATTTTTGTTTTATTGCTAACCCTAACCGGAGATGGTTGGCTACCTCTCCAAGAAACCCAAAACCTTTTTGTGGATGATCCGAGGAAAACTTTATAGGCAAAGGAGACGTGCAACACAAGCTAAAGGGTTGGAAACCCTAGATCCAAAAGCCAAAGTCGAGGGACCGTCAAAATCTCCAAGGGAATCACCACCTCCAAGTCCAAAGGAAGATCAACCTCAACAACCGGAGCGCGAGATCAAGCTATGCACCCCGAACATCGTTGATCTACCTATCATAAACCTTCAAGACGGCGGGAAGGCCGTTCAAAGATCAAGAGGAGGATGGAGAAGATGGAGATATAGAAAGAAGCTCAACACCTAAAGGCCGCCGAAGCAAGATCCACATGCAAGGAGTGTGTGGAGTACGACCGTGTCCAAGGACGTCATCACTAAGTTCGAGGCTATGGAGAAAATATTGAAGAATTTAGATGGCAAGGTGACGGAGGTCGGAAGCTCTATACGTGAAGTGTTCATCGTGATGAAGATGCTAGACGCAAGTGGGACAACTTGTCGGGCGCCGATGGGTAACAAAGAAGAATATCCGAGACAACTCCAAGGTCCCAAGACGACAAAGGCTACTCAAACTCATTCGGGAGAGATGGAGGATCACACTAAGGAGACCATGAAGATCACAGGCGAAGACCGGAGTTCGAGATGCCGATCCACAAGGAAGTTGTTGCATCCGTCAAGACCAAAGGACAAAGCCGACTGTGAAGACCAAAAAAATGACTAAGCCAAAGTGGGTACCCAAGATTGCAACGCCCGCAAAGAGCGTTGATCCGGAGTAATCAAGTGAAGAAGTCTAGCCATGGACTATAAACGAAGCGCTAGGCGGGAGGCAACCCGTTTCGTCGAGTCAAGAATAAGCTACCGGGAGGACAACCCGATTCCAGGTTTTTCGAAGTCTTTTTAATAATTCAGTTTTGAATTTTACTACGCAAAACATTAGACTTAGAATGGTTGAATGATATTAGAGACATAATTCTTGGTTGAATATTCTGCTTGATCATAAACCCTTTACATGAACCATCCAATGTGATTGTTTGCTTCTTTTTCGAGAAACCACAACCAAAAAATTCCAGAACCTAACTCAACCCTTAACCCTCATTATGGTGCTGTGGTTTACTTGATTTTCATGCTAAAAACACTCGAGTAGAGCCACGACTTGTATCTAGATGTTATTTAAATTTCAGCATGTGGTAGGACTCGCGTGAACCTAGAAACTTGATTTTTGGTTGGTTTAAAAATCCATATCCTTGGTTTCTCTAGGATTAGAATTTTTCTAACCCTCATCTAATTTTGTTTTATTCAAAATCTTTCTTATTTAGCCAAAATTAGAACCTAAACCTATGCCCCCATGATCAAGCGGGAAAAGGTTGCTCTCAACCAATGAAGGTAAACTATACCGGTGAGACCGATATCAACGTAGTCGGAAAATATTTTTGACTTAAATTTGTTTTTAATGGTTTAAAAACTTCTCTAAATTTATGCTTGAGCTCTTGCATGGCTCTGAAAAATATTTTTAAATTTCGAAATTAGAGTAGTGCTTAGCCTTAAAACATGCTTAGAGGGAGGCAATCAAGTTAACTTAACCATACATGCACCATGATACATCACGGGATGCCCCTCCAACATCTTTTATCAAACCACATGCAAAGTACAAGCATGGGGGGCAGCCGAGGCCTTGTTTTGTAGGAATATCATGGATGCATGTGAGGCAAGGGAGTATGGAAGTGAATCAAGCGAAAACATCAAGTGGAAGGAGCAATAATGCAAGCGAAGGAGTGGACGGGAACGTTTGGAAGGTGTACGCGATCACGAAGCAACATGAATGCACTAGAGAAGAACCGGAGCCAAGAGGAGGAGAGAGGTAAGTCTTTCTTCCAACTCTTTGTTCGTGTGCTCTAGTTTGTGGGCCGGAACCACCTTAGACTTAGCCATCCACCGCGTTTGTTTCGTGCAACAAATCACATCCTTAATCCACTCAAAGTCCAGACTCCAAAATAATATTTGTGTACCTTGTTACCGGGTGAAAACCCCGGATATATATTTGTGAGGGAGAGTGCTACAATCATGGAGGAAAACTACAAGCCTTTTCACCGAAGAAAAAGGGATCATCGTCGTCTAAGCCATCATCGACAACCTCTTTGAGGAGGCACTTGGTTTCCGAGTCTCCTCGGAGTATGGAGGAGGACACGGCACCACCGAGGAGGAACAACACTTTTATCCTCGGTGTCATGAGGGCCACACGAAACTCGTTTATGAGGTTCACCAAACCTCAAGGACATATGGAGGAGCCGCCCGTCCAACCTCACCACTTGACACAATCATCCGCTCCACCTCCATACGCTCCGCGGTATTCCGAGGGGTATGTCATCATGACGGAGGAGGAGGAGAAGAAGCTCGCTCGGCTTAAGTAGAGGCTTGTAGCGAACGTCGACATCGACGACCAAGCTCTCCACATATTGGGTTTCACACGGGACACCGGTGCAATTCTCTAACGGAGTGTCGGCAAACACCCACATGGAATTCGCCTAGGAAATTTTCATGACCATGGCGCATACCCTTGATGAAGGAGTCTTGAGTCTCTTGTTCCGTTGGAGGGAGCCCACAAGTGGAGAAGAAGGAAGACAC
The DNA here is from genome assembly GCA_947561735.1 of Cenchrus americanus. Lineage (NCBI taxonomy): Eukaryota > Viridiplantae > Streptophyta > Magnoliopsida > Poales > Poaceae > Cenchrus > Cenchrus americanus. Next base: position 108,647,220 of record OX387243.1, read on the forward strand.
CGTCGGAAGGGTAACCTTGATCAATGATGCTATTTCTAGCACCTTGATGGGGTAATCTCCTTTCATCCATGGGTTGCAATCGATCTTGAGATGTAAGCACACTTTGTTGGATTATCTATCTATCATCTTGTGTTGGAAATACTTTAATGCTTAAGGTTAGCTACCATGCCGTAAAGGGAGTAGGGTTCCAATGCTTCCTTGGATCCATTCAACACGTCGTGTCCATCATAGGTCTAGTCACGTATACCTTCGCGTAGTGAGAGTACGAGAGGAGGGAAAGGGCGAAACCGTGGTCACAACCCCCGATAGATTAGATTGGTTTTCTGTTCAAAACGATTGCATGTTCTAGTATCGTAGACCCATGGGCGAGTGTCCCCTATTTTCAAAAGGGAGCTCGGAACAAGTGGATGTGCATGAGGCACATGGGAAAGTTTTTGGAGTATGATCGCGGGAGGAGACCACCAACAAAGAAATACTATCCGGAACCCCATCATCCAAGTGTGTCACTTTTGTGCAAGTGGATTTTTGGGAGAACGAGAGAGACAAAGATAACCAACATGGAGTTGAATTGGCTTTACTCGGCTTTGATTGCCAAGAAGCCAATCAACCCAACTCACCTATGATTAGCGGTGGTGTTGTGAGCAACATCGGATTCGGGTTGTTAGCTCTCCATGTTGACTATCTCTTTAAAACCGGGTATTACAAGGAACCCGAATCATCTCCTACCGGGACTTCCCTAGGAATATATGAAGAAAGGAAAATATATAAGTGAAGATGAGAGAGGAGGCTTCAAAGTGGCCTAGGTGAATTTGCCCCTTTCGGAAGTAAGGTTAAGACTTTTTCTTGAGGGGAAGAAGATTGGTTAGAGGAAGGACTTCTTGTGCCGGCGAAGAAGAAAAATAAAAGAAAAGGATTATAGGAGAAGGATCTTCTATGGCCCAATAATAAGGTGCACAACAAAATTATGTCCCACCATTTGGAGGAACCCGGCGCCGCCGAGTTACTACGGTGGTGTACCAATGCAAGCATGGGGGAGTGGTGCAGCCATACCCCCACCATTTTTGCGGTGCTCAACGTAGCCTTTGCGGAGCCATATGCACACCTTCCTCAACCACAACAAAATGTGGCCACCATTGGAGGATACGCTGCAAGGAACGTGCAAATTATTGCAGGCATCCTAACCAATGCAAACCAAATGGGTGAAGGAAATGCAAACATCGCTTATGAGCTTTGACACCTTCACCTAATACCATTGGACAATTCATAGGAGGAGTGGTGCATTCCTATTACAAGTAAGGGTACAACAACCAAGACTATCAATATCAGCCACCGGTGGAAGATTAGAGAGAGGAGGAGCTTTAGTTATCTTTCCTTCACCCCCTTTTCTTTAATTTTCAGCTTGTTTGCACCTATGTATGCGTAGTGTTTTCAGTTTTTATTTAAATTTCAGCAAGTGTGTTAGTTTAATTTTTCAGCGTGTGTCTTAGTTTTTATTTTCATCGTGAATAATGTCACCACCAAGTTTTTACCTTTGGTAAAGTTACAAAGTTTGTGCCATGATGATATGTGATTAAAATTGCCGCTTTGTTTATCTTTGTAATTGATTTATGCATGTTAAAGCTAGTGCACTCTTAAAATATGAATCTGAATTTATCTTTAGCGGAGGTTATGATTGAAATAAAGACCCATAGTGTTTTATGTGCTCTCAAGTTATGAATGGATTAAAGATGTCTTTTATGCTCAAAAATATTGCTAACCTTGTCATAAATATCACTTGTGTGTTGCTCAACCTATCCGAGCCTTATATATATTTGAGTGCATAAACTTTAGTGTACAAAATTTATTTTTGAGTGAGTTATTGCAGGCCATGATTTCTCTTGCCCGAGACTAAGAAGTTTGGTCATTCCGTTTTTGCGTATCTATCTTTTTGCTAGCCTTTTATCCGTGCATTGTGTATCCCCGCATTGGAGATCTCACAAACTTCGCCGGATATCCACCCTTAAAACCAAATATCATTTTTTGTGATTACCTCCTTGACCACAACCTATCGTTGAGAATGGATCATCAATTCAAGGAAGATCACAAGACGGTACCGACATTGAAGATTTCAAGTATCTCTCCGGAGGAAAAATTTTTTTGGTACCTACCTTATTTTTCGCCTCTTTGCTCGAGGACGAGCAACGTCTAAGCATGGGGGAGGAGGTAGGTACGGTGCGGTTTTAGAGTTCAAAGGGGAGTATTTTAAAAAAATGATGAATGAAAAAAAAAATTTAAGGTGATGTACGTGACGTCCAAGGTGAAGGTCTCACAAGAAAAAAAATATATATATATATATATATATATATATATATATATATATATATATATATATATATAATGAATGAATGAAAGAAAGAAAGAACGAAAAGAATGAGAAATATGAGAAAGAGAAAAAAAATATATATGAGTATGCGTAAAGTGAACTCCTCGGTTCTCTAAGAGTGCATTCAAGGCTTCAAGTTTAAAAGATCCATTCTCATTTTCCAACCATGTGCAATCCGATAACGAGGACTTCATTTGTGCCTCGGGATCACTCTTTGCCATTTGCACATGTCCACTCATCTAAAGTGTGTGTATTTTTCTCTTTCCCCTCCTTGATTTAACATTATTTTCCAATGACCTTTTTGACGAGTCTCGGTAAGACCATGAGAAGCTTGTCTTGTTTTGACAACACCTCATTTATAAAATCTTGGTAGGACTAATCTTTCCCAAAGCTCCATATAAAGCCTACCACACATATATGTTATGAGAGGGAAAGGAGTAGAATATATAGGCACGAGAGACAAGTGAGATGAGAGTTCATGAGCAACATGCAAGGTGATTTAAATTTGTGAACTTGGTTTAGCTCTTTTCTTTATCTTGTTCTTTATTTCAAAAATTCGAGATCTATTTAAACTTTGTGAGCATGTTAATACTTGTGGGATAAGCTTAACTAAAAATCTACCCTCTCGTAGGGATGAAGGCTAGTACGTTATGGAACTTTAACGAATTAAACTTTTGAGAGCATTATGTTTTTTTTTTTTTTTTTTTCATGTATGATCAAGTGCAAGGTTTAAACAATGAAGGGCAACGATGATATCCATCGAAGGCTTACTCGAGGACGAGCAAGGTTTAAGCATGGGGGAGATGTTGACGGTGAAAATCCGTCAACCTAGCCATGAGTTTACCTTCGGTGTTGGCATGACTTTTGTATCTTATTCGTTGGTACTAACCCCCATGGTATAACAAGTTCACTTGTGCATGTCGGTTTTGGAGTTAAGTGTTTACGTAGGGTTTTAACGTTGAAAGCAAGACTTTTGGGATAAGTTCATTAAGCACCTCATGACAAGACCTTGAAGCCCGATACAAGTCAAGCAATGAAGTGAACATGACTCCAAGAGCCCAAGGACCAAGCCCGAGAAGATGATAAACTCCGAGGACCGAACTAGAAAAGTGCTTTGAATCTTGCAAGACAAGGAGTTGAGTCCAATTCGGAGAGAAACCGACGTCAAGGGCCCACATGCAAAAGGGGAGAACATCTAGAAGACGCGGGAAGCAACACGGGCGAAGCGAGGCAGCAAATTGGGCCGAAAAGGGCCCGGGCCGGTCGGCCCGGGCCGGCCGGCCCGGCCCTTTCGGGGCCCAATCGGCCTCCCCTTTGACCTAATTGCTTCTTAGGCTATAAATAGCCCCCCGACCGAGAGCCACGCAATAATCAAGTCGTAATCCGCCGCCGAGGAGCGAGAGAAGCTTGAGGGACACCATCTCGAAGATGAGGGTCGTGATAGTTGTCTAGGGTTTCCCTAGCCGACGTGGGAACCTTGCATGGAAGACCACGTCGGAGCTCGGAGCGAGGATCAAGATCGAGGGAGGGCCCGGTGGTGATCTTGTTCATGTAATCATTCATGGTGAAGTTTGTAAGTGAATTCGATTTCTAGCGATCAAGTGCCTTCTCGATGATTTTGTTTTCTTCTTGGTTTTGCTTCTTCTACGATCTAGTTTGCAGCTAGATTACTTAGGGTGCTCTTGTAGCCGCGGTGGCTAGAGGTGCATACCGGACTGGCCAAGTGATTTCAACTTGTTCTATTGAACTCGCCCTAGACTACCCGCATGAGTAGGGATACGTTGTGACAAAACGGGGGTTCTGAAAGGCGAGCGTTTTTGGAGTCGGATGGAAGGCCACGATTCAAAGATGCTTTTAATGAGATTCGCTTTTCTATCTTCATCTATCTTGTTTGGAGCAACAACATAAGCATGATCTAGACTCTCTAGATCTGTTATCTCTTGCTTTCTCTTGCTACCTCTTTAGTAGATTAGATTAGATTCGTTTTCCTTATGATATCTTAGATTAGATGCAATTTGATTCGTCAATAGATAGCTTTACGTTGCTTTACTAGATTGAATCCTTACGTTGCACATTGTTCCACGGATTCGATACCTTGGGTTCACCACTCGAGGGAAGAAGGGTCCCTTGACTACGACGGGAGACTTGTCCGCTTGCAAGTCATAAACGAAATTTGATACAACTATTAACCGTCAACGGGCCCACGGGGAACTTTCGTAACGGGCACCAAAGCAAGGCACGTTACGAAGCTCAATATCGAGAGCGCCGATGTGCACCTGCGTCTCCACTATCTTGACGAATTGAGACACGTCTATTTCACGCATGTCTCAGTACATATAGGATTCGTAACGGACATCAAACAACGACCGTTACCACAACTAGTCACCGGTCACGTGAAATGGTTGTTTCTCTGGGCCCACATGGAACTTTGGTAACGGGCATGAAACGAGCCCGTTCTTGTGAAATTAACTTCGAGACGTGTTCCGTGAACCTACGTCTCCACTTGTCTTGACGAAATGAGATGCATCTATTTCTACGCGTGTCCGCTTTCTCTCTATTAAAGGAGACGCTTGCTTTCAACCTCGCATCTCCTATATCTCGATGAACGAGCCGAGTCCCGGAGCTCACCGGTTAGGACCGGTAACGGGCTTTTACCTTACCGTTACATTGTGGGCATTTTTGTAACAGGCTTTCCGAATGAAGCCCGTTACTCACTGATCAGTGTTTGTAACGAGCTTTAATTAACGCCCGTTACAGATACGGCGACCACAACTATAGTAACCTACCGGTTGCGGCGATATCCTGGAACCGGCCCGAGATTTGGCAGCCACCAGGGGCTGCATCCTGGAACCAGCCAGGATTTGGCAGCCACCATAGGAAGGAGTATCCGACCCCAACCAAGGAAGCCAAGCGAGGTTTCTCGGGCAACAACACCGACTAAAGAAGACCGAATGAGTTTTAAGTTTACGGTCACAATAAACTCACGGTGCACCACTATACAAGTTGCCCTTTCGGTCGATGGCCTCCTTAGGAATGTACTCGCACAACATCTCCCGGACACCTTTACATCTTCTATGGAAACATCTTCGGGAGGTTTGAAATCCCGCAAAATACAATCATTTATGAGAATACAAGTAGAAATCATTTTCTAAAATCGGATGGATAATATGAGCGAGAGACAAGGTTGAGCATTACTACCTACTTACAACATCGAGTAGTCTTAACATATGGAATGCAACATGGAATCGACACAAAGAGGACCCCGTGGCTGCGCCGAGCACTTTGCATCGAGGTACCAAAATGACAAGTTAATGCAGTACCAAATAGGTAAGAAGGGACCATAAAAAACCTCGGTCTTACAACGAGATTTGTTTTGTGCTTGAGTGGCTTTTGGCTTTTTTCTTTCCTTTCGTCACTCTGTACTGTGCATGACCAAAGGCCCTGCATGATCAGCAATACCAATTAGAAATACTAAGAGATTGATTTTTTGTGAACAAAAAATACTGTACCAAAGGCCCTGCATGGTCAGCAATGACAATTAGAAACACTAAGACATTGAATTTTTGTGAACAAAACCTACAAGAACCTGACCAGTTCAAAACATTTTGGAGGTCTGGGAACTTTAAGGGGGATGTTGTTTAGCAGAATCTAGATACCAAACCTCTGTGAACTTCATACAGACATACACAATTCATATTTTACTTAATTAGGATACAGGGATAGGTGCTAACCATTTTGACAGGGACACAACAATATGCTTATATATCAAAGCAGAGAATAAATTCCTTCAACTGCTTCCTTGTCCAACTTGAGCAACGATGGATTGTTTGTTCCATATATACATGCAACAAGAGGATAAAGCAATGGTCATGACATTATATATGACGAGCGGTGAAACAACACTCACAACACATCATGACACCAACATAACAATATATATGACAATAGTGAAATAATTAACACTCACAACAAAGCATAAGACAGTCTAGTTATCACTACCTTATAAACCCTTTGCGATGCAATTCCCACTGACATTATGTGGCCATCAAAATTAAAGTATGCTAACAGGTCCAAAGCATAAGTGTTGATCTGGTACATTCAAAGCATAGCGAGAATTAAAGTATGCTAACATCCTTTATGCTTTTCATGAATTTACGAGTGCAAAAATTATAGCACTAGGAACATGAAAATGAATTTCAGAATTTCATATAACTTCATCGGTTAGCAACAATTTATTCGAAACAGACTTGGAGCAACAAAATTCATTCATCAAAACCACAATCAATCAATTGAAGATGAACTATTAAGGCATGTATCCCTAATCCACCTTGACATGAATATATAGCAGATTGGGTGGACTACATTATAAACCACCGTGATACAATTCCCAATTACATTATGTGGCCATCAAAATTAAAGTATGCTAATAGGTCCAAAGCATTCTTGTCGATCCGGTACATTCGAGCATAGCGAGAATTAAAGTATGCTAACATCCTCGATTATTTTCAAGAATTTACGGTGCAAAAAATATAGCACCAAGAACATGAAAATGAATTTCAACAGTTCATATAACTACATCGATTAGCAACAATTTATTCACACGGACTTGGGGCAACAGAATCCATCAATCAAAACCACGACCAATCAATTAAAGATGTACTATCTAGGCATGTCTACCTAATTAATCCACATTGACATGAATATATAGCAAATAGATTTTGGTGGCCGATAAGAGAGAGGGCGTTGGGGGTTCAAGCGGGACTAACCTCTGTCGTGAATGAAGTAGTTGTTACGGTGATGGTCGGAGGGGCCGGATCCACGGTGGCTCGTGGCACGAGGCGGCCGATCGGCTCGTCATCGTGGCTAGGGCGACGTCGACGGATCCGTGTCAACCGTCTTTAGGTTGGCCGGACGTACGTCCGCATGCCGATGCTTCGCGTCCTCGTCACCGTCGTCACGCGGGGAGCGGTGGGCTTGGAGAAGAGCAGGGGGCGCGGCGGGGAGAGAGCGGCGAAGGCGAGCGGGGCGGCGGCGGTGGAGGTGGGGAGAATGCGGGCGTTGTGGATATGTCGAACGAGGAGCCGAATATGAACGGTTGATGAAACCCTCCGGCGTGCCCTTGACGGCTTTGTGCGGCAATTGGAATTTCATGGGCACTATAGTAAATATAGGTGGGAAATTTTGAGCGGCCCGCGCACGGTTCGCACGCTAACGCCGACGAGTGGGCCGGTGTCATGGGCGACGATGGTTAGTGAACCGGATCGCCTTTGTTGGGAGTTGGGTTAGCGCTTATCTTTTTTACATTGGCCTGGCGACGCCGACGCGTGGGCTGTCACAATTGTTTTGGAATGAAACTTGCTTCCCCGATTTATTAGAGCCCATAAAACAACACCTAAAAAATCATAAAAATACGAACAATTCGTATTTGGACATTTAGTATTTGAATAAAATATCAACAGTCACACTTGTGTTCCCAAGATTCTTAGAATCCGTTTTTACATCCCATGTTAATGATGTAATAATTCTACTAACATCTAGTGTGCTCTAAAAAATCTACAAATTGACACGCCAACATAATTTGGGTACCTAGGCTTGTCTTCAAAATTTCAAATGGTTTCGATGAAGGAATTATATACTTGTGTACAAATGTCTACATATCTCGCATAGTTTCCTAGAATGTTTGCTTGAACATTGAAGTTTTCCACACTTTGCAAAATGTTCGAACTCATATGCATTTGAAAACGTAACAAAACCTTGTGTTCACGTTAAGCTTACGAAATGTAAAGTTCCATCACTAATGGTTGTGTAAAACAAGTATTATTTGTATGTTGTACTTACAAAGAACAAAATAAGGCGTATAAACATCACTCAACAAACGGAATGTACACTAAACAATGAAATTAATGAATAGATGGTTTTTTTATAAAAAATTAGAAACAAAGTATCAAATTTGGACAAATAACGACGAAGAAATACTTGTTACAACATTTGATTGCGGATTAAATGGAGAAATGGGAATTGTACTTCATTTGAAAAGAAGCTGCCCCCCACGAGTCATTTGAATAGAACAAAGGAGGAAGCGAGAGAAGGCTCCGCCGCCCGCCTGCCGACATCCCGACATCACGATAAAATCATATCCGCGTTTAGTAATATCTAATAACTTACATTCAAGATAGATAATGTTCATATTGATGCTTGCGCCTACATCCGGATGTTCATCTGCGCCGACGGCGTACTCCACGGCGGGGGCGGAATTTACGCGTCCGGAGGTCGAACTCATGACGGATGCGACACTTGGCGCCGTAGTAGCGGATGATCTCTTTGGTATCCGGCCCGTAGCGCCTATATCCCGCTTCCCAAATGCAGATGTGGGGATTACGGAGCGGGCAGCAACGGAATGTCGTCGTCGTCATCAAGCCGGTACCACCACGCAATATTGTCGAGATCCTGCTTGATGAGGTAGCGCGGCCACCGCGAGGTTGTGGTTCTTCAACCGACCGTCGGGGGTGACGGGCCGCCGCTGATTTCCGGAGTAGTGCCATGGCTTCGGGGTGCCGCAAGTTGCAACGGTACTTTCGCATCGCTAAAAAGTACTTGGCCCCGGAGTCTTTAGCGGCGGTGGCATCTCCAATGAGCTTCAAACCCTTATCGGGGTTCCGCCGCCTCATCAACCTCATCATCCCCTTGAAGCACAATGCCTCCGGATGATTGGCCTCGCGGAAGTGCCACTAAAAGCACGACCGACGTAGTGATTCTTGCACGCCTCACGAAGATCACGCGGTGGCACGTGCGGTAGTACCTCATCGGAGTTGTAGATGCGCGGAAGGCGCCGCAGATTTTATTGCGAAGGTTTAGAAAATGGAAAACGGCCACATCCTTGATGGAGTGGATGATGATCTTGGTGAGAGGTTCATCGGCAGCGGCGGCATCAAGCACACCGCGGCGGCCATCAAGGAGAATGGGAGAAAATAGCACGGCGACGGGGTTTAGAATTTGAATGACGACGAGGGTTGAAGTTGGCGGCAACGAGGGATGAAGTTGGCAAGGAGGATTGAAGTTGAAGCGGGATGAAGTTGGCGACTAGGATTGAAGTTGAAGGAGCGAGGCGACGAGCTCGAGGGTTGAAGGTTAAAGATGGCGCCTCGGCCATGTCGTAATAAAACAATAAATGGAAATTGAAAAGGCGCGCGGTTTGGGCTGCCGCCGTTGACAAGTGGGCCCGACATCATTGCCCGCCCCTTCTCCTTCCCGCCTAAGTGAAAGGCAACGCGTGGCTTCGCGCCGAGACGGAGCCGATGCACAATCGAGTGGCACGTGCGCGTGTAATGGAGTAGTGGGTGGGGGCGAGAGGCGCCGACGGTTCCTCGTCTTGTCAATATAACTCCCTCGCCCGATCACCCTCCCCTGCCTTCTCCCCTGCTTCTTCCATAAGCGTATCACCTTTTTCTTCAATTCTTCATCCTCCTTGCGATTCACCACTACAAATCTTCGGTCATCGAGAGAAGGAGGAGATGGCGTCGAGGAGCCCGGCGGCGCCGTCGAATCGGGGACTACGGGAGGACAACGACAATGAAAGCCGTCGTCGGAAGAAGTTGGAGAAGGGGAAGGAACCGGCGACCAAGGACGCCGACGAGGAATCGCTCTTCCATGACAATAAGTTCACCACCGAGGCGCTCGGGAGTGCCTTCGAGAAAGTTTCAAGGTGTTGGCGAGGCCTTCGACATCAAGGCGCATCATGATGTGTACAAGGACCCGACCTTGAAGGGTCTCGCCTTCAGGATCCATGGGTTGGCCGAGAAGCTCGAGAACCTCCCCGTGGCCAAGCGGGCGCCCGCCGCCACTTCTTCTTCGACGACGGCGGCTCCGACGGTGACGACGACGGCGGACAAGGCGGCGACGGCGGGACTCCGACTAATTGATAGACTCCTCTACCAATTAGTAACAATAATGTCTCGTGCTTTTGTGTCTTCGTCGGTTCTTGGACATGAACTCGCTTAGTTTGTCCGTCGATCATGAACTCGCTTAGTTAATTAGCTTGGTTGTTAGATTTTGTATGTCATGAACTCGATCTAATATACGCGAGTAGATCCAACCGCGTTGTGATGAACTCGTGTTCGTTGTGATTAAGTGGACATCGTTGTGATGAATTAGATCTTATTAGAGTAGTCATTGACGATGCGGGTTAACCGCCGACGCCGACGCTAGCGCACGGGCCGGTGTCATTGACGACGATGGTTAGTGAACCCAGATCGCATTTGTTGGCAGTTGGGTCCGGGCGGGCAGGCAATGGTTATCTTTTTTATATTGGCTGCTGACGCTGACACGTGGGCCCGTCACAATTATTTTTGGAATAAAACTTGCTTCCCTGAATTATTAGAGCCCATAAAACACCACCTAAAAATCATAAAAATACGAACAATTCGTATTTGGACATTCAGTACTTGAATAAAATATCAACAGTCAAACTTGTGTGCCCAAAATTCATATATTTCGTTTTTACACCCCATGGTAATTATATAATAATTCTAATAACATCAAATTTGCTCTAAAAAATCTACAAATTGACTTGGCAACATAATTTGGGTACCTAAACTTGTCTTTGAAATTTCAAGTGGTATCAATGAAGGAATAATATACTTGTGTACAAATGTCTTCATCTCTCACATAGTTTCCTAGAATGTTTGATTGAACATTGAAGATTTCCACACTTTGCAACATGTTCGAACTCATATGCATTTGAAAACTGAACAAAACCTTGTGTTCACCTTAAGCTTACGAAATGTAAAGTTCCATCACTAATGGTTGTGTAAAACAAATATTATTTGTATGTCGTACTTACAAAGAACAAAATAAGGCATATAAACATCACTCAACAAATGAAATGTACACTAAACAATGAAATTAATGAATAGATAGTGATTTTAGAAAAAAATTAGAAAAAATTATCAAATTTGGACTAATAACGACGAAGAAATACTTGTTACAACATTTGATTGCAGATTAAAAGGAGAAATGGGAACTGTTCTTCATTTGAATAGAAGCTGGGCCCCCACGATCATTAGCGACGCGGGGCGATAACCCGCGTCGGATATCTTTGCTCTCCCAAAATATTACACAAACAATTCGAGCATCATACAAAAGCTAATCTACTATTGATTTCCTATTCTCTGTGTGAACTTCACCATTTCGCGGCGCAACCTATAGTCTTCGATGCAAAACGAGAGAAATTCGAAGCCATCCTTTTCCACGCTGCGGCCGCCGCCGCGGTGCCCGCACACGGGCGATCACCGCGCACCTGTGCGGAGGCGGCAGCGGTTCACCCCAAATGCACCAAGTTGAGTAGTGGATCGCAAGCGTGACCTTCTCGCGCAAAGGCAAACACCCCTCGTTGCTCAGCCATCTCGACTTCGTACTGCCGCCGCCCACGACCCGCCTCATGTGCCCCTTCGCGGTGTCCTCAGCGGTGGCACCACCATTGTCTCTGCAGAGCAAGCTGGCATATAGAGAGGCCGCCGCATCGTGCCCACCCTCGGCAGCGCACAGGAGATCATCGTATCCCTGTGTTCGATGAAGAAAGCTTTGATTCCGGAGAGGAAGCAAGGCTCCGGATTCCCGAGACTGCTCAGCATAGCAAGGAATGCTTTGTAAGCGGTGGGGTTCTACTCCCAAGAAATCTCATCTCGTATCCCCTCTATCGACAAACGCCGGCCGACGTCGCCATGGCCGCACACGCGGCGCATGGTCATGCAAGTACCGCATAGGCTGCGGAGGTCAGCCAAGGGCCGCTCCGAGGTCACACCGACGGGCGGCGCAATCTCAATGCGAAGGTCTTGAGGGAGGCCCGGGAGCAGCGATGACGGGCGGAGCCGCGTGCTTCTTCACGGCATGCTATCCATCTCCGGCCGGATATGGTGACGATGAGTAGTAGGCGGTTCTTGTTTTTCGCGGGTAGAGATCAAGGGGCAGGGGATCTAATTGTTTTGGAAGGAGAAGATACAAGAGATTTGTTTCCAAACACGGTTTAATTATGCAATGGAGATGATGTTTGGCTAATCCACGTTATCATTTAATTCTGCATTAGAAACGACATTTGGCTAATCCGCGTAGAGACGATATTTCGTTACCCCACGTATCATTTAATTCTACATTGGAATCACTACCTCTGCAGCTCTGCTCTCAGCCATTGACTGACAACAGGTTCACCATTGACCGTCTTGGGAACCTCTTCCCATTTCTGTGCTCTTGATCTTATCCCTTCCTCTCTTTTTTTGGAGATGATGACTACATTGGATGTTTGGATGGAGGTGTTAGCGTTAGTTTGTAGCAAACTAACACCAAAACTAACACTTTGGAGCCAAACACATGTGTTAATATGGAGGTGTTAAAAACTACCACTAACGGTAACACTAACATCTACCATCCAAACACGGCCATTGGAGACGATGTTTGCTTACTCCGCGTATCATTTAATTCTACATTGGAATCACTACCTCTACGGCTCTGCTCTCGGCCATTGACTAGCAACAATTTCCCGACCGTTTTGATCGTCTTGGGAACCCTCCCGCCGTTCTGTGCTCTTGATCTTATCCCTTCCTTGTTTTTTCTATAAAAAGGCACCGACGCCTATAGGTCCTCCTCACTTCACGTTGCTTCCTTCCCCTCTAGATCTATATCTAGCTATATGGTTCCTTCTTCGATACAATAAAGCGAGGCACTTGCTTCCTTCTTCTCCATATCTAGATCTAGCTATGGCGCAAAGAATAGATCTTGTAGGGCGCAAGCCTTTGCTTTTCTCTCTTCTTCCTCCTCCTCGATCTCTCAGTTTCTAGAAGAATTCTTGTGATAGGGGTGATTGGGTTGCTCATCCCTCGATTACAGCTGCCAGAAGAATCATTGTGACATACCCCTTGCTCGCAGCCGTGTCTGGGGAAGGTAGCTCAGAACCTCCTGGCATCAGGATGTACAAGCCAACGGAAAGCTTGCTGCAGCTTTTCCATCACACTTGGGCTTCCTTTTGCTTTCCCCTTCTCCTCCAGGAGGAGGGATTTTTTAAGGGATATGTTTCCACCCTCTCTATATCTTTCTCTTGAGTTCACTTGGAAGATGAGGAAGCGACCAAAATCTGGATGGAGCATATCTCATTATTTTTCCTTGTAAGATGAGCATCATCAAGGACAGCTTTTGTCTTGTAAACCAAAATTAGGGTTGCTAGACAGAAGCTGTCCTTAATTAGTCATGCAAGGAATCAACTCTCTAAGCCATCAGCAGAAATGGAGCTTGTTCGATGACCACGTGTAGCAAGATCGACGACCTGCGAGCAAGATCGATGTGTGTGTGTGTGTGTGTGTGTGATTTTGCATATCTCGTCATGAAGATATGGCCGCATTGTAACCTTGTTTTGATGTATCAATGATGACTGTAATCTGTGTGTGTGTGATTTTGCATCTCATGAGACATGCTTTTGTGAAATAATGCCGGATTATTGGAGATGAACTCTTTTTTTACTTGGAATATCTTTTTAGAAGTTGGCAAAGCACAAGATTTGCCAAGTAAAATTTGGCGAACTCTTGGAGATGCTCTAATCCGTGTCTCTTTTGATGTAATCTGTTCGTGATTTTGCATATCTTCTTGCCCATAACAAAAGCGACACTGGTTCATTAGTCCTCGTCTCTTTCCCGTAACAAAGGCGACGTTTGTTCGTTAGTCCTCGTCTCTTGCCCGTAACAAAGGTGACGCTGGTTCGTTACTCCTCGTCTCTTGCCCATTACCGAACCGAAGAAGAATATAAACGAGTATATATAGTACCTTTGGGAGAATATATTACAAGCGAGGATTCAAATTCCACCACATCCCATATATTACGAAAAGATTGAAATTCCACCAATACATCGCATCCTTTATATTACAACACGGATTCCATTTCCACCGGTAGACACATCCTTCGGCATTACAAAAAGTATTTAGCGAGAAATCAGGCTTGCTTTTTCTTCCTTGATTTCGTATATGGATTTTTCACTATGGTCGCTTCGCAAGTACGGTGTTTTGTTAGTTTCAAAGAGTTGGGGCTTGTATGAAGTGTCAAAGGATAGAATTTCGTCAAACTGGTTGTATTCCTCCTCCTCAACAACATTTTCAATCCCCACAATCCTTTTTTTTCCAGGCATAACCACAGACCAGTTCTTCTTTGCAAGGTCAGGTACATAGAGCACTTGCTCAACATCGTTGGCGAAGACAAACGGTTCGTTTTTGTAACCAAAGACCCGGAGATCAACACTAACATAACCATATTTGTCCTTGCTCATAGCTCTCTTCCCATTGGTGACCCATCTACACCGAAACAAGGCTACCTTCAATCCTACATAATCAAGCTCCCATATCTCCTCTATTTGACCATAATATGTGGTTGTTTCCGTGTCGTCATCATCGTCATGTTTGTCGTCAACGACGGCCCGTACACACACACACAACTATTTTGATAGACGCTCTTTTTATCCTGGGTCATGGTGTAGAATGTGTATCCATTGATATCCATTCCTTCGTATCTTGTAACGATGAATAATGGCCCCGCTTGCTAGATTCCTTATCTTGTCGGTAATTACGGCATTATTCTTTGCATGTCTCGACATAATCTCGGAGCCACTGCTGAAACCTTGCATGTGCATCTTTGCAAGCCAAGACCTACCACGGTTAGGGTTGTCTTTGTCGGTGTTTTAGACCGGCAACCTACTAAGGGGAGTACCGAAGTAGATGAATGTGGCCTCGCCGAGATCGGTAACTCGAAGGAAGAGACACGTGGCACACAATTTAGACATGTTAGGGACGCGAGGTGCGTAATACCCTACGTCTGTATGTTGCGTAGCTACGGATTGATTGGGTATGATTACAAGATGATGCAATCTTACGCCGTGAGATGAGATGATGAGAGAGGGGTCCCTGCCTCGCCTTATATAGTCCGGGAGGCAGGGTTACAAGTCGGAATAGGGAGAGAGTACTAGTCGAGTACGTCTAGGAGTCTTCCATACAGTGCGGGACATGTACAGCTTCCTAACCGAGTACTTCTCCTCTGTAGTCCTTGTGCTTCACGCCATCAGGTACCGTGCAGCGCAAGTCAGGTAGTCCCAGGGGCCCACCGAGTAGTCGGTCCTGGTACCCACCGAGGTAGTGGGCCCAGGGAGGTCCATACGACAAGCCCCCGAGTACTTTGTAGTCGAGAAGGATAGCTTCAAGTAGTCTTGACGGCCTTAACGAGTAGTCCTCAAGCGTCCCCGAGTACTACAAGTCAAAAGTCCTCAAGAGTAGTCGAAGCATCCCGAGGCTGGAATGTACTCCAGCTGATGTTTGAGCAATCCTGAAGTCTTCTCGAGTAGTCCCAAGCGTCCTCGAGTGCTGCCCTTGAAGGTCTTCAACAATGCCCGTGTTGTCTTGAAGCCGAAGCTGATATGGAAGTGCGATTGCAAAATCACACTCCATATGGAGTAGCCCCCGAGCCTTAGGTTGAGTTGTAGACTCTGGCTGAGGGTCCATCTGAAGTTTTGGCAAGAATATCCCGAAAAATCCGGAGAAAAAACCGAAGGACACGTGGCACGGAACCCCCGAGCCTTGAGTCGAGTACTTCCTCTCGAATATAAGGGTCATCTTGTAGAATGTGTCCTGAGATGCTCTTGAGTCTTGCCGCTTCTCAGGAAGTCGAGTTGAAGTAGCCGAGCCCCCGAGGTGAGGCGCGTCGACTAGTTGAAGTTGAAGGGTCACGCGTGGCTGCTGAGTCAGCCGAGCGCAGACTTATCCATCCGGCTCTTGAGGGGCCGCGTTGACTTATAAATAGAAGCCAAACCCCTTAGGGTTTTTCACCTGCGCGGTGCGGTCATTCCCGGCAGATCTAGCCAAGAGTAGCCACTGGTGCGCACCACCGCCATTGAGTAGAGCGCGGATCCGAGTGTGCCGCCGTAGGAAGCCACCACGGTAGCCCCCGAGCGGATGCGGCGGGAAGAAAAGGGGCCATGAGGAGGCCGCCGGATGCCGCCGCGGGGACATCACCGCCGGTGTCCCCGCCGCGGCCGGATCCAAACCATGAATGGAGAAGTCCAAGGCAAAGACCGAAGACTTGCGGCCCTTCTCAACGGTGGATTCTGCGGGAGAAGGAGGTGGACATGTGGAGGGCCGCCGCCGGGGATCCGTACCCCATGGAGAAGAATCCAAACGAGATCCCGATGTTCGCGTGGTTCGCGGAGCGCGGGCTGTCTCTCCCGGCAAGCGACTTCTTCAGGGGGCTCATGGGGTACTACGGCATCGAGTACCTCAACCTCAACCCCAACAGTATCATCCACACCGCTGTCTTCGTACATTTTTGTGAAGCCTTTTTGGGGATCAAGCCCCCAATTGATCTTGTTCGGAAGTTCTTCGGGTTAAGCCGCAATCCGGTGCCGGCAACCCGCGAGTAGTCGGAGGAGCGGGGATCCGGATGAGGGAGGACGCCGCCGGCGGTACCTCTCGTACAAGTTGATAGACTCCAATCGAGATTGGAAGGCCAAGTGGTTCTATGTCACGAACCACCACCAAGAGCTGCCGAAGCCCGGCGGGAAGCGGCCCAAGCATCGTCCGTGGTGGAACTCGGAGCCGACGATGCGGGGAAGGGATCCAAGCTGCCCAAGTTGTTGGCGCGGATCAAGGCGCCGAGAGAAGCCGGCCGAGGGCCGAACACGTGGCCTTCGGCTTCATGAAGCGCGAGGGTGCGGCCCGCCGATGGCTCGCGACACCCTAGGGTACAAGTACACCGGCGACGACGACACATCACGGATGCACGGAAACGAAGTTGACGACGACGACATTGTCGACGGTGGCCGGATCTTCAAGGATATGCCGCCGTACACGGCATGCCTCGTACCGGAGTACTTCGCCACGCGCCCACCAAAGGAGGTTAGCGGCCGCATCCATAGTCGAGTACCCATTGCATGTGAGTAGTCGCACCGATGAGTTGTTCTTGCGGGATGACTTGAAGAAGTTCGTCTCCGAGCCGCCGCCGCCTCCTCGGCTAGTCGAGGTCCCGAGAGAAGGGGAAAGCCAAGGCCAAGGAGCGGGGCGAAGTGGGCGAGGGAGACGACACCGTTGTCGTGGAAGACACATCCGAGGAGGACGACAACAAGGAGACATTGCGGGGATAGCTTCCGGACCTTTGTTGAGGTTCGGCCGTCCCGGCTTACATGACATCCCTCTCATTCGGGATCAACCGTCTAGCCCGGAGGCTAGTCCGCCCGCGCCGCCGAGGAGGCCGCGCAATGCGGCCCGCAAACGCGTGGCCAAGAAATTGAAGATCACGAGAGACCACGTCCCAAGAGGTAAGCCGTCTTGAGTAGTGTAGTTGAGTTCGATGCCTCGAGTTCATGTGTTGACGATGAAGTTTCCTTGCTTGCGGGGAGATGCCGCCTACCGAGCCCGTTGAGCGGGCGACGAAGGCGAGTGGGACACGGTGGGGGAGGCGGTCGGTAGTCACGGCCCGGCCCCCCACCGTCGAAGAGCTCTTGGCGCGGATGGAGCGCCGGCCCCTCGTCGCTCGGGGAGAGCACGGAACTCGGCCGCCTGGCTGCGGAAGAGGCGGCGGCCACGGAGGCGCGGGGAGGAGGCGCCCGCCGAGGCGGGAGGCGGGTCAACATCGCTAGTATCCTCGGCGCCCCAACCGTGACGGTGGTCCGGTCAAGCTTGTAAGTATTCGTTCTCCCCGAGTAGTACCCGATGAGGTAGTTGTACTTGATTGACAACCGGCTTGTGTACTCCGCAGAAATCGACGGACTTGTCCCGAGAGGGAGATGAACCCGCTTCGGCGGTGGCGGAAGAAGAAGCCACTCCGCCCGCCGAGGAGTCCGCTCCCGCCCCTCGGGTGGAGCCCGAAGCGCCGGCCGCCGAGGCTACGTTACCGGAGGTCGGCGTGGTTGAAGGTGAGTACAATTGTCTTCTTGTCGACAGTGCCGAGGCCGAAGGAACCGAGATCCCGCCGGTGGTGCCCATAGAAGACGTAGCACCGAAACTCGGGGGAGGGCTGTCGTAGAATCCCCCGAGCCGATGGAGGTGGCCGCCGGAGAAGCCGCTGCGATGACGGGGGAGGAGGAGGGGACGACACACTTGCGAACCCGCTCCGGGAGGTGGTCGTCGCGCTCACCGGGAGATCCAAGACGCGAAGCCAATCCGCTCGGCGCCGATGACCGAACCCACTACGAGTAGTCGTGGCGGGATCGAGTTGTTGGCGGACGATCCGGTCGACCGGCAACGGTGGCTCGACACCTTGAAGCGGTGCGCCAAGCCGAACAATGGATGAAGGTGAGTAGTCGTCACCCTTGAGTAGTCAATCCTTTAGCGTTGAGTACCCATTTGATGCGAGTTGTACGTGCGGGACGTCGGCCGAGAGGTCCCGCTTTGAAGTCGGAGATGCTTCAAGGGTACGGCGACGCGGTGCTTCGGGCGAGAGACACCGGAGGATCAACTCTTGAAGTCCGGAAGCACGCCGCCGCCATGTAGTCAAAGCCGGATGCCGCCTTCGCCAAGTACCATAATGACACCAAGAGATGCGGGCGAAGAGCGACGACTTGGTGCAAAAGAACAAGTCTCTCCGCAACAAGAACAAAGGTACACCATTTGTCTTGTTGAGTACTTGTTGGAGGTCGAGAGGTAGTCTAACCCGCTGTGCCTTGTTGATTGCAGAGCTTGAGACTCGAGTAGATCAACCGAAGACTTCGGAGGCGATCCGAAGAATCTTTTCTACGGGGAGCGAGGAGGCCCGCCGGTGCCGGAGTTAGATTATAAGGAGCTTGCTTACGAGTGCGACAAGCACATGGACCTCCTTATTGCATCGGACCGTGACCTCGTCAACTGCTACAAATCATTGCGAGAAGCCGAACGAGGATTGCAAGAAGCGCGTGGGCCCGGCTCAAGGAACTTGAAGAAGCCGCGCTCCCCATCGCGAGGCTGCGCCGGTGCCTCATCCTGGCGGTCCCAAGATAGCGCCGCCGGTGGACCGGTTGAAGGAAGACCCCGGCCGGCTGGCGACCTATGTAAATGTCGGTGCGGAATATGGTCCTGACACTAACCAGTAGAAAGCGCCGAGGTCTATCCCTCAATGGTCGATGCTAAGAAATAAGAGACACCAGATTTATCCTGGTTCCGGCCGAGGGGGCCGTACGTCCAGCAGTGGTGTGCTCTAGGCACTATATTGCTCAGCACCGGGGGTGCCTGTAGTGGGGCTGCTACAAGCGAGGCGGGAGAGGAAGCGTGGCTTCCAAGTCCCTGGTGAAGTGGCTGAAGATGTTGTGGGAGAATTGGAGAATGAGTACGTGGTGTGCTATGTGCTATCCGTTCGTCTGTCCGTCCGTGTGTTCGTGTCCCCGTCCGTGTCCCCCCCGCGGGCCGGGGGGGGTTCGCCCCCCCCCTTTTATAGATCAAGGGGGAGGCGGATTACATGCGCGCCGCGCTATCTAGCTACACGGGGAAGCTCGACGTGCTATGTCGGAGAGTGGGCGGCCGTCCGGACGATCCTTGCGGCGATACGGCCGTCATGGCCTATCTTGTACCCGAACGGTGGCGGTTCGAGGGTTGAAAGGCGGCGGATGGTGGTAACGCCTTCGATAGGCTTCGAGGGAGGTGCGACGTTGGCCCGTACGGAGTACGGGAGTAGGTCAAACGGCGCCCCTTCCCGACGCGCTTCACGATCTTCGGGGTTGTTGCTACGGCGCCCGGCGTGCGCCCCGCACGCGCGGGGACCGGCGGCCACGCCGTTACGATGGCGGGGATGGTGTTCCACCGGCCTGGCGCCTCCACCTAACCCCGTAGGGTCACAAGAAAGTAGATCGAGGGTGCAACCGGCCCCCTTCGAGGGCTCGACGCGTTAGCCGTACCGGAGCGGGGCGCGTGGTGTCACGGGACCGGCACCGGCCGCGCCGCACATTCCCCCCCCCCCCCCCCACGGTGATGGGGATGGGCTCCTCCATGGGGAGTTGGTGCGGCGGCACCGGGCGCGAGCCCGGGCGCATGATGGCGCCGTCCCGCCGGTGTCAGGGCGTTAAATGCCCGTGTACGGGGGCCGGCGCACGCGTGAGGGGCGCCCTCGATCGTGGCGGACCCCGGTCGAGGGCGGGACGTACCCTCGAGCGAGGCGGAACCTGCTCGAGGGGGGGAGCGGGCCCTCGAGCGAGGCGGGAGCCCGCTCGAGGGAGGCACACCCCCTCGAACGGGGCGGAGCCCGCCCGAGGGGGACGCGCATCCTCGAGCGAGGCGGAGCCCGCTCGAGGGGATCTTCAAGGGGGGCCGCCTTGCCGGGCCGTCGGGGTCCCTGCGGCATGGGCCGTATCCGCATGGTTAGGCACACCGTGTTTTGGTTTTGTTGTGGGTTTTAAGTGGGGATTTCCCCGTTGTTTAAGGGACCCCTAGGGCTGTCCCCGACAAGTAAAGAATCTAGCGAAGTCGATCCCGAACCAAGTGCTAGCCTTCATGAAGTTGTACTTCCCGAAGGCTCCCGTAGATGTAGTCACCGGCGGGCTAGCCGCCAACCGCACCGACAAGCGTATGCGGAGTTGCCTGGAGCGAGATGGTGCCCATTGCGGATCAAGTCGCCGACAAACTTAATCTCCGGTAGTCCCGTAATAGTTAGCTCGTAGCGGTAGTTGTACAAAAAACAATTGTAATGAAATTGTTTAAGTATGAATGAAGAAAAGTTTCCATCAATGAGTACTCGTTGCCGCGATCTACGAGTGCGGAGTCCCATCGTGGAGTTGCCGTGAGTAGTCGTACTCGGCGGTAGTCCCGTTGAGGGAGGAGGACAATAAAGCGATTGATGAACAATCAAACTTTATTACTTAAGAAGTACACACAGGTTGTCCGGGGCCGTAGTTACGAGAATAGTCGCCGGGACCGGAGGCCGCCTACGGCTAAGTAGTGCCAGGGCGTGTAGCCGCTTACAGCAGTAGATCCGTAAGTAGACGTATAGGCTGGATCTAGAAGTACATGGTCTCTTAGTAGACCGCTGCTAGAGTCCTTTGTCGCTCGTCGCGAGCCGGGATCCGTAGGTAGCCGCATGGGGCCGGATTCTCGGAGAGGAGTAGTCGGAGAGCGGTGTCCGGACCGGGAGGCCGCTTACGGCGAAGTAGTCCGAGACTAGTGCCCGGACCGGAGGCCGCTTACGGCCGAAGAGGTAGTCCGGAGACTAGTGCCCGGACCGGGAGGCCGCTTATGATGGAGGGGTCTTGATGTAGTCGCGTAGATTTGAGCCCCGGGGTAGTCATGTAGACTAGGCGTAGAACCGACGGAGCCGGTCGACGTTCCACGAGTTGTTGACGTATTCACCTTGAAGTGTCCGGGAGGCGGTAGGAGCCGGCCGGTCACCTTTGCGATTGTGAAGGGACCTTCCCGGGGGGAGGCCGAGCTTGTGTAGTCCTTCCATGTTCGCGGATGCGACGGAGGACGAGATCACCAACGTTGAAGGAGCGTTTCTTGACGTTGCGATCGTGGTAGCTTCGATACCCTCCGGGTACCTTGCTGATTGGACGAGGGCGGCGCGGCGAGCTTCTTCGAGTCCGTCGATGTCATCTCGTCCGTTGTCTTCGGAGACGCCGTCGTCGTAGTGCTCCACCGCCGGTGAATCCCATATGACATCGGCGGGGAGGATTGCTTCGAGCCGTAGACCGGGAAGTAAGGGGATTGCCCCGTTGGCGTGGAGGGCCGAGTACGCGGCCCCCGAGTGCATTGGGTAGTTCCTTGATCCATTTGCCTCTTTTAGAGTTAGTAGCGTCGTGTAGCCGCTTCTTGAGAGCGTCGAGCACCATCCCGTTGGCGCGCTCAACTTTGTCCATTGGCCCGAGGATGGGCAAGGCGAGACGTATCGGACGTCGATCCCGCCGTTCTCGCGGTACTCCCCCAACCGATGGTTGTTGAAGTTGGAGCCCGGATCTATGATGATGCGATGGGGTAGTACGTAGCGGTGCACGAGTTCATCCGAGAAGTCGAGTACTCTATCAACCTTAGGGCATGTGACCGGCTTGACCTCGATCCACTTGGTGAACTTGTCGATTGCCACCAATACTCTATTGAATCCACCGGCGCGGTTGGCGGTGGCCCAATCATGTCGAGCCCCCGGTAGGCGAAAGGCCGGGTTGGCGGTATGGTGACTAGCTTGTAGGCCGGGACGTGTTGTCGCTTGGCCGTTGACGGATAAAAGACGTATCCCTCTACGATCCGCAAGCGTACGGACCCCACACCTTTTTCACCACGGGATTCCCAAGGTTCTTGTCAATCCGCGGAGCAAGGGGATTACAAGCGTTCGATCAACAATGACACACTAGCTACTAAAACCCTAACTATATTATACTAGAAAACAACTAAACTACACTAGAGAGAATGATAAACGATCAAGGAAGAAGACACTCGCCCACGGGTCTACGATACTAGAGCATGCAATCGCTTAAAGACATGAAAAACCAATCTAATCTATCGGGGATGTGACCACGGTTTCGCCCTTTCCCTCCTCTCGTACTTGTCACTACGCGAAGGTATTCATGACTAGACCTTTGATGGCCACGGCGTATTGAATGGATCCAAGGAAGCATTGGAGCTCTACTCCCTCTATGGCACGGTTGCAAGCCTTAAGCATTAAAGTATGTTCAACACAAGATGATAGATAGATAAACCGACAAAGTGCGATTACATCTCAATATCGATTACAACCCATGGACGAATGAGAAGATTACCCCATCAAGGTGCTGATCATGGCACCGTTGATCATGGTTTCCCTTCCGCCGGTGTCTTCCTTCTTCTCCACGAGAGGGTGCTTCCTTCCGGGTGGTCGATCTCCCGCCGGAGATCCTCCTCCTCTCTCTCTAGCTTGTGGATGGCCTTCTCGGTGCGAATAAACTCCTCTCCTGTGTTGGCGGCGCGTCGGGGGTTTTAGGGTCGAAGATCCTTCGAGGGCAAGGAAGACGGGACCGAACCGGTGCCCGAAGTGGGCTGGGCCGGCCGCACGGGGCCGGCCGGCCCGAGCCCGTTTCGGCCCGGTTCGGTCGCCCTTTTTGCACCGTGGGTCCTAGTGCACTTATCTACTTTGCCCCCTCCACTTGGATGATTTTGACGCTGTTATCCTCGCGATCAAGATGGAGACTCTCTTTACATGAAGTTTGATCTTTTACGCTTCAATCCCCGGGGGTGTTCCTCGTAGCACTTCGGTCCTCGCCACCATTGGAAGTAATTTCAGCAAGCTCATGAACACGAACAAGACTCCATGAATGCTTCTTTGAACTTGTTGCGAATCCGTCCTTTATGTCCATGATTTCCTACATAAACACAACACTTCCAAATGCATGCACAAAGATGAACTTGTTATATGATTAGTGTGCCTAGTGGCGGGTTAGTTCCATAATCAAATCCAAACCAAAGTGTAATGAACATGCTAGGTGCACCAAAATACACCATCAACATCTCCCCCACACTTAGCTCTTGCTCGTCCTCGAGCAAGTACTCGTAAAAGAACTTCGTCCAAGGAGTGTAATCATGTACCACTTATCCTTCTTCACAAGTTAGTCAATCCCTTCATCTTTAATACATAAACACAAAGTAATGATAATCAAACATAAACGTGGGCGTTTAGAATTTTTACCACGTCAAGATTTACCCCACAACTCAAACTCTTCACTCGAAGTCTTCAATTTCAGCCATACTTACTTCTTTGCTTCCATCGGAGGGTTTTTATGATTTTCAAAACAAAATTCCTGCAACAAGTATTAGACAAAAACCTTTCTCCAAGCTCTCTCGAGTCACTCATATGATGTGGCTATCCTAACCAAATTTTATAAAACTCTCACCTCCCATTAATCTCTCATATATCATATAAAGTGGAGCTATAGGTAAGGCTAGCGCAATCAACACAAGTATTGTCAAACTAAGAACTTCCTCTAATGGTTGTCTACCTTTCAAGCCAATGATCATGAGAATTAACCATATGTAGGGATATCAAGGATGAGAAGATTTAGAATGGTGGACATGTGCAAGGGCAAAAGAAAATTGTGACCACAAGGCACCAATGATGTCCTCGTTGTCGGATTGCACATGGTTGGAAATAGAGTAAAAGTTTCGTCTCACAATCAACGTGACATCCTTCCTTACACTTTATTTTTTCTTTTCTTTCACTTGATCCATCCCTCTCATATCTTTATTGCTAACTCATCTTTCTCTCTTTTTTCTTTTCCTTCTTTCATTCACATATGATTTTTCTTTCTTTCTATTCCATGCACATACTTTTTCTCTTTATTTTTCTCTCTCTTGACAACTTTTTCAAAGCTTTCAATTCTCTCTTTCCTCGCATGCATACAATCTGAAATTTTTAAATAAATCATGCTTGAGACGAGACGAAACTTTGAAAATAGGTTGTGTTCAAGGAATACGATGTACAAAAGAGATGTATAGGGTTGGGTATGGAATTCGGCGATATTCATGACTTTCGTTGTGAAAGTCATGAACTGAATATATGACGAGGCTAGCAACAAAAGATAAGCACAAGGACATGATCATTGCTTGAAATTAAAACTCACCAAGAGAGAAGGGTCCTAGCCTAACTCATCGTGCTAATCACACTTATGGTGGAGCGAAAAAAATAAACTTGGCTTTGGATAGGAATTTTTTCTTACTCTCAACTTGGAAAAAGAGGTTTTGCTAACCTTTATTACAAGGGTTTTAAAATGATTTTCAGAACTGAAATCCTCCAATTTTTAGCATCGAACATAGCACAACTAGCATGTGAAGCTCAAGATCGAAGTGCGGTATGGGTACTTTAAGTAATAGCGATTCCACTAAGCACCACGGTAAACGATTTTCAAACCATATACTTGTGTTCATATATCAAGAATCGAAGATTAAGCAAACAAGTAAATAAAGATAAATAATACATAAAACACAAAGATATATATAAAGACTCTTTTTATTTGGTTTTCTTGACTCAACACTAATTTAAGACACTTGCAAAAATTTAAAAACAGACTCGAAAACTAAAGACTCATTAAAAACACTAAGACTCTCATACGAAGATTAAACCGAACCTAAACTTGAAGTTCAAGAGCTAAGGCTAGCGAGCTAGCTCTCCCCCACACTTAAAACATACGACGTCCTCGTCGTATCTTACAAAAATCCTAAGGGGAAAACTAGATCTAGTGGTACTTCAAGCAAGATGTGCACCACTTGCCTCTCATGTTTCCAACCATGCCGAAAAGCTTGCGCACGTTGCGGTTAAGGAACTTGTAGTCATCTTCAACTACGCGCTCCAAGTCCTCCATACGGCTCGCTTCATCGCTTCCATGGTTTGAAGACATTCGTCGGCCGACGCGTAGAGAGCTGCGATGGATTGACGGCAAACTCGACAAGCACACCGGATGCAATCCGAAGGGGTCGTCATCGCCATAATCCCCACCGTTGTCACCACCGTCGTCGCCACCTCCATTGTTGTCGCCTTCGCCACCGCCGTTGCCGTCGCCGTTGGGGCCTTCGGGAGTCCTTTCATAAGGATGCTCATCCCAATCATCATCATCTCTACCGGCGGCCGCCCACGAGCTCGGGCTACGATCGTCGGAGTAGTCGCTATCCCCATAATCCTTAGGCTCCGGCAATACCTCCTTGTAATCCTTGCGCTTGATGCCTTGGAGACGTGCCGACCTTCGAACGGGTGTAGGGACCTTCTCTCCTTTGACGGGGTAGCGAGATGCAAGAGCTCCGGTCGGGACACGTCCTCCGCAACGGATACGTGCGGTCCTCTTGACGGGTAGCTTGACCTCGCATCGCATCGCCTCCTCCATCGATGGCTTCTTGGCTTCTACCTTCAACTCTAAGCTTTTTGGAGGCTCAATGGCTGCTACAAGGGTGCAACACATTGCTTGAAAGGTTTGATTCTCGAGCTCCCAATTCGGCCAAATATATAGTCCCGAGAGGAAAAGCCTAGGAACCTTATTTTCCTTTTTTACACTTCCCTTAAAATTTTTCGACCAAACAAGGAAGTCGAAAAGGAGCAGTTCGGGCGAAATTCGGGGACATCGGGCGTCGGGCCACCACCGGGCCGATCCGAGCGGGCCGGCCGGCCCACCCTACCTCGGGGGCCGGGGGCCGGTCCGGTTTTTTGCACACCGCCCTATTTTTTCGTCCTCGGCCCATGGGAAAAGTTGGCCCGGTAAATTTTCGCGAAAAACTCCGAGAGAACTAAAAGAAAAATTATTTACGAGAAGTTGGTGCCTTGTTTTTCGTCCTAGGCGGGACGTTCGGGCTCTTCCTCCATGGTAAAGACGTCAACATGATGAATGGGCACGACATCGGGTTCGTAGTAAACCTTAAGCCGCTGTCCATTCACCACAAATTGATCGCTGTTTATATCCATAATGGTTACCGCTCCGTTGGAGAACACCGAATGCACAACATAAGGTCCGTCCCACTTGCTTTGCAATTTCCCCTTTCCGAAGGTTTTAAACCTCGAATTGTAGAGGAGGACCTTATCTCCTTCTTTGAATTCTTTTTTCTTCAATCTTTTATCATACCACCTTTTAATTCTCTCTTTGTATATGCTTGCGTTTTCATAAGCTTTCAACCTCAACTCCTCTAGCTCGCTTATTTGAATCCTTCGTTTCACCACCGCGGCATCGAGATCAAGGTTCATCTCTTTTATCGCCCAATAGGCTTTATGTTCCAACTCAACCGTAAGGTGGCAAGCTTTTCCATAGACGAATTGATAAGGGGTCATACCTATCGGTGTTTTAAACGCCGTTCGATAAGCCCATAAAGCTCCGTCTAATTTCTTTGACCAATCCTTGCCTCCCTTCTCTATGGTCTTGTTGAGTATGCTTTTTAATTGCCTATTTGATGTTTCCGCTTGTCCGTTCGTTTGTGGGTGATAGGCCGTGGAGACCCTATGCTCAATTCCCAACTTGGACAAGCACTTTTTAAAGTTCTTCCGGTGAAATGAGTTCCTCCATCACTTATCAAGATTCTCGGTGTACCGAAACGGGGAAAATCACGTTCTTGATCATAGTGATGGACTCCTCCGTAGAAGCTTTACGACATGGTATAGCCTCTACCCACTTGGATACATAATCAACCATGACGAGTATATACTCGAATCCAAATGAGTTTTTAAAAGGCCCCATGAAGTCTATGCCCCAAACATCGAATATGTCGACTTGCAAGTTGTATTTTAAAGGCATAGAATTTCTTTGAGAGATGTTTCCGGTTCTTTGGCATTCGGGGCATGACGCAACATATCTTTTAGTATCTTCATGCATCTCGGCCAATAGAACCCGCTCGACCATACTTTTGCTTCGGTTCGAAAATGGCTATAGTGCCCACCGTACTCCGCCGAGTGGCACTTCCTTAGAATCTCAAGCCTCTCTTCTCTTGGCACACATCTTCTCATCACTCCATCATTGCCAAGCTTGAAGAGGTATGGTGCATCCCAAAAATATTTCTTACTTTCAGAAATTATCTTCCTTTGAGTGTTTTTGTCTAGATGATCGAGGGGCATCTTTCGAATTGCTCGAATGATGTCGATCATCCAAGTATCTTTATCAAGCACTCTATAGAGGTGGTCATCTCTCATCTTATCTTCTATGGGCTCTTTGTCATCTTGTCCACGATTCATCCTAGACAAATGATCGGCCACAACATTCTCCACCCCCTTTTTATCACGAATTTCAACATCAAACTCTTGGAGAAGAAGGATCCAACGAATCAAACGTGGTTTAGCTTCCTTCTTAGCCAAGAGATACTTTATAGCTGCGTGATCGGTGTAAACAATGACTTTCGAGTTCACGATGTAGGATCTGAATTTTTCGAAAGCGAATACCACCGCTAGCAACTCTTTTTCCGTAGTGGCGTAATTTAATTGTGCCCCACTAAGAGTTTTGCTAGCGTAGTAAACGGCGTGAACTCGGCCTTCCTTTCTTTGTCCCAAGACCGCGCCTACTGCGTAGTCACTTGCGTCACACATGATCTCGAAAGGTTGGCTCCAATCTGGGGGCTGGATGATGGGAGCACTCACCAACGCATTTTTCAAGGTCCGGAATGCCGCTAGACACTTCTCATCAAAGTCGAAAGCCACATCCTTTTGAAGAAGGTGCGTTAAAGGCTTAGTGATCTTCGAGAAGTCCTTTATAAATCTTCTATAGAATCCGGCATGGCCTAGAAAGCTCCTTAAGGACTTAATATCCGTAGGAGGTGGGAGTTGCTCAACCGTCTCTACCTTAGCCTTGTCCACTTCAATCCCTCTCTCGGATATAACATGTCCGAGCACTATGCCTTGCTTAACCATGAAGTGGCATTTTTCCCAATTTAAAACCAAATCTACCTCCGCACACCTTGTAAGGACCTTTTCTAAGTTTGCTAAGCAATCCATGAACGTCTTCCCGTAAACGGAAAAATCATCCATAAACACTTCAACAATTTCTTCGATGAATTCCGAGAACACGGCCATCATGCAACGTTGAAAAGAGGCCGGAGCGTTGCATAGGCCGAAGGGCATCCTCCTATATGCAAACGTTCCGTAAGGACACGTAAACGTTGTCTTATGTTGATCTTCCGGGTGAATGGGAATTTGCATGAACCCCGAGTATCCATCGAGAAAGCAAAAATAAGCGTGGTTCGATAACCTCTCGAGCATCTCGTCTATGAACGGTAGGGGGAAGTGATCTTTCTTCGTCGCCTTGTTAAGCTTACGGTAATCAATACACATCCGCCACCCGGTCACGGTTCTTTGCGGTATCAACTCGTTCTTCTCATTCTTTACCACGGTTAAACCTCCTTTCTTCGGCACACAATGTACCGGGCTCACCCATTCGCTATGCGGAACCGGGTAGATGATTCCGGCATCAAGCAACTTGATAACCTCTTTCTTTACTACCTCGCGCATGGCATGGGTTAGCCTCCTTTGGTGGTCCACTACGGGCTTACATTGGTCTTCCATTGGTATACGATGAGTGCAAAAGGCTGGGCTAATACCTTTGAGATCATTAATTGAATATCCAATCACCTTCCTATGTTTTTTTAATAAAATCAGCAACGCTTCATTTTCTTCGGGGCTCAACTCGTCGCTCACATGACTGGATAAGTTTTGTCCGGGCCCAAAAATTCATATTTTAATCCCTTGGGCAAAGGTTTAAGGTCTACCTCGGGCACTTGTGGCTCCTCGGGTTTGATTTCTCCTATGTCTTCGAACTTCTCTTCCTTCACGCTCGCCGTCATGCGGCTCTAAGCCTTTTGTCGCTTCCTCTAGTTCTTCATCTTGTTGATTACTAATTTGATTTTCCATCGCTCTTTGCAGCGGGTCTCTAAGGGTTTCAACAAAACAAAGACTATCTATCTCTTCTACTTCTTCATCTTCGGGAGGAAAAGGAGTAAGGTGTTTAGAAGCACGAAGAAAGTTATATGTGTACTTTGTTCCATTAAGGTTCATTGTTACTTTGCCTTCTCCGGCATCTAACACGGCATCAACCAACTTAAGAAAAGGCCTACCTAAGATTATATGATCAGAATTACCATGGTAAGCATCAATAACAAAGAAATCGGTTGGTATATAGTTTCTAGAGATTTTTACTTTCATGTTGCAAGCAATACCTAGAGGTTTGATAGTTCTACCATCTCCCATAATTAATTTCGTTGATGTTGGAGCTAAGTCTAGGTTGTAGGATTGAACTTTATCGTAAATTTTAGAAGATAGAACACTTACTTGGGCTCCGATGTCGCATAAGGCTTTGCATTGAACTCCGTTGATCTCGCAACTCAAGCGCGGCGTCATCTTCTCTTCTTCTTCGGATCCAATCGAATAAATTTCAGCAAGGCGAGCGTATGGTGATGCTTCGGGCTTGATCCCCATGATCCTCTTCACCTCGGCAATATGTTCCGGATCCACCACGTCATCTCCAAAGAGCTTTTCAAAAATCTCACCGGTGGTTTCGAGGTCGTATGAATTTTCAGCTTTCTTGTCTGGTGGGAAATCAGCTTCCAATGCTCTTGCCATTCCCTTTTGATTAGGGAACGGTCTTCTCTTGTCGAATACTTCTCCGTAATCAATAGGAACCCAATCCATTGGCTCGAACTCCCTTAGTGGCTTCGCGCTTGACATGCTTCTCTTGATCGTCTCATTTGGTGCGACGAAGTCGACGTTTGGTGTAGTTCTTGACTTGATGTGTTCTTGTTCAAGCTTTTCCATGATCGGCTCCTCTTTTGTGACTTCCGGGGTTGCCTCTTTAGAAAAATCAGCAAGCTTTTTCTTCCTTGAATTGAATTCCGGCTCTTCCGCAAGTCTCGTTTCCCAATCTCTTCGCATGGCGGCCGCTTTACTAACTTTTTGTAGAAGTCGGGCGGCTTCCGTGAGTGTTTTCTCCATGAGATCCCCACCTGCACACATTTCGACGTGTCGCATGCAACTAGGGGTTAGGGAAAAGAAAAATGTATGCAAGAGTACGTCACCGGTGAAGCCGAGTTTTGGTCCTTGTTCGATTAATTCATTAAACCTATCCCGGGCTTGGTCTATCCCTTCCTCTTCTCCTTGCATGAAATTGATCACTTGCCTCCTTAGATGTTGAACCTTGCTCATCGGAAAGAACTTCTCGCAAAACTTCTTTGTCAACTTGTTCCAATTGCCTTCAACTTCAAAGGACGCAACCGAATACCATGTCTTTGCTTTGCCGGCAAGTGAGTAGGGAAAGAGATTCCATTTGAACCATTCATCGGGAACTCCTTCTTGACGCACCGTGTTGCATATTGTCGTGAAATCCCTTATGTGTCTATATGGGTTCTCCGTAACCATCCCTTCAAATGGGTTTTCCGCCACCATCTTCATGATCTTGGATTTAATTTCATACTTGGTCGCTTCGAGCTTCGAATCCGACTCTTGTACCTTTATGTCTTCACATCGAGGGCCGGCGTAATCCCTTAATGATTTCTCCGGTTCTTCCACGGGTTGATTAACGAACTCCATCTAGACAATAAGATAAAAACAAAAACAAAAAAGAAACAAGTGTTTTTCGATAATATATGTCGGATAAAGCAAATAAAAGATGAACTAAAATATAAAACTAAGTTAGATGCAAATCAAACGATGTAAACTAACTTGCTCCTCGGCAACGGCGCCAGAAAAAGGGGCTTGTTGACGGATAAAAGACGTATCCCTCTACGATCCTCAAGCGTACGGACCCCACACCTTTTTCACCACGGGATTCCCAAGGTTCTTGTCAATCCGCGGAGCAAGGGGATTACAAGCGTTCGATCAACAACGACACACTAGCTACTAAAACCCTAACTATATTATACTAGAAAACAACTAAACTACACTAGAGAGAATGATAAACGATCAAGGAAGAAGACACTCGCCCACGGGTCTACGATACTAGAGCATGCAATCGCTTAAAGACATGAAAAACCAATCTAATCTATCGGGGATGTGACCACGGTTTCGCCCTTTCCCTCCTCTCGTACTGTCACTACGCGAAGGTATTCATGACTAGACCTTTGATGGCCACGGCGTATTGAATGGATCCAAGGAAGCATTGGAGCTCTACTCCCTCTATGGCACGGTTGCAAGCCTTAAGCATTAAAGTATGTTCAACACAAGATGATAGATAGATAAACCGACAAAGTGCGATTACATCTCAATATCGATTACAACCCATGGACGAATGAGAAGATTACCCCATCAAGGTGCGATCATGGCACCGTTGATCATGGTTTCCCTTCCGCCGGTGTCTTCCTTCTTCTCCACGAGAGGGTGCTTCCTTCGAGGTGGTCGATCTCCCCGCCGGAGATCCTCCTCCTCTCTCTCTAGCTTGTGGATGGCCTTCGGTGCGAATAAACTCCTCTCCCCGTGTTGGCGGCGCGTCGGGGGTTTTAGGGTCGAAGATCCTTCGAGGGCAAGGAAGACGGGACCGAACCGGTGCCGAAATGGGCTGGGCCGGCCCGCACGGGCCGGCCGGCCCGAGCCCGTTTCGGCCCGGTTCGGTCGCCCTTTTTGCACCGTGAGTCCTCGTGCACTTATCTACTTTGCCCCCTCCACTTGGATGATTTTGACGCCGTTATCCTCGCGATCAAGATGGAGACTCTCTTTACATGAAGTTTGATCTTTTACGCTTCAATCCCCGGGGTGTTCCTCGTAGCACTTCGGTCCTCGCCACCATTGGAAGTAATTTCAGCAAGCTCATGAACACGAACAAGACTCCATGAATGCTCCTTTGAACTTGTTGCGAATCCGTCCTTTATGTCCATGTTTTCCTACATAAACACAACACTTCCAAATGCATGCACAAAGATGAATTTGTTATATGATTAGTGTGCCTAGTGGCGGGTTAGTTCCATAATCAAATCCAAACCAAAGTGTAATGAACATGCTAGGTGCACCAAAATACACCGTCAACATTGGCGAAGTACGGCACCCTTGGCACCTTCGACGAGTTCTTCGGCATCGCCCAAAGCCGTGGGCCGCAGAAAGCTCATCGGAAGGCCTTGGCCGACCGGCCGTACGAGAGGACGCGTGGTTGCCGCGGACGCCCTTGTGGATCTTCTCCAAGATGTCCTTGCCTTCTCGTCCGGGGACGCACTTCATGAGTACTCCGGAAGATGCACCCCACCTGTAGAGCTTGTCTCCGACGAGGACATAGGACTTGGCGCCGCGGATGAGCTGCTCGACCAAGTTCTTGTTCGAGGGAACCTTCGCTCACTAAGGTAGTCGATGAAGGGTTGTCTCCGGTCCACGTCGATCATCATGACCTCCCCGGCCACCGCGGGATGCGGCGGGGCGGTGGTCGATGGCGTCGGCTCGGGATGGATGGCGCGTGAAGCTCGTGGACGAAGACACCCGCTGGTACTTGAGCGCGAGTAGAGCCAAGCTTCGACGAGACGTCCGTCGCAACGTTGTTGCCGCGGACGATGTGGTGGAACTCGAGACCGTAGAACTTGTTCTCGAGCTTACGGACTTCTAGGCAGTAGGCATCCATGTTCTCCTTGTTGCGGTCCCAGGACTTGTTGACTTGGTGGATGACCACTGCGGAGTCGCCGTAGACTAGTAGCCGCTTGATGCCCAGTGAAGCCGCGAGGCGGAGCTCGTGTAGGAGAGCTTCGTACTCGGCTTCGTTGTTTGAGACCTTCCGGAAGATGCGGGACGTACTTGAGTTGTTCGCCCGTTGGAGAGATCAAGAGTACTCCGGCACCGCGCCCTCGAGGTTGAGTGAGCCGTCGAAGTACATCACCCGGTGCTCGGTCGCTCGGTTGGAGTAGGTAGCCGATTCTCCCGCCACTCCGCCATGAAGTCGACAAGTGTCCGTGACTTGATGGCTGTGCGTGGCTTGAAGTCGATGTTGAGGGCGCCGAGTTCGATCGCTCACTTGGAGATTCTTCCGGTAGCATCTTGGTTCGCGAGATGTCGCCGAGCGGGTAGTCGGTAACGACGGAGATCGAGTACTCCCGGAAGTAGTGTCATAGCTTCCGCGAGGTGACGAGCATTGCGTACGAAGCTTCGTACGGGGCTGGTACCGTGTCTTGGATTCGACGAGGACCTCACCGACGAAGTAGACCGGTCACCGGACCGGGTAGGCGTGGCCGTCTTCCCGCCGCTCGACAATGATGGCAAGATGCGACCACGTGAGTAGTCGCGGTGAGGTAGAGCAAGTAGTTGCTCGCCTTTGCGAGGATCCCGTTGATGTAAAATCTGCACCTCACGCCAAGCACACGGCAAGCCGAACAAGCTAGCTTCACACGTGCAAAGATTCCAAGACGTGCCGATCAATTTTTCCCGAAAATTAACAAAAGACAAAGTAGTTAAATTCCAAAGCTTGGAACTTGCCGGGTGGTACCGAGACAGGTTCCATATTTACGGCTAGAAAGCCAAGTGAGATGACATATAGCTATAAAGAGCTATCTCGCAAAGCAAACTAGAAACCATTCGAGAGCTTTAAAGTGCAAAAAGTAACATAGCCGAATGGATGACGTGAGCATTACGATAGATCGATCTTTATTTGGATAAAAATGCACATGCGCAAAGCCATGACCGATCCTCGTGGTAATTAACATTAAACAACAAAATGAAATAAAAGCATGATCATAAATATGCAATAAACAAGCCCGCATAGGTTCAAAGCACTAGAATACCGCATGTCTAGGTACTTTAAAACCCGTCAAGCATGATACCAAACAAATCTATCCACCGCATGATACAACTTGTTTAAAATCACGCCACCGTCCACAAAGAGATCTATCCACCGCATGATACAATCTAGATATGGAAGGCTAAAAGCATACAATATTTAAAGCATAACTTATAAACATGTTCCACTCGTGAAAGCATAACCGAATACGGTGAATGTAGCCGAATCGGGGTCCATGAAGAAGGAACGAACATTACCAAACAAGATAAATCTATCGATTGTATTGAAATCTAATCCACCGGATGACTAGCTCCAAAACAACACAAAAACCTGCGTCTACCGCATGACACCCAAACTCTTTCAAGATTTATACAAGATTTGGCAAGCTTGAACCCGCAACACGTAACAACCTAGATCGATTCGGTTTCGGCTATCAAGGAACATGTGATCCACGTGTTATTTTAAGCAAAGGATACGAACTCGATTCGCATAAGGATCATCAAAAGAAATAAAGCTAATTCAAAACAATCTAGATTGGGCAAGGAAGTGTTACATGAATTTAAACATAAAGTAAAAACTCAAAGCAACACGGGGTAACTTAATGAATCTATTGAATCTTGCCAAAATTCAATAGAGCCGATAACTAGCTTCAAGCTAGATCTTAGCCTATTGCATGGCTCATGACCTAACAAGAAACCCTCTTGAACCAAGCTTGAATCTACCGCGTGACACTAAGCATGGTAACAAGACTACTTGCATCAGATCTAAATCCACCACATGATACTAGACATGATACAAGGTTGCCGGTACTCACGGAGGTCGACGGATCGATGAACCCTCTCGAAGAACTCGACGACACGACAAAGGACTCAAGGGTTTGGCGTAAAGCCGGTTTGCATTGAGAATGTTTCTAATGAAAATACAGACATTCAGGGTTTATATTTATACCCTGTCACAACATGACTTCGAATGGATTTGATGCCTAATTTATCTCTAAATGCGATCGCTTATCCATCCATTCGTCTCTTCCGCTCGGGCCACGTCACCACGCAATCCCGCAAAATCAGCACAACAGTTTTCTTGCCGAACGGAAGCGAATTGCCGACCGCGGACTCTTCTGCCGAATTCTTCTGAAGAAACCTTCCTTCTGCCGGACGGACTCCTCACCGCGTTGGACCCACAGGTCAGACTCCTTACCAAATTTTGGTGTTAACATATGCCCCTTCAATTACGGGATAAAAGTAATTTTATTCCGGAATTGACTCCAGCCACCAACGTCTTGAATCTGTTCAACACCTATTCTCTCTCTTCGCAATCCGCCGGAGTCTTCGTCTAGATCCAAACCCTAGATCACCTTTTCCTGAGCTCAAATCCTCAATGGCAGGTCAAAATCAAGCTGCTCAGGTAAATTCCTCCTCCATAAGCTTCATTCGGCACTCAACTTTTCGATTTTTACCTGAGATTTCTTTTCCGCCTTCTCCTAGCAGGAACTTTCCACTGAGCTTCTAATTCGCACTGAGGCCAATTCGACATCTTACTTCCTTGGTCCTGTGGGAGTTTCTGATCCCCATGAATTCATCGCAGCCGAATCCCAAAGGATCCCCTTCAAAGCGGCTTTAACTCAACCTTCTCTGTGGCAGGATGCCTTCAAGAACTGGCCTTTACCCCCAATTGCGGGCTGGAGGAATTGGTACAAGAGGATCCTTGCGGACAACAGTGCTAAGACCCAAACTTGGGACACCCTCCGAATTGCTCAATGTTTGGAGCTCTCTTTGGCTGAGACCCCGAAAAACGAAGACCTCCTGATAGCCGCTTGTCATTTTTGGCCAAGTGGTGTCAACGCCTTCCTTTTTGGTCATGGCCCAATGTCCCCCACTCTGGCCGATGTATACATGATTACCGACCTTGATATTTCAGGATCCGAGCACCCCTGGGACTACATAGGTTCCACAAGACAAACAGGAGTAAAGTCAGGGAGTGGATATAAACATTATATCCAGAATCACATGAAATATGGCCCTCTTGGTGAAGTCGAATACAGGGCCTTCTTGAACATGTGGCTGTGCAGGTTCATCTTTTGTGGTAAAGCCAATGAGCCTACTCGAATCATATTGTAATGGCTACACAATTGGCTGGTGGTAAGCGCATTCCCCTTGGAAAATACCTCCTGGGCAATGTATACCACATGCTTCATCAAACTGTCACCCAAAAGTACACCGACCGGAAGATAGCATGTGTCAATGGCCCTTGGTGGTTTGTACAGATGTGGCTGCAACTGCACATGCACCAGATCGTTGGTATTGACCTCAACACCCGATTTTTTCCTTCATCCAACTATCATGAAGGGGAGGTTCAGGTTACCAGAGGATGTCACACCTATGGAGAAGCTGCTTCAACTGTTCCCATCAATCAGAATGTCAGCCAGCTCTTTGAGCTCTTCTTCAAAGGCTTCCCCAACCCTCTCTGGCTTCCTTACTTGGACAATGATAATTTAACCCTCCCTTGTGAGTTCTCCTTTGAAGCTGGACGCCAAGATGGAAGGTTTCTGGAAATCCTCAATATCCTCATCCATCCATGCATTCTGCCAGCTGAATTTAGTGGAGGGAGGTTAAACCACAGCACTTATGAATACTACCAGCCAAATATGATGGCTCGACAACTTGGATGTGGCCAGATGCCCCCAAGACTATTCCTGCATGAATTCCTCAAACCCAGAGAGGAAATCAAAGAACTCACTCAATCCAGCAGGGTTTTTCAGTATGTATGCAGTCCAACTGTTTACACCTGGCCCTTCACACCTACAACAGTAGCTCACCCCACCTTCAACTCTTGGTGGCAAGAATTCCATGACCATATTTTCAGTGAGCCTGTGCACTCATTTTGCATAGAACTGATGCCTGATTTTCAGCCAACTTCAGAGGTAACATGATTGTCCTTTTCCTCAAATCAGACATTTCTTCCTTTAACCATGATCTTGATTTTTTACCCACGAATACGATTGCTCGCCCCTCTAGCCGGGCGATTGCTTACAATGCAAGTATGCCCAATCTCAGCATTGGGATTCAGATCACCAACCTTGGCTCAACTGATGGCTAGGTATGCCACAACAGACCCAATTTTGTCCA
This sequence comes from Cenchrus americanus, assembly GCA_947561735.1. Lineage (NCBI taxonomy): Eukaryota > Viridiplantae > Streptophyta > Magnoliopsida > Poales > Poaceae > Cenchrus > Cenchrus americanus. Next base: position 108,684,833 of record OX387243.1, read on the forward strand.
GTATTACTACTGACAAGAGGCAAGGCCTGTCTCTGATCGCACCTCCAATTGCCAAGAAAAGAAGAACTGTCAAGAAAGTCCTTATTGAGGTAAAGTTTCTTCTCTTTTGATCATAGAATTACTCTTTACTGATAAATCTCATCTTATGCAATTCCAGACCAGAAATCAGCAGCCTTCAGCTTCAGAACCTGCCAATGCTCCATCTACTGGTATGACTTTTATTACTTTTTCCTCAAAGATCAACACTGGCATTTACCCTTAATCTGGTACTTGCAGAAGAAACATTGGTGGATCATTCTGTGGATGTCCCTATATCTCAACACATAAGTCCACCAAGGGCTGAGCCACCTGCTCAAGTGGATATTTCATCTTCATCAAGAACTCAATCACCCCCTGCTCAGACAGAGACACCAACTTCATCAGAGATGAACTCTCCTATCCAACCAGAGACTTCAAGCCCTCCAAGGGTTCAATCCCCTGTTGGCCGGGGCGAAACCCCAACTTTGACGAGAGGTAAATCCATCTCCTCTCCGGCCCGAAGCTTCGTAGTTGCCGTAAACCGCATCGGCACCCTCTCACACAGAAGCCTCAGCTTTGCCATGAGCACCTTCTTCACCAGTGGCTCCAGAAATCACCCCTGAAACCGAACAAAATCCTGTTCTAGTTCAGGAAGTTAGGCATGAGGTAAACATTTGCACTTAACCCTGTTATCTTCTTTATTTCCCAACACTCCTGACTCGGCAACATTACTCTTTCAGGATCAAGCTCCATCATCATCAAACCCATTAATAGAGAATAATCCAACTGCCGAGACAAGGGAAGGAGGGACTCAAGCCTTGTCAGAGGAAGTACAAGAAAAGCTCAAGGAAATTTTTGCACTGGCTGCAAAGAGAGGCTCGAGATCGGATTAGAGATCTTGATTATTTCAAGGAAATGCTTAGACCCATCGCCCAAGAACTCCCCGAGAATATCAAGACCTCACTTGAGCCCATCTCTGGTTTGGATGTTCATTATGTAGCCATAAGACGAGCTCTGAGAAATGTGTCTTCCCGCCCAGCTGTTGAACAAAAGAAAGCCAAAGCTGAACAAGTCGTGAAGGGAGCACGATCTCAAACTGAGAATCACAAAGAGATATTGGCCAATCTGCAAGCTGCTCGTGAACTGAAAATCGCCGAAAGGCCGCACCGGGAGGCGAGCTGAAAAGTTTATCAGCGGAAATAGAGGCTGATGACAAGAAGATAGCCGAACTTCCTGGATTGATAGGGAAGATCCAAGAGGAAGCAGCATCGGCCATAGCTGAGGTGAATCAATGTGATGCAGAACTCACCATCCTGTCCAACGCCCAGAAAGATTATCAAGAACGGATGGAGAACATTCACCAAACAACATCGAACGCCTCCAATGTAATTGCAAAGTATTTGAACATTTAGCTGTACTGATCGATGTGTAACCGAACTGGCCGTTCTTGCAACATTTGCCTTTTTATAAGTTCGTTTTCCCTTTCCTTGCACGGCCTTGATCGTAACGTTGAACGACCCATTCGGTAATTAGTAGCCAAATAGCGCCATACCCGAACGACATCTTAACTTCCTTTTAGCCGAGCCGGTCAACCGAATACGACTCGGCCTTGAACTCCAAACGACCCGACGGCGGATTGGTCAAGGAAACCTCTCCACCTTACAAGTTTCTTGGGATATGGGCCACGATCTAAGGCCACGACCGAGGCCACGATCTATTTCGCCGGGCCTATAAATAAAAACCGTAGGTGCCCCCCGACTCTTCACCAAGCCTATAAATAAAAACCGTAGGTGCCCCCGCCTCTTCACCAAGCCTTTAGTCCTCAAATCTTCACCAACCTCAAGCTTTTCTTCCCAATCGCCAACTTAGCCCAAAAACCAATGGCGGGGAGCAACAACGAGCGTCGCGCCGCCGACGAAGCAGAGTGGAGCCACGCCGGTTCACGTTGGAGGCAATGATCGCCATCTTTTCCTTTACGATTCGTCTCTCGATTTCCTTCCGTTGTCGACGATCATCTCTCGTTTCGGGCTTATTCAATGGAATCCATCTCCCGCGCCGACCAATCGGCCCACGTCGGACGACTCGTCGGAGTCGACCGCTACTCTCCCCCCGTGCCCTACGGGGAACTTGACACTCTCCCCTTCAAGGCGGAACTCGAGGTGGCCCGGCGCGAGGTGGAAGTCGTCTCCAAGAAGGCCGGTATAGCCGAACCGGAGTGGGAGGACCCGGCGCAAGCGGACCGCCGGCGACCATCGATGGTACGGCCTTGAAAGCTGCTCCCGAATCCCATCGGCTTCGATTTTAAATGACATCACCTTGTACTTTGCGGCCGCGACGCCGAGCTCAACCGACCGAAAATGCTTGGTGGAGCAATTGGGCGACAAGGTGAACGCCCGCGGAGACACGCCGGCGGAGCGCCTCGCCGCGGTGGAAAACCGCGTGGACGAGGTGGCCACTCACGGCATCCGCCTGGGCACCACCTTGGGCCTGGCCGCCATGGCGACGCACACTGGCGTCGACTACTCCACCAGGCCGCGCGGCTTCCGGGGCGGCGCACCGAAGACATCGACGAGATCGAGATCATCTTGGAGCGCCTCGACGGCCACGGCGACGCCATTGCCGAACTCACTCATCCCCGTCTGTGCTAAACAGGCTCTTTGATTAGATTGTACTAGGGATGTTTGATTATCGGCAATAAATAAAGAACTTTTAATTCTCGTGCTTGTATTGCGATGATTTTTCTATGTTTGCATCTGTGAATCTTGTTTCTCCTTAAACGCATTCGGGAACTCGCTTGAGCCGAACACGCAAAAACAGATGTCCCTTGGCACAATACCCGCGAGAAAATCCTTGATTCGGCAATCCATAAGCACCGTTCAAACGAAAACCCTTCGCATCCGGGAGGAAACCCCGCCGCTTGGTATTCCAATAATGCACGCCAGCCGGTCATCACTCCCAACACACTCTCTCGATCAATAAAATAGTCCGCTGAGATGCCCCGCAAATCCACTCGCACATTCATCCATCACTTCTTATCTTCTCCCCTCGCTCTCGAAGAAAAAACCCCAAGGCCATGGACAAAGGCAAGCGGCCCCGGGAGGACGGCATCCCAAAGAAACGCACGATTCGAGAATGAGTTTTTCCTTTGACTTGCTTCTTGTTTCCTCATGTGGCCTCGTGTTTTACCTCCTCTCTGTTTTTCCTTCTCCTTCAGCCATGATCCGCTTCTTGAGGAAATCATTGGGACCGAAGACATGCCCGAGCACATCTCCTCCGATTCCTCTCTTGAAGCGAGAGGATGCCACGCCCAAGCGAGAGAATTAGCCATCAACCGCGCCGCCGCGTTCGGCACACGGAGCACTACCTCCGGGACATCACCGCTCAGCCGCCGGCCGAGCGCGAGCGTCGCATGGCTTTGGAGGCACTAGTAGGAGGTAAATATCTTCAACTTCTTCTTGACTTTGCGCTCACTTCCGGATCTGCGCCCCTAACGACTACTTCGCCGTCCCGGATGTTGCCGATAGGTACAATAACCCGAAAGTGGCTTGGGACGACTTGGTGGAGGCAGCAAACCATGGTCATCCCCACGGCTTCCAAGTTGCCGTCACGGTGGTCCTGGAACAAGCGAAGAGGGAGCACCGAAGAAGCAAAGAAAAGATTGAATCATACTTTCGCTTCTTACGCCGGGCCTTCGCTTTCCACCCTCTCGTAGTCCCGATCACCAATGTTGTTAGATGCAAACTCGCAAGAAGCATTTGTAATGTAGTTTCATGCTAAGGGCAATATATCTAAGTATTGGACATTCCCCTCCGTTTGGGGATTTTTTTGTTACGAAGGCGGCCTCATTCTTGAGCGCCGGCTATGTCGTATCGGATGCATGTAATCCCAATGCTTGTGGTTAGCGATCGATTTCAATACTAGGATAATACTTCTTCAAATATCTTCCGTTTATTGCGGGCGAAAATTCTTCTCCTAGTAAAGTTTTCAACATGTAGGCATTACCGGCACGCATCCGACCACCCGAAAGGGTCCTTCCCCGGTTAGGGGACCATTTGCCGAATTCACTGTATTTGGTTCCAATCGGCAGTAAAGCTTTCCAAACCAAATCCCCTTCTGCAAATTGCTTGGCTTTTACTTTCTTGTTGTAATATTTAGCAACCCGCAGCTTGTTCTTTTCAATATTCTCCAGTGCTCTAAGACGAATCATGTGCAAATATTCTAACTCATCCATCATTAAGCCACTATAATCTTTGGAACTTAAATCTTTATGCAAAACCACTCTCCTAGAATCGATTGTATTTCCCAAGGCAAAACTGCATGGTGCCCATAAACCAGTTCATAAGGAGATGTCTTTGTGGCTCCATGAGGGGCCATTCGGTAAGCCCACAAAGCCTCATTGAGTACCGAATGCCACCTTCTTGGCTTCTGGTCGATCTTCTTTTGTATAAGCTTGATCATGATCTTATTAGAAGCCTCTGCCTGACCATTAGCTTGGGCATAATAGGGAGAAGAATTAAATAACTTGATCCCCATGCTTTCGGCAAACTCCCTGAACTCCAAGGACACGAACTGGGCTCCTTGATCAGTTGTGATTGTTTGAGGGATTCCAAACCGATAGATGATGTGTTCCTTAACAAACTCAACCATATTTTTGGATGTCACCTTCTTCAGTGGAACTGCCTCAACCCATTTTGTAAAGTAATTTGTTGCCAAGAGCACAAACTTATGCCCCTTGCTAGATGGTGGATTAATGCGGCCAATCAAATCTATACCCCATCCCCCGAATGGCCATGGCTTGATAATGGGATTTAATGCCGATGCGGGAACTCTCCGAATATTTCCAAACCTCTCGACAATCTTGACATCCCTTGTAATACTCAATGCGGTCCTCTAATATCGTCGGCCAAAAGCACACTGGCTTGCTCGATAACCCATTTCATGCGGTAGGCCGATTGGTGTGCTCCACATATCCCATCATGTACTTCACTCATCATCCTTTTAGCTTTTTCCGGACCCGGGCATCGTAGCAACACCCCATCTAATGATTTGTAAAACAAACTATCATCCGAGAAGAACAAATTTTATGGCCTTGTACCGAGCTTCCTAGAGACTTTTCGGGATGGATCCTTCAAATAGTCAATGATCTCTCTTCTCCAATCATCTTCCGCAAGATCCATTCCCGCCGCACATATCTCCGTGGCAAACGCTTCTTGATTCTCTTTATAACCGGAAGCGCTCTGAGCCAATCTGTTTCCTTCTTCATTGTGTTCCCTAGGAATATGCTGTAGAGTTAGCAACAGAAAGCTCTTCAAGATTTCCCTGCATTCTTCGTAGTAACTCCTCAGCGCATCACTTTTACATTCGTATTGGCCGTTCAATTGCTTTATTACCAACTCTGAATCTCCATAAACTTCAACCGAAACGGCCCCGGCTTCTCTCAAATATTGAAGCCCCCGAAGCAATGCCTCGTACTCAGCCTGATTGTTTGTGACAGTGGGCTGGATAGGGATAGCAAACTCAAACATCTCACCCCTGGGTGAAATCAATAAAATCCCTACTCCTCCACCTTTACCACATGATGATCCATCAAAAAACAAAGCCCAAGGAGTAATTTCAAGTAAATCAATTGATGGATCACGATGTTCAGTTATAAAATCGGCAATGATCTGACCTTTTATAGCTTTTGCCGATTCGAACTTTAACTCAAACTCCGATAAAGCTAAGATCCACTTGCCAATCCTGCCATTCAAGATCGGCATAGATAACATATGTTTTATTACATCAAATTTGGAGTATACAATGCATTCGGCATTTAACAAGTAGTGCCGAAATTTTGTACACGAGTAGTACACGCATAGGCACAGCTTCTCTGCAGCCGAATACCTGGTCTCAGGATCAAGTAATTTTCGGCTAAGATACGCCACTACCCGCTCCTTTCCTTCGAATTCTTGAATAAGGGCCGATCCAATGGTTTGGGTATCGGCCGCCACGTACAACTTGAAAGGCTTATCCGGTGCGGAGGGACCAAGATCTTGGTGGTTCCTTCATATATTGCTTGATCTCATCAAAAGCCTTTTGTTGTTCGTCGCCCCACGTGAACTTCGATCTTTCTTAAGCTTCAAGCCAATGGAGAAAATGGCAAAACCTTTTGTGACAGATTTGAGATGAATCTCCTTACAAAATTGATCTTGCCCGGCGGTGACTACAACTCCTTGAGATTAGTTGGAGGGACAACTTCATCAATAGCCTTCATGCTTTTCTTGCCAACTTCAATCCCCCCTTCGTGTACCAAGAATCCCAAGAACTCTCCAGTGATACCCCAAAAGCGCATTTGTTTGGATTCATCTTCGGACCATGCTTCCGGGTGCACTCCAAGGTTCTCTTCACGTCTTCCAAATGTGTGTCATGATTCAAAGACTTGATCACGACATCATCAATGTAAATTTCAACAACCTTGCCGATCAACTCGTGAAAGATGTAATTCATGGCTCGTTGATAAGTTGCACCGGCATTCTTCAACCCAAATGTCATGACTATCCATTCAAACAGGCCTATATGACCAGGACATCTGAATGCTGTCTTTGATATATTTTCTATTGCCATAAAGATCTAGTTGTATCCCGCATTACCATCCATGAAACTGATAACTTTGTGTCCAGCAGCGGCATCCACCAACAAATCAGCAACGAGCATGGGGTAACCATCCATAGGAGTAGCTCTGTTCAAATCCCTGAAATCTATGCAAACCCTCATCTTTCCATTCTTCTTATAGACGGGGACAATATTAGAGATCCACTCGTAGATCTGCATGGCCGAACGAAGTTTGCATCAAGTAATCTTTCAACTTCTTTCTTCACATCGGCCAATACTTCATCTTTGTAGATTTTCCGGGGAGGTTGCTTGTATGGTTTAAAACCAGATTTGATTGGCAACCGATGCTCAACAATGGAACGGTCCGGTCCGGTGCATCTCCGAATAATCCAAGCGAAGCAATCTTTATATTCCTTAAGCAACTTGATCAATTCCTCCCCGAAGTCCGATAGCAAGTTTGCGGCGATAAATGTCGGCCTTGGTTTGTCACTTGCTTCCAATGTCAACTTCCTCCAATTTATCGGCCAACATGAATCCTCGCCCCAACTTGCGTCGGTACCATCGACGGGATTATCCATTAAAAATTGCTATAAGAGCCGACCGCTTGAATCGACCGTTGATCGCTGGCCGACGGGCTCAACGAGACCTTCTCCCCGATCTTTTCCCCGAGAAACGATCAATACCCCGATATTCCCGAAAAGCTGGTTCCACATTTGCGATGCTCACCGAGTCATCGCGCTTGGACCACCTCAATATCATCATCCACCCATTGAATGAGCCGCCGATGCATGGTGGATGGGATACGCAATTGGCGTGAATCCGGTCCCGCCCAAGCGTAGGGTCGTAGGCTCCTTTGCCCTTGATGACAAAGAAGGTTGTGAGCAATGTATTGGACCCAATCATCGGATCCACGTGGACGCACCCCTCGGTATCCGAAGGATTCCCGGCGAAATCATTCGAATTATGCTCGTAGGTGTCAAGTCACCGGGGCCCATGCCAAGTTTCTCGAAAGTGGTGTATGGCATCACGTTGATCGTCTGCTCCACCGTCGACAAACATCTTGGTCAATGGCTTGCCATTGATGTATCCTTTCAAGTACGGCGGCCTCATGTGTCGATTTTTGGCCGGTTTGTCGAAGATGGCTTGCTTGGCTAGCACCGCTGCGCCATCGGCCCCCAAGCCGTTCATCGTCCGGGGATGTTTCTTCCGCACCACCCGATTAGCGGGAGCCATAAACTCATTCGGCGAGAAAATATACCATACATGCTGGAGTCGAACGGTTTGATCCTTCAGGTTTGTCCTTTGGACACCACACCTGTCTCGTCTGGATCCCCGCCTGCCTCAGTTCGCGGTTCCTCAAGCGCTGAACCCTCATTTTTTGACTCTTTCTTAAACCAGGCGGGCACCATTGCCCCTTTTGCCAGACGTACTCGTCCTCGTCTTCTTCCCCGATCGGCCCATCTTAGATCAGCTTGCCTCTTCCCCGGGGTGATCAATGATTTCAATTTTTTGACGCCGATCCTCACCGGGATGCATCCTTCCAATTCTTTCATGGACGGATCGGCGATTGGCGTTTCCCCGCCTATACTCAAAGTACCCGACGCCGCACTCGGGCGGTTTACGAGCGTAGGAAGCTTCAACCCCTCGTTCCAGCAGTGCCTGAAGAATGCGCACCCCCCAATGTGCGCGCTCTTGCTCGCGCGTGTACTGCTCCAAATCTCTCTTGCGCGCTTCTTCTTCGGCCCTGCGTCTCTCCTCCTCGTGCTTTCGTTTCTGGTAGCGCTCTTTCTCTGGGCCGGCGCCGCCACTTGTTGAGGAGGATGCGCGTAGTCACCCCGGGTTTGGCCCCGGACGACTCCCCGATCTCGACATGGCTCTTGAGAACGCGAGGGGCTTCACCATGAACTGCTCCAAGGTCACTTGACGTTACGGGTCTCTTGCTCTATCTTGCCTTGCCCTAGCTGAAGTCAAGACCTTAACCTTGCCCTTTTCCTCGGCGGTCACCATGTTGACGAGAGAAGCTTATCATGTTATGGGGAAAAGGGTGGCCGTCCCGATTTCATCTTGTTGTCAAACTTGAGATGACCCTCCGGATGGCCTTCGGATCCTCATCCCGAAGACCCCGGTCGTTGATGAAGTGAGAATTCCTGTCATGGAAGCCACGGTAACGTTTCTCTTTTACTCCATCAAGGCCGAAGCATGGAATGTCCTTCGGGCAACTTGATCCGGCCTTCCTTCACCGGGAATTCAAACGACTTATCAGCTTTAGTGACGTCAAAGTCATATGTGCCTTTGGTCCGCTTGATCCGGCGATTCATGGTCAACGGCTCCTTCCCCCCACATGATCTCGGCGGCGGCCACTTCACGATCATCGTCGAGTCCTCCATTTGATCGGCCTTCTCCAGGAACTGATTGTAGATATCAGCTACATCATGTTGTTTGCCGAACTCGGTGTCTTTCTTAAACCCGTAGGCCTGGTTGCTCATTAATGACGGCTTTTGGGACGGTCGACCCGAGTTATCAAACTCCATACCAAACGGCTTTTCTCGTACGGCGGCGGCATCCCTGCAACGGCCATGTCGGCCAACTGATCATCTGGCAGATTCAACGAAAAACACATGCCTTTGATTTCCCTGAACCTCCTGAGGAACTCCAAGGGCGTCTCACTATGTCTCTACTTCAGAGTGGCGAGGTCGATGAGCTTCTTTTCCGTGCTACCGCTGAAGTAATGGGCGTGGAATTTTCGCTCCAGCTCCCTCCATGTGCTAACTGATTGGGGAGGCAAAGATGTGAACCACTGGAATGCTGGGCCCGTCAGTGACATGGCAAAATACCCCGACCCTGAATGCCTCTTCAGACGAGGCTTCTCCAAGCTGCATCAGATAGCGAGCAATGTGCTCCACCGTGCTCGTGTCATCCACGCCCGTAAAACTTTGTAAATTCCATCGGAGGTTTTACCCTCGGCGGCAGGATCACTTTGTAATACCACTCCGGGAACGGAGGCGTGTAGGTAGGTCCCTGCATTTTAGGTTTGAGGCCGGATTGATTCTGCATCATATCGGCCATCTTCTGAACCAGGATATCGTCCTCCTGTACGCCTGTAGCTGGGCCGTAGCCCGGATTCGGGAGAGCAAAGATGGCACCATAGTTCATCACTTCGTGGTAGCCTCCACCGTACAAATTCTTCTGCAATCTATTGCTAGCTGGGGCAATCTTGTAGGCGGAAGTAAGTGGAGCTCCAGACGAGCCAAATGCCAGCTCCCCATACGTGGGCTGATATGGGTTCGGTTGTTGCATCGGTTGACTTGCACTGCCCTGTGGAGGTGGTTGGACCGGCTGCCCTCCGCGGCTGCGAGAGGGGGGTTGAACCGTTGACCTCCGGCGCCTTGCGGAGGAGGCCGGACGGCTTGGCTTCCAACGCTGCGGAGGAGGCCGAATCGCCCGGCTTCGCAATGGCGGCTGAGAACTGGACTCTCCAATCTCCACGCTGCCTCCCTGAAGGGGTGCTCGACTGAATATTTGCTCCATGCCCGGGCGAAGGCAGCCACCATCATCTGCTTGAACACACCCAGGAAAGCTCTATGATGCCTTCTTAGCACGTCGTCCGCGGCGTCTCGAAACGCTTGCATGCATTCCTCCCTCTCTGCGAGTTGTAGCGTCACTCTCTCCTGGCAATAGAACCTTGGGCATCTCATGTTTGAGGTATGGGACGCCACTCCTGTTCTTTTTAAATGACAACAAGCATTTTTGTTGGAACCGACCGTAGCATCCTTCGATTGCTTCGCCAGAATCGCTCCGGAGAGAGATCTTCGATGTTTACATCCATAATGTCACTGATGTCAGGCATCTTGATTTTCAGCTATTTGTCCCACCGGGCGTGCCAAAAAGTGTGTTGACGTAAAATCGCACCTCACGCCAAGCACACAGCAAGCCGAACAAGCTAGCTTCACACGCGCAAAGATTCCAAGACGAGCCAATCAATTTTTCCTGAAAATTAACAAAAGACAAAGTAGTTAAATTCCAAAGCTTGGAACTTGCCGGGTGGTACCAGACAGTTCCATATTTACGGCTTAAAAGGCAAGTGAAATGACATATAGCTATAAAGAGCTATCTGCCAGCAAACTAGAAACCATTCGGGAGCTTTAAAGTGCAAAAAGTAACATAGCCGAATGGATGACGTGAGCATTACGATAGATCGATCTTTATTTGGATAAAAATGCACGTGCGCAAAGCCATGACCGATCCTCATGGTAATTAACATTAAACAATAAATGAAGTAAAAGCATGATCATAGATATGCAATAAACAAGCCCGCATAGGTTCAAAGCACTAGTCTACCACATGTCTATGTACTTTAAAACCCGCCAAGCATGATACAAAACAAATCTATCCACCGCATGATACAACTTGTTTGAAATCGCGCCACCGTCCACAAATAGATCTATCCACGAGCATGATACAATCTAGATATGGAAGGCTAAAAGCATACAATATTTAAAGCATAACTTATAAACACGTTCCACTCGTGGAAGCATAACCGAATACGGCCGAACGGCCCGAATCGGGGTCCATGAAGAAGGAACGAACATTACCAAACAACATAAATCTATTAGATTGTATTGAAATCTAATCCACCGGATGACTAGCTCCAAAACAACCCAAAAACCTCGCATCTACCGCATGACACCCAAGCTCTTTCAAGATTTATACAAGATTTGGCAAGCTTGAACCCGCAACACGTAACAACCTAGATCAATTCGGTTTCGGCTATCAAGGAACATGTGATCCACGTGTTATTTTAAGCCAAGGATACGAACTCGATTCGCATAAGGATCATCAAAAGAAATAAAGCCGATTCAAATCAATTTAGATTGGGCAAGGAAGTGTTACATGAATTTAAACATAAAGTAAAAACGCAAAGCAACACGGGGTAACTTAATGAATCTATTGAATCTTGCCAAAATTCAATAGAGCCGATAACTAGCTTCAAGCTAGATCTTAGCCTACCGCATGGCTCATGATCTAACAAGAAACCCTCTTGAACCAAGCTTGAATTTACCGTGTGACACTAAGCATGGTAACAAGACTACTTGCATCGGATCTAAATCCACCGCATGATACTAGACATGATACAAGGTTGCGGTACTCACGGAGGTCGACGGATCGATGAACCCTCTTGAAGAACTCGACGACACAACAAAGGACTCAAGGGTTTGGCGTAAAGCCGGTTTGTATTGAGAATGTTTCTAATGAAAATACATACATTCGGGGTCTATATTTATACCCCGTCACAAAGCATGACTTCGAATGGATTTGATGCCTAATTTATCTCTAAATGCGATCGCTTATCCATCCATTCATCTCTTCCGCTCGGCCACGTCACCACACAATCCCGCAAAATCGGCACAATAGTTTTCTTGCCGAACGGAAGCGAATTGCCGACCGCGGACTCTTCCGCCGAATTATTCTCGAAGAAACCTTCCTTCGCCGGACGGACTCCTCACCGCGTTGGACCCACAGTCGGATTCCTTACCAAATTTTGGTGTTAACGAGCCGTGAGGATCGGTGGCTTCGATAGGAAATCCTTGAGCCGGGCAAGGGCTTGGTCCACCTCTCGGAGTCCACACGAACTTCTCTTGGTGCTTGAGTAGTTTGAAGAAGGGGAGCCCCCGTTCTCCAAGCTTCGAGATAAATCGTTCGGTGGCCGCCATGCATCCGGTCGCTTCCGGACGTCTTTGATGGACGTGGGAGCTTTCATGCCGGTGATGGCGGAGATGTTCTCGGGGTTGGCTTCGATGCCGCGGTGGCCGATGATGAAGCCGAGTAGTTTGCCCGAAGGTACGCCGAAGACGCACTTGTTCGGGTTGAGCCTCCGCGGTACTCGCGCGGGGATGCGAAAGTCTCTTCAAGGTCATCGATGAGGGTGCGGAGTTTACGGTCTTGACGACCACGTCATCCATGTAGGCTTCGACTTTCTTGTTGAGTTGCCTCTTGAAGCGTGCCCGGATAGCTCGTTGATATGTGGCGCCGGCGTTCTTCAACCCGAAGGACATGGTCGTGTAACGAGACGCGCCAAACGAGGTGATGAACGCGGTCTTCTTCCTTGATCGCGATCGGTGGTACCGGAGTAGCGGTCGAGGAAGCAGAGCGGGTCGCGGCCGCCGTAGAGTCGATGACTTGGTCAATTCGCGGCAACCCGAAGGGGTCCTTGGGGCGTGCTTGTTAAGATCCGTGTAGTCGACACACATCCTCCACTCGTTCGAGTTCTTCTTGCGGACGAGGACGGGGTGGCGAGCCACTCAGGATGGAAGACTTCCTTGATGAAGCCAGCTGCGAGTAGTTTGGCGAGTTCCTTCTTGATGGCGTCCCATCTGTCGTCGGCGAAACGGCAGAGGTGTTGTCGCTTCGGGGTAGCTTTAGGATCGACGTTGAGGGAATGCTCGATCAACTCCCTGGGCACCCCTGGCATGTCCGCTGGCTTCCACGCGAAGATGTCGCGGTTAGCCCGGAGGAAGTTGATGAGCGCGTCTTCCTATTTGGGGTCGAGACCTGCCCCGATGGTGGTGGTCTTGCTGCTGTCGCCTGTCCCGAGGTCAATTGTTTTGACCAGAACCTCCTCAGCTGGCTGAGGCTTGTTAGCTTTGTCTGACTTCTCTGGGATGTCGAGTTCACTTGGGGCAAGCTTCTTCGACGCAGCGTAGATCTCCATCATAGCATTGGGTACTTGATTTGTGGAGGCGATCTCCATAGCTTCCGTGTCGCAGTCGTGCGAGATCTTCAAGTCCCCTTGGAGTGAGAGCACACCTGCTGGGCTTGGCATCTTGAGTACCAAGTAGGTGTAGTGGGGTACCGCCATGAACTTGGCGATAGCCGGTCTGCCGAGGATGGCATGGTAGGACGTCTCGAAGTCCGCGACTTCGAACTTGACGTACTCGGTACGGTAGTTGTCCCGAGATTCCCCAAAGGTAACTGGCAGGACCACTGAGCCCAGTGGGATAGCCGCGTTCCCGGGGACGATGCCGTAGAAGGGCGAGGAGCCCTTGGTGAGCATGTGCGTGATGTCGAGGCCCATCTTCTTTAAGGTCTTGGTGAAAAGGATGTTGAGCCCACTTCCACCGTCGATGAGGACCTTGTTGAGCCTGGAGCCTGCGACCACTGGCTTCAGGACGAGAGGGAAATGCCCTGGTTGGGAGAAGCTGGTCCATTGATCCGCGCGGGAGAAGGTAATGGGTACCTCCGACCACCTGAGAGGCGTCGGAACCATTGGCTCAATGCTCATGACTTCTCGACGGGTAGCATTTTGTTCCCGTCTGCTGGGTAGTCCGCCGAAGAGGGCGTTGACAGTCTTGTCGGGTTCCTGGAAGTCGTCGTTGCCTCCATCGTTCTTCTTCTTGCCTTTCTTATCATGAGGGTGCGGTGGCTCTGGAGTACTCTTGAGTGCTCACCTGAGTTGGTAGCACCACTCGGTGGTGTGGTTGTCGTCCGGATGCCACGGGCACTTCTCCTTCGACAAGTCTTTGAAGCCGCCGGGAGGTCTTCTTCGAGTTATCCTTCGCGGGGCGCCGGATAGCCGTGACAGGTGTTGTCCGGCTTGCGCTTGCGGTTGGGACCCGAGTAGTTGTTGTTGTTGCGACCGCCTTGGTTCCCGTTGTTATCGCCGCCGCCGCCCGTGTTCTCGCTTGCTCTTGCCACGGATGGCATAGTACTTAGTGTTGGTCTTGTCTTCTTTATCCGCCCGGGACGTGATCATGTCCTTGAGGTGGGGGATGGACTTGGGGCGACGGCGACCGAAGTCTTCGAAGGTGCGATGGTGGTAGAGGCCGTCTTCGAAGAGGTCGATGACCTCTTTGTCGATGACGTCGACTACGGTGGCGCGCTTGTCGAAGAAGCGGCGCATGTACTTGCGGAGGGTCTCGCCTTGTTCCTGCTTGACCATGGCCAGGTCCATGCGAGTACCCGATCGGCCCATGGCGCCCGCGAAGTTGCCGGTGAACCGCTCCTTCGACCGGGCCCACTTGTCGATCGAGTGTTTGTCCGGGCCGACTCGAGCCATGTGAGTGGGGCTTGGTCCGGGTAGAAGGGGAAGTAGAGGCACTTGGTGTCGTTATTGCCGCCAGCGTTCTCGATGGAGAGGGCGTAGCACCTAAGCCACCGGGTGGGATCCTCGCTTCACGTCGTACTTGGTGACCCCCAAAGGTTTGAACTTGTCGGGGAGGAGCAAGTTGCGAAGCCGAGGTGAGAAGGCGGGGAAGTCGTCGTTGTCGCCGCGGTGGCGGACTTCTTCCGCCCCGGCTCTTCAATCTTCGACGGGCATCGTAGCCGCCCCGTGAGGCTCGGAGGCGTGGCCATTCGCGTGGTCTCGACCGCCGCGACCGCCCCCGCCGCCGGCCCTCCTGTTGGCCCCAAGGTTGGAGCTTCTGCCGTCACAGCCGCCGCCGCCAGGGTCTCGACTGCCGCCGCCAGGACCGCGGTGAGGGATGATCTCGCGATTGCTGTTGCCACCCTGTGAGGGTCCACCAACGTTTGCACGGGTACGGTTGGGCTGAGCTGGCAGCTCGGCTCGAGTACGGTTGCGGCCGAGGTCTGCGCTACGACTTGTAGCTTCGTTGTCGCGGTTCCTGACGGGAGGAGGCTGGTTGACCCTGTTGTCGACCCGCATGAAGTAGGCGTCTTCAGCGAGCTTGGCGATGACTTCTCCCGGCGCGTATCCCCCGAGCTTGGCGTGCGATTGCCGTGATCGACATGAGGCATTGCTCGGGGGTGGTGTGTACCCCGCTCTCGACCTGCTCGAGGGCCTCCGCAAGGTTGCGGATGGGTAAGTCGTCCCGGAGACGCCGGCGCCATTTGTTCCGTCTTCGGTTGCGCTCACGTCGAGCGTCCCCGCCGGCGCGTCGGTCTCATCCGCGAGGTGCTTCCGCGTACGCTCGTCGCTTGTCGTCCCCGAAGGTCCTAGCGTGTCGCCGGGCAGCCATGAAGACTTGGAGATCGGGGTTGCCAAGACCGGAGTCGAAGCTCGCCACCTCGGTTGGAGTGTACTCCTCGGCTCGAGTGAGCGGTGTTCCCTCCTGTAACGGAAGTGAGTCGAGGTAGGCGACGTAGCGTGAGTCCTCGCTTATCAGGTCAGCGGGCTTGCAGTCTGGCCAATAGACGAATCTCCCGGCCGGTGTGGACATTATAACCAGCCCGGAAGCCGGCCCTGATGAGGGTTGCTCAGTAGTGTTGTCTTCGGACTCGGGGTCCTCAGGGTCCGACCCGAAGTCGAACTCATACGCGGAGTCCGAGTAGAAGTCGGAGAGGGGGTTGGAGTCCGAAGCGTTGCGGGGGCGGTGTCGGAGTCCGAGTTGTACTTGGGTACGGGTTCCTTGCCGGCCCGCGCGCGGAGGGAGCCTCTCGTGCGGGCCCTACGAGAGGTTGCGGGGGCCACGCGTGGAGCGCTCACGGGGTGGGGGGACCACATGCGATGGCCGAGCAGCCCGGCCCGCACACGGTAGCCCACGGGGACGTCGAGTTCGAGTTGGAAGCGGATCCAAGCTCGAAGTCGGCGTGTTGGTCGAAGAGCGAAATTTCGCCGAACTTGCCGGCGAGTTCGCCCGTGACTACTTCGGGAAGCGTCACAAAGCCGGTATCTGGGTTAGGCGGCATGGTGAGGCAGCGTTGGAAGGATCCAGCGCCGTCAGCAGTGCAGACCCAGGCGCTGAAGACGAAGGTGTCGCCGCGGTTGAAGGCGACAGTTGGCTTGATGTAGACCGGAGCCGTCGAGTTGCCATGTGATCTCGGGCGAGAGCCCCTACCTGGTGCGCCATCTGTCCGTGTTTTAGACCGGCAACCTACTAAGGGGAGTACCCGAAGTAGATGAATGTGGCCTCGCCGAGATCGGTAACTCGAAGGAAGAGACACGTGGCACACAATTTAGACGAAGTTCGGGCCGCGAGGTGCGTAATACCCTACGTCCCGTATGTTGCGTAGCTCGGATTGATTGGGTATGATTACAAGATGATGCAATCTTACGCCGTGAGATGATATGATGAGAGAGGGGTCCCTGCCTTGCCTTATATAGTCGGGAGGTAGGGTTACAAGTCGGAATAGGGAGAAAGTACTAGTCGAGTACGTCTAGGAGTCTTCCATACGGTGCGGGACATGTACGGCTTCCTAACCGAGTACTTATCCTCTCCGTAGTCCTTGTGCTTCATGCCATCGTGTACCGTGTAGCGCAAGTTAGGTAGTCCCGGGGGCCCACCGAGTAGTCGGTCCCGGTACCCACCGAGGTAGTGGGCCCACGTAGTTGTCGTTTGTGCTCATTGGCAAACGGTGTAATTAGGTGCATTTCGTTGTATCACGGTAAAATGAGACTTTTGGAAGGCATCTGCATCCGGAGTGACTGACCTTTTCCCCATGGTCCCAACACCTGAAAGCCTACCATCATGCCGTGAGCGAGGCACACCAATGGGGTTTTGTGGGTTCATATAACCCATGGCCCACTCCACTACTTCGATGGTCTCGTAGCCACGAACAATGGCTCCCTCCGGAAATAACCAGTTATGTACCAATGATTTCAGGAATCCATAGAATCTCTCATATGGAAACATCCGATGAAGGTAAGATGGGCCAAGGAACCGATTTCCCTCGTGAGCCGTGCTATTAGATGCGATATGAGATCAAAGAATGACGGTGGGAAGGTAGCTTCAAGCGGGCATAGGGTCTCGAAATGCCTCCTATCAAAGTCTAATAGTTTTTCCTCATCAATCACCTTCTATTCTATTGCATTAAAGAATAAACACAAGCTCGTGACCGCGTCACGAACCAGTTCTATCTTGATAGCTCTAAGTGCAACAGGAAGAAGAGTTGTCATCAACACATGGCAATCATGAGATTTCATCAAGTTGAAATTCATTTTCATGTCCTTCACCGACACTAGCCTCTTGAAGTTTGATGATTAGCCCGAAGGTACTTTCAAATCATGCAAAAGCGACGTAATTCTTTTCTCTCTCGCCTTTGACAAGGTGGTTGCGGCAACGGCAAGGTTCGTCCCCGTCTCTCGTTTCGTTTGCATAGAGCTCCGGCCTAATGCCCATCTCTTTAAGATCCCCCCTTGCACTTTTATGATCTTTTCCTTTGGACTTCGTTGTAGCAATGTTCCACAAGTAGCTTCACACACATTCTTATTGACGTGCATGTTGTCAATCGAATGACGCACATCCAACATCGGCCAATACTCTAGCTCCCATAGAATTGATTTCTTGTTCCACATTCCTTCTTCTTCTTCACCATCTCGTTTCTTTCTTTTGCCAAGGGTTTTTTCAGTGAGTTTGGGTAACTCCTCGATATTTTTGATGTCCTTGACTTTCAAGTGGACCAGATCTCCGATCACATGCAACGGCACCTCTCGATTCTCCTTTTCCCCATAATCCATGGCCCGGTATGGATGTTTCTTGCCGAGGAAACGACGGTGCCCCATAAATACGTATTTCTTTGAATGTCTTAGCCATATTGCGCAAGTATCTTCCAAGCAGTGTGGGCAAGCTGCACCTTTCCTTTTACTCTGGCCAGAGAGGTTGCGCTGAGCCGGGTTGTCGTTGATGGTGGTAAACAACATGCCATGCATTGTGAACTCCTCACGCTTGTACTCATCCCAAACCTCCAGCACACCAGGCTTCCACAATATCTTCAAGTCATCAACTAGTGGCCTCAAGTAGACATCAATACGGTTGCCGGAGTTGCTTTGGCCGGAGACCAATATTGTCGCATCATATATTTTTGTTTCTTGCATGCGGACGACGGGCCGGGTGCTATGTGTTGAGCTCGGTTACCAAATGGGTTCACTCCATCCGTGCTCATAGAAAACCGTATGCTCCTTGCGTCGTCAAACCATGGGAAGTGGGTATTAATGTTACCCCATTGCGCCGCATCCGCGGGGGTGTGTAAACTTGCCATCTTTCTTATAATTAAGCTCCTTTCGGCCTTTGTCATGCCAATGCAAGAGTTGGGCCTCCTTTCGTGTTGCGAACCATATTTTCAACCGAGGAGTGATGCAAAAATACCATGCCACCCTCACGAGAGCCTCTCTCGTTAGCCTTTTTCTTCTTGCCTCCGATCTCGCCGGGCTCGTTCTAGTCATCGCATTATTATCATCTCCACCATCCTTTTTCCTCTTGTACCGATCATAGCCACACTTGGGGCACTTGTCAAGGTCCGTGTCGGTGTTTTAGACCGGCGGCCCTACCAAGGGGAGGACCCGAGGTAGATGAATGTGGCCTCGCCGAGATCGGTAACTCGAAGGAAGAGACACGTGGCACACGATTTAGACAGAGTTCGGGCCGCAAGGTGCGTAATACCCTACGTCCCGTATGCTGCGTATCTCCGGATTGATTGGATGTGTTTACAAGATGATGCGTATGAGAGAGAAAGGTCCCTGCCTCGCCTTATATAGCCCGAGAGGCAGGGTTACAAGTCGGTTTGGGGAGAGAGTACTAGTCGGGTATGGCTAGGAGTTCTCTACATAGTGCGAGACATGTATAGCTTCCTATCCGAGTACTTCTCCATCGTAGTCCTTGCGCCCCACGCCATCGGGTGACGTGTGGCACAAGCCGAGTAGTCCCAAGGGCCACCGAGTAGTCGGTCCCGGTACCCACCGAGGTAGCGAGCCTAGGGAGGTCCATACGACAAGCCCCCGAGTACTTTATAGTCGAGTAGGATAGTTTCGACTAGTCTTCACGACCTTGACGAGTAGTCCTCAAGCGTCCCCGAGTACTACAAGTCAAAAGTCCTCAAGAGTATGTTGTGGTGATAGCCGAAGCTACCGTGCACAAACAATAAGAGGAAACAAAAGCTCAAGAACCAAAACCAGAATACAAAACAAAGGACAACCAAAACCTCTTTACTCAACAGGAGATTTCTCAAAAGTCTATCCTCTTTACAAGTGCCCTTCGTCTCCTTTTATAGGGAGGCGGACGGACTTTTACATTCCGAGAACACCCTCGTGTGAAACGGATCAAAACGAACGTGCTAGGCTATTTACGGGAAATCTCCAATTAGGTCTCCACGTAATCGGCGCTTCATGGTGTCACGCCGCAAATCGCGGCGCCTTTCTTGTTGTCATCACGTGCGCCTGTCGGGAGAAACCCTTCGATCTTTTGGAGATCCCCTTTCGCCTGGCACCTTTCATCACCTGAAACATAGAATCGCATTCAAACTTGAAATCGTTAGATGTTAGAGACGATGAAACCCCCCAAGCGAATCCCAGGCCGAGACTGTCTGGGTGAGCAAGATTCGCCTCTGGGGTTTCGTCGCTGAAGAAAACAATCAGCCTGACCGAGACCCTAACGCCCTGGGTTATTCTGAGCTCATTTGGCGGCTCCGCCGATGACGAAGGGTATAAGTCGAAAGACGGATTCTGAAAGACAAAAATGGATTCAAGGGCTCCTAGGGTTTCGCTGCTGGGCCTTTCGCATAGAAACTTGGGCAACTGAAGACACTCTTTTATTTTTGGTAAATGAAAGGCTTGATTCTGAATCCCCCCAACAGAGTACTTGAAGCATCCCGAGGCTGGAAGGTACTCCAGCTGATCCTTGAGTAGTCTTGAAGTCTTCTCGAGTAGTTCCCAAGTGTCCTCGAGTTCTCCTCTTGAAGGTCTTCAATAGTACTCGCTTTGTCTTGAAGAAGAAACCATATGGAAAATGCGATTCAAAGAATCGCATTCCATATGGAATGTAGCCCCCGAGCCTTAGGTCGAATCGTAGATTCAAGCTGAGGGTCAATCCGAAATTCTCGCCAAGATTGTCCCGCAAAATCCGGAGAAAAAGCCGAAGGACACATGGCACGGAGCCCCCGAGCCTTGAGTCGAGTACTTCCTTCGATTGTAGAATGTGTCCGAGTTGCTCGGGAGTCTTGTGATCACCCCGGAGGCTGAATAGACGTAGCCGAGCCCCCGAGATGAAGCGAGTCGACTACCGGAAGTTGAAGAGTCGGGCGGCCGCCGCCGAGTCACCGCCGATACTTATCCATCCGGCCGTTGCGGCGCCGCCGGTTGGCTTATAAATAGAAGACGAAACTATTAGGATTTTCCATCTTCCACATTCGCGGTCGGTTGAAATAGATCTAGCTAAGACTTAGCCACTCGAGCACACCGGCCACCGCTCCCTAGGCCATAGATCCACGCGCGCCGCCGCTACTTGCCTCCGAGAGAAGCCCCCGAGCGAATGCGAGTAAAAACCTCGGTGCACTTGGAGGATGAAGGCCTCTCCATCGAAGAGCATGAAGACCGGCGCCGGGAAGAAGAGGTCCCGTGATGAAGCGGGCCGGATCCGCCCGGGGGTCAACGCCACTAACCTCTCCCCCCGCACCCAAATCCGAACAAGGAATGGAAGAAATCCAAGGCGAAGACCGAAGACCCGCCGGCGCCCGGTGAACGGCGGTTTCCTCTCGCGAGAAGGAAATGGACATGTGGCGCGTCGCCGCGGGAGATCCAGATCCAATGGAGAAGCATCCCGACAAGATCCCAATGTTCGCGCGGTTCGTGGAGCGCGGGCTGGCTCTCCCGGCGAGCGACTTCTTCAAAGGTCTCCTCAAGTACTACGGTATCGAGTACTTGAACCTCAACCCCAACGGAACCTTTCACGTCTTTGTCTTCATCCACTTCTCGCGAGGCCTTCGTGGGGATCAAGCCCCACTGGGTGCTGTTTCGAAAATTCTTCCGCTTGAAGCCGCAGCCGAGCGCCAACGACCCAAGAGTAGTCGGAGGAGCCGGCATCCAGATGCGCGAGGACGCCGCCGAGCAGTACCTGTCGTACAAGCTCATCGACTCCAACCAGGATTGGAAGTCGAAATGGTTCTACATCACCAACCACCACCCGGAGCTGCCGAAGCCGAGCGGGAAGCAGCCAAAGCATCAGCCCTGGTGGAACACGGAGCCGACGATGCAGGAGGGTATTCAACTACCCGAGCTGCTACAGAAGATCAAGGCTTTGAGAGAAGCCGGGCTGAGGGCCCGAAGACCATGTGGGGTTCGAGGACCGGTGGATGGTCGCTTCCTTGTGTGATGAGTGATTGACAACATTGTGTCGACCGATTCTTGGCTAAGTATTGCGGGTGCGGGTTGCGGCTTGACTTGTGTTGGTGCAAGTGAAGAACAAGCACGAAAGGTCGTTACCGGTGAGGCCTCCGGGGTGTGGAGAAGACAAGTAGGCTTCGTTCGAGGGACCCGGTGGCCGGCGGGGGTCAAGTGCGGGCCGCAAGGTGTCAAGAACAACAAGATGAAGTCGGTGGATGGTTTCTTGGTTGAGCCACAAAACCAAGGTCGAGCCGGAACTTCGTGGGAGTCAAGTCATGAGTGGTGATTGGCGGAGGCTACATCAAGTTCACGGGGTTTGCGGTGGTTCACCGGGAAAATCACCGGGTTACTCGGCCGAGCCACAAAGCCGAGACCGAAGACCGGGTGTGGTCGTCGGGCCGAAACCGGCCCGACCGGTTTGGAGAACCGGTCCGACCGGTTTGGGGTCGCGAGGGTGCCGAAGCTTCGAAGCGGAGGACACGCGTCGGGATCGCAAGGCTAGCGTCGAGGCTACGCGGAGTGCGGTAGCTGGGCATCCGTCCGATGGTGCTAAGAAGACAAATTCCCAAAGTGCCCTTGGTGGGCTTGTATCCCTAGTTATTAAATAAGGGTATTTTAGACTTTCGGTTGCCTCCATATAACCCATGAATTGATAGGATGGCAGCCATCTCTTGGAACCCTAGTTCATTTGCTTTCCTATTTTCCCTTCCTATTTTCTTAGGATTTCCATAGGACTAGCTTGAGAGCTTCATGGTGAGATCTTGTTGAGAGGGTTGGATGATCGGGCGGCAAGCTAGACCTTGTATGAACCTTCGGCGTGGTTCCTCAAGGTTTGGATGTGTTGTTCCGGTTGTTCTTGGTGGTGATTTTCGGTGCCCTTTCTTGGTGATTTTCTCGAGGTGTTTTCGGGACCTTGCTCTTGGGGATTTGATGGGGGAAATTTGTGGGAACCCTTCGTGGTTCCGTGGGCCGTGATTCCCCTCCCAAATTCGTGAGCTAAGGGGCTCGATTTTGGTCGTTTCGGTGTTTTAGGATTGGAGGTGCTCTTGATGGTTGACTTTCGATTCCTCTTGATTGAGTGGGTTTTGGGACCGAGCTTCTAGCCAAGGGTAGCCCATGAGGTACCCCATCTATCCCCAAAGCCTCACTTTGATCCGTGGAACGAATCGGGAGATCGATTGGAGGAAGTGTTGAGTTTTTCGGGCGGGGGCCGTGTGAAGGACCGATACGGCGAACCACGAGGGGGGGGGAGTGAATAGGAGCCGATAAAAATTCTTCTCAAAGGAGATGGAAACTCCAACAAGATGAACACGGCTTCCAACACACGTCTTCGACTCACTACCCAAATTTGCCAAGCCCACGTAGCCACCGGTGTGCCACCGGACCTAGGAACCAACACACAACCTTCCGACCCGAGAACGCAGCAGAACACCAAACCTCGAGTCCACTGACCAACACCGGTCAGACCAGTGAGAACCACCGGTCAGACCAGTCCCTGCTGGTGAAACTTGGCGACTTCCACCAAGTGGCTCCACACCGGTCAGGCCGGTGCGACACACCGGTCAGACCGGTCTAAGCCCGAAAGCCCCCAAATCGCCAAACAAAGCCAACCGACCTCCAAACCGACCCAAACTCGGAACGGCCCCAACACGGGACAACAAACAAACACAACCGGACGTTCACCCGAGCAAAAACCCACCGAGGGTTGCACCGGTCAGACCGGTCAAGAGCACCGGTCAGACCGGTGTAGCCTGGGCAGCTCGGGATGAACAGCACCCGCGGGTCAACTCCCCCAAATTCAAACCTCGATCTCCCGAATCGCTCCACGGACTTGAAAAAGACTTTGGGGACAATAGGAACACCTCATGAGGAGTCCATAGCCAAGTTTAATCCCACCAAAACTTGTCCAAAAAGGAGGAATCGAAGAAATCCCGCCAAGAGCACCTCAAACCCTAGAACTCGGAAAACCTCAAAATCGAGCCCCTTTACTCACGGATTTGGGAGGGGCATCACGGTACCCCAAAGAACCACGAAGGGTTCCCACAAATTTCCCCCATCAAATCCCCAAGAGAAAGGTCCCGAAAACAACCCAAGAAAAACACCAAGAAGGGGCTCCGAAAATCACCACCAAGAACAACCAGGAACAACACAACAAGGCCTTAAGGAACCACGTCGAATCATCTATACATGCCACAAAGGATCATACAAGGTCTAGCTTGCCGCCCGATCATCCAACCCTCTCACAAGATCTTACCATGAATCTCTCAAGCTAGTCCTATGGAAATCCTAAGAAAATAAGAAGGGAAAATAGGAAAGCAAATGAACTAGGGTTCCAAGAGCTTGGCTGCCATCCTCTCACCACATGGGTTATATGGAGGCAACCGAAAGTCTAAAATACCCTTTCTTAATAACTAGGGATACAAGCCCCTCAAGGGCGCTTTGGAAGTCTTCAAGCTTTCTCCATTGGATGGATACCCGCGACCGCAATCCGCTAGCCTCGACGCAAGCCTTGCGATCCCGACGCGTGTCCTCCGCTTCGAAGATTCCGGACGCGCGTCATCGCACACCGGTCGACCGGTGCTCCTCACGGTCGGACCGGCCGACCCACCGGTCGACCGGTTTGGCACTGCGTTGCAAAGACCGTCTTCGGTTCTCCGATATTGGCTTTGTGGATCAACCAAGGAACCCGGTGGTTTTTTGGTGAACCACCGAAACCCCGCGAACTCGGTGTAGCCTCCGTCAATCTCACTCATGACTCGGCTCCCACGTAGTCCCGGCTCGACCTTGGTTTTGAGGCTCAACCAAGAAACCGTCCACGACTTCACCTTGCTGTTCATGCCACCATGTGGCCCACACATGACCCCGCCGGCCACCGGGTCCCTCGAACGAAGCCTACTTGTCTTCTCCACACCCGGAGGCCTCACCGGTGACGACCTTTCGCGCTTGTTCCGCACCCGCACCAACACCGGTCAAGCCGCAACCCGCACCTCGCGTACTTAGCCAAGAATCAGTCCACACAACGTTGTCAATCACTCATCACACAAGGAAGCGACCATCCACCGGTCCTCAAACCACACATGGTCCTCAATCTCCCCCTTGATGAGTGCATTGACAACACCCACACAAAAGTAAAAAGAGAGAAAAGAAAAAGAAAAGAAACGAACAAAAAGAAACTCCAACAAGCGATCGAAAGCCAAACAAAGGCAAAGAGCAAGATCACTTGAAGAAGACAAGTCTCGAACCCCTTAGGCAAGGGCAACGTGTTGACGGTTGAAAACTCGTGCTCAAGTTCACAGCAAGCCTATGGCTGACTTGGTGCCTTTTTCACCAAGGAGGGTTCTCCCTAGATTTGTCAATCCAAGGATCGGAAGCAAACTCCTAGGATTCTCCATCTAACCTATTGATCTAGCCTAACATGAAGCATTGATTGCATAACAAGATAAACCTTAAAGATGTATGAATTATAGCATAAGGTTGATTGCATCCATGAACGTAGACAAGGTAAAGAGCAAACAAGGGAAACTAAAGCCTATCATCTTCTAGTCGTAGTTCCAGCCAAAAGAGCAAGCGCGACAAGCATATCATCCAAAGCCATCTTTAAACTACTATCCTCCATCCGATTCCGAAAATGCCCGCCTTTCGGAACCCCCGTTCGTCACAACGTATTCCTATTCATGCGGGTAGTCTACGGCGAGTTCGATAAGAACAAGTTGAAATCACTTGGTCGGTCCGGTATGCACCTCTAGCCACCGCGGCTACAAGAGCACCCTATGTAATCTAGCTATAGACTATATTGGGGAAGAAGCATAACCAAGAAGAGAAACAAAATCATCGAGGGAGGAATCGAGTCATTAAAAGATCGGATGACATGGAGTACTTAACTCACATAATAAATGCGTTTAGATCATCTCCACCGAGTACATACCGTTGATGACCTCAACTAGCTACGGAACTCCGCCATGGCTCAACCATGCAAGGCGGCCATGGCGGCTAGGGTAGGCCTAGGTCATCTCCTAGACGACTTCGAGGACTCGCAGCGGCCGTCGTCACTCTCTCCTAGGTTTCGCTGAGTTCCTGTGGATGGCTGGATGGATCAACCCTCCTTGGGCGCCCAAGGGGTGTATTTATGCCCTTGGGGAGCCTTGGGGAGCCTTGGGGCGTGCTCCACCTTGCCTTGCACGAGATCTTCCTTGGGAGAGAAGGGAACTTGGTTTCCATAAAATCAGCCTCGTCCAGATTTTCCCGATTCGCAGCCCTTCCTTGCGGGCACAATATCTCCCACGTTCGGACTCTAAATAATGCAAATTCGTTATCCTGGTTGTATGGCACGAAATTTCCTCCAACTTTGGAATTCATTTCTTTCTTTGGAAACGAGGATAAGATCTCCAAATCGTCCTTGGAAGATAATCTGTTCTGATTTCGGACTGACTGCGCAGCAGGGATTTCGAGGGTCATATCTCCTAGCTCCCTTATCCGAATTGGGCCTTCCACATATCCAAATCGAAGGTATCGTCGATGCCCACAACTTTGGTAGTCAAACTTTTGCCATTAGAGGACATTTAAGTCTCTGAATCTGCACCGAAAGATCATGCTGTCCTGGGTTGCGAGAATATCTCTCAGGCTGAGTTGATCTCGTTGGTAAACATCCAAGTCCCCAGAGTTTTCCGTGTTGATGCTTTGGTCCTTGTATCATTTGGAGTCGTGTTCACTTCATGTCTTGACTTGTGACGGGCTTCATGATCTTCTCACAAAGTGCTTGATTAACTTATCCCGAAAGTCTCCTCTTTAACGTTAATTTATCGCGTAAACAACAAACTCCAAAATCGACATGCGGGAGTGAACTTGATACCTCGGGGGGTTAGTACCATTGGTTAGAATATCAAATACGTGCAAATGTTGACGGTAAACTCATAGCTAGGTGTCCCAAAATCGACCGTCAACATCTCCCCCATGCTTAAACCTTGCTCGTCCTTGAGTAAGTTTTCAATGGATAAGCATTGCCTTTCATTGTTCATACCCCGCACTTGATCACACATGAGAAAGCATAATGCTCTCCAAGTTTATATTTGTTAAAATTCCATAATGTAACTAGTTGTTATCTCTATGGAGGTTAGATATAATTTAAGCTCTTTCCACAATTAATCAATCATGCTCCACAAAATTCGAATAGGTCTTAGAAACTTTTGAAGTGAAGAATGAGGTGAATAAAAGAGCTAAACCAAGTACAAAAATTTAAACCTTCTTGCATCTTGCTCATGAACTCTCATCTCACAACACTCTCAAGCTTACTTGATCTATATCCTTTCCCTCTCATGTTTGTAGGTGGAAGGGTTTTATTTGGAGCTCATAGGAAAGTTTTTATCCTACCAAGATGCTAAAGTTGAGACTATTATCAAAACAAGGAAAGCTTCTCATGGACTTATCATGACTCGTCAAAAAGGTCATTGGAAAAATAATGTTCACAAGAAGGGGGAAGAGAAAGAACACACTTTTAGATAGGTGGACATGTGCAAATAGCTAAGAATGATCCCGAGGCCCCAACGAAGTCCTCGTTATCGATTGCACATGGTTGGAAAAATGAGTATGGGTCTTGATCTTGAAGTCCTTGGAAAATCCTTGAGCAACTAGAGAACCGGGGGAGATTATTATTACTCTATTTTTTCTTTTTTTCTTATTTTCCTCCTTTTTTTCTTCTTCTTCTTTTTTTTTTTGACATGTGAGGTACTTTGGATCTTTTTTGTTTTGTCCTCTTATCTTATTCATATTTTTATCTCGCCTAGAACTCGAATTTGCATAGTACCTACCTCCTCCCCAATGCTTTGACGTTTGCTCGTCCCCGAGCAAAGAGGAAGTGGTGTTAAGGCAGGTACCGGATGTCTTGATGAGAGGGAACTTGAATCTTCCCTTTGAAGCACCTTCTTGTGTTGTGTCGATTTGATACTCAAGTGATAGGTTGGTAGGTCAAGGAGCTTAACACAAAAGATGATGTTGGTTTAAAGGGTGGATATCAGGCGAGATTTGCAAAGCTTCCGATGTGGGAGCTCACAATGCACGAATAGAATAGGCTAGCAAAAGATAAATTACGCAAAAAATGGAATGACCAGCTTCTTAGTCACTAGCCAAAGAATCGAGCCTTGAATCAATTCACCCAACATTAACTCTTGTAATCTATGGTTGCACTCTTTATATAAGTCTTTGGATAGGTAGAGCAAAATTCAAGAGGTATTAATGACAAGGTTAGCATGACTTTTAGCAAAAAGTAATATGTTCTTCGACCCATCCAAAGTTGAGAGCATAAAAGAAACCATGGGTCTTTATTTTTATCATGACCTCCACAATAGATTAAGCTAGTATTTAATTAAGTTCAGTTTTGTATTCGAGAGAGCAATAGCTTAATCATACATAAACAAGCACAAAGTTTAAATAAAGTGGCAACGATCATCATATATCAACAAGCAAGATCAAGCCAAAATTATTTCATCAAGATGAGCACAAGGTGATGACAATAAACAAAAACTAAAACTAGGTTGTACTCCTAGAAGCCATGTTATTTAACGAGAGAGACATACAAAAGTTGCATCTAAGGTTGTTGAAGGCATATACAAATATACAAGCATTTAGAAATACAAGGACAAAGAGGGGGTTGAGGAATTGTTAGCGTCCTTTGATGCTTGTGATGTATCGCGCCCTCCCCCATGCTTAAGCATTGTGCCTAGCATGGAAGAAGGAAGATCGGCATCCGTAGCAATCGTGATCCTTGAACTCCATGTGGTCTTCTTTCTTCCACCAAGTCTTTCCCCATGCTTAGCATGTTGCTAGGCACGGAATACGATGAACCATCTTAAAACTCTTGAAGTCCCACCGCCATGCGTGGAGATCATCATCACATTGTTTACTTTGTTCGTCCTTCAATGTCCGCCCTTTGCCACGAGTCTTGCTCCCAAATGTTCTCATCTCATCTTCTCCTCCTTCCATGTTGTCCCTTACCGCTGGTTCATCTTCCATGAGTTTTTCTTCTACTTCCAGAACTGAGTATGCACTGAATAATAGCTCCATTGCAAAGTGCTTGAGATTATATTTCCAATGAGTGGCCATTCATCCCAATCGACTCCGAACAAGAGAGTTACGCCCTTTTTACTTTGGTGGTGCAAGCTGTCCCGGGCTGATTTCAGAATGTGTGACGCCCAAAGATTTGGTTGTAACTTCTTGCACAGGTCTCCTAAAATGTTGATTCTTAATGCATTGGAAAGTAGACTTAATGGAGCACTTCAATATCCAATTTTTACCTTTTGTACATCTCTGAACATGTGCTTAATCTTGATGAAAATAGCAGTGCTCCTTTCGGGATTTTGGAGGTGTTGATGATCTTGATTTCAGCTTATCACGAACTCATGGGAGTGATTCACCATGCCCGCAAAATAACTATAAAGCACAAAGTACCCCCGAGGTGACGGTCGGGGAATACTCACCCTAAGCCAACAAACCACGACATCCCTACGATCTTCACTTGTGGCATAGTTAATCTAGCGAAAATCCTAATGGGTGTATGTGAGTGCAAGTGTGTATGCAAAAGAGAGGATGGTATAAAAACAAAATAATGTTTACACCAAATACTAAGCTCCATGCTTACAAAGTGGTTGCCAAACTTTCTATTCCCATAGAGATTTGTTAACCAAGGTCAAAATACCATGTTCATCCCAAGATCAATAATTCTTTATAGTGCAAGAAAAGTATGGCGCATTGCTATGTTTATAAACCAACTAATGAAACATGATAGCTCAGGATATAAGACTAAATGATGGTGGTCTCCAATCATGTCTAAACACCATGTTTACACAAGATTGCAAAAAGAAAAATGCCCATATCGTCATATGAAGCAATAACATAGGTACGAAAGCATTCGTCATAAAGCTTCACAAGATCCCAAGCTAACATAAAATGGATGATGACAAAGAGATGGATGCAAAATACAAATGCAGAAAGTTAGCACAAACAAACATTAGCAAGGTTTGAAAAAAACACTTTCGATGTGTTCCATAATAAGCAAAGGACAAAGCTTGATCTCACACTTCATACAAAGTAAGCATTGTCAACAAGGAAGTCACCCATCGAAAAGAATCAATCAACCAAACTAACAAGGTTTAAGGGTAGGTTATGGGTATCTTATATTTTTGGCTCAAATGAGGATTTTGAAGAGAGAAAGTCAAGTACAGAAATTCTAACTAAGGTGGTCCTTGAGTCTTTCTACAAACCTATGGTTTTAGGATGTCTATAGGTAGGGGAAGTTTTCCTAAGGATTTTATGGGGAGGCTAGTCAAAGTTTTTAATTAATAAAGAGGAAAGGGGTAGACTTGTTCAACCCCGAGGGTGAGAGCCCTCGGTCAACTCAAAAAATCCTACCTCTATAGGCTATGGTTTTTCGTGGGGGTTATTGTTAACACCAAAATTTGGTAAGGAGTCCGACTTGTGGGTCCGACTCGATGAGGAGTCCGTCCGGTGGAAGGAAAGGTTTTTTCGGATGTATTCGGCGAAAGATCCGCGGTCGGTACGTGCGCTTCCGTTCGGCAAGGGAACAGTTGAGCTGATTTCGCGGGATTGGACGGTGACGTGGCTCAAGCAGGAAGGACGAATGGATGGATAAGCGATCAAGCTTAGAGATAAGTTAGGCAACAAATCCATTCGAAGTTGTACTTAGCAGGGTATAAATATGAGCCCTAAATGTATGTAACGAACACAATCATTCTTCAATACAAACCGGCCTTACGCCAAACCCTAGAGTCCATTTGTCGTGACGTCGAGTTCTTCGAGAGGGTTCATCGATCCGTCGACCTCCGTGAGTACCGGCAACCTTGTATCATATCTAGTATCATGCGGTGGATTTAGATCTGATGCAAGTAGTCTTGATACCATGCTTCGTGTCATGCGGTAGATTCAAGCTTGGTTCAAGAAGGTTTCTTGTTAGGTCATGAGCCATGCGGTAGGCTAAGATCCGGCTTGAAGCTAGTTATCGGCTCGTTGGATTTTAGCAAGATCCAATAGATTCATTAAGTTACCCCGTGTTGCTTTGAGTTTTTGCTTTACATTTAAATTCATGTAACACCTTTTTGCCCAATCTAGATGGGTTTGGATCGGCTTTTTACCTTTTGGTGATCCTTATGCGAGTCAAGTTCGTGCTTTGAGTTATTTCAACACGTGGATCACGTGCTCTTCGGATAGACGAAACCGAATCGATCTAGGTTGCTACGTGTTGCGGGTTCAAACTTGCCAACGTTTGTATAAATCTTGAAAGAACTGAGTATCACGCGGTAGATGCAGGTTTTTGGTTTGCTTTGGAGCTAGTCATCCGGTGGATTAGATTTCAAATCAATCTGATAGATTTATTTTACTTGGTAATGTTTGTTCCTTCTTCATGGACCCTGAATCGGTACATTCACCGTATTCGGTTATGTTTCTCACGAGTAGAACACGTGTGTATTTCATGCTTTAAATAATGTATGCTTTTAGCTTTCCATATTTAGATTGTATCATGCGGTGGATAGATCTATTTGTGGAAAGTGGTGCGATCCCCATGCAAGTTGTATCATGCGGTGGATAGATTTGTTTGGCATCGTACCTAACAGATTTTAAAGTACCTAGACATGCGGTAGACTAGTGCTTTAGATCTATGCATGCTTGTTCATTACATGTTTATGTTCGTGCTTTACTTCATTTATTTATTTAATGTTGATCACCACGGGGATCGGTCGTGATCTCACGCACGTGCATCTTTGTCCAAACAAAGACCTATCGCCGTCATGCTTATGTCATCCATTCGGCTATGTTACTTTTTCTTCTTTAAGCTCCCGAATGGTGTCAGTTTGCTGCCAGATAGCTTTCCATAGCTATATGTCGTCTTACTTGGCTTCGTGGCCGTAAATATGGAACTGTCTGGTACCACCCGGCAAGTTCCAAGCTTTGGTATCTAACTACTTTCTCTTTTTTGTTAATTTTCGAGGAAAAATTGACCGGCACGTCTCGTGATTCTTTGCGCGTGTGAAGCCGGCTTGTTCGGCTTGCCGTGTGTTTGGCGCTAGGAACATTTTGCGTCAACACACTTTTTGGCACGCCTGAGGGACCTAGCCGAAAAGATCGAGATGCTCGAAATTGCGGATATCATGGATGTCAACATTGAGGACCTCTCTCCTGAACAACGGCAGCAGCTCCAGAACGCCGTGGACCAATTCCAGCAGAAGTGTCTGCTGTCCTTCAAGAAGAACAGAAGTGGCGTCCCCTACCTGAAGAATGACATGCCCAGGGTATTGTTGCCAGGGGAGAGCGATGCCACGACCCTGCAGGAGAGAGAGGAATGCCTGCAAGCGTTCCGGGATTCTGCGGATCACGTTTTGAGCAAGCACCACAAAGCTTTCCTTGGTGCGTTCCAGCAAATGATGGTGGCTGTCTTTGGCCCAGGCATGGAGCAGGCATTCAGTAAGGCACCCATCCAAGGGGGCACCGTGGAATTGGGCGAGTCAAGCTCTCAACCACCATTACGGAGCCAGCCGGTCCAGCCTCCTCCTCAGACTGCTGGGAGTCAAGCTTTTCCAGCCTCCTCCACAAGGTGCGGGAGGTCGGCCATCTCAACCCCCGCTGCAGCAGCGGGGAGGACGACCGGTTCGGCCCACCGCCACGGGGCAGCACGGGTCAACTCCGTGCAACGGCCCGAACCCGTACCAACCCACGTACGGGGACTTGGCATTCGGCTCGCCCGGGGCCCCGCTCGCTTCCGGCCACGGGATTGCTCCGGCGAGCAGCGCGGCACAAAGGAATCTCTACGGCGGAGGCTACCACGAAGTGGGGAACTACGGTGCCATAGACGCCTTCCCGCATCCGGTTACACACCGCTGCGGGCACACGGGAGGACGACGCCTCGGGCGAGAAGATGGCCGAGTTGATGCGAACCGGTTCGGCCTCAAGCCAAAGATGCGGGGACACCGCCTACAAGCCGCCGTTCCCGAGTGGTACTTCAACGTTCTCCTTCCGCCAAGGGTGAAACCTCCGATGGAATTCACGAAATTTTTCGGGCAAGACGACACAAGCACGGTGGAGCACATTGCTCGTTACCCGATGCGGCTCGGAGAATGCTCACCGAGGAAGCGTTCGGGGTCGATACTTCCTCGCGTCACTGACGGGCCCGGCATTCCAGTGGTTCTCGTCCTTGCCCCCTGAGTCAGTTAGCAGATGGAAGGACCTGGAACGGAAATTCCACGCCCACTATTTCAGCGGCAGCTCGAGAAGAAGCTGATCGACCTTGCCACCCTGAAGCAGAGGCACAGCGAGACGCCATTGGAATTTCTCAGGAGGTTCAGGGAAGTTAAGGGCATGTGCTTTTCGCTCAACTTGCCAGATGACCAGTTGGCCGACATGGCCGTTGCCGGGATGCTGCCGGCCGTGCGTGAGAAGCTGTTTGGCATGGAGTTCGATAATCTGGGGCAGCTGTCCCAAAAGCTATCGTTGATGAGCAACCAAGCGTACGACTTCAAGAAGGATGCCAGGTTCGGCAAACAGCACGACGTGGCCGACATTTACAACCGGTTCTCCGGACAAGGCCGACCCGTTGGAGGATTTCGATGATGAACAAGATGTAGTCGTGGCCGAGATCATGTGGGGAAAAGAGCCATTGACTATGGATTAGCGCGGGTCAAGCGGACCAAGGGCACCTACGACTTCGACATCACGAAAGCCGACAAGTTATTTGAGCTTACGGTAAAGGAAGGCCGAATCGGGGCCGCCTCGAAGGGCATTCCATGCTTCGGCCCGATGGAGTCAAGGGGTAACGTTCATTGCGGCTTCCACGACGGGGACTCGCACTCCATCAACGACCGCAGGGGTCTTCGGGATGAGGATCCAGAGAGCCATCCGGGAGGGGCACCTCCAATTTGACAACAAGATGAAGCCTGGATGGCCACCCCTTCCCTCGAACATGGTAGGCTTTTCCGTCAATATGGTGACGGCCGAGGAGAAGGGCAAGGTCAAAGTCTTGACCTCGGCCCGGGGCTAGACGAGATGGAGCAGGTGGACCGGAGCGTCAAGTAACTCTGGAACAGGTGCATGGAGAAGCCCCCCGCATTCTCAAAAGCCACATCGAAATCGGGGAATCATCCAAAGCCAAACCCAGGGTGACCACGCGTATCCTCCTCAACAAGTGGCAGCGCCAGTTGGAAAAAGAGCGCTACCAGAAGCGAAGATACGAGGAGGAGAAGCGCAGAGCCGAAGAGGAAGCACACAGAAGGGACCTGGAGCAATACATGCGCGAGCAGGAGCGCGCGCACTGGGGATGTGCGTTCTTCAAGCACTGTTGGAACGAGGGTCTGAAGCTGCCCACGGCGAGGACGCGCCCCGAATGCGGTGACGTGTATTTTGAGTACGAGCGAGAGACTGCCAATCGCCGATCCGTCCATGAGAGAATTGGAAGGATCCATCCTAACGAGGATCGGCGCCAAAAAATTGAAATCATTGATCATCCCAGAAAAGGCAAGCTGATTTAAGGTGGGCCGATCAAGAGGAGGACGAGGACAAGTACATCCGGCAAAACGGGCAATGGTGCCCTCCGGCCTAAGGAGAAGTCGAAGAGACGGGTTCAACGCTTGAGGAACCGTGAACCGAGACAGTCGGGATTCAAACAAGGCGGTGTGGCGTCCAAAGGATCAACCCGAAGGGTCAAAGCGTTCGGCTCCAACATGCATGGTATATTTTCTCGCCGAATGAGTTTATGGCTCCGCTAATCGGGTTGTGCGAGAAGAGGCGTCCCTAGATGATGAGCAGATCGAGGGGATGATGGCGCAGCTGGTGCTAGCCAAGCAGGCCATCTTCGACAAACCGGCCAAAAATCGACACATGAGGCCGCTGTACTTGAGGGGATATGTCAATGGCAAGCCATTGACCAAGATGTTTGTCGACGGTGGAGCGGCAGTCAACGTAATGCCGTACACCACCTTCAAGAAACTTGGCATGGGCCCTAGCGATCTGACGCCTACAAGCATAATACTGAACGATTTCGCCGGGGAATCCTTCGGACACAAAGGGATGCGCTCACGTGGATCCGATGATCGGGTCCAAGACATCGCTCACGACCTTCTTTGTTATCGAAGGTAAAGGAGCCTACAACCTACTGCTTGGACGGGACTGGATTCATGCCAATTGCTGCGTCCCATCCACCATGCATCAGCAGCTTATCCAGTGGGTGGATGATGATATTGAGGTCGTCCAAGCGAGATGACTCCGTGAGCGTTGCGAACATGGAACCGGCTTTGCGGGAATACCAAGGCATTGATTGTTTCTCGGGGAAAGAGCGGGGAGAAGGTTCTCGTTGAACCCGTCGGCACGATCAACCGCCGATTCAAGCGGTCGGCTCTTATAGTAATTTTTAATGGAAAACCCCATCGATGGCACCGATGGCAAGTTGGGGCGAGGATTTATGTCGGCTGATAAATTAGAAGAAGTTGATATTGGAAGCGGTGATAAGCCAAGGCCGACGTTCATCAGTGCAGACTTGCAACCAGACTTCAGGGAGGAACTAATCAAGCTGCTCAAGGAATACAGAGATTGCTTCCCTGGGATTATTCGGAGATGCCTGGACTGGATCGTTCCATCATTGAGCATAGGTTGCCCATCAAATCTGGTTTCAAACCGTACAAGCAACCACCCCGGAAAATCTACAAGGATGAGGTATTGGCCGATGTGAAGAAAGAAGTTGAAAGATTACTTGATGCAAACTTCGTTCGGCCATGCAGATATGCGGAGTGGATTAAAGATTACTTGATGCAAACTTCGTTCGGCCATGCGAGATATGCGGAGTGGATTTCTAACATTGTCCCCGTTTACAAGAAGAATGGAAAA
Source organism: Cenchrus americanus (assembly GCA_947561735.1). NCBI lineage: Eukaryota > Viridiplantae > Streptophyta > Magnoliopsida > Poales > Poaceae > Cenchrus > Cenchrus americanus. The sequence goes on from OX387243.1 coordinate 108,720,363, forward strand.
ATGAGGGTCCGCATAGATTTCGGGGACTTGAACGAGCTACTCCGATGGATGGTTACCCCATGCCTATTGCCGATTTGTTGGTTGACGCCGCCGGCCGGCATAAGGTCATCGGTTTCATGGACGACAATGCGGGATACAACCAAATTTTCATGGTAGTAGAGGATATATCGAAAACGGCCTTCGGATGCCCCGGTCATATAGGCTCGTTTGAATGGATAGTCATGACTTTTGGATTGAAGAATGCCGGTGCAACTTATCGGCCGAGCCATGAATTACATCTTTCACGAGTTGATCGGCAAAGTTGTTGAAATTTACATCGATGATGTGGTGATCAAGTCCCTAAGTCATGACACACATTTGAAAGATGTGAAAAGGACCTTGGAATGTACCCGAAAGCATGGTTTGAAGATGAATCCAAATAAGTGCGCTTTTGGGGTATCAAAGTTGGAGAATTCTTGGGATTTTTGGTCCACGAAGGGGGGGGGGTTGAAGTTGGCAAGAAGAGCATGAAGGCCATCGATGAAGTTGTTCCGCCAACTAATCTCAAGGAGTTACAATCACTGCTCGGCAAAATTAACTTCGTGAGGAGATTCATTTCAAATTTGTCACAGAAAGTTTTGCCATTCTCTCCATTGCTGAAGCTAAAGAAAGATCAGAAGTTCACGTGGGGCGACGAACAACAAAAGGCTTTTGATGAGATCAAGCAGTACATGAAGGAGCCGCCAGTGCTGGTCCCTCCTCAGCTGGAGAAGCCTTTCAAGTTGTACGTGGCGGCCGATACCCAAACCATTGGATCGGCCCTTATTCAAGAATTCGAAGGGAAGGAACGGGTAGTAGCATATCTTAGCCGAAAATTACTTGATCCCGAGACCAGGTATACGGCCGTAGAGAAGGCGTGTCCGTGCGTATCCTACTCGTGTACAAAGTTTCGGCACTACTTGTTGAATGCCGAATGCACCTTGTGTATTCCAAGTTTGATGTAATAAAACATATGTTATCTATGCCAATTTTGAACGGCGGGATTGGCAAATGGATTTTGGCTTTATCGAGTTCGAGTTGAAGTTCGAATCGGCAAAAGCTATCAAAGGTCGGATCATTGCCGATTTCATAACCGAACATCGTGATCCGTCAATTGATTTGCTTGAAATTACCCCTTGGGCTTTATATTTTGATGGATCATCATGTGGTAAAGGTGGGGGAGTAGGGATCCTACTAATTTCGCCTAGGGGTGAGATGTTTGAATTTGCCATCCCTATACGGCCCACCGTTACGAACAATCGGGCCGAATACGAAGCATTACTTCGAGGGCTTCAATATTTGAGAGAAGCCGAGGCCGTTTCGATTGAGGTTTATGGAGATTCGTAGCTGGTGATCAAGCAATTGAACGGACAATACGAATGCAAAAGTGAAGCACCGAGGAGTTACTACGAAGAATGCGGGGAAATCTTGAAGAGCTTTCCGTTGGTAACTCTCTGACATATTCCTAGAGAACATAACGAAGAAGCGAACAGAGTGGCTCGGCAGCGCCTTGGGTTACAAAGAAAACCAAGACGCGTTTGTCGCACTAGGGACGGATCTTGCGGAGGATGATTGGAGAAAAGAGATCGTCGACTATTTGAAGGATCCATCCCGAAAGGTCTCTAGGAAGCTCAGGTACAAGGCCATAAAATTCGTTCTTCTGGATGACAATTTGTTTTACAAATCATTAGATGGGGTGTTGCTACGATGCCTGGGTCCAGAAGAAGCGAAGAAGATGATGAGTGAAGTGCATGATGGGATATGCGGAGCACATCAATCGGCCTACCGCATGAAATGGGTTGTCAGGCAAGCTGGGTGCTTTTGGCCGACGATATTAGAGGATTGCTTTGAGTATTACAAAGGATGTCAGGATTGCCAAAGGTTTGGAAATATTCAAAGGGTCCCTGCATCAGCATTGAATCCCATCATCAAGCCATGGCCATTCAGGGGCTGGGGTATAGACTTGATTGGCCAGATTAATCCACCATCTAGCAAGGGGCATAAGTTTGTGCTTTTGGCTACAGATTATTTTACTAAATGGGTTGAGGCGATCCCACTGAAAAAGGTGACGTCAGAGAACATGGTTGAATTTGTCAAAGAGCACATCATCTATCGATTTGGAATCCCTCAGACTATCACAACTGATCAAGGGGCTCAATTCGTGTCCCTAGAGTTCAGAGAATTCGCCGAAAGCATGGGAATCAAATTGTTTAACTCTTCTCCCTATTATGCCCAGGCTAATGGTCAAGCAGAGGCTTCTAATAAGATCATGATCAAGCTAATACAGAAGAAGATCGATCGAAGCCAAGGAAATGACATTCGGTACTCGGTGAAGCATTATGGGCTTACCGAATGGCCCCTCATGGAGCTACAAAGACTTCTCCTTACGAATTGGTTTACGGGCATCATGCGGTTCTACCTTGGGAAATGCAATCGATTCAAGGAGGGTTGTGTTACGGAAAGATTTGAGCTTCAAGGATTACGGTGGCCTAATGATGGACGAGCTAGAGGATTTACACATGATCCGTCTTAGGGCCCTGGAAAACATTGAGAAGAACAACCGCGGGTTGCCAAGTACTATAACAAGAAAGTAAAAGTCGGGCAATTTGCGAAGGTGAAGGACCGATACGGCGAACCGAGAGGGGGGGGAGTGAATGGGAGCCGATAAAAATTCTTCTCGAAGGAGATCGAAACTCCAACAAGACGAACGCGGCTTCCAACACACGTCTCCGACTCACTACCAAGGTTGGTCAAGCCCACGTAGCCACTGGAGTGCCACTGGACCTAGGAACCAACACGCAACCTTCCGACCCGAGAAACGCAGCGAAAAAAACCAAGCCTCGAGTCTACAGACCCACACCGGTCAGACCGGTGAGCACCACCGGTCAGACCGGTCCCTGCTGGTGAAACTGAGCTACTTTCACTAAGTGGCTCTACACCGGTCAGACCGGTGAGACACACCGGTCAGACCGGTGGCGGCCCGAAAGCCCCCAAGACACCAAACGGGTCAACCGAGCCACCAAACGGACCCAAACTCGAAACAGCGGCACCTCGGGACAACAACGAACATACCAAGACGTTCACCCGAGCAAAAACCCACAAGGGCTTGCACCGGTCGGACCGGTCAAGAGCACCGGTCGACCGGTGTGGCACCGGGCAGCTCGGGATGAACAAGCACCCGCGGGTCAACTCCCCCCAAACCCAAATCTCGATCTCCCGAATCGCTCCACGGACTTGAACAAGACTTTGGGGATATCAGGAGCACCTCATGAGGAGTCCATAGCCAAGTTTAATCCCACCAAATCTCGTCCAAAAAGGAGGAATCAAAGAAATCCCGCCGAAAGCACTTCCAACCCAAGAACTCAAGAAACCCCAAATTCGAGCAACTTTTCTCACGGATTTGGGAGGGGAATCACAGCCCAAAGAACCACGAAGGGTTCCCACAAATTTCCCCCACCGAATCACCAAGAGAAAAGCCCCAAAAACACTCCAAAGAAATCACCGGAAGAGGGCTCCGAAAATCACCACCAAAAACAACCGGGTAAAACACATCCAAACCTTGAGGAATCACGCCGAATCATCTATACATGAAACAAGGATTCGTACAAGGTCTAGCAAGCCGCCCGATCATCCATCCCTCTCTACAAGATCTCTCCGTGAAGCTCTCTTGCTAGTCCTAAGGAAAACCTAGAGAAAATAGGTGGAAAATAGGAAAACTAATGAGCTAGGGTTCCAAGAGTTGGCTGCCAACCTCTCACCTCTTGGGTTATATAGGCGGCAACCGAATGTCTAAAATGCCCCTCTCTACTAACTAGGGATACAAGCCCCTCAAGGGCGGATTTGGAATTCTTGATGTCTTCACCATCGGACGGATGCCCGGCGACCGCACCCGCGTAGCCTCGACGCAAGCCTTGCGATCCCGACGCGTGTCCTCCGCTTCGAAGATTCCGGACTGCGTCGTCGCACACCGGTCAGACCGGTGCTCCTCACCGGTCAGACCGGTCCCCACCGGTCAGACCGGTCAGACCCACCGGTCAGACCGGTCCGGTGCTGCTGCACCTCCGTCTTCGGTTCTCCGGTCTTGGCTTTGTGGATCAACCAAGGAACCCAGTGGTTTTCTGGTGAACCACCGGAAACCCCGCGAACTCGGTGTAGCCTCCGCCAATCTCCACTCATGACTTGGCTCCCACGTAGTCCGGCTCGACCTTGGTTTTGAGGCTCAACCAAGAAACCGTCCACGACTTCATCTTCTTGTTCATGCCACCATGCGGCCCGCACTTGACCCCGCCGGCCACCGGGTCCCTCGAACGAAGCCTACTTGTCTTCTCCACACCCGGAGGCCTCACCGGCGACGACCTTTCGCGCTTGTTCTTCACCTGCACCAACACCAGTCAAGCCGCAACCTGCACCTGCAATACTTAGCCAAGAATCAGTCCACACAACGTTGTCAATCACTCATCACACAAGGAAGCGACCATCCACCGGTCCTCGAACCACACATGGTCCTCAATCTCCCCCTTGATGAGTGCATTGACAACACCCACACGAAAGTAACATAAGAGAAAAGGAAAAGAAAAGAAACAAATAAAAAGAAACTCCAACAAGCGATCGAAAGCCAAATAAAGGCAAAGAGCAAGATCACTTGAAGAAGACAAGTCTCGGACCCCTTAGGCAAGGGCAACGGCTCGACACATTCGAGACAAAGCAAAGCTCAAGCAAAGAGCACAAACCACCGAATCAAAGCTCGAAAATTCTCAAAGAGCTCCCCCGCACACATGCAAACTCCCCTGAACCAATGCAACTCCCCCTGGACGAAAGCATGCAAGAAACCACATGAAACAGGGCAGCTGCAGCAACTTCAGCTCACACCGGTCAGACCGGTCATCACCACCGGTCAGACCGGTGCCTAACATATGTACGGGACCAGCACTCACACCGGTCGGACCGGTGCTCTTCACCGGTCGACCGGTGTACAACGAAGCCCGAAATGGCTCGAAACCACCGAAAACCTTCTAAATGCATCCACTAAGCCATTTCAAGCTCAAACTTCTCCCCCTTGTTGGCAATGCATGAATCAAGCCAAAAATGCAAAACTTTCAACCTAGAGCTTCTCAAATATACAAAATTCAACAAAGAATGCTACACATGTCCAAATGAGCAAGTTAGATACTCTACGGCTTCGTATCGATCTCAACTACATGATCACCAAGTTTCACAACCATTGGACGAAGCTAAGATGGATTTTGGCAATTTTGCGAAAAACTTGCCTCTCATGAGCAAAGTCCTAAACATGATCAAAGCATATCAAAATGGCAAAGCCACACAAACTTCATGCTAGGACAACCATTCTAATCATAAGACCATCACAAACACCCACAAGCACCTCATGTCATGTCAAAGCCACCGAGCCATGTGCCTACTTCTATGTATGAGACTTCTCATTGGTAGGCATCATGCAACGGTTTAGCACCCAAAGCAAATTAAATTCAGCGCATATGACATGGGAGCACATTTCCAAGCATTTTTCATTTCATTTTCAGATTTGTAAATGGTACATGAAATGTCTTTGCGACAAAAAGGAACTTATGCTCCTCCACAAGATAAGTCAAGAGGGCTAAACATTCATGATGGCAAATGAGCCTTTGGCCCCATATGATCAATAAACTAGCTATCCAACCACAAATTAAGCATAGCAAAGCCTCAAAAACATGTCAAGAGCATGTAAAGGCATTTACACATGAGAGAGCATACATGTAACATTTTTCAAAAGTATAGCTATCAACCATGGATTATTCATCAAGATCATCAAGAGCTAAGCCAAAACTAACCGTAGCATACCAAACGAGCTCACAAAGACATATATCTCATTCCATGGTGAACTATGTATATGAGAGAAGCTTTTCCTAACCAATGCATATGATACAAAATGCATGCAATCTAAGATGCAAGGATGCCTATACATCATGTTACATATGCCATGCCAAATGCAAGAAATGCACAAAGGAAAGCTATACATATGCTACAAAACCGGCTCCTCGAGGGGAGGCAAAACGGGCTCGACACCACCGGCAAAAGACAGCTCCCACACACCCAACTCAAGAGATCAAACACACACCAAGTTCTCCCCGCAAACGAGTGAAAGTTGCTTGATCTAGGGGTTTGGTGAAAATATCGGCTAGTTGGTCATGTGTGGGTACATGGATCAAGGCTATCTTTCCTTTCTCGACGTTGTCTCTCAGAAAATGATACCTCACTTCTATGTGCTTGGTTTTGGAATGGAGCACTGGGTTCTTTGCAACGCTTATGGCACTAGTGCTATCACATTGAAGTGGGACATGGGTATACTCCTCACCAAAGTCACTCATGGTGTAGGTGATCCAAAGGAGCTGAGAGCAACAACTAGCAGCAGCAACATACTCGGCCTCGGTCGTGGATTGAGCAACACTCGACTGCTTGCGGGAAGACCAAGACACCAAAGAAGAACCCAAAAACTGGCAAGTCCCAGAAGTGGACTTCCTATCCAACCGACACCCGGCAAAATCCGCGTCTGAAAAGCCATGAAGCGCCAAAGAAGAGGACGCGGAGTACCAAAGGCCGAAGTCGGGAGTGTGACGCAAGTACCCGAAAATTCGCTTCACCGCTTGCCGATGCGAAGTCCTCGGAGACGCTTGAAAACGAGCGCACGGACACACCGAGAAGCGTATGTCCGGCCTCGTCGCCGTCAAGTAGAGGAGTGACCCGATCATGCTCGGTACTCCTTCGGTCCACGTGTTCACCTTCCTCATCCGCATCAAGAGCCGTAGTCGTACTCATCGGCGTCGTCATAGCCTTGGAGTCCTCCATCTTGAACTTCCTCACAATGTCCTTGGTGTACTTAGCCGGTGCACAAATGTTCCTTCCTTTGATTGCTTGATTTGTAGCCCGAGGAAGAAGCGCAACTCACCCATCATGCTCATCTCGAACTCCCTGCTCATATCATCCGCAAACCTCGCAACAAGAGAGTTAGACGAGCCACCAAAGACAATATCATCCACGTACACCGCACAATCGGGGATATCTCCGCCCCCGCCTCGGCAAAAACAAGGTGCGATCGACCTTCCCAATCTCAAAGCCTCTCTCAAACAAGAACCCCTCAACTCCGCCATACCAAGCTCTAGGCGCCTGCTTCAACCCATACGGCCGCCTTCCTCAACTTGTACACCGGTGGGGGTACCTCTCACTCTCAAACCCCGGAGGCCGCCTCACATACACTTCTTCCTCCGGGACACCATTCGAAAAGCACTCTTCACATCCATTTGGTGCAACTTGAACCCTTTAGCCACGGAAAAGGCTAGAAGGATCCTAATTGCCTCCAAACGGGCTACGGGAGCAAAGGTCTCCTCGTAGTCGATCCCTTCCTTCGACCGAACCCCGGGCAACAAGTCTCGACTTGTTCCTCACAACCTCACCCTTCTCTCCCTCTTTGTTTTTCCACACCCACTTTGTACCAATCGGCTTACACCCCCGGAGGAGGGTCAACCAACTCCCACACCCGATTCCTCTCAATGTTCTCCAACTCCTCATGCATCGAGTTAACCCAATTGTGATCGGATAGTGCGTGTCCAATGTCTTTGGGCTCGAAAGAAGCAACAAATGCAGCATGAGCAAAATGGGAATTGTTTCGAACCCTCGGACCGGTGTAGTGCGTTCATTCATGTCGCCGATGATCCTCGAAGCCGGGTGATCCACTTGAACTCTCCGGGGAGGTTCTCGCCTCGAAGCTACCTCCCCCTCAACATCGACTTCTCCTCGTTCTAGATTTGTTGTCGTAGGTGTAGCGAGAGGGTCCATCCATCATCGTCGTCGAAGTAGTGGGTACATGTTCGGCGGGGGCACCGCACCACCATCCTCATCATCACCATGTTCATGCTCCTCCTCCCGAAAGATCTCCTCGCCAAGCTCATCATCACCTCGCACACTCAAAGACAAGGCGACTACGTGGCTCTGTCTCGTCGAAGGTTACCTCGCAAGTCTCCACGATTTGGTTAGTTTCAAGATTGAGCACACGATATGCTCTAGAATGAGATGCATAACCAAAGAAAATGCCATCGACAGACCTAGCCTCAAACTTATCCAACTTCCCCGCCTTTCTTCGAATGAAACACTTGCATCCAAAGACATGGAAGTGACTCACCTTGGGTGTGCGGCCATGCATCAACTCATAGCATGTCTTCTTCTTGTGCACTGCGAGGAATATCCCGTTCGACACATAGCATGCGGTATTCACCGCCTCGGCCCAATACCTCCTCGGAGTCCTATGCTCATCAAGCATCGTCCGAGCCATCTCGCACAAGGTCCCGTTCTTCCTTTCCACAACACCATTCGGGGAGGCGTATACGGACTCGAAAACCGGTGCTCAAGACCCAAGTCATGACAAAAGGTTTCAAAACGAGAGTTCCCGAATTCCGAGCCATTATCACTCGCGGATAGCTCGTATGGCATCTCCGTGCCTCTCGTTCCTCAACCTCAAGACTAGATCTCGAACAAAACCAAACGTCTCCCCCTTATCCTCCGTAAAGAACACCCACGCATACCGAGAATAGTCGTCCACCACAACAAGGACATACCACTTCCCACCCGCGATCGCACACGAGCCGGGCCAACAAGGTCCATATGGAGCAGCTCGCATGGACGCTCAGTCATCACATCGGTGAGAGGCGGGTGAGAAGAGGCCACCATCTTGGCATGCCTACACGGAGCACAAACCAACTCTTTCTCAAGCCTCAATCGTGGCAATCCTCGGACCAAATTAAGTTTACTCAAGCGAGACAAAAGGTCAAAGCTCAAGTGACCCAACTTCCTATGCCACTTCCACAACTCACTCGAAGAACCAGCCAAGAAACAACGCTCCACACCCGAAGAGCGAGAAAAATCAGCACGAAACACCCGACCCTCGGGAACGACCATACGGACAAGGTCCCCTCGAGAGTCCACAATCCGAGAACCACCAGGCCGAAACAACACCTCAAAACCCTCATCCAACAACCGGGACACAGAAAAGCAAATTGTACCCCGGCGATTGAACAAGAGCAACACGCCTCGCAGTGATCTTGTCACTCACTTTTATCTCACCTTTGAAAGCACACGCCCACGCCCATTGTCCCCAAAGGTGATGTACCTCTTCGTCACCACCGGGACGAGACTTGAGAACCACCCCCTGTCTCCGGTCATATGCCTCGAGCAACCGGAGTCAATCAACCAAATGTTCTTCAAGTCTCCCACCTGAAAATCAAAAATAGGCACGTGAGCGAACAAACGACTCAAAGATCGGGGTTAGTACCAAAGGAGGAAAACCAAAGGCCGAGCCATTTGCTCGAAAGTGGGGTTAGCACCAACCAAAGCATCTCTCCTACCAAAACTACCTCCACGAACACCACCACGGTAACCACCCTGAGGGAACCACCCCTCTCTCGCCGGAGGAGGACCAAAACCACGCAAGAAAGCCCGTGGAACGTCCTTCCTCTCCAACTCACCGCCACGACTCCTCCAATCCCCGTATTGAGCACGAGGTGGAGAACGCCTAGCAAACTGACCACCTGCACCCTTTCCAGCCCCCAACCACCGAACCACGACCACCAGAAACAACCCTCGCACCTGTACGAGCACGAAACCCGAACATCCGTGCGCTCGGGCCCGCACCGGTCGGCGTGCTCCACACCGGTCCGACCGGTGTGGTCCGGGGGCGAGCACCACCCGCAGACCTTCTTCTCTCCCCAAGCCCGAATCGTCCTCACAATCGCCTTGCCCCCGGGCATCCGCATACGAGGCTCAAGTACACCATCGGAAGGGTGGTACTTGTCCTTGTTAGCCCACTCCTTCTCCATTCTCTCCTCTCGCTTCCTCTTGAAGCAAAACTCCTCCTTATGGCCATCTCTCCCACAATAGCCACAATGGAACCTCACAAGCTTAGGCTTTGGCGAAGGCCTAAAGGCGCCGGTGAGCGTCGGAGTGCGGCGACGGATACGTTGAGTACGGGCGGGGAAGCGCGATCGCCGATCCGTCCACGAGAGACTTGGAAGGATCCACCCAAATGGGGATCGGCGTCAAAAAATTGAGATCATCGATCATCCCGGGGAAGCGCCAAGCTGATCTCGGTGGGCCCCGATCGGGAAGAGGACGAGGAAGTCCACGTCGGCGAAGGGCGGTGGTCGCCGGCCTACGCGGGGAGCCGGAAAAGGCGGGTTCGGCGGCGAGACGCGAGATGAAACAAGCGGGATCCGGACGGCGAGAAGTGGCGCCCCAAGGACCGGCCCGGAAGGATCGAAGCGTTCGGCTCCTACATGCATGGTATATTTCTGCCGAACGCGAGTTCTGGCTCACCGCTAACCGGGGTTATGCGGGGAGGAAGCTTCCTTTGATGACGAGCGGCAGGGGATGATAGCTGCTTGGTCAACGGCCAGCGGAGCCATCTTCGACAAGCCGGCCAAGAATCGCCATATGAGGCCGGTTGTACTTGAGGGGGTACGTCAATGGCAAGCCATTGACCGAGATGTTCGTCGACGGTGGAGCGGTAGTCAACGTGATGCCGTACACCACCTTCGAGGAAGCTTGGCATGGGCCGGCGATTTGACACCTACAAGCATCATCACGAACGACTTCGTCGGGAACCCTCGGTGCTTAAAGGATGCGCTCACGTGGACTTGATGATCGGGTCCAAGACGCTACTCACCACCTTCTTTGTCATCGAAGGCAAGGGAGCCTACGGCCTGCGGGGGCTTGGGCGGGACTAGTTTTCACGCCAATTCTTGCGTCCCATCCACCATGCATCAACAACTTATCCGGTGGGTGGATGATGAGATCGAGGTCGTCCGGGCGGATGACTCGGTGAGCGTGGCCAACATGGAACCGGCCCATGCAGGGTACCAAGGCATCGATTGCTTCTCGGGGAGGGAGCGGGAGAAGGTCTGTTGAACTGTCGGCCCCGGTGACCAACGACCGATTCAAGCGATCGGCTCTTACGGTAATTTTTAATGGAGAACCCGTGGATGGCAACGATGGCAAGTTAGGGGCGAGGATTCATGTCGGCCGATAAGGTACGGGAAGAAGTTGACATTGGAAGCGGTGATGAGCCAAGGCCGAGAAGCGTTCATCGGTGCAAATTTGCAACCGAGACTTCGGGGGAACTTAATTGAGCTTCTCGAGAGAATATAAAGATTGCTTCGCACAGGTTTACGCGGAGATGCAGTTTTGGATCGTTCCATCGTCGAGCACCGGTTACCAATCAAGCACAGTTTCAAACCATATAAGCAACCGCCCGGAAAATCTACAAGGATGAAGTATTGGCCGATGTGGAGAAGGAAATCGAAAGATTACTTGACGCGAACTTCGTTCGGCCGTGCGAATATGCGGGGTGGATTTCCTAACATCGTCCACGTGTATAAAAAGAATGGGAAAATGAGGGTTTGCATAGACTTGAGGGGACACGAGCAGAGCTAGCCCCATGGACGGATACCCGATTACTGTGCCGATTTGTTAATTGACGCGTGCTGGACACAAGGTGATTAGTTTCATGGATGGCAACGGGATACAATCAGATCTTCATGGCAATAGAAGACATATCGAAGACGGCCTTTAGATGTCCTGGTCATATAGGCCTATTTGAATGGATAGTCATGACATTTGGGTTGAAAAATGCCGGTGCAACCTATCAACGGGCCATGAATTACATTTTTCATGAGTTGATCGGCAAAACTGTGGAAATCTACATCGATGACGTGGTGATCAAGTCCTTAAGTCATGACACCCATCTAGAAGATGTGAAGAAGACCTTGGAATGCACTAGGAAGCATGGTCTAAAGATGAATCCAAACAAGTGTACATTTGGGGTATCGAGTGGAGAGTTCTTGGGGTTTTTGGTCCACGAAGGGGAATTGAGGTTGGTAAAAAGAGCATAAGCCATTGATGAAGTCGTTCCTCCAACCAACCTCAAGGTGCAATCACTACTCGGCAAGATCAACTTCGTGAGAAGATTCATCTCAAATTTATCCTGAGAAGGTGTTGCCATTCTCTCCGTCAACTGAAGCTAAAGAAGGATCGAAATTCACATGGGGCGACGAACAACAAAAGGCTTTTGATGAGATCAAGCGAGTACATGAAGGAGCCGCCGGTCTTGGTTCCTCCTCGGGTGAACAAGCCTTTCAAGTTGTACGTGGCGGCGGAAGTACCCAAACTATTGGATCGGCCCTTATTCAGGAGAATTCGAAGGAAAAGGAGCGGGTAGTAGCTTATCTTAGCCGAAAACTACTTGATCCTGAAACGGGTATTCGGCTATAGAGAAAGCTTGTGTCTTTGCGTATACTACTCGTGTACAAGTTTGGCACTACTTGTTAGAATACCGAATGCATCGTATACTCGAAGTTTGATGTGATAAAACATATGTTATCTATGCGATTTTGAATGGTCGGATTGGCAAATGGATTTTAGCTTTATCGGAATTCGAGTTGAAGTTCGAATCGGCAAAAAGCCATCAAAGGTCGGGTTATTGCCGATTTTATAAGCGAACATCGTGACCCGTCAATTGATACGCTTGGAAATTACCCCTTGGGCTTTATTTTTTGATGGGTCATCGTGTGGAAAAGGTGGGGGAGTAGGGATCCTACGATTTCGCCCCGAGAGGTGAGATATTTTGAATTCGCCATTCCCTTACAGCCTTTGTCACAAATAACGGTAAAAAGTCCTCGGCACTACTTCGAGGGCTTCAATATTTGAGACAAATTTGGGGCCGTCTCGGTTGAGATCTATGGAGATTCGGAAGGCGGTAATCAAGCAATTGAACGGCCAATACGAGTGCGGAGCGAAGCGCTTCGGAGTTACTACGAAGAGTGCGGGGAAATCTTGAAAAGCTTCCCATTGGTAACCCTACGACACATTCCTAGAGAGGCATAACGAAGAAGCAAACCAGGCTAGCTCGGAGCGCCTCTGGGTTACAAGAAGAGAGTCAAGAAGCGTTTTTTTTGCGGAAGTGTATGCACTAAGGGCGGATCTTGCGAAGATGATTGGAGGGAAAGAAATCGTTGATTACTTAAAAAATCCATCGAAAAGTCTCCGGGAAACTGGGGTACAAGGCAATTAAGTTCGTTCTTACGGATGATAATTTATTCTATAAATCATTAGATGGGGTATTGCTACGATGCACAGGTCGAGAAGAAGCCAAGAACATGATGAGCGAGGGTGCACGATGGGATATGTGGAGGGCGCACCAATCGGCCTATCGGATGAAATGGGTTATTAGACAAAGCTGGATGCTTTTGAGACGAAGCGATATTAGAGGGTTGCTTTGAGTATTACAAGGGATGCCAAGATTGCCGAGGGTTTCGGAATATTCAAAGAGTCCTTTACGTCGGCATTGAATCCCATCATCAAGCCATGGCCATTCGTTGGTGGGGTATAGACTTGATTGGTCAAATTAATCCGCTTCGTCTAGCAAGGGGCATAAGTTCGTGCTTTTGGCTACGATTACTTCACCAAATGGGTCAAGGCAATCCTTTGCGAAGAAGGTGACATCGGAAAACATGATCGAGGTCGTCAAGGAAAACACATCATCTATCGGTTCAGGATCCCTCAGACGATTACCCCCGACCAAGGGGCACAATTCGTGTCATTGGAATTCGGAGACTTTTGAAAGCGTGGAATCAAATTGTTTAATTCCTCCCGTATTATGCCCAAGCTAATGGTCAAGCGAGGGCTTCTAACAAGATCATGATCAAGCCGATACGGAGAAAGATCGATCGAAGCCGAGGAGGTGGCATTCGGTACTCGGTGAAGCGCCGCGGGCTTACTGAATGGCTAGCCCCCATGGAGCTACAAAGACCTCTCCTTACGAATTGGTTTACCGGGCACCATGCAATCCTACCTTGGGAAATACGGTCGAGTCAAGGAGGTAGTCTTGCAAAACGAGTTGAGCTCCAAGGATTACGGTGGCCTAATGATGGACGAGGTTAGAAGATTTGCATATGATCCATCTCGGGGCCCTAGAAAACATCGAGAAAAACAAGGCCACGGTCTCCAAATACTATAACAAGAAAGTAAAAGTAAAGCAATTCGCCGAGAAGGTGATCTAGTTTGGAAAGCACTATTGCCGTTTGGAACTAACTACGTTGAATTCGGCAAATGGTCCCCTAGCCCAGGAGGGGCCTTTCTCGTGGTCGGATGCGTTCACGGTAATCACCATATTGAAAGCTTTGCTAGGAGAAGAATTTTCCGCTGCAATAAATGGAAGATATGCGAAGAAGTATTATCCTAGCATTAAAATCGATCGATGATTACACACATCTAACACAAAAATAGCCGGCACTCGAGAATGAGGCCGCCTTGAGAACAAAATCCTGAAACGAGGGGGAAAATGGCCGGTGCCTAGATGCATTGCCCTTAGCTCAGTACTACATTACAAGCGCTGCTTATGGGATCACATCTAACAACACGATGGTCAAGTCCCCAAGGAGGTGGGAGGCGGAAGGCGTGAGGCTCTGTATTCAATTTCACCCAGGGGGATTGTCCTTCATGTGTTTCAAGATGTATTATTATATCACGTTCACAGCTTCACCTGTTTGCCGTGAGGAGTTTTTGAAATTCCAAGGCGGACCGGATCCTATAATGTCAAGGCGGGTGATCATATATACGTCGGCCAAGGTGGGAGACATTGGACCAAGTGGCCAAAAAGGAAAGCGTGACGCCGTTTGACCAAAAGTGGCCGGGTACTTGTCGAAGGTCTTCGTTCTTGGGGGTCTCGGCCACGGATAGCTCCAAGCACTTGAGCGCTACGGAGGAGCATCTAAGTTGGTCAATCCACTCTTATCTGCAAGAAGTCCTCAGATACCAAGTCTTCCGCCACCGCTATTGGAGGTGAAGGCCGATTCTTGAACGCGTCTTGCCGCAAGGAGGTGGAGACAAAGCTACTTTGAAGGGGATTCTGCGAGAGTCGACGGCAATAAGATCTCGAAGGTCGGGTTTCCCCACGAGGACCAAGGTAATAAGACCTCGAATTGGCCTCGGTGCGAATCAAAAGTTCGGTAGAAGGCTCCAGAAAGGGAAAGCGGAAAAGAAAATCTCGGGTAAAGTTGAAAACCTAATGCGCTTTAGAACAAGGTTTGCGGGGGGATGAATTTACACGAGCATCTTGGTTTTCGGTTTGCCATTGGAGGTTCGAGCTCGGAGCAAGGGGATCTAGGGTTGGTCCGGATGAAGATTCCGGCGGATTCCGAAGAACAGGTGTTGACGGGATTTGACTCAAGGATTTGTGGTAGAGTCAATTATTGGTATTAAATATACTTTTATCCCCACAATTGAAGGGGCATGTGTTAACACCAAAATTTGGTAAGGAGTCGACACCGCAGGTCGGGGTCGAAAAAGAGTCCGTTTGGTGGAAGGAAGGATATTTTCGAGAGATTTTCGGCAAAGAGATCGCGAGTCGGCTATCTACTCTCCCGTTCGGCAAAGGAACGATAAAGAGCGGGATTTTGCGGGATTGGACGGTGGCGTGGCTCGGTCGGGGAGACGAATGGATGGATAGGCGATCGAGCTTAGTTAGGCAATGAATCCATTCGCGTACGTACTCAACTGAGAATAAATACGACCCCCGAATGTGTGTAACACACGATCATTCCTCACTTACACACCGGCCTTACGCCAAACCCTAGAGTCCTTGTCGTGTCGTCGAGTTCTTCGAGAGGGCAATCGTCCGTCGACCTCCCCGTGAGTACCGGCAACCTTGTATCATGTCTAGTATCATGCGGTGGATTTAGATCGATGCAAGTAGTCTTGTTACCATGCTTCGTGTCATGCGGTAGACTCAAGCTTGGTTCAAGAAGGTTTCTTGTTGGATCATGAGTCATGCGGTAGGCTAAGATACGGCTTGAAGCTAGCTATCGACTCTGTTGGATTTTGGCAAGATCCAATAGATTCATTAAGTTATCTAGTGTTATCTTGAGTTTTACTTTATGTTTTAATTCATGTAACACATCTTTGCCCAATCTAGATGGGTTTGGATCGGCTATATCTCTTTTATGATCTTTGTTCGAGCAAACTCTTGTTTCACGCGTGGATCTTGTGCACTCCGTTGCTGAAACCCGAATCGATCTAGGTTGTTACGTGTTGCGAGTTCAAGCTTCTTTGCGTTCGTATAAATCTTGAAAAAGCAGGGTATCATGCGGTAGATGCGGAGTTTGGGGTTGCTTTGGAGCTAGTCATCCGGTGGATTAGATTTCCAAATCGGCCACGATAGACTTATTCAAGCAGTAATACTTGTTCCTTCTTCATGGACCCTGGATCGAATTTTGTTCGGCCGTATTGGATTATATTCCCCCGAGTAGATCATGCGCATTATTTATGTTTTAAATGATGTATGCTTTTGGCTTTCCATATTTAGATTGTATCATGCGGTGGATAGATTTGTTTGATATCGTGCCCAAGCGGATCTTAAAGTAACTAGACATGCGGTAGACTAGTACTTTGATCTATGCATGCTTATTTAATACATGATCATGTCCGTGCTTTACTTTATTTGTTTAATGTTAATTTTCATGAAGATCGGTCACAACTTTGCCATGCATCTATGTTTGTCAAAAGATTGATCGTTGTCATGCTTACGTCATCCATTCGGCGGTGTTCTTTTTCCCTTTGCGGTTGCGAATGGTCGTGGTTCTTTGACGAGATGGCTTTACATAGCTATGTGTCATCTTGCTTGGCTTTTAGCCGTAAATATGGAAGCGTACGGTACCACCCGGCAAGTTCCAAGCTTTTGTCTTTAAGCCACTTTATCTTTTGTTAGTTTTCGGGAAAAATTGGGCGGCCGTCATTTGCTCTCTGCGCGTGTGAAGCCAGCTTTCCGGCTGGTTTGTGGGATTTGCGGCGAGTGCCCTTTTTTTGCGTCAACGGGCGCAACGGCGCCGTCGCCAAGCAATCGACATCGGGGCGGCGCGCGGCGCGGGGCGCGCGCGCGCACCTCGGGGCGCGCGCGCGCGCGCCAACGTGCGCGCGCGTGGCGCCCGCGCGCGTGGCAGCGTCGTCGGGGGGCGCGCCCGGCGAGCGTGTGCACACGCGGGCGGCGCGTACTCGCGCGCGCGCGCGCCGTCGGGGGGGCGCGGCGGCGGGCGCGCCTACGCCGCGCGGCGGCGCCATCGGGGAGGCGTGGCGGCGGGCGTGCCCGGCCCGAGGACCATGTGTGGTTCGAGGGCCGGTGGATGGTCGCTTCCTTGTGTGATGAGTGATTGACAACGTTGTGTGGAGCGATTCTTGGCTAAGTATTGCGAGGTGCGGGTTGCGGCTTGACTCTGTTGGTGCGGGTGAAGAACAAGCGCGAAAGGTCGTCGCCGGTGAGGCCTCCGGGTGTGGAGAAGACAAGTAGGCTTTGTTCGAGGGACCGGTGGCCGGCGGGGTCAAGTGCGGGCCGCATGGTGGCATGAACGGCAAGATGAAGTCGTGGACGGTTTCTTGGTAGAGCCTCAAAACCAAGGTCGAGCCGAGACTACGTGGGAGCCGAGACATGAGTGGAGATTGGCGGAGGCTACACCGAGTTCGCGGGGTTTGCGGTGGTTCGCCGAGAAAACCCTTGGGTTCCTCGGTTGAGCCACAAAGCCGAGGCCGGAGACCCGACGACGGAGGTGCGGCCACCGGGCGGGTCGAGCCCGGGGGTCGGCCGGTCGGACCGGGGGGGGCCGGTCCCCATGGCCGGTCGAGCAGCGCCGGTCGGCCGGTGTGCGGCGGCGCGGGCCGGAAGCTTCGAAGCGGAGGACACGCGTCGGGATCGCAAGGCTTGCGTCGAGGCTACGCGGGGTGCGGTCGCGGGCATCCGTCCGATGGTGAAGACATCAAGAATTCCAAATCCGCCCTTGAGGGGCATGTATCCCTAGTTAGTAGAGAGGGGCAGTTTAGTCTTTTGGGTGCCTCCATATATAACTCATTAGAGGTGAGTGGATGGCGGCCAACTCTTGGAACCCTAGCTCATTTGGTTTTTCCTATTTTCCATCTATTTTCTCTAGGTTTTCCTTAGAAGGCTAGCTTGAGAGCTTCACTGTGAGATCTTGTAGAGAGGGATGGATGTTTGGGTGGCAAGCTAGACCTTGTACGAACCATTCATGGCATGTATAGAAGGTTCGGCGTTGTTCTTCAAGGTTTGGATGTGTTTTCCCCGGTTCTTCTTGGTGGTGACTTTCGGAGCCCCTCTCTGATTTCTTTGGCGGTGTTTTGAGGACGATTCTCTTGGGGTTTTGGTGGGGGTCACGTATGTGGGCCTTCTTGTGCCTCTTTGGGCTGTGACTTTCCCCCCCAAATCCCTTGAATGGAAACGGGCTCGATTTTGTGGTTTCTCGAGTTCTTGGGTTCGAAGTTCTTGACCTCGGAGAAGCGGGATTTCTTCGATTCCTCTTGTTTGTGACGCGTTTTGGTGCGATTAACCCTTTGAGCTAGTGAGGTCCTCATGAGGTAACCCGGCTATCCCCAAAGTCTTGTTCAAGTCCGTGGAGCGATTCGGGAGATGGCGAGATTTGGAGTTGGGGGATTTGACCCGCGGGTCTTCGTTCTTCCGGGAGCGGCGGTGCTACACCCCCGGTGTTCCGGGACAAAGTGCTTTTGGCGGTCGCCGGTGCAAGCCCTTGTGGGTTTTTCGCCTTGCTCGGAGGGTGAACGGGTGAATTTGGGGTCGTTCTCGTGTTGTCCCGTGTTTTTCTTGGTTTCGAGTTTGGGTACGGGAGGTTTGCCGCCGTGGTGGGCGCGGTTAGCTTTGTTTTGGGCCCTTGGGTGAAGTTTTGGTTTTCGCCAGATTTTCGGTAGCTAGCATGGCCGTGTGTCCTCCTTCGGGATGCTCTTCGGTGAAACCGTGGTGTGTTTTTTTGGTGTGGGGAGCCAGCTTTAGAGGAGGTTTCTCGGTTTCACCGGCGTGGAGCCGGTCGGCCGGTGGTGCTCACCGGCCCCCGGTGTGGGTGCAGTAGGCTCGAGGCTTGGTTGTTTCACTTGCGTTTCTCGGGTCGGGTGGTGGTAGTGGTTTGTTCCTAGGCCCGGTAGCACTCCGGTGGCTACGTGGTTTTGGCCAACGGGAGGTAGAAGTGCGGAGCGTGTGATTTTGGGGAAGCCGCAGTTCGTTTCGTCGGAGTTTCCATCTCCCCCCGAGAAGAATTTTTATCGGCTCCCATTCACTCCCCCCCCCTCTGCGGGTCGCCTTATCGGTCCTTCAAGTGGTATCGAGCCGGTTCGGGTCTTTGTTGACTCTAACCGATCTAAGATCCAAGGATGGCGTACCGAGAACGGGGTTCGGGTCCTCCACACTTCGATGGCAAGAACTACCGGATGTGGAGCAAGCGGATGGGTGCGTTCCTCCGCGGAAAGGGTCGGATGCTTTGGGATGTCACGGTGGACACGGGCTATGTCCGGTAGGTGGATTTCCTTGCTCCGGGGTCGAGGGACGGATTCGACGCCAACAATAAGGCGGTCGACTACTTGTTTCGTGCTTTGTGTCGGCCCCGAGTTCGATCGGGTGCACACCGAGCACTTGGCTTGTAGGATTTGGGCGGTGTTGAAGGAGGCTCATGTTGGGAACGCCCGAGGTTCGAGCACGGATGTATGCGACCTTCGGAGAGAGTACGAGAACTTCACTCATCTCCCCGGTGAGTCCATCGATGCCTTGTTTCGAGAGGTTCACGGTGGTGGTGAACAACATGAGGGCCAATGTGGACGTGCTCCCGTACGATGATCATGATAGAGCGGTCAAGCTCTTACACTCTTTGGATCGTAAAATATGGGGCGGAAAGTTCGAGGCCATAGTCGAGTCGGAGAGGTATGATACTACGATGGTCAACGAGTTCGTTCTCGAAGCTCAAGTCGGCGAGGTGGATAGGGGCATGACTTCCAAGCTCGAGGGACCGGCCGGGACTCCCATAGTCTTGCCCTCATTGGTGGTTCCAAAGGAAAGACTAACTCTAACCCATCCACCGGGATGTTCTCGTTTTCCTCTTTGATGTCTATGCCGGATGAGGAGTTTGATGACCTTGGAGAGGACGGGGCGGCGTTGTTGACGAGGTGGTTCGAGAGGGCTGCACGAGAACCGCGTGAACATGAGGAGGAACACGAGGACTTGCTTCCGGTGCGGCAAGCGGGACACTTCGTCGCCGGCGCCGGAGAAGGCCGAGAACAAGGACGGCTACAAGCACAAGCCGAGGATGAACGATGGCAAGTACCGTTCGAGGCGCGACCACAAGAGCAAGCACAAGAACAAGTACAAGGACGAGCGACGATCGAGGAAGAAGGAGGGCCGAGGCAAGGCCCGATCGATGGTTGGAGCGAGCGACGTCGACTCCGATTCCGCGTACTCCACCTCGAGCTCGAGCGGCCGGTGAAGACGAGGGAGATCGCCGCAAGAACAAGAAGTCGTCCAAGAACACGAGCGGGGGCGAGGCCGCCGCGAGAGATGGCTTCTGCACCATGGCGGTGAGCTCCCGGCGGCAAGAAGAGCACACGGAGCGACTCGGACTGCGAGTCCGACGACGAGGTGCGTGATGAACTTCCCTTCTTGCGCCGGGAGAATGAGAGGCTTGGCTCTTTGCTTAATAACAGTGATGACATGCTTAGAGAGGCCAAGAAAATGAGGAAAGAGCTTAGGGCTTCACTCGAGGATGCTAGGACTAGAGTGGGTGAGCTAGAGACACGGGTGCTTGATAGCAAGCTTGAGATTGATTCGCTTAAGGCTAGCCTGTTGTTTCGATGAGAATGATTGTCTTGATTGCTCCATATTCCTTGCTGATCTTGCTTTGTTCAAGGAGAAGCATGCCTCCAAGTGTGAGGAACTAGATGTGCTTAGGGTTGAAGTGGCTGAGCTTAAGTCTAGATCTGCTTTGCTAGGTGCTTGCACTTCCTGCCCTATTTTGCATGCTAAGATTGATGAGATGCATGCTTACACTAGTTCGCTCAAGGCTAAATTGAAGGAACCCATGCCTACATCTTGCTCTACCTGTGAAATGCATGCATTGAAAAATTTGGAGCTTGCACATTATGTTGATCGTTTGCAGGATGAGAATGATGATTTGAGGAAGTTGATGGGTTGGTTGTCGGTCATGAGCCTCGGTTGAGGATGATGATCGAGGCCTTTAAGAGGCAAGATGGTGAGGGGCTTGGGGCAAACAAGGTTGGTGAAGGAAGTGGAGAGAATATCCAGGAGCCACCAAAAACCCACCACAAAAATGATTTCCCTCCAAAACCCAACCATCTTAGGAACCAACTAGACACAACCCCGGCTCCACCTATATTTCCTACACCCACAAATGATCTCCAAAAGCCTATCAAGTTTGTGAGCACTTCGGGGAAAGTGTTCTTTGGGAAAGTGAGAGAGAAGGCAAGTGAGGAGAAATCGGTGGAGGGGTTGAGTGGAGAGAAACCAAGCGAGCGCCCCAACCCAAGCCAAAACCTAAGCTTGTGAGGTTCCGTTGTGGCCATTGTGGGAGGGAGGGTCACAAGGATGAGTTTTGCTTCAAAAGGAAGCGGGAAGAGAGGATGGCAAAGGAGTGGGCGAACAAGGATAGGTACAACCCTTCCCATGGTGTACCTAAGCCTCGTATGCGGATGCCCGGGGGCAAGGCGTTTGGGTGAGAAGTGTTCGGGCATGGGGAGATGCGAGTTCCGCACTGGCCGGTGCGGCTGGGGGGCGGCCGGGGCGCAGCACCGGTCGGGCCGGTGGGGGGGCACGGCCCGGCCCGGAGGGGGGGGTTAGGCGGGCACGGCTGGGCGGTTTAGCCCGCTTAACCGCCGGATTCGGGGCGGGGTGGTTTTCGAGGTGGTGAGTCAAGGGTTGTTTCGGGTACGGGTGGTGGAGTTCTTGGTGGTTGGTGCGAAGAGACGGCGGGTGGTCGGTTGCTAGGCATTCTCCCCCTCGAGGTCACTACGGGGATGGGAGGAGTCGTAGCTTTGAGAAGGAGAGGAGGGACGTTCCACGGGTTGTCTTCCGTGGGTTTGGTCCTCCTCCGGGCGGATGAGGGGTGGTTCCCTCGGAGTGGTTACCGAGGTGGTGTTCGTGGTGGTAGTTATGGTAGGAAAGATGGCTTGATGTGTGATAAACCCACTTTCGAGCAAATGGCTCGGCTTTGGTTTTCCTCCTTTGGTACTAACCCCGATCTTTGAGTCGTTTGTTCGCTCACGTGCTTGTTTTTGAATTTCGGGTGGGAGACTTGAAGAACATTTGGTTGATTGACTCCGGTTGCTCGAGGCATATGACCGGAGACGAGGGGGTGGTTCTCAAGTCTCGTCCGGTGGTGACGAAGAGGTACATCACCTTTGGGGACAATGGGCGTGGGTGTGTGCTTTCGGAAGGTGAGATAAAAGTGAGTGACAAGATCACTGCGAGGCGTGTTGCTCTTGTTCAATCAGCCGGGGTACAATTTGCTTTACGTGTCTCGGTTGTTGGATGAGGGCTTTGAGGTGTTGTTTCGGCCAGGTGGTTCTCGGATTGTGGACTCTCGAGGGGACCTTGTTTGTATGGTCGTTCCAGAGGGTCAGGTGTTTCGTGCTGATTTTTCTCAGTCTTCGGGTGTGGAGCGTTGTTTCTTGGCTGGTTCTTCGAGTGAGTTGTGGAAGTGGCATAGGAAGTTGGGTCACTTGAGCTTTGACCTTTTGTCTCGCTTGAGTAAACTCAATTTGGTCGAGGATTGCCACGGTTGAGGCTTGAGAAAGAGTTGGTTTGTGCTCCGTGTAGGCATGCCAAGATGGTGGCCTCTTCTCACCCGCCTCTCACCGATGTGATGGCGAGCGTCCATGCGAGCTACTCCATATAGACCTTGTTGGCCCGGCTCGTGTGCGATGCGGGTGGGAAGTGGTATGTCCTTGTTGTGGTGGACGACTATTCTCGGTATGCGTGGGTGTTCTTTCTTGAGGAGAAGGGGGGAGACGTTTGGTTTTGTTCGAGATCTAGTCTTGAGGTTGAGGAACGAGAGGCACGGAGATGCCATACGAGCTATCCGCAGTGATAATGGCTCGGAATTCAGGAACTCTCGTTTTGAAACCTTTTGTCATGACTTGGGTCTTGAGCACCAGTTTTCGAGTCCGTATACGCCTCCCCAGAATGGTGTTGTGGAAAGGAAGAACAGGACCTTGTGCGAGATGGCTCGGACGATGCTTGATGAGCATAAGACTCGAGGAGGTATTGGGGCGAGGCGGTGAATACCGCGTGCTATGTGTCGAACGGAATATACCTCGAGTGCACAAGAAGAAGACATGCTATGAGTTGATGCATGGTCGCACACCCAAAGTGAGTCACTTCCATGTCTTTGGTTGCAAGTGCTTTATTCGAAGAAGGGCGGGGAAGTTGGATAAGTTTGAGTCTAGGTGCGTCGATGGCATTTTCTTTGGTTATGCATCTCATTCTAGAGCATATCGTGTGCTCAATCTTGAAACTAACCAAATCGTGGAGACTTGCGAGGTAACCTTCGACGAGACGAGCCACGTAGTCGGCTTGTCTTTGAGTGTGCGGGTGATGATGAGCTTGGCGAGGAGATCTTTCGGGGAGGAGGAGCATGAACATGGTGATGATGAAGATGGCGGTGCGGCGCCCCCGACTGAACATGTACCCACTACTTCGACTACGATGATGGATGGACCCTCTGCTACACCTACGACGACAAACCAAGAACGAGGAGAAGGCGATGTTGAGGGGGAGGTAGCTTCGAGGCGAGAACCTCCCCGGCGAGTTCAAGTGGATCACCCAGCTTCGAGGATCATCGGCGACATGAATGAACGCACTACACGGTCGAGGGTTCGAAACAATTCCCATTTTGCTCATGCTGCGTTTGTTGCTTCTTTCGAGCCCAAAGACATTGGACACTCACTATCGATCACAATTGGGTTAACTCGATGCATGAGGAGTTGGAGAACTTTGAGAGGAATCGGGTGTGGGAGTTGGTTGACCCTCCCCCGGGGGTGTAAGCCGATTGGTACAAAGTGGGTGTGGAAAAACAAAGAGGGAGAGAAGGGTGAGGTTGTGAGAAACAAGTCGAGACTTGTTGCTCAAGGGTTCAGTCAGAAGGAGGGGATCGACTACGAGGAGACCTTTGCTCCGTAGCCCGTTTGAAGGCGATTAGGATCCTTCTAGCCTTTTCCGTGGCTAAAGGGTTCAAGTTGCACCAAATGGATGTGAAGAGTGCTTTTCTAAATGGGGTGTTGGAGGAAGAAGTGTATGTGAGACGGCCTCCGGGGTTTGAGAGTGAGAAGTACCCCCCCACGGGTGTACAAGTTGAGGAAGGCGTTGTATGGGTTGAAGCGGGCGCCTAGAGCTTGGTATGGCGAGGTTGAGGGGGTTCTTGTTTGAGAGAGGCTTTGA
Organism: Cenchrus americanus; assembly: GCA_947561735.1. Lineage (NCBI taxonomy): Eukaryota > Viridiplantae > Streptophyta > Magnoliopsida > Poales > Poaceae > Cenchrus > Cenchrus americanus. The sequence goes on from OX387243.1 coordinate 108,744,709, forward strand.
GATGGGGAAGGTCGATCGGACCTTGTTTTTTGAGGCGGGGGCGAGAGATATCACGATTGTGCGGGTGTACGTGGATGATATTGTCTTTGGTGGCTCGTCTAACTCTCTTGTTGCGAGGTTTGCGGATGATATGAGCGGGGAGTTTGAGATGAGCATGATGGGCGAGTTGCGGTTCTTCCTTGGGCTACAAATCAAGCAATCAAAGGAAGGAACATTTGTGCACTAGGCTAATTACACCAAGGACATTGTGAGGAAGTTCAAGATGGAGGACTCCAAGGCTATGACGACGCCGATGAGTACGACTACGGCTCTTGATGCGGACGAGGAAGGTGAACACGTGGACCGGAAGGAGTACCGGAGCATGATCGGGTCACTCCCCTACTTGACGGCGACGAGGCGGGACATACGGTTCTCGGTGTGTACGTGCGCTCGTTTTCAAGCGTCTCCGAGGGACTTCGCATCGGCAAGCGGTGAAGAGAATTTTCGGGTACTTGCGTCACACTCCCGACTTCGGCCTTTGGTACTCCGCGTCCTCTTCGTTGGCGTTTCATGGTTTTTCGGACACGGATTTTGCCGGGTGTCGGTTGGATAGGAAGTCCACGCACGGGACTTGCCGAGTTTTTGGGTTCTTCGTTGGTGTCTTGGTCTTCTCGTAAGCGATCGAGTGTTGCTCAATCCACGGCCGAGGCCGAGTATGTTGCCGGTTGCTAGTTGTTGCTCTCGGCTCCTTTGGATCACCTACACCATGAGTGACTTTGGTGAGGAGTATACCCATGTCCCACTTCAATGTGATAGCACCTGTGCCATAAGCGTTGCAAAGAACCCGGTGCTCCATTCCAAAACCAAACACATAGAAGTGAGGTATCATTTCTACGAGAGACAACGTAGAGAAAGGGAAGATAGCTTTGATCCATGTACCCACACATGACCAACTAGCCGATATTTTCACCAAACCCCTAGATCAAGCAACTTTCACTCGTTTGCAGGGGGAACTTGGTGTGTGTTTGATTTCTTGAGTTGGGTGTGTGGGGGTTCTCTTTTGCCGGTGGTGTCGAGCCCGTTTTGCCTCCCCTCGAGGAGCCGGTTTGTAGCATATGTATAGCTTTCCTTTGTGCATTTCTTGCTTTTGGCATTGCATATGTAACATGATGTATAGGCATCCTTGTATCTTAGATTGCATGCATTTTGTATCATATGCATTGATAGGAAAAGCTTCTCCTATATACTTTGTTCACCATGGGTTGCTATATATGTTCTTGTGAGCTTGTTTGATATACTACGGTTAGTTTGGCTTAGCTCTTGATGATCTTGATGAATGATCCATGGTTGATGGCTATTTTTTTGAAAAATGTCACATACATGCTCTCTCATGTGTAAATGCCTATATATGATCTTGACATTTTTTAGTGGCTTTGCTATGCTTACTTTGTGGTTGGATAGCTAGTTTATTGATCATATGGGGCCAAAGGTTCACTTGCCATCATGAATGTTTAGCCCTCTTGCTTAATCTTGTGGAGGGGCATAAGTTCCTTTTTGTCGCAAAGACATTTCATGTACCAATCATAAATCTGAAAATGAAATGAAAAATGCTTGGAAAATATGCTCCCATGTCATATGTCTTGAAATTAATTTGCTTTGGGTGCTAAACCGTTGCATGATGCCTACCAATGAGAAGTCTCATACATAGAAGTAGGCACATGGCTCGGTGGCTTTGACATGACATGAGGTGCTTTTGGGTGTTTATGATGGTCTTATGATTAGAATGGCTGTCCTAGCATGAAGTTTGAGTGGCGTTGCCATTTTGATATGTTTTGTTCATGTTTAGGTATTTGCTTGTGAGAGAGTAACTTTTCGCAAAATTACTCAAATCCTTTTTAGCCTTGTCCAATGGTTGTGAAACTTGGTGATCACGTAGTTAAGGTCATTACGAACCTGTCGAGTATCTAACTTGCTCATTTGGACTTGTGTAGCTCCTTGTGATGAATTTTGTATATTCGAGAAGCTATATGTTGAAAGTTTTGCATTTTTGGCTTGATTCATGCATTGCCAACAAGGGGGAGAAGTTTGTGCATGTTTTGGGCACACGGGAGTGTTTGGAAGGTGTTCCAATTGTTTCGGGCATTTTTTGAGCCAGTTTGGTGCGGTTGGGAGCGGTCTCTTGGGGCGGTCTAACCGCCCCCGCGGTCGGTTCGGGGGGGGCGGTCTGTCACATGTTGCCACCGGTCGACCGGTGGTGTTAACCGCCTGACCGGTCGGTGAGCAAGTTTTGCTCTTTGTTGCATTCCAGTAGTTGCATTGATGCATGTGTTCGGGGGGGGAGTGTCTTGTGGCTCGGGGGGAGCTTGCATATGTGCGGGGGGAGCTCTTTGTGGTGTTCGAGTTTTGCTTTGGTGGTTTGCGCTCTTTTCTTGAGCTGTGTTTTGTCTCGGATGTGTCGAGCCGTTGCCCTTGCCTAAGGGGTCCGAGACTTGTCTTCTTCAAGTGATCTTGCTCTTTGCCTTTCTTTAGCTTTCGATCGCTTGTTGGGGTTTCCTTTTTTTTTGTTTCTTTTCTTTTCCTTTTCTCTTATGTTACTTCATGTGAGTGTGTTGTCAATGCACTCATCAAGGGGGAGATTGAGGACCATGTGTGGTTCGAGGACCGGTGGATGGTCGCTTCCTTGTGTGATGAGTGATTGACAACGTTGTGTGGAGCGATTCTTGGCTAAGTATTGCGGGTGCGGGTTGCGGCTTGACTCGTGTTGGTGCGGGTGAAGAACAAGCGCGAAAGGTCGTTGCGGTGAGGCCTCCGGGTGTGGAGAAGACAAGTAGGCTTTGTTCGAGGGACCCGGTGGCCGGCGGGGTCAAGTGCGGGCCGCATGGTGGCATGAACGAGCAAGATGAAGTCGTGGACGGTTTCTTGGTAGAGCCTCAAAACCAAGGTCGAGCCGGGACTACGTGGGAGCCGAGTCATGAGTGGAGATTGGCGGAGGCTACACCGAGTTCGCGGGGTTTGCGGTGGTTCACCGAGAGAAAACCACTTTGGGTTACTCGGTTGAGCCACAAAGCCGAGGCCGAAGACTCGACGAGGAGGTGCGGCCACCCGGGCCGGTTCAACCGCCGGCGGGAGGGGCGGTCGGACCGCCGCGGGGCCGGTCGAATCCCCGGGGGCCGGTCCCGGCGCCACGGGCGCCGCGGCGCGAGAAGCTTGGAAGCGGAGGACACGTGTCGGGATCGCAAGGCTTGCGTCGAGGCTACGCGGGGTGCGGTCGCCGGGCATCCGTCCGATGGTGAAGACATCAAGAATTCCAAATCCGCCCTTGAGGGGCATGTATCCCTAGTTATTAGTGAAGGGTAGTTTAGTCTTTTGGGTGCCTCCATATATACTCATTAGAGGGGTGGATGGCAGCCAACTCTTGTAACCCTAGCTCATTTGGTTTTTCCATTTTCGTTCTCTATTTTCCTTAGGATTTTTTAGAAGGCTAGCTTGAGAGCTTCATGTGAGATCTAGTAGAGAGGGATGGATGTTTGGGTGGCAAGCTAGACCTTGTACGAACCATTCATGGCATGTATAGAAGGTTTGGGCGTTGTTCTTCAGTTTGGGGTGTTTTCCCGTCTCCTTGGTGTTGACTTTCGGAGCTCTTTTTGGCGGTGTTTTGAGGAGCCGATTTCTTGGGGTTTTTGGTTGGGTGTCACGTATGAGGTTCTTGTGCCTCTTTTGGTTTTGGTGGGACTTTGCTGCCCCCAAATCCCCTTCTTGTTGAATCGGACTCGATTTGGAGTGGTTTCTCGAGTTGGGCGAGTTCTTGACCTAGAGAAGCGATTTCTTCGATTCCTTTTGATTGTGAGCGTTTCGGGGTCGATTCCTTTGAGGTAGAGGTTGCCTAGGGAGGTAACCTTGACTCGGCTATTCACGAAGTTTGGCTGCGCAATCCGTGTGAGGTGATTCGGGAGATCGGACGCGAGGAAGTTGAGGTTTGACCCGCGGGTTCGTTTTTGGAAGGGGCGGGTCTACGGCCCCACCCCCGCCTACGGGGGGCGGTCCTTAACCGCCGGGGTGTTTCCGGGTCAAAGTTTTGTTTCGCCGGGGATTTTCCTTTGTGCGACGGGGGTTTGTTCGCCTTGATCGGATGAGTGTACGGGTGAAATTTGGGGTCGTTCTCGTGCGGTTTGCTAGGGTGGTGTTTTTGGTTGGAGTTCGTTGCTTTGCGGGGTACGGGAGGTTAGACCGCCCTAGGTGGCGCCGGTCTAACCGCCCCTAGGCCCTTGGGTGAAGTTTTGGTTTTCGCCAAGATTTTACGGTAGCTAGCATGGCCTTGACCGAGGAGATCTGCGTGGGACACGGTGGGTGAAGCCCGTGGGTGTGTTTTGGTGCTCGGAAGAGGCGTTTCGAGAGGATTTCTTGGTTGCCGGGTGGAGGCGGTCTAACCGCCCCCTATACCGGTCCGCTCTTCCATCGACCGCCCCCTCGGTGCTACGGGGAGGGTGGCGGCTTTCGAGGGGTTGTTTCCGGTCCGTCGGTCTTTGCGTGTTTGTTGTGGTTCTTTGGTAGAGTTTGTTCTTAGGACCCGGTAGCACTCCGGTGGCTACGTGGTTTTGGCAAACGGGGAGGTAGAAGTGCGGAGCATGTGATTTTGGGGGTTCGGCCGAGCTAGTTCGTTTCGTCGGAGTTTCAATCTCCCTCGAGAAGAATTTTTATTGGCTCCCATTCACTCCCCCCCCTTTACGGTCGCCTTATCGGTCCTTCGAGGGGGCGCGGGCGCGGCGGCGCCGGGGCGAGGAGCGGGCGCGCGGGTTGGAGCGGCGGGCCAAGGAGGCGCGACGACTTGAAGGCCGCCCTCGACGCCAAGGCCGCGGCCCTCGTCGCCGGCCCGAGGAGCGGCTCCCGCAAGAGAGCACCGCCGCCAAGGGGCGAGGGGCGGCTCCGGCGGAGGAGCGAGGCCGCCCTCGTCGACGCCGGACGGCGGAACGGCGAGGAGCGCGTCGCTCGCGAGGCGGCGGCGGGGTCCTTGGCGGAGGCGGGACGACAAGCTCTCCAAGGCCGAGGGCGAGCTCATCGTGCTCGGCATTGCGAGCGCGAACCGGGAGATAGCCCTCCGGGGGAGCGGAGCGAGGCCGTCAAGCGCCTCGAGGGCGGCGGTCGAGGCCGAGCGCCGTGCTCTCGAGATGGAGAGGAAACAAGTCGAAGGTGAGCCTTTGTTTGACTTTTGCCTTGTTGGTTTTTACGTTAGAGGGCTCGCATTCCCCTTTCGATTTCTTTCTTGTCTTGGCGATTCCGGGCTTGCGCACCGCCACGGGGCACGCGGTGAGCGGGCGGGGGCGGCTGCGGAGCTTCCTACAACTCCTCCGGCGGGGGGCTGCGGGACTGCGTGTTGCGGCCCTCGAGACCTGCCGCGCGTGGAGGAGGGCGAGGCACGGGCCGGCGGCTCCCCGGCCGGCCGCTGCGTGCCCTTGGCGGCCATGTCACCGAGCGGATGCGGCGGGCGGCTGCATGCGGGGCGTCCGGAAGGCCCTCGGAGTGGTGCGGTCCCACTACGAGGTTAACTTCGAGGCGGCGGCGGAGGGGCTACATCGTTCCCGAGGGCGTCGAGGACGAGGTAGCGATGGAGCGTGTGGATGCGCTCGCCGCCGAGCGCCGCCGGGTCGCTCGCCGAAGCCTTCGAGGAGTTCCTCTTCCGGACACCGCGACGGCGCCGCTCCTCCCCCCCGACAGCGAGTTGGGCGCTAGGCCCGTTTTGATGTGTATCAGTACTCTGGCCTCGCGGCCTTTTGTAAATGAACAAGTCGTTCTTAGACATGAACATTTGCTGTAATGAAGTCATTTGTTTATCACGCTTTTTGTTTCTCCTTCTTCCTGAGTAGATTCTAGTTAGGGGAGTTCGATTTTCGCGGGGGACCTGCTGGGTTGGAGGCGAGAGAGAAGGGCCATATCCACGCGGCGTAGGCTATCTCTGGCTCGCACGCTCTTTCCGCTAGGCCGCCTGCGCCCTGTTCGAATCGTTGCTCGAGGTTGAAGTAGGAAACAAACTTAGCGCGTGTGAGTTGTTTTATTTTTGCGCGAAAAAATAGGACCATTTTGGGGGGGTGGCCCCCCGCAGTAGCCCCCGAGGGTAACTTGGGTTTCAGGGGAAAGCCGAGTTGCCCTTTCTATTAGACTTGAGGCGTTTACATAGTTGCCACCAAGCGGGGCGTTGGCCGTTTGATTTTTACAACGAGAAAAAAATGCTTGGGAATCCTATCTAGGGGTAGAAACGACGTAGGCTGTTGGATGTTCCAAGCGTTGGTGAGCTCTTCACGCGTCCTCGTTGGCCGACTTGTACGTGCGGGCTTGAGTACCTTCACCACGACATAGGTTCCCTCCCCATGGGGGCGATAGCTTGTGGCGCCCTCGGTTGTCTTGGCGTAGCCTTAGGACCGGATCCCCTTCGGCGAAATCCCGCGGCGTATCTTGCATGCTTGATAGCGTTTGAGGGGCTGCGCCGGTACCTCGCGGAATGCATCACGGCCACGAGGCGTGCCTCGTCCGGTGGTCCAACCGGTCCTCGCGGGCTCGGCGGGCGGCATCCTCGTCATAGCCTCGAACCACGGGCGAACCGTATTCTAAGTCCGTGGGGAGGACGGCCTCCGCGCGCGTGGACTAGGAAAAACGGGGTGAACCCGGTGGCTCGCTCGGGGGTGGTCCTTAGGCTCCACACAACCGGCGGTAATTCTTGGAGCCATTTTCGCCCCGGATTTGTTCGGTGGTCGAGAATTACGGGTTTTAGGCCTTGTAAGATCATGCCATTGGCACGTTCTACTTGGCCGTTGGTCCGTGGGTGCGCCACGGCTGCCCAATCCACACGAATGTGGAACTTGTCGCGAGAACTCCAAGAACTTTTTTGCCGTGAGCGGGACCCATTGTCGGTGATGATGGAGTTTGGCACTCCAAAGCGGTAGACGATGTCGGTGAAGAATGTTACCGCACCTTTGCTCTGCCCTTAGATTCGTGATGGGGCGCACCTCCACCCACTTGGAGAACTTGTCGATCGCGACCAACAAGTGGGTGAAGCCCCCGGCGCCTTCCGCGGGGGCCGATGATGTCCGGCCCCCACACGGCGAACGGCCATGTTACGGGGGATGGTACGTAGGGCATGGGCGGGCAAGTTGGACTTGCGGGCGTAGAGCGGCACCCTTCGTAGGTGCGCACGATCTCGGCGGCGTCCACGACCGCGGTGGGCCGATAAAAGCCCGGCGGAACGCGTTGCCGACGAGGGTGTGGGGCGCGGCGTGGTGACCACGGATCCCCGCGTGGATGTCCCGCGGGAGCTCGCGCCCCTCGGGAATGGGCACGCACCGGCCGTAGGATGCGGAGGCGGCGCGCTTGTACGGCTCGCGTCGACGAGGGCAAAAGATTTAGCCATCCCGGCGATGCGCCTGGCCGCGGCCCGGTCCGCGGGGAGCTCCCCTTTAGCGATCCCGGGCGATGTATTTTTCCCGCCGGTCCGCTTGGACGGGGGGCCGGTTCGATGTCCATTACATCGGCCTCGTGGGAGCCGTACCCCTCGAGAAGGGGAGAGCACGTAGGCCTCGTTCGAGGGGTCCTCGTCCATGGGTTCCGCACCCGCTGGATTCGAGGGAGCCCCCGAGGGTTCGTTGTGACTCGAGGGGTAGGGCTCGAAGACGACCGAGGGTTGGGCGACGTCGCGCGCGAAACGTTCGGGGGAACGGTGATCCGCCGGACGCGATCTTAGCGAGCTCGTCCGCCTCCTCGTTGTACCAGCGGGGTACATGGTTGAGCTCGATGCCGTAGAAATTATCCTCGAGTGCTCGCACGGCTTTGCAGTAGGCCTCCATCTTGTCGTCGTGGCAGCTCGCGTTCTTCATGACTTGATCGATCACGGAGCTGCGAGTCGCCCCGCACGTCGAGGCGCTTGACGCCTAACTCAATGGCGATCTTGAGGCCGCGAGAAGAGGGCCTCATATTCGGCCATATTGTTAGACGCGGGGAAGTGGAGGCGCACGGCGTACCGCATGTGTTCCCCGAGGGGTGACACAAAGAGCAGGCCCGCGCCCGCCCCTGTTTTCATCACCGAGCCGTCGAAGAACGGAGTCCGGCCTCCGCTTGGATGCTGTGGCGGCGGTAGCTGCGTATCCGTCCATTCGGCGACGAAATCCGCCAAGATTTGGGACTTGATAGCCTTGCGCGGGGCGTAGGCGAGCGTCTCTCCCATCGGTTCTACGGACCACTTGGCGATCCTGCCCGCGGCGTCGGGGTTGCGGATGATCTCTCCCAGTGGGAAGGAGGAAACCACCGTGACGGGGTGGGCCTCGAAGTAGTGGCGGAGTTTGCGCCGCGCAAGAACCACCGCGTACGGCAACACGGACACGGGGGGTAGCGCGTCTTTGTGTGCGAGAGGACCTCGGCGATGTAGTAGACCGGCCGCCGCACGGGCAAGGCATGCCCTTCCTCCATGCGTTCCACGACGATCACGGCGGCCGACCACCTGGGTGGTTGCGGCCACGTAGAGCTGCAGGGGTTTGCCGTCCTGCGGCGGCGTGAGGATCGGGGCGTGTGTTAGAGACGCCTTCAGCTTGTCGAGCGCATCCTGGGCCTCGGTGGTCCAGGAGAAGCGCTCGTGCTTCTTGAGTAGGCGGTAGAGGGGTAAGCCCTTCTCACCGAGCCGCGAGATGAAGCGGCTCAAGGCGGCGAGGCACCCCAATACCTTCTGTACCCCTTTGAGGTCCCGGATCGGACCCATCCGTTCGAGGGCCGCAACCTTTTCAGGGTTGGCCTCGATTCCCCGCTGGGAGACAATGTATCCCAGGAGCATGCCTCGCGGCACTCCAAAGACACACTTTTCGGGGTTTAATTTGACCCCTTTGGCTCGTAGGCGGTTGAACGCGACGCCAAGGTCGCCAACCGGGTCGTCCGCCTTCCTGGTCTTTACGACGATGTCGTCCACGTATGCTTCGGCGTCCGCCCGATGTGATCCCCAAAAACGTGCGCATGCAACGGCGGTATGTTGCACCCGCGTTTACGAGGCCAAACGGCATCGTGACGTAACGAACGTCCCGAACGGTGTGATGAACGAGGTCGCGAGCTGGTCGGACTCTTTCATCTTTATTTGGTGGTACCGGAATAGGCATCAAGGAAGCAAAGCAATTCGCACCCGGTTTGTTGAATCAACGATCCGATCAATGCGTGGCAAAGGAAAGGGAACTTTAGGACATGCTTTATTAAGGCCGGTGTAGTCTATACACATCCGCCACTTCCCATTCTTTTTCTTTACAAGCACGGGGTTTGCTAGCCACGTTGGGTGGAACACCTCCTTGATGAATCCGGCCTCGAGAAGCTTCCGCGGCTCCGCTCCGATTGCCCGTCGCCGCTCCTCGTCGAAGCGGCGGAGCCGTTGCGCACGGCGCGGGCGTTTGGCGAGGATGTCAAGGGAGTGCTCGGCGACTTCCCTCGGGATGCCCGGCATGTCCGAGGGGCTCCACGCGAAGATGTCGGCGTTGGCGCGGAGGAAGTCGACAAGCACCACTTCCTATTTGGGGTCGAGGGCGGAGGCCGACCCTCAACGCCTTGCCCTCGGGGGCTGAAGGGTCGAGGGGGACCCCCTTGGTCTGCTCCGCGGCCTCGAAGGTGCCAGCGTGCTTGGCAGCGGAGTTGAGGTCCTCGTTGACCATCTTCTCCAGCGTGTTCACTAGCGCTTCATCCAGCGCTAGCGCCTCTGCGTGTTCTACGCACTCGACGTCGCAGTCGAAAGCGTGCTCGATCGACGAGCCGACGGTGATGACGTCGTTTGGTCCGGGCATCTTCATCTTCAGGTAGGTATAATTGGGGACCGCCATAAATTTGGCGTAACAGGGTCGCCCAAGTATAGCATGGTATGCCCCTTTGAATCCCACCACCTCGAAGGTGAGGATCTCCTTGCGGAAATTCTTTGGGGTGCCAAACCAAACGGCGGCGGTCGATCCGCCCGAGGGGTTGGACACCGCTTGCCGGGCACGATGCCGTGGAACGGCTTTGTCTTTGGGCCGCGGCCCGATCCGGCCCGATCCCCATCGGGCGCAAAGTATGCGCGTAGAGGATGTTGAGGGGCTGCGCCTCCGTCCATGAGGAACTTCGAGAACGGGGCGTTCCCGATGATGGGGTCGACCACCGGCGGGTGCGGCCGGGTTGGGGACGCGGTTCGGGTCGTCTCCCCGGCCGAATGTGATGGCATCCTCCGACCAATTGAGGAAGGACGGAGGCGCCCTCTCCGCGGCGAGAACCTTGTGCCGCTCCTTCTTGCGCTGGCGTGTCGACATGTCGACTGTTGGCCCCCCAAAGAGGAGGAACACATTTTCGACGGCGGGGAAGCCGCCTGTGTCGCCATCGCCTCCGTCTTTCTTGGCCTCTGCCTCCTTCGCGGCGGCTCGGCCATAGAACTTCTTGAGCATATCGCATTGCTCAAGGGTGTGGTTTACTGGGGTCTTATGGTAAGGACATGGCTTTTTCAGCATGTCGTCGAACACCCCCGGGCCTCGAGGGGCCGGTCGAGGGCCCCGTTGAGCCGGGTCAACAGCAAGGGCCTCGGCGTTGCCGCCGTCGCGCCCCCGCTCGCGCGCCTCGCGGCGCGGCTTCTTCCCCTTCTTGCCACGCTTGTCGTTGTGGTGGGGCTCCTTGGACTTGCTGCCCTCCGCGGGCGCGTCCTCCGAGCGCTTGCCCTTCTTGCCGTCAAAGATCGCCCCCACGGCCTCTTCTCCGGAGGCAAGGCCGGTGGCGATGTCGAACGGCTTGTTGGAGTCCGCGGGCGGGCGCATCCCGGCTCCCGCACGAGGTCCCGGCACGTGGTGCCCTCGAGGAAGGCGTGCACGATCTCGGACTGCGCCACGCTGGGGAGCTCGGTGCGGCGCTTGGAGAAGCGCCGTATGAAGTCCCGCGGTGACTCGCCGGGCTTGCGTGCGGGGAGCGCGGGTCCCACGAATTTCCGGGCGCACGTACGTGCCCACGGAAGTTGCCCACGAACGTGTGGACCGGGTCGTCCCGGTTGTGGATGCGGGCGGCGGGCAAGTGCTCGAGCCATGTCGGGCCGCGTCGCCAAGATGCGGGGGCAAGTTGCGGATGATGACCTCGTCGGCGGTGGCCCCGCCCGGTGGCAAGCCAAGCGGTAGTCGTTGAGCCACACACGGGGTCCGTTTCCCCGTTGTACTTGACGATGGTCGAGGGTTTGCGGAAGCGTTGTGGGAACGCCGCGCGCGCGGATCTCCCGACCGAACACCGGGTGCACGGGGGCTCCGGCGTCGGGGAGCGGTCCTCGCCGGCGTCGTAGCGTCCACCCCGTCGTGGGTGGTAGCCCCTTGCTTGCTCGTGCGTCCGCCTGCGCCGGTGCGCCTGGCGTTGATGACGTTGCGAGCGTCGCCATCCGGCGCCTGCGTGCGTCAAGGAGCCGCTCCTTGGCCGGCGTGCGTCCTTGGTCGGCGGGTCGCCCCGCCAGTCCCCCTGCGTGCACTAAGGGTTCGCCTCCCGACGCAGCTTCGTCGTCCCGCGCATCCCTCTGTTGGCGGATGCGTGAGGCCAAGCTCTCGGCCTGCTGGACGGCCGCTTGCTCGATGAGAGTTTGCACCTCGCGGTGCAGGTCTCGAGCCTCGGGGGTCGAGGGGTGCGGCATGGCCCGCGGCGGCGTCGCGGCGGCGATGAGCTTTTGTCTCGCCCGCGGGGGCGCGTCCGCGTTGTCGACGTTGGGGACGGTGTTGATGCGGTCGCGGACTGTCGGCCCCGGCTCCCGTGCGCGTTCGCCGCGCGCGGAGGCTTCCCCGCCATTGAGGCGCGTGGCGGCCGCACCGTTCGGTATTCCTCCGCCGGCTTGGCCTCGAGCTCGCGGGCCCGGGCTAGGCGCGCGTCGGCGTCGGCCCCGGCGGGGAGCGCTTGGCCCCGCGGCCGGGCGCGTGGCGATCCCCGGGGCGGGCGTGACTTCCCCGTCTCCGGCGCCCACCGCACCGGCGGCATTGGCGGGTCGTTGGTGATGACGGCGTAGCACTCCCGCGTGGGATCGTAACTCCCGGTCTTTGGAGTCGTCGGAGCGGCCGAACCGATGCAGTCCGCGAGCGTCGAGGAAACGCCGGAACATGGCGGGTCCGGCACGCCGGAGAAGTCCCCACTCCGTGTATCCGTGGCGGTTGGCGGGTGGCAACGCGTCGACGGAACCCGGGGACGACTCATCCCCGCCGAGGCGCGGGGTCCCCGGCGACGAAGACGTGGCGGCCAGGCGGAACCCCGCGCATCGTGGTGTTGATGTTGGCGTCGTAGGCCGACGTAGCGCCACGCAGCCCGATGGGGATGTGCGGTCCGGAGACCGTGTGCCGTCCCGCCGGGGCGGTGGCGGTCGTGATAGCGGGCGCGCCGCGCCGAGTGGCGGCGCGCTCGGCCTGCCGCCGCTCGGACCGCGCCCGACGCGAACGCCGCCCGCAGCGGCGGTGGCGTCGTGGCGTTGACGGGCCCGCGGCATCCGTGCTGCGGGCGCCGCGCCGGTGGTGGTGTGCGCGGCGGGGGCCAAGGCTGACCTGGCCTGGCGCCGCGCGCGGAGCTCCTCACGGTTGGTGAGGCGCATGAGATAGCCGTTCCCCGTGGCCTGAAAGTTCAGGTCCCCGAAGCGAATTTCGAACCCGGCTGGGAGGGGGTCCGAGCTACCCATGCAGTAGCGTGTAGCACGGTACTCAGTGCGGATCACCATGGAGGGAGTTGACGGAATGACCTTAGGCGCTCGATTGCCCCACGGTGGGCGCCAACTGTCGGTGCGGAATATGGTCCCGACACTAACCGAGAGAAAGCGCCGAGGTCTATCCCTCAATGGTCGATGCTAAGCAATAAGAGACACGGGATTTATCCTGGTTCCGGCCGAGGGGGTCGTACGTCCGGCGGTGGTGTGCTCAAGGCACTATATTGATCGGCACGGGGGTGCTTGTAGTGGGGTCGCTACAAGCAAGGCGGGAGAGGAAGCGTGGCTCCCAAGTCCCTAGTGGAGTGGGTCGAAGGTATTGTGGGAGAATTGGAGAATGAGTACGTGGTGTGTTATGTGCTCTGTCCGCGTGTATGCCCGTCCGTCCCTCCTCCCCCCGCGGGCGGGGGGGGTTCGCCCCCTTTTATAGATCAAGGGGGAGGCGAATTACATGCGCGCCGCGCTATCTAGCTACGTGGGGAAATGCGACGTGCTATGCGTCGTAGAGTGGGCGGCCGTCGGACGATCCTTGCGGCGATCCGGCCATCATGGCCTACCTTGTACCCAAACGGTGGCGGTTCGAGGGTAGAAGGGCGGTAGGTAGTGGCGAAGTCCTCCGATGGGCTCGAGGGAGGTGTCGCGCGTTGGCCCGTACGGAGTACGGGAGTAGGTAGAACGACGTCCCTTCCCAACGCGCTTCACGGTCTTCGGAGCTGTTGCTACGGCGCCGGCGTGCGCCTGCACGCGCGGGGATGGCGGCCACGCCGTTACGGTGGCGGGGATGGTGTTCCACCGGCCTAGCACCTCCACCTAACCCTGTAGGGTCACAAGAAAGTGAATCGAGGGTGCATCCGGCCCTCCTTCGAGGGCTCGGCGCGTTAGCCGTACTGGAGCAGGCGCACGGTGTCACGGGACTGACACCGGCCGCGGCGCACGGTCCCTCCCCACGGTGATGGGGATGGGCTCCTCCCCGGGGAGTTGGTGCGGCGGTCACGGGGGCGAGCCCCGGGCGCATGATGGCGCCGTCCCGCCGGCGTCGGGCGTTAAATGCCCGCGTACGGGGGCCGGCGCACGCGTGAAGGGCGCCCTCGAGCGTGGCGGACCCCGGCCGAGGGCGGGGCGTACCCTCGAGCGAGGCGGAACCTGCTCGAGGGGGGCGAGCCCTCGAGCAAGGCGGAGCCCGCTCGAGGGAGGTGCTACCCCTCGAACGGGGCGGAGCCCGCCCGAGGGGGGCGCGTATCCTCGAGCGAGGCGGAGCCCGTTCGAGGGGATCTCTAAGAGGGCCGCCTTGATGGGCCGTCGGAGTCCCTGCGGCGTGGGCTGTTCCCTGCATGGTTAGGCAAATTGTGTTTTGGCCTTGTTGTGGGTTTTAAGTGAGGATTTCCCCGTTGTTTAAGGGGACCCCTAGGGCTGTCCCCGACACTTCTTTTGTTCGGATGTGGAAAGGCTCTTGAGGTGTTTTGGGTCTTTGAGGAGTTTCTAGACAAAATCGGTCCGACCGGTTTGCCAAACCGGTCCGACCGGTTTCCCCGCTTGCATGAGGCTAAGTCCAACGAAGCGATCCGAGCGGTTTCGAAACCGGCCTGACCGGTTTGGGCTGCCAGCAGCCGTGTCGTGTGTGCTTCCGCTGCGTGTGTGCTGTGGCTGTTGGTTGGGTCTTGCTCCTAGGTTCAGTAGCACTTCAGTGACTACGTGAACTTGGCAAGAGAAGCTTGCGGAGGTGCACGAGTGAAATCGGGTTCATATGCCGAATTCTTGAATAGAATTTTTATCGGCTCCCATTCACTCCCCCCCCTCTCTGGTTTGCTGTTTCGGTCCTTCAGGGCCGAACACGTGGCATTCAGCTTCATGAAGAGGAGGGTACAGCCGCTGATGGCGCGTGATACCCTCGGGTACCAGTACACGGGCGACGACGACACCTCGAGGATGCCCGGTACTGAAGTCGATGATGACGATATCATCGAGAGACTGGGGCGGATCTTCAAGGATATGCCACAATACACACCCTGCCCACTCCCGGAGTACTCGGTGACTCGTCCGCCAAGCAAGGTTGGTAGGCGGACTTATGTGTTTGAGTACTCATTGTAGTTGTAGTCGAGCTCACCCAAACTCTTTGATGCAGGATGATCTGACAAAGTTTGTCTCCGACCCCGCTTCCCCTCCTCGAGTTGTGAATATTCCAGAAGAGGGCAAGGGCAAGGAGAAGGAGCGTCGTGAAGTCAGCGAGGGTGACGACGGCGGTTGACGGTGAAAATCCGTCAACCTAGCCATGAGTTTACCTTCGGTGTTGGCATGAATTTTATACCTTATCCATTGGTACTAACCCCCGTGGTATAACAAGTTCACGTGTGCATGTCGGTTTTGGAGTTTAATGTTTATGCAGGGTTTTAGTGTTGAATGCAAGACTTTCGGGATAAGTTCATCAAGCACCTCATGACAAGACCTTGAATCCCCGTACAAGTCATGCAATGAAGCAAACTTAACTCCAACAAGCGGGGACTTGATCCGAGAAGACGACGGACTCCGGGGACCTGCCCGGAAAAGTGTCCGAATCTTGCAAGACAAGGAGTTGAGTCCAATTCGGAGAGAAACCGACGACATGGACCTACATGCGGAAGGGGGAAACATCCGGGAAGCAAGGGAACCGAGCGTGGGGCAAAGGAGCCCACGGGGCCGGGCCTAAATGGGCCCGGGCCGGCCGGCCCGGTCCGGTCGGCCCGGGCCCATTTTGGGCCCAAACACCCTCTCCTTTGCCCTAGCCGCCAATCGAGCTATTTATAGTACCCCGACCGAGAGCCACGGGGAGGAGATTTCGTCTTCGGCCGCCGAGAAGCGAGAGAAGAGAGGGACACCATCTCGGAGAGGAGAGGGTCGAGCTAGTTGACTAGGGTTCCCCTAGCCGACGTGGGAACCTTGCACGGAAGACCACGTCGGAGTTCCGGAGCTAGAAGCAAGATCAAGGAAGGATCCCGGTGGTGATCTTGTGTATGTATCATTGTCATAGTTGAATTATCAAGTTGAATCTTTTCCTAGCGATCAAGTGTTTCCTCGAAGATTTCGTTTTTCGATCGGCTTTGCTTATTTCAATTCTATTCTCGAGATAGATTACATAGGGTGTTCTTGTAGCCGCGGTGGCTAGAGGTACACGCCGGATCTTCCGAAAGAATCTCGACTTGTCTTTTGACTCGCCCTAAGCTCCCCGCATGAATAGGGATACGTTGTGACGAACGGGGGTCTCGAAAGGCGGATGTTTTCGGATTTGGACGGGAAACCACGATTTAAAGAGGCTTCTATTAAGATTCGATTTGCTACTTCTTCTCTTGCTTGGAACTTCAACAAAAGGCTTACCCCGATCCCTCTAGATCGGTTTATCTACCCAATCTTACTTTGTTTTCTCCGGTTTTTAGTAGATTAGATTCGTTTTGTGTCTTTTACTTAGATGCATTAGGTTTCTTTTATCGAAGATTGAAGTTACTTGGCTTTAATAGATTAAGTTTTGCGTCACACATTTGTTCCACGGATTCGATACCTTGGGTTCACCACTCGAGGGAAGAAGGGTCCCTTGACTACAACGGGAGACTTGTACGCTTGCGAGTCACGAACGAACTTTGATACAATTATTAACCGTCAACAAGCCCCTTTTTCTGGCGCCGTTGCCGGGGAACAAGTGATCAAGATTTGATTTTTTATTGCCTTTTTATAATTTTCAGTTTTCTTTTTGTTTTTATTTTTGCATCTACTAAATTTTGATCATCCTCAAAATACATCTAATCGGTTTGTCTAACTCTAGTTTTTATAGATTTGTTTTTACTTTCTAGTTTTTTTTTGCATACTTTGTTTATTGCTAACCCTAACGGGAGATGGACGGCTACCTCTCCAACAAACCCAATAATTTTGTGGATGATCCGAGAAAAACTTTACGAGGCTAAGGAGACGCGAAGCACATCAAGCTAAAAAAAGTTGGATTTTGTAGATTCGGAGTCGGAAGACAAAGGATCGCGAGGAATCTCCGAAGAATTCACCACCTCAAAGTCCGCGGGAGAATCGAGTTCCACCAATGGGTGACTAACCACCGGAAGAACGCAAGATTGGGGAGCTATGCACCCGGACATCATCGACCTACCAATCTTGAACCTCGAGGAGATCGGAAGACCGTTCGAGATCAAGACCTCAACCATCCGCATGGTGCAACATTCACCCTTCACCGGCAAAGAGGGTCCGAACCTTCACCTCCAAGCATTCATTCAACTATGTCAGACTTTCAACATGGATGGGGTGACTCAAGACCAAATGAGGGCAAGGCTTTTTCCGTTCTCACTACTCGGGAAGGCTTTGCAATGGTTCCACTCTCAACCGGCGGAGACGGTGCAAAATTGGAACACGTTGATGAAGGCTTTCATGAAGGAATACTACTCACGGGTAAAACTCAAAGTTTGCGTAATAAGATTGCCACCTTTGTTCAATATCCTACAGAAACTATCTCGGAGGCATTCGAGCGCTTCAACGAGTACACCCGGGCGGTTCCACATCACAAGTTCCCGAAAGAAGACCTCGTGCAAAAGTTCTATCAAGGACTCACCATGGCGTCAAGGACGATCATCGATGCATCGGCGGGAGGATCTATCATCGAGCTTACACCGACGGAAGCTTTCACGCTATTCAAGAAGGTCGCGGATAATGATACGTGGGCGTCGTCCGGGCGCCTACATCCGGTTCAACCCACGGGGAACGTCAAAGGAGTCTTGCAAGTGGAGAAGGAGAACATACTTGAAGGCAAGATCGACTCGCTCATGAGGAGGTTGGAGAAGATGGAGATGGAAAAGAAAGAGGCTCAAGACTTGAAGGCCGCCGAAGCAAGGTCCACATGCGAAGAATGTGGAGAGTATGGCCATGTCCGCAAAGATTGTCCGGAGGAAGCCAAAGTGCTCGACTACATGAGGAAGGGAAAATTGCCGAACTTCCGCTACGGGCAAGGTAGGCCTAAATTCAATGCAAGCTCATCTATTCCTAACGCGGTTCCGCTTCGTATACAATTGAAGGAGTTCATGGATGAGCAAGCTAAGATCAACAAGGACACCGTCACCAAGTTCAAGACCATAGACAAGGTGTTGGAGAACATCGATAGCAAAGTGACGGAGGTCGGAAGTACCAATCATCAAGTGCTTAACATGATGAAGATGCTCGAGACGCAAGTTGGACAACTTGCGGGGCGCCTCACTAATGATGAAGGGAAGCTTCCGGGACAACCCAAATGTCCCGAATCGGCGAAGGCCATTCAAACACGTTCGGGGAAGGAGACCGAAGATCCGGAACGTTCCGCGGGAGCAAGGAAGCTTAAACCATCCATCGAGGTGGAAGGAGCTGCTAAAGAGAAGGTTACGGGGATCGTCACCGAGGAACCCGAATTCGAGATGCCGGAGGATGACACGAGGATACCGCAACTCCGGCCACGCTACTTCCGAAGTAAACTTGACAACCACTTTGAGAAGTTTGTGGAAGTTGTGCGTAGACTTAGCATCAACATGCCATTACTAGATGCCCTACAAGTACCTACATATTCTCGTTACTTTAAAGACATACTTGCAAATAAATATGAGATAGCAACACTCGGGGTAGATCATGTCAAGATGTCCGAGGAGTGTAGTGTAACTATTGCTTATGGGCTAGAGAAGCAAAAAGACCCCGGGTGCCCTACAATTCCATGTTCAGTTGGTTCTTTCAACTTCGAGAAGGCGTTATGCGACCTTGGAGCTAGTGTGAGCGTCATGCCGAGGGATGTGTTCGAGAAGCTACGCCTACCGATGGAGCCTACGGGAATATGTTTGGAGTTGGGAGACAACTCCATTCGCTATCCCTTGGGCATTGCTGAAGATGTACCCGTGAAGATTGGACACCACTTCATCCCCGTCGACTTCGTTGTGCTCGAGATGGGAGAGAGGGAGAAGCCGCCACTCATCCTAGGGAGGCCGTTCCTCAAGACCGTGGGAGCTACTATTGATGTTGGCAAGGGGGAGATCATGTTCGATATCAACGGAGAAAGGAGTTCCTTCAAGTTCCGTCCAAGGATTGAGGCATGCAACATGATTGGAGTGAATGGAGAACCAAAACAAACGGAGGGGCTGAAAAAGAAGAAGGAGCCGAAAAAAATGAACGTAACGAAAATCAAAGAAGGTGTTGCATCCGTCAAGACAAAGGAAGAGAAGCCGCTTGTGAAGACCAAAAAAATGACTAAGCCAACTAAGCCGGAAGACAAGCCCGCGCCCAAGATGGTGCGGAAGTGGGTACCCAAGATTGCAACGCCCGCAAAGAGCGTTGATCCGGAGTAATCAAGTGAAGAAATCTAGCTATAGACTATAAACGAAGCGCTAGGCGGGAGGCAACCCGTTTCGTCGAGTCAAGAATAAGCTACGGGAGGACAACCCGATTCCGGGTTTTTCGAGTATTTTTAATAATTTAGTTTTTGAGTTTTATTACGCAAAGACATTAGACTTAGAAGTGGTTGAACAATATTAGAGACATAATTCTTGATTGAATGTTTGCTTTATCATAAACCCTTTGCATGAACCCTCCTATGTGCTTGTTTGATTCTTTTCTTTTCGAGAAACCTCAACCAAATAATTTCAGAACCAAGCTCAACCTTTCACCCTCATTATGGTGCTGAGGTTGACTTATTTTTCATGCTAAAACCACACGAGTAGAGCCACGATTTATATTCAAGTGTTAAAAAAATTCAGCACGTGGTAGGACTCGCGTGAACCTAGAAATCAAAGCTTTTGGTTGGTTTTAAAAAAATCTTTATCCTTGGTTTCTCTAGGATTAGAATTTTTATAAGCCTATTCTAATTTTGTTCTGTTCAAAATCTTTCTTATTTAGCCAAAATTAGAACCTAAACCTATGCCCCCATGATCAAGCCGGGAAATGTTTGCTCTCAACCGATGAAGGCAAACTATACCGGTGAGACCGAAATCGACGTAGTCGAAAAATATTTTCGACTTACATTTGTTTTTAATGGTTTAAAAACTTCTCTAAAATTATGTTTGAGCTCTTGCATGGCTCTGAAAAATATTTTAAATTTCGAATTAGAGGAGTGCTTAACCTTAAACACACCTAAATGGAGGCAATCTAGTTTGAATTAATCATGCATGCACCATTGGATTCCCTTTTATCAACTTTCACCAATTCCACATGCAAAGGACAAGCATGGTGGGCAGCAAGCATCAACTTTGCAGGATTTTCATGGTGGCATGTGAAGCAAGTGGAGCTAGGGAGCATGGACATGACCCAAAGCATGGAGCATCAAGTGGGAGGACCAATAATTCAAGAAAAGGAGTGGACGAGAGCGTTTGGGCGGTGCAACTTGTGGAGCACGCGGGCGGGGAAAGTTGCGGAGGCGAAATGATTGTGTTGGGAGAAAGACGCGGCGGGGAGGAGCCGGAAGACCCCGGGCCGGCCGGCCGACCTACTTAAGGAGCCCCCGGCTCCCGTTTTCTGCGAGCAAGCTTCCCTCTCCTTCCCTTGTTTGTGTGTTCAAGTTTGTGTGCTCAGAACCTCCGTAGACATAGCCAACCATCCCAAGCTTGATAGCTCAAGAAAAAATCCACATCCTTAATCCACTCAAAGTCCACATCCGAAGCAAGGAGTTTAAGTGCCTAGTTTACCGGTTGCAACCCGGAGTTTTAGTTGAAGAAAGAGTGCAGCAACCATGTGGAAGAAGACCACAAGTCTCTTCTCCAAGAAGAAGAGTTCGTCGTCGTCCAAGCCGTCATCAACCACGTCTTCGAAGAGGCACTCGGTTTCCGAGTCTCCCCGGAGCATGGAGACGGATACGGCACCACCGAGGAGGAACGATGCTCTCCTCCTTGGTGGTATGAGGGCTGCGAGAAGCACTTCCATGAGGTTCACCGAACCTCGTGGGCACACGGAGGAGCAGCCCGCGCCACCACGACGATCGACTCGCTCAACCGTGCCGCCTCCTTACACCCCGACACACTCTTCGTACGGCTTCATCATCTTGTCGGCGGAGGAGGAGGAGAGGCTCGCCAATCTTGAGAAGAGGCTTGTGCCGAACGTCGAGTTCGACGACCAAGCACTCTACACCTTGGGTTTTTGCACCGACATATACTATATGTTGGGGCACCTCGGATGGGTGCGGTTCTCCAACGGAATATCGGTGGACACCCATTTGGGTTACGCCTTGGAAATTTTAATGACTATTGCACCCATCGTTGATGATGATGGGGTGCAAAGCTTGTCATTCCGTTTGGAGGGAGTCCAACAAGTGGTTCCCTACGAGTACGTTAGGAAGCTGCTTGGATTTCACAAGGGAGCTCGGAGAAAGTTGACGTGCCACCCGGCATGTTAGCGGGATTTTGGAACATGATCTCCGGAGAAGCCCATCAACAACGCAATTGCATCCGCAACCCCATTATCCGGATATTTCACTCTTGGATGTGCAAGAGGATATTGGGGAGGATGAAGGAAACAAAGGTGACCGACACGGAGTTTAATTGGCTATACTCGGCTTTAATTGCCAGGCAGCCAATAGACCCCTCTTACCTCATGATCAACCGTTGGTGTTGTGAAGCAACATCGGGGGCGGGTAATATTGGTTCGGGGTGTTACCTCTCCATGTTGGCCTTTTCCTTGCGGCGGGGATCGCAAGAAACCCCCGCTCACCTTTTGCGTGGTACCTCTCTCGGCTTTGAATATTTGCGGCAAGGCAAATACATTAGTGGAGATGAGAGAGGAGGTTATCGGTTGGCCATAGTGAACCTACCCCTTCCCAACGAGAGGCTTAGGCTTTTCAATGAGGGGAGAGAAGATTGGTTGGAAGAGGGACTACTTGTCCCTGCGAGGAAGAACAAGAGAGGAAGAATCGTAGAGGAGGGAACATCCTCCGCACAAGCGAGTGGAGCACAACCCAATGTGCAAACATTCGGCGGAGTTCCTCCTCCGCCAAGTTATTACGGAGGGCCACAAGAGCAAGCATGGGGGGGTGGTGCACCGGTACCCCCACAAAGTTATGTTGTGCCCAACGCTAACTTCGCGGAGTCCTACGCTCATCATCCCCAACCACAACAAAGCATGGCCATTATTGGAGGGTATGCTGCAAGAAATGCTCAAAACATCGCAGCCATCCAAGCTAACGCAGCTCAACTCGGTGAAGGCAACGCTAATATTGCCTTTGAACTTGGACGCCTTCACCTTGTGGAGCCAAATCAATTCGTCGGAGGGAATGTCCAATCGTATTATGAGTAAGGGTATTATTATCAAGATTATCAACATCAACCACCGGCGGAGGACTAGAAGATTTAGGAACTTTAGTTTTCTTTTCTTTTCTTTTTCTCTGTAATTTTCAGCTTTTTCTTATGTGTGTTTGCGTAGTATTTTCTGTTTTTATTTAAATTTCAGCAAGCATGTTTGTTTATTTTCAGTATGTATTTCAACTTGATGTCATCATTAATAAAGACACCACCTTGATTATATCATTGGAAAAGTTACAAAATTCGTGCCATGATGATATATGATTATAATTGCAGCTTTGTTCATCTTTGTAATTGATTTATGCATGTTTAAGCTAGTGCTCTCTTAAAAATACAAATCTGAATTTATTTAAATGCTAGCTTAATTTTCAGCGGAGGTTATGATTAAAATAAAGACCCATAGTGTTTTATGTGCTCTCAAGTTATGAATAGATTAAAGATGTCTTTTATGCTCAAAAATATCGCTAACCTGGTCACGAATATCACTTGTGTGTTGCTCAACCTATCCAAAGCCTTATATATATTTGAGTGCATGAACCTTAGTGTACAAGATTTATTTTTGAGTGAGTTATTGCAGGCCATGATTTCTCTGGCCCGAGACTAAGAAGCTGGTCATTCCATTTTTGCGTATCTATCTTTTTGCTAGCCTCTTATCCGTGCATTGTGTATCCCCGCATCGGAGATCTCACAAACTTCGCCGGATATCCACCCTTAAACCAAATATCATTTTTTGTGATTACCTCCTTGACCACAACCTATCGTTGAGAATGGATCATCAATTCAAGGAAGATCGCAAGACGGTGCCAACGTTGAAAATTCAAGTATCTCTCCAAGGAAAAATATTCCGGCACCTACCTTATTTTTCGCCTCTTTGCTCGAGGACGAGCAACGTCTAAGCATGGGGGAGGAGGTAGGTACGGTGCAGTTTTAGAGTTAAAAGGGGAATATTTAAAAAAAATGATGATGAAAGAAAAAAAATTCGGCGATATACGTGACTTCCGAGAAAGAAAAATATATATATATATATAATGAATGAATGAAAGAAAGAAATAAAGAAAGAAAAGAATGAGAAATATGAGAAAGAGAAAAAAATATATGTGCGTAAAGTGAACTCCCCGGTTCTCTAAAAGTGCATTCAAGGCTTCAAGTAAAAAAGATCCATTCTCATTTTCCAACCATGTGCAATCCGATAACGAGGACTTCCTTTGTGCCTCGGGATCACTCTTTGCCATTTGCACATGTCCACTCATCTAAAAGTGTGTGTATTTTTCTCTTTCCCTCCTTGATTTAACATTATTTTCCAATGACCTTTTTGACGAGTCTCGGTAAGACCATGAGAAGCTTGTCTTGTTTTGACAACACCTCATTTATAAAATCTTGTTAGGACTAAACTTTCCCAAAGCTCCATATAAGCCTACCACACATATATATAAGAGGGAAGGAGTAGAATATATAGGCTTGAGAGACAAGTGAGATGAGAGTTCATGAGCAATATTCAAGATGATTTAAATTTGTGAATTTGGTTTAGCTTTTCTTCATCTCGTTCTTTATTTCAAAAATTCGAGATCTATTTAAAACTTTGTGAGCATGTTAATACTTGTGGGATAAGCTTAATAAGAATCTACCCTCCGTAGAGATGAAGGCTAGCACATTATGGAACTTTAATGAATTAAAATTTTGAGAGCATTATGTTTTCTCATGTGTAATCAAGTGCAGAGTTTAAACATTATTTAGCAATGATGATATCCATTGAAGGCTTACTCGAGGACGAGCAAGGTTTAAGCATGGGGGAGATGTTGACGGTGAAAATCCGTCAACCTAGCCATGAGTTTACCTTCGGTGTTGGCATGAATTTTATACCTTATCCATTGGTACTAACCCCCGTGGTATAACAAGTTCACGTGTGCATGTCGTTTTTGGAGTTTAATGTTTATGCAGGGATTTAGTGTTGAATGCAAGACTTTCGGGATAAGTTCATCAAGCACCTCATGACAAGACCTTGAAGCCCCGTACAAGTCATGCAATGAAGAAAACTTAACTCCAAGAAGCCGGGGGACTTGATCCGAGAAGACGACGGACTCCGGGGACACGACCGGAAAAGTGCTTTGAATCTTGCAAGACAAGGAGTTGAGTCCAATTCGGAGAGAAACCGACGACATGGACCTACATGCGAAGGGGGAAACATCCGAGAAGCAAGGGAACCGACGTGGGGCAAAGGAGCCCACACGGGGGCGGGCCTAAATGGGCCCGGGCCGGCCGGCCCGATCCGGTCGGCCCGCCGGGCCCATTTTGGGCCCAAACACCCTCTCCTTTGCCCTAGCCGCCAATCGGGCTATTTATAGTACCCCGACCGAGAGCCACGGGGAGGAGATTTCGTCTTCGACCGCCGAGAAGCGAGAGAAGAGAGGGACACCATCTCGGAGAGGAGAGGGTCGAGCTAGTTGACTAGGGTTCCCCTAGCCGAGCGTGGGAACCTTGCACGGAAGACCACGTCGGAGTTCCGGAGCTAGAAGCAAGATCAAGGAAGGATCCGGTGGTGATCTTGTGTATGTATCATTGTCATAGTTGAATTATCAAGTTGAATCTTTTCCTAGCGATCAAGTGTTTCCTCGAAGATTTCGTTTTTCGATCGGCTTTTCTTATTTCAATTCTATTCTCGAGATAGATTACATAGAGTGTTCTTGTAGCCGCGGTGGCTAGAGGTACACGCCGGATCTTCCGAAAGAATCTCGACTTGTCTTTTGACTCGCCCTAAGCTCCCCGCATGAATAGGGATACGTTGTGACGAACGGGGGTCTCGAAAGGCGGATGTTTTCGGATTTGGACGGGAAACCACGATTTAAAGAGGCTTCTATTAAGATTCGATTTGCTACTTCTTCTCTTGCTTGGAACTTCAACAAAAGGCTTACCCCGATCCCTCTAGATCGGTTTATCTACCCAATCTTACTTTGTTTTCTCCGGTTTTTAGTAGATTAGATTCGTTTTGTGTCTTTTACTTAGATGCATTAGGTTTCTTTTATCGAAGATTGAAGTTACTTGGCTTTAATAGATTAAGTTTTGCGTCACACATTTGTTCCACGGATTCGATACCTTGGGTTCACCACTCGAGGGAAGAAGGGTCCCTTGACTACGACGGGAGACTTGTACGCTTGCGATTCACGGACGAACTTTGATACAATTATTAACCGTCAACAACGACACCGTCACCATAGAAGACACGTCCTCCTCGTCGGACGGGGAGATGCTCCAGGAGCGGTTCCAGCTGCGGTCCAGGTTCAGTCGTCTTGGACTGCCCAATGTGCCCCTCATCGATGATCCTCCGACTAGCCTGGAGGCTAGTCTCCCTGCACCGCCGAGGCGGCCGCGCAATGTGGCATGCAAGCACGTCGCCAAGAAATTGAAGGTGACCAAGACCACATCTCAAGAGGTGAGTTCCTCGAGTAGATTAGTCGAGTACTTGACTTGAAGTATCTTGTATGCTGACGATTGACTTCTGTCTTGTCGTAGGAGATCCCCTCTTCCGACCCTGTTGATCAAGGGGAAGGAGAGGACTGGGACACGGTGGGCGGGCCGGCTGAAAGAAGCCGCTGTCCAGCCCCCACCGTTGAAGAACTTGTGGCGCGGATGACACAGTGGTCGACTAGTGTTGTCGAGCTGCAGGCGCCAGCTGTGGAGAACTAGCCAGAGCCGAGCACGACTGCTGGTGCTGAAGGACTGGCAATGGCGCAAGCTGAACAGGAGGCGCCCGCCGAAGCCGGGCTTGTAGATATCGCCAGCATCCTTGGTGCTCCGACCGTGACTGTGGTCCAGTCTAGCTTGTAAGTGAAGACCTTTCCCGAGTAGTACTTGTAGCTTGGTAGTCTTACTTGGTTGACCACCAATCTTGTACCATGCAGGAAATCAACCGACTTGTCTTGGGACGGAGATGAACCCAGCGCGGCGGCGGCTAAAGAAGTTTCCGCGTCTGTCGTCGAGGAGTCCGCTCCCCTCCCTCAGGCTGAGACCGTGACGCCGGTCGCGGTGGCTACGCTACCAGAGGCCAGTATAGTAGAAGGTGAGTACGCTGCAGTAATACAACCTTCCTCGAGTAGTAATCAAAGCCCCCTGGAAGCTGATCCCGTGTGTCTTATGTTGACAGGGCCAGAAGTCGAGGGCAGCACCATCCCTGAAGCTGTACCGGTTGAAGGTGTTGTGCCTGAAGCCGAGGTGGCCACCGAAGCAGCAACGGAGCCGGCGGAGGTAGCAGCCCTCGGGGTGGCCGAAGAGGAGCGTGGCGATGCCCTGCCGTTCACCAGAAATCCAAGACGCGGAGCCAATCCGTTCAGCGCCGATGTCCGAGGCCACCACGGCTAGTCTGGCTGGACTCGAGCTTCTGGCGGATGATCTCATCAGCCCGGCAACGGTAGCTCGCAACTTGGAGTCTATGCGGCATGCCGAGCAATGGATGAAAGTACGTGACTGTACCCTTGAGTAGTCGAGTTCCAGCAGAACGAGTACCTAAGTAATTGTTGCCTTCTGTAGGATGTCGTGGAGAGATCCCGACAGAAGTCCGAGATGCTCCAGGGCTTCGGCGACACGGTGCTCCGGGCAGAGACAGTGGAGAAAGAACTCACAAAGGCCAGGAAGCACTCCGCCATGCTCCAGTCCAAGCTTGACGGTGCCTTCGCCCAGTACCACAATGAAGTGCAAGATATGCAGGCGAAGAGCGATGAGCTGGTCCGGAAGAACAAGTCGCTGCGCCAGAAGAACAAAGGTATGCTGATGCCATCTTGTCGAGTACTTATTGTGGGTACCCTATAGTAGTCTGACATCTCTCTTTGAGTTGTTTGCAGATCTTGAAGCCTGGGTAGAGCAGCTCAGAGCATCAGAAGTCGACATGAAGAATCTCTTCTACCGGGAGAAGGATGCCCGCGAGGTACTTGAGTACGATTATAAGCAGCTGGCCCATGAGTGCAATATGCATATGGAGCTTCGGATCGCCTCGGATTGTGACCTTGTCAACTGCTATAAATCTCTGTAGAAGCTTGGCGAAGATTGCGAGAAGCAGCGAGGTCAACTCAAGGAACTCGAGGAAGCTGCGCTCCCGATCGCGAGGCTACTGGTACCTCACCCGGGCGGGCCAAAGATTGCTCCATTGGTCGATCGGCTAAAGGAGGCCCCAGGACGGCTGGCGACGTATGCGAAGCATCTGGCGAAGTCCATCCCCAATCAGGTCTTAGCGTTTATGAAGTCGTACTTCCCAAAGGCCCTTGTTGATGTAGTCACGGGTGGACTAGCCGCCAACTGCACGCATGAGCAGTATGCAGAGCTTCTGGAGCAGATGGCACCGATCGCCGAGAAAGACGCGGAGAAGCTGAAACTCCAGTAGGTAGCCTGTAGGGTTAGCTTTTAGCAGCAGTTGTATATAAACAAAGTTGTAATGAACTTGTTTAAGTGTGTAATGAAAAAATTTCCATGAAATGAGTACTCGTTGTCGCAATGTATGTATGTGGAGTGCCCATCTGAGGAGTTGTCGCGAGTAGTAGTACTCGATAGTAGACCCGTTAAGGAAGGCACAGTAAATGAGTTGATTGATAATCAAACTTTATTACTGAAAGAAAACACCTGGATGGCCAGGGCCGTTTACAAGTGAAGTCGCCAGGACCCGGAGGTCGCCTACGGCTAGTGTAGTGCTAGGGCGTGTAGCCGCTTACAGCAGTAGATCCGTTAGTAGCCGTATAGGCTGGATCTTGAAGTACATGGTCTCTTGATAGACCGCTGCTAGAGTCCTTGACGCTCTAAGCAGCCCGAGTTCCATTAGTAGCTATTAACGCTTGATCTCGGAGTAGAGTAGTCCGGAGACTAGTGCCTGGACCTGAATGTCGCTTACAGCGAAGGATTCAGGAGTAGTCGTGTAGACTTGAGCCCCCAGAGTAGTCGAGAGACTACGCGTAGAACCGACAGAGCTGGTCGACGTTCCACGAGTTGCTGATGTCGTCGCCTTCAAGTGTCTGGAGGCGATACGAGCTGGTCCAGTCACCTTTGCAACTGTGAAGGGACCTTCCCATGGCGAGCTGAGTTTGTGTAGTCCTTCCATGTTCTGGATACGGCAGAGGACGAGATCGCCAATGTTGAAGGAGCATTCCTTGACGTTGCGGTCGTGGTAGCGTCGGATACCTTCTAAGTACCTTGCTGACTAGACGAGGGCGGCGCAGCGATCTTCTTCAAGTCTGTTGATGTCAACTCGTCTGCTATCTTCAGATATGCCTTCGTCGTATTGCTCTACTGCCGGCGATTCCCACATGACGTCGACAGGTAGAATAGATTCGGAGCCGTGGACTAGAAAGTAGGGTGACTGTCCCGTCGGCTTGGTGGGTTGAGTACGCAGCCCCCAGAGAGCGTTGGGCGGTTCCTTGATCCACTTTCCTTCTTTCGTGTTAGCAGCATCGTGCAGTCGCTTCTTGAGAGCGTCGAGTACCATCCCGTTGGCACGCTCGACTTGTCCATTGGCCCGTGGATGGGCGACTGAGACATACCGGATGTCGATCCCGCTGTTCTCGCAGTACTCCCAGAACTGGTGATTTTTAAAGTTGGAGCCCAGGTCTGTGATGATGCGATGGGGTAGTCCGTAGCGATGCACGAGTTCATCCAAGAAGTCGAGTACCCTGTCGGCCTTTGGGCAGGTGACCGGCTTGACTTCGATCCACTTGGTGAACTTGTCGTTGGCCACCAGAACTCTGTTGAATCCTCCTGGCGCAGTTGGGAGAGGCCCAATCATGTCGAGCCCCCAGCAGGCAAAAGGCCAGGTTGGCGGTATGGTGACTAGCTTGTAGGTCGGGATGTGTTGTTGCTTGGCAAAGTACTGGCACCCTTGGCACCTTCTGACGAGTTCCTCGGCATCGCCCAGAGCTGTGGGCTAGTAGAAAGCTCGTCGGAAGGCCTTGCTGACCAGCGTATGTGAGGATGCGTGGTTGCCGCAGACACCCTTGTGTATCTCCTCCAAGATGTCCTTGCCTTCTCCTCGGAGAACACACTTCATGAGTACTCCAGAAGTAGCACCCCGCCTGTATAGCTTGTCCCCGACTAGGACGTAGGACTTGGCCCGACGGATGAGTTGCTCAGCTGAGCTTTTGTCGGATGGAACCTTCTTCTCACGGATGTAGTCGATGAAAGGTTGTCGCCAGTCCACGTCAATCATCATGACCTCCTGGCCAGCTGGCCGATGCGCTGGGTCAGTGGTCATAGGCACCGGCTCCGGGATGGATGGCGCGTGAAGCTCGTGGACGAAGACACCCGCCGGTACTTGAGCGCGAGTAGAACCAAGCTTCGATAGGATGTCCGCGGCAACGTTGTTGTCACGGGTGACATGATGGAACTCGAGACCATAGAACTTGTTCTCGAGCTTGCGGACTTCTAGCAGTAGGCGTCCATGTTCTCCTTGTTGTGGTCCCAAGACTTGTTGACTTGGTTGATGACCACTGCAGAGTCGTCGTAGACTAGTAGCCGCTTGATGCCTAGGGAAGCTGCGAGGCAGAGCCCGTGTAGTAGAGCTTCGTACTCGACTTTGTTGTTTGAGACCTTCCAAAAGATCTGCAGGACGTACTTGAGTGGTTCGCCCATTGGAAAGATCAAGAGTACCCCTGCACCGGCGCCTTTGAGCTTGAGCGAGCCGTCGAAGTACATCACCCAATGCTCTGGTCGCTCGGTTGGAGTTGGCAACTGATTCTCCCGCCACTCTGCCATGAAGTCGACTAGTGCTTGCGACTTGATGGTTGTACGTGGCTTGAAGTCGATGTTGAGGGCGCCGAGCTCGACTGCCCACTTGGAGATTCTTCCAGTAGCATCTTGGTTCCGCAGGGTGTCGCCGAGCGGGTAGTCGGTGATGACAGAGACTGAGTACTCCTGGAAGTAGTGTCGCAGCTTCTGCGAGGTAATGAGCACTACATACAGTAGCTTTTGTACTGGTTGATAGCGTGCTTTAGATTCTGATAGGACCTCGGCCGACGAAGTAGGGCGGTCGGCCCTTGGCCCGGGTAGGCGTGGCCGTCTTCCCGCCGCTCGACGACGATGGCGGGCCGACCACGTGAGTAGTCGCGGCGAGGTAGAGCAGATGGCTGCTCCTTTATGCGAGGAGCCGTGAGGGACCGGTGGCTTGGATAGGAAATCCTTGAGCTAAGCGAGAGCTTGATCTGCCTCTGGAGTCCACACGAACTTCTCTTGATGCTTGAGTAGTTTGAAGAAGGGTAGCCCCCATTCTCCAAGCTTCGAGATAAATCTGTTCAAGGCCGCCATGCACCCAGTAAGCTTCTGGACATCCTTGATGCAATTGGGAGCTCTCATGTTGGTGATGGTGGAGATCCTCTCAGGGTTGGCTTCGATGCCGCGATGGCTGATGATGAAGCTGAGTAGTTTTCCCGACGGTACGCCAGAGATGCACTTGTTGGGGTTGAGCTTCCAGCGGTACTCGCGCAAGGATGCGAAAGTCTCTTCAAGATCGGTGATGAGTGTTTCGGAATTTCTGGTCTTGACGACCACGTCATCCACGTAGGCTTCGACGTTCTTGTTGAGTTGTCTCTTGAAACAGGCCTGGATAGCTCGCTGGTAAGTGGCGCAGTCGTTCTTCAACCCGAACGACATTGTCGTGTAGCAGTAGGCGCTGAAGGGGGTGATGAACGCAGTCTTCTCCTGATCTTCTTCCTTGATAGCAATCTGGTGGTACCCGGAGTAGCAGTCGAGGAAGCAGAGCAGGTCGCAGCCCGCCGTGGAGTCGATGACTTGATCTATTCGCGGCAACCCGAAGGGGTCCTTGGGGTAGTGCTTGTTGAGGTCAGTGTAGTCGACGCACATCCTCCATTCGTTAGAGTTCTTCTTGCGGACGAGGACGGGGTTGGCGAGCCACTCAGGATGGAAGACTTCTCTAATGAAGCCGGTCGCGAGTAGTTTGGCAAGTTCCTTCTTGATGGCATCCCGTCGGTCGTCGGCGAAACGGCGGAGGTGTTGTCGTTTCGGGGTAGCTTTAAGGTCGATGTTGAGTGAGTGCTCGATCAGATTCATGGGCACCCCTGGCATGTCTGCTGGTTTCCAAGCAAAGATTTCTCGGTTAGCCCGAAGGAAGCTGACGAGCATGTCTTCCTATTTCGGGTCGAGGCCCGCCCCGATCATGGTGGTCTTGCTGCTGTCGCCTGTCCCAAGGTCGATCGCTTTGACTTGCACTTCCTCGGATGGCTGAGGTTTGTTGCCCTTGTCCGACTTCTCTGGGATGTCGAGTTCACTTGGGGGAACCTTCTTTGACGCAGCGTAGATCTCCATCATGGCGTTGGGTACTTGGTTGGTCGCTGCGAGTTCCACAGCTTCTGTGTCGCATTCGAAGGATATCTTCAAGTCCCCTTTTAGCGAGAGTACACCGGCCGGACTTGGCATCTTGAGTACCAAGTATGTGTAGTGGGGTACCGCCATGAACTTGGCGATAGGGCGGTCCGCAGAGGATGGAATGGTAGGAAGTCTCGAAGTCCGCGACTTCGAACTTGATGTACTCGGTGCGGTAGTTTTCTCTGGTTTCCTCGAAGGTAACTGGCAAAACGACTAAACCCAGTAGAATAGTCGCGTTCCCGGGGACGATGCTGTAGAAAGGCGATGTGCTCTTGGTGAGCATGTGAGTGATGTCGAGCTTCATCTTCTTCAAGGTCTTGGTGAAAAGGATGTTGAGCCCGCTTCCACCGTCGATGAGTACTGTGTTGAGTCTGGAGCCCGCGACTACCGGTTTCAGGACGAGAGGGAAATGCCCTGGTTCAGAGAAGCTTGTCCATTGATCCGCGCAGGAGAAGGTGATGGGTACCTCCGACCACCGGAGAGGGGTAGGAACCGCTGGTTCAATGTTTAAGACTTCTCGTCGAGTGGCCTTGTGAGACCATTTGGTGGGTAGTCCGCGGAAGAGGACGTTCACCGTCTTGTCGGGTTCTTGGAAATCGTCATTGCCTTCGTCAGCTTTTTTCTTGCCTTTCTTGTTGTGCGGATGTCGTGGGTCTGGAGTGTCCTTGAGTGCTCACCGGAGTTGGTAGCACTATTCGGTGGTGTGTTGCCCTCCAGGTGCCACGGGCACTTCTCTTTCAGCAAGTCTTTGAAGGCGCCGGAGGTCTTCTTCGGGTTGTCTTTCGCAGGGCGCTGGATAGCCGCGACTGTGTTGTCTGGCTTGCGCTTGCGATTAGGACCCGAGTAGTTGTTGTTGCGACCGCCTTGATCCCGATTGTTGTTGTTAATGTCGCCCGCATTTTGCTTGCTCTTGCCGCGAATGGCGTCGTACTTGGCGTTCGCCTTGTCTTCTTCGTTGGCCCACGAAGTAATCATGTCTTTGAGCTTGGTAATGGAGCTCGGGCGGCGGCGACCGAAGTCTTCAAAGGTGCGACGGTGGTAGAGACCGTCTTGAAAAAGGTCGATGACTTCCTTGTCGGTGACATCGACTACAGTAGCGCGCTTGTCGAAAAAGCGCCGCATGTACTTGCGCAGAGTTTGGCCCTGTTCCTGCTTCATCATGCCTAAGTCCATGCGAGTACCCGAGCGTCCCATGGCGCCCGCGATTTGCTAGTGAACTGTTCCTTGAGCTGGTCCCACTTGTCGATCGAGTACTTCTCGAGTGACTCGAGCCATGTAAGTGGAGCTTGGTCCAGGCAGAAAGGGAAGTAGAGGCACTTCGTGTCATTGTTGCCACCAGCGTTCTCGATGGAGAGGGCGTAGCACCTGAGCCACTGTACTGGGTCTTGCTTCGTGTCGTACTTGGTGATCCCCAGAGGCTTGAATTTCTCTGGGAGCAGCAGATTGCGAAGTCGAGCAGAGAAGGCGGGGAAGCCGTCGTTCTCGCGTGCCGTGGAGGATTTCTTGCGTCGAATTTCCTCGATTCTGCGACGGGCATCATAGCCGCCGCATGTGACACCGGTGACGTGGCTGTCTGCGTGGCCTCTGCCTCCGTGATCACCTCTGCCACTGGCTCTCCTTCCAGCCCCGTGTGAGGAGCTCTCGTCGTCGCTGCCTCCGCCGCCGGCGTCGCCGCGGGCCACCACAGCACGACTTCCGCCAGCGCGACCAGCACTGTGGCCGCCTTGAGAAGGTCCTCCAGCAGATGCCCTAGTGCGATTGGGGTTCTGCGGTAGCTCTCCTTGAGTACCGTTACGTCCGTTGTCGGCTGGGCTGCGGCTTGTGGCTTCGTGATCGGCTTCGCGAGTTCGAAGGGGAGGCACTTGAGTGACTCTGTTGTCGACTCTCATGAAGTAGGCATCCTCTGCGAGCTTGGCGATGACTTCTCCCGCGTGCATTCATTGAGCCTGAGGTGCTATCGTAGTGATAGACATGAGGCACTGTTCGGGGGTAGTATGCACTCGGCTTTCAACTTGATTGAGCGCCTCTGTGAGGTTTCGTATGGGGAGGCTCTCACAGAGACGCCGACGCCGTTCGTTGTGCCTTCTGTTACGCTCACGTCGGGCGTTCTTGTCGTCGTTGGTCTCGTCTGCGGGTGCGTTGGCAGACAACTCGTCTACTGAGATGTCTTCAAGGAAACGATCAGGCTGTGTCCCTGAAGGTCCCGGCGTCTCGTTGGTAGTCATGAAGACTTGACGATCGGGAGAGCCGAGACTGGAGTCGGTAGTCGCCACCTCTGTTGGAGTGTGCTCCTCTGGTGGAGCTAGTGGTGTTCCCTCCTGGAAGGGAAGTGAGTCAAGGTAGGTGACACAGCGTGAGTTTCCGTCTGTCAGGTCTGCAGGCTTGCGGTCTGGCCAGTAGACGAATCTCCCGGTGGGTGTAGATGTTATAACCAGGCTGGAGGCTGGTCCTGACAGCGGTTGCTCGGTCGTGAAGGTTTCGGACTCGGGCTCATCTGGGTCTGATCCGAAGTCGAACTCGTAGGAGGAGTTTGAGTAGTAGCCAGAGTCGGGGTTGGAGTCTGACATGTAGTCGGAGACGACCTCCTTGCCGGCCCGGCGCGTAGTGAGAGCCTTCGCATGGGCCTTGCTAGCGATGCAGAGGCCGTATGGGAAGTGCTCATGGAGTGGGGACTCTGCACATGATGGCTCGATAGCCGGCTCGCATGCGATGGCCCACGGAGACGTCGAGTTCGAGTTGGAGTCAGATCCAAACTCGAAGTCAGCGTGTTGGTTATAGAGCGAAATTTCACCAAATTTTCCGGCGAGTTCGCCCGTGACTACTTCGGGAAGCGTCATGAGCCCGGTGCTCGGGTTGGGAGTCATGGTGAGGCGGCATTGGAAGGATCCGGCGCCGTCAGCAGTACACACCCAAGACCTGAAGACGAAGGTGTCGCCGCGGTTGAAAGCAGCGACTGGCTTGATGAAGACTGAAGCCGTCAAGTTTGCCATGAGATCTTCGGCGAGAACCCCTACCTGGCGCACCAGCTGTCGGTGTTTTAGACCGGCAACCTGTAGACGCAAAATCCACACCCTGCGTCAAGCACACAGCAAGCCGAACAAGCTAGCTTCACACACGAGCAGATTCCAAACCGTGCCAGTCAATTTTCCCCACGAAAATTAACAAAAGATAAAGTAATCAAATACCAAAGCTTGGAACTTACGGGTGGTACCGAGGCAGGTTCCATATTTACGGCTAGAAAGCCATGTAAGATGACATATATGAGAAGCTATACGCAACAAATTAGAAACCATTCGGGAGCTTTAAAGTGCGAAATAGAACATAGCCGAACGGATGACACAAGCATGACGATAGATCGGTCTTTATTTGGCAAAATTGCACGTGCACAAGACCATGAGCGATCCTCGGGAACAAATAACAATAAACAATAAATGAAAGTAAAGCATGATTACAAACATGTAATGAACAAGCATGCATAGGCCCAAATCACTAGTCTGCCGCATGTCTAGGCACTTCAAAACCCGTCAAGCATGAGGCCAAACAAGTTTATCCACCACATGATACAACTTATTTGAAATCACACCACCAACCACAAATAGATCTATCCACCGCATGATACAATCTAAATATGGAAAGCTAAAAGCACTTGTTTAAAACATAACTTATAAACATGTTTTACTCGTGAAAGCATAACCGAATACGGCTGAACAGCCGAATCGGGGTCCATGGAGAAGGAACAAACATTGCCAAATATGATAAACCTATCAGATTGAATTAAAAATCTAATCCACCGGATGATTAGCTCTAAGACAACCCAAAAACTTGCATCTACCGCATGATGCCCGGTTCTGTCAAGATTTACGCAAAAGTTAACAAGCTTGAACCCGCAACATGTTACAACCTAGATTGGTTCGGTTTCGGCTATTTGGAACAACACGTGATCCACGTGCCTTTTGAAGCGAGATGTGAACGTGCGATGTAAAGATCTTCAAACGAGATAAAGCCGATCCAAATCAATCTAAATTGGGCAAAAGAGTGTTACATGAATTTAAACATAAAATAAAAACTCAAAGCAACACAGGCTAACTTAATGAATCTATTGGATCTTGCCAAAACCCAATAGAGCCGATAACTAGCTTCAAGCTAGATCTAGCCCACCGCATGGCTCATGATCTAACAAGAAACCTCTTGAAACAAGCTTAAATACACCGCATGATACTAAGCATGGTAACAAGACTACTTGCATCACGATCTAAATCCATCGCATGATACTAGACATGATACAAGGTTGCCGGTACTTACGGAGGTCGACGGATCGATGAACCCTCTCGAAGAACTCGACGACACGACTGAAGGACTCAAGGGTTTGGCGTAAAGCCGGTTTGTTATGTGAATGTTTCGATTACAATTACATACATCCAGGGTTCATATTTATACCCTGTCGCGGCATGACTTCTAGTGGGCTACGAGCACAATATTTGATACCTATTTTATCTCCAAGTGCGAATGCTTATCCATCCATTCGCCCCTTCCGCTCGGGCTACGTCACCACGCAATCCCGCGAAATCATCGCAAACAGTCCCTTTGTCGAACGGAAGCAACTGCCGACCGCAAACTCCTCTGCCGAATCCTTTTGAAGAAACCTTCCTTCTTCTGGACGGATTTTTTTACCAAGCTGAGCCCATAAATCAGACTCCCTCCTGTACCAAATTTTGGTGTTAACATATGCCCCTTCAATTACGGGATAAAAGTGATTTTATTCCAAAATTGACTCCAATTGCCAACGCCTTTAGATTAAATCTGTTCAACACCTATTCTCTCTCCTCGCAATCCGTTGGAGTCTCCGTCCAGATCCAAACCCTAGGTCATCTTTTCCCCAAGCTCAGATCTTCAATGTCGAGTCAAAATCAAGCTGCTCAGGTAAACTTCATCCCCGTAAGCTTCATTCGGCATTATCTTTTCGATTTTTACTTCAGATTTCTCCCCCTGCTTTTCCTTGACAGGAGCTTTCCACC
This sequence comes from Cenchrus americanus, assembly GCA_947561735.1. Taxonomy (NCBI): domain Eukaryota; kingdom Viridiplantae; phylum Streptophyta; class Magnoliopsida; order Poales; family Poaceae; genus Cenchrus; species Cenchrus americanus. The sequence goes on from OX387243.1 coordinate 108,780,993, forward strand.
GAGCTTTTGATTCGCACTGAGGCCAATTCGACATCTTATTTCCTCGGTCCTGTGGGAACTTCCGATCCCCGCGAGTTCATTGCAGCCGAATCCCAAAGAATCCCCTTCAAGGCGGCTTTATCAGGACCTCCCTTGTGGCAAGATTCTTTCAAGAACTGGCCTTTGCCCCCAATTGCCGGCTGGAGAAATTGGTATAAAAGGATACTTGCAGATAACAGCGCCAAGACCAGCAATTGGGATAGCCTCCACATCGCTCAATGCTTGGAGTTATCCATGGTCGAGACCCCAAAGAATGAAAATCTTCTGATAGCGGCTTGCCATTTTTGGTCAAACGGCGTCAACGCCTTCCTTTTTGGTCATGGCCCAATGTCCCCAACTCTGGCCGATGTGTATATGATCACCGGCCTCGACATTTCAGGATCCATGTACCCCTGGGAATTCAAAGGCTCCACAAGGCAGACAGGAGTGAAGTCAGGAAGTGGATACAAATCATATATCCAGAATCACATGAAAGATGGCCCTGCGAGTGAAGTCGAATACGGGGCATTCCCGAACATGTGGGCGTGCGAGTTTATTTTCTGTGGTAAAGCCAATGAACCCACTCTAAATCATATTGCAATGGCTACACATTTGGCTGCTGGTAAACGTATTCCTCTTGGAAAATACCTCCTGGGGAGTGTGTATCATATGATCCATCAGACTATCTCTCAAATGCACACTTGCCAGAAGATACTATGTGTCAACGGCCCTTGGTGGTTTGTGCAGATGTGGCTGCAACTGTACATGCACCAGATTGTCAACATTGACCTCAACAACAGGCTTTTCTCTTCATCCAACTATAAAGAAGGGGAAGCTCAAATCACCAGAGGATGCCAAACCTATGGGGAAGCTGCTTCAACTGTTTCCATTGATCAAAATGTCAGTAAGCTTTTCGAGCTCTTCTTCAAAGGCTTCCCTGATCCTCTTTGGCTCCCTTACCAGAACAATGACAATTTAACTCTCCCCTGTGAATTCTCCTTTGAAACTGGACGCCATGATGGAAGGTCTGTAGAAATCTTTAATATTTTCATCCATCCATGTCCTTTGCCAGATGAATTTTGTGGAGGGAGGTTAAATCACAGCACTTATGAATATTATCAGCCAAATATGATGGCCCGACATCTTGGATGTGGTCAAATGCCCCCAAGATTATTTCTTCATGCATTCCTCAAACCCAGAGAGGAAATCAAGGACAGTATACAAGGAAGAAGGGTTTTTGAGTATGAATGCAGTCCAACTCTTTACACCTGGCCTTTCACACCCATAACAATAGCTCATCCTACCTTCATCCCCTGGTGGCAAGAATTTCATGACCATATCTTCAGTGAGCCAGTGCACTCATTCTGCTTGGAGCTGATGCCTGATTTTCAGCCAACCTCAGAGGTAACACACTTGTCTTTTTCCCTTTGATCAGACATACCTTTCACCACTAACCATGATCTCACTCCTGAGAATACGATGCACTGCCCCTCGAGCCGGGACAATTGCTTATAATGTGGTATATCCAATTTCAGCTGCGGGATTTAAATCCCCAACTGCGGCTCGGTGATGGCCGGGTATGCTACAATGGACCCAATTCTCTTCAGTGCTACTGCTGATAAGAGAAAAGGCCTATCCCCGATTGCACCTCCAGCTGCCAAGAGGAAAAGAACCACCAAAAAGGTCCCTGTTGAGGTAAGATTTCCCCTTTCTTGATCACAAGATTACTCTTATTCTGACAAAATTCATCTTGTGCAATTTCAGACTAGAACCCAGCAGCCATCATCTTCAGAACCGGCCAATGCTTCATCCATTGGTATGACTTTTATTACTTTCCTTTTCCTCCAAAGATCACTATCCACACTGGCATTTACCCTTAATCTGGTGTTTGCAGAAGAAATATTGGTGTTAACACAACCTACCAAGGGGAGTACCCGAGGTAGATGAATGTGGCCTCGCCGAGATCGGTAGCTCGAAGGAAGAGACATGTGGCACACGATTTAGACAGGTTCGGGCCGCGAGGTGCGTAATACCCTACGTCCTGTATGCTGCATAGCTTTGGATTGATTGGATGTGTTTACAAGATGATGCGTATGAGAGAGAAAGGTCCCTTCCTCGCCTTATATAGCCCGGGAGGCAGGGTTACAAGTCGGTTTGGGGAGAGAGTACTAGTCGGGTACGGCTAGGAGTTCTCTACATAGTGCAGGATATGTATAGCTTCCTATCCGAGTACTTCTCCACTGTAGTCCTTGCGCCCCACGCCATCAGGTGTCGTGTGGTACAAGCCGAGTAGTCCCAGGGGCCCACCGAGTAGTCGGTCCTGGTACCCACCGAGGTAGCGGGCCCAGGGAGGTCCATATGACAGTCTGCATAATCTCCACGTAACAATACACAACTGTTCTTTCATGCATGGATTTTTTCAACCTCTATTCCCAGAGGACTGATTATCTTCTTCGTCTCATAGACAGACTCTGCTATTTGGTTTCCTTCAAGTAGCATGTCTCTAAGCACATCCAATAGATGTTTGAAACTTTTGTTGCTCCAACCATGATCTGCCTTAAGCTGTAGAAGTTTTAGATCACCAGAAAGGCGAGAGTACTTCTGGCAATCAGGATAGAGGGATGTCTTTGAATTTTCAATGAACTGCTTCAACCTCGCTAATTCAGAAGGTGTGTACACTCATTGAAACTCAATATCGCGCAACATTTTATCAACATTGTGCACACACTACAACACCTCACCATCATCGAAGCCCCTAACTTCTTGATCAGTGATATCCTCAGGCCTCAACACATTTGGTGGGAATAATGGTTCATTTCCCTCAAAAAGTCCATTGTCATCAAGGTCTTCATCATGGTTAGCATGGTGTCGCACTTCACCTTCATTTAGGCAGCCTACTTCGAGTTCATTAAGGCCTTCCTCACCATGTTTATTCCAACACATGTAATGTTTTGTGAAACCACGTGTGACCAAATGATGAAAAATGATTTCCCGTTGTGCGAATTTCTTTTGGTTGAGACAATCAATACAGGGGCAAAGCATTGCCTGAACACCACAGTTTCTCATATCCGCCTCTGCTTAATTTAGAAAACCATTGACCCCGCTTTGTACATCCAAGCCCGAGCAGCAGATGCTATCTGCATTCCATACACCAAATGAGCATAATTCATCACACAAAAAGACAGCTGAAGAATTTCAATAAAATGGGCCAATTAATTTCCACCTCGACGAGGACTTTCTACGAGGCGAGTGCGGCTGAGAGGAGGAGGATCGGAGGCGCAGAGGATGGCGCGGTCGACGTCCGCTCTGGCCCCTTTCGCCATCGCGCAATCCTCAGAGCGCGCGTAGCTGGCAGCGGCGAACGGGGTAGGCCGGCGGGGACATCTGAGCACACAGATCGAGCGAGTGACCTTCTGAGGAGAGATATAGAGCGAGTGTTGTTGTTGGAACTGGAGTGGCCTAGCTTCTGCGGAGAGAGAGCGAGTGGTGTCGAACGGATAAGACAGACACAGAGACGAGATAACAACATGCGTCTCCAATGTGAGAAAAAAGGCGACCCTGGGTGCCAATAATCAAAGGAGACACATGCTACAAGCATGCGTCTCCAGTACGAACTTATCGGTAACAGACTTTATAGCCCATTATCAATATGGCAGCAATCAGTAACGGACTTAAGCAGCCCGTTACCGATAGGTTTGACATTTGTAACGGGCTCTTTTAACATCCGTTAGAAAGAATTTATGTAACGAGCGTTTAAGAAGCCCATTACCAGAAGTCCACATTGGTAACGGGCGTTGTGGAGGCCAAACCCGGGGTCGTCCTGGCTCGCTTATAGGTAACGTGTGCCAAACAACAACCGTTATAGATGTGGGTGGATGTAACGGGCATTAAGGGCCCGTTACAAATGCTGCGTGACCTATTTGAGGTTTTCACGTAGTGTATTCTGCCCAAAAACATTTATTTAAACGGGTTGTGCCAAATATCAGGGTAAAAAGTCTAGGTATGTCCTTAAAAAGGTGTTCCATCAAATTAATGCAATATCATCATAAAAGTAAACTTAATTATAATGCAGTTACTTAGGACAAAACGGAACATGCAGGGGGAGAAGAACACTTGCCTTCTTCAACTACAGCAAAGTCTACTTCTTCTTCAAATAACTGTTCCTGATCGACTCCGAAAGGTTGTTCAGTTGAAACAGGCATGATATCTATGGTCACACACATAAAGCATACAATAAGTAAAACAATTCACCAATCAAGTCTAAAGACTAAAAACATGCTTCTAAAGTGATGGGCTCACTGAGACGATCGCATAGACAGCTAAAACGCTAAAAACGGAGCTATAATGGTAAAGATATGCTAAAACACTACAAGGTTTTGTATCAAATTCAACACCGAAAAAGTGTAGCAAAAGACACAAAAATGGTAGCAATAATACTTTTGCTACCCTTTTTTCTTTGGTTAAAAGTCGTTGCACTTGTAACTGTAGCAATAGCATAATGCAACAAATTACGTTTTAGTTGCGACACACAACCCCTCTATTGCAACACTTTTGATGATTTTGCAACACTTGTTTACAATAACAATTGCAACCACTATGGGTGTGGCAATAGTATCAATTGCAACGAACTAGACGTTGCTAGCGATACGTATTGCGACACACTGGTCGTGTAGAAACACAATGCAATCGCAACGCAACATTGGTATAGCAAGAGTGATTATTGCTACGCGGAGAAAGCATTGCAATAGAACTTCCCTATTACCACGTCACCTAAATGGTTGCTATAGGTGGCTTAGGTTATTGCAACATCTCTTTAGGTTGGTTGCTACAAAGAGGTCCTCTATTGCCACGTTTCTAAATGGTTGCTATAGAAGGCATAAGATCCATGTTACTTAGGTTGGTTGCTACAGATAGGGTATCTATTGCCACGTTACTGAGTGGTTGCTACAGGTAGGTTCCTCTATTGCCACCATCATCTTTTTTGTAGTTGCAAGAGATAATCTCTCTCTTTTTTGTTTGGTAGCTTAAATTAGTAATTGTAAAACGATAAATACATAATGAATGAAGCATTGACATCCATTAAAATGAAATATAATTTGTTCGTATAAATCATTAATGAAACAAACCCAATGTCAAACTAAACTTAGACATAACCATTTGTATAACACATAATGTATCGAACGCACAGTTTGAACTCATTCGAATTATATGACCATTGTCTACTACAGCAGCAAAGGTTGCCTTCATGTTCACCAATGTCCACCATTCGCTCGCTCCTCCTCAAACTCAAGCTTCCTCCTGAAAAAATCGTTCACATGCTTTAGTAAAACTTTAATTGTATATAATATTTTGGCAAACAACATTATTTCAAATTCAAATATGTTAAGAGGACATGAAAAATCTAAAAGCAATCATGCAAAATTTATATCTCCTAAACCATTGGAACTTGTTTATTCCACTTACTACAACTTATAAGTAGGCCTAGAAAATCCAAAAGTTATAAATCACGACCAGTTTGTCCAACAAGGCAACAGTTCGAATCGCTGCAAAGGTTCCATCACAACTGCAAGAGACAACCACCATATTATGTTCAGATTCAGAGAAGTCACACCACCATATCAGGTTCAGGTTCAAGGAAGTCACACCACCATATTAGATTCAGGTTCAAGGAAGTCACACCATGATCAGCCCCAAGAATTCACAAAGGTAAATGCTAGATGGATAGATCTTATACGACCAATAATTAAATTGTGGAGTGTTAGAACAGCTAAATAAATATATACTAAACATAAATTATCTCTTGTGTTCAACACGAAGGATGATTGAATTAATTCATATTTAAGTCAACAAAGTGTTGCATGATGTCATGAAAGCTTATTGACTTATTCTCGTTCAACAGTTTCTACCAATGTCACGGGTAACTACACGTGTGATTTTCCACTACCTTCCCACTCGATATCATTCTTTTCACAGAGCACAAAACCACAGTGTGATGTTGAATAAGAGAACTAATAATGCAAAGGTATCATGAGAACACAAGATGACTTTGACACGATGATTAAAGCAATGAGGTATACTTAGGATTCAAGTAGCACATGCCTGGTGTTGGCTGATTTGAGTCTGTGCAGCTGTAGCCTAACATCGCCACCATCCTTGCTGTAGCCTGACATCGCCACCATGAAATAACTTGATTGATGATAGTGCATACTTAGAGAACTATACAATAAAAATCGGTTTTGTAACTCAAGTCTTGATTTGCAGTGTTGCACAATGTAAAAAAATGTGGAATTAGAAAGAATCATACTCCTAAGACACTAAAGCCTATATGCTACTTCATACATTGCCTAACCTATGTGTAAGGGAATATAAGAGCTTCATAAAATATAAAAGGCAATCGAACTGCTGGCTATAAATAAACTAGAAATTCAAGGGGTTGTACAGATAGTTCTAGAAGATAAATAAAGAAAGAGGTCACTTGAATGGCTCAGATTTATTATCAGTATGATGAAAACTACTCTTTATCTAAAGCACACCGTAATCCCTCACACAAAATTCACTTTTAAATAGTTGCAAAATGAATGGTTACCTACTAGCTGCTAAGTATAAGAACATTCAGTATTATGGATATGGAACCTAGATCACAATGCAGAGTTACCCAAGTCTCAGACACACTCCAAACCCATTATAGCCACATGTTTGGAACATTAAGAAGTATGCTTGTTAGTGTCCCTTGAATGATACAAAAGTTTGTGGGTGATGGCAGAAAAGGGAATAACCAAGTCACCAAGATAAGAAAGTTCTCAACAGGCATAGGTTACAGGAGGGAATAATTCATGTTTTGAGCACGAAACAACCATGATCTATTTTTCATGCCTTACCCAGTTTATTTCTACTGTGTAGTGCAATACATGTTCAACTAATTCAGATTCACACACAGAATGAGAAGACGACTATATCCAAATGAACCATAAGAAATCCATAGAATATTTTAAAAGCCGAAGGTTAAAACACAACTCCGCTTTGACTATTATAGTACTATCTTATAGCTAAACATATTTTCCAAGCATCATGGTGCCAGGTGTTGTATGGACCTCCCTGGGCCCACTACCTCGGTGGGTACCAGGACCGACTACTCGGTGGGCCTCTGGGACTACCTAACTTGCGCTGCACGGTACCTGATGGCGTGAAGCACAAGGACTACAGAGGAGAAGTACTCGGTTAGGAAGCTGTACATGTCCCGCACTGTATAGAAGACTCCTAGACGTACTCGACTAGTACTCTCTCCATAAACCGACTTGTAACCCTACCTCCCGGACTATATAAGGCAGGGCAGGGACCCCTCTCTCATCATCTCATCTCACGGCGTAAGATTGCACCATCTTGTAATCGTACCCAATCAATCCAGAGCTACGCAGCATACAGGACGTAGGGTATTACGCACCTCGCGGCCCGAACCTGTCTAAATTGTGTGCCACGTGTCTCTTCCTTCGAGTTACCTATCTCGACGAGGCCACATTCATCTACTTCGGGTACTCCCCTTAGTAGGTTGCCGGTCCAAAACACCGACAGCTGGCGCGCCAGGTAGGGGGTCTCGCCCGAGATCACATGGCGAACTCGACGGCTCCTGTCTACATCAAGCCAACCGTCGCCTTCAACCGCGGCGACACCTTCGTCTTCGACGCCTGGGTCTGCACTGCTGATGGCGCTGGATCCTTCCAACGTCGCCTCACCATGCCGCCCAACCCGAAGACCGACTTCGTGACGCTTCCCGAAGTAGTCATGGGCGAACTCGCCGGCAAGTTCGGCGAAATTTCGCTTTTCGATCAACACGCCGACTTCGAGCTCGGATCCGCTTCCAACTCGAACTCGACGTCCCCGTGGGCTACCGTGTGCGAGCCGGCTGCTCAGCCATCGCATGCGGTCCCCCACCCCGCGAGCGCTCCACGCGTGGCCCCCGCAACCTCTGCAGGGCCCGCACGGAGGCTCCCTCCGCGCGCTGGGCCGGCAAGGAGCCCGTACCCGAGTACAACTCGGACTCCGACACCACCCCCGGTCACGCTTCGGACTCCAACCCCCTCTCCGGCTTCTACTCGGACCCCGCGTACGAGTTCGACTTCGGGTCGAACCCTGAGGACCCCGAGTCCGAAGACAACACTACTGAGCAACCCTTATCAGGGCCGGCTTCCGAACTGGTTATAACGTCGACACCGGCCGGGAAATTCGTCTACTGGCCAGACCGCAAGCCCGCTGACCTGATAAGTGGGGACTCACGCTACATCGCCTACCTCGACTCGCTCCCGTTCCAGGAGGGAACACCACTTGCTCGAGCTGAGGAGCACACTCCAACCGAGGTGGCGAGCTCCGACTCCAGTCTTGGCAACCCCGATCTCCAAGTCTTCATGGCTGCCGGCGACACGCCAGGACCTTCGGGGATGGCAACTGACAAGTACCTCGAAGACATCTCCGCAGATGAGCTGTCTGCTGAGGATCCCGCGGACGAGACCGACGCCAGCCGGGACGCTCGACGTGAACGCAACCGAAGACGGAACGAACGGCGCCGACGTCTCCAGGACAGCTTACCCATCTGCAACCTTGCGGAAGCCCTCGAGCAAGTCGAGAGCAGGGTACACACCACCCCCGAGCAAGCCTCATGTCGATCACAGCGATTGCACGCCAAGCTCAGGGGATACGCGCTGGAGAAGTCATCGCCAAGCTCGCAGAAGACGCTTACTTCATGCGGGTCGACAACAGAGTCAACCAGCCTCCTCCCGCCAGGAACCGCGACAACGAAGCTACAAGTCGTAGCGCAGACCTCGGCCGCAACCGTACTCGAGCCGAGCCGCCGGCTCGCCCCAACCGTGCTCGTGCAAACGCCGGCGGACCCTCACGGGGGTGGCAACGACAATCGTGAGATCATCCCTCACCGCGGCCCTAGCGGCGGCGGCCGTGACCCCCGGCGGCGACGGCGGCGGCGGTGGAAGCTCCAACCATGGGGCCAACGGGGAGGGCCGGCGGCGGGGGCGATCGCGGCGGTCGTGACCACGCGAACAACCACGCCTCCGGAGCCTCACGGGGGCGGCTACGACGCCCGCCAGAAGATTGAAGAGCTGCGGCGGAAGAAGTCCGCCACCGCAGGCGACAACGACGGCTTCCCCGCGTTCTCTCCTCGGCTTCGCAACTTGCTCCTCTCGGACAAGTTCAAACCTTTGGGGATCACCAAGTACGACGCGAAGCAGGACCCCCATCCAGTGGCACAGGTGCTACGCCCTCTCCATCGAGAACGCTGGCGGCAACAACGACACCAAGTGCCTCTACTTCCCCTTCTACCTGGACCAAGCTCCACTCACATGGCTCGAGTCGCTAGACAAGCACTTGATCGACAAGTGGGACCAGCTAAAGGAGCAGTTCACCAGCAACTTCGCGGGCGCCATGGGCCGATCGGGTACTCGCATGGACCTGGCCATGGTCAAGCAGGAACAAGGCGAGACCCTTCGCAAGTACATGCGCCGCTTCTTTGACAAGCGCGCCACCGTAGTCGACGTCACCGACAAGGAGGTCATCGACCTCTTCCAAGATGGCCTCTACCACCGCCGCACCTTCGAAGACTTCGGTCGCCGTCGCCCCAAGTCCATCCCTTACCTCAAGGACATGATCATGTCCTGGGCGGATGAAGAAAACAAAGCCAACGCCAAGTACGACGCCATCCGTGGCAAGAGCAAGCAGAACACAGGCGGCGGCGGCGGCAACAACGGGAACCAAGGTGGTCGCAACAACAACAACTACTTGGGTCCCAACCGCAAGCGCAAGCCAGACAACACTGTCGCGGCTATCCAGCGCCCTGCGAAGGAGAATTCGAAGAAGACCTCTGGCGGCTTCAAAGACTTACTGAAGGAGAAGTGCCCGTGGCATCTGGATGGCAACCACACCACCGAGCAGTGCTACCAACTCATGCGAGCACTCAAGAGTACTCCAGAGCCACCGCACCCTCATGACAAGAAGGGCAAGAAGAAGAATGACAGAGGCAACGACGACTTCTAGGAACCCGACAAGACTGTCAACGTCCTCTTCGGCGGACTACCCAGCCGACGGGAACAGAAGGCTACTCGTCGAGAAGTCATGAGCATTGAACCAGCGGTTCTGACCCCTCTTAGGTGGTCGGAGGTACCCATTACCTTCTCCCGCGCGGATCAATGGACCAGCTTCTCTGAACCAGGGCATTTCCCTCTCGTCCTGAAGCCAGTGGTCGCAGGCTCCAGGCTCAACAAGGTCCTCATCGACGGTGGAAGCGGGCTCAACATCCTTTTCACCAAAACCTTGAAGAAGATGGGCCTCGACATCACGCACATGCTCACCAAGGGCTCCTCTCCCTTCTACGGCATCGTCCCCGGGAACGCGGCTATTCCACTGGGCTCAGTGGTCCTGTCAGTTACCTTTGGGGAATCTCGAGACAACTACCGTACCGAGTACGTCAAGTTCGAAGTTGCGAACTTCGAGACGTCCTACCATGCCATCCTCGGCAGACCGGCTATCGCCAAGTTCATGGCGGTACCCCACTACACCTACTTGGTACAGCAGCTACTGCTCTACCTCGTTGCAACTACTCACGTGGTCGATGCGCCATCATCGTCGAGCGGCGGGAAGACGGCCACGCCTACCCGGTCCGGTGACCGGTCTACTTCGTCGGCCGAGGTCCCGTCGGAATCCAAGACACGCTACCGGCCCCGTACGAAGCTTCTCGTACACGGTGCTCATCACCTCGCGGAAGCTACGACACTACTTCCGGGAGTACTCGATCTCCGTCGTCACCGACTACCCGCTCGGCGACATCCTGCGGAACCAAGATGCAACTAGAAGAATCTCCAAGTGGGTAGTCGAACTCGGCGCCCTCAACATCGACTTCAAGCCACGCACAGCCATCAAGTCGCAGGCACTAGTCGACTTCATGGCGGAGTGGCGGGAGAATCAGCTACCTACTCCAACCGAGCAACCAGAGCACTAGGTGATGTACTTCGACGACTCACTCAACCTCGAGGGCGCAGGTGCCGGAGTACTCTTGATCTCTCCAATGGGCGAACAACTCAAGTACGTCCTACAGATCTTCTGGAAGGTCTCAAACAACAAAGCCGAGTACGAAGCTCTCCTACATGGGCTTCGCCTCGCGGCTTCACTGGGCATCAAGCGGCTACTGGTCTATGGCGACTCAGCAGTGGTCATCAACAAAGTCAACAAGTCCTGGGACCGCAACAAGGAGAACATGGACGCCTATTGCCTAGAAGTCCGCAAGCTCGAGAACAAGTTCTATGGTCTCGAGTTCCACCACATCGTCCGCGACAACAATGTTGCAGCGGACGTCCCGTCGAAGCTTGGCTCTACTCGCTCTCAAGTACCAGTGGGTGTCTTCGTCCACGAGCTTCACGCGCCATCCATCCCGGAGCCGGCGCCACCGACCACTGTCCCAGCGCATCCCCCCGGCTGGCCAGGAGGTCATGATGATCGACGTGGACTGGAGGCAGCCCTTCATCGACTACCTCAGCGAGCAGAAGATTCCTTCGGACAAGAACCTGGCCGAGCAGCTCATCTGCCGCGTCAAGTCCTACGTCCTCGTCGGAGACAAGCTCTACAGGCGTGGCGCATCCTCCGGGGTACTCATGAAGTGCGTCCCCAGACAAGAAGGCAAGGACATCTTGGAGGAGATCCACAAGGGCGTCTGCGGCAACCACGCGTCCTCTCGCACGCTGATCAGCAAGGCCTTCCGGCGAGCTTTCTACTAGCCCACAGCCCTGGGCGACACCGAAGAACTCGTCAGAAGGTGCCAAGGGTGCCAGTACATCGCCAAGAAGCAACACGTCCCAGCCTACAAGCTAGTAACCATACCGCCAACCCGGCCTTTCGCCTGCTGGGGGCTCGACATGATTGGGCCTCTGCCAACTGCGCCAGGTGGATTCAACAGAGTATTGGTGGCCATCGACAAGTTCACCAAGTGGATCGAGGTCAAGCCGGTCACATGCCCCAAGGCTGACAGAGTACTCGACTTCCTAGATGAACTCGTGCATCGCTACGGACTACCCCATCGCATCATCACAGACCTGGGCTCCAACTTCAACAACCACCAGTTCTGGGAGTACTGCGAGAACAGCGGGATCGACGTCCGATACGTCTCAGTTGCCCATCCTCGGGCCAACGGACAAGTCGAGTGCGCCAACGGGATGGTGCTCGACGCTCTCAAGAAGCGGCTACACGACACTGCTAACTCTAAAGGAGGCAAGTGGATCAAGGAACTACCCAACACACTCTGGGGGCTACGTACTCAGCCCTCCAAGCCAACGGGGCAATCTCCATACTTCCTGGTCTACGGCTCCGAAGCAATCCTACCTGCTGATGTCATATGGGATTCACCAGCAGTGGAGCACTACGACGAAGGCATCTCTAAAGACAGCAGACGAGTTGACATCGACGGACTCGAAGAAGCTCGCTGCGCTGCCCTCGTCCAATCAGCAATGTACCTAGAGGGTATCCGATGCTACCACGATCGCAACGCCAAGGAATGCTCCTTCAACGTTGGCGATCTCGTCCTCCGTCGCATCCAGAACACGGAAGGACTACACAAGCTCAGCTCCCCCTGGGAAGGTCCCTTCATAGTAGCAAAGGTGACCGGGCCGGGCTCCTATCGCCTCCAGACACTCGAAGGCGAAGACGTCAACAACTCGTGGAACGTCGACCAACTCTGTCGGTTCTACGCCTAGTCTACACGACTACCCTGGGGGCTCAAGTCTACACGACTACACCAAGACCCCTCCGCCGTAAGTGGCCTCCGAGTCCAGGCTCCAGTCTCCGGACTACTTCTTCGCTGTAAGCGGCCTCCGGGTCCAGGCATCAGTCTTCAGACTACTCCTTTCCAGAATCCAGCCCATGCGGCTACCTACGGATCCTGGCCTGCGACGAGCGACAAAGGACTCTAGCAGCGGTCTACTGAGAGACCATGTACTTCTAGATCCAGCCTATACGGCTACTTACGGATCTACTGCTGTAAGCGGCTACACGCCCTAGCACTACTTAGTCGTAGGCGGCCTCCGGGTCCTGGCGACTACTCTGTAACTACGGCCCTGGCCATCCAGGTGTACTTCTTCAGTAATAAAGTTTGATTGTTCATCAACTGCTTTACTATCTTCCTCCCTAAACGGGACTACTGCCGAGTACGACTACTCGCGACAACTCCACGATGGGACTCTGCACTCCAAGATCGCGGCAACGAGTACTCATTGATGGAAGTTTTTCTTCATTGATACTTAAACAATTTCATTACAATTGTTTTTGTACAACTAATTCTACGAGCTAACTATTACAGGACTACTGGAGATTAAGTTTTTTGGTGACTTGATCTGCAATGGGCGCCATCTGCTCCAGCAGCTCCGCATACTACTCGTCGGTGCAGTTGGCGGCTAGTCCGCCAGCGACTACGTCTACGGGAGCCTTCGGGAAGTAAGACTTCATGAAGGCCAGCACTTGGTTCAAGATCGACTTCGCCAAGTGCTTCACGTAGGCCGCCAGCCGGCTGGGGGCTTCCTTCAACCGATCCACCAGCGGCGCTATCTTGGGACCGCCAGGATGAGGCACCAGCAGCCTCGCGATGGGGAGCGCGGCTTCTTCAAGCTCCTTGAGGCCGGGCCCGCGCCTTCTCGCAATCCTCGTTCAGCTTCGCAATGATTTGTAGCATTGGACGAGGTCACGATCCGATGCAATACGGAGCTCCATGTGCTTGTCGCACTCGTAAGCAAGCTCCTTATAATCTAACTCCGAGCACTGCGGGGCCTCCCCCGCTCCCGTAGAAAAGATTCTTCAGATCAATCTTCGAAGTCTTCAGCTGATCTACCCGGGTCTCAAGCTCTGCAAACAACAAGGCACAGCGGGTTAGACTACCTGTCGACCTCCAACAAGTACTCAACAAGGCAAGTGGTTGTTGACGGATAAAAGACGTATCCCTCTACGATCCGCAAGCGTACGGACCCCACACCTTTTTCACCACGGGATTCCCAAAGTTCTTGTCAATCTGCGGAGCAAGGGGATTACAAGCGTTCGATCTACAACGACACACTAGCTACTAAAACCCTAACTATTATTATACTAGAAAACAACTAAACTACACTAGAGAGAATGATTAAGATATCAAGATAGGAGACACTCGCCCACGGGTCTACGAAACTAGAACATGCAATCGCTTAAAGACATGAAAACCAATCTAATCTATCGGGGGTTGTGACCACGGTTTCACCCTTTCCCTCCTCTCGTACTGTCACTACGCGAAGGTATTCATGACTAGACCTTTGATGGACACGGCGTATTGAATGGATCCAAGGAAGCATTGGAGCTCTACTCCCTTTACGGCATGGTAGCTAACCTTAAGCATTAAAGTATATTCAACACAAGATGATAGATAGATAATCCGACAAAGTGCGATTACATCTCAAGATCGATTACAACCCATGGACGAATGAGAAGATTACCCCATAAAGGTGCTAATCATGGCACCGTTGATCATGGTTTCCCTTCCGTCGGTGTCTTCCTTCTTCTCCACGAAAGGGTGCTTCCTTCGAGGTGGTTGATCTCCCGCCGGAGATCCTCCTCCTCTCTCTCTAGCTTGTGGATGGCCTTCAGGTGCGAATGACTCCCCCTCCCGGTGTTGGCGGCGCCTCGGGGCTTTTAGGGTTGAAGATCCTTCGGGTGCAAGGAAAACGGGACCAAACTGGTGCCAGAACTGGGCTGGGCCGGCCGGCCTGGGCCGACCGGCCCAGGCCCAATTCGGCCCGGATCGGTCGCCCCTTTTGCTCCGTGGGTCCTTATGCACTTATGTACTTTGCCCCTCCACTTGCATGATTTTGATGATGTTATCCTCGCGTTCAAGATGGAGGTTCTCTTCACATGAAGTTCGATCTTTTACGCTTCAATCCCCGGGGGTGTTCCTCGTAGCACTTCGGTCCTTGCCACCTTTGGAAGTGATTTCATCAAGCTCATGAACACGAACAAGACTCCGTAAATTCTCCTTCGAACTTGTTGTGAATCCGTCCTTTATGTCCATGTTTTCCTACATAAACACAACACTTCCAAATTCATGCACAAAGATGAAATTGTTATATGATTAGTATGCCTAGTGGCGGGTTAGTTCCATAATCAAATCCAAACCAAAGTTTAATGAACAAGCTAGGTGTACCAAAATACACCGTCAACATCTCCCCCACGCTTAGCTCTTGCTCGTCCTCGAGCAAGTACTCGTAAAAGAACTTCGTCCAAGGTGTTATAATCATATACCACTTATCCTTCTTCACAAGTTAGTCAATCCCTTCATCTTTAATACATAAACACAAAGTAATGATAATCAAACATAAACATGGGCGTTTAGAATTTTTACCACGTCAAGTTTTACCCCACAACTCAAACTCTTCACTCGAAGTCTTCAATTTCAGCCATGCTTACTTCTTTGCTTCCATCGGAGGGTTTTTATGATTTTAAAAACAAAATTCCTGCAACAAGTATTAGACAAAAACCTTTCTCCAAGCTCTCTCAAGTCGCTCATATGAAGTGGCTATCCTAACCAAATTTTATAAAACCCTCACCTCCCATTAATCTCTCATATATCACGTAAAGTGGAGCTATAGGTAGGGCTAGTGCAATCAACACAAATGTTGTCAAACTAAGAACTTCCCCTAATGATTGTTTACCTTTCAAAGCCAATGATCATGAGAATTAACCATATGTAGGGATATCAAGGATGAGAAGATTTAGAATGGTGGACATGTGCAAGGGCAAAAGAAAATTGTGACTACAAGGCACCGATGACGTCCTCATTGTCGGATTGCACATGGTTGGAAAAAGAATGAAAGTTTCGTCTCTCAACAACTTGACATCCTTCCTTACACTTTATTTTTCTTTTCTTTCACTTGATCCATCCCTCTCATATCTTTATTGCTACCTCATCTTTTTCTTTTTCTTCTTTCATTCACATATAATTTTTTTCCTTTCTTTCTTTCTTTTCCATACACATACTTTTTCTCTTTATTTTTCTCTCTCTTGACAACTTTTCAAAGCTTTCAATTCTCTCTTTCCTTGCATGCATACAATCTGAAATTTTAAATAAATCATGCTAGAGACGAGACGAAACTTTGAAAATAGGTTTTATTCAAGGAATACGATGTACAAAAGAGATGTATAGGGTTGGGTATGGAATTCGGTGATGTACGTGACTTCCGTTGTGAAGGTCACGTTACCGAATATATGACGAGGCTAGCAACAAAAGATAAGCACAAGAACATGATCATTGCTCGAAATTAAAACTCACCAAGAGAGAAGGGTCCTAGCCTAACTCATCGTGCTAATCACACTTATGGTGGAGCGAAAAAATAAACTTGGCTTTGGATAGGAATTTTTTCTTACTCTCAACTTGGAAAAAGAGGTTTTGCTAACCTTTATTACAAGGGTTTTAAGATAATTTTCAGAACTGAAATCCTCCAACTTTTAGCTTTGAACATAGCACAACTAACATGTGAAGCTCAAGATCGAAGTGCGGTATGGGTACTTTAAGTAGTAGCAATTCCACTAAGCACCATGGTAAACGTTTTTCAAACCACATACTTGTGTTCATATATCAAGAATCAAAGATTAAACAAACAAGTGAATAAAGATAAGCAATACATAAAACACAAAGATATATATATAGACTCTTTTTATTTGATTTTCTTTGACTCAACACTAATTTAAGACACTTGCAAAAATTTTAAAACACACTCAATAACTAAAGACTCATTAAAACGCTAAGACTCATAAAAACTCTAAGATTCTCACACGAAGATTAAACCGAACCTAAACTTGAAGTTCAAAAGCTAAGGCTAGCGAGCTAGCTCTCCCCCACGCTTAAAACATACGACGTCCTCGTCGTATCTTACAAATTCCTAAGGGGAAAACTAGATCTAGTGGTACTTCAAGCAAGTATTGCACCACTTGCCTCTCATGTTTCCAACCATGCCGAAAAGTTTGCACACGTTACAGTTAAGGAACTTGAAATTGTCTCCAACTACATGCTCCAAATCCTCCATACGCTGCTTCATCGCTTCCATAGCTTGGAGACATTCATCAGCCGACGTGTAGAGATCCCCGATGGATTGACGGCAAGTTCGACAACACATCGGATGTAATCCGAAGGGGTCTTCATCGCCATAGTCTCCACCGTCGTCGCCACCTCCATTGTCGTTGCCGCTCTCGTTGCCATCGTTACCGTCGCCGTTGGGGCCTTCGGGAGTCCTCTCTTTGGGCTGCTCATCCCAATCGTCATCATCTCTTCTGGCGGCCGCCCACGAGCTTGGGCTGCGATCGTCAGAGTAGTCGCTACCCCCATAATCCTTAGGCTCTGGCGATGCCTCCTTGTAGTCTTTGCGCTTGATGCCTTGGATGCGTGCCGACCTTCGAACGGGCGTAGGGACCTTCTCTCCTTCGACGGGGTTGCGAGATGCAAGAGCTCCGGTCGGGACACGCCCTCCGCAACGGATGTGTGCTGTCCTCTTGACGGGTAGCTTGAGCTCGCATCGCATCGCCTCCTCCATCGATGGCTTCTAGCTTCAACTCTAAGCTCCTTGGGGGCACAATGGCTGCTACAAGGGTGCAAAATATTGCTTGAAAGATTTGATCCTCGAGCTCCCAATTCGGCCAAATAAATAATCCTGAGATAAAAGCCCTGGGAACCTTATTTTCTTTTTTTACACTTCCCTTAAAATTTTCTGACTGAACAAGGAATTCAAAAAGGAGCAATTCGGGCGAAATTCGGCGTCATCGGCCGCCGGAACCCTCTAGGCCGGTTGTCCTGGGCCGGCCGGCCCACCCTGCCTCGGGGGCTGGGCCGGTCCAATTTTTTTGCACACCGCCCTATTTTTTCTTCCTTATCCCATGGGAAAAAGTTGGCCCAGTAAATCTTCGTGAGAAACTCCAGAAAACTAAAAGAAAAACTATTTACAGAAATTCATGCCTTGTTTTTCGTCCTAGGCGGGACGTTCGGGCTCTTCCTCCATGGTGAAGACATCAACATGGTGAAGGGGCACAACGTCGGGTTCGTAGTAAACCTTAAGCCGCTGACCATTCACCACAAATTGATCGCCGTTTATATCCATAATGGTTACCGCTCCGTTGGAGAACACCGAATGCACAACATAAGGTCCGTCCCACTTGCTTTGCAATTTCCCCTTTCCGAAGGTTTTAAACCTCGAATTGTAGAGGAGGACCTTATCTCCTTCTTTAAATTCTTTTTTCTTCAATCTTTTATCGTACCACCTTTTGATTCTCTCCTTGTATATGCTTGCATTTTCATATGCTTTCAACCTCAACTCCTCTAGCTCGCTTATTTGGATTCTTCGTTTCACCACCGCGGCATCGAGATCAAGGTTCATCTCTTTAATCGCCCAATAGGCTTTATGTTCCAACTCAACCGGAAGGTGGCAAGCTTTTCCATAGACAAATTGATAAGGGGTCATACCTATCGGTGTTTTAAACGCCGTTCGATAAGCCCATAAAGCTCCGTCTAATTTCTTTGACCAATCTTTGCCTCCCATCTCTATGGTCTTGTTGAGTATGCTTTTTAATTGCCTATTTGACGTTTCCGCTTGTCCGTTGGTTTGTGGGTGATAGGCCGTAGAGACCCTATGCTCAATTCCCAACTTGGACAAGCACTTTTTGAAATTCTTCTCAGTGAAGTGAGTTCCTCCATCACTTATCAAGATTCTCGGTGTACCGAAACGGGGAAAAATCACGTTCTTGATCATAGTGATGGACTCTTCCGTGAAAGCTTTACGACATGGTATAGCCTCTACCCACTTGGATACATAATCAACCATAACAAGGATGTACTCGAATACAAATGAGTTTTTAAAAGGCCCCATGAAGTCTATACCCCATACATCGAATATGTCGATTTGTAAGTTGTATTTCAAAGGCATAGAATTTCTTTGAGAGATGTTTCCGGTTCTTTGGCATTCGGGGCATGATGCAACATATCTTTTAGTATCTTCATGCATCTCCGGCCAAAAGAATCCGCTCGACCATACTTTTGCTTGGGTTCGAAAATGACTATAGTGCCCACCGTACTCCGCCGAGTGATACTTTCTCAAAATCTCTACCCTTTCTTCTCTTGGCACACATCTTCTCATTACTCCATCATTGCCAAGTTTGAAGAGGTATGGTGCATCCCAAAAATATTTCCTACTTTCGGAGATTATCTTTTTTGAGTGTTTTTATCTAGATGGTCGAGAGGCATCTTCCGAATTGCTCGAATGATATCGATCATCCATGTGTCTTTATCAAGCACTCTATAGAGGTGGTCATCTCTCATCTTATCTTCTATGGGCTCTTTATCATCTTGTCCACGATTCATCCTAGACAAATGATCGGCCACACATTTTCCACCCCCTTTTTATCACGAATTTCAACATCAAACTCTTGGAGAAGAAGGATCCAACGAATCAAACGTGGTTTTGCTTCCTTCTTAGCCAAGAGATACTTGATGGCTGCGTGATCGGTGTAAACAATGACCTTCGAGTTCACGATGTAAGATCTGAATTTTTCGAAAGCAAATACCACTGCTAGCAATTCCTTTTCCGTAGTGGCATAATTTAGTTGTGCCCCACTAAGAGTTTTGCTAGCATAGTAAACGGCGTGAACTCGGCCTTCCTTTCTTTGACCCAAGACCGCGCCTACGGCGTAGTCACTTGCGTCACACATGATCTCGAAAGGTTGGCTCCGTTGACGGTGAAAATCCGTCAACCTAGCCATGAGTTTACCTTCGGTGTTGGCATGAGTTTTATACCTTATCCATTGGTACTAACCCCCGTGGTATAACAAGTTCACGTGTGCATGTCGTTTTTGGAGTTTAATGTTTATGCGGGGATTTAGTGTTGAATGCAAGACTTTTGGGATAAGTTCATCAAGCACCTCATGACAAGACCTTGAAGTCCCGAACAAGTCATGCAATGAAGCAATATTAACTCCAAGAAGCGGGGACTTGATCCGAGAAGACGACGAGACTCCGGGGACCCGACCGGAAAAGTGCTTTGAATCTTGCAAGACAAGGAGTTGAGTCCAATTCGGAGAGAAACCGACGACATGGACCTACATGCGAAGGGGGAAGCATCCGGGAAGCAAGGGAACCGACCTCGGGCAAAGGAGCCCGTGGGCCGGGCCTAAATGGGCCCAGCCGGCCGGCCGGGGCCCGGTCGGCCCGGAGCCCATTTAGGGCCCAAAACCGTCGCCCTTTGCCCTAGCCGCCAATCGGGCTATTTATAGTCCCCTGACCGAGAGCCACGAGAGAAGATTTCGTCTTCGGCCGCCGAGAAGCAGAGAAGAGAGGGACACCATCTCGGAGAGGAGAGGGTCGAGCTAGTTGACTAGGGTTCCCCTAGCCGACGTGGGAACCTTGCACGGAAGACCACGTCGGAGTTCCGGAGCTAGAAGCAAGATCAAGGAAGGATCCCGGTGGTGATCTTGTGTATGTATCATTGTTATAGTTGAATTATCAAGTTGAATCTTTTCCCAGCGATCAAGTGTTTCCTCGAAGATTTCGTTTTTCGATCGGCTTTGCTTATTCCAATTCTATTCTCGAGATAGATTACATAGGGTGTTCTTGTAGCCGCGGTGGCTAGAGGTACACGCCGGATCTTCCGAAAGAATCTCGACTTGTCTTTTAACTCGCCCTAAGCTCCCCGCATGAATAGGGATACGTTGTGACAGAACGGGGGTCTCGAAAGGCGGATGTTTTCGGATTTGGACGGGAAACCACGATTTAAAGAGGCTTTTATTAAGATTCGATTTGCTACTTCTTCTCTTGCTTGGAACTTCAACAAAAGGCTTACCCCGATCCCTCTAGATCGGTTTATCTACCCAATCTTACTTTGTTTTCTCCGGTTTTTAGTAGATTAGATTCGTTTTGTGTCTTTTACTTAGATGTATTTGGTTCTTTATTGAAGATTGCGGTTATTTCACGGATTAAGTCTATAGATTAAGTCTTGCGTCACACATTTGTTCCACGGATTCGATACCTTGGGTTCACCACTCGAGGGAAGAAGGGTCCCTTGACTACGACGGGAGACTTGTACGCTTGCGAGTCACGAACGAACTTTGATACAATTATTAACCGTCAACAAGACCCTTTTTCCGGCGCCGTTGCCGGGGAACAAGTGATCAAGATTTGATTTTTTATTGCTTGTTTTGTAATTTTCAGTACTGATTTTTTTTTATTTTCGCATCTACTAAACTTCGATCATCCTCAAATTACATCTAATCTAGTTTGTCTAACTCTAGTCTTTATAGATTTGTTTTGTTTTCTAGTTTTTTTTTGTATACTTTGTTTATTGCTAACCCTAACAGGAGATGGACGGCTACCTCTCCAACAAACCCAATAATTTTGTGGATGATCCAGAAAAACTTTACGGAGCTAAGGAGACGCGAAGCACATCAAGCTAAAAAGCCGGATTTTGTAGATTCGGAGTCGGAAGACGAAGGATCGCGAGGAATCTCCGGAGAATTCACCACCTCAAAGTCCGCGGGAGAATCGACTTCCACCAATGGGTGACCAACCACCGGAAGAACGCAAGATTGGGGAGCTATGCACCCCAGACATCATCGACCTACCAATCTTGAACCTCGAGGAGATCGGAAGACCGTTCGAGATCAAGACCTCAACCATCCGCATGGTGCAACATTCACCCTTCACCGGCAAAGAGGATCCGAACCTTCACCTCCAAGCATTCATTCAACTATGTCAGACTTTCAACATGGATGGGGTGACTCAAGATCAAATGAGGGCAAGGCTTTTCCCGTTCTCACTACTCGGGAAGGCTTTGCAATGGTTCCACTCTCAACCGGCGGAGACGGTGCAAAATTGGAACACGTTGATGAAGGCTTTCATGAAGGAATACTACTCACGGGTAAAACACAAAGCTTGCGTAATAAGATTGCCACCTTTGTTCAATATCCTACGAAACTATCTCGGAGGCATTCGAGCGCTTCAACGAGTACACCGGGCGGTTCCACATCACAAGTTCCCGAAAGAAGACCTCGTGCAAAAGTTCTATCAAGGACTCACCATGGCGTCAAGGACGATCATCGATGCATCGGCGGGAGGATCTATCATCGAGCTTACACCGACGGAAGCTTTCACGTTATTCAAGAAGGTCGCGGATAATGATACGTGGGCGTCGTCCGGCGCCTACACCGGCTCAACCAATGGGAAACGTCAAAGGAGTCTTGCAAGTGGAGAAAGAAGACATACTTGAAGGCAAGATCGACTCGCTCATGAGGAGGTTGGAGAAGATGGAGATGGAAAAGAAAGAGGCTCAAGACTTGAAGGCCGCCGAAGCAAGGTCCACATGCGAAGAATGTGGAGAGTATGGCCATGTCCGTAAAGATTGTCCGGAGGAAGCCAAAGTGCTCGACTACATGAGGAAGGGAGAATTGCCGAACTTCCGCTACGGGCAAGGTAGGCCTCAATTTAATGCAAGCTCATCTATTCCTAACGCGGTTCCACTTCGGATACAATTGAAGGAGTTCATGGATGAGCAAGCTAAGATTAACAAGGACACCGTCACCAAGTTCAAGACCATAGACAAGGTGTTGGAGAACATCGATAGCAAAGTGACGGAGGTCGGAAGTTCCAATCATCAAGTGCTCAACATGATGAAGATGCTCGAGACGCAAGTTGGACAACTTGCGGGGCGCCTCACTAATGATGAAGGGAAGCTTCCGGGACAACCCAAATGTCCCGAATCGACGAAGGCCATTCAAACACGTTCAGGGAAGGAGACCGAAGATCCGGAATGTTCCGCGGGAGCAAGGAAGCTGAAACCGTCCACCGAGGTGGAAGGAGTTGCTAAAGAGAAGGTTACGGAGATCGTCACCGACGAACCCGAATTCGAGATGCCGGAAGATGACACGAGGATACCGCAACTCAAGCCACGCTACTTCCGAGGTAAACTTGACAACCACTTTGAGAAGTTTGTGGAAGTTGTGCGTAGACTTAGCATCAACATGCCATTACTAGATGCCCTACAAGTACCTACATATTCTCGTTACTTTAAAGATATACTTGCAAATAAATATGAGATAGCAACACTCGGGGTAGATCATGTCAAGATGTCCGAGGAGTGTAGTGCAGCTATTGCTTATGGGCTAGAGAAGCAAAAAGACCCCGGATGCCCTACAATTCCATGTTCAGTTGGTTCTTTCAACTTCGAGAAGGCGTTATGCGACCTTGGAGCTAGTGTGAGTGTCATGCCGAGGGACGTGTTCGAGAAGCTACGCCTACCGATGGAGCCTACGGGAATATGTTTGGAGTTGGGAGACAACTCCATTCGCTATCCCTTGGGCATTGCCGAAGATGTACCCGTGAAGATTGGACACCACTTCATCCCCGTCGACTTCGTTGTGCTCAAGATGGGAGAGAGGGAGAAGCCGCCGCTCATCCTAGGGAGGCCGTTCCTCAAGACCGTGGGAGCTACTATTGATGTTGGCAAGGGGGAGATCATGTTCGATATCAACGGAGAAAGGAGTTCCTTCAAGTTCCGTCCAAGGATTGAGGCATGCAACATGATTGGAGTGAAGGGAGAACCAAAACAAACGAAGGGGCTGAAAAAGAAGAAGGAGCCGGAAAAAATGAACGTAACGAAAATTAAAGAAGGTGTTGCATCCGTCAAGACAAAGGAAGAGAAGCCGCCTGTGAAGACCAAAAAAATGACTAAGACGACCAAGCCAAAAGACAAGCCCGCGCCCAAGATGGTGCGGAAGTGGGTACCCAAGATTGCAACGCTCGCAAAGAGCGTTGATCCGGAGTGATCAAGTGAAGAAGTCTAGCTATAGACTATAAACGAAGCGCTAGGCGGGAGGCAACCCGTTTCGTCAGTCAAGTCAAGAATAAGCTACCGGGAGGACAACCCGATTCCAGGTTTTTCGAGTATTTTTAATAATTTAGTTTTTGAGTTTTATTACGCAAAGACATTAGACTTAGAAGTGGTTGAATAATATTAGAGACATAATTCTTGATTGAGTGTTTGCTTTATCATAAACCCTTTGCATGAACCCTCCTATGTGCTTGTTTGATTCTTTTCTTTTCGAGAAACCCCTCAACCAAATAATTTCAGAACCTTAACTCAACCTTTCACCCTCATTATGGTGCTGAGGTTGGCTTATTTTTCATGCTAAAACCACACGAGTAGAGCCACGATTTATATTCAAGTGTTATAAAAATTCAGCACGTGGTAGGACTCGCGTGAACCTAGAAATCAAAGCTTTTGGTTGGGTTTTTAAAAATCTTTATCCTTGGTTTCTCTAGGATTAGAATTTTTCTAAGCCCATTCTAATTTTGTTTTATTCAAAATCTTTCTTATTTAGCCAAAATTAGAACCTAAACCTATGCCCCCATGATCAAGCCGGAAAACGTTCGCTCTCAACCGATGAAAGCAAACTATACCGGTGAGACCAAAATCGACGTAGTCGAAAAATATTTTCGACTCACATTTGTTTTTAATGGTTTAAAAACTTCTCTAAAATTATGCTTGAGCTCTTGCATGGCTCTGAAAAATATTTTAAAATTCGAATTAGAGGAGTGCTTAACCTTAAACACACCTAAATGGAGGCAATCAAGTTTGAATTAATCATGCATGCACCATTGGATTCCCTTTTATCAACTTTCACCAATTCCACATGCAAAGGACAAGCATGGTGGGCAGCAAGCATCAACTTTGCAGGATTTTCATGATGGCATGTGAAGCAAGTGGAGCTAGGGAGCATGGACATGACCCAAAGCATGGAGCATCAAGTGGGAGGACCAATAATTCAAGAAAAGGAGTGGACGAGAGCGTTTGGGCGGTGCAACTCGTGGAGCACGCGGGCGGGGAAAGTTGCGGAGGCGAAATGATCGTGCTCGGGAGAAAGACGCGCCGAGGAGGAGCCGGAGGAGCCCGGGCCGGCCGGCCCGGCCGGCCGGCGGCCGCCCTATAAAAGGAGCCCCCCGGCGCCCGTTTTTACGCGAGGCAAGCTTCCCTCTCCTTCCCTTGTTTGTGTGTTCAAGTTTGTGTGCTCAGAACCTCCGTAGACTTAGCCAACCATCCCAAGCTTGATAGCTCAAGAAAAATCCACATCCTTAAATCCACTCAAAGTCCACATCCGAAGCAAAGAGTTTAAGTGCCTAGTTTACCGGTTGCAACCCGGAATTTTTAGTTGAAGAAAGAGTGCAACAAGTATGTGGAAGAAGACCACAAGTCTCTTCTCTAAGAAGAAGAGTTCGTCGTCGTCCAAGCCGTCATCAACCACGTCTTCGAGGAGGCACTCGGTTTCCGAGTCTCCCGGAGCATGGAGACGGACACGGCACCACCGAGGAGGAACGACGCTCTCCTCCTTGGTGGTATGAGAGCTGCGAGAAGCACTTCCATGAGGTTCACCGAACCTCGTGGGCACACGGAGGAGCAGCCCGCGCCACCACGACGATCGACTCGCTCAACCGCACCACCTCCTTACACCCCGACACAATCTTCGTACGGCTTCATCATCTTGTCGGCGGAGGAGGAGGATAGGCTCGCCAATCTTGAGAAGAGGCTTGTGCCAAACGTCGAGTTCGACGACCAAGCACTCTACACCTTGGGTTTTCGCACCGACATATACTACATGTTGGGGCACCTTGGGTGGGTTCAGTTCTCCAACGGAATATCGGTGGACACCCACTTGGGTTACGCCTTGGAAATTTTAATGACTATTGCACCCATCGTTGATGATGATGGGGTGCAAAGCTTGTCATTCCGTTTGGAGGGAATCGAGCAAGTGGTTCCCTACGAGCACGTAAGGGAGCTGCTTGGATTCCACAAGGGAGCTCCGGAGAAAGTCGACGTGCCACCCGGCATGTTGGCGGAATTTTGGAGCATGATCTCCGGAGAAGCCCATCAACAACGCAATCGCATCCGCAACCCCATTATCCGGATATTTAACTCTTGGATGTGCAAGAGGGTATTGGGGAGGATGAGGGAAACAAAGGTGACCGACACGGAGTTGAATTGGCTATACTCGGCTTTAATTGCCAGGCAGCCGATAGACCCCTCTTACCTCATGATCAACCGTTGGTGTTGTGAAGCGACATCGGGGGCTGGTGATATTGGTTCGGGGTGTTACCTCTCCATGTTGGCCTTTTCCTTGCGGCCGGGAATCGCAAGAAACCCCGCTCACCTTTTGCGTGGTACCTCTCTCGGTTTTGAGTACTTGCGGCAAGGCAAGTACATTAGTGGAGATGAGAGAGGAGGTTATCGATTGGCCATAGTGAACCTCCCCCTTCCGAATGAGAGGCTTAGGCTTTTCACCGAAGGAAGGGAAGATTGGTTGGAAGAGGGACTACTTGTCCCCGCAAGGAAGAACAAGAGAGGAAGAATCGTAGAGGAGGGAACATCCTCCGCACAAGCGAGTGGAGCACAACCCAATGTGCAACCATTCGGCGGAGTTCCTCCTCCGCCAAGTTATTACGGAGGGTCTCAACAACAAGCATGGGGGGGTGGTGCACCGGTACCCCCACAAAATTATGTTGTGCCCAACGCTAACTTCGCGGAGTCCTACGCTCATCATCCCCAACCACAACAAAGCATGGCCATTATTGGAGGGTATGCTGCAAGAAATGCTCAAAATGTCGCAGCCATCCAATCCAACGCAGCCCAACTCGGTGAAGGCAACGCAAATATTGCCTTTGAACTTGGACGCCTTCACCTTGTGGAGCCAAATCAATTCGACGGAGGAAGCGTTCATTCATATTATGAGCAAGGGTATTATTATCAAGACTACCAACATCAACCACCGGCGGAGGACTAGAAGATTTAGGAACTTTAGTTTTCTTTTCTTTTCTTTTTCTCTGTAATTTTCAGCTTTTGCTTATGTGTGTTTGCGTAGTATTTTCTGTTTTTTATTTAAATTTCAGCAAGCTTGAATGTTTATTTTCAGTGTGTATTTCAACTTGATATCACCATTAATAAAGTCACCACCTTGATTATATCATTGGAAAAGTTACAAAATTTGTGCCATGATGATATATGATTAAAATTGCAGCTTTGTTCATCTTTGTAGTTGATTTATGCATGTTTAAGCTAGTGCTCTCTTAAAAATACAGATCTGAATTTATTTAAATGCTAGCTTAATTTTCAGCGGAGGTTATGATTTAAATAAAGACCCATAGTGTTTTATGTGCTCTCAAGTTATGAATAGATTGAAGATGTCTTTTATGCTCAAAAATATTGCTAACCTTGTCACAAATATCGCTTGTGTGTTGCTCAACCTATCCAAAGCCTTATATATATTTGAGTGCATAAACCTTAGTGTACAAGATTTATTTTTGAGTGAGTTATTGCAGGCCATGATTTCTCTGGCCCGAGACTAAGAAGCTGGTCATTCCGTTTTTGCGTATCTATCTTTTTGCTAGCCTTTTATTCGTGCATTTTGTATCCCCGCATCGGTGATCTCACAAACTTCGCCGGATATCCACCCTTAAACCAAATATCATCTTTTTGTGATTACCTCCTTGACCACAACCTATCGTTGAGAATGGATCATCAATTCAAGGAAGATCGCAAGACGGTGCCAACGTTGAAGATTTCAAGTATCTCTCCAAGGAAAAATATCTCCGGTACATACCTTATTTTTCGCCTCTTTGCTCGAGGACGAGCAACGTCTAAGCATGGGGGAGGAGGTAGGTACGGTGCAGTCTTAGAGTTCAAAAGGGAGTATTTTAAAAAAATATATAATGATGAAAGAGATGTATAGGGTTGGGTAAAAAAAATCCAGTGATACTCATGACTTTCAAGGTATAAAAAAATCAAAACTTCGTTGTGGAAGTCATGGGCTGAATATATGACGAAAAAAAAATGATGAAAGAAAGAAAGAAAAGAATATAAGAAAAAAAATATATTTGTGCGTAAAGTGAACTCCCAGGTTCTCTAAGAGTGCATTCAAGGCTTCAAGATAAAAAGATCCATTCTCATTTTCCAACCATGTGCAATCCGATAACGAGGACTTCCTTTGTGCCTCGGGATCACTCTTTGCCATTTGCACATGTCCACTCATCTAAAGTGTGTGTATTTTTCTCTTTCCCCTCCTTGATTTAACATTATTTTCCAATGACCTTTTTGACGAGTCTCGGTAAGACCATGAGAAGCTTGTCTTGTTTTGACAACACCTCATTTATAAAATCTTGTTAGGACTAAACTTTCCCAAAGCTCCATATAAAGCCTACCACATATATATGAGAGGGAAAGGAGTAGAATATATAGGCTTGAGAGACAAGTGAGATGAGAGTTTATGAGCAATACACGAGATGATTTAAATTTGTGAATTTGGTTTAGCTTTTCTTATTCTCGTTCTTATTTCAAAAATTCTGAGATCCATTTAAAACTTTCTGAGCATGTTAATACTTGTGGGATAAGCTTAATAAGAATCTACCCTCCGTGGAGATGAAGGCTAGTACTTTATGGAACTTTAATGAATTAAAATTTTGAGAGCATTATGTTTTCTCATGTGTAATCAAGTGCAAAGTTTAAACATTGTTTAGCAATGATGACATCCATCGAAGGCTTACTCGAGGACGAGCAAGGTTTAAGCATGGGGGAGATGTTGACGGTGAAAATCCGTCAACCTAGCCATGAGTTTACCTTCGGTGTTGGCATGAGTTTTATACCTTATCCATTGGTACTAACCCCCGTGGTATAACAAGTTCACGTGTGCATGTCGTTTTTGGAGTTTAATGTTTATGCGGGGATTTAGTGTTGAATGCAAGACTTTTGGGATAAGTTCATCAAGCACCTCATGACAAGACCTTGAAGTCCGAACAAGTCATGCAATGAAGCAATATTAACTCCAAGAAGCCGGGGACTTGATCCGAGAAGACGACGGACTCCGGGGACCCGACCGGAAAAGTGCTTGAATCTTGCAAGACAAGGAGTTGAGTCCAATTCGGAGAGAAACCGACGACATGGACCTACATGCGGAAGGGGGAAGCATCCGGGAAGCAAGGGAACCGACCTCGGGCAAAGGAGCCCGTGGGGCCGGGCCTAAATGGGCCCGGCCGGCCGCCGGGCCCGGGCCCGGTCGGCCCGTGCCCATTTAGGGCCCAAAACCGTCGCCCTTTGCCCTAGCCGCCAATCGGGCTATTTATAGTCCCCTGACCGAGAGCCACGAGAGAAGATTTCGTCTTCGGCCGCCGAGAAGCAGAGAAGAGAGGGACACCATCTCGGAGAGGAGAGGGTCGAGCTAGTTGACTAGGGTTCCCCTAGCCGACGTGGGAACCTTGCACGGAAGACCACGTCGGAGTTCCGGAGCTAGAAGCAAGATCAAGGAAGGATCCGGTGGTGATCTTGTGTATGTATCATTGTTATAGTTGAATTATCAAGTTGAATCTTTTCCCAGCGATCAAGTGTTTCCTCGAAGATTTCGTTTTTCGATCGGCTTTGCTTATTCCAATTCTATTCTCGAGATAGATTACATAGGGTGTTCTTGTAGCCGCGGTGGCTAGAAGTACACGCCGGATCTTCCGAAAGAATCTCGACTTGTCTTTTGACTCGCCCCTAAGCTCCCCGCATGAATAGGGATACGTTGTGACAGAACGGGGGTCTCGAAAGGCGGATGTTTTCGGATTTGGACGGGAAACCACGATTTAAAGAGGCTTTTATTAAGATTCGATTTGCTACTTCTTCTCTTGCTTGGAACTTCAACAAAAGGCTTACCCCGATCCCTCTAGATCGGTTTATCTACCCAATCTTACTTTGTTTTCTCCGGTTTTTAGTAGATTAGATTCGTTTTGTGTCTTTTACTTAGATGTATTTGGTTCTTTATTGAAGATTGCAGTTATTTGGCTTTAATAGATTAAGTCTTGCGTCACACATTTGTTCCACGGATTCGATACCTTGGGTTCACCACTCGAGGGAAGAAGGGTCCCTTGACTACGACGGGAGACTTGTACGCTTGCGAGTCACGAACGAACTTTGATACAATTATTAACCATCAACGGGCTCCAATCTGGAGGTTGGATGATGGGAGCACTCACCAACACATTTTTCAAGGTCCGGAATGCCGCTAGGCACTTCTCATCAAAGTCGATACCCACATCCTTTTGAAGAAGATGCGTTAAAGGCTTAGTGATCTTCGAGAAGTCCTTGATAAATCTTCTATAGAATCCGGCATGGCCTAGAAAGCTCCTTAAGGACTTAACATCTGTAGGAGGTGGGAGTTGCTCAACCGTCTCTACCTTAGCCTTGTCCACTTCAATTCCTCTCTCGGATATAACATGTCCGAGCACTATGCCTTGCCTAACCATGAACCGGCACTTTTCCCGCTTTAACACCAAATCTACCTCCGCACACCTCGTAAGGACCTTTTCCAAGTTTGCCAAGCGGTCCATGAACGTCTTCCCGTAAACGAAAAATCATCCATAAACACTTCAACAATTTCTTCGATGAATTCCGAAAATACGGCCATCATGCAACATTGAAAAGAGGTCGGAGCGTTGCATAGGCCGAAGGGCATCCTCCTATATGCAAACATTCCGTAAGGGCACGTTGTTGACGGTGAAAATCCGTCAACCTAGCCATGAGTTTACCTTCGGTGTTGGCATGAGTTTTATACCTTATCCATTGGTACTAACCCCCGTGGTATAACAAGTTCACGTGTGCATGTCGTTTTTGGAGTTTAATGTTTATGCGGGGATTTAGTGTTGAATGCAAGACTTTCGGGATAAGTTCATCAAGCACCTCATGACAAGACTTTAAAGTCCTGAACAAGTCATGCAATGAAGCAAAATTAACTCCAAGAAGCCGGGGACTTGATCCGAGAAGACGAGACTCCAGGGACCTGACCAGAAAAGTGCCGAATCTTGCAAGACAAGGAGTTGAGTCCAATTCGGAGAGAAACCGACGACATGGACCTACATGCGAAGGGGGAAGCATCCGAGAAGCAAGGGAACCGACCTCGGGCGAAGGAGCCCACGGGCCGGGCCTAATGGGCCCGGGCCGGCCGGCTCGGTCCCGGCCGGCCCGTGCCCATTTAGGGCCCAAACCCGTCGCCCTTTGCCCTAGCCGCCAATCGGGCTATTTATAGTCCCCCGCCGAGAGCCACGCGGAGAAGATTTCGTCTTCGGCCGCCGAGAAGGGGAGAAGAGAGGGACACCATCTCGGAGAGGAGAGGGTCGAGCTAGTTGACTAGGGTTCCCCTAGCCGACGTGGGAACCTTGCACGGAAGACCACGTCGGAGTTCCCGAGCTAGAAGCAAGATCAAGGAAGGATCCCGGTGGTGATCTTGTGTATGTATCATTGTTATAGTTGAATTATCAAGTTGAATCTTTTCCCGCCGATCAAGTGTTTCCTCGAAGATTTCGTTTTTCGATCGGCTTTGCTTATTCCAATTCTATTCTCGAGATAGATTACATAGGGTGTTCTTGTAGCCGCGGTGGCTAGAGGTACACGCCGGATCTTCCGAAAGAATCTCGACTTGTCTTTTGACTCGCCCTAAGCTCCCCGCATGAATAGGGATACGTTGTGACAGAACGGGGGTCTCGAAAGGCGGATGTTTTCGGATTTGGACGGGAAACCACGATTTAAAGAGGCTTTTATTAAGATTCGATTTGCTACTTCTCTTGCTTGGAACTTCAACAAAAGGCTTACCCCGATCCCTCTAGATCGGTTTATCTACCCAATCTTACTTTGTTTTCTCCGGTTTTTAGTAGATTAGATCTGTTTTGTGTCTTTTACTTAGATGCATTTGGTTCTTTATTGAAGATTGCGGTTATTTGGCTTTAATATATTAAGTCTTGCGTCACACATTTGTTCCACGGATTCGATACCTTGGGTTCACCACTCGAGGGAAGAAGGGTCCCTTGACTACGACGGGAGACTTGTACGCTTGCGAGTCACGAACGAACTTTGATACAATTATTAACCGTCAACAAGCCCCTTTTTCTGGCGCCGTTGCCGGGGAACAAGTGATCAAGATTTGATTTTTTATTGCTTTTTTTGTAATTTTCAGTACTGATTTTGTTTTATTTTTGCATCTACTAAGCTTCGATCATCCTCAAAATACATCTAATCTAGTTTGTCTAACTCTAGTCTTTATAGATTTGTTTTGTTTTCTAGTTTTTTTGCATACTTTGTTTATTGCTAACCCTAACAGGAGATGGACGGCTACCTCTCCAACAAACCCAATAATTTTGTGGATGATCCGAGAAAAACTTTACGAGGCTAAGGAGACGCGAAGCACATCAAGCTAAAAAGCCGGATTTTGTAGATTCGGAGTCGGAAGACAAAGGATCGCAGGAATCTCGGAGAATTCACCACCTCAAAGTCCGCGGGAGAACCGACGTCCACCAATGGGTGACCAACCACGGAAGAACGCAAGATTGGGGAGCTATGCACCCGGACATCATCGACCTACCAATCTTGAACCTCGAGGAGATCGGAAGACCGTTCGAGATCAAGACCTCAACCATCCGCATGGTGCAACATTCACCCTTCACCGGCAAAGAGGACCCGAACCTTCACCTCCAAGCATTCATTCAATTATGTCAGACTTTCAACATGGATGGGGTGACTCAAGATCAAATGAGGGCAAGGCTTTTTCCGTTTTCACTACTCGGGAAGGCTTTGCAATGGTTCCACTCTCAACCGGCGGAGACGGTGCAAAATTGGAACACGTTGATGAAGGCTTTCATGAAGGAATACTACTCGCCGGGTAAAACTCAAAGCTTGCGTAATAAGATTGCCACCTTTGTTCAATATCCTACAGAAACTATCTCGGAGGCATTCGAGCGCTTCAACGAGTACACCGGGCGGTTCCACATCACAAGTTCCCGAAAGAAGACCTCGTGCAAAAGTTCTATCAAGGACTCACCATGGCGTCAAGGACGATCATCGATGCATCGAGCGGGAGGATCTATCATCGAGCTTACACCGACAGAAGCTTTCACGCTATTCAAGAAGGTCGCGGATAATGACACGTGGGCGTCATTCGGGCGCCTACATCCGGCTCAACCCGTGGGGAACGTCAAAGGAGTCTTGCAAGTGGAGAAGGAAGACATACTTGAGGGCAAGATCGACTCGCTCATGAGGAGGTTGGAGAAGATGGAGATGGAAAAGAAAGAGGCTCAAGACTTGAAGGCCGCCGAAGCAAGGTCCACATGCGAAGAATGTGGAGAGTATGGCCATGTCCGTAAAGATTGTCCGGAGGAAGCCAAAGTGCTCGACTACATGAGGAAGGGAGAATTGCCGAACTTCCGCTACGGGCAAGGTAGGCCTCAATTTAATGCAAGCTCATCTATTCCTAACGCGGTTCCACTTCGGATACAATTGAAGGAGTTCATGGATGAGCAAGCTAAGATCAACAAGGACACCGTCACCAAGTTCAAGACCATAGACAAGGTGTTGGAGAACATCGATAGCAAAGTGACGGAGGTCGGAAGTTCCAATCATCAAGTGCTCAACATGATGAAGATGCTCGAGACGCAAGTTGGACAACTTGCGGGGCGCCTCACTAATGATGAAGGGAAGCTTCGGGACAACCCAAATGTCCCGAATCGGTGAAGGCCATTCAAACACGTTCGGGGAAGGAGACCGAAGATCCGGAACGTTCCGCGGGAGCAAGGAAGCTTAAACCATCCACCGAGGTGGAAGGAGCTGCTAAAGAGAAGGTTACGGGGATCGTCACCGAGGAACCCGAATTCGAGATGCCGGAGGATGACACGAGGATACCGCAACTCAAGCCACGCTACTTCCGAGGTAAACTTGACAACCACTTTGAGAAGTTTGTGGAAGTTGTGCGTAGACTTAGCATCAACATGCCATTACTAGATGCCCTACAAGTACCTACATATTCTCGTTACTTTAAAGATATACTTGCAAATAAATATGAGATAGCAACACTCGGGGTAGATCATGTCAAGATGTCCGAGGAGTGTAGTGCGGCTATTGCTTATGGGCTAGAGAAGCAAAAAGACCCCGGTGCCCTACAATTCCATGTTCGGTTGGTTCTTTCAACTTCGAGAAGGCGTTATGCGACCTTGGAGCTAGTGTAAGTGTCATGCCGAGGGATGTGTTCGAGAAGTTACGCCTACCAATGGAGCCTACGGGAATATGTTTGGAGTTGGGAGACAACTCCATTCGCTATCCCTTGGGCATTGCCGAAGATGTACCCGTGAAGATTGGACACCACTTCATCCCCGTCGACTTCGTTGTGCTCGAGATGGGAGAGAGGGAGAAGCCTCCGCTCATCCTAGGGAGGCCGTTCCTCAAGACCGTGGGAGCTACTATTGATGTTGGCAAGGGGGAGATCATGTTCGATATCAACGGAGAAAGGAGTTCCTTCAAGTTCCGTCCAAGGATTGAGGCATGCAACATGATTGGAGTGAAGGGAGAACCAAAACAAACGGAGGGGCTGAAAAAGAAGAAGGAGCCGAAAAAAATGAACGTAACGAAAATCAAAGAAGGTGTTGCATCCGTCAAGACAAAGGAAGAGAAGCCGCTTGTTTAGACCAAAAATATGACTAAGCCAACTAAGCCGGAAGTCAAGCCCGCGCCCAAGATGGTGCGGAAGTGGGTACCCAAGATTGCAACGCCCGCAAAGAGCGTTGATCCGGAGTAATCAAGTGAAGAAGTCTAGCTATAGACTATAAACGAAGCGCTAGGCGGGAGGCAACCCGTTTCGTCAAGTCGAGTCAAGAATAAGCTACGGGAGGACAACCCGATTCCAGGTTTTTCGAGTATTTTTAATAATTTAGTTTTTGAGTTTTATTACGCAAAGACATTAGACTTAGAAGTGGTTGAACAATATTAGAGACATAATTCTTGATTGAGTGTTTGCGTTATCATAAACCCTTTGCATGAACCCTCCTATGTGCTTGTTTGATTCTTTTCTTTTCGAGAAACCCCTCAACCAAATAATTTCAGAACCTTAACTCAACCTTTCACCCTCATTATGGTGCTGAGGTTGGCTTATTTTTCATGCTAAAACCACACGAGTAGAGCCACGATTTATATTCAAGTGTTATAAAAATTCAGCACGTGGTAGGACTCGCGTGAACCTAGAAACCAAAGCTTTTGGTTGGTTTTAAAAATCTTTATCCTTGGTTTCTCTAAGATTAGAATTTTTCTAAGCCTATTCTAATTTTGTTTTATTCAAAATCTTTCTTATTTAGCCAAAATTAGAACCTAAACCTATGCCCCCATGATCAAGCCGGGAAAACGTTCGCTCTCAACCGATGAAAGCAAACTATACCGGTGAGACCGAAATCGACGTAGTCGAAAAATATTTTCGACTTACATTTGTTTTTAATGGTTCAAAAACTTCTCTAAAATTGTGCTTGAGCTCTTGCATGGCTCTGAAAAATATTTTAAACTTCGAATTAGAGGAGTGCTTAACCTTAAACACACCTAAATGGAGGCAATCAAGTTTGAATTAATCATGTATGCACCATTGGATTCCCTTTTATCAACTTTCACCAATTCCACATGCAAAGGACAAGCATGGTGGGCAGCAAGCATCAACTTTGCAGGATTTTCATGGTGGCATGTGAAGCAAGTGGAGCTAGGGAGCATGGACATGACCCAAAGCATGGAGCATCAAGTGGGAGGACCAATAATTCAAGAAAAGGAGTGGACGAGAGCGTTTGGGCGGTGCAACTCGTGGAGCACGCGGGCGGGGAAAGTTGCAGAGGCGAAATGATCGTGCTTCGGGAGAAAGACGCGCCGAGGAGGAGCCGGTGGAGCCCCGGGCCGGCCGGCCCCAGCCGGCCGGCCCGCCCTATATAAGCAGCCCCCGGCGCCCGTTTTTACGCGAGGCAAGCTTCCCTCTCCTTCCCTTGTTTGTGTGTTCAAGTTTGTGTGCTCAGAACCTCCGTAGACTTAGCCAACCATCCCAAGCTTGATAGCTCAAGAAAAATCCACATCCTTAAATCCACTCAAAGTCCACATCCGAAGCAAAGAGTTTAAGTGCCTAGTTTACCGGTTGCAACCCGGAATTTTAGTTGAAGAAAGAGTGCAAGCAACCATGTGGAAGAAGACCACAAGTCTCTTCTCTAAGAAGAAGAGTTCGTCGTCGTCCAAGCCGTCATCAACCACGTCTTCGAGGAGGCACTCGGTTTCCGAGTCTCCCGGAGCATGGAGACGGACACGGCACCACCGAGGAGGAACGACGCTCTCCTCCTTGGTGGTATGAGAGCTGCGAGAAGCACTTCCATGAGGTTCACCGAACCTCGTGGGCACACGGAGGAGCAGCCCGCGCCACCACGACGATCGACTCGCTCAACCGCACCACCTCCTTACACCCCCGACACAATCTTCCTACGGCTTCATCATCTTGTCGGCGGAGGAGGAGGAGAGGCTCGCCAATCTTGAGAAGAGGCTTGTGCCAAACGTCGAGTTCGACGACCAAGCACTCTACACCTTGGGTTTTTGCACCGACATATACTATATGTTGGGGCACCTTGGGTGGGTGCAGTTCTCCAACGGAATATCGGTGGACACCCATTTGGGGTACGCCTTGGAAATTTTGATGACTATTGCACCCATCGTTGATGATGATGGGGTGCAAAGCTTGTCATTTCGGTTGGAGGGAATCGAGCAAGTGGTTCCCTACGAGCACGTTAGGGAGCTGCTTGGATTCCACAAGGGAGCTCGGAGAAAGTTGACGTGCCTCCCGGCATGTTGGCGGAATTTTGGAGCATGATCTCCGGAGAAGCCCATCAACAACGCAATTGCATCCGCAACCCCATTATCCGGATATTTCACTCTTGGATGTGCAAGAGGGTATTGGGGAGGATGAGGGAAACAAAGGTGACCGACACGGAGTTGAATTGGCTATACTCGGCTTTAATTGCCAGGCAGCCAATTGACCCCTCTTACCTCATGATCAACCGTTGGTGTTGTGAAGCAACATCGGGGGCCGGTAATATTG
The DNA here is from genome assembly GCA_947561735.1 of Cenchrus americanus. Taxonomy (NCBI): domain Eukaryota; kingdom Viridiplantae; phylum Streptophyta; class Magnoliopsida; order Poales; family Poaceae; genus Cenchrus; species Cenchrus americanus. The sequence goes on from OX387243.1 coordinate 108,817,986, forward strand.
GTTCGGGGTGTTACCTCTCCATGTTGGCCTTTTCCCCGCGGCCGGGGATCACAAGAAACCCCGCTCACCTTTTGCGTGGTACCTCTCTCGGTTTTGAGTACTTGCGGCAAGGCAAGTACATTAGTGGAGATGAGAGAGGAGGTTATCGGTTGGCCATAGTGAACCTCCCCCTTCCGAATGAGAGGCTTAGGCTTTTCACCGAGGGGAGGGAAGATTGGTTGGAAGAGGGACTACTTGTCCCCGCAAGGAAGAACAAAAGAGGAAGAATCGTAGAGGAGGGAACATCCTCCGCACAAGCGAGTGGAGCACAACCCAATGTGCAACCATTCGGCGGGGTTCCTCCTCCGCCAAGTTATTACGGAGGGTCTCAACAACAAGCATGGGGGGTGGTGCACCGGTACCCCCACAAAATTATGTTGTGCCCAACGCTAACTTCGCGGAGTCCTACGCTCATCATCCCCAACCACAACAAAGCATGGCCATTATTGGAGGGTATGCTGCAAGAAATGCTCAAAACATCGCAGCCATCCAATCTAACGCAGCTCAACTCGGTGAAGGCAACGCAAATATTGCCTTTGAACTTGGACGCCTTCACCTTGTGGAGCCAAATCAATTCGACGGAGGAAGCGTTCATTCATATTATGAGCAAGGGTATTATTATCAAGACTATCAACATCAACCACCGACGGAGGACTAGAAGATTTAGGAACTTTAGTTTTCTTTTCTTTTCTTTTTCTCTCGTAATTTTCAGCTTTTGCTTATGTGTGTTTGCGTAGTATTTTCTGTTTTTATTTTAATTTCAGCAAGCATGTTTGTTTATTTTCAGTATGTATTTCAACTTGATATCACCATTAATAAAGTCACCACCTTGATTTTATCATTGGAAAAGTTACAAAATTCGTGCCATGATGATATATGATTAAAATTGCAGCTTTGTTCATCTTTGTAATTGATTTATGCATGGTTAAGCTAGTGCTCTCTTAAAAATACAGATCTGAATTTATTTAAATGCTAGCTTAATTTTCAGCGGAGGTTATGATTAAAATAAAGACCCATAGTGTTTTATGTGCTCTCAAGTTATGAATAGATTAAAGATGTCTTTTATGCTCAAAAATATCGCTAACCTTGTCACAAATATCACTTGTGTGTTGCTCAACCTATCCAAAGCCTTATATATATTTGAGTGCATAGACTTTAGTGTACAAGATTTATTTTTGAGTGAGTTATTGCAGGCCATGATTTCTCTGGCCCGAGACTAAGAAGCTGGTCATTCCATTTTTGCGTATCTATCTTTTTGCTAACCTTTTATCCGTGCATTGTGTATCCCCGCATCGGTGATCTCACAAACTTCGCCGGATATCCACCCTTAAACCAAATATCTTTTTTTGTGATTACCTCCTTGACCACAACCTATCATTGAGAATGGATCATCAATTCAAGGAAGATCGCAAGACGGTGCCAACATTGAAGATTTCAAGTATCTCTCCAAGGAAAAATATCTCCGGTACCTACCTTATTTTTCGCCTCTTTGCTCGAGGACGAGCAACGTCTAAGCATGGGGGAGGAGGTAGGTACGGTGCAGTTTTAGAGTTCAAAAGGGAGTATTTTAAAAAAAATATATAATGATGAAAGAAAAAGAAAAAAAAATCCAGTGATATTCATGACTTTCAAGGTATAAAAAATCAAAACTTCGTTGTGAAAGTCATGGACTGAATATATGACGAGGAAAGAAAAAAAAAAAGGAATGAAAGAAAGAAAAGAATGAGAAATATAAGAAAGAAAAAAATATATTTGTGCGTTAAGTGAACTCCCGGTTCTCTAAGAGTGCATCCAAGGCTTCAAGATAAAAAGATCCATTCTCTTTTTCCAACCATGTGCAATCCGATAACGAGGACTTCTTTTGTGCCTCGGGATCACTCTTTGCCATTTGCACATGTCCACTCATCTAAAGTGTGTGTATTTTTCTCTTTCCCCTCCTTGATTTAACATTATTTTCCAATGACCTTTTTGACGAGTCTCGGTAAGACCATGAGAAGCTTGTCTTGTTTTGACAACACCTCATTTATAAATTCTTGTTAGGACTAAACTTTCCCAAAGCTCCATATAAAGCCTACCACATATATATGAGAGGGAAAGGAGTAGAATATATAGGCTTGAGAGACAAGTGAGATGAGAGTTTATGAGCAATACACGAGATGATTTAAATTTGTGAATTTGGTTTAGCTTTTCTTATCTCGTTCTTCATTTCAAAAAATTCTGAGATCCATTTAAAACTTTGTGAGCATGTTAATACTTGTGGGATAAGCTTAATAAGAATCTACCCTCCGTAGAGATGAAGGCTAGCACATTATGGAACTTTAATGAATTAAAATTTTGAGAGCATTATGTTTTCTCATGTGTAATCAAGTGCAAAGTTTAAACATTGTTTAGCAATGATGATATCCATCGAAGGCTTACTCGAGGACGAGCAAGGTTTAAGCATGGGGGAGATGTTGACGGTGAAAATCCGTCAACCTAGCCATGAGTTTACCTTCGGTGTTGGCATGAGTTTTATACCTTATCCATTGGTACTAACCCCCGTGGTATAACAAGTTCACGTGTGCATGTCGTTTTTGGAGTTTAATGTTTATGCGGGGATTTAGTGTTGAATGCAAGACTTTCGGGATAAGTTCATCAAGCACCTCATGACAAGACTTTAAAGTCCCGAACAAGTCATGCAATGAAGCAAAATTAACTCCAAGAAGCCGGGGACTTGATCCGAGAAGACGACGGACTCCGGGGACCCGACCGGAAAAGTGCTTCGAATCTTGCAAGACAAGGAGTTGAGTCCAATTCGGAGAGAAACCGACGACATGGACCTACATGCGAAGGGGGAAGCATCCGGGAAGCAAGGGAACCGACCTCGGGCGAAGGAGCCCACGGGCCGGGCCTAAATGGGCCCGGGCCGGCCGGCCCCGCCCGGTCGGCCCGGAGCCCATTTAGGGCCCAAACCCGTCGCCCTTTGCCCTAGCCGCCAATCGGGCTATTTATAGTCCCCCGACCGAGAGCCACGCGAGAGAAGATTTCGTCTTCGGCCGCCGAGAAGCAAGAGAAGAGAGGGACACCATCTCGGAGAGGAGAGGGTCGAGCTAGTTGACTAGGGTTCCCCTAGCCGACGTGGGAACCTTGCACGGAAGACCACGTCGGAGTTCCGGAGCTAGAAGCAAGATCAAGGAAGGATCCCGGTGGTGATCTTGTGTATGTATCATTGTTATAGTTGAATTATCAAGTTGAATCTTTTCCCAGCGATCAAGTGTTTCCTCGAAGATTTCGTTTTTCGATCGGCTTTGCTTATTCCAATTCTATTCTCGAGATAGATTACATAGGGTGTTCTTGTAGCCGCGGTGGCTAGAGGTACACGCCGGATCTTCCTAAAGAATCTCGACTTGTCTTTTGACTCGCCCTAAGCTCCCCGCATGAATAGGGATACGTTGTGACGAACGGGGGTCTCGAAAGGCGGATGTTTTCGGATTTCGACGGGAAACCACGATTTAAAGAGGCTTTTATTAAGATTCGATTTGCTACTTCTTCTCTTGCTTGGAACTTCAACAAAAGGCTTACCCCGATCCCTCTAGATCGGTTTATCTACCCAATCTTACTTTGTTTTCTCCGGTTTTTAGTAGATTAGATTCGTTTTGTGTCTTTTACTTAGATGCATTTGGTTCTTTATTGAAGATTGCGGTTATTTGGCTTTAATAGATTAAGTCTTGCGTCACACATTTGTTCCACGGATTCGATACCTTGGGTTCACCACTCGAGGGAAGAAGGGTCCCTTGACTACAACGGGAGACTTGTACGCTTGCGAGTCACGAACGAACTTTGATACAATTATTAACCGTCAACACACGTAAATGTTGTCTTATGTTGATCTTCGGTGAATGGGAATTTGCATGAACCCCGAGTATCCATCGAGAAAGCAAAAATAAGCGTGGTTTGCTAACCTCTCGAGCATCTCGTCTCGTCAATGAACGGTAGGGGGAAGTGATCTTTCTTCGTCGCTTTGTTAAGCTTACGATAATCGATACACATCCGCCACCCGGTCACGGTTCTTTGCGGTATCAACTCGTTCTTCTCATTCTTCACCACGGTTAAACCTCCTTTCTTCGGTACACAATGTACCGGGCTCACCCACTCGCTATGCGGAACCGGGTAGATGATTCCGGCATCAAGTAACTTGATAACCTCTTTCTTTACTACCTCTCGCTTGGCATGGGTAGCCTCCTTTGGTGGTCCACTACGGGCTTACATTGGTCTTCCATTGGTATACGATGAGTGCAAAAGGTTGGGCTAATTCCTTTGAGATCATTAATCGAATATCCAATCACCTTCCTATGTTTTTTTAATAAAATCAGCAACACTTCATTTTCTTCGGGACTCAACTCGTCGCTCACAATGACTGGATAAGTTTTGTCTGGGGCCAAAAATTCATATTTTAATCCTTTGGGCAAAGGTTTAAGGTCTACCTTGGGCACTTGTGGCTCCTCGGGTTTGATTTCTCCTATGTCTTCGAATTTCTCTTCCTCCACACTACCATCATGCGGCTCTAAGCCTTTTGTTGCTTCTTCTAGCTCTTCATCTTGTTGATTACTAATTTGATTTTCTATTGCTCTTTGCAGCGGGTCTCTAAGGGTTTCAACAAAACAAAGACTATCTATCTCTTCTACTTCTTCATCTTCGGGAGGAAAGGGTGTAAGGTGTTTAGAAGCACGAAGAAAGTTATATGTGTACTTTGTTCCATTAAGGTTCATTGTTACTTTGCCTTCTCCGGCGTCTAACACGGCATCAACCAACTTAAGAAAAGGCCTACCTAAGATTATATGATCATGATTGCTATGGTAAGCATCAATAACAAAGAAATCGGTTGGTATATAGTTTCTAGAGATTTTTACTTTCATGTTGCAAGCAATAACTAGAGGTTTGATAGTTCTACCATCTCCCATAATTAATTTCGTTGATGTTGGAGCTAAGTCTAGGTTGTGGTCTTCAACTTTATCGTAAATTTTAGAAGATAGAACTCCCTTAGTGGCTTCTCTCTTGACATGCTTCTCTTGTTCGGCTCATTCGGTACGGCGAAGTCCACGCTTGGGGTAGTTCTTGACTTGATGTGTTCTCCTTCGAGCTTTTCCGCGATTGGTTCCTCTTTTGTGACTTCCGGGGTTGCCTCCTTAGAAAATTCAGCACACTTCTTCTTCCTCGAATTATATTCCGGCTCTTCCGCAAGTCTTGTCTCCCAATCTCTTCGCATGGCAGCCGCTTTACTAACTTTTTGTAGAAGTTGGGCGGCTTCCGTGAGTGTTTTCTCCATGAGATCCCCACCTGCACACATTTCGACGTGTTGCATGCAACTAGGGGTTAGGGAAAAGAAAAATGTATGCAAGAGTACGTCACCGTGAAGCCGAGTTTTGGTCCTTGTTCGATTAACCCATTAAACCTATCTCGGGCTTGGTCTATCCCTTCCTCTTCTCCTTGCATCAAAGTGATCACTTGCCTCCTTAGATGTTGAACTTTGCTAATTGGAAAGAACTTTTCGCAAAACTTCTTAGTCAACTTGTTCCAATTGCCTTCAACTTCAAAGGACGCAACCGAATACCATGTCTTTGCATTGCGGCATGTGAGTAGGGAAAGAGATTCCATTTGAACCATTCATCGGGAACTCCTTCTTGACGCACCATGTTGCATATCGTCGTGAAATCCCTTATGTGTCTACATGGGTTCTCCGTAACCATCCCTTCAAATGGGTTCGCCGCCACCATCTTGATGATCTTGGATTTAATCTCATACTTGGTCGCTTCGAGCTTCGAATCCGACTCTTGTACTTTTATGTCTTCACATCGAGGGCTAGCGTAATCCCTTAGTGATTTCTCCGGTTCTTCCACGGGTTGATTAATGAACGCCATCTAGACAATAAGATAAAAACAAAAACAAAACGAAACAAGTGTTTTTCTAGATAATATATGTTAGATAAAGCAAATAAAAGATAAACTAAAATATAAAACTAAGTTAGATGCAAATCAAACGATGTAAACTAACTTGCTCCCCGGCAACGGCGCCAGAAAAGGGGCTTGTTGACGGATAAAAGACGTATCCCTCTACGATCCGCAAGCGTACGGACCCCACACCTTTTTCACCACGAGATTCCCAAGGTTCTTGTCAATTCGCGGAGCAAGGGGATTACAAGCGTTCGATCTACAACGACACACTAGCTACTAAAACCCTAACTATTATTATACTAGAAAACAACTAAACTACACTAGAGAGAATGATTAAGATATCAAGATAGGAGACACTCGCCCACGGGTCTACGATACTAGAACATGCAATCGCTTAAAGATATGAAAACCAATCTAATCTATCGGGGGTTGTGACCACGGTTTCGCCCTTTCCCTCCTCTCATACTGTCACTACGCGAAGGTATTCATGACTAGACCTTTGATGGACACGGCGTATTGAATGGATCCAAGGAAGCATTGGAGCTCTACTCCCTTTACGGCATGGTAGCTAACCTTAAGCATTAAAGTATATTCAACACAAGATGATAGATAGATAATCCGACAAAGTGCGATTACATCTCAAGATCGATTACAACCCATGGACGAATGAGAAGATTACCCCATAAAGGTGCTAATCATGGCACCGTTGATCATGGTTTCCCTTCCGTCGGTGTCTTCCTTCTTCTCCACGAAAGGGTGCTTCCTTCGAGGTGGTTGATCTCCCGCCGGAGATCCTCCTCTCTCTCTAGCTTGTGGATGGCCTTCAGGTGCGAATGACTCCCCCTCCCTGTGTTGGCGGCGCCTCGGGGCTTTTAGGGTTGAAGATCCTTCGGGTGCAAGGAAAACGGGACCGAACCGGTGCCGAAGCGGGGCCGGGCCGGGCCGGCCGGCCGGGCCGACCGGCCCGAGCCCATTCGGCCGGTTCGGTCGCCCTTTTTGCTCCGTGGGTCCTTATGCACTTATGTACTTTGCCCCCTCCACTTGCATGATTTTGATGATGTTATCCTCGCCTTCATGATGGAGGTTCTCTTCGCATGAAGTTCGATCTTTTACGCTTCAATCCCCCGGGGTGTTCCTCGTAGCACTTCGGTCCTTGCCACCTTTGGAAGTGATTTCATCAAGCTCATGAACACGAACAAGACTCCGTAAATGCTCCTTTGAACTTGTTGCGAATCCGTCCTTTATGTCCATGTTTTCCTACATAAACACAACACTTCCAAATGCATGCACAAAGATGAAATTGTTATATGATTAGTATGCCTAGTGGCGGGTTAGTTCCATAATCAAATCCAAACCAAAGTGTAATGAACAAGCTAGGTGTACCAAAATACACCATCAACAGTGGTGTACCTTTGTTCTTGTTGCGAAGCGACTTGTTCTTCCGCACCAAGTTGTCGCTCTTCGCCTGCATCTCCTGGATGTCTTTATGGTACTTGGCGAAGGCGGTGTCCAGCTATGACTGCATGGCGGCGGCGTGCTTCCGGAACTTCACGAGTTTATCCTCCAGCGTCTCGGCCCGAAGCACTACGTCGCCGTACCCCTGAAGCATCTCCGACTTCAGGCGGGACCTTTCAGCAACGTCCTGCACAGACAACTCACATCAAATGGGTACTCAGCGCTAAAGGATTGACTACTCAAGGCTTATGACTACTCACCTTCATCCATTGCTCGGCGTGGCGGACCGCCTCCAGATGCTGAGCCACCATTGCCGGATCGACCAGGTCGTCCGCCAACAACTCAATCCCGCCACGACTACTCGTAGCGGCTTCGGTCATCGGCGCCGAGCGGATTGGCTCCGCGTCCTGGATCTCCGGCGAGCGGACGACCACCTCTAGAGCGGGTTCTGGGAGCGCGGTGTCCTCTCCTCCAGCCGTCGCAGCGGCTTCCCCGGCGGCCACCTCCATCGGCTCGGGGGCTTCTACGGTTGCCTCCTGAGTCTCCGGTGCCACGTCCTCTACGGGCACCGCCGACGGGATATCACTTCCTTCGGCCTCAGCACCTGTCGACAAGAAGACAAGTGTATCAGTCCACATGGCGACTACGACCACTCTACGAAGGCACTTCAACCACAGTGGAGTACTCACCTTCAACTACGCTGGCTTCAGGCAACGTAGCCTCAGCGGCCGGCACTTCGGGCTCCGCCTGAGGGGCGGGAGCGGACTTCTCAGCAGGTGGCGCAGCTTCTTCCTCCGCCACCGCTGCAGCAGGTTCATCCCCCTCCCAGGACAGATCTGTCGATTTCCTACAGAGTACACAAGTCGGTCGTCAAAACAAGTACGACTACCACATCGAGTACTACTCGGGAAGATTCAACACTTACAGGCTCGACCGGACTACTTTCACGGTTGGGGCGCCGAGGATGCTGGCGATATCAACTAGTCCCTCCTCGGCAGGCGCCTCCTCCCCGCACTCGCGGCGCGGCCGCCGCCTCCTCCGCGGCGAAGCAAGGCGGCGGGTTCCGTGCTCCCCTGAGCAGCAGGGGGCTGGCGCTCCATCTGTGCCAAGAGCTCTTCGACAGTGGGGGCTGGGCTACGACTACCAGCGGCCTCCCCCACCGTGTCCCACTCACCTTCGTCGCCCTGCTCAACAGGCTCCATAGGCGGCAACTCCTGCAAGCAAGGAAACTTCTTCATCAACACGTGAACTCGAGACATCAGTACTCGACTACACTACTCAAGATGGTTTACCTCCTGGGACGTGGTCTCTGTGACCTTCAATTTCTTGGCCACACGCTTCCGGGCCACATTGCGTGGCCTCCTCGGCTGCGCGGGCAGACTAGCCTTCAGGCTAGCCGGCTGATCCTGAACGAGAGGAACGTGAGGTAAGCCAGGACGGCTGAACCTTGACCGCAGCTGGAAGCGGTCCTGCAACGTCTCCTCGTCGGACGTGTCTTCCACGACAACTGTGTCGTCTCCTTCGCCAACTTCTCGCCGCTCCTTAACCTTGGCCTTCACCTCTTCTGGGACCTCGACTAGCTGAGGAGGCGACGGCGGCTCGGAGACGAACTTCTTCAAGTCATCCTGCAAGAAGAACAACTCATCAGTGTGACTACTCTCATGCAATGGGTACTCGACTATGGATGCGACTACTAACCTCCTTTGGTGGGCGCGCAGCGGAGTACTCCGGTACGGGGCACGCCGTGTACGGAGACATATACTTGAAGATCCGGGCCAGCCTGTCAACAATGTCGTCGTCGTCGACTTCGTCTCCAGGCATCCGCGACGTGTCATCGTCGCCAGTGTACCCGTACCCCCGGGGTGTCGCGAGCCATCGGTGGCCGCACCACCGCACTTCATGAAGCCGAAGGCCACGTGATCGGCCCTCGGCTCGGCTTCCCCTCAGCGCCTTGATCCATGCCAACAACTCGGGCAGCTGGATCCCTTCTTGCATCGTCGGCTCCGAGTTCCACCATGGACGATGCTTGGGCTTCTTCCCGCTGGGCTTTGGCAGCTCCGGGTGGTGGTTCGTGACGTAGAACCATTTGGCTTTCCAGTCCTGGTTGGAGTCTATCAGCTTGTACGAGAGGTACTACTCAGCGGCGTCCTCCCTCATCTGGATCCCCGCCCCTCCGACTACTCGCGGGTTGCTGGCGCTGGGTTGCGGCTTCACTCGGAAGAACTTCCGAAACAAGATCCAATGGGGCTTGATCCCCAGAAAAGCTTCGCAAAAATGTACAAAGACAGTGGTGTGGAAGATACCGTTGGGGTTGAGGTTGAGGTACACGATGTCGTAGTACCCCATGAGCCCCTTGAAGAAGTCGCTCGCCGGGAGAGATAGTCCGCGCTCCGCGAACCGCGCGAACAACGGGATCTCATCTGGATTCTTCTCCATGGGGTACGGATCCCCGGCGGCGGCCCTCCACATGTCTACCTCCTTCTCCCGCAGGAATCCACTGTTGAGAAGGGCCAGCAAGTCTTTGGTCTTCGCCTTGGACTTCTTCCACTCATGGTTTGGGTCTGGCCGCGGCGGGGACATCGGCAGTGACGTCCCTGCGGCAGATCCAGCGGCCTCCTCACGGCCCCTCTTCTTTCCACTGGCGGCCTTTGTGGTCTTCGACGGAGACGGCTTCATCCTCCAAGTGCACGATGTCTTCACGAGCATCCGCTCGGGGGCTACTGTGGTGGCTTTCTACGACGGTGCGCTCAGATCTACGCTTCACTCAGCGGCAGCGGTGTGCACTGGTGGCGATTTCTGGCCAAGATCTGTTGGTAATGGCTACAGTTGTGTAGGGTGAAAACCCCTAAGGGTTTTGGCTTCTATTTAAGTCAACGCGGCCCCTCAACGGCCGGATGGATAAGTCTGCGCTCGGCTGACTCAGCGGCCGTGCGTGACCCTTCAACTTCAACTAGTCGACGCGCCTCACCTCGGGGGCTCGGCTACTTCTACTCGACTTCCTGGGAAGCGGCAAGATTCAAGAGCATCTCAGGACACATTCTACAAGATGACCCTTCAATTCGAGAGGAAGTACTCGACTCAAGGCTTGGGGGCTCCGTGCCACGTGTCCTTCGGTTTTTTCTCCGGATTTTTCGGGATATTCTTGCCAAAACTTCAGATGGACCCTCAGCCAGAGTCTACAACTCAACCTAAGGCTCGGGGGATACTCCATATGGAGTGCGATTTTGCAATCACACTTCCATATCAGTATCGGCTTCAAGACGCGTGGGCATTGTTGAAGACCTTCAAGGGCAGCACTCGAGGACGCTTGGGACTACTCGAGAAGACTTCAAGATTGCTCAAACATCAGCTGGAGTACATTCCAGCCTCGGGATGCTTCGACTACTCTTGAGGACTTTTGACTTGTAGTACTCGAGGACGCCTGAGGGCTACTCGTTAAGGCCGTCAAGACTACTTGAAGCTATCCTTCTCGACTACAAAGTACTCGGGGGCTTGTCATATGGACCTCCATGGGCCCACTACCTCAGTGGGTACCAGGACCGACTACTCGGTGGGCCTCTAGGACTACCTGACTTGCGCTGCACGGTACCTGATGGCGTGAAGCACAAGGACTACAGAGGAGAAGTACTCGGTTAGGAAGTTGTACATGTCCCGCACTGTATAGAAGACTCCTAGACGTACTCGACTAGTACTCTCTCCCTAAACCGACTTGTAACCCTGCCTCCCGGACTATATAAGGCGAGGCAGGGACCTCTCTCTCATCATCTCATCTCACGGCGTAAGATTGCACCATCTTGTAATCGTACCCAATCAATCCAGAGCTACGCAGCATACAGGACGTAGGGTATTACGCACCTCGCGACCCGAACCTGTCTAAATTGTGTGCCACGTGTCTCTTCCTTCGAGTTACCGATCTCGGCGAGGCCACATTCATCTACTTCAGGTACTCCCCTTAGTAGGTTGCCGGTCCAAAACACCGACACCAGGGTCTAGTACATAGAGTATAACCATAAGAATAACAAGGATTTGGTTCAGATCTGAGAAGAGTGTTGGATAGTTCTGATCTTGGCCAATTATTTAACAACTTAGATGCAACTAAGTTCCAGTGTCTTAATACTGAAAGGTGAAGAAGAAAATTGCATTGCATAGTTTCTAGTTTTTAGAGTATCTATGAAAAATAAATTTTAATAGAAATTTTCTAGTGTTCCCACTCCAAGCATAGGTAGATAAATATCCAATTATGCAATGCCGCTGATTCAAGTAGGCATGGCCGCATGAGCAATAAGAAATATGTATATATTCCAACACTGATGTATTGTAATTTATTATCTGTGTGTCAAATGGTAGAACTGAAAACTGTTAACCGAGGATACATTGTATTTCATATAGTCACTTAACACTGAATTAGCTACATATAGTCTTCATCGGCAAACAATACCATTCTGTCAGATGCAAACAATTCAAGCAGAGAATCACGCTCTCGTTTCATTGATTCTTTCCCCGTGCTAATCTACAATCTACAAAAAAATGCATAAATAATCTCACTACTCAATATTCAATCTACAATATGCTCATGGATAATTGACAATATACAGTAAATGATTTTAGATAAAAAAATATACGTGAATATTCAAATTTACGTAAGTGATATGTTCCTAGTTGTGAAACATGTATAATATTATTTTATCAAAATTATTCGAAACTTTTCTGAGATGGTTATAGATCCAAAATATGTTGTTGTGTAAATCAATGAATTTTTCTAATCAAGTTTTATTATTAATATAATTATTTATATAATTACTAAGGAATAAATGTTAAAATATCATAAAGTGACTAGAAAAATCTAAACAGTTGCATAACTTCATGATTTTAGTGTATAAGCATCACATAAAAAATTCAAGTGATTTTGACAAAGTGTTGCTGCATATCCCTGACAAAGGCATATATGGCTCACATAGTCCTTTGTAGCTAAATGAGATATGTTCCTAGTGGTAACAGATGTATAGTATCACTTTGTCGAAATTGTTTGAAACTTTTCTGAGATGGTTATAGATCCAAAATATGTTGGTGTGTGAATCTATGAAATTTTCTAATCAAGTTTTACTATTACTATAATTATTTATTTATTTGCTATGGAATAAATGTTGAAATATCATAAAGTGACTAGAAAAAACTAAAAAGTTGCATAATTTCACGATTTTAGTGTATAAGCATTACATAAAAATTCAAGTGATTTTGACAAAGTGTTGCTGCATATCCCTGACTAAGGCATATATGGCTCCCATTGTCCTATGTAGCTAAATGAGATATGTTCCTTGTAAAAGATGTATAGTATGAATTTGTCGAAATCGTTTGAAACTTTTATGAGATGGTTAAGGAGCCAAAATATGTTGTTTTGTGAATATATGCAATTTTTCGATCAATTTTTTTATTACTGTATTTATTTATTGAATTACTAAAGAATAAATGTGAAAATATCATAAAGTGGCTAGAAAAATCTAAGAAGTTATGTAATCATGTGATTTTGGTGTATGAGCGTCACATAAAAAATTCAAGTGATTTCGATAAAGAGTTGTTGAACACCCCTCACAAAAGCATATATGGCTCACATAGTCCTATGTAGCTAAGTGAGATATGTTCCTAGTTGTGAGAGGTGTATAGTATCACTTTGTCGAAATCATTTGAAACTTTTATGTGATGGTTATGGAGCCAAAATGTGTTGTATAGCCACATATTTTTCAAATTTGTTTTAAAAAATTTATTAGAGTTCAATTAATAAAAAGAAGTAAAACGCCCTAATACAACATAAACTAATACTTATCCTAGTGGTTTGCACAAGTCACTTTTGTTCGAAAGGTCTCAAGTTCGATCCCCAAGTAGACATCTTTTTGACAACTAAATTCTTGGAATTGTGTCTATTGCAACCATCTTAGGCCTATTGTAACACTTTTTCAGTGTTGCGTTAGACTGAAAACAAAAATTTTACATCTCACTCATGCGGTTCATAAGTATAAGTGACATGTAAATTATGTGAACAATGGTAATACCATTTTGTCGAATAAACAAATGACCAAAAATATGAGTTGCCTAATAAATCTTTATGAACTTCATGAGTGGGTTGTGGGGGCTCGACCAACCACGGCCTTCATGCAGCCGGTCGTGGCCAGGGTGCGGCCAGCCACAGCCTTGGTGCAGCTAGAGCGCAACCAGCCGGAGCTCGACCGCTGCGTGACGTGGGAGTGTTAACACCAAAATTTAGTACAGGAAGGAGTCTGATTTGTGGGTCCAACTCGGTGAAAAAATCCTTCCGGAAGAAGGAAGGTTTCTTCAGAAAGATTCGGCAAAAGAGCTCGCGGTCGGCAGTTGGCTTCCGTTCGGCAAGGAAACTGTTTGCGCTGATTTCGCGGGATTGCGTGATGACGTGGCCTGAGCGGAAGGGACGAATGGATGGATAAGTGATCGCACTTAGAGATAAATTAGGTATCAAATATTGTGCTCGTAGTCCATTCGAAGTCATGCCGTGACAGGGTATAAATATAGACCCTGGATGTATGTAATGGTATTCCAAACATTCTCAATACAAACCGGCTTTGCGCCAAACCCTTGAGTCCTTTGTCGTGTCGTCGAGTTCTTCGAGAGGGTTCATCGATCCGTCGACCTCCGTAAGTACCGGCAACCTTGTATCATGTCTAGTATCATGCGGTGGATTTAGATCGTGATGCAAGTAGTCTTGTTACCACGCTTAGTATCATTCAGTAGATTTAAGCTTGGTTCAAAAGGGTTTCTTGTTAGATCATGAGCCATGCGGTGGGCTAAGATCTAGCTTGGAGCTAGTTATCGGCTCTATTGGATTTTGGCAAAATTCAATAGATTCATTAAGTTACCTCGTGTTGCTTTGAGTTTTACTTTATGTATAAATTCATGTAACACCTCTTTGCCCAATCTAGATTGGTTTGAATCGGCTTTGTCTCTTTTGATGATCCTTATGCGATTCGAGTTCGTACCCTTGGTTTAAATAGCACGTGGATCATATGTTCCCTAATAGCCGAAACCGAATCGATCTAGGTTGTTACGTGTTGCGGGTTCAAGCTTGTCAAATCTTGTATAAATCTTGAAAGAACTGAGTATCACGCGGTAGATGCAGGTTTTTGGGTTGTTTTGGAGCTAATCATCCGGTGGATTAGATTTCGATTCAATCTGATAGATTTATCTTCTTTGGTAATGTTTGTTCCTTCTTCATGGACCCCGATTCGGCTGGCCGTATTCGGTTATGCTTTCACGAGTGAAACGTGTTTATAAGTCATGCTTTAAATATTGTATGCTTTTAGCTTTCCATATTTAGATTGTATCATGCGGTGGATAGATCTATTTGTGGATGGTGGTATGATTCTCAAACAAGTCGTATCATGCGGTGGATAGATTTGTTTGGCATCATGCTTGACGGGTTTTAATGTACCTAGACATGCGGTAGACTAGTGCTTTGGGCCTATGCATGCTTGTTTATTACATATTTATGATCATGCTTTACTTCATTTATTATTTATTGCTATTTGTACACTAGGATCGGTCATGGTTTTGCGCATGTGCGGGTTTTTTCCAAATAGAGATCGACCTATCGTCATGCTTACGTCACCCATTCGGCTATGTTATGTTTTGCACTGTAAAGCTCCCGAATGGTTTCCAGTTTGCTGGCAGATAGCTTTTTATAGCTATATGTCATCTCACTTGGCTTTATAGCCGTAAATATGGAACTGTCTGGTACCACCCGGCAAGTTCCAAGCTTTGGAATTTAACTACTTTGTCTTTTATTAATTTTCAGGAAAAATTGACTGGCACGTCTTGGAATCTCTTCGCATGTGAAGCTAGCTTGTTCGACTTGTTGTGTGCTTGACGTAGGGTGCAGATTTTACGTCAACACACTTTTTGGCACGCCCAGTGGGACCAACAGCCGAAGTCAAGATGCCTGACATCACTGACATTATGGACGTCGCCATCGAGGATCTCTCTCCGTATCGCTTGCACCGTTCGAAGGATGCTACGGATCGTTTCAGCAGAAATGTTTGATGTCATTCAAAAAGAACCGAAGTGGCGTTCCGTACCTAAAAAACGAAATGCCCAGGGTTCTACTGTCAGGGGAGAGTGACGCCACAACTCTGCAAGAGAAGGAAGAATGCTTGCAAGCGTTTCGGGATGCCGCGGAAGACGTGCTGAGTAGGCATCACAGGGCTTTCCTAGGTGTGTTCAAGCAGATGATGGTGGGCGTCTTTGGCCCAGGCATGGAGCAGGTGTTCAGTCGAGTGTCCCCTGAAGGATACATTATGGAGGTTGGAGAGTCCGGCTCGCGCCCAACCGGGGACTCGGCCACCACTACGCAGCCGGCCAGTCCAGCCTCCTCCGCGAGCATTGGGGGCCGGCCCATCCAGCCTCCTCCACAAGGCGCTGGAGGTCAACCAGTTCAACCTCCTCTGCGGGCCACGGGGGGGGCGGCCGGTCCGACCACCTCCACAAGGCAAGACAGTCAACCGATTCAACAGCCGAATCCATATCAGCCCACGTATGGGGAAATGGCGTTCGGTTCATCTGGAGTTCCGCTCACCTCCACAGATTGCCCCAGCTAGCAACAAATTGCAGAAGAACTTGTATGGTGGAGGCTACCACGAAGTTGTGGACTATGGTGCTATTGACGCTCTCCCGAATCCGGGGTACGGCGCAGCTGCAGGCATGCAAGAGGACGACATCCTGGTTCAGAAGATGGCCGATATGATGCAGAATCAATTCGGCCTCAAACCTAAAATGCAGGGACCAGCCTACACGCCTCCCTTCCCGGAGTGGTATTACAGAGTGATCCTGCCGCCCAGGGTGAAGCCCCCCACGGAGTTTACCAAGTTTTCTGGGCAGGATGACACGAGCACAACAGAGCACATTGCTCGTTATCTGATGCAGCTTGGGGAGACCTCATCTGACGAGGCATTCAGGGTTAGGTATTTCCCCATGTCATTGACGGGATCTGCGTTCCAGTGGTTTACTTCGTTGCCTCCCCAGTCAGTTGGCACGTGGAGAGAGCTGGAGCGAAAATTCCATGCCCATTACTTCAGTGGCAGCATGGAAAAGAAGCTTATTGACCTCACCACTTTGAAGCAGAGGCACAGTGAGACGTCTTTGGAGTTCCTCAGGAGGTTCAGGGACGTCAAAGGCATGTGTTTTTCGTTGAATCTGCCAGATGATCAGTTGGCCAATATGGCATTGCGGGGGATGCCGCCGCCGTACGAGAGAAGTTGTTCGGTATGGAGTTTGATAACCTGGGCCAATTGTCTCAAAAGCTGTCATTGATGAGCAACCAGGCCTATGGGTTTAAGAAGGACACCAGGTTCAACAAGCAACGTGACATAGCTGATATCTACAATCAGTTCCTGGAAAAGGCCGACCAGATGGAAGATTCCGATGATGATCAGGAGATAGCTGCCGCTGAGATCATGTGGGGCAAGGAGCCGTTGACCATGAACCAGCATTGGATCAAACAGACTAAGGGCACATACGACTTTGACGTCACCAAAGCTGATAAGCTGTTTGAGTTCTTGGTAAAAGAAGGCCGAATCAAGTTGCCTGAAGGGCATTCCATGCTTCGGCCCAATTGGATTAAAGAGAAACATTATTGTGGCTTCCATGACAGGAATTCTCACTCTATCAACGACTGCAGGGTCTTCAGGATGAGGATCCAGAAGGCTATCCAGGAGGGGCACCTCAAATTTGACAACAAGATGAAGCTGGATGGCCATCCTTTTCCCCAGAATATGATAAGCTTTTCTGTCAACATGGTGACGGCTGAGGAAAAGGGAAAGGTTAAGGTCTTGACGTCAGATAGAGCGAGACAGGATGGAGCAGTGGATCCGGCGCGACAAGTTACACTGGAGCAGGTCCACGGAGAAGCCCCTCGTGTCCTTAAAAGCCATGTCGAGGTTGGGGAATCATCCAGGGCCAAACCCAGGGTCACTACGCGCATCCTCCTCAACAAGTGGCAGCGTCAGCTAGAGAAAGAACGCTACCAGAAGCGGGGGCACGAGGAGGAAAGACGCAGGTCCGAAGAAGAAGCGCGCAGGAGAGAACTGGAGCAGTACACGCACGAACAAGAGCGCGCACATTGGGGGTGCGCATTCTTCAGGCACTGCTGGAATGAAGGCTTGAAACTTCCTACATTGAGAAACTGCCCTGAGTGCAGTGACAGATACTTTGAGTATAGGCAGGAAACTGCCAATCGCCGATCCGTCCATGAAAGAATTGGAAGGATACATCCCAGTGACGATCGGTGTCAAAAAATTGAGATCATTGATCACCCCAGGAAGAGGCAAGCTGATCTGAGATGGGCTGATCAGGAAGAAGACAAAGGCGAGTACATCTGGCAAGAGGGACAGTGGTGCCCGCCTGGTTTGATAAAGAGTCAGAAAAGGAGGGTTCAGCGCTTGAGGAACCGCGAATTGAGGCAGGTGGGGATCCAGAAGAAGCAAGTTTGGCGCCCAAAGGACAAGCCTGAAGGATCGGGTCGTTCGGCTCCAGCATGCATGGTATACTTTTTGTCGAATGAGTTTATGGCTCCTGCTAATCAGGTTGTGCAGGAGGAGACGTCCCTGGAAGTCAACGATGATGATCAGCTTGGGGGGTTGATGGCGCAGCTCGTGTTGGCCAAACAGGCCACCTTCGACAAACCGGCCAAGAATCGACACATGAGGTCGTTATACTTGAAGGGATACATCAATGGCAAGCCATTGACTAAGATGTTTGATGATGGCGGAGCTGCGGTCAACGTGATGCCATATACCACCTTCAGAAAGCTTGGCATGGGCCCTGGGGACTTGACGCCTACGAGCATAATTCTGAATGATTTCGCTGGAAATCCTTCGGATACCAAGGGATGCGTCCACGTGGATCTAATGATCGGGTCCAAGACATTGCTCACAACCTTCTTTGTCATCGAAGGCAAAGGAGCCTACAGCCTACTGCTTGGGCGAGACTGGATTCACGCCAATTGCTGTATCCCATCTACCATGCATCAGCAACTCATTCAATGGGTAGATGACGATATTGAGGTGGTCCAAGCAGATGACTCAGTGAGCGTCGCAAATGTGGAACCAGCTTTCTGGGAATATCAGGGCATTGATTGTTTCTCAGGGAAAGACTGGGGAGAAGGTCCTGTTGAGCCTGTCAGCAGTGATCAACAGCCGATTCAAGCAGTCGGCTCTTATAGCAATTTTTAATGGACAATCCCGTTGATGGAACTGATGGCAAGTTGGGGCGAGGATTCATGTCGGTCGACAAATTGGAGGAAGTTGACATTGGAAATGGTGATAAGCCGAGGCCGACATTCATCAGCGCAAACTTGGAGTCAGGTTTCAGGGAGGAATTGATTAAGTTGCTAAAGGAATATAAGGATTGCTTCGCTTGGGATTATTCGGAGATGCCCGGTTTGGATCGTTCCATCGTCGAGCATCGGTTGCCAATCAAGTCTGGTTTTAAACCATATAAGCAACCTCCTCGAAAAATCTACAAAGACGAAGTATTGGCCGATGTGAAGAAAGAAGTTGAAAGACTGCTTGATGCAAACTTCATTTGGCCATGCAGATACGCGGAGTGGATCTCTAATATTGTCCCTGTCTACAAGAAGAACGGAAAGATGAGGGTTTGCATAGATTTTAGGGATTTGAACAGAGCTACTCCTATGGATGGTTACCCCATGCCTGTTGCCGATTTGTTGGTTGATGCCGCTGCTGAACATAAAGTAATCAGTTTCATGGATGGTAATGTAGGGTACAACCAGATTTTTATGGCAATAGAGGATATATCAAAGACAGCCTTCAGATGTCCTGGTCATATAGGCCTGTTTGAGTGGATAGTCATGACATTTGGGTTGAAAAATGCCGGTGCAACCTATCAGCGAGCGATGAATTATATCTTTCATGAGTTGATCGGCAAAATTGTTGAGATTTACATCGACGACATCATGATCAAATCCTTGAATCATGGTTCACATTTGGGTGACGTGAAGAGAACTTTGGAATGCACCCGAAAGCATGGTTTAAAGATGAATCCAAACAAATGCGCTTTTGGGGTGTCAGCTGGAGAATTCTTGGGATTTCTGGTACACGAAGGGGGGATTGAAGTTGGCAAGAAAAGCATGAAAGCTATTGATGAAGTTGTCCCTCCAACCAATCTCAAGGAGTTGCAATCACTGCTCGGCAAGATCAACTTTGTGAGAAGGTTCATTTCAAATCTGTCGCAAAAGGTTTTGCCTTTTTCTCCATTGCTGAAGCTTAAGAAGGATCAGAAGTTCACATGGGGTGACGAACAACAAAAGCCTTTTGATGAGATCAAGCAATATATGAAGGAACCACCAGTACTGGTCCCTCCACAGTTGGATAAGCCTTTCAAGTTGTACGTGGCGGCCGATACCCAAACCATTGGATCGGCCCTTATTCAAGAATTTGAAGGAAAGGAGCGGGTAGTAGCGTACCTTAGCCGAAAATTACTTGATCCTGAGACCAGATATTCGGATGCAGAGAAGCTGTGCCTATGTGTGTACTACTCGTGTACAAAATTTCGGCACTACTTGTTGAATGCCGAATGCGTTGTATACTCCAAGTTTGATGTAATAAAACATATGTTATCTATGCCAATTTTGAATGGCAGGATTGGCAAGTGGATCTTAGCCTTATCTGAGTTTGAGTTGAAGTTCGAATCGGCAAAAACTATAAAAGGTCAGATCATTGCCGATTTTATAACTGAACATCGTGATCCATCGATTGATTTGCTTGAAATTACCCCTTGGGCTCTGTTCTTTGATGGATAATCATGTGGTAAAGGAGGGGAGTAGGGATTCTATTAATTTCACCCAGGGGCGAGATGTTTGAGTTTGCTATCCCTATCCAACCCACTGTTACAAACAATCAGGCTGAGTACGAGGCATTGCTTCGGGGGCTTCAATATTTGAGAGAAGCTGGGGCCGTTTCAGTTGAGGTTTATGGAGATTCAGAGTTGGTTATCAAGCAGTTCAACGGCCAACACGAGTGTAAAAGTGATGCGCTGAGGAGTTACTACGAAGAATGCAGGGAAATCTTGAAAAGTTTTCAGTTGGTAATTCTACAGCATATTCCTAGAGAACACAATGAAGAAGCAAACAGGTTGGCTCAAAGCGCTTCCGGTTATAAAGAAAGTCAAGAAGCGTTTGCCACGGAGATGTGTGCGCTGGAAATGGATCTTGCAGAGGATGATTGGAGAAAGGAGATCGTTGATTACTTGGAGGATCCATCCCGGAAAGTCTCTAGGAAACTCAGGTACAAAGCCATAAAATTTGTTCTTCTGGATGATAGTCTATTCTACAAATCATTGGATGGGGTGTTGCTGCAGTGCCTGGGTCCAGGAGAAGCAAAAAAGATGATGAGTGAGGTGCATGATGGGATATCTGGAGCACACCAATCGGCCTATCGTATGAAATGGGTTATCAGGCAAGCTGGGTGCTTTTGGCCGACGATGTTGGAGGATTGCTTTGAATATTACAGGGGATGTCAAGACTGTCAGAAGTTTGGAAATATTCAAAGGGTTCCTGCATCAGCACTAAATCCCATTATCAAGCCATGGCCATTCAGGGGCTGGGGTATAGACTTGATTGGCCAAATTAATCCACCATCGAGCAAGGGGCATAAATTTGTGCTTTTGGCAACGGATTATTTTACCAAATGGGTTGAGGCGATTCCACTTAAGAAGGTAACATCAGAGAACATGGTTGAGTTTGTCAAGGAACACATCATCTATCGGTTTGGAATTCCTCAAACAATCACAACTGATTAAGGAGCTTAGTTTGTGTCCTTGGAGTTCAGGGAGTTTGCCGAAAGCATGGGGATCAAATTATTTAATTCTTCTCCCTATTATGCCCAAGCTAATGGTCAGGCGGAGGCTTCTAATAAGATCATGATCAAGCTTATGCAAAAGAAGATCGACCAGAAGCCAAGAAGGTGGCATTCGGTACTCAATGAAACTTTATGGGCTTACCGAATGGCCCCTCATGGAGCTACAAAAACATCTCCTTATGAATTGGTTTATGGGCACCATGCAGTTTTACCTTGGGAAACACAATCAGATTCTAGGAGAGTGGTTTTGCAAAAGGACTTAAGCTCCAAAGATTACAGTAGATTAATGATGGACGAACTAGAGGATTTGCACATGATCCGTCTTAGGGCCCTGGAAAACATCGCAAAGAACAAGCTACGAGTTGCCAAATATTACAACAGGAAAGTAAAAGTTAAGCAATTTGCAGAAGGGGATTTGGTTTGGAAAGCTTTACTGCCGATTGGAACCAAATACAGTGAATTCGGCAAATGGTCCCCTAACTGGGAAGGACCCTTTCGGGTGGTCAGATGCGTGCCTGGTAATGCCTACATGTTGAAAACTTTACTAGGAGAGGAATTTTCCGCTGCAATAAATGGAAGATATTTGAAGAAATATTATCCTAGTATTGAAATTGATCGTTGATCACAAGCATTGGAATTACATGCATCTGATATAGAAACAGCCGGCGTTCAAGAACGAAGCCGCCTTCAGAACAAAAATTTCCTAAACAGGGGGAATGGCCAATACATAGATGTATTGCCCTTAGCACGAAACTACATTGCAAATGCTTCTTGCAGGTTTATATCTAATGACCCAGTTGCTCAGAACTACGAAGGGGTGGAAAGCAGAAGGCCTGGCGTAAGAAGCGAAAGTATGCTTCAATCCTTTTTTCTTTGCTTCTTTAGCTCTTCCCTCTTTAGTTGTTCCAGGACCACCGTGACGGCAACTTGGAAGTTGTGGGGATAACCATGGTTTGCTGCATCCACCAAGCTGTCCCAAGCCGCTTTCAGGTTACTATACCTGTCAGAGATATCTGGGGCAGAGGAACAATTGTTAGAGACAGAGATCCGGGCGCAAGCATGGAACCAAGATGAAGATGGAAGTGTTTACCTCCTACCAGTGCCTCCAAAGCCATGCGACGCTCGCGTTCAGCTTGGCAACGAGCAGTGAGGTCCCGAAGGTCATGCTCCAGATGCCGGACGCGGCGGCGTAACTGGTGGTTGATCTTCTGCTCTGGCATGGCATCCTCCGCTTTGAGGGAGGAGTCAGAGGAGATATATTCAGGCGTTTCTTCGGTCCCAATGATTTCCTCAGGAAGCAAATCAAGGCTAAAAGAAAACAAGGAGGAGGTAAAGCACGAGATCACACAAGAAAGCCGGAAGCAAGTTAAAGGAAAACTCACTCTCGAATGGTGCGTTTCTTTGGGGCACTGTCCTCCTTGGGTTGCTTGCCTTTGTCCATGGCTTTGGGGTTTTCTCTTCTGGAGCAGAGGAGAAGATGAGAAGTGATGGATGAGTGTGCGAGTGGATTTGCAGGGCATCTCAGTAGGCTATTTTATTAACTGAGAGAGTGCATTAGGAGTGATGACTGGCTTGCGTGCGTTATTGGAATACCAAGCGGCAGGGTTTTCCTCCCGAATGCGAAGGGTTCTCATTGAACAGTGCTTATGGATTGCCGAATCGAGGATTTTCTGTGGGTATTGCGCCAAGGGGCATCTGTTTTCGCGTGTTCGACTCAAGCGAGTTCCCGAATGCGTTTAAGGAAAATAAGACTCGCAGTTGCAAACACGGAGAAATCATCACAATACGAGCATGAGAATTGAAAGTTCTTTATTTATTTATTGCCGATAATCAAACATCCCTAGTACAATCTAGTCAAAGAGCCTGTTTAGCACAGACTGGGGATGAGTGAGTTCGGCAATGGCGTTGCCGTGGCCGTCGAGGCGCTCCAAGATGACCTTGATCTCGTCAATGTCTTCTGGCGTGCCGCCCTAGAATCCGTGCGGCCGGGTGGAGTAGTCGACGCCGGTGTGCGTCGCCATGGCGGCCAAGCCCAAGTGGTGCCCAGACGGATGCCGTGGGTAGCCACCTCGTCCACGCGGTTTTCCACCGCGGCAAGGCGCTCCGCCGGCGTGTCTCCACGGGCGTTCACCTTGTCAGCAAACTACTCCACCAGCATTTTCAGCTGGTTGAGCTCGGCGTCACGGGCTGCAAAGTGCAAGGCGATGGTGATTAGTTCAAAAGCCAGATTGGATTTAAGTGCAATTCCAAGGTCGTACCGTCGATGGTTGCCAACAGCTGCTTGCGCTGGTCCTCCCACTCCAGTTCGGCTATGCCAGCCTTCTTGGAGACGTCTTCCAGCTCGCGCTGGGCCACCTCAAGCTCCGCCTTGAAGCGGAGAGCGTCAAGTTCCCCATAGGGCACGGGGGAGTAGTGGTCTGACTTCGAGGAGTCGTCCGGCAGAGGTTGATTGGCCGGTGCAGAGGACGGATTCCATTGAACAAGCCTGAGACAGAGAAGATCGTCAAAAACAAAAGGGAATCTCAGACAAGTAATGAAGAGAAGATGGCGATCATTTCCTCCGATGCGCACTGGCGCGACTCCCTTCCGCCTCGTCGGCGGCGCGGCACCTGTTGTTGCTGCTCGCCATGGTTCTTGGGCTTGCGCTGATTGGGAAAAGAAAGCTTGAGGTTGGCGAAGATTTGAAGACTAAAGGCTTGGTAAAGAACTGGGGGCACCCACGGTTTTATTTATAGGCCTGGTGAAAAAGATCGTGGCCTCAGATCGTGGCCTTAGATCGTGGCGCGTATCCCGAGAAACTTGGAAGGTGGAGAGGTTTCCTTGACCAGTCCGCCGTCGGGTCGTTTGGAATTCAAGGCTGAGTCGTATTCGGTTGACTGTCTCGGCTAAGTTGCAGTTGGGGTACCGTTCAGGTATGGCACTATTTGACTACTAGTTACCGAATGGATCGTTCAGCGTTGCAATCGAAGTCACGCAAAGAAAAGGAAAGAGAATTTATAAAAGGGAAATTTTACGAGAACGGTCAATTTGGTTACACATCGCTCAGTGCGGCTAAATGTTTAAATACTTTGCAATTACAGTGGAGGCATTTGATGTTGTCTGGTGGATGTTCTCCATCCGTTTTTGGTAATCTTTCTGGGCGCTGGACAGGATGGTGAGTTCTGCATCGCACTGATTCACTTCAGCTATGGCCGATGATGCTTCCTCTTGGGTTTTCTCTATCAGTCCAGGAAGTTCGGCTATTTTCTTGTCGTCAGCTTCTATTTCAGCTGATAAGTTTTTCAGGTCTACCTCCAATGCAGCCTTTCTGGCGATTTTCAATTCACGAGAGGCTTGCAGATTGGCCAGCATTCCCATGTGATTCTCAGTTTGAGATTGTGCTCCCCTCGCGGCTTGTTCAGCTTTAGCTTTCTTTTGCTCAACAGCTGGTCGGGTAGATACATTCCTCAGGGCTCGCCTTATGGCCACATAGTGAATATCCAGACCAGAGATGGGATCCAATGAAGTCTTGATGTCCTCAGGGAGTTCTTGGCTGATAGGCCCAAGCATTCCTTCGAAATAGTCGAGATCTCTGATTTGGTCTCGAGCATCTTTCTGCAGCCAGGCAAAGATTTCTTTGAGCCTTGCTTGGATTTCCTCTGATAGGGCTTGAATTCCTCCTTCTCTTGTTTCGGCAGCTGGATTATCCTCCACTAATGGGCTTGGTGATGATGGAGTTTGATCCTAAAAGGTAACATTGCCGAATCAGGAGTGGTTCATTGGAAAATGAAGAAGATAACAGAGTTAAGCACAGGTGCTTACCTCATGCCTGACTTCCTGAGCTGGGGCAACGTTTTGTTTAGTTTCAAGGGGCATTTCTTGAGCCACTGATGAAAGAGGAGTCTGAAGAGCTTCTGGCAAAGCTGAGGCTTCTGTTTGAGAGGGTCTTGGTGCGGTCTCCGCGGGGATCTGAAGCTTCGGCGTCGAAGAGGAGGTGGATTTACCTCTGTTATGGTTGGGGTTTATGCCTGGCCAATAGGGGATTGAACCCTTAAAGGACTTGAAGTTTCTGGTTGGATTGAAGGGTTCATCTCTGGTGCGGCTGGTATCTCTGTTTGAGCAGGAGGTGACTGGGTCCCTGATGAGGATGAGATCTCTATTTGAGCAGATGGCTCGGCCCTTGATGGGCTTACATGTTGAGGGACAGGGATATCCACAGGATGATTCGCCAATGCTTCTTCTGCGAGTACCAGATTAAAGGTAAATGCCAGTGTTGATCTTTGAGGAAGAGGTAATAAAGGTCATATCAGTAGATGGAGCATTGGCAGGTTCTGAAGCTGAAGGCTGCTGAATTCTAGTCTGAAATTACACAAGATGAGATTTGTCAGTAAAGAGTAATCTTGTGATCAAGAAAGAGGAAATTTTACCTCAACAAGGACTTTCTTGGTGGTTCTCTTCCTCTTAGCAGCTGGAGGTGCAATCAGAGACAGGCCTTTTCTCTTGTCAGCAGTGGCACTGAAGAGAATTGGGTCCATTGTGGCATACCTAGCCATCAGTTGAGCCAAAGTTGGGGATTTAAATCCCAGAGCTGAGATTCGGTATACTGCATTATAAGCAATTGTCCTGGCTCGAGGGGCAGGTACTGTATTCTGCAGGTAAAAATCAAGATCATGGTTAGAGGAAGAAATGTCTGATTTGAAGAGAAAGACAATTATGTTACCTCTGAAATTGGCTGAAAATCAGGCATCAGCTCTAAACAAAATGAGTGCACTGGCTCACTGAAAATATGGTCATGAAATTCTTGCCACCAAGAGTTGAAGGTGGGATGAGTTATTGTTGTGGGTGTGAAAGGCCAGGTGTAAATAGTTGGACTGCATTCATACGCAAAGACCCTTCTGGATTGCATATTTTCCTTGATTACCTCTGCGGGTTTGAGGAATTCATGCGGGGAATAATCTTGGGGGCATCTGGCCACATCCAAGCTGTCGGGCCACCATATTTGGCTGATAGTATTCATAAGTGCTGTGATTTAACCTCCCTCCACAAAATTCAGCTGGCAGAGGGCATGGATGGATGAAGATATTGAAGATTTCTATAAACCTTCCATCTTGGCGTCCAGTTTCGAAGGAGAACTCACAGGGGAGGGTTAAATTATCATTGTCCAAGTAAGGAAGCCAAAGAGGGTTAGGGAAACCTCTGAAGAAGAGCTCGAAGAGCTGGCTGACATTCTGATTAATGGAAACAGTTGAAGCAGCCTCTCCATAGGTCTGGCATCCTCTGGTGACCTGAGTTTCCCCTTCATTATAGCTGGATGAAGGGAAAAACCGGTTGTTGAGGTCAATGCCGACAATCTGGTGCATATGCGGTTGCGGCCACAAGTTGTACAAACCACCAAGGGCCGTTGACACATAGTATCTTACGCCGGTATGCATTTGGGTGATGGTCCGATGAAGCATATGGTACACACTTCCTAGAAGGTATTTTCCAAGAGGAATGCGCTTACCACCGACCAACCGTGTAGCCATTACCATATGATTCGAGTGGGCTCATTGGCTTTACCGCATGAGAAGATAAACCCGCACAACCACATGTTCGTAAATGCCCCGTATTCAACTTCACCCGGGGGGCCATCTTTCATGTGATTACGGATATAAAGTTTATATCCACTTCCCGGCTTCACTCCCCGTTTGTCTTGTGGAACCTTTGAAGTCCCGGGGGTACACGGATCCTGAAACATCAAGGCCGGTAATCATGTATACATCGGCCAGGGTTGGGGACATTGGGCCATGACCAAAGAGGAAGGCATTGACGCCGTTTGACCAAAAATGACAGGCTGCTATCAGAAGATCTTCATTTTTTGGGGTCTCGGCCAAAGAAAGCTCCAAGCATTGAGCAATCCAGAGGGTGTCCCAAGTTTGGGTCTTAACATTGTTATCCGCAAGGACCCTTTTGTACCAATTCCTCCAACCCACAATTGGGGGCAAAGGCCAGTTCTTGAAGGCGTCCTGCCACAGGGAAGGCTTAGTTAAAGCCGCTTTGAAGGGGATTCTTTGGGATTCGGGCCGCGATGAAATCGCGAGGATCGAAAACTCCCACGGGACCGAGGACGACGAATTGGCCTCGGTGCGAATCAAAAGCTCGGTGGAAAGCTCTGTTGAGAGAAGGCGGAGAAGAAATCTCGGTGTAAAAATCGAAAAGTTAGTGCCGAATGAAGCTTATGGAGGTGGAATTTACCCGAGCGACTTGATTTTGACCTGCCATTGAGGATTTGAGCTTGGGGAAAAGATGACCTAGGGTTTGAATCTGGACGAAGACTCCGATGGATTGCGAAGAGACAGAATAGGTGTTGAACAGATTCAATTTGAAGGAGTTGGCAACTGGAGTCAATTTCGGAATAAAATTACTTTTATCCCGTAATTGAAGGGGCATATGTTAACACCAAAATTTAGTACAGGAAGGAGTCTGATTTGTGGGTCCAACTCGGTGAAAAAATCCGTCCGGAAGAAGGAAGGTTTCTTCAGAAAGATTCGGCAAAGGAGCTCGCGGTCGGCAGTTGGCTTCCGTTCGGCAAGGAAACTGTTTGCGCTGATTTCGCGGGATTGCGTGATGACGTGGCCCGAGCGGAAGGGACGAATGGATGGATAAGCGATCGCACTTAGAGATAAATTAGGTATCAAATATTGTGCTCGTAGTCCATTCGAAGTCATGCCGTGACAGGGTATAAATATAGACCCTGGATGTATGTAATGGTATTCCAAACATTCTCAATACAAACCGTCTTTACGCCAAACCCTTGAGTCCTTTGTCGTGTCGTCGAGTTCTTCGAGAGG
Organism: Cenchrus americanus; assembly: GCA_947561735.1. Lineage (NCBI taxonomy): Eukaryota > Viridiplantae > Streptophyta > Magnoliopsida > Poales > Poaceae > Cenchrus > Cenchrus americanus. Next base: position 108,846,114 of record OX387243.1, read on the forward strand.
GTTCATCGATCCGTCGACCTCCGTAAGTACCGGCAACCTTGTATCATGTCTAGTATCATGCGGTGGATTTAGATCGTGATGCAAGTAGTCTTGTTACCACGCTTAGTATCATTCAGTAGATTTAAGCTTGGTTCAAAAGGGTTTCTTGTTAGATCATGAGCCATGCGGTGGGCTAAGATCTAGCTTGGAGCTAGTTATCGGCTCTATTGGATTTTGGCAAAATTCAATAGATTCATTAAGTTACCTCGTGTTGCTTTGAGTTTTACTTTATGTTTAAATTCATGTAACACCTCTTTGCCCAATCTAGATTGGTTTGAATCGGCTTTGTCTCTTTTGATGATCCTTATGCGATTCGAGTTCGTACCCTTGGTTTAAATAGCACGTGGATCACATGTTCCCTAATAGCCGAAACCGAATCGATCTAGGTTGTTACGTGTTGCGGGTTCAAGCTTGTCAAATCTTGTATAAATCTTGAAAGAACTGAGTATCACGCGGTAGATGCAGGTTTTTGGGTTGTTTTGGAGCTAATCATCCGGTGGATTAGATTTCGATTCAATCGATAGATTTATCTTCTTTGGTAATGTTTGTTCCTTCTTCATGGACCCGATTCGTACTGTTCGGCCGTATTCGGTTATGCTTTCACGAGTGAAACGTGTTTATAAGTCATGCTTTAAATATTGTATGCTTTTAGCTTTCCATATTTAGATTGTATCATGCAGTGGATAGATCTATTTGTGGATGGTGGTATGATTCTCAAACAAGTCGTATCATGCGGTGGATAGATTTGTTTGGCATCATGCTTGACGGGTTTTAAAGTACCTAGACATGCGGTAGACTAGTGCTTTGGGCCTATGCATGCTTGTTTATTACATATTTATGATCATGCTTTACTTCATTTATTATTTATTGTTATTTGTACACGAGGATCGGTCATGGTTTTGCGCATGTGCGGGTTTTGTCCAAATAGAGATCGACCTATCGTCATGCTTACGTCACCCATTCGGCTATGTTATGTTTTGCACTTTAAAGCTCCCGAATGGTTTCCAGTTTGCTGGCAGATAGCTTTTTATAGCTATATGTCATCTCACTTGGCTTTATAGCCGTAAATATGGAACTGTCTGGTACCACCCGGCAAGTTCTAAGCTTTGGAATTTAACTACTTTGTCTTTTGTAAATTTTCAGGAAAAATTGACTGGCACGTCTGGAATCTCTTCGCGTGTGAAGCTAGCTTGTTCGGCTTGCTGTGTGCTTGACGTAGGGTGCATATTTTACGTCAACAGGGAGGTTGCGGCCGGCCGGGGCCAGGGCGCAGCCGGCCGTGGCTCGGCCGCGGCGTGGCACGACCGGCCGAGGCCCAGCTGAGCGCGACCGCAGTTGGCCGGTGGCAAAACCAAGTTCAAAAATGTTGGATGCAATGGAAAACACAAAATTGTATGTAGTGTAGTGGTAAGAGTGCTTTTGTTGAAGTAGGAGGTGCATATTTCAAACTGTAATCGACATAATTTTTATTTTTTTGATTTTTCTTGCCAATGTATACATATTTCATTACTATTGATAGGATCGCATCACCACATCCTCAAGGTGGAACCACATTAACACATCCTCAAGGTGGGACCGGGTGACATGGCAATCACGGTCGGTGACAATTTAAAATTGTTCGGTTTCCTGGCATTATGTCTATTGCAACCATTTTGGACCTATTGCAACAGTTTTTAGGTGTTGCATTAGATGAAGACAAAAATAATTTGAAACCATCTAGGGTTTCAAAAATTGATTTTTCTTTGTAAATTTTTGAAATTCAAATTTGAATCGGTCAAAATCGGTCAAATGCAAAAATGATCATAATACAAAATGTAGATCTTGATGTTGTTAAAGTGGGACTGCAGTGCCACGCGGTTGAGGTGGGACCAGCTGGTGGGACCGTACCAAGTGTAACTAACTAATAGACTCCTGTAAAGTAACTTTTCTATTTTAATATCCATAAGGTTAAATAAGCTGACCACATAGAAACATGAAAAAGGCTTGAACGATGCTAGCTAACACTAACATTATAATGGTGTAGTGGTAAGTCATATACTAGTGTAGTATTGAGGTCCTTATTTCAATTCCATACCATGGCGCTTTTTTATTTTTTCTATTTTGTCCCTAATGACATATTGTTTACCCACCAATTCAAACTTCTTTCTCAAAATTAATAATTAAAATAAAATCTAAATTCAAAATTATCCAAGTTCTATTTTTACTATGAATTGCATTTTTTTCATAATATAGCATATACAAGACCCAATCCAAATCAGCCACGACTACTAGTTCTCGTTGCAATAAGCATGTAACAGTTGCAACTCTCAAAAATCATTACAATTAAGAACCACTTATGCTTAGCCCCTTAGAGTCCTCGTTGCAATAAGTTGTAGCAGTTGCAACCCCAAAACAACATTGCAATTGTGAACCACTTTTGCTTCGCCTATCAAAGTTCTCGTTGCATTAAGCATCTAGCATTTGCAACACATGTGAAATTTTATGTAACATAAAACAAACGTAGCAATAGGCACAACCAAATGCAACTAACGTAAATGTGGTTGCAATACTACCACATAATTGCAACCAAAATCAATTCTGTTGGAACCATTTTTCACCATTGCAATATCGTCCGCCAAATGCAACAGAGCTTCGTAATGACTTGAAAACCGTTGTATTAATGGCATATATCGCTACCATTTTTTAGAATGGTAGCAATAAAACCATCTCTAGCAACCAAATTTTTGGTGTTGCAAGTCAAAGGCGTTGAATTTGATACAAAACCTTGTAGTCAAAACAAGGTACAGGGACTAATCTGCGAAAAACTAAACTTTCCAGGGGCCTAACAGCAAGAAAACAGGAGCTTGAAACTAATTATGCTTAAAAACAGAAGGTTTAAATCATAAAAAAGGCTGGTCTGGACCTCGGATGCAAGGATCTATTAAGGGCAGGGGCTAAAACATAAAATTCAGGACTGAATTGCAAGGGTTCTTGGAGGTGGAAGGACCGGCATGCAAATTTAAATAAACCGGGGGTCCCTTTAACAAAAGAGCCCTGGCTTGACCGTTACACGTGGGGTTGACCCGCGGCCGCGCTGATCTGGGCCGTTGGCGCCCGATCCAGCGGCTGGCCACGTGCGCATGCGGGGAGAGCACCTATGCGTAGCTAAGACCACGACGAAGCTAAAGGGGTGCTTGCACGGGCGGTTTAGGCGGCGGCCCGAGGCGTGGCGCCCAAGGGGGCGGACGGCCGGCGGCCGGCGGCGGCGGCGGTGCGTGCGGCTCGGGAGGAACAAAAAGGGGATGGGGAAAGGCTTTCTCACCACACGTGGAAGCTTAGGTGGGAGAGAGAGCGGCGGGGAACGCGGCGACGGCGAAGATCGACGCCGGCGGCTGGAATTCGAAGACGGCGGCGGTGGCTCGGTTGGAGGCGTTAGGGACCCTGCGGATTTGAATGGAAGCATGGGTAAGCCTCCAATGCGAAGAGGAAGGGAGGAAGGGAGGTTAGAAAGCTTCACCGGCAGCGAGGGAGTTCCGGCGGCGGCAATGGCGCTGCGGCCGGCGCTCCAATCGGTGACACGGCGTGCGAGGGCAAGGGAGGCGTGGAAGCTTGGAGGTGTGCGAAGAGGGTGCGGAAGTGCCCTAGGGGTGTTTATATAGGCTTGGGAGAGAAGGGGAAGGGGCTCCCGGTGGCCATGGCCATCAATGGCCATGCGGCCTTGATGGGGATTCAAGAGGGGGGTTAAGGAGTGGCAACGGCCGATTGATGGCGGGGAAATGAAGAGCGGGCTTCACTGCGGCTTGAAGGAGTGGATTGAAGGCGGGGGAGCGTGGGAACCGACCGGCGGCCATGAAGGGGGGCGCGGTTGACCAGCTGGCTGGAGGTAGGGGAAGCCTGACGGCTGGGCCCCACCTGTCAGCGTCCGGCGCCAAAAAGAAAAGGGGACAGAAGCGGTTGGGCCGGCGGGGTGGTGCGTGGGCCTCGTGGGCCGGCTTGCGCACGCGCACACACACGCTCGGGGAAAAGCCGACGGCCTGGAAAGGTTGGCGGGCTGAGGGAAGAAGAGAAAAGAAAAAGAAAAGTGGGCCGGGGAAGAGATGGGCCGGAAGAGAAGAAAGGAGAGGGATGAGGGGTTTAGGGATTTTATTTTTAAATCCTTTTCAAATTCATGTTTCAATCTTTCAAACTTCACTCAATCAAGAAACCATGCATTCAAATCATGATGCACAAGCACTTGTTATTTCTAACTTTATTGAAATGATGTTTAAATATTTTTAAAGGCCAATTTACTTGATAATTTAATTATGTCTTTAGAAAAAAATTAAATCTAATTACTTGTTGCTTATATTAATTTAGTGATGGAATTATTAGGGTGTTACAGGATCCTACCTTGATCTTGCTTCTAGCTCCGGGAACTCCGACGTGGTCTTCCTTGCAAGGTTCCCACGTCGGCTAGGGAGACCGTAGTCAACTAGCTCGACCCTCTCCTCTCCAAGATGGTGTCCCTCTCTTCTCTGCTCCTCGGCGGCTGATGACGAATGAATTGATGCGTGGCTCTTGGCCTCGGGGCTATAAATAGCCCGAATGGCGGCTATGTCAAAGGGGGGCTGACTGGGCCCCGAAATGGGTTGGACCGGCCGGCCTAGGCCGGCCGGCCTAGGCCCACTTTGGCCCAGCCAACTGCCTGCTTTGCCTAGTGTCGGTTCCCGAGTCTTCTAGATTCTTTCCCCTTATGCATGTGGGCCCTTGTCGTCAGTTTCTCTCCAAATTGGATGAAGCTCCTTGTCCCGCAAGATTTGGCACTTTTCTGACTAGGTCCTCGGAGTTTTTCATCTTCTCGGGTTTGGTCCCTGGGCTTCTTGGAGTCATGTTCACTTCATTGCTTGACTTGTATCGGGCTTCAAGGTCTTGTCACAGGGTGCTTGATAAACTTATCCCGAAAGTCTTGCTTTCAACACTAAAACCCTGCATAAACACTAAACTCTAAAACCGACATGCATGAACGAACTTGTTATACCAAGGGGGTTAGTACCAATAGATAAGATATAAAAGTTATGCCAACACCGAAGGTAAGCTCATGGCTAGGTTGACGGAATTTCACCATCAACATCTCCCCCATGCTTAAACCTTGCTCGTCCTCGAGTAAGCCTTCGATGGATATCATCGTTGCCCTTCA